>CM056817.1:37286148-42286148 GCA_029852735.1 Persea americana
AAATCTGTATATTACCAATACAACCCAATCACGCTCCACAGCGACCCCTAATGCCAACCCTGCAAGCCTCTCGATAGCCCCAGCTAATACCAGTACAACAAACCAAGGTTGGAGAAGAACAGAGGATGCAGAAGTAGGAGGAACACTACTAAGTGCATGAATGATCATTGCTGCTGATAACAACTGAGCAGCTGCCTGACAGAAACGAAAGGATTAAAAAACACGTAATAGCATATGAAGAACCTGGAAAGAAAAACACTGGATCCAGCTGGCTGGGTCTCAAAAGGCAAAAGGAAATGATAACTTAAAATTTACTGATCAGAGACAGAGAGAAGCAGTTTAAGGTGAAAGGTGAAAGGGTTACCTGAACAAAATTCAAACAATTGAATGCAGGAACTCTAGGAAACGAATCCATAAGGTTGCCAACCAAAGGACCTCCAACAAAAATTGCAAACTGTATATCATGGAAGTGGATGAGAAATCCTCTACTGATCTCATAATCACCAATATAAGAAAACGACCTGTCTTTACGACACGTACCTTTGTGAAGAAACCCACAACAGCCACTGGCAAAAGGCTTGGATGGAGCAAAGCAACAGCTGCAGGCCATGCAAAGTTCCACAGCTGTTCCACCAAATTCCCGGCTAAGGAAGTAGCATACAAAGCTGAAATCGAAGATTATCCACTTAAAACACTGACGCAAAGAAAAAAGAAAAGAAAAAGAATAAACCCCACAATATAAGCAAAGTAACTCTTTTGTTTATACAAATGTCACATTCCTGCCAAATTACTCTTCTCTATTAAGTTCTAAGAGGAGGGTTTTTTTTTTTTATATATATATATAAAGTTAAAACTTAAAAAGAGGGATTTGGTAAAGTATTTACGATAAAAATTGCTGAAAGAACCCAAAGGGCTACTTCTATTTAACTAATGGGAGCTATATCCCAATCAATGAAATTTTTTTATTGAAGCTCCAATTTTTATTCTTTTGTGGGGAAGAATCATTGCGTATTTGAAGGTGGCAATTCTTCCTATTTGGTGCTTACTGCTTACGGCTTACACCAAAAAGAATAGGCGTGAATCCCTAGGATGTCCTATGAAAAAATCCTGGATGATCATTCTCAAGCTAATCCTGCATCATATCCACAATGCCCACATCTACACAAAATCACTAACTGACAAAACTGCAAACTGTTGATAGAATTATATGGTGCTAAAATTCATAGTGAGTCACAAATTCCATAAGATCTTTCATGACAAAAGCACAAAAGAAAAGGATGAAGTTTGAACCATCAACTTGCCAACGGCATCTAGAGTGAAAATCAGAGTAATGGAATCGGCTTACCATATAAGCCTGCAGGATGAGCTGGAGTTGCTGCCAAAGCATCCTGCTGCTCCTCAGATAGAACCTGAAAGCAAAATTTTGAACCAAAAATGAAGTTACGAGTCATTGTATAGTCTTACCAGAAAATTGCAGTGTAAACTGCATTTGATTCCTTGCCTTTTGTGGGAACATAGAGCATCTCCTAGATTTCAGGATTTTCGTGAATAAATATGCTTTTTTTGCGATTAGAATAAATAAATAAATATGCTTCAATGCCAGAAAAGCAAGAAAAAAATTTCTCGGTCCTCAAATTATAAGGTCTAAACTCCGAAGGTATCCATAACTAGATAATAGCATTTGCCAAGTGAGGAGGTTGACTACAAACTGGCCACAACTTTATAAGTTGAGAACCTGATGTGAGCCACTGAGCCCACCTTGATTGAGCCAATCACTGCAGTAGGGTTGTATTATAAACCTCTAAAATTTGGGCCTTTAAACAGATGGTTATGATCATTAAATCGTGCCCCATGTAGGGATCACCCCTAATCCATTTGGGACCTTCCAAAATCCTCTGCCCCAGTGACTGGCATTAATTGATGTGGGCCCCACAACCCGGTTCACAACTTCAAAAGCTGCAGCCTGATTCGCAGATGAATTTTTATCTTTATCATGATAAGAGAGATGAAGATCGGACAGCAAAAATGCATACCGGCAATTTTGTGAACAGATCGTGTATATAGGGATCTTCAGTTAGTAACTTCAAGGGCTCATTCTCAAGAATATCCGACTTGAGATGGACAATTGGAATCGAACAACCAGATGGAACAGATTGCAGATCATCTACGACCTCATTTTCTGTAGCTAAGTGGTTGAGATCTACACCAGTATTCGCAATCGAACACCTTGATGTGAATGTGTCCGACCTGAATCAAAACATCGAACATGCCAAATCGATCACAACCTTCTAGATTAAGTACATGAAATTTATGTGTGGAGGAACGGGCAATTCATACTCAGTTCAGACAAAAGCCAACATTAATAATGCTAGTTTAAAAATATGAGATGAATTTGCAGATAAAAGGCATGAATTAGGTTTCTTTTTTTTTTTTTTACTCCCCATTTCTGTAACAGAAAGACTTCCTTTTCTTCAAATGGTAAATTTTTGCCCTTCACTCTGTTTTCCAAAATAGCGTGGAATCAAATGCAACTTATCAAGGGCAAAATAGAGAGTGATCAAACTGTTTGTGTGTGCACCTCCATTTAGAAAAAGCAGACTACAATGTTCCTTTGGCACAAAGGGAATTGAACACTATAGGCCATAGTGCATAATTCGTTTGCGCACTCTACCTTAGATGCAGGACCCCATGCCCAATGGTCCAGACCACTGATCTGATGGGCCATGTGGAGCATGTCCCAAGAACATCCCTGGTTGAAATATGGAAACCACTTATTCCCGTGGCACTTCTGGACCATTGTTGGATTTTATTCTTGAAGGTACATTCAAGGTTATTGATTGAAGAGTTAGGCTCATCCAATCATATAGATTCTCAAGGCATTTCCATCATAGTGGGGGTCTAACATATAAGCAATAACTAATAAGGTTAAACAGAACATAGCCCCTTAAATACAAAACTAGAAGAAAATACTCCAACATCCAGTTTCAGTTATGATTTAGGGAAAAGAATATCAATTGAACTCGTCATGTACTCAAACAGACCCATCCAAGTTACTCAACTGGAGTCCTAAGGGGTCGTTTGTCTTCTAAGCATGGGATATGAAAATGGGATTTACATATGTAAGATTTTCCTATGGGGTCGTCTGCCTTCTAAGCATGGGATATGAAAACGGGATTTACATATGTAAGATTTACATATGTACCATATGTAAAACATATTTATCATGCTTGTTTGGAAGCACCACTTTCACATGAGCAAATGATATAGGAGCAGAGAGAGAAAGAGCAAGAAAAGATCTATATCAATTTTTATACAATTTTGTGGACTTACGACCACAAAGCTTTTTGAAAGCGGAAACAATGGATCTCAAACACAGTCAACGGTTTGGATATGAATTGGAACATGGGGTTAATGAGTTTTTTTCGCATATTTCTCAAATTTCATGAGAATCTATGGTAGGGAAGCACTGGGGGGCAACCATTCTGCCTCTTGATCTAAGATAGGAAACTTCATGCATAGAGGTTTGTTGTATTTATGAGAATTATGAAATATCTTGATCATGAATTAGGGGCCAACAAAAGCATAGACAATTAAAATTTTAGATTTTTTGTGTTATTTACATGTTTCTCAATAAAAAAAGATTTTCAAATGGTCTGTTACTCAAAATTTGCGAGGACCTAAGATATGAAATTCAATGTCTTGAAGTTTACCGTTTATATAAAAATATTGAAGAGTTCGGATCATGAATTGGGAGACCACAAAAGTTCAAAAAATAAGATCTACCGGAATTTTTTTCTTTTTTAGCGTTTTTCACATATTTCTCAAATCTATGAAGATTTAAGATATGAAATTCTAAGTCTTCGGACAGGAATTAAAAAGGGGCAGTTGATGGGATTTCATCATGCAGTGGCAGGCAGAAATGAGGAGGGAGGTGTGTGATAACTTTCAAATGACTATATTGCACAGTATTCACTGTTACGAAGACACATCTCAAGTTTTCCGAGGATAAAAATAGGACAAGGAATCACTCCTTTCAAATCTCCACTCAAAAACCTAAAGCTTATATGCTCTCTGACCTGCTGTCGGACATATTCCTTCTCTAATAGTGTGAAATGTTTCCACACCTTGACGTGCAAACATTTTTGTGCTTAAAATGGCCCATTTATACACCACTTTCACACCTCAGTCATGCATGTGGTACATAAATGAGCAAGCTCAAACAAACAAACATGCATATGCATACATGTAAATGAGCACAAACAAACGACCCCAAGTAAAGATAGTTTGCTGAGTTCTAAACTATAGAAATCACACGTTCTCAAAACAAGTATACTGTAACCCCCACTACAAATTCGTCTGTATACCTCCCAGCAAAAAACCAACACACCCATAATCACCCCAGCCAAACCCAAAACCAACCCACGATTCTAAAAGCACAAAAACCAATAAAATCCCAATAGAGATCCCACTTCAAATGCCGACTAGCGATTGTCTACACACATGAGCTCCTATCAATTGCCACCAATGCTTCCAATAACAACAAACAATACACCAACATAATCACAAGCCCTGTAAAAGATTCCAGTTCAAGCTCCCAGAACGGAAGAGATCCAAATCACCTGAAAGCGACAATGCCGCACGGTTTCAACCATCGACGGCTCTGTGGCCACGGCCTCGGCCGCGGGGAAGAAATCCGGCGGAGGGAGAGAGCGGCGACGAGAGAAGGCGATTGAGAGAGGATAACCAGCCCCATCGATGCTTCAAGAAGCTGGGATTGAGAGAGCAGATTTCCTGCCTACTCATGCAGACTTGAAGTGGAGAGAAGGGGACTGGATCGATCAGATGAAACGAAATCTCGGGTTTTGATTGCAGAGATCAAAAGCTAGGGTTAGGGTTTTGATCGAAAATATTAGGTTTTTTTAGTTGTATGTTTGCTCCTTATCCGAGAGAGCGTTGAAGAAGCGAAGCGAAGAGAAGAGAAAAGACGGAGAGTTCGGGATTGCATTTCTCTTCAGCTTTTCACAATCCTCATCAGCTTAACTAAAAACCTCAGGTAAGGTTTAGGCAACCATGTGCGTCTTCCACAGCTGTTTTTAAGATAGGGCGCTTTGCTACCGTTGGAACAGGATCCTGATGACCAACATAACATCCTGTGGCTGATGGGAATTGAGAGGTTCAATTGAACGGGAGAAATGATGCTGTGCGTCCACAAATTGCATTGTGTGTGATCGAGAGGTCTAAACATGCACCGTTGGATCAAATTGTGCTTAGAGATGGGACCACCGTAAAATCATGGTTGCACCATATTTAAGATCTAAACGGGACCAAAGCCGGCTCAAGACAATTTGAGGCCTAAAGCAACTCTCATTAAGGCATTTCTATGTTTTAATATTGTTATAAATATTTTATTTAAAATTTATTTTTCTTGCTTTTGTGTGATGCAAAATTACATTTTAAGTTTTTATATTCAAATTTTGCTAATCTATTTTAAGTCCACCTCCAAAACCCACATGAAAATTCTAGGGTCATCCCCAAAACTCAATGGAAAAAAAAAAGGTCAAAAAATCCAACTACCTGTTTTGCTCCACCCTTACAATTAAAAATCTTGAGTCTACCACTGACGGGGCTCGGAGCATTTCCAATTGCACACGGTGCACATATGCACTATAACTCAGGACCATCTAAGATGGATTTCAGAAATACGCCCCACATATTAGATGTTTCAGAAGCACTGTGCTCATATGCACTGTGGGCAAGTAAATAAATTTCGGCGGGGGCCCACTGTTTATCTTAAATTTTAAGATCTATTATTAGTGCTAAAATTTCAAGCTATGGATCTATTATAACCATATCATGGATCAAGTCTAAATGCCCCCCTATTGAAATAGAATACACAAAAATAATGAAAAATACTTGTGAAGCAAGTTCACGACCGAATGTATGATTGGGATTTGATACACAAAGACTGCTCGAAATATAATGGTGTATTAAAATCAATTGAACTCATAGCAATTAAGATATAAGGGGGCAGATTTGGAAATATAATAGGCCATAAATGACACTTTAAGTTCCCATGAAAATCTTTATGTATCTTCTCAAGAAATAGTTATTATAGGGCCTTATATTTTGGGGAGAAAAACAAGGGATGGCAATTGGCAAGTTTGTTTTGTTCTTTAATTTAAAAAAATGTCGGCTACTATTATGAGGCCTTATTTTTTTGGGACCTAAAGCAATGGCTTTGTTGGCTTTATGGCAAAGCCAACCTTAAGCAGGACTGACGATGAGCCAATCAAAGTTGGAGCTACCATAAAATTGAACCCACATGGAATACAAAAGTCTATAACGCTTGTTTGTTTGCATAAAAATACATGGGAATTAAATGCATAGGGGGTTAAAATGAATATTGAAGGTGATTTTTCAAAAACAAGCATCAAATAACATCTTCTTTTATTCTATTTCTCTAAAAGAAAATGTTATTTGATATTTCATTTATTGAAATTCAACTTCAATATTTATTTTTAACCATCATATATATTTAATTCTTATGTATTTTGATACAAACAAATAAACTTAAAGACCACAGGTTAATCTCTAGGCATGTGTGTGATCTAAGGTCCCAATGCCACTCAACCATGGGTGTGTCGTGTCCTAAATACATCTTGGTGCTATGATACTGTTGTTATGAACTTATAAAATTTTGATAATGCTATGTTATTTTTGAAATATATCGTGAAAGTTGCATTGAAGGTGTTTTGATAAAATCTTGGTAAAATAGCTTATAAATATATAAAACCGGTTTTTCAGTAGCAACTTATCCTTATTATTTATTGTTTAAGATCGGTTTTTGAAACATTTTCAGGTAATATCCTAAGTAAAAATTGAAATTTGAAAATATTCCAAACAATTGTTTATACAATAATTTTTTTAATGGTCCAGCCCAGGAAGAAAATACATTGGAGCTAGAGATGTCAAATGGGCCATACCGTGCAGCCATCGCATGACGACTTTGCGGCCTCGTCGCGTCGGCACGGCACGGCTGGCCAGGGGGCGGCACAGCACGGGCCATGCCCGAGTTGTGTCATGCCTCCGTGTCTATCATGCCATGGACTTCGTGTGGTTCTTACCTTTTGGGATTAAAAAACAAAGGTCTTACACTAAAAAAATTTAAAAATACATAAAAAGAAGAGTATGACACACGAGTTTAAGTGGTATGCACTAATAGAGAAATTAAAATCCCACTATAAGCAAAAGACTTGATTAGTAGTTTAGTACCCACATATACAATTGTAGGCACAAACGGATCATCGATCTCACTCCTTCCTTAACCATAAGCTTACCTATTTATAGCAATTCTAGCTTCTATCTTCTCGTCCATTTTCACCTTTTATTCTCTCACCTTCCCTTGTTTTTTCCTTCATTTTTTACTCTTCTTACTCATTTTCAAATATTGCATGCCATTTTAAAAACTCCCATTTTACTTGCCAAAGTTGTTGAAAGAGGAGAGCTCCAATGCATCCTCAAAGTTCTCTTGACATTTCTATGAGGCCCTACCCCTTGTGGGCCCTCATTTGAATTTGAATATTATAAATTATATTATTTATAGTTTAATTGTACTAATCAATAGGGATTAGTAAAGGTAGATAAGTATTTTCCTAAGTCTTAGCCTATTTTCTAGGAATTAGGCATTTGTGTATTTTATAGGTTTTATAGGGTGTCAATTGTAATTTTTTTAGAGTTTTAAATATTAGAGGCCCTAGCTAGTAAATAACTTATTATAGAGGGGTTTTCCACTTGAAAAGCTTCTAAAATTTCCCAAAAGACCCATTTGCCCATGTCCTTATCATCAATCCTTAAGATGCCCTTTTGGTAATTAGCCCTAACCTTAACCTATATAAGCTATCTCATTTCAAATGAACTAAATCCTAATTCACTCTCATCTCTTATTTACCCTTCATTTCCCAAGAACCCTAACTCAAAACCCTAATCTAGAAGAAGACCCTCTACTACAATTTCCACTACTATCTCCTAAGGATTTCTCTCTTATTGGTTTCTTCTTCCCCTACAAGAAAAGGTAATCTTCTTTTCCTAAAGTTCAATTTCCTTGGAACTCCATCCTCTTCCTTCTAGATTTCCTTTCTAAGTTACAATTCTCTTGTGGATTAGGTATTAGGAGCAGTATATTGTATTGGTTTGAGTGTTGTAAGACCTTAGAGGGTTTGGATTGCCATTAAAGCTTGGATTTCTTCCCTTTTTGTCAATTCATTTGCAAATTCGGATTAAGGCAAGTGCAATATACTTACTTTGCATAGAATGCATGTTTATTGTCTTTGATTTTGTAATTTACATTCTATTGATGCTTAAATTTACCTTTGAGCTTGTGTTTATGGGATTTTGGCTATTGATGGATGAGTTCTCTCATTTGGAAGATCAATGGCCCAGTTTGATGATGGATGATTGATATAGAAGTGTTTTTTTTTTTTTTTGTGGTTTTATGTGTTTATGTGACGAATGGAGGAGATTGGAGAAGGATTTTGATGAAAATGGACTAAAGGGTGGAAATCCCCGAACATGGGTTCTGCAGCTCGTCGTTGTCCGATCGATCGGACAGTCAAATTTAACTGTAAGCCCTTCAGGTCCGATCGATCGGATAATCCATTAACTGTGAGCAGCTTCAGGGCTGATCGATCGGACCTTCAATCCGATCAATCGGACAATCTCCTCACTGAAAACTAGGACATCCATTTTCTCTTCTGAATCTCTGTGGGTGCGGTCGACTGCCCGGGCCAGGAAGTCAAAAGGACACCAAGAGAATTCCAGCTCTGGACATTGCCTGCCAGGCGCCTTTTTACTGTTTCCAATGTACTCGGTCGACCAACTAGGCCAGGAGGTCAACCGGGCATACTGCATTGAGGGTCAACCTGAGAGCCAACATCCCTAACTTCCCAGTGTACTCAGACAACCAACCCTGTGTTGAATAGCCCAGATACACTGTGTCCAGTAATTTTTCAGTTTTCAAATTAGGAGGTGATGACCAGTTGTGGGGCCCATTGACCATCCAAATAGACTTCCATCGATGTGCCATACATGAGTCAATGGTGTGGCTCAACCTTGACTCATGGGAACCACCAAGTAGGGTCTAGGGTTTAGATTTGACGTCAATTTGATCCTTAAACGTCGTCGAAAATGCCCGTAACTTCAAAAGCACCAATTACAGTATCCTTGGCATCGAACACTGCATTTAGGAATCAAATTTACTGATAAGGACTTGGACCTGAAAGTTGACCATTACCTAGGATGGACTTTTGACATTTCTCGTTGATTCCCTTACTGGAAGATTTATTTCACTTATTGCATTGCTGTCACTCTTATGTCCTTATTATTGTTATACCTGTTAATTAAATGAAAAATGAATGACTTGAACCTAGGACTACTTAGATGTGACCCGGTGATGTGATGGGGTGATTAATGACCTGTATCTGTGTCTAGGCGGGCCCTCATAAGGCCTAAGTTGGGATGAGTAATACCCTAGGATGAAGAGGTTAGTTATGTGGGGTTTGTGACTCCTCGTGGATGAGATTGGACTAATTATTATTGGAACTAAACTTGTTATCTTACGTGGACTGTTTTAGATTAAGGCCATGGTTTTAGTGGGCCTTAGTATGGATCCAATGTTAGACTTAGACTTAGACTTGGATAGTGTCCCATGGATTTATCTTGTACTTGGACCCCTTAGGGACATTATTAGGACCTTGCTCGCGCAAGCAAACCTAGACAGACACAAACTTATATTTGGTTCCTTGAGTCGGCATTAACATTTACTTGGTTGTCTTATGCTCAGCCTTTGGACTGATCATCACTAATAGGAGCTATTATGAGTAGTGAATGAGCTATCATGATGAGCTGTGTCGGACGGTGTGATACCAGGTCCTGTCTCTGAGTGATGAGTGTTGAGATTATTGAGTGTTATTTGCGGGGCTCGTCATTCCCCAGCACTGGTTACTTTTCCTTGCCGCAACTGTGTTCAGTATGGGAGGGCCGCGACATAATATCCCACGATGTTCAGCTTGTGTGAATATGCCATATTGTTGTTTGTTAGATTAGATGACTTAATTTATCTTGATTCTAACTGTTTTATCTTACACGATTGCCTAGATTATGTATCTTTGTTACTATGATTAATCTTATGATTGTCTCTATTCTGTCGATGCATACATCCTATGTTATTTGTGTACTGTGACTTACCAGATCCTCGGATCTGACCCATTATTGGTGCTTAGGCATTGACTCCGACTATGAGAACGACGAGCTTGTCGAGGCGCCCATAGCAGGAGACTATGGATGGGGGCCAGCTGACCAAGAGGTCGAGCTAAATAATGGAGTGCCTACACATGGGGCTTGAGAGTACGTCCTTATTTTGTGGTTTAAGCGATTTATGTTGTAAGCAGAGAAGTAGACTGATATGTACAGACTTTTATTTATATTATGAGAATTAGGATGGACCACAACCTGTCTCATTTGATTAATTTGATATGATGCCTTATGTTTCCGCTATTATTACATTTGCTTCCGCAATTCAACCATGTATGATATATTGTTCAAAAAGTTTTAAATTTGACCTCACTGCAGACCTACGATCTTGGAAGTTCTCGGGTTTTCCGGAAAGCAGTGCGCTAAATTCGGGTACCTCGACGGTAATCTCGGTATTCAAAATTGGAGCGTTACAATTTCTTCCCCATTCGAGCACACAAGTTTCATCCTCGAGCAATTACTTGCTCTTCTTCAAACTCTCCTTTCTCAACAGAAGGTTCATATTAACATGCCTCTTCTTTCAAGCTAAAAAAAGAGGCAAGCACAGAAGAAAAGATGAATTTTGCCGAATGTGCTACCCTTTTTCTAATCCAAACTGTGCATGTAGGGAAAAAGGAATTGGGAGGTTTTACAATGTGGCAAACTAGTTGTGATAGTACAAGCTATGGGCTTTCATCCTCCAAAACACTAACTTTTTACATAGAAAATCTTTAGAGAAAATTTTAAATCTCTATTATTAATTGACAATTATTAGATTTCTACATAATTTTTTTTTTTTTATAAAAATCCTTATCTTTTTCTGAAAGTTTTTTGTTTGGAACCCCTTCTTTTGAATCTCATGAAAGTTGTATCTTTAGAATGTACAGTGATAGTTTTGTGATATAGCTAGTAGGGTCCATCTGGAGATATAGCAATGAAATTTAGGCCATGGAAAGGCTTGGAAGTAGATTATGTCAGGTTCTTCAAAAAAATTTAAGCCCTTGATGTCACCAAACTTTGAAGGTCATATATCTTGCAATTATCTAAACCAGTGGTGTCTAAATTCTAATATCTAAAATATTGTGAAATTATTATCGACACTAATTCAAAGGGGGCAAGTGTGTACAATGGGATTGGATTGATCATACATGACTATATACAAAATACACAAATGCTTTTTTTTTTTTTTACACTCATTTACATATGTAAATGACTCGCGTGCATAACGGTTATGTATGATGTTTATTTGTGCTCATTATGCATGCATGTGACACCGGAGTGTAAATAAAGTCATTTTCAGCCTCTCATTTAGATAAATGAGGCGGTGGTAAATATCTCATATGGCAGTAGTTAGGTGGTAGTACAATAGTAATGCCCATATAAATTTGACTCCATTAACTACATTTTTTTTAAACTTTTGTGAGCTCCAAATTCATGAATCAAGCTGTCCATCTTCTTTATAGAGCTAAAGATCCTAAGATGTTTAATTTTCTATATTAAACCTTCGTAGCTTTCAATTCATGATCTGAACCATTCAACATTCTCATAATGAAAAGTAATAATATATTTAGTTTCACATCCTAAATCTTCATAGATATTGAGGAATTTATGAAAAACTCAAAAAACCTTTGCACACTAATCTACTTATTATGAAAACAATGATTTTGACAAACATACTAAAGGTTTTTTTTTTTACATATGTAACATTTGCATTTATAAAATTCATTTTCCTATCCAATACGTAAAAGGCAATACAATATTACAACCCCAAAAGAAACTTGAGAAAAATGGAAATTTAGAAAATCCTCCAAATTTAAAATATAATAGCCTTTTAGTTGTAATTGAATTGGTAAGCGACATGGGCATGTGAGTTAGAGTGCATGTCTTCAGGTCTTGAAGCTGCAAAAAATCATAAAATATGGAATAACTTTCCCTTGTTATAATTTTTTTTTAGTTTTTTAATAAAACAAGTTAGAGTTAATCTTTTTTTTTTTTTTTTTGTTAGAGCTGTTAATCAGGTAATGGTTTTCTAAGGAGCAGGAATGATAAGGGATCGAGTGGAGTGTTTGACACTTCTCTTCCTTTGAACGGTGGTTACACCCGAAACGAGATTACAAGGACTTTTCTCATTTCTTTGACCTTCTGATGGCAAAACCTGACCCGACTTGCCTATCTAAACCCCAACTTACATGAACCATAGGAAATCCACACCTGCACTTATAAAGAAGGGCTGATGGGTTATACAGATTGAGTCTCAACCTAGACTTCTGCTCACAAGTTTGGCCTGTTAACCATTAGAACAGTGGCTAAACCCTGCAAACCGAATCATTGTCTAACACTCATCCACAGCCTATCTGGGTCAGATCGGTCAAGAAATCCTGACATGCAGGTTGGGTTTGACTCATTTGAATGATAACCAGGTAGGATGAGTTAAGTGGTCTTAACACCAACCCTACCAGTTTGCCATCCTACCTGCCATGGGTATTGTTCTTTTCAATTTTCAATAGCGGATCAATACAATCATCATCGGTTGCTGCATCCGTAAGATACATTCTATTCCAAGGGTTTTTGTATTGTATGACAGAAATGCCTAAATTACTCTTCCAACAAACTGGGCCCCTCCGCATGATGCACATGAAAGAACTAGAGCTCTTTTTTTAAGCCCTGCTCCTACTTCAGGATAGAGGAGTGGAACTCAATAGTGGGCCCATTTATTGAAAATCTTAGCTGCTCTAAATGAACCTCCCCTCGTAATGAGATGTATCCTAATTTCACTTTATTTGGAGTTCGTCACGTCATAAGATTGGGCATTTGACTAAAAGGGATTAATGAAGCTCAGGTTTGATTCATTAATCACATTTTTATTTGAATTTGTAATTATATGGTGATAACTGCCTCCATTGGAGTAAGAAGTTGTTGCAGATCTAACTGAGTGGTCCCTGATGTGACAGTCCGTAAATTCTCCTTAATGATGGGCTATTGTACACAATTCAAATAAAATTTCGTCCCCGTGACTTTTTTTTTCTCTAGATGGGTGGCTTGCACACAGTTAGGTATGTGCGTTACCTAACTCGTGATTCATTACGATGAGGGTTAACTTTCAAGGCAATTGGATTTTTTTCCAACCTACGTGGCCACGGACGACTAAGTGAGAATGACAGGAGTCGACCGACCGGATCGTGCTAGGGTAAAACCTCATCAAATTCCGACTCTAAAATCTTGAAAGCCACATTTTATGATTCTCATTCACACGCACTTCATAAGCAATTTATGGGTTTGGTGCAAAAATTTCCCTACATGTACAAAGAAAGAAGAACACGTTGGAGGGTCACGAATATGAACAATAATTTGAGAACATTGTGATAATATTATGATATGGCTAGTCTAGTTTCACTTTTAACATGATGACCATTGAAGTATTTTTCAAAATTTTAAAATCTTTAGATGAATCTTATTTTTATTCAAATAGGCTTAGGAAAACTTAAAATGTAATTAAAATTAAAGTTGGAAAACTCGTAACTTGAACTTGACTCATTCAATGCAAAAAAAAAAAAAAGAAAAAAAAAAAAGAAAAAAAAGAAAAGAAAAGAAATACTTCGATAGAGTCAACGTGGAGACTCATGAGAGTCATGTTTCTTTTAAAATGAATTTAAAAATATTTAAAAATAAACCCATTACTTATAAAACATAAATATACATTTTTTTGCATGCATGTTGATAATTAATGAAAACTAATACATTTATCTATATACAAGAAAAGTACTATAATAAAAAATAATAATTGCACATTACATAATTTATTAGTCCAATATATTAAATTTAAAAGAATAAATATAAGTTTCAAATTACATTTCAGACATCATTTTTAAATTGCCGACCCCAAACCTCATGCGTAGTTGCTTAAAAGTAAATAGTAATCAGTTAGAATTAGATCTACCTATCAAATGATTTAGAATGCAAATAATTTATTAAAATAAAATAACTAGGCCAAATCTTCCATATAATTAAGTCGATTCTTTATTAAAATAAGATGACTCAGGAGAGTCAAGAGTCAACTTAGAGAGTTTTTCTAACCATGACTAAAACTCAATATAATCTTCGCATCAGCGATTTCATGAAGCTCTATAAGTCTTTAGGGTTGGAGAAGCTTTGTCGACAATGGACAACCGCTATAAATGCAAATAAGAACTCTTCTTGTTCCCTTTTTCAGATTTTGTGACCATTGATTGTGGGTAATTTATATTTAATACTAAATCCATTCCGTTACAGGGAGATGTATAATCAAATCTAATGATAATTTTATTTTAGTTTTAAAATATTAGGTCACTTGTTTGACCCGACCCATTTCCATCTCCCGAATCACTGAAAGGCTAGCTAGTCCATACCTAACCCCGAGTCCCGACCAATGCCTTCTCCCGCTTCCTCCGTAAGATCAATGATCTAACGGACAAAGCCCCCACGTGATCTTCATCTGCTCTCTTTCATTCTCTCTCTTTCTCTCTCTAAAAAGAGTTAGCTGGGAGTGTTTCAAGTCCATTGTCTGCGCCTATAAAACCCTCGCTCCAACCGTGATTCTTGCATTTTTCTCTTCTCTCTTTTCTCTCTCTCTTTTCTATACTTTCTCATCCCTCCCTCCTCTGCCAGGGTTCGAGTGGAAGCTGTCCGATTACAGGTAGAGATTCTCTCTCCTCTCTCTCTCTCTCTCTATTTATCTTTCGAATTTTCCTTGAATGTATGGATTTCTGTTCTTTTCCTTTGATTTTGGTGCGAGATCTGTGCCTATTCATGTTCCAATTGGTGTGATCTGTTCATACAGTGGTGGATTTAGGTCAGGATTTAAAAAAAATTCTTCTGGAGATGTAATGTGTGGAGTTGAATTTATCTGGTGACGATCGAGTGCTAGATCTGGACTTTCTGGATTGAGAAAGGGAGATTTTTGTGCTAGTTGCTGCGTTTTTTATGATGTTTTGTTGATTCTTACTGAAATATGGCGTGTGATTTGATCTGGTGATGTTTTCTTTGTGTTTTTTTTTTTTTTTTTGGTGTGAAATGGGAGAAAGATCCGGTCTTTTGTGCTTGGGAATGGAGTTTGCTACGAAAGTTGTATTTTTATGGTACAATGCGGTTTTGGCAGTCT
Source organism: Persea americana (assembly GCA_029852735.1). Taxonomy (NCBI): domain Eukaryota; kingdom Viridiplantae; phylum Streptophyta; class Magnoliopsida; order Laurales; family Lauraceae; genus Persea; species Persea americana. The sequence continues at coordinate 37,301,573 of CM056817.1, forward strand.
GTTTCATGGAGTATCTGTATAAAAATCTATTTTTGGCTTGTTTGAGTTTGTTATAGATCTTGTAGTTTGTATTGTTGAAGCTAAAGATGGGTTTTTGTGGATATTGAATTTAGTTTGGAATTTTCTTTAATGAATGTGAAGAATGTGGATCCTGTTTGGGAAGTTGGATGCAATCACATGATTAGAGAAGTGATCTCTTTTATTCGAAGTTGCTTTAGCAACATCCATTTTGTTCTAGTGAGAGGATCTGTCTGCTCCTCAGTCTGAGAATTTAGTTTCCACATTTTGGGTTCCACTTGTGATTTGGCATGAACCAAAATGTACCAAGGTTTGATGATTCTAATCATCCAATGGATGGATTCTTTGGATTTGAATGTCAATTGTTGCTGTTTTCTTCTTCTATTGCCCAATTTATTCTACCAATTCAATTCCGGGTGTTGTCCAATCGTCGTGAATGTTTTTCCATAGTCTACTTTGGGAGGAACTTATAACGAACGATTTGGATCTCATTATGGTGCCCACTTCATGGTTTCTAAAATGGGAGAAGTAGGAGAACTTTTTGCCCTTGTGAATGTTCAAGGGCACAAAAATATGATCAAACTTTAGAGACAATGCCCATCTTTCAGGAAAACGAAAAAGAGAATCATTCCTCCTGATGTGATTGTCTCTTAATCTCTCTTGAATTTAATACATTCCCACGTCCAAGTCACCTCATTTCGGGTTACATCTGGGCAAACAAGCATTTGAAGGATGGAGGCTTGATAGATGGTTGTAACTTGATAGCAGGGAGTTCCAGAAGGACAAATTTGCCTGACGGTAGCATTTTGTCAGTCCTCATGTGTGGTTATAAATCTGAATGCCCTAAAAAAATAGGTTATTTTCAATCTTAGAAATTATTTTTTAGGACTTTAAAGAGAAAGGAGCAAATTCTCGAGGAAACATGGAATGTTTATTTATTGGCTGATGCATGTATGACTTTTTTTGGGAATTCAACATGATTTATCTTTATTTGAGGCAGTTAATTTTCGTTTGTTAGTCTGCGTAGCTGTTTTTTCCCCCTTTCCTTTTTTTTATTTTTATTTTTATGTGTTCATGCGTGGGGAGAGGGTGGTGCCATTCTCAATAATAGAATCAATATTATTGTATCTTTCTGCAGGTTCCTTTGGGTGCCATTTGTACAGGATGGCTACAGGACAACTGTTTTCTCAGACTACGCAAGCATTATTCTACAACTACAAGCAACTTCCCATCCAGCGGATGCTTGATTTTGACTTCCTTTGTGGTGTGTATAACTACCCTTCCTGTTGTTTATAGACAACATTTAACTTCGGATCTCAATGCATGCACTCTTACAATGTTGCTTTCATTATTGGATGACTATTCAAAATTTACTATGCAATAAGCCAGTAATCTTTTCCATTTGATGTTACTAGGGAGGGAAACGCCTTCTGTTGCTGGAATCATTAACCCAGGAGCTGAGGGATTTCAGAAACTATTTTTTGGTCAGGAGGAAATTGCGATACCAGTTCATTCAAGGTATTTTTTAGAAATCTCTTTCTTCAAAATCTTGAAATTGTGGAAAGGTATGTAGTAATCCTTCTAGCACATGTATTCAGTTTTGTAAGAGTTCTACCTGGTGGATTATGGCACAAGCTAAGTTTGGGACATTGCTGCTCTTTTGTTCATGTTATTGGGTATCCAAGTTGAATTCAGGTATCTGAAGCCTAAAACCATATCTGACCCAATTCCATGAGGACCCAAGCCTGACCCCAAACCCATATATGGTGATGCCATTATCATCCTATGCTCCTTATGTTATTTTAATTGACAACAAAACATAGGCAGCTCAGTATCTTAGTCAAGCAGCTGTGATAGACATGTTTGAACATTTCCTCAAGCCTTATGGCCTTATGTACCCTTTGTGACGTCTACTAATCCCCTCTTTGACATACTTCATAGTGTTGAAGCGGCTTGCGCTGCACATCCCACTGCCGATGTTTTTATCAACTTTGCATCATTCAGAAGGTTAGTGCCAATTTTTTTTCTATCAATATACTGCATATACAAAGAATTTTCATGTTGGGCTCCATATTTATGTCATTTAACATAATTGCAGTGCAGCTGCTTCTTCAATGGCTGCTTTGAAGCAGCCAACCATCAAAGTTGTAGCTATAATAGCTGAAGGTGTTCCGGAAGCAGATACCAAGCAGTTAATTGCATATGCACGGGCAAATAACAAGGTGACTGGGGGAATAGGAAATTTGTCTAGTTTTTAAAAATCCCTTGAGATCAACTGATATAGTTGTATCAGTGTCAGCTCCTAGTGATTCAGAGAAGGAAAATGACCAAACTTAAATCCTCTGACAGTTTCAAGTACTGGGCCAGTTGACATGATATTGATGCAATGAATTTTTCTGCTAATATAAACCAATATCTTATCTTAATGCTGATTTTAATCACAGGTTGTTATTGGCCCTGCCACAGTTGGAGGCATTCAAGCTGGAGCATTTAAGATTGGTGACACTGCAGGAACGATAGATAACATAATTCAGTGCAAGCTCTACAGGCCTGGATCTGTTGGATTTGTGTCTAAATCTGTACGTTCTTGTTTTAAAATATATTTGATTTCTTTTTCTTTCCTATTTTTAGCAGCCTACATTGAAATTGTACCTGCTTTGTCCTTTTCTGATGGAAGTTCTTAGATTTAATAGTGCAATAAATTTAATATTCATTAGCTATACTTTAGAACAGCATTCAGTTGTTCCAAAATAAATTGCTGCTGAGTTCATGTATTTACATACAACTAAAGAATTGGCAACATGTGAAAATGGATAGATAAGTTCAATTTAGACTTTAGAAATGGTATTCTGATGGGAACTTTTTCTACAAGATCCATGTTCAAGAACCAACTTACTGCCTTGAGTTGAGTTCATGTGATCATTTCAGAAAATCTTGTTTGCTAGACCATTGGACTTGTTAAAACCATGTTGGGTCAGCTACATGAATTATGTCTCTCCATTCTGGCTTATTTTGGGCCAAATGCTTGGATAGGCTGCACTTCTTCATATTTATCCTTACTAATTATTACTTCCATCAAGGCCCTCTTTGGCCTACTCCCTTTTCTTATCTTTACTACACTAATTTTGTGCATGAGTTGCTTACTGATTGGCCAGCATTCTGCTTCATAGGCCATGGCTAGTTTAATTGTTGTTCTATAAAATTTCTCCTTCAATCTTCGTTGGTATGCGCCGATCACAAAACACTCCAGAAGCAAGTCTCCCCTTCAACCATCCCACTCTTATTCAACGTTTGACATGTTCCTCAATTTCTCCATCCTTGCTAATTATTGAGCTAAGGCATTAGAATTTAGAATGAATCTTTCTATGACTTGTTTTAAAACCCTTGGATTCTAAAAGATTCCCACTATCTCTTTAGTTTTGCATTCACGCTGTTTCTCTATTCGTCCACCAACACTATATCATTTGCAAACAACTTACACCAAAATAACCTCATTTTGAATATGAGCAGTTAACTCGCCCATAACCAATGCCAAATAGATAAGGCTTAAAGCTGACCCTTGATGTAAACCTATGATATTGGAAACTCACATGGCTCTTTACCTCATGCATGCCTTTATTGATGTCAATATACCTCATGGGATGTGCTTTTTATCTAAACCCACCAAATCAAATCTCTAGGTACCCTGCCATAGGCTTTCTCTAGATCAATGAAGATCAAATGAAGAGTTTTCCTCTTCTCGCCCAAGTAAAAAGATAGCTTCTAGAGTTCACCTCTGGCATAAAACCAAATTGATTTTCAGATATCTTAGTCTTTTGTCTGAGCCTTTGCTCCATTATTCTCTCACTTCATAATGTGACTTATAAGTTTAATCGGATGATAATTGGTGCAATTTTTTATATTTCTTTTGTACTTGTATAGAAGTACTGCAACACTTTTTCTTCGTTCATCCGACATTTTCTTTGTCCCTATTATCTTCTTAAAGAGCCTAGTTATCTAAACCCATCCAATTTCTTCTAAACATTTCTAAGCCTTTTTTTGAATGCCACCTTCCCCATAGCCTTTCCTGTCTTCGTTTTTGCCAGTGTTTTATTCACTTTTGCAACCCTAAATCTGCAATAAAAGGTATTTCTTGCTAACGAAATATGCTCTCTCAATCCTAAGCCTCCTATAAAATCTTCATTTAAAAGTGTTAAGATATTCTCTTTACCTTTATTAGTATCATTATCCTTCACCAAAACCTTTTGACCATCTCTTTTTATACATTTGACATGATCTTAGTCCCTACTTTTCCTTTAACTTATTTTTGCGATCTCCAAAAATATCTTATCTGTTTCCCAACTTATTATAAAGGTCATCATATGCTTTGGACTTTAATTCATGTATGAAGTCATCAATTATATTACTTGAGTATGAGCTTCATGTTCAAGGATGAAATTGGGGAGTATCTACTAGCTCATTATCCTTCCATAGTTTTTTTCTTTAGTATCACGAATTACCTGGATGTTTCGTCCTTGGCAGATGTATATCTGACTTAAGAGAAATGGCCTGTCTCGATATGAGGGGAAGATAACATGGAATTTAGGGATGAACAAATAATGAGGATATTGTAAGCTAAATCCAAAGAGGTGGTTTAGACTGCCAAATCATATTTTTCTACCTGGCCAAATATAAACAAAGGGTTTGTGGGTTTGAGATGGGTGATATCAATTATCAAGAAATAGGCATGGTCTTTTGAGAGGGATCTCAAAGTGAAATGCAGCAACTTTGACAATCATTTTGGTGTCTGCATGATGTACTCTGGCTAGAAATAACATCTCAGGGTCATAGCCATTAAAATTTGCTTGAATGTAATCACATGTCTTGTCAACTCTTATTACCTTGTTGCTTTGCCTTTCCACATTATTCAAGTTCCACTAGATGGTTTTTTTCAACATTGGGAGTAAAAGTTTGATGTTCTAAAAGATGTAGGTAAAAGGCCTAAAAATCTAGGCTAGGACACAATCCTCTCAACAATCCTCTTGGATTTCTTTTATTTTTCCCTCTATCAAACAATAAGGATTGATAAAACTGAGAAAGCACCGGAGAATAAGATAAGGAGATTCTAGAAATGAATGCACATAATAATTCCAACAGGGACTATGAATATACTTAATATTTCTTATGATTATACTCTGTGTATTGTGTGAAAACTTAGTGTAGAAACATTTCTAGAATGTAAATCAATAAACAACTAACACTTGATTAAGTAATATTCAGAATCAAATTTTATATTCTGTACTCTGTTCCACGGGACAAGGAACTTGTTACATCTTTATTGTGGTTATCAAAATTAATAAAAATCTTTGGTCATACCATTGCAGGGGGGCATGTCAAATGAACTGTACAACACAATAGCACGTGTTACTGATGGAATATATGAAGGTATTATGGCATAAACATGTTATATCTTTTTTCTTTTTCCTCTTTTATATCAACAATCTGCATTTTATATCGATTTTGGGCTCATGTAAGTTTTGGATATGCATTGAAACTGTTGCAGGCATAGCAATAGGAGGAGATGTGTTTCCTGGCTCAACTCTTTCTGATCACGTGCTGCGTTTTAACAACATCCCACAGGTAATTCCTTCTTCACGTGATTGCTCTTTCATGGAGCTCCTTTAAAAAATGGCATGATAAATAACCAGGTTATTTATATATATTTATATTCTTGCTTTGATTTGAATTGTAATATCTGACCATGGTATATTAAATAGATTTATGCCTAGTATAAGTTTTTTTTTATCATAAAGACAAATAGGATGATTATTTATCTGGCCCCAGCCTTGATGTATGAGCCTTTTGGTTTTAGCTTGTTCAAGGGACCACTCCACACAACTCAACTTTTTGTGAAGCAGCTATGTTGTAATTTACCTGAAAGTTGCAATTTCTGAAAAGCTGTTTTTACCTGAATGTTTGAAACTTCAACAAATAAGTTCTTGTGCCATACTTTCCAGAATATGACTTTATGCAAATAATTAGACTATGTTCATTACTTCCTTATCCAAGGGACTTTCTTTCTTTTCAAACAGTTGTGATTTGTTCTGAAAGAATATCCAAAAAACAGAACTTTTGTTAAAAAACAGCTCTGTTGTGATTTACCAGAAAATTGCTGTTTCGAAAAGGCTGATTTTCCTAGAACTTTAGATTTGGTGGCTGTTTTTAAGTGTTGTGTTTTTTGTTTCTCTTTAGTTCTATAGTCGGTATAATTCTTTTAACTTATTAGTTTTCCTGTGTTGCGTAGGGTGTTTTTCGTTTGGCGTGTTCTCTTCTTTATCTCTCATTAATAGAATTTTCTGCTACTGAGAAAGGCAGAACATGGCTTAATGCAAACACATCATTGTTCACTACTCAGCTAAGGGACTTTCCTTTCCAACAGTTGACTTGTTGTCTTTGACCTAACTGCTGAATCCAACTCAGGTCAAAATGATAGTTGTGCTTGGGGAACTTGGCGGACGAGATGAGTACTCCCTAGTTGAAGCCCTAAAACATGGGAAGGTCCACAAACCAGTGGTTGCCTGGGTTAGTGGAACTTGTGCGCGACTTTTCAAGTCAGAAGTGCAATTTGGCCATGCTGTGAGTTCCTTTACCCTAGACATCTTGTAATCTTTTATTTCTATGCTATTTTTTTATAATGGTAAATGCTTTTACTTCAAAAAAGAGAAAGAAAAAACAAAGCCAAAACCAGCTTACAAACACGAAACAATATTTCTATGCTATTCTTCTTTACCCTAATTGTTAACTTTTTTTTTCCAAACTAGGGTGCGAAAAGTGGAGGTGAGATGGAGTCCGCACAAGCGAAAAATCAAGCGCTGAGGGAGGCTGGAGCGGTAGTTCCAACTTCCTATGAAGCACTAGAGGGTGCAATAAAGGAGACATTTGAAAAGCTTGTATGTTTCTTCAATCCCACGACCTATTTCTGCTGCTGACAATGGCACTCATTATTCGATTGGAGGGTCATACCTGATAAACACACACAAATCTAATGCTCAGCTGGCTGACCATTTCTTAATTTAACATAGATACTAACTTTCTATAACAGTATTTCACATTCTAAGGCACCCCTTTTATATTAGGCTGAAGAAGGGAAGATTGCCCCTGTGCCTGAGGTTAACCCTCCTCCCATCCCTGAGGACCTTAAATCTGCAATCAAAAGTGGGAAGGTCCGGGCTCCAACTCATATCATTTCCACCATCTCTGATGACAGAGGTTTGATTCAAGCCACACTCTAGTTTTCATTTTAGTTTCCAGACCTTGAATGATAAAAGCAAGGGCACAAACACAACTTTCTTATGTTCAATTTGCAGGTGAAGAACCATGTTATGCTGGTGTGCCAATGTCCACTATCGTTGAACAAGGATTTGGTGTGGGTGATGTGATTTCTCTTTTATGGTTCAAACGTAGTCTGCCCCGCTATTGTACACAGTTTATTGAGGTGCGTCTATCATGGGGGGTTTGTTTTGCCCTTCTTAGCCTTTTTTGTATTGCCAATCAATTGTTCTTATTTCAGTAGGAACTTTTACAAGAAATCGATCATGTGTTACGTTCAAGCTATGATGCATGGATACTTTAAAGTGGGCAATGTATTGTGGCATATCGTGTCCGATACTTAACTTTTTATGTATAAAATCCTTGCCCCTACTATATCCATAGCATGTTCCTACCGTATCCTTCCTATTTCTGGGCATCATAGCTTTCAAGGCACATGGCTTTTTCCCTCCTTTGTCGTGTCGCTCACAGAACCATGTGGATTTGGTCAGATATGTATCATGTTATGTGCCGATCATGGTCCCTGTGTCTCTGGTGCTCACAATACTATAGTCACAGCAAGGGCTGGAAAGGATTTAGTTTCCAGCCTCGTCTCAGGTAAATTACAACTATGCAGTGGCATTTAATGAATTCCTATTCATGTCCCACTTTTGCATGGCGATCGCTTTTGTTTTTAACCCCTTCTAGACAAATGACCATTTTTGAAACTCTTGAATATCTATGAACATATACAGGTGTTCCTGTTGTCTCATGGATGTGGAACAGTGGAAGTGGATAAAATATTATTATTATTTTTTTATTGCTATCTAACATGCCAGTACAGATACCATATGGACGTGTGTACATTTTTGAACTGTAGATTTAGGAGTTGGATCTATTCACTTTTTTTGGCATTATTAATTATCATCATCATCATCATCATCAAAGCCTCTTCCTAAGTATGTTTGGGTCAGCTGCATGAATTGTTTTTCTCTATGCCAATCTATCCTGAGTCAAATCCTTATATAGGTTGCACTTCTTCACATATATTCTTACTACTTCCATCTATGTCCTCTTTGGCCTAGCTCTTTTTCTTAGTGGGCTATCATCAACCTTCATAGAAAATGTTGGTTTGCATTGGACATGTCCGAACCATCTCAAATGAGTTTCTCTTAATTTATTCCCTATTGATGCTACCTTGAAATGCTCTCAAAGCACTCATTTCTGATTTTATTTTTTCTAGTTTTACCATACATCAATCTCAACAGTCTCATCTCTGCTGCGCCTGCACTCATTTTATGCTTGCGGTACTTCTTGTTTATCAACATGATCCAGGAAAATAATTGCATGCCTGTAAAACACATACCAGAGGAGGCAAATTTGTTGCTGAAACATTATAAAAATATACTATAAACATAGATATTTTGAGTTTTGACAATTATTGAGATGGTCAGTCTTCCTTCCTGAGTCCATCAGTTTGATTGATTTGCTTTCCTTAATGTTAACACTAATATGTTTCCCCTTTCGTGGTCCTTCCATTTTAACTAACCTCATGAGGAAATATTTTGTCTGGATTGCATAATGGAATCGAATGTATTTCTGAAACAGGGTTGCTTACAATTGGCCCCCGATTTGGTGGGGCTATAGATGATGCTGCACGATACTTCAAGGATGCATATGACAGGGTAAGTTCGGAATTGCAGAATGGTACTTTTTCACTTGTTACTGTGCCATTTACTGTACTGTTTCTGTTACTGTGAAAATATGGAGATGGTAAAACATGCTCACGGTTGTGTTTCTTCTCAGGGCCTTAGTCCATATGAGTTTGTGGAAGGTATGAAAAAGAAGGGCATCCGTGTACCAGGAATTGGACACAGGTATATAGGTTTCACAATACCCTAAGAACCCATTAAATGTGATAAATCCATTCAGATGAATATTGTACAATGCTAGAGTTATCATAATTTGATCTTCCAACACTGGGAATGTTTTTTGGTTGTTTCTGGAAGGATCAAGAGAGCAGACAATAGAGACAAGAGAGTTGAACTGCTGCAGAAATATGCGCATACTCATTTCCCATCGGTGAAGTACATGGAATATGCTGTTCAAGTGGAGACCTACACTCTCTCTAAGGCAAACAACCTGGTCCTCAATGTAGACGGTGCTATTGGGTCACTTTTCTTGGATCTCCTTGCTGGCAGTGGAATGTTCAGCAAACAAGAGATTGATGAGATTGTTGACATTGGATACCTGAACGGGCTCTTTGTGCTTGCACGATCAATTGGTCTGATTGGGTAAGTTACATTTTCAAACTATTTGCTTATATTTGATTTCCTCACTTTCCGTGAGCATTTTGTCTTGGCCATGTGGACTGTGTTGGATGGTTTGGATCTTTGGGTTTTGTGCACTGTTGATAAATGCAGACATGTTGTTACTAAGATTCAGTGTACGCTGCAGTTTATCCAATCACCCAATGGGATGATCTTGTATCCACACAGTTCTCAAGTTTGGTCAGCAAAAAGATACAGATGTCTCCTGCAGGCTGCAGCCACAGCATAGTAGTAGTTTTAATTTGATGCACTCCTTTTTGGAATTTGCAGGCATACCTTTGACCAGAAGAGATTGAAGCAGCCACTGTACCGCCACCCATGGGAGGATGTTCTTTATACCAAATGATTGATTTGCTGTTTCCCTTTTGTTTTAATTAAATCTGATTTAAGAGTTGCTGCCTTCGATTTTTTTTTTTCTAGCAATTTTCTACGGTCATAATTGTAGCATTGAACTGGTCTCTTTACTACCCAATTGCAGGATGCTTATTTTGATTAGTTAGTTTCCTTGGATGATATTCACATCATCAGTATTAGTTTTGAACTCTCTCTGCATCCAGCTTTTTGCAACATTGCGTGATTGATATTCAAAAAACTCTTGAGACTGGAAGAGTGAGAATTTTCAATTAATGATGAAATTAAATTCAGAATAGTTGCAAGGGTCCAAAAGTTGCCCAACTGTTTAACCCCCCTGCTATATATGCAAGTCGGTCGTGGATGAGATAAACATAGACGACTTCTAAACAGGTTGGGTTAGTGTTGACCCCCATAACCTGCTTGACCTGCCAGTAGTAACATCTCCTCATCTTTTTCTTTTAATTTTTAATGATCCGTTCTGTTCTCTTCTTCCCTCTGCTTCATTTTTTTGTCCCATCTCTCTAAACTCCAAAAGTCACTACCCCCAACAAACAAAAGAGACTTGAGAAAAACCTAAACCAAGATTGAGATTTTATGCAGGTTGGGGTTTAACCCACCGACCCCTCTACTCAACCCAAACTGATTGCTACCCCTAGCTAGGAGCCTAGGACTATCCAACATCGAGTTTACAAGGATATCTTTCATAGCTTATAGGGTCCACCGCATCAACAGGACCTATGCACCAAATCAAGTAAAGATAGATATGGAATCTCCAAGTAGATGCATGTGGACACTCGTGATCTTATCAGCAAGGATAGGAGGCAGTTGCAATTTTATCTGTTATCCATCTCTTATCTATGTTTTTTGTCCATGACTTCTTTCAATCTTCGTAAGATCCTACTTTTCTTGTTACTTGTACGTAAAAGATATAATTATACAATCTCTTTATGGACAGAGCAGCCACTTACATTTATAGACCCTATATCATCTTCTCGTATCTGTAGTAAAGTTTAAAAGTTCACTTTATGGACTCAAGCCCCATGAGCTTGGTTTGATTCAATCTGAACGTATTCTTAAAAGAATGCAGCTCTCATTAGGCCCGTGAATTTGCTATGAGGACATGGCCTTCTGCAGTATTTTCTAGGCCTCAAGGTGAAGGAGCTCCTAATGGGCTTCTTTTCTCTCCGAGTCTTGTGATGCTCAGACTTTGTTTGGGATGAGCCCAAATGAAGCGTTGTAAGCTCATTAGCACGCCTATGGTCAAACAGTCACCTCCGTCGATCCTTTTCCTGATCTGGCCTTTTGTCATAGCATCGTGGGGGCACTTCAGTACCTCACTTTTACACTTCAAACTCTATATCATTGGAAATTTCATTGTCAATTCATGCTGGGACAAATAGTGGGCCATTTTAAAGCATTCAAGCTTGACCTTTGATGATTAAAAACATGTCACATCATGGGCTTTGTAATTCTTTCAACTTCTATGATTGATTCCTATATGTATATTGGTGCTAATCGCATTACCTGGAATACAAAGAAACAAAGCACGGTATCACACTCAGATGTAGAGGCAAAATACTGCTCAATGGCCTCCTTCATCGCAGGTAATTTGACGGGGTCATCTTTCCTTAGAAGTGATTTAGTGTACCTCTCTTTAGCCCTCTATACTTTTGTGACAATGTTGGTAAGTACACTGCAGGAGAAAGTGGCTCTGGGCTCCTTGATCACTAACCAAATCTAATTCTTTGTGGGAAAGATATCTTGCTTTTCAAATAGTTATGGAAGACCCGCATTTGGCAATTGTAAATCTTTGAAGGTTTGGGCCATGTTTGACGCTCATTTTTGAGGATTTCATGTCAGATCCCCATAGGATGTTGAAATCCTTAGCTGAAAGAGGTCGAGAATACAATTCTCAAATCTACGGATTCACCTATTACCAAATAAGGAATCCAAAGCCATATAAACTCTCAATGAGGAAAGCCTTGTTCCAGAGACAACAAGGACTCCTCAAATCTGTGAGTTACTCACCTATTACCAAAGGTGGCCTAAGAATTCCTGACATGAATTTCTTATGTCGGGGATTTCTAATATTGACATAATTGTAGGGTTGTAAACGGGTCGGTTCCGGTTCGGGTCCATAGTGGACCCGGATGGATGCGGACCGGAACAGTTAAGAAGAAGGTGGAATTGGACCCGGACCTGGAACAATTTCGGAACCAGTTTCTTGGCTCCAAAATTGGAACCAGAACCATATATGGGACGGGTCTGGATCCGGGTCCAGATCTAGGTAGAGAACGATATTAAAAAAATATGAATTTTAGGTGAGATTTTCAAAAATTGAGGTAATATGTCGGGTCTTGGGTCCAAACCAAGGTGGAACCAGATCTAGACCCATTTACTTATCGAGGCCTAAATAAGAACCTAGACCTGGTTTTTAACGGGTCGGAACCTTCAGATAATCGGAGAATCAGGGACCCATTTACATCCCTACATAATTGTTGTCCTCTTGCAATTTCAAATGCCATGTTTCTTTTGCTAGAATTTTAAATTCCAACCCTTCAAACCCACCTAAAAAGTCACAAAAAAGCCTTTGGAGTTCCTAAAATTCTAGCATATCAAATGCTAGATGAGAGATGTGGATTTGAAATTCCATGTGTGGGACAGAATTTGGAGAGTTTTATGTTCTCCAAACATGAATTTTAAGTATTCTGCTAAAGAGACAGGTCCTCTAATTCTTTTTGGAGAATCTCAAAATTTTTCATTAAGGGTTAAATTTCTGGGAATTCCAAAAGGCAGTTTACGACTTTTAAAGTGGGTTGGAATTCTTAGAATTTACAATGAAATAAAGCATTTTAAAATGCAAAGGGGACAAGCCATGATGTCATGTTTGAAATTTCCAACATCGTAAATTCACGTAAAAAATGCCGAGAAAGAAACAAGCCCTAAGTGTCATCTTAATAATCAACTTACTGAATTGATGAAGTCTCTGCTATGGCCTATGGGGCCCTTTACCAATGCTATCTCGCCGAATTAAGGCTTTTGGTCTTCTTAGCATTAGTCTGAGGGGGAGTGATGCATGTAAGGATCGACTCATGAAACTAAGCCCTTGCAAACATATTTATATGAACACTCCAAGTCATGCAGGTATATATATAAAGTGACCTGTGTGATCTTATGTTCAAGGATACACAGTTTTTTTTAATCTGTTATTCATCTTTAATCCTAAATTTTTTTTCAGTTATTCATCTTTAATCCTAAATTTATTTTTCAATTAAAAAAAAAATCTTCGTTAGAAGATGCAAATATAGTACAATGCTACCTACCCTGATTCTCACCTTGATATTGAGCTTCAATTGAACCCTATTTCTCTTCAGTCTTCTAGATCAGCAGTAGATCATGGGACCCACATACATCACAAGGTCAATCTAGAACACTTTGCGTTCATTCTGCGGAAAAGATGATCATATCTGTGAAGGGCTCAATAATTAGTCCTCACATTTGAATAGACAGGTGGCAAAGCGAATGGACCTTGTTTGGATCCCCCCTTTCATTGAATTCATTCATTTCTTATTTTGTGTTTTGTGCTGTGATTTATGAAATTGAGTCCGAATCTCCTGTTTTGTAGAAACAAAGAGATATTGTTTCATCTAATCCGCATTCACCGACTCTATAGATGCTGAATGTAGATTGACTGAAATGGTATTTCCCTCTTTAGTTGAAACAGGGGATCCGGACTCCAATGAACCTCTAATCTTTATTATCTTGCCAATAAAAAAACTCTCCTTGTATTGATGGGGCCCACTTCTGCTGCCTGTCGAGTTTAGCAAGTTCGTTTTATTCTTAAATCATCTTACATGAATTTATTACTAAGCCGCTCATATCTCACAACTGTAGCACTATGAATCCTCTTTAAAATAAGAAAAAAAATTAAAAATAAAAAGTGCAGCCTCTCTATTAAACGGATCTTCATCGGATTCTTAGCAATATCCATTGAACATTTATCATGTTATGTATATATGATCAACATAGATCTTCTGTGTCTTTCCCTTACATTGCAATTTAGGGGCGTACCCACATACATTTGAATGGGGAGGTTGCACCCATCAGCCTTGGTCCACATTCAAAACTCGCACAAAATCTGAGCCTGCTTTCAAAATCTATATGAGAATTTTCGATTCTCCCCTAGAAAACACAAAAAATTTTTGGATTTAGCTACAAAACCCAACTGCAGATTTAGGTCCGCCCCACTCAAATGAACATGGCATCTTATGGACTAGTTAATTCCTCTACTGGTGGGCAAGTAACATGATCTCCTTCTTCTTGTTCGTTTAGGAAATTGATAAAAAGAAAAGAAAGGGAAAATAAGATAAAGATTTTCTTTGACAAAAGATTTGACTAGTAAAATTAAAACTGTTATAACTAATTTGGTTAATTCAGTTTTACTTGGTTGGTCGGATAATTAATAAAAAAAGGGAAAACTATGAGGCAAGAAAGTTTAGGGGTGGTCAATGAATAAGGTCTACAAAATGAAAAGCCATATATTTGATATTTCTATTTACAGGGTAAAAATGACTTATTATTTCACACCGAACCTTTTGGTTAAGATCAAGTGTAGTATCTGTTCTTATCGGTTATTTCATATCAGTTAAAATAAAAATAAAAAAAATAAAAAAAAAATAAAAAAGGAAAGAAAGAAGAAAGGAATCGTGTTCTCATTCAAATCGTCCGAGAAAGAGGAGCAGAGCAAGAAAGGCTTTGGAAGACCATCTTTGTGCTTTTAGCGACCAAATCAGGCCATCTTTGTTGTCATTCAAAGCCGCCTTTAGGCGTTTTCATGGTTTCTGTGATGGTTGTTTTTGTTCTTGTTGGATGCCTCGTGGGCTTTGGCTTCCGGTTGTGCTGCTGTCCCCCTGTTAACCAAGAAAATCACAGCCCTCTTGGTGAGTGCAATGAAATCAATCTCTTTCCATCCACGATAGCAGTTGCAGAATTCATCTGGGTCGGAAGATGAGTTTCTCCCGGATGATGTGATTTTTAATATTCTTCTTAGATTGCCTGTTAAGTCTCTCGTTAGATTCAAATCTGTCTGTAAGGATTGGAATAAGTTCCTTTCTGACCAGTACTTCTTTCAAATCTACAATGATGAGGCACGGAATGGCGTTGATTATAGAAGACTGCTGTAGCAATTATCCCATTCCCATTAGATGTGTAGATGAATCGGGTCATTCTTTCGACTTTAAGTCTAGATTTCTTGAACGATGATGTGCAGCCTAAAGCCTCTTGTAATGGATTGCTGTGTTGCTCAGGCATTAAAAATCAGAGACCTCCCACAATGCACTTGGCTTTTCAAGTACTTGGTATTTGATTCAGAGACCAATGCATGGATGGAAGGAGTTGGTTTTTGATGCAGATGATGGCACTGGCGACACCGTTTTTTTCCCAAGACAATCGGGTTCTAATAGTGTTTGATTTGTACAATGAGGGGACGTGACGTGGAAGAAGATCACTCTACCTAGCGAGATTGAATGCATTTTTGAATTTCGGGTTTGTTTGTTTGAGGTTGAGGGGTCTTTATTACTCACTAAGACTACGTATTGTGGAGAGTGGAGAGTGGAGAGTGGAGAGTGGAGGGATTGGATGACTAAATGGGAGAGTGAGGCTCCCTGAAGAGAATTCCCAATTACTCTTAACTGGGATTTCATTTTCATAAAATCCTGGCGTAGTGTATGGGTAAATCACCACTAGGAGTAAGGCATGGAAGAAAGTTAATCAAGTGTCAATGAACAGTTCTGCTGCCATTATGTTCATGTTAGCAAAATCTCAAACCCTATTTTTTATTAAAAACAAGGAGTCCGGATAACCTATTGCAGTTGTTATACCTTTATAGTGAGTGGACTAATACCAGTCCGCCACGTCATCCAAAAATTTAGATGATTTTCAATAGGTGATCTGGAGTAAAAAAAATAGCATGTCAAGCTGATTCTTTCTCCCTTTTTTTTTTTTTTTTTTTTTTTTATACTTTGGGTGATTTTAACGCACATTTTGTACAGTTCTGTTATAATGCAAGTTGTATGTTTTAGTGTATAATCGGTTTTTATATTATCTTGTTTATTTTAATGTTTTCCTTGTTCATCTTTGTGGGTTTTGATCTTTGTGCAGTTTATGAATATTTGTTACTTTCTATTATGTTAAATGGAGTGTTGGATCATTGATTCAAGTGGGAAATAATTTTAAAGATGTAGGGAATCAAGGCATTTTATGAGTGACCTCAATGGAGGTGATTGTTGAGATAAATGTCTTATATTATTTGGTGACTTGAGGTGAGCATCATCCCATTGTCTTTCTATATTGAAAATGCCTTTGGTTGAGACCGATTGTTCTATTCTGTAACAGGGTTGTGTTTAATTTCTTTAGCAAGGTAAGGGCAGAATAAAATGAAATAAAATCAAATGTCAAATAAATAAATAAAAAAAATAGAGGGAGTTGGTTTTAAAAGCATAAAATGACAAAAAATATATATATACTTTTAGGCGCACAAGATGCAAAAAAGATGTTTTTAAAAGGCACAAAATGATTAAGAAAAATTACTCTTAAAAAACACAAAATGACAAAAAAATGTGATTTTGCTCCCAACTTCATCCACTTTCTTTCCTTTTTGATTTGGCAACTGGCACCCAATTTCATTTTATTTTACTCAACCCTACAAACAAATAAAAAAATCATTTATAACATTCATACAGTAGTATCATATAAACTATGAAAAAGTTAAAAATTAATTATGAATCATTAAATTGAACTTAATTACTCTCTCTCGACAATGCTTTTTATAATCATTAAATTGAATATCTATTTACTTCGAAGTAAATAAAAATAAAATACTTCAATTTGGAATGGAGCTTTTTTTTTTTCTTTTGTTAAATCATCGTTGGATTAATCACATCTAAAACTTAATACTTATGATTAACTACTTCAAATAAACGGCCAAAAATGTGGATACAGCAAAAGTCACACTAGTCAGATAAGTGAAACCCTCCTATTGGCAATAATTGAAAGCCATTAAATACAACCATAAATCAAATAAGTCTAAATCCTCTTTGGTACTTGTTAGGTCAAAGTAGAACTTTTGCACCGCGCATTGAGTTTGTGGGTGTGTCGAGATATTCATTTCTGAATGGGAAGTTGGCATCAAACTTTTCTACTATTTAAATCGATTTTCTATTTTCTTCATATCTTTTTCCCCACTATTCAAGTCTCTTTCCATCGGCACTACATTTTCCATATGCCTCACTTTGAAAGGGTATAAATGTGATGGGAAGAGATCTTTTGAGGGAAATAAATATACAAATTAAGAAAGGTGATGTGATTTTGTAGAAATAGATATCCATCTATTAAAGGATCTCCTCATAATAAATGTCTACAGCGCTACTGTGGGGCCCACATAATCATAATCCAGAGCATTCAAGGTGATTGTCATCCTTTGACACGTTCTCAAATTTCGCTTCAATAGGAGTGGATTTTACCGTATCACTGAGCACATGACTGATGGGATTAAGGCTTATCAGCCATGCGCTCAATCAGACGATAAGACCCACTCTCATTGAAATGAAATTTGAAGTCATGTCACTAGACGGGACCACAATCATCTTGAACCATCCAAATTACAATGGATTTCTAGACATCCGTTATAGGGGAATCCTAGATTAAATGCAACAAGGGATCTCGATTCCAGATTCATCCATTTGTAATCCATCATCAGAGTTTATACTACCTCAAACCTAGACACAGGCACAAAGCCCAACCCTATAAATTTCTACTGGTTATTCTAACATTATTTGTTAGCTTATTATATATATTAAAGCAATATGGGAGGTGGGCTGTGAGGGGTGCCACATAAGCAGGTAGTGAGTTCTCCTTTTGAAGAAATACTAAGAAAAACATCACCTTAATTCTCTATATTGCATACCCGTTTCACTTCCATCTCCTAAAATCTCTCCTCTACCGTTTTAATATTCTTTATCTCCCTCTAAAATCTCCCCCACGGCTCTCTTAATCTCTTGGTGATTCTCGCATTCAAGCATTAATCTTCATTCTGATTTGCAGGTGAACTTCGTCCATCCAAGTATCGATTTTATAATTGGATTTTCATTTGTGTGTTAGGTTGGAAACTGCTCTACTGATTTCATGGTATGTAACGTGGAACTTAAATCTGCACATCAAATGATTGTTATAATGTATGTTAGATGAAGAAAATCTGTTGTTAGTATGCTATCATGTATTAAACTGTTGACTATGCATCAACTATACAACAGATGATCAATATTAATGTGTTTCGGAATATAAGAAGCTACTTTGGCAGATAAGACAGGAGTTTCCGTATCAGTCAACCTTATGGGATGAGGTTATATGATCTTATTGAATAGTTTTCATTCTGACTTTGATGTTAAGTGGATAAAGATTGACACATCTTGTAGATCAGAATTTCAAGTCCTATTTTCAGGGAAATGTGCAGGGAAATGGTGCATGAAGTGACCTTTTAAAAATGATTGAGTTGAATCAGAAAAATCATTCAGTTTGAATCAAGATTGTGGATGAAGTGCAGTGTGTCGTTAAGCCTAATAGGTCACTATTTATTGGACTCAACTTTTTTTTGTTTTTTTTTTTTGAATGACACAGATTTTCTCCAATGCAGTCTGCTAGGACCAACACATTTCTAATTTTCTTAGTGTGCTTAGGTGGTAAATTGCTCATTGTTAACTGAACAGTGTGATACAAAAATAATACTTTGTGCTTTGATGAAGGTCTATTCTCAATTCTCCCCCTCAAAAAGTAAAAGATAAATTATGAATTTTTCTACCGGTGATAAGTTAGGGATAATTTGTGCTTCATCAGCCCAAACTGTGTTCTTTGTTTTTTCGGGATTTGAAACTCACCAGAACAATTTCTTGATTTCTTTTATGGCCATTTATCATCTGTTTATCGTGTTTACTAATACTCTTCATTTCAATAAAATAACTTCATTTTCTAATTTTATTTTTTATGTATTCTCATTTTAGTGCCCATGCTAAGCACTGGCCTTTGTTGCTAGTTATATTTATAGATGAGATGAGTACTCTAAAGTCAAAAACAGATACCCACTCTATGCAGGCTTGAGGGTTTGAAAATCCAAGCTTGACCTGAAAAAAACTTGAAGAAGGCCAATCCATATTTCAATTTAAGTTGGATTTGGGTTTGTCCTGACCCAAGGTGAGCCTTTATGACTATAGCAATATCTGGATTTTTTTCGCTTTCCTCATTTGAGTTCTATTTGTATAACATATATAAATAATATATATATATATATATATCATTGGATAGTCACTGAGAATCTGTAGTGGACCAAAGATATTTTTCCTTATAAGGGACTGCCGGAAATATGTGGAACCCACTCATTAAAAGAAATGAATGGATCTCATGTGGATTGGCTGATTGGTTTTTATATATGTGGAACCGGAACCTACTCAGTAAAGGGATAATGAGGTGAAATCCTAAAAATCGTGATGTAGCAGTAACATCGGAGGATTCTCTCTCATATAAATCAACGAAGAGGCATGCTGCAAAATTTAGCGTATGAAAAATCCAATCTGATCAAAATAAATAGCCACTGCTTTTTATTAAACTACACCTAATTTCACTTTCAATAGAAGTTGGCCCACTATCAAATTGAACACTATAATTTTTTTATTTTTATTTTTTTGTAATTTTCATACATAACCTGCTGGTGAAATCAACACCTATTTAAGCTAAATTCTGTGAGGGCACCCCATAAATGGTAGGGCCATTTATTTTGATAAGATTGAATCTTCCGTAAGTGAGAGCCCATTGAGAAGCCTCACTAATTTGTAATGAGTTCTGAGAATAAATTACAAATTGTTAGGGTTTAGGTTGTGAGCTAGTTTAAGGTGTTTCTGTTGTTGCTTGATTTACATTTCCTGCATATGATGAGGGGGCAAAGCACCCTTTTAGAATGGGGTATTTTGTACAATTTCTCATGAAAGAAATATGAAAAATAATAAAGGAACGTCATAGCTAGTGGATCGGCATACACTACAGAATATGGTCTCTCCATGAACCTGAGTCCGGCCCAAGTACACACACACACACACATATATATATATATATATATATATATACGGGTCTCCTAGTACGGATCCAAGTACACTAGGGGCAGGGCCAGGTACTCCATTTTCATTCGTAGCTATAGGAGTAGGAGGTAACAATCACAGTTGGATCCTGAAACATTCTTTCAATCCATTCCATTGGTGACTATATATCACTCTCATCCAATTGTTTAAACTGAAAAAGTGGGCCTCAGAGTGGATTATTTCTCTTGGACAAAAAAACCAAAACCCAAGAAGTAGTTCACAAATCGACAAGTATATAACACATTATACGATTAGTATAGAACACATTGAGAGAGAGAGAGAGAGAGAGAGAGAGAGAGAGAGAGAGAGAGAAGCTGACGGTGGAGGAGAAAAAGCACTGAGCAGTAGGTTAGTTGATCGTTGGATGAGTGCAATAAAGGGTGCGAGGCTGTCATGGGAAGGCTGGAAGGCTTTGGTCAAACCGCGTATTCCGTAGGCTTCACCCCTTCTGCCTATCCTCCTTATGGTGGGCCATCATAACATGTTCAGAGAGAGTGTAGAGGCTATAATGTCCCAGTACTCTCAACTACATTCATTGAATTCTCATAACCATCGTATGCTATAAGTACACCTCTCATCCATGCAAAAGACCAAGCATTCCTTAACTTTCTACTGAAAAGATGGGGAGGTTTTTGAAGGATTCTGGGGTGTTGGGTGCAATGCTGCTACTGTTTGTGGCTATCATGCTGGCCGTGGCCGGTGAAGGCAGGAAGATTGATGAAGACCACTTTCAGGCTGGCGGCATTGGCGGAGGTGGAGGATTTGGAGGGGGTGGTGGACTTGGTGGAGGAGTAGAACGCGGCTACGGTCATGGCATTGGAGGTCGATTCGGCAAGGGTCATGGTCATGGCGGTGGCTTTGGTGGGGGCGTTGGAGGTGGTGCTGGGGGTGGTGCCGGAGGAGGCATTGGAGGCGGTGGCGGTGCTGGTGGGGGAGTTGGAGGCGGTGCCGGAGGCGGGTTTGGCAAGGGTGGTGGAGTAGGAGGTGGTGCTGGGGGTGGTGCCGGCGGAGGCATTGGGGGCGGTGGCGGTGCTGGTGGGGGAGTTGGAGGCGGTGCCGGAGGAGGGTTTGGCAAGGGTGGTGGAGTAGGAGGTGGAGCTGGGGGTGGTGCCGGAGGAGGCATTGGAGGCGGAGGCGGTGTAGGTGGGGGAGTTGGAAAAGGTGTGGGAGGTGGTGCCGGAGGCGGGTTTGGCAAGGGTGGAGGAGTAGGAGGTGGAGCTGGGGGTGGTGCCGGAGGAGGCATTGGAGGCGGTGGCGGTGTAGGTGGGGGAGTTGGAGGAGGTGCGGGAGGTGGTGCTGGAGGCGGGTTTGGCAAGGGTGGTGGAGTAGGAGGTGGTGCCGGGGGAGGCATTGGAGGCGGTGGCGGTGCTGGTGGGGGAGTTGGGGGAGGCGCAGGAGGTGGTGCCGGAGGAGGGTTTGGCAAAGGTGGTGGAGTTGGAGGTGGAGCTGGGGGTGGTGCCGGAGGAGGGTTTGGCAAAGGTGGTGGAGTTGGAGGTGGAGCTGGGGGTGGTGCCGGAGGAGGCATTGGAGGCGGTGGCGGTGCAGGTGGGGGAGTTGGCGGAGCCGCGGGAGGTGGTGTCGGAGGCGGGTTTGGCAAGGGTGGTGGAGTAGGAGGTGGTGCCGGTGGAGGCGTTGGAGGCGGTGCTGGCGGGGGAGTTGGGGGAGGTGCGGGAGGTGGTGCCGGGGGTGGCTTTGGGGGTGGCGTTGGTGCCGGAGGAGGAGTTGGTGGAGGCTCCGGGGGAGGTTTCGGTAAAGGTGGTGGAGTAGGCGGCGGTGCCGGGGGTGGTGCAGGGGGAGGTTTTGGAGGTGGTGGAGGTGCCGGAGGGGGAGTTGGAGGAGGCGCAGGGGGCGGTGCCGGCGGCGGATTTGGAGGTGGAGCTGGTGGAGGAGTGGGAGGTGGTGGAGGTTTTGGAGGTGGCGCCGGAGGAGGTGTTGGTGGGGGTGGTGGATTTTAGATCAAAATGAGATTTTCATCTTTTTTTGTTTCACTAGTGGGTTGTTGAACTGTACCGTTGTAGTGTAATGGAACATTATGTTAGACGCATTACCATGCACGTGCATACTTGTATGTTTTCAACTTCTTGTGATTTTAATGTACTAAGTGACAGTTTGCTTCACCCCACCCCCCCGAACATTATGTTAGACGCATTACCATGCACGTGCATACCTTGTATGTTTTCAACTTCTTGTGATTTTAATGTACTAAGTGATAGTTTGCTTCCGCGCCGCCCCCCCCCCCCCCCCCAACACACTATTTCTCTCTCTCTCTCTGAGTAAATTAAGCAGTTGATGATGTTTTATGACTGTATTTGTACTGTAATCTTTTGGATATAATGTTTGGGCTGATCTATTCTACTATCGTCTTCAATGTTATACAGACGTACATGAAAATAATACAACTCCTACTTGGATGTGAACAAAATACGGCTACAGTAGTAGGTAAGGACCAGCTTCAGACTTGACTTGTTTAATGGCCGGCCGATTTCATGATTTCGACTGTTCCTATCGGCTTACATTTATTTAGTATAGTAGGTGTATGGTATAAATGTAGGTGTGGGGTACACGGCACTGTGATAAAATGAGTAATGAGAGAGAGGGAGAGAGTTGCAATACGAAGAAATGAGCAATGAATGAATGGCGGGCACATGGGGGTTTAGGTATGCTCATATAAGGTCATCGGATTTACGTAAAAGTTGACGACACCCCGTATAGTTATATTGTATTTTTTATTTTGAGTAATTTGAATTTGAAGATACAGGCCTACTATGGAGCATGGAGCTCCACTTACTATTAAACTCTGGATTTCTCTAGGTTAACGCCCTGAAGGATCTTAATTTTCCGTATCTTTGACTTGAGGATATAATAGAATCCCTTCAACCTGAATTTTGATGTGAGTCCACTGTTTGATGAATAAGTTGGTTGACCTTAGTGGGCTCTTCACTGGATAGCACTCACTCATAAGTATCGTAGATCTTTCGTAAATATCACGATCTAATCAGAAAATGTTATGTTTTTCTTGATGTAGTCATGCTTTTTCAGAATACCAAAAAAATCGAAAATTAAAAATGTAAGAAAATACAATTATTGAGATCAAATGATAAAAGCAATCAATCTCAGAATAACTTATAATCATGTTTTTAATTTTGATTTATTAAATTAACTTATTTTCGTCATTTTTCCTTATAACATTCCCAAAAACCCCAAAATTTCAAACATACAAAAAGGGATTCCAGATATATTTCTAAAATGATAATTCCCCAAAAAAGGTATTTGTTTCCAGGAGTAATTCAGATATATAGTAGCATCTTGGTTATCCATTATTAGTTATCTTTGTAGGGTATGTGCGCAATAGATGCATTTTATTCTACATCTATATAATACAAGTCATTCATCGAAGCCCAAGGGATGGCCTTTGTCCTCTTCACAAAACTTGGATGATGGCATATCCACAGTTGGGCCCTGTGAGACCAAAAGTTCATGAATATTAAGGAATAGATCCAGCCAAAATCCGGATCCTCGGAGGCTTAAATTAGGAGAAATGCTGCGTTAAAAGAGTGGAACTCCATAATGGGATTTAGCGATTGAAATTTTAACCTCTCAAAATAAATTTCCTCCGAATTTTTAGGTTATACTCAAATTTGTAAGTCAACTAGAATTTGTCCTGCCACTAGATTGACCGTTTAATGAAAAACACGATAATAAATATGTATAAAACTGTATTAATTACATTTTTTAGGGATTTTTGCAAAATAATTAAGTTTAGAGTGTAATTAAACGTTTTGATGAAGAATAATAAGAAAAAAACGATTGAGTGGTTTGTACATTTTATTTTGACAGTCTTGCTCCAGTAGACGATATCATCAATAGTTAATGATATAATCAAAATGCCTTGGTGGAAAAAATCCCAAATCAATAACCCACTTCGTCTTCCTCCCCTTCATCTGTAATATTCACAGAGGAATAGATCTTGCACCCATCTTATTTGTTTGTTTTCTTTTGTTCATCTTATTTATATAGTGTGTGTTTGATTGGGAGAACAAAGAGAAGATGGGAAGGTGTGCCGGTAGTGGAGATGAAGGGATGTAGATGGATTGGTCTCATGTAGGTTCGTGCTGGATGGGTTCAAATGATGGAATGGAGATGATGATGAAGAAGAAAAAAGATGAAAACAAAGGTGTTGCAAGTGGCAGTGGTATTTATTGTGTTTGGTTTAAGGGGATGGAACTGTGATGGAGAAAAGGGTTGAAGTAGTGGTTGCTGGTTGGTGTTTGATGTATGAAGATGGAGATGTGGAGATAATGAGGAAGATGGAGTTGTTTGCGATTGGCGGTGGGCAAGTTGCAATGTCCTAGAGTGGAGTTGCAATTGTAGATGGTGAAGATGGGTGCTGATCAAGTCGTCTAAACTGTTCAAGTATGGTGATGCTGAAAAAGTTGGATGAGGATGAGAAGGAGGAATGGATGAGGAAGATGGTTCAGTTGTGGTGATAGAGAAGGGTGAAGATGGCAAATTTGGGCTGGAGTTCGGAAGACAATGAGAATGGTAATGAAAGACGAGGTGGAGGTTGTCTTCTGTGAATGAGTAGCGAGTTGTGCTTGTTTGTTAGTGGGGATATTTCCAAACATTTTCATCCTCAACCTCAATTAGAGCATCCATCATTTATTTCTCCACTTGATGCACGTTTGTTAGCAAACTAAATTCAAGTAGAATCTAAGATAAATGAAAGCAGATAACCCACAAAAATTGAAGAAAATGAATAGAAAGATAAAGAGAAGAGAAAATGAACAAAAAGATAAAGAGAAGATGAAATGTAGTTGAAAATTCGTGAAGTTCTTAATCATACAAGTAGTTGGCGGTATCGTCAACCTCGTTGATGATATCGTCAACTGAGCTGGTGATATCGTTATCTGAGTATTTTTGTATAAAAGAAATATACAAACAACCAATCGATAGTTTCATTTTTTTTCTTCATAAAACTGTCTAGCTAGATTATAAATTTAATTATTTCGTAAAAATCCATTTTTTTTATTATCAAACCATCAATCCAATTGTGGAACAAACTCTGCTTTACGTACGAGGATGCCCCATATAACTGAGGGCATTTATTGGAATCGTTCGAACTTCAATAGCTGGGCCCCACTCCTTTAATAGCCTGTAGGGTCACTCTCAGTAGGTTGACAACCGTGTGATTTCTCACTCCTTTTAGTTTGACAAAAATGTCATAGTTTACACTGCTGTTGCTGTTTAAATGCACGTAAGCACGTGATTTGAACCGTCCTTCCCCCACGGTCCCACCCAACTGAAAAAAAAAGGAATATTGTCTTTATAATTGTCCATAGTCCTAACATTTGCCTCAAAAAAGGCAAAGTTCAAATAATTTTAAAAAAAGTTGTTAGTACAAATATGATGCGCATGGCTATGGAATATCACACGATATGAAGTGTACGATATCACATGACTCTAGGATATCACATGTGAGACATACTTCAATTTCAACCGTTAATGGGCGAAAGTCAAGTCTAATGGCACTTGTACAGCCAATCTTACGGAAAGGATAACCAGAGAAAAGATAAACTGAAAAGCTACAAATAATCATATTGGGATTAAGGGAATGAAAATGGCATATGATTTAAAAAAATGGTAATTAACAACCCAGTACACTAGCTGGGTATAAAAAGACGAGGAAGAACAAAACAGATCAATTCATAAAAAGTTAGAAAGGAAGTTCACTTTTTCTCAAGAGATTTGTTTGTAGATAAGTTGCCTAGTTAGTTACCTTGAAACGCAGTGATATATTTTGAGAGATAGAGAGCTCTCTCCTTCAAAATGAAGTACTAACACAAAAATGTCTTTAAAAAATAAAAAAAAGCTGCTCAAGTTGACCAACCCTTCTAACCAGAAACGATTAGGCCCTTACTGACTAACCATGCAACGAAAAAGGGTTGTTACAGTGCCAAGGCCAACCAATCTCAAAGCCAACCTTCGATAGCATATATAGCAGTCTTCATCCATAATATCTCCTTCCCTTCCATTCATCAACGATTCCAATCTCATGTCCGAGTGGTAAAGAGCAAAGCAGACTTTTGCAACTTACACTGGCAGTAGACTGATTGCCATGCAGCCAAGGGCCATGCATGTAAAATGCAACACTTGCTAGCCCAAAGCCCATCCACTGAGGAACACACACCCGTCCCATAATGCTAAATTGGTCGTTGTATCCATTAAGGCATTATTGTAGCACATGGAGGCCAGAACTGAGATTATTAAAACCATCCACAACACCTTCATGATAACCGATGAGGCCTACCTTTCTTTATGGGCCTTCCATGGTTACAAACAACCCTGATCTTTTAGGCTACTATGACTTAACAACTGGTTCCTCTTGTACGTCAGCCAAACCCAACTAGGATTCCAATAGCATGATACAATGACACACTGTGGGGCCAGTGTAATCTGGAAACTTTTATCTCATATCATTAACCTAATCCGAATGATAAATGGACCCCCTACTCCCATCGTGTCCATGCCCTATAACTTAAGAAGAGAGAGAAAAAAAATGAATTCTAAAACAAAGGGATCTTCACTGCAGAGCAGGCCATGCCTTTAATTCAGAGGTCCCTGGGCACACAATCTTGCAGGTGAGAATTTTGGCCAAAACAAAATGCATACAATTATGAGAAATGATCCAATGAAGATGACCTTTGTGTCAACTCACATGGTGCCCATGTTAGCTTATTCCAATCCATTTATATCGCCCACGCAAAAACAATCAATGGACACTCTCCCAATGTGAAAAATGAAATTTTAACTTACCATTCATACAATTGAGTAATCCATGGGCAGATAGATCCGATCCAATATAAGTGAATTTGGGTGGGCAGTTAACCATGGGGAGGGGGGACAAAAAGGTGGACCTCATGTGGGTCAACAGAAGGGGACAGCATTGATGACAGTCCCATGCAGTCATCAGCGTGAGATCATTTCTCTGCACATGTCAACACCCATTCAGATGATAATATTTCTATAAATGATAAATGATAGTAGCCTGCCTTTCCCTACCGTGAACAAGTTTATAACTGTTTTTCAAGTACAGCACATCAGCACTAGGCATAATAATTGAGGCTTGCTTTCTTCTTTGCTTGAACTTGAATTATACCTTCGTTAAAATCTTCATGCGTTACCTGAAAAACAAAAATGTTTTAGTACTAAAGCTAACCTCTTGCATCTATGGCTTATCCTTCACCCATGCAAGCAGAAAGAAATACGAGATGCAGCAATTAGTCTCAACAGTATATGATATAAGCCTAAAATCTTTACTATAAAAACAGATATGGGCTGCCGGTGCAGTAACAAAAGAAATTTGAAACCAATGACCAAAAAAAAAAAATGTAAAAAGACCAAGAGGGCTAGGGATGAGGTGAGTCATGTATACGCGCAAAGTCAGGATCTGAGAAGAATTTGTTAAGGCAATTATATGTAAACAAGAAAAAAAAACAAGAAAAGAAAGAGGAGAAAAGACTACAGTAAACAGAAAAATAATGGCAAATAGAACACACCTCAGTTCCATCTCGACGTAGAGCCAGCATGCCAGCTTCTACACAAACAGCTTTCAGCTGTGCCCCATTGAAATCATCAGTTGAACGAGCTAACTCCTCAAAATTTACATCTGGATTTACATTCATTTTTCTTGAATGTATCTGCAATTGAGGCGGATTAGAAAAGAGAACGTATCAAAAACAGCAACCACAAAAGTTATGGAATACTAGAGAATGAATATAGAAATTGTGGACTAAAGCAACATTGGATCAGTATAGTAACCTGCAAGATTCGGGCTCTTGCATCTTCAGATGGATGAGGAAACTCGATTTTGCGATCTAAGCGACCAGAACGCATGAGAGCAGGATCCAAAATATCTGCTCGATTTGTTGCTGCAATGACCTGCATGTTGAAAAACAAAAATCAAAGCACATAGAATTAGTGCAAACTACAAGCTGGTTAATAATCTTCACACAGAAAGTTCAGGGAAAAAAAAAGCCATCCCTCTTATATTTTGAACTGTAGGCCCATCTTAATCACTCACAATTGGTAAGAATTGGCACTCAATTCTGAACATTACACACTACCAGATTGATCAATAGAAAGGACCGCTCTTATAACCAAAAGGAAGAGCTTAACATCAACCCAGGTTAATACAAGTTTCATACTTCCCTTCCCTCCTAGTAGGGCCACATGTATGCATGATCTTGGGATAAGGTGGGATGAAAAGGATTTGTCGTGGCTCAAATGTTTCCTTCAATCCTCCCTCGGCAAGAGTGCGGGAGGAGAAGCCCATTATGGAAGAAAAAAAAAGGAAAATTGCGTTACATGTTTTCCCAAGCAACATTATTTCTCTGACATTTTTTTTTTAACAGGCCATACATTGAAGCATGAGTGACATAAGTAACATTTCTAATACATGCAAATTTTACACTACACAACCAGGGGATAATTAGAAACCAAAAACCTGTATACCATATTTCCAAACAATGCCTCAAGCAAAGAAGGAAAGCATTTGAATTCAAAACTAGTCATTGCAGCAAGGAGATAAAATACAAGTTCAACAGATTCCCGTGATAGCTGGCAACAAAAATTGGGTTAGTGGAAAATACTAACCTTTATCCTATCATCACTGCTAAATCCATCAAGTTGATTAAGCAACTCCAACATTGTACGTTGCACTTCTCTATCTCCACTAACTTCACTGCAATAGAACATGGTGAAATGGATTTATAGAGGGGCAATTAGACTGACCAAAAGGAATAGGTTAGTGGCTGTACTCAAGATGGTAAAATTAGTATCATGAATCCA
Source organism: Persea americana (assembly GCA_029852735.1). Classification (NCBI taxonomy): domain Eukaryota; kingdom Viridiplantae; phylum Streptophyta; class Magnoliopsida; order Laurales; family Lauraceae; genus Persea; species Persea americana. The sequence continues at coordinate 37,330,590 of CM056817.1, forward strand.
CAACATTCAGTCTATGATTCGTTTAGGAAATCATTCCCATTTGCCCTCTTCAAAGTTCAAATGAAACCACCGAAGTTTTGCCTTTAAAAGTTTCAGAAGTACCTTAGCTAGCTTCGTGGTGGTGATATCAGCCCGTCCAACCAAACAGTAAAGGAGAGGGGCAACTTAGATTACAAAACTCAAAAATGGAAAGTATGCACAAGTCTACTGGCAACACATCTTCACTTGGAATACGAGGTCCTTTTTTCTCTTTTCATTTTTTATTTCATAGGAAGGCATCAATCCATTAATCGCATCCAAATAGAGGTGTGCATGGACTCTCGGCCAGGCTGAAGCTCGTCCAAGCCTAGCCCATCTATTTATGATGCCCAGTGTTCAAGCCTGGCTTCACCCTACGAACCTGAAAGTCAGAACCAGGCCCCGCCCATCTGCAAAATCTATATAAGCCTGCATGCTAAATATTCCAAGCCTTTAAACATACTAGGCCCAGTCCAGCCCATTCAACTATTAAACAAGAAAATTAGAAAGGAGGTCCAGCCTAACGGCCTAAAATCATAGCCCATATCCATCCCAACCGTTACTTGACCTTACAGATTCAAAATCCTTTGCACGGCACAAAGTAAATGGGAGGAAGACAATAGAACAAGGAAAAAGGGGGCGGGTCTCTTCACCTATGCAGTCCCCCTGGCTTCCCCCAACCCCAATGAATGATGCCAATCTTTACATTTGTGCAAAACATCCACAGGCATTGAACCCTGTCCCTAGCCCCAAACTAAACCTACTTGCTGGAAAGGAAGTAGAGTGTGTCAAGCATTCTAGTGGGCTGGGCTCGGACTGGCCCTGATCGTGAACACCATATATCTGAGTAAGCCTGAGTCAGGAGCTCCATACTTCCATTGATTTATAACATTTGTCAATGTGTTGCTCAGTTGTGATTTTTGTTCCATATGCTGAAATGGAAGCGGCCACCTCCATCCTCTCGCAGAAATTTTGTATGTATTTTCAAATCGTAATGCTTTGCTCATTGATATATTTCTAGATGGAAACAAACTTTTGAGATGTGACCAAATGGAATAATGTCAGCTACAGTATTTTCTATACTGCATTATATATTTTCCAAGTTCCAACCTAAATTTCATAAGATTATTTTGTGAAATGTAGCATATAAGTTACCTATCAAATCGCTTAGTTCCAATTGCATCAATTTCGTCAATGAAAATAATGCATGGAGACTTCTCCTTTGCAAGTTGAAAGGCATCACGGACAAGTTTTGCACCATCACCAATAAACATCTGAAAAAACTCCATACGGTTATTGTCTAACGTATCTACTGCACAAGAAAACTCAAATAGACAATATGCAGCACAAAAGGCATAATAGCTGTAGATATTGCACTAAAAAATTACCCAGGAGAGAGAGAGAGAGAGAGAGAGAGAGAGAGAGAGAGAGAGAGAGAGAGAGAGAGAGAGAGAGGTGTTAGGCATAAAGACACACTGCACTATGCAAATACTGTGCCAATAAGGCAATAACCTTATTCTAGCAGAAAACAGATAGGACCATGGTTATACTGGTATGAGATACAAGTACATAAAAACAAACTCTGAATATTTCAAGTTGCAGCAGTTTTTTTTTTCCAACATGCTACATCCTACAGGCTATGAAGCCCTTATACGAAATGGATATGGAAGGGCCATGGATTTTACACAAAATAATGAAGTATAAGACACGATACAACATGTATGTTGCCTATTTTGAAGGATCAGGGTTTCATCGGCTATAAGAGTTCATTTGGAGATTGAGAAAAAAAAAAAAAAACATAAAAAATGCATGACAAGCTAAAATTGCATATTTTATGAGACTGATTTGGTTCAGTTTCTATCAATCATAAGCATGTACACTGGCAAAAGAAAGAACTTTTGCCCCATGCACAAATTTTCCACATCACCAATTATTTATTTTTCCACTTAGTTAACAGTATTGCGAATTATTTTAAAAAGCAAAGCAAGAAATAATTTACAGAAACGAAGGCATGTCTTATGGGGGAGAAGAGGATAAAAAAATGCCTATTGCACTGCCATTGTTCAGATTCCACTTTTCACGTATTTTCAGAAAAGCACCTCCTGAAAATAAAAATGGATTAGCACAGTTGCACATGCACATTGCTACTATAACTCTTTTTTTTTTCCCTTTGCCTTTTTTCTTTCTTTCTTTTTTGTTATAAGTTGCTACTTTTAACTCTCTCTTTTTTTCCATTTAAAGTGAATCCAAACTTGAAGCAGTGACAAATAAAGGATAAGGACCATCTCTAATTCACTGAGATAGCACAACACTTCCAATGAAATGGATAAGAGAACAATAGGTATAAATTTCATAGACTCCTTTTCTTTTGTGTGTGGAGGTAGAACTGATATTTCACTGAGAGAGAGAGAGAGAGAGAGCCAAAAAGGGAAGCAGAGAAAACAAAACAAGCACACACATCTAATAGAACAAGAAACGAAGGAACCCGTTGAAGAAAGACATCATCATTATACCATTTTCTATTGCTGCGTTCTACTTTAGATAACCATAGAGTTTATTCAGTGCTGTTGACATAATAGTAGATCAGTAGATTGGCTATTAAAATTGATCTAAAAGTCAAACCAGCCAAAGAACCAATGCCCAATAAATAAATAAATAAAAACCAAAATGAAGAAATAAAAATAAATGCAATAAATAGGAAATAGAAGACTAAGAAATAGTTCTTAGATAGCCACCTCCATTCTAGAACTTGATTGGTGATTGGTGAACCCCTATATATATATCACTTACCAGTAATCATGAATTATCTATTCTCATAAATTTCTTTCTAAATAGAGATTTCAGTTTTTTTACCCAAATAGGGCCAACTTCAACTTTTTTTTTCTTTTTTCTTTTCTTTATTTCTTTCATGTTTTTTGGAATGTGTTCAAGGTGAGACTTGAACTTGTGAATGTGAACTCATGAAGCTCTTGTGGTAAATCTACCACCACTTGTCCTACAACAATTTTGTAAATAGAAAATGATTAACCCAACTTCCCAATTTGTTGCTCTTCCCAGTTACCATGCTTTGAAAATTAGCCCAACTTCCCAATTTGTTGCTCTTCCCATGCTTTAAAAATTACTTTACTTTTCAAATAAAAAGATTCCAGTCAATTGTCTGGCACTTGATACAGTTGCACCTTGGTTTAGTTATAACTTTTCCTATATTAGGTTGCCTGTGAGTAATAAAATTGGAGCTAGCATGATAGGCACAAAAACAGTGCCAAAGAGACTATAATTGGGGCATGATATCCAAGCTGCACAACTGACTAATTGAAATATTTCATCCAGAAAAATCCTGATTAACAAGATAAATTCAAAATTTCCAAAGAGAAAAAAGTCCACAAAGCGAAAAATGAGGTTGGGTGAAGCAGCACAAACAAACAAATGTTTTTGAAGGCAGCAAAGCCCACACAGAAAATAGGCAACATTTAAAGAATTTATCCAAGCGTAAATAATGACCTGAACGAGTTGTGGACCCGCTAACTTCAGAAAAGTAGCATTAGTCTGAGCTGCACACGCACGGGCCATTAATGTTTTTCCAGTTCCAGGAGGTCCATACAAGAGCACTCCTTTAGGTGGACGAATTCCTAACTTCTGAAACCTCTCTTTGTGGGTCATGGGCAAAACAATGGCCTCAACAAGTTCTTGAATCTGCAACAGATATAAATGAAAACCAAAATGACAAAGAACGATATAAATGTTTGACATATAAGAACACAAATGACTGCATGTAAAAACGTCAACTCAACAAAGGCTATAATGCTACTTTCCACTATTTCATCTTAGAGAAACTTCTCATGATCAAAATAAATATAAATTCAGGATAGCCCTTTCCCTACTATAGAATGGAAACTCGTGATCAAACTAGAAAGGTATGGCCCATTTGAATGTGGTAGAATATAGCAGAATGAAGCATAGTTTAGATTTAAATCATTCACATTGAAGTGTGAGAATGAGCATTGGAGTATGTCTCTTATTTCTTCATGAGAGAAAATCGCACACGCCTACTGTAAATGGAAGTTTTTCTTCATAGGTATTCTAGGAGCTACAATAAGGCATCATGTGGAAATTTTGGTCCATGATGTTCAAAACAATAAATTTCCATTATTAAAAAATACATCTACCCACTCATATGAAATGATGACAATCGTAGTCACTGCCTGTATGTTTGGCACAGACTTATTTGCATTGGAAGTTATTTTTATTGGCAACAAATTTGTATTGCAAAATGATATGCAGAATGTGAGCCAGAATCAAAGAGGTTTAATTCTGGAAATATTGATGCTGAGGTTAGATATACGGAGAACATAATGTTGAACAACAAAGTGGTACTGGTCATATCAATGACAACTTAGACAACAATTTGAGAACTGCGGTGAAGGCTGATTATAGCAGGTTCCAGGTCAACAAAACAACAAGGGATGATGTTACAAATGCAATATGGGTCAGAACAGCAGCGACTGAGAGATTGCGATATCTAAAATCAACAACTATTACATCATTCTACCCGTTGATATGGAACTTTGACATTCATACTCTTTATCTATCTAATGTCTCAATTATACGGTCTATTCTCATTTTTTACAGATAAGGAAAGAATTTATCACGAAAGAAATATGATGCCTATAGAACTGTTATTTTAAAATCAAATAACTGTTTATTCGCATTTTGAAAAAAAAGCTAATAAATTTTGTGGTCTTTCTACAAATGTTGTAATCATGAAAAACTTTCAAATTCAGTTCAAAACGTACTAAAATCGAAACGTTCATAAAAAAAGTGCTAAAATTGTCAACAACTCTCAATAGAATGTTCTTGCAAATAAAATCAGATAGTATTCAACTATGCAAATATTATTTTGAATGCATACAAATAAAACCTAAATTCAGGATACATTCCATTCATTCCTTAGAATATCATTTAGTTCATGTCTATTACAAGCCAAGCTATATTACTTTCTTCTGAGAGAGAGAGAGAGAGAGAGAGTCACTTCCAAGAATATTTGCGCCTTTACTAGACTTGCATTAAATGATAGGCCCCATAGGGCTGAACGTTGGATATGGTCATACAGTAATTTGGAAACAGGCCAGTCAGCCAAGGATAGAGCCCAATTAAAGCAATGGAGCCTTTTCCTTCCACATCGATGTGGCACTTTGTTTTGCATGCGTTTTGGTTGGCAGATGCTTTTTGGCACTTAGTTGCCTCTTTTTTTTTCCCGAAATGGTTTAGTTGCCTTTTTTTACACCCCTTTATAGTATATAGCTCTTACATTATAACAAGCCCATACTTGTAAATATGACCATCTTTTCATCATATGAGAGAGAGCTCACCTGCTTCTCAAGGCCACCAATGTCATTATAATCTTCTGTTGGCTTTTCGTCGACCTCCATCGCCTTTACACGTGAATCATATTCAGAAGGAAGAGTATCCAATATCAAATAGCTGTCTTTGTTTACCCCAACCAAGTCACCAGGTTTAAGCTTATCAGGGTCAACAAGCCCAACCACAGGCAAAAAGATCGTCTGCAGTCAAAACAAAAGTATGAAAAGCTCTCCCACAAAGAACTCCACAGTTAGACTTAGACATCAAGGTTCTGCACCTAATGGCCAATTTAGAAAGTAACCAAGATCAATGAGGAACGTGTAGGAAAGTCCTAGAGAAGAAAAGGCCATGGCATATTATTTTTCAAACTTGACACCAGCTCATACAAGCGAAGCAATTGAAAGCACTTTAAGGGGTAAAAACATGGATTAACACTGACAGTGACATCCTCGGAAAAGCTCAACATTTAAGAATACATATGCAATATATTGTCCTGACTATACCCAAAAGTAACATGCTATATAATAAAACGTCTATGGTATAAGGAAGGAATGAAAGGCAGCTATTGATATAAAAACATCGTTGTTGTCTTTCATCAAAGCCTTGTCCCAACTATGTTGGTTCAGCTACATGAATCCTATTTTGCTGTTCCAGTGTATCGTAGGCCAAATCCTCAAATGGGTTGCACTTCTTCAAGTCTGTCCTTACTAGTTCCATCCATGTCCAAGATATGGGAAGATGCCATGAAACATTTAACAAGGGACTCTACTGGTTTACAATCAAGAACACTCTCTTCGTCGTGGAGCAATATTTCAGATTTTAGAAAACACAAACATGTTATCTTTTCAAAGCTAAGCAAGTGACTTGAGCCCACAAACTCATGGCTGACAACTATTTCCAAAATCCTACCCACTATACCATACAATAAAACAATGTGGACCACAAAAATAAAGATCGAGCGAAAGATTCTAGCTCACTTGGCGAGTAGATGTCTTAAGTACAACACACTTCCCTTTCCTCTGCGAGTCAAGATCAATATTGGCACCATCTTCCTCAGCTTCATCTTCCGGATTCATTTCCAATATCTTCAAAAGGCCAAAAAAGAAACATATTAGACTGTACAAACATAATCACATATCTGCAAAATCCTCCTACTACGAAAACATAACACAATACTGGTAAAAAAAAAATAAATTGATGTAGGCCATGGGTCCAACTATTTTATGATAGCTGCCGCCATGACACCAGTCCAACTTTAAGATTTCAACAACAACCAAAAGGCCATCTGATTTTTGCAGCCTATTCTCATCAGATGGTTTGAAAATTCATGACTTGTTTTCAATCACAGCATAGCATAGCACCTAAAGATGGGGAAAAAATATACACTTGATCTAGGTTTACACCACATTAACCTCCAATTCTACAGCATCATAATCCTAGTGGATGCAAACAAGTTCAAGCACCAAAATTAGGGCTTTTTTCAAAGAGATTATAAGCATTACATAAATCTCCAGATCTAGAAAACAACACAATAAAAAAAACAGAAGAATTTGAAGAATAGGAAGGGATTAAAGACCTCGACGATGTTTCCGACAAGGTAAGGGAGCTGTTTGTTGAGCTTGATCTTCTCTTGATTCTCTTTGATCTTCTCTTTGAAGGACTCTAGCTCTAGATTCGTTCTCTGATACTCCTCCTGAAGGAAGGAAAAAAAAAAAAAAAAACCCTAGAAGTCAGATATGGATAGAGAGAGGGAGAGAGAGAGAGAGAGAGGGGAAAGAGATTGATTGAGGGATTTTACTATACCCTGAAGACTCGATTTTCGTTGTCGATAAGACGAGAGGCTCTGAGGATGTCGTCTAAGGACATGGAAGAGATCTGATCGTCTTCAAATGAGTCGTCTTCCGCCATTGCAGTTGCCATTTGAGAGAGAGAGACAGAGAGAGAGAGAGCTGCAAAAAAGTATCAGGGGTTTTGAGTTCTTTCTTGGAGCCGAGGACACGGAGGAGCAGAGCAGGGCATAAAAATATTGAAATAGCTTTCAAGGAAGTTTTATAAGAGAGACACATAGATGTAGATATCCTTTCTCTCATTGTGGACCCCCACGTAGAGATAATCCGGATTAATGCTACATTAGTGTCTAGTCTCGTTTTTAATTATACTAGCAACAATGCTCGTGCTTATCCCGGGGAAAAAAATAAAATATTATATTTTAGATTTATAAAATATCAAAATTAATTATAAACATATAATAATATATTCATATATATTTATATAAAAACAATCAACACATCTTCAATTACGAATACAAGTGGTCAACATCAACAATAAACTATTAGAAAGATAAAGCTAAAGAATCCATTCAACATCAACACAAAAAATAATAATAACAGCAATAATTACTAAAGAAGATATAGAAAATCGAATTTTGTTAATATATATAATATTAGTAATAAGAAATGCATTTAAATTTTTGTTACCCATTAATAATTTCAAAGCCTAATAAAACAAAGCCACCACATTTGGACTTGTTTGTGCAACACGAGGATTATAGTTTATGCATATTTTTATTTCCTCCTAAAATTGGAATTTTGTATTTTCATAAAAAAACCAAAGTCCTCTCTATTAAGGAAAAAATGAATGGCCACCACATTTGGACTTATTTGTGCAACACAATGATTCTAGTTTATGCAGATTTTTATTTCCTCATGAAAATGGAATTTTTTATTTTCGTAGAAAATCAAAGTCCTCTTTATTAAGGAAAGAATGATTCATTTTTTTTCTTCTATGCAGGGAAAATACACCACACCCACATTTTATCAAGGAAAAAATGATCTGATAATGAATTTTATCAGTGTGAATGGTTGAAAGGTGGGCTCCAAATATTAAAACAAAAAGATGACAAATTTAAGAAGATGGAAGATAGATGGTGTTGAGAGAGAGAATAACTATCGCAAAATAGAGAGATTTTAGGGGATATTGATTGAGAGACTTTAGGAAATAGAGGATATGGATAAAGAGATTTTTTTGGAGAAAAAATTGTGGCATGTAATAATATGGCACCTTAAAGCACTCTATGTTTTTTCTCCATATTTATTTAAAATGAGAACTCATGTGGGTGATGATGTCGTGCCCCTCACGGCCCACCTCCTCCTTTGCGTTAGTATATATAATGCTCAATACGACGGTGGGTCCTACTCCTATTGATCTAAAATTTTAGGACATAGTACTCGAAGATGTGGATTATGGATGGTCCGGAATTTATCTATATGGGAGCCATGATAGAGTTCCTGTGCAAGGCATGTGTGATCGGAGATCTGAATTCCAAACTCGCTCCTATTTGGATATCGATTGTTTGTGAGTTATGACATTAGGGTCAGTTTGACAACTCTACTAATAGAGTCGAGTAAAGTAAAGTTGATTTTGAAGAAAGAATAAAATATAAGTGGGTATGATGGTATTTTATTTTCAGTTGTTTGTTATGGAATCTTTTTGACTTTTTGTATGTGAAAGTAAAGTTTTTTTTTTTTTTTTTGTATTTTAGTGGATTAAGGTTGTTGCTTTTTTACTTTTTTTGAAAAAGATGGAGGGATTTTGAATTAAAGTGCTTTTGATATGACATCTTGTTTAAAAAAAAAAAGCGTGTTTGCCCTAATAATTTTAAAATATAGCTGAAGTTTTGCCTAAATTTTAAATAAAGACAAAAAAAAAAAAAAAAACCCTCACATAGTCACATTTCAAACAGGCTTAAGGTTTTTTGTTAACCTACACCTGTGTTATAGAAAATCTAAGAACTAGCCTAAAAGAAGCATTACCAATCCAATCAAATATTCTAAGAATTAAAATTAATTACAAGAATTACAATCAATTAAAATTTGTAAAAAAAAAAGAAAGAAAAACTAGGCCAAGAATCCTAAACTAGTAGACTGCATCACTATAAAACGTGGTAGAAACCCAATTGCATATAAAAATAAAAAAATCAGAAAAATTAGAATTAAATAAATAAAAAACTAAATGTTGGATCTTGTAACTTAAGAGTCTGGATTAATTGTCCCTTGTCTTACAAATACGCATGGTGTCAATTTAATCCCTTACGTAAGGATGAGCCAAGGTGTATGTTCAAAATTGTTAATTGATGAGAGATTTCACACGACTCAAGGCTCCAACCTCCAACCGGTGTATTTTCATTACCATAAGCCCCTAAGCATTCAATATATTCGGAAAAAATAACGAATCCTAGAAACACTAGATAAAGAAAAAATAATAATATTAACAATAAGAAAAACACACCTTTTATTGAATCTCAACCGACTATAAATTTAATCAAAAGTACAATCTCTCCTTCTTGAATTACAAAGTAAATAATCTCACCCATCTATCTTCATCTTCTACCCTTGAAAAGAAGTTAATTTAAGCCCCTAAACAGAAAGAAGAGCTAGGAGATCACAGAGAGGGAGATGGAATGTGAGTGGAGAAAGGAGAGAGAATGGCAAAGCTTAGAGAGGAAAATTTATAAAGAAAGGTGGAGTGAAGTCTTGGACGTGTGTATTTGGGGTTTAACCAATGATCAACCGTAAGGGGGGTTGGCGGGTTCCTCGTCATAAAAAAAAAGGTGGGGTGAAGTCTTGGTCGTTTGGTGTCATGGGGTGGTATGATATGGGGCTGCCCTATGGGGGCATTTTACCGCTTTTGTTTCCATCTTGTGCAAGAGTTCTTAGATTTAGGAAAGTAGCATGGCTTGGACTCCAACTTAGGATAGGTTTAAGCAACTTTGGGAGACTTTTGTGGGATTTTTTCAGACTTCTTTCCTCTTTTGATTGCTTGGTGCACAAACCTTCTAAACATAGAAATCTCTTTTTAGAATGCAACTCCTCACACTTGGGCCCCACCTTGACTGAGAAAAAGATTTGGGATAATTAGCCAAAAGTCTCTCAACACGGTCTTGTAAGGCCTCCAGTCCAACAACTTTTTCTCTAAGGCCTATTGTTCATATAGCTAGACATATTTTGGCCAGAAATCCCTAGATATGTCACATTAGACATTCTAATGACTGATTTGCCCTTTCAACTAATTAGGCATAAAATTTTGAATTTTAAAAATTCAAATCTTCCATTCCCCTCATTCATAGGGCCACGCGCTATGATCTACAAACCGGAGTGGAAGAAGACCAAACAGGGATTTCGACCCTTTTTGCCGTAACTTTTCGCTTTCAAGAACGGTGAGCAGCAGTCTTTTTTGGCGACGGCACAGTGGTGGAGTGATGACCCCAGAATCCTTTGTTCTTTCTCTGCACAGAACTCAACACCACCGTCCATCTACAATCGTCTTCTCCTGTACCGATCTAGAACAACAACCAGATCGGGATCCTTTGTGCTTTTCTGGAATAGCAGCAAGGTTGTAGGTTGCTGGTACTGCTGCTGGGCCAGAGTTCTGCATCTTGCCGCAAAACGAAATCAAAGGAAGAAGGCAAATTGAGAAGGTGGCCATGATCGATCTAAAAAGCAGAACAAAGGATCTCAGACTTGAAGTCATTGTCATCGGAGACGATCTGGCAAAGAAGAAAATAATCTAGGTTAGTGTTGCTTGGAAACCCGCCACCACTAGAGTTCTGGTTGCGCCTTACCTCATTGAACAACAGTTTGGGTGGTCACCTCCATCGTAAAAAGAGCAGCCATGCGTTGCGCTTTAGTTCTATTGTTGAACAAAACCCAGGGAGATGAGGAAGAAGAAGAACCCTATTCAGCGTTGGTTGCGTTCCAGGTCAGGCCAAAGTATAGGTACGGGTTAGCTCCGACCCGACCCAGTTTGGAAGCCTAGTTCAGTAGTAACTAGTAGCTTGCAGGGCTAACGTCAGCAGACTCCAGCAGTACAGTCAAACCTTCAGTTTGACCAGATCAACGGTCAGAATTCAATCAGGGTCTTCAGGATCATTCAAACTCCGATTTGTGCTCTATTTCTTCCTACAAACTTGTGTCGATGAGATCTACAAAGTTAGTGGAGTAGATTGACTGAATGTGATTCTTTGGTCACAAAAGCGAGGCATCGTTACTGGATCTGCGACTTGTTGTTGCCGGAGGAGGCTACTGGTCTTGTTGTTGCCGCCACTATAGTTTTCCGATCATTGCCGAACGTAGTCAACGGTGCTGCGCCATCGCTAGAGAAGGAAGGAGGCAGGCTGTTATATCATTTTTGGCAAATCAATCTGAGTTTTTTATGAAATTTATCTAAGTTTTTGTCAAATTTATCTGAGTTTTTGACAAATTTATATGAGTTTCTGTCAAATATATCTGAATTTTTTATTTTTTTGTCAAGTTTATATGAGTTTTGCACATATTATCTGAGTTCTGAAAAAAATTTAGAGTTCTTGATAAATCTATCTGAGTTTTTGGCTAATTTATCTGAGTTTTGGAATAAATTTATCTGAGCTTTGAACAAATCTATTTGAGTTTTTGGCAAATTTATTTGAGTTTTTGAAAATATAGCTAAGTTTCTGATAAATTTATTTCCATTTTGAAAATTTTAACTGAATTTTTGAACGAATCTTTTGTGTTTTTGGCTACTTTATTTGAGATTTATGGGAAATTTATTTGCGTTTTTTTAGATCTATTTGTGTTTTTGAATTTTATTTGTGTCTTTTGAAATTTATTTGCATTTTTTAAAATAAATTTAACTTAGTTTTGGAAAAAATACTTGAGTTTTTGGAAAAATTTTCTAAAATTTGGAAAACTGGCTTCTCTTAGTTTTGGCAAATGTATTTGCATTTTTTTTAAAATTTATTTTTATTTTTTTATTTTATTTGCTTCTTCTAAAATTTATTTACATTTTTTGAAATTTGTTTGAGTCTTTTGAAATTTATTTGCATCTTTTTAAATTTATCTATGTTCTTTTGAATTTTATTTGCGTGTTTTGAAATTTATTTATATTTTTTTTAAATTTATTTGCATTCTTTTGAGATTTATTTGAAAATTTTGAAATTTATTTGTTTGTTTTTTTTAATTTGTTTTGAGAATCTCATTTATAGGATTTTCATTAATCATTGCCAATTAAATGGTAGTTGATCATTATTAATGGGATATCCCACTAATCATGGGGTATGATAAGAACTTGTAAAAAAAGGGTAATTTGGACATTTTAGGTCTTCAAATTTGGAAAAATGAGCTACTACACTATGAAAAAAGATTGTGGATCTAAGGCCATAAAATGAAATGTTCAGGGACCTGTCGCTGAATGCCCTAAAAAGTTTTTAAATATGAAATTCAAATTTGTTCTTTAATCTTGGAATACATGTGGGCTCCACATGGGCATGCAACATTGAATTCACCTATACATTGGACGTCATTGCTTCCTTGCAATTTGTTTTTCTTTTTTTTATTGAGGCGTTTGTTCGGCGGTCCCTCAATATTGGATTTTATTGCAAACGGTCCACAAATTAATTTCGTAGAGGCAAAGGTCCCTTCGGCTGTTTCATATACTTGAAAGAACAATAATAGCCTTATAATCTCTTATCTCTTCTTTAAAAACACTAAGCCTAAAATTGCGGTAACTTGCCAAAGAAGGAATGAAAGTGAGAAATTGGGGATTTTGAACATCGGGCGCAAGGAGAAGGAGGGAAAGTAAATCAAGGAAGGAGACAATCCATCAGGTGGATCCCACCATGGATGAGTATCGATTAACAAATTCAATTAACTAGACCTTCGTGACTGTCAAATTGGTGAAAAATATCCCACCCAAAACTGAAACTACCAAACATAAAGATCTACCGTCCATTCTTCGGCCATCGATCAGGTGGCTAATATTGTCCAATCAAAGCCAATGTCCCACAAAATGCCATATTCATAGTGGGCACACCAGCTGAACGACCTTGAATGGAAGCATATGTGCCTCGTATCCAATTAAATTGTAACAGTACTCAAATGAATTTATTCTAGAACTCAGCTAAAATTTTCCAATAACTCAGATAAATTTGTTCTAGAACTCAAATAAATTTATTCAGAACTCAGATAAATTTATTTCAGAACTTAAATAAATTTATGAAAAACTTAGATAAATTTGATCCCAAACTCAGATAAATTTATCTGAATTAGCGACATATGAATTTGTTTAATTTTGTCACATAAACTCAGATAAATTTATAGTGAATAACATGACTGGATTGTACAGAGGTTCCTTAAGATTGTCATTTAAGACCTTTTGTAATACCAAACTCAGATAAATTCATAAAAGGATGGATCAAATTCGCAGTTTCATAAAAAATAAAAAAAACCTCCACTCTCCACCCTTCCTTCATATCTAGGTAAAAAAAAAAACCTAAAGACTCAAACTAAAATTTCACAAGAAAAAACAATACAGAATCTTAGAATGCTACCAGAATGAAGTTATTCTCACATTGGGCCGGTTGGGAGCATCCTCGTCATCATAAACGATGTCGCCTCCTTCAACAAGACCAGCACTCAAGACCAAAAGAACAAAAAGCAACCGAGAACACCACTTGTGGAAATCCATGAATTCCCAAAATCTAACATAAACAGGAACTATAAGAAGAAAGGGAAATCGGGGAATTTCAAAACATCATCTAAAACTAGGATTTTCGTTCCCTCCCATTTGAATTTTGAAATTTGATCTATTTCCTCCCATTTGAATTTCGAAACTTCATCTAAAATTAGAAAATAAAATCCATTAGAGGGGTAAATCAGTAATGAAATATCATGTTAAGGAGCTTAAAACTAGGGATTAAATTCGTTATATAACTTCAGACGGTTAGAAGGGTAAATAAGACATACAAATGTATGATTTGTCATATTTAGTGCCCGTTTGGCAACTCTATTATACGCCTCTTATTGTCTAAAAGAGGTCTGCAAAAGAAAAAAGTCTATTTGGTAAGTAAACGGCGTCCTTTACTTGAAATTGCATAAAGACAAAATTTGTCTGTTTCGAAAAGCAATGAAAACCGGCAGAATTGAAGTGGACGTTGAAATCTAAAGTGCAAAGACATGACTGACTACAGTACATAATGCGGTGATTTTCGTACTGCCATTGTTTCAAAATTCTGGGACCATACATGATGATCCGAGCCGTTGGGAATCTTAAGAGCATAAAAAACGGCTATCTATCCAAATTTGAACCATTGATCTTTCTCCAATCTTGAGATATTGACAAAAAATTCACAGAACCATTGATCTACATTTTTATACTTTTGGGGGTCCCACAATCATGATCAGAACCTCTAATCCTCTTTAGAATAATGAAACTAACTATGGGTCCAAATTTCAGGCCTTGATTCATTGTATATTTCAAGAAATTAATGAAAAAGCCCTAAGCCATTGGATTTCTAAACATCTATTTCAATTATTTTTTGGTCTTACCAAACTGACTATTTTGGAAACATCTATTTCAAACCGCCCCATTTGAAACAGATCTATATAATATAGATCTATTTCATATAGATAAGATGTAACACCCTATCCCGAGTTAATCAAGATTAACTCTAATTAATCGGGATTAATGCTAATTGAATGTGTTTTAAGGAATTAATGTGGCTTAAGGGCCAAATTAAATTGAAATTGTTTCAAATGAGCAATTTGAGCTTTTATGATAAGGTAATGAATGCATTGAAGTGATTTTAGGCATAGATTGAGGGATATGAAGACTTTTTCGTAAATATGAATTTCCACGTATTTCGTCGAATACGGAAACTCTTGATACCAGCAAGTGTATCTCGAGTAGTATGTCAACTTCAATAACTGTAGCGATTCCGTTTAACGTGAATTGGAGCAAATGACCCTTCATTTGACTTGAATTGTAAATAGTGGGAATAAGGGGGGGCTAAATTGCAAAAATGGGCTTATAATAAGATGATGATGAACTTTGGGTTCATCCATTCACTCCAGCATCCGGCCAGCTCTCTCTCTATCTCTCTCTTTGTTTTCTTGTTTTCTTGCTTCCTTTCTTTCTCAATCAAAGAGTGACGATTTGTGGGTGATTTTGAAGACAATTCATCTTCTTCATCTTCTCCACCATCTTCCTTGTTTTCATGAAAGTTAGAGCTTGAGAAGATCTCAAGAAGTCCTTCAAGAGACTACAAGTAAGTGACTTAGGTTGCTTATAGCATTTCTCAATTCTCCTTAATGGTTTGGATTGGTTTCTTGCATAAGAAACTCATTGGGATTTTCTTGAATGGATTGATTTTGGTTTAGGTTCAAGAGAAGGTTTCAACAAGGTTTTTTATCTCAAATTCAAGCTAACAAAGGAGGTTCTTGTGAATTAATCTCCAAACAAGGCAAGTGTACTCAATTCTATGGATTTTATATGTTAAGAGATTTGTTTGAACTCAAGGAGTTCAATCCCAGAATTTTTCCCGTTCAGAATTTCTGAACTTCTGGGAGCAATTCGGTCAGCCAAACCTGACCAACGCTTATGGGCTGAATCTCGCAGGACAGTTCAGTTTTTGTAAAGCTGACCGAACTGAGTTTGGTCAGTCGACATTGAAGCTCGGTCGACCGACAGTCGATTGACCTAGCTGACCGAGCCTACCTGGGCTCTCATCCAGCTCTCTGGAATTGGAACCAAGAGGTAACTGAACCGAACTCAGTTGACCGACACTGTGACCTCGGTCGACCGACACCTGACCGACGAGGTAACCGAGTTTCCTTGAGGGAAATATCAGGATTTGTATCAGTAAACTGAACTTCTGAAAAGCAGACCGACAGAATTCGATCAGCCGAAATCCAGAGTTCGGCCAACCGACAGGTGACTGACAAGGTGACCGACATTGTTGAGGTTTCAGAATTTATTTCTGAAATTTTCCTAAACCTTCATGGGTGTTAGCTAAACTTATGTGAATGTAAATTTCACTAAAAAGTGATGTCATCTAGAATAACACAAAAATTGCATAATGAATGTTTCACCCGAATGTTGTTTTAGAAAAATTTAATTATTTCAGACTTGAGTTGGCTTGTCCTCTCACGTCTAATACTGTTACGCTCCTTGTTGAGTTGCCATTGAATAATGTGTTGAATTAATGAAATGACATGCAATGAAATGAAAGGAAAGGAACTGGAATGAATGAACCACTGTAATGAATTGAAGAACAAGTCTGCTGCAGTAGATGGAGCGTTCCGGAGCTCCGTAGTGATGCCGGTGATCTCTGATCAAGACATTGGTAAATCCCACACATTTGAAAAGCCACTTAATAAGGTGTCTAAAATGAAATGAAATGAGTCATTCTTAAGGCTGGGTCATGAATGGTGTGCCCTTTCGCCCATGCCCTTGAGGACAATGAAAAGTCACTTAATAAAAGTGTACGTAATGATATTGAATGTTTCCTTCAGGGAAGAACTAAATGAATGTAATTGTTATTGATTTGAATTGTTTAGAATGATTGAAATTGTTTAGAAATGCTAAACAAATTGTTATCATAGAATTGTGTATACATTGTTGAACTGTCGTGTTCATAGTGTTATTGATGACATTATATGCCAACTTGCCCGTCTCGATAATGCAGAGATCGCGTCGCAAGCGGAGGAGGCCAATCCGGTTCCTCTAGGAGGATTAAATGATTGGATGTAACTCGGAGGGCAATATTTAGAACATTTTGAAATGTTTTGGATATAGATTCATTTTGATGTGAATAGTAGTCACCTGCATTGTATTTGAATTTGCATGGTTGACTTAAATGTAAATAGGAAATGAAATGTGTAAGTAGACTTTACTTCTATGTAAAGTACTTGTATGGTTTTAATTGATTGTTAATGTATTTATATATTTCTGCAAAAAAAGGTACATTGACAGGTATATATAAGATCCCTTGTGAATCTCGTGTTGACTTCGGTAATGCGAGGTTTACGGGAGTAAGTATGTAATCGCGACTCGGGGTTTAACTGTGGTAACCCTAATCTCGGGCCCGGGTCGTGACATAAGATTTGCCAAACAAGCCCTGAGGGACCTTCGCCTAAAATAGTCTAGACGCATGGACTAGAGGTCTTAATCGAAAATCCTATGGATTAGAGGCCTTAAACGTCAATATTAAGGGGCCTCTTGCTAATTTGCTATTTTTTATTTCCTTTCCTTCCTTTTCTTCTCTTCTTCCTCAAATTCTGCTTCCTTTCCTTTTCCTTCTTTACTTTACTTGCTACTCAAGACTTTTGGTTTCCTTCCTTTCTTAGCCTCAAATTTGAATTTGAAAATTTATAAATCTCTAAGCAAATTTCGAAAAGAAATCTGATTTTTGAAAAACCACTGTTGGGACCCACCATGCCTGTCCCTTGCATGGAAATCCACACCCATGTGATGATGGGTCCCATTGGTGACTTCCCTCAATTTCTCCTCTATACGGGCCCCAAAAATCAGAATTTCCCTACACAAGAATAAAAAATAATCAAAGAATATTTCTTCATGCGAGCATGGGATCCGATTCACAACATATGCATGTGTATGAATATAGCACGATGATCGTAATTTCATGAACTATGCAGTGGTGTAAAGAAATCATGCATGTTTATATGTGAATAAAGAGTTATCAAATACGATAGTAGAATATTTTAAAAGAATAATTTCAATATAATCATGCAATTATATGAAATTTGAAGGGTCTTGACTTGAATTCAACATTAGATGCCCAAATGCATGATTCTATGAAATTCAATAAAAATCAATGAAATTACCCTACATAAGTCCATGAAATTCAATGAAATAATGTGAATAAGACGCAGTTTTATGGACTTATTAGGACACCCTAGGAGAGACTGAGTTTTTCAGGCGACTTTTCTATCCATTTTTTTTGGTATTTTGAAGAAAATGGACATTTTGGGTATTTTGAAGAAAATTGGGAGAAAAGTCATTGGATGAGAAAAAAATTGTGATTAACACAATCTTATATACATTTAATGTCACATTTCTCATCAAATGGTCAACCCAACGTCGGGACAAACTCCAATTGATGTAAACTTTGATGATACTATGTATACATCGAGAGCGTTTGATTGGAACAACTTAGACTTCAATAGTTAGGCACCAGTAAGGAGTTCCACTCCTTCAGCTTAGGATTTCTCTCGGACAAAGCCTTAGAGGATCTGGACTCATTCGAGTTTTGGCCACCATGCTTGCCCGCATTATTTGTAATTATATTTATATTTTTCTTTTAATAAGTTTTGATATTCAAATCTTATGAAGTGTAGTAGACAGGGATCTTATGCATAGTAAAATGTATATAATTATTATTTTTTGAATGGAAAAATGTATATAATTATATTTTTATTTTAAAACTTTAAAATAAAAAAAACTAATATTAAGCCTGACCCAACCTTTATGCATGTGGGATAGATTTGGTATTACAGATTATAATTAACCCATCACATATCCGATTGGGTCCTGGTTGGTGCAGGTGCTGGTCAAATGGGTCCAGATTGATTTAGCACCAAACTGTTGCCATCCCTATTTGGACGTTGTATTGCATGTCAAAATCAAGCCCTTCTTGTATCATCTGAAGTAAATAATAACATAAAAATAAAACACTAGAATTATTAAGAATAACATTTTTAAAGTGTTTTTATGATACTTAAACAAAGTTTTACATAACTGCAATCGCACCAAACCATTAAATTTTAAAATTTAATGCTATGATTATCTCTTATTGAGTTTAGTGAGATCAACATTTTGTTGCCTTTCTCCCTCTCTTGAAACAATAAAATGGAGGAGGAAAACCAGTTTTTATATAATATATGAGAAATGCAATCAGTTCATGTATGGCTATGCTATTGAGTGTGCTGGTCTATTTTATTAAATAAAATGTCCTTCTCCAAGCGTAACTACATCATAGTTGTCAATTTCGTTTCGATCTATCTATCTAAGATGGAATATTTTTCTATTTTGGAATTTTGGAATTTTTTTTGAAACAATTAGAAAATTGAAAAATATATAATATATATAAAATATAAATATAAATATAAATTATGCATGTTTCTTGATATGAATATTGATAAAAAAAATAGTGAAAATCTTGCTTCAAACCAAAATGGACTGAAATGAACCGAAATTCAAACCGATTTTTTTTGCCCTCATTCCGTTTTGGCCGAAGGACCAGAACAAAAAATCCCGCCCATTTCGCCCGAAGCGAAATTCTATTTTTTATAACGGAGGGTGTCGGCCAGAATAATCCCTATGGGCCTAGAGAGAGCTGGGTAAAACCCAAGTGGCCCTAGTGTGGTAGTGTAGTTTTAAACATTCAACTTTCGGATGCAAACCGTAGTCCTAGGCCAATTGAGCTACCCTCGGAGTTTGTCATGAAACTTAATTGACTATTATGAACTACATGCATATGACGATCTATGGAAGGACAGTGACCATGAAATTTCGACTTGAAGGAGGGGAATTTTAGATATCAAAATCAATCAAATAATCATAACTCTTAATTTAAAATCCAAAAGGTTTTAATTGCTATACATTGTGCAACTTTGCTGCGGAAAAGTCCAATGGTGAATATAGATGAAACAGTGTGAAATTTGAAATGTTGCCAATTGAAGTGGGGTCACTGTTTGTGAAAGATTCGATTGATTGAATGTAGGCCCCGGTTGTGGGCTTGGCTGGATTCGAGCCTGGGCTGTGTGAGTCAAGCTCAGGCCATAACAGTCCTAGGTCCAATCTTCGGAGACACATTTCACTGGCAGATGGAACAGATCAAGAGCCCGATCAAAGCCGTCTGATAGAGAGAATACATCTCGGCCGTCCATCTGACTACCCACGACACTTGGAGCTTGATGGCAAAACACTTGGCGCTTCCCTCCAAAAACTTGACTTTACTTCCATTCATTCTACTTCCCAAGTCCAATACAAGAGCAGAAAGCCATTGCTGCTTTTCATTCTCGCCAGAAATGGAAGTAGAAGGAGATTACTTTCCAATCATTGATTTCCCCACAAATCCAATAACCAACGACTCCAGTCCTTTTCTCCTTTCAAATGCGAGTTTTGACTCCTCCATTCGAAGAGGATCTTCTCAGAATTCCGTCACCCACGAATTGTTGTTGGAGAATTCTGAGCTTTTCTATCAGAAACTTTGTGATTTTTGTGAGTTCTCCGGAAGGAAGCCAATGTAAGTGGTAAAACTCTGGATTTCTTATATGTTATCGTTTTCTCCAATGCTGTCTGCTTTGTTGGTCTTTGCTATTTCTGCGAATCTGCTGAAAAATTTCATCTGGGTCTTTGAATAGATGCATTTTTCCTGCATTTGCATGAAAAGCCACGTTTATGTGAGTTTGTTGGAAACTCAGGAGTTGGTTTATCTTTTACACGTGGGATATGAAAATAGACTCACTTACATATAATTGCATATGTGAATGTGGGAATAATTGTACTTATGTAAAATTTACTCAGATGAAATATGTTACCATGTTTGTTTGGAAGTGCCATTTTTGCATGAGAAAGCGTGTTACAATCCCTCACACAAAATAGAAAAAAAAAAGTGATTCCTTGCTTGGACTACTTTAGATAAGAGGGCCTTTTTTTGGTGTATTCTGCTTCTAAGGAGATTTTTCTGATAAGATCCTCAAATTTTAATAGTAATTCTTATTTTATAGTAAATGGACAAATCTTTTTCACACCTCATTTATTTATCTTAAGTAAATGAACCCAAACGATTGTGCATGTGAACCCAAACGAATGTGCATGTGTGTAAATGTTACACGTATAACACGTACATATGTAAATGGGTGCAAATAGACAACCCATTACTATATATATGGTCACTAACCTAACGTGAGTTTATGTAATATTTTTATGATAATTAAACTTACCATGATTTATTTTCGAGGTTAACTCAACCAAGGAAAAAATGTGGAGGCTCATTGGAGTTAAAGGGCATTTTTGCTAAACAAACTTAGTCAAATAGGTGAAACCCTGTGGACTTGTTCTGGGACCCCTTTTCCACCCTCTGACTGCTGGTCAACGTGGCTGGCTGATTTTGTTAGGAAGAATTGGTGCCTGCACATAAAAGAGTGGAAATAGAGGTGCTTGCTTGCAAATATGAAAAACCAAGCCGTTTTATGTGAATTCTGATTGTGATAAACAGCTATTAATGGACTGTTGATTCCAATCCTTGCTGGGGCTCACCTCTTTGGCTCACCAAACAATGACCATGCATATTCTCTTCATGTACAAAATGCCTGTGATTAGTTCTGTTGGTTCGATTAAATCAACCTTGCCTTTCTGGTTGTCAACTTTTACATCAGCAAGTCCTATATATTTTTCTTTTAAGCTGCACAAATTTTTATTTCATGAGACTCTGCATTCAGGTCTCTAAATTCATGGTAGAATGCTGGTTATATTTCTTCCAAAATACAAGCAGTACGTAGTTACAGTACATCCAAACAAAACATTTCACTAAGGGCCTGTTTCTTTACATAAAATACATAGAAATTCATGCTCAAATGCTATCAAAGGATTATTAAAGATCAGGTAAGGGGTGAAGGATTTGGGGTTAAGAATGAAGGATATAAGGAGGAGATGTAGATGTGATGTTGACTTTCGTAGGTATTGAATTACCAGGGTGATAAATGGGTATTTATTTCCCATCATCTCTTGATTCAATTTCCATTAAAGGGGAGGTTATTGGATGGTTATATTTTTAATATTCACCTTTAGTTCTTCATTTTTTAACAACTTGTCGAAATAAATCCTAGGTATTCAATGACATGAAACAAACAGGCCCCAAAAGAAATTTATTAACCTTTCATTGCAGTGGTATTGTTGGAGACAGAGTTGTGGACTTGCATATCCTTTACAAAGCAGTGACTGCTAGGGGAGGACTGGATCAGGTACTAAGTACTTTTCTGTGTTAATTGTTCAGTACATTATGTCTTCAATCTCATCCCTCTGATATTGCTTTTAGCAATGTCACTCTGGAAAGCATTTGAAACCTATGATGCTATTTGAGTTTGATCTTTCTTGGCAACTGTTGTGATGGGTATTTTTTTTTTCAGTGATAGATGACAATTATTTTAACTCAACATACAAACATCTAGTTTTTAGTTTTCATGTTGAGTTTGAACCTGTATAGCTTTCAGAAGTTATGGTGGATCATTAACAACTATACAAGATTATTGTTTAGATTTAAACCTACACATGTCCTGTTTAGTGTTTTAAGTTTCAACCTGTTTAAATTTCTGAACCTGAGGGCATCACAATTGAATAGGGTAGAGAGAGAAAGAGAGAGAGAGCGCTTGTGCTTTTGTTCACAATTTCTTAGTTTGATGTCAAAGTTCTATTGGAGTTTTTTTTTTTTGGTCTTTTTCTTTTCTTTCCTTTGTAGTGATTAGTTAAAGTAGAGCTCTTTTGGACAACCCCATATGGATGGGATAAGTCACAGCTCTGATTATGATGATGGTGATTTATGAACTTACCATGAAACTTTTGTTATGTGTGGAGCTTGATTTCACCCGGGTTAGACTGTTAACTCAGGTCCACTATCGCGGATCCAACTATTATGTAACCCTAGCATAGCCGAACCATGTAGGGGTATTTTCATAATATTACCCTGCGCCATCATGTAACCCTAGCATAGCCGCCAGAGAAGTTGTATCTTGTATTCTCATATTCTGCCGTTGAGTATAGTGGAATCGGTGTGATCCGTGGACGTACCTCAAGATCGAGGGAACCGCGTAAATCTTTGTGTCTTCTTTTTGTGGTTTGATTGCATCTTTTGTTCTTTATTTCCTAACAACTTCTCAGATCGTGCTCTTTGTTTTTTGACTTTTGTCCAATGCATTTACTTTGGCCATCCCAAAATTCTTGATTCCACGTCTAGAATCATCTTATACTTTTATAAACAGCCTTTTGGCATACCTTTTGGTGATGCATACTTTCCTATTGATCATTGCCTATTAAGATTCTTCTTTGTTCAGGTAACCAAAGATGGAACATGGGAAGAAGTAGCGTCTGCTTTGAATTTTACAGGCAGAGTTGATGATATTTTTCTACTTAAAGAATGTTATATGGAGCATCTTTATGATTTTGAACACATGTACTTCCTTGGGACGCAGAGGGAGCCAGCTGTACCAGAAGGTATGTAAGGCGCCCCAACTGGTTGCACCCAAATATTTGGACTCGCACGAGCATGGACATGAAGCCTCAAACATGCTGGACTCTGTAAACCCAAAAAGCCTATATGTCTGTATGTTACAAGATGAAATTATAAAAAATGCAGCACCACATGGCTGTATGATTCTGAGGACCTGTTTGGATGGGTAGAGAAGAAGAACAGAATATGGCGGGTGCATTTCAAATTTTTATGGTGGACAGTTTTCTCCACTGGATTGCCTTCTATTTTCTCCACATTCAAACCAGTCCTAGTAAATGTTGGAAATGCAGAAAAGCTTGCCTAACTAGCAAGAACTATATTACAATTGTCTAAAACCTGATCTACGCCATCATATCACATGCCCTCCCATGATATGCCCTCACACAAATTTCATTCCAAGGGGACTGTATCCACTCCATTGAATTGGAAAATGTGTACAAAAACAAAATTACGGGTAAAAAACTCTCGTTGTCACACATCAATCAATGTAAAACTGTATATCACCCTGACTTGCATAAAATTTGTGCTGGCACCTATTCAAGCATTGATATGAATGACCTGGATCAAGCAACAGGGGCCGCACATCAATCTATAAGATCTGTTTGCATGGAAATACCTATCCGTCTGGGTCATTTCTCATACTAAAGTACTGTGAAGAAACAGTATTACAGTGTGAACTAAGCCTTCTCGCTTAATTTTCTCCTAGGTGATCCTGGGGTCCATATAGGTCGCATTGTCACAGGTGTAATTTATACTAAATTCGACAGTGGCTATCTGATAACAGTGGCGGTTGGCTCTGAGAAACTCAGTGGATTGCTGTATGATTTTGAAGAATGTGTAGCTGAGCAGTTTGCTGTTATCCCTGGATTAATGGTTGGTACAGGCTCAGTTTCTGATACAGAACCAGTCGATCTTCAATTTCAAGTGGGATGTTCTAAGTCAAAACCAAGCCCAGTGCCAAAAAAAAGCAAGGCAATGAAGAAGGTTCCACGGGAACAACGGAGAACAAGAAATGCTTATGAGATCTTCCTCCATGAGCAATATGATAGACAGAATACCAAGCCCCTAGGGAATATCAGGAAGACGGTGATAGCTGCATGGAAGTGTCTTTCCAAGAGTGAGCGGTTGGTAAGAACAAGCTTTTCTCTTTATTAGATTTCTTTTAAAATCTTTTATACATTGGTAAGAGCAAGGATATTTTAGCTGAACTTTTCAGTATCTAAGATAATATATTGAAGAGCTTCTAATCTAGAGATTTTGAATAGGTCAACAAAATATTTTACCAATTCCATTTGTTTTGTCTATTTTCTGTACTCTTTTGGCTCTTTGCTGTGTTATGGAACTGAAAGTAATGCATTTTTCATTCTGAAGATTGGAAACGGACATGAGGTGCTGATTACTGATTACAGTGAAGCCACTCAATATAATATGCTTACACCTATTACAGTTGTGTAATAATACTTACAGATACTTGATCATACAAATATTAGTTCATTTCTGCAGTAATATTTGAAAACATATGTAAATAATGTACAGTTCAAAGCTATATTTTAGTCTGTTGATAATATGGTAATGGTACCCAAAAGGAAGAGAGTTTCCTCATGGGATTCTTGGCATTTGTTGGACATGATGGGAATATTTTTCTAACACTGAGCCTTCTCCGGGAAGCAATGACGGACATACTCTTTCTTCATCAGATTAGATTGTCATTTAAATGCAGTTCCACATTTCCTATCACTATAACATGATATTTGCTTGTAAAAGAAATTTGGTTTCATGAAAACAGAAACTGGTTGATGCATTTGAAACTTCTCGAGTCCTAGTGTGATGGTAAGAGGTGAAGTTGACTTAGTGTTCGTCTTTCTATCTATTGATTCATTTGACATTTCATTGTCTCCCATTTTGGAGTTATTGATAACAGCTTGATATTCTCTTTCTTACTAGTTTCTATATCCTTCCGAGCCATACTCTTGCCTAGTAATGCCACAATAACCACTAATCTATTGTGTTTTATTTAAATAAATTTAGTACCTTGATGAAGATGAAGTGTGTAATGAAATGCTGGTTTTCAAAATTTTCTCAATTTTACACAGCCATATATTGAGAAGAGTCTGCAGAACAGGGAAGAGATCAAGGAAAGTGGCCTGGGTACTCTACGAAAGCCAAGAAATGCTTATCAGATTTTCCTCTGCGAGAAATGTGATCAGTTAAAGAACATGCAGCGAGCCATGGAAAGGAACATGAAAGAAAAGGTCAGAGATGCATGGAAGCTTCTATCAAAGAGTGATAGACTGGTAAGAAGCAGTTGTCCACTTTTTCTTTTGCGATCTTGAAGTATAAAAAATGTCATTTAATTGTTATGTTATCTGGTTTCATATACTTTCCTCTCAAATTTCAACATATGGTGGCAATTCTGATATTGCCTGCTATGTGGGTATAACTCTCTAGAAATAAATGAGGGGAAATTAAATGTTAGTATCAATTAAAGATGATGCATTATTTAATGGCATATATCTTTGATGATGATGCTATGTAGAGAAGAGGCCCATGGAAGTTACAATTCTTACTTAAAGAAATCAATCATATAGTATCTTGGTTTAGGATCTCATTTCAGCATATTAATAGATATGCAAATGGAATGGCAGATTGTTTTGCAAAGCGAAGGGTTGATCGTCAATGTCAATGTAACTTTAATGCTTCTATAACGTAGATATCCATACCCATGTGTGGAGGTTCATGGTGCTGAACCTTCTTTGGCTGTTTTCCATACCCATGTGTGGAGGTTCATGGTGCTGAACCTTTTTATTTTATATTAATAAACTTAATAAACTTCTTTGTTTCCGTTAAATGAAAGAAAAGAAAAAGTATTATGACTATGCAATTTCTTGATTCACGATTCATGATTTTAGCTGCCGTATGGTATACAATTGGACTCAAATCTTTAGAATATTGCCCAAGACTTCGTCTGGCCCATGTGGCGCCGAATCTCTGTTTTTTTAATCTAAATTACTCGCAAATCACATCTCATTCCCCCTCCATAAACAGACACTGTGCCATATTTCATCAGTGATAATTTGAAATAACTAGTAACTAGTTAATACTATATTTTACACATTGATTGTTCCAACAATGCATGCCACTCTGATCTGAGTGAAACTCGGGCTGGTCTTTATTTATGAGTAGGCTCAACATCACAGGATCATATTATATATATTGAAAGTTGAAAAGTGGGAGTGCTTTCATTGGATTCAAGTCACTTTTGACTATGTTCTCTCTCATCTTTTTGCTTAATGAAGATGAGAATGCCATTAATATCTCTCATTCTTCATACATTTTTTGCAGCCATATATCGAACAGAGTAGGAAGGAGAAGGAGAAGGAGAAGGAGAAGGAGAAGGAGAGGATCAACCATGAAATGGTTGCGTACAAGGAGCAGCAGAACATGCAGAGCAGGAGCAACATGGAGTACCGGCCTTCCTTCCCGGAAACAAGTACAGGTCACCACCATGCTTCACTTGAGACATGATTTGGAACCAACGCACTTTTTGGGCCAGATAAACCCATGGACCCGATCAACGTTCGCCTGATGGAAATTGCGAATCAGCTACATCAGATGGACTGGGACTTCTGTGGGCAACTTGACTTGTCCATCTAAAATAGTCATCGACAACTATTTTTGTAGGATTGGGCCTTTTGTTACATGAAGTTCCTTTTGGCGTTTATCAAGATCAGGATGGTCCAATGTGAAGATAGGTCCTTACTGGAACGTTTGCATGGACTTTGTAACTTGGTTGGACCGGTTTCATAGGAAGTGCCTTAGCTTGGACGCCTTAGACCTTTCTCTGTCAACTTGAATGGGTAGGATCACCTGTCCAATTTGATATAGAAGGGCCTACATGTAGTAATGCATAGATGTTATGCAGTGGATCATTCCTGAGATATATAAGTGGTTTACATGGGGAAGTGTTTTTTTTTGGTTTGGCTGACTTTACTGGCCTTCTTTTTGTTAACTTATATATTGTCAGGGACTTTACTGTATAATTTGTGCAAGTACTTGTAAATTCTTGTTATGGAAACTACCCTAGTTTCTTCTTGTTTGGTGGAACCTCTTGAAGCTAGTAGGTCTTTTAGATACCATCCAGTGGCGGGCCACAACAATGTTGTAAACAGGAGAGTTTGAGAATTTGATTTTGCACATTGAATTTTCACCACACCATCTGTATGGCTCAATCAACAGAAACCACTAATAGAATGGGAAGGGTAAATTTGATGTTGGCCAGAGGCCCAAATATCATTCTAATTAGATAGTTCTAACCCTTTATTTTAGAGATTCTTATGGTTCTAGAAGTGTGTGTGCTTTTGTTCTTGTTTTCGTTTTTATTTTTGTGTTTTTTTTTTTTGTTCTTTTTTTTTTTTGGCTTCTCAAAAATTGTTACTCAATCCAACAGCGTATAATATTTGGAAAAGCCCAAAATGGGGATGAGCTTCAATGCATGTGTCCGTGTGTACTGAATTCGGACTCTCTGAAGCTTTGACTTGAGAGAAATCGTGAGTTAAAAGAAGTTTGTAGAGTAGGACGCTCGTATTGAAAATTTGAGATGTTCAAAAGAAGGGCCCTCTCAATTAGGGCTTTTAAAATGCCACATAATCCGTTAACACAATATGAACCGATACGGTATTAATGGGTTCGGATCGTTAACGGATCAAACCCGTTAACAGGTTGTGTATGAATTAAACCCATAACTTGTTAACAACGTGCTTAACCTGTTAGTTTTTTTTTTTTTTTTTTTTTGTCCCTAAGTATAGCTAGATTTAATTTATATTCATAAAGAAAAAATTGAAATTTATATTTTTATAGTGGGGTTTTAGGTGGGATATTCCACTCGAGATCCTCACTTATAGTTTCGTGTGGCTTATATATTTTTTTCCTTATATGTTTTTGTATATATTTTCTTTTAATTTACGAAATGACTTAATTGCTTAACGGGTTAATGAGTTAGGTCGTGTAACCCCGTTAAATTAACGGGATGTGTTCGGGTTGGATTTTTTGACTCATTAAGTTAACGGGTCGTGTATGGGTTGATGTGATTTTAACATGAATTCGTTGACCTGTAATCCGAATTATTTAACACGACACGATTGACAGCCCTACTCTCGATGGATTGGATATCTTCAAATTTTACCCACATAGGAATTGGTCCTACCATAAGATTGACTTTATGCCTGTTTGATTAAAAAATGCGAGATCAACAGTTGATAAAAAAAATATTATATATTGGGTCAGTTCTTCTAAACAAAAATAGTGCTGGTTCTACAAATCAAAGTCGAATATCATTATTTTTTGCATGATGATTGTCTCCAAAATGAAGATAAATCCAATCAGAACTGGATTTTCCAGATCTATTATGCAAAAAATAGATATAATCAACTTTGATTTGTAGGATCAGCACTATTCCAGCATAGGATAAGCTAAGTTATAGCTTAAGAGAGCCCTACACACACACACACACATATATATGTGTGTGTGTGTGTGTGTTGGGGGGGGGGTGTTATTCCTGTGCATCCTTCCCTCACCATATGGTGAGAAACAAACTTAATGGGGCCCACTTAGGAACCCACGGATCATGGGACTTGTGTGGGATGAGAAGAGACATCTTGGATGAGACCATATATTAGATTTTGGGTCAATCGTATGAATCTATCCCCTTCATCCGTGGCCCACAAATTTAATAACTTTATATTAAAGGAAAAAATTTGACCCATAATCCAATGGTCTAATCCATTTGGATAAGTGAAAACTCAATGGGTCTAATGTACTTAAAAGGGGGATTCATGTGTGTGGATGGTTCGGATTTGTTATAAAGTCAGCCCTAATCTCTTGTCCATCACCATAACATGGTGAGGGATGAATGCACATGAATATTAATTTCTCCATATATATATATCTATATCTATATATCTCACACCTCTACATGTAGCAGGGGCAAAACATTTTCAAGAAAATCCAATCATCCAAATGCAGAAGAGTTACTTAAAAGGGTGTCAAAAGAGGTTTATGCATGAGAAGTAAATAGATTGCTGCTAATTTTTGGGGAAAGAAAAATTTATTTAAATGTAGAAAGGAAATGAAAATAGGTTTAAATCGAAGAAAGATAAAGTATCTTTCAAATAAAGAAAATTCGAAAAAAAAAATGACAAATGTATAAGGGAAATAGAAATTATCTTGTGGTTAAGATATATTTTGTTTCATTCTTAAAATAAGTTGAGTGAATCTTGCAGCTCAAATTTATCATTCTTAAAATAAACTACAAATCAAAACTGAATCTTATGGTTCAGATTCATCATTCTATTTTTTGAACTACAAATCAAAAGTGAATCCTATGGTTAAGATTCATCATTCTTAAAACAGATTATGAATTAAAAGTGAATCTTGTGGTTCAGATTTATCATTCTTAATATAGACTACAAATCAAAAGTGAATCTTATGGTTAAGATTCATCATTCTTAAAATAAATTGCAAATTAAAAGTGAATCTTGTGGTTCGGATTTATCATTCTTCTTAGAATCGACTACAAATCAAACTGAATGTATAAAGTTCTTAACATATTTTACTTTTATATGTGAGTCTTTTGGTAAAAAAAAAAGCCGAAAAATATCTGTTGTTAAATTAGTTGCTAAGTTATCTTTTGATCATTTAGCAATCTAACCCCTCCTCATCATATAAAAAATACTCTATCTTCCACTTGTAACCATAGTTTAAAATTTTAAAGTAAAAAACAAAAACAAAAATGATAAGGTTCTTTTTTTTTTTCATATTTGTTGAATAGGGACAAATTTGAAGGTCTCCCTAAAAGGGTAAGACAGCCGGCTGTCTACTCTATTTAACTCTGTGGAAAGAGAGGAGCAGAGGCAGGATGCAAAACAGAGAAGGAGAGGAAGGGGGAGAAGAGAATAGCAGCACAATGGTGGAGGCACCATCAGGTATAGCACCTCCCTCCCTCCCTCACAAATGGAAGAAAAGAGCTTTTCCCATTAAGATCCCCAGTAAGATCCAAATACAAGATTCTCTCTTTTCCATCCACTCTAAAATCATCTCTCTCTCTCTCTCTCTCTCTCTCTCTCTCTCTCTCTCTCTCTCTCTCTCCTCTTTGTTTCCTTCCCCTGTCAGTTCTGTTGCTCTCTTCTTCTCTCTTTCTCTCTAGTTTTCTCTTTCATTTCATGTTTTACAAAAATCACTAGATCTGCTGCCACTTTCTCTTCCTTTTTTTTCAAAAAAAGTTTTGCTGTTTTCTTTGATCAAGCTTCTAACTGTAATTATTTCATTATTTTGGAATAAATTATGATTATCTATTTTTTCCCCTAAATTACAGTGACAGAGTCATTATCAAGAGGGACTAGGTGGTATAGGAAAATGTAAGTGTGAAACTTGTTTGTTGAAGAAATTATAATTCAACTTCTCTTTTATTTTATCTATCACTTGTTCTTTAAGGTACAATTTATTTTATTAGCTGCAATGATATTAATTGGTGAAAAACAGCGCAATTTATGAACACACGCGCGATAGTTATCCATTTGGATGGGTGTCTAGGTGGACCTGCTGTGGGGGTGCACCAAAATAGCATAAAAAAAGGTGTGCAGTGGAGGGGCCACATTGCCCCCTTATCATGTGAAGGAAAGTAAGCCACTTAACAACCCAAAAGAAAAGCCCATAAATTCCCTCAAAATCTAAAACCTACAACCTTTTGCAACTTATTTTGAGGAAGTCATTAAAAAATAGTGAGGCTCCTTAATGAGGCTTACTTATGAAAGATCCAAACCAATCAAAACAAATGACTTACATTTTTTTATAATGAGTCATTATGTAAGTACAAGTTTTCTATAGTGTTACCATCAGGTGGGTCTTGCGCATTGGATGACCATTATATATATATATCACGATTGATGTGTATGTGTGTGTACGTGCATAATTCTACAAAACTTTCCTGAATGATATCGGGTTGGGTTCGGTAAGCTCACTAAACTCAAACTTACACCTACATTATCCCAAATCCTAAACATGGCCAGTGTCGGAGCCAAGATCATTTTTCTTAGGTTCAGTTAGTGAGTCGGACAAGGAATTGCAACCCTACTTGTGTGACCCAAATCTATAAAGGGCACGCTTGTTTCTTGGAATTGAAATATTGAATCCTTAGCAGTGCTAACAAAATTTATTCCTAAAATTATCTAATGTTTCTTCTCACCTTCACAAAACCCGTATGTTCAATTTTAAAATTCTTTAGTTTATATATATATATATATATATATATAAGGTAAGCAGAGGTAAGCTCATGTGTGTGGTAGGGCCCACTTGGGGACTCACATGCGGATGGGGATAGGTGGATTTGAAGGACTCCGTGGAACCCCCTTCTTTGCAGAAAATTAGCGCCAATCGTGGTTTCTATCATCTTCTTCTAGGCCCCAAAACTTTAATGGTCAACAGTCCATTCGGATCAGTACACTGTAATCATGTGCATCCATCCCTAATCGTGGTTTCTATAATCTCCTTTTGGGCCCCGAAACTTTGATGGTCAATAGTCTATTCGGATCGGTACACAGTAATCATGTGCATCAATCCCTCACCATTTGGTGAGGGACACACTTAATGGGGCTCATCTAAGGCCCCACTAATCATGGGACTTGGGGGATGGAAAGATACATCATGGATGGGCCCATATATCAAGTTGGGTATCAATCCCATACCTCTTACCCTGTCATTCGTGGCCTGTAAATTAAATAATTTTAAAGTTAATAATAAATTTGACTCTCGATCCAACGGTCCAATACATTTGGATCAATGTAAACTTGATGGACCCACTGTAACTCATGTGTTCCATGTTTGTGGATGGTTCAGAAGGATCATAATGTCCGCCCCACTATGTTTCCCTCATTGTAACATGGTGAGGGATATAAGGGATAGAAGCACATGAAAGTTTCTTAGAGCCTGTCAAGGAATTTTCCCTTTAAGACTAATTAAGAATTGAAATCCAAACTGCGTGCTTGAGAAACCACTACTAAAAACTTTTTACAAAATTGCTAACAAATAAAAAGCTCGTGATTATAGTGGCGGTTTTGAGGAACCGCCGTTAATAGTTACCTTTACTGGCTATTTTTCATTTTTGCCGCTAGAAAACTGTCATCAAAAGTAACTTTCTTTTAGTGGTGTCCAATAAATCAAATGTCACGATCCAGCATATCCAGTATAATGTTGTCCATTTTGGGCCTACATAGCCCAGTCTCTGAACACTCACATAAGCCACCTTCTTAGGAGAGCTGTCATTGGCTCTGATACTAATTGTCGCGACCCAGCTTATCTAGTATAATATTGTCTGCTTTGGGCTCCCATATGCGTACCCACACAGGTTTGTTTCTTGGCCCCTATTGGCGTACCCAAAACGCCTCATAGTAGATAAGGAGGAGTCCGCACATATAACCCACTCTCCGAAAACTCACATAAGCGACGTGCGACTCTACATCAAAAAACTTTAAATCATTATTACAGTAGGAAATAATCACGTTTTGACTACTTTCTAATCATTAACAACGCCCTCTTTTGTTGTCCTCTTCTTTATTTGCTCTTGGTGCTATGTGTTCCATTGTACTTATACTCTTTCTCTGTGTTTTTTGTTCTGCAGATTACACACTTGCCAATGCATGCACTACTCCACATCAATAAACGCTTGTCAATCTCGAAGTAAACAAAAGCATCCACACAAGCATAATGGATCTGTTTAAGCTCGAGCACCTCAGTAGACCAACAGCTAAGTTTAACAGGGGCATCCCCATCTCCATTGCAAGAATGATGTTGACCAACTTCTTAGTCCTTCTTGCTTCAGAAGTAGAAGCAGCTTTGATATCTTTTGTGCCTAATACTCGGCATATATTCATTCAAAGGCTTCTTGTCTAAAAAAATCTCTTTTCAGTGATTCTGGGATAGTGTCGGCATGGAACAATTGGTAGGTGAGGTATTGGATGCCTGCACAGAGATGGAGAATTGCAACATGGCAGTTTTTCTCTATTTCTTTTTAGTCATTTTTATTACTTTTGGAGGGAAGATGCCACTCGGTCTCAATCCCAACGAAGGTGATGAACTTGTCATAGACGCGGCGCATTTGATAGTAATGCTCTTCAATGCAGCTAGAGAGAGAACGTAAGATATCAAAGAGAAATGTATTTAGAATAGAATTGATAAGTAAAAGTCTTCTTTGAATTTATAGGAATGTTGGTGATGTGCGGTAGAGAGAAATTGTAAGTAAAAGAAAATTGATAAGATGAGAAGAGAATTGTATGTACTATAGAATTGGTGAGTAAAAACTTCTTTTCATTATAATGTGATTCTTAAAATATCAAATAAATTTATACATTTAATTATATTATTTTATTAATAGGTATCCATTGGAATGTGTTCGGGCAAGTCACAACATTACAAAATTAGTGACCGGTGTCGCATGTGTCCCATGTGTCATGCAAGGGAATAAAAAGAATGTCCATTTCCAGGTGTCGTGCATGAAACCCTCAACAAATAAAACGGCATAATTCTTATCTTTTTTTTTTTTTTTTTGGAATTTTGGAATTTCAGTATGAGGAATTTCTAAATTCCTAGACATATTGAATTTTAGAAATTCCTGGATACTCCTTTGAGTTTGAACATCCATAAATTCTACAAAAAATTCAAAGAGTTGGAATTTCTGAATTCCCAAGAGTCATTTCAGACCTTTTATATGGCTAGAATTCAGAAATTCTGGATAAAAAACATGGCATCGCATCATGTCCAGAATCCCCCAGCTAGGTCTGGATTCATTTGAGAGTCTGAGTGCATCCTATGGGCCCAATGTTAAGCACAAAGCTATAACTTATTATTGGGATAGGCCATACATGCTTTAGGCCTATTTCAGCCTTTTTAACTATTTGACCAAAATTAGAACCAGTCTGCGGTAGGCCTAAACAAGGTCTCGTCCCAACCAGCTGAGACAAGCAAACTTGACTCCAGATTCAAGTCGAGACTCAATGAAGGCGGACCCAAATCCAAGGCCATGCAAATCTGATTTTGAAGCTAAGCAAGATTATTGTATTTGTCCAAGTGGGACCCGCGATTCATTTTGGTCATCATCTCTTCACAATAAAGCTTCTTTTTGTCATCAGACCGAATCAGCTTCAACGAAATGAATATACGACTAGCAAAAGGAGCCCACATTATTTCAATTTAGTTCGCACCCACGGTTAGCTACATAAAAAATATTTAGTTTAAGAAAATATATTATAAATCACTAAGTAAATTTCAAAAAAATGAAATAAAATGATTTCTAAGCTATTAAAAATTATTGTCTTAATTTCTTCATTAAGGCACACTCACTGTTGATCGTCTACTATTTAAGGTTTTTGAGAAAAAAAAACAATAAAATAGATTCATTAATAATTTTAATAAGTAGATGAAGGCCATAAATTATAAATTAAACACTCACTCAATTAATAAGTAGATGAAGACTTTAGTTAATTATAGTTGCAAACTAAGCAATCATCTAATAAAACAAAGACCAAATACTTAAAATGTAATATTCTAAATTTCTATACTAAAGATTTATTGTATTGCTTGAGCAGAAAGAATCAATAATATTAGACGTTTTGGTTTAGTGGCATAGTGCTTGGCTCGGCCCCTTGAAAAAGGTAAGGCCCGAGAACAGGTGGTGGATAATATTTATATAAAATATAAAGGCTTCCACTATCAGCTCTTAAGTAGTAGCTAAGTTGGTTGAGACATGTATGCGTGTGAGAAAGTGCATGTGTTTTAGTCTTTATCTCATCAATAGAGATATTTTTGATTAAATTGTATATCTTATTTGGGTCGGGCCGGGTTTTGGGATCTCTAGAACTAAATCCAAGCCTGATCTGGTATCTTAAACTTACATAGATCTTAGGTCTAAGTTTGATATGATTAGGAGCCTCTTGAAGCTAGCAGGACTTGCACGTAGATACCAACCAGTGGTGGGCCACAATGTGGTAAAAAGGAGAGTTTGACAATTTGATTATGCACATTGATCTTTCACCAAACCATATGTGAGGCTCAGTCCATAGAAACCACCAATAGGATGGGAAGGGTGATTCTGGTGTTGGCCACAGGCCCAAGTATCATTCTAATTAGATAGCTCTAACCCTTTATTTTAGAGACTCATATGGTTCTAGATGCGTTTGTGTGTGTGTGTTTTTTCTTCCTTCTCCCGATCGTTATTCAATCCAAGAACGTCTAATGTTTGGAAAAGCCCAAAATTGGGATGAGTTACAATGCATGTGTGGGTGTGCAGGGAGTCCGGACTCCCTGAAGCTGTGAGAAATCCCGAGTTGAAGAAGTGAAGCTCTACAATAGGACTTACATATTGAAAGTCTGAGCTGTTCAAAATAAGATTCATTGTTTCACTCCAATAGGAATTGGTCATACCATAAGACTCATTGTTTGATAAAGAACGTAAAGAGATTAACAGTTGATTAAAAAAATATTCATATATATATCGAAAATATTCATGCGCATCTGTCCCTCACCATATTAAGGCGATGCACAATATAATGGGGCTTGCTTTATGATCCATTCGAACCATCTACACACGTGAGACCCCCTAAATTACACTGAACACCTATCCAAATGGATTGAGGGTCAAAATCTTACTTTAATATAAAGTCATTAAATTTGTCGGCTATCGATGAAGGGGTTGGAGCATGAAATTGACCCCAAACTTGATCCAAGATGTCTCTTTTCACTATATGGTGAGGGACACACACACACACACACATATGGGGCAGCTTTTCTAAGCTCAAGCTTAGGATAAGGTAAGCTCAAGTGTGTGGTGGGGCCCATCTAGGACCCATATGGCGATGGGGATGGGGAGATTTCAAGGACTCCTTGGACCCTCCTTTCTCCAAAAAATCAGCCACAATCGTAACTTCTATCATCTCCATCTGGGCCCCAAAGTTTAATGTTCAATAGTCCATTTGGATCGGTATACGGTTGATCCAACGGTCCAGTACATTTAGATCTGACCCAAAGTTGGTGGACCTGTGCAATTCAAGGGCATCGTGTGTTTGGTCCATTTGGATTGAATTTTATCCTAAGCTTGATCTTAGGAGAGCATTGGCTATATATATATGTATGTATGTATATATGTACATACGTATATATAGACATATACTTAAATACATGCGATTGCGTCACGCTGCAAAGCTCCAATCCTCTATTCTTTGCAAATCAGTGATCTTCTTCTTCTTCTGTTTTCTGTAATAAATGTCCCTCAGTAGCCCGACGGGCCCTTCTCTGCTCTGAAAACTCAGGTCTTGGCAACGATTGAGTGGTTGGCTGGCGTACGAAACCTCTGCAGCAGTTTCTATTTACTTCGGTGCCTACAACTTACGATGGAAACCTCTGAGATCGGGATGGTCTATAGCAATAGATTGTTGCGACTCTTCTCTGATTGCAACCGACCAAGATGATCAAGCTTTCAGAAAATCGAAAAACCTTGTCTTCTCTCCAATCTAGAAGAGTATGGAGTTGGAGTGAAAGCGAGGATGGGTTTCCCTCTTCGTCTTTTGTTTTGATCTTGGGTTTGTAGTTTGTTACTTGTGAAACGGAGAAAGTTGGAGAGACATTTAGTCATGTGTTGTGTAAAAAAAAAAAGGGTGAAAATATCATGGCTTGATGGAAAACTCGTCAGACCCATGTGAAACTCGTCAGACACATGTGAAATTAATGCTCATTTATATATATATATATATATATATATATATATATATATAGAGGGGGGGGGGGGGCGGGGGGGGGGGGCGCAAGGCTCTTATAAGCTCAAGTTTATGATAAAATTTTGTAAGCTCATGCTTATGGGTCCCACCCATGGTCCACCCAAATGGACCAAACACAACCCTCTTGAATTGCACATGTCCACCAACTTTCGATCAGATCCAAATTTCCAGGACCGTTGGATCGGCCGTCTACTGATCCAAATGGACTACTGACCATTAAACTTTTGGGGCCCAGATGGAGATGATAGAAATCGTGGTTGAAACTAATTTTTTACAGAGAGAAGTGTCCTAGGGGGTCCTTGAAATTCCCCCACCCCTATCCCCATCCCCATGTGGGCCCCACCATACACTTGAGCTTATCTTATCCTAAGCTTGAGCTTAAGAGAGCTGCCCATATATATATATATATATATATATATAATATGAGCAAGGCTCTCCTAAGCTCAAGCTTAGGATAAAATCTCGTAAGCTAATCCTTGTGAGGCCTACCTTTGGTCCATCTAAATGGACCAAACACATGACCCATCTAAATTGCACATGTCCACCAATTTTCGGTCAGATCCGAATTTACTGGACCGTTGGATTGACTATGTATCGATTCGAATGGACTATTGACCATTAAACTTTTGGGCCCATATGGAGATGATAGAAATTACGGTTGGGGCTGAT
Organism: Persea americana; assembly: GCA_029852735.1. NCBI lineage: Eukaryota > Viridiplantae > Streptophyta > Magnoliopsida > Laurales > Lauraceae > Persea > Persea americana. The sequence goes on from CM056817.1 coordinate 37,368,516, forward strand.
TTTTTGCAGAGAGGAAGATCCTAGGGAGTCCTTGAAATCGCCCCCACCCCCATTCCCATGTGGGTCCTCAGGTGGGCCCTACCACACACTTGAGCTTACCTTATTCTAAGCTTGAGCTTAGGAGAGCTGACCCCAATATATATATATATATATATATGGGGAATGTTCATATGTATCTTTCCCTTACTATAGGGTGAGGGACACTTCCCTTTTTGCACAATAAGATAAGGAAGTGTACCTCACCCTATGTATTTGAAAGGTATATTTTCCTTGTCTTCTTGTGCAAAAAGGGAAGTGTCCCTCATCCTATGGTGAGGGAAAGATGCATATGAACATTCCTCATATATATATATATATATATATATATCTAATCATCCAAATGCACCAAATCATCCAAATGCAGCAGAGTTACTTAAAAGGGTGTCAAAAGAGGTTTTTGGATGAGATGTATATGGATTGCCGCCAATTTTTGGTGAAAGGAAATAGGTTTAAATTGAAGAAAGATAAAATATCTTTCAAATAAAGTAAGTTTGAAAAAAAAAATGACAAATGAGTCAGGCAATAGAAAGTCTTGTCAATATTTATTCTTCTTGTACGCAAACACGCCCTTAGACATATTTTCTTCCATTCCTAAAATAAGTTAGGAATGAATCTTGTAGCTCAGATTTATCATTCTAAAAATAAACTCCAAATCAATACCAAATCTTGTGGTTTAGACTCATCCCATTCTTAAGATAAACTACAAATCAAAACCGAATCTTATGGTTCATATTCATCATTCTTAAAATAGAATACAAATCAAAAGTGAATCTTCCGGTTAAGATTCATCATTCTTAAAATAAATTGAAAATCAAGAGTGAATCTTGTGGTTCAGATTTATCATTCTTAATATAAATTTCCAATCAAACTGAATGTATAAAGTTCTTAATATATTTTAGTTTCCTATGTCATTTTTTTTTTTGTAAAAAAAAAACTATAAAATATCTGTTATTAAATTAGTTGCTATCTTATCTCTTGATCATTTAGCAATCAACCCGTCCTCATCATAGAAAAATTCTTCGTTCTTCCACGCACATTATAATCTAAGTTTAAAAATGTGTTTTTACCAAAAGCATCCATAAATATCCATTTACCTCTAAAAGCGTCCTCAAATACATGTAATGCCCAAAAGCCTCTTATAGATTATACTTTGATTTTTCTCATACCAAATTGCCCTTCAGCCCCCTTCTCGCAACATCAAAACTCGACCGCATTTGAACATTGAAGTATTTCAAGAATTGTTATTTTTATTTCAATTCAGGACATCATAAGTAGTTAACATTATTTATTTTAAACGTTGATGAAAAACCTCCTCAACTTTGAAGGTAATCATCTCCATGACTGTGGTAAAAGTATAAGAATACAAATATGGAATGGAGCGGAGCACAAATTTTTGTGTTTTTTTTTTTTTTTTCTTTTTTGTAAAAGTGAGAAAAATAGATTTTCTAAAGAAAAATCTCCACAAATTGTAGGAAGAGAGTGCTCGGAGTGACTATATTCATTATTAAAGAAACTCATAATAGAAATGGCTGAACTCATACGTTTACAGAAGTCATTCCTTCAGATTCAGAATTATTAGTCAATCTAAATGCACCTCCATGTATCATATTTTTGTTAACTTTAACTATTGAACTATTAAGTCTCTTCTTGAAATTGTAAATTGTTTCTCGACATCACAACATAATCCTGTTAATGTTCAATTCATACATGAGCTCGCGAATGATGTTGGACATATACAGACACAAAATCTTGAGTTTCTGAGTGTCATGTCTCAAGCTTGCGAGTGTCATGTCTCAAGCTCATGAGAGACAAAGTGAAGGGCAATTTCTTCTAGAAAAAAATAAAATATGTTGTATAAGATGCTTTTGGGCATTACATGTATTTGAAGATGCTTTGAAGATATAGGGATATTTGTGGATGTTTTTGGTATAAACCCTTTTAAAAAATAAAAGTAAAGAAAATATAAAATGATAGGATTTTGTTTTTTATATTCGGTTAATCAGGACTAATTTGAAGTTCTTCCTAAAAAGGTAAGACAGCTGACGGTCTGCCCTATTTAAGTCGAGAGGAGTAGAGGCAGTGGAAGAGGAAATAGAGTGAATTAGAGGAAGGAGGAGAAAAGAATAGCAGCAGACGACAAAATGGTGGATGCACCAACAGGTATAACACCTCTCTCTCTTGTAGGTGGAAGAAAAGAGCTTCTCCTACTGAAATCCCCTGGAAGATCCAAACACAAGATCCTCTCTTTTCCTTCCACTCTAAAATCATGTCTTTCATGTCGTTCGCTTCTCTCCTCTTTGTTCCTTTCCCCTCTTCAGATCTTCTACTCTCTTCTTCTATCCTTCTCTCTATTTTCTTTTCATCTCATGTTTTACAAAAAGCACTAGATCTGCTGCTTCTCTCTCTTCCCCTTTTTCCCCACAGATTTGCTCCTTGTTCTCATCTCACTTGCCTTTCTTTAATTTTCCTGGTCTGTACTATCAGTATGCATGGACAATAATGTGCTAAAATCTATTTTTTAATGGCCTTTGAAAATGACTAGAGCCTGTTGAAAGAAGTTCTTTTTATGATGAGTCTCCTTATATAAATTTACAGTTTCCTTTAATCAACCTTCTAGCTATCTTGATTTCATCGTTTTTGGAGTAAATTTTAATTATTTATTATTTCTTTTTCTAAATTGTAGTGACAATGTCATTACCAAGAGGGACTGGTTGGTACAGGAAAACGTATGCTTGAAACTTGTTTGTTTAAGAAATTACAACTCAACTTCTCTTTTATTTTATGTATCACTCGTAAATTATTTTATTATATAGACACACACACATGGGGATGAGGTCGGGGATCAAAGATCTAGATGGGCCCTACCTCCCTACTGAATTTGGGGCTTATCTGATTATCTTAATCCCTTGATCAACTGTCCACAAAGTTTCATCTTTTAAAATAAATTGGCCATTGATCCCATTCGAATGAATGAAAAATAAATGTGATCGATATAATTCAGGGGTCCCATGTGTGTGGTCTATTTGGATGGGTAAACAAGTAGCCCCGCTCTAGGGTGTGCACCAAAACACTATAAAAAAGGTGTGCAGTGGAGGGAGGGGCCACATTGTCCCTTTATCATATGAAGGAAAGTAAGCCACTTAACAACACAAAAGCAAAAGCCTTAAATTCCCTCAAAAACCCAAAACCTACAACCTTACACTACTTATTTCGAGAAACTCATAAAAAATTAGCAAGTCTCCTTAATGAGGTCACTTATGCAAATTTCAAACCAATCGAAATAAAAGACTCCTTTTTTATGGGTCCTCATTGGAGTTGGTGCCACTGTTTGATTATGTAAATTACAAGTTTTCTATAGTGTTCAATCTAACGATGAGCTCAACTCTTGATTGAATTAGATATCTCCAAATTGCCTATTTTAAAGTGGGTGTTTTCGCCCTTCATAACATATATTCCAAAAAGTTGGTTTTGCTTCTTTCTCATCCCCTCTTGGTATGAAGAAGTATGTTGAATTTTTTACAAAAAGCCAAAACCATTCCTCGTTTATTTTCAAAATTATGAAATATCTTGTGTTGCCTGAAATGTATGGATGCTTTGACCAAAGGTTTGCAGGAGTTTTGTAGCGTGCCCTATATAAATGTATTGGATCATTGTGGGCACCTCAATGTTGGGCCCACATGGGGCCCCAATGGAAAGAATCATCTTGGATAGAGCCATATGTCAGGTTAAGGGTTAATTCCATGCCTCTAATCCCTTCTTTCGAAGCCTACAAATTTAACGACTTTATATTAAAGAAAAAAATAAACACTCGATCCAAGAGACTACAAATGTAACGACTTTAATTATAAGATGGTTTTTTCTTAATTAAAAAGGAATTTTGATTACTTAGTAGATTCCTAAGCCTCGATAATTATTAGTAGATTGGTAGTTTTTATCTTGCTATTTGCTTGCTTTTATCTTTGATAATTTGCTCTTCATAATTACTAGTTTATTATCTTAACATCAGTTTTCCGAGATTAGAAGTTTTTCTTGATTCGCTCCTTGTGGGTTCAACCCTATTTGCGAGTTGTCTCAACAAGGTAGCCTTGCACTTGCGGTTAATTTTTGTAATTTGTTCACATCAGTCATCAAAACTTACTTCTTTTAAGTGGTGAACATTAAATCAAACAACTTTGCATCATTACAATAGCAAACAATCACACGTTTTGACTAACACCCTCTGTTGCTTTTCTCTTCTTCGTTTGCTCTTGGTGCCATGTGTTCCTTTGTTCTTATACTCTTTCTTGGTCTTTGTTTTTCTGCTTGCAGCATGCACAACTTCACATCATCAAACCCTTGCCAATCTCAAAAACTAACAAAAGCATCAATATATGCGTAATGGATCTGCTTGAGCTGGCGCTGGAGTGCGCTAAGAGTCACCTTCTTGGCTTCTCCATCTCTACTCCAAGAATAATACTGGCCAGCTTCTCCAGTCGTGCTTGCTTCAGTACTTTTTTGTCAAGATTCACTGCAGTAGTAGCTTTGAGATCTTTTGTGCCCCTAATACTCAGCACATATTCATTCAAAAGCTCTCTGAGTGGTTTGGAAAAGGTATTGGCAGGTATTGATGCCTACATGGGTAGTTTTTATTGTATTTCTTGTGGTCATTTTTATTGCTTTTGGAGGAGAGATACCACTCGGTCTGAATACCTGGTGATCTTGTCATAGACACGGCGGATTCGCTAATAATGCTTCTCAATCTACAGAGAGAACGTAAGATATCAAAGAGAAATGTAATGTAGAACAGAATTGATAAGTAAAAGTCTTCTTTGAGTTATACGAATGTTGGTGACGTGTGTGAGTGAGAAATTGCAAGTAAAAGAAAATTGATAAGATGAGAAAGAGATGAGAAGAGAAATGTATGTGGAATAGAATTAGTAAGCAAATAAATGATCTATAAATGATCATACTAATGATCTTAAATACTAATGTTTTGATTCTTAAATATCTAATAAATGATCTATACATTTAATTATATCATTTTATTAATTGTTATCCATTGGAATGTGTTTTGGAAAGCCACAGCATCACAAAAATACTGATTGATGTTCATGTGTCCCATTTGCCATTTGTCATGCATGGGAATAGAATCAATGTCAACTTGGAAGGGTCGTGCTTGAAACCCTCTATACTCAAAACGGCTTAATTCTCTCGGGTCCAGACAGTTTGGTCCAGGAGCATCCTATGGGTCCAATCTTCAGTACATGTAACTAATTTTGCCTATTTAATACTTTTTTAACTATCAGGCCAAAAGCAGAACTAGTCTCTGTTAGGCATGAATGGGGTCCAGGCCCAACCACCCGAGACAGGTAACTCGAATCCATATTCAAATTCTAGGCTCAATTACAATTAACCCGGACCCACGTCCAAGGCCATTATTTGCACCATGCAAATCTGAGTTTGAAGCTAAACAAGACGGCCGTATTCATCCAAGTGGGATCCAGAATTCATTTTTGTCTGGGTCTCAAATTGAGATACTGTTTTTCCTATAAAAAAAAAACCATTTAGCTACTTTTTTAAGTAGTTGTTGTCTTTATTATCATTTATAATGTTGGATAATGATGGGATCCATTTGTTCTTATCTTCACACTAAGCTTCTTTTGTCATCAGAAATGAATATACCGCTGGCAAAAGGAGCCCACATCATTTCGATTCAATTCGCGGTTAACCACATCTAAAATATTTAGTTTTAAAAAAGATATTTAGAAAACTTTAATTGAACTTCTTAAAATGAAATAAAATAACTTCAAACTTGTTAAAAATCATTATCTTCATTACTTTCTTCATTAAGGCAAATATCATTTGAACCCCATCCATGTTCACCGTTGATTGTCTATAATTTAAGAAATTAGAGAAAAAGTAGAAAAAAAAAAAACAATCAAATGGATTTATTATGAATTTTCATAGAAAAAACTAATCCTCTTTGAGCTTGACCCTAATTTTCACAATAAGGGGTTTGTAATTGATTGATTGATTGGATCTTTTAAGATGAGCCCTGATCTATGTCTTATTATAATTTGGTGTTAACCTTTTGAGGTAGCTAAGTTGGTATAAGACTACGGTCTGCACTTGGAGGTTGTGGATTTGAAATTGCACTACCACACTAGGGCCACGGGGAAATTTTACCCGACTTTCTCTCCTGAGCTTGTAGGGATTATTCTGGCCCAAAGGGCTGGGAACTCTGCGTTATCTATATAATAATAATAATAATAATAATAATAATAATTTGGTGATTTTTACAATGGGATGATGATGATGAAGAAGTTGGTGATTTTTACAATGGGATGATGATGATGAAGAAGTCGATCTTCGATTTTAGGATCTCTCGTGTATGATGTCAATTAGATTACTTAACACTTTTAATCTAAAGTTTTCAATTTGGTGATATTTAAGAATCACATATCAAATCTTGTAGAAACAGAGAATTACAGTTTCGGTCTGTCCCTTAAAACTTTTAATTATAGGTTACCATATTTCGGCAAAAATTTGAATCCTTTATAAGTATGTGGCAAAAAGCGTAAATCTTTATGATTTTTTCAGCAAAACTCCAAAATAAAAAAAAATAAAAAATTACAAGAGGGTGTTGGTGTGCGTAAATATTAAGAAAAAAATAAAAAATACAAGAGGGTGTGGGCTTCCCCGCAAAAACACAAGTGACCAGACATAACCGGACACGCAATCCCAGACTCCCATCTGACAAAAACCTTATAAAGGCTGAAAACCCTCTTTTTTCTTCTTTGTCTTCACCTATTCCCACTCTCTCTCCCCATTTCTGTCCTCGATCAATCTACACCGTCCAAAAAATGGACCAATCTCCTCCTCCTCCTCCAGAAGATCTGATAAAGATTGAACGCGACCCGATTGGAATAGCAGTAATCACAATCAATCGCCCGAGGTCCCTCAACTCCCTGACTAAGGCGATGATCACGGATCTGGCCCGGGCCATAAAGAGACTGGACGTCGAAGATGAAGTCCGGGTGATCATTATAACAGGCTCGGGTCGGGCGTTCTGCTCGGGGGTGGATCTGACAGCGGCGGAGGACGTGTTCAAGGGGGACGTGAAGGACGTGGAGACGGATCCTGTGTGGCAGATGGAGAGGTGTCGCAAGCCCATCATTGGTGCGATTGGAGGGTTCGCAGTGACTGCGGGCTTTGAGATCTCTCTCGCTTGCGATATCTTGGTCGCTGCGAAGGAAGCCAGATTCATCGATACTCATGTCAGGTAATTCAAACTTCCTTCGTTTTGTTAGTCTCTCTCCCTCATTGGTTTGGATTTGATTCTCATCTCATGTTTGTTTTTAGAAGTTAGTGGCAATGGTAAGGTAAAGTTGATCTGAACTCGGAAGTGGTAAAGTAAATTGCATTTTCTGGACCGTCTTATCTGAATTAGGACACATGGCATGGAATATTTCATCACGGGGCCCACATAGAAATAACAAACATCCCCTCCTGTTAGGGCTGTCGAAATGTACGCGACCTGTTAACACGATACGAACCCACACGATATTAACGGGTTTGGGTGCGCTTTTAATGGGTTCGGGTCGTTAATGGGTCCAACCCGTTAACACGTTAAGTTACCGGGTCGCGTACGAATTAAACCAATAACCCGTTAACAACCCGCTTAACCCGTTAAATTTTTTTTTAGTTCCTAAGTGTACTAGAATTAATTTATATTCTAAAAGAATAAATTAAAATTTATTGTTTTATAGTGGGGTTTTAGGTGCGATCCACTCGAGATCCTCACTAACAGTTTCGTGTGGCTTATATTTTTTTCTCCTTATATTTTTTTGTATGGATTTTCTTTTAATTTTCGAAACGATTTAATTACTTAACGGGTTAACGGGTTGGGTCGTGTACCCCGTTAAATTAACGGGTCGTGTTCGGGTTGGATTTTTTGACCCGTTAAGTTAATGGGTCGGATACGGGTTGAGGTGATTTTAACACGAATTCGTTAATCCGTAACCCGAATTCGTTAACACGACACGAATGACAGCCCTACCTCTAGTGATTGTGATTTATGGTGCCTGGACATTTGTGTGGGCCTCTCACTATCGATTTGGATTTTCTTTTTCCTTTTCTTTTTTTTTCTTTTGGAGTTGATGTGAGTAGAATTGGGGTTTTGGGAATTAAGTTTAACTCTATCATGGGCCCCACATGGAGATAAGGGGGACTGATCAAGATAAATTCCATTCCTCATGCTAAATTTTACTGTGGGACCGGCTCCATTTGAACTAAAATCCTGAGAATGTATCACTGGGCCCCACGACGGAGTTCTAGACATCTGTTGCATGTAATCAACCAAATGCATGGAAAGTCAACCTCCATTGGATAAGCATGTGAGAGGAAGGTCAACTTACATGGTATGAGCATGTGAGCGAATGTACAAGTATACATTTATATAGCTTATGCTTTTATGGGGCTTTTTTTTTTTTTTTTTTTTTCTTCTTTCTAATGGCAACCCCACCAAGGGAGCTGGTCCCCAATTGAGAGCACGTATGGATATGGGAATACAACACACTCAAATGGGAAAGGAGCTCGTACTCGCAGTAAGAGGTGGCATGTCCAGGGGCACTGCCACTCCTTACCACTAGGGTAAGCAGCCTTTTCTCATTTATGAGCCATTCACATTTTTGGCGCCTCTATCATCCAAAGGATTGCGTTATGTACTTTTTTGTGGGACACCAATTTAGGGAAACAACACTCATATTCCCTGTTACTTTTGTAGAACACCAAATTAGGGGAACAGGACTCATATTTTCTGATAATTTTTCTCTGTTTGATGTATCGATTTGTTAAGAACCAAAAAAAGTACTGATATTTTTATTGATTTGGGACAGTTACAGTGGATAAGTCCTCTTGGAGGGGGGACATCCTCCCCGTATATTATATAAACAATCAACAGAAAATTCCCAGTGTCTTCCTCTCCATCTGATTGAGGAAAATCGATTTGAACCATGCATGTCTACATTCGATGATTGCCCGTGTTAGATCGATTTGGTGGAGTGTTGTGCTCCTCATTTTCGTTAAGTGGGGTGACTGCATCTGACGCTTGTTTGTATTGAGCATCAAGGACCGCCAACTTTTGTAGGATTGATGTGGAATTTATTTCAATCCAATAATAAATGCAAGTGCACAGTTGTCTTGTTGAGATAGTGGCAATTACAGGTCGAACGCACATGGAGCTCTTTTGAACTTTAATTAAAAATCTGATTTTTTTTTCAAAAATAATAATTAAAAAGTGATGCGTATGAATCAGAAATTTGCAATGATTAAAAATGAAGTGTAGAAAAACAATAATGATGATAATAGATCAGAACATTAAGAATTCATCAAGTAAGTTAATCAACCAATTTATGCAATTAATTACACAATTTTGTCTCAAACTAACTCAGATCATAAACAAATCAATGTTTCTAATCCGGATGATTTATCTATCAAGAGAACAATTTTTCAGATTTAATTAAAAAAAAACAAAACCTCCTTCACCTCATAAAAGATTGAAAACGTCCAAGCATCATATATCAAGTAAACATAGACTATAAAAAAGAGATTAAATTCTAAGCATAATCTATTAAACAAGCATATATGATCAAAGTGCAATCAATAGAATTCTAAGCGGAGGTTCGTCATAGACATGAAGACAGATTTATTCTTATGATAAAGTGTGCATAATATAGAGACATTCAAACAATTAAATTGAATTGCATAAAAATGCAGAAAAAGCTTACTTAACTTCATCAAGATGCTCTAATCTAGCAAACTGCTACTCCATAGTAAAGAACTTCAGAAAGTTTTCCATTGATTTCTCCAAATTAGTACGATGGATCTCTGAGATTTCTCTCTTCTAGTCCTAATTTCTTGAATAGGGCTCCAGAATACCAAAAGATAATTCTCAAAATACACTTAATTAGAGAGAGAAGAGAAGCAAGGAAAGAGGAGAAGAGTGGACGTCCGAGGGAGGGAATGCATCCACGTACACTTCCTTTGGATTCCTTTTATAATTCCTGGTTATCTTACAATACATTGAATCTAGACACCTTTTTTTCCAGATTTGATTTATCTTCTTTGATGAGGTATATCTCTTATCCTTCTTGAATTTAAATGAGGTGGAAGCTTCTGGAAACCTCTTGATGGCTTGGCCAATCTTCAGATGGGGTCCCATAAGGGATGTGCAATAATGGATTATCAACGAGTGGATTTAATTGCAATCCCACCTAAAATGTACATGGAAATTTCTGGGCTCATGACTTTGTTGATTTAGCTCCGATTTGCTTGATTTTGGGCTCACGGATATTTACTCGAAATAAGCTTTCCAACGGTAGGTAAATTTCATCGATCTAACGGTCAGATTGAAGGTTATGACCATTTTAAGATGGGCTGTCTTGGGAAAACCGGGATTAACTTTTGAAATTTGATTACTTCCATTTATGAAAGGAGATCGGTTGTGGCTGGTTCGAAGTCTTCTTCTTTTATTCCCATCAGAATTATATTCTTTAAATTATTCATAAATTATTTCAAATCTGCAACTATTGAGGACCTTGCCATGTGGGACATTTCATCTGCTTGAATAGTAGGCCATATGAGAACTCTTCTATTGTAGTTAGGCCTCTTCAACTGTCATGATGAGTGGAACCCCCCTAACCCGCCCCCCAATTGATTTTTACGTGTGCTTGTGTGTGGGCCGTGGGGTCCACTTGGTGAATTCTTCAATTTTCTTCTTTTCCAGCTTCAATTCGGCAATGTAGGGCCCAAGATGATTGTGTGCTTGAAAGTGGTTCCTGTGACAGTCCTACAATTCTCATTTTCTACGCATTCTAATTCAACACATCAAATAATGAAACGCCCATATTGAAGCAGGACCCGTCTGGACAAAGTTTCACTCCAACTGGGACTCTTAGAAGAAAAATTGCATAAAATACTAAATAATGCAGAAAATGTGTGAAAATGTGGGAATTCCAATTCCTAAGTAAAAATTGCATGAAATGATGAAATTAAGTGAAAATTGATGCATTTAACCTAATTAAGTCCCTAATTCACGCTAAAATGATGCTTAAATGGTGCAATTCCCTGAACTTAACAAGGATCTCTTAATGGATTTGATTTTGTTGCTCTATATGATCCTTGGGTACCTTGAGATCTCCTTCGACCTTTTGGAAATGTGTACCATAACCATTTGTTGTCATGGCTCTATATCTGATACCAATTTGTTAAGGACTAGAAGAAGTATTGATATGGGACAGTTACTGTAGACAAGTCCTCTTGGAAGGGGACATTCTTTTAATTCAAGTTATAAACAATAAACAGAAAATTCCATGTGTTCCTCTCATCAGTTTTGTCAAATATTACCTCTACTTTCCAACACTGGTCCCAGATTTTCTCTCCTATAACTGATAGCAACAAATAGTAACTAAAATAGAGTATCACACAAGATTTATTATCGTTTGGCAGTAAGGCCAACATCCACGATGAGGTTCTCCCACACATACTGCTGTGGGGTTCCTCGTCTTATAACAATTGTTTTGTTTACAAGAGAGAATCTCTTACATTCTTTGTACATGCTGGCAAAGAGATTTGCCTTGGTGTGATAGGAGAAATTGTAGGATCTGCGATCTATGATGATACAAGTGATGAGTTGTAATGAATAATGATACAAGATATGTGAGAGAGAGAGAGAGAGAGAGAGAGAGAGAGAGAGAGAGAGAGAGAGAGAGAGAGAGAGAGAGAGAGAGAGAGAGAGAGAGAGAGAGAGAGAGAGAGAGAGAGAGAGAGAGAGAGAGAGAGAGAGAGAGAGAGAGAGAGAGAGAGAGAGAGAGAGAGAGAGAGAGAGAGAGAGAGAGATTTGAACAGTTGACCGAATCCTCAAATCCTCAAGCTGTATTCTCCAATATCCCTGTCAAGATGATGGTCGATTAAGAGCTTTTAGCGTGCATGCGATAACAGAATGTTTTTGAGATGATAGCCCTTTAGTGAATATGTCTGCACTCTGGTTTGCAGTTGATAGATACCCGACTTGAAGGTTCTTGCGAGCAATGAGTGTAAGATACCATGTACCGAACCAAAAGCTTAAGATTATATGTGGAAGGCCCAAATAGGTATATATGAATCCTTGCCAAAGGCATTACTTAGGCGATGTGGGATGTGAGGCCTTACTTTACCAACACTCCCCCTCATGTGTAGGCCTAACAAATTTTATGGACGGGCCACGTGGGCAACAGAAGAACGACGGGATTGAAACCCGCTCTGATACCATATAGCAACCCAAAAGCTTAAGCTCATACGTGGAAGGCCCAAACAGGTATATATGAAGCCTTGCCAAAGGCATTACTTAGGCGATGTGGGATGTGAGGCTTTACTTTACCAACAATGAGTTCACGAACAAAATGAAAATCAATTGCTACATTCTTCGTGTGTGAGTGAAATACTAGATTTGCTTTGAGATAGATTGCACTTAAATTATCACACCACAAGGTTGGAGCATTTTTGACTTGGCAGCAGAGTTCATGTAGAAGAGAGCAAACCCATAAGACTTCTGCAATGGCATTAGCTTATCCTTTGTATTTGGCCTCAGTGCAAAAGCGTGGAATTGAACTCCAAGAGATGAGATTTAGACCAATGTAGACTCCATATCCAGAAGTTGACCTACGATTATCAATGCGTTCTGCCCAATCTGCATCAGTGAATGTGTGAAGTGTTGCAGTAGTAAAAGGTTGTAGCAGGTGACCACACTGAATTGTATGTTTCAGATAGCGAAGAATTCTTTTGACAGCTACCCAATGATCACTTGTGGGTGGTGCATAAACGAATAAAACTTTGTTGACTGCAAAGGCTATGTCAGGCCTTGTTAATGATAAATATTGCATGGCACCCACAATGCTTCTGTATTCTGATCCGTCAGAGAGGCGTTCCTGAGTATTTTGAAAGGGTGTTTTTGCTTTCAATAGGTGTGCGAATTGGCTTTGCACCATGCATTTTTATCGCAACAATAAGTCTCTTATATACTTTGTTTGTGAAAGATGTAGGTTTGGTCCAATTTTTGTGACCTTTGCACCTAAAAAGTAATGTAATGGTCCAAGATCCTTAATTGCGAAGTCTTGTTGAAGAAAGTTCATTAAGCGATCAATATCTTCCTGATGCGACCCTTTTAGGACGGTATCATCCACATAAATTAAGATGAGTAGAGTGTGCTCCCCATGATGCCAAATAAATAGCGACGAGTCATTTTTGGAACCAATAAAGCCTAAGTCGAGAAGATGATTCCTTAGGCGAGTGAACCAGGTTCTTGGGGCTTGTGTAAGCCCATACAAAGATTTATGTAGCTTCCAAACGTGTGTAGGGACATTTGGATCCAAGAACCCAGGTGTTTGGTCCATATAAACCTCTTCATGTAGAATTCCATGCAAAAAGGCATTTTGTACATCGAGTTGCTCAAGAATCCATTTGTTCATGAGAGCTAGTGAGAGTACTATGCGAATGGTGCTTGGTTTAACCACTGGGCTGAACGTTTCGTCATAGTCCACACCTGATGGGGATGGGAGAAAGTGAGGGGATTGGTTTCATTTGGATTTGAGGGGCTGGTTTCGGTGAAGTTGGAAATGGATGGTCGGATTGGGCTTAAATGTGGGAGGTTTGGCTCATTGGGAGTGGGAGTGGGAGTGGGAGTGGGAGTTGGAGTGAAACTACTGGGTATTGGAAGTCTTGGATGGGTGGGGAATATATTGGTAGTGGAACTGGAGGATACCGTGGGGCTTGAAATTGAATGAGTGGGTTCTGCTAGTCTAGTTGATGTAGGTAACGGTTGGGTTTGAGGTGGTGATGGTGGGTCATGGATATGAGCATATGTGCTAGGTGCGCCATGTGATGGTAATGAGCTATGTGATGGTGGGTCATGGATATGATCATTGGTGGTAGGTGGGCCATGTGATGGTAATGAGCCTAGCATGTGTGGGGTTGAAAGAGTGGGCAGGGAATGCATGGGTGATGTGGACGAAATGGGATTTGTAGCAAATGGAAAAATATACTTATCAAAAATAACATGCCTTAAGATAAAAATGCGCCCCGTTTGCAAATTAAGACAGCGGTACGCACGATGGGAGGTACTGTAAACCATAAAAACACATTTTGCTGATCTATACTGTAACTCGTGTTTAGTGTAAGGTCTAAGATAAGGGTAACATAAACACCCAAATGTTTTTAGTATGGTGTAGTCAGGAGAACGATTAAATAAAATTTGTAAAGGACTCTTATTTTTTGTATTGGGTGATGGCAACTATTGATAAGAAATACGACTGTTTGAAAAGCTTCATCCCAATATGGAGACGGCATAGATGCATGGACCATAAGTCTTCGGCCTGTTTCAACTACATGGCGATGTTTTCGCTCAGCAGTGCCATATTGTTCAGGTGTGTAGGGACATGAAACCCGATGAACAATACCATTGGCCTCTAGAAAAAGGCTTGAGGGGCAAATATTTTGTGCTTCCATCTGTTTGGAGGTTTTTAATCTTAGACCCAAATAAGTTCTCAACCTGAAGTTTGAACTTTAAAAAAGTATTATAAGCATCAGATTTGTGAACTAGTGGGTAGAGAGCCATGAAAACTTGCTAAAATCATCAGTGAAGTGAATGTAAAATTTATAGCCATGAGATGACGTCACAGGGACTGATCCCAATAAATCGGAATGCACAAGTTCCAATGGTGCTTTAGAAATAAAAGATGAAAATCCAAAAGGCAATTTGTGACTTTTGCCAAGCTAACAAGATGAACAAATAGACGAGGATTTATTCTGCTTTACTAATGGCAACTTATTCTTAGCAATTATAGAATGCACTATACGTTCCGACAGATGTCCTAGCCGACTATGCCATTGATCAAGAGATGTTTTTTCACCAGTGAGAGCTTTCTTGGTTGAGATTATTACCGGAAGGTGGTAGAGTCCATCTTTAGTTTAGCCCTGTAGAAGAATCTGTCTGTGGCTTGGTCCTTGATAAAGAAATCATTTACATGAAATTCGCAATAGACATCATTATCCTTGGTTAGTTGAGGAATAGAAAGTAAATTCTTTGTGATGTGAGGCACATGGAGGATATCTTTCAATTTTAAAGGAGTTTGAATAATGGAGTAGCCAATGTTAGCAATGTGCAAACCTGTTCCATTTCCAACTTGAAGCTGATCGTTGCCTTGATATATAGAGTGTAGAGAAAGATTTCCAAGATCAGCAGTGATGTGGTTCGTGGCACCAGACTCCGGGTACCAGGCAGGGTCGAATGGGGTAGCTTGATTTGATCCTTGAGACGCAACAAATGCCTAACCAGCTTGATCACCCTGAACAGCATAATCAAATCTGCTATAGCAGGTCATGGTTGTGTGATTTTTTCGGCCACAAATTTGTCTAGCAACTCGGTTTGATGAAGATGGTGGCCGTGAGGTGCTTGAATGGTTTGATTGGGCTCGGCCAGCCCCGGGTGATGCAGAGTTGGGCCGTGGTCCTTGCTAGTTGCTTCGGCCATGCCCAGGACCATGGTTAGAACCACAGCCATGGCCACGTTGAGCAGTGTTGGCCACTGGTTGGGGAAGCTCAATCTGTTGAGCATGGGTATTCTCAATGCGCAGTTCATGGCTAAGAAGCCATGAAGTTCATCCAGATCTGTGGGCTCAGTGCGGTTAGTGAGAGAAGTGACCAAGGCATCATAGTCAAGACCTAATCCGCCTAGTACGTAGAGCATGATCTCCTCATCCAGAACCGCATGACCAGCAGCAGCAAGATGATCAGTGACAACTTTGATTTTCGGAAGATAATCACTGATTGTAAGTGTACCTTTCTTGAACCTCTGAAGTTGCAGCCTTAGTTGAAGAAGGCGTTCTCATGATTGAGAAGAGAAATGCTTCTCAAGGGCAGTCCAGACATCCACAGATGTAGGCAGTCTAATGACCTTGGTATGGATGCTTTGAGTGAGAGAGGCAATGAGCCAACTCAAGAGAAGTTGATCCTGTTTTACCCAACTGATATATGCTGGATTTGGCTTTGTTTTGCCAATAGTTTCAGGATCTGGGATGGTTTTTGGCAGACAAGGATTTGTGCCATCGCTCTTAAGGATGGGCATCTCATATCCTCTAAGGATGGGCATCAGCTGTGATTTCCACAGCAAGTAGTTATGTTGATCAAGCTTTGTGGTGAGAAAGTGTTGGACGTTTGGTGATGGGGAGGAAGAGGAAGATGATGAAGTAAGAGCAGCCATTTGAGGATCTAGGGACGTGAGTCTTAGGGGCTCTGATACCATAAAATAGAATATCACGCAGGATTTAACGTGGTTCGGCAGTAAGGCCTACGTCTACGATGAGGTTCTCCCACACGTAGTGCCTTGGGTTCCTCTTCTTCTTATAACAATTGTTTTGTTTACAAGAGAGAATCTCTTACTTTCTTTGTACATGCTGGCAAAGAGATTTTCCTTGGTGTGATGGGAGAAATTGTAGGATCTGATATCTATGATGATAAAAGTGATGAGTTGTAATGATACAAGATGTGAGAGAGAGAGAGAGAGAGGAGTTGACCGAATTCTCAAATCCTCAAGCTGTATTCTCCAATAGTTGCGTAACTATTCTAATCTACATCCAGCTGTATTCTCCAATAGTAGCCGTTCTAACCTACGTAACTATTCTAATCAACATCTTTCATTTAAAGTTTAAATAAATCCTAGACTGACTTTCTAACTGACTATAACTAAACAACAACTCAGTCCATTCAAAAAATAACTTCTAACAATTTATTTCTGCATCACTATTTTTGTCCACGACATGATTTTCCTTGGGAAAAGAGGAAGGAAATCAACTTTTTTAATAGTCTGGGATAAAACCGTTTCCTCGAGAAAACTTGTGGTTAGCACTGTACAAAATCTGTTATGTGGAAAACCTTTTCCGTATTCTATGGAAAACCAAGTTCGAAACTCCTTCCACTAATAATAGTTTTCTCCTTAATCGCAAAAAAGTTAGTTCATTGTTCCTGCTTTTTCTGCAGAAAAGTGGCTGTCGCAAATGTCGAACATTTAGTGTTGTAGAAAAGCATTTTCGCTTTCCATGCTTTTTCCGTATAAAAGCGGTGGCGCAAACGTGCCCTTAGGAAAACCGAAAGTTGGTGAAGATCATGGCTCCGAGATTCCTATTCTCAAGCATGTCAAGGTTAGGAACCTTCAACCTCCAAAGAAAGTGAGAAGTGCCCCCGCATCACCCAGTAGAGAGTGCACAATGTGTTTTTGATGCAGGACAGACCCATGGTCCCCATGGGTCGACCCGCCAATGGGCCCAGCCCATCCATCTCAGCCAGTTCTTTGGGCCTAGCCCACTTATCTTAGTTTATTTAGAGTCTTATTTACTCTTTTATGTTTTAAGTTGTAATTAGTTGGATATTTTAATCCTGGCCATCAATGTGTCCGGATAGTCCAGATTAGTTTTAGGTTTTATTATTTTTCTATATAAGCGATGTAAAGCCTCTGGGCTTATTGAGTTATTGATTAATGAAATTTCTCATAATGATTTTGGGTATTCCCAATTTGTCTCTTCTTCCTCGCCCATGATGGGGAGTTTGGCGTAAGGCCAATTTTCAGGCGAAAGCCTGATATATCCCTTCCACCTTCCATCTCTCTTCTTTCCGCCTCTACCTGCCCCGCACCTGGTATCCCGCTCCGCATTAGTTTTGAGATATTTGCAGGCTGAGAATGTAAGATCCCGAGTCTTGCAATATTCAACTAGAGATTCTATTATTTCTGCTACAGTCCCAATGTGTATCAACCCCATAACATCCAAATTCAGATGTTCATGTATGTGATGGAACTCCATGACATCTGGCCTAGACTCACTTGGGCATATTGGTCTCAACACTTCCATTCAGTGCTCAGAACCTTGTTGAGAATTGCTTAAAAGTCATCTTTAGATTTTTGGAATTGTCTACCAATGGAGGGATTTAGACATGATCTCTGGGTTGAA
Source organism: Persea americana (assembly GCA_029852735.1). NCBI lineage: Eukaryota > Viridiplantae > Streptophyta > Magnoliopsida > Laurales > Lauraceae > Persea > Persea americana. The sequence goes on from CM056817.1 coordinate 37,386,569, forward strand.
GTCAACACCCCATCTCTCCTTCATCCAATCCATGATTGCAGTTTCCTGCACATTAGTGTTAGAAGTTGTTGCAACAAAGCCACGGTCATTGTTTTCAGTAACCTACGATTCTTATCTCGAATCCTATGGAAAACAATTCATATGTATGTAGTGAATCCCATTTACAAATGAATCTTAAGATTTAGTTGTGAATCTTATGATTTGATACTCGTTTCATTGAATCTTACTATTCAAGCTATTTGTCTTTAATAAAATTTACTTTTCTTCTTTCTTTCCCTTTTTTTTTCTAGCAGTTTTATTAATTTTTTAAATAAAATGTTATTTTACTGGTTAACGGTACTGTTAAGAATCTTTGTGATTTAAGAAAGGTTCTAAAGATAAATAATGAACGAGCATTTGACTAAACATTCGCGTGTATGTATGGGGTTTTGTCTTGTATCCATTTTAAAAAAAAAATTCCGTTTCATGAGTACTTTTTAAACTTCGGGAGATATTATAACGTGTAAGATCAATGATTTGGATTTTTTTTTTTATATTTTTCATTTAAAGGCAAGCAAAAATAGCTATTTTTACTTTTTTTTTTCTCTCTATAATAGCATTGATATCTTAAAATATGTCAATGATGTTCTTCATATAATTGTATCATAGTCTTATTTGTCATTGTATTATGCTGTTATGGATGGCTTATGAACTATGAAGAACTACTTTTTTCCTTTTGTTCTTTTTTTAGATTTTAATTATTTCTTCATTTTTATAAGAAAAATAAAATATCCTAAGATTTGCGATACGATTCCTGATTCGATTCACCCCCTTGAACAATTTGCGATATGATTCCGATTTTCAGTACAGTGGGAATGGTTTTATTATGATTAAAGGTGCTTCTCGCAACTTGCAGAGAGGTAATAATTTTTAGCATCCACTTGGACGACCCACGCTATTATCAATCCAATTCTGTTACTGTCATTGACCCCCATGAATTGGCACTCATCTGAATTTGACATTAATCTCTATTGGATTGAATTTCATAGAAAATATAACCTAAGAAATTGTTGAACTTTAAGGTGGCTGAATGAATTGTTGTTATGATTTGGTTGAGATTTTTTTTTTTCCCAAAATCATATCCACAATGGGACCTTCGCATCACACTGTCCCTCAGAATTGGCATGCATCAAATCGTGTCCCACATGGGGCTTAGAATTTTACTTCCCAGCAGAAGGAAACCCACAAAGTTATTATGAAGATATTTGTTTTGCTGATCCGATCAGTAACATGTCTTGATACTCTAACTAGTGAATTGTTTCCCTACATAACCATCTGATCTTTATATCTTCCTTCCCTGTGTATCTCTCTTATAGAAGACCTTGGTCATATTGCTGGAAGAATATCGTCCTAGATTTCCTGCTTTTGGCATTGAAATAGGCTGCATCCTCCAACCGTCTTCTCCTCCCAACATAGCCATCAGCATAGTTATCTTTCTGTCACCCATAAATCTACCATTCAACCTTTCTGCTGCTTTATTGGCATACCTTTCAGTTTTCTATCTCACGAGAGAAAAATCTATGTTTCTTGTCTTAGATTTATCAGGTGGGATGTAACATCTAACACTTTATTTTCCTTGCTGAATGTTGCATAGATTTCCAAGGTAGAGAATGAGATGGGAGGTTATTGGCAAACAAAATCCAAGCCCCTTTCAGTCACTTCAAAGAGCCCTCTTTGAATGGCTGAAGAACATAAAGCCCATATTGAAAAATGAAAGCACATGAAAAAATGCTACTTATGGGTGATTCTTGGATCAAGGGAGAGATCAAGCTGAGCCCCTCGCATGACCCAACAATTGCCACCAATAAACACTGATTTAGAAGGGGGTTCGATGCGGGGCGGTCAGGGGAAGATGGAGAGATAGGGGGCTTCCACCGCGGAGACCTCAGGCTTCATGTCCATGGCTTTGCGCCTTTCCTTTCTAGGAGATAGAGAAGAGAGCAAAAGCGCTGATACACTTTTTCTTCATTTAATCAAATCTCCAAAGCCAAAGAGGCTTTACATCAGTATATAAGAAAAAGAAAACCCTAGTACTAATCTTAACCATAGAAATAGTTAATGGTCAAGATTAGAACACTTTAGTACTTGCATAACTTGACCGTACTCCTAATTATTAAAATAAATAAAAAAAATCAAACTAATGGGTCTATGGACTGGACTGGGCCCAAAGGACTAGCCGACCTATGGATCATGGGTCTGTCTTGCATCAGTGTCTTGCTTCATCCAACCTCCAACCTCCGTAATAGGAGGAAGGTGGCCCTTTCCATGTGAACTCCCTCCCACTCAAACACCATGGAACTTCGAAGCAATGTTTTGAAGTTTTTTGAACCAAAAAGAATGTCAAGACCATCATCCTTAAAACTGGTTTCTGAAAGAATGTCACCAGAAAAGGCCTTGAAAAAGCATGAAGTGAAACACTTGGGGACGGGCGACAGAACCAATCATGGATGAATTTTGAATGACACTTTGCTAATGTAGTTTAGCAGTGGCCCAGTGACAGTTACCTCAGAATCTTCAATATCTGACATTATTCAAATCCTATATATGCTAAGCTTTTGATTTATATCTGCTATAAAAAAAATGAACCAGAAAATGGTTTTTATGTTTTGTAATTTGCTGTTGGAGAATAAGTAGAGCATTTTATTACTGAACAATACAGCTTCTTTATTTGTTTTCTTCTTTGTTCATAGCTTCATCCTAAGATTATTCATTCAGTTGTAATCTACTAATATGGTTGTCAGCCTATCATGTATTGCTGTGAAAATCTCATTTAAACAAAGCCTATCATGTACACCTATGACAATCTAATGCAAGCTCCAGGTAATCTCATGCAAGTGCATGCCCTGAATTACACACAAGTGCACATGTGATTAGCACACAGTGCAACATGTGATAAGTTTTCATTCAACTATCTTATCAGTTTTACTTTTCAAGTTTTTCTTATAGAATACATAGCTTGAGGCTCATTTTGAACTTCTACCATTCTATTCCAGAAACTAGCAAATCTGATTAATTAGTGCTTCCTAACTTTTATTGGTTGAATGAACTAAAGCATAGAATAAAATGATAACAGAGAAAGATTTAAAAAAAAAAAAAAAAAAAAAACAACGAAGAAGATACTAGTTTAATATCACATAAAAGTGTAATGATTGATCGTAAACACAGATACATCCCAGGAAAATCATATTGTAGATTACACCTATCATGAAGGCAAACCATTGGATCAAACCCTTTCTTGTGATGCTTGCCTGCTTGTATCACTCTTATAGGAACAATATTCTTTGCTGCATTGACTAATATGCAAAAAGACATGTTACTTGTTCTTTTAGAACAATGCACCAGAGAATATCACTCCAATCAGGTAATAATTATGGCCTTCAGGCTTCAACTATTGTGGGCAGAGTGCTTGATCCAATGACTCACCTTCATGAAAAGCTGGTTCAAAGTAAAGATGGAAACCCTGTTTGCCTGTTCACCCAAAGGACCCCACTTCCCACCTGATAAAAGCGAGTATGAAACATCTGAATCCGGCCCATTCCCAACCACCTTATATCCCTATGCCCTGTTTACTTGGAATCCTTGAAGGATGCAGCTTGAAACGACATATGACCATCATGCACGCAACCCAAACCTGACCTCGCATATACATTTTTTTTATTTTTTGAGAGAGGTCCATGAGCTTTTTTTGGACTGTGAGTTCATTGAAAAGGAAGGGACATGCAAGTAGGGCAATGAGGCCCACTTAAGTGGCTGTTTCCCAGGATGGGCAATGACCACAGAAACCAAACCACAAAGTAAATGACTGAAACTAGATCACATAAGGAGCACGGGAAAATTTTAAATCCAAACATTACATCCCTAACCGAAATTTACATATTTTCCTCGGCTGCATTACGACTGTGATACATCCGTCTGCATTTGATCATTCCTATACATAAAATTGTCTGCAGGTAAATGAAACAAATCAAATGAGAGGAATGACTGATGGTACGACGAACTAGTCTGCCTGTGTAATAAAAGATTCGCCCATGAGGAGAAATAGTAAAGTAAATTTTAATAGTACCTTTATCTTTCAAATATAGGAATGGACATTTAAGTTACCGTTTCTCTCTTTGTTGCGTGCTTGTTCCTAATGGGCTTCTACTTGTAAGATCTACTACAGTTCTTGTCCGTACCTCGCATTTATTTTGAAGTGTAAGCTAACATCAATTCTCAATTTGAAATGAAGGTTTGGGATATTTCCTTCATGGGGACTTTCTCAGAAGCTTTCTCGCATTATAGGGCCAAACAGGGCTCGAGAAGTGTCCCTTACAGGTATGGCAATAACAGCAGAGATGGCTGAGAAGTGGGGCCTGGTGAACCATATTGTTGAAAGGAGTGAGGTACTGAAGAAAGCCAAACAAATTGCAGAGGCTATAATTAAGAACAATCAAGGCATGGTGCTGAGGTACAAGTCGGTAATAAATGATGGCTTCAAACTAGACTTAGCTAATGGCCTTACCTTAGAGAAGGTGAGTAGCAGTCATTGTTTTATGTTATACTTCTATTTTCATATCACTCATATCTTTCTTTATCAAAATGATAGTCAGGCACCAAAATCATTGGACATGTTGCTATTACCCCATGATTGGTAAAATAGAGAAGAAACTAGAACACTTGATCTCATATGTGGGGTGCCCAACCCCACCCCTTTCCTCTTTCTCTCAAACCAACAAAAAAGGAAAAAAAGCAAAAGCAAAGAAAGGAAGCATCCTCTTCTGTCAATGGAGAATTCTGATATTTCAGACCTCAAACTAAACTCTCTGTAAGAGTACATTCACATAACAAAGAAAAAGAAGAAAAAACTATTTAAATGTGGCAATTGAAGATTACCAAAATACCATCATGCTGAGAATAAAAGAGCTTGGGAGAATTTGTAACAAATAATACTTTGTGAATATTTAGATATTTTGAAATCATTATTGTGTCGGACTGAGACTGAGCAAAGAGGTTCGTCAGAAGAAATGATGGAAGGGAGTTATATCTCACTCTTCAGTTTAAACAAATGGAGGGGAGTTTGACATGGTTAAACTGACTCACCATGTATTTGTAATCCATCATTACTGGTGGAGCATCTGCTTTATAATGCAGTTTTTTATTTCTTCAATTGTTTTCTCCTGGATTGTGAAATGCTTAGGTTGTTGCCTTCTCGTTGCACCCATGCACTGTAATATATATATATAGGGAGATGCTCCTATGAGAGATGCTCTCACCTTATTACGAGAGATAAGGTGAGGGCCCTCACATCCATATCCAATGCCAACAACTTAAATGTGAGGGCCCCCACTTTATCTTTCATAGGAGCATCTCCCATATATATATATATATGTGTGCGCGCGCGCCCGATGAAAGATAATAGAATTCTATTTTTAACTCTTGCGATTTTTATGGCTTCTTTTCCAGGAGAGGGGGCACAGCTATTATGATGGAATGACTAAAGAGCAATTCAAGAAAATGGGGGAATTTATATTGAGTCGAAGCTCTAAACCTGCTTCTAAATTGTAAATAATTTAGACATACATTAAGGAAAATAAATAGATGCAGCACGCTCAGTGGGAAGCATTCTGATACACTGCTTTATTTTTTGAACATTTAGTTTTAAACAAGTGAATGAGAAAAAGCAAAAAGGTCTTTAATTCTATTTGGTGAATGAGATAAGGACAAAAAAAGAGGTCTTTAATTCTAAATGTTCAAAAAAAGAAAAAAAAAAAAAGAGGTCTTTAATTCTACTTGGCTTTGATAAAGCTTCAAAAATCAATAAGAACTACAATAGTTTGTCCCTTCACCAATACCTGCATCTAATTATTTGGGGTATGATAGAGGCCAAGGCATACAAAAATTGGTTTAGATTCATTTTCCTTTAATACTGGATATGACTGTTTGAATATTCTCTCTTCTCACAGTCAATGCTGCTTATCCTCAGGGGATGAGCACAGACCAAGTATAATTGTTACAGTGCTCTGCTGTCGCAAAGGGGTGCAAATTTTGCATCACAATTGAAGCCAATCAGCTTTCGTCATCACTCCAATTCTACTTGCATAAGTTGTTTGAAATGTGGTGGCTGTATATGTTCAGGTCTAGAATGCGAAAATTGATAGTGTGCAAACCATCTTTCTTGTAGATTTAGGTTTTAATTGCATGCAAATCTAAGCAAGCTTATTGTCAGACAAGCAAGCCAATGCAACCACCTGGACCGGTTTCTTTGACTCACAAGTTTTTTCCCAATGTTCTTTCCTATCGTTGAGCCTGCTGACATAAGTTATGTCACATAACAATTTGTGTAGAACACCTTCCCTATGTTGGTATGAAGTCACTTGCATTGTCTTCAAGGTGGATTGAAACCATTATTACTCTTTGGTTCTTATGGATGTCTTGCTAATCATGAGCTGGATCTATATATCAAACTTTAAAGATCATTTTCTTTTCATTTATAGCTTTACTGCAAGCAGAAGCATTGGATAAGATGGACTGTTGGCCAGCTAAACTCAAGGACTAATTAGATCTTGCCCCATCTGAGAGTGTTATTCTGAAATGCTTTGTTAGCCTAATTATTGACTGGGGACACATGTATCTATAGACAGACTTCGTTTGGTAAGTACCCATCATCCCAGCTTCATTTGCTAGTGTTTGGGCATGCTCTTCAAGAGCAGCTTGTGATCGCTCTCCATTAGCCATGCACCAAGTTTGAAATGAATGTGATCCCTACACCCCCTGATCAGATGCTCTAATGTAAGATATAACAATCTAATTGAGAAAGAAATGAGATGTAACAATATCATACTAGAAGAAAGAGAAAAGAGAGAGTAGAAGACGGGCAGATGGAGGGTGGCTGGTTTGAGAGAATTCAGACCCAATGCTCAGACAGCAGTTCTAATTCAATTTCATAGCTAGAACCCCTTCTTCACTTCTCATGCATGTCTTACTTTCCATAATCCCAACTACTGACATTAGACAGACCAATAAAAGAAGGAGCTACTAATAACAGATAAGTAAAACCGAAGTTGGAAAACTTGTGTCTCGGACTTGACTACGGCAACGAATTTTTATTTTATTTTTAACTTAGAGGGAGTCAATATAGTGACTCAGGAGAGTCATTTTTTTTATAATCTTAATAATGTGTAAAAATAGATCAAATACTTTTAAAATAGTATGCTTTTTTTTTTTTACATGTGTACATGATAGTAAAATTCAAAAAATAAATTTATATGTGAAAGAAAAATAGTATAACAAGGAAAATTAAAAAATCTTGGATATTATAAAATATTTAAGTGCAAACATCAACGGTAAGTGAAAGACCAAATATGAGTCTTAAAGTATATTCCGATCATCATTTTTATATTGATAACTCCAAACCTAAATAATTGATGATTAATTACTTAAACATCAACATCAATTGTTTAAAGTTGAATCTACCCATCAAATAATTCAAAATGCAAAGAACTTATCAAAAGGATTTGACTGGCCATGTTCCCCCTATATTTGATTTAGTCCTTCATCAAAATGAGGTGACACCTCAGCAGATTCAAGAGTCAAAACAAGGAGAGAGGATCCCCTGTTTGGACCAAACAGGGAAACCCTGTTTGGTCCAATGAGGGGGTGCCACATGGGGAGAAAAAAAAAAAAATTCATTGGGAAGATGGGATGTGATGATGGGATATTTTTTCCCCCCATGTGGCACCCCCTCATTGGACCAAACAGGGTTGCCCTGTTTGGTCCAAACAGGGGATCCACTTCCCAAAACAAGATGACTTGGCATGGTCCGAGTCAACTCGCCAAGTTTTCCAACCTTGAGTAAAACAACAATTCAAAAAGACATTTTTGTAAATGGTTTGTAGCCTACCTTAAACTAGACCTGATTTTTAATAGGTGGATACTATAGTTCTGGACTTGGACATGATCAATGCGATTGGATCTTGACCTAGATAAATTATCTGATTGTCATTAATTTTATTATTAAATACAATAATTTTGTATGTAGCTCAGGATTTGGCTCGAGATAGATTGGAATGGAGAAACATAGTTCGTGTAGCCGACCCCAATATATTTGAGACAAGGCTTTGATGATGTTAATGATACAAGGAAATACTATGGTGAGACGGTTTTATATATTAATACCATTTCTATGCTAGCGGCCGAAATAGTTACTTTTCACACAATTCGACCAGAGATACCTCTCAGTAGATGATTTCATGGTTGAATGCGATCAATTACATAATTTATGTTAGAGATTATTTAGAACACTTGGGTGATGGTATTCTGGTATGGTCTATAATCGGGTTTTTTGGATTGCGCCTGTTGGGTTGCTAGGTCATTGGGGCCTGTTTACAGCACCGACCTGAGAATGAAGCACCATTACATATTTAATTTCTCATCCCTTCTACAGTTTTACAATCCTGCTTAGAGTAAGAACTGCCTTTTAACCTAGTAGTAAGAGACATGAGTTCTTACCTGTTTGTCCTGGATTCGAACCTGGGCAGGCACCTTCCATCACCCGAGGGCTCCTCCCTCACCAGAGGGCTTGGGTCCCAGCCCCCTAAGCTGGGTTTAAAAAAAAATAATAATAAAAAAAAATAAAAAAAAATCCTGCTTAGAGCAATGAAAATGAGATTCTTTTCAACTAATACATGGTGAAGGGAGGATTTCAACTCTAAAGGCCATGACTGCTTCATGCTATAAATGTATACAGTGATGCATAATTCCATGTCTCCTAACAACAACATCGGTTTATGCTTGTGATCTCTCCTTGGAGCCAATCGTCAGCTCCTCTGCCCATAAATTATTAATAGTCTGTAAAATAAGAGCTTATTGGTGTCCCACCAAACTATCCAACTTTTAATTGTGTTAGAATATGTCTAATTTGTGTAGGATAGATTGATCTAGTTTTCTTGCTTTAGGGGTCATCTTGATAAGGTCATGCACTTGTCTTTAATTAATTGATGACAGTGCTTGGTCATTGATTGGAATTATATCCATGTAAATAATGCTAACAATTTGATTAGCCCCCTATATACCTTGCGTATGAACATATATATTTAACTGAAAACAAAAATTTGAGTCCCAGACAACATGATTAGACATATATGTATATGTAAACTTTCTGCAATCATTTGTGTTGATTGTACCATTAAAAGTAATTTCTACCTAATACATGTTTGTGGTACCAAATCCGTCACCTAACATATGAATAGATATCCATTTATCTCCAACAAGCATATCTAAGCAGCAAGGAGAATTGCCCAAGCATGTTTGTTGGTATATTTTATAGGAATTACAAATTCCCATCAGAGGATGTCAGAGAACTTTCTTTGATTTTGGAATTTGCTACAGAAACTTGCCACTTCAAGCCTTTGGATTCTAGAATTCTAGGAGGTAGCTTTTGAGGAATTCTCCAAATTCTTCCAGCATGAGCTATTCAAATTCTCCAAATCATACAGGCCCTTAGATATGTTGCAAGTTCTGTTGCATTTCATAGATTCTAGTCTGCTGGAATGGGCACTTTGAGCACCGGATGTTACAGCAAAAAGCTAGATGAATATATAATAAAAAGGGTAGCTGCAGCTTTGAGTTCTCTTCAAGAAATGCTCCAAGTACAAGCATTTAATTAAGATATTATGGATGTAATCTAGCTGTTCTTCCAAGGAAAGAAATGGTTTTCTTAATAAAGTCTAGTGTGAAAGCTTTGAAGTTATCTACTTTCAGAAACTGCTTATGAATCAGATTCATTTGGGTTTGGAGAAAGTCAAAGAGGTAGTTATTAAAAATAATAAAGTCCCTAGTAGCCCATGTGGATACTTCAATTTTTCTGTTTGTCTGGGATTAGGTGGTACTAGTTAGAAGTTCAATAGCTTTCTCCATACCATGTCACATAAATGAATTGCTTAACCAACAGTTATGACTGAAGTTTCATGGATTAGTACATTCAAACCTAATAGGACAAGATATGGAAGATCTTTTCCTTGTTCATACAAAGCATTGAAGAATTTCCTGCAGCTTATTTGTTTATTTATTTTGCTGTTTCAATCCATAACATGGAAGAAGACAACAGGAAAACTGGTTTAAAAGAAGTTTAACTGTTGTTGGACTTGTTTCAGTTGCCCTAAAAACCTCAGTCCATGACTCCCAATGTCTGACATTCAAATGAATCTGGTTTTCCTATTAGACTCCATACTAATTGATCCAATCAACTCCAGAACTTCATATTGTAATCATTCTGACTTCATTAAGATGATCTTCTCATGACAGATAAAATGATTATTTTATTCAATTATGGGATCTGGTAAAATGTTTAGCAAATTATATCACCCTGATAATACCCATTTTTGTGGGCCATCATCTTGATCATTCTGGACTGTCCAAACCATAGGTATCTCAACAATGGTCCAGCATCCACTTTGGATTTTTTTTTTCTTTCTTTCCTTTGTGGGGGTCCATACTGTCCTTTTCTATCTGCCAAAATACAAGGATGGTCATACAAGAGATGATCAACTGATCAGACCGATCTGATCCATTAAAACATGCACTAATCTGCATTTGGGGGACACCGACTTCTTAACCCTTTCCTAATCCAATCTAACTGCCCTCCAATGACTATCATTAATTTATAAGATATGGTGGGAAACTGTGCAAATATAAAATTAGGGACCGTTGTTACCCATGTTAAGGAATAGTGTACCAAGACAACCAATCAAGTATTCTTTTGTGAGGCACAAGAACTTTTGTCTTTAAGCATCCTTAGCTTGCTTTATCCATCTGAATTATTGTTTGATTGCAACAAATTATAGAACCTGTGCAATCAGATGTTATTAATGACAGATAAACAACCATCCTGACAAGGACATTGAGATAAGCCCCATGTTTTTCATTTTATTTTAATTTATTAGACGCGACTGAAACCCTAAACCTCATGGTTGTGACAATGGGCACCCTAGGATTGTGCTATGAAAAACAGTTTAAAGTTGTAATTTAAGCCAGTTTATCACTCACTTTCTCAGCTAGGGCTTTCCATGGACCTTCTCTGGTCATGGGAAAACCTGAATTTTTGAACGGGTCATACTTTGAAGCTAGGTCGTCTAATTAAAGAGCAAAAAAGGATCTATATCAGTTTTATATACAATTCCGTAGGCTCGGACATTAAAACTTTTCTACAAAGGAAATAGTGGATCTCAAACAAAGTTGGGGGCCTCCAGAATTATAGAAAATTAGAAAGTAGGAATAAGATGTTTTTCTTTAATTTCGTAAAATTCTCAAGATTCATGAGGAAAGAAAAAAAAGTGGTTGACAAGGACCATCCAATTGTTTGTTCTTAGAACATGCTCCATCAATGGCAAGGCCCATTTGCTAGACTGGTTTCCATCCTCTATAATCAACCTTAGCACAAGCTTAACTATATGAGTATTATGGTTGGATGTTTCCATCATACCATTTCCCATTAGTTTAGAAAATATGGAAAGAGATGGAGGGTTAGGTTGTGGAAGTTTAACAAATAGGAGAAAGAGTTAGCTTTAAGTTTCAATTACTTAAGCTAATAGGTAATTGGAAAGCCAGGTTTAGGTGTCAATACCTAACAAAAGCTATAGACCAAGAGCTTTATATGTTAATAGCTATGGAATTGACCTATTAGCTTATTGTTAGATAGGTAATTAGTGAGTCAAAAAGTTGCAATCAAGATTTGCTCAAACTAAAGCCAAGCAATCAGCAACTGACATGCTTATTATTCTATGAAATGCTTTCTTTTGTGTGGCTGAGTAGAAGGAAATCAAGTGGATAGGCTTGGATGAATTTCCATTTTTGTGGGGGCCATTATACTTAAGCATGGAATATTTTAGCAGCATCTCCCATCCACTGTAGAAAAACATCATGTCAAGTTGTAAACATTCAGGTTCACTAAAACATGAGCCACATGGTAGGCCCCACATATAAGGAAAGCTTCAGCTATCTGAGACATCATATATTTTAGAGAATTACAATGTATAATACTAGGAAGCAATCAGACATCATAGCTTATAAACATACATATGAAGAAGACCCAACAGGAAAAATTAAAAAATTGAAAAAATGATTACATATGCAATTTTCTTTTTTTCTTTGTTTACATTAGAAATAGACCCAACTCTTAAACAGAATGTTTGCCACCTAATTAGATAATTAGATTATTAAGGGTATGACTTAGCCCTAGAAAGTATCTTGGATCAGGTCATTCCAAACATAATAGCATCTCCTTATTGAATTGCCAATTGCAGCCCACCGGTCAGATGGTTAGGATGTTACTATCCTTGTAATTACTGGGTCATGACTAGTCCTCGAAATCAATCAATAGTAGCAAGTCTGATTATTTTCCATTTTTTTTTGTTAAGAGAATGGCTTAATAACAGCATTTTTCGTTGCGTGGATCGATAAAATATACAGTGAATGGGTCAAATCTGTTTGTCAAATGGATCAGATACCCAACCTATTCCAGTTGTGGGTCAGCCAACCTTGACCCATTTACCAGTAGGTTAAGTTTTTTGGGCTCTAAGAATCAATTTGGTTAGCAGGGTCGATTAATGGCCAACTCCTTTAAATGTGGGTTAGGATTTCTTGACCGACTCATACATGACGCAGGCCTTAGGTCAGGGTATTGGGGTCAAATTAGATTCAGGTCATCCAAAAGAAGATCTCAATATCTACCTTTCTTTGTATCATAAAGTGGTTGAATACTGCCTGTTTCCTAAACCCATCAAGTGTGAGTACTCTCTCTCCATCTTGAAGATTTTCTATTCTATATATGGGCTAATCATAGATAGATAGACACAGAGAGAGATAGGGAGATTTTCATGTATGAAATATAAGAGCTTAGAAGGGCATGTAGGCATCCATGTGGATCAAAACCATCCACTCCTTAAAAAGGGCTAAAAACCCAAACATGAGAAAGTAAGAAACAAGAAAAGAATCAAAAAGATAAAGTGCCTTGGAAAGTTTCAACAACCACATGCGTTTTGTTATACAATAGCCCTTTCTCCTTCACACTATCTATCCATCACCCACTAATCATTGCCACAGAGAAGAAAACAAAAACCCTTTGCCCCACTTGGAGCCAATTATTGCAAACCAACCAAGCACTATAACCAATGGTGCTCTCCAACCTCATTATCTATTATGAAAAAATAAAATAAAAATTTGAATAACAACAGACTTCAGGGGGGCCAATACAAAAAGGGAAGGAGCTGAGGGAGCACCAAAACAAAGACTGCAGGACAAGATAACGGCTGTGAGGACAGCATGGTTTCCCCATTGTAGAGTTAGGGTATTAGAATAAGGATTCGGTTGGCCCTCTCTGTTTTAAATTATAAATTCTGAAGTTAGGTTTAAAAAGCCCTTTTTTCATGTAATTGAATTCCTGAAAATTATAAGACTTAGATTTAATAAAATAAAATAAAAATTACTTCACCACTTTTTAGTGTGGGTCTCAAGTCCGGGTAAAGAAGGAGAATTGCGTTAGGTAGATTGACAACCGGTTTAAGATTTTGTCAAAACCCAAATATAAATTATGAGATAACACAAAAAAATAGAACTCATTTAATCCATCCCCCACATATTATGGAATACCATTATCTTAGTTATCAATGGTTTTGAAATTTTAATTAATTACCTCGGAAACCAAAGCCTTCTAACTGTCCTAGTTCTGGAACAGAAAAATTCTCTTGTGAGTAGGTAGGGCCATTCCAAGAGACACCCAGTTCTGCTGTTGTCCCCATCCAAAAATTGAAAACAATAAGCTGATTTACAAGAATTTCCTCTGCTCAATGGCAAACAAATTCTGCACTTGTTTATTGAAGAAGAGAATTTTGCGATATGCAAATTTCAAAAGGAATCCTACATCTCTATCCGTGCGCAATCAAAATCATCTCTATCAAAGAAAACCGTTTCATTTTTTTCCTATCTCACAAGGAAATGCGTGATACCGAACAACATAAGAGTGGACTCCATGGAAAATCAGAATAATCTTCCTCTCTATCACAGAATTCTCTTGTCGCACAAACTCGCTAGGAATGCTAATTTTCCAAGTACCGTTGAGGATCTGATTTTGGGCTCTCAGTTGGACTAGTCTGAGGATGGAATGTCTTTAAATTCAAGCTGGACCATGTTATATCATTTGATTCTAGTTTGGGGCCTTTGGGCCCTAGTCTTGTTCTAGTAGTTTGGGTTCAAGTTTGGTATGGGGCCTAGTCATGTTCTAGTAGTTTGGGTTCAAGTTTGAGTGAACCATGGAGAATGGACCCAGCCCGGACCTGACTCTTTTTCATCCCATTAGTTACTACTTGACTGGGATTTTGTTCTAGTCTCCTGTTTTTTTTCCCCTTTCTTTTTTTCTTTTTCCAACAAGTGGGTTTCTTTGTAGACAGTTATTAAGGAAGAGAACAAAAGAGGGCATGTGATAGAAAAACACACCAATGCAGCACATGCAGCTCCATCACACTACCCAACCTTTTTTCCATCAAAGGCAAGCAGCCTTGCATGTTGCATGCTTTTATTTTCCAGGGCTGCTTTGGTCATTCAAAAAGCTTTACCTTTCAAGGTCCAGTGAAAGGAAACAAGAATTTCAGGTGTTTCAGAACAAAGGTTATTTTGAATATGATTTTAAAACTCGGCCATAAGTGGGGTAGTGTCTCTCTCATACATTTCAAGGGTTTAACATTACTGATACTAAATTTTTAATCCATTCCCAACTTAGCTAAAATTTGACCCAGTATAATTCAAGGCATGTGTTTTTAAAAAAAAAAAAATTCACCTACAGACTTTCATGCTTGAAAACCAATCTCCTGCTTTAATGCAAGGGGCCCACCTCTACATTAACCTTAGAAATTGGGCTCCACGTAGGTCAGTCCGCACAAATGAAAATCTATCCAGTTTCTGCTTGACTTTTGGGTTAGCTTATGAAGGCAAAAATTCCAATCTAAATTATTAACAAACTAGCTGAGTTGGTACATACTTTATCAGCCAACCATGCCCAAACCGAACCCACCCTCATTGGCTGAACTCCCACCTGCCAACTCAACTCGGTTATTTCCAACCGGGTTGGTTGACCCTTTCAAAAAAGAAGATATATACATAATAACTATATAAATATATACTTATTCTGTTAAAAAAAAAAAAAAGTGATGCAGTGACCACTCAAACAAGTTTTGGTCCTCCCATACATAGTGGTCAGAACTCAGAACTCAGAAGACACAGAACTGAGAAAGGGACCCCTAAATCCACGGTTCAATTCCCAATAGAAGCATTCCTTGCACATGAGCCCCATCCCAAATCCGTTGTCTACGTGTCTACAAGTTCTTGACCCAAACAAAACTCACTAGTCTCGAGCCCCCATATGATTTAAGTAGCCAATGTTATCCTACCACTCACTAGGCCCACTTAAATGCAAGTTGATGAAGTAAACTGGAGGCAGATGAAAAGCTGTCGTGGATAAAACAAATCAGCCCCAATACATCAACTCGTCGGAATCCGATAACCGCCGGTCGAAAGCCAGAGGTCCGAAGCTGAGGGATACCCGTGACAAGAATTTTTTTTTTTTTTTTCTTTTTCGAGATTCAATTGTGAATGAGGATTCATGAGATGGAAAAAGTATTAAAGATGGGTGCATCCTGGCCATCTATTTCAATGGACTCCCCAAGAGAGAGAGGTGGGCTCATGTGAGAGGTATTTAATGCGCTGGAGGTAGAGATATACGTTAAAGCCATAGCACTCTCTCTTCTCTCACCATTTCCTTCCTTCTATTCCTCTAAAATCCCCACTCTCTCTCTCTCTCTGAAATCTCTGCTTCTACACCTTCTTCTCCTCTTCGAAAGGTATGATTTGATTCCGTTACAAAAACCCAACTATTCGCTTATTTTCGTTCGCAGATAGTATCCCCTAAATCCGATCTGTTTCATTCCATCCGAATCTTCAGAAACGGGAAAAAGTCGGATTTGATATCCGATTCGTCTGTTTCGGTTTTTATCTGAAATCTGAACCTCTTTATCCATACAGGCTTAGGCTTCCTCGTTTTTCCCTTCTCAACATCTCGCGATATGTCGGAGAGTTCCATCGCTGTTTGATCTTCTATCATCGTGTTCTCTCGACCGATATGTCGCCTCCGATACCGAAACGCGGCTCCGACAAATCGAGCGATTTGAAAGAGAAGAAGAAATCTCAGGCGAGATGGAAAACGGAAGCCGAGCGGCTGAGCTACTCATCGAAGCTTCTAGAAGCCCTGCGGCACGTTCTCAGGAATCCTTCACCAGCGGCTCCGGCGCCGAGCCGAGCTGTGCGAGAGGCTGCCGACCGGGTGCTGGCGAAGGCGGCGCGGGGGCGGTCGAGATGGAGCCGCGCGATCCTCTCGAGCCGGCTCAGGTTGATGAGGAAGGCGAAGAAGAAGAAGGCGTTGACCGGGAGCTTCCGGTCGAGGGAGGTGGGTGTTGGGTTCTGCCGGTTGCCGGAGAGGAGGTTACCGGCTCTGCAGAGGAGGCTCCGTACGCTGGGACGGTTGGTTCCCGGTTGCAGGAAAGTGTCGTTTCCGATTCTTTTGGATGAAACGACGGATTACATCGCGGCTTTGGAGATGCAGGTTCGAGCCATGCGTTCTCTAGCCGAGCTTCTCTCCGGCTCGGCGGCGGCTGTTAATCAAATCGGCTCGGCTTCTACCGCCATGGGCTAGTAGATCTCTCTCTCTCTCTCTTCTATTGGTTCTGTTTTTTCTTGATAGAAATTTTTGTTTTGTTGTTGAAGTTGATGTATTTTTGTTGTATACAGTTTTGTTTGTAGGTTTTGTGGAAAATGATTTTTGGCATTTATATTGATTTTGGGGGAGAAAAGCTAGTGATTTGGAAGTTCTAAGATTCTCAAATCTGAAGATTACTATTAGTGTTCTTCTTGTAAAGTTTGTTAAAGCATGGAGCAACCCAGCTTTTGCCATTTCATTTTCACTGTGATCAATTGGATGTTTGGGGGAAAAGATAAAGTTGAAAGCTTAGATTAAAACCCAATTCATTGCCACTTACTTGGTACTTGTTGGTATGCTAATATTAGCCACTTGGGCTATGCCATGACTAGAAGAGGATAGGCGACCACACCATGTGGGCACCCTTTAATGCCGGCCTAAGTTAGATCTTTCACCCTCCCGGTTGCCTCTCTAAAGTTAGAATTGTGAATTGATTGTTGATTGGGAGGGCTGTACAAACATACTCGAAGTAGAAAGATGAAGAATGACAACAAAGCAGAAAGAGTCAGAACTGTTGAGGCTAGTACTCAAGACAAATCTAGAAATCCTCCCATGGATTGGAGTGAAAGTCTCAGCCGCTCTAATCATTCTGTACATTAGAAGTAAATGCAGTTTGGTGGTTTTTTGGTTAGTTTCTGATTAATTTTTAGGGCTTTTTTCTTCTGTGGAATGCGAGAATTCCTGAATTTTCAGAAAAAGTGAAAATTCTTGATGCTCCTTTGTGCTTAAACATCTAAGAATTCTACTAAAATACAAAAGGAGTAGAATTCATGGATTCCCAAAAGTGAAAAGAGACTTTTTTATGTGGTTAGAATTCAAATATGTCTGTAAAGAAACAAGAATTCAGGTCGAACATTGTTCTAGGCTTGGTAGGAGTTTTTCTTGAGTATGTTGTTCGGAGTAGGTTAGGCTTTTTAATTGTTGTTTTGGCTTTGTTTTTTTTTGTTTTAAAGAAATTTCTTTTTACCAAAAAAAAAAAAAATCTCTTAGTGTATGGAGGGTATATCAAAACTTTTATTACTCCATTGAGAGTCGATTCTTCCGTAAGATTGACTATTGATTAAAATTATGATTAATACGATCTTATGTATATCATTGGACACTATTTTTTTATCAAATGTCTAATTAATTTTATGGTTTGACTGACTTAAGATACCTAATAAAGGGAGAGAATTTTTATTTTCAGTGACTCATATGTTCAATAGTTAAGCCCACTCTAAAGTTGCATTCGATAAGGGGAGGTATTATTATGGGTAATTTTTCTTTTTAAATATTTTTAAGTATAAAAGGAAATTTTTAAATTTATAGGATGAGATATATTTGTAATTAAAAATAAAAAAAAAAAAAAAATGTGCCTCACCCTGTAACGAGAGTTAATACTCTCTTACTTTCGAGAGTTACCTTCTTTAAACTCTTCCATCTTGGGTGGTGGGGTGCACCGCTTGTAACCCCTTTTTTAAGTGTTTTTTTAGGGAACCGAAGTACTTTTCTTGTTTAGTGGTGCCATTAGTGCAATGTGACGCATCAATGGAAGAGAACATCCCATCGCTCGACGCGTGTGATGTGTGATCACTATCAGTGGGGCCCAGCCCAGCAACCATTTTGATGCCTTTCTTCTGTTTGCTTCTCTGTCATTGCATGTCTTGCAGGGCAAAGACATACAAACACACGCGTGACCCATCTAAGATAATGACATTCTTGAAAACTTCAATTTGTACATGTGTGAGCACTCTCACCAACCAATCCATTAATGCATATGACCAGGGACCATTCAAATGATCAAAAGGCCCAATTCACTTTAAACTGTACATTTCATTTTGATAGTGAATTGACCAGTCGAGCTCCTGTGCCAGCTCTGCGTTAAGAGAGCCTTTGGCCCTGTACTCTGCAACTATTACTTTGTTACTTCAATTTTGCCAGGAAGTGATCTTTTCTTCGACTTCAGCTTCAGAAAAGATCCAAAAGCTTGTAAAAAAAAAACAAGAGAAAGTGGAAGAGAAATGATACGGGGTGAGAGAGATGCACCAAAGTGAGCCATTACTGTTCTATTCGGCTGTCCCATCTAAATGACAGCTAGGTTGCACGTTGGCAAACACACACTTCAACCTTGGAACATTAAAACGTGGCTGTTTGTTCTCGCATCTGGAGCTCAAGCCTGTTTCTTTACTCAAGAATTAATAAGAGAATTCCTGGCAGGGTAACCGTGCATGATGGCATTGGTGGATGCTTCTTAGAATTTCAACATTAAAAAATTCCATCAAAGATAACTGGAGTTGAAAATCTTAAAATCTCAGTTGAAATTTGAGATCTCTTTAAAATTCTAGTAAAAAATTAGGACATTTGTATATGCCAAAGGACAAGCCAACACATTATATTTTGAGTTTTCCAACACACCAAAAATCAATCAAAAACTCTAATAAAAAAAAAAAAAAACATGTCTTAGTAGAGCACCCCAACCCCAATCGATGAAAGATCAGCACCTTTAACAGTGCGATCGAGTCCTCAGATCCAAACCTTAAGATCATTTAGGAGAAAATATCCAAACAAAAAATCACGACAATACTCTCAATACTTTATTATCAAATAGCATGATTACAATTAAAAGCTCATCTCTATTTATAAATGAAGAATGGATTAATAAGGAAAAAAATCTAATTAATGCATGATTGCTAAAATCACTCTAATTATTCTCAAACAGAATCAAACCTCGAATCAATTATTCTCTTAACAAAATAAATCAATATAATTAAGGAAATCACTTAATGGGAAAGATTTCTTAGTGGGGTCCATTATGGGCCCTCTCATTCTTGGACCGCATCGCATCACTTAGAGTTGTCCACCAAAAAATGATATATGACGAAAAGCGTTTTTAATATAATCTTATTTATTGTTAAGTACGTTATTATCATATTATCAACTTAGAGACCAAATCTTCTTCGAATAAAACTTAAAGAAATCTCATTTTCGATCATGACATTTACTTTACTAATAAAGAAATAATGACATTTACTTTCAATGGCTCATATTTTTAAGGAAATCCCATATAGAGGTAGGGTGTTCTTTTTGAGCGTTTGCACTATAAGAAGACTTTCACTTGAAGGAAATCTCGGTTTGAAGAAGTAAAATTCCATACTAGAGAAACCCTTAGTTGAAGAAGTAATTAAAACTCCAAAGTAGACTACAACCATTGAAAGTATGGGCCGCTTAAAATAAACGTCCGACACCCTCAAATTTTTACCCCGAGAAACATGGCTTCATTATAAAATTGAGCATTTGATAACAAACGTGGTTAATGAATATGTACGGGGTTGTATTAATTACATTTCTAATTGAACAGTCAATTACGGTGGGACTCACTTCGAGTAGGGTAAACTAGGGATACTCCGTGCATTGAAAAGACATTTAGTTTGAGCCATTTTGACATTAAAAGGTCAAAGCGACCACGTCATCTGCCAGCAAGCCAGCTATAGGCTTGGATGACGTGGAGCGCTAACAAGACAGAGAATCTGTAAAGGGTCGAGTCGAGTGGTTGCTCGCATGTGAAAAAATCATTTGGCAGCATGTGACCACGTCACGACACACATGAACATGGAGCAGAACATGAACACCGTGGACATTGCATGCCACTGGGGCCCACCATCTGCCACGTGGGCAACTAGTCCAAGGTGAGAAAGTTCCTCATCTGACCCATCCCCCAACGAGAAGAAGATGACCTTCTTCTCTCTCTTTAGAAAACTTAGAAGAAGAAGAGGAAAATTTTGAGGAGTGAGAAGATGATACGAAGGAGAAGAACAAAGAGTAAATGGGTCCATGGTCTTTGTATTCTAAAGTCTTACACCACATGGGTGCCATTTTGCTTGTCCCAAAATTTCAAAGATTAAAGATGTCACCCACTTGCCCGTATAGCTTGTTTCTACTTGGGACCTTTTGAGCTTTATGGACTATCCGAATTAGGCCAAACCCTATTCTTGGGAGGACTTCAAAATTTAAAGAGTTTTATATATATATATATATATATATTTTTTTTTTTTTCTACTGTTTGTAGGATTTGTAAATAGCACCCTAAAGTTTTGGTATTTAAAAATAGACTCATGCATTTTTATTTTAATACATTTTGTGTCTCCAAAATTAATAGTTTTCCAACGATCATAGGTTTTTAGAGCGAAATGACACTTTTGTCCATCTCTTTTATCCTTATATGCATAATTTCAAAATATTGGACTCAATTTTTTTATAAAGCATGTAACATTAACAATTACACTTAGTGGGAGAAAATAACCTCACATAAATTTTTTTTTTATCAATTCATGACTCATTTCATCAAACCCAAATTGATTATGACAACAATCAACATTTGTACTTACAACCAACCGGTTATTATTTATCCAATCCATACATGACCCACCGTTGTATTGATGAAAGTTCCAAAATACATGATTATACTTCATGTGTAGGAGGTGTAAAAGAAATATTGGGGGAACATGCAACTGTAAAAAAATATTAATTTTTTGAATTTGTTGGGGGGGTTGGGGAATGTTCGGCTCTATGTAAAAGAAATATTGGGGGGAAAGGGGCGAATGTAAAAAATATATATTAATTTTTAGAGTTAGTGTGGGGAGGAGGGATTTTTAATTTTTCTCAAATATGGGTGAGGGATTCAGTCTGTAGGCCCTTGTAACTGGGTTCACCCCTGGTCATGTGCATGAGAGAGTTATTGAGAGAAATCATTGAGACTTGAGATAAAATAATGGATGTCAGGACAAAGCTGTCATTTATATAAAAGCCCAATACCAATCTCATGGTGGCTGGCCATTTTTGTTAGGAATATTGATTTTAGGGACATGAAAGATAATAAAAAGAAAAGGCAGGGGTCTATTTACAAATACTAAAACCTCAGGGACCTATTTACAAATCATACAAATCTTAGGGGGTATATACAAAAAGCTCAAATTTAAATCTAAATAAATCCTTACCCAAATGCCCACATGCATCCTTTTTCTCTGTTTTAATTTGTACAACTTCATATAAAAGAAAAGTAGTAGTCTTCCTACATCTAGGAATAGGTATAGAAAGTCAAGACGGATTTTTTCTAACCCTAGATAATGCTAGACTCCTAAAATATAGAAGGAAAAAAAAAACTTGTAATGGAATTCAAGATGGACGTCTAATTGCACAGGCACATAGTGCTAGTAAATATGTTGAAATTTATAATCAACTACAGTTTTTATATCATATTAACAAAAACTAAATGTATATGTAGAAAATCGAGAAAGGTGTTAGAAAAGAGAGAGACCAAGAAAAAGAAGATTAGAGGGAGAAGAGAGAGTTTTTCTCTTATCTCATTAACTGTATGTAAACACAAAGGTGGAGAGACCTATTTATAGGCAAAGTAACCCCACAAGAGAGGAACTCTAATTCTAACCCTAACTCATCTCAAGTGGGCATCCACCCAAGATACATATCTTATAACACTCCCCTTTGGATGACCACCATTCAAAGACAACTGCCTCATTAAAAACCTTGCTAAGGAAAAACCCAATGGGAAAAAACTAAAGTGAAGGGAAAAAGAGTACAGCATTCTTTAAGATCATTGAACTGGTGTTGGACGTGCATAATGCTGCTTCATTAAAACCTTGACTAGGAAAACCTAGTGGGATAAAACCTATAAAAGGAAAAAGAGTACAGCGCACAAATGTCTGGGGTAGCATACTTCAAGATGCCCCCTCATAAATCACTCCCCTTGATAAAAACAACCATTAACATAGTTTGATGATGAACTCTATGCATGTTGATCTCATATACAAGCTTCTGAAATACTAATTTTGGTATAGATATGATAAACAGGTTAGCCAGGTTGTTACTCGAACAAACTTGCTTGACTTCAATTTCATTGTTTTTCTGAAGTTCATGAGTGAAGAAGAACTTCGGTGCTATACGCTTAGTCTTGTCTCCTTTAATGAAACCTTCTCGAATCTGTCTTATGCATGCTTCATTATCTTTGTAGATAATATTTTGGATACCTGCAATGGATGGTAATTGACAAGAACTACGAATATGCTGAATCAAAGATTTAGCCATACACATTCACTGCTGGCTTCATAAAGGGTCAAAATCTCAGCATGGCTGGAAGAAGTAATTACCAAAGCCTATTTAGTAGAACGCCAAGAAATGGTGGCATTACAATTAAGAAAAACGTAACCTGTCTGTGATTGACCTTTATGAGGATCAGAGAGATAACCTGAATTTGCATATCCTACAAATCTGGAATCTTTTTTATCATAAGAATAAAATATTCTAAATCAGTTGTTCCACGCAAATATAGTATGATGTGTTTAATACAAATCAAGTGCCTTTGAGTTGGTGCGGAGCTATACCTGGCAAGTAAATTCATAGAAAATGCAATGTCCGGTCCTGTGCATTGTGCCACGTACATCAGGGCTCCAATAGCACTTAAGTATAGTACTTCGGGACCCAGTACCTTTTCATTTTCCTCGATGGGATGGTATGAATCTTTCTTTATATCAAGAGACCAGACGACCATGGGGTGCTTAATGGATGTACTTTGTCCATACCAAATCGTTTTAAAACTTTCTCGGTATAATTAGATTGATGGACCCAATATTTCATTAGAATTTCTCTCAATTTGCAATCCGAGATAGAATCTCGTTTTTCCAAGGTTTTTCATTTCAAATTCTTTCTTTCAATAGTCAGCAGTTTCTTCGAGCTCTTCTGGAGTTCCTATCAAATTTATATCATCCACATAAACTGCTAATATTGCAAATCCTTTCAAGAATTTCTTTATAAATAGACACAAGCAAATGAGATCGTTTTCATACCCCCTTTTAGGCAAGTGTTCACTAAGATGATTGTACTACATTCTTCTGAATTGCTTCAGGCCGTACAATGATCGCCTTAATTGGATTAAGTACGTACTCCTTGGCTTTGCTTCAGGCAAAGGAAATCATTTTGGGATTTTCATGTGAATTTCTGTGTCTAAGTCCCCATACAAGTAAGCAGTTACAACATCCATGAGTCTCATTTCTAGATTTTGAGAAATTGCTAAACTTATTAGATATATAAATGTTGTTATATCCATAACCAGGGAGTATGTTTCCTCATAATCAATCACAATGTTGTTATATCCATAACCGGGGAGTATGTTTCCTCATAATCAATCACAGGTTTCTATAGGAATCCTTATGTCACTAATCGCGCCTTATATCTGATAATTTCATTCCTTTCATTCATTTTTCTTACAAATACCCACTTGTAACCTACAAGGTTAACATCTTTTGGGGTTTGTATTATAGGTCCAAACACACCACGTTTGTTGAGAGACTCTAACTCTGCTTTAATGTCACTTTCCTATTTTGGTCAATCCTTTCTTTGTCGACATTCATTTATAGAACGTGGTTCTGTGTCCCAATCATCATCATCATTTTCCTTTGATATTTGTGTAGCTACCGCATATGCAAATGCATCATCGATGATAATCTCATTTTTATTCCATCTCTCTATTAAATAATTGTAAAGTATAGTTATCCAGTATCAGTGCATCTTCAGGGGTTTTCAAAGTCTAATAAGGGACTTTCATTATTCTAGAGAGAACGGATTTTACCATAACCTCTTCAGGAGTGTTACGTGCCTATTCGGGAGGAACCTCTTCAGGAGGGTTACGTGCCTCTTTGGGAGGACATGATTGATGATCGCTCATTTCTCCTTTTCCGCAGAGATGAGTCATTTGAACCTATAGGTCTGCCACGCTTCTGGCGTATTGCAGATTATTTTGCTGCTATATTTTAACTTTATCCTACATGGACATTAATCCTGGCAGGTGCATTCATAGCTGACACATGTGATTTTGTCACGTTTGCTGCATCGTTAAATGCATCAAGTAATCTGTTTCCAATTTCTTGCAAATGCACAATTCTCCATACTTCATTTTCACATTGTGAAGTTCGTGGATCCAAATGAGACAAAGTAGAAGTATTCCATGTTAATTCGCACCATTATTCAGAAACGGGTTGTTCTACATGAACAATACGTTCTTCAAGAACTATCTTATCTCCCCCTAATGGCGGGAATAGTGTCTCATTGAATTAACAATCAAGAAGATGAGCAATGAAGACATCTTCTATCATTGGTTCTAGATATCGAATAATTGAAAGAGAGTCATAACCTATATAGATTCGTAATCTACGTTGTGGTTCCATCTTAGTACGCTTAGGAGGTGGTATTGGGACTTGAACTGCACAACCAAACTTGCGCAAGTGAGACATATTGGGTTGATGTCCTAATATAAGTTGGGTCGGAGAATATTGATGATAAGCCGTTGGTCGAAGTCAAATTAACATTACTGCATGTAGCACAGCATGTCCCCAAGCACTAATTAGTAATTTGTACTGCATCAGCAGAGTCCTAGAAATAAGTTGGATGCGCTTAATCATGGATTCAGCTAAGCCATTCTGGGTGTGGACATGGGAGATAGGATGTTCGACTACAATTCCTAGAGATGAACAAAAATCATCAAAAACTTGTGATGTAAATTCGCCTGCATTATCAAGTCTTATAGACTTAATAGGATAATTAAGGAAGTGGGCTCTCAATTTAATGATTTGAGTTAATAGGCGGGCAAATGCTACGTTCCTAGTTGAAAGTAGGCAAACATCCGACCAACAGGTAAAGGCATTGATCAAAACCATAAAATACTTAAAAGGTTCACTAGGGGGGTTGATTTGTCCACAAATGTCACCTTGTATCACGTAAAAGGGATGGGGATTTGTATGCAACCTTAGTAAAAGAAGGTCGGGTGATCAATTTTCCTTGTGAACATAGGGTACATAAGAACCCATTAGGTGTAGTCAATTGATAGTTCTCTAAGGAATGCCTAAATGAGTTATCTACGATTTTTCTCAACATAGTAGTCCTAGGGTGACCTAACCTATCATGTCAAAGCTGTAAAGTCTTAGGATCACTAAACTTCGGGCTTGGTTTAAGCTTCAGGCTTGACTTTGTGGTTTTGCTCATAACCGAATGTGATTCAACTTTGGAGATTGTCGTATGATATAACCCCGAGGAAAGTGCACTTAATTTTTTTAGTATTTGACTTTGGCCTTCAATACTAATAATGGTGCATAAGTATTCATTGTTACCTTCACTTACAGTCTCAATGTGGTACCCATTCATTCTGATGTCTTTGAAACTAATCAAGTTTCTTCGAGACCTTCTTAAGAAACAATGCATCTTTAATGAACAGATGGGCACCATTAGGTAACATCATATGGGCTCTTCCAGAGTCTTCAATTATCTGCACAGGTTCAGTTATGGTGGATACCTTTCGTGGAATGAACATTAATTATGAGAAAAATTTCTGATTTTTCAGAATAGTGTGTGTAATGGCACTATCTACCAAACAGAGATTGTCCCCAGTTCCATGATCCATACCTTAAACAAAATAATAAAACAACATAACTATGCAATTACATGATGAAAATTGAAATAATTAAAACATTCACCATAAAGTAGGACATTAATAAAATTTTCCATCAAAACGGAAAAGTCTAAGAAACATGCATCTCAAATGAACTAAAAAAAATTAAGTAATGTCCAAAGAATCATGGGTCTTCTAGACCATGCTAGGGGGTGCCCCCAAAAGATTGTTAAATGCCTCATTATCCAGATGTTGGTTGCCCTCATCCTCAAAGAAGTCACATTTATGTTATGTGCTTTAAAGTCAAGTTTAGTCAGATTTAACATCATGCAACAATTGTAATAAGAAATGTATATATGAAGTTAACCGTATGTAGATAATCAATAAAGTAAAAGGAGAAAAAAATTGAAAAATTTACATCAGAATTAAATTAAGGAAGGAATTAATCATTAAAAAAATTAGCCAATGAAAAGTTTAGAACATCAGGTTCTCAACTTTGAAAATCAGAACTGCTGATTCTGTCAAGACTTCAGGCTTGATGTAGAACTTCAGGTTCATTAGAACTGCAGGTTCTGTCAAATCTTCAGATTTGAAGTAGAATTCCTGGTTCTAATAATTGATCAGAACTTCTGATTCTGTCAGAACTTCAGCTCTAATTTTATGGATATGACTCTGCAGGTTCATATCAGTATTTCGACTTCTAGAACTTCTGGTTCAAGGATCAGTGAACTTCAAGTCCAAATTTAGAACTTTTGGTTCTATTTTTGTGATCCATTAACAGTATTGATAAAATAAAATAAAAAAAAAACTATGCAAGAGGATTAACTGTAAACAAACACTATGATTACTGTAAACAGGTATAATAAACTGATTTAATTCATTCTATTAAATGGGATTTAACTATTGTTCAGATACCACTTACCGTGATCATAGTTCAAAAAAATTTTTGACCGTTGAAGTACTGATATGTTGCGTTGATTAGGTAGTGTTCATCGCTACAAATCCGCAGAACCAAGCCATTTGTCGATTGAAGATCGGATGAAGAAGTTATGGCCGAGATTTGAATTAGAAATAAAATGAACTTATCTGGCGCGCGTCTCGAGACAAGACAGGACGTGAAACGAAAAACGAGAGGAAGAATCGTTACAATGCACGCAAACCAAGAGGAGAAAAAAACCACATTGTGACTCCTTGGATTATGCACGCTTCTCGAGTTGAAACAAAAGTTTTCAAAAAGGTAGTTGCATGTTTCTCGAAGCAGGAAGAAGGGATGGAATCATTGAAAATCAAACGTTCTCTAGGAAGAACGTTTTGTTGTTGCACGCTTCTCGAATTGGATAGGTTTTATTAGGAAATTATTATTTGATAATATCTTCATAGGAGATATTCTGTTATTCTGTTGTATATTAGCTGATTTTATTCCCTATTGTTAGGAGTTGTTTCCTATTTTTTAGGAGTTGATTGCTTCTCTTTGCTGTATTTAATACTGAAAACATCAATGAAGAAAAGGTATTCCATCCCAACTCTAATTCTTATTCTTTACATGGTATCAGAGCACCGATCCTGGTACTCTTGAATATCAAAGCTTCCGCCACCATTCTTCATCATTCCGCCATGTCGGACTCGTCCAGCTTCAAAGCTTCGGACGTCGATCAGTCACATCCTTATTACATTCACCACTCCGATCAACCAGGGTATTCACTTGTTCCAATCAAATTAAATGGGACAAATTACCAGTCCTGGAGCAAATCGGTTATGCATGCCCTTATTGCCAAAAAGAAGATTGGCTTCATTAATGGCACTATAGAAGAACCGTCTCAAGATGCAAATCCAGAAGAATTTGAACTCTGGAACCAGTGTAACAGCATGATACTTTCTTGGTTAACCCACTCGGTTGAAGCAGACATCGCCGAAGGTATTATTCACGCCAGGACAGCTCATCAGGTGTGGGTTGATCTCCACGATCAATTCTCACAGAAGAATGCCCCGGCAATTTTCCAGATCCAAAAGTCGATAGCCATGATGTCACAGGGAACCATGACTCTGTCGGCATACTTCACCAAACTCAAGGCCCTCTGGGACGAGTTGGAGGCATATCGTGCGCCATTCACCTGTAATCAACGACAAATACATGTTGATCAACGGGAAGAAGACAAGTTGATGCAATTGCTCATGGGTCTCAACGAATCATATAAAACAGTGAGATCCAACATATTGATGATGACTCCATTGCCCAATGTGCGACAAGCTTATTCACTACTTGCACAAGAAGAGATGCAGCGCCAAGTGACTTCGGAGCCCACCGAAAACTTCTCAATTGCCGCAGCAGTACAGAAGAAGGCGGCCTATTCAAAATCCGCCAAGGACAAATGCTGTGAGCACTGTAATAGACCTGGTCATACAATTGATGAGTGCCGAACTCTTAAATTTCATTGCAAATCTTGTGATAAAAGGGGACATACAGAGGATCGGTGTCGCCTAAAAAATGGATCCGGAAAGGCCGCGCCGGGTAATCAACGCAACGGCCGTGGAAGTCAATCATCCGCTAATATGGCCGATGCTTCTCAGCAGGACACAAACGGACACCCATCCAATCCAATTCCGAATTTTTCTCCTGAGCAATTGCAACAGATAGCGCAAGCCATATCCGCGTTAAGTCGCCCCTCTGGTAATTCTGACAGTTACATCAATGCTGCAGGTCTGTTTCCGGCATCTCAAATGTCTATTAATTCTGCCCGTATTAATTCATGGGTTCTTGATAGTGGCGCTACGGACCATATAATATCCGAAGCTTCTGTTTTGACCGAATCACAGGCTGCAATTATTCCCACAGTAAATTTACCTAATGGGGCGACAGCACATGTGTCGCGTACTGGCACTGTTCTTTTTAATCATGACCTCAAATTGGACAATGTTTTATGTGTGCCCTCATTTAACTTGAACTTGATGTCAATCAGCAAACTTACCAGCGGTTTGAAGTGTAGTGTAACCTTTTATCCTGATTCTTGTGTTTTGCAGGACTTGGCTACGGGGAAGATGATTGGCTCGGGTAGACAACTCGGAGGTCTATACTATATTTCTCCATCACAAGCCAAGCCGGCAGCTTATCAAGTGTCTCAATCATCTGATTTGTGGCATTTACGCCTCGGACACCCTTCTCCTTCTCGCCTTAAATTACTCGTTGATCATTTACATCTTAATAATGTCAGTTCTTCTCATGAATGTAATATTTGCCCATTGGCAAAACAAACTAGGATATCTTTTCCTACAAGTTCAATAACAACGCATTCTGCTTTTGATCTTTTACATTGTGATGTTTGGGGACCTCATAAAATTCCTACACATTCTGGTCTGCGTTTTTTTCTCACTATAGTTGATGACTTTACTCGCTGTACATGGGTCTTTCTTATGCAACACAAATCAGAAGTGCAACATCTGTTAATAAACTTTGTTAAATTTGTTCAGACCCAATTCCATACTACTATCAAGATTATACGGTCAGGTAATGGGACTGAATTCTTATCTTTGCAGCCATTTTTAACCTCCTGTGGCATTGAATTTCAGCACACATGCGTCTATACTCCGCAGCAAAACGGAGTTGTCGAACGCAAGCATCGCCATATCTTAAATGTAGCTAGATCTCTCTACTTCCAGTCCCAGGTACCTCTTAAATTTTGGGGGGAATGCATTTTAACTGCTGTTTATCTTATAAATAGAACACCCTCTCCACTCTTATCCAACAAGACACCGTTTGAAACACTCTACAAACGACCTCCTTCATTTGAACAACTCAGAGTCTTTGGTTGTAAGTGTTATGCAACTGTAGTTCATCCTAAACAAAAATTTGAGCCTCGAGCACTCACTTGTGTTTTCATGGGATATCCCACTGGTCACAAAGGATACAAGTTGTATAACATACAATCTAATAAGTTCTTTATCAGCCGCGATGTCAAATTCTGTGAAAATGATTTTCCTTTTTCCTCAGCTTCACAAACTCTGGCACCACTCCATAACCCATCCTTTTATCTCTCTGATCCATCTCCTCCATCATCCATACATCCACCTGCTTCCGCCTCTATTTCCCCTGATTCGCCACCCTCCTCGCCTTCCGCGTCACCCTCCGTTCCTTCTCCAGCATCCCCTGCGACTTCTCACCCCACTATACCGGCCCCACCTTCCCCCGTATCATCCACCTCCTCTCCCGATTCCCCACCTTCCGATCCACACGTCCCATTACGACGTTCTGCTCGTGCTAGGCAGCCTCCCGCTTGGCACAGTGACTATGAGATGTCCTCTGCAGCCAATCATTTGACCTATAGCCCAAGTCAACGCACCGGCACAAGGTATCCTCTTACACACTACATTTCATTATCTCGGTTTTCTCCTACTCAACGTGCTTTTCTAGCCCTTCTTACCGCTCAAGCAGAACCTCAGTCTTATGGTGAGGCCGCTGCAGATCCTTTATGGCAGCAGGCCATGAATTCTGAGATTGCCGCTTTGGAACGTAATCACACCTGGTCTCTTGTTCCACTACCGCCTGGGCATAAACCTATTGGCTGTCGCTGGGTATATAAGATCAAATATAACTCTGATGGCTCCGTCGAGCGTTATAAGGCTCGGTTGGTAGCGAAGGGGTACACTCAGGTTGAAGGCATCGACTACAAAGAGACGTTTTCTCCTACAGCGAAGCTCACTACACTTCGCTGCTTACTTACTGTTGCTGCTGCCAGAAAATGGTTCACTCATCAATTGGATGTCCAGAATGCCTTTTTACACGGCAATCTGGACGAAGAAGTCTATATGTCTCTGCCACCCGGGTTTCGCCGACCGGGGGAGAATACAGTATGTCGGCTACATAAATCTCTTTATGGTTTGAAACAGGCATCTCGCAATTGGTTTTCCACATTCTCTGCCACTATAGTCACAGCAGGCTACACTCAGTCAAAGGCCGATTACTCTTTATTCACTAAGAGTCAAGGTACATCTTTCACTGCAATTCTCATCTATGTTGATGATATTCTGTTGACAGGCAATGACCTTAATGAAATTCAGCGCCTCAAATCTTGTTTGCTCAAGAAATTCCTTATCAAAGATTTAGGGAATTTGAAGTATTTCCTAGGGATAGAATTTTCCCGATCCAGAAATGGAATTTTCATGTCTCAGAGGAAGTATGCTTTAGACATTCTTCAAGATGCAGGACTCACGGGAGCACGTCCAGAAAAATTCCCAATGGAGCAAAACTTGAAACTCTCTCCTACAGAAGGAGAGGTATTACATGATTCAAGCAAATACAGACAGTTGATTGGCAGATTGATATACTTAACTGTCACCAGGCCTGACATAGTATATTCTGTTCGTATGCTTAGCCAATTTATGCATGAACCGAGAAAACCACACTGGGACGCAGCCCTTCGGGTTCTACGATACATCAAAGGCACTCCGGGTCAAGGACTTTTGCTGCCATCCGACAATGACTTGAGTTTGCGGGCATATTGCGACTCTGATTGGGGTGGTTGTCGCACTACTAGACGGTCTGTTTCTGGATTCTGCATCTTTCTGGGAACTTCAGTTGTTTCTTGGAAGTCTAAAAAACAAACTATTGTTTCTAGATCATCAGCAGAGGCCGAGTATCGAGCCATGGCAAATACTTGTTTAGAGTTAACCTGGTTGAGGTACATTCTTCGCGACTTGAAAGTTCCACTATCAAAACCAGCATTATTGTATTGTGATAATCAGGCAGCGCTTCATATCGCGGCTAATCCAGTTTTCCATGAACGTACGAAGCATATTGAAATAGACTGTCATATCGTGCGGGAGAAGCTACAAGCTGGAGTCATCAAACCATGCTATGTTTCGACTAGCTTACAGTTGGAAGATATTTTCACCAAAGCATTGGGCAGAGAGCAGTTTGAATTTCTGAGACACAAGTTGGGCGTGATTGACATACACTCTCCAACTTGAGGGGGAGTATTAGGAAATTATTATTTGATAATATCTTCATAGGAGATATTCTGTTATTCTGTTGTATATTAGCTGATTTTATTCCCTATTGTTAGGAGTTGTTTCCTATTTTTTAGGAGTTGATTGCTTCTCTTTGCTGTATTTAATACTGAAAACATCAATGAAGAAAAGGTATTCCATCCCAACTCTAATTCTTATTCTTTACAGGTTTTGAAACAGTTACAGAACACCAAAGCAAACAAAACAAAAAAATTGTGAGAAGTCATGCATGCCTCTCGAAGGGAGCAAACCGATGGTTTTTTTTTCCTCGAATCAATGCAAGTCGTGCTGATAATGTGTTAGAAAATAAGGAGACCAAGAGAGAGAAGATTAGATGGAGAAGAGAGTGTTTTTCTCTTATCTCATTACCTGTATATAAATACGAAGGTGGACAGGCCTATTTATAGGCAAAGTAACCTCACAAGAGAGGAATCCTAATTCTAACCCTAACTCATCTCAAGTGGGAATCCATCCAAGATATATATCTTATAACAAAAGACTAATTTCTTTATCATCTAAATTACTTTTTAGCTAGACCAGTACTTTAACCTAAAAGGTGCATAATTCTATTTTTAGACTTCAAATAATACAAGCATACGAAATCTTACAAAGAAACCATATTGTATATATCTTGTAAAGAAACATAACTCAATTGGAAGAACAACCAAGAGATCCTACTTATAAGGAAATCTTACAAAGAAAAAAATGGGGAATATTCAAGTGAGAACTTTTTTGTGGGGCCCAACTAGCAACCCATCCAAACCTAGCAACCAATAGGGAACCCTCTGATAGTCACTAATTCGAAGGATTGGCACACATCTGAATGGATTGAACCGTTGGATTGAGGGTTGGATATTTTTTTGAATATGAAGCCATTAAACTTTTGGGCCATGGATGAAGGGGTTAGGGGCATGGGTTTGGGATCAAACTTGATACTTGGGGTGGTCTCACGTAGATTTTTTCGTCCCCCCTGGTCCCATCCTCAAATGGGTCCCACAATTGGACCCCACAAAAAAGTTCTCATTTAATACGTGAGAATTAGTTCTCACCTAAATATTACCAATTATATATTTCTTATAAGAAAATCGTAAAAACCAAATAATTTATAAGAGGAGAAATTCATCGATAGTTAGTGGTCAAAGATGGGTCAAAATTAAAATTTTGGTGGTCAGAATCAGAGCTTTAATAATAATAATAATAATAATAATAATAATAATAATAATAATAATAATAATAATAGAAATAGAAATGAGCAAGAACTCACAAATATGACTAAATCTTTTTTGTTGAACCCGCACATAGATAGGAAAACAGTCCACACAAGTAAGAAGTAGATGGTGTACTCAGATGAGAACTACCGTCACTTACCAATAAGATAGATAGTTGTTCTTAGTTATCACCTTGAATTAATGATATTTATCTTTCGATAGTGACCCATAACTAAATTCTAAACTCAACTTGATGTTCGAGTGCGATTGAGTCGATTTGAATTTTTATTTTATTTTATTTTTATAATAGAAAGAGTCGGGTTAGACTTGAACCCAATGCTTTACTACTTCCCTCTTCCCTATCTGATCACTTCTGTAATGCAAGTAAAATAAAAAAGAAAAAAAAAAGAAAAAAGAGGTCAACAAAGTTTATAAGAACTTGAGACGGCCAAGTGGGGTCACGGGCGTCCGAGGACCATAGGGGTCTTGGTCTTTTCATAGGTGGCTCCTTCAAAAGTTTTTGTTTTAGAAAGTAGTTCCTGCAAGAAAATCTTTTGGTTAAGTAAAACTTTTTTCCACACCAAGCCATTTTTATTGGATTCGAACTCACGGTCCATTGATACTATACTAAATTTTTTTAGCTAACAATTACTATCAAAACCCTAGTATTTATGTAGAGACAATATAAGTCCCTGTTTGGCATGTCTATTTTTTGCCTCTAAACCTCTATATATCTAAAGTAGGTAGAAGTTTTGAAATTTAGAGGTGTTTGGTAGTGATTTATGCCTCTGTATACTTTAGAGCAAAAGAGGCAAAACCTCTAAAAAGGAAATGCCCCAAAATTGGGCATGTAGAAATAAGAGGCAATGCCTCTTGAAAATACAGAGGAGGAACCCAACTTTGTTGACAAAAATGCCCCTGACGAAATTTTATTGTCAACGAAAGTCCTTTGAATAAAGCCCTTATTGTCAATGAAAGTTCTTTCTGCAACTTAAACCCACGCATTAGAGTGAAAATGTCACGTCCCCAAAATACAACCAAGGGATAACGTGAAAAATAAAAATAAACATTCAATTTCCTGTGTTTAGTGCAACACAAGCTCCCAAATATAGACCCACAAAATTTCAAAACATGGTGAGTCATAATAAATATTTGCGGAAGCATTAAATCAATTGGTATCAATATTCAAAATTAAACCAACACATAACTTACTGAATATTCAAGTTTAAAGTACCCAAATAAACTAAACAACAACTAAATGTATTATGGAATTAAATAAACTAAAAGAGTCTAAGATGCCGATATCTCATGTGTAGATTCAAACGGCTCTGTAGCCATCTTCGGCTCTCCACACAGGTTCGTCAACTGGCTCAAACGCTTGAAACGTTTGACCATCCTCCGTCTCCCCAACAGGGTAAGGGTTGGTACCTATGTACCAATAAACAAGGTAAACAGCAAGCATGAAAGCATAATTTATAAATGAAACACAAGATCAATTAGAGTAATGACAGGTAATGATCATAAGAGAATAGTAATGTGACAATGATGAAAAGAATGTATAACCTAACTCCAACCTACACAATAGAGTAATACAATAATCACACAACAACAATGCCACTGCTTTGGGTGGTCAACCCTAATATAGCGGGAAAACCCGTTCGAAAGGCCGGCAGTCATAAACCGATTCGTAATCAAAGGCCGGATAAACCGGTTCGAATTCAATTCGGATATTACAGTGTCCGCATACATCGGTGATCAGCCGTCCAATTACAACTGGAGTAGTTCGAATATGACCCAATCAATATACATATATATACATATCATAGTAGAATAAACCTAGTGACTTGTAATGCTTTAACACAGAAACCTAAGTCGAATTGAAGGGCTGGCTGCACAATAATCCGCAATAAATGCCAATGAATCATTCGAATAAACATCCACAATATCTCAATCAAATGCTAAGCCACAACACGATCCATATCCAATCAATCATAGGGTATGCAACTAATAGACCAACATCAATCTCAATCATGTATGCACACCCGAAGGTCAAGGAATAATCACAAGTCAATCCTAAGGTCAAACATAAGGTCTCGTACCAAACAACCACATGAATCTCTAATAGATAAAAGATCAACACATCCATTCTCAATTAATGGTGCACAGACCCAATTAAGGGTTTTCCAATAGAGATGAGTTGAGTTCAAATCCACTAGGATTTCTCCGAGGTTATATGAAGTACTAAACCCCACATTAGTAAGATACCGTGTGCCTAGACGGTATTTACTCAGGTCCACTGATTCAATTAATAAAGTACAAACATATAATTTTAACACATTAAAAATCCATTAAAATAAATTTTCAAATAATAATAAAAATCTTAGTTTACAATTTTAGAAAACTCGGGCCCCGTAGTAGTGTAATTCCAACAATATAAGTAATGTAGCAATTCTAATTGGGTTCAATAAAGGCTACAGGTCCTTCCTAAATTCTAGAAACTCAAAGCGGTAATATAAGTAATTTAACACAACTTTAATGTTATGTTTGCTGCCACATGGAGAAATACCCTTTCTCCCACTCAAGTCCAAGTCAAACCACCCCTTCTTTCCTACTAGAAGCCTTCCTTTCTCTATGTTCTGACTTACATTCCACTTCCTGTCCAAGTCTGAGATGTCCAACACAGAACCCATCCCAGAAACTTGGGTTGCTCGCCTACACAACCGAGACTGCTTGGATGTTGGGCCGCGGTGATCAAACATACAGATGATCTTCACACACAATATCGCCCAGCCCTGTACGGATGGATGTGCGGACCAGATCTGTGATCAGATTACCCCGCGCGCCCCACAATCACCTGATGCTCAAACAATCAAACACCTCCTATCTCTGATCAAGGTCCACGATGGTTGGCCAAACGGGGTCCACCTCACACGGGTCCACATCTCCAAGGTCGCCTAGGCATGTCCGGCCCTTTGATTGGACCAGATCTGTGATCGGATCAAACCATGGGTCCCACCACACTAATAATAAATAAAAAGCATCACCTCATAAGGTGCCTTCACATTCTGCCTTCCATCTGCAAAGCATGTCCATAACAAGAGCCGCCCACACAGAAACTAGTTGGGAAGAGGGAAACTCACGCCAGGTGCGTTATGTACATTTGGGCAGTGGGCCACACGGATCAAGAACATATAATGGGTCTAACTCCTAAGGTGACCCGTGCCCCTGATATTGAACCATCAGATGGTGGCCATCTCTCCCTAGCATAAAAATGGGTTTCTACATGCATTCACACTCGAATCAACAAGAAACACAAGCATTAATTTCACTAATTATGGTTTGGTACTTGCCTGAAGTCCGTGGTTGAGGGAGACGGTCTAGAATCCAATAGCCAAAGCCCAAATAATAACCCAGAGAAAAGTTGGAAAAGAGAGTTGTGTGTGAAAATAAAACAGTGTGGTGTTGTATAAATAGAGGATGGGAATAGAAGTTGTAATCTAACTTAAATTTCTAAAAAAAATAGAGTTTCTAAATAGATGGCAGTTTGGGTTAGAAGGAAATAGGAGTTTTGGTTTAAGAATAACTAAATCTGCTAAACTGGGCCTGGGTTAACTATGGGTCAAGCCACCTACCCAACAAGCCTAACTCACCAAACCTAAGCCTAACGTGGTCCCCACTTACACTAATCACTTATTTAACTAATATACAACCAATTACATAATAATAATAAAATAAATAATTTATATATATATATATATAAATAATCAAAACATCACAGAAAAAGGCTCAAAGGGAGAATGAAGAAGGCTGAAAGGTACGTGTCTACTGCTCTCTACTCTCTGGTTTCTTTCTACTCTCTTTCTCTCTATGTTCAATCGATGTGTTTTTTTTTTTTTTTTGAATAATGATGGAAAGGGTTGGTGGGGTGAATCTTTTTGGAGAAGGGTTTGTGAATCTCACTTGTTGCGTTGTGGGTTTTTTTCTTTCTTTCTTTTCTTGATTTGTTTCATGATGATTGTTCTTTGTTGAGTGGGGATTGTTTCTGTTATAATTTGTTAGGGTAGTTCCAGATGACTTGTGAATTACTTTCTTCCTTCAAATGCGGCTATGTGCCCATCACTAGTGAAAATCAAAGCCCTTGTTTTCATATGAAAAGGTTGCAGTCAAATCATTTGTGCAGCAGCCAACAAGTACCAACCTTCCTGGAAATGCCCACCTTTACACCATTTTAAATCTCTTCTTATCCTTCTTCATGTTCTACTGTAGGAGGATTCGCAGGCACACCATCTTCTGCTTGATTAGAGTTCAAATCAATTGTGTTGTTTCCTTTGGTCAATACAACAACAAACATAACATTGCACATTCATTTCTCCAAACCAAGAGCACCAAGTTGGGTGTGTAAGACTCAACTGAGTGAAGGGAATGATAATACATTTTGTTTGCCTCATGTAATAATGGTCACTCAACATCCAATGTGCATTAGATTAATCATGGTATTTTAGAGAACCCCAAATGGGTATTTCTTGTCATGAAAATCATCCTCTGTCCTTTACAAATTTCCAATGCCCAACATACAATGTGTGTTTGATTAATCATGTATAATTTAGAGAAGCCCAAATGGGTATTTCTTGTCATGAAAATCATCCTCGATCAATCCTTTAAAAATTCCCAATACCCAATATACAATTTGCATTTGATTAATCATGTGCATTTTAGAGAACCCTAAATGGTAATCTCGTCATGAAAATCATCCTCAGTGCTTTCCAAATTTCCAACGCACAACATACAATGTCCATTTGATTAATCATGGGATTTTAGAAAACTCCAAAAGGGTATTTCTTATCATGAAAATCATCCTCAGTTCTTTGCAAATTTCCAATGCTTCAGGGCCTGACATGCACATTCAAGCATGGTTCACATCATATAAAAATATGCCTTGTTTTAGGAGAATGATTAGTTTAAGGAGTTTTCCTGATTTTACAGAAGAAAGATTTGGACACTCCCTCCATCACTTCACCTTATGTGGTGCCATATCATATTATTTAGACAGTATTTTGTCACTCTTGAGAACAAACCAATATGGGTGTTGGATGCTGAGATTGCTTAGTAAAGTTGGAGACTTTAGAATCGAACGAAACCTAGTAGGATTTGGGTAGCTAGCTAATTTCACTGAAAAAGGGTGCTTGTATCAGATGAGCAAGGACTGATGAGTAGGAGCTTGAATTTTAAATGGTTGGTTATGTCTATCTGTGGATTTTCTGAAATAGGTGCTTGACTCTGGGGTCTTTTTGTTGATAGAAGCTTGAAATTGCACCTTTTTTTGTGAAAGTGGCAATTGGTTAAAAATACTAATTGGTTTCTGTTTTTGTTTTTTTTTTTCCTTGGGCTTGTGGTAAGAAAGGAGTGTTGGGATTGGGTTGGAGAGAAGTGGCAACTTGGAAGAGTTTGAATTTGAAATGGGTGGTTCTTGTTTTAGGATGTGGGGCTCTAATCTGAAAAGAGAGGAATGCCATATCATAATTGCAAGAATCTTATCCAGTGTGCTACCCTTCATAGATGTAGATATTTAGTTGTGGAAAAATGTGACATTGGTGAAATGGACTTGTGAAATAGAAAGAAGGTTCGCTAAAAGGATATGAAAGGTAGATGTAGAGTTAAATTTTACATACATAAAAGCCAACCCTTATCCTGTTCAAATACCCTTCATGTATGGGCATTAGAGCGAAGCTTTGGAGTATTGAAAGTTCAATTCCCTATCCTCAAGTGGGTGGCTCCTACCCATTTCCTGTACAACGTAGCATCGTAGTTGCTGCAATGGCGATGCATAATTTTATTAGGAAATATGACAATTATTTTCACAATTTTCAGAGGATGATGCCCAAGTAGAGCGTGAAACTGACGTTAAGGAATTACATGGAAAAAACGCTTATACATTTGATATCACAGATATGATAGAAATGGATGCCAAGAGGAATTCAATTGCAGATGCCATTTGGAGATATGTCATGGTTTTGGTTTTTTCTTATTTTTATCATCTTATTTCATGGTTTATCTTATGTCATGCAACATGGAGTGATGGTGTGTGATGATGGAATGATGAAGATAATATATAATTGTATTTGATGTTGTAATTTTTAAATTGTTTACAAGTTATATGCCATATTTTGATGGAAATGGTTGTAGTTTTCAAATTATTAGAGACTATGATGCTATGGTATGTATGTAGAGGGCATATTTTGATGAAAATATGCACAAGTTGATTTTTTACATAATGATAAAAGATACCCCTCTAAAAAAGAGGCAACCCCCCTCTAAAAAGAGGTAAATAGAGAGCATACCAAATAGTTTATTTGAAGTAAATCTGTTCTTTACCGAACACGTTTTTCTGTTATAGTATCTTTTTTAATGGCTCTATTTTGAATGGTCTTTCAGAAAAAGAGTAGAGATGCCAAACAAGGCCTAAATATTTTTCAATAAGTGGTTGGGCGCTATGGACCTAGGTGATAGTAGGTCATTCCATGTGTTGTCTACAAATCGGAATACCTTAATAATGGCTATTGACCAGACAGCCAATTTGATACAATTAGATTAGACTCGAGATTAGAATAGGTCCCAATGGTCGGACTCTAACTCGGGCTAAGACCATAATACTAAGGTATTTATAAATGAACAGCTCAAAGCGATGGATACCCGATTCAAGTGACCATAAGGATTCATCAAGCGACGGGCATTTCTTCTTGGGTTCAACTGTTTAGTTGGTATTGAATCCCTCGGAATTATAAGCAAGGAATACTATGCAAAGCTTTCCTATATTACTGTGGCCAAAATTGAAGAAGTAGAGGTGGAAATCCATGGGCATCACATAGTCTTCCCTTTCCGGAAGAAAGGATTATCTCACCATCATCCTAGTAATCAAATTCTAGGGAAGTTTGGCCCCCTACTACATATCTTCGTCATAACCTTCATTCCTTACCTTCAAGGAATTCTATGCAAAGTTTTCCTATATTAGTGTGGATTCCAAAGAATTCAATACAAAAAAGCAAACTGGCCCTTTAGCACGCAAGAAAGGGAAAAGAATGTGGCTT
Source organism: Persea americana (assembly GCA_029852735.1). NCBI lineage: Eukaryota > Viridiplantae > Streptophyta > Magnoliopsida > Laurales > Lauraceae > Persea > Persea americana. The sequence goes on from CM056817.1 coordinate 37,427,108, forward strand.
TATAAATTCTTAGACTAGTACAAGCTTATGGGGGAGTCCTAATGAATACCCAACTCTAATAGAATGGTTAAGCGTAGTAAGGTGTATATCATTTTCCATTTAAATCAAGTTTTCAGTGTCTAGATGTAGTGACAAGCTTACAGCCCTGGAGGTTCTAGATCACATTCTCAAATAGAACCTCATGTACTTAATGTTTGTTCAGGGGTAGCCTAATGAATAACCAACTCTATCAAAGTGGTCTGAAATGATGTACTCGATCACTTTAACAGGATCATATGTGGTGGCTGTGTGTGCTCCAGGGGCCGAACTAAGTGTGGGGCTGGGGGTGGCATGAGAAATCTGGAAAACCCCTATTCATTTATCAGAATTTCACTTCTTTTTTTTTATACGTTGAGCCCCCAGATCTTATAGAGAATCCTAGGTTTTTCTTATATTGGCCTCTCCAAGAATTTCATTTTATATTGTGCCACTGAAGAAACTTTTCCTGGTTCTGCCCCTGGTGTGCGCCCATTTAATTTGTTGTTGTTGTTGCGGTGGTTTTGTTGCGGATGCTTCTCTACCAAAAAAAAAAAAAAAACTCAATTGAAGTGGTCAGGAGTGATGGAAGGCATACACTTTTTTTTTCCGGTTATTCACAATGTGTTGGCCATTGAGGAGCTAGATGACACTCTCCAATATAAAAAGATGAACCATATATGAACAGTTCGAACAAGATATCGTTTTTAAACGGAAAAACTCATTTTTTAAATTATTTATTCCATCTAATTTCATGACAAAAACTAAGGAGGATAAAGGTTACACCACGATTTTGAATTAGAAGAGACATTTCAACTACACAAAAAATCGTCATTAGGAACAGTATTGGACCGTTGCTAATGAATTTTGGAGGGGTTATGAACTGCCCCAAAAAAAGATGTCCCTAAAAATTTGGAACAGATTAAAACCTTTCAAAAATCAGAAAATCAGAATAGTTCGTAACCGTTCCAACAGTAAAATTCTGGAAAGATTTAAATCTGTTCCAAAATTTTTTAAAACCATTTTAGTTTTTTCTCGTTTTGCGCAATTTGAAGTGTTCTATAGCCATTTCTTTTTTTATTTTGGAACGATTTTGAATTGTCCCTAAGCGAAATTTTTAAAAAAAAAAACGTAGCTGACCATTTTTTACTTCTAAAATAATTTTTTAAGAATATAAAACCCTAGCCTTTAGCATTCATGTCACCCTAGCCTTTAGCATTCATGTCAATACACATTCATACAATCACAAAATCTAAAATTGAAATCAATATATACTAGCTTGAGCTCAATGTACAACTTACAATATTTGGAAATCCATATATATCAAATTAAATTCTAACAACCTTCTAACAACATTCATCAATTCCATTTCTAACAAAAAACAAATAAAAGCAAAAACCAAAGGGTATAATCTCATCATATTTGTTGTGCCTTAAATCTTCTCCAAAGTTGTCTACCAAGTCTGGTGTTTCGGGCGGAAAATGACCTCCAAGAAAACTTGTGACTTCCCTTTTAATTGTTAAATTTCAAATTTCAATGCTTGCTTTAATTTGGACCCAATTGCTTTTCTAACATACGCATTTTCTAAAGAATCCTCCTTCAGCGCACACAAAAAAAAAAGTGCATATATATATATATATATAGATATAGAGAGAGAGAGAGAGAGAGAGAAATGGGTTGGAACAGTTTATAGAAAGTACTTAAAAAATGACCAACCAATCTATACAAAAAAAGGAGTCAAGAATTAAAGGGAATTAGTAAAGTAAAGAAGAAGGATTTCTTTCGTAGTGAATAACAAATGGCAGCATAGACCACAAACTACAAAAGGGAATTAGTAACTAAAGAAGATAAAAAGAATTAAATAACATAGCATATGCAACAATTAGAATGTTGCATTGAATTTGGCAAAAATCTTTCTTTTTCCAATTATGCGTTGAAACAGAGTCAACTTGGCTGACTAGAGAAAAACGACTAACCACGGCCTCAGGCTGCACTTCAGGCAGAATGTGTCGTCACAACTGTTCTAGTGCCCAAGTCACTGTTAATCACGTGGTTTTAATAGCAATAATAATCCCTTAGCTTGGCCTTTTAAATCTGCAAAGAACTCACCAACCCATGAAAGTATCTTAACAAAAAAGTATTTGAACAAAGAGCAACATACCTGAAATTTTACTACATAGTCTTTCAGTTTAACAGTATTAAATTTCTTTAGCTAACTATTCATACCAAAACCTCAAGGCGTTAGTAGAGGCAGCGGAAATACTTTTCAATATTCCCCATTGGGTGGAGCCCACTGTTTAATACTCCCCCTCAGGTGGAACCCGGTTGACGCACTTTTGGAGACACGCATTTTTTTTTTTTTTGCTCCGAGTCGTTCCTCATGGGATTCGAACTCACGACTGGTTGGCTCTGATACCATATTAAATTTCTTTAGCCAACCATTCATACCAAAACCTCAAGGCGTTAGTAGAGGCAGCGGAAATACTTTTCAATATTCCCCATTGGGTGGAGCCCACTGTTTAATACTTTTGTAACGCCCCACCCTACACCCATGCATGATATTGTCCGCTTTGGCCCACGGGCCTCACGGTTTTGCTTTTAATGGGCCAGAACCCATCAAAAGGCCTCATGCAAGGTAAGGGTGTAAGCTCTACATATAAACCCATTCACTTTCTTCTCTATAGTCGATGTGGGACTCTGGGGCGTCACAATCTACCCCCCTTAAGGCTGCACGTCTCTGTGCAGTAGCCTGTCAGCCCTCTTGGCCCACCCACTTGCACCAGACCACGGCAGGGGACCCACACTCGAACTAGTTGAGAGTCGGCTCTGATACCATATTAAATTTCTTTAGCTAACCATTCATACCAAAACCTCAAGGCGTTAGTAGAGGCAGCGGAAATACTTTTCAATATTCCCCATTGGGTGGAGCCCACTGTTTAATAAACAGAACCTGGGATATGAAAATACCTTACACATGGGTCAGTGAAAACAAGCACCACTGTAAATGTCCAAGCAATATAAGGAACCAGCAATAATCAAATGACAACAAAGAAAAATCATGGTGACATTTCATTTCTGAAAAATAAAATCAGAATGGCATGACAACGAAGCGTTTATAGGTAAATATGAAACTGAAACAATTGGCATGTTTATTCAATGATGAAATGTGACAAGTTCTCAAACTTTTCAATTAGATAGGAACCAACAAGACAAGTTTATAAAACTACATCATACAAAGTATATAGTAACAAGATTTACCTTAATTTTAATTTTCTGAAATAATTGCACAAAAAAAAAGTGTAACTAATCCTTCCAACTAGCTAGGGTTAGGAGAAACTCACATTGAAGATTGCCATCGTTGTGAATCTTCGACTAAAAACTGTGTATCCATTGTTGGGTATTGTCACATCCTGGTCCCGAATCACTCTGGCTTAGGGTAAGTCCCGAGGTACGACATGCGTATTCCCGTGATATTGTACCTGTCTCGAGTCAAATAGAATACACGAAAGAAAAAACTAATCATTTCCACTTGTGACTCTAGCTCACTAAAGCCTGTCAATAACATTTAAATAGCGGAAGCTGTAAAACATTTACATCAAAGTATCAATCTAACTTTAACAATATATTTACACATTGATTAACATCAGAGCGTTTATAAAAATACCCTACACTCTATACCAAAAGTAATCATAAGTATCTTGGAAAAACTAAGTGTGACCCACACAAAAAGGGGCTAATCACACCCTACAATTGAGCTCTCAAAACTTTACATCGCTCTCCGATGGAAGAATCTACATCGAGCCATTTCCCGGCCACTCCTTTAATCTTGTAGGAACCTCTTCAATCTCTTTCTCTCCCTCCTGGGCCTCCTTAGGATGGGGAGTTGCACTTGCGTCTGTGACACAAAAAATAACATCATGAGTATGACGATTCGGCAAGTATAGACATTAATAATAAATCACATGATGTATCAAATCGAATTAAAGACAATTAATTAAAAGATGCCAATGTTAAGTAAAGTAGGCACTTGTGCAATATCGAATAAATCATGCTTCATGAATCAATGGAAAAATAAAACACACTAGTTAGCTACCACATTAAGCCCATCCTCTCAAATAGAGAGCGGATCTAGTTGGGATGTAACCAGCGGCTTGGCCAAATGCTTGCTGGCTACCCGGTTCTAGAGTTCCAGTGCTTCAAACGATCTACTACAGTGATCTCGAATAATTAAACCCAACTTAACCCCGTCGGGTATCGTATGATCGAAGGTAAGTAGTGCGGACCATGGAAATCGAATAAATAGACACATGAGTAAGATTTTTACTATATTTTCCATCGAATCGAATTGAATCATTAATATTCAGAAAATTTCACGCTTAACCTTACTCAACTCGAATTTCAATTGAATAGGGTATAACTGTACAATAATTAAATGACAATTAGAAATGAAACCACTTATGCATATAAATCATTGTTAAGAGTATGGACGTCGAACAAAAGATAAATCCCAAAATGTATATGCATTAATTAAGGAGAATCAATGTAATTTACTAGCTAAGACGAACTACTAGGCTCTCATCCTTCACATTCTCACATGATGAATTTTAGAGATTGAGTACATAGCTATCTTTCATTTGGTGACACTTTGTATAAGTGTAGTATACCGGAGTCTCCAAGCCTCATCCATGACAAGATGCTAGGCGAAAGACATAATTCGCATGAGACGATCTTAGCCTCGATGATCTCTCACGTGGTTAATTACCATTGGTCCGTTGATCTTGTCAAATGTACCATTTCTAGGGTCCTACAAATCCCTCAGAGTCCACGATCCTAATTGGTTAAGTAAGCACATAATATAAGGGTATTCGTCAACTTTTAGTGGTAAAAAAAGAAGCATTTTTGTCAATAAATTCGGACCCAGATAGAGCCCCACCTCGCTATAATGAGCTTGAGTTTTGTTGAGTCTCGCTATAGCGAGCTCCCTTTCATAGCGAGCTCCCCCGGAAAGGGAGCTCGCTATAGCGAGGGACACTCCTGTGTCTGCCCATCTCGTTTCCCATTTCTTTCCATTCCATCTACACACGTGCAAATGGTTTACATACACTATTCCACCTTCACTTTACATACACTACTCCACTTGCACACATTCACATGCACATTCCTCCTAACTTTACATACACTATTCCACCTGCCAGTTATATTCGGCCTGAGATGACCTGACCTTGAACGTTCGATCTCTTGTACTAAGAGTTCGAACTCTTGGCAAACTTAACCCATTTTTAGCAAGTTTTCGAACTGACATAACTTTTGTTTCGTACGTCGGATTTTGGAGTTCCACATATCATTAGAAAGCTCTTGGCACATAGAATCTAATGGTCCACATATCCTCATGATTAGAAGTTGGGAGAGGAAGTGAAAATGTGGATCAATGAGCCAGGTCTATCTCTTTTAGAAAAAGGGACGTGGAACCTAAATTAGACCACATTGAGTAGTTACGGAGTTAACTCCGCTCCTAGAGGCCTAAAACATCCATAATCAATCCCTGAGGATGATTGTGAGGCAAACACTAAACCAATAAAGTTGTAGGATATGGAAAGGCTTTGTAAGACCTTAGCTTGGAACCTTAAACCTTTCCACATGTCCAATGGAAAATTATAAATCTTATGAATTTTCTTTAGAGGCTAAGATCAGTTTATAAACTCTATTCATTAGCCTATCACCACACCATGGGTGTTGGTTTAGGAATGCAATGTACCTTGCCCATACAATGTGACACCAAATTAAGATAGTAGTACATTGACATTCTAAAACTACATCATATTGGATGGGGAGAGACGGTGGATAGATAGAATAGGATGGGCTGGTAATATACTTTGACTCTCTTAAATTATAATGCATGTGCATATCGATTACTATATTCTTGACTTCACCTGCATAGATTGCACTCTTTATATTATGATTTGAATTGTCGTTACATTGCTAATAGATAATGGAGAAGTCTTGAGTAGAATGTGATTGAAAAATGATTGAATTGGTTTGTATTGAATGAATAGTGGAGTCTACTCAAGTACTAATGGTTTATGAATTCAAATGAGTCGGGACTATTTAGCTTCGACCGGACAATACCCGAAGGGGGTTGACTATTTGTTTAGATTGTGAACGTCGCTACACAGTAGACAGTCTGGATTACAGGAATTCTAGAACTCAGGTAGCCAGTTGAACCTTTGGCGGGGTCACTGGTGACATCCCAAAATGGGTGCCCTCTTTGAGGGGATTTAGCTAATGTGATTACCAACTATAATGTATAAGCTTCCATTATTATTGACTCTTGAAGCATGATTGAAATTTGAATGCACAATTGCCTGGTCTACCTTTATATGATCTCTTTCATTTTTTTGTCATTAATTCTGAATTTGATACAACATGTGTAAATGAATTATTGTTTATACTCAGCTGAATCCTTGTATTCCTTAGCTATTCTTTGGTGTTACAAACGCAGATCTGCTCCCGGTCCTGAGGAGACCGCAGAGGGAGAGGAGGAGGCCCTCGAGGCACCTCCAAGCTTAGAAGAATGGACCGCAAAGGGAGCTATCTAGCTTGTCTCGGAGAGCGTCATGTTCCGTACTTTTGTAGATAGGAATCTTTTGTTTAGTGAAACTAGTCAGTATGATACTTGAACTAGATGTTACTTTTGATATTGATGTATATAGATACTTTTATATTATTTGAGGTAGAGTATGTTTTAAATCTCTACTTCTTTTAGTAATAAAATCTTCTTTTGCTTATGAATATGACAATCTTGGACAGCTCATGGTATGATACCTTTTATTGAATGTTTGATACTTCTGCTATTAAATGTATAGAGGCAAGTGTCAGTGAGCATGTCTCACAAGTGGAAACTCCGAAAATTATCCTTCCTGACTCGCACTTGACCCGATACAGGTGCGGGGTGCAAGGGAATACGCGTGTCATACCTCGAGAATTACCCTTGGCCAGGTATATTTGGGACCGGGATGTGAGGGAGCTTGCTAGTGAAATACTATGGTGTATGAATCCTTTGTTTAACAATTCTTGCAATTGTTCCTTCAATTCTTTGAATTCTGCTGAAACCATTCTATACAGTGCTTTAGATATTGGAGCAGTACCTGGTACTAAGTCAATAAGAAAGTCCACTTCCCAAGATTGAGGTAATCCTGTAATTTCATTCGGGAATACATCTGGAAATTTATACTTCATCGAAATATGTCGTAACACCTTAGGCGGTTTCTTTTTGGTAATAAAGGCAAAATAGCCTTCATAGCCATTCTGTAGTAGTGTCACGGCATTCAATGCTGAAACTAGTCTGGTGTTGGTCTTCTCTCTTCGCACACCCTCGAATATCACAATAAAAGGAAAAAAAATAGAATTTAATACCCAATCAAAGAAGTAAACAACATATGTTCTTAATTAAAGCTTATACTTGTCTCTAATCAAGCTTTCCAAGCTTCTTCACTAATCTAGCTCAAAAGACCCCAAAATCCTCAAATGGAAACATTGACAAGAAATCCAATGAAAATGCTAATGAATGTTCCTGGATAACTACCTAAGAGTCTCTTAACTCCTTTTCAACTTAAAAACATAAAAAGAATGGTTTTTTATTCTTACCTTAGAAGAAATTCGAATTCAAAGTTGGGCAAGAAGATGGTCCAAGGAAACAAGGTAAGAGAAGGATGAAGAAGATGAAGGGGATTCCAATCGTTGCCTCTACTTTGCACATCCAATCACCTCTTAAAACATTTGGAGAGAAATAAGGAGAATGGAGAGAAATAAGCAGGAAGAGTTCTTTCCCTCATCCACAAGCACAGTCAAATGGAATGAACTTTAGTTGGGGTTTAGATGATAATGGTGTCCATTTTGCAAGAAAGTCTATTGGTTTTATGTATTTCCATAATGAGTTAAATGATAGCCCACTTACTCAACGTGCGGTCAAATGAGGTAACGTTTGATACGAAGATCGACGTGCTCCACGAGATACACGCGATGATGCCAAGGTGACATGTATATGATGCAAAATGAGAGAATTGATAATTACAGATAAGTCCCCGACTCAACCCAACCGAGTCAAATTGGTTACAACTCACCTATAGAAGACTCAAGATGTAACCCAAAGGCTATTAAAAGACTAATTTGCTTAAAAAGACTTAATTAGCATCTAAATAGGATTAAATTAGCTAAAATATAATTAATTAGTATTAAACAAGTTTGACTCGAGTCGGGGTGTAACAGGTATGTAGTGCGAATATTAAATATCATAACCACGGTAAAAAGGAAAAAAAAGAACGAAAAAGAAAGAAAAGTTTTTTGCCAGTATAATCAAAGGCCGTTTAATGTTTTTCAGGATGCTATAACAGCCATAGGAATCAACTGTTTTGTGAACTATCAAAAAGACATAGTAGCATGAGAACCCCAATTTTTTAGGGGATTTTTTTTAATCGCTGGTCTTTTATGAAATTCTTTTGCCACTTAGCAACAAAAAAAAAAAAAGGGAAAAAGAAGCCCAATTTTGAAAGAAAAATCTTAGAAATCAATAGCTTAACTGATTTCATTGTAATGGTGTTCCAGTAGAAACTGTGATATGACTGGGGCTTCGGTCTTCGGCCAAAACATTTGTATCAAATACCATGTCAAGTTTAAAACCATTTGCATGTTGTTGGAATATAATGTAGAACATGCAACTTAGTAGCATCATAAACCTGTAGGTGGGGGTCACAGATTTAATATGACATGCACCCAACACTAAGGCATCTAAAGTATGTTTATAATTCTACTAATTAATTGTGAATGGCAGTTAGTTACCCCCAACAACATGTGATTTCATGTTTATTAATAAAGTCCATTTCATTGACATGAGCCCTTCATACCCTTTTCATTTTCTTTTATCCACTCTTCCATGAAACATGCCTGTCAGGCCGGTCAATTCGCTGCCCTGTTGGCCTAATTGGAACCAGACATATTAGATTATGACATGTACTTTCTTCTCCATATATATGAATTTTGTAGTTCATGAATCTTGATGGAACACCCCCTTCTTTTGTTGTTAAAAACATAGACTGGATCAAACAAAATCTTTTATCTATTTATTTTTTTAACATTTATTTCGCTTCATTTGGGTCTCCGGGAGTGGATACAGAAGGCTAACCACCATAGACCCAAAGTTCTTGCCCAACATAGGGTGGAGTCTCTTCATGTCACTTTTGGTTGAGGTGGGAGTGAGGAAATTAAGGAACCCCATGTGGCATAGAATATACATTGAATTTGAAAAGGGAAGGAATAATCCAGGGTGTTTTGATGAGACAGTGATAAGAGGGTGGGAAGTGGAGAAGGATGGCTGTAGGTTGGGTATTGAGGGCTCATGTGGATGCATGTGCTTTGGGTTGGACAGCATGTCCAAAGCAACAAGCAAGCCCAGTGAGACATGGGATCTATCCATTCATTAATCCCAAATCTCATGCTCATGGAAACTGGGAGGAAATTGTGTGAGGGCCCACCTCAGCCACCTTATATGATTCCATGCACAAGCAGTGTGTATAAAAGGCGTTCACCATTCTGCAGGTCCTTCGGCAAATTGATCTTGTTCCTAGAGTTCCAGGGAGGGCTCCCAAGCTCTACTGGAAATTGGGTCTTGTGTAGGGTCCTTCATTATTCATGGGTTTCTCTTCACCAGACTCTGATTTGAAGGGAATGGCGCTAGAAGATGAGGAGGGTATTTGTAAGTCCCCAAGTAGGACTCTTTGGAAGAAGGCTTTGGAACTTAAGGCCCTGAGAAGGAGACAGCATAAGAAACTATGGCTCAGAGCGAAAATGGGAATCCATAGATTTTACAGAAGGCCCAAGATCTTCATGAAGAGAAGGGCTAGTCTAGAAGGTTCCAGAAAGCCCTTGAATGGGGTGGAAAGAAGGATTAAAGTTCTACAAAAGCTTCTTCCTAATGGGAGTTCTATGGGCTTGGATGGGCTTTTCATGATGGCAGCAGATTATATTCTCTGCTTAGAGATGCAAGTGAAGGTTATGCAGATTATGGTTAATATTGTATCAGATTCTAATTAATGGTCTATGTATATCTCTTATTGGCAGTTCGTCTCTTTCTTCCTTATCTCTTTTATTTCTTAATTCATGTATTGAACATTGTATGCAGTTCATTGCTTTTGTAACAGTTTCAGACACTGTAGCCTCCAATGCTAAAACCTTATAAATATGGTGACAATACAGTTTCAATACCTTTTTATTTCAAGTTGAATTCATAATTAAAAATCAATCCTATCATGGAAAAAACCATTACATATTGGGTGATATGACCATGTGTAAGTAATCACATGAAACATGACATAGAAGCTTGTGCCCTTTAGTTTTTATTAGTTGATGACAAATAATAAGTGCAACTTGTTGTTTACATTACAGGGAATGTTCATATGCATCTTTCCCTCACCATAGAGTGAGGGACACTTCCCTTTTTACACCAGAAAAGTAAAAAGGGACACTTCCCTTTTTACAACAAAAAAAAAAAAAAAAAAAAAGAACCTCCCCTTCCGAAGTTGAATACCTATCCATCACCTTAGTAATTCAATGCCTAAGAAAGTCAAGCTCCCATTTACATCTCCTTAAGTTCTTCGACCCTTTCCTCTTATCCTTCAGCGCCCCTTACCTTGCAAATAATAATAATAATAACAATAATAATAAATGTTTCACTCCTTACCTCATTAATAATCCTTCCATGCTGCTCATTTCACTATGAATTTCTATGTAATCAATTTCTATGTATTTTATGGAAACAAAGGGCGCCCTAAGAGATTCCTATGGAATGCCAATATGGCGATTGCCCTTCGTTTTACTATATTATTCATTTGCCCATTTTCTCACTCTCTTTCCAAAGTATCATCTCATGAGAGTCTCGCTCAAGCTATACGGGGCCCACCTCTTGATAATCTGAGTCCCAAAAATGGATGTCCTCCTCTTAAATGGTATGTGGGAAAATTTTATTCCAACTTGAGTTGGCACAATCGTTGTGTTTTACACATCAAGCCCCACTTTCTTGGACATCTAAATGTTGATAGTCCATTTAAATCCAATTAGCATTGAAATCACAGATCCCATATTTTTAAGGATTGAAAAGGCACTGTCAAATAAAAGTTGTATTTACACCTTTTAATTGGAAAAAAAAAAGATATTTTCTCTTAAATAGGGGATGCGATTCAGCTGGTGCCGTCAATCCAACCTCCTATCCAAACGGGATTTTCACTTAGATTCTTGTCCAAATCATATCACATATCTCAAATTAAAATGGTTTAAATACTAGATACAAACCTAATTTTCTCAATTTTCTGAAGTATAGTTTTATATCACATAACAAGATTTTAAATGGGTAGGACTATTGGACATAAATACGATTTTCTAGATTTTTCTAATTAGACTGGTGTCCAACATTTTCACCAATTTTAATTTGGGTTATGTAAAGTGAATAAAATCCAGTTTGGATTTGAAAGAAGTATATGACTTGAGAATGTTAATAAATTATGTTAGTGCCCAGTGTTTAGATTTACTTTAGTTCGGATTATATGACTTGATAAAAATCAAGTTTCCACTAGCATCGTAGCTCGTGCTAAGCACAATCGCGTAATTATTTATAGCTGCAAACTAAGAAATCATCTAATAAAATATAAACCAATAACTTAAAATATTCCTAAACAATAAATAACAAATTGATATCATCTAAAATTTGTAATGGTCTAAATTTTTACACCAAAGATCTGTTGTACTACTTGAACAAAAGGAATCAATGATAGTATACGGTTTTATCCTATGGCAAAGAACTTGGCCCGACCCATCTAAAAAAAGGTAAGGCCTAACCCCAGGTGGGAAATGTTTATATAAAACAAAAATGTATCCACTTTCAACTCCAAGCAGTAGCTCAGGTTTTTAGAATGTGTATGCATATGAGAAAGTACATGTGTTTGAGTCTCCATCCTTTTAATAAAGATGTTTTATATTAAATTGTGTATCTTATTTGGGTCGGACGTGGCTTCGAGCTCTATGCCATTGAGTCGAATTAAGCCCTGCCCGTATCTTAAAACTACACAGAGTTTAGGTCCAATTTTGGCAGTGCACCAAAACCTAAAGCTAAAGCCCGGCCTAAAGCATGTCGGTCCCTGATTGGGCTCGGGCAGCCTGGTCCAAGAGCACTCTTATTTGGGTTAATCAATATGTCCATGCTTAGGATGGGTCAAAGAATCCATACAAAAAAAAAAAAAAAAATAGCATTCATTTTTTATAATAAAGTAAAAAAATTAATTTGATCTCATATATGTAAACTATTCGAGATCTAAAACACAACATTATTTTTTTTAAAAAGACTATATATGTTTAAATATAGTCATCGATAGGGAGGATTCTAATACCATGTGCAACAATCGCAAAACATAGTTTCTATTAATTTTTAGATAGAAAACATATTTACCAACGTGCTAGATTTCTAGTAATGTTCATCTCGGAGACTATCAAAAGCAGAAACACCAAAACAGGGCCTTAAACATGAAAAAGAAAATTAGAGTAAGCTAAACATGAAGACCATAATTAATGATCCATAAAAAATTTCTATTTGCAGGGACATTCCATCAGGTCCCTCATGTCCCTGCAAATAGCACCAAAATCGAGAGCCATCACTATTCCCACATATTGCAAATAGAAGCAAACACCTCAGGTCCTTGGCCAATGCACCACCACACATCATCACCTTCCCGAAACTGTCACATCCCCAAAAATACAACCAGGGGTTAACGTGAAAAATAAAAATAAACATTCAATTTCCTGTGTTTAATGCAACACAAGCTCCCAAATATGGACCTACAAAATTTCGAAACATAGTTAGTCATAATAAAATATTTGCAGAAGTATTAAATCAATTGGTATCAGTATTTAAAATCAAACCAACACATAACTCACTGAATATTTAAAGTTAAAGTTTCCAAATAAACTAAACAACAACTAAATATATTATGGAATTAAATAAACTAAAGAGTCTAAGATGCCGATATCTCAAGCGCGGACTCAAAAGGCTCTGTAGTCATCTCCGGCTCTCCACTCGGGTTCAACAACTGATTCAAATGCTTGAAACGTTTGACCCTCCTCTGTCTCCCAGACAGGGTAGGGGTTGGTACCTATGCACCAATAAATAAGGTAAATAGCAAGCACGAAAACATAATTTATAAATAAAACACAAGATCAATGAGAGTAAAGACGGGTAATGATTATAAGAGAATAACATTGTGACAATGATGAAAAGAACGTATAACCTAAATCCAACATACACAATAGAGCAATACAATAATCACACAGCAATAATGCCACTACTTTGGGTGGCCAGCCCTAATAAAGCGGGAAAACCCGTTTGAAGGCCGACAGTCATAAACCGATTCGTAATCAAAGGCAGGAATAAACCGGTTCGAATTCAATTTGAATATTACATTGTCGCACACATCGGTGATCAGCTATCCAATTACAACTGCAGTCGTTCGAATATGACTCAATCGATATACATATATATACATATCATAATATAATAGACATAATGACTTGTAATGCTCTGACACAGAAACCTAAGTCACAGTGAAGGGCTGGCTGCACAATAATCCACAATCAATACCAATCCAATCATTCGAATAAACATCCACAATATCTCAATCGATTGCCAAGCCACATCACGGTCCATATCCAGTCAACATAAGATATGCAACTAATAGACCAACATCAATCTCAATCATGTATGCACACCCGAATGTCAAAGAATATTCACAAGCCAATCCTAAGGTCAAACATAAGGTCACGTACCCAACAACAAAATGAATCTCTAAATAGATAAAAGATCAACACATCCCTTCTCAATCAATGGTGCATAGACCCAATTAAGGGTTTTCCAAAAGAGATGAGTTGAGCTCGAATCCACTAAGAATTCCCTGAGGTCATATGAGGCACTAAACTCCACGCTAGTAAGATACCGTGTACCCGGATGGTATTTTACTTGATCCAATGATCTAAATAATAAGGTATAAACATATAATTCTAACCCATTAAAATAAAAAATATGATTCTGAATTAATTTGAAAATAATAATGATAAATAAAAATCTTAGTTTACAATTTTAGAAAACCCGAGGACCCCATCAAAATTATTTTCCACATTCAAAATAAGCCAAAGGATTTAATTTGTATTTATAAAATAACCAAAGACCTTTTTTCAATCTTTTAGAAAATCATGGTCTTAATACTATCCTCACATAACACTATGTGATGTCACAAGGGCCATAGTCTAATTTTTTTAAACTTAAGGGCATGGTATCAACCTAGCAGAACATGACTCTGGATTCTATAACATGTGATTCTCCTATTCCAAGGCATTCATGTCAACACGGCCTTCTATTCCAAAACATGTCAAAAACCGTCCCCACCCCCACTCACAGAACTCGGTCTCCAGAACCGGGGGGTTTCACGCCTAACGCATCAGGGTGCATGGATGGTGGGTCCCAATGGACCCGCCCCACGTATTAAACACACCCACATGGTCGCCCAGCCAAGTACGGCCAGATGATCGGGCTAGTTGTGTGATCAGATTGCCCATTGGGTCCACAATGGCCTGACACCCAAACAATCTTTCTTCTTCAAACACGCCCTCTCTCTGATCAAGGTATTCAATGGTGGGCCAAACGGGGTCCACCTCACACGAGTCCACATCTCCAAGGTCGCCCAGGCATGTCCGGCCCTTTGATTGGACCAGATCTGTGATCGAATCAAACAACGGGTCCCACCACCCAGATAATAAATAAAAAGAATTACCTCGCAGGGTGCCTTCTCTCTGCAAGGCATGTCCACATCAAGAACCGCCCACACAGAAACTAGTTTGGAAGAGGGAAACTCACGCTTGGTAGTGGGCCACACGGATCAAGAACATATAATGGGTCTAACTCCTAAGGTGACTCACGTCCTTAATATTGAACCATCAGGTGGTGGCCATCTATAAGCAGGGCCTCGTTACAAAAATAGAGAAAAAGTCAAACCTTAGGGCATAGAATGGGTTTTTACATGCATGAACACGCAAATCAATGAAGAATACAAGTATTAAATCTACAAATTATGGTTAGGTACTTGCCTGAGGTCCGCGGTTGAAGGAGACGGTCTAGAATTCCTATAGCCAAAGCCCAAGTGATATCCCATAGAAAAGTCGTAAAAGAGAGAGAGTTGTGTGGAAGAATAAAAAAGTGTAGGGTTGTATAAATAGATGATGGGAATAGGAGTTGTAATATAACTTAAATTTCTAAAAAGAATAGAGTTCGGAATTAGATAAGAGTTCGGGTTGGAAGAGAACAAGGGTTTTGGTTTGAAAAGAACTACACCTACAAAACTGAGCCTGGGTTAACTATGGGTCAAGCCACCTACCCAACAAGCCTAACTCACCAAATCTAAACTTAATGTGGTCCCCGCTTAGACTAATCGTGTATTTAACTAAAATACAATCAATTACATAACAATAATAAAATAAATAATTTATATATATATAAAATAATCAGAACGTCACCGAGACACACTTGAATCAGACGCCAATGTCCTTTCGTCTCTAACTTTACCATAACCCTAAACCCTCACACCTTTCCATCATTGTTAATCTCAAAAGACCCACTCACACCATCTTTCTGGCATCTTTATCATCCACCAACCCCATCCCCAATCCAACTTCGCCCAATCCAATCTCCCCAACATTGGTTTAGGTTTGGTGAAGAGAGGAAGAATGAAAAAGATGAGGAGTTTATGCCTGCTCAAGGTCGACAGCGACCCTCAACACAGAAAATAAATGTCGACGTCGACCACAAAAAAAAAAAGGTGTAAAAAGTTGTTTTTTCTGTACGAATTTCATACTTGGTGTGAATTAGGCTAAAGTTCCATATTTTGTGCACTGGCCACATAAAGTTATCTTTTTTGGTAAAATCCTCTTTTATAAAAAAAGAAAAAATGCATTTGAGTAGTTGGAACTTTCAATACGTGCAGACAGAGTCCACTGTACAGTTTCAGCCTTCACAATAAGATTCAATTTAATTTGTTGGGTTTTGTAATTGTGAGGTTACCTCTCATCTATTATATTTTCTTACTAAATCAAAATTGGTGAGCGCTTTTCTTGAATTTGTTATTGGGAGTCAAAAACATCTATAATGGTTGCTAAAACACACTTAGAATAAAAATGATTGAGTGTTACGACTAAAATCAATTAATTTGATTTGCATCCTTCCAAACAAAAAAAAGAAAAAAGAAAAAAAAAGAAAAGAGATAGGTTTTGCATGGTTTGCAGTAAAAGGGGTTATATCTACAATCTATCAATGGTGTGCCCCATCTATTGATCAGTTGTGATCACACACTATGCCTTTTTATTTCATTTGTGTAACATGATGTGGGCTAGTTTCAGCTCATTTTGCCCGTCCACAGAAATACTTGAAATATTGAATAGCTCGTTTCACACAAAGTATAAAGAATGATGGCAATTAATGTGTTGACTTGGACTTCTCATTTCTCACCTTGCAAGATATGAAAGGTATTCATGAGCCCAAGACAAATCCATTAGGCCAATGGGGTCATCATGTTGTTTTCCTTCTTATCTCATACCCTTGTGGAGAGTTGTCTCCATCCCTGATAAGATGAGTTTTTTCTCTTTTTATTTTCCGATTCTAAGGCTTCAATTTTTTTTTTCATATATTTTATCGTGCACTAATATAATCATTAGACTTCAAACCTTTAAAGAGAGAGCCACAATTACATTATTTTGCCGTTTTATACAAAGCCCTAATCCAGATTGAAACTTGTGATCTCTGCATTAAAGTGGGCTCGAAGTTAACTTGTTGTAGACTTGTAAAGGTTTTTTTTTTACCCCAGCCAAGGGGGTTGGGACCCAAGAGAAAGCCCGCATACACGTGGAAAAGCAGCTCACTCAAGTAGAAAAAAAGCCCGCACAAACGAAAAGATGTGATGCACCCAGGGTCCGAGCCCCAGGCAGCCGTGTAAGAACTGACGCTCCTTACCACTCAGGTAAAGAGCCGTCCTTTCAAAACTTGTAAAGTTACGAGCAATTTGTAGCTGAACTTCCGGCTCTTGGTATAGCTGAACTTCCGGCTCTTGGTACCGTTGTACAAAGATGAGATATTTAGGGGTCATTTTTTTGCACCCATTTACACTCAAATATGTAAATGAGGTCATTCTGCTCTGAAATTACACATCTTCTTGGTTAAAACATAGTACAAAGGACACTTGAGATCTCTTCACCATTGTTTAGATTTTTGCAACTCCTATGTAACCCTTAAAGAGATGTATTCGAAAAAAGGGGGAAATTTTTTTTTTTTTTGAAGAACCTTGTGTGCATTTTTCTGTTTTCATATGAGAGATGGCCTATGATTAATCGAATCTCTTCTTTGTCAACACATTCCAAGCCATCGAAAGGGAATTCCTCAATTCAAAATTAAAATTGAACTGAACATTAGGCCCCATTTGGTGGGGATACTTAAACAGATTACATGTACATTTTAAAGGCAAATCTTCAAATAATGCCCCTCCCCATCCTTTTTTTTTTTTTTTTGGTTTTCATATATAATGTTCCTTACCAACGATAAATCTAATCCCTTGTTACACACCCACTTCCTTGGATTGTCCTTGCCAATTTGGAACTGAGCTGGCCTTCAGACACCATCTGACTTCTTGACAAACAAGATATGCATGTTTGGTTGCATTAGAATACATAGGAGCTAATTGCGCAGGATGGTTTAAAATGAAGATAAAAGCTGAATTTTTCAAAATAAATATCAAATACCATTTCCTTTTAGGCAAATAGAATCAAGAGAAAAACCTAAGGGCCTGTTTGGATGCACAAGAAAACACAAGAAAATAATATTTTATAGAATAAAATATTTCATTTTTTAAAGAAGAAAATATTGTGCGTTTGGTAATTCAAGAAAAATTTGAAGAAAAGATTCTTTTCTTTCAAAAAGCTCAATATTCTCTCGTACAACTCCCCCCTTAGAAAACTTTCTACAAAATAAGAATCTTTTAAAATGACTATTACAAAGTGGTAAAGTAAAGTAAAGATTTTAGTTCACCAAATCCATTATAATGTGTATGATTACATATATGGTAAAGTAAAGTAAAAGTAAATCTCACATAACGGTAAATGTGTGGTAAGGTAAATGTGAGATAAAGTACATGGTGAAGTAAAGTGGGAAGGAATGGTAAAGTAGTTTATTTACTTTACTTTACTTTACCACATTTTATCATAATTTTATATGGTAAATAAAAAATGACTTGTTTACAGGTGTGGTAAAGTAAAATAAAGATTGATGTCATATCATGGTTAAAGGTGAGGTAAAGTAAGGTCAGATGAAGTATGTGATAAAGTAAAGTGGGAGAGAGAGAGTTATAAAGTAGTTATTTTTTTATTGACTTTACTTTACTATACTTTACCATGTTTTTATGTGATAAAAGAAAAGTAACTTATGGTAAAAATATGAAAGTTAAACTTTACTTTACTACATTACTTTTTAATCTAGACGTGATAAATTACATCTAAATTAAAATATTTAATAAAAAATTATTCTTATAATGTAATTTACTTTAATCATAATACCTTCCAAACTGCTCAATTTAAAATCCGTAATATTCTTCAAAAATTACCAAACAGTAAAAATATTATACTATTATAATATTGCATTATTGTATTATATACTATTTTATTCTTTCAATATTTAAATCTGTAAATATTTTATTCTGCAAACATCCAAACGGGCCCTAAATTATGTCACCTTTGATCTTTGTTTTTAGCTATTACACCGTATGTATTTTATTTCTATGCATTTAATGCAAACGAACAAGGCCTAATTTTAAAACCTTGTTTTAAGAATCAAGATCAATTGATCAGGCCGCTATCGTATCCACTGTAATCCACGTCCAAACCTATCCATGTGGGCCATGTAGTGTGACTCTTACTTAGATATCTTAAGATATTTACTGGAATGGCCCCATTCAGGACTCTAATCTCACTAAAAAAAGTCACCAACAAACAGCAGACTTAAAACAGAGGTGACCCAAGAAATACTTGCTAAACCTGTATATGTTTCCCTTCTCCAGGTCATGCAATAGTGGGAGCTGAATAACTTTGACCCATCAACTTCTATCCAAGTCTTTTAAGTTATGATTACAGGCTCGTCATTTGAAAGGTTCTAGGGTTGGCCCACCCACACGACTTTATTCAGGTTGAAGGTCTTGGTAGGGCAGTAATAATTTAAGAATAAGAAACGACGCATTCAAACAGAGAACAAGGACCACCAAGTCCCCACTTTAAGCTGACCCATTCTGGGTCTCATCGCCGGAAGATAAATGGCTAGGATTATGATACAGAATTGGGTCTCATTAATTTTCCTTTTTCTTTAATGATAGGTTTCCAATCTCCATCACATTACTGTCTCGAGTTGCGTCGCAATTTGGCAGGTCAACAAACACTAAGAATGAGTTCATATCTCTGGCCTTGACTTGGGCTGAGTCCATAGGACCACGCGCTGGATGAAGGCCTGGTTTTGCCCCAGTGGCTACACTTGGTGGCTGTGGGCTTGCACAAACAATTTAAAAGTGATGTTTGGTAATTAAATCTATGGGAATTCTTCTATAGTTTTCCACACTGTCGCAGAGAATCTACGTTTGACAATTGTAAATCTATGAGGATTTGAGCACGTAAAATTCCTTATTTTCTATGATTTTTATGTCTGACCTCTCTCCATAGGAATTGAAAATCTTCATTTTTGCGAATTTAAGCATCAATACTAATTCTTCTCAGTTGTACACATGAATATACATTGATGTGAAATCCTTAATATACAAGTTTCCAATGACGAAACCCTGCTCTAGGGGCAGTGAGAAATCTCCGAATTTACGAAACCCTGCTCTAGTGGCAGTAAGAAATCTCCGAATTTGCAGATTTCTCATAGATTCCTCATTTGTTACCCAACATGCACATGCCTGGCAGTTGGAAAGATGTTGGGGCTGGGCGTAGGCCTGGTCAAGTGAAAGGCCCATCAAATTAAGTGGAAGCGCGGCTGGCAATGGAAGTGACCTGCAGGAGATGGAATGAGTGATGGAGGAGAAGGAAATTGGTAACAGCGGTCAAAGTGGGTTTTGAATTGACTAATGCCTTCAACATTTTGGATTTATCTTCTCATCGTTTATTGGATTTTTGTTTCCTTGTTCCTCCCTGAACAGCAAGGCACAGGCAACAAAGTCAATAGTGGCAGGTCTCGCACTGCGAGGGGAGGGTCCAAGTCCTTGTGCATTCTTTATGTTTTGGGTCCAGATCCTGTCAATTAGAGAATCAGAGAAATTGTATGTCCGGTCTTTCTATCAGTGGGACCATAATCTGAATTATTTTCAAACAAAGCCTCCTCTTAAAAGCCACCGACACCGAAGGGGAAGAGTTGTATGAGCTAAGGCCACATGCCCTTTCCAAAATATTTATCATGATATATGGACCCTCCTGAAAGGATGGTCAGCCCAACTCCAAAGCATGTGTTTGTTTGTAGCCATGCTATCAGGATTGACGAATTTCACAAGGGCACATTTGGTAATTGGTGAGGAGAGGAATCAACAGATTTGAGGCACTACCTGTGTAATGGAGATTTTTCATTGAAGATTTATATTGTTGAGGATTTTACATTGATAGCGGTGTGCATGTATCGATGTATATAACTAAGAAAAATCTGTAACAGTGCGTAAATCAACAAAATGAGGATTTTTACATCGTATGGGGAGAGGTCGGATCTAATGAGAATTCTCACTTGCACAATTCTCCGAGGTTTTACAACGCCCAAAGGTAGGCTTTCCACGAGTTTGTGAAAATAGGTGAGAAATCTCTTAGGATTTGCTTGCTAAACATGACCTAAAGTATTCACAGAACCAGAATTTTATTCCAGAAGGAGCAAGCTATAGTCAACTAACATTGGCAGAGTGAAGATATATTTTAGAGGAGACAATTAATATCTTGTATTTATTGATTTTTTATGAAAACAAAAACATATGAGGAGGGGCAAAATTGCACTAAACCAAAAAACAACTTTAAAACGTTTTTAAAAGTTCTTATGTATTCAAAGGAACGGAAGAAGTTGAGGGGGGAAATTGACCCTTCTCGACCCCCTCTCCCTCCATCCCTGACCTAAACAGTATGTCCATGCAACGAGGTATTTGGTGCTATATGGATTTTCGCTTTTTCTAGGGGTCATTTACCTCTTACACATGTGATAGGAAAATAAGAATTACATATATATATATATATATAAGCACTACATATAAAATATTAGACATGTCACATGTGAAATACATCACTATGTTTATCAAAACCACTATTTTGGCATTATTATATGAGTACATCTAATGATTTTAGATTTATTTGAATTTTTGTTACGTTTTTCACAAATTTCTCAAAACTAATGAAAATTAAGAAATAAAACTAAAAATCATGATATTTACCATTAATACAAGAATATTGAACAGTTGAAATTATGAATTGGAGTTCCAAAAAAGTGTAGAAAATTAAATATATAAGTGGAGACTTTTTTCACACAAAAAAAAAAAAAAAAAAACAAAAAACCTCCTCAAAACCTTTGCATATTTAATATAATGAACTTTAACATATTGGGGTTTATCAGCTGATAAATACGCTAAGTAAGCAGTTTGAATTACAAATATGAGACTCAAAAGAATTAGAGAACATAAAAGGTAGTTGATGGTCCCCATGAAAATGCAATTACCATGTAAAAAGTGAATTGATGCCTTTTTTGCAAGAGGAGTTTGAATCACTTTCACACCTATCATGGTGTGAAAACTTTGATATGCAAATGACTCTATTTATAAGTCATCTACACACCTCATTTTATGCATTACATTTTTAAATGAACACAAGCAAACATAAATCAATTACATATGATGATATGAATAAATGACCCCTTTGCAGGAGAGTTTACAAATTTTAATTAATTTACATGAAATTAAACTAAATCCTTTCCATTGAAAACAATCAATTCAAAATTTTCTTCCCTTGCACACACACCAGGAGAGAAAAGGCTCGGCTAAGCGGATGCATGCACGCGGCGCCAAAGTGAGATCAATGTTTGCTGCCGATATTCCTCTACGCGTCTATAACCGCATTCATACCACCGTTTTAGTACAAAACCGAAATATCAAATGACCAAAATCAAGGTCGTGGTCAGAGGGCCTAGCAGAAGCTCATCAACCCCAACCTGTCCTGACCCTCTAATCCCAACCATCAAAATTGGCCTGGTCCACCGGGAGATCAGACCATCAAGTCGGCACGAAGTCAATAACTACAGATCAATCGGATGTTTGGATTATACTAACATCACTATTGGTCGGTTGGTTGGTTGACTTGACACATGAGTCCACCACTCACATTCCAAAGCCATAGCCGACCTGTGACAGTACCGGTCATTTGAGATTATAGACAACGTGTTCTCTACTTCTTCTCATCTCACCTTCTCACCTTACAAGTTAAAACCATACCATACCATAGCATTACATATCTCTCTCTCTCTCTCTCTCTCTCTCTCTCTCTCTCTCTCTCTCTCTCTCTCTCTCTCTCTATGGAGTCATTTTATGATGAGTTTCAGCCCACCTCTCCTTTTACAAGCATCTTTGATCCTTCTGGAGATGTGGGTGTGCCCGGAGGCAGCTCCTTGGGTTTCATGGATTTGCTGGAACTTGAAGATTTTGGACCGTCTATGTTGGACTTGCCACCACCATCGACGGTGGGGATGACAACAGCATCACCCACGCTTCCTCCCGGGACTCCCAACTCATCTTCGTCGAATGAGGTTGGGAATGAAGATGACATCAAAGTGGAGGTAGAAGAAGAGGAGAACAAGGGCAAGAAAGAGTAAGTTCTCTTGTTTTAAGATGGATGCATTTGAGTACCTTGTGCATTATCTTCAGCTCAGTAGTCTCCGTACGATTCTTTTTCTTTAAATCTATTAAACTGGACCAGGTATGAATATGGGAAGACTACTAAGGTTGAGTTTAGCCTGCCCACCAACCCATGAATGATGAGATCACCATGACATCATAAATAGATATTAAAAGGAATTACTATATATATATATATATATATATATTATACGGTCTTGCTTCCTCCTGCATATGCATATGGTTTTTGAGGATGTCGTCCGGACGGCCTTGTGGGGCTCACCTAGGGCCACATCAATAAAGGATGGACTAGAGGTGTGGGAATCAAAAGATCTTGGTGTAACCTATCTATCAAAATTGTAAATCAATCAGTTCGAGCTAACCCCTTGATTGTGACCCACAAGATTAACAACTTTATATTTTTTACCCTCAATCCAACAGTCTAACCCAATTGAACTGGTGCATCCAATGGATCTACTTGAAATAGGGGCCGGGAGTTTTGATGGTCCATTTGGATCAGTGCCTTGGTGGGCCCCACATGGTTTTCCGCAGAGATGTCTCTATGTGGATAGTCCTTAGGAGAATATTCTCCTTTAAAATAAAATGAAGACCAACATTAGTGCCCCTTCAAGAAGAATGGAATTCATGGTCAAATGGTTCCAACATAAGATTCCTAGGGGCATGTTGTATAAAACCTTGTTCACCCAGAAGTAGCGGCTTCTCCACGATTGGTTTCTTTTAACAATTAGGCTTAACACTTTTTTTTTTTTTTTAAGGAGAAGTAGTTCTAGCAATTGTGTATTTGTAATGTCAAGGTAAATCATCTCCTTTAAGAGTGATTGGCATAACGTGTTCAACACGGATACGGCCAACATCGCAATTTGAATATTCATGCATTAAATTTATTTTTATAGATTTTAGAAAAAAAACAAAAAAATTAAGAGGTTATGAGAGTACCTATTTATGTAATTCAATAGCTAGTGCTGGAAAGAGGAGAACTAGAGTAGAAAGGGAATGATAGAGTTTAGATTAAAATGGAGTTTTTGCAGAAAAAGAGAAGTGGAGAGTAGCTATAAGCGGTTTTGATACTGAAATAAAGTAAGTAGGTAGTTACATAAGTGGAGAGAAAATATTTGAAAAAAGAATAACTTAAGGTTAAAATCCCAATCGACGGTCAAAATCAAAGCCAAAACCCTCGTCTTTAATAAATTATAATAGGAATGGATATTCCATTCCGTAGAAAAAGGGATGTCCATTGAATGCATTCTCAAACTATACACAAATTGCACTAGAATTGGTGAGGTGTGAAGGGTTTAAGGTAAAGATGTAGATTAAACCCTTCCTTCCCTAGATTTAATTTACTAAGGTGGTATATGATCCATATCCTCTTAAATGATTCTCCATTGAAGGGGTAATTATTTGATGAGCATTTAGGAATCTTCTTCCTAGTTTCTTCATCATTAACGGCTTTTATAAATAAAATTTTCAGAATTGTTAGAGATTCAGTTCCATGAAACAAACGAGCGCATAGATTAATTTGTCATATATTTTTCTTGAATTTTACTCATTGGTGTATTAAGGGGTTTAAAATCTTTTTCTATGACCTATCTTTGTATAAAAACTGATAACTATTGATCAAGAGATGTACTATTTTGTCGGGTCTCAAACCGATTCAAACTCTAGTTATTAGATAAAGTTTAATGAGTGTCAGATTTTCTTATTCAATCCAACAAAGAAGAGTGTCATGGGAGTGTCAGATTTGCATAACTGTAATTGGAAGAGGGTAGTGTGAGGAATTTGAATTGATCACAACGGATTTAAGAATGGCTGGTGATTCCTGAAAATGCCCCTCTTGGGGGATGTATTTAAAGGCCCAAGCTGCTAAAGAGAAATATTAAAGGCCTGGGGCCTATGATAGTCCCCTGGGCTAACTTGTGACCAATCATATTCCTTTACATGCAGTATCATTTCATGAGTTCCCACATGGAACTAGTCCCCCCAATTTGACACTATGAAACCCATAAATATATATATATATATATATATAATTACCATTTCATTGATAATAATAAAACCCCCCACATGGAAATTGTTTTTAACTTCTGGGGCCTTGTGATTAAAGTTTTAGGGTGATTTATGGGCCTTTATTTCCTCCTCATTCTTACATTTGAGGATTTTAATTACATTTTCCAAATAATTCTTTTCTTCATTAGACTGAAATCTGAGAAGAAAAACACCAAGAAACAGAAAAGGGAGAGAGAACCTCGATTTGCTTTCATAACTAAGAGCAAGGTCGATCATCTTGAAGATGGCTACCGATGGCGAAAATATGGTCAGAAAGCTGTGAAAGATAGTCCTTTTCCAAGGTATGAACTATGAACTCCCCCATCTCTAATTTCTAATTATTCATATTATCTAATCATAGACATCTAGAGGGAGGATGTAACGTGTGAATATTGAAGTTGTTGATACTGTTGTCATTCAGGAGCTACTACCGTTGCACTAGTCACATGTGTGGTGTTAAAAAACGAGTGGAACGATCATCTGATGATCCTGCGATCGTTGTGACAACATATGAAGGTCAGCACAAACATCCCAACCCAACGGCCCCGCAACCACCAATTCCACTGAATTCTGATGAAGTCTTGGCTGGTTTCTCATCGAAGGTGGATATGGCCGCAGTATCGAATCATCATCACCACCACCACCTTCAACAACAACAGCCGCAATACATCTTTAGCTCACCACCATCTTCGAATTTTTAGGTTTTCTGTTTTTTTGCTTTCTACATCTTATCATAGAAGTCTGTTTTCCGTCTTCACCAACTTCTACTCAAAGAGATCATGAACCTTTTTTTTAGTATGATGAGAAAACAGTAGTACAAGGAATGTAGTTTTTTGCTGCTTGTTTTTTCGTCTTACTGATTTGGGATTTGAGAGTATTTAGACAAATCTACTAAATTGTATGCACAAACCATAGTATAAACCTTGTTATGACTCATCCAAGCCAATTTGGCTCAATAAGTACTTAGTTGAGATAATAGAACGAGTCAGGCCAAGTCTGAACACTGACTGTGTACTCGGCCAGACTCGTCTGAATCCTCCAACTAGAGTTTCCAGGGATTTTTTTTTTTTTTGTTTTTTGGAGCAAACCTGATTTTACAGGTGGGTCAGGCCCAGTTATGTATATGGTCCATTCCGACCCAGTAACAACTACAGGTTTGTGCAAGGATAGGATTACTTTCTTCATTGTGTAACAGCATATGGGCAGCTCTTAACCAGTATAAAAGAAAACTTGTAAAGACAATTTATTTGTCCACATCCAATGTGAAACACTAATCTGCTTACAAAACAAAAAAAATCTGCCTACAACTCAATTTTCCCTATATCTCTGCAGCCAGTTAGAAGACACAAACTTGACAAATTCAACTAAAATCTACCTCTTCAATCTGCAGAGTAATAAAAACTCGTTTAGACAAAATTACTTTTCAATGTCTCCGTATTCAAACCAATAGAAGTTGAATTGCCTTTTCAGTGGAAACAAAGAAAGTAGTGGAAAGATATGGGCTTCTTATGCGCGTCATGGGCACTTTCTATAGCTCAAGGATTTCGTGCTTCTTATAGATTTTCTTCTCCACATGAGTGAGGAATCAGATTTTTCACCGCCAATAGATTTCCATGGAAGTGGAACTCCTATTTCCACTCTGTGCGGTGCTTCCTCATTCGGTCTAGCATGACTCTTCCCTTAGCATTGGTGGGGGGTTTTATCCTTTTGTATTGCCTTCACTCTATCACATTTTACCATGCTTTTATGTAGTAAAGAAAAAATGGCTTGTAGTAAAGCTTGTGGTAAAATAATGTGGGATTGAATTTTACTGCACTACGTTTTCATCTAAACATGGTAAGGAGAGAATATATGACCATTGGGCTTACTTTTAATTTATAGTGGCTAAACAAATATGCCCATTTAATGGACTAAATCTCATTCTACTTCATGTTTCTTTTTTTATTCTTGATCATGTATTTTACATTCGACCATGTTTGGAGCTAACTCTAATCAAAGTGACATTTGTGCTAGTGCCAACATAGGCAGAACAATTATTTTGGTAGTTTAAATTTCAGAAGTAAAGGCAGTTGAGAATTGATGGATCTGAGTAACTTAACTACATAACTATAAAGGACACAAGATTTTCTTCTATCCTTCATATTTTAAAGGAAATGCAGGCTTAAATTGAGTGGCCACCAGTACAGTTGCAACTTCCTAGGGTTGAATTGGGTATTGGTTCAACCTAAGCCCAGACCAACATATGTAAGTTAACCCAAAACTCAAACCGAAATCCAGCCCGAATGAAAGCCAAACATACACAGCTGGAATTGTATTCCCTCATATATCCAATTTTGATGTACAGTAGACAACAATCCAAAACAGCAAACAAAAGTTGAAAGATTTGCATGAAGAACCTCCTAGATGCTGCAGCCACAGAAGATGAAGAAGAAACAGAGCATGGCCACCAAAGCCAGTGACTCTAACACCATCACAACCGTCCACAGAACGCTGCCCACGATCCATACCTCCATATCTGACCATCGAAATAGCAGGGCGCAGTTCGGATAAAGCCCGCAGAAATCAAAATCCAGCCACCGGAAAATTGAAGAAGACCAGCTTATTCCCATGACAACAATATCTTCCTTCTCTAGGATGAGATAGATGAGTTACTCCTCGAGCCGATTGGTTATAAATGAATTTGCGTGGAAAAGTAAAGTACTCCTCGGGAGCACTCAAGTTCGAATGCCGATGACATCAATGGGTTGCCGGGTTCACGTCACCACATGTCACTCCATTGGCAAAGGTTCAATCCGTAGGTATACTGCTGTTTTCATAGGTCCAGGCTTCTTTTTTCATAAGCCTGAGTTATCTTTTCCTCATTCTGGTCTTCCTCTTCCCATTTTGTGCGAGTGGGATAAAAATGTTCTAATTTGATGGCCCCACCAAGGTGGGGAAGGGGTGGAAAATGATTCGACCCAAATAACCCAACCCATAATATATGGGTCGGTCATGGGTAATGAAAATAAATTGATTCGACCCAAATAGCCCAACCCATAATATATGGGTCGGTCATTGGTAACAAAAATATGACCTGCATCAAGACGGGTTGGACTAGGGCCAACCTACCTAACTTATTTAAATGTGTTTGGTTATGGTTGATCCACATATCTAAACCCATTTAAATAATTTTGTTATTTAATCTTTCAACATTTAAAATAGAATGAGTGGAGCTTATAGTGGGTTTTTTTTTTTAAATTGCGTGCAAGTTTAGTCAAATCCAACCTTAACATATGAAAATGGTTGGGTTCAAGCCATGATTCTATAGCCGGGTCGGGTTAAATGAGTTGACTCGCATTGAATGTAGGATATGCCTGTTGACGCACATTAGGTGTAGGTTGAAGTTCCATGTCCTTGACTTTATTTAAAAATAGGCCAAATACGGGTTGAGCCTAAACCCATCCACAGCCCTTGTCAATCCGACTTGTGTTAGCCCCACCTGACCCATTTGCCACCCTTCAACCATGAGATATATAGTCGGATTTTGGATGATTGAAGCCATTTACTGGGTACGAGGAAAACTACGTAGATATATATATATATATATATATATATGGAAAATCATGTGCGTCTATCCCTCATCAAATGCATAAAAGGAATATTCATGTGTAAAGAGGAAAAGTCATGTAAGTGTCCCTCGCCCAATGATGAGGAATGGATACACATGAATGTCCCCTATATACATATATATATAGGAGAATATTCATGTGCAACCATCCCTCACTATAAGGTGAGAGACACTTCCATAATTGGAAATTTTCATGTGCAAAAGAGGAAAAGTCATATATGGTCATATGCATAAAAGGATTATTCATGTGCAAAAAGAGAAAGTTCCCTCACCCTATGGTGAGGGATAGATGCACATGAATGTCCCCCATATATATATATATATATTTGTGGGTATAGAGTGATGTAATTTAAATTAATCCATTAAAATTACTGCAAGTGCATAGTTGTCTTGTTGAGACAGTGGCAATTACAGGTCAATCCCACAGGGAGTAGGGCTGTCAAAATGCCACACGACCCGTTAACACGACACGAACCCACACGATATTAACAGGTTCGGGTGGGCTCTTAATGGGTTCGGATCGTTAACGGGTCCAACCCGTTAACACATTAAGTTAACGGGTCAGGTGCGAATTAAACCAGTAACCCATTAACAACCCGCTTAACCTGTTTTTTTTTTTTTTTTTAGTTCCTAAGTGTAGCTAGAATTAATTTATATTCTAAAAGAATAAATTAAAATTTATTGTTTTATAGTGGGGTTTTAGGTGGGATCCACTCGAGATCCTCACTAACAGTTTCGTGTGGCTTATATATTTTTCTCCTTATATATTTTTGTATGGATTTTTTTAATTTTCGAAATGACTTAATTATTTAACGGGTTAACGGGTTGGGTCGTGTAACCCGTTAAATTAACGGGTCGTGTTCGGGTTGGATTTTTTGACCCGTTAAGTTAATGGGTCGTGTACGGGTTGAGGTGATTTTAACACGAATTCGTTAACCCGTAACCCGAATTCGTTAACACGACACGATTGACAGCCTTAACAGGGAGCACTACTAAGTTAAATTTTAAAATCTGATTTTTTTTATCAATGATAATGACAAGAGAGATAAAGAATAAAAGCAAACAATAATAAGATTGAGAAAATTCTATATCTAAACTGCAGAAATAAGATATGAGAAAATGCATATCAGAATATCATAAATCCATTAAGTAGTCCCTCCATCATTCTATGCAATTGATAAAACAGATTTATCTCAAAAATCCTTCAAATCAGAAACAAATCAATGTTTCTTATTCGGATAATTTGTTTATCAAAAAGCACAATTTTTCACAATTTATTTAAGAAAAAAATTTTCTTCACCTAATGAAATTATGAATTTAACTAAATGTAACATATTAATCAAAGATAGATTATCAAAGATTTTCAATCTAAGAATAATCTATTAAGAAAACATACATGATTAAAGCATTGTTCAAATAAGAAATTTGAATAATATAGGTTGTCAATGACAAAAGGCAGATTTATTATTATAATCACTACGCAAGAAACAAAAATATCACATAGATTAACGATGAGAAACACTTAACTTCATATGACACTCTGATCTAGGGATCTACTACTCCATTGCAAAAGATGTGATTTTCATTAAAAACTTTATGGCAATTACAATTTTCTCTCATACTCTTCTAACCTAGTTCTAGAACAGGGCTCCAGAATACCCAAAAATAACTCTTAAATTCTATTAATTAGGGAAAGAAGAGAAAGAGGAGAGAGAGAGAGAGAGTAATATAGTGGACGTCCAAGGGAGGGAGTATCCCACGCATACTTCCTTTAGGTTCCTTTTACAACTCTGATCATCTTACAGATATATTGAATCTGGACACCATTCTCTACAGATTTGATTTATTTCATTGATAAAGTATATCTCTTATCCTTTTTTTAATTTGAATGAGGTGGGAGCTTCTGGAAACCTCTTGATGGCTTTGCTAATCTACAGATGGGGTCCCACAAGGGATATGCAACAATAGATTATCAACAGTGTGCATTTAATTGCAATCTCGCCTAAAAATGAACATTAAAAATCTCCAAGCCCATAACTCTGTCAAATCTCCGGGCCCATAACTCTGTCAATTTATCTCTGATTTGCACAATCTTGGACTCCACTGATATCTACTTTGAATAAGTTTTCCAATGGTAGGTAAATTTCATCGATCCGACAGTCAAATTGAAAGTTGTGGCCATTTGAAGATGAGTTATCCTGAGAAAAACGAGATTAACTTTTGAAATTTGATTTGCAATGGACTCTATCTCTGCAAAACTTTCATTTTTGAAAGGAGATCAGATATTACTTATTCAAACTCTTATTCTTTTGTTCAATCAGAACTGTACACTTTGAACTATCCATTAATAATTTCAAATATGCAACTACTGCAGACCCTGCCATGTGGGACATTTCATCCGCTTGAACAGTGGGCCCTATAAAAAGTCTTCTAAGATAGTTAAGACTCTTCAATTGACATGATGAGTGGAACCCTCCTTTAATTGATTTGTACATTGCTTGTGTGTGGGGTCCACGTGATGAATTCTTCAATTTAATTCTTTTCAAGCTTTAATTTAGCAAGAGGATTTTATCCAAAAAAACACTTAATGTGCACGTGTGAACCCAATCAAACACTTTAGATGTTGTTGCACCAATTAGAGCAATTGGACTGAAAAACTTCTTCTTTTTTTTTACCAATTTGGCACATCGTCGGTGCCGACCTTAATTACACTAGCTAAGGTCGGTCTGATCCTGTCTGAAAGCCCAAAAACCCCTTTGTTACTAGAAACATAAAATGTTCCCTCTATTCATATCACGTTCCCTCTATTCTCATTTCGCTCCACCAGCGCCTCTAAGACCTCTCTTAGGAAACCGACCGAATCATTTGTTTTTATCATCTTCTCCGGCGCCAAAAGGATCCAGCGATCCCTGACTTCTCTGCTTCAGATCTACTCTTGCGAGCAGCAATGCTTGGTTCGTCTATAACAAATCGACAAAGTCAAAACCGATAACCCTAGAAATCCTTTCAATACCCAAACCAATCGACCAATTGGCTTCGTTGGTCTGCCATCTGCCATCTGCCATTGCTGGAGCAGGAGGTGGAGCTGGGTGGGTCTGTCCTCTGAGATCTCTCATCTCTCTCAGATCCTTTAGATCTTCTCAACAAGAAGTTCATTGTTCGGTTGGAAGATCTCAAATCTCATTGTTGGAAAGGTATTTTCCCTTTTTTTGCTCTCTTGCCGGAGGAACTTTGCATTTCTGGAGGCAGATTTATGTTCTATGTTTGCTTGGACGCCGGGACTACCAAACAATAGAGCCACCGGTATGGTGATCCTAAGCCAGGGGATATGGACATGAGGGAGAAAAATTGCAGAGGTGATGAGGTTATCGAGGATGGTCCATCGTCTTGAACCATTCTTGCCATCAACGATGGTAGAGACGCTTTCTCCATCTTGAAGTAAATGGGTTTGAGAATTGCCAAGAAATGAGTAAATGGAAGATTTCCTTTTTATTGGATCCAATAATGATCTAAATGTGGGGAGAATTTATAGATGGAGGATCTTAATAACAAGGTAAGTCGCTTTTGTTTCTCTCACAAATTTGGATTGAATTCATAAAAGATCAAGGGATGTTCAGAGTCCCAAGTGGTTTTGAGAGAGACAGCAGGGTAATAATCCAAATGTGAGGAGAATCTATGGATAGATGATTTAAATGACAAGCAACATGGGTTTTGCTTCTCTTCAAATCTGGATTGAATTCACAGAAGATCCAAGGCATAGTTGGCAAATCAAGTAGTCTTCTCTAATGGCTTGAAGAAGCAACGGCAAATGAAATCGAATTTAGAAAAATTTGAGCAGAGTTAAGCTTATAGAAATAAGTAAATGGGTTTCCAATGATGCGACAATTCCACAAAAAATCATACAATAAGCAAGTTCAAATCAATGAACAACAATTTAAGAGGAAGCCTACTAAGCAACACATAAGACCCAAAATGGCAAAAGTTTGATTCTTCACGAAAACACAAAACCCTAGTGTACAGCAAGAGAAAAGATGAAAAGGCACTTACTGAAGAAAACCGATGTCTTCCCTTTCCTCCTAAGTCAGAAAAAAAAAAAAAAAAAAGAAACTTTTTGAGTGGGGAAGAAAATCAAGAAACCAGAACAGATGGGAGTTCTGGGTTTTCTCCACCTTACCCAAACAACCTTGTTTCTTTCTTTCCTTCAAACTCTGAAATACATAGAGATCTCAGAGGAGAAAGTTGTAAATGATATGAAATGAGATAGTAGGAGAAGAAAGAAGAAAACTATTGTGTTCTGTTTTTTTTTTTCCTTAATTTGTCTCTCAAATCACAAGCAGTACAAATGAAAGAAGAA
Organism: Persea americana; assembly: GCA_029852735.1. Classification (NCBI taxonomy): domain Eukaryota; kingdom Viridiplantae; phylum Streptophyta; class Magnoliopsida; order Laurales; family Lauraceae; genus Persea; species Persea americana. The sequence goes on from CM056817.1 coordinate 37,460,163, forward strand.
AGAAAGAAAACAAGAAGAGAAGAGGCCAATCCTAGGGTCTGATGCTGCCCAAGTTGAAACTATAGACAACATTGAAGAAAGACGAGGAAAAACAGATGGAGAATGGCTATTTTGTATTCAGTTTTTGTCCAGAGACTTGAGCCTACCCTTGTTTTCTCTAAAAAGTATGAAAAGCACGAGTGAAAAGAGGAAAAATAAAGAAATAAAGGATTTTTGTAGTTTACAAATTACAATTACAATACAGAACCCCTCGTATCTCATGCAACCATAAAAGGGAATTATACAATGTGGAGGGTGGGTTTGCATAAAGGTCTATATTTAATGCCGGACGTAAAAAGGCTCCAACTTTCACACGGAAACTTTCACTAGTAAAGTCGGTACTGACCGGGACTTAGGAATTTCTCAACATTTGTCATGAAGAAGTTACAACTCTGTGCTTAAAATATAGAATACATGCGTCGGCACTGATCTTATTTTTAACTAATAAGATTGGTACCGACTGGGACTTAAAAAAATTTCAACATTTGTCATAAAAAAATTACAACTTTGTGCCTAAAAAGTAGAATACATACGTCGGCACTAATCTTGTTTTTAACTAATAAGGTCAGAACCGACGGGGACTTAGAAATTTTTTTCAACATTTGTCGTGAAAAAGTTTAACTAGTAAGGTAGGCACCGACCTTAAGTAGTGTAATTAAGATCGGCACCAACCATGTGCCAAATTGGTTTAAAAAAAAAAAAAAAACAGAGATGTTTCTGCCCAATTGCTCTAATTGGTGCGCCACCATCTAAAGTGTTTGATCAGGTCACATGTACGCATTAAGTGCTTTCTTCGGTTAAATCCTCATTTAGCAATAAAGGGCCCATGATGACTGTGTATGCTTGAAAGTGGGTTCCATGACAGAGGCCTGCAATTCTCATTTTCTACACATTCTAATTCAACACATCAAATACTAAAGAGCCCATATTGAAGCGGGACCCATCCGGACAGAGTTCTACTCCAACTGAAACTCTTTGGAGAAAAATTCCAAAACATTCTAAGTTAATGTAGAAAATGTATGAAAAGTATGAAAATTCAGGTTCCTAGGTGAAAATGCATGAAATGATGGAATTAGATGAATAATGATGCAATTCACCTAATTAAACCCCTAATTCATCCTAAAATGATGCATAAATGTGCAAATTCATAAACTCAACATGGAGCCCATTTATTGTGGGACCCAGTAGATGAAGGGTCTAGATGGCAAGTGAACCATGATATAAGTGGTGAACACTACCATGGCCCCATTTTGAAGCAAGCGAACCACAATAAGCATGAAATCGAAAGATCTTAATGTAGATCTAAGGTAGGCTAAAAATCATAGGGTCTGATGATCATAGACTTATGTATCTCAGAGAATAACAAAAGTAGATGCAATCATACAGCTACTAAGTTTTAAGGCTATTAAATAGATAGATGAACCTTCATTTCATCCTGAAACCAATCAATCTCATCCTTGCAAGGTGGGCCTCACGGTGGGTCAACTATTTAATCCAACCCGTTGGTATCCCTGCTCCCTTGGTGACTATTTGGAGCAACAATAATAATGGGCTTTCAGACTCTTGAAAGAAGACCAAAAATGAGTGCTCCTGAGGTGTAGCATACTTTGCAATATCTTTATAATTATCATAACTTATTTTCTCCTATACTTAGATATTTGTCATGTTAATCATGTATGTGTTCGATTACCAACGCGTGGTAGCGCCGTTGGTTGGGGCACTCCGTAACCATACGGAGGTCTCAGCATTGAAGTCCACCAATGCGTTGGGACCCCAGGCTATTATATAGCCCGACGAACTCAGTGAGTGAAAATAGAGGGAGGCCACCACTCCGAGGGACTAGTCAGGTGTTCAATGAGGCCTTGGACACTACCAGTCAACCAAAAAAAAAAAATGTATGCGTTCGATTAATGCCAAAACTATCATTTTCATGAAGTCTTTATTTTTTGTCACAAGGGTTTCTTGTGTTGAGGAGATCTTTCCAATCTCACACAAGATAGATATGAAGAGATTGTTGATTCTTAATATCTTAATGCTTAAACTTCTGAAGAGGTAGAGGGGAGGGTTGAGCTGGGCCGGGCTGAGCAATATCCAAGAACAACCCATCTGGAATAGGTTATGTTCGAGCCCAGTGGATGATGTTTAAAAAACTAGAATTGTCTTTTTTACTAATTTAATATGTAGTTCAACTAGTTGGGATGTGTGCGTGAAAGTCCATAGGTTCAACTGTCCATTCTAATTACCCAAAAAAAAAAATACAGAGAGAGAAAGAAAACACTCTCCATTCTAGCGAACAAATATATTCCTTTCTGCTAAAATTGTTTGTCTCATTTGGGGGCTTCAGGCTCTCCACTACTGAATTCTAACTCGGTAGCCATATGAACGCCCTAAGGGATGTCAAATGGGTCGTGCCGGCACGGGCCATGCCCAAGTCGTGCTGGCCAGGGAGTCTGCCTCATACGGCACAGGCCGTGCCCGAGTCATGCTTGGTCATGCCGTGCTGTGCCTATCATGCCATGGGCTTCATATGGTTCTAATATTTTGAGCTAAAAAAACAAAGGTCTTACACCCTTTTGGGCTGAAAGAAAAAAAAAAAAAAAAAAAGCAAAGGTCTTACACTAAAACAATTAAAAGATACACACAAAAAAGAATATGGCACAAATTTAAGTGGTTCTGTGAAATCCAACCTTCTCCGTTGAGAAGAGAACCATTTAGATCTTTTCTATTTGAAGATTTTTCAATAGGTTTACTTTCAAAACCTTTACAATTTTTTGGATAATAAAAATACAAAAGACGATATTTTTTATAATTACACCAAAAATATCAAATACCACGTGCCGTACCGTGCCGTATCGTGTCGCCTAGCGGGCCGGGCCACTGGCCGTTGACTGCCACGACCCAGCCCGGCATGGCCCATTTGACATCTCTAAATGCCCCCATGGAGAAAAATCTCCTAATGTTGTGATATTTCAATTCCATTTACCTATAGAGCAACATTGAGAGATTATTATTATTATTATTATTATTATTATTATTAGCCTTTTAAATCAAAAGTTGGGTTCACTCATTAAAACCCCAACCGCTCAAAAAGTGGACTTAATATCTTTAGTAGCACAACAACCCGTGCTTAGCACGAGCATGTATTGTTCACCAATAACTGAAAAGTATATTTACTGATTTATTAATAAAAACTCAGATTAAGTAAAATTAATCCTTAAACACTTATGACAATGATTTGGTAATTATAATAAGGATAGAAATGAAGTTCTTGCAGAAAAGTGAAAAAGTAGAAAGATGAGGTGGTTACATGACGTGGAGGGAATGAGTGGTTACATGATGTGAAGTAGAGATGAGTGGTTACATATTGAAAATGGGGAGTTATAACTTGCAGTCAAGATCAGAAGTTATGGTCAGAATTATCTTCAAAATCCTTCAACTTAATATAGTATAATTGGATCTCTCCAAAGAGACCAAAAAGTGAACTTATTGAAGTCCATAATTAGGCTAAAATTTGAAATCTAGCAAGGACCATTTTTTAATCAACTTGGATCAAGAAGTGAAGCCACAATCTAATTTAAGTGTCAGGTATTTTCTGACGCTAGGGTTTCGGGACTCTCAGAGCTATAAATTGGATTGTTTTGAGGCGGTCAAAGCACACTAAACCGCTACCTACCACCCATGATCAAATGATAACCATTTCTTCATATAGTTGAGTCATGGGGAAATATCTCAAACCCCTATAGCCCTACCCTACAATGAGTAAATTCTTCCAGATGGGCTCATATGGTTCTTGTTCCAATTCCATGCCTAGAGAATAGAGATGGCTTGGCCTTTCTTAAAATGCCTAAATTTGTTATTTAGAAATAAGTCGTGAATATAGGATCCAAACCTTCAATCAATTGTGCAAAGCCTCATTTATGCATCAATAACATAATGTGCTCATACGTGTAGGCCTCATTCACACACACACACACACACACACACACACACACATATATATATATATGGAGAATAACCTAAAAAAAAATAATAATAACATTAGTTATGAGCTCAGATAGAATCGATAATCAAAATAATCAATATAAACACAACAAGCGTTTGTAGTCCAACGGTTAGGATAATTGCCTTCCAAGCAATAGATCCGGGTTCGACTCCCGGCAGACGCACATCTTAAATGCTTTTTTTTTTTTATCCAGGCCAGTAAGTGAGACACAAGTTTGGTTAAAATTTTTATTTTTATCCAGGCCAGTAAGTCAGACCAAGTTTGGTTTGGGTTGGCTTGGCCCAGGGGGCTTGTTTTATTTTTGGTAAAGAAACATTAGCCAGTTGGGTTACATAGATTTAACACAAACTAGTCTTTTCAAATGCTCATGAACGCAAGACAAAGGAATGTAAATGGACCTCCGCTTACCTGGTTATCAAAAAATACTCAACTGAAAAATCCTGGCATGGAGCAATTGTTTGGACAAGATTGATGATCAGGTCCAGTCCAATCCATTTTTCAGGTCTGATTGATAATCAGGGTTGGGCCCGGTTAGGTCCAAATCCGAACTCTCAATGTCTACAATCTAATTATTATTATTATTGTTGCCCTCACAGTGATAGTTTCAACCCAACTCTACGGATCAATCCTTAGTTGTCTCGGTAAAACTAATATCCATTGCCATTTATCCATCGGTGGGTCTGTAAGTTTACAATAAATGTAATCTCTAATAATTATAGAGATTACATTTATATGCATTGTCAACACTCATGAGATATAGGAATTGAAAGAAGGGATCGCCCAATGGAGCCCATGCTTACTGTTGTAGGAGTATTGTTCTGCATGATTGGGAATGAAAGAGGCATGGGAGTGAGATATGATGTTATATCTAGAAGTGGCCTGATACTTTGAACAAAGATTTTAGATATAATCTTGTAGGAGGTGTAGCAAAAGCTTATCGAGTGATAATGCTGGATATTTGTGGAGCTCTCCTTTCTGGAGATGAGAACTATGAAGGTGTCAGTGATTCTGACTTCCAGATCACCATCCCAAAAGAACTTTTGAACTGGACCAACAATGGACTCAGTTATATTTCAGAAAGAACCTTGGAATCCATCTGGTCCCTGAGGCATTAGTAGGACCTAAGGACTAGAGACTTTCTTCCTCCGTGGGTATCCGGAGGAGAAGGTCACTGTTGTGCTCCAATTTGAAGAATTTAGGAAGGAGCCGCGTAATTCATAACCTTCACAATTAGGCTGAAGATCATAAACAGGACTCTAAAGTGATCTGCTTCATAATCACTGATGGCCTCAGCACCCTCCAATATGATGATTGTCATGCTCTGATTGAGATTTTATGGAAGAGGTGGGTGTTCTGTTCACCCCCTTGCAAGCATTGAACTCCCTATCTTTGATGCCAAAAGAACACTTCTTCCAAAGAAGCATGAAACACAGGCAAAATGCACTTCTTGAGATTGTATTTGCCCATGCCATCGGGTTGTATAAAAATAAATAGAAAGGTCTGGTTTTTTCATGCTTGCATTTTTTTCTAGCAAAATGCAACATCCACTCAGCCTAATGGATTTGATTTTTGGTAGATGGACAATCCACGATCCGTCTGATTTTGTAATATCACCAGGTGTAAAATTTTATAGCTGGCTCCAACTCTGTTCGCCAAGTGATTAAAAGCAAGATGAAAACAAATGAAGCTTCCTACTTGAAATCCCATGCCACATCCGCCTATAGCTTGTTCATGCCCTTCATAGATACCCAATCCAGCAAAAGTTCAAGAAGACGAGTTAATAGTTTTGTCCTTTCGTATATTGTGACATTTTGTAACTAGTTCTTTAGGCCACGACATCTATCATTAGTTTCCTCACTAGTTGTTCCCTTTCCTTCTCTCGTATTTGAATTTCATGTAATTATAAGTTCTTTAGGCCTCAGCATCGATCAATCATTAGTTTCCTTACTTCTTGTTCCCTTTCTTTCCCTTGTACTGAGGAATGTGTATATCGAACATGATGACTGAAGCTATGCGTCAATTACATATCTGTGCAGTGGCATGTAAATCACTCCACTTGAACACCAAACCACACCCCACAACCCACCCCCAACCCCCACCCCACCCCTCTCTCCCCCCCCTGCATTCTGGTTCAAGCAGAGAGATTGAAGTAATGGAACCGCCTTCCCTGCACACATAGCATGGTGGCAGTGACGTAACCTCCCATTAGGCGTATGGGATTAACCCTGCTCAACCCAGTTAAAGTCAATCACCTCCAGCCAAAGAAGAAAAATGTGAAGGAACCGCCTTCTAAATATATGGGGTCCCTGGACTTTCTTGTGTTTGCTTAACTATGCCAAAACTCCTCTTACATAAGCCCCCTTTCCACTGACAGCCTTCACAGAGATGTTACTGTCCTACTTTATCTTTCACTCAGTTTCCACCTGCTGCCTCACAGCCAGGCTCCAAAGAATGGAGTGGCTGATATTCCTACCAGGGCATGTGGTGCAACAGGCAACATCATTGCAGAGTAAATGAGTTCCAAGGGTATAAATGTGGCCTTACAGACCTAATCTTGTGAGCTGCTTCCCAAGTTGAAGATGCCTAAACAAATTATGTGCCACTGGCACTGTTGGCTATTATAATTTTGAAACTTCTTCACATTCTGTCTTCTTGATCATGTCATTTCTTCCCCTTCTTAACTTCTCCAATGCGACCAAGTGATGGGTAAGGCCCTGTGATCATCATATCACACTTCAACCATATGAAATAGCTTCTGCTTGTCAAAAATCACCTGATCTTTCCATGTCTGGCTGATCCAAAATGTCCTGACATTTACGCAGTATCTGGAAGAACCATACAGTGGCTTATGGTGCAAAATGCCAAAATGGCATTGATATATTGTGACTGATGCAACTTTGATTAAAGGCTCATACTCCTAGTGCTTTTTTTTTTTTTCTCCTTTTGATAACCTTTTTTCTAAACAACGATTTTTTTTTTTTTTTTTTTTTTTGATAACCAAGGGTATCTCCCAAGCCTTTGGCCCTGAGCCCGAGGAACACTCGATTCTGGAGGGCCGAGAACTAATCCCTAAGGTCACATGCAAACCCTCCTATCCACATGTACCGGGTAAAACTATGGGATAAGAGATTGCATCTAGTTTATGAACAATGGGACTAATAGAACTTATTATACATCACTGAAAAAAAAATCAAATTGTCAATAAAAAGATTCTCCCTTGCCCTTGATTTAGCCTATGGATCTGGTTCCAAGTTTCTCCCAAGGGATATGGTGGAATTTAGCATCCAATTCCTTTCTGAAAGCTCTGATATAATCTAAAATATGGTACAATTGCAGTGGCTTTTTAAAGCCTTTCCACTCAACCAATACATTCCTTGGAAATTGTCTTCCACCACTAATGAACCAATTCAAACCTTCAAACCTTTCTTTATGGCTAGGATGAATCTCCACGCTATTAAAATCATATATAACTGCTGTTGCAGAGAATATACCCATCAAATGAAGCGGCCCACTGTTGAGGTCTCATGCCAATATAGCATAAAATTATTTGCTTGGAGAGCCCGGTCAATGAACACAAACTTAATCCTTGTAAACAAGACAGCCCAAGGTAATACTTTCTTTTCAAATTTATGCTTGATGCTTTCTTTTCGTACACTCCAAGAGTCTGCATTTGCCACAAAAATTTGGTATCATTTATTATTTTCCAATTCTTCAAACATTCTACACTTTAACCTCAATTGCTTTGTTGCATAGAAGCTATATCTTCACATTTCACATTAAAAGAGTGTTCTTCAATCATTTTAGTATGCGGTTCTTGAGAAAGAAAGCTGATCCCAGATTGATGATATAAGGTTTTGCTGATGATGAGGAAGACGATCATGAAGATGATGATTCATGAGAAATATCGAGTCTATTGTCTCATGCCAGTTGATATATCATATCAGGTATGAGATCATTAGCGCCACAGCTTTCTTTTGTCATTCTATGGTTCCAATGACAACTTTAAATCTAATAAAATGGAGTTGCCTCAACTTTCATGTGAAATTTTCATCTGAACCATGAAATGTCAGTTCATGTACCGGGGAAGTAGGAGGCCTCTTCAGTCTTCTTACATGGTTCTTTAGTATCAAGATGAACATACACTTCAGGTGGAGTGCTTCCGAGATCAACAGGTCATTCCAAGCTTGTAATGTGTCGGGCACAATGTGAATAGAATTAGAGAGCATGATTCTTGCTGCAACTATCTGGATTCTCAATCTTCATGAAGTCCTATGTCACGAAGATATATGCAACTTCTCATAATGGTTGTTGCTGCTCACTTAAAGTGATTTAACACCAAATAAATAAATATTAGCTTCTATTCTCTTCTTCCTTTCTCGGGTTAGAATTAGTCGTTAAACTTCTCATACTCATCTGATGGAGTGAGAGGGGAGGACTACTTTCTTCCAGTGTATCACCCATATTATCATCATTGTTACTAGACAGAAACCTGGCAGGAACTCAAGTATTTCCAATCTAACTCACACAAAAGGAAGGTTGAATCCAGCTACTTCCCTTCTGCTTTTTAGCTCCCATCTCCTTCATCACTTTCCTCAACTCAATAACCTCGTTCCAACCTCCTCTATCACCATAAATCTTTGACAACAGTGAATAAATAGCTGGATGATCACGTTCCAACTTGTACATCAACTCTGCAGCAACCAACCCATGTTCCAGGTCCGAATGAACGCCACAAGCTGCAAGCAATGCACCCAATACAACAACATCGGGCTCAAATGGCATCTCCCTGATCAACTTCTCCGCCTTATCTATCTGACCTGCTCGTCCATAGAGATCCACCATGCATGCATAATGCTCTATCCTTGGTTTTATTCCAAAGTCTCTCTCCATTGAAGAGAAATATCTTTCACCTTCTTCTAGAAATCCACCATGCCCACATGCAGATAACAAACTAACAAATGTAATGTAATCGGGTCTTATACCATGTTTCTTCATTCTTTCAAACTGCTCCAATGCTTTCACACCAAAACCATGTCTAGCAAAGCCACATATTGTCGAATTCCACGACACCAAATTCTTCTCGGGCATGGCCTCAAAAGCACGAATTGCAGCATTAACATGCCCGCATTTGGCATACATATCGACAAGGGAGCTCAACAAGACCACATCAAGTGGCAAACCAGACTTCAAGATGCCAACATGAACCTGCTTTCCGATGAAAAGAGATGAGCACCCGGCACAAGCACTCAGTGCGCTAGAAAAAGTAGACTGGTTTGGGCAAACACCTGATTCTCGCATAGAAAGGAACAACTCCAATGCTTCGACAAATTTCCCATTCTTCTCATACCCGCTGATCATCACTGTCCAAGAGAAAACATTTCTTTCAGGCATTTTATCAAAACAGCAACGAGCTTCATCGGGCATCTTATTACAAACATACCCATGAACCAAACTAGTCCAAGAAACTATATTTCTCCCAGGCATTGTCTCGAATGCCAAACGGGCCTCATCCATGCACCCCAACTTCATATAACCCGAAATCAAAGCATTCCATGACGTGACATTCTTCACCGATATTTCATCAAACACTATACGCAAATCAATACTATCACCCAAATTTGCATACCCACCAATCAATGCTGTTGCAACGAACACATTTGAACTGAAAGCTAAAAGGATCACGCGGGCATGAAGCTGCTGAACCAAAGCCTCAAAACCAATATTAGAAATCGCGCTAATTACCGTAGTGAATGTCACTTCAGTAGGTATCACTCCAATCCTTTCCATTTGGACAAAACGTCGAACAACTTGCTCGGAATCCCCAATGCGCCGGAACCCTGCGAGCAATGTGTTCCAAGAAACCACATCTCTTTCAGGCATTTCGTCGAACAACTGACAGGCAAGTCGAATTTGATCATTTTTTATGTACCCATTCAACATTGAATTCCAAGAAGTGACGTTTCTGCCGTGGGGATTTTCGTCAAACAACTTCCGGGCGTCGATTAAACGTCCGTTTCGGACGTGGTCGTTGATCATGGCATTTAGAAATTTGGGGGATGAGGAAGAGATGCTGCAGAATGCATTGATCATGAAGGAAGATCTGATATTGGAAGAATAGAGTTTGAGATGATAATAGCTGATGAAGAACATACACACCATTTGATTTGTGATCTGCTGTGGGCCCCTCTTATAACTTCAAGTCATACTGGATTGTGACAAAAAGAAGTCAGGATTCTGCTGGGCAATGGTTAGAGATGATCTGAATTCTGAGCCATCAATTTAAACCATCAGTGGGATAGAGTGTAATAAATCTTAGCTCCTAGGATTTTAATCATGTGACCCACTGATGGATTTACACATTTATTGAGTTCCTCTTATAACCAACTTAGCAATACACCTAGAGCCGTCAAAATGCCACGTGACCCGTGAATACAACACGAACCTACACGATATTAACCCGTTCGGACGGGCTCTTAATGCGTTCGGGTCTTGAACGGATCAAATCCGTTAACACATTAAGTTAATGGGTCGTATACGAATTAAACTAGTAATTCGTTAACAACCCTCTTAAATCGTTAAAAAAATTTTAATACCTAAGTGTAGCTAGAATTAATTTATATTCATAAACAAGAAATTGAAATTTATTATTTATAGTGGAGTTTTAGGTGAGATCCACTCAAGATCCTCACTTACAGTTTCGTGTGGCTTATATATTTCTCTCTTTTATATATTTTTGTATGGATTTTCTTTTAATTTTCGAAATGACTTAATTACTTAACAGGTTAACAGGTTGGGTCATGTAATCCATTAAATTAGCAGGTCGTATTTGGGTTAGAATTTTTGACCCTTTAAATTAACGGGTCGTGTACGGGATGATGTGATTTTAATACGAATTCGTTAACCCATAACCTGAATTTGTTAACATAACACGATTGATAGCCCTAAATACACCCTTTTAATTTTTCATATTTGGAGCGTACTTTTAATCAATTAAGTCCTTCGATGCACATAGGCCTTCTTTGAATGCACATATGATTATCAAACTTCTACTTGACCCAAAAATAACTCTAAATATGTGATTGGCTTGATATCCTATGTTCCGCTTGTCTATAGTGTGAATTGTCATGCATGTAGGTGGGTTTGATTGATATTGGTGTAATAAACTAACATAGGCACGCCTAGGGGTGTAAATCTGGGCCCGGCACGGCCCGCAGAAGTCCGGGCCCACTCGTGCCAAGCCGGGTCGGCACGGCCCATCTTTGATATGCGGGCCGTGCTATGCCGAGCCCAACCCCTTAGGGTCGGCCCAGCGCGGCCCTGGTCGTGCCGTGCTGGGCCGGGCCCCAGACGGGCCTGGGCCGGGCAGTCCATGGGCGGCCCACTGATCTGATTTTCTTTTTTTTTTTTAATTTTTTTAAAATTAGGATTTTGGACAGACACAAATTTACAAACTTAGACTTAGAGTCTTAGACTCTTGGACCAATTTCATTAAAATAAATAAATTAAGAAAAATAAATAAGTAGTAAGGTTGGGACTTTTTATTTGGCCTTGGATCTTTTTTTCCCACTCTATGTTTCTATCTAAAAGTAGTATAGGAATATAAATGGATTTATATTGAATTGTGCCGGGTTTTATTTCGCAAGAGACTGATTTCTTCTCTAAAAATGGGTTTCCAAAGCAGCCTTTCCCAAATGGGTGGAAAGGGAAGTCAGGACTCTATGCAGTTGGGTTCACAAGAAGAGGGCTGGCTAGTGCATCAGTGGATGCCATGAGAATAGCAGAAGACATTGGCAGAGTCTGGAAAGAGGAAACCAAACAAACAAAGCAATTCATGGCCTGCCATAGAAGATGCACTTCACAGTTCTAATGAGTACATGCCTGATACATCTTCAGCTGATTAACTTCCTCCTTTGTTGGAGATGTGGTGAGTGTACATTAGTACGTGTTAAGACAAAAAAGGATACAAAAACCAGAACTCCCCAAGGAGCCCAATGCCTGGGTCGTGCCTGGGCGTGCCTCATGCAGAGCCGGTCCGCCAGCGGGCCTGGGGGGCCTGGCCCAGCACGGCATGAGTAAAACTCATGCCGGGCCTCGGGCCTGGCAGCCCTGGCCCAGCACGGCCCACTGGGCCCGGCCCGGCCCGTTGACTTGCACGGCCCAGGCACGGTTTTTCCGTGTTGGGCCCGTGCTGGGCTTGGGCCGCCCGCCCAGATTTACACCCCTAGGCACGCCCCTCACACACACGATCCTCATGAAAAATTGCAGCAAGCCTAGCAGTTGTTACGAAGAAATAAACGCTGCCTTGTAAAACCAATAAACTTGAGGGTGATAAGGGGTTAGGGTTATTCAATGCAATTGATGTTTTGTACTCTCCATGTATCTTATTGGGATCTTTCTACTCCCCATTTCCACAATGATTGTTATTGCCCCGGGGACACCAAGGTAGGTTCATGGTGTCCATTGCAGTAGATCAAATCATGCAGATGGATTTGATTGTACTTGTTGCTTGCGTGAAAGATAAAAATATAAGCCCCTCATAGAGCCTACTTAGATGCATGCTAATACGAAAAGTATGAGTACAACAAAAACATCTCACGGCAGCATGATTTTGGGGAGAAAAATCATCTCAATTGCAATTTACAGGCCCTAAAGATTTAAGGGTTCCTAAGTTGCATTTTATAAAAATTCAATCCAACCTTGAGTATCATTGAAATTAGCATTTATGGTGAGTGCTATTCAATGGAGATTAGTGAGTGTAAAGAGGTTGGATTAATGACAGTTGTAAGAGGCACTTTTAACAGAAGGAAACGAAATTAGTACGTGAGCATAAACAAACAAATTAGTCTGTAGTTTGGGAAACCTGTTCAAATTCAAGTCATGAGGCTCAAGGATGAACCCAGCCAAAATTTCAGGCTTCGAACAAGATTAAACCCATATGGATGAGTGTACAAGCACATAAATTGGTCAATAATTTTGGAGGCCTGTTCAGACTCAAGTCCTGAAGCCCCAGACATCAACCTAGCTTGAATTTCAGGAGTCCAATTCAGGCCAGAGTAAGCACAAACCCATACACAACTATTTCTAAATTTCATATGGACTTTTTAATCTTACTTTGCCCTTTTACCACTATTTGGTGGAAACTATTACATAAGGTCATCTGCAGCCTCTGTCATTTAATTCAACCACAAGAATCTATTGAATCGGCCTCACAAGCACATTATTTGAAATCGTTAAAAATTGTAGACTACATATCAAGGGTTTAGGATCATAAGATTGACTTAAAATTCCATATATATAGTGATCCCACTGGATCTTTCCATCCTTACACCAACCCTGATTTGTTGGGCCCCAGCTGTCTTGTACAGTAATATTGTGCAAGAAAGATGCACAAGAGCATGAGCCTTTAAAATTAGGGATACACCAACTGTGTTGTCCATACATACCTCTTGGAAAAGAATTGTGGTTTTATACAACATAACCAGACTATCCTTAAAAAATAAAAACATAGTGCATAGTGCCCTTATAGAATAAGACATTTATGTAGAGAGAGAGAGAGAGAGAGAGAGAGAGAGAGAGAGAGAGAGAGAGAGAGAGTATCTGAGCAATCCATTCTATTGAGTCACCTAACTGGTTTACATAATAGAAGCTAAAGAACACAGACTGCACCAAGCTCAAAATCCATATAGATGCTGCAAGAAAACATGGAAATCAATTAAAAGCAAAAAAAAAAAAAAAAAATACTATAGTTCAAACGAGCTATTCTCATATAGCCCAGGACCGTACAAAATAAGCATTGCGGAAAAAGAAATCAGAAAAAGAAAATTTAGTATATCACCTGATATCATCTGAGAAAGACTCCAGATTTTGCTAACATGTACACAGTGTGCTTCTAAAAGCAAAGTCAGGGCAAGGCCATGCCTCCTTATGTACCTTTTTCCACAACTTGCTTCTGTGATCATATAACCATACATCTCCAGAGACTCTTAAGAAAATGAATTCCCTGTTAAGGGTTATTGGGAAAGTAGGTTCTCTTAATTCTTTACCTATGCTGGCTAGTCTCACTTTGTTGGTCAATACCCATTCTTCTCTCAAACCATCCTTCAAAACACATATATACATCCACTTTTTGTAAATTCCAATCACTGACAATGACCCTTCCAGCTCTAATAGGTAAATATGCAATGGATCTTTATTCTCAATCTGATATGGTAGAGATATCTTTTTCCACACCTCATTGTACAAATCAAGCACTATTATTTTTGAACTCATTGTTAGCCAATACAGTGCGCGACCAACGGAGACGGTCCGATTCTGTCCATTATGAATGTGTTCTTGACTGATAGATGAATCAAAACCAAATATCTTCCATGCATTGGTCTCTGAATTAAAAACCAGGCACTCAATAGGAAGCAGACTGGAGTATGGAGGATCGAAGTTTGCAAACACTACGTTATAGCTGTAAGTATGTGGGTCAACAGCCAAACCCACAAAAGGTTTTTCTTCATAAATGGATCTTCTTTTTTTAGATTTAGGAAGCAACTTAAACTCTCTAGTCGTTGGATTGCAGACATAGCTAGCCTTTGGATTTGTTGTGCTTGTGCAACACAGCAGACCATTGGAAGAGACTCTTAACAGTTAACATCACATTATCATCCAAGAAACCCAGATTGAAGTCAGAAGAGAAACCTGATTTACCCACACAGCCCATTAAATTTTGGTCAGACAACCTTTTTATAAGGACGATTGGTTTTTTCCATGACTCATCATTGTAGAGTTGAATAAAGTGGTTGTTGGCTATCAATTGATGCCAAAGCTTACAAACAGATTTAAATCTAACAAGAGATTCAACAGGCAATCTGGCAAAAATATTGAACATCACATCATCTGGGAAGAACACATCTCTCACTTCAAATTTATTCAGCGAGCGCGGTCCTGGATGGGAAGAAATTATTTTCATTGCACTTACCAGAGGGGGCTGTTGGAGATGGCTGTTTCACAGTAATTCTCTGCAAATGCAGTGTCGGATTTCAGTCGGATCTGATTTGGCCAATGTAAACAACTAAACATGAAGATGGCCTCCTAGATTTCCAAAGCTTCTCTCTCTCTCTCTCTCTCTCTCTCTCTCTCTCTCTCTCTCTCTCTCTGCTCTGCTCTGCTCTGCTCCTCTTTCTTGAATGAGAATACTATATGATCCTCATTATCACATTAGGAAGCCTGATTAGGCAAGGAAACCTTATTTCCTAAACCTCTTAAATAAAGGGAGAAAACAGGGATTTTTTTAAAATTTTTTGATAAATGGTAAGTGGTATTTATAATTAGGAAATTGACCTGCAATCACAGGTGGGACCAGTAACTACTCCAATAGGCTTTTGATTTGGCTTAGGATCCTCGTTCAGTTCTTCTCTTCCCTCACTGGCACAAGTGCATAGTTTGGATAAATCAAGAGGGTCTTTCTATACACTTATTTTTATTATATAATATAATAATATTATATATATATATATATATATATATATTATCAGGAGAGCAGTAGGGGTGAGGGGCAAGGAGCTCTCCGATTTGAAATGGGGCCCTCACAATGTCCACATTGTTGCCTATGTGTTGATGAATTATAGGCCCACGTAATTGTGGGACCCTTAAGATCTGTTTAGATTTAAATCACCCCTAAAATCTCTCTTCTACCCAGATATGAATATCTCTCACTCTTTTATATTCCTTTCCTAATATGCCTCCTTATACTATATATTTTTTCTCCCCTCCCCTTAATCTGTTCCATAAGAAGAAGAATTTGCTAAAAGGTCTCCTTATCCCTATTTTGTCTCTCCCCCTCTCTTCACTAAAATGACATCAGATTTCATTGATATTTAAGTGCATGCACTTCATTCCAAATATATTTATAAGCCTGGACCGCTTTACTAATCTCCTCTCATTTGTAAATTATAAGGAACAATGGATAAATTTACGAAAAAGAAAAGGAAGAAAGGATACATGCACCGTTTGAATAGAATTTTTAAAAATTGAGGTAATATGTTGGGTCTACGGACAAAAAAATTAAGTTCCCAATTATTAATGGGTTGGAACCTCGGAACCTGTAGGTAGTTGGAGGATGGAGACCCATTTACATCCCTTGGTCCGTATTATAGAATGACAACCCATGCAGACGAACCCCACCCACGTGATGATGATGGCCCAAATGGGTATTCCAAGCGCCACTCATGTTGCCTTCTTAAGAAGTTTTTCCTTCGATAAGGGAACTCTCTATCTAATCCTTTGGCATTCAAAGGGACGAGTGTACGTCTCCAACGATTTCGACTCTCTTCATCTCCAGTCTTTTCTCAACACACGATCCGGACTCTTCAGCATTCCTTTTCTGCATAATCTTTTAAAAGATTAGAATAGATCTGGAAGCTCTCTTTCCTTTGAGATCTCACCTCTTTTCTAAAGAGTCTAGATCTCTCGTGTTTCCTAAAAAAGAGAGATTAAGTTAAACACAAGAACAGGAACGAAGCCACAAATGCTACATTTTATTAGATGTAAACTAAGAGAGTGGTTTTCTTTCTAAAATCTCTCTTTAAAATCCCCTAAAATCCGACACTTCTGAAGTGAGTGGTTTGCATGTCCATGAGACGAAGTCCAAACAATGATCATTTTCTGTAATTTCAGAAGGCTGAAAGCAAAGGTTGGTTTAACTTTTATTAATTTGTGAGGGGTAAAACTAAGGGACCTACTTAGATGCATGCTAAGCAAGAAAAGAATAGTTTGACAAGTCTCATTGTGGACATAATTTTGGAAAAGATCATCACAATTATTGATTTAGAAGCCATTAGCAGATTGTAACCTTAAACTAAAAACAAAACGATCTAGAATTTAAATTTAAAAATATGTAGTAAAAAAATAAAATGAAAAGTTATAATAACAATAGTTTAGTTAGTAAGAAAAAAAAACAGTATAAAGAGTTATACTTTAAAGTTCTAAAAATCAAAATTTATAAGTTTTGGTTTTTCAGATTTTGTCTCAATTTCTCTTATTGGATGGTTCTAAAAACGTTGGTCAAATTGCCGATATACTCATTGCTAGGTACTGTTGGCACTTTAGTATCATATACATGACCAAGGATTGATCCCGAGTCTTCAAGTTTAAAGTATCACTCAATTAACATAATTCAATAAAGTCAAAACAGTCTTTGTCAATTAGATTTTATAATTTATTTTAAAATGTTACATAAAATCTGCTACATTAAGTTTCTTCCTACATTTCTCAAACGTACAGCCTCCACTGGCCTAGTCACTCAATTCTCCACCAAAAAAAGAAAAGAAAAAAAAAAAAAAAGCTTGGGACCTAGTTTGTTCAAGATCCACAGTGAAGAAATTGGCTTCTCTGGTTTGGAACTACTTAATGCAACCAAGGCTATCATGTTTTGCTTGGCGGAGGCTTCTCTTGAGGAAAACTCCATTTCTCCTTTTTTTTTTTTTTTCCCTCTCTTTTGCAAAATCTTTTTGGAGGTGGATTTTAGACATGACGAGCGGAAATGCCTCCAGATTTCACTGCTCCTTCAATATGTTCGGCCATCTCCTCTAATTGATGCCAGGAAATGTATTGCTATGGTCTTATTTGTAGCCATCTCCTCCCTTTGGATATCTAGGAATGAAGCTGCTTTCAGGGACTCAACTCCTTCTCATTTGAACGATATCAAGCTTTTCAAGGACCAGGTCTTTTTCCTCTTAGATGCATTTTGAAGCCCTTCAACGGCCAGACCCTTACTTCTATTAATCATTTTCTGGTATATAACACTCCCTTGTAATTATTTTATGTTGGGCATCTTTCCTCTTTTGTAAAGCTCTCTTGGTCTCCTAATTTTTGGGATATTTCTGCAATATACAATTTGCATTTAAGCGAAAAAAAAACGTGAGGATCTTAGGCACATGGAAGATGAAAGATCCAATTCATATCATGGCTGCTATAAGGAACATCATGACTTTATTTTATTCTGCAAGTGTGATTTTACTCAATGGAGTTCGCTTTAGATTTATTCGGTGTATTTTGATTTTTTCCATTTTCAATTATTTGTATTCTAATATTTATTGCTTTTCTCTCTTTTTACGTATTGTAATAGTATTTTTATCAAGAAATCAATCGAATGGTGTGTGCAAGGGGAGTTGAAATTGACATCATACAAATATGCTGGGCATGACATTTATGGCCCATGTCGGGCTAGGGAATGGGTCCAAGAACACCCCTCGCAATGTGGCTAACCACACTAAAATAGAGCAAAATTTTTGCCACTTCTAAATTTGACATTTGCTCTTGTGGATATGTCTCACACAATCTTACCATGTGCAATAGCATCTTGGGCCCACCTATTTGCACCGATCCGATGGAACTACACCATCGGATCAACTAGCAAAATGTCTTCTGTTTTCAATAATCTGAATCATTCTTTTGACACTGCAATCAATTTCATTTTTTGCTGATCCATCCCTTTCTCCTGGTAAAATGTCCGCTCCAAACCCACCCCCCCATGCTTTCTCTTTTCCCCTTATTAATCCAACTAGGAAAAAAAAACACCAATGCTTTCTCCTTTCCCCTTATTAATTCAACTAGCCAAAAAAAAAAACACTAGCAAAATATTTTTTTCAAACACAAAACCATAAAAATTGCACGCTACAGATCAAGTGGTTAGCATCACCACATTGAGTTCAAATTTCACACCTGGGGTGTCCTATCTGGATTTTTGCATCCCCACCCCTCCCATAATCTATGGAGCCCTATGGGCCTCATGAGATCTCGTACGATAATATTGTATGACACCAATGCACAAGGGCACAAGCCTTTAAAATTAGTGTGACACTAGAATATTTAGAGGGCTTCCATCACCATGTAATATAAGACATTCATCTCACCAAAAAGATGAAAAAACAAAAAAAAAGAAAAAAGAAAAAATAAGATATTTATCTCTATAGTCAATTCTATTGAGTCACCTTGGAGATAACTTATCATAAAATCATCGTGTACTAATAAAAAAAGGGTAGATAGGTAAATAAGGAAATTGAACTTCAACTAGACAGTTCAATCTGCCTCCTTAACTCGTCCCATCATCTCAGTTCAATCTGGTGTTTGGCCAAGTCTTCCTTTGGTTTTAAAGTTTTTTTTTCTCTGATGCCTCCTCCCAAGTCCCAACATCCCACCATTCCCCTCACCAACCCAATCAATGCCATGGTCAGCTTAATAACTAGTATTTATGCCTCATTCAACTACTTCCAAAGAAGATCTTTGTGGTCCCACCTGATAAACTTCCCCTCTACTACCATTCCTTGTCTTGATTTGGTGACTTCAATGCCATTTCAAGCAATGATGAAAGACACAATTTCAGCCACCCACCCACCCCCACACACCCCACCCCCCCCCCCCCCCCCCCCCCCCCCCCCCCCCACGCCAACGACTTCAACAGCATGATGCTGGCTGCAAGCCTGACATTGGCTACAGAGGTAAGCAGCTATTGGTCAAATAATTGCCTAAGTTCGGGCTATGTTGCAGCTCGCCTTGATAGAGTTGCTCCTTAATCAACATTGGTTGGAATCCTTCAATGACCCATCTCTCTCTCATTTGCCCAGAATCTCTTCTGATCATAACCCCATCTTGCTCTCCCACAACCCTCCTCCCTCTTCAATGAGAACCCCTTGAGTTTGAAGTTATGTGGCTGCTCCACCCTGTTTTTTTTTTTTTTTTTTTTTTTTTTATAGTAAAGGAATGTTGGGATATTGATATCCAGGGTAATCCTCAATTTATCTTGGCCCAAAAACTGAAAAATCTGAAATGAAGCTGTAAAAATGGAATTTAGAAACTTTTGGAGTTTTGAGATATAACATTAAAGAAGCTGAACTCTCTCTCTCTCATGCAACTCCAACAGAGCATGGATTCCTCTCCCTCTAGCTCACCGACCAGTAAAGCACAGCAAATGATCTTCTCAATCCAAAGGAAGAAGCGGCATTTCCATGTGCGCAAAGTCATTGGGCATTTCTCATATAGCCCAATTGCTAAGCTAATGTCGGGCAAGCCATGGGGTAAGATGGAAAATGAACACTATGCATCAAAGAAAAGCATGCCCGAGGCACGTAAATAAACAAGTACACAAGTTACAACTAATATCCCGTGGATCATCATTCAAGGAATCATTACAAGCAGCCATTCTAAGTCTAAGATTGGCCTTAACATGTAAGCATGATAATATTCAACTCTATTCGCCTTTAGGATTTGAATGCCATGTTTCCAGGTGCTTGACATTCCAAAGCCTTAGGTTTAAATACACTTGACATATTACCATGCTTCACATGTCTCGGAACAATCCGGGAGTGAAAATCGACCCAAACAGCCACTCTTTGCTAATCTCAAGTTTACACGTTAAGGTGAGTCCGGTTGCAAGTCAAGGGGTCCAACACCACTACAACAGGTCTATCTAACTAAGCTCTAGGTACTAGCAGTAAAAGATACAACCGCTCTGTGGGTTGAGGGTACGTCGAGGGGGCAGCACGCCCTCATTGGGGGTTCCCCACGAAACCTAGTCTAATTATTATGGGGTTTCCTATTGGCTCTTCAAATTCTAAGTTAGAGGTTACTTAAAATGTCTAGGGTTCCTGTGCAAGGAACCAAAGGTTTGAATCACTAAGCTATATTGGCCCATGAAGGGGGCAAACAATGGCCTAAAATATGTTCTAGTAAGTCACTAAACTTATAAGCTTCATTGAGATTATTTTTAATCTTCTAATAATTCTCTTAACTTGCTCTAGTTTTATATTTAAGAAGATTAATTAGAACCATTTTATTTATTATGGAAGTTTCTTTGGTTGAGTTCATCATTTAACAATTTTAATAATGATGTCAAAACATTTTTAAGCATCAGATTTTGGAAAGATAACAACCATCGGTTATAAGATACTGTGAATATAATCTTTTTGATTAAACTATAATTCTACATTTTTAAACTGTTCAAATATACAATGTAATTTAGCCTAAAATTTTGTTGAAGACGCCAGAGCATAAAACATGAACAACTTTTTTTCTTAAAGAAACATGTCTTTGATATAGTCAATCCTGAAGTCTGTTTCGATTCATTTTATAGAAAAAAAAAAAAAAAACTTTCTTGTAGAAATGTTCAATGTAATGATTAAAAAAGCAGTATCAAAGAGGAATTATGTTTAATTTAATGATTCATAATTAATTTTTAATTTTCTCATAGTTTACATGCGGAAGACTATATATATGGATATTATCAATGATTTTTTATAGGTATATATACCGAATATTATTTTAATGATTCTAACGTAGCTAAACAAGCCTGACCCATTCTTAGACCATAATGATTTCAGCATAGAAAGAGTTCAACAAAGTAATGGTGCCAAATAGAGTTTTAAATCAAAAAAATAAAAGGTGATGTTTAGCAACAGAAAGAAAAAAGCCTTTAGCAGTTTCCGCCACTAAAAGTGTCGTTTCCACCCCAACACCCACTGTCCAGGGGTTTGTGGCACTTTTTTAGCTACGGAAAACAATTTCCGCCGCTAAAAAGGGACTAAGTTAGCACTTTTTTCCGCCCAATTAAAATCGACTCTTATGAGTCATTAGTAAAATGCCTTCATTCATGTATCTCTTTAAGCTATGGTCCCACTTGATTTAATAAATCAATAACACAACACTCGATCCAATATTTAACATAATAGAGGGATAGAATCACAAACTGCACTAAGATCAAAACCTGCAAATATGCAGCAAGGAAAAACATAGAAAAAGTCGATTATAAACAGGACCAAAAAAAATTAAGCATTAAAATTACCCTAGGAAATTCAAACAGAGAGAAAACTCAGCTTGAGAAGCTTGTAATTATCCAAATAATTCATAAGACTCCAGATTCTACTAACATGAACATAGTGTGCTTCTAAAAGGAAAGGCAGCAAATCTGCATGTCGCTTTATGAACTTTGTTCCACTTTCTACCCTTGCGACGAAATACCCATACATCTCTGAAGGTTCTTAGGAATATGAAATCCCTATTAAGTGTTACTGGAAATGCAGTCTCTCTTAAGAATTCACTAATGCTCCCTACATTCACTCTATCAGCCAGCTCCCATTCCTCTCTCAGGCAATCTTTCAACACCCATATATTCATCCACTCCCCCAAAATGTTTATCACTGACAAAGACCCTTCCAGCTCCAACAAGTAAACCCTACTTATACTACTTTTAGCAATCTCAGCTGGTGGAGTGATCTTTCTCCGGGCCTCATTGTACAAATCAAATACTAGTATTTTTGAACTCACAGATAGACAATAAAGTGAGCGGCCGACGGAGACAACCTGATTCTGGTCCGCAGTATAAACAAGTCCACCACCAGTGCCAAATGAATCAAAAACCAACTTCTTCCAAGCATTGGTCTCCGAATCAAATAACAAGCAATTAAAAAGCCTAAGGACGTATGAAGAATCAGTGTCTGCCAAGACTGCCAAAACTACATTGTACCTCTGAGTATATGGGTCAACAGCAAAACCCACGATTTTAGTGAGTCTTCTCTCTTCAATTACAGGAAGTGACTTGAACTCTCTAGTCATTGGATTGCAGACGTAGTAAGCCCTATCAATTTTAATACTTGAGCAAAACAGCAAACCATTACAAGAGGCTCTAACCCGCACATGTTCGTTCAAGAAACCTAGAGAGAACTCGAAAGAGAGACCCGATTTGTCCACACTTCTCATAGGATTTCTGCTAGAATTATCTTCTACAAGCAAGACCATTGGTTTTTTCCATGACTCTTCATTATTGAGTTTAATGAAGTACCTGTCAGAAAACAATGTATGCCGAAACTCACATACAGATTTAAATCTAACGAGAGATTCAAGAGGCAATCTGGCAAAAATATGTAAGATCACATCATCTGGGAGAAGAAACACATCTCTTAACTCAAAGGATGTATGCAAGTGCTGTAGTGGATGGGAAGAAATTATTTTCATTGCACTAACCAGAGGGGGCTGTTAAATTCAGTGTTGGATTGGATTTCAGTCGGGTCTGATTTGGCCACTGTAAACACGAAGATGGCCTCTTAGATTTGCAAAGACTTTCTCGATCTGCTCTTCTTTCTTGGACGATTGAATGAGAATACCATATGACCCTCATTTGGAACGGAGACATCTTATCACATTACATGTTGCAAGTTGTTTTGTTTTTTCTTTCCTCTTTGGTAAATGAAATAAGTAGAAAGTTGTCTTTGACTAGGCTTCCTCGTTCAGTCTTCCCTCACTTGGACAAGTGAATATTTTGGATAAATCAAGAGGGTCATTCTATACACTTTTTAAAATAAAGAAATTCTCATTACTTTTTTTTTCTTTCTTTTTTTTTTTTTGAAGATATAGGTTAAGAAGTTAACATGACTTAGAAGGTTATGAATGTCAAGGGGCGTCCTTGTCTGTTAATTGGGCCAATGCTTTTGAGACGAGGGGCTAAATTTGAGGCAAAGCTACAACATACTATGGTGCGGCGCCCTTCTTCAATGTATGGTGGGGCCCACCCTTTTTTTTTTTTTTTTGGATTTTGATTGTATAGTGGTTGCTCTAAGACTTGGCATTTGCCCGTCAATATTTTAAGTTAAAGAAATTACCACAAACCCCATAGTATGATTATGCTGTCTATCTCGTGGGGCCCAAATTGATGCACTCCTATGATTGAGGGGAAAGTTTAAATTATCCTTACTCATGATTTATCAATCTGAAAGTTTAATTGTCTTTTAACTATAGAAAAATAAATAACATTGGTCAAAAGACCATCGAAGTGCTACTGTAGAGCTGTAAGGGCACTCTAAAACAATCTATAAGATGTGAGAGCCTCTACGAGGTTAAATTTATACCTAGGAAAAAGAAACTATTCTTTTTTTTTTATGATGTGGATGTCTATAAGGTCTTTGACCCAACGGGAATAATCCTCCGCGTAGTGCCCGTTAAGCCCACACAAACACTAACGGGAAAATCATGGGTGAGTTTCAAACACAAGACACATGGGGAGCAAATCCATGTCTTATGTCACTCCACCAACTCCTAGGTGAATATTAAACTGTACATCTTACTTAGCTATCTCCAAATTCATAAATTTCAATATCAAAATCATGAGAAAGTTCTTATAAATTATCATATGAATGTTCAAATTAATTGCAATTGGCAGACACACACAAGTTAAAATGCACGCTTCCATACAAAGACTTTTCTAGGGGTGAAACAACTTGTAGTTAAACACAAAAAAGAACAAAAAGAAAACAAAGGAAGAAAAATAAATCAATAAGCAATTTGAAGTTGAACTAAATAGACATGGTCTTCTGAGCCATCAAGCAATATAATGCAGAGAAAGGCCACATTCCCATATGCTTGCAATTAACTATACAATGCCAAACAATGAAGGACAATGCTGGATACCCAGAAAAACAGATTAATGGCCTTCGAACCGCGCTCAGAAAAAATTGTAAGGTGGGAGAGCTTCTTCAACATTAAAACCATTAAACCATTTTTCTTATCATCTTCAGATTCATATTGTTCTATGATGAAATCAGGACAAACTTCTCATTAATTATTATAGCTTTGGATCAAAAAACATAAAGAGAAAGAAACAAAAGAAGGTAAGATAACTAAATGAGGAAATTGAAGATCAACTCTTAACATGCATGGTCATGTGAGCCAGTCACAACCAATGACGCCATCACATCCTGGAATTGAAGGAATGTCCAACCCATCTTTACCCAATTCGAATTCTACGTATATACCTTTCATCCCATTGGATTGCTTAAATAAATAAAGACTCCACTCTATCACACTGGGAACATAGTAGATGCGATTTGCTTTACAGCCGGTTTCGCTTGCACAAACAGAAACAGAACCTTTTCGGCTCAAGAACAGCGCCCGATCACCCAAATTTTCTATCTCCTTCCACTCCCACTCGGTTAAGTCCGCTCTAAAAACATCAAAGCTGAGACCTGTGTGGACTACCAACACTCTCACCAACAGTAACTGTCCACAAGATTCCACCAAATAGAATCCTTGGAACCTATGCCACTCTGGTAATCGACTCTTTTGCAATTTCATTCCCATCTTCACTTCACTGGTAGCAAAGAGGGGGTCGGCCAAGACAAGACTCCCATCCTCATTCAATCCATGCAACTTTCCTTGAAAGAAGATGACATTAGAGATGAAAGAAGTTCTCTTCCATTCCACTTGATGAAACGTTCGGTTTGACTGATCGTTGAGTCGGCATAGAAGGAATTTGTTGTTTGATTTAGTGACCAGGAGAGCACCATCGGGATCAGCTTGAGTAGAGAAGAAGAGGCAATAGTGATAGTGGACAAATTCTTCTGCCTCTGGAAGATCAACTCGTGTATTGGTGAACGGATTGAAGAGAAATTTGATGTGCGTATCATCGGAGTCCTGCAACAGAAGCCAACCACCAGAAGATGAGATGGTGGACTGAGGACAAAAGCGATGGGGCACTGGTGTCTTTTCCATTCTTTTCTCTGAGAGACTGAAGAGTTGGCTGCTTATTCTGTTGTTGATCAGTCCACGAACGATGAGGAAAGGGGCATGTGGAGCAGGATGATGAAGAGTCACTCTTTGTGCTTTGCGCCATGAGCGGCAAACAGAGGCGAACCGAAGATGATCGGGCAGGGTCAGGGGCTTCAAAATCAGTTCAAGAAGAGGTTGGGGAAAATCTGACCAATTACTAGTAGTTTCTTCCATGTCCTTTGTAATTCAACAGTTACGTTGACGCAAGAAGAAGAAGAAGAAAGCATGCATATATAGAATGTAATGGACGAAAAACATACATCGGTAAGGGTGAAAAGAGTGATTTCCTAATATAATAGGCTGGTGAAAAAAGAAAGTCGACAGTAAGTTTAAATTTTTATCTAACTCAAAAGGGACTTGCAGTGTGTTTTCAAACCACTTACTAACCTCAAAAGTTTCCACAGCCTACTCTCTCTCTCTCTCTCTCTCTCTCTCTCTCTCTCTCTCTAGAGGACTGAATGAGAAGACTGTTCGTTTAAAAGGTTTCTAGAAACAACTCACATTAGAAAGGAAACATTGTTAAGGAAACCTTATTTAACCTTAACCTCTCAACTAAAAAGAGAAAACATGCATGTGTGCTGTATTACAATCAGGAAACCTAATCATTCTCTAACTCTTTTAATGACAAGAATCGGTCCGAGAAATAAGGCTTTTGATTCCACTTACGAACACGAAGGTTTTTAAAATTCCAACTCTCCCTTTGTTCTCTTCCCTCACCTTGCGAAGAGTGAATATTTGAAACAAATCAAGAGGATCGTTCTATACACTTTCTATTCTCTAATGAAGTGATTCTTATTCCTAAATTTACATATAAGAAACCTTGTACGTTAAGAACTTGAGATATCGTCTTCCAGATGGTTGTTAGATTTTAATTATATGGTTCTTTGAAATTTGAAAAAAAATTAATAATATGTAAGCAATAATAGATGTTGTGATATCAAATCTATGCCTTTCTTTGAGAAATTTTATTTACAAAATTTATATTTTTTTATGACGAGGTTATACCTGTGATATTTTTATAGGGTAAGACTATTCCCTGGACAAAGGCATGACTTCCAACACACGTGCAACAAGTAAGTCTAGGGTGGAGCTCTAACACAAGACATCGGTATCTAACCCACACCTTATGCCAATGAACCATCCCCAAGCGGGTTTCAAAATTTTTTATACCAATTAAAATAATAAAATGTAACAACGAATTCACCGTTGTATAGCTGACCGGCAATTACTAGCAATTCCAACTTCATGCAAGTGAGTTGCAGCTAGCAATCCGACCATAGAGCGAGTTTTTGGAGTAAGCTCTGATAAGTCCTTAAAAATGCACATTTTCATGGCTATTTTTGGTAAGTTTAAGGACTTATTAAGCCCAGAGAGTCTCATTTAGTGTCATATCATGATTTTATGCATTTTTTATCCATTGTAGTGAATTCATGCATAATTTGCTCAAAAACCAGCATTTTTGCATCAAATCATGAAACCTGACATTTTCTTAATTTTATTTTTTGGAAAAAATTTCAAATGTGTTTTTCTCATGAATTATCATCATATAAAATAATGTGCATTCATTCATCTTTTCACGAGAGATGGGTCTGCATTCATGCATTCGTGAATTATGGGTGAATTTGTCTTTTCACATAAAAATTCATTTTTTTTGGCTTGTAGGAAATGAGAAAAAGGGTTCCACACATGCACATGTGTAAGTCACACATGTGGGACATCCAAGAGGGCCCACCATCGTTGCAAAATTTATTCAAAGATAATTTCAATAAGATTTGAGGAAATCTCTAAGAAAATCCAAGAATCCTCATTGGTGACAATTCAATAGTCAAATTGGAAAGATTCTTCACAAGAGACCAAAGAGTGCAACAATGGAAAATTTTCCTCATGCAAGGACATCCCACCTCAGCTGGATTTGAGCCAAATAATGCCAACCGATTTCAAGAGACTCTTTCTCTTCAAGTCATCTCAAAAGTTCCAAAAGAAGAAGGAAGATATGACAAGCATGGAAAGTAGCTTTGCAAAGAGAGTAAAAAGGAGAGAAATAAGGGATTGGAACGTTGAAACCCACCCCTCCTTTTGGTTGTACGGTCAGCATGGTATGGTGGTCCTATCATGTACATGAATTTCCATTAATAGTGCACCCAACTCAAAAAAATTTTGCACCAAAAATCTATATAAGCAAGGCTTGAGTGTACCATATTCTTCACGGTTGAAATCGTCCACCTCTCCCTCTAGCTTAATTTCATTACATCTCTCCCTTTCTTCCCATTCATCTCAAGCCATCAAGGCCTTTTTTCTCAAAGGCCACACCACCACCCTTGTTTTCTCAACTAGAAAGAGGGATTCTCAATCATCCTAGTATGTATTTTTTTTGTTTTTAATTTTCAATCTTATGTACTCAATTGCATAATAGTATTAATAAAATTGTTTCTTTTTAATTCTTGTATTGATTTCTTGTGAACCTTGATATTAGTTTTGCAATAGGGTTAGTCCTTACTTTTGGTTAAGTAATTTTAATTGGCTTCGAATAATTACTAACAACTCACCTTAGCATCCTCACAATATACCTTGTTTTCTACAGATACATGGTATTTTTGGAGGCAAAACAATGTGAAGTTGAATAGAGCTGACCTAGAAAAGTAAAAAAAATCCAAGTTTGAAATTTATTTATTAAAAAGTGAGGATTTGTCATTCTCAACTTGGATTGACAACCCAAGTTGAAGAATGGGGCCCTAGGTTTGCACTTATAATTTTTTTTGAGCCCAAAAATGAGAAGAATTAAAAGAAGCAATTCACCACTTTTATATTTCAGTTTTGTTTACCACCTTTGATTTATGCACACCACCCTTATTTTCATCACTTCACTTTTAATTCCTGCACCTTTTCCAATTCTATGTCACACAATTTTGTTTAGATTTATTAATTACTGGAAAGTGCGTTAGACTCATGTATTTATTTTTATTTTATTTTTTTGCATAGCATTAAGAGCGGCGTTCACGTGAAATTCTGAAATCAAATTCTCATATTTTTATGTTAAACATTCATGTGGCAAAAACAGCCCACTTTCTGCATAGTTTTAGGAAAACTGCAGAAACAGTTTTTTTACAAAAAGTTCGAAATGGGAAGATTAGTCAAATCATGGTATTTTTCTGTGAAATTTGGAGAAATTGAAGTTTAATATGTGGTCTATCACACCCCAAAATTTCAGAGCAAAACTAGTTCAGGAGGTTTGTGAATCAGTGGCTCAAACATGGCTGGTCGGACCCACCTGTGTGCAGAATTTCTGCACAGTTTCTATTTTTAAGTCATGTTATACACTCATATCTCATTCGTTTTAAATCATTTTCCACTTCTGTTTTTTTTTTTTTTTTTATTTGATTCATGCATCATTATAGTTTAAAATCCAGCCATTAAACTCAGTTTTATGTTGCATTAGATTCTGAGAAACCATGCATAGAAACAGCCCTGTTTAATAGTTTTCCAAACTTAAAAATTTCTAACATCTCATGGCATACATTGCATTACTAACTTTCTAACTTTTGGATTAGTTTCTAATTTCGTGGTTTAGATAATTTCCAGAAATAAAAGATCTTTCTAATTTTTGTTAATTGAATATTTTTAACTTAGGAAGTTTCTTAAGATTTGGAAATTCTAAAATAAGGTTTAATTGACTAAATGCGTTCTAAATTTGTTAGGATTTGAAAATCATTATTTATTTGGAAAGTCCTTAACTTTAGGGAGTTGATTAACTTGGTGAAAAAGTAGGTTGTTTCCTTTTGATTGATTTGATTTGTTACTAATATTTGTTGAACATGTTTTGATTAATTTAGTTTCTAACTTAGGTTTGTTTTATTACTAATTTAGCTTCTTAGTTTTATTTTTTGTAAGTTTTATTTTTGGATTGTTTCTAATTTGATGTTCTAATTTGTTTGTTCTTTTGTAGCAACTTGTGATTCCTTTTAGATTTGGCCTTTTGATTTAAGAGTTTTTATTTTTGGAAATGTATTTAATTTAAAGTAGGAATGATGAATGTACTTTTTTAGATTTTAGGCTAAAATTAGATTTAATTCAGGGTAGGTGATAAAGTTGGAAAGCCTTATTTATAAAGCTCCCTGTGGATCGATCTGGTCTCATCAAATTTATTACTGCAATCGAAGCTCTGCACTTGGAGCTGCGATCAAGCTCACTCTGGTGGGATCGCGACCAAAGATATAAATAATTGAGATTGAAATATCAAATATATGACTTTCCATTTTAGACTTCCATTTGAATTTGAATGAAACAAAAGAGCATTACTAAAGCTTTTTTTCCTTTCTCAAATTATATGTAATGAAAGGGTCAGATTGAGGATTTCGATTTTGTTCTAACTTCAATTAGTTTTGACTAAAAAGCAATGGGTCGAGCGTGGTTCTTGTTTAGGCCAACCCAAATCCTACTCAAATGGCAATTTCTCTACCTATAACTTACATGCCTCGTGACTTGTATCAGGTGGAGTTTCTGTTAAGATCAACGTCCACCCTCGCTCCTGAGCGGACATAATTGTAGTCGAACCCTCGCCCTCACAGTAAAACCATTGTTGTACCGTCTCCCATCACTAATAGGTTTTGGGATAAGTGGTAGCTCAATAGGGTGTAAGATCCTACAAGTGGTATCAGAGCCTTCTAAGTCGAGTGCTGATTATTACCACATGTGTTGCTACAACTTTTCTTTTTATCCTAAATTGGCCTACTAGACTTGAAGGCCCGTCCTTGGTTATGTGTGTGATACCAAAATGCCAACATCACTTAACAATGAGTGTGTTGGCATGTGATATTACAACTTTGCATTTAAAGATTGTAAGTAATATATATATATATATATATATATATATGAGTTAAAGGTAAATGGGGTGGAGGAGCCAAGCATACCCAAAGGCTGAACCCACTCTGATACCGACTCCAAAAGAGTTCAGAAACCTATACCCAACTCCAACCATAAAATTACTCCTCCATGTTCGTTTTTATTCTGGTTTTTTCATATTTATATAATTCATCGAGAAGGACAATGTTCTCCTAAGAGCAATATGCAATCCAGCTCATTGGGCCAACTTAAATACATTTCTATCAATCAGAGGAGGATAGATGGAAAGATCTTCTACGAACAAAATGAAGCCGAAATGCCAACCCCGCTAAATTATCCTTGCCCTTGATTAAGCAGACTTAAAGTTTAAATTAAATATTAACCACAAATCATTTTTTAGGTTAAATCTGATGGATAGTAAAGGTTCAATGACGGTAAAATTAGCCTTGATGTCAGATCAGAGGACGAAATAGCATCAAAGGCGCCAGCACTGATCAAAGGTAAGCCAAGGAGGACCTGACAGAGCTGGACTAAACATGTAGTTACTCGCAGGAGAACATTCTCGTCATATATAAGAAACCCCACAATGCTGCCATGCAAGGCCAAGATAGTGAACCAAATTTTTAAAGAGAGTTGACCTAAATTAGGCGATCTCCCTCAATCTGGACATGAGACAAGCTCATCTACAGAAAATTTTCAATAGCTATAATTTTAGGCCATTAATTTTGCCTCAAGAGAATTTTCAACCTGACTTCTTCCCGCGCATTCTACAGCTAAGAGGTCCGGAGAAGCTACAGAGGATATCTTCAACTCCTGCAGTCTATGATTACTTGGAGGTGGTAGCCAAATGTCTACTGGAAGACCTAATGATACTGTTCACAAAGAGAAAAGGTTAGTTGAGTTTCGATTCGTTCTGAGATAACACAACTTTCTGTTTTTATTGAGGTGGCTAGATGGGCTAATTTCGAACGACATGGAAATTTCTCACAAGTATCGGCAAACCATCATTCCTAGTTTCAGACATTGATGCAAGTCCTTTGACCAGAATGAGGAGGCCAGTGATTGTTATTTTGAAATTATGGATAGAGTTGGAGGGAATAGCCTCTAAACTGTTGCGGATATTGGACAGTTTCAAACAAAGATGATCAGCACAGACCACAACAGCTAGGGAAAGATAATAGGGTCAAATTTTCTGTGGTTGTCCACGGTTGGAAGTACTTTTCTCAAAATCTCTCAAATAAAGAAGTTACATTTGGATGGAATTAGTATCCATTTTCCACTGCCTCTTCCATGGTCAGTAGGGACCCATGATAGGGTACGTTCTTCCAAGTGTTTGTAATCAAATTTGGATGGAATATCCATTTTCCATTGCCTCTTCCATGGCCAGTAGGGACCCATGATAGATAGGTTCTTCCAAGTCATGATAGGGGAATAGCAAGAATCTTTTCACTAATATCCTGTTCCCATAACCTCTCTATCAAGTCTCTTTTCTAGTGGGTACAAGTATCATCGGAGATGGTCAGGTTTGACACTCTTGTTAAGGGATGGTGAAGTCGAATTTAGAGGTATCTTGGCTGGGATCATAGATCATATCATACTATAGCAATCAATGGAAACTATGACTGGTCGAAGATTAATAGAAATTATGGTAATGTACACCTTTAGGTTATTTTATGTGAAATTAGTAGTTATATTAGAAGAAGATTCACTCTATAATTCCTACCTTTTCATCTAATAATGTAAAAGGAATAGGTAAATGTTAGAATTATTTTTGTATCTTCAGTTTTTTTCCTTTTTGCTGGAAAAGAGGGGTAATATTGAAGCCAAATTAAAATTGGAGTAGCCCAACAATATGGGCCCACCACCACCTACACACACAGGACACACAGGAAACATAGCATAAATAGAGCAGCAAAAAAAAAATATCCTTCACAGGGCATTATACCAGTTCCAGAGACATCTCCATTGCTGTAAGAACCCACATAGAGAGTAGAGCCCAAGAAAATAAAAGAGTCAGCAGACCTATCTATCGAAAGCTCCTCACAGATATCTATCTCTATTTAAATTGTGACGAGTAGTCACCGAGAACATAATCTCAGACTACTGCATGCTAATCTCTTGGCCAGCCGCCCTTTTTCAACCAATTTGTAAAGCATAATCCTTTTCATTCAAGTGCATTTTTTTTAAATGACACCAATGTGCTTGTTGGGTGAAAAAGTTCTGCCCTCTTAATTTATTTTACTTTTAATCCTGTTTTCTAATTGTGGGCATTGTCCAAGTATTCTATAGGCCGATTAGGGGGCCTGCACCTCCTAAAAAAATCTGACAACCCCTAACCTGACACGTAATTACAGGTTTCTGGTTGGCCCTTTTTGGTTCTGGGTTTAGCCCAAGTTGACATTTATGATCCAATCTAGTGAACTGGGTTTGGTGTTGGGGCCAAACCTACAATGTGACTAGCAAAGTCAAACCAAAAAGGGGGTCAACTTGACTACAGAGGTTGCTCAGTTGGTTGGCAAACTGCACACGTTGCTCATATATCCAGGGATTGATGCCTAGGTATGCCACTCCTCCAACATGTGTAGGCCATCCTTCTACTTTGTGAGTTTCTCTTCTCACTTGTGTGGGCTCTCTCGGGTCCCAGCCCACAATACTAGGTCCCAACAAAAGGATTTTCACTTGATGTGAGTGGCTTTGATCATATAAAGATGAGCTCTAAATAAGTCGGTCAGATAGCATTTGTGAGTACCATAAAGCTGGGAGCATGGGAACATTTATCAACAAAAATTTATTGGATCAGTATCAGTGATTCCTCCATGAACTCAATACTTTGAAAATATCATGATAAATACATGAAATGATATTGTCCCAAAAAATATTGAGAACACTGCCAGGAGAATGTGAATATTGTGAAAATTCAAAATAAAACTGGTAAAAACAAGGAGATTCTCTATATATAATTTTAACAGAATCTCATATTATTTATTGTTCTTATTTAAAAATTATAAAAACACCAAAATTTGAAATTCTCCCCCCATTTTTACTAAACCATGATTTCTTCCAATGGGAGTGTTCAACCATTTTTACCACTCATGATCATAAATCCAAACTTGTCCCAACCACCTTCATCACTCTCAATTACTTTCAAAAGGCACACACAGCTCCACTTTTTTATGAGTCAATGTCTGGCGCTGGTTGGTTATATGACAAATTGATTGGGAACGATATAACTATGGCTATAAATTGTGCACTGTGGCTATAAATTATGCACCAAGTAACAATTTCGTTCCTGATGAGTTCATCTCATTGGGTGGGCCTCATATTTTTCCTAACAGCCCGTCGTTAATGGGCCATCGATCACATATAGGATGTGGACCCAAGAGGCTAAGAACGCATGGCTACAAAACGAAGAGACAGAAGCAAGCCACTATTGGGCCCCACAAGCCAGACCCAATCACGAGTCCGGATTTTCTAATGCCTGGAACCAGATAAGGCTTAAGGTCCATTGATCCATCAGTGGGGGCTCACTTGCTAAAATTCAAGCCTCTCAAGATCAGTGTTGGATCCAGGCAGAACTTCACTCCCATAGGAGTTTGGCCCACCTTCATGCTGATCAAATGTAATACATGTGAATATAATACACAAGTGATCAATCTAGTGGTAAGCCCAACTCCTATTGAAGGGTAACTTAGCCCAGAGCCAATGCATTATGAGTCTTGACTCGATGGTTTGGATTGTACAAGATAGGACTGAAAAATAGCCTCTCTCTAGCTTCCAACATGAGTTGATCCTGACATAGCCCATCACTTCAAAATCAACCCCAAATGGCTCACTCTTATTGAATATGAATTTTACATGACAGAAATAAAAAAAATAAAAATAAAAAAAAATAAAAAAATAAAAAAAAGAGGTTTCCAATCAAAATTAAGTACACCACTCATCATCTTTTTGTTTATTTTTCTGTTGGAAGCCTACTTAGATGATATGTCACATTTTATGTGATTCTATGTGATTCCCATAGCTCTAGGCGATCATTCAGAAGAACAAGAACAAAATAATATTGATAATAAAGTTATACCCAACCATATTAGACGTGGCAGGCCCCTATTCGATCGCCCTTATCTTGATCCAACCATTCCCATTCAATCTATGGTGCTTTAATTTTTCCAACCGTTCCATCTAATTGTCTGAAGTAAAACCATACATCTACACATGTCGGTAGTTAGAAGTTATTTCTCTCAAATAAACCAAAGGCTCTTCTCCCCATTCAATAGCTTCCCTCCATATAAACCCCTTGTCACCACCCCCACATCTCACATCACCAGAAAGACCAAAAAAACTCTTCTAAAGATGCCGTCAATCTCAGAAGATCTCAAAGCCAAAGCTGAGGTCTACTATGGAGATGAGATCTGCAAGGAGAAATCCAAGTTCTTGCTCCAGGAAGCTGGATTGCCCAGAGGCCTCCTCCCCTTGGAAGACATAATAGAATGTGGGTATGTGGAAGAAACTGGGTTTGTATGGCTGAAGCAGAAGAAGAAGAAAGATCACAACTTTGACAAAGTAGCAAGGCATGTCACTTATGCCTCAGAGATCACTGCTTATGTTGAGAAGTTCAAGGTCAGGAAACTCACCGGGGTCAAGGTGAAGGAGCTCTTGGTGTGGTTTACTCTCTCGGAAATCAGCGTCAATGACCCACCGACCGGGAAGCTTACCTGCAAAACTTCCACTGGGCTGTTTAGGACGTTCCCCACCGACGCCTTCGAAATCGAAGATGGGAAGTAGGAGACGGGGACGGGTTGAGAATAAACTTGATTAGTTGTTATGTAATCAATCTCCTATGAATTTTAGCTAGCTTAGTGTTGTTGTTCTCGTCTATTGCTTTCTATTAGAGATAACAGAATATCATTTCACCTATCAAGATGGTTTTAATAGGCTGGCCATGGGACCATCAATTTGGGTTCGATCAGGTTCAGCCCACTACGGGCAGATCTCAGATATTCCCAAGCCTGAAATTAAAACGTGGATGTAAACTATTTTTAGGCATTAAATGGAGTGTCATTCTTCTGCAACATGGATTCTGCCTTCTCCTTGTCCTTGAAAGAGGATACGCATGCATGGAAAATGATATGCACACAGTTCGCATGGGAACCATGCAAATCTCATCCGTAACGTCTCTTGTGCACAGTTCACATGACTATTTTCACCCATTATTTATGATCACATATTTCCATTGTCCTCAACAGAGATGGACATTAAAATCTTGGGCATTGAGATTTCCAGGCCCGCCCCATGGCTTGGTTATGCAGGCTATTGATCTATTTGGCCCTATCAGGGACCATATGATCTTCTACAAGACTGTTTTAGCCTCTTGATAATCGGTCCTCTTACACAAGACCATCCCATTTAGTTAACTCCAAACTGGGTTGTTCTCAAGGGTTGATCTAGAACCTAAATCATCACATTGAGGGAGTAGTTATATAAATTCATGGCCAAGGTAATGAATGTATATGATTCCTAGTTTTGTATGTACACTCCTCACACTGAAGCAGTGGCGTGGAAAGAGTTAGAAACGGTGCAATTATCACATCTTCTTCTTGATTCAAAGGCTAACAACAGCAGTGGCGGGCCCATAAAATCATCCAAGAGGGTGCTACGGTGCAAATAATAATAAGAAAGGAAATTTAAAAAAAGCCCTAATGTTTATGCCTTATTTCAAAAAAGGACACAAGTTTCAAAACTTTTCAAATTAGTCTTTAAGTTTTGCAGAAAGTTTTTAATTAAGAACATCCATCCATTTAAAGCTATTTTTCGATAACTTTTTTCCCAGTTTTTTTTTTTTTTAAATACCCAAATTACCTTCCATTGAAATATAACTCTCCTTCACTTTCTCTATATTCTCCTCATTTCCTTCACCGGTGTCCCTCACGGTAAACAAGGACAACCAGTATTTCTATAGCAATCGGCTACATGTAGTGGCTGCCGAAACTATATTATGGCTTTAAATGAAGGGTAATTTGGGTATTTTCAAAATATTGAGGGAAAACATCACCAAAAAAAGCCTTTAAACAGCCGGAAGTCCTTAATTGAATACTTAAGGGAAAACTTGGCGACTAATTTAAAGTCTTGAACTTATGTCCTCCTTTGAAATAAGGCAAAAACTTAAGGCCTTACTTGAAAGTTTTACAAATAATAATATTATTATTTTATTTTATTTATTGTTATTGTTATTGTGCATTGTGCATTGGGGGTTCGGGTGGCAATTGGTTCCAGCCCTGAACACCATATTGATGGGACTAAGCTAATTTGATGATGATGATGGATGATAATGTATTGTTACTTGTTAGTGAATAAATCAAACTAGGGATAATGATTTTATTAGTGTCAATTGGCTGTGTGTGTAGCGGTCAGCAAGGGTGGCCAAAAGCATACTTAGTCCCCAGTTTGGTGATCCAGATTCCAGACCATTGACCTGATGAATCTTTAGCCACATCAGGGGAAAAAACACTCGGAAGACTAGGTACACTAATTTTTAATAATTGTGCCAAAAAGGGAAACGAAACTAGCCACATGCTATTATTCGACCATCCAACACATTTGAGATTAGCCGATGATTCATCAAAACTTTAAATGGAAGATGCCCAACTTTGTTTTATTTTTTTCCCTTTTTTTTTCTTTTTTCCGTGTATTTCATCAATGCACCAGTTATAGTCACAAGTTCTGGACTACACCATATGCCTTGTATTCACAACAGCAATGTTTGCATGAAGTCCCAATAGTCAATCCATACATGTTTTCATATTTATTGCAAAGGCACAAGAACCCTGAATTTTGATTGGATGTAGAGAGCATGTGGAGAAACCAAGGGAAAAAATTGTCCACAACACAAATTTTAACTGTTCATTGTTTTCTCCACCTCCATTTTGTCAACTTTTTTTCCACATCCAAACATGCCCTTAAATTCCCAAACTCTCCACAAGGTACAATGCTAACACAATCAAAAAGTGATTCCATAGTACCCACAGAGTTCCCACTTCCCAGCATAAGCACCTTAGCTTTGTTAGCATGATGTTCAAACAGTCAAACTGCATTTTTCTCATATACATCACAAGGACACAACCTTAACATTGAATATATCCACAAAACAGAAGTGTACCTCAATGAGAATTTTGATACAAGAACCAACAACGAGCACCCAGCTTCCTCGGTCGATGAAAAAGGAAGAGAGTCA
Source organism: Persea americana (assembly GCA_029852735.1). NCBI lineage: Eukaryota > Viridiplantae > Streptophyta > Magnoliopsida > Laurales > Lauraceae > Persea > Persea americana. Next base: position 37,497,851 of record CM056817.1, read on the forward strand.
GAGACATCTCTTGTACAGTTAAAATTGCAGCACCTGGCATAAAACCATATGCTTTTTCACACTTCATCCACTAATCACACAACTTCAGTCCCTGAAATGGATGAATAGTTAGTGGTCATTATCAATAGTGAATAGTAATTTGACAAAAGCATGAAAATGTCAGATGTAAATGTAAAGAGTAAGAAACATTGATTGCCCTGAAGAAAGATTCACTCCATGAGTTCCAGAAATGTGGTTCACACCCATCGGCATGAGTAGTGATTGTTGGTAGTGGAATTTGACCATAATAATAATTTTTGGAAGACTTAAGCGAAGACAGCTTTGAGGATAACATGGAAAGGTGACCAAACATTTTGAACACCAATGGATCTAGAAAAGGATCTTCATGAACTTCAGAATATAAAAGCAAGCAGAACTCAACTGAAAAACATCGAACCATTAGAAAAAAGCCAGGTGCAACATTTACATCCTTGTCTCAGCTTTTACAAGAAAAGACATGTTTGAAGCAACCAAGTGACTAGACCACTCCAAAGAAGGAATTGAAAATCCTCACCTGAGAAGCTCGAACCCATTTCCCTCCGATCCAGTCCTGATGAAGCCTCAAGTCAGAGTGCTTAAATTCTATTTCTTCCTCGGTATCTCTGAAGTAGACAAAGTAACTTGAATTTTTAACTACTTTAGAAATAACTCCTACCCACCATCCATCATTATACCAAGCGTCGACTTCTTCAAGCAAGCGGAAACTTTTGCTCTCCAGAATGTCAGGAGGGGCAGGCCTGATGTTTTGAGAATATACAGTCTCTCTCAGAAGTTGACTGTCATCATCTGTCCTTAGATTCTGGTATTCAACTGTAAACATGTTCTTATCTATTGCCCTCACAATTTTGGCAGCAAACCAAGCGCCCACGAAACCTTCTTCATCACTTCGGACCTCTACTGGTGTTCCACTGCCAAAATCCATCTCCAGCTTTCTCTGCAACCAAGATTCCAAAAAAAAAAAAATCACCAATTACAGATAAAAACCAAGAAAAAAAGGAAATATATATAGTATGGGACATCAAAATTGGAAAGGCTAACTGGATCAAAGAACTTGGATTGTGAAAAAATGGAAAAAAAAATAGAATAGGATATTTCGATTGACATAATGAAGCTGATCTTGAACACAATCCTAAATTATCTCCAGCTTCCCAAGATAATGCAGGAATCTAATCATTGCACATTCTCTGATCTTAGACCTGAGAATAGGCATAGTATTCTTTGGCAAGTGTTATTGGTGATTTATGTTTTTTTTTATATTGATCCTCCCAAGATTTATTTATTTATTTATTTATTTTATTTTTTTTGGCATACTAGCCAGCCAAGGTAAATTTCCTGGTTCCACCACTGCTGGTGGGTCCAGTTATCTAGACCATGTCCTAAAGGCTAAAACTCAGAAACCTGGACTCTAATATCATTCATCGGCCATTGGTCGGTCCTTTAATGTTGAAAGTGGACAATAGCAGCATTTCTTTCTTATCCTTACACTGAAGGACAGGCCAAAAGGATTAGGATGTAGCTCGGATGTTGGCCTCAAAACCAACGAAGACACCAAGTGCAGTCGATATGGAGACTTCAAGAAGCTCAATCTGCAACATGTCTAGAAAAACATATTAAAATGCTAAAAATACATCTTAATTGCAGTATACTGTGTACAAGTCAAAATATCTGTAAGAAATTAATAGTAGAAATACAAGACAGTTTTGTATATGATAGTATATGAATAACAATGAAATAAGAACAAAAGTGAGACTTTTCCATATATTTGCAAGCTTTTTTGATCAATTGCAACTAGGGTTATGCAAACCATATAACCTGTTTGCTGATAGTTTCACATTGTGAAGGATCGAAATAGTGGTTGTGGTGAGTGTAGCGGCTAGTGGGCAAAAAGCAACATAGCAAGCGATACGTAGCGGTTGCGGATGTGGCAGTGTAGTAGTGTGAATTTTTTTAAGTGGTTAAAAAAATATGAATCTTGTATAAAAGTAAATCTTGTGTTTTTTTAGTGATTTGAAACCATATAAGAGTAGAGACAACTTTAGGAAAAGCTAAGGAGAAGAAATAGGAAAAACAATGTTTAAATTAAAACCGATTGGCTCTACTAAGTTATAGACAGTAGCGCCGCTATTTTCAAAATAGCGCAGCGGCCTTGACCGCTACGGCCGATAAAGCGTCCGCTATTTTGAACCATACACATTGTATTGTACTCAACACTGTAAAACTTCTCAGACCATCCTCTTCCTATGGATGACCTGTGTGCCCCATGTGTTTCTCATTTGCAATTGCAATCTAGTAATCCACACATGTTCCAATAATCAAGCATGAAGTCATTCTTTCTGATAGGTTTGGTAATGGTATCAGCAGACTTTCATTGTTGAGTTTGGTATAACTCAAAGCAATATGGAAAGATGCTAGAGAATCTGTACACGTGCACTGACACACAATAAAAGGGCGAGACAGTTGGTGAGAGGGCAAAATGTTGATAGAGAATATTCTATATAAGGAAGGTTGTGATTACATATGGTAGGATATCAGTTAGATCATAGTTTTATTGTATCACAAATCGCTCATACCCATGAATCGAATCGAATCGAATCGTGAATCGTATTGCAAATCGTAGGATTTTTTATTTTTCTAATAAAAATGAAAATAATAAAAGAAAAGGGAAAAAGGAAAAAAGTAGTTATTCAAAACCATCCATTTTCCCAATTATAGCAGTATAAATACAATGACAAATAAGTCCATCACGCAATCATATCAAGACCATCATGACATATATCAATATATAATAAATGATCTGTGCAAATAAATTTATTTTTATTGTAGAAATGTGTAAATAGTTAAATAAGTTTAAGGTATCAATATATTTATTTTTTGTTATCTTTAAATCAAAATATAAAAGTAAAAAATAAAATCCAAAACATTAATCTTAAACAGTAAGATATCTCTTTAAGTACATAAAGTCAAATGCTTTAATTAAATGCATGTTCTTTATTCATCTCTAAAACCTCCCCAAAGCCGATGAAATTCTTAAGAGGTTTCGTTAACTACTAAATAACATTCTAAAAGTAAAAACGCTAAAAGAAAAGAAAAAAAAAGGTAAAAGATTGTTAATATTAACTTATTTATTGTATCTATATTCACTCAACCAAATCGCTTGAATCGGAAGACTGGATGATGAATATCGAATCGTAAGATTCACACATGAATCATAAGATTCATCTATAAATGGGATTCATTGCATAGATACGAATCATTTTCCTTAATATTCGGGATACGAATCGGGATTCGGGATACGAATAGGAGGATTCTAATAACTATAAGTTAGATATTGGTTATCGAATAAGAATGGGAAAGATCCTTGACAAGATTAGGTGAATGCATACTGTCTAATAAATTTAGTAAAGATCCATCACAAATTAGATGGAAGGATTGCATATGAACTTTCCACGACTATCTCAATTAGAATGCTGTATACAGTCCAATCTTCCAATGGAATTATAAAGTGAGGTTTTATGAAATGCATTCCTAAACTTTTTTGAGGGTATGAGAGCCACCGGCAGTTTCAATCCTGCGATTAGGGTGGCCATGCCGCATGGTACCTCCCTTCCTCTCATTCACCACGACAAACCTGATCTAGTGGGCCACCGGCTCCAAGAGAGTGGGATGCGAAACTGATGGACTGTAGGACAGATGGTGACAACCAGCACCACAAGATGAACCCTTTTCAGCTAAACATCATCCATCCATTTGCAAGATCAATGGACTATATTCTATATAACTAATCACAGGATCCCTTTTATTGAACAAACATGTGATTGCAAGAGGGTGATAGAGAATATTCTATATAGGATATTTTATCTGATATTTTAGGAAACTTGATTACTTAATGAAATTGGGAAAGATCCTAGATAAGATTAGATGGAAGTATATTATCTGATAAAAAAATATCCACAATAGATTAGATGATAGGATTGCATATTTACTTTCCATCATTACTTAATTAGATGTTACTTGTGCTCTGAATATAGTCCATTCTTTCAATGGAATAAGTTGGATTTTATGAAAATGTAGTTTTTGAATTTTTTCCAAACACGTCCTCATATGGTAAGAATATAAATCTTTCTGAAAATAAGACTCTTTTTGTTACCAAAAACTCCTTCATCACTATCCAAAAATATATGAACAACACATTATACATTATTTTACACACTTCTCTGTATAGTAGAAACCAGGGGGCAGGGGGTAGCAATGACCCCACAAGTTCTTTGAAAAAAAATTTTTCATTTTTCTTTTACAGAAGGCTCCCTCTTAAAAAAATTTCATACAGCAAACCCCCCCCCCCCCCCCCCCAACCCCAACTCACCCACCCACCCCTGCTTCTCTAGATCTATATACAGCATATACATAAATATATAACATTTCTTTTTCCCATAAAGCTGAATAAAGAAAGAAATTCTATAACAGATGCCCCATTGGCCATTACTCAAATATAAGAAATTAAAGCTTTATAAAACAGAACATCCTGGAATTTCTAACATAGTTTACATTATTTTAAAAATCCATACAAAAAACCCACATTCTCTTTCATTATCTCGCTCTTCCATTCTCTTTGCTCTAAACAACAACAAATTCTCTTCAACTCTTCAAGCAAAATAGCTCTCAAAACCATTTCTAGTATGGTTGAAAAACTCTCCGAGTTGACTCTCGACTCTCCCAAGTCATCTTGTTTTGATGAAAGACCGAGTCAAATACAGGGGAGACTCGGCCGAGTCATCTCATTTTAATATGTTATTTGCACTCTGAACCATTTGAATGGTCGATATAATTTTTAACAATTAATATTTATTTTTAAGTAATTATGCACGGAGTCAACAATTTAAAAATGATGACTGAAAAATAATGTAATATACAATATTTTTTTCTTTTATTTTCCCTATTGTAGTACTTTTCTTGCATGTACAAATTTATTGATTTGAATTGATTATCATGAATGCATGTAAATAAATGTATATTTATATTTTATAAGTAATGGATTCATTTTTAAATATTTTTGAAATTATTTTTAAGAAAGCACGACTCTCCCAAGTCTCCACATTGACTCTATCCGAGTCAATTTTTTTACAATGGACGAGTCGAGTCCGTGTCACAAGTTTTCCAACCTTGATTTCCACTGCGGTCCAGCTGAGGCATGATCTTATATAACTTTCATTGTTATCTTATCTTTTAATTCTTTTTATTCATTGTGACTTGTTAATCACAAAACATGCACACTTTTCTCATAACCCTTCTTTGAAATCATATTTTTGGTTTAGTTTCTTGCAATATTATCTACAATTGTAACACAGTTTTAGTTGGTAACAATAAAAAAAAATGTGAGTAGATTAGTAGTCAAAAGAGCATCTGATTTTGCAACTAGGGACTCGCCATTGATTGATCCAATCCACTCACATTGCATGTCTCCTCTTTCTAGGTACCAATTCAATTTCACTTCAACCGGAGTGAACACCATTTACTTAATCGTACGTGATTTATTGTGCACACGATCAATTAGATATGGATGGACTCCAATTAATTAGTGCATTAATTATTAAGTTTCCTTAGCTAACCATTCATACCAAAACCTCGAGGCATTAATAGAGGCAGCGGAAATACTTTTTCTATACTCCCCTCAGGTGGAGCCCAGTCTTCAACACTAATAACCTTTTTCTTCACTCTAAAGGTAAATGATTAATACTTTGGAGAAGAGCTGAAGCCTGTTGCAGGTAAACAAGGTGGGGCACAACTTTAACTCTTTAGATCTATAAAAGGCAGACCCACATGTACAAATTTGGTTTGACTTTGCTCAACAACCTTACATAATCATTCCCCATCTTAACATCACCCACTTTATGTTATTGGAGCGCCCACACATTTCACAGGTTGCCCTGATAAAGCAGGTGAGTGGAAAAATATTAAAAATAAACCCCCACCACCCCACCCCCAAAGAAAAAAACAGAGCATATCAACTTCACTGAAATCAGTACAAGCAAAACTAAAACAGCTAGTCACATATCAACAACCACTATCATATGGACCAATAAGGAAACAAAGCAAAAGGAAGTCCCAAAACAAGATAACTTTCTGGCATGTCCGGATGTAAAGAAATAACTAGTGAAAATCCCCATGAGGCTGAGAAATGAGGAGAGTAAGAATTAAGGAAACCACATGAGAATTGGGTGTTTCCAACCCCTTTCTCTTTGAAGTATAAAATGCAACAAACAGTACTAAACTCTCAATGAATCACTAAAAAAGCACAAAATCAATTCAAACATGCTAGTGCAATCTTTCTAATTCCATTCTCCTTTGACAACCAAATACATAGACAGAGTTGAAATTTGAAAAAAAAAAAAAAATGAAACCTGAAAGGCCAATAAAAATTAAAAGACCTGAAAACCTCTACAACAAATTGCAAGTGACATTCCCAATGAAAATTCTTTCTTCTCTTTCCACAATCAAATGAAAAAAAAAAAAAAAAAAAAAACAGAGCTGAACAAAGGGGGAAATCAATAGGCACTACATAAGAAAAACACATTCCAATGTCGAACCCAAACACTAACAATGAAACAAATAAACAAAAAAATAATAACAAAGACATAGATAAAAAATCCCAGATAAGCTTGAAACCAGTTTCAATCATTGCAGTATGCCAGTATCTAGTTTCTCCAGTTTCTCCACAGAAAAGTGTAACAACTAAAACGCAGTAAAACAAAAGCAAACAACAATCAACAATCACCATCACAGAACCACATTCTAATGCTGAATACAGAGAGAAGAGAAAACAAATAAATAAATAAGAAATTGGATAAAGAGCCCCAAGAAAAGCTCAAAACCAGATTCAGCCATTGCAGTATCCAATCTCTCCAGCTCATCTACATAAAACCCAAAAACAAATGAATTTAAAGAGCCCCATTTCCCTCTTTACACATACTACAACAACCAAATCCTGTAACCAAATTGTAGGTAGGGGGGGGGGGCGGGGGGGAACGAACCCAAAAGACCCAAAAAACTAAAACCCAAAATAAAAGAACCCCATTTCCCCCTTTTCCTCTTTGCAGATACTACAACAATCAAATGCCGTGACAGAACAGTAGAAAAAGATATAAAATAATGAAGAACCAAAGAGACCCAATGACCCAAATACCTGCTCGCGAGAAGAAATCCATCTCCCCCCAATCCAATCGCGATGCACCCGCAGCTCCGATCGCCCAAACGCCTTTGCCAAGTGGGTGTTCGATAAAATGACCAAGAAACTCGAGTTCTCTAAAACCCCAGAGATTTTGCCTGGTTTCCATCCGACATTGCAGAAAGCATCGACCTCATCGCCTGATTCGAAGGCAAGATCAAAATCATCAGGAGGCGGGAGGGGTCGGACATGGGAGAGATCGACGATCTCTTTCAGTGGTTTGGATCGGTCGTCTCCGGAGAACAGGGTTTGGAATTCGACGGAGATGCGGCCGTTCTTCTGCATCGAACGGATAATGGTAGCAGCGTACCAGGCATCGTCGTTGGTTCGTGTAACCTCGATGGTTTTACCCTTGCCCAGATTCATCTCCTTCGCCATTTGATTTCTACTGTCTAATCTGCAAAACCCTAGATTTTTGAATGAGAGAGAGAATGAAGGGTTTTAGTGTAGGAAATGGGTTTGGGCGGGAAAGAAAGAGAGAAGAAGAACAATAGCCGCTTTCTGATCAATCTAACCGTGCCTCTCTGCTTATAGAATGTCATGCATTGGCTGCTTGGCATTCGCATCCAGTAATGTGGGGCCCACTTGGGCCACCTGTTATTGTCATGCAGGCAGCCCCCTTTGATTTTCTTTTGATGAATCTAGATCCTGTCGAGGGTTTAACATGGAGAAGTCCTGAGTTAAAAGAATGGAACTTCCCCATGGGGGGACATATATTCCAAATTTGAGCCATTGAAAGTAGATTTCTTCAAAGACACGGGGCATCTACAAATTTTATGCCAATCGGAGTGTGTTCTACGGTTTGATTGAATGTATGATAAAAAGAAGTTACTAACACGACTTCGTCTGTATTTATTATCATGTTATTCATCAAAGGGTCAATCCAATTGTGAGAGAAACTAGGATTGAAATAAAAGATGTCGTTAAGCTTTAATGATGTTAAATCAAGGGTTAGGAAAATTTATTGGTGGTGACTTTTGGGATCCATTGTCCATCTCAGCTTCAATCCCGTGTTTGGATGGATGGTGAATTGAAGTAAAGTGAGGTGAAGCATCATATCAAGAGAATAAAATATAAGAGAGTTATGATGGTATTTTATTTTTAGTGGCTTGAGAGGGATTTTTTTTTTAACTTTTTGTATAAAAAGAGGATTTTTTTTTTTTTCATTTAGTGGAGAAAGGAGGTTGTTTTTTACATTATTTTTTAATAAGGAGGGAATTTTGAAATTATGTGCTTTTAATACGACCCCTAGTATTTTTTTTGTCTGGATAATAGAGGCTTTATCTCACATCAATTCATTTCACCACCCATCCAAACACCAAGGAGATTGTTCCATCTACCCTCCCCGTCAATAAAATTACTTCCAAGTGGGCCCCATGAGTATGCAGCTTGTTTGTAGGTGAACATTTCCCATTGAGTCTAGAACCCCTGTTTCATCCAATACAAAATAGCCAACTATGTAAATCTCTTTCTTGATTTTCTCATTTTAAGTAAGCAATTGAGAGGATGCATTAGCTGGTGTGAGCTTTTACAAAGTTGACTCCTTTGGGCGAAACAGTATCTCCTTGTTTCATGTATACAGGGGATCTAAACTCTTTCCCATAAGTACACACAACATATTGAACATTAGCATGTGTGTGTGTGGCGCTAGACACCACCTTGACATTTTTAGAAGAAAATCACCCCCACCTAATAAGACCCATTGGAATGTATGATGATCATGGAAGTCCGTCGGATGGATCTCTATATGAGGCCTATCTATATGCAAAATTTTGACTCCATAAGATCATTCTAGTCCTTTGATCCATTGCCCTAAAATTTAATGATTTTAGAGACATCATTTTTCTTATGATTTTAATCCGATGGTAAAAAAAAGTTGGATGAGTGTCAAATTTGGACTTGTGACTAATCAATTTAGGGGTGTACACGGATTAGATTGGTGCGGATTAGGTCAAATCCATCACTAATCCGTTACCTACGGATTGATGGATTTGAAATCCGTCACCAATCCGTGGTTGTTAAAAACTGATCCGATCCAATCCGTAGAGGACCGGGTTGGATTGGTTTAATCCGTTCAATCCGTTAAATCTAATGTTAAAGAAAGATATCAATCATGTTATAAAGAGTTTCAGCATACAATCTAACAATCCACAAAAAAATCCCGCCTTTGATTTATGTGTCCGCCCCCCACCCCCGCCCCGTCCCGACCCGCTTTGATATCCCTCGTGAATCTGTGATCTAGCATTAGCCCATTTGACACTCATCGGCCCTAAGCTTAACATTGGATTGAGGGCTACTTTCACTTCCAAGGCTCATGGATGTTTATCCAGGGGTGTTCATGGATCAGGCTAGGCGTGTGCCAAAGGTTTTCGTACGCTGGCTAGGCTCAAATATTTTATTTAAACCCGTTTAATAAATGGGTTGGGCTTGGGTTTAGTGGTAGAGAGCCCAAGCTCGGCCCTACCTAAATATAAATAACATTACTAGAGAGTGTTGGAGAGGGGACTCAAAGACATTGCATCTCGAATGTGTTGCTGTGTCACGACCACCTAAGCTACCACTTGGAGTCATACCAAAAAAAAAAAAAAAAATCTTTTTTTGTTTTTATAAAGTAAACTCGGGCAGAGCCCTGGCTTACTCTTTTTTAGATGGGACGGTTTTGGGCCAGCCACGCAAGGCCCGAATTGAGCTTGGGCCGGGCTTGGAAATATATTTTAGAACTCAGGCCGGGCCTGAATATACCTCATCCCAGTCAAGCCGGCCCATGAACACCCCTACGTGTCATACAAGAATTTTGATCAATGCCTTTCATTTGCTTGGGGAGATTAGTGTATGTGAATCACTTATACATCTCAACAAAATACAAAAGATGCACAATCCAATTCAATTAACCACAATAAGTAATAATGGAAGAAAAAATAGAAGAGAGAAAAGGCAAAAAAAAAAAAAAAAACCATACCAATAAACATGAAAAACCCTTTAAAATAAGAGGAAAAAAAAAACCAAACAGTCACCAAATCAAATCAACTGTGCAAATGGGAGTTAAAAATTCAACTTTACTAACTTGAGGATCTCCTTCTCATGTAGGGAAAAAAAAAACTTTTTACTATTATAATGGAAAAGAAGAAAAAAAATATAAGATTGCAACTAGCAAGTGAAGTTTTGAGACATTGATTGCAAAATTGGACCTTATGCTTAGGTCATGGGATGAAAAGAGCATCAAAGGCCTCAATTGATGAAAAGAGGCTGCATTAATTTAACCGTTTCATGAATTGATGGAGCCCATTGCATTGATGAAAGTCAATGTAGCCCCCACACAGACTGTACGTGCTCCTAGGAGAACAGTTTCCTTGTCTGGCAGTGGCATGATTTATCCGTTCCTCAATGCATGTTATCACGTGAATGTCATGCATTGGGTTAATGTTATGCTACCAACGCAGGCCCGTACTTAGGCCGGGCCTTGATAAAAATATTAAATAGTTTATGCTAATTTTTTATATGTAAAATTGGCATTCCTTTAGCATTCACTGGAGCATCTTCATCGCACCCATTTTCCCACAAATAAAGTAAAACAAAACGTAAAAAAAAAAAAAAAAAGCTACAAAATTAAGCAAATAAATACAAAGGCAATCCAAATTAAATTAAATCGCAATCATATCATATCAATCTCATGCTCATTTATATTATGGTGTCCCTCATCTAGCAACAACAACAAAAAAGAAGAAGAAGAAAGCTTACAAAATTAAACAAATAAAAATATGAAGAGAAACCATAAGGTTTATGTTTCTATTTCCGTATTTATTTTGAAAACTTATTTTTCTTGATGGCCCGGGCATAATAAAAATAATTTTTATTTTATTGAAATTAGATATATTTTATTTTATATTAGTATAAATAATTGGAGAGAAAAAAAAGCATTAAAATCTTACACCTATCGATGACAAAAGGTGCCTATGATATAAAATTTGCGTTAAAAAGAAAGACGGACGATTAAAAACCCTACCAATCTAAGTTGTGCCAGGATATAAAAACTTCATTAAAAGTATTTTGACAGATGAAAAAAACCTTACCCATCTAAGTTGATCCAAATCTTAAAAAGAACGGACAAATAATTAAATTAAATGGTTAATCTAAAAATGAGATCCCCTTAGTTTCAAAAAATGAATGTAAGTTATTTAAAATCAATTGCAAACATAAGAATCATTTAGTGAACAAGTTAATGGCCATTTACAATCTAGTGGGTCCCATGGAGGGGTGGCCCCATGTAGATGCACAAGTGCAAGGTTCGGCAAGTTGTTTGGTTATTATAGAGCCCTCTTTTTTTTGTTTTTATGTATGGTAAGGTTTATAGGATCTTCATACATTAGGTCCCATATACAAAGTTATTTATATGAGTGGAAGGGTAAATAATTCATATAATGGGACCCCATAAATAGGTAGATGCATTGGATCTAGTGGGTCCCAAGAAAATAGATGCAATGGTAGGATGAGTTAAGCGTCATCGTATCAATGAGTCCCATATAGTTTAATCATATGTCCATGAAAATAATGAAAGATGAGTATCATATCTTATGGAGTAGCTTGATTACGATCTTTATCTAGTAGGTCCCACTTCAAAGTGTGTATTGGTCAAGTCCTATGTAATGGGTCCCAGATTTTGTTTTAGTGCTCTATTTAGATGATAATGTTTCCTACTATTAAGAGAGATTTTAGGAATTCAAAGAGATATTATAGGCCTTAGAGAGAAAACTTTGGAGATTCAAAATGCATATACAAGTATTCAATGAATTTGTGAGGAGGGATGGTTGGATGAACCTCAAAGCATGCATTCCTTTTCTTTTATATTTCTTTGAAAGGAGAGACCTTTTGGGGATGACGTGGCACCCTCCACAGCCCACCTCCCCGTTTGCTTTAATACATATAATATAGTACACAAAGCACATTTTAAATCCAAACATTTTAAAAGAATTATTATTACTTTTTTTTAGCATTGAGAGTACGGATGTAAATGGATCCCCGATTCTTCGATTACCTGAAGGTTCTGACGTGTTAAAAACCGGGTATGGGTCGTTATTTAGGACCCAATAAGTAAATGGGTTTGGGTCTAGTTCCACCTTGGTTCGGACCCGTGGACCCGAGACCTGACATATTACCTCAATTTAAAAAAAACTCTCCTAAAAACTATGTTTTTTTAAATATTATTCTTTACCTAAACCCGGACCCAGATCCAGATCCGTCCCATAAATGGTTCTGGTCCAGTTCCGGAGCCAAGAAATCGGTTCCGAAAGATTTCGGGTCCTGATCCGGTTCCACCTTTTCCTTAACGGTTCCGGGTCCACCATGGACCCGGACCGGAATCGACCCATTTACAACCCTAATTGAGAGTTACATCTTACCGTAATAATACAACAATTCATGCTGGATTGATCACCCGTAAATCATTCCTCCCACTATTGATTTAAGAAAACTTGTTGATCGGTTACATATGATTGTTTGATGGGCCACAATGCCCATGGTAGTTATGGATGGTCGAGGTAGGTAGCATTTAAAGAATTTATGAAATTATGAATGGACTGCTCCAGCTGCAAATAGCATGATATTTTAAATTTTGGAGTTCACATCCTTTGATTGTCACACTCACACTTATCGGAAAAGGGTTGTGATTTAATAAAACTTTATAGTGAGGCCCACCTATTAAATATCTGAGCTACTCAAAATATACTTCATTATCTTATGTGATTTTTTTTTCCAATTTTTCCTCCAATATGAGCTGTATTCACTATAAGATCGAGCATATATTATTAACAATGTCATATGCTCAATCTTACAGTGGGACTAACGCGTATTTGCATAAAATTTAGATCTGGCCATTGAAGGGGGGCACATTCATTTCTAGTGGCTTGGATATTAAATAGATCGGCCTCATAGTAGAGTTCCACACTCTTATTATAGTATGAGTGAATCTTCAAGGTTAAGGAGGACAATTGTCCCCCTCAAACTCCCCTCATACATTACTCTACTTTGTGATTTCAGTATGGTGCGGGATAGGGGTGTACAGAGATCGGATTAGTGTGGATTAGGCAAAATCCATCACCAAGTCATTACCTACGGATTGATGGATTTGGAACCGTCACCAATCCGTGGTTGTTAAAAACCGATTCGATCCAATCCGTGGAGGACCGGACCAGATCGGATCGGATCGGTTTAATCCGTTTAATCTAATGTTAAAGAAAATTTAAAGAGCATGCTCTCAAGGCTAGGGTGAAATTTGGTCTAGGATTTCATTTGCTATACTTCTATATAAAAGTGAATTACATTTTGACCCCTAAAGTCTTTTCTTCGTTTATATTTAGACCTCTCAACAAATATTAAGACTCCTTAAGTTTTTTTTATTTATATTTAATGTCAATGAATCAGATTGGATTGAATCCGCGGATTGAGGGTGAAATCTATCACCGATTCATTGCTAAACGGATTACAAGATTTTCAATCCATCACCAATTTGTTTACCTTCGGTTCGGTTAAAAATTCGTGGCTCGGATCGGATCAATTTTATTGATTGACGGATTTTTTGTGCACCCCTAGTGCAGGACTACTGGATCAGGTAAGAATCTTGATCTATATCTCCTTAGTTATTGGAAATTTTTAGATGTATAAGGGTAAAATTCTCACCTACAAGAATGTTCATGTTAGGCATTTTGATTCCTCTATCAACCATGGGATCTATCAAAAAAACCAAAACCCCCTAATTTAAAAGCTAGCGCAGGATTTATAAAAAAAATCAAAATCTCCTGAATTAAAGACGTTGACCTTATTAATACATGCAAGACCGCTGGAGGAAATTTCCTTTAAGGGGTAGGCAAGGGTGAAAGCCCGAAATTTAGAGGTGTTCATTGGCCAGGTATGGCCTGGCCCTAACCTTCTCCACCCCTCGGCCTCTTCTGCTATTCAGCAAACATTCAAGCCTAGTCCAACCCACAGCCTTACCTCTCAGAATTCATGGGTCCAACCCTAGCCTGTTTAACTATTGAGCCTGAAAATTATGACTGGGTCCACACTTCACTCCCTGTGGTATGAAGGACAACCCAAATCCAGCCCAAAATGGGCTAGTAACTTGTTTAGGCCAGATTCATCAGCCCCCGTGGCTTGTTTGGCAACTCTACTAATAGAGTCAAGTAAGATAAAGCTCCCATTTCTCACCAAAAAAAAAAAAAAAATAAAAATTCCCATTAAAAGCACTTTAATTCAAATTTCCCACCATATTAAAAGAAAAAAAAAAGTCAAAATGTTACATCATTTCTCCACTAAAAGGCAGAAAAAACTCCACAATCAATACAAAAGGTCAAAAAGATTTCATAATAAACAACTAAAATCAAAATATCGATAACCTACTTATATTTTATTTTATATTCAAAATAATTTTTGCTTCACTCAACTCCATTAGTAAAGCTCCCAAAAAGCAATGAGCTTGAGCCTGACCCTGGGCTGGAACAACCCTAGTCAAAACGTGACTTTCAACAAGGTTAGGTCAGGTCATTTACACAGGTATTGGCCCAACACAAGTTGGACGATGACTCCTCCATGAGGCCACCAAAATGCATGATTGGCCAACTACTGCAAAGATCATCCAAGCGTGTATCGATGTGGGACCCACCCCACCAGAGAAATCTGTCCAATAAAAAGATCAGATGCCAAGATCATACGGTGATTGTCTTGATCAAGGGTGGGGCCCACCAGATTGGACGCAGCAACAATCACCCATCAACTAGGGGTGTACGCGGATTAGACTGGTGCGGATTGAGCCAAATCCGTCACCAATCTATTACTTATGGATTGCCGTCACCAATCCGTGGCTATTAAAATCCGATCCGATCTAATCCGTGGAGGAGCAGATCGGATCGGATTAATTCGTTCAATCCATTCCAGTACATTACATGGAAAAAAAAGAAGAAGAAAAAACCAATGAATTCTGACGCCACTGAATTAAAGAGGCATGAGTTAACAGCTGTATGCCTAACCTATCATCTTCTATTCATAAGGTTACATATTGACTCCTTACATTTTTTTTCTTATTTTATATATATATATATATTTTTTAATTTATATTTAATGACTAAGGATCGAATCGAATACGTGGATTAAGGGTGAAATCCGTGATCGATCCGTTGCTAACCGATTACACAATTTCTAATCCGTCACGAATTCATTCACCTTTGAATCATATCAAAATATCAAAATCTGCCGATGGGATGAGATCGGATCGACGGATCTACAGAATTTTTTTTGTACACCCCTGCCATCAACCACCACCAATTTTTATACGGCCACAAGGCACAGCACCAGTCAGATTTTCTAGTACTCTTTCTCAAGCTCATTGCTTCTTTTTTTTTGGTCTTCTCTGAAACAAGGGAGGAGGAAGAAGAATCAGCAATGAAATCTCTGACTGCAACTGGCTTGGCGGGAAATCTACTGTCTTACGGTACACAATCTTCCTCCAAATCCCATCCATGTTCTTTCTTCCAATCCGTTGCTGTAGGGAGAACCAGACCCGTTTTCAAGAAATGGGTCTTCTTCAACAACGCCATTAGAGCGTCCACACCTTCAGAAACGAAGGCATCTGCTTCTCCTGGATTGTATTCGTCTCAGGTTTTTGATCTTACAGCTCAGAACGTGGACTTGGTTCTTGAGGACGTCCGCCCATATCTGATTTCTGATGGGGGAAACGTTGATGTGGTCTCTGTGGAAGATGGAGTCATCTATCTTAAACTCCAAGGTTGAGTCTCTGTCTCTCTCTCTATGTGCTTTTATTTTCTTTAATTCGGTTACTTTTCTTTTGGGCTTTTGTCTAATATCTTGTTTGGGGTTGATTTTACGATTAAGTTTTGAATATTGAGTTGGTGGGTAGATTTGAATTCTGATTATGGAAATGGGTTTATGAGGAAATGGATTGAAAATGAAGAGTCTTTGTAGTTTTGTATTGGTTATTGAGTTGGTGAGGGAATGAGTATTGTGATTATGGAAATTGGTTTAGGAGCAAATGGATGGAAGCTAAGGGTACCGTCGTTTGCAGGGGAATTGAATTCTCAGAATTCATGTTAGAATGGGTTCCAAATAGGAATATTGAAGAAGTGAGGGGTGAGGGATATAAGGTGGAGCTTTAGATGGGACCGGACTTTCCTAGGATTTGAATTACTCGGGTAATGCCTGGGTATTCATTTCCCAAATCTTCTTAATTCATTTTCATTGAAGGGGAGACTATCTGATGGCCGGCCATTCATGGATTTTTCGCCTCTGTTTCTTCAATTTTAGCCACTTTTAGGAATACACTTCTTAAAATTCCTAGGAATTCCATTCTATGAAACAAACAGGGCCTAATATATATATATATATATATATTTTGTAGTTTCATATTGATTAATTAGTGAGGGAATATGAGTGTCGATTATGTCAATAAGTTTATGAGGAAATGGATTGAAGTGGAAAGGTTTTAGCAGTTTTAAATTTATTATTAAGCCAGTGAGGGAATATGAATTCTTGATCATGAAATGGATGTATGAGTAATATAGTGCAGTTTTTGGTTCTAAAAAAAAAAGAAAAAAGAAAAAAAAAGCAAAAAATATAGTGCAGTTTGCTGATTTCTCACTATTGATATTTTCTTTCAGTGGCATGATTTCTCACTATGGTTTGGGTTCTTTCAGTGGCATTATATCTTAGGGCTCTCCAACGATCTTTTCATTCAGGATGATATGGAAGATATCTTAATTTTTTAAGTTCATCTTCAAGCATCCTTTAAAATTTCTCCTTTTGGTTCTCATGCACCTATGCTAAGAGGTTGATACCTTGCTACTGTGCATGTTATTGTGCAAGTGGTATGCACAAATACATGTAGTTTGTTATAGCAGAAATGGTAGTTTCCTGTGAAGACAAGGTTTGATTTGTTTTCATGGAATCTGGGATTGTTTACAACTATTAACAAAGGTTTGTAACTCAATGTCTGGACAAGAGAACAATTTGCCAATGAGTGTGTGCAGATTGTTCCCTATCAAATTGTATCTTTCTGCTTAGGTTTATCTTGAGGCTGTGGCTGGATTGCGTATTTTTGTGGGTTTGGAATGGTTGCTTCTATGCTATATCACTAATTACCAGCTTTGTTGGAACTGAGTTCTTTTGTACACTTCTTTTGCAAAGATTGGATTTGTTAGTGACTTAGTATCATTATATTTTTGTTCTTAATGATTTGGTAATTATGAATCCACTAGTTTCCTTAGAGACGAGTGACAACCATGGATGGATTACGGTTTTTGGTTGGAAGCTATTCGGGATGGATTGGTGTTCGTCAGCCCCAAGTGTAGGGTACGATTGTAATAATAAACTGGTGAGACCAGGTCGATCCACAGGGAGCAATGCTTTTTTAGAAACTTTCCAACTTTAACCTATCTTAATTTAGAAACTAAATCTAACCTAATAAAGAAACTGATCAAATTACAAGAAAATTCCTAAAAAACTGAAAATAACAATTACAACTTTCCAAGTAAAAAATAAACCTAAACTAAGTAAAGAAACCTAGTTTATTCAAGCTTATTCTAACTATAACCTGCAAAAGTAACAAACTCATCAAAACAACCAATTTAATATATAAGAGAAATCAAAACAAAGTTTCCTAAATTAGATCCTACTTACCAAAATCAATTTTTATGCAAATATGAATGATCTATATTGCCATAAACGCTAACAATGCAAATCTAGAAAAGTTTCTAAAAATCTGATGAATGCTGAAAATTTTCAAGTGTGGAAAAAACTGTGCACAGGCCTGTTTTCACTGGACTGTATGAATGGCCTAAGATGATATGAACGTAAATCTATTGGCTGGGATCAATACTCTGATGATGCATGAATACAACAGAAAAAGAAGAATCGAAAAAGGACTTAAAACGAAAAAGATATGATCACCTAAAGATGCCTAGTTGAACCAGTTATGCTGCTGAAATCTGGTATGACCTTGCTGGGCACCCTTGTTTGTGCCTCTGGTTGACATGGTTTCCGAGGTTATCTTTGGCTGAAATTCTGGGGTTTCAAAGTCCTATTCCTTTACTTTAATTCTGCTAAATTTCAGGACAAAGCAATCACGTTTGCTTGGTTTTCAACTCGCGCACTTTTCCAACACAGTCGGGTCAAATCTGCTGAAACTGTGCAGAATTTTTCACTATTCACGTACCAAGTCCGAATTTAATCTTTCTAATTAGTCATTAATCAGTGTGATTTCAGCAACAAAAGCCTGTTCTAATGCAATTTCTAAATATGATGCACGTACAAAAACACTTTCCAAGCATAAATTATGCAAGTAACAAAAATAGTAAGTTTCTACTAAACATGGAAAGATGCAAGTTGTCAAGAATTTGTAATAAAAATAATCATAATATTAACTTAAAATAAAAACAAAAGGGGTGGAAAAATAAAAACAAAAGGGGTGGAAAAATAGTAAGTTTCTACTCATCTTTATTACACTCGTTTTTTACGTGTGGTGATTCCTGATTGGTCAACATTTTGCTCCATAGGTCACAACTAATCTAATAATTGTCTTGTAAAACCTTCCCTTCAATCTTGTTGGTATGTGCTGATCACAAAGCCCTCAAAAAACAAGTCTCCATTTTAACTATCCATCTTTTATCCTATGTTCAACATCCTTGCCAATCTCTCCATCCTTATTATAGAGCCAAGTTATTGGAAGGAATATCTTTGCGGTAACTATTGAGCTTCAAATTCATTAAAAAAAACACTCTTGAGCTTTAATTCTCATAGTTACATCTCTTTGCACATCTCCATTGACGTTGCAATTCATATATTTTGCCTTTGTACGACTTATAATTCTCTTGGATTCTCGAAGCTCTCGTCATCTCCCAAGTTTCGCATTCATATTAGTTCATCCACCAAAACTATACATCTGTAAACAACATACACCAAGGTACGTCTTCATGAATATGAGCAATTAATTTTTTTTATAATTAGTCCAAAAAAGATAAGGGTTTAAAGTTGACCTTAGATGCTAACCATAGCCTCTATAAACTTACTTGTCTATCCACATGTAATTCTCACATTAGTTACCGCTCCTTTATATTTGTCCTTAATGATGTCAATATAATCTCTTGGGACACTCCTTTTATCTCAAACCCACCAATCAGATTTTTAGATATCTAGTCGTAGACTCTCTCTAGATCAATGAAGACCATATGAAGATTTTTCCTCTTCTCTTAGTTTTTTTACATTAATTATCTAATTGAGAAGATATATTCCATCGTTGACCTTCTTGGCATAAAACCAAATTGATTTTCAAATGTCTTGCTATTTGGTCTAAGTCTTTGCTCCATTGCTCTCTCCATAGTTTTATAGTATAACTTATAATTTAAATTTGATGATTATTGGTGAAAATTTGTATGTTTCCTTTGGTCTTATGTATGGGTATTGCTTCATACATTTGGCATTTTCCTTGTCTTTAATCTCTTATTGAAGAGCTTACTTAACTAAACACACCCAATTTCTCTAAAGTATTTTCAAGTCTCCATCGAAATGCCATTCGACCCCCATATCCTTTTTCCTATCTTCATTTGTATCAAATGCTTTCTTCACATCTACTCCCTAATTCTATGATGCCGTGGGTTTTGCAACTTTGGGCAAAGCCATGGAAATTTCAATTTCTTTTGAACAAGATTAAGGAGTTGCACTCTCGTGTGGATGCGGCTTTCCATCACAAGGTCAAGTTGATCAATAGCATGGCAGATACTTTAGCTAAACAAGGAGTGGATAGAGTTCTCCCTTGGTTGGCATCATCATCATCATCATCAAAGCCTTGTCCTAAATATGTTGGGATAGGCTACTTAAATTTATATTTCTCCATTCCGATTTATCTTATGCCAAATCCTCAGATAAGTTACACCTTTTCAAATATATTTTTACTACCTCCATCCATGTCCTCTTCGGCCTACTCCTTCCCCTTAGTGGGCCATCAGCGTTGGATATGCCCAACCCATCTTAAATGAGTTTCTTTAATTTTATCCCCTATTGATGCTACCCCTAAATACTCTCGTAAATGCTCATTTCTAATTTTATCCTTGTTAGTTTTACCACAGATCCACCTCAACATTCTTATCTTTGCTACTTCCATTTTGTGCATATGTTGCTTCTTGATTGGCTAACATTCTGCTCCATAGGTCATAATTGGTCAAATCACTGTCCTCTAAAAACTTTCCTTCAATCTTGTTAGAATTCATCAGTCACAAAGCGCTCCAGAAGCAAGTCTCCACTTTAACCATCCCGCTTTTATCCTATGTTCGACATTTTCATCAATCTCTCCATCCTATTTAAATATCGAGCCAAGTTAATGGAATGAATCTCTTTATGGTATCTCTTAGGCTTCAATTGCCACACTAGTTTCAGCTCTTTATAAATGCTCATTGAAGTTGCAATCCATATACTCTGTTTTTGTACGCCATATTTTAAAGCCTTCCGCTATCTCTTGAGTTTAACATTCACACCATCTCTTGATTCATCCACCAAAACTATATAATCTGTGAACAATATACACCAAGAAACCTCTTGAATATGAGTAGTTAACTCATCCATAATCAATGTAAAGAGATAAGGGCTTAAAGTTGACCCAAGATGCAAACCTATGGTCATTGGGAACTCACATATCTCTCCACACGTGGTTCCCACACTCATTACTGCTCCTTCATACACATCTTTAATAATTTTAATATAACATCTTAAACATTCCTTTTATTTATAACCCACCAAATAAAGTCTCTAAATACTTTGTCCTAAGCTTTTTCTTGATCGATGAACACCATTTGCGGATTTTTCTTCTTCACTCGATATTTTTCCATTAATTGCGTAAGTGAGAAGATAGCTTCCATAGTTGACCTCCCTGGGATAAAACCAAATTGATTTTCAGAGATCTTGGTCTTCTGTAGCTAAGCCTCTGCTCTATTACTCTTTCTCGTAGCTTCATAGTATGACTCATAAGTTTAATCCCACGGCAGTCGGTATGGTTTTGTATTATCTCCCTTGTTCTTATATATAGGTATTACAACACTTCTTCTCCATTTATCTGGCATCTTCTTTTTCATTAATATCTTATTGAAGAGTCTAGTTAACCAAAACCCCCTAACTCCTAATCATTTCCAAGCCTTCCACCACCCTAATTCTACGGAAAAAATATGTTATGCTAAAAAAGTTTCCTCTCTTGTTCTTATATCTTCTTCATAGTCTTCATTTAAAAGTTTGCTAAAATATCCCCTCTACCTTTCTTTGATATCGTTATCCTTCACTAAAACCTTTTGGTCATTGCTTTCAATATATTTGACATGGTCCAAGTCTTTACTTTCCTTTTCCCTTATTTTTACAAGCTTAAAAATGTCCTTCTCTTGTTCCCAACCTATATAATAGGCCATAATATGCTTAGAACTTTTTAACACTTACAACTTTCTTAGCTTCTTTCTTTGACTTCTTATACATCTTATAATTTTCCATATTCTAAGCCCTTGCCAAACTTTGTAACGTCTTTTCTCCGAATGGCTTTCTAAACCTCTACAAACCAACACCGTTTTTTTCTTACTATAGTGTATTTTCCCTTTCGACTCTCCAAGGACCTCTTTAGCAACCTTCTTAACATAGTTAGCTTCTTTTCAACACCTCGACCAACTCCATGCTCTTGCCTCTCAAGGTTCCTATATTCCAAGTAGCAAGTTGGATCTTTCTCTTCTTCTAAACTGATTTCTTTAGTCGCGCCCGTCTAAAATTCCTATTTCGGTTGTAACAAAATTTTACGCTGGCTGTCAATCTGCCTAACGCAACCCTCCTCCTTTACCTGGACTTGGGACCGACAGTAAAACCGGTCTTGGTTGGCTTATGTTATGTAATTTTCGATTGGCTATTATACTCTTATACCCCTACTTTTCTCTTTGCTGTTGTATGAGGTTCTTTTCTTATGTAAAATTTTATATTACCAATAATTCAAAGCTTTGTTCCAACTATGTTGGGTTGGCTACATGAATTTTGTTTCTCGATTCCAATCTATCTGGAACCAAATCCTTGGAGAGGTTGTACTTTTTCGGTCTATGGTTACTACTTCCATCCACGTTCTTTTTGGTCTACTCCTTCCCCTTGGTGGGCCACCAACCTACCCCTTCCATCCACATCCTCTTCATATCTATTATTACATGAATTTCTTTTACCAATAACAAAAGTTCTATAGTCAAGGTATGTCCTATTAATGAAGTATCCTCTTTCGTTTCTAAGTCTCCTATAGTATCTTCATTTTAAAGCTTGTAAAAATATTCCATTGTCCTTGACTAAAATCCTTTGCCATCGCTCTTTAGACACCTGACATGATCTAAGTTGCTATTTCTCCTGTCCTCATCTTTGCATGCTTGTAAGGATCTCTCTCCTTCTCTTGTTCCCAACTTATTTTATAGGTTATCGTATGCTTTGGACTGGACATCACTCACTATGTTCTTAACTTCCTTCTTTGTCTTCTTATGCATTTCATTTTCATATTCCTAGCCCCATACTTTTCTCTCGCACAATTTCATGAACATCTGCACTACACCACCATGTTTCTTTGTCTGAGTATGTGCGTCTGTATTAAATTTCTAATCCCTTTGTACTCTTTTGAAGGCCTTGTGGGCCCTCTTCCACTATTATATATATGTATACAATTTTTTACTTTTAGGAGAGAAAATTCATTTTTTTTTTTTTTAAGCATCAAACGAATGAGAAAGGTAATCAACACATCTTTCTTGCCATTTATTAGGTTGAATTGTTGTTTTTTCCCTATGTGTTTATAATCGAAATAGGTGCTTTAGAGGTACTTTACACAAAGTTTGGCTATATTAGAAGATTTTTTTTCTTTCTAAGAGATTTTTTCTTTCTTTCTTTCTTTCCTCTGGAAAATGTATGTATATGTTATATCTATATAGGCTGTGCACTTACAATTACAACTGTTGATGGATGCTTTTATAGTGCCTCTGGTTATTCATGTTGATATACAAGTTCTAATATATTGGTTACTAGTTGGTATCTTAAAACTTATTTGCATGCATACATCTCAATTTCGTTTTTCCATATATGATACTGCCATCATGTTACTTGTAATTGTACAAATCATGTAAATGCAAAATGGATGGGTTATGAATATCTGTCCTTTTTCTTTTTCTCTTTTTTATGTGAGATTTCTGTTTTAACGACATATTTCAATTCCAAAATCTTGCTTATATCCTCTTCTATCTTATAGTGTAACTTCACAGATCCATTTAGTGTATACATTTCAGCCACGTGCAATTAATGGAAAAAGATCGAGCGAAGAGGAAAAACCTGCATATGATTTTCATCAATCTAGAAAAAGCTTACGACAGGGTACCTAGAGACTTAATTTGGTGGGTTTTAAATAAAAGGAATGTTCTAACAGGTTATATTGAAATTATTAATGATATGTATGAAGGAGTAGTAACGAGTGTGAAACTACTTGTGGAGAGACATGGGTGTTCCTACTGACTATAGGTTTGCATCGGGGTTCAGTTTCAAGCCCTTATCTCTTAGTATTGATTATGGATGAGTTAACCGCTCATTTTTAAGAAAATGTACATTGGTGCATGTTATTTGCAAATGATATTGTGTTGGTAGATGAATCAAGAGATAGTGTAAATGCAAAACTCGAGAGACGGCGAGAGACTTTAGAATCCAAAGGCTTTAAAATAACCCGTATAAAGATGAAATATATGGATTGTAATTTCAGTTGGCATATAGAAAGATTTGAAACTATTGTGAGTATTGAAGACCATGAGATACCACAAAGTGATTCTTTCCGCTACCTTGGCTCTATAGTTAGTAAGGATGGAGAGATTGATGAAGATGTCAAACATAGGATAAAAATGGGATAGTTGAAGAGAAGACTTGTTTCTGAAGTGCTTTATGACCGACTAATGCCAACAAGATTGAACAAGACAGCGATTAGACTAGTTATGACCTATGGAGCAGAATATTGGCCAATCAAGAAGCAATATATGCACAAAATGGATGTAGCAAAATATGAGAATATTAAGGTGGGTGTGTGGTAAAATTAGGAAGGATAAAATCAGAAATGAGCACTTTCGAGAGCATTTGGGGGTAGCAATCGTTTTTTTTTTTTTTTTTTTGTGGGGTGGGGGTTTAAAATTCGAGAAACCCGCTTGAGATAGTTTGAGCATGTCAAACATAGGTTGACAACGGCGCCAGTGAGGAAAAATTTGACTATGACGGTTGATGGCCTACCAAGGGGAAGGGATAGGCCAAAGAGGACGTGGATGGAGGTACTAAAAATAGATATGAAGACGTGTAACTTATCTGAGGATTTGGCGCAAGATAAACCGGAATGGAGAAATACAATTTGTGTAGCCGACCCCAACACAGTTGGGACAAGGCTTTGATGATGATGATGATGATTTCAACCACATGTGCTCCAACTTCTTCCTTTATGATCAGTCTCAATGTTTCAATTCCATAATGAGGCACTAAGTTGGTTTCAATTTTAATAAACTTATAGACCCTCCTCTCAATTCCACTAAACTTCCATCCATATTGTGTATGGTGTGCTGATTTTTAAGGCATTTGGCATAAATCCTTTCTCCAATTTCCAACCTCCACTCATTGACATGTGAGAACCTCAACTTTTCCGCTTCTTTGCGTGAATTCTATAAGATGTAATATTGATAATAATTGTTGGATGCTGACAAAATATGCTTTAATTGAGTCTTTTTCTATTAGACAATAATTTGTCACTCATAATGATTTCACCATTATACATCTTTTTTAAGGATAATTTGACCATTGTATCTTTGTGATGCAAACCCTAAAAGGGTTTGGATTGAATGAACCAAAGCATAGAAATGATGTCTCCAAGAGATGCTCACTAAGAGGAACGAACTTCTAAGGAAAAACGCAATCCACAGGGAAAAGCTTTGTTAATCTCCAAAACAGTCTCTAATACTTTACAATGCTCATATATATAGAAAAACATAACCCTAGAATCCAGGAATCCTAATGTGAGAGATCCTACCTGCTTGGGCTTGCTTGCTTGTCTCGCAGGGGGCTTTAGACTACACTAAGTCCCACATTGGAAACATCCAACTCTTGATAGTGTGAGATCTGGTGGGTGTGGGCAAAGGTGGCAGATCCGGTTAAAATCTGATGTGCCCATCACCCGCCAAAGAACACCTAGGATACAAAGGACTGCACAAGTCCCACATTGGAATCATCCCACTCTTGACCCTTGGCATATATGTGCGGCCTGGCGTTAAACCCTACATGACACGTTGTACCTTGGACTGTGAGCACTCCATTGAGGCAAGATCAGGTTAAACCCCTCTAAGCTAAGAGACGCGATATGCCTAGTGACAAGCAAAACCCCTGCTGTGCCAATCTAATGATGGGTAGTTAGGTGGGATAATATCATCCCAAAGATGACATGTTTTAAAGTCGTGAGACTTCGGTTAAAGTGGACGCTATTGTATAGATAGTGGGTCCCAGTTGTCATGGAATGGTATCAGAGCTGAGGACAACACTATTTCCGATGGGGGTGGGTGTGGGCTTCAGCGGGCCTAGGCCAAGGTGGAAAATCCGGAGTGCCCATCACCCGCCAAAGAACACCCATAATACAAGGGACTGCATGAAACTCACATCGGAAACATCCAACTCTTGACCGTAGGCATATATGTTGGCCTAGCCTTAACCCCACATGACGCGTTGTACTCGGGAGCACTCCGTTGAGGCAAGATCAAGTTAAAATCCTATGAGCCAAGAGACGTGATTTGCCCAGTGACAAGCAAAACCCCCACACCCATTGGGCCACTCTGGTGATGGGTAGTATAGTTGGGACAATATCATCCCAAAGATGACGCTTTTTAAAGATGTGAGACTCCAGTTAAAGCGGACGATATTATGTGGATAGTGGGCCCAGGTCGTCACAGAATTTGGAAGTTAATCCTAATTACAACTCATAAAGGAAATAAAATAAGAAACAAATCCTAGACTTCTTTGGGTCCCACGTGTGTGCCATGGGCATGGCTGCATTGGCCCATTGGCTTTGCATCATTTTGTATGAAAAATATATAAAAGTAATGATATGAAATGATCTTTCTGTAATCTGCATGACTATATGCAGTTAGATACTCTTGTAATCTTGTTACATTTAATATGTTCACCAGACTACTGCATCTAATTAAAAAGATGAACTAAAACATTAGTTAAAAAGTTGTAAAGTTAATCCCCATTTCCTTATGTGTCTGTACCGCTAACTCTATCTATGCACATAGCTTGAAACCACCCTGCTTCATAATCTTGCTCCTGCTTCTGTGCCAGTTAAGCTTATAGAAACTTGAGGACAGACCTTTGTCATTATTGCACTTGCTAAAGTCTCATCCCACTAGCTCTTTCTCCCACTTAGTGCAACCAACTTTAGCTCACAGAGGTTCATTCTGTGATTTTTTAGTCTCAATGATGCAGATAAACAGGGATGTTCTGTCTACCTTTGTGCTTGCATGGGTGTGTGCGTGCAGATGTTTCACTTGACGTTTGACAATCTCTGCATAAGTTTCTTTTCCATTTATTATTCTATGCATTCTTTTCAGTCTAGTGCTTCACTCTTCAAAATCTATACAGGAGCATGTGGGAGCTGTCCTAGCTCGACAACCACCATGAAAATGGGGATTGAGCGAGTGCTTAAGGAGAAGTTTGGGGAAGCTGTCAAAGAAATACGCCAAGTTTTTGATGACCAACAAACTGAAACAACTGTTGCAGTAAGTATTCAGTGCATGTTTGCTGCTAAATTGATGCAATAGTATTAAAAAGTTGAGATGTAATAATGCATGCACATTACAATGGCAGGCAGTGGATGGTCATCTTGACATACTAAGACCTGCTATCAAGAATTTTGGCGGGAGTGTGGAAGTAATATCTGTGGAGGGTGGGGATTGCCATGTCAGGTATGTGGGGCCTGAATCCATTGGGACAGGAATCAAAGCAGCCATTAAAGAGAAATTCCCTGATATTGTGAATGTAGTATTTACTAGCTAGGCTGTGATGTTTTGATACTCGGAATCTTGAAGATTCAGAAAATGTTCTGTTTTCATGAGGTGAGAGATCATTTTACACTGTCTATTTACGTTTATACTATGCAATGCATGTATGTATATGTCTTTTTGTTTAATATGTTTGAAAAATCTCTGTATTCTAATAATTTCTTTTGGATAGTAATATTCTAATAAGTTTATACAAGATATATTTTAAATACCCAAATGATGCCAGTCTTTTCAAAATTCAAAGAGAATTATGATTATCCATTCTACATGGTGCAAAACAAATTGCTAGAATTGTTCTTCCAGAATGAATTTTTGTATGGTGGCTTATGAGTTGTGAGTAGTGAGATGAATAATATGCGCAATCCAATCAGGCATTGGATAGTTCTGGACTACCCTGTTTTCTCTGTTAAAATCCCCAATACAGGACCCATTGTTTGAGAAGTCTAACTGATGACTATTATAAGTTTAGGGGGCTGAAATCGTGAATGGTAATCCTCGTGCTATGATTTGCTTAAATAGTACTCCTTTGATCATTTAATGTTGCTACAACATTATCATGATAGTGTCTTATTGTGGTTCATACTTTTAAATATTTTTTTAAAACAAAAATAGAGAACAAGAAGCTTTATTAATGAAAAGAAACGAAGTAAAGAAGTGACTCAAATAAAGCCTAAGTTAACACCATTGCAATCATATAAACAAAAATTCTGTTGGAAGAACTTTGACCCACTTTTTGGTCTCTGCTCAAGTACACTTCCAGTTTCAGCAGACTATGATACTCCTTTTGAATAGGCGCAGGTTTGCCAGGGACTGCCCCCTCACATACTTAAACATCTACCTTAAGTTGGGCTTTTTGTTAGTATATTGTCGTTAGCATCATCCACCATGCTTTTGCTTTGTGAAAAAAAAATTGGACCCTCTCCACCAGGATTAAGGCCACAGGAGAATATTAGATCGTGAGCTTTTATTAAAGGACTCATCACTAATTCATCTTTTAATGAATTAGAAAACGTGGCCATAGCAGCATATTAGATTGTGAGTTTTTATTAGAGGACTCATCACTAATTCATCTTTTAACGAATTAGAAAATGTGCCTTGTAAGGCACTATTTGCTTGATCTCATGTGGCACTTAATTAACCAAGATTGGCAGTTTGACTGAGGTAGGTGTCTGGTACTCCCTTGTTAAGAAAACATGCCCGTGTTAAGAAAAATGGTGTTGAGCTTCAAGATTGGGCCATGATCTGTGATTACAATGAGAGAAACTTAAGAAAAAGGAAAGTAAAATTCTAGAATTAGAAATGAAGATCAGAATTTCGGTGGCCCTTTTTTTTTTTTTTTTTTTTTCTAAAGGGTAAAATTTGTTTTGAAAGAAGAAAAAAAAAAGACATAGGCCAAGGCCCCCAAAGTTGGAAAGCCAGCTGCTGAACACGCTCTGGGGAGCCTAAGAAACAAGCTCAAAGAGCTAATAACAGAACGAGGAAAGACAAAATCAATTACATGGTGAGACAGTCTCTGAACATGACTCGCAGGGACCTGATTGAGGTGGAGAGATGTTCACGAAGATGTCTCCTTGCCCATTCAGTGGAAATAGATCTATCACAGAAGGTGGTGTCGTTTCTGTGAATCCAAATGAAGCAGATAGTGCAGGAAAAGACCAGTGCTGTCCAGTGAGCTTCTGATGGATCTCTACCTATTGAGATAGCCATCCAGATATAGGTTGCTGCGATTGGCAGGGGAGATGTAATGCCCACAGAAGAAAGAAGCCATCTCCAAAGGCTTTTGGCGAAGTCACAGGAGAAGAGATGTTGTTCAGACTCTTCAATGGTTCAACATAGAGCACATTGAGGCGCAAGGTTAGCTCCAATCGATTGCGCCCAATTCTGAGTCGAAGTTTCTTGTGCAGTAGTCTCCAAATGAAGCAGGAGATCGTTGGGCTCATTAGTTTATTCCGAACTAACTGGTACTAGGGAATAGGGGCAGCCCTTGATCTTACAAGGTGCCAGGCTTCTGAAAGGCTGAGAGTACCTTTTGAGTTCCCACCCCAGAAAATAGAGTTAACTTCATCCTAGAGTTGAATCTAAGATGTAGAATGCAAATAGGAGCCAATTGGATGAGGAAGATGTGTAGGAATCTGCCACTGCCCACCTGAGATGAGAGCTAAGACCATCTCAAACTAAGAGAATTGGAACTGAACAAATTTGGCTGCTATTGGGACCAAATTAAGGCATCGATCAAACCAGATACTTAAAGTCATGCCATCTCCAATTTCCACCTGCTCCCAATTTGAAGGAAAGGAGAGAGATATCTAACTTTCCTCCAAATGCAAGATTACAACGCGGCATGGGGCCTTCTTGCTTTGCGCACTTGTGCCCACTCAAACACACAACGCGGCATGGGGTATTTTTGTCCTGCGTGGTTTCGAACCCAGGATGTGTTGGCTCTAATACCAAGACGAAATTGCTAGCCAGTAATCCCAAAACCAATTGGTGATATGAAACTATACAAACAACTACTTAACATGAACCACTTCACCCAGACGGAAGAAGCAGTTAGGCCTATCCATTCTAGCTTTAAAATACAAGCATCATTCATGTTTTTGATTCTTCAGATTTTGGATAGCAGAGGACCTCCCATCATATTAGATTTGTTTTTATGTGAGAGAGGTTAGCTGACCATAGAAAGTTCCTTGTGATCTTTTATATGGAGAGGCAAACCTTCTTAGGAAGAGGGATCACAAGAGAAATGTGAATTGGCATGCTTGCCAAAATGTTTTTACCAGAATCAGTCTTCTTGCAGAAGACAGTACTTTTGCTTTCCGTCTGGTGCGTTTCGCATGGAGACTGTCAAAAAGCTTTGTGAAGTTGCAAGATTTTGGGCTTCCAAAAAATAAAATAACTCCAAGATAAGTGGCGGGAGGAGAGCATTCTGGGATCTCCAACAAGGCAGAGATAGATCGTTTTTTTCGGTGACTACATTTGCCAATGAGCAAGTGGCTTTTCAAGAGGTTAAAAACTGTCCAGTTGCAAGTTGGCAAGTGGCAAGAAGAAGTTTGATGCTTTTGATGGAAGTAAGAGAGGCTCTTGCAAAGAAAAGCAGGTAATCAGCGTAGAGAAGAAGGCAGGGAGTGTTTAGGACTATGGAGATTTTCTTTACTTTCCCTTCCCTTTGAAGCTCTATGACGTTGATGTTTAGAATTTCCTCAGCAAGGATGAAAAGGTAAGGCGACATTGGATCTCCCTGACGGAGGCCATAAGATGAAGGGAAGAATCAATTGGGGCTCTTATTAAGAAGAACAAAGCCTTTTGAAGTTGTAATAAGTTCCTTAATTAATCTGATCCAATCTTGAGAGAAATTGAAAAAATCCAATGCTTTAAAAAGAAAAGATCATTGCAGATTGTGAAAAGCCTTTATCATGTCAAGTTTCATGTGGAAGGAGCTCGTTTTAATTTTGGACTTGAGTTTTTGAACAGTTAATGAGCTAGAGCTGAATGCTGGTGAATTCAACGGTCCTTAACAAATGCAGCCTGATTGGGGGATATTAGAGATGGCGGGATGATAGAGAGCCTCTTTGCGAGGATTTTGGCTATAAATGTGAAGGAGAAGTTAAGAAGGCTTATAGGTAGGAAGTCATAAAAGGAGGTAGGATGCTGATTTTTGCTGGATTTCGGTGACCTAATATGCATGATAACATAGATAGAACTCTGGATCTTTTAATCAGGCAACTGAAACGGTTGTGACTAGAGTCAAGAGCTCTCTTTCAATTCATTTCAATTCCCACGCTTTCCTGAATTGATAATCCAAAGAGATTCCTGGTGGAACTTATCATTGGGTAATGATCATAAATATGCATGCTAAGTGCATAAACATTTCTGATTCATGTCAGACTTTCAATGAGATGAAACAGAGATCTGGTTTCTTGGGCCTACTTCCATGATAGTTGAAACGGAAACCATGGATATGGAAGTGAGGCAAATCAATTGCTTGATGGAAAGATTGTTTCAGGTGTCCAACCAAATCACATTGCATTTATGGGGTTTCCAGGTGTTTCTTGCCGTGCCAAACTTGCAGATAAATACAGATAAATGTTTTAGGTACTTAAATCTATGGACACTAATAACCATGGTTTGCCAATCTGCCAATGTGATTGGATCATTGATCTACTAGGAAGAGGTGGGAGAGTTACTGATGCTTATGAATTGTAGGATTGATGCCTTTTGAAGCCAATGAATCAATATGGAGTGGACTACTTGGATCTTACAAAATGCACAGATATATGAATTTGGGTAGATTGGCTGCTCAAAACTTCTTGGATTTGAGGTCAGATCAGATGATGTTTACAAGTTACAATAGACAATCAAATATTTTATGCAGCTGATAAAAGTCGGGGCGAATTTGCGGAATAGGGAATTGGCAAGATGAATGATAGGAGGCTGAGAGGAGTGGGGTGGAAGTGGAAAATCAGGTCTGTAGCTTTGTTGGTTGTGACAGTGTTTGCCCTCCTTCGGATTTGGTTTCCGAACATGAAATGCAGGCTAGGTTTGCATATGAAAGAAGTTGCCCGGTGGCCGGTGCTTAGCTGAGACGGGGACTTCAAATGAGGAAGTTATAAAGGTGATTCATGTTCAAACAACAGAAATTGGGTTTGCACCTCATGTGAACAGCAAAGGATTTGCAAATTGCTAGATCTGTCATAGATAAGGGAAATTCTCAGTAAGATGAATTTGGCTTCTGAAGCAT
Organism: Persea americana; assembly: GCA_029852735.1. NCBI lineage: Eukaryota > Viridiplantae > Streptophyta > Magnoliopsida > Laurales > Lauraceae > Persea > Persea americana. The sequence continues at coordinate 37,529,958 of CM056817.1, forward strand.
GTTTGTTTGCATAGAATATATAGGAATTTAAGGTCAAATGGGCCTCATCAAAGGATTATTAAAGAGGTGAAGGGTGTAGATTATTAGGTACCAATTTATATATATATATATATAGGGAGCGCTATATAACATTCGAGCATTTTTACGAGAAAACGCCCCTCTTAGTTGGGCCCACCGGGATACATGACGATCACAAAAATCGATTGGATGGAAAGATCCATATGAGGTCTACCTATATGCAAAATCTTAAGTCTATAAAATCATCTTAACCATTTGATCTATGGCTCTAAGAGTTAATTGGTTTAGAGGCTTCATTTTATCATGATTTCAATCCAACGGTGAGAAAAAGTTGGATGAGTGTTAAACTTGGACTTGTGACTATTTATAGGGGGATAGTGTGTGTGAAAAGATTAAATTGACTTAACATGGGCCGCCCCATTAAAGTGGGACGTTTTTTAGAATATATATATATATATATATGTGGGAGGCGGTCCTGTGAGGACCGTCCTTACGGTTTACTGTGCGGACCGCCTATTGGGGCCCACCATGAGACCCCACTGATCATGGGACAAAGGGGACTGAGATCCAAGTGGGGCAAACTTACATATCAAATTTGAAGTCAATATAATACCTCTAACCCCTTCATCCATAGTCCACAAGTTTAATAGCTTTATATTAAAGAAGAAAAATTGACCTTCAATCCAACGGTCTAGTTCATCTGAATCTATGCAAATTCATGAGATTCAATGCCTATAAGGGGGTTATGAATGAGTGGTCAATTTGGATGGGTCATAAAGTGGGCCCCCAATGGACATTATGAACGGTGAGGACCGTAAGGACGGTCCTTATAGGACCGCCTCCCTATATTATATATAGTCTACTTGGATTAGTACATAGTCGATTCAACAGTCCAATAAATTTGGATTTGACCAAAAGATAGTGGACACGTGCACTTCAGGGGGGTTGTGTGTTTGGTCCATTTGGATGGACCAAGGGTGGGCCCCACAAGCGTAAGCTTACGGAATTTTTTCCAAAGCTTGAGCTTAGGAGAGCCTATATATACAAATATATATATTTATATATATATATATATATATATATGGTAGTCTCTTGCTTGCTCATTCATTTCTTACTTCCCTTTGATTCATTTTCTATTAGGGGAGAGAGAATTCGATGGTCATTTTTGAAAATTCACATTTCTCTTTTCAATTCTAACCATTGTTAGAAGTAAATGTTTTCTAATCAGTATGTATTCAATTACAAGAAACAAACAGGCTCTATAAAGTTTTTATGTGCCCAGCCTCCAATCAAATAGCCAATTGCCCGAAGCAATCTTTTCAGTACTTCATCCATCTCAACCAGAGAAATTCCAGCCTTCTCAGTGTCTCGTCTCTTTCATTGCAGATTCTATTATAGGTCTGAATGAATTCTATTGGCCCATCCTTACAAATCCATCGGTGGAGCCCCTCATCCTTAGCCCAGCTGCTTAGAGACATGTGAGCAAAAAGGGGGTGGTGAGTTCAAATCCCTGACCAAGCCAAAAGAAAAAAAAATCGCTGGACCACCTGCTTTTAAAATCTAAACCATTGAAAATCACTATCACATCATCATATTCTCCCATCTAGAAAATGATGTGAGCAATTTGATGGTAGCCATGGCTCCAATTTAAATAAATTTTGTCCAATGATTTTCTTCTTTTTTGGGCGGGCTATCATAATGCTGCCCCGGATGTCCTTCAACAGGGAAAAGGAGCTTGAACCCTGGTTCTCCTTATAGGAATAAGAGTCAATGTCCTGTAACAGCTACTACTCTATATGCATGTGGATTGTGGGACATGGGGATGATTTTGACTACTATATTTCATACGTGGGCCTCATAAGTCCCCTCTTAAGAATTCTTTTTAGTGCACGGTTGCGTTCCCTCTTATGTGGAAGTAGGTTTTTTTATTAGGGGATCAAAGGACCTTTAGATGAGACCTACATGTGTGCAAAATCTCAACTCCTTTAAATTGACCTAGCCCCATGATCTATGGCCTTTGGATTTAGTAGTTTTAGAAGGCATGTTTTTTATTATTATTTGTAGCAGCTGAATGAGTGTCCAATTGAGGCATGTGAGTGTTAGAGGGTTAGATTGATCATGCCAGCTTAGAAAAAGGGAGTTTGCATGCAAGATGTCTCTTATGACACACGACCTCACCTGAGCCCCACCCCTCATTTTTAGCTTTGATGAGATGTAAGCTGGGGCGCATTTATGATGGATTGATGGTCATTGGTGGGCCACCCATATACGAAGAGTCTTCTCACGCCAGTCATCTATAGATTTTCTTCCCAATCAATGGGCCATTCATTTTAGGGCTTCAATGTTTAGGCCCCTTTTGATTGCATATAAAAGAATTCCTATGGATTCTAAGGAATGCATTTTTGAAAAGTGGCTAAAATTGAAGATATAAAAGTGAAGATCCATAAATAGCCATCAAATAATATCCAGTTCTATTAAAAATTTATTATGGGATATTTGAAAATGACCATTCAGGCATCAGCGTAGTGGATGAAATCGTGCTAAAGTGAGGTTTGGTATATAGGAAGATTTTCACCTCACCTACACGCATACAGCATGGTGGATGCAATCTAGCTCATGCAGCCAACTTGGTTGTTTTCTTATCACTAGTGGTTGGATGGATAGGAAGGTCTCTTTGTGGATTAGGATGGTGCAAAAAATCAACCCTATGAGATTGTTTTAGCCCTTGATTTATAAAAGTTTAATGGCCTTTTTTAATCATAGATTTATTTGATATTCAATCCAATGACAAGTATAGGTTTAGTGAACATTAAATTGGACATAATTGCATATCATACGTGGATAAGAGAGTGAAAGGAGTTACACCGATCAAAAGTGGGCCCCACCGAGTTAGACTGCACATATATAGTTTAGACCGTAGGGGAAAACTCTCCTACATCTTCCCTCATATCCTTTGCCATTCAACAACTCAATAATAATTTCTTATAACATATTTCACCATGAATTCCAACCAACTCAATTTCACGCAAAAAAAAAAAAAAACACATAGGCCCGTTTCTTTAGTGGAAATTTTGCCAAGAATTCACAATGTTCAGGAATTTCTGGACATGATGTGACATGTTGTCCATTGAAATTTCTGAATCTTATATTTCTTCACTAGCATTTCTGGATTTTAGCTATATGAAAGTTCTCTTTTGACCTTTGGGAATATAAAAATTCTACTCCCTTTATATTTTTGTGGAACTTTTGAATTCTCGAGTCCAAAAGAGCATACAGGAATTCTACTATGTCTAGAAATTCAGAAATTATCCGTATAAGAATTTCTGAGATTCTGGCGAAAAAAAACTACCCCAGTGGGTTCCCTAGGATGTGTAGTGCCCATGAAAAAACTCTTCTCATAAGTACGTAGGAAGGTTAGATTATCATATGGGTGGACCCCTCTATACAGTGAATAAAATTTGTTTTGAGTTGTAGAGGGGATCCGTTTCCCTGCCTGTTTGGGGGAAATACTTGTAGAGTTGAGTGGTGTAAAGGTTATTTTAAAGAAATAATAAAATATAAGTGGGTTATGATGGTATTTTATTTTTAGTTGTTTGTGATGGAATCTTTTTTACTTTTTTATTGAAAGATGGAGTTTTTTTTTGTTTTTTAGTTGTTGCTTTTTGACTTTTTTGTGAAAAATATGGTGGGAAATAAAAAAAAAATACTTTTGATGTGATTTGTTTTTGAAAAATGAAGACTTTACTTTATTCAACTCTACTAGTAGAGTTGCCAAATAACCCCTAATCTACACGTTGCAAATGCGACTGAGAGCAACGTGAGAAGAAATAAATGCAGAGAAAGAGAGAGAGATATACATGATTGCGAAAGTGAGAGAAGAGTGGGGGAAATCGGTTCGAATTTCGGAAACCATCCCCATCGAATTGAGGAAGAAGGGGAAGAAAGGAAAATGGCCTCTGCTTGCAAGTTGCAACTGCTGTATTAAAGGCAGTAAATCTCTCAGTACCGCATCTGAGTTGTGAAATTTTCTGACAGGAGATGGAGACCCAATTCAGAAGGTACGGCTACTGGTAATAATTAGCCCGCAATGACACGTCTCTTTCTTCCTTCTGCTGTTCACTCAGTCTGTCTTGTCTCCACAAATAATTACCAGCCACCAACAAAAGTAAGGTCCTTGAAAGTTGGACTTCGATGGAAATCATCTCTCCCCTACTCATTGATTGAGTCTGTATTTAGATCTCCTGTCGCACAGATATCACACGCGAATCGTCTGGTGCTGGTGAGTACCTCGTGCCCCACCCCCGCATAGTGGTAATCTCTATTTCAATTTCCTCCTTGTTTATATCCTCAAATCGAATGAAGTCATGTCAAATAGCGATTCACCGTTTGTGACCAATCATGTTTACAGTGTTCAATGGGACCGTTCAGGCTATCAACGTGAAATATGAGGATATGGAATTAATCTTTAGACCGTTCAGGCTCCAACAGTGGAGTTCCCAGAACCACGGTTCATCATCTGCCCAGGCCAGCCAAAAACATGGCATAGATCTAAAAGAACAAAAGTATAAAATACCGTTCTTCCCAAAATAAGAATGCCCAAAAGGGAAGTGTGACGTGCTTTCAGCACTAATGCAATGCATCACTCTACATTGCCCGTGGCCCCACTTAGATCTGCGGTTCCTCATGGATTGCTGGATCTTCCTGTTCAAAGGGAGTGGTGTCGTCACTTGCAGGACCAAGCATACAGATAGTCTAAAGATAAATTCAGCAATGTGGTCAAAACCAATAACATCAACAACTGTATTAATCAGTTGATTATATGAAAGTGAATCAAGCCTGAACTAAGCATATCATCCATGAATCGCAATAAAAGAATGGATTCATAATAAACAAAACTGGAAATAATCATAATAAATAAGTTCCCAACATTATAGTGATTCGAACTCATGAGTCATATCTCGAGCTCGCCAATGTCATGTTTCAAAATCCCGAGAGATAGAGTATATGGCATTTTGGTCTAGAAAAAAATAAAATTTGCTGTATAAGATACTTTTAAGTATTACATGTATTTGAGAATGCTTTTAAAGGTACAAAGATATTTGATGATGCTTTTGGTAAAAACTCAAAAGAGTATAAAAATTGAATACTCCTACTCACCCTAACAATTCAAATATGAGGAAAGTCAAGCTTCCTTCTATATTGCTAGTTGCTACCTTACGTCTGTCATCCGTCACCTTATATATCATTAACACTCACCTTTTCAATAAATCTTCTTTGCAACTCGTTTGACCGTGAAATCCTACGTATTCTATTGCAAACAAATGGGCCCTCAGATATAAATTATTAAGATTATGGCTGTATATTCATTTTTCATCTCCTCTTGATTCATTTTCTATTTAGGAGGTGATTATTCATTTCCCACCTTTATCTCTTCATTTCTTTAATTACTTTTACAAATACATCAAAAAGTTCCTTGAATTCAATTACCTCATGATATAAATGCACCCTAAATTGCCCATTTACAAGATCAACAAATGGGCCCTCAACTTCATATATCTTCTGCATGTGATATTCAGGCCTATCACCTCCAATGTCTATCTATGGTCGAAACTGATCGAATGCATGGATCTGGGTCCACCTTATCCTGTGTGTGCCTGCATCTAATCGTTCCTGTTTTTTGAGTAGGCCCAAACAGAAGAGACATGTTCCTGTGCAGCCATCGCTCTCTCTGGGGTATGACTTTCACGTGAAATTTATGAGGGGGCGTACCTTTTTACCAACTGACTGGCCATCCTACTACAGGTGAAGAATCTTGGGAAGGAGAAAAGAAGGCCTCAACTTCAGTAGCCCGAGGGACCACTTCACAAGATTCAGCTCTCCCAAGTTCATGGGTAAAGATGTTAGGGGCCACAGGATGATGACTTGATTGATGGATAGTCAAAATAAACAAGGATCTTCAATCAATCCTTGACTGCCTTCTCTGAGTCATTGTAGAGTTTGTGACATTTTAAAACAAGAAAAAAGGATTTTCATTTTAAGTTTGGTCGTACTAATCCAAGTTAGATCCATGAAACCAGCAGTTAGGAAAGAAACAATGATGTTTAATTCTATTGCGATAATCTATTTTCATCTTTTTTGATCGGGTACCTAAAAACATCTAATGAGCAAGAAATTTTACTTTACTAATAACTGGATCTCAAAACAAGGTGTGGGAGGAAAAAAATTCCTTTACCAAAGGATAACACTATGTGAAAGAGAAATCTTGATAGACCCACTCTGTTTTGGGCAACACTACAATGCAGCGTGGCTGCATTATAGTATGATATAGTGTCTTTTTTCAATGCTCGGTGGGGCTTTTCTTTTCAAAATCTAAGCTAGCAGTCATTAGCTTAACACCCATTATGTTCGTTGTATTTTTATGAGTGGGAAAACCATTAAATTGGACTTCTTCCATTATTATCTCAAACAAGAGAAAAGTAAAGTAAGTTCATCATGTAGTTCAGTCAAATATAACGGTGGCCATCTTACTTACTTGAATGATGATTTATCTGCTAATCACTACTTAGGGTGTTAGAGTTGATGATGGACTTGGATTCCGAAGGGTGGCCACCATGCATTGAAGAAGGGCATTACACTATACCACAATATAGTGGCGCTGAATGGGAGCTTTTCCCATTATATATGCACTGGCGGACCCATGTTGAAGGGACAGGGGGGCTGTCCTAAAAAAAGCACATAAGGCTATATAGCCTGTTTGGCCCGGCCCCCATTTAAAAAAGCCTGTAGTCCCCCTTGGCCTGTCCCTCCCTCTCTCCCTCCTCATTTTGATGCATGAAACCATTTAAAACAACCCAAATATTACATTAATTATTGAATGATCCTGATCATTTCATAAGTCGTTGTTTTGGGAGTGTAACCATATCTTTTGCCCATCCAAGAGAAAAGTGGACCACTGCTGAGATGGTAACATCTAGTTCAGTTGCAATTTTGAGGCCATAAATTATTACAGTGTTGAGCCAATTTCAGTTGCAATTTTGAGGCCATAAATTATTACAGTGTTGAACCAATTTTGCACGATTCAAATCAATGAGCTGATGCATGGATCGATATATGACTTTTAATGAGAGAATGTTAGTTGGTTTTGTTAAATATTTTATATCTATTTAAATGTAATATATTTTTTCTTTTGCTATTGTTAGTACGAAGAAAGTGCAACAAAGTAATAATTAACCTTTTCAATGGACCATTATCAGTGCCCTTCAAATAAAAGTCCTGTGTCTACCATTGTTAAAATATGTGATTTTCAAAATCCTCGTGCATTTGGTAGAGAGCAATGAGCCTCAAACAACCACGCGACTTTGCTAGGTGTTTTGTTATCAAATACATTAAGAAGTCGTACCGCAAAGGTAGTAGAGGTTCCAAATCTAATAATTCTATATATAAGGATTTATAAATAGATTTTTTTTCTTTTTACTATCTAGTATCCTGAAAGGAACTAAAAGAGTTCCCAGGGTAGCCATGGCACCAACTAAAAAGAGTGCATTTATGCAACAAGATGATTTTACAATAAAAGAAGAAGAATCTTCTGATTTTTCATATAACTCATTGTTTCTTTATTTGGCACAACACATTTTTCTTATAGAAAAGCTAAAAATGATTTTATTTTCATTTACAAAGAGGATTTAGATTTCTTATATGAGAGTAATAATGAAGACTTCCTCCCTCTAATGAAACAAAAACTCGGGAGCACAAAACCCTCTTGTTGCACAAATAAATCCTAAATATGGTATTATATATAATCATCTCTTAAAAAATATATATATATATATATTAGGAGGTGCTCATATGAGAGTCACTCTCACCAACTTTGTGAGAGATGGGTATATATTAGGAGGTGCTCATATGAGAGGCACTCTCACCAACTTTGTGAGAGATGGGTAGGGGCCCTCACATTTAAGTTAGAGGTCCTTGTATTTAAGTTAGTGAGAGTGGATATAGAAGTGAGGGCCCCCACTCATCTCACACCAAGTTGGTGAGAGTGCCTCTCATAGGAGCACCTCCCATGTGTGTATATATATATATATATATATATATATATAACACTCACAGTGGCCACTCTAAGGAAATTTATTTGAGGCTTAAGTTCACCGTAAATGGCACCTACATGGAACCTACCTACTCACTTGTTAAAGTGGTGCTACTTATTTCAGTAGTCCCCAGACTAAAATCTCTATTTCAAAAGGAAACAGAAGAACCAGACAATAAGAGATTCTGAGAAAGATAGATTGCCAGACATTAATAACGACAGAGAACCAACACACGGACCACAAATTCACATCCAATTGCGCGAATCTTTGCAGGCTCTGAGCCAGCCTTTGACATCCATGGATTCTTTTCTAACGTAAAATGTTGCGCCTTTAGAACCTACAGTGTGTCTAGGAGATGTGTTGGAAAAATGAAAAAAAGGATGAGATCTCTCTTTTTGTTCTTGTTCTTTTACTAAACTCATCCAAACACTTCTTTTAAAATCAGACCTAGGAATGTTACTGAAGTTATGAGTTTTACTGATATCTTTGTTGCCTCAATTGTACCGAGGACACTAGATGCATGTTTTTGTGAAACTTCACTCTTTAAATGTTCGATCACATGTAACAAGGGCAGAATCCAATGATCCTCCGAGGGCCATAACCTTATCCAAAGATGGGGTGTGCATCCCCCCCCCCCCCCTCCCGTTAACTTGTTTACGCATGAATGAGAATTGAACACACAATAAGCGTATGCTTGCTTGCAAGCATTTGGGGGTTTCATATTAGGACTTTTAATGTTGTCCCTCAAGTGAAATTTCAAAATACTCCTGAGTTATCTATCATGCAAAATGTTGGGTTTCTAAAAATTTTAAATGGCCAAAGTGGCACTTAGAATGATAGGTTTGTGAATTCTCCTTATTCAAATTGAGAATTCCGCATTTAGCTAGGACTGGACATGACATTGTCAAGTATATCCAATGAGTGGTACTTCCATCATAATGCCCCAAAACAACATGCACTAGTGCTCAAGTTCTAATCTCTTTACAAACATCTCTACCTCCTCTGAATTTACAGTGATCCACTTTTGTTTACACATTCAACCTACAAATATCTAGCTCCTCTAAATTGATATTAACCCGGACAAATGTCACGGTTGGATGTCACTCCATCTATCCTTTAAACTTTGAAAGCTAAAATCAACGGGCTGCGATCATTTGATCATACTGATTGGACTGTCATCCCAAATCAATATGCTAACCCATCTATCCCTATCAACCCGTCTCCCCCATGAAACCTTGGTGTAACTGTCCTTATTTTAATTTAGCCCTGATACAAAAATAGCCCAAATTGGTCAAGACGGCAGGGTCTGGCCGGTTGAGAGCCAGGATTAGGTCAACCTGCCAGCTGCTGCTCGAACCTCTTTTGTAATGGACTTTACAAAATGCAGCGTGTTGACCATGTCATGGAAGATCATGACTGCAATGCGAATTCGCCATGGGGCCTATCTATTGATGGTCTGAGCAGTTAAAATTGAATGTCACTCCCTTCATTAGTATATCCTCAAATGTTGTTTTGATGAGATTCGGTCCTAATGCAAGATTGAACACATGATCAATAATGTAATTGGCACAATATTATGCATTATTAATCTAATGAGTTATTTACGTCATCAATCTTGTGTTGGTGCTATATTTCATGAATGAGTTTGGATCCTCTGAAGTCCTGAGATTTGAAATAACCAATCTTATCATCTGGTGGATCCCAAATAGTGGTGTGGACACTAGATTTGGAGCTGCCAATCTTCTAAAATCTTAACAGTAATGAACAACTTGTGAGGCAGGGCAGCCTACTTTAAACTTGGAGGACTTATTTGTGTAACTTCGATCATTTTGTAATTTAAAATTTTAACTTTACATCATTATTTTCTGTGGACTACTTGCACACACACGATTGGTTTGTACAATAAGAGGATTAATCCATCTTTTATGAATTCTTATCTTTATGAAAGAGATGAATTCTGCACTCTCACCCCTCTTTAAAAGTCAATTTTTTTTCCGCTTAATATCATTAATATAAATCATATCGTACAAAATTTAAAAATTAGAAACGAATGCATAGAAAATCAAAACAATTTTTATCTTGTAATTCCACCACAATGGAATCAAAAGAAAGATGTTGGTCTCCCTTTCCACTCACATGTGCCTGGCTCCAGCTGTCGACGTTCCATGGAGGTTGCAAGAGTCTTATCCTTCTATATCTTGAGGCAAATGGACAAAACACTCAAAAGAGAATGGAAAAAGTAATGGTTACGTGTTGATTTAGAGACCATGTTTGAGTGGGCCCCACTACAGGGCCGAAACCAGCTCATTTTGGAAGAAGATGCTGGCCATGTGCATCCTTTTGCATATCATCAGGGCAAAATCTCCCCCTATCAGCCGTTTACTTTCTGGGCTCATCAATCTACGGTCGAAATCTTACATTTTTTATCTGACCCAACAATTGGTGGCCCATCATCCAACGGTCACAATCAAACACATTGTGATCTAAAACGCTGTAATGGCCTACCAATCAGTGGGCCCATGAAAATATACGGGTGATTAAAGCCTACAAGATAAAGGGAGTGCAATCGCATGATGACAATGGCCCAGGTTGTGGTTGAAAAAAAGTAGGCCCATTAGCAAGAGAATGAGGGACATTGATTTAAATGGTTTGGATTTTACAAGTGGGCCCATCTGATGGACTTACAGGCCTGGCAAGAGGATTTATACTAGGTCAGGTTCGGCAGTACGGTCGGCCACAGCCACGACGGGCAAGCCGGCTGACCGCTCTAGGTGACATCATCCGGTCAGTTACATTCCTTCTGGGCCTGGACCTGTCGCTGTCACGTCTACCCGGGCAGCTCGTGCCTGCCCGAAGCTTCCCTTTATAAGCCGCGGGTCAGAAACTCCTTTCACATAGATCAAAATAAAACAAGTGCCTCATTGAGATAAAAGATAAGGGAAGGTAAGAGAAGATACTCCTCCTTCCACCTTTCAAATTCTTTGGGTTCCATTCTGTTTTTCAAATAAGAAACTCTTTGGGTTTGAAGATGAATAAGATCATGAAAGTTTGATATACATTGATACATCTTCTCTATACTTATGCTTTTGAGTAAGATTTTATGTGCATGTTTTGTTTCTTATCTTCACTATTTTCCCTTTCCTTCTTTTATCCTATTTTAAGAAGATTAATCACCAATTTCCTTCCTTCAATGCAGGTTAATGCCATGCACACATTCATCACAAATGTTTCCAACTCCATCTCAACGATCGGAATATTTGGCGGGGACCGAATCTTCACCCTTAAATTGACAATGGTCCACAAAACATTGTCACTATAGGTGTTATCCTACCTGAGCTTCTCTTTTTCTCCACCCTATCCATCTACCCTGCCTTACTTTTCCAACTTTCCTCCTCCACTACACAATTTCCATTCTCTCTCCTTCTCATCAATATGCTCTTCTTTTCTTGACCTTGTAAGGCCTTTTCTTGGCCTTGTAAGACCCCACGTCAGAGATGTTATCTTAGTCCTACGCGAAATCATGAATTCTCAATTAGTACCGTTTGATTGAGAGCGTAGGTTATACTACTATTCCATCTCAGCCATCGATTCTTCTCTACCTCTATCTATCCCTCGTGAGCTATTCAAACCCAACCACATTTCCAGCTAAATCAATCAAGAACATGGGTTCTCTCCCCTTTATGCATAGTTGCAGAGGAATAAGGAGAGAGTGAGACAGTTGTCTAATTTCTAATCCCTGATAATTACTTTGAGGGATTAGTGCTTGTTTTGCATTATTTGTGCAGAAATACGCCTTGCAGGCATCAGTTTCGTTGTTTTATATGTTGTTTGGATGAGCAGACAGTAAATATTCGCTTGACTCGCTATGCAATGTCAGCTCGTGACTGTTCAAGAGAGTGTTGCTGTTACTTTCTGTTGTTCTCTACTCATATTTGTTTTTGTAGCTTACTCTATTTCAAGAAAGAACATAAATTTTGTACATGACATGAGCGATTTGATTGTCTCGAAATAGCTTTTGATATAGATTCACCATTTTCTTCTTGTCATCCATCACATGTGGTTACTGGCTATGACACGTACGTGGTTGCTGCTATCTTTTTTTTATTTTTCATGGTTTGTTTTGGCCAAGTTTGTTTGGGCTGAGGACTTGGCCCGGTCATGTATTGAACCAGAAATTTAAGAGGCTTAATCCATTCATCAGTCTAATTTAGAGCCTTGGAGAACAGTTCCTTATCCGAGTGATAAGGAGTGACAGTTCTCACCTGGGTGTCCAGGGTTCAAATCCTGGATACGCCACCTATTCTCGCATTTGGATCTTTGTAAGGTAGATGCTGGTAACCTAGTTTAAACCTAAAAGATAGCTCATTTATTTGGGCCACGGTTATTTGTTCTTTCTTTGAGTGGTTACAGTCGATCAAAGTTACAGGCAATTAGCTTAACAAATAACCCAATTAGTTCATCCAATTAGGGGCACCAACATACCCCTAGAGGTGAGATTGTGTAGGTTTGAATCTAAGGTTTCACAGTCCATTAGGCACACATAAAATAAAATACCCAGATTAGAAGACAACTGATATCCAAGGATCCAAATGGTGGCGATGTTCAGGTCCAACCCATTAACCTGGCCCATTGACAGCCTGAAATTAGTGAAGAAGAGACTGGTCCGGCTATAATCTCTGATAAATCAAATCAAAAGAAAATCACAATTATATTTTGGATAGTCATCTTTCTTTTCTTCCACTAATATATGTATTAATCTCAAAACATGGCTTTAAATGTAGATATTAATACTGGTTAGATGGCTTTGATTCGGGCTTCTCCTCTTTCTCAACAGTATAATGTGCAAGGTACAGAGGAGCAAGACAAACACTGCACGATCAAATTTGTTAAAACCCAATTCAGGATGGTTTGTACTTCGGTTTTTTTTTTTTTTTCTCTTTTGGTAAAGAGAACTTGACTGCTTAAAAGAAACACAACGAAGAAACAAACACCAAAAAGCAGTAGAGAAACAACAAAAAGAAGTCCAGTACAAAATACCCTTATCTCAAAGGGTTCCCTACTCTTTGAGGTCCACTGTTGAATGGTTCCATCACCCACACAATCACATCAATGATAGCCACATGGGTCATGGAAAATAAAAAAGCACTGGCTGTGATTCGTATACTTTGTCGCGATGAGTTTGAAAGAATAGATTGATTGATCTTCAGGCCTCTGGCTCCTTTCGTGTCTTTAAAATTTGTCAGATGGTTTTTCTTTGAAAAGAATATAACAGGACATGATCACGGGAGGTGAAAATTAGATATATAGGTTAAAAATGAAAATTAGAGGTGAATGTAAAAAATGGGCAAAAATAATCTCGATTTATATTGAAATAGAAGAGGAAAAGATGGGAATTGAATATCCAGCTCTCATCCTAATCATTCAAATCCCAGAAAAGTAAAGGCTTCGGCCACATCATCACCTTATATCATCCATCCCTCAGCTTTTAAATCAAAGGAAAGTAAGGGCCTCGGCCACATCATCACCTTACATCCTTCATCCTTTACCTTGTATCCTTCACCTCCTCACCTCTTTAATGATGGCAGATGGAGCTCTTTTAACCAAAAAAATTTATATATTAAATACTGATGTAATCTAATGCAAACAAGCATGTCCTTTTAGAATTTAAGCTGTTGCTCATTTCTACATATGCCGTCAATACCACTGCAGGTTAAATATTGAAAGCCCCATCATAAGATTTCCTAAAATTCTCCCATGTTGAGAATTCAAACCCACTGCCAGCTTTGGATGTGGGGAAAGTGAAATTAAGGATTCCCCAGCAATTGGAGGAATCAAGAAAAATCTAGAACTGTCAGAATGAAAGCTGTTCTCTATTGCAATCTTGAGGTTGTGAATTCAATTCAAGTTACCAATCAATAAGAAAAATTATTCACAAATTTGACTTCCTATAAAATCCGTTTTCTATATACTAGAAATGTAAAATATTAACAATAATCTTCGTCAATACAAGTAAGAAAATGCCACAAGAACATTTTCACGAAATAGAAATAAATTGTATGAGCTATCAGTGTTTTTAGTTTAATGTAAATAAGCCCTTATTAATTTGTAGAGGGTAGAAAGAGGTCACACGCTCAGGCAGAGCCCATTAGCAAATAACATGAACTCCTTTGTGATAAATTTATGGTGCTAGCAGGCAAGGCCTCTAACCAAATATAAGCTAAGGGCTTAACGGAGTATAAGCTGCCAGTCCAAACAATTAGGACTGGGTTCAGCATACAGGCCTAAAAAGACAGCCCAAATCCATCTCAATGCAAGCTTGTTGTGGGTTGATGTCAGGTGAGCCCCATCCAAGAGCACCCCTAATTATATAGGGACTCCCCATGTATTTTGATCTTCCATTCACCTAATCATACATGTTTCATCTTAGTTTAGATCATATCAAAGGCAATCTTTCTCTTTAAAGTTGAGAAACGGCCGGAAAGGCATGAGTAATTTTAACTGCAAATTGATCATGTATAAGCTCACATCAGCATATGGTGCTCTCCCTCTTGACAACTCAACGTCTGTCTCTCTCATTTCTCTCCCTCTGACATCCTTTACCTCTCCCTTTTTAATCTTCACTTCCTCTCTATATCTCACATATGCTATGATCTCTAGCACGCTATCTCTCATATAGTTGACCCGGCTTTTCTTTTTCTCTCTCATATCAGCAACTATGAAAGCAATTGCAAAAGTATGCGATGCAATTGAAATTTGTTTCTATATTGAATGAAAATTTTTTAAATCCATGAAATCAATGGCAACATTTAGACCTTTTCCTTTATTAAAGAAAACGTTGCTCATCTTATATCCACAAATTGGAGAGTTGAGTTATTTTAAGTTCATGTATTTGGGTTTGCAGTTGTTCCAATAAAAAAACCAACAGTTAATTGTTCCGGAGATTGCACTCCGACGGGGGTCTACTTACGTGAATTGTACTGCCCAGAACAAATTTGGAAACAGTCAATCAACCTATCTAATTATTGGTGTGTCTGACAATTTTAGTGATGAGTATTTATTTTTTGAGCTTTTTGTATATACCCCTCTTAGGTTTGTAGGAGTTGTAAATAGCCCCCCAAAGTTTTAGTATTTGCAAACAGGCCTGCATTTTCATTTTAATACCTCTTATGTACCCCGAATCAATAGTCTTCCAACTACTATAGTTTTTTAGAGCGAAATGACACTTTTGTCCATCTCTTTTATCCTTATATGCAAAATGTCAAACTTTGAGTTTTTTTTTTTATATTAAGCTTGTAACATTAGCAACAACTATTAATAGGAGAATAACCCTACATAGGGCTCATTTCATCAAATCCAAAATTAATCGTGACAACAATCAACACCTATACGTATAACCGGTTATAATTTATCCAATCCATACATGACCCACCATTGGATTGATGAAATTTTCAAAATACATTATTCTGCTTCATGTGTAGGGGAGGAGGTAGAAGAAATATTGGGGGATGGGCAAATGTAAAAAAAGATATTAATTTTTAGAATTTACGGTGGGGGATTTTAAACTTTTTCAGATATGGGTGGGGGCTTCAATCCCTAGGCCCTACGTTCACCCCTGGTCATATTCATGAGAGAGTTATTGTGAGAAACTATTGGGACTTGAGATAAAATAATGATGTTTTTGTAAATATCAATATATTCATTTTTATTTAATAGATATAAGGGCAAAGCTGTTATTTATATAAAAATTCAACACATATCTCATGGTGGCTGCCCATTCTTATTAGGAATAGTGATTTTGGAGACATGAAATGTATAAAAAAAAAACGAAAGGGCCTATTTACGAATACTAAACCCTCAGGAAGCCTATTTACAAATCCTATAAACCTTAGCGGGGTATATACAAAAAGCACTTATTTTTTTTTAGCTTTCGAGATTTTCTCATGTGGGTATTTCTCTCTAAATTTAGTTTTGGCATTTCGTTGGTGATGGTAGCAGAATATCTTTCGTGGTTCGTTCTTTTTTCTTTATTTTGATTTTTTAATAGTTGCCTTTATTTTTGGGTGTTTTGTTGAGATTGGTGTTCTTGATTTGGATTTATTGGAGGTTTTCAATTGGTTCTTTTAATGGATGGGCTGAACTTTTTGTATGGTAAATTGGTAATAGGCTATAGAATTTGGGCGAACCTCCTTAGATTCATTGTGAAAGACAATGGTTTTTTTTTTAATTGTTTCTGTTTAAAATATGAACCTTAATGCACCTCTAATCACTTGGTTATTTGAATAAATGATATGATTATCTGCAGTCATTGCAAAATGGTACTTTAGTTGAAACTTGCTTTCTTTTAAGAGGATTTAACCGGAAAAAGAACTTAATGCGCACATGCTACACATTCAAACACTTTAGCACTTGGGGCACCAATTCGAGCAATTGGGCCCTATTTCCATTTTTTTTTTTTTTACATATTTGGCACATCGTCGGAGCCAACCTTATTTACACTAAATAAGGTTGGTAATGATGCTGTCCGCGAATCATTTTATGGCTCTTTTCCTTGCTTCTTCTCATTCTTTTCTTCTCTCTTCTCCACTACACCGTTGAGACTGACCTTGGACGAGTGCGGACGAACGGTTACTTCCATTTCTAGTTGCACCAAGCTCCTAACTGAATTTCTCAACTGCTTCTCTTTACTCCCATTCGTTTTTTCCATTGTCCATTGTTTCCACCAAGACCCCAAGGTATCTATCTCCCATTTTTGAATCTTTCTCAATGTTTTTGTATTTTCCCTCCTTTTGGTTTTCCCGCCATCCCGCATATGATATGGAAGTGCATGGTAGCTTCAACGTCGTTGTTCAATTTGTACATTGTTTGTTTGCATTGTGATTAGGGTTTGCAGGCGAAGTTGGGGTTTTCTGACTTGAGAAGGACAATGGTTCCGTAGTGTCTTTGGCAGTTAGATTGAGTTTGTTCTCCTGCATTAGTATTCTTGTTTTGTGATTGGATTGAGTTTGTTTTGTTCCCAAATGTTCAAGATAACAGATTAATTCTACTTTTGGATTTATTTTTGGATCTCAAATTGGGGTATCCTCCATTGGAGGCTTCAAAATGTAAAGTGAAGTGGTGGAACCAAGTGACAACCAACTATTGGAGATAGTGTTGTATTGCAGTTTCTCCACTTCCCACATATTGGAGCTTTGATTTGAGTAATATTATATTGTATGTTGTGAGCCTTTCTCTAATTGCATCTCATACTCCATGTGACAGATCTTGTCTTCTGCATTTCCTATAAGTGTTTGTTTTTTGAAGTATGTTTATTTTAATATGGGTGTCTATTCTACAACATCATCATCCTCGAATACGTTGTCTGCTTATAGAGTCCTAGTACTTATTTCTTTATAAAAAAACAGAGTTCAAATATCCTATCTTCTACATGGTGCATGAATTCAAGGTCTTTTTGTGTGAATGAGTGGATGAGGCTAGTTTGTGACACTGAAGAAAGGAATATAGGTATAAGAGAGGCATGTATGTAGCTTGCCGTACAGAATATTGAATATTGGTTTCTTCACCAATTTATGGTGGATATGAGTTAAAAGGGGTACTTAATGATCCTACACACCATGATGCATAGTTTTGCATGATATGCCTAAATATTAAAATGGAGAGTTTCAAACTCAAATAGGGGGTTGTCATGGTCACACTAGCCCAATTGAACAAGCTGTTGACAATGTGTACCACCAAAATTCACGTTCTGTTTTGAATTCTTTTACTGAGTTTCAATCCCTTGATATTAAAATTTTCATCTAGCATACAATGTGCTAGATTGTCCGCACTTTTCCCTACACTGTGCTAATCAACCCCATCCCCCCCCCCCCCCAACGCAAATGCTCTTAGATGTTGAAATCGTCATTATGATTTTAAGTTCTTTTAAATTAGGCTTAGATCATCTTCTCTACTTTTAGAATCGTTAAACTTGCATTCCATGTCTTTTGTCTTTGATCAACAAATTTTTAGCTTTTTGACTTGAATGGCTTTCTCAAAAGTTTTAGCTTGTCATTTACTTGCTTTTTGTTTGACTTTGGGTACAGTCATATTGTACCATTTGAGTAGACCTTACTAACTGGTATAAAGAGAGTAAGCACCAAGTGTTTCCTAAGAGCAACATATAGACACACCAAGTGCTTCACTATTTCTTTTAAGCATGAAAATTTTTAGTGTTAACTATTTTCGTCTTGTGAACATTTTTTATGTATGTTTGCCCTTTTATTCATGCTTGCCTTCATAACATTTAATGCTATCATGTCTAATTTGGACATACACAGATATCTAAAGAGAATACAAGCAACAAATAATTGCCACGCAACGAGGCTAGTACCTTAAGTGCTCAACCAGCAGTGCTTTTGTGCGAGCAAGAGCATCACATATCCGCCGCTATTGAACGCGATTTGGTATGCTCTCTTCCACACAACCACTAATGAATTGAACTTCTTTTCGATCTATGGCTAACGTTATTCAAACTGTCATTTTTCTCGTAAGAGTTGGGTACCTACAGATGCTTTCCCACTAACCCCGACTATGGGAAGTGGGACCTGAATGAGCGTCAGTTGCAGTGGGTCAGGGACGTTGGGCTGTATCATCTTGCTCATATGAGGTGGATGAGGATTGACTATGCCTTGATCATGGGGCTGGTTGAGAGGTGGAGGCCAAAGACAAACACCTTCCATTTCCCATCTGGCGAGGCCACAATCACACTGGAGGACGTAGCTTACATCTACTGCCTTCCTATAGATGGTCCACCCATAACTGGCTGTACATACACCCACTATCAGATTGACGAGCTCTGTCAAGAACTGCTCGGTGTTGTCCCCCAACCCTAAGAAGACTACAATGGGGTTTTCCTTAAGTTTACATGGCTGGAACGTGTCTTTCGTTCCACTCTAGAGGAGTTGAGAGAGAAGGAGAAGACCAAGCCAAAGGGAAAGAAGAAAAGCAAGGGACGACCGAAGAAGAAGAAGATGACAGAGGCCGAGGAGATGTGCAGAACTCGAGCCTATTTGTTTTTTTTTTTTTTTTGTTGCTGGACATATTCTTTGTAATTCTTCACAGGCACGAGGTCCCTTTTATATTTTAGAGTTGTTTAGAGAGTTTAGGCCCTACTCATGGGCCTCCACTTGTTTAGCCAACCTGTACAGAATGCTAAACAAGGGAGTTCATTAGGAATGGCTGAAGAAGCGTAAGATGCCCGACCCTACCGACGAGGGCGATGCTTTTGAGAAGAAGTTTAAGTCTCTTTCTGACTCCCTCTAGCTTCTGCAAGTGAGGTCGATATAACACTTATTCATCCTTTCACTATTTATATGTTAATGTTCTAATGACTCTATCTCTTTTGACAGATCTGGGCGTACATCAGAATGAAGATCGGTTGAGGTTTAAGTCCAAACCAACGTTTGAACTATGATATACAGTTTCCGCTGATGGTTACATGGGCCAACCAACTTGAAGGAATGACTCAGCTGACGATCGTGCGAGAAGTGCGGAAGCAACTCAATTACCTCACGTCTAAAGAGGTAGACTTAGTTCATTTCAAATTTTTTGTCATTTTCATACTTGCTTTATGTGTTCTAATTTATCCAATGCTTTATGCACAGTTTGAGTGGCGGCCGTACAGAAAGTACGGAAATGAATTTTTGAAGCACGTCTCTAAGGCCGACATAGCACTTTTCACGACAGACTCTCCCCTAATATCATATTGGGTGTTGGAGCGTCACCCTTCCCCTCGGGTTATGAGGCAGTTTGGCTTGAGACAAATTGTGCCTCCACGCTATGTCAAGCCCATTGTAAGGAAAGAAAATAAGGGGAGATCTATTATAAATTGGAGTCTAGTGCACGAGGAAGAGGTGAAGTCATGGGAAGAACGGGCAAACAATGTGCTGAAGAGAAAAGGAAAATCAAAAGGCGGGGATGAGGAAGAAGAAGCGTACATAAGATAGTATGAAGCAAATACCGTCATGCGTATTGGCCGTGTCAGGCAGCGCGACGAGCCACAAAGGGATCCTCCCCCACAGCCTAATGCCCCTTCTCCTACCATCCCACAGACTCGGGTATGACGTTCACACTTTTAGAGTTGTATTCCTTACTTTACTTCACATTGATTTTGTGAATATATTTTCTAACATGATCCTTTTAATATGTGGACTACTGGTCTCTCTCTTCCTTGACCACACCGTACGGTCATGCGATCGTTGCAAATGTGGACCTAAAACATTTCATAACTTCAATTAAGAAAAAGGTCGATAGATTTAGGTCCACATTTGGGACTACATATGAGGACTACGTCGAGACGTGTAGTAGTTCCGCTTTAGAAGATGATGACCCGCTGGTAAGTGTATGTAAATAAATTTCAAGGATATGAATAAGTTACAATCTTTGGTTAATGTGATTTCCTCACTATACTTTGCTTCATTTTAAAGGTCGTCAGAATACCAAAACGCACAAGGATTAAGGTGAGGTCCTCACAAAGCCCCGTAAAGAAGCCTCGATTTAGTATCGAGGCTCCCTTAATGATAGAGGACTCCCTCATGAAGGCATCAGCCTCCCATAGTTCGGCTGAGGAGCAACCATATGAAGTTGATGCCAGCAACCTTGACGCATCCTTTGGTGACGTGGATGACATCCCTATCGAGGATCTTATCTCTGTCTCGCCAGGTCCTCAAGGATACAACAAACCTCCGAATGTCACTTGCCAGGCAGTCATTGTAGGCCCTTCAGCAGCTACAATTGACTCATTGATATGGAGGTGCAAACACATTCCGAGGCCGAGGAAGATCCCCGATAGGTTTCTTGATTATCAACATCCATTACCCCAGACGGGTTATCTTCTGACGGAAGTGGAGAAGGAACTTTTCTTGGATTTCTACAAATATTACACACATAGGTAACTGCAATTGTTGAAAACACTTCTGCAGTAATTATCAAGTTGTTGGGTTTTTTACTAATTCAACTTCACTCAACTCATTGCATTGACAGGAAGGAGGAGCTGGATTGATCATCTCATGCGTCGATTCTATGTCCCTCAGAGATTTATTGGATGAGGGCACTTGGATGGATTCGACGATCATATATTACTGGTTTGAAGTGCTACGGGAAAGGTTCAAGGATGCATACTTGGCCGACCCTAGTATATGCGTAAGTACAATAAAAGATTAAAGACTAGGGAGTTTCTCCTCAATAGGTTTATGTCTTACTTGTTTGATGTCTGAGATGCTTGTCTTGCAGAGTTTCTGGGAGAAGGGCATAAAGACTGGGGATGATATGGCCTTTGGGCCAAAGGGAGAACGTGTGATGGACGCGATGGAGTGCAATACTTTAGTCTACGTACTGCATGCTCACAATCATTGGTCCTTATTAGTCGGATATGTCTATGAGAATCGCCGGAAGTACTACAACAGTTCCTTGGGAGAGATTTGGGGCCGCAAGACCTGTGAGAGATTCGTAAGTATCTTCTCTTGTCTTGGAAGCATGATTTTTCGATAGTAAATAAATTTCAAAATTGAAGTATAATTCATTTTCACTATGTTTAGACAGAGATTGTGGCTTCAGCGGCACTTCATGGATTTCGGGTGGTCGGCGCCTATGATGTGGACAATTAGCCTTCGTGATTCCTCCATCTCTGTGGCTAGGTACTTCTCTGCATACGGAGTTAGTACTGAAGTGATGCTTTGTACTTGTGTTGACCGTCTATGAAAGAATTCCATCGGTTTTGCACGTATCTCTTCCACTTGTTTCATAATTGGGAGAACTCGGGTGTCTTTTAGGAGACTATTTGTGCACTCTGCAGCATTGCTGGTAAGCATGTCATACCTGCGTTCATGAGCAAATGCCGTTGCCTAGAGCTGACGGCCGATCACATGGATGTAATTATATGCACGCTCATCTACACTTTTTATGTGGTCCATGCAAGCATCGTACTCATAAGGTCAGTATGCCCTCGCTGAGCTCTAAAACTTTCTTATAATGCCATAGTCGTTGAAACCCACCTTTATGTTTTCAGCTATACGCTGGCAACAAAAACAATGCTTTGCACTTGACATCATGGCTTGTACTGCAAGAATCAGACCTTTCTGACGGTCGGATATAATTGTGAGATTTTTTGGCTCACCCAACGAGAAGGACAAGTGTGCAAGAAACCACTCCCAACTATTACGCCGCTCCGCTTTGGCAAAGGCAAATGCAATGGGGAAAAGTTGATTTCCATCATGTGTTACGACCACCATTAGCACTCCTAGATATTTGCCACGAAGGTGTGAACCATCAACCGCTATCAGTGGCCTAAGAGAGGTTTGGAATGACCTTAAGCATGGACCGACGGACCAAAAGAAGCGTCTAAATCAGTCATCCGGCCTGATGTCCAACGCTGTGTATGAACCAGGGTTGGTTCTATGAAGCTTGTTGCAATAGAGTGGCAATATCATAAAAGACTCCTTGTATGATCCATGCACTTTGCATAATACAAGCTCCTTTGCCATATGTGCTCACCTGTATGTAATGCAGGTTCCAAACTCAATTTGACATTCATTGATGATCTCCTTGGGCCTAAGATCGTTATTACATCGCGCCTTCTCTTCAACGAACTCTGTTATTAGTTTTGCGGTTGCTTGCTGATGTGTAGTTCCCATAAGTGGTTTGGAGCAACAATGTGTGTAATTATACTTTCAAACTCTAAAGTGTGGACTAGAATCTACCATCGAAGCATGTAAATGCCAGGGACAGTCGACTCCTTTACAACCTGCCGTGACCATCTTCATGTTAGTCATCTCGTGTTTCAAGGTGAAGTTGTTGTATATGATATACTTTGCTATAGCTCTTCTAAAAAGCTCGCGATCAGGAAACTCCCTACCTAGCCACATCTCCCTAGCTGAACCGGTCCCTTCTTCGAGCACGACATCTTCAGGGATCATGGTGTCCACGAAGGGAGATTTTGAAAAGTTGTCTTCTTCATTTCTGCTTATAGTATCTATTTGGACACCTGAATTAATTAGTTGAGCAGCTGCTGAACTTCCATTCACATCCACATTAGTTATGGGAGCATTACGCACACTTTCGCTTCCATTCACATCAAGCAGTTCTACAACATGGACTCATCATCGTCCACAAAATAGGACAATGTTGTTGAGAATTTGGTATCGTCATCCTCCTGTATATCAATCGTGGGAAAACCTTTCAAAGATGGAGGTGACAATGGTAATACGACCTTTAATTTAATATCAGGCTTTCCAATGCTCGGAGCTTCTCGAATAGTTTCATTTCTTTTATCCTGTACAGATCTGCAATATGAAGTCATGACAAAAAAAATTACTACAGAACATACCTATTGCCATGAGTTGAAATATATATTGAACTTCAAAACATACCTATTGCCATGACTGTGTTGGAAAGTGCCTTCATCGGATAGCCTTCTTGAAACGAATAATAATATCCCTTTTGCTTCGCTTTTTGACGATTTTAACAAACCATTGATATCATTGTCATCGTCGATATCTATCATCGAAAAAAAATTCCCATTGTGTAGAAGATACTTTAGAGTTATCTGATCGGAAGTTGTTTCCCAACTCGAAGCTTCCAAAGCGATTTTGCACAACTCGTTGAACGTGACACCGCTCGAGAGATATCTCATCTTCTGCCTTCCACCCTTGTATTGAGGACGATTGAGTTCAAATTCAAACTCACCATCATAGTGAAAGATTACTAGGTGCTCAACGTCTGACATGCTATATTAGAACATCATAAATTAGATAAATTAGTTGGACCACCATTGTGGATTCCAAAAGAGTAAATAGGGCTCATGTGCAACGTATACCATATTCAATGAAACAAACAATAAACATCATACATTGAAAGAGAATATGTATTCTACTTAATAATTATTTGTCCATGCATTAAATGATACTATATGCATGATACGTTGTTAATAGAAAGAGGAAATTGATTTCTAGGGTTCCATCGTCTAAAGAGAAAAGTTTTCATTACCTTCTTTGTGTAGACCCAACAGCAGGAGGAGATTGATCGAAAATTAATAGAACAATCACCGGTGGGCAAACACACTATCGCAGAACACCTCTCTCTGAAGGACGAAAACGGACTCTTTGCGATTTTGGAGAAGTGGGAAGAATAAAGCTCGAAATCGGATTATATGGGCTTCGTGGATAGTGTCATTACTGACCTTATTCAGTGTAAATAAGGTCGGCGTCGACGATGTTAAAAAAAAAAGGTTCGCGGACAGCGTCATCACCGACCTTATTCAGTGCAAATAAGGTCGGCGCCGATGACGTGCCAAATGTGTAAAAAAAAAAAAAAAACGGAAATCGGGCCCAATTGCTCAAATTGGCCCCAAGTGCTAAGTGTTTGAATGCGTAACATGTGCGCATTAAGTGCTTTTTCAGGTTAAATCCTCTTCTTTTAAAGATTTGAGGCAAATTATGGGATTTTAACCATTACTGTTTTGGATGACAGAAAAGTACCAATCGCTTTAATTCATCTAGAATTGGATGCAAGAATGTGAATTTCAGTTATCTAGAAAGTTGCATTTTACCTAAGGACAAGATTTGGTTTAATTTAAATTGTTTACTTCTTAGTTGGCATTGTGGATATGCACAAATTAAAGTCACATTTTTCTCTGCTCTATTGGTTTAATATAAATTGTAGAATTGGGTTTTTGGCTTAGTTGCCACAATTAAAATGATATCACTGTACAGTGATTCTTAAAAGTGATATGATTAAATTATTGTCCATTCTCTTGATCGGTTTGTTGGGTTTTTCCTTTATGATTAGTTAATGGATTGCAACATATTTGGAGTTTTTTTAACTACAAGAATATTTATGGTATTATTAGTAAAATATACCACTCATTTATTTTAGTTTGTGATGGGTTTGTGGTTGTTGATTTAATTTATTAATTAATCTGCACAAGATTAATCTGTGCAGCGTACAGGGGTTTATGCTAGTAAAGACTAAAGAGTAAAATGGTTAATGATGAAACCACTATACAAAATTTCTATGGTTTCTACATTTTTTGACTGATTTTGCGCGGAGAGAGGGAGAGAGAGAGAGAGAGAGAGAGAGAGAGAGAGAGAGAGAGAGAGAGGTGAAGACTCTTAAGAGGGCAAGGGGAGAGAGGGATGAAGGGTCAAGAATATAAATCTACCTTACGAAGATTCATTTTCACTGGTGGAGAATGAAGATCTAATTACATTAGAAAGTCATACATAGGAGTTCAAAAGGCCTGTTTGTTTGCATGGAACTACATTCTTAGGAATTCATTGTAAAATGGGTGCCAGTAGAGGAATATTAGGGGTGAAAGATGAAGTACATAAGGTGGGGATGTGAACGGGATCCTGATTTTCATAGGATTTGGTTGCTACAACAATAGAAAAAAAATCCTCAAATAGTAAAAAACAAACTAACCAAGTCTCTGCACTTTTACAGGTGTAAGAAAAAGCCGCCCCCCCGCCCCCCTTTGGGAATTTACTATTAAAAGTGAAGGTGAAATAAAGTCTCCATTTGCTAGACAAGAAAAGACTACGGGGTTATATCAAAATTACATAAATTTGAAATTTCCTCCTTTCAAAAAAAAAAAAAAAAGTTAAATAGCAACCTCCTTATGCACTAAATGACAAAACAAACATCCACTTTTTACACAAAAAGTAAAAAAGATTCCTTAGCAAGCCGGTAAAAATAAAAGACGATTATAACCCCCCTTATATTTTATTATCTCTAGATATGATGCTTCACCTCACTTCATTCTACATGTAAAGTTCCCAAATTGAAGCTTCAAGCACCATTCTACCTTATGTAAGGTGCCCCTTGTTGAGTAGAAACCTCCTATGAATAAGTCTCCCATATATGTAGAGGAAGGGAGTGGTGGAAAACAATCTCCTGAGTTGAGGCTAATTTTTCTAGTTGATACGCCACTACATTTGCCAATCTTTGACATATTTCACCTTTCATTCATTGATCTGTTAGGGAAAATTAGGGCAAACACACACGATCAAACAATCACACAAGTAATACACAGATTTACGTGGTTCAGCAAACTCGCCTATGTCTATGGGGTTATGAGCATTCTGCTTAATTTCACCATGAAAAAATTGAGCAACTCGTTATAAGGATTCCAAACTCTCTAACACTTAGCCTACTTTCTCCCCACATATTTCAATCTTGCCCTCACAGGCCCTCCCCTTACAAGTTCTCATTGTGTTCCCCCTTGTTTGATTGCTTGCTTTCTTGCAAAGAATAACCCTAACAAGGTGGGCCCCAAGAAACCACTCAACAAGGCCCCAGTTGGACCTTTCGAGCCAAATCCAACGTGATCTCCTTCAGAATTTTATCAATTTGCTTCCAACTTAACATTAAATACGAAGAGACTGTGTCCTACCCATTTATGGATCTTCACCTTTCTTTTTTCATTTTTAGCCATTTTAGGAAAACATTTCTCAAAATCCATAAAAATTCAATTCCATGAAACGACGACCTTTAAAAGATTGACAGACATGCTCAAGGACACTTCTTGAATGTGCCAATTACTGATTGTGACCTATATGCAGGGATAAACCGAACCACTCACCGACCCAGAAGCATTGATTGAGCAAAATTGTGAAACGGGATATGGGTCTAATATCTCGACCTGTTTATATAAAACTCAGCTACTTGATGCTAGAACCTATATTCTATTGTGTATTAAGTATATATAAATACAAAATATAAGTATAAAAGTCTTTGGGTCTTGATTGGGCTCAATCCAAAGAGTGATATGCACAGGCCAATTCGGATTGGTTATTGAAGATTATTCGGAATATTGGCATCGATTTTTTTATTCGGGCTTTAAAAAACTTTAAAAAAACATAAGACTAGAAATTGGCTTCAAATGGTCCTTGTTTTATTAGATGGTTGCTTAATTTGCAGCTATGATTAACTAATTTTTTTTTTCTATTTCTTAATTGAATGAGCGTTTAATTTCTAATTCGTGGTTTTCATTGTTTCAATATTTAATATTTTAAATGACAATAAACAAATCAATCGGCAATTGATTGCTCAATTGAACTCCAATTTTGAATCAAGAAGTGTATTATATGATTTGAATTTCATTCCTTATCAAGGATGGGTGATCAGGGACCAAACCGGCTTGAGCCTTAGATTTTGAAACACGGGCTGGTCGGGCTTGGATTTAGTGATAGAAAGCCTAAACCGCCCAGCCTAATAAGATACACAATTTAAGAAAAAAAATTATATTTCTGTTTTTTTTTTCTTTTTCCACTAGCATTGACTCGAACTCAAGCCCAATATGTGGTGCTCATGGACTGGGCCAAATCAATTTTTTTTATTGTAAATAACTAAACGATATTTTTTGGTATGGATTCTATTGATCGTACTAAGCACAGGCGTATTGATTGATCCAAATAGGGGTGCTCATAGACTAGGACTACCCAAGCCCCACGAGGGACCAGCCTGCTTTGGGCCGGACTTTACCCTTAGGTTTTGGTATACGGGCATATCTAAATTTATGTATGTTTAAGATACGGGACAGGCTTGGATTTAGTGATATAGAGCGCGAAGTCTAGCCCAACCCAAATAGAATACACAATTTAATAAGAAAACATCTCGGATAATCTACACTCGAAACCAAATCAATTTTTGATTTTTATTATAAATGATAAATAATATTTCTTTTGTATGGAATGTATTGACCGTGATAAGTACTGGCATATTGATTGATCCAAATAGGATTGCTGAAAGACCGGCCCAGCTAAAGCATAACCAGGAACCAGCCTCCTTTGGGGCTGGCTTTTAGCCTTAGGTTTTGGTACATGTACCAAATTTGGATCTAAAATCTATGTAGGTTTAAGATATGAGTTTGGCTTGGATTCAGTGGTAGAGAGCCTGAAACCCGACTTGACCCAAATAAAATACACAATTTAATTATAAACATCTTTACTAATGGAATGAAGACTCAAATACTTGCACTTTCTCACACACATAAACATCACAACCACCTACGCTATTTTTTGGACCTAATACTCGAAGCCTTTCTATTTTATATAAACATTATCCAACAGGGCTCAAGCCTTACCTCTTTTTTTTCTTCTTAAATATCTTTTAAAAGAATAAAAAAGAAAAAACCTCGGCCATTGGCCATGTTTTTTCTAATAAAAAAGTTAAAACATTCACAGCTTTATATATGGTTTTATTTTATTAATTTATCATGCACGGGTGATGGCTGTGGTATTTATTAAATTTGCCACCGCTTCAAACTACGGCTTTTGAAATACCACATCATTTCTTGCCACGGCAATTACCATGATCATATTTTGGGAAAAAAAATGGAAAAATGGCCATGGTTTTTTAGCCTTTTTGACGTAGTGTATGTCAAGCTACGGTCAGGCTTGGACATTACTCATTCCAGCCTAACATGGCCCATGAACACCCTTAATCCAGACTGTTCATCAAACTCTGAGGTCCGAACTTTGAAGTCCATTCGTTCATCAAATTTAAAGACATTTCCCTCTCCAATTCTAATTTCTTTCTTCAATTAAATTGAAAGACCTTTCCCTCTGACCAATCTCATCAACGACTGTGTTCATCGTACAACTTGTACCAATAGATCACACCAGTACATTAAATGTTGTCCCTTTCAATAAAGAGGTAATGCAAGTATCTCTTTTAAGCAAAAAAATTATATATATATAGAGAGAGAAATGTGTCATCCTCATTCCTATTAAGTGAAGTGATTAATTAATCTTTTCATTTTAGCATTTAATCTTAACATCTCTTGATTTTATTGATATTTACTTTGTAAAAAGATATGTAGATAACGCAAGCGTATACAAGATTCAACATTCACTCGAGAGGAATTTCTTTTTTTATTTTAAATATCTTCAAAAGTTAAAGAGACCAGAAATAATCATATCTTGTAACAAGGATTAATCAAATCAACTATGCCACCGGATCAAAATATCTACTATCATTAATTTCTTCGGCTCAAGTAGCACAATAAATCATCAGTATAAAAATTCAGAACATCATAAATTCTACATGATATCATTAATTATTTACTGTTTACTGTTTATTTTAAGTATTTGTTTTATGTTTTATTCCATGATTGCTTAGCTTGAGGCAATGATTAACTAAAGTTTTCCTCTTTTTCTTAATTGAATGAGTGTTTAATTTTATAAAGATGACTCTGGTTAGCACCGGCTGCGATACTAGTATTATGATTATGAGAAGGTACAGATGATGTGCTTAAAGTACATGGTTGATGTGAATCAATCCAGACCTGATCAAATTCATCAGGAAATGTGGCCCATCAAGAACTGCAAAAACCATTTTGATTCTTACATTTGACATTATAAGAACGGGGCCCATGATGCAGATTTGCAGTAACTTTTCGTTCTCTGTGCACTGTGATTTTGCTAGCAGAGCTCTCTAAAACATATTAATGACTCAAGCTTTGAACATTCTACACTTGAGACGATAATATGATCCAAGCTCTTTGACTCTTATACAAATTTTTTCAACTATCCGGCCGGAGTTTGTTTAAGACTAGTGGATGAATTATATATAATTCCGAAAATTATATATATTAATACTATTTTCATCTTTCCATAATTAAAAAATTATTAAAATCTCTAATTAGAAATACTTCTAAATATTTAAATAAATTATAAGTGAATATTAATATATAATTCATAATAAAGGTGGAAACTCATTAGAGAGATTTTAGGTAGCTGAAAATATTTAGGGAAAGATCAAGTAAATAGTAAAGATTTTAGGACCTTGATTTGATTATATTTGTGCTTAGCCATACATTGAGTGTCATTTCAGAATTAAATGTGGATTTTGAAATTAATTGGCTTTCACAATGGGCCCCACAGATTACTTAATCCAACCAAATATCCAAAGAAAAATAAGAAGAAAAATGTCCACATTGGGCCCCACAAATTAATCTTAATGAATATTCAAAAAAAAAAAAAAAGGAGAAAAAAGTAGTAGAATGCAGCCTATCAAAGTGGCCCTCGCTCTGGTATCAAAAAAGCTCTTTGTGTGTTGGTATAAAAAAAAAAAAGTGGCCCCTGTAAATTGTGAGTATGGAAATAAAGAAGACTTGGATTTCATAATGGGACTAATAGATTTATTTGGTTAAATTAGTAAAAATATAAATGATAATAAAAAAATTGTGATAAAGATGGAGACTCAAGAAAGAAAACTTATTTGGTTAAATTACTAAATATAAATGATTATATATTAAGAGTGGATTTTAAAATTAACTAGCTTCCACAATGGTCATCACGGATTAACTGTACCAAATACTGAAAGGAAAAATATGAAAAAAAACTAGCAAAATACTGCCTATGAAAGTGCTCCAAATTTCTGCAATTTGGATTGGACATGAGGGTCCCATAAATTGATATGCAATAACATTAATACATACATGTTCACCGGTCACTAAAATCATAGCGCCTTTATTTTTTTATTTTTTTGTTAGTTTAATAATTCATGGGGCCCATTGAAAGTAACTAATGTTCATCGATCACTAAAATCATAGCCAAAGAGCCTTTATTCTTTTTTATTTGTTAGTTTAATAATACGTAAGGCCTATTGAAAGTAATTAAAGAGAAGTTGTTATTGTATGCTATGTTTTAGGGAAGCGATAAGTATCTTATTTCAAGAATATTTTAGATTTGCATTGAGATATTTTAGATGATGAGATTAGATTAAAAGGGTAATTCAGGAATATAGCATTATAAAAAGTTTGAGGATGCGCCACATGTTGCACTCCCAGGAAAGGACCTACTTTCTTTTATTATACTAGTGCAATAGGCCTGCGCCCAACGCATGCCATAATTACAAAATCATTAAAATTTCTAATTAGAAATATTTTTAAATATTTAATTAAGTTATAAATGAATTTTAATAAATAATTTATAATAAAGATGGAAACTCATTAGAGAAATTTTAGGTAGCTAAAAATATTTAGGGAAAGATTAAGTAAATAGTGAAAATTTTAGGACCTTAATTTGATTATATTTGTGTTGAGCCATAAATTGAGTGGCATTTCAGAATTAAATGTGGATTTTGGAATTAATTGGCTTCCACAATGGGCACCACAGATTAATTAATCCTACCAAATATCGAAAGTAAAATAAGGAGAAAAATGTCCATAATGGGCCCCATAGATTAATCTTACTCAATATTGAAAGGAAAATAAGGAGAAAAAAGTAGCAAAATACAGCCTATAAAAGTGGTCCCCGCTCTCGTATCAAAAAAATTATTCGTTTGCTTGTATAAAAAAAAAGTTCCCCCCATAAGTTGTGAGTTTGGAAATAAAGAAGAGTCAGATTTCATAATGGGATTCATAGATTTATTTGGTTAAATTAGTAAATATAAATGACAATAAAGAAAATCTTGATAAAGATGGAGACTCGTGAGAGAGAATTTATTTGGTTAAATTAGTAAATATAAATGATTTTATATTAAGTATAGATTTTGAAATTAACTAGCTTCCACAATTGTCCCTATGGATTAACCATACCAAATACTAAAAGAAAAAATAGGAAAAAACGTAGCAAAATGCTGCCTATGAAAGTGCCACAAATTTCCACAACTTGGATTAGACATGAGGGTCCCATAAATTGATATGCAACAACATTTAATACATACATGTTCACTGATCACTAAAATCATAGCCAAAGAGCCTTTATTCTTTCTTTTTTTGTTAGTTTAATAATATGTGAGGCCCATTAAAGGTAACTAAAGAGAAATTATTGTATACTATGTTTTATCGAAGGGATAAGTATCTTATTTAAAGAATATCCTAGATTTATATTGAGATATATTAGGTGATGAGATTAGTTGAGAAGGGCAATTCCGGAATGTGGCATTGCAAAAAGTTTGCAGATGCGCTATGTGTCGCTCTCCAAGGAATTCCCATGCTGCCACGTGTCTTCCTCCCAGAAAGTCACATGCTACTTTAATATATATAACTAGCGCTTCTGGGCTCGCCCCTTATTTAAAGAGTTATTAAAATTTTAAATAGTAGTATTCATTTCATTTAAATGAAATGTAAATGACTATTTAAAGCAATATATCCATGCAGCAATTATATTGTATCAATGAAAAGATAAACACACATTCGTTTCAATGTAAAAAAAAAAAAAAAAATTGGACTAAGTTTCAAATTTCCACTTGTTTAATAATTGTCACATTGTTTGATGTCAGAAGTAAAAAATAAAATTACTAAGCTCACACTGATGGGATCATAAGAGGAAATTTGGAAAAAGAAATTGGTTTTATTTGAAACTTAAAATTAGGTGAAAACCCTTAGATTTATGGCTATGATTGGGTAGCCAAGTAAGTATTTTAATGGGGGAATTCTGTTATTCACAGTGTTAACTCGTCGCTACAAACTTGGACGTCCCAAGCCTCCCTGTGTATACGTTTAGCATGTGGTTCTTGGGGCTGATATCACGCGCACTCCTCTCCTTCCTCAACCAGTTCTTTGCCTCTCGCACTGAGCCCTTCATGACCATCCAGATTTCAGTGCAGGTGACAGCGCTGTCCATATGCCACTTCATGGCCACTGTGCTCCCTAAGATCACCTTTAGGATCGGGTCGAGGAAGATTTTGCTAACACGAAAGAGCATGTCTTGATCTCTGGTTGTGCATTGGAAGCGGATCGGCTTATGCGGTTGGAGTATAAACACAAGCATAGGAAATATAATGTTATTGATCTCAAAGATTGATCGATGGAGAAGATTTAGGAATTTAAACAATT
Organism: Persea americana; assembly: GCA_029852735.1. Classification (NCBI taxonomy): domain Eukaryota; kingdom Viridiplantae; phylum Streptophyta; class Magnoliopsida; order Laurales; family Lauraceae; genus Persea; species Persea americana. Next base: position 37,562,877 of record CM056817.1, read on the forward strand.
CGTTGGTTGACTCTAAATTACAAAGATTTCAAGGGCAAGGAAGAAAGATTGATTGATTAAAGGAAAGTTTAAAATTGAATGGGAGGAATTTTAGGGGAGTTGGAGAAGATTTAGTACCCATACCACATCTTCCTCACTAATAACCAGCCTGATATGCAAGCTCCTAGAGACGTCTTTAATATCCATGGCATGGCTCCTACATGAGTTTGTTTTGTTCATGTGGCATATAAATTGGCTGCCAGCACAGGAGGGAGAACAGAAAGCATTGAATATAGGCCGATATCATGTACATCTGCAACTCAAAGACAAAACATATAAGAGAACTCACAAAAGATATACTTGTGTGAAACAATTGGAAAGCAAGATATCATAGACAGTATCTGCAAAGATTACCATCAATCTGATCTTCAATTTCTTCGGCGGTTGGTTGTGACTTATCAAACATCAATCCATCCATACCCATTATCTGTGATAAAAAAAGAAAGAAAAAGAAGTTGGCAATCAAACATGTAGAATGAAAATATGGTTGAAGGACTTGGAATTAGAACTTAAAAGCCATTTCTTGTAGTTCAAGTATTAGCTCTCTTTAGAAGCATTGTAAAAACAGATAATTCTAAATGAACAATGGTCTACATGATGTACACTGATCATTGTCCTGGCAGACGGATGACCATTATTTAATTATACTTAGTGTTTGGGACAGGGAAAAAATAAGAAAACAATACCCCGCCTACATCTTTCTGCCACAAAAGGTCAATGCGGGTGTATTTTGGGCAAATTTAAATGCATACTTGAATTCACATGGGCAGACATTTACATGGTGACACGATAAAAGTCATTATATATACATGTTATGTGTATGGACTATGGAGGGAGGGAGGGAGGGAGGGAGGGAACCGAGGAACAGAGACCCATTGTAAGACAATTACCAACCCACAACAAAAAGAAGCTACTAATTACTGATGCAAAAGGAGCAACCTGGTGCACCCACTCTGTATTAATGTGGCCTATCATTTACATACCTACTCCCCTGATCTGATTAGACTTCCATCGCGAGGGATGCCCTAAGATGTTGAAATTTAGTAAATAAAATATAAGGAAGGAGAAGCGAATTCCCTACCACGATGCCTAAAAGAAGGGCCTCAAAGGAAAAAGAGAAATGCTATGGGGACGGAATGGGGGACGGAATGGGTGACCGAATGTCACTCAAATGACATCTTTGAGTGACTTGAGTGACTGAGAGAGCTTGACTGAAAGAAATTTAAAGGACAAAGATGTCATTTGAGTGACATTCGGTCACCCATTCCGTCCCCATAACATTTCTCCAAGGAAAAATCCGAAAAGGTAAACTTCACTATCTCTATAGCTAAGCATCACTTTGCTGATGCCCTGTCCTATAAAAACCCACCATGAACATCTGCACATCTACAATCACTTTGAAAACAAAAGCAATTCATGAAAATCATGAACAAATCACCAACAGTGTATAAACTAAAAAGAAAAAAAGAAAAAAAAATTCTACAGTTGAAGAGAAGCAGGGACACCCATCTGGAGATCAAATCCACTCACCATCCTAGGAGTCAAAATCCACACTGGGTATCATTATGATCCACAATAGCTTGCTCTACAGAAGAGAGCCCAGTCTTCAAACTCCCAACTCCTTCAATGGTTGTGAGGTGCATTCCATCCACAGAACAGAGAGGCATCAAACATGAACACACATTTGCATCGGCAGCAGCATCAAAAGAAATGAGAACAGTGCAAGCCCTACAGCCACCTTGCTTGCATGGCATCTGAAGGCCCTTCAGACCCCATCTCTTCTCTGAGGAAGTCCCCCAATAGGGTCTTGGGGTCTGGGTTCTTGGTATAGACCCTCTTCCCATTGACATGGAAACTCAGGGAGCTCTCAGACATGTATGGTGTATTCATTTTTGGTTGACAGAGAAGATTTAGGAATTTAAATCAATTAGATGGTTGACTCTAAATTACAAATATTTCACGGGCAAGGGATAAAGATTGATTGATTAAAGGAAAGTTTAAAATTGAATGGGAGGAATTTTTGGGGAGTTGGGAGAAGATTTAGGACTTTTATTTGTGATGCCACGTGTCATTTTTTTGGGATGCCCATATGGCGCTTTTGAAAAATAAAAAAAATTGAAGATGCACTACATGTCGCTCTTATCTGCTGCTTTAATATATATAATTATATAATAATTAAATACCTCTTGTCAGAACAGAAAGGAAAGTGGCTCTGGGTCCTCCTTTTTGGTGGACCCTGAGACGGGTTTCACAAATTATTTCTCTGATAGGAGACTGAAAATAAATTTGGATACCCATTGACATCCTTGGGTGTACTGGGATGTGCAGCGCTAGATATCCATTGTGGATCCACTTCCCAAATCGAAACCATTCAATCAAACCCCAGTAACCAGAGCCAATATCAATTTGGTCAAAGTGATATTTACCATTGGATGGAAACAGAGCAGGTGACAAATCACATTAGTAGCGACCTTTACCACTATTTGGTAGGGGTGTTCATGGGCCCGGCCCTGCCCGACTCAGAAACACTGGCCCAAGCCCAACCATTTTATCAATTGGGCTGGGCCGAACCCGGTCTTTTTTGTAAATTTTGTGGGCATTCAGGCAATCATTTGAACTAATTAAATTAAATTACATGCATTTCTTACACGGACCTGGCCGGGCTTTGGGCTTGATGTCACTTAATACAAGTCCAGCCCAATTATTAAACAGTACCTAATCACGTATCCAAGCCCTCCCCAAAGCAGGCTGGGCCTGGATAGGGCTTGGGCCCGGGCTGGCCCGGCCCATGAACACCACTACTATTTGGTGGAAGATTTGCTACTCATATACTATTATATTCCTGTTTTCAACTCGTTACATATTTTCTTTTACAAACAACAACAAAAAAAAAAAAAACCTCATTATATTGGTTCCTAATTAAGCTGTGTTTAAGCTTAAAAACACCATATAAATCATTAATATGGAAGCTTTAGATTAAAAAAAAAGGATTATAAGGCTGTTATACAGCACTCTTCTTTTTATTAGTTCAAGAAAAGGCAGCCCCTTGTTGGCAATTACAACATAAAATCTTGTATTGATCAGCTATGATTGTAAAAAGCATGTTCAATCTGACGACTGCTCAAAGCTATCTACATATACTTGGTAGTGTTGATTTCATTGTGCAGGAACTAATCAGCAGGTTCTTATACAAAGAATTTCTGGTTGAAAAGTGTCCCCACATGCATGTAGAAAATGAGGCATTCTGGAGGTAAACAAGTCTATTCTGAAGCTACCGACCATTTTCCAATTCGAACAATTGGCTGATGATTATCATAAAATCAGATATTATGCTATCAGATACTACTGGGGTTTGCACATGGATCACGATTCTACACCTACTCATTGTATCCTACAAACATCATTTCAACTTCCTGCTGGGGTTTGCACATGGATCACGATTCTACACCTACTCATTGTATCCTACAAACATCATTTCAACTACTTGAAAATTGTTAATCCGAGTACATATAGAAGTAATTCAGTATTTAAGAAACAGGTTTACGCTAGAGAGAAAACAAAACAACAGCAAAAGAGAATTACATAATATAATCTTAAAATGTAAATCCACTTACTGTTTGAAAGCAGAAAACAATACTCTATTGTTGAAGCTATGAAGTCCAGAAATCCGCAGAAGAAAGTTGATCAAGGTTAGTATTTAACACTATGTTCTTAAGACAAATTCCACCCCCGCAACGGAGCTTACGAGTCTTCAGCGGTGTTTGTCTTCCAGGATACGAATTCACACGGTAGCAGCACTACAAACAGAGTGACAAGCGAACTAAAAGTGCAACAAAACTCCCTATTGACTCTAATGATGACCTAAATACAATGCAACAGCAGTGAATTGAAATGACCAAAAACGCATAGACAAGATGATTTATATAGCCTACTTTAGGACTCTTTCATGGGGCTGCATCTATTCAGTACAGTGACTGTTTAATGAACAATTGCTTCTTTTGACACACCTCTTGGATTGGACACACCCTTTCCGATGCAAATGGACACACCACTTTGGATAAACCCCATTTGGGAAAAATATATTTTATTAAATAAAATTTATCCAAAAATATAAATGGGTAGTGGGCCGAGCTAGACCGTACTCGCGTGTGAAGCCCAAGCCCAAGCCCGGTTCGGGGCACATTGTGTGGTGGTGACTCGACCTCGGTCTAGGTCCTCCATCTTCCACAAAAGTGGGATGCCCCTTGGGGCTCATCATATATTACCAAGGTAAGCATATTTATATCCAAAGAATGCTTTGCTGCCACAATGTAGGAGGCAAGACCGCTTCCTTTTGTTTCCATATTTAACATGTTTAAGTAGTAGTGTTAAGAGGTAATTTCTCATTCACTCCTTAATGGATTAGAACAATCCAATACATGTTCTTAATCTACTCATATAGTACATCACATTCTCATGTATTTCCACCTAAAAAGATAAATGGATCCCTCTTTTATTTTGGCTCAAAGTCGACCAAAATCATGGTGCTCTTAACTATTTTTCCAACAAAAGGTTTTTGCCTACAATATTCCAATCCATTATAAAGATGACCTAACAGGCTAATAAGACTAACACCCCTTCAAAATCAAAACCAAAAAATTACAGAAAGAAAAAATCCGAAAAGGCAGGCCAATGGGTGTGGTGATAATAGATGGATCAACAGTCCGATCCTTCGTCTCAGACGAAGAGGTCTTCAACAAGAGCGTGGAGGAGCGATTCGCCGTGCTCGATCTCAACAGCGACGGCGTCCTCTCCCGATCGGAGCTCCGCCGTGCCTTCGAGTCATTGCGCCTGCTCGAGACCCACTTCGGTGTCGACGTCGCCGCCCCTCCGCCCAGCGAGCTCACCGCTTTCTACGACTCCATCTTCGAGAAATTCGACTGCGACCACAGCGGCACCGTCGATCTCCAAGAGTTCAAGTCCGAGATGCGCAATCTCATGCTCGCCATCGCAGACGGCCTCGGATCGGCCCCGATCCAGATCGCCATCGAGGAGGATGGCCAGAGCTTTCTCCAGCAGGCTGCTGATCTTGAAGCCAAGAAAATCGAAACCGCACTAGCATCATCAGCTCCCCCTCAGAAATGAAGAAATGAGATTTCGTTTTTACGTGCTCATACTAGTTTTTCTTAGCATTACACAATATTAGATCGAGGTCTGTTCGCTTTGTTGTTGTGTTTATTTATGTGTGCTTAGTATCTATTACTATTAGACAACAACTACCTCTTTTCTCATCATGGATTTGCTGAATAGAAACTGAATCTGTTGTGATTTATTTTATACTGGTTTGACATGCGAACCCAAAAATAATTTCTGGGTTTCGTGATTTGAAGACTAATTTAAAGATGGGTATTCCTTAAATCACCCCTTCAAGTAGGTCTGTTTTTACCGGGCTCTTGTTTTTTTTTTTTCTATCAACTTGTCACTGAGAAACTACTTCAAGAAACCTACAACTGTTACATTCATAACCGTCTTCCATCTCTCTTCATCCCCACCTGCAACATGTGGAAGAAGAGACGGAGAAAGAAACAAGACAAACAAGAACAGAAGTCAGAAATCATTGCATAAAGCTGGAAAACAGGGAAAAAGAAAGATGGCATTATTGGAATTTGGAAAGCAAAATAAAGTTTTCAGAAGGGAATGGAATGGAAGGAATCCAAGCAGAAAAGCTCTCCCCGAATATCTCGTGTGGGGCTCACCTTTTGGTGACCCTTTTGGTGAAAAGTGCTCTTGATGGGTCAATCTGGATGGAACTTTGGGAAATGGCATGCACATGGATGGTTAGGAGAGGAAATAGCAAGTTGGAAATACTGGACGGCCAGGATCTTCCAATCTGGGCATTATTTAATGGCTGTGGGCCCCACGTGATTCCATTTGCGTGCAATGAAATAATTCCCATATTGAGAAAGGCATTTGGGTTGCGAGTGGCTGAGAAAGAAATTGACTGTGTACCCTGATGTGTCCGACATTTTAAAACAGGGCTTAAGTTTTCATTTACACTTGAAAACAGGACATCCACCAAGAATACGAGTTTTCCTATAGAACTTTTTTTGTGGCATCTCATCTTGTTCTTCCATCCCAACTTACATGCTCTCCTCAATGAGACTATTTCTGTCTTAGTTTGGTATCATAGCATCGATTTGGGTTTGCTCTACTATGCATCTTCCAAATGACGTCATTTGGGTTCTCTAAGATTAAAGGGCTTGGTTCTCTTCATAGCTGTAGGCTTCCTCCATGCTTCAAATTGCAGACACACCATCAATCCATCCCATCATCTCAGATATTTGACCCGAAGGCAGCCATCATCAACGAGATATCTAAAAGGGATTGTTGAGGAAGTGCAATCATGTTATCACATGAGCCTCCACAGCAAGCTTGCCCATTTGATGAAATAGTGCCCCTCAACGTCATCTCGACCAAGTAGTCCATGTTCAGCCATAAATTCTTGTCACGATCCGGGCCCGAGTTACAATAATCCAGGACCGCGATCCATACTTACTCTCGTAAACTCTGAATTAACTGAAGTTAAAACAGAATCCACAAGGGATAACATTCATTCATATCTGTCAATCGTACAAATTGAGGAAATATACATTGACAAAATCAATTTAAGATTTTACAAGTATACAAAATAAAGTTTTTTATACATGTATCATTTCTATCATTCCTTTGCTTTCTTACATCAATCACTGCACATTCAAATACAATGCAAGCTGATATCTATTCATGTTCCCAAAACATTACATCCCAAAATAAATCCTCAAAAAGAATTTACAAAACATTCTTAGTTCATTCGCGCACTCGAATACCTATATCAAATGGTATTCCGACCATCCCATTCGATTAGTCCTCCTGGAAGAACCGGAGTGGTCTCCTCCGTTGCCGCTGAGGTCACCGCTAGACCGGCATGGGCGATCGGACCTGTAATGCCATCAACAACACTAATGAACACGACGGTTCAACAATGTATAAACAGAACTTGTAATAGCACATGTTAGTACATATATTAAACTCATGTAATCAGTTTAGCAAATAATCTCAATTCTAGACAAGTCTAGATAATTCCTACAATGACAATGGTTGAGCACACTAAATCAATCAATAGGTATGTGAAAGATGGCAACTACCATAGCATTCATCTCAATTCATTCATTACATTTTATTTCATTTCATTTACCATCTTCCTTCAAAGAAAGGATTCATCTTCCAAATGGAAGGCATCAATCAGTACCCATAGATACGATTGGAATTTGTGAGACTTACCAGTGTCCGGGCCAGGGACACTAGTATCACCACGGAGCTCCGGAACGCCCCAAATCCATCTACTGTAGCAGGAATAGTTATTTGGCTCAGGGTGGAAGGGCACACCATTCATGACCCCGGCCTCATGAAAAAAAATCATCTGTTCATTTATTAATTCATTTGGTACTTAATACAATAGCTAGGTAGTACCAGACTCAAGAGTCAATACATTTCATTAATCAATCCATTTCTGGATTCAATTCTATACATTGATTCCATTCTTAACAATGGAAAGGGAATAAACAGCAACATCAATTTCATGAGATTAGAACGCAATGATACGATACAGAATACAATACAATGAGAGAATTACTAATTACACAATTCTACTCATTTCTATTTCAGTTCCAACCAACCATTTAGGTGTAACCGTTGGTTATCCAATGTACGTGTTATTCTCGATGAATATCACATTTGTATATTATGTGTACGTTGGAGTCCCCGTAATTATCACCTATGGAGGTTTAGTCTATAATCCATTGACACATCAACCCATTATTAATCCAAGGATTCAAGTCTTAAATTTATCTTTCATTGCTCACAATTCCCACCAATCTCTATTTGCATTACAATTAGTCACAAAACTAATTTAGAAGACATAAGTGTCCAAAAAGCATCCATGTTCCCTACAAAATCCAAAACCAACTGGTCCTATCAATTGGCCAAAATCTTACTTGCAATTAATGCCCTGTTCAGCATCAGGTTCGCTCGAGCGGACTCAAGTTCGCTCGAGCGAACCCAGACAAAGAAGTGGTCGCTCGAGCGAACTCAAACAGAAAAGTCGTCACTCGAGCATATTCATATCCGCTCGAGCGCATTCATCCATAGAGCGGGTCGCTCGAGCGAACTTCTTGTTCGCTCGAGCGAATGCTTCAGAATTTCACTCTGAAATTCTGCAACTCTCTCTTCTGCTCTCCCTTCTCCATTCCATTACCACAACCTGCAATAGCATTAGAACCTCCTGTTCTCTCCTCAATGCTCACACCATTCACACATTAATAACACTTCTAATCATTCCATCAATCCATTCTAAAAATCAATGGAAAATATACACAACCCAAATTTATGAAATCTCCATTAAATTCTACAATAACTAACACTATTCACAAGTAATGCTTATACTTGCCTCTATTGAAGCTTCTTAGACAAAAGCCCTCTTTGTTTAGCTTGGTTTGAAACAATCTTCCCCAAACTCAAACCCTAATACATGAAAACGTGCCAAATGGCTTCTTATGAGCTATTCATGTTAGTAATTACTTCTAATCACTAAATGAAACTTCAAAATCCAATAAAAACACTAACTACTTACTTGTGGTTCAAAGGAAGGAAGCTTGGGTTCTCTTTCAAGCTCCAACTCTTCAATAATGGGGGAAGTTCAACGGAGAAGATGAGGTAGATGAAGCCTCCACCCAAAACCACTTGAAATCCTTCCCAATCTCCACACTTGATGTAGAAAATGGAAGAGAAAGGAAGAAAGAGTGCCTAGGGTTTGCTAAAATGGGAAATGAACCCATCTCTTAGCTTATATAAGTGGACTTTTCCACTTAAACCCTTTTCCACTTCTTTCATTTACATTTTGAGTCAAATGAAGGCCCATTTGATCAATCTTAGGTCAAATGGAATCAAGTGTATTATGAAAGTTGACGTACTCTTCGAGATACATACATTGGTATCAAGAATTTCCGTATTTGACGAAATACGTGAAAACCCGTATTTACAAAAAGGTCCTTAGTTTACCTTGTTTGAGTTTAAACTCATTTTTAATCGACTCAATCCCATTCAAATTCACTTCATTAAGCTTAATTCAATCATTTGAGATTAATCCATCTCATTTTGTTTATTAACCACAATTAGCATAATTAATCATGCTTAAATAACACTAATTTGGATTAAGTAATCTTAATTACGATTAGTCCGGGTCGGGGTCTAACAATTCTACTCACCCAAATTCACTGTCAAGGTCATCCTTTAATCAGGTGAGTGCCACACCTTTTTTCCTTCTATAGTGATAATTACAAGGGAAAAGAAGAAAATAGGATCATCCCATCTCTGTTGTAAAACGACATTTAGTTTATATAAGAAGAAGGAAGAAAGAGGGAAGTGGAGGAAGAAATATCACCACACTAAGGCCTTCTTGGGGATCTAGCCTTTTTCTTAAAGACCATTTAAAATAGACTCGCAAAAAAAAGAGCCATCGAAAAAAGAGGCTAGAATAAAAAGAGGTGTTTAGTAATATAATGATCTATGTTAAATACACTTATTAATATAAATGGTTGAGAATTTTTCACATATTTCTTGAGATTCATGGACCATAAGGTATTAGGCCATGAAAACTGACCCCATGGTCGTACTCAGCCTTTCAAAGAGATCTAACGGTTTGGATCTTGTGTTTGGGCCCCACATAATCCACAAAATTATATCCAATGGCTCATGTCTTCTGCTTACATCTAGAGATTGGTGATGACCCAAAAGGTGAAATCTGGTCTCATGATCATGTTTGATCTTGTGAACATATTTTGCAGTTTGGATCTTGTTTTACACGCACATATATAACTAAAAAAAATGGAAAACGTATTGCTCATAGACAAATCCAATATTGAGAATAACACATCAATAGTTTTTTTTTGTTTTGCAAATATCTCAAGATCTACAAGGTATCAAATCTCAAGAATTGACCACATGGCCATTTTCAACCTTCCAAAGAGATTTAACGGTTTTGATCTTGCGTTTGAGGCCGACATATCACAGCAAATTGTATCCAATGGCTCATAAATTTCTGCACATATCTCGAGATTGGTAATGATCCAACGACTTAAATTTGGCCTTATAAATGCTTTTGATCTTGTGAACATTTTCAACGGTTTGGATTGTGATTGAAACTCTTCTATTTTGATTAAAAAAAAAAAAAGGGGGCTGAGGCGTGAATAGGTATAATCAGTGTTCACCCGCCTCTTCTTTTTTCCCTCTTAATTCCACATGTAGCCAAAGTTGGGCTATGGGAAATAAGGGCATCGTCTCTATTTCTCTACACCATCTTGAGGCATTGTGACGCTACCAAACGCATCTATTTTCGAAATTTCTATCTGATTTAGAGATTTTGAAAAATAAAGGCGAAATTAAACCTGCCAAATATCGGCTAAGTAGACCTGAGCAGGTAGGTTGGGAGGAAGAAGATGGGATGTATACAAAAGTCCCCAGAAAACTCAATTTTCAAAAAAGAAAAAAACTCATATTCTCATTAGATGTCCTATTTTGAAATGTAAATTGAAAACTTAAACCCTATTTTGGAATGTCAATTTTTTTTTGTCCTGATTTGGAAATTTTCCTAAGATCTACCATACGATGTTGACAAACTTTAAGGTTGATAAATCAAGGCAGGCTACGCTGTCACCAAACTATTCAATTGTTATATATGGTTTTCGAGCGATTTGATTTGCGCTCAATTTGATGCAATTCCACTCTCAATTTCAATTTTGAATTTTGACTTTCACTTATCTTTTCAAATAAGAATAGTCTCATCTAGATAAGAAGATAAGTCTCAATGCAAATAGAACTCACTGCTCACAATTACATGTGAATATATTTTTTTTTTTTACATAACTATCATGGGCCCCACATAATGAAAATCTAAACAGTACAAAAGAAATGTTAGCCCCTCCAATGATATATGTTAAAATTTTATTTCATTAGATGTAGACCTCAGCGTTTGATTGAGCGCATGATGTAATTGTGATTAGATGGTGATGAAGACAATTCCTGTTTTCTATAGATGGTGATGAATCTATTATGGGTAGTAAGTAGAAGACATTTTTTTATTGTAAAAACAAGATCCACCTGGGCCCGAGCTGAACCTTTTTCAGGTTGGCCGAGCTTCGGCCAAACACTTATGTCCCGAGTCGGGCTTAGACCAATGGTCTAAAAAATTGGGTGGGCCTAGATATTGCAGAGCGATAATTCGAAACCATGTCTGGACACTAGCGTGCATAACGAAAGAAGTGAGAATCTTTGATATAAAATTTTACAATATTACATATTTTAGATGATGCCATTTTATTATTTATTGTTTAGGTACATGCCACTACAATCTCTTCCTTTATTGCATAGTTTCCAAATAACTACTCCAAAACTATTGTCTCATAGAGGTTCCACCTTTCCCTCCCTAAATCGAAGAAGCTCCAATAGAGCTTCCACCTTTCTTTTGCTAAAAGGAAGGAGCGACTAGAATAACTTAGTTAGTGATATTGACCCCAAATAGCCATAAAAAGCAAATGGGTATACAATTTGGGAAACAATGGGTGCCTTTGGCATCATGTCATTCGGATGTTCCCATGTTCTCAAGAGATAAGGTTGTGAAAAATATGTTTACTGTGGAAATAACTTTTCCCAATTTTGATCTCTCGAGAAGGAACCTCAAATTCTTGACCCGCTGGCATAAGAAAGTTAGAAAAAGAATTGTTTTTAAAAATTCTTTATTTTTAAACAACTTGCTAGCACGTGATGAGTGTTAAATATTACATATATTACCCCTTATTAGTCTGGGTTTTATCAACATCTCATATGCATATCATTTGCTTTACACGGAGATTTTACCCTTCTATCGCATTAACGGATTATTGGATTATCATGCATAAATCCAATTATTTAAGGCACATTTTTATGTAATTTCTCTTGTGTAGGTGGACCCCGCGACTACCCCAACCTTTCGGCTAGTGTCCCAAGGAATCAAGAAAATATTTCAATAAAGAAGTTATATGAAGAAATCTTGGTAAAGAGATCTTGGGGAAGTGCTAAACAATTCCAAAATAAGAGGATGAGACTTTAAGGATAAAAGAAGTCATTTTCTTACGCAAAGGAGTGGTTGGTGTATTGCTTAGAGCTTAGGTGGGTATGAAACAGGTTATGGGTTCAAACCCTAACAATTACATATATTTTTTTTACATAGAAAATATTCCATTCAACTCTAACCTTTTCACCAATCAAAGCTTGCCATGACACAAATCCATGTGAAAGAATATAAGCCAATCAAAAGCCTCCATATTGAAGGACTACATAACACAAAAAACACATATGCTTTTAGCTTTTGGAAGGGCAAATGAGCCAATCAAAAGCCTTCAAATTACAATCAATCAAATAGAAGCAATTCTTGCGAAAGGAAATAAGTCAATCAAATGTCTTCAATGCTTTTATAAATTGGAATGTATTTATAGAGAGGGGAGAATCTTTTGGCAAGTTAGTCTTTTAGTAATTTTATCTTACCTTCTCTATACTTTTAGACTGTAATTAGGAGCTTATTCGTAATTAATCTAGAGAGAGTGTGTAATTGAAGATCATTAATAAAGATTTGAAGCTTTTTCTTGATGTTTAGTGGCGAAAGCTCTTGGATTAGGCTCCCAATTTAAAGTTAAGTAATGTGATTAGTTCAATTTCATGCATGTTTTAGTTTAAATTCCCTACTTGTGCCTTGATTGATCAGTAGATTTTATATCTAATTGTGCTAATCTCCCTCATTTCTCATGCTCTATCTCTACATTTGATGCTTGGATAATCTCAATTGATGCTTTGTATTTGGATTAAGTTCTCTTACATAGCATGCTTTAGAGCCTTTATCTTTGATCTTTTGTAACTTGATTTTGATGAATTATTGCTGGGGTAGTTAGATTATAATCTAGGATCTTGGCTTTTGATCTTCTTTACTTTAGTCTTCATTGCTATATCATCCAATCCAATTAGGCAAGAGATTGCTAATTGGATTATAGATTGGGAAGTTGAATTAGAACATGCATTGATTGGATTAATTATATATTTAGTAGATTTGGATTGCCTAATCTCTTATTTTTATTATTGTTAATTTGAATCCTTATTTTAAAATCATACACATTTTATACCACTGGTTTTAAAATCATACACATTTCACAGCACATCTACACCTTAAATCTTCCATTTCCACCACCATTAATCCACTAGTTTAGTGTAGTTTGTTAGATTAGCTTAGATCTTATTCATTTTATATTTTAAATTGTTAATTAAAGTAGTTTAGTTGCTATTTTAATCTTATTTTACATTCCATTGTGTTTAATTCCATTTTTCACATCATTTCCATGTAGTTTGCACACTTAGCCCACTAATTTGTTAATCTAGCTTAATCACTTGTTAATCCTAGTTGTTAGTTCCAATTAATTGTTTACATTGCATAGTTTAGTAGTTTTACTTGTTTACTTCAATTGTTTATATTAGCTTATCTTAGTTCAATTCTACTTTAGTTGGATCCATTGCTTGTTCCATCATCTCTTCATGGGATCGATAATCCGGACTCTTTAATCCTTTACTACTTGACGACACCGTAGTCTTGTGGTTAAATGTTGCACATATAAGTGTCAATCAAGTTCTTGGAACGCTTTGAATTTCATAGAGTTGAACTCATTTTTAGCTTAGTGTACTTTTTATCTTTCCTTTATTTGTTTTGCAGATTCTACACATTGTTTGTGTTTGTTTTGTAAAGAATTCCTCGCTTGGAGCAAAGGAAAGTGGAAAAGTGCATTGGAGCACTTGAATATTTTACTTGCTTCTTAGTCTAGGATTAGTTTAGATATTTACTTGCTTTCTTAGTTGGTTGTATTAGGTATTTGTTATCAAAGTTGTAATCATTTGAGTGATTGTGAGGCTTATTATTCATTAAAGGCGTTATAATAATTTTGGTTGCGGGTTGGCCCGTGACCCATTTTCTTTCTTTAAGTAGTTAGTTGTTTAGTAGAATTGCAATAAATTGCTTGTAGAAAAGGAGGACTTTTGGACTATATCGTCGCAGCCCCTCACACTCATACACGGAAATTGGTGTCCATGGTGTGAGCCGATAACAATCGATTCGTTCCCCGAAATAAATTGGAATGTTTGCATTTCCTAACCCCCGCGAATCCCTTGCAAGCGGGTTTACTTTGTTGGTTGTTCATTGATTCATAGTATAATTATTTCAAATACACTTGTAATTTGATGCACTACTAGTAAATAGCAAATTACCCAATAAGATAAGGATTCGGATTTCATCACCGTTTCCTTGCCCTTAGGATTTCATCTTAATTCTCACTTAGTTTAGAACTAATAAACTATAATAAAATTGGGTAGAAACATGACCTTAGGTTATGAGCTCACTAGGGAGGACCACTCCGGTTGTGCCAATTGTGTGCCTAAGCAAACCTTATCCCTTGGTCACCATCTTGTCAAATAAGGAGACAACTTTGTTGTTCGAGGAGTTGGTTTTTAAGAAGAACATTTGCCTAGCGCGTCGTGATCCCACCATCTACCTGGGGGTTAACTGGCTAAGATTTCTGTTTCATAGGTTCGGGTTGGAGGGGAGAGTGTCTTTTTCATAGTTAGGAGCTATCTAGCATTTTTTTAGGTAACCTTAGTTTAGATTAGCTTTTCATTTAGTTTTCAAAGTTTTTATTATGTTTCATTCATTTCATTGAGCGTACCATTGCATTGCTAGGTTAGTCGTAGTTGTATGCGATTGTGGACACGTGATCAAGGCCGATTAGTGAGGACTGATTACCTTACTTTACCTGCCCCACCCATAGTACCCATAATGGCTGCCTAAAACCCTCAACAAAGGACCCTCAATGAACTATTGGCACTATTTTCATCTACTTCACTTAGTTGTATAGTTTTGCCAGAAAATAATGCAGACCAATTTGAGATCCAGCCCGCCACCAACAACATGTTACCAAAATTCCATAGATCCGAGTGTGAACACCCCTATATTCATTTGAACAAACGCCTGACCATTTGCCACACATTTAAGAATCAAAATCTAGACAGTGAAGTCGTAAAGCTTAGGTTGTTTCCCCTCTCGCTAGAAGATCATGCAGTCGCCTGGCTAAATTTCTTGACTCCAAACTCCATTATCACATAGGATGAGCTTGTCAGAAAGTTTATGTCCAAAATTTTCTCTATGAGCAAAACTGAGCAGTTTAGGAATGCCATCAGGAACTTTAGGGGACGACTCGAGGAAGAGTTTGCTGAAACCTGCGAAAGATTACATGACCTATTGATCAAATGCCCACATCACGGGATTGACAAAGGAGAGTTGATATATTTCTTTTATAGAGGTCTTACAAACCCCTAGCGTATCTTGATTAAATCAATGCACAAAGGAAAATTCATGAATCAGACTGCCGATCAAGCGTAGAATTCCCTATCAAGCTTGCAGAAAATTCACAAAATTTGAGCAGTAATATGAAAGATTTAAAGAGAGATGAGACATGGATCCAAAAGCCTAAAATGTACAACATCAAACAAGATGAGTTGAAAAACGTGATGACCAGTTGAGTTCAGAGAGTGAAAAATTTGAGCAAAAAGACAGGATCTATGTCTGTGATATCAGGCCAACCCACCCCTTAGCAACATGAGCTCACCTTAAGAAGTATGAGTGAACCGCATCATGTTTGTGTGTTATGTGATAGTTGTGAGCACAAGGTTGAGAGTTTCCCTACTTTGCCATTTGCCAAGGTCAAGCAAGCCAGTGCGCTGAATTCCTACGAAAACTTCCGGAAACCAACTGTTAACATTTTCAGTCAAACCTACCACCTAGACAATAGGTTCCACCCTAATTTTTCGAATCGTCAAGCCAAACCTATTCAATCCCATGGAGGTCAACCTGGTTTCCAGCCGCAGTATCCTAGGCAACAATACCAGCAACCTGCTCAAACTAATTATCCCATTGTTCCTCATCCTCAGCAACCCACATAGAATAATCAATTTCACCAACAACATCGGTTCCAACCACAATACCAGTGTAGGACACTAGTACTAGATTAGATGCCTAACTATTCTACACCAGCACAAGCCCCTCAGCAATCCACTCATCTGGAGAACCTGTTGACCAAACTCATTCAAATCTAAGAGTAGACTAACCAGGCTCAGAACCAGTCCATTGCAAAACTAGATGCCCAATTAGGTCAACTCACCTTACAGTCGTCTGAGAAAGAAAAGGGCCAATTTTTTAGCCAAACCATTCCTAATCCGAAAGGACAACCCAGAGGCTAGTGTTCGGTAGAGAGTAATGAGCATGTGTAGGTGATCCATACGCTGAGATCAGGAAAGACTGTTGACAATAGAGTTGAGATGCCTGAAGAAGATCAAAGAGAGAAGAATTTTTTAGGAAAATCAGAAAGTTCGCGGAAAGTTGTCGAACCCAAGAGAGAGGATTTGAAGAAAAATTTGAAAGAGAGTGCAGAAAGAGAAAAGGAGAAAGAGAGAGAAGAATCCATACCCCCTACTCTCATAGTAGTATGAGAGCTACTATCACAAGAGCATTTTCCTACTTGCACAATCCTTCATGATAATGATATTTTCTATTTTTAAACTTGCTCCTTAATTTTGTGCCTTGCCTCACTTTTACTTATTACTTATTTAGTTTAATTTTTAATTTATTTTTTCAATTACATATTCTTTGTACTTTTACTTCTTACTCATTTGTTTTAATTTATAATTTATTTTTCCAATTACACAATCTTTGTAATTAATTTTTCCGAGAAAAGAAAGGAAGCAACATGCTCAAAGGCTACCTTTTCTATATATATATATATATATATATATATATATATATAGAAAGAACGATAATCAAGCTTTGTATATCTGTTTTCCCCCACTAATCAAGCTTTGTTTAATCTCTGGATTATACATCTTCACTGTTTTGCATACCTTCTTAGAAAGAAAAAAAAAACCTCGAGTTCAACTTGCTTGAGTGATTGTCCTGTTTAAAGTACTGGTTTGGCATTGGTTGGATCCTCTCTAACCATGAGACTATAATTATAAAATGAAACATAATCTCATTAATATTTGAAGTATGCTTAAAACTTTGGCACAATGAGTTTTCTATCCATTTGACTCCATCCCTTCTTTTCTAAATTGGAGTCGAGCACATTAAGGCCCAACAAAACATTTAAAGTCGAGATCCTATTAACTATAATCTATCATGCATAAAACTATTGACCCTCTTTTAACCTAGTTTTTTTTATATGTTGCACCCAATGCGATTCAGATATTAGCAGTCTTTCTATGGAAGACAGCTAATGCACACATGTTATGGCAGGAGGAATGAATGGGTCAATATATAGCCGGAGGAACATGTAAAAAGTTGAGATATTCTTGTTGGGTTAGTGTCTTGTATTTAAGGTTAGGTGGATTAGTCAGTTTGGGTGAGTATAACTGGGTTCAACGGTATTTTGGTAATTTTATCAGTTATTTGGGGCTAAGAATGACTTTATTAGATGCCAAGAAGGTGAGGATTATATATTAAAGTAATCTGTAACCCTGAATCCCAGCAGAGCAGTGTGGAGCATAGCAGGGGTGAGAAAGGAACTGATGTGAGCTTTTTCCGTAGACGTAGGTAGTTTTGCAGAACCATGTAAGTCGTTGTGTCTTCATCTTCTTCATAGATTGACTGCTCAATATTATGTGATTTGTATGTGCGTGCTTGACTATCGATTGCAGGATATGTCATTTTGCTGCGCCACTTTCCCCAACACTTCTATCATTTTTACTTGTGATTTAAGGATGAGCACATAGGAATAGCCCCGTTGGTTGGATATTTTGTTTCTCACCCGATTGCCAGGGTTCTCTCCCCGCTTGAATGGGATTGGTCCTCTCAATAATTTCAATGTTACGATGGTAAAGATTTCCATGCTTTGTCATCTTTGCATATCGATCCAACTCATTCATTAAGGGCAACAAGTGTAAAGGAACAAGCTATAAATATTGAGGGGGCTAAGTGTACCCCATTGGACTTCCCATTAAGTATGAAGCAAAATTTTCTTCTACAAAAATCCCACACTAGGGGAGTGCAGGATTTTTTATTCACACCATTTTCAAAGCGGAGACCCCATGGACACTGGCAGAACACCCCCCCACCCCCACACACAACTTTTAAATGTTTAAATTCTCAGAAATACCCTTATATATTTTGAAAACTATATGCATTTTTTAATGTGGTCCTTCCAAGAATTTGTTTTCTACATAGTGGCCTCTTGAGGGATGAATTCCTGGGTTTGCCCCTACCCATTGAATTAAAGGCAAAGACATCCAATTATATTAATGCACTCTACATCTTGTTTTGATTTCAAGCCCGAAATCAAGTCTGTCTTTTTAAGTTCATGCCAAGTCCAAATACAACACATGGTTTTGTGTTGGATTGGATTCGAATCAAGAACTGGATCTATAAAGATGGATCCCGGTCAGATCCACCACGGTTTTGCCTCGGATCGGATCCCTTTGCATCCCATTATAGGATGTTGTTAAATATACAATCAAGGGAATGAATTAGACATACAAGAGCAACAGAGGAAATTTATTTTTAACCATCTATTTATGAGTTTTGAGGGAACAAGGGAAGATTGAAAATGAGTACTCCTCTATCCTAGCAATTCAAATTCTAAAAAAGTTAAGGTCTCACTTGCATAAATACCTTATATCTTCACCCTCACCTCGTATCTTTCGCCGCTCACCTCTTAATAATCTCAGAACTTGATCATCTAATCCTAACTTCTTACATATTCTATGCAAACAAACATGCCCCAAATAAAATTTATTTGGAAAAAAAATGCCACAAATAAGATGAATGGCAGCATCATTTGAATATGACTTTTAGCTAATAAATAATCGAAGAGGCCTCCTTTCATGATCTGGTTAAGCCAAGTGAACATATAGTACGTTATCTATTTGAAGCCATAACAACAATTCCAAACTAACAAGCATCACAGCTCCTAATCACTTATAAAATATTTAATTAGATCATTCAAAAATCAAACTTAGGCTCACCATTGAATAAATTATATAGATTTAACTACACCAAAATTGCGAAACAGAAATGTCAAACTGGGACGGTCACTAGACGTTTCTATTTAGACGAGATTTCGAGCCATCCCAAGGGTAAAAACCGTTTCAGAACTCAAAAAAACCTATGGCGCCATACTCTAAATCCAATCCGTTCTCGCGCGCCCATTTCGTCCCTCTCTCCATTCTCGTAGATTCCCTCTCTCTTTCTCAAAAATCACTCAACAAAAGTCTCTCTTGGAGATCGATTGCAGAGGAGAGCAGAAATCCACCCCCCCCTCTCCTCTTTCTCTCTCTTTCCCTTCTCATTCGTGGCTCACAGGACGAAGTTCTGATTTGGATCTCAGGTGGGGCCATCATCGTTCACCAGAGGGCACCGGAGAAGAGACCAGCCGTTTTTCAATCTAGTTCTACTGGTGGCAGAACCCTTGGCTGACGGAGAAGAAAGAACAAGAGCAGCCCATCCGAACCGACGACTTCTGCCGGAGTCGTTGTTACAGAGACCGATCACTGGAGGATCTCTTAACGTTGATCGAAGAAGGTGGGCTCCGCATCGATTCAGGTTTGCCGATCGTGGCTGCCGGTATGCAGAACTTCTTGCCATTGTGGGAGAAGACAAAACCCTTGGGGTAGAGGATTAGAGAAGAGCAGATTTGAAGGTGGAGGCTCAGGTTTCTGCTTCCATTGCCGGAGTGCAGATTCACTCACCGTCGCCAGAGAAGACTGACAAAGGGTTCTGGGTCTGTGATTCCCCCACCTTCAACTAACTCGTTGAAGACGGCTTCAGTAATCCTCTCTCTCTCTCTCATTCTCCTTTGATGTCTGCATTTTCTCTTCTTTTTTTTTTCTTTTTTTGGGATCTATTTTGCTAGTGAATCTAGGTTTGGTTGATTTGCAATTTTCTTGTGGTAGATGTTTGCTTTGATAGTGAATCTAGGTTATGACTGATTTGCATAATCTTTTCTAGCCATCTGTGGGTCTATTTTCTTCTTATTATTGATTTTTTTCCTTTGATGATAAAATTTAGATAAGCAATTCAATCAACAACCTGTTATTGGGAATGGATATGCTATTATTGGTTTTTATGATATGCTGTCATAGTTTAACTGATTATGACAACACATGGTTTTGACACACTCCTAACCCAGCAATCTCCGTTGTTATTTGTAGTTCCATCTCCATTCATCTAATTGCTTGATGGATAGTTTTAGTTTTTCTGAATTTGTAATGGTTTGGGGTTTCATTTGATTATAGGACTTAAAAAGTAAAGCCCCTTCTATATTTGAATGTAGAGAGCTTAACTGTAATTGCTTTCCTACACTTGATTATAGGATAAGTTGTCATTATTTTGTCATGAGACCCTGATACTTTATTCCTTTTTCTTATTCATTCACCCTGCAGGTACTTCATGCTTGTTACTTGGAATATGGTTAGAGTCAGTTGCTGAGTTGCTCGATTTGGGTCCTAAAGAGTTAGTGTATCAGAACCTTACGTAGCTTTAGGTCAGCTCCCTTTTTTATGTCTATCAACTCTTATGCTTTCAATGCCTAGTTTTATGGATCATATGGTAATTGACCTTTACTCTGTTGTTTCATTTACTCGGGTATACTTTTATTGATAACTCTATCGTTTTCAAAAAGACGTGCACTTTTTAATTTAATTTAATTTTAATTACTTATGTTTGTTGGGATCATTCTTAATCATATTTTTGCTGATACCAACTTTATTTATGTTTATTGAGTACAACTCCATTTTCAAGTATTTAAACTTGGCAGGTAAAGTTTACTCAACATCTCTCTCAAGAAATTTGCATGTTCGTATATTATTAAAATATAGGACAATGTTGGAACTGAATTCATCTGTACATATGTACAAAGTAAATCACTTGTAAACTAATATTTCTTAGATCATGTATGTATAACCTTCTTCATCTTTGAGAAAATGCTTGTCTGAAGTGTCTCATTATCGCATAGGGACTTTATGCTGTTCTAGTGTGAGAGTGGAAGAACAGAAGGGCTGCTCTATTTGCAAATATCTAGGCTTCCAGAATCCGAAGTGAGAAAAAAAAAATTTAAACATGAGATTGAGATGAGATAAGTGTTGCGGTATCCATCCAAATTTGAGGCCTTGCATTCAAATGATCTCCATTGTATGCATATCATTCTTAATTTTTGCTGGCCAAAGTGATGTCCTAGATTGAATATAGCCCCCAAAAGTCTTTGCCAATTTTAAACAATTCTGAACAAGTTTATAGTGTTGCCTGTACTCTGTTGACGAAGGAAAGCATACCATATATGTAGGTTTAGTTGTTCTTGGAAGGACTGATGTTGTGACAGTGTAAGATTCAATTTGATGAGTGGAACACCTTTCTGAAGGAAGAACTTGCGTATCCATTCGCATTTTGATGTTAGGATAATGGCGGACTTGTATGATGCTCAAATCATAACCAATTCGAACTTTAGATATTTTATTTGAATTGATGCTTAACCATTGGTGCATCTGGATCTCACAGTAATTGAAAGCTACTGTCTATTTCAGGTAGGATGTTGTTCTTTCATCTTTCCAGCCCCAAGTATAAATGTCACCAATCTTCACTCATAGTTTGGGTTGAGATGGAAAAGGCCGAAGCTGCTTTCCAAACACATTGGTTTTTTTTTTTGCCAAACTTACAACCAAATGCACCCTAGATGATGGGGCCTACTAGTAGATTGTGTATTTTGGAACCAGATAGACATCGATATAGTGTGGAACCAATTTATAGATGTCTCTATCTTTCTACAAGATACGACTGAATGGAACTATCAGTTTTCTGCTGTAGTAAAGGTTTGTGTAAATTCATTTTATAGTTATACTTGCAATGGATATGAAATCTTAGCTTATGGTCATTTAAGTTTATGATTAACCCAACAAGGTTTGATTCCTTTTCTCATTACTTCCTACATTTGATTCTTTTTTCTCATTACTTCCTACATTTGATTTAATGACATGTCTACTCATTTGCACCCATTTTTTAAACAGTTGCTGTTATTTCTGTGTCATCACAAAGAGTCATTTAGTTTGGCTCCAACCAGAAGGTTAGCATTGCAACTGCCTGTGGACAATGACTTATTTGATGGTTTTGGATTGGATCATAGGAAAAGCCAAGGGCAGAAGTCTTGGATGATTAGTTGAGTACCGGCTTCTCAGCCAAATACGAAAATGACACTGCGTTGAGGTTGTCAGGGTCCAGATCTCTCTCGAGACTTAGTGATGGGAATTCGAATCTACATTATAAAGCCGACCACATCCGGATTGTTGCTCTTTTTTTTTCTTCCTAACACTAATCCGTTTTTTTTTTTTTTTTTTTTTTTTTTGTATGTATTTCTAAATATAGTAAATTTTACATTTGAATTCAAGCTAGTGTATTGAATCTAATTTTAAATTTTGTGAACCAACTAATGATGTGCATAGAAATCGAATGCTACATTTATGGGTTTCATTTCATTTATTTTTTTGTGATTTAAAAAAAATGAATTTTGTGGCAAATAAAAAAATTGCCTAGGCATTTAAAATAATAACAATAATAAAATTAGGGTACGGTCCAAAACCGTCCCTAATAGTATTGGAACACTTAATAAACCGTTCCAATATCAAATTTTGGAACGGTTATAAAATGGTTATGAAATGATTTTAAACCCATCCTAAAATCAGGAACTGTTTAATTTAAACACAGAGGTTTGAATTTGGAATGGTTTCAAAAACGTTTGAAAGCGTTAGAAACCGTTCTAGAAATTAGTATTTGGAACGGTTCCAGGATATTTTGGAAGTGTTCTAAACTGTTCCAAACTTTTTTATTTGGAACAGTTTGAATCCGTTTCAATCATATAGGAACACCCGTTTTAGTACGTTTAAAAGCATTCCAAATTTTTATAAGAATGGTTCTGGGCCGTTCCTATTTGCTGTTTTTGGTGTAGCTAGATACACGGAAAAATTCATAAACTATAAAATGAATTTATTTGAAAGAAGACCCAAAATTATTTGAAATTTTTTTTTTTTGCCAAAATGCTGATATATTTCTCAGAACAAAAGATATACAACCAAAGTCCTAGAAACATACTACTGAAACAAACTACAACTAACAGAAACAAGACATAACAGAATAAGAGTTTTTTTGTGTACGTTTTTTCTTCTAATTTGGACAAAACCCAGTATATGTATTTTTTTTTTAAATCTCCATTGAATGTATTTTAAATCCCCATTGCATGTAATGCAGTTAGGCATACCCCCTTGCTCCCAACATTTTGTGTTCCGAAATTGCTCCAAATTTGTTCGTATGTGTTTGTATGGGTTTAGCAGGCACCACCCTAGGTGACAAAGACCACAATGGACCCACTTTATGAAAAAAAAATGTTTTAATTTGCATTAAAAAGGAGGAGGAAGAAAAAAATAAGAGAAACACAGGAAAAATACCTGTAAGACCCCATGCGTCCTACCAAGGCCCCGTATCACGTTGGACTACGGGAGGGGCCCTCATTTGGCCTTTTTCTTTTTTGTTGTTTTGCAATATAGTCGATATTGACCATGCAGTTTGTTGATATTGACAATTATGCGAAACTACTTTATATCTCGCCGCGATTCTCTTTTTTGCAATCCTCCTTTTGGGTCATCCTCTCTGAGGCCCCACCCCTTGTGGGCCCTCAATTTGTTTTGAATTATTATTAATACTATATTACCTACTTTAATAGGCTTAATAGAATAGTTATTAATATTCCTAAGTCCTAGAATTTAGCTTTTCTATAATTCTTTATAGATATTAGATGGTTATTGCAAATTTAGTAGGTTTTGATTAGATTAGGTCTTAGCTAATATTAGAATTAATAGGAGGGGTATTATGAGTTAAGAACCTTCGAGAATTCTCACCTAAAGACCTATTTACCCATGGCCATATCTATTCCCCATTTACAACTAAACTACCATTTTGGTAATTGTCCTAAACCCTAATTTATATAAATCCAACTATTATAAATGTAGCCTAAAACCATAATTCACTCTCATTTCTCTACCTCTCTATAAGAAACTCTAATTCCCCAAATTTCAGCACAAGAAGAAGCTAAAGATCACCCCAATTGCACTATCAACATGCTTAGGAGCTTGGAATTCTTATATCTTTCTCAACTCTATTTGCAATTTCGAATTGAGGCAAGTACCATATGCTAATTACACATGATGCATGCTTTTCTTCTCCTGATTCTGCAATTCAATTCAATTAGGTAGATGTGCATGTTTAGATCTTTCCTTTTGAGCTTTGTTTATGGATAATGGTCATTTGATGGATGGGTTCTCCCATTTGGAAGATCAATTGCCCGGTTGGATAATGGTTGGAGGTTATAGAAGTGTTTTTTTTGTTTATTTGTGTTTATGTGATGAATGGAAGAGATTGGGGATGAATTGGATGAAAAATGGGTTGAGAAGGAAAATCTCAGAAATCTGGAATTTCAGCTTAGTGCGTGTACCCGGTCAACCGGCCCCCAGCTCGGTCGACCGGGCACACCAAAAAGGGAGAAAATCAAGTCTCAGTTAGCTCTCTGTAAATTTTACAGTTCGGTGTACCCGGTCGACCGGACCCTGTACCCGGTCGACCAGATACACATGATTATGCAGGGATAGCTGAGACCTGAGACTTCTCAGATAGGTCAGGAACCCTGTGTACCCGGTCGACATCAAGGCCATGATGTCAACCGGATACACAGCGAAACCTGAGGAACCCCCCCAGCTGTTTGGCTCCAGGTACCAGTGGACCCGGTCGACATCGTGGCGATGTCGACAGGGGACACTGCAGGATGTCGACCTGGGGGTCAACATCTAGTGTACCCGGTCGACATCCCAGGGGATGATGTCGACCAGGCAAACTGTGTACAGTGAATTTCCAAATTCCAGTTTCTTTGATGTTTGATCAATTGTGGGGTCCATTGACCATCCAAATAGGCTTCCATCAAGTGTGCCAAGCACGAATCAATGGCGTGGCTTAGCCTTGACTCCTGGGGTCCACCAAATGGGTTTTTGGGATTTGAATCGTCAATTATTCGATCCTTAAATGTAGTCAGTGATGTTCATAACTTCAGGAGCACCAGATTTATTATCTTTTTGACATCTAGACTACAGTTAGGGATCCAATTATATGATGAGGCCCTGAACTAAGAGTTGACTATTACCTAGAATTGGACCTTTGTCTATTCCACTTGATTCCATGATTTGGAGGATTTCATGTATCATTCTTCTCTCCTATCTTTATTATTGTTATGAACCTGTTAATTAATGAGAATTGGAGTACTTGAACCTAGGATTACTTGGTGGTGACCCAAGGATATAATTGGAGATGGACAACCCGTGTCTGTGACTAAGTGGGCCCTCATACGGCCTAAAATCGGGTATGTGGAACCTTAGAATGGAGAGGTTAGTTTTTAATGAATTGTTGACTCATTGTATATGAGCATGGGATGATTACTTGTGGAACAAATATGATATTGTACTTGTATTGCTTCAGGCCATGGTTGTGGGCCTAACGTGGATCCAATGATGTTGGTCTTGGACTTGGATATTGGACTGTGTTCTATAATATTATAACTTAACCTCTTAAAGACTCGGTTAGGATCTTGCTCACGCAAGATTAGCCTAGACAGATACAGACCTGTACTTGTTCCCTGAGTCGGCACTAAACATTCACTCAGTTGATCTAAGCTTAGCCAGTTGACTGATCATCACTGGTATGAGTTATATTGGTTATGACTAGAGCTATCATGATAAGCTGTGATTAGACGGACGGTGTGATACCGAGTCCGATCTGATTTGATAAAGGGGTGTGATCGGTGCAATAAAGGGGTGTGATCGGTGTAATAAAGGAGTGTGATCGGTGTTAGCAGGGTTGTTATCCCTTACATGGTTATCTTACCCTTTCCCCGCCACAGCTGTTTACGGTATGGGATGTTTACAGTATGGAAGGGTCGCGACATAATATCCCGCGGTATATCCAGCTTGTGTGAATGTGTCATTTGTTATCTGATTAGATTAGATTACTTTACATTTCTGATTCTAAACTGTTAATTACTACTCAATTGCTGAGATCATGTACCTTTGTTACTCTTATAATTACATGCACGTCTCTATTCTCTTTTGTTGTATATATCATGTGTTATCTGCATATGGTGCCTTGCCAGATCCTTGGATTTGACCCATCTTTGGTGTTTAGGTCCTAACCATGACCCCGTGAACGACGTGTACTATGAGGTGCTTGTAGTATGTGACTACGGGTGGGGGCCGTTGACCAGGTGGTCGAGCTGGATGATAGAGCGCCTGCATAAGGGGAATGAGTGCAGATCTTTTTGGGTTTTTGAGAGTCTCTTGTAGCGAGCGCGTAGATAGACAGTTTTGTATAAACTCTAATAACTACACTTTGAGATTTTATTAGACTTCCGCACTGTTATATTTGACTCATTTACTTGATACTTATTGCTTCCGCTATCTTTACTTATGCTTCCACAATATAATTGTTGATTATATTATTGTTCAAAAAGTTTTAAAATTTTGACATCACTGCAGACTACGATCTTGGAAGTTCTCGGATTTTCCGGGAAGTAACGCGCCAAATTCGAGTACCTTAGCGGTAACTTTGGTATTCGGAATTGGGGCGTTACATCCTCAACTTAGCTCCATTGATTTTTCCTTTTAGAAACCACCATAAAACTCCATCACCTTGGTGGTTAGACTCCATTAAGAGGTTGCACTACACCAAAAATGAAGATCAAGATCATTGATTAAGTACGGTTCTGAGCCGTTTATAATTAGAAATGGGTTCAATAGGGCTCTCTGCTTGTAGAAATGGAGGGAAGGCTCTCCACTATAACTGTTCTCTGCAAAAATCTCAAGTTAAAATCTCATGCTTTTGATTGTTTTTTCCATTCTCATGATTTTGGAATTCTCAAATACATAGATAGAGATGGAAATCGGGGTAGGATTTTGGGATTTTGGGATTTAGGATAAGAACATATTCGATAAGTTACCTATTTTCTCTGATGCCAAAGACCTCTACTTACATT
The DNA here is from genome assembly GCA_029852735.1 of Persea americana. NCBI lineage: Eukaryota > Viridiplantae > Streptophyta > Magnoliopsida > Laurales > Lauraceae > Persea > Persea americana. Next base: position 37,590,152 of record CM056817.1, read on the forward strand.
TTGTAAAGAATGGGTTGTATAGAAATATGTTCTTATCAAATAGTCTTATTAATTTGTACTCAAAAATAGGTAATGTGGTTTCTGCCACCCAAGTGTTTGATGAAATGCCTAAGAGAAACATTGTTATTTGGACTTGCTCACATAGTGTAGCAGCTTTAATAAGCAGGGTTTTCTTATTCTATTGTTCTTGTTGGGCTTTTGTGTAACGCCCCAATTCCAAATACCGAATATAACACTAAGGTACCCGAAGTTGGCGCGCTACTTCCCGGATAAACTGAGAACTTCCAAGCTCGTAGTCCGTAGTGAGGTCAAATTTTTAAGACTTTTTAAACAACATCATAATCAATAGTTATATGCGGAAGCGTAACACAAGATAACGGAAGCAAAGGTATCATGGATATAAATCAAATGTAAAAGTGCGGAAGCCTGATAACAATCTCAAAATGTGAATATCAAGTGTATATACATATCAGTCTAACCTACCCATCTCACTACAAAAATAAACTCTCAAAATCCCAAAACAACTGCACTCAACCCTCCTGTGCATGCTCTCCATCCTCCGGCTCAACCACTTGGTCGGTCGGCCCCCATTCGTAGTCCCCGACTACAGGCGCCTCGTGGATCGCGTCACACGCGGGATCATAGTCCAAACCTACGCACCAAAAATGGGTCAGATCTAAAGATCTGGCAAGGCACCATATGCAGATAACACTAGATGTACACAACAAAAGAGAGTAATGACAGGTACATAATCATATGAGTGAACAGAATACATAATCTAGGCAGTTGAGCAGTAATAGCAGTTTAGAGACAGAAAGATAAAGTATCTAATCTACACAGACAACAAGAGGCACATTCACACAAGCTAGATACACCGCAGGATATTATGCCGCGGCCCTCCCGTACTGTAAACGTCCCATACCATAAACAGTTTGCGGTGGGGAAAAGGTAATAACCATGCAAGGGATAACAGCCCTGATAAATATAACATACAATGTACATAACACCGATCACACCCCTTTATCACACCGATCACACCCCTTTATCAGATTAGCCCGGACTTAGTATCACACTGTCCGTCCAACCACAGCTCATCATGATAGCTCTAAGTAACTAGAACATAGCTCCTACCAGAGATGTTCAGTCAACTGGCTGAGCTTAGAACAACTGAGTGAATGTTCAGTGCCGACTCGGGAAACTAAGTACAGGTCTGTGTCTGTCTAGGCTTAACTTGCGTGAGCAAGGTCCTAACCAGGTCTCTAAGAGGTTAAGGTACAATATTGTGGAATACAGTCTAATATCCAAGTCCAAGTTCAACAACATTGGATCCACTCCAAGGCTCACAACCGTGGCCTGAGGTGACACAAGTACCATACTATGTCCATTTAACAAGTAATCACCCTATGCTCATACACAATGAGCTAACTAACCATTAATCCTAAACATCTTCATACTATGGTTTCACATCCCCAACCTTAGGCCGTATAAGGGCCCGCCTAGACACAGACACGGGTCAATTATCTTCAAACACCGCTTAGGGTCACCTCTAAATAATCCTAGGTTCAGGTCCTCCAATTTCCATTAATTAAAAAGGTTAAGACAACGACAAGGATAAGAGCGAATGACAACTTATGAAAACCTTAGAGACAGGGAATCAAGTGGAAATAGGCAAAGGACCAGTCCTAAGTAGTGGTCCACACTTGGTTAAGGCCTCATCACATGATTGGATCCCCAACTGTAGTCTCAGGTGTCCAAAATGATGAATCTGGTGCTCCTGAGGTTGTGGACACCGTAGACTACAGTTAAGGTTCGAGTCAATGATTATTCGAATCCTAAAACCTCAATTGGTGGACCCCACGAATCAAGGCTGAGCCATGCCATTGATTCGTGTGTGGCACACTTGATGGAAGGTCATTTGGATGGTCAATGAACCCCACATTTGATCAAACATCACAAATATTGAAGTCTGAAAATCTGCCTGTTCACAGCTTGCCCGGTCGACATCACACCCTGGGATGTCCACCGGGTGAACTGGATGTTGACCTCCCAGGTCGACATCCTGCAGTGTCCCCGGTCGACATCATGGCCGTGATGTCGACCGGGTCCACTGGAACCTGGTATCAAACAGCTGGGGGGTCATACAGAATTCTCTGTGTATCCGGTTGACATCATGGCTGTGATGTTGACCGGGTACACTAGGTTCCTGCCTGTCTGAGAATTTACAGGCCTCAGTTAATTCTGTAGTTTCCTGTGTATCTGGTTGACCGGGTACATGGTCCGATCTACCGGGTACACTGCCTGTGCAGTTTACAGAGTTTAACTGGGACTTGCATTTCTCAGCCTTTTAGTGTGCCCGGTCGACTGAGACAGGGTCCGGTCGACCGGGTACACGTAGAGTACTGAATTCTAGATTTCTGGGTCTCCTCCCTTTTCAATCCAATTTTCAACCAAATCATCCCAGATCTTCTCCATTCATCACATAAATAATGATAACCATAAAAACACTTCAATCATCACCATCCACCATCCAACCTGGCCATTGATCTTCCAAATGGAGAAATCCATCTATCAATGGTCATTTTACCATGAAAACAAGCTCAAAAAGGAAGATCTACACATGCATTAATATCTAACAGAATTGAAATTACAGAAACAAGAAGGAGATGCATACATCTAATGAAATTGCATAAGGTACTTGCCTTAGTGAAGAAGAAATGGAAATTGAAGTGAGAGAGAAGACCCAATAGAGTGTTGTAGATGAAGAAGGGCTGGTCTCCTAGCTTATTGGGCTGGGATTTGGGGAAATTAGGGTAGCTTGGGGAAGAAGATAGGCTAATTGAGGAAGATGGGAGACATTTAGGGTTTAGGGTGATTTTGCAATAGTTTAGGTTTTATAACTTAGGGCTTTAGGCTAATTATCTAAAGGGTATTTTGGTTCTAAATAGAATTGAAATGGGGCCATGGGTATTTGGGTAATTAGGTGGGTTCTAAAAGGTTCCACTCTCAAGCCCTTTCCATTAGTGCTAATTATAATTAAGCTCTAATCTAATCAAACCTAACACAAATTAAATTAAAGCTATATCTAAAACTTAGGGATATTATAAACTATACTACTAATTTCCTATTAAATAGCATATTAAAGTATAAAGTACTCTATTAATTATTATTAAATTCAAACTGAAGGCCCACCAGGGGTGGGGCCTCACATTTTGCAAAACAAAGAACAAGCCCCTAAAGCTCCAAAGAACAAGTATGACTTTTCAATTTTCCCTCAATTGATGATTTGGTGTTGTTTCCAATATTGATTTTCCTTTAATAAATGTCTTTGAATGTGACTTGTCTCCTGTTATTGTTTCATTACAGGTGATTAGTAGGACATTGGTGTGCCTATGATGAGAGGTTCAAAATGCTGCAATTGGGGTCTTTGATGATTAAATGGGTTCAAAAAAAATAGTAAACAGTCATATATGTTATTTTTTAGGGTCTCTGATGATGTAAATGGGTTCAACAAAAGTGGAGACAATTATATGTAACTTTTTTGGGTCTTTGACGATTCAAATGAGTTCAACAAAAGTGGAGACAATTATATGTAAGTTTTTGGGGTCTTTGATGATGTAAATGGGTTCAACAAAAGTTTGCACAGTCATATGTAGTCTATTTGGTTCTTTGATGATGTAAATGTGTTCAACAAAAGCTTGAACAATATTATGTATTTTTATTTATTTATTTTTTCTTTGATGATGTATATGGGTTGAATGTAAGTTTGGACATTTCTACGAAATATTTTGAGAAGTCTTTCATGATATAAATGGACCATCTGTATGCTTGTATGGTTGTTTTGCCTTTTGAGATCTTCTTTAATGATATAATTGTATTCAATGTAATGTTAACCAGTTGCATTGAATAAGTTGTGGACTTTTATGATTTCAATTTATTCAATATGTGATTTTTCAATTGTATGATCCTTTTTTTTTTTTTTTTTTTTTGGTCTTTGATGATGTAAATGTGTTCTATGTAAAGTTGGAAGATTTTATAGAATATTTCAGGTTCTCTTAATCTTTAAATGGTACTAATAACCATGTGTTGAAAACAGAAGCTACTGCCTTCCAACTTAATTTGTTACATACTGACAGAAATAATAGATATCAACCATTTTCACTGAAGACAGAAACTACTATCTTCCAAGTTAAACTGTTCTGTACTGACAAAAATAGTCGATATCCACCATTTTCACTAGAACCGCATCCAGCGCTACAGAATACACGAAATCGAACGAATCTCCGGCGACTGGCAACCAGTACAATGGCTTGTAGTAAAAGATTGAAGATGATCGTTTTGGAAGAATTATGGAAGATCAATTCGAGCTTAAGATCTATGATTGCGAAAGTGGTTGAATCTGACAAATGAGTTTTGTTTGGATATCGATTTAGGGTTAGAAAGTTCCTACTTTTGAGGGACAAAGAGAGGGGAGTGAAATGCAAAAAGGGGTTGAAGGGGATTAGAGTTAGAAAGTTTCCACTTTTTGTTGTTGTTGTAGCAGAGAAGATGACAGAAGGAAAAAGAGAAGGGCATGAAGAAGAAGAAGTTGAAATGTTAATAATTAGACTTTTGAATTCCTCAAGCGACGGTCGATATCGACCATTCCAAAAAAAGTTATATATATATATATATATATAAAAGGACGAACTTGGTCCAGAGGACCCTGTGCAATGTGATACGGGGCCCCCGGTAGGACGTATAAGGTCCTACGGGGACTTTTTCCTTAAATTACTCAAAAAATAAAAATAAAAAAACTGCATAGATGACTTGGGCCGTTCCCTCGAATTCCGGAAAGGAACTAAACCCCACCTCTCCTTCTCCTCATCTTCAGAAACCAACACCCATTTCCATCCATTCATCCACACATAAAAATGGAACAGAACAACAATTCCAAATCAGACTCGCTCACCTCTGCTTCTCGTCTCTTTCTTTCCTTGCATGGGCGATTTCTCCAACAGCTTCCGGTCTATTAAGGGCAGGGATCGGAAGCTGAAGATCGCAAAAGGAATGGGCTTCAACGACAAAAAGACGAGCAAACCAAAGTTCAGAGGCAAGATGTTATCGTCTTCCTTTAAGTTCAATGACGCAGAGATGAAGAGGAGAAAGAGAGTGGCTGGTTATAAGATGTATGCATTGGAAGGGAAGATCAAGGCCTCTTTTAGAAAAGGCTTTCGTTGGATCAAAAGGAGGTGCTTTCGTCTCATCCATGCCTAGAGCTATTTTCCAACAGGCCAAGGAAAATGCCTATGACTCTATGAGGAGGAGTTTCTTTTTGTTTGTTTGGCGCCTCAATATTCGTTTTTTTTCTTTATTGTCACTCTAATTCAATATTTGTTTGTTGTATGCCCTTTTTTTCAACCAAAGAGATTATTGTTTTTGTTTCATCTCTCTCTCTCTCTCTCTATATATATATATATATATATATATATCCTTTTTTTTTCTAGATGGTTGAGTGGTAACTGGTAAAATAACATATGATACAATCTATTGTGGAATATCCCTCGGCATCTTAATGAGATGAGACACCCTTGCCATCCGGGTGTATTTGTGGTAACCGGTAAAATAACATGTGACTCTCTCTCTCTCTCTAAATGATGTGTTGAATGTTGGAGTATGATTTACGTGGAATTTAATGTTGGATGGTTTTTATTCGAAGGGGGAGGGTTACTTTAATTTAGCCAATTATAGAAAATTTGGTGATGATAATTTTATTGTATTTTTTTCCTTTTTTTTTTTAATTTTTCTATTTGTTTTAAAGATTTCATCTAACATGAAGTGCTTGTTTGGATAAAGGAAAAATTAAATTGAGAGAGTCCGCGAGATGTGGAGAATAAGGAGAATTATGGAGGTTTGTTCGACAGTACATAAGACAGTATAGTATGGTCGTACGTATGCTGTGCAGAAGAAAATCGCCATATGGTTTTGTATCTTAGTAGAGAAGAAGTGAAAGAAATTGAGCATAAAAACAAAGAAAAAAGTGGTGACAATGTTTAATTTATGCTTATCTATCATTTTATTTGTACCAACTAGAGAAGTAATGTTTGCATTTAATACAACTTATCTATTTATATGAAATAAGTAATGCATTCAAAATAGAGCGCTTGCCAGTAAGGCAGCTTCTCAAATTAATTAGTAAAACTCGAATCCAACAACACACGGGGGGCTTATGCTTTTACCGCGGTACTAAAAAAAAGAACCAACTTCTTCAATAGAGAGGATTTTAATTTCCTACTAAAGAGATCGCATAAGGCAAAACTTGTTGTAAAATCTTTTTATTGCACAAACACACATTAGAAGAAGAGGGAGAGACGGCTTTACAACCATATATATATATATATAAACAAAAGGAGGGGAAAAATAGAGATACAATTGTAATTTTATATTCTTCTCACTCTCCACAAGTACAATAGGCCACGGATACTCAGAAGTTTACTTGAACGTATCCGTCTTGAATTCAAACCGCACTCGAATGCGGTACCTCATGCAATGGCACCACTGCAAATGTAATTTACTGAAGTTTAACACCGAAGCATTGCTCTATCAAAAAAAAAAAAACACACATTGAAGCATTGCATGTAATTAAGGAAAAAAGAGAAAAAAACGTTGCATGTATTAAGTAATTTTATTTTTAGAAAAAGTCATGTTTTACATAAGATTAATTTATTTCCGGTCTCCTTTAATTGACTCAAAATTTGAAATACTGGTGATTTATTTGTTGCTCTCGACCAATGAAAGAAGGTCGTTATGATAATAGCACTTGAGAGTGTGCAGCACGTACTCATAATATGTTGACTTTCTATGAATGTTTGGAACGAAAAAGATAGAGACGTAGACAAGATCTTGACTTTTCTAGAATTTTCTATAATAGAGTGACAGCTAGGCCGGAAAATCATTTTCCATTAAGTAAAGCTTGTGGATCTTTACGGTTATTCTTCAATTTCTAGCACTTTGATAGCAATGCATTTCTCAGCGTTCTAAGAAATTAATGCGCAAAAGGTGTTAACAGCGAAGGTTTTTTCTTTTTTTTTTCTATTAAAGTTATTAGTGTCTGCCGGCCAGCCCCCACACTTCATAAGCTTCTCTAAGAAGCTTGCTTTGGCCCCTCCACGGCTTGGCCATCCATTAATGGATGGGCCCTCCATTGTTTATGGCTCTTTTAACATGATTTGACTCTTAGAAAAAAAAAAAGGAAACAAAAATATTGCAAATTTTAAGAAAAATTTAAAATAAAAAAGGAAATGAAAAAAAGGAGAACAAATAAAGAAAGCTTAATGGAGATTAGGGAAGAGATTTTTTTAATATTCATTCTAACCATCTTCACTTGCCCCAAATCTAATTATGATCCAAGAGATAAAGAAGAGAAAGCATATCTTGCAGAGACTTTAAAGTTTTGTTTGTGTAGCGACGTTTCAATAGAAAGGGCCAAAATCCGGAGGCTCCTTCTTCGGGATTTTACATTATCTTTCCTTACTAGTGAGGTTCCGAAAATCTCATCTACCCCGTTGAAAACCAAAGTTATGGAAGAGAAAAAATCCGGCACCTTGCTATATGCGTTTGGTGCAACAATTAAGGTTCAGTTTGGCTTCTCTATTTTTTCCCTCTTATTGGCTTAAAACTGATTAAATCCAGTTTTAGTTCGTTTGTTATGGGTTTTTACCGTGTCCATTTCATATGGCATTAAGACCAAAAAGGTCTGTTTCATGAAGTCCAAAAAGGTTGCAAAATCCAATCAGCTATTGTGGTCTGAAGCGGATAGATGTACATGCAACAGTGATATGGACGTCCTCCTTGGACAGTTCGGTTTTTCATTTTTTTTTAATTTATAGGACTCACAATCATGATCCAAGCCGTTAGAAATATTCATAAGGTCAAACACGGCCACGTGTCAAAATTTCAGCCGTTGATCTATCTCGAATCTCAAGATATTTGCAAAAAAAGTGAGCCATTTGATCTAATATTATGGACATTGTGCAGCCCATAATCATGATCTGATCCGTTGATTCTCTTTGGATGGCCAAAAACAACTAGAGGTCCAAAAATTAGCCTCTAAATCCAAGTGGATCTTGAGATATTTATAAAAATGTTTTTGACCGTTGATGTACAATGATTTTTGACTGGGCACTAAAATTGTACACAGGCAGTATGGTTTTTCTTTTTTTTTTTTTTGTAAATTCAGCCACTAAAAATCATGATCCAAACCATTGGATATATTCAGAAAATCATGCACAACTACGGATTCAAATTTTAGCCGTTGGATCATCATAGATTTTGAGATATTTACAAAAAACCACAAACATTTATATCTACCTTTTTTAAAACCAAGGCCCCCAAACGCAAGATCCAAACCATTAATTCTCTTTGTAAGGCTAAACACAACTACGACGTCAAATTTTAATAATTGAATCCTCATGGATCTTGAGATATTTATGAAGAATTTTCAACCATTGTTTAAAAAATGTCTATTTCAATCATTTTTTCTATGTAACCAAACAAACTATTTCTACACCATCTATTTCAAATAGGGCCATTTGAAACATATCGGTTTTATACAGATCTGTCTCATATAGATAAGAGACGCCAAACAGGGCCTAAATGTCCCAATTTCCCCCTCCGTGCTCCATTTGTAATTCAATTCTACAATGGCGTGGATCCGCGCTTTCCACCTAGGGTGGTAGGAAATCGATTCTACGGAAGAGAAAACGGATGGTTTCCTCTTCCACGGCATTTACCAAACAAACCCTAGAGTATGAATAAAGAAAAAGAATGACAAACCAACTCTCTCTTTTATAATTTTTTTTACATTGCAATTTTGTTTAAAGTCCTTTTTTTTCTTTGGTCCCCCCTAAATGAAATTCATAGTTCTGCCCTTGCTACCAGTTGAATCATTGTCAAAATTATAAAAGTGCCGTCTCATGAGGTCATGTAAGTGTTGGCTTCAATTTATTAAATTATTGTTTCCCTCAAAAGCCTGTAGTGCGGCCAAGTAAAAGTTACTCTCAATTGCAATCTTGAGATTGTGGGCGAAGTCATGTTGTCAATAATATGTAATAAGAAAAAAGGAAAAAGAGGAAGAGAGGGACCCACTAATGCAGAACAAATGAAAGAAGAGAGATATAAAAGTAGAGAATCGATTTAAAAAAAAAAAAAAACTTTTGTTCATTTGTTTGCACTACTTTACATATGTAAATGTTACTACCGATGTACACTTGTGCTTATTTACACATAACATGATAAATGAGGTATAAAAATACTTTGGAAATGAGATAATTTTCATATAAAATTTTTCATACCTTCTTATTTAAAAGGCACCACTATACAAACAATCTCAGTAGGATAGGCCGCTTCTATTTTACATTTATAAAATCCATATATGCACATTTTACATATGTTTTATCTTATTTCTATATCTAAAAGATGAACGATCCCTAAGTACATGCATGCTAAAGCTAAAATACATGCATGCTAATTAAAGCTAATCTTAAAGCACTCCTCTCTCATATGACAGAAGGGGATGGCTATAAATTGCCGAGCTGAGTTCATTTTCTCTGCTGTCACCACAGCATGTTTGTCCCGTATGTCCCGACTCCCGACACATGAGAAGCCATCATGTATGTGGAAGTGGAAGTGGAAGTGGAAGTGGAACGAATTTGATAATCATCATCATTTGAGACTTGTACCCTCAATGGGGCTCATGCAACTCAGCTAGATAAAAAGTGGAGCTTCTAGAGCAGAGTGTGGACGGCCAAGACCTACTCACGTAAAAAATTATTGATCATTCGATCTAAAGCTATGAAATTAACGAAGGCTTACACACTATAATTTGATAGTTTATTTTATAACCTTAAGTTAAATGACTAAAACTTATATTAAAGCTAACTTATGCGACCCTCGATTTGGAGATCTCACTTTAATTTGATGGAGTTAGATTAGCCCTCACGAACATGCAGTGTGGCCCACTTATTATACGTACCATAGTGGGGACAACTCTGTTGTGGTCACAAGATATGATGGTCCCCCTTTGACTTTGTATAACTACACATAAGCATGAGTACGTGTCAAGAATCTACTACAAAGGCTGAAAAGTCCTTTTGACTTTGTATAACTACACATACGCATGAGTACGTGTTAAGAATCTACTCCAAAAGCTGAAAAGTCCTTACCCTTAAAAAGGCAAAAAACAGCAGGTCTTTCTTACAAGCACTCGGATTCTCCTTCTACTCTCCCTTACAAGACCAACTCATCATTTTTCACCTCCATCATCTTCTGCTCAGCACCAGACCACCCTACTTGCCTGAAACATGCGTGTAACACGCGCAGATCTATCAGTGGAACGCCGGAGTGCTGATCTCGGCGTCAACAGTAAACTGGGAGCTTTCTTTATCGTCTTCTCCGTACTGTGTAGCATCTCCTGCTTCACTCTATGTGTTGTCGTGGAGGCCATTCAATCAGAGGTAATGTCTCGATTCACTTTGATGGGATAAGGTTAAGATGATGACGATCATAATTATCTGTAAAACTAAGATATATGTCGGTTAGTTTGAGTATAGTTCTTAGAACTAAGCTAAAAAGAAATTTTATTTGGCCATAAATGAAAATGATTTCCTGTGGACTTTTTTTCCTTATAAATAGTATTTTCTTTGGGCATACTTCTGAACCTAAAATGTATTAGATCTCCATTCTCACATCGTTTATATTTTATTATTCTATTCACATATGAAGAAACTTGAAATCTTATAAACTAAAAATCTTCATTTTCTGAACTGCTTTTAAATTCTTTAATGTTTTAGAAAAACGGCTAACACAGATTAAGATAACAGTCTAGGTCTGATACATATGGTCATTGACAAGATTGTTTTTGGCTTTTAGCTTTTGAGCGAGAATGACCAAAATAGATCTGTCAAATCATATAATTAGATCAATTGGAGATGGATAATTAGTAGCAGTCATCTACCTTCCATAAGCATGGTTGGAGGCAGATTCATTGGATGGATTGGCCGGAATAGGGAGGTTAGAGTTTTTGACTGGAGATTTAATTATGAAGAGAATCCCCCTCTTATTAGTGACGTATATGAATGGATAAACATATTCAATGAACCCAATTTTACGGTCCCATATACAATGGTCCCTTATTTGATAATCTTTTGTTTACGTGCCACCCTTCTTTATGTTTTGCTACGTAGAATTCTTCCAATATTCTCCACTTCTAATTGAAAAATAAGTGTTAGTGTTGGACAACTAATCGACAAAAAAATAAAAAGAGACGAATCTTCTACAACTTCCACGGAACGATACTGTTAGCTTAAACGCATTATAGAGTTTACACAGCCCACTTACCTTTCCAGAAGTAAGAGGGCTTGGGTACCTATTCATATGCAAAAGACCAAATTTTTTAGACTCGTACTTTACGAGTTATTTAATTTAAGGCCATGAAATAAACGAACAAAGGACAACAAACTATTTTAACGTCCACTTCGTTGACTAAGAATAGATGGTTATCGATATTTATTAAATCTAAGCATTTATAAATGACTAATTAAGAAAGGCTCTTGTACTTGATTAGCAAAAACTTGTCCAATTATTTTGAAAATATTGCAAGTAGCACATTAGATGAATTGCCCGGAATTAAAAGGTAAGAGCTTTTGACTAGTGATTTAATTATGAATAGAATCCCCCTCTTATTTAATGACATATATGAATGGATTAACATATTTAATGATCCTATTTTTACGGTCCCCTAGACGATAGTCCCTTATTTGATGGTCCTTTTCTTTACGTGGCACCCTTTTTTATGTTTGCTACGTATAATTCCTCCAACATGCATGCATGTTACCACTTCTAACCGAAAAATAAATGTTAATGTTAGACAACTAATTGACAATAAAATAAAAAGGAAAAGAATCTTCTATACGCACGACTTCAAGCATGATACTGTTAGCTTAAATGCATTATAGAGTTTGTGCAGCCCATTTAGTTTTCCAGAAGCAAAAGGGCTTTAGTATCTATTCATATGTAAAAGATTATATTTAATTATTAGACTCATGCTTTACTAATTGTATAATTTTAAGGCCATGAAATAAATGAGCAGGACAACGAACTATTATGACGTCCGCTTCGTTGACTTAGAATAGATGGTTATGAATATTTATTGAACCTAAGTATTTATAAATGGCTAAATAAGAAAGACTCTTGTATTTCAAAAACTAGTTCCATTATTTTGGAAATATCGCAAGTAGCTTGTGCAGAAAAGTTGTAGTTGGTTGAATAAAATCACCAAATCAAACTTTGAACGTACTTTTGCACAAAAAGTAGCACTAAACCAACTCCCAATGGCCAGAAAATGATCACATAAGATCAAAATATAAATCCTTATTTCTTACTTGCAGGCATCGTGGGTAGTTTTGAAGGAAGAGAAAGATGCTCAAACATATGAATGTGCGCACAGAGGGAACGCGAGGAGTATACTATTTTGCGCCTTGGGTGCATCTGTGGCTCTTGCAATAGCCATGGTGACAAAGCATGTTTATATATTGATTGCTATATATATCAGACCTACACCTCCGGCCTTGATCTCTTGGGCTTCAGGATCAGCCATATCTAGAGCTTTTAGATGGCAAGCTGCCTTTTTCTTTGCATCCACTTGGTACGTTGTATCTATGATGAAATCATCTTCTAGAGTTTGTTTAGATAATTTTCCCAGAAATTGTAGGTCAAGGATGGAGAAGTGGGTCACCTTCAGGTCATCTAGCAATGGCTGGACCATTGTCCTCAAATTGAAGAATCTGGATCCTCTACAGCTTAAGAGCAGTCTAGCATTCATTTCTTAGAGGTTTTAAAAACCATTGGACTACCACACACAATAAAAAAAATTGGATTCATTTGATGTTGTTGTTTGATCTAAGCCAAATAAATTTATGAAAAATAGGTTTTTTTATTTAACTTTTCATATCATGGTCTTAGATCAAACATCCAAAAACATGTAACGGTCATATTATTTTACATAAAATATTTATTCGAAAAATTCTCACGTATAATATCTATCCATGCAGGCTTAGTTTTTTAGTAGCAGAGTTGCTTCTGACGACCGGAATCAGTATTGAGATGAGTAATCTTAAAAAATGGAGTGAGACAAGGCCCAAGAATTGCCTCGTCGTTCAAGAAGGTTTATTTGCAACTGCTGGAATTTTTGGCCTCGCAACCCCTTTCCTCGCCGCAGGTGTATACCTGACTGCATTACATGCACAAAGACTGCATCAAGAGGAGGAAAATGTGAATAGAGAGATGATGGAAGCTTCCTATCTCTACTCATCCCCTGTAAGGGTGCGAACGGATTGGAACCAAGGCTGAACCATGGTGGATCCACACCCAAATCCGGGTTTATAAATTCAGATGAAGGCCCATATTTGAAATAAGATGTGGAATACATTAATAAAATTAGAGAAGAGAGTTTCTAAATAATTTTTTTAGATATACAATCGGTTTTCTTAGTAAGAATTGATACGAAGAAATGCAACCTATCAAAGGATTTGTCCTAAGATAGACGAGGGGCTGGAGGGGAATTTCATGTAGGTGGGCAACATTAGGGGTGCTCATGGGCCGGGACTGGATATATAATCTGGGCCAGTTTAATCTTTAGCCTGGGCTTAGATTAAGTGATAGAAAACCCAAAGCTTGGGCTGATGTAAATAAGGAGTATGAGTAGTTTAGTGATTCAGTGTTCAAGCTAATGCTAGAAAGCCTAGATAAGTGATAAAAAGCCCAGGCCTAATAGACTAAATGGGCGGGCTAGGGCCTAAACCTTAAGGCCCGTCTCAAGCTTGAGTCCGACACATGCCAATGTTTCTAAAGTCAGCCTTAGTAGGCCAGCCCCAAGCCAACCATTAATGCCCATATGTAATATACTTGGGACAAAGCTTTTACGACGACATCGACGATTAGTGGGGCTATTAAATGTTGTATGATTAAAGTTAAGTAGACTCTCAGATGTGAATATATCTCCAGATATATAGAAACTTAAGACATTGATATATTTCTTATATGTTAATATTTGTCATTATATATACAGACAGAGGCGGACCAACATATACCGCCCCAGGTAGATATTGAGATTACATGTGATTAAATAGGCCGAATCATGCCCAACACACATCTAATAAATATTTGCCCCATGATTAAACCTAATGATCGCCCCACATGTCATAGAAATGAAACACCCATCTTCTATTTCGACATCTTCTTCCACTGAGAATACCAGACCGTCTTCGCACCATTCTCTTTCAACAGCTTCTTTACCGGGAGATCGGCTCCTCATCGCCGGTCCTCTAGTAGTTAGTCTCTCTCTATCCCTCCCTAAATTTAGTATAATCCTGATCACTCTATATCTAAATCTGAACCCTTAATTTCTAAATCCTAATCCAAACCAAAAGCCCTAAATCACTGAATCTAATAATATATATAAATTTGAAGATGACGGAATCACCTTTGGGCATGCTTTAATCTTTAGTTCATATGTAAATCCAGCCGATCAGGGTTCATATGTTTGGATAGCTTGAGTTACAATTAAGTGAGAATTTCTCTTCTTTGCCATAACCCCATGACCGACTATAAGGAATTATTTTCACAGTAAAGTAAGTGAAGGACATTTTAGTGAGAGAAATGTATGTTAATTAATGCAATTAAATATTTCGTATCTCTATAAATGCAATACATTCTCTCTTTTGCTATTTCGACATCTTCTTCCACTGAGAATACCAGACCGTCTTCACACCATTCTCTTTCAACAGCTTCTTTACCAGAAGATCGGCTCCTTATCGCCGGTCCTCTAGTAGTTAGTCTCTCTCTATCCCTCCCTAAATTTAGTATAATCCTGATCACTCTATATCTAAATCTGAACCCTTAATTTCTAAATCCTAATCCGAACCCAAAGCCCTAAATCACTGAATCTAATAATATATATAAATTTGAAGATGACGGAATCACCTTTGGGCATGCTTTAATCTTTAGTTCATATGTAAATCCAGCCGATCAGGGTTCATATGTTTGGATAGCTTGAGTTACAATTAAGTGAGAATTTCTCTTCTTTGCCATGACCCCATGACCGACTATAAGGAATTATTTTCACAGTAAAGTAAGTGAAGGACATTTTAGTGAGAGAAATGTATGTTAATTAATGCAGTTAAATATTTCGTATCTCTATAAATGCAATACATTCTCTCTTTTGCTATTGTTAATGTAAAAGAAAAATCTAACAAAGTATAGTAAAGTTTAGCCCCACCCAAATGAAAATTCTGGGTCCGCCGTTATATTCAAATCCTCAATCAGAACATATACGGTTCTGATTCCGAATCCAATTGTTACTAATCCTAGATGCATGGATTCGGATCCAGATCCAAATTTCTCCCAAGTTCCATACCCATTTTATTTAGAACCAAAGACTTCGGATATCAGATACTCATTTGCAGTGGGCATCAAATTCAAGAAAGATAACATGGAAATTTGCATGGGCCCGCAAGAAAATGAAGCAACTCGGCCTAGCCACATTTCACTCGAGTAACCTTCTAATTCTCTATAATGGTAACATGTAGATGCATAGGTGGGTTGAATTCAAATAGCAGAAATGTTCCAAGTTATGTGAACTTGTACATTCAGAGGTCATATGAGAAAAATGTTGGCTTTATTGCCTTTTAAGATGGGATCATTAACTAAATGTATATCAGATCTAGGCTGATATAGAAATCACGAACAAATGGTGGGCTCATCAGTCATCCATGTGTGTGGGCCAATACACTCGCGTAGTGATCATGATGATTCGCATGAAGTCGACAGACACTCGCACTAGTGTCTTGATTGCATTGCGAGATTGTTACACTAGTGGATCTGTAGCCATCTGAGAGTTGTTTTAGCCTATCCATAAAATCTATATTTCGGTGAATCAGTGGTAAGGCATCCATGACTGCAACCAAGGATGGTGAAGGGCATCCAACATTCCAACTCATTGCCATATTCGATATTTAGCACTCTTTCTTCTCACATTTGTCTAGCGCAAGGAGTATAGTAGATTTCTTTTTTTACTTCTTTTTCATTTTTTCTTTTCTTTTCCTTTTTTTTTTTTTTTTTAACATAGGCAGTCATTAAAGTAGGCATGAGATGTGATGATTTTTATTTCACCATGTTTAGGTGAGAAAAGTGGTTTCAAGAAGTAAACTTATGATGCAACATCAATTACCTTAATAAAAAGTATTATCCGATGAGACCTAAGGGGCTAAATTTCCACTAATCAGAAGGAGTGGAATATATCTCTCAATGAGAAAACCAAAGGTTGCAAGTTGCAAATTGTCTCACAGTTCATCCCTCTTTTGATCTTTTACAATAGATAAGACTGCCTGGCCTAGGTGACCATTTGTCTCCAGGTATAACTGTAAGCTATTTAATTGGCATTTTCCAGTCAATTAAGGTGTTAAACGAGATTTCAAAATAAAAAAATGTGGTCATTTTTAAAAGAAAAAAAACCATATATACTGTGGATGGCCCCTGTTTTCCGCCTATGAGTACTGGAAAAGTGGCAAAAGTAGGGTTTCTACCATTAGGAGATGCGGAAAAGTGGCAATTGTAGGTTTTCCGCAGTTATGTACAGTAGCAAAGTGGATATTTGGGTTGAAGTGGAAATTTCTAGTTTTCCGCAGGCTTGAACAGCGGAAAAGTAGAACTTTCGGGTTTTCCGTATGCATGAGCGGCAGAAAAGTGGAACTTTCAGGTTTTCCACATGTATGAGCAGTGGAAAAGTGGAAATTTCAAGTTTTCCACATATAAGCACTGGAAATTCTACAGTTGAGGGTTTTCTGCAGGTGTGAGCATGGAAAAGGCTGCAATTGTGGGTTATGCAAGAGTGCGAGTTGTAGAAAAGCTTCATTTGAGGTTTTTCCATGTCCGTGTTGGGGAAAAGCTATATCCGATTTCCCTTTCAATCAAAATATAAACAATTAGTTCTTTTTCCATCCCTAAAGAGAGAGCTAGAGAGAGAAGATCAAAACCTCTCGTTTGGAAACAAAATTTGCGAAGAAAAGATTTCCGCTTTCTACGATTTTATGCTATATCCAAGTTTGGCGGCAGCAAATCATCGCTAATTTCTGCGATTAAGATCTGCGATCGATAAGATTTTGGGATTGGATCCGCCCCATCGGATATGCAAATCCTCCCTGCAAAATGTATTGGGTATAAAAGCCAAATTAATCCCACCCTAACTTCCTAAATAACCACTAATACTAATTTATGATATTCTTGGCTTAATATTGACTTGCATGGAGATATGTTTTATGCTTTTATAATCACATTTAGATTATTTATGGTTGTATATAAATTGAAATTCATAGCTCGAAGGGACTTCATGGTTGTTTATGAAATAATTTAAAATATAACAGGTACTTATATAGCTTAAAAAAATTTAGAGTTTCTTCTCATCAAGGGGAGACTCTGCTCTTTTTTTGACAATTTTAAGGGCTGGTTTAGTAATTTAAATTGGCTTACAACATACTTTTGAATTTCAGGTATTAGCTTTTGATTTAACTAGTTTTGTGTCCCATCACTTTATTTTGTTCAATAAAAAGGAATACAGTGGGTCCCACTTATTCGATAAAAAAGATAACATCCCAACCATGGATTATTGTCTAATCAATAGATAATAAATGTGCCCATCATTTTAATCATACTTGCACTAGTGATATTGATCCTTAATTTGTTCAATTTGTAATGTGGCCTCATCAATTCAATCATATGTCCACTTGCTATAAGGGGTCATAGTTTATTCAATAAAGTGGGCCCCATTTATTCAATCATATGTGCACTGGTGATAGGGATTATTAGTTTGTCGTATATCAAGATGTGGACCTCACTTGATATGCTCATACGTCTTGGTCATGAAATACCATCGTAGCCTCATATTAAATGGGTTGTTTATTATCAATGGATTTTGGTGTTCAACACCAAAGATGGATTATTGAAGTCCTCGGTGTCTCCACCATTGTAGCCAAACGTGTAAAGCAAGGAATCATTAGCTATGCAAATCCTTGACAAGAATTTCTCTTTTCCCGTGGAAGAGAAGAATCCTAAATCCAGCAGATTCCTCTCCCATTACCAAACGTGCGCTAAATAATGCGGTGTAAATGATGCTAGATTTGCTAAAAATATTGATGGGATGTAAAATAATGGATCTTCTATCCTTGTAGATATTTTCCAAAGCTATTAGAATCCTTCTAGTTCTTTCAAAAGATATATTAGAAAATACAAGATGATGGGCCTTCTATCTCCGCAGATCTTCTATTAAGCAATTAGTAGTCGTTTTCTAGTTTTTCCTCACGGAAGATAATTAATTCATATTTTGGTTGAGAAAAGGGGTTATTAAAGGCATGGGGAATAGGGCTATTCACAAGCTAGATCGGGCCAAGCTAGGGAATATCCACGCTTGGCCCTATTTTGAAGCTATAGGCCCAATCCCATCCTAGACATGAATCGGGCGATAAGTAGCTCAGCCTACGTAAAATAGTAAGCACTGTCTACTCTCTTTCCCCTGTACTTTACCTCATGCTATACAAAAAAATATTTTACTGCACCTTTATTTTTACTTCAACATATATCACATTTCCCTTTTTTATGACGTGACATCAACCCCGCCTTTAATCTATCCAAGTAAAAAAAAACATGGAACGCGTAACATATACCCTAAGGGTTGTCACATCATCATGGGTGTTTTTTACTCAAACTTGGACACTCTGGCCCCCTAAGAAGGACTTTGGTGGTGTCCCTAACCGGCTATGCTACATCCGAAAAATCATAGATATCCTCTTACCAGATGGGCCCTAGGACCTTTCTCCTCTACTTTTTCTTTCTGCTAGAGATTCGTCAAATATCTTGATATTCATTCCATACAAATACGCTGAAGAATCCTAGTATAGAGTTTATTTTAGTTTATATGTTCTTTTCATTTCTTTAGGATCTAATGACAAAACTAGAATTCCCACCATATTTTTGAACCCAAAATTTCATGGTTGCGACATTTCAGTGGCATATACTTATAAATTATACATAGCAAATATATCATTTTTCTAGTAAGCGACACTTACAAGAGCACCATGAGAGAGCCACTTCAAGCCACCACCAATCAAGAGGAAGATGGAGATGAAAAGGCGTTATGGTTTAGATTTCATAAGGGTGGGCCCCTTGTATGACTAATTAGGTGATTAGAAATGTTATTGCTATTTTGTTGAAAGAAAATGTTTAGTTCTTAGTCAGTTTTTCAAATAGTTACAAACAAACTTAATTTTTTAATGTATTATGATTTAATATAAGTTATTAAAACTATCAAACCATTTTTTATCAGAATAAATATGTGTAACATGGGTATTGAGCTGGGTGAAGCTAGAGCCTGATCTGAGCTCAAGTCGAGCCAAAAGCCAAGCTTGAACAGGAGCCTAATTGAGCTCAGCTGAGTAGTCCATCCTTCGTCAAAGAACTAACTGGTTCTGGATTTCAAAAGCAAACCTTGAAGTCCCTTATGTTTGCCAGATCAAATTACAAAAATATCCAAAAAAAAGTGCATATACAGTCCCAGTTACCAAAGTAACCAACCCTGGAGGCTAAAAACACTCAATTATGCCCTCACTCATTTTGTTTCTGTACAAAAACTGAGAAAAGAAAATGATGTACATAGCAGAAACAATGCACAACACTTGCCAATGAATCACATGCTGACCCGCGTCATGCAGCACTCATCCAAATCAATACCATACAAATAAGAGCAACTGGATATATTGCCACTTTGGATGACTGTATTTGAAGATAAAAAGATGTGGAGAAAAACTGGAAACAAGCTCCTCACTACCAAGTCTCTTCTTACTTCCCACTGCCACTTTTCCTACTGGATGAGGAGCGTTTTCCATCAACGCTTGGCGGCCTCCCATTGCGGTTGGGAGTCTGGCTGCCCCCATTCAACTTTCTCGAAGAAGGCGATGGGCTCGGGCTCCTGAGAACAGGAAGAGATGTGGAAATTAATAAAACTTTACAATCTAATAAAAAGATGGGGCATGTCTTCAAGTTGATAATGATCAGCACTCATTATTCCAATTTCACAAGTGAACTTTCAGAAAGTTGGACAAAGCCATTAAAATTCAAGCTTAAGACCTGAGCTATCAAGTGGGTGCCGTCAAATGTCCTGTATAGAGGTAAACTCATTATCCTCGCTGTTAGCATACTAAGTTTTATTCCATCAATATGGATATGGCTATAGGAGTGCTAGAGTTACTATTGAACACTAAAAGATTATGACCAAGGTTCCTATCTATATGAGAGAACTTTTTTTATAGGTAGTGGGAGAGACTTTATAGTAGCAATAAAGAAAGAAATGCAAGTAAAAGATAATGGCATATAGGCGAACTTCATTTTATATGGTGTCATAATCCATGACCATGGATAACATATAAGCATGAAAATTGTGAAAAAGGTATTTAGATGCAGAGCATCATCAAATGTACAGCTTGCTGAGGCATATGCTTCCAGATTGGCGATTCAGGTTATTGGTATCCTGATTGATGGGTCCCATTGTGGATGGTCAATCCCAAAAGTATACCAGTTTGGCAGATTCCAACCCCTCAATCAGTGTGCAACAAACAAACGACTGACTAGCTAAGTGTACAATACAACAGCCCGTTGAAAATGCCAAAGAAGGATGGTTAGGATCTTCTACTAAGGGAGATTTTGTAGCATCATCGACCACAGCGGCACCCAGGACTGCTTGCAGTTTGATTAATTTGCATCCAAGTTTGCAATTCAGAATTTGAGGCTTAGCTCAATCAAGGAATTCGACGGAGTAGTTTCATTTAATTCGCTCCTCAATTTGTCTCATTCAGAGTTCAAGTGTGACGGGTTTGATGAACTAATACATCCCTGCCAATGCTATAAGTCCATCATAAACGAAACTCCCCACATCTAAAATCCAAACCATGCAAAATAATTTTTTTTACATTTACTCTTGGCGAAATTTCACTTCAATCAGAGTTAAACCTACAATCAAATTGATTACATGTAGAAGACATGGTTAAAATAAACACCAAATAACACTAAATGTTTTACTAGTGATCGATCTTAAGGCGGGGCCCACTCCCATTGGGGTTAGACAAGAATTTGCCCTAATAAAAAGGGTGCATGGTGACTTTTGAGTGGATTGAATTTTTAGGCAGCATCACTAATGAATTTATAGCACTCCAATTAGAGAACTAAGTGTGATAAGTGTGCTAATAGTTTGCAAATTTAACTGCAAATTGTTTGAAATCAACTATTTGCAGTTTGAAGGCCTTCTGAGCGAACTAGGTAAATAAACCCAGGAGGGGGATCATAGATATCTTGGAACTGAGATGACAGAAAATTTTACCTTAGATCAGGGCTCTTTGCTGGCCTGGTGTGAGGCTTCCTGTTCTTTGATCCAACTCCATTAGCTGGGGAAGAAACTTTGGGCAGATTGCATTGCCAAAGAACATCTCCTTCAGAACAATCACTAGACGCCATCTCAAGATCATCGGAATCATCAGTTGTTGCCGACTCATATCCACGGCTATCTCTTCTGGTAAGCTGTGTTTTATACTGTTTTTCTGGATGAATTTTGGCCTCAGATAGAGCTTTCTGATAAAATGACTCAGGCAGGGAACCATTGCTTCCTTCCAATCGTCTTCTCAATGGTGCACCACCGGCTTCATTTTTTTTCACCATGGTCTTCTCAACCCAATCATCGGAGCCCACATCTTTCTCATCTCCCTTCTGAAGATCTGCTCCAGGACTGTTGCCTGCCCAAGAAGGTGACTCGGCAGGTATTAATAGCTCAAGGTGATCAAGATTTGGCCCGTTCTGCTTTGTGACAGAGTTGTCAGACACCTACAAAACCCAAAAGATGATTGGCCTCACCACAAATCACCAGACAAGTCAAGCTTATGACTCATACTAGCTTAAAACATGATATACAGTCAAAATATACATGTGTGAGCATCTATGACTTCTTTTGTATGTTCAAACTAATCTAACTCCGTTATCTTCATCTGAGCCATATCTCATCAATCCAAAGTCGGCTAAGATGCAGGTGTTGCTGTGAAATTCAACTACTACAATGTCTTCCAAAAAAAAATAAAAAAAAATGCTTGCTAAAGTAAAGGGAATGATTCACTGCACTGACTATTAGTTTCAATTAAACTTGAGCTCAGGGAGAATATCGGTCAACTGTCTTTGCTATCTGTAGGTCGACTTGTAAAACACATTGATCATATTCATATAATACAAACCATCCAACGAATTTCCTACTGACTCCAGTGACTTTTAACAGAAAAGGATCAAAATAACAATTAAATTATCCATTTGGCAGCCCTAACCTAACTTTCTCTAGAATAGCCACACATGATAATGATCTACTCATTCCAGTTGTAGCACTGGTTGGTTGAATAAAGGGTAATATTAGGATGGTTAGGATCATTTGATCAGTATATTGTTGCAAATTCAACCCATGAAAAAAAAGAGAGCTGGACTGAAAGAAAGGTCTAGCCCATAACTGGGCCAGTGAATCAATTTCCTTATTTGAATTAATACAAATATAGGGTGCAGTTTGATATACTCCAATGGCAATTGGTTTATTAAAGCAGAATAGATCCAATCGATGATTAGTCATCAGCTGTGAATTTAGAGAGAGAAAAATAATAAAAGGAAATAGAATCCTTTGTTCTTTACTCAATTTTTCAATTTTTTTTCTGCCACAAGTTGAACTTCGCAATTGGTTATTGTAATAACTTCAGACAAAAAAAGGCAAAAAACATTAAATAGTTGGACTTCTAGTCTAGCATGATCACATGTACAAGATAAGTGGACCCACATGAGAAATATCATCTTAATTGCAACACTTATATTTGATTCCTAAAAGTACTTGGACTCTAAGCTTGAAGGAACCAAGGGATGACAATTGCCCAAAATATATTTTGGAAAAACCCCATAAATATGAGGAATTTTATGAATTTTTTTTACACATGCCTCCACCCGAACACCCCCAACCCACCAACAAAAAATTTCTTGATTCCCACGCAATCAGATTAAGGACTCACATAACTAATGAAGAGGGATTAAGAAACCTAATTAATTTGGATTCCATGATGGGAAGGGAATCATTAGGAAACTATAAATAAGGGTTTTAGGGTCTACACTCCTCACTTAGTGATCACCCCATCCTTGGATCATGGATACAGTAAAAAGGAGAGTTGTAAATCCTTATGCAAGCAAAGCCATTGATCATCAAGAGGAAGAAAGGAATCATCCAATCACAAGTTCAGGTACGCTTCTTAATTTATTTTATTGTTAAGAACTATTCTATTAAATTGATCCGATGGTTGTAAAACCACATGAAAGATCTAACAGAAATTTCATACTATGATTTTCCTCCTCCAACAAACCAAACACGTACTGAAATGATAAACCAACCATTCAATCAAAATATTCAACATACTTGCAGTTGGGTGTTTCACAAGAAGTCCACTGAATAATTGAGTTTCTACTTGATTTCACACCATCAATGTATTTATTTGTCAACGACACAGATATTCGGTGTTCTGTTTTTCTTTTGGATTTGCTAATGGATACATTGTGCGCTCATATTCTTTCTCAAATGTCACACCTGAAATGGGAACCAGACTGCAGATTTGTTAGTCACGATTCCTCTTGTAGGTGTTAGAGATTTTATGCTGATTAAGTTGTTAGAGATAAAGATTACATCTGTTAAAGACTATTTGAGAAATTAGGAATAAGTTAAAGATGAGGTTTAGGTTGTTAGTAACCTTGTCATGTTCCATTCTTGTACAAATTAAGATGCTTTGTCGTAATAAAGCATGGTGAAATTCTATCAATGTAGTCCTCGTTTGAAAGTTAATGTGGTATCAAAGCCCTGGCCTGGTGGTGATCTTGCAAGCAAGCTGCTATGGTCCTATCTTTTATGCTTCTGCAATAATCTCACTGTAAATCATCTAAGACTTACAATCTCGCCATCTCCATCAAATAATTGAAAAATCGAAAGCATCTGAAAGAGATCACAACAGATCTCATCTAGTGGGTCCCCAGCACCGCGGACTCAAAAAGAGCGGGTTGAAACAGTGATAGATCCACATACAGACAGTGATCCAGCAAGGAATGATGAGCACTTCAGCCAGATATCTACTGTTTATTTTCTAAGATCAAAGGCTTCATAATCGTTGTTAATAATCATAGATCCTTTTAGACTTTTTGTGTTGATTTGGTTGCTAGTAACCTTATCTTGTTCCATTCTGTTATTTTCCAAACCACCCCACCCCCCCCGCACACCCCCCAACCCCCCCACCCCCCCACCACACACACACACACACACACACACACACCCCAACCTCAATTAGAAACTTTTTCAACTGATACTCTCTATTGGATCTTCATATAAAAGTTGTACTTAAATGTGAGTTACCCACCAGAAGTTCTACAGCAGCAAAGTTGAATAAATATGCAGCAACGTTGAATAAATATGTGATAACCACCAAAAATCACCAGCAAGGAGGTTTTGTACAGAATTTTAAAATTCACGTGATGTGTGACTATTTCCACAGTTCAGGTATATTTACCTCTATGTTTCCCACATCCTCCGTTGGTTGTCTGTGCTTACTGTGATCAATTAACATATCTCCATTCTGTTGATTTGAATGTATGGATGACAGCCCACCAGCCTTCATTTTGCTCACTTCAGAGCTCAATATCAAACTTGAAAGGTGCTCTGGCTCACACTCTTTCCTTGCTAATGCTGCTTTAAGATTTGCAATCTGAAATGAGGAATAAATGTTCTAAAATTACTCACTAGGAATCATAATAATAAAAAAGGAAATAATGAAAAAGAGCAAAAAGTTTATTTTCTTTCTATTATTTTTATTATTTCAAAAAAATAAAAGGAGAAAGGAAATGTGCATTTGAATAGACCAAAAGGCATTGTTTGCTAGGTTGTGCCCCAGGGCCCTTGCCACCACTCTGGCCAACTCTCAAAGTGAAGCCCCTGCTTTATCCCTGAGGGTGAAGCCAATTCCCTCCACCACTGTCCTCATCCATCAAAAACCAGTTAGAGGAGCAGCAGAGGCCCTTGGGCCCATGCAAAAGTTAGCAGAAGATCAAAGGGAACGTATAAAAACCTGTTCCTTTAGCTCTTTGACATCTCCTGTTTCTTTGTTTGCCCGGGCAGCACCAAGGTCAATTGTGGCAACCCGCTCAGCAAATTTGAGCGTACTAATTGTTTCTCCAATAGCATCCACTTCAGGACTCATGTGAACAAACATTAATGTCTTTGCTTGCCCTCCTAAATATACAAGGCAAGGACATGAATTATACAAGGAAAAGAAAATAAAGGACAGCTGCTCTCGGTCAAAAGCACATGTGACAAGGAATCCACAGCAGGCCCAGTTGTCATTTTACACCAAAAAATTAGACCAGTCCACACAACAAGGTGAACATGATCCATTGTAATCTCTTTCGTTACTCACCATTTACTATTCTACACACTGCCAACCTGATGAGAATTTTTCCTGAGTTTGCGCAAGGAAACCATGCTATGGAACTATGGAAGGCCACTACGAGCAGCATGGAGCTCACTATGTATTTTCTCACTAGTAGGTTTTGTGTGAGATTTTAAGAAAGCACAAGGAAAATCATTCCATTATGCCATGAGAAACATAAATAAATCTTACCAAGAGAGTCCTGAAGCAACTGTGTGAGTTTACTGTTCCTGTAAGGGACATGCGAATTCTTTTGGGCAAGAGCAGAGATTACGTCGCCTAATGCTGCGAGTGATTTGTTTATGTGTTGTGCCTCCTTGAGTCTATCTCCTACGACCTCAGACTTGTCAACCCTTTCGCTTCCTGCCAAGTCAACCAGATGCAAGCTACCACGAAGGATAGTTCCAGATACCGTGTCTCTTCCTTGAACATGAACTGTTAGGCAACTGCAAACAACTCCATCAGTGTTCATACTAAGTTACAATTTTAAAAAGAAAACCAAAAATAGGCATAATATCCTCTGGCCATGATCATGCAATGTTGTTGACCTTAGAGACACATCAGTTTGATAGATCTTGCCACAAAATCTTCAAATCAGAAAACTAAGCAGCCAACGGCTTTTGAACAGACAATTGAGAAGATGTGGAGTAGCAGTCTACATTCAATGTTTAAAAGAAGGGAAGACTAAACTGAATGGCTGAGGTATTACATTCTAGGTTACTTCTGGGACATACTGCATCCATAGTAGGACCCATCAAATCAACAGTTTGATCACCAAACCACAAACCTCACATGTGCAAAGCAAAAATTTTATGTATTTACTGAATGTAAGGATCATTAGTTCCTCTAATTATAAAAAGCAGTCAGCAATATCTAAGGATAGTCAATCGAAATAGCAGATGGTGACAAATATAATCAGACCTATGGGAACGACTGCTGTGGTCGTTCATGGCTGTGGAACTCACTGCACGGTTCTTTTGGCCAGTGTTCATCAGTTCAATAACATCCAGCGTTGATGCAACAGGTACCAAGTTAGCATCTGGTACATTGAGCCCCTTCTGAGAACTGTTGCGGATTTCTAATGTGTTTACAAGTAAAGGACAGGCTCTATATAAAATGGCTATACAATAAAATGGAAAATAGCAACCTATCCAAGGATTTGGCTCAGGATAGATTGAAATTAACAAACAGAATTCATATAGCCAACCCAAGCATAGTTGAGACAAGGCTTTGATGATGATGATGATGACAGAAAAATGGAAAATATAATACAAACAAAGCTAATTCTGCAAAGGATATCTTTTGTTAAGACCATCGGAAGCAAGGAGATCCCTGACTTGCTCATTATAAATCTCCAGCATCTGAACAGAAATGTCATAACAAACTGTGCCCTTCCTTTGTTTAGATAGATAAAATAAGTCGTTCAGTGCCCTGTAATTTACACCTTGACTCTCCTCCGTAAGTTCATTAGGCCCGCTCTGGATAAATTATTCAGATGAACCAAGTGTCATTCTTATGACTTGTGAAACGACATTACAAAAATGAAATGTTGTACTTCAGTCAATATTCATGTGAAAACAAGGAAACATTGTATTGAATAGTAACAATAGTCCATATGATTGCAATAGTATTCCATATAATCTCTTACCATAGTAAAGGTTTTGCCTGAACCTGTTTGGCCATATGCAAATATACAAACATTGTAGCCATCGAGAACAGACCGAATCAGGGGCTGAGTATCTATAAATACCTCCTCTGTGGTACAAAAGAAAGAGAATATAGTGCTCAAAACAAACATTCATAATTAGGAGAAATGAAAAGAGAGCCTAAATATGGGGTATTCAGCAACCTTGGGTCGCAGATGGGCCAAACACTTTGTTGAAGTTGAATGACTTGCGCCCTTCTTTTCCATATTTTGAAGGGGTAATAACTGTAATACTTCCATCATCTATCCGATCCACTGTGCTTTGACGATCTGGTTGTCCATGCAAGAAGGGTCTTACTCGACAGTACACCCTTATACTTCCTAATCCAGTTAAAGGACTTAATCAGTCAACTCTGAAAAGCTTACAATCTTCTATATAAGAAAACAATATAAGAAAAAAAAGGCAATAGTGTCTAACAAGTGGAAACTCTCACCTTTTAGATCCTGCACTTGATTATATAACTTTCTATTTTCTTCAAGAACTTTATGGTATCCAGAAGCAGCTTGACTTACGACATGCAAATGCCTACCTGTTAAGAAAGAGGATAATTAAAGGATTCGACAAAATATTTGAAATGTTAGTAAAAATATTATGAAACCCAAAAGGAGTTGTCAAAAATCTTACCAAGACTGCAGAACTCCTCAGAATAATTCGTTTGGATAAACTGCATACCCGTTCTTGTGGCATGAAGAACGTGTTTCAATTCCTACAACAATTTTGAGCTATCAAAATAAATACTTTCAAAAGGAGCCATCTGCATAAATAACCCATGTAATAAAGTAAAAAAACTTTCAAGGAAAAAAATAGCAGCCAACCACGAGTACCTGAATCTCTCTTTGTTGTTTTTCAAAGAGCATTTGCTGCTTTAATAGCCGGCACTTTGATTCCTCATCATCAACTGGTTTGACATGAAAGAGTTCCTCATCCTTAGATTGTGTGCCAGTTTCCTCTTCCATGTCCATCTTTATGTCAGTAAAAAAAAGATGTTATATGGACTGTTATTTCCCAGATTCAAGGCCACACATACTCATGGCATAAGATAAGCAACCCCAAAATTATCACAGCATAGGTCAAATGAGAATTTTTCTTAATCTTTGATTCACCTTTAGAAGTAAAGAAACAGCCTTAAACCTATCTGTTTATCACCATTTAAATTTATAAGACTTTAATCTAGAAGAAAATATCTACATCACACCTTCATTTCATCAGAGTTTTCAGTTTTCATAATGGATTCGTTTTCATCAGATGCAGCCAGATCTTCTACAGATGTTTCCACCTGTTTTAGTTACAAAAGCAAATTAATAGTTATAAGTACATATCAATGAAATAGTTTTATGCAACCCCAAATCCTAAGAATATCAAAATACAATCTCAGGCTTAAAGTCATGTAACTAGAAGAAAAGAATCTACACCTCACCTTCATTTCACCAGAACTTTCAGTTTCAATAATGGATTTGTTGCCATCAGATGTAGCCAGATCCTTTACAGTTGTTTTCACCTGTTTTAGTTACAAAATAAAATTAATAAATGCATATATAAATCAATAAAAAATTAAGAAACCTCAAATCAAAAGAATATAAAAACAGAATGTCAGGTTGAAAGTCTTGCTTCTAGAAGAAAAGATCTATATCGCACCTTCATTTCATCAGAGCCTTCAGTTTCAGTAATGGATTTGTTGCCATCAGATGCAGCCAGATCATTTTCAGTTGTTTTCACCTGTTTTAGTTGCAAAATAAAATTAATAAATACACGTATACAAATCAATGAAAAAAAATTTCCCAAAGAAAATGATAATATAATCCCAAGTTGGCAACAATGTCCAACATATATTTTGAAGTTATAATAAAAGAACAATGTGATGGCAACCATTTGTGCTCTATGATTATCAACTTCAGGCAGTAATACGAAGTAACCATCTTCCAATATGAATATCAAACATCACAATGGAAAAGTTAAAAAAAAAAGAAAAAATGACAAGAAGAAGCATACCAACTCATTTTGGCTTGCAAGTCTATGCTCAAACTCCTCCATAACTTTACTTAGCATGGATTCTACCAGCTGTGTCAAGCAAAATGAAATCGGCTTCTCATAATCAATGAAATAAACAGGTAAAAGATTGCACGACAACCTGATAATTTTAAAATCTCACTTTTGGATGTTGGCCCACTGAATGGAAGATGGGTGTATAGGTTCGGCATCTACCAAAAATCAGGCCTATTAGTTGTCTGATCTGATCAGTGTTTGCAATTGTAATACACTGGCTAATTTTTATTTCAAAATTCAACCATCAATTACATTGCTTTGCATTGGATGGCTAACAACCAATGGTGCAGATTTTTGTAAATTTCATAATCCGAAAATCGCCCTTTTATCTGGTAGGGCTTGTGAACATCAAGAAAATGCTACAAGTTAGATTTTACATAGTCAAGGGTCATCTTGTTAGGAAAACTCAAGAAAATAAAGTAACAGAACATCTGCAAGCAAAGGAAGCCTCACCATTGGTATTTCTTCAGGCCTCTTGTCTGCTAGAACCGCACAGACAAGAGCATTAAGAGGAGAAGAATTCTGGACATCATTATTCATAAGGAGTATTTAGCCAATTTCTAAAATTAAGAAAATACAACCATTTACATCAAAACTTTCAGCTTACCAACCATTTTGGATGAATCTTGGGGAAGTTCCCCATTCTGTTCGAAGGACAAACTGTCCAAAGATTTTTCAGTTGATGCAGTCCTCAGCAAGGAGTTCATGAAAGGTTCAGAATTCTTCCTAACAAAACTTTTTGTTGAGTTGATGGGTTTCAAATTGCCACCATATTTCCATGAACCATTTCCACCAGTCTCTTTCCAACCACAGTAGGATTTAAGGGCCAGAATGCAGTTCACAACTCTCACTCCATTCCCTCCCTGAAAAATGCAAATTCAAGGATGAAAAACTATTGAAAAGATAATTCATTTGCAAGATGTCTATGAAAGCACTAGAGTCTCGACTGAAATGATTTCCAGCTTCCCTACAGATTAGCCATAGCTTGTAAGAAACATGATTACCAATTTTATCTATCCAATGTTCATCGCAAAATTACATTTGTCGATCTTGCCGGAAAAGATAAGAAGGAAAAAAAATTCAAACATGTACAACCCTAAAGCTTGTAACATAAAGCTTTCTTTTTTCTTTACATGGAGTTGTGACACAAAAATAAAAATCTAATGTTGCAAAATTCCGAAGGTACAAGTGCAGAATGATACTCAAACATGACTAAAACACTAAAACATTGTATACTTTCAGAATAATTAAAGAAATCAGCAAGGAAATATCGTCTCTCCTTTGAAAAGTTACAACCCCAACCTTTTCAAGATCAGATGCCGCAAACGATGGCAGCCCCATCTCTTGCATAGCATCAAGGAAATTTCTGATATTTTCAAAGTGCTGGTATGCTGATAAAGCTGCTCCATCTGGAAGAACAATCGAAGCAACTGGCACTTCCACCACCTAATCAATTAAGGGGAAAACCCCCCATGACAAGAATTAAACTACCACGTAATAAATTAGGGCAAAACCCAAAAACAAATTACCATGATGCATGCTTACTTTTGGAATTGTGCCGGGTTGAACCTTGTTTAGAATGTTGCAGAGGATAATTCCATTTCTCAACGCGAGCCTAAATTCTTCCTCTGAAGGCTGAGCAGGCAGATCTTTAGTCCCAACAAATCCAATTTTATTTCTCAGCCACCCCGCGGCCTCATGCCTTCTTGAAGCTGAAAACAATGCCAGGATTTGATTTATTTGAGCAAAAAAGGTTAGTTAGCAAAGATTCAAGTATTTTTGAATCCCATTTTCAAACAGAGATTTTCATTCCTGCTGTTTACAGTGGAATCCACCTATGATGAATCCAAGCCCTTTGACACACACATACTAGCCCCTGTGGATTTTCACTCATTCCAAATTGACACTGATCCAACCATTACACATCATCGGACTGAATCACAATAGAATAAGCACAAATCCATTGAACTTGAAAGCCCTACAATCAAGGGCTAAGATGATCTGATTAGATTGAAATTTGGCCAACTATCAACAATATGTGCCCAATAACTATGCAATTGGTTGCATCCAGTTGGGAGAAGTAAACCCAGAATTGTTTTGTAGCCCTCCTCTTCATTGCCATTCCTATGCAAATATTTCAGTTCTCACCAGACTCCTGAATTGATGTTGAAAACTAAAAACAGAGCAACCCCTCAAAATTTAACATAACGTACTATCAAATCCCTCAAAGATGTTAAACAAAAAATAGAAAAAGGAAAAAGGCTATCTTTTTTTTCCATTCTGCAGTATGCCTCATCAAATTCCAAGCAATAAGAAAAGACAAACCTGCTTCCTCTGCCTTCCTCGACGCGAAATCAAAATCTCTCAATCGACTCCCGTGCTGTTGAAGAACTTCCTCTACAACAGTAACAGCCGAAATCGGCAAAACCCGTTCCGTCTCCATTTCCGAAACAGAAAATCAAAAAATAAAAACCTCTATAACCGAATCAAACCAAAGTCCCCGCCATCAACTCTCGCAGAACTCAGAATCAGCTAATGAAATACCAAGATTGCACCTTTTTCATCAGAGAGCTTGAAATGGAAGACGAAATCCCCTCCCTCTGTTCTGCAAGAGGAAATCGAGAGGGGAATTCGAAGAAGAGATTGGAGATTAGGGTTTTAGAATAGAGAGAGACAGAGAGGAAGTCAGGGTTTTTGGGATTGGCTTTGTAACGGTCTTATCTCTATCCGAAAGAATCGGTTCGTCTGTGTCTCTCTCTTTCGGTCGTTCTAATATCGCCACCAAAAGCAGCTCCGAGCCTCGTTCCGAGGCGAGTGGTTACGGTTTCTAGTTCGCGGCAGAGGGAACTAACGGTTATTTGTTTGTGCTTCTCATTTCCCGCGCTAGTAGTACCGACCCTATGCCATCGAATTCAAGTTTAACGGTCAGCTTCTTCATTAGCCTTCGATCCGGAATCAGGACGTGTTTGTGGGGCCCACCAGCTGCATAAAAACGATAATTAGATGAATCACCTACTTAAAAGTCAAAATTCCAATATAGTTAGGGCAAGAATTTAATGACAATAATGATAATCTACTTAAAAGTCACCGGGATGAAAAGTTTTTATATATTATCTCCTTTCGATTTGGCTCAACAGCATTGGCAAGACGTCCAAACACGAAGACCAATGTTAATTAGTACTTTGAAAATGAGGTTCTAAAACAGATGATCAAGGTTGATTCAGCAAAAGGATGCTATTAGCGGTTCAATCTAAAACTATCAAAAAATGATAAATTTCTATTTGCGTTTAGTGTTTTATCCTATCAAGAAACATACAGTTTATTAGGGTTTGTTTAGCAAAGTCTTCTCTATTTGAAATAGAGTTGATTCAATATATGATTCGTTTTAAATGGTTATTCCATTAGTTCGTCTTTTTACATTAAACTTCTAGTAAAGTATGATTCAATTGAAATGGAAAACTTATCTTACAGTAAAAGCTATGTGTGTAAAGTTGTCATATAGTTAAGTAATACATGCAACATTTATATGTATTAAAAGTTGTGTTAGCAAACTTTTCAAAAAATGAGAATATGTTTGATTGCTTTAGATGTTTGTAAATGTTCGATATTAGTTTTTTATAATAAAAAAAAAAGGCAAAAAGGGCTTAAAAAGATTCATCGTATATTTATTTTACCATACAACCTAAAGCACTCAAACATTTGTTTGAATTTATTTTAAGTCAAGTAGACCCAAGATAATAAACTTGCCAAAACTTATTTTGATTACTCTTTTGATGCTTCACAATAAACCTAGGTTACATATAAAGGCAACAGACTGAGTAGGCTTACAATCACTTGAATGAACTAAAATATGATACCTCGATCCACATCTAAATCTATCCGGCACTTTTGTTTGGCACAAACCTGACCCAGCCACTAGATCTCAAATGTAAGTGGACCAGGCCCATGTAATGATTCTTGAATAGGAGCATGTTCAACATACCACTCGACCAAACTACTTTATCTAGGCCAACCATCATACTCAGCTGGGCCCA
Source organism: Persea americana (assembly GCA_029852735.1). Taxonomy (NCBI): domain Eukaryota; kingdom Viridiplantae; phylum Streptophyta; class Magnoliopsida; order Laurales; family Lauraceae; genus Persea; species Persea americana. The sequence goes on from CM056817.1 coordinate 37,623,542, forward strand.
TCTTACTTCAGTCCATATGGTTCATTTGGTTAGATCCAATCACATTGCAAAATATAAATTGGTAAATCAGTTGGTGAGGCACTTCTCCTCCACATAAACAACCAGGATAGTGAGGTACTTGTGTGTAGCTATTGGTGAGGGACTGGTGCGAGTACTTACCTAATAAAAATAAATATAAATAATTTTTCAGAGTGAAAAATTCAAATAAGGCCTTAAGTTTTTGTCTTATTTTTTAAAAGGACAAAAGTTTCAAAACTTTTCAAATTAGTCTCTAAGTTTTTTAATAACTTTTCAATTAAGGACATCCAACCATTTAAATGTACTTTTTTTGTTTGATTTTTTTTTAAAAAAAAGCCAAATTACCCTTCATTTAAAGTTATTACATGGTTCCGGCTGCCACTAGATGCAACCGATCACAGTGGGAACGCTGACTGTCCTTGATCATTGTAAGGGTGCCAGTGAAGGAAATGAGAATAATATAGAGGAAGTGAAAGAGAATTTTCTTTCAATAAAATACAATTTAGATATTTAATAAAAATTTAGAAAAAAATTGCCCAAAAATAGCTTTAAATGGACGGATGTCTTTAATTGAAAACTTCGTAGAAAACGTAGGGACTAAGAATATTATGTCCATTTTTTAAATAAGTTAAATACTAAAGGCCTTATTTAGAATTCTCCCTAATATCAATCTATTATTAAAGATATGAAAGCCAGGGGTATTTTCGTCCATGAAAGTGTGATCCAGGCCTGCCGCGACCGCGAATGCCCTCCCAACGGTCGAAAATATTCAAATGGGAGGTTCGGAAGCCGAGCCTAACTGGTTCGGAAATTCGATTTGAACAAGGAGGAAAGAATGGCGGAGCTCAATGGCGCGAATTTAGGTGGGGTCACGAAATCTCATACCAGACCAGGTGCCTAAAAGGGGCGGGACCGGAAGCTCCATGAGCCGGACCGGCCGGGCTAGCACCATAATATAATTAGATCTGAGATATTGTAGCTAGCTGTAGATAAACTAATAAATAAAATCCATGCTTCTTTTTTTTTTTTTTCTTTTCTGAAATTAATATGAAAGGAGGAATGTTACGGACAAATAAGAATTAAGTGAACTCAATTAATTGGTACCTCAGTGGTGAGGCACTTTCCTTTCATAGAAACAATGGGTCATATAGTATAGAGACATATATGGCGGGCTACATTACATTGCGAGAAAAGATGCTTACAAATATTGTGACAACTATTTGTCCTAATTTGAATTTATCATTATATTGTAGTGATAGTTTCATGAAATAAGGTTTGTATTAGAAAACATAGGAGTTGACTGCATCGGGTGGTACAAAATGAAGATTAAAGGTGTATTTCAAAGAATTAATATCAAATAATGTTTTCTTTTGGGGAAATAAAAAAAATGATATTTGATGCTCATTTTTAGAAACTCGCCACTAATCTTTATTTTTAACCACCCTATATATTCAATTGCTATGTATTTTAATAAAAATAAATGAGGCCTAAGTTATAATAATAATAATAATAATAACCTATAAAGTCAACATACTGCAATTTTTGGATTTGTTGCAAAAATCTAAATTATTAACACAACAGAATTCGAAGAGAAGATTATCAAAAAAAATGTTGGCTTCAAGATTAGAGTTTTGGGTTTACTTTTTGAGGATTATGGATTAGTGATGTTTGATGAAAACATGGTTTACACGATATTTAATATTTTTTGTTTAAGAGCTAATTACAGTTTATTATGTGCTAATCTAACAGTTAATATCACTCTGATAGTAATGGTGTTCTAGTCTATGCCATCTCACATAAATACAGAAGGATTAAACTATTTGGATGGATGAGAGGTAGGCCATCTCAGCATTAAATGTGAGGTGCTGCCAGAAAATTCCTAATAAACTGTGCTTTCATACAGGGAGGACATGTTCTCATTCTATCATCAGGTTGGGTCGGATTTCATAGTTAATTGAATTTAAAACCACCTTCAGATGTATTTCCTTTCAGGTGGGGCTCCTGTCATTCCCAAGAAGAAATCATAGAAGCCTCCATGCTCCATTTTTTTTTGGGTAGTCTTGAATCTTGATTGCTTTGGACTTTGCACCAACCAAAGGTCTCAAAGTTGGAAAAGGAAGCTTTGGCCAATGGCCCATATCGACACCTTTCTTATCCTGTTAATAAAAAAAGGTAGCCTTCACTGAACTGATAGACTGTGTGGACCTTACACATGAAACTGATTATGTTGCCGTGGGACAACATGGAATTATAGTAGCCTCCTTAATCATTAAGGTCGCATCCTCAAAACTCCAAAGAAAGTGAGGTTATAACGGGAACAAGTACCGTGATCATGAAGACTTGAATATAAACTAATGTACTTTCAATGGTTTCAGTTGTTCCGTGAGAAACAGAGCCCACCCAATATGATCCCTTCTATGTTTCTTAATGGTTTTGATCACCTTTGTGCATGGTCAAATAAAATATCATGACCACAAACCCCTAACATTATAATTTAACAAAGCAAAGAACTAAAAAAATGAGATTTATTGAAAGAAAATTAAATATAAGTGGCTTTCAGCAATGAGAAATCATGTTTGATGATGATCACATGTTTTATGCAACAATAGGATGTCAAAATGGGAGGCCATGATTTCGAGTGGCTTGAATAAAAAGGTAGACCCTCTACACCATTCATTTGCTTTGTGTAGGCAGAAAATTTTTTAGGTGCTCCAGATCCTCTATACCTTTTGCTAGCTCGATACTTATCAACAGCTTCTCTAAATAGAAAACAAGTGGCATCTTTGTTGGGAGGCATGAAATAGCAGTTGTTGGTTAGCTACAGGTTATAAATCAAACTGACATTGTTTGGCATCCAATTTGAGGCAGTCAAATGGACAACACAAGTAGAAACCCCTCTCATTATAAGTTAACTATTCATTTCATGATTTTGGATTAGAGAACTAACAACTACTAGTTATGTGAAAAAAATAAGTATAAACATACCACAATTGCTCTGTTTAAACAAGCTGCACTTTTGGACTCCACCAACATGCCACATGTGCTCTATTTAAAGAAGCTGCACATCCAAACTCTTCAAAAGGTCTTGTCAAAGAGTCCAACCAGTTCAAGAACGAAGCTTTTATAGATAACAAATGTAAAAGCCACACTTTCTGAAACAATCTAGTGTAAAAACTTTTTTAGTGGGGGCTGTTCTTCTTTTTGGAGGAAACTATCCTTCTTCTTTTGAGGCATAACACTCAACACTTTATTCTATCTGCTACTAAATGGGAGTTCCTCATTGCATCAAAAGAGAGATAGATGCCCAAACTGAAAATGATGCTGTAAGAGAATAGTTAAGTAGGCATGTGGTTGTCCATCCCAAGTCATTGAGTTGGACAACTCAACTAACAGAAACTTACTTCTAAGATAGGAGGGAGTGATGATTTTTTTTTACTTTTTAATTTTTTTTTATTTTTATGAGTAGTGGCTCCAACCTTCTAAAACCATCATGCCATTTTAGTTTCATAAGCACTGCAGTGAGGTTAGAAGACTCTACAATTCCTTGAAGACTCATTTGTGCAACTAGGATGCCAAAACAAAAAAGTGCAGAAAATCTGGTGCTTTTCCTATCATGTCCATTGTCAAGCCATTTGGTATGGCTAGGTTTTGTTGTTCAAAACCGAAAAAGGACATTTTTTCCTCCAGAGGTCAAGACTTTCCTGCCTGCAGAAGAGGAAACACTTCCATAGAGTCTGCACAATCTAAGTCCTAAAGTGTTTGGATCCTCAGTTAAGGAAACAAAATTGAGATAAAAGAATAGACAAAGAAACAGAGAAGATAAAAGAATAGCTGGACTTGGATTTTGAACTTTAGTTTTTTTTTGACAATCTTTGATTTATCACTTTGTTTACTAGTTAAAAAATGGGTGTTTAAGTGCTGTTCATCTACATTGTTCATGCATGATTCACAAAATCTTGTGACCCCTAATCCAATGAGAAAGGTGTATTCTAATATTGGAGGCCTGCTCAATGCCGTCCGTTGTTCACCCAATGGGTCCCAACATCTGAGGACCACTGGCAAATTGTATAGAATGGGCGATTCTACCATAGGTGGCAGATTTATTTATTTATTTATTTAACCGGGCCAGTGTACTTTTGCTCTTGTGGCTATGATGGACCCACTTGAGTTAATTGTTTAGAAATTCTTATTTGTTAGCTAGCTCTTAGTATGTTTCATTGTACTTCCAAATCCGAGTATGCTATAAAAAATAAGAAAAAAAAAATATTCTCAACCTTATGGGGTCATCCCTCATTTATTATGTTTATGAATGATTACATAAATATACTTCATATTTTTCCTAAAATGTAAATAAATATTTTTTTTTTGACAAATTTGCTCCCGCCAAGCCCGTGGCCCACCTGATAATTCCAAGCGCATCATCCAAACCCCCGCCGTCTCCCCTTTTATGTCACGGATCCATTAGTTTACGCTCAACTGAATCGATTAGACCATTCGATTGAAATCGAACAAAAATTTTTGTTACAGATCATTAAACTTGAGGGCCATAGATTTGGAACTTTACACCCAAGTTAGACCCATCTAGGTCTTTCGATCCCCACATTTTATACATGCTGGACCAGACTCGAGTCCTTGACACCCTTATCTGGCCCTGCAGGTTGGTCCAATCCAGCACAATCCATTGACAGCCATGGCTATTTAACATTTCACCTGAAAATAACATAAGCATACATTCAACTGATTTTCCTAACTTTTCTCTTCCTCTCTTCTTTCCTGAGTGTTTTTCACAGAAGAAAAGGACAGTAACGCACAAACACACTCGTTATTACGAAACTGCCATTGGCTTCGATCGGAAAACTGCAAATGAGCAGAAAAATCGTTAAACTCAGCAACGAAATCTAGGGTTCTTTCACACATTTCTCGAATTCTTCGACTCCTCTCGAAAATCTATCCCACAAATGCAAGGGTCTGGGGGTTTTCCTCCCTCTCGCGGCCACGGCACCGACCGATTCTACAATCCACCGGCGATTCGGCGCCAACTCCAGCAGCAGCAGTTGCAGCGCCAGTCTCCGTCGCCGTCGACGAAGCAGAAGCCGGCGGCGGTCTCGGAAGTACGAGAGGCGGAGAATCACGCCGATTCCCACGAGTCCCCGTCCAAACCCTCCGTCTGCTGTCCGCCGAGATCGCCGTCTGGAAATCTCGATCGCTTTGTGGAGGCGATGGCGCCGACCGTTCCTGCTCAGTACTTCTCCAAGGTGATCGGCAGATGGAAGAAGAAAGTTTGGGTTTTGATGGGGTTTGTTTTTGAAAATTTCTGTTTTTGTTTTTGGGATTTATGTTTCTTTTGTTTTTGGGAATTCTTGCAGACGAGTATGCGGGGATGGAGAGATTGCGATGGGGAGGATTCGCATCCGTATTTCAATCTTGGGGATCTTTGGGAATCGTTCAAGGAGTGGAGCGCGTACGGGGCTGGAGTGCGGTTGGTGTTGAACGGGAGCGATTCGGTCATTCAGTACTACGTTCCCTACTTGTCTGCCATCCAGCTATACGCGGATTCGCCAAAGCCTTCTCCGAGGTTAAGATTGTGAACTGGTAGAATTCTGTTTTTGTTTGCTAGACCTGGGTTGGGATGGAATTGTAGCATTTCTAGCAGCATTGTTTATTTCCTGCTTCTTTGTTTTTTTAATTTTAAGCACCTGACCTGATGATATGATCTATTTGGCCTGGTTGCATACTCGGTATTGATTTCTTCGGGATGCTATGCTAAAGGGGCTTATATCTGAAGAGTATAAAAGAGGTGAGAACTGGAGTGTGTGGAAATGTAGATGGGACCACTGGTTTCCTAGGATTTAAACTAGTAGAGTGGTTTGTGGATAGGCGTCATTTCCTATAAAGAAATGATTTTGATGCCCCATTGTGGATCTTTGTCTTTAATCCTTCCCTGTTAGTCCTTTTGATCGAAAGTCATTGCTTAGATATCCTAGGAACCGAATGCTGATTATACAAATGGGCCCTATGTTTCAGTAAAGGAATTTTCTATTCTCTAATTTTGTTGGTGTTTTTTAGCGTGATCTAGTATGCTTTTCTTCTTAGATAGGCAATCTTGTTTTTGGGGTGTTAACATTGTCTCTTATAGTGAAGGCAGGTTTTTTTATATACTATCTTTGTGTTGTTCTTGGTTTTATTGTTCACTGATGAATTTTGTGAATAATGTGGTTTCTTGGTTTGAAGCAAAAGTTAAATGTGTGCGCGCGTATAAGTTTATTAATCTAATGATTGTTTGTTTGACCTTGTTGAGGTGGGATTGTGTTTATACTGTGATTAACGAGATGATGCTCATCTTGATTCCCCTGGCATTGGAAAGAAGCGTAATGATGCTGGGAGAGGGAATGCGGGAGGCAATAGGAAGATTCATTTTCCTATTGTTCTCCAGAATCTTGTAATGATGCCGCTGAACTTTGGCGTGATAGTTCTTTACCTGTATTGTTTCTCTCTCTAATGCTTTTCCATGTTTCCCTACTCGTTTTGTATTCTGTTGAGTATTTATCTTTTGATAGCTCTGATCCATTATCTATTTAACTTATTGTTAAGTTATAGTAAATCATTCATCTCATTCCTGTTTTCATATATTATTCCGAATCAATGCCATCCAATTCTCTTTTTTTAAACTGTTCTTTATAAGAAGGCCATCTTTAGAAATGATAGATCCTCGTTCTTTGTTTATGTTCTATCAGTCTTGATTCAAATTTTCAATTTAATCAGTGGAAAGGGAAATTTCTTTTTGCTGGTTTGAAGGAAAAAAAGATCTTTTGAGGTCACTTGGATGAATCTATTTATGCACCATGAAGCTGTGTTTTTTGAACCATCCACTGTAAATTATCATGGGAGTAATTCCTAAAAGTCTGTTAATTGAACCGGAAAGCATTGCTTGTATTAGTCCGATTCGTAGAATGCCTCAAGGGTGCATGTCCCTGCTCCACATGTACACTTACATTCACCTCTAGAGAAGAAGGGAAATTATTGAAGCCCTTAAATGAAGGGCCATCAATGTCCAATATGTGCTGTTTTTAGCCAAACATCATCCACGTGAGACCTTTCTATCTTTAGAGTGTAAAGTGATTGATTACGGTCCCAAGTGGCCCCATGAAGAGGACTGCACTGCACGTTACCATGATGTGCCCTGATTGGATCTGCTGCATGAGGCCTCTTAAGTACCTCCATGCAAATGGCCTTGGATCTCATCTCACCATAACAATCAGGTATATGCCTTATTTTTTATCCAATTGATGCTGGGGTCCAGGCTATGATCCATGGCTATTGGTTCGTCAAGTCATCTGGTTGAGTCCGAATCATTGATCAAATGTGTGTATTGATTATGTTGTGTGGGTGGTTGAGTAGGGATTCCAGTTGGGAATATAGGGAATTAAATCTTTATCTGCTCTTAGAAGCTTTAAAAACAACTGTGAAAAGAATATCTTTAAAATGCTAATGCTAAGGAAGTGCGAAAGAAGTGAAGAACATACCAAGTGGAGGTAAGGTCCATGATGGATGTGTCTATGACTTAAATAGTACTTCAGTAATTGTGAATTTAATTGACATGGGGCCATCCACAGTACTAGTTGACCATGGATCTGTTCTTGGGCCTTCTCGTGTGGGTTTTAAGGCCCATGACTATCATTTTTATGGCTCAAACTTCTACTTCGTTAGAGTCCATAACTCCTACGGAACTGTGAAACCATTACAATGATCTACTGTTTTCATAATGAACTGGGCCTAGTTGGCATCAAACTGCCCCATCCACAATTAGTTTAAGAATACTCAAGCAGAAGACCATTGCATTGACTTCATTTTGTGAAGCCTTCGTAAATGCTTCCCAACTCAACCAAAAATCATTCAAAGCAAAACCTGTGAAACCTTCCATGGCAATGCCGACTTTGCTACCGACATTCAGTATAAAATGAATCACTTCTTCTGTTGAACGCTCCTTTGATTTGAAGACTCTGCCATTTCTCTCTTTCCAGATAGACTATTAAGAAGATGAAAATTTCAAATGCCATAGAATCTTGCGTCTTCTATGAGACAACCTGATTCCCTACTTGCCACAACTTCCCCTGAATTCTTTTGATAACACCATCTCATACCACATAATATAATTGAATAGGTCCAAACTGCTGCAAGAAGCTGAGAAGTCACGGTGATGGGAGAGATGATCTAAAGATAGCTTCTCTGTTATACATAAAGATCAAAACTCTGAAACTGAGGATGATGAAATACCTCCCCTTGTAGGGTTTCCAACAATCAAGGCATTGCCCTTGATAGTTAGCTGAGAAATTGCTTCCACCCTAGGAACAGCCCCTCACCGTAATGAAGGACATGGCAGATAGAGAGATTGAGAGACAACCTTCAAGAAAAACTTGAGAACTCCTTTGAAAGGACAAGACCTCTAAACTTGTACGTCATGATCATCCCTACATCAGTAATGTTTATTAGCAAATTTGATAGACACATTGACATAATCCCCCTTTTCAAACACTAACAAATTTCTTGTAAAATTAATTCCTCATACTAGATACCCACACAGGAATTTGTAACACCCCCTCACCACATCATTTCTATCACAAACTACTCTAAATAACCTTAGAAACTTAACACTTAGTTTTACCTCCCACCCAGACATGAACCAAAAATCTGACACTATCATCCTGAACCCCAAACCTGCTTTTACGACTCTCTCAACGTCACTAGATGTCCAAGCTAGTAGTGTGACCCCATAAACCTAATGCCTTCTCTCTAGGAAGAGACCACCCTCCTATCATCCCTTGTCCCATATTGGCTAGCTATGATACTTCTCCAAAAGACTTCCTCTTCTTCCCCAAATCTCTATCACTACTTAGAGAGGATAGCCATCTTTCTATCGTGTATCCTTCCCACACCCGAGCATCCTTTCCTTTTGGCTTTTCCACTTAGTCTGAGTCTTCACATGGTGTTACTGTGGCCACCGAGATATTTAGTGAAGAAGAGCCAGAAGGGCTACGAACAAGTATGATGCATTTCTTCTCATTGTTCCCCTCCACAAGAAATTCCTTTGAATTTGCTCCAATCTGTTTGCCACTGAGAGAATTTTGGTGTGCATTTGATTATTTTCCTTTTTCTTACCTGACCATCGTAAAGAATTGCTTCTAAAATTTATGTAAACACCTGAAATAGATGTTCTGATTGTATAGTTTCTTGACTGTTGAACGTGTGAACAATAAATTGGAAGAAGGAACTTTTGGTGGATATTGACATAAAACAGAACAATGAAAAGGATTGTTGTGGGCTAGATGAGGGGTCCCAGACCATAGTTATCAATTCTATTCCGGTCGCCATTCCAGTTTGACTTTGTAGTGGAATGTTTAGGCATTCCAATCAATTCCGGTATTCCATTCTGAAAAAGATGTAATTGAAAAATTAAAAAAATATATAAAAGAATACCTAAGATTGAAAAAATAGTTAAATGCTAAAATAAGACTAAAAATGAATACTTACATCACTTAAATTAAACTACACTCTACAATGACCATTTTCTAGTTTTCACTACATATGAATGGAAGTATGAAACCTTGGCCGGAATGGGTAGAATTGGTCCGAAATTGGGACCTGAACGACCGGAATGGACCATAATTGGGACTGGAAATTTTTAGGGGCCATTCTGTTCTGCCTAAAGCCAATTCTGGAACGTTGAACAGAATTGAATTGATACCTATGGTCCTGACGGACCAAGGATTTTCGTTTGAGTGGGGCAGATGATGGCCATAATGTTATTTTCTTCATTTACTTTCTTGTTTAAGGGGGTGGCAGCTTGTTTTTTATGAGGCATGGGCCATCTGGCCCATAGTCCCTTTCGGGCTTTTCCCAGGTCCATGGGGCCGAGTGCCCCCAATACCCAATACCTGGGTCCACCCCTGCCAGACCGGATCAAGCAGAACTTCTGCCGCAGAAGACAACTGACAGGGAAGGGTCTCGTTGCCTAGTACTGACCGGGCAGGAAAGGGGCTGGCCTGGACCAGTTAGCTTTGGATTGATTGCTTGAGCTGCTGCCAACCAGGGGATAGATGAGGAACAACTCCCTTGAGGCTCTTCCTGCTGGTCCTGTGTGCCAACCATTTTACTCGGAATTGACACAAATAAGGCGATTCCGGCAAATTAATTAAACAAAACATTGTGATGGTCCCAACAGATGCTCTCATGATGCAGTATTTGTCCAGTGTTCTGACTGTCAATGTGAAGAAATTCAACCAAGCACAGGTAAATGGTTGGAGTAACTATGGCTCTTAATTTAGCCAAATGCCTTAACCATTTAGTGACATGCATGAATGGATCGACGATGGTGTCAAGCATTGTGATATGATCCCGTTTGGATTGATTAATGGTGGTCTCTTTTGCTTTTTCCTTTCTGACATGTTAATTCATTTGCCTGACTACCTTAGAGATATCTTTTGATGTCCTATTCTATGGTCCCTTTTTGAGCAAGCACTGTTAGCATTCTGCAATGTATAGTTGCCTTATATGTTGGTCCATTCAGTTGCCTCATTAGGATATTTGCTTCACTATAATTAGGGAATGTCAGCGTGAGGCTAGTAGCTGGCCATAAAAACCCTTTTTTTTTTAACGGTACCATAAAAACCCGTTTCAATTCAACCTGTTTGTACTTCTTTTCTAAGATACTACTCTACCTTCCTTCTCTTCCTCAAGGATTGGCAGAAATGATGATGAACAGCAGAGCGAACTTCTTATTCAAATGGTTTAAGACTTCAATTCTTTGGCCGCGGCTCAAATAACCTCAACGAATGCACAGCTGATTCATCTACAAGGAGCAATGGATCTAGTAATAATGGTTAGAAAGAAGAGGCAAGCAACATTTCAGAGAATGGTCATCCAATTAGATAAAGTGAGACATAGGGGAATCGTGATAAAGGCTTTTCACCAAAATATTGGTGTCTTATAAGCCTCTTTGTACAAAAATATGGCGCAATGAAATTGTGTGCAACATGATCATGAACAGAAGAATTTACCAGAATGTGGTCTTGCAAGCGACGGAAAAAACTGTAACTGTCAGTTGAGATTCATTTTAATGAGTAGCGACTTGAATGGCTGAGCAACACATCCCTTCAAGTAACCAAGTGCTGCTTTGTAGGTACCAAGATCAACAAGTACAAAGATGATATATGTGTGATGTCTTGCTTAAGAATGTCAGCCATATTTTTCTTGGAAGACTGAATTCGTAAGTGAAAGGTGCAATGTCTTGAGCAAGTGAGCACCTATACCCTATAGTTCATTGGTCTTAGAATCATGCTAATGCGAATGACAGATTTTGGAAATCTACAAAAAATTGGAACCAGATCTAGAACCATCTTTCAATGTTCTTTCCTTGGGGCATAGAGGTTGAATGAAAAAGAGCAAAAAATCATGCAAGTGATAGTACCTCTAGAGTTTAAGGAAAACATGATTAATGATGAGGAATTGGATATACTATCAGATAAGGTAGATTCAAACATCGAAGTACATGTGAAATAATCCTACGACACTTACTGTGATAGAAGAGGTAATTGAGGAAGGTTCTGCAGATGAGCCGACTAAGTAAGAACGAGCAAATGAGCTATGATGCACGGATACTTCAAAATGGGTAACGTATCGTATCCGATACTTCACTTTTTATGTGTAAAATTCGTGTCCTTGCCAAGTCCAATGCGTGTCACTACCGTGTCCACGCCGTATCTGGGCATCATAGCAAATGAGAAGACCAATCTTGATGAACTTCTAGTTGTGCCCAACCTAACCACAGACAGTTTTTAGCTATACCAGATAGAAACCTATGGAAATCTCACCAATTTTGTTATCGAAGGCCAAGAAAACAATCCAATGATAGTTTGATGGTTAGAATATGTCACTTGATTTGACAGTGCAATGTTTGAAGAGAGATTTGACCTTCATTAGTACAATATGTGGGTTCATATTTTTAAAGCGGGAGATGAGTTACATTAACGTGGGAGAAGTTTTCAAAAAAGGGTTCCTTTTGTAATTCCTTTTTGGGGAAAGAGTTATGGGTGTAGTCATTAAGAGTTCAGTTTGTGGGGTTGTATTAGAGTGGTAATAAAAATAAACAGTTTTTGTTGTGAATGCCATGAATCGTTGGGAGGGATGATGGTGGAATATTCCTCTTAGTAGAATTCTCATGGAGTTAAAGATTCGGACTATGAGACGGCATTGGCATGCTAATGAATCCGTTTATTTGTGGGGATGGAAGCAACATGTATTTGGTCAACTGTCGACTCTGTCATTTATGAAATCATCTCTCTTTTCATGGTTAATTCTTCTTGGCTTATGGTTTAGCAAGGCATCCACCCACCCTTCAACCCTTGATTACTTATTTAGACATTATAAGGGGTGAGATAAGATGGAATTTTCAAATGAGAGCACCATTAGATGTGTATGCATAGCATGCCGACTCCCCAAGCTGACTCAATGATTCAGCCGAGTTGAATCCATTCCTCTAGCTGAGTCAAGTTAATGTGTAAACTCATGGATATCATTTACTTGGCTGAGTCATTCATTTGACTTGGCCAACCCCCTGGAGTCTTGTGCCTTGGGCTGAGTAATGCTGATTTTTGTTCCTTTAGTTTCATTTAAGACTTCATATAAAAACCTATTTTTAAGGCTCCACTTACTATTTCAACCTTAGCTTTACTGTGCTTTATTTTAGTAGTAGGAAAAAGACAAGACCTACCTTACATGTGGTAAAACAGAATTTAAAGGACCCCTTACTCCTTATGCCCTTCTCTAGTCTTTACTCTTTACAACCTTTGGTTTTTTTCTATTTTTTATTCCTCTTTTGCTCATTCTATTTCCAAAAATTCCACTTCATTTATCTTTAACCGGCTGTCCATACTTCTTCTTTCAAGTTCAATATTTTTACCATTTTCAAATGTCTGGAAGTTTTTTTAATATTTTCTATGCTATTAGTATTAGTTTATTACTATTTTGATTATAGTGTCATAATTTGCTAAGTGTGTGCTTTTTTATTTGACAATTAGCTATAAAGGTACTTGTGCATGTTAAAAAAGCTAAACCTAGCATTACAATGGGTAGGTCGTTTGATAATTAGAGGTGACAGGCTATGGGTATAGTAGCTTATAAAGTTAAATGTTGTAAAGTGATTTTGACAAGCAAGGAATGTAGTAACATTTCTATCAAGAACTTAGTTTGCAGTTGGGCTCATCCTCCCTCCAAATGTTTAAATTGTAATGTGGATGGACCTTCAAAAGCCGATCTAGGTTCAAATCTAACTGAGAGTGCTGTTGGAGCATATGCATCACTTGCCAACTCACCAAGTTGCCTGGTGACTTGGCTGAGTCTACTCAACTTCTCAGGCTAAGGAGTCAAGTTAGTGTGTAACCTCCTGGATACCCATTACTCAGCCAAGTCATGCATTCGACTCAGCTGACTCTCAATCTCATGTGACTTGGGCTGAGTCATGCTCATTTCTATTCCACTAATTCCATTTAAGGCTATTCATGTAAAGACTTGTTTTTAAGGCTTCACTTACCATTTCAACCTTAGCTTATTGTGCCTTCTTTTTAGTACTCAAGAAAAATGATATGACTCTACCTTAAATGTGATAAAAGGGAAGTTAAACGACCCCTTACCTTTCAGAGGCAAAAAAAAAAAAAAAGACCCTTTACTCCTTAAGCCCTTCTCTCTTTATGACCTGCCATTTTTTTCTATTTTTGTCCCCCTTTTTCTGATTCTATTTTTAAAGGTTTCATTACACTTATCTCCAATGAGTGATCTGTAAACCTCTTTTCAAGTGCAATAATCGGGCCATTTTCAAATGTATGGGAACTTTTTAAATATTTTCTATGATATTATTATTACTTTTATCTATAGATAACTTGCCGATTGTGTGTTTTTGTCTGTTAGTTAGATATAAATATAAACATTAGAAAAAAGGTATAAATATATTCATGCATTTTAACAAGCTAGACCTAGCAATTTAACGGGAAGATCTCAAACCTAGCATTTTAATTGTTGGATTTTAATAATTCAAGTTAATACATAATTAACTCTAGTATATTTTTAAAGGACAATTACCAAAAAAGGCCTCAAATATTTCTAAAGACCCAAAAGAGTCCTTCAAAGCATTAAACCTCAAAAAAATTCCTAGAACATTGCTCGCACAACTTTCGTACAACTTTTTGTCCGTGACTGCTTTTCGTACAACTTTTTTGTCAGTACACTACTTTTCGCACAACTTTTGTTTTCCTGCACAATTGCATGAGCATGTATCTTGTGTGCATGCGCGCACACGACTTGTACATGGTGATCATGGCACAAACGCATGCACAACTTGTACATGGTGATCATGGTATGCGCGCATGCGGAACTTGTATACAAGATACGCGTGCTCGCGCAAGTTCGGGAAAAAAAAATTGTGCGAGAAGCAATGCTCCAACATAAAAGTTATACGAAAAGTTGTCGTGGACAAAAAAATTGTATGAAAAGCTATGCGAACACCTTTCCAGGACTTTTTTGGGGGTTTCGTGGAGGACTCTTTTGGTTCTTTCCAAATATTTGAGGCCTTTTTTGGTAATTGTCCCAATTTTTAATGGTTCCTTAAAATTATGATTATAGATTTTTTCTATTATTTTAGTTTTTATTTTTCCAAATATTGATATTTTTAAAATTTTAGTATTATATTAAAACTGAATAAATTGTTGAATTTTAACTATTCAGAAAGTAAATTTCATAATTAGAATTGGCATATTTTTAAGATCTTGTATTTTTATAATCTTTACCTATGATGCCCAGATACGGCGTGGATACGGATAAGATACGCCATAGACACGGCAAGGACACGGATTTTACACATAAAAAGTGAAGTATTGGATACGATACGACACGATACGTTCCCTATTTCGAAGTATCCGTGCATCATAGATCTTTACTATTTTGCGTTAGTTTTTATCTTTCAATTGTTTGCCATTATTTTTTACTTTTAAGACTTAAATGTGACATGACTCCGAGTCGACTCATTGAGCTTCCGAATTCACTCTACTCTTACAATAGCCGATCAAGCCCAAGTATGCACCAGTAAGCTATGGCTATATGGGCTCGTTAAGATAAAGGTTTGGAAAGTGGGTTTCAACACGAAAGGAATGTAGTAACATTTATACAGGAATTTAGTAACATTTATATAACATGGTACGCAATTGCAAAGGTAGTATGCTCAAGGGAGAAGTTAAATCATGGACCTTGATGAAATCAAGAGTTTGAGACTTCATCTGAATGGTTCAATTTTTAATGCAGGTGGAGCTTTTTAAAAGCCAAATGGTTCCAAGTCGAATTGGGGTGTTTACAATAAAAGAAAGCTTTATTATGAAAATAACTTTTGTACAATGGGTGTTCTTGATTTCGACAATGTGTAATTAATTGCTATTAGGAAGGCTTTGAGAATCTTTAAAAGGCACTATTCAGGGTAGTTAATAGTGGAGATCAATTCAGCCGATGTCAACTGCATATCAAAGAGTGGAAGAGGCCCTTGGGCCCTTGGAGATTGAATTTCAATATGGTTGAGACAGACCCCTTTTAACAATCTACAAACCCATAATTTTGAGATGTCTTGCATGAGAACGTTTAGGGAAACCTCCTTCCTTTTTTACTTTTTTCTTTTTTTTTTCTTTTTTTTTCTTTTTTTTTTTGGCATTTCTAGCACAAGAAACTCAAAGAGAAACACCAAGTAGAAGATTCAAATGTATATTCGAAGCCAATGTGCAACCAATTAGCATGGGGGTTATCTTTTAGTTTAAGGGAAAAAGCTGAGAATGAGTGAAATATGTAAGTGATTTTGGTGTTTTTTTATTGGAATGAGTAATAAATCATGAAGAGGCCACCTCAAGTACACTCATGAGTGGTGATGGAGTCCCTGTGTTTTGATCGACTTTGATGGAACATTATGTGGGCCTCACACGCAAAAAAAATGTGTGTGAGGGCATGAGAACGTGAGATGTTTGTAGCTGAGATTTGCTCCTACATGTATTACTAGGGAAATTTGGGAAGTTTTTAAAAGAACTTCTATATAAATATCTAACTAGTAACTAGTAAGTATCACAAAGTGCATGCTAAATACTAAGTAGTAAAATAGTAAATACTAAATAGTAATGAGTTATTGTTTTAACTATTTGACAATTAACATTTTAATGAGCCTGGACTTCAAAGACCTGGGATTATGAATATAGGTGAACGAATACATTATTGTTTATCTAAAATCATACAGTGTTGATATAGTACCTATATGACAATGAACTGTTTTATGCATACATTTACTTTATTTACTAATGAAGATAGACATTTAACTAACATTTTCTAATAATCTATATTTTTTCTTTTGTTTTTTTTACCTAATTTTATCTCAAATAAGATTCGCAATGATACATATCGCTGCAACCATGGATGAAAATAGCTACGTAGTGGCCGCTATATCGGCCGTAGCTGCCGCCACTGCTACGCTATGGCCAATTTATCAACCGTCGCACCCGTAGCGGCCTCTACGGCCGCTATAGGGCCGCTACGGGGTGAGAAAAATTCATACTTTTCAAATTTTTTTAAAATGCATAATAAGACTTATTTCTTTTCTTCTTCTCTTCAAATAACATTTCTACACAACTCTTCTACCCTTTTATGTTTAAAAGAACACCAAAAAGCACATGATCTCGCCGAATTACAATCGATACAGAGAGTTCTTCTCTAAGTACATCCTATTAGACAGCCCCTTTGGTAGATGTATTTTTTTCTCTAGGTACTCTTAAGTCTTGACTTTATGACATAGTTTTTTCTTTTCTGAGCCTTTCATTAGTTTCTAAGTTGGCATAACTAAGCAACATGAACACATATGAAAAAAATGATCATTACTATTATTTTCTATTTATACAGCGAAACAGGACCTCATATAGTGAGGGGACCGCTACGCCCCCTTACCTTAGTTACTTTTGCAAAAAAAATACATTTTCTCTCATTTTCCAATATTCTAGATTTTTTCATATTTTTTTGACGATTTTTCCAAATCGCACCGCTACGTAGCGTTTTGGCGCCGCAACGCCCGCCACTACCGCTATTTTCATCCTTGGCTGCAACCAATAAGTATCGCAAAGCATGTGTTGTTTTGGGGGGGGCGGCGGGGAAGAAGCCAATGTGCTTTCAATGACCCTTTGTTTCCTTCTTCTTCTATCCTTTTTTGGCTTCAGAGAACGGATTTGGGCTGTGTGTAATAAATATTGATGATTAACCAGGTGAGGATGAATCTATTGTTTATTTGATTGATTGCTGAGTTTCCTTTTTATTCACATGCTTGCTGGGTCCCATAAATCCAAATATACTTTTCTATGACAAGTTTGGGAATTTAACATTGTGTTAGGAAGGACCAGCCTGCACACACCAGTACTATTTTCACTTGTGTACTCAAAACAAGGAACACACACCAGGTTTCTAAATTTTTTTTGAATTTTTGGGCAATTGGATGAACTCATCCAAATGGGGATGTTCGAGGAAATTGGGCTGGCAGTTCAATTCTGGACTGCCAACCCATGGAAGAATTTTTTATGATTGATATTGAAGGTTGTCACTTTTGCTAAGGCTTTGGCTTATGTCTCCTTTTCTTTTCTTTGTATTTCTCTGCCATTCACAAGATTACTTTGTTTTGCTGTGTTTAAATCAAACTATTTTGTTTGCTATTGTCTTAAACCTCAAGTTTTGCTTCTCTACTTGTTTATAATACTAAATGCAAGTTTTCTACCCAATGTGATATGAAGATTGTTGTTTGCATCAATTATTTCACCTAATAATATTTGATTCCCAATAGAAAAGATACTTGACTGTGATTCTTGGTAAGTAGTGTGGCTATTTTTAGTTGAGAATACTATGCCCTTGAGTACCTTCTTTTGCCTGTAGCAGACGACCTGGTGAAGAAAGTGATAGTGGCGAGTCATGCAGGGAAACAAGCAGTGAGGAAAGTACGAACTGCGATGCCGATGGTTCCAAACATGATGGGCTCAGTAGCAACCGTCAAGGGCCGATATTTGAGTATTTTGAACATGATCCTCCTTACAGCAGGGAGCCTTTAGCTGATAAGGTAAGTTCGTTCTTGTTCGAGGTCTCAAGTTTGCAGATGCCTGCCTTTGTTTTAACAATCTTAGCATCAACGTATTATATCAGATTTCAGTTCTTGCACAACGGTTTCCTGGGCTGATGACATACAAGAGCTGCGACCTACTATGTGCTAGCTGGATTTCAGTGGCTTGGTATGCTTTTGTCACGTAGACAAGTTGCTGCACTGTTGTGGTACATATTGCTATGCTTCTTCATGCTTGTTATTTATTGCTGACACAATGGGTTTGATACAGGTATCCAATTTATAGGATACCCACAGGTCCCACACTGCAAGATTTGGATGCTTGTTTTTTGACGTTTCATTCCCTCTCAACACCTAGAAGTAAGCTAATTTCCCCCCCAGCCACACACGTACCACCTCTTTCTTTCTTTCCAAAAGAACATAAAATAAAAGAACTAGAAAAAAAGACAAAAAAAATCCCAAAACATATGTTGTGATCAATGTCAATACGTTTAGTTAATGTAAGAACTTGATTTTTGAGTTGTTGAAAACTGAGTCGTGGGATTACCCAACCACGGATGTACAATTTGTTGTCTCTTTGTACATACATGATTTCATGGTTATGTGACCATTGATATGATGGACCCCACAGCTAATGATATCCCTAAAATTTCCCAGATTGAAAAAACCCGACTGTTCAATGAGGGCCTACTAAGGACAGTTAGGTATAGAATAAAAGTCACATTTAACAGTGCTGACAAAAGGATGGGTGTGATATTCACAATCCAAGGATATTTTTTGAAATCATCCAGTGGTTGGAACCATTGCACCAATTGTATGAACACTGGATTCCACATGTATGGAATAGGCACATACATGGGGTTTTGCGTTTCTTCTCTTTTATCCCCCAAGAGACTTTGAACTCACACACTCCCACTCATATTGCACTGTCCCTTACCAGCTGAGCAACGGCTGGAGACAAGCATTGGATTATACATTTGCTGTGAAGCAGGACGCACAATTCCTTTTGCTGCAGAGGGAATTGTGCCAATAATGTGTATCTGCCTGTGTCTATGGTCATAATAGGTGCGTTCTGCATAGTTTACTGTAGGGTTTTAATATGAATGGAATTTTAACAGATACAAGCAATGGCCAGCATCAGGTTCGCAGTTCTGCTGTTAGGAAGGTTAGCAGTTCTGTGGACATGACTGCAAAGCTTTCTTTACCGGTCTTTGGCCTCGCTCACTACAAGTTTCGCGGTTCTATTTGGACACCTAACGGAGCCCATGAAAGGCAACAAGCAAACTATTTATTGCAAGCTGCTGATAAATGGCTTCGACTCCTAATGGTGGACGATCATCCAGATTTCCGCTTCTTTGCTTCACATAATACATTCTGGAGATAGCAGCTGGAGATTCATAGAATGCCTCTTGGAAAGCAAACGGCACAAAGTTGGTAGTGTTTGTCCTGAGCTCACTTACAACAGAGCCGTTTTGTTAGACGGTAGATTCTTCTATGGAGTCACTCCTATCTTCCCATGTATCTCCTATTGATGTAAGTGTAGTTTTCCACCTGTAATGCAAAAGAAGGCAGCTGGATCTGAGAAAATGAGGAGATGCAAAACATTATTCAGTTTTCAACCAAGGTAAAAGAATGATTTGATTAGGAACGCCTTTTATTTGTCTCTGATTAGCAACGGAGGCACACAAGGTGGAAGGATCATGGCACAATTGCATAATTTTCTGGCGTCAAGCGGGCAAGGAAGAATAACCTGTATATTCAGCTCAAAATTCCTTTTCTCTTGCATGATGCATACATATGTTGGGGTTTGTGGTTTTGATGTGGTTAAGTCCATGACTGGTTTCTCGTCGGAAAATGCGACAACTGATATACAGTGATAAATTTGTTGTGATCAATTATGTGCTTTCAGGGTTCTAGATGATGATGAAAAAAATTGAAATTGTTCTTTGTACCAATATAGTTCCTAAAGGAATTTTCCTCTTTTTTCTCTGTCAGTGTGCTGAATAAGTAGGGTGTGTAGATGGAAGCATATTAAGGTGCTACACATCACTGTCAATTTAATTAGTGTGCCGTTGATGATTTACAGTGGTCCCTTTATATTCCCTTTAACTGTGTTCCCACCTTTGGTCCATCCAAATGGACCAAATACATGAACCTTCGGAATTGCACATGTTCACCAATTTTTTGTTAGATCCGAATTTACTGGACCGTTGGATTGACTTTGTATCGATCCGAATAAAATATTGACTATTAAACTTTTGAGCCCATATGGAGATGATAGAAATCACGGTGGGAGTTGTTTTTTTTAGAGAGGAAGATCCTAGGGAGTCATTGAAATCCCCTCCACCCACATCCTCATGTGGGTCCCCAGGTGGGTCCTATTATACACTTGAGCTTACCTTATCTATATATGAACAAGGCTCTCCTAAGTTCAAGCTTATAATAAAATCTTGTAAGCTTATGCTTGTGGGGCCTACCTTTGATCCATCCAAATGGACCAAGCATATGAACCCTCTGAATTGCACATGTTCACCAATTTTCGGTTAGATTCAAATTTACAGGACCGTTGGATTGACTATGTATCGATCCAAATGAACTATTGACCATTAAACTTTTGAGTCCATATGGAGATGATAGAAATCACAGTTAGAGCTGGGTTTTTTCAGAGAGGAAGATCCTAGGGAGTCCTTGAAATCTCCCCCCCCCCCCCCCCCATCCCATGTAGGTCCCCAGGTGGGTCCTATCATACACTTGAGCTTACTTTATCTTAAGCTTAAGCTTAGGAGAGCTAGCCCATAAACTATTAAACTTGCAAGCCACGAATAAGAAGGGGTTGGGGGCATCAAATTGATCCCGAGTTTGATGTCCGGTGCCTGCCCATATGGATCTTTACATCCCCTTGGTTCCATGATCAGGGGGGCCCCATCCAGCTACCTCTTGTGGTACTGTGAGAGGTGTTCTCACATGAGCAAAGCCCTTGATTGAAAATGCTAATTTAATAACACAGCATATATGGATCTCTATGTGTTTTGATGATAAAAGGAGTGATGGCATGGGTAAAAGATGAATTAGTAACGAGTGCAATAGAGGAAACGTATTGTGGCTTCAATCAGAGGAGTGAGAATCAAGAATTGTCATCCAGGAGGTTTGGTCGAGTGTTGAGAAAAAGCGGCTTCCATCTCACTGGTGCTGAAAAACTTAGGCTTTCATCCCACTTCGGGTGGAAGGCGATTACTGCTACCAATGCTTGTGAAATGAGGCAAGATTTAATTTTGACATGATTATATCGGCTAATCCGCATTATTCCACTTGAGATGGTCGTGACATTTGTTTTTAGTTCTGTTCACTCAAGTATCGGTGTATATGGGACCAATAAGGGCATATTAAATTTTTTTGGTTGTTTTGCATAAAATAGTTTGGCGAATGGGCTTTAAAGATTTCTAGCCTGAGAACTTTTTTTGAAAAAAAAAAAAAACCATGAAATCAAAATTCTAGGTGTAGAATCCAAGTCAATGTGCAACCCATTTGCCTGGGGGTCTTCTTTGAGGAAAAAGAAAAAAAAAAAAAAAAAAGGATTAAGAAATGTGTAGGCTTTTGTTTTGTTGTGGGTAGGAATGATTTTACATCATAAATACTAGTGTATGGTTGGAGCTTCCATTTACCCCACCTACATGCTTTATTTGGGACATTTGAGAGGTTCTTCTAGTGGATGTTTTGTATAAAAATCTAACTGGTACGTGCTACTTAACAATTACAAAGTAACAAGTACTAAATAATCGTGAAATTTTTTTTCAACTATTTGCCAATTAATATTTGAATGAGTTTCAACCTCAAAGACCTGAGTAATACAAATATGGATGAATAAAGAGATGTAATAGTGCCCCAGCCCCTCATCTGGGAATAAATATCTAAATCTAACTTTTCTAATATTTTAGATTTTTAGATATATTTTTGGATTTTTCTTACCTAACTTTAATTTCACACTGACCGCTGATATTTATCAGGGCAATTGATACTTATTTCTCAACATGTATTGTTTGGGCAGCAAACAAGGGGATTGTTAGATAAGTTGGTTAAAAAAAAAAAAAAGATTAGGATAAAGTTGGTTAGAGATTTAGGTAGTTCCGCCCCTGTAATTGTTACAATGGTTACCTGTCAATATTCAAGACCTTGCCCCTTCGGAACCTTCTTAAAACATTCCAAAGAGAGCAAGTTCTTGCAATTGGAAATAAGAAGTCAACTATTAAAAAAAAGGGTAGAATAACTCTTGAGGACTGAAGTAAATACTACCCACCTAGGGACACCTCTTGCACATCTCTTTTTTCTTTTATCTTGTTAGATACATCTTTATCTTTTTTGCTACTTTAGGCAGTTTCCTTGTTTATCTTAATAGCTTTAGCTAGGTTTTTTTTTTTTTTTTTTAATCTCAATTGCTATAGATTCTGATCTTGCTGTAATTACTAACCTATATAAGGTTTGCTTCTTATTAGAATATTTGGAAAGCTCACTCACCAAACAAAAAAAATCAAGGCTCATGAGAAGCACGAGGCCTCTCATCTCACACAGCCACCCCGGACTCCATCCCTAGGTGGGTAGGTTGTCGCACTTGTACTGTACCACTGACCCAGCTTAGCAACAGCAGAAGCAAGGGCGGACCCACACGTTTGGCACATGGGGCGTCCGCCCCCAGGTGGATTTGGGAAAATACCTTGAGAGCTATGGCCTAGATGCATCTGCTCCCATGCAAGCCGATCCCGCCCCACTTTTAAAAATCATGAAACCCTTCTCCATGGATCTAGTTTTTCTCCTCTGACTTTGATGGATCCCAAGCAGACCAAGCAGGTATTTTCCCCTCTCTCACATTGTCTCTTTCTCTCTATCGTCCACCCCACTCAAATGAAAATCCTGGGTCCGCCACTAAGCAGAAGCACCACCAACAAAAGAATCAACACGAACATTTGGACCCATTTGTTCTTACTACATGTTACGCTCCTCTCATGAGAGGATTATGACAAGAATATACATAGGCCTCCCCAACTCGGTAGGCTCCATAACAAATGTTCGCTCTTGCCCAGAAACGTGTTGCCCCAACATTTTTCAGCCTAAATGTGAGCCCTAAGCAAGAGGAAAATCAATGTGTTTGCTCGTCCCCTAGGCATTCCAATCCAATGGACATCAAGAAGCATGCAAATCAGGAAGAGGGTTTGGTTTCTGAGGTTAGGGGTCTAAAACTCATCCCCCAAGGCCTCTACCTGAGAACCATCTGATCACCCTGTAGAAAAAAAAAAAATGACACCCACCTGATCACAGTAACTGTAGTTTCAAGGACCTCAAAGTTCACCGAAATTCTATCATTGAAAGAAGCTCAGGCAAGTATCACACTCGAGCTCGTGTCAATTCCCATAAGAAGTTCATACATGAGGTTGCACAGGCCTGAGCCACCATACATTCCCTTGATTAAATTTCCCTTTCTCTTCGACCACAGGCGAATGCTCTTTGGGCATCAAAGACTTGTTCCTTCTAGCTCTTACTTTCACGGGCTTGCGGACACCCGGTGAGCTTTTTTCATTTTTCTTTTGGCAAAGCACCTGATGAGCTATTGTTAGTGGCACTTCGATGAAAGGGTCTAAATTCACAGGCATGTGCGAGCAATCGGTTACAGTAATAACACATCAACAACAGAAAGTTACTCCTGTACAGGATATAGCTCCAGCACCTTTCATATTTGAGTCGAGAAAAATCAGCTATCATCCATCTGAAGAAAAAATCTGGGAACTCAAACCCTGAATAGTTGCAAGCAGAGTTTGCTCCAAAATGAGTGAATGTGCACCTACTCATTCATTTAATCAGAGGGAACTTTAGCTGACTTAATCTAATGGGTCGATCGGTAGAACCCCTGTCAATAATTTTTTTATTTTTTTATTTTTGGTAATCCCATGTCAACAGTTATAGCTGTGCAAAACAGGATATAAGTTCAACCACTACATACACACAGGAATTTATTTATGCACAACTGCTACCCATCAAGCAGGGGAGCATCAACTATTTCATTTAAATAGAATACAAGCTCTCTCTCTCTCTCTCTCTCTCTCTCTCTCTACCAAAACCATCAGCAAAGCCATTACAAAACCATTTCAGAATGGCAGAATGAAAATGGCTGTGGACTACCGGAAGGTAGCCGACTGACTGACAGCCCCTCCCACATTTGTGGCACAGCATCAAGTCCCCTTCATGAGTTTTCATCAAGAAAAGTGGACAGCAAAAGCTGTTGTATGAACTCACACTTTTGAGCCTTCTCCTTCTGTTCCCCATCCAACAAAGATGGTCCAGCACTGTAATCAGGCAGTTTGATCAGATTCAAACGAGTGAAAAAAGAAAACAACTACAAAATGAAGAGGAAACATAGATCGGTGATCAAGCCCCAAGGATATGTGCAATATCTTTCAGGCTATCTACAGGAAAAAGTAGGGAAAGGACTTTCAGTCAATTTGTCACAGCAGTGACCTTTGATACACGACATCCAAAACACATATCATTAAAGGACCATCTTCAACGGACAGTTACAGAGGTACAGAGCATGTACTATTCGACCGCAGAATAGTCAAATGAGGATGTAGCTAACATCTATCGGTGTTGGCTGCTTCTCAATCATTGTCCATCAATTGTGGCCACAAGGACCATTGACCAATAGGCCTCGTGTGTGCATACACAAGGCCTAAGAGTGAGGATACTGGGTCATATCCTCAAATGAGGAAATAGGTTACACTGAGTTAAAAAGAACTCAAAGCAGACCCCAAAAAGATGGGGGGGCAGATCATGATAATGGTAATACATAAACTGATAGAAACAATAATTTTTTATGTATTTTTATGTATAAAACAAATAAATACAGTGGCCATAAACCATGTATATATGATTCAGAAGCCTCTTAATATGTTTTCTTTCAATTTGATTTCTTGTAAGACCTGCATCCCTTGTTGTCTAGGGCCAGTACTAGTACAAGGTGATTAAAGAAATGTTATTGCCAGGGCGAAAGGAAAGGAAAGAGAACCAAGGCCCTGCTTCTACATCTAAAATGATATTAGGTCTCTATCTAGAGACATCAAGGTAACATTTTGCCATGGTTCAAGTAGGAAGCAGATAAACATGCAAAAATAGCAGTGTAGGATTCAATTATAAATTTTTCATGGAATGATAAATCAATCTGTTGTATCCTTCTACTTGTGTAACTCCACTGTTCCTTACGGGGAACGCCCATGTACATCAAAATTTTATTCCATTATATATATATATATAGAGAGAGAGAGAGAGAAAAGGTCTGAATCCTTAGCCATTACCGCAGCTGGAGTTCAAACAAACTCTTCCCAAACAAAAACTAACAATGTTTGTTTGATTCAAAGTATCAGGGTACTAGTCCAAATCATTAGTGTTCTCCTTATATTAAATGAATAAGAAATATGATAATACAGCAGATTGAAATTGGTCAAAAAAGTGGCAGCAATTCATACCTTTCTCTCTGTCTCTCATCCGAAAGTTCCTTAACCAAATTTCCTTCTTCTGAAGTACGAGGTTGTGCACTTTTTGAAGCATCAGCCATGGGAAAACTGTAAATAAATGATGTCAACAATGGATCGGGTGCTGTATTGGAGGCAGAATGCACATAAGAAGATCCTCCAAGAAGAGACTGTATATGCCCTTCTCGCAGCTCCTTCCTCAGTAAAGAAAGCGTTGAATGAGACCCTGCTGAACCTTTACGAGATCTCCTACGCTGCATGTGAACTCTTGTTAAGAAATTCATCAAATCCTCAGATATGTCAGTAGAATGAGGTAACCAGTTCAATAAGTGACAAACACAGTGCACTTAAGGCAAACATTATTAACAAGTCATCTAAATTCCAACAAATGACAAACATTTTGCAGCAGCTCTAGTGAACAAGAACTAAAGCAAAAGAACCACTTATGAAACTCCAAGTATAACCAAACAAAATTTTATCCAAAAGGATATCTTGAAGAAATGACTGTGCTGCATGGTTATGTGTCCAACCATGTTCATCCCCACCCTTGCTGCACAAACTGGGCATATCTGAAACAGTAAAATCACATGTTTTGAGCACAAGTGTTCATAAACGAAACTTAAGCAAGCAAAATCCCTTCTGCGAACTGAAGTAAACTATATCAGTATTATATTATTCATATTATCTAATGTGCAAACTATGGACATTTATAAGTCCAGATAAACTCAATCCAAACAAATCTAGAAGTTAAACTTAGAATAAGAAACAACATATCTCTTGACTTCATAAGAAACCAAGGTCTCAAACATAGACCAATATACACAGAACATTTTTCGAACAGAGTATCTGGACATGGAAGAAAAATCATTCATTTCCTCTTGCCCTATCGGATATATATATATAGGGGAATGATCACATGCATCTTTCCCTCACGCTATACTTCCATTTTTGGGTCTTCTCAAGTACAAAAGACCCCACCCCATGTACTTAAAAAGTCACTTTTGTACTTGAAAAGACCCAAAAATGAAAGTATCCCTCACCCTATGGTGAGGGAAAGATGCATATGATCATTCCCTATATATATATATATATATATATTTTTGCGCGCGCGCGTGTGGTGTGTGTTGGGTGGGGGGGGGGGGTGGGGTGGAATGCTTTCTTCAGGGTTTTCAAGTCTTCAGGTCAGATTTAAGCAAACAAGAGCCTGAAGTATAACGGGAAAGTGCTCACTTTTGCAACCTCAAGGTTGTGTGTTCAAGCAATGTTACCAGTAAAAATAAAATTAAAAGAAGAAAGAAAGATTTAAGTATCAAAAGCACAATTGTCAGACTGAAACTGACATGAAAGAGGTTTTTCGATTTTTTATGTAAAAAAAGATAGATAGATTCAAGTTGGGGCTCTCTTTGATATATGTTGGAATCACCCCTATACCCTAAATGATGGTTGCATGCAGTATGAAGTGCTCCAGTTTTTCATGATCTGGGGATCTTAAGGTAAGGGTAACAAAACCTGTCCCCACCCGAACCAGACCCATACCATATGGACCAGTCAGTGCCAACAAAAATTTAATAGTATGCTTTAGACCGATCCAACACGTATGCTACCTTTGTCTTTATGGATACCTTGTTCTTTTTCTATTTTTTACTTTTAACTTTTCAAAAATTTTCATTTTAATCAAACTTGCTTAAATAATCATTCTTTTAATTAATTTTGACATCAGATATACACACATAGTTTCAATCAATTTTAAAATTAGACATACACGCACAAATAGTTTCAAATGCAACGATATACGCATTTTAAACGAAAGGTTCTTATCCGTGGGCTATTTTTATGTTTATCAACTGTGGTGATAATAATATGCAATATTTCTTAGCATATTTATTTGCCAGCAAAATTCTCTAATATTTCAAAATCTCTAACCTTCTAATTAGGATTTTTTCTTTGAATGTAATTGGATTCATTAATCAATAGCTGCCCTATTTGCCTACTTCTCTATTAGATTGATCTACTTGTTTCATTTGTTGTCACTTTTCTAAGGTGTGCACTAGAGAGTTCCTTGCTCCAATGTCCATATGATATGAGTTTTCAATCCTTATTACTTACATGATAATACATTGATATGACTTTTATTGTATAACTTTGAGCAAACAGAACGAATCAGCTAATAAACCTAAATGAATTCAACAGTTCAAGTGCCTGATAAATGCTCATCTATTACCTGGAAAATAAAATGGTTCAATCTATGATTTTTCAATGTTCTTGAATTTTTTTTTGGAAATATTTTCATAGTTCTTCACAGCCCAAAATTTTTCACTCCAATACAAGTTGATGCAATAAAGTGAACCTTGATATCTCACAATTAACGACAAATGTAAAGGCTTCTTCCAACTATGGTTTAAAGTAAGGCCATTATAACAGTTCCACCAATCATGACAACTGTCACATAACATATTTCAACACCCCCTATCCAACATTTGCGCGCGCACACACAGACAGAGAGAGGGCCCATGATGCCCTGGCATTTTTCCCTTTCCAGAGCCCTTTTTCTCGGTCAACAAAAACATCAATGCATGCCATATAGTTAATGCAAGAGGGAATTCAACAGATTTGGGAAAAACGGACATTTTGAAATAACCTAAGCAACCCCCTCCCTCTTTTTAAGCCCTGAACGATCCCTTCTGCTTCTCCAGTTTGGGTACAAATCTGCCTGATGCCCAGACTCAAGAGAAATACATGAGGCTATACAATGGAGCCCACCTATTTAAGATATGAACCACTCAAAACAAATGTCTCTCTCTTGTATGGGATATCCAAAACTTTATGTTAACATGGTTTGGGCCCACTGTATGATTAATCATGTATACTAACACTTTCAAAATATTATAAGATATCATTTGTTTTATGTACAATCAATCTTATGCTGGGTCATCTACTATCCGAGTGAATTTTGGGAGGGCTCGTAGGGAGAGGCATTTATTTTAAGTAGTCTAGAATATTAATAGATGTTTCTCACAAAATATTACAGAAAAATCATGTCTTTTATGCATTGATTAAGTTGATGGTCAGCCCATCTCCTACGAGAAGGATTTTTGGACCCTTGCGTCAGCTGGTACATAACAATTATGATGGTTGCCAAGGTCCATTATGGTTCCAACAATGTTCTTTAAAAAGCATGCTTCTAACTATAACAAGGGAGTCAAGACTCCAAGAACACGGGCAGCATTGCAAATTTAATGTTCCAGTAATCTAGGACAGGATATTAACATGGGTACCTAATTAAACATTATGGTAGAAGGGTAAAGATGTCAGGCCCGAAATAACAAACCTGATATGTACTGTAACTATACTGTAGCTCATACGTATCCACATGCCATGCAGCATCCAGTACCAGATTTTGCTCCACTGAAGTGAATACACTAAAAACAATTGATTGGCACCACAAATCTTAGTCTTCTAGAAATGTACAGGGGATGCCTGCTTCGCCAGATCCTTAAAAAGAATCAAAATCTATACCCGTGTCTAACATTTCAAATTCAAATAACACTCAGAACAATTTATTTTTTTTTTCATTATCGGTGCTCAGAAGACATTGACCAACACAGAATTCTGATAGATATTGAGCCGAATCCTAACTACTAAACCAAACTCAAATCTTCTATAAATGAATGTCCAAGTTGATCGCTCTGAACTTAATAGGGAAACATAAAAGCCTAGCTCTTAATCCTAGATTTCACAATCCCATCCAAGTTTGGACTTTATCCTTGAAAGCACACCAATTTAGTGAATCCCAAATCTTATAAATGAAACACAATTACCATCATTATCTTTTGAAAATGATCAAAAGGCAATTAGTAAGGGCAGCTGCCCCCGGAACCAGAAGTACTCCAAATTAGCACTTTGGGGTTGACAGGAGATGAGGAATGGCACCAAGTGTGCTACAATTCTCCTTCACTTTCTTACAAAATAATGAAGCCACGGCCACCACTCATCAATACTGATATGGGGCAGAAAAAAATAAAGAAAACAGTATTCTACCTCCTTTTTTTTGTAAACAAAAACAGTACTTCTTACTTGATATAATTCCTACTTCCTGCAAAAAACAATTCAAAACCATGCAAACTATTCATACATTCAAACCAATTCCAATTTGGGGTAATCCAAATACACCCCCATGAAAGTTACAATCGAAAGAGAAAAAACGAAATCTAATCAGACGTACCAAACAACCCCCAACTAACAAGTTTTAAACCTTGCAATCCCGACACAACTATTTCACATAAGCACCAAAAAGATGACATTTTTAAGCAACCAAACAAACAAAAACCTACTTTTTTCAATTCCCCTCCAAAGAACAGACTAAAATCACACAACAGATAGGAAAAAAAGACGAAGAAATACCCCGTTCTTCGCCTCGACGGGATGCACATCATCAATATGACAGCACAATCCCACAATATCAAAATCCTCTGAACAGAACGGGCAGGCGAATTCCGCTCGGGAATCATCCTCACCGTCCATTTCTTCGAACCCGAGGTACAAATCTGCATCAACAGCCGAAAATAAAAGAAGAGATCTTTCAACAATTCTTCTAATCGACTCACCAGCCTGAGATCAACCCACTTGAGAATTGACGAATTCAAAGAAGAAATGAGAGAGATACTGACCAGATCGCGACTGGAGAGCCGACGGATGGCGTTTGGACGACAAACGAATGCTCCAGGGATCGGATGCCATGGGAATCAGATTCGAGTGGGGAATTTCTGGGTTGGTACAAAACCCCAAATCTAGGGTTTTGGATAGCTCGAGAGAGAGAATCCGCAGGAGAAAGAGAAAAACAAAAATCTGAGAGAGAGAGAGAGAGAGAGAGGAAAGGAGAAGAAAGTAGACTCGCTGACTGACTCAGAGCCTTAGAGATTCGCAGCAGCAGAGGATTTTTTACTTTTTAGAGACGAAGGAGGAGTTTCCGGGGTACTTTCGTAGTTTGTCCTTTTGCAGTATTACTTTTTACACGCGCTGAAACTGACCGCCACGGTCTGTTTTTAAGGTGACTTGATTTTAGGTGGCGACACGTTGAATGCTGATGGCGCACGTCCCACGCTAGTTGAAGGTTGACTACGGGGCCGTTGAAACGTGGGTCCCACGGTGTAAATCTATGGTTTGAAAGCGTGTGCGTGAAGCCTTCGTTAAGTCGCGTTCGCGTTCGATATCGATGTCGCAAGGAGTTGTCCGTATGGTGTTAGATTCTCCAACATCATTTCTCGCGGTGTTTGTATGGATGCGGTGAAAGAGGACGGTTTTGCTTTGGATTTTCATTACGGTAGAAATCCGTGTTTTCTATTTATTGGAGAATGGATGCCACCAGGGAAGAAATATGGCTTGTTGAGGTGTGAATTCCATCGTACGGAAAATATTAAAAAGTATTTTCGCTACACCTACTAATGACTTAAAATTTTTGTAAGAATGGTTAGTTGGAGAAGTTTAAGATGATGTCAAAACTAACCGGTCGCGAGTTCAGATCCCAAAAAGAACAATTCGGGATTGAGAAAAAGAAAAAGCGTGTTACCAATAATACGCCGATTGGATTTCACCTACGGGAGAGTGTTGAGGAGTGTGGTTCACTCCAGGGGGGATAAGGGGGAGTATTGAAAAGTATTTATGCAGTTAAAAGTGCATCGACTAAGTTCCACCTGAGGGAAAGTGTTGAAGAGTGGGCTTCACCGAGGGGAAATATTGAAAAGTATTTCCGCTGTCTCTAATAATACTTCGAGGTTTAAGTAGGAATAGTTTGCTGAAGAAATTGCCTACGTGCATATAAATGTCAAATCATACAACTGTCTATTGTATCCAATGCTTCAAGTTTTTACAGGTAAAATTCGTGTCTTCCATGTATCCATGGCATATCTCTATCATATTTATATTATATGTGCGTCAAAGCCCACGTCCCGCCGCTCTTTCAATAATTTTATTATATGTCCCATTGCTGATAAATTAGAAGGAAACACTAATAACCCTTGGGTGGTAAGGTTACACGGGTTGAGTAAGTTTTTTAATCTATGCTTAGGGGTGTGAGCCCTAAGTCGTATCCGGCCAGCATTTTCTAATATGTCTGCGTGGACAGGCGAGGACCCATCAATGAGCTAGGAATTTGGAGCCACCCAGTGCCAACAATGATAATATGTCACACATCTTTATGTGGAAACTGCTGGATCATCACAGAGCATTTCAGGGATGGGAGATTAGCCACTAGCCACTGCAGAAGATCTCAAAATAGGATTGCTGATCATCTATCAAAAATGGGCTGCCCAGAGTTTACCACCTTTGATGACTACTTGCTCCTACTGCATTCGAATGTTAACAACCTGAATCTCAATCTAAATCACAATCCTAACAGGGATTCTGAAAGTGATGGGAGTCCAGTTTTTTCAGTTTATCTAATCACCTAGTCCACTGGTTCGAAGCCTTGAGGTCTTTTTTGCTTCTTTTCGTTTCTGTCTTCTGTTGTTTGTCGCTTGTTTATCCTTTCCCCCTTGTCTGGTCATTTTTGTAATTGAAACTACCCGATTCTTAGATGAGTCAAATTGGACTCGACTACATGACTCATATCTTACACATATAAGCTGCAAATCGGACGTGGACTGTTCACTAAATTTATTTTTATTTATATTTATTATTATGATTATTCTCGAGTTAAAAGAGAGGATTTAAACTCGCGCACTCTCACACGTGACACACCCCATGTCCAGAGTGCACTCACTTCCTTTGGCTAGTTGAGGAATGAACCTTTTCTAATCCAAATCTGGCACGACTTAATTGAAACTCATTCAAAGCACATTTATCATTGGATTAAACTTAAAAATTGTATAGTTATTAAACCAAGAAACTTAAACCCATTAAGTCAAGGGATATATATATATATATATATAAATATATATTTGGGGGTGCTGTTTTCGGCCAACACTTGTCCACACAATTGAGGCCTTTCCAATCTCCTTCCACCCACCATTCACCCAATGATTAAGAAGCTTTCAGGTGATTAGGAAGCTCTCAGGTGAGCCCAACAGGGTGGACCATGCACATAAATCAGTACACATCCACTTGTAGGAGGAGAAAATGGTACACTGACAGCCTAACTGAAAATGATGGCTATGAATATTTGGCATTTTTTCTTGCAAATTCTGAAAGGGCTTTGGCCTTTTTAGGGTTGCTTTTGGCCAATGTTTTAATCTTGTCAGGTGGGGACCTACTCACATGGCTTTATTGCCTTGCCATTGAAGTAATATTTTGTATGTCCTTGATGAGAAAGTACCATCAGGCATTTGGTATAATAGGATATACAGGTGAGGCTTGTGGGTCAGTGATCTAGATTATAGAGTTGATGATGGGCCTTTTGCTGATAGACCACTACTTCCATTAAGAAAAAAACATTTTCTGCAGATGGAATATAATGAAATAATGAAATATCATGCTGATAATTGCTGAAAAGAAAATATAGATGTTCAACATCTGGGGCCTTCCATCAATCATAAAATACTTCACTTCTTAGTTTCTCTTTACTGTTCTTTTTTTTTTTTTTTTTTTTTTTCACAGCAAATGAGTTCCTGTAACGGCATAGAATTTAAAAAATAAAAAATAAAAAAAAGGATCCTCTTAATTATGAGAGATTGGTTGGATGCCAAACTGATCCTTTTTTGGTTTCTTCATTTGAGTGTTCTCCCGAGTTGCAGTTGCTTCGTATGGTTCCCCTTAAGGCTTTGACTTATGAGTTAAAAGGCTCGAACTCAACAATATATGTCTATAGAAGTTGGTCTCGCAGTAAGATTGACCGTTTGATAAAAATATATTTTTTTTATAGGTTGACTTCAATGTAGGGTTCTGCTCTTTCAACTCAATCTGGACTTGAGTTGGATATTGAATAGAAGCGTTGGCCTTTCCAATAGGAATTTTTTTTTTTTTTTTTATAGTGGTATTCACTCGAAGGCACTAAAATGCAACCTCAGCAGAAGGGTTAATATCTGGAACTTGACTTAAAAAGAAACGGAGGAATTGCATCCCATTTTCAGATGAAAAGAGAAAGAAGGCAATGCAATAAAGGCTTAGAAAACAAAAATGAGAAACTAAATGTCAAACCCCTGCTGAGCATGATCAACACTAAAAATTAAGAAGAAAAATTTACTCCTTGCAAGTGGTTTTCTCACTTTCTTCAGTTTCTTGGCTGAATACATAGCACATTACTGTGAAACCTCTATACAACAAGTAAAAAGAATGAATATACTGTAATCACCACTGACAAATTGTTAAAATTCAAACCAAAAAAACACATCCATAGGCTATAGTTACAGTGCTAATCAGTATTCCTGTGAGGGTTGTAGTTTATATCTGTCAGAAGTGGTCATGTTAAAAATATCTAAAAGTTTCAGACAACTGCTTTCGTAGCTCAGTTGGTTAGAGCACCCGTTTAGTAAGCGGGAGGTCTTGAGTTCAACTCTCAACGAAAGCATATAAAACTGTTCTATTTTTTTTTTTTTTTTTTTCCCTTCTTCTTTTCCTGCACTGGAAGTGTGTCTAGGAACAGCCAATCTGAAGGAACTTCCATGAAACAACAACTGAATCCTTTGACAATAATTGCAGTAAGATTGGAACAAGATCCTTCCACCTATGTATCACATTA
This sequence comes from Persea americana, assembly GCA_029852735.1. Taxonomy (NCBI): domain Eukaryota; kingdom Viridiplantae; phylum Streptophyta; class Magnoliopsida; order Laurales; family Lauraceae; genus Persea; species Persea americana. The sequence continues at coordinate 37,657,908 of CM056817.1, forward strand.
AAACAGTAAGAACTCCACAGTGTACAAAACATATAATGGGATGCAGTACAATGATCAAAGCGCAATTTCAAAGAGTTCTAGTATATGTTTTGACAAACTCATGTTCAATAGACACATCCTCCTATACCTCAAACAAAATGCAGTATGCAATCATAAAGTTAGAATACAAGTTTGCTTTCAAATAGTCAAAAATCAAAACAGACTGGGACCAGTAAAGGGCTTTGGTGGCCACCAAAAAAAAAAAAAAAAAAAAACACAATAAATGGAGTTGATGGATCTGGAGAACACTTGAGTTACACTCGACAATGGGCATGAGTTTTCATCAAGTTACTGGATCTAAAAAGAAAAACTGAAACGAGCCTCTAGATGGCTCACAACTGGGGGGAGAAAAAAAAGACACCTCTATTTGAAGATCATATGGAAACCCTGTGGCAGGGTTTGTGGCACCCATTTTGGTTCTTCATCACTCTCCCCAAGTGAGAGAACTCTTGACCTAAAGTTTATCCATCTGCTTCAGCTTCCTCTTTCGTTTTCACATCATGCTTGTCAACCTATCAAATTTCAAGTCTGGACTAACTCTATTCTTAGATACTTCAATCCCCTTGCCCTTAAATAATGAAAATAAGTTTAGTATAACACCCTGATTTCTTACTTTCTTTTTATCATTACGTCTATTACTTACATAACTAATCAATTGAAGTTGTAAACAACTTAAACATACAAAATGATCGACGGGAGACTCACATGCAAGGGTAGTGGCAAACCTAAGATTTTCGTTTGACAGATGCGAACCTTAATACTTAGTTTGGTTTTGAAAGTAAACCATGGATTCTCATGTAGATTTTAAGAGTGGACTTACAATTTTTATTGGATTTTTTTTAAACGTACTTTGGTGTAACGGGTGCAGCCGCACCCGCGTGGTTGTGCCTGGATCCGCCCTTGTGCAAGGGACAACCCATGTGGACCAACACCGCGACATGGTAGGACGTGTAGGCCATGGGTCTCACTTGTGAGATCATCTTCCTAGCGATTACATTTGTTACCCATTAAGAGGTGTCCAATTCTAGAACTCCCAAAACATAGGATTTGTGGATTTTGCATAACATATAAATAAGTGTTAGCTTTAAAAGTGAAGAAATAATAATAATATGCAAAAGCAAAACCAATAAAAATGGAGTACAAATCTTGCTGGAAAAAATCAATACCCTACTTAGATCCCAAACGAGAAATATTTTAAACATAGTACATCAATTGCAATTGAAAATTCAAAAATAGTACTGGAAGAATCCATGAAAATCTCAAGATTGTCACATCCCAGTCCCGAGAACTCCCAGATTAAGGTGGTACCCGAGGTGTGACATGCGTACTCCCGTGAACTCGCACTTGTTCCGGACCAAATCTAAATTCACGAAGGAGAAAATTCTACATTTCACGTGTGAGAATTACTCACTGATACCTGTTAAATAATATTTATTTGTGGAAGCATGTATATCATCAATAACAAAGCCATGAGCAGTCTATTAATCAATCAAATATATTACCATTAGTCCATAACAAAGCTAATAATTTTAATCTCTTAAATGCATAGTACACAAGTGCTTTAATGAATATCTACTAGATGCTTATCTCAAAAGGAATATAATCCTAATACAAATGCAAAATAGAACTAATCATATGCATTACCTGAAGCTGAGTGCAAGATTAAATGGCTAATCTTAAACTCATCAATACACTCTTGTATGTACTCCGGCGGTCATAGGTAACCAATATACCTACCAATCAAATCTCTAATCTGAATGGTTATTAGTAATTCTCTGCGGTGTCCTGGATCCCTGTGACACCAAGTATAGCACCATGAATACGATGATTCAACAAGATACATGAGCAATTAAGATTCAACACATGTTATTCAAATTTCGAATTTAAAGATAAATAGATTAAAGAGACCAAATAAATGTCAACTAGGCATATTGTGCATTATGAATAAATTATGCTTTACCGAATCAATAATCGAATACTCACTTTCTAGTTGGCTACTATATTTGCTCATCCTCTCTGATAGAGAGCGAATTTAGTTGGGATGTCACCAGCGACAGGCCAAAGGCTCACTGGCTACCCGGTTCTAGAGTTCCGGTGCTTCAGATGACATACTGCAGTAGTCTCGAATAACTAAAACAAGTTGCAACCCTATTGGATATCACAAGGTCAAAACTAAGTAGTGTCGAACCATTCGAATCAAATAATAATAAACCGGAGTAAGACTTTACGAATCGAATCATTTCTAATCGAATCCATTATTTCATTTCACAGTCTCATATCATTTCTAATCAAATCAAATCACATACTTACTCCCTTCAAATAACTCATTAATGAATGATAACATTTGTAATACAATTTGTGAAATAATACAAATAATGTAATATAATAATCATTTGAATAATTGAGGGCAATAATGAATGAATCCCAATATGCAAATGCAAATAAATTAATGGAATCAAGAATATTTACTAGCCAATCATAATCTAATTACCCGTCGTCTCTAACCGCCCATTACGATGTAGCTTTAGATAATTCGATGCACGTGCTACATTTTCTTGATGTCACGTTGTGTATGTGTGAGGTACATCAAATCCCTCTAAATCAACACCCATGGTGAAGTTCTAGACGAGACGGATAAGCATATGAGATAATCTCAACCCAAGATCCTCATGTGTTATAGTTTCCATCGGACTATATTAATCGGTGATGGGTACCATTCTATGGCCCTACAAGGTCAATCTTTTACAACCTAAATACCTTATTGGTTTAGTGTTTATGTCACAATCATCCTCGGGGATTGATTATAAAGAGTTTTGACCTTTCAAGTGGGATTAACTCCCTTAAAGGCCAATGGTTCCAACCTAGGGGTCCAACTAGATTTAAAAATCCATTTTTTTCCAAACAGATAGGGCCCAGTTCAATGGTCCAAATATTTACTTTCTCTCTCAATCTCTGGTCATTAAGTGGTGTATACCACTAGATTCCACACTTTAAAAGCTTTCCAACGGTATGTGAAACTCCAAAATCCGATATACGGGTAGAAAGTTATGGCACTTTGAAGTGGACACTGCCAAGCTTATTGGGCCAGCTCGCTATAGCGAGCCCAGATCTCGCTATAGCAAGATGGCTTGCTATTTGGCACCTGAACCAACAACAGAACTCTGTTTTTTTAAGGAATTCTCACTCCCATTCATTCCCACTCTCCCAACTGCTTCTAAAGTATTCTTAAGATCATCATATGACCAATTTGAGCATCTATTTGCTCTTATGGTCTATATCTTTTCCACACACACAACCCATTCTTTTATAATCTAATTAAAAGAACACATTCTTACATTAACAATCTATTCAAATGGAAAAAGCTGAATTAGCATTCAATGGAATAATATTACTCAATCAATGAACAATCACATGTATTAATCAAAATTGCTCATTACTTCCCTCTTTTTGGTGTTTTTTATTCTAATCTTTTCTTATTGGCTCAAACCAAGCTTTCCAAGCCTTTTCTCACTCTTTAGTTCAAATGAACCCAAAATCCCCAAATAGAAACCCTAATCAAGAAATCCACATAAAAATGCAAATGAATGATCATGCATGGTTAAACATGAATCTCTTGACTCTAATGTAATTCAAGAACCTAAACCAAAGAGTTTGAAGCTTACCTCTTAGCAAGGATTTTGAATTTCAAAGGGTTGGAGATGATGGAGATGGGTCCTTGTCAACCAAGAGAAGAGAAGGAAGATGGAGAAGAATCCAAGTTAACCTCCACATGTTCATAAAGAAATCCCTTATGATGATTGAGAGGAAGAAAAGAGTAATGAAAGGGAAAAGGAGGAAGAAAGCTCTCTCTCCCTTTCTCAAGATGTAATAAGCAAGGAATGAAGATAAGGATGGTTATTTTGAAGGGGTAAGAAGGTCCATTTTGCACAAAAGTCCCCAAGGTTTAGTGTATTCCCATTTTGAGTCAAATGATAGCCCACTTCTTCAACAGTTGATCAAATGAGGTAAAGTGAAGGACGAAAATCGACGTGCTCAGCGAGATACACGCGATGACGCCAAGATGACATGTATATGATGAAATTTGAGAAAATCCTAATTTACATAAACTACATTAATTAGTAATTAAGTATACTTAAATTAACCAAAACATAATTAATTAGTACTAAATAAGTTTAACTCGGGTCGGGGTGTAACAAAGGTCGTGTAAGATACGTGTTTGACACAAATCTATTGCTAATTTGAAAGAATCCATGTAGCAAAGGTCCAGACGCAGATAGAAGATTCAAGTATGGAAAATCCTTTATATATCACATTCTCAAAATACAGGGGTGGGTAAGATTGGTTACAGCCCATAAATCTAATGAACTTAAATTACACTCAAAATAAAATTGGTTACAGCTTTGTAGATTGTTGGTTTACAAATTGAATACTTGTAACTTCGCCACACTTAGGGCCTGTTTGGATAAATGAGGAGTGGAATAAAATGAAGTGGATTTCACATGTGAAGTGGAGTGAAGAGAAGTAGGTTGAAGTTAAAGTAGAATACTTCACTTCACTCCATTTGGATGCTTAATTTGAAGTTAAGGCTTGGAGTAGAATCCACTTTTACTCAAGAAAATGAAAGTATTTAGAGTTGAAGTGAAGTGGGGTACATGTGACTCACAACATTACTTCATCTATCTGGTCAGACTCATCCAAAAGGGGTAGAGTTGAAATTTTAGGCTGTTAGGGCCCATTTAACTTCACTCTACTCTATTGTTTGCCTATCCAAACAGGCCCTAAGAGACAGCATGAGGAGGCGGTATTCCCAGTACTGGCTGCAGCAAGCGCTACAAGGAAAAGCCAATGCACTTGCCAAGGTGGGGTTGCAACTTGCAACTGATAAGAGATACACTGAGAATTGTTCGTGTGATATGTTCCACATACTGGGTCCATAAACTCAATAGGTCACCTTCAATATACTTTCTTTTCCTGTACTTGATTTTCTTTTCTATTGATAAAGGTTTATGCCATCACTCAAAAAAACTATAATTAAGTTAAAAATACTTTTTAAAAGAAGACTAAATTTATTATGATTAAAAATAAAAATAAAAAAATAAGCATCCATGTCCTGGATACACCCCCAAAGGCCAAAAACAACTAAAACCAGACACACTAAGCATCCTGGGGAATTGCAACCCTAAACATTAAAAAACTGACATATGATGCCTTCTAATAGAAAATTAATGTTTGCATCTTGAGATGATAGCCTGCATAGTATTACTCACTCGAAGTTTTAAAATAACTAGCAAGTAAAGGTCAAAAACAAAAGTATCTGAGTACAATATTTATGGTATATAAAATACATAGGGTCATATCCCATGCAACAAAATTGAACAGATCAAAAGGCCCAGTAATTTGACTGATGATTTTGTATGAAGTTGAAATTCAAAAAATATGGTCGTAACTCCTAGGAACAACAATTCAACAAGGAATCTAACTACAAATCAGAAAAGGTGAACACTAACATATGGTGCTGTGTGAATATGTATGTAGTACACTCACACGTGGTTTTGCAATGTGTGTTAATAAAAAGGGATTCTTCTGGTTCTGTTATGCATTTGGGGCAGTGTGGAAATCAAAATAATGATATGCATGGCATAATATTAATAATTACCTTTTTATTTAAATTTGTTAGTTATTTATTTTGTCTTAAATGTCTTAATTATAGCTTTTTTCTTATTATGTAGGAATTAGAGGGAGTTGAGCATATTAGAGCTTAATTTAGAAAGGTTTAAAGCAAAAGGCCTGATAGAGAGAAAAGCAATGCACCAAGAGCATGTAGGCCTGGTGGAGCGGAGCTAGCTAGAATCTCAAGATAGAGGTCATGAGATCAACTCTGACCGAAATTGGTGGGACCCATTTTTCTTATAAGAAAAGTAAGGAATCTCGTGGATAGCAACAAGAGTGCTATTATTTAGCAATTAATCAAATTTTAAAGGAAAGAGGATTCTCGGGATTCCAGCCTAGCCTACGCACGCTTACTGTTTTGATCATAACTTTTGACTCAAAACTCGGATTAAGGCAAGCTTTGATGCGTTGGAAAGAGGGTTAAAAGGAGAAAAAATCATATTTGAAGAGGATCTCCTAATTCCAATATTTTGGGGTCAAAACAGGCTGGCAAAATGAGGGATGAGAGGGATGACATATTTGGGGGATTTTTCCTTCTTCTTCTTCTTAAAAGGAGGTGAGAGGGAGAGAATGAGGAGGTTGTTTTCTTTTTATTTTTTGGCTTTCTATCTCTTGCTTGCTTGTTCTTTAATTATTTCTTTAATCTTGTTTGAAAGTGAAGGTGAAAATTAAGTGGTGTATTAGACAACTTTGAAGGCTTTTAGTAATAAAGATTTGTTTCTTTGTTCTTATTTGTTCCACAATGCGTGGCTAATCCGTAAATTAGGGTGGAGGAGGAAACAAAAACCAGTGAGATTGTTCTTTATCATTTTTCTCTGTCTTTCCCTTATTATGCTTAATGACTTAATAAGTTCTCCTTCATGAATGTTAATGAACTTCTTATTTTGTAAATGTTATTTGAAATATCTTTTACTTCTTTTTATGCTTGATCATGACATACCATGCGCAGGTTAAAATCCTTTAATGGTTTATACTTGATCTTGGTATATAGTGATTAGAATTTCAACATATTGAAATGAACGGAGTCTTAGGTACTTGTTAGAGAATTGGATTTTTAAGAATAATGGTTTTTAAAGATGGGAGATGCTCCTATGAGAGGCACTCTCACCAAATTGGTGAGAGATGGGTGGGGGCCCTCACATTTAAGTTAGGGGTCCTCTCATTTAAGTTGGTGAGAGTGGATATGAAAGTGAGGGCCCTCACCCATCTCTCACCAACTTGGTGAGAGTGCCTCTCATAGGAGCATCTCCCTTTAAAGATAAATCTTCTAATCCAAGGTAATTGCTTGCTCATTGGGTTAAGTGTTATTGGGATAAGATTAAGAAGTAATTTTGAGATGAGTAAAGTTGTTTTGGTGGAATCTGATACTCTGATCTCCCTTTCTCTGATTAGTTTGTTTTTTGTTTTTTTATAATATTTTAGTAATTATTTCCTTGATTAATTGTATTTTCAAAATTCATAGCGTGAAAATTAATTGAGGGTTTTTGGATCTTGTTTCTATAAATCCATGTGGATCGACTTGTACTTGCCCCACTGGCTAATTAATAGAAATTTATGCGATTTCGGTTAATTATTTTGAGCAAATCAAACCACATTAAGAGTGGATATATTTTCATTTTCTTAAATTTCTTTTCCAACCTAAATGCTTACAATTAACCATTGATATTAATTTGAGACAGTAAAGCAAGAAAAATGATAAGAAAGAAAAAGTATCCCACCTACTCTGACCTTCTATTTGGCACTGCCTTGAAGGAAAGGCTGTGGTTAACCATTATTTTTCCAATATATTAACTGGATGCAACTTGGGGATATGTTCATATGCAGGTTTTTCACTTCATATTATAATCAAAGAAAGTAAATTGAGCCAAATGAATAGTGACGCCATTTGCATTTGGCACTTTCCATTCCAGATTGACCGGAGTCAGGAAGGTACTGTTTTCGCCCCCACGAAGATCCTGAATTGCAACCTCAATAATTCTGTCCCTTTTTTGGCAAAAGCCAGTTGTCTTCTACATCAATCACAAGAACTGCCACAAGCTACCCCGGCTCTTTGTTTTCTCCAATCTTATGTTGAAAGCCCTAGTTTACTGGCCTTTAGTTTTGTGCTTCTTTTGACCTTCCCCTCCAAATGTTCTAGCCTGATGTCACATGCTTTACTGCTCTGTGGGTTCTCTACTACTGATTTCTACTTTCCTTGTTAAGTGTTGGAAATTCCACCTTACTTTATTAAGAACTCTTTGTGAAGTCCAACTGAGTTCAAGGAGTTTAAAGATATGACAGCTAGTGATGCACTTCCTTAACACGTGAAAGTTCTTCAGTAATATTTTGATTCTACATTTACAATCTTGCAATGCTGAAATCCAAATTAAAAGAAATTAATCTCTTAAGCATTTATTAAAACAAGATGGAAATGATATCTTTCTTCTTCTTTCAAAATTTTCTACTTCCACATGAATACATCCATTTCACGGAATATTTACAGGGTTGGATTTTCTAATCTGTTTTGCATGGGCTCAGTGGAAGTAAAACTTGCAAAACTGACCACAAAAACATGGCATAAGGCGTGGAGGTTGATATTGATGATTACCCGGGGTGGTTTTCTAAACTGTGAAGAAAGTGCCAGATAATAACATGTTTGTTAGATATAACTGGACAATTGACACTGCATAGATCTCTAGTCATCGGGTGGTTCTTACAACTGATGGGCCACCGTTGGAGCCTGTAAAGTCAAAAACTTAATTCTTAGTTTTTCAAATCCAGTGCTGATTTTTTTTGTATTATAGTCCTCATTCGTAGTTCATGGACATACAAGAGTCTTCAATGGACAAGATTTTTATTCCTTTTGTTAGGCCCCGATCCGGATTAATCATAATTAAAGCTAATTAATCTCAATTAGTGATACTTAAGCATGATTAATTGTGCTAATTGTGATTAATGAACTAAATGAGTTGGGTTAATCTCAAATGATTAAATTAAGCTTAATGAAGTGAACTTGAAAGGGGTTGAGTTGAGTAAAAAGAGTTTAAACTTAAACAAGGTAAACTAAGGACCTTTTTGTAAATACGAGTTTTCACGTATTTTGTCAAATATGGAAATTCTTGATACCAACGTGTGTATCTCGAAGAGTACGTCGTCTTTCATAACATACTTGATTTCATTTGACATAAGGTTGGTCAAATGGGTCTTCATTTAACCCGAAATGTGAATAAGAGAAATGAAGAGGGCTTAAGTGCAAAAAGTCAGCTTATATAAGCTAAGAGATTGCTCATTTCCCATTTTTACAAACCCTAGGCACCATTCTTCCTTTCTCTTCCATTTTCTACACTAAGAGTGGAGATTGAGGAGGATTTGGAGAGGTTTTGGGTGGAAGCATCATCATCTCCATCTTCTCCATAGAGCCAATCACCATTGTTGAGAGCTTGGGGACTTCTTGGGAAAGAGTTGTGTCAAGCCAAGCCAAGGAGAAAAAGGGTTTTGTCCAAGGAACTTCAAAGAGAGGCAAGTATAAACCCTACTTGTGATTATTGTTAGTATTGTGAATGTAAATGGGTTTGTATGCATTTTTCACATTGATTTCCTTATAATGGATTGTTATAGGTTGATTGAATTATTAGAAATGTCATTAATGTGGGGATTGAATGATGAAGGAGGAATGGACAAGAGGTCCAAAATTGATTGCAGGTGGTTGTGGTAATGAATGGAGAAAGGAATGAAGAAGAGAGAGAGTTGCAAAAATCCAGACTGGTTTTCTAAAGCATTCGCTCGAGCAAACATTGTGTTTGCTCGAGCGAGCCACTCTGGATGAACGGAGTGAAGTTCTGAAGCATTCGCTCGAGTGAACTTTGTGTTCGCTCGAGCGAACCACTCTCTGGATGAAGGCGCTCGAGCTGACAAAGGTCTGCTCGAGGGACCATTTCTTTGTTTGAGTTCGCTCGAGCGAACTTTGGGTTCGCTCGAGCGACCACTTCTCTGTCTGGGTCCGCTCGAGCGAACCTGATACTGGACAAGGTATTGATTGAGGCCGAAAATTTGGCCAATCGATCGGACCTAACGGTCCGATCGATCAGGGGATAGTTTTGGATTTCATAGAAAACATGGACACTTTTTGAACATTTATGTGTCCTCTAAATTAGCTTCGTGGCTAATTAATGTAAAAATAGAGATTGATGAAGAATTGTGGATAATGAAATAGAAACTATGAGAATTGAACCCATGGATTAGTAATGGGTTAAATGATAATTGATTGTAGACTATACCTCTATGAGTGTTAATCACGGGGACTCCAATGTACATATAAATACAAATGTGATGTCCATCGAGAATAACACGTACATTGGATAACCAATGGTTACACCCAAATGGTGGGTAGGATCTGGAATAGAAATGAGTAGAATCGGGTAGTCAGTGATTCTCTCATGCCATTGTATTTTTATCACTTTGTTCCAATCTCACAAGATTGATGTCATTGATTATTCATTTCCATTGTTAAGAATGGAATCACTATATAGAATTCAATCCATAATGGATTGATAATGAAATGCATTGACCCTTGAGTCTGGCACTACTTAGCTATTGTATGAAATAATAAATGATTATGTTCATGAGGCCAGGATCATGAATGGTACGCCTTTCCGCCCTGAGTCAAATGACTATTCCTACTGCAGTAGATGATTTGGGGGCGTTCCGGAGTTCCGTGGTAATGCTAGTGTCCCTGGCCCGGACACTTGTAAGTCCCACAAATTTCGATCGTATCTACAGGTACTGATTGGTGCCTTCCATTTGGAAGATGAATCCTTCCTTTGAGGGAAGATGGTAAATGAAATAAAATGACATGAAATGAAATGAAATGACATGAAATGAAATGAAATGACATGAATTGAAATAAAAGCTATGGTAGTTGTCATCTTGTACATGTTTATTGATTGGTTTGTTATGCTCATCCATTGCCATTATAGGAATCATATTGAACCTGTCTAGGATTGGAACTGTTTACTAAATATATTGAATGAATTTAGTAAATGTGCTAACATGTGCTATCACAAGTCTTGTTTATGCTTTGTTGAACCGTCGTGTTCACTGGTGTTATTGATGGCATTACAGGCCCGATTGCCCGTGCCAGCCCAGCAGCGGCCCCGGCAACAGCGGAGGAGACCGTTGCCGTTCCTCGGGGAGAATTGATAGAATGGGATGGCCGGAATGTCAATTGAGATGGTATTCGAGTGCGCGAATGGACTAGAAATGTTTTGGTGATTCTTTTGAGAATTCTTTTGAATAGTGGAAATTCATTTTGGAAATGTAACATTTTGAGAATTTAAATAGTCATCACTATGCATAGTGTTTAGATATGCTTAAGTTGATGAGAGAAAGCAAATGAGCGATACATGTATAAAGAACCTTATTTTGTATACATGTACATTTTGGAATTAATTGTCAATATGTATTTCCGCAAATTGTACAATTGACAGGTACGTATGAATGAATGTATCCCTTGTGAATTCTGTTTTAGCTTAGGTTAATTCAGAGTTTACGGGAGTAAGTATGGTTCACGGCCCTAGATTATCGTAACTCGGGCCCGGGTCGTGACACCTTTGCATCGCTGGGAAGTGGCCATCCAGTCAAATAGTTTTGACTACTGATCATGAAACATTGTGATACACATCTAATCGGGTGAGATGCACAGGATTAGAGTTATTGCTACCCTTGTTGTTTCTTCAAAATACAAATCGTCATCATCATTAGCACAGCCTTGTCCCAACTATATTATTCTTCAAAACACAGACAAAATCAACCTAAGCAGCCCCCACCAAGTAGCATAAAGGCCCGGCATCCGGTCAGTTTGTCGAGTGGAAAAACCTTCCCAATTTGATGATCGCAACATCCTTCCAGTAACCTACAAGGTTACAACAAAATGGATAGGGCGTTGGACAGAAAACTATCCAAAAGAATATATGTGGACAGGACCATCCATCCAATATTCCAATGCATGTGAATCAGTAGAAGGTGGAATATCCACTATGGACACATCTATGCTATTTCACACACAGCCACCACAGTGCTTATGTTAAGTTTCATTGTCTTCTACGTTCCAAAACAAAGAATTGAATCAAAATATATCTCCATCATACCAATTAACAAGGGAAAGTAATCATGCTTCCATTTTATACAATTACAGATTAAAAGCCACACTGCAATTGCAAACCCACTTCCAATTATACAATTACAGACTTCAAGGGTACTGAAGTTGTGAACCCACTTCCATTTTCTTCAATTACAGACTTCTATTTGGTATCAAATTATGAACTCATTTCCAGTTTATACAACAGTAAAACAATGTTCGAGAGAAACCGAAATTACAAAACTGTAAATCAAGCATGCAAAATAAATATATAAAAAAACATAAAATGGTGATTTTCCATGAAACATAAGGAAAGAGAAGAAAAGAAAAGAGATACCCAGATGGGAAAAAGGAAGAACACTGTGTTTTGCAAAAGGAAAAAAATCACCCACAGGAGTAGAACATTAGTTAAGCTTAAATTTTAAGAGCATTCAACATAGCTAAAGATGCGAAATAAAGACCGACTCGGAGTGGGGAAGGAAGCATTACCTCATCAACCTTGTTGCACTGAAAGATGGGAATTGGATTTTGTGGAAGATTCCTTCAGTTCATGGGGGAGTGTTGGAGACTGATGAAACGGTTTGTTCTCTTTGAATGTCTCTCAGTTTGTGGGGGTAGGAAGGGCCCACATGAAGGGTATCTGGCGTGTCCCTCGAAAGGCCTGCAAAATGAGTTAAAAAAAAAAAAAAAAGGCTTGTAGGGTGAAGTGAAGTGAAGTGAAGATTGAAGACGGAATAAAATATTAGCTAGTTATAGTATGATGCAATTTTGTTTTTAGTGGCTTGAGAAGGAAATTTTTTACTTTTTGGGTAAAAAGTAAATGGATTTTTATGTTTTAGTGGCATAAAAATATTATTTTTTACTCTATTTTTTTCAAAAACTGAGGAGGAAATTTTGAAAATTTATACTTTTGATATAACCCCTAGTATTTTCTTGTAGGGTGAAAGGAGACTTTACTTTACTCCACCTTACTAGTGAAGTAGCCAAACAAGTTGAAGCGTATTGTAGGAGGAGAAGAGTTTATGTTAAAGAGAAAAAGAGCTCTAATTTTCATGCAACCCCTTTTACCGTCATCTTTATGTGACTTATTTTTCATGTGAAAAATAAAAAAATAAAAATGAGCTAATTTTATCAATAAAAAGGATTTCGATTTCATATGTGAGGGGGAAGAATACCGGATTCCCCTCTCCGCGAAAATGAAAGTCCACAGTGAGTAGAATCCTATCACCGTACAAACACACAAGGAAGGATAGAGCTCAATTTTTGTCGGCCCTCCAATTTGAGAGCCGGGGTAAGACAATACCAGGCCTAACGTGGCCTGTCCCTCTCAATTTGATGACCCTTGCATATATTTTTACCTTAGACAAAGAAGCCTTGCTTAGAAACTTTAGGAAATCGATGTCAATTACATATACATGATTCCTGATGCTTAAGCCCCTGTTAAAGCAACTTTAAGTCCTAAAATATTCTGGAGACATAACTTCGGATCCATAGCTTCATTATGCAATTTGAGAAAAATCAAATAATTCATGAGAGGATGGAATACACATAAGACAATGCCAGTATGCAACGCTTACATATGAAGCTATGGAGAAGAAAGTAGCCAAAGAGCAGAAGAGCACCGTGACAAATATCCGAAAGCCATAACCACATCTCCACATTCACAAACAACAATCATTCCATTCCGCACTAGTTTCATTCGACTGCAAGCCAAAACAGAGAGCTTTTCTATCTTGTTGTATTAGATTAAATTCAACAGCACTTGAAATAGGCTTGCTGCCATATATATTATTTCTCTACTGGTCAACATATATTGATACATATTTCATAAAGTCATTACATTTTCAATATATATTTTCAGAATAGTTAGATGTAACTAACATCTAGTTAACACTAGACATTACTGATGAAAGGAATTTAAAAAAAAAAAAATGATCTTATTTTCATGCCTTGGCCTGCAATGATAGACTAAGGGCCTGGATAATGCACCCCTCACAGAGCTTTGGTTTTCCCACGTATGTTGAGGATAGGATAAGGCCTGAAGCAGCCGATCCTCTGACAGCCCTACTTAAATCCCAATAAAGAGCATCCTGAAAATTCTTGTTTTTAGTATGTATCGACAGATTGGACTAATATTCCTTTCGTTGGGTATCTCTCTCCTGTAACTGCTGCATGTGTTTTCTTCTTTTTTCTTTTTAATACACCTTTAATGTCACTGTTCAAAAAATAGAGAGAGAGAGATGGTAGTGAAAAGATTTTTTCTGCAAGACAGTGAAAAAGCCCTTTTTTCTCTAATGCAATTTGCAATTTTTATAAATGAAAAATAATATCCGAGTACTTAATAATTAGCCTTTTGTTATAATGTTTTTTTTTTTATTATTTCCTCCATGATATTCTCTTTTCAAGAGCCCAAAGGCAGTGGAGACAACTTACATAGAAAGGTCGAGATTCTTTCTTTACAAATCACAAGTGACCCATTTCTCCACCCAGGAAAAATATTCCTCCTCACTTATTATTTCCACCCCCGCCTAACAGGGCTATAAAAAAATTTCTAAACTAGGGTTTTTGTTTTACTTTTTTGCACCTTCAAACTACCTCCAAAGTAGTTATTAAAACCTCTCGAGTCCTGACTCACGATTAAATGACTCATCACAGTAGGTATCCTTTACTATGCTTGGCAGGTAGGGACGGGGGTTCACCAAGCCCCAATGATAAGGAAGAGAAGTGGGAATAAATGCAGCTATAAAGACAAGAAGGCAACCTCTCGACAGGAAACTAGGCATGACCCCTTTGTCAATAGACAAAATACACGCTCGTGGTCTATGGAAAACAATGAAGAAACATGGACCTTCAAAACATTACAATACGGTTGAAACAATGTCAACAACGTTGAGGAAATAACGCACACTTCCTGCAAAGGTAAAAGCATCAATCAACTTAAGCAGCCGCATTCATGTCCAACAGTCATAATGACAAATGACATCAGCCCATAATTAGTGAAAACCATTCCCAATCTTCCTTGCCGCTCCCATCCAAAGTGCAAGTCATGGCAAGCAGCAGTTATCTAAATATCATACACCATGAGTACTGTAATTCCCAATAGATGAAAAGAACACAGCAACACTGCATTTAATTTTTACCAAAGTTGCGGCTATGTATCATACCATCAACTATAATATCTAGAAAATGTCTGGACAAGACCCATAAAATGAACAAAAAAACAAGAATAATCAAGACAGACAGACAACATACATAAGCTCCTCTGCTCTTTTGCCATAACAAGTGAAAAGGCAGAGATAGAGGCACTATCAGAAATTGCCCTGTATCACCTGCAGCACCACCCCACTTCTCTTTAGCTCCTCTACGGCTACTAACTACACGACTAAACCAATAAAAAACCAGGCTTTTTATCGCCTAGGACGACAGGTACAAGATGACAAGGATCCTTTTGGCTCCCACTTCACAAACTTCCTATAGTTTGGAAGCCAACACCCATACCATATCCAATAATAGCAAAAAAACATGTCTGTTCCCCTGCAAAACCTTCATGTTTATTATACCCATCAAAGCCCCAAACCCGTTCCAGCACCCCCTTCAACCACGCTGCGACTGGACCAAACAAGAAGACGAGACCCGACTCCGACTGACCAAAGACGTCCCATGACACCCCACCACTGGGTGCTATATGAACGCAACTCAGACTAAATCCCCTGCAAGTTTGAATAATGTGAATCATTTGTCAGTGCACTGGCAATAAGAATCCAATTTATCAGTAAGATGATGCTCTTACTGTATACCTTTAGCCAAAGTTGAATCCTCCTGAAGGAACGGGTAGCTCATTTCCCCCAAAGCGAAACCCGGGCTGAGTGGCATCTCCTGGAGGCAGAGCCTCATCTTCCTCTTCCAGCCAGTACGTCTCAAGGATCTTCACTGCCTTCTCATAAATCTCAGTGTTATCATGGCTTTGTAGATTTTCAATCTTCTCCAACCCCTCAGCTTCATCAATTATCTGGGCATAATGGTTGACACCACCTGTATTACCCAAGTTCTTCTCGGCTTCCCCAACCTTCAGGATGTTCTCAAGCCCTTCCAGACAGACAGTGACTATTCTTGGATCTGGGCAAATAAGGAGATCACACAATGGCTTGATGCAACCTTGGCTCACAAGAAACCTATCAACAATAAGACATCAACCATGTAAGTTGAAAAGTACAGGGAAATAAAAAATTTAAGCTCTCTAGGTACATCACTGAGCAATAGATACGCACTTTATTTGATCATTGGTGCCTCCAGAAGTAGCATTTGAGATGGCCCATGCTGCCTCTTTCTTGATATCAAACTCAGCCGTTTGAAGCAAATGTACCAAGGGCCCAATGATTTCAGCATCAATTACAGCCTAGATTTTACAAGTTCACAACACAATTAGAACACATAATTAGAACAAGCTCACAGATAGTCTACCCAACAGGGACCAATAACAGTGGGGAAACCAAAGAAAGTATTCATTTGAAAACTTAGGAAGACGTTTTAAAAGGTTAGGGGTACTGAAATAGTAGCCAGAGGAAGAAAAAACATCAGGAGCGCAAGGAACAGGAAGTTTTGGCTAAAATTATGTATTTAAAAAGCCTAGATTTGGACATGAAAACAATTTCATTGTCAGAACATTAAATAAAGCAAAGCTGAAATCAGTTAATCAAAGACCCCTCTGATACCTGTATCTGCTCCTTATTTCCTGCCGTAATGTTCGAGATAGTCCAACAAGCTTCTTTCTTGATGCTTTTCTTATGATTGTGAGTTAACAGGTTCAGAAGACAAGGAAGTGCTTGGTGATTGATGATGTACTGTAAGGACAGAGAATACATCACCATATTTACTTAAAAGATAAAAATTAACATAAAATAAAATAAAAAACCTTCATTTAAAAAAAAAATACAACTAATAGGATAGAGAATCAGAATATCTGGATATCTGAAGAGGAACTTCAGATACCATTATTAAAAGGGCTTCCAACAAAAATATCCTCTACTGAAAATGTCATACGACATATTTTTTTTCTTTTTTTTATAATGGTTACTTCCATTAATAAAAACATACATTTTCCCCCTTTTTTAAATTCCATTAATAAAAAACCAGCAGTACAAGAGGGCTACAAGCAAGCTCAAGATCCACAAAAACAGGAAAAGAAAACACGAATGCCTTAACCAATATTAAATTGATACAATTACGTTACAGCAGTCAATCTACTGGTCTATAACATCACCATAGAATTGTTGCAAGTAACACTGTGTTTGGATGCAAAAGAGCAAAATGATGCAAATATGGATTTCAGAAGAGAGACATAACAAGTTGGCGAGCTCCCTTGATTATCAGCTCCCCATCTTGCAATACACTCATCTTGCAGAAGAAGTGTTTATGCGCGATTTTGCCTCGCGCATTCAACATTCTCTTCTTCCTCCTTTCCTCTCCACTCATTCATTGAAAAACTGTAATACGAGCAGAAAGATATAAGGTTTTCAATGAGCTTGCCTCCGGCCACTCACTCCCACCCACCCAGCTAAAAGAAGTGATAGTCATGCATCTAGGTAGGAAAGGGCACTGCATTATTTTCTTCCTCCTTTCCTCTTCCATCTAGGTAAAAGAATCACAATGATTTTATGATTTTTTGTTTGATCTTGTAATTTTCTGCTCGTAAGACCGTTCTGATTTTTGAAATAAAAAAATGTTAGATTACCATTGGACTAGTTCTATTGAAAAATGTCATTCTTGGAGACAAACTGGAGTTTTTTCAAGTCATTCAGCCTTTCTTAAAGTTGTAATTGGATCACACCTCAGATCCTCCCACATGTAAAATCATTTTCAATCACAAAAACCACACCTGCAAAAACCACCAATAGAAATAAGCAAATCCTAACGCCCGAAAATCTTCTATCATTGACATTATCAATTATTATCTGTGGACCACCATACTCCAAACCAAATGTTCATAACCAGTTTCATGCAAATCATTGTTTTTGTCCTCTGAATCAAGCTGCATATGTTCCTCGTTTCAAACCACGTGAAAAGAGGTGTTACCAAGCACTTCATTCCACAAGAAGGTAATTTTAAGATGGCTCTGACATGCTTATTTTGGTAACCACAAAAACTTATTAGGGCATTGTCCATTTTCCTGCATTGGCTTATTATGCTTACAACTCCAAGTAAGTTGTATTACTTATCACTTAAGATTGCTCTAAATGGATGATCAATAACCACACTAAACCACACAAAACAAAGGAATGGATATTTAGTATTCTTCCATGTCTAGTTTTAGAAATATTACAAATCTTCCCCTGAAAAATTAGGATGGTTCCACAAAAGATTTTGAAGCCTCCATGTGATCGATATCCAACAGGTTATTTGACACACCGTCACATTGGTCAATCCCACAAGATCAAAAACCATTAACAACCTCCAATGTTTCGGTTCCATCCAAGTGAGCCACCAAGTCACAATGGCTTCATGACAACCCCCTGGGATGAACCTCCAATCTATTGGTTGGTCAGTTACCGACCTCGTTGCATAATAAGGAAAAGAGCACCGACAAGACAAATGCATCTATCTATGTTATATTATTCATACTTACAGAATGGCATAAAACTTTTTCATGCATTAATGAGAAATGCCCTTGAACTTCAACTACTACAAATAAAAGTTCTCAGATATGGTATTCAGCATTAATATCATTTATATCAAGGACATAATTATGAGACAACAATTTTTTTTCCACTCATACATAACAGAAATCATTTAAAAACCACAATAGTAGAGGGTTCTGCAAGAAGCTATGAATATAAAATTCAATACCTGAGTCTGCATATCATCTCCAGTGACAATGTTCCCAACTGTACGAAGCGCAGGAATAAGGACTGATGGTGAAGGGTGGCTAAGAATACAGTATAAACGGAACTTCAGAATTCCAATCCCAAATAATAAGACAAAAAGTTAAATAAAAATTCCACTACTACAAGGAAGACAAAAGCAGCAATCTGTACTTACAGAAGAAGCTCAACAAGCCGAGGGCACACGCCAGCTTCAATAACAGCTTGGATTTTGTCATTTGTACCATCAGAGAGATATGAAAGAGCCCAGCAAGCATCTGTCAAGACTTCCTCGTCATTTGAATGGATTAGACGCTCAAGTGCTGGAAGTGCCGGTTTTGTCTGGACAAGAGAGAAATTTCAAACCATGGAGAGCAACAGGTACAAAATTACAATATAAGTCTCTTAAGACAAGAACCATGAACCAACCTGCTCAAAAGGTGGCTGCGGCTTGCCCCGACAGAAATTTGATAGTGTCCAAGTGGCATTCCTCAACATAGAAAGCTTGGCATGCTCGTTCAACTGTGCCAGCAGTGGAAGTAGGGCACCGTGACTGAGAACAAGATCACGGCACCTAGGGGAGTCACCAGCAACATTTCCCAATGCCCAGACAGCCTGCAGATTAAAAAAAAAACCAATAAGCCTAGAACCCAAACTTCAAAAAAGAGGATAGCTAATAACAAATACATTCCACAATTTGTCCATGAACTGAAAACTAATATTTTAAAAAGAACTGAATAAATATATCTCCAACAACAAAGTGACAACACTGTCAGCCTTCACGTTAAAAGCCAGAGATTTTAAAGGTACTAGAACACAGCGGTTATGTAAAACAAAGTGACAAAATTTTCAGCCTTTGTGTTTAAACATGGGAGACTTCAGAGTAGTAGAACATGGAAACCATGTTGAGTGCTAGTCCACTATGCCCATCATTGATATCTGTGTCAAGTGAAATACACCACAATGAGAGGAAATTGACAGTTTGACACTGTTCTTCCATACCATCAGAATATCAGTAGACAGACAAGCCCCACTCAATCTGTTCAATCTGGGGAGACCGTCCCATCTAGATAGTCCTAACCAACATAATCTAAAGGATGCTGAAGTTCAATTTAAAATACATGTAGCAACTAGACGAGAAATTCTAATCCAGAAATGGAAAAGAAGGTAAATTCAATCTAGCAAATATATATACCTGTTCCCGGACATCATCACTTGGAGAACCAAGAAGCTTCACAAAGATTGGTACAGCCCCATGATCAATAACTACCTTGGTATTCTCAGATGTTCCAGATGCAATGTTTGTGAGAGCCCAAGCCGCCTCAAACTACTCAAATTCCAATAAAAAATCATCAAACAAGGTACAAAATACAATAATTTAAAATCCCGCAAAACAGAGGAAATTGAAATAGCTCAGTTCAAACCTGCAACTGTGGGAAATCCTCCCTCACAAGAAATTCAACAAATCGCGGGACAACGCCCGATGAAATGACTTCTTCAATTGGAGGACTCCGCTCTAACAAAAAAAAATCACATTTTTTTCTAAGCAATTAAAACAACACAAAGCATAATTAAATAATAAAAAAAAACATAGAACGGGAATCAGGTCAATAAATACCAATGGAAAGTAGTTTTCGAAACTGCGTCGTAGCTTCAAGCTGCAAAGCGCTGTCATCCGACCATACCCCAGCAACCATCGCAGGAAGGCTCTCCAACTGCAAACGAAAACCACATCAAAATCTAAAATTTACACAACCTGAAACAAAAGGAACATCATCTAAATCAAGAAACAAAACCAGATCCAAAGGAACTGAAACCCTAACCCTAAAACCAAAGCACAAGATGAATCGATCGATCCGATCAGCGGAAAAAATACCTTCTTTTCGACGGCGGACTGATGGATCGATGCTGGGAACTGCTGCGCCTGCATCCCTTCCCTCCGCTTCTTCTGGAGGCTCTCTTCCCTCCGATTCTTCCGGATCTCGACCATGTTGTCTTCTCTCCTTCTCCGGCCCTCTTCGGCGTCGACGGCAACCTTGTAGCGGTTGCGGCGGACCTCAGTCCTAGCATTCGGCCTCAGAGACATGGCTGCAATTGATCAAAGAAACCCTAGAAATCTGAAACCCTAACAATAGCAGAATTGTGAAAAGGAAGGAAGATGAGAAACCGTAGAACGAGAAGAAGCAGAGGAAGAGGGCAATTGTAATTTGTGCGAAGATATGAAGATCGAAGAATACCTCAAGAAAGCAGAGGTTTTGCGATTTGCAAGCGAAAGGTAGAGAGGGAAGCTTTGGGTTTTAGAGAGACGGAGGATCGAGATCTTAGGTCTGGTTTAAAAGAGAGCTACTAATGCCACACCGTGGACTTCTCTGAACACACCCATTATCTCTGAACTCCCCCAAACAAGTCAAAAGATTTTCTAGATTTCTCTCTACACACCCAATTTTTCACGCACCTTTTCTGCGGAAAGAGAAAATTACTATGTCAGCAAATTTTATAGAAATAAAAATTTCAAAAAAGAATTTTTACGGAATTTAGAAATTCATGTTTGGTGCGAATTTCTTTCCCAAGTTGAATTGATGTTAATGTTTGATGTGATTGTGGATTCCTTATAGAAAATCAAATCTTCTTGTTTGGTGAAATAATGTTTTGAAAAGAAATAACATAGCATGTGTATTATTTATTCAACATCAAATAATAAATTATTTAAAGAAATAAAAAATGAAAGAGTTATAGGGTTTTTGGTTGAAATGGAAAAGAGGAAAAAGTTTTCCGAGGAAATCCATTTTCCATACCCCTAGAAAACTCATTTCTAACATTCGCAAGGAAAATGCTGACGATGTAGGAAAGCGTTTGCATAGAATTGTTCCGCACAAAACATATGGAAAATGGGTTTTTCGTAGAAAACATTCCACTTCTCTACGGAAAAGTATTACACAAACATGCCCTCAGAGAGACGGAAGATCCAAATCTTTAGGTCTAATTTAAAAGAGAATTGTCATAGACTTCTTTGACCACACCCATTGTCTATGCACATCCCAAATTAGCCAAAAGATTCCCAAAAGTTCCCTTTACCCACCCATTCTTTCCAAAATAAACACCCCCCCCCCCCCCCCCTCCCCCCCCTCCCCAAACCATCCCTTCCTCCACCCGCTCCATCTCCCTATCGCTCTCCCCCTTGGCAGTGTTGTTGGATGGGGTGGTAGTGACCGGGGTGGGAGAGTGTATTAGAGAAATTGGGTGAGGTATGAAAATACGAGTGATATCCATTTTTGGTAATTTCACATTTGAGTAGATTGGTCTAAGGGCCAGTTTGGAAATTTACTAATAAAATAAAAGTAATGTAACGCATCAAATTAAGAGATAATAAAATATAAGGGGATTATGATGGTATTTTGTCAATAATAGATTGATAGGAAAAAAAATTCTGACTTTTTGTGCAGAAAGTGAGTGTTTTTTGTCATTTGGTAAATAAAGGATGTTGCTTTTTTACTTTTTTTTTTATTTTTAAGTTGAAAGGAATTTTGAAGATGTGTACTTTTAAAGTGATCCCTGTTTGAAAAATAAAGGCTTTATATTATTTTTACTAAACTAGTAAATTGCCATCCTATAAGGGATGTGTTCAGAGCAGCTTGTGTGTGGCATTAGCAGCTCTCTATTTAAAATGAGAACGGTTTAAGGAATGGGTTTAAGAATGTAGAGATTTACTAGGGTTGCCACTGCAGCCCATTTAAGGGAGTGTACGATTTTTCGATTTTTTTTGGGATAGGAGACGGGAGATTTTATAAGCCCAAGGCATAGAGACATCTGAACCGTCTGTTTGATTGGTGGCATCATGGGTGGGCCATGAGATGATATCTTTTCTTTGGGTCTGGTGATCGTATCCTATCTATTCAAATGGTCATTTGGACGCATTATATGCCCAATTTTGACCCAACCCAAGTAACTTCTTTTGAGCCCACTCTGATGATTCTGGATTTAGCCTGCAAATTTTTACTTGGTGGGTGGGGTTCGAACTGAGTTCATTCCTACGATTTAATCTGTCAACTCAATGAAGCCTAAATAAATTGCAGCGGGATTTGCAATTTTCTTTGACGTGTTCAATTCGATTAATATTTTGGTCATCACATGTCCTGTGTTTCAAACTGCATGAGATTTACCCGGTGTAGATTTAGTGGGTGCCACATGAAGGGATTAGTCATGTTGGGAGAAATGTCATAAAGATAGATGCCTACAGGTCATCAAAATAATAATAATAATAATTTACAGTGCTTAAGACTTGTATACAATAAGAATATAAGTGTCAAATTGAGTTGCTTAAGATTTAACCAACGATTTTTTCTTGCTATATTGAATCTTTCATATTGCGTAAACAGTGTCTTAAAGAAAAAAATGGATAGAAAAAAGGGATTTTACTAAATAGGTGTCATAAGATTCGAATTTTGTCGCAAAACTATTAAGACATTTTAAATTTTTATTTAAGAAGGTTCATACACCAAAGGACCGTGCAGTGACAATTTTGCCCTTACACCGTGCAATGTTTTAATATCACTTTAAACCTATGCTTGCTCGAAAAAGTCATTTTAGTGCAACCCTAGAATGCAAAAAAGTGTTTATTTCCTATCTATTATTAAAAGCTAAAAAATATATACCACATAAAACTCCATTTTCCATGTCTTCGAATGATAACATGAGATCTTACATGTGCCTTGTAACTAGTGAAATGGAAAATAGGAGAATATTATTTGTGAAAATTTGGGTCGTGTTTTCACAAAAAGGCGAAGATAATTAATAGAGAATGGAGCTTTCTAATTTGAGGGAAACGGCTAGAGGTTGTTTACACCATTTATATATGCAAATAGTCCTTCATGTGTAACCATTCATGTGTAACCATTATCCAACTCATGTTTATTTGCACCATTTTTCGCATCACATGCATGAATAGTGGCATGAAAATAAGGTGTTTTTGGGCCCAGAATTTTTTCACACGTGAAAAAGATGGTGAATAGAAATGCATGTAGTTGTGGGGTGGTTGCTGCTTGCTAGAATAACACATGCAAAAAAAATGAATTGTCCAATTTTCTTTTTTTCATTTTTTAAATTGCTTGGGCCCCTGTCAAAATCCAAACCATCGAATGCATTCTAAAAGGATCACAAACGACTATGTCAAGTTTTAGCCGTACATTCATCATGTATTTCGGAATATTTGTGGGAAATTTTAGATTCTAAAATCTGCCACTTTGGTCTTTTATGGGCTCCATGTTTACAATATAAATCAACATCCACCTTCTTAAAAGTATACACATGGCTAGGAGATCGAATTTCATCATAGTTTCATATGACTTTGTGCAAAACCGTGATTTGTTAGACTAGATGCACTCAAATGTACATTTAAAGAAATATTAAAATAATAAATATTAAAATATGCTACACATGTAATTCATTTAAGGGGTCGTTTGTCTTTTACTCATAGGATATGTAAATATAATTTACACATGTAAATGAATGATGAATATTCAAATTTTAAGTATGTAACGTTTACACATGCGTTTCTTTTTACAACGTTTGTTTAATAACAATATTTTCGCATCATTTACACATGTGATTCATTTTTTTATGTTTGTTTCAATGATATATGTATATGTATTAAATAATTTTGTAAATGATACTTATTAATCATTAAATTATATTCTACTATAATGATATGAAAATGAGATAAAAAATGACTAATTTATATCAAAGTTTTCATTTGCATTTTTGATCCTTAAAAAATAACATGTCTTTCAACATGAAATATATTTTAAAAAAATATACATTTCTATCAATGATCACCTTAAAAAAAATTGCATTCCAACATGTTTGGTTAAGGAAATCATAGTCTGAAGAAAAAGAAAATATGATTATTATTAATATTTTTATTAATTAATATTTATTTAATATTATCTTAATTCATTATTCAATTTGCATAAAACTTAACCCATGCATCTCACCGGCTTTATGTTAATATTAATCAACTATATAATAGATTTTATATAAAAAAAAATTTGTATAGCAAGGCAAGAGAGAGAAATGGAGATGTTACCTTTATAAAATGGGATAAAGGGATGCAGGGAGGGTTTTCATTAATAGGTTTAATCGGTCTTGATGTATTTATTATTATTATTATTTTGTAAATGCGTTGGAGTAGGGTTTCGAACCCAGAACATCTTTGATGGAAATGCCTCTTTTATTATTATTTTTCTAAATGCGTTAGAGGGGGATTCGAACCAAAAACCTCTTTGACGGAAATTGCTAGGCCTGTCAATGGGACGAGCTGGGCCTGGGCTTGGGTTGTCCAATCCCGTCCAGAAAATAGGACGGGCCTGCTGGGTGTTGCCCAATCCCGTCCCTAAATTGAACGGGCCTACATAAAATCTCGTCCCATACGGGCCCGGGCTGGGACCGGGCTGGGCCTGGGCTTAGCCCGATCCTAAACGTAAGCAAAACATTCTCTAATTATTCCTACTGTCACCAGACACCCGGTATGAACCGGACTTTAAACCCTCCTCCTTTTTTCCGGGCTTGGGACCGGCAATGTAATGCAACAACTACAAGCAACATGGCGGAGTTAAAAACTTTTTTTTTTTCCGGTGACAGTAGAAAATCAATAGAAATGAATGAGTATCCTATAGGCTATATGAGTCAAGTAATGTAGGAACGGTTAAAACCTCTTTTTTTTTTTTCCGGTGAAAGTAGAAAATCAGAAAATCAATAAAATGAATGAGAATGAGTATCCTATATGGGTCAAGTAATTTAAAAAAGAAATCAACATAAATTATTTTTCTTTTAATATGTCTAAAACATCAGTTAGTGCATTCCCATCACTGTCTAAATCATCAATCCTAGTTGGGTCATGACTAAACCAATCTTGGGCACAAACTAATGCTTTTACTATATCTGGTTTCAAAGAAGTCCTATGTGGGTCAAGTACCCTCCCTCCGGTGCTAAATGCTGACTCTGAAGCAACGGTCTAAACTGGAATAGCTAAAATATCACGAGCCATATGAGATAAAATAGGATACTTAGTTGAATTTAATTTCCACCATTGTAATATATCTATCATGTCATCTTCTTCTGCTGACTTGTCATCAAAATAACGATCTAATTCTGTTTTTTCTTCTACAACTGCCTTATTGGAGATTTCATTTCGATACTTTAAAAAAAGGGAACGAGCCTTTCCATGTTCATCATCACCAGCCTTTCTTTTAAATTGCCTACTAGTTGCATAATTTTTATTTACTATCTGATCACTTTCTTTAGCACCAAATCTCACACGATACTCCTCATACAACTTTTTAAATAGATTAGAGCTTCAATCATACGAGTATTTCTATATTCCACTGTTTCATATAATATCTTAAAAACCCATTCCAAACACACTATCTTAGAGGAGGAATCCAGCAATATGGCTATTTCAAACATTTGATTATAATTCTTCCAATATTTATCAAATTTTTCCATCATCACTTTAGCCATTCTTGCATAAACAAAATCAAAATCACCTAATTTTTGTACCAACTCATTATGTATTGTACAAACTTCAGGTAAAAAGGTATGAATGGTTGGATACTTTCTAGCAGAGAACCTATTTGTATCTTCATAGAACCTTTCCAAAAAATCATTAAGAGTAGCAACCTTGTCCCATTCCTCATCCGAAGAAATAAAAGTCTTATAGTGTAAGTCATCTGTTAAAGATAGATAAGAAAAAATGTCTCGAAAATATAGTGCTGAAAAAACCATAAGATATGTGGAGTTCCATCTAGTTTGAACATCAAGAGGCAATCCCCTTGTAGAACTTAGCCCTTTGACACTTACAATATCACGAAACTGATGTATACAATTCGAGCTATTCTTAATGTATTTAACTACCTCCCTGATGTTCTCAATAATTGGGTCAATATCTTTAAGTCCATCTTTCACTATAAGGTTAAGAATATGTGCAGCACAACGCATATGAAAAAATTTACCATTTAAGACGAGAGCATTGGTTTTCAAAAGTTGATTTCTAAGTGTCCTTACAATACAATCATTTGTAAAACAATTATCTAATGTCAAACATGATAATTTATTCTCAATATTCCAATTAAGTATACTTAGAGTAATATTGTCAGCTAGCATTTGGTCAGTGTGGGGAGGATCAACATTATGAAAGTTAATTATATGCGATTTAAGAACTCAATCAGAGTCAATATAATGTGCTGTAATAGCCATATAACCTAAATGCTGATTGGATGTCCACATATCCGCTGTGAGAGCAATCATACTAGTGAGATCCTTGAATTCTTTAAAGATCTCATTCTTTTTTCCATTGTACATTTCCATACAATCTGCCTTCACAGTGTTATGTGATACAATCTTGAATTCAGGTCGTAGAGTCGCACAGAACTCTTTAAAACCTCATTGTTCAACAACATTAAAAGGATGGTCATGTAATAACAACATTTTTGCAAGGGCTTCTCGACTCTTTTTTTTATCAAATCTAAAAATGCCAACACCGGTTTTGGATTGAGCATCAGTCCTTAAAAGTGGTTGTTTTTTTGACTTATCAGTGCTTGGGTTACAAACACACGATTTGCAGTGTCTATGCAGGAGTGAAGTTCCATCCTCAGGTCCACTGACTAGAGATTTCTTGCAATAGTTGCACACCGCTTTAACTTTAAGGACATCCTTCCCATTAACTTTCACAATCAAATCTGATTTTACAAAGTGTTGCCAAACCGCTGATTTAAGCTTTTTTGCATTAGGCTTAGCATTGGGAGAGGGAATGGGAGGCACTTGCTCACTACCACCACTGCCCATCTCATCATCAATGGAGAAGGGGACATGTGAACGAACATGAATGCTACCAACACTACTAGAAGGTGTATCAGAAGACATATTTAACAATTCAAACAAAAAACAAGTATCAACTCCTAATATCCACAACTACTCACAGCTAAACAAGTAAAGCAGTTATCAATCCCTAATATCCACAACTAAACAAGTTATCAATAAGCTACTAAAACAAGTAAATCAGTTTCTACTATCCACAACTAAACAAGTAAATAAATTTAAAAGAAGAAGAGTTAAGAGACGTATCTTAGTATCCTACAATCCCGAAAGCGCAGCAGTCACAGCAATGCAATTGACCCAAAAAGGACAAAATCTAGCCAAGTAAAAAGAAATTAATTAATGTCAGTCTTTATTGTAAAATCCAATTATAATACTAAGTTCAAAAATTATTTGTTGAAAGTTGAAACTCTTATGATGCAGTCACATACGAAGAACAAAATTAGACATGAATTTTTTTGGCCTACATATATCCCACCCAAAAGGTCAGGAACAATTCAGGACCTTTTCTTCTCATTCCTCTCTTCTTCTTTGTTTTTTTTTTTTTTATCTTTGTATCTTCAATTCATTTTCAGAAGAAGAAGATAATGGCTTCTATGCCATCTCAAGGATGGGAGCCTGCTATTGAAGATGGCCCAGAGATTGATGGTGATCTTCTGATGGCTCTACTTGAACGGTTGGGACATAGTATCATGAAGATCATGAACATTAGATGGATCATGTATTGGGAACCGTTGGATTGGATGATGGCCAAAGCACTGATCCATTCGACTGGGTTGATATGGATATGGTTACCAACTCTCATTGTGTTGACATGGGCAATTGGTATGTGGAAACTTGTGGAGATGATGTTGAGATGGGTGATAAACGGTTAAAATAGATGCTTCCACTTTCCAGCAAAACTTCATCTTTAATTAGCATGAAAATTGGCATTATACCTGATTAGAGAGCATATTGCATACCTGATTAACCAATGGTTCAGATCTTTGATGCTTCTTTGGTGTGGGACAGAGAGGCAATAACAGAGAGAGCGCAGTCGCAGAGCAGAGAGCAGAGAGGTAGAGCTGAGAGTTGAGAGGCGAGAGCTGAGAGCTGAGAGATATGAGAGCAGAGAGTGAGATCTGAGAGCAGAGAGGTGCTAACAGAGAGGGCGCAGAGCAGAGAGCAGAGAGCAGAGACGGAGAGCTGAGAGGCGAGATCTAAGAGCTGAGAGATCTGAGAGCAAAGAGTGAGATCTGAGAGTAGAAAGGCGCTAACAGAGAGGGCGCAGAGCAGAGAGCAGAGAGGTAGAGCAGAGAGCAGAGACGGTGAGCTGAGAGGCGAGATCTGAGAGCTGAGAGGCGAGATCTGAGAGCTGAGAGATATGAGAGCAGAGAGTGAGATCTGAGATCTGAGAGCTGAGAGTGAGATCTGAGAGTAGAGAGGCGAGACGAGATCTGAGAGCTGAGAGATCGGAGAGCAGAGAGGCGAGACGAGAGAGCAGAGAGCGAGACGAGAGCGCAGAGAGTGAGACGAGAGAGCAGAGAGGCAAGACGAGAGAGCATAGCGAAGCTCTGAGAGCAGAGAGGTGAGCCGAGAGAGCAAAGCGGAGATCTGAGAGCAGAGAGGCGACCGAGAGAGCAGAGGGGGACCTGAGAGCAGAGAGGCGAGCCGAGAGAGCAGAGTGGAGATCGCAGAGAGGCGAGACGAGAGAGCAGAGAGGTGAGACGAGAGAGCAGAGAGGAGAGAGCTGTTCGCACTTCGCAGAGATGAGATCGTAAGGAGGCAGAGAAGGCGAGACGAGAACTGTTCGATGAGCAGATGCTGTGAATAGTAATGTTAGGGTTTCCTCTTTCCTGGCTTTGTGAAAACAGATGGGAGCCGAAATTTACGAGAATGCCCCTCCTAATAGCCGTTTGATGCTGTTAGTGTGGGGCAATTTAGGTAATATATAAAAAATTATCAAAATTTATTTAAAGCGGGCCGAGCCGGGCCTGAACGGGCTGGGCATCCTTTGCCCAGTCCCAGTCCCATTTTGGTTGGGCTTCTGCTATTATTGACCAAGCCCAACCCACTGGGCTAAATTTTTTTTAAAAGTCCCATATTTTCGGGCTTGGGATGGGACGGGCCGGGCTTTCTACCCGTCTCAACGCGTCCCATTGACAGGCCTAGAAATTGCCCCAAAACCAATTCGCTTCCAACGGGTATTCTTTGAAATCACATGTGACTTGGTATTATCTTTTCCCACCTGAACAGGTGTTCAAATCTTGGTGTGAAAATGGGCTTATTTTCACACCATTTTCACATCTGATTTACACACAAGATGCGTAAATATTTGTAGACAAACATGAATGATGAGTAAATATTACGCATATTTACCATTTACATACGTAAATGAGTGTAGACAAACGACCCCTTACATATATAAATAAATCACATGACCATTTCTTTTTTATTTGCTAACAAAGGGTTCCCAATTATTTGGGCTGCACTAATCCCTCCACGGTCCGAGCGAAACTGGGTGAAACCCTTATGACCCCCAAAGTTGGAAGCCTAAACAGGGGGAATCAGAGATCGATACCGAGTCCCCTAGATCTAAAAGATCGAGAAATCGTTGTCCCGACCACTCGGCATACCTCTCGGTTGGCCCGCTCCTAAACCCAAATGAAAATTTTGGGTCCTCTTCTACAATCCAGATAGAAATACTGGGTCCACCCCAAAACCCTGAAAATATGGGGTTTTGGACCCAAAAAACCCCTTTCCTCATCAAACTCTCTACTCGGGAGCCGGGAGGTCGTCTTTAATTGGTCTCAAACTCTTAACCCTTGCATCTGTTCTATAATCTGCAGTCTGCGACGGTGAAAAGGGGCAGGAAAGAGCGAGGGGTCTCGGCGCGCCTCTTTCATACGGAACGAGAGAAGGAAGAGAAGGGAAATTGATGCCTACGGTGCTCAGAGGATAAGATTCTCTCCGTAAATCGCCCATCCCTTGCTCTCGTCTTCCCCTCCGGCACCGGCATCAGCAAGCGCACAGCGCACCCCCTCTCTTTCTGCGGTGGCAAGTATTCCTCCCTCTCTCTCTCTCTGTCTCTCTCTTCTTCTGTTGCTTCTCTTCCTGTATCTCTCACTTTTCTAGCCAATTTGCAAGCAAGTGGCTTAGTATAAGATCTCATCTTCATATGCGCATTAGTTGTGTTCCAAGTTTATCAGCTGCTGTTTTGCACAGAACTAAGTGAGCGAATGAAGTCATCTTTTGAGAATTCTGATCCCTCTGTGGATGACACTGTCAAGCTATTAGAGTCAGAAGGGCTTGAAGGTGATTGGAGGTACAATTTGTATAGTTGTTATTCCAGCATTTGGTTTTCCTTATGCCTGGGTGTTTTGGTAGTACAATTTTCACTATAGATGCCAACATGGAAGGGTTTTAGGTAGTTGAGAATGCTGGAATAGTATACTGGACGATGCAGCAATGCTTGATCATTGTTAGGCTAAGTTTCTGTTTACTCCCCCTTTTTAGCTTCAAAAGAGATGGTAGCAATGCAATCTTCTTACCAGGAAAGAAAAAGAGCAAAACAAAAAATGAGAGCCAGGTTTGTTATGTTATTGTTATTTTTCTTAAGCCATTTGTACAACAACAAAGCATGCTTTTAAAACTTGTGATGCAATTTTTTTACAGGGTGAGATGAAGAGACAACCTATGCGCCTAAGCAATTCCCAGAAACGGAAATTAAAAAAGTTGCAGGTATTTCAACTTGTTTCCATACTGCCATGTCCTTGTGATGTTCTTAGTTCTTTACTGGTGCGTGAAATTTTTTCTGTCCTCTTACTTGTTGTGCATACAGGAGGAGAAAGAAAAAAAGGCCTTGGAACTGAAAAGTATTAGAATCTTGGAGTATGCTACTGCTTTGTTATATTTTATTACAATCACGTTGTTGAGGTTAATTTTAGTAGTTAATAATTTTGCTGAATTACCTTGCAGGAAGTACAAGATTCAGGATAGCACGTATTCTCTTCTTCAATCTTCAGGGAATATGGGTCAGGTTTGTAGCGTCAAAATTGCTTTGTGAAGTTTAGGGTACATTTGGGTGTAGCTTAGATCCTGAGTGGAACAATCATATTTGCAAGGGGATGTACAATGAAATGATCAGTAAGATCGGGCGTGGACCTCCATATTGGTGTTATCCATGCGGATTTATGTTTCTTCCAAATTGACACATTTGACCATGTCTCACTATGCATGGATATTCCCATGCCGTCACTCCCCTTGATTGGTGGTGGCCTCAAATGGACCCCACAATTATCCCTCATATAGTTATGAGGGACACCTCTTCGTAGAAACTTACCCAGTATTTAGGTGACCTGATATTACCTTCCACTTTAAAACCGGGATCATGCTGTAACTATTTAAAATCCATCCAATGGCAATGGTCCACCTATCATAAATTGAATCTGTCATACCCCCTCACCCTTGACCCCCACAATGAGTTGGGACTCATAAGAAAAAACTCACCCCAATGGAGTGTGTACCTACCACAATAGAGTTAATCATGTATTTTAGATGTGATCAACCAACGATTGTTTTGCTCGAATTGAAGTGAGCCTTTTTATGGTGCCAATATATTCATGATCGTGTGATATGAGCGGCCTGTAGTCACGAGTAGCAGGTTAATATGTGGTTTTTTGAAAGAAGTGGAACATACTTGACTTTGAAAATGTGAGCAAGCTAGTTGGTCTGTCTCGCACGGCACCTACTGTTTGAGACAGCCTGTGGGGGCCCCACATGATTAATTTGAACCCGTAATCCAAACCACCCCCACCCCCCATATGTCATGGATCCCATTAGTTTTACACAGAGACAAATGGACTGGACCACTGGATTGAAGTCAAACAAAATCATGCATTTTAACACCGTTAAACTTGAGGGCTACAGATTCAGGGGTTAGGATGATGGGATTGATTTGAAATTTTCATATATGGGCTGGTGAGCCGCATAGAGCACGGCCCTGTAGATCTTTGTATGTGTGTGATATATGCATGTAAACAAGAGAAAATGCCTATATATAAACACTCACAAACACATGTATGATCCCTAGGCAACAACCCTAGTGAGGGCCACTCAAGGGTGTCCTACTTTATCCACTCCTCACTACCCTTGCGTGAATTGACATCATACCCAATTTGACATCCCTGAGGACTTTTCTCACCCTTGGATTTGAGATCCAACTTTTTTGGATTGTTGGTCTTGAGGGTGGCCCGTATTTTGATCGTCATAGATCCTTAGGGCCTGAAACTTGGTGAGCCCCCTCTCTTTCCCCACACTTAACCGCCCAGGTGGTCCCTCTTGGCGGTCACCCATGATCTCCATGTGTGACTGATTTCGTCAAAGAGATCTCTATCCTTATGTATAGATAGACCAATAGATAAAGAGAGAAGATAATCTTATGTTGCCGTTAGCTTGGTTTTGGCGGCAGCAATAACTGAGTTTAACCTATGTGGATCAACACTTTATCTAACTCACTTGTATCAAACACCTCCCCTTGTATTGCCGTTGGCCCAAATTTTGCTCCAAGTAAAATGATATGCACCAATGGATTTTATCATGTGTGAAATATGTCATTATTTTTATATACATGATCACTCCAAGCTTTATAAAACCTCGTTTAGAGTGAAATTTGGTGGGGCAGTTATGCATGTATAATTTGGATTTGTATGGCATGAACATATTTGGTCAAGCAAGGGTTGGCCCTGCAGCAGATAAACGAGTTGATTGGTTACCTTTACTGCAATGATGATGGAAACACACAATCATGTCCTGTGATACCCAGATACCTGTACAAGCCCAACGTATCCGTGTCTTACTAATACGACACTTGTATTGGTACCTGATACTGCACTGATACTTCTAGAGAAGGAGTTTAATGTATCTTACTTATAAAGCCCTTTATTTCATATAGTTCTTTTAATATTTTTAATTCTCACCATAAAAAATGCTAGAAAGGGACGCAAACAATGATAATTTCATTGATTCCAAAGTGATCTAAAAATAAAATAAAATTAGGACACCCATATCCATATCCATGTTCTAGATTTTCAAAAGTAAGGAGTCGTATCCCTGATCCCCGTATTAGAGTGTCCGTATCCATATCCGTATTTGGGCATCATTGATCATGTCTCGCACATAACAACATTGATTTGCGTAGTGGTGTAGCTCATCTTGATTCTGAGCAATACTCTTGTGGGACCCACTTGGATGCATGGTAGTCCTCATGGAATGGGGCATTTAAAGCTCTTTGGATTAGGGGTGGACAAAAAATCAACCTGATTGACCATCATACGGTTGGATATTAAGACCTCAACTGCAAGGGTCAATCAATGATAAAAAATTTCATGCGTAGAATCCAGCGATTTATGTACTTTCAAAATTAGGACTTTTTAACCCTTTGGTGAAGTGGATTGTGTTGCGGAAACAATGCTGATTGATAGTCCGATGAGTGTTGATTTAGCATCCTGCCAGTTCATAGGTGGCAAATGAAGAGTTTGGATTGATATAGGTTGCCCTATATTGAAGTTTAGTTATCTTAAATTTGTGATTGTTTCTTGCAGCAGTTTTCATTTGAGAGAGACCTATATGCATGAAAGCCCTGTGGGGCCCACTGGATGATCTTCATGAGGTTTTTTTTTCTCTTTTCTTTTTTTGGCGGTGGTAGTGTCAGGGGATAGATCAAAAAGTAGCTTGATCATATTCCAAATGGTGTAGATATTAAGGGATCAAAGTCAAGGGTGGAAAAGGCTAAAATGATTCTTCATATCTAATGGCAGATATGTTTTAGATGTGTCTCAATTCAAATGGGTCTGGTGCCCATCCAGAGGGGGTTAGTGGGTAGCAGGGAGGGAATGGGATGAAAGGTGGGGCCCATTTGGGTTGTAGCCCATATAGTGTTACTCGTGATCATGAGCGCGTATTGTAAAGTGAGAATCTCCCTCGAGTTTAAAATTGAGAAGCTTTTGTTGGCAGACCACCTGCATTTATACTAATCACTAGAGCAGGATTGGTTAGAAGGTTTTAATGTGGATTAAGAGCAGGTAAAAATTAGATTGATTTTGATGATCCTATCCCAAAGTAAATGGCTTTATATGCAC
The DNA here is from genome assembly GCA_029852735.1 of Persea americana. Lineage (NCBI taxonomy): Eukaryota > Viridiplantae > Streptophyta > Magnoliopsida > Laurales > Lauraceae > Persea > Persea americana. Next base: position 37,692,575 of record CM056817.1, read on the forward strand.
TTATAGACCATCATAACTTTAGGGCATGTAAGTCGTAAACAGCCTGTTAGTATCATCAGATCATATTCATCTTTTATCTACCCTACTCCACACCAAGTCCTTCCAATACCACCCCACCATTATGATTGACATGCATACAGTTAGACCAGAAAAAAATGGTCTCATATTTGAAATTTGAAGCCCATTCTCATTTGAACATGTGTATTTACATGCATGCATGTGTGCAATAGGTAATTTTGGATCTTGCATTACTAATTATATTTGTTATCATGTAGGTTGAAACTAAAAGGGAAAAACGTAGGAGGGCCATACAACTTTCTAAAGCAGGCTTAGAAATGCCACATGATGATCCACCATTGAAGAAAAGAGTTAGCCATGCTATTTTTGATCAGAGTGAATTTGCTGCTGAGGTTGATACTGATGATGACAAAAGCCGCTCTAAACAAGAACATCTTGATGATTGCTCTCCACAATCAATTATAGTTGAAAGAGATGCCATTAGTTCTCATGGGATTTTTGACAGTCATCAGATGGAAACTTGCAGACAGAATACAGAACCTGCAACAGATACCACCTTAACAATATTAGAAGTTGACAATAACAATACTGGGAAGTGTACTAGGTGGGATCAGAATACCCCTGCAATTGCTTCTTGTAATTATGTGGGAGGAGAAAAAACTGAACCACAGGTGCTCTCTCTCTCTCTCTCTCTCTCTCACTCTCACACGCGCGCGCTCGCACACATCTGTTGATGACAGCCTTGCTTTATTTTTTATTCCTTCGTAATTCTTATCTGCCCTCCTAAACTATCCTATCAAACTGAATTTTTCTCAAGGCACTGCTGGTTGATTTCTCCTTGTTCCAACTGGGGCTTGAATAGCTACCCTGCCTCCTCTTGAAGGACTTTGATGTACCTTATCAGTTGAGCTAGTAGCACATGATGATTCTCTCTCTCTCTCTCTCTCTCTCTCTCTCTCTCTCTCTCTCATGAGATCAAGGGTGTTTGTTGTATGGTTTGGATTGGGAGATTGGTGGGCCCCACCACTAGTTCACATGGTGAGAACTGTGTGAACTAGTTCTCACTTGAATATTGCTCTCTCTCTCTCTCTCTCGTGGTGGGGCCCACCTATCTCCAAATCCAAACCGTGCAACAAGCACCCTTGATAGTCACTGATCCCGGGGTTTGGCAACCATGCAAATGGACTTGACTGTTTGATGGAGGGTAGGGTCAAAATGTTATTTGAATATGAAGCCGTTAAAATTGAGGGCCATGGATGAAGGGGTTAGGGGCATGGGATTAGGGTCAAACTTGATACATGGGGTGGTCCCACATGGATCTTTCCAATTCCCCTAACCAAAAGATGGGACCCACAGTGGGCCCCACGGAAAGTTCGCACCTAAACAAGTTTTATATATATATATATATAAAGGCCTGATCACTTGTACACCTCTTATTCTACGCGCATGTGCACACATTGTCCTGGGCCCACCAATCAAGGAAAACGTGGTGTATCCAAAAATCTGGATGGACCATGCCATTGCATAAAAATTCAGGCCCATCATATCATTGTAACCACTTGATCTGTGGCCTACAAGCTTAACGGCTTTATATATATATTTAACCCTTGATCCAACGGTCCAGTGTATTCGGATCCGTGTACAAAAATGGGATAGGTGACTATCCATAAGATCTGTGCGTGGGGTGTGCACCTGAAAATTTGTGTATATATGTTCCTATATATATTTATATATATCTTCGGTGGGTGGTAATCCTAGCTTATCCTCTTAAGCTATCCTATCTAACTTCATTTTTCATAAGGTGCTACTGGTCCTAATCTCCTTGTTCCCACCAGGGCTCACACTTAGCTAACCTGGACTTTTCTGCCCCTCACTGGCTGAGTTAATAGCCTGGGATGAAAGGCTTACGTGTTTTGCTTCATGATTATGACATTGAAATTGATTTTGTGTTTTGGAAAGGAGGTTCATGCTTCAAAAATTGTTTGTCAAAATGCGAGCTACCTTGATGCTCATGTGGATTTGAAACCTGCGAATGACCGGACTGTAGTGCATGTATCAAGACCACATGAGGTTGAAAGCAAAAGGGGGGATCTTCCTATAGTCATGATGGAGCAAGAGATAATGGAAGCTATCAATGAAAATTCCACTGTTATTATTTGTGGGGAGACTGGGTGTGGTAAAACTACTCAAGTTCCTCAGGTGAGTTCTTGTAAGATGCTCTATATTTTTTAGGCTTGAATTAACATTGGGTGCGATTTCATAAGAGTTAAAATAATGTTTCTTTTTTCTCTTTTAATGATATTCTGCAGTTCCTTTATGAAGCTGGTTTTGCTTCTGGCAAATGCAATGATAGAAAAGGAATCATTGGTGTAACACAACCAAGGCGTGTTGCTGTCCTTGCCACTGCCAAGCGAGTAACCTTTGAGCTAGGGTTTCATCTAGGGAGGGAGGTTGGTTTTCAGGTCAGGCATGACAAGAAGATTGGAGAGAACTGCTCCATAAAGTTCATGACAGATGGAATTTTGCTTCGAGAAGTGCAGGTTCCTACTCCCTGAATCTTACCTGTTTAATGTTGTTCTTTTCTGATTCAAGGTTCAATGCCTATGATCTATTTTTCAATCATATTCTTTTATCCTTTCCGGGAGTATGTGCCAGTTAAATGCAGTTATACTTGGAATTTTGGATAAATTTCAACAATCGGCCCTGTTTTTCCCCCTTTCACTTCTAAACTAATATTCTATTCATATTTTCATTTTGAAACCCCGCACTTGGCTATTTCTCTCATATTTATAGCATTCTTTGCAGAGTTACAGAGTCTTGAACTGATGGTCAATACAGATATCTTAAATTCTATTACACCTTTCATTTTTCAGTTGGTCCCACTTTTAATTAATAAAAGTAAAGAAAGTTGTTTGTGTCTTGTTTGTGGCTCTTTTTATACTGTGCACGTGGTTCACATGATTAACATCTTTTACTCTGTCTGGTTAGAAGCTTGTAAACATCTATAGTAGAAACATATCTTTATTGATTCCACATTCTCCGTTCACTGTTGACAAAGTCTGTTGTTGTGCAGAGTGATTTCTTATTAAAACGGTACTCTATTATCATTCTGGATGAGGCTCATGAGAGGAGCTTGAATACAGATATACTTATTGGAATGCTTTCTCGGATCATTCAAATCCGTCAGGTAAAAACTGAATCTTGTTTTGTGGACATAGTTCATACATGTCATATATCAATTATACATGTGTAGGGAGACTTTCATCTGCGTATGGTCCACATATAGCTTATTTACAGACATCCTTGTGGGGCCTGCATGATTGCATGCCAATTACAAGATTTTATAACCTTTGACAAAATCACCTCAAAGCTCAATGTTTTTCCAAATTGAAGTTTCTCCCGTTTGTGGTATTTTTCTGTAGCTGAATAAAATTAGTACGTTTTTTTTAATGGAAGTTTATTGAAATTTCTATCCAACAGTGAATATTGTTCAAATGAGTTTCAAATTGGGGTCAGTGCCAATTCATTTAGGAGTCGGGGTGGAGTGGGGACAGTGCCCCCCCACCCACCCAAAAAAAAAAAACAAAGAAAAAAAGCGAGGTGACTCTGTCACTCTCCCCTGCTCTCTCTCTCTCTCTCTCTCTCTCTCTCTCTCTCTCTCTCTCTCTGTCTCTGTATGTGATTTTGAAAAATATCCTGACGTTTTCGTGAGACTGTAACAATCTGAGATAATTTTTCCAAACGAGGTCTGCACAGTCCATTCTCAGCACACACCAATCTCAGCACAATCAAAACTCAGCAGAGAATCAAGAACAACAAAGAAATGATGCGTTGCTCTATTATTTTCTTGCAGAGTCTGCATTATATGGCTCATAATTTAAATTGAATGGTTCTATAGTTCCCACACAGTTCAGTATATCCTATATATAGAAGGAAACCATTGTACCCTTTCTTCATTTATCACGCATTTTTCTTGTAATCAAAATTTTTATTTTTTTGCTCATTCTCAGACTTCCACGCAACATTCCTAATTTATTGATCATCAGTTAGCCTTTTTGACCTGTACAAAAATTTAAACCCCTACTTCATCTTCTCAAAACCTCTTTACATGACTAGACATCCACATTGGTCAGACAATCTTACCATTTGACTGGCACCATTTACTAGTAACATTCAGTACAGTGAAGTTGGAGAAGTAATGGATAAGTTCATATTGTAGCTGTCATTTCCTTTCAGTGATCGGCAATGCACTTGGTGCAGCACCGGATCCGTGACCGAGTAGACCAACGCCTTAGATGTGGGGTTGATCTAATCCAACGAAGGGATTCCAAACAGGAAAATTCTCACGATAAGGAAAAACACCACAATTGGAGAGAAAAACTCATGAATCTTGATTAATTGATACTAAGCATAAGCAATTACAAGAGGGACTCATCTATATATATAGAGGGTAGAATCATTCCTTAGCAAACAAGACCTTCTAAATAAAATAGGAAACTAGCTAATCCTAATCAAACAAGAAATAGAAATTAGAAATAGTCTCTAATTAAACAAGGAATGAAAATAGAAATAGGTTGCCACGGTAGCTCTCAGTCAATATTGGGCTTGTGGACTGAACCTAATGGACCAGGTTGGCCTATGGGTCAATGGGTTGACCCAGCTGACTTCTTGGACCAGGTTCGTACTGCATCAGCACTGTAGATGACACTGGATGTATGTTCCCACCTCACCATTCTGATTGTAATACATGTGGCTCTTTTGTGTTATCTCCCACATGATGGAGGTACAATATCTTTCTTGGCTAGTTTATTGCATTCTATGTAGCGTGCCCATTCCCCTTGTTTGACGTGAGGTCTTTTGTATGATACTTTCCGAAGATGAGTTGCCATATCCTCTCCCGAGAAGCTGATGCTAATTGTTTCTTTGATTTACTTTTCTTTTCAGTATTTTGTTCTTTTTGTAAGGGATGTGATTCTGTGCATGAATTGCAGAAATTATATATGGAGCAACAAGAGAAGATACTTTCAGGAATGCATATTAGTCCTGAAAATATGGTTACTGAATTAAAGCTCATACTTATGAGTGCTACCTTGCGAGTTGAGGACTTTGTTTCAGACAGAAGGCTATTTCATGATCCTCCACCAGTTATAGAGGTCCCAACCAGACAATTTCCAGTGACTGTTCACTTCTCCAGGAGAACAGAGATAGTGGACTACATGGGCCAAGCTTATAGGAAGGTTATGTTAATTCACAAGAAGCTGCCACCAGGAGGTGTACTTGTATTCGTCACTGGCCAAAGGGAGGTGGAGTACTTGTGTAAGAAGCTAAGAAAGGCTTCACAGCAGTTAATTAAAAACAGCTCCAGAAAAAAATTAGATGATGGTGTTGATCTGGTCGCAGAAGTGGGTCGCATTGATCAAGGGCCTGATATGAAGGATATCAATGAAGCATTTGGGTTTCAGGGTCACTCACATGACCAGCATGCTGGTAGGTTAAGCTCTTTTGATGAGGAGATTGATACTCACGAAAAAGATTCTTATTCCTCTGAGTCAGCAACTGACTGTGAATTGGAAATTGACAGTGACAGTGAAGATTCTTCTAGCCTTGAAACCAGGGAGAAAACTGACATGGTGGTTGATGTTCTGGGAAATTCTGAGAGCCTTGCTTCATTAAAGGCTGCTTTTGAGGCTCTGACTCATAAAACATCAAATACAAATCACGGAGAACCATGTCCTCTTTCTCCAGGTATGGATGGATGTGTAGAGAAGTCTCCTATTGATGGGAAGAAATGTGGAGTTGATGGTCGCTGTCCTGGTACATTACGTGTCCTGCCTCTTTATGCTATGTTACCAGCTGCAGCCCAGCTCCGTGTATTCGAAGACGTATGTGAAGGGGAGCGGCTTGTCGTAGTTGCTACCAATGTGGCTGAGACCTCTTTAACCATCCCTGGAATAAAGTATGTGGTTGACACGGGCAGAGAGAAGGTCAAGAACTACAACTGTGCTAGTGGGATGGCATCATATGAAGTTCAATGGATAAGCAAGGCATCTGCTGCCCAGCGTGCAGGAAGAGCCGGGAGAACTTCGCCTGGCCATTGCTACCGCCTCTATTCCTCTGCTGTCTTCAATAACATCTTTTTGGAATATTCTAGTGCTGAAATAACCAAGATTCCTGTTGACGGTGTTGTCCTTGTAATGAAGTTCATGGGCATTGACAAGGTCAGTTATATTTTCATAATGTATTTCTAAATTTTGCATAAAAAACTAATATTTGCTCCCATTGGTTTCTCCACATACACTGTTGCCGCGGGCATTGTCTAGATGAGATTGATCTCCACTGCAACATGGTGACTATGTTAAACATGTCCATTACTCATTTGGATAACATCCGCCATTTCCTATGGCAACACAGATGTTAAATATGCCATATATTTAGGCAATGCATCTGCTGGGGCTTAGTAAAGGTCACCTAGCCAAAAAATCAAACAGTACCACTTATCAGGATGAATCTAGCAGACTAGCACATCAATGTGAAATGTTGGCATTTTTAACTGGCATTCATTTTGTACAAGATTCACCCAATAAACAGCTGACCCATCCAGGCACCAGGAAACTGATCTGGTTTTTAAGTGCATGAAAGATCGACAAACTTCTTGAGAATGGTTGTAGATTTCATTTCCCTTTTCCATTTGAGCATATTTTCAATCTTTAATTTTACATTGTCTATGTTTCAGGTTGCAAATTTCCCTTTTCCCACTCCCCCAGAGACTACTGCACTGGTGGAAGCTGAACGTTGCTTGAAAGCTCTTGAAGCACTTGACAGCAAGGGGAGACTTACTCCAATTGGAAAGGCCATGGCACAATATCCCATGAGCCCTCGTCATTCTCGTATGTTGCTCACAGTCATTCAAATTATGAGGAGTCAGCAAGGCTATGCTAGAGCAAATTTGGTTTTGGGCTATACGGTTGCTGCAGCTGCAGCTTTGAGTTTTAGCAGCCCTTTTATTATGCAGTTTGGCGGATGTAATGAAAGTACAGACAGCTTGGGTGATGGCCAAGGTGAAAACAGTTTCAAGCAGGCTGGAATATGTAGTGAAAAGATTCTTGATCGGCAGGAAAAACAGAGGCAGAAGAAACTGAAAGCAGCGGCTAAAGAAGCTCGCTTGAAATTCTGTAATCCTAGCAGTGATGCTCTGACCATAGCATATGCTTTGCAAGCATTTGAGCTTGCTGAAAACGCTGTGGAGTTTTGCAAAAACAATGCTTTGTATTTGAAAACCATGGATGAGATGTCCAAGTTGAGAAAGCAGCTGCTTCGGCTGATATTTCATCAAAGTGCTGTAGGTGGGTTACAACAGGAGTTCTCATGGACTCATGGAAATGTTGAGGATGTGGAACATGCCTGGATGACTCCCATTGATAAGCATCCCCTTTTACTGATGGAAGAAGAGATTCTGGGGCAAGCGATCTGTGCTGGTTGGGCGGATAGGGTTGCTATGCGCATCAGAAGAGTGTCAGAATTACCAGATAAAGATAAGAAAGCTAATGCAGTTCGGTATCATTCATGCATGGTAAATGAAACTGTGTTTCTTCACCGCTGGTCATCTGTTTCTCAATCTGCGCCAGAATTTCTTGTGTACAATGAGCTACTTCAGTCAAAACGACCATACATGCATGGGGTAACTAGTGTCAAATCTGAGTGGCTTGTAAAATATGCTAAATCTCTTTGCAGTTTCTCAGCACCACTCACGGACCCAAAACCTTACTATGATCCTTCAATGGATCAAGTCTTATGTTGGGTCAGCCCTACTTTTGGTCCGCATCTGTGGCAGCTTCCATTGCATAGTTTGCCGATTAAGAATGATGTGCTTCGGGTGTCCACATTTGCATACTCTTTGCTAGCAGGCAAAGTGTTACCATGCATGAAATCTGCCAAAAAGTTCATGGCTGCACCACCAGCTAGCATTTTGAAGCCTGAGGCAGCAGGTCAGAGACGGGTCGGCAATTTGTTAAATAAATTAAAGATGGGATCGAGGATGATTGATAGCCGGAATGCATTAAGAGAAGCCTGGAACAAGAATCCACAGGAATTGCATTCAGAGATTCTGTGTTGGTTTCAAGATAAGTATCATGATATGTTTGAAGAGCTTTGGGCACGGATGCATCATGAAGTTTTACTGGGGGCCCATGAACTCTTCCCAGAAAGGGTAAAAAGAGGAAGGAAATAGTCTTTTGAAATGCTAAATCAAAATGCTACTAATTTAATTTATTAATGTTTTATAACTCTTTTCATCAAAAAAGACGAATTTGCAATACTACACATTGCCGTTAGAGTTAATGGTAGTTTCGGATTTACCTGAAAAGCATATTCTAACCAAAGGGAGAAGGATAGGACATTATGACATCTGGTGTGCGAGTATATGCGGTTTAAGATTTAGTGATTGGAAAGTTTAGTTTGGTGCTACCATTAAAAAGTGTAGTTTGGTGCTGTTCCTCAGTCGCTGTTTTTGACAGATACTTCTTCATTTAGCTTCTAGCTGGAAGCTTGTATATTGATGCAAATTTCTTTTCCTTTTATCCTGTCAAAGCTAAAAGGATCTATTCCCATCTATAGTTGAACTCGAGCTGTGTCTTCTCTGGAGTTGAAGTTTGTTACTATGCAGTCATACGACTATCAATTCCTGGTCTTAAGGCGTGTTGCTGCTGTCCTTCCTGTGATTCACGCGGCTTTCTTCCGGAAGATTGTTACAGGAAAGATTTGATGCTGACCAGAATAATCTTTTCTATTTATTAAGAGTATGATGTGCTAAATTTACGTTGTGCCATCAATTACATGATTATTTCTTTTTTGGCCGAATTATCTTTTTTTATGCCTAGAGGCATCCAAAGTAACTCAATTGGCATTCTGGAGCTTGACTTCTAATGTATGTATGTTCTTAAAGAGAAATGTCACGTGTTTGATGTCACTCTCATTTGCAGAATAGCAAGTAGCATCTTTCCTCTTTTTCTTTGCTAGTTTGTTGATCTTTCTCCTTGTGTGCTCTTCCTTGGCATTGTGGAGGTGATTAAGCTGCCCTTCCAGAGCAATCCATGAAAATTCTTCACCAGGTTATTTGCTTTATGGAGTCTAAATCCATTTATGCATCTGGCTGCCTTTAAGGTTGAAAGAAAGATTATTATGAATGAAATCATTTTAAAAACAGGCCTTTTTTCCTTTTATTTTAATCCCTTTTATTTTCTGAGAGTATTACTCAGTTTAGGCAGATCTAAACCTGATATTATTTAGTCCTGACCAAAACCCATTTACATATGACAACCTCCATGCAGACACCTTTTTCCAGTCCACTTTGCAGTGGTGGATACTCAACAGTCAACCCTGCTTGTGGTGAAAGTGCAGAATTCCTACCATTCCAACTGCTGGTTGGCTGGTAGCTTTGTATTTCCATTATCTTTTTATTCGATCATATGCTGTATCAGTAACATATACATACTAGCAATATATGTTAGTGTATGGGTGAGGCCAACCTTTTGTGTTATCTGACCTGTTCATATCACATGTATCTGTGTAGGAACTGACCAAAATTTTACTTTTGAGTGGCATGCACTGATGGATTGATCTTGTAAGAAAATATGATTACATATTTTACAAATCTAAACCAGATGTGTTGTTGTACCCCCTAGAAATAAAAGGATGGTTGCATCAGGTTAACAACTAGCGTAAAACTTTTGTCGCATCTCTAATATGAATTCCGATGATGCTGATGGTTTATACGTCTAAATTAAATGTTGTACATCATTCCAATTGGAGTAAAACTTTGCAAAGTGCCTCTAAATACATGGATGCATGTTGTGAAAGAGTCCTATCAAGCAAAGGTGGGCCTGCTCATGGATTACTTATTCATTAGCTGCCATCAATAATTCAATATGGTACTGACATCAGCATATTACCAGGGACATGATGTAATGACTTATCTTCTAACATTTGTAAATCTCATGGTTTTTTTTTATACCGAAATTCTAAAATTCGAGCCACCTAAAAGGACTCAAATGACCTTTGGAATTTCTGAAATTCCAACTTCTTTGTTTTTGTGTTTTTTTTTTTTCGGAACTTTTGGATGCTCTAGTACAGAGGAGGATTTAGAAATTTCACAAGTTGGGGAATTTATAAATTCTCCAAAACAAGAATTCTTTGAAATCCAGCTAAGATTTTAAGGTCTTTTTATCCAAATACAATGAACTAGCCATCAACCTTAACGAACATTTTACCAAAAACGAAAATAAAAGGCCTCAACAAGTGAAGGGGGATGGCAACACCAAGCATGCGTTAGCATTGTCACCTCCCAACTTTTATGTTTCCAACACTATAAAATCAAGAAGAGGGGGAATCCAACGTCCTTTCATGCAAGAATTTCAATAGGTGTGTTGTCTGATTGCCATCATTTACATATGTAAATTATTCACATGAGTATAATTACTCTTGATTAACTCATGTGATGCGGCAATGAAGTGTGAAAATGGTGTAAATATAACTAATTTCACTTGAAAATTTACACACCTCAAAGAGGTGGTAAAATGGTTATTTACGCCATTATAACAAGGTAGGGGTACAGTTTGGGACCAGCCAGACAAGTCATGGGTTTGAACTCTTGTGACAACCTTTTTCTTTTTGACTTTTCCAGGGCCCCAACTTCATGATCCGAGCTGTCCAACTTTTTGATAGGTTTCAAAAAACCTAAAACATATTTTAAATCTTTATGGATTTTGAAAGATTTGTAATAAGTAAAACATCCAAGAAAATTCCAATCTATAGATCTAATTTTTTGCACTTCCGTAGACCCACAACTCATGATCTAAACTACTCAATTTTTTTTGTACTAATGGTAAACTTCAAGCTGTTTAGTTTCATTTCTTAATTCTTCATGAATCTTGGAAAATTTATGAAAAACATCCATAAAATCCTAATACATCTAAACCGATGGATTTACGTAATTACTCATGAAAATAGTAAATTTGATAAGCATGATAATGTGTTTTACATGTGTAATAATTGCATATATAGATATATCAAACTTATTTACTTATTCCATGTGTAAAAGGCAAACATCCACTTCTGTGGACGGTGGGAAATGCGGACTCAATGTAGGACAAAATTTTGCAAAACAAGAGTCTCTCCTTATGCATAAGCTTGAGGTTCTTGAAATGCTTGCATGGTTGTTTGTAGCCGAGGTTTCTTTTGTGGTGAAAATTATGTAAAAATACAATAAAGACACGAAGACGGGAGAGCATGTGCTCATGAGTTCTTGTCCTCGTACCAGTCTCTACTTCTGCAATCCTAGACACTGAAATCCATGTATTGTTTTGTTGTTATTCTAAGCTAAGTCGAATGATCGCAAATGCCATCATGCCAAGTTTCCCAGACAGCAATTCATCTCAGCGAAAAGCAACCTGGCTAGCATAGTGGCATGTATCTTCATTAAATGATACAGTCCATATAATCGTAGATCAGATCTGCCAAATTGGTACGAGCAGTCCATCTGTATCTCCCCTTACTGCTTCTGATCATTCTATCAAATAATCTTCCTTCCAATAGAAAGTAAATCAAATCTTTCAAAAGTCAAGTGCTACCTTCGTCTCCAAAAAGTCAAAGGGGTATGTACATCTCCACCTTATAATTTTATCTCTTACCTCTTTAATATTCTCTAGCTAAAACTTTTGTCTACGTAAACTTTTGGGCGTGTTTGGATGCATTGTGAATTGAAGTATGGTAAGGGGAGACATTAAATCAAGAGAGAATAAGATATAAGAGGTTATGATGGTGTTTTTTTTTTAGTTGTTTTGTATGAAATCTTTTAAACTTTTTGTATAGAAAATTGAAAATTTTTTTGTCTTTTAATGGAGAAAGGAGATTGTTTTTTTAACTTTTAAAAAAAATTCAGAAGGAATTTTAAAATTGTGTAATTTTGAAATGATCCTTTGTCATTTCTTGTCTGAATTCACTTTACTTTTACTTAACTAATTAATTGCCAAACACGCCATAAAGGGGCCCTTTGTTTGCATGGAGTTGAATTTGTAGAATTCTAATAAAAATATTTCTAGAGGTGGAAATAGAGGTGAATATTCAAGGGATAGTTTGCCTTTAATGCATGGGATAAGGAAAAAAAAAAAAAAAAACGCATTACCATGTTTATCAAAATCAGTATTTTCACTTGAATAAATGATTACATCCAATACTTTTAGATGTATTTGGACATTTTCACAAATTTCTGAAAATCCACTTGTCTTGATGTTTTTCATTAATACAAGAAGATTGAATGGTTTGGATTATGAATTAGGAGTCTACAAAAATGTAAAAAAATCAGATCTATGAGTACAAACAAATGTATAGGTGCGTAACCATTACACATGTGAATCATGTATATACGTAAATGACTGTGCAAAAGCAACACCTAAAGGTCTATATATTATCCTTAGATGAAAATTGAATTTAGAGAAGATAGAAAATCATTTTCTAAAATTGACTAAAATTAAAGAAATAAAGGTTAATAACTAAATATTAAATAACCCCGTCTTAGTGGAAAATAAACTAAGATGGAAAATGAATCTCCGGCTTTCATTCAAATAAATTATTCTTCATCTCCTTTTTATTCCCTTTCAATCTAATGCGAGATTATTTAATAACTGATATTTCATTTCTTTTTGATTTTAGCCGCATTCAAAAGTGAATTTGAATTTCTAGGAATTCAATTGCATGCAAAGAAATGACCCCTCTCTATTCCAATGCAAATAAAGGGGTCCAAAATGAATATGGTTTGACAGAAAACCAAATAGGGTTTTATAACAATCCGGGTACGTGAAAGATTGGATCTGAATCCACATTTGGAGAGCAATGTGATTTGTGACTTGTGACTTGTGAGGGAAAAAACGGATTCTAATTTCTAAATATAATCGGTCTACAAACCGATGGATGGACCAGCTCGGTTTAGCCCAATCTAGTTCAGCCTGGTGACCTGACCATGGTTTACCTGCATTAAGAAGACAAAATAAATTATTAAAATTAATAGAAAATTTTCTTTTATTCTTTTTTTACTTGACCCTCCACTTCACAACACTGTACAAGTAAATTACTCAAACGCACCTGTTCAATGATCGATCGTTGGGGCAAATATAACCCATGTTTGGCATCTCTATTTTCAATCTCTATTTATACAAATGTCTATAGCGGGAAGAGATTTGGAAAATAAGAACGTTTGGCATGCCATTCTACCTTCTACCCGCTTTAGAGAAGTAGAGATAAATCCTCTTAATAAGAAAGACCCCATTTGACTTGTGAAAAAGAAAAGCCTCGGCCTCCTTTTGATGTCTCTATCAAATAAGATTAGAGATACCAAACAAAGCTACTAGGGCTCACAACGTGGTTCGAATTATCGGTCGATACCAATCCGTATCGGCTGATACATACCAATATTGGCCTCCACTGGTTTGATATCGACTTGCAAATCGGTCGCAGTCTCATCTTGACAAAATATTCCCAAATTTTCAAAATTGATCGGCCGAAATTTCAAAATACCGGTCTTAACTGATATTTTCCAAAATATAGGCCTACAATGTCTAAAGCTCTTTTTTTTTTTTTTTTTTTCATTTTTCCTTTTGTACGCATTTTTTCCTCCTTCCAAATATATTAGATGCTACCCTTGATCTTTCCCAACACTTATTTTACTTTCAAGCTAACAAAAAGTTTTATTTTTTTTTACGGATTTCATTCGAAAAAATCATATACAACTCTATCAAGGTGAGTATTATGATTTCTTTTCATAATTTTTAAATATTTATTTAAAAATACCTTCGAAATAAGGTTTGTATGCCCTTTTTATCATGAATACATTTCATTCTCTTTTATTTTCAAATTTTGAGGCTAGCTCTACTAATTGAGGTTTTGAAGATTGGAAATTTTGTTGAACCTTATAGATATTTGCAAAATAGCTACTGAAATTTGTTTGGAGTGTGTTGAAAGCGCTCGTGGCTTCTTAATTTGGTATATATCTAAGAAATAATGAGCAAAAGCTTTAGTTTCTTAAATTTAATGTTAATAGATAGCTCATAAGTCACAATTATAATTATGATTGCATTTCGTAGAACTTGTGATATTTTAATTTATTTTAGTATACACATGTAAATATATTTAATGGGGGGTATTCTTATGCATACTTCCCTTACCATTTTGGTGAGGGACACTTCTATTATGAGAAGTTTTCAAGTACAAAGTACCTCATCTTATGTACTAAAAAAAAGAGCTTTGTATTTGAAAACTTTCCATAATAGAAATGTATCTCACCAAAATAACGAGGGAAGTATGCATGAGAAGCCCCCCATATTTAATTATAAGGTTTTGTGAGGGACCTTTTAAACGGAATCCCAAAATAGTGAGTCTAACAGAATCCCAAAATAGTGAGTCTACATAGTCCAGTTCAGATGGTCCGCGACCTTTTTTCTTTGTTTTCTGTCCAAGATCCAAACTCCAAAGACGAAAGCCCGGTTTCCTTTTCAGTCCGTGAAGTCACTGATGAGTTGACACTTTTTCCCTCTCCCTGTCACTTCAGTTCATCAGCTTTTCCTTTCATATGCGTAGAGAATACGAAGTCGCAGGCCTTGCACGGATTCCTCATTCATTTCTCGATCATAACCTGATTCCTCTTCCGAGATTTTCTCGTTCTCACTCTCTACACTTTGGAAGATAACGTCTCTGTATCTGTAAGATTTTTTTTTCTTTTATTGATTTTGAGCTCTCCTTTTAAGCTTCTTTTACCTGCAAAGGTTGATGGATATGATTGCTCACTTAAATCCCTAAAGATGCTACTTTTAGCTACTATTTTTCATTTTTGGTGATTGGGTTTTGTTGTTCTTGGGTCAGGATTGGTAATTCGCTTTTGATTTTGTTTGGGGGTGGGTTCAAGGGATTTGGGTGTGTTTGGCCATGTTCTAAATCACATTAAATTTGGGTATTTCCCAAGAATGGATGGGGAATTGGGGACCCATTATTCTGTTCAGCCCAAATTTATGGTTGTGGTACAGGATCATGACGAATTGGGGGCAGAAAAAGGGTAGAAATCGGTATCGAGCATGTGGTCTCTCATTTCTGGGTTGCCCCAAATGCATAGTGCGATGAATAGCCATATTTCCTGCTGAGATTTTATTCTGAATTTGATGTGTTAAACACACCCTTAGGGTATGTTTGGCATTTTCGGTGGAAAATGGAATCTGCTTTTCAAGGGAGAATGATTTTCATTTTCTGAGAAGAAAGTATTTTCCCCATTTATTTTTTTGTGTGGAAAGTAGATCTGGACCCAGGATGAAGGGGACCATTTTCTGCAGTCATATACAAGAGGTGAAATACATTTCACCGTGGAAAGCGTTTCCACGAACCAAGCAATGGAAACAGAAATCACAGGAAATGTAGTCTTCAGTTTAATTTTCCACAGAGAATAAAATCAATGTTGAATTATTGTGCTGCTGAAAAATCTCTTTCACGATGGTAAATAGTTTGTCATCATCTCCCTTATGAAAGTATAACCCACTATATGTGGGAAAAATTTAATCGTCTTTGGTGTGCATGCTCCTCTGTAGGTCGTCTTCTACCTTTCACCTCTCTCCAACCCTTCCTATATGATCTCTCCCCAACCCATCCATTTTCACATTAACTCATTAAATCTTATAGACTTAATTTTGAGTTTTAGTGATGCAAGTGTGTCCAGCAAAAGGCTGAATTGAACTCAATTTGATGTGGCCCATCTTAAGGTGTTTGAATTGGCGTGGCCAATCTTAACATGTTTGCGCTTGTAAGGAGTACAGATTCAATTGGAATCCTAATTTGTATGGACTAGGGACTTTATTTCTTTTATATAATCTTCCTCTTTCTCCCACTCTCTGCCTGAGATAGGTAGGAAGCCATGGTTTCTCATAATGAGTCCATTCATCTGTGGACAGAGATGATGATGTTGAAGAAATCAATGCTAATGGTCATCACCATCATTGTCACATTAGGCCTATAGAGATCAAGGGTTTGATCTATGACATGACTGGATGGTGGTGGAGATGCCTAGTAGGATTTCAGTCCCTACTATAGATGTATAGTGGTTTTAATCTGCCCATTGCCAATCATTGTTAGACCATATTGCTTGTATTGACCAATATATGACCAGTGAAGTTGATACGATACAGATAAATAGTGGTTAGATAATTTGTTATGGACAAATATTGGGTGTCATCTCACTCTTTTTCTCCTACTCTTCGTCCTCCTCCTCTTTCCTCCCCTTCTCTCCTTCCTCTTCTTTTTTCTTACCACTCCTCTCCTTCTGATTAGAAAGGGTCAACTACCATAACTGTTTTTTCCCCCTCACCGCAAATCCTCTACCAATTCAGCATGCTCAGTCCTCAACAGTCAACCCTGCCTTTGCTAATAGGACATGCTGTAGTGATTGTGGGGTGCATTGGTCCCATCAGATACCAGATGACTTTGGGATCTGTCTATCTGCAAAAAATAAGGTCAATTGGATATTGCTTGCTGTATGATATAAGGTCATTAAATGGACAATAAGAAAATATATTTTTTCTTAAATCAATAATGGTGATATTTCATTCGAGCAAAGCAAGAACAGTATAGAAAGGAAGAAATCAGTATAGGAGAAATATAAAGCCAAGATACGGCCGAGAAGGACAAGAAAAATTACAATAATGGATCTATGTACATCATTTCTCTATCAACTTCCTCATTGGCCAGTGAATTCGGTATCTCCTTGCCATTCTAGGTGTGATTGAATCTAATATCCATGCCACTATCTTGTAGTTGTCTGTCCCTCCTTTCTGGGGAACAACTTTCTTGGGTTTGGGTTTTGTTAATTTTTGAGTTGCAACGTGAATGATGCAGCGTAGACCTCATGGCCACATGTGTGGGGACCAAGTAGATTTAGGAGCTTTCCTATTTATTTAATTGTTATTAGTTAATAGTTTTTTTAGATGAGTTGTATTTAGGATTAGGTTTCCTATTTGTTTGTTTTCCTATTTTAATTAGGTTTCTTAAGGCTCAAGTCTTCTTTTACTATTTATATGGCATTGTACAAGATTAATTTTAGAGAGTTGATTAATGAAATTGAGTTTTCTCATTGAGGTGCGTCCTCGTTTATTGTCTCTTCGGAGATTAATTGTGTCTTCGGATATGTGCTTCGGCCCCATTGTGTTTTTAGCACTTCCCACGCAAACCCTAACCCTAGGGTCTGCATCAATTGGTATCAGAGCCGAACGATCCCTCGATCGATCGGCGTGTTATCGTTATCACCACCCATCCCGCTACCCAGATCCATCATACACCCTTTCGCAGATCCCAGCCACATTCCATAACCCTGATCCCCACCATAGAACCCTCCTGTAGCCCATCCCACCTTTCGAAGCCTGTAACGCCCCAATTCCGAATACCGAAGATTACGCTAAGGTACCGAAGTTGGCGTGCTACTTCCCGGAAAATCCGAGAACTTCCAAGATCATAATCCGCAGTGAGGTTAAATTTTTAAAAATTTTAAACAACATTATAATCAACAGTTGAAATGCGGAAGCGAAATAAAAGATAGCGGAAGCAATAGTATCAAGTATATAAATCAGATGTAAAAGTGCGGAAGCTTGATAGTAATCTCAAAGTGGTTATCAAAGTGTTTATACATATTATGCTATCTACACATGTCTCACTACAAAAATACTCTCAAACCCAAAAACAATCTGCACTCAACCCTCCTGTGCAGGCTCTCCATCCTCCTGCTCGACCCCTTGGTCAGCCGGTCGCCATCCGTAGTCCCCAACTACGGGCGTCTCATGGATCGCGTCACCCGCGGGATCATGGTTTGGACCTAAGCACCAAAGATGGGTCAGATCCAAGGATCTGGCAAGGCACCATATGCAGATAACACAAGATGTATACAACAAAAGAGAGTAATGACAAGTACATAATCATATGAGTAAACAAGGTACAAGATCTAGGCAGTTGAGCAGTAATAGCAGTTTAGAATTAGAAATGTAAAGTATCTAAACTAACATACAACAAAGGGGCACATTCACACAAGCTAAATACACCACGGGATATTATGCCGCGGCCCTCCCGTACTGTAAACGTCCCATACCATGAACAGTTTGCGGTGGGGAAATGGTAATAACCATGCAAGGGATAACAACCCTAATAAATATAACATACAATATACATAACACCGATCACACCCCTTTATCGCACCGATCACACCCCTTTATCTCACCGATCACACCCCTTTATCAGATTAACCCGGACGCGGTATCACACCGTCCGTCTAATAACAGCTCATCATGATAGCTCTAAGTAACCAGAACATAGCTCCTACCAGAGATGATCAGTCAACTGGCTGAGCTTAGAACAACTGAGTGAATGTTCAGTGCCGAGTCGGGAACTAAGTACGGGTCCGTGTCTGTCTAGGCTAATCTTGCGTGAGCAAGGTCCTACCCAGGTCTCTAAGAGGTTAAGATACAACATGGAACACAGTCTAATAAACCAGTCCAAGTCTAACAACATTGGATCTACTCCAAGGCTCACAATCGTGGCCTGAGGCAACACAAGTACCATACCATGTCCATCTTTACCAGTTTTCATCCTATGCTCATACACAACGAGCTAACCAACCATTAAAGACTAACCTCTCCAATCTAGGGTTCCACATTCCCAATCTTAGGCCGTATGAGGGCCCGCCTAGACACAAACACGGGTCAATTATCTCAAAACACAACTTAGGGTCACCACTAAGTAGTCCTAGGTTCATGTCCTCCAATTTCCATTAATTAATAGGTTTAAGACAACAAGAAGGATAAGAGAAAAGATTAACTCATGAAAACCTTAAAAACAGGGAATCAAGTGGGAAAAGGCAAAGGACCAATCCTGGGTAATGGTCCACTCTTGGTTCAGGCCTCATCACATGATTAGATCCCTAACTGTAGCCTCAGGTGTCAAAAATGGTAAATCTGGTGCTCCTGAAGTTGTGGACACCATGGGCTACAATTAAGGTTCGAGTCATTGATGATTCGAATCCTAAAACCTCAATTGGTGGACCCCACGAATCAAGGCTGAGCCATGCCATTGATTCGTGTGTGGCACACTTGATTGAAGGTCATTTGGATGGTCAATGGGCCCCACATATGATCAGACATCAAACCTACAGAAATATGGAAAATCACCAATCACAGCTTGCTCGGTCGACATCACACCCTGAGATGTCGACCGGGTGAACTGGATGTTGACCTGGAGGTCCACATCCTGCTGTGTACCCGGTCGACATCATGGCCGTGATGTCGACCGGGTCCACTGGGACCTGGTGTCAAGCAGTTGGGGGGCTCTACAGAAAATCCAGTGTATCCGGTCAACATCATGGCCGTGATGTCGACTGGGTACACTGCATTTCTGCTCTGTTATGAAAATCCAGGTTTCAGTTATTCCCTGTGTTTTCCTGTGTGCCCGGTCAATCGAGACTGTCTGGTCGACCGGGTACATTGTCTGTGCACAGTTTCAGCAAAATAGCTGGGACTTGTATTTTGAGGTATTCTAGTGTGCCTGGTCGACTGAGACAGGGTCCGGTCGACCGGGTACACGCAAATTGCAGAATTCCAGATTCTGGGATTTTCTCCATCTCAATCCATTTTTCCTCCAATTCCTCCCAATTCACCTCCAAACATCACAAAAGCATTCAAAACATAGAAAACACTTCTATACTCCATCCTTCCATCAATCCATCCGGGCCATTGATCTTCCAAATGGAGAAACCCATCCATCAATGGCCATTTTTCCATGAAAACAAGCTCAATAGAAGATCTAAACATGTATTAACATCTAACAGAACTGAAATTACAGAAACAAGAAGGAGAAGCATCCATCTAATGAAATTGCATAAGGTACTTGCCTTAGTGAAGAAGAAAGGGAAATTGAAATGCAAGAAGAGATCCAATAGAGTGTTGGTTGCAAATTGGGAGAGTCTCTAGCCTCCTTGTGCTGGGATTTGGGGAAATTAGGGTTGCTTGGGGAAGAAGATAGGTTAGATGAGAGATGAGAGGCAATTAGGGTTTAGGGCAATGTTTGCAATAGCTTAGGTTATATAGTTTAGGGTTTTAGGCTAATTACCTAAAGGGTATTTTGGTTTTAAATGAAAATGCGATGGGGCCATGGGCATTTGGGTAGTTTGGTGGGTTCTAGAAGGTTCCAACACTCAAGCCCTTCCCATTAGTGCTAATGCTAATTAAACTCTAATCTAATCCAATCTATCAAATTAAATAAAAGCTACATCTAAGACTTAGGAATATTAGACATCTACTCCACAAATTCCTAATATATAGCATATTAAAGATAGAAAATGACTTTTTAATTATTATTAAATCAAACTGAGGGCCCACCAGGGGTGGGGCCTCACAAAGCCCATCAGCCATACGCCCCTATTCCCTTAACCAAACTTCTCCCTGATTCCCCATCATCCCAGTACCGTCAGCACCCTCCCAGCCGCACCTTCCATAACCGAGACCCACCCCAATGCCGAACCTTGAAAACCCCCTTTCCTGCCTCCAACCTTAAACTCCAGAACCTAGTTGAGCCTCCTTCATCGTCTGCCATAGCCCCACAAACCCCAAAATTTCGTCCAGCCTCCCGAATCCCCATTGCAGGACAGAAAAAGAAAGAGCAAGAAACAGAAAGAAGATGAAAGAAGAAGAAAAAAGTAGGAGAGAAAGAGAGCCCGCTGATAGAGAGAGATCGAGCAGGTCCTTGGCATCGTAGTCATCCTCGCCGTCGCGTTGCCTTCGCTACCGTCGCTGCCTCTCGGCGTTACATCTCGCTGCTGCCGCTATCTCCCGCTCCCCATCGTCAGCGCTGCCGGCACCACCCTTCTATCCAAACGCCAGCGGTGAAGAACCAAACCGTCTCGCCTTCCTTCCTTGCCTCTCTTCTTGTCAACAGCAACGAAAAGTTTAGACAAGACCCATTTTCTTTCTTCGTGTAGCGAACCCAAGGAGAGGCACCACCTGCCCACTGTCACACATGCTAGTAAAAAAAAAAAAATTTCTGCTTATTGGGCCGGGCCTATTATTTTCAAATTCGGGTCATTGTGGGTTGAGTTCAGGCTTAGGTTAATTTGAAGGATCCAATCTTGTTGACGCCCAATAGAGTTGTGCTGCAATTATCCGTGCAACAGCAGATTTGACCAAGATCAATCGTTGGATCTTGTTTTTGCACTATCACAGCCATCCGCTGTCAAATTTCAAATCCGTTTTCACTAGTGTGATCGTGGAGAGCAGATCTACAGTTAAGGTTAGTCCATTTGCAAGTCAAGATGAAATTCCATATCAGTATATTTTACACTAATCTTCAAAGACTCAAATATGCGTGTCAATATGGATTATGGTATGCTGTAAATAAAAATTATTTTTAGTAATTTCTTGATTTGAAACAAGAAGAAATGTCTGGTCTTGAATATTCTGACGAATTTTCAAGACTCCAAGATGCATGTGGAATGGAGGATGATGAAGAACATGATTTCATTAGTTTTGTAAGAGGCTTGAGACTGGACATAGTGGAGAGAATGACTGACTGGAAGACCATCCACGAGGCATTTTGGGAAGCAATTCGTGTGGAGCGGATGCTTAAAAGGTCTCATATAATGGAAGTTACGCCTCAAAAAGAAAAGTCGCCATACATTACAAACCCTGTTGAGGAACCAGTGCCAGCGGATATGCAGACCGATCAGTTAGAGTTAGACACAGAAGATTCCACATCTATAGTTGGCCTTGAAATTTTTTCTATGAGTACTAATAATCCCAACGTGCAAACACCAAGTGATGAAGAGCCAGTTGTTGAGATTTCCCATATTAATTCTCACATTGATTTTGTCCTTGGAGATCAACAATGTCAACGGGGAGATGTCCAGCGGCTAGTTAGAGATTTTGATTTGATGGTGCATGTTCTACAAGTAAGGCACATCAACACATATTTCAGCCATCAAAAGCAATTATGCATGAAGCTGTGCAAAGAAGTTATAGATCGCTTGACAAATCGGAAGTTCATCAGATTGATCTTTGATCCAGGTGGACATTTTGCGAACTCGAGGTCGAGTTCTTTTTCAAGTGGGGGAGAATGATGCAGCGTAGACCTCATGGCCACATGTGTGGGGCCCAAGTAGATTTAGGAGTTTTCCTATTTATTTAATTGTTATTAGTTAATAGTTTTATTAGATGAGTTGTATTTAGGATTAGGTTTCCTATTTATTTGGTTTCCTATTTTAATTAGATTTTACTATTTATATGGCATTGTACAAGATTAATTTTAGAGAGTTGATTAATGAAATTGGGTTTTCCCATTGAGGTGCGTCCTCATTTATTATCTTTTCGGAGATTGATTGTATCTTCGGACACATGCTTCGGCACTCATTGTGCTTTTAGCACTTCCCACGCAAACCCTAACCCTAGGCTCTGCATCAGTGCAATTGTGGATCTCTGTTTTGTTTGGGTCGCCCTTACCATGCTTCATCTTTTGTAATGTATTATCCATTGACACTCATACTGTGTTCTATGTTTAATGAAAAGTTGTTACTGTTGAAGCCAGAGAGAGTATATGATGAGCTTAGTACCATTCTGATGACATTGTTATTTTTACTACAGCTCACCAAGATCCTGTTGAGATGTCCAAGTTGATTGGCATTGCATTTCCTGGAAGGCAAAACTGTTCTTGCATCACTGTAGTATTTTTCAGATGTGCTGCACACCTGCACTAAAAGCTTTTCCTATATTCTGCAAAATTTGTGCTTTGAAGAAACATTCAACAAGTTATGATTGCATTTGTAGGGATTGTAGGTTGGCATCTTTATAAATCTTAGTCTAAAGAATTGCAACCTTCACATATCCCAAACTCTGTATCTGAAGGTCAATTTGATTCTTACAAGAACTTAAGGCACTATATAGTTTCATTATAGTCTTTTATATAGTTGCATTATAGTCTTTTAACTTAATTATTCTATATGAAGATTCTGATTTCCACTGTTATCCTGTATTTTCAAGAATGTAGGAATTAGGAACCGGTTCTTGTGGTTTATGGAAGATGGAGTCCTGCAACTGCATTGAGCCACAGTGGTCTGCTGATGAGCTTTTGGTGAAATATCAGTATCTGTCGGACTTCTTTATTGCCCTTGCTTATTTCTCCATTCCTCTTGAGCTTGTTTATTTTGTAAAGAAATCTGCATTCTTCCCATACAGATGGGTGCTAATGCAATTTGGGGCATTTATTGTTTTATGTGGGGCGACCCACCTGATAAACCTGTGGACTTTCACTATGCATTCTAGAACTGTAGCAGTGGTAATGACCCTTGCGAAAGTCTCAACTGCCATTGTGTCCTGTGCCACAGCTCTAATGCTTGTTCACATCATACCTGATCTGTTAAGTGTTAAAACACGGGAGTTGTTTCTAAAAAATAAGGCTGAACAACTTGATAGGGAGATGGGGCTCATCCGTACGCAAGAAGAAACAGGCAGGCATGTCAGAATGCTGACCCATGAAATAAGAAGCACGCTAGACAGACATACTATATTGAAGACTACTCTTGTTGAACTGGGTCGGACTTTGGGTTTGGAGGAGTGTGCTTTATGGATGCCAACACGTAGTGGTTTGAACCTCGAACTTTCCTACACCCTACGCCACCAGATACCTGTTGGATCTACCATCTCTATTCAGCTTTCTGTGGTTAATCAAATCTTCAATAGCAACCGTGCAATAAGAATTCCATACACGTGTCCACTGGCAAAGATTCGACCCCTTCCAGGGAGATATGTGCCACCGGAGGTTGTTGCTGTGCGAGTACCACTCTTACATCTTTCAAATTTCCAAGCTAGTGATTGGCCTGATGCATCTTCCAAAGTATATGCAGTAATGGTTTTGATGCTCCCATCTGACAGTGCAAGAAAATGGCATGTCCATGAATTGGAGCTTGTTGAAGTGGTTGCTGACCAGGTAGTTCTTTTGTTCTACTTTTAAAACTTTTGTGAATGCCTTTGCACTCTTTTTACTTGAATTGGCCTCAAATAGACCACAGCAGCCTAGGCCTTGCCTTTTCCTTTTTCTGCAATAGTTTGCCTACCATTATATTATTCTTGGTTTTTTCTGTTAGCGTGCATCTATGCCTGATTCTGATTTGGTTATCCACCTGTTGCAATTTTGACTAGTGTTTACTTTATTTGGCTAAACAACTCTAGTCAAGGGCATGTTTTGGTGTCTTAGGTTTTGGAGATCAACTGCTGAACCAATTTTCTGGCATTGCTGTCTGTGTTTGTCGGAGCATTGTATTATTCATGTCTAGTGTAGGTTGTCTTTGCTTGTTTCAGTTGTACCACAACAAATGTTGTTGTAGAACAGTCAACAAACCCAAATATATGTTTCTTTTTATTTTGTTACATCTCAGCAATATTTAGTACCGAGCAATCAGACTATGATCAGTGCATCTTTTTGACATGGTGTATATGTACCTATTGAGAAGGATGTGTGTGTGTTGAGAGATAATGGTGATAAAATTTGTTGGTTGAGAAGAAATGATACAACAGAAGATGAGGCTATGAGGTTTAAATCTGACAAACAGCACTCACTCGTCCTCAATATCCTCACTCGAGAAAAGGCATATGCTGCATTGAGCTCCTTGTTTAACTAAATGATCATCCTCATTAGTGCCTCAAAGTATGCATGGGCCTCACTACATCTAGTGTTGAAACATCCCTTTTTCCTTGATGACATTAGCAAATTTCCATTGATAATCCTGAATAGAATATGGTCACTTGATTGCACAGAATGAATCTCCTTTAACAATAAAGGAAGGAAATTCATCCTAACTGCCTTCCATAGATGCACCAGTTAGTGTTATTCTTCTACCTAGCAATCTGACCATACTGGGTTTTTTTTTTTTTTTTTTTTTTTTTTTTGGTGTGAGCCTTCTGTTCGGGCCGGCTCACCTTTTATACTGCATAGCTTTTACACGGTTGTAATTTTATTATATCAATGAAAATTTTGTTACTGATCAGATAAAATATATGCTGCACATGTGTCGTTGTTCGGGGAATGAATCCAGTGCTTACTTCATAGTTTCTTGTTGGTTAGTGGTTATGCAGAGAGTTTACCAACATGTAATTTTAGTAATCTCTTATTTTTACCTCTGTCTACAGGCAGAACACTGTCACCTATTGGCTATTTCCATTAAGAGACTGAATGAAACCTCTAACACAGAATAAAGTGGGGAAGCGATGAAGAAAAGAATGTGGAAATAGAGAAAACTTCCAAAACAATGGTCATAGACAGGAACTAGGGCAATACACCAAGGGACCCTTTCTTTTGGTAGAAAGGGAGGATGAAAAGAAACTACTTGGGAAGAAAAGATGAAGCTCTTTCCCTCATCACCAAAAAAAAAAAAAGAAGATGAATGTCTGTTCTGTAGGATAACTAAATCAGAGAAGGTCCCTTGAAAGATAGAAGGAAGACAAAATTTGCCAACAAGTAAAATTTAACGACAATTGGAAATGGATGTGACCCACATAGTCTCATTTCTGGGTTTGACCACATGGTTTGGTTCTTGCTGACAAATGATGCCATAAGTAGAAGTGGCTTACATTCATATTTTGGAACCTTGTGTCATCATTATGGATTTTCAGATGGTATCATTGTTATCAAAATTGTTATTTCTATAATCTTTGTGAGATGCGACTGAAGGTAACTTGTCTCGATTGCAGGTTGCTGTTGCTCTTTCACATGCTTCAATTTTAGAAGAGTCTATGCAGGCCCGTGATCTGCTCATGAAGCAGAATGTTCAGTTAGATTTGGCCCGGCGTGAAGCAGAAATGGCCATCTGTGCTCGCAATGATTTCCTAGCAGTTATGAATCATGAAATGCGGACTCCAATGCATGCAATCATTGCTTTGTCCTCCCTTCTTCTAGAGACTGAACTGTCTCCGGAGCAACGGGTGATGGTAGAGACCGTGTTAAAGAGTAGCAACCTCTTAGCTACACTTATTAATGATGTTTTAGACCTTTCAAGGCTCGAAGATGGCAGCTTTGAACTAGATATTGGCACTTTCAATCTCCATGTTGTGTTTAGAGAGGTAACTTTTAGATTATTGCTATTGTCAATGGTTGTATAAAGAGATGCTTTTTTGCTGTTTGGTAAACTGGACCATTTCTTATCATGGGCCCTTTCATGGGTGGGATGTACCCCAAGGACATGCTATCAGATGCAATGATGCCTAGATATGACAGATAGGGACTTAGATACAATGATTGGGGATATGACTATGCACATTTTAGATTGAAAATACAGATATAGATACGGCCATCCTATCCATGACATGAAATTCCTTATTATATATCAAGGTTTTTATAGTGTGTGTATATATATATATATATATATATATTCTTCAGAGCATTTGTTATTTATTGAAATTATCATTGATTACATTCCTTTCTAATTTTGTTTATTCTAAAAAGTAAGAAAGCTATTAAAACATATGAAATAATGCACTTAGTATGGTAGGATATGCTAAACTTATACCCCAAAAGCGTCGGTGCAGACTGCAGAGTTGAGTAATAGTAAGAGTGTTGCATCGGTCAGACACGAGTACCCTCATTCAATTTTCTCCTTGTTAAGTGTGGATATTTGACTTTGATTATCTAAATGATCTCACAAGTGAGAGATTAGGGGATAACTGACTATCCCATGATGGTGCCTGACGGCCTGTCAGATTATTGGATTAGATAACTGAAAGGAGGGCCCTCTACACATTTGCTCATCAAGCAATAATGTAATGCAACAATTATTTGATCCCTGTTATCCTATTTATCTGAATGATTTCTCTTTAATGTTGCAGGTAATAAATTTGATAAAGCCCATTGCAGCCGTGAAGAAGCTATCATTGTCATTGATGTTGGCACCTGATGTACCTGTGTTTGCTGTTGGTGACGAGACACGCCTTATGCAGACAATTTTAAATATTGCTGGTAATGCTGTGAAGTTCACGAAGGAGGGCTATATTTCAGTTATGGCCTGTGTTGCGAGGCCCGATGCATTGCTGGACCCACGGGCCCCTGAATTCTACCCAGTCTCAAGTGACGACCACTTTTACTTAAGAGTGCAGGTGGATTCTTTCAACAGAACTCACCTGCTATATATAAGTAGGCTTTCTAGATTTACTGTCATTAACATATGGGCTCTGTACCTAGATTCTTCTGTAGACATTGATATAAAGCATTTGATAAAACCTTATGCTATGTTTCCCTTTAAAAAAAAAAAAAAAAAACTATAGCCATCTGCTTTATTTGTTGCATGATTTCTTGAAATCTTTGATGCCGCTATACTTTGAATTAGTTAATGCATACATACTTCCTTTTGCTCCTGTGCATCTGTCTTGCATGGAGTTACCATGCAAGGCAACATGTGGAGCCCACCTGATAGCCGATCTGAATGGGCCATGCGCCCCCCTCTATTCCCCACCCACCGACCCAAAAAAAAGAAAAAAAACCATTGAGATTGGACCGTTGGATCAAGGGTTAATTTTTTTTAATATATAACCGTTAAACTTGCGGGGCACAGATCAAGGGCTTGGGATCATAGAATTGACTTGAAATTTGATATCTAGGGTGGTCCCACCTAGATATTTCCATTCCCACACATCCCATGTCTTTGGGGCCCTAGGTGGGCCCCAGCAGCATCTGTCTCGCACAATTGGAGTTTTGCTCATACACAGCGTACCAATAAAAGATAAAAAAAATATACATGCATTTCATCCATGTCTAGTATTTCAAATTTCATGAGGATGAGGCTGGGACCCGCTGTTCCTACATGTCAGTCAATGCTATATTTGCATAGTATAGCTTGAAATATATGTCGAATGCTATATACCTTCCTGTAACTATGTCCACAGGTACCTGGAAGTGTAATTTCTGTATCTTCCTCTTTCTATCTGTGCCCACAATACATTCAATTATTTGATAGAGACAAAAGATTCAATCATTTATGCATTTCTTTACGACCATACAAATCTAATGAATGTTTGCGCTGCAGGTTAAAGATTCTGGTAGTGGAATTAGTCCTCAAGATATTCCGCATCTTTTTACCAAATTCACGCAATCTCGGAATGGAACAAATAGAAGTCAAGGTGGGAAAGGACTTGGACTTGCCATTTGTAAAAGGTATTATTCAATTCTACCTTTCTTCCCTGTATGAATGATCCTTATTTTCCTGGGGTACTCCTATGCGTGATATTTTTTTTATTTATTTTTATTCAATTTTGTATCAGTAACAAGGAATTTAGTCATTTGGGAATAATAATAATAATAATAATAATAATAATAATAATAATAGATTAACGTATTACTACAATATGATATGAAGAAAAGGAAACTGCCCCACTAAGATCACAACCATGGGAATGTCTTATTCTTTAATTGTGTCTTGTCAATCCCATCTTTAGCTTGTATGTTAGCTCCTTTGGCCCCTCACCTTGGATCAGTTAGAGGCTTAAAGCTTCAGAGTGAGCTTCAAGATTTCATCAAGAGAAAATCAAACTTCCATGTCGTTTAGTCTTTTAAGATGATACTAATATTGCATCATGCGGACAATAGATACTAATATAGGTACACATGATTCATGATTGTACGATTCATGATTCAAGAGAAAATCAAACTTCCATGTCTCTTGAGTCTTTTAAGACGATACTAATATTGCATCATGCGGACAATAGATGCTAATATAGGTACACATGATTCATGATTGTATGATTCATGATTCATGATTCAAGAGAAAATCAAACTTCCATGTCTCTTGAGTCTTTTAAGACAATACTAATATTGCATCATGCGGACAATTGATACTAATATAGTTACTCATTATTCATGATCGTAGTATAAACTTCTCCTCTTTATTTCTCATGAAGGTTTACTTGTATTAATGATTTCTGTTGTGCCAATATGTAATTCAATACTTATTTTGTATTCATATCTTTGACTTTAGAAATGCAGTAGTTTTGTTTTATAATACTTAATCATCATCATCATTGTTATTGTCATATTCTGGCAACTTTTTATCGAAGATAAGTGTTCTCTGAGTGGGTCATTTTAGAGTTAGGGATCAGTTTGTAGTAAGAGGTGCGAGAAGAGTGGTACCCTATACAGTTGTAACCCTAATTTCTTAGGAGACCAAAAAAACCCTCTCATCTTCAGACATAGGCGCACTATAGAACGACATGGTGAACTTTTCTGTGCTCCTGTTTGCTTGTTTATTTGTTGCATCATGATAGTTATGACCACTTCTCTGTCCAACTGACTCGTTACTAACTTTATAAGTGAGCCTGAATTCCTTTTACTTCGATCATACTTCAAGGATTTATTTATGCTTATGCTTAAAATTACGGATAACCTTTCAAAATTATGTGCTCAGGTTCATCAGTCTCATGGAAGGTCATATTTCGCTTGAGAGTGAGGGCTTGGGAAAGGGCTGCACTGCTACATTTGTTGTCAAGCTTGGGATGGGCAACAACTCCTCCAATGGCTCTGCTCAACAGGTATTGTCCAGACCAAACCTCGGTATTATGGAACTTTCTGGAGATGGAGTAATTTCTTCTAAATCTCGATACCAGAGAAGCGTATAGATGCCACATCAAAGTAACATGTTTCAGAACCTTGAACCAGTTTTGATTTGGTTCAAGGTCGTGAAGCTGTCATGACGTTAGCTCTGCACTGAAAAGAGAGTGAGATCAATGAGCTGAATCAGATTAACTTGTCCAATGAAATTTATTGGGTTGGAAGTTGATGTTGTATCATGTATGGACTGCTTTTCAAATCGAATTGTGAATTATTATATACACGGAGGCTTGGAGTATTCCAATGCAACGCCACCATGTGCATACTGTATTTATAGATTCAGTAACTTTATGTTGGAAATTGCCTGAATCATTACTCAATCCAAGGGAGATGTAGGTTTTCTAAGCACATTCCCACGTGAACCTTTATTTTTCTGGTGGAAACACATGGACCTTCTTATGATGAATTTACCATCCTCATATTCACTAACCTTAACACACATTCAGCTTTTACCATCAGATAGAAGTTCTTTTTTTTTTTTTTTTTTCCCCTCTCATGTGCTTGTACCGCTGATTGGGTCCATATAGGGGTGTTCATGGGCCAGGTTGGGCTGGGCTAAGCAATATCCAGGCCTGCCTGAATTTATAACCATATGCCCTAGCCTGAATTGGGACATAAGCCCAAGCCCGAGCCCGAGCCCGAGCCCGGTTGAATGAGTTATAGGAAAAATAAAGGCTTTCCATTAATTGCCTCAATCTGTATCACGGTAACACGTGCGTGTGTGATAGTGCATGCGTTCAACTCCCTTATTGCTTAAACCGTCTCTCACTTGGGCCGGGCCGGGCCGGGCCGGGCTTCTGGCGTTCTATCATTGTTGAGTACTAGACTGGCCCATATTTTAAATGGGCTGAGATTTTAGCTCCAAGCGGACCTGATTACTAAAACTGAAGGCTCAAGCCCGGCCCAAAGCAGGTTGGGCCGGGGCCGGGCTCAGGCCAGCTGCGTCCACGAGCACCCGTAGGTCCATTTCTTTCATGATACGATTATCTTAGCTTTTGGGGGCATCCATAATCCATGCATAGATATTTCCATTCTCCCATCCTTGATTGGATTTTGGAATGCATCTAGGTGGGCTCCATCAAATGGTCCTCATATAGAAAAATAAGATTTTTTTTTCTTTTTTTAATGTTTTCACATGAACTAAGCCCAAATATTTATAGGATGCGTCTCACCTAAGGATGTCTCCCATGAGAGACACAGTGCAGACCCCTTCATCATGTGTGGACCCTGCATTGCATCCTCTCTTGTGGGGCCCGCCTGGGGCCATGTCCATCGTGGTGGAGGAGAAAACACACATTTTTGCATGTATTATGCACGCATGCATGTGTACAATATGTATGCATATGTATAATTTTTCTGTAAAACTGCTCACTTCTCTCCTGTATGAAATCTTTGTGGGGCCTATCTAAATGCATGTCAATCATGGGGAGGGGGCTGGAAGGATCTCAGATATACGCCAGAGCCCCCATCTTATCATCCACACCTTTGATTTTGGGCCTCAATGTTTGGTAATTTGAAACCTTTAGAGCATAGATAAAACTCAATTTCAAAATAATATTGGATATTGACTCTTGTCAAGATCACATTTTCCGGTGCCATTTGATTGGGGGTTGGGGTGTAGCTATTGTATAGAATCATATTGATAAAATGTGGACACCCACCCCCAACAATGACTTTCTATTTATGTTGAAACCCTTTTTTTTAGAACCCTTATATATATCATAAAATAAAATATTTTAAACCTTTCAGAGGACCTGTAAGATACCAAACCAAGTCAACGAAGTAGGATCCAGCTTGTTTATTTACTAGGGTGGGATCTAAGCCTGTCAAATTCAATCTAAGCTCAAATATGTCCCATGAAGGTTGAACTATATGTCAAATTCATGTCAAACTCATGACAGTTGATAGCCAAGGTTTACTATCATCTTTACACAACCACACTTGAGAAACCCACATTTATATAGATACAAAAAAGTCGGATCTTTCAACCACTTAATATTATTAGGAATACCAATGAACAGTATCTCAATAATTGTTGAGGTAAGATGTACCTTTGGCCAAAGTAGGCTTCAGTTATTCCTATCATGGATTCCAACAGCATGATATAAATCCTTAATATGCTGCATCTCTACCATAGCAGCTCTTATCTCCATTCGGTCCTTTGTAGATAACATAGAACATGCTACACCAACTCGGACTGAAGAAATTAAGCACATTTCAAGTCTGCTTCTTGCATTTGCATGAGTTTGAGATTCATTAAGACCTTCAACTTCTGCTGAGAGCAAGCTTTGATCGATAATCTCCATCACGCGCTCAGGTAGAGCAGTCTTAGCAAATTGATGGAGGCTTAGACTTTCATTAAATATCTCATCAGTCGGTTTCTTTCCTGTGAATATCTCCAAAAGAAGGATCCCATAGCTATAGATGTCTCCAAATGTAGATACCTTGCTGCCCATTCCATACACTGCCATTATTCAACTCCAAAATTTTTTAATGGTTAGGATCCAATTCCGGAAAAGAATGCAAGACTCATTATTATTAGAAAAAGAAAGGGAATAATTCTTCAAGGGGTATAATATATCAGTGTTCCAGAGATTGAACTTGAGTTCTTTTGAGTGCTAGAAACTTTTTACTGCAAAGTTTTCAAAACATTCTAACAATAATTTCCAATAGAGGTAAATCTGGTAGACAACTAAACAGAAACTATAGAACCAAGAAAAGAGATTTTCCTTAAGCTCCACCTACTTTTGACATCCACAAGAAATCATTTACTTTTTCTTTTGTAAACAAACAATGAATTTTGTCAATCATGTGGGATTGTATAAGAGAAAGAATTGGATGTTCCTAGCAAAGTTTTTAAAAAAGTGCCTAAGTACATAATCCACAAAAGAAATAGTATTAGATACTCATTCAACGAATAATGGGGTTGGGTTTAATGATCTCATGTAAAATTTGTCATGCTAAGGTTTACTGCTCAATTTATTGAAAAGAAAAGTAGCTCTTAACAATTTTTTCGTGGTTTCATTTTATCATTGTAAGTTTCTCATTTAAAGGAGTTTAGATGGATATATATATATATATATATATGGAGAATATTCATGTGTATCCATATCTCACCATAGGGTGAGGGACACTTCCATAAATGGAAATTTTCATGTGCAAAAGAGGAAAAGTCATATATGATCATATGCATAAAATGAATATTCATGTGCAAAAAGGGAAAGTTTCCTCACCCTATGGTGAGAGATGGATATACATGAATGTCCCCCTATAAATATATATATATATATTTATATATATAAATATATATGGAGAGAGAGAGCATGTAAAAACATGCAATATTTACTATAATCACCAAAAGGAGTAATATTCAGTATTCATCCAACAAATGAGTGGGAAATGAATTTAAGTAGAATTACCATTTTAAAGTATGAAAATCAATTTATTAAATTGCATAATGAAACTTAACTTATTATCATAATTTTACTCTGTTATCTTAGCTTTTGACTTTTTAAGTGTTACATTTGTCATTTTCTTATGATGGAAAGATACATGGATTTGTTAGTATACAAATTTACTATCTAATCATTATACTTGTTTAAAACTTACGATGGTGTTCACGGTACTGAAATTTATCCATGGTTATAACGAAAGCAAAATAACAAAAAAGTAAAAGATGAAAGCTTAAAAGATGAAAGCTTGTCACCTGGAGCAACATATCCAATAGTGCCTCTTATGCTAGATGACTTGGTATGGCTCTGAGAGTAATTGCTGGTAGCTTCAAAAAGGAACCTTGCTAATCCAAAATCTCCAACATGGGCATTCATGTCATCATCGAGAAGAACATTGCTTGGTTTTAGATCACAGTGAACTATCGGTTTCTTGCAAGAATTGTGCAGGTAATTCAATGTAGAAGCCACATCAACATCTATATTTAACCTTTGAATAAGGCTTAAATTCTTGGATTGATGTTGCTCATTTATGTCCGCGTGCAACCACTGCTGCAGATTTCCATTGGACATGTACTAAAAAACTAGAGCTTTGAAATCATCGCCTCTAGAATCAACACTTGAGCAAACAGTAAGGACTTTTAGAAGATTTCGGTGCCTAACATTTCTTAAAGCTTTACATTCAGTAATGAAACTCTTAGAAGCTCCTCGTCGTTCAAGATTAAGCACCTTCACTGCAACCATCTTTCCAATGCGGTCAAGAGATGCTTTATAGACAGAACCATAACTTCCGATCCCAATCAAATTGGTTGAAGAAAACCCATCAGTTGCTTTACAAAGATCGCCATGCGAAATGCCCAAAAATTGTTCCTCCAGGGGGTTTGTTAATGGATGTGGATGCTTCTTTGATTTTCTCATACAATAATAAAGGATCGCAAAGAGGGATAATAGCAATACTAAACAGAGAGATGAACCAGTGATTATTGCAATCATTGCTCTTGAAGAAATGTGCCTCTGTTTCTTACAATCTTGGGTCGGGCATGTGGGTACAACGGTGCTGGACTTCCCCCACACAACTTTTTATTGCTAACAACTGAAATTGCACTTGTATTCTTAAAAACTCCTCCTTCTGGTACTCTACCCTCAAAATCATTATGAGATAGATTTATATATTTTAGATAGGGGGGCTCTCCAAGATAATCTGGAATCTGCCCAGAGAAGTTATTGCGTGAAATATCCATTTCTAACATTCCTCTCAGCGAACTTAAAGGAGGAAATGCTCCTTCAAAGAAGTTGCTCTCCATGTAAAGATATTCCAAACTAAGACAATTGTCTAGGCTTCTGGGAATTTCACCAGACAATTTGTTATAAAAAATAGCTAGTGTGGAAAGGCCTTTCAGGTTGCCTACTTCTATTGACAAGGACCCCACGAAAGAATTCCCCTGTATACTCAGATATTGGAGACCTGTAATACTAAAGACTTGCTTTGGTATATAACCATTTAGATTATTGTGAGCAAGCTCCAGCAATGATAGTCATTGACAGTTCTGAAGAGTTGATGGTATACTTCCTCTTAAATTGTTTTCGGCAACAAAGAAATGGGACAATTTGAGTGAGGTTGCCAATGGAAGCTGGAATTTCCCCTGAGAATCTATTACTGTGCAAATTGAAAACCTGCAACTTGTTAAGCTTTCCAATACCCTCTGGAATCGTACCTGTCATTAAGTTGAATGCCATGCTCAATACAATCAAGTTGTGCAAATTGCCTATTCTTGATGGAATGCTACCAAATATCTGATTCCCCCCTAAGTAGAGCCCTTTAAGATTAGTTGAGAGATTGGCTATAGAGCTGGGCAATGCACCTGTAAGCCGGTTGACGCTCGCTGAAAAGAACTCGAGAAAACTACAATTCGTCAAAGAAGAGAGAGAGCCCATGTCCTCTGCTTCCCCACTACCAAGTAGATTTCTTTCCAAATTTAGACGACGGAGACCTCGCAACCTTCCAAGGTTCATAGGAATTGATCCAGTGAATTGGTTTGAGCTGAATCCAAGTTCTTCGAGTCTTGAGGCATTGGGCAACGAGACCGGGATGGTTCCAGTAAATTGGTTTTGTTCTACAAGAAATTGAACAAGATTGGGAAGAGTATCACCTAGGTCAGGGAGAAGGCTTTCATTCAGTTGGTTTGCAGTGACAAAAAAGTAAGCCATAGATGTGACATTGTAAAGTGAAGGAGGAATAGTACCAGATAGATTGTTCACAGATAAATGTAAATAAAACAAGCTGCTAATCTGGCCAAGCTCTTCAGGTATGTTTCCCTCTAATGCATTATCCATTAGAGTAAGATGGGTGAGAGATGAAAGGTTCCCCAATGAAGTGGGGATGCTTCCTGAGAGGTTGTTTTCAAGAAGATAGAGGCTATTGAGCCTCGACAGAGAGCCTAGCTCGAAAGGAATCTTGCCTATGAGCTCATTGGAACTCAAATCAAGGTTCCTGAGCCTCCAAGAGCGAGACAATTTGCTGGAATTTCTCCTCCTATGGAGTTATGGCTGAGGTTGAGGTGCCTGAGCCTGAACAAATGACCATACTCCTGGGGTATATGGCCATGGAGTTTGTTGCGGCTAAGGTCGAGTTCACGAAGCAATGCAAGGTTTGCTATGACAGGCGACATAGGACCTACCAAATCCAGCGCAGTGAGGTTCATGGCCACGACCCTCTGACGATGGCGTCAACTGCATGTGATTCCTTGCCATCGACAGAAAGGGAGAGATTCATTCCATGTTCTTAGAACATGAAAATGATCGGGCCATATCTGTTTCTTGAAAGCTAGTAGAGTGAGTGGATCTGTTGCATTTCCCACGTCTTGTGTGACAATGGATTCCACCGGGGGTGATGAGAGAAGGGTCGCATGGAGGAGGGATAAGCAAAACTGCCTTACAACAGTATTACATGAGAGCTCCATCATCTACTGTTCTTCTTGTACAAGTAGAAAAGAGTGAGGAATGAGGAGATGTAGGATCCTATACCACCTATTTATACAGATGCTGATGCGTTTTGCAATGCCATTTGCATTGAAGACTTATCCAGTTTTCCACAAGGGAGAATTGTCAACTTTTCTAAGAGAGAGAGAGAGATTTGGACCTGAAGCATTTTTTCAGGTTCCATTCTAAGACTTTTTATGCTGAAAAAACTAACAAAAAGAGCTCTATGGAACAAGGTTGGACAACCCATAACTCCGATTCGACTTTTCCATGTCAATAAAATTGACTCGATAGAGTCAATGCAGAGACTTGGGAGAGTCATGTTTTTTTTTTTATAAATAATTTAAGAAATATTTAAAAATAAATCCATTACTTGTAAAATTAAAAAAAAAGGAAATTATTTACATTATTCATAATAATCAATTGAAATTAATAAATTTATATATGCAAGAATAGAATTACAATAAGGAAAACAAAAAATATTACATATTATATAATTTGTTAGTCTAAATATCGAATATAAAAGATCAAATATAAGTTTCAAATTACATTCCAGTCATTATTTTAAAATTATTGACCTCAAACCTCATGCATAATTACTTATAAATAAAATTTAATTATTTTAAAATTAAAATTTTCCTATTAAATGGTTTGGGATGCAAACAACTTGTTAAAATGAGACTATTTGGCCGGGTCTCCCCTATTTTTGACTTGGTCTTTCGTCAAAACGAGATGACTTGGGAGAGTTAAGAGTCAACTCGAAGAGTTTTCCAACTATGATATGAAATAGTTGACTTGATAAGTAGAATATATGCTAAATCTAAATATTAGAAGATGTATTAAAAAAAAAAAGGCTTTTAGAGCTGGAAAAACCCACCACTAAAGGCGGTTTTGTCTGCCACTAAAAGTTACATTTTTATAGTATCAATTAAGTAACAAATACCAATTCAAATCCCATATCTGTCAAGCATGTACAAGTATCTAGGTATCATTGAACCATCCAATTCTCGGTTAAATATTAGTGGGACCATTTTCATCCCAACAATCAAATCATTTTATTTGAATTTTGAAAGTAAAATACAGACATAAATAGACAGGCTATTTACGTGATTAAGGCTGTTCCATGGAGAGACTCGGATTATGTCGTGACCCGGGCAACAGTATTTCATTGAGAAAATTATTGTGGATGGTAAGTATTCTCCTGTACGAATGGACAGAAGAAGAAGACGACGACGACGACCATCAATTACCGGGTACAAGACGTTAGTAAGACTTTGAAATTGCTCAGTGGCAGACCAACTTTAGAAGCTTGCAAGACTCTGAATTACATCCGAACTTGGAGATAGGACAGCAAGTGGTCAGGTAGGACAACAAACGCGAGACTGGACCCAAGTATACGCTTTGTATAAAATCGTATATATATCTAGGGCGAGGACCACCAGCACACACACATACCCAACCACTGGTCTATCTCCCTTTTTTTTCTCTCTCTCTTTTGACTGGCTTTGGTTAAGGGTGAGTTTAGTAGTAGGTTGAAGGGTTTAGGGTTTTAAGATTTTGATCCAAATCGGCTTCTGGTTTTAACTGCTGTGTCCAATATTGTCCCTCCCATTTATGACAGAAGTACTGTGAATGTGATACACCAAAATTGTTTATCAAGTTGGTAGTGAACATTTCCAACATTAGGGAGCTGGCTTGCAGATTTGAGTCCTTCAGTGTGCAAGGAATGTGTTTGATTTATTTTTACATTTTCAAATGAAAAATTATAGTAACCATTATTAAATTGGTCTGATTCGTATCTTTGACGGGGCTAGTTTGGTATCACAAATTATAAGCTTTTCTGGATCACACTGGATATGTGTAGGGGAGGATAGGTTTGAGTTTGAGCTTGAGTGGATGGACCCTCATCAAGAAACATTGAGCCTGATTATATTCTATAGGTTCCGACTTAAACTGAGCATCACTTACTATCATCTATGAAAAAAATAGTGATCATTATTACTGAACCTGACTCTTGGTTACTTGCCATGTATCTATATCTGTATTTAAATTAAAGTCCACCACATGGATTAGGCCCAAATAAAGGGCCCAGATTCAAATTGAGTTGCAACTACTATTATGTCTATTTTTTTTTTTCTACGCTAGGGACTCAAGCTCATGCACTCCAACTTACACTCACGTCCCAGCTTGGGGACTACTATTATATCTATGCACTATATTTGGTATGCTTAACATACTTAATACATGTATAAAATATACTAGCGAAAGGTACTAGTCAAGTAATGAAGGACATTTGCACGTGAAAACAATCATTACAAAATAAAGTTTATTCCGAAAATTATAATTGAAAAATACAGAGAGTCATGATATTTACTATTAATACAAGAATACTCGACGGTTTAGATCATGAATTGGGG
The DNA here is from genome assembly GCA_029852735.1 of Persea americana. Classification (NCBI taxonomy): domain Eukaryota; kingdom Viridiplantae; phylum Streptophyta; class Magnoliopsida; order Laurales; family Lauraceae; genus Persea; species Persea americana. The sequence continues at coordinate 37,731,135 of CM056817.1, forward strand.
GCCCAAGGAATTGTAGAAAATCAGATCTGTAGGTTTAGAATATTTTTGCAAGTCTCTTAAAATTTATGAAGATTTAAGATAATCAGCTTTAAGGACGTAGGGTTTATTGGTTCAATGAACAAAATAAACGGTTTGGATTATAAATATGGAGACCATAGAATGAGAAAAATAAAGGTGGTTGATAGGGCCCACGAGAATGCAATCACCATGTAGGAGATTGTAGTAGCACCGTTAGAAATTATATTGCGGTGCCCACTTTTAGAAATAAGAACATGGGGGCACATTCATAGAATTTATAATATGGGCCCAACTGTATAAGAATTATAATGTGGGGCCATCTTATTTATTGATTGTAAACACTAGATCCACCTTAAAAAATTACAATGTGGTACCCACCTTTAAAAATTAGAACATGAGGCCACATTCATAAGATTCACAGTGTGGGCCTACATTCATAAGATTCACAGTGTGGGCCTACATTCATAAGATTTACAATGTGGCTCCACCTCTGCGATTGTGACCATATAACCTACCTTTAAGAATTATAAAGTGGGGCCATCTCTTCTGTGGTTGTGGACACGGGACCCGCCTTTAGAAATTACAACATGATAACGTGGTCCCTCCACTGTAGGAATTATAACATGGGCCCACCTTTTGTTAGTGACAATATGACTCACTTTTTGAAATTACAATGGGGCACATTCTTTGAGATTGTGAACATGTGGCTTACCTTTAGGATAAGTGAGATTGTTTGAGTCTTTTAATAACTTTCTTTAAAATGCAAGAGATAAGTAGGAAACAATGTGCCAGCAAGTTGTTTTTAAAAAAAGAACAAAGTTTTTTGTGTTCTAACTTTTTTATGCCACCGGGTTAAGATTTTGGAATTCCTTCCGATGAGAATGAAATTCAGAACAATGATTTACACTTACCAAATATATTTTTTTGTAAGATCACATTGTGAGAATATGGGAATATCCGAATGGTACAATGCCAAACGCACCCTGTATTTTAAGTTGGTTACAAGTTGTAAGTAATCTTCACGAAAGGTACTTGGGATCTGGGAAGGTTGGAACACTGAAAGCATAAAATCCATAGAAACAGCAAAGTGACCTCCTTAGAATGAATAACATTAACCTTTAGATACTAAAGTTGTTGTCAAAAGGACAACAACTCAGCCATTCATATCGGGATCCTGCCCTTCCAAATGCTCAGTTCACAGGTATTTCTTAATTGAAACCATATCATAAGGCTGTTGAAGAGTAAGGATCACTTGGATGCATCCAATTACAAGGTGTAGGGAGTGATGAAGGGTTTAATGTAAATTAGGCATGTGCCAAATATCACTTCGATCAGATGATCCTAACCATTGATTTTAGGGATTTAAAGTTCAATGGCTCTATAAGTGCAGTGTCTTTTGTGAATCAGTCCAATGGTGGAAGAAAGTGAAATTGCTGTGAGATGATATTCATGGAGAAAAAGGAGTTTGTAAGGGTATGGATTCATAATAATAGGGATTGGTGTGAGGAATTTGTGACTCAAGGTTGATTTTTTAAGGGAAAAGATCGACACAAAATATGTTATGCCTTAAAGCCCCCAAGTCCTATGGAACTAAAATTTCTCAACTGTCTAGTGATTTCATGATTTGCATGGGTGCCAGGAGAACAACACTGAGCTGGTCATATGCAAGTCCCCAATTCAGAGAATGCATTGCTTAAACAAATTTACTAAATCAAAATGCATATTTCTGCTAAATTATAACTACATCCTGTGTCACGCATTTCAGGCTTACGCCTGAGGCTCGCCTTGGGATAAATGTTATCCCAAAGTGCACCACGTTTCACTCCAGGAGGTGGTGGTGGGGTGTTGGTTTCGGGAGCTGCAATTTGAAGAACTCAATTTTTTTGTTTTTGATTTAAGCCCTTTGTCAATTTTATTAGACCCATTCATCATCATCATCAAAGCCTTATTCTAACAATGTTGGGGTCAGACAAATTTTACATGAATTTTGCTTCTTCATTCTAATCTATCATAAGCCAAAACATTGGGTAGATTACACTTCTTTAGATCTATTGGCTCATTGACTCATGGTTGAGTGGTGTTGGCACCTTGGTTTCATATACATGTCCAAAGATTGATCTTTGGGTTCTTGAGTTAAAGTTATCACTCCAGACCAGTAGCCCGAAATATATATATATATATATATATATAGAGAGAGAGAGAATATGTTTTTATTTGTTTTAATATACTTTATATTTTATGCAATTATTTATTTATTTATTAAAAAAGTAGTGCTTGTGAGACTCAGATTGCACATGTTGAGACTTGCTCGTGCTTTGGGGTTTTGGAATGCCTAACCTCATGCCTCAACATTTTAAATACTGGTAAATTCTACCATGTGGACAGATAAATAGTACAAATATTCCAGAATTGCGCTTTTGTTATGGGACTAATGATGAGCTTTAGTAGATAGATCTAATGTGATGGATGGCTAACAAAATTGAGTTACAAATGATGGATGAAATGGAGGCCATCCATCAAAGCCATATATAAAAAAGACTGTCATCAACATCTAATAGAGAATGGCACTAAAACAACCAGGTAGCTTAGCAACAATGCAGAGCTACCTGCTATGCTGCTCTTTCACAGGCGTGGTTGGAGCAGCTGCCTGCTATTAATGCATCAATGGAGAGGAACAGTGAAAGAAGAGGCATATGGCTGAACAGTCATCCACTGCCACACCCCGTCTCTTACGTTTCCAAGCACGGGCTGCACATTCCACAAGCCTTTTAGCAGATTTTCCTCTCTCTGGAGTTGAAGAGACAATCTCCACTGCTTCTTGGTTGGAAATAACATCCCATACCTGAGAATATGAAAAAGAAATGCCAGTTTTACTACTCATCAAATCATTGAAGACCTTTTGTTATCAAAACAGGAGAGTTTATAAACTTTATTCTAGAATACCTTGTATGTACTAGGGCATCAGCATTTATATTCTATTTCTACTGCACACGCACACATATATATTGTGTATATTTGTATAATAGGTGATAAAATTAGACAGATCTATTTGAAATAGTTTGGGCATGTGAAACACAGGCAGGCAATGACGCCGGCTAGGAAATATTTGGCTATGTATGTTGATGGCTGACCAAGGGAAGGGGTAGGCTGAACAGGACGTAGATGGAGGTAGTAAAACTAGAATTGAAGACGTATAACTTATTTGAGGATTTGACTCGGGATAGATCGGAGTGGAAAAATAAAATTCATGTAGCCGACCCCAACATAGTTGGGTCAAGGCTTTGATGATGATGATATGACAAGGTATATATATTATGCGTGCCGCAGCCCGCCTCCCCCATAAGACACAGGCTGTCGTGCCTTTGCACCAGCCACAGAAGCACTGGAAGACTCAATAAGATTCAAATCGCATCCTACTGTATTCAGTTTATCATTTGAATTTCCTTTTTTTTTATTGTGCTAAAAGAACTTGACAGGATACTCATACCATATATTCTGAGACTTGGGTTGGGGAAATGCAGAATAGTACTTGTGCTTCATGTATTAGGCATTTCATAAATTGTTTTATCATATGCAGAAGTTGTTAGCGAAAATGCGTACCCCATCAGTTGCCAGCACAATGAATTGGTCTCTGTTGGTTACATGCCTTTGTGTCACTTCTGGCACTGAAATAAGGCCATAGTCTTTAACGCAGTAGTCTCCGAAGGCTCTTGACATTGCCAGTCCTGGTGTTTCCCCATCTGGTAGCCATAACCTATGCAATCCAGGTTCATCTTCTAAACAGAACACACGTCCCTTGCATTGCGTTATACGCTCAGCCTCCTCTGATATCAGAAAAAATAAGATGCATGACAATCCAAAGGCGAGAAGCACTATTAGTATTTAGCCACACAATTTTCTCATTAGAAGTTGGATTAATTAATTCAAACTTAAAGGTAAAACCGAGGCCAAGGAACTGTTACTTGAACATTAAAATTGAGAAAATCTAAATTGAACACCATATTATGTTAAAGTAGCTAATCCACTGCATCATCACAGCATTGTGATTCTAGGCTTCCAGCTCAGACTGTCATTGGGCAGGTCCCATCATGGATAGGCTAATTGCAAAAGTCACTGGATTAAAAGCGCCTCTACTTCTGATTGATAGAACCTTTTCTTGTTCAAAGCTCACTACTTTTTTTTTTTTTGCTAAAGAGGGAATTAAAGCTCACTACTTTCATCACTGTATTCTTGTTCAAAAGTCACTGCCTTCCATTTTTAGGCCCCTGACCAAAATTTTAAGATGTCTAAATAGTGAGATTTTCTTCTACAGCTGGTTCACAGTGGGATTAACCCAATACAATCTGGACATGGGCCATTTTGTTGTTTGTTTAATTTTGAGTGATGTGCACCTTATATCTTAATTGGGGAAGTGATTTTCTCCTTTAAAGAAATTTTCTCCTTGAGAAGGTAACAGCTCATTTTATTTCTTGAAAGCAACAAAGGAAACATATAAAAGCATCTATTGAAACATGGATGCATTAAGGATTGTTTCTAGAGTTCTCTAACAAAGTAAGTGAATATCCACATATACAAATGATGAATCTGGATGCGGAGACTCTGACATGCGGCCAGAGATCTATGTACATTCTGGCAATTGGGAAGCTGTGCGGATCTCTTCACGTATGTCTAACCTATGGGAATGGAGAGCATCCAATCCTAGGACTTCCTTATCCTTATATAGACAGGTCCCGAAGAGCCACATTTACTGAAGACTTCTTCGCCAAGAAACCGACATTCACTAATCCTATCGAGAGTCTTATTGTGGGGACAGATCAAGTCGTACACTATTAGAGATTGTATTCTCTGTAGGCCTCTGCCATGCTCAATCTGAGTGGGACCCGTGGCATGCAGGCCACGGGTGATTTCCTACAACAAATTGGGGAATATAAATTTTTCAGAAAAGCAAAAACTAGACTTAAAAACTAAATGGGAAAGTAGAAGCACAGGCCATGCATCCAAACATTGAAGTAAATAGTTTGGTAATTGGGATGTGAAATCACAGGATAAACCATCAGAATCTAGAAGTAGAGGCAGTTCATGAAAACTTAATGATCTCAAGTGGCCAATTATGTCTCAAAATTGTTAGAAGATATCTGTACTCAAGCCTTTTAGCAAGCGTAACAAGTTGGCCATGTTGATAGAGCATAAAGCAATTAACAATATTTGCACAAATGATATATATGATAGACAGCCATGAGAGAGAGAGAAAGAATTACGTGGCAGACTTGGTTTAAAATCAACAGTGAGCTGAACTGGAACCAGGTTGCCATCATCCATAGTCGTAGCCAACACAGCACGGGAATCACCAACATTTGCAATGATAACAACGTCGCCCTAGCAAAACATCAAAGTGAAAACCATATGCAACTGCTGATTGAAGTTGGATAAGCTAAGAATATTCTGATAAGTCCTGAACTTGTAAAGAAAAACAACTATTTTGATCCACTAAAATGAACAGCATCTGTACGTCAAGAGGAAAATGAAAGAATAAGCTGTGTTTGGCTCCTCCACGTCTTGGGAGGAGAAAAGGAATTTTGTTTCAAATTCAGGAACTCCATCAGCATGGAGAAAACCCAAACTGAAAAGAAAATTTCCTTTGTGCCCGATGTGGCAAGAAGCCAAACCCCCCCCCCCCCCCCCCCCACCACCACAAAAAAATAATAATAATAATAAAATTAGTAATATATCATCAGTCACTCAGTACCCTATTGCTACTTGCTACTAGTATATATTTGGCTTATAAATCTCCTCTCATGCAAAAGGCTACAAAGCCTGGCTCCCAGTTTGCTGACAGTAGGTTCGACCACTTTGTTTTCTGGAAATTTTGTGAAGATGGAGGGAAATTCTTTTATCAAGTCAAAATATCAAGGGATTGATCTTCCCTTCAGAAGTGAGTTGTGAATTATGATTTATGATACTTCTTTGGAAGTGTATTAAAGCTCTTCGCACTATATTTTTTTTCTTTTCTTCTCTTTCTCTCTCATGATTATTTATAATATGAAGCATTATTATGTAAAAACATATGATCGCTATTCCTGGAGAGTCACCCATCTCTGGAAAATCTGTCAGGTCTGGGTGAGTGAACAAGATATCAAGTTATCTCCGTACATTCAGTCTGTGCTATATCCAGATATTAGGATTGCTCTGTCCCATTCCATACCAAGATTATCTCCAAATAAATGCACCAATATCTTCTATTATAAAAAATCTAACCTGAACCCCAATATCTCACACTTTGAAACAGTCTACACTCCTGAGAATCATCGATTAAGTGCTGAAAGCTTTTTTACCAGAAAAAAAAAAGAAGTGCTGAAAGCTTAAAAAAAAAAAAAATCTAGTCACCACAATGCACCCACTTTATAATGCTGCACCAATAAGGAAACCTGGTAAAGCTTAAGTTTTACAGGCCTCAGTTTTCACCTATGCAAGATCTCTACTTAAAATGAATGCTTGAGGGATAAAAAAAGAAGAAAAACGAAGCCAGAAGAACAAAATCCACTGTAATTAGATACTTAGCAACATTACCTTTTTCTAATTAAAAATTCACCAGATGAATAAGACTCTATTATATTTCCACTACCCTTTCCCAAGCATATTTCTCTCTTAAACAAGATGCAACATGATGCAAAAGTTCACGAAGATTCCCAAATAAAATAATTCTTTAAATTCAATGGCCTATGAAAGGAATAAGAATTACTAATACTTTATTGCTAGTCCAACACTTTACACAAATTACTGAAAGAGAGAAGGCTGGATTCAAAACTCTTATTACCTGTTTGACCACTGTTAGTGCAGTAGTACCACTGTGGCAGCTATCCAGCCTGCGATTTTTCTCCAGCTCCTTGTCTATAACAGAACAAGTTTTTATATATGACTGCCTCCAAGCATCACATTGATGAACCTTTTTATCTTGTTCCAGATCAAAATCTGGATCAAGGGAAGTCAGGGTGAGAGTTTCCTGCCAATTGCAAAGCAAAGAGGATGGCAGCGATTCTCCGACCTTTTTAGCCACAAAGTGCCCCCAAGGGCCGTGCCCATCAAACACACCACAGAATATCATATCTTCTTGGCATCCAAACTCCTATCATGCATATAGAACACACATTGAAAAATGGTTAAAGTATTTTATGATATAAAACTTGCTCCTAATCATGATAGAAAAAACAGAAACAGTCTTTTTCCCATATCAGTAATCTCCATGTATGAACGAGCCTAAGAATTAAAACATCATGCAAAGAGGACTGCAACAAGCAAAATTCAAATGACCCAAACACAAAGAGGACCGCAACAAGCAAAATTCAAATGACCCAAACGCATGAATTTGAAAAAAAAAAGAAAGAAATGGAGAAGTGAAGATTAGTACCTCCCACACGAGACAGCAGTCCTGATTCACCCCTTTCTCTCCTCTCTTGGTGTGAACAGATGCGAAAATCTTACAACCCTCCGCATCAACATTTCCACAAGAACGAAGAATCATATTCCTCTTCTTCGCTTCTCTCACCAGCGCTTCTGCAGCTTCTCTTCCAGCTTCCTCCTCACTGCTCCTCTTCTCTCCCCTCACAGACAGCGACAGCGAAACAGACTTCGCCATCCCGTTCAGCAGAGAGGAAAAATGCTGCCTCATCCTCTCCGTCCAATCCAATCACAACACAACGATTCCCAGATCGGACGGGTACTAATCGCTTCCGCCTCAGAGACGGTTTGAAAACCGGTCCAATTATCTGAAAGATAGAAATTGATAGAGACGACGACGTCGATGGTGATGATGATGATGCAAGATGGGGATTTTGAAAATCTTTTGTTTTGAGAGAGAGAGAGAGAGATATGATTTTAGATTGGAAAGGGAGGAGAGAATCTGTGTGTTTGGATCTGACACGGGATTTGAATGGGAAAAGCTGTTTCCTTGCATGTGTGCGTGAGAGAGAGAGAGAGATGCAGAAAGGCGTCTTCAGTGTTTTGTCAGCTATTAGAGGAGTAAAGCAAGTTGCAAAAACGTGTTGTTAGCTTTACGGAAAAGATCACGTACAATTCAGATTTGGAGACTTGATAGATGCTGGATCCGAATGAAGGAAAAGGGTTCCGAATCAGGTCGGAGGCGGGGCTTACTGGTGATTTTGAAATAGGTCAAGGTCGGGGTCCTCTTTTAATGTTGGGACAATTACCGTAAGAAAGTGTTAAAAGCTTACAATAGCTTTATAACAGTCGAAAAATATATATATTTACTGTAGAATGATTCAATCCGTAAGATATCGAAAGCGGGATGTAGGATATCTCACAATCAGAAGCGGAAAGACTTTAACAATCTTTTTTTTTTTTTTTTTTTTTTTTTTTAACTGTGGAACCACCAAACCACCATCCAAGCTATTAGATAGCTGTATGAGTGTAAGAACTAATCGTACAAAATTTGAACCTTTGATCTATTACGGTTATAAAGAAGTTTGCAAAAAAAAAAAAAAAGTGGCTTATAATTTGAAAAGTCGTGTTGTTTTGCACGTTTTTTTTTTTTCAAGTTTCTTGATAACCGTGATAGATAAACTGTTTAAATTTGGGACGATATTAGTTCTTATACTTATATATCTATCCAACGGTTTAGATGGTGTTTGGTGGCCCCACAGTCAAGGGAAAAAAAAAAAAAAAAAACAGACTGTTCAAGTTTTCTTGCTTTTGATTGTGTGATATCCTATATCCCTAGACGAACAGTTCTGCGGTAAATATGCATTTTCTGGCTGTTTTAGGGCTATTGTCATCTTTAATACCTTTCGCACGGTAATTGTCCCTTTAATGTTTGGTAGACTTTTAATATAAAAGCATTAGATAATATCTCTTCTTTTAAATTTTCTTTTCTTTTTTTTTTTTTTACTAAAAAGAGCATCTATTCTCACTTGGTTGCCCACGGTCCGAACCTTAGTGCGCAAAAATAGACACCTTGATGTAGAAGATAACGATGACCGTTCAAATATGGTAGAAAGAAGAGGGAATAGGCTTTTCTAGAGGGTTTTTATTTTATTTTATATATATATCTTTTTTCTCTTGTTAAGGAGTTTTTCTCAAGGAACTTGCACTAGAGTCGTTGGCAGCCGCTCCCTCCCATATCTATATATAGTCTTTTGAAAGAAAAGATATTATATAGAGAAGGGTTTCTTATCCTTACCAGTATTCAAGGATTAATATATCCTTGGTTAGCAACTACCAAAGGTTTACTGTGAGGGGCTTACCTCTGTGATTGGGTCCAGCAACATGTGAATATAAGTGAGCCCCATTACACAGATGCCAGCAAAACAAAGCTGAGGTGCTTTGGAATTCAATATCCACCACCACCGACTGGAATTGGTATACAAAAAGGCCCGCGTGGGAACTTAGCAACACGGAATGGGCAGTTTGCCTACCCTACCATGAATATGATCCCCCTCCCCACCTTGACTCCCAAGTCAATGTTTTCATGAACAAGCACATCGGGTTTTAATTTTGAGACTGATCACATGCACACAGTATATTTGAGATGGACCCGTGGACCACAACCACACCCATACATCCCTTACCCTTTCTATTCGAGTCTAGATATTCTCGGACTAGGGTCGTAGAAAAATCTCACCAACTCTCCTGCACATCACCCTTGTTTCAGGGGCTCATGTAGATTAATATAGTTTTAAATATCGGACTCCAAATCTTAGGCACAAGAGATTGAAGTGTTCTCTGAACGCACATAAATGATGTCCTCCTGCTCGTGCAATGTCTCTGCCAACTTTCACTCTAATATGATTTAATTTAGACCATGCATGATATTATATTTCATCTCTATCATCAGCGCGACATTTAGAATCTGAACAACTCAAAATCAATGTCACATTTGTATTTTGGCTGAGCCACGTTTAACTACTACTCAGACTCCGACAGAAAATATTGTTCCACCGTCAAAATTGATCACATGTAATATCGCGTTACCAGTGCCTTACCAGATCAATGCATTCACTGGAGTACCATTGAACTCAAATTCTACTGATGGGCCATGTCGCAATATAAGCTCCTTGAATTGAGGGGGAGAGGATTCATAGTCATAGAGAAACTAATGCCCGTCTGAAGAGGGAAGGACCTTTTTTTTTCTTCCCCTTGGAAAGGGAAATGATACGGATGTCATTAATTTTTCGAGGATAATTTACAAAGAGGTCCCATGTTTGCAGTGTTGCGAAGAAGTCGGTTGGGAACGATCTCCATGTCCCCAAGGGTTGAATAAATTGTTATGCCAAGGCACAATGCACAGACCGCATCAATTTTCCCTTGGTTTAAAGCCCCTGAGGAACATTCTAGATCGATTGACAAATGGGCCACAATGTAGGAAAAAAAGAAGGAAGTGATACACAAAGGTTGGACAAGGAGGTACCAATGCATGAGACAAGTCCTCCCATGCGATACGTCCACACCATCATCATCATCAAGGCCCAGTGTCAACCATATTAGAGTCAGCTCCATGAATTGTATTGTTGTTTGTGCAAATAATCAATTTAGTAGTGTCATCTTCTTGTGACTGGTTCTGGGGTTCTACGACCACTGATTTACCATGCGAACAAGGGTTTTGATCATTGCCGTGATTGATTGGGCACATGGGATGGGTTGGCCTGAGAGGAAGGCAAATGACAAATCGATGCCTTCACCTTCCTTTCCTTCGTTGGCTACATATATAAAAATATATATATATATATATATATATAGGCCATGTTGTCAACCAATCAAAATCAAAATCAAAATCAAACTACTTACTTTCTTTTAAATAAATGTCTTTCATAAATAAAGGGGGCTCTCTGAGAAATTCTGCAAGTATTGATGGCAGCTAACATGTGAGGGCCCGCCTTTACTCGGTCAATGCCACTGAACGCACGCCGTTAAATATAATGAAGGTGTGTAATGTGTGCAAGACTTAAATCTCTAGGCCTTGTGATTCCATTCATATCCTTGCGTCCTAGATCAAGAAAATGTGAACTTTTATCCTACCAGTCGTTCCCACGGTTGGGTTAAGTCATTTTTGGCAATGCCCTCCAAGGCCTATATCTTTTTTTTTTTTTGGCGGGTGTGGGGGTGGGTGCCGCCTATATCTTGGTTCCGCCCTGATCACAAGGCCAGCCCATGATTAATGAAGCCTAAAATGTCCAACAAAATTTAGATTTCCTAGCTGGAAACCCTTTATATCTTGGTTCCGCCATGATTAATGAAGCCTAAGGGCCAATTTGGCAACTCTACTAATAGAGTCAAGTGAATAAAAATTGATTTTGAAGAAAGAATAAAATATAAATGAGTTATGATGGTATTTTATTTTTAATTGTTTGTTATGGAATCTTTTTGACTTTTTGTATGAAAAAGTATAGTTTTTTTTTTTTTTTGGTATTTTAGTGAATGAAGGTGATTGCTTTTTTACTTTTTTCGAAAAAGATAGAAAGAGTTTTGAATTAAAGTGCTTTTAATTTGACATCTTATCTGAAAAATGAACGCTTTACTTGACTTTTACTATGTTAGTAAAGTGCCAAACTAGTCCTAAGAAAAATTCAAAATAACGTTTTTACCAGGCTCCCAGGTCAATTATCTTTTCTAAAAGCCGTTCATAAATATGTTCTATGATGGGCAAAGGCTAACTGGATTACTGTTGCAACATGAGCTCAGTTTTGAAGGTGCTTTTTTATCCAATTTCTAGGAGGTATCGCAAATGCACATCGGGCAAAATAATAATCTATTTCCTCCTTCAATAATCCAAACTATGTATTACTAGCAAAACTAATTCTAATTGAGGATCTGAGGCTATCTTGTATGAGATCTAGGACTCTGGTTTGACATCTCACACACAGATTTCAACTGCAACTGATGCTGGCTAATTAATAACCTTCTACAGGGAGCAGGCAAACTGGGAAGCAACCTTCACACAGGCAGGACAAGATCAAGGCGATCAGTTGCGAGAGGGCATGAAAATTAGAGCTTCTTCCATCCTGGATGCCGAAGCTTCAATGTCTTTCTCATCCTTTTCCTTCTTGAGCACTAGTATTTCCATATAATCATAGCCAAAATAGGGATTTTAAGTACTCACTTTCTATGATTAAATCTCGCAAAATATATAAGAGCAACCTCTTAACTAATTCAGACATCATAGTATTTAAGCCTATGCTGTTAATTCAGATTTCCACAGCAAGAAATTATCCATTTACTACTAGTACAGGCCTTCAGGAGTTGGTTTCCTACAGCTAAAAGTTTCTAGGCACAATCATTTGGTGACCTATGATGATTTGTGCGGTGAAGTAATTTTGTGGATTGGGGGTTCCCCGGATCTGTAAGATGTGGCATATAAAAGATCAACAAAGACTAATAAAAAAGAAGTCCAGATTATAAGGTCATATCATCTTAAAATCCATGGTAGTTTTGGGCCATCGTCAATATCCCCAAAGGGATTGAGTGTATCAACTCCCCAGAACCACGATGCGAAGGCAGTTTAACTTAACCCACCCACCCACACAAGCTACCCACCGAGATAGCAACTAGCCAGAGCAAAAGCAACCGATCAGGCAGTAGCCAGAGCTGCATGGTATGCTCTTCTATAAAGAATCATTAACTTATTTGTCTAAACCATCTGCTTATTTGCAACATAAACTGCACTCGTATGCATAAAGCCCCTGAAAGTAGGGATACACAGCAGATAAAGGTGCAAATAACCAAAATTCATATATCCGCAAAATTTATAAACTGATTGTTCTTAATATCAAGGAAAGGTAGATAAAAAGCTTCAGCAACTGTCAGACAAAAAAGTCCCAAAAACTGAGCCTACACGGACAAGCAACCCACTCTGTGGCAGGACACACCTTTAACAACTATGTCACTTCTTGGATTTTTTATTTCCCCTGCAAGAGAACAAGATCAAACATTACCTTCAACCTCTAGTCACTACAACAAAAAATTGCAGAAAACATGTAATAAGTAACATTCCTTACCCAGCTGCTTGAGTTGCAGGGGTTACTGTTGCCCGCTCTCCAGGGCCCTGTTTCATGCAAGACAAACATGTACAAGTTAGATAACTGAAATTTAAAAGTGTCTAAAATTTTCACTCTTCCTGGTGATGATTCCTTCTTCAAGAGTGAGATCATCAAGTCACTGATGGAAATAAATGAGAAGTAACTTCTCAAAGTTCAGATTTGGCAAATTGTTAGAAAATTGTTTCAAGAACATAAGAAAGAAATGTTTTAAATCACTTTACTATTTTTATTATTGTTTCGAGTGATACAATGTAAAATTTTTCCTGTTATTTTTCAAATATCAATAACTCATGATTAATAGCAACAAAAAGGCTTTCTTTTAGAAAAACATGAACAGTGGCTAAAATTTGTAACATCAGTATCAAGGACACTACCAAAACCGCGCATGGAAAATGACCCTCCATTATTGTGGGTGGGGAGCTACCATTTATGCATGTTGGATCAAGTGTTACTAATCAATGGCCAGGAATGTAAAGCCCCATGTATATTGAGATCTAAGCACCATGGGCCCTTGGCACAAAAACTTGTCTACCACATCCTGTATTCAGCATCTTGATTTTCAGATGGAGGCGAGCAAGTTTAAAATTCATAGCGACTTCACATACTGAATTTCCACCATTAAGTTGTATTAGGGCACTAAAATATTTGGCATAACAAGAGGGGTTTTGTAGGCTAACACTTAAAATATAAAACACTCTACAACTCATCTCACCTGAGCCAACCGTTCCTCCCTCCTGGCAATCTTCCTCTCTCGACTTGCCTTGCTCTTGGCCCGCTTGGCCTCAAATTGGTCGGATAAAGTCTTCTCTCTTGCTTTCTCAGCCTTTGACTTGTGAATGCTCTCCATCAGCACCCTTTTGTTTTTAAAGACATTACCCTTCACTTTCATGTACATGTCATGGTACATGTGCTTGTCGATCTTCTTCGATTCTCGGTACTTTCGCAGTAAGCGTCTCAGCACCCGCATCCTCCTCATCCAAAGAACCTTGGTGGGCAGCCTTGCCTCTCTTGTACCCTTTCGCTTACCTGAAACATTTCAGAAATGGTCTACTGAATAAAACCCTAACAGTCAAAATGTCAAACAGAAGTACTTGCAATATTAAAAAAAAAACAGCACACCATATCCAGAATGGCGGCCCTTCCTCTTAGCCTCCGCAGCTCGGCGTGCACGAGATCGAGAGTGAATCTTTGTTGGCTTCTTGATAATGAACCCGTCCTTCACCAACTTTCTTATGTTTTGCCCTGCACTCCAGAGATTAAAATAATTAAAAAAATAAGTTCACATCAATAATCAGAGTTTTAATCGTTCTACACATGACTGTCGTTCAACACATGACTATGGAAATATTGTCAGTTATATTCTGTGGATTGGAACAGTAGATGAGAAGAAAAAAGTGCAAGTTGTACAGCTACTAAGAGTAGTTAAAATCCTAAACTTGAAGTTATTATTTAGTGTCTGTTTGGTCCACACCAAGAATGTAACTGTATCAATATAAAACATGTCGTTTTTTGGGGGTTTGCTGAACATTTATAACAATTTATCACGGAAAGGCATGTTTATCATCATTTGCAAATTGTCTACAACTATGATACCCGGATACTTGTACAAGCCCAACATAGCCTATCGGACCGATATGACACTTGTATCGGTACCTGATACTGCACCGATACTTCTAGGTCTACAATTAATAGAAAAAATCTATATCATGATACTTTGATCACAGTTTGCATTCAAATAAGATTCAAGGGTCTGAAACCATGATCTCTTGCAAGGGAACAAAAAGTCTACCACTAATCTATGCTCTCATTTATACTAAAACATCTCATCAAAACACTGAAAGAATTTAAAAGAATCAAGCGACTAATTTTATAGAACAATAGTGGAAACCAGGTGATTTTTCTTTTCCCAACAGAAAATAATCAGCCTGGTATAAGAGATATATGCCAAACAAGGGAAAACAACTCGATTAGAACTATAAAATAATGAACGATCAAGATACAAAAAAATAAATCAAATCATTATTGATTCCTTGCTTGGCTAAGGAGTCCATCGGGTCACCCAGACTCATTGGCATGGTGGAAAATAACGGTGCTACGTAGCGCATTATTGGCCGTATTAGTTAAGGTCACTACGTTATATTGAAAATAGTGGCGCAATGGTCTAAAACCTAATAGAGCCAAGCAATTTTAATTCAAAATACTATTTTTCCTTTTTCTTCTCCTCAGTAGCCTTATATGGTTCCAAACCACTAAAAGAAAATGCCCAAGATTGGCTTCTACAAAAGATTTGTGTTCCTTTGGCCATTTATAAAATTCACACTGCTACACCGCATCGTATAGCCTGCTACGTAGTGTTTTGAACACTAGCCACTATGCCTGCTGCAACCACTATTTTTATCCTTGCTCCTTGGAATTAGATTGAATGCAGACCCTAACGAATTCACAATGGACCTAAATATCTTTCAAAATAAAATGGAATTACCATGTAGCACCCATTCTTATTTAAAGTCCAATATAGCCTATTGGAGCTGGATGAGTAACTCCCAATAACGAGCTGACCCGAGAAAGAAGATTCTGGATACCTGAATTCATTATTCAAAATGTAACCATGTGATTTGTACATGGGGCACCCAATTTCTTAGATATTATTTACTTGACGAGTCAATTAGTACAAACATTATCCTAAACTAATAGTGTCATCTGCTAATAAGCTTTAATCCAATTGAATAACGACCTTGAAATGGACAGCAATAACAGAAATATTTCATGTAAGGCAATAAATTAGGTGGCCATAATATTTCTATGGGTGAATTTTCGGCAGGCAATTGGTTATTCATAGAGGTTTCCATCAAATCAATTGCCTAGATAAATAATTGTGTGCTTCCCTTTTGGGCAATTGTTTATTCATAGAGGTCTCCATCAAATCAATTGCCTATATGAATAATTGTGTGCTTCCCTTTTGGTAGATCATCACGTGGACACACACAAGAGAGAACACATCATTAGAAAATCTGACCAATGATATGCAGAGTGCAGAACTCTTACAAATTCTGCCTCTTTTAGCAAAATCTTGCATAGTGGATAATTAAATAGGCTAACATAAAATAACAGTAGGACAAAAGGTCGCAGATTTGACTCAACTTATGGTCCAAAAAGAAATTTCTGGATGATTACAGAAGACAAATGGGCAAACAGTTCACTTATCAGAGATGCTTTTACTGATTTTACACCATTTTGATAGTCTAAAATGCAGGATATTGAAATAGCTGCTGGCATTAGATCACGCCCCACCTATGATGGAGACTGCCAGTTGGTTCATTAGGGTTATATGTGTGCACACTGATGTGCACTTAAGCACAAATAGGTTCTGGATATACATCTCTTTTTTATAATGATTTTGCATATTTCTATTAAGACAATGTACACTTAAAAAACAAAATCTTCCTCTCACTAACAGCAGTCTAACATTGATAATCAAGAAAAAAGAGTTATTTTGCATTGTTTTAGTAAATTAGTCAAAAAACCTATGACACTAAAATTTACAAGATTAAAGAACCTCTCTAAGTTTATGATTTACAATCTATCAGAATAACAATAAAATAATTCTCTTAATCCAAGCACCCCTTTCAATCGGTAACTTGACTAGAACCTACATCGCGTGGTTGCTATGATGAGCACCTTCCAGCATGCTACATGCTCTTCTCTATCCAAGCAGAACGGATTAGAAACTATTCCTATCTTAGAGGATAGGGTCTAAAGAAAAGGATGCGAGATCCCATTGTGGTTGTCATTCAGGCCTTGTCTGGTACCTCTACTTTTATTCCAAGAGAGCCATTCAAAATAGAGGGATTAAAAAAAAAAAAAAAAAAAAAAAAGGAACCATAAAAAATGCTAAAATCAGAAAACATGCTTCGTCTTTAATATATATATATATATATATATATATATATTTTAAGTTGCACTTCTACTTTCTTAAGTCACCGCCGCACTTATTTGCAGATGCCCCGAATTGGGGCTTCTCATTTTAGGAGGATTTGCCTCGAGATTTTTAAGGCAGGTAGAGTAGAGGGGAGAATCGTGTGCCAAAGGCTCTTATTTCCCAAACCTCTACCCGCATTAGACATTTAGACAAGTAAATATTGGAAATAGAGATGCCATTACAGTATGATTACAGCTCCACTAAAACCCACTTGGCTAGTGCAAAAATCTAAAAGATTCTAATAGGTAAGTTATATTTACTCCAAAATGTTTTAAGCTACACAACTCAAGCCCCAAGATGCCAGACCTAGTTAAGGAGGAAGAAAAAACACCAAACTAACCTAAATGAAACTGAAAGCATGGGTTCTCAAGTTATTGGTTTCTCATTTCATTTTCCAAACCATCAATTATCCCAAACAACTCCACAAAATCATCATTTCCATTCCACACACACAAAAAAAAGGACATTAGTATTCACTATCATAACCCAACCATCAGCGATTCCAACCCACTCCATAAAATCATCATTTACATCCCACATAATTTCAATCTTGATGTTGTGATCAGTAAAAACACATAAGAAAGAGCCTGATCAATGATCATCTCTACAATCTATCAATCATCAAATCCTAGATCCATTCATTTCTTTAGATCCATGACCATAAAAAAAAAAAACCCAATAAGAGATGATTAAAGAGCCTTATCCATCTCCAAATCCAAATCTCTGATCTGAGCCATCTTGCCGGTCTAAACCACAGATACAAAAACAGATCACGCAAAGATGATAACGGATCCGATTGAGATTTTGAGCACATCCAAGCAGAAGAAACAATCACTAAAACAACTTGAAGATCTGCTGAAAGAGAGAAAGAGAGAGATCAGAAAAACGTACTGGAATTAGCCATGGAGATCTCGCTGGACTCATTGGGGTCGAGCCAGACCTTGCCTCTCCCGCACTTGAGCACGCTCGCGGCCAACCGTTTTTGCAGCTTCAACGACACCATGGCGGCTGCTGCTGCTGCTCTCTCTCTCTCTCTCTCTCTCAGATGGAAATGGAGGCTTCAATGGGGAGGGATAAGAAGGGTTTTATATGAGTGGTGCTAGGGTTTCTTTGTTGGATTGCGAGTTGGAAAACTCAGTCTGACTCGGTCAGACTAGGACCAGGCTGGGTTGAGCGGGATGGGCTGAGTCCCGAGTTCCGACCCACGAGTCCGGATCCTACTATAGCCTAAATAAATCCTGAGAGTGAGAGGAAGAGGAGTGAAGTGGAGCCTACTATAAAAATTAAAATAAATGCCCTCATAGAATGCGGAGTCCCTTAGGACCTGTTTGACATCATTCTCGTGTTATTCCTAGTTTTGTACTCAGATCAGGTTGTACTGAGATCGGGTTGTGCCGAGACCATACTCTCTAGATCTTGTTTGGCAACATTGTATTAAATTATTCTGTGGAGAATATGTTGTCTAGAACTTCTTTGGTAACATTATAAAAGTTTTACGTTAAAGAACGGAAGCAAAAGAATCATATGATTTATAATGTGGGACCCACCTTTTATTATTTGCAGCACTTTATTATTGGCGTATATGGGACCCACCTGTAAAATTATTAGTTGGTACCACCTTTAAAAATTAGAACACGGGGCCCATATTTATAGGATTTACGATATGGGCCCACTTTATAGGAATTATAATGTGGGGCAACCTTTTTGTAAATGTAAATATGAGACTCACTTTTAGGAATAAGAACATCGTACATACCTCTAGAAATTAGAATATGGGCCCACATTCATAAGATTTATAATGCGGATCAACCTTTTGTGATCATGATCATTTGACCCACATTTAAGAATGACAAAGTGGTGACACATTTTTTGTGATTGTAGACACATGACCCATCCTTAGGAATTATAATGTGGTGCCCACCTTTAGAAATGAGAATATGGGGACACGTTCATAGGATTTACAATGTGAGTCCACCTTTATAGAATTTATAATGTGGGGCCATATTTTGATTGATTGTAAATACATGATCCACGTTTAGAAATTACAAGTGGTGCCCACCTTTAGAAATTAGAACATGAGGCCTTATAATGTGGTCCCACCATTATAAGAATTATAATTTGGGTCCACCTTTTGTAATTGTGACCATGTGACCCACATTCAAGAATTACAAAGTGGGGGCCACCTTCTTTGGGATTGTGAACATGGGGCCTACTATTAGGATAAGTGAGAGGATTTGAGATCTTTTTAAATGACCTATTTAAAATATAAGAGATAAGCAGGAACCAACTGTACCATAAAGTTGTTTCTTAAAAAAAACAAAGATTTTTTGTTCCAGCTTTCTTATGCCAGCAGGTTAAGATCTTGGGATTTCTTCCCGTGAGACCAAAATTGGAAACAATAATTTACACTAACCAAACATGTTTTTCGTAGCCTCATCTCATGGGAACATGAGAACATCCGAATGACACGATGCCAAACATATTTCCTCCACCATTGGATTAACTGTTTAATTATGAATGTGACAATAAAAAATAAATATATAGGATTGTATTAATTAGGTTTTCATCAAACAACAAATCTAATAATGGAAAAATCAAGAATTTGGGTTGCCCAGATTTAAGAGTTTATTTTGAATGGTTCCGAACCTCCGGTTCTAATAGATGGGCTCCATTGTAGACTTCCACTATTTAAGAATAAATATATCACACCAAGATTGCCTAAACTAACACTGAATATCACATATCAAAAGCAAATATTATTGAAAAGTAGGTCCGATTGTATAAAAATTGTGATTCGTTAGTCATGTTTTTCTCAAGCTCATGGCAATTGTGCATAGTTGTCAATTTCGTTTCAGTCACCATTTCGTCCTAGCTTCCAAAATGAAATATTTTAGCATATTGAAATTTCAAAAAATCTTCACAAAATAAATTTTCGGAAAAATAAAAATAATAAATATATATAAATATAAAGTTTTAGTATTAATTTGGAATTTAGCTAAGATTAACAACTTATTAAAAGTCACATTCTGTCAACACATTACTTAGGGATTGATGCATGAGGTATTAAAAAATAAAGGATTTTACAGGACAAATCCTGGAAATTGGTCATTTCTCGCGAAGGATCATTGCAGATCGTGCAGCACAAACTCGGTCTTCTAGCCACTTATTTATTTATTTTTTTGTACTTTTTTCTGAGTGACGATAGCGTAGCTCCTTGAGTCTTCTTTTTCCTCGTCCCCTTTATATTTCTCTACATCCCCCACTCCATTTCTCACCCAACCCACCATCCAAAATACTTCCATCATCCTCAAGTGTAGGAATATGATGATTATCATCTCTCACCTTTCTATCCTAATGTCACAGAATCTCTTGGTCACTCGATCGAACTTTACCCTTGCAAGCAACTCTGGCAATTCATGAATTCCCCCGACATAATTAAAAAACCAACCATTTCTTATTGTTATGTGTTTTCTTGTTCTTCTCATGCAGCAAAGAAGAAGAAGAAGAAGATGGTATTATTGATAGATAGAGTCATAGAAGAGGAAGAAATAGGAATACGTGTTGGTATTGGATTTGATGGTTACAATTGGAGCAGGTTGTAGTTGGGTTATGCTTGGATCTGTCATAGTGGATCGCTGTACGTATTGGAACCATTGTTTCATGTTATGTCTGTCATTTTTTTCTTAGCCGTCTCTTTCACTTTTCAAGACAAATCTTGAGAGTATGAAAAGAAGAAAGAAAGAAACTGTATGTTGGTTAGTAGTAATCTTTTTATATATACAAAGCCTGTGATACTGCTTTTCCAAAATAGTTGAGAGAAAATGGAGTGGGAGAGATAGAGAAATAACTGAGAGAAGAGGAAGAAGAAACAAATGGAGTTTTACATTTTAAGAAAATTGCGCAGTGCGACATTAGCGTTGCTCCTATCAGACACGAGCGACACTAGCCCTCATGCTTGAAAAAAAAAACCGGAATGGGGTCTAATGGACACCACTTGTGTGACCCAAAGTATGGGGTCCTTTCCCGATAAATGGCCAAATACCGGGATTTTTCCCGTGAAATCCTCTAAAATTAAAAAGAAATTAAAAGGAGTAAAGGCAAAAGGCCAAAAAGGGCCCATCTGAAAAAAAATAGAAAGAAATGGCCAAAAGTGGAAGTCTCTAGAGTCTTACAAGTCACAACCATATCCGATTTTCAAGCCCTTCTTTCCCAAGAAGCCTCTGGAAATAGAAAGTCTTCTCACCTTCTTGTGACTTACAGAAAGAGGAGGAAGCAGAAAATGATGATGGTGGAGGAAGATGGCAGTAGTAAGAAACGATGGAGGTGATGGGTCATCGGCAACAACGGCAGCAAGTGGCGACGCCTCCTTCCATCTCTTCTTCTTCTTCTTTTTTCTTTTTTTCCCTTTTCTTCCCACTGCAACCATCTCTGCTTTACCTCATCCTCTTTTTTTCCTTTTTCTGCAATGAGTCCTTTCCCCATTCCTATTTTTCAATTTTCATTTAAAAACTTCTATTTATCGGGCATTTCCGGCTAAATATTGAATTTTGGAGTGAAATTTTGTATTTCGCCTGCAATACACAGAAATCTAAACTGAAATATTTGATGTCCCATTTCGTTTCGGCAGGATGGCCGGAATGGAATTTTCCAGCCATTTCGGCCGGAACGAAACAGAAATGATAATTATGCAGTCATGTCCTCTAATGAAAGTAGATCTTGGGTCCACTAGGATTGAGAAAGTGGTCCTACATGCGAATTTAGTTAACGTTACTTCTTATTAACAAAGTCACTTTATGTAATCACTCATCATTATAAACGTATTTCTAATTGGATCTCCGGAAGGGGCTGAGAATTTTACCTCTTATAGGAATCATTACCATATGCAGGGCTTTTCAAGTGCACAAGAGCTAATTTGAGAAAATTAGAGGGTTTTGGGGACAAAGATAGAAAAAATTCAGACCCTAGGAACTTGGTTTTCATGTGTTGGAGATTCTCGTAAAGAATTACTTAGGCTTCTCACCTAAAATCCCACGTTGGATATGATTGAAATGAAAAAGGCATTTATATATGCTAATTTGTGTATCTCCTTTGAGATGGTTTTAAAGGACATGGGCTTGGGCTTAGAGCATTATGACTGATTTAGAAGCCCATTTTTTGCCATTTATTTAGCTTGATTTTCGCTCTCCAGTACTATCAATTTTAAATTGGGTTGATTTGGTCCTAACTTGGGTTCCATATCTAATTTGGTCATATCCAATTCGGTTTGGGTTGGCTCGCTTATGGGTTAAGAACGAATAAGGGGCTAGGTAGCCAATGTGGGCTTGGAAGTTGGCATGATAGTTCTTGTCTTTAACCACCATGATAGTTACTGTCTTTAACCACTATGGTAGTTATGTCAATATGTCTCTTTCCAAAAGAAATAACTCATTCAGAAACAACTCTTAGGAAAGGTTATCCCCCAACCGGTCATTTCAAATTTCTCTAATGTTGCTTCCCATTGGTTTCCATATAGTGCATGCAAATCTCAATCAGGAATACAATTTTTTTAAGGCAACATGCTTCAATCAAATCTTAGCCATCAATAACATCGTGTTCTGGATAGGGATCATTATTATTCAAGGTTGGTCATAAGATATATAACCTGAGTCCAACATACAGTGGATCTGGGCATGTTTTTATCTTGGAGGCAAATTTGCCGGTGACCTAGTTGCAGACACCAATATGTTGTGGGGGCATTTATTATCTTAAAGAAGGCACGGCCCGCAAGTTTGGCGAACCGTCTAGACTATATATATATATATATATATATATTTTTCTAACATCATGTGTTTTTTGTTATTTTCTAGCTGATTGTTGTAAAGAATAGAAGCACATCTGTAGATTTATGTGCATCAACCAAACAGAATGAAGATCTGTAGGCTTATGTGTTGCTTATGATACCTGCACTCATAGTTATGTTGCCTAAGGTTTCAAAGAGATTGGAATAATTCCCAAAACCCTAAAACTAAAAGAATCGTTGATTTTCATGGTTTCTGTAACAACAGATATTCCCTAAAAGAAAATCCAGTATCCTAGATTTTTAAGGATTTCTGAAGAGATTTCCTACAATCCAAATGAGACCAAGAGCATCTGTTGGAGACTATTCCAATAAGAGCTCATATGTGTGCTCCTAAAAAAGTGTTTACTTGATAACAATTTAACCCATGCATTTTCCATCAGGGTCTTTTAAAATCATTTTAGACCTAAATAAATATTTCTTAATTTGTTTACCAAAAATGTGGATCATTTTTACTCTTCATGTTGAAATGAAAAATATCACGCTCTCATCATTTTAATGTATATATCTTTTTCCTATTCACCTGGTGGAGAATTATCTTGATAATATTGAAATTCTTGTTAGTATTATTACATGTGGCTCTCCTTGGTGGTTTTTTATTTTTATTTTTTACAAATGGTTCCTTAGTTTTATAGTGGAGAATTTCTTGAGTTTGACACTTGTTGTAAGATCTCTTAGTTGTCTTGTATTAAAAAAAAAAAAAACAACTAATTTGATAGAGCCAATTATCAATGTGATTTTAAGCTTTGAACAGTAGGCATGGTGGTCACCTGTTAATGGTTGTCTTGCTGAATTTCTATTGCTAAAGATGTTGGAGAGAACCGTGCCAATATACCCAATGAGAATCGATTCCTGCACCAATCTTCACACACAGAAACAGAGACTTGTCTGAAACTAATTATTGTATTTGAGAAAGTTATGTTGTTCCTTAATCCTTACAAAACCACTATATATGTATTTATAACTGAGATCATGACCATAAATAAATACCAAGGCAAACAAAGACAATATAAAGAGTAAAGAGTGCAGAGAGAGAGAGAGAGAGAGAGAGAGAGAAGAGAAAAGGGTTGTGGAAGTTTTGCTTGCACCACCCTTCTATATCATCATCATCATCATCTTCACTATAGAAACTAAGCAGTAAAGATGCATGCTTATTCATGGAGCCATGTTGAAATCATCAAAAAGAGAAGCTCAATTGTGTTCTAATTGGATGCAGAACCAACAGGCAAGAGGCCTGGTGTATATGGGACCCCGCTACCCTTGATCCATCGATCGCCTTGTATGAAGCGAGCGGCGGTGAATTTTTGTGCATGTTCCTCAGTGATGGTCTTGACGCCCCTCCACTGGACCCTTCTATCTTTGGCTGCACCTGGCCCTCTGTTGTCGAATTCGGTGTAGAAGCATGTCCTAAGACCAAAATCCCCCATCCAGGGCAACCAACCATCTGGATGAATGATCTCATCAATCTGCGACTGCATGATGAAGGTCCTCGAATACTCCTTCCATGGTCGCCCCAAGTATGAGGGGAGCTTAGCCCTTAAGGGGAAGTAGTCAGCTTCAGAAGTTATAGTGCAATTCTGTATGATAATTGCAGTCCGTTCGTGTCTGTCCTTCCTGCCTTGGGCAGTTACAATGTTCCTCTGGTTGTCCATTGGCTTCCTCAACACCATCTTGCAATTTTGGAAGACAACAGCAGAGTTTCCAAAGATGAAGTCAATGGTGCCGGAGATTGTACATTCTCGGTAGAATTGGCGATAGGTGTGCACGTAGAGTGTATCTTGGTACCCATCCATTTGACATCTGTAGAAGATTGATCTATCCGATTGGACTCGCAAAGCAACTGCTTGATGCTTATCAGGGCCGGCGGTGTTCTCAATTCCAATGTCCTTGGCCATGAAACATTCAGAAGTCACAGCTGTTAACAACAACATAGTACACTAAATCAAATTGTGAACATTGTTTGAAATCATTTTATGCAAATAATGTTTTGGGATTTTTACTTATTTCTTCTTCTTCTTCTTCTTCTTCTTCCTTGATTGTGTTCAATAATGCAATGTGACAATCAATTTAAGAACAGAAATTATGAAGCTGTATTTTTCTAATATGTCCTAGACCAAGCCTAAGTTTTCTTTGTGCTTTTGCACCGAAATTGATATCACTTAGATGAGGGAATTGTGAATTGTTCATACCCACGGTAGCGGTCTTGAAGGTAGGTGTTCCATCTATGAAGTTCCTGTTGCCCTTGATGACTGTCTTTGTCGCACCATCACCAATCATCACCAGAAACCACATGCTCTTTTCGATCAACACATATTCTTCATAGACTCCTTCCTTTATGTAGATAACAAAAGTTTCATTCTTCTTCTTGGGTACAGCAGCAAGTGCTTCATTGATGGTTTTGTATTGCCCGCTTCCATCCTTGGCAACGGTGACATTGGGTTTTAGGGAATCTATAGATTTTTCCATGAGGCTGCGTCTCTCCGGTGTAACCCAAGCTGGGATTTCCATTTCCTCGGGAGTCTCTTCCGAGAGGAGCCGTCGGTTTAAGAAGGGGAGATCGAAAGAGGAAAGTACAGAAGAGATTTCATTGATGATGGCAAGGAGATTGCTGGTTAGCTCATGAGCGCCTTCGAGTGCCTTCTTCATCTTTTCACTGGTGTCGCCTTCTGTGCCCTCGAAACCATCTATGCACGTCTCTTGGTAGGTTAAGGAGCCGCTGAGCCACGTCATGATGTCGTCGATCAATTCATCTAACTTGCTGATATCGAATACGCCCAGCGATCTTATGGCTGCCCGGAGGTCGTCGAGGGAATAGTTCATGAGCTCCTTGCAATTATCGAGCGCCTTTGATGTTCGAGGGTCCTTGGCGGCCTCTTTCAGGAGTTCAGATTCATTGAATGCCTTCGTGACTTTTCCAATGGTGGCCTTGAAGGCGATCTGGATGAGCTCCTTTGGGTCGGTAGTGTTCTTCTCGGCCGCTTCCGAGAGGCTGTCCACACAAGCTTGCTTGTAATCAGTGGGCTGGCAAATCTGTGTGACTGCTTTGGAGGAGGTTTGGATTTGGCCCGAGTGTTCGGTGGATTCAGAATCATGTCCCCCTTGCTTACGTGAGACCCCAACCGCCACAGCGACCACCATTGCCACCAAGATTAGTGATGAGATGCCCATCACAGCCATCTTCTTACTGTCTCCCATTTTGTTATATCTTCTTCTTCTTCTTCTTCTTCTTCTTCTTCTCTATACCATGCAAGGGATGTGTGTGCTACATGAAGGGAAGGAATTGAAGAGATGAGGCCGTCATCTTCTTTGTGCCATTTTGTCTTACAACAGGTTCATTTACTTATATATGTAGAGAGAGAGGGAGAGAGAGAGAGAGAGAGAGGCCGTCGGGAGTTTAGAAAACATGAGGTGGAGGAGAGATTATAGAAACGACAAAATAGAAGGTGGTTGTGGTTTTCTTTTGTTCTTTGTCTCAATTTAGAGAGGGAATTAAGGAAGCTTCGTAACGACAACTAACTAATTTTAAGGCTCGGGTCCGGAGCTATTCTCGTAGTCTGACCCGGCCAATTCTCTCGGGCTAATTTTAACGTTGAAGTCTAGCTAAAGTCCTCTGAATGCTTGGATTAAAACGTCGGATCTGGACCCGAATCGGAATCCAGATACTCTTACTGCTGTGCAAAAGGGCTTTTGTTTGCATGACGTTGAGTTACTAGCAAGAGCTCTTGTTAAAATGGGTTCTAGAGAGTGCTTGTTGGATAAGGTGGAGATGTACGTGTGATTTGATTTTCCTCAACGATTTTATTTACAAGGGTGTTGGGCGACGGATACTCATTTTTCACCTAATGGGGAGATTATTTGATGGATGGCTGTGGATTTTTATTTTTGTTTCTTCAATTTGATTGGAATACTACATTTCTTTAAATTTTTATAATTCAATTTCATGCAAAGAAAAGAGCCCTTGATGCTCAAATTGCTGAGCCATCACACTTCATTTGCTTACACTGCATCAGTCCAGTGAACTCTATATTGAAATCTTTTTACAAAAAAAGAAAAAAAAAAAAAAAAAGAAACTTCCTAGCTACACAAGCGACCTTAGTATCACAGACATGCCCAATAATTGATCCCTAGGTTCTCTATCAGTTATTACTCCAGAAAGTAACCCAACCTAGACGAAAAAAATTAGAAAGAAAGAAAGAAAGAAAGCAGGGTGATTGAAATTCCAAATCGTTTGCCCGTTTGATAATTTTACTTGTCAAGTAAAGTTAAGTCAAGTAAAGTTAAGTATCAAATGAAAATCACTTTAATTTAAAACTCCCCCATTCTTTTTAAAAAAAAGTAAAAAAACAACTATCTTTATTCACTAAAAAACAAAAAAACTTTATTTCCCCGTACAAAAAGTCAAAAATATTTCATCCCAAATAACTAAAAATAAAATACCATCATAACCTATTTATTGTAAAAGTAAAATGCCAAATGGATGCATTTATAAATGAAAGAGATTCCCATTCCCATTAAAAGTACAATACATTCCCAAACATGGAACTAATTACAATAACTACTAAAGATTCATTACATAATAACAATTACAGCAATAAGATACTTGAGAAATTAAGGACTAACCATGTCTCGTCTATCACAGCAAACCACCCACATAAGGCACCCCAGCAGCAGGTATCCAACTATCCCCAGATATGAAGTTAGAAACAGTGAAGTTGCTCGCAAGTGATGAGGCATTGATCACGTGATACCCGGTCCAAGTGACCCGCTTACTCGTGTTCGAACCCGGACCCGTATTGTTGTACTCAGCATAATACAACGTACTCAAAGCAAAGTTCCCAGACCATGGAAGCCAACCCGCAGGGTCGATCAAGCTATCTATGAAGGATTGCATATAGACAGTCATTGAATACTGCTGCCATGGTCTTCCAAGGTATGATTTTGTACTCCCATTTGCTGCTACCAAGTCCGAAGCAGCCGCAACACGACAGTCATGGATTGAAGTGCCTGTGTTCTGATTTGGGTCTATTCTACCTTGTGCTGTGATGGTGTTGGACTGGCCTGATATAGGTAGCCTTGCATAGATATTGCAGTTTTGGAAGACTACTGCTGCATTGCCGAATATGAAGTCAACGGTTCCATAGATGTCACAATCTCTGTAGAATTGCCTGAGGGAATGAGTGTACAAGGTGTCTTGGTATCCTTCAAAGCTGCAGCTGTAGAAGGTGGAGAAGTCGGCACCACTCCGGAGTGCAACTGCCTGCTGCTTCACTGCACCGGCAGTGTTTCGGAAAGTGATGTTGATGGCAACGAACCCTTCTCCCACCACAGCTGTGGATCCATTGTAAAGATTCAAGTGTCAAGTTTTACATTAGATTGTTTAAGATCTCAGCAGAAGAACTCCCAGGTTTGGGTACTCGAGATGATGAGGGAAAAAGAATGCATCAAGACAACACCTATAGGTGTGGGTTTGGCACAACCTGACCCCATTCATATGGGTGCTTTTAAATGGTCGGACATAGGTTAACCCATTTAGACCTTCTAAAGTGGGGTTTTTTCAAATCATGTTTTACATATGCTATAATAACTAATTTATAAAGGAGGATTGACATAAAATAGCAAGGAAAACACAAAAAATTAATCAGGTTATTGGGTTGGGACGAGTTGATCAAGATTGAGTGTGGTTTACGAATATATGACCCATTTAATAAAAAGGTCGAATATGAGTTGGGCTTCAACTCGTAGACCGGCCCTTTCCCTCTCTTCCTAAACTGTATTGACCCAAACTGTCCTGTTTTATAACCCTAGAGACGCCTAGCCATTAGCGAATGACCCAAATAGTAAAATTCAGATATTGAGGTTTTTTTTGTTTGTTTAACAATTGGGTCCAAGTCCAAGTCCATGTCATTTTGGTTCATATATAAGAACCCATTTATTCCAGCGTATAACACTCACTGACCTATACGTCAAGCAAAAAAGTAATTCTTGTGGGGAAATATGTGTAATCACATAAAGTTTTGACACGTTGGGTTGGGTTAAATGGGTTGAGCACTTTATTTTGTTTTGCTATCAGAGGGTTTCCAGCCCTTTGGGCTAAACTAATCCCTCCAGGCGTAGAGAGAAGACGGGTAAACTCTTCTATAACCCTAGTGTGGTAGTGCAGTTTCGAACCCACAACCTCCGATTGCAAACATGGTCTTAGGCCAATTGAGCTTACCCTTGGGGTTAAATGGGTTGAGCACGTGAGTTGCAATGGATGCGGTTATGGAAGTTGGGTAAGATGGGCTAGCATCCAGTGAGGTTGGTTGACCTGTTTTAAGCATCCGGTCGAATTTGACTTGGTCCAACCCATAGCACCCCTGTTCAACCCAGCACGTACGTTTGACGCCTGACACCCAATCCTTGTAATGGAAGTCAATCCACATGGGAGAAATCATTGACCTAAATCTCAGCGCCCAGATTTGCTATGTGAAGCAAATGACCATGTCACTTTTTGAGCTATACACTCCAAACGCAAAGCAAAACCATAGTCTCAACAAAAACGGAAGGCCATTTTGCATGCCACGCATAACAGAACGATGATAGACTGTAAGCTGCCTCACAATGAAAGCACTGTGCCATCTCCTGACTCCTCACCTCTAGACCCGTATAATAACATAAACATATGCAACGATATACTACTAATAGTGGGATTAGTAGATTACCAAAGGTAGCCGAATTGAAAGTAGTTGATCCATCCACGACATTCCGATTCCCTGTGATTATCGTCTGATTGATACCATCACCAATCATCATCAAGTTCTTCTTGGTCTTATTAACCGAAACATACTCCTGATACACCCCAGCTTGAACATATATCACAAAATACCCATCACTTATGTTAGTGTGATCCGGCGCAGCTGCGACTGCACTGTTAATGGTGGTGAAGTTCCCACTCCCGTCCTTACTCACCACCACAATATCTCTCACCAACACACTATCCGATACCGTTGACGACTGCAGAAGCCTTCGACGGCTTTTAAACTCAGAAATCTCCCTACCCAAGTCGGAGAAGAGCTTTCTTCCAGGACGCAATCTCCCTCTCTTGTGCCTCTTCGGGCTGTGAGGCCATGCACGCGTGAAGAGAGCAAGTGAGACTTTGTGCAGCTTGGTGTCATTGAGGAGAGCAGTAGAGAGATTGTTCTGTATGGTGGAACCCGTAGCAGACTCCTGAAGGCTTTCTAGGCAGGTCTGTTGGTTGGTGATGACGGCGCTGAGAAGCGTTTGCACGTCATCGGTGTCAAAGTCGGTGGAGTTGAGTAAGTTTATGGAGTTTGAGAGGTGATCAGCGGTTAGAGATGAGAGAAGTTGGCAGTCCTCAAGAGCCCGGATGGTGGATTGTGAGAAGGAAGACCCATGTTCGAGGTAGCTGTCGACGAGGGCTGCGAACTTTCTAGCGTAATTTAGGGACTGTTTGATGGAGAAGAGGCCATGGTTTTGGAGGGTGGTTTGTCCATCAGAAGAGAGGACTGATTTGCAGTAGGTGGGGTCTGGGGTTGAAATGCAAGCTGTGGCTGGGGTGATGGATGTGTCTGCTAGAGATGGAGACATGAAGAGGAAAAGGAATAGGAAGAGAATGGTGGAGAGAGATGAAGAGGCCATGGCTTTGGAATGTTTGTTGGGTTGAAAGAAGGAGAGATGGGAGGTTATATATAGATGATGTTGGGAAGGTATTAAGGCTTTGAAGGCTATGTATTTCGTCCATGATCGTTTTATGTTGGCAGTGTAGGAATTACTCGAATGCCAACGTACGGGTCTGACTTGTCAAAACGCGAACTTCATAGCAAGTTTGTCGGCATCACGACAGGTGATACGGAAAATTAAGTAATCACAAATGGGACTCTACTTTCATCAAGAATTTGTTTGGTGAGATCATATTATTGATTCGATTCATTTTTCTAGGATTGGAGGCTTCCTGTTAGGTTCATGAATGGTTTAATTAACTTGGGCCGAGTCAGAGTGAACCAAGCCTAACCATATACCTAAATTTGGAATGGGTATACTGGGGTGGTTTGTCTACTTTGTATTGAATTTCTAGAGATTTATAGTAAAGTGAGATCTAAATAATGAAGTAGTATAAAGAGGTGAGGAACTAAGGATATTACGTGGAGATGCATATCCTATCTTTTGGCTCTCATACTTTCATCTTCTGCCGTGGTGGTTGGGTGATAATTTCTTTTGAATTAGGTACCTAATTTCTAAAGGGGGAACTATTTAGTTGTCATTTGTTCATTTTCATCGATTCTTCTTCGATTTTAGCTCCTTTCATTAGATAAAAAACAGTCCTTGATTGCAATTAGATTAGATAGGTTGATGTTACGTAGAGTAGGGTATGCTTCAAATAACATAACAAGAACCATAACATGTTGCAAAACATTTCTGTTGCATCTATTAAGGACTTGAGGTTTTAGTAGGATTAGTTATTGGAGGAAGTTCAATATGGCATGAGAGCTAATTGGTTGCGACTTAGAATTTCAGGAGGAACGACTAGGCATTGAAATCTATGTGTCAGATAATGTATTAACCGAGTTTCACTCCAGGGGGAATATTGAAGAGTATTGCCGCTGCCTATACTTATGATTTGAGGTTTTGGTAGGATTGGTTAGCAGAGAAAATTTAACATAAAGTTAATCAAGTATGGTTTGGTTTGGATTGTGTTTGATTCTTTTGGAATTTGGGCTGACAGGGGAGGGTCGAGCTGGTTAAAATCTGGCTCAGCAGGTTCGGTTTTAGGTTTTGTCATTTTGGGACAGATGTTTAGTTTGGCCAGACCAGCCCAAGTTATTAATCCACATTCACTTATCCTGTAAAGCTCATAAAATAGCTAATGAGATCCTTTCTCATGCAAGTTTGAAAGCCAAATTTTGTTAATCTGGAAAATGCTACTCACAAGTCACACCATCTCTTATCCATTCATATGTAATATTTGTCCTTCTACAATACAACAACCAACCTACTGCTTACATATTGAGTGGTATTATGATATAAATAGAAAGAGCTGTTAGCTGTAGCGTCCGTTTCAAAGTCCAACACAATTAATTAAAACTCTACCACCACAACTTGGAGATTGGATTGATCAGAATTCAACTTGGACAATTATCCATTGAGAATTCAACTAGGACAATGATCCAAGTGAGGCCCACCACTTTCAAGCTGTCACAACTCAAATCCAACTTATGGTCCAGTTGGTTCATCAAACAATTTGGCTCATCTTTTTGATAGATCATGCAATCTTGAAGAGATACTAGTTTTTAGTTAAATTTATGTCATTTGAGACAGTATGGATGATTTATTTTCTATATATACTCTACTAATAAATGAAAAGAGTTTCTATTTCATTGAAAGCTATTGTGTGTTTTTTTTTTTTTTGGTAAAAGGTAAAGATGTTGTGAGTTGAAACCATTGGAAGATCATTTCAAGGAGGAATTTACACAAGGACATTTTTGTTGATTCAAAAATTGAATAACATAAATGGTTGGGCCTTTCATATGAATGGTATAGATCACAGAATCAGGAAACCGCATGCGTGGTCTAAATGCCTCATGAGATTCCATGTTCTGAAGCAAATTACTGCAGTTGTGGCTAAGAGCTGGAGCTTCTGCGCACATTGGTATTCTTTTCTCCCCATCAAATTAAGTTGAATTATCATTGATTGAGTCCAAAATCTAAGAAGTACATACCCACTTGTCTTATGTTAAAATTAGAGGAAAAAAAATCTGTTATGATTACAATTTAAGTTAGCAGTCTTTTTCCCATCAGAGTTACAGAAACATTGATTGATGTAAATCCAAGCACATCCCACTTGTCTTATATTAACATTTAAGAAAACAAGTTCCAGTTATGATTACAATCTAAGTCAGGATTTATCAAAATGTTGTATGCAAGACTCTGTCTTTTATGAACGAGGTCCTTTTCGGGGAAAAGATTACAAAGTCTTAACGGTAGTCAAAGTAAACACACTGGTAGGGGGATTGAGCTAAAAGGCACATAGGTGGCAGCACGAAAAGCTGAAGAGAAAGAAGACTTCCCTTCCCCTAAATGCAATTAATTGAAGTGGAAAGTCAAAGACAAATCCCCCCATGTGAATTGATATGAAAGAGCACCTAGCGCAGCCTAAATTTTGAAGAGGAGAGTCGAGACTCAGAAGCTGGTACAGGGGCTGTTTTTTTTTAATTTTTATGAGAGGTATGGAGGAGAGCTGAGTACAGAGAAACTTACATATATAACTGGTATTCTTTTCGGTCCATTTGTTTGCATGAAATTGAATAGAAACGAGTTCGTCATCAAATGTTTAAAAAAGTGACGGGTAAAGGATATAAGGTGTAGGTGTAAATCAGACTTTTGCTTTCTTAGGATTTGAATTGGTAGGATGATGGATGGGTATTCATTTTCAGCGTCCCCTGATTCATTTTTTATTAAAGGCAGATTTTGACCGTCATTTTGGACACTTCAATTTGTTCAAACAAATTGGTACAATTTTATGAAGAAACAACAATGACCTTACATATTATGCACTATCACAATAGTATAGCCTTGGGGAAATTGCTAGGTGGATTCAAATCCTCTACAACTTCACCACATGTCCCATTAGAAACTTGCTTTGAGATCTACTCAATTTTGAAGCATTAGGTCCATTCTAAAAAAACTTAGGAGACTACATCTCAATCTTATTATTTTACTGAAAATCTCAAGTTCTATTTATACAATACAACGTGATAAATAAGGAAACTTAGCCTCATAATATCAATATATTCTGATCAAAATAATGAGACATTATCTTTCAATTTAGCCTAGTCATAATATTAACAATCATATACTAGACTATCCTAAACATATTTAAGGACTACAACATTCTATATATGTATTCTCTATCATATTCAATGTTGATAATGTAGGCCTTAGATGCTACGGAAATACGAATTGACCAGGGGTGGCCACTACAAACACAATCAGGATTGCGTCAGTTTGGATTAAGCACTAGATGTATAGGCTTGTGACTGTTTATGAGAGATCATCACGTATGATTCGCTAATCATTTAATTTGAGACTATAAAATGATGAACATGGTAATCAACTTCAAATGAGCCTGATTTTCTTGTTAGTTAGCTAGATGTTAAGTCAACCTTTTAAAATTAATCCAACTTTAAACTTAAATCTGCTCAAATCATAAGCTTTTAAACTGGAAATGGACATATGCATCCTCACAAAATTTATCATCGATCGAATATTAAAATTGAAAGATGTTAAGAATTATTAAATTGATTCAGTTCTTGAAGAGGGAGATGTCAATATACAAGGATATTTTGTTGATTAAAACATGAAAATCAATAAATGTACCAAGGCTACGTCTTGTGTGAAAAAAATTTGTCCATTAAGACACGTGGCATTTTAGTGGTGTCTGCTAACCCCACTAGATGCATTTATATATGTAGGTTGTTGCAGTTAGGGTGGACTAGGAATCAGTCTCATTGAACACTTCTATGGTCCATGAGTCCATCCAATCCAACCACCCTTTAAAAGAAATATATCCAACCATCCAAGGTGAAGATGGGACGCACAGTTACAAATGAGTATTTGATTCTCCGATTACGTACCCAGAAGTTCCTACCCGCAAAAAAATGGTTCTGAAACCTATTTTAGGTTCCAATTCATAAATGAGTCCGGGTCTGAAACCCAATTTATGTTCCAATTGAAAAACGGGTCCGATTTTTTGTCCTCATAGGTTCCAACCTGTGGACCCAGTACCCGACATATGAGTCTTTGATATTGCAAATTGTATCTCAAAATTAACTTTTTCTTTACATTTTTATGTATAATATTGAAGGTCGTAGACTTGATGCACTGTTATAAATTGAATGATATCCTTAGTTAAAGAAAAAAAAAAAAAAAAAAAAAAAAGAGAAATTAGAACCAATTTTGAAAATTGATTTCAATCCTCTAAGTGGACTCAGTTCCCGAACCGGATCAGAGTCTGAAACCAACAAAACAGGTTTCGAGTCAAAATCGGACCTAGAATCGAAACTGTTATTTAGAAACGGGTCCGGCTCCGACTCCAGCTCCAGATCCATTATGGTTCATACCCTAAACCGTTCCATTTGCAACCCAAATATGTAGTCATCATTGGGATTAAAACACTTTGATTGATGGTTTGATGATCCCAAGATTTATATGTTGGGCCACACCTTAATCCGGAGTCTCCTAACATGGCCAAAATTCAATCACAATGATTCATACGTTGATCTTTGCAGTAATCCTTATTCTGTAACTGATGGTCGACCTCCAATCCAAGAACTTGGAACTATAAGAAACTTCTGAGAACAAGCAACATCAATGATTGGGCCTGGCACTTGAAGTGTAGTGAATATGGATCAAAAAATCAGGAAACCACATGTGTTGCCTTAATACCTCACCATATAACATGTCCTGAAGCAAATGACTAAACTTACATCAAGAGGCTGAAGGAATTTTTTTAAGGGATAATTAGCCAAAAGTCCTTTAGCACAATCTTATAAGGCCTCCAGTCCAATAACTTTTTCTCTAAGGCTTAAAGTCCATACAATTGGACATATTTTGGCGAGAAGTCCCGAGATCAGACATTTTCATGATTGATTTGCCCTTTCAACGGTTTAGGCATAAAATTATGAATTTTTAAATTTCAAATCTTCCATTCCCCCTCATTCATAGTGCAATGTTCTCTCTCATTCATAGGGCAAGGTTCTCCCTCATTAGTTTCGTAAGAAGTTGGGACGAGGCAAATCTAGCACAGATACATCTTCCCAGAGTGACACAGATCAAAGGTGGGCCACCACAGATCCCTTCTTGTTGTAGGTTCTATTGCAGAATCTCGATTGAAGAGTTCTGGTTGCTTGAACCGGAGACGACGAAGGGAGAAGGAGATCTATTGAAGAGCAGAGAGGATCCGGGATCGCTGCCTGTTTTAATTGTTGTTTGCGCCTTGGTTCATTCTATAAGGAAGAGGGCTCTGCTACTCCTCACCACCCCCGAAGGAGGCTGGGACAGCATATCACCATCCATCTGTGTTAGGTGCTGCCACCTGGGTTTAGATTCCAGGATTCTGCCGTCGCTATGGAAGAAGACTGGAGCAGAGGTCGGTCGCTGTTGCCTCGCCGTCATTGGGGAGGAAGATCGGAGCAGAGGTCTTGTTATTACCGTCACTGCAGTTTTTCAATCGTTGCAGAACGTAGTTGACGGTGCTGCGCCATGGCCAGAGAACGAAGGCAGCAGGGCTGTTATATCATTTTTGGCAAATCTATCTGAGTTTTTATGAAAGTTATCTGAATTTTTGTGAAACTTATTTGAGTTTTTGTCAAGTTTTTCCTAGTTTTTTTCAAATTTATCAAAGTTTTTTTTTTAAATTTATCTGAGTTTTTGAAAAATCTATCTGATTTTTTTGGCAAATTTATTTATGGTTTTTTAAATCTATTTGTGTTTTTTAATTTTATTTGTGTCTTTTGAGATTTATTTGCGTCTTTTCAAATTTATTTGCATTTTTTGAAACGTATTTGCGTTTTTTGAAATTTATTTGCATTCTTTTGAAATTTATTTTCATTCTTTTGAAGTTTATTTTTTATTTTTTTATTTTATTTAAAGATCTCATTGATGGGATTTTCATTAATCGTAGCCAATTAAATAGTGGTTGACCAAAATTAATGGCATATCCCACTAATTATGGGATATGATTTATCTTTGAGTAAATAAGAACTTTTAAAGAAATGGTAATTTCGACATTTTAGGTCTTCAAATTTAGAAAAAATGACCTATTACACTATGAAAAAAGATTGTAGATCTAAAGTCAGAAAGTGAAATGTTTAGTTACTATCGCCGTATGCCTCTTTTTTTTTAACGGTAACAAGAATATTCATTTAAAAGAAGAGGATTACAAAGAGAAAAGCAAAGGATTACAAGAGCATTGTACCTTGCTACCACCAAACAAAAAAGAAAAAACCCTCCCAAGAGGTTGAAAGATCTTAATTAGTAAATCATCAAAACTAAAGAAGCATTGATTGAATGCGCACTTTAAGCACATACCCACTTCGTCTTATTATCTTATATATAAATAAGAAAACAGTCTGTTATGTTTCCAATCTAAGTTTCACTGTAGTCTGAGTTTGTCACAATATTTATAGGAGACTCCCATTTCAACAAAATCTTTTTCGAGGGTAAAAACTAAGAAATCTTAACAAAGTCTAAGGAAAGGTGGTTCTGGTAAAGGCATTGAACCAAAGGAGAAACAGGTGGCATAGAAAGACAAGTCTTCCACCAAAGCAATAGCTTGAAGTTGGAAGTCAAAGAGAAATCCGAAACATGGATTGACATGAAAGGGATTGAAGCTCAGCCCAGATTTTAAAGAGGAACGTCGACAGGAGTTACAAAGTTCCACGGTAGCTGATATAAACCAATAGGTAGTTGAGGAGCTCGAAATTTATATATATATATGATCACATGTACTTTCATTCTACAAGCCAATTAACCACTTCATTTTTCTTTTGACCACTTGCATGTTCTATATCCACAACAATGGAACTTCTTTTTTCTTTGATCCACCTACAATTTTGTTAGGAAGACAGGTTGATAATGATCCGACCATCGTCTGCTTTTAGACTGAGTCACAGGTAAAGATGCACTTACAAAACCATTAATTTAAAGGCTATAAAGTAAAGAGTTGAAAAAGAGTGAATAAAGAGATATATTTGGCCAATTCCTAGCTTATTCCCCATATCACATTCTATCTTCTTTTCAAATTAGGCTTCTCATCTGGCCCTATTGGCATTATAGTTGCATTCAAATGAACCCTATACAAAACTGATCATGCTTTTAAAGATCGACCCATGCTATCCACTTCCTTGAAATCACTACAAAATGAGGCCTATAACATAATCTCTATCTGTTGCAACGTGCACTATTGAAAAATTAAAAAAATTATATTTGACCCTCACCCACTTCCATGAATCTCTACAAAATGGAATCCTATAGCATGTATTTGTATGCGACGTGGCACTATTGCAAAATTTTAAAAAAAAATTATAGTACCCCCCTGTCCGAATATTAGCAACAGATATATGCCATAGTAGGCGCATATAAATATCAATAAAACTCTCCCATAGGTACTTAAACTCTATGTTTGATGTCACTCAACCACCATCAGTAGTTGGATTAGGGTCAAAATAACAAAGATGCACTGACAAAAAGAATTACACTTTTGGCTCAAGTGATACGCACCAGTGGTAATATGACTCAAAATGAAATTTAGCCTACCTCTACTTCACGACACACCCTTTTTACTCCCTCTGCCCTTGTAATTACCTTGCATCTTGGTGGGCCATACAAATTGAGACATTCATTTCAAAAAGTAAATCTGGTTTCTATTACGGACTCTAATACGTACATTCAACACAGATCCAATTCTTTAGGGCGCGTTTGTGTACACACCTTTTCCGCAAAAAAAGGAAAATTGTCCCGTCAGCAAAGTCCATAGAAATGGAAACCTCGAAAAAGGATTTCTTCGGAATTTTGAAATTCATGTTTGGTGCGAAGCTGTGAATTCCTTATAGAAAATCAAAATTTCTTGGTTAGTGCAATAATTTTTCAAAGAAAAATAGCAGAGCATGTATATAATTTATTTAACATCAAATAATAATTTATTCAAAGAAATAAAAAACAATGAAAGAGTGTAGGGTTCTGGGTTGAAATGGAAAAGAGTGAGGAAATGAGATTATATAAGGGGGAAGTTTTCTAAGAAAATCCATTTCCCATACCCCCCATTGGGAAATTTATTTCCAGCATTAGCAAGGAAAATGATGACAAGGTCGGAAAGCGTTTCCGTGGAATTGTTCCGCACCAAAAGCATGAAAAATGGGATTTCCATGGAAAACCATCTGCTTTTCTGTAGAAAAGTATTATTCAAACATGCCTTTATTGTTTCTTTAATAGCATGTGTGCCAAAGTTTGCATAGTGATAACTTAACAAATATAAGAGACAAGTTGGGTTCTTTGCTCAACCCGATGTGAGGACCCGTCCCTAGAAATACCTAGTGGGACCCAATTTGACCAAGTCAACCCTTGATTATCCTATTTAATATGGTATTTCCTACTTTAACATGCTAATTAATAGGAATTAGTGGAATAGATGACTAATGTTCCTAAGTTTTAGAACTAGCTTGTATATATAATTCTTAATAAATATTAGGTGTTTATTGTTAATTTAATAGGTTTTGATTAGATTAGGACTTAGTTGATATTATAATTAATAGGAAGGGCATTGAGAGTTAAGAACCTTCTAGAAACCCACCTAATGACCTATTTACCCATGCTCTTTCTCATTTTAAACTAAGTTACCCTTTTGGTAATTATCCTAAACCCTAAGCTATAAAAACAAACTATTACAAACATTAGCCCAAAACCCTAATTTACTCTCATATCTCATTTACTCTATCTTCCTCCCCAAGCAAACCCTAATTCCCCAAAATTCTAGCCCAAAGAGAAGGTAGGAGACCACCTCAATTGCTCAATCAACACCTTAGGAGCTTGGAATTCACATATCTCTCTCTCTCTCAACTCTATCACCAATTTCGAATAGAGGCAAGTAGACATGTTTAGATTCTTTTATTTAATTGATTAATATGCTTAGATTTATAATTACTGTCTTTTATGGATGTTTAGCATGAATTCTGTTTATGGGTGGTTGATTGGATGATGTAACGTGTGGAATTGTTGTTCTAGGCTCTTTTATGTGATTTTTGGCCGTTGATGGATGGGAATCCCCCATTTGGAAGATCAATGGCCCATTTGTGATGAGATCATGATGTGGGAGGGGTGTATGAAGTTTGGAGATGATCAGTGTAGATCTGGGTTAGATTTGATGGAGCTTTGATTGAAAATGAAAGTGACAGAAATCTGAAAATAAGGGATTCCGTGTGTACCCGGTCGACCTGGTCACCCAGCATGTCGACCGGGCACATAGGGAGGCTCCCTCACAACTGGGAGCAGAAAATCACAATCTGGGTACAGATCTAGTGCACCCGGTCGACCGGCCACACTGGATTTTTCCCCACCTGCCAGATGTTTGTGAAAATGCCTGCAGTGTACCCGGTCGACCGGTTGACCATGATGTCGACCGGGGACACTGCAAAATGTGATTTATGACTCTCAGTTAGCTGTCCATTTCCACAGAGTGCGAGGTCGACCCGGGGACCCATGATGTCGACCTGGTACACTGTAGACAGTGATTTTCCAGATTTAGTTTCCTTCTATGATTTGATCATGTGTGGGCCCCGTTGACCTTTCATTTGGATCGTTTGGGATATGCTGAACACGAGTCAAGGGCCAGGCTTAACCTTGACCCGCGTAGCCACCTAAGTAAGGTCTATGGTTGTAAGCGAAACCTGATTCAATGGTTATGGATGTCGTATGATGCTAAATACCTTCAGGAGTACCAAGGATACATAATAAGCATATAAGACTTCGTGATCACTGTCTTAGGTGAAGTAAGGCCCTAGACTTGAATGGAAGGGCAACGATTATCTATGAATTTGTGACATATGGTATTTATATTGGTGAAACGGACACTGAGGCTGGCTGGTAGGTCCGAATCTGTGATGTTGGCCTTGAGAGGTACCATAATCAGGGCATTGCACTTAGGTTTTGATCCATGATCACGGTCCGTATTGGATGAGATGTCAGGACATGGAACTTGAAGTCCTGACCTGTAATATTGGGAACTTAACGGTAGATATTGATGGACGGACTGTATAATGAGATAATGTTAATTAAGCGTATCGAGAAACGAAGTTTACAAGGGTATGCATTATTAACTGTTGAGAATCGTAAAGTTGGATTACATATACCTGAACTCCGTGCCTCATGCCCTTGACTAATATCGTCTCATATTAACTATGATAAGGCTATCCAGTTCGGGGTACCCCCACCTAGTGGTCCGTAGGATTTGTGGATGTACGATTGGTCTGCCGAGGGTTATTATGCCGGCATGGACATTGTTATTGAGATATTGTTGGTTGACACAATAGGTACCGGTGTGGGAGGGGTACTGAGACTGCCGGCGCTCGGACCGGGTGTGGATGGACGGTGATGTTGATCTAGCACGTAAGACCAATGGCTGGGACTTGGCTGTGGCTATGGATATTGATGGACTCTTGTATACTCCTATTCGATGAGACAACGACGATAGGTTGGCTCTGACCTCCCACGTCCCTTGTACTTCAACTGTGGACGTACCTTGTGTGCTCTTATGGATGTATATTGGATGTATTAATATTATGTATTCAGGATGTCGTTGCTTACTGTCTTTGACTGTCGACGTTTATACGGTTGGATCTAGATACGATGATTGTGGATATGGTAGGGTTCTTTCCTCTGGTTACTTCTGTTACTAGTGATACAGATGTATTGCATATTTTATACAATATATTGATGATGATGGCTTCTCTTGTCTATCTGATATGTTGTATCTAATATCTGTTATATTATTATCTCGATTACCGTTCATGCACTACACTCCACACTGTTTATGTCGCACTCTGATATCCCATATTATTATTGAGGTACTAATCACGCAAGTACAACTGGGATCAGGTATGGTTGTCTTCCCTATCTATTAATATAATGTATTGCCATCTAAACATGCCTATTTGCCTGGCTCATCGAGCCTGACCCAATCCTTGGTGTTTTCAGGCATATTCTCTTCCGCTTTCTTTGATTGGTAGAACTGCTTGGCGGCTGATCCGTTGCCGCAGGGTTCAGAGAATGGTGCAGTTGGTGCATCGAGAGGCGTCTATCTTATAGATCTCTATTCTTTCCTTTTATTGTAGTTGGCCGTGTTGGCATAGGATTGAATAGTTAGCTTAATTATAGAAAGTACCTTGTAATCCCTTAAAGTGAAATAAAATTTTAGGACTTTGTCCATATACCTGCTCATATGAGATTCAAACTTGATTATATTACTGGATTTTTTCGCATCTCTTGGGTACTTTCTCGTAGCGCCTCGAGATTCGAGGCGCCCGGATTTTGGGGTGTTACACCCAAGGTATGAAATTTTAGGACATGTTTGGCATCGTTCTCATGTTGTTTCCAATTTTGTACTCATATCAGGTTGTACTGGGATCAAGAGCAAGAGAATCATATAGTTTATAATGTGTGACACACCTTTTATTGTTTGTGGCACCCTATTATTACCGTATATGAGATCTACATATAAAAATTACAACATAGTGCCCACCTTTAAAAATCAAAACATGGGGGCCATATTCATAGGATCTACATTGTGGGTCCACCTTTATAGGAATTGTAATGTGGGGCCACCTCTTTGTAAATGTAAATATGGGACCCCTTTAGAACTTACAACATAATACACACCTTTCGAAATTAAAATAGGATGCACATTCATAGGAATTACAATGTGGGCCCACTTTTATAGAAATTATAATGTGAGGCCATCTTTTTTATTAAATGGGAACACATGACCCACCTTTAAAAAATAAAATTTACATGTACTCACTTTTAGATATTAGAACATTAGGCCACATTTATAGGATTTACAATGTGGCTCCACCTTTTGTGATTGCGACTATATGACTTACCTATAAGAATTATAAAGTGGGGTCACCTCTTCTATGATTATGGACGCACGACGTACTTTTAGAAATTATAACACGATGCCCTCTTTTAGAAATTAGAACAAGGGGTCCACATCAGAGGATTTATAATATAGTCCCACCATTATAGAAATTATAATATGCGCGCACCTTTTGTGATTGTGATCATGTGGCCCACTTTTAGGGATAACAAAGTGGAGTCATCTTCTTTGAGATTGCGAACATAGGCCTACCTTTAGGATAGGGGAGAGGATTTGGAATCTTAAAATGATATTATTTAAAAGGTAAGAGATAAGTAGAAAAAAACTATGCCACTAAGTTATTTCTTAAAAAAAAAAAAAGTATCTTTTTCATTTCAGCATTTCTTAAGCTAGCAGGTAGGATTTTAGGTTTTCTTCCAGTGAGATCAAAATTCAAAATAGTGATTTATACTTGCTAAAATATATTTTTTTTAACCTTTTTATTGCGGGAATATGGGCACTTCCAAACTTAGCTAAATCGTAAAGCCCTCTTCTACCACAATTTCTAAGAACTTTTGATCAAACTAGGCCATTTATCTACTTGACTCATGTCAACCGAAGTGGGCTTTAACTCGATCGAGCATGTTAACACCGTGGGGCCACTGATATACATTCTTCCTTCATATGCGGCTATCAGGGTATTGCCCCATCGCCAGCGAAAATCAGAGACCTTGTTTTCATACGAAAAGGTTGCAATCAAATCTCTTGTGCCGCAGCCAACAAGTATCAACCTTCCTGCAAATGTCCACCTTTACACCAGTTGAAGTCTCTTCCTCTCCTTCTTCATGTTCTAGTGTAGGAGGCTTTGCAGGCACACCATCTTCTGCTTGATTAGAGTTCAAATCAATGCTGTTGTTTCCTTTGGTCAATACAACAACAAATATAACATTGCACATTCATTGCTCCAAACCAAGAGCACCAAAAGAGTAAGTGTTACTGTTGGTTGTCTACGACTCAACTGAGTGAAGGTCACTTAACATCCAATGTGCATTATTAATTATGGTATTTTAGAGAACCCCAAATGGGTATTTCTTGCCATGAAAATCACCCTCTGTCCTTTACAAATTCCCAATGCCCCACATACAATGTGTATTTGATTAATCATTTATATTTTAGAGAACCCCAAATGGGTATTTCTTGTCATGAAAATCATCCTCGATTAGTCCTTTAAAAATTCCCAATACCCAATATACAATTTGCATCTGATTAATCAAGTGCATTTTAGAGAACCCTAAATGGCAATTTCTTGTCATGAAAATCATCCTCAGTGCTTTCCAAATTTCCAATGCACAACATACAATGTGCATTTGATTAATCATGGGATTTTAGAGAACCCCAAAAGGGTGTCTCTTACCATGAAAATCATCCTCAGTCCTTTACAAATTTCCAATGCTTCAGGGCCTGACATGCACGTTCAAGCAGGGTTCACGCCATATAAAAATATGCCCTGTTTTAGGAGAATGATTAGTTTAAGGAGTTTTCCTGATTTCACAGAAGAAAGATTTGGACACTCCCTCCATCACTTCACCTTATATGGTGCCATATCATATTTTTTAGACAGTAATTTGTCACTCTTGAGAACAAACCAATGTTTGTTTCAAGAATTTTTTATTTTTATACATAGCTTAGGCAGCATCGGAACCATCTGAATCTTTTAAGGAAATAATTTTTAGGTCTATGTAGATACTTATATTCTTTTGCTTAAATCCGACCTTGCTAAACTCAAATGGTTCAGGCAGATATCTCTATCATGACTTCATTCCCAAGGACCTCTCTTGTAAGGAAAAGAAATTAAAGACAAACAGCTTGTGCTTTTATCTAAAATCCTCTTACCTAGTTATGAGTACAAGACCAATACCATTGATTTGTATGAACCAAAGATATGTACTGATGAGAATATAAAGATTATTATTATATGATGTATGGGCTGTATTGTAGATGATACTCGTGAAAATGTCCAATGTACACATGCATTTACCAATCCAAACTGTTCGAGTCTCAGATTATATATCACTGTAAATTACAGGCCCAACTTGAGTTGATATCAATGTGACTATAAAGATGTCAACTAGTTGGGAATTGTATGATGCTTGGACTGTATTATGGATCATACTCATGGACATCCAGTTTTGCACATGACAAACAATTACCAATCTGGACCACTCAAGTCTCAGATCTTGCTGTAAGTTAAAAACCCAATTTAAGTCAATGTTCAATCAAATCAGCCGGACTTTGATGAATGGTGGTTTAACTTGAATACAAGATTAGACCTTTCCATAGTAGTAGAATATGGATGTGAGTTGAGTAGA
Organism: Persea americana; assembly: GCA_029852735.1. Taxonomy (NCBI): domain Eukaryota; kingdom Viridiplantae; phylum Streptophyta; class Magnoliopsida; order Laurales; family Lauraceae; genus Persea; species Persea americana. The sequence continues at coordinate 37,776,007 of CM056817.1, forward strand.
ATTTCAACATTTTCTAGTGGACTCAGCCGAGTCTAGAGCAAGTCAATGGCCTTTAGAACTGTGAACTTAAAAAGTCCTAACCATCCAATTATCACTGTTGAGAGATTTTGCTTGAAATGGTGTATTTTTTGGCCATCCATTCAGGGGAGCTTTCATGTGAGCCTATTAAGTGTGGCCCATGATTTGGATGCATGCCACATGTAGGGTGGATGTATTTGTGAGTATGAACCACTGTACTTATTATAATGACAAGTATTCCATTCCACCTCTATTTCCAATGCATGGGACTACAAAACTCTTTTCCTTTCTATCCCCTTGGATGTGTCAAGTGGCATAAGATGCGGCAAATTGGCAGGAAAATGATTGAAATGGCTATCATATATGATGATCATACCAAAGTCATGACTTTGTTTTTAATGGTTACATTGTTTAGAAAAACAAAGATAAACAAAGCAAATCACCAAACACTGACTACAGCTCATTGAAATAAATATTAACCAACCAATAAGAAGAGCAAAAGAAGAAGAAGATGATGAAGACAAGAATGAGAAAGAGAGAGAAAAGAGAGAGTGTGATCGTTGTGTTGGAGGGAGTCAAGGCCTCCTCTAGAGATGAGAAGGGTCTCGCGCCACTATCATGGGCCATGCGTAACGTTGTTCACGCAGGTGGTGATCTCTTAGTACTCTACATTCTCAATCCAACCATCACCAACAGGGGCTTTTGCTGTTTAGGCGATGGGTGTTGCCTTCCAAGTGAAGAAGGAAAGGACTACCTGAAGTTCCTCCATGAACAGATTGGGCAAAGAAAGGAGACTTTCCGGCAGCACCTCCGGCCTTACTATCATACATGCAAAATTAGTGGAGTAAGTTCAGTTGCATGACCCCAAAAACATGAGAGGACATCCCACATGCACCAAGTCTGCCTTCTTGAGTTGACTCACTGAGCAGGACATGGCTGGTTTTCTTTTTCTTTTTCTTTTTTTTTTATGTGTCAAATTTGGATCGCTTAGGTTCCATAGAGGAGGCTCTCCTACAGTCCTATTACCTTCAGTGATTCAACCCCGTGTTGTGATTTGAAGTAAATTTCTTCAACATTACATATATAACACAATTGTTTCATTCTTTAATTTTGTGTTTGTGTGCATGCATGTTTATTATAAGGTCATGATATGCATATGATAATAACTAGTACCAAATGATGGGGAGAGAAATATGTAGACCAGTGTAATAGGAGGTTTCACCATACTAAGGATCTAAAGATATATGTACTGATGTGGATCGGAGTACCCATATGTTTCCTGGGAGCACATACAATTGTAGTTCATAATCACATACCCACAATCAATCAATAAGAAACATTTCATGAAACAATTCCTGAAGAGGACAATTCTACCAAAAAGAAATCTTTGAATAATTTTCAGTAATCTACTTTTTGGTAGGTGAAGTTTGAAGCGAAGGTGGCAGCAGGATTTCAACCGAAGGCGATAGTGAAGGAAGAGGCAAACAATGTCGGAGCTACATGTATTGTCATGGATAGGTCTGTTCTTCACTTTCCTTCTATGCTCGACACAAATGCCCGCTGTTTATCCTTGTGTCTGTTTGTCTTTAATCTTTCAGTTTTAGCACCTTCTATGAGGATGATTTGCTTAAATTTCCTAGGACTCAGAAGGGCTAAAATTTGAATAATGGTGACAATTCATGAAGGCCCATCAAATAGTCTCCTCTTTGGTAGGAAATGATTACCCAGCCCTTACCCTAGTATATGAAATTCTAGAAAAGTGAGCATCCCATCTACTTATACCCCTTGGATCCTTCACTTCTCACCTCTTTCATAATCCTTCATTAGACCCACTTAACTATGAATTCCTAGGAGCTCAAAACAAAGTAGGCAACCGGGAATTCAATACAATCTAGGAAGAAGGCAGCCCCAAGAAAGGAAATTCTTGAATTCATTTGAAGAACATAATTAGAAGTGTTGTAATTTCCAGTTGTATTTGCTGAAAGATATAGAGTACCAGATTTCTATGGGCACTGGAAATAATGTTGGAAAGCAAGTGGAATTTCAAATCACTCTGCATGATAAAAACTAACTAGCATTCTACTGACCCCAGTTTTTATTTGAATTTCATATGAATTTGTAACATCTGATCAGCAAATTACCTAATTATCAGAAATCGAACTCATAGAAAGAAGTACCTTTGAATTGCAGGAGCTTGGTGGAAGTTGTGAACCTCCAACTGCGTCGCAAGGGTCGCATAATAGTGTTAGTGAATGACAATGAGGAGCCTGAAGTCCATCATCCTCCTCTAAGTAAAGATTTAGACATTCCCATAGTTAGGAAAGAGAAACCCAATCCAAAATCTCCAGTGCTCTTAAGAGAATATATTTTGCAAGAGGAGCCACACATTCGTGATTCATTGCCAGTCTCTCTTAGCGAAGACAAAGAATCTGAAGTCCACACTCCCTCTATGGGTAATAGATTGGACATCCATAAAGTTACAAATGAGGACCCCAAACCCAATCCCCCCAAGCTCTTGAAGGAGTTCGTATCAAGTGAGGAGCCACACATTCGTGATTCCTTGCCAGTTCAACCATTCGTACCAGGCATGTGCTGTAAGAAACAGATTGTCATGGAGCCATCTTTGAAGGAGAATGGTGAATGTGATAGTGTGCCAAAGACCAGTACAAATGACAATGTAGCATGGATTAGAAAAATGGAGCCAACAGTTGTGCTCAAACTACCAATTGAGTTAAGTTGGGAAGAGATCTTGACTATCACTGATGGGTTTCGAGCATGGCTTTGCATGTCTGGACATGAACAGTTCGAAATGTATAAGGGGCATCTACGTGATCCTATGGACATTGAAGTTTTGGTGAAGCGATTCTCTGGTGATTGGAACAGAATTGTAGAAGCTGAAAAGAGGGTTTCTTCCTCTCTGTCTCATCAAAATTTCTTAGCTCCAATCTGTTACCATGAGAGTTCATATGCCTCAGCTTTAGTCTATCCATACACCGGAAACGGAACATTGAACCAGTATCTCTCCGGTGAGTATTATGTCAAACACCTCTGTTCTTGTAACATAACAAATTGTATGGTGTGATCATTGCCAGATGCAATCAACCAAGGAGAAGCTCAGTTTGGATCTGGCTCCAGATAGAGTCTATCATGCAGCCCCTAAGAAACAGGGCTTGAGCAGAGAGTTGTCCCCAACCAAATGGCCTGCAGGTCCAACCCAACCATCTTAATAACACTACTGCGGCTGTCCTTCACTTGCACATGGCCTTGGTCCCCATTCCATACGTAGTTGGCCTGGATCAGCTCAGAACAAACTCATTAAAGGGCAGCCCCGTACACGAGGCTCCCGCCACTGCAGGGTCTGGGGAGGGTCAGATGTTCGCAGCCTTACCCACACAAGCAGAGAGTCTGATTCTGCGTTTCGAACCCATAATGCCTAGGTCGCAATGGAGCAATCTTACCATTGCGCCAAGGCCCGCCTTCTCAGACCAAAGTCATTAGGAGGCCTAAATAAACCTAAAAGACCAGCTTGACTGATCTGTCCTTGTTCTGTTTGAGTATTTGATCCTCTATATTTTGCTTCCCAATTGATGAATGAAGAATGTTTCCTACCATGTAGCTTCAACTACAACCTAAATCTCAAATAATCAAATTCATTTGGAGCAATAGACCATTTGTGCCGCACGCTCTCTCTCTCTCTCTCTCTCTCTCTCTCTCTCTCTCTCTCTCTCTCTCGCTAATTGTGTACATGGGATGACAGAAAATTCACCGAGATTAACCTGTCAGCAAAGGATGAAGATTGCAGTTGGGATTGGTCGAGGGGTCCGCTACATGCATGAAGAATGCCCAGGAGGTCCCATTGTTCATGGTGATTTACGACCATGCAATATTTTCTTGGGACGCAACTATCAACCACTGGTAAATAAACAAACTCCTTTGTAGTTTTAATGTCATTTGATTCCAAAAATAATCTATATTTTCCTTTGTTCTCTTTCAACAGATCTCAGGCTTTGGGCAAGCAAGATGGCTGGAAATTGAGCAAGTGATGATGGGTGGGAGTAAAAGCAGGTATGCATCATCCATTAGTCTCAACGATTACTAAAGATGCTTTTGTAAGCTTACTTTTCCCTAATTAAGGTCTATGGAGTTTATTTGTCTTGTTAAAAGGTGCTGGCACGAGGCGCCTTCAGACCTTAACTCTATCCTCCTAATAAAATCGGATGTCTTCGCATTCGGAGTATTGCTTTTGAGACTATTTTGCCAGCAACCCATGCCGGAAGATGACATGGAGTTGGTTGATTGGGTCAGTATCATCCTACCCTTCACCTTTCAAAAGTAGATGGATCTTCCTTATATTTGAATTTATAGTTACAGAATGACTAGATGCTCTAAATAAAAAAATGCGTATAGTTACATATGACCCTTCAAATGTAAACTAGTATATTCACCTGCCTTATATCATATTCTATAATCAAAGATATCACATGAAAATAGCATCAATGTGCAAAACTTCCAGACATTGTCATTTCTTAAAATATAGAAAGAACACTACATTCCATGGAGAATACAAGAATTCACAGTAGTGCTCAAATTAACCTCATAAATCATAAATGAATTCTTATCGGCTTTGTGTGTTCTACTTTTCCACTCATTCATAGTTAGGAGTATGTTGTACATAACCCCGCAATCAATCATTTCACTTTGGACCACCTTGTTCCTAGTTTTTGCTACTCAAAATAAAATGTTTGTATGGCAATTATATTGGCACTCAATTCACATTGCACGTGCCCTGTCAACTTGTTTGAGTTCAGAGAGGTAAATGTAACCAATGTTGGTCTAGTCTAAACACCATCCACCGGCGTATGTGTACGCGCTTTTTGCAGGCTCAGCCCCTATTGCTGCGATTAGCATTCCATGAGATGTTGGATCAGGACATGGAGGACCTGGACATGTATGAAATATACAAGGTGATGTCTGCTGCAACTCAGTGCACTAAATCTAAGCCACTTTCCCGTCCTAGCATGACTCAAGTAAGTTTGCTCGCTGGCCTACTTCTATCACAAACTAATGCTAGATTACAGAAACTAAACGGCGCTCAAGGTTTGTGGATTTGGGTTTCCTGCAGGTGCTTTCAATTTTAAGGGGCGAGAATTCACGTGTTATGCAGTCATCTCCATCATCTGAAAGCAGTCTCATGTCCCATCAATTTTTTTAAGACAGAAAGAAAACTCATGTTGAAGTTCCATTGTAATTATGTAATTCATATGATTTGTAGCTGGTAAATTTCACCAGTTTTGGACTGAAAAATTACTGTCACAGAGAATATTTTGAGTTGTATATGGTGTTAATTCGAATCCTAATCTGATGTCAATACTTCAATTTATGAGATGTCATTTTTCTTCACTGACTTTACATGATATTTGTATTTTCGATATTGGGGGTTGTCATTTTTCTTCAGTAACTTTACATAATGTTCTTTTTGTTCCCTCCTATCTCATAATCTTCTATTTGTCGGCCATCTTATTGGCTCCAACTATTCTGTGTTGTTTTTCCATGATGGGTGTTTAATACAAGAAAGCAACTAGGAAGCTGATTGGGAAGGGGGATAGGAGCGGAAAGATTAGTTGCCCTAACTTTAATCCCTAATCATAGATCTTTTGTTTCTTCATTTCTGTCTTCATTTGAATTGACAATGATAATTTATCTTATGGTATAGGAAATTAGGCCTTTTAAACATTAAAAAATTGTTATTGATATTGAATTCTGTTTGTTTAGCAATAAAAAAAAAAGTGGGAAACATGTGAGCAGACCTTTGGGTAAAGATTCACTGTCATGGCTGAATATAATCTAGGTTGGGATGATATCGTTGGATAAAAGTCGCCTTTTTTTTTTATTTTATAACGTGGGTATTTCTGAGGTTTTTGAGCCAGCAGGACTAGTCCTTGGGTGGTGCCCACTAAACCCATACAAACGCAGATTGGATTAATCTTGGGAGATTTCGAACACAAGATGTTGGGAGTAAATCCGACCCCTTTTGCCAGTCCACCAACTCCGAAGTGGGTAGATTAATGTCCACTTGTTCACCCTATTTTTGCTAGCCTTTGGCTGTTTATAATCTCCTTTTCTCCTTTATAGCCAAAAAAAGAAAAAGTGAGACCCTATGTGACCAAATGGTGATTGTTGTGAACTAGAGAAAACTAATAAAACGATAGACAAATAGATTACATCGACTAATATATAGCATAGATGAGAGAAGGAAAACTAATCAAATAAAAAAAATCCTTTAAAATTATTCAAATTTTAATTTTAATATATCCTCTATCCTAACAAATGTCAGTCAGATTTGAAGTGATATTTCACAATAAAGCTTTCTTTTCTGAATTCAAATTTTTGAAAAACTTGTGAGACAGACACCTTCAGAAAGAACTAGTGCAAATTCCAACTGATCTAACGGGTGCAGCGGTGTCAGCTACTACTCTGTTCTAGCTTTTTGGCCAACTTGGCAGCTAATCTATTGATGAAGCTATGCCCCATTTCTTTTGCAAATCAAATTACATTCTAATGTGCTTTATACCAATAGTTAGGGATTATATTAGGGCAAACGTGCGGTCGACCAAGCACCACACAAGTAATCCAAGACACAGATTTACGTGGTTTAGCAAACCCACCTACATTCGCAGGGCATAAAACTTTCCTCCATTAAGCCCCATGTGGTTCGGAATACTCCGATACCCACGGGAGAGAGACCTTTCACATCTCTAAAAGATTCTAGGGCTACCGATTATATTAATATATGATCTTTACTTTCTTGGCCTACAAAAAACCCTTTCTCAGCCCTACCCATCACTTGGGCTGGTCATTAGCTAACACAATAAACTAATCTGGTAGACCTGGAATACAAGACATTAACCCAACAAATTCTAAAGAAGACTGGGTCCTCATATCATTTTAGGGTTTCAAATTACTACCAATCGACTAGATATTTACCAATGAATTGGAAGTCATCCTCTTCATATGGTGACAACACATTTACTATCAGGGGCATAAGAATTTACTTGGAGCATGCCGTATGCTCATAGAATAGAATTGGGAATAATTTTATGTTGTGTACTCTTATTATTCGAGTTGGGATCTTTCTAGGCTTCCTTCCGCTGACTAGAAATTCGTGAGGCTCCTCAATGGGCACTACTTATTAAAAATCTAAACTATTAGAATAGAAAAAAAAAAAAAAAAAACAGAGAGAGAGAGAAGAAAAACCAAAGATTTAAGTTTCTCATGAGTGGAAGCTTTAGAGGATCCGGACTCTTGTTATTTGGTTGAAACTCTAATGTGGGGTTCATCAGACAATGTTAACAAACTAGGATCAAGTGCTTACCTTTTCCTGCAGTGCTGCATCCTAAGCTTTTATCAAAACAAAGAATCTTTGGCCAAATAAGTAAGCAAGCTATCAGCCAATGTACTGTTGGCGGAGAAGTGCACCCCACCCCATCATAGATTGATATTTAGGCTGTTTGAGAATTTTTTAGAATTCGTATCCGGGGAGAATTAGAATATTCCCCAAATATCGTCTCTTCGCTGCTTTCCAAAAATGTTTAAGTACACTCCAACATTTAAGGCACGTTTGGTAATAAAATCTGGGGAAAAGATTTTCGCTTTCCACGATTTTGTGCTATATCCAAGTTTGGCAGCTGCAAATCATCGCTTATTTTTTGCGCCTAAGATCTGCGATCCATGAGACTTTGAAATCTGATCCTCCCCCATCGGATATGCAAATCCTCCCTGCAAAAAGAGTGGGTTACGTGGGTTTAAAAGCCAGATTCAAACACCACCCCCCCCCCCCCCCCCCCCCCCCCCCCCCCCCCAATAATAAAACACTCTCTCGATCCCTTTATTTAATAAAAATGATAACATCTCATCCGTGGATTATAATCAAATTAATATATAATAAATGTGCCTCATCATTTTAATCATATGTGCACTAGTGATAATGGTTCTTAATTTGTTCAATATATAATATGGCCTCATATATTCAATCATATGTCCATTTGTGATAAAGGGCCTTAGTTTATTCAATAAAGTGGGCCCCATTTATTCAATCATGCATGCACTTGTGAGGAGTCTTAGTTTGTCTTATATCAAGAAACTCATACTTATTAATCATGACTAACTTTCATAGGCCTCATATTAAGTAGGTTGTTTATTTTTCATGGATTCTGGTGTTCAACACTAAACATGAATTGAAGAAATCATCAGTGTTTCCACAATTACAACCAAACGTGGAATGCAAGGAATCCTTAGCTATATAAATCATCAGCAATAATTATCATTTTTTTAGGGGTAAACAAGAATCCTAAATCTCGCAGATTCCTATCATGTTACCAAACGTGCCCTTAGAGGACATATTTGCACGATGATTCCAGCGGAAAAGGGCTTTTGCGGCGCCGTACTCCAGTTGTTTGGCGCAGGGACGAAAAGGCCAGCAAATCCCTCCTTTTAGCTTGATTTCTGTATGGGAGAGGATCCAGACATCCTCAACAAAATGGTAGGAAAGGTTGATCGGCGGTTCCTCTTCCGCAGCTAACACCAAATGCACCCTTCCTAAGCTAAAATTTCGAAAAGTCAGAAAGCTAAAGACAACATATGAGGAGATTGCATATGAGAATGCTAGCAACAAAACAAAGAAATCCAAATGCTCCCAAGGCATGATACAGGTGTGTAAGAAATTTTCAACGCATGCAATTTTGGTCAAATATGAACCCCTAAACAAAGAGGCCCATGCATGCCAAACCCAGCCCATTTCCATCGTTAATGAGCCGTGATGTTGCAGCCCACTTGATGAAAAGGGTTGAACTAGGCTCACAACTATGAGCCCATCCGTAGAAGAGTATAGAAACCAGCGAGAGAGAGAGAGAGAGAGAGGTAGGAAAAGAAGGAAAACGATAGCCCTTGCCATGGCTCTTGTCACCCGACGCAGTCTCGCCTCTTTCATCTCTCGAACTCTCTCTTCTTCTCCTTCGCCTTCTCTTCCAAACTCTCTCTTCCGTTCTCGCTCTCGCTTCGCACTCGCTATCCTCGAATCGCCTCCCCAACTCGGTCCCGACTCGAGGAAAATCCTGACTCGGTGGAAAACCACATCTGGGTCGGGCTACTCGCCCCTGAACGACCCATCTCCCAACTGGAGCAACAGACCCCCCAAGGAGACGATCCTTCTCGATGGTTGCGACTACGAGCATTGGCTCATAGTCATGGAGTTCTCCGAAAACCCTAAACCCTCTGAAGACGAGATGATTGCTTCATACGTCAAGACCCTTGTCGCTGTTGTCGGAAGGTATAAACAAAACCCATTCATCAACATCGTCTTCCTATTCTTTATTTTTGGGGTTGTTGGTGATTTTGATCTCTGGGGTGTTTTTTTGTATCAGTGAAGAAGAAGCGAAGAAGAAGATTTACTCGGTTTGTACGACGACTTATACAGGTTTTGGTGCATTGATATCAGAAGAGCTTTCTTACAAGGTTAAAGGTATGGGATTCTTGTTTCTTGTATTCTCATTTGGTGGGTAGTTTTTCCATTGGCTTAGCGATGTGATGAGATATATATATATATATATATATATATGTATCATTGTTTCTGATTGAGTGTGAGTTAGTGTTTATTATGGTTGTATTTGGGACCCCAAGTGGGGTTTAGTGAGCAAGGAGGGCTTCAGATTTTTTTACCCAATATCAGTTTTGGATGTAATTCTTATTGAGATTGAAGTGCATTGAACATTTATTTAGGGAAGAGGAGGGAGAGAGGATAAAAGTTTGATTCTTTAGCAGTTGATATCATCATCATTTTACACATATCCCATCTATTTGGGGTGAGCTCAAAGAGGTTACTAATTGATTATAAAATAAGGATTGTCATTAATATCCTAACTTTCCAGCTTAAGGCCTCTCTCTCAATCTCTCTCACTATATCCTACAACATGCAACTGTGAACATATAATGACATATGGTATCCTCTTTGTTGAGCTCTGATTAAGTTACCTTTGGACTTACCACTCAGGAAAGACAAGAAATAAAGATGCTACCCCTTGACCGTCAAGTTTCAAGATTATCTACTTCCTTGCCAATGTGATCTTAACTTCATAGGGTTGCTTTTGTCAGTTATGCATTTCCACTGGGCTCTCTCAAAGACATGCTCTTGGAACTCCACACTAACATTTATTTCCTCACTACTTCATTCGAGGCCTTTGGTTGTCTCTCCTTTCTCCTGGTTCTTTGTACCAATACCTATTTTTCGCCACTATCCTAAACGAATAGCGGTGCCGAGTGTCATTCTTCTGACAAAATATTGAGACTGCTTGTGAATCAAGGTTTTAAGGCTCGAAATCACGGGGCTCTGAGTTGGCCGAGTTGCATTCGGCCCTTAGAGCATAAAGCCTTTTTAAAATGTTGTACTGAAACCGAGTTGCGCTGAGACCAGACTGTGCAAAATTTGTTTGGCGGTATTATGTTAAACTGTTCTGCTAAGAAAATGCCATCCGAAACTTTTTGGTAACATTATAACAATGTTATTCTAAGAAATAGAATCAAGAGAATCATGTTTACCTCTCACAGTTTTAAGTTCAAAGGGGAATTTTTTTCCTAAGTTCGTGTGATCAGTGCACTAACTATCAAGTGCGGCAATTCCACCAATGGACATGTATGATCTGAGTCTAAAGGGTATCAATGGTTTTCAATGGTAGCTCACCTAATCTAGCTCTTGTTCCCACACAAAACAGAAAACCAACTGATAATGTATGTCCATTCACCTTGCTCTTTGTTCTTCTGAGAAAAAAGGACAGACAATGGATAGATGGAGAGAGATGAAGACAGTGAGATGGTGGGCGAGCGGTGATTGGGTGCTGGAAGAGAAGAGAGGGAGAAAGAAAAGGGAAAAAAGAAAAAGAAAAGAAAGGAGGAAGAAAAAGAAGAGAAAAAAAAAAAGGAAGAGGAGAAGAAGAAAAAATGAAGAAGATGATCTGCTGGGTGGGGGGAGAGGAGAAGAAAGAAAAGAAAAAAGAAGAAAAGAGAAGAAAGAAAAGGAAAATAAAAGAGGAATGGTGGAGAAGAAGAGAGGACTAGGAGTCTGGGAGAAAGAGAAAAGGAGTTTATCCTCGAGTTGTGATCATCCAGTTGATCACACTTCCATCCCATCTATAGATCAACCCAACCCATCATCCACTCCACTTAATCAAAAGGAGAGAGAGAGAGAGAGAGAGAGAGAGAGAGAGAGAGAGAGAGAGACGCAGGGTAGGAATTGTGCCTTGGTGAGGGGGGAAAAAGGAGGGGAGGGAGAGGGATAGTTTGGCAGCGGACAGAGATAGAGAGACGTTGGGTAGGGATTGGGCCTCGACAAGAGGAAAAATGAAGAGGCAGGGAGGAGGGAGGGGGAGAATGGTTTGTCAGGAAGAGGGATTGGGTAGGAACTTCTGGAATCTGCACAAAATTGGAGGAGTGCCAGCAGGTTGTTTCAAAAGAAAAACGATGCTAGATTGTTCCGAAAACATTGTTCCAGGGAGATGATGTGCCGAGGATCGTTCCATAAAACGTAAAGTTGAAACAGGCTTCTACCAAACGCATTGCACGGTTACTCAAACTGTGGGAGCACGGGAACATCCCACGGACACAATACCAAACGGGCCCCTAGTTTCGCAATCAGCACTACTTCCAATTTATTATGGAAGGAACGGATGTCCATTTTTATAAAATAATAACATGCTTACAATTTGGACTCCCTAGGCTTATTCAAAATCTGGACACGTCCTTGGAAATCGTTATCTTTAACGTATTTTTCATGGAGAACTTCATCTTTCTCTTTTACTATATATATATTTTTTAACTTGATTCTTTTTTGTTTCGTGGATGAACAGGGCTACCTGGTGTTCTTTGGGTCTTGCCCGATTCTTATCTCGATGTGCCCAACAAGGATTATGGAGGTTGGTAATAATGTAAACTTTGGGGAAAAACCAAGTTAGTGAGGATCTTTCATTTTCTCATTTTTTTAATAGATTGAATCTGGATGTGAGTCTTCAATTAGACATTTACTTGTTATTCTTATTGATAAATTTTGTTAGGGGATCTCTTCGTTGATGGCAAAGTCATCCATAGACCACAGTTCCGTTTCAATGAGAGGCAGAACGTTAGGAACAGGCCTCGGCCCCGATATGATAAGCGAAGGGAAACTGTGCAGGTTGAACGAAGAGAGCCAATGCAGAGAAGCAGTTCGACCCAAGAACATAGAGAGCCTGCGTCACAGACGATCCCCATGAACAGACAAGGTTCATTTCAAGGTGAACAGAGAGACTCATCTTTAAATCAGGGAGGAAGTTAATGAAGGCAATTCCTTAGAAGTCAGAACCCACCACTGGGTAACGAAGATGGTTTTCCTAAAGAAGGAAATTAAGGGTAGGTATTATAATTGCTCAATGTTGAACAAGGACACTGTGCACTTTCCTTATGAAATATGGCTTGTGACTTGCCACAATATGTTTCTAAATACACATTTTGATATGGATAGGGAACCCTTTTTATCATTTTATAATTCGAAGTATGTTAAGAATGTGTGCACTGAAGAAAGTGAGAACTCACTATAAGATTCAAGAAATAGATGGAAATGTGCATATGGAGAGAGCGCATTCTGGAGTTCCATGTCAACATCCGCCCTCATTAGGATTTCAGTTCAGATGGAGAGGGCATTTGAATGCGAGCTGCATGGGCTTCATAGTTTCGAGTTGATGGCTCTGGAGATTTTAAATCCATTTGGCCCTGTTTGGATTCATGGAATTCAGTTGCCTTGTGCTCTGTTTACCTGTGAATGTAATTATTCGTCTCTCTGTTTGCATGTTAATTGATCATGTCAAAGAACACCACATCCCACCTTCTATCACTTGTCATGATACGCCTATTCTACTGTCTTTTTGAAGGATAAGTGTGATTTGGATGGAGGTGGGATTGTACACACTTTACCTTACCATTGTTGTGATAAAATTGAAAAAATCAGCAAAATGAACCAATCAATGAAGTTAGTAAACCTTTGGGTCTCTAGTCTCAACCTTGGATTTTGTTATCCTAAGAAGTTAATCATATAGGAGTCATATCAGCTGTTGGTTGAACCAAGCCTTATGTGAGACTGACTTCATTGATTGAATTTTCAACCAAAAAAAAAAAACACCCCATTAATTGAAGTTTTGTTTTAATTCCAACGATGAGTAGCACTTGCCCGCAGGTCAGATTCAAGCTCATCATCTATCATGTGGGGTAGATTGAGATCCAAGAGTTTGCCTTGATGAAAAGTGAGTCCGATATGCATGGATCTGAGCCAACCTTGTCATAAGGTCTGAGCGTCTCTAAGCAAACCCTAAGGGCATGTTTGTGTAGCCTATTTCCGCGGAAAAGTGGACGATTTTCCGTGGAAAATCTACTTTTCATGTGTTTGGTGCGGTAGTTTTCCACGGAATTACTTTTTTGCCACATAAGCTTTTTCCTTTCTAGGCATGGAAATGGACTTCCTATGGGGGGTATGGGAAGTCCATTTCCACGGAAAACTGGCCTCCCATTTCCTCACTTCCACCCCCACTCTATCAAGCAACCCTCTTTCTTCTCCCTTCCCTCCCAACCCCACCCACCCACTCACTCACCCACCCAACGCACATACTGACCCACTCACCTAGTAGTTTTCACTAAACAATAGTTTTCCCTAAAGAAATCCACAGCTGCACCAAACGACATTAGCACCAATTCATCGAGGAAAAACTTTTTGCACCAAACATGAATTTCTAACTTCCTCAGAAAACCTTTTTTGAGGTTTTTAAAAACCATAGAATTTGCTGATGTGGCAATTTCATCTTTCTATAGAAGTTGCCTTTACACAAACATGCCCTAACTCTCTTGACATGTGCCTTGAAATTACTTGAGTTGGCAAGATTCTCTCTTATCACTTGAGTTGGCAAGATTCTCTCTTATGGGAGTCTGCACAATGAGTGGTGTAAGATTTTTAATTCCCACCATCTATAAAAGTTGACCCCTAAATTAAAGGGACCCACCGAAAATCCAGCATGATTTTACGCCGGATTCGCAAGGGGGAAAATGCCTCTCCAGAATCAAAATTTCCTATCTATGCTTTTCTGGTCCCTAAAAACAAAAACAAAAAAAAAAAAGAGGAAAGGTGATGGCAGGACCCTTTGCTACCTCTGTTTCACTTCTCAACAGAGACAGGCTGTTGCTTCATACCTTCAAGAATGCTCTTCTGTTGCTGTGCGAAAGTATTCTACTTAGTATTCATTTTATTTTGCATTTTATTTTGAAAAGGAAGCATCAAATCCATCGTGGAGTTATTTATTTTTATCAGAGACTGCATAAAATGCATTGTTTTAAATTAAGAATATCAATTAGAAAAAGAATAACTAAACTAAAGTAAAATATCACAAACACGAAAGCTAAAAATAAAAAATCAATATTCGGTTTTATTTCTATTGGAATGAATGAGAGTAGCGAATATGTTTGAACTCTGAAAATCAATGGTAAATATGAAAGAAGGAAAAAGCGGTGACTAATATAAAAAATAATAAAACAAATTATGGGTATTCATAAGAAGGAGAAAGATGATAAGGAATGATCAGTTGGAAAAAAGAATGGGAAAAACCTGCTGAAAGGGAATTGAGGGGGGTGTGTTGGAAGAAAATTATCCGAATCGGAAATTTGTTGGTGCTATATAATGTTTGATTGATGTGTAAAACATATAGGTATGTATTGTAAAGATGATCAATCTAGCAATTTGCATAACTCAGGTAGAGTGAAATTTATAACAGTGCTTGTATAAACTGACTTGTACTATGTGCAGATTGGACCAAACAAAGGTGACTTCCACATGAATCAAACCAGTTTGTCCTCTTCTACATTTTAATTGATGGCTCTCTTTTTGATAGTGCTAACTTCATGAGATCTATTACAAAGCGCTTCTAAAATTCGGAATCTGGCTGTATAAATAAAAAAATACAAATAGAAGACATTAAAAAAATTCTAAAAGTCAGAAAAAAGATATGAAACTTTAGACAATTGATGTATAGGGATACATTTAAACAAAAGAACGCCAGCTTCCTTGAAAGAGAAAATAATCTAAAACATCAACACCAGATCATTTCATATATAATATGAAAAATAATATGCATGAGAAGTGATTCTAGTAATCTAGTTTAAAAAATAATAATAGCATATATCTCTGATGGCTCAGCAATGTTTCTTTCATCATGGTCATGACTCATGAGCAATAGAAAACCTTTCTACACCTAACCAAGCAATATTGACTACTAAAGGAAGGTGATACATGGGGAGGCAAAAGTATCTTTCATGATGTCGAGGAAAATAGGCGAGTGCCCACAGCACATTTGGCCCACCTATGACTCCCCCCTCTATCAGTATCAAGTTTTTTTCATGGGTATCCAACCCCAAATCATTTCCTATGTCTTTATTTCAGAAGACAATGCTTTTTGGTTCTCTGTGAGAATAAAATACCAATAAGAAGAGCTTTTGAAAGGAATTACAATAGCAAAACCAACCATAGGAATCACGAAGACCAAGAATTGCAGTGAAATATGAGAGAGAGAGAGAGAGAGAGAGAGAGAGAGAGAGAGATGTACATGGCCTTAAGTGGCATTCTCAGGTTTCAATCATTATAACAGTAGAACAAGGTGAACAAAAAAAATTTCCAGTCATTTGCTTGAATAGATGGTAAGACAACTAGAATACCAGCAAGAAAGCTTTTCTTATTTCACTAGCCACCTCCAGTAATTGGAGACTCCTCCGTGGCGGGAATACGCTTTATTGCGCCAAGTGTGGGCTCAGGCTCAGCAATAGAAACCTTTGCTGAAGAAGTTATGATAGTGGAGTAAACCAAGGAAATCAGCCTTTATCAATATTTCAGTGTCACAAAATTAAAGGCTTTGGGTAGCATAAGAAGGCCAAGAAACAGATGGAACATAGGATTTAGAGATGAGACGATGAAGTAAGAAAAGCAAGAGCACCCCAACCATTGATGATACCAACACCACAAACCTCGAACTCTGATGTGACTGTATCTCCTGCATTTCCATCATGTTAACAGGGTATGTTTCATTCTTTGCCCCTTCAACAAATTCTCTCATGTAAGCATCATTATCAGCTTCATCCGCAATTGTCTTTCCTGAATTCTTGATATGGCTCTTGATCTGTGTCTCGAATGGGTGTTCAATTGTTTTGGCCGGCCAAATTGCTTCTGCATTTGATTCCATAGAGGAATCTACTGTGCCATCTGAACCTCCTCCATCTTTTTCATTGTTGTTATCGTCAAGGAGCTGTTGTGATGGGTTTTCTTCTCCTTTATCTATATTCTGTGTGAATGTAACAGTGTCTTCAGGTGTCGCATCCTCAGTATTTTCTTTGTTTTGATCATAATCCTCCTGTTCTGTCAAAATGCCTTTGTTTGTGGTGCCATAATCATCAGCTGCTGGAAGATCTCTCTTTGAATTGTCCAAGTCCGTCTCTTCATTTACGGACTTGGGTTTCCCTGCTTCAACATTGATTTGCGAACCGTCCTCCTTATCAAAATTATCAAAATAATGAGTCCAAAAATTACAAATTGACAACTAAAATGACAGATTTGCAATCCATATACCACTGTGAGCTTAGTGAATCCACCGGGTCACATTCACAGTACCAAATTATGAATATTCTAAAGAAGGTGGATATTACAACAACGATGAGTTCATCTAAATTGGGATTAGAGTAAATTAGTTTTATGATGTGATAAGGTTATCAGATTTGAAGTATTATGTGATCATCAGATTTGGACGAATGAATTTGATTTCCTAGTTTCACATAGTTTGATCCAATTTGCTGTCTGTCCAGTCTTGGTTAGCCATGGATAACTTCACTTCAAATCACAATAGATAATGCTGGGTTGGCAGTCTCCTCTATCTTTCTATCCTGATGAAATCTCTCTTTGTAATCATCTCTGCTATGTAGGATCTTGCTAAGATTACTTTGATCTCATGCCTAATGAATAGGGATCCTTGTTGTATTATACATATACATCAATACAAGTTCAACTTCGTCTGTGTGTGTTGATCCACCAGACCTTTCATTTATATGGTTTGTAGGTTCAGCTCAACTCCAAAAATGAACTTGTGAAATCTTATATTATGAGGCAATGCTCTATGAATTCACTCATGATCTCTTTCAATATTCTCTTTAAAACAAAATCTCAATTGAGTAAAAGAAATTCATAATAAAGTACATTGAAAATTTAATATACACAAGTGATCGATCCAATTCGCAAAACTAAATCAAATTAATATTGAGTTATTGAGTGAATAAACTGCAATTTGAAAGAACTAGTTTGCAGTTTTAACCCATGGATGGTAAACTCAACCTACAGGAGATCTTTTCCTAAAAGAGAAAGAGAAGGGGAAGAGAAACTACCATGATTAGGCTCTTAGTTGCCATTCCGTCACTCGAACCGGGCATCTTAGAATGGATTATGGATGCTTCTTCTTTGCTGTCAAGTTCCTAAATTAATTAGTAGAAGAATCAAACAAGACACAAGGGAAGCACCCATCAACTCTACAGCTCATTTCCTTGTTAAAAAGTAAAAAAAAAAAAACATATATATACCTATGATTGTTTTCCAAGGAGAGAGATGGAGTTTGAAGAACAGAACGAGCTCCATCTCCTTCCTTTTTGGATTCATGTTCTTCTGATGGATCAGTTGGTGGGTCCTTGATGATTTTGTTGGTGGGTCTTCGTTTACTTCTTTTTCTGAGAGCTGCCACCAAAGCAGCAGCAGCTAGAACTCCACCCAATATAAGAAGTCCTCCAATACCTCCACCAGAAATCCTCATCTCTATCTTCCTATCTTGCTTTTTTTCCTCCACTTGTGCCATCTTTTCTCCATTTTCTGAATCTGGGTTTTGAATTTTGAGAGCTGTCATGATTGTTTCCATGATGAAAGAGAAGTGGATCTCTGTTTTATTTTTTATTGGAATTTGTTGATAAGAGATGGAAACAGAGGAGTTGGAAGGAAGTCTCTCAATACTCAATAGCAGCCTTAGCAGGACCCAATAGAATGGTTTTCTGCAGAGATTTTGCCACAAAAGATTCTTTCTTGTCTTGTAGCTTTGTTCATCAACCATCTGTCTTCATCACTCAATCTCAACCGTAGAACGGGTCTATTTTGGAAATTTTTGTTATGATGACGGTGAAAGTCAACCAAACCTCCATTGTCTGTAGGTTCGGAGGAGTTTCTACAACCTTCTCCTAAAAACGTGCATGTTTGTGGTGCCCACACATTCAGGGAAGTGAGTCTGAGTCTTCCAATGCCCCAATCCGAAGTTTGAAGCTTATTCAGGTCCGTTTTAAATGGATCCAAAACCTAAACCCATTTCAATCCTTTGGGGCTGAACCATCCCACTCCATTTCATCCCAATTAGCCATGTATGAAAGAGCCACTTCAAGTTATTGTCATCCATCTAATTTAAAACCACGAAATGAATAAAAACGATTAGATTTTTGAATAATTCTGTAGGTGTCATTGTTATCCATCTCATTTAAAGCCATGAAACGAATAATAAAAACAACTATAATTTTAAATAATATATAGGTCAGTGCCCATAAGGTTCATGAGCCTCATCTCAACAGTCTCATCAAGGTGAAGATCCAAACCATTTGCCATCCTCCAGATTGATGGTCCAGGAGGAAAGAAAGCAACAAAGCTCATGAGGATGGGGTGGACCTTCTGTCCCCTTCATCCCCTCAAATGAGAGAGACTGCAAGGGACTCGTGATTTGCACTTGCATTGGCATGCTTGCTATGATCCTAATCACATGTATTTTTTTTTTCGACAACTACAAAGGACCAACCATTTTTTTTATTATTGCAAATGGCAAACCTCTGCTAATAAAAAGATCGTGGTAATGTTTTCTGCTTGATGATAAATTCTACTGTATTTCGTCTGAAGATTAAGGGGCATTAATCCAAGTGAGCTCAATACAATTAAGGGACGTCTCAAGATTACACCGTGGTTTTCACTAAAATCATCTTTTTCGCGATAAAATTATGGGATGTTAAGGGTTGTTATTTGTGAAATTCTTAGGGGAAAAGAAAGCTACAATCAGTTGGTTATTTGTATAACCTTCCAAAAGGAACAACGTGAGACCCCTGTGTCCTATCCAGCAGTTTTTAAAGGGACTTACGAAAAAACAAGAGAAGACTTTGGTTGGTGGGCGAACATACAATTCACGTTCCTGAGAAATGGTATAGTGATGAGAACAAGGGCGGAGATTATAGGTGTCATGAATTTTGGAAGGCTTACCAATGAAACTTAAACCTGTTGGTGAACCATTTTTCAAGCCCACTCAAATGTATGCAACAGGGGTGGTTCCCGTGTAAAGTCTAATTTACCAGAAGATCAGATTAGGGTTGGCAGAATCTGACCTGACCTCTTAACTCAACCCGTATCCAACCCACATTTAACCCACAGAAACTGGCCTGCGTAATGTACAGGTCGGTCACGGGTCAACTAAATCTGATCCTCAGTGAAACAGATCAGATTAGGATTCACCCGCACAACCCATTCAAATGGGCCCAGATTAGGGTCGACCCACATATCTAAACCAGTTTAAACGGCATAGTGGATTAATATTTTTACATTTTGGGACATTTTGGGCTTGAGCTAAATATCTACAGATCGTGCACTAGCCGGTTCAGGTTAAGTGGTTTCATCCATGTTGGATGCAAGTTATGCAGGTTGGATGGATCCACATTGGATGCAGTTTGTGTTACCTGATCCATTTTAGAAGATGGGTCAAATATGGGTTGAACATCAACCTCTAGACATCCCAGGTCCTTCCAACCCTACCTGTTTGCCACCCCTGGATCGTATGATGATTCGGGGGTCCATGGCAGGACCTGAGCCCAGGCCACTACTGAGTCAGGTTCAGTCTTGATTTTATGACCGACTGTAATTGGCTGATCTAGGGTGCCCTTGATTCGTTCCAGACCACAGCCAACCCACTGACACCGACGTTCAGCAAGATAGACGATGATCTGCAACCCAAGAAAACTAATTTACCTGCTAATTTCTTTGTCTGCATTACTGTGTCTCATCTGTATTTCATCATCTGTGGGGGGTTGTTATTGCTAGTAATTCTTTAATGAAAATCTCTTTCTTAGCCCAAAATACCAAATCATTTGCCAGTTTCAAGCCCAAGGAGGATTTTTCAGATTGCCATGGAAATTGTCATTCCCACTCCTAGAATATAGAGTTCAAAAAAGATTATGAAGACTTACAGAAGCTTTTAAAGCTTTAAAAGAGAACTTTTTCACACAGCTCTTGGCCCCTATACGACGGAGGCAAAGCTTGTGTGTATATCTAATTTCTGATGAGGCATCAAGCTTTCTAGTAAATATCTACACTTCTTTGAAGGAAAATAAAAGAGAAGCATCACTATAAACAAAATATGCTCCATGTCATTTTAAGGATGACAGACACATTCTGGGGCCCATCCTATAGTCTCCTCCCCTAGTTATTTAGGTAGGAACCATCGTTTTGTTTACACAAATAAAAAACTACATGCCCTAGACTTCTCTTCTTAATAATTCAATGATCATAGCACTCCCACAAGACTGCCCAAGAACAAGCACCTTCCAATTCATAACAAAACCAGAGGCTTGTCGATCCATCGTATCCTACAGCCCCGGGCTTGCAGAATTTGAATCAACTCCAAAGAGAGCAAATACTTCAGACCACAGCATAACTTAATCTTCTTGAGCCTATCCCAGCAACTTCTCAGAGCAAGTTCAAAACCCTCCAACGACACTCGCGTGAGATGCACGAGCTTCACATCTTGCAGGCACCTCATGTTTGCCAGCAGAAAACACAGGCCGGCATCAGAAACCGGGCAGTACGAGATGTTTATCTAGGGAAAACAGAAAACGACCAATTAGAATTAGAAAATCATGTTTTTCTTAACAATTGGACAGGTAACCATAATGTAATACCTGTCTCAGGTTTCTTGCATGCTGTACAAGGGCACACAAGGCCATATCATCTATGGAATAGCAACGTTTGATATCCAATTCCACCAGACTCTTGCACCCAGTTGCAATTGCAGTCAATCCCACACTTGAAATCTTTACCAACAACCGCAACTCAAGATCTGAAAGCTCTTCCAAACAACTTAGATGCTTCAAACCCTTGTCAGTGATTTGTGCACAGTAGCACAGGTTCAGCTTCCTCAGCTTCCTGCAGCCACTTGCTATTGCAGCTAACCCATTGTCACTAATTCCTGTGCACCTGTAATGCAATACACCCATGAAAAATGAAATCAGTCTTCAAATCATATAAGGAATACAAACCAATTGATGCTCAGGTATGAAGTAGATCCCACAGTTTGTTAACCTGTATAGATCAAGTTCTTGAAGCTTTTTGCAGTTAGACCCAATGTGAAACAGTCCCTGGTCAGATATCTTTTGGCAAAGGCCTAATTTCAAGTCAATCAGCTCAGAACACCTAGACATAAATTCCAATACTGCAAAGGAACAGGAACACATGTGAACTGAAAGAAGCAAATGTGCACGCATTTGTCTGAATTTTAATTGATTTTCTGAAGTTACCTGAATCATTTATGCTACAATCTGTGAGATCTAGCTCCTGGAGTAGGGAGCAACAAGTTCCAATCCTCTCAAACCCCTTCTCTGAGACTAGAAGGCAAGACTCCAACTTCAGGCATTTGAGCTTCTTACAAGAATCAGCAATAGCTGACAGTGCGTCATCCGTAAGCAAATGGCAGCATGTAAGATCAAGAGTCCTCAGACTGACGCAGCTTGATACTAGCTCCACAATGCCTTCATCAGTTACACCCATGCACCTGCTCAGCCCAATTTCCACCAAATTCGGGCAGTTGAAATCAATGAACTGCAAAATTGAATAGGAACCCTGAAACCCGTCTAAGCTGATTGAATTCAAGCTCTTCAAGTCTCTCAACTTTGATAAGAAAGGTTTTGCAAACTCCTACAGTACCAAATTGCCCAAATGATAACTCTTGTCAGTAGCATATATCGACAAAAGCATACAGAAAACGACAATACAGAGTCTGGATGAGAATTTTCATTGAAAAGCTCTTACTCACAGGAGAAATGTACCCAGCCCCTATCTGCCGGAGACCCAGATGCCCTTCAATTACTGAGATTAAGCCAGAAAAGCTCATACTTTCACACCTCGACACATCAAGAATCTGCGATAGATAAAGATCCCTATCTTGTTCAAAATCATGTTAGTGAATAAAAACCTTCTTTTCAAAAGGTTATCCTCCACAGTTGTCGTTGAAATGGTATTCTGAAAATTCAAAAGATGGTTCCTGACGAGTCTCCTAGAAAATCAAGTGATTCTTAGAATATTAAATATCTAAAAAACTGTTAAGACTCTTTAGTTTCTCAAAAGTCTTTTATGCATTTCCAATGTAGTATGTAGAAGTTTCTTATTGGGTATTAGTGGTAATCTCTTTAGATTAGTCTATTTAAGCCTTTGATGTTCTCTTTATTTTTTATGTGGAGAGTCTTCACATTGTTCTATAAATAAGATTAAGACCTGTTACTGTAAAGCAGCAAGACAAAGAAAAATATATCAAAGCTTAATTGCTTTGTGATTCATCTCTCCTCCTTTCTCTTCCCCAACATGAATCAAGTTACAATACCAAATGGTGCAGTCTAGTGTATAAAAAATTAGTAATCAGTGGTTTTGCAAGCAGACATCAAAAGAAGCGCATTAGGAAGAGTGTTCAACCTCTACTGCTCCAAACAATCACACTCAAGCTTGTGCTCTAGGAGTTGTTTATATGTAGAGAAAAGAGATGGAAACAACTAATAGCCGTCTACAATATATATTTGAATGGGGCAGTTCTTGGTACTTCCACTTTTTCTTCTCGACATCGGAAAAAAGACCCAGTGAGGAGAAAAATGTGGAGAAGATGGAAGTAGACAAATATGGTCACAATTCCAGTTTGTACTATAAACATTTTTCTCTAGATCCAATCAGACCCATAGGCTGATCATTGTGAATTGAGGATCATGACAATGTTGATGCGGCATTGAGGATCATGATAATGTTGGAGCAAAAAGGACTAACAATAATAGTGAACTTTATTTTTCATTCCCAGATAGCACCAAGGCTCTATAATTAGTATAAGGATGGGGAGACTGAGGATGATGTTTAAACATAGATAAGAGCTAAATGGTTGGAGTAAAGATTTGTTTCTAGAATGCCTTGTGATCCGCGCATATCAACAAGCTTTAAGGAAAAGTTTTACAAACCCATCTAGTACAACCTGTGGGGCAAAGTGTTGGGCAATTAGGAATCAACACATGCAAAAAAAAAAAATGAGTATAGCATAGATGAGAATGTTGATATAGATATATAGTAAATTTACAAAGATAGAATCAGAAATAAGATCATTTAGAAGCATTTGAGGATAGCATTAATAGATGATAAATTAAGACAGGTGTCCAATGCAGGCCAACGACACTAGTAAGGACAAGTTTCTCAAGGGAGAGGCATAGGCCCAACAGATCATTGATGGAAGTAGCAAGAATAGATCCAAAGAAGTGCAACCAATATGAGGATTTGTGCATAGGATATATAGGAATGGCGAAATAGAATTCACCTAGCTGATCCCAAAATAGTTGGTACAAGACTTTGATGATGATGATGTTGTAGCGGCAAGGCTATTTGTTATGCACTAATAAATATTTCATGTTCAGGACCTTCTGTACATATAAAACACAAATCAAAGAAGGGGTTTTGTATTAGAGGCAACCTTTAAGGGAAATGACAAAACTGCCCATATTTAATTGAAGGGTTTTTGCAATTTTGTACATTTATGCGATATCACACAAAAGTTCCCCTCTTGTTGGGTTAAAAATGGAATACATCTATGTTATATCACACACTTAATAATTTTATGCCATATCCCACACCATCAAGGGCAATTTTAGTTCATAAAAATCACACCATGCGGGCAAATATCTCAACTCTCTCAGCAGGCAGGTAGGGGAAAAACCCTTTCAAATAAACAACATTTACTACAATGAGTAGCGACAATAAATGTATAGAACAGAAGACAGAGGAGGTCCCAAAAACAGAACTCTCATCTTAAAAACCTTAATCAAAACATATCACCACCAATTTCCTCAAAAAACCAATCAATGAATTTCAGAACTTCCACCATTTCTAGCAAAAATAAACGCCGAATCCATCTTATTACCATTTCCTTCCAAAACAAAACAAAAAAAACATGACACATTTTTTTCCCAAATCTCATTCGATTACAGTTTGTCAATAATAGAAAGAAAGCATCACCAAAGCCATCAAATCACCTGAAGAGAACCGCTCCCATTGCCGAGAAAACCCAAACCATCATCATCAACAAACGGGCATGCAACCATACATAAAGACTCCAGCTTTTTCAGAGTAGCAATCGAACCCATCGAACTGTTCGTAATCTGAATCCAAAAAATTAAAATTAACAAAGTGGGTCAGATCCAACTCTCATTAAAAACCCCATCTGGGATTCTCAAAACGAAAACATACACAAAGAAAACATCAAACATTCAATCAAGATTCAAAGCCACCTTGAGATAGGAGAGATCGAGAAACTTCAAATCCCTGCATTTTTTCGAAAGCAGATCGATCCCCAGATCCGAAATCTCCAAACACCACTTCAGATCCAACCTCTCCAGCCCCCCGCACCCCACCGCGATCTTCGCCAGCCCCACATCCGTCACCCCCAAGCACTTCACCAGCTTCAAAACCCTCAGCCCCTCGGCGCACGACAGCGCCGCCGCCTCCCGATCACCAAACCAACAGCAGTGCGACACATCAACCTCTTCCAGACACGGGCACGACCGCGCCACCACCTCCAACCCGGCGGATCTGAGCCCGCACGCCCGAGACAGCACGAGCGACCTGAGTCCCCGACCCCAGGTCGGGTCGGAGAAGACGAGAGAAAGAGTCCGATCATCGGCCCGGGGGCAGGCGGAGAGATCGAGCCGGTGGAGGGAGCGGTAGACCCGGAGCAGACCCGGGAGGTACTCGTGGTGGAGTACTCGGAGCGAGTGTCGGTGGATCGACTCGGCGCGTAGGAAGTCCTTGCAGACGAGTCGGCATGACTTGAGGTCCGAGTCGGAGGCTAGCCGGGAGAGGATGTTGAGGAGGAGGTCTTGGGTGAGGTGAGAGAGGAGGTTAGGGTTTGTGCGAGTCATTTAGGTGGGTACGAACAGGAAGAAGGGGAAAGGGAGGAATAGGAGGAGAGAGCGAGAGGGTTCAGATGAGGTGAGATGGTGGTGGTGAGAAATAGACGGCTGGATCTTGATTTGCATGGTTTTGGGCTCTAATTGATCAGGATTTTGTTTGTTTTGGGAAGAAAGAGGAGGAATGGTAGCTTAGTTTTCTTCTTCTTCTACTTGGTTTTGAAGTGAAATGAGATGAAATGAAGCGACATCTATATCGATATAAGGAAATGAAATTAGTTGGTTGAGACCTGGATGCAAGGAAGAGGAAGAAGCCTGCTCGGAAAAGCACCTACACCAGAGTCGTCCTGCACTGTTTGTTGCCTTTTTTTGTGAATATATACATCATAGAGTCGTCGTCGCATGGAGAGAGAGAGAGAGAGAGAGCGAAATGTTGAGTGTACGGAGGTACCACTTGTGAGGAATTTAAGGGCTAGCAATGTCGTCGTCAGTGACTGAAATTACGAGAACAGGGCTTTAATAGGACTTGGACTAGGAGATTTTAAGAAGAAGTTGCAAATACAATGTGCAGATGGAGACATGGTTTTAGAATGGGGACATTATTTATTGATCTGGATTTCTGGAGTCCGGATCTGGTCGCAGCCATTGGCCGTATAAGAATTTTCTATAACTCCATCCTATAAGCCCTACTTGCAAAGAATTTGGACAAATTCAACCTTCCCCACCACTGATGGATATTCAAATGTCCATTAAAAAAGAGTGGATTCGGCACGATGTTGGAAACATGATTAATGCTGATGCAGTTGATGGCAGGATATTCCGATAACCTAATGTATGGTAGGACCCATACTTTTAAATAAAAATATATATATAAGCAGGAGACATGTGATTTGTAGCATCTTATGCACCCACTGAACCACCTTCCGTTCTAAATTTAATTATTTAAATTATTTCTCCATGATATCTAGAATGGAGTTTCAAAATTTAAAAATAGACTAGGTTCAAGTGGACTCTGTACTTGGACCTGAATCCGAATTACTAGTGAGAATAGAAAGAATACCTACAAATTACTATAGCTGAGTTTAGGCCATAGGATCTCTATACATGTACTTGGATTCAAATTAGATCCAAACCAAATCTAAACTCAAATAAAGGGCCTAAATGTAAGCCCAAAACAAGGCCAAGTCACAAGCTTTATCCAAGGAAAGAGCATTTTATAATGACATATTGGAAGTGGAGAGACACAAACAAACCACATAGCATGATTTTCAGACATAAAATAGATATAGGTGACCAGCTACACCATAAGCAGCTGTCCCTATACAACATCACACATGTGAGTCCTTCAATATGAAATTCATTGACTTGAATACAAAAACATAAACTTCATCCAGGTTTGTGAATTAGACTTAAATCCAAACATAAAAAATAAGTTTCAATATTTAATTTATACCCAATTGGTCTTTTCCAATTCAATCCCCGCCACCCATAGCCAAGCATTGGGCACAACTTTCACCTGAAGGTGATAAACCCCATAAGATTTGGCATTTGATGACCTGAAGGTGATAAACCCCATAAGATTTGGCATTTGATGACTCTAGTAACAAAAAGCCATTCAGGAAGTATGAGTTGTCTAATCTGGTATCATGATTGTGTGAGCTGTCCATGGAGTTTTATATTAACTTTCTTATCTTAATGCATTAATCTAATGGATAACAAAGTTATTTCCTAAAGTGGGATGATCATCAATGACATTTGTTGACATTGTAATAAAAGCATTAACATATGTGGCCAATTGAATTAATCCCAACTCCACCGAAAGGCCGTACATTTGACCGGCTGAGTGGGCCCCCTTACCATGTCATATTTTACTTTATGCTATCCTTACAAAGAGTGCCAGGACTATATTAGTCATTTTAGGCGATACTGTTGCAAGAGATTGCTACTGGAAGACCCTTTTCTAGGTTTTAGCTCTTCCACTCTACTCGTGTGGACCCCACCCTATTTTAATTAACAAGGATGGAGATGTATGTGTATTGGGCTTTCGGGGGCCTCAGGGCGAGTTTCATCCGTAGTTACTTTACTTTTACTTTATTTTACTTTACTTTGTTTTATAGATTTTATGTAATTGGGGGTACCATTCCAAGTACAGAGGCATCCGTGGAAGCTGTCCCGCACCAATGGGTTGCATCCTTACACATGGTACGGCCAAAGGAGGGCATCTGGGACCACTAACGTGCACTACCCGTACCCATCCAGGACCACTAACGTGCGCCACTCGCGCTTTTTAATTCTGTCCTCGGCATGTACTGTTTTATAACCCACTGGGCCCAGGCACAAAAGCCTCTTTCTATACTGGCGGGCCCCTACAGAGAATTTTCGGTGTCAAAAGGACTTGTTTGGCTAAATGTTTTTGAAATAGATTGTTTGACAATATAACAGAATCGATTAAAATAGACACTTTAAATTCAATGATACATAATTTTTCATAAGTTTCTCCATATTCAAAAGGAGACAAACGGGGGCAGAACTAGGTGTAAACCAACCACACCCGCCCCCCCCCCCCCCGACCCGAATTGTTTGCACTAAGTGAAAAAAAAAAATCGTCTCTTCATCTCCTATTCTCCTCGTCTGGCATCTCCCAAAACCCTAAGCCCCTAAGGGCCACTTTGGCAACTTTACTAATAGAGTCCTGTGAAGTAAAGTTGATTTTGAAGAAAGAATAAAATATAAGTGAGTTATGATGGTATTTTATTTTTAATCATTTGTTATCGAATCTTTTTGAATTTTTGTATGGGAAAGTGGACTCTTTTTTTTTTTTTTTGTATTTTAGTGGATAAAGGTGGATGCTTTTTTACTTTTTTTTGAAAAATATGAAGGGGGTCTTGAATTAAATTGCTTTTGATGTGACATCTTGTTTGAAAAATGACGATTTTACTTGACTTTTATTATGTTAGTGAAGTACCAAACTAGCCCTAAAGGGCAAAACCCTAAGTGCGTACTCCCAAACATTCTAATAGGAAGACTGCCGGACTCATACAACTCACAAGTCACAGGGGAAAAGCGAAGAAGAAAAAGAGAAGAAGGAAAAGAAGAAGAAGAAGATTAATCGCCACCTGCGTGTTGCTCCGCCGCCGGCCGGCCTGCCTAACTTCCTGCCAGCGTGCTCCACTGCCCGACGGCCTACTCTAATGCCTGCCACCTTGATCCGATCAACTTGATGTGCGAATGTGTTGTAGCCTTCAAGTAAGCTTCTACCCTTTGTTATTTGTGTTTTTTCTTTCCTTGCACACTTTATACTTATAGAAACAAACCCTTACAGGTTACAAGTGGTTTGTAATTGCTGCTTGTTGCCTTTTTGTGCAAATACTGGCACCCCATTTGTCCTTTTATTATACTTTATTCAGTTCTTTGTCTTCTTTAAGATGAGATGTCCCACCCATTTTATTTTGTTTATTTTATTTCTTTGTTAATTTGTGCAATATATATATGCTTGCTTTGTTTTTTTTTTTTTTTATTATAGTGTGTGCACTGCTATACCTATTGGGTTTGTCTCTTTACTTTCTTTCTCATTAGTATGCTTGTGAACTATTTTTTTTTAATTGTTTGCCTTTGCTTTTTTTTATTTTTATCAAATGAAGTGTTGAGATGTGCCTGTCTATTAGACTTTAACCTGAATATGAAATATATAATAAATATGATTTTTATTTGATTTGTAGATGGGAAAGTCATCTACAATTGATGGATTTTTCAAGAGAAAATTTCCTACAAACCTAGATGCTCATGGACCATCGCCTACCTCTAACATTGAAACTCCAATTACTAAAAATCATCGTACAAAACTTCAAAGAACTGAAATCAATAATGATGATGATATTCGTTATTTGGAGCGTGACCCAAGATTGCATCGCCAAATATGGGAGTATGATGTCAATCAATGAGATGAAACTTGATGAGAGTACATAAAGGTTGGTCCATACCAACTGAAGCTCTCAAAGTATCCGAAATGGATCGGTGAACATGTATGTGTTAATTGTTGTTGCATATCAATTTGTGGGACCCTCATGTCATATCTAAGTTGCGGAAAGTTGTATATTTAAATTTACTTTCAATGCCACATTCCAAAATTACCCTTCTAATCTAATCTCACCAAACTACTATTCTCTAATTATCCTACACAATAGGATCTGAATTCTCTAATTTTCCTACATAATAGCCCGGCACATATCGGTTGTGTATGAGCCAAAAAAAGGGTGGTCCCTAAAAAGGTTCTTCTTCCATTACTAGTCCTAAGAAATGTACAGCCACTTCCTTTCGGACCTAAACGAGTGGGGCCCATCAGATGGGGACTTCGACCGTTCATCCCAACTACATATATCAATTGTGTATGAGCCAAGAAAAGGGTGGGCCTTAAAAGGTTCTTCTTCTATTACCAAACCCAAGAAATGTATGGCCACTTCCTTTGGAACCTAAACAAGTGGGGCCCATCAAATGGGGACCTCGACTATTAATCCCAAAACAAGGGTGGGCCCTAAACACGAATCGAATGAGTTGATGGACAAAAGAAATATCATAAGTTGAATGATGGAGACTTATAAACATTATTCATGTTTTATTTTAATACATTGGCCCTTCATATCGTAGTTTTTTAATATGTTTTTTTATATACTAATTCTATTTGCTAAATCTTTAAAATATTTGATAAATAATTTTATTTCTTATTTCTGCTCACAATTTTGCTTTCTCTTTTTCATTTTTATAAAGTTCATATAGCATTCATGAATGATATATAGAAGTAGAAATTTTAGTTATTCCATTGCAAGATGGAGCGTCAACATCAGCCTCCTCTCCGATTGCATCCCATGATATGTTACATAGTAGAAACAGCTTTAACATCGTCGCCACTGATACTATAAAGAATACAATAAGTTTGACTCGAACATTATTCGATATTTTACTTTTGACGATTGATTTAGATTTATATATAAGATTCTTTTAAAATATTTGATTTTATAAAAAAAATATCATGCCTTCCATATGCATTTGACCAACAATTACTTCCTCTTTATATTTAAATTTACTTTCAACTAACCTCTCTTTATCAAATATATACGCTCCATGAATGGGAAGGCATAGACATATATGGGGTTCTCCAAAAAATGGTGACCAATCTTGAATTTCATATATAATTGTATTAAATGTAGTTTGTTTGTTTACTAGGTGTCCACTTTCAATTTAAATTGGGTTTTCCTTCAATGAATTAAAGGTTCGCGTTGTGGCGCGAGCCCAGAAATGCTAGTTATATAATAAAAGAAGCAGCTTAGGAGAGCGACACGTGGCGCATCCTCAGACTTTTTGCAATTCCACATTTTGGAATTGCCCTTTTCATCTAATCTCATCACCTAAAATATCTCAATGCATATCTAAGATATTCTTGAAATAAGATACTTATACATTCCCTAAAACATAGCATACAATAATAACTTCTCTTTAGTTGCCTTCAATAGGCCCCACGTATTATTAAACTAACAAAAAAAAAAAAGAATAAAGGCTTTTTGGCTATGGTTAATCCGTGGGGACCATTGTTGAAGCGACTTAATATATAATCATTTACATTTACTAATTTAACCAAATTAATTTTCTCTCATGAGTCTCCGTCTTTATTACGATTTCTAATCCAAATCGGTAATTACAAGTGTGTAAACTAACTTTTATTTTTCTTTTCTTACCAGTGACAAGGAAAAAAAAAGATTTGTAACCATACCGATCTTTTAGAATAGCTAACCTCTTATTCGGAGAAAAGATTCGTAACCAACTTGATCCTTGAAAAGAGCTGCTGTCAAATTAATGGTGGCGTATGGTTGGATTGAGTTTTGAAATCATTTAAGCTTGGGCCGAGCAGTGTTGGACCAGGACTTTCGTTTGAGGGGGGCTTCAAAGAATTGGGCCCTATGATCTCAGATTTTTGCTAAGATAGTGTGCCTTGATGTGTAAAACGCATGGATTTTTTTATTTTTATTTTTACATTTTATTCATATAATATATAAGCCTACAATTCATGTTGGAATAAAATTTGGATTTATCCCTAAAACAAAGAAGGTGTGTCGTGCGTTAAACAAATTAGAGATTCAATAGATAGGACCAGGGTGTAATTTACTACTAGCATTGGGATTGGAAAGTTGAGTGTTGAAGAAGGGGCAGTTATGGAAATACAAGGGGCAAAATTTTGGATCATTCTTATTTGGATTTATATAATGTGACAAAGTTGTATGTTGGCTTAAACCAGAAAGGTTGATTAATCAAAGGCATTAGTTCCCTTCATTTCCAAAAGTATCCAGTGGAGTTGCTTATTCTTAGTTCAGCTTTGCATCCTCGACTTCCACGTGAGTCTTTTAAAATTGACGACATTTGCCAGTTGGTAAAGAAGTTTTATCCCCAAAACTTCACAGATCATGAGAAAATGCAGTTGATAATACAATTGAATCATTATGAGCATAATGTAGTTCGACATAAAGACTTCAAAGAATTGTCAACTATTTCTGAATTGTGCCAATGGTTGGTAAGGACTATAAGATCAACAGTCAACGGACTTGTTTTTAGAGTGATCGTCATTGTGCTTACTCTTCCAATCTCCACTGTAACTATTGAACGATCATTTTCAGCCATGAGCTTTATTAAAACTAGACTTCGCAGCAAAATGGATGATGAGTTTTTCATAGACTCTTGTCTTGTGTACATCGAGAGTGGAATTACGGAGAAGTTTAGCACATAATTAATCATTGAAGACTTTCAAGATTTAAAAGAACGTCGAGTTCCATTTTGATGGATTATGGAAGTTGGAATGTACTAAAATGCAATTATTTATGTCAGCTAGATCCTGGTTTTATTTTTAATGCGAAATTTAGTCTTTGATTTTAATATATTTATCATGCTTGAACTTGGAGTTATGTCCAGAGAAAATATATAAAAAAATATTTGCTATCTTGATTTGTTAAAATATATTTATTTAAGTTTGCCACCCCCCCCCCCCCCCTCAAAGATGAAATCCTCAGTCCGCCCCTGGAGTCAAAGACTGATTTTTGGACTCATCGCCGTTTTTAGTATTCCTAAGAGGATCAATGGTTTGGATCTTGAAAAGGGCCCCACGAAGTCCATAGAAATTAAATCAAATGGTTCTCGTTTTTATGCAAATTTCTTACGATCCGTGATAAATCAATGGCTCAAATTTGAGCCCATAGTCGTTTTTGGATCATTATTGTAACTACTGAACGATCATTTTCAGCCATGAGCCTTATTAAAACTAGACTTCGTAGCAAAATGGATGATGAGTTTTTCACAGACTCTTGTCTTGTGTACATCGAGAGTGAAATTGCGGAAAAGTTTAGCACAGAATTAATCATTGAAGACTTTCAAGATTTAAAAGCACGTCGAGTTCCATTTTGATGGATTATGGAAGTTGGAATGTACTAAAATACAATTATTTATGTCAACTAGATCCTGGTTTTATTTTTAATGCGAAATTTAGTCTTTGATTTTAATATATTTATCATGCTTGAACTTGGAGTCATGTCCAGAAAAAATATAAAAAAAGATATTTGCCATCTTGATTTGTTAAAATATAAACACTCCCCCCCCCCCCCCCCCCCCCCCCAACCCAAGATGAAATCCTCGGTCCGCCCCTGGAGTCAAAGACTAATTCCCCCCCCCCCCCCCCAACCCAAGATGAAATCCTCGGTCCGCCCCTGGAGTCAAAGACTAATTTTTGGACTCATCGCCATTTTTAGTATTCCTAAGAGGATCAATGGTTTGGATCTTGAAAAGGGCCCCACGAAGTCCAAAGAAATTAAATAAAATGGTTCTCGTTTTTATGCAAATTTCTTACGATCCATGATAGATCAATGGCTCAAATTTGAGCCCATAGCCATTTTTGGATCATTACAGATATCCAACGATTCATATTGTAGTTTACTGGTCCAAACTCTAAGGAAAGAAACAAAAAACGAACTGTCCAATATCATGTTTTACTACACAAATTGTAGTTTGCTACACGTTAATTATCCAATGGTTCTCAAGTTTTCTTCATATTTTCAAGATTTGGAACACAGTAGGGGTGAAAATTTTACACATAGCAGTTTTCACTATTTCAAAGAGGATTAACGGTTCCAATCGTGATTATGGGGTCCACAGAAGCCCATAAAATAGATCTATGGTTATGAGGTTTTCCACAAATGTCTCGTAGTCCATGATAGACCAACAGTTGAAATTTGACCCACGACTCGTGTTTGGCCTTCTTAATACTCCCAATGATTCGAATCCTCATTAAGGGTCCCAATTTTAAAAACAATGAAAAAAAAAGGGTAAGGAAAGAATGGCATCCAAATTATTGTTCACATGCACTTCTGTGCGCTTCAGAGCCCTGAGTCTGCTTCAATTCCCTTCATTTTCGATCCCATTTGAAAAAGAGGCATTTCCTCTTTATTCTGATTGAAATAGATGTTGCCATTTCCATTCTCAAACGTTTTGAAACAGTTTTAAGACAATAAGAGGTTGTACGTGCCAAACGGGCACATAGACACAGTGGAATCCTCTGGAGGTGAAGGAGTTTTAGGTGACTGGAAATTAAGAATTCGTATAATGAAATATGACATTTGCAAATGACATGGACAAATCTTTATATGACATCAAGAATATCCTAATGAGTTTGGATTTTTTGTTTCACTAAAACAAGAAGATATTGTTTTGCCCTATCAAATTATGCCACACCACCGAATTATTATTAAAATTTATAATAAATGAGCAAGCCCTTTGTTGTCCGGTCATATGCTTGGAAGTCACATTCTAGCTGGGTCCATGCTTTGTTGATCAACGCCATTGATGTGGTCAAATCGACAATGGATGGTATCAATTGAATTATTATTTCTAATTGGGAAATCATCGTATAGGGAGGACTGTGAATGTTTTTCCCTTTATTTTAAGTTGTAAGATTGTGGACGAATTAGTTTAGGCCTTTTCTTTTCCTATAAGAGGATGAATTAATTTGAGTATTAGGAACTATGTCTTTCCCCCTTTTTGAAGGCTTAGCAGAGAGATTGGAGTTGGACTCACCATCATTTGACCATATCTAGAATACCAATTGTGTTTTACCTTTTGTCTTTTGTGTGTTAATTAATTGTGTTATTTTTTTTTTCCTTTTGGCTTAATAATTGTATTTTTCCACCTAATAAGAGATTAGAACTCATGCACTAACACATCACAAGACCCTGCACCCACATGCACACTTCACATGTCCCTAACTAGATCTCTCCCCCATAAGCCTCTGTAAGAAGCTTGCTTTTGGCCTTTCTTTGTTCCCCCCATAAGCCTCTCTAGGAAGCTTGCTTTTCGCCTTTCCTTGTTGTGGCCATCCATTACATTATTTATGACTCTTTTAACATGGTTTGACTCTTAGAAAAAAGAAAACAAAATAAGAAGCTTGCTTTTGGCCCCTCGTTGTGGCCATCCATTACATTGCTTATGAGTCTTTTAACATGGTTTGACTCTAAGGAAAAAGAAAACAAAAATATTGTTGATTTTAAGAAAAACTTAAAATGAAAAGGGAAAGGAAAAAGAAAAGGAAAGGAAATAAAGAAAAGGAGAACAAGTAAAAAAGGCTTAATGGAGATTGGGGAATAGATTTTTTTTAATATTCATTTTAACCCATCTACACTTGCCCCAAATCTTATGATTCAAGAGAGGAAGAGGAGAAAACGCATCTTCTTATTGGAGATATTGAAATGAGTTGTCGGTTGCAAATTTGTAGAGACTTTAAGGTTTTGTTCATGCAGGCGACATTTCAGCGGAAAGGGGCTAAAATCCAGCGCCTTTATCTTCTTAATTGGTGCAACGGCAAAAATGCAGTGAATATCTGGGTTTTACATTATCTTTCCTTACTGAGAGGTTCTAAAAATCTCATATACCCCCGTCGAAAACTGTAACACCCTGTCCCGAGTTAAGCAAGATTAACTCTAATTAATCGGGATTAAGGCTAATTCAACAGGTTTTATTGACTTAATGTTGATTAATGGCTAAATTGATTTAGAATGTGGCTCTAATGGTCAATTTGAGCTTAATGAAAATAGTAGTGAATGTTATGAATGAATTGGCATGGTTTTAGGCTAAATCATGTGATGTAAGGACTTTTTCGTAAATACGAAATTACACGTATTTCGTCGAATACGGAAACTCTTGATACTCTCACGTATATCTCGAGGAGTACGTTAACTTTCGTAATTGTAGCGATTCCATTCAGCGTGAATTTGTTCAAATGACCATTCATTTGCCTCAAATTGTAAGTAGTGGAAAGGAGAGGGGCTAAAATGCAAAAATGGGTTTATTTAGATAGAGATGAACTCAAATGAGTTCATTGTCTTATCTTTCAACCGATCTCTCTCTCTTTCTTTCTCTTCTTCTTCTTTCTTCCAATTTCTCTTCATTGAGTGGTGATTTAGAGACTTGACAAGTGTGTGAAGAGCGACTCCATCTTCACTATCATCTTCTTCATCTCTTTTCTTACTTTCTTGGAGTTTAAGCTTGAGAAGATCTCAAGATTTCCACCAAAGAGGCTACAAGTAAGTGAATTATGTTGTTTTTAGGAATTCTGAGTCCACTTTGGTGATTTGGAATGGTTTCTTACATAAGAAACTCATTAGGATTTTCTTGAATGGATTGATTGGTCTTTAGGTTCAAAAGAAGGTTTGGCTTGAGGGTTTCATCTTGCATTCAAGCTAGACAAGGGAATTCTTGCTGATTAGTATCCAAACAAGGCAAGTATACTCAATTATATTGATTTCAGATGTTAATCGACTTGTTAGAACTCAAGGAGTTCAGTTCCAGAAAATTTGGTTCAGAATTTTCTGAACTTCTGGGCACAATTCGGTCAGCCGTCAGGCTGACCGACACCTGACCGGGAGCTGACCGACATAGGTCGGCTAGCCGAAATTGTGAGTTCGGCTAGCCGAGGGTTGACCGCAAGGTAACCGAAAATCTTGTCAGGGTTTTCCATCAGAAGTTGAGCTTCTAGAAAACGAACCGTAAGCTGACCGTGAGAAATTCGGCTAACCGAAATTTGAATTTCGGTCAGCCGAGTAGGTGACCGAAATGAGCAAATTGTCCTATGAATTGAGAGATTCTGGAAAGCTAACCGAATATGGTTCGGTCAGTCGAAATCCATAATGCGGCTAACCGCTAGGTAACCGACGAGGTGACCCAAATTGAGGGGATATCAGAATTGATTTTTGATATTTTCCTAAACGTTCATGGGTGTTAGCTAAACTTATGTGAATGTAAATTTCACTAAAAAGTGATGTCATCTAAAATAATACCTACATTGCATAATGAACGTTTCACCCGAATGTTGTTTTAGGAAATTTAATTGTTTCTGACTTGAGTTGGCTTGTCCTCTCTCGTCTACTACTGTTATGCTCCTTGTTGAACTCCCATTGAATAATGTGTTGAATTAATGAAATGAAATGTAATGAAATGAAAGGAAAAGAACTGAAGTGAACAAACACTGTAATGTATGAAAGATTAAGTCTGCTGCAGTAGATGGAGCGTTCCGGAGCTCCGTGGTGATGCCGGTGATCTCTGATCAAGACACTGGTAAATCCCACACATTTGAAAAGCCACTTAATAAAGTGAGTAATATTGAATTGAAATGAGTCCTTGAGAGGCTGGGTTGTGAATGGTGCTCCTTCCGCCTACGCCAGAGGACAACGAAAAGACACTTGATAAAGTGTATATAATGAATGGAATGCTCTCTTCAGGGGCGAACTACATGAATTGCATGCTTCATTCAGGGAAGAACTATATGCATTGAATTGAATTGAATTGACTTGAATTGAATTGATATACAGTGAAAACAAATTGCTAAACATATGATTATCATAGAATTGTGTATACATTGTTGAACCGTCGTGTTCACAGTGTTATTGATGACATTACAGGCCAAGTTGCCCGTTCCAGTGGTTCAGAGACCGCGCCGCCAACGGAGGAGACCAATCCGGTTCCTCCAGGAGGATTGAATGAGTGGATGTAAATCAGAGGCGACCGGTTTAGCGAGTTTTGGGAACATTTTGAATAGATTCATTTTGTTGTAAATAGTGCTCACATGCATTGTATTTGAATATGCATGGTTGATTTAAATAGGAAATGAGATGTGTAAGTAAACTTTACTGTATGTAAAGGACTTGTACATATTAAAGTTGGATGTCAATATGTGTATATATTTCCGCAAAAATGTACATTTGACAGGTATATGTAAGATCCCTTGTGAATCTCGTATTGACTTCGGTGATGCGAGGTTTACGGGAGTAAGTATGGCAATCACGACTCGGGGTTTGGCCGTGGTAACCCTCATCTCGGGCCCGGGTCGTGACAAAAACCAAAGCGGCGCTCCCATGGCATTGCACAAACACACCCTAAGGGCGTGTTTGTGGAAAAAAGTTCGCAGTGGAAAAGGGAGGAGACAAGGCACCGTAAAATCCAGAGCCTTGCCGCAGACATTTGGTGCAATGGTGAAATGTCCCGATTTTCCTCTCCGTTTGTACTTCAATTCCGCAATGGCGTGGATCCGCGCTTCACACCTAATGTGGTAGGAAATTGATTCCACGTAAGATGAAAATGATGATTTTCTCTTCCACGACATTTACCAAACAAACCTTAAGGGCACGTTTGTGTAGAGGCAACTTCCATGAAAAGATGAAATTGCCACATCAGCATATTCTATGGTTTTTAAATTCCTTAGAAATGGTTTTCTGAGGAAATTAGAAATTCATGTTTGGTGTAAAAAGGTTTTCCTCAATGAATTTGTGCTAATGTTTTTTGGTACAGTTATGGATTTCTTTAGTGAAAATCACTTTTTAGTAAAAACTATTGGGTGGATGGGTTGATATGTGTGTGGGGTGGGTGGAGTTGGGAGGGGAGGAGGAAGAAAGAGGGTAGTTGGGTGGAGTGAGGGTGAGAGTGAGGAAATTGAGGGGTCAGTTTTCCGTGGAAATAGACTTCTCATATCCCCCCTATAGGAAGTCTATTTCCATGCTTAGGAAGGAAATAAGCTGACGTGGCGAAAAAGCATTTCCGAGGAAAACTGCCGCACCAAGCACATAAAAAAGAAGTTTTCCGCAAAAAAACTACAACCTTTTTTGTGGAAATGGGCTACACAAATATGCCCTAAGGTATGAATAAAGAAGAAGAATGATAAACCCACTTTCTCTTTTATAAATTTTTTTAACATTGCAATATTGTTTAAAGTTTTTTTTTTCTTTGGCCCCTCCTAAATAAAATTTCCAATTTCACCCCTGGTTGACCTAACTCTAACTAGTGTGATACTTCTTTTATAAAAGGAGGGCTGGAACTCATGCCCGCATACATCCCGGAACAATTTTCACAAGACGATCTTTATAGTGAGAAGTTCTAAGATAAGGTTGCTTAACTTATCAATTTCTTTAGTCAGTCTCCACTATGCCTCATGACGCTGCTTGTTTTAGGGCAAGTTGACCCTTGCTCGTCATCAAAGTGGAAAAAAAGTGTATCCACCAATCCACATTATTTTTGTCTTAATGGCATCCAACGCCTACTACAACGTGTATGAGGTTGACATTAATTTGATCTAATTCATTTATTTTCTATCAACTTTTATGCATAGCCATAGTTAAATTACAATGCCTTGAGCCAAAAAAATCATAATGCATATCCTTTATATATGATTCCTTGTCTCAATTTCATTTCAGTCGGGACGATATATGTTGATTGGTCATTTTTAACCCTAAACTAGAGCGTTGGGACTCAAGAAGAGCTAATACAAGTGAGAAGAGAAGGTCCACACAAGTAAAAAGAGTGGCCTGCCCAGAGATTGATCTTTTTGAAATCGGGCAACATGCTCCTTGTTGTCAATTAATTATGGGTTGAATTATGTAATTATGGGTGTAAGCAGTCCAATTATCCTGCTCCAATCTAAGTGTTATTTGAGTGAAACTCAACATAGATCGGTTCAGTGGCGAACTCAAGATTTTTGTCTGAGCGGTATGAATCTTGATAGGTAGTTTGATTTTGAGGGAAAATCAAGAGTTTTCATATAGATTTTAAGGGAGGGTCTACCATTTTTAATGAGTTTCTTTGAAACGCACCACACTAGTGAGTAGTGACAACAACATGAGAACGCCTCTACTTTTTTAAAATTGATGACCCAGCATTAATCTCTTAATAGTTAATTCGATTTCTAGAGCGAGAGGGATAAAAATATAAAATCCCTCTCCAAAAAAAAAACAAAAATATGTGATGCATGAACCAGTTATTAAAGCTTTTCGAAATCTTATTCCCAGAAATAAAGAGACAAGCCAAAGGCCCTTGAAAAACTGATTGCTCTCGTTGAGAGGACAGAAATTTGAATGATGGGAAAGGCGAAGAACAAAGGCAAGCAGCATTGTGGACAACTTGCACCTTACAAAATCAATCAGATCTTTCTAGAGATTGCAAAACCAGAACATTTTAGGCAATCCGAGATGCCTTGTTGGACAGGAATCGAGTGGGGCAGGGCAGGTCGTTATCAATTGATAGGTGGGACATGACCTAGGCCTTGGTGGACATATTCCTAGCGAAGATGCTGGGCGGTATGGGCCATGGGCCCCAATGAATCAGGCAGCGAAGACGACCAGGTACACATGGTGACAGATGGAGACAAGCTTAGGCCTTACGGCTTTCGTCCACACCATTCTTTCCTTCTTTTACTTTTATCATTAAAATATCAGATCGCGTCCATCGTACACATCATCTTTAACCGTAGAAATCAA
This sequence comes from Persea americana, assembly GCA_029852735.1. Lineage (NCBI taxonomy): Eukaryota > Viridiplantae > Streptophyta > Magnoliopsida > Laurales > Lauraceae > Persea > Persea americana. Next base: position 37,816,149 of record CM056817.1, read on the forward strand.
ATCTTTCGGTACAGATTTCAGTCCCAATCGTACTACTACCACCAACCCCATTGAATGAATCTTAAAATAGAAAACACATCTGGCCATGGTCGTGGTGAGAAAAGTCGACATTCGGAACCAACGATTCTCCCACCCAAACAAATTGATGTGGGGTGTCTACTTCTTATTCTCAGATACTCGACCTTTGTGGGGGACAAATTCTCCAACACCCCCCAACCATTATTGGCCCCACTTTTCCGCATTTATATTGGGCCCCACCTATGATCAAATCAGTGCCTTCCATCATGCATAGTGCAATTTGTTGTCATAAAATCAGTATCCGCCTGTCGCAGCTGTTATACAAATAAATCTCATCCCCCCATTGATAGATTCTCAATTTTTCATTTATAAGAAGCCGTAAAAAGAATGTTACTGGGACATGGCAACTGATGTGTTACTAATCACGTTTTTGTCATAGTGATCAATCGGTGGTGGAACTCACTCTTTTAAATTGATTAGTGGATGATATGTGATTCATTTTGAACCGTCTGAATTATTACTATATGGCTAGGGCTTAAAATAGATTTTCAAGCATGTGTTACGCGTAATTCCGTCAAATGGGGGGTGGGGTGGTAATTGTCCTAGTATGATTTTTTTTATAATCAATTATTAAAGTGTTTGTTTAGGCTGCTGCTGTGTCATCATAACAATATAGTGATGGTCCGATTGAACCTATTAAAATAGTTCACACGTAAGATATGAAGGGTGGTCAGGCGAACAATTATCACTTCTCATTCACATAAATCCCATGGCTGGGAAATCATTCTTGGGTGATGACTGATGACTGCATGTGATGTCACATTAGGCTGATGGATATGTGGGGCCCTTTTCTGCTTGGCATGTACTCCCTTCTCCTCCAATATTTAAAACAAAAGCATTCAATTAATTAGTTGATAAGGAAACAGGGTTTTCATGCAATTGCAAATATTATTTTTAATGTTAAGGCGATATATATCACTATTATTGCAGAATAATTGGCCCTGCACTATTAGTTTATTAGAACCAATAGAAAATAAAATATAAGAGTGTTATTATTGTCTTTTATTCTTAGTTCCTAAATAGGAGTTTTTTTCTTAACTTTTGTGGAAAAAGGAGATTTTTTCTTTGTCATTTAATGGAGAGATGAGATTGTCTTTTTTACTCGCTTTCTTTTTAAAAAGAAAGAATATTGAATTTGTGTATTTTTAATATGATTGGTGGTCTTTTCTTGTCTGGCCCGCTTACACGCTCAAACTTTCCCCAAGTTGTCTCGCTTAAGCGTCCACACTTCCTAAAACTGATTCCGCTTACACATCCTTTCTTCCACCGGACCACTTCCATTTACATGTTCCACTTACACGGTACTAAACTAATATATATGGGTAGTCCACTTTTGAGAGGAGAATGACCTTACAGTAACAACAATCCCTATTTCTCTCTTCTTGAGCATCGATTGGAGTCTGGTTTTTGGACTTGGAGTGCAATGAAGTCTGAATCTTGCGAGAAGGCTATTGTATTTAGGGGGTAGTTCTATTGAGAACTTTCGCGTTGGTTTTAGCAGAGAACTCATCCTAAAAGAACGTCATCAGATGTGCCTCAACCAATTGCTGCTACCGCCACCGTTCTCTCATTCTTCAATATTATTCTACAAGGCCTAAGAAATCCTAAATTATCGGGTACTTCCGTTCCATTTCATTTTATTTATTTAATTGATAGCGCCTCATATTTTTGTAGCATAATTTCAAACACGGAATATCCAAACCTGGATTGACGTCAACCCTTGGTTGAAAAAGTATGTAGAAACCAAAGTCGACATCGATCCTCATTACAGTTGGTAAAAAAAAAAAATTTGTTTTTTGGGTGGGGGGAGTGGGGTGGGGGGAAGACCACTTTAGTAGGAGGGCCGTTTTGTTATAGGGTACATCTATTTTTTTTATTTTTTATTTTTGTAAAATCCTCCAAAAAACAAATAAACGAAAGATTCACCCAAAGATGTGATGGCTTGTTGTTTTGATTGATGGTTGCTGATTTGGTTACATCATGGAGAGTACATGGAATGGAGGGATTGGGTAGACATTTCATTTTTATGAAAAAAAATAAGTTTAGACTCTTAATTGCTTGAGTAGTAAAAGAAATTTATAAAGTGCTTCATAAATAATTTTACTTTCCTTTTTCACAAACGCCCTTTTAGAGCAATTAATTCACTTGTAAATAAAATTGAAGCAAATGGTCACTATAAAAGATAAGAAAGAAAAAGAAATCTCATCAGAAAGTATAAAATTTCAAAATCCAACGATATCATTAGTACAATGGTAATTCTATACCTTAATTTCTTTACATTTGAGAGAGAAGAGGGAACAGCTGGGGCGGTAGAAAACCCAAACAATGCCATCAAGCCAGTTGGTATCAGAGTGGGAGCCATCCATCCGAGCTATAGATGTAAGAGCAATACATTGTGATAGATGTTCTTCCTCAATGGTGATTTCTTTCTCCATCTATAAAATATAATTTGATTTTTTCTGGTAAAATAAAATTCATTTCTTATAAAAGTGTTATGATTAATTTTTGAAAGCTAAAAAACACTTCTTATCAAGGAGTAAAAGTTGGACTACCAGTAAGAATCAAAGTTTCTGCATCAATTTTGTCACGAAAATGTATCCTAAATCTCATTCGGTATGAAAATGGCTCAATAGAAACCCATAAGTTATTTGAGTTTCAATTTTGGAAAAAGAACTGTAAAGAGCCAGAAGCCATTAAACACCCATTTTAACAATGTTGGTGTAAGTTATTAATGCCTAACCCTTTTTTTTTTCCATCCGGTAAATACTTATGCACCCACGCACGCTCACCCAAAGTCCCTCGCCATCTTATCCAAACCTTTTCGTATATTAGGCCAAAACACTATTTTAGACTTCTACAAAAGATCCATGGACTTTAGAATCAAAATGTCGTATTTGACCTAAGCCCAATATAGGTCATAAGTGTAAAGTCTAAGCGCATCCATTTTAGTCAATTAGGCCAAAATGAGCCAGGCTTTTTATCCCTTGTGCAAGTTTTCTAATAATTGTTCGGATAGATTAACCACTAAATTATAAGCACTCTTTATCAGGGATGAGCTAAACCAAACCATGGCCATTCTATCATTTGATCCAAGCCCGTTCTACCCCACCCGGCCCACACCCACAAAAGGAAAAAAAAATAAAAAATGAAAGTCAGGCCCAAAGCGGGCTGGCCTGGCTCATCAGGCCCCTGAATGCTATGAATCTGGATCCATCTATTTGTCTAAAAATATAATTTGTGAAATAAAGATAGCATGGAATAATCTTATGCATTGAAAACAATATATTATTTGCTTAAAGGGCTAGAATTAACCTATAAGAATATATGACAGCGTTTTGTGTGTCTTTGCGAGAGAGAGAGAGAGAGAGAGAGAGAGAGAGAGAGAGAGAGAGAGAGTAGGGGTGTTCATGGGCTAGGTTTGGGCCGGGCTAAAGCATATCAAAGCCTAGCCCAATTTTAGAAAGATTGGCCCGAGCCCAACACGGGCAGTGAAACTCAACCCCAAGCCCGCCCATTTAATCAATTGGGCTGGGATGGGCTAGGCCCAACCAGGCTATCTACCAATTGTTTGGAAAATAAACTAAATTTCAAGCACTTGTGACCATCCCTAGGGCCAGTTTGGTAACTCTGCTAATAGAGTCAAGTGAAGTAAAGTTGATTTTGAAGAAAGAATAAAATATAAGTGGGTTATAATGGTATTTTATTTTTAGTTGTTTGTTATGGAATTTTTTTGACTTTTTGTATGGGAAAGTGAAGTTTTTTTTTATTTTAGTGGATAAAGGTAGTTGCTTTTTTACCTTCTTTTTTTTTTTTAGGGGGGGGTGGTGATGTAACATTTTGTCTGGAAAAATGGAGGCTTTACTTCTCTTTGATTGTATTAATAGAGAGGAGAGGTATATCTAATTTAGGAATGATGTTATACTGCTATTCAACTGGTAGCCATTATTGTATGGGTTTTCTGTTGTATGTTATCATTGTAAGGTTCCAAAAATTTTAGAGAAAGTGACGAGAGATACAAGCCCAACGAATTCGTTTGAAAGTTAGGTCAAAACTATCAGGATTCAGCTCCCCAATGTCACATTAAAGATCTTTCTATTTGTAGCTACAGCACGGTCACGTTCACCAAGATCTCTACCTGATGTCAGTATTCAATATAGGATTCAGGTCAAAAGGTAATTATATGATCCATATGCCGGCCCAAATAAGGTTCATTAACTATATGCTTTATTAATCACATCTAGAAATGATCCAATAGTCCAGGGCACTACATATCGCTATTTCGCAGGGTCGGAAAAGCGATTCCTACCAACACACACAAAACCCAACATTCTGCTCTCAAAGTAGAACTTCTATTTGCTGTGAGGGTCAGCGTCGACCTTGCTTTCTACATACTATTTCAGCCCAGAGTCAACATCGGCGTAGGTTTGGCTAATCTGTTTTCTAGGTAGAACCTCTCAATTGCTTCCGTGAGTTGGATTTTAGTTATTATCTGTATCTCAACTGATTTTGTTTGGAAAATTGGAAGATGAGGTTTTTTGGATTACAGTATTTGGAACTGAATTGCTATTGATTAAATAAGTTTTTAGATGCACTTCTCGTTGATCATCTTATTTCATATTTAGAAAATTCTACATGTTACATGTGTAGATATGAATTACATATTACCCCTACATTGACAATGATGTTTCTTTAGATAAAAGTTATAAGACTTTTTAGTTACTTGTTCATGTATTTAGTTTAAAATGATTACTTTAGGCTCTCATTGGGATGTGTTTAGCTGAATTTATGATTGAAGGTTAGAGCAGGAGCTGAGATGGCGCTGATCGATGCCGTTGCTAATAGCATACATACCTTTGTGGAGATTGTTTGGTAGGGTTTCAGATTCCATGACCACTGATATAACACTTCAGTCCTTCTCTTAATTCCCTGCTACATGAAATTCTCTTTTCAACTGTTCTCAATTCCTATCATTGCTTGGAGGAATGAATTCGTCTCAATTGTCTGCATGGAATTGTGTATATGAAATTCTCTTTTCAATTGTTCAGATTCTAATTGTTTCACCAACTGAAGTTGCTGAATCGGATGCTAAGTATCGGAAACAGGGATCTGGGACTCTAAAGCTTAAGGTGGGAAAAGATTTGAGGGCTGACATAGAAGTGCTTAATGCCATACGTGTTGCCCACCCAGATTGCTCATTTATTTTGAATGCAAAATAAGTTGGATATACTGCTAAGGAAGCCATCAAGGTTCTTGATAAGTTGGATGGTAACATGCTAACTAACATATTTTCGCGTCCTTTAAAATGCGAAAAGCCCTAGTTTTTCCTTTATCTTCCTCCTCCTCTTTTCCCCAAAGTCGCAAATTGAATTTTTTTAGGTTCTGGATTTTTTTTTTCTTTTCTTTTGGTAAATAGGTTCTAGGGTTAAGTCAGAAAATCTGGCATTCGTTAAAATCATGATCAATATAGTGATGATTAGGCTGTTGTTTGTTGTAGTGTCAAGATCAGTGGTTAGGTTTCGTCAAAAACTTGATACAACAATTAATATGCATTCAGATTTTGATGCACTCACTATGCTATTCAAAAAATTTGGCCCTTCCCCCTTCTTTGCTACAACGGTCATTTTAATGACACCCATGTTTCTAACTAGTGTAGCTCAGGGAGGGAGCGTTTGTAGGACATGGGTGATGCGAAATTATGTACTGATGACGCACAAGTCGGTATTAAGCTAATCTTCTGTACAGATTTCTTCAATTTGGGGCTTTTTACTGTTGAGGAGGCTAAGTGTTAGAATTGAAATGTCTTTAATATTGCCCCTGTTATCTCTGTCTGGCGAACTGAAAACCATGGTCGACCCGCGGCTTCATCAGTGTTTAAACGAGTCCGTGCATGCATGATGGGTATATTTCTAGCAAATGATTGTGGTCTAATAGACCAGCATGTGCGAATCGAGTAGTCTTTTTACGAGGAATGGTGACATCTGAATAGGGATCGGAGAAGAATTGAGAAAACTTGCTCTTCTTCCAACGCTAGGGAAGAGAGGATGAGGAAGATAAAGGAAAAACTACGTCCTTTCGCATTTTAAAGGACGTAGTGGAGGGTAGATGTTAACTATCATTATTTTAGGTTGAAAAAGCTGAAAAAAAAAGAATTTTTGCACGGGAAGACCATTTTAAGTAGAAGTAAACTAAAGTGGTCTTTTTTGCATACCGTGTATCTGAAGTGGTTTTTTTTTTTTTTTATAATTTAAAAAAGGGAAAATTACAAAATAGGGCCTAAGTATTTTTAGGATTTCAAAACAGGACAAAATTAGATTAACATTTCTAAATGGGCCATAAGTTTTTCAAGTGGGTTTCAATCCAGGACATCCGGCAAGAAAGAGCGTCGTCCGGTCGATTTTGCAAGTGTATTTTTCAAAAATCCAAAACCGTGGGCCAGTTTGGTAACTCTACTAATATAATCAAGTGAAGTAAAATTAATTTTGAGGAAAGAATAAAATATAAGTGGGTTATGATGATATTTTGTTTTTAGTTGTTTGTTATGAAATCTTTTTGACTTTTTGTATGGGAAAATAGAGTTTTTTTGGATTTTAGTAGATAAAGGTAGTTGCTTTTTGACTTTTTTTTGGAAAAAGATGGAGATAGTTTTGAATAAAGTATATTTGATGTGACATCTTGTCTAGAAAAATGGAGGCTTTACTTAACTTGTATTGTATTAGTAAAGTGCCAAACGAGAGGGTTTAAGTGTTAACCCCTTTCATTGTTTCTCTCCTGCATCTACCATGTTGTTCTCTCAAATGAATTAGAATTCTTATGATCATGAACAAATCAATTCAAGACTCCCCAAAGATTACTAATGATGAAGGGACCTTTTGTGGCATCAACCAAGAGATTCAAAATGATAGGATTAGAAGAATTATCCAGTACCATAAATCTTTACATCACTCTTCTTCCTCGTCTTCTGCCGGCTCATGTTCTTCGTCCTCATCATACTGTTAGTTTTAAGGTCTCAATCCATTAAGATTGATAAAATAAATTGATTAATTTCTTTATTTATCAATATATTTATGCTTTCTTTTCATGAGATGAATGGTGTTTTATTACTTATTTGCACATAATCAATACGAATGACATGATGGTTCATGAGATGAACCGGAGTCCATAAGTATACTAGATGCAATACATATGTATGGATGAGATCCACATACGGGAGACATGTATAGCAAATGTTATACTTAAATATCTTCACAACCAGTGATGATGACTGGACATTTCATCTGATAAGGTTGCAGTACTTTGATTACTATGAGATAGTTTGACTTGCCTCGATCATCAGAATGTAAGATTTTGGATCATAGTGCTGGTATATTGGATGTATTGAAGGACCATGAGAAGCACCTTAGGAACACTGTCTTTACTTTAAGGTCTGCTCTCATAATTCCCTAGGAATAGGCTCTCAATCCTGAGACATTAATGAACTCAAGTTTCTATCTATTCATTTACTTTGAGTCACCAATGAGTGAAGCCAATTGTAGGTCAACACCTTGGTGATTTAGGTACGTGGTAGTAGAACTGTGGGAATATTCGATGGTCAAGATGAAATCTATCTTTAATATCCCCTTGTGCCAATTAATGGATTTATCATTGGTAAGTGCGCACCCATTCCGATTAAGAGTTAATTGGATCTGTACCAAATGATCATTATAATTAATTGGGGCTCAATGATAATAAGATATGGATCTAGTTTGGAAGACAGGTCCAATTCATCCATGGATATTGATGGAGGGGTCTACTTGTGGTGATAGGGAAGTTTAGGGTCTTCATGTAATTTATTCTTAAGACTGGAGTTTAATTGCATTTATATAGTGGAGTTATTTGCAATTAACTGTGGGCCCAGATTACACATGAGATGTGGGGTCGCAAGTCCCAGTTGGAGCCAGCTTTCTAAGGAATCCCTAGTGGTCCCCACGCTAGCCCAAGTTATTGGAAACATACTAATTGTAGTAGAACTCTAAAAAGAAATAGAAAGTTACTATTTCTATTTGAAGTGAGACTTCTAATAGTGGTAATAGTAAGCTACTAATTATTAATCAAAGCGAGACTTCTATGTTAATTAAAAAAAAGAGAAAGTTACTAATTATAATGGAAGTAAGACTTCTATTTAAATTAGTAAAGAGAGAAGGTTGCTAATTATTATGGAAGTAGGACTTCTAATAATAGACCAAGAGGAGGTGACTTTAAGTTATAAATAGAGAGGAATAGGGCTGGACGTCCACATGCATATCCCCCCTAGGGATTCACGCCCAAGGCCCTTCTTGTGCAAGAGTTGCACATGCCTCTTCTCCTCTTCATCTTCTAGTTTTTCTTCTAGTTTCCTTAAGAGCTTTCTCTTGGAGATCCCACCCATCTTCTTGAGCAAAGAGAATCTGATATGAGTCATAGCGTGGAAGATCAAAAGGTCTTGGAGATTCCTATTTGATACATGAAAGTGTTTCATCATCAAAGAAAGAAACAACTCATCCATTAGAGCACAACTGAGCTCCAAAGGTATAATCTACTTCCTTGTATGTTGTGAATTTGGTGGTTGCTTGTTTGCTGTTATTTCTATCTTCTAGATAGAGTTTTCTACCATACATGATCATGAGAAAGAGAATATGGATCCTGAATTGGGTTTTGTAACCTTCTGGATAGTTGATTCCTGAGTCAAGCGAATCAAAAGTTTTGAAAACCTATCCTAGAGGCCCACCTATTTCCAATACATACAGCAAAAGAAGCAGTTTGCTAGATCTAATGAAAGGAGGAAACACATCTCTGCGAAGACTATTTGACATGGAGCACACTTGTCTGTCCAAGCATTTCAACGATTGCAGTGGCTCGCCTGTCATCAAGCCTATATATCTATGGGGGAGCGATGAGGATGAAGGTGCACTGTCTCCACGAAGTACAACCGTAAAGATATTAAAACCGCTTGAGGGCAGTTCTGAGTTGGATGACCTTATTGGATTTGCATAAGATGATAATTCAACAAACAACAATTCGGGCTTTGCAAAGAAAAAAATCAAGAAACAAGCAGCCTTTGTCGCAGATTTTTCCAAAGTCCAGAGAATCCGGCTATGGAGAAGTGGGTGGCAGCAAAGCTGCGTTAGCTAAGTGGGGAGACTTATGTTGTTCATCTCTGGAATAGACAGAGCAAGAGCTTGAGAATTGAACTAGGGAGCATACTGGAAGGATGTTGGAGAAGAAGGAAGGAGGAAGGGGAAAGGGCCCAAGGAGGAGGAAAGAGGGTTTCAAAAATGGCCAAAGAGAAATAGCAGTTTTGGGTTTTTAAAAAATACACTTGCAAAATTAACCGGAGGACGCCCTTTCTTGCCGGATGTCCTGGATTGTAGTCCACTTGGAAAACTTATGGCCCATTTTGAAATGTTAATATAATTTTGTCTTGTTATGAAATCTGAAAAAAACTTAGGCCCTAGTTTGTAATTTTCCCTTTAAAAAATCCTCTTATTGCTATCTCTCACGGAAACGACAGCAAGAAAGGAGGATTTTGTAATTTTTCACAGAAGGAAAAAAGTAGCTATTCTCTGCAAAAAGTCAGCAGCAGTATAAGGAGGACTGAAGGGAGAGACAACAGAAAGGGAGAGAGATCAATTTAGGAGATGATGGAAGGGATTTTGCATCGGACGGTAAGCGTAAACGGCATAAACATGCACATAGCAGAGAAAGGGGATGGCCCACTCGTCCTCCTCATCCACGGCTTCCCCGAACTCTGGTACTGCTGGCGCCATCAGATCCTTGGCCTCGCAGCTCGTGGCTACCGAGCCGTGGCTCCCGACCTGCGCGGCTACGGCGACACCGACGCGCCTCCTTCTGCTTCGAGCTACACCGCCTTCCACATCGTCGGAGACCTCGTCGCCCTTATCGACGCCCTCGGCCAAGATCAGGTACCATCCCAATCAAAACCCCCACCACCAATCGGAGCGATCCAGACCCTTCATCTGCTTAGATTGCAGAGATCTTCATCCGGAGTACAGTTGCAGCCGTCGCCTTGCAATTGGACGGTTGTAAGAAAGAGTGGCACTATGGGGCCCCATATAAAGATTGATCACCAGTAAAGCATGGGATTTTACTTGGTTTTTATCTTAACTATGTTTTACATCGAGTCAATCTTATTGTGGTCCAAACTGCAATTGAAGTAAAATTCACCCACCCAAGTTCTCACTGAATTGCACACACAGAAAATTGGAAGGCTGCAATTCTCCATTCATTCACTTCAGAAAACTTCATGTAGAATTACAGACTTTTCCAAAGTGATTATTATAACTTGCTACCTACTAGTGATTCATAGAGTAAGTAACATGTGACAGCACCTAGACAGCTGACATCAACACATTTTTTTTTGTAAATAAGATACTAGCCAAATAATTAGCCTCATATATATATGACTATACAGAAGCTGACATGTGCAAGATGCACTAAGTTTTGGCACTTTCAACATACTTTTGTATAGAGATTGTTCTTGATATTTAGTATAGTGTCCAAACCATATCAAATGGCATTCCTTTGTTTTCTCTTGCATTGGGGCTACCTGTAGAGTTTTTTGGCTTGCTTAATTGTTTCTTTTGACTTCTTGCATTCGTCTTAAAGTAAGCCGGTCATGTTGCTATCACATAAAAATAAAAATGTCCCTGTGATTAAAGTGGCATTGACTACTATGCAATAACATTCTACTAGCTGGTCTCCACTTTTGCCTCCTTGCTATATTCCATACAGACCCAGTGTTTCATTTTATAGTTGTCCTACATATCATAGTCCATCACAGTTGCGGCAAGTTTCAATTCTTTCTGACCCATCTTCCATACCCTTTGATTCACTAAGCTTACAGTTTACTCTTTGATTCACTAAGCTTACAGTTTATCTTGTCATTTTTTTGCTAGTCATTTGCAAATTACATGCTCCAAATAACAACATCAGGCATATTTGCTATCAAGTTGTTGTCTATGACCAAGACAAATAACAAGAGCTCATACTACAGCTAGAAGTTGTTCATGTTACAATCTGATGCATATGGGACTGTAGTAGAATGCCTAATGCCTAAGCGAGCTGCAAGCCAGACTTTTCTGAAAGCCCCGCCAACCAGGTCTGCTTGCACATTCTTCTGGCCAAATTTAAAATTGTCTGGCGGAATTTGATTGTTTGACTGACAGCAAGAGGCGATGCAATATTTCCTACCTTGATCTTTGTTCCGAGTTATTTAAGAATGCAGCTGTTGGAGAACAAGGAAGGTTTAGATCTAGAAGTTTCTTGGAAACAGTGGATGAAAGGCGGAGATTAGCTATGAGCTATTAGTGTTTATTTGCTTTAGACCACTGCTGTAGTTCACTATTATATTATTCAATTAAAACAAAAAGCTTCAACTTTGCTCTATCTTGTTCCCACAGATGTAGTTTCTCTTGAGGTTTTGTTTCATATCATAAATCTTAAACAGTATTTTTTGATTTTCCATTTTAACCTTCAAACTTCGTTTTATGTTCTCCTTCTGTTTTTTTACTCAACTCGTCCACCATAGCATAGGCATCTCAGCCCTTCTTTACTATTATCCTGTTTCATTTAATCATCCCTAGTATTCAACTTGTTATGACAATGCAGTTCAAACTTCAAACTACCATATTACACCAAATGGCATTAGTGTTTCCAATATTTTTCTTGTTTGTAAAATGTCCCTTCTGTTTTCTGGTTGTGCTTTTTTTGGGACTGGGTGTTTCAATCGCTGTTCATCAAGTAATTATTGCTCTTCTTTAATCTACTGTTATTTTACATGTTTGGGGATCTTGTGTAAGAGTTCAGCACTCCAGCTTTCAGTTTTTGTTTAAGACAGAAATTACCTCTAAAAATGATTGTCATTTATCCTGCAACTTGTGGACTTACCATGAACATGGATTGCAAGGCCTAAAAAACTGTACATTTGCTTGGGCCCTACAGTTTATAATTCCTCAAAAAACGCTCGCCATTTTCATTTTCTTTATAATTATTATTGCATATTCCTTTTTTTACTTACTGAATTAAATTGTTGCTTTCCTGCAACTTGTGGACTTACCATGAACATGGATTGCAAGGCCTAAAAAACTGTACATTTGCTTGGGCCCTACAGTTTATAATTCCTCAAAAAACGCTCGCCATTTTCATTTTCTTTATAATCATTATTGCGTATTCCTTTTTTTACTTACTGAATTAAATTGTTGCTTTGGGGATGTGATAATAGGTTTTTGTGGTTGGACATGACTGGGGTGCAGTTATGGCTTGGTATTTTTGTCTGTTTCGGCCTGATAGGGTGAAGGCACTTGTTAACCTGAGTGTGGCTTTCAGGCCGCGGCACCCTTCAAAGAAGCCAGTTGAGACAATGAGGGCGCTATTAGGAGAAAACTATTACATTTGCAGATTCCAGGTTCTTCTTTTATCCCTTCGCATGTTTGTATGTAATTATGGATGCACAGGCAGTTTGATTTTCTTGGTAGCATGGAGGTTTTTGTTTGCTATGTTTGGACTGATGCAGGAATTGTATTATTTTTTTTTGTGTGTTATCCTTTCCCAAATAATTTTGAGCAATGATTGCTGATATTTGTATGGGGTAGAACAGGTAGGGAAAAAGTATCTGCTTGTGATATTTGTGGTGCCCAAATGTGCAGGAGGACATAAATATGTGAAATCCTTCCTAAAACAGTAACCCTTAGATAGAATGTTTCCTGGTATTAAAATTTTCCTTTTAAGTCTCAATTTTTTATCAACATAAAAAGTTTGTCTCAATCAAAAGTTTCATCAAATTGAAACTCCATTAGAAACAAAGAAGAAATGGACATAAACTTCATGTAAACTGACCCCCTCGACCAAGTTTCGATGGAATCTGGTTGCATTTATCTTCATGGTAATCTACTTTATTTTCAGAATAATACAAAAAGTAAGAATGCTTGGCTAGTTTTTTTTTTTGTTTTCCTGCATAGCACATTTTCGGTCCCCCCTTGTCCCCTCCTTGTCTAATGCCATTTTTTTTACTTGTACTTGTGTGCTCTAAGTAAGAAAAATAGAGGGGAATGGGTTAAATGCACCATACTTTCACCCATTTACTTTTAGTTCACCTATTCAGTGTTTATTTGTTTATTTATATATTTTTAGAATGTAGCTCATTTTTATGTAATGAAGTTGGTACATTTCAATGGAAATCATCATCAAAGCCTTGTCCCAACTATGTTGGAGTCGATTACATGAATTTTGTTTTTCCATTCCGATCTATCTTAAGTCAAATCCTCAGATAAGTTGCACTTCTTCAGATCTATTTTTACTACCTCCATCCACATCCTCTTTGGCCTACCCCTTCCCCTTGGTGGGCATCAACCTTCATAGATAAACTTTTCCTTACCGGTGCTGTTGTCGGCCTATGTTGGACATGCCCAAATCATCTCAAATGGATTTATCTAATTTTATCCCCTATTGACGCTATTGTTACCCCTAAATGCTCTCGAAAGTGCTAATTTCTAATTTTATCCTTCCTACTTTTACCACGCATGCACCTGGATATTCTCATATCTACTACATCCATTTTGTGTGTATGTTGCTTTTTGATTGGCCATCATTTTGCTTCGTAGGTCATAGCTGGTCCAGTCGCTGTTCTATAAATTTTTTTTTCGATCTTGTTGGCATTCGTCGGTCACAAAGCACTCTAGAAGCAAGTCTCTACTTCAACCATCTTGCTTTTATCCTATGTTTGACATTTTCATCAATCTTCCCATCCTTACTAATTATAGAGCCAATGTAACGAAAAAAATCTCTTTGTGGTATCTCATGGTCTTCAATTCTCACAGTAGTTTCAATTTATGCTCACTAAAGTTACAATCCATATATTTTTTCTTTGTATGACTTGTTTTAAAGCCTTTTGATTCTAACTAAAGCCTCACATCATCTCTTGAGTTTTGCATTCACACAATTTCTTGATTCATCTACTAACACTCTATCATCTGCAAATAACATACACCTATGTACCTCTTCTTGAATATTAATACTCACCCATAATCAGTGCAAGGAGATAAGGGCTTAAGGTTGACCCCTGATACAAACTTATGGTCGCTGGGAAGTCACCTGTCTCTCTACAAGTAGTTCTCACACTCGTTACCGCTCTTTCATGCATGTCTTTAATAATTTCAATATAACATCTTGGAACATTCTTATTATTTAAAACCCACCAATTTAAATCTCTAGGTACCCTGTCGTAGGCATTTTCTAGATCGATGAAGACCATTTGCAGATTTTTTTCTCTTTTCTTGATATGTTTTCATTAATTGCCTAAGTGAGAAGATAGCTTTCATAGTTGACCGCCTTGGCATAAAACCAAATTGATTTTCAAATGTCTTAGTCTTCTGTCGAAGTCTTTGCTCTATTATTTTCTCCCATAACTTCATAGTATGACTCATAAGTTTAATCGCATGATAGTTTGTACAAGTTTGTATATCTCCATGTTCTTATATATAGGTGCTATAACACTTCTCCATTCATCTGGCATTTTCTTTGTCATTAATACCTTGTTGAAGAGTCTAGTCAACCAAATCTCCCCAACTTCTCCTAAGCATTTCTAAGCCTCAATCGGAATGTCATCTGGACCCGTAGCCTTTGCCATGTTCATTTGTTTCAATGCTTTCCTTACTTCCAGCACCTTAATTCTACGAAAAAAGGTATGCTTTGCTAACGAAGTATCATTTTTTGTACTTATGACTCCTATATAGTCTGCATTTAAAACTATGCTTAAATATTCTCTCTACCTTTCTTTGATATCATTGTCCTTCGTTAGAATCTTTTGGTCTTGCTCTTAACATTTGACATGATTTAAGTCTCTACTTTTCCTTTCTCTAATTTTTTGCAAGCGTAAAAATATCCTTCTCTTGTTTCCAACCAATTATATAGGTTATCATATGCTTTGAACTTTGCATCGCTTATTACTTTATTAGCTTTATATTATATCTTTCCCTATATATTATATATTAAAAATATCATTCTCTACTCTCTTTGCGTTCTTATATATCTCCTAGTTTTCCATATTTCTAGACTCTTGCTAAACTTTGTAACGTCTTTTCTCTTGAACAACTTCATGAAATTCTACACAACACCATCAGTTTTTTTTTTTGTTTTTTTTATTTTTTTATTTTTAATATAATGTCTTTTCCCTTTCGACCGACTCTCCAAGCACCTCTTTTGCAACCTTTGTAATACCATTAGCCATTTGTTACTACATTGCTGTTGTTTCTCCCTCAAAATCCCAATCTTCCTCAATCACTTTACCCGTCAACATTGTTGCTTTTTCTCCTTTGAAATCCCTTCACCTTGTTTTAGGGTAGATTTTATTTACTACTCTTTGTCTACTTCTAATGCAAGTATCTAAAACTATTAACCTATGTTGTGCTCAAACTCTCTCCTGGAATAACCTTACAGTCTTTTACAAGCCAATGGGTCATGTTTTCTAACTAGAAAAGAGTCTATTTGTCCCATGCTAGTTCCACTTTTACCATCATCATCATCATCATCATCATCAAAGCCCCTGTCTAACTATGTTGGGATCGACTACACGAATTCTGTTTCTCCATTCCGATTTATCTTGAGCCAAATTCTCAGATAAGTCACACTTCTTCATAGCCATTTTTATCACCTCCATCCACGTTCTCTTTGGCCTACCCCTTCCCCTTGGTGGGTCATAAACCTTCATGGCTAAACTTTTCCTTACCGGCGTCATTACCAGCCTACGTTGAACATGCCCAAACTATCTCAAACGGGTTTTTCTAATTTTATTCCTTGTTGCTACCCCTAAATGCTCTTGAAAACGCTCATTCTAATTCCACTTTTATAAGTAATTAAATGCTCCTCTCTCTTTTTAAAGAAGGTGTTTGCTATTCCAAGGTCAAATGCTAATGCAAAGTCCAAGATGGTGTCCCCTAACTCATTTTTTTCTCCAAATCCTTGTCCTCCATGCGCTCTCTCATATCCTCTATTATCCTTTCCTACATGCCCATTTAAGTCCCCTCTTAGGAAAATCTTTTCACTAGTTGGAAATTTGGAATTTCTTGTAGTAAACCATCCATCTCCTCCCAAAATTGGCTCTTGACCCTTTCATCTAATCCTGCTTGGGAGCATATGCATTAATTATATGAATTATGTCTTCCTCCAACACTAGTTTAATTGCTACAATTCTATCACCAAATCTCTTTTCCCCGACAATTTTTTCTTTTAAATGCTTATCTACAGCTATATTCACCCCATTTCTTGTATTGTTCTTTCCTGCATAAAAAAGTTAAGTTTATAATCACCTGTGAGCTCCTTATCTTTATCTGCTTTCCACTTTGTCTCTTGTAGATAGGCTACACTAACTCCGTTTCTTTTCATTACCTTGACTAACGCTATGCTCTGGCCCGTCAAGGTTCCTATATTCTAAGTAGCAATTCGAATGTTTCTTTTCTTCTGCTGCCAGACTAAGTTCTTTAGCCGCATTCTTTCAGAATGGTGTGTAGCCCTTGCCTACTTTTCATTACAACTGGGGGTGCTGCAATGCGTTGCTTAAAGCGGGGAGTGCCCTAGCATGATCTCGGAATGTTGTTATCTCAGAATTCATGTTTGGGTTGTGACAAAATTTTACGCTGGCAGTCAACCTACCTAATGCAACCCTCCTCCTTTTCCTGGGCTTGGGGCAGGCAGTAAAAAAATTGATGGAGTTGTACATTTCAATGGAAATATAGGTAGCCAAATGTAGCCTTCATGCTTTTGTTTCTTTTGCGATTTTTAGCAATCAAACTACTTGTACAAGCATAATCAGATGAGAAAGGAGAAATTCCAATAGAGTTATGTATCCAAGGATTTTAGTTATTCATTTTGCTTGGATGAATGAACATCAACTGAAATATTGAATCCCCCGCCCCCCCCTCCCACACACACACACACACGCACACACACACACACATATTTGAGAGTATAAAAAAGTGAAATGGCCACATTCCCGATCCAATGCTACTGATCCAGGAGAGTTTACTGGGTAATGGGGCAACTGATGAACCAATTGGTACAGGATCAACCCCTTCCATTGCTGAGTCGATGAAGCCAACTGGCCCAGATACTGGCTTAGATGCTGCTACCTCTGCCGCTGGTGATATCTCCACCCGTTTTTTTGGTGGTGCTCTTGTTGCCTTCTCCGCTGCCGATAGTTCGACCCGGTCAACTTGATATGACACTGGATCAGATGAGTTCATAGAAACTGGGTCAACTGTCGGTGTTACCACCATTGCAGAACCACATTTCGATCTTTATCTATCACTTCAACATAAATAACCAGGACGGTCCGGTCCTACCTTCTCTTGGATTATTCCACATTTATCCCTCTGTGGTTACTCATTTAGCTACCAAAACTGTACTTGCATGGATTCCTTGAAGAAGTTGAGTCTTAACAGTCATTCCAATTGTAGTTAATGCTCTGCCCTTGAAACCTATTGAATTTCGACCATTCTCCGTGGCTGATAGTAAGATCGGTCAATTTCTATGATAGGTTAGTAGAGTTGACTCATATGGCAGCAATATCTGGGCCGTCTGGCATTTATTGAAGTAATAATATACAATGCATTGATTGTAACTTGGCAATATCCACCATGTATCATTTAGATTTTGCACCTTACTTTCTTTACTGATTCAATTCTACCCAGAGCATGATTGGTTGAGATAAATCATTCATGACATGACAAAGAAACAAGACAAGCCTGCTTCTCTGCAAGTAATTTGCTTCTTTGTCATTGGTTTTGTATTAACTAATCCATATTAATAAATATACACGTCTGGGTTTATAAATATAGTCACCGTGACCAATTTGCATTTTTTTTTTGTAGATGTATGTTTTTGCTTTATTGTTGTCTCCTCGAGAGAAATCTGATGATGGTGTTTCTACTCCGCTTAATGTCATTGTTTCTATGGCTGTTTACACATTTTGTTTTCTATACCATTATTTTCTACTCATATAATAGAACTCTGCTTCTTAGGAACCTGGAGTAGCAGAAGCTGATTTTGCTCGCCTTGGTACTTCACTAGTACTTAAGAAATTCCTAACATATCGACGTCCAGCCCCTTTTATATTACCTGAAGGAGGGCTTAGTGCTGCACCTGATAAGCAGTTTACATTGCCTTCTTGGTTGTCAGAAGAGGACATCAATTATTATGCCAGCAAATTCGAAAAGACAGGCTTTACTGGAGGATTGAACTACTACCGTGCTTTAGATCTGTATGTTATTCGGAACCTTAGGTTTTATGGAAAAAATAACTGCATTTAGCTCTCCTTGTGGTTTTGTGGGTGGAGAAATTCTATCTTTTTTTCAGTATTATGCCACTAAAAAGATTCTGGAAAACAGGAAGGAAATTTCTCTGCTCTTAAAATGTCAAGGAGCCAAATACAGGCCTTATACATTTGAATCATGGTTTACACAGAAAGATACTTGTTCTACTTCTTGAGCTGGATATACATTTGAATCATGATTTACACAGAAAGATAATTGTTCTGCTTCTTGAGGTGGATAAAATGCTCACACACACATGCACACATGTCAACAGCCCATATGTATAAATTCCAAGGTTCCTATCAGTTAGGTCCACTGGACATAATGTTACCCTAAGATCTCCCAGATCAGAAAATCCATTGTGGTGCTTTTTGAGAAAAACATTGGATAGTTATAAAAAGGTACTCCTTTGACCCACATTTAAATCAAGTGATCTTTATCACCTGACCATCTTGGTTTTGGAACATGGCCGTCTAAATGGAGACCGACCTAATCAGCAAGACTGGGATCATATCAAATGAGCTCGCCTAAGTTGCCATGCTTATTTTCTGGTTTTGCATGCTCTTTTGCAACCAATGTCACATCATGCCAGTGGTGTTCTAAAACAGTAATATGAGTTCATTGATGTTGTGTTTGAGAGTTTGACTTTGTTTTAGAATTTTGTGAATTGATAAGGTGATTTTCAGAGCATTTGAATGGAGTAATGCCTTCAGGCGGCATGCTGTATACCCTGTTTTTTAACCTCAAATCATATTAGTTACTGGTGGTGGTGATGGTTTTGGGCCTTTTTTGCATAAGAACAATTTCCCACCTGATGTTGTTTCCAATTCTATGCTGTTATAAACACATATCACAACATATAACTTTAATTTTTGGAAGAGTAGTCTAACTGCTCATTTGGTGGCAAATCCTTAACTGGCAATTGGCTTTAGGTCGTACCTTTGTTCATCACTATCAAAAGAACAGGCAATTTCTATAGATGCAGATGGGAATGAAGATGAAAACTGAAAAAACGTCTCAAAAGGGTCTGAGGCATCACAAATAAGATGAAGCAAGGAGCCTAAGAATGCTCTAATCAACAAATTTTGTCAACTCTACAAAAACAGATGCAAAAGCTATTATGCCGATAATGCTTTTATACCAGTGTTTTCCAGTTGTTTGATTTACTTTTGTATCTTATATCTTCTTCCTATCTTAATATAATCCTTTGTTACTGATAAAACAAAAAAATGGGGCTAAAGAAAGGAGAATCATTTCAAGTAATACCAACATCTTTTTGGTTGTTGAATGAGATATTTCACCACTTGAATATAAAAAAGGCGGAGAGTCGTCATCGTCATCAAAGCTTTGTCCCAACTATATCGGGGTTGGCTACATGAGAGTTCTGTTTCTCCATTCTGATCTATCATAAGCCAAATCCTCAGATAAATTGCACTTCTTCACATATATTTTTACTACCTCCATCCAAGTCTCCTTCAGCCTACCCTTTCCCATGGTGGGCCATTAACCTGCATCGACAAACTTTTCCTTACCGGCACCGTTGCTGGCCTGAGTTGGACATGCCCAAATCATCTCAAATGAGTTTCCTTAATATTATCCCCTATTGATGCTACCCCTAAATGCTCTCAAAATTACTCATTTCTAATTTTATTCTTCCTAGTTTTACCACACAACCACCTACATTCTCATTTCTGCTCCATATAAGTCGTGACATTCTGCACTTCTTTCTCGTGACATTAGGAATTGTCTCGCTAATATTTTTCTTGCTTTTTAATATTTTTTAAATTTTTTTTCTGGTGTTAGATTCTAACAACTTGTTTTTTTGCCTGCAGGAATTGGGAGCTCATGGCACCATGGACCGGCATTCAGGTGAAAGTACCTGTTATGTTTATCGTGGGAGATTTGGACCTGACTTACAACACTCTTGGCGCCAAGGAGTACTTACACAATGGTGGCTTCAAGAAGGATGTCCCATTTCTTCAGGAATTAGTTATAATGGAAGGAGTAGGTCACTTTCTCAACCAGGAAAGGCCAGATGAGCTCACTGCTCATATATATGACTTCATCCGTAAGTTCCCGATCATCCATGTCCCCTCTCAGCATTACTAATTTTCGGTAAAGAATGTTTGCTTCTAATAAAATGATAGATTACATGGGTTATCCTGGAGTTGGCACCTTTAGAAAGTGCCTGTATATTAAAGTCCATCATTTGTAGTTTATCAGATCATGGTAATTGTGCAATCATATTGGTCTCGTTTTACTCTTTGCGCCTTGCAGCCTGCATATATTCTTTTTCCAAACAATTTTACTACTTTGCCTGAAATTGGAGAAGGAAACTTGCTTCTGTTGTAGAGATTAGAGCATGTGTCGATGCCTCTGGAGGTTTTTTTTACTTCTTTCAAGCCTTTCTTGATTGAAAATATATGATGTTTCAGAATTGGTAAAGTGGTCACAGAGATCTCCTGCGATCAAACAATTGGGTTTTTTTTTTTCTTTCTTACTTTCTTTTTATATTGTAATTGTAGATATCATTAAGGGGTCTTTGGGTTAGCTTGTGCTACCCTACAATGCTTAACTCAACCAGAATCCAACCTGGTGTGACTTGGAACCCACTGCTAAAATTCATAATTGGAACCCACCGCCAAAACAAATCACTCAAAATCTCTGTCCTCCTTTGTACTAGCATGGGCTGACATTCACTGGAATTGGAGTTGGACCTAATGTCAAATTGATGAAGTGTAGAACTTCTTGGTGGATGTGATGATCTAAAGATGAGCCTAATTGAAATGTGATGATCTAAAGATGAGCCTAATTGAACTTAAACTCTGCCTACTGCTTGTACACATGGGGATGTTGATTTTTGAGTGGTTTTGATTTAAGACGTGGCCATTAATATTTCACTCTACTAATTCATGCATTAGCTCAAAATTCAATCAACTTTCAATGGATGGTATAACTTTAAAAGTGAGTTCCTTGACTTTTAAATCAACACATTTATTTTATTATTTTATAATTTTATTCATTTATAACACTATTCCTTTTATTTTAAGTTATTACACTTCTTGACTTTCTTTTCTAAAGAGTCGGTCTTTAAGATTTTACCACTGTTTTTTCCCCTTTTCTTTTTTCAGAAATTCTTGAAAACACAAATACTAAGGGCTTGTTTATTTCATGCAATTGAATTCCTAGGCATTCTAAGAAATGTATTCTTAAAAGTGGCTAAAATTGAAAAAATGAAGGTGAATATCCATAAATGTTATGAAATAATCTCTTTAATGGAAAATGAATAAAGGAAGATGGAACATGAATACCCAACCATGACCCTTGTCATTCACATCCTTGGAAAATCAAGGTCCCATTTCTTCATCCCCCACCTCTTCAATGATCCTTTATTGGAACACAGTTTATTATGAATTCCTATGCATTCAGTTCCATGCATAGTGAAGGGCCCAAACTGAATAATTATTTGAGATTTTTATTTTAACTTATGTTTTTCTTTTCACATATTTTTCATTTGATTTTATACTTTTGAGTATTTAAATTTCAAAATTAACATTTTCTTTCCTTTCCATGAAGCTTTTAAATTTTAATATTGATCTTTTTTTAATGTTTATCACTCTCTTATACCCTTGCATCTCACAGCTTCTTTTGCTAATTTTCATCTAATTTCAAAGATCTCAAATGGTGATACTGATTAGATTGTAATGTTGATTGACTCTGATATTACTTTCACAGTTGCATGTGAAAGAAACAGAAAAAAAAAAAAAGGTGAGAATTACGTCAAAGAGATGGTGCATAATTAAAAGGGAGAATAATGTATTATATTGAAAGAGAATTAAGGTGAGCTCACCCATTGTGATAGGGAAAATAACCGTCTGCTTTAAATCATTCATTCACTTCTGGAAAAGAATCCTCCGCAATCCTCAGCTATGACTCAGTAGTGAAGGACATGTAGTGAGGGACATGTGTAGTGAGTGCGAATGTTTCAATTGGAGTATCTACTGAAGATATGGGGAAAAAAATTCCATCGAATGCAAAAGAGGTGGCTAAACCACTGATATTTGGATTTATTTTAGCATGATTGCTTTGTGATTCTAATGTGGGTTCATCATCATCATCATTATGGTGTTTGGCAAAGTGACCATTAGTTTTTTTTTTTTTTTTTTCCATTAATCACCTTATAATATTGAGGGTTATTCCCTGGCACTAAGTTTGAAAACTTCAGATTATAGATCACTGTTGTTTTTATCAAGTAAATAAAGATCTTGACAGTCTCTAAAGAGCTTTGAGAGTTTACAGGTGCAGGACTTCTTTGTATATGGGGGGATCTCAAGTTTACCACAACCGATGTTGGTGCAATAAGATTGATCGAAGGATGATAAAGGCATCATAAGGAATATGAATAAGATTGTGTGATCCCCCAAATGAGATGTACATGCAACTTATAGATTTCAATCACCAATAAATTCTTTTTTGTAGATTTCAATCGGAAGTGATCATTCCAAAAGCTAACTTCTGAATAGGAAATGGGGTTTTCAAGGACTTTTTTTAATGCAATTTAATTTTTTTTTTTTTTTTTTAAAGACTCTGGGTATCTCCCGCCTAGCCTAGTCAATGAGCCTTTAGCCTTTTTATATTGAGAAAAAAAAAAAGCTTGATTACAAGAAGAATACCCGAAAAATTAGATTTCAAACATTAAATTTTGTATTTTGGAAATTTCCAACCATAAGTCTTGTGGAAGTTAATTATCTTGGTTACCGTGGGTCTTTACTCGCTTTTGCTTGGATGAAATTGAACTTGCACAAATTCAGGATAAATGGGTTCCAAAAGCCAACCCATCAGCAAGACCTTTAGTGCGGACTGCTAGGGATCATATCTGGTAGGCTAGTGGTGCACATGTCCCAATTTAAAAGAAGTATTATGGTGTTTAAATAGGCTTGCAAGTTGCTACCTTGATCCACACTCCACAAGTTCGGATCCCATGGGGCTCCTCTTTGTTTCCATATAAGAGGAGTAAAGAGTATGGGCTAAAGTGAAAAAGCATTAAGGCACTACTCCACCCACTTTATTAGGTTTGGGGAGAGTAAAATAAAGGGAGGGTAAAATCTCTGATTTACTTCATATCAAAACTTTACTCTACTTTTCCCATTTTTTTTTTTTATGTTCTTTACATAAGAGGAGTAAAGTGTATGGATTAAAGTTAACAAACACTACTACTCCCGCCTTATTAGGTTTGGGGAGAGTGAAATTAAGTGATGAAAAGTGGGGGTAATATCTCTAGTTTATATCACATCAAAACTCTACTCTATCCTCTCTTTATCCCATCAAAATAATTAATCAGAAGTAAAATCTCATATCACGTCAGCCCCAATTTACTTCTTTTATACTCCACTTCTTGCTGAGCAAACTTTAGAGAAATTAAGAGCTAAAAGAGAAAACCTCTATAGTGTGCACCTATTCAAAATCCAGAGGTTCAAAATAAACTCCCACCTAGCCCCGCGTAAGGGATATCTTCAAATTTTATACTGATAAAAGTTTGTCACACAATAAGATTGACCATTTGATGAAAATGTAATTTATGAATATGATTAAAGATTGTATTAATTGTTCTCAAGCTGTAGCTCAGCTTGTAGCGGACATGCATGAGAGAGTGCCCGTGCGTTCGTTAGATTCTTCAATTTAGAAAAAAAAATGTGTTAATTACTTATTTAATCAAATACTCAATCTCATGGTGGGATCAACTTTTAGGTGCGTAAAATGTATGGTTATCCCATAAAGTGAAAGATAGTTCATTTTTAAAACCACTCGAATTTCCAATAAATGAGCCCCAAGATGGGGTTTTAACTCTTTAACCTCAGAGGATACCGATCCTGGACTCAACTTCTTATTATATTGACATGCTCCATTCACTCTCATTGGATTTATTTTGTTTGTTTGTTTGTTAGAATTCTCATTGGAGTTGGCATGTCGATGCTTTCAATTTCGAATGGTGCCCCTGCGTTGTTAAATATGACACCAATCAAACTGCGACCCTTCGTTGCGCTGCAGTTTTCTGCCCTTCTATCAATAAAGCTAAAGAGAGAGATTCATATAAATCTTGAAGCAAAGCAATACGAAAATCCAAAACTTTTTCTCTTGCAAAAGGCAACTATATATAAAGGGTTTTGAGTTCAGTTCATCCAAACATTCAAGAAGATACACATACAAATAGAGAGATGGAGATGGAAGGGATTGTGCATTGAACGGTATTGGTGAATGGCATAAACATGCACGTAGCAGAAAAAGGACATGGCCCAGTTGTCCTCCAGATCCATGGCTTCCTCGGGCTTTGGTACTCATGGCGCCATCAGATCGTCGGCCTCGCTGCCTGTGGCTACCGAGCCGTGGCTCTCGACATGCGCGGCTACGGTGACATGGACGCACCTCCTTCTGCTTTGAGCTACACCATCTTCCACATCCTCTGGGACTGTAACACCCTGTCCCGAGTTAATTAAGATTAGCTCTAATTAATTGGGATTAATGCTGATTAAACATGTTTTATTGAATTAATGTTGATTGATGACCAAATTGAGTTGAAATTGTCTCAAATGGTCAATTTGAACATAATGAAAAGGTAATGAAGGTTATTCAAGGAATTGAAGTGATTTTAGGCTTAGATTGAGGAATATGAGAACTTTTTCGTAATAGGCGCGCGTGTATTTCGAGGAGTACGTTGGTTTCCGTAATAGGCGCGACTCCATTCGACGTGAATTGGTTCAAATGACCCTTCATTTGACTCAATATGTAAATAGTGGAAATGAGAGGGGCTTAAATGCAAAAGTATGGTTTATAAGATGAGGATGAACTCTTTGAGTTCATTATCTCATCTCCCAGCACAGCTCTCTCTTTCTCTCCTTCTCTTCTTCTTCTTTCTTCCAATTTCTCTTCCTCAAGTGTGATTTAGAAGATTGACAAGTGGTTTTGAAGAGGATCCTTCTCTTCATCTTCTTCCTATTACTCTCCTTCAATTGCATAGAGAAAAGCTTGAGAAATCTCAAGAATTTCCTCCAAAGAGACTACAAGTAAGTGCTTAGAATTGATTTCAAAACTCCTTTTGATTTCAGAACTCCAAGCCTCTTTAGAGATTTTTGGATGTTTCTTGCATAAGAAACTCATTGGAATTCTCTTGAATGGATTGATTGTGATTTTAGGAACAAAAAGGGGTTTCAATTGGGGATTTCATCTAGAACTCAAACTAAGCAAGGAAGCTTTTGCTAATTAATCTCCAAACAAGGCAAGTGTACTCAATTCTACTTATTTTATATGCTAATGGACTTGTTTGGACTACAAGAGTTCAATTCCAGAAAATTCCAGTTCAGAATTTTTCTGAACTTCTGGAGCAGTTCGGTCAGCCGACAGGCTAACCGACACCTGACCGACCCTTTTCTGGGTTGAATTTTGGAGACATTCCAGCTTCTGGAAACCTGACCGAATTTAGCTGAAGTTGCAACTCGGTCGACCGATAGTCGACCGAACTGCCTGACCGAGTTGTCTGAGAGCTCATCTGGTGCTCTCTGGATTGTGAACCGAGGGGTGACCGAACTATGTTCGGTTAACTGACACTGTAGGTTCTGTCGACCGACAAGGTGACCGAGTTCCCTTAGAAAAATGTCAGAAATTGTA
The DNA here is from genome assembly GCA_029852735.1 of Persea americana. Lineage (NCBI taxonomy): Eukaryota > Viridiplantae > Streptophyta > Magnoliopsida > Laurales > Lauraceae > Persea > Persea americana. The sequence goes on from CM056817.1 coordinate 37,842,227, forward strand.
TTAGAAAATTGTGCTTCTGGAAAGCTGACCGACATAAGTCGGTTAGCCGAAATCCAGAACTCGGTCAGCCGACAGGTGACCGACGAGGTGACCGAACTTGATGAAATTGCAGATTGATTTCTGCTTTCTCATAATAGAAGCCTATTGACTAAGGCTAGGGTTAATGGTAATTTCCTAAACCTTCATGAGTGTTAGCTAAGGTTATGTGAATGTAAATCTCACTAAAAGTGATGTCATTTAGAATAACACATACATTACATAACGAATGTTTTACTCGAATATTGTTTTAGGAAAATTTAATTTTTTAATTGTTTTATTGTTTGAATTGACTTATTCTCTCACGTCTAATATTGTCTTGTATTGTTATGCTCGTCGTTGAGCTACAATTGAATAGTGCATCAAATTAATGAAACGAAAGGAACTAATGAAATGAAATGAATAAATAATGAATAATGCTACTGCAGTAGATGAAATGGAGTGTTCCGGAGCTCCGTGGTGATGCCGGTGATCTCTGATCAAGACACTGATAAATCCCACGCATTTGAAAAGTCACTTAATAAAGTGTATAAAAATGAAATTGAATTGAAATGAGTCATTTCTTAAGGCTGGGTCATGGAGGGTACGCCCTTCCGTTCTATGCCATAGAAGACAATGAAAAGTCACTTAATAAAGTGTACGCAATGATATTGAATGCTTCCTTCAGGGAACAACTAAATGAATGAGTAAAAGTAATGTAATTGTTTATTGATTTGATTTGAATTGTTTAGAATTGCTAAATAAGTTATTAGCATGGAATTGTGTATATATTGTTGAACCGTTGTATTCACAGTGTTAATGATGACATTACAGGCCAAGTTGCCTGTCCCGATATTGCAGAGGCCGCGCCGCCAGCGGAGGAGGCCAATCAGGTTCCTCCAGGAGGACTCAATGAGTGGACGTAGAGCGGAGCGCAATGATTTTAGAATGTTTGGAAATATTTTGAAAAAAATACTTGATATTCATTTTGAATGTAACTAGTAGTCACCTGCATTGTATTTTGAATATGCAGTGGTGGACTTAATTAGGAAATGAAATGTGTAAGTAAACTTTACTCTTATGTAAAGAACTTGTAAGTTTTAAATTGATTGTTAATGTATATATATATTTCTGCAAAAAATATACATTTGACAGATATGTATGTATGATATCCCTTGTAAATTTCGTATTGACTTTGGTTAATACGAGGTTTACGGGAGTAAGTATGAAGCTCGCGACTCGGGATTTAGCCTTGGTAATCTTAATCTCGGGCCCGGGTCGTGACAGGGACCTCGTCGCCCTCATCAATACTCTTGGCTGGGATCAAGTCTCTTTCTCTCTTATTAGCCACAAATTTCATTACAAGAATTCATAGAATTCCTGTATGGAGAATTTTAAAATATTTTCTAAAACCTATCACCTGATGCGGAATTTCTAAATCCTCTTGTGGGGTGGATGATTTGAAATTTAAGCAAAAATGGAAAGAGATTGGAATTTCATGAATTTTAAAAGGTCATTTCTTTAGGACTTTAGGTGGCTGGAATTTGAAAGTAACAAGCTTATTGCTATTAGTGTCAGGACCTTTATTTGTTCTTTTTTTGAAAGATTGTTCTGCTGTTCACTAGTGGCACGAGCTTTTTGGTGTTTATAGGCCAAGGGGTCATGTGTTCAAATCTCTACAGGCGTTTTCTGTCCATATTGGTCATTTGGCGTATTTTTGTACATGTACGGAGCCCCACATTGGGGGGGGGGGGGGGGGGGGGGGGTGTTTGTCACTCAGTCTTCTCTATGTGTGTTGTTTGTTTTATCATGTGTGAGTAGTAGGGCATGATTGGGGTGCAGTGGTGGCATGGCATCTGTGTTTGTTTAGAGAGGATAAGGTGAAGGGATTGGTCGCATTGTGTGTTACCTTCATGCCGCGGAACCCTGCCATGAAGCCCGTGGATACCTTCCGCGCACTCTATGGAGATGACTTCTACATTTGCAAATTTCAGCTTCTTCTGTTTTGCCATCTACCATATAATTTTAAAAACTTGTAACAAGACACCTGTTTCTATCCACACCTGATAGGAAGGCCCACCTGATGACCCATCTGAATGGATCACACAAAAGACCCTCCTGAATTACACCACACACTCTTTTTCATCCATTTGAATGGAATGGATGACAAACTCACGATTGAACAGTTTGGAATCCTTTTAGAATGTATATCGTCTATGGAGATTGTACATCATTATATAGGAATTACATGCCTTTTAACCTAGGCTCCAAGAAAGGAAAAACTATCTAATTGTATCAATTGCTAATCTAAGTTAAGAAAGCAACTAATTTACAACAATTTCTATTCTAAGAAAGGAAAGCTAAAACTGTCTCAAGATTGACCAAATCACTTCCACGTGAGATATTACATTGATGGGCTTTTGGGCCTTTGGGCCACACCTGTTTAACACCCCCCCTCAAATTGATGCGGGAGAATCAACAAGCATCAATTTGTCAACCAAGAACTGATGGCGTGGGCGTGGAAGGCCTTTGGTGAGAATATCAGCAAGTTGAAGTTCAGTGGAGACATGTGGCAGGCTGATGACATCACGTTTAAGCTCATCACGGATAAAGTGACAGTCAACCTCGATGTGTTTAGTACGTTCATGAAAAATCGGATTTTCAGTAATCCGAATAGCACTAGTATTATCAGCATAAAGGGGTGTAGCACCTGGTGCTGGAAAACCAATGTCAGAAAGCAAACCACGTAGCCAAAGAATTTCCGAACATGCAGCGGACATGGCTCGATACTCTGCTTCGGTAGAAGATTTCGAAACTTTTTCATGTTTCTTGCATTTCCAAGAAATGAGACTATCACCCAAAAACATGCACCATCCAGTCGTCGATCTGCGAGTATCCGGACAACCAGCCCAATCAGCATCGGAATAAGCTTTGAGAGTCAGAGGATTGTTGGATGGGAAAAACAACCCACGAGATGGAGTACGAATAAGATACCGAATGATGCGGCGAACAGCTGCCAAATGAAGATGACGAGGAGCCGTCATGAACTGACTCATCAGGTTGACCGCATAAGATATATCGGGTCGAGTGATCGTGAGGTAGATCAAGCTGCCAACCAACTGGCGATAGGAGGTAGGATCAGAAAGAAGATCACCTTCGGCGCGACTGAGTTTGACATTCAGTTCGACTGGCGTATCAACAGGAGCAGAAGCAGTCATACCAGCTAGGGCGATGAGATCAACAGTGTACTTGTGCTGATTGAGAAATATACCTTTAGGCGATTGATGAACTTCAAGACCGAGGAAATAGTGGAGAGGGCCAAGATCCTTCATTTGAAAAGACTCACGAAGAGACGCTTGGAGCTGCTGAATCATTCCGGCATTAGGACCGGTAATGACGATGTCATCAACATAGACAAGGAGAATAGTGATCCCGGATGGAGCATGATGTAAAAACAGAGAAGGATCATACAGGCTCGGAAGAAAATCCAAGCGGAGAAGAGCAGCTTGAAATTTCTCAAACCAGGCGCGAGGAGCTTGTTTCAGACCATAGAGAGAGCGACGAAGTTTAGCAACCATACCGGGGTTAGATGAGCATCCCTTAGGTAAGTGCATATAAACATCTTCTTGGAGATCACCATGTAGAAACGCATTTTTTACATCCATTTGATAGAGAGGCCAAGATTGAGAGGCAGCAACAGCAAGAATAGTGCGGACGGGTGGTCATCTTGGCAACCGGAGCAAAGGTTTCATCATAATCAATGCCATATTCCTGCCGATTTCCAAGAGCAACAAGACGTGCCTTATAGCGATCTAAGGATCCATCAGATTTTAATTTGAGAGAAAAAACCCACTTACAGCCAATGGGTTTGACACCAACAGGAGATGGTACAATATCCCACGTATGATTTTGCGCTAACGCATCCAATTCCTCTTGCATAGCCTTATTCCAACACGGATCCTGCACAGCCTGAGAATATGATTGGGGAATGGAAGAAGAAGACAAAGTGGCCATCAAGGAAGTATGTGAGAATCCATAACGGTCTGGCGGTACCGAAATCCGAGTGGAGCGACGCAGTGAAGTATGGCCGGAACCAGGTGCAGGAGGAAGATCAGGAGGGAGAGCAGTAGTAGGCGCTGTGCTGTTCCGTCTGTGATACACAAAATTAGGATTAAAACGAACAACTGACGAGTCGTCAGAAAAACCCGGTAATGATACAGAAGAGGGTTTAGGCAGATTAATGTGTGTTTGAAAAAAATACTGATTTTCAAAGAAGACGACATTCCTAGATGTACGGAAACGACGAATGTGAGGATCATAGCAAAGGAACCCTTTCTGGAAGGGTGCATAACCTAAAAACACACACTGAGCTGATTGAACTGTGAGTTTCGTCCTCTCAGACGGTGGCAAAGGCACAAAACAAGTGGAGCCAAAAACATGAAGATCATCATATGATGGGGTGGTCTTGTACAAACGGTAATATGGGCTTTGATTCTCAAGGGTGGTGGTTAGCATACGATTGATAAGATGAACTGCTGTAGCCAGTGCCTCAACCCAAAAACGAGTAGGAACCGAGGATTCCAGAAGAAGGGAACGAGTGACATCAAGCAGATGTCTATTTTTTCTTTCAGCAACTCCATTCTGCTGGGGAGTATAAGGACAAGATCGTTGAGAAACAATGCCTTTGTTTTGCAAAAATTGCTGAAAAGCAGATGACATGTATTCTCCACCAGAATCAGATCTCAAGATTTTAATGCAGGTGGAAAATTGATTTTCAACATAAGTCAAAAAAATTTTAAAAACATTAAAAACATCAGATTTAGAATGCAGAAAGTAGACCCATGTGAACCGACTGTAATCATCAATAAAGGTCACAAAATATTTATAGTGAGCATGAGAAAGAGCAGGAGCAATTCCCCATACATCGCTATGAACCAAAGCAAAACACTGAGTGCTGTGTGAAGTGGAAAGAGGAAAAGGAAGAGATTTGCTCTTTCCCATTTTGCAAGTAGCACAATCAAAGGGCACACAAGAAGAAGATAAACCAGTAGTTTTATTTAATAATCCAGAATTGAACAAAATGGACAAAGTTTTTGAATTCGGGTGTCCAAGTCTTTTATGCCACAATTGGCTGGTATCACTAATGGAAAAACAAAACCCATTATCGGCAAATTTATTCCTAGAAGGCTTAGAAAAATCCAGTGGAAACAAGCGTCCACACTTAGGCCCCCTCGCGATCTCCTTCCCGGTCATCTGGTCCTGCACAACACAACCAGAAGAAGAAAAAGAGATGTTACAATCATTTTCAACAAGCTGCCCAACTGACAACAGGTTGGAAGTTAATGTTGGACACAAATAAATATTTTTCAATGGAATGGGACCAGGGATGTCACCGACAACAGTAATGGGAACATTGCCCCCGTTAGCAGTTTGTATTTGAAGAGGGCCAGTGTATCTTTGCACATTGGAGAGTGGGGCGCATGAAGATGTCATATGATTTGACGCCCCTGAATCAAGGAACCAAGTAGAAGATGGAGGGGAGGTACCTGAGAGACCAAATGCAGAAAGGGCATTGACGATCATCTGTTGAACCAATTCAGGAGTGAGAGAGGATGAGGGCCCAGGCTGTGAGGGTGCAGATGTAGGAACAGGCATAACCGAAGACACAACATACGCATGCGGTGGCTGATACGGGGAAGTCTGAGGCTGAGATGACGGACGCTGTGGGCGGCGGCGACATTCAGAGATGATATGTCCCGACTTTTTACAGTAATTGCAGACCTTCTGTTTGCATTGAGTGGCAATGTGGCCAAATCTTTGACAACTGTAACATTGCGTTTTGCTCAAGTCGCGTGGATGAGGCTGAGAAATTTTACTAGCTGATAAGGCGACTGAATAAGTCTAAGTCGTTTGATGCGCTAGATGAGCTGAGGTCGCAATGCGCTGTTCTTCACGTAGGAGTTCATTTAAGCATACATCCAGGGATGGTAATGGCATCCGATTCATCAAGGCAGATCGGACACTGTCATATTCACTACGAAGTTTCATCAAAAACTGATCCCTGTGACTAGAGGCCTGAAGATCTTGAATAACAAGCAAAACATCCGGAGCCACATCAGCATACTTTATGCCATCGTATTCCGACCACAGTGTACGAAAGCCGGAATAGTAATCTTGTATGGACAAGGTTCCCTGGGTATATTCAGCAATCGCACATTCAAGATGAAATTGACGTGTTGAATTATCTTGATGGTATACGTTCTTCAGATACCCCCACATATCCTTTGAAGTGGGGTAAGGTTTGAGATTCATGATTAGATGTGGCTCGACAGAGCCGAGGATCCAGGATTTTATCTTTGCATCTTTAGTAACCCAAGAGGAGATTTTCTTCTCATCCTCAGCGGGTTTAGGGTCCGTGCCAGAAACAAAACCCCATAATTCCTTTGCTTCTAAATAGATTTGAAATTGAAAAGACCAGGCAGGGTAATTCTTTCCAGTAAATTTTATCAGAGTGACCTCAGATTTGTCCATCTCAACTGTATAGTGTGAAACAGTGAAACAACAAGTGATAAACTCAGCAAAAGTAGTTGAACTACAGTTCTGGAGTGCTGGAGAAGGTACAGGACTGATCCAAACACCAATCACGCACGCAGGCCAAGCAGAGAACAAACAGAAAAAAAAACAGGCTCTGAACAGGCCCAGACGTCCTTGAATTTTGTTCTAAACACCTGACGTGGGCCCCACAGAAGATCCTGGACCCTGATCAAGGACTTGATCTATGTAGACACACAAATTTCGCTCAGATTGGAAGAAGTTAGAACTCAATCTGCTGAAGATCCAAAAATCTGTACGGTCTTGATCAAAACTGTTGTCAGTTTTTGAGAAATCACAAGAATGATCAAGAACGTACCTGAGAGTGTCGAAAAAACTCTGAAAAAATCACCAAAAAACGGAGAAGACTTGGGCGATCTTGACTGGAAGGATCCTTGATGATGCTGTGATGATCGAAGGTGGGCCACAGTTGATCTGAGCCTATCGCAGGAACAGGATGGATGCCGATTTCTGAAAACAGATCCTCTATCTGTTTATTTCTTCAAGAGAGAAAGATTTCTCTCTGATTGATTTCTTGAATGAATCTTAATGCTGAAGAGTAGAGCCTCGCTCTGATACCATGACAAACTCACGATTGAACAGTTTGGAATCCTTTTAGAATGTATATCGTCTATGGAGATTGTACATCATTATATAGGAATTACATGCCTTTTAACCTAGGCTCCAAGAAAGGAAAAACTATCTAATTGTATCAATTGCTAATCTAAGTTAAGAAAGCAACTAATTTACAACAATTTCTATTCTAAGAAAGGAAAGCTAAAACTGTCTCAAGATTGACCAAATCACTTCCACGTGAGATATTACATTGATGGGCTTTTGGGCCTTTGGGCCACACCTGTTTAACAATGGACTGCACCTTTGGATCGATTGGTCAGTTTTTTATAGGGATAAAACTTGTTGACCATTGATAGAGGAGTTAAAATAGCAAATGAGGACCATATTTTATAAAGAGTGTCATTTTCAAAGGGTTTCTAAATTATGGGCTTCCTTGAGTTACACGCCCATATGATCCAAGACCATGGTCTTCGAGAAGTGTTGCTATAAGAGTACGTTGGTTTGATTCTACCAAAATTTATTCTGTGGAAAACTTTTTCTGCGATTTGTGGAGAACCAAAACTGAAATCCTCCATCAGAAATGGTTTTCTGTAAAATCGCAGAAAATGTAATTCATTATTTTCTCTTTTTATTATGGAAAAGCGGGCACACTAAACGTTAAACTTTCAGCACTCTGGAATAAAGTATCCACTTTCCACAGTTACTATGTGGAAAAGTGGTATCAGAAATGCGTCCTGAGGTTGGGCGAACCCACCTCATCTAAAAGATTATCTGTGAGCAGAGCTGGGGTACTTGATTGTTTTGTTTTGTCTAAATTTCTTAGGTTCCAATGACATGATCTTATTGTATATAACAGAATCGTAAATCTATTTGTATGTTGTAGGAACCTGGACCTGCGGAAGCGGATTTTGCTCGCATTGAAACTACTGCTGTGATGAAGATAGTTCTGATGTCGCGTGATCCAAATCCTCCTGTTGTTCCTTAAGGGGGATTTGCAGATTGGCATGAGAAGCAGCTTCACTTGCCTAGTTGGTTATTGGAAGATGACATTCACTATTATGCCTATGCCTATAATTTCGACAAAACTGGATTCACTGGAGGATTAAATTAATACCGAAACATGGACTCGTACGTTAATGATTGGTTTTTATTTCCTTTGTGTGGGGTGATTTTAAGGGCTCCCTTGGACCCTCCTCTTTTAAAAAACTCAAGCCTCAACCACGGTTTCTATCATCTCTTTTAATGGTCAACAATCCGTTCGAATCGGTACACAGTCGATCTAACGGTCAAGTAAATTCGGATCTGACCAAAAGTTTGTGGACATGTGCAAATTAGGGGGGTCATGTGTTTGGTCTATTGATAGACCAAGGGTGAGCTCAACAAGCGTGAGCTTATAGAAATTTATCCTAAGCTTTAGCTTAGGAGAGCCTTGCAATATATATATATATATATAGGTGTGATCAGGTCTTGCACACTAGGAGTGGGGCCCACTTAATAGTTCATCAGAGTGGACCACACACACACCCCTCCGAATTTCACATGGGTCCACCTTTGCACCCATCCGATGTACTGTACACCGTTTGATCGACTGTATATCCATCTGAATGGACTGTACACCGTTAAATTTGTGGGCCCAGATGGAGGTGATGACGACTAGGGATGGGGCTGATTTTTTACAGAGATAAAGGGCCAAGGGAGATCTTTCGATCCCCAGGTCCCAGTCCGAGGTGAGGCCCCATGCGGGCCCCACGTTGAGGTGCGTACATTGATCCTCGCGCACTGGATTATATATATGGGGAAAATATTTATGTTCATCCATCCCCCCCACCATATTTTGGTAAGGGACAATATAGTGGGACCGCTTTATGATACATCCGAACCATCTACACACATGGGACCGCATGAATTAGATTGGGTTCAACAAGTTTTCACCTATTCAAATGAATTGGACGGTTGGATCGAGGGTTAAGTTTTTAGGAGAAAAACGCCCTCCTATTAAGATCCACTGAGTTGTATGATGATAATGAAAGTCCGTTGGATGGAAAGATCTATATATGACCTGCCTATATGCAAAATCTGGACCCCATGAGATCATCCTAGCCCTTTAATAGATGATCCTAGAATTTAATGGATTTAGCGGCATCATTTTTTTATGATTGTAATCTAATGGTGAAGAAAAGTTGAACGAGTGTCAAATTTGAACTTGGGCTATTTATGGTGGGGTAATGCGTTTGAAAAAACTACATTGACTCAAGATGGGTCTCATGACAAAAAAAGAGTGGCGAAAAAGTGACGTTTTTACTGTAGGATGTTTTGGATACATGTGTATATATATATATATATATATATTAGTGTGCGCACCTCAATGTGGTCCCCACCCAGGGGCAAACCCAAGAGATGGTCACACCCGTGTGATTCAAGAAACGCCTTTGATAATATCTTAGAATTTTGATTTTTTATTTAATCTCTTTACTTCACCATATACCACACCAACCAAATGAAAATCCTGGGTCCGCCATTGGCCCAAGTAGGACTAGGACCTAGGGGAATTGAAAGATCTCCCTATGCCCTTCATCTCTGTAAAAAACGAGCCCCAACCCCAAAACCTACCATCTCCATTTAGGCTCCACAAGTTTAACGCTACAATCCATTAAAATGGGTGTGCAGTCGATCCAACGGTCGAGTCCATTCGGATGGGTGCAAACCCACGGTGACGTGTGAAATTCATTGGAGGGTGTTTGCAGTCCAGTTGGATGGGCCATCAAGTGGGTCCCACCCATGGTGTAGGCCTCCTGCGAGGGTACTTAGCCCTCAATTAGCTAGCAAGATGAGGGCTTTTGTTTTTTTCTTAAAATGCCAAAGGGTTGGGTGGGACGATATTAGGCCCGGCTCAACCCAACCCTCTTATTTTATTTATTTATATATTCTGATTTATTTGAGTATATATATTTATTTTAGCATGATTCTTATATAACTCTTATGTGATTTGTTTTTCAAATGGCTTATGTATACTGTATGATCAATAGATTTATTTGAAGCATATCTATGTATTATAACATTTCTTTTATGTCTTTTGCACATGAATATTTTCAATTATGTAACTGTCCCTTATCCTAGGTGAGGGATGGATGCACATGAATATTCTCCTGTATATATTTATTTATTTTAATCTAATTCTTATGTGGATTCTAAATAGGATATGATCATTTTCTTTAGTTCTTGGTTCAATTGTTTAATCTCATAGTTAGATTCAATTCTAACAGCCCACCCAACTCATGGATGGGCTACAGCATAAAAATAAGGTGTTACAAAATTCCAATGGTTCGTTGTAGATGAAATAGCGAGATTTATTTTTTCGTTTTTTCTTCTTCATTTTATATATAAGATACATTTATTTGTTTTGTATTTAATTCACGATAATTTATTGCAATGCATTTTATCAATTGCCTAAAATTGATAGTCAAAGATAAGATTCACCAATTTCATCAAATACTCGCCTCTCTTTATGCCTTGCAGCAGTGTAGAAAAATATTAAAAATTAATTTTCTTTTCTTCAAGCCTTGGGATCAGCCTTGGCCCTGCGAGGGCCACGTAAGGGCCTAGGTAGTGCAACCCTTTGAGGGCTTTGTCCCACCCCAGGCCCGGCTCGCCCTAATCCTGATCTCCATTTGGTTCTCCTGATCTACGCTATTACAGTCCCGCTCCTTTATGTGGGTGTCATAAATAGTCAGGTCTTTGGTCTATTAACATATATATTTGGTCTGATGCAGGAACTGGGAGCTGGCAGCACCCTGGACTGGGGCACAAGTGAAAGTTGACGCCAAATAAAATACATTGTGGGGGACCTGGACCTGAATTACTATATGATGGACACCAAGGAGTACATAAACAATGGCCTCGTCAAGAAAGATGTGCCCAATCTGGAGGAAGCAGTGGCGATTGAAGGAGTGGCTCACTTCATGCAGCTGGAAAGACCCGATGAAATTACTGCTCACATTCTCGCCTTCATTCAAAAGCACTGATCACTTCTGGTGGCCCATCACTTTATCTATGTAAAAGTCAATTGGCATAATGGGTCAACAAAAGGGGCTGTCAGAACATTAAAATGAAGAAAGAGGCAGAACGTTGTCTCGCTCTAGCGAGACTATTTCTCGCTATAGCGAGGGTGATGCTCGCTATAGCGAGCTAGGCGCAGAAAGTGTAGTTTGATCCGGACTCTGAGTGGAAGTTTGAGAAAACTTGATATTCTGAAGAGGATTATGATTAGAAATCTTAAGCATGGATTTGAGGCTATATATTGGGTGTTTCTCACAACCCAAAGATACACAGACACAGATCATCTCTCAAGTTCTAAATTGGTGACTTAATTGAGAGAAATTTTCTCTAGAGATTTTGAAGAGTTGTACTGCCAAGAACTCTAGAGAATCAAGTTCTTCTGCATCATTTGCAGAAGATTATCTTCTGGCGAGAAGATTTGAGGAGTCAAGCGCGGGATTGAATCTGTTGCAATCAACGATGTGAAGTCGTTGATGCGTGAAGCGACGCAAGGTAACTTCAGTCTTTAGGTAGGGGATATCTGGGGAAGAAATCTAGGTTTCTTGTAATTGCGAGATTCAAAGTGCTTGATTAGATCCAGTTTGGATCCGTGGTTTTTCACCTAGTTAGGGTTTTCCACGTAAAAATCTGGTGTCCTTGTAGTGTGTGCTTGTGATTTTATTTCCGCTGCGTATTTATTGTTTTTTGCACACTTTTGGGCTGATTTATTGAGTGAACCAATCTAGTGATCTTGCACCCTAAACTCTCAATTGGTATCAAAGCGGATTGCACTAAGTTGTTGTGTTTGATCCAAAGAGATTTCTAGAATGGTACTCAATCGAGAATGGACATCAACTTTTAAGCCCCCTTTGCTGGATGGTTCTAATTATGCATATTGGAAGCAAATGATGATTGAGTTCCTTAAGTCTATCGATGATGATGTTTGGGATATTGTTGAGGAGGGCTACTCCAAACCAACAATTGTGGCTAATGGACAAACTGTTCTTAAACCTAAAGCCCAATGGACTAAGGATAAGAAGCATGCCTCCAATTGTAATAACAAGGCGATGAATGTATATACAATGGAGTGTCTGCTGAAGAGTTTCGTAGGATTTCCACTTGTAAAACTGTAAAAGAAGCATGAGAAGTCTTACAGACAGTATATGAGGGTACAGACACGATGAAGCAATCTAAATTGTAAAGGCTAACTAAAGAATTTGAAACCATCGTGATATAAGAAGATGAGACATTTGATCAATTCTATGCTAAGCTGAATGATATTGTTAATTCTGTTTTCATTCTGGGTGAGGAAATTCAAGAAAACAAGATTGTCAAGAAAATTCTGAGGTCTCTACTTTCGATGTGATTCTAATGTTGATGCTATAGAAGAAAATAAGAATCTTGATACCCTCAAGGTTAATCAGCTGGTTGGATATCTTCAGACCTTTGAAGCAAACCGTTTGGATAAAGAAAAATCTAAAGAGAAATGTATTACTTTGAAAGCCAACTCAGAATCAAGAAAGAAATTTGAAAAGAAAATTGGGTCTGACTCTGAATCTGAGGCTGAAGATGATATGACTGAATTGTTAAATTACTTCAAGAAGTACATGAAGTCAAAACAAGCCAAGTGGAAGAGTTCTAAATCTGAGAAAAAAGATTCTGCAAAAGGAACAAAGTTTTTTAAGTGCTAAGGCTATGGTTACTATGCTAATGAGTGTGCCAATAAGAAAAATGTTACAAAGCAAAAAAGCTCTCAACACAACTTGGGATGAAGAATCTTGCGAAAAAAAAAGAAGATCATGAGGTTAATTCTTCAGAAACTGTGAATGGCAAGTTTGTGGCTTTCATGACTAAATCTTTGTCTGACAATGAAACTGATGAAGATAATGATGATGAAATGTCAGATCAAGAGAAATATTATGAAGAGTTGTATCATACTACATATGCTGATTGTGTCAGGATGACAAAGTATGGCAACAAAATTACCATCAAATTTAAGGCTGCTCAAGAAGAGAATTCTGCATTGAAGATTGAATTAGAGCAAGCGTTGAAACAGATTCATCTCTTGGAAAGTCAGAAAAATTGCATGGCTGAAAATTTGACTACTGATGGTCAAAAACTTGAGAAGGCTGAAAAAGAAATAGTGAATCTGAAGAAAGAGATAGAGATGGTAAAAGCTGAAAATCAAGACCTGCAAGGAAGACTGAAGATCACTATGTCTGAATTAGAAGTTAAACATGCATCTCTAAACAAAATGAACATTGGTTCGAAGACTCTCACGAACATCTTTTGCAGTCAGAAGTCTCCTTTTGACAGAAGCGGTCTCGGTTATGATCATGGTGCATCCACTTCAAATACTAAAGGTAAAATAAATTTTATTTCAAGTGTTGCACATACTACTCCACATGCTCCACATGTTACTAACGTGTCAAGTAGTTTCAAGAAAAAGAATGTGTCATGCGTTATACGGACATCCACTTGTTACCATTGTAGAAAGAAAGGACACATTCGTCCCTATTGCAAGAAGCTGCAAAGTCTACCTAAGACCAAGCAATGGCAGAAGAATTTTTCTCCACCCAAGATGACTCCAATTTGGGTTAGAAAATCTTATTTGCCAAAGGAGTTTGCTCACACTGTGTTGAAAGCTCAAACTACAGAAATGTGGGTGGCTACATATAAAAAGCCCTAATCAAGGAGGTCCAGCTCCCACCCCCAGCGTTGCTACAAGGATACATTCAGGGGGAGTTGAAATTGAGGGGGAGCTATTGCATCTAGATTGACAGAAGCTGCATGATGACATTTGTTTGTCAATTATGGACAAATACAGGGGGAGAAGAATGAAGCCAGGGGGAAGTTTTACAAGAAAAGACCATACAAGATCTACAGTGCTGATTTTTTTTGTTTTTAAATTCAATGTATTTTGGGTTTTTCTTTTTGGTAGATAATATTGTATTGTTTTAGAGAGATTTGTCCAATAATTACTAAAAGGGGGAGATTGTAAAAGTCAATTGGCATAATGGGTCAACAAAAGGGGTTGTCAGAACATTGAAATGAAGAAAGAGGCAGAACGTTGTCTTGCTCTAGCGAGACTATTTCTCGCACTTTCTGCGCCTAGCTCGCTATAGCAAGCATCACCCTCGCTATAGCGAGAGGTGTCTCTGTCATTTCTCGCTAATCTGGACTTTGACTGGAAGTTTGAGAAAACTTAATATTCTGAAGAGGATTATGATTAGAAGTCTTAAGCACGGATTTGAGGCTATATATTGGGTGTTTCTCACAACCCAAAGATACACAGATACAGATCATCTCTCAAGTTCTGAATTGGTGATTTAATTGAGAGAAATTTTCTCTAGAGATTTTTAAAGAGTTGTGCTGCCAAGTACTCTAGAGAATCAAGTTCTTCTGCATCCTTTGCGGAAGATTATCTTCTTGCGAGAAGATCTGAGGAGTTAAGCGCGGGATTGAGTCTGTTGCAATTAACGGTGTGAAGTCAGTGAAGCGTGAAGCGACACAAGGTAACTTCAGTCCTTAGGTAGGAGATATCTGAGGAAGAAATCTGAGTTTCTTGTAATTGCGAGATTCATAGTACTTGATTAGATCCAGTTCGGATCCGTGGTTTTTCACTCGGTTAGGGTTTTCCACGAAAAGATCTGGTGTCCTTGTGGTGTGTGCTTATGATTTTATTTCCGTTGCGTATTTATTGTTCTTTGCACACTTTTGGGCTGATTTATTGAGTGGATCAATCTAGTGATCTCGCACCCTAAACTTTCAATCTATACCATTAAATAAAGTGACTGGTTTGATCATGATGGTCTTAAGTTGTACTCAACTTCTGTTTATAAAATATATATCTAGCATATTCCTGTTTTAGGCAATTATCAAGCTCGTTCAACTTGGCCAGATTTACTGCCCCACATCAGTCAACTTGAGTCTCACAATCTAGATCACGGGTCTTTTCTCTATACGATTCTCAAGGTTTTTGGGTGGATTCAATTTTCAGTTGAATAGAAGAATCTTAATCTCTTTTACAGTGGCTTAACTTCTCATAATCCAATATCCGAATCAGAAATAGATCACAAATAGTCATCAGAATTAAAACGTGGGCCATTAAGAGTAAAGCCTAGCACCAATGGTAAACTAGAAGTGGAGAGTGGAGACCATCAACTATAGAGATCCAAAACACTTCCTAATCCTACCCACGCCAAAATGGAAGTTGCAAGGGTGTCTCACTTAACACAAGTGCCCAAGGGGAAAGAAAGGACCCATCCCTGTGCATGTATTGTCTTACCTTTTGCGTACCATTCAACCACCTAGCTTAAAAAAACACAAAAAAAAATTCGTTGTCCTGAGTGGAAACACAACCTATGGACCCAAATAGAGATTACAAATGTATGAAGAATGGTACTCTCCAACTTAGATAAACCAAATGAAGACTCGTGGATTCCGTGCTGCAGAAACGGGGAGTACGGTTTCTGGAAGACTCGTGGATTCCCACGCTGCAGAAATGGGAGTATGGTTTTTGGAAAGGAAATGCATACATGGGCCAGTATAATATATTGCATCAAAAGGGAGACATCATCACGCATATTCCAAGAGCCTAAAATTGAATACATAGGAATTTATGACATACAAGAGTAGTGTTATACCCAACACAAAAAAAGAACTATCCTCCAAACTCATTACATAGGAATTGCATGGATAGAAATTCACTGTCAAATAATTAAGCTCGGCGAAGGATTATTAAAAGCGTGAAAGATGAATGATACGACGTGACGAGTTAGATATAAGGTGGAGAAGTAGATGGGGAATTGATGTTAGATATTGAATTATATTGAGGGTAATACAAAAAATAAATTAAAAAAATAAATTGTCAGAGTTAGTGTACGGCCCTTTGTTTTCCCACGCATGTAATTGCATCTTTATAGTGGGCAATTACTTCACTTGAGTGGATTAGATATTACAATAGGGTAGTGGCCATTTAGAAGCATTTACAAATATGAAACTTACACATTAGTGGGCGTTTACACGGTGATGTGAATATTGTCTATTTAACGAGAATTTTGTAATGTATTTGACATAGTAACAATAAGATTTATCTTTATTTCAATTGTATGTGTTTATGTGGTTGTGATGAGTCTTGAGATTTTCTTTTGTCAAACTAACCGTTGAGAAGAGAAGAAGGAGAACACCCACCAGCAACATATATGTTCATCTTATCAAAGTGGTATGAGAGCTCGGTGGGAGAATCTAGCACCATGGCCCAACCAGCGATGGCAAATAATAGTGGAGCAATAAGTCTATTACAACCGTCAATTTCTTTTATCAAAGGTGTTGGTTATGATTTTTGGAGCACAAAGATGAAGACCCTGTTTAGATCTCAAGATCTATGGGAATTGGTAGAGAAAAGATATAATGAAGCTGGGACTTCTACCAAAAATCCCGAGGACACCATTAAAAGAGATTCCAAACCTCGCTTTTTCATTCAGCAGCACGTGAATGAGTCAATTTTTCCGCGGACTCCAGCAGCCACAAAATCAAGAGAGGCATGGGATACATTGCGACAAGCATATCTAGGTAGTGCTGAGGTGTTGACAATTAAACTCCAAATACTTGGCAGAAAATTTGAAACTCGGTATATGAAAGAAAGTGAGACTATGAATGATTATTTTTCTAAGTGTCAGAAATTGTGAATCAGATAAGAGCCTATGGTGAAAACATATTAGATCAATGAGTTGTAGAAGTTTTTTTACGGAGCTTGTTGACAAAATATGACAATATTGTTGCTGCCATTAAAGAGTCCAAGGACTTGACCCTTCTTTCGGTTGCTGAATTGATGGGATCTCTTCAATCACACGAGGAAAGCTTCAATAGATCTAAAGAAGATTCCGTAGAAAGTCCATTTCACAATAAGATGAATTCGTCTAAAAAGAAAGATAATGGAAGTAAGGGTGAGTCAAATAGTAGAAAGTCAGCATCTGGAGGACGCGGTGGACGTTCTAACAGGGGAAGAAGAAGAGGAAGGGATGATGGTGGGAACGCCCAACTAAAGAAATAGTGAAGGCAAAACTAATGAGTCAAATGAGAAACATGAAAATAGAAAGAACCCCCAAAGCCACTACTGTATAAAATTTGGTCACATCGAGAGGTTTTGTCGGCTTAAAGAAAAGCGTGCAAATCTCGTTGGATAAAAAAGGAAAAGATAATTAAACATGTTTGGTATATGGATAGTGGCTGCAGTAACTATCTGACAGGGAACTTGGCTGTAGATGAGACTTTGACTTTAGATGTTAAATTACTAGGCTAATGGCTGAGTATTCATTTCCAATCTTTCCTTAACTCAATTTTCATTTAAAGTGAGGTTATTTGATTGTTGCTTTTAATACTGGCCTTTGGTTTTGGTTCTTCATTTTTAGCCATTGGTAAAATTACAAGCTTGAGTATTAACTCACATGAGACAAATAGGCCCTTAGAGGTATTCTAACAGGAACCCTACGTCATTAGATATGAGAGTAACTTGAATTATGAATTTCCTATTTGAAAGGTAAGAATACATAAAATTATCCCCGACAAATGTCATTTTTGGCCCATAGAATTCTCAAAATTCTAGTTTCTAAAATGTTGTAGTTTATTTGAACATTTTTGAAATCAGGAGGTCGTCCCTCAACCATAGCTTAGAGGATCGGGGATATGGGTGTATGAGTGTTCTAATCTCCAATGTAGAAAAAAAAATTAGGTTGGACTGGGACAATCCATAAAATTCCCAACAAGAATTCTCATAACACTTCGGGGCATTTTTCACTAGAAGTGTCCAACTAGTCCACTTCCACACATTAGCAAATAAAAATGAAATTGCTTTTGAAAATTCTCATAAATATATTTATATTTATTAGAAAAATGTTCTTTCAATTAGACTATGTTCTCTGGCGGGATCCCACAAATGGATAGAATGGTACAAATGTCAAAGCCTATGCACCAATATAGAGGAGGATTTTCTCTTGCGCATGTGCTCTTACAACAGTGTACGTGTGTAATTGCCACTAGAGGCCGGGGCCTCTTGAATTTCACTGGGTTTTACGTGACAATTGGTTCCCATGTGCAATGGCACCGTGCATGACAAAACCATCCTAAATAGGGATTACCAATACCAATAGCACTTGCGACATGGATTTATATATAACAAATAGGATAGCTAATAATGAAAGCTCATTTTTTTACCTATCAGGATGGCTTGAACCTTGAAAAACCCGACAGGAGAGAAACCAACATATGCCACGGAGAAAACTGCGTGCACATGCAAGGGAGAAAACCCAAGGATCAAACTATGAGCAATAGTTTATTATTTTTATGATGTGGGTATCCTTTGAGGTCTTTGACTCAACACAACTATTACCCTAAGTGGTGCCTGTTAAATCCATTCAAATGCACATTAGGAAAATTTAGGACAAGTTTCGAACACAAGAAGTGGGGCACGAAAGAACGCCTTATGCCACTCCACCAATGGGCAATAGTTGAAAAATGAAATCTTCATTTAGTCATCAAAGAAATACATTTCACAATTATCATATTAGGGGTTCTTTGCCTTCTATGCATGGGATAGGAAAATGGATTTCACATATGTAAGTGGTACAAAGCAAATGTTTAACACATGACCATATTTTTCAAAATCATCATTTTCACAAGAGTAAATGAGTTCATCTAATGGCTTTATATGTATTTGGTTGTTTTGGATGTTTTTCACAAAATTTTGAAATTTCATTAAGACCTAAGATATGAAACTAAACGCCTTACTGTATGTCATTAATATATGAAAATTGAATGGTTTGGATAATGATTTGGAAGCACATAGAAGTATAGAAAATTAGATCTATAGGTTTGGGTTCTTGCACTTTCTAAAAAATTACTTTAAATCTATGAAGACTTAAGATAATCGGCTTCGAAGTCCTGAGACTTATTAGTTCTAAATAAATAAAACGGTTTCAACTTTAGATGTGGGGCCAAAAAAAAAATAAAGAAAAATAAAAGTAGTTGATGAGATTTGATACCGTGACCAAATTTATAACCCAATGTAGTCAGTTGTCACTATGTGGAAGGGTTTCATGGACCGACATCATATCTAATCCTGGCCCGTCTTCAACAACATAGCCTTGTATCCGGCTAATACCCGACATAGACCATAAATGTTAGACCTAAGCCCACCACTTTAGTCAATTGAGCTGGGCCGAACTGGTTTTTTCTCTCCTATTGTATGGGCTTTTTGGACAAATTATTACTAAATTACACAAGCACTCATTATTCGGGCTAGGTTAAGCTTTGGGCTTTCTATTAATCCAAGCTGCCCAAATAATAAATGGGTCCAGATTGTATATTCAGGCCTGGCCCATGAACACCCCTAATTGTATGAAGACTTGTATTGGCGGCTTTTTTGAAGTGGGAGATGTGAATGTAGGTCAAATTATCTTATTTAGCTGTGAGAATGACCTTATTTACACCGTTTTTACACCCTATTATGCATCACATGCATGAATAAGTGGAAACAAATTTGATAATGTGTGGTCATTATGTATGCGAATCATTTACATATGTTAACGAGTGCAAACAAATGATCACTTAATTTACTATAGTGACGGGTAATTTTCTTTTATGAGTGGATGGCATATACAACTCAAATCTAGGAAGCCTACTTGGCTCACCTTTGAAGTGAAACTTCTTTCACATTCTTATTCGTTTGTGATTGGGAAAAATACATCATAACCTTTACTCACAAGGAAAGTGCTTGGTATCTCAAAATAAAATAACACAGGCCATGGTTTGTATTCTCCAAATTTAGAGTTACGAGTCGTTACTGGAACCAGTTCTTAAAAGGTCATGTGATATGTGCTTTTGAAAGCTGTTAAAACTGAAGAAAAGTAGAGATTGAGAAACGTACATAAAATAATCTCCTCTTAGATAGAAAAAATGAATTAATGGGAGTTTAAAAAAAATCAAAACCCAGTTATCACCCACCCCAGTGAATCAAATGCTAGGAAAATCAGGATCCGTTATATTTCCGCCTTAGTTTCCTTTTTAAACCTTTTTAGTCGAACCATTTCACAAATCTCTTGTTGGCAATATCTTCTCAGAGAAGGATATTTGGAGATTTTTAAAATTTAATTTTCTTTAAATTTAATTAGGATCCAACCCAAAATGGATTGCTGTAAATAGGATAAGAAAAGACAATTTCAAAACACATGACTGATAATATAGATTAGCACCATCTCATTCATTAATCACGTTATCAATCATGTACTCAATCCAATTGCTGGAGTAACTCCCGTTATAGTAAATTTTGAAGATATATATCATTGGTACGGATGACACTCATTTTGAGCCGTCTAAATTATGAATAGGTAGGCCCCATGTAGAGCCCCACATATCCCACTTTGGGAGACTACTCTGGACAAACCCCCACATCATTGAAGTCTTGCGGATGTACTTTTCTTCTCTAATTATTTAATATTGGTTTCTTCCTTATTCAAGTTAGATCCATCTATTTTTTTCTTTTAACATTCCTAAACTAAGACGTTGGTTTCAATCAGAAACAAAATCATCTTAAAAATGACCTAAATAAAATCATCTTAAAAATGGCATAGTACTGGACAATTATACTATATTAAGAGTTCTGCTAGAGAGACGGACTTGGAGACCGAATTACAGCCCAAATTCTCAAAATAAAATCTTGAAAAGACACTTGAGAGATTGAGTGAAGGTCATTTGAGGGTAAAGATGTCATTTTAACCCCATTCTGGCTCCCATTCTGTCTCTGTAGACTTTTTCCTATATTAAAGCCAAGCGTTTTCAATCTAATTTAGACCGTTGGTTACAATCTTTACTGTAAGTTATTATTCTCTTCTCCATTATCTCCTTTAACTTCCCACTTCCCATCCCATACAATACCTATTTTATCTCATATAATTACCCATGTCTATTCCCCACTTTTCCTCTTTTTTTTTAAATAAAACTCATTTCTGCCCACATCTTTAATTTCATTTATGCATATTCCCCCCCAATACAATACCTATTTTATCTCATATAATTACCCATGTCTATTCCCCACTTTTCCTCTTTTGTTTTAAATAAAACTCATTTCTGCCCACATCTTTAATTTCATTTATGCATATTCCCAAAACCAACCCCCCCCCCCCCCCCCCCCCCCCCCCACCCCCCCCCCCCCTCCCCACGTTCTCATATTCTCTCTCTAATCCACCTACTTTCAATTGTGAAAATCTCTCATTTTGGTTTTTTTTTTCTTTTCTAAAATCCACTACTGTGCATTGTAGTTGTACTGCAATTCAAGCTAATACTTAATTACTTTTCAATTATAAAAATATTTAATTTATATTATAGGGCATACTCATGCTCAGTACGGATAATTGCGCTCACAAAATCCGGCAAGGCATCAAGTTTCACTCGGAGGACAAGAGATGATTCATCGTTGGAATAATCTTCACAGTTTAGACCCACTATGGATAAGTCCAAAAGCAAAAGCCCCACAACCAAATATAATAATAATAATGGTTATAATAATAATAACTAGAAACGTATACGAGTGTCCTTATTATATTAGCAAAGCAATGATAGGACCAAAGGATTTTAAATACACTTCACCTGCAGAATCCCAAGCAGAAGAAGACTGTGTCTGGACTCTTGAGAGAGAGGAGAGGAATGGAGATGGAAGGTATCTCACATCGGATGGTATCCGTGAATGGCATAAACATGCACTTAGCAGAGAAAGGGAACGGCCCGATTGTACTACTACTACACGGCTTTCCTGAGCTCTGGTATTCCTGGCGCCATCAGATCAATGGACTCGCAGCTCATGGCTTCCGAGCCGTGGCTCCAGACATGCGGGGCTATGGCGGCACGGACGCACCTCCTTCTGCTTCAAGCTATAATGTGTTTCACATCGTCGGCGACCTCGTCGCCCTCATTGACACTCTCGGCCAAGATCAGGTCTCTCTCCGTCCCTCCCTCCCTTTATCTTAGCCGCTGATTTCATTAGCTTCTTCCACCTCCACACCCTGTGACACCCATGTCACCAACCATCCGAGTTACACTCATACGGACTACTATTATTATTGTTATGGTTGTTGTTGTTATTGACAATATTTTTTTGTGCTAATTGATGTGGAGCAAGGGGAGGTGGGGAGCGTCTCTCAATCTCTGTGTTTTATTTTGTCAGGTTTATGTGGTCGGGCATGACTGGGGTGCATATGTGGCCTGGCAACTTGGTTTGTTTCGAGCGGATAAGGTGAAGGGATTGGTCGCGCTGAGTGTTGCCTTCATGCCACGCAACCCTGCCATGAAGACTTTGGATTTGTTTCGCACACTCTACGGAGACGACCATTACATTTGCAGATTCCAGGTTTTTCTTCTTCGCTGCCTTCCATATGACATTTCTTCTTTTATCTTTAAAGTGGGGGAAAAAACTAGACAAGAAAACGAGGATCCTTTGATGCTGGGACCATACGCCTATGTGAAGTAAAGATCGTCCTCATGCATAGGATAGGATAAGGAGAAAACCCAATCTAATTACATGAATTTTATACCAGCTCAAGAGTCAAGATTGAGCATGTAAATTTTATAGTTTATAAAGTTGGTCCAGCCCGACTCTTCTAATTGACTAGCCCTGAGTTCAGTTAGGTTGCTTGATTGAGATGTTAGATCATAGCTTCATTAGTATCTGTCCTAATTTCTCAGGTTCCAATGACATGATCTTATTGTTTTATAACAGAATCATCAATATATTTATGCTGCAGGAACCTGGAGTTGCAGAAGCAGATTTTGCTCGCACTGGAACTGCAACTGCGTTGAAGAGAATTCTCACATTGCGCGAACCTGGTCCTGTTATTGTACCTAAAGGAAGATCTGCAGATTGGCATGATAAGCCACTTACCTTGCCTACTTGGTTATCCGAAGATGACATTCGCTATTATGCTGAAAATTTCGACAAAACTGGCTTTACTGGAGGATTTAATTATTACCGAAACATAGATGTGTATGTCATCAGCAGAATGATTAGTTTTTAAAAAAACTTTTAATTACTTATTATAGACTCTGAGTTAAAGATTCTGGAAGAGTTTTTGAGTCCCCTTCCTTTATGTATGAGTCTTTAGACAGTCAGGTCTTTAGTTTACCAACATGATTGATGTATGTGCAGGAATTGGGAGCTGGCAGCACCCTGGACTGGGGCAAAAGTGACAGTAGCTGCCAAGTTCATTGTGGGGGAACTGGACCTGACTTATAACAGCATGGGCATCAAGGAATATATTAACAGTGGCCAATTCAAGAAAGATGTTCCCTTTCTGGAGGATGCAGTGGTGATGGAAGGAGCAGCTCACTTTATCCAGCAGGAAAAGCCTGATGAAATCACTGCTCACATTCTGGACTTCATTCAAAAGCACTGATCACTATTGGTGGCCCACCACTTCAACGCTCTTTAAATAAAGTGACTGTTTTGATCATGACTCTGTTAATTTGGTTGGCCAAAGAAGCCTTGTGCTCAACTTTTCTTATAAAGTAATCTATGCATCCTACATGTTCCTGCTTTGGAGTGAGAAGTATTAATCTTTATTTTTTGAATGTGTGAGATGTATTAATCTTTCTCAATTGGCTTCAATGTCCATTCTCATATTAAAGACTGTCTGACTCCAATTGGTTTCAATTTGCTTTCTCATATTTAAAAACTGTTTAACTAAACGGGGGAGCATACCTCTACTACCTCTTTTTCTCAAATTTGATTAGGGTTGGTTCCTCCTTGGGTGGAAGTCTTTTATTGGTTAGCAATTTCAGGAAAGATTTCTACAGCAAACAACTTGAGAAAAAGAGGACTAATGTCGTCTAGTATCTCAAATCTCTACGTGGTGTGTCAAAAGAAGGAGGAATCAGTTAATCACCTTTTTCTTCATTGTGAGGTGGCGGCAGGTGTTTGGGGTCACTTCATTGGTAGGTGTGGTGTTGCTTAGTGTTGCCCGAAGAAGATTGCAGAGGCAGCGGAGGCATGGATGGGAGGGCATTTTCTTGGTAGTGGTCGTACTCTTTGAAGGATGCTTCATTTGTTATTTTATGGCCCATATGGCGGGAAAGGAAAGACATGATTTTTAGTTGATTGATAGAATAACTACAAGGATCGCTGTTACACCCCGTCTCGAGTCAATCAAGATTAATGCTAATTAATTGTGTTTCATTAAGTTAATTATGATTAATAGTCAAATTAAGTTGGATTAGTCTCAAATAGTTGAATGGAGCTTAATGGAGTGAGTTTGGATTGAGACAAGTCATTAGAGTTGGTTTTGAACTCAAGTAGTGAGAGAGAAGGACTTCTTCATAAATACAGGTTTTTACGTGTTTCGTTGAATACGATAACTCTTGATATCATCGCGTGTATCTCAAAAAGTACATTGATTTTTATTATAAACTCGACTGCATTTGATCTCATATGGATCAAATGAGTCTTCATTTGACTCGAAATGAAAACAAGGATATGAAAGGGGGTTTAAGTGCAAACTTTGGTTTACAAGGTTTTAAAAGGACCCAAACTTCATTTCATTCGATTATTTTTTCCAGCACAAGGCATTGAGACCAAACCCTAGGTTCTTTCTTTCTTTCTTTCTTCCATCTTCTTCATTAATTGTCGAGTAGAGATTGTGCAAGTAGTTTTAAAAGAATATTTGGGATACCTCAAGCTTCTTCATCTTCTCCATCAAGCTTCTTCACTTCTTGGTGTTAGAGTTTGAGAGAAACCTCAAGTTTTCCTTTCTTCAAGCTACAAGTAAGTGAGTTATATGAATTACAGAACTTCCAGGTTCTGTAGGTGAATTGGAATAGTTTCTAGCACAAACAACTTATGAAATTTTGTTTTGGTTGTTATGTGATAGGATTGGGAATTCAAGTTTGAATTGGGAGATCTTCATCTCAAATTGAGCTAACAAAGGGGGGATTTTGTTATTAGACTTCAAACTAAGGCAAGTATATTCATTTCTAATGATATAAGATGCTAAGGATGTTGTTTGGAACTAGTAGAGTTCAAACTCAGAAATTCGTTTCAGGAATTTCTGCAGAACTGGGAACAATTCGATTAACGGAACAGGTAACCGAACTAGTGTCCGAGTTTATTTGTGAGACTTGACTGAAAAAGTGAGCTTGCTGGATTGGTAACCGAAGGTAACCGAATTGATGTTCGATTAATTGAGTATTAAGTTTTGGTCAACCGAATAGGTTACCGAGCAGGTAGTCGAGTGCACCTATAAAGTTGTCAGAAAATTGAAGTTTTTGGAAAGCTGACCGAAAGTAGCCGAGTGGTGTTTGGCAAACCGAATCCTAGGTTTTGATTCACCGAGCAGGTAGACGAATTTAGGAATTCTCCAAGTTTGGATTTTGATTTTTCATGTAAAAGTCTGTTGGATTAGAAGATTTATTTTAGACTATTAAATGATGTTTGTACCTCCATAGGTGTTAATTAAGGGGACTATAATGTACAAATTATATATAATGTAATGTTCATCAAGAATAACATGTACATTAGATAACTGAGGGTTACACCTAAATGGTTGGTATGAGATGGAAAGTGAATAGAGTTAGTTGGAAACGGAAAATGAATAGAATTGTGAATTGTCTTAACTTTCTAAATTGAATTGCATTCATATTGTTATTATTGTTGATCTCAAGTCCATATTATGCATTACATTGGTCTTTATTCATTTCAATTGTAATGAATGAAATTTATGAAATTGAATTGAAATCCAAGAAGGATTGAATATTGACTTGAGTATGTAATTGATTTGAATTGACTCCTCGAGTCTGACACTACTTAGTTGTCCTGTTAAAACTTATTATAGAGCTGAAATGGGTTAAATTATTATTTGTACTGCAGTAGATGGATTTGGAGGCGTTTCGGAGCTTCGTAGTGATGCCAGTTGTCCATGGCCTGGACAGCTACTTTAGTATCTGTGTCTGTTTCGAGCAGATAAGGTGAAGTGATTGGTAGCACTGACCGTTAATTTCATGCCACGCAATCCTTCCATGAAGTTCGTTGATAGCATGTGTGACCGCTTTGGTGACGACTACTACATTTGCAGATTCCAGGTTATTCTTCGATTCCCTGCTTCTATTTGAGTATTTTTTTTATATTGTTATTAGAGTTTTTTATTTAGGGGTCTTTTTTTTATCAAAAGCATCCTTAAATATCCTTATACCTCCACAAGCATCTTTAAATACATGCAATATCCAAAACTATCTTATACCTTGTACTTTCATTTTTCCTGGACCAAATTGCCCTTCAACCCTTCCTCGTGACATCGAGAATCAACCACATTCGAGTAATGAAGTATTTCGAGAATTGTTATTTTTGTTTCAATTCTCAAACTTGCTAGTTTATTCAGTACATCATAAGTAGTTAACATTTATTTTAAACACGTATTCTAAAGCAATAAACATATAGGAAAAACATCCTCAACTTTGAAGGTAATCATCTCCATGACTGTAGTAAATGTAAGGTTACAAATAGGGAATAAAGCGAACCAAAATTATTATTATTTTTATTTTCAAAATGAAAAGGTTAGGTTTTTTTCAGCGAAATCTTCACAAATTGTAGTTAGAGAATGCTTGCGATGACTACATTCATTATTGAAGAAACTCATAATAGAATGACTGAACGCATACATCTACAAAAATCACTCATTCGGATTCAGGATTGTTAGTCAATCTAAATGCACCTCCATGTATCATATTTTTGTTAACTTTAACTATTGAACTGTTAAGTCTCTTCTCGATATCGCAAGGTGTTTCTCTTGATATCGCAAGGTGTTTCTCGACATCATGACTAAATCATGTTAATTTTCGATTCATACCCGAGCTGACAAATGATGTTGGACACATATTAACACACAAAATCATGAGCTTGCGACTGTTATGTTTTGAATTTGTGAGTCATAACTTGAGCCCGCGAGTATCATGTCTCAAACTTGAGAGAGATAAAGTGAAGGGCAATTTGGTCTAGAAAAAAATGAAGCTTGCTCTATAAGATGCCTTTGGGCATTACATGTATTTGAGGATGCTTTTGGAGGTATATGGATGTTTGAGGATGCTTTTGGTAAAAACCCCATTTACTTATTTATTTGCAGTTAAGGATTTAGAAATTGGTGCCTCTAGGTTTGTATATACATCCCTAATTTGGCATTTTAATACCCTTACATCCCAAAATCGGTATTTTTTTTAATGGTTAAATTCATTAAAAAGGCTAGCAATACAAAAGGTCTATACCGACAAGCTTCAAACGCCCCAAAGAAAATAAAAAGCAAAGCAAAGAAAGCCCCAAGATCAGTAAATTTGATGGTACTGAGCAACCATCATGAGGTTTCTAAGATTTCAACTTGGCATTTTGTTTACGAAGATTACAGTTTTGCCTTTACATCCATTGAGTAGAAATGGATCTTCATAATTTAAGAAAAAAAAAATTGTTGGTAAATACCCTTTAAGGTTTCTAAGATTTAGAAATAGGCTCCTATGGTTTCAATATTTGGTATATGTCCCTATTTTGGCATTTTAATACCTTTCATATCCAAGAATGTGCATGTTATGAATAGTCTCTCTCTCATTCTATCTATCATTCATGTGAAGCTAAATCGTGTGTTGTGAGGCTACAAATCTAAAATTAAATGTTTTAAATGAGTTTTAGCTAAATTTCACTTGAATAGAAGCTGGGACCACTATGAGGTTATCACTACAAAACATTCTGAGGCATGTTTGTTTTCTGTAATTGAATAAATAAGAATTAGAAGACTCTTATTTATAAAAATGGCTATAATTGAAAAATGAATATAAATTTCCAAAAATGACATAAAACTGTCTCCTCTCTAAAGGAAAAGGAATCCCAAGGGAAATTGGGAAGTAAATACCTAGACACCCCTAGTAATTTTATCTTTTGGCTACATTGGATGAGTGGTACAATACTGGGGGTCTAACTTTGGATACTAGGGACTGAACCCATGTCATCCCTTGGAAGTGAACTGCCTTTACCCTTGAGCTATTCAGTGGTTTGGCACCACCCTTAGTAATTCAAGCTGACTCAGGATAAACCCTTGGGTATGCCATTCTTCCCATAGTTTGCGGGCTCTCCTTCCCACTTGTGTGGGCTCTCTTGGTCCCAGCCAACTGGGTTGGGGTGCAAACAAAAAAAAAAAAAAAAAATTATAGGAAAGTAAGTGTTGCACTTGCATCTATGTTTCATCGACCAATATCCTTTCCCTTGTAAGCTACCATGTACCAACCTAAAAGCTTAAGCTTAGGTAGAAGACCCAAACATGTATATGAAGTCCTATCAAACTCATTATTTAGGCAATGAGGGATGTGGGACTTTCTAACATCCCTTGCCATCGTAAGAGTCTTTATACCCCATTACCAAGAATTTCTATGTTATATTGTAGGAACCTGCAACTGCAGAAGAAGATTTTGCTCTCATTGGAACTGCTACTATAATGAAGATATTTCTCTTATTACGTGATCCAGGGCCTCTCATTGTACCAAAAGGAGGATTTGCAGATTGGCGCGATACGCAGATTATCTTGCCTAGTTGGCTGTCAGAAGTTGCCATTCGCTTTTATGCCGACAGTTTCAACAAGACTGGCTTTACAGGAGGATTGAATTACTATCGAAACTTAGACTTGTATCTTATCCGCATTGTTTGATTAGCAAAACAACTTTTAATTTCTATTGAAGCTTTGGACTTAATTACGTAGGCATAGATGAGTTCAGGGCTGTTTGTTTGCATAGAATACATAAGAATTGAATAATAAAAAAAAAACGTTAGTGGTTAAAAATGAAGATAGAAGGGGAATATAAAAAAATGACCATTAAATAACCTCCCTTCCAATGGAAAGTGAATAAGGGAAGATGAGAATGAATCCCAACCATCGCACTAGTAATTCAACTTCAAAGAAAGTCAAGGTCTCATTTACATTGTTACCTTAAATCCTTCACCTGACGCCTCATATCACTCACACTTCTCTTTAATAATCATTTGATGAAGCTCATTTGACCATTAAATCTTATACTGAATCTTCTCTGTGGGCATCCACATAGTATCCGCGCATGAAAGTCACTCCAATCATGTAGAATGGGCTCTCTTGTGTTTATGGTAGGCATTGAGTTTCATTCACTGCGTGCTTAATGGACTCCCTCAAAAGAAATGCTCCGCATTCAATTTCTATGTATTCCAATGTAAACATAGAGGCCCTTAGAGTTGTAATTTGGGCCTCTTAATTAACATGATTGATTTGTGTGCAGGAATTGGGAGCTGGAAGCACCCTGGACTGGGGCACAAGTGAAAGTAGCTGCAAAATTCATTGTAGGAGACATGGCCCTGACTTTCAACACCTTGGGCACCAAGGAGTACATAAACAGTGGCCTCTTCAATAAAGGTGTACCCTTTCTCAATGAAGTAGTAATAATCAAAGGAGCAGGTCATTTTATCCACGAGGAAAGACCCGATCAAATCACTGATCATATTCATGACACTATCCAAAAGCACTGATACTACTGGTGGCCCCCCACTTCGTCGCCCTTTAAAAATAAAGTGACCCTATAGATCATGATGGTCTTAACTTGCATTACTAAAGACTTGTAGTCGATTAAATCTAATAAAATCTATATATTTCCTACATATTCCTATTTTGGAGTAAGATGCATTCATCTTTCACATTTGGTTTCAATGTGTTTTTTTTTTCCTCCAAAGCCAGTGGGGGAACCAAGAAATTTACTGAGGAGGGGCCACTATGTAAAAAAAAATATAAAATTTTTAGAGGGGCAAACTTAAAAAGTACATAAAGTTTCAATAACATAGAAGGTGATTTTAGAAATTAGTTTATGGGGGACCATCACCAGGGGTGGACCCAAGAAATTTTCCTCTGGAGGCCTTCAACACAAAAAAAAAAAAAAAAAAAAGGGAGAAGAAATCTTGGGGGAGGGGGCAAATATATAAAAACCATTAATTTTAAGAATTTGCAGGGAGTTTTTTGGACTTTTTTCCAGGTCTGGTACTTGGGTTTGCCCTGGCCACGACCCATCCCAGCCCCCCTAGTTCCGCCCCATTGAAAGTTATTTATATATTAAATATGGGAAAGATCACAGATTAATGAAAGTGCATATAGAAAGAACTTGAGACTACATTCATATAGAAACAACCTGCTAACCTACTGAGATAAAAAGTATAACTAAAGTATTCAAAGTAAAAGCCTATAGTATATACAACTATAGAGTATATTCATATATTAAGGCGTGAAGACTTGTTTCATGTGTTGCCTCTCCACTAATTGTTTTCATATTTAAAAATTTGACATCTCTTGAAAGGTATCATCTGACCAGCCTACGTTTAGTGTCTATTTGTGGTTTTTTTTTTTTTTAATTTTCTTTTTGGGTATCCCAACTAATGGGGTTGGGACCTTGGCAGTAGATGTTTTGAGTGTTTTAGATTGTTGGGCAAAATTTATGTGGATTTCTGGTTCTATTAGTTTGAAAGCATTTTCCTTATTTCTCAAAAAGCATTTTGCCTTTTATTTCTATTGATTTTCCCATATAACTTTTATAATATAACAAGTTTATTTATACTATTTTTACCATATGACGAATTTTTTCTGCACCTTTCATGACTGCAAGATAACTTTGTTCATGAAATTTTTTTAATACAAGACAACTTTATTTATTCAACTTTTCATTGGGACATTTTCTAATTGAATCAAACATACAAGGTAGCCTGTTTGTAAAAAGGTTTAATTGAAAACAGATCTATCTTAATCAGTTCTTTTTCAAAATAGTTCAGAGTTGCCAAACATCCCCTAATTAGGGTCAGTGTGACCAAGTACTGATTTGGACTATCAAACTCCGTTCAATTCTGCCCAATTTTACTGCCGTATCAGTTGAGTTGAGATGTCGAAACGACTCTACCCCACGATCCATGAGCTGGATTTGAGGAAACACCATATCAGACAATCCATAAGATTTTGGTCAGAATTCAATATGTCAAGAGTTAATTAGAAAATTTTTTTTTTTTTTTCGTATCACAGCTTAGGGGGCCTGGGCCTCCTATCCCTCTCGCGAGGGAGCTCTTAAGTGAAGGGAGTAAACCTCAAGCGAGGTGGGGCAATCCTTTGATGAGGGAAGTTGACCTCTAGTGAGGTAGCACGGCCTCAGGTGAGGAAATGTATCTACCCAAGTTCGAATCCTGGAGAGGCGGGTAAGAACTCCTCACCAGGGAGTTGACCTCTGATGAGTTAATTAGAATCTTGATCGTCTAATAACGTGGCCAAACTTCTCGTAATCCACTCTCCAAATGACAAATAGATCACAAATAATCAGGATCAGAACCTGGGCCCATCTGAATAAAACCTAGCCCACCGTTATCTAAATTGAAAACAACGACTGAATGTACAATGGTGAAAAATAATAAATTATTTCATCCCATCCATAGGAGACTAGAATAAACATGAAAAGAATGAAATGCAAATGGAATTACTACAGAAGTATTATAAATCTTTTTTTTTCGACATCTGCTAATATATATAGCAGGTTCCACCTAGGGGATTAGTCCTCTTGGGCAAAAAACCTAAAGATTGGCCACGTAATTAGAGAGAGAGAGAGAGAGAGAGAGAGAGAGACGAGCTCCTCTTGAAACAATGAACGAATGAGAAGGAATGTTTGGCCCTTCACGAGATCAGAAATTAAAGGAGAGAAGTTTTAGGAATTTCAAGTTTTAATTCTAATTATGCTCTCTTCTTTCCTCTCAACAAAACTTAGTAAAAGAAGTGAAACTCTTCTGTGGGCCTACTTATTGAAAACTTGAATTTTACTAATGCATATAATGTTTTATATCTTTTCCTTAATGAGATGTAGCAAAAATTGAACTCCGATTTGAGTTGAACTCGCTATAAGTTTGAACTCATATAAAAAATATTAAAATATTAATTTCTTTATACATCAGGGCCCACTTTCTAAGACATGTAACTATTTTAATCCAAACCAATGAAAATTTGAAGCTCAAGATTTCAAGGTCATTTTCAAATAAAGTAAAAAATATTTTTTAAAGTTACTTTTATACTTTTCAACTTAACAAAATATGAAAACTTTATCTTTTGATGGGACGTTACTCAGCTTACGGGGTCGACTTAATCTCCTATATATTTAATCCTGATTATTGCTTGAATCCAAGCCTATTAGATTCGAAAGCAAACATGTCCTCATTTAGATCACAAAACTCGATTTAAAATAAGTTTAATCGGAAAAAACCCAAGTTTTCCTCAAGTTTCTCATGCTTGATTTTTACTCAAATCCATATGATTTTTGTCTAAATCCCATAACCCAATTCAAATTGTGTCGAAATATTGGGCATAAATTTGATTTTCATTTTTTTCGCTTTTTCAAATTGAATAGTGTAAAAGTAAATTTTATATTTAAAAAGAAACCTTTTATACTATATTTGGCACTGTCCTTTCGACCTTTAAATTTGGGCTTCAAGATTTCAACATTTTAAATGAAATGACATTATACTTCGTTTAGATGTTTGTAAAAATGGGCCCTTACCTATGAAATACGTACATGAGCATTTTCTTTAATATTTCATTCATTATTTTATAAAAGCTTAATGTTATGAAGGGTTAGCTCATCGTAATAAGGTAAAATTTGGCAATGGCCCTTAGAAGAGGATGTTCATTTGAATTGTTTGAGTTTTAAATAGGGGGAGCCTTAGTACAGTTGAATTCTTTCACGAAGGTTTAGGAAGAAGATAGTGAGAAAATGGCATTCTAGGAAATAAAGAGGTTTTTTCTTTTATGAAAGGTTTTTTTTTTTTTTGAAAGGTTAATGAGAAAAAAGTTGGAAACTTCAATTTTAAATTCCCATAAAGTTCCCCACCTATATTGTTTCTGAAAGAAAGAAAGTCAAGCAAATGATAGCCGTTCATTTTCTTCGTTCTAAAAGCATCTGTCTCCTTAACACTACTCTTTCAAAAAAGAAAAGAAAAGAAAAGAAAAGAAAAGGAAACCCTCCAGATTGTTTGCTTTGCATTGACTTACTTAAAATTTATGGTAATTGGACCCACGGCGTGATGGTTGCCGAAAGACGGACTATTTTTAGGGTTTTACCTATAATTCTTCACTTGTGCCCTCTCCCATGAGAATACAATATATAGATTTCATAGATCCAAATTCCAATACTAAATAAACAAATGCATTTCTATTATGAGATATGAATCTTGGGTGGATGCCCACTTAAGATGAGTTATGGTCATAATTAAGTTTCCTCTCTTATGAGGTTACTTTGCCTATAAATATGACTCTCCCCTTGTATTTGGACACAGATATAATAAGATAATAGAAAAGCTCTTCATTCTCCCTCTAATCTTCTTTCTCTAAGTTTCTCTCTTTTCTAATATCTTATTAGCATGATACTGTAGGAAAAAATTGAAGGTCATTGTGGGTGCACAGAAACCAAGATACTAAGGGGTTATGCCCTTTGTTTTATTTTATTATTATCTTTTTCTTCTGGTTTTGCCTTTTTTCAAGAAGACAAATTGCAGTGATTCGTTGAAGAAACAAGGCAAGAGAGAATTTCTCTCTCTGGTTTCGGTTCAGAGAAGTGTTTCATTTTGCGTGCAACATCAGATCAATTTTTTTTATATCACTCGTTTTGTGTGCAACATCAAATCACCATCTTTTGCTACGGTTCTGTTGTTATTTTCATGATCAATAAGAGATTATCTAACCTTTGAGCCAAGGAAGCACGTGCTACTTGTTTTCTTATCTTGCCTCGGGTCACGCATCAGAAAGCTCTCGTTTCTTTTTCTGTTTCACATACAGTATTGGGACGCGCACCAAAAGAATCCAGCTAATTTTCTATTTCAAACTTATTTTGGGTCATGCTATAACTTCTTCATCCGACCTCTAATCAACGAACGGCTTGGTTTTGCGCATTCGTGGCGACGAACATTACCTAATAAACGCAATAGATCAGCATCTTAATGGTCAGAAATTTTTTCTGGACTGCGATCACTGTAAGTGGTATCCAAACCATAACTCAAATCCAATCTAAAATTAGTTTATGCTACTTATTTACAGTAATTATAGTATTTGGTTACTGTTCATCTTCTTGCATGATTTTCTTTTCAATTTAAATTTATCAATACTAAGAATGGATAATAAAATAGAACCAGAAGTTCTAAGTTTGAACCCCAAGTTCTAAGTTTGAACCCCAAGTTCTAAGTTTGAACCTGAAGTTCACCTATCTATGGATCAACAGTCCTAGAAATTGGAATATTAATATGAACCTGTAGATTCATATTTCATATCCATAAATCAAAACCTAGAGGTTTTCTTTTTTTTTTTTTTTTTGTTCAAATCCAAATAAATTATAAGGCAATGAAATTACACCTGAAGATTTGACAGAATCAGAAGTTTTGATTCTCAAAGTTGAAAACCTGATTTTCTAACTTTTCATTGGCCAACTTATTTTTTCAAGTTTAATTCATTCCTTAATTTACTTTTGATGTTAATTGTTTTAACGATAGAGATCGGAGATTGGGAATGATCGATTGATTTTCTTATTTTGTGTATCGCTGTTGACTCACCCAATCCACCAAACCACGAGGATTGGACTCGCAATAGAGTCCCGGACACAGAGCCATGAGAACTGTTACTATGTATTGACTGTAGGACCCATGTGGACCACCCCACTGATGCTTGATCAGGAATGTAGATCCGTAGTGGACCCACGAGTGACCTTGCGGAGGCTGGACCCGCAGGCAGCGGACCTTGTTTGGGCCATCATCTGGAAGCCTGATAAGCAAAGGGCGTGTTTAAGGGGCGAAAAACAGTTTGGGCATTAGGCGATGATGGGACCCACTGGACGATCTAATCACAGATCTG
Organism: Persea americana; assembly: GCA_029852735.1. NCBI lineage: Eukaryota > Viridiplantae > Streptophyta > Magnoliopsida > Laurales > Lauraceae > Persea > Persea americana. The sequence goes on from CM056817.1 coordinate 37,877,389, forward strand.
GTCAGTCATCGGGCCGGACATGGTGGGGCGACCTTAGAGATGTGGGACTCATGTGAAGTGGGCCCTGTTTGGTCCACCATCTAGCAACCCAAAGGAGGGCTGACGGTAGTGAGGAAGAAAGGGGTATTTTCTATTTATGGGATTGCGGGTATTTTATTTACCTTGCCCCTTGAGTTTTTGAAAATTAGGAAAAGGACCCTAGGTATTTTATAAAATCAATTAGAACCTTTGGCCTATTTTATAAAAAGTAGTAAGGACACCCAACCTCTAAATAATAAGGTATTTAACACTCACTTGGGAGCACCACCTCGCATAGTTTAGAAGACCAATAATTCTTTGAACTTCACAAAATTAATTTTTTTTAGTTAATTTGATATGTATGTTTCTTAGATTTTTCCGTTTTGATGGGGAACTTCATTTTTTTTATTAATATCCTAATTTATGGTAAATGTTTTCATTATTTCAGCTTATAATCATGTGATTGCGTTGTTATATTGATTTATTATTTAAGGTATGGATCATGGAACCAAGGACAATCTATGTTTGGTAGAAAGTGTCATAACACACCATTCTAAAAAATCAGAATTTCTTCTCAGAATTATTGTTCATCCCACGAAAGGTATCCACCGTAGCTGCATCTATGCTAATAATTTAAGGCTTCGGAAAAGCCAATATGATGTTACCTAATGGTACCCACCTATTCATTAAAGATGTTTTGTTCTCAAAATATTCCCGAAGAAACTTGGTTAGTTTCAAAGACATCAGAATGAATGGGTGGTATACTAGAAAAACTAAGTGCACTCTCCTTAGGGTTATATTACATGACAATCTCTAATTCCGAATCACATTCGATTATGAGCAAAACAACAAAAGTTAAGCCCGAAGCTTAGTGATCCTAAGACTTTAAAAGCTTTGGCATGATAGGAGCCCTAAGTGTACTAAGATGGGACCACAATGTAGATTGAGAATCTATGTATGTTATAACTCTCCCTCGATTATTCGATATCTAGAACCAATGACAGGAGATGTCTTCACTGCTCATTTTTCGATTGTCAATTCGATGAGACATTATTCCCGCCGTTAGGGGGAGATAAGATAGTTCTTGAAGAACGTATTGTTCATGTAGAACAACCGGTTCTTAAAGAACGGCGGGAGCTAACATAGAATACTTCCAGCCTGTCTCATCTAGATCCACGTACTTCACAATGTGAAAATGAAGTACGGGGAATTGTGCACTTATAAGAAATTAGAAACAAATTACCTGTTGCATTTAACAATGTAGCAAAGGTGACAAAGTCATATGTACCAGCTATGAATACCCGCAATGATTAATGTCCCTGTAGGACAAAGTCAAAATATAACATCAAAAGAATCTGCAATAGGCTAGAAGCGTGACAGACCTATAGGTTTAAAAGGACTCTGCTCCGCAGAAATGGAGAAATGAACAATCATCATCGTATCCTCCCGAAGAGGCATGTAACGCTCTTGAAGAGATTCCTCCCGAAGGGGCATGTAATGCTCCTAGAGAGGTTTCTCCCGAAGAGGTGCATAATGCTCCTGAAGAGGTTATGGTAAAATTCATTCTCTCTAGAATAATGGAAGTCCTTAATGAGACTTTGGAAGCCCCTGAAGAGGCACCAGTACCGGATAATGAAGAGATCTCTAAACTTTACAATTATTCAAAAGAGAGATGGAATAGAAATGATATTATCATCGATGGCGCATTTGCATATGCGGTAGCTACAGAAATATCAAAGGAAAATGATGATGATATTGGGACACAGAACCACGTTTTATAAATGAATGTCGACAAGAAAGGATTGACCAAAATGGGAAAGTTTTATAAAAGTAGAGTTAGAGTCTCTCAATAAACGTGGTGTGTTCGGACCTATAGTGCAAACCCCAAAAAGATGTTAAACCATGTAGGTTAAAAGTGGGTGTTTGTAAGAAAAAGGAATGAAATAAATGAAATTGCTAGATATAAGGCACGATTAATGGCACAAGGTTTCCTGCAGAAACCTAGAATTGATTACGAGGAAACATACTCCCCTGTCATAGATACAACTTTCAGGCATCTGATAAGTTTGGCAGTTTCTTAAAATCTAGAAATGAGACTCATGGATGTTGTAACTGCTTACTTGTATGGGGATTTAGACACAAAAATTCATATGAAAATCCCGGAAGGACTTCCTTTGCCTGAAGCAAAGCCACGGAGTACGTACTCAATCCAATTAAGGTGATCATTGTTCGGCCTAAAGCAATCCGGAAGAATATGGTACAATCATCTTAGTGAATGTTTGTCTAAAAAGGGGTATGTAAATGATTATATTTGCCCGTATCAATTTATAAAGAAATTCTTGAAGGAATTTGCAATATTAGCAGTTTATGTGGATTATATAAATTTGATAAGGACTCCAGAAGAGCTCGAAGAAACTGCTAATTATTTAAAATTTGAAATGAAAGACTTTGGACACACGAGATTTTGTCTCGGATTGCAATCGAGAGAAATTCTAATGGGATGTTAGTCCATTAATCTAATTATACCGAAAATGTTTTAAAACGATTTGGTATGGACAAGGCACATCCTTTAAAGTACCCACATGGTCGTCTGGTCTCTTGATATAAAGAAAGATCCATACCGTCCAATCGAGAAATGAAAAGGTATTGGGTCCCGAAGTACCATACTTAAGTGCTATTGGAACCCTGATGTACTTGGCACAATGCACTAACTCAAAGGCATTGTATTAGTATTAAACACATCTTACGATATTTGCGTAGAACAATTGATTTAGGAATATTTTATTTTTATGATCATATAAATTCCAGTTTTGTAAGATATGCAGATTCAGGTTGTAATGCCCCAATTCCGAATACTGAAGTTAACGCTAAGGTACCCGAATTTGGTGCGCTACTTCCCGAAAAATCCGAGAACTTCCTAAATCAAAGTCCGCAGTGAGGTCAAATTTTTAAAACTTTTTGAACAATAAAATAATCAACAGTTGTATTGCGGAAGCATAAGTAAAGATAGTGGAAGCAATAGTATCATATAACTTAGTCAAATATAACAGGGCTGAAGTCCAATAAAATCTCGAAGTGTAGTTATTAAAAGTTTATACAAAACTGTCTATCTCCCTGCTCACTACATAAAACTTTCAAAACCCAAAAATAAACTGCACTCAATCCCTCTGTGCAGGCCCTCCATCATCCGGCTCGACCACCTAGTTAGCCGGCCCCCACCCATAGTCACCAACTACAGGCGCCTCATGGTACGCGTCGCCCGCGGGATCAAGGTGGGGACCTAAGCACCAAAGATGGGTCAGACCCAAGGATCTGGCAAGGCACCATATGCAGATAATGCAGGATGTATGCAACAAAAGAGAATTGAGACGAGTATGTAATCATAAGAGTAACAAAGATACATGATTTAGGCAATTGAGCAGTAAATAGCAGTTTAGTATCAGAAATGTGAAGTAAGTAATCTAATCAGATAACAACATGACACATTCACACAAGCTGAAGTATGTAATCATAAGAGTAACAAAGATACATGATTTAGGCAATTGAGCAGTAAATAGCAGTTTAGAATCAGAAATGTGAAGTAAGTAATCTAATCAGATAACAACATGACACATTCACACAAGCTGGATATACCGCGGGATATCATGCTGCGGCCCTTCCATACTGTAAACAGTTGCGGTGGGAAATGGTAAGATAACCATGCAAGGGATAACAGCTCTGCTAATAACAATATATATAACTATAACACCAATCACACCCCTTTATTGCACCGATCACACCCCTTTAGCAGATCAGACCGGACCCGGTATCACACCATCTGTCTAATCACAGCTCATCATGATAACTCTAGGCACAACCAATAAATATAACTCCTACCAGTGATGATCAGTCAATAGGTTGAGCTTAGATCAACTAAGTGAATGTTTAGTGCTGACCCAGGGAACAAGTACATGTTTGTGTTTGTCTACGTTTGTCTTGCGTAAGCAAGATCCTAACCAAGTCTCTAAGAGGTTAAGGTATAATATCATGGAACACGGTCCAATACCCAAGTCCAAGTCCAATCATCATTGGATCCACACTAGGCCCACAACCATGGCCTAAAGCAATACAAGTACAATACCATATTCATTCCACAAGTAATCATTCCTTGCTCATACACAATGAGCCATCAATCCATTAAAACTAACCTCTCCATTCTAGGGTTCCACATACCTAATCTAAGGCCGTATGATGGCCCGCCTAGCCACAGACACGGGTTGTTCTTCTCCAATTACATCATTGGGTCACCACTAAATAGTCCTAGGTTCAGGTCCTCCAATTCCCATTAATTAACAGGTTTATAACAATAATAAAGATAGAGAGACGAACAATACATAAAATCCTCCAAATCATATAATCAAGTGGAATAGACAAGGGTCCAATCCTAAGTAATAGTCCACTCTTTGTTCAGGGCCTCATCATGTAATTGGATCCCTAACTGTAGTCTCAGATGTCAAAAAATAATAGATTTGGTGCTCCTGAAGTTACGGACAACATGGACTACATTTAAAAGTCGAATCATTGACGATTCAAGTCCCAAAAAACTAATTGGTGGACCCCATGAGTCAAGGCTGAACTACGCCATTGATTCGTGCTTGGCACACTTGATGGAAGCCTATTTGGATGCTCAATGGGCCCTACAATTGACCAAACATCAAGAGTCTACAGAAATCTGGAATTCACTGTACATAGTATGCTCGGTCGACATCATCCTCAGGGATGTTGATTGGGTACACTGGATGTTGACCCCCAGGTCGACATCCTGCAGTGTCCCCGGTCGACATCGTGGCCATGATGTCGACCGGGTCCACTGGGACTTGGAGCCAAACAGCTGGGGGCTGTGGATCCGATCGACATCATGGCCTGGATGTCGACTGGGTACACAGGATTTATGACCTGTCTGAGAAATTCAGCTCTCAGTTATTTTCTGCAGAGTTCTGTGTATCTGATCGACCGAGATAGGGTCCGGTCGACTGGGTACACTATCTGTGTGTCTTTTTTACAAAAATTAACTAAGACTCAATTTTCCCACTTTTTAGTGTGGCCGGTCAACCGGGCACACGTATCTATAGCAGAATTCCATTTTTTTTGGATTCTTCTTCAATCCATTTTTCATCCAATTCATCCCCAATCTCTTCCATTCATCACATAAACATAGATAAACAACAAAAACACTTCTATAACCTCCAACCGTCATCCAACCGGGCCATTGATTTTCCAAATGGGAGAACCCATCCATCAAATGACCAACATCCATAAACAAAGCTCAAAAGGGAAGATCTAAACATGCATATAAACATAACTGAATTGAAATTGAAGGATCAAGAGAAGAAAATCATGCATTCTTAGATATTAGGATAGGGTACTTGCCTCAATTCGAAATTGCAAATAGAGTTGAGAAAGAGATGAGAATTCCAAGCTCCTAAGAGTGTTGATAGTGTAATTAGGGTGATCTCTAGCTTCTTCTTGTGCTGGAATTTGGGGAATTAAGGTTTCTTAGGGAGAGGTAGGGAAGATGAGAATGAATTAGGGTTTTAGGCTACATTTGCAATATTTGTGCTTATATAGAGTAGGGTTTAGGACAATTACCAAAATGGTAGTTTAGTTTTAAATGGGGAAGAGATAGAGCCGTGGGTAAATAGGTCTTTAGGTAGGAATTCTAGAAGGTTCCTTAATGCTAACACTCCCATAATTAAACTAAATTACTAACTAAGGCCTAATCTAACTAAAATCTTAATAAATAACAAAGATCACTCTATTTCTATAAAGAATTAAATAAAAGTCTAATTTTAAAACTTAAGAACATTAGCAACTATTCTACTAATTCCTATTAATTAGCATATTAAAGTATGTAATATCATATTAATAATTATTAAAATCAAATTGAGGGCCCACAAGGGGTGGGGCCTCACACATGTTATCTCTCTGATCCTCATAAGGGTCGATCACAGACATGTTATGTATTTATTAATGGTAATGCCATCGTTTCTTGGCGTTCTACTAAATATACTTTAGTAGCTACTTCCTCCAATCATGCTGAGATTTTGGCTCTTTATAAAGTCAATAGGGAATGTGCATGGCTAAGATCTTTGATTCAGTATGTTCGTAGTTCTTGTCAATTACCATCTGTTGCAGGTATCTCGAATATTATCTATGAAGATAATGAAGTATGCATAAGACAAATTCAAGAAGGTTTCATTAAAAGAGACAAGACTTATATAGCACCGAAGTTCTTCTTCACTCATGAACTAATTAAGAAGAATAATGACATTGACGTCAAGTAAGTTTGTTCAAGTAACAACCTAGTTGACTTGTTTACCAAATCTTTGCCAAAATCAGTATTCCAGAAGTTTGTATATGAAATTTTAAATCAACACATTTATTTTACTGTTTTATAATTTTATTCATTTATAACACTATTCTTTTTATTTTAAGTTATTACACATCTCGACTTTCTTTTCTAAAGAGTTGGTCTTTAAGATTTTACCACTGTTTTTTCTCCTTTTCTTTTTTCAGAAATTCTTGAAAACACAAATACTAAGGGCTTGTTTATTTCATGCAATTGAATTCCTAGGCATTCTAAGAAATGTATTCTTAAAAGTGGTTAAAATTGCAAAAATGAAGGTGAACATCCATAAATGTTATGAAATAATCTCTTTAATGGAAAATGAATAAAGGAAGATGGAACATGAATACCCAACCATGACCTCGTCATTCACATCATTGGAAAATCAAGGTCCCATTTCTTCATCCCTCACCTCTTTACTGATCCTTTATTGGAACACATTTTATTATGAATTCCTATGCATTCAGTTTCATGCATAGTGAAGGGCCTAAACTGAATAATTATTTGAGATTTTTATTTTAATTTATGTTTTTCTTATCACATATTTTTCATTTGATATTATACTTTTGAGTATTTAAATTTCAAAATTAACATTTTCTCTCCTTTCCATGGAGCTTTTAAATTTTAATATTGATCTTCTTTTAATGTTTATCACTCTTTTATCCCCTTGCATCTCACAGCTTCTTTTGCTAATTTTCATCTAATTTCAAAGATCTCAAATGGTGATACTGATTAGATTGTAATGTTGATTAACTCTGATATTACTTTCATAGTTACATGTGACAGAAACAAAAAAAAAAAAAGGGTAAGAATTACGTCAAAGAGATGGTGCATAATCAAAAGGGAGAATAAAGTATTATATATTGAAAGAGAATTAAGGTGAGCTCACCCATTGTGATAGGGAAAATAACCGTCTGCTTTAAATCATTCATTCACTTCTGGAAAAGAATCCTCCGTAATCCTCAGCTATGACTCAGACGTGAGGAACATTTGTAGTGAGGGACATGAGTAGTGAGTGCGAATGTTCCAATTGGAGTATCTACTGAAGATATGGGGGAAAAAATTCCATCGAATGCAAAAGAGGTGGCTAAACCACTGATATTTGGATTTATTTTAGCATGATTGCTTTGTGCACTACAAGAAAATTGACAATTAGCGGCGGTTTATAGCGGCGGTTTATTTATCCGTCACTGCATCTAAGTATTGTTCAGAGTTATAGCGGCGGATAACAATGACCGTCGTGAAATCTAAGTATCATACGGTTTTAGTAGTGGTTCCCAATTATGTGCTGCTATTAAGTGTAGTCGTTATTGTACAGTATATGCATACTTTTAAAACATACAGTGGCGGAAAATATATTTTGCTGCTATAGCCACTACGCCGTATTCGTATGCATGGCAATGGAAAATGTATTGTACCTACAGTAGCAGAAAGTAGATTCCGCTACTATATGCACATTTCATTTTCACTCTTCTCACAAACCCTTTGCATATTCAAAACCTTGAACCATATGCATCCCAAAACCTCTTTTCGTCTTCCCCAAAACTAAGATCTCTCTCTTCCCCAAAACCCTAATCTACCCTAATCTCTACAATCTTTCTCTTCCCCAAAATCCTAATGTTTGAGATCTCTCTTCCCTCAAAGCCCTAATCGTTTGGTTCATTTGTGTTTGGACTTCGAGCTTTGAGGTTCTTGTTTGAAGCTTTTAGCTTTGAGGTTTTAGATCTGATCGACTTCTCCCTTACAGAAAGAAGAAGAAGAAGGTAAGATCTACTTCCCTGCACTTTCCGATCTTCAATCTTCTTATTTTACTTCAAGGACCTGCTTACGTTAGGTCCTTTTGAAGCTTTAATGTTTGAATGCTGCTGTCTTTTGTAAGTTGAAATGGGGTTTTCTGCACAGTCCCAACAGCCGTAGGTACCTTCTTCTTTTCTTCCCACAAATGGCGAAGTGATTAGGGTTTTCTTCTCACTCTTTACTTTTTTTTTTCTTCTAAGTTGTTGTTTGGTTGTTGGCGTTGATGGAGTGGTTGCAAGGGCGTTGGATATCATGGGGGTGGGTCTTGGATCAGACGACAAATTACAGTGGAGATGAAGAAATGGTTTGGGAGTTGATTTTGCTGATGCTGGGGTCTGGTTTTACTGGCATGAGAATTAGGGACTGGTGGTGAAAGACGCACATAAGCTGTTTGGTCGATGGCCTGTAAATCGGGTGCAGTATGCTAGTATTGAAAATTGGAGGTAAGCTGTTTGAAGAATTTATGTTGCCATCAATTGGTTCGTTTGATGCAACATTTTGTTTGGGCTTTGTTATGTATTACAAAATGCTCTATTTGTGCTCTGTTGCTTTTGAGATAAAAGGATTTGGAATAAGCACACACATGAAAGATCTGGAAATCTCCATTGTCAAAAGACTTTTTTTTCAGGTGTTTAGATGTAAATAAGGAAACTAAAAGTTTGTGATATACAAATTCGTATCAACTTAGTATACCTTATGCTTTGATGCGATGTATTCATATATTACTAGTTGAGAACTGACTGGTGAACTTTATTATTTTAAAACATAATACCTGGTTAAGAAAAGATGCTCCGTGGAACATATTTGTTTTATGTAATGGGTCATTGGGACTTTTAATAGTTTCCTTGGTGGGGTTTTCCACATTGCCACCATTTAATAGTACTCACAAAGGACCTCTAGATAGATGGATAGGGCTTAAATGTTGATGATTCACATATATCAGGTTATGGAATTAGCTCTAAAAAATATTAAATGCTGATTGTTTTGTGAGATTCTTGATTCATATTTGCAATCTTAGTGAGGTATAGTTGTTGTGGCTTTGATCTTTGAACTTGTTTATATGCTCTCCTTTCAATGCTTAGCTTAATTGATGTTCTTCTTGTTAATTGTCGAACAAGTAGCTTTATTTCGTAAAATTGATATCTACTCTATGACTCTACGAGTTCTTTATTGCTTTGAAAGATAATAATTATATAATTGTCGAGTCACTTTTTTGTTTTGTTAAATCCTATACTAAGGTAGACATATGCACTAACTGTAGAGTATATCAAGATGCTTGACTGAACTAAAGACAGAACCAGTTTGTTGCTGGTTTAATTTTAAGGTTTTCCATCATATGGCTGAAATTGACTTTCAAAAGTTTTCTCCCTTATTTTAATATGCATTACGTAGCCTCTTTACATATCTTGTGTTCATCATCTATAGCCATCTACAGTAGGAAATTTGCTCTGCCATACCCCTGACCATTTAGCGAATTTTAAGACACTGAACCATGATGAAAATATTGTCTGAAAACAATTGGCGTAGTTTTTACAGTGAAATTCTCTTTTATGAGCACATTTGCCTATGGATATAAGAGAGATTCCAAATGAGAATTAGATTTATTAGATGCTATTTTTCATTGTTAATAAAATACTTGTTTATATGTCATAGGTCAAATTATCTTAAAATGTGATTTTAGCTATCTTAAGTATGACTTCAGTAATGTTTTCGGTATGTAACAGTTACACCGCATGAGCAGCAACCTGATTGTGCTCTTTTGGGTAGGACTTTGTCGCAAGTGATAGGGCTACTACTTTGATATTCATGGAGCTCGGATAGGTCCTAACCTTAAACTCAAAGGCCGTGGTTGAAAGAAAGTTTGGTTTGTTTATGTTAGTTTAGTTTTCTTGTTGATGTTGGAGGTTGGTTTTGGTCTCGGTTTCCACTATTGGATTGACTATTGGAGGAAGGTTTGTTTTCTTTTGTTTGATTAGAAAGTGATTCGCTTTTGGCTTTGCTGTTGTTTTGTTTGTGGTTTCTTTATGTTTGGGGTGTCTTGATTTGTTGCTATTGGATTTGGGGTATGTGGGATTTTTATGGATAGTGGATTAGGTGTACTGCCATTTTAAAGAAAATGAATAAAGTGTATGTTATATGGTTCTTTTCCCTGATCTTGCTTGGTTGTCTATATGCAGACCTTTTTTGATGCAGAGATAAAGAAGATGAAAATCAAGAACTGCTATTTTCCTTTATTTGTATCTCTGAGTGTTTTACAACGGGAGAAGGACCACATTGAAGGGTTTGCTCCAGAGGTAAGGTTTTTAGTGCTTTGAGTGTAACTTTTGCTACCTTGTGTATCTCTTTCATTGTTATAGATCACCTGTGTTTTCACAATGAAAGCTTTGTTTCTCAAAGCACTTGCAGTGGTACCTAAAAAAAAAATTTATTTTTAAATGGTACCTATTGAATATCTTCTGTTCCTGTTATGAAATAATGCCTGCCATGGTAGAGGTAGAATGTCCCTTCTTCTTTCATGTCTGCTTATGATTAACATAACGCAGAAAAAGATAAGGGTGCAAAAGGGTACTATATCTTGAACTTGGAAGTTTTGGAATTTTTTTTTCGAATAGTTAATTTCATTAAAAGAGAAAACAGTACAAGAGATTTATACTGACATGAAGAACAACAACACTGAATCCCCAAGAAGCAGGGATCGAATGAAACATACAAAAACAATCCCCTAAAGCCCATGAGCAATCAAACTAGCAATAGTAGAAAACTAAATGAAAATCAAGAAACCCACAGACCCAATACCAATTCAACTCTAGAAACAAGGAAAACACCATAAAAGGAAAACAATCCCCAACCATTGTTTGAATCCCAAGATGAGTCTTTTTTACTAGGGCTTGTGCTTTTTGGTGTCTGTTTTAGTTTGGAGCTCTGTTGGGGTGCTCTGTCAGTCACCAGGAAACAGAACCAGCAGCTTGAAATCTGGTGTGTTTCAAGGGTATGTTCATATTAATGGTGGCATTGCCATTGGAAGAATAGATAGTGATTTTATTTGTGCTACTTTGGATTGGTGGCCTCCTGAGAAGCGTGACTATGGGACTTGCAGTTGGGGTCCTGCTTCCCTTCTCAATCTGGTATTATTGTCAGAACTTTTAATCTTAATGCATAATACAGATTCCTTGTTTTGGAAAGTGTCTGTTTGGTGATTTTGGTTGCTGGAGATGATATAGGAGTAGATTTGGATCTGGGTGGCTTTTTTTTAGTGTTGGATTTATTGGTCTGATGGCTCATTTGCATGTAGCCCAAATGGCAGGTGGTTTTTATCAGTAAAATGAATTGCTACCCATTACAGAATGCATCTCAAACAGAAGGAAAAGGGGTCTCATTTTCTGGGGTATTGTTTTTCTACCTTTTTCCTTCCCTGACTATTAGCAGGAACTAATTAATTGATACTGATTTGGTATGGAAGAGTTGGGTATAGCTGCAACCAAACAGAGGCTTTTTCCAATTCCACTTCCATCTCTTCTCTTTTTTTTTTTTTTTTTTTTTTTTTTATGATTGATTTCCATGTTACCCAAATGACGAAGAATAAGTTAGGTTCTATTCTAACCACAGTTGTCAGAGGCATTTTGATTTCAGATGCATCATGCATAAGACGAGTCTGGAATTTAGTTGATGAGGGTCATGAATACTATTGATTTTCGCAATGTGTTATCTATTATTCAAAAGCATCCCCTATTGAAACTAGTTCATTCTTCCATTTTTTTTTTCTTAATTGTTTTTGTTCTGGTTGTGTGTTTAATTATTGAAGACAGTTTGACTGATGAATTTATGCTTTTCATTTTAATTATTTCTCTCAAGTTTTCATTTATGTTTTATGATATTGATAGCACTGAATTATAATTGTGGAATAAGAAAAACATGGATTAGGTTTGTATTTTTGAGTGATTTATTTGCTACTACCTTGATAGTGTCACTTTTTCACTCTGTTAATTTGCTACTACGGTTTAAGAGTTATCACTCCGCAAAATTTCTTTTTGGTATATTCCCTTCATATTCTACTTGTATCTTTATATCGTTTGCCTTTTTATTATCTTCTGTTGTAACTCTATCTCGTTGCTGTGTAGGTCTTTTCTTGGGCCATTGGTGACGACGACAGTCAGGATATCTGTTGGAATTGTCCCTTGATTGATTGGCATGATTCAAGGAGGCACAAAGCTTGTATTGAATGGCCATTGCTACTGATGTTCAATGCAGTGGATAAATAGGTGAAAGAGTAGAAACAGCTTCATGGTTTTAAAGAGGTCAAAACAGTTAGTGAGCACTGTCCTCCCCGCCGCCCGCCCCCCCCCCCCCCCCAAAAAAAAAAAAAAAACAAAACAGTTAGTGAGCACTGTCCTCCCCGCCGCCCGCACCCCCCCCCCCCCCCCCACACCCCCCAAAAAAAAAAAAAAAAAAAAAAAACCAAAAAAAAAAAGTGAGCATCATTAATCTCCTATGGGTCAGTCCAGGCAAAGCGTCCAAACGACACCTATTTGGTTATTTGCACGGTTTTGTATTACACTAATGTGTTTTGATTAATATGTTTTGATTTTGAATACATGCAATGCAATGTAATCTATCAAATTGAAGACTTAGCAACTTTTATTTCTCTAATATAATGTTCACATTGTTCAGTAATGTCTTGATGCAGTTTCTTCACACCAATGAGACATGAGAAGTTCAAAAAGTGCCTCAATTGCCGCCACATTCAACCATTGCCATGGTTGCATCATCTCTTTCCAACACAAGAATTGTTCCCATTTAGAAGGAGGAGAAAAACTTACATGTGACAAGTTGCACAAGGTAAGGATCAATCAGAATAAAATTCGGATCTGACTTGGTTCCTATGTGCTGGATATGGATTTTACATCCACTAAGAATTGATGATTACGATGCAGATCCAAGACAACGTGTAAGGCTCATATGAGTACAATCAAATCAGTGGAACTTAAAAAGTTCAAATAGACCTGTTGAGAGTATGAATAGGCCCAAGTATAAGCTCTTAACGGTATCATTTTTGGGACATGACTGTAGTAAGTTTCAAATTTTGAGGCTGAAACTTGTGTTTTGGAGGTCCACCACCACAATGCAGAGCACCATTACGTTGAATGATATTGAGATGTGGAGATGTGATCTCTTTGGGTGAACGGTACATGATTTTGTTTGTGAGAGGCCAGCGTGGAACCTGATATCGAGTCACCAAATTAATATCAGTGTCAACTGAGATGAAAGATCACCCAGCCAAGGCTATAACTAAATTGGCACTGCATCAAACAATTAGCTCATTTTACATCTGAACCTGATAAAACAAAACGGCCCCTTTCCACCTGCAAATTCCCAATCTTCTTGGGGCTCCCAGGCATACACTCCTCATCTGCATCAGAGCTCGGTATCCATCAAATAGTACGGACGTCTTTGCCTAGTTTCTAATGAATTCCTAGAAAATCATTAAAAGATGAGCTTCAATCAGAGGCTAGAAGGATCAAAGGTATAGATCTAAAATGAACAAGAAAAGTGGTGGGAAATCAAATCTCATCACTTAAATTGTAGCGATATACTGATTTCATGGCCTCCTTTGGATCTCCATCTTCTCTCTCTATCTGTTCAATACCTCTTTCCATATAAGCCCATTCTCCTATGAATGCCTAGGAATTTAGTAGAAAAAGAAAATAGGTAGGTGGCCACTAAGAATAAGGCTAACATCACCTTTGCCTGCCCACCAGCTGGTTCTTTAAAAGAATTTCCAACTGGTTAATAACACATTGAAACATTTTATAGGATCCCTTAAAACATATCAAATCCAATGAAAATTGCTATTTTCCTTCCTGTGAAGATGTAAACATAAAAGCAAAAAATTCATTGGTTGTTAATCCTGGATGACCCAAGCTCTGAAAACCCATAGTACTCTGCATTTGTGAGTATTTCATCCAATGGCCAATGGGGTCGGAGACCTACCATTTGTTCACCAATGTGAATGGAAGTGGTCACCCCAGCTGATGACAAGATGGGGCATTTCTTTAATTCCCAACATGGGGCTTTTAGCAGCGGTTTGTGTGGTCTGCTGCTATAACATGGGGCTTTTACCAGCGGTCTCTACTGTCTGCTGCTACAACATCAACATATAGCTGCGGTTGCTGCGGTTGAACCTGAAAATAACAGAAAAAATCTGTAAGTTATCAGCGGCGGATTATTATCATTAGTGGCGGTCTATAACCGCCGCTATTGATAATTTTTTTTGCAGTGACTCTTTTTCCGCTGCAAATACAATTAGCGACACCAACATCTGATGACAAAACTGGCGGCGGACATTTTTCTGCCGCAAAAAGCTTTAGTGGCGGTTTTCATATACATAGCGGCGGTTTTTATCCGCCGCTAAATGTATTTTTTCTTGTAGTGGTGATTCTAATGTGGGTTCATCATCATCATCATTATGGTGTTTGGCAAAGTGTCGACCATTAGTTTTTTTTTTTCCATTAATCACCATATAATATTGAGGGTTATTCCCTGGCACTAAGTTTGAAACCTTCAGAGTATAGATCACTGTTGTTTTTATCTAGTAAATAAAGATCTTGACAGTCTCTAAAGAGCTTTGAGAGTTTACAGGTGCAGAACTTCTTTGTAGATGGGGGGATCCCAAGTTTACCACAACCGATGTTGGTGCAATAAGATTGATCTAAGGATGATAAAGGCATCATAAGGAATATGAATAAGATTGTGTGATCCCCCTAAATGAGATGTACATGCAACTTAGGATTTCAATCACCAATAAATTCTTTTTTGTCGCTTTCAATCGGAAGTGATCATTCCAAAAGCTAACTTCTGAATAGGAAATGGGGTTTTCAAGGACTTTTTTAATGAGGTTTAAAATTTTTTTTTTTTTTTATGACCCTGGGTATCTCCCGCCCAGCACAGTCGATTAGCCTTTTGCCCTTTTATTTTGAGAAGAATACCCGAAAAATTTGATTTCAAACATTAAATTTTTTATTTTGGAAACTAACAACCGTAAGTCATGTGGAAGTTAATTATCTTGCTTACCGAGGGTCTTTACTCTTTTGCTTGGATGAAATTGAACTTGCACAAATTCAGGATAAGCGGGTTCCAGAAGCCAACCCATTAGCAAGACCTTTAGTGCGGACTACTAGGGATCATATCTTGTAGGCTAGTGGTGCACATGTCCCAGTTTAAAAGAAGTATTATGGTGTTGAAATAGGCATGCAAGTTGCTACCTTGATCCACACTCCACAAGTTCGGATCCCAAGGGGCTCCTCTTTGTTTCCATATTAGAGGAGTAAAGAGTATGGACTAAAGTGAAAAAGCATTAAAGCACTACTCCACCCACTTTATTAGGTTTGGGGAGAGTAAAATAAAGGGAGGGTAAAATCTCTAATTTACTTCACATCAAAACTTGACTCTACTTTTCCCTTTTTTTTTAATGTTTGTTTACATAAGAGGAGTAAAGAGTACGGATTAAAGATAACAAACACTACTACTCCCACCTTATTAGGTTTGGGGAGAGTGAAATTAAGTGATGAAAAGTGGGGGTAAAATCTCTAGTTTATATCACATCAAAACTCTACTCTATCCTCTCTTTATCCCATCAAAATAATTAATCAGAAGTAAAATCTCATATCACATCAGCCCCAATTTACTTCTTTTATACTCCACTTCTTGCTGAGTAAACTTTAGAGAAATTAAGAGCTAAAAGAGAAAACCTCTATAGTGTGCACCTATTCAAAATCCATAGGTTCAAAATAAACTGCCACCTAGCCCAGCGTAAGGGATATCTTCAAATTTTATACTGATAAAAGTTTGTCACACAATAAGATTGACCATTTGATGAAAATGTAATTTATAAATTTGATTAAAGATTGTATTAATTGTTCTCAAGCTATAGCTCAGCATGTAGCGGACATGCATGAGAGAGTGCCCGTGAGTTCGTTAGATGCTTCAATTTAGAAAAAAAAAATGTGTTAATCACATTTTTAATCAAATACTCAATCTTTAGATTCGTTAGCTCTCTTGCAAAAGCAACTATATATATCTAAGGGTTTTGAGTTCAGTTCATCCAAACATTCAAGAAGATACACATACAAAGAGAGATGGAATTGGAAGGGATTGTGCATCGAACGGTATTGGTGAATGGCATAAACATGCACATAGCAGAAAAAGGACATGGCCCAGTCGTCCTCCTGATCCATGGCTTCCTCGAGCTCTGGTACTCATGGTGCCATCAGATCGTCGGCCTCGCTGCCTGTGGCTATCGAGTCGTGGCTCCCGTCATGCGCGGCTACGGTGACACAGACGCACCTCCTTCTGCTTTGAGCTACACCATCTTCCACATCCCCTGGGACCTCATCGCCCTCATCAACACTCCTGGCCAAGATCAAGTCTCTTTCTCTCTCATTAGCCACTAATTTCATTACAAGAATTCATAGGATTCCTGTACAGAGAATTTTAAAATATTCTCTAAAACCTGTCACCTGATGCGGAAGTTCTAAATCCACTGGTGGGGTGGATGATTTGAAATTTAAGCAAAAGTGGAAAGAGATTGGAATTTCATGAATTTTAAAAGGTCATTTCTTTAGGACTTTAGGTGGCTGGAATTTGAAAGTAACAAGCTTATTGTTATTAGTGTCAGGACCTTTTTTTGTTCTTTTTTTGAAAGATTGTTCCGCTGTTCACTAGTGGCACGAGTTTTTGGTGTTTCTGGGCCAAGGGGTCAAGTGTTCAAATCTCTAGAGGCATTTTCTGTCCATAATGGGCATTTCCCACAAGTATACGGTTGTCTCGAGTAATATAGACTATGGAAGTCCGAATATCGTTCGCACAAGGATCGGTACAGGGAAACTAACAATTATCAATGAAAAGGAGTATTAACTCAAATATAGCTAACAAATGCAAATGAAAACAACAAAAACAATGGAAACAAAAAACAAAGCAATAACAAGGAAAAAAAATGCAAACTAAAATAAAACAAGAACTAGATAACAAAGAGATGTTAGTAAAAATATAAAAACTCAAGTGAGAACAAACGAAGTAGCAATTTAGTAACAAAGTTAATGACAAAAGAAAAAAAACAAGGTTAATACAAGAACAATAGAGAAATGTTAGATAGATCAAATGAATAAGTGTGTGAAAATAACAAGTGAAAGATATAAAATGAGTGGATGGAGATAAAGAAATACGCTAAAGTTAGGTAAAATCAAATATGGAATTGATGATGTGAATAATAGAAAAATGGAGTGTGAGAATTAAAACTAGTGAATAAGTGTGTGGGAGTGTGAATAGAATCAAACTAAAGTAAGTAAAATAAACAAGTAATACTAATGGATAGATTAAATCATCTAGAATCCACTACGTGACACTAATCCAATACTTATGCTCTTCTCTTTTTCCAAAAAAAAAAAACAATACTCAAATCTAATTACAAATCAATGCTTAGATTTGGAAAATATAACTTTAAAGCTCTAAGATAGAAATTAAGAATCTAATAGTTAAGATTTTCTTCCCTTCATAAAAGAAAAGATTCCTAATGACTATCTATCAAAAGTAAGCATAAACCATCAAAAGATATTAACTTCTAAGCATGATTTATCAAACATAAGCATAGATAGTAAAAAGAATGCTAATATAGAAACTAAGCATGGAAGGTTGCACAATGCAATGAAGAAAAATCGACTCTAACATATTAAGCACATAAATAAGGGAATTAAAAATAACGAGCATAAGCAAAAGGAATATGATCAACTTAACTTCACCTAGAAGATCCAATCAAATGAATTAGCCGCCAATTGGAGAAGATAAAGCTTTCAATTCCATTTCAAATCTTTAATTTTACAAGGCTTTCCTAACTTTCTCTTTACAATTTGCTCTCAATTACATGAATAGCTTAAGTAAAGAGGAGGATGTTCTCCTTGCTTGTGTATCTAATGCATAGAACTCCATTCCTTATATAGAAACATTTGCCTTACTCTCTTTTGGTTTCTTTCCAATGTGGGACTTCACAAGAATGACAATATGAACATATGTATGTGATTCCCATGTTAGAAAATAGTCACCAGATTGATGTATGATTTTGACCCCCAAAACGTCCGAATTGGTAAAAATATTGTGAAATATAATTTGTAGATCTTTGAACAAGCTTTCTAATGCTTCTGAGATCACCTCAATAGGACACCCAAGTAAAAAGATATGGTCAAAATATCAACCCAGGTCTATCATGTTCCTTCTTATTATTGGCCTAACTTTGTCATTTCTTCATCTAATTGCCTTACAAACTTATCATAACTCTCTTTAATTCTTGAATCTCAACTTTAATCTTCAAATTAATCTTCAATTAACACCTACAAAGAGAAATTAATATAATTGAGAGTATAAAAGCCATTGGAATTCATATAAATGCATACAAATGGTCATCTATAATGGAAAGATATGAGCAAAGATGATGAGGAGGAACTTTATGATTTTTATGCTAAAAATAGTGTTTTGAGTTCTTTTATCTTTGAAAACTCATAAAATAATGCTATAAAAGTGTATCTTTTGTGAACTCATTATATAAGTGTTCTAATCTCCAATGTAGAGAAAAATTTAGGTTGGACTGGGACAATCCATAAAATTCCAAACAAGAATTCTCATAACACTTCGGGGCATTTTTCACCATAAGTATTGTCCTACTAGTCCACTTCCACACATTAGCAAATAAAAATGAAATTGCTTTTGCAAATTCTCATAAATATATTTATATTTATTAGAAAAATGTTCTTTCAATTAGACTATGTTCTTTGGCGGGATCCCACAAATGGATAGAATTGTACAAATATCAAAGCCTATGCACCAATATAGAATAGGATTTTCTCTTGCGCATGCGCTCTTACAACAGTGTGCATGTGTAATTGCCACCAGAGGCTGGGGCCTCTTGAATTTCACTGGGTTTTACAAGACAATTGGTTCCCATGTGCAATGCGTACTGTGCATGAGAAAACCATCCTAAATAGGGATTGCCAATACCAATAGCACTTGCGACATGAATTTATATATAACAAATAGGATAGCAAATAATGATGACTCATTTTTTTACCTGTCAGGATGGCTTGAACTTTGAAAAACCTGACAAGAGAGAACCCAACATATGCCACGGAGAAAACTGCGTGCACATGCAAGGGAGAGATCCACTTGCACATGCAAGGGAGAAAACCCAAGGATCAAACTATGAGCAATAGTATATTGTTTTGATGATGTGGGTATCCTTGAGGTCTTTGACCCAACACGACTATTACCCTAAGTGGTGCCTATTAAATCCATTCAAATGCACATTAGGCAAATTTAGGACAGGTTTCGAACACAAGAAGTGGGGCACGAAACAACGCCTTATGCGACTCCACCAATGGGCAAAAGTTCAAAAATGAAATCTTCATTTAGTCATCAAAGAAATACATTTCATGATTACCATATTAGGGGTTCTTTGCCTTCTATGCATGGGATAGGAAAATGGGTTTCACATATGTAAGTGGTACGAGGCAAATGTTTAACATGTGAAACACATTACCATATTTTTCAAAATCATCATTTTCACAAAAGTAAATAAGTTCATCTAATGGCTTTATATGTATTTGGTTGTTTTGGCTGTCTTTCACAAAATTTTGAAATCTCATTAAGACCTAAGATATGAAACTAAACGCCTTACTGTATGTCATTAATTTATGAACATTGAATGGTTCAAATAATGATTTGGAAGCACATAGAAGTGTAGAAAATTAGATCAATAGGCTTGGGTTCTTGCACTTTCTAAAAAATTACTTAAAATCTATGAAGACTTAAGATAATCGGCTTCGAAGTCTTGAGACTTATCAGTTCTAAATAAATAAAACCGTTTCGACTTTAGATATGGGGCCAAAAAAAAATAAAGAAAAATAAAAGTAGTTGATGAGATTTGATACCGTGACCAATTGTATAACCCAATGTAGTCAGTAGTCACTATGTGGAAGGGTTTCATGGACCGACATCATATCTAATCCTGGCCCATCTTCAACAACATAGCCTTGTATCCCGCTAAAGTCCAACATAGACCATAAATGTCAAACCTAAGCCCACCACTTTAGTCAATTGAGCCGGGCCGAACTGGTTTTTTCTCTCCTATTGTATGGGCTTTTTGGGCAAATTATTACTAAATTTCACAAGCACTCATTATTCGGCCTAGGTTAAGCTTTGGGCTTTCTATTAATCCAAGCTGCCCAAATAACAAATGGGTCCAGATTGTATATTCAAGCCTGGCCCATGAACACCCCTAATTGCATGAAGACTTGTATTGGAGGCTTTTTTGAAGTGGGAGATGTGAAAGTAGGTCAAATTATCTTATTTAGCTGTTAGAATGACCTTATTTACACCATTTTTACACCCTATTATGCATCACATGCATGAATAAGCGGAAACAAATTTGATAATGTGTGTCCATTATGTATGGGAATCATTTACATATGATAACAAGTGCAAACAAATGATCACTTAGTTTACTACAGTGACGGATAATTTTCTTAATTTTATGAGTGGATGGCATATACAACTCAGATCTTGGGAGTCTACTTGGCTCACCTTTGAAGTGAAACTTCTTTCACATTCTTATTCCCTTGTGATTATGAAGAATACATCATAATCTTTACTCACCATTGGATTCAATCTAAAAAATATATAGGATTAAAAGATGATTAAACTTTAAGATTGTTAATCAGGGGCTAAGATAATTGATGGGGCTGATGTTACGTATGACTCTGTCGGCAAAGATCGACCACTTTCTACGACTCTGTCGGCAAAGACCACTTTCCATCTATGTATGCCAAGCCGAGCCTAGCTTAGCTCAAGTCATATGCCTTAACAATTTGAGCTCAAGTTGAGCCAAATCATTTAAAAAGCCTACCTTTAGCTTTGCTCTCTCTCAAGCCCAATCGAGCTGAGCGAAATAGATTGTTCATAAGATGACAATCCACGTGGTAGGAAGGAGTAGCATTTGTTGGACAAAATCATTTCACAAGGAAAGTGCTTGGAATCTCAAAATAAAATAACACAGGCCATGGTTTGTATTCTCCAAATTTAGAATTACGAGTCGTTACTGGAACCAATTCTTGAAAGGTCATGTGATGTACTTTTGAAAGCTGTTAAAACTGAAGAAAAGTAGAGATTGAGAAATATACATCAAATAACCTCCTCTTAAATGAAAAAAATAAATTAATGGGAGTTTAAAAAAATCAAAACCCAGTCATCACCCACCCCATTGAGTCAAATGCTAGGGAAATCAGGATCCGTTATATCTCCTCCTTAGTTTCCTTTTCAAACCTTTCTAGTCGAACCATTTCACAAATCTCTTGTTGGCAATATCTTCTCAGAGAAGGATATTTGGAGATTTTTAAATTTTAATTTTCTTTAGATATAATTAGGATCCAACTTGGATTGATGTAAATAGCATAAGAAAAGACAATTTCAAAACACATGAATGATAATATAGATTAGCACCATCTCATTCATTAATCACGTTATCAATCGAGTACTCAATCCAACTGAGGGAGCAACTCCCATTATAGTAAATTTTGAAGATATATATCATTGGAATGGATGACACTCATTTTGAGCTGTCTAAATTATGAATAGGTAGGCCCCATGTAGAGCCCCACATATCCCACTTTGGGAGACTACTCTGGACAAACCCCCACATCGCTGAAGTCTTACAGACGTACTTTTCTTCTCTAATTATTTAATATTGGTTTCTTCCTAATTCAAGTTAGATCCATCTATTTTTTTTTATTCCTAAACAAAGACGTTGGTTTCAATCAGAAACAAAATCATCTTAAAAAGACCTAAATAAAATCATTTTAAAGATGGCATAGTACTGGACAATCATACTATATTAAAGCCAAGCATTTTCAATCTAATTTAGACCGTTGGTTACAATCTTTAGTGTAAGTTAGTCTTCTCTTCTCCATTACCTCCTTTAACTATCTGCTTCTCAACCCATGCAATACCTATTTTATCTCATATAACTACCGATATCTATTCCTCACTTTTCCTCTTTTGTTTTAAATAAAATTCATTTCTGCCCACATCTTAAATTTCATTTCTGCAAATTCATCCATTTCCCCATACCTCACTTCTCGTATTCTCTTTCTAATCCACCTACTCTCAATTGTGAAAATATGTACGGACATATATTCTCTCATTTTGTTTTTTTTTTCTAAAATCCACTATTGTACATTGTAGTTGTACTGCAATTCAAGTTAATACTTAATTATTTTTCAATTATAAAAATATTTAATTTATATTATATGGGGATACTCATGTACGGATTATTTCGCTAATAAAATCCGGCGGGGCATCGAGTTTCACGCGGAGGACATGAGATGATATACGTTGGAATACCACCGATAAAAATTTAAACAAAAAAGGATACAAAAGGACCATGCAATAATCCTCACAGTTTAGACCCACTAAGGATAAGTCCTAAAGAAAAAGCCCCACGACCACATATAATAATAATAACTAGAAACGTGTACGATTGTCCCTATATACACTTCACCTGCAGAATCCTAAGAAGACTGTGTCTGGACTCTTGAGAGAGAGAAGAGGAATGGAGATGGAAGGTATCTCACATCGGATGGTATCCGTGAATGGCATAAACATGCACTTAGCAGAGAAAGGGGACGGCCCGATCGTACTACTACTACACGGCTTTCCTGAGCTCTGGTATTCCTGGCGCCATCAGATCAATGGACTCGCAGCTCATGGCTTCCGAGCCGTGGCTCCAGACATGCGCGGCTATGGCGGCACGGACGCACCTCCTTCTGCTTCAAGCTATAATGTGTTTCACATCGTCGGCGACCTCGTCGCCCTCATCGACACTCTCGGCCAAGATCAGGTCTCTCTCCGTCCCTCCCTTCCCTAATCTTAGCGGCTGATTTCATTAGTTTCCTCCATCTCCACACACACTGTCCCTAATCGTATGAGCTACATAGGAGGGGAGCGTCTCTCAACCTCTGTTTTTTTAATCTTGTCAGGTGTATGTGGTCGGGCATGACTGGGGTGCATATGCGGCATGGCATCTCTGTTTGTTTCGAGGGGATAAGGTGAAGGGATTGGTCGCGCTGAGTGTTGCCTTCATGCCACGCAACCCTGCCGTGAAGACTCTGGATTTCTTTCGCACACTCTACGGAGACAACTATTACATTTGCAGATTCCAGGTTTTTCTTCTTCGCTGCCTTC
This sequence comes from Persea americana, assembly GCA_029852735.1. NCBI lineage: Eukaryota > Viridiplantae > Streptophyta > Magnoliopsida > Laurales > Lauraceae > Persea > Persea americana. The sequence goes on from CM056817.1 coordinate 37,900,865, forward strand.
CATATGACATTTCTTCTTTTATCTTTAAAGTGGGGGAAAAAACTAGACAAGGAAACAAGGATCCTTTGATGCTGGGACCATGCGCCTATGTGAAGTAAAGATCGTCCTCATGCATAGGATAGGATAAGGAGAAAACCCAATCTAATTACATGAATTTTATACCAGCTCAAGAGTCAAGATAGAGCATGTAAATTTTATAGTTTATAAAATACATGAATCTTATGTTAGTATGCAACTGACATATTTCTAATTGGATCTATACTACGCATAGGATTGATTTGAATAGCATAATATGAATCTGAAATCTAAACATGAAACCGACTCCATCGCGTACGCCTGATTTAAAGGCCATAGGATTTTGATGAGGCAATCATTTACTGGAATAGGCTCGTAACCCTTAACCTTTATATATAGGCTTTCTCAGTTAACTCCCTTCTTATAATAGAGCCCTAGTTTAATTAGGATTTTAGATTCCTGTTCGCACAAAAACCTCTATTAAGTTGGAATATCTTCTGAAGTGCCAAATGTACTCTAATAAAGAGTCTTATCAACATAATGGGCATGGACCCCTAACCCTAATATATATAGGTTTTTTTTTTCGATGGTTGATTGGGATGGGGTGATTTTCTTCACAAAAAAGGATCCACTTTTCCGACCTACCCCAGTAAGAAAGCAACTACTACAGAAGTGGAAATGCCGTAGCTCTACACAAACACAACACGCCCATTGTATTACACATATGCCTAGCTCGGGAGCGACGGGCCTTTGACTTGGAAGTGTCACTCCTGACTAGTAGGCACAAAAAACTAAAGGCAATGCCTTTAAAAAATTAAGTCAGTGCAATTAATTAATTAATAAAAGGATAGAGAGACCTGGCCTGTATCCAATGCCGTACCCATATTTTTCATTTGGGTGGTTTGTGGTATTTGGTCAAGTGAAGATATTAACCAAGGGGTTTCTCGAATGACATAGATGTGGTTCGCACCTGCGTGCTAACACATGGGTCCGCCCCCGCCCATATCAAGGGTGGAGAAGTATCCGTCTTGTACGTATCAGGAGTAGTTAAGTCTTATTGATCGAAAATTTCATAATGCCAATCGAGGTAACATTTGTTTTGAGTGATTGGATTTTACATTTGTTTTAAATGACTGGATTTTACATTTGTTTTATGTGATTGGATTTTATAGGTTATGGCCTTGCTGATGAATTTCTAGACCTAGCAAAGATTTCTCTTGATTCAGAGAATACGAATCAAAGAGGTCCAAAGCCAAAAACTGCAAATTTCTTCTAAAGTTACTACCACTTTCTTTGCCTTTGATTGCTCTATTGTTAATTTTTAATGATGCTATTTTTTTTATAGATACATAAAGCTTCAAACCCTACTATAAAATGGTGAGGTCAAGGTCCCACCTACCTTGCAAGTCAGAAACTATGTATTTCTGTTTTCATTTCTTTATAAATACTCATACATTGAGTTTTGACTCTTGACTCAGTTAAGCCCGAATTTTTAAACTATGGAATTGCTTAGGTTTCACAGCTTCCAGCCTTTGAAAAGTGTCGTTGTCACATCCCCAAAATATGAATTGGGGAAAAACATGAAAAATAAATCAAATTCAAATTTCTTGTGTTTAATACAATACAAGCTTCTAAAAGTGGACCCACATAAAATTTAAACCCATGGTGAGTCAAAATAAATTTCATTAAATACAGTGGAAGCCTTATTCAATTGGTGTTCAATGTTCATAAATGAGACCCAACACAAAATTAGATGAAACAATAATAGTTAAAGTTGCAGAATAAATTAAATAATTTTTAAAAGAGGTCTCAACACTAAAGGAAAGTTCATTTAAAATATTCTAAGATGACATTCTCTTTTGTGCTGGCTCAGATGGCTCCAAAGCCATCTCCGGCATCCCATTCGGGTTCATCAGTTGGCTCAAACGTTTGAAACGTTTGATCATCCTTCGTCTCCTCAGTAAAGTAGGGATCGGTACCTATGCACCAAATATTACAAAGTAAATAGCAAGAACATAATCATAATTTGAAATTTAATACGACAACGAGATGATTTATTACAAAGTAGATAGCAAGAGCATAATCGTAATTCGAAATTTAATACGATAACGAAATGAATATAGACAAGTGAGATCGTAATAAAACAATGACAATGATAATAACAAGAACGAAGGTATGACATAAAACCAGATGGCACAAAGGAGCAATATAAAATCACATGGTGACATGTGTCCCAGTTGTGGGTGGTCAGCCCTAAATAAATTGGGAGAGCCTGTCCATAACGTCGGTGGTCATAAATCGATCAAAATATCAGGATAACCTGTCCATAGTTCAAAGTGGATTATAAGCGATCCGATCAAATCGGTGATCAACCGTCTATATATCGATCTGCAATTTTTCATAAATGACCCACCTAAACATATAAACATATATTCATAATAGACCTGATTAATAATGCTCCGACACAAGAATCCTAAGTCAAAATGAAGTGCTGGCCCTTCCACATTTCATATCATATTCAAATAGTCATTCATATATGCAAATCCGAAGGTCAAAGAATAATCAGAAGCCAATCCTAAGGTCAAACATAAGGACTCGTACCCAATAACCATAGGAATCTCTAATAGATAAAAGATCAACGCATTCCTTCTAAATCAATGGTGCATAGACCCAATTAAGGGTTTTCCAATAGAGATGGGTTGAACTCGAATCCACTAAGATTTGCCCGATGTCATACGAAGCACTAAATCCCATGTTAGTAATATACCGTGTGCCCGGATAGTATTTTACTCGGTCCAAAGACCTAATTAATAGAGTTTAAAAATATAGGTTTAACACATTAAAAACCCAAGATACCATTTAATATCTAATTTACATATAATAATGATAAATAAAATTCTTAGTTTATAATTTTAGAAAACCCGAGGATCCCACTTATAACATTTTTCAAATTCAATTCTTTATAAAATAGGCCCAAGGGTCTAATTAAGTTTATAACATAATCAGTCCCTAATTTCGAATTCCAGAACGCTAACAACTCTCACATGGGCTCCCTCAGCAAAACTGTGCCTAGGTCAACCATACCCTCACTTCTTTATCCCCATACATGTGAGGTCATCAAGTCATCATCAGGTCATCTCACTTTCTCTCTTTCATTTTTATTCTTATCAGGTCATGTCATGTACTAATATCATATGGGATGACATCATCGGACATCTCTACTCTCTTATTTTATTTCAAAACCCATCCAACTATCTAGGTCAAAATCGTCCCTGCCCCTTCATTACAGAACCAGTCATGGAATGAGAAGGCTTCTCGCATGTGTAATAGGGGCACTTGGGCAGTGAGCTCCACTGATCAACATCCATATCACCCCCATAAGAAAATGTCGCCCAGCCATATACGGCCAGGTGAACGGATCAGATCTATGATCAAATCGTCCAGTAGGCCCCACAACCAGTTTAAGCAAAAGAAAGCACCTCGATATTAAGTCACGCCTCTGATTCCTAAAACCATTAGATGGTGGGTCGGACGGGACCTACTCCTCATGGGCCCAACACCTCTAAGGTCATCTGTGGGTCCTCATCCGGATCCACGGATCAGATCGGTCATCGGGTGGCCCACCTGGGTCCCATGGTCAAAAACACGGACAGTCCCAAACTGCCTGCGTTCCCCTGTTACAGATCTGGTTCTCCCAACTCCGAAGCTGAAAAGGGGGTTTTGAAATCCAAACAAAAGTGCTGTGGGCAACAGCCATTTGCAACAGTAACATCAATACAAGGAAATCGATTGGGTCATCTCCAAATCTCCGATCTCATTGCAAAACAAAATCATATTACAAAATTATCATAAGAAAATGCATAAAAGGGTTTCTACATGCATATCCACGCAAATCAACGAGAAAAACAAGTATTAAATTTATAAATTATGATTAGGTACTTGCCTTTTACCGGGGTTGAAGAAAAATGCACAGATCCTAACCAATACCCAAACCGAAATTCCTACAGCGCTCGAGAATAATCCTATCACCGATCTGACAAAGAATATGGGAAAGAAATGCTCAGATGAACAGATCTATGATACTCTATCCAAATCTACCATTGGAAATAAAAAAGAAGATAACCCAAGAATATAAATCTACTCCTAATAGTTTGAGGAGAGGGTTACCTTAGATAAGAAAGTTTAGCGAAGAATGATAGTATCCGCTGATCTTGATTTTGATGGCTAGATCCTAAAGCTGCAATGGCTTGGGAAGTTGAGAAAAGAAGAAGACGAAGAATAACCGGAAGGAGTTATAGAGAGATAAGTGGGGAGGGATAAGTCGTGTGGTTGTTTAAAACGGGGATTAGGTTAAAAGAGGATATTCTCTGGGCATAAGTCATTGAGTTAAACTGCGAGTCAGGTCATCTACTTAGTAGCTCAACTCACCAATCCAAGCATCTAATCTATCGTGTGCCCCACTTAATCCCACCCACTTAAATAACTAAAATACATTTAATTAAAATAATACTAATATTTTAATAATAAATATAATTAATGGTGGGGCCAGATCTTATAGTCGTTAAAGTTGGTCCAGCCCAACTCTTCTAATTGACTAGCCCTGAGTTCAGTTAGGTTGCTTGATTGAGATGTTAGTTCATAGTTTCATTAGTATCTGTCCTAATTTCTCAGGTTCCAATGACATGATCTTATTGTTTTATAACAGAATCATAAATATATTTTTATGCTGTAGGAACCTGGAGCTGCAGAAGCAGATTTTGCTCGCACTGGAACCGCAACTGCGTTGAAGAGAATTCTCACATTGCGCGAACCTGGTCCGGTTATTGTACCTAAAGGAAGATCTGCAGATTGGCATGATAAGCCACTTACCTTGCCTAATTGGTTATCCGAAGATGACATTCGCTATTATGCTGAAAATTTCGACAAAACTGGCTTTACTGGAGGATTTAATTATTACCGAAACTTAGATGTGTATGTTATCAGCAGAGTGATTAGTTTTTAAAAACCTTTTATTTACTTATTATATATCCTCTGAGTTAAAGACTCTGGAAGAGTTTTTGAGTCCCCTTCCTTTATGTATGAGTCTTAAATAGTCAGGTCTTTAGTTTACCAACCCAAAAAGTCTAGAGAGACCGATTGGGAGCCTGAATGGGAGCCTGAATTAGATTGTAATGACATCTTTACCCTCAAATGTCCTTCACTCAATCACTCAAATGTCTTTACAATATTTTATTTTCAGAATTCAGGCTCCTACTCAGGCTCCCAGTCGGTCTCTCTAGACTTGTTGTTACCAACATGATTGATGTATGTGCAGGAATTGGGAGCTGGCGGCACCCTGGACGGGGGCAAAAGTGACAGTAGCTGCCAAGTTCATTGTGGGGGTGCTGGACCTGACTTATAACAGCATGGGCATCAAGGAATATATTAACAGTGGCCAATTCAAGAAAGATGTTCCCTTTCTGGAGGATGCAGTGGTGATGGAAGGAGCAGCTCACTTCATCCAGCAGGAAAAGCCTGATGAAATCACTGCTCACATTCTGGACTTCATTCAAAAGCACTGATCACTATTGGTGGCCCACCACTTCAACGCTCTTAAAATCAAGTGACTGTTTTGATCATGACTGTCTTACTTTTGGTTGACCAAAGAAGCCTTGTGCTCAACTTTTCTTATAAAATCTCTATCCATCCTACATGTTCCTGCTTCGGAGTGAGATGTATAAATCTTTTTTTTTTTAATGTGTGAGATGTATTAATCTTTCTCAATTGGTTTCAATGTCCATTCTCATATTAAAAACTGTTTGACTCCAATTGGTTTCAATTTGCTTTCTCATATTTAGAAACTGTTTAACTAAACGTGGGAGCAGACCTCTACTACGTCCTTTCCTTAAATTTGGTTAGGGTTGGTTCCTCCTCGGGTGGAAGTCTTTTGTTGGTTAGCAATTTCAGGAAAGGTTTCTACAGCAGACAATTTGAGAAAAAGATGACTAACGTCGTCTAGTATCTCAGATCTCTGCGTGATATGTCAAAAGGAGGAATCAGCTAACCACCTTTTTCTTCACTGTGAGGTGGCGGCGGGTGTTTAGGGTCACTTCATTGGCAGGTGTAGTGTTGCTTAGTGTTGCCCGGAGAAGATTGCTAAGGCAGCGGAGGCGTGGATGGGAGGACATTTTCTTGGTAGTGGTCGTACTCTTTGAAGGATGCTTTCCTTCGTTATTTTATGGGCCATATGGAGAGAAAGGAATGACAGGATTTTTAAGGGTGACTTATTCCTTTCCGGTGTTGATTGATAGAATAACTATGAGGATCGTTGTTACACCTCGTCTTGAGTTAATCAAGATTAATACTAATTCATCGTGTTTAATTAAGTTAATTATGATTAATAGTCAAATTAAGTTGGATTAGTCTCAAATAGTTGAATTGAGCTTAATAGAGTGAGTTTGGATTGAGACAAGTCATTGGATAAGGTTTTGAACTCAAGTAGTGAGAGAGAAGGACTTTTTCATAAATACGGGTTTTTACGCGTTTCGTCGAATACGGTAACTCTTGATACCATCGTGCGCATCTCAAAGAGTACATCAATTTTCATTATAGACTCGATTGCATTTGATCTCATATAGATCAAATAAGCCTTCATTTGACTCGAAATGTAAATAAGGATATGAAAGGGGGTTTTTAAGCGCAAAATTCTGTTTATAAGGTTTTAAAAGAACCCAAACCTCATTTGATTCGATTATTTTCCCAGCACAAGGCATTGAGACCATACCCGAGGTTCTTTCCTTCTTTCTTTCTTCCATCTTCTTCATTAATTGTCAAGTAGAGATTGTGCAAGTAGTTTTAAAAGAAGATTTGGGATACCTCAAGCTTCTTCATCTTCTCCATCAATAGTTAGAGTTTGAGAGAAATCTCAAGTTTTTCTTTCTTCAAGCTACAAATAAGTAAGTTATATGAATTACAGAACTTCCAGATTCTATAGGTGAATTGGAATAGTTTCTAGCACAAACAACTTATGAAATTCTATTTTGGTTGTTATGTGATAGGATTGGGAATTCGGGTTTGAATTGGGAGATCTTCATCTCAAATTGAGCTAACAAAGAGGGGATTTTGTTGACTGTGGTTTAGATGTTTATAAGATTGATCGTGCAATTACCAAGTTTGGAATGCCAATGGACCCCTTCAGGCAACTTCCCAAAATATGGCACTGAGGTTGCATTTGATCTCAAACTGCAATGCAGTTTGAATATTTTAGCAGGTCGGATGATCATTTGTTCCACATGATACATGTGAGCAGTGTGCAAATTGAAAGTCCAAGTTGGTGGCATGATAATGTGTTTTCTGCCTGAAACTAATTGTAGTGGAAAAAGGAAGAAATAATTCAATACATTAACTACTGTACATTTTAATTTTCACTCCACCTTATCTGAATAGTTCCAATTTTATCGGATGTCTCTAAATTGATAACCATCTGTTCTGGCAAAATATTGCCACGGTGAAATTTAGGTGAAATCAAATTGACCACAACATATTTAATGCAATAAACTCTCCATGGTCAGTTGGAAGAGGTTGGCCAATCTGTAGAATTACTAGTTCCTGTAACATCCATTTCAAGATCACTGGAAATATATTAGATATTCAAATTTCAACAAAATGTTGATCAAAATGGATGCATGCTAAATTATAATGTGTCACCTTTTATTTTTCCATTCTTTCATGCAGAATGGTGGATCTGGTTGGTTTTGGGGTAGCCATAGCAACAGGTAAACAATTCTGGGTTAGTGGCAGTGTTCCTTCTTTCAAAATTGTTACCTCATCTTTCTCCTTTGCTGGGTATTCCTCTATTATTTTTGAAGAATTCATAAGCAGACTGAGTGCCAGGGAACTTACATTCTCAAGTTTCAACATTTAAACAGTGACAATGAGATTCTCTGTGGTCACACACTCTTTCAAATTCAATGTGTTTGGATCAGTTTCACATTTTCTTTCAATGTGTGTGTCAAATGAGTGATACTAACGTTTCTTTTTTAATGTAGCTTATGAAGTTATCTGATAAAGATATAGTGGAAATGTAGCTTTGTGAATGAAGCTTGCCGCGTCCTTGCAAAGGGAATTGCAGTCAAATCGATGGATCTTGACATTGCCTTTGTCATGGGCATGGGTGTCACATCCCGGACCCGAGAATCCCTTGATTAGGGTGGTTCCTAAGGTATGACATACATACTCCCGTGAACTAACACTTGTTCCAAACCAAATCCGAATTCATGAATGAGCAAATTCCACATTTCACGTGTGAGGATTACTCACTGACACCTGTCAAAGAACATTTATTTGCAAAAGCATGTATATCATCAATAACAAAGCCATGAGCAGTCTATTAATCAATCCATTATATTACCATCAGTCTATAAATAAGCTAATAATTTAAACCTTCAATGCATATTTAAACTAAGTGCAAAACGAACTATCTAGTTTCAAGTCATAATTACCACACTTGTACATACTCCGGTGGTCAAAGCTAACCATTAACCTTACCGGTCAAATCTCTACTCTGAAGGGTTATTAGCTATTCTCCTCGGTTATCTGGATCCCTGTGACACCAAGTGTAGCATCATGAATACAACGATTCAACAATGTATGAGCAATTAAGATATATCACATATTATATCAAATTTGGATTTTTGACAGAAGATTAAAAGATGTCAAATAATCGGAAAACTAGGCACATTGTGCATTTAAGAATAAATCATGCTTTATCGAACAACAAAAAAAAAAAACTTACATTCTAGTTGGCTACTATCTTAGCTTAATCCTCTCTTAATAGAGAGCACGCATTTTGGGATGTCACCAGGAGCCCGGCCAAAGGTCCTCCTCTTGGCTACCCGGGTTCTACAGTTCCGGTGCTTCAGGCTGTCTATTGCAGTGACGTACAGAAATCTAAACCACCACCCCGTCGAGTATCGTCCGATCGAAGCTAAGTAGTGCTGACTCATTCGATTCAATCAATAGGACTTGAGTAAGAATTATACACGCAATTCATTTCGAGTCTTTTGATTCCATTCTATTCATTTCAATCAATCTAATCATGTGTACTCAGTGCACCATTCACATAAAATTACGATACATGTATAAGACATTTGCAATAATACTTGAGAAGTAATACGAATAATACATATAAGCAATTATTGAGACATTTGAGGGCAATAATAAAGTCAATAACAATATGCTAATGCAATTTGATTAAATAGAATCAAGGAGATTTACTAGCCAATCTAATCTAATCTTTTTATCCGCCGTCTCTAACCATCCATTTCGATGTAGTTTTAGGTAGTTCGATGCACGTGCTACATTTTATTAGTGTCACTTTGTGTATGTGCTTGATGCACCGAAATCCCTAAACCAACACCCATGGTAAAGTGCTAGACAAACGGATATGCACATGATATAATCTCAACCCAAGATTTCTCATGTGTTACAATTTCCATTGGATCATGATAATCGGTGATTGGTACCATTTTATGGACCTACAAGGTCAATCATTTACAACCTAAAAACCTTATTGATTTAGTGTTTATGTCACAATCATCCTCAGGGATTGATTATGAAGAGTTTAGGCCTTTTGAAGTGGGATTAACTCCCTAAGTGGCCAATGGTTCAAACCTAGAAGTCCAACTAGATTTAAAGTCTCTTTTTCCAAAAGAGATAGGGCCCGATTCAATGGTCCAAATATTTACTTTCTCTCCCAATCTCTGGTCATTAAGTGGTGTATACCACTGGATTCCACACTTCAAGAGCTTTCCAATGGTATGTGGAACTCAAAAATCCGATATACCGAAAAAAAGTTATGGCCATTCGAAGTTGGTGTGGCGGGCCCAATGGGACGACCCGCTCGAGCGGTCCCAATTCGGCTGGCCCAAATCTGGGCAATTTCTGAGTCTGAAAATGCCCAATTTCAGTCATTCTTCTCTTATTTCAATTACCAATTATCCTTACACCATGTTAGACATGATTTGAGCCTCCAAAGCTCCATGTACAAGCTATTTCATCAAGCCACATCCATTCCATTATCCATTAACACTAATATATATATAGAACCCATTTCACATTATAAATTCCATTCAAATAAAAAGGTTGAATTCTGATATCCAAGAGAAATATAGCATTCAATCAAAGAATCAATTAACATGCATAAATCCAATTTGCTCATACTTGCCTCTTTTTTGTGCTTTTCACTCTAATTCTTTCATTTGACTTAATTGAAGCTAAAACCCCCAATCTTCTAAGCTCAAGCTAAACCCTACAATGAAAAAGTAATGAATGGAAATGAGTTAACATGCATTCAATTTAAATGAGTCTAAACAGTCCCTAATAGGCTTAGAATATCATTTAGAAGATGGGTTCTTACCAATCGAGAATATGATGATAAGAGGAAGCTTGAAAGTGAAGAAGATGATGCACTTGGGTTGGGGAAAAGCTTCCTAGCTCTTCAATCTTACATGGACAGTCCACTTGCATGGCTTCTAGTTAATCATCCAAGACATTAGAAAGGTGTAGAGATTTCATCAAAGAAATGTGTGAAGAGGAGAAGGGAATGAAGGGAAGCTTGTAGAGATGTTGGAAGATGGGGAACAAGATGTAACCTAAAGCACTCACATGAAAAGCCCTCTCCGTAAATTGGAAGAGGCGAGTAGAAGGAGAAGGAAATGAACAGGAATGGGTTCTCAGTCCATTGAAATAGGAAAAATGAAGGGGATCGTTGGCTGGTGGCTTATAAGAGGAGAATTTGTGTTCTCCTTTGCATGCAAACCCAGGTTCAATAGGGTAATCTTAGAAAAGGGCTTTTGGGCTTAGATGGGTTGGAAATGGGCTTGGGACTGGGTTGAGTTGGGTCCAAAAGGTTGAAAATTAATGCTAATGACATGCTCTATAAAATGCTCTAAACCCATTAGACTTTGGCAACACATGAGTGACCCAAATTATCAAAAGGCCATAGGTCTACCAAGTTAGCCCCAAAACTCTACAAATCTACCTAATCCATCACAAAGATAATCCAAAACATCCAGGAGGTACCTAATCAAGGTTATTTAGGCACTAAACCTACTAAGTTGGGGTTGGAGTCTAACAATGGGGTTCCCTGCTTATAGGTCCATGGTTTTCCTCGATAGAATAGCATTTGTTTGACTGATGCCAATATTCCACTCATCTCAAAAAATGAAAATTAATTAAGTATGTCACTAACACTCAAACATTACATGGTGGCCAGGGGTGGTATAATCTTCTGGGCTGATTCTCTCGGATCCAAGTACATCTGTTCGAGACTCGAGGCATTGGCAAATACTTATGGTGATTTTTTGAAGCCATGAGCATACCTGGCCGAAAGAGCTTCAAAAGGCATTTTTCTGGTGAGGACTTAATGGTTTATTTTGAAGTTCTATCATTATATGATGCTTGATTGAGCTAAGTGATGCCTGGTTTGCTAAGTGATGTTTGGTTTTGTTAAACTAACAACTGCACAAATGAGAATCAATTCTTTGTATCCATCCGGCGAACCCCTTCGTGAGAATGGCCATCTGCTATTAATCTCCTGAATTGAATGAGCATAGATATATGATGTCTGGGTTGTGAAAAAGACAATTATTGGCCATAGCCATATTTCATGCGGGGAAAAAACACATGTCACGCCCCCAAAAGTGAAACTGGGGATTATGCGTGAGATTAGGGCCAATTAAAATTTTTCTAACATTAATCAAATGCAACCTGGCCCTAATCATGTCCCATAGGATCAAAGTCCGCGGTAATGTATAAATATTTCCTCGATAAAATACAGCGGAACATCAAAATAAACAAATGGTACCATATAACATTTCAGAGTATGCACATCTTCATTTTCTATAGTTTAAGTTTAGCAAAAGATAACAAAAGTATATTAATTAATGGCTTCTATCAAAACCTAAGCCAAAAGAGAATAAATACGAACTAACCAAAGCATGAAGGCACTCGTGTGCTGGTCACAACGACAATACCGTCAACACACAACTCGTACTCACCATCAGGCTAAATTGCCTGTACCTTTTATTTATTTATTTATTTTAGGGTAGTTGTTGGGAGGTTGAAAGGGTACTTGGAATGGACATTGATCAAAGGCAGGCCAATATATGAAAACGCAAAAAAGGGTTAAAAAGTCAAGCAGATACTAGGGAGAATTTGCCATGCAAAGCTGTTTTACCTAGTACATGAAGGGTTTTTTTCTTTTTCCTTTTTTGAAATTCTTTATGATTTTATTTTAAAAGTTGAGGATAGTTTACTTAAAGAAAGGAGTTTCAATAATAGTATCCCCTGAGACAATAAAGTCCTGTTTGCTTATGTATTTGAGTTTCTAGGAATGTGAAGACTTTGTACATCAATGGTGATTGGTGAATATCCAAAAGATGAGTTATAAATAACATTTACTTTTATGGAAATTTTATCAAGGGGGAGATGAGCAATGAATATCTCCAGCCATCACCCTAGTAATTCAAAGCCGATGTCTCATCTCCATCGCAGCTTATATCCTTTACCCTTCACCTCATTTCTTTGAACCCCTCACTTTTTTAATAATTCTTATGTGATCTCATTTAATTCTACCCAAACAAGCAAGCCCTAAAATAGCCAACATAAAATTACCTAAATCTATAGATGTATACAAGCTCTGCTCATGAACTCAGTTACTTTTTACCACAATGATCATGCACGTCCAATTTGCTCGAGTCTTGATGGCACATGTACCCTTAATTGTACATAGTCTCTCTATATATAAATATAACATGGTGAGGGATGGATGCATATGAATATTTTCATATAATATATTCACTTTATGCACATGCATGCATTCATTTAACTTGACTGTATGTGTTCACAACTTCACATGTACACTTAATTGCACCCACAACTGTGTATATATATATGTGTCTGCATGCAAATATAATTAATGGGCAATGTTCTTCTGCATATACCTCTCACTCTATTGTGGTAAGAGATAGCTTGATGGGGCCCACTTAGGGCCCGCTGATTATGAGATTAGAGGAATAAAAAGAGCCATCTTGCGAGGGCCCGAATATTAAATTTGGAGTCAATCTCATGCCTCTAACCGCTTCATCTGTGATCCGTGAGTTCAATGACTTTATATTAAGAAAATGGCCCTTGAATCAATGGTCTAGTCCATTTGGATTGATGGAGACTCAATGATTCGGTATAATTTAGAGGATCCCGTGTGTGTGAACAATTTGAATGGATCATAAGATGGGCCCTATTATGTTGCCCTTACAGTAATACGGTAAAAGTTGTATGCATATGAAAGTCTCTCATAATTTTAAAGTAATCGGACATGCATTTAAACAGGATGTGAGACGTTTAAATCATGAATAATCTTGTTCTGTACTTGGATGGATTTGAGAACAGGTGCCAAATGGGATTGGTTTTCTGCTGGGTACTGCACGACTGATCCTCTATGCAATTTACAGAAACACCGAGGCACAAACAAAACACAAATAGTAGTAGGGATGGAGGAAAGTAGCCAGCCCTTAATCCAGCCTCTTCAAAGCCACGACTGTGATAGTGTGATGAAAGACATAGGAGTTCTGATGTATAATAACATTCAAACCCTCTAATAAGTAAACAGTGTGACAAATACAAGAACACTTTCTGTAAAGCCTTCTTGTATATGGACATTGAAAGGTTTAGGAGAGAGGAAGAGTTATATTTAGACAATGAGGTGAGTTCCTTTTATATAATTTTTTGGTTAGTTCAAGGTTGGAAATTAACGATTTTTTATCTTTGTTTGTTGTACTATGCTTTATTTTTGTTCATTGGAAGCAAGAAGGTCATGTCCCAATTGATTGTGGTTGGTGATCTTGAAAACTGTTATATTATGCTATAGTGAATGTGTAGGATTTTTTTTTTTTGGGAGTAAATGGTGTGTATGGATTGTAGTAGTGTAATTAAGCATGTGATGATGGGTCTGAGTCATAGTTTTAAAATACATTCTGACTCGTCTGAGTTCTTGAACTCAACGACTTTCCAAGTTGAGTCAAGTTTCCGAGTTTTTGTGGAGAGACATGCCTCGCGCGTGCTGGTCATTGGTTAGGCAGTAGCACGAGGAAAACCAGAATTCAGTTCAGGATCTGGCCTATCCTTATTCATCAATCTAGTCTCAAATTTTCTGTTTTCCTTTCAATGCATGAAGGACTAAGGCACATGGGGCACCCTTATTTTATATAAACAAGTTCCAAAGAGTCTCACTAAATAGAGACTTTTTTGCCAAGAAATCCACATCCACTAATCTTATTGGGAGTCTTATTAGTGGGACCAAAATCAAGTTTTACATTAAGTGAGATTGTATTGTCTATTGGTATCAACTTTGCTTGATCTAACATGGAACCCATGGCATGCGGGCCACACGATTTCCTATGATGATCTCTCATTTAATATAATACTAGTTTGACCGCCTCATGCTTAAAGTACAAAGCATGTGTATCATAAAAAAAAAAAAGCCACAGGGGTTTCAACATTTAAAAGATATAATTAAATTTATAACTTTTCATAATTAAAGTTTTATCGCCACCAATATTTTAAATTAGAAAATGAACAAAAATCATTTTATTTAAAAAAATAAACTAATGCAAATTTAAAGTGAAACTCGTAGAAGAGACTTGTGATGAAGAGAGTCCAAATAGTTTAGAGTCCCTTTGAATTTGAATTGAGTAGATGGAGAGTCAAGATAATGTCATGAGATTTTCATTCTCGTGAATTAGAAAAGAAGACTGTATTATGTTGCCAAGGCTTAGAAAAATTCCGATCACGTAGGATACTTCTATATTTGAGAAGATAAAGTAAAAATAGAGTCAAAAGTTTAAAGTAAGATTGAGCAGTTGTTATATATGAAAGAGACTGAATTTAATTGAAATTAACCTCAATTGATTTTGACCGTTCCATCTAATATTGACCTAATGACTCATTCAATTCCCAATTGACCGAACGACCGTAGATTCAATGCCCAATTGATTTCCAGCCTCTTTAAGTCCTTTCAATGGTTTTCAAGACTCCCATAACTCCTCTCCAACGTGCAATTCCTCCCCACTCCTATTTATTTTCCTATAATAAAACTCATTCCCTCTCCTCTCCACTTCTCCAACATGCAAAAATCCTACACATTCCTTCCATTTTGGCAACGATTGAGGTTGAAAATCATGGATAACATGCATAACTTCTTGCAACTCTTTTCGCAACTCTCTCTATCTCTCTCAACTCCTCTGCTACAACGTTGTCATCCATCTTCGTCCCCAAAATACATTTCCATTCCATTCATCTCCTGCTGCTTCGTTAATATCATCCCCAAGGATCGCCCCATCTTAGATCAGGGTTATCGAATCGTGCCCTGTCCAAAGGTACCCAATCCTACATCCTGACAGCAGCACCTTGCCCTCTTGCCATTTCCATCTTCACAATTATTTAAAGCTTTTATTTGTATGAAAACACTCACCCAGAAAACTGAATTTGCAATCGTGGTCCGATATGAAAAGAGTCTGGTCTAATGCTGCTTTGGATAATACCGCCGTTGCTCCTTTCTCGACCAGAAAAAACAGAGGTATAGATTCTAGCAATTTGTTGCTGAGAAAATACTAGCCCTGTGTGGATTCTACTTTATCTGTTCATTATTTCAGTTACTTCAGCTAAGAGTAAATTCTCATAAAGTTAAAGATATTTGGATTTTAGTTTTTACTGCTTTTAATGCTATGTGAGAGGTTGCATTTATTATTATTATTATTATATATTTTTGCTAAACTGCAAAAGAATTTCATTAAGGAAAAGGGTTTAAGAAAAAACCCCCAAAAGAGTACAGGCAAAAGAGGCCCAAAAAAAGACCACCACTAAACAATATAGAAGAGAAAGAGAAGGAGCGAAGAAAAACAAAAGACAAATCAAAATGTTATTCTTGAATGTTGAGAGAGCTATAGAAGCTTCTTAAGATATGACTGGAGTAGGTTCCCTTCATCCTCTTGAGAGAGAGAAGGATATATCCGCCATGATAAAATTAAGGATTAGCGAGGGAGCTAGTTTGATATTGGAGAAGAACCGTGTGCATCTCTCGCCTTTTAGATGAAGAAACAAGTAGAAAGGAAAATAGTTCCAATACCTTTCATGGTTTTAGCAACTGCTCTAGCTATACAAGAGGATAGGTTGGGAGGAAGTTTCAAACGACCTATAGAAAGAACGAGCTTCCAAGCGTCAATGACAATGAAGTGAGAGGTTGCATTTGGAAAAGCATTACCTATCAATTATTTTGTACAACTTAGGGGATACGGTGCGTGACTTAGGAAGAACACCCATTCTTCCAATTGCTGACGTTTCTAATGCATGAATGTGAAGAATGGGAATCACATATTAAAAATGGTGGATAAACTCCTCATATCATCATATTCTCATCATAATTATTCAAACATAAAGAAATAAATACTGCAAGAGTTTTGGCACCAACTTCCAACTAAAATGTCCATGATGGTGCTAGCATAAATCACTGCTCAATTTTTTTTTTCCAAAATCGTTATTCATCTTTAGAGTCTAGAGTTCTTTCTTTTTTCTTTTATGTTTTCATTCCTTCTTTCTTATGATCAATCGTTGCTAATTGGATTGCACACGTTAAATATATGGTTAAATTATGTTTCATTAATCTGATAATGAATACGCATAACACACTGGGAATTCATATGGCTACAAAAGGGCAAGCTGCAATATTTTGATGATTTCAGTAAATTTATATGTTGCTGATTTTCTTTTCGATTGTTTGGATGGATTTTTAATAAATATGTAAATTGATATGTTTTTCAACAAACTTATATATTGATGATTTTTATATTTGCTTTTTTTATTTTGAACACCGTAATAATCAATGATGCAGTGGATACTGAGTTACTGACACTATGTTGAGAATAATTTGGATGGACTATTTAAACGGATTCATCAATTGATATAATTTTTTACCTGGGCCCCAGACTTAATAAGGGTACCACAATATAGAAACTGATTCAAATTCTCCTCCTAACTGAATGTCTTAGGATTTTCACTATTAGCTATTGGTTTTAATTGTAATTTTGACTGTCTTATTATAACTTTTTAAATTTTCATGAATTTTAGTATCATTAGCACGGGCACGTTTTGCTAGTCAATTATGAAATTGAACCATGATTTCGAAATCAAGTCAGCCTTGCTTAATATATATTAATTTGAATAAGGGAGAAAACTCCTTCTATATCTGAGAAAATAAAGTCAAAATCAAGAGTGAAATCAAGCAACCAATTGCGAAACTAAACCTTAATTTTGAAATCAAATCACGGTCACTTAATATATTAATTTAATATTAACCGAGCCACTCTTATATGCTAAATGGTGTTTAAATGGTTGGTGTAAAGTAAAAAAGATTTAAATCTGCATTTGGTTGGATAAAGAGAATGGGGAATATGTTACTCCACCCCACTTTGTCATGGGAAATTGAACCTTAATTTTGAATCAGATCGCGGTCACTTAATATATATTAATGTAATATTAACCGAGCCACTCTTTATATGCTACTCACTTTTCTTTAACTTAATCCTAACATGACATCCTACTCCTCTTCCATACCTACCCTAATACAAACAGTGGTATGTTTGTTTGTAGATCGAGTAAAGTAAAATAGAATTGAGTGTCAAATCAAAATGAAAAAAAAAAAAAAGTGGAGGGAGTTGAGAGTAAAAGCATTATTTTTGTCATTTTGTGCTTTATATATATATATAAATATATTTTGTCCTTTTTTTACCTTTTTACTTTTTTTCATTTTGTACAATTAAGAGTAGTTTTTTTTTTTTTTTTTACAACCAACTTCCTTATGCCATCTTTTTTTTCTTTACTTGACACTTTATTTCATTTTACTTTACTCCACCTACAAACAATACCTGGTTATGAAAAGGGTTTTCCAATAAACCAATATTTAAACATTGACTTTTTTGGACGAAATATGTCCCAAAACTCGTGTATCAATGGCTGCGGTCCCGTTGGTGATTTTCATTGGGATATCACCTTTTGACACCCCTTTAAACCTCAACCAAACCCTTTTACTCTTTTCATCTTCTTCTTTTTCTCTAGCTATTTCGAGGCTCCCTCTCCTGGACGGTGGCCTCAGAGGTGTTTTACATCCTATCTTTGCATTTTTTTATCACATTTGGAGTGATTAATGCAAGTGGTGTAATCTTTGACGTAATCTTCTTATTCTTTGTGGCTCATGCGTTTAGAAATCAAGTTGTTTCTCTTTTTCTTTCATCATCCACCAACCTTCTTTCGAGACACCATTCAAAAAAAAAAAAAAAAGCCTTCTCTCGAGATTGTGGCTCCACTTGATGGTAAACCACATCCAATTCTTGCATGTCTTTGGATTCATTGTATGATTTTACTTTTTACACTATCAATGTTTTTCCCCGTCCTTCATTGCTTAAAATCTATGTTTTATGGATGGAAAGATCCTAATGAACCAATAAGTTGGAAGGTAGAAGACAAAGTTCCAAAGAAAACTCATAAAAAAAAAAAAAAAAAAAAAACCCACAAAAGAGTCAAGGGAAATGTAGATTCAATGTTTTAATTTATTTTTAGGAGTGAGTAAACAGCGATTTCGCCGCATTTCAAAGAAAAAAGAGGGAAAGAAATGCGGCAGGGGGGCCTTTGCTATCCATATTAAAATTGTGAGGCCTTTATCGTTCTCACGGCATCCCAGAGAATTTTTCCGGTAAAATCCTCTTAAATTTTTATTTTATAGTAATCTCCAACAATCTCCCAAATTTTCTTTCCCCCTCGTCTTCACAACCCCATTGCTCCTTTCTATACATTCCACCATGACATTACGCAGTAATATGCTGAGGCTGAATATCAACAACTGCAAAACAATCCCAATAACATTATATTATATATATGCCCCTTTCTTACCTCCATCTAAAAAAAAACGAAGTGAATGAATAAAACGTAGAACGAATGAATGTTTCCAAGCAGATAGGATTGAGAGAGGGATGCCTCTATCACGTGAGGACAAGCTCTGATCTTGTAGCACTGCAAGATCCCTATCTTATCTCCAAAGAATGCAGTCTACAGTGGGACTCATAATTCTCAAAAGGCAATTTCCATTTGATTGATCTAACATAGAATTTGTGGCATGCGGGTTAGACGATTTTTTTATGTACACACCAACCATGTATAGAGTTAATAAAAAAAAATAATAATAATAACCCTCGGAGCTAGGGCCCCATATATGAAATGTGGCCTGCTATGATAGAAGTGCATATCATAATATCCATCAGCCGACATCTTAATAGTTGGTCGAAGGTATCTGCTAAGTGGCAGACTACCAAGATTTCCTTTGATGAGAATCGTATTCACCATTGAATTGCTATTGGTGAATTATTCTGCGTTTAATTAACTACTTACCGTCCAGAGTTAACTCTGAAGGGTAGCTTAGTTGACTTAGGACTACGGTTTACATCTAGAGGTTGAGGGTTTGAAATTGCACTACCACACTAGGGCCGCAGGGGATTTACTCGGCTCGCCCAGGGCCTGTTGGGATTATTTTGGCACAAAAGATGGGACGCCCTCAGTTATAACAAAAAAGAAAAAAAAATAGTTACGGTCTAGAGTTTAGATCTAATTGGGGCTTTGGGCATAGACTGTATAGTCCACAAAAAAATTGTCAAATTTTTACCGACTCATTGGAGTGGCAAACTTCCAAGATTAGTGAGAACGGTATTCTCAATTGGCTTGCTAATGTGCAGGAAAAATTTTACCAACTTCTAAGGCTGGATGGGAGCTAATCGGGTGTTTTATTACATGTAACTAATCCAGTCTTGGAAGTCTGGTATTCCAGTGGATGGAGTTTGATTTAATATTTTAGATTGGAAGAGTTTTATGATCCTGCAAATGGGAAAAAATGTGAAGGGTTTTAGTTGTTGGTCATCCACCTCTAACCAGATTTGGGCGTGATCCTGCATCTCTGTTGCATGTAAACCACTCGTGGAGTAAATATCAGCATAAAGTTTACATAATATCAGCATAAAGTTTACATAATGTGATAGAATTGTGCATCGTACTCATTTGAGTGGAGTTGCAGACTTTATTTGCAAAAATGGGGTTTAGAGCTAACAAAACCACGGGGATAGTGTACAGTATTGCAATCTTGAGGTTGTGGGTTGAAGTCTTTAGGGCTTATTTCTTTGCAAGTATTCGATGTTGGTTTTTTTTTTTTTTTTTTTCTATTTTTTTTTTCTCTTAGAGCATTTGGAGAATTCTAAATCACGTTACCTCATATCTCTTGAGAGAGTCTTGGATCATTAGCTCACGCTTTTAGGGGCATTTGCCAATTCCACATGCAATAGGAAAATGGTATACATAGATAAATGATTCACATATGAAACATTTTCATATGCACATTTCTTTGTTTGTCATTTCACACCGCTCACATGTGGCTGATAGTGGCTCCAACGGTTTACCATTTTTATAATTTTTCATAAATATATTAAAATATGTGATGAATAAAGGCATGGGACTTGACCCCCAAGCCAAAAATAGCATTTTAAAGAGTTTGGATGGTTCGAATTATGAAAATATGGCCCACAGGATTCAGAATTATAGATTATGGTTCTAGGCTTTTTTGCAAATATCTAAAAACTCGTAATGAATTAAGACTTAAAATCTTGTCCTATGGCCATTTTATTTATTTGAAATAGGATCAATGGGTTTAGATCATGAATTTGAGGCTCACATGAATAAGAAATAATAATAATAATAATAAAACCAGACGGGGTTCAATCATGTTTCAATAGTGTGCAAAATCAATATAATGGATCCAACAGTTCAGTATTTTTCATAGTTTTCTCAAGATCCATGGATAGTTTCTTTACAAAATTTGGTCTCATGGTTTTTTAGACCTCTTGAAGACGATTAACGATTCGGATCATAAAATGGGTGCCATGGAAGTGGGAAATGGTACATCAAATAGTCTGAACTTTGGGGGTTTTTTTTTGGGGAAATATCTCAAAATCTAAAATGAATTGATGGCTGGGAATTGGTCCCATTGTTGTTTTTGACCTTTAGAAGAGTTTGGACGGTTCAATTGACTTTTTTGTGCCCACAATTGTGTAAAAATAAAAAAATAAATTGCCTCAATTGTTGTTAAAAACGATGTTCATCCCACCTTATAACAGTGCTATGCCACTTAGTTTATCATCTCATGAGGTGTGAAAGCTAACTACACAAAACCATACATATTTTTACCCCATTCTCACAATTGATTTATGCATCACATGTGTAAATCAAGAGACCATTACGCATGTGAGTCATTTACCAATGTAAATGAGGTAAATGACTCTAAACAAGAGACCACTTATGAACAAGAAACATGGGGCTACCTTTTCAAATTCTAAGCTCCTCAAAAGCACACCCACCTCTATTTGAATGAGTCCGTTGTATTATAAAATTGATGGTCTCATGTGAGCAGTCCAATTTATGGGGCCACGTAGATATATTTTTTTTTTATCAGTGGGAGGAGGGCATATGGAAAGTTTTATCCTCGACAAGAGGAAGATAAAAAAATTTGCCTTACCTCCCATGATTTAACAACACATCTTAGCCGTATAATTTCTTGAGATTTAATTCAATGACGAGTGAAGGTTTAATGAGTGTAAATTGGTTTTAGTGTTAAATTATTTTACCACAAAACTATCAAATGGGTTGAAGAAAGGTTGGCCCAAATGGGCCCCATGAGCCAGGCTGCAGATGTAGTCCACTCCTAGGATAACGTTCTCCTATATAGAATATATAAATAAAATATCAAAAAAATCATTCGTCTTATTCATCGTTCTTCATGTGCTTAATCTTGGATGTCAAGTGTGATTAACTACTATTTAAGTGAAAAAAGTAAAACTTTGCGACCTTGAAATAGAATTCTATTTTTGCTTGGAATAATTTTAAGAAGGTATAAAATCTTTAGCTCATTTTAAAATAAAATATATAAAAACTTGAATATTTCAAAAATGTATAAAACTTTTCCACAATTCTTTCCATCAATTCCTCTTGATAGTTTTTTTTTTTTTTTTTGAAAAATGATAACAATACCCTTCTTTTTTTGTCTTCTCTTAATCTTTTTCCCCTCTAAAACTGGCCATTTTGATTTTGATGATTATAACTGTTTAATGAAGCTAGTTTATTAGTCATTTGGAATCGCCTTTTGTTAATCATCCATGTATAAATGTAGTTAAAGTGGGAGCCACGGTCATTTGGTTGGTTTGGACTTTATCATTTATCTTAAATAATTTATTAAAGAGAAAAATTTTGAAAACTAAAATAAAGGTAATTTTATCATTTTTCTAAAAAACAAAAAAGTTGCTAGTATAAGTTTTCCATTGTTATTAAAAGTAGAAAAGCTGCCAATACAAGTGAAAGGCCATCAAAACAAGTTTTTCACTGTTATTATAGGCGGAAAAGTTGGATTCTTGGTAGGATATATATAGTGAAGAGAAACGCTAGTATCGCCTATATTTATTTTGGGTGACGCTATCGTCCCTGGTAAGAAAAAAAAAAAGAAAAAGAAAAAGGTGATTGGATGAACGATTTTGTACAGTGGAAAATACTTTTCATTATTTCTTACAACGGCTAATTACGGTTCATTTTTTGATAATTTTTTTTTATTTATAAAAAGGACTTCATTGAAAGAAGTGTGCAAAATTTTATATCTTTTTGAAATGTTTAAATGCTCATGTACTTTTTTTTAAAAAATGAGACAAATGTCTAATTATCTTTTTCAAAATCTTCCATTTAGTGAGACACCAGACACCTAGCACTTCTCGGAGGATGTGTGTATTTAGAGCCACTGGAGGTGAGCCGAATGAAAAAGCTCCTGCTGCGTTTTGCAAATGGGATGCTTTGCCGCTGCCGCCGCCGCCGCCGCCCTTCTTCCCTCACCATCTTCCATCTACCACTGCTCTGAGAAGAAGCAGAAGAAGATCGAGAGACTGGTTGGCATCGCTCGAGCAAAACTCCACCAAGGCACCAACGGCGACCCTTTCCTCGAAGCCGCCATCAATGCTGCTTCTCTTCGTTTCCAAGAGACCCATCGCCCCAGTAACCCTTCTCCTCCTCTCTCTCTCTCTCTCTCTCTCTCTCTCTCTCTCTCTACTTTTCTTATCTTGCTGATATGGGTTTTGTACCTTGTGGTTCAAAGAATGAAGAATATTTTGTCATTCTCCTAAATCTATACTTTTGGATCAAACTTTTACATACTTTAAAATGTCCGCCCAACTCAAAAAGTGAGAAGTGGGCTCCTCAGTGCAGATTTCACTCACCTATATCTTGACTTACTGACCCCACTGATCTATATTTCCCATTTAATTGAGCCCAGTGTTAGGATGTTGTTAGTGGAACTGTGATTGGTCATTCCTCCTGATATGATGTGATATGACAATACAGTTCAGTAAATTGATAATTTGTTCTGTATCTTTCTTTCTTGAAAAAAAAAATTAAAGAATTAAAACTGCTGAATGTTGGAATTGGTTAAGTTTGATTTGGTATTATGTGGAAATAGAGTTTGTTTTTGCCAATAGAACATGTGATTTGATGAAGGATATGGTTTGAAGAGAATGAACTAGACCCAATCACTTTATACTTGTACACACATACTTCATCAATGCATTTCTGTTACTTTATCACACACAGAGAGATGCCGGTAATTTAATACATAGCGTTGTAGCCCACTATGTGTTTATAGCAATATGTTTCCAATATGAACAGAAGTAGAAGATGCATTTGATTTTTAGGGAAACAAGTATAATGCAAAAGAGGCACTAGCTACTCTCATTTGTTTTCTTACAAAAATCCTTGTTGTATGATGCGCAGAAATTTGAAGTGACTTTTAGGCTGCATTTTTGTTGCTTTCGGCTGAGAGGAGAAAATTTTCTCAAGTTTGTGTGATTCATCAGTACAATAAGTGAAACCCCCCACCCCCACCCCCACCCCCACCCCCACCCCCCCCCATCAAAATCCATGAGAGAATTTTATCTGCTCCCTGGAATAGTTTAAATGCATGCTTATAGCTTTCTTTTTTGGAAAACAAACTATTGTTTATTTGAAATCAAGTTTGTGACAAAAAAGCTGATATTTCAGGTCCACTTTTTCTTGATCCTTATGCTGGTTGCCTTATTCCACCATTCACTAATAAGGAGATGAAGCAGTACGGGCCACCAGCTACACCTTCATGCCACTATTGCATAGCTACCAAGTTTATTGATGATAAACTGCTCAGTACTCTGAATCATATGGAAGGACTTCGACAGGTATTTTATTAAGAAACTCCCCCCCCCCTCCCCCACCCCACCTTTTTCCTGGAAGCGCCGCCTGTGAGTGTTGCATGTGTGAGTGTGTGCATGCATGTATATTAAAATTTCCCAAAGAGGTTAGATCTCTTTTAGCTTAAAGGAGGTCTGGTCTGTGGGGCCACTTTTGTTCAATCCAACTAGCTACAATCATTTCCCCCCTTTCCCCACCATATATTATAAGTGCGTGTTTGTGAATTGGCACTCACCCCAAATTAACACTTACTCTTCAGCCAGACCCACCAAAAAGACCAAACTCAACAAACCCCCCATTCCACCGCACCTTAATAGGCCAAACAACTTAGCAAAAAAAAAAAAAAAAAAAAAAAACCAGGCTAATTGGATTATGTTTGGTGTGGATTTTAAGGCCTCAAAGTCAATGATAGAGAAGTATTAAGAAAGTGTGTTTGACTCTGATGGTAAATGCCAATTCATGGGTTGAGTCTTGAGTGCGATGGGTTTGCTTGATCGTAAGGGGGCCTTGGTTATATAGTTGTCAATTTCATTTTGGACCCTATTGGTTTGACTGTGGAATGAAACATCTAAGCAGGTCTGGCATTTTGGTATTTCATTTTGGAGTTTTGTTATGGTAAAATTTCACAAGTAATAAAAAAGAAAAATAGTTAATAAAAGTGAAATTAAAATATACATATATATTAGTAGTTTAGTACCTACACAAAATGAGGAGCCTTTTTAGTAGTATATTAGTAGTTTAGTACCTACACAAAATGATGAGCATTTTTGTTTAAGGAAAATTTATAAAGCATTGCACTATTTTCCTTGTTTGGCCCAAAATCTGGTTATTTCAGCCTGTTTAGCCGATAGGCCAAGAATAGGATCCAAACTGCCAAACAAGGCCAAAAAGGTCTGAATTTGGAGCAATGTTTTATGCAGGTTGTTCGGTTCAGTCATCTGACTGATCCAAGTAGTTTCAACTTATCAGTTGTAACAAACTCACTTGACTCTTAAGTTTGTTAAGCCCCACATGAGTAATTCTTATTTTGATCCTATGAGCTACTTATTTTACGGGATCATTTTCATGTGTCTGCATAGAAGACAATCTAGTGAAGTGGTGAGATGACACCTTTTGGGCCCACTTGGTATGTAACACATGGTGGTGGATGGGAATGGGATACATAGGGCATAATCAATTGCATTTCATTTTGGCCGAAAAAGGATGAAATAATTCATTTTACTTTAGGCAAAAAATTTGGTTTGCTTAGTCTGAAAGACTGAAACAAGTTTATTCTTGCAAAACATGTTTGAAAATTTCTTTTCCCTTTAAGCCGGACCTGAAAAATGGGTAAGAAGGCCTCTGTCCCTGACTATTGCTCAGCTGGTTAGGCCATTAGGGACATGAATATGTGTGTGTGAGTGTGTGGAGAGAGCATGAGTTCAAGCCCATATAGGATAGGAAGGTCTTTTTACTCTGTCCTTGTCATATGGAAGGGCATAAAACAGATGATTCTGTATTTATTAAGATTATTTCCCTTCTCTAATTTTTTTCTTTTATCTATTTTTCCCCAAACCTTTAAATTGAGCTTGAATGGGGTAAAATGGTCTTTTTACTCTCTCTCAGTCAAATGGAAGGGCTTAAAATGAGCGATTGTCTATTTAATAGGATTACTAGAACTACCCCTAGTTTGGAGTCTCGTGTGTTTTGAGCTTGAATGGGGTTAAATGGTCTTTTTACTCTCAGTCAAATGGAAGGGCTTAAAATGAGTAATTGTCTATTTGTTAAGATTACTACCCCTAGTTTGGAGTGTTCCCTGTGTTTTTTGAGGGCTTAGCTCCTTTTCTTTTTGCTTTTAGTTTCTCTCACCCAAGGTTTTTTGGGGTTTTTTTGGGCTCTGTATATATCACTTATACTTTACGGTTCCTTTTAAGCAATGAATACAATCACCATAAAAAAAAAAAAAAAAAAAAAAAGATTACTACCTCTTTCTACATTTTTTGTATCTTTTTTCCCCGTTAACCTTTAAATGAAGCTTGAAAAATGGGTGGAAAGGTCTTTTAACTCCCTCCCAATCAGATGGAAGGGATTAAAACAAGTGACTTTGTGTATTTGTTTAGATTATTGCCCCACATGGACAGGAGATGGTTTGGAAATATCACCATCCAAATATGGTTTTGGCCCTAGAAAAATCAACTGGTTATATAATGCAAATTTTCAAGGGCAATCATGAGCTGGGGTGATTGGATGTGAATGATTTTTTACCCACTTCTTGTTTAACCGGTTTCTTAGATGCTCCACCAATCCTCATGATCAATCCAAGGCCTTCACATTCCAATGTGAATTGGCAGGCATTCCAAATTGGTCATCATCTAATTGTAAATTATTCTTGGTTTGTTGAACAAAAATACCATCTTTCTGAAGGGTTGAAAATTGTTAGAGGCCTATAAATTATGGGTTAGAATGATTCTATGAAGACCATTTTTGCCCACTGCTAGCCCACTTAGACTTTTCTTGTCAACCATCCTTTACATTTGCACACATCAACGTGTGCCCCTTGGAGGTGATCACAAATTGCTATATTTTGGAGGATCTATATGACGAAGCTGCAAAGCCCAGCTGTATTGCCATATATTTTGTAACATAATATATTGTGTTATATTATATTGTAATCCATGAAGTTCTCTTATACCCTACAGATTGTTTTGTTGACAGATGGCATGGACACCAGACCCTATAGGCTTAATTGGCCCCAGTCGACCATAATATTTGACATATCACCAGGCAGGATTTTCAAAATTGCATCTGAAAGACTTGGAGGTGTGTATCTATCAAGTTAATGGCAGCCTAAGACATTTTGCTTCTTTTGCATCATTTTGACCACGTAAGAGATGCCAAAGATATCTACTTTGTTTTATTTGTTAATTAATTTATTTTTATGAGAATGTAACTGTATGACTTGAACACATACTTAGGGAGCCCGGCCCGGCAGGTTGGTCAACGTGTCGCGGCCCATCCCAGGCACGGCACAACCCGTGGCTTGGCATGGCACGCCCTGTGTCTCAATGAGGCACACCCCAAATCCTTTCAGCCCATGCTTGGAAATAGGGGAGACTTGTGTTTATTGGTGGGTGGATAGACTTATGAATGTTGGTGGGATAATAGATGCATTTAAAACGCCTATTTATGGCATGAAGACTTAAGAATTGAGCAATTCGAATTTCAATGAGTGGTATTTACGGCCTTATTACAAGCTTCAATGCGGTATTTATAGCCTTATACAAGTGTCAATGGGGAGAATTATGTGTTTATTGGTAGGTGGATAGACTTATGGATGTTGGTAGGACAATAGATACATCTAAAAGGCCTATTTATGGCATGAAGATTTGAAAATTGAGCAATTCAAATTTCAATGAGTACTATATATGGCCTCATACAGGCTCCAGTGTGTAATTTATAGCCTTATACAAGTGTCAATGAGTGATTTTTATGGCCCTCATACAAGTTTCAATGTGGTATTTATTTCAAGTTCATTGTTTTTTGCATTTTTTAAAATTTATTTGAAAATAAAAAAAATCGGAAAATGGGCCGGCCCATCAGCATGATCTAGTGCGACACGAGCCTAGCTGTGCCTGTGGGCTGTGCTGGGACAAGGGTTGTTTTTGCTTCCAGGCTGGCAGGGCCCGGCCTAGTAAAGGCTGCGGCCATTTCACAGGCCGTGCCGTGCCATGGCCCATTTTACATCCCTACACAGACTCGTGTTAATGTTGGACGCAAGACAAGGGGTGTTTTCGCTTCCAAGTGGAGCCTTCATATTCCCACTTTTCTTAGGCACTTTAGGTTAAAAATTCAGCTAGGTCCCCATGTAAGATGGAAGCCTAAAAATTTAGCTGAATACAAAGATCATCTCTCTACGAGTCCTCATTTTGAGTGAGAAACCCAAAAAAAAAAAAAAAAACCCAGACGGAAAACAGGCTCGAAATGGAGTTGATCGACTCCTCTGACTAAATCATAAGGATTTTTCTCCAAATTGGAGGTTTTTGCTTTCAAGTGGAGCCTTGAGATTCCCACTTTTCTTAGGCACTTTAGGTTAAAAATTCAGCTAGATCCCCATGTAAGATGGAAGCCTAAAAATTTAGCTGAATACAAAGATCATCTTTCTAAGAGTCCTCATTTTGAGAGAGAAAAAAAAAAAAAAAAACACAAGGAAAACAGGCTCGAAATGGAGTTGTTCGACTCTTCTGACTAAATCATAAGGATTTTTCTCCAAATTGGAGGAATCAATCTATTAATTGCTAAATCTATGAGGACTTTCAAATGCCCTTAATTTGCTTGAACACGGCCCCGGATGTTTGACATGGCTGCTTGCCTGTGGAAGATGTATATGATGGCAATGCAAAATGCCAATCATCATCCTCATCATCATTGAAGCCTTCGCCCATTTATTTAGTTGGTTTTGTGAATTCTACTCTCCTGCTCATCTCTATTTAAAGCCATCTTCTTTGCACTCAACGTCTTAATATGTCAATTTTTGGTTTCTTCATTCCAAGTCTTTATTGGCTCTCTCCTTTCTCCTAGTTCCTTATAGCAATTCAATGCTTCGTACTGTGGACAATGGCTATTACAAATCCTTTGCACACATGCCCAGATCACCTCAACTGGATTTTTTTCTTCTTTATATACTCTCCACATCCATCTTAACATGTACATATTTGTCACTTGCAGGTCTTAGAGCAACTTATGGAAGTTTCTGTTCCTGAAGACTCTTTTACCTTGAGTGTCTTAATTGCTTACCCTTTTTTTTTTTTTTTGAGACTTGGGCTTTCACAATCCACAGTGTCTCTTACGTTTGTTTAGTGATCTACCTTACAACTCATTTCCTTTTCACACTTTCTTTTTTATTTGAATATTTGATGTGACTGCACAATGCACTGATGTTTTTCATTCTCTTTTCTCTGCGTGAAAATTGGGTTGGAGTCTGGAACATATATGGTACCTAAGCTGATCTGGACAAAAGTTATTATAAAGAGAAGTGAGAATATGCCAGATGGTGCTTAACATGTTTATGATTTCTCCTGTGTATTGAATGGAAGTGAAAGGAGAAACTGTTTTCAAAGCCACATCAAATTTCTGTAACCTTCATAGATCCTCGTTAATCTTTTATATGTCGTCTTAGTTAGAACATATGTTGGATGGAATACTTGAACGTTTAAATGGAAACCCTGATGTCTCTGATACTGTAATTGAACCATAAACTAAGAAAATGGTAACATGCAGTGGCGGACCTAGGAAATTGTCCTTTTGGTGTTGGGGGGTGGGGGCATATGTAAAAATAAATATAAGACTTAAAAAATTACCGGGGTTCCTGTGGATGGCTAAACACATGAAAATATTGGACCGGGCAATGAAGTATGATGACAATATCAACAATTATAGGTTTGTCATCATCAATTATAGGTCATAAAAGACTTTGAACTGTGGGATTAGGTATTGTTGAATATGTTTGTAGAATAGTATTCCCAAACATCGCTAGTAAGATAAAGATATATCAATGGAGTAGATAGAGAGAGGAAAGATGTATCAAAGGTGAGTGAGAAAAGAGAGAGAAGAAAGAAAAATGAAAGTAATTAGAAAGATAGGAATGCTGTTGGTTCTGTGCGTGTCTTTTTATTTCAACAGGAGGGGAGAACTGATGTGTAAGCTGTAATCGAGCTTAACCAACTCAATTGGAATTGTTGGCTAGACTATTTTCTTTTATTGGTTTTCATAGATCTCTTACTGTAGGATTCTATAAAAGAACTTCTTTCTTTTCTTTGATCTCATTCAGACTTAATTATCTTAGGTTTCTATAAGTTTCACGCTAAATGGACATAAAGCCCACAACTTACAATTAATTATAATCTCATTATTTAACTTATGATGTTGTGATAAATTGATGTCTCTCTCTTTCTTTGTGTAGGTCCATAGTTATGCATCTTGATCTTCTTGTATTAATATTCTTTTCAATACAGATACCGTTCACCCTAAAAAAAAGTCACTTAAACTATAAAACTAATGCTGTCTGATTACTAACACATACTGAAATGAAATAAAAATATCTCTTAATTACTTGTAGAACTTCCAGTACATAAGAGGGTAATTTGGATAGGTCTTTTGTTTCTTTTTTACATATATATGTTCTTTCTCAATCATTTTTCTGTGCCAACATTGTGACTGGATTTCTCCTAGACCAACAGTCTTAATGAATATCACATCATATAAGACGCCTTCACATTTTATCACATCTTATAAGATGCCTTCACATTGTCTCTGCTTTTCTCCTTCATTTGTTTAAGGTATTGGAGCTAAGATTTCAAGAACCTGCATGCTTCTCCACGTTCCACTGGAGTCTTCTGACATACACCGGATCTTGCATAGGAAAGGCTTCAGTGGCATCAGATCAAGCATATGGGTGTTTCAGGTGATCCATGGTTTTTAATAGCATGTAGAGGCTGAACCAATATCCAATTAGGGACAGCATGCCATATTGGTGTTGTCCATTGTCCAACTTGCGGGATTCTAGATTATTTCATTTCCTAGGCGTACAGACTACAGATATGGCCCTTTTTTTACTGTTATGCTGTGCCTTGTGCCCAAGCCCAGCCCAGGAGACGGCCGGGCCGGTCAATGCCGTGTCTGGCCTGAGCAGCCCGGCCCATCTTTCATCTCTACCTAAGATACAATATGGACACGGGGTACAGGACGAATATAAACCCAGTCATCATGTGCCAGTAATTATTTATAATTAGTATAATGTAACACAAAATCAAGTTTATAAGCCTATAAATTCATTAATATCAGCACACAAATATTAGCAAAAAAAGTAAAGATAAAATAAAAGTTTATGTTGTGTACCTTGATTTCCAGCAAGTCACGATTCATGAAGAAATTTTGTTGCTCACTTGTTTAATCACTTACTAGCGTAATAACCCGTGCTTAGCACAGGTATGGGCAACATTGCAACTTAAATATTCATGAATGAAAAAAATATCCCTAAATTTTAGAAAAAAAGAAAAAGAAGAAAATTGGAGAAAGGAAATGGTAGAGTTTTGGTAAAAAGAGAGTTCCAAAAATGGAAAGGTGAAAGTTTGAAAAGTGGGTTGTAGAGCTGGTTTTTGGTAAAGAGATATAGTTAGTTTGCATTAGATGAGTGGAGAGAAAACTGAAAAGATTTGAAAAAAAAAGCATAACTGCCGGTCAAAATTAAAACAGCGGGTCAAAATTAAATCCAAAAACTTCTAGCTTAATACATTATAATATGAGTATATCTGGGGGGCAGACCCCGTAGTGACACCTGGGTGGATTTGAAAAAAGTAACAGAAGGGGCTATGGGCTGTATGTCCCACTCACCTATTCAAAGTTGATAGCGGCCCACCCTGATGACTGCATAACCCTCCCCACTTGGAAAACCCCCATATCGTTGAAACCCTTTCCCTTTGAATACCCCCAACTTGCAAACCTCCCCTGTCTGGTCTTTCCCTCCAGCTCTGGCTACACCCTCGCTCTTTCTTCGGCAGCGCCAGTATTCCTCTCTCTTTCTTTCTGTTCTCTATTCTCTTGATCTCTCTCAATCTCTTCATCAAGAGCATGCATAGTGGACAGCTCAATGGCATTTCAGTTTGCATGAAACTGAAAGTGCTTAGAAGAATAATGCTCAGAACCAGAGAATCAAATAATGCTACGGAGGAATAATGAAAATTGATTCAGAGTTGGTGCTTAGAGGATTTAAACCTAATTTTACTAATTCGAGATCAATTCTAGGCCGCATGACATCCTGACAAGAACCACGACTTCATGGCTAAAAAACTACCCTTGCCTCATTTCCCACCTCCATTGTTTCAAGGCGTGATTTCCTTCTTCAGCCAATCCAATCCTTTCAACATACTTCCCCCTCAGCCAATCCACTATTTTTTTATGGCATGAGTGCATGGGACATGTAATTTTCAATTATAGACAACAGACCTTTCATAATTTTCAATTATACATTGCAAATCTTTCATCTAGGCTGATCTCATGACACGGTTCTGAAAGCCAGATGATATGATCCATATCAGCCATTACTGATGTTTGCGCTTTAAAACATTAAAAAATTGTATTTGTCTAAGCTCTAACACGAGCCCTTTAAAAGAGGGCTAAATGTTTAGGTTCACTGATCTTGTGATGACAGCAAGGTGATCGGTCCAAAGAGATCGAATCCACCAATGGTGGTTGTACCCATCCAATGGGACTTGCGTGAAGGCGGGCTCTTTGATCTGTGGTTCAGCCTTTGCAATGTAATAAGTTGTGAAGGTTTTTTTTTTTTTTTTTGTCATTCCTTGATTTATGTCTATCTGCAATTCTTAAATTTAAAAGAATTCACATATGTTGGCATTTTGATGGGTACTTCTGTTTTGGGGCTCATGGCAATGAGTGTCAGCGATTTTTTACTTTTGCGCAATATTTTTACTCAGTTCCATCTCTCTATCTTTTTTATTCTTCTTATTTTCTATTTTTTTCTTGTTTTGGTTTTTGATTAACCTTAGAAATTCTTTGATGTTGGTGATTTTTCATTTTTTTTTCAATATTCTGTGGGTTTTTTCTTAATATCATCCACCCCACTCAAACAAAAATCCGTGGTCTGCCACTGTATATCTGCTTTACAGGTCTAAAGTCTAATATTTTCAAAGAAAAGTAGTCAAGCATAAAATATATAATAGTGGACATTACACAGTCCATAAATTTTAAGTTATAACTTCTATGTATAAACATAACATTGAGTATTTGCATCATAACTCAACACGAATTTATATGACATACCTTTTTCCTTAAAGATAAAGACAAAATATTTCAACAAAGTCTAACAACTTAAAGAAAATTATCATCCATATTTCAATTTTAAGTCACTATACAATATTCATCATCAAAATCAAATGTTGTTCAAATTAGGCTCCCTCCTTATTTCCACACATATGGGAGGATGATGTGACAGCATCATTTTCACATAATGGAAAATGTTGAATTTTCTCTTACATGTCTTGTTCAATCTCCAAAATGATTTCTTCATCATCATCCAATCTTAACCAATATCCAACTCCCACATCTCAATATTGGGATGGTCCTTTTCTAGATACATAAAAGTTTAAACCAATTTTAGTGTTTTATGAATTAAGTAATCATAAAAAGTAAAATTTTCAAAATTAAATAAAAAATATAATAAGGGTGAGTTAAATTTGTTTAGCATTATTATGAAATAAAAATTACTTGTATTCTTTCTTCTTGAAAATAAACGAAGATTACTATGCACATACAGCAAATCTTCTGCCCTTCCAGTTGTAAGCTTGTTTCTTTTGATGGTATAGATTTAAAAATAAGTACTCCTATTTCTTTCGCACCTTGATGATGAACCGGTTTTAAAGAGAAGCTTAGATTTTAACTCTTAAGAACATATCATTGCATTCCTCATCATACAAGAGGATGAGAGGTATTCATATCTTCCACTACATGCAAGTTACTAACATAACCAAAATGGAGTGCCAAAATTTCCAAACTCCACATTAACCTCTCTTAAGTTTCTCTTGTGGAAATCGACGATCAAAACATGCAAATTGGTTACCCGATACTTCCATATCCTTGTTTGGAGCAACATGTTTTACTCCTTTACCTCCTCTAATAACTCATGCATTACTATAGTATTTAAGATTAAATGAGTGTGCGTCATAATGTAAAGGGGTAAGGCTCTTATTCCACCTCGAAACAAGTATTTCATACAATACATCAAAAAATTCTGATTTACGAATCAATGTCTTTCTTCTCATGTTGAAATAACTTTCACATTTTTCAATCAGTGTGACCCACATTTCGTATAATAGGTGTAAAATTGGAGTATCTGTGTCTGTAATTCTTAACATGTTAATTATGGGCTCACTAAAATCCAAAAGGTTACCAACCTTATCCCACCATTCATCATTTAAAACACATTATTTAATAAATTGGGCTCTCTCATCCTCTTTTTTTAGGTATTTCCTATCTCGATTAATGACCATTTTTTTAATACATCTTTTACCTTCTCAATGAGCCTAGTCATCACTATGGTAGGTGCAAATTGTGTTTCAATTACCCATCATGGTTGACAATGATATTTCTGATAACTTAACATAATATCTCGAGATTTTTCTAAAATCCTGAGGCCTTATAAGTCAAACTGGTCTTCCAAAAATATTTGAGAAACAATCAATTTAAGGACGATCTTTTGAAGAGAAAAGCTTGGATTCTAGATTCTGAAAAGCCATGATTACGAATCGGCATATAATTCTGGACAACCAAAACTGGGTGATCGGCAATTGCTCAAGTGTTGATAGATGCAATGATCAGTGGATTCCTAATTCCAGCCACTATGGTGAGAATGAAATAGTTTACCCAGCCCAGTCGTCTATAGAGCCCTTAAAATTGTGGAGAACCTCACCAGCATGGATGGAAATGAAATAAAGTGGAATGAGAGGCTTTTTCGTTCCATGTGGAGCAATTTGGATGATGGAGAAAATCCTCCAAATTCCACCTGTTTTTCTTTTTTCTTTTTTCTTTTTTCTTTTTTATTTTTTATTTTGGGGGCGGGGGGTGGGGGGTGATACCATGAACTAATCGAAAAGCTTAAGCTGATAGGCCCAAACAGGTATATGAAGTCATGTCCAACCCAGGACTAGGGCGATGTGGGACTTCCCAACACTCCCCCTCACGTGCAGGTCCAACAGATTTCATGGACGGGCCTGTCATGTGGGCAACACATGAACGACAACAGGAACCCACTCTGATACCATGTAAGACACCATGAACTAACCGAAAAGGTTAAGCTGATAGGTGGAAGGCCCAAACAAATATATGAACCCCTATCCAAACCAGGACTTGGGCGATGTGGGACTTCCCAACATGGGGTTAGGTGTTGGGGGGATGAACCTAAGGTATGTGCTTGGTTAAAGCACTATATAAGCTATAAGCATATCACTGATAAAAAAAAAGGGCCCAAATGTCCCTTGGAAAATGGAAGTTCCATCTAAATTGCAATTGTTCTGTTGGAGGGAGCGTATCCATAAATTCATGAACCAAATTGATCCTATCTATGTGTTGCGTAAATCTGAAAATGAATCCATTAACCACCTATTTGCAACCTGCCCGGTTGTTGTTAGCATCTGGAACTGCCTCCCTTGGATTGTTCCAAAACCGTCCTCTATTAGTTCATTTAGTGAATGGTTCTAGAACAGGGCTTCTAAAAGAAACAGAAGATTGGGCGTGACAAATCCTGAATAATTACGTCACGTCGTCACCTTCCACCCATATCCGTATGTGTCATGCTCTCGTCTTTGTATTGTATCTCAAGTGATACCGTATCCGTATCCGTGTCCTAGATTTTGGTAGCTAGCATGTTGAATCCCCCTTCACTGTGTCTCTTTCCATACTTGTGTCACCCACCTGGGCATCATAAGTTGCAAAGCTGCTGTTCAAAGTATCTGATGTCCGAGCCATTTCCAGTGGATAGTTGGAGGTTAGAGAGAAAGGGTGTATTGGCATATAGCTGATATCACAAATGGATGGAATCTCAGCACATGTACTGTAGAGTATTTGAGTGTCATTAAGATTTTCTGAGATGACTGTTCTTTTGATGCCATAAATCATATTGTGTGCAAAGCTTCATGACATCTGCAAACTTGAAGAGTTTGGTGTTCGTGATATTGATGACATTTGTCCCTACATCGTCGTTGCCATCTTGAACTTATCCCATCATTATCTTAGTCATCTCATTTTCGAACTAAATATTGAAATATTGCTGGTGACAGATACCAAGAAACTTTAGACCTGTGGCCTGATTTTTGAAAAAACATAAGATATGTTTGAAAGCTTCAAAGTTCAAACACGATCAACTGGTATTATGTGGGCATCTTGCAGGGCCTACCGGTGAAGACATTGTCAATCTTCAAAGAAATATTTTTTGCTATTAGTGCTTTAGCTGCAAAAGGGAGCATTTTTGTTGGTGAATTGCCAACCGGAATCACAGAGATGGAGTTTGGAACCAAGGTCAGTATAGTACAAATGTCTTTGTAATGATATTTTGTTTTAACACAGGGCATAATTGAAATGTTTGTTTGAACTTTTGCTTGGCCTAAAATAACAGGGCTTATGCACCCACGTTTTAGTGATACTTATTGTTCATGTGGTGGGGCCTATGGAATGTTGTCAGGGGTGGTTTCACTGCTCTTGTCGTCTTGTGTTGTCAGTGGAGGGAAGATACCCTCAACAAACACCCTTTACTTGGATGTTTTTTTTACTGTCGAACTGTTATTCCTTTAAATGTGCCATGAGTGGTAGTTGTCCCTTTTTGTTGGACAGATAGGACAGTCCGGGGGTTTTTCTTCTATGGGGGTATCACATATGGGCGAGGTTTTCCATTTATGCCTTTAATTCAGGGGGTCCCACTTTTGGGGAGGTGGGCATGGAAAATCTCGCACTGCCCCTTGTGCAAACTCAGTGAAAATTTTGCAAACTAATATGAGAGATATTGGGGCATCATCTATTTCCCTTCAGATCAGTGGTTTATTTAGTCTATAGTTGGGGATCACCTGTACCATTGATGGAATGGACAAATGCATTTTCTCGAGAAAGCATTGTGTGCTACTATTTTAATAGGCTACACGTTCAAAGACTATAATTCCTCTGCCATATGTTCCATACCTGCATGTGCCATATGTTCCATACCCTTTGTGAAAATTTTGCAGACTAATATGGGAGATATTGGGGCATCATTTATTTCCCTCCAGATCAGTAGTTTATTTTTTCTATAGTTGCGGCTCACCTGAACCATTGATGGAATGGACAAATACATTTTCTTGAGAAAGCATTGCGTGCTACTATTTCAATAGGCCACACGCTCAAAGGCTATAATTCCTCTGCCATATGTTCCATACCTGCATTTGCTCGTCCTGGTAGATAAGGAGGGCTTGTCATCAAATAGGCAGTTAGTCATAAAAAGTCGCCGAGCCAAAGTATTTGACCTGACCCAGCCTGAAAAGGGTTACATGTCATCATGCATGGTTCATCCTGTGCCAGGCTTATGCACGCAAGCCAAATCCGTTCAATTATTGTGCCTAATATTTAGCTGTTTTGTGATTAATAATTTGTTTTGTGTTAAACATGTTAGGCTAGGTCAATGCCGGGCCTTAAGCAGCAAGGCCCAAAGGTCCCAGGCTAACCCCATCCAGTTGCAGAGCCAAAAGTAATCGTGGGGCCAAAAGTAGTTCAGGACCCAGCCCAAGGGGATAAAAGCTTTAGTCTAAATCCAGCATGGAGTAGGCTAGGCTTGAGCCTGCTACCCTTGTGCATGCCTACTCTTTTTTTTTTTTTTTGCTAAAAGCACGTCTGATGGCCAAGTATTCATTTCATTAATTTCTACATGGACTGGTACAGATGGAGATGCAGGAATGGTTGGACAAGCTTTTCATGAGCAATGGTTTCCGGGTGAACATGATTGACTATGAAGAAGTTGCTAAAAACATGAGCCTGGACCCTCCATTGGGAGACTATGGGAAAATGCTCTTCATGGCACAGCAGTTGCAGTTGTCTGATGATGAGGTGATACACATCTTTCCTTGTGCAAATCTTGAGAGAATGGCCCATAAAATGACGGAAGGAAGTATATAAAACATTGGCGTCCGAGAGTGAGAAATGCAGGCCATCAACATGGACACTGTGGAAAGCATCTGTCATGGATTGCCACCATGTTTCCTCACAGTTCTTATTCTCTGAAAAACCCACTGCAGCATTTGCAATTCATGACTCGAACAGAACTATTTCTCTAGTAGCTCATATGTACCAAAGCAATAGTAGATTAGCTGCCTTTGATTAATTCATTTCCTATTTGTGTTGGGTTTGTCACTATTTCCTTTTGTGTTATGGATGCATTTCCGTTCAGAGCCATGCATTATGGTTCCGGATGTGTAGTGCTTCTGGACTTCTTCAGGCTGGTCCTTTATCCAGTGAGGCCCTGCATATACATTTTTTGGGTTGTATTTGTTTTGTGCGGTGTTCAACCAGTGAATAAACCATACTGATTTTGTGGGTCGGAGAATCTACTTAAGATGCCTTGGACCTTTCACAAATGTAGCAAACCTTTA
The DNA here is from genome assembly GCA_029852735.1 of Persea americana. NCBI lineage: Eukaryota > Viridiplantae > Streptophyta > Magnoliopsida > Laurales > Lauraceae > Persea > Persea americana. The sequence continues at coordinate 37,939,414 of CM056817.1, forward strand.
AATATTAATAGTCAGGATGAGTTTCTCCTTCTATTTTTGGTTCTGGAAGTCCACATCTAGATCGTGTGTCATTTATTTGGTTCTAGGCTGGTGCATCAGAATAGACCGCATTGACAGGGATTTTACATTCACTTTCAAATGAGTATTGGTTGCATGTCAGTCACCTAGTTGAGATATACTGGAAAAACAGCATGGGTGTTTGCAAATGTACAAAGGTTCTCTTGGATCCTTTTAAGTGAGATTAGAAAGTGCATTAGGGCCCTTTTAAATCCTGATGCATAGTATCAGATAGTGTTTTCATTCTTAGATACTGCTAATGAGATTAGATAATGCATTTGAATTGCGCATTTCATATAAAAAATAATAACTGCATGTCTTAAGAAATCCGTGGCTTACTTTCTTGTCTGTTTCTGTCTCAGATGGAGAATTGGAGGAGAGAATTTCAGAGGATAGAGGAAGGAGGAGATGAAGAGGGTTTTGATGAACTCTAGTGTATAAAGAAAGGTCATCCATGCCGTCTGAAGACATGAACTTTCAAGATATTTACAGAGAAGCTTGCTTGAATCAACGAGACCCTTGCCATTATCATATCCAAATCAGTGCTCACAATTTCATGGATCTCATATAATGTTCTCTTGGGGTGCATTTTCAGTAATTGACAATGGGCTTTAGAAATGTCAAGAGAACATAGTGTGAAATATTTTAAGGTGGCATTCCTGCAACACTTCCGCAGAACCAGTGGGCCTAAGGAAGCATCAGGAACATTGGAGTTTTGCTAACGAAAGATAAAACAGTGAAACGAAAAACAATGATCCATTCTGCCAGATCTGATCGTGCACATTTGTGTTGACACAAAACTCCATCAATATTTTAGGCACTGTACTAATTTCACTGTCCTATTTGTATGGCGTAGCATAGTAATTGAGTAATTTAATCTCAACCCATCAAAATGAATCATCAGGCTGCCATAAACTCAGAAGTTCTATGCTGAGTTTTCAGCATTCCTAGGCAGGATCCTTTATATATATTGCAATGGCAAAGAAATCTCCATGACACTAAAGACAGCTAATCTTTGTTGTGCAACAGTTTTTTTTTCTCACATCATGAAACTTTAAACTTGGATTCGGAGACAAAATACTACGACATCATCATCCTGTTGGAGTTTATCGGTATTGGTCTTCTAGTTTCATGTCTTATCAACACACAAATTCTTCAAATGAAAACTGATCAACAATTTCATCTCAATATATCCTTGCTTGTGAATCCAATTAGATAAAGATATAAATGATATCCCCTAACAATGAATTATCTTCAAAAAATTTAGCTTGCAATTTAATAGAGCGATCTTACTTTGGAGTCAGGTCACCAATTCCACTTTTAATTCGCTTCAATGTATCATTCCTCCTAAAGCTTGATGTTGCATCCTTTAACTGATTGCCATTAACTCCTTTTTGAACATTCTCTCTTTCTGAGCACCAATCCAAATGAACTACTTATTGAATAGTTCATCAGTAGGTACGATGTCAAGAAAGGAAAAATGATAAAGTGCGAGCCAACAATACTCTCAGTCATTTTATGAGACCTGCCTATGGGCAATCCAGCCTCAGTCACCTATCCACAGCATTGGTCAGACTTGATTCTGATGGAAATAGTATTCATAACTGCCTGTTGGTTTGGACCACCCTAACCCCACCCCATGACATCTTTGGGGGCATAACCTATCAATGATGGGACCTTTCCATCCACCTGCACCATGGTTGGCGGTGGTCTCAACTGGGGTCCCTTTGAAGTGGACCACACTTTAATGTGGCATTACAAACACCATTGCAGCATAGCACCAACAGCTAGTCATTCTACAAGCACTCCTCCAAATACCGGGCCTAATCACCAATAATCCTTACAAGAGCAAGCCCCTTTGGTAAAACGGTGAAAGCGGTTGCAATCCCTCACGACAATCTCCCGATCAAAGACCCTTGATATCATCTTAATTGCAACATGACAATCAACACATATCCTGAGGTTTTTCACAATGTAAATGGGTGTCCCAGGCCTTGTCTTGATAAAACTAAAAGCAATGGCTAGCTTCTCACTATGAAGTGATAGTGCCACCTTCTTTCCTTCCTCATCCAAATCTAGCAAGACCTCCCCTGTATTTTCCACATAACCTGCTAATTTTAACCTTCTCATGATCTCCCCCAGCATCAAATGTATTTCTCTGCTCTCAGGGTGTGATTCATCACCCACAAAGAACTCATGAAGGACACCCTCCACCTCAACCAAACTGCATCCAGGCACCTTCTTGATCCCCTTAACTTCCATAAGATCCCGCACATATCTTACATCATCCCACCTTCCCTTTTTCGCATAAACATTGGACAGAAGAACGTAAGCCCCACTATTCATGGGTTCCAATTCAATAAGCTGTTTGATGGCAAATTCACACATTTCAGTATTGCCATGCATTCTGGAACCACTCAGAAGAGCTCCCCACATAAGTACATCAGGCTTCATGGGCATAGACTTAACCACATCCCATGCTTGTTCTATTAGGCCTGCTCTCCCGTAGAGGTCGACAATGCAACCATAGTGTTGGATCAATGGAGTAATGCCAAATTCCTCTCTCATCCTCTCGAAATACTGCCTACCCTCGGTCACCAAACCAGCATGGACACAAGCACACAACAAACCCAAGAAAGTGATGGCATTTGGTCTCACCCCACAATATTGCATCTGTGAGAACATACTGAGACACTCTTCACAATGCCCGTGCATCGCAAGACCTGAAATCATGGCACTCCAAGCCATCACATCTTTATCACTGCCCAATCCGCTAAACACACATCGTGCCCTTTCAATGCTCCCACATTTTGCATACATATCTATCAAGGCAGTCCCCAGCACCACATCAACTTTCATCCCACACCTGTCAATATAAGCATGAGCCCATTTCCCATGCTCGAGCGCACCTAACCGCCCACAGGCCGAAAGAACAGTTGACATGGTGAACTCATTCGGCCGAGCTTCCTCCATCTCCAACAACTGCATCTCCCTAAACAATTCAAGCGCCTGTTTATATTCACCCCACTTGACGTACCCATTAATCATAGTGCTCCAAGAGATGACATTTCTTTCAGGCGCTCCATCAAACAACCTACGGGCATTCTCAATAGAACCCAGTTTCACATTGGCCGTAATCATCGAGTTCCATGAGGGTAAGTCCGGTATGGGAGTTTCATCAAACACTTGTTGGGCGGAGCTTAAGCTCCCGCACGCAGAGTACATGTTGATGAGAGAGGTCTGAACAAAGGCATGGGATGCGAGACCGTGGGAGAAAATGTTGGCATGGATTTTTCTTCCGAGTTGGAGGTGGGAGGGAGAAGAGAAGGAATGGAGGAGGAAAGGGAAGGTGTGGAAGTCGGGTCGAACGCCTTGCAATCGCATGCGAAGGTATATGGAGGAAGAGGAGGAAAGGGCAAGAGAAGCTGTGGCTCCAGCATGGGCTCGGATGAGAGTGTTCCAAATGAAGGAATCGAGGGTGGGATGGGAAAGGTTGAGAGACGGGTGGGTTGAGGAAATGAGTTTTGTGGTTGATCCCATATTGCTGGGGAAATGGCGGGAGGGATGACTTGAGACTATTTGAATTATGGGTATTTATAGGAATAAAAGGAACACATTCTCTCTCTCTTTGGTACCCCAGCAAAGGGGCCTGGGACCCATCGAGCAGTCAGGTGAGATAAGGGAGTCCTTGAGTAAGGTAAGGTGGCATTCCTAGGGGTTGATCTTTGGACAACAAAGTTAGAACTGATGCATATTGGGAATGAGATTTGAAACAAAGAAATATTACAAGGATGGGGGTGTCTTTCTTTGCAATTGCAATTCTAACCTTTGGGAAATTTTGAAATTTGTGTGAGGATTGAGGGATTTCTTGCTCTTTTAGTATAATTTGGAAAAAATTAAGATTTTCAACATTGTTAATATGAAAAACCCAGCATTTCTAAATCCCATCACTCGCTTGGAATTTCCAATATTTTTTCCTTTTTCTTGGTTAAGATTGAGAGATCTTTTTATGGATTAAAAGTTATGGGTTTATTTTTCCGTGATCTCTTCTTGAAACTGCCCTTTTCTCCTTTTTTACCAAACAAATCTCTTACTAGCAGACCCCAATTGTGGAAAGTATGAACCGTAGAAAAGATTGAAAGATGAATAGTTGGTTTTTTTTTTTTGGTATATACCCCTTGATTTTCTTGTATTTATAAGTAGGGTGTATATGGTTTTAATATAGGGGCTTCTATTGGCACCTTAAAATTTACTCTCCCCACCGTACAATAAAAAAAATAAAAAAAAAAAAACCCTTTTCCTAAACCAACCACACCACACCCCCCCCCCCCCCCCCCCCAAAAAAAATTCCGGCGGGGAGGGAGCCCTGGCCGTCCTCCCTTCCCACTCTCCTTCTCTCTCCCCCTCTATTTTCTTTCCCTCTTCTCCCTTCCTCTTCTTCCCTCCCCTACTCTCTTCCCCCTCCCCCTCCCAGTCATCGGCGGGGAGGGAGATAGGGCGGCAGCCCCTGGGCCGCAGATGGATTTCCACCTGCTGCAGCCCGATCTCCCTCCTCGCCGGCGACTAGGAGAGGGAGAGGGAGAGTACAGGAGGGAAGAAGAGGGAAGAAGAGGAAGGGAGAGAGGGAGAAGAGGGAAAGAAAATAGAAGGCGAGGAAGGAAGAAAGAGGGAGAGGGGGGAGGGAGACAGGCCGAGCCTCCCTCCCTGCCGGAGACTGGTGGGGTGGGGGGCGCGAGATGAGGAAAGAGGGTGGAGGGTGGGAGGAAGGGAAGGGGAGGGAGGGGGGAGGGGTAGTTTAGGAAAAACTTACTTTTTTGTTTTATAGTGTGGTGGGGAGAGCAAAATTGGAGTGCCAATAGAAGCCTCCTTTAATATTTAGTCATACATTATTGTCTTTTCATTTTAATACTTTTCATGTCCTCTAAATTAGTAGCCTTTACGAGAATAGACAACTTGCCACGAGAGGTGGAATGACACTTTTGCCCATTATCTCGCTCATGCATAATTGCAACAATTTATCATCAACATCTTTCCCCGTAATTGGATATTCCTCTTTCTTTCATCATTCATCATTTGGTGACCACTGTATTGAATACACCCAACGTTTTCTTCAACATCTTTCCCACAATCGGTGACTGACTACACCCAACATTCTCATCTTTCTTTCTGAGAATGTACGGTTCCTTTTCATGTTTTATTGTTATCGGACTATTTGAGACACTAAGACTACATTTTTGGATGACTTGAGTGATTTTGGAGACTTAACGATGAAATCACGAAAAAAGAAACACTTTCTTGTATGTGTTCCCATCATTATCAAGTATGACAGAAAGATTTGATTTCACCAAAAAAAGAAAAAAGACATTTAGGAAGGAATTCTTTTCTATTTCTTATTAGGGGCGTTTGGCCGCAAGTCCCTCAACATTGCATTTTATTGTAAAGGGTTTACGTTTTTTTTCCGTAGAGGCAAAGGTTCCTTTTCAAGTTTTAAACAGTTAAAAAGTCCAAACGCCCCTCGTGGATACACTTTTCGCATTATTCAAAAAAGCCGAAAATCAGGCCGAAAAATTCATGACAGAAAGTTAGATAAATTTATCTGAGTTTATTTCAAGACTCAGATTAATTCTTACCAAATTCAGATAAATTCAGAAAAGGGAGCAATGCTACCCCTCTCTCTCTTGGCTCACAAATCGAGGCAATAGCCTACCTCTTGTCACGTGTTCTCTGCTTGCCTCCTCTTTTGCAAGAGTAAACAAAGAGAGATTCTTTTTCTTCCACTCCTTTCGGTGCACGCCAACTGAGATAAAGAAAAATACACATGACCCATTGACTTTCTTACTCCATGTGCAAGTAGGAGGGCAAAATCAACCCAGCAGGCCCTACCTCGTTATCTATGATCAGAAGGCAAAGACGAGGCAAGGTCTTCTTCTCCCCTCTCTCCGTTCAACATAAACAAAGTAGAGAACAACAACCCGAGAGAAACTCAAGAAGATGAAAACCATCGAGATCGTCTCAATCCACGGCCTTATCGCAAGCTCCGAACCAATCTGCTCTGCTTCCAGCTTCTGCAAAACTTCCTCAACAAGTTCCTACAACATCGTTCCCTCCCATTTGAATTTCGAGACTTGATCTAAAATTAGGAAATAAAATTTGTTAGAGGGCAAATCAGTCATTAAATATCAAGTTAAAAAGCTGAAAACTAAGGATTAAAAGTCATGCAACTTCAGACGGTTAGATGGGAAAATTAGTCATGCAAATGTATGATCCGCCTGAAATAAGTCTAGGCGCATGGACTAGTGGCCTTAACCAAAAATCCTGTGGATTAGAGGCCTTAAATGACAATATTAAGGGACCTCTGGCTAATTTTTCCTTCTTATTCTTATTATTATGAAATAAGAGATTGTTGCCTTTTAATGCTCGTTTATGACATAGAATAATAAACAAAATAGTCTATGGCTTAAAATCAACTTATTTATTGCATATTTAATTAGATCCTAGTTTGATATCATACATTTTAGATTTTATGGATGGCTATGTGGATTTTAATAGTATATGTGTGTGCTAGTAAATATTTACATGTACATATGACCAATGGCCATATTTTGCAAAAAAAAAAAATAATAATAAGGAAAAGAAAAACAGAAAAAAGGTTTAAAAAAAATAAAATGAAAGTGTAACTAGATACTTAGAAATTCCATTAAACTCAAGCATATGAAAAAAATCTTTCTTCTAAGTAATTGGTATTCTGTATACCTAAACAATAGCCGCTACTTATTTGGGATGGAACAAGTGATGATATCAATTATTTGTATAGTTTCTGATTTATTTTTATGGGACTTGTTTTTTTTCTCTAAACCTGTAACTTTTAGCTCCTCTATCATCAACTTAGTTAGAATTGATTTACAATAACTATCTTTTTTTTTTTAGCTTAGTTGCATATTCACTCTACATAAATCTTTTTTTTTTTATCAATATGGGCCCCATTCCCCCAAATTCGAACCAAATTCAAGCCTTGTGCTTATAATTGGTTATAATTAACCCTAGTCCATGAGCATGACCAACCGTTGATTGATGGAAGTTTCAAAACATGAGATTATACTTCATGTTTGTGACCATTGGATTGGTATAAAGTAATAGCACTTTTTGTAAATAATGACCTCACACCCATTTTGCATTATGAATATAAGGACAAGGCTATCAAAATATTAATCAGCACAAAACTAATGTGGTTGCCCATTAGGGGTCACATGGAGCCTACTTTTGACTTTGGAAAACCCAAGGGTTGTATATACAAAAGACTTAGCTATTTAAAAGATGAGTAGTTGCCGAGACAAAGAGAGATTCGAAATGAAGAAATATTATAGACACTTACATTCCTTCTTTTCCATATATAAAATCTGGAGTTTTTTTTTTTTTTTTATCATGTGGGGCCCCTCTACCCCACTTCATAGGACCGACGGTAAAACCCTGGATACATGACACCACCCATAAGCACCATGTATTTGATTAGGCATTCAAAGAGGATTTGAAGCCTGAACGTTTAGCACAACACAAAGCGTCCAAGTTGTGAGACTAAAAAGCAAGTTGTCATTTTCTTTATCTCTCTTCCTAAAATTGTCCTTTTTTTGTTTTTTCTCTTAATCTCTTTCTAACAAACCTCCTATTAACGGGATCCCTATTAAAAATATAAATAACTCATATGCTTATACTCCACTTTTACGTGACTTGGGCCCAATTGTACTCCATTTTGGCTGGCCCCATCTTGAGATTGAGCCTATATAAACCACATGAATAAAATATCGGAAAAAAGTACATGTATTTTATATATCAATGCCCATTTTATTAGATATATAAATGTGGTATAGTCCTTTCTTATTCAAAGCATTGAAATGATGGAGCCCATATTTTTAGGATTCGAAAAGTAGCTACTCAATAGAAATATAAAAAAACAAAGAAAAACTACATTTACACTTTCCGGTTAAACAAAAAAACACAAAGATTTTCACCCCCATTCATCCCTACCTAACATCACCTTCTATTTTTGGCACTTCTTAACAAGTTTTATTAGGTCAATGCAATGGACCCCAAATTGAAACTAACATCTAAACTTGGTTTTGTTTTGAATCGAACCTAATTTATTCAACGTAAACCCATTTTTTGTCCAAATCAAAAGTCCCAAGTTTAAAGAAGTCATATATTGGACATAAACTTAATTTTCTCAATTTTCCTAATCCAAGTTCTACCACATTTACATGTCTGAAAAAGTGGGACATGTATAAAATGCGTGTATACTTTTTTATATTTTATTCATCTGCTTTAGACAAGCTCAACCTAATTCGGGGGCCAACTAATAATAGAAAATAATATGGCCATGTCCTATAAAAGAGGATGGTATTTGAATTGTTCATATTCCAATTAGTAGACCCACTATTGGATGTTTGTTGTCAAGAAAGTGGGAATAAAAGGAAGATTTTTTAGGAAAGAGAGTGACTAGAAAGAAGCATCTTAGTTTTCAATCCCCAAAAAGAAAATTATGTTATGAGATATGGATCATAGGTGGATGTCCACATAAGATGAATTAAGGTTTCTCTATTAGGTGGTTATTTTGTCTATAAATAGGCCTCCTCCCTTTGTATTTGTACACACGTTGAGATAATAGAAAAGCTCTCTACTTTTCTCTCTAAATCTCTTTTTTCTAACACATTACCAGCACGATTCCATCTTACTTCTTACCCCCACCCTCTAATCGTGCAACAAATAAATAAAACCCACGCAAACCCATTTTTCCTCTTCTGCCTCTCGATTTGCGTGCAAAGCAAACAACTTCAGCTTTTCAAAAGGAAGCAAGGAGTCATTGTTTTTCTCCTCTTTGTTTGCGTGTAAAGCAAACATTCTCCTTTTGGTTTTCTGCCTTTTCGATTTGTGTGCGTGACCAAAGATAACAAAAAGAAAAACCAGAGCCTCGATTTGCATACCTTCTACGTACATACGGTGAGAAGGACATTGCCTCGATTTGCTTCGTTGAGAAAACCTTCTGCGTACGTTGAGAAGGACGCGTCTCAGTTTGCTTCCTGCCTTGGTTTGTATAACTTCTTCATCCGTTCCCCGATCAACAAACGGTTTGGTCTTGCAGATTCATTGCAACGAGTATTACCTAATAGACACAGCATATCAGTATTTCAATGTTCAAAATTTTTTTCCCTAGACTGCAATTACAGTAAGTGGTACCCAAACCATAGTTCAAATCCAATCTATTAGAATGCATAAAATCAATTTATGATATTATAGTGCTTGGTTACAGTTCATCTTCTTGCATGATTTTCTCTCTTGTAATTTAAATTTATTAATACTATGAATGGATTATAAAATAGAATCAGAAGTTCTATATCTAAACTTGAAGTTCACTGATCTATTAACTAGCAGTCCTAGAAGTTAGATTACTGATATGAACCTATAGATTCATATCTATAAATCAAAACCTGAGGTTTTTTTATTCAAATCCAAAGAAATTTTACAACCATGAAATTAAACATGAAAACTTGACAGAACCAGAAGTTCTGATCATTTGTTAGAACCAGAAGTTCTACTTCAAACATGAAGATTTGATAGAACCTGCAGTTCTAATTTCATGTATTATAAACTTAAAGTTCTAAATCAAGCCTAAAGTCTTGACAGAACTAGCAGTTCCGATTCTCAAAGTTGAGAACCTAATGTTCTAACTTTTCATTGGCCAAACTTTTTTTTTTGTCATGTTTAATTCCTTCCTTAATCTACTTTTTATGTTAAGTTTTCATTTTTTTTCCCCTTTTTACTTTATTGATCATCTGCATATGGTTAACGTCATACATATATTTCTTATTACAGTTCTTGCATGATAACAACTCTGGCTAAACTTGACTTTAAAGCACTTAACATAAATGAGGACAATGATTTATCCTGGCAACTGAATGCTAAAATTCACTAGTAATCCAAGAAACTTGGAGAAACCATAAAGGAAGGTAACAAGATGTCCCATGAAGGAAAATGCATTAGCCCTCATCTTGTTGCACTATAACATACATGACGACCTAAAAAATAAATACCTTACTGAAGAAGACCCAGCAGGTTTATGAAAATCCCTAAAGGATAAGTATGATTACCAGAAGATGGTCATACTACCAACTGCCCAGAATGAATGATTAAACCTGAGGTTTGAGGATTATAAAACAATATCTGAATACAACTCTGTCATCTTCAATATTATTTCCAGATTAAGATTATGTGGAAGAAGTGAGCATTGGTCACGCACTTGTCGTACACCAAAGGAAGTGGTGGAACAATACAAAGTATACAATGCCTTTATTCATTTAGCAGAGATAAATGATCTGAAAGATTGGAATTGAAATACAATGACACCAGAGGGGCCTCTAATTGACATTACAAACTTGGAGACTCGAGACTTCGTTGAAGATGAGGACAACCAACCTCTGAGTAATGAGGCATTTAATACTCAATTGGGAGCACCCCACGGCATGGTCTAGAAGACCAAGAATTCGTTGAGCTTCATAAACTTAATTTTTTTCTTAGTTCATTTGAGATGCATGTTTCTTAGATTTTTCCTTTATGATGGGGATCTTTATTTTAATTAATGTTCTAATTTATGGTGAATGATGTACTTATTTCAGTTTTATCATGTGATTGCATAGTTATATTGGTTTATTATTTTGTTTAAGGTATGGATCATGTAACTGATGCCAATTTCTGTTTGGTAGATAGTGTCATAACACACACAATTCCAAAAAATCAGAAACTTTTCTTAGAATTAATGTGTATTCCACGAAAGGTATCCACCATAGCTAGACCTATACAAATAATTGAAGGCTCCGGAAGAGCCCATATGATGTTACCTAATGGTATCCATCTATTCATTAAAGATGCATTGTTCTCAAGAAGTTTCCGAAGAAACTTAGTTAGTTTCAAGGACATCAGAATGAATGGGTACCATATTGAGACTATAAGTGAAGGTAATAAGGAATACTTATATATTGTTACTAGTATTGGAAGGCAGAAGCAAATACTAGAAAAACTAAGTACACTCTCCTCAGGATTATATTACACGATAATCTCCAATGTTGAATCACATTGGGTTATGAGCAAAACAACAAAGTCAAGCCCAAAACTTTGTGATCCTAAGACTTTAAAGCTTTGGCATGATGGGTTAGGTCACCTTGGGGTGCCATGTTGAGAAAAATTGTAGATAACTCATTTGGGTATTCCTTAGAGAACTATCAAGTGACTATACCTAGTGGATACTTATGTACCCCATGTTCACAAGGAAAATTGATTACTCAACCTTCTTTTGCTAAGGTTGCATACAAATCCTCATCCTTTCTACAAAGAATATAATGTGACATTTGTGGACCCATAAATCCCCCTAGTGGATCTTTTAGGTATTTTATGATTTTGATTGATGCTTCCACCCGTTGGTCGGATGTTTGCCTACTTTCAAATAAGAACGTAGCATTTGCCCGCCTATTAACTCAAATAATCAAACCTAAGGCTCCTTTCCCGTATTATCCCACTAAGTCAATAATACTTGATAATGCAGGTGAATTTACATCATATGTTTTTGATGATTTTTGTTCCTATCTAGGAATTGTAGTCGAACATCATGTCCCCCATGTCCACACCCAAAATGGCTTAGCTAAATCCATGATTAAGCGCATCCAACTCATTTCTAAGACTTCGCTGATGCAGTCCAAATTACCAGTTAATGCTTAGGGACATGCTGTGTTGCATGCACCAATGTTAATTCGACTTTGACCCACGGCCTATCATCAATATTCTCCTGCACAACTAATAGCAGGACATCAACCCAATATTTCTCACTTACACAAGTTTGCTTGTGCAGTTCAAGTCCCAATACCACCTCCTAATCGTACTAAGATGGGATCACAACGTAGATTGAGAATCTATGTAGGCTATGATTCTCCCTTGATTATTCGATCTCCAGAACTAATGACATGAGATGTCTTCATTGCTCGTTTTCTCGATTGTCAATTCGATGAGACAATATTTCCGCCGTTAGAGGGAGATAAGATAGTTCCTAAAAAACGTATTGTTCCAATAGAACAACCCGTTCCTGAAGAACGGTGAGAATTAACATGGAATGCTTCCACTCTATCTCATATGGATCTACAAACTTCATAATGTGAAAATGAAGTATGGAGAATTATGCACTTACAAGAAATTGCAAACAGATTACTTGATGCATTTAACGGTGCAACAAAAGTGACAGTCACACGTGCCAGCTATGAATGTACTTGCTAGGATTAATGTTCCTATAGGACAAAGTCAAAATACACCAGCAAAAGAATCTGTAATACGCCAGAAACATGGCAGACCTCTAGGTTCAAAGGACCTAGCTCCGCGGAAAAGGAGAAATGACCAATCATCATCATGTCTTCCTGAAGAGGCACGTAACGCTCCTAAAGATGTTCCTCTTGAACAGGTAAATAACACTCCTAAAGAGGTTATGATAAAATCTGTTCTCTCTAGAATAATAAAAGTCTCTGATAAGACTTTGAAAGCCCCTGAAGAGGCACTGGTACCGGATAATGAAGAGATATCTATACTTTACAATTATTCAAGAGAGAGATGGAATAGAAATGAAATTGTCATCGATGACACATTCGCATATGCGGTAGCTACACAAATATTAAAGGAAAATGATGATGATTGGGACACAGAACCATACCACGTACTATAAATGAACGTTGACAAAGAAATGATAGGCAAAAATGGAAAAGAGCCATCAAAGTAGAGTTAGAGTCTCTCAATAAATGTGGTGTGTTCGGACCTATAGTACAAACCCCAAAAGATGTTAACCATCTATGTTACAAGTGGGTGTTTGTAAGGAAAAGGAATAAAATGAATGAAATTACCCAATATAAGACACGATTAGTAGCATAAAGTTTCCTGCAGAAACTTGAGATTGATTATGAAGAAATATACTCCCCTATTATGGGCACAACAACATTTAGATATTTTATAAGTTTAGTACTTTCTCAAAATCTAAAAATGAGACTCATGGATGTTGTAACTGCTTACCTGTATGGGGATTTAGACATAGAAATTCACATGAAAATCCCTGAAGGATATCCTTTGCCTGAAGCAAAGTCAAGGAGTACGTACTCATCTAATTAAGGCGATCATTGTACGGCCTGGAGCAGTCTGAAAAAATGTGGTACAATCGTCCTAGTGATATTTGTTTAAAATGGGGTATGCAAACAATCCCATTTGCCTATGTCTATTTATAAAGAAATTCTTGAAGGGATTTACAATATTAGCAGTTTATGTGGATAATATAAATTTAATAGGGACTCCATAAGAGCTCGAAGAATATGCTGATTATTTAAAGAAATAATTTGAAATAAAAGACCTTGGAAAAACGAGATTCTATCTCGGCTTACAAATCGAGAGAAATTCTAATGTGATGTTGGTCCATCAATTTAATTATACTGAGAAGGTTTTAAAAATGATTTGGTATGGACAAGACACATCCATTAAGCACCCTCATGGTCGTCCGGTTTCTAGATAAAAATAAAGATCAATATCGTTCCATCGAGGAAAATGAAAAGGTATTGGGTCCTGAAGTACCATAGTTAAGTGCTATTTGAGCCCTGATGTATTTGGCACAATACACTAGACTGGACATTGCATTTTCTGTGAATCTACTTACTAGGTATAGCTACACACCAACTCAAAGGCACTGAATTGGTATTAAACACATCCTACGATATTTGCATGAAACAACCGATTTAGGAATATTTTATTCTTATAATTATAGAGATTCTAGTTTTGTAAGGTATGCATATTCAGGTTATCTTTCTGATCCTCATAAGGGTCAATCACAGACAGATTATGTGTTTCTTAATGGTAATGTCGTTATTTCTTAGCGTTCTACTAAACAGACTTTGGTAGCTACTTCCTCCAACCATGATGAGATCTTAGCCCTTTATTAACCTAGTAAGGAATGTGTATGGTTAAGGTGTTTCATTCAGTATGTTCGTGGTTCTTGTCAATTACCAACTATTGCAGGTATCCCGAATATTATCTATGAAGATAATGAAGCATGTATAAAACATATTCGAGAAGATTTCATTAAAGGAGACAAGACTAAGCATATAGCATCGAAGTTTTTCTTCACTAACGAACTTCATAAGAACAATGAAATTGAAATCAAACAAGTTTGTTCGAGTAACAACCTGACCGATCTGTTTACCAAATCTTTTCCAAAATCAGTATTCTAGAAGTTTTTATATGAGATTAGTATGCGTAGAGTTCATCATCAAACTATGTAAATGGTTGCTATCATTAGGGGGAGTGATTTATCAGGGAGCATCCTAAAGTATGCTACACAGGACATTTAAGTGCTATACTATTTTTCCTTTTCTTTTTTTTATCACACTGAGTCTTTCTAGTTAAGGTTTTAACGAGATAGCATTATGCACGTCCAACACTAGTTCAATGATCTTGACGAATGTTGTGCTCTTTTTCCATTCCCTTTGGTTTTTTCCCATTGGGTTTTTCCTTAGCAAGGTTTTTAATGAGGCAACTGTCATTGAATGGTGGTAATCCAAAGGGGAGTGTTATGAGATATGGATTACGGGTGGATGCTCACATAAGATGAATTACGATTTCTCTATTAGGATGTTATTTTGCCTATTAATAGGCCTACTCCCTTTGTATTTGTACACACATTGTGATAATAATAAAGTTCTCTACTATTCTCTCTAAATCTCTCTCTTTTCTAACAAGCTCTCTGTTTTTTCTCTAAAAAGAAGGAATGTATGTTCTAATTATACGTTCATTTGTACATTCATTTTAACTCTTGTTCGTCTCCTTAACATTTTCTTTAAAAGATCCGTCGTCAATACATGACTAAACTCTCCCCTTTTTGAAATTTGGTGTTACAGAGTTTTCTGGGGAAAATTGTTAAAAGCAATTGATTGTGTTTAACATCCCACTTTTTTACTGAAACTATTCTTAGGCTGCACATCGAATACCATTACAAGAGTCAGCACATGCGTGCAAATGCAACCACAGAGTCACATACAAAAGAACTTTGCAGATATGATGCTTTTCTAATTCTACATCATTGAATGGAATTCTCTTTTTCAAGGACACAGATTAGAACAAGGTTTCACTCTATAAAAACAATGATGTGGCACATTTAAAATCCATATCCCAAGTATGTGTCTAAATAAATTCTTGGGCTGCACGTTGAACACTAATACATGACTAAACACATGCATGCACACAAGCCCAAAGCCACCCACATGCATATGAAGAAGAATTTTACAAATGTGGCCTTTCACATTTTTATCGAGTGAATTCTCATTTCTAAAGAGAGGGGTTGGAACGAGGACTCCACCCTCCATAAAAAAGAAATGATGCAGCACATCTAACATCCACATTCAAAGGAAATTTTCATACAAACCCTTGCACATCCAAGACCAATACATGACTTACACGTGAGTGTACATGTGCATGCACACCCATCCGTACCTACACACATGCACATGCAAAAGAATCATACAAATATGACAGTGTATTTTCACGATTGATTGAAATTCTCATTTTCAAGCAACGAGGAAAATGAGATTTTCACTAGCAATAGAGAAAAATAGATGTGGCATACCTAAGACTTACATTCTAAATTCATGATGTCTTAATAAACCTCTAGATTGTCGGCCCATTGATAGGTCAGTGGCAAGAAATCTCACTTTCATATGGACAACCTAGCTAGGGTCAATCTCTGGTATCACAGGTTAGAATATCATTTCCTTGCAAGTAGAGTTATTTATCTGGGCCTTTGACAAGGGGGGGCCTGACCGGCCCAACTCTCCAAAGCTTGCAAAACAATAGCCTTTTTCTTGTCCTAAAGTCTGAGTAGGGTAGGGCCCAGTTTTGAAAAGCTCGCAACCTTGAGGACCAAGATAGGGCATAAACCAACTTAGCCTATTATAACATTATATAGAGGAAATTACCGAGAAAATCACCTTAGATATCCGGTGCACCAAAAAGGACCTCAGTAACAATAAAGGCCCTCGTATCGATTTTTCCTTTTGTTTGAGCGACGATATCGTCACTTGTATCCTCTTTTATTCACCTCCTTTCTTCCTTTTCCCCCTCCGCTTTCTTCATCTCATCCTATTCTTTGCTGTCAAACTTGAACTCATGGTTCCGACCTCTAATCCACCCGAACTGTCATGTTAGCCCCATCCCCATCCTTCCATTAACAAAGCCAGACAATATCAAAACACCACACATCATCCAAACCCACTCCTTACGGTGTTATGGTGAAAGCCATCTCATGAGGTGATGAATTTTAGGATTTCATATCATTACGTTGGGCGCTGTTTATAATGGAAAAGAAGATTTTTTTTTTCTTTTATCCACCATCTGGAACACGTTACAAGAAATAGAAAAGCAAAAGAATCTTCCTAATTCAGCGCCTTTTTTTTTCTCTTGTTTACTTGGCTCAATGGACAAGTGTAAGAGTAAAGCCACCTACTAGGGATCGATACCTAGTGTGTTGGATAGGAGTGAGAGCCTTTACCACTAGATCATCTCTAAGTTCCCAGTGCTTTATTTTTTTCATCATTGATGTCAAAACGAGTGTTCCACCTTATAAGAAAAGAGCTAAGGTGCCACGTCCATAATTCCCATTCCAGGAATGTGTGGAAACAAACTCTTGACTTCCTGCACATCAAGCACCTTTACATGGGGTTGCTCAGTTGGTTGGTAACTTGATCTCCACATGTGTGGACTTCTCCCACTTGTGCTGACTACCTTGAATCTGAGCCGCATTGACTGGGGTACCAACAAAAAAAAAAAAAACAATACCAGTACTCATTTGCTCGGGCGCAGGCACTAACACACCCACATCCCACCCACTGGGATGATCCTCTGAGGCCTCAATTTGAGCTTAGCCTCTCACACCTGATGGGGATGATCCTCTAAGCCCCACATGATCTGAGGACCAATTTGACACTTACATGGACCGCGCTTACAATTGGATTGGATTGGATATTTTGGAATATTGTTTTACACAGATGATTCCTTCGGCAACAACCCCTACAGCCCACTCCAAAGCCCAACTAGACCTAGCCCACCTTCACACACTTCCGTCTTTTCCCCTACCACAACCCCACTCACTGGAATGATTCCTTTGAGGCCTCACTTAGGAGGCATTTGTGTGTCGCTGTGGAAGAGGAAACTGTGCATTCCCTCTTTCTTGGCACCACTTTCCTACCGTCCCAGGTAGGAAGTACGGATCCTCTCTATCGAAGAAAAGACGCCTAAAAAGGTGATTTCCAACCTCAATTCCTTGCTACACCAAACAATATCAATTGACAGAAAATCGGGCGCCTTGTCTCGTTCCATTTCCACTGATGAAAGAGAATGCCTTCTTAGTCTAGGGCTCATCCTCTCGCACAAGCATGGAATGGTCCCAGGGTCGGGGTGGTAAAGGGCAAAGTGTGTCCATGGGTTGAAGTGTAACATGCATCCAGCCCATTTTTAAAATGAGTAGAGTAACTTCACCCCGAACCTGTTGTGTGGCAAGCTGACCTGACCCACATAACCTGAATTGAATGCACCGTACCTATATAAGCTTTGCCCAGACCCAATCCATTTCAACCATTAAGGCCATATTTGACTTGACCTGCAGGCCAAGAAAAGCCCAAGTTTGGCTCATTCCATAAAACTACATTAGGCACCGAAATATTAAACAAACAAATTGTTTAAGCTGGTATTTATATATGCAAGTCGACCCTAACCCAATCCGTTTAAATGGGTGATAAGTTGGGTTATGAAGGCTAACCCCAACTCGACCCTCAGGTTTTTCATGACTTCAAGAAGTGTGACTAAACCCGCATATGGTTCAGGCAGGGTTACTTATACCGGTCAAATGCAGGTTTGATTTGGACCCAGCGTGTCAGAACGGATTTTGGATTTTGCTCCCTACTCAGCACCACTTGATCCCAGCTTACCCTCCCTCGAGTTTCCCCCAGAACCAATTTGACAACTAAATAGACTGCTTTACCTTCTGTTTAAAAATCCACTACCTTCAACCATTGCTTTTAGACAAGGATGATCCCCAAACCCTGGCCCTCGACGCCAACCCCTGGAGCCACACACAGGCCATTCGATCAGACTCATGCGACAGACATGAAGACTAAACTGTCCCACCTAAATTATTGCACCCATCTGATAATTAAAGAAAATGATGCGGTCTGTAGTAACAAACAAATGAAGAGTATAGACCACTGAATGCCCGTCTGCTTGACTGGTATTGATTTCCTCCAAATTCTCAGCCATGCTATCTTCTCGGAGGGGCCATTGCAAAGGCAAAAAGTCAGAGGACCATTGGACAGCCTCCACCATGTGTAAGAAATTATTACCCAACCACACCCTAATAAACCAAATCCCAAGAGTGAGGTTCCTGGCTATGATTTCACGTTCACTCAAAAGTCCCTGAAACAAGGGTTTTAAAACCCGGCAAGTCCCATCTTTTTCTTCTTCCATTCCTTCTAAAGACACCATCCACACTACACACAAGCCACCTACCCAGTCCAATCTCTTCTTGAGTAGCCTCTCTCTCTCTCTCTCTCTGCTCAAAGAAAAAGAAAAAACATTCGTTCAGCTCCAAAGAAAAAGAAAAAACAGTTGAATGACTTACTCAGCCTGAAACTCCAGGGAATGCTTTAGTCCCCGAAAGAGAGCCTCTCAGTGAATGCCTGGCCTGAATAGATTGTCTCACAACAAATGCATTGTATAATAAAGCTCTATGTCAAAAAGAAATATCAAAGCATATCCAAAGCATTCGCACTACCAACCCACATGTGCAAGTTTTAAGTCTTATGAGGTGCTTGCAAATCCTCTACAAAATTCCATTTTCAACCTAATCTCACATGAAAATATAATTCAATATTCAATTATCTATGATGGAATATGACATGTTCCGATTAAGAATCACACATCTTGGCCTAGAAGAGTTCTGAAACTTCACTGGAACAAAAGAGTGCTGAACTAAAATTTAAATGCAGAGGGAAAT
Source organism: Persea americana (assembly GCA_029852735.1). Lineage (NCBI taxonomy): Eukaryota > Viridiplantae > Streptophyta > Magnoliopsida > Laurales > Lauraceae > Persea > Persea americana. The sequence continues at coordinate 37,958,573 of CM056817.1, forward strand.
GAAAATGCATGATCCAATCAGTCTTCCTCTTCTCCCTCATTCTCTGCAATGTTGAAATAGCGCAGCTCGTAGACATTGCGATCTTTGTTGGATGCAATCACTCGCAGCCAATCACGCACATTGTGCTTCTTTAAGTACTTCTTTGTTAAGTACTTCAGATACCTGGGAAATGTAATAAATTGTTTAGATCAACAAATCTTAACTATCAAGTCAAATTAGAAGAGTTTTTTACTGTGATACTAGCAGCACTCCATACAAACAAATGACATCGTGCATGTGGGTGCACAGACACATACAAAGAGCACGCCATCAGCAAATCAAATGAACCAAGAATTTATGGTGTCAACAGACAAACAGATAGAACGCTGAACATCAGACAACAATTATCACACTCCAAACACCTCAGAGAAGTCCTCTCAAATTGATCAGTACATACACTTGAGAGGAATTTCTCATTCATAGCAAATGGACCATTCTGCTAGCAATCAAATAACAAGCCCATGTGACATTAGGAACTGCTCGTCATTGCAACCAAATAGCACATTATATACATATAAATATCAATGATGGAAAGCTCTCATTGTGGATATAATTAGGAAAAATCAACTCAAAAGGATCATCACAACATTGAAATTAGGGGGCTTAGATTTTAATGTTTTCTTATTTCATTTTTAATGAAGTTTTAATACAATACTGAGTATAAATTTCATAGTTTGCAATTCCATTCCATTCCTGCTGGAATGTTCCGGAATTAGCCTCGGGCGAAATGGAATGGCGCCCTAAAGTTTCTAGTCTTGATTGAGGTCATTCCGGCCCTAATTCCGGACCAAGTCCGCCTCACTTCGGCCAAGGTTTCATTCTTCTATTCATATGCAGTGAAAACTAGAAAATGGTCAATTGTAGAGTGTAGTTTAATTTAAGTGATGTCAGTATGCATTTTTAGTATTATTTTAGCAATCGACTATTTTTTCAATTTTAGGTATTTTTTTATATTTATTTTTTCATTTTTCAATCCTGTCCTTTTTGGAACGGAATACTGAAATTGACCAGAATGCAGAAACGCTCCACTATAGGGTAAAACCGGAATGATGACTGGAACGGAATTGACAACTATGATAAATTTAGATTAGTGTCAAATTAGGGTAATTGTCAATTCACAGGGGATTAGTGAGTCTGAAGAGCTATGATGCCCGAATACGAGTACGGACCTGGACACGGGGAACGCTGATTCGATACGCCAACTTCAAAATTTTAGGATACAGATATGGGTACGGCATTTCTATATATATATTTGATTAGAAATTTCTTTTAATGTAAAACATTATTTTTATTTCAATTTAGGGCTTAGACATTGCAAGGCCCACTGTGTGGATTAAATTTTTGATGAGGTGGGCCTCACTGGACAATAGCTCAATATAGAAAGAAGAAACGAATAGAAAAGAAAAGTGGGTTGATTGAGTGGCCCAATAGCCCACGTTAATAAAAGAAAGAAAAACAAAAGCTTTGTGGCCCGTACCGTGCTCCTTTATAAAAGGTAGGATACTTTCCCCATTTCGCTGGGCGTCTCCACTATCCAGATGAAAAAGAAAGAAAGAATGAAGCCCTTTTTGCTGAGCATCTCCAAGCTCCAGATGAAAAAAAGAAAAAAAAGGAGGGGGGAGTACTTGGAGTTGGAGGCGGTGGTGGCGGCACTAGCAGTCCAATCCAACACATCGAAGGTCCAGCCCCAATCGGAGCAGGTTAGGGGTCTTCTTCCTCCCCTCCTCTTCCTTTTTTTTTTTTTTTTTGTTTGAATAGAGAGAGGGATCCCCTAAATTTGGGATACGGCTGAGATACGTCTCCAACCATATCCCTTACTCGTATCCGTATTGGACCGTATCAGTATGGGTACCATAGGCAAACTGCCATATCCGGGTATCATAGGTGAAGAGGCTACATTAATCATGGGGTCCAATGAGATGGTAAAATTGTTACTCTTTACGCATGCTGTGAGAGGTACCCTAAACACAAAAAACACACATGAACTAAACAGAGAGAGAGAGAGAGAGAGAGAGAGAGAGAGAGAGAGAGAGAGAAGGTACACTCTTGATGCCAGGCAATCATGCACCCATTCTAATATTAGTTTACCCTGAACCCTTCGAAGACATCAACGAGAGATCTTTTAAGCTTGTTGAACCCTTAGTCACCAAATGAGCCTACAGTCCCAACTACTTCAAAGACATCCACAATAGATTTTGAAGCTCAGGAAAATAGGCAAGTGTACTTCTAATGAAGTATATCATATCTCACTTCAGGGCAAAAAGAGCAAAAGCAGTTTTTGCATTGGGTATCTATCGCACCTCAAGCTTAATTAGGGTCCCATGACTAAAAGAATTCCAACAAGACGGGTTTCATAAATTACAAGACCTACAATGATCAGATATATCTCCTTTTCCCTTTTATTTTATTGAGTATTTTTTAGATGGTAAATATTTGATTTAAAAAAATGGAATGACATACAAATACAATGGAATAATAACAACAAAAGAATAATCAAGTACATATAATTGGTCAAAATAATTATAGTACTAATAACAAGCTATTTAAATAAGGAAAATAATCAGGTGAGAAGTGTTCTCATGGTTCAAACCGTGAGAACTATGGGGTGGGGCCACCTATCACCCAATCCAAACCTTGCAATGGATAGGGACCCCTTTGATAGTCACATGCCTCATGGTTTGGCACCAATGAGAATGAACTGGACCGTTCGATCGACTATATACCCATATGAATGGATTGGGCTTGTTGGCCATGGATGAAAGGGTTAGAAGCATGGGATTGAGGCCAAACTTGATATTCGCGGGGGTCTCATATAGATCTTTCAATCCCCACCGGTTCCATTCCAAAATGGGGCTCTCAATGGGCCCCACAAAAAGTTCTCACGGTGACTCCGTAAGAACAGTTCTCACCGGATCACATCCCTTTAAATAATAACTACCATAGTTGTCAAATCGTGAATCGTTCAAGGGGTTGAATCAAATCGAATCGTAGGATATTTTCTACTTTTTTTAATATAGATGAAAAAATACTAAAAAAATATAGAAAAAATTATAAATGTCTATAATTTATCCATTTTCCATCCATATCAACATCAATACATGACCAATATTGGCATCTTTATATACTACTATTTGAATCACTGAACTTGATTAAGATATATAAAAAAAAAAGTAACATATGATATCTATCATATCAAAGTTAAAAATATGCAAGTAGACTGTAAAATTAAAATGCCCAAGTGCTAAAAGGGAAAAAAAATTATATTTGGCACTAAATTCAAGCAAGGCCATATCATCCAGTAAAATAGTCCATGCCAAAAGGAAAAGTGTAAAACAGATAGATGAGAAAAAAGAGAAAAAAAAAAAACAAAACAAATGGAGAGTGAAAAAAGAAAAGAGAATACTGTAAACCAGATAGATTAGAAAAAAGAGAAAAAGGAATAGAGAGAGAGAAGAACATACAGGGAAAACAAAAAAAAAAGGAAAAGAAAAAAAATTGCTACCTACAGGTGTCACTGTGTGAGCTCCATTTATATTTTAGAAATAGAAAAATTGCTACTGCAGGTGTTACCGTGGGAGTTCCACGTTGATAAAATTGTATGGAATTCTGGGACCCACTATTCATGAAACAAAAGTCGCAGACAGCATAGCATATAGAAAGGAATTGCTACAGCATGCAATTCAGATGTGGGATCACGTGTTGTCGATACAGATTGATGAGGATAAAAATTGCTGCAACAGCACAGCCAGTAGGGTCCACATAGCAGTTGGGAACCTTGGGATTTTATAGTGGGCCTCACAGGTTAATAAGCAAATTGAAAAGGCAAAGCTTAAAATCCATCAGTGGGACCCACAGTGAAATCCAAACAGTCCATTTGGCTGGAAACAGTTGGATTTCTTAGGTGGGTCCCTCTGCTTGATCTACAAACAAAAAGAGGAAAGAAGCTGGCTGTAGATCCATCACTGAGGCCCACCTGTTGGGCACCAATGATTTAAAAAAAAAGAAGTCTTCTAACCGTGAGAGATGAGAGGAAAAAAAAAAAAAAACAACAAATGCACAAAAAAGCGTACCTGGCTTCAATGAGAAGGTTCCTGGCTTCCTCTTCTCCAGAATGCAGCAAAAGTCGAAAGGCCTTATTTGTATTGCAACAAACGAAGACTGCTGCAAATAGTTCTGGCTTGTAGCAAAACGCTGAAACCTCAGAATCTCCTTTCTTCTCTGGATTGCACCGAAATGAAGGAATAGACGCAAGAGAAAATTCGGAAATGAAGCAAATCAATTCGTTTCGTGATGCACAAATGACGAGACGAGATGGAAAAAGAAGATAAAAAACTAAGTGTGCAACATACCTGGAGGAGCAACACAGTCGCACGAGCAGAAAGGGGAATATTCTTGCATTCTCTTCCAATCTCAATCTTTAAATCCCTCTTAATTGGGGATTTTAGATTCTTTTAAATGCAACTACTTGACAAAACAGAACGGGCCCCAAAAATAACTCCAAAAATAGACATTGAAACCTTTCTATTCCTGCCGTGAGAGAATCGCACGATTTGAGCGATTCCAATTGAATCGTATAGTACGATTCTAACATGAATCGAACAATTAACCCCTAAATGCGATTCCGGTACACGTTTTTGCACACGATACGATACGAATCGTGCGTATCGTAAATCGTACGATAATAATAACTATGATAACGATAACTGTAATAATAATTGTCATTGTCGCCGTCGTTGCCATCAGAGTAACTGAGGAGAATGGTTTTTCTTTTAGCAACAATTGGAGTGAAATCTAAAAGGACAGAACAAGTGGGCATACACATAGTAGCTAGACTAGAGAACAAAAGCTCGTCTAAATTTCATCATCAATATTATCGAAGACTCTGGTTTTTTGAGTTCCACTTATCAACTACTGCCTACGTAGGGCAATATTCTGGTTCTCTTAAAGACCTAAGGTCGTTTTTACACAACTTTTTTTTTTCTTTTAGTTCACTTTATGAACTTAGTTAAAGAATTTTAATTGATAGCACCCATTTACCCTATCTCCTTGCATTTCTAGCAGTAGAATTATTCTGTTGGGCTGCTTTTGCTTTCCCAGAAAAATGTTTAACCATCTCAAACTATCTTTTAATTCATTCCACTCTGATCATAGTCATAAGTAGTAAATACTCATTCCTAATTCTAGGCCATATGGGGTCCTACGAGGATTTTTCCCATAAATTCTTCTAATTATTAAGATATGCTCATTTGAGAGTAACTCCCACGATACTATGAAAGTATCACCACAAATAGAGAGATTCCTTATGGAGAGTTGCAGGACAATAAAGAGATAATTCATACCAAAGGATGTGTGATCCAACAGTTAAAAAGTTTTTTTTTTTTTACAATTTTCTCAAAACCCATGAAAAATCAAGATTTGAGCTTTAACCACATAGCCGTTTTTAGCTCTCTAGAAATTTTCAGTAGTTCGGATCATGCAAAGGGGGGCCCATAGGAATAAAAAATTAATATTTTAGGGTACGAATTTTCTTACAAATCTCTCAAAATCCATGACAGATCACAGTCGAGACTTAATCACCTAACTGTGTGGTCTTCTAGAAATGATGTACGGTCTGGATCATGATTCTGGAGCCCACAGGAATCAAAGAATTTAAAAAATAGCCAAGTTGAATGGTTCGGATTTCGCAAAAGGGATCCATAGAAGTCCAGATAACATGATCCAACATTCTGGAGGGTTTTTTTTTTTTTTTTTTCCACAAATGTAAAATTATATGACAAATCAATGACTGGTTTTTGACCTGGTAGCCATTTTGTACCTTCTAAACATGATTAACAATTTAGATCTTTATTATAGAACCCAAAAGATAAGGTTCCACGTACAAAAGAAGTAACCTCAAATTAACGCCCAATATCACTATAACCCTGCTTTCTTCTCTTCCGTTCATTTGCAAAGTCAAATGGGAGAGGCCCGACTGTCAAAACATTTGGAAGCGGGATGCGACAACTCCTTACTGCCCTTTTCCACCATGGGAGCTTGGGAAAACCGAGAGGAATCCTCTTGCCTAGACCATTGCTAAACGTGCCCTTAAAAGACACATTTTCTTCAAGAGAGGAGTGGAGGTTGAGTCCAGGAGGGCTAGTTTAATTTAGTATTACTCCCCAGTCTAAAAGGGTATTGGACATAGGCATAGACTTCAAAAAGGTGTGGACATGGGCTTGTTTTGCTACACTGTGTTGGAAAAGTGCGCGAGTGCAAAACCAACCAAACGCAATTGTTTCCTACCGAAACAATGCAGATTTGAAGTTCATAATATGGACTTTGAAACCCCAAAATTTCAGCCAAAAAATCACTCTGGAAGTGGGCTAACCAGTCCCCTAAATACGGGTACTTGACAAGGTTTCAAGGTTTCAGCAGATCTAAACCCACTATGTTGGAAAAGTGCGTGAGTGCAAAACCAACCAAACGTGATTGTTTCCAACCGAAACTTACAAGATCTGAAGTTCATAATATGGTTTTTGAAACCCCAAAATTTCAGAAAAAAACTTAACTCGGGAAGTGGGCTAACCAGCCCCCTAAACAGGGGTATTCGGCAAGGTTTCAAGGTTTCAGCAGATCTGAACCCACTATGTTGGAAAAGTGCGCAAGTGCAAAACCAGCCAAATGCGATTATTTCCGACCAAAACTTACCAGATCCGAAGTTCATAATATGGTCTTTGAAACCCCAAAATTTCGTCCAAAAAAGCCCTCAGGAAGTAGGCTAACCAGTGCCCTAAACAGGGGTACTCAGCAAGATTCAGTAGATTTGACCAACATGATAGGAAAAGTAAGCGAATTGAAAATGAGGCAAACACGATTGATTCCTACCCAAAAATTGCAGATTTGAAGTTCATCCTATGGACTTTGAAACCCCCAAGTTTCGTCAAAAAACTCTCTCGAGAAGTGGGTTAACCAGTGCCCTAAACAGGGGTACTTAGCAATATTTCAACAGATTTGACCGACATGATAGGAAAAGTAAGCGAGTTGAAAACGAGGCAAACGCAATTGATTCCTACCCAAAAATTGCAGATTTGAAGTTCATCATATGGACTTCGAGACCCCCAAATTTTGTCCAAAAAATTCCTTGGGAAGTGGGTTAACCAGTTCCCTAAACATGAGTACTCAACAAGATTTCAGCAGATTTGACCGATGGGATAGGCAAAGTGCGCGAGTTGAAAACAATGCAAACGCGATTGATGCCTACCCAAAAATTGCAAATTTGAAGTTCATCCTATGGACTTCGAAACCCCCAATGTTTTGTCCAAAAACTCCCTCGGGACAGATGTGATTGATTCCTACCCAAAAATTGCAGATTTGAAATTCATCATATGGACTTCGAAACCCCTAATGTTTCGTCCAATAACTCACTCAGAAAGTGGGTTAACTAGTGCCATAAATAGGGGTATTCAGCAAGATTACAACAAATTTGACCGACAGGATAAGGAAAAGTAAGCGAGTTGAAAATGATGCAAACGTGATTGATTCCTACCCAAAAATTGCAGATTTGTGGACTTTGAATCCCCCAAAGTTTCGTCCAAAAACTCACTCGAGATGTGGGTTAACCAGTGCCCTAAACAGGGGTACTCAGCAAGATTTCGACAAATTTGACCGACAGGATAGGTAAAGTAAGCGAGTTGAAGACGAGGCAAACGCGATTGATTCTTACCCAAAAATTGCAGATTTGAAGTTCATCATATGGACTTCGAAACCCCCAAATTTCGTCCAAAAACTCCCTCGGGAAGTGGGTTAACCAGTGCCCTAAACAGGGTACTCATATTGGATTTTTTGGGTCCTCAAATTGGATTTTTTTTTTGGACGAATTGGGTGTATCCAATGGCTAGCCCCAATTGTATAGTCTCTCTGTGCGTGCAATGGCTATCCCCATAACACCAAGGTTATCCATCGAGTTACATATACTAGGACTCCCACAATAGAGAAATACTACACAAGAAATAATACACAACAGAGAAATCTCACTTCAAGAAATCTCACCATTCTCACAGACACAATCCATCCACTCCATGAAACCACTCAAGAAATAATACACAATCCAAACACTTGCATATACTAAACAAATTCCATGCGTTTCATCCATTCCATAATTTGCAACTTATCATCCTCAAGAAATAATTTACACTCATAAGACAACAGAAAACATTACCAGACAACTTCCATCCATTCAAAAAGGCTAACCCAATATTAAAATGGTTATCCATCCATTCAAAGTTTAGAAACAAAGGGTTCAAACCTCATAAACGGTCACACATCATTCGTTGCGAACCTCGTCAAAATACTACAAGAACACCCCACTCAGACTTTCACACACCATTCCTTGCAAACCTCACTTGCATACACTTGTTGATGGAACCTTCTCTGCACCTTATCTGCGACTTTATTGGGTTTAATTAGGGGCCATACGTGATAATTTTAATCTGTGGGGAGGAATCTACAGACTTCCTTCTCAAAGATTCCAAGCCTTTGGAGTCTTCCCCGAAGGAAACCTGGAGTAATGAGGATTCATCGCCAAATCATGAATAATCCAAGTTTCCAACTCTTATCCTGTTTCAATACTACTTTATCTATTGGCCCATTCATTTCCACAGAATTAAATTCTCAGGAATTTTAAGATATGTTTTCCTATCACAGTGGCTAAAACCAATGAAACAAAGGTCAAGATCTCCGTCAGGTAATCTTCCCTTTCTTGGAAAATGAATACTCAGCCAGCAATATCCCCTTTTGTCACTCACACCTTAGCAACATTATCATCATCAACATCATCTGAGCCTTGTCTTATCGTCCCCAGATTCTCAATTAACACCCTAGCATGCACATCTCAAACACATCCGTTTTCCTTTTTCTCGCCAATTACTTCTAATCCATAATAAATGGTAGTGAACTAGAAGCAAGAAAGATAAGCTTTATTGTACTATATATATAGCAAAATTTTCATTAAGGGACTGAAAAATGGACCCTTCCAGCCTACTGAGCCCCCAGCCCACTATAATCAATTGAAACATCCCCAACAAACCTTCAATCACATTTGAACCATAGACCCAAATTAACATAAACAAAATGTCATTATTCCCATCCCACATCATACACATGAACCCTGAATTGCATTGGTTATATATAAATGCTGTCTACTTCCCACTTGGATATTCAAAACTAAAAAAAAAAGGCACATTTACATGTACCGCAAGGGGCAATGTGTTTCGTGTAATTGAATTCTTAGGAATTCTAAGCGACTATTTCTTTAAGTGGTTAAAAATGAAGAATCACAAAAAAAAAAAAAAAAAAAAATTCCAGAAAAAAAAAAACCCAACCATCAAATAACCTCCCTTCAATAAAAATTGAATGGAGGGAAGATGAGAAACAGATACTACCCACACATCACACTAGTAACTCAGTAGCTAGAAAAGACAAGGTCCCATCTACATTGCTACTTCTATCCTTCACCCGTCGCCCCTTCAATAATCCTCCGTGGATTCTTACTCATGTCTTCGATGCAAATGTATTCTATGCACACAAACAGGCCCTAAATGGACTATTATTTTCTTCTCTTTCATGAGTTATGTATTCCAAATGGATGCAGATGCATTAGAAGCAGAGCCAAAATGGCAAAACATTAGATAAAAACCACTTTTCCAGCTCTCCCACCGCACCCAATTTTCCCCAAATCCTAAAAACCCCCAGAAAACATCATCCCACCAAAACTAATTTCCAATTTCCACTCAACCCCAATCACAAGAACAATACAACACATAACAATCCACCGCTACCAAAATACAAAAGCTTTCAATTACATCTAAGCACAACAACACTTCACACACAGCGATTCCAAACTAGACATGATTCCATAAGAAACAGCCAAAGGCATAGAAATAGATCGAGATCGATAGACGATACCGCTTCGAGAAGGCGCTGTCGGAGGTTACGGATATCTTATTCTTTTCGCGGGAGATGGAGACAACGTCTCCAAGGGCGCCGGCCTTCCCTCCGACCTTGATCCGCTCCTGCAGGAACTTCTCGAGCGATGCAATGTCCATAATCTTATCCTCCACGGGCTTCGCGCAGTCGATCGTGAAAGTCGACGCCTTCTTCTTCCCCTTGGGGCCAGCTGCGCTGCCTCGGCTCATTTTTGCAACAATCCTTTCCTTCCTGCAATTCACAAACAACACAAAACGAGAAGATGAGTAGCAGAGGAACCAGTAACCTGCGCCGGGGCCGCCAACGTGCGCAGGCGCGCGAGGAAGAAGAAGGCGATGTACCTTGAAGCGGCTGGAGATGGGAGGAAGCTAGGGTTAGGGTTTTGGGGGGTTCTATAAAGCTTTATACGTTTTATATGTGGAGAAGGTAAGCGGTCCAAGGGAGTATCTGAAAGTGTACTCCATTTCATGAGATCGGGTTTGAGCCATAGGTTTTAGATTCAGGTTGGGCCTGAGGCTCGTTTAACATTTCTAAGAGGGTTTTGTTTGAGTTAGTGATTGGTTTCTATTTGAGTTTAAGATCTTTGTGTCAAATTTTTTTTTATAGTTGGTATTAATCGGGCTTTATGGGGCTTTGGACTGATTTACTAAAAGGGTGGGCTTGGAATGACGTGGGGTGGCTCGGGTCGGGCAGGACACTTTTAGGCATTGTTGGGCTTGGGTCAGACATATGCCTTTTCTACAGTAGGGTGAGGCATGGATATATCTAAGCCTGGTGTGACTAGGCCTGCAAGTTGGACATTGGGCTCATTTTGAACCCAACATATTGATAAATCAGGTTGAAGATGTTAAACTGGGCTCAACATGCCCTGTGTCTTAGACGCGTTTGGAAAATTGATGAATTGGATAGACTCGCCCAGCCTAAATAAAAGTTTTGACTAAAGTTGAGGGAGTCAAGGTGATCGATCACTCGGAGAGTTATTTTGTAAAAATCTAAAAATAGATTAAATGTTTATAAAACTATAAATATAAATCAAGTCACTTATATTAATGATTAATTAATCTAAATCAATAAATTCATACACTCAGAAAATACAAAAGTAGGAAGAAAATAAAAAAATAAAATAAAATATCATCCTTACAAAAGGAGTTAGAAGTATGAGATTGATCCCATTTTTATATAGATGAGTCCATCATGATTGGGTCTTTTCATGCCCCCAATGTCCGATGATCTCTGGGAGCCCAGGAGGGCCCAAAGGCTAGATACCAGATGCACTGGCAAATCTTCCAGTGAGAACTCCTCTCCCAGTATTATGGTGAGAATTTCTAACGACACCGCCTTATGATCCATTTTAATAGTTCGTACCCCCACCCTTCACCAGTAGTGCTCGGACTCCCATTGAACAGAGGGGACCGCTGAATTGGGAGTCAATCTTTTTATATATATATATATATATATATATTTATGTGTGTGTGTGTGAGAGAGAAAAATTTTTAAAAACTCTTTTGTTTTTTTGCTCCCTATTATTTTAAGACATAGAGTGAGTGAATCCAATCTTTTCAAACACATTACCCGCCTTCCCCCAATCGTCACAAATCCAAATTCGACACTCATCCAGCTTTGGATGAGTGTCAAGTTTGGATTACTAGCAATTCATTAGTGGGGGTTGTGTGTTTATAAAAGGCTTAGATGGTCTCAAGATGGGGTCCATGGTCTAAAATAATAGTATGGGGTCCATAGTCTAAAATAATAGGGGAGCATAAGGGGGAGTTTTTTAAATAGAGAGCTTATATATATAGGGAGATGCTCCTATAAGAGATATCTCTCACCTTATATGAGAGATAGTGGTTGGGGCTCTTACATTTAAGTTATTGGTATTGGATATATATGTGATGGCCCCCACTCAATCTCTTATTTAAGGTGAAAGATATCTCTCATAGGAGCATCTCCCATTTATATATGGGAGATACTCCTATGAAAGCATCTCTCACTTTACTATGAGAGATAAAGTGAGGGCCCTCACATTTAAATTATTGTTATTGAATATGGATGTGAGGGCCCCCACTCTCCTATATATATATGCTACAAAACTCCCCGAGTGTTTTTTCCATTTTTAGCTAATGAAAGTATGACACGTGTCATCAATAATACACATATCCGATTCTCTCTCATGAGTATTCTCCTATAAAGGTGAATATTTTAAAATAATAACAAATCATTTGCTATTAGATAGGGGCAAAAACTCTCCTTTTGAGATAAGGGAGTTTTTGATAATTTGCCATATATATATATGAAGAAAAACATTCTCAAACAATGTTTCTCTTAATTTTTTCAGTCTAACATAAAAGCACACTTGAATGTGACCGATAATCCTGAATTAGGGTAGAGTTCTTTCTTATTTTTGGATAAACAATTGTAATTCAATTGATAAATTTGTTGGGTTGGGTTTGGATTTCATTATTACACTTCAACCCGCTAACCCAATATATATTTTTTATCAGTAATGGAAAATTAAATTAAAGATAAAGCAACAGTACAAGAAAAACTCCAACAAAAAGAAGAAAAAAAAAGAAGTTGGTACAAAAGCTTTATACCAACACCAAAAACAACAAAATTGAGCAATAGGGTTCACAAGCAGAACAACTCTATACACCCCTTGTTTGGCTAGAGAGTCTGTCATACCATTTGTTGACCGACAAATATGAGAAAATGAAACGTTAATCGAAGAAGTAAAGCCTTAATCTCATTGAGATAATATTGAAATCTCCAAGGAACCCTCTCCACCTTAGACACCTACCTAATAGCATTCGAAGAATCACTTTCCATGATTAAGCTTTCCTTGAAAGTAGAGGAAAAAAATTCTTAAAGCTTCCAAAATAGCAAGTACTTTCGCTTCATTAGATTCTTTTATACCAACATTCTCGGAGAACATAAACAACACTTCACCCTTACCATTCCTAAGAACTCCACCACTACCAGTTGGACCGGACTTGCCTTTAGATACACCATCAACATTAAATTTTAACTAACCCGATAGAGGAGGACGTCAACACACCACTTTCCTATCCCTAGACGGACCACATGACATGCAAGCTTCCCAATTCTGAAGTATAATCTAAATTCATTCCAATAAATTTCTTTTTTAAAAGAGCTCATTCTGCTACTCTAACCTCCACAAGCAAAGCAATATCTTTCAGCGTTGAAAAAGGTCACATAAAAATTCCATCATTTCTTTTCTTCCGAAGAGACCACAAAATTGCAAAGGAAATGATCCTCCACTAACCCAATACGAATCTGATATGCCAGAATTTGCGTGCACCATGTTTGACAACCTGATAGAAACTCAATCCTAACATAACTAATTACACTATGATCTTCTAATCTGGCTCAAACCTGACCTATTAATTAAGATTTCAAGTTGCCAAAACGAATGATGGTTAACTGGCAAGCACCTTATTCTCACGGGAGAAGCCTGTGATTTAAGTCCTCACGTTAGAGTATCATTCCCCTGCTCAGGAAATAGGAAGAAAACGTACAATTCAAGCTGACCTACTTGTCAATACATTGGAGCTCAGTCTGTACGCAAATAACCAGGATCAATCACTAGCTGCAGCGCTAATGGTGGTGTCACTGGTGCCTCCACTGTGTGCGTGAGTTTTTGGGAGAGAGAGAAGTTGACCCTGTTTAACACATTAATAAATTACATTACACAGCCTACATGTGATCCTTAAAAAGAACAAGTAATGCCTCCTCTAAGAAGAGGCAGGCAATACTTGTCCTTTCTAAGGATCAGAAGTAATGCCTCCTCTATCGTCCTGTCGTGGGCATGTCATTCAGATTTGGAAGCTTTGCGACGAGTCCGCTCTATACTTGTCACGCATGCATGTATGATATAAATGGGTACCCTGAGACTACTTCAAGTACGGGCGACCGGCATCTCAGTTTGTCATGTAAGGATTATGTTTAAAAATGATGGAAACAACCTCTGTGCTAACACACTCACGAGTAGCACCTTCCTATGTTTGGGAGGAGGGGAGGGGAGGTAAAATGAGGTAAAATTAATTTTACTTTCCCTTGTTTGGATAGTAAAAGTAGGAGAAAGAAAAGTGAAAAAGTAGAGTTTTGTTTGTTTGTCAGGTAGAGAGGAAATTACCAATTTACCCTTATTTTGTGAAAAAGTGATAAGGACATTTTAGTAAAATTCCCTCCCCTCCCCTCCCTCCTCCCCTCATACTTTTCCCCCATTTTTAGGGGAAACCCCCCCCCCCCCCATTCCCAAACACCATCAATTTCCACTTTCCCTTCATTTTCCCCTCTTTTTTTCCTCCCCCTCACTTTCCCTCCTTCCCAAGCGGAGGGTTAGTTTCAAACACATCCGTGATCTGCCTCCCTCTCGCTCAACTAGTCAGTAATTGTCTTTGTTTGGGATAGGCTGCTAATTTTTGTGGGATTTTTTTTTTTTTTTTTTTGTGGGGGGGGGGGGCGTGGAGAATAAAAAATTTAGCAACATCACATAGTGAGCGGTGAATTTTCTCATACATATCTTTATCTATTTTAATTTTAAATTAAAAACCCTTTAAATTAAAGGCACCCATCATGATATCTACATTAGGAGGAGATTCTCTACATTACGTGAAGGCCCGAGAACGACTTCTTACCTTAGTGGTAAAGAGTTCTAGTTCTCATTGGAAGGTTTTGGGTTTGAACCATGTCTCCTCCCTCTTTGCATATGTGAGTTTCCATCACCTCACATATGTAAGTAGTGTCTATATCTCCTCGAATGTGTGAGTTTCCATCGCCTCACATGTGTGAGTTGTGTTTATGTGTCCTCTCATATGTGAATTCCCATCACCTTACATGTGTGAGTTGTGTTTATGTGTCCTCTCATATGTGAATTCCCATCATCTTACATGTGTGAGTTGTGTCATGGGTCCCACCTCCTTCCCTGGGCTACCAAAAAAAAAAGAGTGAAAGCAATATTTCACAGAAAAAAAAAAAAAAAAGTGAAGGGACCCGAATTTGAGTAAATACTAAAAAACCGAAAAATAAAAAAATAAAAAATGGCTGGCTACCCACAACTTCACTAGAGGATTTAAAATGGCCAAGATGATGGATAGTCACCTACCCTAATTTAATATCTTAAAGATCATTAATCAATGCCGATTTTAAAGGTCGCATCCAACAATTCCTCGGGATAGAAAAATTTAGCACACAAAATTGCCTAGGTACATTGAAAGCATCATTGTGCCAACATTTTCTCGTACGGCCACTTACGGTTTAGAGAGTTTTGTAAAATGGGTTTTCCACATAGCTTACAGTGCGGGTGTTTATATTATAATATATTAAAATCAAGGATTTTGAAGATAGTTTTGATCATAACTTATGATTTTAACTTGGAGTTATAACTCCCTACTTTCAATATATAACCACTCATCTCCACTTCCAACATGTAACACTCATCTCTTACATTTCATGTAACCGCCTCTTCTTCCCACTTTTTACTTTTCCGCAAGAACTTCATTTCCATCTATATCAGAATCACCAAATCATTGTCACGAGTATTTGAGGATAATCATGTATGATCTGATTTTTTTTTAATAAATCATTAAATATACTTTTCAGTTATTGGTAAACAAATGAACATGCCTGTGCGAAGCAGGGGTTGTTGTGCTAATTAATAGTTAAAGAGGTAACACAAGATAAATAATAAGATACAAATAGTTAGAATAAAACTAGCTATAAGAGTTTATAATGTGACAATGGCTGAGCTATAGTACCCAGAATATCAGTGCTTGATTTCTTCTTCCGCACATAGTCGGACATGGAGAGCGGCGGAGAAGGGTTTGGGGGTTGAAGTCCCCACCCAGACTTTAAAAAGGGCCAAAATCTCTTAAGAAACCCCTGCAAATTCTAAAAATTATACTTATTTATTTTATATTTGACCCTTCCTACAAGAAATTTTTTTACACAGAGCCTCCCAAGGAGAATTTTTCGGTCTGCTCCCGATGGAGAGTACCTTTTTCAGAAGGTATGCAGTTGATACTTCGATGTCATGATTTTGGCTTAAGATTATTGAGAAAAGTAAATCGTCCCAAAGGACTGCCAAACATCAATGGTTGTAGATAAACCAACTACTTGAAAAGAGATTGGCTCAGTGAGAGAGGAGAGAAACTAGCTAAGCAAAGTCTGGTCCTGGGCTTGCCACTTGAGAAAGATTGAGTTGATCAGATCGGTGGAATTGCCTTGCTTGTATGTTAGGAATTTGAGTGTTAGGTAGTTCAGGGGTTGAATAAAACTCTGGGTCCATTGAGTTTTATTTTCTACTTTTTAGATTTGGACTGTGATGAGGTTTCACACTGAAAATAGAATGAAGGAAAAGGAAGTAAGGGAGAATTAGAAGTATGTTGAGACTCCTGAATCCAAAAAGCAAGGCCCGCTCAAACAAACCATTAGCCGCTCGAACGAGTGCTTCAGAATGTCGTCGCTGCCTCGGGAAAAATGTTCACCCACTTGAGCGAGCCTTCCTCCGCTCGAGCAAGCGATGTGAAAGTGTCTTGCGCGAATTAGAACTTCTATTTCTAATTTCTCTCAAACTGCCTGTTTTAGTCCTAATTATCTTAGGCACCCTCGAGCACGTCCCTAAGCCCATTTATAGGACTCTTTGGCTACCCTAAAGAAATACCTCTCTCATTATTTTGAGTACGAAAATCCAATTGAGAGAATTCTTCATCACTAGAAGATCTATTGAAGAGTTGTGTTACAAAGTTCATCTAGAGAGCAGTTTTTTCTACATCTATAGTAGAAGATTATCTTCTTTCGTAGAAGATCTGGGGAGTCAAGCGGTATTGAATTTGTTGCGGTCAACAATGTGAAGTCGTTGATGCGTGAAGCTATACAAGAGATAACTACAGTCCTTGAGTAGTGATTATCTAGGGAGGGATCTGTGAGTGTTTTGTAACTCTGAGATTCATAATGCTTGATTGTTGATCCAGTTTAGATCCGTATCTTTTTACCCAGTTTGGGTTTTTCAAGTTCTATTTGGTGTACTTGTGATGTGTGCTTTTGTTATTTATTTCCACTGCGTATCATATTGTATTTGTACACATTGTTTGGGCTATTGAGTTGACCAATCTAGAGATCCACAAATCTTAGAACCTTCATTGTCAAGACAAAACTGTGGTAGACAAGGGTAAGAACTGTCCATATATCCCTTGGCATTGTGAAGCATTAGAATAATTAGGAACCGAGAGTGCCAAAGTAAAAAAAAATGTTCTTGTCAAGATTCATCGGGAGCATGTGAGAGATGTTCGGGATGAAGATGGGCAAAGTGGAGGTGAAAGTAGATGATGGTAATGGTGATGTGGGGTTAGCTGAAAAAGAAGTATTATTTTTGTTTTGGACAGCTTGTTGGAAGAGTCCCACATCCTACATCGCCCAAGTAATGGAATTGACATGGCTTCATATACATGTTTGGTCCTTTTACCTGTGAGCTTAAGCTTTTAGGGTGGTATATGATTTTTTATATGGTACTAGAGCGGGTTGATGGGGAGTGTTGGGACAAGCCCAAGTAATTGGTTTGACATGGCTTAATGTACTTCTTTGGGCCTTCCGCCTATTTGCTTCAGCTTTTGGGTTTACATGGTTGTCTTATAATTCTTTCATACCAACTTATAGTTGCGGGACAAACCCAAGTAATTGGAGTAGTTGGTTTGACATGGTTTCGTATACTTGTTTGTTTCTATTAATAGTTTAAAAGGTTACAAAATATAAGGGATAAGATTGTATGTCCTCAATCCATTAGATGATGAGAATAAATTCATGGGGGCTTTGGTCGGAGGTCCCTCAACTCATCATTTTCCTGCAAACGGTCCACAATCTAAACGCATACAGCCACAGATCCTTCTCACACTTTCTCATACCTGAAATGTCTAGTTTACCATTTCTTTAAATCATATCCCATGATTGGTGGGATATCACATTAATAATGGTCAACAACCGTTTAATTGGCCACAATTAATGGAATCCCATTTGTAACGCCCCAATTCCTAATACCGAAGATAATGCTAAGGTACCCGAAGTTGGCACGCTACTTCCCGGAAAAATCGAGAACTTCCAACATCGTAGTCTGCAGTGAGGTCAAATTTTAAAACTTTTTAAACAACATCATAATCAACAGTTATATGCGGAAGCGAAATAAAGATGGCGGAAGCAATAGTATCAAGTATATAAATCAGATGTAAAAGTGTGGAAGCCTGATAGTGATCTCAAAGTATAGTTATCAAAAGGTTTATACATATCAGTCAATCTACCCATGTCTTACTACAAAAATGCTCTCAAACCCAAAATAACAATCTGCACTCAACCCTCCTGTGCAGGCTCTCCATCCTTCAGCTCGACCACTTGGTCAGCCGGCCCCCACCCGTAGTCACCGACTACATGCGCCTCGAAGATCGCATTAGTCGCGGGATCATAGTCTGGACCTAAGCACCAAAGATGGGTCAGATCTAAAGATCTGGCAAGGCACCATATGCAGATAACACAAGATGTATACACAAAAAGAGTAATGACAGGTACATAATCATATGAGTAAACAAGGTACATAATCTAGGCAGTTGAGCGGTAATAGCAGATTGGAATCAGAAATGTAAAGTACACTAATCTAAACAGACAACAAAGGGGCACATTCACATAAGCTAAATACACCGCAGGATATTATGCCGCAGCCCTCCCGTATTGTAAACGTCCCATACCATAAATAGTTTGCGATGGGGAAAGGGTAATAACCATGCAAGGGATAACAACACTGATAAATATAACATACAATATACATAACACCGATCACACCCTTTTATCGCACCGATCACACCTCTTTATCTCAACAATCACACCCCTTTATCAGATTAACCCAGACACAGTATCACACCGTCCGTCTAATCACAGCTCATCATGATAGCTCTAAGTAACCAGAACATAGCTCTTACCAAAGATGATCAGTCAACTGGCTGAGCTTAGAACAACTGAGTGAATGTTCAGTGCCGACTTGGGAACTAAGTACGGGTCTGTGCCTGTTTAGGCTTAACTTGCGTGAGCAAGGTCCTACCCAGGTCTCTAAGAGGTTAAGGTACAACATGGAACACAATCTAACAACAAGTCTAAGTCCAACAACATTGGATCCACTCCAAGGTTCACAACCGTGGCCTGAGGTAACACAAGTACCATTATGTGTCCATTCCACAAACCTTCATCCTAAGCTCGTACAGAATGAGTTAACCAACCATTAAAGACTAACATCTCCAATCTAGGGTTCCACATTCCCAATCTTAGGCCGTATGAGGCCCCGCCTAGACACAAATACGGGTCAATTATCTCCAAACACAACTTAGGGTCACCTCTAAGAAATCCTAGGTTCAGGTCCTCCAATTTCCATTAATTAATAGGTTTAAGACAACAACAAGAATAAGAGAGAATAACAACTCATGAAAACCTTAGAAACAGGGAATCAAGTGGAAATAGGCAAAAGACCAGTCCTAGGTAGTGGTCCACTCCTGGTTTAGGCCTCATCACATGGTTGGATCCCTAACTGTAGCCTCAGGTGTCCAAAATGATAAATCTGGTGCTTCTGAAGTTGTGGACACCATGGACTACAATTAAGGTTTGAGTCAATGATGATTCGAATCCTAAATCCTCAATTGGTGGACCCCACGAATCAAGGCTGAGTCATGCCATTGATTCGTGTGTGGCACACTTGATGAAAGTCATTTGGATGGTCAATGGGCCCCACATGTGATCAAACATCACACTCTACAGAATTATGAAATTCACTTATCTCAGTTTGCCCAGTCGACATCATACCCTGGGATGTTGACCGGGTGAACTGGATGTTGACCTCCCAGGTCGACATCCTACAGTGTCCCAGTCGACATCATGGCCGTGATGTCGACCGGGTTCACTAAGACCTGAAGCCAAACAGCTGGGGGGTCTTGCAGGATTTTCTGTGTATCCGGTCGACATCATGGCCATGATGTCAACCGGGTACACATGAAACCTGACCTTCTGAGAGATTACAGGTCTTAGCTACTCCCTGTGTTTTCCTGAATACCCGGTTTACCGAGACAGGGTCCGGTCGACCGGGTATACTGTCTGTGCACAGTTACATAAAATAACTGAGACTTGTGTTTTCAGGCATTTTAGTATGCCTGGTCGACCGAGACAGGGTCCGGTTGACCGGGTACACATAAATTGCAGAATTCCAGATTTTTTTGGATTTCCCCTTTTCAGTCCAATTTTCATTCCATTCCTTCCAAACCTTCTCCATTTATCACATTCATACAATAAAACACAAAAACACTCAAATATCCTCCATCCACCATCTATCAAGGCCATTGATCTTCCAAATGGGAAAACCCATCCATCAATGGCCAATTTCCCATAGACAAGGCTCAAGAAGAAGATCTAAGCATGCATCTCTACTCACTTGAATTGAAATTACAGAAACAAAGAAGAAAGCATGCGTCAAGTGAAATTAGCATAGGGTACTTGCCTTAGTTTAGAAGAAAGGGAAATTGAATGCAAGAAGAGATCCAATAGAGTGTTGCAACTGAAATGGGGCTGGTCTTCTAGCTTCCTTGTGCTGGAACTTAGGGGAATTAGGGTTTTCTTGAGGAAGAAGATAGGTTAGATAAGAGATGAGAGGCAATTAGGGTTTAGGCTAATGTTGCAATAGCTTATGTTATATAGTTTAGGGTTTTAGGCGAATTACCTAAAGGGTATGTTGGTTGTTAATGGAATTGAAATGGGGCCATGGGCATTTGGGTAATTAGGTAAGGTTCTAGAATGTTCCACTCTCATTAGCCCCCCTATTAATTCTAATGAAAGTCAAATCCTAATGTAATCCAAATCTAATACAAATCAAATAAAAGTTGTATCTAAAACTTAGGAATATTAGAATCTATACCACTAATTCCTAATTATTAACATATTTAAAGTAGAAAATACCTTATTAATTATTATTAAATTCAAACTGAGGGCCCACCAGGCGTGGGGCCTCACACCATTAATGAGATTTTTTCAAATAAATTCTAAAAACACACAAGTAAATTTTAAAATAAAGCAAATAAATTTAAAAAGATGAAAATAAGTTTCAAAAGATTCAAATAAAATTTCAGAAAATGTAAATAAATTTCTAAAGACTCAAATAAATCTCAAAAGATCCAAAGAAAATTCAAAAAACGCAAATGAATTTCAAAAGAAACAAATAAAATTCCAAAACGCAAACAAATTTGCCAAAACTAAGATAAATCAATTTTCCAAATTTCTGAAAAAATTGCCAAAAACTCAAGTACTTTTGGTAAAACACAAGTAAATTTATTTCAAAAAAAGCAAATAAATTTGAAAAGACACAAATAAATTTCAAAAGACGCAAATAAAATTAAAAAACCCAAATAGATTTCAAAAAATGCAAATAAATTTGCTAAAAAACTCAGATGAATTTTAAAAAAACTCAGATAAATTTTCCAAAAACACAGAGAAATATTACAGAAGATAGATAAATTTGACAAAAACTCAGATAAATTTTACAAAAACTTAGATAAATTTTACAAAAATTCAGATAAATTTGACAAAAACTCAGATAAATTTGACAAAAGAGATAAATTTGCGTGGAGTGGGTCAGCCTGACCCAACCTAGACCTGGAACAAAAGACCTACAGAACACTGGATTGTCTTCTTGACGTTTTGGTTTTGGAATTAGGGCCAGAACCAGTGCTCTTCCTCCTTCGGCCAGGGCAGGTTGCGGCAGAAGCGGACGGGGCTTCTCCGGAATCTTCATACAGCGATGGCAGGAGTCTTCTTCCTCGGCGACGCGCAATCCAGCAGACTCAAGAATTCTCTCGTCTCTGGTCTTCTTCTTCAATCGAGACAGAACCCAGTTCTGGCCTGCGTCTGGGCTTTTCTTCCTCTCCGACTACGCAGGTTGCGGTGGATCAAACTTCCGGTCACAACAAAAACCTTATTCTCCTGCAAAGGATCCGTCAATCAAATCTGCTTTTGCAAACCGATCCGGAACCAAGGAACAATCCCTTCTTTTCTCTACAATTTGTGTGGCCCACCGAGATCAGAACCAATCTCTTCACTGCTTCAACACGTAAATACAAGTTTGTTTAGGAAGGAGGGAGGAAAGCAGATCGAGAGGATTTAGGAAGGAAGGAGGAGGGAAGATTTGAAATTTGAGATTTCAACATTTTATGCCTAAAATGGTTGAAATGACAAATCAGTCTTGAAATATGTGATCGTGTGGATGTAGAGATCTTTTACTGCAAATTGTCTAGCTGAGTGGACCAGAGCCTTTAAACAAAATTAGCGTGGATTAGAGGTTGGAAACATTCCACTCTAGGGACCTTTCTCTAATTTTTCCTAAATTCATTTATTATCTAAATTGATTTATAATTTCATTCTATATTCATGAGATGACCGGGATTTTATTTTATGGTTGCACATGATTAATACAAAATGACATGATTGTTCATGAGATGAACATGAGGCCTTAAGTATATTAAATGTGGTCCATGTATGTGGATGAGATTCACATGCAGGAGATATAGATAACAAGTCTTATACTTGAAGAGTTTTCACAACCAGTGATGAGATTGAGCATCTCATCTGAATAGGTTATAGCACTGCAATTGCTATGAGATAGTGAGGTTTGTCTCGATCATCAAAGTGAAAGACTCTGGATTATTGTGCTAGTACATTGGATGTACTAAAGGACCATGAGTAGCAACTTAAATCAAATATTGTCACTAATTAAGGAAAGCTCTCATAATTTTCAAGTAATAGGCTCTTAATCCTCATAGAGTAATGAACTCAAGTTTTCTGTTATACATTTACTTTAACTTACTAATAAGTAAGGTCAACTGTAAGTCAACACCTTGGCATTTTGGGTAAATGATAAGGGATTGTGGAAACATAAATTTTCAAGATGGAATTTATCATTTAAAAGAGAAATATCCCATTGTACTAATTAATAGAGTTTATCGTTGATAAGTGCGCACCCATCTCGATTAAGAGTTAATTAGATGGCATCGATGATCAATGTGATTAATTGAGTCATAAGGATAATAAGAGGTGTACCCAATTTGGTTGGACAGTTTAATTCCAATGGATCTATGGATATAATTGATGATTGCAATAATTGAAAAGTTTATGGTCTTCTTGTAGATATTCTTAGGACTAGAGTGCAACTGCATTTATATAGTGGAGCTATTTGCAATTAATTGTGGATCTGGAAGTTTCATAAGATGTGTAGTTCAGATGCTTATGTTTGAGCCAAATCCAAGGAATCCCTAGTGGACCCCATTCTAGCCCTAAGAAGAGAAAGTTGTATTCCAATTGGAACTCAAAGAAACGGAGTAAGATACATAAGAGAACTAGAATTGAGACTTCTAAATGAAGCAGGAGAGGAAGTTCCAAAAACTATATATATGAGGCTAGGGCTGGACGTCCAATAAGAGTTACACTCCCAAGGTTGAATGTCCAAGCCGCCTTACTCTCTCCTTCTTTTCTCTCCTCTGGTTTTCCACATGAGTGCCGAGGGTTTCTTCTCAATTGAGATCCAACCATTCTTTTTAGATTATGGTGCATACGTGCCTCCACAACATAACACCTCCTATGCACCATGTGCTCAAAATAGGTCTTTGGAGGAATCGCTCAATGTGCTCATACAGTCACAACAACAGTTTATGCAAAGCTTGCAAAATAATCAATAGATTATTCAGAATAACCAATAGGTTATTCAAAACAATCGACATGCTATCCAAAGGTTAGAAGACTTTGTCAAGTAAATCAAACATAGCCTTCAAGGTTTGAGGAAAGGAACCTTTCCGGCCCAACCCCTACCAAACCCAAAAGGTCACTCCTCTTGATGATCTTGTCTATCTGGATTAGTCGGCCTAGATTTGATAGTGGCCTATTGCTATGTGCACTTGTTGGTATGCAAGAAATTCACTCATCAACTTATCACAATTTCTCAAGGCAAAATGCTCATTTTTTTTATGAAAAGATGACATTTTATGATCGTTGAATCTGGCTGACCATAGTGAAAGCATCACAGTAGCTACTGTCTATAAATCTCTCCGGTTGCTTCAATTTTCAATGCACCAGCCGCTCAGCGCAACAATGCAACCACTAATCTTCATCCGGAAGATGACCGCTGGATGCTACAAGTCTTCGAGCATTGGCCGTCGAGCTTTTTCTTTCCTGACTGTCGAGCATTTACCGCCCACGATCACCCACTATCTTTGGCCAGTTATGTCTTCTGATGGCTACAGGACTTGCAAAAGGGGAACAGTTACAATTCCCATTGATGGCAATTTTCAAAACCATCTCCACTCCCCGATGATTTCCGACAGTTATAGCTCCCCAAAGGCTATAAAAATAAGACTTAGGGAGGGCAACAAGGCATATTGGGTCCAGCACAAAAGAGGATCAGAAACTCTGTCATTTTCAAAACTCTCTCTCTCTTCCATTCGTAAGGTGAGAGTCAGGCAGGACGAACACTTCTCTCTGGATTTGGGCGACAGCTTCCGGGAATTAGTCTTTGCTCCTCTCACCATGGAAGAATGACAAAGATTGCATCTGTTGTTTTGAAGTAGACTTATTTGTTAATCATTCTTTCTAATTATGGTGATGAATTACAAAAATTGACAAAGGAACAAGGAACCTATATTGCAGACTTCTCTAATTTCGCCTCTAGCAAACTCCTGAAGGCAGTAGTCTCTTCATCTCTTCTTTCAGTCTGTAATTTCCTTGTCTTTGATCTCCTAAGACTGACGAAGGGGTTGTGTAAAAAGTTTGTACACAACCTGAACTAAGAAGGTGAAGCAAAGAGAACCCATGTAAATAAAAGTGGAGATGACTCTTCCTGCACAATCAAGTATTCGTGCAAGTTATTTTCACATCTTTCTGTAATGTTCAAAGGATGAATAAAAGCCTCTTCAGCAGATTTTCATCTCTCTCTTTTTGAGCAAAACAACACTATGTATATTTAGTGGTTTAGGTTTTCTTTTCTTATTTTTGTCTAACTTTGGACCTGGAGCAATGCGGACATATTCAGGTGACTTATTCCCTTACCCTCATTTACATTTATGTTTTCCCTATGTTATTGTTTACATTTCTACATTGCATACATAACATCGAGGACGATGTTCTTCTCAGGTTGGGGGTTGGGAACAAGCACGCTTGTCTAGCTTTAGGTAAAAGATTTACATGTTTTTCGGTTGGTTTCTTAGGATTTTTTTTCAATGTTTTTCAAAATCGTTTATATTTTAGTTGATTTTTAGGGTTTTGAAAGAGAAGAAATATGATCTCAAGGAGAGGATTTTGGATCTTGAAGGAGGCCAAGAGGCCTATTTAAGGACCCCTTGGATGCAATCCTCCACCCCCCCCCCCCCCCCCCCCCCCCCCCCCCGGCCGAGTGAAAGAAAAGACCCATCTCTCTTGGGAATCTCCTCCATTCTCCCTCTCTCTCCCCTCCATGGTTTCTCACACTTTAAGAAGGCTCTCTCCAACATGAAGCTCCATTCTAGAAGAGTTTCTTTCAACCTAGATGTAATGTTCTCTTTGATTTAATTCTTCATCTTTGATGTAAAGAACTTTACATTCTAGTAAAAGTGTCATTGTTCTTTTTCATTATCTTCTTCTTCTTGTTCTTGTTATGATGGATACTTTTTTTTTTTTTTTGGTGTGTTTATAACCCCGTTGTTCTTGGATTGACAACATATAGAGCCTAAGAACATGATTTGAGTAATCTTAAATCTGGTTCAAGATTTAAGAGAAGGATTTTGTAAAAACAATGCACTTCCACACATTTACTTTTATGCAAATCTATACATTTAAATTCCTTGCAATTCCACACATTTAAACTCCTTGCACTTTTTTTCTTTATTTCTATGTTCAAAGTAATTTTATGTCTGCATAGTTTATGGTTGGAGTAGTTTTCATTACATGCATATGCATATGGGTGGAAAAATCAATGTTTTTTTATGCTTTTTGCCTGTGTTAAATTTAATTAAAATTGGAATCAGAGTTTTAAATTGAAAAATCATGAAAAATCAGAGATTTGAATCAAGAATTTTGGCCAAATATTATTTTGGAAATTTGGATCCAAACAAGAAAGCAAAAGGGATTGCATTTTTCTATAGAAAGCGCAGGACAATTTTTTGTCCAAAGTTTGCATGTTGAAACCAAACCAAATTTCAGTGTATTTTTATGAAACTTAGAGAAATTGAAGTTTAATGAGTGTAGTTTCATGTCTCAAGATTTCAAGAAAAAATAATTTCAGGAAGAAGGTGAAGCATTGGCTTGAAAATTATTGGTCAGACCCACCTATGTGTAGAAATTCTGCACAGTCTTAGCATATTGGTCATGTTCATTCATGCATGCATAACTTTTTCCTTTTAAAGTATTTTTTCCTTCTTTTTTTTTTTTTTTAAATTCATACATAATTCTAGTTTAGATTCCATCCATCAAACTTAGTTTTAGACTTCATTAGAATAGGTGAAAATCATGTATACTTTCAGCACTGCATTCTAAATATTTTAGGAATTTTCTACAATACATAGCATACATTGCACTACTAACTATACTACCTTTCTAACATCAGGATTAGCTTCTTTATTGGGTTTTTTTTTTGTTTTAGATAATTTCCAGAATTAAAAGATCCTTCTAAATTTTTTTTTATTGAAGATTTTAAAATTAGAAAATTTTTTAAGACTTGGAAATCCTAACATAGTTAGTATCTAACTTTCATGCTTTCTAAATTGGGGTGATTTGAACATCTTTATTTTTGGGAAGTTCTTAACTTTAGTGCATGTTTGGTTGTTTACCGAATAAAATATTTACAAATTTAACTATTGTAAGAATAAAATAGTTTAGAAAAGAATAATGTAATATTATAATACTATAATATTTTTACTATTGGTAATTTTTGAAGAATATTACAAATTTTAAATTGTGCTATTTGGAAGGTGCTATGATTAAAATAAATTACTTTATTAGAATAATTTTTTATTAAATATTTTAATTTATATGTAAATTACTACGTCTGGATAAAAAAAGTAGTGTGGTAAAGTAAAGTTCAAGTGTCATGTTTTTACCATAAGTTACTTTTCTTTTATCACATAAAACCATGATAAATTATAGTAAAGTAAAGACAAAAAAAAAAAAAAAAAACTACTTTATAACTGCCTCCCACTTTGCTTTACCACATACTTCATCTCACCTAACTTCACCTTACCTTTTACCATGATATTAAATCAATCTTTATTTTACTTTACCACACATGTAAACACGTCACTTTTTATTTACCATATAAAACTACGATAAAATGTGAAAAAGTAAAGTAAGAAAAAAGAAACTACTTTACCATTTATTCCCACTTTATTTCACCATATACTTCAATCCACTTTTACTTTACCCCACTTTTACCGTGCTGTAATAATTACTTTTACTTTACTTTACTATATATGTAAACAAACACATGATGATTGATTTGGTGAACTAAAGTCATTACTTTACTATGCCACTTTGTAATTGTCATTTTGAAATATTATTATTTTATAGAAAGTTTTCTAAATGGGAGAGCTGTAGGAGGAAATATTGAGCTTTTTTAAATAAAAGAATCTTTTCTTCAAATTTTTCTTGAGTTACCAAATGCACAAAATTTTCTTCTTTAGATAATGAAAGATTATATTCTATAAAATATTATTTTATTGTATTTTGTTGCACATCAAAACAAGCCCGAAGGTGATCAACTTACTTCATTAACATAGGAAAGTTTCTAAACCTAGTTTTTTAGTTTTAGAAAGTAGGTAGATTTGATTGATTTTGATTGTTTCTAACTTTACTTTGATCTAATGTAGATTTGTTTCTATTTATGTTTTATTCATTTGTTAGTTTCTAAGTTTAATTTTAGCAAGTTTTATTTTTAGTATGTTTCTAATGTAATGTTCTAATTTGTGTTTTCTTTTGCAGTGATTCAAAATTTCTTTTAGATTCGGATTTTAGATTTAGAAATTTTTATTTTGAAAGTGTATTTAATTTTTAAAGTAGGAATGATAATGTATTTTGTCACAACCCTGGACAAGGACCAAGTTGACCAAGGCCCCAATCCGGAGCCGCGGAGCGATGGGCCCAAAATTTTCACCCGTCCACGCTGTTTCCCACAGGTTTCCACGGTGATGATCCACAATCCATACTCTATCAATTATATAAGAACAAACATATATGCGCGGAAGCATGTAGCAAACACACAAATAAAATCAAAGACATATAAAGATATTCAAGCCTTGTGTCAAAGTGAGAAACATTTATAAGCAAATTCCAAGGTTAAAATTTAAGGTTTATAACCCAAGAAAGTAAGTTTAAAGTTATACAATTCCCAAAAAGCAAGCCAACAAAGGCTAAAGTATCAAGTTCCCAAAAGATAATAATGGTCCACCCCCAAAATGTGATACGAGTCTCATAATCCAACCCGATGTCTAGATGACATCATCGGCCTCCCACTCTCGTCTAATCGGCAGCTCTACCGCCTCCTTTCACTTCGCCTCTTTGGCAACAGGACGGCCATAGGCTGCTGCCTGCTGCTCGATTTCCTGCAGAAAGTTCTGCTCTTCTTCATGCACTTAGCCCCATTTTTCTTCCATTCACCTCTACCATCCTCCTTACACCAATTTGAGCTTCCATTAGCTTCCAAAAACTCCAATCATCCTCAAACATCCAAACTCATTCCAATCATCAAATCAAATTCATAAACATAGTATAACCACAAGAAGTATAATTTTGAAATGCATTCTTACTGACTTAAAACAATAATTTAATGAGGAAGATCTATGCTGTTATAAAAGATAATATATATAAACATAGCTTAAGTCATCCACTTAAAACGTTTCTAAATCAAACCATTCATAATTAAAGAACCAACTTGGAGACATCAGAGTTACAAACAAGAATTTTAGGAATAAACTGATTTTTCATAGCATGCATTTCATAATCTGGTTATTCACTTGCCTTGACTCCAAAAAAGGTCCTAAAACACTCCAAGCACTCCTCTAACATAGCAGGCCTCCAATCTACACAAAACCCCAATGAAAACACTTCAAAAACTCCACATTTTGAAAGATAAAAAGGACTTCTCCATAGAAGACCTTGCATGCATGATCTAGGGGTTCTAAAGGATTCAACAAAACCAAGATTAGAAGAGGATAGCCATTGCTTACCTCTATAAGTTCCAAACAAGAAGAAAAGCTTGAAGAAAGGGATGATCCAAACTTAAATCTGCCAAAAATGGTACCTTTGGAAAGCTTGAGGATTAGGGAAGAGAATGGTGTAATCCGATTTCCATCTTGATCGAGCACAATTAGTGGGACATGCAAAGGCAAGAAGGAGGGAGAAGAAAAGCTCCCCTTGGTTCAAATGAGAGTTCTAAAGTAGGAAAAATGAAGGAGAAAACAGCGTGGGTTCTTTTGAAGTTTGAGTTGGGAGTGGGCCGCACCAGGCCAATAACCTTCAAGAGGCTAAAACATCATCTTGTGGGTCCCGGACAAGATTGACGAAGAAGAGTAATTTGATCGTCGAAAAATCTAGTTTTGAAAAAGTATATTTCCCTTATGATTTGCAAATATCGAAATCCATGCACAAATTTGGTCTGGAAAGTCATTTTTGCCCTTTTTCTTGCAAAACATGATTTCTGAGTTTCGAACTCGAATGGAAAGGACATAAAATTGTTGTGGTCAATATAACAAATCGAGAGGAGTAAAAATTGAAAATTTTCGAATAAAAAGGTAAATTTCCACACGGACACTCGTCAAACGGGCCACTCCGTGTTGTGTCAAAACAAGCTCAACGGCTCTCAAAATTCTCCAGAGCTAAGAAAATCTAGCCAAACTAAAAATCTAAGCTAAACGACGTCTAATCCCAGTTGATGACTAATAATCAGTTTAAACGATGCTAAACACATCAAAACCTAGGTCGGCGCCTGACATATTTTTTTTAGATTTTGGCTTAAATTAGATTTTATTTAGGGCAGGTGGCGAAGTTGGAAAACCTTATTTCTAAAACTCCATGTGGACCGACCCCATACTCACCGGCATTTAACTACATCGCACCCTTGCATTTGAGAGGTGACAAACACTAGCTCGAAGAAAAAGAAAGTTGTATTCTAATTGAAACTCTTGAGAAAAGGAGTAAAATACGTAAGAGAATTAGAAGTGGATTAAAAGTTTTAAAAACTCATCTAAAATACCCACCAACTTCCAACAGTACCCACGGTCCGAAACCTGCGCAAGCAAGTGAGAACACAGTGGTAAGCGGTAAGTGGCTGTTACTAAATTGTCTCATGACAATTCACTTGACGGCGGTAAGCGAGCGTGCGTAAGTGGTGGGACATGGGAGTGGTGAGGGACGGATAGAGATGGGATCACCGGTTGGACCAACAGAGCTCTCGTCCATCCAAGTCAGAAGATAATTCCCTGAATCCGCACGTAGGGCCTCCTGTGAGTGTTGTCCACATTCAGCCCTGTCACAATCCTATATAAAAAATCGTAAAAAGCTTAAAATTTTAAATGAAATTGAAAATATGATATTATATCTCTTATGTTGAGAAGGAAGTTTTTATAGTAAATTTATAATATTATATTTTTCTGTTGGGGACGAGTTTGGTAGTAATAACGAGGGAAAAACATTTGAGAGGATAGTAAATATATATATATATTTAAAGAGAGAGAGAGAGGAAAATCTGATAACCTGTTTTGAAGAGTTATAAAACTAACATTAATCCATTTTGTTTCTATTAACTTACCGTTACTATCAATTAACTTAATTTTAATTAGGTTATAATTTTTGTGTGTGTGTGTGTGTGTGTGTGTGTGTGGGGGGGGGGGGGGGGGGGGGGGGGGTCAAAATCAATTGAAGTCGGTTAGAAGTGAATTGATGTTGATTTCTCAATTAGGATTAGTCCATTTTTTAAATTATAATTAATGTGGGGAGGTTGAGGACATGAGAAGACATTTTGGGAGTCAATTATTCAGGGAGCGTCACAATCAACAGATGTTGATTTCTCAATTAGGATTGATTTCTCAATTAGGATTAGTCCATTTTTTTAAATTATAATTAATGTGGGGAGGTTGAGGACATGAGAAAACATTTTGGGAGTCAATTATTCAGGAAGCGTCACAATCAACGGATGTTGATTTCTCAATTAGGATTGATTTCTCAATTAGGATTAGTCCATTTCTTAAATTATAATTAATGTGGGGAGGTTGAGAACATGATGAGACATTTTGGGAGTCAATTATTTAGGGAGCGTCAAAATCAATTGATGCCAATTGAAATGAAATTGATGTTGATTTCTCAATTAGGATTAGTCCCTTTCATAAATATATATTATAATTGGTATTGGGTAGAGCCGTGGAGACTGGAGATGTGATCATTCCAAATGTGATCCTACTCGGAATCCGATTCACGATCAATCACTCTGATTCTTATTAAAGTTTTGGAATCTTAGAACTTAACTATCATATAACTCTTTAACAGTCATCATTTAGTTGGGACTTTGGAGTAATCATCACCCAAACCTCATCAATTATCATCAAGATACCTTTCTAAAATTGCAACCCACCTCCATCCACGATGAATGATGGTCCCAAGTCCCAACTCCGAAGTGTGGAGAGATTTGTCCCGACATCATCCGAATACATCTATTATCCTTCTAGACAGTGGGCCCCAAGAAAGGGTGGGCTCTTGCCCATAAAAGATTCTATATATAAAAAAAAAAGGATCCGATCGGATTGGGCCATAATTCCATCTGACAAGCCTTCTTATTATATTTACATCATGTGAATGTTCTTGAATCAATAAAAGCAGACGAGAAGTTGCTGCCTTTTTTAAGTTGAACTTTTCATATCATCATCTCACTATTTTTGGGTCAATTTATCAGAAGGGTGTTAGGGAGAGTGTTTCTATCTAGATGGGGTGACTGGCGCGTGTATTTAGTTCCTCCCAACACGCCATTGCAAAAGCCACAGACCACCCACGAGCATAAGACAAAAAATTATCTCCCTCTCCCTCTCCCTCTCCCTCTCTTTCCTTCCTCATCTTGTTCTTGTTCTTGTTCTTGTTCTATCTAAGATACTTATTTCCTGATTCAAGGTATATTTCGCCAATTCATGTGTTTTGATGTACTGGGTCGCTTCATCTTCTTCTTCTTTGTAATTAGGATGTCTAACAAACTAGTTATTTTTAAATGAATGGATAGATAAGTGGATGTTAATTATATAGGCATTACCAACCCTTTTCTTGTTATTTATGATTTTATATGTTTTTGGCATGGGTGCAGATTCTTTTGAGTTTGTTATGATATTGTAGAGAGATGGAATTCGAGTATCAAGAGGTCTGGTTAACTTCATTGAGTACACAACTCATGGTTGTAAGTTTTTTATTCTGGTAGAAATTCTTCTTGGGTATTGAGAATTGACGATTTGGATGGGATGACAGGATTACGTCAGGAACTCTAGAGGGGTACAACTTTTCACTTGTAGATGGATGCCGCTTTGTTCACCAAAGGCTCTCGTTTTCCTTTGCCATGGTAATGGGTCTCTCTCTCTCTCTCTCTCTCTCTCTCTCTCTCTCTCTCTCTCTCTCTCTCTCTCTCTCTCTCTCTCTCTCTCTCATTGTGTTTATTTTCATTAACCAACATGGCCTTTCTTGTGGTGTTGTTGCAGGATATGGGATGGAATGTAGTGGTTTCATGAGAGGTATGAATAAATCATAATAAAAAAAAAAATTTAAGGAGTGATGAACAAAATTTTGAAACAATATTTGGATTTTTTTAGTTTCTTATATAGGCATGAATTTGGTGAGAAAATGGGTGCATGTCCTTGGTTGTGATCGATTCCTGTTCTTTTGCTCTTTCACTTCTTTAAATCTTTCTATTAGTTTGGTCTTCTCTTTCCGGATTTGAATTTCGTGAATATCTTGAATGGGCCCATGTTTCTAGGACTTGTTTGGTAGGGATTTCTCTTTTGGTTCTTGCTTAGCTGTAGATCTAAACATGGAAAGATGAGGTCCTATTACTTGTTTTCCTGTAAACGGAAAAATACATCAGCCTAGTACTGGACACAAATGGAAATTGCACAGGCTATGCACTGAATCTTGGCGTGTTAACACGTACATAAATAACAGATCATCCTGGCTTTATAGAGTTTCTCTTTTTGGGTTATGGTCCCACCAAGAGGTAGCCAATTGATTGGTGGTCAGGAGTGGGAACGGTGGATTTTTACTTTGATCTTGGATACAAATTATTTTAGGGGTTTTGACATATCAATACTCCTTAAAATTGATTTTTTCAATTTTATAATCGAAACTCTGGTAATGTCACAAGAGTTACTTGACTCTGGTTAATATTTTTTTTCTAAATTTTTTTGCCCCAATCCGATGATATCATGAGAAGAATTTACGTAAGAGAAACTAATCAATCCCCTAATATCATAAGATTTATCCCATAATATTATGGATTTTATGTAACATCTACAGGAGAAATTTTTTTGAATGATGAAACATGAGAATTGGTGGTCAGATGTATATTTACTTTTCACAAAATGTCATTTTGCATGTTATATAAAAAAACATATTCTCTTGCAAATTGCAGAAAGTGTATTATATAGAAATTGAAAAATCCCATTATATTATCGTGGGACTATCCCATGATGTCTTTGAATTTGGGGGAAAAGAGTTTTAAAAAGAAATTGTTGACGAAAGTGAAATAACTGTGGTGGTATTATTTGAATTTCGGTAATGAAATCAGTAGAACCAAATTTAATGAGTATTAATATGTCAAAACTCAAAACCCCCTGATTTTATATACTGAAAGTTTGTGTGCTATTCAAATTACTGAAACTCATTGTTAGCTAATGGCCATTAATTGCAATGGAGTCCTGAATCAAAGAATGTTTTATTGCTGTTGATCCAAACGATGCATTTGATAGGCGCTGATATAATAACAGCCCAAAAAAGCTGCTCCAATTGGAAGATCCTAGTTTTTTATATTCGGATCATGCTTCTTTTTTTTCTTGGTACCCAGCTTAAAGGGCTGCACCCAACCCTCTAGTGCAGGAAGTAGAGCTCGAGTGAACTAAGAGAGCCCTCTAATGAGGAAAGTAGACCTTGGGTGAGGTACGATAATTCCCAGGTGATGGAATGTGACTGCACTAGTTCTAATCCTAAATGTGACTGCCCTGGTTCTAATCCTAAACAGTCAGATAAGAACTACAACCTCTTATCACATCTTACCACTGGATTAAGAGGCCGTTCTTCCGGTCAGGCTTTATTGGGGCATGATATTATCTCAAGTGGGGTACCATCTGATCATTGGTTTGGATCACAGCACTGGTCCCTTACACAATCACAAGAAGCCTATGAAGAGTGCCTAGATCACAGCACTGGTCCCTTACACAATCACAAGAAGCCTATGAAGAGTGCCTATCATGACTTAAAGGATCAAGTGCCCATTAAATGATTGTTTGGACTGATTGGCATTTGTGGCCATCAACCGGTATTGACTGCTGTACCCTCTAGATATCATGTTTGGTCTGGTAGGTAGTAGGTAAAGGACCATTTTACTGAATGGATGTACGTACAAGCTCCTCAAAGAAATTCTCTTTGGAATTTATAGTGAACAATCTTCATTTTCAATAATTACATAAAACTATACTTCATTTTTCTTTACAAATAACCAATATACGCTGTTGTAAGAGAATTAAAGTCCCTTCAGATCTATGACAGTTGGATAAAGCCTAATGCTGAAGAGCTATATCATATATTCTCCAAATGTTATCTCCCTTCATAATTCACAAATAACCCAACAACACAATGTAGCATTTGCACAATGTCGCAT
The DNA here is from genome assembly GCA_029852735.1 of Persea americana. Classification (NCBI taxonomy): domain Eukaryota; kingdom Viridiplantae; phylum Streptophyta; class Magnoliopsida; order Laurales; family Lauraceae; genus Persea; species Persea americana. Next base: position 37,993,518 of record CM056817.1, read on the forward strand.
TTTGAGAACTGAAATTTTAAAACTTTTACATACCAAAAGTAATATTTCACAAAGCTAGTTTTACAGATTCTTACCATTCAAACAAGAAACTAAGAATTCTTAGAGACAACAACTATCATTGCTGCCAAGAATTCCCAAGATAAGAAATCCCATAAGATACACCTCTAACCAAACAGGCCTGAGGATTATATCTAACATTCAATTTTTTAAATAAAGATTTTAGTGGGAGCATATCTCAATTATAGTAGATTCCTTGAATCCCAGATTAGGTGACTGTCCCCATCCTAATTATTTTACACCCTCTTCTACCATCCCCTTTCAACATAGCCACATGGGCTCACTTTGTTCCCTCCCATAAAGGCAATGAGTATTCATTAGTATAGCCTCTGTCCTAATCCATAATCCCCAATCCCCATGATCCCAAAAGAGTATATGTGGGTATCTATACAATTTTCTACTCTTTTTTTTTTTTATATACAGAGAAGAACCACTCACTTCATTTCATCTTTAAATGGAGGGTCATAGGAGGTTATGGGGATATGCTTTTTGATATTTGCCTGAAGCCCACCATGCATAATTTCAGGAAGATAATGCCCGTGGGGACTGTGTTTTTGAAGTGTGGGTCACTTGTTTGGGCCGTTGGGCCAACAAACAAAAACCCACCGTCACCTTGTTCAAACAGGCCAAAATCTCATTCAGTGATAACGGCAACTGACGTAAGTAACTGTCCAAAGTCGCGTCCACACGTACTAACCCAATTTCTCGAGAGAAATTGGGCCAAATTTGAAACTCCCACTCCCTTCTTCAAAAAAAAAAAAAAAAAAAAAAATCCATCACTCGAAGAAATCTTGTTTGGGAGAACTAATAATTCTCCAAATCTTTCCTTTATCAAACAAATTCTTAGCATCTATGACTCTTAATGGGGAAAAATTGGGAGGTCCAAAGTGTAATTTCAAGTGCTTGTTCTTTAGGGTTCTACTAATCTAATAAGAGATTCTGAAAAGCTATAGAAAATAACTGATATTGCTGTTTGGAATATCCAACACAGAGAATTCCAATTGGGTATTCTTATAAAAACTAGGCCAAAAAAATAATTGGGTTACCTCAAACTAATTGGCCTAAACTGTGTTGATTTTCAGAATTAGTACTCTGTTATTTTCATTTATATGGTATCCTAACTTGTTGTGATGTTGCCGATTAAGAAAGATTCTTGTGATATTAATCTGTCATTAAAAAGTTAAAGGAAAACACATCTTTGTTGTTGCAGTAATTTTACTTAATGTATTTGCTGGATTTAACAATTGTCATAAATCATATGGGCCTTGTTTCATTGATTCAAGAGGTTGAAATGTTGGGGCCTGAATACTTTTATGTGAAAACTATCAATTTGAATTGTAAACATTTTCTCAACTTTTTCTCCTCATCATCCGAACATACCATAATTAAATAGTAGAATTCTTTTTTAAGTCAATTTCAGATTGATGGGATAAGGCTATAAGTTTGATTATGGTGAAATTTGTCATCATGTTCACTACAGGATGCGGTACAAGGCTAGCAGAAGCTGGGTACGGAGTCTTTGGGATCGACTATGAAGGGCATGGCCGGTCTGAGGGTGTCCGCTGTTACATTAAGAAGTTTGAAAACATCGTCGAGGACTCTGATGATTTCTTCAAATCCATTTGTGGTAACCCCACTTGCGATTTTTCCATTCATGCCATAAAAACCAGCAGCCTTTGATAATTTTCATGAAAACGTGTTTTTTTCACTTAATTGTTTGTTGGGGGTGTTTGCAGAGAAAGAAGAATACAGGGTGAAGGGTAGGTTCTTGTATGGAGAGTCAATGGGTGGAGCTGTGGCGCTTCTCATCCACAGAAAAGATCCTACATTTTGGACTGGTGCAGTGCTTGTTGCACCCATGTGCAAGGTGACAATAACATCATCTAAAGTTGCCACATACTGGCTGTTTATTTTGGTAGGCCCCACCACCCCACTATGAATGGCTATGATCCAATTATGGACTCGCGGCCGATCCCAATCCTAATATCCTCATTATTACGGCGGAATGATGTTTATTTCCTTCCTACTTTCACATGTGCCCCCATGGTTTGAACTTCAAGCAGATCGTGCCACAACTTGGTTGTAACTTCCACAGTCCCATACATATGCTCCCATCCAAATCTGCTTGAAGCTCACAGTTCCTTACATGTGCCTCCATTCTTTGGTGGTCTATGTCGTCAATCAGATGGTCTCGTTGCAAACAGAGGACGTCCCAGAAACTCCCACATATGAGCCAAATTGTTCAATCATCTACATTCCTTTCACACTCAATTGCAGAAAAAAATTAATGAAAGCCTCCTGATGCCTTGTTTATTTCCATCTTTACTGAGCAGCGATATGCCATTATTCTAAGATATGTAGCAACCTTCATCTCACACTCATTTGCAGAAATAGATGTGATGTTGAAGAGTCCTGCAACCTTTTAGTTTGCTTTCAACATTGGAAATTGAACAGTCCATGAAAAGAAATTCTTATGTGCAGATATCAGAGAAGGTGAAGCCCCACCCTGTGCTGGTGAACATATTGTCTAAAGTGGAAGAGATCATACCCAAGTGGAAGATTGTTCCTGCTAAGGATGTAATCGACTCTGCCTTCAAGGACCCTGTCAAACGTGAAGAGGTTCTATAATCCTTCTGTTTTCTACTATCCATATCTTTGATTTTTGGGGTTTTGACATTTCAATGCACCTTAGATTTTAAATCTCCAATTTCATGACCCAAAGTCACTAAATGTCACCAGAGTTCTTTGACTCTGGTACACCCTTTTTTTTTTCTCTTTTTTCTTGATCCCATGATATCATGGGTTTTTAAAAACCCATGATATCATGAGATCCAAGTAGGTTTTCAACTTTTAACATTTAGACCCTATGATATCATGGGTTTTTAAAAACCCATGATATCATCAGATCCAAGGCAAAAAAATTAAAAAAAAATATTTGACCAGAGTCAAACGACTCTGGTGACATTTTCTGAAGTTTAGTCATGAAATTAAGAATTTCATGTCTAAGAGGTATCGAAATGTCAAATCCCCTTGTTTTTTCTATCAAATCAGTTCTTTAATTTTCTTTTGCCCCGTTTGGAACCTCCAAACTCATTTGCGCCGCACTCAGTTTACCCATAAAGCTAAGCATCTGACTAAAGGGTTCACACAGAAAAAAAGTGTGGATTATGAAGAGACTTTCTCCCCTGTGGTGAGATTTTCTTTTGTCCGCATGATTTTATCTATTGTGACCCACATGAATTTAGAACTACACCAGATGGATGTTAACACTGCTTTTTTAAATGGTGATCTTGAGGAGGAAATTTATATGAAACAACCAATAGGATATGTGGAAAAAGGTCATGAGGATAAAGTTTGTAAACTTCATAAATCTATCTATGGCCTTAAACAATCCTTGAGACAATGGTACAAAAAGTTCCATAATACAATCATGTCAAATGGTTTCTCCATGTGTTACGAAGATTATTGTATTTACATTAAGCAATCTCAGCATAAATTTGTGTTGCTATCCCTTTACGTTAATGATATTCTTTTGGCTTGTAATGATATTGGATTTTTAATTGAGATCAAAGATTGGTTGTCATCAGTTTTTGAAATGAAAGATTTGGGTGAGGCTGAGTTCATTTTTGGGGTCAAAATTACGCGAATCATACAAAATGCATTCTTGGCCTATCCCAAACAACTTACATTGAGAAAATTTTAGAGAAATTTAGAATGGTCAATGATAGTCCCGTTGAGACCCTGATTGATAACGGTTGCAAATTAAGTGTAATGCAATGTCCTCAAACTGATGCCGACACCAAAAGAATGGCTTCCATACCCTATGTCAACGCTGTAGGAAGTTTAATGTATACTATGTTATGCACACGACCCGATATTTGCTATGCGGTTGGGTTGGTTAGTCGATTTCAAAGTAGCACGGGCATTGCTCATCGGAATGCCGTCAAATGAATCTTCTGATATTTAAAAGGCACAAAAGATATGATGCTTTGCTATCATGATGGTGATTTGAGTTTATTAGCATACAGCGACTCGTCATTCTCAGATGATCCCAACGACAACAAATCTACATCAGGATATGTATTCTTACCGGGCAGAGGAGCCATCTCATGGTCCAATAAGAAACAGTATTGTACGGTCATGTCGACCATGAAGGCCGAATATGTTGCTTGCGCACTAGCGGCTATGGAGGCCGTATGGATTCGTCGTTTTTTGTTGGATTTGGGACTAGTATCAATTGCCCATGATCCGATTTCATTGAGAACTGACAGTACAACTGTTATATGCTTGGCAAAGGACCACCAGCTTCATCAGAGGGCAAAATACATCAAAAGAAAGTGGCATTTTATCCGTGAACAAGTAGAAGCAAAAGAGATAGCGATATCTCATGTACCTTATTTGGAAATGATTGCTGACGAGATGACCAAACCCTTGGCGCGAGAATTATTCACTATTCATGTAAGGCGTATGGGAATGCAATATATGTAATCCTTTTATTCAGTGGGAGTGTATTGGATTTATTTTAATAAAAGTTGTTTTTCTCATTGTTTGTGGTTATATGCGTGTTGTGTTTCTTTCCATTCATGCATGTGCATATGTTTAACATTGGCAACATACACAATGAGCGTGTGTATTAGATGCACATGTGGCACCAAACAGGTGAGGTCATCCACTCGCACGGATAAAGACCGTCCTTGATGTCTTAGTGACTGATAGGATGAGGTGCATGTATTTGTATGATATGCTGATTAGGCCAATATGGATATTATTGGTGTATACAGATGTATGGGACACCAACTCAGTCTTGTGTGCATTGGGGGTGATGTGGATCACAAGACTGAATGAAACTTAACATTAGTTGTCGGACAAATCACACCTTAATAAGTCTGATAGTCTGTTTTAGAAAACCAAGCGTAGTTGTGTTTGTAACGATTTGCTTGTGCAGTAGTGAATCGGTGTAATGTTAGCATGGGCTCAGTCATGGAGTTAATGCATTTTCACACTGCGACACGTGTCTACAGAAATGCGTGTTTAAGGACCTACCTACGAGCAACGGGATAATACCCTAGAAATCATGTTTGTTGTGCGAGAGTTAGTCTCGTAGGTGACTCTTGAGCTTAGAGTTGGGTATTGTGAGAACCATTTCTTGAGGCTCTTGTGCCCTTATACCAACCTCTACGTTGGAAAGATGAGATCGGTGATGCTACTTTAGCTGTGGTTGTGCCACGACGACATAAGAGCCTACTAGCCGCCGTGCTAGGAAAGCTACTTGGTTGATTCCGACCCTTATAAGTCCATGGGAAGACCCCTTGACATCACACTCTAATTTATACGTGCTTACGATGCTTATCAGCCCGGGCTATATCGAGTGTTTTGAAAATTCTAAGACAAACAATTTTTAAAATGTATATGTATAAATATGTTATTTTATAAAAAGAAATGTTTGTAAAGAGTTTTTTTTTTTTACTTGATAAGTTGAATAAGCGCGTATGTGGGTTGAACACGACTCAAGAGTATGAGTCAATATCCAATCCGGTGTGGTCATGCTAGTGTCTTGGGCAGACAAATGTGTCGTGACTTGGTGTATTCTAGTCAAATGGCGACTTAGTTTACATTCTCTCTGTGAATAAGCATCGTGGAGGTCCCACTCTTCAGGTCCATTTTTACTTTGTAGAATTTAATGATGGAAATTAGTGATCTAATGGGATGAATCTTGTTCGGTGCGAGTGGGAGATGTTGGCATTTGTGATGGGGCCCACTTATGTTTATATGTAGGTGGACCCCACTGACAAAGAGACACCCCTCACAAGGAATCTCACGGTGATATGGATAAGAATAGCTTGAGTTTTATCCAACTCTTTATCCTTATCATATCTCTATTCAAATTCAAATTGAGAGAGTTTGATCCAACACATTATCCTTATCATCTCTCAATTCGAATTTGAATAGAGATCTTATGAACCATTAGCCAAAGGGCAATATATAGACATAAGAGATATTAGTTGGCATAACTTTTACAATTAATCTTCCTTCCACTAGATCTACAGATCTCCATCATCATCTTCTACATCTAGGGTGTCCATCCTTGCCCTTGGATCTTGAAGAGTGAATTGTACGTGACTGATCTCTCGTAGACAGTCACAGATCTCCACACCAGTGTCTGATTCATGCCAACGCTGCCCTTATTGCGTTTTGTAGCGGCAGCTCTTATAGATCCGTGCTTCCGCTGCATCTACGACCTTCAGTTTGGAACCTGCAAACTCAGTTGCGCCGCACTCAGTTTACCCATAAATCTAAATTACCCAGAACTATGTTTGCTGGTTATCGGTTATGGCAAAAAATAAAACAACTCTCACTTATAGCAACTTAATTTACATGAACCCTACTTATAAACCAAGTTGCTTGCACTTGGTTTTGAAAGATCCTATCATCACTTTACAAAACCATTGATGATGTCTGTTACCTAATTTCATGTCAACCTCTTCTAAGGTCCTTGTGAATTAAATTATTATGCCTTATGATGCACAGATAAGAAGTAACAAGCTGATATATCAAGACAAGCCACGACTGAAAACAGCACTAGAAATGCTTAGAGCTAGCATGAGCCTGGAGGACAATTTACACGAGGTTTGTACCTATATATGCATATTCATACATACATACATACATATATACATATGGGGGACATTCATGTGCATCTATCCCTCGCCATAGGATGAGGGCGCTTTCTCTTTTTGCACATGAATCCCCCTTTTGTACTTCACCATATGTACTTAAAATCCTCCTTTTGTACTTAAAAAATACCATTTATGGAAGCATCCCTCACCCTATAGTAAGGGATAGATGCACATGAATATTTCCCTATCATTTCCATATATATATATATATATATTCGAATGTTGATAGTTTTCAATGTGAGATTGATGAAACCTTGGCAGGTGATACTGCCATTTTTTGTGTTGCATGGTGAAGCAGATACAGTGACTGACCCAGAGGTGAGCCGGTCTCTTTACGAGCAGGCCGGAAGCTCCGACAAGACAATGAAGCTCTATCCAGGCATGTGGCACGCCCTTACCAGCGGAGAGACAGACCAGAGCGCTGAGATTGTTTTTTCAGATATAATTGCCTGGCTCGACAAGCGGGCCGGTGACTCATTGACAATCCAACCGGTCCACCATAGGCCAATGCCAGTCGAGAATTACATGATTCGTCAGGAGAGGGAGAGGCAAAAGCGCCACCCCAGTAGCTTTCTATGTGGTTGCAAGGGGCGGATGCACCACCAGTCGGCAATGTAACACAATACTACAATCTTTCTTATGACATTGATGGGAAGATCAATCATGAAATGAAAAATGAGTTGAACTGAAGTTTTCTTTTCTTCTCTCCTGTTCTCATTTATATGGTATGCGCACCCCTGTTATAGACCTTTCAAGATCTTCAATCAATCTTGGATCTTTCCATCCTTTCAGTCCATGTGTGTATCTTACTAGCTACTTGAATGGTCATGATGCATATGTGCCTTTCAAAAACTTTTATCCCCACCATTACATATCTCACCTGCTAGAACGTGTGGATGGTGTGGTCTACTTGACCGGACCACACACGTTTGTGGGTCCCACCTTGGCACCTAAAGCAAATAAGGAATCATGGTCTTTGGTATTTTAGAAACCCTATTGGACTTGGAAACTAAGAGTTTGCTTGCTATACGTGACTGATCATGATGCACAACTGCTTCTCAAAAGCCTCTGTCTTGATCATTACATGTCTCACCCCCATTGATCGGCTCACCAGATGTGTTGGGATCCAGAATTCATACGATCTAAACCTTGTTTCCAACATTCTATCTTTCCCTTTCAAATGTACTACTTGCTGAAATTCACAGTTTCATTTTTGTGCCACATGCTTTGGTGGTCTATACTGTTGATTAGATGATCACATCACAGACGGAAGATGCACCCAAAGTTTCCTACACTGGACAATACAAATTGCTCGATTATACACATCCAACAACAATATGTTTGTAGCCTAGGATCTCTACATATTCTTTTATTTTATTTTTTTATCAAACCAGTTTTTGATCGTTAGCCATGTATGGATCTAGCCGCTAACTGACTCTCCGTCGTACTCAGTTTCCCAGTGGCTGTGCATGTACCAAGTTGGGGCCTAGTTGAAGCTTGCCCAAGAACAGACCATCTAGTCCTCAAGCCTTAAAATAATTGACAGAAAGAAAAAAAAAATTGCTCTTATTTGGATTTAATCGTGGCAAAAGTTGTATTACAATCTCACAAATAGTTTATTTGATGCAGCAACAATACGTTACGCCGAAATCATTTCTGCACTTGCCATCCTGATGTTTGAATTTGCTGCATTTTTGTCTACAATCACCTGCAGCACAGGGATTCATTACTTCACACCCAGGAGGGATCATTTCAGCTGCAAGTTAAAACAACATGTTGGCCGATGTATTGGCAGTAACCTGTTTACAAATGAGAGTTTTGGCAACTCTAGCCTCAACCCCATGTAAAATAGAGTAATGTGATTCATAAAAATCCTGTTGCGGATATAATAACTTCAATAAGAAATGCAAACATGAATAAAAAAGGAATTATTCAGATAATGTCTATTAATATCACTGATTAGCAGTAACCTGTTTACAAAGAGATTCTTGGTGAGTATACTCCAACCCATATAAAAATGAAACATGTTTATTTTAAAGATACTGTTGTCAATATATAACTTCAATAAGAAAGGCAAACATGAAAAATAAAAAATGAAAAATGTTTATTCATTCAATCACTTTTTTATCTGCTCACAACCCATATGATATTGAAAATTGTTGATTATAAGAAATGCTATTGGAAGCTTTTGGAAGAGATCATGATAGATGTTACGCCCCGTCCCGAATTAATCAAGATTAACTCTAATTAATTGAGCTTGATGCTAACTAACTGTGTTTAGTTGAGCTAATTGTGATTAATGACCAAAATAAGGTGATTCAGTCTCAATTGAGGGAATTAAATTTAATGAATTGGATTTGAATGGAATTGATTTGATTAGGTTGAGAATTGTCTCAAATAAGGAAGAACAAGGACTTTTTCGTAAATACGTATTTTCGCCTATTTCATCGGAAACGGTAACTCTTGATACCAACGTGTGTATCTCAAAGAGTGCGTTGACTTTCGTTCTAGACTTGATTTCATTTTACTTAAGATGGATCAAATGACTTTTCATTTGACCCGAATTGTAAATGCGTTAGTAAAAGAGGACTTAAGTGCAAAAAGGACTTATAAGAGGCTTGGAATGAGCTCCATTGAGTTCATGCACTCAAATCCAAGCCAAGTGTAGTGGAGAAAACCCTAGACCTCCTTTCTCTTTTCTTCTTTCTTGTTCCATCCTCTCCATCAATTGTCAAGGTTTGAAGTGGTCTTGAAGAGGAGAGAGCTACTTCATCTTCTGTTTGGGTTTCTTAGGAGCTAGAGCTTGAGAAAGAACTCTAGATTTCTTTCACTTTGAGCTACAAGTAAGCAGATAGTTTCTTTTGTAGAACTTTGGAGTTCCATTGAGTAGTTTGAAGTAGTTCCTAGCTCTATTAGCTCATGAAACTCTGTTTTTCGTGTTTTCATGGGTATAGGGTTTGAAGTTGAGAAGTTTCCACCACAAAGTTGACCTAACAAAGAGGGATTTTGTGGATTTACTTCAAATAGAGGCAAGTATACTCATTTTGTATGATTTAGGTTGTTAAAGTCAGTGTTTGAACTCTTGGAGTTCAAATCTAGAAAATTCGTTTCAGAGTTTTTCTGAAGAACTGGGCACTATTCGGCCAGCCAAAAGGTGACTGAACAGGTGGCCGAACGTTTCTGGTTTGGTTTTCTCAGAAATTGGTAGCTACTGAAAAGCTAACCAAATTGGGTTCGGTTAGCCGAATTCAAGGATTCGGCCATCCGAGTGGTGATCGAAAGGTGACCGAATTCGCCAAATGGATTTTCATCAGAATGCAAGGTTCTGGACAGGTGACCGACAGGTAACCGAAATTGGTCGGCTAGCCAAATTATGCAATTCGGCCAGCTGAATAGTAGCCGAACTTAGAAAATTTTCTAGATTTGGAGGTATAGATTTCCAGTTTGTAGACCTGTTGAATTAGAGAATTCTTGCGGCTAATTGTGCGAACTTTATTATCAAATTGAATCGAAGTTCGTGGCAAATTCAAGTCCCGAATTCAGTTGATATGAAGGATAAATTGTTGTGAAAATTGTACGTAAACCTTCGTAGGTGTGAACTAAGGGAATCCTAATGTGCAGATAAAAAATAATGTAATGGTCATTAAAAATAACACGTACATTAGCTAGCTGTACGTTTCATCTAAATGATTGGTTTAAATTAGTAAAAGAAAATGGATAGAGATGTGAATTGTTCATTGGCATCCATATTGTTAATCTCGAGTCTAATGTCATCGTTATTCCCTTCAAGTATTTGAATGGAATTGAATCAAGAAGTGGATTGAATACGGAATTGTATTGACTCTTAAGTTTGGCACTACATAGCTATTTTATTAAAGCTCATGAAAGAGCTAAAATGAATTAATAAATGAACTAATAATTATTCCTACTGCAGTAGATGGATTGGAGTGTTCCGGAGCTCCGTAGTGATGCCAATTGTCCCTGGCCCGGGCACTAGTAGATCCCACAATATTAAATGATTCCTTTCTTGTGAGAGATGGTAAAATGAATGATAATGAATAATGATCCCTTCCGTAAGGAAGATGGTAAATGAAATAAACTGAATGCTAATGTAGTTGCCAATTAGTTATGTGTATTATTGACTTTGAATTCATTAATTGTAGAAAATGTCTAGAATTGGATATTGAGTGTAAAATTGTTGAATTGTTTAAATTGAACAGATTTAGTATATGTATGAGCTAGTACTATGATAGAATTGTGTATACGTTGTTGAATCGTCGTGTTAATTAATGTTATTGACGACATTGCATGCTCGATTGCCAATGCCGGTCCCGCAACGGCCCCGGCAGAGGAGGCCGTCACTATTCCTCCAAGAGGATTAGTTGAATGGAATGGATGGGATACCATTTGACATGGATATCTGAGTACGAATAGAGTTAAAGACTTTTTGAGGGAAATTCTTTTTGAGAACTTAAATCATTGTCACCCTGCATTATGTTTGAATATGCAGAGGTTTACAAAAGTTACATGTATAAAGACCATTTACTTTTGTATAGACTTGTACGATTGTAAATTGATGTGGTTGAATGTATATTTCTACAAAAATTGTATATTTGACAGTTGAATGTATGTTTATCCTTTGTGAATTCCGTTTTAACTTCGGTTAATTCAAAGTTTACAGGAGTAAGTATGCGTCGCAACTCGGGATTAGCTCAGAGATAATCAAATCTCGGGCCTAGGTCGTGACATACTTATTGTATGGTATCAGAGCCAGTTTACGAAAACCAGAACTTAAAAGATTTAGAAAAATATAAGAATGTCGTGAGGAATGTTGAGTTGCGTACAAATCCACTCTTGGATTTGTACTATTGCTTTCCCTATATGTGGCTATATATATAATGGAAGGTTTTAAGATGTGTATCTTACCTTCTATATTGTTTTCAGAATGGCATCTGGGTCTGGGAATGGAGACACTGATAACTCTACACCCCTTACTCCCTCATGAGATACTAGGATGACTGCTATTATGGAACAGTTAGTAAGGAGTCACGAGGCATAGATAGTTATGCAAGCTCAGAATAGGGAGCAAATGGCCAAAAGCCGTGAAGCGCTGCTAAGTATGCAAGCTCAAATTGCTTCCATCTTGCAAGTGCATAGTCAGTTGCAAGCTCAGATGCAAACTCCACCGGTACCACCAGTCCAACAACAGCATAATGTTGAGACTCAAGTGGTAGTGCAGCATAAGGAGAAGGATCCTAATATCCTTTATGAGCAATTAAGGAAGAGATGAGCTACTGAGTTCCATTGCACTGAAGATATCATGCAAGCCGATGAGTGGCTGGAACACATCGATAATGTGTTTGGAACTATAGTTTGCACTCATAAGCAGAGAGTCTTGCTTACCTCTTCCATGCTGAGAAGGGTAGCAAATACGTGGTGGAAGAGTGTCAGAGGTTCACTCATGGAGGCTCCAACAGCTGACATCTGGGAGACTTTCGAGAAGCAGTTTGAAAGAAAGTTCGTACCAGAGCATGTTCAGCAAAGAAAGGAATCAGAATTTCTAGACCTGAAGCAAGGACAAATGACCGTGTCAGTGTTTGTGTACACTTTCTTGCAGTTGTCAAAGTATGCTATCGATTTAGTAGATACTGAATCAAAGAAAGTGAGGAGGTTCATCAATTGTTTGAACCCAGCATACAAGAAGATGGTAGTGGCATCAAATAAGCCCACTATATGGGCCTATTACACGAAATCATGTAAACCACAAAGAGATGGTAAGGGTCGGTATGGGCCTATTACACGAAGAAAATTTAAATGCATTTCTTATTATCAATATTAACAAAGTTCACTTTTATATATCTTATTTAGTCATTGTTCTTATTATTCTTTTTTTTTTATATTAGGTTTGAATGGTTTTTGAAGTTTTAGAATTAATATTTATTTATATAAGTTCTGAGAATACTGTACTCCCACCTGGTTTTCACTAATGCTAAGTTTGCTTTTTAATTTCTTTTTATCTTTTTATATAGTTTCTTTTATTTTGGTAAGTTGGACTACTGGTTTAATATGATGCTTTAAACTTAAAGACCTAGGAATCAATCCTTAGGCTTGTGCGTGATTCTAACGTACCAAGATTAATCGACTTTAAGTATGTTGGCTATGCATGGAATAAATTTTAAGAATGACGGATAATATATTAGTTTTTTAAGATTTATTTTTTTCTTAATAAGATTTTAGAAAAATCTTTACTATTATTATATTTTTATTTTTGGGCCTGGGCTAAGCACGGTCTTTTATTGCTAGTTCTTACAAAAACCTTCAGATTAAAATATTGGTGTATAAAATAATTTTCCATTAAGAAAATTACCCAAGAGTGTTTGCAAACACGAGTGGAAGTTCTTAAGCAAATACTACCATGGTGGCCCACTACAATTTTTAACATTGATGGTTTTTATAAGAGTCCTACTATGACTCTTTATTAGATGGGCCCTTCAATGTTTATAATTTTATGTGGCTCATATAACCTTGTCATAATTACATAGTTTCCTGGTTGATTATTAATATGAGGTGGGTCCTACAAATATTGCACTAGGTGACTTCTATCATAATTACCAACATTAGGTTGCCCCATACTACCAACATTAGATGGGTCTCATATTCATTACCAATATTAAATGATGTGATTGTAATTATTAGTTTGCCATCATTAAACGAGTCTCATTTTCAGTGGCTCCCTTGATTACTATAATTAGCTTTATTAATATGACTATTAACATCAAATAGGTCCCACATCGATTTTTCATAGGATTCTTCAATGATATCTAAGATAGGGTCCTCTATTATAACCACCATTAGATGTATTACGTTGTGGTTTCCAACATGTATACACAATGGTCCAAATCTTCAATTAACTACTTTCATGTCAAATTTGATTTACAGATAATAGTTATATCTAAAAAAAAGAATGACAGCTGAGACAATGCCAATGGTAGGCACAACGGCATCCAACACAAAACATCTCCGCCGCATCACACAATGGTCATTATTTTCCGATCACAGAAATCTAAAAGCAAAAGCGTCTTCACTTGCACTTCTATATAATTAATCCAAATCAGTAAAGCAGACCGCCAACCCTATAAAGATTAAGTGACCTCTTTTTTCTCTCTTTTCTCTGTTAAATACGCACGCACAAAAACACGCACTACCCAAGTCCTTATCCAAAGGAGCTACATAACCAGAGATTGATCCTTGATTGTTTATGAGGAGAGGGAGCCTCACCACTGCGCCATCAGTAGATTGGTAATTGACTAAATTGTGTAATTAAACTCCAAACAGTTGCGTCGCCCACAAGAAAAGCAGACAACCCCACAATAAGACCATATATTTTGAATTATGAAGAGAGAAAAAGAAAGATGTCACGGTAATTAAGAATCTTGCATGTCTTCTCTCTGCCACAACAATAGTTCCACAGACTCGTACAAGGAAAATCAGGAAAAAAAAAAAAAAAAAATTGGTTTATGCATTTCTACTGTACCTCACAAAAACGGTTCTCCCACAATTTCCTTCTCATGGTTTTCACCAATACATGTGTGCATGGAATTACCTAAATGGGGCAGGGTGGGACCTCAAGAGTTGACCCAGCTTGTATCTGGCCCCACCCAATAAGACGCCAGTGCTTCTCAACCCGCCGACTCAATGCCACCTTCTCCCCTTTGCTGGTGCAAACGGGCGAGGTGAGCTGCAACTTGGCAAGATCATTCTTCACAGCAAGCACCCGAGCCCCAGTTGACATAGACCCAATGTTCAACATCAAGATCTCACCCTTGGCTAGCTTTGAGACCTTCTCCTGTTTCTCTGTACCCTTGGTCCTCACCCCAAGAAGCCGCCGGAGCAGAAAGAAGTTCACCTAAAAGATTACAGGCATAATAAATAAAATTTTCCCAGTACCACATTAATTAAAAATAAAAAGGCAACATCTTGTGAAATCAAGATGATCATCCAAAGTGTGCAGCATTTGGTACACTATTGCATAAGGTAATCGAAACCACAATTGCTTTGGCCAAAAAAAAAAAAAAAAAAAAACACCCCCCACAATTGCTTTGCATATTGGGCAGGTTGGATGGTATCATTTTCTGTTTCTCTAGCATGCACAGAATGTATAAATAAGATTTTAGGATCAGACTCATCCAACCTGAAGATAATATTGGCAATTCGCACTGATAATGGTATTCAGCTGGAAAACATATACTGGATTTCATCCATTCAGCCCCTAAAAAATATGGGCATTTATACATTCTGTGAATGCTAGAGAAACAGAAAATGTAACCATCCAACCTGAAGATATTATTGGCAATTGGCACTGATAATGGTATTCAGCTGGAAAACATATACTGGATTTCATCCATTCAGCCCCTAAAAAATATGGGCAATTGACACAAATTTGGGGATGAAAGCAGTAACCGATTCAAATCAGGATTTCAATACCCTACCACTCCCAATACACAGCAATACTAAAAGCCATGCATCTGCTACAAAATTCAAACCATTTTGCAATTTATTCACAGCCAATTGCGTCCTAAAACGATTGCAATTATTTATCAAAGACAAACACCATTATATTACATATTTGAAAAATTGCTTGTTTACTGTAATTGAGAATAAGAAACAATCATCAAAGAAAGGCAACAAATAATCTAAGACAACAAATAATCTAAGACGCAAATATGTAGCATACCTCAAGCTCAACAAATACATCAGGGAGGGAACCAACCGCTCCAAGGACCTGACCGACCAGCCTATCAGCACGAGTTAGTGTTGGGTCCATCGTGGTGCCAACACCAATCAGACCTCCAGGAACAGCAAACTGCAACTCATTTTGCTCGGCAAATAATGAAACTATTCTTGAGTATATTGGGGTACACTTGATATTACCAGCTTCATCTTTCACGACAATGCCAGGACGGACTTCAATGTATTGATTTACCTTCAAAACACCCTGCAAAAGCACCACAGTCAAATCATGGTGGAAAAGAACATAAATGGACAATACATAACATGTCCACACGTAAATGCTACAAAGGGAGATTTGGATGTTTTCACATGTTCCCAACATCACAACAAGATGTACTACTTTCAAATCCAAAATGGATACCCTTAATTCATGTGGATGCGAATACATTCATGCAATGTTCCAAGACACTCATACCACCAATTATTACGTATTAAAGCCAAGGGTTCCTATATTCAATTTTTACCAATTCCTATTAATTTTGAATGCCCAATGGCTATGGGTCAGGTTTGGTCCAGATCAGGCTGAATTTAAACCCGGGGTATGACGGGTATGGGTCGAATTTAAATTAGAACTTTTTATGTTACATAATAAAAAAATTAAGTTACATACATTTAAATGTATGCAGGAGTAGAACTGATATTACCTCACTTCCTACTCTCAGTGTGCTCTACCCACTACACCACATAGGACTTTTATCTGAAAACCCATTAGAAAGTATTTAAACAAGAGCGTCTAATTAACTCCAAATTGTATTGTAATAAGAATGTTTTCTATGCAGGTTATTAAGCATACTCAGAATAATAGTTTTCTTTGAATATTTGGGATGTGCATTGCAAAATTTGTTGTTTAAATAACTTCAATTCATATCATCGGCTGCAAAATTGATTGCAGCACAACTAGACCATCCACCTAGGTCGTTTAAATGATGATTCTGATCATGGAGACTCTCTCTATCTCTATCTCTATCTAAGAGCAGTTGTTTACAGGTTGAAAGCCAACTCGTATCTGACCCCCTTCGAAAACAGGTCAGGTAACCTCAACCTACACTCGATGCAGGTCAACCCAACCTCACCTGCATAACCCACATCAAATGCAGATCGAAGCATTTAACTTGACCCAACTCAACATATGGTAGAAGTTAGGTCCGAGCCCATTCCATTTCAAGTATTTAGGTTATATTTGAGGTTGGTTTTAGGAAAGAAAAAGCTTGAAGTATAGAAAATATTAAACAACAAACCACTTGTATCAGTTTAGATATGCAGGTTAACTGACCCTATTCCCACCCATTTAATGGGTTGTGCGGATTATGCAGGTCAACTCTAACCCGATCCATTTTATTGCAGGTCAGACTAATGTGACACATGAATGACAGCATAACAGATCATGTGGGTCGGGTTATGCAGGTCAGTTAGCAGGTTGGGTCAGATTTAGGCACCCCTCACTATGCAAAATGAAAACTTCGATGCTGAGAAAGTCATCAGTTGCCTACCCATGCTGAGTACAGGCACCATTTACAAGTATCAAACAAAGAAGTGATGTTACTCCCAATTAAGAATAAAATAGAATGCACTTTTAATTAATAGATTGATCTAAAATTATTCAATGGTTAAGATAGAAGTAAAATACCCTGAGAATGCTTCCACCGGCGACACCACCCTTTATTTCATCAACCTCAAAACCAGGCTTATTCACATCAAATGACCGGATTACAATCATATTCGGTGGTGCAACAAAATTCCTCTCTGGGATTGGGATTTTTTTTACAAGATATTCGCAAACAACATCAATATTGTATTTCAACTGTGCAGATATCGGTACCACTGGCGCACCATCCGCAATAGTACCCTGCACATATGTCAAAATACCATGAAGCCTTATGGAGTTTTGATGCTGCAACTTAAAAAGCTACAGAATTTGAGACAATGTCTAAGAAAACCAACCTGAATAAACTTTTGGATTGCTTCTTGCTGGTTTATGGCAACATTTTCTTGTATGAGATCAATTTTGTTTTGTAAGATAATTATATGCTGGAGACGCATGATTTCAACAGCAGCCAGATGCTCAGAAGTTTGAGGTTGCGGACAACTTTCATTGCCAGCTATCAAAAGCAGAGCTCCGTCCATGATAGCCGCTCCATTAAGCATGGTGGCCATAAGAATATCATGACCCTGTGGGTGAGAAAAGGATAAGAGATCATGAAACAATTGATTGAGTAGACAAGCAGAAGAAATTAAAAGGAAAGCCTGTGTCAAGGAATTTGCATTCTCAAGGGCATGTTTGTGAGGCTGGTTTTCCATGGAAAAGTGAGGATTGCAGAAACGCTTTTCCACACTACAGTAAAATAAATGTTCAATGCAACGAGGAAAAGTGCAAAAATGATCTATAAATTTTTCAAAATGCCGTGGAAAAGCTTTTCTTATGTGGTTGGGAGTTTATTTTTAATTTGGCATAAGAAGAAAAGGTACATGGAACTGGTTTTCCGCGGGCGTACACAAACGTGCCCTAAAGGTTCATTTAAAGGTACTTCAAATAGCAATATGTTGATGGAAGAGATAATTATTGAGTCTGCATAGCAGTTGGGCACATAAATGGGAAACCACATTTGGTAGTAGCACTTGGTTTTCTACTTTTAATTCCTCATTAACCCTATTTTACTTCCCCACCCAAACTTAAACATATTTGGTGCAGGGAAGGCAAACAAAAACAAAACAACACTTTTACCAATGTTGTTTCCAATCCTCACTGACAAAAGAAGACATCCAAACCATTGACAAGGGGTGAAGTAACAGCAATGAAGTATTTAACATTTAGCTAAATCAGACATTTCAACTTTCATCGGATCCTATAGAAATGGATGACAAGTCACAGTATATCATACTGGTACAACACAGACCAAAGGCTACACAAATATCCACATGTCCCAATAATGTTAGAAAGGTATCGAGAAAAATCATCTCACCGGGCAGTCCACAAAAGAAACATGCCTCAAGAGTTTCATCCTGGCATTTTCAAACCCTGGAACATCACATAAAGGGTTGTCTTCTTTTCCACTTCCGTAGGCCCTATAAACATAAATTGGAGAGATGTCATATAAAGTGACAACAACAACAACAACAACAAAAAAAAACAACTGTTTCTTTCAAATCTCCATACTTGTAGCACATGGGCCGTGGGCACCGCTCGTCCTCGCATTTGTATATTTTGGCATTCGCATATCCCAGCTTGATTGTAATATTGCGCTCTAGCTCATTCTTAAAACGAACAGTCTGCGGACAATAGATATCAAGGGAAATTTCTGCATTTAGAGTTGTGTACATAGTTGTCAGTTTTATTTCAAGCCCTGTTTCGTTTTGACCCAGTATTGAAACATTTTGGCCAATTTGGAATTTCAGTATTTCATTTCACAGTTCAATCTTGGTAAATATTATAAAAATTACTAAAAAAAAGTACTAATAAATTATAATTAGAAAAATAGTGAAAAAGTGAAATTAACACGCATACTATATATATAACTCTTTGAGTTAAATCAACAATGAAATATGTTATTTCTACATGTCAAATAAATAAATAAGTCATGTGTCATGACAATGTCCATTCTAAGCTCTCATATGCAATTATCAATATCATACGATAGCAAAATAATAACATAAAATGAACACATTTACATAATCACTACATTATATGAGGGCAAACTAGTACACAAGTAAATATGAAGAACCTTTTCAGTTAAAAATTGAACAAAAAGATTTTTGCACTGTTATCCCTGTTCAGCTAGTGAAACAGCTGAACAGGTCCAAAGTCTGGACCTAAACTTTTCACAGGGTTGTTCGGTTCGATCACTTGATCAAACTGAATGGTTTTGCCTTGTTCAGTGGAAATAAAATGAAATTGACTATTATGGCTCTGTATAGAAAAGATAGTACATACTTAAGTTACAGCTTTTAGTAGCAACAACATTTATGAACACTCGTTTTGATGCATCAAGGCACTAGCCTAGATAACTACGATAGAAACCGCACTACCACATTGGGACCACAGGGGAATTTTACCCAGCTTTCTCTCCGAGGCCCGCAGGGATTATTCTGCCCCAAAGGGCTGGGACACCCTGCATTATCCAAAAATAATAATATATATATGTTAAACAAGGTAGTTTACCTGAACACCAGATATTGCCTTCACAACTGTTGACTTCCCATGTGCCACATGACCTATGGTACCTAGACAAACCAATTTAAAACACAAATCCCATCTCAATCTCATTAATATTTTTAGCTCAAAAGAATTACACAAAGATATTTATGATATGCATGTCAACCGCGAAACAAGAGATGATTATCTGCAGTCTTTTTTATCAGTAGAGATCTCAAGATCAATAAGCTCTCAAGTAGGCATATGAGGCTTATCTGAAAGAGTAAGCATATGAGGTTTATCTGAAAGAGTAGGTCTATGAGGCTTATTTGAAAGTGGGGATGAAAACCTAAAACATGACATTACAACCAATTGAAAAGACATAGACAACTAAACTTGGATCCTTTGAAGAGAAAATCAACTGACAAGAAGAAATGAGGAAAAGCTACTATAGAATTATGTCAACTTATTCATTGCAAATAGATTGTAAACAGGATACGTGTATGGTTGTTGGCTCCACAGATCACAGGATATAGGAAAAAAGTACTAATAATGGTGCTATATACTTGCCTAATTTATAGTATTTTCAAGCTTAAGAATGTTACTGCAATTGTCTAAGATGTTTTGGTATGGGCAAGCAATATGCAACACAGATCCTATACAACATCATCAACATGAAAGCCTTGTCCCAACTATGTTGGGGAGATCCTATGGCTCATCTACTTATAATAAGCATTGAAGGGGGGAGGAGAGGAGAAAAGAAGAGAGGGGGGCATAGAATTGGAACTTGCAATGACATCCTTCCTAGTGCATGAGTTTGAATATCCAAAAGGAGCATTGTATCGATGATGTTGTCAGATGAAGATATAATTATGACTGAACAAAAAGGAAAGCTTACCAATATTAATTGTGGCTTGACGTGAAATGACTTCAGGAGAGAGTGGATGTAAGCTTGTCACATCCAGCTTACTTAAGTCCTGCTCCATTAACCCTTTACGAGACATACTTAATTGTAGCTAGAGTGCCTGGTAATCCCAGCAAAAGGAAAACAATTACTTCCTGTAGCTTGTAACAAACTTATTTAATTTCCCAAGCAAAATGACATTATTGCATGACAGAGAATAACAAATGCTTTTCCAAGAATGGGTGGAGTAATAACTTGAAAAAACATCCAATATTTATGTTCCAGCAGAAACCTTTTCTGGCCATTGGACCACGAATCCAAGAATAAGAAGAGTGTTGGAGAGAGGGAGTTGGGGGGGGGGGGGGGGGGGGGGGGGGGGAAGATGAAGAAACCAAGGTGAGAAGATGTGTCTCTAATCCTAAAGTAAATTCAAACTCAGGTGCTCTAAACGACTGCAACCTTAACTTCCCTATGAAATTCAATGACAATACTAAATTTTGCACTGCTCATTTCTTATATACAATTTGATTATGAGAAAACAGTTCATACAACATGCATCCATCACATGCAATCTCCAAAGAAGTTCACCAAAAAAAAAAAAAAAAAGAGTTTTTTACATAAAGGCCCCTATATTTGCATGAAACCTCATAAAGGCCCCTGTATTTTACATTTTTACTATGATCTCCCTTGACTGACAGTCAAACTCCCAATAAGTAACAACCTGCCTTTTCCCTCTCTCATTTTTTGCATTTGACTGTTTTACCCCTGATAATAACCCGATGAGCTACCTGAGATTAAAATTAAAAATGCAATTTTTCCATATGGATCCAGCCCCAAAAAATAAGCAACGTACTGGGACAGAGGAAGGCTTAATGGGTTGGTCAGGCCATGCCTAGCATGCTTGTTACCGGTCGGCCACCCAATGATCAGCACACCCTCACTCAACCTCTCCCATATCAAATTCCAACTGCAGGGGGTAAGAAACGCACTTGTAGTTTCATGGGATAAAATCTCCATCTGGTATGGGGTGCCCATTTCTTCACCAGAATCCCTTGTTTTCTCCCTATAATCCGTTCTTCAAAGACTTCCATCATCCATTCTACTCTAAATTCCTCGTATGGGTAGAAACCATTTGGAGGCCTGATGACCCTGATAAATTGCTTCCATGATGCTTCCAATCCCTTTGCCAACTCCATCATTGGAGACACATCAATAGAACTCTGGGACCCAAACAAAATGTGCAGAACAGATTCTGGAGCTTGCAGGCTTAGTGAAAGTAGGAGAGAGTAGAGGACCAATTGCCCAAACCCTCTGTATATTATTCCTGAGATGATTCAAGGCCTTGCTTTCGATCTCCTCCACCGTATTAAGGAGAACCCCATCTGATTGCTAACTAAGGGAGATTCATTTCCTGAGAATAAAAACCAAGGGTCAATTCCATTGCTATCTATGGCTTCTTCCTGGCAAGGAAAATTCATTGCTGGCGTCGGCTTCTGGTGTGGCAAAAGGATCAAAATGGAGATGGAGATCACAGCACTGTTAGTGCCAGTAGTCCAAAAGATTGAGTGAAAGACCCCTAACTTCCTCATCGATTTGACGGTCCACGCCATGAACTCATCAACAATTATGGAGAGAGGACAGTGACTTCTGTTGTAGATGGAGGAGAGAAGGTCAAAGGCGGGTTGGAGGGGTTGGAGGCTTGGATGAAGCAGAGGGCGAGATGGGATGAGAGGGTGTTTGTGTTTTTAGAATTGGGTGGTAGGCCGTGATCATGACCGTTTAGCGGGATCTCAGATAATTGGATGGTGGTGTTTGGAGGAAGAAGGGATCTGGGCCGTTGGGTGTTGATGATGGTGATGGTGTAGAGAATTTGTTGTTACAAGAGCCTTGTCAAAGGGAAATAGTAAAACCTGGTCTTGGGTGGTTCTGTCACGGGTTTTGGGCATTGTGGATTGGAGACTTGGACATATTTTCTATATTGGGATTGGGTTCAGTTGCAAGTGATTGTTTGAAGAGAACAAGTTGCACGAGAAGATGGAAAAACTGTCTTTTTGGGCTTTTCTATCAATATAAATCATTGACTTGTTCTCATGTTGTTCTCATGGGTAAAATGGTCAAAAATAGAAAAAAAAAAGTGTGAAAGGAACACCATTACTTATTGACAGTTTGACTATCAGTCAAGGGATCTCTTGGTAAAAAAAAAAAAAAATCATTCTAAATTTCAAGTCATATATATATATGGAAAATGCTCGTATGAGAGTAACTCTCACACTACTATGAGAATAAAGGAGAGAACCCTCATATTTAGGCTGTTGGCATTGGATATGGAATTAATGGGTCCCCCCCCCCCCATAGTAGTGTGAGAGTCTCTCTCTCTCTCTCTCTCTCTCTATATATATATATATATATATATAGGGGGACATTCATGTGCATCTATCCCTCACCCTAGGGTGAGAGCACTTTCCCTTTTTGCACATGAATCCCCTTTTGTACTTCACCCTATGTACTTGAAATCCCCCTTTAATACTTTAAAAATACCATTTATGGACTCATCCCTCACCCAATGGTTAGGGATAGATGCACGAGAATATTTCCCATATATATATATATATATATATTAAGGCTGCCATTCAAAAACTAAAGCTACAACTTCAATTGCGAACATCACAATTATAAATAAAGGAAGAAAGATTGTCATACTAATTTCCATATTCTAAAGTGCCAAAAAAAAAAAAAAAAAAAAAACCCTAACAAACACCCAGATCCCAATACATCAAACCAACAAAAGCTAGAAATCCACGAGGAAGAAAAGGCAATATCCCATTCCAAAATCCAAACTTCAACTCAAATGAAATGAAAAATACACCTCCGATTCCCTTAAATGCAAAACCAAATTCAATAGTAAAAAAGGGAGGGGGTGTGGAAAGAAAGAAAAAAATCCACTACCCAGAGTGAAAACCGTCAAATCATAGTTAATGTAGCTTGTAAGAAAGAAAAAAAAAAAAAAAAAAAAGCTTCTTCCATGAAAATCAATATATCTTAAACTAAAGAAATCCAAAAATACCAAGTAAAATAACCAATCAGCAGATGATACTTTGGTTTGATAACAATGATGATAATGTTGAAGAAATCACCAAATATCTGTCCATTCCAGTAAATAGAAGGTTATCCATACAAATGTCTTCTAGCGGGAAAAATCAAAATTCACATCAGGTAAGATACTATTCTCCACATCCAACCCCAAAAAAACCAAAATCACCAAAAGCACAGCCAAGAAAAAAAAAAAGAAAAAGAACTAAAAGAAAGCCCCAAAATCGCGGTGTCCAATTCCGTGCTATGTAAACATTGGATTCAACCTACATCACTACGAGCAACAACAGACATAATATACAACTAACAAATCACAAACCCCAAACAAGAAATGGGAAAAAGAAACTCCGACCACAATCAACGCATCCATATGAAATAATACCGAATTCATCACATTCTTGAAAGTTCTGCCGCCCTAGTTACAAAATAATCCAATACCCCCTTTTACAAAATCCAAGTAAAAAAAAAAATGCATCTTTTGCTGTGTTCTAGCATTAAACGCAAAGGGTAATCATTAGAAGTAAAAATAACAACTTT
Organism: Persea americana; assembly: GCA_029852735.1. Lineage (NCBI taxonomy): Eukaryota > Viridiplantae > Streptophyta > Magnoliopsida > Laurales > Lauraceae > Persea > Persea americana. Next base: position 38,017,702 of record CM056817.1, read on the forward strand.
TGATAGCAATTCTCAGTACATCCAAACAAACCCTAAATCTGCATAACGAAAAGATGAGATTTTTTTTACAGAAATAGTATCGAATAGAAGCGAATCGATTGTAACATCAAATGCCAAATGAAAGAAAATGCATATAAGGTAGAAATAGGGTTGAAGGAATCTACATACGAAGATTTAGGGTAAAAGAGAGATTAGGGTTTTTGAGGATGAGCTGCTTGAGACTGCAGAGAGAAGAGGAGTAGAATCGAGCCTTCTCTTTTGTTCGATGCGTTTTCACATTCAGCGAGGAAATGAGAGGCATTGGAGTGGAGGCTCATAGGGTTCGGCACGCACGTGTGATCGATGCACTTGTGTAGATTGGTTCATTGAATCGAGCCCATGACCCGATTAACCTAGGGCTCCAACCCAACAAATCAGGGTAAGCGACCATTCCTTTTGGTTGTCGTGGAATTTTTTATTTTTTACTTTTTTTTTGTCACATAAGAATATCTAATACTGAAGAAATCTTATTAGGGTTGCAACTGGATGTCCAAAGTATATGAAGCCTTTCAATTTGAATAAAATAGATATAGAACCGATTTGTGGATTCGGGACAGATTTGGATCCATCCGACAAAATGATAACATTCACATACTAAAAAGTATATGTATAAGTTTTGAGGGCCTACATAGCTTTAGTAGTATTGTGTTAGCATCTAATAGCTACATTTGTATATTTAAGAAAAAAAATATTTTGTAGTCCTTCTATCCAATTTAATAATGCACCCTGCAACTGATTTTTAGATTCAGATCTGAAATCGGATATGATTATTTTATTCAATGTTGTATTTGAATACAACATATAGGTTTTGTGTTCTGAATCTGAATCCAGATGTATAACGATGGACTTTAGGCTCGATTCACCATAGTTTTGCCCCAGATCCAACTTGTTTGTATCCTTAAAATGAGATTTATGAATTTATATATGGGAAATTCTCAAAAAAGCCCGTTTTACACCTCTCTAATTTTTGGTGGTGGGGGCCATGTTGAATCAATCTAGTATTTACACACACTGCCCTCTCATGAATAGTCACAAGTCCAAGTTTGACACTCATCCAATTTTTTCTCACCATTGAATTCCAGTGGATCCAAATAGGAGGCGCGTTTTTTTAGGAATTAGCATTGAGCACTGTGTAGCGCTCCCTTCATATATTATTCAATAGTTGAGGCTTTGACATGGTAAAATATAAAGGCCCAACCTAGGTCTAGGTATGTGCAGCTAATTGGGTTTGACTTCGGTTGCAAACATAGAGTTGAACATGGCGTTGGACTATGTAATGCATCTAGTTTAATTGGATTCAACTTTTATGATAACCACAGATCCGTTCTAAACCCCACAACCCAAATATAAGGGCCTACTTGTTTGGAAGCAATTATGACATGAATTTCCTTAGTCAGCAATGTAGGGGCATATCTTTAGAAAATTTTGAAATTCCCAGTTTGATTGAATTTAGACGGCGAGAATTTGATGAACGTGAAAATTTAGCTTTGGCAAGCAAGATTTTGGATTTTACAGTGTTACTTTGCCTTGACCATTTTGAAATTCTCCCAGTGCCCTACATAACATACTACTAAATGTTTAATGCTTGCAACCAAACATGTCTTAACATCTCAAAAGATCATTGTTCCATTGCATCATGGCTAGGCCAAGTTTTACTTCAATTTAAATTCCTTCTTTGTGAGAGGGAGAGGGAGAGGGAGATTTAACAAGAAATTTACAATATCTCTGACTCTCTGTAAACTCCAACTGAAATTGGGCACATCATTTGATTCATCACCGGTAAAAGTATGACTAAGGTACAAAACAAAAGTATAGAAATCACTGGTAAAAATATGACTGAGGTACAAAACAAACGGATAGAAATAGTTCTTGACAATGGGCCCAATCTCGATTAGAGTTGTATTTGATCGGAGGCAATACATCGGAGGATAATGATTTTAAGAGGTCCAAATATGGCCTTCACTGATGGATTAATTGGACTCGCCTCAGAGAATTCTGAGTCCTCGCCTCAGAGCCATATACAACCTTAACATGAAACGATAATTATCTCCACTTTTTATAATCAGACTAATGGGCCCATTTACAACAATGCAACCCACCTTTATGAACTGATAATTATCTCCACTGTTTTAGAATTAATTGCCACTAAATTTAAATAAAAAAATAAAAAATAAAAACTGACAGACATACCCATTTTTTGGACTACTGGTCACTAGCATTCCACTGTTGAATTGATTGCATGGAGATCTTGATTTGTGATTAGATCAGAGTTAATTCACATATTTTGATTTCATTAACACGATGATTTTCTCTCCAATTAAATGCATTTTCAGTTAAATGTCAGCTTCAATCAATGACAAAAAAGTAATATTTCAATAAAGAAAAGGTTTCTCCAACCCTAGGAGAAAATCTTTTCTCCTGCTTTTTCTCCACATTCAAGAGCCTTTTAGGGAAAGATATACTTACTGTATGTTCTGAAATGTTCTGCTGGTATTACACATACCCAAATTTCACTCTTACCAGAATGGGGTTTACAGTTGGATTATTTGCATGTTTTACAAGAAGATTAACTCCACCATAGCCCCCAACAAAATTTGAACAAAATCGATCGAGCATAATGCACATGATCAAGACAAAGTAGTACGTCTTTTGAACAATTTGGAATTGATAAGTGGGGCCCTCTACATCAATATAAAAGGTCTAGGAACAGATAAATGGAACACCCACAGATATGTTCCCCATCATTGAAATATCCTTAAAAGCCAGGGCCAAAGCATGTGAAGGTATTTAAAGCACACCCACAAAAAGCTTGGAAGCTTAAAATAACAGTGCAATGAATAAAATGATGTAGAAGTCTAAAAGATATGTTGCCATCACTACTGCTTTCTTACTGTATGATATTATAGAAAACTGAAGGACAAAAGGCAATGAAGAATTACAGAATAACCCAAGCAGATGATAAGTGAGAGAGAAGAAAGAAAAAAAATGCTAAATAGCCTAGGCAGCTACGATGCATACTGGGCAAGTAATAAGATGTAAGATGATGTTGCTGCCGCTGGACGTAAAGAGACTCGGAATGAGTACTGGGTGCAGGAGAGGATCATATAATAAATATGTTCAAGTCTCTCCTCAGGATGAGGTGACACCATCCTTGTGATCACCAAAGATGCGCGTGCGGAAGTCGGAGACCATGAGGGGGAGTCCCTTCCTCAGGGGCACAGTGGGCTCCCATCCCAGAAGTTCCTTCGCCTTGGAGATGTCAGGCTTTCTCTTGTGCGGGTCATCCTCCGTGTTGGGACGGAACTCGATACGAGCATTTGGGTCAATAGTTTCCTGGACCACCTGCATGATCACAAGGACATTTAAGTCACTAGGAAATAATGGCAAACGGGGCTTTCCGAGATGTCTAGATAGAGAATTGATGAGGCAGGGACAGCCATGGATACAGAAGGAAAATAGATTTTAAATTTAAGGCATTGGATGTGATACAGTCAGTACAAAATGGAAAAAATGCCTATTTTTAAAGCATCTAGAATCATAGGTGCTTTGCCTTTTAAACCAGCGAGGGCGGTCAAATGCCTCCTGCTTGTAAGAGTACTTGGTCTATTCAGAAGGTTTAATGCCATTTTTCCACCACAAGAAGGGTAAATGAGCTTACACCTTCATTTTCAGAAAAAAGAAAAAGAAAAAAAAGAGCTTAGGCCTGAAATACTTCTACATGGGTCTCCAGTTCATCAATGCAGGGCCAAGCTGATTTGATGATCAGGCAGTTGTAAAACCTAGCTATCAAATCTGTGGCCTTTACCCTGTTGAATTTTGATCATTGCAACATTAGTGTATCTTCTTCTTAACCACAGATTTGCTAACAACAAATTTAATGATGTAGATGATTCTGGGTGCAGGGGTGAGGTTCTCAAGGAAATAGAGAAAAGTACAAAACTGCAAGTGAACTGCTCCTCTGTATTGGTAAATGGTACCAAAAAGGATTCTGACTTGGTAGTTCCAAAAGGAACATTAGTGTATGTATACATGCGTTGCATGCATCCTTACCTTGGCAAGCTCCAGCATAGTGAACTCTCCAGGGTTACCGAGATTGAAGGGACCCACATGTTCACCCTCCATGAGTCGCATCAGACCCTCCACCTGCAAGTTATCAAAATATCTAACGTTAGAAACTGACAAAAATGCCATTTGTGACATTCATCAGTCCATATTTTATCAATGACTATGATTGTTGATCCAGTGGGCCACTATGCGGCTTTGCTATAACTCTAGTTTAGAGGAATTTTGAACTCTTAATGTACTGATTAATTTGGATGACCATTTACTGTGCATTCCAATAAACAAAATTGACTATAACTAGTGCAGTTCCTAAGGTGATACGTAAACAGACTAATCGCTTGCTGTAGCATGAGAAATTTGGATTGGAAGACATTAGCGTCTGATCCATGGTACACTCTTTACCTGTACCCAGATAGCAATTAGGTGGTGCGCCATTCACACTAGGACACCTCTAGATGATTCGTCCCCTGCTGTTGTCCAGATGGTTAGGGACAGTGTATGTGTGCAGATGCATGAGTTCAAATCCCCTTTGTAAATACCCCAACACACACATACACACACACACACAACCGGCACCAAAACCCAAAAATATATATTTTTATATATTTATATAAACTCCATATTTCACTGGAACTAAATGTTGTGAAGAAACATCTGAGTTTTGAGGAACCAAACAGGGCCAAAACTAAACATTATGTAAGCGGATAAAAAGTCAATGGGATCAACCCTATTTAACCTGTAACACACCCTAATTTTTTCGGTGCTTGTAAGTAGAGGGACCAGCAATGGCTATGGCCGAGAGACCAGATCTCTCAAATACCATGCATAATGCAAATTTTTTTACAGAAAAAGCTGCATATTGAATTTTAGATGAGGTGCCTGCAGCATCTTTAACACTCATTTACAGTTCTCATAATGGAAATCACAGGGACAATTTTTTTTCTCATTTTACTGTTAGCAAATCAAAAGTCTCACCCCGAGACCATACGTAAACTGTGAAAGGAATAAACATGCCCAGGGAGCCATTTGGGACAGCTGCATGTTTCAGAATTTCTCTTTACCTTCATTTGCAAATTGAAATTGGACCTGACTTCTTAAGTTATGAAACATTTCCCCTCTAAAAGTGGATCATGAAAACATATGATTAAATCCTTTCTTAAAGTGCTGAAAATCTTTTAGGGCAAAAGTTCCCAACATAAAATTGTAAGCTTCACTTTCACAGCATGGATTTGCATTATGAAGTCATATAAGCATGCAAGAAGAAAAGAACAGAGAGAAATGCATACCAGATCAGAAACATATTGGAAACTCCTTGTTTGCTTCCCATCACCATAAACTGTCATAGGTTCCTTACGCAATGCCTGCAAATAGAATGGTTACACATGTTATTGAATAGGGCACTCGATAAAAACCAGCAGAAAAAATGCAGAATAGCCATTGTATACACTGTTGTTTCGGTGGTATCACCGGACTCATGCAATGAATCAGCTGGGATTAGCCTTGAGATGAATTAAAAAGAAGAAGAAGAAGAAGAAGAAAAATTATTACCTGGGCAACAAAGTTACTAACAACCCGACCATCATCAATGCACATCCGAGGCCCATATGTGTTAAAGATCCGAGCAATCCTCACCTGAAAAGTGACAAATTGACAACCCACTGTAGTGTTAAAAAACTTCCAACAAAGAATATGTAAATATGGAGAAAAAGGAGTTACAAATGATCAGTTACATGTCAATGGTACAAGAGGGTGGATTCCTCTGATTGGTTCATTCAGTAGAGGACACAAAAGCACAGGTGGTGGCTATGTGTATTGAGGTGCCGGGCCCAAGCCTTGAACTTTATAGACCAAGGCCTGAGTTGTGAGCCAAACCCAGCCCTTGTAAGAAATTTTAAGCCAAGATCAGCCAATATTAACCAAGTTTTACTATTTTTTGTAAAGGGCCTGTTTGTTTCAGGTACTATTTCCTATAAAGTGCCTGTTTGTTACATGTAACTGATTTCCTAGGAATTCTAAGACTTTGTACTTCTATATAAGTGGTTAAAAATGAAGAATCAAACCTGAATAAAAAAAAATGAACATTAAATAACCTCTCTTTGAATGAAAATTAATCAAGGGAAGATAGGAAATGAATACCCACCCAGCGATCACCCTAGTAAATCAAATTCTAGGAGGAAAGTCCAAGTCCATCCAATAATCCTTCAGTGGAGGAGCTCATGTAATCATAAATTCCTATGCATTCTATAGTGGAGGAGCTCATGTAATCATAAATTCCTATGCATTCTATCTCATACAAAGAGACTCTAAATGTGTACCATTATCTATTTTTAATTCAACCATCCTTTTACAAAGCAACAAAGTAAATTGCTAGGAGCCAAGGATCATCAGCGAAAAGTGATTCCAAGGACTCACAGATTAACAATCATATTTTTGTGAGATTATAATATGCTTTTAACTAGATCAAAGCTTTGAAGGACCAATCGGCCCAAAATGCCAAGGGGCCCAAGCTCTATATGTGGCACATCTGAATCAAGAGAGGCAAACTCATGTAGGAGTGAAAATTTGGTTCAATTACCACATGATATTATTTAAGCAGGTGGACCCCATGGCAAAAGGCAGTGAATGCCCACCATCCATTGTTTTGCCGGATGGCTAATCAAGGGTGGCCCACAGCAAACGAACGGTCTGAATTATCCCAGATTATGATGTTGAAAGAAAGAGAACGAACCTCAACATTGGCACCTCTGTGGTAATCCATGGTCAGAGTCTCAGCCGTACGCTTTCCCTCGTCGTAGCAGCTGCGGACACCTGTCCCCAAACCATACGACCAAAAAGAAAAACTCTGAGTCAGTAGAGCCCCCAGGGTAAAGAAACTTACACGTGTCACGCATCATTCGAGGGAGATGCATTCAGGTTTTTTTTTTATCCCAGCCTTAGTCGCTGGGGAGGAGGTGGGGGTTGAACCCCTAACCTCTCCAATAAGAACCCAAATCCTTACCGGTGGGTGTGAGGAAGGGTTTTTATGCATTCAGTTATTATGATATTACCACCAACCATACCAGCCTTTTAAAATAAATAAATAAATAAAGATTTTTTTACCAATACGGGATATAAAATACTATGAATTCTTCGAAAAGATATTGATCGAAAACTATATTTCAAATGTGGTAACTATACATGGGATCTCAAATTCTTTTTTTAATATTATCCATATTGTGTGATATCTTACAAGCTCTATGTACAATAACCACATTTGGAATATAATTTTCGTCAATACCATTTTGAGTAATTCACGGTCTTTTATATCCCGTATGGTGAATATAAAAAAATATATTCAGAAATTAAATAAAAAATTTCCCGATGACCAATATGGGCTTTTTAGAACATTTCTGGATAAAAAAAAATGTTTTAAATGTAAAAAGTTAAAAAATAGATAAGAGCATAAATTATAAGATTCAAATTCAATACATGGAGGTTTTTTTTTATTATCTACAGTTAATGGCCCACCGGCGCACGTTAGCATCCATCACTGGCTCATGAAAAGGAGCGAAATTAGGGAACACCGCAATTACAGGGAAAGAAATAGTTGATAGTCAAAGTCAAAGACGACAGTAGGAGCCTGCGGTTTCGTTGCACTTGCAGCCTACGTTACCTAGACCAGGCTCCTTCCCTGCACGCTCACCACATTCCACAACAAACACGCACCAGCTTCACGCGCGGCGCACGGTAGCCACTATTAACCCCTCTCAAAATTATCATGATTTCTTCGAAAATTTTTTGATAAAATAAATGTAGTCTGCGGGAGTACAAATAGTATTATCTTTTAAGAGAGAGAGAGAGAGAGAGAGCGCGCACCGATCGGATTCACGTTGCCCCAGTAGGTCTCAACCTGAGGGTGCTGCAGCGGATCACCATACACCTCACTGGTGCTCGTTAGCAAGAACCTCGCACCCACCCTCTTAGCCAGCCCCAGCATGTTCAGCGTTCCCACCACATTTGTCTTGTGCTCCCGCCAACCACCGAATCAAGGACCACAACAACTAAGAACACACTGGCCAAGTAGAACTTGAGAAAAAAAAAAAGCAGGAACTTATACTTAAAAAAAAATAAATTCCTTAAAACTCAATAAAAACAGCAGAGGGCCTCAATCTCTTAAAAACGTAGAGTCATTCATGTGATATCATGAAATAAAGGTCATTCCACGACATCACGTAATAATTCAACATTTAATGATATCGTGAAATAATATTAGAAAAAGCATTCAACTAAAAAAAATTAAGAAAATAGCGAGAGGGCATTTTTATCATCATCATGAAATATTTGAACACCCCATCATTGATTTTAAAGATATTTCTCATGAAAATAAGAAAAAATAATTAGGAAACCAAAAAATTAAAAATTAAAGAAATAACCACAAAGTATAAGTTCTAGAAGAAGAAAACAAAGGATATGATTGTCTTGACCGGGTTGAACTTGTAGTGAACGGGCGAAGCAGGACAAGCCAAATGGTAGATCTGGTCCACCTCAAGCAGCAATGGCTCGACCACATCGTGCCGGATGAGCTCGAACCGCGGGTTACCGAAATGGTGCATCACATTCTCCTTCCTCCCCGTGAAGAAATTGTCCACCACGATCACGCTGTCCCCGCGCGCGATCAGACGGTCCACAAGGTGGCTCCCGACGAACCCGGCCCCACCCGTCACCACGATCCGCAGACCCTTCCGCTTCAGCCCCAGCGGCACCTTCCCGCCGGGATTCATCGTCGTCGCCCATCCGCCTCCAATCGCCGCCCCCCGATCGTAGTTCTGGAGACTCTTGTACGAGATCGGATCTGGGTTCTCGAAGACGGTGGGATGGCGGACGGTGTTAATGTGAGCCGGGGAGGTGCGTGGGGCGAAGGTGAAGAAGAGGGTGGCGATTGCCATCCCGACTAGGACGAAGAGGAAGCGCTGCTCCCGGAGCAGGTAGCGGATCGGGGAGGACACGGAAAGCCAGGGTTTTGGGGGTTTGGGGAAGTAGGCGTCTGAAGGAGGTTGGGATTCATGGCCTCTGTAAGTCAGCTCCGAACTCATCTTCTTCTCTCAAAAATAAACGATTTTTACTGATTTGGGACAAGACCCAGATCAGAAATCTGCTAAAGATCGGATTTTTCTTGGAGATGGGTTATCAGAAATCGGAGAAAAGGGGGGGAATTGCAGATCCAAAGAGAGAGATTGCCTCAAAAAGAATGGAAATTTGTGAGTTTTGGGAGATGGGTTATGGAAAGGAACAGAAAGGGGAGAGATCTGAGATCGGTGGAGAGGAGTTGGTGGGAATGAATCGAACAAGTAAGAAAACTTCTGCAGATATTTTCGCCGGGAAATCGCTCTCCGGCGCGTGGAAATGCTTTCCCTGCTTTTGTTTGTTTTATAAGCGAAAGCCCGGTGTTTGGTGAAATTACGTAAGTGCGCTTCCAAGACTAGGACTAGGTAATCATCTGTCCGTTGGTTTGTTTGGGTGAAATGATGGGAGTTAATGTGTGGGATTGCTTTCTTTTGGTAGATTAGACTTTTGAAGTTGAATGTAGACATGTGGTAGTTTGGTAGTTTTGATTAGGGAGTCTGAATGGGCCTTAAGATTTCATTAACTTCCTCATGAGCCAAGGTTTACAATGGCAAAGACATGGCTCGGTTTTATTTTTATTAGAAGGCTTGTCTATAAAAAGACCTACCATTTCTTTTTCAAAAAACGGTCCTTATGCAGTGGACCTTATCTCTAGATGCATAACAATTAAGGATAAGAACATCAAAAGGAAGCTGATCGAACAAATGTTATCCCTCAATGTGAAAAATTCCGATTGTAAATATAAGAATTTAGTTAGATTCAAACATGGATTAGTAATAATTAATAAAATGTTATATATGAATTAGGAAGACAAGTCAATCCCAAGCTCATGCTCTAACTCGAGCTAAAACACCAGCATTAATCGAGTTGATTGGAAATTGGGGTCCAAAGGTCTAGTTCACCCCCTATACATGAACAAATCAAGAACAAATTAGTGGTTGTGTTTATGAGATACTTAGCATTTGTTTGGTATTTCTATTTGTCTTAATGTCTAAAGAAGATCGAGATTTAAAAATGTGTTTGGCACACAACTCTACCATCTACTTGCTTTCAAGGAGTAAAGGCTAATCTTCTAAAGATGAAAGGCTCCATTTCTAAGTTTGGGAAAAGACTCCACCAGTAACCACCACAGATTTCACTCATTAAACTAAATTAGTGATATAATTAATATATATATATATATATAAGTCCATCTCAAGTTAGAAGAACCAAGATCCTCAATTAAGTAGGTAGGGTCAAGGTCGACCCACAATACATACCTCCCGTAACTATTACATTATATTCAAGCCGGGGTGTTTGGCTTTAATTTTAACTATTAGCTATGATTTTGAAAGTGAGCTACTTTTTTCAAATCTTTTCATTTTATTGTCATTTATTTCATATAAACTACTTACTATTGAAACCACTCACGTCTATTATCTACTTGTTAAAGTTCTTACAATGCATTTCTTTCTACCATTTTCTTTCTCTTTTTTACTTTCTTCTCACATCTTTTAAATTACATAAACAAAGCTCTCGTAATCTTTTCTTGTTTTGCTTTCTTTGTAAAATATATGAATATCGTTTTAATACATGAATATTTAAATTGCATCATTGGCCAGGCCATAACCGTGCTGAGCACAAGTTATTATGCTTAGATCATCTTGTTTCCACTTACCACTGTGACCTAATAAGCAAACAAACAATGAGCAAATGGCTATCCTGTTTTTCCTTTTAGATGGGAGAGGGAGCTTGTTCATCTAATCTCTTCTAAATGCAACTTTGAATGTTAGTCGCGGGCCGGTGCAATGTGTGGTGTTCCAGGAGAGACTATAAAAACAGATTCACCATCGTCGACGTCAGTGTTGTGGGCCCCACTGCCGATGACTGATGGCAATATTCATCTTGATACTGCTGTGACCAATTGAGGTTGAGACGTGACCTTGGACAATTCAAAATTCGGGACTTTTTGGATTAATTCGCATTGGCCAAGCCACTACCGGTCTTACTAAAAAAAAATAAAAAAAACTTTAAAAAGGGTCTAGTGGGGCCCATTGATGTTGATGTGCTTTCCACGTTCTTGTGAGGCCCACCCGATCAATGGTTCCTCCCTGATGATCTACTTTAGAATTTCCACTTTCTTTTCAATTTTATATTTTGGGAAATCCTAAGCATCCACTTGACAGCTGATAGTCCACATATAACCATGTGGGGCCCACACCTATGTGTATTTTTAATCTTTTACATATAAGATTTAAGAATCCAAATCCTCTATTTAACTTGGTTGGCTCTCACTACACAAAACCACTTAATTTTAAAGCTTGAATAGAATGGGAGCAGCTCAACATGATCCATGTCACACCATGATTTGTCCACTCACTATAAACATAGAGTGCGATTAAAGATCCAGAGTCTAGAATTTAGATATTATTTTCCTTCTTTTTTTTTTACAATTAATAATTAGCCGAATGATTTTCACTTTTACAAATAAAGATCCCTATTAGTGTTAATTTATCTTGAACAGCCAGTTCTTGTTTCATTGATGTATTTAATTGTATATTTCCATTATAAAGGATTTAACTTAATTCGTTAACACAAAAGGATCATTAAACTCCATTTATTTTAATTGGAGCTGAGTACCTCAGTTGATTCTAAATTGGATTAGGTCTAAGGAACTTCCATCCTTTTGCATATATACTTGATTCTATCAATTGGTTATAAAAGATAAATAGATAATACATTGTTGTGAAATAAGGTGGTTGATATGGATTTTTAAATTATTAGATGTGGTTATTTTCAAATTATAAATTTTATTGAGGATTTGGCTTAAGATAGATGGGAAAGGAAAAACAGAATTCATGTAGCCTACCGCAATATAGGTGGGACAAGACTTTAATGACGACAATAAAATTTAATTATTTATTAAAATAAAAATGAGATATAAAATACAAGCCCATTATATAAATTTCCTGGAAATTAGGCTCCTTCAAAAGAACCCTCATCAAAGACCCAGCAAACCCTATCAACTTGATTCAATGGTGTCCGTACAACGTCTGTTAGATCAACCATTTTCACAAGAGCATTTGTTAGTCATGGCTAAAATTTCCGTTCATCTCGAGTGATTTAATGCATTTGATTGGTCATGTATCAAAATCGTATACTTTAAAAAACAACCAATCTCATAGTAAAAACCAGTTTTTGAAGTAAAACCTGGTGCAATGACTTTACAAGATTGGGGTGTTTGATGTGAAAGGATTATACTTGAACCAAATAAGGGCTCCACATACTTGTAATGAGTGGTCAAGAAAGCCCTCCTGATATTATGTGATTATATCAAATTATGTAATTATATTAAATTACGAAATGCTAATATGTAACCATGATATCTAGTGATATGCTAAGGACTATCCCTCAATAGACGCTTAAAATGAGGGATAATCTTTTCCTACGAGTGGACTGCATGTACAATCTAACTTCATGGAGCTACTTGGGCCCACCTTTGATAATTGCATCCCTTTTCTCATTTGAACATATTGCTTATGCTTATCAAGCATTTATTAACCATTGAATCGAATCTCAAAAAGAAAAAAAAAAAAAAAACACTATGGTTATAGGGTTATTAAATTTTAAGAATGTAAAGAGAAAACCCATTGTCAAAAGACCATTAAACTTTAAAATTGTTAAATTAAGGGCCATGATAATCTGATGGAGCTGATTTTTTACAGACTCTTATCGTTCAAAATAATTATTTTCATCCATTTTACCACAAAATAATAGAAAGCTAACCGAGCAAGCTCCACGAGCGAGGTTGCTTGCCGTGCATTAGCAATATCCTCAAAGGTGAAAGCTTTAATATCAAAATAAAGTTGAGAAAAGTCCCACAAAATCTACTAAAATTGTTTTTAGTTTATTTTTCATTCTTAGATACAAAATAATTTTAAATAAATTTATTTTATTTTCCATTCTTAGATTTATATGTTTAGAAAATTCTCAAATTTGGAAATATCCCAACATTTCTCCACAAATGTTTCCCAAATAATATTATGTGTAAGAATGAAAGAAAGCCTGTCTTTAATTGAGGTCTTGAACAAAGCATGCCCTACCGTCATGGCAATTTGTGATGAATCGACTGTCATGGACCATTCGTATGTTCTAACTTGCTAATCAATAGGGCTGCAAATGCTCTAAAGGATATTAATTTGGAGAGTCCCCATAAAAATAAAAAAAAATAGTTCAGCAAAGAAATTTAGATTTGGATCCATTTATGTTTGAGCACAAATCGGTTTGAGAACGTGTAAACCTTTTTGAGGGGTATGTTTTGATGCATGACTAGCACTTAGAAAGAACTAAGCACAATCAAATTCATCCAATGGCTGTGACTATCTAATTAGGAGAATAGTCTCCCAAGAACCGTGCACAGGAGACTTTTCAAAGTGGGGTCTCATGCGAACCGTGTAGAGGGGGTCAGGTTCCATCTAAGTAAGGAAAAATAGTTCCTGTGAGTTGTCTACATTTGCAAATGTGGTCCACACCCATTTCGATGTATTCCTATCACTGTGGAAAAAATATGAATGAACTCGGATCGCACACAATCAGCCATCAATGTGGACTGAGATGTGAAGGGATTCACCAGTGCGTTGACTCCTCACAGCTCAATGCAGTGCTCCATCGTTACCCCACATAAAGACGTGAGATGCATGTTCTTTTAGGCTAGTTTGGCAACTCTACTAATAGAGTCAACTGAAGTAAAATTGATTTTGAAGAAAGAATAAAATATAAGTGGGTTATGATGGTATTTTATTTTAAGTTGTTTGTTATGGAATCTTTTTGACTTTTTGTATGAAAAAATGGGGTTTTTTCTTTTTCTTTAGAGAATAAAGGTGGTTGCTTTTTTACTTTTTAAAAAAAAAGATGGATGGAGTTTTGAATTAAAGTGCTTTTGATGTGACATCTTGTCTCAAAAATGGAGGCTTTATTTGACTTTTACTATATTAGTAAAGTACCAAACTAGCCTAGGAAATGTGGACTATGCTTGTAGCTTCGGAACCCTCTAAAAATATGGTAACTCCGTTGGGACTTGTCATGGCCCTGCTGATCTTCTCTATAGCTAACTCAAGGAGTGGGTAATCAATGTGGGCAAGGAAGAGAATCTAACCCCCTAAATGAGGCTTTCATATGCTGCAGCTTTCACCTCTTTAATTTCTTCATTGAAACCCATTTTAGTATGACTTCTTGGTAATTTAGTTCAACGCAAACAAATGAGCCCTAAAGGCCTATTTGTTTGCACAGACTAGATAGGAAGTCATGCAATAAGTGATGAAAAATGAAGAAGACCAAAGGTGAATATACACAAATGACCATTTAACCTCCTCTCTAAAAGAAATTGAATAAAAAAAAAAAGATGAAAAATAAATACCCATTATCCTAGTAATTCAAATCCTAAAGAAGTCATGATCCCATCTACATTGTTACCTTACATCATTCATCCTCAGTAGTTAATTACTATGCTAAAGCAAACAAACAGTTCCTAAAAGCTTTCTTTCATTCTCGGGACAGGATGGTGGATCCCACACCACATTTGACCCAGATCTAAATCCTAATCAGATGTGTGTCCATGCACTGTGCACTTTCTGCTTTTAGCAGCTTGGATTGAACAAATTAACTGTGCCCCACTAATGGATTTATATTCTAGGCCATTCGATTTCTCAGATTCTCAAGGTATCACTCACCATTGGCCAGATTGGATACATGTCCATGTGTAAGGTGGATGTGTGGGGAAGTAGGTGCTGCTGGGTTGGTAGCACTGGGCAGATTAGGTGCTGCCCCTTCGGTTGTCTCCCTGTGAAGGTTCCATCAAAGTGGCCACTTGAGGCCCAACAGACATGACCAACGACTCCCCCAATATTAAACTCTCATTAATAATAAAGAGTAGAAGAGAGAAAGAAAGGCTTTCAAACTAAGTTATAGGAGATATAGGTTTTAATTAGTCTATTTCTTTGATCTTATAAGATTTGAGTTTGTTATAGTTTTCATGGGAAGTGTGGGCATCATGCACGTCCCTTTCTCTACCAAAAGTCTCCTCATGTCTCTTTCTCCTTGTTAAGAGATCTGTCATGTAACTAACCTAGTAAAATAATCTTTGCATTTGTCCATAATAGCTCTATTGAGTAGGGAATGATGAGAAAAGTAAGGGCCAAGAATCCTTTACATGATTTTAGATTTGAATGGAGAGAATTAAGGATGAAAATTATATTTTTTAAACAATTCAATTGATGAGTACTCAATGACAATTCTGTTAATTAAAATTCTATTTTCATAGAGAAAGGGGGCACTTTTCTCATTCTGGACTGTCTGTTCCATTTCATGATGGGGTACAGTGAATACCATGCTATATCATGCCAATGAGACCTAATCCAAAAGTCTACACACTGCAATATATTTGGAACAAGAGTTGGATGATGATGATGATGAAGACTCTACTCACTGTTCATCAGCGTAGGCTAACTCTTGGCCAACCATCCAGCTTAATGGTCAACCAGAAGGAAGAACAGACACTTGTTTGAAGTGACCATGGGAGAAAATCATTTTGCCTAGTTGTTAAGAAGAAAGTTACTTTTCTTGCTAAAAATAAGTTCAGTTACATTAAGTGAGTAATCAGGATATATCTTAGAAGAGATAGATGAACCCTGACACATGAGGTAGTTTGGCCATCAATAATCACTTAGCCATTTCTAGAATTTACAAGCTTCTTGCTGCATCTATTTCCATTTTTTTCCTGGAAATTTCAAGAGATGATGAGTTCAAACAAATTGGAAACTCGTTTCAAGGCCAGCAATAGCAAGACTATAAGAAGAATATATATCTTTTATTAATTAATAGTAGAAATTAAGAAAGCATGCAAATCATAATAAGATGCCTTATCCATGAATTTCTTTAGTAATGCGAAAAAGCAAACATCAGAATAAAATAGAATTTGTATTTACAATGATTACTCTTGAATCATGAAATCATGAAATGCATGTTGAACAAACAGATCGTAAGAGAAGAAAAATATCTTGTAAAATTTCATAAAGATTCAAGAATTCATTTTCATCTAATTTGCCAACCCACTGAAGAATCGACATCTATCTCCCTTTCCCCAAAAAACAATAAGGAGTCGATCTCCAATAACTGCTTTTTCGATTAGGGACTTATATAGTATATGCGGGGACAAACAAAGATTACTGTAAAACTCCTACCCTATAAATTCAAATATTAGAAGAGTGAGGGTCCCATCTAATCTCCACATAATATGTTTCTCCTCACACCTGTTGAATAATTGTCTTCGGGGCCCATTTGATAAAATTAATGTGAATTCAGGGCCTGTTCTTTGCTAGAATTCTAGGAATTCCTGAATTCTAAGACATAGTGGAATTCATGAATAACGAAATTTCTGAATTCCCAAAGTTCAAAAGAAATATTTCATGGGACTGGAATCCAAAAATTCCTGTAAAGAAACATGAAATTTATGGATTCCAAGGGGATAGCATGTCATATCATATTCAAAATTTTCTAAACATAATGAATTCCTAATAGAAATTCCACTAAAGAAATAGGGCATCAATGCTATTCAAGCAAATGAGCCCTTTGGCTGAAATAGCGACCCAAGTGGTATTTCCGTAATTAGCGTAAATGATCTTGCGGGTCGACTTACATACCACTCTACTCCGACAGCACAGCTGATCTATTTAGGAATTGATGTTGACTCTCAACCGTCCACGTGTCGCTTTTTATTCTACACGTTTCTTCGCTATCCCTACAGCGACATCTAAACCAATGGCCCTGCAAGTGTCCCATTTCATTGATTTTCAAATTCAAACCATTAAAGGAGGAACAAAGTGGGATTATATTACAAGTTCTTTTTTACTGTGTTGATTGAAGTCAAGCACTTCATGATCATCTGGTGGGGCCCATTGTAGATGAGTGGTCCATAAAAAAAAGTTGCCCATGGAAACATCATGGCCATTTGAGAGCAGATGAGAAAAGTTGAAGCTAAATAGTTGTAGAAATGAGATTTGAGATCATGTATACTAATCAATACTGGTTTAGATTATCTCCTTTCCTATACATTAATGAATGAGACGCCAAAATCCACACTGGTTGAGTTACCTGCAGAGAATGATTGGTTGAGTTACCTGCAGAGAATGATTGGTTGAGTTACCAGCAGCGGCTTCCTAAGCAACTTGCATAGTATCAGTATTAGTCCCACATCGCCTGAGGAAGCAGAGAGCATTGTTTTTATATACGGTAATGATACAACACCCCTATGAGCTGTGAGGAATTAAGCGCAAACGTGAAAGGATGTCCCTTCACGACTCAGACCAAATTAATGGTTGACATGTGCGCATCTGAGCTCCTATTTTTCGGTTTTGTTTTCCATATTTTTTTTCCTTTTTTCGTTTTTTTTTTCCGTGAGTAGATTTATTTCTTGGTTTTATTTTCCGTATTTTTTTCCTTTTTTAGTATTTTTTTTCCTGTGAGTTATTTTCCTTATTTTTTTTCCTTTTTTCGGGTTTTTTTTTTCTTTTTTTTTCTGTGAGTGGATTGCATGCCGCACCTTTAATTAGTGCAGCTCCTTTGATACTCTTATCTACCAACGACTGATATGTTTTGGGGCCTCTACTCTTGGATTGTGTATTAAAAAACAAACCCTATGGGCTATGGCTGATAGACTATTGAGCTTGATGGCTATCAAACCATGGGCTGGAATAATTTGCATGATTCTTATATGCACAAAAGTCTTTCCATTCATCTACACACATTGATAGAAATGCATCCAAATTGGCCCCACATGAGCTGGACCACACATGCACAAGTGCATTCTGCTTGTAGGAGGATATTTTCCATCTAAAAGTAAAAAAATTATGTGTGTTGAGTAAACAATTAGGATGATTTCATTACTGCGGCACGAGTTTACCCTATTTTGATACTCATTGGACTAATGCAGGCCGTTTGATTCAAGAAAGAAAGTAATTACCTCTCACCCCAATTTGATACTCATTGGACGAATATATAATCCCTTCAATTTAAGAAACAAAGAAATTTACCTCATCAAAAAGTTATAAGAGTCCAAGTCAAGAGTTAGAATGATTTGATTATGACCAATATGACCAATACCAATATCACTCTGCTCCCTTAATCGGCACGCATCCTTTGGATTTTAAAAAACATGGAAACTTCTCACCCCAATTCGGCACTCTTTAGACTAGTATAGAAATTAGATTTAGAAGGAACAGAAAATTACTTTTCTTTAAAAGTTAAAAACATTAAGATTTACCCATCTGTGAACAGATGAGAAAAGTTGAAGCTGAATACTGTATACTGGCCATTGGATTCTCTTCTTTACGTGCAAAAATGGTCCTAAATGCCAGATCATGTGATGAGAAGAGTATTAAAGGGGCTGCACAGACCAAAGGCGAGCCCCATCTTGGAGAACACTCTCCCCTAAGATACAGCTAGTATGATTTCATTGTGATACTTTTTAGTCGACCCTAATCCCCACTCACTCATCTTAATAGTAATTAGACTAATGCAGAACGTTGGATTTAAGAAAAGAAATAAATTGTTTATCTCTAATTTGTACTCGCCAGACAAATAAGGTTCATTGGATTCAAGAAACAAAGAAATCACTTCATCAAAAAGTTAAAACTTTTAACTTTAGAAGTCCTGGGTTAAAATAGTTTGATTATGACACACATAACCATACCAACACCCACCCTCTTCCCTAGTTGACAATAATGCATCCATTGGGTTTGGAAAACAGGGAAACTTCTCAAGCCAATTTGACTCTCATTAGACTAATAAAAACAGTTATACTAAAAAAAATAAATTATCTAAAAGTTGAAATTTTAAGATTTAGAAGGATTTGATCAGGACACTTTTAGCCTACCTTACATGCAGCTTTACCCATACGGCCATACCCCTCTTCCCCTCATTATCATCACTCATCCATGTGAACTTCAAAAGCTGTTCTTTAAAATAAAGAACTGTTTTTTGTAGAATATTATTTAAAATTTGTAACTCCCTCCTTTTATAGTTCCATCATTTACTCATTTTTTGAGTTAGGTGCCATCTTTTTCTTAGAAAAGCGTAAAGGTCAACACAAGATTAGATTAAAAATCCCATGATATCTTGATGAAAGAGAGATTAGTTGTTGCAATTAAAATACCCATATTGTCCATTGATGAATGTGAAATTGTTTAATACCATGAACGTTGTACATGAATGCTAATATAATTGTTATTATTAGCAATGCATACTTAGTACTTGTCCCATGAATAGTGCTTGGAGTTGCCACAAACAAACATGTTTCCTGTGCCAAAGTGGAGCGTTATGATGGGATTGACTTAAAATTTTATATATGAGGTGGCCCCACCTTTTTTTTTGGCAATCCAACAAGGGGGCTGAGACCCAAGAGAAAATCCGCACAGATAGAGGAACACAACCCGCACTGCCATGAGTGTATATATATATATATATATATATATAATGTATTTTCTTTTGTAAAAAAAAAAAAAAAAATGTGGCTTTGAACCCACAACGTCAAGATTGTAATAATGAGCACCTTCAATTATGCAATGGGCTCATTGTATATTATGTTATAACTTTATATTTTTAATAATTAAAGTGAAATTCTATCCTAAATGGTAGCTAAAAAATGGTTTTGTTGTGGGCCCCTCAACCAATCCAATCCCTTTTCACTTTAACCTAAACTAGGAAACCTAACTACATTATAACTCTAACCTAGGATAACCCTATTTAGATCATGAATAGCTCACTACATACATAAAGTAATTCTAATCCTAATCTAACTCCACTTCCTTGAGCTCCCCAGCCTTTACTATACATACATACAGCAACTTCTTTTAAGAAAAAGCAAATATTTTGGCAGACGCTACCCGCTGGTCAAAAGATTATAAGTAAAGAAAAGATTCAAATCAAATGCAAATAGAATATTGAGAGTTGGATAGAGACTTCCCATAAATCCCTTGGATAACATTTTCCATGTTCCCCAACATGAAAAGGAATGGCTTGCAACTTATATAATCCATCAGTCTCTCGTTTATTCTGCTTGCCAACATGACAAAGAAAGGGTTTAAAATATGTTCTTGAGTACATAATAATGCCTTGAAATTCATGCCAAGATGCCTTTCAACCCATCCTCATCTCTGTAGTACTAAACTTCAGACAGCCATTATCTATATGCCATGCATCAATAATTGTCTTCTTGAGGAACTGTATATCAGAGTGTGCATGAAACACAAACAAATCTTTTAACTTTGAATCCCCACCTGTTCCTGATCCAAATGGAAGAAAAATATCATTAAGGACAAGCTACAATATGAACTCAAGGATGGAAAGCTCCCTCCTTAACTATGACTATGACTATGACAGTGACATTTATCTCTGCAATAACAAATCCTATTCCTAACAATTGGACGGCATCTGCTAGGATTCCCAAGCTTCACTTTCGACAAAATTGGAAATCTTGAATGAAGCTTCTTGTTTAGTCATATTGATGAGGATCCGGGGGGACCAGGGCACGATTGTTGAAGAAGGATAAAGGAAAAAATTAGGTGAATGGGGATCAGGCCTAAACCTAAACAATCCAGCCTTCTTGCATTTGCCTGAAAAACCATCTCAAGAGAGGGTGTCGCATGTGGGAGAGAAGATATGCAAGCTAAATATTGTTATTGTTGGGGGTTGGGGGGGTACTCAGTTGAACCCAACCAAAACCAACGGGCTCACATGTCTGGACACAACTGGTCAAAGTTAGACCAATTATTCAAGGGGTATACCATTCAATTTAAATAAAATAAAAAAAATCAAGGGGGACAATATAAACATTCAGATACGCAATGGATACCAAATTACGCCACCCTTGAGAACTTCAAGCAGAGATTAATACCCCTCTTTATCCATTGAATGTGGCTGATCCCATCTCAGATAAAAGGCAAAAGTTAGAAGGTCTATGAGGAAATGTGGGGTGTGGAAGTGAGAATTGAATTTCACAAATCCCTAATCCCTATTGGCTGCTGAGACAAGCCAGTGTGAAAATTCTCAAATTGCAAGAACTCTAGGATCAGGGATGCTTACATCCTAATTAGGAGAACAAAAACACGGGGTGGGGGTGGGGGATGTTGATTCCTCTCAATTGGGGGAGAAAAAACATGAGATTGAAATGCCAACCATCAATCCTTTTCTTATGGAAAACATGTCTAGGAAACACCAGACAAGGGAGTGGCATCATAGATGTATTACTCAGAATCCAAACAATTTGTCAATCTTGCAAGTAGGAATCCAAACCCATAAAACATCTTTTTGGATATTGTCCATTGTCCGATGACCCGGAAAAAAAAGGGACATCCTTGGGTTGGGATCAATGGTGTCCAGCCCATAGTGTGGATATTTTGTGGGAAATCAAGGCCTTGTAAAACAATCTAAGGAGGAAAAGATAAAGCTGGCTCAAGTGATATGGATTGTAAGCAAAGATAAAAGCATTGTTTTTATTGACTAAAAGAAAAGGCAACATTTTACATTAGCATTGAATTAATATCGTAGGAGGTGGAAAAGATTAGGAGAGAAATTTCAGAGATCACCCTGCAAATGAAAAAACAGACCCCCAATCAATCATATTCACTATTAACACTAATATATCCTTCTCATTTGTTACCAATGAGGGAGGAACTGGAGGAATAATATCTGCTGATAATGAACTCATAATGGCAGCTTATACGGCAAGAATTCTCTGTTCTCAGTCCCATACGTCTAAACTTTTTCTCTCTAGGCCATGAGCTTAAACTATGTCCCCAGCTACAGGCCTAGAAGCTAAGAATAGAAGGCAACATCTCCCTTGGTTTCCAATATACATATGGGACTAATGGCAAAGCCTAGGAGCAAAAGCCATGAAAAATTCAAGGCAGCAAGCTTCTGTAAGACAATCCCAACCCGGACAAAGCACTGAACAAGGACGGCCAACAAGCTCGCCAATGCCTAGGTGAAAATTAGACCAATCTCCACTCTTGCATGGTGGTTTCGGCTACCCCTCACCTGTGGTGTCTTCTAGTCAAGGCCGGTCCCAAAATCTTGTAGGGCCACAAGCTTCAACCTTTTCTTCAGGCCGCTTTTGATTCCCAGAGGAAGCAATGACCCATCCATCTAAGTATCTCTCTTCGTTTATGCTTCATTGGCAGTTGTTTTCGATGTTCTGTTCTGTTTCTTCCTCTTTGTTTTTGTTTGATTGGCCTTGTGCCTGATGACTGAATCCTCACTGTCAAAATAAATCTTACATATCCGTCCAGGGATCAATCCCTGGTCAATATCGTGAGAGCGGGAGTTCTATCCACATAGACATCCCTATATTCTCAAAATAAATCTTATATTCTGCAGAAACAAGGGAAACATTGTTTGTCCTCTCTTGTGTTTTCTAGTGGAGTCACTCCAATAGATCAGATCATGCCATATCTGAGCATGCAGCTGCTGCATGAGAGTTGACTCAGTTGAGACCATTTCCTGCTCAAGTATTATGCCTTAAGGAAACATGTTAGGGTTTTTTTTTCCAAAAAAAAGGAAACATGTTAGTTTGACATGTTCAACTAGAAGTTTCCGTACGACTCATCTATATGCGATTCATGATCATGCAGCTCCAGCATACGAGACAGTTTCCCACTGCAGTATTCTGCCTTAAAAAGGGAAACCTGTTAACTTGACATATTTACTTAGGAGTTTCCACCACCACATAGAGGCACAAGAGTAGCAAGATTCAATTAATCTTAACTGTCTAAGAGGACAGGGCCACATTTCTCATGTTCCTACAGAAAATCTCCATTTCTTTACCTCCTGTGATATGTTAATCACCCGGAGGAGTCTTCCACATATATTTACTTGTCTATTTCTTTCTCTACATCCATAATGTGTATATCCTCTCTTTTACATCCAAGTCTGTGCATCGGAGACCACCACCTCCAATCCAAAGAATCAGGAATCATGTTTCTCTTCTCATACTCAACATCCATATTTGTATGTCTTTACTTTTACATCCCAACTCCCAAGTCTTAACAATCGCAGACCACAGCTTCCCATCTCTCAAGACCTTCCATACCAAGAATCAGGCATTCTGTTTCTTTTTTCTCTTCTTTAAGGACTTGTTTATGCAACAAGAGGATTCCTCTCTCCACGGATTTTTGTTTCCATAGGAGAGAGGAATCATACATTCCTACCCTTGATGGGAAATCAAAATCCTCCCAATAGAGGAAAATTAATTCCTTTTTTTCCCTTATTCATAAGGAAAATGAGTCACACCAAAGAATGGAACAGTGGGCTGCATGAAAACCCAAAACAACTTTTATTCTCTATCACAGAATTCTTTCATTGCACAAAGTTTCCCGTTGATCATCATAATTTGCAAATGTGCTCTAATCACATGTTGAAGCTTGTTGTTAAATGGGTGATGGCATTCTGTGATGATCTTTAGACCCAGGCTTATGATTGGGCTCTGTTAAACTTGGCCTAGCGCCTATGATGCCCAGATACGGCGGGGACACACCATAGACATGGCAAGGACACAGATTTTACATGTAAAAAGCGAAGTATCAAATACGATACGACACGATACGTTGCCCATTTTGAAGTATCCATGCATCATAGCCTAGTGCTTAGGTGTGGATTTTGCCTGGTCATGACAATTCAGGCTTAATGTGATAAGGGCCACGTAAAAAGATTTAAAACTCCAAGTTAGGTCCCATGGGACTTGGACTCAATTACATAGGACTTGGTCGAATCGCAGACAACTCGGCCGAGTCCTATATGACTTGGGCAATTCATATAGGATTTGACCAAGCCGGGTAGGACTTGGGTTATCAAACTTCTGCCCTTCATGTGGTTTTAGTTGTCCAAAACCAACTAAAACCTGATTTACCTTGTGTGGGGCTATTTTGAGTGATCAAACTTGATTTACCTTATCATGTGGACCCATTTATATAAAAGTTGCCCTAAATTGCACTCCAATGACTCCATAAAGTGACCTACACCAATGAATTAATTATGGACAAAAAACATAAAAATATTTCACATATCATCAATTCAACACTTTTTATCACTTGGGAAGGAAAGTGCCTGCCTAAGATGAATGAAGTTGATCATGAAAGGAGAGCCCTCTACACAAGACAAATATGATTAAACTTAAACAACTGATTAACTGATTGTCATAAAATGCAATCAAATCATAAAAAAATATATTAAAATCAAAATATTGAGCACAATTTACATAGGTGGTTGATTTTCTCTAATTTTTCCTACCTTTCATGATTTTTAGAATTTGTTTAGGACTCGAGAAGAAACCCTGTGCTACCCAGCTTGATGGGAACCAAGTCGATGAGTCCGGATTTTTAATCCTTGCTGGGGAGTCAAGTCCAAGCCCAGATATTTAAACTAAATTGGGTCTGGTCCACCATGAAACCATACCAAACTAGACCCGTTCACAACCCTTTATAGAAAAGGAAGTGCATATTGTTTCAGAGTATTTAGGAGTACTGAGAAAAGGATTTGAGAACTTTGTAATACTGAGTTACTACCGCTATAAAAATGAAAGGCAGCTAGATCAATGTTAGTGAATAGCACTTTGTGTGGTTATGGTTTATAGTATTTAGAAGTACCGAGAAAAGGACTTCAGAACTTCATAATACTGATTTACAACTGCTAAAAAAAATATGGTAGCAAAGTCTATCAGTGACTAGCCCTTGGAGTACTTATTAGGCTTGTTCATTACTGATAAATAAAATGTTTTCTTTTGTTCACAAGATAATGGGAAGTTCCACTGCCAACTAAATGCTTCAGGTAGAGCAGCAGAACAGGTTACAGTTTTTTTGAAATGATAACAGAACGCGATACATAGTAATGCAGAACTAAAACATGTCCTTTCAGCAGCTTTGAAACCAAACAAAACATGCGTAGAAAGATATCAAACTGGTGAACATCCAAACCTCAAACATGGATGGCTAAGTACCTACAAAATCAAGGTTGACATGCTCCTCTACCTATGTAGACTTTGGGAGAATCTCTTCGCTGGGAATCTCAAGTGTTGCTCCTGCATGCACTTGGCTTGGCTTGACTTCTGCAACAAACATGGGCACACAATAATTGGAAAGAATTCAAAGCAGAGAAGAAAATTGGAAGAACAAGCAATAGAAGTACCGGAACAACCTATTTCACTGTCCAACAGGTGGGTCAAACCTTTGTTTACCTGCCAGACTTATCCATTTTTCTATTTTTTAGTTTATATACAACAGATGGGTAAAATCCAACAAAGTGTACTATCCAGATAAGTATCAAAGAAGAACATGATAGGGAGCGTGGAGGACTATTGGTGGGCTGTACATGGGCAATTGCCAAGATATTATCACGAGCTATGGAGTTCAATTAATCATGTGGGTATATCAACAATGATCTGCTAAGCAACATTCCTATTGGACCCGCCTGGGCGATCAATCAGGGTAGGAAAAATGTGGGTGATGGAAAGGCCTATTCCTAGATAAGGGGTGGACAAAAAATCAGCCTGATTGGACATCATATGGGGTAAATATTAAGGCCCCACAATCACGAGTGGGGAAGTGATAGAAAATCTTGTGTAAAACCCAATTGTTGATACAGTTGGGACTAGTGCCGATTCACGACAGATAGGGTGTTATAGGGAGAAATCAGTAGGGATGCAAACAGGTCAGATCCAAGGCAGGACCACAATGGATTCAGACCCAGATCTGTCTTTATACATCTGGTTCTAGATCTAGATCCAATTCCAACACGGAAACTATGTGTTGTAAGTTGTAACCAGATCCAGCATCAACTTAGAAAAACAGACCCCGTTCCAGTTCAAGATCCGAAATAATATGTAGAGTGATTTGGTATAATTGGATAGAAAGTCCTTTATTTTAATATACAAGCGGGACTATTAAATGGTTTATGGTATATGATTAAAGCTAAGTAGACTCTCAAATATGAATATAACTCAAGTTATTTAGGCCATTAAAACCTATATATATATATATATATTTAATGTGTGATTCTAATCATCCTGGAGATCCTCAATTGGAACATACAAGGACCCAATTCCGGATCCAAATCTTCCGGATCCAATATCCATGGATCCAGACCAGGGTCCAAATTTCTTCCAGATCCAAAAATAGGTTCCATACAAGCTTTGTTCAGAATCACAAATTTTGGATGCTCGGATACTCGGATACCCATTTTTAACCCTAAAGAAATGGTATCATAGGTGGGCCCAACATGGGCGGTTGCTCATGATAATAATGCGAGCTATGTAGATTATGGTATATGAGAATATTCTCCTAAGTGAGCTGACACGGTGACATGCTTGGGCAAGAGCCCTATGGCTATGGGTACCATATGTGATCCCATCCACCCCACCCACATGAATTGCCACTACACCCAATTTGGCACTCATCAAGACTCTCCTCACCATTGGATCACACACCCATTTGCTTTTACGTCTATCATATCCGAATCATCTAAAATCCCTTGGATTTGAGATTTGGCATGCCCCATATCCAAGCATAAACCTGAACCACAAAAAGAGGCGGGCGCCACTGGGCTTTCGCTCATGATGCCCATGCATGGCTGCTCAACGGATAATATGGTCTTTATCTTTTTCTATCTTTTTTCTTCTTTTTTTTTATTTGGTGCTATATATAGGTTCTTTATCTACTCTACCTATCTATCTGTATAAATATATACATTGAGAGAGAGAGAGAGAGAGAGAGAGAGAGAGAGAGAGAGAGTTACATTATTAAGAAAATCCACAATAGAACTTATAAAGAGACAAATTCCCAATATCACAAAACCAAACATGGCGAAAACCCCATTTTCTTGATAATCAAACAACTCCTAGTTAGTCTCTTGAAGAGCATGATAATGAAAATCAAACATCATTTGCTATAGCGTGCATATCTTCTATCAAATCAACTTGCCTCCACCAAAAAAGCTAGTTTTGCAATGCCCAACGGATCACACAAAAATAATCACCATCAACGGCTAGGTCCTTTACCAACCAACTATGAAAGCTCCCTACAGCGCACCGCACCAACACAACCATCAATTCACTTCTGCCTCAATGGAATTGGATCCATGTAAAGGGCTAGAGTAATTCTAAAATTTGAACCTCATCATTGTATTACTATTACCCCTCCAAACCATGTTCAGAGACTCCCTTAAAGCACCAACATCAACATAACCTTTCACACTACCACTGGAAAAGACAATGACACAGTGGGTCCAAATCAAATAGTAGAACCAATCAATGGTCAAACAATCTGACCGTCTGTCCAAACATTATACAATTCCCAAGATTCAGATTATCACAAGTACTCTACATGTTCGTGAAAATGTCACAGAGAAGAGAAAAAAAGCCACAAGTACATACATAAAAATCCAATCTTTTCAGCAAGTCAGTTATAGATAAAGAGAGATGGATGGATGGATGGATGGATATAGAGTACCGTAACCGCCTCGGTCGTTGAGCTTGGCCTGGACGATCATGTTGGAGATGAAATGGGAAGCTTCTCGAGCTTCTTCGACGAGTCTCTGGATCTCTGAGTCGGACGAGACGGCACGATTCTCCTCGAACTTCTTCCGGATCTCCAAACCGGACTGAGTCAGCATCAGCGTGTCGCCTGCAAACGATTTCCGAGTCGCTCGAAGTAGGGATCGGTACGCGCCCAGCGCTGCTCCTCTGCTGCCCATTCTCCTTCTCCTTCTCCTTCTCCTTCTCCTTGTCAACAAACAAAAATGCCCTTGTTTGTGGGACCCACCCACACTTCTCCTCTGTAGGACCCTTTAAATGGAGACGGTGGATATTAATAATGCTCTTTGTGGAGCCCGAACAGAACCTGTTGAGTTGCATTCAAATCAGGATTTTTTGGGGAAATTTTCAAATAAGGCCCTAAGTTATTTTAAAAAAGGACAGCCGGATTCAACTCTTTCAAATTAAGGTCTAAAGTTTCCACAAAAGTTTTAAATCAGCACAACCAATGAAAATAGCCTCCCGCCGGTGATTTTTTTTCCCAATTTTTTTTTAGAAAGACAAAAATAGCCTTTGGGCCTTTGAAACAAAAGAAAAATAATAGATTCTTCTCTCATTTCCCTATTTCCTTGCTCCATCTGTTTCTACCCCACTTTCACCAGCGAGCATCGGAGCACTGGCGACCACCGACAACCACTGTGAGGATTCTTCCATCTTTCTTTCCCCTCCTCTTTCATCACCTGCTCTCCCTCTTTCTGCTCCTTCACTCTCCCCACTTTCTCTACACATTTGAGCCATCAATAGGCATTAGTAGACATCGATGACGGATATGGGATGCCGCCGGCAACGTGCTCTCCCTCCCTCTCTCTCTCTCAATGCTATTGTTAGTTTTAGTTTGGTTTTTTTTTTTCTTCTTTGCATTACTATGATATGGGTTGGATTTAGGGAGAAGGGTAATGACCTAAAAATCATAGTTTCCACAATTTGCTTAAATGAAATCATGATTCTTTCATTTGCAATCATTTTTAATTCTGTTTGGTGTATGCTCAAAAAGTATCCCAAATTTGTAATTTCAGCTTATGTTGACCGTAATTTCAGCCTATGTTGATTATGTGGGACTTGCTCAAACGAAATCATGCTTCTTTCATTTCCAGTTTCAGACTTTGCAGAATTGGTGGGATTTGCTCAAATGAAATCATGATTCTTCTATTTCCAGTCATTTTCTAACCAAGAAATGTGAAGTTGTTGAGAATGGAATTTCCAACATTTCCAATACATTACCTAGTTTTGTCGTGGCCAAAGATACCCAACCAGCTTACATGTAAGTTTTGGTTCCATCAGGATTCAAGAGATACAAGAAAAAGAATGAATGGGGACCCAAATTATAGATGCACATGACTATTAAAATTGTGGCTTTAAAACTCTGACATGATCTATACAGATTTTTCCATGTATGTGTCTGGGAAAGAGAGACAGCATTCTGCTGGCAGCATCTCGTAGCCGTCGGTGATGTCTTGTGAGTTGTGATACCTATTAATGGGTTAGATGTGTAGAGAAAGTGAGGAGAGTGAAGAAGAACAAAAATGGAAAAGGGATGATGAAAGAGGGAGGGAAGGAAAGACGAAAGAGTCTTACAATGGTTGTCGGTGCTCTCTGATGTGCCAGTGGTCGCCCGTGCTCCAATGCAAGCTGGTGAAAGTTGGGTAGAGACTAATGGAAAGGAAGGAGGGAAAATGAGGGAAATGAGAGAAGAATCAATCTCTCTTTTGTTTCAAAGGCCCTAAGGCAATTTTTGTCTTTTTTTTTTTATTTGCGAAAAAAATCACCGGCAGGAGGATATTTTCCCCGGTTGTCCTGATTGAAATAAACCAACCCGCCCGCCCCCCCCCCGGATATTTTCCCCGGTTGTCCTGATTGAAATAAACCAACCCGCCCCCCCCCCCACCGGGTGGATCGGGACTGGCATAAACTGAAAAGCACGATTCAGTTTCAGGTCTGGATAGGAGCCAAGAAGTACTGTTAATATGAATTATAATTGGACCAACCGTGTTGGTCTAAAAGCAGAGATTCGTCCAGCTTATAAGTGGGGGCTATTGATTAAAACATGATCTAACAAAGTTAAATGTTCAAATGTGAATGATCAACCCAAAAAATATGGCTATCTGCGGTTTGGGATTAAAAAAAAAAAAAACCTGGAATGGATAGAATTCATGAGGCCTCCACCTCACTGGAATGAATTAAGTAATCAAATCAAGAGAAATAGAGAGAAGTAATAATTGAAAGCAAAAGTGCAAAATGAAAAAAAGAAAAATATATTACCTTAAAGGGCACACTACATGACAAAAAAGTATTAAGACACTAAATGACAAAAAGGGAAAGAGTTAGGGGTGTTCATGGGCCCGGCTAAATGAACGGGCCAAAATGAAATATCCGAGCTTGGCTTGAGTACTAAAACCAAAGGTCCAAGCCAAATCAAGTTGGGCCCAGGTCGGGCCTATCTATTGAATTACTAAGATGATGGTAGAGTACGCATTTCCCGTCTTTCCTTGACTTAATTTCCATCAAAAGCAAGGTTATTTGATGGTCATTTTTTTATAACCTTTACTTCATTTTCAATCACACATACAAGTCCATGTATTCAATTGCATGAAACAAATGAGTCCTTAAATGATGCAAAATGTGCAATAGAAGTTCAAGTTTTTTATTGTTCGAAACATTGTTAGAGAACTCTCTAAGTTGACTTTTGACTCTCCTGACTCATCTAGTTTTGATAGAGGACCGAGTCAAAAATAGGAGAGACTCATTTAATAAGTTATGTCCATTCTACACCATTTAATCCGTAGATCTAATTTCAAACAATTAGTGTTTATTTATAAGTAATTATGTATGAGGTTTGGAGTCAACAATTTAAAAATGATGACTCCAATTTGAGTTCGCAATTTAAAAATGACTAAAATGAAACTTGAAACTTATATTTGGATTAACAAACTATGTAATATCCAATATTTTTTCTTTTATTTTCCCTATTATAGTACTTTCCTTGCATATATAAATTTATTAATGTGATTTAATTGATTATCATGAATGCATGTAAATAAATGTATATTTACATTTTTCAGTAATGGATTTATTTTTAATTATATTTCAAAATTATTTTTTTTTAAAAAGCATGACTCTACTGAGTCTCCCTGTTAACACGATCTGAGTAAAAAAAAATTTTCACATTGGACAAGTCGAGTCCGAGTCACGAATCTTCCAACCTTGGTTCAAGAAACTCTGGAAAAGCATTTGAGAGAAACCGTGCTATAAAACTTATGAAAAAAATTATAAATGAATTATTTGCCCTCACTCAAGTTTTTTTTTTTTTTTTTTGAGATAAATGGGACGAGGCTACAATGAAAGGTGAGACAAATACATTCTAAGGGATGGGCTCAACTCTGAGCATCCCCAAAGTTCCAACAACAGAACCACATTTCTCAGAAATATAACAAATACATTCTAAGGGATGGGCTCAACTCTGAGCATCCCCAAAGTTCCAACAACAGAACCACATTTCTCAGAAATATAAAAAACCCAAAAAGGATCCAAAATTTTGGAAAAAGGGGAGCTTCCAGCTTTTGGAATGGCACATCTCATATCAACAGCTCTAACAGTTGCTGTCCAAGCACACAAACATATCATTGTAGCTTTACCAGATTATGGAATGACATA
Source organism: Persea americana (assembly GCA_029852735.1). Taxonomy (NCBI): domain Eukaryota; kingdom Viridiplantae; phylum Streptophyta; class Magnoliopsida; order Laurales; family Lauraceae; genus Persea; species Persea americana. Next base: position 38,049,167 of record CM056817.1, read on the forward strand.
CAACTCAGTAAAACTGAATCCCCCAGTTCTAACAGTATTATTACCTGCGCTCAACTGAAACCCCCAATTCTAAGAATTATTACTTGTGCTTTACCAGATTATATTCACAGAGTATATTTGCAGGAAGCTCAATACAAATCACTCCGTTTGAATCATATATAGGGTTTCGGACACCTTAAGAGGCATATCTGGCAGAGAATAGAGAAGGCATCTCCAGCTGGGCAGAAGATTTTGAGAGCCTCCACATCACATAAGCTGTACTACTGATTGTTTTTGGGCTATGTACTTTGTTTTTGGTATCTTTATATCTGTTTTGTATGTACGTTTTGTCTCTTCTGGTATTTATAAGAATGAGGATGGTTGAACTTAACCTCAAGTGGGCCCTGCTGTTTTCTCTTACATTAGTGAGGTTAAAGCCTTCCCAGTTCCCACCCAGTGATTATTTGACAAGAAGAACTCAACAGACTTGATCAGTGAAAACGCAATAAAATGGAACTATGCTGAGAGAAATGTAAGTCTTATCCTCTGTTGATGATCATATCTATCTCTGCATGATAAAAATGTTTCAAAAACAGTAACAGAGGAAGTGATCCTCAAACATACATAAAAAATTACATGATATTGTTTTATAAAAACAAGAGATTACATGATATTACGACTAAATATTGCTACCATCAGTTCTCTGCAAGAACTTCTTTCAGGTATAATTTACCTTAAAGGAGCAAACATTCTCCAATCATGCTTCTTGCGCCTGCATCTGTGATGAGATTTTTGCTCCAAAAATGTATTCTCACCAATGATTTCCATTCGATCTGTATCTGAAGAAGGAAGCAATAGTCAGCGAAAATCAAGGCCATGGCCCCCAAAGAACCCCTTTTTTATTGGTAACATGACCCAAACCCACAGCCTTGTGGTTGCAATAATGAGCACCTTCCAACTGTGCTGCAGGCTCCAGTCATGCCCCAAAGACACTTAAGGAAGCAGACTGAAGTACTGGATGTTTTATGAATATGTAAATTTACATAATTGCAAAGACACTTTTTATCTGGAAAATTGCAAGGTCTTGGAAGTAGTTGAGAGTTCAGTTCAGGCTAACCATGCAGCCAATAATACCCAGATGCTTGAATATGCCTACTGTTGCCATATCTAGCGGTTCAGGATATTGGTACTAGTACTTGATAAATTCACATACTTGTAGGCAAAGTTTTAGTGCATCCTACTGAACAATGATCACTATTTCATTAAGTTCTATTAGTTTTCCTTTTCAACATAAAATGTTAGGAAGGTAGGTTGTGATAATTTCATTAGTGTAGAAATGTCATAAAGAAAAGACTACATAGAACCTCATCTGAAATATGAAATTTCAGTGAAGGGTAGGGTACTTCCAAGTTCCATCAGTATCCATATTGTAGATTTTAGTGTTAAGAGTCGTTATCCCGAATCCAGTATCTGTAGTAGCATCAGTATCTGGAGACCTCCAATTTCAATAAAATGCTTCTTGAGAGAACTACTTGAGCAAAATAAACAGCATCTACATAGTATAAAGTATAAACAACAAAGAAGTATAGCAGCCTATGCCAATACATGAAAGGATGCTCAACAATGCACCTGCTTATCAACTATATGGGGACACTGAATGAAATAGAGCCATACATTTCACTTAATTGGCAAATGTACATTTTCTCTAGTGGCTATTAAAACCTATAATTTGGTAAACAAAACAATCTTTGCTGTCATCATTACATTTCTTTCGTAATATCAAGTATCCATAGCATCATCACCTGAGCAAATAGAAGCAGGTTGATAAATGTTTTTTTACAAGAAGTCAGTCCAAAGTGTAAAGACGAAAAAGGCCTTACAGTTTCAGTGATTCATTGGGTGTTATGCATAAAAACAGTTCCACCATCTGTCCCTTAGTGATGTGCTTGTCATCTCCATAGACGATGAGATCATTAAGAACAACAGTCACATGTCCCATTCTTTCCTTTACATACAAACTTGAGCAAGGGAAGGTTTAGTGCACCCACTTTAAACACCAGAAATTCTGGTTATCTTCTCATACCAACCACATGGTGCTTGTTTTAGACCATTTGGGCCCTTTGTAGCTTACACAAATAACTTCGATTTCTATGGTATTTGAAACCTTATGGCTATGCCATGAAAATCTCTTTATCGATTTTCCCACAAAGGAACACATTTTTCACGTCCATTTGCAGTAGTTGCCATTCCTTGCTTGTTGCCAATACGATTGACTTGCACAAGAATGTGATTCTCGACAGGGGACTAAAACATTTCATCAGAGTCAATTCTGCCTTTTGCAAAAACCATTGTGCAGAAAATCTAACCTTCCATTGATCAACCAATCCATCTGCCTTTTGCTTCACCTTCAATGCCCATTTACATGAAATGGGTTTTACATTATGAGGAGGTGAAACAAGATTCCATGTCTCATCTTTCCTCAAGGCTTAGATCTCCTTGCTGATATCAATTTGCCACTTGATATTCTTAGCTTCTTCAAATGATTTAGACTCCATCACCTTAAGATCTTGAGAAGTACCACACTGTATGATAGACAACTCTAGCATCATTGGCAGCATCCCCATACTTTGGATTAAGCTTCAGCAACCATGCTGATCCCCATAGTTCTGGTTGACTTGCATCATCTTTGCCAAGCTCATCTAGTTGTAATGATTACAGTTCTTCCGGTGAAGCTCGAGTCTTCCTATTTTGCATCAGGCCTTTTCCACTTTCTCATGGCTTTTACAGGATGGCATAGTGGAGTTTTATTGCAATAGCTGCTCAACTGATTCATCAATCATCTCCCGAAGACATGAGAGATCACACAAGCTTTCTAACCTTTGAATTGGAATTCAATTTGCCGCATCATAAATTTCTTATGGTATCATGACTAAATCTTTTGATCTTGTGGCACCTGCTCTTACGGTCAGTTTTAACTTCTACATGTTCTCAAAATTCTCTAATTTCTCCGGTACAAAATACACTCATATGGATCTCAAGAAGTCATCAATAGCAATAAGAAACTTCTCTTGTGAAAATTTTCTCTTTTCACTCACAGAGGACTACTTTATTGAATCAAGTGGATTGTAGACTTGTAGTAGACCAAATCTAATCATTGCTTTGAATGGAATTCAAATGGTGGGAATGTTGACGATGTCGTATACAATTATAGTGACAAAAAAAAAACGTCTAGATTCAATCTGACCTGGTGTTCTGATACCAACTGATAACTTGGATACAAGAAAAACATTGGGAGAGAGAGATTTTGGAAAGTACTTGCACTTATTGAGTCGCACAAAATTCCTGCTACATTGGGAGCTACTTATAAATTTCCAACTCTATAAAATTCAAGTAATTACTCAAATTTAAGTGTCCATGTCTAAATATTATAACCTCAACTAAAATTGATAGCCATTGAAGTGGTAAAACTTTTCAAACTACATCTATCTTATCATATCTTATCAAAATTTAGAATTAGATTTAAAACCAAATCTCAAACTACCTCTATAAAAGTACAAACCACCTAGTGGGAATCTGGCAAAAAAGCTGTCAACTCTAGCTACAAGAAATAAAGCATAAATCGCAACAAAAAGATGAGTTACAAAGGGGCATCTAAGTAAAAAGAAGCCCCATTAGCCCCCTGAACACATGACGAATGAGACATGATAGATGTCCATAAAGCCTGGATCTCTCCAACAACAAATGCATCCTCCATGGGCTGGTTGAAGAGCAAGATAACCGCAAACCTCCTTTATGAACTCTCTCTGTCTCTGTACATAAAGCCTGAATCTATTTAACAACATATGCATCCTCCGTTCATGGGTTGAAGAGTAAGACAACCACAAACCTCCTTTGGGAACTCCCTCCCTCCCTTCCTCAATCTTAACTACAGTTGCCTTTACATTGTTTCTAGATTCTTTCTTATCAGTAACAATAAAGATCTATGGATGATAAAATGAAAGTATAAGCTTGACAGCCAAGATACATAACGAAGAAAAGGGATAGCATAAGCATAAGAGCATTATACCTATGCTGCAACGCAAACTTTTTAGATATTTTATTGAGCATCCCTTGGTGATAAACTTCATTTGCATATTATTTATCTAATAGGTCTTCAACATACATCCCACATCTATGTTTTCCCCCCTACTCTACCCAACACTAAACAAATAAAAAATAAATTAAAAACAAACTAAGAAGGCTAGCCTTTCCCTAAACTACGATCTAATTATCCACACTTTTTAAGTGGACTCTAATTTGTTACATCCAGGTTTTACATGAAATCTCATATTTGAAAGGATTGGATTGATTTCTCCATATTTCTTATATGAGACTCACATGTTGATCATTTTAATCTCTGAAGCTACCCACTTTGGAGACTGATGTGTGCTGTTGCTGTTGGTTTCAAATTTCAAAAGAAAGGAAAATTAAAATACGAAGTAGAAATAATTCTAGAGCAAACATGCATCTTATATGGTGAGGATGATTCACCATAGTATTACTGTAGAATCTCTGCACGAACTTCTAATATAATGATTGATTCCACTCTTCCACAACGGTTTCAGTTCCACATTATTGGATATAACATGAAGATTTGAGCTCAATGCAACATCTAGGATCTTGTCAAACATGAACTGCAGGCACCACAGTTCAGGGCTTGCATTTGCAGCTCATAAATAAAAATATCATCATTTAAGTTACTGCCCAATACAAAGTTACTAAATAGAACAGCTCCAACTGACAGAGACCCTTTCAATGTGCCTTTGTCATCACCACACATTACCTACAGCCCTAAAAACATCAATTTCATGTCTTGATCGTCATCCCAAGAATGCTCATAATGCCCAGTCTCCATCTAATATAGGTACAAATGTCTAATATCCACGGAAAAACATCTGTCCATAACAACATCAATACATTGCGATAAAGATTAAAGACGACTTGTTACTGCAAATGTCATCCCAATAGACAAGAAAAAAATTGAGTCGTGGACAAACAAACTATCGTGCTTGTGCTGTTCATTTCATTCACATTCGGGATTTATGGAAAACATGTGCAGGACCGTAAAGATGCAAGATTCAAAGTCATGACAACATAGCAATTATCCGGTGGTCCAAAGTTTCATCAGTTGCCTCATTTCTCAAAAAGACCCGTATGGGTTCAGCTTTTGGATTTATTGTCATAGAGCAATGCAACACTAAAATAACAGGACCTCTTGAACTTCCCAGTCAAACACAAGACACATATGAGGATCCAAGAACAACAAAAAAATGCTCTCAAGCATCAAATCTGACCCAGTAACAATTATAGTCTAGAACATTGACATTCACTACCTAGATGATTTTGTGCACTGTAAATAGTCCACGATAAGATGTAGAAATCAAGGACCAACTTCCACAGCAGATCAAACATTATATCTTAATTATTTAAAGTACCAAGCCATTCATGAAAGAAAAAAAGAAAAGCAAAAGAATGAAAATTGATTAACATATAATCTGCCAGAGTCCACATTGACCTGTTCCAAGAAACCAATCAGATACAACATCACAGTTCTATATATCACCTCTCTGAAAAACACAATATTTACTCATTAAAAATAAATCTATTCAAGCAAGAAGTGATCTAAAACCATACCTCCCAACCGATTCCCCCAGAACAACACCCTCCCATCATCCTCTTCTTCATCAAACTCATCCCCATACCCAAATTCAGCATCCCCTCGATACCCCGGCTCGCTCCCATAACCGGATTCATTCCCCGGCGCCTCCGAACCGCCCGCCTGCGAATACCCTCCACCCGAATTATCCCTCTCTGCTCCACCAACATCCTTCCCATCCCTTCCCGGATTATTCCGCGCATCACTCACATCCGACGCCCAATTCGGATCCCCTCCACCGCCATTCACAAACAGCTCCCCGCTAGAATCAGTCCCGACCGCGATGGGAAAATCCGAGCACGTCGCATACGCCCCGGACGCGCCGACCGAGCAGCACCGGCGAGTCCCGCTCCGATCGCTGCTGCGGCCCGATACAGATCGGGACCCTCGGCGGCGGCGCTTCCTTGCGATCCACCGGAAGCTCTCCCTCTTGTGGAGATGCTGGACCGGCGGCGGGGGGCGGTCGTCGTCGAAGAGGGTGAGCTTGGAGAAGTCGAGATGGTCGACGGGAGTGGTGGCGCGGTCGGAGAGGCAGGGCTTCTTGGTGCGGAAGGGCTTGGGATCGGGATCTAGGGTTTTGGTTAGGGTTTGGAGGTGGAAGGGGCTCCAGGAGTGGAGCTGGAAGGTGCAGGATTCGAGGGCATGGCGGGTGTTTAGGGTTTTGTGGGTCATGGTTTTGGGGGGTTTGGCATTAGTCTTTTTTTGGGGATTCAGGGTTTTAGGGGTTGGGAGAGAGATTGGAAAGGAAGGAATGCAGGTGTGGGGGTGTTTTGAGAGGTTTTGGGGAGTTTTTGAGGGGTAGAAGGAAGGTAAAACAGAGGTAAAGTAAAGAGGACGAGGAGGAGGAGGAGGAGGAGGAGGAGGAGGGGGAGGAATCCTGTTCAGCTGAGTTTACAGTTGGATGAGTGGGATGGAGAGTCCCGCGTTCGCTGGAATCGTCCCAACGGTTTCTCGTCAGGATCCACCGCGTTCGCAGCTGCTATATTTCTCCCGCGTACGTGTGACGTCACCTTTAAGTTCAGGGGGTCCCACTAATTTTACAATTTTCTTATTTTCCCTTTTTATGATGTGGATTTTTAGGGAGTATAGAACCCGAGGGGGGCTATGGTTACCCATGGAGACACGCAATACCCACACACTCGTGCACAAGGTGAATATGGAGCGGGGTTCTAGCACATAATGTGGGAAGCAAACCCACGCATTTTGTGCTAAACTCCTGGGCGATGAGAGTTGAATTCATGATGGAGCTCACCTATTGAAAATGGTGACCACTTAAATTGAATGATATTGTCAAAGTCTAGTTCAAATGGGTGATAGATCCGTCGTAATATTTAAGATTAAGGAGATCAATGAGATGGGTCTTATTATGGAGTTCTACTCACCTCCTTGACGTGAAGTTCAAGGATCCAGTTTAGAACCAAGTCATGTGGAAGAATTCAGGGTCACTAGCCTGAACTCATGGTAAATTGAGTTCAACATTGAAATATTGAAGAGGTGAGGGATGGGGGATGTGAGTTTCAATGTAAATGGGACTATTTCCTTTTAAAGATTTGTTTGGATGGGTATTGGTTGGGTATTTATTTTCCATGGAGATTAGTTTATTCTCATCTCTCATCTTCACCTTTATTTTTCCACGGGAATAAATTTCTTGGAATTTTGGGGAGTTCGATTCAATACTAAGAGTAAGGCACATAATTTAGCAATTTAAAGAACCTCACTTTTAGAGTCTATTTGTTTGCAATAAAATATATAGGGACTGAAAATATGGGACTCATACCATTAATAGTGAAAATAGAAGATTAAAAGTGAATTTTCAAAAGTGAGAATCAAATGACCTTTTCTATTAGGGCAATAAATATATATAAAATAAAATATTACAAATTAACTACTAGGGTGATGTCTGATTTAGTCATATTCCATCTTTTTTTTTCATCAACAAAAGGTTATTTCTAAAAAACTCACCCTTGACCTTTATTTTAACTACTTATAATATAAATCTTATATATTTAATCTTATGTTATAACGTAAACAAACAGCCCAGCCAACTTGGTATTTACCTCGGCTAGAGCAAAGTTTCCATTTTAATCCTTCATTTAGAGGACTTGACCATATGGGCCTATGATGACAAGAAGATTTGATGGACTGGTTTTTCTTTTTAAATAGTTGAGCTTCTACTGGCACCACACTTTCTTCTTTCCCCACCGTACAAAAAAAAAAAAAAAAAGAATTTTTTTCCTAAACTACCCCTCCTCCCTCCCTCCCTCCCTCCACCCTCTTTCCTCAGTCTCTCTCCCTCCCGGCCTTCCCTCTCCCACCCACCCTCCCAGTCTCCAGCGGGGAGGGAGAACGGCCAGAAGCCTACTACGGCCAGCCTCCCTCCCCCTCTCCCTCTACCTCTCCCTCTCCCTCTCCCTCTTTCTTCCTCCCTTCCGCCTCTATTTTCTCTCCCTTCCCACCCCCTGGTCGTCCGTGCGGAGGGAGATCTGGCGGCAGCAACCCCGATTGCAGCAGGTTTCCGCCTCCTGCTGCATTACAATCATTTTTAGATTTCTAAATATCGAATTTTTTTTTAAATGAGAGAAAAAGTACAGTAGACTTACAAATGAATGAATGATCCTGAGAGCTAAAATTATAAAATTTCACCTATTATTATTTTCAATATAATTTTTACAGAGAAGAGAGAACGAAAACACATTTAAGCAAGACTTATAGTTTATAGATATAATAAGATGGGCATTTTGATTTCAAAATTGACTTTAGTTTTATTTAGATTTTGATCTCTCCAATTAAAAAGAAGAGAAAACATTTCATATGAATTCAAATATTCTCTATATTAGTTGAAAAAGCTTGAGCGTAATTACGCCTCTTATTGAAAGAAGAACAATCAGGGCATTTGTTGGAAAAACAGAAAATTTCAGAAAGCAAAGCCCATCCATTGCAGTCCTCGGAGGAATGTGGAATCTCCTTGTGCTTTGGACATGAAAGTCAAAAGTTATGTATCGTGATTTACGATTAAGATGAGAGGAGCTATTTTGGCCATGTATTTCACCCGGATTTGTGGTGATAAAAATGAGCCACGATGTTTTAAAATTTTTTTTTCAAGCCAATCAAATGATGCTCATCCTTATTTTTAAGTCTTCAAATTTAATTGTTAGTCATTCTACAAGTTTTTTTTATAAAAAAAAGCTTTAACAGTGAATAATGTGCAGAACAACATGAAGTCTGCCTTCAGTGTCATCTCAAGTGAGTTGGCGTGTGTGAAAACATTTGTCTTTTAGTGAAACTTTTTCTTTTTTTTTTTTTCACGGTGTGTCGGGGGAAAACCAAGTCCAAGTCCAAGCCTCATTAAAATTGTCTTTTGCTCTTGGAAAAGTCGGCTCATCTTTTTATTTTTCCTCGTGAAAAAGTTTTTATACTAAATAATAATAAAAAATTTCAAGAGAAAGAAAAAAAAAAAAAACCCATTTGTGCTAAATGGTTTGTTTATCTACATGACACCTAAATCCCTAAGGGCCTAATAATTTGTGAATGCCCCAATCCAATGGAATTTCGAAGTTTTTGTTTGTACTTGAGCATCCATAAATTCTACTAGAAAGCAAAGGGTTTGGAATTTCAAAATCCTGCCAATGCATTTATGACCTTTTTATTAGGTGGCTAAATTTTTTATTTTTTGTAAAAAAATATGACATTTGCAAATACCATGAAAAAAGATGTCACATCATGTCCATATCCCTAACACAGCAAATTCTTATCAGAAAATCTAACAGAGAAATAGGCTCGAAATACCATCTCACAACCGGATTTACAAATGCTTTTGTACCAACAGTTTTTTTGAAAAAAAAAACCAAAAAACCTTGCATAATTCTACCACCTAAAAGTGATAATTCCCGATGCTAGTTTTTTTGAATTCTTATTAATCACATGAGGAATCTCAAATATTGGATAAAACACCTAACAAAAAACTTCCATACATATATATATATATGAAATCCCCTCACATTTCCTCCAAACCATTCCCTTTGGATTTGATAGCTGAAAAAGTCTTATCACGTAAATGATTACTGGCAGAGGCTTCACAAAATTTTCCGGAGTCTTCTAGAGAGAGCTTGCTCCATTTTACCATGTACCGACCGCGTGAATCTGAAACAATCCTGCCTACTACTACCATGTGCACATGCCCCTGCTTACACTGCACCTGTTCCCTGTTTCTTGGTGTCTTCAGCTGACCAGGTTCGTACATGTACCATGTGGTCCACTATCTCCAATTGCGGACACCCAATATCACATAGAGATTCCTCCACGATCCTGTCCTCCAATCTCTGCCCTCTCTTCTCTCGATCAATATTTTTCATTCCTTTATCTGCGGGAGCCAGTCCCATGTTATTATTCAAGAAGAAGAAATTTACTTAGGTTCACCTCAATTTAATCAATCAAGGTGCTTTTGGGGATTAATTTGACTTTGTTATTTTAATCATGCATTTTATTTATTCTCAATCTAAACATAAACCCCAGTCCGGGTGCATTTTTTGGACAAGAAGGTCTTGGGATGAAGAGAAAAGTTATTTTGATTTTTTGTGTAGCCCTTTGTCTCATTATTTGGCATATTATATATTTTCAATTTAAATATATTTACTTAAGGTGCATTTGTGAGACGAGAAGATTTTACAATAGAGAATGATTTAAAATTCTGATAAAGAAATAAGACGTTAGAGGTAAAAATATAAAATTCCTTTCTCCATGGGAATAAGAATACATTTGAGTCTTGAATACTCTTTGTGCTCAAACAAGTCATTATTATCTTTTAGTAGTACTTTCCCAAGTGAGACGCTTGGAAGAGATTTAGGTTTAATAGGTAGACCATACTCTTAATTGTCGCTGGTCTGAACTTATTATTCCTCTGCCCATAAAATGAACATCCAGCGCTATTCAAGCATTCATCACCACCATCCGACATTACGGCCCACCAGCTCAAAGTACACCTACTTTGGTGGGCCTCACTTCATTTTACATATTCTCAATCTAAACATACGGACTCACCTAGAAGAACTTTCCCAAATTGAGACCCCAGGAGAGATTTAGGTCTAAGAGGTAGTCCACATTTGTAATTGTGGCTGGTATGAACTTACAATTCTACTACCCTTAAAATGATCAAGTCATCACTACAGTTGGACAGTAGGGCCCACCAGCTCAAAGCAGACATGCTTTAGTCGGGTCCCATTTGGTCAGCAGCAGTTGGTTTTCTGCCTTTCCCCAGTTACATATTTATGATGACCATAGGATGTAGATATACTTAACTATGTGGATGGGCTTCACTTTTTCACGAACCCATCGTGGGCACATCCAAATCACACCTGCTAGGTGCATCCACTGTTTAATGTAGCATTTAACAAGACCAAAGGGTACACTCGGATCACCAAAATCACCAGTGAATTTTGTAAAACCGCTGTCTTCCGCTCCACTCATCCACCTTCCTTACCCTGACTTGTAGGGATGGATTTATGTTAACGTTTGTGCGCACAGTTTTCCACAACAAAGTGTGGATAGAAGCTATAGCAAGTTTCATTTTGGTGCGGTAGAAGAATGAATAGTTTTTTGTAATTCCATAGAAAGTTGATTTTCCTTTGTCAATCTACATGTAAAATAAAGTCTCCATTTTCTGGATGAGTACATAAATTCAAACTTCATCCTTACTTTTATTAAAAAGAGAGTCAAAAATCAACTTTTCAAACCACTAAAAGATTAAAAAAAAATCACTTTTTATACAAGAAGTTAAAAAAATTCCATACCGATCCACTAAAAAATAAAAGACCATCATAACCCCCTTATATTTTGTTTGTTCTTGATTTAACACTTTACCTTACTGGTTTGTGAATTGGAATTGGTGTTTTCCATAAAATGTAGAGAATTTTTCGAGGGATCGGCATTCCCTACACCGCACCAATGTGCCGTTAGATGAGCCTGGATTTACTGAGTGGTTTGTACATACTTCCTATGAGTGGGATGTGTGGAACTCACCTTTGGGCCCACCTACTAATGATCCAAACCAACTTCCACTCTAATAGCATATTCCGAAAATTCTACTTTGATATTATTTTATTATCATAAAAGTATTATCAATTATGTGTTCAATCTTATAGTGGGACCAAATGTTGTCAAAGTAAGTAAAATCTGAAGATATTCTAATAGACGAGACTCCATTCAATTTTAATGGTTTGGATCACCATTAGTTGGGGCCATGGTGAGCAGGGGGCAAACCCAAGTACAACACTCTAGGGGCTGAAGCCCCCACCCAAATTTTAGAAAAACTAAAAATGTTAAAGCCTCCTGCAAATTCAAAAATTTAATATACCTTTTTTTCATATTTGCCCTTCCCTAATTTCTTTTTTAACATATAGCCCCCAAAGAGAGTTTCACGAGTCCGCCCGTTTTCACACATCCCACTCATTGATACTAGCAAAACCCCGTGCTATACACGGACCATGGAACCACCAAATGCACTGTCTTAAACGAATTATTTTTATTAAATTTATTAATTATTAAACTTTTGAGTCCTTCTTTTTGTTGCTAATTTGATCTTTATGTGTTTTTTCAGATATTTTATTCTTTACGTTAGGTTTAAATGGAGTTTGATGAAGCCCTGGCACCTGTAAAATAAATAAATAAATAAAAGACATATTCTGGCCTAAATTACGTTACATTCTGACCTGATTTAGGCTTGTAATTCTAGCCTAATCTTGGCATATTTTTTTACCCATAAGTCTAAACTGGTTTAGAATTATAAGTATTGACTAATTCTTGACTGACTTGAATCTGTAATTCTGACCAGATTTGGACTACCATTCTGGCCTGAGTTAGACTCAGAATTATTGCCTTATTTTTACCTAAAATTTGTCATGAATTAGACTCAATATTTTGTCTTGAATTAAGCCAAAATCTGGCCCGATTTAGACCCAAAAATCTAGCCTGGTTTAGACCAAAAAATCTAGCCTGATGTAAACCAAAAAATTTGGCCTAGTTTAGACCCAATATTCTGTCTTCAATTAGACCCAAAATCTTGCCTTATTTAGGCCCAAGATCTGGTAAGAATTAGGCCCAATATATTTGTCATTAATGAGCAAGTCTATTCACAGATCTGATTTTTACCTTTTTCATAATAGTTTGCTGAGCCAGTTTTCAGTCCATTTAGGACTCTATTTTAGTATGTATTTCAACCCAGCACATCTATCTATTTAGGGTGATTTTTTATCCAATTAGCTTTAGACTTGACCAAACTCTCAACCCATTTGCTGTCGAAATCTGGCTATCACCCAACCCAATTTCAACAATTGTTTGAGATAAAATCTAGTCAAGTTTCAGTCATTGTTTGGGCCCAATTCAGAACATTCAAAACCACTATTCCATGAATTTATCTAAGGCCAAATTTAGCTCCATAGCAATGGACCCCATAGTACTATTAAATAATTGAAACGGTTTAAAGCCTCTATAACATGAATTCATTTCAACCAATTTTACTCCAAAGTAAGTGGCCCGCAATCCGTTCAAAGTAGCTATCCCATATATTCATCATAGGCGAAATTTTACTCAAAAGAAAGTGAGGCCCAAAACCCAATTGAAGAACCCAAACCATACAAAGTCACTATCCTATGTACTCGTCCTATGCCAAGTTTTACTCTAAAATAGGTGGGGCTCAGTCCAATTAAAATTTTACACAAAAGCACATATTTCCTCCATCTCTCTTTTTTGTTTTTTCATTTAGTCAAATCTTTTACATATGAACCAATGAAAGTAGACTCCACTTTAATTTAGTCCAGCCCTCATAAAAGAAGTGATGATGATATCAAATAGTTTGTGTCTAAATGGTGGGCCCCACTGACGGATTCATTGGTTTGGACTCTTAAAAATCTCATCTACTAACAAACTGGCCTACCTATACGGTCCACTCATTCAAATCTGCATGTGGGCGACACCTTTAACATGACATCTCTCATAATCTGTGTTTGAGTTTGAAGATTGGAGAGAGAGCTGTTCCAAAGTCAATTTGAAAGAGCAGTTTGAAAAATGATAGCGGAGAGAGAGGAAACTGGAGAGATGTTGATACCTGTTATAATGTATTTTAAGAAATCCTTCATGAATTGTGGTTTGGAGGCTTGCGGTTAGCCAAAGGTAAACCATAGAGATAAAGATGAGCGGTAGGAAACTCCCCAATCATACGTTGATAAAAGCACCATTTAAATAGTCAAATTACTCAGCATAAAGCACATTTCATGAAATTCGAGGTAGCCAACAAGAAATTTCCAAGAACTTGTAATGCCTCAAAAAAGTAGATTTCACGGTGTTCTAGTTTTTCCCATCTATCTATACATACCCCAGGACCGTCCATTTCTTCTTTCAAGTACTCTTTACCCCAGTAGCCTTTCCCTCATTCAATATAAAATATAAGAAGAAGAAACGAGAGAGAGAGAGAGAGAGAGGGAGGGAGAGGGAGAGGTCTTAATTTGCACACACAGAACACAGAAGGAGAAGAAGAAGATATGGTAGAAGAAGGAAGAGCAGCCCCACATGCGGTTCTGCTAGCGGTGGTGGTGGGGGTGGTCGTCGCCGGTCCGCTCCTCCTCGGCGACCAGGGCGGGGCCATCACAGAGCTCATCACCGGCATTCTGACCCCCACCGGCCTCCTCCTCCTCCCCGTCGGCCTCCTCCTCCTCATCCGCTTCCTCTCCTCCGACCGGGCCCCCGCCATCTCCGACATCCTCTTCACCGGCGAGCCCGACTCCATCCACCGCGTCGGCGGCTCCCCCGTCGGCGTCGCCCTCGTCCTCCTTCTCCTCCTGTTCCTCCTCTACAACCGCGTCTCCCTCTTCGGCTCCGACGACGACTCCGGCGACTAGTCCCATACCACCACCACCATCCGTACAGTAAGTAGCAGTTGCAGGCATGGCTTCCGGCTTGATATTCCCAGAATGCCCTCGGTCTTTTGCGGTTATGCCAGGGACATTGTAGTCATTTTGCGCATTATAGTACCGAACTGCCCTTGCTGGTTAGACGGTTGTGAGGGCATTCTTGGAATTTTTTTGTTTTGTATTTTAATTATAAAATATAATAGATGTTTGGAAAATGTGATGTGAACGGGAGACTGTGGAAATGATTGTCCGTGGAATTCTCATCTTGTCTTTGTCTTTTTCTGTAATTTACATAAAGCATATTGATTCCCTTTGGTTGAAAATTTTGCATTTGTCGTATACAAGCACATGATTTTGTTTTCTTCTTCTTTACAAAAGATTAGACGATTGGGTTCCATGTCTTTTTAATCCAAATCAGCGGATCAAAGCTTTACCTAAGTCAAGTAAAGCCTCAATTTTTCAGATAAAATGTCACATCAAAAGTACTTCAATTTAAAATTCCTTCCATCTTTTTAAAAAAATAAAAAAACAACCACCTTTGTCAACTAAAATACAAAAAAACTACATTTTTTCATATAAAATGTAAAAAAGATTTTATAATAAATAATTAAAAATAAAATACCATCGTAACTTACTTATATTTTATTCTTTTTCCAAAATCAACTCTATTAGTAGAGTTGCAAAAAAGATCCTAGGGTCACCATGTTTTTGAGATATTGCATTACTTTTTTGTGATGTCTCAAGTGATGTCTCAAGATTCAATTGAATTATGCGATCTCATAAAATTCAGAGACAAGGGTGTCCTTTGAGTTTTTGAAAAGCGGTTATTTGCAACATAGCACTATCATAAAAATAGTATGTTGACATCACAAAAAGGTAACCGTGTGGAGAACCTCTAGTGAGTTTGTCAGTTTTAGGGTACGTTTGGTATCATGTCATTGGAATATTTTTATATTCCCACGAAATTAGCATGTGTAAATTATTATTCCGAATTTTGATATCACGAGAAGGGATCTCAAAATCTTAACTAAGTGGCATCAGAAAGTTGGAATGAAACAAAAAAAATTTTATTTTTAGAAACAGCTTGCTAGTGCAATTGTTTCTTACTTTTGCTTTTTAAAGAATGTCATTTAAGAACTCCAAATCCTCTCACTTATCCCAAAGGCAGGCCTCATGTTCACAATCTCACAGGAGGCAGCTCCACTTTATAATTTATAAAGGTGGGTCACATGGTCACAATCATAAAAGGTGTGACCACATTACAAAACCCTATAAATGTGGGCCAAATCTTTTAATTTCTAAATGTGAGCATCACATTGTGATTTCTAAATGTGGATACCGTGTCCACAATTACAGAAAAGGTAGTCTCACTTCATATTTTTAAAAAGTGGGTCATATGATCACGATTATAAAAGGTGGAGTCACGTTGTAAATCCTATGAGTGTGGATTCAGATTGTGAATCATATGAATGTAGCCTCATGTTCGAATTTCTAAAGGTGAATACCACATTATAATTTTTAAAGGCAGGGCCCATGTTTACAATCAACAAAAAATATGGCACTACATAATAATTCATATAAAGGTGGTCCCACATTGTAAATCGTATGAATGTGCTGCCCCATGTTCTAATTTCTAAAGTTGGGCACTACACTGTAATTTCTAAAGGTGGGTCATGTGTTTACAATTATAAGCTATGTGGTTCAACTTTGTTATTCATAAATGTGAGTCACATGGTCACGATCACAAAAGGTAGATCTACAATTGTAAATCTTATAAATGTGAGCCCCATATTCTAATTTGTAAAGAATAAAAGTGGGTTCTATATTTACATTCACAAAAATGTGGCATAACCTTATAATTCCTTGAAGGTTGGCGACATTGTGAATCTTATTAATATGAGTTCCAAGTTCTGATTTTTAAAGGCGCGTACCACATAGTAATTTTACAGGCGGGTCCCATATACAATAATAATAAAATGCCACAAACAATAAAAAGTAAGCCTTACATTATAAATCATATGCGTGCTCCTTATAGCAAACATTTTATAATGTTACCAAACAAGTTCTGTATAATATATTCTCAGTGGTATAATTTAATACAATGTTGTCACAACTTGATCTGAGCATAAAATTGAAAATAACAAGAAAACGATGCTAAACAGGCCCTTATTCACTAGGCTGGGTTTTCATTAGCACCACCATGCGTGGATTTCCATCGCTAATGTTGACAGTATGGGCTAAACCCCAAAAATAGAACTCATTAGATTAATTAAGTAAATAAATTGTTATTTGTAATGTTCTAATTCAATGGATGTATGTTTCTATTCAGAGGGGAAGTAAATCGTCCGGTGGTTTTGAAGGGAGCAAATGGGGCTGTTGGGTGGTGGAGACCTTTTGGGGATTTGAGTGGATCATTTATCAAGTGTCAATTCAGGGGACCCGACAACTTTTTCGAGCCGTGTTGGTGTATGATGGCATTCCGTCATTCCATGAATTAGAGGCCAAACGTTGGGCTAGTGGACACGGGGGCCCAGTTGCAAAATTGAATGAGAGTCTAATAAATAATATCGATATATAAAGAACTATAGTCAAGTGAATAATATAAAATATGACTGTTAAGTGTCATTCATTATACCATTTGCTTTATAAATGAATGGTCAAGAATTCTTACAATGCCTTTTTTTTTTTTAATGTTTATTAGGATGGTGGCTGATCCACATATAATCATTAGTCCAAGTGACCAAAGGAACCCTAGTGATGTGTCTGTACAATGTCTTTTTCACTTGCAATTTCATTTTCCACAGGAGAAGAGTTTTGCATTTCGGCATTTCTAATTGGAAACCAAAATCCTTTTTATCAAGGAAGATCGGTTTATTTATTTTTCTTTTTAGAAAGATAAATGCATCACACCAAACAACGAAGCAAGGGGCTAGATAGAAAATTCAAGCAACTTTCCTCTCTATAACAAAATCCTCTCATCATATAAAAGTACCCTAGGAAAGGAGTTCCCAAGCCAATGTTGGCGGCACTAGAACTTTCTTGTCGATGATAAAGCAATGCGTGGGTTATGTAGTAATATTTTATATTTTATATTTTATTTCTATTTATTTAAGTTTGATTTGTATTTTACAGCTTTTTCAATAATATTAAAAGAAAACCTTATATTTAAAAAATCAAGGGTTTATTTCTTTTTTTATGCATGTGACATGAAAATGGAGATTCACATATAAAATGCGCATCTATGAATTTTACATATGTAAAGTTTACACATGTAAAACACAATACTATGGTTGTTTGGAAGTAACATTTTATATCGAGGAAATCTCAAGCAATTTGACTTATATATCTAAAATCATTATACATTACAAATTTATGAATGTTTAATACATGAAATTAGAATTTTTGAGATTTAATGGGAATAAAAGAATTTGAATCGTTTGGATTAAGAATTTGGGGCTTATAAGAATTTCAAAAATTAAAACATAGTAAAGGAATTTAATACTACAACTATCCTGGGTTGGGAGTCCTATGTAATGACGCTTTCTTAATCAAGGAGGTGTGTAATCATTTCACACTCTTTTAGATGTGAAATCTTTCCTATGAAAATAATCTCATTTACAAACTATTTTCTCTCTTCATTTATGCATGTAAGGCATAAATGAGCACAAACAAACGTGATGGGAGCAGCTCTCCTAAGCTGAAGCTTAGGATAAGGTAAGTTAAGTTACGCTCAAGTGTGGTGGGGCCCACTTGAGGATGGGGGGACTTCAAGGACTCCCCGTAACTCTCTTTTTTGCAAAAAATTAGGCACAACCGTGGATACTATCATTTCCATTTGGGAACCAAAAGTGTAATGGTCAATAGACCATTCGGATCGGTACACATTCAGTGAAACGGTCTAGTAAATTCAGTTCTGACCGAAAGTTGGTGAGCATGTGCAATTCAAGAGAGTCGTGTATTTGGTCAATTTGGATGGAACAAGAGTAGGCCCCACAAGCGTAAGCTTACAGAATCTTATCCTAAGCTTTAGTTTAGGCGAGTCTTGCCTCTCTCTCTCTCTCTATTTATATATAAATATATATAAATATATATATATATATATATAAATGAGTACAAATAAACGGCTACTAACATTATTCCAACATATAATATTTAAAAACCTTGTGTCAGTAGTTAAAATACGTCAATAATATAGCTCACCATAATGAATCGAAACCGCTCAAAGTAATCTTTTTCTCTTTGTTTTAGCACTGATATTTGTATTTTATTCCAATCCTCCCATAATTAATAAATGAAAATTTGTTGATTATTAGAACTGTTCTTTCATTGGCCATGAGCCTGTGGTAGGCATGGATGATTGAGAGAGGAACATTAAAAGTCAATCACCAAATCATGATAAGGTGAAGTGCAAAGGTGAAACTAACTTGATAATTTTCAAGTCAGGAGTCCAAAATCATGTGGGGAGTAAACTTTGTAGTACAATCCACTTACTAAAATCTAGACAACGAGAAATAGGTGACCTCCCTTTAAGTAGGTTGTTCCAAAATTTAATAGTTGGCCCCACCATAAGTTGACCATCAGACCTCTTAATCATTTGCTCTGTTTTACAGTTGGACCAACTCATTGTTAGGATGGTCGGTGAATTGAAGTTAGGTGAAGCATCGAATCAAGAGAGGATAAAAGATAAGCGGGTTATGATGGTCTTTTATTTTTAGTGGCTTGATAGAAAACCTTTTTTACTTTTTGTGTAAAAAGAGGGTTTTTTTTTTTTTCGGTCATTTAGTGGAGAAAGGATGCTATTTTTTACTTCTTTTTTTTTTCTTTTTTTAGAAAAAAAAGGAGAGAATTTTGAATTTATATACTTTTCATATGACCCTGGTTTTTTCTTGTCTAGATATGGAGGCTTTACCTTATCTCAATTCATTTCACGACCCATGGGGATGGGTCATTTTTTGAGTGACTTGACTTTTTAATATGTGTCCCTGCTATGGAATTCCACTTCTCCCATTGAAGGTTGAGTGAGAAGCTCAGGATCTAGACTCGAAAGTTAAGGGGATCCTTTGACTCACCACTGGCGGTCGTCATGACATCTACCCTGTTTATAGCATTCTATATGCCCCTGATCGATTCAATACTCAGATCTCACAGGCTCCTCATCAGAGTCTGCAATTTTTTACCATAGTGGATGGATCTCATCTCCTTGTAAGAGTCTAGATTAACTGGTTCTTAGATCATGGGTAATTTGGTGATACTCTTTAGTAGGGTCTGTCCAGTAAAATCTAGACCATTCAAAAATAAATGTCTCTCTTTTATTGGCTCTTGTTAAACTTTAATCCCATATAGTAGTTGTGCATACCATCAAATTGATTGCCTGCATATATTTATATTTTTTATATATGAACAATTTGATGGTGTGCTATCTCTCAGTCGAGTGAAAATTGACAACAGCAAATATAAGAGGGTAACCCTTATTTTTAATTGTTCAGATTTTAGCAAGCGAGCCCAAGGACCACCAACTTTTTTTTTACTAGGGATAAGAGATCTTTCTTTTAGGATCTTGACTGCTACTTCGTGCATACTCTTACACGTGAAACGTATATATTAGATGACATCTCAGTATTTACCCATCACAAGGCTTGTCAAAATCTTTAGAACCTCATTGAGCAACAAGAGGGTCCCACCAATTTCTATTTCTAAAGGAAGGAAGAGAGAAATCACACATTCCTACCTCTTCATTAGAAATCAAAATTCTTTCTATATTTTTCTGTCTTTTACAAGAAAATTTTGTTACACTTAGCATGAAAAAAGTGGGCTGTATGGAAAATCAGAATAATTTTCCTTCTTATCACAAAGCCTATTCATCTCACAAACGCTCTCTTAATGCATCTTACCCAATTTTGCTCATGCAAACTAATTTCAAGCATGCACCAGTTTTCAATAACAAGAGTTTTTATGAATCTCTCTATACAACTAATCAAATAGAAGAAATACGATGACAATCTTTTGTAATGAACATGGCATGACTAGTGGTTTGTTTAGTATATTAAAGAGCGAGTCCACATTTTGAGGCCATAAAACATCTGATATATAGTCCGTTTATATATGAGTTGTATGGAGGGTTTCTATGCTACTAATTTTTTCTGTTATGCTCCACTTTTGTTAAGAACAATTATTCTTTTAGGTATTTGTCATTTGATCTTTTAGAGTTTTTTTAGCATTTCAATATTTGTCTTATACAAAAAAAAATAAAAAAAAATCATCATTTTTGCTTCTTATAATAAATAAAAAAAAGTTGTGGATCTTTTGTTTGGTAAATTGTAGGACTTTTAGGTGAATTTATTCTTTTGATAAGATCAAATGTTTTCTCATTTTGATCTGGTGAGTCCTTTTCTTTTCATTTTTCTTAGTTTCTTTGTTGTTTTTACATTTTTATGGTATTTCCTTCCTTATTGTCTTTGATCTTTTTACTAAAGATGAACTAGAATATCCTAGCATTCCAATTTTGGGCCTTCTCCACTCCGTTTTTCTTTTTTACCTTCATTTATTTACTTCATTATTTCTCCTTTCATACTGTGTTTTCTTTTCATTATTTAGACACAATTATTTCTTTGCTATGATACTTTGTTACTTCTGTTTATAGCTTTATTTGTTAGTTGTCTACAGACTTTTTTAGATGTCATCTTAAAAACTTCTTTATGCTAGTTTTGAAGCCTTTAATGCCTATTACTTTTCTTTGCATTTGAATACATAGGAATTAAATTCAATATAATTTATAGGAATTTATAGTCAAATGAGTTCCATTCAAGGTCTGGAGTGTTGGCACGCATTTACCTAGGGATGTAAATGGCCTCCTATTCTTCGATTACCCAAAGATTCTGACCCGTTTATAATCGGGTTCAGGTCTTTATTTAGGTCCCAATGAGTAAACGGGTTCAGGTTCTTTTTTTAGACCTGTGAACGAAACGTGGTCCACGTCCAATTCCACTTTGGTTCCGACCTGTGGACCCAAGACTTAACATCTTATCTCAATTTTCGAAAATTTCTCCTAAAAATTAATTTCTTTTTTCCTTTCCAAATCATTCTCTACCAAAACCTAGACCCGGACCCATTTCATATACGGAACCGGTTCCGATTCTTCTTCTATCTTCTCATTTACGGTTTTGATTTTAGTTCCGATTCTATTTTCTTATTAACTATTCCCATTCCGGGTCCACCATGAATCTAGACCAGAACCGATCCGTTTATATCCCTACATTCACCTTCCTTTCTTGATCTATGAAATCTTCCATTCTCTATCTCTTTAGATTTTCTCTCTCACAAAATGCATGGGCGGTGGCTGGGTACTCGTTTTACATCTTCGTTGATTCACTAAATAAGAGCTTATTTGATGGATGGTTATTTTAATATATTAAATTCCTATGAAATCTATGGAGACAAACAGACCCTTGTGTAAGTTGCTCAATTTGAAGAAGAGTGCTTATTTTCTGATTTTGTTAAAATTTCTATATAAGAGCTTTATAATAGAAAAGAAACAAGCAAGGGTAGAAACAAAAGATACACGACAAGGCGACAACCAAAACAACCACATCACGGGCCCTACTCAAGATGCTTATTTTCTGACCAAAGGCTCACATCACATCACATCACATCACAATTAAAGAAGCTTATTTTCTGACTTGAGGCACACATCTGCCTTGCAATCAGGGTCGCCTATATTTTATATGGATTTCCCTTTCGAAGCCAAATTGAAGAAACTAGAATGGCCCATATTGCCAATTTGCCAACGATACAATTAATCGAATTTAAACATGATGGTGGTTCACAGCAACTCGGCTTCATGCTATCTTGATTCATTCCAATCCACCCACAGCTCAGTGGTCAGGTATCTTCTTCCTCTTCACATAAACAACAGCTTCTCTTCTCTTTGGATAGGGTTTGTAGCTATTTCTAATATAAAAGAAATTTTTTTTCTTTGGTAAATAAAATAAATTTCATTGAACCCAGCAAGAGACGGCGACAACACAAAAAAAAAAAAAAGAATGGAGCCAAAGACACGGACCCTAAAAGCCAAAACAAGAGCGGGTCTAGACCCGACACTTGCATACACTAAAAACATATGACCTTTTTAGAAAAGTTATGAGCAACCATGTAACACTTCCTGCAAACATGAGAAAAGTCTACAAATTCAACGGAACCACCACATGCCAAAATATCAAGTAAGATGGAGTCTATAGCCCAGTCATGCTTCCCCTTCAAAGCCTGCGCCACTTCTAGGGAATCAGAGAGAAGAAGTAGAACCTTGGTACCTCACCAGTTTGTTTGTTGGTGTCTTGCCCTTATGTAACCCTTAACCATGGATGAAACAAGGAAAGTTGTGATGTTTTCTTACACGTTCTCCACATTAAGGAAAATGACAAAATTACCCATATTTATGAGATTTTGTAGATTTTACTGTATGTGATATTGCCTAAAAGTTTTCATTTCTTTTTTATTATTAAAAAAGGAATATATCTATGTAATATTGCAAAGTTCATAATTTTATACGATATCACACGGTCAAAAAGGGCATTCTTGTCCATAAAAATTGTACCAATTCCAGTGAGAGATATCATCACGTTTGTCATCATATCGGGTTATCATAGCTAAAGGTTACCATATGGGCAAAACCCCTTTTGGTTTTATAATAATGATAAAGGTTGGTTTGTTTACATGAAATTGAATTCGAAGATTTCAATTGTTAGTGTGAAGTCTAGGTATTCATTTTCTTCTCCTACTATTCTTCTCCTCTCAACTGGCAAAGATTCTTTGATGGCCAGCTGTGGATCTTCACCTTCTCGGTGTGTAATGTTACATAATACCAGAGTAACAATGAAAGGGTACTTGCAAGTCTGGATCATCTGAGTTGCCTCCCCTCAGCTCCTTAGGTACCTCTTCTTGGGGAGGGAGACTTCTTTCCCCATGGTTGGGGTCTCTCTTCCTTCAAGAATAGGCTTCTTCTTTCTCATAATTGGAGTCACATAGGTCCCAAACCTAGCCCCCTCTACTGCGTACCAAAAAAACCTCCCTCATTCTGCCCTTGGATTAGTGTTAGCTTGACAGACTGTAGTGGTGCAGAGAAGAAAAAATAAATAAATAAAAAAAATAAAAAAAAGAATATCTTTCTTCTTTCAGCGTAGATAGTTCAGGCCTCCAAGTGCTTGGGCTGGGGCTAGGGCCCAGTTGTAAAGATAAGATTGGGCAGGGCCTTTGACAGCTCCACTGTCGAATCTCACTGCGATTATTATATATTAAAGTGGAGAGTTTTGGATACCATTTTAATTAGATTTCTTTCAATTTTGACTTTTTAATTGAGCTTTGTTAAAAAGCTAAAAATATATAGGTTATAAGATTTGAACTCATAACCTTAACAAAAAAAGGCTCCACTGCACCACATAAAATCAATATGAAATTGCTTTACAAAAAATTTCTCAAAAGTAGTTAGATGGAGCCCCTAGCCATGTGGGTCATGCTCGCACGGGTTATTGTGTTAGTAGGTATTACTTGAAATGTCAAACTATTCACATCACTTCACCACTTTTTTTTTTTTTTTAATATTAATATCTTAGCCCAAATTTTACTCCAGCGTTTGTTTCATTGGGTTCAATTCCTAGGAATTCTCAGACATTTGTATTTCTCGGAGTGCTTTAAAATGAAGCATAAGAAGTGAATATTCAAAACTACTATAAAATAACTTCTCCTTTAATGGAAATTGAATTAAGAGAAAATGAAAAATGATTACCCACCAATCACCCTACTAATTTAAATAGTACCAAAAAAAAAAAAAAAAACACAAAAAAAAAAAAAAAAGCAAAGTCGTTGCATCTACATTGCTACCAAACTGATTTGCAAACAAACTGGCCCTAAATGACTTGCTAACAGAATAGTCCATACATTTCCGTGTATTCTATATTTCTATTCCTATGTATTTTATGCAAACAAACTGGCCCATACGAAATGGAATGTCATACAGCTATAATACAAGGTGAGATGGTTATTTTGACCTGTTTGGATCTCACAAGTGGTACACTGATGGTTTATAGGATGATCACATAGAATTCTTTGAAAACATCAAAACAGCAGGCATTGCTTTCAGAAAATATCAAAACAGAGCGGGGAAAAGAAAAAGAAAAACCATATGTACAGAAAAATAGAATATTTGCAATGTTCTAGTATGGCCCCTTTAAAAATAAGTGTTGTCACATTAGCTACTACAGAAAATCAGCCTTAATCGATGGTATTAGTTAAAAAAAAAAAAAAAAAAAAGCAGAGAGTTTCCTTCTGTCCATGGGATGTAAGTTGGGCTGGCCCAGCCCAAGCCTGCATATCCCGACCTGGATACATGATGAAAACCAAATTTGGCCTGGGTTTTTGTTCATGCCAGGCTTGAGCTGTCAGTTACCCTATGCTAAAGCTCCACATAGGGTTTTGTTTTGAGTCATGATGGACGACTCTATCTCCACCCACATGCTGGTTCTGATTCATTATGTAAGTGCAGAAGTGGAATAACCTACAATCGACAATCAAACCATACAAAGCAAACAAAAATGGGGGAAAATCACTCAGCGATTTATGAGTATTTTGATGGTGTGCCAACATCTACAGACAAAGAGAAGCCTCTCTCTCCTTCACTCTTTAGATCTTTTGGACTGTAAGGTTTATAGTTTACAATTTATATCATATTTATGATGGGGAGTATTCTTATACATACTTCCCTCATGATATGGTGAGGGACATTTCCCTTTTTGGAAATTTTCAAGTACAAGTGTACCTCACCCTATGTACTTGAAAATTCCGTTTTGTACTTGAAAATTTCGAAAAAAGGAAGTGTCCCTCACCCTATGGTGAGGGAAATATGCATAAGAATACTCCCCATTTAAGAATTACTCTTGCTTAGGTCCTAAGAAAGCCAGATAAAACTAACAAAATGCTCTTGGACCCAAAACCTAAGTCCGTGGCTAACCCAATGGACCAATCCAATCATCCCAAACCAAATCTGATTCATCGTATATGAAATATTTTCGGCAAAGGCCAATGTGGCAGCAACAAATAACTTGTTCACTGACTGAAACAGTGCATTGTGCAAACTCCTTTTCAAAACAAAAGCCTTCCCATGCCAACTTTGAAATTCATGTAGTAGCAGCAATTCATTGTGAACTCTATGAATGAACATCATGTTTCTGATTGCTTAATGCCCTCTTCGGAAGAATGGGAGAAAAAGGCTCTTCGGTAAAAGAATAATCTCGCTAAAAGGTGAAACTCTTTTTTCCCGAAAGGAAAGAGAGGAAATTTTTTTTTGGAGGGAATGTGTTTCTCGTATCTGTTCAAAATGCAAGAGATAATTACCTCCATAATGGCTATCCCTCCAAATAATTAGGGATTTGAGGAACTAAAAAGTTTCTCCATTTTCCAAATGGTACTAATTCAAAAATTAGCAATAAATAAGCACAGTAAATAGATTGCAGCTTCCTTAGGGCCCGTTTGATTGCAGAAATTTCTGAACTTTTGGGCTGTTGGGGTTCCAAATTCACTCAGATTGTAGGCATTATCTCTGGTTTGATTACTGGAATTCACAGATTCTCTGAATTCCAGTGTGTTCCAAGTGTGTTCCAAATGCTCAACAAGATGTTAGTATCTGGATATCCAGGGACACGACAGTTAGGGAATTCTCCAAATTCACCTGAGCAAATAGGTCCTCAGTAGAGATGCTCACTACATAGGTTCTACCAATATGGAGAGCAATTCTTTTTCAAATTTGAAGGAATCAAAATAACTAGGTTATCATGGTGATTACAAAACAATCAACTGATATGTGCCGCCCAAGGTCAGAGACTAATCTTGATACTAGTTCATACTTTGACACCTTCAACAGTAAAGTAAAAATTTACATAACTGTTAGCACAATAAATGATTCAACTCAGAAAATATATATTCTTATTTGGAATCAAAATTACACTAAGCTATAAAATTAATCCTGGATGACTAACACACAAAATCATCAGTATAAATATAAAGCATCAACCGACATTTCCATTGCACAAAGCCGCAACTGGTTTATCAATTTTACTACTATCATTATTTATTTTTGGAGTGGAAACAATGTTATGGAATGCTTGTAACATGCATTGTGCAAATGCACATGGCTGTTACAAACTTTAGTTAATGCAAATTGTAAGTTATGACAAAGAGACACAAATGGCACCAACTGGTTCCTCAAAGTGCTCACAATGTGAACAAAACCTATATGAACATTTTCAAATGAGGGGCATTGTGGGATTAATACTCAACCGACCATCACTCATCATTGAAACACCCCATTTTCCACATGTTTTCACCATTAGTTTTAAGGCCTTAAAATTTACCCCTATCAAGGCCTGATTAAGTTTTTTTTTGTTGAATTCTTTATCCACGCACAGAAATTCCAATATCCCCACTCCCTTGATTGGTGGTGACCAAGTGGGCTGCACAAATGAGTTTACGTGGCTGACAACCTATCTGACGCAGCACAACATGTAGCGTCAGAATTATTCAAAGGACATTGATACAATGATCTAAGGAATATAAGAGGGGCCAATAAAATCCTCAAACAATGTTAGCTCAGAGAAAGGGATGACCGAAGGAGAGGATATCCCTAGGACAAATGAATAGATTAAACCAATGGATTTTTCTCTCAATTAACCCATTCATGAATTCACTAATTTTCACCTAAAGAAGGGATTGCATTCTGCTCATATGTGGTCTAGCTCTATGAGCCCACTTGTGCCCACCTTTGCTCAATCTACTCCCCTCATACTCACTACTCCCCAGTAGAATTGGCATCATACCCATTTTGACACCCATCCAACACAACTCACACTCACTGTTGGATTGAACTAAAAAAAAAAAAAAAAGAGTAATAAAATCATTTAAGTTTGAGGCCATTTGTCTTTCACTTTAAGTTGTCAAACCTAGTTGTAGTTCTGAATGTAATTATGCAACCAGAACTTTGTACCTTTTGGTATCTAAGTAATGACTCTTCTAGCCATAATATATATATATATATATATATAAAAATATATATACACATATATGTATATATAGTTGATGCCATTAAATAAAGGGATGAAAATATTTGATGGGGCTGCTTGTTTGAAGCAAAATTAATCCCCTACCTGCACTGATTAGCATGATGTCAGCAAGCTGATTTGCATATGAAGAGTATGTAAGTCGTTCGTCATAGAACCATGTATATATATATATTGTTTTTCATTATTGCAGTGCATTGTTTCATCAGTATCCATTTTTATTTTCATTACAGGACTTATACCTTTTAAGTTATTTTCCTTTAATTTATTTTCTATTTCTCTCATGATCAAAGTTCATACTAACCAAAGAGAGCTGATAAAGTCACTAGGTCCTCCATCAGTCCATCAAACTGATATGGTAGCCAATCAACAGTTCTAGATAGCAGCAACCACATATTTCCACATTAAATAAACACCTTGAATCAGCCTCTACCCCAAAATCAACTCATCAGAGTTCTTGATCACGACAGAACTTTGAACCAGTTGCTAACAGGACAAAGCAAATTTAAGAAGTAGGAAAAGTCTTCCATTTCATAGAAAAAGAACACAGTGCATAGCAAACACTATAATATTGCCAAGCTAAACCTCAGCACCACAATTCCATGATTCTACAAATAAGTGGTAGGAAAATAAAATGTATGGTTAAAACAGAATCCAATTCAAGTATCCCATAACTAAGAAATGCACCTCATTTGATGTTCATGCTGCTCCAAAACTCTGCAGCCTATCACAGTGAGGTGTTGGATCATTTCTTCCCCACCGACGCCTTTGTATTTCCATATGGCAGTAGCGCACAAGTACATTTCTATACTCCCTCACAACCTGGTACTCAAGGTTTGCTCTAGAAGTGCTTCCGGGTGGGAATTGCCGATCAAAATCAGATGACTTGACATAATACTCTACTCCGTATTTCTCAATGACTTTAGGGATCTTGTACGAGCAAGTCTTCCGGAAAGAGTAGTCCGGCTCAGAGAAAGGCAAATATGCAAACAAGAAGACAACCAAGATTGGTAAGAGCTGGATCAATGGCACTAAGTTGAACCCTGCACCATCAACATTCCCCCTTTGCGGACCCGCTCCCCTAGCCCTATACACATGAGCATTTCGGAACACTTCCTGCTGCGAACCAAAGAAGAAGGACCTGAAAATCTCATCTGGGTCAAAATCCTCATCAAACATGTCATGCCTTGTCGTCGCCCTCCTCCTCCTCCTCCTCACGTTGTATTGCTGGTTATATTCAAACTCTTCAACCAGACCTGTTTGATCATCATATTGCTTCCTTGATCCTTCATTGCTTAAGCACATAAAAGCCTTGGAAACCATTTTAAACGCCTCTTCTGCACCTGGAGCCTTGTTTTTATCCGGGTGAACTTTAAGAGATAGCTTACGATAAGCCCTCCGAAGCTCCTCGACTGAACTGCTCTTCTCCACCCCAAGAATCGCG
Organism: Persea americana; assembly: GCA_029852735.1. Lineage (NCBI taxonomy): Eukaryota > Viridiplantae > Streptophyta > Magnoliopsida > Laurales > Lauraceae > Persea > Persea americana. The sequence continues at coordinate 38,078,285 of CM056817.1, forward strand.
TAGTAATCCTTGTGCCTCTTGATTTCTCGGATCAGCTTAATGTTCTCATCAGTATAATTCCTATCCCCATTCGAGGAATCGGGGACTTCCTGGGTCCCTGTATCTTTTGGGGTTTTACTTTTATCAACTACAGGTCTTTCCTCAGTGCAAGAGGAAGCAGCAGGAGTGGAATCTAGTCCTTCACATGAGGATGAGATATCCTCTACAGACAAACTACTATCCAGACGCTGCGCGATGTTAATGAATTTAAACGCTCGTTGCTTATCACCAGAAGCAAGAGCAGCTCTAGCAATTCTGACGCATCTCAAAGCCTCATCCTTGTTACCATCCATGACCGATCTACCTCCTGACACCCAGATCAATCTATTAATTTCTCAAAGTAACTCACCAATACATCCAGATTTCATTTGAATCCGACTCACATGGATCAAACCCAGCTCCCAAACTCGAGAAATCAGATAAATCTCAGGTTAGAAATCAGGGCTTCATCAAGATGCTGATCTGCCCATGAACTCATCTGAAAATCCCGGAAGCCCCAAATGAAATAGAGTAATTAGGATTTCAAGAACACTGATCTAGCAATCTAAGCATAAAGATTTCATGAATTATTGTCATTTGCGAACACTAACTCGAGAGTAATTCGAAAGGGCGCTCATGAATTTCGAATTCAGATAGGGTTTCATGTAATCAGAAAATCCGTTAGGAGAAATTGGATGAAATCCAGAGAGAGAAAGAGGAAATGCGAGACTTAAACTGAAATTCTTCCCAAATCTCAGAGAGAGAGAGAGAGAAAGAGACTTACAGAGATTCCATGGGAGAAATGGAAAGCTTTTTCGACTTCGCGTGTGAACGAAACGGAGAAGAAATGCTCCGCTTTTTTCTGTTTCTTATTTGCATCGGATCGGGAAGAAAACCGGGTCTGGACCCGTTTTACCATGAATTTGAATTCTAAGTCCATGCATCACACTATACAGTAAAAGTAAAATAAAGCCTTCACTTTCCGGATAAGATATTACATCAAAAGTATTTTAATTCAAAACTTCATTCATCTTTTTCAAAAAAAATAAAAATACAACCACCTTTATCCATTAAAAGATAAAATAATTCCGCTTTTCCGTACAAAAAGTAAAAAATATTTCTTAATAAACAACTAAAAATAAAATACTATCATAATCCACTTATATTTTATTATTTCTTCAAAATCAACTTTACTTCACTTCACTCTATTAGTCGAGTTACCAAACTGACCCTAACAAAGTAAAATCAAATAGAAGAATATATATTCTAGGAGATTTTACCGGGAAAATCCGATGGGGATAGAAAAAGGCCCTCAAAGGTTTTTATGTACTGGATTAGTCCTAGAGGTCCTTTTTGGGGGTTTTTTTTTCTTGTACTTTTGCCGAGTTGTAATATTGTTGCTCACCTGTATCTCGTTGCTCTTTGCATCACTTTCTTCTCTACTTTTCAGGTTCACTTCCCATAATAAAGCATAAAATGGTTTAAAGGTATCATTTAATATCTCACAACATTCTTAGATTTTGGCAATGTTGCTTGTCAATGTTACACAAATTTATGCAAACTAATAGTGGAAAAAACATGACTCTTGGTAAGCCAGAATGCGCCGGGCCATAATTTTTTTTGCCCGCTTGTTTAATGTAATTAAATTCCTAAAAATTCTAAGACTTGAAATTCTAAAAGTTGTTAAAATTGATGAGACAAAGGTGAAGATTAAAAAATGATTATCACATAGTATACCTTTTAATGGAAAATGAATTAAGGAGATATGTGAAATGAATACCAAGTTATCGCCTTAATAATCCCATGATAGTCCAAAGTCCCGCATATATCTCAACTAGGGTTGTAAATGGGTCCCCGATTCTCCGATTATCCGAAGGTTTCAACTCGTTAGGTTCCGGGTCTGGGTCCTTATTTTAGCCCCGATAAGCAAATGGTTTCGGTTCTGGATCCTTTTTTTGGAACCGTTACCTAAATTGGTCCGGTTCCGGGTCCACAGTGGCTCAGACCCCTGGACCCAGGACCCGACCCAATATACTATAACCTAAATATTTTAGTATCCCCTGTATGTTATGTGGTCTGTAGCGGTCATGTGATAAGTGAACAAGAGTTTGTATTTGGATGTGAATTCTGAGTGTTTTTTTTTTTTTTTTTTTAATATACTGACACAGCAAAGGTGCAGTTGGTGGAACCTACATGCACATGAATACACTATACCATTCATTTGTTGGAAGTAGGCTACGTGCTTGATTTTGCAAGTCAATTACAACCTGACGGTTATATGTGAATAGTTGAAGGCCCCAACATAAAGGCTATTAAATAAGTGTAAAAATAACTTCTTGAGGCTTTGTTTTTTTCTTTTTTTTTTTTGAAGTTTGCCAAACTTTGCCAGATGAACCCCAACAACCCTTTTATTACTTTTTTTGAACAAGAACTGGAACCATACCCTAAATCAGAACCAGACCCGCCTCGCAAACGGTTCCGGTTCCAATTAAAATCATCGGAACCGGTTCCGGAACCAGTTTCCTGGTTCCGAACTGAGTCCGGTTCTAGTTCCGGTTCCCCTTCTTAGTAAACAGTTCCGGGTCTGGGTCCACCCTGGACCCTGACTGGAATCGACCCGTTTACAACCCTAATCTCAACTCTATATCCTTTACCCTTCAACCTCATCAACAATACTTTTGTTGGAGCACACGTATTCAATTCCATGCGAATAAATAGGCCTAAGTTTTGTTAACCAGTATTTAGCCCTGAACCCAACACATGGGCCCCAATGTCAAACTTGGGCCAGCCCATTTGCTAAAGATCAACCATTCCAGTTTGCATAGTATCCAACAATTCTCACTTAAATAAAGATACAAGAAATATGCAGATGACAACTAATTTATATGACCCCTTAACTCCTTTTGAATGGCCACAGGTCCAAATTTGATTTTTATCTTAATTATTAGTTATCATTAGGATGAAATTTAGAAAATGCTTCTAGAATAATTAAAATCAAAAGTCATAAATCAAGGGGGTGAAGATGATCCAAGGGAATTGATATTTTGCACACACCTACCTCTCATTAAAATCTTTTCATCAGTCATCTCCCTTGTGATCAGTGGCAGAACCAGAAAGTTGGGGGGGGGGGGGGGGGGGCACAATGTAAAAACAGAAATCTCTTGGGGGGGCCAATGTAAAAAAAAACTGTATAAAATTTACCATGCAAACAGAGGGCCTTTTACAAAATTTTGTTGGTGGGTCTTTTCTTTTGCCTTTTCTCAGATGGACCCTAAAAATGAGTTGGCAGTTAGCGTGAACTACTTGATGGATTCATTTGCCTAAGTTGAGATTTTTAGTAGGCAAGGCCAAGGCCTAGCCGTAGAAGATCAGGTGTGCAAGGCCTCCTGGCTCAAAGTCGGTGCCTGCGCTTCTCCTTGGTCTGGTATTTAATCCAGGTTTTGTGTGGCCTCCTTCGTTCGTATCCTGGTTTACGCCGAAAGTAGGAAAGAGTCTCTGCATCTCTCACAAAAGCCACATCTCTCTAATCATGACTGTCTCCCTAATCATGAAGCTTTACTTTCTGCTTTTCCTTGTTACACCATCTAAAGTGGGTTTCTGCCAAACCACCTCAAAACTTAGTAGAAACGATTTTCCATCAACCTTTGTCTTCGGTTCTGGAACCTCAGCCTATCAGGTATTCATGAATTCACTTCTCAACCCTTTCTGTATTTCTTGTCTCATTTCATTTTTTCCCTATGTCCACTTGACAAAGGAAACTCTCAAAATATCAATAGGTTGAAGGAGCAGCAGCAGAAGATGGAAGAACCCCAAGCATCTGGGACACATTCGCTCATGCAGGTAGGCCTCTTACCTCCTTCTTTCTATCAATTTGGACTCATGATGGCCCATGTATATGGACGGTTGATCATCAGAATCCGGAAATATCTATCCGATGGCTCTTGTCATCCATCAGGCACAAGATATTTGTAGAGTTTGGACGACTTTGGACTCTTGGGTCTTGATTATATTGTTGTGTTTATTATTAGTTTATCATATACATATACAGGTATTGGTGTGGGTAGGTTGTTTTGTGTCGCCAGACATCATTTCAGTGATCCTGACCGTTCATGTGTTGGGGTCTAGAATCCAGGTGCTTGGTTGTTGGGTTGAATACATGGATGGTTGGAAATGAAATAGATGTGGCCCACTAACTTCACAAGCCAACCAATTGGGATGGCTGAGACTGTTGGATGGAGAGTCTTCATGTCGATTTCTATCAGTAGTGGGTCCCACTAGAGTGATGTGGATCGGATCGGGTTTTTGACCTTGGAGGATAGGGATCTAACGCACGTGCGCGAATCCCTCCCTATATTTCGTGGGTGGGACCCACCCTGCAGCCATCCTCATGAGTGGGCCATGCTGAGCAGATAGGTGGGCCCCCACTGCAGTGAAAAAGTCACCCTCTGCTTTGGCCTTTTTTCCGATGCGTGCGAATAGGCCCTTTACTGTGAAAATTGTTTCTTTCATTTATTATTGTATTCTCATTGAAAAGCCTGAAACTTCAGGGAAACTGCCAGATAAAAGCACAGGAGACATAGCTTCTGATGAATATCACAAATATAAGGTATATATGCATGCTGTGGATGCTTTATTTCTAACCTTTTCTGGTTGAAATGGGACACATTACATCTCAGAGGACTGATCTAGTGGACCCCACCTTTGTTGCACAAGTGCTTTTGCACAGGAAAGGATCACTATGGAATGGATGCACTAAACATGTGAAAAAGCCTAAAATGTGCTTGGACTAGAATGAAATGACTATCCATTTTGTAGATTCTTAACTTTAATTATTGGGCCTAGGATGTGAGTTGGTGTAGCTCGGCTAAATCCACTGCAACAGACCCAACTTGACTCAACTCGGGGGTGAGTGAGGGGCCCGAGTGCCATTTTCAGAACTTTGAATGGAGGAGAAACTTCCCTTGTTACCATCTGGCACGGGTTGACTCATGATTTGTAGAGTTAATTTGGTGGGATCCCATAACCTACGCCTAGCTACTGCCTGCTGGCGTCCGGACTCCCGAAGGCAGTAGCCTCGGTGTGCTTGGATGTTTCTGGCGTCCGGAAGCCCAGTCTTTGGCGTCCGGAGGCAAAAGTCTCCCCATTGTCTTGGCTCTTGCCATTTTTCTCCAATTTAGCTTTGAATTCCTTCTCTTCACCTAAAACACCTGAAATGATTAAAATAACATAATTAAGCTAATTAATCTCATCGGGAGGTATAACAAAGTCCTTATTGAGGGGTCCAAATGGTGTATTTAGGTTCTCATCAGCCTTGATGTTGATAGATGATTCACATGATTGCATGGCTTACTAGACTAGACTATAGATGGTTTAGGTTGAACTTTGAAGTCTTGAAGACTATAGATGGCCTCATTTTTTAAGTGTGATTTAAACACAACCACCCTCACATTACATTATTCTATGTGTGGTCTCTAATCTTCTTTTCTCAAATGCTGTAGGAAGATGTCCAACTCATGGTAGAGATAGGACTGGATGCTTATAGATTCTCCATGTCTTGGTCAAGGCTTATTCCACGTATGGTCACCGATCTAGATTAGCGCTTTTAATTTTACTGTTAGTTTAAAATTTTTCTTATTTGTAACATGACTTGAGCCAACAACTTCAAGGTTGCAGTAGTGATCTAGATGATGCTTTTAGTAACTTCTTAATGTAAAATATGAAGCTTTAATTCACCCAAATTTATTGTTGCAGATGGAAGGGGACCTGTCAATCCAAAGGGGCTACAATATTACAATAATCTCATCAATGAACTCATCAGCCATGGTACTTTGATCTCCTGCTTCCCTAATCCAATGAAGTTACTTTCTTTTAATGCAAAACATCCCTCTACTAATTTCTCCTGGGTACCATTCAAAAAAAATAAAATAAAAAATACCTAATTTCTCCTAGGAGAATTTCAACCAGATTCATCTCTGCTTTTGAGAATTTTAACCAGATTCTCATACACGTAGAAATAGATTTCCAAACGATGCAGTTTATGGGTCACATTGGTGGTCAACCCATGTAAGAAAGAGTGCACCAAAAACACGAATTAATCCATGTATTCACACATGCAAGTGAGATGATCATTTTCTTGCATATCAAAAGAAGTACCACTGCATATATTACAAACACACACTAGCAGCAAATTGCATGGAGCCCAAAGAAAGGGAAAATCTTCAAACAAAATGCTTATAGAAAAGATTGCAAATTCTAAGAAATGGGCTCCGCAGGTGAATTAGTACAACATTAGCATGGCCTCTTTTGTGGAGCTAATGTGTATTTCACATTGTGGTGCGTGCCTTTGGACATGTGTGTTTAAGGACCTACGCACGAGCAACGGGATAATGCCCTATAATCCTTGTTGCTATGCGAGAGTTAGTCCCGTAGGTGACTCTTGAGCTTGTAGTTGGTTATTATACAACTGATTCATGAGGCTCTTATAGCCTTATACACACCTCTATGTTAGAAGGATGAGATTGATGAAGCTACTTTAGCTGCAGATGTGCTATGGCGACATTGGGAGCCTACGAACCCCCCTTGCTAGGAAACCTGCTTGATTAATTCCAACCCTTGTTAGTCCATGGGAAGACCCCATTATTGGGAAGCCCCACATCCCACATCGCCTAAGTCCTGAGTTGGACATGGCTTCATATACCTGTTTAGGCTTCCACCTATTAGATTAAGCTTTTGGGTTGATATATGGTATCTTACATGGTATCAGAGCGGATTTCGATCCCGTCGTGGCTCCTATTGTTCTTTTGTAACCCACGTGGTAGGCCCGTTCATGAAATCTGTTGGGCCTGTAGTGAGGGGGAGTGTTGGGAAGCCCCACATCCTACATCGCCTTAGTCCTGAGTTGGGCATGGCTTCATATACCTGTTTGGGCCTTTCACCTATTAGCTTAAGCTTTTGGGTTGATATATGGTATCTTACACCCTTGACATCATAGTTAAGTTTATATGTGCTTATGACACTTATCACTTGGGCCATATCAAGTATTTTGAAGTTTTTCAACAAGCAAACAAATTTTCAAAATTACAAATGCATAGAAATATGTTAATTTAGAGAAGAATGTGTTGACAACCACGTATTCTAAAAGCTTAAGCTGATAGAGAATGGTGTAACAATTTATATCATAATTTATAACACCCCTCCTGCACGTGTGGGTTTCGTATGGGAACATACACACAACACCCTTCGTGGGTGAATGTAGGGACTCCGCGCGTGAATCATACTCTCCGTGGGAGAATAAAGGCACAATAACCCCAGAAATCGAACACTCAACCTCCCACTTTGATACCGTGTTGACAACCACTTACTCTAATAGCTATTAGAGAACGACGTAACAATGTATATTACAATTCACAACAAAATGTTTGCAAATCATTTCTTATTTGACAAGTTGAAGAAGCACGTATGTGGGTTGAACATGACTCATGGGTATGAGTTCTTGTTCGATTCGGTGTGGTCATGCGAGTGTCTAGGGTAGACTAGTGTGTCGATGAGTTGGTGTATTCTAGTCAGATGGAGACTTAGTTTACATCATCTCTGTGGATAGGCATCGTGGAGGTCCCACTCTTCAGACCCATTTATCACTTAAGGAATTTGATGATGGATGGTTGTGATCTAATGGGATGAATCATGTTCGGTGTAAGTGGGAGATGTTGGCATCTGTGATGGGGCCCACTTGTATTTCCATGTGGGTGAGCCTCTAATCACAGAAGTACGCCCCTCAATGCATTGGCCTATTGTTGACCTAAGGATGCACCAATCCTTATGGGATGCCGACATCTGCCACTCGCACAGAACATGAATCATCTCATTAGATCACAACCATCCATCATAAAATTCCACTGCCAGGGTGTCCATCTTAGCCCTTGGATTGTGAAGAGTGAATCACACATGATTGATCTCATGTAGACAGTCACGGATCTTCTCACCAAGTGCTTGATCCAAGCCGTCACAATCCTAATCGCATTGGGAGCGGCCACCCTTTCGCAGATCCATGCTTCCGCAACATTTAAAGCTTACAACTGTGATATCCAGCAATGGCATGTTTGGTATTGTAAAGTAGAAGCCAAGTTTGTCCATATATCACTTCATATCCTTCTCCCTTATTCGTCCTTGTGAACTAAATACGAAACTACTGCTATCTACTTACATTGTTCTTTTATGGTTGGTAATGCTATTTACTTCATGTCTCTCAAATATGCAGGAATTCAACCGCATGTTACCTTGTTCCACTATGATCTCCCTCAAGATCTTGAAGATGAATATGGAGGATGGCTAAGTCCCAAGATTGTGTAATTCCTCAGCCTCTTTACTGTAGCTAACTTTTGGAAGTACCCCGTGTCCAAAATGAAGCATCCATTCACAAGAAAATGGGACCTCATATAGTTCCCTATGTTTATGAGGGTGACACTGAAAAAAGTTCAAAACAGAAGCTGCATTGTGCAATTCTATGGTTTCCTACATTTTTAAGTCCTGAATTAAAACACAATATGATGCATTGAATGCATCATTTTGGTGAAACAAAGAGCACCCCACCTGTCTCTAACCAAGGGCTACCCAGTCACAACCTCAATTTTGATTCTGAAAATTACCAAGTTCATTGGAGTGTCCTTAGTAGAGCAAATGCGATATCAGTGCTGCCCTTTGCATGCTGAAAATTCAAATTACATCGGCTTCATGTTTTCATCTGGTTGTAGGAAAGATTTCACAGCATATGCAAATGTTTGCTTCAGAGAATTCGGTGACCGAGTTTTGTATTGGACTACTCTCAATGAACCCAATATATTTGTTCTAGCGGGTTATGATGTTGGTCTTTTGCCACCTCAGCGTTGTTCTTATCCATATGGAAATGATTGTCCTAGTGGCAACTCTACTGTGGAGCCCTATATTGTTGCTCACAATTGCTTGCTAGCGCATGCATCAGTGGCTACATTATACAGGAAAAGGTATCAGGTATCTTCTCTGGACATCTTTGGTAAGTTTATCTTAATATCAAATGTTTTGGTGTCCATGTTTCTTTCCCTTTTGGAGCAGGGGGGAATGGGGAAGTCTCTTAATTCAAGTTACCCAGATGGTGATTTGGCCATCCAGGCTTTCCTTTCGTGTAAATTGTGAAATAGAAGTTGAACCTATCTTCCCTTTCCCCACAATGTTTGTCTGAATCAGTGTGGAAATATTATCCTGATTTGATTTTGGAATATCTAAAACTACCATGCCCAAACATGGATATTGGTATCGGGGATATGACACTGCAATTTTGAAAACCAAGGACACAGACGGGGATGCACCAGTCCTAATTTTTTTTTTCTGTATAACATTTCTAAATTAATGAAATCATCGTTGTTTACATTTCTTCCTAGCATTTTTATTTATGTTAAAAATGAGAATACTAGATGAAATAGAAGACTTGGTAAGAAAGATATGCTAAACTTGTACCCTAGAAGTATTGGTGAAGTATAAAATACTGACACGAGTGCCATATCAGTCTGGCATGCATAGACTGGGCATATACAAGTATCTGGCTATCATAGATCCAAACAGTAACTTAAAGAAGACCATCTAATTTTCTGGAAAGGATCAGTTGAAACCCCCTGATTGTGTCTGTAAGACCAACATATTTTCCTGGAGAACCAGTAAATACTTCTGCTAAAAAAGAAGGGTTGTGGTAAGAAACGTTCAATTTTTCATGCTCTTGCTACGGTTAAATGATCCATCATATGGTTGAGCATTTCTATGTAAATGATTAGCATTTCTGTGTAGATGATTATTATTATCATTCGTTCATTTTATGTTAATGATGGCATAAAGTGCGATGTGCATGATATAAAATTGGAATGGATTATATCTTGTTCAATTATAACATTGAATCCTGATATGTCTCTACAAATAAAACCAATGCTGTTTTGGCCCATTAACTCAACAAACACAAGGTGGTAACTGGTAACTGTTACCTCGCAGAAGAAAGGTTTGATTCCATTTGCTTAAGTAGTGTTTGATAAAGAGAGATGCCTTTGCCTTCAATTGAGAGAATCCCCTCTATATGAATTCTCATAACAATTCTTGAACTCACGAATTTAACTTCTCAGAGAATTATCAATAATTTTTCCAATATTTGGTTTTCTCTCAAGATGTATGCGAGGGAACCTGGGCTGTGTAGAAAATAGATTTAACATGGAAAAATGGAGGAAAGATAATTTGGTCTAGATACATTAAATATTCTACCAACATAGTGTAACAAGGATGGTGATACAGGGAAAGCAACAGGGTTTTATAGGCTTCAATATCTTTTGGTACTGGTTTACTCCTCTAACAAACTCAACAGAGGATATCAATGCAACTCAAAGAGCTCATGATTTCTACAATGGCTGGTAAGTCTCTTATTAACATCTACTACATGGTAAAAGAAGCGCTCTGTTTTTATTAGGGCTCTCTGATTGCAGGTTTCTTGATCCCCTAGTGTCTGGAGACTACCCATACTCTATGAGGAAGAATGCAGGATTGAAGATGCCAACATTTACCAAACGCGAATCTGAACGAGTTATGAGTTCATTTGATTTCTTTGGTATAAATCACTACCAATCATTGTCTGTCCAGGACGACCAAAACAGTATGGATGCTGATCAAAGAGATTTTTTTGGAGACATGTCTGCAAAATTATTAAGTATGGTTTCTCATTATGTTTCCATTTCACAAAAGAGTTTTAGTTTCAGATGTTCTGGATATGGCCTTGATTTCTATTTATGTGTTGAAACCATGATTAGAAGAACTCTGATTCCTAAAAAATGAACTGATGAGTTGAATAAACAACTAAAACTGCAGATATTTTAGAAGTTCTGTAAAAACTCTTTATTCTTGCAACTGTTTAAAACTTGTTCTCTGTCTGCCTTTTGTGCTCTTGGGTTCATGAATTTCACTAGCTCCTCTCACTCGATGTTTTACGGCCTGTTTGATTGCGTGGAATTGAATCCATAGGAACTCATGTTAAAATAAGTTCTAACAAGATAATTAAAGAGGGGAGGGGTGAAGGATATAAGTTGGACATGTAGATGGAACCTTGACTTTCCTAGGATTTGAACTACTAAGGTGATGATGACGACTGGGTATCCACTTATAGTCTCCCCTCATTTCATGTTCCATTGAAGGGCAACTGTTTTATGGCCAATTATGGATCTTCACCTTCATTTCTCCAGTTTTTAACCACTTCCATGGATGCTTTTCTCAGAATTTCTAGGAATTCAATTCCAGTCAAATAAAAGGGCCCTTAGCATTTTTAATTTATTTTTTCAAATCTTTTACCGTAATTAGTGGAAAATGCATCAGATTGAACATGAATTTTTCTAATACTACCTTCTTTGGCATCTTACCAACAATGACTTGAAAGCACTTCTATTTGTGTAGCATGGATGTTATACATTTCAGACCTTTCCATCTGGCACATGCGTCACAATAGGTTAAAATCCTGTGTTGAAGCCTTAGCTAAAACGAGTCAACTTGGCCAAGTCTGAGTTGATCTTTGAGTTTTAGAGAATTCAAAGAAGTGTAGCATTCATCCCTAAGCATTTTGTTATGCAAAATGTAGCATGTATTGAGAGTAACTAGGAGGCCATTAAAGCTCCCTTCTAACCTATGAATTGAATGTCATGCAGTGAAAGGGGATGGACCTCCTGGCAGCAAGGTAAGAGAAAAATATACTACTATGAGCGGTTTGTTTCAAACAAGTATTTGACAAAGCTAACTTGAAAGCTGACCCAGTTCCCTATTAATCCATCTGGAATGCAACCAACGCTGGAGTATTTCAAGCAAGTTTATGGAAACCCTCCAATCTATATCCATGAAAATGGTAAATATATATCTCCCTCTTTCTTTTGGTCGGTTTAGTTACTTGAAAATTTTGTTCTAGTAACTCGGTTAACACGTAAATGAGGGTTCATGCATTTGGGCAACTTGAGTTACTAGCGAGTGATAGTTTTGTCATTTGCCACAATCAGTTGCAGGCAAACAGAGTTGAAGGTGATTAGATTTATAGGTAAACTGATTGCATGATTGCATGGCAGCTGAGTTTTCATGATCCTAGGAGGCCCTGTGTGTCTGGGACATTGTTTTTGCTAGGACAAAGAAGTGCTTGAGATTCTTGACTGGGCCAAGAGCATGATGACCATAAATGACTGATTGAGCCAAGCTCGATTATCTATCAACCTAAAATTTACTGTCTGCACTCAACAAATTAGTATAGTTGACAACTGGACCGTTGGGGCCCAGATGTTGAACTAATTGGGCTAGCCATGTGGGTTGACCTCTTCATAATTTAGTTCTTTCAAGGCCCAGACTGGAGCCCAGTTCATGCGCCGCTCTACGTGTTATAATATCATGCAGCCCAAGATTACACTGCTATGTTTAAATAATGGGCGCCTTTAGGCCAGGTAGCCCCATTGGCTCTTTCTATTCTATGTCAAATGATGTTATGCTTGGCACTTCTGTACAAAGGTTCCAATTTGCTGACCCAACCTTCTGCGCTGATCCGAACTATCCTAATATCTTAGAGTTTGGGGTGGCATCTCTAACTTGATTAATAAATTAGTCAAGTTGGGGTTGGGCCAATACATACTACTGAACTCACAATGTGACCTGTCCGCCTTATTGTACTTTGATCCACCAACTGAACTCGAACCTGTAACAGGAACTTAGGGTTTGGGTTGGGATTTCCAATACGAGCTAGGTAATACCTGTTGCTATTGCAGGTCGATCCAACCTTAATTTGTCCCATTCATACCTGTTGCCGGTCCCAAATAACATTCTTTAGAAAGGTCAAGCCCATGCTTTAAAAGCAGGGCAGGCAATGGAGAACTTGAGAAGGCTAAGGATTGGTTTTGTCAATTTCTAATGGTGGCTCAGTCCCATCAAATCACAACATCAGCATAACATCATAATCATACAATAAATTAATTAAAGATTCTAAAAATATATATTTTTAGGAAAAAAAGATATCAAACAAAAGAATGTAAATAGATTAAATCTAATGGTTCGACTTTTAAAATGTTGAAAGTTTATATTTTTTTAATTTTCTAAATGAATCTAGTAAAATCTTTAGAAATTTAGATTTATTTTGTAATTTTTTTTCCAATTTTGACTGTGTCAAGAGTTTGGCGGTTGAATCATAAGGTTCTACTGGGAGTAAAGGTTCTGGTTCAACTGGATATGGCCCACCAATCTGAACCAGTTAAAACACTGGGCTGAGTGGGTCTTGCAGAAAGTAGTTGTAGTCGGACCATTGTTCTTGGTTCAGCTTAGAGAGCCCACACCACCGGACTTAGTCTTGGCTGAGTCAGCTGATTTTTAGTGAATTAACCTTAGGTCACATTTAGTGAATGGGAGATTCCTCCGCCGATTTTCTACAAAGGTAGGGAAAATCCATGTTTGACAATTGTAAATCCCCAAAGATGATTTGGGCCATCCGAAATCATCACTTCGGAGGGTCTTCAGGTCCCTCCCCAGAGGCAGAAATCCTCGGATTTACACATAGGTACTAGTTTCTCTCAAGTGCATGGCTTCTTTTTTTTTTTTTGCCTTTCTCAAGTTGGGATTCAGAAGACTGACGAGCCTCTAACTAATTTCTATAAGAACTAGTAACCAACTCACTGCTTTGTATTTCCAAGATCCAAGAAAGCGGTCTGCAGTCGCCATATGATGTACCAATCATATAGTTGTAGCAAAAATCTATTTTTTCCATAAAGGAAAAATCCATTATAGGTTGGAAAGAAAATAGAGGGATGTGGGTAGATAGAAGGGCAATAGAAAGAGAGGAGAATGTTCATGATATATGATTCCAATATGTATGGTCTACCAGTCACATCATATCATACTAGGCAGTGTGATAAAGCATCAATACTGATTCTTCCATAATTAGATGAATATGGTTCATAAGACATCGATACACGCAGTACTGATAGATCGATGTAAAATGCTCAACGAGAAATCCTTGTCCTTGTTTTAGGGGTAGTGAGAAATTCTCAAATCAGTAAATTCCTCACTTGTTATCAAACCTGCTTGAGTTTGACAAAGACTCGTTGCGGATTGAGTTTCTTAATGATCTGGCCACCTTAATTACCTGTATTCTCCTGGTCCCAAAGAGAATTTAGAAATTGTGACTATGCGACTAGAACTCAAAGTATTCAACCATTGAATTGGCCAGGTTACCCAACGCCACGAGACGAATCACTGAACGACACTTGGCGCGTGAATTACCTGAATGGATTCCTTGAAAACCTGCTCAATGCCGTAAGGTATGATCTCACACTCTCTGTCCTCGCACTAGGAGCCTATTTTTCCATAACCATTTCATCACATCCACAAACTGCGCTGTCCTTTGCAGGAATGGGTCAAATACCAGGGGCTACTTCACTTGGTCTTTCTTGGACGTCTTTGAATTACTGGACGGATACCAAAGTCGCTATGGTCTCTATCATGTGGACTTCCAAGACAAGGACTTGAAGAGGCTTCCCAAGCTTTCTGCTCACTGGTATTCCAATTTTCTCAAGAAAAGCCAAGGGACTACAGGCATTAACAAGATCCATACTCCATCTCCCATGTCTCATTGTATAGAGTAAGAGTTCCTACAACTACTGTATGTGCATGGTCCTTTTCATCTGTATGTGGACGGCAAAAGATTCCTCAGCTTTCACTTAATTAGGATTCCTGGGCCTGGAGAAACCATGACCAAAAGCCAACCCTAATAGGAATGGATCGAGGTGGGTCACTCATTTAGCCTGACCTATTATTATCTGTAATACATATTGGATGTTGATATGGCCGATTTGGGATATTAGTGCCACACACATATACACATATCTCATATGTTTTCGGCCGGTCCTCTTAAGATGTATATTGCTAATAGGACCATATGTAATATAAAATTAGTGTATTTATTATATCATGTTAAACTATAGCAGGTTGAGACAGTAACAGTACTGTAAAGGTTATGTGCGAGGTATGGGGTCGTTGACATGTAAAGCATGTACTGTGTTTTATTAAGGGTCCAACATCATCAAAGCAAAACGCGGATTGGCCAAATCCTATGATAGATTGCACATTTGCACTTTTTCAAATCTATAGATTTCTACCCAAAAAATAAATTGATCTATGCTTACTACTTTTATCTTGGGATAATTATCCAGAGGTCCCTCCCTCATCACGGTCTTGTAAAGCCTCCAGTCTACTAACTTATTTGAAAATCTCATTAATGGGATTTCATTAATCGTGGTTAATTAAATGGTAGTTGACCATTATTAATGGCATATTTCACTAATCAGGAGATATGATTTTGAAGAAATGGTAAATTAGACATTTTAGGTATTCAAATTTGGAAAAAGAAGATATCACACTATGAAAAAAGATTGTGGATCTAAGGCAATAAAGTGAAATATTCAGGGACTCAGTCGCCGAATATCCCTTTTATTTTTGTCATATTCGGCCTATTCCTTTTCTTTGATTCTTTGAGGGGCCGTCACCCAAGATAGCAAAACTTTTTCTTATCGATGCCGCTATTAGACTATGTTGGTCATGTCCGAACCTTTCCAAACAAGGCCGTCTTGATTAATCACCCATTGATGTTGCATCTAAATGCTCTTGAATGTAATCATTTCTTATTCTAACTTTTTCTAGTTTTACCGCGTATCTAACACAATATTCTCATCTATGTTACACTCATTTTTTGCACATGTTATTTCTTGATTGACTAATATTCCATAGCTGATCTAATTATTATCTTATGAATAATTAAAAAGGATTAACCATTATTTATATAAAACATATCAACAAATAGAGACCAACAAGTTCTCCAAATCCACAGTCTTATTTACTGCTATCATGGGACCCACATATTAATCCAATTCTTTCGAAAACACCCTTCCACTTTGAATTAGAACAGGCCGTAGTTTGTCTCTAACCTAGATGTTAGTCACCGTTAGATGTTACCACAATTATACAACCATTAGACTTTGAGAAGCTAAAATTAAGGATGTCTTCGTTATGAGTAAACATCCCAAGTTTTTACAAGAGAAAAGAAGATTAAAAAATGTTTGAATCTAGTTAAAACTCAAAACCCAATTTCTAACATTTTTAACAGTGCTTGTACATCTTAATTGGTTGGCTGCAGCGTATACCCTTTTGTTAACCAATAGGTAATGGGACCAAGGTGAATGGGAAACTAATCAAAGGATTCATGCTTTAGTGAAACCTCATCTCATTATTCACCTGTAAGGACTTCTAATGTTCCAGAACCTCATCTATTGCCAAGCACTTAAAAAAGGAAAACATGCTGTTATTATCAACATGAATGACATATTTTGTGATGATGTTGAAACATTGTATGCATATGCTCGTCTTAATTAGCTGAGATGCTTGATTATCAAACGGGGTAACAGCAAACATATATATGGTTTAGGAAGGTTGAAGATTTTAGATATTAAAATCTCAAATGCTGTCAAATCTGTTGTTTTCTGCTGCACCAAAGAGATCCAAAGTCCAAACCGAGAAAAACAACTGCAAGATTTACATATTTAAATATATGATGGTGTTTGGTAACAGCGAAAGGATAAAAGAAACTGCTGATAGTGAAGTCTACTGCTCATATAGTATCAGTGTTTGAGCTCTGCTAAAACAAAAACTATGTTCCAAATATATGGTGAGTTTCACTCCAAATACTTAAGACCGGCCTTTCAAATAAAATATTAGAAAGGCAAGCAAAGCAATCTTGACATTGTCCTGACTGTTGCTTCCCTGATTAGAGACATGAGTCTCAAAGTGTGTCCCTGTGTTGGAGCAAAAATAAAAGAAATAAAGTCATGGCAAACTATTAGTAGTTATTTGTGCAATTTTCTATCACCTATCACAAAACTGAGTCGTTGATATTGCAAATTGTATCTCAAAATTACTTTTTTGGACATTTTTATGTATAAATACTGAAGGTATAGACTTAATGTACTGTTATAAGTTCAATGATATGTTTATTTAAAAAAAAAAAGAATAAAGACAAATTAAATTTGATTTTGGGACTAGATTCCAGTTCTCTAGATAAACCCGGTTTAGGAACTAGATCCGGATTTTCCTATCAGCACCAGGTCTGGAACCAACAAAATAGGTTTCGAGTCAAAACCAGAACCATTAGTTAGAAACAAGTCCAGATCAGGGTCCATTATAGTTTCAATTCGGAACCGTCCCATTTGCAACCCTAGTTACATGCAAAGGATTGAAATTTTATGAAGTTATAAATTGAGTTACCTGCATTCAGTTTGGAATGATCCAAATGGGTACATGGGAGTTTGATCATAGAAGATCACAACAGAGAAGAAGAGAATGCCTTTTTTTTTTTTTTTTTTTTTTTTGAAGTACCCACCAACCCACACACCCTACCTAAGTCCTAACGATCAGATCTACCACCATGGATTGAACCCCAGTCCGAGAAGAAGAAAAAGACTTATCTATCAAGTTGGGGTCTTCAGTCAGGTAAAGAAAAAAATTTTTTTTTTTTTTTTTTTGAAGTCAGCAGAAGAACTCTTTTCTAAAACTCCATCCAGCAGCGACTGTGTAACATTTGGAAATGATTTTTTTTTCCTTCTATTTTTCCTTCCAAGGGACTTGAACTAACGCACTCACGTCCATTATTAAGGAGAAACCAGTCAATATATATTTCCTACACTTCCAGCTAATTATTACTTCAATCTCAACCAGTATAACAATTGTAACTTATCCATTATTCACTGTAACATAACCACATTTGCTCTGCTATATATGAAACTGCTCTCGCATAGTCATATTTGTGCATGAAGACATTTACTTAGAATACTTAGAATTCAAGTGACACTGCACATGTAGATAGCTGGGGGCAGCAACAGCCAGGGATAATTTATTTAGGTTTGCTTGATTGAGGCATTGTCGTGGAAATTGCTGTTTGCGTGAGGAAGTAATATTTGGGTCCTCTTTCAAATACTGCACCATGCACCATTTGGTGAGCCATCTTGCCATTTGCAGCCTTCAAACAGGTCAGAAGCCCAAAGTGGCAAATGCCAGTATCTTTCAACTTCTCTGCTTAATCCACAAAAATAGAGAAATAGAATCATGGATTTAAAACTGGAGAAGATTTTATAACTACATGACAAATGAGCAGCCCTCATTTATGTTCTAAATGGCAGTAGGGAGACTTCTATTCGCATTGAAATTTGGACTGGTTTAGACAGAGGAAGAAATATAAATTGAGCCGTCTAGACCTAAGTGGTGGGTCCACCAGAAAATTGTCCTGGGGGTGACCTAGAAGGATCCTGATTCTATTCAAGAACCAAGCGTGGCAATGCATGCAATAGTAGGGTAATCGACTGAGATAGATACACACTTCATCTTGAATTAATTTGCATGCTAGGACAATCTCGATGACTATACTGAATCTATCAAACATATGTTTGGCTTATGTCTCTGTAGGGGATGTTACATTTTGTGCGTTGTTAATTAATATGATGACTTCAATTTGGTGATTGTCCGGGCAGATTTGTTATTACATGATATGTTTAGGATTAATTATACAATTAAAAATCCAACAATAGATTTAAAAAAATAAATAAATTCCAATGCATGTAATTTAGTTAAGGAAATGATTGCTTGAAAAGTCAGATACTAATAAATATTCACCAAGAGTTGTGGGTCCCATTGGCCCAGCCTTAGATTATCCTACCCACTCTTACTACCTGCGCCCTCCCCCATTGAATTGGCCAGGTACCAATTTTACACATCCAATTCCCATTTTACCAAAAGAAGAAAAAAATGCTTTCCCATTGATAGAATTTTAAAGAATTTGAATATAAAATCATCGGAACTAGTAGAACAGGCCAATGCAAAGTTCGGGCCATAACAAAAAAACCATGTAAGTGTTTAATTTCAAACATTTGTTTCGAAATAGGTGCAAAATGTGTTCAGAATCAAATGCAAATTTATTTTTAAGATTTCTTAAATCACAAGAACCATTGGGTGGGCCCATCACATTTTTAGGGGGTTCTTTATAGTTTTTTCTTGATACAATTTGGTGGGTTTTATATTTTTAATAACTATTTGATTTAGTTACTAATATAATGATTTAATGTCTATCATGATGAAAATTTAAAAATAAGATATAAGGTAGAATGAGAGTCAAAATTAAAGGTAGCAGTAGAAAATAAATTAAAAGCCTTCCATCATAATTTATAATAATAGGTTGATTGGGCGTTCGACGAGAGTCAAAATTAAAAGATAACAGTCAAAGTTGAATTGAAAACCTTCCATATATTATACAATAATTTTAAATCAAGGGAGAGATTATATTTGATGGCCTTTTTTAAACTCTAAACACTAAACCATGATGAGAGACATCCAACCCATTACCCCCATGATTTGGTGTGGTTCCATGTGGACTCCATTGAGCTTGACAAAATATTAACAACAAAATGTGATGTTAGAAAGACAATGCCTTGTTCTAATGATTTTATACTGAATCTATCAAACATATATAGAGGTCCAAATAATTAGACCTCACGATGATTGTCCATTTTAATCATTAAAAATGGCAGAAAAAAAAGGATAAAAATTGAACATTTTCATATAATTACCAAAATCGTATAAATGGCTGTCCATTTTAATTAGAAAAACATTGTCTCTTTTGAAAAAAGGTCTTTTTACAAAAAGGCCCCTATATTTTTATAAATGGAGGTGCTCCTATGAGAGGCATTCTCACCAAGTTGGTGAGAGATGAGTGGGGGCCCTTACTTTCATATCTACTTTTACCAACTTAAATATAATGACCCCCAACTTAAATATGAAGGCCCCCACCCATCTCTCACCAACTTGGTGAGAGTGCCTCTCATAGGAGCATTTTCCTTTTATAAAACCTCAAAAAAGCCTATATGTTTTGGATTTTTACTAAAAACCCCCTTTACTTACCGTCTAGACGAGGAAAAGTAACATGCACCGTTTTCCCTCCCTAATTTTATCTTTTTTTGACAGTTTTACCCCTTTAAAAGTTAGAAAAGCAAACCTTTAATCCCATTTTCCTTGGAATTTCCATCCACTCGTTATTCTTTAGTACTCAAAAGTCAAAAGCAAAAAGAATCATCCCTGTAATCCTATATATCCGCATATAGAGAGAATAAGGTGCAGGAATTATGAGTTCCTTAACTCAGTATAGCATACAACCAACACCCACACACAACTCAGAACAGTTCATTGTGATGAGAATATTAAACTCAAATCATCGATTCCAACTGTGATACAAGAGAACCCTCTCAGTCTCATGTATTAGAATTCTCACTCCCTGCATACCCACTCGTGGACTGAACTGATAAAAGTAGAACATTGTTCATCTCCCTCTCGTGGATATAGTAGTTCTAAAGGTCAGAGTCGGTTAGAATGAAAGATGGAAAGTTGGGCCACGTTTCTTTTCCCTGTCCATGTGATTATGTCAGTTTGGGAGGGTGATTTGATCATTTGCTTTACCACTTGAAAAGAAGCTGGAAGAACCGAAAAGAAAGGAAAGGAGAGGAGTGACGTACATGGTGCCCTCTATTTCACAAATCAATGTTGGTTTAGAAGAAAGTGATGATAGAGGTGGGACGAGGAGGCAATGAAGACGAAGTCGAGAAGGAAGAGAAGAGGAGCTGCCCTGGTTAGACATGGAGATAAAGAAGGCAGCCGCGGTGGATATGAAGTCGATGTAAAAGGGATAAAATGGTAAAATATAATAAAGGTAAACAGGTGAAACCGTATAAGTTAATTTTCATCACTTTGACGAGTGGCAAACCTACATTGTGAAAATCTATATAGATTTCAATGGTGTCTTGGTGTAGGGGCGAGCAATTTGGGGCACGATCTAGGGCGGTAGCCCCACATCATAATTGAAATAACTAGAGTTGAATGGGGCCTTGGAGCATGTACCACAAGTCTAAATTTGTTACATATGTCTAAAGATAGCCCCACATACGTAAAACTTCATTCGTAAAAAAAAGGAAAAAAAAAAAGAAGACGTGTTGCGGCAATACATCGCTCTCCCTCTTCTTCGACCTCTTCTTTGAAATCTCTTCGCGCCAATTGTCAATCGAGCTCTTCGTCGCCGGTCCCCATGTTTTTTGTAAACTACTACATCTTTATTTGCCGAACATATTTAGGATAATCATTCCTAATCGCTATATACCTAAATCAAAACACTTAATCTCCAAGTCCTAATTCTAAAAATGAACCCACAAATCCTAATCTATACCCTAAACCTTAAACCACCAAATCTGAGCGTATCTACAAAAATCCAAAGATAACTGAATCCATTTCTGTTATCATGTTTTCTTACCCGCTATGATTCAAAGATGGAATTCTACTCCCAAAGATTGGAGGCTTTGAGAAAGTGGAAAGGGAAATGATGCGTGTCTTCAAATGTTTTTGTATTCAGTTTTTCTCATACACCCATTTACCTTAAGTTTGCAGTGAACCCCACCGAGCATTGATTTTGACATATAAATTTAGTAAAACACAATACTGTGAGTTTGAGTATCTGAGATTAGGTTAGAATTATTTTTTTATCCATCTAATACTTTTTTGTACTTCTTATTAACAACTCTTCATTGTCCAATCTTCACTAACTCGATGCATTTATTTGAGTTCCATGAGTTGGATATTTTCTAAAGAAAAACGTATAAGTACTATTTGGTAATGTAAAAAAAGTCAAGCAAAAGTCAAGAAAATTTTTTCTTTTTCAAATATAAAGTCTAGCAAAATTTTAGTTCCATCCAAACAAAAATCTTTGGTACACCAATGTCGGTTTAGAAGAATGTGATGATGATGGAGGTGGGATGTGAAGGCAATGAAGACGAAGTCGAGTAGGAAGAGAAGAGGAGCTGCCTTGGTTAGACATGGAGATAAAGAAGGAAGACGCAGTGGATATGAAGTAGATGTAAAAGGGATAAAACAGTAAAAAATAATAAAGGTAAATAAGTGAAACTGTACAAGTTGCTTTTCATATCTTTGACAGTCGGTCAAGGAGGTTTTTAGTAAAAACTCAAAATATAGGAGCTTTTATGAGGTTTTACAAAAATATAGGGGCCTATTTGTAAAAACCTCTGAAAAAATTTGTTAAGATCTTACACACTAATATCACCTAATGATTTTGGATGATTGCTCATGTTGGCTACCAAAAGCATTGGCCCTATTGAAGGTATCTTAACCCACATATTCACCCATTGGAATTGAACTTTCTGTTTAATAATTAGAATTATGGGGACATATGTCTTTTTTTATCGTAAAAAAAAACATTGCTTCACATTAAGTAGATCTTAGCTCTCAAATTCCATCCCATGAATTATGAACCATTGTCCATTTCGTCATCAAGATCTTGCGCGCCACTGGTTGTTCTAATCATAAAAAAGAAATGGGAAATTCCATTAAAGATTTTGGAGATTTTGTCCTCCGGCTCCATTAAAGACCTTGTCCTTGCTAGTTTTTAACAGGCATGCACGTTGTTCTTCCTCTTGTCTAACAAGATATTTTAAAATTCCAGATTTTAACCTGTATCATATGAAAACCCATAAGAATCTTCCAGCATACATTGTGAGGTGGATGTGGTTTGAGCACCATAGCTTTGATTCTCTCAGACCACTTGCTGAGCCCCACATATGCGGAAGGGATGCATCAAGTTGCTTCTGTTCACTTCCTTGGACAGGTCAGTACCATAGACACAGGACCTGGGATCATCCAATTAATTGATTGGCAGTCTCCTTTCATTTCATTAATAAACAAGCGTCCAACAACAGCCTCCAACCAAATCGACTTTTAGTGGCTTCGTTTCGGTCCCACTAAAAGCATTGTTTTCTTCTTCCCGCATGGTCTGAAGTTTACATAAGATACTGTCACTTGTGGACCACAACATCAGATATGTTTTCTTCCCAGTCAGGATCAGATATGTTTTCTTCCCAGTCAGGATACTGTGAGGCTGACTCTAAGAGATTCGGAGTTGGTAGTAGCAAAACATCTGGTCCGATAAAAATAAATGTCTTCATGGGGGTATCGTCGAATTCTACATCAATAGGAGTTAATCCTACAATATAATTAAGGAGATTTGACACATCAACCCTCCTTAAAACCTACATCTCCAATTTTATAACTTAAAATCTAATAATGACATTAGAGTCCTTCTACCCTAGTGTGTGTCTATTGAATCCCATGATATTATGGAAGTTTAAAAACCCATGATATCATGGGTTTTTAATTTCCCAAGATATCATGGGATTCGGGACAAAAAAGTGAAAAAAAGAATGTTTTAGAGTCAAACGACTCTGTTGACATTTATAAAATTTTAGTCATAAAGTTGGGAAAATAAATTTTTAGAGGAATTAATATGTCAAATCCCCTATAATTAATCATTTGTAAAAAAAAAAAAAAAAGAAATTATGTCATTTTATGTATTTCCCCTTTAACCATTTTCTTTCTTTCTTTTTCTCTTGAATTGACCCCCGAAACTTTATTCCATTCCACCACTCATGCATATAAAAATGCCCATACATCTTCCATTATTATTCAATCCAACGATGGATTATTATCTAACGAGTGCAGCTAACATCCAATTCGAAGGGGGAAGGTTTGGAGTTTGGACTGTTCATCAGCGGTCCCCATGACAAAGACACGGAACAAGAAATTTGCTTCTGCAGAAATTAATAAGCTCATGTTTTGGAGCTTTTGAATAGCATTATTGCTGAAGTGTGGTGAGTGGTGCACAGGAGGAGACCCTTCACTGTGTTGTATTTATATATCCTCTCCCTTCTCACACACACACACACATTCACTCACTCTCTCTCTCTCTCTCTCTCTCTCTCTCTCTGGGACAATAAAGTAGGTGTGAGGAAAAGGAGAGAACAGGATTGAACAAGTCAATCAAGCGTCTATCGTCAGAAGGGCAGATGTTTTCCCTCGCATATCTCTTTTTGGTTCTCATATTAAGTCAATCTAGCCTCTGTTTGGGAGGGAATTCAGAAGAAATTAGTAGAGATGACTTCCCAAAGAGCTTTGTTTTCGGCGCAGGAACCTCAGCTTATCAGGTAGGCCGTCCTTTGATTGCCTTTCATGATGACCTTAAATGATTTGGGAACTTTTTGTTTTTCAATAAGAAAAATTCTTGTTTTGTGGGTGTTTGGGTGTTCCATGTAGGCTGAAGGAGCAGCAGCTGAAGATGGAAGAAGTCCTAGTACTTGGGACAAATATACTCATGCAGGTGTCTCTCTCTTTCTCCTTCTTTCTCCTGTAGGAAATAGGAATTCTCTTTTTCAGATATCGATCACTAGGCTGCATGTGGATGGAAAATTTTGGATCAGGAACTCAGCTGAAACTAGCAAAGGCCCTACTTGGAAGTAGAGGAGATGAGAGTGGTGTATTGAAAATCAATCTGATGGAATCATATCAACCCTTAGATTAAGAACACATTTTTTCCATCAGGACTCTCAACGGTTGCTAATGAAGTTTACTATTTCAACACCATAAATATTATTTTGACTTTTTACCACACTGGGATTGGGTAGTGTTTTTTTTATTGATTGTTTTAATTTCATTGTTGTAGTTTACTCAAGCAAGCCCTCGTATGCATGCACTTTATTTTTTTTATCCGGCTAGTTCTCATTGCAGCCTATTAATGGGATCTTTCTATTTCGTTATGTGAACCACTTCCTGTAAAATGTCACAGGGTTCGTGTTTGACAAAAGTAATGGAGATGTATCTGCAGACCAATATCACAAATACAAGGTAAGCCCACAGTCTTCACCAGTCAAAGTTACAACTTACACGGGTGCAACCCAAGTGGATTGAATTGGATATTCGATTAACCCAAGCCCAACTCTAATTACATTTGCTTAAACCGTAAGTTGGGCCTCCAATGAAACCTGACTTAAGCCCACTGTATTATAAAGTCCACACCTAAGTGCAGTATGGGCTCAGTCGGGTACACAGAATTCTGGGTTGTTTGTGCTTTTAGCATCTGTGTATGTTCTGTGTATTATGCAATATATATGTTTTATGTAGAAGTCAGGTACCGAGATAGAATTTTGGTGCCTGGCACAAACCCAATCCGACCTGAATTTCATGCAGGCTTCAATATTAGTACTGGAGCCCAAGCCAAACCGAAGCAAGCCCAGTCGGAATTTCACCTTTGATTGAGTCAGGTCAATCGAGTTGGGGTTTGACCCGACCCTAGTTTCACCCCTAAACAAGCATATGGACTTGTTTCACCCAAAGCAGGCTTGGGCCTCTCTCAGGGTTATTATTATTATAGGACTGCTTTGCTTCTGTAGTCTGTTCTTTTGCTGTACTACTCTGGGCCAGCCCAGTAGGAGATTTTCCAGTGATGACAGATTTTATCTCTTCTTTTTATGCGGTTTGCTTGTTTTGGTTGATTAGTAATCTTATCTGACCCTGGAAAAAAAATAAAATAAGTCAAAATATTTATAGGTATGTTATTTCTTCATTTCATGCCATGCAGGAAGATGTCAAGCTGATGAGTGACATAGGCCTTGAAGCCTACAGGTTCTCCATTTCTTGGTCAAGGCTTCTCCCAGGTATTATCACCAAAACTTATCTCATTCTTGTTCCATTGCTATTAAATAAATTCATACCCTTTGACAATATTCTCATTGGGATATTTTTCTAATTGCTGTTTAGGCAGCGGTCCATTATCTTAATTGGCTGCTTCTAATTCCTATTGTTGTACAGTTTTTTACTTAGTGCAATCCTTGTCTCTCTCTCATTTTTTTTTTTTTTTTGTGTGCTTGGAAAATAATAATCAGGGTTGTGATTTTCTCTCCTGTTTTTTTCTTCTCTTTTTGCAGATGGGAGAACTGTAAACCCAAAAGGCCTCAAATACTACAATAGTCTCATTGATGAACTCATTAGCCATGGTACCCGTCTTATGTTTTAGTAGTTTAAAAAAGATATCTAATATGATGCATCCTATTTTTCTAGTAAAAGAGGGTTCCAAAATTGCAATCTGCAAACTCCCATGTGGGGTCCATATCATGGTGTGAACTGTGAACTCAGTCAGAGTGGGCCAAAGATGACCCCCATAGGATCATTGTAAGATGTGGTTTATGGGCTTTCAGATTTAACAATTTTGATCCTTGAGCAGACCGCATGGGGTATACTCTACTTACGTGGTCTAACTCGTGGAGCCCACTTATATTCAGTTTTTGGGGTAGAATAGATGGAAAGATCTAACAGCCTATAGTATTTCAAACATGGGTTTTTTCTAAATTCAATTCAACGGTGAATAAATGTTCGGTGAGCATAAGATTGAGCATGACACCATAACAGTGGGAGCTAAGTGTGAAAGGAG
Source organism: Persea americana (assembly GCA_029852735.1). Lineage (NCBI taxonomy): Eukaryota > Viridiplantae > Streptophyta > Magnoliopsida > Laurales > Lauraceae > Persea > Persea americana. Next base: position 38,104,725 of record CM056817.1, read on the forward strand.
CTGCACTGATTAAAGGTAGCCCGGTAGAGTTGGATTGTACATGCAGTCTGCTCAATGGCTATCATTTTGACCAGTGTCAGCTTAGGTGAAAGAGGGGTGTAGCCTGTCGGTGGAAAATGGACTTTTAATATACATGCTGCTACAGGCCTAAAAATTCATGCAAATACAGGTGGGCAGCCTCAGGCTGGTAAATCAGCCAAATTCCATGTCTAAACATTGTGTATCATCTGAAACTGAAGTAGTTATTTCAAGCTTTCATAATATATCCGATGCCTAGATTTCAATTTTACTTCTGTTTCTTATTTGATCAAAACAGGAATTGAACCACATGTTACACTGCTTCATTTGGATTTCCCTCAACTACTTGAAGATGAGTATGGGGGATTGCTTAACCCCAAAATTGTGTAATGCCACAACCTCAGCTATGATGACATGTTTTGCTAGAAAGGCCTTATTAGACCAATGGGATTTGTTTTTGATATGTTCTCATTTTGTGATTCTCAGGGAGGATTTCACAACATATGCAGATGTGTGCTTCAGAGAACTCGGCGATCGGGTGGCCTACTGGACCACATTCAATGAGCCCAACATAATGTCCATAGCAGCCTATGATAGTGGATTCTTTCCACCTCAGCGATGCACGCCTTCGCCTTCTGCGAGCTTCTTCAACTGCACAGCTGGCAACTCCTCAGTGGAGCCCTACATTGTGACCCACTACACCTTGCTGGCCCATGCTTCAGCAGCTAGACTATACAAGGAGAAATACCAAGTGAGTGCAAGATTGTGCCCATGGTACTGAAAATTTTCAAGTTGAAGTTACGGTTAGGATTTCTTACAATGTGAGCCCATATTCGTCGGTCAGGACCATTGATCAGATGGGCCCACAATGGATAGAAATGTCCCAAAAATCTTGCAGTCCGGAGTATCACAGTCATCTAATCTTTGACCTGCAATGATATGGTTAATGAAGAAATGGATAATGTACAATCTGCAATAGATGAGAATGATTGGTTGGGTGATTTGATTCTTCTAAACAAAAGATTCTCCAGGTGTTATTAACCATGCAGAGGTAGGTCTATCAAAGCAGTGGTATGGACTATGGATCACTGAACCATTGGCCATAGTTAGGATGACTAGGAGCAATTATGGTGGCTCTTGGAAAACCTAAATCTCAAATTAAAGGTTGGCTCAATCAGCTACCGACCCATTTTATAATCATATTTCCTAGGATAGTACCAATTCAGGCTGAGAGGCCAGACCTGAGTTGCTTCATGCCTGATCTGATCTGTTTAAGTAGTATGGCTGGGCTTTCTTCTTTTCAAAACTTCAATTTTTCTTACCTTATCATGGCCAATCATCAGTCATCACCATAATAACTCTGGGAGTTCTTACCAAATAAAAAAACTGAGAGAGAGAGAGAGAGGATTAATGCAAATTTGTTTTGTAGGCCAAGCAAAAGGGTTTCATAGGCATGAATGTGTATGCCTTCTGGTTTATGCCTTACACGAACTCTACAGAAGATGTTGAAGCAACTCAAAGAGCTCTGGATTTCTACCTTGGGTGGTGAGTGCAATACATACCATTATTTTAACGTTCTTTACAGTTTCTCATTTGAGGCTTTAAAATCTACATCTATTTTCATATGTTCATGGTCATAACACCCGTTAAACTTTGTGGCCCATGGATAATCGTTGACGGTCCAACCCCTTTGGTGCTGTGCTCGAGTCGACAATGACTCTTTTAACTTTGTGCGCCTCCTGGTCACTATATTTTGTAATTATGTGATTTGAAGAAACTGATCTGATGCTGAATATCCCACATTACATTCCTGTTGTAGGGTCCTCGATCCCCTGGTGTTTGGGGACTACCCAAAGATTATGAAGAAGAATGTAGGCTCAAGATTGCCATCTTTCACCAAACGTGAGTCAAAACTGCTGAAGGGTGCATTTGACTTCTTTGGACTCAACCATTATTCTACAGCATACATAGAAGATGACTCCAGTGGCCCACTTCCCAATCAGAGAGAGTTCAACACGGACATGTTTGTGAGATTCAGAAGTATGATTAAATCTTCCCTTCCTCCTTATACTAGTATCAGTAAATAAAATATGAGAGATTTTCTATGGAGATGCAATTAAACAGATATGATATTGTGTTGCAGTTACTAAAGATGACACGCCTTCCAGCCAGGTATGATCAAAACCATTAAATCAGCCTGTGATTCAATGAAAACTGTATATGGCTAACAGAAAGTGTGAAATCAGCTCTTGCCGTTTTCGCTTCCGGTCATTCCATCCGGCCTGAGAAGTTTGCTTGATTATCTGGATAGAGCTTATGGCAATCCTCCTCTCTATGTACAAGAAAATGGTATGTTCTTTTCTACTCCAGAAACTATCTCTATATCACCATTCTTCTAAATTAGGACCCTATGCTTGAACTGTAGACCCTATTGGGTTAATAACTCTGCGAAGTCTGGCCTCCTAGAAACTCAGTCAAACTCCCCCAACTGACTTCACATGTTGTGGCCTGTTAACAGGAATCAACTCAGATCAGGCAGAGTTGAGTCTGGTCAAATTTTAAAAACAGGAGTTGTCCTGGTAGCCCAGTCGGGTGGGCCACGCTGCCTGTTGGCCCAGCTTACACAACTTTTGCAGGTCATGCTCCAACCTGATTACATGAACAGGAGTAAAGGAAACTAGTTTTTCTTACAAGATTCTCTATTTAGCAAGAACTGAAACTCCAGAGTTTTTTTTTTTTTTTTTTCTTTCACGTGGGCTGTGTTCAAATCTGGTCTGGCCTGGAAAATACCCAATTAACCTGTCCCTGACTATTTTATAGGGCCAGGGCCAGGGCCAGGATCCAGATCTGATCATGGGCTACAAACTTTGACTGACCAATGTAATTGTTTTGAAGGTACACTATGATTATATATTATTGCTCCCGTGGCTGAGTCAGATTCATGGATCTTGGGTCCAGTAGGCCTTGGGTACTGGTCCAGAACTGTGCCAATCAGGAATAAACTTGAACACAAAACCAGTGTGATGACATTCTTGTTTCGAAGTCAGAACCAATGAAAATTTAAGTTTTGGGTTCTCAATGGACTTTTGATAAATTGAGAAACAAAAAATTCATTAAATGCAGTCCATCCAATTCAACATCCAGGGCTGAACAAGCTAAGGCTTGGTTTTTCTCATTCCAAAGACAACTGAAATCCCTCAGTTAACTGGAATCAGGATTAGTAATATCTGTTGCCGAAACTTCTTGTTCTGAGTATTTCTTCTAAATCTCCCTGGTAATCAAATGAGAATTAAACCACACATGACATATCCATGAGCCCATTGAACACATGGTCGTAAGGCATTTATCTACAAAACACTCTCAGTTGCTATGAGTATTTTGTTCTCAATTAATTGTAGCTGTAGGATTGCAACTGGTCATAGGACATTCAGTTTTAAAATCTCTCAACTCCCCTCACACTGGGATCAAAGTACCACGTCATTGGAGATGATAGAAATCCTAAGAACTGTAGATTTTGCTGATTCTGAAATTTCTTCTGTGAAATCCTGCATACTATACAAACTAGGAGTTCCTCCACAAAACAGAATGCATTAATGAAAGCTATTCAAATATAACCCTCTAAAGTGTTATCATCTATCATTTGGTCAGGTTTTGGAATGCCACACAATGAATCACTCAATGACACTGCAAGGATCGAATACCTAAAAGGGTACATCAATGCAACACTGGAAGCCATCAGGTGCTGCCAATTAAACCCCTCTAAAATTAAGAGCTTGATTATAGTTTCTTCATTCTCTAAATTTCCTGATGGAAAAATGCATTCTTTGCAGGGATGGAGCCAATGTCAAAGGCTACTTTGTGTGGTCACTCCTAGATGTCTTTGAATTTCTTTCTGGATACCAATCCCGGTATGGCCTGTACCATGTGGATTTTGCTGACAAGGAGCTAAGACGACAGCCCAAATTCTCCGCTCATTGGTATGGAAAATTCCTCAAGGGCAGCAAAGAAAATAAGATAGAGAAGGCAGGAATGAATGCAGCGGCAAATGCAGCAAAGTAATTTTGCATTGGTTATCTTCGTAAAATGTAAAGGTTGGCTGGATTGTATTCATAATAAGAGGATAATGATGCAGAAATAGCAAGAATGAATGATTTCCTTACATCAAATGTTGATTGGTCGATCACAAATGTAGCCCTATCTCATAAACTTTTAAAAGCTATCTCATCACATAACCAAACCCAATAAAATGCACAAAAGCATTTTGTGCGCGCACATGTCAGTGTGCAAAAGACATAGGTGTGGCTATGAAGAAAGGAATATTAAGTAAAATAGAAAGGCATAAAAAGACACTAAAGGATTATACCTAGCATCATCCATATCCAAGCACATCTAGATATGCTCCTCTTCCTGTAGGGGCTGATGTATTAATTTGCTTAAATTTAATAATGCTACCCCCAAGAAGTTGAGACTTGTAGTCGTCACTTTTCTAACAGGAGACCATCACTTCACAGCCGTATCCATATTTGTAGGAACTTGGGCACGGTGCATGTCACTTATTAACTTCATACAGGTTCATGCACCCCAAGCCCAGCGACTCCTGTCCTGAAAAATAAAACAGGAATTCATATTTTTCATCCTTCCCAGAAGCCGTTTTGTTTTTATTTGCATTTAAACAAAACCTAGGGATGGTAGCAACTCATGCACCAGAACTAGGAGCAGAAGAGCTCCATCAGATGGTTTGACCCAAAAAGCAAACACAATTACCAAAACACAACCATATTACTACTTTTACCTTTCTGAAAGTAGGGCAAGCAAGTAGCAAATGCTGACCTTAATAACTCTCACATGATTGTTTTTCAAGTATGTGGGGCACCCACCAGAATTAAAGTTAAGTTTTTGGTTGCTAAAGTTTTAAAGCATATAAAGTTTTCCCAGATTCACACAGCATAAACCCTCCAATGGTTTATATAAATGGATGCATCCGAGGCGGATTAACAGGCTGGTAAGAGCTCTCCGTTTGACCATTCGATGATGGCGTCTCCGTGCTCTGCCCATGCCAAAATTCCATCGTCCTGCTGCCGCTAGAATCTGACCCACCACTGATGTGAGGGATTTGACCCCACCAGTTTGAGTTGCTTCCAATAGGGGCCGAAGGATATGGTGCAAAACTATTACTTTCCCACGCATAAAAATGCCTTCCTGCATTGTTTTCAGCGTCTGGGAGGTTCTGGCCAGATGATCCTGAGGGAATGAGGTAAACACCAGGCTGATCAGAAGAAGGTGCTGAGTCTATGGTGCCATAGCCTCTTTGGCCAGTGGATCTCCTCACAATGGGTAGAACAGGGGCCTGCACAGCCACCGGAATAGGTGGTTGGTGGTAAGAATGGAGACCATTGGCATGAGCATGAGCCAGAGAATTGCCCAGAAAGGGTGGAAGGATGACTGAGTTACCAGTGCTAGAACTTGACCTGGAACATTGAATAGGAAGAATCAGTGGGTTTGACTGCAACCTAAATAAATCCATGCATATTTCATCAAAAAATAAAAAAATAAAAAATAATTTATCAGTGCATATTGCAAGCACACAACCAAGAGATTATGCTTTGTACATGGTGCAAACGATGTTCAGATAGACACATAAGAATGGCATTCTTTTATGAGCAAGATATTTTACCAAGAAAATAATGTACGCAAATGTAAAACAGTATATAAATTATATACAACAAGGGTACTGAATGGCCATAAGCCCAAACACCCCCCCTCCCCTTCTTCTCTCTACATTGGACATCCGTAGACCACTAGCAAATACAAGGCCATGACATAAGTGTTATTCCCTGACTCATAAGTGAAACCCGTTATTCCTTGACTCGTGTCAGATATGTTATTCCCTGACTCATAAGTCAAATATATTCTCTAACTCTCAGATTAGTTCTATTAATCACCTGACTATAGGTTAGCCGTTCGATTGACTATAGGTCAGCCCCTAATTGGTGATATGAGGCATCCATGAGATGTATGATTTATGAGCCTATGTCATACGGTGGTTAGGTGCTTAGTAACCGGAACTTCCCCTCCCCATCCCCGATTGGATCCGTCCTCGGAGCGCTGATCAACCGAATATGAAGCGAACCATGCATGATCTTTAGTTTATGTGCATTTTCTTTTTTTGTAAGCTTAACATTTATCTTTTAAATGAAGAAACTTCTTCTGACTTATTAATTATTGTCTATTTTATGTGATCAAATTGCAAAGTTAATTTCTTCATTTTTTGTACTTTAATATATGGATAAGATATATTTTTTCCCATTAGTTAATTGTTTATAAACCCATAAGCACTATGCTGTATAGGCACTCTGGAGGCGCTCCAGACATATAATTATTTTAAAATTTAGCGTTCCGGTGCTCCTGCTCCGCGCTTTGGGCATTTAGGTTAGGTGGTTGTCCTAAGGCTAGTATTAGAAACTTTAATCTGATTTTAAATATTATTAAAAAAGCAATTGCTATGTTTTAATTGTAGAAATCTTCTCTATTTTTATAATATCGCATGCACATGTAGACTTAGAACTCTATTCACTCATTAATACTGATTATTGTTTTCTCCACAATCCAAGTAACCAGAACCTAGAGAGTGAACTTGTGGTGAACAGGATGCTTTAGACTTTTGGCATGCGCGTTGAGAGGGTGAAAGACAACAGGACAATTAGGAATCTAGTCACATAATGTTTTAAAAATAAAGGTTTTATTTTTCTCGCATTAGAATTTCTTTATAAATTTCAAGATTTATATAATTTATACCCTAGAATCTTGCTTATGTATTTGACTTACGCATATGAAAAATAGATACATAATAGTCGTGACTCGGAATTTAAAAGGCCCCAGGTTCCCAGTCGTGACAGCCCTCAAGTGGGATGCCACCCATGGGATCATCCCCATGCGTGTATGTAGCAATTAGATGTCATGCGTTAAAGATGAAACAAAGATACATGGTTCAAGGCTCAAATTTCAGTGAGTCAAGCCATGTCAAGAAGTAGAGATAGTGTGAGGACCCGTTCCTAGAAATACCTAGTGGGACCCAATTTGACCAAGTCAAATCCTTGATTATCCTATTTAATAGGTGATTAGCATGAGTGGTTGGTAATCCCCGTTAATTTAGCTTAAACTATAAGATTAAGACCATTGTGAAATTTATAGTGGTTTCCTAGAATTAATTTTCTAATTAGAAGCCTAAGTTGCAATCTTAACCATATATGGTATTTCCTACTTTAAATGCTAATTAATAGAAATTAATGGAATAGATGACCAATGTTCCTAAGTTTTAGAACTAGCTTGTATATATATAATCCTTAATAAATATTGGGTGTTTATTGTTAATTTAATAGGTTTTAATTAGATTAAGACTTAGTTAATGTTAGAATTAATATGAAGGGCATTGATAGTTAAGAACCTTCTAGAAACCCACCTAATGACCTATTTGCCCATGGCCCCATCTCTTTCCCATTTTAAACCAAGTTACCCTTTTGGTAATTAGCCTAAACCCTAAGCTATAAAACCCATAGCTATTGCAAAACCTAGCCTAAAACCCTAATTCACTCTCATCTTTCTTACCTCTCCCTAAGGAACCCTAATCCCCCAAATCTCAGCCCAAGAAGAAGCTAGGAGGCCACCCCAATTGCTCAACCAACACCTTAGGAGCTTGGAATTCGCATCTCTCTCAACTCCATCTCCAATTTCGAATAGAGGCAAGTAGACATGTTTAGATGCTTTAGTTTAATTGATTAATGTGCGTAGATTGATATTTACTGTGTTTGATGGATGTTTAGCATGATTCTGTTTATGGATGGTTGGTTGAATGATGTAATGTGTGGAATTGTTGTTCTAAGCTCGTTTATGTGATTTTTGGCCATTGATGGATGCAAATCCCCCATTTGGAAGATCAATGGCCCATTTGTAATGAGATCATGATGTGGGAGGTGTATATGAAGTTTGGAGATGATCAGTGTAGATCTGGATTAGGTTTGATGAAGTTTTGATGAAGAAAAGAAAAACGACAAAATTCTGAAAATGTGGAATTCGTGTGTACCCGGTCGACATCATCCCCCATGATGTCGACCGGGCACACAGGAAAGGCTTCAGTAACTGGGAGCAGAAATGGCCACAGGGTAACCGGCCAAGAGGCTCGATCGACCGGCCACACTACATTTCCACCCCACCTGCCAGATGTTTGTGGGAATGTCTGCAGTGTACCCGGTCGACCGGGTGGACCATGATGTCGATCGGGGACACTGCAGAATGTGATTTATGACTCTCAGTTAGCTGTCCATTTCCACAGAGCGCAAGGTCGACCCGTGGACCCATGATGTCGACCCGGTACATTGTAAACAGTGATTTTCCAGATTCAATTCCCCTCTTTCGATCTGATCATGTGTGGGCCCCGTTGACTTTTCATTTGAACCGTTTGGGACACGCTAGACACGAATCAAGGGCCGGGCTTAACCTTGACCCGTGTAGCCACCTAAGTAGGGTCTAAGGTTGTAAACGGAACCTGATTCAATGGTTATGGATGTCCTATGATGCTAAATACCTACAAGAGCACAAAGGATACATAATAAGCATCTGGGACTCCGTGATCACTGTCTTAGGTGAAGTGGGGCCCTAGACCTGAATGGAGGGGCAGCGATCATCTATGGATTTGTGACATATGGTACTTATTGATGAAATGGATACTAAGGCTGTTTGGTAGGTCCGAACCTTGGATATTGGCCTTGAAAGGTACTATAATCATGGCATTGTACTTAGGCTCTGATCCATGATCACGGTCAGTATTGGATGAGATGTCAGGACATGGCACTTGAAGTCCTAATTTGTAATATTGGGAACTTAACGGTAGATATTGATGGACGGCCTGTATAATGAGATAATGTTAATTAAGTGTATTGAGAAGCGGAGTTTACAAGGGTATGCATTATTAACTGTTGAGAATCGTAAGGATGGATTACATATACCTGAACTCCGTGCCTCATGCCCTTGACTAACATTGTCTCATATTAAGTATGATAAGGCTATCTAATTCGGAGTACCCCCACCTAGTGGTCTGTAGGATTTGTGGATGTACGATTGGTCTGCCGAGGGTTATGATGCCGGCATGGACATTGATATTGAGATATTGTTGGTCGACACAGTAGGTACCGGTGGGGGAGGGGTACTGAGATTGCCGGCGTTTGGACCGGGTGTGGATGGACGGTGATGTTGATCTAGCACGTAAGACCAATGGCTGGGACTTGGCTGTGGCTATGGATAAGTGATTGATGTTGATCTAGCACGTAAGACCAATGATTGGGACTTGGCTGTGGCTACGGATGAGTGCTGGACTCTTGTATGCTCTTATTCGATGAGACAACAGCGACGGGTGGCTATGACCCCCATGGTTGATGTCCATCGATAGTTGTCGGGACGACGATGATGGGTTGGCTCTAACCTCCCACGTCCCTTGTACTTCAACTGTGGACTTACCTTGTGTGCTCTTATGGATGTATATTGGATGTATTAATATTATGTATTTAGGATGTCGTTGCTTAGTGTCTTGACCGTTGACGTTGACACGGTTGGATCTAGATACGATGATTGCAGATATGGTAGGGTTACTTTCTCTGGTTACTATTGTTATTGGTGACATAGATGTATTGCATAGTTTATATGATATATTGTGATGATAGCTTCCCTTGTTTACCTGATATGTTGTATCTAACATCTGTTATATTATTATCTCGACTACTGTTCATGCACTACACTCCACACTGTTTATGTTGCACTTTGATATCCTATATCATTATTGAGGTACTAATTACGCAGGTATAGCTGGGATCAGGTATGGTCTTCTTCCCTATCTGTTAATATGATGTATTACCATCTAAGCATGCCTATTTGTCTGGCTCATCGAACCTGACCCAATCCTTGGTGTTTTCAGGTATATTCTCTTCCGCTTTCTTTGATTGGTAGAACTGCTTAGCGGCTGATCCGTTGCCGCAGGGTTCAGAGAATGGTGTAGTTGGTGCACCGAGAGGCGTCTATCAGATAGATCTCTATTCTTTCCTTTCATTGTAGTTGGTTGTGTTGGCATAGGTTTGAATAGATAGCTTAATTATAGAAAGTACCTTGTAATCCCTTAAAGTGAAATAAAATTTTAGGACTCTGTCCATCAGCATGCTCATATGAGATTTAAACTTGATTATATTATTGGATTTCCGCATTTCTTAGGTACTTTCTCGTAGCACCCCGAAATTTCTGGCGCCCGGATTTTGGGGCTTTACAGATAGCATTTTGTTTTGAACTGGGAGGAAAAAGGAAAGGAAAACCTCTAGGCAAATAACACATTAGTTTTTGTAACCTCAGACATATCACAAATCTATGAATAGCAAAATAATTTGGCAGAACAGAGTTATTTATCACTATATTTATAGCAGAAGATGGGACATTCTACTTTTCCACCCAAAATCACAATCAAGACCCAGTATTGGCTGAGGAAGAAAATCATAAAAACAGTACTCAGCCTAATGCGAGTTCATATTTCAGTGCTTCTCTGAATACACAAAAAAACATAAAAACTATTCTGGAAAAATATTCAAATCAACTGCAAGTTGGGTACAAGAGCAAACATAGCAGATTCACTCTGAAACTCCATATAAGGCAGAGAGAATTCCCATGTAAGTGGGAGATATTAAACTGAAGAGATGACACATGCATGTCTGTAAGCATGCATGGTTACTATGGTTTTGTTTTATGTCAAGAGAAAAACTCAAATCAGCAGGGTTATAAAAAATAAAAATAAAAATCATATCAGCATTTGAAACTTTGTATGTTTGACTTTTTTAGCAAGAGGTAAAAAAGACAAGAACTCACCCCTGACCGAGATAAAATGGATGTGTGTAAGCTCCTGTTCTTGGTACACCATCCGAATCAGATCTTAAAAGCCTCAGCATTATTGAGGAAACTTGAGCCTGATCAGCGCCATTGATGCGGCTGCTGGTTGGAGAAAATGAGGGAGAATGATGATCCCAGATGTTATGATGGAGTTCAACTGAAGGAAATGCATGTGAATTATTGATGTCATTAGGTCCAGAGAGTCCACTCCAATGGTGAAAAGTGGGGCCATCATTAACACCGTCGGCAGAATTTGAAGCTAATGATGGTGACTGGAGTGGCTGAAAGTAGGGCACATGAGGGTGTGAATGAGCAGCTGATGAAGCAGGTATATGCTCAGTAAATATAGCATGGTTTGCTATCAAATTGCGATCTGCATAGAGAAAATTTATTATCATATTTTTTTATATAAAAAAAAAAAAGGGCCTTCCCCTACCAAGGTACAAAAGAAAACCAGCAGAAACAAAAACTTACACGCAGCTGCTATTGACACCCCTTCCCTGCACGAATTTGGAACATTAAAGTGTTAGATGACGAGGTGAAAAGCAAGCAAGTAGCCCAGAATGAACAGTCAATCTGAAGTACTGTCAACCATGTAGAATTTTGTGTCTCATGCATGTGAGAAAGTAATATCGAGTCTGGCAGAGAATCCAAAATGAATGAATTGTGTTATTCAATACCTCAAACTACAATTTAGTAACAAAATGTCTCTGCACAATTAACTTAGTTGCTTTCCAGACTTTTTAGATTAATTTTCTTGCCATCTTTTTTAGATCAGTTGTCCTAGTGCACACAAGTCAATGTAAGTGTAAATTGGAATGTGATTCTTAGTTTGTATTAGGATAAAGTCAGGTATTCATTCTACTTTAATTGCAAACTGGTATGGTTCATCTGATTCAGTGAAACACCATACTGAATTAACAAACTCAACCTTTATATTATATATCAAGCTAGCATCCAGTTACCAGTGTTATGAAGAATTGACTCAATAGACAGCAAGTCAATTCTTTTAATGTTGAGGACTGACACTCAATAATCTGCGCATAAACGGGTGGCTTTCTGTGACTGTTATTAGCATCTGTATCTTCTTCCATTCATGAGCTGGTTCATGCAAATCCATGACAGGTATGCCAACCATAATAACACCAACCCTCTAGTACAAGATAATTAAATTTCAATCCACAGTCTTCCATTTTGAGTAGGGATCCTCATCACTCGTGTTCCTCTTTTTTTCCTGTTAGTAGGGGATCATTCTCATTGATTCCTCATTAATCATACTTCCATCTGGTAAGTGTTGTTGCCTTGGCTCCAAACTTTACTTGAGGATTAGTTGTTTCATCTCGCAGTCCTTGTTCACAATGTCCACTTCCAATTGCACCTCAGTCATTGCAAGAGTTCAGGTTGGTGATGATTTGTAGCAGGACCATCCATCAGATATGGCTACAAGCAGCACGAGCTCCACATGCCATGTCACACATGCACATCTTCAATGATGGGATGTTTCGGTTTCCACTTTCAAGTCATTCAGGGACTAGATTTCTTTTAATTTCAGATTGAATCTATTATAATATCCATTGATGCAGAAAATGAAGAGGTGAGGCAACTACAAGGGTGCAGGTACTGTAACAATTAAAAAATAAATAATAAAATAAAATAAAAGAAGATAAACAAAATACCTCAACATACATTACAGACTCTTTAACTACTCAATAACAAACATCTGTAGGAACCTTCAACCTAAACCTTTGTGAGATAATGAAATTGATCTAGTAACTATATTACAGTTAAGAAACTTGACTGTAATCAAAGGGTAATTTTATTACAAAGGAAATCATGGAATTCCCTCAAATCTAAAGCCATTTTTTGCTTGAATTCTTCCAATTCAGAGATAGCAAATCATTGAAAATTGACTGAAATGGTTATCACCGATTTTTCAGATAAACAAATCAATGTGATTAGATAAGTTGGTACTTCACTCATTCTGTAGATTTGCCAATCGATGTTTTTCTCCTGCCCAGGCTTCCAAATCCCATACAACTTACTAAGGATGCAACTGATTTTTCTCTCGTGAAAATGCCTACTACACACTGTAACCCTGTTCAGAATTGACCCCATGCCAAACAGGCCAAAATGAAATAATACATATAATGATTTTCAACACTAAAATGACCTAGACCATCCACACAAAAAAGAAACCAAACGAATAAATAAAGAAAATAACTTCAATCTGAAATCTCTAGATAATTAATGGTACCATTTTGAAGCCTTAAATGACTTATTCTGGAGCAATCAGTGACCAAGACTTGTGAGTTCAACTGCTAAGGAATGGCACCTAAAAAGACCTTCAAAACAAGCAGTTGTCTCTAGAACTTGTGTTGTGGTGGAGAGAAATGCACGAGAGGAGAAAAAGAGAAGTCAGATTTTGCATGGTCAACCATCACAAAGGGCGACACACATTGGCAAAGAGAGCTGGGGACATCTTTCACTCCATTGGTATCAAGAAAGAACAAGATACAATGTGGTAACGAGAGAACAACAGTAGATCATTAAGAATCCAAAAAAAAAATATTCAGAGAGAGAGAGAGAGAGAGAGAGAGTAATGAATCCAAAAGAACTACTGAAAGTCTTTCGTACAAAAAGCCTCTCAAATTGTTATCACATGAAACTTGCCTCTTTTACAATGGGAGATCACAACCAAGCCTCTTAAATAGCTTTCATCTCACATAGAAATGCATGATCAACCCTTTAAATAAAAGGTACAATGCCTTTCCTCAAACAAGGAAACTGTTTTGATAAGAGCAATGCGGTTATTTAAGTCAAAATAGGAAAAGCCAGATAGGAATGTTCTTCAAAAGGAAAGAATCGTGATCAATGTGATCTTTTCAAAACATGTAATCCAAGCCAAATGCATTCATGTTATAACATGGCAAGGTTTTCATTTGAACTCCATTTGGAAGATCATAACCCTCTTTTATACAACATTTCTCAATCATGAACCTCCAGTTATTTTTCCCAACCAAGTTCTCCACTTAACAAACTTTGCATTCGAGACCATTGGAGCGATTGTGGAATTTCTATACATGAATTAATTACAAGAGAATCGCATATGATGTAGAACTACAAAGGAAAAACAAAATTCAAACCAAAACAAAAACTGCAAACAAAAGAAACTTGAACCAAGTGCTCTGGCAGTAGTTTGTTGCAGTGAAGAAGAAAAAAAAATCCAAATCAAGCACAGGAAGAGACAAGATTTTATGAGGTTCATCACTAAAGGCTACATCAGAGGTCAAATAGAAAGACAACTTCCACTACTTCAAGAAGGAACAAGACGTACTGCAACAAAGAGAGAACACTGGATCAGAATGAACATATCGGACAGAGTTTATTACACAAGAGATCTAATAAACTGTATGTCTCTATCACACAACTCTCCATCTTCCACAACTAGAGTCCAAGGCCAAACCTCTTGAATGACCTCCGTCAATATGCAAGAAAGAAATACTCATGGAAGGTACCACCATATCTTTCTTCAGAAATCTAATTCCAGAAGAGCAACACTATTATTTGAGTCAAAATAGGAAAGCTAAAGAGGAAAATCAATATACGACTTTTCTCTAAAATGAAAACAACCATGACTTCCAAAAAGGCAAACTTTCCAAAACGCATGAGCCAAAACAGAAAAATTCCCCATTACATCTCCATCTTGGAGAGACTTCCTTTCAGTTCCATTTAGATACTCAACAACCTCTTCTCCGTGACATTGTCAATCAAAAGCCTCGTGACAGACATTGTTGAAAGAACAAATCGCAAATAGTTTTTCCAAACAAATTTATCCACCACAAACATTGCATTGGAGATCCTTCAAGCAATATAACTTCTATGCACACATGATTACAGGACAACTACATATGACCCAAAACTACAAGAAAAAAAGAAACTCAAATCAAAGTGAAAGCTAGAAAAGAAGCAACTTGAAACAATAGTCCCAGAACCGGTATCTTGAAATATTGATAAGCAAAAAAACAAAGAAAATAAAACAGGATCTAAAACAAGTAAAAGAAACGACAAGATTTTATGTGGTCTACCACTAAAAGCTATGCCCCGGAGGTGAAGATGAAGACGGCTTCCACCATATCAAGGGGCAAGAAACAGTGCAACAAAAAGAGAGAAAAAAAAAATGCAATGAACCCAAAGAAGAAAGAACGTCTTAGACAAAATCTCTCAAACAAAAGCCTCTCAAATTGTATCACATGAAACTATATATCTTCCACAAGGGAAGCCCAAGACCAATTCTCTCAAATTGTTTCACATGAAACTATCACTCATCCACAATCCACGAGGGGAGCCCATGACCAAGCCTCTCAAAAACATCCCTATCAAACAAGAAAGAAACACATGATCATTCTTCTAAATAAAGGTGGACAATACCTTTTCAGGTGGAAAAAAAAAGAAAAAGGAATCCATCTCCATAAGAGCACACAGTTGTTCTTTGCCCAAAAAAAAAAAAAACACAGTTATTTGGGTCAGGATTATTTAGCTAAAGAGGGCAGTCCAGGTAAATCATCCCTCCAAAAAACAAAAAGAAAAAAAGAAAAAAAAGAGAGAGATAAAACAGTCATCATCTCCGAAATAAAACGTTTTCAAAACATATGAGCCAATCCATATGTGTTTCTTGTTATAATAACTTCAATATGGACAAGGTTTAGGCACCAGGCATGGATACAAAGATTAGGACACTACAATTTCAAGAAGGCCATTATGTACCCACACACCAACCAGGGCAATGCCATTTTATACTTGCGGCCAATTCACCAAGACCTTTTCACTTGGAGAGGTAGATGTCGTCCTTAAGTGAGCAGTACTTGTGTACCTTGCTCCTTAAACGTTATGCTCAATAAATCATGAGTGAAATGATTCAGCTACCACAGCAATATTTTGCCTTTCTAAGACTTAAATTGGAGAGAGTGTAACCTAACTAAATAAATGGAAATTAGTAAAGAAAATAAAACGGTGTCGTTAAATTGTGAGTTATTGAAAACTGCTAAATTGTGAATTTGCAAAGCTTTATATTATTGTATAGAAGAATCAAAGGTAAAATTACAATGTTTTCATCAACAAACGACTTTTTAAGAGAATATCAGAGAGAATTCCAAAAGACAATGAGTCCTCCTTACGGTAGAACCCCCTTTTACACCATTTACTTTCCTTAATATCAGAATACAATCCCTTTAATTGGGGTGATATTACAACTGTCTTTCCTAAACAAGAATTCTGTACAGATCAACTAAATCAATTTAATAAATGAAAGATTTGCTGCCCAGGTCAACTCTTTCTGACCCCACTGCCAGAGATGTATCCTTAACAGTTTTAACAAAAACAGCATAAAACATGCATGAATACTTGCCAAGGCAATTCAAAAATGGAATTCAGGTAAATTTAAAGGAAAAGAGTAAGGAGGAAATACATAATGCTAGACTGAGAATGTGTTCAAGTTGCTAGGGTCATAAACTTTAGCCACGCCATTGCATCACACTTTGGAGCCTTTTTTTATTTATTTATATATGACGTGGGTATTCCTGAGGTATTTGACCCAACAGGACTAATCCCCCGGGTGGTGCTTGCTAAACCCACACAAAACTGACAGGACCAATCACACTTTGGAGCCTACTTGTATAAGTGAAAACCCAAGAAAACAGTACATATTCTCAGACAAGCATTTTTCCCCCAAACAAAAGGATCAAATGCGAAGCATGCACTTGTCCCAAACTATTTCCAATGCAGCAGAGAAATTTAAAGAAAAGTGACTAACAAAAGAGCCCATGAAAAGGGTAATCACACTTACTGAAACGCGGCAAGTCGTGCCAGCATGCCAAATGGACACCAATGGAGAGAAAATGACTGCAAAGAAGGAAGTAACTGGTACAAATCAGACATATTACCATGCACAGATCCACCAAAACAGAGTAAGGCATTAGATGGCTACCACACCACTTCACTCTTTAGATGTTTACTTCAGCCATAAAAGAACCAACTGATACATAACATAAGAAATTAAAAGGCAGCAGACAAAAGAAGTAACTGATACAAATCAAACATATTACCATGCACATATCCACCAAGAAAAAGGGCATAAGATGACTAGCACTACAGTTCATCCTTCAGACGTATAACCAAGAGTTCCAGCCATAAAAAAATCCAACTACTTCCAAACATCAGAAATTAAAAGGTTGCAGACAAAGGATTGAAATAAGTAAGAACTGTCAGTGTCACATGTAAGGTCAGCATAATCCAAACATCAAGATTGCTAGCAAGTGTCTGCTCCACACATGCATAAGCTAATCACAATTCCACCAAAAAAAAAAAACACATAAAATTGGAAGTGTTTAAGGGTGAAAACCAGCCAGTGCCAGGCTTGGTCCATAGTGTACCAAACCCAGATTAAGTAACCAGGGACCCATCCGCAAACTTAACCCAAACCAGGTCATGGACCTCAAGAATGAGCCTGGACCGAGAGCCAATCAAGGCCCAAATAACTATATACTGATGTGAAATGCTTATATACAATAAGGTACTCAGTATACATTTATTATACGCAATATATAATGAGCCCGGACACAGAGCCTGGCAGCCAGTGGTTGTGTCATCAGGCATGAAATCCATAGACTCAAACCCAGACCCAAATTAAAAATGGGTCCAAATAATTTGGATCCTTACCTTTGAGTGGGGCTAAGTTTACTTGGACTAATAATCAACAGGACCCTATGATGAATCGGTTGGATCGATTGTTAGTGTCTCCGGACTCGTTGGATATCTTTCCAGATTGTATTCAAAGAACTTTAGTTCGTCCGATTTCTGACCATTGCCCAATTCTGTTGGAATCAGGTATTGAAGATTGGGGTCCTCCATGTCAATTTGAAATTATGTGGTTACATTAGAAGAATTTTTCCCAATGTGTCAAAGATTGGTGGGGGGAAGTCAAAGTGGGTGGATGGATGGGTTTTTAATTGGCCCAAAAGTTAGGGAGAATAGAATTAAGCTTCAGGAGCAACTACGCAGGTTGATTTTTCAAGAGGAAATTAAATGGACGCAAAGCTCAAGGAATAAATGGTTAAAAGAATGGGATCGTAACACTAGATTTTTTCATGCTACAGCTAGTGCTCGGCAACATGTTAATCGGATCACTGATATTGATTCTAGAGGAAGAATTTGGGAGAATAAATCAGATATAGAAAGGGAGATTATTCATTTTTTTCAACAACTTTATACTAATGAAAGGAGAGTTCGACCATGGTTGGATGGTGCTACTTTCAAATGTCTCTCTTCTCAGAATGCGTCTTCTCTAGAAGCTTCTTTCTCTAAAGAAGAGATTAAATCAGCTATGTTTGGGATGGATGGTGATCATGCGCCAAGCCCGGATGGTTTTCCTATAGTGTTTTTTCAATGCTTTTGGAATTTGTTAGGGGATGATATGCTTGTATTCTTCAATGAATTTCATTCTAATGGTGCAATAGCAAAGGAGTTGGGTGTTTCTTTCATTGCGTTGATCCCAAAGAAAGAAGGTGCCATCTCGCTCGGATTTTCAAACCGATCAGTTTGATTGGTAGCCTCTATAAGATCTTGGCAAAGGTTTTGGCTAATCGGCTTAGGAGAGTTCTTCCAGAGGTTATTTCAGATTTCCAAGGGGCTTTCGTTGATGGTTGATTGACATTAGATATTGTGCTTATTGCCCATGAATGTATTGATTCTTGTTTCAAGCAACATCGTCCAGGTTTGATTTGCAAGTTGGATTTTGAGAAGGCTTACAATATGGTATGCTGGGGTTTTTTACAATATGTGATGGGCCGGATGGGCTTTGGGAAGAAGTGGAGTGGTTGGATTAATAACTGTGTTTCATCTGCTTATTTTTCTATATCGATTAATGGTTCTGCTAAGGGTTACTTTAAAAGTTCTCGTGGATTAAGACAAGGAGATCCTCTTTCTCCTATGCTTTCTGTTTTAGTAGCCTAAGCTTTTAATGTTTTAATGGAGAGAGCAAAATTACACGGGATAATAACACGCTTTTCTACAAGTAGCTCTATCCATGAGGTAACACATTTGCAATTTGCAGATGATATGGTTATATTTTGTGATGCTTCAATACAGCAGGTTGATCAGTTGATGCTGTGAAAAATATTTTACAATGGTTCCAGATGTTATCAGGTCTTAAGATTACCTATGGAAAATGTGAACTTATTGGAATTCGTATAGAGGATACTCGTGTTCAGTTGCTGGCTACTGTTTTTGGCTGCAGAGTAGGGTGACTTATTTTCTTTGGAATGTTCATATTGATAAAAGAAAGTTTCGTTTGGTGAAATGGGAGGTTGTTTGTAAACCTACTGCTCATGGTGGGTTGGGTATTCGATCTATTGAGAATATGAATAAATCGTTGATTGGTAAATGATTATGGACGTTGGGTAATTCAGTCCAAGGGTTATGGAGACAGATTATTGTGGATAAGGTGCAAAGGGAGGGGTGGTATATTCTGAATCTTTATTATAAGGCTTCAGGTATTTGGAAGTCTGTGCTTTCTGTTAAGGGCATGTTTGTGTAGCCAATTTCCACGGAAAAGTTGACGATTTTCCGCGGAAAACCTACTTTTCATGCGTTTGGTGCGGTAGTTTTCCACGGAATCGCTTTTTTGCCACATCAGCTTTTTCCTTTCTTACCATGGAAATGGACTTCCTATGGGGGGGTATGGGAAGTCTATTTCCATAGAAAACTAGCCGCCCTTTATAAACTCCATTTCCTATGCCCCCCTTTATAAACTCCATTTCCTATCCATTTTTTATGCAAAACCCAACCCATGTAATCAATTACCAAGTTCAGCCCATATCTTTACACACACACAAAAAAAAAAAAAAAAAAAAAAAAAAAAAAAAAAAAAAAAAACATTGACCACCAAACAATAAACACTAGTTTTCCGTAAGGAATCCACAGCTGCACCAAACAACATTACCACCAATTCATCGAGGAAAAACTTTTTACACCAAACATGAATTTTTAACTTCCCCAGAAAACCTTTTCTAAGGTATTTAAAAACCATAGAATTTGATGATGTGGCAAATTCTTCTTTCCATGGAAGTTACATGTAGACAAACGTGCCCTAAAGGTGAATTTGATCGTTGGATTAGATATAAGGTTCATGATGGGAGAAAAATCCAATTCTGCATAATGAATGATGTGGTCAGTCTAGTTTAAAGAATTTGTATCCTTCTCTTTACAATTTGGATAGGCGTCCTTATGCTTTCATAGCTGATAACTATCAACTCTTAGGAGGTTCTGTTGTTTGGGATTTGCAATTTCGTCGTGATTTGCAAGATATTGAAGTTACTGAGCTAAGTAACTTGCTCACTCCCTTGGAGATGAACTATCTTTCTGTTGATAGAATGGATAAAAAAATCTGGAAGCCTGATTCGAAGGGCAATTTTTCAATCAAATCTTTTTATAAGGTTTTGATTAATTTTGATGGCAGGGAGGAAGGGGCGCACAGTTTTTGGAATTCTCTTTCTTCTCCCAGAGCTTCAATTTTTTGTTGGGCGGCGAGATTGAATAAAATCCTCACTATGGATCAGCTAAGACGAAGACATGTTATCGTTGTTAATGGTTGCCCGATGTGCTTGAAGGCTGAAGAAACGTCCAATCACTTGTTGATTCATTGTTCCTTTGCGTATAAAGTTTGGGCTGCTATTATCAGTAAATTTGGTACAAGTTGGGTTATGCCTAGAACTATTGAGGAACTTTTTACTCAATGGAAGTATAGGGGTAATATGTCCCATGCTAAAATTTCATGGTGGTTATCTCTTTACACTGGTATGTGGAAGATTTCGCTAGAAAGGAATAATAGAATTTTCAGAAGCAAAAGTAGATCAGTTGACGAGATAGTTCAATCTATTGTCTGGACGGTTTTGGAATGGGCGAGTAGGGCATCAGATTTTGTTGGGATTCTGATGGAACATCTTCACAGATCATGGGCAGCTTGTTTTAATGGTGGAAGAAGCTCTAGACTGGTTCATACAGTTAGTTGGCATTCTCCTCCAAAAGGTGTTTTGAAGCTGAATTTTGATGGTAGTTTTGTTCATCAAATTTGTATGGGAGGAATTGGTAGTGTTATCCGTGATTGGGAAGGGAAGGTTGTGAAGAATTTTTCAGGACCAATTAATTCGTTGGATGCAAACGGTGCTGAAATGTTTGCGTTGCTGGTGGGTTGCCGTGAGTTCAAAATTTGGGAGGTCATAATGAAGGAGACTCTTTATATGCTGTTCAGTGGGGCTCAGGAAAAACTTCTTTTCCTTGGAGATTGGTGGATTGGGTGGAGGAGGTGCAAGCTATTTCTTCTCAAATAAAGTCTACTTTTCATCACATCTTCCGAGAAGAGAATGATATGGCGGATGCTCTTGCTAGGGAAGGGGTCTTTCATTTACACATTTCATTTAATGTTTAACTTCCTGAGTTGTTAATCTTCTTGTTTTCTCATCCGATGTTTGTTTTTCTATTCCTGTTGTTTTCTTTCTCTTCTTAATAAAACTTACTATTATAAAAAAATAAAAAATAAAAAAATTGGATCCTTTGGGGGCTCACTTATTTGGGCCCTATTTTCAACCCTAGACCCAAATAATAATTTTAAAAAATAATACTATCATAGGGAGACTTCACACAAGAAGAAGCACTTTGCATTCACAATAATGAGAAGAAAAAAGAGAGCTTTTATTGAATTGCAAATGAGAGATTATAAGATATTTATAAAAGAGGGGATGAAAATCTTGCCTATTAAAGGCTCCAGATAGGATTTTATTTCCCTTCATGAAATTGATTACAAGTCAATCTCTTGATGGAATTTTCTTTCCTCCCTTACATCAATCAATTATTCTCAATTGATTGCATGTCAATCATTTCCCTAGATTTAAGATATATTATCAAGATCTAGGAAACCTTATTGGAAGGTTACATACTTAGACAGTAAGTATAGAAGGGCTAATGGGCTGGCCATCCATAGTAGAGCCCAATGGATCAATCATCTATGGGCCAAGCCCAATAAGCTTGCCCATTATGTTTAGGCCCGATGGGCTGGCTGGCAATAAGCCTAATTTCTAAGCCTTCTTTTGTAGGTCCTGAGGCCCATGACTACATCAGCCCTAAATCCAAAGTTTTCAGTCCGGCTGAATAAGCTGAAACTATTCAGTTCAGTCAAGACTCAAAATATCCCAACCGAATTGTTCATTGAAAAAATGTGTCCTACATGTTTGTTTCGGTCAGATGTCTCAACCAAACAGCTCATTTAAAAAAGTTGGCCTACATTTAAGAGATATTGAGCTATTTTGGTCCGAGTTTCAGCCTATTGGGCCAAACAAGGACGTCACTGCAGAATAATCTAACTCTTTGACAAAACAGCCCTTTGTCAGGGCTGAATCTTAGGGCATAACTTTTTTTTGGCCCCACAAAAGGATCAGAAGTCTAAGTAAGGACAATATTGCATAAACATTGATGTGGCTTAATGATTCAGAACAACATTTTAAATTGATTTGGCATCCTCTAATAGAATGTTAATTTCAGAGAGACGCCATTAAACTGATATCTTATTTCATTGAAAAATTAAACTAAATGTACAGTACAACGACATTTAATGAAGGAGGTAATCATGGAAACTAAATCATCTAATCCTGTCGAGGATCTTCTTAATCTAATAAGATGACCCATATCCTAGCCATATTTTAACACATCCTAACAACAAAAGCTGGTCTAAAGTACCTAAACCATAGAACCTCAGTACCACGCAGAGATGAAAGCACAAATCTGGCCAAGCAACAACTGAATTTGAGTGAAGCTCTGCTGGACAAACTACACGATTGTACTTGTTTATTTTTTGAATTAAACACCATTGTACTTTTAAAGGTCAGGTATCCTGAAATGAGGTGGATGTATTTATTCTGTTGCATGGTATACATGATGTTAGGCTCATTGGACAAGTTACTTAATATGCAGCACAATAGGGATGGAAACGGTGTGGGTCGGGTCCGGGTCGGGGTGTTTCCATACCTAGCCCGATTGACATATAACCCATCCCAAACCTGCCCCGCCCCATAAACTTATGTTAATACCCGCTCCAACCCAAAAAAAAAAATGTCACCCCGCAAACCAGATTACTGCAGCCATCCACATCTCGGGGTGTGAACTTAGGATATGTGGGATAATTGCATTTCTTTCCCAAGGTCCGCGTGTGAGGATATAAAAAATCCTCCACCAGTTGCATGAACATTTCGTGGAAGCTTACGTGGTATTGTAACCCGAAGTCCGTGGTCATCAGATTTCGTGTTACAACCCAGACATTTATTCATATGTTGCCATTTTCACATTACATCATCAAACTATTGTATTTCATTGAACTAAAGTATTCAGAGCATAGCAGCATCAGGTTCTTTATTCCCCAAAACAAGTTTAAGTTACAATTAGAAAAGGTGCATTAGTTACAACCCAAGGAGCAAAATGACCAACAAGGGCCAAATCTAAAATCCAACTAAGGCTGGGTAGTCCCTTGTGACGAGCTCTCACACAATACAGACTCCACCCCATTTGTAATAAATAAATTGGGATGGGGCAAGGCAGCAGATTGGGCATGGTGTTTGGTGATATATTCATATAATGAAATACTGCATTGAAAATACAAAAATATTACCATACTAATTTTATGAATATTCAAATTTTTAAACAAGTAACAATATGCCACCTAAAAAAGTGAGAAATCATAATATTATAACATACCAGCGCAATCAGTCACATAAAATTTGAATTCAACTTAAATCCCAACTATCAACTGCATGAATTTTCCAATTCAACTTAATTTCAACTAAATCAACCACACAAATCTTTCAGTTCAAATCAAATCCATATAAAAGTTGAAAAAAACTCTCAGATCATGAAATCCTAACTCAATAAACCACATAAAAGATGGTTCCTAATTTTAAGGGGCACAATTAAAATTTCTTAACTAATTAGCAAGATACATTTTAAGAAATAACTAATGGTGGGTATTATTTTAGATTTCAATGACTAATGAGGTTTGCAATTAATAGGTATAATCACCAATTGGGGTGGAAAGACGAAATCCGAACCTGCCCTGAACCCGTGACAGGTTTTCACCTAAATACCCAACTCGCCCCAAACCCAATGAAACCTCTACCAGACCCACTTCTAACAGGACGGGCCGGGTAGGGTCCCATTTTGGCCCCACCCATAAGCACACTTATACCAAATTCTTGACATTTTGACATCATTTAATCCTGGAACTAGGCCTTCAAGATTGAAGTAGAAATGAGGCCTCTGGGTCAACAAAGGGAGAAAACGCACATAATACGTGCTTCAAAATGGGCATAAACAGAATTAATGTTTACAGCTTACAACTTCAAGCATATTCAATTTAGATCAATTAGTCACAGAAATTCAGTAAGCAGATCCAATTTTGTCACAAGATGGAAGCTACATGATGAGAAAAGTCAACCGCCAGGTAAGTCAGATGGCACATGCAACAAATACAAAGTGTTGTATGCACCAAACAAAAGCTGACTCAGCCATACATGAAACAAACATGAGAAAGAAAAAGAGAGAACGATAAAAAAAATATACAATTGAAGCTAAACAAGAGGCCACACCAAAGTGTGAAGCTGATAGTCATTATGGTGTGGATCCATGAAAATAACGATATCCACGATACATGTTGATGAAATCAAAGCTTTACATAATATTTCAAATCTTGTATATTGTCTCCAAAAAAACAAAAAACTTCGTATTTACTTTTTATTTAATGAAACAAAAGATGTAAAGATAAGGTCTGTGTAACACTTCAATATTTAGTACTATCTTCACTTCTTGTGCACAAAGAATCATATGCAGAATCACACTACTAAAATTTCCACAACCAACAAATTACTTAATCATTAAACAAGATAGAAATGAGTATATGAGATCACATTGTCATTTTACCATTTCAGGATGGCTGAGATCATTTAAGTCATCTTCAAGTGTCCAGTCATCCATGTTAACTTCTCCACGATGACCATTTGCATAAAGCCATAGACCATTCTCAACTTTTCGGCAGTTAGGACACTGCATCTCTCCTTTAGCATTGAATGCTGAACCAATACAATCTGGAGGGGAAAAAAATGAGAAACTTACCAAGGTGTCATACTCGTAGTCCCAACAAAATCATTATAGCATTCATGATGCAGGCCATGCCCCATCATATTGGGCCCAGGGCCCATGGACCAGCCTAGGCCATTAGGCCCAAGCGCAATCTCAGCTGCACTAAGGTGTATACAAGGAGGCCCAAGGTCCCTAATCGTGCAAGCTAATATAATATGGGCTTATTAGGCCTACGAAAAAATTTGATTTATTTAAACCCAAAGGACTCACCTATATTTACAACACCACTTAAAAATGGGTCCCACTTAATATAGAATAATGGAGAATGTTTTCCTATGAGCAGACTGCACATGCAGTTTAGCTCCTTGGGGACCACTTCTTCCCATCTACCTTCCTCCTACTGGAAGACATGTAACTAAGTGGGCCCCACAAGCAGGACTGCATATTAGCAATATGCAGTCTGCTCTTAGGAGAAGATTGTTCAGTGAATAACATAGAAAAGAGGATCAACCACTTTGAAACTTAGTGAATGTGACCAATGGAATGAACCACTTCAACCCCATCCTATTTTATTTCTTTATTTCTAGTTCTCTCTCTTTCCTTTTTTAGCTTTAACGGTTGCAATAAAGTCTAGATACAACATAATTTTTTTAAGGAGGAATTCTGATTCTTCATTTAGATTGTTAAGATTTAGGAAGTACTCCACACAACTGGTACATGCATGTGTGTTGGTGTGGGTGGGAATTGCTTCATTTGTGCAGCCATGTGGTGCAGATTGAATTACTCCAATTGTACAGCCATATGGTCTATAAAAAGGGATCCGGCATGTATTTCAAGAATATATACTCAATTGAATAACATTATTCTTTCCCATTCTATGGTTGATGTGTTATGACCTTAGAGAAAACCCTAGATATGGTCTTGTGCTAAGCTAGGCCTGAAGGTGCCTTGATTGGGAAATTCTCTCATCCAATCTGCTACACGAATTCATCATCATAAAAGACGATCCCATTTATCTGGAAGGCTTTGTCAGATCCACCAAACATCGACATCATTTTAATCATAATTAAAGACATGCACAAGATGAGAAAAGCAGGCACTAACATCAAACACCAGCTTGGCCCTGCTAGACTGGGTATATTGTGATGTGTACTCTGGGTATATTGTGATGTGTACTTGTGTAGGATCATGTTTTTCCACCTAAATCCCATTCATTCAAGTTTCAACCACACCATAAGAAATTTTTTATGAGGAATAAAGAATAAAGACATCCTGAGGATCATCATATATAATAATGAAAAAACTTACTACAGATAAGTGAAATATCAAAACAACAAAACCCTTTACACAACCCAGCAACTATTCTAGAAATTTTTAATAGTTTTTGTTTTTAATGGTAACATGACTTCTGAAAAGCTTTAATGATTTTAATAATAACTAAATGCCTAAATAGGTAAATAAATTGATACCATAAAAAACCAAGAGGTCTTGTCAGACAAAACAATGAAAGGACCTTTCTTTTCTGTTTTGTGTAAAATAATAAACAAATTCATTAATAAAAATTACCAAGTAAATTTTTTTTTTAAAATTACTTTTAAAGTACAACATATGTAACCATTGAAAAAACAATTAATTAACCATGAACAGTGCACATTTGAATCACAACCTTACCATGTGACGCTAATGCAAACGCATGATGGTATGGGCCACTTGGAAGATGGAGACTTGTGCAGGTCTACTAAAGCTTGTGCAAATCCTATGCTATTCGGCAGTCTTATTAAATCTGATTTTCTATTTAATCGAGGTTTTTTTATTATTTCCTTATCTGCAAAAATTATAACTATTAATGGTTGAGATCATTTGCTATATGAAGACTAGGATGGAACAAGGATCATTTTAAAGAACTCAAATATACAAACGTATAGCTTATGTCGAAACATTTATGAGAATGCTGGAACACTAACCATAGGTTTCTTCTTGGAGAATTCAATTGTATGTGAGGCACTTAGGGAGCAAGTCGCAAGGCATGTGGCCCTCTTAGTTGTTACGTGAGAGATTGATAGAGGTCTTTGAGAGACAGAGACAGAGAGAGACAAGTCCCTACTTCTCATTGCATTGAGGCTTATCTTTCTATAGTACAAGGCTTGCCTAAAATGTACAAGGTTACAATCCATTGACCATCGATCTGATGACCTAATAGGTATATACATAGATACAATAGATAGAGTACAGCAAGGAGTTGCTCCTTTTTTCTTGATTTATAGGGTAGACCCAACCCACCAGGTCAGCCCATACCTCAGCACCCCCCTCCCCCATCTCAAGTGCTTAATGGGAGAATGTGAGCATCTAGGAAGCACGGACACCTCTCCGGGGCCGTCGTGTCCGTGTCCGACACGGACACGCTCGGACACACCAAAAACCGTATCCTTTTTTTTTTTATATTTTATATTCCGGACACGCTGGGACACATTAGGGACACACTGGCCTCTTTAAATTGGAAAAAAATTAAAATTAGAGTAAAAAAGAAAAGAAAAAGGGGCTGTTTGTAAAAAGTTATAACTTAAGAGGAAAAGGGGGCTCTTTTAATTTGTCCATCCATCCCTAAATGAAAGTGAAAAAACCCCATTCGTCCGTCCAGCCCTAACGAAAGAAGAAGAAAAAAGAAAAGGAAGAAGAAAGAAGAAGAAAAGAAAAGAAGAAGAAGATCTGCCATGGTACTGCTTCTGCTTCCTTTTTTTTGCTCATGGTACTACTCCTGCTCATCAGGTACGTTTTTTTTTTTTTTTTTGTTGCTGCTGCTCTTTTTTTCTCTCTGCTGCTACTTCTTTTTTTGTCTTTTTCTTTTCAGTTTTTGCTGCGAAAAACATTTTGTTGTTCTTTTTTTTTTTTAGCTTTTGCTCATGCTACTGTTTTTGTTTTTTTTTTTTTGCTCGTCAAATCTGTTTTTACTATTTGTTGTTTCTGTACTAATTTTTTTGTAATCTGCTGCTTTTGTTTTTTTTTTTTGGCTGATCAAATCTGTTTGTTGTTTTTGCACTATCTTTTTCAAATCTGCTGTTGTTTTTCTGATTATTAGATATTCTGTTTTTGCTGTTTTATTCTTTGCTACGTTGTTGCAAACCTCCTTGATGCTACATTTTTTTTCACCATGAATATGCAAATATGCAAATGTCCTTGCTGCTGATGTTTTTTTAATTCTTGTTGCTGTTCTTTATATCAAATAATTCTTTTTTAATTTATCAGCTGCTTCTCCACCTCTGGAATTTAGGAATATGAGTTCCATTCCTGGCTCTAGCTGACACCCCTCCAATGAAGAAGATATAAATAGGCCTCTATGGAAATATGTAACCAAGTTTGAGAAACTTAATGAAGGAGGGGGAAATATTACAGTGGTACACTATTACTAGGATTTTTATTTATTTGATTGCTAAATTGATTACAAAGTTAAAATGATATTATCTTTTCTAGTATATGATTAGATTTATTATTATTATTAAATATTAACGTGTCCCCGACATGTCAGTGTCTACTTTTTTTAGAAATGTCATGTCGGCGTGTCCGTGTCGTGTCGTGTCCGTATCCCGTGTCCGTATCCGTGCTTCTTAGGTGAGCATTGAGATCCTAGATACCAAGTGCAAAAATCGCATTGTTGAATGACTCTGAAGAAAACTGCAGCTTGGTCAGCAGAAGGAATGAAGAAAAGATGTAGTCTTTTGCCGAATGAAGTGGCAGTTAGCCTCAATATGCTTAGTCCGTTTATGAAAAACATCATTGAAAGCCAGTTTCTTGGCACTTTCACTGTCCGAGTAGAGCGGAGTTGGGCCGGAGATTGGAACTCTTAAATCACAGAGCAACCAACGAGGCCAAATGATTTCTACAGTAGTGTGCAAGAGTGCTCAATATTCAGATTCCACCGATGATTGAGAAACAATTTCTTGTTTCTTGCTTTTCCAATATATAAGAGAAAATCCAAAAAGTTTTGAGAATCCTATCGTGGACTTACAATCCTTGACATCATTAGCCCAATCAGAGTCGGAATAGCCATATTAATAACCAGAAACACCAAAAGCTCGAGTTGTTACTTGTTAGTGAACGACAGAGCAATATATATCAAAGGGTCCTAATAGCCCCCCTCACGTGTGGGACTCCGCAAATGGACAAAAGCACGCCAAACAACCATACATAGACAGAAACACATCCCTAGGGATTCAAACACATGACCCCCGATTCCGATACCATGTTAGTAACCAGAAACACTCAAAGCTTAAGGAAACTTAATATGGTATTAGAGCCAACCGCTCGTGAGTTCGAATCCCAGGAGAACCAACTCGTTAAAAAAATTAAATAAAAAAAACGTGTTACCAAAAGTGTGCTAACCGGGTTCCACTTGAGGGGGAGTGTTGAGGAGTGCGTTCCACCTGAGGTGGAGTATTGAAAAGTATTTATGCTGCCTCTACTAACACCTCTAGGTTTTGATAGGAATGGTTAGCTAAGGAAACTTAATAAGCCAGTTCAAGACAGACAACTATTTGAATGTTTGAGAAGAGCTCTATTGGCGGTGACTTGCAAGTATCGTAAGATACAAAGAACAACCACCGAATATCCAATCTGGTATAGTAAGCATGCAAACTGGCACGATACGGCCCAGTTGTGCCTAAGCTGGTAAGGCCTCAGCCCAACATGACCTGCATGCACGGCCACGGGCCGGTGTGGGTCGTGCCAACCCATGGACTAGAAAAGGGACCATGGCTAGAGTCAATCCAGCGAGAGGGGGACACGTGGAGTTTAGGAGAAGGATAAGAGCCTTGGAAATATGGGAGAATCCCCACGCATGCATGCCAACAATGTGACAACAACAGATATTCATATTTCCATGGAGTTGGAATTAATCACATGTTTTCTTAAACAAGCCTCAATCAATATGGATCCTTCTTTGGTGGCTATATTAGTGGAAAGAACCGTTGAAAAAGGAAATTGACATTCATAAATGTGCATAAATGGTAATGAAAACGTGTTACTTGCAATACTCCACCTTTAATGGCATTAATTTCATTGGGTTGAAGGCTTCAGATTCAGCTCACCAAAACTGAAAATCATATCTTCCCAATGCTAATAAGTAATACCCATTTAAGCAAGGGTAATGACTTTGATTACCATCTTCGGAAAGCCAAGCCGGGCTGGGCTGAGCCACAAGCTGGGGCACCCTAGCCCAACACAGCCCGGGTTGCAACGGGCCATGCCTCGACTGGGCCACAACAAGTAGCAACCTGGGCAATGTTGGGCTAGGGTGCCCCAGGCTCGTGGCTCGGCCTAGCCCGGCTTTCCGAAGATTGTAATGCCCGAGGCAAGCCACAACACATTGACCAACATGCCGGGCCATGTTGGGCCTGGGCGGCCCAGCCCAGGTTGCATCCCTTGGTGATAGTGAGATAATCCAGGCTCCCAACAACGAGATAAACTAGGCTCCCAATAACTTCTCGATATCAAGTAGGATCTAGAAAAAGGTCACCATCTTTTGTTCGAAGTTTCAAGTTATGTTCAATGGGAGTAGAGACTGGCTTGGTGTCACTTAAACCTGCTCTTTGGATCACGTCATTACAATACTTCGTTTGAGAGAGAAGATATACTTCTAGAGAATAAGAAACTTCAATCCCTAAGAAGTATCGAAGATGACCAAGATCTTTCATTTCAAATTGGTTATGTAGAAATCTCTTAAGGTTTTGAATACCCCTGGGATCGCCGCAGGTAATAATCTATTGTCAACATATAGCAAGAGAAATACACAACCAAAATAAGAATTAAATGTGAAGAGAGTATTATCATGATCACTTTGTTTGAATCCCAAGCTAAGAACACAAGTGTTGAAACAATCAATCCAAGCTCGCAGAGCTTGTTTGGGGCCATAGAGGGTACACTTGAGTTGATGCACATGATGTGTTGGCCAAACAAGTCCAGGAGGCGGTTGCATACAAATTTCTTCTGTAAGAAATCCATTCAGAAAAGCATTTTGGATATCAAGTTGATAGAGAGGCCATTGTTGAATGGCCGCAACAAAGATAAAAGCCCGGACTGTTGTAATCTTTGCAACATGAGCGAAGGTCTCTTCATAATCAATCCCATACTCTTGATTGTATCCCTTGGCTGAGACACGGGCTTTATAATGATCAATAGAGCCATCGGATTTAGTTTTGATCTTAAAAATCCATATGCACCCAAATCAGTTTAAACTGTATGCAGCGAAACATAACTGAAACTGAAGGCTCTCTAATTGCTCCGGCAAACCTTTCATTAAAGATACAGGCCATGGTCGATGAATGTATGCAACAATTGCTTTTAGTGACTCCAAGTTCAGTGACTCCTTCTGCTACTAGTTCTGCTATGACAAGCTCTGGCCCTTCAGGTAAAACAAATTTTCCATGGATTTTTTATTCTAGGGCTTCGTATCTTATGACCCGTGATTCATCTCTTTTTGAGTTGATTGTCACTCTCCCTTTACTAAGATGTCTATACAAACTGTTGATGGTACTCCTTTCTCGGTAACAACCAGTGGATCAATTTCAAATAAATTGCTTTATGTATCCAATTTTTATGTGTCCCAAATATTTCCATCAACTTAATTTCAATTAGTCAATTGACATCTTTTGGGCACATTGTCTCATTTTCCTCTACTTGTTGCTCTGTACAGAATCATCTCATCCAGAAGCAAATTGGGACAGGTCTTAGGCAGAGAGGGCTCTAGTTCCTTACTTCTCTACATCTTTTTCTCACCCGCTCATTGGTGGCTTTGGTTTCGTCCGCATCTTCTTTCAACTTATGACACTCTTGCTCATGGCATTTGCCTTTAAATAAAATAAAACTGTTCCTTTCTAAAAGTAGTCTTGAAGATAGTTTTGTAACAAGCGTTTCTTACTGTTTTGGTTGTAAACTTGGGAAACAACATGCTTTGCCTCTTAACACTAGTAACACTGTTACTCATGCACCTTTTGAATCAATTCGTTCTGATATTTGGGGGCCTGCTTCATAGCCTACAAAAGTTTTTTCTTTATATTATGTTGTTTTCATTGATGATTTTACTCATTAAACTTGGCTTTATTTGATGAAAGATAAATCTGAATTTTGTCCATATATGCTGATTTTACAAACATGGTTTTCACTTAGTTTGAAAAGCAGATTAAAATATTTAGGTCAGACTCCAGAGGAGAATGCCTTTCTCACAAATTCAGGTCCTTATTAGCTGTTCAAGGTGTCTTACCTCAGCTATCTTGTTCAGCAAAACCCCAACAAAATGGTGTTACTGAAAGGAAGTATGGACATATTATTGAAATTGCCCACTCATTAATTTCTTCCTCTCACATTCCCTTAGCCTTCTGAGGAGAATCAGTTTTAACTGCCATTTATTTGATCAATAGAAGTCCTTCCACTGTGGTATTTTCAGGCAAAGCAGAATCAGAAGGGAAGCAGAGGAATTATTCTCAACCAATTAAAACAGGAAGTGTCAAACCAAAGGAAGGCGACGATCTTCCAATATATTCCTATGGGACAGAGAAGGACAGAGACGGTATAGGCTCTGTTACCAAGTTACGTGATAGATAGGGAGACGTTTTTGAGAGAAAAGGCTACTTCTCATTGCATTGAAACTTTCTTTATATAATACAAGACTTGCCTAAAATGCAAAAGATTACAATCCATTGACCATCGATCTGATGGCCTAAAAGGTATATACATAGATACAATAGATAGAGTACAGCAAGGAGTATCTCCTTTTATCTTGATTCATAGGGTTGACCCATATCTTGACATTACTATCTCCTCTTCTTGATTTTACTGCTGCTAGTATCATTCTTCTTTTTGCGGGTAGATGCATGTGATTGTTGCTGAATCATTGTAGATCAAAATCCATTTCAGGTAAGCACAACAATTTGATTTTCTATTTTCATTTCTTCTTGATTTGGGTTAATTGATTGTTATCGAGCAACTAAAACTGCTATGTGTTTTCAGTTGAACTTTCAATCTCATTATCCATTGTTGTTGGCCTAATATACTTGTTGGGATTTTTATAACTTGCTAGAAATAACAAGCTCTGGGCTGAAATTTAGAGTTAAATAATCCAGGTTATAGGCTTAAATCAGATTGACCCGAACAGATCTGAATTGGGTTCAGATTGGAACTCAGCCAATCAGCCTACATTCGATACAAATGAGAAGAAGTTGAAAACTGTCAAATTGTTAAATGAAGGCACCTTAAACTGCAGTGTTGACTTTGCCAATTTTGTTTGTTTCCTTACATCAAAGATGGCAAAATCCAAATTCAACACTGTAGGTATTACATTGTCAAGCACCACAATGAAGCCATGGTAGTGTAGTACAATGGAGCCAATTGCAGGATGATCAATTTTCATCCATGAACAGGAAGAACTTTCTCTACAATTACCAAAACCAGCACTGGAACTTCTTTAAGGTTGTCAAATCCTACCACTTCTTTTTTTAAATATAGAGGTTAGTACTCACCCAACTCCATCCCCATCACTGCTACAGCCAGGGATTGATCCCTGGTTGTTTCTGTGGAAGGGAGATGCGTCGCCAACTGGGCAACCAGTGGATTGGCACTGGTATTTGATACAAAATACTACTATTTGATTCAAAATTCCATCTTTTCAAACAAAACCCAGTATCGCAAAAGCTACAGCAATGCAGAAAATTCTAAATATATATATATATATATAAACACAAACAAAGACACACCCACATCTCAATAACCCAATCCATACACGAATCTATATCCATGAAACAAAATTTCATCTTCCCAAACAAAACCCAGTGCTGCAAAGCCTACAACAAGCAGAAAAATCTAAACTTTCAAAAGAAAATGCATAAAGTTCTTTAAAAAAAAACACACACACACACACACACATCTCAATAACCCCAATTGTCTCAATAACAAACCCATAAAATAAATCTCCTTACCCAGATGAAATTCATGTCCGCATTGCAGCTTCACCTTTGTTCGTTCCCCATCATCACTGATCACCTCAAGACAGATCGAGCAAGAAACTACGATCGAAGTCCCCTCGGCTCCGCGGTTTTCAAATGGGGTTGCCTCTCTTGAAGACATGTCTCCTTTCAATCAAAACCTGAAATGGAATCAGCTAAAAGTTTAGAAATCGAGGCTATCCGACAGCAACCGCAGGAAACCAGAAACCCGGAGAAATCGAAGGTCCTCGATGGAAGAGACGGAAGAACAGCAGAGGGGTTTGGGTCGGGACGGGGAAGGATTTAGAGCGCGTCGCTCCTTCCTTTTTCCGACCCGTCATTTGCATGCGGCCCCTATTTCGGGAATGAAGAGATTACTCCTGATGTATCAGGACAAAGTGAAGGGAACAGTCACGTTGTTCTCATTATTATGCTCTTATCACTCTCTCTCTCCCTCTCTCTAGATTTATGAGATTTTCAAAAAGTTTTGATTTTGTCATGGATATAAATGGAAAGTGACGTGAGAAATAAATTTAATTTATTCAATAATTCAAAGTATCCAGCAAATAAATCATCCCCCATATGTCATCACCTTGTGAAATTTTGAGGGCAGATTCAAGTTTAGATTTTGTTTCGGCTATTAATAGGAAATGATGTGAAAAATAAATTAATTTTTTCAATATTTAAATGTATCCAGCTGTCTTATGTCTTATCTTTTTTCAAAAAATGATATAAGGATTTGAATTTTCAATTTTGGGTTTGAGTTTTGCAGCTTTCTCGAATTGATATTTTCTCCAGTAAAATTGGCTTAGGACCACAATTTGCCCAGTTGACTTTTCAAACGAAAGGTGCCTTAACCCCGAGGAGTAGATCAGTAGCTCAGTTGGCTTAAGACCTTAAAGGGTTTGAAATTGTACTAATTAAGTGAGGCCACAAGGGATTTACCCAACTCCCCTTTGGGCCGGACGGAAGCTGATAGAGATTAGTCCAACCCAAAGGGTTTGAACACGCTCCGTTACGGAAAAAAAAAAAAACAAAGGGGAACTTCAATCATTTTCATATTTCATTGTAACTCCAACCTAGCACTCAAATCACTACATGTCAGAAATAACAATTTTATAAAAAAAAGCATTGTCATAATGAAACCAAGTATGTTTCTTCATAAAAATGGCACAAACACCCACAGATTACATGTTTGTCTAAGCAACATTAAACTCACTAAAGTGTAAAAACCCAATCAAAATTGTCATGAAATCAAATCCAAAACCTGCAATTCCAGAAAACCCCAATTCTCTCTCTAAAGAC
Organism: Persea americana; assembly: GCA_029852735.1. Lineage (NCBI taxonomy): Eukaryota > Viridiplantae > Streptophyta > Magnoliopsida > Laurales > Lauraceae > Persea > Persea americana. The sequence continues at coordinate 38,140,106 of CM056817.1, forward strand.
CTGGAAAAAGGAAAATGATCAAAAGGTGAGACCTTAACACTGTAAGTGTGCGCGGTATTCGTCCCACAGAGGGGAAGGTCCAGGACAAAACTATTGGGAGAATTAGATGAGCTGGCAGGCTCGAGCCTAGTCTATAGTGGGTCGGGCTTGCTCCTTGGTCTATAGTGACTCGATTTTTTAATCTACGCTCATTTAATAGATGGGATAAGCTTAGATTCGGTTGTAGAAAGCCCAAACCCGGCCGACCTAAATATAATAATGGTGGTGGCAAAAAGAAAGCACAGAGATTTGAACATTTGCAATCAGCACGGGAATATTGCTTGACCAAACCAGTCAAGCTACCCCTAAGATGGTACAAGCTACATGTTTTATAAATTATATAAACCTAACTCGAGCCATAAGCAGGCTTTGTGGGCAAGCCGACTTGGGCCAGCCAGTTTTGAACCGATTAAGGCCTGGGGCATACTCGGCCCTACAATTTAAAAAGCTAAGCCAGGCTGGATATTCTTTAGCCTAGCCCAACTCGGCCCATGAACACCCCAATTGTCAAGGAAGCCTCCGATCATGTTGTGACACACTTATTGAAAGTCCCCTTTCGTTTGAAAAGCCCTAGAGGGCATTCTTGTCAATTTTTAAAAATATGTGCCGGAAAATACCAATTCTAGCCAGTTTTCCTTGGAAGAATGTTACAAAACTTAAACCCTGATTTGAAAAGTTTGAGTTCTCATGTCCCGTTAAAAATAGGACAAGAATTTAGTGCCTTTTTTTTTTTTTTTTGAGAAATTTCCTTTTTTCCAATAGTGTCAATTTTTTTCCATACTATTTTCAATTTCAGTGATATATAAAATCATGTGCACAACTCATGTTAGAAGGCATGTGGGTCACCTGGCATGAGACTAGTTGGTTAATTTCAAGGATTATGAGTTCATATAGGAGTTAAACTTGTATTAGAGAGCAAGGTGGATGCATCTAACTCTTGTAATTTATCATCCCATCCTAGTAGCAGAGATGTAGAGCTTCTTGGTGGAAGAGGCTTCATCGGGGTCATTATTTAAAAAATGTTTTATAAATTCCTCCAACGATCATCCAGTAGATCGAGAATTTTGAAGCATGTTTGCAATAGAGTACCATCATTGAAATATACAATAACATGCAGTAAAAGCGATGTCAGCCCCAACATCTATGGCCCTTGTTTCGGGAAAATGAACAGATGAGTCTTGATGCTTCAGGACAAGGAGCAGTCAATAGTTATGTTGTTTGTAATTAATGTCATCCTCATCACTCTCATGATATTTTTAGGACATATTCAAGTTTAGATTGTTGTTTGTAATTAATATCATCCTTATCACTCTCATGATATTTTAAGGATGTCATATTCCAGTTTAGATTGTTGTTTGTAATTAATATCATCCTTATCACGCTCATGATATTTTAAGGACATATTCCAGTTTAGATTGTTGTTTGTAATTAATACCATACTTATCACTCTCATGATAAATGACATTCAAGTTTAGATTGTTGTTTGTAATTAATATCATCCATATCACTCTCATGATATTTTAAGGACGTATTCCAGTTTAGATTGTTGTTTGTAATAAATATCATACTTATCACTCCCATGATCAAGGACATATTCAAGTTTAGATTGTTGTTTGTAATTAATATCATCCTTATCACTCTCATGATATTTTAAGGACGTCATATTCCAGTTTAGATTTTGTCTTGGATATTAACGAAAACAGTTGTGAAAAATAAATTAACTTTTTCAACAATTTAAAGTGTCTAACAAAAAAATCATTTGCCATCTCCTTGTGAACTTTTAAGGGTAGGTTCAAGCTTCGATTTTGTTTTGGATATTAACGGAAAATGAAGTGAAAAAATAAATTAATTTCCTTGATAATTAAAAGTATCTAACTGTATTATTAAAAAAAAAAAAAGGGATAGGAGAGTTCAAAGTTTTCAAATTAGGGTTTAAATTTTGCAACTATCTTTCAAACAAAGATAACCGGGCAGAATCTGTGTTTTTCGGCACGTTCTTTCCTAAAACAAAAGGAATGCCCTTTTCCGGTACGCGTTCTCATCATTTTTTTAAATATGTGCCCAAAAACACCAATTATGGTCAGTTTTCCCTATTTGAAAGAAAGTTACAAAAATGAGAACCTAATTTAAAATTTTTAAGTTCTTGTATCCTTTTTTAAGTAAGCCAAAAACTTAGGGCATTTTTTCAAAACTTTCCTTTTTTTCCCAACAATGTCGTGTTTTATCTTGATATTTTCAACTTTGGTGATTTTTTAAAATCATGTTCACAACTCATGTTAGAAATTATATGGCCTGTCAAGCGTGGGACCTACGTCAAATCAGGCAATCGGCTACTTCCAAGGATTATGAGTTCACATAGTAATTAATCTCTTATTAGAGAGTCTTGTGAAGACATCTAATTAAGTCTAACTTGTGTAATTTATCTTTCCATCCTAGCAGGAGATGTATAGCTTCTTCGTGGAAGAGTCATCTATTTTAGATGTGGCTTATATAAGTTATAATCCCCTTCAGCGATCATCCAGTAGAACGAGCAGTTATAAGCAAGTTTCTAATCGAGTACTATCATTATCATTGGAATACACAAAAACACTTGCAATAGAGCTAATGTTGACTTGACCCATCTTGACTATCAGCATTGGCCCCATCTTGACTAGTTGATAGATAGGGGTGTCCATGGGCCAAGCTGGGCTGAGGAAGAGGAATATCTAGGTTGACACAACTATTTAAACATACATCCAGGCTTGGCCCAAGCCGGGCTAGAAGTGCTTGGCTTGATCCAGGACCACCTAAAAAAGTGTTAGCATGAGCCCGAGCATTGCTAATCCAGTTATTTGGGCCCTAGCCCTATCACGTGCACTTTCTGGCCAATTTCATAGACCTTTTACACATTCAGCACCGACACTCTTCGGCAACACTTGTCACGTCCTTGAAACGGATTACCGTAATTCTCGCTTCTCGGGGCGTGTGATGGCCGGGGAAAAGGGGAGCAATTAAAAACTTTCCCCGCAGCCTCATGTTTCCCGCATGATTCTGCGGTGCGAGCTCGTGTTGGGTTCCGAAGAGCCGTCAAGCCAAAAGCGGAAGTTGGTGTAAATATTTCAAATAGTTATATAAAGTTTGACAAATATCAGAGTTAAGCACAACATTTCCAAGGTGAGTATTAACCTATTAAAGTTAACATTACAAAGGTATTAATTACAATCTCAAAGGTCATAAAATAAAAGGCCTTAACAAAAAGATAGAAAAGATAGAAAACACAAAAGAAGAGAGTGATAAGCACTAAAAGAGATGTGACATTCTCTTTTGCCAACCCGATGCTTCATTCGACATCATCAATATTCCACTCTAAAAACCCCTATGGTTCTTCTTAGACCGCCTCACTTTCCTGCTCAAAGGGAGCGAGATTGTTACCTATAGCACTAAAGCGTAGAACCAACTTACGAATATACTAAGCAAGATATCAGTGTAAATAATATCATTTATGTTGTTTCAAAATAGAATATAAAGACAGTAGATCAAATGAAAGCATTTAAAGACTCATCTAAGCGTGATTGTGCCTGAGTAATGGAAAACATACTGAATCATCTGACAAACAAAACCTTACATTTACTTCTAAGCAAACTGGTAAGCCATGTACACTGTTAGGTTCTCCAATGTTGTCCGGTTGCCCCGGCATGACTGTAACAAGGAGCAAAGCAAACAGAAGAGGGGTACCAAGATACCAAGGTGAGCTCTAGGACACCTCAATCATGATACAATATTTCAATGGATAATACAAACATATGTAATACATAATAGATTAGTTTTGGTGGTGTCGACTCAGATTTCATGGACTACCTGGTCCAATAGAAGGGATGCTCCCCATAATCAAACAAAACCTTCAAACAAAGCCTTCAGACTAACCTTCAGAATGCCAGCCCTTCAAATACCTCAGAATTTGGCTAAATGTGTAAACAGACTGAACAAAGCTCACGGACTGTCAAAACGTATGACCAAATGCTGATACTATGGATATGATTTAATACCAGACAAGACTTATTTCTTATCGAATCAAACCTCGCTTAGAAATCCTAAATTACTTATACCGGAGTCTGACCCGATTTCGGTAGCATTTCGATACAAAATGGGTGATCCCGAAATGGGTAGAAAGATAGAGTAGGATCCGATGCACGAGGATGGACGTGGTGCATTAGCACACCCCTGCCAAACCCCATACATCCCAACCTAGGATTATGTCACATCTTAGGAATCAGATAACGACAACTAGTGCGCGATACGTCCTAGGTGTGACTTGTGTGTGCATCTCAATCGTGTGTGCTAAGATCATGTGTAATAGGGTGACGAAAGAAATGACAGATTACATAAAGAATGCATACTCCATGTACGTGAATAGACAAATAGCAGGTAACACAGTATTGATCTAAGCATTCCAAAAACATTTACAATTAGTCATCCTAAGCATTGAATTGTCGTTAACATGCTAGAACCATCTCATTTAATACTATGTATACTTAGGGTCCGAATGCTGGAGATTGTATGTTCTTTGGTGCTCCAATGTTAATTGACATCCAAATGCCCTAACTACATAATACTAACTCAAAACGGCTCTCCATGTGTCCCCGAGTAATACCGGAGGTGGATGTCAGCTAAAACAACACCACCTCATGTCCCAAGTCCATGTATTGAGTGTCATTGGGTTCCAAATCAAATTTCATCTCCTAAGTTTCAAGGTTCTAGTCAAAGAATCAAAGCTAATTAACACGTAATTTGTCAATTAGATGGGGCAATCAATGGCCAAAAAGATGTGGCATAAATCCCAATATTGGTCCCCAAAGGAGTGGAAGAAGATGGACTTTAAAGTCCCAACCCATGGCCCTAAAATGCCCAAAATAAATCTGGCTGGACATGGGGGATTATATGGTCGAACATGGGGTCCCCACATTCTGGTCGGACGTGGATTGCCCTGGCCATAAGATTAGAAGTTGGAATCATCAAAACTATGCATACAAACTTAAGAAACTTAGATTGATCACTTGCCTTGTGTTTTCAAACCTCAAAAATAGTAAACCAACACTCCAACTCAACGTGGGCCCCTTGCACGCAGTTAAATGACCGAAAAACCTATTAAATCATCGAAAATTGGAAAATAGGTAAGGACTTGGAATTAGGTCATGAAAATTGGCGTTCCCCACTAGTACTCCATGCATACTAAGAATTTAGAGGAATCTCGTACGTCTAAGCTCTCCAAAAACACTGCCCTAGACGATGGAGGGGGTGGTCAACCACGAATTTCGACGAAAACGGACATAGACATAAGCGTCGACGATACAAGACTTTCTACTGGATTGAAATCGCAATTCGCCAAATGAAAGGAGAAGAAATCAAGGCTTCAAGCGGCTGCAGTAGCTTGAAAGAGTAGAGAGCAAAGAAACTATGCTGGGATCTTGGTTGCTTACATAGGCTATACTTTAAGGAAATTACAAGTTTCCCACAATTTGTGTGGACACGATTACTTCAGCATCTAACTGACTTTCGAGCCCTTGAAATGAGTCATTTTCTACATAAAAGTTCCATGAAATAATTTCACGAGCCCTTGTGTGACGAATTCTGAGGCCTCAACAAAAAAAATCAACCCTTCCCAAAAGGTTATTTTGACCATGACTTAAGTGTAAAACAAATGACCTAAACGAAGGCTATTTAGGTATCGAGAAGACACAGAGTCTTAACAAAAGTTTCTCCAAATTAAATTACTTTTTCAACAAGCATGAAATCACAGCTTTTTGGAGACTTGTAGGGAAAACTACACATTTACCGAAAAGACGACCATAATGCGAGTCAAACGAAGGGTTTTGGGACATCAAACAATCACGAGTTGAACACGAAAGTTCTTCAGTATCATTAGAACTACCTATTGAAATTAACCCGGTATTTTTTTGAAATACCTAAAATACCCTTGGCTCTAGCCAAGTGTACTAAACTATCCTTTCTAAGTCCAAACTTGGTCGAAACGGAATCGAACAAACGCGAAGGTTACCCAACACCTAGAAGTCACTTAATTAATACTAACACACTTAATTAACCTTTAAGCATTAAAATTAGGATCGGAGTCTTACAACATCATCAAATGCTCTCCAGGGATTTAGACTTTATCATTGTATAAAGCCCTAGAGATGAGAGTGAGTCCTTTGGCTTGTAGAGTAAAGGCTTTTATAATTTCTGGATGTCCATGTCCTTGCTTAGGAAGCTTGACAAAAAATCTTACTTATGCCGTTTAGGATTCCATACACATGCACCCTTGGCTTGAGAAAATATCATAAGAATTGGATGGTAACTATTAGCATGCAATCATATTTCAGTTTCATAACCTCTTTAGGAGAGGAAAGGATCCCTAAGAAATAACACAACAATTTCTTGTGCTCATCCTTTCCATTAGACTTGAAGTGGTCTTTGTGCGCATCCTTTCCATCAGATCCAAAGAGGTTACGTACTTGTTGCTAGTTTTCTTCAAAAATTGAGGTTGGAGACCTCTAGGAAAGAGAAGAGGAAGAGTCATCTGAGGGAAAGAGAAGAGGAAGTCATCTAAGCAAGCATCAAGGAGGCATCTTTTTAAAATACCGAATGCCTTAGATGGCCGATGTGAGGCCCCACCCCTGGTGGGCCCTCAGTTTGATTTAAATAATAATTAATAAGGTATTTTATACTTTAATATACTAATTTGTAGGAATTAGTGGTATAGGTTCTAATATTCCTAAGTTTTAGATTGTAGCTTTTGTTTAATTTTAATAGATTGGATTAGACTAGGTTTTAATTATCATTAGCTAATGGGAAGGGCTTGAGAGTTAGAACATTCTAAAACCTCACCTAATTACACAAATGCCCATGGCCCCATTACATTTCCATTAACAACCAAAATGCCCTTTTGGTAATTAGCCTAAAATCCTAAACTATATAACCTAAGTTATTGCAACATTAGCCTAAACCCTAATTGCCTCTCATCTCTCTCAATTAACCTATCTTCTTCCCCAAGCAACCTTAATTCCCCAAAATCCCAGCACAAGGAGGCTAGAGACCCCCCAATTTCAGCTACAACTCTATTAGAAGCTTGGATTCTCCTCTCTCTCTCTACTCTATCACCAATTCTAAAACTAAGGCAAGTACCTTATGCAATTTCATTAGATGCATGCTTCTCTTTCTTGTTTCTGTAATTTCAGTTCTAGTAGATGATAGTACATGTGTAGATCTTCCTTTTGAGCTTGTTTTCATGGAAATTGACCGTTGATGGATGGGTTCTCCCATTTGGAAGATCAATGGCCCGGATAGATGGTGAATGGTGATTATTGGAGTGTTTTTGTGTTTATCTATGTATATGTGATGTATGGGAGTGATTTGGGTCGAATTGGATGAAAAATGGATTGAGAAGGAGAAAATCCAGAAATCTGAAAATTCAGCTTTCTGCGTATACCCGGTCGACCGGCCCCCAGCTCGGTCGACCAGGCACACTGAAACAGGTGAAAAACCAAGTCCCAGTTATTTGTCTGTAAATGTGCACAGACAGTGTACTCGGTCGACCGGACCCTGTCTCGGTCGACCGGGCACACAGGAAAACACAGGAAATAGCTGAGACCTGAATTTTCTCAGAAGGTCAGGTTTCGTGTGTACCCGGTCGACATCACGGCCATAATGTCGACCGGATACACAGAGAATCCTGTGAGACCCCCCAGCTGCTTGACACCAGGTCCCAGTGGACCCGATCGACATCGCGGCTATGATGTCGACCGGGGAAATTGCAGGATGTTGACCTGGGAGGTCAACTTCCAGTTCACCCGGTCGACATCCTACCCAGGATGTCGACCGGGCAAACTGTGATCAGTGATTTCCAGACTTCTGCATTTTGTGATGTTTGACCATATGTGGGGTCCATTGACCATCCAAATGACCTTCCATCAAGCAAATGACCTTCCATCAAGCAAATGACCTTCCATCAAGTGTGCTACACACGGATCAATGGCATGGCTCAGCTTTGATTCGTGGGGTCCACCAATTGAGGTTTTAGGATTCAAATCATCAATGACTCGAACCTTAATTGTAGTCCATGGTGTCCACAACTTCAGGAGCACCAGATTTACCATTTTTGACACCTGATGCTACAGTTAGGAATCCAATCATGTGATGAGGCCTGAACTAAGAGTGGATCACTACCTAGGGTTGGTCCTTTGCCTATTTTCACTTGATTCCCTGTTTTTAAGGTTTTCATGAGTTGTTCTTTTCTCTTATCCTTGTTGTTGTCTTAAACTTGTTAATTAATGGAAATTAGAGGACCTGAACCTAGGATTTCTTAGTGGTGATCCTATGTGGTATTTGGAGATAAATGACCCGTGACTGTGGCTAGGCGGGCCCTCATACGGCCTAAGATTGAGAATGTGGAACCCTAGATTGGAGATGTTAGTCTTTAATCGTTGGTTAGCTCATTGTGTATGAGCATATGATGAATGTTTGTGGAATGGACATAGTGTGGTACTTGTGTTACCTCAAGCCACGGTTGTGAGCCTTGGAGTAGATCCAATGTTGTTGGACTTAGACTTGAATATTAGACTGTGTTCCATGTTGTACCTTAACCTCTTAGAGACTTGGTTAGGACTTTGCTCATGCAAGATAAGCCTAGATAGACACAGACCCATACTTGATTCTCGAGTCGGCACTGAACATTCGCTCAGTTATTCTAAGCTCAGCCAGTGGACTGATCATCTCTGGTAGAAGCTATGTTCTGGTTACTTAGAGCTATCATGATGAGCTGTGATTAGACGGACGGTGTGATACCGCATCCGGGTTAATTTGATAAAGGGGTGTGATCGGTGTTATGTATATTGTATGTTATGATTATTTCAGGGCTGTTATCCCTTGCATGGTTATTACCATTTTCCCACCGCAAACTGTTTATGGTATGAGACTTTACAATACGGGAGGGCCGCGTCATAATATCCCGTGGTGTATCTAGCTTGTGTGAATGTACCATTTGTTGTCTGATTAGATTAGTGTACTTTACATTTCTGATTCTAAACTGTTATTACTGCTCAACTGCCTAAATCATGTATACTTGTTACTCATATGATTATGTACCTGTCATTACTCTCTTTGTATATACATCTTGTGTTCTCTGCATATGGTGCCTTGCCAGATCCTTGGATCTGACCCATCTTTGGTGCTTAGGTCCCGACCATGATCCCGAGGGTGACGCGATCTACGAGGTGCCCGTAGTTGGTGACTACAGGTGAGGGCTGGCTGACCAAGTGGTCGAGCCGGAGGATGGAGAGCCTGTACAGGGGGGTTGAGTGCAGATTGTTTTTGGGTTTGAGAGCATTTTTGTAGTGAGACATGGGTAGATAACATGATATGTATAAACACTTTGATAACTACTTTGAGATTTCTATCAGGCTTCCGCACTTTTACATCTGATTTATATACTTGATATTATTGCTTCCGCTATCTTTTATTACGCTTCCTCATTACAACTGTTGATTATGATGTTGTTTAAAAGTTTTAAAATTTTGACCTCACTTCGGACTACGATCTTGGAAGTTCTCGGTTTTTCTAGGAAGTAGCACCAACTTCGGGAACTTTAGCATTATCTTCGGTATTCGGAATTGGGGCGTTACAGCCAAACCTAGTTATACTTATTATTTGAGCTTGAGCAAGCTTCGGGCTCTCCACCACTTAATCCAAGGTCGACCCATATATTAAAAGGGCCCAAATCTTACATCTAAGCCTTATATACTAAAATCAATGGTCCAAGCTCGGCCCAAAACAGGCTGGGCTTGTGCCGCCCCTAATCATAAATTGCTTCTCTAATCAATATTTTGATCTTTTATTCAGAAAAAATTACGAATTTTGGAGCTTTCTATTGGGGGAAGGAGTAGGTTTACTCTAGAATTTAAAATATTCTGGTTTTTAGAGGCTCAATTTGTATCACTTTCTATGTAAAGGGAAAATATTTGTGATCAATTATATTCTTACCGAATTTATTTTATTATCTTCTTCGTTGATGTCATATGTTTCTACACCCTAGTTCATAATGCTATGGATGGGTTGGTTTTTATATTTTTCTCTTTTTATTTATGCATGATAGTGGCCTAGTTGCCAATTTTTTGTTCGTATACCAATTTCAAACTATTGCCTTTTATACATAATAGGGATGGGCCTTGCAAATTAGTGAATTACCTATTGTGTTTATGTCTTGTATTTTGGTTTCACCAGATTAGTCCATTGAGTTAGCTAGCCAGAAATCATGTCCAGGGTTCAAGATATTTTGGTAATTATATTAGGGGTTTAGATGGGACATGTCATATAACTACCCCATTAGTCCAATAGCAGTTGGCTGCCAAAAACAACATGAGATTCTGCCATAAACTATGGACCCAAAGGAGTGTCCTTCCAAAATGGATGCGCTTATTTAGATTGGTTGGCACTTGGTGTGTCCTTGTTTGTCTGTGTGCACTCCAAAGCCCTTGAATTGGATTCACCAAAAGGCTAGTTCTGCAGGGTGGTAGTAAAAGGATCATCTGACTACCATGAAGTGATGTGATCACGTGCATGGTTTTGATAGGTGGAAGGCCAAACAAGTATATAAAGCCTGTCCAATTTAGGACTTGGGCGATGTGGGATGTGGGACTTCTTACTGGGGTTGGACAGTCTCTTCAATTTGCACTGAGGCTTTGAGGTCATTCAAATGCATTGGCCCTGTTGAAGAGCCAACAGTTCCGCCTCAAGTGGGTGTTTTGCAATTACCTAGCTCTCTTGAGTATGCGAATAACATGTTGTCATAAGGATCTCTGATCAGTCCCCCTGTGTGGGCCTTACCAGTGAAATGGTTGAAGGGCCCCATCGAAATCAAGTTTAAGCTAGCCTGGGAGTGGTGCAAGCCACCTATGTGTGAAGCGGCCCCGCATTTGAGCATGGACCTACATAGATGTGAGAAATAGTCCTATCAAAACTACTTTTGTTTTGACATGAAAGAGGTTGACAGGTTGTACTGAAAAATATGACCGTTGGGTGTCTTCCATGCGTACCACATAAAAGGGTGATACTGATACCCAAACACCGATTTTCAGAAGACACTTTGTACCAAAACCAGTTGGATATGGACCCATAAAAGGGTAGGTTTGTGTACGGAACCAAGAAGGAGCTTCCAAACTCTGTTTGCAAAAGTCCGCTGACATCCCTATGTATAATCTTCTTACAAATGTGTTATGTATATCCAACCTTGCCCCAAAAGAGATGGCAATGGCACATAAACAGTATTAAGTAATCACCTTTCCTTGTGCCACATCCAGTACTTGTGAATTTTCTTATTCCATAGATAAATATGCTATTTCGCACATGTTCATGTTCCCTGTGTTGAACTCCTTTTTTTATTTACAATTATTGTTTTTAATTTAGTTTAAAGAAGGGGTGAAAGTGGGTTCCGACTGATCAAACTTCATGGTACACTTGACTAAGGCTTAAATTTAAACCAAGATGAAAATATCAATCGATCTGAAGTCTGAACCTGGTAGATTTAAACTTTTAAGTGTGGCTTGTGGACAACTTAAATCATGGGATTTACAATTTTTTATGCAATAATTAAGACAAATAGTAGAAAAGTGCATATGGAATTCCACCCTTTTAAGACTTGGGGATTGTTAGTGCAGAGAAGTTTGTGGTGGAAAGAGGAGATAAGGCGCCAGATTGCGTTTGGTGTAGGGGCAAAATATCTAGATTTTCCACTTCGTTTGTGCTTCAATTCTACAATGGCATGGATCTATGCTTCCTACCGAGGGTGGTAGGAAATCAATTCCACAGAAGAGGAAACGAACGATTTTCTTCCACGGCGTTTACCAAACAAACCCTTCAAAGGCATGTCAAGGAAAAGCTTTTTGCTTTTTGCAAGGCCATTCAAAACCCATTCGTGATAATTGTAAATCCCTAACGATTTGAACTATAAGTGATTCTCATTTTTTATGATTCTTACGTTCTAACCCATTGGATGTGGAAATGCTCAATTGAAATGGGAGGATGTAAAATCCTCAAATATATAGATTCTTTACCATTATCAACCATGACCCAAAGAATCCTCAGTTTTACAAATCCTTAGCAAGGAAAGCCCTGTTCTAAGGGCAGTGAGAAATCCTTAAATATGGATTTCTCATTTATTATCAAATGTGATCCAAAATCTTGTTATGATACTTTTTTATAGTATATAAAATTCCACACTAAACATTGGACCCACACATATGAAACAAATTATAAAAATCACATTTTCCTATGAAATGTTGACAAACAAACATTCCCTAAGGGCCTGTTGGGATAAATGAGGAGTGGAGTAAAATGAAGTGGATTTCACATGTGGAGTGGAGTGAAGAGAAGTAGGTTGAAGTTAAAGTAGAGTACTTCATTTCACTCCATTTGGATGCTTATTTTGAAGTTAAGGTTTAGAGTAGAATCCACTTTTACTCAAAAAAATATAAGTATTTAGAGTTGAAGTGAAATGGAGTACATGTGGCTCATAACATTACTTCATCTATCGGGCCAGACGGAATAGAGTTGAGATTTTAGACTGTTATGGCCCATTTAACTTCACTCTACTCTATTTTTTGCCTATCCAAACAGGCCTTAAGGGGAGCCCTGATGGACATAGATTGTCTATTTCACATGAAGTAAGTTTTTACTTGTCCAACCTTTTGGATTTATTATTTTTTTTTTCAAATTATGCTTAGGGTATTTTCAATATAGAGTTAAGCACTAACTTGCATCTTAGAAAGTTTTGGGGTTGCCTTTTGTATGTACTCTCATACTTGTTCATCTCCATTGACCTTGTTTTAGGTTAACACATCCTTTGTATAATTGCGCTTGTATTCCTTTTATTATAGGCTTGAGCTTTCCATGTATAGTCCTCTTCTCCAATGAATCCCTTTGCATTTGAGAAAACATAAAAGCTATGGATATATGATATATCTAGTTTGGGTATAGGAAATGAAGCCTATACTCGATCACAATTTGATGTGGATTTGGATATGGAAAATTTTCAAATGAGGCCTTAAGTTTTTGCCTTATGTCAAAAAAGGACACAAGTTTTAAAACTTTTCAAATTAGTCCCTAAGTTTTTAGGAAGTTTTCAATTAAGGACATTCATCCATTTAAGGCTATTTCCCAGCAGCTTTTTCCCTCAAAAATTTTAAACTAGCCAAATTAACTTTCACTGAAATAAACTCCTCCTCCACTTCCTTTATATTCTCTTTATTTTCCTCATCGACATCCTTATAGTGATCGGGGTCAACTGGCATATTTATAGCGATCAATTGAATGTGGTGGCTACAGGAACCATATCATAGCTTTATATGAAGGGTACTTTTGATATTTTAAATAATTGAGAAAAAAGTCATAAAAAATACCATTAAATGGCCGGATGTTCTTAATTGAAAATTTATTGGAAAACTTCGGGGCTAATTTGAAAAGTTTTGAAACTTGTGCCCTTTTTTGAAATAAAGCAAAAACTTAAGGCCTGATTTGACATTTTCCCTTTTGATATTTAAGCCCAAACCCAAATAGTCTAAACTTGATTCCAATTTCATGTGGATTTCAAAATTTAAATCCAAACCCAACCCAAACCAAGCAAGTCAGACCCAAATTTCAATTATGGTGGGGTCAGGTCAAGAATAGCACGAATTAAGTCAAGTTTGAGGTTAAACTTAAGTTCGCCTTAACTCACAATCATCCCGTTTTGTGCTAAACACTACCCATAACAGTTTTACAATGTATGATGCCAAATCCTCCCTATGACAAATGGATAAAGTTAAATTTAATACTATATATTAAAATATTTAAATAATAAAAATATAATGCGTGAACTATTATAATATATTAAGCCAGAAGGTTTTGGATCCAATTTTGACTATCTTTTCTAGTTTGATTGGAAGTTACTTTTCAATTTTTACAACTCCTAACATAATCTCCCTCCAGTTTCCACTAATATACTTCCCCCACTTATGACTCCTATCTTCTCCATTTCTAGTATATATGTTATACTCCCATCATGACCCACTGGGGAGTTGGTATTGGTGGAGTGGCATAAGGTATGGGTCTGCTCCCCATGTGTTGTTTCTATAAGCCACCCTATATTTGCCTAGTGCGTTTCTGCATGGGTTTAGTGGGCGTCGCCCGGGAGATTAGTTCTAATAGGTCAAAGGCCTTAGTGATACCCATGTTATGAAAAAGCGCTAACACGGAGACCCTTTTCAAAGAGATATAAACTTGCATAATCCATTCAAAATTATGTAAAATATTTATGAAACAATGCAAAGCTTCTAAAACCAGAACCCCACCTCAAAGCTGACTTGGGTCAAAATTTGTAAATTTATACCAATCTCAAATATTAAAGACATCACCACTAAACTTTTGTCTAATAGAAGAAGACCGTGGTGGGTGAGCCACGCATTTAACTTGACACGTTGCCATTCTATCCATAGTTGTCAATTCCGTTTCAGTCATCATTTCGGTCGAGCATCTAAGATGGAATATTTCAGCATTTTGGATTTTCAGCAAAAAAAATTTGAAATAACTTTTTGGAATAATAATTAAAATATATATATACATATATAATAGAAAAGTACAAATAAAATATAAATTATGCATGTTTCTTGATATGAATATTGAGAAAAAAAATAAAAAATAGTGTGAATTGTGCTACAAACTGAAATTGATCGAAATGGACAACCGAAATGGACCAAAATGGACTGGAATTCAAACTGATTTTTTTCCCCCATATTCCATTTCGGCCAAAGGACTAGAATGAAAAATCCTGACCGAAATGAAACCGAATTGACTACTTCCTACCTCCTAGGTTAGGTCCAGCCGGGATCCTCTAAGGCTAATTTAAAGAAATTGAGTTAAAAGAACATAACACTAAAGTAGGGCACCTTCTACTTGCAAATCTAAGCCCCTTAAAATAAAGGTCATCCCAATATATTAGTATTTTCAAGTTTTATTTCAATAAAAATTGTTACGTTATAAGATTTTAATTTTAGAAATACCTAATAAATTTGAAAGGTATTTATTTTCAGCAGCTATGATTTCCATTAAAAGTCCCTGCTGTACAGTTCCAGCCCTGCTGACTCTCTTTCTCTAAAGTCGAAGCCTCATGGGATCCGGACTCTAGTCAGGAAAGAGAACGTGCGTGCATATACACTCCTTCCTCTTTTTATCTCGGGTACACCGACTCTCTGCATCCCTCGGCTATAAATACACATCTCGCACGCCCTGTCAGATCCCTCTCGCTCTCTCTTGCCTTTTGTGCTCTTGGTCCTTTTGCCCTTTTGCTAAAAAAGAGAGCGACTACAATCATGTTGGTCTATCAGGATCTCCTCTCAGGTATTCTCTCTCTCTCTTTCTCTCCCTCATCTTTTTGTTCTTTTTTATGTTTCCAATTCTCATAGGCTTGCAGTATCCATAGATTATCCTGTATGGATTCCAGACTGATGAGATATTTTAGGGTTTTAGGGTCTCCAAACAGTTAGATTGAAGTCTTTCAAGTTTTTGAAGATGATATTCTTGGAATTCTGAACCGATCGAGATAGTTTTAGGGCTTCAGATCCTTTTTTTTTTTTTTTTTTTTTTTTTTCTGTTTTAATGTCTGATTGTTTGGTTTTGATCTGGAATCGGTGCGTTAGGGTTTTGAATTTTGTTGATCAGATCTGAAGAACTAGCTTTCTTGACTGAATCTAGAAGCTTAGATCTCGGAGATTATGGAATGAATGCACCGATTTTTTACCTTATTTTGATTTTTTTATGCTTTCGGTTTGGTTATGTAATGTTATCAAGTGTATGTATGATTTGGTAATATATATTTTTTTAACTGATGATAACTTGGTATCTTTTTTGAGATTTTCCTGTGGAAGGTGCTCTCTATTGAAATATTGAGGTTGTGTGTTCAAGTCGCATTACCAATCAAAAAAAATATATATGATTTTGGTGGAAAGTTAGAGCCGAATGGATTTTAGGTGTTGTCTAATCGGCAGTGTTTGGTAGGACATGGGAAAATATGTTGTTTTAAAAGCTTAACTTTTCCTATTTTTCCCTTAAAACTGATCACCCAGACCTTTTAACTTTGAGTTCACTGGACGGAAAATCGTCCTGCCTCACCATATACTCGGAACATTCAAGCTTGTCATAGAGTGTCATAGAGCTCTAACCTTTTGTAACATTCGGATGACTTCTGCTTTATTGTTGCAATTCCACTTAGTCAATTAGTCAGCTATTATGTGTAATACGCGCTTAATTTCTGTATTATCAGATTTTGTTTGTAGAAGACTTCATATTTGAATGGTAAATCGGGCCTTTTGTTTTATTAATCTTAATGGATTGAGTGATAGTTCCTTTAGGGCCTGTTTGTTTACATGAGGGGAGGAGTAAAAGATGAGCGAGGGTCACATCATAAATAAATTTAGTGAGAAGTGGGTTAAAATAAATGAGTAGATAAGTTACTTTGCATGCATTTCGATGGTTGGTGTGTAAAGTAAAAGAATGAAAGGTTTTGCATGGAGAGGATGGAGTAAAAGGCGCTTTATTATATACATTGTAGGAGTAGCTTTGGGGAAAGGGAGTAGGAGTAAAAGAGGAATCCCCATCAGCAGACATGTTTACTCCTTTTGTCTCGTCAGGTCCATCCAAACACATTAAGTAGTAGAATTTCCTACTGTTGGGGCCAATTCCACTCCTCTTTCACTTCACTCAAGTGCAAACAAACAGGCCCTAAGTTTTTGTTTGAATCAATAGTCATGCCGTGGCCTTACTATTTGTTCCCTTGAAGGTTGCTTTTTCCATCTGTACTTTGTAACGCTAAGTTTTTATTTTAGTTTTTTTTTTTATATTTTATATCATTGTTGGTATCCTTTAATCTTTAGTGTATCTTGTAGGTATTTCTATTTCTCTTGTTCCACCAATGATATTTAGCGGAGATCTGTTGTTTTAAGCTTCGTAAAAGTATGCCCATGGATTCTTTCTGTTCTTAGTTATATTCTGGAAATATTATCAAGGAATGTAACTTCTGTACGATATATTAAATTTGACAGTGTTAGTGAGATAGTTTTGTGGAGGGAAATCTAGTCATTCTTGACTAGGATGGAATTAATAAGAAATTCTACTTGTATTTGTTTGATTCAAGATGGCTGTTCTCGTCTAGATTCCCACATGGTTTTTGTTGAAGTTTCTTCGATCCGTTTAGTGGGTTCTTTTTTGTTATTGGTGTCTAGCCTTTTTTTAACCATTATAGGTATCTTCCTTGTTTGACCTTGTGCAGTTAGGATATACAATGTGCCCCCAACTAGAGACCGCAGAGGATCTCTGGCACCATGTATCTTGAGCCCCTGCTGCTCATTATAGAGCCAGACGTCAAACTATCGTGATCGGACAGCTTGGTTCAAATTGATTTCAGCCGCTAGTTTAACTGGGTAAATAGGTGAAATTGGTCAAGGTGGTTTAGGCTTCTTGATCAGAAGGTGAAGACTCCTAACGGTTGAGATTGAGTTCAACCGCCAAATGGTTTGAATTTTTAAAACACTAATGTGGGAGTTTCCACAAATTAATTTCTTTCCAGTAAATATAATAACTGAAGGAAGCTGCATTGATTTTGGTGTCGACAGTTAGAATGGTGAATAAGAGTCAAATTGAAAAGACTGGACTGTCTATTCTCTTTATTTTTTATGATCCCTCATTTTGGTCACCTTCTCCTTGTAAGTTTCATTATACCAAGTATAAGCCTTTTTTTTCATTGAATGAATTATAAGTATTAATTTAAGATACTCATTTTTTGTATGGAGCAGTTAGCATTTTAATTCAATAATTAGAAAATAAATAGATCTAAGGAAGTACAATTTATATGAAGATTTTGCTCATGATAGATCAAAATAGAGAAACAAAATTTATGTAGTTGACCCCAACAACATAGTTGGAACAAGGCTTTGATGAATTAGAAAATAAATAATATTTTTCCAAAAATTTTAAATCAAAATGTTAACCTTTTATCAATTAAATATTAGTGGGATAAAAGCCACGAGAGAAAAATATGGTTCATTTTTTGGCGTTCTAATTTAAAAATATGGTATTGATGGAAAAGTTTTTTCCCCCCCCCTGAATGGTGTTAATTTAAATATAAAGTATTTTAAAATGGAAATTGTACTGATTTATATTTACTATTTATAATCGAGCCTATATGGGTGCAATACCATTGTTATTTATGTATATGGTAACATATAATGATTAATTTCAAATACAGTGTATATTGTTGGAAAGTCCCACATCCAATATCGCCCAAGTCCTGGGTTGGATAGGGCTTCATATACTTGTTTGGGCCTTCCACCTATTAGCTTAAGCTTAAGCTTTTGGGTTGGTACACGGTTTTTTACGTGATATTAGAGCGAGTTTTTATCCCGTCGTTCTTGTGTCGCCCATGTGGCAGGCCCGTCTATGAAATCTGTTGGCCTGTATGTGAGGGGGAGTGTTGGAGAGTCCTACATCCCACATCTCCCAAGTCCTGGGTTGGACATGGCTTCATAAACCTGGTTGGGCTTTCCACCCATTAGCTTAAGCTTAAGCTTTTGGGTTGGTAACATGGTTTCTTACATATATATTTTTAATGGTTTCACCAACTACTAGATTATAGTTTAAATGACTAAAGGCAGCTCGGTGTATGAAATTTGAAGATAAATGAATGAAAAGAAGCTTGTTAAACCATATATTTTTCTTCTATTTTGAAGTGGAAAACAATTAAAGCTAAAGAAATTACGGCAATGTTATATTAGAATGTAACTTTTCGTTGCTTATAATTAAACGATGCTTGAAAAGACAACATTAATGGCATCTAAAGGCAATTGACGAATCAATCACTGCATGAAAATAGAATGGTCAATGAATGTGATGAGAAATAAATGCATTTTTTTTATAAACCATATTTACCAGGACAAATCATTATTACTTCAAATACCTAAGCTTCTCGTTTCCGGTTCCTCCAAGTCGCTTTCTTGTAAGCACTGTACAAATTGTTGCAAAATGAAGTCACATTAATTGCCGCTTTAATTCTTGCATGCATTTTCCAGTATAGTAACAATGATTTAAACTATTTGGAGACATCAGAAGCAATCAGCAGCTGTCCATATTTCATATGAAACAGGCAATCATAAAGGGATGCCCAAAGCTAATTAGTAGAATATATACACAAATTCTTTCACCGCTTGATGATTAAGAAAAATACTGTAGCTGCAAAGCAAAGTTCCAATTACCAGTTCCAACTTCAAATGAGAGTTTGGCCCATGATCATTGGGATATTGAATTCTACTTCCAAAGTATTAAATTTCAATTTTACAGTATCATTCAGGGGATCGATTGCAGTTCCACAAATATCTTCCCAGAAAAGTGTCATGGAACATGAGAAATACTATCTATGGGACTACATGTTGCCCCTGTGGCTTCTCTTTGTGCCTCACGGATGAACCAGTCCCTTACATAATAACCATCTGTTACACTTAGTCAGCTATTTCTTTTGAGTTTAGCTGTTCATTAAGGAAGTGACATCTCTATCCCAGAAAGCTATATTATTAGTGGATTATATGATCCAGTTACAGTATCTTTGTAGTTTGTACAAACAAATTATGCTTCAATTTATGTCTTAAAGCCTGTGTAAAAATAATATTTTCATGTTAACTACTTGTCTAAATGTTATTTGCACCATTCTCATTGTAAATAATATTTGCACCTTTCTCATTAGAAAGCTTATCCTGATTAGCCAAATGATCTTTGTAGATAAAGTTGGGCTGTATCATCATTCTTCCTAGCATGCCCCGCTAGTCCCTTTTTTTTTTTTGTTATACTATTTCTTCTAGATCTCTTGATACCAGTTCATAGGTGTTATATAATTTGTCTATGTTGAATTGCAGGTGATGAGCTTCTCTCTGACTCATTCCCATACAAGGAAATCGAGAATGGGATGTTGTGGGAGGTTGAGGGAAAGGTCAGTGATTTTACTTTATAGCCAATTATACTTTCCATCACTTCCAACTTCTGTAATTTTGACACCTAGAGAATGTTTGTTAGTATAAAAACGGGTGAATGTTTACATAGCTTGTTATTTACTTTTCTTTTTTCAAAGATTTGTTCTTTTACACCATTCAAAAAATTAAACAAAAGGATTTGTTCTTTTATGAATCTGCTTCCTTTTGTCGCCAGTATGGATGATTTCTCAGAAGATTACAGCAGTGAAAGAAAAAATGAATTTGGAGGCATTACTTTTGACCACTTTTTCAATTGTAACACCAAATGAATGTTAGTTTAAAAGGAGGGAATGTTGGGTGGCTTTGTATTTTACATTTTTTTTTAAAGATTACAGATTGTATTTATGACATTATTTTTCATTTTCAAATTCATTCTTAATGCTACAGACAGCAATAGATGATTTCTCACAAGATTGTGGAGTAGTGAAAGAACATGAATTTGTAATTTTTTATTTATTTACAAGATAGCATTCTAAGTTGACAGTTATTCCTGATATCTCTTGCAGTGGGTTGTTCAAGGTGCGCTCGATGTTGACATTGGGGCAAATCCTTCTGCCGAAGGTGCTGATGAAGACGAGGGAGTCGATGACCAAGCTGCCAAAGTAGTGGATATTGTTGATACATTTAGGCTTCAGGTCAGTCATCTTTCTTTGCTTAGTTTCACACAAAGGAATTGCTTCCTTAGTTCTGGCGTTAAAGTATCACTCCCTAGTGTTGTGAAAAAAAATTCACTTTGTATCATTGGTCTTTTTTCAGGAACAACCTGCTTTTGACAAGAAGCAGTTTGTTACTTGGATGAAACGATACATCAAGCTTTTGACACCTAAGCTGGAAGGCGAGAAACAAGAGGAGTTCAAGAAGAACATTGAGGGAGCAACAAAGTTCCTGCTCACGAAGATCAAAGATCTTCAATTGTAAGTCCATGTTGATTTTAGTTGATAATGTTTCTTCGCTGGGAATAATGGTGAGACAAGCAATATGAATGCAGCTCATTAGTGGTTGGGTCTTGCTTGATTTTGTAATCAATATCAGCAAATCCTTTTTATGAGTTCAGTTTGTGGTTTTCCAATTTGAACATAGTACAACACAGTTGTGCTTGGAGTTTTCCTTGAGAGTTTGCTGGGGCTACCATTCACCACCACAAGAAGGGTGGCATATGTTGTCTCCAGGATAAACACTGGATAGTCTGACTGATCAATTTTGTCAAATGGGTTATGATTCATTTGGAAGTGAATTGATTGGGCTTGGTTGGTTCTGATGGCATTTTTTTTTGTCTTCTGCAGCTTTGTTGGTGAGAGCATGCATGATGATGGAAGCGTGGTTTTCGCCTACTACAAAGAAGGTGCCACAGATCCTACATTCCTGTACCTAGGACATGGATTGAAGGAGGTTAAGTGTTAAGAGGGAAGTGCTGCTGGTTGAGAAGATGTTGTAGCTTCTCGTTTTAATATATTTTTATGGTTGTGAGAACTCCAAGACATTTTTTTGTTTAAGCTTTATGCAATGCTGTTGGTTGTGTTTAGGTGAGGGCTAGTGTTAGTTTTTCTTTTTTACAAAAGTGTTGCTTGTTTTTGTTTTTGAGTAAATGCATATTTGAGACAGTACTTAAATATTTGCTCATTCTTGTGGTGTTGGCTATATCTAGTGGAGTTTTATTTTAGATCCGGTTTGAGGCCTTCGTATTTTTTAGATCTGGTTCTAACCTGAATTTATGAAGTTTTTGACAATCCTCCCAGGGTCAAACATTGAACAATAGGAAAGTGTGGATGGTGACTAGTGGTATCCACTTCTAAGAAAGGGGGTCATGTGATAATCAGACCTGACCTGAATTATAGGCTACTGCTGCTTCACCTCCTTCTCTTTCTTCTTTTTTAAACCCGTTTTACTTATGTAGTTTTTTTTTTTTTTTTTTTTTTTGTTTAAATCTTCTTACAACCTCAGTTGGGTTTTCACCCGCCTATCTTCTTAGAAATAGGACAGGACTAGGGACCAAAGTTTTTCTTTTTGGGTACATGTACAAGTTTCATGGTGGGTTGAAATATTTCCTTATCCTAGTGGTGTTGGCCATGCTGCATCAGAGGTATATTTTGTGAGAGCTGATGTTAGGCAGGAAGTTAATTCTTCAATGTGTGCTTTAGATAGGGCTTCTTTTAAATGCCATTGAAAAAAATAAAAAAAGGTCCAGCTGTGGCGTAGGTATTCCCTTAAAAAATAGGATAAGAGTTGTCTGATTGCTTTAACATTGATGTCTATTTAAAAAAAAGAAAAAAGCAAAAAAAATAGAGGTCACACAAAAATGTTCAGTTAGTTTAAAGCAGTCGGCATTTGTTCAAGTTAGTATCAAGTGAAATGAATCCAAAAGGTGCATTTGCCATACTTCACTAATTAAGTGGGTGAAGTGCGAGGTCCGAGTGGCCTGTTTCACAGGAAGAGTAAATGACAACTGAGCCTTTTGCCAGGGTCCTTAAATGGTGGTATCATTCCCAAGATGAGATTTCTTCTCTATTCTGAGAATGAGACGTGCTGAGAATGTTCCCATTTTAAGAATATAATGAGTTTAAACTTGTTTGGTCATGTTCTTTAACGAAAGAAATGTCCATGTTCTTGAATTACTTCCTCATAGTAATGAAAGAAATTATGTAGCATTGTCTTGGCCCTGAAAAGTTATCGCTGTATATATTAAGGACCCAAGTTGTAAATGCAACACCTGTTTGATTTGATTGCATTAAAGGAATTATTACTAATAGTACAATTCCACTGCATTTATGTACACAGATATCGGCATACACAAAGATGAGTGTTTATCCAAAACATCAGATTGCATTACTGCAGAAAGATTGTTACAAGCCAAACGTATAGGTTAAGAGTTCCTATCACCGGCCATAGCTGATTGGGTAATTTGATCAAGAAAATCACCTTTGCTTTTGGCATCCTTTCACATCAATATTGTTACAGTAGCTGTTGGGTTAAAAAAAAAAAAAAAAAAAAAAAAAGAAGCAAAGAAAATATTCTAGCAAAACAATACAGTGATATTCAGCTTATGGTTGATATCACCAGCCACGTCTGAACGGTATTTGAGGATGAAAAATAAACCTTTCATATGAGGGATAGATAAAATTGATTAGCATATGATCTTGGGCTTCTTTACTATCATAACGGTGCAGTGAGCATGGTGAACACAGTAATCACCTACGCTGCCAAGAACCGCCCTGCAGTAAATGTTCAATAACTTACAATAGTGTAAGAATAACTTATCAAAAAACAAACAAGGCCAATATGATATAGATTTTCTTGTTTTCTTTTCATCACTCCCTTTCTTGGGCAGATTCCGGAGGCCTGGCCCAATGTCAGGACACTCCACTTTGGTTTGTGCAATAAGAGGATTTCCTTCTCCATAGATTTTTACTTCCGCAAGTAGAGAGGAAACCTTCTAGTAAGAAATCAAAATCCTCTCTATCTAGTAAAACCAGTTTATGTATTCCCCTTTCCATGTGGCAAAATGCGTTGCACCAAACGACAAAACGTTGAGTTGTATGAAAATTCAGAACAATTTTTCTCAATATATGGAATCCTCCTCATTGCACAAACACACACTTATAAAGGTTGCTTAGAAAATTTTCCAACAGTTTTGATTCAACATATAGTCCCCACTTGAGATGTGGAATGGCCTGGTTGGCAGACCAGGTCGTCCAAGAGATTGGGCCCATCTGATGCACATTTGGACTTCTAACTTAAAATCCTGTTCTAGATCCCCTTTCGTTTTTTTGGCTGAAAGGTAAGATTTTGTATTAAAAGGGAAAGAAAGAAATGAGCACATAGCCCCAAAAAGAAGAAAGGAAAAACTATACATGCTTCATGAGAGCACCAAAAAATGAAAAAGTTATAACAACATAAAGATTAAAAGGTTGTTGAAGAGAGATTCCCAAAAAGAGAAAGAGAGCATCATTAGACGGCCTCTAAACATTACTTGGCAAGGAATTCAAGAGCCCTTTTCAACTTGATAAAATAGTCTTTATGTTACTTCAATACCTTATCAATGATTGCTGGCACTATAGTGATTTTTTAAAAATTAAATTTAACAATGAAGAAGTGCTTCATCAGAAAAGAAAGGAAACGTTACAGCAACATCAGTCAACAGAAACTACAAGATCTAAACAACAGTAGTGCAGAACTTGTAGAAGAGAAAACTATGATGGTGAGATCTTTTTTTTTTTCCTTTTCGCACGATCAATGCAAAGGAAAATGTCACAACCCTGATGCTCATTGGCGCAGTTGCAAGTGCAATGGAAACTCAACCGTATCTATAACCAGACCGATCACCCCATTTTCCAACTCGACACAGGAGGATTATACATTTCTCATGTAAATCAGCAAATACACTTGTCAAAATCCCAAAACACAACTACTAAATATGTACCATCAGTACTTCAATACTGATAGATTGGAATGGAGACATAATTTATATAGTTGACACAACATAGTTAGGATAATGCTTTGATTAGTGGCGGACCTACATAGAGGCCGCCCCAGGTCAATTTTTAAATTGCCTTTAGATAAACTTTGTATGTAATGGCAGCTCAATTCAGTGGTGGACCTAACGCCCCATGTCAATTTTTAAATTGCCTTAGATAAACTGTGTATGTAATTGTAGCTCAAGTATCTAGCACCAGGTGCACCACAATTGGCGAAGAGGGTGAAGGAACTGCCGTCAAAAGTAGGGATTGGGCGTGTCAAGGACAAAACTCGTGGGTTGGACCATGGGGCGTGGGTCCCACTGATGCTCACGTACGCATATGTGGACATCCCAATGTGCCGACTCTCTGTCCTGACTGAGATGGATGGGACCCACCACTATGACATGGGGAGGCATTGGTTCCACTTAGAGATGATGGGGTCCTTGTAATTGGCTTAGGACCTAGGTGATGAGCACCTGGGGCGATTAGGACAAACCCTAAAAATCGATAATGGTCCTTGGCTATTCTGAAAAGACTGCCCCCACCCTCAAAATATTTTCTATCTTTGTCTCCTTGTTGAAATTACAAATGCTTTGGACTAAGAATAAAATAGGAAAACTTAAAGAACCCATCAAGCCAATACCACATTCCAACGTCCCGGCCCCATTAGTATGGAGATCTCCATTTGAGTCGTTCTCACTATTAGATTAATCATTTGATAAAAAAACAGGAATAAATAAACATAAAATAATATTAATCACATTTTTTAATGAAAAAGTCAATCGAATGGAAGGATTAATTTTGATTTATGTTTGAAGACTTTTATTTTGCAGGGCTCAGATTCAAGTAAATGGGCTCCACTGTAATGTTCTGCTCTTTTTTCTCAATATATGTCCAAGTATAATGA
This sequence comes from Persea americana, assembly GCA_029852735.1. NCBI lineage: Eukaryota > Viridiplantae > Streptophyta > Magnoliopsida > Laurales > Lauraceae > Persea > Persea americana. Next base: position 38,165,578 of record CM056817.1, read on the forward strand.
AAAGCTCAACGTTGCTCAAAACACGAGTAAAGCCATATAAGAACGCAGATGGTGTTTTGGATGCTTTACACGTAGCCCCATTAAACAATATAGGCCATTCGATCTCATTCATCAAATCAAAAGGCCTTTCGCATATAGAATTATAGAAATTATAGAAATTGAGTTTTAGCTACTTATTTATTCTTCTTTTAAATGCATTACATTTTTTATTTCACTATTTTTTGACGTAGAAAAAAGTCTAGCAAAGTTTAAAATATTCTCGCCCCACCCAAATAAAAATCCTAGGTCTGCCACTGGTTTTGATGAACTTCAGTACAATGCATAGTTCCTAATTACAGATAAACAATAATGCAAAAAATCAGATGCAGTAATTGAATCCCACTTGTTTGGCGAGGATTGGTCACATCTTAGAACTCTATGGGTATGGTTATATTAAAAGTTTCTTGCAAGTTCTTTGTATTCCATGTGGTAGAAAGTTATCATTGTCAATATAATTTTGGGAATAATCATATCAATCAGATCATTATAACCACTGATTTAGGGGCCATAACCTTTTTAATTCATTCTTAGTGTTAAAATAGTGTTTTTTTTTTTTTTTGTGGGGGTGGGGGGGTTTGAAATAGAGTTCAAAAATTCAACCCCCCGCGCTCTCTCTCTCAGTACCTTTTTAGCTTTCCATGACCACGACTGCCCACCACCAGTACGCTTGCTCGGTGTTTCTCTACAGCCTCACAAAGAACACTTTTGGCATCACCTTCCACCACTTCCACCGAAACATCCTTCACCTGCACATCAATCAAAACCTCAACAGAAGCATCAATCGCTTAATAATACTTTCATTCTCCGGATCCACTAATAGCTCAGTGGTGAGGCACTTCCCCACCACCAAAACAAATAGATATGGATGTTGTAGATGGCGAGGGACTTGGAAAAAGTGTGTGTGTCCCATTTAATTGATGGGTCCAACCCGGCTCCTAACCTGAATCTAACCCATACAAGCTTTGGGTCAGGTTTACCACCCTAGGAATGACCCATCCATGAAGGGACCGGCAGATGAATGATTAACATCCAAAATAAGCAGGAAACGTTTTAGGATGATTGTTCATTCTAATCAAAGTAATATGGAATTAGCTCAAGAACTTGACAATTAGTTTTAGTTCGAAGATTATGTATTGTCTTACTGATTTGCTGTTGCAGAGCTCTATTGCTGTTTGGGAGACCTGGGAAGCAGCCTTCTTAAGATCTACATCCACATTAGGCAATACATTGGCAAATCATTTCTCTTAGAAAAAACACTCATCAGAACAACTAAACAATAACCACAATTTTTATGACAAACAATTCAGATGCCATCAACAAATCAGTGAGCCTGAAAGATGATGTTTTAAGTTTCAAAAGTACATGCACATCAATTGAAAGGGACCACCTGTATTTATTCAATCACAGGTTAAGGGCCGAGAAGGGTATACTTTTTCAAAAAATTTACTTCATTCTCACGTGTTGAAAGAGTTGCATTTCCATTGAAATGCAAGCATCCAAACGGACAATAGGAAAAAATAAAATCTTGGTTCCAAAAGATCGCGAAAAACCAAATCCAGGATCCAATTGTAAAAAACGCATCAGAAGAGGGAAAGAGAGAGAGAGACTAGATCCGCCATTTCCAATGGAGGGGGGAGAAGGCTTGGCGTGTATGAGAACGATCTTGAAAGGGTGATTTGGGGTGCAGGGAAGGAAGAAGCGATCCAGCGTCCATTCCAGAGCATATAAACTCTTCTTCCCTTCGTCGATTGCTACCAACATTACCGGTTTCTCTACTGCAATCATTTTGATTTCCAATTTCCACCTCTCTTGAATCACGATTTCTCAAGTTCTTTTCTTTGGTAATGAGATTTTTTTCAGAATTTCTTTCACATGCTCCTTTAGCGGGAAATGCGCCTGTCCACGGGAACGAGACAGAAACCAGCGACTTATATTTTTTAGTCCAGCCGTTGCCATGCAGATGTGCTTAAACATTAGGGGCTTTTTCAGTCCAATAAAGTCATTGACAATTCCTATTGTTACCAATTCCATGCATTATCCGTACGTTGGCAAAGGCAAAAAGCTCGCAACTTAAGTATTGTGGTATCATATGAAGTGTTACATTAAAAGTCAATGAATGCATTTGTGTTTTTAATTTCATTCCATTATGTAGCTTTCATCTTTTGCTTGGGTTCTATGCTTCCATTTTTTGCAAGTGAATCTCTTCCATAGTCATATATAACATTGAATCTCCTGGCACATCTTTCTCTGCTACCATTCTCTGCTACATGTGTAGTATTCAATCCATGTTTCCTACCATGTATGTATCTCCCTCTTAATTATTATATTATTCTTTTTTCTTTTGTGTCTTTTGAAGGTGGTTAGGGTATGAGAAATCCCACATGTAGAAACATTTAAAACATTTTGTATAAATATTAGTGATGACCTTATGGGGGACTTGTGAAGCCTCACTTTTTGATGAACATCCATATGAAAAATGTGGGCATTCAACCTTATGTCTTTTGATTGTCTACCAAATTACGTTTGAACATATATCATATTTTGTTTGGTGAGCAAGAACGGACCATGCAGTTGAGTTGCATATGAGACTTCGACTTTCATGGGTCAGTCTCACCTTGGATGCACCACTGAGTTTCTATTGATATCCCTGAAATAGTTGACAATCATTCTACATTTTAGGCCTTCCTTTCTGGCCTACCTTTTCAAATGGTGATGTTGATGTCAGAGTAAATGACAGAACAATTGAAGCCTCACTTTGCAGCTAGATTGGACAATAGTTAAAGACATTTGTGACCATCTAACATCAAAATCCCAAAGATATGGCACCAACTAACCAACCCCCATGTTGTCACTATCTTTTTATTTAAATGGGTGTTTTATATGGTATATATACTTTTGCCAAATATAGAGAATTAGTACCAATGAGATGTAAACTAAATATTGCTAGAATATCTAGGTGTAGAATTGGTTAGGATAATGTATTATTTTATTTTATTTTTTGAACGAAAAATGCATTGTGATTTGGTTGTTGATGTTATAGAAATATGTAGCTTCATGCTATCCTAAATGTCAATGCTTAGATTTTAAACCTTTTTATTTTCCATGTATGCATAGAGTAGTTTCTTTTTTTATATTTAACAACCTTCAAATTTCAGTAATTCCAAACATTCATCTTATTTACTAAAGAAATACTTATTCCGATATTTAGTTTCACACGTTAAACCCTCATGGATTATGTGAATGTTTGTGAGTAATGTCAAAAATAAATTGAAGCAAATCTTATTATTTGAAATTTGTTTTCTCCTTGGTAGGATGGAGAATATTGAGATATGTATAATATGCCACTTTAATGTTATATTAAATGTAAGTAATCCACTTTCATTCTATAAGGTGGTGAGCAGAAGGTAATATGGGTCAATGTTAAAGAAACTTTCAATCAACTACTCGGCAAGATAAATGAAGAAACTGGTTGGGAGCTTCACAATGAGAATATAAACATATAATATCAGTATCATAATGGCTGAAGTTTCACGTTCATAACCATTAGAGGTGATGATGATCTCTATCGAATGTTCAGAATCCATCTTTCAATTTTGTTGCCTGCCTAGAGTCCTATACAGAATTTGCTAGATAGGCTAGCCCCCATGCATATCTTTCAAACATCCTAAATAACTCAAGAAGGTATCCATTCCCCCTTGACCTAGAAGTATTGGCACAAATTTGTTGGGCCACTAAGCGGAATAGGTATGCACGGATATAACTATTTTCAACCTCTTCGGATGCTTCCTCTGGACATATGCCAAAATGGAGACGAAACTAGGTGTACTTTATTTGTGCCCCTACATAATCCATAGCTTGGTTGAGAACTCTCAATAATAATTCAGGACATAATACTCTCACATCTTCTACCTTCAAAATCGTACGATCTGTAACTAGCCTTCAGTTAATGGGAATGCCATAATATATGCAATATCCTCCAATGTTATTGTCTCCTCGCTGGAATTAAAATGGATGGAATGTCTTAATTAGTCTTGAGTCTCCATCGCTCCACCAACGCCCATATAATGCCATGGTGAGTTTTCATTTTACCAATGGAGGCCACATTGTGTAGGCCAACCATACGGACAATTTCTTCTTGTCTTTCATTTAATCCCCAAAAACCATTTAAAGGGTCAGCTGAGATGCACTTCAGTGGGCCAAGTTCTTGCAATTAATAAATACGTAACATCATAACAAAAGTCTCGCAAGGAACCATATGAAACTAAAGGAATTATTTCAAAGTTTGGCAATGATGGTATTGGGTCTACCTGCCCTTCCCATATCACTTTTGATATATGATTATCTTGATCCGTAAGGATCTGTTTACCCAAAGGACCATGATTCATATTTCAATTATCCATGGAGTACTGCAGAATAGCTTTTAATTATAAGAAAAATATATATAATTTAAAAATAAAAAAATATGGCATCATTAGCAATTGGATACTGATACATAGGAATAAAAAAAGACATGAAATGCTTTAATGCAATGATGTAGAATGAAACCAGATACAGTTACTATTATTTAATAAAATGAATGTTGTTTTTACACTTAATGGCATGATTAATATGTTGCTTGAAAGGTTTGATTGGGTTAGATTTGAATAGGGGGAAATCTTTAGAGAATAGATTGAATAGTGCAGTTGTAAACTTTAAATAGTTACAGAATAGTCCCCAACTTTGTGCTGATTTTAGAAGGTCCTAACTTGAGAGATATATGTAAACTCATAAAACGATTCATAATAAAATATTGGGTGTTGGTTTATCATGTTAAAGTTCTTTTGTTAAATTTATTAAATCATAAAGGGAATGATAATATAATGTCTTGGGAGTATTTTGGAAGGAACCTTGTATAGACAAAACTTGTATATTGCGACTCACCAAAAGATAACAAATGTTTTTTTTTTTTTGGTTAAAGAAGATAACAAATGTAATGCAAAACAAAGGAGAAACCAGCATTAATCAGATAAAATCACACACCAATTGAGTGAAATAACATGTTCAACAGATAGATCAAGCACTAAACCCTTACGAAAGGGTTGTTGCGGTAGATCATAATAGAGATAACAAGACAAAGAACCGAACAACATTTCTTAGACAAAATCAATGATTCATTTTCAAGAGATCAAGGGTCATATTCACTATAACTATCGCACAAGCCTTTCTTGAAAGGATTAATTATACAATGTTAAGAGGGTGGTAGAAAACACTGCATATTAGGAACCTCGTGGTTCTTAGATATCCTAAAATATGTCAGTGATCACTATATACAAGTCATGAACATCATCAATCTCCAACTTTTTGGAAAAATTGTTTCTCACTGGAAAACTTTGTAGCCTTAGCCTTGGTCCTACACCTTTACCCTTCACCCTACATACCTTTGACCTATATGTCTGCCTCCACTTTACTATGTAAACCATATTAAGTGTAAAATGTCCCTATAAGCTATAATTTTAATGTGTAAGTCATCAAGTCACGTGGAATCCCTTTTTTATTTATTTATTTTTTTTTAATTCTATCTTTTCAACATCATAAAAATTCAATAAATTTATGTAATTTTCGTCACTGGTCTCTTTATTTTTTAAATCATTTTGCAGTGGCAATACCATATTCATAGACTCTCCTGTTGGTGTCAGTTTTTCTTATTCAGACAATTCCCAAGATGTATTAACTAATGGAGACAAAAGGACAGGTAGTGCATTTTAAAGTTTTATTCCTGGTTCTGTTTTAAAATTTGCTGTGATATTATATTAGTTAGGTTAGAGTCTAATGTTAACCGCATAATCTTACCATTTTTTGATCCTCAAAGTGTCCAGTCAGTTCAATGGACCGTGGTGAGGACTAGAAAGTGAGTGGTCAAGATTTCATATTAGTGCATGAAGCATATAGAAACAAGTCCGTAAGTAACAAGATCGTTGTATTTCTTCTATTTTTGTTGGCTATCCTTTTGTTTTCAGTTGAAGATGCGTTAACATTTTTATATGAATGGCTGGAAAGGTTTCCCCAGTACAAAGGAAGGGATTTCTACATCACAGGAGAGAGCTATTTCTGTCTGAAGATGATTTTGAATTTGATACCTTGTTCTTTTACTATTACATGAATGAATGAACTGTACAAGAGAAATGATAATGTACATGCAAAAATCTCCATTGAAGAAACTTTGTGAAATCTGTGTAACAGGACAAACACAATAGACTTTTGAAGCATCAAACTCATTGAGAAAAAGTCTAACAATATAAACAAAAAAGATCTATATGCAGACAGAATGTCTACAAGACTTCAAGTACCTAATGTATCTTAGTTCTATTTAATGTATTAGACCCAAACAAACTCTAGTGATTCTCCAAACAGCAACCTCATTCAATATTCACATGGTTTCATCTCTAATTCTTTACATGGTCTCATCTCTGATGTTCTAGAGTTCTTCTTTCTTGATTTTTGTCAGAGACAGTTCAAGAGCATTTAGGGTTTTATAAACCCACAAAGAGAGACAAATAGAGAGAAAGAACTAGGTCAAGGGAAGAGAAGACCGGATCATTGCTACAAGAGGGAGGGAAGAAGGACTACCAGGGGCGACAACACCACCACCAAACTTGGGTCCGCCCAAATTGTGAAACAATGCAGGCCAGAATCCTTCGTCGATGGAGGCAATGAGACCACGTAAGCTGGTTCGTCGACATCGAACTAAGGCATGGAGCCTTGCGTATTTGTAATAGTTTGGCGAGGGAGGTGGAAAATAAAATCGGATAGAGGTGAAAATGAAGAAAAGTCGAGGCAGGGAGGGATAAAAGGATTAAAAGGGTTTTCGAGTTGCGATATCACAATATGTAGTTGCGATATCACATAATCTGTTGTGATATCGCAAAGGAAAAAAAAAGACCTTTTGCCTCAACGAACGTATGGACAATATGGAGAACATGCAGGTAAAATTACGTAGTTTGGTAATAAGGGGGGTGGGGGGGTTTATCAATGACTTTTAGTGACCGTATGGAAAAACCCTAAACATTATCTAAAAAGAAATGTTTGTTTTGTGTAAGGTTTTTTCCCGTACGGTCACCTGTACATCTCGAAAATCCCCCATTTTACCAAACTCCCCATATTTACATGCACGTTCTTCGTGTTGTTCGTACATTGAAAGAGTGGCATTTTTTTCTTGCGATATCACAACACTTAATGCGATATTGCAATTTCTATATGCGATATCACAATTACCTCTTGCGATATCACAAAAAATTCATACGATATTGCATAAAATGTTACATATAAACTCAACAGTTACCTTTCTGTTTATATTTTCATCATGTTCTATAGCTTTTATATTTAAACTTGCAAACTAAGTTAGGGTTCACAATTGGCTTGACAACCCAAGTCGTAGATGGTAATCTCATCAGTTCTTGGTTCAAGTTGAAGAGGAGTAAAAGGAATATCGAATTCACTACATTTACATTTTCAGTATGCTTAACAATATTTAAATTTCAGTATGTTTGACTAAATTTAATCCATCCGGACCCATAGAGAAGCAGGGTAAAACCTATGTGGCCCCCCGGTGGTAGCACAAGTGGACTCAAACTTTGGTTCCTGAAAAAGGGGGAACCTAGGGTCAATATCAAGACCTCTACCCCCGGAAGAGGGAGGACCCGTAGTCTTGACCACTCGGCCAACCCCTTGGGGTTAATTTCTGTAAATTCAGCCATATTTAAATTCATATAATTCTGACCCTACTTTTGGGTATCTTATGTTTTCTATTTTGCTTTTATTTTCATGATTGGAATGTGATCATGGAATGCATTAAAATTAAGTTTTTTGTTTTACATGTTTTATGTTGCTGGAAATCCAATATTGAAGGACTGATTAAAAAGGAGAAATCCGGAATTGATTACAATTGATGAACCTGAAAATTAAAAAATCTGCACTAGTTTCAGCAGATTCGGCATGGTTCTGTGACAAAAGTAGCTCGGTTCAATCAGTCGAAACATGTTGTTTTCCACTGAAATTCTGAGGAATAAACGTTGATAGTTTTACTTTGAAACCCCAGAATTTTGGCTTAGAAAAATTTCGGAAAGTGGGGTTTACAATAGCCTAAACATGGCTAATCAGTCATGCTATGCAGAATTTCTGTCGCAAAAACATAGTCACATAGATCCTCAATTATCCATCCAAATGAACTAAGAGGTTGGAACAAAGTGCTAGCTACAAATTTTCATTTCTTCATCATTTCACTAAGTCATTAGTCCCCATGTATGCACATTGTTGCTTATAAAACCCACCAAAGGGCCAGGTGCTCCTTCTAGTGTAAATGGGTCAAGATTCACATGTAATGGAGTTTCTTAGAACCTGGCATTGTTTGTCTTTCGGGAGGTCAAATAGATTCCATGAGAAAGTGTTCTCAACTGTCAAGATTTCACTTTAATTGTGATGTAGAAAAGTGAAGTCCCTACTACCCATTTTTCTGATTGATATTGGAACATCTTATTGATAGAGAATCAGCATCTTTTTGTTTCATTTGGGCTTCGAGATGTGGAGAATGCACAATGACGTGTCATGTGCTCGCCAACCCGAGCGGCTAATCGGATCTTGAGGTCACATTAGGGCCCATTTGGTATCATCTAAAAATATTCCTGTATTTTTATACGCCAAACTCTGGGGACTTAGGTGGCCTGTGTTGCGTCTTTGGTTAATCCAAGCAAGACTCGAATGTTAGAAACATCATTCCGAATACGAGGCAAACCTAGTTTCAATTTAACTAGATTCGGCCCAAATTCCAAAATGGCCAGCTCACAACCCACTTAATGCAAGTTGACATGCGTTAGACCTATAGGTTTTTTGAGCTATACCCAACAAAATGATTCTAGATCCTTTGAGTGTCGCACTCTCGCTCCCTATAAGTTAGGCGAGTGACTCCACAAGAGGTCCATCTTTTGAAAACATCTCTCCCAATCCGTGGTTTATCCCCGAATTTTACGCCAATTAATAGCACAAATTTCTATTAGAGTAGATTTGAGGACAATCCATAAAATTATAGGCCGTTCACTTTAATGAGTTCAGATGTTTTCTACGAATGAAAAAATGAGACCAGTCCAACAAATGGGCCCCACTGTGCATTTAAATAGAAATCCCCTATTGATAATTATGCAGTTTCAAATGTACCCTACTGCAGACCCAATCCAGACCTAATGGGTTTAAAAAATTATAAAATCTATCGACTTTCCACCGCTTAAAGCAGTGGTATATAAAGCAGCATATGTACCTTCGCTACTGTTTGTATTTAGCGGCGGTAAAGATGCAATTTGGATCCATGCTATTTCTCAATCTTTATTTTTTTAAAAAAAAATTTTGGGGGCATATTTACCTTCATCTGGTCTCATTGCATGGAATTTTACTCCAAAGTAGGTGAAGCCAACGTAAGCTTAACCTAAACTCGACCAGCACTATATTAGAATTAGGTTGTGCTCTTATGGCCGTGGGCTAAACCAAAGCCTAACTTAATTTTTAGCCTAGCTAGCATATTTAGTAAGAGTAAAAGTAAATATAACTTTCAATTTAGATCGGCCTCTGCATTAATTTTACGGGCATGGCTAAGTATGGTCCTAAACTTAGGCCTAACAACCCAATGGTCCTTCGGATTTTACTCCAATAGGAGTAGTCAATCTTATAGGGGGGACAATCTCTATTAGAAAGAAATTTGGGGTCATTCCATAAAAGGGGAGGACATCCACTTTAACGAGTTCATATTTTTTCTACAGAAAGAAAATACAATTTCAGTTAAACAAACGGGCCCTACTGTGGAGTTAAATAAAAATCATGCATTGAAATTATGCATTTTTCATATAGACCCTACCGCAGATTCAACCCCAGACTTGAAGCGGAAAAAATGGGTAAATGCATGTTTTCTTCCGCTTTTAGAATAGGAAAAGTTGCATATGCATTTTGCCACAGTTTATAACAGCGGTTAAAGCTGCAGTTTGGATCCCTCTCGCCCCGCTGCATGTTGATGTTATTTTTCCGTGTTTCATTACATATGGGGGTGTATGGCAGTTGCCCAGCGCATTTTCTTTATGCACACCAAGCACACATCGTAGTGGGCCCAGCTAATGACTCATCCAAACTGACTGAACATAGAGGACACCCATGAATTACGCCGATCCCATCATTAACACCCATCTGAATGGCCTGTACCAATGGAACGACGGGTTAAAATTTAAAAAGTTTGGGACTTGTTGGCCAATGTAAAGGGATTAGGATGATTACTTGGGGCCCATTTTTTCGCAACAGCTAGGCCCCAACCAGATGAAGAGATCCCCACCCGGGCCCATCCCCAAGTGGTCCTCACATCAAGGTGTGCATTTAAGCTTCCTGTGCATCGGATAACCACCAAACAAAGATTTCTTCTTTTAAGAAAGATTGGTGGTTGGGCTTAGTTTCTTATTTAAAGAAATACTAGTGTTAAATCTCGTGTAATGCACAGGTGTACCCATGAAAATCGAATAATTGTGTCATGTTAATATTCAAATTAATTACCGATCAATAAATGAGTTTAAGATTTTTTGGACAACACTTTCACCTATTAAGGCAAGTCAGTGGCTATGCGTTGATCTTGACCACTGTTAATGAAGATAACCTACATGGTTTTTATCCTAGTTGAAATAGCCTATGATTTTGGCCTTATTTCACTCTTCTGCCAAGATTTTCTTTTAATATCATAGAATCTGAGAACATCTAAGTAAGAATCTTGGTGTTTGTGATTACATCATCATATGTCCTATTGTAACACCGACGCTCAGTTGATGTAAAAGCTAGATTTGAAGAGTTTGGCTCTCCCGTGACTCATATTTCAAAAATAAGTATCATATATCAAGCGAAAGACTCGTGTGCATTTGTTCCAAAACACGTTTTTCTTTGTGTTTCCCTACAAAGGGAAAAGGCTAACCATGTTCATCAGACCACCTAGATTCCCTCTTTGTATCTCTTTCTCTCTGATGTAAAATCCTATCTCTCAAGTGTAAAAGAAGGTCAAACCCTTTTAGGAAAGGAACAATTGTATTGATTCTAAAGTTGTTTCAATATGTCTTTTCTACTATTGATTATATGAAAAGAACCGACGACCTAATGAAGTAATACATCTAAAAAGAAATAAGTGAGGAAAAAATAAAAAAGAGTAAGAGATCGAGAGGGAAAAGTGGAAAGACAGATTTATTCCAAAGTAATAATAGCAAAATCCAAAACTGAGATCAGGAAATTTAGAAACGTACTGGAAACCCCAAGGTCTGGAAATTGGATGATGGGGGGGATCAGGGAAAGCATGCATCCTGGCATAGATGATAGATTAGAGGAAGACCATAAGTCGTTTCATATGGCGTTTCCTGAAGAGGAGATGTAAGCCATGTAACTAATGAAGCGTTTCATGGGAAGGTAGGCGTGTTACTTTTTTCAAACTGGTTCCTAATGAGGATGTAGAAGCCAACGCTGCTCATGGAGGATCAAGAATGAGGTATTATGGTCTAAGCATTTTTCAGCTTTAAAGAAGATATGGGCCTCTCTGGGTTAGGGTTTAATAGATGGGTGAAGATTAAACCAATGTTGGGTGAAGATTAAACCAATGTTTGGGTTTAGTATAACAAGGGATCCTCTTTTGAATACATGGGTGAGGATTTAAGGGAGGGCTTTGGTTGTGCCTTACTATATGGAATAGGCATCTTTTTGTGAGGTTATTTAAAAACAACAAGCTTAATATATGCAGTTTGTGAGGTTGTCTTGGAGTGTATTAAACAAGATCCAAGGTAGAGAGCTACCATGAAGGAAGTTACCACTAAATTGAGGAAAGCACTAAGAATTTCACCAGATGCCGCGAACGCAAAATTATCTCCTTTATGGTGGGCAAAGCTCGAGATCCTATCACTAGAAGCTAGTTGGCCCCTGATTGTAGTCCGTCTACTTTGTAAATATCTTAATGGTTTTTTTATACATTTTTGTATACAAATTACAATAACTTTTATATGATGTATCACTTATGATCTATAAAGAACATTTTTGCATATCTATGAAAGGGTTATTGTGGTCCCAGATGGAGTTACTCTTCAAATACCTCGCTTTAATCCAATTTTCTGATAAGGAAGACGGTGTCTTGCCAATCCAACCCAATTTCAACATACAAGAATCATTGACGTCATTGATACAACGAATGCCTAGACCACCTTCAGATTTGGGAAGGCACACAATTTCCCAAAGAACTATGTTATGTTTAGATTTTGAATAATTAGTTGACCATAGAAAATTCCTTAAAATCCATTCTATGTGTAGGCATACCTTCTTAGGAAATGGGGTAGAAAGAAAGATGTTCAAAGGTATGATTGCGAGGACGTGCTTAACTAGAATTAATCTTCCTGCAAATGAGAGGACATTAGCTTTCCATCCAGCAAGCTTGGATCTAAAAGCATCGACTAGGTTTTCAAAGTGAAAGGACTTTGAGCTACCAAAGAAAAGAGGAGCTCCTAGGCAAGTGGTTGGAGGGTCTGTAACAGGTATATCAAGAAAATCTGAAATAGATCTCTTTATCTTGTGATTGCACTTTTCGATAAAGAGATGACTTGAAAATCCGTCACACAGCTGATTCATACTTGGCCAGGAGATGCTTTATGCAACGAATTCTCCTTAAAGATGATCTAAGGAAGAGCATGAGATCATCTGCATATAGAAGGAGGCAGGGAGTGATGATCCCTTTAGATTGAAGCTCCTGAACTTCTAAATCCAATATCTCCTCTGTAAGGATAAAGAGATATGGTAACAGAGGATCTCCTTGGCGCAGTCCACAAGAGGAAGGGAAGAATCTAGAAGGGCTTCTATTAATAAGGACCGAACCCCTGAAAGTCATAATTAGCTCTTTAATCAGGTTGATCCAAACATTCGAGAATTTGAAAAAATGTTATGCTTTGAGGAGGAAAGGCCATTGAAGTTTATCAAACGCTTTGGTAATGTCCAGCTGCATACCGATTGAGCTTCCTTTGATTTTTGCATTTAGCTTTTGAAACAGCTCATGAGCCTAGGCTAAGTGTTGATGAATTGATCTTTCTTTGATGAAAGCTGCCTGGTTTTGTGAGTATTTAGGTGAGGAATGATACTAGATAACTTGGTGGCAAGGATTTTGGTGATAATTTTAAAGGAAAAGTTTAGAAGGCTTATTGGGCGAAAATCAACAAAGGTTGTTTTGGAGAGGGTTTTTTTGGTATTAAGGAGAGGAAGTAGGTATTCCAAGAGCATAGAAGCCAGCCTGTTGTAAAGAAATCTTTGACGGCTAAGGTAAATGTCCTTACCAATGAGGCAATGACTGAACCAAGAAAAAGTAGAGAAAGCTCTGGTGTAACTGGGCCTTGTGACCTCGATTTTTTCAACTAAAAAATGGCTTGCTTGACTTCTGAGTCCGAAAGAACTGCTGTGAGAAAGCCATTTGCTCATCTGAAATTGCCGGCCCCTTGATTGTAAAGAGACTGTCATCGATGATGGGAGAACTGGAAGAGTATAGACTTGAGTAAAAATCCATCTATAAAAAATCCATGTAAAATACATTATCATATTTATTTGGAAGTGTCATTTCACATCAATAAACGTTGACGTAAGTTTTCATATAACTCAGAAATTATAATAATTTAAGATTTAAAACTAAATATATTTGACTTTAATGGGTTTATAGATAAATTGAACAAACTTTGGAGCCCATGGGAGTTGAAAAAAATGGTAATGATAGAGCTTGATACTAAGAAAAAACATTTACTAGAAATCCGACATGACTGCAAACCCCACCTATATCTGACCCGTATTAGACCTGCATAACTTGACCTGCATCCTATATAGATTAGTCATGAGTCAGGAAATCTAACTCACAGTAAAATGGGTCGGATTAAGGTTGACTCACATAACTCGCATAACCCATCTAAGTGGATCCGGTTAGGGTCGACCCGCACCTAAACTGATTTAAATGGTGTTGTGGTATAATCATTTTGGATTTTTGGATTTTTGTGGCCTACAACAAAACTCAAATATAACCTTAACATTTGAAATGGATTGGGCTTGGGCCAAACATCTACACGTTAGGGATAGGGCCAATTTGAGTTAAATGGGTTGTTGACCCATGTTGGATGTAGGTTATGGGAGTTAAGTCGGGTTGAACCGCATCGGGTATGGGTTAGATTACCTAATTTGTTTTGAAAAACGAGGCAGATATGGATTAACCTTCAACCTCTTGACAACCTCGGTCAACCAAACCCATTTCGCCTTGACCCAACCTATTTGTCACCCCTAATTCACATCTCTCTTCATATGGAAATGACATAATTTATACACCATTTTTGACACCACATCTACACATGTGATGTATAATTGAGCGCAAACAAATGTGCCTATATGTAAGACACGTGCAACGATTATATATGTAAACAAGTGCAAACCCCTAAATAGCCATCAAGTAATCTCCTCTTTCATTAAATATAAATAAATGAGAGATGAGAAATGAATACTTAGTTATTACCGTAGTAAAACCAAATTTCCAAAGAAGATGTCCATATACCCGATCGTATATCCTTCATTCTTCACATCTTTAATTATCGCTCTAATTTAGAATGAATTCAATTGAACTCCATGCATACAAATGGGTCGACTCTGTTGGGCCCCACATAATTGGTGAGCCAGTTATAATACTGAGATCTATCAATTTCGGTTTTTAAACAATCAAAAGACTGGATAGAAGTTTTGTATTTTGTCCTTTCTACCTCAAGTAGATGGATGCTGTCACGACCCGGGCCCGAGATTAGGGTTACCACGGCCAAACCCCGAGTCGTGATTACCATACTTACTCCCGTAAACCTCGCATCACCGAAGCCAATACGAAATTCACAAGGGATCTTACATATACCTGTCAAATGTACATTTTTTTTGCGGAAATATATACATACATTGACATCCAACTTTAATATGTACAAGTCCTTTACAGAAAATAAAGTTTACTTACACATCTCATTTCCTATTTAAATCAACCATGCATATTCAAATACAATGCATGTGATCACTATTTACATCAAAATGAATCTATTCAAAATGTTCATAAAACTTGCTAAACCGGTCGCCTCCGATTTACATCCATTCATTCAATCCTCCTGGAGGAACCGGATTGGTCTCCTCTGTTGGCGGCGCGGTCTCTGAACCACTGGAACGGGCAACTGGGCCTGTAATGTCATCAATAACACTGTGAACACGACGGTTCAACAATGTATACACAATTCTATGATAATCATATGTTTAGCATTTTGGTTTCAACGTATAACAATTTAATTCAATTCAATTCAATTCAATTCAATTCAATGCATATAGTTCTTCCCTGAAGGAAGCATTCAATTCATTATATACACTTTATCAAGTGTCTTTTCGTTGTCCTCTGACATTGGCGGAAGGCGCACCATTCACAACCCAGCCTTTCAAGGACTCATTTCATTTCAATATTACTCACTTTATTAAGTGGCTTTTCAAATGTGTGGGATTTACCAGTGTCTTGATCAGAGATCACCGGCATCACCACGGAGCTCCGGAACGCTCCATCTACTGCAGCAGACTTAATCTTTCATATATTACAGTGTTTGTTCACTTCAGTTCTTTTCTTTTCATTTCATTACATTTCATTTCATAATTCAACACATTATTCAATGGTAGCTCAACAAGGAGCATAACTGAAATAGACGAGAGAGGACAAGCCAACTCAAGTCAGAAACAATTAAATTTCCTAAAACAACATTCGGATGAAACATTCATTATGCAATGTAGGTGTTATTTTAGATGACATCACTTTTTAGTGAAATTTACATTCACATAAGTTTAGCTAACACCCATGAAGGTTTAGGAAAATATCAGAAAGCAATTCTGATATCCCTTTAATTTCGGTCACCTCGTCGGTTACCTAGCGGTTAGCCGCATTATGGATTTCGGCTGACCGAACCATATTCGGTCAGTCTTTCAGAATTTCTCAATTCCTAGGACAATCTGCTCATTTCGGTCACCTGTTCGGTCACCTACTCGGCTGATCGAAATTCAAATGTCGGTTAGCCGAATTTCTCACGGTCAGCTTACGGTTCGTTTTCCAGAAGCTCAACTTCTGATGGAAGAACCCTGACAAGATTTTCGGTTACCTTGCGGTCAACCCTCGGCTAGCCGAACTCACAATTTCGGCTAGCCGATCTATGTCGGTCAGCTCTCGGTCAGGTGTCGGTCAGCCGTGCGCCCAGAAGTTCAGAAAATTCTGAACCAACTTTTCTGGAACTGAACTCCTTGAATGCTAACAAGTCCAGTAACATTTGAAATCAATATAATTGAGTATACTTGCCTTGTTTGGAAACTAATCAGCAAGAATTCCCTTGTCTAGCTTGAATCCAAGATGAATTCCTCAAGCCAATCCTTCTTTTGAACCTAAAACCCAAAATCAATCCACAAAATAGAATTCTTATGAATTCTTTGGGCAAAAACCATTCTAGCTCAATAAATAAAACCTGGAAGTGCTGAATTCAACTCAAACACTTACTGGTAGCCTCTTTGGTGGTAATCTTGAGATCTTCTCAATCTTAAACTCCAAGAAAGTAAGAAAAGAGATGAAGAAGATGATGGTGAAGATTCAGTCCCTCTTCACAATCACTTGCCAACTCTCCCAAGCACCACTCAATGAAGAGAAATTGGAAGAAAGAAGAAAAAGAGAAAGAGAAGAAGGGAGAGAGCTGTGCTGGGATGATGAATGAACTCAAATGAGTTCATCATTGTCGTATAATCCAAGTTTTGCATTGAACCCCCCTCCTATTTCTCTAATTACAATTTAAGTCAAATGAATGGTCATTTGAACCAATTCACGCTGAATGAAATCGCTATAATTACGAAAGTTAACGTACTCCTCGAGATATACGTGTGAATATTAAGAGTTTCCGTATTCTACGAAATACGCGTAATTTCGTATTTACGAAAAAGTCCTTACACCACATGATTTAACCTAAAACCATTCTAATTCATTCATACTATTCACTACTCTTTTCATTAAGTTCAATTTGACCATTTGAGCCAAATTCTATATCAATTCAGCCATTAATCAACATTAACCAATAAAACATGTTGAATTAGCATTAATCCCGATTAATTAGAGTTAATCTTAATTAACTCAGGACAGGGTATTACAGATGCCCATTTCTTTTGTAGTTTCTTTTGTTAATCACGCATTAACAATCTCTTTTGCACAACGGAACTGCACTACAAAAGAGGATTTAAAAAAGAAGGGAAGAAGAGAATGTGTATTTTCTTTCCTCGGTTTGATCAGTGAGATTAACATCAAACTCTAGAAACGAATGATGACATTCTCCCTCCACTATGAGCGATATGATGTTCTCTCCACATTCGGCCGCCCTACTTTGTAAAGATGATGACAAAGTAAGAAACCAAGCTAAGGTACATAAATTATTATTATCTTCTCTTACTTTATAATGATTTATTCCCATTACAGAATATAGAATCAATGTTTCTTAGAGTGAATGGGAGGATTGAAAGAAACAATACCTATTGAAACGAGAAACCGGATTTGAATAATGATGATTCTAGCTGTGACTAAAGTGTGTAAAAATTTAAAATTTCCAAGACTTGTCGTATTGCATTTGTCCCTTCTTATGTGTGTGTATATATATTTTGGGCCATTTGTAGCACTTATGACTAACCTTCTTCCTCCCTTGAATTGCCGTGAGCCCAAGTTTTATAAACAGCCAACCATTACTCAGCAAAAATCACTAAACTTAAAGGTCATAGATGATGGTCTAATGACGTTGATATTTTGCATTCTATACTTAGAACTAGTTCAGATCTTAGATACTTGACAACCAAAAAAGTCTAAGGGGCAGATGTATTTGGATGTGTATAAGGGATGGGATATCTTCAATTTCCATATATACAGCGAGGCAAGGAGGATAAAACCCTCCATTCAAGGGCCTCAAAATCTAAAAGCTTTATATTAATTATGTGTATGTAATTAAATGATTTGATCAATGTATTGTGCCAAGGGATTGGATAGACCATACCTATGGCCCTGAATTTGTGAAAACCTAATTAAACAAAACGTTGTGTTCAGGTGGGAATTTGGAGTTCACCATTGCATACATGTAGGACTTGTTGTTTCACATGTGGATTCCATGCTGTACAGATTTCATTTTTCAAGGGGCCGAGGAGTCCTTCTTTCTTACTCCTTCGATGAGAAATCAAAACTCTCTCTATTGTCGAAAAATCAGTACTTCTCTCATTTTTTTTTAACAAGAAAATATGTGTAACATTGGAACAGCAGGTTGCACAAAAAATAAAACTAATTATCATCTATCAAAGACTCGTCTAGTAGCACAAATGCCCCAGTAGGGGACCCATATAGAAGCAAGATGGTTGAAATTGAGACAAGACTTGACCCTACTCATCTAGTAAGAAATTTGATCAGACTTTAGCCAAGTTACTTGACTAGCCAACTCAGCAAGTTCCAAGTCATGTATGAGTTTCAGGTTTTAAAACATTGTTGAGAGATGACCAGGCCTCCCTTTAAAAGTGATTCTTGTGGGGATTTTAGCATTGCTAACGGAGAACTAGGGGTTGATCAGTTGGTTGGGTACGCTGTTTCTCACCCAGATGTGTATGGATTGATCATTGAGTTTTCTTCTTAAGTAAGCAGACAATTTTTCTGCGGGTGCATGCTTCTCTTCCTATAGCTTAAGTTCTCTCATAAGTCCCAGCTCCATTGGCTGGGTGTACCAAAATAGAATTAAAATAAAACCGCCAATAACCCATAGTCAATTCAAGTCCAAACTTTTAAACCAATACTGTGGGTTCTAGTTGGAGTGTGGGACAAGTTCAAATAAAATTCGCTTTACACCACTCGTTATTATATTAAAAAGTTGGTCATGAAAAAGGGAAGAATGTTCTCTTGTGACTGGAATTCAGAATGTTTATCTATGCTTGGTCTTATGGGCCCTCTCTATCCATGCATATCGGTGAAGGCAGAAGATGGAAAAGTCTCAGCATGATTTAAGGGTTAGGCGAAAATATAGGCCGTTTAAATTGTCCCATTATTTCAGTAGTCTCAAATCACAATTCTTAGCTACTTTTCATTTTTCACATATTTTTAGAGTCAATTTAAGCATGGGTGATGGTCGATTGTTATTTTGAGCTTGATGCCAATTCCAAAGAGGAGGGGAAAGAGGGATAGTAATGTATGGATCTAGATTGATCAAAGGTGGGCATAACTGAACTCTAGAGTTGGATAGCATTTGAATAGTACATAGATTGCTCTTAACGCTTAAGAGAATATTTTTATTTGGTTAGAGGAATTTTGAGAATTCTTCTTGTTTTTTTTTTTTCTTTTTTATGACGAAGAACCCGCTGACCCCCTTGCAATTGATCATTGGTAAAATTCTTATTTGGGAGAATTGTGAATTTTTGAAATTGTGTCAAAATGCTCAATTGCAATCCAATATTTAAGAAGTTAATTAGAATTTTAAGAATTCCAGAGGCGCAGAGTGTTTTTTCAGGAGATTGGTTTAGGAATTCCAACTTTCACTCAAGACTTGATTTGACAGTAACATTAGGGTCACATTTGGCAACCAAATCCTTAAGGAAAAGATTTTTGCTTTCCACCTATTCATGGAAAATCCATGTTTGGCAATTGTAAATCCCCGAGGATTTGGACATAAGGAAATCCCCATTGGTTTTAATTTTCAAATCTGACCGCCCTCTATAGGATTTGGAAATCCCCACTTCTACAAAGTTGCACTTAAATCAAATTTTCTCAGATATATGCATCAATATGCATCGATATTGATGTGAAATCTTCAGCTATACAAATCCTTAGCAAGGGATCCTTGTTCCAAGGGTAGTAAGGAATCCTCACATTTGTGGATTTCTCACCCGTTGCCAAACATGCTCTAGAAGTTCTAGACATTCACAATTTCTCATCATAAATATCTTCAAACAAACAGATCGAGGGGGTGCTTAAGCCTAGGATTTTCCGCTCCATAGTGAGGTTTCTTTTATGTGTGGGTGTGGAATTTTATTATCTACTACCTACATTCAATTTCAAATTTTTTTAGGAAAAAACTCAAAAAGTTATAAAACTTTTGGCTCATTCTCACACAAATACATGAAAATCTGAATATTTTTTTAAAAGTATAAAAGTTTTTTACAATTCTTTTATGCAAGTCCTCTCCACAAAAAAGATTTAAGAAACGATACTCTCCGCAAGAACTCCCAGATGGGGATTATTGATAATGTGGATGGCCTGTTTCTTTACAAGAATCCTGAGAATTCTAGTTAGGGGAATCTTGGAATTCTCAAAATGTTGTCCTCCAATAGAATTCCAATATTCTCCTGGACCCGCCGGGATTTGACATGCCAAGAGGGTTGAAATTCTAAGATTTTCTTTTTGATGACGTGAAACTCAAACCCCATTTTGTGAGACCAACGGTAAAATCCCGGATACGTGACACCACCTACCACCCCATTTCATTGCCTTGGATCCCAATTTATAAAAAGGTAATACAAAGTAATCCCTAAATTCAAGCTAATTAAAATAAATACTTATCTATTCAAACTAAAACTCAGACTAATCTTTATCTCCAAGATGAGCAGCATCTCTCTAACATCCCCTCTCAATCACATGATCTTTCCATGAAAAGGTCTGTCAGGGTTAACATCAAAATATATCATATACACCTTGATCTCTTAAAGAAATAAATGGTCTGTTCGTGGATTTGAAATAAAAAAAAATTGGCGGCCGTAAGTTTATTATGGGAGAAAATCCCTAATACAAAGCAATACCTAAATTCAAATTAATTAAAATAAATCCTTATCTATTCAAAGGAGCGTCCTAACCATAATTAGCTATTCTCTAACAACACCATCTATTGGATAAGACCTTACAAGACTCGAAGTGGAGCCAGCTCATGATGAGTGTCTTTACCACTGGAACAATGTAAGTGCAGAATTTCAAAGGCTTTTTATGGCTTTTTAAGTGGGCGATACTTTGCAATTATGAAACAAGAATTTTTGTAATACCAAGGGAACAAGCTCTCATATCATATCAATAGTTCTTATTATTATTATTTTTAAAGTGCTAGTAGGTGGTGTTGTGTGTCCTGAATTTTACCAATGTTCAACCGCAAGAAGGGTCGGCGGGTTCCTCGTCATAAAAAAAAAAGTAAATAAAATCATTCTTAATATTGAGAACTCTCATTAGAAATGCTTGTAAAGAAATGGGCCTTCAATTTTCTACTTGCCCTTTTTTTCATTGTTTAGTAGAGGTGCCACACTAAAAGGAAAATAACTTGACTTTGTAAAAATCATTTTAACGGAGCAGGACTTAATTTTTTGAGAAGAAATGGAATCCCATACAGTTCCTTTTTTCCCTTACAAATCACCAAACAGTCAATAATCGATTGGATAAGGTTTGAATCTATAATGAATCGCAGAGAGGTTTGGAATTGTTGAATCAGGACGAACAAGCACCAGTAAGATAGAATATTATCACAGTAGTTCTCTTATTAGTCGTGCTATAAATCCACTAGTGGTGCCTGCATTGCACTTCCATGTATTAGCGCTCCATATCTGACTCGAAGTTCAATCAAAGTTGGCTCCACCTTAATCACTAGTAGTACTGTAAAACATGAAAATTTACTTTAGTTTTTTCTTTTGATCATGTGTTATATATGTAATCACCCACCTATGAGTTGGTGGAGTGGCATAAGATGTGAGCTTATTCACTCCCTACGTGTTGTATTTGAAACCGCCCATGATTTGCCAGGTGCGCATTTTTGTGGGATTAGTGGGTGCCATCTAGAGCATTAGTCCTATTGGGTCAAAGACCTCAAGGAGACCTATGTCATCAAAGAAAATAAATTGTGATCAATTTGTTTGTGATTTGTGAGCCCAACTATGATTCACGTAAAATGCTGCCCAGGGTAAATGTAAAGAACAAATTATTTTGAGTAATTTGAGTTTTATATTTGATCCCTAATGATGAAACTTTAGTGTGAACACGTGAATTAGTTCATTGAAGCTTGTTGAACTTGATCTCCCAATTTGACTAATTGAGAAGCGAGCCAAATGGATTCACTCCATTAATTTTTATTTTTTTTATCAAGGTAAGTCTCAAAACTACAAATTGCACACTCAAATGCAAATGAATAAAAGTGTCAACTGGGTAACTGTGGAGGATCTTATTAGAGTCTTTTTGGCCAACCTATTCTCGACTTCATATCCTTCTCGTGATCATCTCTTGCTGTGATTGAAATTCACCTCCATGTGAGTTGGTTGATCATCTCTCCACTCATCATGTGCACTGATCTGCAATGAGGAATTTACTCATGACTCTCACCCTTCCACATAATGAGATATGTGACCATATGTGTGGCACAGAATTGTGGTTCAGGCAATGGCACAACTGTAGGATAGTGAACAATAGCCGTGACGATGGGGCCCACCACTTTTATTTTTTGTAAAGAGACGACTGGTCTTTTGCCCCTGTTTTCTCTTTCCAAGCACGCAACCTGATGCTTATAACAGACAAAAAGAAGATTCCAGATAAATTTTTTTTTTTTTTTTAAGATACCAGATTTTTTTTTTTTTTATTAAGATACTGTATCATCCTATCAATATTTGCGACTTTATAAAATTGTACATCTCAATTGTTTTCTTGAAATGAAAAAAAAGAAAGAAAGAAAAAGGAAAATGGGCAGGAATTTATAAGAACTAAGAGTACATTCACAGGTGGATTTCGCTAAACTTTGCACACTTAAAATCAAGGGCTACTCTCATTTGATCAGGGATGCGCCCACATGCAATATCCAAATTAGACCCTTTCAGCTTTACAGCTCCAAATTAGACCCTTTTAACTTTATAGCTCTTGTATTCTCATTTTAAGGCTTGCAACCAGGGCGGAACCGGGATATAGGCCTTGGGGGAGAGGGCCATTGTGAAAAAAAACAAAAAAAAGATTTTTAGGGAGGCCTAAAAAGATCCTAAAAATAAATTTAAAATTCCATTTATATAAAGGAGTTTTTTGAAATTTAGGGAAGAGTGGGGCTTGTAGGGATCCGCCCAGCTTGCAACTAAATGGGACCCACAAAGAGGGGGTGCTTTTAGGTGCATACTAGTGGTTTTAGACCAGTTAAGTCCACAAACAGGGTTCTCTCTGCAGTCAAAAGTGAAGTAGGCCACCTGTGGGCCCTGCAAGAAGTGGGTAGAATTTCTTCTCCCTTCAATCAAAACAATAAAAATGCCGTTGAAATGCTTGTCCCCTAGAGTTGATTTCCAGCGATTCATTGATCTACAAACTACAGATTGTTAGTTTGGTGGATGAAATTTTACCAATTTGATCAATAGCTGCCTATGAAAAAAATCAACGACTTGTCAACATTAATGTTTGGCTTGTGTGATAGGAGGATTCTGCGAAGAGCAAAATTACTTTAATTTTTCATGCAGCCCACAATTATGTTGTTAAGTACTAAATATTTTTCTCATGGAAAAGGAAAAGAACTAAAAGACTTTTTTTAATAGAGAGGATTTTGATTTCTTATAAAAATGGTCGGCATCCCAACATCACTGGGACAAGAATTTTCAATTAAGAGGGGCAAGAGATTTCTCTTGATAATCATAAAAAAAATTAAATAAATTTCTTAAACGGCATAATATGGGTTTGATATTCACATCATTCGGATGTAATTTACTTTTTAATTATCAGTCCTTTATAAATGCATGTACTAACGACATTAATATAATTAAATATAGTATTTTATAATGCAAAAAATTGTGTCAATTAAAAATAGAGAAAATCCTTTAATAGGGTGGGAAATCCATTTGAGTGCTTCATATTTTTATTGAGTAGGCTGCATCATAATTTATAGTTTCCACTCTCAAGAAGTAAATTAGTGGAGAAAGAAGAAACATAAACAATTAAAATAAACCATATAATTGAAATGGAAATGGTAATTGGATAGCTTTAATGAGTTGTCCTTTGGATAAGGATTAAAGTAAATGATTCAATTGGCCTCATGTATTTTGAAACTTCTGTTCTTCAGGGGCAAAAAAAGAAGAAAAAAGATAAAACAAAGTTGAGGAGGGGAAAAGAGGATAAGATCAAAAAAAGATATGACAACTTTCAAAATTTATTTTTCCTATGTTAAAGGAAACCAATAAATTGAGGCTCGGGATTATGCGGCTCTGCCAGTGAAGGCTTTGATGATGATGATGATGATAAAAGTGGTAGGCAAGTTTTTCATACGTGAGTAGAGAAGCAGAGTAAAATATAAGAAAAAAAATTAAATCAAGAGAAAAGAAAATATGAAGGGGTTAGAGAGTAAAATATACTAAATTACAAAAAAAAACCTACTCTAGGCCCTTCTCTATTATTATATTTGATATTATATTTTACTCCTCTCCTCCCCTCTCATCATTCATATAAGTAAACTCGTCAGCTATTTCTCTGGATTTGACATTTTATTTTACTTCACGTGTCTCCTCTCCTCATTGAGATAGATATGCATGAACAAGTCCTAAAAAATTTGGGCTATTTCCATCTCATCACCTCTGTGGCTCCATAGGTGTGGCCAACTTTAGTTGGCGTTATAGATCTCCCAAATCCCATGTCTTTTTTAAGTAGAGCTTTTTGTATATATCGCCCTAAGGTTTGTAAGATTTGTAAATAGGCCCATGAGGTTTTAGTAGGCCTTTCATGTCCCTAAAATCAATATTCCTAACAAGAATGGCAGCCATGATGAGATTTTTGTTGGATTTTTAAATAAATGACAACTTTACCCTTACATCAATTATTTTATCTCAAGTCCTAATTGTTTCTCGGGGACTGAATCCCCTACCCATATCTGAGAAAAGTTTAAAATTCCCTCCTTCCCCTGTAAATGTTAAAAATTAATATCTTTTTTTAACTTTTAGAATTTGTAGGGGGAGGGAGGAAGTTTATACTTTTTTCATATATGGGTCGGGGCTTCAGTTCTCAAGCCTTTGTACCTGGGCCCACTCCTAATCATGTGCATGAGAGAGTTATTGAAAGAAACCATTGAGGCTTGAGATAGACTAATGATATTTTTATAGATAATAATATACTTATTTTTGTTTAATTGATGTAAGGGCAAAGCTGACTTTCATATAGAAATCCAACATAAATCTCATGTGAATATTAATTTTGGAGACACGAAAGATATTAATAAAAAAAAAGAAAAAAGCTGGAGCATATGTATAAATAATATAATCTCAGGGCCTATGTACAAATCTCATGGGAGTATAATCAAAAAGCCCTTTTGAGTACTTACGTGAACGAAAAGAAACGACGAGGAGGTCACAACCTGATAATAACGACGAAATATTTCCAGACAACTTCAAATCTAACCTGTCAAAGACTCAAAAGGCTCTTTTGGTGCTGTTCGCATCGTCCTTAGGCTTCCTCGCCTCACCTGATCGCAACAAGAATCCGTATTTTTGACCTTTTGGTTTCTGAGAGATCTGTTCCTGCAATTAAGCGTGTTTGCTTCGTAGATTTCGATGTTGGTTTCATTGGGAACAGGAGGAAATGAAGTTCTGCAAAAAATATCAGGAGTACATGCAGGGACAGAAAAAACAGCTTCCTGGGGTTGGATTTAAGAAGCTGAAGAAGATTCTGAAGAGATGTAGAAGAGAATTTCAGCCCCATGATGAAAGAGATGGGGCTCTTCCCATCTCCAAATGCCCTGACCATTGCCCAGGTTTACAAGATGACAGCTTTTTTTTTTTTTTTTAATTTTTAGAGTCTCTTGTTTTCTTTATCTAATGTGAGTTCCTGGGTTGGTTCTATATTACCTGGATTTATGTGGAATCATTTTGCATGTTGGATTGTTTTCTCTTGGATCTGGTTTATTGGGCTTTGTTTTTGCATAGGAATGTGTAGCGTAATGCTAGAAAGAAATGATGATCTGGAATAATTGGTGCCTTTTCTTTCTGGGTTTTGTTTGTGCCTTTTTTCTTTTTGGATTTCCCATGTTAGATGCAGGGAAATAAAGATGTGATAGAGAATAGAGCATTGCATGGTTGGTGGTTTTTTTTTTTTTTTTTTTCATGTTTATTAAGTTATGGATCTCTCTCTCTCTCTCTCTCTCTCTCTCTCTCTCTCTCTCTCTCTCTCTGTGTGTGTGTGTGTGTGTGTGTGTGTTCTTTGCTCAAATTACTATATATTGAAAGAAAGTGAAAACATGAAAGAATGATAGTTACATGATGAGGAAAAAATCTCAAATTCTTTATTGCTTTAAATTGTTTTGTCTTAGTCTTAAGTCTTTTGGCTTCTTTATATTTTCCTTCTAATCTTTTCTTTTGCTAAATTTCTTGGGATTGTTTCTTTTGTTTCTCAATTTGCTGAAACTGCTCTGTTCACATTAAGAGAAAGAACAAGGTTGGTTTGGCAGAATGGGTGAGAAACTGAGATGTTAACCAATTAGAAAGGCTGTTGGTATCCCGATAATAAAATGGGGATTTTGAGATAGCAGACAGTTTCTCTCATTTACCTAACAGAGCATATGGTAGAGAATTTATGTTGAGTATAAAGAGATTTTGATACTTAGACCCTCAAAGAAGTAAATGAAAATTATTTATTATTGTGCTGAAACTGCATGTTTAAGTCATGAAAGAGAAACAGGTAAATATTCTTAGCG
Organism: Persea americana; assembly: GCA_029852735.1. Taxonomy (NCBI): domain Eukaryota; kingdom Viridiplantae; phylum Streptophyta; class Magnoliopsida; order Laurales; family Lauraceae; genus Persea; species Persea americana. Next base: position 38,192,382 of record CM056817.1, read on the forward strand.
TTGAATTACTGGGATCCTGGACTTTTAACACCATGAATGTGAGAATTGCTGCATGTTTTATCAGAACTACTCATTTGTATTTGAGTGATTTAACTTTTAGATTGACAAATCATCCTGACCGTTGGCTTGGTGTATGCACAATTTGCGGTTGGACCAAATCAATGAGCAGTTTGAATTTTAAAATGGGGCCCAATTGAAGAGAAGGGCTACTCTCCAATGCCATGGCTCATGCCCTGCCCTAGTTATGCATAAAAGTAAAGAGAAGCTTTAGCAACTTTGAAGATTGTAACGAACGAAAAATTTGAGAAACTATCTTGTCATGAAACTGTCAAATGTATCAGCTAGATCCTTGATGAAAGGTGAAATAAATTGCCCATAAGCATCAATACTCAATAGAGCTTCATAAACCAATTGTTTTTTCTACTGTGAATATCTATAACTTTTAACACATTATTGTTTTCTTCTCGTATCACCCAAATGCAATTTTTCATTTTTTGATTTATGGGTAATCTTGCAGGCCAATCTATCTTATCATAAGCTCTTAACATTTGTACAGTGATCTTATTTTAGATAGTATTTCATGTAATTGGTTTCTTTGGCAATTGCCCATGCAGTATGTGATGGTACTTTCTTTCCCTCCCTTCTCAAGGAGATGTCTGCGGTTGTTGGTTGCTTTAATGAGCGAGCTCAGAAACTTCTTGAATTGCATTTAGCTTCAGGCTTCCGTAAGTACTTTGTATGGTTTAAAAGCAAGGTTCAAGGCAATCATACTGTTTTGATACAAGAGGGAATGGATCTAGTTACCTATGCTATAATAAATGCCATTGCTGTCAGGAAGATTCTAAAGAAGTATGACAAGGTATACTTGTTGATCTAAAAAGCTTTTTTGTTTTAGTCATGAATTTTGCGTATTTAACATCCTTTATGTGATCATTTCTTCTGAATAGTTGTGATGGTCTGGTATAGATCCATTACTCCAAGCAAGGTCAGGCCTTCAGATCCCAGGCACAGAGCTTGCATATTGAGATCCTTCAGTCTCCATGGCTCTGCGAGTTGATGGCTTTTCACATTAACCTGAGAGAAAACAAAAGTGAGAAAAGATTTGTCCTTGGGCCATTTGAGGAATGCTCGCTCACATTTGATGGTGGTAAACCATCACTTACATGTGCTTTGTTTGATTCTGTCAAGCTTGATATCGACCTGACTTGTTCTATCTGCTTGGTGAGTTCACAAAAACTATTTCCTGTTTGGTAGAATCTGGTATTAGAAAGTAGTAATCATCAATTGGTGTACTTGAAATTGGCGAAATTTCTTCTTTCATGTGTCCCTATTTCAGACTTCTTGATTTACAACTATTAGTCATAGAGACTGTTAAGAAATTAAGTGTTATAATTTTCTTCTAAAAGGTTAAAAAGCCCGGCCACATTTGCATATCAACCATATAGGAAATGATATTTTACATTGTCGTTGTCCAACAGATCCCTGTATGCACGCTAAACAATGTCATGCACATATTCATAAAAATAAAAGAAAAATTATAAAAATGGTAGTTTCTTTCTCTTACAACAGAGGATAGAATGTGTGATGGTTTACTTGGCATGAATATATGGTTCAAATGATTCTAGGGTTAATGCAAACGTACAATGAAAAGGGAGAGTCAATGTTGTTAGGCTAGTGATTACCAGAAATCCCCGGTTTACCAAAAACTTTGTAAATGCTTTCTATTTCATTTAGTATATCAGTATGTTTTCAGTCTCTGCCAATCAAAAGAAGTGGGGTTTTATAAGACTTACACAAAAGTTTGAATGTTGGGTTTTGGAGGGGGGAAACACGTCTCCTTTTATTGCAACCTTCAATAAGCGAGAGTCAAATCCATGCAAAGTGCGAAAAACGCCAAGATAGTGATGAATAAAACCATGAAGAGTGGGAGTAAAACTCATAGGATATAGTTTTGTCTCAAGTCTGTGGTCAAGTGGGAGATGTTGGTTGGTGTGGACCTAACAATGATGGCCATTAAACCCAAGATGGGACTCGGGGGGATATCATTGCGGCATTGGAATCCATCAACAACCCGACATTCTTTATGGAGCATTGCAATGAAAGGAGAACCGTTTCCCCATAAGCCCTGCATCTAAACCTTTGTGGAAGCCTCTCAAACCCACTTTCTTCCTTTGATTGTGTAATACTGGAAACATATTGGTATGCTCAGGAAATAGAAATCATTTCAATAGTTTTTGGTAAAGCTGGTATTGACATTCCATGACATTCAGAACATTATGCTAGAAAGAGAGAGAGATAGAGTTCTATGAAATTCTCACATTCGATGATCTCTCATCTTGGATTTCTGTTCTTTAAATAGACTTTACAATGCCTAAGATTAGGCTACAAATCAAGGAAGTAAAACCTAATTAGATCTCTAAGGATGGAAAGACAATTTATCTATCGAGCTGTACACAATCTATCTTTCTGTACACATTTTGACTAGATCTCCTATTTACACTTGGGCTGGGCCTAATATCATACAAGTGGGTTGGGCCAAATATCATACAAGTTTATACTTTAACACCCCCCCTCAAATTGATGCAGTGAATCAACCAACAACAATTTGCGAACCAGGAATTCATGCAGCGGTCGTGGAAGGCCCTTGGTGAAGATATCAGCAAGCTGGAACTTAGTGGAAATATGGGGAAGAGTAATGATTTTACGATCATACTCGTCCCGAATGAAGTGACAGTCCACTTCAATATGTTTGGTCCGCTCATGAAACACAGGATTTTCAGTGATTCGAATGGCACTTGTGTTATCAGCATGAAGCGGAGTCGGTTGAGTCTGGGAGAATCCAAGCTCGGAGAGCAACCCACGAAGCCAGAGGATCTCAGAACAAGCGGAAGACATGGCTCGGTATTCGGATTCCGTGGAAGATTTGGAGACTCTATCTTGCTTTTTACATTTCCAGGAAACCAAGGCGTCTCCCAAGTAAACACACCATCCTGTGGTAGAGCGACGGGTGTCCGGACAGCCAGCCCAATCCGCATCAGAATAAGCAGTGAGTGTAAGTGGTGTGCCAACTAGAAAGAATAAGCCGCGGGTAGAGGTACCAAGGATATATCGAATAATCCGTTTGACTGCTGCCAAATGATGATGCCGTGGGGCTGTCATAAACTGACTGACCAGATTAACAGCATAAGAGAGATCTGGTCGAGTAATGGTTAGATAGACAAGGCTACCAACCAAACGATGATAGAATGTAGGATCAGGAAGGAGATCGCCGTCTTGTTGATGAAGCTTGGCATTTACTTCCTCTTTAAGATCCCCATGAAGAAAAGCATTCTTCACATCCATCTGATATAGAGGCCATGACTGAGAGGTGGCTATTGCAAGAACTGTACGGACAGTTGTCATTTTGGCCACTGGAGCAAAAGTCTCCTCATAGTCGATACCATACTCCTGCCTGTTTCCAAGTGCAACTAGACGGGCTTTGTAGCGATCCAAGGATCCATCGGACTTTAATTTCACCGAGTATACCCACTTGCATCCAATGGGTTTGATAGATGAAGGACAGGTAACAATGTCCCATGTATGATTTGTTTGAAGAGCAGTAAGTTCTTCCTGCATAGCCTGTTTCCAACAATCATGTTGCATTGCCTGAGAGTACGAGTTAGGGATAGAAACAGAAGACAAAGTGGTTAATAATGAAGCATGAGTAAAGCCATAGCGATCAGGTGGCTTGATGTGGCGAATGGATTGGCGAAGAGCAAGAGGATCCGGAGGTGGATTAGGTGCAGGATCAGGAGCAGGAGGCGCCGGAGGTGGGTCAGGTGCAGAATCAGGAGCAGTCAGGGTAGGCATAGCGAGAGACCCAGAGGTAGGATCACCTGTAACATTCCGTCGTTTATACACAAAATTCGGCTTAAAACGAGTAACAGGTGGAGGCATTGTATCTGAAAAAGATGGTAAAAAAGAGAACGAGACAGAGTCATCCGAATCACCATGCCTTGGAAAGAAATATTGATTTTCAAAAAACACGACATTGCGAGACACTCGAATTCGTTTGGCTTTAGAATCATAACATAGATAGCCTTTTTGATTAAGAGCATAACCAAGAAAGGCACAGATGGAGGATTGAGCTGTTAACTTAGTGCGCTCAGTGGGAGGAAGAAGAACAAAACAAACACACCCAAAAGGACGAAGATGATCATAGAGTGGATTCTTGTGAAAAAGTCTAAAAAACGGTGTCTGGTTGTTTAATCTAGATGAAGATAGGCGATTTATGACATGCACAGCGGTTGAGAGGGCTTCGGGCCAAAACCTAGTTGGAACAGAAGATGCTAACAAAAGTGAACGAGCAATATCCAAGAGATGTCGGTTTTTCCGCTCAGATACACCATTTTGTTGGGGGGTATAAGGACAAGATCGCTGAGAGATAATGCCTTTGGATTGCAAAAATGTTTGAAATTCCTTAGAAACATACTCCCCCCCTGAATCAGATCGAAGAATTTTAATGGTAGTGGAAAATTGATTCTCAACATAAGACAAGAAAACTTTAAAAACGAAGAAAACATCAGACTTAGCATGCAAAAAATAAATCCAAGTAAAACGACTATAATCATCAATGAATGTAACAAAGTATTTATAATGAGAATGAGAGATAACAGGTGCAATACCCCACACATCACTATGAACAATATCAAAACATTTCATTGCTAAAGAATCATGAAGAGGAAAAGGAAGGGTTTTCCCTTTCCCCATCTTGCAGCTATCACAATTAAAAGAAACATCCTTCAAAGAAACTTTATTATCATTAATTAAACCAAAATTTAATAAAAACATCAAAGTTTTGGAATTAGGATGTCCTAAACGATTATGCCACAACTGGCATTTATTATGACTCAAATGGGAAAACAAAACAGACTCCGAAGGGAGCTTTTCTTTTGACGAAATCTGGAGGGGAAACAGTCGTCCCTGCTTAGGGCCCTTCGCTAGCACCTTCCTCGATACTTGATCCTGCACAACACAACCAGAGCGAGAAAACAAGATGGAGCAATTACTATCAACAAGTTGACCAACTGATAACAAATTTGTGGTTAAGCGAGGGGAAAGAAAAACATTATGCAAGGGTAAGGAGTGAGGAACCTGTCCAACAGCAGAAATGGGAATACTGCCACCATCAGCAGTATTGATGCAGAGGTCTCCATCATACTCCTTAATATGAGTCATATTGGCAGGAGAGTGTGTCATGTGATTGGAGGCCCCTGAATCAACATACCAGGTGGATACTGAAGATTTTGGTTTACCTGATAAGCCAAGGGCAGAGAAAGCATTTATGATCATTTGCTGGACTAGTTCAGGAGTGAGGGTAGAAGAAGAAGATGCAGCAGGTGGTACAGGCATGACTGGTGAAGGAGCTTCAGGAAGATGTGCAGAGTAGGCTCTCTGTTGCTGTGCCCGATTCTGAGGTCTCGTCCGGCATTCCGGAAGAACATGACCTTTGGTTTTGCAATAGGAACAAAACTTCTGGTTGCACTGAGTGGAAACATGTCCTAGTTTGTGGCAGCAAAAACATTTTACTTTGCTCATGTCCCGGGCTTGAGGCTTACCCCTGGCAACATAAGCAACATCGATAGGAGCAGCCTGAGGAGCATTCTGTGTAAGTGCCGTTTGAGTCACCAAGCGTTGTTCCTCTCTAAAGAGTTCAGCCAAACATGATTCGAGTGAAGGGGATGGAACCCTGCTCATTAAGTTGGACCGGATAGTTTCAAATTGTGGCCGTAACTTCATCAGAAACTGATCCTGCTGACTTGTCTGATGGATCTCTTGAATAGAGGCTAAGGAGGCAGCAGGAAGGTCAGCATAAATAAGCTCAGCATAATCAGTCCACAGACTTGTAAACTGAGAGTAGTAATCCTGTATCGACAAGGTTCCTTGAACAAACTGCGGGATTTCATGTTCTAAATGAAACCTGCGAGCAGAATTTTCTTGCAAATATATCTTCTTTAAATAAAGCCACATTTCTTTGGCAGTCTTGTATGGACGAAGGTTCAGGATAAATTATGCATCGACGGACCCCAATATCCAGGTCATGATCTGCCAATCTTTAACCTCCCATTGAGTTAGGAGCTGGTCATCAGTAGGTTTGGGATCTGAATCATCAAGATGTCCCCAGAGTTCTTTACCCTTAAGGTAAATTTGAAATTGGAAAGCCCAAGTGGTATAGTTTTTACCATTAAACTCGATCAACTTAATATCTCCTTGCTCCATAACGATTAAAGCAGAGATACGAAAAAAAACGTCAATGGTCGACAGTGAAACAATTTCACCGGGTGCTCCAAGTGATGATCAGTGATCAGATCAGGGAGTGGGGATGGAAGGAGAAGCTATTTTCGCAACTCCAGGCCAAAGTCTCATTCAAAACAGATCAAAATCCAAGAATTTGGACGGCCGTGATGAAAACAGAGGCAAGAAATAAAAGTATCACAAATGTTGCTGGAAAACCAACCTCTGATGGGAGAAAAATGCCTGAAAAATGTGCATAAATACCAGCAATGTTGGTCGACCAAGATGGAGGAATCCGCAGATGTTGGTGACGTTGATCACAGGTGGGCCACGCCTTGATCAGAGAAGATCTGTGATGATCAGGATGATCAGTGATGATCTGAAGTGGGTCTGAGTGTTTCCAGACCTTGGAAGAGGACGAGGATGAGCTTACAGATCAGTGGGTGAAGCAGAGATAGAAGACAGCAGCACAACAGTGCAATGTTGTGCTAAAACAGAGCCTGACGATCTTGAATGTAGAACATCGATCTGAAAAAAAAATCCCACAAACTGATCTAAGCAAAGATCAGGTAGTAATATCTGGAAGGAGTTCAAAAGTTCGTCCCCCAGGCCAAAATTTGATGAGGAGTGGATGAAGATCCACCAATCTGGACGGCTGTGATGAAATCTATTTGACCAAAATCGCTAGAGGAAGAAGTGGCTGGAAACAACCTCAAAAGGTGTTATAAAAATCCAGAAAAATCTTCAAAAATCCTTTGAAGAACAGTCGATCATTATCATGTAGATTGCTGGCTACAAGTGGTTTGATCAGAGGTGGGCCACGTTGATCAGAGATATCCCACGCAGAGAGAAGAGAAGAACCGAAGCTTTAGAAGTCTCTCAGAATGAAGAAGGAAGAAGATCTCCTAGAACTCGAGCTCTGATACCATGACATTCCATGACATTCAGAACATTATGCTAGAAAGAGAGAGAGATAGAGTTCTATGAAATGCTCACATTCGATGATCTCTCATCTTGGATTTCTGTTCTTTAAATAGACTTTACAATGCCTAAGATTAGGCTACAAATCAAGGAAGTAAAACCTAATTAGATCAATTAGATCTCTAAGGATGGAAAGACAATTTATCTATCGAGCTGTACACAATCTATCTTGCTGTACACATTTTGACTAGATCTCCTATTTACACTTGGGCTGGGCCTAATATCATACAAGTGGGTTGGGCCAAATATCATACAAGTTTATACTTTAACAGGTATTTCTGGTGATCATGAACCTAATGGCATTTTCTCTCTCTTTTTACTGTATGCTTATCTTCATTAAACTCAAAGGATATATTTTTGTCAGGGTCTATGGTCAAGTAAGAGATGTTTGTGTGCGTGGGCCCTTGTGGCCCCACCACAATGACCATGAGACCTGAGACAAGACTTGGTGAGTTGGGGATGTTGTTGAGGGACCGAAAATCCTTTAACAACCTTGAGATTCTTTATGGTACGTTGCAATCGAAGGAGACTCATTTCCTAGATGACGCAGTCAGGGATCCACAAAGTATCCCAAGATAGAAGTTATGTTGTCACTATAATGCTTTCTAGTAGTATGTAGCAACTGTTTTAAGTTGGGGCTTAATTTTCAGCAAGAAAGTAGGCATAGATTCACCACAATGATGCTAAGAAACAAGCAATGCACAAAAACTCACTTAGGCAAATTGGAGACAACTGAAATATTGAAGCAAAACAAGAGAACCCGACTCTATTTATTCATTATACCCACTGTCCATTGTCTATCGTGCTAGAGTAGACTGTTACAATTTATAGGAAACTGATTTCTTTCTATGCAATTGCAATCAAATTAATTATCTTACTCAGTACATGATTATTTCCATGATCTAAGATCTTTATTGACACTAATTGGTAACTAATTAAAGAGGAACGTCAAAGCTTCCAGAGGATTCTCTAGATAAGGAAATTCTCCACACTTACTGTTTCTGAATTAAATTTCCAGAAATCACAGAATCCACCTATATTTTATGTTAACTCAAAATAGCCCCCGATAGTAGGTTCTAATGGGTTGGTGAAGCCTGATTTAGACATTAATTAGGTTTATAGGGGTTATTCTGTAATTTGTCTATTTAATCTAGACCATTATGAGGTCAGATACTACGGTTGTGGGTGTCTAGAGGTTTAAGGTTTCATGTATTTATACTGGGTGGTGAGAGCATTGTACTCTAAGCGAGATTGAGAGATTGTCGGAGAGATTAAGAGAGAAACCAAGAGAGATAGTGAGAGATTGTACTCTTGTGTATCATAAGAAAAGGATTGTTCTTCTTGTGGTGTGATCTCTAGGAATAGTGAACCGACATGAATCTCCCGTGAAAGTAGGCAAGTTTGCCAAACAACGTAAATCTTGTGTCTGTGCTTGCTTGATTGTTCTCGTAGATTGTGCGTGCATGTTCTCTTTCTCCTGTTCTATCTTGGGAGACAACTCTTTTGAGAGTTTGAAGTGGTTGGCCAATGGAGCGCTGTGTTTTGGAGGATCAGAATTCAGGTTGCAGTGCTATGTTGATTCGAACTTGGTAGGAGATCTTGATAGAAGCAGAAGCATTACGGGATATGTCTTCACATTGGGTAGTGCAGTAATCAGTTGGAAGTCACAACTATAGGACGTCGCTGCACTTTCAACCGCAGAAGTAGAGTATGTTGCCGCCACAGAAGCTAGCAAGGAAATGATTTGGTTGCAGGAGTTAATGGAAGAGTTGGGTAAAAGCAAGAGACTTGTAGACTTTATGTGACAGTAAGAGTGTCGTTCATCTTATGAAGAATTCAACATTTTATCCAAGAACCAAGCACATTCGTATCAGATATCACTTTATACGGTAGCTTCTAGAAAAAAAAAAAAAGTGTTGAAACTGGAGAAGATTCTATCAAGTCAGAATCCTACGGATATGTTCACGAAGGTGGTGAAAACAAAGAAGCTAAAGCTGTGCTCGGCTTCAGTTGGTCTTCAAGCATGAAGATGAGGTATCGAGATTAGTAACTACGTTCTACTATTGTCAAAGCAATACGGTATGATCAGTCTTCAAGTCGGAGATTGATGGGTTGGTGAAGCCTGATCTAGACATTAAGAAGGTTTATAGGGGTTAATTTGTAATTTGTCGGTTTAATCTGGACCATTTATTATAAGGCCAGATCCGATGGTTGTGGGTGTCTAAAGGTTTAGGGTTTCATGTATTTATACTAGGTGGTGAGAGCACTGTACTCTGAGCGAGAAATTGTCGAAGAGATTGAGAAAGAAACCAAGAGAGACAGTGGGGAATTGTACTCCTGTATCACAAGAAGAGGATTGTTCTTCTTGTGGTGTGATCTCCATGAATAGTGAACCGGTGTGAATCTCCCTTGGACGTAGGCTAGTTGCCGAACCACGTAAATCTCGTGCCTGTGCTTTATTGATTGTTCTCGTAGATCGTGTGTGTTCGACCCCTAACAGGTTCAATGCATGTTTTGGGGTTGTTTTGGCTCCTTAGATCTGGATTATCATTCCTGGGTTAGGACCCCTTGTGCTTAGTCAAAGGCCCTCATGAACTCTTTGGCTAGCAATAAAATTGGGTCCTCATCACTTGGAAACCCAACATCCCTACCATTGAGGAAGCCCAATAAAACCCCTTTCTTCCTTATACTAGTGGACACTAAAAACATTGTTATATACTTAGGAATTAGAAAGCATATAAATAGTTTTTGGTAAACCTAGGATTTATGGTGATCACTCTTAGAAGAAAAGATAGGATTAGGTTCATTTTGGTTATTGGAGCTTTTAGGTTTGAGTTTGAATTTGAATAATCTTGTTATTGCCACGTATAAATTGACAGGATTTCCTCTCATCACATTTACGGTAAAATTTATGGAATGAATTTATTTCTTTGAAATTCTTTATGGTATTAGAGCAGGGGCCGGTGATGATCTTGTGATCAAGCTTGGCACGGTCCTATTTTCTTTAATAACCACCGTCAATTTTCATTTTTTTTTTTTATAAAATCAAATATTATTTCTCATCCATTCAACCAAATAACCAACCCTTACGATCTCACTATTTTCACCAAGTTGCACGATCAAAGCTTCTGTAAGAAATTGCGACATGGACCACCAGCACTGACAACAACTCGAGAAGGAGTGGTTGCGATAATGATGGATCTACGGAGAGATGGTGATCACCAAGAAGACATGATGATCGATTCTGCGAGATATTTACGATTTTTTTAGAAATTAAAGGAGGGTATATGATTTATTTTTCATATTAACAATCACATATCCTTTCCATGAAAGGACTATGAGATTGAGGGGGAATGTTAGAGATTCTTTTCTTAGAAGATAAGATAGGATTAGGTTCAATTTGGTTATTAGAGAGATTTGTTATAGATTTTAGGTTTTGAGTTTGAATTTGAATAATCTTGTTATTACCATGTATAAATTGAGAGGATTTTCTCTCATCACACTAACGGGAATGAATTTATTTCTTTGAAACTCTTTACATCTATCCCTTTTTCGCCAATGTGTTTGTCTTCACTAAACTCAAAGGATATATTTTTGTCTCGAGGCTATGGTCAAGTGGGAGATGTTAGTGTGGGGCCCAACACGATTGCCATGAGACTTGAAACCAATGAAGACGAACACTGAACAAAAAGGGTGAGATGATGCTATTCGGTTGGTGATCAACCCCAGATTTACAAATAAAATAAAAAATAAAATGAAATGAAAAATGCTTTCTATTTCTTTAGTATATGAGTATGTTTTCTATGCCTGCCAGTGAAGGAGGAGGTTTTTTAGGACTTCTGCAATGTTTGAATGCTAGGTTTCCGGGAAAATGGGTCTCTTTTCATAGCAACGTTTCATAGAGAATATCAAGGTTGTTGAGGAATCTTGGTCCTTCAACGATAGCCCTAGTAGACCAAGTCTTGGGTCTCATGGTTATCATGGTGGGGTGCTTACACACCAACATAGGGATGGTTGTAAGAAATCTAGATTCCAAAGATGTAGACATGAATCAAACGGGATCAGGCTTCATACACTTCATAAATATTGTACAAAATAAATCATACCAGTCTTCTGATTGGTCAATCTGACCCTATGATTGTTGTCTTTGTTGACTTTGCATAATAAAACAAGAAAAGGGACAGCCTCTCTCTTTCTCAACCCACCAATTTGCATTGATGAAGATCGGTGTTTTGCTTGATAATATTGTGTATGAACGATGTATCAAGAGCTCCATTCTATAACCAATACGTTTTCCTTTCAATGTAAACACATCAAGGAAACAACCTGCACAAAGATCTTATTTCCACTAATAGCAATATCATAATATTCCAACATGGTGGGGCTTGCTTCAATTCAAGTCCAAGATTTTGAAAACCAAATCAAAAGAAATAGGAAAGAGATGTTTGGTTGTATGACCATGTGGGCCCCACAGATGTTGCGTGTGGTCATTGAGACCGCTCATGTAGTCATGTTAAACATGGGTTTGGTCCTACTTCCTATTGGCTTCTAAGTTGGATTGAAGTCGTTTATGAGTAGCCGAAAGGAACCCCCTCGAGGACAATGAAGAGGTTTATTCTTACATTAATTCCATTGATGCAGGAGACTGTTTTCGACCCAGTTTCTCTTATATGTGGGCATATCTTTTGCTACATGTGTGCTTGTTCTTCTGCTTCAGTGACAATCGTGGATGGACTCAAGTCTGCAGAACCTAAAGCAAAATGCCCTCTATGTCGTCAGGTTAGTTAGCTCCAGTTCATCATTCGTAAGTTATAACATCTTACAACATTTTTGGGAAATAATACAATTTGGTTAAACATATGTTTCAGAAAGGAGTATATGAGGGTGCCGTCCACTTGGAGGAGCTAAATATTTTGTTAAGTCGAAGGTATATTTAAATTTTCTTATGCTGGTGCGGTTTGGTTTTGTTGATAACTCCTTTTATGGTGTGATGTATCTTTTGTAACAGCTGCCCTGAGTACTGGAAGGAACGGCTTCAAAGTGAAAGGATAGAACGTATTCGGCAGGCAAAGGAGCATTGGGAATCCCATTGCCGAGCGTTTATGGGAGTCTGAGAGAAGTTCAAACCCGTCTGTGGTTTTGTATTAGAAAGGCGACAAGATGCTAACTGGTGGTCCTGGCAACTTTCATATGCAGCCTCTGTAAACGTTAGCTGTTTAGTTCTGATTAGTAACTGTTAACTGCTTTTGTTTTAATTAATAAGAAAAATGTAGACATCAGAAGATCTTGAAACTTTAGACCGATGTGGTGGTAATTCAGAGAAATGATTGTGTATAAGATGTTCATCAGAAGATCTCCGTCGCCCAATGTTGATTATAATTTTCTAAAGCCTTTCCTCTTGCTTTTGGTTCTCCAGGTTTTTCTTTTACTTCTGATTGGAACCCACCTATGGCTTCTTACTATATGACTATGAAACATATATGATTATGATTACATTGTTACAAAGATGGTCATGTCTTTCATCATTGTAGTAGTGCCTCCATTAACAGTGTTATGCTACATAAAAGAAAGAAAGAAAGAAATAGGAAAGAAGAGTTGGAATGATAAAATCTGAGTCCTAATTGATGTTGTCAGGCATTGGTCATCTTCATGATCTCACCCAGGCCTCGTATTATGGAATATGAGGATGTGGCTGATGTCTTTATGGAAGCTTTCAACAAATTTGATGGTGAGTCAGCTTTTGCCTTGGCCATATTTAGCAACGAGTCTTTTCTTGGTGGAGGGACATCAAAAGGACTTGAAGTTTTCTCTTCGGAAGAAGCTGAAAGAAGGGGATCACCGTTGAGGTTGAAATGACCAGAAGTAAAGAGCTTTTTATAGATGGCTTAGATCCGGGTTTGTCTTGTCTTGTTTTTGTCTCCTTTCTTGTCGAGACAACCATCCCTCGAACACAGGTTTAGGTTGGGCCACAATGCAACCACATGTTTCTTTAGTCTGCTTGAGGGTCACAGGTCTATTCAGTGATTCTAAATTCTAAATTTTAAGATTTTTTCCCTCTTGAAGATCACATTGTCGGTTAGGAAAATTGAAACCCGTATATCTAAATCTAATGCCCCAATCACCCACTTGGGAGTTGGTGGTGTAGCATAAGGTGTTGGTGTTGCTCCCCACATTTTGTATTCGAAACCATTCCAGATTTACCCAATGTGCATTTACATGAGTTTAATGGGTGTCACCTTGGGAATTAGTGCGGTTGGTTCAAAAACCTCAGTGATACTCACGTCATTTAAAAAAAAAAAAAAAACTGACTCCATAATTGTGCTCCTCCTACCAACCAACAAGACTCAAACCTCTCTTGCCTACGCTTTTCGGAGCTTACTAATCTAGCTATCAGAATAGGGTAAGGTCAGATATGCCAGGTGAACTGAGGGCGTGGTTGTTTGCAGGATATCTGAGTTATGGGGAGATATATGAATCTACCAAATGCTGCCCCCAAGCGCATTCTGAGTTATGGGGAGATACATGAATCTCCCAAATGCTGCCCCTAAGCGCATGCACAAATGAAAAGTAGCTCAATTATTTTGGAAGTTTGAATCTAGAGAATTCTATAAACATAAGGCTGTACTTTTGGAATTTCACAAATCAAGCAAGGAATTCCAATGCAATCCATGTCTTTAAGTGATTCCCAACAAATTTAATTCCCATTAGAAATCCCTTCAAACAAAACCCGCCCTATTACAACTGATTTCTGAGGCTGTCACGACCAAATAGCATTTTGACATAAAACAGGGCAGGCTTGAGCTTGAATAATCGGCCAGATAACTGAAAATTTCGATCTTGGGCTTACCTTTGACCTAACACAGACCAGACCCATTAGCAGGCTGATTACTTGCCAGTTTTTGGCATTTGACAAGGTTTTAAACTAGTTCTTTCTTGCCTTGACTTGTCCAAGTTGACTAAAAGCTCGGGAAGGTCTCCAGGTCGGTGAGCTGAACTAGTTGATCAAGCACTCAGCCAGAATTCTACAAGTTACTCAGTTCCATGACTTTCTTACCTGAGTTAAGTTGTTATCCCCCCAAATGAGAGCCCTTTTGATCTACATAGCCAAGTCCAAGTGAGTCAATTTTCCATTCAAAAAAAAAAAAAAAATTCCAAGTGATTCAATTAATTTACGTGTAAATGGCATTCATTCCTAGATAATCTTAGTTATACTTATGGCCTGTCTATTGTTAAAAATGAAGAACCAAAGGTGAATATCCAAAAATGACCCTAAAATAACCTTCCCTAATGAAAATTGAATGAAGAGAAGATAGGAAATGAATACCCAGCATCACCTTAGTAATTAGAAAAGTAAATGTTTCAGCTATATTTCCGTCCCATAGACTCACGTTTTTTATTATCCTTGAGTGGAGTATATTTTACCATGAGTTCTTATGTATTTTATGCTAACAAACAGCCCTTAATGTAGTTCCCTTTTTTATACAACAAATTACAAGTATTCACAAATACAAGTAAATAGAATTACTGGTAACTTATAGGGGTAACCAAGTCCACTGATCCAAGTAGGGGCTATGGAATATGGGGTTGTCAATGAGCCACTCTTGGCTTCAGATGACAATAGAATTATAAATAAGCCTGGACATTCAGGCCCAACTAGTATTGTGAAGAGTGTATTCAAGAAAGTAGAGAATACAGACATCTATAAGGTATGCCTTTCTCTTCAGAAGGGAGGAGGAACTTTAATTCAAATTCCCCCTCATTTTATGGATCTCAACCTACTTGCTTTTGGATAAAGCAATGCTTTACTTGAAAAGAAGTGTCCCACAAGATACCATTGGATAAAAGCCACGTCACATGAGTTTGGAGGGCCCACCTTATTATCCATTCTAAGTATCACCCTCCTTGTGGGGTCCACAAGAGCCTCAATCAAAACCCCAAAAACTCTAAATGCATCCCTTTTTTTCTACAAGAAAACATTGATAGCACTCCCATTGAAGCAAAAACAAACAAGCAATTGTCATAGCCACTGCCGGGCAACTTCCAAAGAACCAAACAGACAAGAGGGACAAGAAAAACAAAAAAACAAAAAAAGATTGAAGAAACTGCCGACTGCACAAAGATATCAGATTATTTATTCAATTAGAAGTCACACATGGTTAAAGCCAAGGCTCTCATTCTAAATTATAATCTTTCGGGTGCTTTGGTTATTACATTTGTCGTAAATTCTTAGGGCCCACTATTATATATTAAGCTAGGAGGTTTTGGTTTCAATTTTGACTGATAGTTATGCAACTACTCGTGCAATAATCCACTCATTTTTCCATCAAACCACTCATGTTTTATTCGTTCCTATTCAAATATACCTTTTTTGCTCCAATTTCTCTATTTCTATTTTATCCAACTCGCACTATGGAAAGAGATGATTTCTTTTAATATGTGATTATTTATTTTGCAGTGCAGGGAGATAACGTGTTGAGAACGGATTATTGGGCTAGTTTGTTTTTATGGAGTTGAATTAAAATTGGAAAATAGAGGTACATATACATTCAGCCATCAGTATCTCAAATCTTAAAATGTGCAACTGGATGAACCAGGCCCTGTTTGAATCCTCAATTGGGCCAACACGGCGCCCATCTACATGAGTGATGCCAACTAATATCAGACTAAAAAGTTCCAACTGCCTCATTTCTTTTACTTTGTATTATTTCATACTGCTTTTTAACCTATCACTGAAAAGCAATCATTTTTCAGTATGGGAGATCTTTAAAAAGGAATCAAATCTCATCATGTTCATTTGTAAGTATCACCGACAATGGGGCCCACATAATATGTAAATCGGAAAACTTGGAATGTAATGACTAGGAATTATATGATATTCCAGAGTATGTGCACAGATAGGTATCATCATGGCTCAGTTTGGTACCATTCCGTTGGCAGCCAATGGTTCAAACTCCCAACTATCCGAGTTGTCAATCAGTTGGGTCCCTTTTGAATTAACTTGGACTACAAGGCTGTTGCCTGTATCTGTCCAACATCTACCTATCTTTTGATATTGAGTAAGGTATGTTCTTTTTCATTCTTCAACAATCAACTTTCTGCTCTCTGACTAAAATTGGTTAGACCTGTCTAGATTTGCAAAAGGGTGGAGCTTGTCTAGTCCAGAGAATATCTAATTCTTGGGTCATTTACTTCTTAGGCTAGGGTCAATCTAGGAAAGCCAATTGGGCATGTGCTTAGATGATTACCCAGAAGACCCAACGTGGGAGTTCAGACATTGGTCCTATTTTTGACCTGATCGATGGGTGGGTATTTCTTTGTGTTCACAATTGTGGACTCTACTGGGTAACGCTTTCGAGTCCATAATGATCCCACAAGGGCGCGTTACTAATAGGTCCACAATCGGATTAACCCAAAGGTTCCAACTCATGAAAAATCGGATATGGAATCTGTTTTTAGTTCCAATTCATAAATAAGTGTGGTTCCAAAACTCAATTTAGGTTTTGATTGCTAAACGGGTCTGAGTTTAAACCCATACAAGTTCCTGCCCATGGACGAAAGACCCGGCCTATGGATGTGTGTTTTTAAAACATTGCTCTTGACTGTGTATAATATAATGTTAAAAACTTTATGGAACAGCCTAGATATTGGTTCCAAGGATGTTGAGATTTATCAATTGTGGAAGGTGGACTTGATGCGCTGTTATTGGATTGAATGATATCATTTTTTTGTTATTTTTGGATTGAATAATATCCCAATTTAAGCAAAAAATAAAAAGAGAATCTAAGACAGGTTTTTGACCCCACCTGTTTCTTTCATTCGAACCAGGTTTGGAGCCATGTAGATAGGTTTCAAACGTGAACCTGAACCGTCTTACAAAATGGTTCAAATTCCGGATCCAATATGAATCCAACCCAAAATGAGACATTTGCAACCCTACCCTCTCTCCAGTAGCTGGATATCAAAATATCAAATGCTTCCGTGGTCTCTTGTTCTACAGGAGTAGACCACCGAAAGGAAAAAGGGTAACAAGGTACTTTCCTGTGAAGGATTATTTAAGAATAATGAATCAGGTAGCTTTGTAGTTGCATTCAATTCAACTGACAAATGATTTAGGGACTTTTCTAGGTAATTCTTTTTATGGATCATTTGATGGAAAGAGGTGACTAGACAAGATATCATCCGGAAGTACCCCACAAGCAACAGTCCACATTTATCTCGTACATTAAAGTGGTTGAAACTTGAAAGTGATTGCCCTGTGGCTGTCTAAGATATTACCAGCCTTAGTAACTTTGGGAAAATTTAAGCCCACCAAGGTTTAAATCAATGCAATGAAAATGCTAGTGTTAAGTGTTGACAAATATGGTCGACAAGACATGCGGCATTTAACGTGGGACTTTGTTGCATTGCACAGGACATCTGGCAAGGTGTAGGACACGTTTGTGAACCATCAAACCTAGGGAAAAACAGTAGATTAGAGAGCTGATCTTCTGCCTCTAGTTTTTCTGATATAACTGTAAACTATTTTTTAGCCACTGTAGACTTCCATTTCTGCTGAAGAAAAAATCTGAGTGCTACGCAGACACCCTAACTTTTGGGTTGGTGGGAATTCTTATTTTTGAGAATCTTCATTTATGACTTTCCTTTGTATGTCGGATTTAAATTTTTTTTATTTATATGGATTTTTATATCAATACTAACTTTTTTTAGTTATATACATTAATATCGATGTGAAATCCTCAACCATACAGACTCTTAATGAGAAACCCTTGTTCAAAAGGCTGTGAGAAATTCTAAATTGTGGATTCCTCACCCATTACCATATGTGCCCTAAATATGAAAGATAATACTATTTAACATTGTTGACCATCCATTCAAATGAACCATTCAAATGAATTGTGTTTGAGTTATTCTTGTCTCTCTTATGTGTCCCCCTTTCCCCTTGCTGGAAGGAGAATGGAACTCCAACCATGAGAGTGGGGGATTGTCCCAAGTTGCCCCATGTTAGAATGGTACTCCATTGCCATTTGAGATATAAGTGCTTCGGCATGATAATTGAGCCATTTCACCTCTTTCAAAATTAAGATCTTTTTTCAATTAGTTTGTCTAAATTGCTGCTAACATTTGATTTGGATGATTTTTGTATATGTGCATAGTTAATCTAACTTTTTTTTTTCTGTAGTGAGAGGCTTTTGGTCCCCACTTCTTCTGCCATGTCATTTAGATTCAATCCTTAATATCATTTCACTTTACATCAAACTCAATATTTGATATAATTGCCTAATATTTTAAAGAGAGTTTTAAGCACAATGCGTGCCATTGTGTTTTCTTAGCGCTAGCCATGATATCAATGGAAACAACCATGTTCCAACAAGGGGAATTTTCTTCTTGGAAAGTTTTCACATGCTAATGTCATAGTTAGGGCTGGCAATCGTATCGTGTTAACGAATTTGTGTTGCGGGTTAACGAATTCGTGTTAGAATCACCTCAATCCGTATACGCTCCATTAAATAAACGGGTCCAAAAATCAAACACAAACACGACACGATTATTTCATGGGTTTCACGACACGACCCGTGTAACCCGTTAAATAATTGTGTCTATTTTGGATAGAGGCGTGTACAAGAAAGATGCTCTTCTTAAATGGAGATGGCGAGAGAGTGAGAGATGGAGATGCGCACTTTTTTGTTGATGACAGGAGAGTGAAGGAGTTAGAAAATGATCTTTTGTAGGTAGGTGTTAAGGTTTCACTTCAACCTTTTCAAATTTACCAAAAGACCCCTTATGCAGTTTATAATTTGTGTCATTTATCATTTGACGGATTGTATCGGTTTATTAGTGAGCTACCGATTTTATTCGTTAATGGCCTGCTAATTTAACGTATTAACAGGTCTGACCCATTAACAAAACAAAACCGTTAAGAGGTCACTTGAACTCGTTAATATCGTGTGAGTTCATATCGTGTTAACAGGTCGTGTGACATTTTGACAGCCCTAACTATAGTTATTATGGATAGCGCTTTTAATTTAGGGTCCAAACCCTTTGATTGGGGTTGAAGCCTCTTTGATGGTTTTATTAATGTGTACACATGCAAACGTCTTGTATATAACAGTTTCTCATTCCCTCGTTACAAGGGGATCTCATACTTGATGGACAATGAGAAGTCTATACTATTGCCTTATTTTAGTGAATCTCATACTATTGCCTCATTAAGAGTGAATTCCTAAAATACTATTTACCTTTCATGGGGCCCATTGGGATGTTTTCCATTATGGTTTTAGATGGATGGAAAGTTTATTCACTGTCAAGGGTCATGCAAAAATGAGCTCCATGAAATTATGCTAGCGTTTGGTTTAACAAGTTTAATGGTGTTTCAACATAATTATTTTATTTTATATTCAATCCAAACGATGAATAAATGTTTGATGAGCATAAAATTATAGACAACCCTAGATCATGGGGGTAAAAGAATGGAAAGTGTTGCACTAATCAAAGGTGGGCCGGAACCCAAGTGAGCATCGTAGAGCTTGACTATACATGTTAGGGCTGTCAATCGTGTCATGTTAACGAATATGGGTTATGGGTTAACGAATTCGTGTTAAAATCACCTCAACTCATACACGACCTGTTAACTTAATGGGTCAAAAAATCCAACCCGAACACACCCCGTTAATTTAACGGGTTATACGACCCAATCCGTTAATCCGTTAAGTAATTAAGTCATTTCGAAAATTAAAAGAAAATCCATATAAAAATATATAAGGAGAAAAATATATAAGCCTCACGAAATTGTTAGTGAGGATCTCGAGTGGATCCCACCTCAAACCCCACTATAAAACAATAAATTTTAATTTATTCTTTTATAATGTAAATTAATTATAGCTACACTTATGAACTAAAAAAAAATTAACGGGTTAAGCGGGTTGTTAACGTGTTACTGGTTTAATTCGTACACGACCCGTTAACTTAACGTGTTAACGGGTTGGACCCGTTAACGACTCGAACCCATTAAGAGCCCACCCGAACCCGTTAATATCGTGTGGGTTCGTGTTATGTTAACGGATCGTGTGGCATTTTGACAGCCCTAATACATGTTGTCCGCTCGCAACAGAAAATCATCTATAGTTAAGATATAGAGCACTTTATTAATAGAAAGTGAATCATGTTCTTTTCAATTTTTTAATAGTTGCTGAACTAACATTCAAATCCCACCCTCCAAAATAGAGGTGATGTGTTTCCACTGCTCCAAACATTTTAAAATATGGGGTAAATCTTGTGTTTATAAGTAGTTAATCTTCTATTTGAATAAAATTGTTCTTGCACCAATACACAATATGTGGATGTGGATTTGTCCCCACTCACTGATTTTGTCATACATTAGATGAGTCATTCCCACCCACAAATTCAAAGGGAATCATGCGCGGATGCCTCCCTTACTTACAAAAGGCAGTGATATCAGGCTTCGCCGAGGGTAGAGGTTGAGTTTGTGATGGTACTCAAAGTCACTTTCCATTTCCATTTCAGGAAAAAAGAAACTACGATTTAACTACAAAGCAATTGAAATAAAAGCTTGTTCATTTACCTTAAAAAAAAAGAATACATTTAACCCCAAAATCTTTTCTTTATGAGGGCATCCCATTGTATTTGACCCAGCACGGCTATCCTCTTGGCCCACATACAACCCTCCAATAGACGCACGTAAGATAAGTTTGGGGGATCCGTGAAATACACACTTAACTTATATAAATGAGCTAAAACTAATGTCATTGGCCCAATAAAATTAATCCCTCGAATGACACCTGTTAAATCTACAAATGCCCTCCCGATGAATCCAGGGCGATTTCAAATACAAGACATGAGGAGCAAAAATCCACATATCGGTCGGCCCCACCAACTCTGAGGTGTGTAACAGTAACCCCATTTGAATGAACGGTTATGATCTTCAGCAGATGGATAACATTTTTTGCTGCATTCCCTACCAATCAAAACCCCCTATGGATCAACCTAGATGGCCCACCTCTACTGACACATCATCAAATGCGGGGCCCACTATCCATCACAGCTGTCCTTCCTGCCTTCCGTACAACAGGGGGAACAACCCCATTAGGTGTCTCCGCAAGACACCAAAACCATCCCAGGAATCCCAGACACGTGAACTTCCTCAAAAAGACAGGGGCACATTGGTAAATCCACCTGTCCGAAACCAAAATCATTAGCCTAATAAAGCAAATCAAAATGCAGTTCTTCTCTTTTAACTAAAGCATCATTAGCAAATTAATTTCGGATTATATCAAGGCCTGCTCCCGCGTGCAGGAGGCGCTTGCAAGCGATTACAGAGAGAAAGAGAGAGAGAGAGAGAGAGACCCTCGCCATTGCGCCCGAATTAGGGTTTCCAAAACCACCCCATCTTTCTCCCATTTCTCAGATCTGCTTCGGTTCTCGAAGGATCTGAAGTCCAGATCCCCGAAACTCATCAGATCGAGCGGAGGAATCCCGTCGTTTTGGTTTGAATCTGGTAACTTTTGTCATCTAGATTTGATTCCTTGTCGAATTTTCTAGGCTCGTAACGGTTTCTAATCGCTGCATTTTCGAAATGTTCGATGTAGAATTCAAGATCTCAGTCGAATCGTTGATGTGATTCGTAAATGTAACGGCTCTGAATCGGGATTCGTGGAGGGAAATTGATGTTTTGCTCGATCTGCGATTTTTCTCCCCCGCGTGAGTCGTTCTTAGGTCAAGTTTTTGGTGGATCTAGGGCTTTTTTTATTGTGCGAGAGTTTTTTGTTTATTTGATTTTGTTTGGCAGTGGTTGTGTACAAAACTTGAAAATTGGCGCCGCAACGCCGGGCGCAGCAGCGCCACATGGGTGGCCAGATGCAGCAGAGCAATGCCGCGGCGGCGGCCGCGCTGTACGATCACCACGGCGCTGGGCCCACCGGCAGCGATGCTGGGGATGCGGTAATGGCGCGCTGGCTCCAGTCTGCGGGTTTGCAGCATCTGGCATCTCCATTGGCTTCCACTGGGATCGACCACCGCATGCTTCCTAACCTTCTCATGCAGGTATGGGTGTTGGAGTCTGAATTCGTGCTTTTATTAGATGTTGAATCTGTAAATGGATTAGGATGCCTTTGAATTTATCTTTGACTCGAATCGATTTGAATATTTTTGGTGCCACCAATGGTTATCTATTGCTCTCTGTGTTTGGTGTGGTGTGCAGAAATGGGAAAGCAGAAACCTACCTGGAGTTATTGTCGCTGCTGCTTGCTAATAGTTTATGGAAGAAGGAAAAACAAAATTAGTATCCCACCTAATACGATATCTGATATCTGTGATGCCTCAAACACAGAGTAGAATGGATAGCTACCCATATTGCCAAAATATTCAAATTTGTTGTGATATGAGATTCGATCCAATACAATGTTTGTTTACCTTATTTTTCATTAATGTGTCGATTATGGTGCACTGTGGCTCTTGTTTGCATGATCTGTTTTTTTTTTTGGTTTCTTTTAATTTTCTACATGAGCATATGATCGTAATGCTGTGCTCAATTCTTTTCTGTTTTAGATTGTGGTTTTGAATGCTGGTGTTCTACACATTGGCGTCATCATCAACAAACCCTTGTCCCCAACTATGTTGGGGTTAGCTACGTGAATTCTGTTTCACAATCCCAGTCTATGCTGGGCTTAGAGGAATGCCCTAGCATAATCTCGGAACGGCATCACAAAACTCATGGTTCAGATGTGACAAAGTTTTATGTGGGCTGTCAACCCGACACAACCCTCCTTTTGTCTGGGCTCGTGTCCGGCAATAATTGGCAGAGTTAGAGAAGTTTGTATACTTTGTTGCGTTGTTTAACTTGTAAATCGAAATATTGATTGCTGGTTTCGAGTGAATTTTGATTCATCTGTGAGATTGCAGTCTCATGGTTACAATATTTGCCTAGTCACAGAGTGGACACTTGACAGTGTTTGGATAAACATTCTGCATTTTATATGATGTGAGCTAGACTTCTAGCATTTGATTAAACATTCTGTATTTTGTATGATCCATGCTTATTCCTATACTCTTCACAATAATATATACCGATGTCAATTTGAATGTCATACTGGGACTAAATGAATCTGGAGAATTTACGGTGATATTCAAATTTTCTTTTAAAAATATTTCTTATATGCTTTTTTCCAGCTAATGCATCTGGAGTGTTTTCTTTCAAAATTGTCTATTTTGTTTGATTATAAGTTGATATTGCAATGTGGTTTATTATATTGTTCCTTTCATTATTTTCTAGAAGTTCATTAAATACTGAAATGGGTTTTTTGATGTTAATATTGGTAGGGTTATGGAGCACAGTCTGCTGAGGAAAAGCAGAGACTCTTTAAGTTGCTGAGGAATTTGAACTTCAATGGGGAATCTGCTTCTGAACCATACACCCCGACCGCCCAAAGCTCTGGAGCTGCTGCTGTTGTGGATGGATTTTTCTCACCTGAACTTAGAGGAGAATTTGGGGCTGGGCTTTTGGATCTTCATGCTATGGATGATACTGAGCTTCTATCGGAGGTATGGTGCTTGAAAATGCAAGTTCCTTTTCTATAATTTCTACATGCCTTATGATTTTCAATTTTTCAAAAAAAGTTGGTGGGAAGTCTTTTTCTTTTCTTTTCTATTTTTTAAAATGTTCGTGACATCTAGTGGATGCCTACTTGATGCAGACGTGCTATGTAGAATGGGGCCAGACTGGACAGGTTGGTTCATTTACTCTGACCACCTAAATCCATTAGGCCTAGCAATGATATCATATATAGGAAAGAAACAACAGAAACCAGAAATCAGGGAACCCTGTTAAAGATGTTTGTTAATACTGGCCTAAATGTCAGTTCTTGTTGGTTTTAGTGGTCTAGATTGATTTTTTACTGGTTTAATAGTTGGTTTTCTTTGCTTTCTTTCTTTCTTTCTTTTTCCAGCTAGGCTGCCCGAGGCTCTAGTTCCAGTAAATCCCAGCATGAGTGGATAATAATCCAATCCCGTTTCGAGATAGAAATACACTTTGCATTTAATCTTTAATCATTTGACTTTTGGAGATTCCAACTGTTTCAGAATTTTGTTTTAATTTGATTTTTGTTGCATTATACAAACAGTAAACACTATGAGGATATATTATCCATTAAAACGGTTTAGTAAGATTTAAGAAGTCATTTTTTGTTAATGGTGTTGTGCATTGTTGGGTCTATTTAATGTTACAGTTGATGCTCTTGGTGTTTTACCTTGGCTGTGATTGATACTAATGCATGCTTCTTCTTCTTCTTCTTCTTCTTTTATCTCAAACCAAATGTATTTACCTTAGGTACCCTCTTTATAGTTAATCAAATTATCTGTCAAGTTTCTCCAATGAGTACTTTATTTGTTTTTCTGCCTTTTTTTAATTTTATTTCCACCTCTTGCCAGACAATGGTTTTGCAGTCCCAAGTTAGTGATAAGAAGACATCAGCACTGCAGGACATTTTGCATGAGGGGTCTGCTTTACATTTAGGAAATTTATATCATTCATTTGGATAAACTATTGGAATTTATTGACCGACAAAAATTACTGAAAATTAGCGACTATAATTTTTTTTTTGATGGGATGATGGTTGTTCTTGCTCTGACTGATGAAGAACAAGGGACTATTGAGTTATTTGGTATGAAATTACTAGTACGCAGAATTATTAACCAAAGAACCATACAAAATAAAGACTCAGTTGTATACAACCAGTGATTTACCTTAATTTGTAATAATAATATTAAGTTATGAACCATACATTCTTTTGAAGTTTCATTAACAGTATCGTGTTATTCTTCTCTTTGCAGAATGTTATGTCAGAACCCTTTGAGCCATCACCTTTCATGCCTGCTGTTCCTGGGGGGTTTGACAATGAGCTTGACCCAATGACTAGCAGGCAACAAAAAGCACAAGATGATGTGACATTTAGAACGGTAACTAATGAGAAAGAAAGCAATACAAAGGAGAGCAACGTGGCTAAGATCAAAGTTGTGGTATGTTGATTTTTCTCTTTACTGTCGACCACTCTTTTTGCGTGTTCATTAGGGACTATACAATTAGAGGCATTGAGTCTAAAAACATGGTCGTGATTGGTGACAATGTCAAGCGACTAAATTATTAATCTGTAGTTTAGACACTGACATGACTACCTCAAAGAATAAAGCATGATCTTGATTATGCATCTTGTTTAGAATATTGATTTTCTTTAGTTTTTAGCTTTCAGTTACCTGTCATCCAATGTTTTCTCACAGACCTGACGCATATGTTATATGCCAGTTTACTTGTTTATATACATCTTCTCCATGTGAGATGCTTGTGAAAGATTATTAGATCTCGTGTCTCTCTTTCTTGTGATCTGTTTTATTATTAAAAGCAAACAAATTTTATCGTTTTTTATAAATTGTTTCATTTCCATGTGCCAAGTAGATGTTTCATGTTTGCTTGGACGACAAGTGCTTTATATTGTATTTTATGTGTCTTTTTTTTTTTTTTTTTTTTTTGTTTGGGTGAGGCCGTGAGTCAAATCATTTAGCAACATTGCAGTTGCAACAGCGAACACATTCCAACTGTCCAAGTGTACCAGGGGGCTCTCCTCTGCTTACTACTGTTATTTCCACCTTTAGTGTTCTTGTTTTGAGTTGGATTGTGCTTGGCCTGTCTTGCAATAGTGGTCATTTCAGTTGATGACTCTTTTGTTTTTGGTGAACCTAGTCTACTCTCCCGAGCTACCCAATCTACCTTTTTTTTCCTCAAGGCACTACTGGATGATACCTCCCCATTTGGACTGCTCTCGAACCCAGCTACCCTGCCTTCCTGTGAACTTTTGATTTTCCGTACCAGTTGATGCTTCTTTTGTACTATTAGCTTCAGTCTTTATTTATTTAATTAGCAATAATTGATAGTTGAAATGTTCCTTCTATTCTGTTTCAGGGTCTGTAAATAGATTTGTGCACTATGTCAGAATCTCTGATTGTTATCGTTCTGATATGCATGCTAGGTTCGTAAAAGGCCTCTAAACAAAAAGGAGTTGTCAAGAAAAGAGGATGATATAGTCACTGTCTGTGATAATGCATATGTGGCGGTACATGAGCCAAAGCTAAAGGTTCGGTTACACTTTGCTGCCATTGCTGATAGCCATACACTCATTTAATTCTCTCTTATTTGTTGTTATTTTCAATAAAACTCAATTAGCAGTAACAGTGTTCTTCAGGAATACCCACAATGCCGTGCTTGTGAAAATGTTTTAATTGTATGCAATGGACATTTCATCATTTTCGACCCAGTTGCTCAGTTAAATTATCTTCTTGTATCGTTAATTCTTTCCTTTTTTTTCGGAACTGACAAGTAATATTTACTTAACAAAATATATTTAATACAACAATTTTCAGCAATAGGAAAGAGTTTTTGACGTGAAGAAGACTCCCTTGAAGTTCCTCCCTCCCTCAGTCAGAGAGACAATAAGAGTTTTTGCTTCTTGATGTGTATGAAATAGTGTTCTGTCTTGTGGCCAAGTAATGAATCTTGTTGAAGATGGACACTAGCTTCCATGATTCAAGCGCTAGAGGCCAGAGAGATTAGTTCTTGAGTCACTCTCCACCAAGAGAGTAGTACCCTAAGAAATGGAACATAGATACCTGCAAGTATTATCTTCTTGCTTTAGCCTCTTCTTTGTAGGCATTCCCAACTTCAGTTGTCTCAAGAAGGATAATTTAATCTCCCCTCTGTGCATCTTAACCACTCCACTGCTGGACATCCCTGCGATAGCTCCCGATGTGCTTTCAAATCATGATTCCACCAACTGGGTGGTGATGGAATCTGTTTCCAAGTAAATTACGAACAGCATTATCTCTTTCAACCTTATCATTACCCTGAAATGGAAACTCTCCCAGACTTTATACACTGACCAATGGAACATGTTCAACTTGCAACTACAAAGAAGTTTGGGAGTATATTGTAGCTTGGGCTACTTTCTGAATACTCTGAGACTCTGAAGAACCATACAGCACTTCAAAGGACACATTTGAAGCTGTGGATGAGGTTTTCAAGAGCCATTTGGACCTTATTCATTTCAGCCATAGATCTTGCTCTCGATCTACAGGTTCTGTGAAAGTTCTCAGTCTTTTTCTTTTCTTGTATAATTATTTTTGGGTTGGACTTGAGAATTGAGTCTAGATTTTGTGCTGATATGCCACCATTCAGGGGTAGAAATGTTCTTTTATGCTGAACTGGCGTGGTTATTTTAAGTCAAAATTTGTCTGATTCACCTAGTTTCAACATACTTTATGGCTGTTGCTTTCGGATTTCGTGTGACTGTATTCTGATTTAGATTTTGGAAGTATCCATTTAATGCAGTTCAGTATGAAAGTCATTTGTGGGAAGTGTGTGTGATCAGTCATGGCATGATCTATAACAAATAATCTCTTTACGTTCCTAGTTATACCTGATTGTTATAGGTGGACTTAACCGCATATGTGGAGAAGCATGAATTTTGTTTCGATGCTGTTCTGGATGAGAATGTAAACAATGACGAGGTAAAAATCTTCTTTCCTGTGGATCTGCATTTGCTTTCATGTCATTTCTTGAATTTGTCCTTTGATTGCTTTTGAATTTGTTGTCTTTGTTTGTCCTTGATTACATTGGCTCTTCTGTCACTTGCATTTTGTGTTAGTCTTTCTGTTTACATACGATGGTGAGTGACAGTATTAGGTCCCAGCTTATCTTTGTTATTGTTTAATTTGCAATTCTAATTACTTTTTTTGCTACACTGTTTTGGACAGGTATATCGTGTTACTGTAGAGCCCATTATTCCTACCATTTTTCAGCGGACAAAAGCAACATGCTTTGCTTATGGTCAAACAGGTGTGTTGAGAATTGGATCTCCCTGCTCTATTGCATGTGATTGAATTCAGTGGTTCATCTACCATGTTGATTTTAAAAACAATGCACTTAGCATCTAAACTTTAAAAGTATCGGTGTCGTATCCAGTTCCATTACTGGTACCATATGCTTCATATACTGTTACGCTAGTCACAAACAAGTGCTGGGTATTATAGGTTACCGAACACTTTGGTTCTGTGTCAAGATTTAGAGTCACTTTGGCCTTATCACTCAAAGGCTTGTGTGAACAAAGATGTTTGGCGATGTCCTCAAAAAGTGTGACATGTGGGACACTTTAGGTCAATTAGATTCAAGGAAAGCTGTGAGGGAAATGATCATGAGAAAATAGCCATCTATATCTTTTGTTTTGAAGATGTTGATCAACCATTCGCTTCTTCATTGTTGTATAGATCAGACTGTTTGCAGTGTTGTTATGCCATAGTTTGGTCATTGTTGGTTTTTGAAACAAGATTGCTTCTCACAAGAGGCTCTCATTAACTTTTATGGTCCTGATTCAGTCGTGTTGCTGGGATTATGACTGTCTTTGTGCCACCCAAAGAGGTGTTTTCACAAATTGGGGGAGATTAAGTCCAACCAACGCCAGATAAATCCATCTTGATGCCCAACAACCCTATACGTAAAACTAGGAGGCTCAAACCGGAGGATGTCAATGGGTTGGGTTAAATGGGTGATCCACCCCAACTTGACCGTGCCAGGACCCTTTGATATACATTGTTGTGTTGTTCACTCATAGCTCGAGCTTTTGGTGTTTTTGGTCATTAATAGACCCTAGCAAGGGTAGGTTTGGTACAGGTTTATGGATGTTCACCGAAGTCGGATTTAGAGCACATTCAAGTTTTGAATACTCCAGTTCCCCTTGTCTTGTTTATAATCAATTTATATGTTTTTCATTATAATATATGTACAAAACTTGGTTAGAACTTAGAACAATTAGTCTAGAACATTTTATGAGTTATACACATGAGTTTGCTGGTTTAAATCCTCCTAATAGATTGGATTTTATATAAAATGTATATTTTAAATCATCATCATCAAAGCCAACTATGTGTCAGCTATATGAATTTTGTTTTTCCATTTCAGTCTATTTTAGGCCAAATCCTTTGATAGGTTGCACTTCTTCCTATCTATCCTGCTATTCCATCCATGTCCCTGTTGGCCTACCCCTTTTTCTTGAGAGACCACAGCTTGCATGAAGGAACTTTTTATCACTGACATTGTAGTTGTTGTCCTACATTGAACATGTCCAAATCATCTCAAACGAGTCTCTCTTATTTATCATATCTATTGATGCTATCGTTTAATGCTCTAAATGTGCTCATTTCTACCATCTCTCAAGTTCTGCATTCATGTCATCTCATGTTCGTCCACCGGCATGATATCATTTGCAAACAACATACACCAATGCTCCTCTTCTTGAATATGAGTAGTTAACTTGTCTGTAATCAGGGTTATGTCTCACCAAGGGGAAGGGGTAGGCCGAAGAGAACATGGGTAGAAGTAGGAAGGATAGATCTGAAGAAGTGCAACCTATTTGAGGATTTAGCTCAAGATAGATTGGAATGGAGAAGCAGAATCTATGATGCGGATTGGATTTGAACATGATTTTGAAGAGGATGAAGCCTACCCGGAGCAGTTTAGGCATCTTAAGAAGGCCCACAAGGGTCTCAACAAGCATTGGCGAAGTTTTGGGCTTCAAACCGTCCCAAATATTCAAGAAAATCAATTGTCAGGGGCTGTTTAAATGTAACACTGAATAACAGGGGTTTTGTGCAAAATTTTAGGAGATTCAGAAGATAGATAGGCCTCTCATGCCTACTTTGAAGAGGATGAAGCCTACCCGGAGCAGTTTAAGCATCTTAAGAAGGCCCACAAGGGTCTCAACAAGCATTGGCGAAGTTTTGGGCTTCAAACCGTCCCAAATATTCAAGAAAATCAATTGTCAGGGGCTGTTTAAATGTAACACTGAATAACAGGGGTTTTGTGCAAAATTTTAGGAGATTCAGAAGATAGATAGGCCTCTCATGCCGGATATTTGGAGGAGGAATTAATGGATCAAAACTGACCCAATCCAACTAAAACTTGGATAGCTAGGGTCACCCATGACTCCATGAGTGCCGTCACTGTTCATGAGGTGTACTTGATCAAAGGGTCGGCCATGTGGGCCCAGAGAGATTTTAGTCCAAAGCCTCCCAGATGTCCTGAGTTTCAGAATTTTCAATATTTTCTTGATATTTTTTAGAAATTGTTGTAATGATTGCTATAGAAAACTTACATAAGAATTCTATTTGTGTTAGGATCCATATATAGTAGGATTCCTAGGGTTTCGGGGTATTTAGAGTGCTATATAAGCACAACAGTGGTTGACTATATACTCGATTAATGTTCAGCAATTGTCTAATATTATAACAGTGCTTTTTATGTATGTTACTTGTGTTTTCTCCATTGGCTGAGTGTGTGCCTTGGACAGAGAAGCCCTTCCCCTTCCCCCTCTCCTTGATCAGATACTTGGAGATTGAGGAAGGCCATAAGGTTAGTTATTTGGGTTGATTTCATTGGTTCCTTGCATATTTTCTACTCTAAACTTTCAGTTGATTCTCTGCAAATTCTGTTGTTGCTGGATTTTTTTGTTTTGGTTTATTTGGGCCTTAGACGGTCCGATTGTGTGTGACTACGTCAATAGATGTAGTCGACCCCAACGTAGTTGGCACAGGGCTTTGATGATGATGATGAACTCGTCCATAATCAGTGCAAAGGGATAAGGGCTTAAAGTTGACCTTTGGTGCAAACCTATGGTTACTGGAAGCTCAATTGTCTCTCCACAAGTAGTTCTCACACTTGTTAACAATGGTTACCACTCCCTCGTACATGCCTTTGATGATGTCATTATAACCTCTTGGGACAGTCCTTTTATCTAACTCAAAATCAAATTTAAGCGTGTTTCCTCCTACATGTGTTCTCCTAAATGTCTTCTCTAGTTTCTTGTGTTCCTCATGTTTGACGTTGTTTAAGTACATGTCCTATGCTAAGATGATTCATTTTTGAAGTTGTGCTGTTGCAAGTATTTAAAGCATGTTTTGTAGTTCTACGTCACAGTTGTGGCTGGAAAAATATTTCATGAACATTTGTTAAATGACTCTAACCTTATTAAATGCTTCCTGTGATAGGACGTCTGACCTTAATTTCTTGGAGGTTATGCTACTGTGATATGCTTGCCATGTGGAATGGAAGGCTATTTTTTCAGCTAGTTGAACCATACCTTCTTTCAATATATACACACACACACATTTCCTTTTCTCTGTGGTAGTGTGAATGCTAAATGCTACTTAATGTGACTTGGTGGTTATATGGATGATTGAAGTGTATTGATTTGGTCTGCAGGTAGTGGTAAGACATACACAATGAAACCTTTACCTCTCAGAGCTGCAGAGGACATTGTTAGATTATTGCATCATCCATCCTATCGCAGCCAGAAACTTAGATTGTGGCTTAGCTATTTTGAGATATATGGTGGTAAACTCTATGATCTTCTCAGTGATAGAAGGTTAGTGTTCTATTCATGCAAACACGATTTCACATTTTTGGGCCTCATATGCCTTTTCAATTTTGATTTAGGATTCATCTCTTTCATACTTACTGTTTTTTTTTATAAAGAGACAGCCATATTCATTCGTCCAGGTGACCTACTACCGGGTCAAGTAGGTCACCAAGTGGGGACAAAAGTAGGCTGGGTTTAGTGTAGTGACTGAGGACCCCAACTCATTTTACTTGAAAGAAAGTGTTGCTTATTAGTAACTGTGATTTTGATGTTTACTTAAAAATTTAAGCACAATTTAAGGCCTAGGGGCATATCGGATAGTACTTGGAAACCATAGATAAAATGGTACATGGTCATGGTTCTTAGTAGCATATTACCTTTTTTTCATGTTTATATGGATGCCAGCATGTTTATAGCATTGGAGGTGTTACTGTTGGTGACATTATTTCATGTCATTGGTGGTCACCATTCAGTGATTTTTCACTATGTCTCTAGGACAGAATAAATCATGAGTGTTGTCCAATTGATTTTTAGAAGATACAAACCTGCAGCTTGCTACATATACAAAGTTAAACACCTATACAAACGAGTGTTAGATATATCACCATGTCAGTACTGGCCTTGGTGCCTCCAAGGTTGTCAAGGTGCTATGTGCAAGGCAAGGAGAGCGCCTAATTCAACCAGACGCATGCTCATGGAAAAAAAGAGAATATAGCCTAACACTTCATAAGCTAACAATTCATTCAAGTAAAATGCTGACACCCAATTAGAGATACAAGCACGCATTGTACAAAACATACGAATATGATATACAATAAATATATAAGTTACAATGTGATAAATGAAGTCTATATGATGCCAATAATACGTACAATGTGATTTTTGATTTTGGAGGGGGGGTTGCACAATCCATATCAACTTGGTCCCTTTTGAATTCCTAGCATTTTTATGCAATGCCTTAAGATGAAGGGGAAGGGTCTGAAAGTGACAGATTGCAGATGAAAAATCACTAGAACTCATCCAACTGAACTCTTTGATAGGAAGTGATTGCCTATTCATCACCCTAATAAATTAAGTTGTAGGAAAGTAACCATCAAAATTTCTCACCATTCACTTTTCAACCCATCATTTCTTTACTGCCCATTTTTAGGATGTGTAGTAAAACTGGGAAAGATAGAATTAGAAATGAGAACTCTCGGGAGCATTTAAGGGGAGCACCAATAGTTGATAAATTTAGTGAAACTCGTTTGAGATGGTTGGGACATGTCCAATACAGGCCAAGAATAATATTGTAGAGAAGTTTTTCTATGCAGGTTGATGTCTCACCAAGGAAAAGTAGGCTGAAGAGGGCATGGATTAAAGTAGTAAGGATAGATTAAAGAGCTGCAACCTATCTGAGGATTTGTCTCTTGATAGATCGGAATGGAGAAACAGAATTCATATAGTCGATCCCATCATGGTTGGGACAAGGCTTTGATGATGATGATATTGTCCATTTTTAGGGCCAGCTTAGTTCGTAAAAGTTTGATAAATTTATTGGAAGGAGTAAAGGGCTGAAGTTATTATATGCTCCCCTTATATTTAGGGTCCATTTCAGTTGGGCATGTTTGCCACTTTGCCTACTTTCTAATGAATTTAGGAATTCATGGGAAAGACCTTCTATGAAGAAGCTAAGGCTGATTGGTGATGGATGGGGATCCACAAGGAATCATCAAAACATTCATGCTTTGATTTAGAACATGCCGTATTCTAGAATAATCTCTAAAGTCTCATCTATGTCAAACAATGGTGCCAAATTGGAAGGAGGGTAAGAGTTGGATTCCACTATATATAATGGGGAAATGCTCCTCTGAGAGTTAATAACTCTGGCTGTCTTATTGGTGAGAGACACCATGATGGGTCCCACGTATCACTAATCTGAATTGTCCACACACATGGGACAAACAAACACACACCCCCCCCCCCCCCCCCCCCCCCGAATCGCACCAGTGCCCATGGGTTTGCACCCATCTGAATGGACTGAACCATTGGATCAGAGGTCAAGTTTTTTACTTTAATACAAGTCATTAAACTTGTGGGCCATAGATCAAGGGGTTAAAGGCATGGGATTGAACCCAAACTTGATAATTGGGCCCATCAAAGATGGCTCTTTCCACCCCCTGGTTCCATGATTTGTGGGCCCCGGTTGGGGCCCATCATGGGCGTCTCTCACCGTAAGCAGTGAGAGTTAACTCATAGGGGCATACACACACATGCAGAGACAGGGTAGGGGATGACTTAGGTTTCCTTCATTTATCTCTTTGTATTTCGAGATGAGAAAATAAAGGATGACTTAGGTTTTGGGTGTTTGTTTGTACAACTTATTAGTTATTAATATTTTGCTTTTAAAAGCGTAGTATTTTCTTGTAAACTTTAAAAGATGTACAAAACACTCCTTAAGATTTTAACATCTCAAAAGGCCATGTGCCTGGTGTGTACCTACTAACAATAGATGCCACTGGTGCAGCTGCTGATACTAATATTTGAACCCGTTTCTCTCTATTTATCTATCTACCTATCTATAATATATATATATATATATATATCCTGTACTTCTGTGATGTTGTTGGACAACAGGTATACAGATGGGGTGCTTGAAATTACTTTCCTTAGTTATATTTTATGTTCATATGTGTTTTTTTTTTTTTTCCTACTTATGAAATGCTTCAAATGTGTCTTCACAATTTATGTTAGCAGCTAATTGGCTTTTTAATGTAATTCACCAGGAAACTGTGCATGAGGGAAGATGGTCGGCAACAAGTTTGCATTGTTGGATTACAGGAGTTTGAGGTTTCAGATGTCCAGATTGTTAAAGAATTTATTGAGAAAGGGAATGCTGCACGAAGTACTGGCTCTACTGGTGCCAATGAGGAATCTTCAAGATCTCATGCTATTTTACAACTTGCCATTAAGAAGCACAAGGAGGTAAATGAATCAAAAAGGAACAATGATGGAAATGAACCCAAGAATGGAAAGGTTATTGGAAAGATATCTTTTATTGACCTTGCTGGCAGTGAACGTGGTGCTGATACTACTGATAATGATCGTCAGACACGGTAGGGGTGATGTCTTTCTGTTATTACAATTTATATGGATTTTTCTTGGTATTATGTGTTTCACTCTCACTTCCATAAAGTATTTGCCAAGTTGAATAGCGAGTATTAATGATTGCATCAGAAGCAGTCTATGATGCACGGATACTTCAAAATGGGCAACGTATCGTGTCGTATCGTATCCGATACTTCACTTTTTATGTGTTAAATCCATGTCCCTGCCGTGTCTATGGCGTGTCCTTGCCGTACCCATGCCGTATCCGTGCATCATAGGAAGCAGTAAGCATGAATTGACCTTGAATGGATGTGTTGTTTAATGTGATTTTTGGGTAAGGTTTAAGTAACTGGTGTGTATCCATTCATATTCCAGAATTGAGGGGGCTGAGATTAATAAAAGCCTTTTGGCCCTTAAGGAGTGCATCCGAGCTCTTGACAACGATCAGATTCATATCCCATTTCGCGGGAGCAAACTGACAGAGGTTCTTCGTGATTCTTTTGTTGGCAACTCAAGGACAGTGATGATCTCATGCATTTCTCCAAATGCAGGCTCCTGTGAACATACGCTCAATACTTTGAGATACGCTGATAGGTATGGTTACTTTTTCTGAATGTAAATAAATTGATGTCCACACCTTGCTGGCATGTAACTCACATTCATAGAGTGATGGTATTTGATGACATGGACAGGGTTAAAAGCTTATCCAAGAGTGGCAATACGAAAAAGGATCAGGTTCCAGGTCCTTCTGCCAAAGAATCTTCATCAGCAGCATTATTTTCCGTTCCTGTTGATCCGGAGGTTCTTAATGACCAAAACCAAGATGTCAGGACAGCTGACATAGGTGGGAGAGTCACAGAGAATGCATATAACTCTAGTGCCGATTTTGATAGACAACCCTACAGTTTGCCACCACCAAATTACTCCTTCAGCGGGAAGGAAGATAATGGTGCAACTTCTGGTTATATGGATAAAGAGAAGGTTGATCTGAAAAATAATTTTGGTGGTTCTGCTGGTCTGAGGTCATCATTTTCCGTCCAAAACTCATCTGATACATTGGAAGATGAGAAAGTGCAAAAGGTATCTCCTCCTCGTAGAAAAGTTACAAGGGAAGAAAGATCTGAAAAGCAGAGCAACTGGTCTAAAAAAGATGTTGGATCCAACATTACCACCGCCAGTTACAAGCAGCAGAATATATATGATTCTAATTTAAACAATGTCGCATCTAGACAGTATGAAAGCGAACCTCCATCTCATGACGGAGAAATCAATGCAGTACTTGAGGTGGGATCTATTGTTAATTTATAATATATGTAGATAGCTTAGGCATTTTTTGCATTGAACAAATCTCTGTTCTAATTTTTTACAGGAAGAAGAGGCTCTAATTTTGGCTCATAGGAAAGAAATTGAAGAAACAATGGAGATTGTGCGGGAAGTATGTCTACAATACATCTGCTACTGAACTGTATTTATTTTATTTTTTTCATGTTCTTCTCTAGAATGTTTCTACTTGCTCTTTTTTCTTCTCTATTTTGTCTGTTCATATATTCCATGTGTTGCATTTTGGATCTTTGGCCATTTTTAATCAAGGTACTTCTCAATTCGATTTTATCACCTTGTTGAGGCCCGTCTCTTTGATGGGGTTTTTGTTGCATGGCATTATGAACTAATAGTGCCAGAACAATATTTAATAAATTTGCTTATATTTAGTTTTTGCTAGGAGTCTCAGCTGGCCAGTATTTTACAAACACTGTTCAGATGGTCTTGATCACATTGTGTTGTGTTGTTCTACATGATCATTGACTCTAATAAGCTTCATCTCTGACCATTCTATTCATATTTTGATCTTAAATGCATGAATGCATCTGTAGCTGTTGTGCTTCGTTTCCTTGCTTCCATATTGTGTGCATACTTCTCCATTTAAATAAATTAATTTTCTTTGGTTACTGCTCTTGCTCCAACTCCATCTTTTAACTACATATGCCAACTATAAGAACCTTCCATTTGTTTTGAAGAAAGTTGGTGGCTCAAGGGCTTATTCAAATTGATTTCCTTTGCTTGTTTGGGCAGTCATTTTTAGCACCTTTCACATTTGTCTATCCATGAAGGGACTAATCCTTTTTTCGTTAGGTATACGTACTGGACTTCCTCCCAGCATTGTTAGCCTACTTGATACAATACTGTCCTTGCTCATAAAACCTGAGTTAGACGCAGCATCTTCTTAGAAGTTACATTTTCTGGCCTTGATGACCATTGGGGAAAAGCCCAATGCCCCCAAAACAATGATGGATAGGCAGGCATGCTTGATCAACGACTTAGATAGCTTGTGGTTATTGGACTTAATTTATATTCTTCTAATCTGTATTTGACAGAGGCCATTTTTTATATCGGTAACTAAACTGTATTAATAAGAAAGAGTGAAGAAAGTCAAACAGACAAAACCCAAAAGACCCAAGTGGTATACAATAGGTATACTGGTGCAGCCCCAGAACCTCGATCGAAATTGTAGAGCAATCTCTAGGAGATTGATCGAATCCAAGAGGATTCTGGCCCTAAGGCACAGCACGAACCATAACACACAAGAGAGATAATCTCACGATAACTTGAATTGATTAATAAAACATGAACATTACAATAAGGAGCTTCTCTATATATAGAGTAGCATTGTTCCAATAAGGAAATATCTAATCCTAATCAATATATAAATTAGAAAGCAATCCTATTAAGCAAACTAAGCAATATTACTAATTTAGAGACTATCTAAACTAATGATAGGGATCTCAAAATCAAAGATCATGGGACCCCCATCAAGTGGGTCCTGGTCTTGGATCAGGTTGCATTAACTCTCCCCGATTGAAAGAACTCGACTTCGGCAAGTTGACAGCTTGATAATGCCGGAAAGAATTCGACCACAAGTTTGGGAAATGTCCTCCTACGTCGAAAATCAAGCGTACAAACTTTCGTCTTTTCTTTTGATTTGCATTCGCGTGACATAACTTGGAAGCTTGATGTGATCTATTCCTCCATGTATAAGTACATTGAAGGTGTCTTTGCTGCTGATGTATGAAGTAAATTCGGATGTGTGATTTGATTATTAGATGCTTCAGGTGTTGCCTTGGTACCAACAAATTATGAAAATTGACTATCCATTGTGGCTCCCCGAAAATGAAGTCAATGTGAGGAACTTCAATAACTTGATCTTGTGAAACCACTGGGACAATTGATTTGATTTCCGATGATGCAACTGGATTTTCTGGAAGTGACATGACAATGAGATCTAGCAAATGTTCAATCTTTTTGCTAACCTGGTTAGAGTATTCAATATTTGCTTAACCTTGTACTTCCTCAACCCCTTGCAGCTCTTGAGTGTCACTGCCTTAATCAATATTGTTTGTACCCACGAAATTAGCTTTGCTATGAAATTGCTCTTCGATGCTATTCTTGATGTCTTCTATCTTCGCTTGTGGGTCAACCATAATTTGTCTTTCAACGTTGTGCTCTTTCTGTGGTTCATATGTCAAAGGTGATGATGTAGATGAAGACGGGGCTATTGAATTCATTGGAATGAGTCTAATCCCTTTTCCCTTCCATGAAAGTGTATACGTGTTCGCCTCTTTATCATTGTGCACTTTCCGATCAAAAAGCCATGGACGTCCAAAAATAATGAGCAATATTCATGTGGATCACATCACACCAAATTTTGTCCTCATAATGGTCAATCTTGAATGATACCAAACATTTATGAGTGACAGGGATGACATGACCATTAGACCATGTGACTTAGTAGGGCTTAGGAAGCTTCTCGGTTGGCAAATTAAGTTTTTAAATAATCTCTTGTGAGACAAAATTTATTGCACTACTATTGTCAATAATCACATTAACTGACCTGTCTTTGATTCTTACTCGTGTGTGAAATTTCTGAGCCAATCTCCATTGTTCTTCTTCCTTTGTATTTGTACTGAGGAGTCTGCGAATGACTAGAGTGGGGTTTTCTTCTCCTGCAAATTGTCTTTCCACAACATGGGCTCTTAGTCTTTGAGACTTTCTTTTAAAGGATTGCATTGTCACATGTGAAATTGTCTCGGCATATGCTCAACACGAAAAGCTTCTAAGTACGCTTCTTGACTAGTTTTGCAAAAATTCATGTTCTCCAAGATGTCTGGTCGCAAACCTCAGATATAACAATCCAAATCATGTATCTAATCTTCATCGAGTGCACATATGTCTTGTAACTCTTGAAATTGGTGGGTATATTCATCAGTCGTCAAATTTGCTTGCTTCAAGTTGATAAATTGGTCAAAATAGAACTCATTCTCAAAATACCAATTTTGCCATATTTGTGCTCATACTGAATTCTTTGAATTTCAATGAAGTGTCCAAAATTCTCATGATGATTTGGATGCAAAGATATCGAAATTTAGCTATGAATAGGTTGACTTATGATACTCTGAAAGGGTCTGATTGGAATCGGGCCCACCAGGCTCAGGTGGCAAGACTGTGCACTTTTCTTTCTTTTTTTTTTAAAGCTAGTGGGCTGGGTTGGGTCTGGACTCAGATCAGGCCCAGACTGCAGGTCAGGCCCAAAACTCAGGCCCAGTGCAGTGCTACCAATACAACAATTGTGAAGGAGAGAGAGCCTTCTCTTCTCCTTGGGTCTCGTGCGCAAAGAAATTAAATGGAGGGGAGGGCTTCTGCTTACCTTTGACTCAGAGAGAAAAAGAAACAGAGGATGATAACTTTGCGTCTGAGTATGATTAAAGGTAGGTTCAGGTCTTCTTCTAGTGGAAGGCTCCTCTGACTTGAAAAGTGTTGCGTCTCCGCGTCTGAATTTCATGCTGAGCTTTTTGGGCTTTACAAAATACCTCATCAACTCTAGTGTAATCAAACATAGCGACTTCCTGTCTGATATCATTTCGCAATACATCCTAAAATCTAGTGATAGACGATCATCTATTTTCAAATTACAATGAACAATATATTCGCGAAACTTGTTTGTATATTCTTCCACAGATAGATTGCCTTGCTGGAGAGTAAGATACTCTTGGCGCAGCCTCGGAACCTCGATCGAAGTTGTAGACCAATCTCTAGGAGATTGATCGAATCCAAGAGGATTCCAACCCTAAGGCACAGCACGAACCATAACACACGAGATAATCTCACGATAGAATTTAGAAAGCAATCCTATTAAGCAAACTAAGCAATATTACTAATTTAGAGATTATTTTAACTAATGATAGGAATCTCAAAATCAGAGATCATGTGGACCCCATCGAGTGGGTCCTGGTCTTGGATCGGGTTTCATCATATACCGACCTTAACGAAAAAAAAAATTGCAAATTAAAAAAAACATGAGTAAGATGATCCACCCCTTGCTTAGCTAACGCATCAGACATAGCATTGCCCGAGCACAAAATATGAGAGAAATCCACTTGAATTGAATATACTAAACTTTTGATC
Source organism: Persea americana (assembly GCA_029852735.1). Lineage (NCBI taxonomy): Eukaryota > Viridiplantae > Streptophyta > Magnoliopsida > Laurales > Lauraceae > Persea > Persea americana. The sequence goes on from CM056817.1 coordinate 38,232,647, forward strand.
TCATTAAGAATGAATTGAAACTTCCATGGGCCTCCATTAGAAGTTGAAACCCAAGTTATGGCATGAGATAAGTCACTTTCCACAATTAACTTTGAAGATGAACACAAAGAAACATGCCAAGATAGCTCGCAATTCTACCTCATTAGAGTCTTTCATGCCTATAGACCTGAGAACATCATCAAAACATCCGCTCTACCACTAGGAATCAGCCCTCCCAATTCCGGCTGGTTTGCCTCAGGTTGCACCATCCACATTAAACTTTAAAACCCCCTCAAGAGGTCTTGATGTAGGCTAAACAATAGGTTGGCCAACCCAATGGGTCCAGCCCATAGGCCCAACGGGACATTCATTTATTTAGGACTATTATTAAGTAGTTAGTTTGTTCAGGATTATTATTAGTGAGTTTCCTATTTTATTTTAGGCATTATTTAAATATTAGAAAGTATTGTTGCTTAGGGATTAAGCCAACTCCCCTATATGAGAATGTTAGGCATATTGTATTTAGAATGCTTATTTTCAATCAATTAAAGTTTCTTTGAGATTTATCTCTTATGGTTAGTGTGTTTTCTCCTCTTGTGAGAGTGCCCTAGGGCTGGAATCCATTGTTGGATTCGATCAATCTCTCGGAGATTGGTCTGCTATCCCGATCATGGATCCGGGCTGTGCCAATTGGTATTAGAGCCCAAGAGCGTTTCAATCAATTAAAGTTTCTTTGAGATTTATCTCTCATCATTATGGTGTTTTCGCCTCTTGTGAGAGTGCCCTAGGGCTGGAATCCATTGTTAGATTCGATCTATCATTCGGGAGATTGGTCTACTGTCCCGATCATGGATCCGGGTTGCGCCAATTGGTATAAAAGCCAAAGAGCGTTTCAATCAATTAAAGTTTCTTTGAGATTTCTCTTATGGTTATGGTGTTTTCTCCTCTTGTGAGAGTGCCCTAGGGCTGGAATCCATTGTTGGATTCAATCGATCCTTCGGGAGATTGGTCTACTATCCCGATTGTGGATCTAGGCTGCGCCAATTGGTATTAGAGCCAAAAAGCGATCTCCGGGAGGACATTTGTCCCTTCCGGATTCTATCCCCTGCACATTCCATCGTCATCTTCCTTCCTTTCACCACCGTCAGAACCATCATCATCTTGCCACCCATCCATCCGTTCTTCACCGATCCCCATTCCACCAACTGCCCAACCATCCACAAAACCTCTTCACTGTAACCCCCGAACCTTGCGGCCAACCCTTCTCACCTCCCTATCTACCATAAATCCCTACACCAGTTTACCCGAACTCCAATCTCCCTCCACCGTCCTCTCCCAAACCTTAAATCTAGTAAAAAAAAAAAAAGGACCGTCCAACCAACCCAGAAACATCTCCCATCCTCAACCTCATAAATCCCTAAACAAAAAAGCCCACTTCTTCACATTCCCCCAATCATGCTGAGCCCATCAAACCCAACTGAACTCCACCAACGTTGCCTTAATCCCAGTCATCTCCCACCAGTTCTAACCCACCATCGCACACATTCCCGACCACCAACAAAACCTAATCCAATAAACCCGAAAACCCCAGCCGTACAAACCCGTCAACCCTATCGAGCCCCATCTTTCCAAATCCCATCTCACAGCAGCATCGAAACCCTTCTCCCCAAACCTCTCTCTTTCGAACCTGCGCACCAAGACCCCAACCAGCATAAAATGAAAAAAAGAAAAAAAAAAGAGCAAAGCAGCAGAAGAAAAAAGAAGAGGAGAGTGAGACTGAGAAGATACCTGGCACCGAAGTCGCCCAGCACCCTCGAGCTTCTCCAGCAATTGTTGGAGTCCATCTTGTCACACCGCCACTGCAGATCGTTGACTTCAGCCACTCTCCTCTTTTCTCCAAGTCGATTAAGTAAGAAGCAATACCACCTCTCTTACTTTGCTTTCTGCACGAATTCCAAGACAGGGGCAAAAAGCAACCCACACGTGCTGAGCCCAGCATTCTGATTGGGCGTGACTCGAGTTCAGGTCTGACCTGAACCCGACCATGTGGAAAACTAAAAAAAAGGGCAAATTCATCCGTCAACCAAACCCGACCTGAGACTGTGTAGGCACTTATTCTAAGGTTCTTTTTTATTATTTTATTATTATTTTTATTATTTTTAATTATTTATTTTTTATAATAGAGGGCGTCCCACTCCCAACCCTTTGGGCTAGACGAATCCCTACGGGCCTAGGGGAAGCCTGGTAAATCCCCTGTGGCCTCGGTGTGGTAGCGCAGTTTGAAACCCTCAACCTCCGGAAGCAAACCGTGGTCCTAGGCTAACTGTGCTACCCCTCGGGGTTATTCTAAGGTTCTTGCCCAAGTCAATATGAAATATTTTGGGAACTCGATTGAAATTCAAAGAATTTGGTATAAACTTATAAATAGCGATTGGTATTTTGAGAATGAGTTCTATTTTGAGCAATATCTCAATTTGAAGTAAGACCATTTGACAGTTGATTAATATACCTGCCAATTTCAGGAGTTGCAAGACATATGCGAACTAGCGGAAGATGAGATACATGATTTAGCTCGTTATGTCCAAGGCGTAAGACCAGACATCTTGGAAAATATGAATTATTACAAAACCAATCAATAGGCATACTTAGAAGACATCCTTGTTATCCTTGTTGAGCGTATGCTTAGAAGGTCTCGCATGTAACAATGTCTACAAAAAGCTCATGTTGTGGAAAGACTTTTTGCAAGAGAAGATAATGCCACTCTTGTCATTCGTCGACTGCTCAATACAAATGGAAAGGAAGAGGAAGAATGGAGACATGCTCAGAAATTCCACACGCGGGTAACAGTCGAAGACAAGTCAGCTAATTTGATTATTGACAATGGTAGTGCAATGAATTTTATCGCGAAAAGGTCATTGACAAACTTCATTGGCCAATTGAGGAGCTTCTCAAGCCCTACCGAGTCACATGGTCTAATGACCATATCATCCCCGTGACTTAGATGTTTGGTATCATTCAAGATGGGTCATTATGAGGACAAAATTTGGTGTGATGTGATCCATATGAATATTGCTCATATTATTTTTGGACGTCCTTGGATTTTTTATCGAAAAGTGCAGCACGATAAAGAGGCGACCACATACCCTTTTGTGGAATGGAAAAAGGGTTAAGCTCATTCCAATGACATTGATAATCTTATCTTCGTCTACATCATCTTCTTCCACTGAACAACCATGATTGCACCACAAGAGATACCAGTCATGCCAGCAGACATCAAGCGTGCAATAGATGAGCAAGGTCAAAGCAAAGCTGATCTCATAAAAATTCGGAACAAGTGCAGGATGATCAAGATAGTGTTAATCAAGAGCGCTCCAAAGGGTTGAGGAAGAACAAGGAAAAGGAAACATTGAAGACTTTGATCAGGTTAACAAAACGATTGAACATCCGATGGATCAAATTGTCATGCCACTTCCAGGAAATCCAATTGGGTCATCTGAAATCAGATCAATTGTTTTTACAGGTTTCACAAGAAGATCAAGTTGTTGACGTCCCTCACATTGACTTCATCTTTGGGGATCAACAATGGAAGCTTGAAGATTGCACTCAAATATGGCAGATTCTACAGTTGCAGTTTCTCATGGGAAAAGTGCATGTTCGAGTTAAATGCAGACATTAGAAGAAGCGACACGATCTACTTTTAGATGAAGGAAAAGATTGAGTCAAATTTGCAAATTATGTCGAGAGAATGAAGATTACAAGAAAAATCAGAAGTTTGTGCGATTGATTTCGACCCTGGAGGACATTTTCCGAACTTGTGGTCGAATTCTCTCCCTTATTATTAAGCTAATAACTCGCCGGAGTCGAGTCTTTTTCAAACGGGGGAGAATTGATGCAGACCAGACAATAGGTTGTCCAGCCCATTGGCCCAAGAGGACATCCATTTATTTAGGACTATTATTAAGTAGTTGGTTTGTTTAGGGTTATTATTAGTGAGTTTTCTATTTTATTTTAGGCATTATTTAAATATTAGAAAGTATTGTTGCTTAGGGATTAAGCCAACTCCCTTATATAAGGGTGTTAGGCCACATTGTATTTAGAATGCTTATTTTCAATCAATTAAAGTTTCTTTGAGATTTATTTCTTATGGTTATGGTGTTCTCTCCTCTTGTGAGAGTGCCCTAGGGCTGGAATCCATTGTTGGATTCGATCAATCCTTCTGGAGATTGGTCTACTATCCCGGTAGTGGAGCTGGGCTGCGTCAGGACTCCAACTCAACAAGCTCTTAGCTACAATTAGACCACAACAAAAAGAGGTCCCAATTGTGCAAAAACACCCTCAAACCTCACACAATCGAACTGTTTCCTTGGCGAAGCCCATTCAGCTATTTTTAAGAACACTCTAGAAAGAAGCTCTCTGATGGGAGTTGAAGCTCCTCAACAGAGGCCATTAAAGTGATTTGTTCTAGGCTGCAAATAGTAACTTTCATGGTCTCTCTCAGGTGTGCTTTAATGTTGCACAATTGTTGCTGTGTGTTTATCATTATCCTTTTATTAGCCTGTTGTACATCTTTGATTCATGTTGTAATACGTCTGTTGTAACAGGAGATGAAGCTGTTGTCAGAAGTTGACCAACCAGGCAGCCTCATTGACAACTATGTGACCCAGTTGAGCTTTGTGCTCTCTCGCAAAGCAGCAGGCTTGGTCAGCCTCCAGGCCCGTTTGGCGAGATTCCAGCATCGCCTCAAGGAACAGGAGATACTCAGCCGCAAGAAAGTTCCCCGCTAGTTGCCATGAGTTTCAGACACACATTTGATCACTAATGGTTGCATACACCTGTAATCTTTGCATCTCTCATGTCTCTTATTTCCGTATTTCGGGTCGTTTTTAAGGTTCAATGCATATATACACATATTTGAAAATTTAATCAGATTGTGAAAAGCTTCACCGCTTGCTTCTCTCATTCTCTTGATATCTTCAGTGCTTCCTTGAAGGATTTCAACATGTATTGGCTGAGGTGCCAGAGCTTAGATGGCCTCTTCCAATTATTTGTGCAAGGGTCCCAGGTTTCTCGTTGTCATGGAGATTTGTGTGAGCTTGCTTGTATTGCTGCACCTGTGAATAGGGTTGCGTTTTCTCCAAATCTGTAGAAGACTGGGGATCTAATTGCTTCGTGTTTAATATATGAGAGCAATTGATAGAAATTCTCATTGTTCATTATAAAAGGAAAAAGGAAATATGAACTTTGAAATGCATTATTTCCAAATAAGTTTATTATCGCATTCTAATTAAGTTTGCGTGGAGTAAAGACTATACCCGAGATTGAAATGCAAGGTATTTGGTCAGTTCGAGGGTCAGAATATCAGTAGCAAGCTATATTCCAACAGGGAAAATGAAGTGTTCCGCACATTTCCTTGCTAACCGGCCATGGCCAGGTTTATTAGAATCAGAAGTGAACCAACAGAATTATTTCTTAGGCCAATCCTGGACCGTCATAAGCTGCAGGTTAGCATTTGATGAATTAGAGCTATTACATTTGGGTAACCTACGTTAGTTGCAACAGTTAGTTTTTGTCCTGGGTTACAGGCAACTAGGCTAAGAAAGCGTGTGAAGGGCTGCCCGGGCGACAGTTCTTCCTATGATCCAAACAAGGCCTCTGGAAATTGCACCTTTCATTTTTCAAGTTTGATTGATAATAGTACTTTCTGAACAATTAATAAATTGAAAAATCATTATTGCTTGTCAATCCAACCGAGATATCCTGTAAAATGTACCAACAAGAAAATCACAGCAGCGGCTGTCACGTGTAGTCCTACAATGTGGCATCAAGCCATTATTTTTCAACTACATAGCATTTGCGTTGCTCCTTTTTAGTTGACGAACGGTCCGAGTCTGTTTTAGTTATCATTCATCCAAATTAGGCTTAGACACCGTTGGGATTCTGTTTTTTTTTTTTTAATATACATACATGTACTTGTGTACCAGGGGATGGAAAGAAATCATTGGTACCGAAGACTGAGAGTGGGGGGGGGGGGGGGTGGGGTTAGGGGAGTGTGTGGGGAGCCCATCCTGGTATCATCATAATCCCTTAAACTTTATAGAGGAATCAATATTTAGAGTTTTCAATCTAACCGTAACAATGTGGATGTGTCAAATTGAATATACAATAGTGGGTGTTAGTGTTAAGAGGGAGATGTGATCATTAGTGAGCTCCACATGATTTGTATGTGTTGCGCGTGTGCGCGCGCACACAGAGAGAGAGAGAGAGAGAGAGAGAGAGAGAGAGAGAGAGAGAGAGAGAGAGAGAGAGAGAGCCATGGAATAAATAAATAAAAAATCACTAAAAAGTGCTTGGCCCTTCAACCTCAAAATTGTGTACTGTACATGAGCAAGCATGCAACAGAGTCCGACTCAAAAATGAAAGCTTTTCCGCAATGTCAACTCATTCACAAACCAAAAGCGCAGAAAAGCCAATACAAGCATCCATGGGCAGATGTCCTTCACCTTCAACATGCTGCTGATCTTGACTTCCCCATGCATGATGGACCAATTACCTTCATTGCACCTATCCACCTGCTACTATGCAAAGCATTTCTCTTGAAATGGACAAGTCACTGAGTCACTCAGCTCTCAACCTCAGAATCTCTTTCACTGTTCTCTTCCTGAAATAGGGCATGTGTTCCTAGAAAGAGACATGCACAAGTTAATAAGCTCCAAAAACTGGCACTCTAACCTGTGTACCCAAAATAGTGCACCATCAGCTCTACTGTCTGAATGCAGCCAGATAGTGGAGAAGTTTAGGATCACCAAAGGCCTGTAGCTGACATGGTCAGGCACATCACCGATCAATCATGAGCAGAAATGTGATGATCATATACTCAGGTTTGCAGAATGCAGTGTACATGTCATAAAGGGTCTCATGGTCTATCTTGTAATGAACTAAAGGTGATATAAAGCAACCAACCAATGCATTGCCACTATTTTAAAAAGAAGCAGAAGATTGGGTAACATGATATGATGATGGATATACAACATGAAAGCAACGTACCTGGCTGAAGCAAAGCTTTGAACCTCTGCCGTAAAAGTCAGCATACTTAATCATGAACATGCCACAGTCCCATCTGCTATGATTTAGCAACAAAATCAATCCATATGATCCCTACCATAAATAAGAACACAATGCATACCACTAAAATGCATGCAAGAATTTTCTAGACAATACCAGTCACAAATTGGAAATTTGGGTCCCCAACTATGGCCCTTCTATGATTATTCTAAACACATCCAACCTACCACAAGTTGGCGGGCATCCCAAATTGAATGGATCTGACAATTATTCACCATTGACCTTCATCACAAAAAATCTACTGCATCTGCTTGGACATGTTTGACCTTAATCCAAGGAGTCAAACATTGAGACACTTCGATGGAAAGGCAATGGATGTTCTCAGTTCTGGTGGGGACCATTTATAGGACCAACCTAGTCACTAGAAAAAAAAAATGGTATACACCACGCAGGCTTTATTTTTTGAAATTCTCTCAACAGTTTTTACAAATAGCACCAAAAGTAAAAGTAGGTTAACTTAGAGACAGTAAAGAAAGCAACTTGAGAGTAAAACTTTATGAGCAATGACAAGAATAAAAAATAAATCACACAAAAAAAAATTACCTCAGAAAAAAAAATCAGTGAACGTTGGTTCATCCATGTCCAAGCAGTAGGGATTCAGATTTTATATTATCAAAATAATGAGTTGAAAAATACTCTCACATATATATATAGTATAATATATTCATCAGGTGCAACAGAACGGTGGTGGCCCTGTGAATCCCACCACGTTCCAAGCTCCATAGCCCAACAACCTGAACTGAATAAAAAAAATCTACAAACCCCCTTCATCCTCACATCCCTATCCTGAAACAGGGCCCTGGTGGGCTCCACCGTGCACAACCATCACTGATGACTTCTCTCTAGAGAGAGTTTTATTTTAGTGAGAACCATTCGCACAGTGCAAACTTGTCTGCGGGGCACACTTGGGGCCATGACAATCGTGGGGGAGGCAGGGGAGGGAACAACAATGAGACCTAAGGCTGTGCAAAAAATAAAGCTCATAATATCATCCTAAAGCTTAATGGTTTTAGAAGGCAACCACCTAGGTTTCACACCCATCCACCCCCTAGGTTTCACACACGCACCCACACACACCACCCACCCACCCACACCCACACACCCCAAAATATAGCTTGCTACTGATATTCTGACCCTTGAACCAGAATTTCACACATCCCCTAGGTTTGCACCCATTCGAATGGACTGAAATTGTGGGGCCTAGATGATAGGTTTAGGATGATTGGATGGGGCTGATTTTTTGTAGAGAGGAGGGGCCCTCCTAGATCTTCAAACACCCCCCCTCCGATCCCAGCCCTAGACGTGGCCACAGGTAGGACCTGCAGCCAGGCATGCACAGATGCTCAGTGTGTCAGGCGTGCACTTGATCAGGATATATATATATATATATGGGAAATATTCATGCGTAGCCATCCCTCACCATAATATGGTGAGGGGCAACATAGTGGGGCCGATTTTATGATCCATCTGAACCATCCACACACATGGGAACCCTTCAAATTACACTAGATCCATTGAGTTTTCACCGATCCAAATGGATTGAACCGTTGGATTGAGGGCCAAAAGTTTTTATTTAATATAAAGTCGTTAAATTTGTGGGCCACGGATGAAGGAGTTAGAGGCATGGGATTTACCCTACATTTGATATATGGGCCCACCCAAGATGTCTCTTTCCATTCCCCTCAAGTCTCATGATCAGTGGGGCTCTAGGTGGGCCCTATCAAGTTTGTCCCTCGCCATATGGGGGGAGGGATGGATACACATGAATGTCCCCAGTCCATAGAGGGTTCAAAATGGGTCCCCTAGTCATATGAGGGTAGATCTTTCATCTGAAAGAGGGGAACACACCGCAAGGGGGCCTAGTAGTGGGCTCCATAAAGGTGTCGCTCGAACGGCAACATCGTCTAGGAGATTTCTATCAATATAATATTACACACAATATAAATATATATATAGGGAAATGCTCCTGTGAGAGTTTCTCTCACACTACTATGAGAGTAAGGGAGGGACCCATTGGATCCATCTCCAATGCCAACAACCTAAATATGAGAGTCCTCCCCCCTAACTCTCACAGTAATGTGAGAGTTACTCTTATAGGAGCATTTTCAATATATATCGAGAGAGAGAGAGATCGAGAGAGAGAGAGAGAGAGAGAGAGAGAGAGAGAGAGAGAGAGTGAATGCAAGAGAAAAACACTAGCATACCCATTTTTCTGTACAGGAAGGTCATTAACGAATTCTTGCTTCCAAGAGCTCACATGGATGTCCTTGTCACTCTTGTCCTTTACTTCATCAATGAAATATCTGGCCTGACATGTTAGAAATATTCTAAATATTATTTTAAAGAACAGATCTCATTATCTCCTAAAAAAGTAAATGCTTTTTAAAGTTAAAAGTAATTTTAATAATGAAAAAATAGTCTATGAATGAAGAAGGAAAAGAACATAGGGGTGATCCCTGAGGCAAGCACCAATCCCTCAGGAAGAGCTAAGAAAGCAAAGAAATAAACCATAACAGAATGCCACATCAAACAGAATGAATTACCCACGGAACATCTCAACCCCACATGCGAACACCACCCTTATCTAGAAAATCAGTGATAGAATTACCTTCACCATATGAGATAAAGACACTTCCCTAAAAGCAAGGACATCCTTCAATTTGTTCTACTGTGGGCCCATCTTTCAAGGATTAGGGCCTCTCAATTCAACCCACCCAACTGCACAAGAAAAATCCCCTTCAATAACAAGCAGAAACAAGCCCGATTTTCAAGCCTCTCAAACTCCAATCAACAACGCAAGGATCCACATAATCTAGAGTAATGCAGCACAGACCAAGCCCAAGTCAATTGGGCCAACCCATTGACCCATAGGTCAAACCGCTCCATTCGGTTTAGCCCACAGACCCATTCCAACCAAGAGCTACTGTGGCTTTCTCCTATTATCCTATTTATATTTTCATTTCTATTTCTATTTTCTGTTATTGTTTAATTAGGATTACTATTATCTAGTTTCTATTTTACTAGGACTTCTTTAATTTTAGAAACTCTTAGTTGCTAAGCAAGAGAAGGGATCGATCCTACTCCTCTATATAAGGATTGACAGGCTTCATTGTAAACGCATGCTTATTACTATCAATTAATCTTGAGTTCTATGCTTTCTCTTCAATGGTGTTTCTTCTTATCGTGAGTGTACCCTTGATCAATCCCTTGGAAGTTTATCTAATTTTTTCGATCGTGGATCGAGGTTGCACCATAGAGTCTAAAACCAAACTGCCAATTCCAGAAGCACTACAGTTCCCCATTGAGCTTGTATCAAAATTAAGCTTCCACCACTCTTCAAGAGGCAGAAACCACGGGACAGACTGCTCATAGGTGCATATCCATTATCAAAAACCCCAATCCAGTTCCAGCTTCCATCCTAAGCATCATTAGAACCCCCAATCCCCCTAAAACCAACCCAGCCACACAATGAGATACAAGGCCAAAGCCTAACCGTTTGGCAATTTACTAGGTTAGTAAAAGTAATGTAAAGACTCCATTTTTCAGACAATGGGTCACATCAAAAGTACACATCTTCAAAATTCCCTCGTTAAAAAAAAGTAAAAAAACAACCTCCTTTCTCCACTAAATGACAAAAAACAACCACTTTTTGCACAAAAAGTCAAAAAGATTCCCTACCAATCCACTAAAGACAAAATACCATCATAACCCCCTTATATTTTTTTCTCTCTTGATTTGATACTTTACCTCACTTTTACTTTAATAGTAAATTGCCAAACAGGCCCTGATGCTGCCCTTCTTATTATGGGTAACATTCAAGACTGGTATTTGTTTGTTCTTTACACATTTGTTTATGTCCTTCCAAAGACACCAAATGGCTGCCACAAAGGAGATAGGCCAAAGGGTTTTGCCTCGTTAGAAACGAGAGACATGATGTCATGGCTCAAAGAGAAGCAATGTGGTTCAATAGCACCTGAGAGACCTTGAACCAAGATGAAATGTACAACAAATCTTCCTTGCCACTGCAAGCCAAGTCCACAGTCGATTTCCTAGTTGATTCATCAGGTCATGCAACTATCATATCAAGACTAAAACAAAAACTAAAATGGTTGAGCATTCAAAATTAACCTGTTAACCCGCTTTATAAATGCCTATTCCAACATGTATCAAGTGTGTTTGGCTACCCACTACAGTAAATTTAGCACCACCAAGTAGTTGTTCCAAGAATCTCAACAAGATAAGATGAATGTATGTCAGAATTGATACATTGGAAAGTACTAAAAGAAAGCAATTAGAGGTATTGAGCATACAGAATGGGAAAACAAAAATACAAACTGGACAGCAAAAAGGGTGCTTGAGGAACAAAGTATCAACATCAAAATCCAACAGTAAATGCTTGAATTGCTTGAGCATTTAAACTAATTCCCTAACTTACCTAAAGACGCCCTATTCAACTTCTACAGAGCACATTTACTATCCAATGTGGTACTATTAGGCATCCTTATGCAATGATTCCTAGAATCTCCTTGATGGGATGAGATTAGTGCAAGCAAAAACAATGAAGTCCAAGCTTGAGGGCATAGGGAACACAAAACATGAATCCGAAGCCTCTGCGAGGAGAGCATAAGATGGTGGTGGTGCGGTTATATATGACCCTAGTAACATAGACCTCGGAAAGTGCCCACATTAGCACAAACCTTGCCAAACAAGCATGTTATGCATGATTCCCAAAGAAAAAAATATTTGCCATTACTATTTCGTTTTTTTAACAATAGCCTAACCATACGATATGAAACATTTGATATGTTACTGATGTAGGACAATATGAAATCTAACCTAATATGGAAGGTGGGATCAATTTAAGATTACTAATTCAACTTAAGTAATGAATCTCACCAATCACACAATCCAATATTGAAAATAAAGTAAGAAAATTAATTCTCGGTCCAGGGCATTGTAACAATCCTGCAGTAATGGCCCCTCAAGTAAGAAGAGGGAGGGATCTTAATGGAAGATAGGACTTCCACTTGCTTAGGGATGGTTTAATTCAATTAGATTAATTGTCCCTTTAACGAGGATTTGAAACAATGTCTTGGATCAAAGGGTTTGCATGTGTTCAATGTAAAATTTTGGGAATTTAAAATAAGATTCAGAATTGAATTAATATTCCCATAGAATTAAAAAGCTCAAAATGATATTCAGATTTAGGGAATTCAATCAATTTCAAGTATGTGAAGTGAAAACAATGAAAAAACTATATAAAATTGGTGGGGTCAGGTTCGGCTGGGTCAAGTGGGGTCACTTACGGTTCAGGCAGGCTGGTTGGGTTTTGGGTGAAGTGCGGTTTGGGTTTGGGGTTGTTTTGGGTTAGTTGGATGGTTAGATTTGGATTATAGGTATGGTTTGGATGGTTGGTTTTGGCTTTTGGGAGGAGAAGATGGTGGTAGTGATGGGTTTATTGGCTGATGGACAGAGGGGATGAAATGGATTTAGGGTTTACAAAGGAAAAGAAATTGCAGGAAAGAAAATAGAGGAAGATAATTAAGGTTAAATGTAATTGACATGCTACCAAACTCCAATCCAGGAGGCAGAAGAAGAGAAGATCTTTTTCAACTAGAACTAGAAGTTGAAGAAGAACTCAAGAAACTCAATTTTCTCATTAATAGCCATTGTTCAAATCATTACAAGTCTCTCCATAAAAATAATCCTCACACTTTCTAAAAAGAAATAATAAGGGAAAGGAAATAGAAAGAAAGAAAACAAATTAATAAAATAAAACTTGAAGTGCCATACGCTTGGGATTTCATGCACAAGTCCCAAGGGGACTTTTTGCATTAAGTCGCTGGATTCTTCTTGGGCCCCTCTTACATTTTTTAAATCTTTTATTTTTCCTCCCATGTGGCACTTGGCGTGGGGCCTTTAACACAATTGTGCACATGGGAGCTTCATTTCAATCCATCAGACGCTTGATCCAAAGAGATCCAACCGTTGGATGTTATCAGATTGGTAATCCAACGGTGGATTTTCAATATTCTGGCAATCAAAGTCTGGATATGATTAATCCACCCACAAATTAGGTTGATTGGCAATCCTGCGTCTCCGTCACTTGTAGATCTTGAAGGAATTGGGGAAATTATGGTTGATGTCCCCATCAGTTACACGCCATCCAATGTTCCAAGGTTGTGTAATCTGGACACAATCAAAGAACTTATCCCATTTTAATCAAGGTTGTGGTGTAGTGGCTGGTTCTGGGGTGCTACTTATTTTTAGAAGTTAGCAATTAGGACTAAAGTTAGTAAGTTACACAGATTTAATGGTTTAGTTTAAATTTTAGATTTTTTTAATGGGATAATGGTTCTTTCTTTCTGAAGAAAAATTCAGGAAAAGTTTAAATTTTAGATTTTTTTTAATTGGATAATGGTTCTTTCTTTTTGAATAAAAATTCAGGATTGTCCATCTTGGGCAACATTGATGAATGCTTATCCAATTTAATTATTACAATAGAGGCTGGATTTGGAGGTACACTGGTTATTTTAAAATTAACAATTAGGACTAAATTTGTTAAGTTTCAAGGATGTAATGATTTAGTTTATATTACACATGGTTTTTCACTTTATTTCCCAAAAAGAAATAGATTGACAAGCTTGATATAATATAATATTTCTTTGAGAAGTTAGATATTGTAGATCTTGCCAATCCACTGATAGCGCAATGCCAAGGCATCGCTCTCCACATAAACAACCAGGGACCACTAAGTTCCTTGACAGGAGCTTGGGGCACAGAAGGTGCTCACTATTGCAACCTTGAGGTTATGGGTTCACATCACTTGACCAAAAAAGGAAAAAAAAAATCCTAGTTTCTTTCAACGTAGTCCTTTTCCTCTCATGTTCATGCTTCCCAACTGATCAACAAACTTTTGAAAATATAAGGATCTAGTTATCTGGCATTTTCAAGGCTATTCAAACAAAGTCATATTAGAAGAAAATAACATATCCGAAAAAGGAGAAATATCACCAAAACAGCAGAAAATTAGTTTAGATGAAAGTTGGGATGACATGACTTATGTGTTCCTTGCTAAGGCCCTTTTAATGGTGAAAGATAACAAACTTTCTAGCAGCTTTCCTTTCTTTGACGAAATCCTTAATGATGATTAAGAAATAAGAAAAATAAATTCCTAACACATCAGAAAGCAAAGTCCAAAAAATCATCATAAAGGCCAAGGTATTATTGAGCTCAATGCATACTTATTCAAACAGAAGTTCTATAACCTTAATCGAAGCAAGACATTTCTACAAAAGTCATGCATACTGAACGTACCAGAACTTTTAGCACTTGGGTATCCTTGCCTTTAAGTGAATCAAGATACTGAAATTTCTCATCTTTTATGTTAATGACCGCCAAACACCAATGTGCCTTTTTGTGTATGGGGACAAATATCTACACATAAGTAATGAAACCAAGTTAAATATGGAGTGGACAATGCACATCAAACTAAAGAACTTAAAAGAACCTGATAGGGAATAGAAGGGACATAACAACATTACTTTGTCACACTCAATAAGGCCGTACCCTATCTTCTTTTGGGTAGTCCATCTCCTGACGGCTTTATAGTCATACCCATTCCTCCCACCAATCAGCTAATTTGCAATATAAAAAAAATTATAAACATCCATTGACAAGTGATGAGTGCAATTGAGAGTTAAGACTGAACTCCAAAAAGGAAATAGCATAAGGTGTGCATAGGGAAAAAAACATAGAACATATAGTGTGAATAGAGGATAAAGCAACGATTTTTGTAACTTTGAGATGATATGAGAACAGAAATATGCAAGATACTCAGAGTTAAAGTAACAAGATGGCCTCGAGATCATTTTCATTATCCACTTGTGCACTTTATGCATTCAGGAAAAATGTCTTTTTCACCTTTTGAAATGGGCATCAGGGATAAATGTTACAGGTAAACATGGCTAGGATGTGGGTGGGATCCCAATATCGTACCTGCAAATTCTGCACAAGCTTTTGTGCCCTACTAGTTATTATGAGTCATTCAATTTCTACAGGTTTCTCATTATATTAAGATCAAAGGACAACCTTTTTAACCAACATTTACACATTATTTGCAATGAGATTTCTAATATCATCATAAGTAACATAAAAGATGAATCTACTGGCAACAAATGACCATTTACTAAAACCAGAAAAGACAAGGTCAGTTTTTATCTAAAGCAATGTTGATCAATCAAGTTAACTGGCTAATCAACATGAGTTGAGTCCTGTATAACAAACCTTCTTATAGAAAAAAGTGTTGAAGAAATGACATTTCAAAAACCCTTTTGGGTCTCTTCTTTCTCTCTCCTTCAATAACTCGATGTACACATTTATGACCTGCAAAAGAAGGAAAAAAGTGCATAATCATAAAATAACCAACACACACATTTATATAGAGAGAGTGCGCGCACGCGCGCGCGCGCACAGAGAGAGAGAGAGAGAGAGAGAGAGATAGATGAACCTTTTATTCTGTATTAGGGACTCTGTCCTCTACTCCTTTTACAAGTGGTGCATGTCCACAAGATTTAAACATTCATCCCTTCGGCTAAATTGTTCATAGCCCCCAACTCACATAGGTCAAACATCCTAGTCCATAAATAGGTGGCTTTTTTTTTTTTAATAAAAAAATGGAAAAAAATTACAACTTTGGTTAACTTATTAATGAGGTGTCATTTGTTTGCAGCCATTTACATATGTAAATGGTTCATGTGCATAATGCTTATGCACATTTATGTTTGTTTGGGTTGATTTACGCATGATTTGTGTAAATGGTATGAAATTGAACGGTTCTGAACCGTTCAAACTCTTTAGAGTGGTGAGCAAATAGGTGTGAAAATGGTGGTAAGCATCAAGATGTTCAGTTTCATAACTTAAATCTTTATAAATTTTGAGAAATTTGTAAAAAAAGAAAAAATCCAAAAAACCCAAACACATCAAAAACCATTTGATGTACTCATTTCCTTTGTAAAATGGTGATTTCGACAAAACATGATAATGCGTTTCACATATGTTAGTTTTGCATATATAACATTTACACATCTAAAACCCATTTTCCTATCCCATGCATAAAAGGCAAACGACCCATTAATCATCCATATCCTTTACTCAAGTTCCCATTTAATTTTGAATCTTCTTTTTTTTTTTCTTTTAAGAAATTGTACAACTTCCAATTCAAATGGTTTGGATTGTCTGATCAGTGTGGTTTTCTGGTCATGCCCATCCAAGATGGAACCAGATGAATAATCATTTCAGATTCTGGACACAGGTTCAGTGTGTATGAAAACAGAGCCGCTAATGACTTAAAAGAAAATTTGTTAAACATTATATTAATTATACAGCTGCATTCATAAAAAAATGAAATAAATAAAAGTGGTGTTCAATCTATGTGCAGCAAAAACTCTAGGCAAGTGGAAATAAAAGGAGACAAAAATCACCTCATCATTCAACCAAGCACGTGGTTTCAAGCACTGCAAGACTTCTCTAGTAATCTCAATATTAGAACCTTCATGTGTAACTAAAAGTTCCCGCCTGACGAGAAAATTCAAATATAAGATCGCTACCAGCTCATATATGTAATTAAGTGCTATATCTCAAATAAAGCATACCTATTGGAGCCACACAAAGCATGAGAAACATAATCCTCTTCCTCACGTGTAAGGGGTATAAAGGGTTCATGGGGCACAGCCTATAAGTATTTAAGACGTTGTAAGAACAAGATACAATCCAAACAGGATAGAAGAAATAATAGTGTCTTAATTGAAAACAATTAGCTTCAGAATGCCATTGTAAACCATATAAATTTGTGCGTTATAACAATCAGTAAGTTAGAGATATACAGTCGTGCTATAAAAATCAACAGCGTGATATACCATGAATCCATCAATACCATCCAAGGATGCAGTTGAGGAGATTAACATTATCTAGAATGCTTGAAGAATGCCCAATCTCATCCATGAAAAAGTCAAGGCACCAACCATGAACACTTTGCAACTTTGTATTACTTAACTACTAAGCCAGAAGGGAACTGAAATTCAAGAGTAATGTTACTTCTAATTTAGGCACTAGAAGTTACATTGTATAGATTAATGCCAATTGAACTGTTCTTTCAATGTACTTAGAATCTCATGGGATGCTGATTTCATGTAGGGGGATAAACACAACCAAATGCAACCAAAAAACAATTAAATAAATAATATATCAGTCAGTGTAGAAGAAGAAGCCCTCTTGAAAACCAAGAGCGGAAAAACAGCATTACCTCCTCTTCTCGACGGATTAATTTCAGAGCAGAAATCTTCTTCTGAGCTAATCTAATTTCAAAATCCAGCATACTCAATTTAGAATTCCGTCTTTCTGGAGTACTGTACAGTTCCTTGTACAGTGGGGGCCTCCTGACCTTTATATCCACATTGTTTACCATTGAAGTCTCCATCATTTTCCCTGCATCAATAGATACGATCGAAGAAGATGGCGGGGACCGGGAAGCAGGGGTAGATGGCTCTGGCAAACAGACTTCACTCGTCAACCGATCAGAAAGCACCCCATCGATCAATCTGTTGTCTTCTTCTACACTCAAATCCTCCAAATGTTGATTCCCACCCTTTGAAGGCTCCTTGCCAGCATTTGATGCTCTCTCAACTTTCCCCAACCACCTCAAGGAATCAAGAGCCTCGGCTTTAGCTTTCTTAACCCGAGCCGAGTACTCCCCTGTGCTCACTAAATTCCCCACCATTCCACACTCCAAAACCGGTTTCACCTCTTGGGGTTTTCTAACCAAAGACCCAAAAAACTTCAAATTCCTCTGTGGGGCATGAACCACACGAAGAAAAGGCGAAGCTGGAGGGAATTTGCGGATCCTAGAGGTCAAGGTTTCAGGAGTTTGTGAAGAAAGAGTGCGGTCTGGGGCGGATTGCATTGGCGTAGTCCTGCACTTTTTCGACGATGGGCGATCGAGAATTCGCCTGGGATCTGAAGAACAACGAGAAGGAAGAACACAATTCAAGCGAAAGGCATCTTCGAAAGGCTTTCCATTTTCAGATAGGGCGCCCATAATTGGTCACAGTAGCTGTTCAATTATCATAAAAACCCCAGAATCTGAGATCCTTATAGAAAATGCAGTTGAATGGGAGCAAATGAACTTGATAAAACCCTAGAAATGGAATCAGGAACGCTATCAGAAGAAGGAAATCTCAATATGAAAATGGGAATGAAGACATCAGAGAGAGGAAAAGGAAAAGAGAAGAGATACCACAAGAAATTAGGGTTTTGGGAGCCCGAGAAACGATGGAATTGATGAAATTGAGGCAGAAAGGTCGATCAAATCAAAACCCAAGTGTAGAATGGAATACGATCTGAAAGAAAAAGAAACCTGGATACGACATTCTTCATCTTTTGTCCGGTCAATAGTGACGTTCCCGCGCATGTCAGATCATTTTAGGTTTTGAACATTAGATATGCCACCCCATCAATCATCAAAATCAAGGGTGCCTTCTTTGTTTTAACTAAAAAGGAAAGAATTTATTTTTCTCGGGCCTGCTGAAGAAATTTCGATTTCCTATGTAAGACGGAGAATTTTACGGAAATCCTTTTGCTACACAAATACACACTATTTATGTCTCAATAGAGAGATTTCCGATAACGGTAGAGCCCGCCTGGCTACCCTTGATCATGACAATTTGGCACTCATTTTAGTTTTATCGAATGGCTAGGATTTAAGCAATTTGATGTCCTCAAAGGTTACTTCTTTATCAACAGGTAGTGAAGTGGTGCTCGTATTTACTAGCCCACAATGAGTAATACTTCAAACTTAAGTATTTATATATTTTTTTTTGTATAAACTTTTTATATATAATTGTTTCTGATTTCTTAAATTGAAACTCAATTTGGCAATTGTTTGTTTGATTCTGTAATGAACATGGCTTTCATGTCCTGCATGAGAATAGGATTTGTTTGTTGTCTCCCAGTGGGTCTGTGGGTCAGTTGTTGGGAGTGTTTATTTGTGGAATGAGTTGTTTAATGTGTAGTGGGTAAGTAGCTATGAGCCATTTGTTTGTGAGTTTTGAGAGTAAGCGCAGTTGAGTAAGAATAGGAGAGAGAGTGGTGGAGTCCCTGCATAGATGTGTGTTTGTGTGAAGTCCAGAAGAAGTGGTCAAATTGTCAGTTGTTGTAAGTAGTCAGCAGGTTGTATACATCTTACCGTGATTTGTGAAAATAAGCAGAAAAGGGATTGCTCCATCATTGTTTTAAGGAGGTTGGCCCGCTCGAAGTGGTCTTCTCTGAAGTTTCTTTTGTACTGATACTGACAGTTGGTAAAGAGCCAGGCGTTTCTACCATGGCTGATGGCGCTAGAACTTCCCAACTTGCTGATTCCGTGTGCACCAACTCTATTTCCGGGCACGACATAACAGATCTGACGAAAGGCACAATGCCAATCCAGCGGCACAGATGAAGGAACGTTGCGACCGTGGATTATGTTGTAATTGTGATGATAAATTGTCACCGGGACATCGATGCAAGGTACAGAAACTCTACCTCCTTTATGGGGTAGAAAGTGATGATGTTGTAGCAACAGAGGATCTTCAAGATGCTGTTGAGGAGTCCAACATTGATGCCGAACTAGAAATATCTGTACATGCAATACCTGTGCTTCAACCCCCAAAACTGTGGGGCTGCAAGGTAACTTTAAAAAATTCAACAGTGTGGTCTTGATTGATTATGGAAGCACCCATAACTTCCTAGACCCACCCGGTAATTGCCAAGAGGGCTGGACTATCCATTGTTGCTAATGGAAAGTTCCAGGTGATGGTTGCAAATGGAGACAAATTGGCCGGTCAAGGGAGATGTAAAGCAGTCACAGTATCGCTGCAAAACCAACCCATCACCACAGGTTTTTACTCGCCCACATTAGGTGGGCGTGACGCTGTTTTAGGAGCCCATTGGTTGAGAACCTTAGGACCCATTTTGTGGGACATCTTAGGACCCATTTTGTGGGACATCTCTAACCTCTCCATGCAGTTCAACATAGATGGAAAACCCTGTAAAATACATGGAGACTCTGCATTAGACCTAGGAGTCCTTAGTCAAAACAAGCTCAAGAAAACCATCAGGTCTGATAAAAGAGGTGGTCTACTACAGCTCTTTAGCATAGCTGGGGTGCAACCTCAACCTGATGTAGATTCACAAATACAAAGGCTGTTGGATGAGTTTCATGACGTGTTTGGTGAACCACAAGGGTTACCCCTACCCCGCCCCCAGGACCATCAAATTCTTCTTGTTGACGGAACTCGCCCTCTCAGTGTACGGCATGCATCCTTGCATTATCAGAAGGGAGAGATAGAAAGAATCGTGCAAGAGATGCTCCGGGCTGAAATTATATGGCCTAGTCAAAGTCCTTTTTCATCTCCAGTCCTACTGGCACAAAAGTCGGATGGGAATTGGCACATGTGTGCGCATTATCAAGCGCTAAACAGGGAAACAATGAAAGGCAAATTTCCAATAGCAGTGGTGGATGAATTACTTGACCAACTCAATGGTAATGGTGCCACTACTTTTTCTAAGCTAGACCTCCGCTTGGGTTACCATCAGATCAGAGTGCACCTAGAGGACGTCCCAAAGACAGTATTTCGAACTCGTGAAGGTCATTACGAATTCCTGGTAATGCCCTTTGGCCTCACCTTACGTAAATTTATTTTAGTGTTTTTTTTATGACATACTAATTTACAGTAAGAACAGGGCTGAGCATCTAGGCCACCTCAAAACTACTTTAGAAGTGTTTGCAAAAGATTCTAAATGCAGGTTTCGCTGTGAGAATATTGATTACCTTGGGCATATCATTTCCAAAGACAGAGTAGCAGTAGACCCTGCCAAAATATCTTGCATGTTGAGTTGGCCCACGCCTACAATTAAAATCCCTATGTGGATTTTTGGGGCTAACAGGCTAAGGACTATGGAAAGATATGGGCCCTCTCACATCACTGCTCAAAAGAAATTCATTTCATTGGACGGATGCGGCCAAAGAAGCAT
Source organism: Persea americana (assembly GCA_029852735.1). Lineage (NCBI taxonomy): Eukaryota > Viridiplantae > Streptophyta > Magnoliopsida > Laurales > Lauraceae > Persea > Persea americana. Next base: position 38,253,815 of record CM056817.1, read on the forward strand.
TCCATAACCTTAAAGCTGCCATGGCCAAGCCACCTGTTTTAGGATTGCTGAATTTTTCAAAACCTTTAATTTTGAATGTGAAGTTGCCAGGCGCCGGCAATGGAATAGGGGCGGTTCTCATGCAAAATGGTGATATTTTAAGTATATGTACTATTAGGGTTCTCACGCAACTCAATCCAAATGAGTGATATTTTAAGTATATCTAGTTCTTTACAAATATCATATAATCTTCTCAAAAACATTACGAAGTCATGCACCCCAATGAACTCAGAGACTGGGCAAAATATACACTTAAAAGGCAACAATGATTCATGTGCCATTCATAATAAGAAAGATCGTTCATAACTGAGTGGTAATCACAACAATAATCTGTTTTGAATTTGGATATAATTCCAAGAAAGAATTGATCCCAGAAAGCAGACACCGGTCACCAATGATGAAGTTAAGTGAAGATGATGCAATAATCTTAGAAACTTCCTGAAGCAGCAATGACGGCCACTGTGCAAAAGCACAGAGACTTCAGCAGTCTATAGACCTGAAGAACGGTTTGCATACTCTTGAACCAATGACCCGAAGAGGGATGGCCTTTCGAGCAAGTGGGTTGGTGTATCAAACTCCTTCGCAAATCCTGCACAAATAACCATTGGAAAATGGTCCATATTCTGGAAGATAAGAACACAATGGCAAGGCAGTACAGGAATTTTGAGCCTTTCGAAAACTTCTTTCCCTTTCCCCATGCAAGGTGTGCTGCAAACGGCAGGCCCCACCATTTGAATGACTAGACCAAAGATTGAAGTTGGTCGACCATTTAGTGAACCAACACGGCACATTGCATGTAGACCATTGAAAAGAATCATCTAGCCATCTATATATTTATTTTGTAGCTGTTTGTCTGACCATCTCATCAACGTGAATAGGACTCATGCTGCACATCTTGGATGGTAGCCAAACCTAGGCTCAACTATATTTTTATATAAAAAAAATTTGTGTGGTGCAGTGGATAGAGTATGTTTTCAAAATTCATGTAGGTCTGGTAAGAATTGAAATTGAAAAGTAGCAGTCAAAATTAATTGAAAGCCTTTCACAATACATAATAATTGTACTAACTGAATTACTTGAGAAAAGATAAGTTTTACGTTTCATACTATTCTTGTATTTTGATGTTGAGATAGACATGGTTGTGCTGCCCACTGTGTACTAGAAGTGCTACATTAGGTCATTTATGCAAATTGCAGAAATCAGGAAATACTTGGAAACACATTATATATAGCAAATAAATGGGCAGCACTTCTGCGAGCAGTATCAACAGATATGGCCTAATGTGATTCATTGAGTGGCTGTGATATATGGATCCATAAAGCTCGTCGGATATGGCCCAACCCTTTGTAAAGCATTTTACTGCAAAAGACAGTTTAGAGTTATAACTTTCATATGGTCTTGCTTTGGGGTTCTACATAGATGTGAACTATGTACATAAAAGGGCATCTCTATTTCTAACAAGGACCAATTCCAGACTGCCTGAGAAAGACAACTGCATTGAGTTTGGAGTTTGGATGACTCACTGGGCTTGGTTTCTACATATCTTTCAACAATCAAATCATATTATCAACACTATAAATCAGACAAAACTGTGCAACAACGCACCCCACAACACCCATATGCCCCAATTTACATAATAGGGGGTTATATCCAATTTTCATTCTAATGTATAAAAGATAATGGAAGGTACAAAGTGCATACCTGCATCAATGACCAAAACTCTGTCACAGTCCATGACAGTTGGTATTCTGTGAGCAATGCTAATAATTGTGCAGTCTGAGAAGTCTTCTCTGATGATCTTCTGAATAACTCCATCAGTTTGGGAATCCACTGAAGCAGTTGCCTCATCCAGAAATAGAATCCGGCTGCATTTCAGCATCACGCGTCCCAAACAGAGAAGCTGCCTCTGTCCCACACTCCAGTTATCACCATTATCAACCACTGAGACATGGGAGTACGAGGTTGTCATGGAGAACAATTATATTTGGCATCTTTGGATCATTACTACATTCATAAAATCTCAAATGACAAGGATGCTGAGAAACATAGTTACAAGTTTTATGGAAAAGTTACACTGCTAAACTATGGCTTTTGAAATCAACTTGACTGCCAAGAATAATATATATTAAGAAAAAATATCCAGTTGGCATCAAACTATTTTTTAGTTTTTCAATCGACAGAATAAACTTGCATTTTTGAGAATATGGGAATCTAAATCATCATTTGACTAATGAGCCTTCTAATTAGCTATTTATTTCTTGTGAGGGTATGGATACAATTACACAAATGGCAAGGGCAACTGCCCATCTCAATTTGTAAGAAAAACTTAGAGAGAGAGAGAGAGAGATGTGTAATAAGAATAATATACCTAAAGCATCAAGTTTCTCTGGCTTCCCTGCTACCACATCTTTTAGTTGGCACCTTTCAAGGCTCTACAAAAAATTGTAGTCAGCAAAATCATACAAAGAAATATCATATAAGCTTCATTTTTTACACAGACATCAAGAGTAGCCAATGGTTTCCCAAATTATCCTCGCTTGTTACATAAAGCCATATACAGTTCTAGCACTGAGAACTTCTACAGTTTGCTTGGGTTCTCAGTTTGTGCAAGTGGAACTCACTTTCAGATTCCTGAATCAAATACTGATGAGTGATGAACACTGCATTTGGTGGTATACTCAGAGAAAACTTCCACATGGAAGATGTCTAAAGGGCCAACAAATGGCCAGTAATATAATTATCTGGGAGGATTTCTGTGCATGGACCATCCACAGTGGAACTGACATATCAAAGTTTGAATGACTGCACCAGGGGGCCAACTTGTACAAACTGAGGAACCAAAAGCAAACTTCTCAAACATGAAAGTCGAAATCCTAGGTAAACATTCATAAGGAGTACCACAACTAACTTAATGTACTGTAACCTCGTTTCATCCATTATTATAAAAATACTGCAGAAAGTAGATTAAGTTGTTACATCTTAGCTTGGATTCCATCTCATCTATATAACTATACTAACTATAACCTAAAATTAGTATTCAATTTAATAAAAAGAAGTTTTCTAACAAATTCTAAAGAGTGAAATTTTGTGTTCTACAACATGAGAATATTACAGCATACCATCTAATTTGTTCACAAATTGGTTTCTCACAGCCTGCATACATGCATCTACGTGCATAGACACACATGCACATAAAAGTACTGCCCGCTCAAGAGCACAACCGGGCAATTTAAAAAAACACTAAACATGTTTTTTTAAGTTGAAGAACGAGGTAGGTTTCTTCTTGTTTACCTTCCATATCTCTTCATCCGAGTGCTGCCCAGTTGGGTCAATATTGCTTCGCACCGTACCCTCAAACAGCACAGGTTCCTGAGGAATGATCCCAAAGCGCGACCTGAGATCATGAAGGCCCAGTTTGCAAATGTCAACGCCATCAATGATTATTTTCCCTCCAGAAGGTTCTACAACCCTAAAGAAAGCTTGGATCAATGTTGATTTCCCACTCCCTGTTCGACCAACAACACCAATCTTCTCTCCTCCGTGAATGCTTAGTGTAATGCCTTTGAGAACAAGAGGAGTGTTTGGACGATATCTAACCTGCATTGCCACACTTGTTTCAGTCTTGCTTTACTGCAAGTTAAAATCCCCAAAGTAGACTAAATCATCCTTATTTTTTTAATTTAACATGTTTTGAAGAACATAATCACATCTATAAAAGAACCTAATAAAGCACTTGATCCAGAGAATACTTCTGCTGATCAAAATCGAACCTTACCCATCTTTATGGGACCGGCTTTATCTGTTCAAATTTTCTACTCAACCCTTTTTAAACCATGTAACTTTAAAAGAGAGAGAGAGAGAGAGAGAGAGAGAGAGAGAGAGAGAGAGAGAGAGAGAGAGAGTAAAAATGAATAACTTACTCAAAGGGGCTTGGATTGGTTACCTGCAAGCTACTTAGATGAACATTGCCTTTGTTGGGCCAGTTTGGAGAAGGAAGGCAATCTTTGATCTCCCACTCTGCTTCAGAAGGTATGTTTGTGAATTGCTTTATTCTCTCAACAGAAACCATCCTATTCTCAACAAAGCAACTCATCCATATCGCCCAAAAAAGCGTGGTGTTGAGAGATAGACCATAGGAGAGAGATAACCCAACATATTCTACAATCATTCCAAACAGAAGTCAGTAACCATTCAATCAAACTTCAAATATTTAAAGAGGGAAAATCAATTTATAACATTTCATAGATTACATTACACTTCTATGGTACGGCAACAGTTAACAGCACCCTTCATGTGTTACCACAGATGAAGTTCAGAACTGAAATGAGAAACAAAGGTGGAGCCATCTTGAGAATCTCAAAAGGCATTTATGCTGGTTGGCCAGTTTTGCAACATGATGGCTGCTCTCAAGCAGCATCAATGAGCAACACAAGATAAAGCTGCTCCCTCGTGGGCATAATATCATCATAATTACTCCAGTCACTATTAGAGTCCAGAAATGGTAAACATGTATGCAGATAATTGTTGAAACAGGACAGTTCTTCGGTGTGAATAATTGATATAAAAAACACAACTGTACCATTGAATCTTGAATTCTTGATGACTAGAATAATAGTTATATGCCCTAAATGTTGGGTTTGTGTGTTTCAAAAGAATTACACTAACCACAAAACATTGCCTCAGTTCCCTTTCTTGAAGTGTAGTATGGTGGTTCTTGTCCTTCGGTGTGGAGCTAGAAGTTTTTTCTGAATGGATAATTTCATTAAAAGAGCAATCAGTACAAGAGGCTTATACTGACAAGCAAAACAACAGCAACAAAAGCCCCAGAACACCATGGATCGACAGAACAGGACACTCCAAAAGAACCAGGCTAAAAAACAAAAGTCCCCAAAGCCAGACCTCATAACCTAATTACTGAAAGGCAACATCCTTCCAATTGAACATAATTTGGTCTAAAGAATAATTTCTGAAAATGGGATTTATTATCACCCATTTAGCAACAGAAAATCTAATCTTTCCACACAGCGATTCTCCATTCGTTCCCACTCCTTCAAAACATCTAACATTCCTCTCCTTCTAGATATGCCAAATCACTGCAAGAAAGGATTGCTTCCACATCTCCTTCCCCTTATGGGACCCAGTGGGAAACTTCCAAACCGTAAAAAGATCCTGAACATGCTTCAGGAGGACCTAACTACATCCAAACCAGCAAATTACAGCATTCCAAATCTTCACAGCCTGCTTGCACCTTAAGAGAGAGTGATCTATTGTTTCCTCATCTTCCAAACACACAACGCATGCATTGACAACAATCTTCCCCCTTTGTCTAAGATTATCCATAGTAAGGATTCGTCTTTGGAGAACCAGCAAACCAAAGACCACTACTCTAGGAGGGGCCTTTAATTTCCAAACATTCACTGCCTGGGACCTCCTCACTGTCCTTGTAGATATGACCAAATAAAAGGATGAGATGGAGAATGAACCATCTTTCAAAGCTTTCCAAACCCTGGCATCCTCCCCTTCTTCAGGAATATGAATGTCCCTTAGAAGGTTTATTAGGGAGAGAAATTGCCTTTCCTCATTGTCCCTCAGATTTCTTCTGAAGATGGGACACCAAATCACCTCGTCACTATTGGTACATTTTTTTAAAGTAGCTTTTAACCTTTGCTTCCTTCACCAAAGCACAATTAAACAAATCAGGGAATTTATCTGCTAATGGGCAATCACCTACCCATGCATCTTTCCAAAAGAGAATCTTCTCCCCCGAACGTACCTAATATTTAATGTTTTGCATAAACTTCTCCTTTACAGATACTATGCCTTTCTACATCGGTGAGAATTTATAATTGGTTTCCTTAGTCTTCCAACCATCCCTTTGATTACCATACTTGGCCATCAACAACTTCCTCCAGAGGCCTTCCGAATCATCCCCCAACCTCCATAGCCATTTCCCGAACAAAGCTTCATTCATACCTCTTAGGGATTTGATACCCAAACCTACTTCCTGCTTGGATGAAGAAGTCGAGGACCAGTCCACCAGATGAAACTTCCTTTCATCACACCTCCCTTTCCAAACAAAACCCCTTTGCAACTTCTCAATCCTGTTGATCAATGATATTGGGCATTTCAGAATTGACAGATAATTAACTGAAAGATTTGTCATCACTGCTCTTATAAGAGTTATCCTTCCACCCATGGAGAGGTAACTAGCGTTCCAAGTAGATAATTTTGTCTCCATCCTTTCCACCATCGGATTCCAAGCAGATTTATTAGCTGGCCCTAAATAGAGGGGGAGGCCCAAATATTTAACTGGGAAGAATCCCACTTTGCATCCTAGAACATCTGCCAGATGGCACATCACCAAGTCCTCAACTCTTATCCCTATCAACTCTCTTTTGAAGAAATTAATCTTTAGACCCGACACCACTTCAAAACAAACCAGAATGGCTTTCACACATTGATTTGGAGAAAAACTTGAGAAGCCTTTACAAGAGGAGACTCCTGTACTATGGGTTTTGAAACATTATTACCTCTTGCTACATAAACTATAAGCGCACGCAAGTGCATGTCTGCAATGCGCATTCTAATGTTTTATTAAATAATAAATATTTTATTTATGGATTTTTCCCTTTTTTGTTGAATTTTTTCCCTGTGTGCAATTGTGTGGGTGTTACCACATGCTTGGGTTTCAGTGGGCACTTCCAAGCAGCCATGTGCACCCAACATGGACTTACCAATGCAGAGTGCATAAGATTAATGGAAGATCATCCTTCCAAGCAGCCATGTCCACCCAACATGGAGCTTACAGTCATGATATTCAAATGACAAAGTCCACTTCTTACTATGTTTTGTAGCATAAACCTGAAATAAAGCAACTGAAGACGAGCCAAGTATATCCTTGTAGATACCTGGTTTAACAATGTTGCTCGGTAACAAGATCATGAACAAAGTGGAAAGGCAAAGGATGAAGCTCCCAATCAGCTCTAAACGGAAACCCAACCATTCGTTGGACCCGTTGTTGTGGAAATCCATACGTAAATTTGCATTAACCCTGTCTATATTCTCTTGACAAAACCTTGCTTGCTTCCTAAAGCACCGGATTGTCATGACTCCAGAGACACTCTCTGAGAAGTGATGGATAACAGGAGCTTTTGTGATCGAGTCAAGTCGAGTTAGCTCACGAGAGGAAGAAAGATAATATCCCTGCAGACAAACCATTCAGCACATCATTAAAAAAAAGGCCATTTAATTCAGTGTTGAATTGAGCAGTTGTTTGTTTAAAAACTACATAAATGGCCCAGATTATATAGCACATGCACAGAATATCTGATTTATTAACCAGTTCTGATCACAATCAATTGATAATGATGGTTACATTCTGCAAGCTCCTTAGCAGCAGTTGGTACTCTAAACATCATCAAGATGCATGGGACTAAATCATCCTCTTTACATCAATGGGTGTTTCATTTTCTTCAAATGAATTTATTCATCATAAGATACTTTGGCCCTATTGGCTAGATTGGATCCTTGGAACTCAATTGTTCAAAACTCAGTTTACTAGTAAATCTAATTACGTTGGTTATAGCAATGAAACAAAACGATAGTATCAGCTGGTCAGGACAAGGGTGTGTGAGTTGGAGTGTGTGTTCGAATCACCAATGTAATCAAAAAAGAAAAAGAAAAAGAAAAAGGTCACAAGAAGTAACTCAGATGTATCCAAATGTACGAACACTGCACCCTGTTTATGAAAAGGGCACTTAGCTTTCTCTTCCACTACCTCATCAAAGTCTCTTGGTTATCCATAGTTCCAGTCTTTTCAGTAATCTTAAACAAACTGAAATTACACTATCCCAACTTCCAAAAGCATGAATCCCATCGTTGTTTGAAAGATTCAATACCCAAATCAAATAGTAACTTGGGCCCTAAGAAATATACTAGATACAATGGACTATGGTAGAAAATTGGAAACTGGCAGTCACAGATAGGACAACGGAAAAGAAGAAGAAAAAAAAAGGCTAAACTGTGATTACTTTCTTACCCTGTACCAGAAATTCAGCCAAGCAAGTGGAATGATGGGTATGATTGTTGGCCAAGCAACCTGACAAGTGATGACTATAATGCTAAGTACTGTGATGTACATTGCAACCGTTAGCCCCATGAAAAAGGGAAGGAAGATATCAATGTTAGTTTGGTCAGTTGAAGCCTGCAACATGAAAGGAAACATATCCTTTGATCAGTCTAAAAGATCAAAATTTACTGAGGTAAAAATAAATGTGCAGTTACATTACATTTGATCCCTATTCAACTACCTACACGGCTGCACCAATGAAAAGAAATAACCAATGAAATATGAACACTCAATGCTAACATTGCATCTCAAGAAACACTTATTAACAGTTTTATAGGCAATATTGGCATGCTCATGAAGTAATTACATCTACAGTGGTGACTAACAGTAGAGTAATTAGGTCTTTGATGTCCTACATTGGACTTCACTGGCCCATATATTCCGACACCATTGATCTGATGTATATCAAGACCCAAAAAACTCTTTAAACAATGGTCAGAAAGTAATTCAGTCAAATGGATCCCCACAAATAAAACAATCACCAATGTATTACAGAAATGGTACACATCCAACATTGAAAGCCAAACAATGGGTGGCTACAATCTTCAAGAAAATGTTCCATATGGGGCAGTGTCCATCTACAGTGGGGCCCAGTCAGCAATACATGGGCACATCATATACAAACTCAAACACCTGACAATACTCAATCCTTCAACATGATTTAGAGAAAATACTCAACATACGGTGGCCTGAAAACCAATATAAAAGATGAGATACTATTCTTCTTTCTCCGGACAATCATTATTAGCAGTTAGCACAGATTGCCAGTGTTAATTTGGGGGCAGAATGATCGTCCCAGATGGGTTTGCATGGCTGCTCTACCTGCAACTTTTTAACCTAGACGGATGTTATCAAGGTGATCTCTCTCAAACTTTCTAGCTAGATCTATGGTCCCACACCCTCTTATAGGGCTTTGGAGGGTCTTCTCCAATTTGATCCCTCCGATAGATTCTCCATATCTCCAACAAGCATAAGGATTCTTAAGCATTGGAGTTGGATCTCTTCCAAACTCCTCTAGGAATTAGGGTGAGGGTTGTGAGAGCAAGTTACCTGCATGGTCCGTACATGTGGCATGATGGGCCACACAGCCCACGCCTCTTTTTTTTTTAACACAGAATAGCCAGAAAACATTTAACCACATAATGTGCTTTCCTTTATTATGCCATGGAAAACAAATAAGGAATAAATATCTACCATTCTGCTTAAAAAAAAAAGTGGATTTCCATTCTAGGGAATTAACCAACACAAGCTTAAATAATTCTTGATCAGTATGACATGATTTACCACTCATTATTTTGTTTCACATTTATCCTACTTGTCTCAACTAAATTTTAATCAATTTAATGGCTTGGATCAGACAAGTAACATCAAATCACATCGCAAACATTAAAAATGCTTTCAGTTGTAACCAATCCAGAGTAGTAATCTTACCCGACTAAGAATTCTTCCAGACGGTGTTGTATCGAAAAATGACATGGGAGCATGCAAGAGGCTGTTAAGGATCTGCTTGAAGAATACCTGAGCAGTCTCAAGCCCATAAAAAGCAAGAAACAAAGCCCGAACTGCCACCAAAACAATTGAAACAGCTGCAATGATGGAATAGATGCGAATGAACAATGACGGATTGAATGAGGCTGCATTCTCTTCTGACGTCTCAAATGCCAGCCAGTAGTCACTAGCCATGAGGGAAAGCTGCCACGCCAATGAAATTGCCAACACCAACAGCACACCCCACCACCCAAAAGCCTCTGTTACATAAAGCTTGTACACATGCCAGCTAACGTTGCCTGTCTCTCTCTGTTCATCCTCTATGAGTTTGGACGTCCCCTGCTTGTCCTTGGGTGAGTCTAAAGACCCTTTTTCCCCATCGAATTGCCCTTGATTCCTAGGGGACTCCGTTCCCTGTTGTCGAGGACTGTTGCTAGGCATGGTGGAGCTCACGTCTACCAGTTCCATGGATGTTGCATGAGCAGCGACAAGCGCCCCAAAGTCCGTACCAGATTCCAGTAGCTCACTGTACTTTCCTGATTGCACTATTATCCCATCCCGCATGACCTGTTTTGAAATATTAGAGAAGAAATCGATACATGCTGTGTTTTGATGTAATATATATACATATATGTATGTATGTATTTATGTATACACACATATATATATATATATACACACACATTCATATACGTATATGTATGTATATACAATATACATATATACATGTATATACATACGTATATATATGTGTGTGTATATATATATAGAGAGAGAGAGAGACAAATTTTGCATGTTTTGCAACAGTAATGAATGTGAGAACTCTGTTAACTTGTGGCTTACGTTTTCAACTGTCATGCAAATGAACCATCCTTCATGCCCTAGTTCTCAACAGAATAAAATGACTGGATAGCTCATTATCATGTGAGCCTCATCCCAGCTATCCATAGGAGTGTAACGGTTAACATTAAAGAAAAAAGACCCATAGATTTCAAGATATAGAAAGATCAAAATTACCAAGATAAGATCTGCATTATGTAAGAAGTCAACTTGGTGGGTCACCAGCAGTATAGTCTTATCCTTGAGAGCTCCTCTCACACATTCCTGCAACAGATTACAATCACTAAAATTAAAGTGCTTACTAAAAAAAAAAAAACTGTCCTTAATGTCCTAGTAGTACTAGGAACATCAAGACTCAGATCATTATGAGATGCTGGTGAAAATAAAACTCATGCCAAATTCAATTATTTACACCTAGTTGAACACTCTTGAACACCCAACTCCTACCATTTGTAGAGTTTGAACCCCTCAAACCTGATGTTACCATTCATACTACAGACAACACTGCTGTGAGCTGTCCCTGATGGCACTGGAGGAAATACACATTGTTAGATCAATTTGGCCCCAGAAGCATTGCACATTTGACTGCCATTAGAGAGTAGAAGAGACATTCCACTGGGCAGTGCTAAAAACAATGATAGCCTTACTGCCTATAACTCAGTATATTATATGGTAGCTATATAATTTTAGCAGCATTGTAGCAAACTAATATTTCAGCATTTTTTTGCCTATAAAATGAATGCTATAAACAATGTGGGGCACCTTGAAGATTTCTGAGCCGGTATGAGCATCTACAGCGCTGAAGATATCGTCAAGAAGGTAGATGTCACAGTCTTGATAGACGGCTCGGGCAAGCTGTATGCGCTGCTTCTGGCCTCCGCTGAGATTGATACCCCGTTCTCCAATCTCTGTCTGGTCTCCGAAGTCCATCATCTCTAGGTCCTTCTCCAAACAACAGACCCTGATAACCTCTCTATACCTTGCTGAATTCATTGATAAACCAAAGAGGATGTTTTCTTGGATGGTCCCATTTTGAATCCATGCTGTTTGTGACACATAGCCAGTGCTCCCACAAACTCTCACCTACAGAGAAGAAAGAACATAAATGATAATTTGAACAATGAAGGTGGCATTGATGAATGATGATGCACAGGATCCAGTGAGTAGTCTTTGTGTTTTATATATGGCCTTGGAGGGAAAGACTTGCAAGGGGTACACTTCCAGACCTGACCCACCAACCTCATTCCAAACTAACCAGTAAAATCAGCTTCGGGTATCAACTGAGAACCGGACAAATAAACAGTAAGGTCTATACTTGCATCCAACCCACTAACCTAACACAATAATTCAAGTTGGATTGCCATTTCAAATCTTCTATTTAATAAATAGGTTGGATCAGGCCTTGGTTGGGGCCATATTGGTGAGTTAAAACAGTCGAATTGTCATCTTGGTCCGATAGGCCAAAGCCAAATTTCACATAGAATTTAGAAATACGCTGCACTATTCAGGCATTTAAGTATGAAGCAGATTATCAATGGGTCCAAGATCAAGGCCCATATCCAAAAAAATTCACATCCAACCCTTCACATCCTTCACATACACAGGTCATCACTTCAATACAGTTTACTTCTGCATTTCAAATTCATGGCCATGGGCATTCTAGAGTTATTCTTTAAGTTTTGCTATTGGCTTGTTCGCTACCACCTCACAGGTGGAGATAAACAGACTGTTTCAACAAGATTGACAACCTAGTTGGGCCAAATATAAATTTGCCTGGGAACAAAAATCAGGTAATCTAGTTGTCCCTGCCGCTTAGATTGGAAACAGACAACAGTCACAGCTGCTATTTATGTGACCATACATTGGACTGTTAAGAGGAGAGAGGACCTCCCCTTGATTTAAAAAAAAAAAAAAAAAAAAAAACACAACTCCATCATCAGATGGCTAATTTTGTCCAATCAATCTAGTTTTTTATATTGCCATTGGCAGCACAATACAATTTAGAGGTCGGGGATACAGATACAAGCATGGGAAGTGAACTGTAGATCAGAACTCAAGTATTAAGAACAGTTAATCAAGTTAATGCGGTTTATTGTGGGCCCACCACAATTCCACATCACTGTTTGGGATTACCATAAACAATTATTGAACGACTGATAATGTTGTTTGAGTTAAGCTTTTAAAAGGCCCCTGACCTGATGGATTGGGACTCGGATCATTTAGCTGATTATTAATAAATACATCATACATAATATATAATATATAATGTTTGTTTTAGCTGCATGACTATATATGTAAATGGAGGACTTCTCACCAACCACATTGTTGATATGTATTCTGCTTGGGCTCAGGAGTGGTGTCTTGGTGCAGCAAGCACAATCGGTGTCATTGTCTACAATAGAGGCTGAATATAGATCAGCATCTATAGCAGCACAAGGAAGTTGATGGTAGACATGAGGCAGCCAAGACACTGTTTAGTAGGGCTATAATGCGGCAATGATAGTGCAATTTGTATAACAGAGAACTTTGTGTTTCATGCAAGGACGAAGTACATCAAGATGCAGCACCACTTCATTCGAGAGAATTTGTTGAAAGGTGCTATCAGTTTTCTCCCGATCAGAACAGAAGAATAGATAAACAAAAATAGTGGACATCTTCAACAAGGAATTACCTCTTTCAAAGTTCTGTACTTTCCAACAGAAACTTGGTGTCATGGTCAGGGAGTCGGCACTGAGGGGGTGTATTGAAGTCATTGCTGACTCATCACATGCATCAGAGGGGTTGGACCGACGCATCCTAAGATATTATTAGGAATATTCCTTTCTTAGTGTGGTTATCTTTTATAGTTATAATTTTTTTTATAGGATTTTATTTTGGTAGAGCTGCTTAGGATTTTAATTTATATATTGATGAATGTTCTTTTCCCTTGTCCCTTAACAAAAATTTCTTACATTAGGAGCATTTGTGTGACGAGAATTTTGCAACAAAGGAAAATAGTTTGATTTTTCATGCAGCCTGATATTCCCCGACGGAGGATTTTCGATTTTTCATGGGAGTGGCACTATGCAGGATTCCACTCTCACATGAAAATAAAAACTGACAGAGCATGGAATTCCTCTTGTTTCACAAACAAGTCCACAGTCCACACACATCAGAGCTTTGGGTAACCTTGGCCTAGAGCCCTTGTGAGGCCCCACCCCTTGTGGGCCCTCGTTTTGAATTTGAATATTATAAATTATATTATTTATAGTTTAATTATACTAATTAGTAGGGATTAGTAAAGGGTAGATAGATATTTTCCTAAGTCTTAGCCTATTTTATAGGAATTAGGCTTATTGTGTACTTTATAGAATGTATAGGGCGTCAATTGTAACTTCTATAGGGTTTAGTCATTAGAGGCCCTAGCTAGTAAATAAGTTTTAATAGGAGGGGTTTTCCACTTGAGAAACTTCTAGAAACCCTACCTAAAGACTCAAATGCCCATGTCCTTATCCTCATTCCTATTCAAACTAAAAGGCCCTTTTGGTAATAAACCCAAACCCTAACCTATATAAGCTAACTATTGCAATTGAAATGAAACTATGCCTAATTCATTCTCATTTACCTCTCATTTCACAAAAACCCTAGCTCTAGAAACCCTAACTCAAACCCTAATCTAGAAGGAAGCCATCTACTACTACTATTGCTACTACAATCTCCTAGAGAATTCTCTCTTATCAATCTCTTCTTCTTCTACATTCAAGGTATTCATCTTTATGGTTCAATTTTCCTTAGAAATTCTATCTCCCTATCTAAATTTTTTTTTCTAAGTTGCAATTCTCTTGTGGATTGGGTGTTAGGTGTTAGAGTTCTATCTAGTATTGGTTTTGGGATTGTTTGAGAGCTTGGAGGCCATAGGAGTTGGGATTTCTATATTAGATAGCTTGGACTCTTCTCTACTTGTCAATTTCAATTGCATTGAATCAAGGCAAGTGCAATATACTCACTTAGCATAGAATGTGTGATTTCTGTTATTGATTCTGTATTTCCATCTCAATTATGCTAGAAATGAGTAGATCTACCTTTTGAGCTTGATTTCATGGGTTTTGGCCAGTGATGGATGAGTTTATCTCATTTGGAAGATCAATGGCCCAATGATGGATGGTGGGATGTGTATTGGAGTGCTTTTCTTGTTTGTTGATGTTTCTATGATGAATGGAAGTGGTAGGAGGTGATTTGGATGAAATTGGATTGAAGGAGAAGAAGCCCCAGAAATTCTGGGTTGTAACAAGTATGTGTACCCGGTTGACCAACCTGCAGTCCGGTCAACCGGGCACACTAAAAATTGAGGGAACCAAGTCTCACTTAGAATTCTGTGAAATCTACAGGTGTAGTGTACCTGGTCGACCGGACCCTGTACTCGGTCAACCAGATGCATAGGAAATTCAAAAACTAACTGGGAGTTGGCTTGTTTTCCCCAGACCCAGAATCCAGTGTTTGTGGTCAACCGGACCCTGTTCCAAGTCAACCAGGAACAGAGAACTCTTAGGGTAAAGGCTGGAAGTTGGAACATCTATTTTTCTCAGGACTTCAGTGTGCGCAGTCGACTCCCAGGCCAAGAGGTCAACAGGATACACTGAGGGAATTCAATTCAAGATGTTGCCTGCCAGGTGCTTGTCTGTAGTTCCAAGTGTGTGCGGTCAACCGCCCAGGCTAGGAGGTCGACCAGGCACACTGAACAGAGGGTCGACCTGGGAGTCAACATCCTGACTTCCTAGTGTACCCAGTCAACCAGACCCTGTGCTGGGTCGACCAGATACACTATATTCAGTGATTTTCCAGCCTTCAGTTTCTGAGGTTGTGATTGATTGTGGGCCCCGTTGACCATCCAAATAGACTTCCATTGATGTGCCAAGCACAAGTTAATGGTGTGGCTCAACCTTGACTCATGGGGACCACTAAGTAAGGTGTAGGGTTTGGAATTGATGTCGATTCGATCCTTAAGTGTCGCCAAAGATGCCCGTAACTTCGGGAGCACCAAACACAGTATCCATTAGCATGTGAGACTTCATTTAGAGATCAAATTAGTTGAGATGGACCTGGACCTGAATGTGGACCATTACTTAGGATGGACTTTCGATATTTTCCTTTGATTCTCTTACTTGGAGGTGTAATGCACTTATTGCATCATTGTCACTCTATTGTCCTTGTTATTGCCTATACTTATCAAATAAATGGAAAATGGAGGACCTGAACCTAGGATTACTTAGAGGTGACCCGGTGATGTGATTGGTGATCAATGACCCGTGTTTGTGTCTAGGCGGGCCCTCATACAGCCTAAGTCGGGATGTATGATACCCTAGGATGAAGAGGCTAGTTTTATGTGGACTTGTGACTCATTGTGAATGAGAATGGACTGATTGGTATTGGATTGAGATTGTGATCTCTCCTGGACTGTTTAGACTAAGGCCATGGCTTGATGGGCCTTAGTATGGATCCAATGATTGGACTTGAACTTAGACTTGGACTGTGTCCTATGGATTGAAATGGTACTTGGACCTCTTGGGGATTTGTTAGGACCTTGCTCGTGCAACGCAAGCCTAAACAGACACAGACTTGTAATTGTTTCCCTGAGTCGGCACAAACATTCACTCAGTTGTTCTAAGCTCAGCTTGTTGACTGATCATCACTGGTAGGAGCTATTATGAGTGTTTGATTGATGAGTGAGCTATCATGATGAGCTATGTTTTAGACGGACGGTGTGATACCAGGTCCAGTCTCCCGAGTGATGAGTGTGGTGAGGTTGATGAGTGTATTTACAGGGTTAGTCATTCCTAGCACTGGTGAGATTCCCCGCCGTGACTGTGTTCAGTATAGGAGGGTCGCGGCATAATATCCCGCAGTATCCATCTTATGTGAATGTACTATCTTGTGTTAGATTATATACTATATTTACTCTGATTCTCAATGATTATCTTGCTCAACTGCCTAGTTTATGTATCATTACTACTCTTATGATTATATGCTTGTCTCTATTCTTTTGATGCATACATCCTATGTTATTTGTATACTGTGACTTGCCAGATCTTTAGATCTGACCCATTCTTGGTGCTTAAGTGTTGACCCCGACTACGAGGACGACGCGCTCATCGAGGCGCCCGTAGCAGGTGACTACGGATGGGGGACCAGCCGACCAAGAGGTCGAGCTGGAAGATGGAGTGCCGGCACATTGGGTTTGAGTGCACTCTTATTTTGGGCTTTTGAGTGATTCTGTTGTGAGCAAGGAGGTAGACTGATATGTTAGATTTATTAACCTTAATACCTTGATATTTAGGCTTGACTTTAGCCCTACTACACTTGATTTATCTTTTATGATACCTCATGCTTCCGCCATTATTACAATTGCTTCCGCTACATTATACATGCTTCCGCAATCTAACCATTGATTATATGTTGGTCAAAAAGTTTTAAATTGGACCTCACCGCGGACCTACGATTTTAGAAGTTCTCGGATTTTCCAAAAAGTAGCACGCCAACTTTGGGTACCTTGGTGGAAACTTCGGTATTCGGAATTGGGGTGTTAAAGCCCTTGACGGAGAAAATTGTCATCGGTCATGGCTAGAACTAGAAAGCAGTACTTTACTTGCAACGTGGCTAAAGGTACTACAGCACACAAGAAATCCTAGGCCATAAACTAAACTGCTCGTTGTCTGTCCAACTCTATCGAGTACTTGTACAACATACAGACTCTGAGACTCGACACGAAAACAGATAGCTTTGGTGACCATTCTATAATTTTATTTCTTCTCCACGCGAAAACAGATAGCCTTCCCACCGTCTGCTGCAAGATATATTTGAAAAGGACTTCATAACCACACACGTGCACGTCGTAAGCCGTGTAGCTGATACACGTTGATTGGAACCATGACCATACCCCACCTTCTGATAAAAATTCTCCATACGTTATCCATAGTACTTTTTGTGATATCGCATAATCTTAATTGGATTATGCAATATCGCATAAGATTGCCTTCTTAAAATGTCTATATTTCAAGGCGATTTTACGTGATATTGCAAAAAAAATTTACGATAACGCAAAAAAGAAAGTTCAAATACGATAAACGTCTGGTAACTTTTGTCACAAGTCTGAGCTATCGATGACTAATTGTGGTCTTAAGGAAGAAAACCAAAAAATAAATGTTTATGATCCAGACCATCAATCTGGTGGCCCCCACTACTAACCTGTGAAAGTCCCGGAAATGCTGCTGGATGGCTGTCCGGTGCTACCAATGGTGGGCCTACAGAATCAGGCACGAGATCATCCACCCATGGCCAAGGGTGTTATCACGAGTTTATAACCCAAAGCCAATCCATTCACAAAATGTGCCAACATAAATCGCACAGGGGCATCCAACACTGCACTCAGACAACCCACACACGATCATATCCTCAACCCAGACAGTAGGGATGAAAAAGGTTGGAAGAGTAAAGTTAGGTTTGGTCCATGCTATAACAGGCCCAGTAAAAGGTTGTAGATAAGATAGGTTGGGTCCATACTATTATCAAGCCCTGTAAAAGGTTGGAGATAAGATAGGTTGGGTCCATACTATATCAGGCCCTGTAAAAGGTTAGGATAAGCTGGGTTGGGTTGGGTCGGGTCCACACTATATCAGGCCCTGTCATGAGCTAAACAAGGCAGCATTGCAAACCCAACTAGAGTCCACAGCAATAACCCTGATATACATTGTTGCACCATTCCTATCAACTTAGCTTTTAGAGTAAGTGATAGTCAACATCCACTATGGAAACCATCCAAACCCAAATTTAAATCCAAAGCCCGACCTAGAGTTACCAAGATAAAGGGCTGGGCCCTGAACCAGAACCGAATCAAGATCCCACCGGATGAGAAATGCCTGAAAAGTTGAACTCACTGCATACAGTGGCCCCAGTCAACAGTATGCGGATCCCATGGAGGCAGAAGCAGAGTCACAATATTCAACAACAGTCAACAATAACCAATGGAGGCTGAAGCAGATAACAAGGAGTTACTTAGATTAGATAGTAGGCAACACAGCTCCCAAAGAGTGAGGAGCCGTGATCTTGACCACTCGGCCAACTCCGAGGTTCTCTACGTACTTAAGCCGGTCTATCGGGTCCAGCCCCTTGGCAGAGCCTTAGATTAAAAAGAATAAAAATAAAAAAACCATACCTTGCCAGAGATCCTATGCATCTCCCCAAGAACCGACGCCAGAAAAGAAGACTTGCCAGATCCAACGGTCCCTACGATCGCTGCAAGTGTCCCACTCCTGATCTCAACATTCAAGTCCTTCAACACCTTCTCCCCACCATCATCTTCCCACCCAAACACCCCATCTCTCACCTCCACAGCAACCCCACAACCACCACCCTCTCTCTCCACAGCACCCTCCTCCAGCTCCTCACTGGTCATGTACCGATCCAACCTCTCCAGCGAAATCATCGCCTGCGACGTCGAAATCAAGGCCTGTGGGAAGTTCATGATGGGCTCCTGCAGGATCTTGAAGAAAGAAGTCGTCGTGAAAACCTTCCCTGCGTCCAGCTCAACTCCGAGCAAAATGCAGGTTCCGAACGTCATCGCCGACACCGCTACTGGTGTGCTCCACATGACAATGATGTTGCCGGAGATGGAGAACATGAACTTCCATAGCCACCCGTATTCCTGTGACCGTAAGTTTTGTATCCTCTTCTGGAAATGCTCCTCCCAGGCCTGGAATTTGATGACTCTCATGTAGTTTAGCATCTCGTTCATCGCCTTCATTCGGGAGTCACGCATTTTCATGATGTTGAATTGGTAGCGGTTGTTACGGCGGGTACCCATGACGACGAAGATCATTACAGCGGCGACGCCGGCAAAAGCGGAGGTCATGGACGGACCTAGGTAGCCGTAGAGGAGAACGAGAGCCACCCCGACCTGAAAGAAAGTAGAGAGAATGTCAATGCATGCAGATATCGGATTATCCGAACATCATCCAAAATGCAGAAAGGATTAGAGGGATCCTAAATCCGGATCCAATTAAATTCATCATAGATAACGTGGCTCTAAATTTTAAGAGCCCAACCAATTTACTTTGGTCCTTTTTTCCAACTTTTTTTTTTTTCACACTGATGAGGGTGCCCTGACCCTTCGAGAATAGACTATTTTCCGCGCACCCTCCTCCCACACGGTGGTAAGTCAAGCTTTTGGGTGGCTCCAGCAATACGTGAGTTCAAAACCGCAACTTCCGGCTCGAGAGCCATCGTTCTAGGTTTCTAGCCAACTGTGCTACTCTGGGTTCAATTTGATCCATTTATTTGTATGAAATTGAGATTCTAAGGAATTCTTTTCAAAAAATACATTTTTAAAAGTGGCAAGACATTTCATTTAAAATTTCAGCCTATTTCAGTAGAAATGTTTTTTGACATAATTAATATTTACTTTTTAATTTTTTTCAGCTGGGTCTTGGGTCCAAGGGTCGGATCCTATATGGATTTAGAACCCGACCCGTTTATCAATCAGAACCTTAAATAGGTTCTGGATCTGGATATGGTTTTTTTCAGGTCAAAACTTCCAGTAATCGGATGATCGAATACCCCTTTGGAATCTACCTTCATCCTTCAAATCTTTATAACCATTCTCTGTTAGAAGTAGGACCCCATTTTATCTACCTGTAAGGGCATGAGCCAGATGTAGTGGAGCTGGAGCATCATATCTGAGAGCTGCTGCGCATCAACAGCCATGTAGTTGACAATCTGGCCCACTCCATGGGCTTGTCGAGCAGAGCAGGAGAGCCGAAGACCCTTCTTGTATAGGGCCGTGATCAGAGTCGACCTGATCAGCATCCCCAGCTTCTGCGACTGGAAGTTGTACTGGTGCGAGCACACCACTTCCACAGTCTTGGCCACCAGCAGAACCAACACCAGAACATACCCTTCACTGCTATTCCTCTTCCCAGAACCAGATGCAGCGAAGTCAATGAACCGTTGGATCAGGACTGGGCCCACATACATCACACACAGCCGAATGATGGACAGCAAGGCCGTGATGGTCAGGTTACCCCAGAAGCACCGGAACATGGTGTTACGAACCGGGTTCTTTGTCGTTTCGGCCCGTTTCGGCCACTTGGACTCGAACAGCTCCGACATCCTCTCGGCTTGGTGGTCCGGCGCCAGATATGGGATTTCGTCTATCTTGAGAGGGGATTTGTAGCCTTTGCTTAATAGTGAGTTCATCCAATAGAACACGAGCCGAGAAAAAACCGATGCCGATGCGTACGCCGTCACATTCGACCTGCCCAGTAACGGTTCTTTCAATGCCGTTTCGGTAGAGCCCTCCGTATCGGACTCAACCAATGTAATGCCGGTCGATCCTTTGATGGCGAAGAGGAGCAGAATCGCTGAAATGGGGAGGGAGATAAAGGAGAAAACATCGTCGATTTTCATACCCATGTCCTGAAATCCGATCTTGTGAGAGGAAGTCAATCGAAGAATTGCAGATGTGAAGAAGAGACAGGAAATGAAGAAGGAGATGACCCAGTAGATTCGAAGAGTTAGAGGGTGCGTGATTGCTCTGAATCGCTTCTGGTGGGCGATGATCACCGAAATTGCGATGTGGGTTATTGCTTGGATTAGCAGAAACAGAGCTTCGGTTAGCTTCCAAGGCGATTGGGTTCTTTGAACAAAGGCGAGAATGGAGAGAACCGTGTAGGATGTTGCTAAAAGGGCTGTTAGGATTAGAGAGAGCTTGAAAGTGAGATTGGTTTTTACGAGTGTTGAATTGTTTTTGATGGGTGATTTTCCTTTGGAATTCGGATGAGTGGGAGATTTAGAGAAACACAGCTTTTGGATTGCGAAGATGAAGAGGATGAGGAGGAAAACGAGGTCAACGGAGGAGAACAGTGCACGTTGAGGACATGGAGAGAGGAATATGAATCTCAGCCACTGAAATAGGAGTGTGAGAGATGTCGGTTTGTCTGATGATTGAATGAAAGGTCCTGAACATGAGAGAGAAGACATCCAAGAACCACTGGAAGAAGACATCCTTATGTCACTGAAAAATACCTCTCTCTCTCTCTCTCTCTCTCTCTCTCTCTCTCTCTCTCTCTCTCTCTCTCTCTCTACTGTCTGCTTCTTATCCTTCCATTTCTAACTTTCTGCAAAACATGAGCGAGAAAAATGAGAAAAAGCACGGAAGAAGAATAGGTTGCAATCTTATCTATATATGATGATATGAATTGGAAGAAATGTAACCTGAAATGCACTTCTCTTATGATTCTTCAAATTTAAACTACATGAAACTATAACAGAAGCAGTACGAATCAAAAGAAATGCACAGAATATATAACAAAATGGAAAAAGATCACAAAAGGCATATAGCAGATGGTGAGCTTTCAAGGAAAAAACAAAGGAATATGAAGCTTCTGCAGGAGAAACTCTCACCTGCTAAAACCACCCAAAAGAGAGTTCCAAAGGACCATTGGAATATTAACTGGGCTATGAAAAAATGCCCTCTGAGTCAAAGAATGATAAACCCAGAAGGAGAATCGACTCAATTGGTTTGATAGATCTCTCGGAGGAAGAAAGGAGCAACTTTTCTTCGTTGGTAGTTTCCAATCTTTCCACCAACCAAGGAGTACGTTGAGAGCCTCTGATTGTCTTGTTATTATTTTGAGAAGAGAAAAGGTTTAGTTTCAGGAAAAAAGTAAACAAACTTTGTACAAGAAAAAAATTTCAACCAAACCCCATCCGGATTGCAATGATAGAAATTGGAGAGAAACGTAACTTGATATGCACTTTTCTTATGACTCTTCAAATTTAACTGACATGAATAAAAAAATCACAAGAAAGAAGAGAAACAAGAAAAAGCACAAAGAGCAAATATTGGAAAAATTAGATACCTCAAGCATAAAGTACTTACCCAAATAATAACAGATAGAAAGTGAAAATTTTGAGAAGAATGAAATATGACTCAAAAGAGATGAATTTCAAAGGATAAAAGCAGAATGTTTAACTGGCTCGTGAAAAACTTTTCTTGAAGAGACAAAAGAGCGAGAGAACCAGTCCGTAGATCTTTTCAGTGGAAAAGGAGATCTGTCCTTTTCTTCTGCTCATTTTCTATCGTTTCACTAGTAAGAACGAAGGATGTTGAAGCCAGTAATTCTCTCTTTAATTACTACTTGGAGAAGAGGTTCTTAATTTCCAAAAGGCTGAAAAGATCAGGACCAGTCACACTCACATCCAAGACCACCAGGAGGTAAAACTAAACTACAAAGGCGCTGTACAAAGGCATAAAGCAGCTAACTAAAGACACTGTTTATACAATATTTACCCAATCAACATTCAAATGGGCTTTTCCCAGCGAAATGAGGGGCAAAACAACAAAGGCTCAAAAAACATGTGAGAACTAATGAGAATCTACTTATTTATTGCGTAAAAATCAACAAATCAAGCGACGCCAATAGTTCAAAGAATACAAAATAATAATTTCTAAATGCAGTACTACAAAATAACAAATCAAGTGCCCTATAGCGTAGTAGTCTTTTTAAATTTGATGGAAATCTACCAAAGACGAAAAAAATGGTTCTTGGTGAACAGATTTAATAGAAGTTAGCTGACAGTGTACAATAAGCACTAAAAAAAGAGAAAACCCAGAAAAGATGACATGAAAAAAAAGTCTTCCCAGCAACTGCAGTAGCAGAAAAGTAAGGAAATATGCAAAAAGATAGTGGGACTTTCTTGAAAAAATAACTAGATAGGACTAGAGGGTGCAGTCCAACAACCAAGGCTAGGAAAATCAGTAAAATGATTTTCACACCCCCAAGCAACCTTTCCCATTGAATATATTCAAATAAGGACACAGGAACTAGAAAGATACAAATATTTCCTCAGAGAGAAAGTTGGAGAAACAAGAGCAAAAGAAAACCAGACACAACCGCTCTTCACCGCTCTTCATTGTATTGCCACTACTTGTAATCTTTTCACCTGTTTTTGTGTGTGAGAGAGAAAGAAGTTGCTGAAGGAGCACAAGATAGAGGAGGAGATTAATAAGAAAAGAACTGCCTTCTGAGAAAAGGAGAAAAGGAGAAATAGACGCTAGAAAGGCCCGATCTGATAGATAAGATTATCAGCACTTACTAGAGAGGGAAAGCAGCAGAAAGAAGGAGAGAAATAAAACAGCACCGTTTATTCTACATTTCTGCAGCTTGTGCCATTTTTCAAATTCTCACTTTAACAAAACATTTATAAGAGAAACAACCTAGTGGGGCCTTCTTCGACTATTTTTAGATAGATGGTTAAAAAAGAAGAATTTATATAAATTTCAAATAATAAAAAAAATTAGCTTAATAAAATGATTATGATCATTTAAATCAAATTGAGACTTATATCATATGAGAATTCGAAAAAATGAACCCCAAGACAAATAATGGTATTTTTTTGGGGTTATTAGATCGTTAAAAGAAGATATCCTACCATCAACAGTGGATCGTAAACTTTGGTCGGTTTTCGAGACAAAAAGAAGGTTTTAAAAAATAATCTAAAAAATGTGATAAGGGTATTTTTGTCATTTATTTCTTTATGTAGAGGACTTGGTTGAAAGAAATATTAAAAGGCACAGTAAGCTTTCTTTTTTAAAATATTTAAATCTTAATATACTTTTTTCAAAATACGTGAAAAGTTTTATACTTACTTCAAATTTCCCAGAAAAACACATGGCTATTAAAAATGGCATAGTCTATGACCTGGTGACCTCTGAACCATTGGTTGTTTGGGATCTAGTAATGGGGAAAACCAAAAGTGGACTATTCACTTGTAGAATTTATGGCCGGTGTCCCTATAAGCCAATGGTTGTTTGGGATCTAGTAATGGGAAAAAGGATAAAATAGTCATTGTTGCAGAGAGCGGTATACGAGTGACAGGAATCACAACTCATGCCACGTATTCTACTCATGAGCGGTGGGCATTCGAAGCTGCACCAGATCCAATCAATTTGAGAGAGAAATATATTTGTCTCCACATACATGAATGGAGGTGCTTGTTAGTCAGCCATATTATCTGACTACTGAGCCATTTGCTGGGCTAGAATTGTTACGAGATAGAATGGTCCAGTGGGCCTGTTAGCTGCTGTAATTTTTTAGGTTTAACCCACATTATAATCTCTATTATAGGTGGGTTTACATTGTAATTCCCATATAAAAATGTGTCTTATATATTGTAGTTTCTAAGGATACTCATATTGTAATCTTTAAAATTGAGCCCCCACTTACCTTATAAATTCTAAAAGTGGACTTATATTTTAATTCTTAAAGGAAAAACCAATATAGTGAATTTTAAAGGCACGCCACATGCAATCAAGAATTGTTTTATATATATATATATATATATATATAAATATATATATGAGAAGGAATTAATTGAAATTCAGAATGCATGAAATTCTCAAATAAGAGTTTTTGAATGAAACCAGAAATTTGAGAAGGACAGAATTCGGAGTTTGGAATTTCCGGACAATCGCGGACATGAAAGCTCTAAGAGGACATGAAACTTCCAAAAGTGATATTGGAATAATATCTTCTTTAATATAAGGTAAATTAAGGAAGAATAAGAGGAATACTTAAGCATCACCCTAGAGTAACTCAAATACGAAAAAAGTCAAGTCCATTACATTACCGCATGATATCCTTCATCCCTCACCTCTTTAGTATTCCTCCGTGGGAGCTCTTTCTGCATTCTACAATAACAAATTAGTAGGAATTCAAATCATTGATCATTAGAAATATCCATCATTGTTATATTTATACAAGGAGAAAATTGCATCAATTGTGACCTATTCCCTTTTTCTTTCTTTTTTTATATTGTACTAATTGTCATGAGTGATACTTCTAACTTAAAATTACTTACGAGTTGATTCCTTGGCATGTGCCTGAAACAACCCTGAAAATGTCGGCTTGTGTTCACTGCTTTCATTACACAGAGTGACATCTCCTTTCACGTGCCACCTGTTATGTTGGGAGACCTATACACCTAGGCTGTTATAACTGGTAAATAGATTTAGTGGTATAATGCCCACGCTAACAAAAGAGAAAGACTAAAAGTTGCATGCAAATGAAGCAAAATCCATCCATGTTATAATTATAATGTAGATGGAGAATTTTATTTTCAACCATGTTTTTAAAACTTCGCTATGAGCAAGCCATGCTACTTGCTACTAAGGGTGTATTTGTGCACCATCCGTAGAAGAGAAAACGAATTTTCCTATTCCAGATTATATAAGGTCGCCATGTGAGAGCAGGGGTAGATCAAAGAATTTATCCTTGGAGGGGCCACTATGCAAAAATATAAAGATCCTAGGGAGGGAATAATTAAAAACTATATAGTGATTTCTAAAACTACAAGGACGAGCTCCTTTTTTCCAATGAGGTCCCTTATGATCGGTCCAAACTCTTCATACTCATTAGCTACTACCTCCCATGAATTGCCATATGCCCAAATTTGACACTATTCCAACTATTACTCACCTTTGGAAAAAAAATCATATTTTTTGTAAAATCACTGAACTTGAGTCATGAATCAACAAGTTTGGATGATCTAAAGGAGTTTAAAATTTGGCCACATGTAAATCTTTTGATGCCCATCGTCCTTATGATTGGTGTGGGCTTAGGTGGGCCTCATAAGGGAATAATGATATAATATTGAGTGTTTTTTTTTTTTACCCGATATAATATGGAGTTGGAATTTAGGTAAGAAAGAAACGTGAAGTAGAGTTAAAATAAGCAAATGCACATTCTAGAAGAGAGGTGCAGACTAACTAAAAAGCATAAAATAATAAATAAACAAATATAAAAATATCCACAAGCAGCCACAATAAAAGAAAAAAGGGACATTTATCACAAAAATCCCCTTAAATAGAGTAACAACAGTTGATGACCCTAAACTTTTATAATGACGGCCAAGGACATTCAGCCTAAATCATTTCTTTTTTTCCTGTTTTGCCCTTTTTCTTGTTGATGTCAACATAACCAGTTCTCTAATCTGGCATGAGTAATATTTGTTGGCATTAATAAAACATTCGTTGACATCAACATAAAATTATGTTGACATCTACAAAAATGCCTAGTTATTACAATCAGTGACCCTGTAAATTTGTTGACGTTGATAAAGATTCGTTGACATCAACATAAAATTATGTTGACGTCAACAAAAATGCCCAGTTAACAACATGAGTAACCCTGTGAATTTGTTAACGTCGACAAAAGATTCATCAACATTAACATAAAATTGTGTTAACGTCAACAAAAACGCTCAGTTAGCGTCAACAAAAATTGAGTTTTCAATTGCTTAGGGTTTTTTTTTACATCGAGCAATCTCTCTCTCTCTCTCTCTCATTGTGATTGAGAAAAAAGGGGTACGATATTGATCTCTTGCTTCCCCTTCCTCTCCTTCCTCTCTTTCTTCTATTCTACTGTTGCTCTTGATTTGGGAGAGAAGAACTTTTTTTTTTTAGGGTTATGTTGACATCAACTAATCAAGGGTAAAAATGGAATGAAATATTGGATTTTGGGCTGGAGGTCCTTAGCCATCATTATAAAAATTTAGGATCCTCAGTTATTATTACCTTATTTGATGGGATTTTTGAAGTAAATGTACCAAGAAAAAAAAACTGAAAATCATTGTTGGAGTTGGTGTGAACAAATTGAAGCAAGTTTTTAAATTCTTCTCAATCATGGCCCATAACCCTTTTTAGTTGTAGACTCTGAATTCAAGATCATCATCCATACACCTTCTGGTGTTCCCATAAATATAATAATTTGTCCACTTTGCTTTTATTGAAAGCAAAAGACAAGTAGAAAGCCTAAATGTAATCAACAACTTATTTATTTAAAATTCTCCTTAATGTTGCTGGCAGGGAGATAAAATCTCCTCACATAAGTTTGAAAGTGGAAATAATATCCATCAAATGAGAAAACAACCATTCCCTAGATTTAATGGCAGTGATCTTTCCTGCATTCCATCTTGGGCCCATAGAAATTCTTTGGCATTGAAGTCCTGTGATTTATGTCTAAATGTGGTTAAAAATTGAAGAAATAAAAGTGAATATCACTAAATGACCATCGGATAACTTTCTTGAAAATGAATTAAGTGGAGATGAGAAATTTATACCTAATACTAAATCATTTTCCACACCTCAATTTATTTTCCATTGGTTTATTGTTATTTATAGAACTTGATCTGTATTTCTTCAATTTTAGTTAATTATAAGAACACTTACCTAGCTAGCCGCACATAAATTCGCCTCAAAGCTTTTAACGCTACAATAATCTCATATCCTAAGGGTAGCATAGTTGGTTACAAGCACAGCTCAAGAACCAAAGGATGCAGTTTCAAACTTGTGCTTTTTTTTTTAGGCCACTTGGCCAAGCAAAATCCTAATTTACTCTGTGTATGGGAGAGGCAAGGACTTTATGTGCATGGAGAGTGAGGAATAGTTGATTTTTTTTAATCTATCAAAGTAATCGGACGCCTTCATGGTAAAAAAAAATAAAGAAAGAAAGAAAATCGTCAGCATCATATCTGATAGCCCACTTTCACAAATCCAGTCATACGAAGTTACAGTCATCTTTTTTTTTCATTCTCCTTACTATGTTTATTTGCTAGTGTTAGTGTGCTTGCATTTCAGTTTTCTGCAACGACATGATCTCGACAAAGAAGACATATATTTTGGATTTTATTACCAGACGAGCATATCTTCCCATGAACCTTTTCACCCTTCACATAATCATAAGAGGAGATAAAACCAAAAACTTTCTGCTCATTTTCAAAGATTCCGAAAGATGTAAGGGTGAAAGCCATTTTTAAGGTTAGTAATCTCACCCTTTCCGTCCGTGCTTTTATTTCATTCGGTTCTGGGCCTCTGGCTCAGTTCAGTTCACAGATGGGGCCAAGATGTCTTTATTAAGGGATTTTTACAAGGGATATAATAGACCATGAATGATCAAAACTATATCCTAAATATACGTACTATACATGAGACTCCGAATTCTTTTTCCAATTCTACCCAATCTATGCGATATCGTACAAAGTGTTCGATCTCCCTCTTGTATATTGCTTCATTCCCATCTCGTAAAGCACTAAACCTCTTTTTTTTTTCTGCGACCTTCTCATTCCTACTACTTTCTCGATCGTTAAAAAAAGTTCCCAAAAAGGGTAGTCTTTCATTCTCTTCTCGATTATTCATGAGAAACAGTTCCTAAAAGGCATACATATACTACAAAATTTTACAAACTGTTGGTATTGTGGATCTATCCCGTGTCCTCAGGGTAAAGTTATCACAATAGGATAATAACTAAATGGAAAAGAAAAAAAAAAAGAAGAGTTGTAGAGAAACCTTAAGATACTTTTGGATAAATAGAAAAGCAACAGAGAAACCCTATTGAAAACCTTTTTTTAACAATGGAGAAAGTAGTAAGAACGAAGTAAGTCGCAGGAAGAAATGGAGGTTTAGTGCTTTAGGAGATGATAACGAAAGAAAATATAAGAAGAAAATCGATTATTTCCACCTTCAGTTTGTGCGATATTGTATAATTGTACAATATTGGTAGAATCGGAAAAACAATTTGGAGCCCCATGTACAATAATCACATTTGGGATATATTTTGGCCAATGCTATGTTAGGAATTCATGGTCTTTTATATCCCCGTATGGTCAAAATTCCTTTTATTTATTGTAGCCCTATCAGTGAAAAATAAAGTAAGACGAAGACCACGACGACGACGACTGCAAGGCCTTTTTTCTAATGCCAGGGGGCTGAGTCAACTACAGGTGAGGATTCCGATTTCCGAGACATGCAAGGGAGAAAACGATTTTTAAGGTTAGAAATCTCTCCCTTCCTGTCATAGGTTTTGTTTCATTTGGTTCTTGCTCAGCCTTTATTTATTGTAACCCTATCAGTAAAAGATAAAAAAAAAAATTTGTACTACAAGGCCTTTTTATTTTGGGAACGCAAGAAGAGGGAAACTCATTTCTCCTCCGATATGGGTCCAAAGATTATTTGAGACTTGTTAGGTGATTGAAATTTTAAAATGTTATTGAAAAAATATAATATTTATAAATATTAGGGGACAATCCATCACATCATGTCATGAATTTTTGAACGCATTAAATTCTTATAAAGAATTATAGTAATGAAGTAGGCCCTAAAATGATTTTTTTTAGCATAGTGAGAAGCAGGACATGCTAAAAGGTTGCCACTGGAGAGCCCAATATGAGCTTGGATTTCAGTATTTGACTTGGGCTAAACCATGGTCTATCTAGATTAGATCTAATTTTTATAATATCAATCTTTCTTCATATCCAAATCCAACACACAAATAGATAATTAAAACAATTTTAGATTCACCATCAAATTAAAAACAAATTGAAGCTCTGGTTCTTGAAAACGGACGCAAAACTAAGGCCATATATATGAGGATACTTGGGTGAATGGTCCCAAAATAGATTTCTAACATATACAGTGGGGTCAACTATGGGTTTTGGCCTATCTTGTTTACATGATATATACTCAATTTCATCGAATTTAACTAGATTTGAGTTTAGGTCCGCCATCCTAACACAATTGTTTGGTCAAAATTTCAATTTGCTTTTACAGCCGGGGAAATAAGGTTGGATGTGAACAGAAAAACGGAACAAGCAATCTTTAATAAGCATTACAATCCACTAGTATTTTTCATTTTTCATCTTTCATCTTTCATCGTTTTGAGTCACTTCTTTTTCTATCTTTTTTCCCAACTCTTTTGTAAGAATGACAATGACATGATCAATGGGGGATCTAGGATTTTTTTTGGGTGGTACGGGCAATGGTCAAGTGAATAAGTCAAATAACAAAATAAATTTTTAATACATAATTAAAAGAGTTTTTCGAATTATGCGGATGCGGTCACATGTGCATATGGTCACTTGGGTCCGCCCTTGGACATGATGAAACCCATAGCAATGTTATAACCAATATAGGTTTTTTTTTCTTAAAGTACCAATGTAGGCAATATGTCTCAACTATATTTTCTAGAAACTGATAAAGAATGAGACACCACACTCTAAATGACCCAATGTTAGAAAACAAGTGACGGCTCGTCAAATGCAAAGAATTTGACTTAGATTGCAGTGACTCAAGATAGTCCTATTTTTTTTTTTTAAATAATCTTAAAAAATATCTAAAAGTAGTTTAAATGCCTATATTCCTTTAATTTACATGCATTTATGATATATGTATATATATAAGAAAGAAAAATATTATAATAAGGAAAATAAAAGAAAACGATATTAGGTATTAAATAATTTGTTAGTCCAAATATAGAATATAGAGATTAAATGTAAATTTCAAATTGCATTCCCATCATTATTTTTAAATTGCTAACTCTTGTATGTTTTCCTAAAATTAAACTTTAACTATTTAAAATCAGATCAACTGATTAAATGGTTCAAATGCAAACAACTTACTAAACTGAGGTGACTCAGTTGAGGAGTCTTTATATTTAATTCGGTTCTTTGTCAAAATAAGAGAACTTAAAAGAGTCAAAAACCGGCTCAGAAGTTTTTCGACATTAAAATGACCTTAGACCAGCAAGGAACCTTAGGTCGCGACACCATCAAACATCTTTAATACTGTCGTACATATTACTGACTAGAAGCAAGAACAACTTTTAAATCATAAGGCAGGAAGGCCCTTCATCATTATAAAACAATCTTCTAGACTATATTATATATGGTTCCTCTATCATCCTAGCTCCGTGTAAATGGTTACATTTGGTCTTTTGAATATAATTCCGAGTGTTGTTTATTTGGAAAAACGCTTTCAAGAGGAACAATCTGTTTACATTCCCACACACACTAATTTCAATGAATTTACATTCATCTTGGTTTGACATCAATTTGAATTATATCCATCATTAGATTAAATCTCACAAAAAGTATAACTTAAAAACCCTTAAACTTAAGGGTTCCAAATCAAAGATGGTGAGATAATCTGGTTAAGATGATTTTTTTTTGTCCAAACGTATATATTGAAAGGCTTTTTGTCATACTATTCAAGACATGTCTAAGTAGACCCCACAGAGGACTCACAATTTTGTCTTCGTGAGTGGCATCATCCTTTAGGAAAGCATAGCCGCTTTTCCCTTGGGATAGTTTTCCTTTTACACATGTGATAGGAAAACGAGTTTTACATGTTAGTGTTATATTTGTAGAACGCATTGTCATATTTGTCAAAATTATCATTTTCACATGAATTAATGAATATGTCCAATGATTTTAGATTTATTTAGATCTTTTTACATATTTCTCAAAATCTATAAAGAATTAAGATATAAAACTTCACATGTTGATGTTATCATTAATACAAGAATATTAGATGATTTTGGGTCATGAATTGGGTCCCCATGTTAGGACTTTTTCACAAATTACTTAAGAAACATGAAGGTTTAAGATGACCACTTAGCTTCAAAATCTTGAGATTTCTTAGTTCAATAAACAAAAGGAATGATTTGAACTACAAATATGTGGCCCGCATGAATTAAAAAAAAATAAAGGTATTTGAACAATGCACAATTGAATAATGCGCAATAGACCATATATACTATACTAACACCTTTTTAGTTAGGACATGTGAATCACATTCACATACCATTTTCATATTTCATTTACTCATTATATATATATATATATATTTATATATAAAAATTAGTGCAAACTGAAGTCATTCTACATAACCACTAGACATGGAATCATTTTAATGTGTCAACAAGCTCTAACAAACCAACCCCTTGACCTCAAATTTAGACAAGGTATTCAGCATCTACCAAACAAGTTGTTACTATAAAAATAGAAGAGATTTGTGTTTTTGCATTTTGTCTGCGTTCACTGGCCATAACGTCACTGGTGACGAACCCAGAAGAAGAAGTTCTGGTACTTGACAAAAGGAGATCGATTTTTATCGAATACAACGACAAGGGGGTCCTAATCCTCCGTTGAATTTTTGTAAATGGTGTGTATTGAAGACCTTTTAACCTTTTCTTAGTTATTGACAACTTCCTTCACATGCACTGATGCACAAGAGGCTGATTGTATGGCCCACTGCCGACGGAGACTGGGCCTTAAACCTGAGCCGTCTAAGGTTCAAGTGGAACCATTCATTGCACTGATCATATATTTCATCATTATGAGTGTCCCGTTGGGTTGTCGTGGTATTCGTGATTACAAAGAGTAAATAAATCCAATTTCTTTGGTGGGGTCTACTTAGACTCAATTAAAATGCTTTAAATAGACCATTGTACTAATTATAATTTATAACCCAACCATTATTCCTCACCGGGTGAATCATGAAAAAACATGCACATGCACATGCAAATGCAAAAAGGTAATATGGGTTTTTTGTGGCTAAACTCATATGACCACATAATTCACCTTCTCATCAGTAAACATCTTGTCACATGTGGATCTATTAGAGGCCGACACAGATAGAGTGTAACCCGATGGAAGATTTTTATTTGGGTGGTACGGTATATGATCAAGTTAAGAAATTAATTAAATAATTAAATTAGATCTCTTACGATAAGATATTATGTAAGACTTTTCTCGAGTCACGCAGTGCGACCGCACCTGCTTGCACTTGGGGCCGCCCCTAGGTGTAATTACGCAATGCATAGGCAGGTATGATCATCTTCCTTGGTAGGATTGTGTGCCCCCCTATTCCATTGACTGTTGTTGTTGCTTTGGGTGCACCCTCCACATGGGTAAATGATTGTATGTGTGTTGGGAGTCCCCAATGTTGGAATTTTGGTTTTTGCTAGCTGAGAGTGACTCCAAATTAACTTGAGATCCTCTTTGTAAAAGTGGAGCCTCTTAAACGGCAATATGTTATCAAGCTCAGTAGAATCTTAAATATCAACATGACCTGAACTTTATAGATTGTAGTTTTTCTTTTTTTTAACACATTGTTTTGTTTTTAATTTTTTTAGAAGCTTTATTTTCAAATTTGAATCTCATGTAAAAGGACATACAAAAATCGATCCCAATCTGAAAGCAACTGAATACTAAGGGGTGTCTCTTCTCAAACATGAAATAACCGCTCACGGATTGATCCCTGGACCCGTAGAATGTATTGTAGGTTGTATGCCACTCACCCATCTATCATAAAAATAAAAAAAATGCAAGTGAATACTATGTCCATGGATTTGAATATAAATCTAGCTATGCATTTCCAAATCCAAAAATTGGCTTATATGCCCACCATAGTTGGGAAACTCTCCAACTTGACTCTTTACTCTCCGGAATTATCTCATTTTAATGAAGGACCGAGTTAAAAATAGGGAAGACTTGGCCGAGCCATCTCATTTTAATAAGTCATTTGCATTCCAAACCATTTAATAGGTAGATCTAATATTACAATAATTAAATTTATTTATAGGTAACTATACTTGAGGTTAGAGTTAGTAATTAAAAAATCATGACTGAAATGTAATTTGAAGCTTATGTTTAATCTTTTACATTCAATATTTGAACTAACAAATTGTATAATGTATAATATCTTTTATTTTCCTTATTATAGTATTTTTCTTGCACATATAAATTTATTAATTTAAGTTGATTATTATGAATCTTATAAATTAATTTATTTTTTATTTTGTAAGGAATGGATTCATTTTTAATTATTTAAAAAAGAAAAACATGGCTCTCCCAAGTCTTAGCATTGACTCTATCCAATTCAATTTTTTTGAGTTTTCTCACTATTGTTTTCAGAACTCAAAACTTCTGCTATTTCAATTGATAAAAATCCGGTGACATTGCATGTGGGGTTAATGAGGTGTGCATTTGCAGTTGTATTAATTAATATGGATGGAATTAAATAGTGCTAGTAACCAGCAATAATGGCCAGACTAGACTCTGCTTTTTCTGGAATGTTCTACACTGGCCTACTCTCTATGTTGACAGTCTACAACATAATGAAGACAGAAAAACAAAAACTACTTCTTTACAAGTTAAATAAAGACCATTTATTCTGCTTTCCCTAAAATGAAATGAAGGAACCTACAAACATTATGGACAGAGAACAAGCATAGATAATTCATAAGTCACCTTCACAGGCATGTAAATACAATTCGCCAGACTACAGGATACCAACACTTGTGTCCCAACAACAAATTTTTTAAGTAACAAGTGGGATGAAGTTAGGGTGGTCATAGGCTGGGCCCAGATTGTTTTGAACTGGATTGGGGCCTTGGATTTTAGAAATTTCAGAGCTGGGGTTGTGATCGAAAGCCTAAAGAGTAATCTGATCCAGGCCAAATAAGTAGTGGCTGTAGTTTAATAACTGATTTGCCCAAACAAGTGATAGGAAAGCCCGGCTGCTGTAGACTGATAGATTAAATGGGTTGCCTTGGGCCTGACATATAGGAAGCAGGCCGGGCTTGGCTGCCCTTATGGGCCGTGTTTAACCTGGGCAAATATAGGCCAGTGTTTCTAAACTCAGGCCAGGCCTATATATGTCACTGCTGGCCCAACCCGTCCCGTCCCATGAACAGCCCACCACCCCCCTCCCTACATGAAGGTAAAAGAGCAGTCTTTTTAATAGATTTTTATTAAATATTTGTTTTAGTTCTGGTTAGACAGGAATGCAAGTGGACCATAGACATAAACCCTAATCATCAATTCTGATCAAATGGCTAGGAATGAATGTTCAATAGGGCTTAAAAAATTTACTTCATAAAACTTATCCACCATAACCTATTATAAGATGGGAGTATAGCGAGCCCTGCACTGCATGAATATCTCTTTCGAAATGTAATGTTTATTGTTCTCAGTGATATGATATCTACAGTCTATGGTACCCAAAATGCCGCGAAAGGTATAGTAGCGTCAAGATATCATTATAAGCTAGTAGCCATAATGATCTAAAAGCCATGAAATGTTGGACAATGGAAAAGAGAGAAGCCTGTGGTTTATTGCCTATTTGATGGTCCTACAATGAATGCCACAAATTTCCTGTGAATAGAAAATTCCAGAGCAATGAGTCCCACAAACGTTGCTCATGTTCAGAAAATATGCCAGAAAAGTATGCGGTCAAATATGAAGAGGATTCACAACTCTATTTCTCTACGGGCACGTTTGTGTACACACTTTTTTTTGCAGAAATAGAAAATTGTCACGTCAGCAAATTTTATAAAAATGGAAACCTCGAAAAAGGATTTCTGTAGTATTTAAAAATTTATGTTTGATGCGAATTCTTTTTCTTCGTTGGATTGGTGCTAATGTTGTTTGGTGCGACTGTGGATTTCTTATAGAAAATTTAGATTTCTTGTTTGGTGAAATAATTTTTTGAAGAAAAATAACATAACATGTATATTATTTATTCAACATCAAATAATAATTTTATGTAAAGAAATAAAAAATGAAAGAGTTGTAGGGTTTTGTGTTGAAATGGAAAAGAGTAAGGAAAAGAGGGAGAAGTTTGAAGTTTTTCAAGGAAATCAATTTCCCATACCCCCCATAGGAAATCCCTTACTAGCATTTGCAAAGAAAATGCTGACGAGGCAGGAAATCGTTTCTGTGAAATTGTTCTGCACCAAATGCATGAAATATGGATTTTCCGCAAAAAACTGTCTACTTTTCTACAGGAAAAGTGTTAGACAAACATATCATATAGTAAAAGTGCTTTTAGGAAGGCAAGGATGAACACAAGTTTCCAAACAACTTGTGGACTTGTACCCAAAAAGGGCATGATTCAGGATATAAAAGGGCATGATCCAGAATTCCAGATCCCAGGATATGGATAAGTTTCAAATTTGAGTTTGAGATTTCGTAGATAATCGCAAAGGATTGTTGGAAATTATAGAATTTATTTTTTGGATTTTGGTTTCTTGGAAATATCTTATTTCATAATCATGCATTTTTCATGTAAAAAAAGTTTTGAAAACCCCATGAGAAATAGACATTTTGAGAATTCTTTTTTTTTTTTTTTTATGTGTGTTTTATTTGAGACTTGCCTTTTCACTTTCTCTAAATAGAGTCTTATCATATCAAATACGTTGAGAAGGAAGTAGGCATTTATAAAAAAGATTTTTTAAATAATCATGCTAGTGTATAAAATCTGGATCCATTTATAGATGGAAATGTTATCCATGCGTAACATCTAAGCATATTTACATGTGTTTGCGTTCATTTACGTATATATAGCATGCATACATGACATAAAAATAGTGTGTTCATGAAGAGACCATTTTCATATGAAAATTCTCACATTAGCAATAGTGTGCAATGATTGCAAACCTCTTTGATAAAGAAGGCACTTTGCGTTATCAAATCCCTTTGCCACATTTTTATTTTCTATGAATCCTATGGGCTCCATGTTTTTAATCCAAATAGTTTGAACTTTTTCTTGACCCATTAAACCCAATTAAGTTTTCACGTCATGAACATTTATTTATTCTACTGTGTATGCAAGTTTTACATATATGATTCGAACCGTACCTTTTACTCACGTGAAAATGATGCTTCCAAACAAATATGTATTGTGTGTTTCACAAGCCTAAATTTTAGGCATGCAACTGCATTTATATATCTCAAGTATAAAAGTATAAAACACAAAGGACTTTAGACCAAGTTCTTCTCCATTTTGCCCTACATACCCCATGATTGTTTGCAATATTCCTTTCCACTCTTGGATAATTAGACCAAGTTTGCGTATGGCCTTAGCCTCAGGCCAAGCATGATCTCATCCATTTTCAGCCCGTAACTAGGCCCGGATAAACCCATGCGTTTACAAATCCAACCTTAGTCTTTCAAAACAAGGCCCATTTTTGTGTGTGGAGGGGGGGGGGGGGGGGGGGGAGCCACTTAGTATCAAACACTCATGGTCAATGGTGTTGGCAACTTGTATATTACAGACATGCCCGGGAATTCATCCCTCATCTTCAATTATAAAGAATGAGTCTTGGCCAATAGTTCAACTTAGACAAAAATAAAATAAAACTGGCTAAACTACTTTATTATGGGGCTAAATATAGGTAGTAACAGACCATGGGCCTAAAACCTCAAGCCAAAAAGACCTGAACTAGGTCTGGGCCCATGCTAGCCCCACCACTGGGCACAGTCCCCTTCTTAGGACTCATTAGATTGGGGCAGGAATACAGCACATGTACTCTCTTTTTGGAGTGGCCGAATCCAGTGCACCTATTAAATATATCTCAGGATTGGGAATAATGTTCTCCTACCAGCTACTGCTTATGCAGTCTAGTTCTGTTGGGCCATTTGGGCACACCTTTAATTGGTGCAGGCCCTTTTTCTCTCTCATTCCCCCTTGATCTTCTACCATACCGAACTTCACTACCATCAAACTTTATCCACCGTTGGATTAGATTTTAAAGAAATTTATGGTTAAAAGGCCACTAAATACTGAGGCTATTAAATCAAGGGCTATAATTATCTTTCTAGACTGATTTTTATCTTGACCCTTATCAGTAACGAAACCTTTTCATGTACCCCACCCCTCTAATAAGAAGGCTTCTTAAGCGAGCCCCATGAGCTGAACTTCATATTGTTTAGATGCACTTTGCTCATAGGATAACATTGCCCATGGATCAATCCAAAATGTCCAATTAACAGATGAGCTAATGAATGGAAGGATGGTTGAAATTCTGAAATTGTGGGATTGACGGTACCTTTTCTTCACAATTATTATTTTTCCCTCTTCATTTGTCCAAGATTAATTAAATAATTAAGAATGGAAACCATGCTTGAGCCCCATTTGGATCCTTATTGCTCTCTTTTTTTACCTGAAAATCAATTTACCAGCAAATCTATATATAGGGCAGTAAATGGGTTGGTTCTGGTCCGAGTCCATGGTGGATCCGGAACCGGAACCGTTAAGGAGAAGGTGGAACCGGATCGGACCTGAAACCGTTTCGGAACCGAAATCGGAACCAGATATGGAATGGATCTGAATCCAAGTCCGGGTCTAGGTAGAGAATGATATTAAAAAAATATATGGTTTTTAGAAGATATTTTCGAAAATTGAGGTAATATGTCCGGTCTCTGGTCCACGTGTCTGAATCAAGGTGGAACCGGACCCGAATCCATTTATTTATCAGGGCCTAAATAAAGACCCAGACCCGATTTTTAATGGGTTAAAACCTTAGATTATAGGAGAATCGGAAACCCATTTACATCCCTATCTATATATACCTGTAATTGGCTGTGGCAAAGGATTAAAAAACTACTGCAGGGAAAACTTGACTTAGGTCATCCAGACACGTGAGTGATTGATACACATAAACCCATCTATCTGCGATCGGTTTACAAAGAAACCCAACCCGACCCGACCCAGGCCCTACTTCAACTTACATGCAAGGTCGGGTCGCAGGTCGCGGCTGTCCTTGTGGACCCGCTCCCCCCCAAGCCGCACCCACGAACAAAACACAGGACCGTCGATAGCAATCGCGCTCGCGCCTCATCTCGGCGCAAGTTAGCAAAACCCTAGTTTGAAGGCGAAGTCGAGAGATGGAGATGGAGATGGAGACCGAAGAAACCCAATCTTTCAAGCGTTTGAGCATCAAAAACTCCATTCAAACCAATTTTGGAGACGATTACGTTTTCCAAATCGCTTCCTCGTATTCTCCCTTCTCTCTGTCTCTCTCTATCTATGTATCTATCTATGTGTGATTTTTTGTGGTTAGTTTCACGAATAAATGTGTTATCTTGTTCTTTGGATGGAAGCAAGGAGAATCCGAGCTTGGCAGTTTCTTTATCATCGAATGCAATCAAATTCTATTCTCCTGAAACGGCACAGTATTTCGGAGAGTGCAAAGGTCACTCTGGAACCATTAATCAAATCTCATTTTCGAATCTTCTATCATCATCATCATCGCCGCACATCCTGCGTTCGTGTTCTTCGGATGGGACCGTCAGATTCTGGGACACAAGGACCTTCAAACAGGTACCAATGACCAATGTGAAATGCAATTGGTAACTGTTTCATTTCTCCTTAGCTTAGATTAATGAAGGACCAAATAAGCAAACAAGTTGTGCCCAGTTTTTGAGTTGGGTTGTTTTGCAATTGAAGTTTTGGTCAAACTTGGTTGATCCTATCATTGAATGGAAGTGATTTAAATTGGAAAAAAAATATTCAGTAATTCTATATAGGTATGATTTGTAAATTATTGTTATTATTATTATATATGGTCCTCATGTAGATGAGCTCAACATTTTTATTTTCTTTTTCTTTTTCCTTTGAATGTGTTAGCTCAACATAAACACTGGTTAATTTTGTATCCCTCCAAAGAAGGGAAGTAGTGGCCTTTCTTTTCTTTTCCCTTGTAAGCACCTCTTGGCCCCCCTAATTTCTGTGGTCATGGCTTAGGTGTCTTTGCTAAGAACTGGATCCTCCCAAGAGATATTCAGCTTTAGCATTGGTGGATCAGCTGGTAATCTCCTTGCAGCAGGATGTAATTCTCAGGTACTTTTTTTTTTTTTTTGGTAAAAAAAATGTATTCATCAACTGCGCTGCACCCCCCACCCTCCCCCACCCCCACACCCTAAAAAATAAAAATAAAAAACCCGAAGGCATGATTAAAGAAAACTACCACCAAGTGTATCTAAGTGCATTAATAAAATATGCTTCTACAAGGTGTTGGTGTACAAATGACCTTGAATATTTCTTAAGGCTTCCTTACTGCAAGATATTTTGTCTCATTGGAGTCTTTTAACACCACTAAGATTGGAAAAAGTTAGAAGCAGCTATTCCTTTGTTACCATGCAGCACCATGGCCATCCCGCCAGGCCTGACTTTTCCTTAGCAGCCCCATCCACTTTAAATTTGAACACGTGAACTAGAGGCTCTACCCACATTTCCATCATTGTGAAATGAAGATGTCACCTTGCATGACAACTCCCAGTTCTTTACAATATCTAATGTCCAATCCTCGAATTCCTTCCTTGAGATCCATGAGGCTACCATATACTTGGATAGCTCAAACATGTCCTCGACCAGGGTCTTTTTTTGGAGAACACCTTTCCAGTTCTTTTCTTCCAACTTGACAATGTCGGCTGGTGCTAGCTTTCGTTTTTAGTTTTCCCCTATTTTAAAAAGGACCCTTATCCCAGTTATTTTTTTATTACATCCTTTAGACTTTCCACCTATACCTGCAAAATGTTGAATAACTGCAGCTAGGGGTGCAACTCAGGAGGAAAACTGGGCCATGTATTGATACCTTAATGAAGCCTGGATTGCTGAGCTTGATCACAATCGGGTTAAGTCAGCCCTACCCCTACCATTGATGGCAAGAAGTACAATAATGATGGCCAAAAATACTAAAAAAACCATAACTTCCGAGATAATAGGCCTGACCACATTGGCTAAAATCTCTCCAATCCAATGCCAAACATCAATGAACCCCTGAACAGTCCCCCTTCTTAAGGAAAAAGGGGAAAACTCCTAACACCTGCTTCCTTGCTATCAATCGTGCCTATCTGCATGCAGATCTGATCTACTGGTTGCTCTACTATGTTTCACAACAATCTGCTGCTATGCTTCCTATTACCATATTTGTGAAACGAGGAGATTAATAACATTATTAAAAGCGGAAAGGGAGAGAGGAGCCTGGGAGAGACAAAATGAGAGATAAGCAAATGGTAGATGGAGAATAGAGAGGAGAGGAAGCGGATGGTGAAGATAAACAAATTCACACCATGTTTGATGATGTATATCCTGAAAGGTTGTACGGACTGCATGGTGCAACGAGAGGAAAGAGGGGCCCAATGGGAATACGAGGCATGCTTCCCAACAAATGTGAAGAGGTGTTGCTCATGTTTTCTAAAAATGTAGGGGTTTAGATTCCAATGAAGTGGAGGTTTTGGCAATCTTGGAAGCTCTTTGTTTATTTTCTGCTTTCTTTCAGGACATGTTGGTGGTGGAGAGTGACTTCTAATGTGGGTGGGTGGGTTTCGAGGTGCGGATCAAGACCTTGGAAATTCTAGTTTCATTTTAATGACATCAAGAAGCTGTCTTCAGGATTAGACTTTGTTTTTTGTCATGAGGTTGGATTGGCCAATAGTATGGAAGATGCCCTAGCCAAACTGGGGGTGGATAGAACTTCTCCATGGTTGGGTTTTAGTTTGTAATTGGGTTGGTGGCAATGTTTTAAAACTCGACCAAGCCGACTCGGACTTGGCCGTGATCACGTCGGGTCATATCCGACCCGGCCGAGTTTTCTTCTTATTCTTCTTCTCATCCCATCTCTCTCTCTCTCTCTCTCTCTCTCTCTCTCTCTCTCTCTCTCTCTCTCATGGCTTCCAACACCTTCCACACTCCACCATCAGAACTTCAAATTCTAAATCCTTCACTAGTCTCCTTCAACATCGCACCCATGAAAACCCTAAATTGCTAAACCCTAAATCCCTTTCTAGTTTCCTTCCACACCAAACCCATCAAAACCCCAAACCCTATGCTGTTGCATCTTCCATGATTCCATCTATCCTATGATTCCGTCTTCATCCTCCTCCTACCTCTTCTCATTCTTTTAATGAAAACCTATCTCTGAAATGATTAGAATAAAAACCCATTCCCCTCCCCCCTTCAATCTCCACTCCCCTCCCTCCTCAATCTCCCATTTTCCTCCACCCCCTTATGCGAAAGAGACAAAAAGAAGAAGGGAGTCAATCTGACCGGACTTGACTTGACCTGACCTTTGCTGAGTCTGAGTTTAGATCATTGGTTGGTGGGTTGTGGGGTATAATGCTCTACACACTTGGTGTTCCCCTTTGGTGGGCTTTAATTTATATCTATAGCTTCTCTTCATCTTTAATAAAAAAATTTTACCCGTTACCAATTTTGAAGCACTGGTATGGTGACTGGTGAAGCTGGCAAATACTGCCTCCAAATTCCAATAGGAATACTCAAATCTATTGCCTTTTTTCTGTTTATTTTCAATCTTTATGTTTTTTTTTTTTTGCTTTCTCAAGTATTTCTTGTATGCAGATACTCTTTTGGGACTGGAGGACAGGAAAACAGGTGTCATGTTTGGAGGATTCCCATGTGGAGGATGTTACTCAGGTCTTCATTTGATTTATACTTGATGTTGCTGCATACAAATTACAAATGCACCAAGTTGGCATATCTTTTTGCTATTTTCAAGGACAAAGTTCTTGGATTATTTGTAGGTTCAACATAGTTTCCGGAGTTGTTGTTTCCATCTTAGAATGCAAGCTTGATGTGGTGACTGGTGATGCCTCAATCCTCTGTGCACCTGTCATACTTGTGCATTCATGTAGTACTCATCCTTAGAAGAGGGGGGGTCGAAAAAGCCTTTTTTATTGTGCTCGTCCTGATAGTGGCATGAAATGCTGGTTCTCTTAAAAGGAAAGGCTTATATTTCTGTCAATGGACAAGATATTATAAAGTAGCATTCATACATCTGCAATGAGCCTGCATGGTCATGCATTTACAGTTCTGGTTTATTTTTATTATTTGATGCCTGTTTCTAGATGTCTGTATCTTGTTCTTAACCATTTGTGACAACTGTGTGACTGTTATTAGGTTCATTTTGTGCCAAACGCTCAGAATAAGCTTGTTTCTGCTTCTGTTGATGGACTGATGTGCGTCTTTGACACTGAAGGTCATATTAGTGATGATAACCATCTGGAGTCAGTGAGTATGAGCCTGAAATTCTATTATAGTTTTTGAAGTTATTTTATTTACAATATCTCATCAGATTGCTACCTGAACATGACATGCAAGTCCTTACTTTTATTTCATTACCTTTATTGGGCAAAGTTTGATGCTTGCCTGAAGGATCTCCCTATTCTGGTACATGTTAGTTGTGTTAATATGGTTTATGACTTCAGAGGATTTTTTTTTTCTACCAAAGGTTGCTTTCCTTGATGTCATTTGTTGTTCGACCTACATGGGAAGGTGTCACCACTGTAGATAATGAAGATACAGGCACTATTTTATCCTTTAATTGGTTTTCCCCCTTTTGAGATGACGATGAAAAATGCAGAATTGCCCCGTTGCAAAGACTGACTGGAGTAGTTCCTTTCTTAGGAGTTTTGGTATTCTGACTGTTCCATTCGCATTTTGGTGCTACAACACATAGCAGTCTATCACTCATGGGGAAATGACATAAATCCAATGTTACTAGACTCGATGTATAACATTGGAGGAAGGGGACATGTTTCATGGGTCTGCTCTATTTAACTTGAGGAAAGAAACATCAACAATCATCACCATAATGTGATATATAACATAGCGTCTTTTTTAATTGAAGTATGATACATGCACTACTTTTCTAGATCGATAGAAGTTTGCACTTTATATTTGCTGTTAGTTGGCATAATGCGAACCTCTACAAACTGAAAAACACAGACATACATCATTAGCATGTATTATATGGTTGGGACAGTTTTTTCAGATTCTCAGCTTCAGCCCCACATACACCAGTCCAGACTACATTCTGTGCTAAACTCATAGTGAAACTTACTCTTTCTCTTGAGCAATGTACATGAATTGAATGCATAAGTTTAGTTGCTTTTGGAATGGTAATTGTACTGCCTCAGTAAAAGGCATTTCTACGTCATATGGCAACGGATGAAGCCTTCACGAAAACTAAGCCATCCACAACTTTAAGTATAGCATCTAATAGCCAACTTTGTGTCAGTGCCTACAATTTTTTTTTCTGAAGAGTGTGTTATACTGCTAGCTATATCTTGGATATTTGAAACAGCTTTATCAAAGTCTTTATTGTTCTAATAATTTGTGAATGCAAGTAATGAGTATAAAATTACCCTTGCTGTTCGCATACTTCTTAATTGGTTGTA
This sequence comes from Persea americana, assembly GCA_029852735.1. Classification (NCBI taxonomy): domain Eukaryota; kingdom Viridiplantae; phylum Streptophyta; class Magnoliopsida; order Laurales; family Lauraceae; genus Persea; species Persea americana. Next base: position 38,298,159 of record CM056817.1, read on the forward strand.
TTCTTATAAGATTCTACATTAGACTCCATTGGAAGATTGTGCTTGCAATTCATGACATTCTATTTTCCTGCAATCAAGTGATTCATTCGGTTACCTTTTGTTAGTGCTCAGTTGGACTTTGGAAACTGTGAAAAACACAATTTTCACATCTTATCAATTCATATGGACTAGAAAAATGGAAAGACTAAATCTGACCAAATTTTTTGTATGCCAATACGTAAAAAATAAAATGATCTAACCAATCTTTGTGCCCACTGCAGGTGATGAATGTGGGCACTTCAATTGCAAAAGTGGGGTTCTTTGGAGAGTTGAATCAAAAGCTTTGGTGCTTGACGCATATTGAAACCCTAAGGTCTTTTGAAACATCAGACCCCATTTACAGACTGTAAATAACATATTTTGCATACTATATTTGCTTGTAGCACATCAATGAGTGACTTGTACATTAACTATATATTTTTGTTTCATTACTAGTACTTTGGCATGCGCAGCAAATCAAAGCAACTTTTTAACCATTCATATTCTATTTAGCATTTTCTGGAAATTCATCCGTCTCTCATTGTTTATAATGCTAAGTTACTATTTTTTATTACTATGTTTTTGCTTGTGTCTTATTTAATTTTAATTAAGTGCATCCTATGCTTTTGTTCAGAAGTCCCTGCTATCTCTAACTGGAGTGAGTGGGGTAAAATACCTATCTCAGAATCTTTACAAACAGCTGTTTGAATTTTTTCCCCTTGTCCTTTGAATTCTGTTTAACATGGTCAATTTTAGTTCCTACAGTTTTGTCATACTCTAAATATATAAGAACATAAAGTGAAATTATTTTGGTTGCATTGGTTCTTGAGAGCACTGAGAACATTTCTCTGTGTAGTGCTTTGTGAGTTGTGGCATTCACGACCGCTTGTGTGCAGTGAAGCCATCTAATTATCTGAGCCATTAGTGGTTTAGAAGTTAACTACCATCTATGGTCCACTTCTAGCCACATGACCATAAGGTAATACATGGTCTTAGCCAACTTACAACTATTGTTCTGATGGTTGGAAAAAACCAAGGCACAGCTGAGAAAATCTCGGCTGAAGGTATTGACTCTTGAAGCCCAAGCCTCTTGTCAGACGAATGAAAGGGAAAGTACTTTGAATGCTAAAAAGTTATGATGAATGATAATACTAGCATTAGGCCATCACCCTTTATATGTTTTCAAAACAAAATAACTTTTTTTCTATAATGGAGGGGTGTCCAAGCTCTTTGGGCTAGACTAATCCCTATGGGCCCAGGGGGAGCTAGGTAAATCCCCTGTGGCCCCTGTGTGGTAGCGCAGTTTCAAATCCTCAACCTCCAGGAGCAAACTGTGGTCCTAGGCCAACTGAGCTACGCCTCGGGGTTCGAAACAAAATAGCTTTATACTGCTGATTGCATGTGGTGACTTGGAATGCACATTGCATTATAGCAGCCTTCTAAATTGAGGCAAGGAATGGTCATATAACTACTGATGTTATCACTGAAATTAATATTAAAAACATTACTGACCTTCATCATTTATACAGTAACATAAGAAGATAAGTCTTATTGTAAAAATGATTTAATACCAACAGCGCATTCAGTCAAGTTGATGTAATAAAATGGGGGTGGAAATGGGGTCTTTTGTAGGCTATTGTAAGATTTGCCTGACTCTCACATCAGCTGAAACCCACACTGTGATGGGTGTAAATTAGTGTACCTCTGGTATTATCTGTAGATTACCCATATAATATTAAACTGAGAGATTACTTCTCAACCTGTGTGTGAATAGCAGGTTTAGAAAAGGTTAATCCTTAGGCAACTAAAGGGCAATTGTGGCCTCGGTGGTTCTTTATTTTTTTTTGAGCCACATAAGCTGTGGACTAGGATAACCTCTCTTGATTGCCTATGTAGGTGGGGACATCCAGTAAACTATGAGATTGGCGAGTAATGGATACTTGAGACAAAGACCTTTGTATTGGAGAACTGTTCGTAACATTTGATGTATCTTTCTTTTACTTCTATATAAAATATTTTTATCTATCTAAATGGTCTGTGGAACTGGGAGTGGATTCTGGTCAGGGCATTCCGTTGAATTGGATCACTAATTCGATGGATATGATGGTTTCATAGGAGAACTTTTGGCATATGATTCTTCTTCATCTGATGGGTTCACTGGATGAATGTGTTGGATTATAGAAAATCGGCTGCTTTAATTGAATTAGCCAATTCACCATAGCAATCAATCAATCAACCCAAGCAAATTCATAGAGGGACTGCTTTGGATCTGAAACTCAGTTCCAGTTCAACTTACTCGATATCGAATTGGGGAATCAATTTGGAACTTGACCACATTGCATTGTGATGTGGCCAGGTGAAGCTACTTTGCTTTTACAACAAAGAGTTTTTTGCTAGTGTCGGTGCAGGCCCTGAAACTTAAATATGAAACTGTCATTCCATTCATTTTCTTTATATATCCCCATTCCATCAAGCTCTTCAAATATTACCTATAGTTACCGTTTGCTATTGGTTCCTTGCCATGATTTAGTCCCCAGTAATCTAAATGTGCACCATGGGTTTTGGGTTCTGAATTTTGATTCCTATTTGCTAACATTACCATCCTTTCAAAGTCATTCTTGATGAAGTTGCGATTGAGTATTTGCATTTATCTACAAGTGGATTCTTCATTATCCTCACTTGATATTTTACTATTTGGTAGACTTTGTTGCTCACCATTTTTTTTAAAATCCTCATAATCATACAATTGGCCAGGCTCTTACTCTCTCAAACTCAGATCTATTTATATTCTCACAGATTCTTTATATTCCTACTATGACCCTTGATGCAAGGCTGACTCACTTACCAGAAAATTAAGACTAGCTATTTCTTTGTTCGGACTGAACTTGCCTTTGTTCTTTTTTATTGTCCCCTTTTAGATTTACATTTAGCTTTTGGTCCTAATTATTATTGTTCCTTGCAGTGTATGGGACTGGAAAGATGCAAGTAAAGAATGTGATTTCGAAGAAGCACGTTCATTGGCTTCTGACAGCTGGAACCGCGATCATGTATGCTACTCCTATGTTCTGAATTCAAAGCCTTGGAATATGCTCACTGTCTTGTGACTACGATGTACCCTTATACAGTCATGGCATTGCCTCAATTTTTTGTAACTAATGTTGGCTATTTTCATACCTATAGATTCTTGACAGTCATTAATATTGCATTATATCTCAAAGGTCACTAATTTTTTGTTGGGATGAGAGGCAAAAAATCAGCAGCAGAGTCACAAGTTATCCAAACAAAGTTCAAGAAGAAGGATGAGTCCACTTGCCTCTTTAGGTTTTCATGCATCACCTGACTTAACCAAGTTTAGATACCATGAACTCACCCTGCTCTACCAAAATAATAGATCAGCCACTTTTCTTTCTGCAATTCCAATGTCGATCTTACCATTTAGTTGTTGTACAAATTTCTGTATTTATTTGTTTCAGCTATTATTCGTCGATCAAAGATGTTTAGAAATAGTCAGTCATCAGAATCTCAAGACTCTCAAAATGATCAGTTTCATTTAGATCATCACAGTTCTATGCAGTTCTATATGATGTCATAGGGTCCTTGTCATGGCCTGTGTGTTCCCTGAGAGTTACATGACCAAATGATAAGCAATCTGTCTACTGCCACAGAAGACCAGTATCAGCATCATCTTGATGGTGTTTTAGGATGCTTGTTTTGAATCACTCGTGCCAGCTTAAAGTTGAATTTTGAATATGGCATACATTCCTTGTTGGTTGAACTCAGTTCTATTGTTTTGTTTTGGCAGGTTGATTATTTTGTTGATTGCCACTATTCTGAAGTTGATGATCGAATGTGGGTGATTGGTGGCACAAATGCAGGGACATTGGGCTACTTCCCTGTAAACCACAGAGGAGTGGGAGCAATAGGATCTCCTGAAGCTATTCTTGAGGGCGGTCATTCAGCGGTTGTCAGGGCTGTACTGCCTGTTTCATGCACACATGTTCGCCTCACTCGGAAACAGGGAATTTTTGGATGGACAGGTGGAGAGGATGGCCGCTTGTGTTGCTGGTTATCTGATGAATCTTCTGAAGCAAACAACTCATGGATTTCTGGTTCCCTTGTTATGAAATCTGAGAGGCCTAACAGGAAAAGCAGGCATCATCCTTACTGAAAGCTCGGCTTTAATTGTGTATTCCCATGCTCTTATGGAGCTCGTCTTTTTGTGTTTGATGTCATTATAGTATTTATTATGTTCGGGCAATTTGATTTGAAAGAGAAGAAACGATTAAAAGAAAACAGTCCTTGAGAAGAAAAAGATCCTGGGGTTAAGTAACCCTTGAAAAGGATTTTGACAATCCAATCTGTTGTTATCATGTTCGTTAGTGAGTGAGTTTGCAATTTGCATAAAGTAGTGAATAATGTTCTTTTCAATATTCTTCTGAGACATTTAAACCATGAGTAGCACAGCACCCATATGAAACTTCAACCTATTGCTGAGTTATGCTTGGATTGAAGTGATGTCAAACTGGCATGGTGAGTATTGGTCCAACAGTTGACCCCAAATGATGGGATCAGACTTTGATGATGATTGTAGTGATATAATGATCTGCCTCAGTGAGAAATTCATTCTGCAGTGCAGGTTTTAGGGAGAAGCTTTGTCATTCCATCTGAATTGATTCTCTCTGGGGTATCTGCAGCTTATCACTTAGAATCCAGATCACTGTGGGGCAGTCCACAGAGAACTCTACTCTCTGTACACCAAGAAAACATCTTCAGTGGTGCCCACAAACCCAAAATGCTTGAAAAACCATTGCTTGTAGCAGCGCGTCATTTCATAACATTGGAGCCATATTTGGTCCAATTCATCTCATCAATAGAACTTGCTGTCTGGTTGTACAGAAAAGAAGAAAGCAGTGTTCGGCAGTGAAAAAAAATATCCCGACACAACTGCAGATGTCAAGATAAACGATCTGGCTGTGCTAAATCTAAAGCTGTTAAGCTTGATAGGCCATCCACTGAATTGATACACATCCCATTATCACTTTGATCAAAGCTATGGAGAAACACTGACTAATTGTTCCAATCTAATGTATTTTACCGTTACGAGTTTGATATTTCGGCACACCTGCTCTGGATGGTAGAAACAAGGTCATTTCTCTCTCCACTCTAATAAATCCAATCAAATTGGGCCCACTGATTTTTTTTCAGCTCTAAAGGATGTTCAGGGTCATCTGAGCAGGTTGAGAGATATAGGTATATTATTATTCAAAGTGGATACTTTCTAATCAAAGAATCCAGTAAGTGAAAGTGGAACCCAGTATCCAGTAGTGCTCCATCTGACAGCATTCTTTTGCAAAGTTCATTTTAGATCCCGGATTCCAAAAGTTTATGAATTGGAGGCATATCAGAAACTGTAGCCGTTGCAAACTTTCAAATGCGCATCTTTCTCACTTTTCCATCCTGTATTTCAAAATTTGAATTGAATACAAGTCTGGAAATAATGTCAGTCTTCCACAACGAAAGACCCTATTTTTTTTTTTCTTCCAGTTAGCACATCTGCTGTAGGCGCACATTAACCAAGTTCGGTCTGTTGCCCATCCATTAGTCCATGTCCAATTTATAGGCATGAATGTTGTAGTTGGAGAATCTCCCAACTCATACTGATGGGACAGGGCTAATCATCTGACATTTTTCATATACCCCCATGCCATCCATTTGATGGAATCTAATTTAGCAGTCAGTGTGGGATGTAAAGGTGTCTCAAGTTGGACTTCACGCCAGGCTTAGACCTGACCTGAAGGTTTTCAGGTTTGATGGATCTGACTCCGCAGAATATCAATATGTTTTAATGATCTTAATGTCATAACTACAAACCTGATGAAGACTTTCAGAAAATAAGAGAGATGATTTGACTCTGCTATTAGTAGAGTACTACTAGCTGATTTATTTGAGGGTGTATCAAATCTGCTTATAAATATGAATCTAAATCTTAGTTTGATCTCATCCTAATTGAAGTGTCATACATAATTAATTATTCCATAATAATGGAAATTTGGCTATTACCTTCAGAGTGAGAGGCACGAGCAATTTGGATCAAATAAAAGTGCTTCCAGATGCTATAAAACCTTGAGTTAAAGCTTACAAGACCAACATGGGTATCATGCTCATGCATTATGAATATGATAGTATTTTGGGTCTGGGTTGAGAACCAAGACATCTTTACAGCCCAATGCCCATACTGGAGCTGGGTCAAAACAATCTTTCCTCGAGTTCGGAAAGTTTTTCTCTGTATAAGACTAACACCGGAGTCTTTTCTACCTCTATAAATCACAAAACGGTGCTCTGGTTTTTTCTCATTTTCTCACACTCATCTCTCATCAGTCTCTGCTTCAGAAAGAAAAACAGAGGAAAGGGAAAATGGCACTCAGATCTCTCGACAACGCTCTTCCAACGACGCCGGAGAGGCCGAAGAAGATAGCCAAAATTGTGGGGCCCATGCGCACTCCGCCCCTTGATTCTGGTGTGAATGATGAGAACTCGGCACCAACGGCCGCGATCGCTGATCCAACGCCTGATTACATTGCTTCCAAGGACCTCAACGCCTTTCCAGACCCTGAGGCCATTCTCAAAGTAACACATTTTATCTTCCTTTCTCTTCATGTTTGAACTTCATTTGATGAACTTTTTTGAGTTTTTGTTTCTCCTTTTGATTTGGGTCTCCATAGGAGTTTGGGTTTTTTTAGAAAGATAAAAGAAAAGAAACCCATTGAAGATTTTTTTTCATCTTGGCTTAAAACCTCTGCAAAACCCATTTAATGCAAGTCATTGAAACCCTTACCTTCTTTTTAAATTCTTAAATAGTTTATTTTGTTAATCTTTTTTCTTTTTTCTTTTCCCTCAAGATTACTAGTCATTGTAATTTGTCGCATCTACGAGGGTCAAAGTAGAGTTTTTGGATGCGATCGTTGGCATTTATGTGCACCATTTGGTTGGATTATTCGGTACTTGAAACTCCAACTATGATGGTGGTAGATTAGAATTTTCTAGCTTGGATATTGTGTAACTAGATACATGGAAGGAGCCAGATTCTCAACTGTTGGTATCAAAAGCTCTAGTTTTGTGCAACAATTTGAGGGAAATGGCTGCAAAGAATATTTGAGGTGTAGAAGTTTGATTTCAGGATTTTTGTTTTTTTTTGGGTTAAAAAACAATTGAAATACAAGGAGTATGAGCTAGTCATGGAAGAAGTTGGAGTTGCATTGTGAGAACAGAAGGTATGGTTTTGCACTTGGGCTCTTCAAGTGTTTAGCTGAACCGACTTGCTTGGTGAAAGTCAGGACAGACGGTCTTTGAAGGTTTGAAAGCCCCAATTTAGGGTTTAATGTCCTAAATCAGATCAACAAATATGATATTCAACTAACACAATCAACAATACAAAAATAAGAAAACAATCACCACGAGAGAGACAACGATATACCTGGAAAAACCCAAACTCGGGAGAAAACCACGGGCCCTGAACTCGGTCTAGGAAAGAGATCAAACACTATCAATACAAAGATTACAAGAGAACTTACAACCCTTCCCCAGTTGACTCTCAACCTAAGGACTGCAATAACCTCATGCTGGCCACCCGCCGTTCATCTTCACCCATGCTTGACTCTCCGTCTTCGATCTCGAAGCAACTTCGAGATGGGAACAAGATGTAGATGGTAGATATGACCTCTAGAGATGGAAATCTCAGCTCGAAGGGAATGAATCTCTAGAGAATGGCAAGTTCTCTCTGAAAGTTAGCAATCGTTCTTCATAGATCCGAGAGAGCTGCTAGGGTAATGAATAACAGCTCTTTATATAGAGAGACGTTAGGGCGTGTTTGGCAATTAACTAGTTAAAGTAAAGTGAATTTAGATGAGAAATGACAAGGAGTCATATCAAAAATACACAATTTCAAAATTCTCTCCGAATTTTTCAAGAAAAGTAAAAAAAGTAATCTCTTTTCTCCACTAAAAGACAAAAAACTCCACTTTTCTATACAAAAAGTAAAAAAGATTCCATACCAAGCAACTAAAAACAAGACACCATCATAAAACGTTATATTTTATTCTCTCTTGATTTGATGCTTCACCTCACCGTACTTCAATTCACCATACATCCAAATTGGCCCTTAGGGTTTTGTAAAAGTGGCATGAACGTTCGAACTCATTAATGAAGAGTTCTAACTCTTGAGTCTTTAGGAGAACTTTGGAAATCTGGCAGCCAACGTTCGAACTCTCATGAACGTTCGAACTTCTTTAAACAATTAGGCACTTGTGATGAATAGAATAAACATGTGGAAGCAAATTAAAAGAACAATCACCACAAGAGTCACCACAACACAACCATGTATAGTGGTTTGGGCCAAATGCCTACATCCACTCTTGCTTGTTTTCCTACACCCCACTGGCAATTCACTAACTCAATTTGAGGTTTAGGTGCACCTCCAACCTTACAACCACTCTTTATGCTTTTCAAGGCTAAGTAATAACCTTTTATATATGCTTTTCTAGGATAAGCAATAACCTTTTATATATGCTTTTCTAGGCTAAGCATCAACCTTTACAAGTCTAAAGATTTTATCTCACAGTTGTGTCTAAAATACACTCAAGGAGATACAAGTTTAGCTCATTACAATGTCTCTAACATAGGCTGATATGAAAGTTAAAATACAACTCAATCATACACTTACAAATAGCTAAGGTGAGTGCTCAATGTGTTTGAATGATAACTTCAAATAATTTAAAAGTAAAGCTCCTAAATGAATGCTTAATGCATTTAAAAGTTTATGCACAAAGATTATAATTGAAGTGGTGAACTAATCACATGTAAATCATAGAACAACTTGAAGTGTTCTTCCTATCAAGATACACAAGTTGTATGCAATTTCAAAAAACATCCACATGTGATTTATGACTTAGATGTTCGCAAAAGGAAAATAATCTTCCTATGTGATCAATGTTTTCAAAACAACTCAGTCACTAGTAGAAATCATGCTAAAATACAGTTTCAAATATTTAAACAAGCATGGATTTCAAAATCATGGAAACCAAAGCTTTAGCTTGGAAGGATATACCTATGCGACTCAAGCTTTTTGTGTAACGCCCCAATTCCGAATACCGAAGATAAAGCTAAGGTACTGAAGTTGGCGCGCTACTTCCCGAAAAATCCGAGAACTTCCAAGATCGTAGTCCGCAGTAAGGTCAAATTTTTAAAACTTTTAAACAACATCATAATCAACAGTTGTAATGCGGAAGCAAAATAAAAAATTGCGGAAGCAATAGTATCAAAGATATAAATCAGATGTTAAAGTGCGGAAGCCTGATAGAAATCTCAAAGTAGTTATCAAAGTGTTTATACATATCATGCTATCTACCCATGTCTCACTACAAAAATACTCTCAAACCCAAAAACAATCTGCACTCAACCCCCCTGTGCAGGCTCTCCATCCTCCGGCTCGACCACTTGGTCAGCCGGCCCCCACCCGTAGTCACCAACTACAGGCGCCTCATAGATCGCGTCACCCTCGGGATCATGGTCTGGACCTAAGCACCAAAGATGGGTCAGATCCAAGGATCTGGCAAGGCACCATATGCAGCTAACACAAGATGTACACAACAAAAGAGAGTAATGACAGGTACATAATCATATAAGTAACAAGGTACATAATCTATGCCGTTAAGCAGTAATAGCAGTTTAGAATCATAAATGTAAGGTACACTAATCTAATCAGACAACAAAGGGGCATATTCACACAAGCTAGATACACAACGGGATATTATGCCGCGGCCCTCCCGTACTGTAAACGTCCCATACCATAAACAATTTGCGTTGGGGAAAGGGTAATAACCATGCAAGGGATAACAGCCCTGAAATAATCATAACATACAATATACATAACACCGATCACACCCCTTTATCTCACCGATCACACCCCTTTATCAGATTAACCCGGACGCGGTTTCACACCGTTCGTCTTATCACAGCTCATCATGATAGCTCTAAGTAACCAACACATAGCTCCTACCAGAGATGATCAGTCAACTGGCTGAGCTTAGAACAACTGAGTGAATGTTCAGTGCCGACTCGGGAACTAAGTACGGGTCTGTGTCTGTCTAAGCTTATCTTGCGTGAGCAAGGTCCTAACCAAGTCTCTAAAAGGTTAAGGTACAACATGGAACACAGTCTAATATCCAAGTCCAAGTCCAACATCATTGGATCCACTCCAAGGCTCACAACCGTGGCCTGAGGCAACACAAGTACCATGCCATGTCCATTTTTACCAGTATTCATCCTATGCTCATACACAACGAGTTAACCAACCATTAAAGACTAACCTCTCCAGTCTAGGGTTCCACATTCCCAATCTTAGGCCATATGAGGGCCCGCCTAGACACAGACACGGATCAATTATCTCCAAACACCACATAGGGTCACCTCTAAGTAATCCTAAGTTCAGGTCCTCCAATTTCCATTAATTAATCGGTTGAGACAATAACAGGGACAAGAGAGAAGAATAACACAAGAATCCTCAAAGCATGGAATCAAATGGAAATAGACAAGGACCAATCCTAGGTAGTGATCCACTCTTGGTTCAGGCCTCATCACATGATTGGATCCCTAACTGTAGCCTCAGGTGTCAAAAATGGTAAATCTGGTGCTCCTGAAGTTATGGACACCATGGACTACAATTAAGGTTCTAGTCATTGATGATTCGAATCCTAAAACCTCAATTGGTGGACCCCACGAGTCAAGGTTGAGCCATGCCATTGATTCGTGTGTAGCCCACTTGATGGAAGGTCATTTGGATGGTCAATGGACCCCACATGTGATCAAACATCAAAATTACAGAAATCTGGAAAATCACTGATCACAGTTTGCCCGGTCGACATCACACCCTGGGATGTCAATCGGGTGAACTGGGAGGTCGACATCCTACAGTGTCCCCGGTCGGCATCATGGCCGTGATGTCGACTAGGTCCACTGAGACCTGGTGTCAAGCAGCTGGGGGGTTGTGCAGGAAACCTAGTGTATCCGGTCGACATCATGGCCGTGATGTCAACCGGGTACACAACATTTCTGCTCTGTCTGAAATTCCAGGTTTCAGCTATCTCCTGTAGGTTCATGTGTGCCAAGTCGACTGAGACAGGGTCCGGTCGACCGGGTACACTATCTGTGCACAGTTCCAGGAAAATAACTGAGACTTGTATTTCAGCCATTTTAGTGTGCCCGGTCGACCGGGTACACGTAGAGAGCATAATCCAGATTTCTGGGATTTTCCCCATTTCAATCCAATTTTCATCCAGATCATCCCAAATCTCCTCCATACATCACATAAACAAGAATAAACATAAAAACACTCCAATCATCACCATCCACTATCCAACCGCGCCATTGATCTTCCAAATGGAGAAACCCATCCATCAATGGCCATTTTTCCATGAAAACAAGCTCAAGAGAAGATCTAAACCAGCATTATCATCTAATTGAATTTAGATTACAGAAACAAGGAAACACAGTATGCATCTAATGAAATTGCGTAGGGTACTTGCCTTAGTTTAGAAGAAAGGAAAATTGAAATGCAAGAAGAGATCCAATAAGGTGTTGTAGCTGTAATTGGGCTGGTCTCCTAGCCTCCTTGTGCTGGAACTTAGGGGAATTAGGGTTTTCTTGAGGAAGAAGATAGGTTAGATGAGAGATGAGAGGCAATTAGGGTTTAGGCTAATGTTGCAATAGCTTAGGTTATATAGTTTAGGGTTTTAGGCTAATTACCACAAGGGCAATTTGGTTTCAAATGAAAATGAAATGGGGCCATGGGTATTTGGGTAATTAGGTAAGGTTCTAGAATGTTCTAACTCTCATTAGCCCATCCTATTAATTCTAATGAAAGCCAACTTCTAATTAAATCAAAACCTACCAAAATTAATTAAAAGCACCTAATATCTACTAAGAAACATAAACAAGCTAATTCTAAAACTTAGGAATATTAGAAACTATACTACTAATTCCTACTAATTAGCATATTAAAATAGAAATTACTTTATTAATTATTATTTAATTCAAACTGAGGGCGCACCAAGGGTGGGGCCTCACATTTTGGCTTTCCATTGATCTATCCTTCTTAGCTCATTTCCATTGATGTTGCAATAGCTTAGGTTATATAGTTTAGGGTTTTTGGCTAATTACCACAAGGGCAATTTGGTTTCAAATGAAAATGAAATGGGGCCATGGGTATTTGGGTAATTAGGTAAGGTTCTAGAATGTTCTAACTCTCATTAGCCCATCCTATTAATTCTAATGAAAGCCAAATCCTAATTAAATCAAAACCTACCAAAATTAATTAAAAGCACCTAATATCTACTAAGAAACATAAACAAGCTAATTCTAAAACTTAGGAATATTAGAAACTATACTACTAATTCCTACTAATTAGCATATTAAAATAGAAATTACCTTATTAATTATTATTTAATTCAAACTGAGGGCGCACAGGGGTGGGGCCTCACATTTTGGCTTTCCATTGATCTATCCTTCTTAGCTCATTTCCCCTGCTTAGACTTCATACCAGTTCCAAAGGTTCACTCTTAGCCTCTACTTGGCCTTTGGAACGAGCTGGTGAATATAGAAAAGTGTTCCAACGGCTATTTTGTTGGTTAACCCCCTACATAGTTCGGTTAACCGAAATTCAATGGTCATATTCCAATGGTCATATTTTTTAACCAAAATCTGGCAGCCAACGTTCGAACTCTCATGAACGTTCGAACTTCTTTAAACAATTAGGCACTTGTGATGAATAGAATAAACATGTGGAAGCAAATTAAAAGAACAATCACCACAAGAGTCACCACAACACAACCATGTATAGTGGTTTGGGCCAAATGCCTACATCCACTCTTGCTTGTTTTCCTACACCCCACTGGCAATTCACTAACTCAATTTGAGGTTTAGGTGCACCTCCAACCTTACAACCACTCTTTATGCTTTTCAAGGCTAAGTAATAACCTTTTATATATGCTTTTCTAGGCTAAGCATCAACCTTTACAAGTCTAAAGATTTTATCTCACAGTTGTGTCTAAAATACACTCAAGGAGATACAAGTTTAGCTCATTACAATGTCTCTAACATAGGCTGATATGAAAGTTAAAATACAACTCAATCATACACTTACAAATAGCTAAGGTGAGTGCTCAATGTGTTTGAATGATAACTTCAAATAATTTAAAAGTAAAGCTCCTAAATGAATGCTTAATGCATTTAAAAGTTTATGCACAAAGATTATAATTGAAGTGGTGACCTAATCACATGTAAATCATAGAACAACTTGAAATGATCTTCCTATCAAGATACACAAGTGGTATGCAATTTCAAAAAACATCCACATGTGATTTATGACTCAGACGTTCGCAAAAGGAAAATAATCTTCCTATGTGATCAATGTTTTCAAAACAACTCAGTCATTAGTGGAAATCATGCTAAAATACAGTTTCAAATATTTAAACAAGCATGGATTTCAAAATCATGGAAACCAAAGCTTTAACTTGGAAGGATATACCTATGCGACTCAAGCTTTTTGGCTCTCCATTGATCTATCCTTCTCAGCTCATTCCCCCTGCTTAGACTTCATATCAGTTCCAAAGGTTCACTCTTAGCCTCTACTTGGCCTTTGGAAGTGAATATAGAAAAGTGTTCCAACGGCTATTTTGTCGGTTAACCCCCTACATAGTTCGGTTAACCGAAATTCAATGGTCATATTCCAATGGTCATATTTTTTAAGTCGGATGAGATTCGATTGACCGAAACCTAGCTCGGTTAAGCGAACCCTGACCAAATTTTCGCAAAGAGTTTGGACATTTTTCTGATCTCCAAAATCCAATTCGGTTAGATTTCGGTTGACCGACTTTGAACCGACTTGAGCCTAAGTCATGTTTGCTCAAAAATATAGTTTAAACCCTAATATGATTACCAACCAATCTAAGGGTTCTAAGGTCCATTCAATGGTCTGGTTTTTGTCCATAATACGTGAATAGGGTAGCACAACATTGAGGTTTTTTTTAGACGAATCCGGGCCTTCTAAGACTTGATCTTCCTTGTGAAACTTTGAGAGGCAAGATCTTAGACTTTTTTATGCGGAATTGACAATCCAAGGGTGTGCACAGGATTTACGTGGTTCGGTGATTAATCCACACAAAATGAACACAGGATTTACGTGGTTCGGTGATTTCACACATACGTCCACGGAGGAATGAGAGATAAGGGAAAACTCTCCCTGTGCTCTCTATTTCAACTTCTTACTCCAATAACGTTTTCTCCTTCTCCACAAAACAAAGTTTTGGTTTTTTTAATCAGAGTTACAACAAAAAAAGAGACGATATGTAGTTTGGACAAAGACCAAACTACCCCTCACTCCTAATACAAATGGGCTGGGCCTACAAAACGAGCCAAACACAAACCCACATACCCAACAAATCTCCACCTTGGTGAGATTTGCAGGTCACAACATCTCCACCTTGGCATGCAATCACACACCTCTGAATGCGCCCGTAGGGGCCATGTTGTTAAGTAGTTGTTTATGCCGTTTCTTATCACCAATTGGTTTTGGGATTACTAGCTAGCAACTCTGTTATGGTATCAGAGTCAGAGGTCTCAAGTTCGAAACCACGCAGGGCAAAAATGCTCCATGCCGTGTTGTGTGTTTGTGCTGGCGCAAATGCGCAGGACAAGAAGGCCCCATGTCGCGTATAGTCTTGTGCGGGCGTGTGCTTCGGATCTGAGCAGTGTTAAGTAGTTGTTTGTGATGTTTCCTATCACCAATTGGTTTTGGGATTACTAGCTAGTAACTACGTCACATGCACCTGAAGGTGCTTAAACTCGCAGGATGTTGATCAAGTCCAAGCAATGCTTAAACTTGACCCTAGTCACCACCTTAGTTAGCGTATCTGCGAGGTTATCAGCAGTTTGTATTAGGGTTGAGGGGTAATTTGGTCTTTGTCCAAACTACATATCGTCTCTTTTCTGGTTGTAACCGTGATTAGAAAAAAAAACTTTGTTTTGTGGATAAGGAGAAAATGTTGTTATTGGAGTTGACATAGAGAGAGAGCAGGGAGAGCTTTCCCTTGTCTCTCCTTCCTCCGTGGACGTAGGTGTGAAATCACCGAACCATGTAAATCCTGTGTTCATTTTGTGTGGATTATGATTTGGATTGCTTGTTGATCGCACACTTTCACACACACGATCACTACAAATTGGTATCAAAACCTTGTAGTGGAGCTCGCGATCAACGAGAGAGCCAGTGATTGGTTCGGATCTCGAAGTGGTTCTCAATTTAGTGAAGGTCGAAGTCGCAGATCTGTCTGCAGAGAAGGAGAAGACATAACAACGCTGTATCTTGTTTGGTGAATCTGAAAACCCATCGCAGTGATCGGAGGATTCGGAATCATTTCGGAGTTGCAGAGGATAGTGTGTTGTTGCCTTGTCGTCGACGGTAAAGGATCCGAGCAGTTGCCATAAAGGAAGACGAGAAAGAGGATCTCGTTTCTTTGTTGAGAAAGTGGATCCGAGCACTCCTTACACCGCTGTTGTCGCTAGACAAGCAGACTGAAGGACCTCCGGTACCAAGGCTATCCATCGCCAAAGGGCAACATGGTCGATTGCAGGTTTTGTTCTAGAACCAGCAGAGAACAAGGAAGACCATGTCTTGGGTGATGGGTCGTTTGCAGGCCAAATACAGTTCATGTCAGTTCGACTTGACCCGCCCCGTAGCGAAAGCCCAATTCAGAATCCAGCAGCATTCAGCCAACAGCGCTGATGTCAGTCTGACGCCAACAGTACGTACGGTCAACATCCAGGTTTCACCAAGATCAACAGTCAAAATTGTTTTGCAATTTTCGGGTCCATCTAAACTCCGCTTTGCACTCTGTTTCTTCGTACGGACTCGCATCGACGAGATCTATGACCTAAATAGAGTGGATTGATAATTTGGCAGACAAAGAAAAATGGCGACCTCATCATCGGTAAAGACCACCATCTCGAGTGCAAAATTTGAAGTCGAGAAATTTGATGGTAACAATAATTTTGGTATGTAACAATGTGAGGTTATGGATGTTCTAAGCCAACAAGAGTTGGAAATTGCTCTGGAGGATAAGCCTTGGAATATGGATGAGAAGGAATGGCAAAAGATCAATCGTCAGGCATGTAACACCATCAGATTATGTCTCGCGAAGGATCAGAAATACTCGGTGATGAGAGAAACTTCTGCAAAGGAATTGTGGTAAAAACTAGGGGAAAAGTATATGACCAAGAGCTTGGAGAATTAGATCTATTTGAAGAAGCCATTTCGAGTATCGTCAAGGTATTTCTATCACAGAACATTTCGATGATTTTATTAAAATTATTGCTGATTTAATGAACATTGATGTGAAAATTGATGATGAGGATAAGGCATTACTTATTCTTAATTCGCTTCCTGATAGCTAGGATCATTTTACGCACACTTTGATCAACAGGAAGACTGAGGTTAAATATGATGATATGTCTGCTGCTTTGATGAATAATGAATATTGGAAGGATTCATCGTCTGATGCATTGACAGTAAGAGGCAAATCAGATGATAGGAAATATGGTAGGCAATGTAGATCTTGTTCTAAATCAAGAGGAAAATCAAGACCACCTGCAAGAGATGAATGCGCCTTTTGTCACAAAAAGGGGCATTGGAAGAAGGAATGTTTCTTCATTGCACAAAACGAGGATGATGATTCTAAATTTACATTGACCGTTTCTTCATCGGTATGCCATTCTAGCGAGTGGATTTTAGACTCGGGTTGTACCTATCACTTGTGTACCTATCATTGACTGTTTCTTCATTGGTATGCCATTCTAACGAGTGGATTTTAGACTCGGGTTGTACCTATCATGTGTCCCAACGGGGAATGGTTTTCTAGCTTTCAAGAGTTGGATGGTGGAATGGTTTTGATGGGTAATGTTACTGCCTGCAAAACAAAAGTAATAGGAAAAATCCGTTTGAAAATGCATGATGGAGCAAGTAGAGTTTTGATAGATGTTTGGTATGTACCGAATTTGAAGAAGAACCTCATCTCATTGGGTGCTTTAGAGTCCAAAGACTTCAAGATTACCATGGAAGGTGGAATTCTAAAAGTTGTTTATGGTGCACTTGTGTTGATGAAAGGTGTCCGAAAAGGTAATTTATATTTCTTGCAAGGGAGTACAGTTGTAGGTGGAGCAACAACAGTCTCTAATAGCTCGAATAAGATTGTTACAGACACTACCAAATTGTGGCACATGCGTCTAAGGCATGCTGGGGAGAGAGCATTGCAGGGTTTGGTTAAGCAAGGCTTGTTGCAAGGTGCAAAGACCTGCAAGTTGGGATTTTGTGAACATTGTGTTCTTGGCAAGGAGACAAGAATGAAGTTTGGCATTGCGATCCATCGTACTCAAAGTACACAAGATTATGTTCATACGGATGTACGGGGTCCTACCAAGGTGGCATCTACTTTGTTACGTTCGTTGATGACTTCTCTAGAAAAGCATGGATGAAGCACAAGGATGAAGTCTTGAATGTGTTTTTGAAGTGGAAGAAAATTATTGAAACTGAGACTAGCAGAAAGATCAAAAGACTCTGGTTAGATAACGGCGGAGAGTACAAGTATGATCCATTCTTGCAAGTATGTCAGAATGAGGTATGCACTACTTTGTTACATTCGTTGATGACTTCTCTAGAAGAGCATGGATGAAGCACAAGGATGAAGTCTTGAATGTGTTTTTGAAGTGGAAGAAAATTATTGAAACTCATACTAGCAAAAATATCAAAAGACTCTAGTCAGATAACGGCGGAGAGTACAAGTCTGATCCATTCTTGCAAGTATGTTAGGATGAGGGGATTGTGAAGCATTTCACAGTCTGTGGGACACCGCAACAGAATGGGGTGGCAGAACGCATGAACTGATTGGAGAAAGTTCGGTGTATGTTGTCTGATTCTGGATTAGGCAAAGTGTTTTGGGGTGAGGCAGTTGCTTATGCATGTCATCTCGTCAACAGGTTGCCTTATGCTGCGATTGGGGGCAAAACACCCCTTGAGGTATGGTCTAGAAAACCCGCTACTGATTATGATATATTGCATATATTTGGTTGTCTTGCTTATTTCCATGTCACAGAGAGTAAGTTTGATCCAAGGGCCAAGAAAGCTATATTCTTGGGTTTCAGGAGTGGTGTAAAGGGATACCGGCTATGGTGTCCTGATTCAAATAAACTTGTTCTGAGCAGAGATGTGACTTTTGATGAAGCTGCTTTGTGCAAACAGAATAAGCAAAATGGCTCTCAAGAGGAGAGCAAGGCCAGTGGTAACTTGAAGCAAGTGGAGTTTGATGTAATTCCAGTTGAGTTGGACGGTGATGATACAGATGAGGAGGAAACTTCAGCCTAAAAGCCTCCACCAGAGCAAGAAGATTCTATCGCAGCTAGTAGACCAAGAAGGAATATTCGAAAACCTCAACGGTTCACTGACATGGTGGAATATGCACTTCCAATGGTTGAAGAATGCATTCCTTCTACCTACAAAGAAGTAAAGAGGCATTCAGAAAGTGAAGAGTGGAAGAAAGCAATAGATGAGGAAATGCAATCTCTTCATAAGAATGACACTTGGGAGCCGGTACAATTACCTTAGGGGAAGAAAGCAATTGGGTGCAAATGGGTCTACACCATGAAGGAACGATCTCTTAGAAAGGATAGTGTCAGGTATAAGGCTATATTGGTGGCTAAAGGCTACGTACAGAAGGAAGACATTGACTACAATGAGGTATTTTCTCCCGTTGTGAAGCATTCTTCCATTCGTATTTTGTTATAGCCTTGGTTGCACAGTTTGATCTTGAGCTAGTGCAACTCGATGTCAAAACTGCATTTTTGCATAGTGATTTGAAGGAGGAGATCTACATGACCCAACCAAATGGGTATAAGGCTGCTGGTAAAGAACATTGGACTTGTAAACTGAAAAAAAAATCGTTGTATGGATTGAATCAATCTCCGAGATAGTGCTACAAACGATTTACAGGTTTATGATTGGGCAGAAGTACACACGAAGTTCCTTTGATCACTGTGTCTATTATCGTGAACTATGGGATGGAACCTTTATTTATTTGCTCTTATATGTCGATGATATGCTTATAGCCTCTAAGAGCAATTGAAAAATTGAAGATTCAAATGAGTAATGAATTTGAAATGAAGGATCTGGGGGAAGCCACGAAGATACTTGGTATGAAAATTCAGAGAGACAGGGTGCAAGGCAAGGTTTGCCTGTCGCAGAAACAATATTTGAAGAAGATATTACGGCACTATGGTATGGATACAAAAACAAAACATGTAAATACAACTCTTGCCTCTCACTTCAAGCTTAGCACTACTATGTCTCCTATCACAGATGATGAGCTTATGTTAGATTGTTTATGATTCCGATGCTATGCATTTGTTATGATCTAGTCTATCGTTTACTCTATTTCGTATTGCATATCTTTGATGGTTTATATATCTATTTGCTTGTCAACCTTCGTGTTTGATGATGCTACTTTTCTTACCGAAAGGAGACGACGGGGGAAGTTCAGACGGATCAGTCTGATGACCTTCTATACTATTGTACGGACGGCGCTATTTAGCCATATCGACCCCGTACTCGAGGGCCTTCACGTTATACTTGACTAGATTCATCATTTGGTTCCTTCTGTCTATCTTTTGGTTAGGCCCAAGTTTTAGTGTGGCCTTTCATTGTAAATAATACTTTTGGTTAAATGTCTTAAACTTGAACTCTAGCTATATTAATTCAGTATTTGCTCTTAACTTTACATCTTGAGATACCACTTACATTTATGAAGCTTCCGCTGACCGTATATGTATTCGAGGAAATGTTTGTGAGATCACGGCGGTCTTCAATCCAGATGCTAATCACCACGGGATATTATCACTGCCCTCCCAACTCGAACCGAGTTGTGGTAGAGAGAATGCACGGGAGAAAAGCCTGGACAAGCAAACAAAAGTGGATACATGAGGAACAAACAAACAAACTTCATAATCATTCCATAAACAAAAGTATCCGATGGTGTACATCCATCCATCAAAATCCAAACTGCAGACGGTCAAAAGTAACAGTCCTATCACAGTGGTGCCCCAGCTGTGTCGAACGGTACAACTAAGTGGTGCCAGACACAAGAGTCCTAATCATACAATAATGTGAGGGGCTAGGTTTTCTTGTGTGAACAAGATTCATTATAAAAAGAGAGACTACTTTTCCATCGTCAAATCAATATCAAACAAACAAACTTTCTTCAAAATTATCAATACATAAGTAGTCCTCATTAAGCCTTTACAATCAAAGCCACCTAGCCTCAACACTTCAGTCAAGCATCGGAACAAACGGAACATCAAAAGGGACCCTAAGTCCATCACCTAAGTTATCCATGTGATCCCAAACAAAACAAAGTAAACGAAGCTAATGAACATGTTTACGACATGTAGACAAAGTACCAGACAGTAAAATTCAAAACAAAAAGCGATAGACAATCCAATCCTAAGTATAATGTTATTCCTGAAGTCTCGTACAACCCTACTCAGTCCACGAAAGGAATTAACGTTTGTGATACCCGAACGAACATCTTCGTGCATAGATATAAAGGAAGGTATCCCGTTGTCCCATACTGTTCAAGATTGACGTAAGTTGAAACCCGAGAAAACGGGAATAACTATGAGAAATCGCCGGCTCAAAACGTTCCTCGTATCAAGTCCAAAGTAGTCATCAAAGGTATAATCAAGGGTCCTACCTAGGTCATCAAACTAGGGAAGAAAGTCCCTTCCAAAAAGGAAACCAAAACACTCTACGGCGGGTAGCCGTGGAGTCTTCTTCGGTGAGCTTCACGGCTAGCCGTGAGCTCACCGCAGGCATTGGGTTGAAATCCCATTTCAGGTTCCGTCAGTCAAGTTCCAAACAGAACCTAACCCAAAATAGCATGGTTAGCCGTGGGCTCGCCATGAGGTCACCGTAGGTCAAAGTTATAAAATAAACAACCCAGGAGCGCAGGCCCCCAGGCTTTTACGGTTAGCTTCACGGCTAGCCGTAGAGGCATTTACGGCTCGCCGTGAGCTTCAGAATTCTGAATCCGAATTATGTTTAATTCAGTTTTTTTAGAGAAAACCATTTCTCTCTTCATCCACACCTGCAGACAAATCAATAGGGTCTTGCCCTCTTCACATACATCACTGAACCCCCTCTTCAAGTCCATTCAAACTTCAATCCATTCCATTCAATCAATAAAGCATATTTATCTTGTTTTAATCAAAATCAATCTATCTTAGAGCATATGGTCATCTAAACTTCATCAATCATCAAATCAATGGAAAACAAACATATCAAACATAATATATTTGAGTACATGGCTCAGGTTCCTTATCAAAGTGTTGTTGGTAGCTTAATGTATGCGATGGTGCGTACTAGGCTTGACATTTCACATGCTATCAGTATAGTAAGTAGATATATGCATGATCCAGGAAAAGAACACTGGTAAGCAGTGAAATGGGTCCTATAGTATATTATAGGTACCGTGGATGTTGGTTTGGTATTTTAGTATTATGGGTACCGTGGATGTTGGTTTGGTATTTTAGCGGGATGAGAGTATTTGTCAGCATGTGGTTGGATATGTGGATTCCAATTACGCTGGTGATTTGGATAAGCATCGGTTTACTCCAAGATATGTGTTCACACTTGTAAAGAGACCGGTGAATTGGAGGTCAACGTTATAGTCTACAGTTGCTTTGTCGACTGCTGAGGCAGAGTACATGGCAGTGACAGAGGCCACTAGGGAGGCCATTTGGTTTCAAGGTTTGCTTGATGACATGGGGATTGTTGAGGAGCACATGGATGTCCACTGTGTTAGTCAGAGTGCAATTTGTTTGGCAAAGGACCAGGTTCTCATCATGCACGTACGAAACACATTGACGTGGGGTATCACTTTGTGCAGGAGATTGTTGACGAGGGAGATATACTTCTTGCGGGAGATTGTTGACGTGGGAGATATACTTCTTCAGAAGATCGCGACTGTTGATAACCCCGCAAATATGCTGACTAAGGTGGTGACTGGGGTCAAGTCTAAGCATTGCTTGGACTTGATCAACATCCTGCGAGTTTGAGCACCTTCGGGTGCATGGCGCTTACGGGCGTTGGAGGCGTGTGATTACATGCCAAGGTGGAGATGTTGTGAGCTGCAAATCTCACCAAGGTGGAGATTTGTTGGGTATGTGGGTTTGGGTTTGGGTTTGGCTCGTTTTGTAGGTCCAACCTATTTGTATTAGGGTTGAGGGGTAGTTTGGTCTTTGTCCAAATTACTTATCGTCTCTTTGCTAGTTGTAACCTAGATTAGGAAAAAACCTTTATTTTGTGGAGAAGGAGAAAACATTCTTATTGGAGTAGGAAGTTGAAATAGAGAGGGAACAGGGAGAGTTTTCCCTTGTCTCAACTTCCTCCGTGGACGTAGGTGTGAAATCACCAAACCACGTAAATCCTGTGTTCATTTTGTGTGGATTATGATTTGCATTGCTTGTTGATAAGCATTGCTTGTTGATTTGCTTGGTGACTATTCAAGGTACATGTGGGTGTACCCTATCAAAGAAAAATCAGACATCCATTGCTTTGATAACAACTCAGAGCATGGTACAACAAGATCGCTGAGTTGTTGCTACAAATTGAATATACAGTCACACCTACAGACCCAAATTTATTTATAAAAGCCATAAATGACTATTATCCATTGTTCTTATCTATCTTAAGGAAATCATCTTAACAAGGCAAAACTTGTTTCTATGTTTTTCAAATGAAGGAGCTTAGGAAGCTCAAACATTTCTAGGACTTTAGATTGATCGTGTGAAGGAATGTCTTTTCTTATGTCAACAAAATTATACACGAGACCTCTTACAAAACTTCCATATGGTCAATTGCAAATCGATATCAACGGCAATGGAGACAAACATAGGGCTACATGCATATGAAGGGAATATCCTTAAGGATTCAACTCTTTATAGGTAGCATGTTGGGAGCTTGATCTATTTGACACTAACACGATCCGACATATCATATGCAGTGGGAGTAGTATGCCAGTTCATGCAAGAACCAAGCCACACTTGAAAGCTATTCATAGGATTATGCGGTACATCATAGGCACTGTTGACTATGGTCTTTTCTATAAAAAGGGCAAGTGCGAGTTGACTGGCAATTATGATGCAGATTTTGGACATCAAACCAATCTCCGATCTACCACAAGATATTCCTTTGCCTTGGATGAGGATCAACAATAGTCTCTTGGTACAGCAAAAGACAACCAACAAACTCCCTCTCATAGTTATAAATTTCGTTTTGTTTCGGCCGAAATAGCCAAAAATATCCATACCAACCATGAAGCCAAAACGAAATGCATGGTGTAACTTTTTGGTTGACTTTCAGTCAATTTTGGCTAAAAACATGGATTTCGACAAAAAATGACCGAAATGGTCGAAATTTCCAAAAATTTCGAAATGACTAAAATGTTGTGGGGAATGTGTCCAAACTTCAATCTTAAAAGTTGTTAACTTTATAGTTATGAAAATTATGTTTACACTTTATTGCGGTAAGGAATGTGCTTAAATTTTATCCTTATATGTTATAATATTGTTTTATTATAATAAATTAAATGCATAAACTATTTTTTATTTTTTTATTTTTCTAACATATATGTGTATATTTTGTTTTGATTTGTTTTTCCGAAACATTACTCAGAAAAACGGTTCACCGAAATTCCGAATCAGTTGAAACATTTTATTTTGGAGGCCTAACTGAAATGGGGTCCAAAAAGAAATTAACAACTATGCACCCTATCGACGACTGAAGCAGAGTACAGATCTGCAACTATGGTTGCTAAGAAATTCACCTGATTGAAAATCTTATTAGAAATTTACTTCAACCAGTTAAAGAACCAGTGTCACTTCACTGTGACAACTTATTGGCTATCAAGTTAGCCGAGAATCATGTCTTCCATGAAAGGACCAAGCAGATCAAAGCGTAGTGTCATTACATTCAAGCGAAGGTCTTGCAAGAAGAAATGACACTAGCGCCAATTGAAACAAAAGACCAAGTTGCTAATATATTTACAAAAGGACTAAACTCTTCATCATTTTTCAAACATTGAGAAGCACTTAGTATGGTAAGCAAATCAATGATCAAAGAAGGCGAATGTTGAGGGATGCATCCCATTTCTCTTCCACCATTTATTTCACATGCCACGACATATCACCCCTAGTCTAGAAGCCACCAAAAAAAGAAAGAATCACATGAGTAAATGAAAGCTTCAAAATGGTGCCACATGGCACTCTTCTCCCCCAAGTAGCTTGCTTCCATTGACCTTCTTGAGACCTATAAAAGAGGGTCTTGGCTTCGGTTGTTGGTGTGGTGGAGAGAAGTGAAAAATCACTTGAGTAAAGTTAGTTTGAGAGACAAGTGAAGAGTGTAGTGTGGTGTCTCAGTTGATTGGATATGCAGTGAGTGTAATGCATTACCTAAGAGAGTCTCCTTTGTATCAGTTGTATTCACTTGCATGCAATAAAAGTGTCTTTCTAGTATTGTGTACTGTGTTTCTAGTTGTGTGTTGTGTTGAGTATGAACCCATTTACTTCCCACATCTAGAGAGCTTAACTAAGTTTCTTTCTTCTCAATGAAGCTCTAGAGGATTTTTAAGGAGATCAGGAATAAGTTGGAGAGTGTATGAAGTGTTTATTGGAGCTTTTTTAAGGTTCTCAGGTGGCTATTCAGTTTTAAGTTAAATTTAAACACCCGTTTGGAGGTAAGGAAACCAAGTGGATAGAACTATCTATAGTACAAATTTTAACTGCAGACATTTTCTCCGCCTCTATTTTCCCCACCTTTTCTCATCATTCAAACAACCCATTAGAGAGAATTGGCATTATGGAGAAATATTTTGATCAGTTAATGGGGGCATTATAGTTATGCTTTATTAGCATCAAACCCTAAAAACAAGAGATTGCTTTGCTGAATGAAAGTGTTCATGCAACAAACGAAGTTGTCTTTAGAAAAAGGGGGCTTTGGCCTCTTCCTTCAGGATAAGCAAAAGAGGGATTCCTTCTAGGGTTATCTAGATGAATTTCTTGAAGCTTGGTGGATAATGATAAGGTGGATAGTAGTGCTAGAGGGTTTTGGTGCTTTTCCTAGTGCTTTTCGAAACTAAGTTCAAGCTTGAAATTGAAGCTTGTTGAAAGGTTTTGAGAAAGAGAAAGAGAAAGAGGAGAATAGAAAGATGTAAAGAAACGGGGGTTTGTTATTTGTTTACCACAACCACTAAAGCTATAAGTGGTGATTTCTCTGAGCATCAAGAGTTTCTTGGTTATCTTTCTTCCACCATGTGTTACTCATCACCATGTAGTAGTCCCAAGCCCACATAGAGGAAGGTTTCTTCAGAGTTGAAGTCGGCTATAAAAACTTGCCACACATAATTATGGGTTGACAAGACCAAGATGTAAAGAAAAGGGGTTTTGTTATTTGTTTATCACAACCATTAAAGCTATAAGTGGTGATTTCTCTGAGCATCAAGAGTTTCTTGGTTATCTTTCTTCCACCATGTGTTACTCAACACCATGTAGTAGTCCCAAGCCCACATAGAAGAAGGTTTCTTCAGAGTTGAAGTCGGCTATAAAAACTTGCACACATAATTATGGGTTGACATGACCAAGATGATGATAATGATTAAGGTTTTTTCGGTGGTGTTGGAGATGGTTTTGTAGCTTATATGATTGTATTATATGATTGGAGATGGTGAAATGAAAAAATTTATTGTCATTTGCAAATTCCTCGAGTGGCCAAAAGCTATCACAAAAGGTTATTATTGGTTTTGAGTGGACTTCCTAACTTTTCTATTATTTTGCTCCATCATCAAATGTTGGATTTGCTTTGATAGGAGAACCCCACCACACCACCACCACCACCCCACCCGCCCCGCCCCCGCCCCCCCCCCCTCCCCCAACCAACCAACCAACCCCACAAAAAAAAAAAAAAAAAAAAAACTCCTGTGAAATGAACCCCTAAGGTTTCAATGACTATCTTGGTATAGTTGGTGAAAAACAATTGTAGACTCCTTGAGGTAGTTAATAGGCAATACATGTCAATATTGCTTTGATACCCTTTTTTTTTTTTTTTTTTTGCGCTTTACAAGGGATGCACATTACAAGTCTCTAACCAACAAGCCAATAGCTTGGGTTACTTGGTACCTTTTTAGAATCCACTACACTGGGAGATTATTCTCATGCTTATAAATAGATGAATTTTTTATGTGGTGCCTTAATGTAAATCATCCATAGTCGGGGGTGGGGGTGGTAGGATACGATCTTTCAAAAGAAAATTGATTGGGACATTGAATGAGATTCACCGTAGCTTTTATTAACACAAACTTCTCAATAGATACAAGAGAAGGTGAATAAACTATCCCCAATATATCTCTAACCAACTCTCCTAAAATTTTCAAATAACTATCATATTTCTAGTATCTCTAACACCCACCAGCAGTCGTATGTTACTTTCACAGAAAAGATCGTACGATTGTTGCCGTTTAAAAGGATACAAACTCTTGATCTCTCTAGATATCTTGCACGATCATCATCGTTTATTGGTGGACACTATCTGTTTGCTACAATCCACTCTTCCAAGTGCCGATGGCCCTCTAGATTACATCCTCTAGATTACATCATAAGGCTTGGCCTGATCGCAAGGTCGCCATGAGCCGACTTTGTACCATGTAAAAATTTGGGAAACTACATTGAGTGAAACTCGCTGTAGTTTTTAGAAAGTAAACTTCCAGAGAAGATAATAATTCAAAAGTCAAATAAATAAACTAACACCTAATATCTCTCTAACCAAATCTCATAATATCTCTGACATCTAACACGTTCCTATTATTTCTACCACTAGGTACTGGACATCTGTATATCTTTGGATAATTGATTATTTTCAATGTTTCAGCTGTCCATTCAAAATCACTAATTTGATATTTAAAACCTGTTTAAATCATTGAAAATGGTAGTTGAATGGATAGAAATTGAAAGTAGGATGTACAGGCTTTTCTATTAGATTACTTTAAAATGCACTTCTTAAGGTGGGTGATTATTGAAAAGCCCTATAGCTACAATAATTTGGCCAATTTAGATTAAAATGGATTTATGCCAAGTGCACTGGTTATTTGCATGCGAATGGATGACGGCAGTGAGTCAGTCACAAGCATCTCAAATAATTTCTCCCTTTATCTTTTATTCATTTTTATTTTTATGTTAATCTCATTTTCTTTTCAGTTGATAATTGTTTGTATTATTCAGGGGTTATTAGAGGGATTAAATTCAAAGGATTGGATGAAGGTTTGTGAGGCACTAAACAACACTCGTCGATTGGCACTTTACCACTCATCTCTTCTGATTCCCATTTTGTAAGGGTTTTTTCTTTATTTTTTTATTGAAATGAAAATATCTGTGCTTGTTATACATCTCAGGCAATTGTTGTGTAATAGATAGATTCATCATTATCATCAAAGCACACTTACGGCTAGTTAAGTGAATTTTACCTTTTCACTTTATCCCACTTAAGTTTATATTTTCCGTCATTCTACACTTGACATGTCAAGTCAGATTACCTCTTGCCCCCACCCACACACACACACACACATCTATATATATTACTTGCAAGTTTCAGCACTACAGTTTTTTTTTTTTTTTTAATTCCCAAAAGTTTTTCCATTGAATTCTCATTTTGTCAGAAATCTATATTTCCTGTTATGCACATATTATGGGGCTTAGGTGTGTGACGAAATCTTATTCCAGGCTGTACTCCAAGCATCTTAGAATTGTATTTCCCTCCTTCCCTATTCTATCCAAGCGTGCTTGGTGTGATTTTAAGTGGCAATGAATCTTTATGTTGATACCATGCCCTTCAACTGGGCTATGACTAATGTGTTGATTTCTATTATTGGTGCAGGGACAAGGTTATGTTGGTGATGGTGAAAGCAATGAAGAATCCAAGAAGCGCATTGTGCAAGACATCTATCATGGCTTCTGCAGATATTTTTTGTGCCTTTGGCCATCTCTTGCTCTCCTTATTTTCCTCTGAAGCTTTTGATCAATTGGTATGCATAAAGAGCATGTTATCTTAGTAATTAAAGATTCTCTCCTTGGAGTTTTTATATAGCATGAAGCTTTATCGGTATAAATGGGTTTCATGGTTCTGTGATTCTATTTATCAAATGCCCCTTAGCGGACGGGAGGACCTGAAGAATTTTTTCTACATTGGAACTTTCGCCTAAAATAGATTGTTGCGAGAAAATACCGGCCCATCAACAAATAATCTCCACCATCGAAGCATGGTTCCAACTTGCACCAGATGTGGATGTATATTTATGGTTGTTTGTATGTACAGTTTCTTCCACTTCCAGAGTGAGGCTCATAAATCAATGGTCCTACACTAGGGGTTCAGAGGTCCTACTTCTGGACTTGTGAGGAAGCAATAATTCCTCAAATTCTTCAAACCTGTTTGAAATGTGCACCGGAATTTTCTTGATTGGTGATATTAGAGATTCCTCATGCTAGATGTGAGTAAAAATCACTTCAGGTGGGGTCCAACATCAACCCAGCTGAAGAATGGGTCCCGTTGAACAAATGTTACATTGATATGGATAGTTGTCATATTCTTCAAACCTGTTTGAAATGTGCACCGGAATTTTCTTGATTGGTGATATTAGAGATTCCTCATGCTAGATGTGAGTAAAAATCACTTCAGGTGGGGTCCAACATCAACCCAGCTGAAGAATGGGTCCCGTTGAACAAATGTTACATTGATATGGATAGTTGTCATACCATGCCCAACAATCAGATGACTAAGTTATTCCAATCAGTATTATTTCTGAGTCGTCCACTGCTTTTCCCATATGTTGGGACTTTGGGGCAGGGGACAGTGTAGGGTTTTTTTTGCCCGTCCGTAAAGAATTATATTAACAAATTCAATTGTGATGCATGTTGGCTACAGCTGCTGCAGCTGCTGTTGAAAGCATCTCAAGATAAGAAGTTTGTCTGCGAAGAAGCGAATAGGGCTCTTCAAGCAATGACAGGCTCCTTCCCTCCACTTCCGTTGCTCTGTAAGCTCCAGAGTTATGTTGGCCACACCAACCCTAAAGTAAGGGCCAAAGCTGCTGTTTCCGTCTCCAACTGTGCCTCCAAGATGGTTAGTTTATGTTGCATTTCATTAACAACGTTACAATGTGCACCATGTTGTGCAGTCTTTTGCTGAAAGCCTTGAAACCAGTGACTTTAACCCATAGTTCAATTGCACCATTCCTTTTTTAAGGATGCCATTTCTTGTAATATGCACTGCAGCGTGGCATGATTGGTGTTTGCTAAAACCAGTTTCTTAAAACCATAGTTCAGTCACTCCTTCGACAATGTCATTGATTAGTCTGATCAATGACTTAACAGTGGCTTTTTTGAATGACTGGAACAGATTGCCATGATATGGCTTCAAATCTCCTGAAAAATCTCTCTACTTCAGGATAGATTGTATTAAGATTCTTTTGATTTGAAAACAACCATAGAAGATAAAAAACTAAATACTCTGTCTCTCTCAATGACAACAATCTTTCTTAAAAGAATTACCCATCATTTTTTCAGGCCATTGATGGAATGGAGGAATTTGGTTTTGTTCCATTGATTCGGATAGCAGCAGATTTACTGAATGATAGACTGCCTGAGGCAAGAGAAGCAGCTCGAAGCATCACGAATTCCGTTTATAAGGTGTTTATTGGAAGGGATGAACAGAAAATGATGGGACTATCACCTCTTGAATCATGGCAGAATTTATGCTCCTCTGGGTTACCGCCGATATCAGCACAAGCAATGGTTAAAATAGTTCCCCAGTAGTTCCAATATCGTCTTTTTTTGTTTTGTGCGTGTGTGGAAGTAGATTCTTCTTTCTTTGTTTCTTGCAAAGCTTTTTTGTAGTTTGGTTTCATGTAAATGCTGATTTGCATGATACAACCTTCTGAGCTAAATCTCATCTAGGAGAGAAAGAAGTTGATATTTAGCCTTATTCCTCTCTCTCGCTCTCTCTCTGAAATTTGATTGACTATAGTTTCAAACATCTTTGTACTCTCTATCAGAAATTTGATTGACTACAGTTTCAAACATCTTTGTATGAGGTTGTTGATACCAATAAGAATTGTCCATGTGGTCGATACCCACTGCCTCCTGTAAGAAGTCAAGCACCCATACACTGAGGGGCTGTTTCGAAACTCTAATCTAATTAATAAGAGCTAACTAGATTAAGATCTAAAATAAACACTCTAATTTCTAAATTCTGATTTATAATTAGTTTGTTTGGTAAATTATTATAAAAACTTTTATTTCATGAGGTAAATGGGGCTCACTTTTGGAACTTTGGTGCTTGCTTTTAAAAATCACAATGGAGAACCCACTGCTGCATCATTTTAAAAAAAGTTTAAGAGGTCATTTTTGTCCAAAACACTTATAACGTTTACATTGTCCGGCTTCATATATATATATATATATATATATATATGGGAGCGTTACAAAGCGCTCGGGCATTTTTTAGAAAAAAATGCCCTTCCTAGTTTGGCCTATTCGGATGCATGATAATCATGTAAGTTTATTAGATGAAAAGATCCATATGAAGCATAGCTACAAGCAAAATCTTGAGCCCATAAGATCATCCTAACATTTTAATTCATAGCTCTAAAATTTAATAGTTTAGAGACATCATTTTATTATGATTTTAATCCAATGGTAAGGAAAAGGTGTATGAATGTCAAACTTGGACCTGTGACTATTCATTGGGAGGTAGTGTGTGTGAAAAGACTTGATTGACACAATATGGGCCCTACGACAAAAAAAAATTGCACAAAAAGGGGCGTTTTTAAAGTGGGGCATTTTTTGAGAATTTTCCATATATATGTGCATACATATATATAGGGGTCAATTCTCTTAAGCTCAAGCTTAGGATAAGGTAAGCTCAAATATGTGGTAGGGCCCACCTGGGGACTCACATGGGGATGGGGATGGAGGGGATTTTAAGGACTCCGTGAGATCCTTCTCTCTGCAAAAAATTAGCCCCAACTGTGATTTCTATCATCTCTATATGGGCCCAAAAGTTTAATGGTCAACGGTCCATTTGGATCGATACATAGTCGATCCAACGGTCCATATAATTCGGATCTGACCGAAAGTTGGTAGACATGTGCAATTTAGGGGGGTCATGTATTTGGTGCATTTGGATGGACCAAAGATGGGCCCTACAAGCATGGAGCTTACAAATTTTTATCCTAAGTTTGAGCTTAGGAGAGCCTTGCTCAGGTGAGAGACACTCTCACCAAGTTGGTGAGAGACGAGTGGGGGCCCTCACATAAATATCCACTCTCACCAACTTAAATGCAAGGACCCCAAGTATTTATGTGACAGCCCCTACCCATCTCTCATCAACTTAGTGAGAGTGTCTCTCACATGAGCATTTCCCTCTATGTGTGTGTGTATATATATATATATATATATTTGAACGGTAATGAAAGATTTCATTAAAAGGAAAACAAAGTTATAAAGAACAGAAAACCATAGAAAAAAGGAAGGAGGTAGTGCAGGAGAAATGCACCACAACCGACCCCATTTACATAATCACACCCACCCAAGAAAGCAATCTATCAACCCCTTGCTTGGCTTTCATATCTTTAGCTTAAAGAAAGATCTTAAAAAAGTAGTTCCTAAAAGATTACTGGCTTCAAATCTAGCCGATATAGCTGACATGCACATTGATAATAATTTTGGCATATATAAAAAATGAGTTAGTAAGGCCACTTGGTTATGAACACCACCTTCTCAAAGAAATCAAGCAGCCATACCCTTAATCCAAAGGCTACTAGGTCTCACGAACACACTATTCTTTATTTATATGATAAATAATTGGTGCCCCATTTTGGTTTTTACATTCTAGCCTCTGAACGATCAATTTATTAACAATAATAGTAGTTTGGTATTGATCTAGATGGTCGTATTTGTCTTATCATAATAAATTTACATGATTTGTTGCCATTAAGATTTTATGGGTTAAAATTAAGAGTTAAGATCATTTTGGCTGGACTGATATCAAGGACACAAGGGCTCAAAGGGATGGAACACGCTCTGCTATAAAAAAAAAAAATTGATGTCAAGGACACATGAAATGAACAGATACCAAATCCATTTCTCGGTTCCCTGGTTGGTCATGCATTCAGGTAGACCTTTTAAGCTTGGTCGGAAAACTCTCTGAGTTAGCCCTTGATTTTTCCGAAAGTCAAATATAGGGGAGACTCAAATGAATTATCTCATTTTAATAGGTTGTTTGCATTTTGAACAATTTGATAGGTAGATCTAATATGGGAGATGCTCCAATGAGAGATATCTCTCACCTTATATGAGAGACACTCTCACCAAGTTGGTGAGAGATGGGTAGGGGCCCTCACATAAATATTTGGGGTCCTTGCATTTAAGTTGGTAAGAGTGAATATTTATGTGAGGGCCCCCACCCATCTCTCACCAACTTAGCGAGAGCGTCTCTCACATGAGCATTTCCCAATATGGGAGATGCTCCAATGAGAGATATCTCTCACCTTATATGAGAGATAGGGGTGGTGTCCTCACATTTGAATTATTAGCATTGGATATGGATGTGAGTACCCCACCCAATCTCTCATTTAAGGTGAGAGATATCTCTCATAGGAGCATCTCTCATATAATATTAAATAACTAAGGTTTATTTTTAAGTAATTATGCACTAGACTTGGAGTTAGCAATTTAAAAATGATGACTATGGTGTAATTTAAAACTTACATTTGATATTTGGACTCACAAATTATGTAGTATGCAATAGTTTTTCTTTTATTTCCCTTGTTGTGGTATTTTTCTTGCAAATATAAATTTATTAATTTGACTTGACATGTAAATAAATGTATATTTCTATTTTATAACTAATGGATTCATTTTTATATATTTTTTATTAAAAAAAAAACATGACTCTCCCAAATTTCCACATTGACTCTGTATGAGCCAATATATCTGCGTTGGACAGATGAGTCTAGTTCCAGTCATGAGTTTTCCAACCCTACTTATAAAAACTCAACCCTACTTATAAGATGAAAATTACTTTGGTGAAGTGGTTGCTAGAGAGCATGACTGAAGAGACAAAGCCAAGACCATATTGTTTGGAGTTGTACTTGAGATTCCTCTTCACTGATTCACCACATTAAAGACTTTTAAATTTATTGTTTCTCATGGATGCTATAAGAGATGGGAATGCGGATGTTCCTCCGGAGAAAATTTTGCGTAACAAGGATGTGTTTTTTAAAGGAACAATGCCTGTAGACTGTAATATGGACAAATTGAGCTCTGAGGATAAAAATGGGATTAATATCATAGTGTTCAGTGGTAACAAATGTGCCCATGTGACTGAATTTAATATGGAAATGAAACCACCTAATAAAAATCCGAGTCATTCTGGTTAAAGGGCCCTCTTAGTTTATGTGGGTAGACTCAATTTTTATTGCAGTGGGAGTTAGTCACTTTATAAGATTGATCATTCAATTAAAAAAACATTATAATTGTGTGGGGAAATCCCATAATACTAAGATTAAGCTAAGTCTCGGTAACAGTACCAGCTAGTTCGTCTTGATCTCGGTAACTCGTATCTCGGCAGCTCGACAAAGAGTGTCAGCTCGGCAAGACCACTTTTGGTCTCGGTAAGAGTACTAAGGGCTGAAAGTGGGCCATTACATTCCTATGAGAAGTACAGACATGCACTTACAGATAGGGTGCCGCGTGATAGAGATAAAGAGTTTACTTTATCACCCCATCACACCAATAGTACTAGGGAAAATGGAAGCTTTCCGATGGGATGTTCCCTTTTTACCTACCACTCAGTGTCAGGGTAAGGTCCCATCGAACCTTACCCCCACCTACCTCCACTCAGCAAAAAAGGGGATGACAGAACTTTCACCTATATATCCACATGGGGTAGTCCCCCAGAGGTACATGCTCAAGCATACTCACACATACCTACAACACTTGCACCCTCTTCTCTTCTCCACTCTACATTTGCTTAGTTGCAGAACTAACTCAGGCATCAGAGTGCCTTCAGCTGACGGTAGCCAAGGCCTCTGACCTCCGTTTCTCTCCTTCCCTTTCAGGTCTTGGGCGTTCAGTCTTTCCCTAAAAGAAGTTCTTCATTCATCCAACTAAGTGAGTGTCGTTTTTGGCACCTACAGTTTGGCGCCGTCTATGGGAAACGACTGAACGAAAACTTACAAACATCATGCCTCCAAAGACCAAAAACAACGAAGGATCGTCGAAGGGCCCGTCCCTACTACCTATGTTGTCAAAGAAACTGCCACCGCCAGTCCCTCGCCAGAGGAGGTCTGGGGGGAGGTCTGGCGCTGCAAGCGCCAAAGAGTTTGTGACCCACTCGGGCTCCTCATCGAGGGGGGTGACAGCACCTTCCCGACAAGATGTTCCACCACTAGAGCAACCCTAGCAGAGTGTTCCTTTACTCGGACACACCAGGCGAGATGAAACATCAGCACCGGTCAAGTCACAAGTCCATCACTGGGCCAACGCCGACGGCGATGACGACCCGCTCCTTGCGGATATCAAGGCCCAAAACCTTGTTATCCAGGAGAAGGACGAGCTCATTCGTCAACTCCGACAGCAGCTCCGGGAGAAGAAGAAGACTCCTCCTTCTGCCCAACAGGATCTAAGGCAAGTCCTGAACAACAAGAGGCGTGACAGAGTTTATGGCGAAGGCTCGAGCAGCAGCCATCTGAATGAAGAATCCAAGAGGCTGAGCCAAAAGCCGGAGGACAATGGCGACCTGAGGGAATGGCTTAACCATCAGATCAAGTAGACAATCCGGCAGAATATGGAAATTGCTGGCTTCACCCGAGATCGGTTCAACGCCTTTGACACAGAGGATCTTGGCGCGTCTCCCTTCTCTTAGGAGATCAGAAACTTTTCTCTTTCAGATAAGTTTTATGTCCCGAGGTTCGTCCTCTACAATGGGACCTAGGACCCTGCAACGCATTTCTGACACTTCATCCAGAAAATATCGGTATGGGGTGACGTCGATCACCTAAACTGTTGAGTATTCTCCTTCAATTTGGGAGACCTCCCCCCGAGGTGGTTCTACGCGCTTCCGGAAAGCTCAATTTCAAGCTGGCGGCAACTCCGGAATTCCTTCCTGGAGAAATTCCAGGCTCATAGGGTCATCACTAAGATGGACGCAGACCTTATGGCTCTCAGAATGCGGCAAAACGAGAACGTCACCCAGTTCGCCAAAAGGTTCTGGATGATCTATAGCCAAATTGAAGGCGCCTCTAACGAGGCAGTTGTCAAGTCCTTGCAGTAGGCTCTGCTACCAGGCAACAAGCTTCGGAAGGATCTGGTGCGGTTCCCCGTGATCACAATAAAGGCATTGATGGCCCGGGCGAACCAGTTCATTGAAACGGAATTCCCTATACAATAATTCCTGAAATTCTAGTAAAGAAGAGAAATCCAAAGTTGACAAAGTATAGTTTCATTCTTTGGTGTGCCTGCTGGAAATCCTAACTACACAAAATAATCGCCCATTTAGGATTCCCAATGAATACGCTCATATACTTAAGTGGCGTTGACACTTTTGGACCACACACATGCTTAGAGGTCAATATGGGTCTTCCAAATAAGTGTATACTTCAGCTTAACCTATAAAAAAGGAAAAGAAAATTACCTAAAAAATCAACTTAAATGTTCGGTGCACCCAAATTTCTCTATAACAATAAAGGCCTTACTACGAGTTTTTAATTTTGACTTATCCACGATATCATTGCTAGTCTCTTCTTCGACTCCAATTGAAGCGAGTGACAATATCTTCATTGCTCGTCTCATCTTATTTTTTAATTATATTTTTATTTAAATAAAAGTGAAAAATGGTGAGAGGGCCTTCACCTTTATAGAAAAAATGACGTTGATATATCCTACATGTAATACAATTTTTTTGATAATTAAAAAGTGCACAATGGATGGCATTTATTTCACCGAGCAGTGCCGTTGCCGTAGCTTATGCCGTTACGATGATCGTGTTAATTTATATAGGGAAATATTCAAGTGAAAATTAGTTCTCACATATTATATGAGAACTTTTTTATGAAACCCAACTAGCAACTCATCCAAAATTAGCAACCAATAGAGAACCCCTTGATAATCACTAATCTCAAAGATTGGCACACATTCGAATGGATTGAACCGTTGGATCGAGGGTTGAATATTTTTTTGAATATAAAGCAATTAAACTTGTAGGCCACGGATACAAGGGTTAGGGACATGGGTTTAGGGTCAAACTTGATAGTTGAGGTGGTTTCACGTAGATCTTTTCATCCCCCTAGTCCCATCCCAGATGGGGCCCACAGCTGGGCCCATAAAAACATTCTCAGGTTATATTTGATAACTAGTTCTCACCGTTAAGTTACCGAATTTCTATTATATATAACCCAGTTGTGTCAGTCATTTGGCGCATGCTTTTCGCGGCAAAGCCTTCCTTTCTTTTTACTGGTACTTCGTCTGCCCATTTCCCCAATCAGTGGAAACCCTAATCGTTTATCGGTGAATCTTATCTATTTCTGCCATAAACAAAACCCTAACCGCAAGTGATTTAGCCCTCGCATTGCATTATGGGGACATCCAAACGCACCTTTGTGTTTTTATGATCTCAGTAGATTTCTTGCAATCTTTTGTGCCCTGTTTTGTTTCTTCACAACTCACTACCTTTGGTGACCTGCAATTTTTTCATGGAAAAGAAGCAAACATCTGTAACTTACATTGCTTGTAGTTTTCATTGTTGACTGAATTTGATCGAGGAATGAACTCCTGAGAAGGTGTGTTTTACCTCTGCCCTAGGTTTCAGTTGGTTACATTGGATCAAATCTAAAACCCTGTAGCAAAC
Organism: Persea americana; assembly: GCA_029852735.1. NCBI lineage: Eukaryota > Viridiplantae > Streptophyta > Magnoliopsida > Laurales > Lauraceae > Persea > Persea americana. The sequence goes on from CM056817.1 coordinate 38,335,273, forward strand.
AGACTCTATGTGTTCTGCTACATGAAAAAAGTAATTTTGATTGGTTGATCTGCAGTTGAGGATGTGAGTCTTTCAAGCGGGTCTGAATGGACAATGCAGCTGATCCCCCGACAATAAGGCCTATTAATAAGGGTGTGATTCACCGAATCTGCTCGGGGCAAGTAATTTTAGATCTTTCAGCTGCTGTAAAGGAGCTAGTGGAGAACAGCTTGGATGCGGGCGCAACCAGTATCGAGATAAGTTTGAAAAAGTATGGTGTAGAGTCCATCAAGGTTGCGGACAATGGCTGTGGCATCTCGCCTAGTAATTTTCAGGTATTTGTCGCGGAAGCGGCCGGCAGTCATTCTTTGCTTTTGTTCATGCTAACATCATCATCTCTGCAGCTGGTAATAGAATCATGAGATAGATCTTCATCATCGCATTGAACTAGTCTTAACCATCTTTGCCTGTGCACCTGCAGAGAAAGCAAATGTGGTTTTGGGTGGTTTTCCTTTCAGAGCTGACTAAGTATACCCTGTGAATCCATACAATAGACTTTCTACTTCACATGATAGGATATCACCGCACCCCCAACCCTTGCACTTGCTTTGATCACCAAACTCAGCAATCCAACTGTCTTTCTTGGCTGCAACCTCAATGAAGTTCAGGATTTGATATAGAGTTCCTATGAACCACTTTTTATAAGCGAAGATTGCATGTCCAACAGAAATGTTCTTGTTATTGCTTTGGCTCATTTCAAAGAAGTGGATCCTACTCTAGTAGTTCTGAACAAATCAAATACATGTAGTAAGATACATGAAGCTTTCCATGACAAAAGGAACATGCTATCAACTTTACCCCTATTGGCCGTTTCAGTGTAAGGCTATATATGGTTGGATCTCTGCCACCAAATGCGCATGAATAAGGAAGAGAGATTATTTCATTCTTTTGTGCGTGTGTCGTTCTCTAATCTTCCATACATGCTTCATTGTTTCGACAGTTTCATAGTTTCATCCATTGTTTGTGGGTGCATTTATTGGTAGGAAAACATATTCCTGATTCTGATTTTATTGAAAAATTACCCTTTTATCTATATCTTGTAATTTACACATCATATTTTATTACTTCTTTGCAGAATCTTGCATGCAAACATCACACTTCTAAAATAGAAGATTTTCATGATCTTCAGTCTCTGACAACTTTTGGCTTTAGAGGGGAAGCACTAAGTTCCCTTTGCGCATTAGGGAACCTGACAGTTGAAACAAGAACAAAAAATGAACCCATTGGTACCCACTTGGAATTTGACCACTCCGGTTTGGTGACATCTGAAAGGAAAACAGCACGGGAAATTGGCACCACTGTCATGGTCGAGAAATTGTTCTCCACTTTGCCTGTGCGATGTAATGAATTCAGTCGCAACGCTCGACGCGAATATGGGAAGTTCACCTCTTTATTGAACGTGAGTTGATTTTTCTTCTACTGAGTTAGTTGTGATCGGTCTAAGTTTGCTAATTCTTTACTTCCCCCTCTCCATTAGTCCTTCTATTGTGTGATGAAATGATGCATGACCTAAAGATCTCAAAAATGTCCCAAAGTTTTGTCTGATAATTTTATGCATTTTTACTCAAGTTGCTCCTGCTGCACTGATGTCATCTTCATTGTGTGCCTTAGTGATCACTGCTTGAAATTGATGAAAATGTTTTCACATTTACCTTTCAATTTGTGGCGACTGTATAAACTGATTATATGATTGGGTTTTGTTTACATCTAATGTTTGTTAGGCATATGCTCTTATGGCAAGAGGAGTTAGGTTAGTCTGCACCAACACGACGGGAAAAAGTAAGTCAGTGGTGCTCAAAACTCCAGGAAGTAGTTCAATCAAAGATAATATCATTACAGTGTTTGGCACGAGTACATTTGCATGTTTAGAACCTTTGAGCTTATGCATATCAGAGAGCTGCAAAGTTGAGGGGTTTCTTTCCAAGCCCGGGTATGGCAGCGGGCGTAATATTGGAGACAGACAGTTCTTTTATGTAAATGGTCGTCCAGTGGACATGCCCAAAGTCACCAAGCTTATTAATGAGTTATATAAAAGTTCTAACTCCCGGCAACATCCCATTGCAATCATGAATTTCATTTTACCAACTAAAGCATACGATGTCAATGTAACTCCTGATAAAAGGAAAATATTCTTTTCTGATGAAAGCTCCCTTATGCTTTCTTTAAAAGAGGCAATGGAAGGCGTCTATTCTTCCAACCACTGCAGTTATGCCATCAGCGTAATGGATGAGCCAAAGAAAGAGCCTGATGCTATCAATTTGGACACTGTTGATGATGAACCCCACGTATCATCTCAGTCATTATCTCCTCAAGGAATTATTGAAAAGGAAGAAGTAGACACTCAACTGCAAACCGCTGATGAAATTTCTCTGAATATTTCCAGAGAGGGTGTAGTTCAGGACTCTTACGTTAGTGAAGACATTGTTTGCAGAAAGGAAGAGAAGCCCTTAATGAAGGATATCCTTCATAGTGGACCTGGATCAGAAAAATTAAAAAGTTATTCTTATGCTCAGCCTAAGAAGCTGGGAGCTCTCTCAAGGTTGAATGCATTAATTGATAAGCATGAAACACCCCATAAAAGAGCTGCTGAAAAGGTTGCTGTGAAGAATCTGACTTTGTCCGGTCGTTCAAACTATGTTCAGTCTTCTCTTACCAAGTTTGTGACTCCAATTAAGAGGAAGCATGAGCAAAGTTGCACAACATTATCCGAATTGCCGGTACTGAGAAAAGAATTGGTTCCTTGTCAAGTCAAGAAAATCAGTTCAGAAATGCATGCTGCAGGTTTAAAATCCCTTGATGGTCTCCATATAGGTGATGATTCTACTCAAGCTAATGAAGACCAACTTTCTGAGCATTGTGAGAAGCGATGTTCTTCCAATGGAGTAGAAACTCCTCTTTCTCAAGTATCTGGTGCTTACAATAGCAGACCTGGAGTGGTATGTTGATGAATATTTGCTGTATTACTTTTTTTTTTCTTAAGCGTGATTATTAAAGTATGTAATATTACTTAAGGAACAAAAACACAATGAACACTTGGATTAACTCCTTGGTATCTTCTGTTAGTTTAGCTGTACCTTTTAATTGTAGAATTAGGTTTGACATGATCTGTTTGTAACATCATTAGATAGTCTGTGCTGCTCATGCTCTGGCATCTTGATGAGGAATGGAGGGCGTTCTACATTTTAAAATAGTAGAGCTGGCTTTATGTTCCTTTGGGCTTCATAATTTGTTGATGGCCTGTGTTCCCGTGAAATGCTGGAAAAATCAAAGAATACTAATTATTGTTACTTCCGGCCAAAGATGGGACTGAAACCAACATATCCGGACGTGTCAGTCGCATGCTCATTAAAGGTGTGTTTGTGTGAGGAGAGGATTTTGCAATAAAGAGGAAAATTGTTCTGATTTTCTGTGCATCCCACTATTTGGCTGTTGGGTATGACACATTTTCCTTGTGGAAAAGGAAAAAAATGAAATGATTTTCCTTGATTCAAAGATTTGTGGGTAAGCAGGATTCCTCTTTCCTGTAGAAATAGAAAGCCGCAGAGCACTGAGTCCTCTCATTGAAAAACAATTTCTAAGAATTTGTACTTGACAGTGTCCTGTTATCTTACTTGATGAGCCCTTTCTTTTGTTCTCTAACTCAGCAGGCCCTAAAGAGTAAAGGCACGTGTTTTTGTTTATAGGATTCAAACAATAGACAGTTACCTATTTTGTTTGAACATTATTATTTATCAGATATAATGAATAGCGTCAGATCATGAACATGGTTTTTTAAAAACAAATGACATCATATGCATGTTGATCATTCTATGCTTTTCTTTTAAATGGCAATGGAGAAATTATTGATAGGGAAGAAATGTTGCAATGCATAAAAATATGAAGCATTGGGAATGGGTTCCAAACGTGTATAGAGAATGTTATAATTACTCCTTAGGTTTGCTTCTCTCCCAGCAGGATGTAGAAGACCTATACCTAATCATTGATGAAGCCTGGTTTTAGTGGCTTAGAATTTATTTGAGGCACAAGAATTGCAACTAAATGTATTTCTGATGATCAATAACTTAAAATCCAGTAGAAGAATATCTTCAAGTCCTCTGGAGTTGCTTTTTCGTCCTGCTGAGTTCAAATCTCCCCAATCCAATGGCCTAGAAGATTTCATTTTGGTTGCTTATAGTCTTCCATTTCCTCTTGGAATTTGAGCAACATTTAGCTCCCAAAAGCCCACAGTGGGCTTTTTCAATCTACACGATGTCCTAACTTTGTTAGTCGCTGCACCCGTTACTGCTTGTCAATCCTTTGTAAGATAATAACTCCAATCCCATGAGTTTCCTTGCTATAACTACATAATGGGACGTATGATCCTATATGAAACATTTAACTCTTTGTTATGTGCATTAGCTGTTCCAAAATTAATAAGAAAGTGTCTAGAGGAACCAGATATTTGATATTATTTATGTTATGATTTAGGAAAGCCCCTTTATATCTTTGGGATTAAACTTTGGTGAGACAAACAGGTCTGAGATTGCATTGTATTTTCTTGTGGATGTAAAGATTTTTACTAGCATGTGGATGTTGTTCCTACAGTTTCATGAAGAAAGCTGCTTTGTTTTTTCCAGGAGAATTTCACATGTCAGGAGAAAGCATCTCCTCTTCCTAGTATTTCTGGTCTAGTTTCAAGAGCTTCATTTGACACTGATTTGGAAAATACATTGGATGATCCGGTGTCAAAATCTTCTAATGTGATCTTTGATGCTCCAGTACCGTCTGCTGTTATTGAGATATGTTCTGTTTTGCAATTTAGCATCAACGATCTTAGGAGGAGGAGGATCTGTGGGATGCCAAAAATGTGTTTCACCAATTCCAAACTCGAAAGATTGAAGACAAAAAGGTCACAAATTCCTAGACTTGCCTATTGATTGGAAAAACCTTCTGTAGTCCTATATTTGGATTGCAACTTTATTTCTAATCATTTTGACATTGAATGATCATCCCTTAGGTCTTATGCGGCTGCAACATTAGATGATTCCCAACCAGAAAATGATGAGGCAAAAGCAAAGGCTCTAGCTGCTGCAACTAGTGAGCTGGACAGGTTTTTCAGAAAGGAAGATTTTGAAAAAATGAAGGTTGTTTATCATCAAATACTCTTTCTAATCCATGTTTGAGATTTTGGAAAAATGGAGGTTATTTATCATCACATGCTCTTTTTAATTTATGTTTAGTTGACTAGTGCGCGTGCATGTGAGTGTGTAGGGAGCTGATCTCTTGAGTGACAATTGTGCTGGCTGCAGAGGACGAGAGGCCTATTGCACCTGCTGTCAGTCAAGGGTGGGGATTTAAAGGGTCTGTATGTATGGATGGGGGTGGTCCACGAATAGCCTGACTAGAGACTCGAGATATCAAGCCCAGAGATGAAGGGTTGAAGGGTGAGAAAGGGTTAAAAGTATTTATTTAAAGGCCAAATCCAACAGTGTATTTGTCCAAGATGAGTGTCAAATTGGGTCCGGTACCAATTTATGGGAGGTGGTGGGTGTTAGGGGCATAGTGTGATCATATCTGGGAGGTGGTGGGTGTTAAGGGCATAGTGTGATCATCTCTCTCTCTCTCTCTCTCTCTCTCTCTCTACCCCCCCCCCCCCCCCCCCCCCCCCCCGCCACACACACACACACCTATCTATCTATCTATAGAAATTATCTCGACATCGTGATTATTTAGGGGGAAACAATGGAAAGGTCCATGCACAGATAAGGGGTGGTATAAAAATCATATTCCAAAAAAAAAAAAAAATTTGTGATTGGATCTCAAATGGTAAAGATGTCAAGGCATTAAGATCAAGGGAGGGAAAGTGCTCAAGATTTTTTCAATGTAAAAAAATTTATGGTGAATACCAGCCTGGAAGACAGTTAAAAGTGGGCCTGGTCCCCCCACCCCCCGAACCTCCCACCCAAAGGAAAAAATAATAATAATAAAAATGGAAACGAATGACATTCATTAAGTTGTGCTCACAAACATGGGTCTCAATTTGCAATTTGAAGATTGGTTATGCTCTCTCTCTCTCTGTGTGGGTGGGTGGGCACGCACGCATGTGGATAGAGATGGAATGATCGTATATGCAAGGATCCATTTCAAAATTTCAAAACTAAGAAAACTTTGTATATGTGAAGAGCAGTAATGTGGAACCAAGAACTTGGATTCATACTTTTGTGACATGTTAGTTTGTATTGTTTATTAGGTTATTGGCCAGTTCAATCTTGGTTTTATCATTGGCAAGATTGATCAAGACTTATTCATTGTTGATCAGGTAACTTTTTGTTTCACTGTACGCCAACACATTTCCATTTTAGCTTATACGTTTGGCAAATATCATGTCAGAATATTTTCAGATGGATTCTTCGGGTTCTTAAGATGGGTAAAACTCTAAAACGGTGGAAAAAATATTTGGAAAACTAATGATTTTTCTTCTTCAGCATGCGGCAGATGAGAAATACAATTTTGAACGACTTTCACAATCAACTATTATGAACCAACAGCCTCTCCTTAAGTGAGTAAGAAGTACATTACCTTGAATTATATATTTTTTATGACTGCGTTTTCATTTTCTCAGCATGTGGGTCCTTAAGTTCAGCAGATTAAATACTGTGGAAGCTAGCATTTTGGAAATTAGTGAACATAACCATTTTTCTATATTTATCATGTTTTATGTTTAAAGCAAGACTTGATTTTGAGATTCTCGTACTTATGAAAACGTATGTACCTAGGAAATCACACTACATTTTCTTGGTGTAATAGGGCATCAATCTTAAATTTCTCTAGCTAACCATTCCTACAAAAACCTCGAGGTGTTAGTAGAGGCAGCGGAAATATTTTTCAATATTCCCCCTCGGGTGGAGCCTACTCCTCAATACTCTCCCTTAGGTGGAACCCGGTCAGCGCACTTTTGGCGACACGCATATTTTTTTTTTGTGCCGAGTCGTTCCTCCTGGGATTCGAACTCGCGGCCGGTTAACTCCTACAAAAACCTCGAAGTGTTAGTGGAGGCAGCGGAAATACTTTTCAATATTCCCCTTGGGTGGAGCCCACTCCTCAACAATCAAGAGCAGATTAGTGGTATTAGCAATGCAACCATGCAGGTCTTACTATGCCGGTCTGATTTTGAAAGAGCTAGAATTAGTCTTAGTAGAACTCGGAAGGTTATGTTGTGAGTAGCCTTTATTATTTTCGGCAGTCAAAAGGTTGTTATTGTTGGCTTTGACAGTTAATGGTACAAGCAGAAGGCAAGTGAAATAATTTCCTTTTCTATGTGAAATATATGATGATTGAGATGAAAACTAGGAAAATAACTATAGTGATCTACTTCCCCCATTATGTACATAACAAATTTTGTTACGGATTTTTATTTTGATGTGCTCTCATGGGAGTTTCCGATGTGTTCTTTTGAGATTTACTGTGTAATGTTAGGCTATATATCTAAGGCAAAACATATAAACTTGCACCCTCAACCAGGGGCCTGAATTTGGCCAGACTGGATCGCTTTGGGACGAGTGATTTACTCTCAACTAGTGAATGGTTAATCACATCTTGCTTGATTTAATCTAATGGTCAATATCACTCTGATCATAGTGATATCCAGGTCCATAACCTATATCACAGGGAAGATTCCAGCTGAGTAGAAAGGACCTCAGTGTAGATCTCAATAGCGGATACGTTAGAAAACCTCATGTAGCTTGCCACTTCTTGGTGCCCCTCATTTATTTATTTTTATTATTAATCTTTCATTCTTTTATGCGGATTAGTGGTTAGGATTAGAACTCTTATTAAATTGGATTACGTGTTATAAGATTGTTACTGTGGAAAAATCCTCTTAAATTATTCTAGTGGAGGTTGTTTTGCATTGCGTTTTTGGAATCTCAGATTGATTTTTAATCCAAGATGGATAAAAGAGGTTTATTGTGTTACTTCTGTCCATTTTGCAAGTTTCCTTGTTAGATTCATTGCGTTTATTTCCTAATATTTTGCTTGGATAAATATTTTCCATTGTGGGTATTTTTTTTTGCACATCGTGATCTCTGCATCAGATTTCTTGTTCAGTATACGATCTAACAGCCCTTTATAATCAAGGGAAAAGAAAATATTGTTAACCATTTCAAATAAACAGAAGTTATCATGGCACTCTTGTCAATAAAGCGTTTTGTTTCATGGAAGTGGGCCTCACGCGAATCAGAGATCTGACCTGAACAGATCTGATGTCTGGAGACTCATGACAGATTTTCTTAGTGGAGATATGACCTTGAATGACTGAGATTTGCAGTAGTTTTCTGCTCTAGTAAAAAATGTCCTTTATCAGTAGCTTTGATACCATAATAACCTTAGAAAAAGGAGAGAGAAAAGGAATGAATAGGCAAGTGTGGTGGGAATTTTCTAGATACCCTCATCGTGACTTCGTGAGGTACTATCCTCTTTTATATTTTCCGTAAGCTGTAATCAAGGATTTTACATACTGTTAGTGTACAATGAGTGCTAATAATCTGCTAACAGGATATTGTGCTACTCATCATCTAGTCATCAAAGATTACTACACTATAATAATATTACAATGCTCGTAGTGCACATATGAGAAGGTGGTCCTCCAGTGGATATGGTGATCCAAAGGAGCACAAGTATTTCTGATCTTCACACACTTCACAAGAAAGTGAGACCACACAGAACAGGAGAACTGGCAAGTCGCAATGCAGAAACAAATGGTTGACTGCATCCCTTTCCTTCCCTCATAGCAAACACAAATCCGAGTAACCTCTGATATCATACCTCTCCTCCTAAGATTGTCCGCCATAAAAACTTTTACTTTTGTGCAATTTTTTCCCTTGAGTCTTTAGGGTGGTATCCAATTTGTAGTCCTTTGTTATGGGTGTTTTTTGGGTCTTGAAGATAGAGTCTCTTGGGCGGGAAGGCGACACTATAAACCACTTTTTTCTTCACTGTGCAGTTGCTTCGAAGCTATGATATCATTCTCTTGGTAGGGTCATTGCTTTGGTGCAATGGTAAAAGGCTCGGGTGCCATGTGTGATGACGCAGGTTTGAGACCCGTGAGCAACCGCTTTGTGCAAAATTGCCAAAGGTTACGTCAGTCTCCAGTCTGGACCTTGCTTTGGTGGGACCCACACTTGGTAATAACCTTTATCATTTTCTAAGTAAGTGTGGGGTATTTTGGTGCCTTCTCAGCTCTTTACAAGATTTGGTTAGTCCTAGGTATTTGGGTCCATTTCATGGGTGTGGGTTGTTGATGTGGACACTCATTTTTCTATTATGTGGTCTATTTGGAAAGCAAGGAATGATAAGATCTCCAGGGACTTGCTTGTAGACATGGATGGCCTTGTTTCTATGACGGGTTTGAGATTGGCAAGATGGCTTGTGGTGAGTAAGGAGTTTTCCAATGTTAAAATAGATGATGTTATCCATAATTGTGGAGCATGTATGAGGTGTGGTCTAATTAAGAATAGGATAGTGGCCATTTCGAATCCACCATCAATTGGGTCCTTGAAATTGAACATTGGAGGTGCCACTTGGGGCAAACCCAGTATAGTGGGGATTGGTAGTGTTCTCCGCAACTACAGGGTGATGTTTTATTTAAGCTCTTGATGAATGTGTGGGAGTTAAAGATTCACATGAAGCTGAGTTTTTGGCTATGTTTAGAGCCGTTTCCAATCTTTGTAGGTGCTTTCCATGATTCTTTGTGGAGAATGATTCTCTCAATGCCATTTTGTGGGTGAACTTGGATGCTCTGTGTCCTTTGAAATTTCAGTTCTGTCTCAATGAGATCAAAACTTTATCACCTTCAGTTCAGGTGGAGTTTCATCTTGTCTAATTATCAGCAAATGGCATGGCAGATTCTCTAGCGAAGAAGGGAGTGGACAAGGCTCTTCATTGTTAGCTACTAAGCTTATATGTTGTAATTTGGTTTTGTTGCATTGAGTATGATGCTCTTTTTACCATTCAAAAAAAAAAAAAAAGTATGATGCTCTTTTACCTGTGTGCATTGTTGTTTTCTATTGGTTTATTGGTTTTGACTTCTTTTCTTTAATAGAATTTACCATTACTGATAAAAAAAAAAAAAACATCTTATAATTGCTTTCCCTCATCTTTTTTTTTAATCTCTTTCCATTGAACAAAATTTTGTGGTTACTGAGCAAAAGGGGAAAAAAATACTAGTATCTAAAGGTACTCATCTTATTGAACCCATGGTAGGGGGGATATTGTAGCACCTATTATCACCGGATGCTGGAAAAGATTGTAGTGGTAGTAACACAACAACATTTTAATAATCTTTTTATGTGGTGCATTCAATAGTAGTTCTGAAAGCTTTCTTTTCACTTAATAATTTATTTGTCTGGTTGCGTACTTGTGTTTCACACAGATGTAGCTATGTCTTGACTGTATCATGCAAATTTATCTTTTAGGCCAATGAATTTGAACTTATCACCCGATGAAGAAGTAATAGCTTCATCACATATGGAGATAATCAGGTAATCTATTCTATTTCAAATTTTATTTATTTTTAATCAGCAATTTCACATTTGGATGGAGGATATCATTTGGTTGAAGCATATTATTCCTGAAAAAAGAAAGAGGATGAAGCATATCATTAGCTGCATCAATCATGAATTATAAGCGTGCTTCTGTATAATATTTATCAGGGGTACAGGCTTTAAAAGATTCACTGATTGTCTGATTCCCGGTTTCCCTCTGTTGTTCACTTGTTTTATTAACTCGAGATATCAATGCCATATTGCAATATTTCCTGGATTGAGAACCCATGAAAAGTTTGTGCCTTATCCAATGTCTAATCTACTTTTACTCAAACCCACGCACTTTCTCCCCTGTGAAGGATGAGTTTAGGATTGAGTACACAAGGGAAAATCTACTGGTAGGTTTAATAAAAGAGAAAGTAAAGAATGTAGCTTGGAGCTGCAGTTGCACTGCACCCAGTACAAGTAAAAGGAGTTATGAAACTAATGGTATTTCAAAGATGCGAACCAGCACATTTACCCTTTTCATTTCTCTTTAGTACATGTGATTCTATGATTATTCTAGATCTGCATCACACATTTGATATATTATAATTTTTCCATAAGCACATCCCATCAGTGGTTATGTTCTGTGTTCTTTTTCCCTTTTCATTCTTTTCAGCTTGCTCATTTGATTTTTATTCCTTGACCTTTTGGGTTGGTTTCTTTATTTACACGCTTTATTCATAATTCTCACTTCTACCTTTGCAATCACTAGGAAAAATGGATTTACTCTAATTGAAGATTTGCATGCTCCTCCTGGCCACCATTTTCTTCTAAAAGCTGTTCCTTTCAGTAAAAACATAACTTTCGGAGCTGAAGGTGATGTTATTGGAAAGTCTCTAATTTGATGTTGACTGTGGTTAATAAATTTAAATGCATATGGATAAATAGCGTCCCTAACACTTCATATACATAATGTGTATATATATCATCTTTCTTGACAGATGTGAAGGAGCTTATTTCTACCCTTGCTGACAGTCAAGGGGAGTGCTCAATCATGAGTAGCTACAAAATGGACACACAAGATTCTCTCTGTCCCTCTAGAGTACGTGCTATGCTGGCATCGCGTGCTTGCCGGTCGTCTGTTATGATTGGTGATCCACTTGGTAGAAGAGAGATGCAAAAGGTAACATCTAGTGAATAACATCTTACTCAAAAGGTCAAAGTGGTGATATGGGAAATGCTCTTGCAAAGGTTTTCAGATCATTTGAGATTAATACTTGAATAGCAAAACTAGCAAAACTGTTCAAGTTTGCACACTGATATTATCCTATGAACTTCTAAGGATGTTGTAAAAGCTTAAATATGGACAGAGCAGTTAACTGAACCAATGGACAAGACAGATGTTTAAAATTTCTATTGAATATTCTTTAGTAAGATGCATGTGTCTAGGTGATATCATATTGTTTAATAGTTTTGGTCAATATATTCAAAATTAAGTTTATTTTGATAGTTCCCTGTTTTTGATGGATGCATGTGAGAGTTCTTGAAGCCATCATCACATGATTCTCATTGATCTGGCAATACCAAATTCCTAACCATTTAGTTGAATCTTTTTATAAGTAATTTTTAGTAAGGTACTGTGAAGATCAAGATCAGTTTTCTGCCATTATCCAGAAATTAGAGGGATAGGGTAATCTTAAATATGGTTTTGGACCATGTTCATCCATGGTAGGCCCTACTAGATTAGTCTTTCAATTTCTTAGGCAATTGACATTTGCCACATGTATAGAAATAGTCAATGTCTGGGCAAAAGATGAACAAAGACGAGGTTTCGTATATGGTAAACCATTCTTTTTTCATATTTTTGAACCGTCTTTGGTTGAATTAATTATTCTTAAATCTATTTCAAATTTGTAATGAAAATCCAAGTGTAGCTAGAAGCTAAAAATCTTAGGTTTGCTCACATTCTGATGTCATTTCTTGCTTTTCAGATACTTAAGCATTTGGCAGGCCTCAAATCACCATGGAATTGTCCGCATGGCAGGCCAACCATGCGCCACTTAATTGACTTGACAACCATTCGCAAAAAGTGCACTCAAGAAATATAACACCACCGCATAAATGACTCCGGCTGCAACTGCCTTGAATTAACTTATGTACACAACCCTCGTAAGTCCACCTTGTAAAGTGCTGCACATGTTTTTTGCTGTTTGTCTTAAGTGTGCAATGGGAGAATTGGAATTGTCATAGCAATCTGCAACTGCACTTTGAAGATCTGTCACTATTACCTAGATCGCAACTCAAAGTTTGTATCTGACCACTGGCCTTTTTTGTGTTTTTTGCACAGTTATCTTCTGTCCTAATTACCTTGCGCTTTATCCTGTCCGCCATTGGGAAGGTTGAGCATTCTCTTATCCATTACATGTTTTTATGCATGAGCCATGGACTCTGATGAGTCCACTGTGCCAATTGGTTTGGATCTGAAACCATTGGCCCCATTTGTTCAGACTGACAACCCTTTAGGTGAATGGTATGTTTCACGGATCAGAAGATTGTTTTATCAAGAATATTGCTCTCTGGTGGTCAGTTTGCTGCCTGGTGGTGGACAGCCCTTATCTGCTTTAAAGAACTAGGAGCAGCAGTAGCTGGAGATGAGGCATCAATAGATTGTGAATGAGCTATTTACCGTGGAATTTAGCATGATATTGAAGTAGTTATTGTCAGTCTGTATCCATGTGGTTTCATTTCTCAGGTCAATCTACCCAATGTTGCCTTCGTTGCTTTTTCCTAACCACGAGTTCTGGGTACCCTCATGTATATTGTACAAGATATCAACTGGCTAATGCATTTTTGTAGACTGACAATTGTTACTTTTCTGTCATCCCTGCAGAGGACTTGAATGCATAGGAATTCTTGGTTAAATGATCTCTATCTTTAAGATATTGTTAGGGGAAGGGATGAAGAATATATGGTAGCAATATGGATGGGACCTCCACTTTGACTTTCTCGGGATTTGAATTACTAGGGTGATGGTTGGGTATTCTTTTTCCATCTTTGTATTGATTCTATTCTCATGATAGGATTGATCATTTTTGGATTTCCACCTATCATCATTTTTAATTACGTAGGCCATGAATTCTTATGTATTCTATACAAACAAACAGGCCCGTAAGAGTATCCATATAGCTCAGCTTGTAACTTGTAAGGAACAAAGGTACGTGTATCTGTTTTTACAGTGTCTTGTACAATTTTATAGAAGAGTCCCTTCACATTCGGATATCTCAATAGAGCGCGGAAGATAGTTGGACTGGTGGAAATTGTCCTTAAGCGAGCATGACCTCTGTGTGTGTGTTTTTTTCTTTTTTTTCTCCAAAATATAGGGGCATTGTCAATGAGAGGTTTAAACGAGATCACTCGACTGCAGAAAGAAAATGGTCCTCAGATTCTTTTGCTGCCCTTTTTGCTCTTTCAAATGATTACAGTTTTCTTTGGGGTTTGTTAACTGTTAAAGTCGTTTTCAATTAAAATAAAAAATAAAAAACTCTTAACTAGTAGACAGAATGTGGAAAACGTACAAGATGCAGAATGATCAATTAGTCTTTTTTTTTTTTTTTCTTTTAATGACATGGGTTATCTCTGAGTTCTTTGCTCAGATAGCACTAAATTCTTAGGTGGCGCATGTTAAGCACACACAAGCTCATACCGGGCAAATCTAGGGTGGTTTGGAACACAAGACGTGGGTGGAGAACAAACTCATGCCTACCGCCACTTCACAAACTCTAAAAAAAAAAAGGTTCAAAATGAATAGGAAATCATTTTAAGATTTCAAAGTTATAAAATGATTAAACTAAGAGCCAGGCTTCCAATAATATAGGATAAGATGCAATCGTCAATCTTCACGAATTTTTTTTTTTTTTTATATATATATTCTTGGGCAGTCTAATATACTGATAAGCGTTAGGAATGCCAATCGAAGCAATAATATTGTTATCTTTAACTGATTTGTACAGAATATGATCCAAATGCATAAACCCAATGACTTTTTTTACTACCAAGGAACTAGTATTGGGAGATGGATCCTTGAGGTGGAACTTGATCACTGTTGCAGCTTGGTTGATAGGGACTTGAATAATGCATGAGAATTTATCAAAGGGGAAAAAATAACAACAAATAAAATGTTCATATTTTAGTTTAGCTTTTAAAATCTTCGATCTTTCAAAATATTAATAAGTCTTGGAATCCCTCCACAATTTTCTGCAATTCATAGTAAATATAAAAAAAATTCACCCATGTAGTACAAATAGGCGAGGATGCTGTGTTTTTTTTTATATTCCTGTGGCACACAATTTGAGGATCCAGAAATATGGCCATTGATTTACAATGAGATGTAAGTGAGAAGTAAATATGGTTTACAAAAGATCATTTAACCCCTTCATAGATGGCCCTCAGAGCTTAATAGTTTTTACAAAGGAATATATTATATTGATCATTATTCTTACAGTAATAATGATTTCAAACTGCTTAGCATCGAAAGTGGGTGATTTGTAAGCACCTCTCAAAGAACAAAATGCAGCCGAAAGTGTTTATTTAGATCTAATCCAGACCTCTGTAGAAGAGCTTTTCCTGTCGGCCTTCCCCAATGTCATCTGGATCCACAAACAATATCCATGCTTCCCCAATGTTTCCTGCCCATAGAATAAATACACACCCACTGCCCCATGATACACAAGCTTCCCCAACCACTTGGGCATAACAAAACACACCCACAATTCCCGAGGTCAGTTTAGCCTCATACAAAGAAATAATGGAACTTCTATTAAATCCTCAACTCACTACCAAACTTGCTTCACCAAATAGTTACAAAATAATCCAAAGGCCCCCATTTATATTTCTACTCTCTAGAATGAATGGCTAAAATTAAACCACATGTCACTCATCCCAATGGATGAAGAACCTTCCAAAACCTACTTGAAACTAACAGTAATCTTCCCTGATCTTACACTAATCCACTCTTTTAGAATAATCCAACAATCTCTACACATAATTTCATAATTTACCAAAAAGTCTTCGATAATTATACACAATTGAAGACTATTCTAGAAACTAGAGTTTTCCAGGCCTTTCAAGATCTCCATTGACACATTAAGGTTTGTCCGTCGATTCAATCACGTACACCCCACCACTCAAATGAGCATGATGCTAATGCTACTCTGGAAAGCCTCGGACTCCACACCGCGTTTCTCAAGCTGTGAATGCATGAGAATGTGCACGGCTGATGACCAACTGGCAGGTTTTTTTATCAGTAGCCCGAGGAACAAATCATTCCCATACAAAACAAGAAATTTAGATTAGAGTACCTTGGGCATTTTTACCATCTGCAATGGCCAGATATCCACTACCCAACCCCAAAAAAAAAAAAAAGAGGAAGAAAAAACCTCAGGAGAAAAGCACTCATATATACATTCATATAATGTTAGTTCTACAAGTAATGATGCACGAAGGAATATGCAAACCAGGCTCTGGATTGATTTCAAGAACTATCACTTGGATGACATTGGAGAGCACATCAGGTCCCTGAACTGCCAACCTTAGAAATCTCACTTTTCAATTCCAAGTTCTTTGGTAATGTCTCTGGTCAGGCTGAACTGTAGGGTATTGTGCCATGGGAATAGAGTACGAGTCACAGGAAGTTTCCTTCGAAGATCCTGATGCACGACAAGTTAAATTCGGTTCTACATTTATATTGTCTGAAAAGAAACAAAAACTTGATGTCGGTAGACAGAAATTTCACAGAGACTGGGCTGTTGTTTGGATGGTCCTATGTAGGCGCCATTTGACCTAAACTTCCACCCCTGGCCCAGACCATGGATTAAAAGACTCAAGGCTGAGACCAGATAGAAGTTCAGTTATCCAAATTGTTATATGGTGAGCCCCATGACTGAACCAGGCAAAAATCTCCTATTGATATAATCTTAAAATTCAATTGTTGGGTCAAATAGAGAAGTGACCCTATGCTGCCGACAGTATGGTGCCGATTGCAGCTATCTACCAATGATACTCAGAAACAAGAAGGATATGCCATGGATATGACAAGACGAGGATTTTTTATGTAATATAGTATCTGGTCCAATATGACACCTTGCCTATCTTATAATATCATAACTATCTACCTGTTTTAATCTGTGTGGAGCCCACCTTTGTGTGATCAACTCCCCGGTATTGTGCTCTCTTCATTATCCATATATCGGTACTGTATCCAGTCTTCTAAGCATGTGTCCAAATTATCTCAAATGGCATTCCGTTAGTCAGTCAACAGAAAGGTAAGCTAATTCAATACAACTGTTCCCAATTTTCCTAAACAAGAACATATCCCAAACCACCTCAGATGGCTTTCCTTTGTTTCTCTTATCCTAGAGCTACCCACAGATTCTCTTATATGCCCATTCCTGATTCTATCCCGTCTTTTTGGTGCATGTATCCATCTTCCATCTTCATCTCAACAAAATGTACCTCTCATAATGCTATAAAAAGTAGTCTTACAATTATTTCCTTGTTGCCCAGCATTCATAGTATGTCTAACACAAAGGCGTAGGAAACTTAAATTTGCTGGTTATGTGGTGGGTTGGATGTAAAGGGGACAACATAGATTTGGGTGGGTGGAATTTTGCCCCAATCTAATGTCCATAACTTTGTGGTTTGAGCTGAAAATCATTCACTATGGCTAAGATTTTAAGCTCCATTACAAGCCAAGGGCAATTGGACAGAGATTCTTTTTCTTTCAATCCCCCTATTCATGCGAGACCTACACATGCTGACCATCCATGTGCATTGTTAGGCCCCCCCAGGTAGGCCCAACAATGTCATCACACCATCATAGTAAAATTAAAGCAGTTTTGGAGGGCAAAAGGAAATCTAAACGGTACCTTGAAAGTGGTGTCAGGTAAATTTGAGTAGGATCCCTGTAGAGGAATTTATGAATTAGAAACCCACTTAGAGCATTATAACACACATGAACACACGAGAGAGAGAGAGAGAGAGAGAGAGAGAGAGAGAGAGAGAGAGAGAGATGCAACCTCAAGAGATGCCATATACTCGTTTTCATGGTGACGAATCATGTTTATTATAGACAATGCAGAATCTTCGGGGGACTGAAAAGGCGATACTAATCATAAGACATACATATCCACACATTACAGCTCCAAAGATGATGCATTTCAAATTCAATAGTGGGCATTTCTTAGCTATGGAAGCAACAAATAGATCAGAATCAAACACTTAAATATAAAGCAAAGATAGGTTCACTAGCCTCGGCTAAGCAGGCATATGGCGCCTGGCCAGTTCCCACCTGCATCTAACACTTAAATTTAAAGAAGATAAAGATGATTTTCCACTATGTAAAATTCAATATCATTCCTGCTAACCTGGAAGATAGTTGAGTCTTTGCATTCATGACTGGCATCTAACTGCACATTTCCTTCCTCAAAATAGTGGGCATCTACCTGATATAAAACAAAATCAGCCTATAGATGACATGTCTCACGTTTAGACGCACCATAATATTGCAACTAGCATTTCACAAAAAAACTGTGTGGTGGGCATGGATGGAGATGCGTCTTGGGGGCATTGCTGATGTATTAAAAGAGGAGTGATTACATAAGCTTTATGCATGGTGTAGTCAAGGTCAAACAAAATCTACACGTCTAGGGTCCACCTTCCCAAGATCCAAACTATTCAAGTTGTGGCCCTATAAGTGTACATAGCTTGAGCTCTTCTCCAAAGAAAACTATATTGACAGTTGGATTTAAGAAAAATGCGATTGAAGCAGTATTTAATAATGATTTATTAATAAGTTCATCTTTTTTAACACAATGGGGCTCACCTTTTGGTCATCCAGACTGTCAACTAGATATGCGATTTCCACCCCTATATTCGATTCACATTTTACTTCAATCAGAGTTCTATTCATCGTTGGATTCAACAAACAACCAAATTTTGAAATTTTCATGTTTTTCTTGTTTCACCAGAAAAAATACAGTAAAAAGGACTAAGCAGAGAAACCACTTAATCCAAATCGGAAATAAACTAAAACAAAACAAGGGACACAAATAAAACACTTGACATCAAAAGCAAGAGAAGTGCAAACAAACTCCGTCCTTAGCAAGAGCATCTGCCATATCATTAGCCTCCCTATGAACATGGTGAAATAAGGCTCCAAGCTAATGAAAAATATCTCGCACTTCCTCCACCGATTGGCCAATCTCCAAGGATCCACTGAATGGCTGAAAAAGAATCACCTTCAATAATTGCATTATAACCACCGAATCTAAGCAGCTCACGACATCCAGTTAGAAGAGAAAAAGCTCCAGCTTCATTAGCACCCAAAGAAACCACAAGCCCAGAGAAGTTTCTAACCACCATACCATCACAATCTCGAACTACTACACCAATACCAGTATACCACCACGACAAAGGGCAAGAACAAAAATAACATCGAAATTCAGCTTAAAAAATCTAGAAAGGGGTTAATCCCTAAAACTCTTTGCATAATTTTGTCATGCCAACTTCCCTTAAAGAAAGAAGCCCAAGATCTAGTAATGGCATCCAAAGAAACACAGGCAAACTCCTTTCGCTTACTAACTCACTCAGACACTGTCCAAACAATGCATTGAGCAATCTCAATCAATAATTTACTTCGATTCCTGAAAACTCTGTTATTATTTTCCCTCCAAAGCTTCCAACAAGTAGCACAAAGAACTAATTTCCATAAAATCTTGCCGAGTACAAACTTGCAACCTACATGCCATTGAAGAAAAAGATACTCTAGAGTCTTTGGCATGACCCAATCTACATCAAATAGATTAGTAATAACAATCCAACTCTATAGGAAAGAAGACAATGAATCAACAAATGATGGACCATTTCCTTGTGTTTAGCAAAACTAGATCTCTCTCAAACAGGTTGGATCCTCACAGCACATTTATGGATATGATGAACCTTACTTTGACCTACTTGGTGTGGTCATCCTTATATAATCATTCATCATATTGAAATAATACCTCACAATACTTACAGTAAATAATATAATGTTCACATTTTCAAAATAATTGAAAATATCACAAAAGCAATTCAATGTTATCAACATAACACAGAAATAAAATCTAAAAATAAAAACTTTTTGAGAGAACTATATTTATATTATTATTATTTAAAAATTAGCTTAGCTTAGCTTCTCTGGCATCTTTCCTAGTTGAGACCCTCAAATTTCAAAATAACACAAAATTTTACCAAGAAAAAGATTCGTGACAACCAATCATGAGTCATGAACCAGCGGAAAATATGAAAAATAAAGAAAAATGTCCATTTCTGCAAATATCATCCCGTTTATCCAAGAAAAACGTTCATATTATGGCAACTATGGACAAGGTTAACAATTGGATCAACGACACCAGGTTAATGGCTGGATCCAAATCAAACTAAGTTTGCATGCTCTAGATTGCGTTTAGATCCAAATATGACCAATCTGATCAGGCTAATTTTGGGGGCATCCTCACTCCCCCTCCTCTCTAATGCTGGAATGATAGAGGCCCAGGTGAACCACAAAGCATCTCTCATTTTGCTTATATAAGAGACAATTGCGATTTGTGTGTGCATATAAGGCTTTTGTCTCCTACAATAAGTCCCCACATGGTATATGGGCCTCACTTGTCGGGACCCACCCAAATAAATGCCAATTGGTGGCGTATAAGGATTAAAAGGTCTTATCATGGATTAGAATCAGGATAAATATCTGCCCCATCAAATTCTACCGACTCATCATCATCATCATCAAAGCCTTGTCCCAACTATATTGGGGTCGGCTACACGAATTCTGTTTCTCCATTCCAACCTATCTTGAGCCAAGTTCTCAGATAAGTTACACTTCCTCATATCCATTTTTACCACCTCCATCCACAAAATTGTATCGACTCCCAACCCTTAATTTAAGAGCCTCAAAGTTTGACAGCGTTTTAACTATACATTAATTTTTTAAAGTCAAATCCACACAAATATAGTACTTATTTTATATATATATATATATAATTAACTTTAGAAAAATCCATTGGCACCTCTCATGGCAAACTGGTGAATCAATCACTTCCTTGTATAAATGTCAGACTTGAATATCAATGTGATATGATTGATGAGAAAGAT
Source organism: Persea americana (assembly GCA_029852735.1). Lineage (NCBI taxonomy): Eukaryota > Viridiplantae > Streptophyta > Magnoliopsida > Laurales > Lauraceae > Persea > Persea americana. Next base: position 38,356,008 of record CM056817.1, read on the forward strand.
ATCCTTAACTACAAATGTTTAAACATATCCCATCCTTAAGATTCCAACTGTGAATCACTCTGCTCAATAATTCTGGCAAATGCCAATTCACAGAAGCAAATGCTTAATCTCACAGTTTGCCTTAACACAGTGGGCTCCAGTGTATAATATTTGTTGGAGTCTGGATCCCCTGAGTGATCTCCCACACTCTTCTCGTGAGTGGAAGGAGTGGAACCCACTGTGGGCCAACCTAATCAAAATCCAAGCAACTCAAAATGAATGGCCACCGTGCTTATGGGATGCCCTCAAATTTTACTCCAAAACGAGTTGGTTACATAGTAAGATCGAGCATATCTGATAACATAATTAACACAATATTATGCATTATTATTCATACATTAATCACATTACCAATGATATGCTTAATCTTACAGTGGGGCCAACTCATTTTGGAGTAAAATTTGAGGTAATCCCATAAACATAGTGGCTGTTCACTTTGAGCAGTTCATAATTTCATTAGGTGGGCCCCATTGTGGGTTCCACTCCTTCCACTCAAGGGAAGCATATGGGAGGTCACTCAGGGGATCTGGACTCTTTTTGTGGGGTTGAATCCTAAGTTGCATGAGGACAGGTGCTTGTGTTCCTATACTGGTGTGATTTAGCAAATTCCAATTTGTAAGATTTGTAGATTTTATATCATTTTCAAAATATTTTTATAAAATAAGATTTTCTAAATTTGAAATGTATTTTAAACAAAAATAATATTCAAGCATAATGCCAATAAATAATAACGTACAAATTTTTCTTTAAAAAAGTAATAAACATTTCAATAATTTAGTTAAATTCCGAAGAAGAAAAATATAATTCTATTTAATATAGTACGAAACTATGGTTAAATTAGTACTGAAAGACTCCGTGAAAAATCCAAAACTGTATCATGTCCAAGATGAGTTCGACACCAGAATATTGCTCATTTTGAAATAACAATGCAACACGGGTTATATCACAACTTGTTATACATCCCATGTATAAACAATCCTTTGCTGTGATTACAAATTTATCATCTCAATAAAGTCAACCACATGCATTTATCTGATAGCATATGTTGAAACAACAATGTGATCAACTCAAAAAGATACCTGCAATTTGCCCCTTAATTCTACTACTTGCAAATCATCCTTAAATTCAACATTCCAAATTGAGCGCCAACTTCCGTTGCTGGACAAAGGAAGAAAAAGGGTCTTAGAGCTTTATCGCAAAAGGATGCTGTAAACTGTATCAAAATTGCAAACAGCATGGATGCAAGATGAGGAACAAACTTAAACGTATTAACTAATAAGTCCTATAGCACCACCGCATGAGAGAGAAAGAGAGAGTACAGGATTGCTAGGATCCTGGATTTTAACGTGGAGGTTTTGTAAAGGAAATAGAAGATACAGGATTGCCCAATTTATAAAATCATCATTTTACTTTATTTCTGTTTCTCTGTGATCATAAATTCACAAGTTCCTTTTTAGTTTCTAGTTTTTAGTGCTTCCTCGGTGTCCCTTCTATACAAGATTAGGAACATAAAATAGATGTCTCCAAACTAAATGAACTGCTAAAATCCTTTAGCAAATATCATCTGAGCTTTTGCGAACTAATTCCTTTAATGCCTTCAAACTATTGCATATTTAACGGCAGACTGTTCAGACAAACTCATTTGCAGTTCAAGACCCCTTTCACGAATAAGGCAACTTTGCCAAGAACAGTAGAAAAAGTAGGCGTTGCCATCAGATTCTTGTCTCCAAAGATAGTTCAGTTTTCACCAATGGTGTGAGGCTAGGATAAAACTGATATATTTCTATTTTCATATTTTCTAATTTATCCTAATAATGCATTTTTTTCATGGCCATTCAATCAAGAATCTTTCATGCATGATCTCCAAAGTTTCAAAAGTACAGGTTGGCCTCTGAATTTTCATGTAACTTGAGCTAATTAATGAGATGAAATTTCATCTATAAGGAATAATGTAAATATATATATATATATTTTTTGGACCGGTAACGTGACATGAACCTGCAACCTAGTCAAGCAAGAATGGGCACTTTCTGACTGTGCTATGGGTTCTTGCCAAATATAGTAAACATATGAGTAGCATTCTTCTGCACAAAAGAAAAGATAAACTAATGCATCCACCAAAGGTAATGTAGTGAAATTAAGCACCAATAATGAGGGGGAAAATGGGCAAATTGCTACAATATCATTTCACGCACCAGAAATTTTGAGGGCTGTGTCTAGCAGCAGAGATCACCACCACAAACTCAAAGTCAGCTCCTAGTCCTTCTGTATCTTTTCCATTAATGCAGTAAACAGAACATATTCCCTTAGGATAAGTTTCAGCAACGTACTTGACAAGTTCAGCATCCAGAGTCCCTCTAACATAAATCAAAGGAAAATTTTCTAAATAATAAGAATAATAGTATAACAGCAACAAATGAAAGAAACTCCTGTAATCGGTCATGATCCACAAATTATATAATATGAAATAAGTTTGAACAAGTACGATGTCTCTTAATCTGTTGGTGCCATGTCTCGAACCCATGACCTAATTATCCAAACGATTAGTTTAAACAAACAAGTATGATGTCAAAGGATCATAATCATCAAGAAAGACATAACGAACGAGTATGATGTCAAAGGACCATAATCATCAAGAAAGACAAATCCCATCTATTTGGGGGTCAGCCACAGGACTCTAATGATTGATACAGTTAAGGTCATGTGAACCTACCGAAACTCCTCAATATAAGATGATGGAAGCTCTTCATCAGTAGCAGGTCTTACATTTGTACAAACCTGAAGCAATTGATAACATCACAACTATGTTAGAAATTATGGATAAATCACTTAATAATTAAAACACATCAGTGAAAAAAAAGAAGAAGAAACATACTACTCAAGGATGTGACCAGGCTCAAGAGTTGGGACTAAATAGTTGACTGAGAAACAAAAGAGAGCATACTCATCTTTATAACTTTCAAAAGAAAATACTCGTGCTTGAAGAAAAATATGAAGTAATACCAAAGCATAAGCATAATAAAACAACAGAATAGGCTTTTACTAAAAATGATGAAGCCTGGGATCTATCTGGAGCCATGGTTCTCACTTTTTTGGTCCGCAGGTCAGAGCCGATGCAAATGGCATGGTGAGTATTACAATTCTTCTGAATTTTCAATCTTTTACAAATGAAAGTTTTTTTTTTTTACTAAATTTCACAAATGAAAATTGCATATAATAAAGGTGATATTCAACCAGAAACAAAACAGTGTTTCCCATGAACCACCACATCTACTCTAGAATAAATACCATTCAGAAAGCCATGGTTACATACAAATCACCAAATACCTAACCAGCACATCCAAACTCTTATGTTGGGGGAAAAAATGTTGGTTGTGGAGTTCATCAGGGCATCATCAACTGGAATCAAATAACATCAATCATATGGAACAGATGACAAGAAGTGGAATATTGAAAAGATACATATCCTAAACACAATTTAGTCAATGTAGCGAAAGGAGAATGTATGAAGGGTCAAGAATGCGCGCGCGCGCGTGAGGGTGAGGGAGAGGGAGATAGAGAGGACAAATTGTAGGCCCTAACATATTGTGATTAAAAAGAACTAATTGCCCAACCAAAGAAGATAATGTCGGAGGTGACTGAATTTTCCTCGTTGACAGTAGCTTAAGAGCATGTTTTTTTTTTTTTTTTACAAGATACAACAGACAAGATGAAGTAAGAGGAGAAGCAACCACAGCCATAATAGATACAGCAGTTCGATAAGAAAGGTGAAGCTTTTGTAGCTACTCATGGTTAGGTTCATTTTATCATTGGAGATAGATGTGAAGCACTGTGTCATTTTCTAATCAAACAACGGTGTCATATTTCATAATGGGAAATGGAACCTTATGCTTCTAAGAAGGGTGCTAGGAAATTGTGTGAGCTTTGATTGAGAGTTTTCACCTATTTCCCAAAGGGAGATTCTACCAGTTAAACCACCATCACCTTGTCCCATCAATCTAGGATTGGCTTAGTATGAAGAAGCTGGGCCGGCATAAAACACAGTTGTGTGTGTGTGTATTTGTATGCATATATAGAAAATCAGCGCATTCGAGAGAATTTAGGGCATTGACGGGTGTAAATTGAGAGACTTATTTTAAATGAGTTGGACATGTCTAAAGCAAGCAACAACAACGTCAGTAAAAAAAAGCTTTTCCACGCAGGTTGATGGCCCCTCAAGGAAGAGAGGTAGGCCGAAAAGCACATGGATTGAAGTAGCAAGGATAGATCTGAAGAAGCGCAATCTATCTGTGGATTCAGCATAGGATAGACTGGTATGGAGAAACGGTACATATAGCTGGTTGCCAACATAGTTGGGACAAAACTTTGATGATGATGATGAAGCAAAGGTTCTCAATTCAATGAAGGACTTTCCCGAAATGTTCTTCCAAAATATCTTTCTCCAGCATGTTTTCTTTGTCATAAAACTAAAAGAAAAACAGTAAGATAGGTGAGAATGAAAGAATTACTTGTTTGACATGGTTTACTGTAGCAACTTGGCAAGTCCTTGGATCAAGATACTCTGTCTCGTCAATTTCCCCAAATGTCGTAATCAGTACCTGAAAGCACATGGTAAAATAAATAAAAGATTGCATGTGCATATGAAGATGATGTAAGCAAAATGCCAAATATGATATCACTTTTTTGCCAAATATGATATCACTTAAAAAAGTTATGCCCGAAAAAAAAGTAAATTGAATAAAATTGTAAGACCGTAGAAATGTTATTTATAACAGTAAAGAAAGAAAAAAAAAAAAAAAAAAAAAAAACAGCAACAGAAACAACAAATGTCTTTGCATGTTGGTCTTTGAGAAGCTTCTCGTGTTCATATACATCAGACAAATGTAAAAGAATATTCCTCCTGACCCATCTAATGGGAAAGCAGTCAATGCCATCCATGTTAAGCAGAGGGAATACTAGGAAGAAAATCTTTTTAGCCAAACACAGATTGAAGCTTCAACCAATGGATATCGGCAGCGAGATTTGGATTCTGATTTGACATGCTTGTCTAACCATTTCTCTACATATTTTGCTCTTGGTGCTGTGGAGGCACCCTTGTTTTAATGAGGGCTGAACTCCCTTGACCATATGACAGTACAGTTCCCTTATACTATTTAGTTTTTTTTCCTTTAATGGAAGTTACCATTCAAATTGTATGTGTAGTGTGTACACACACACACACACACAAATGTGTGTGCGTGAGAGAGAAATAAATAAAAAAATATACACAGGCTATACTTTCTTAGCTTGCATATTAAAAGCCTGGTCAGTGGTCACACTTCAACACACAACATTGCATCCTTTCAACCATCAGAGAAAGTGAAGCATGCAAAACCTGCTTGTGACCTTAGAAGGGTTAAAAGAAACACAATATTGTTCATGGTTTTGCTTCTTGATTTTCTTTAATATATATCATCCATAAGAACAATTTCAAGTAGCTCCAGAACCGCAGTACCCCGTCTTTCTAATTGATTCATAGAGCTGAGCAAATCAAGTCGACTTCATCAGTTTCAAACAGACCTGTACAGGCAAATGTAGCTTAAAAACATTCAAAGCAGTGTTCTGAGGCATATCCACAACATTTGGGTGGTTCACAGTAAAAAACACAGCCAGTTACCTCTCCACACACACACACACACACACACACAGATTTCTTTAGTGTCCATTTGAGTAGATGAAAATGAAGAAAAATATCAATACTGACTGTTCATATGACTAGAAAAGCATAAATCTACCATCTTGTCTCATCTACTACACCAAAACAACATTTAAATTCTCCACCAAAATCTAAACATCAGCAATCTCAATCTGCCACGTAAAATTCAAACCGCAACATTCCTCAGAAACCGATCTACTCCGATCTACTTAATTTCCCAAAACCAGACTCTTTCAACTTCAACACCAATCTACTCAACACCTAAGAAGACGAAATGAAAGATTCAGAAGTCGAAAAAATCGAGTTCAAAATCAAGTGAATCGCGGGAACAGAAAAATTACATCACCAGTTCTGTTTGGGAGCTCGAGAGAGATCATATGAGCTTTATTGTAGAGAGGATACGCTTCTGAGACGGCGGAATGGTAGGTATCTTCGTCCGCTATGATGGATTGAATGTCTGCGGATTCGATTGTTGCAGGAAAACTAAGATTCCCTTCTACATACATGGAAGAAGAAGAAGAAGAAGAAGAAGAAAAACCCTAGAGAGAGAGAGAGAGAAGGAGAAATACCAACCTTTGGCGATGTAATGGATTTCTCCAGGAGGGGCGTTGGCCAGGAACCATTTGGCGATCTCCTTCTTCTGCTTGGGCGTGGGCTCTGGTTGTTGAAGATCGTCTTCATCTGACATTTGGGATTTCCAAATTGCAAAGAGAGAGTGTGCTTAGACTTAGAGTCGTCTTTCGAAGAAGGGATTTCGTTGCCGCTCTCTTTTTTGTGCGCGCAGGAAGCGGAAGGAAGTCGGAAATTTGGGCGCGTATTTGGCTCCGGACGCATTGTAGTTTGTTAACTGGACATACCTGGCATGTGCGAGTGAGTTGGCCCAGTCAAGTGACAGGTATATGTCGGTGGGGCCTACCCAGCTGCCGGACCAAATTAAAGTAACCAAAGATGTTATTATTCTCCCTGGGATGGCAACGGGGCGGATGTGGAATTGGGTTGCCCCGTCCATGCGAAGAAGCTTATGGTATTCACCCCGCCCCATCCTACCTTGTAATTAGGGGTATTTTAAATACACTGTCCTCACGCCGAAACTCTCCGCGGGGCCCCTAAATGTGGTGCAATGTCTTTTCATACTAAGATTAATTATATATAATTAAAATTAGTATAATTTATAGGGAATGTGCTCTAGTGAGAGACATTCTCACCAAGTTGGCGAGAGATTGGTGGGGGCCCTCACATTTAAGTTGGAGGTCCTTGTATTTAAGTTAGTGATAGTGGATATGGATGTGAGAGCCCCCACCTAACTCTCATAAACTTGTTGAGAGTGACTCTCATAGGAGTACCTCCCAATTTATAGTGTTGTTAGTATAATTAGAATCATATTAAGTTACTAACTATAATTTACCTTGTTAATTCTAATCATATAAGTTATTGTAAGCGTATAGCATGATATATCTTGTAATGTTATATCAAATTAGTATAATTTATATTGTTATTAATATGATTTACCAATTATAATTTACCTTGCTATCTCTAATCATATATGTTTATTATAATCTTAAAAAATGATCTATCAATCTATTATATTCGTTTTATTTAATATGATTTATCATCTCATAAGTTAACATTATATACGATTAAAGTCAAATAAGCTTAGGTAGATTTTTTAACAACTTTAATTACATTAAATTTGAATTAGAGGGATCATATTATATGCTTTTATAATGTCTAGGGTTCAATCAATTAAATATTTAACTTTAAAAAAAAGTCTTCAATCAATCTACTTAACCCTTAATAACAATATAAAATCAATATATACATTTACATATAAATATATTTATTTATTATAAAAGAAATCTTAAAAAATATATATTTTTTTAAGAGGATTATTAATTTTGGAGCGGGTTACGGGGTGGGACGGGGCGGGGCGGGTTAGAAATGCCATCCCTAATTCTCCCTGCTCTATTTTATTATAAGCTTTAGATTGGGTAGGTGGGAAAGTCCCATGAGTTTTATTTCCAATTTAAGGGCCAATCCACAACATTTCCTTCCATATAGTCCGTTAAGTTTAAGTGGTCCACAAACATGAGGATGGATCGGTAAGTGGTGGCAATTCTCACATGCCTACCTAGGGTTCGAACCCTGGGCAACCCTCTTGGCTAGGTGAGAAAAAAAAGAAAAGGAAAGGATTTTGCCATATTTGTATTCCCTTCTTTTCAATCATCCATGAATAAAAAGGTAGTTGAAGTAGGCCCCACTAGGTCAAGGGGTTGGCCGAGTGGTTAGGACCACAATTCATTCCTCTTTCGAAATTAGAGGTCTTGGTATCGGCCCTCGGTTCCCCCTTCTTTAGGAATCAAAGGTTGAGTCTACTAGTATTACCACCTTGAGGCCACAGGGGTGTTTACCCGGCTTCTCTCTAGGCTCGGAGAGATTAGTCCAGTCCAAAGGGTTAGAAACCCTCCAATAGAAAAAAAAAAAAAAACAAGGAAGATTCTGAACAAAATGATATAAGGGTATTTTTGTCATTTCTTAAAAAAATTATGGAGACAATTTACCACAAAAATCCCCTTAAATAGGGTAATCACAGTTGAGGACCCTAAACTTTTATAATGATGGCCAGGGACCTCCAGCCCAAATCATCTCTTTTTCTTTTCTTTTCTTTTTTTCCGTTTTACCCTTTTTTTTATTGATGTCAATAAAACCAGTTTCCTATACTGTCATGAGTAATATTTGTGGACATCAACAAAACATTTGTCGATATTAAAATAAAATTGTGTTGACATCAATAGAAATGCCCAATTATTACAATCAGTGACCCTGTGAATTTAATGACGTCGATAGAGGATTCGCCGACATCAATATAAAATTGTGTTGACATCAACAAAAATGTCCAGTTAACAACATAAGTGACCTTATGAATTTGTTGAAATCGACAGAAGATTCATCAACATCAATATAAAATTGTGTTGACGTCAACAAAAATGCCCAATTAACAGAATGAGTGACCCTATGAATTTGTTGGCGTCGTCAGAAGATTCGTCGATATTAATATAAAATTGTGTTGACGTCAACAAAAATGCTCAGTTAACAACATGAGTGATCCTATGAATTTGTTGACGTCGACAAAAGATTCGTCGACATCAATATAAAATTGTGTCGATGTTAACAAAAACGCCCAGTTAGTGTCAACAAAGATTGAGTTTTCCGTTGTTTAGGATTTTGTTGACATCAAGCAATCTCTCTCTCACTGTAATTGAGAAAAAAGGGGTAGGGCGTTAATCTCCTTCTACTCCTTCCTCTATTTCTTCTATTCTACTGTTGCTGTTGATTTGGGGTAAAGAACATTTTTTTTTTTAGGGTTATGTTGACATCGACTAACCAAGGGCAAAAACGGAATGAATTATTGGATTTTGGGTTGTAGGTCGTTGGCCGTCATTATAAAAATTTAGGGTCCTCAGTTGTAATTACCCTATTTGATGGGATTTTTGAAGTAAATGTCCCAATTTTTTATATTTTTTTGAAATATTCAAATCTTCATGTACTTTTTTTAAAATGAGCCAAAAAGTTTGGGAGCTGCTATTCACACATCCCTCATTGCTCCTTGCACGTCCATCCATGAGACCCCTCTAGAAATCCACAAATTACCCATGTCCCTCTCCTGCCCTCTCTCTCCCTCTCCCTGCTCGGTGCCCAGCTCCACCCGGCGCCGTCTCCCTGTCTCTCTCTCCCTCTCCCTCGTCTCTCCCTCTCCCTGTCCATGTCTCTCTTCTTCTCCCTCTTTCTCTTTCCCTCTTTTACAGGTCAAAACCTCTAGATAATCAAATAATCGGATACCCATTTGCATCCCTACATCGAATTCCTCCACTGAGATATACAATCCAAGGTATACTGTATACCCTTGGTTACATAGGACAGAGGTATCAGTTCAAATCTAAGGGCATGTTTGGTCATAGAAATTTTGAGCATTAATGATTTTAAACTCTTCAAATGTTGTCCCCAAGAAGTTAATTTGCAAAATGCTAAGTACAACCCAGTATTTAAAAAACTGGAATTGAACTCCATAGGCTACATGTGACTTTTCAAGAGGTTGGATTTTAGAATTCTCATACAATTTTAATAGGCCCTAAGAAAGTTTTACCCCTAACGGAGAGACTCATCAAAATATGAAATATTAGAATTGACAATGTCAAAGAGGGTTAATTGTTAATCTTAATATTCACACCAAGATCAATCTAATTACATAGCTAATCTTAATATTCACACTTTGATCAATCCAGGGGTATATAAATGGAGTGATTTTTTTGTTTTTAACTCAGTGGCCAAGTTAGAGAGGATAAAAGCCACCCACTAAGGATCATCCCTGGTGGGTGGGATGAGACTGACTGAGAGCCTTTACAACTGGGTCATCTCTAAGTTCCCCATAAATGGAGTGAATTTAGGCTGATATCAAATAATCAAGCTGCGTTTGATAGGTATGGCTTTGTCAAGGAAAAGTAGAATCACATGGACCAACAGAAGCCATTCACAAGCTTGCACTCCTTTTCTATATTCTCCCTTGTCTCAATGTGCCTTGTACCGATATGTTTGTGTACCATTTGCAAACATGGAAGTCCGCGGGCTTCTTCTGGAAATACTTGGCCTTTCCTAATCCACCCTGCATGCCACCCTTATCGAAAGTTAGGAATAAAAATGACGTAATTTTTCCTCAAAGAAAACTGTCCATACCAAATCATAGGAAATAAAGTCTATGGAAAATCAAAATATTTGTCTATTTCTTTTTCATAGAATATTCGTTACACAGACGTGTCCCAAATGTCCCTGACTAAAATATATTTGCCTTATTGTGTACTTAACATTTGGTTTTACATTCCTACTAGTTATTCTTTGGTTTTACATGAAAATAGACTCAAACTCACATGCTCCCGCCTCTACATGTGGGCATCCACTTCTTTAAAGCCAAGGAATAGCACGGGCTTCTTAATCACTTTTTGTGTACTTATGCCCACACAAACTTAAGGCACGTTTGTGTAGCCCTATATATTATGTAGAAGCAGAATGGAAAGTATTTAATCTTTTCACTTCTATATCAACTCCCCACGTTTGGTGGTGGGGGCATCAATTCATTTGGGAGAACCTCATAAACTTTTGACTTAGCAAGCCCATGAAAATTCACGTTACTCCCTTGGGGCACGTTTGGCAACGGTCAATGCCGCGGATTTCTGCCCGGTTTTCCTCATTTGCGTGGGAAGTTCACGTTTGGTAGACAACAAAAAATGGAGGGAAGGATTATGTCGTTCCATGCATGCGAATATTTCATCAGCCAGATCCTCCCCCATCAAATTCTCAACATCCACGCATTGACAGAAAAGCGTTGCTACAATACATTAAACGGTAGTGTAGGGGACACTGATTTTTTGCATTTTTTGGTTTATATGGGACCTCCAATCAAGATCTGAATCGGTAAAGTGTTAACAAGGTCCAAAACGGCTACCATACCAAAAATCAGCTGCTAATTCCATCTATAACTGGAGATATTTTGCAAAACAATTCTGACTGTTGATATGCCCCACAGTAAAAAATGGGGGGGGGGGGGGGGGGGGGGGATTATTTGGCAGTACCTTTTTTCATTTTTATGATTTTTGTGGGCCTTGAAATCATCATCTAAACTGTGAATAATTTATAGGAGACCAAATACAACTAGGGTCCCAAATTTGAACCGTAGATCTATCATGTATTTTGATATATTTGCAAAAACGTCCATACTCTAAAATATTAATTTTTTAAATTTATGTGGCCCCTTTGCACGATCGGAGCTGTTCAGAATATCTAAAGAGCCAAAACTGATTATGGGGTGAAAGATCAGCCCTTGATATTTCATCGATTATGAGAAATTGACTAAAAACTTATGATTGTTGGATCACACAATGCATAGACTCCATGATTCCTCTCTTCTGCCAAACTTGAGACTATTTTTAGGAAATCCTCTTTGAAGATGGCTTGGTTCCAACAAATCAAAGAAAACCTCTAATTAGGGGATAACTTATCTTAAGTTTTAGTTGCAACTTCATGAAATTGAATCCAGGTTCATGGGATATAACTAGGATGATGATGATATATATCCTTATTGCATATGATCTTAAAATGTTGAGGGAATGAAGTGCTTTAGAGCCCGGAACCATCTAATAGTGTACACAACAAATCCTTCAATGCTTGAGTCACTGACCTCGTGGGAAAGCCAACAGAGGTATCACACACGAGAGAAACTAGGTAAAGAGAGTTATCTCATGGGCACAACTGCACTCATGAACCAATATGATGACCTAAGAGCAGAGGTGGACTCAGGAGTTCTTCCTTTGGGGGTGGGCACTATGCAAAAACAAAATCTAGAGAGGGCCACATATAAAAAGTACATATAAAATTTAAAAAGTATAAGAGCTTTTTTGAAAACTTTTGGGGGGGGGGGCGTGGGGCGAGGGGCACAAGTAAAGGGGGGGGCGGGGCGAGGGGCACAAGTAAAAAAATATAAAATTCTTTAAAAGAAAGCAGAAAAGGTGCAGATTTATAAATGACCATAAATAATCCCGCATTTCGTGGAAATGAACTAGGGGGAGATGAATGAATACACAAGCATCACCCTAGTGAATCAAATACCGCTTGAATCAAGATGCCATCTGCATCTTTGGTAATATTCAGAAACACCAAAAGGTCGAGCTATTAGTGAACGACAGAACATTGTATATCAAAGGGTTGTAATAGCCCTCTCACCAGGGGCAAAACTAGAGGGGGGCTGGCATGGGCCATAGCTCCCCCGTAGTTTTTAAAATCCAACCCCCCTCCCCCACCCGACAGGGGCCATGGCTCCCCCGTAGTTTTTGAAATCGCACCCCCCCCCCCCCCCCACCCACAAAAAAAAAAAAACACACACACACACACACACAAATCAATTGGAGGATCTAAGTGTATAAATCTTTGATTCCAAAAGTAGTGTTACACGATCTTAATTGATTTTTTAGAAGAAAAAAAAAAAAGATGGAGTGAAGGAAGATGAAGGAATGAAGGGAAAAGAAAGGCCGCAATTAAAGGAGAAAAGATTTGTCAATATTATTGCGTGATTTATTACATAAATAGGAACCTATTGTCCATGCTATTTACTCAATACTTCATAAATGGGAATCTAATAGTTTCTATCATGTTAGACTAGCAACAAAGGCCTGTGCTAAGCTCAGGCCAAAAATAGAAAATAAAGAACTTATTCAAATTTAGTGTTTCAGTTGAAATATTATTGATAAAAAGATAAATCAGTAACAAAAGCTCGTGCTAAGGTCGAACCAAAAAAATAAATATATTCATATTTGGTGTTTTTGGGAGCATATTATTGATAAAATTAAATTAAAAAGGATAAATATACTATTAATCATCAACAGCCTGCTCTAAGTGCAGGAGTTCACTTGCGCACTGCCTGAACATGCCTAAGGCTTATACAGGCTTTATTATGTAATGACTTAAATCAATCGATACATTTAACTGTAATGTCAATAAAAAGATGCATAGAACCCTTGCAATCCTTTCAATACATAGATAAAAAGCAAAGCCAAATGAAAAAACCAAATATGAATTAGTTATCTATTTTCTTTGTGGAGATGACTAATGAAGAGGAAGATCTCCATGCCAAATTAGTGAGGAGAGAGAAATATAGATGTGAAAAAAAAAACATGAAATTGGCAAGCAGATTTCTTGTAACAAAGGAAAATTCACAAAATGCAAAACAACAAATTGGGAACAATTACAGAGGCTATAGAATTGACCTCAATTCCATGTGTATATGATTTAGTTTATCTATATTTGCCAGATGAAAAAATAAGATCAATATAATAATAATAATAATAATATATCGATCATGCCAATGAATTATATTAAAGTGCTCCACACTATACATGTATGTCCACCTAGTGAAAATAGAGATTGTGGAAGGGGATTAGGTGCACCAAAGATTGGATGAAAACTGAAAATCCCGAGAACGTCTCGACCAGATGCAAAAATTGAAAACCAAGATAACATCTTGACCAAATACACATGGCAAAGATATGTAGAGTTTCAAAATTGGCCGTATGGTCTAGAGATTTTTTTCTCAGGATCTTTAATAAATGAGGAACCATATGATCAAGTACTGGGGCCAAATACAATGCTTGTTCTTTAGAATTGCCCAAAGTCCATAACACCAATTAAAATAGATGCCAATTATGCTAGATTTTGGAACAAATGTGCCTTATATTTATACTTCCGCGTAAAAGAATTGAAGCAAAACATATATATTATCAAGCCGATTAATCTGTGATCAAAGGCTCCTGTAAGATGTTTTCATCATCAAACACGTAGGCCCACCATGAATCCAGGCCATCGACTTAGATCGCCATGAAACCTGTACAAATGAAAAACCTAAATCAGAAAAGACTAATTTAGATTTTGCCTTACATTTGCCTTTGTGCACCTTTGAGCACCCACTCCTTGCAAACTTGTACAACTAAATGCCTTTACCCAAATGGCCCGGAAACACCAACATCTTTTTATTGACTATGCACCAACAAAAAAAAATATATTGCGGGATCACCATAAATATGACCATGGAGAAATATCCTATTCAAAATAAAACTCCACTTGAGCTAATTGCAATGCAAATTAGTCTTCTTTTCACGGAGAGATGTAAAGCGATTTTCAAGTCGTCTCCCTAATGATCAACTCAAAAGCCAATTTCTCAACAGTAAAAATCTAGCAAGGAATATGAGAAGGGTTCTTGAGTCATATACATTGGTGAGCATGCATCCATTTTGATTTGGCTGTGGAAATGAGGGGTCATAATGATGAGTGCAATAACTACAAAAACTGAATGAGAGGAAAGGAGGAGTTAAGAATGTGGTAAGGGGGAGAGAGAAATGGGGAGTTGCAAGAAAACCATAGAGAGGGAAAGGAATGTGTAATGGTTGAGAGGCCTTACCTTTTAAGGAGAAGTTAATGTAGATAGCTTTCTTTTCACAAGCATTATCGTAGATAGAAAGAGTAGGTGATGTGGGAGAGGGGATTGGAGAGAGGTTAATATAAATTGAAAAGGTCAAAATCAATTGCAGCTAATTGGGACTAATTTCTCAGTTGGAAACGGTCACTTTCATATATAAGAATTTGTCGTGGGTTGCCCACACGCCGTCTCCTAGTAGTAGATCTGGGATGCCCCCATCTCGCCATTTTGCAGAAACTTGAAAGTTAAACGTCAGCAGTAACATGATTGTTGAAGAGAAAAATGGAACCTTCTTATAGTTTTCTTACTTTAGTTATTTACACTTAGTAAATATAGTAGTGTACAGTACAATATGAATCTTTTCAATCATTGAAGCTCACATATAAAATCTAAACTAATCAAAATTATTTTGTCCTTGTGTTCTTTTATTACATAAATCTCTAATCCAATTCGAGTTACATCCAATGTGAATTAAATAAATTAGTTAATTTCTTATTTTTTGGTTATAATTATACCTACGTTAGAATAAATCGGATTGGAGCAAAGCCTTTTAAGATGATGAAAACTAGTGGGACCATGTTTCTGAACACTTTAGATTTTAAACATCAGTCGCTTTCATTGATAAATAAATAAATATATATATATATATATATATATTTATATCAATGAGCATCTACTTAGTTGGGTGTCCCAAAAAAATTCAAGTATTATTGTGAGATTTCAGTGCTAACTATGATGAGTTTTCTGTCTCACTTATTGTCTGTCATTTCTTAATAAAGCAAAAGGGTCTAAAAAAATAGGTGCCACTTCATTAGGGTTGTTACTTAATTTCTTAGATTATAATTTGTTGAAAAAAGAGTCATGCAAATTTCAATGTAAACTACAAGTATGAAATATTTATAACTCGGGACTCTAAGAAAAGTTTGTGAGGTTCCTTAATTAGGCCTACTTGTGAAGATCTACAATGCTTAAATTATCTGGCCACTCTTTTTTTTTTTTTTTTTTTTTAAGCTCTAGCAAAATTTCAATCCAATAAAAGATGGCCCACCATCAAATTGATCAACAAAACTCACACAATTGATACTGCATTCATAGGTTTTTTTTTTTTTTTTAAGTAATCAATCTAATAGTGGGCCAAATTCCTATTTGAATGAGATTTTGTAAGGATCTAGGCTATTTTCAGATGTCCTGATTTTTTAATCAGTGGCCACATTAAGAATCCACTTGAATTTCTCATAAGTAGAAGCCTTAAAATATCTTAAATTGTTTGTGAATAAGGTGTTTTTGCCCTTCAAAGCTGCACCTTAAATTGATATGCCGCTCCGGGCCTTGAATTTCTAGGGTGGCAATTGAATTTTCATTTATTTCAATTACTATTTCTTTATTTATTTATTTTATAAAAACATATTTTAGTCTTTTTGCGGCTTTTATAGGGACTCTGACCACAATTTCAAGAATATTTTGGTATATTTTACTGCTAAAACTTGCAATTTTGTTTATTACTACCATCGTCACTGCGGGACCCATTAAACTCGAGGGGAAGGTTCCCGCAATTGAAGACCGTCTCTAGTTGATCAGTGCTCCCATGAAGCTTAGGTAAACACTAGTATTTTGGCCCACCAAACAAAAGGGTCCCGGTAATCTCCACCTTATAGCATTCACTCCTAACTCTTCAGTGATTATTTGTTGAAACATTCCATAAACTCATAGGTGTTCAATTTGATGCAAACAAGGGGCCTTAAATTCTCAAAACTGTTGATCATAGGTGTTCAATTTGATGCAAACAACGGGCCTTAAATTCTCAAAACTGTTGATCATAGGTGTTCAATTTGATGCAAACAACGGGCCTTAAATTCTCAAAACTGTTGATGAGGGAGCCAATTAAGCCTCTCTTAATTGCATCCCACCCACCTGAAACTATCCACTCCTGAAATCACAATGTTTTGCCACAACCGCATCAGAAAACAAGAACAGTGAAATAATAAAGAGTGATACAGGGCTACGAGCTAGGACTAATGTATGATAAAACAAGAAGTGTCAATTCTCGCAAAAGAGCCCCTTCTATCCAGATCATGAATTGGTGACATACCCGATTTGGATCTGGATGTCTAACTATGAACCCCAATGGCTAATCTGGTCAGGAAACAGCCCGAACCTGACCCAGCCTATTTAGAACTAATATATAGTTCTAAGCCAATAGATCCTAAGCTGGGGCTCACTGCTGTCGACAAGAGCCAGGGTACTCTCAATTAGGCTTAGATTTGAGATGAGGAGGAAGTGGTAAGGGAGAGAAACACGTATCGATTTTCTTACAAGAATAGATAAGATACACTTGTTTTCCACTGGGGAAGAAAACAAAGGAAATGTAACCATGTAACCTTGAAGAATCCGCCAATCATATCACCCAAACGCTAGAAAACAAAATGCCTGCCCCATTCGGACATATACCTAGACAAAACCACTCCATGGAACTAAGACAGGACTCACATCATTCATTAGAAAGACATCTAGAATATCTATTCATCTCAGCATACTAACATATTTTCTCCACAACCAATTTTATAAGGTTTACCAGGACTTTTTATTTTCAACAGGCAACTCTAATATTCTTGAGACTCCAAATCTTTTGGTTTGTGGTATGATCACGTTACATTGTGGGGAAAGTTTTTACCTGCGTTATCTGCTCCGTGGGAGCACTTATAGGGGCTGTCTCCAAACGTGGGATCCCCCTAAATTTCATGGGTCCCTCTGTGACGAGGGCACTGATCCAATGGAGCACATAGTGCAGGATTCTTATTATTATGATTTTGTTGGGGGGATTTCATTGTAATTGCCCACAACATATTTATAAGAGAGCAGGCTCTCCACGTACTGCACTTTATTATGACCATATATATATATATATATATATATATATCCTTGTGTAAAATTATCTAAAAAGACATATCTCCCTCCAAATTTCCTTGTACACCCACCCACCCTCATCCCTACTCCCACTCCAGCAGGGAGAGAGGGTGGCAGGCGGTGGGCAAAGGCGGGCAGGAATAGGGAGAGAGACAAGAAGGGGGAGGGGGAGAGAGAAAGAGGGAGAGGGAGAAAGGGAGATAGACAGGGAAAGAGAGAGAGAAGGAGACGGGTAGGGGCGGGGGTGCGGGCAATGGGAGAAGAGACAGGGAGAGGGAGAGAGATAGAAAGATAGAGAGAGGGCGGGCGAACGACAGAGGGAGATGGGGAGAGAAGGAGAAGGGGTGTGTAGAGAGCAAAGAGGTTTCCATAGGGTTAGGTAATTTTGGGCAAAACATGATATGTATGGAGTAAGTATGGGGAGTGTAAAGAGCACCGAGGGAGCAAAAATTTACAATTCACACACTCCAATCTAGATAAATCCCTTCCTGGACAGGAGTGGAGATAGGATCTTGTTTTAGGGTCATCTTTTTTGGGACCCATATTAGAGTGACAAGAGGATTACAAAAATTTCGATAGACCATGACACCTCTAGTTCTACCCTTGTTCCACCACTGTTTCTAGATGACATTGTTTGATCTTTCTGCTGACTGTAGAAAAATCCCCTTCTTTTTTATTACGATATTATAAAAAACCCTCTTAAGAACAAAACTTTGCATTGCATGAAACCAGAAGTTAATAAATAAGGGAACTTCGGTTCTTGTCATATTATGATTAACGGCAACAAAAATCTTTGAGAACAAAGTGGTGCATTGCATGAAAACCAATGGCTATCGTACAAACACAACGGAATTTGAGTTACATGCAATTTTAACGGTATGTCCGTGGACCTTAAATCAAACTAACAACAAATGTCCGTGCTAAGCCTCGGCCAAAATGAAAATATATTAAAATTGAAGATTCTTTTAAAATATTATTAAGATAAAATAAATCTAAACTAAAGAAATTCATTATCTTTGAATATTAGAATCTTTTAACATGTAATGAAAATAAATATAAAATGAAGTAAACTTACATAACATGACGACCCTTTGAATTTAAAGGCATTGACCATCACACAAGTATAAATGCGTGTCTATATGGGACAACTCTCCTAAGTTAAAGCTTAAAATCATGTAAGCTCAAGTGTGTGGTGGGGCCCATGTGGGGGTGGGGATGGGGGGCCATTGGACCATTCTCTTTGTAAAAAGATAGTCTCAACCGTGGTTTCTACCATCTCCATCTGACCCAGGAGTTTAATGGTCAACAGTCCATTCAGATCGGTACACAGTTGATCCAACGGTTCAGTAAATTCAGATCTAATCAAAAGCTATTTGACATGTGCGATTTAGGGGGGTCGTGTTTTTGGTTCATTTGGATGGACCAAGGGTGGGCCCCACAAGCGTAAGCTTACATAATTAAATGGTTAGGTATGATGCCCGGGCTACAAAAATATAATGAAAAATGTGATTCTTTTCTGAGGTATTATTGGAAAAGAATAGATTTTACAGAAATAAATAAATAATTTATATTTATTATATATAAAATATAAAATATAATTAATATTTTCTTTCTTTAATGTGGCATTTTATGCAATGAGTTTACCACCAAATCAAACTGAGCCCATTATATACTAGAAAAACATGCCCGTGCTCAATATAATCATAATATCAAAATTTATAAAAACGATCAGTTTCTTTAAAATTAAATGCATAAGGTTATAGTCCGAGAGAGGGGAGAAAAGTCCGTAAGAATTCAATATCTAAGATCATATAATTTGAAAAAAAAAAAAACACACAAGCCCATGAAAATTGAAGATTAATGACCAAGAAAGCTAAAAAAACAAAGTCAAAACAACCAAATAATATAAACTATTAATAAAATCCAATAAATTTTGAAAGCCACATAGAATTGAAAATCCATAATCAACTCAATAACATAAACAATTTAAAAGAATTAAACGCCCATGAGACAAAAAAAACTCGAAAATGGAGCACAAAAGGGCAAAGACAAAAGAACTCACAAATTCATGAAAAACCATCATCAAAAAAAAAAAAAAAAACTAAAAACCCATCACAAGTGAGAAATAATAATAATATAAATACAAAATAAAAATAATTTTTTTATTAAAGAAAGCTATCAAAGTATATATAAATAAAGAACCATAGACAATACAATGATAAAAGAAATTTAGAAGAACCAAACCCACTTATGATAATCTAATATTCAAAAATGAAAATCTGAAGCCACAAAAGAAATATGAAAAATTGATAAAAATATTTCACAAAGAAAACTAAAAGAACACAATGGAAGTAAAATAAGCAATTAACTCATAATGATAAGCAATAAAAAAGGAAAAAATACAACATAAAAATGAAAATTCACAAAAAATCCCATGATAAAAAGTGATTTAAAAGAAAAAAAAAAAAAAAACCAAGGAGAACCCAATACCCAAAAGTTGAAACAAAAAGGGGGAAAAAAGAAACTTACATAAAAATATTGCAAATCTATAAAAAATTCAAAATGATGATTCTTTTGTTAAAATTATATTAAAATGACATAATTAAAATTTCTCAAATAAAATATAATGAACTCAAAAGTAAATGAATTAAAAAAGGTTTGCCTGTCAAATTGAAATGATTAATAATTGCACCAATTGTCTTAAGATGCTCACATTTTAAAATGGGTTGAACACTGATCTAAACTAAACATGCAAATGAGAGATGAGAAAGTACTAAAAAGAGATACAAAGAAACAAAAGAAATATTGAAGTTGCTCTAATCAAATACAATGAACTCAAAAGTAAATGAATTGGAAAAATGAAAGTTCTCTTGTTGACATAGAGAAATGGAATTATATTAGGGAAAGTAGAAAATGATGACAATAAGAGTGAGCTTAATTCTTTATATAGATGGACCAATATTATTGGAGATTTTTTTTACCATTAGTTCCGCATTCTTAAAAAAAAGTGTACAATCAAAATCAATAGATAAAAAAGAAACCAGGCAACCTAGACCCGAGAGTGGATTAAACAAAAAAAGACTAAGGATTAAATAAGCCAAACAACCCAAAACTCAGCATTTCACATTCTAAAAAAAAATAAAATCATATAATTAGAACAAAAAAAAAATATTCAAAATTCCTTAGATTAGTGGCACTTGGACACTGGGACCCATTAACACTCAAATGCTATTGCATTGATAGAAATATGATGATTTTGGGAATTTCTTAAAAGACAAGAGGTATGATGGAGAGTCTAATTCACAGAAAAAACTTTATTGAGAAAACTCCAGTATTTCGTGTTTTTTTTATTAGAGAATCAATTTAACCAAGGAAATAACCTAAATTGAGGTGAAAATTTGGGATAGATGTTTGTCTTAATGATTGTGATTTTTAATAGATGGGGTCTATCTTAGAGTTCTACTCCTTTTGCATCACGATTTTTAAAAGTTAAAAAAAAAAAATCAAACTCCACCCTTTCTCCCTCGATAAGCGTGCATGATAACACATCAGTTACATGGAAAATTTCCTGCCTCCTCTTTAGCTCCACGATGTTGTCGCGAGTTTGTCTTTTTTCAATAATGTTATCGGGGTCAATATTCTAAAAAAATAGTTACTTTTATAAATGCCTCGTAGATAAATTCCAACTCCCGGTCAATATTCCAAAGTGGGGCTGAGTCCCTTCCTCATTAACTAATTTTAAGTTTTTATTGATAATTATTAGCAAAAGGATTCTCTATGGTGTAGTGGCAGGGTTGCCCCTTTAAAATCCCAATTGACCTGAGTTCGAGTCTCAGCACATACTATGATTAATTTTTACCACGGGTCGGGTCGGGTCGAGTCTAATGCTGGCTAAACGGTTAGCCCGATCCGAGACTTAATGGGTGCGGGTTGCAGGTTTGCAAATCAGTTTAAGATGTGGGTCGGTCACGGGTTGGTGGTCCAAAAGGTATGCTCTACATCTGGCCCGACCCAATTTGCCAGGGTCAAACTAAATTAAATTGGATAAGTCAAAATCAATTGGAGCGAATTGAAACCAGTTCGCTTCATTATATATATAATTGTGTAGGTGTGTGTGGCAATTGCCTTCAATAGAAGGTCACCAAAAGCTATTGGACATGTGCGATTTATGGGGGTCGTGTGTTTGGTTCATTTGAATAGACCAATGGTGGGCCCCACAAGCGTAAGCTTACAAAATTAAATGGAAAGGGATGGTGCCCGAACTCAAAAAATATAATGAAATATGTGATTCTTTTCTATGGTATTATTGGAAAAGAATAGATTTTACAGAAATAAATAAATAATTTATATTTATTATATATAATATAATATATATTTAATATTTTATTTATTTAATGTGGCATTTTATGCAATGAGTTTACCACTAAACTAAACCCAGCCCATTACATATTGTGCAGGTGTGTGTGGCCATGTCGTTCAATGGAAGGTCATGGAGCAAATTTGAAATTAATGAAATGAAACCTACTATAAAGTGGCATAGGTTTAGGATGTCAAATGAGGTGGGTATAAAATTAGTATGACCCAATCCTGACTCACCTGACTGCCATCCCTTCTATATAAGACTATCCATGCCATTCACGAAGCTTACCAAAGCCTCAAAGAAACATAGAAGGATGACCATCCTCTTAATATCATTATAAATTCAGTATGAAGGAGTGCATTTTTTTTCCTAAATTGAGTTCTTTAATCATATGAACTCCAACTCCTTCCTAAATTTAGTATGAAGGAGTGCATTTCTTTTATTATAAAACCTAGCAATGCCACAAATAAGAAATTAGCATGATTAATAATATGCATTTGCAAATGCATATTATTTTCTTTTTGGGCCTATTTGTTTCCCCATTGATCATCTAACTCCCTTGGTCCTCCTTGAATCAATGTTAATTTCTATAGATCAATGGCATATGGTGGGCCACTTCAAGAATACTTCAAGCCTTTGTGAAGTAAAATCTCTCATGTGGGGCTTAGGGATATTTTATAAGATTTCCATTGGTAAAAATCTTAGAGCTTCCTGCATATCATTGCGTTATGAGTCTTTATATGATTAGTGGTATATGGTGGGCCACTTCAATTAGGCTTCATGTAAGACCCCGCCCCGAGAGTTTCCAATTAGTATTAATTAAGACGTGCCTTAGCTATAAGTGAGATTAGTGGAAATGGGTTAAATCTGGATTATAATAGTTTTTTTTATAGCTTTGAATTATTTTGGGAACTCTTTTGATTTAGTGGAGCCCTTTGGGGGTTCCTTTTATTGTGTTTTGATTAGTTTTGGAATTTATTTAATAATTCTGGAAATCTGTAATTTGCTTCGTTTAATGTATTTTATGATTCCCGACAACTTTCATATTTGTTCCGTTTTCATTCGAGACCTCTAAACCCTGCTTTGCTAACGATAGGGGTAAAACAGTCTTTTTACACAAAACCTGGACACTATTTTCAATGTCTCCGAAACTCGTAAAATATATACTTTTTGGAAAGTAGAAATTTTGACGATCAATTCTTCCTTCTTAGTCGAATCCGTCCGAAGCCCGTAGAATGATGCTTTCAGCCCTAGAAGTTGAGTAAGTTGTGGGACCCATGGCCATTATCTATATAAAGAAGAGTCTTCTTCTCTTCTCCCTTTTTCTTGCAACTCTCATTGAGAAAAGAGAGGTTCCAGCCCTAGGGTTTTTCTACCTTGTTTCTTGCTTCTTCATCTCTCTATCACTCTCAAACTCTTGCTAAAGAAGAAATGGAGGTTGCAATCTTCTTCCTCTCCCTCTAGGCTCTCTATTAGTATCATTTTCAAAAGAAGACCTCCATTCCAAGACCTACTTTGAGCAACTTCTTGTCATTTGAAGGTATTCCATGTAAGCTTTCCTTTCCATCTCTTAGATGTGTATTCTTATAGCCATAGAGAAGCTCCATCTTCATTGTTGGAAGCTTTCTCTTCCTATTCCTTGTTTTACCATTTTTAGGGCTTGATATGTATGTCATTTTGGGGGATTTTGTGTAGATTGTGGATTTTGAGCTAGAGAGTGTGCTTAGAGCTTGACTAGCATATTTGGAGACCAAGGCAAGTGAATGAATGAGTTTGATTTGAATGAGTTCTTGTTTTATTGAAAATGTGGATTTTACTATTCATCTTCCCCTAGTTTCCTATGTTTCATAATGCCTTTGGAAATGTAATTATTGATAAGATTTCCTTTCAATTAATTTTATGGGAATGTATGCATTCATTCGTTAAAGCTTATTTTTGCCATTATGGACTTCTTAAATGATATTTGTACTTGCATTGAATGGGGTTTGTATTGGAAGGAAAAAATTAATGCCTTGATGGAATGGTGGTTGGAGGAAAGGATTAGATGTGGAATGGAAGGGAATAGACCCATTTCATGTCAGGAAATGGATGAAGTTGAAGTGGAATGGTTTGGGAAAGGAAGAGCACAAATCTGCACCTGATGTGTAGTTCTCACAGCTGAGCGGTCAGCGGGCGGTCACCTTGGCGGTTAGCCGACAAGTGACCGGCGGCTAGCCGACCCAAATTCGGTTACAAACACAGAATGCTGTATTTTAACAGGCGAACCGCGGTCAGCCCCGCAGTCAGCCAGCGGTTAACCGCTACCCAAAAGCCCCATGACCGCCAGGTAGCCGAAATGCGCGGTCAGAAACACAGAATGCTATATTTTAGCAGGGTGAACCGCGGTCAGCCCCGCGGTCATCCAGCGGCTAACCGCCAAACACCTTGGCGGCTAACCGCCAGCTAACCGACAGGTGACCGAATTTCAGATATGGTATTTAAAGGTTTGGATGGGTTGTTCTGATGCCCTACCACCTTGGAAAGACCCAGGGGATGACATAAGGAGATCGACTTAGAAAGAAACTCCATTTCGGAAATATATTGGGAATTTTGGATTCATCAACTTGCATAAGGAAACTTGGTATGTCCTCTATCATTCGAGTACCATACTAAGGGTCATAATAGACATACAAGATCTTTATACATGTTGTTTGAATATGGATGCCCCAATATATAGTCCCTAACGGTATAGAGATTCATTGCATTGTTTTACTCAGATTATACGTATCCTTACCCGATACTAATGGATTTATCTCAAACCCTGATTTATCCACCCGACATGCCCTGCTAGCCCCGTTTATGCATGAAAAGATAATGATATAAAATGTGTGCCTATGAGCACCATGCCCCGCCTGCCCGAGTGTTTTACACCGATATAATTTTGTACATGTTTTGATTTCTCATGTAACCTATGAGTCGGCACCACTAAGCTTGGACGTCCTTGTCAGTCTGATCAACTGACTTGGGCCTCCCTCTTGTGCTCCCCGCCAGTTGCAACTTGGATCCTGTCCTGCCCTGTTACCCAGTTCCGCGGCCGTGGTCTTGCCTAGCTATATGTATATGTATATAATGTTGGTTCTCGTCACTTCGTGTGCTCGAGCCCAACACACTAAATGTGCTCTCATCACATTAGTGATAGAGAGGATTTAGCTTTAGTGTGGTTGCCATCTAGTCAGTTCCTGTACCTTAAATATCCTACATGATTTATATTGCATCTGTACTTTAAATGAGCCATGCATCCTGTTTTACGACAGTTATTGTTTTAATAAGATTTCGTTATGTTAAGATGTGCTTTGATTTCTTTCTTGGTATTATCTATTCATCCACCTGCCAGACCGTCTTGTCTGACCCAATTTTGTGGTACTTAGGTCCAGCCCCTGTTATTGCCTTCGAGGAGGAGTCAGAGGAGGCGGTCGGCGAACCGCAACGATTAGTGGAGTGGCAAGCTGACAATGTCATTTAGACATTTGGTTTAGCTTTGAGCTACGTAACATTTTGGGGGAGTTTATAGAATGATACTTGATTTGCACTTTTGGTTGTACTGGCCTTTGTTGGCCATTATTTTTGGGAAATGTTAATTTAACTCATCTTTTGTTAAACTTATAACCTTTCATTTTGGGAAATGCCATGGATATCATTCCTCACTCTGACATCATGTCGTACTTATGTATTATCAGTCTTATATGATGATGATGGATCAAGAATTTGATTTGTTACACGCTTCCGCACCAATGTAAATGTTTTATGAGTGTGTGTGAAATCCTCACCGCAAAAACCTGTGGGAGATTAAATGTGTATATTCATATAATCATTCATCCACCTCGTCGCGGGCCCGGATTCCGGTCCGGGGTCGCGACACTTCATGCCTTTGTGAAGTAGCAATCTCACATGTGGGGTCTGTAGTGCAAGCCGTGTAGCTAATTAGAAACCAAAAGGCGTGTAAACTAATAGCAATTGCATACCAATAATTATATGGGGCCTACCTTGTGGATCTCAATCACATGGATGAGAGGATTGGTTAGAAAGATTTTATGATGGATTAAGATTAGAGAGTGATTTGAGGATTAAGATAAGAAGATAAAATAGAAAAGTTAAGAAAAGAGAGATTTTATGGGAAATTAGAAGGATTTTAGAAATATAGGTTTATGAAACCATATTCTTAATTTAAATTGAGAGATTTAGGGAGGAGATTTGGGAGGTGTAGTGGCCCACGTTAAACCCAAAGCTCTGTGTATTTTTATAAGTATTTTTCTGAAAGGAGTACTCCTGTGGCTGCTGACATGGCGCCCTCTACGGCCCTCCTCCCCGTTTGCTTTAATATATATAACTAGCGTTTCAGGGCCCGCGTCCAACATGAGCCTTTAATTCATAGTGGGAAAATCCAATTTAAGTTAAAAGTAAACACCGAGTACATAAACAAGCTTCATTTAAAATAATTATATATAAAATTCAGAATTAGTCATCATCTTTTGGAGAACCGCATTTACCTTTATCCCTTCCCATTCGTGAGGCATGGATATTGGACCGAGAGAGAAGTTAATTGAAAGTAAATTTAAATATAAATAAGAACAAATTGATTGTCAAATGCAATTGGGATGCATGCTTATTTTAAAGAGGAGAATTTATTAAAAAAAATCTTATATATAAATATAAATCAATCATCAATATCAAAACATTGAATCATATTTGAGATCAAAGTGACCATTTTTTTATGGTATCAATGGCGATGATGCTAGAGTTGTCTTTGCTATATAACATACGCCGGGATGCAGTCGGAAAGGAGGCTGGTGTTAACACTTTATTCTGCAATGGAATAACTGAAAATTCTATTTTCATATACCATGCATGCATGGATGTTAAATGAACTTTATAGGATTGAGCAAGAGAAAGCAAAATGGAGAGCAGAAAAAAATACAAAAATCTAAAAACAAATATTTTAATGATTAAGTAAATTGAATGAGTATATAAAAAATATATAAAAGAAAAACATTTACTAAAATGTAAAAAGCTTCTTAATTACATACAGAACATATAAATTACCACATTTTGTATTTTTTTTTTTATGTCAGCTGAAGTCTCAATTGCAATTCTCCACTTGTTATTCTTGATAAGCAAACAATGATCTCAATCATCAAACATATGAAACTGCACATTTTGGAAAATTAATAAGGGGTAGCAAAATGATAAAATCTCAGGACAATTTAAACAAATATAAATGATGAAATAAAAATGACCACTTATAAACAAATAAAAAAGGAAAGAAATAAACTATACAGTTTATTTGGTATTTTTGCCAAACTAACCCAAAGACTATACAAAATGACTAACTTTATTATTATGACCCACCAACCTAACCTGAACTTCCATATTCCATCTCCTTTACTAGTATGACCCACCAACCTAACCTGAACTTCCCTGTCGATACTAGTGTTTACATTTTCAATCCTATTAATAAATGGGGAAGCATTAGGTTAGTAAAGTGATTTGGAATGACCAAAATTAAACCTAACATGGTTTGGAAACTATAAACTTAAACATACCTTTTAATATATGGGTGAGGCTTAGGTTAGTAAAGAATAAACCTAAAGCTAAGAAGCATTAGACTTGACTTTCTATAGAATGTAGTAATTAAATAGAAACGAGAGCAGTACTGACATGAAACCTGTCTACAAAGTGAAGATGATCTTATCTACATTTACAAAAGAACGGGAATGGAATGTAGACACATAGCAATTGTTGCAATGAAAATGGTGACTCTAGATTTGACAGTTGGATTCCTGAGTCATCATCAAGATAAAAAAAACCAATTGTTGGAAGCAATGAACTTTTATACTTCACATAGCATAAAATAATTTCAAAATTGATCTAATATAACTCATATTTAAAGCAGATATCCATGCATCAATTATACTGTATCAATGAAAAGATAACACACATTCGTTTCAATGTAAAAAAAAAAATTGCACTAAATTTCAAATTTCCACTTGTTTAATCATTGTTACATTTTTTGATGTCAGAAGTAGAAAATAAAATCAGTAAGCTCACACTGATGGTATCATGGTAAGATCTCAAAGATGATATATACATATATATATATATATATATTTATTGCTAGAACTCAAAAATGATATTGGGCAAACCGCTTATCCAGCATTCAAATTGACCCATTCCTCAATCCCTTTTTAAGTAACCAAACATCCAAGCCAGCACATGAAGTGGGCATCCCGTTCTTCTTCTTTTTTATTAAATAAAAAAACCCACAAGAAGTGGGCATTTTGTTTGAAAAGAAAGCTCGAATTTCTACTTGGTCTCATTGGAAAAAAAACATGAATTCGTTTGACTCATGACCCAATCATTCTATTTTGCAATGAAAATTGGTAAAATACAGTCCTAATTCCCCAGGCTATAGAGGTATTGGATTGTGGTGGAACTCGATTCCCCTACTATTTTATATGGTTTTTTTTTTTTTTTAATCTATCATAAGTAGGAAGTGATGGGGTAGATAAGGCCGTTTTTACATTGGAAACGGGCAGACCCATATCTTCATTTGTCGTGGCTCACATACCCATTAGCCATATTCATCTAGAGGTGGCAAAATGTTACCCAACCCGCTCACCCAACTCTACCCTGACCCAGTCTTGACTCGTCCACCCCGACCTGTGAGAAATATAAACAAGATTTGCTTCATTGACTGTAAATGGGTTCTCTAGGGTAACTTAACTGCATTGCATAAAATGGTGGGCTTTGTGGGAATTATGGTTGCAGCAAACATAATATACCAGGACCACAAACCACTAACCCTCATAACGTGTACCAGATAATGCTTCACGTGTTTGAGATATGTATTGCCACATTTTTTATTCCATGCGGAATGTGTGAAGCCCCGCCCCTTTGTGGGCCCTCAGTTTGGTTTAAATAATTATTAATATGATATTTCCTACTTTAATATGCTAATTAATAGGAATTAGTAGTATGGATGACTAATGTTCCTAAATCTTAGAATTTAATATTTATAGAACTCTTTATAGATGATAGGTTGTTTTTGTTATTATTAGTAGGTTTTGATTAGAATAGGACTTAGCTAATATTAGAATTAATAGGAGGGGCATTGAGTGTTTAGAACATTCTAGAATTTCACCTAATGACCTAATTACCCATGGCCCCATTTCTTTTTTCATTTACAACCAAGTTACCCTTTTGGTAATTACCCTAAACCCTAAACTATATAACCCAACTATTGCAAACATTAGCCTAAAACCCTAATTCACTCTCCTCTCTCATTACCCTATCTTCCTCCCCAAGCAAACCGTAATTCCCCAAATCCCAGCCCAAGAAGAAGTTAGGAGGCCACCCCAATTGCACAATCAACACCTTAGGAGCTTGGAATTCTCGTATCTCTCTCTCAACTCTATCACCAATTTTGAATTGAGGCAAGTACCCTATGCTAATTTCACTAGATGCATGCTCTCTTTCCTTGTTTCTGTAATTTCAGTTCAATTAGATAGAAATGCTTGTGTACATCTTCTTTTGAGCTTGTTCTTATGGAAAATGGCCATTTGATGGATGGATTCTCCCATTTGGAAGACCAATGGCCCGGTTTGATGGCGGATGGAGATGATAGAAGTGTTTTGTTGTTTATTTTATGTTTATGTGATGTATGGAGGTGATTTGGGATGAATTGGATGAGAAATGGGTTGAGAAGGAAGAATCCGAGAATTCTGGAATTGCAGCTCTTTGTGTGTACCCGGTCAACCGGACCCTGTCTCGGTCGACCGGGCACACTGAAAAGTCAGAAAAACCAAGTCCCAGTTATTCTTCTTGAAAATTGTACAGGAAGTGTACCCGGTCGACCGGACCCTATCTCGGTCGACCGGGCACACAGTAATCTGTAGGAAATAACTGAGACCTTTGATTTCCCAGACAGACAGAGTCCCGTGTACCCGGTCGACATCATAGCCATGATGTCGATCGGGGACACTATAAGATGTTGACCTTGGGGTCAACATCCAGTGTACCTGGTCGACATCCCAGGGGATAATGTTGCTCAGGAACACTATGAACAGTGAGTTTTCAGACTTCTGTGTTTTTTTATGTTTGATCGATTGTGGGGTCCATTGACCATTCAAATAGGCTTCCATCCAGTGTACCACACACGAATCAATGGCATGGCTCAGCCTTGACTTGTGGGGTCTACCAATTGAGGTTTTGGGATTTGAATCGTCAATGATTCGACCCTTAATTGTAATCCATGGTGTCCACAACTTCAGGAGCACCAGATTTATTATCTTTGACACCTGAAACTACCGTTAAGGATCCAATCACCTGATAAGGCCTGAACCAAGAGTGGACCATTACCTAGGATTGGACCGTTGTCTATTTCCATTTGATTCTATGATTTGGAGGATTTCATACGTTGTTCTTCTCTCCTGTCCTTATTGTTGTTATAAACCTGTTAATTAATGGAAATTAGAGGACTTGAACCTATGATTACTTAGTGGTGACGCTATGATGTGTTTGGAGATAAATGACCCGTGTCTGTGGCTAGGCGGGCCCTCATACGGCTTAAGGTTGGGTATGTAAAACCATAGAATGAAGATGTTAGGTTAAATGGTTTGATGGCTCATTGTGTATGAGCATGGGATGATTACTTGTGAATTGTACATGGTGTTGCATTTGTGTTGCCTCAGGCCACGGTTGTGGGCCTTGGAGTGGATCCAATGATGTTGGACTTAGACTTGGATATTGGACTGTGTTTCATGTTGTTGTACCTTAACCTCTTAGAGACTTGTGTTAGGACCTTGCTCACGCAAGATAAACCTAGACAGACACAGACATGTACTTGTTCCCTGCGTCGGCACTAAACATTCACTGAGTTGTTCTAAGCTCAGCTAGTTGATTGATCATCACTGGTAGGGCCTATATTGGTTACTTAGAGCTATCATGATGAGTTGTGATTAGACGGACGGTGTGATACCGGGTTCGTGTTAATCAGATAAAGGGGTGTGATCGGTGAGATAAAGGGGTGTGATCGGTGTTATATTTATGTACGTTATTATTATCAGGGCTGTTATCCCTTGCATGGTTATTACCCTTTCCCCACCGCAAACTGTTTACAGTATGGGATGTTTACAGTATGGGAGGGCCGCAGCATAATATCCTGCGGTATATTTAGCTTGTGTGAATGTGCCATTTGTTATCTAATTAGATTATAATACTTTACATTTCTGATAAACTGTTTATTACTGCTCAATTGCCTAGATCGTGTACCTTGCTACTCTTATGATTACATACATGTCTCTATTCTCTATTGTTGTATACATCTTGTGTTATCTGCATATGGTGCTTTGCCAGATCCTTGGATCTGACCCATCTTTGGTGCTTAGGTCCCAACCATGATCCCGCGGACAACGCGTTCTATGAGGCGCCTGTAGTTGGAGACTACGGGTGGGGGCCGGCCGACCAGGTGGTCGAGCCGGAAGACGGAGCGCCTGCATAAAGGGAATGAGTGCAGTTCTTTCTTTTGGATTTTGAGAGTTTTATGTAGCGAGTTGGGTAGATAGGTAGTTTTGTATAAACTTTGATAACTATACATTTTGAGATTTTTATTAGACTTCTGCACTGTTATATTTGACTCATTTACATAATACTATTGCTTCCGCTATCTTTTTTTACGCTTCCACAATACAACTGTTGATTATGTTATGGTTTAAAAAGTTTTAAAAATTTGACCTCACTGCGGACTACGATCTTGGAAGTTCTTGGATTTTCCAGGAAGTAGCGCGCCAAATTCGGGTACCTTAGCGTTATCTTCGGTATTCGGAATTGGGACGTTACAGAATGTCTTCTTGAATACATTGATATGGGGTCTCAACTCTCAAGTCTCAACGGATTGACATTCTGGTGGCATCTTTTTAGGCCTTTGCAATGACTGGTTAGAGAATTTAGATTTGTTCCTATTATGTAGGAAAATTAGATGATAGTGATTTGGTGAGATTAGATGAGAAGGGTAATTCCGGAATGTGGCATTGCAAAAAGTTTGAGAATGCGCCACATGTTGCTCTCCAAGGAAGTCACCTGCTATCTTTTATTATATAATACTTTAGATAATCAAATTGTACACTTTTCTTATACATTAATCAATCTAATTAGAATATATGGTTTACTTATACGGTCATCAATCTAATGAGAATCCATGTATGGTTAATGATGGATAAGCCAAATTCCTTAAAATATGGGCGCACTAATAATAGCTAAAAAAACAATATCATAGAAAATTAGATACTTCCCTTAAAAAATTATATAATAACAGACAACAGGTCTCCTCGTGCGGGAGAGACACGTGGCGCATCCTCGGACTTTTTGTAATGTTATGTTCCAAAATTACCCTTCTAATCTAATCTCACAACTTAAAATATCTTAATGCAAATCTAAGATATTCTTAAAATAAGATATTTATTCATTCCCTAAAACATAGCATACTTAAAATAAGATGCATGTATTTTGTTATAGTATTAAGTGTCACCAAAGGCTTTAAAGAGGCCTCAATTTTTTCGGTCAACAAAGCCTTTAAATTGACCAGGTCTCCCTTTTCTAGAGCAGATGTTACTCCCTCTACATTTAGTAGAATCCATGTATGGTTAATGATGGATAAGCCAAATTCCTTAAAATATGGGCACACTAATAATACCTAGAAAAACAATATCATAGAAAATTAGATACTTCCCTTAAAATATATATATATATATATAATGTTAATTGGTAACATCACTATTCTAATATCAATATAAAAAAAATGATGTTATCACTTTTTTTTTCCCATCTGGATGCAGTCCATAATATATTTTAAATTAGAAATTGTTAATTGGTAACATCACTATTCAAATTTCAATCTAAAAAAAAGGGTGTTACTATGGATGTTTCCTGACTATAATATTGGACGATCTAGATGCAACCCATAATCTATTTTAAAACAGAAAATGTGAATTGGTAACATCACCACTTTAATATCAATAAAAAAAAAATCAACACACTTCATTTAAAGGAGTTTTAAAGATGTTATTGGATTGCTCCCACCTATAGTTGTCTTTAACCATATATATTTGGAATCCAATGTGGAAATTCAAGACTCTAAACACTATTGTTTTTTTCCCAAAAAAAAAAAACACTATTGTTAGGCAGCAAGCGACTCTCATTATCTCGAAGGCAACCCAATTATAACGATGTTTACTAAAATGAGTGTAAGTAGTTGTAGCCAACTGTAACTTTTTTTTAGACTGGCCAATTTTAAATGCCTTAGATCCATATATAGTACCTCAATTTGAAAGCTTACTAAATATAGAGAAAGTAACATCTGCTCTAGACGAGGGAGACCTGGTCAATTTAAAGGCTTTGTTGACTGAAAAGATTGAGGCCTCTTTAAAGCCTTTGGTGACACTTACTACTACAACAAAATATATGCATCTTATTTTAAGTATGTTATATTTTAGGAAATGGATAAGTATCTTATTTTAAGAATATCTTAGATTTGTATTAAGATATTTTAGGTGGTGAGATTAAATTAGCAGGGTAATTCCTGGATATAGCATTACAAAAAGTCTGAGAATGCCCCACGTGTTGCTCCCTCACAAAGATGCCTGCTGTTTTTTATTATATAATATATAATAATGCCTACCCTAAATTCCTAGTTATATTAGATGGACCAGGGGCTGTGGCTCCACAAAATCCACATGTCTTTCTTACTTCTCTGCGAGAAAGAACACTGAATCATTGTTAGAAATTGGTTGAAACTTTAACCACCCATGATTGAATAGCTTTTTTAACTTTATGCAAGGCTCAAATTCATACACCCTTACTCTGTCTACAGCGTAAATGAGTTGGCACACTCATCTCAGGATAATACTTGATTTCAGGTTCACAGAGTTCAACCGTGCTTAAGTCATGGTACTACACGTAGCAAAAGGGCTTTGTATTTATAATAAGCAGCGGGGATGATAATGACAATGGGTCAGGTGTAAACAACGGAGACTCATCCCAGGTTGGGTTTAAACAAGGACTTGCCCTGCGTCCCTTTTATTAAGGGGCGGGTTTGGCATTGGTTTTCTTTAGTTGGAAAGGGTTTAGGTTTTGTTGCTATACCCGCTTTCCTTGTATATATATATAATATAGATTTATTTTTTATTAAAGTTATAAACAATATTCACATGGTTCGAGTGGTGCTAGGCATCAACTTAACGCATGATTCCCATGCATTTCTTATATTTTAAAACTTCTGACTTATTAACTCGATTCAACCCAACTCAATTGAGGCGGGTTAGGTATCTAAAACCATTGATAATCACGGAATGGGTCGGATTTAAATGAGTACCCGACCCGTTGACATCACTTGTAAGCAGCCCCATTTTTAGATCTATGACAGGTCAGGACAATCAATCCCCACGTGGGTCATGCATATGGGATGTTCCGGTTCCGTTTGGTCGGCAAACTTCCAACTCCTGTATATGTACTATTAATAAAATATATATTAATGGAGAAGGCTTTCAATTAAATTCTGACAGCCATCTTTAATCTTCTCTCTCACCAAACCTTATACCAACCTGTCATTAACTCATTATACACTATAGTCTTCAATTAAATATTTTCGGCCACCTATAATTTCTTATTTTCATGGACTCTAAGCTTTTCATTTTAAAATTTTAGCCATGGTAAACACTGAATCATTACATTGAGAACAGGGGCACAACTAGGATCTTGACATTGGGGGGCCATTGTGGAAAAAAAATATATCTCGGGGGAGGCCATTGCCAAAAATGAATTTAAACTTTAATTAACTTAAAGGGCTTTTTTGTAATTTAGAGGGGCCATGGCCCTTGCCAGCCCCCCTCTAGCTCTGCCCTTGATTAAGAATCAACTCAAACAACTATTGCAAATATATAATTTATAAAGATTCTTAAAAAATAGAGAATATCGGAAAATGTGATGGGCTTATTTAATGATTCTCACAATTTAAAATTAAAAAAAAAAAATTGTGAAATTTTCTAAGTAATGTTGAACAACTTTCATTCCTTTTCAAAGCTAACTAAAATAGCTCTTATTTTGAAATTAACTACTTACATGTTTTTTCTACTAGGGCCTTAGATAATATTAGTTTGAGCTTGCATTGCTAGTCAAACTTTGAAGGGATAAAACTTAAAACGTATTCGATACATATAACTTGACAATGAAAAGAGCATAAAATGTAGGACAATTTGCACGAGTCTCGTGGGGTTTAAAATTGGGCTAACTTGTTTCCATCTGTTGAGCTAATATTGTATAAAAATTTCATGACTTGTCCAAGTTTTTTCTTTTTTATACAGGTAATGGTAACTAATTTATGCAAGGATAAGAAAGGCCAAAACCTCGACCTTCTTAGACCTCCCAATAAGAACTACAGCTTCTTTTCCAATGAGGTAAGAACTAAGAACCCTTTTCAGGCTCATCGAAGAGGTTTTTTTCTTTTTTCTAAGGAAAACTCATCCAAGAGTTGGTTCACCTCAGAGGATAATATTGATTCAACACAATACTAGAACACTTTTTTTTGTTCTAAGTTGGCAAGGAGTGATTCTATCAACTAAAAGACTAAACCAGCGATCTTGAGCATGCAATTTATGCCCTAAAATAACTTTTTTCATCTGATAGTTCCATTACCTCACCTGAAGTCTACTACTTTCACCCGAGCGTTGATCGAGCCCCTTTCATTTCGGTATTTTTTCATCCGAGAGTTCCATCACCTCACTTGAAGTCTACTACTCTCATCCGAGCGGGGATCCAGCCCCTTTCATTTCGGGAAAAAAAATCCATCTTTGTTGAACAAAAACGTCTGTGTTTAAGTAACATCCATATAAGGAGGAGGCGTATACGCAAATATTTCTTTGAAACAAAACAGTCCAAACAGCAGAAACAGAAGTACAAATGGGGTAGGGGGAAATCAATCTTGAGCCGTTGATTTTACAAGATTATAAAATATGGCCCAACGGTTGGATTTGCAAGCCTCACGAGAGGATCTTTCTGAATTCCAGCCTCAGAGAGGATTAGGCTCTTGGTTGCTGTGTATATGATCGCCCTTCCATCTCAAACCGCAGTCATTTGTGTGGCTCTACAAGCCTTTCCTATCAAAACCTAATCCAATCCAATCTAAAACCAGAAGAACCCCAGCAAAACCCTACATCCATTGCTCTCTCTCTTCCTTCACTTGGATTTCACATCTGTTCAAAGCCTCAATTTCCATGGATTCAATCACATCGATTCCATCTCCACAAGCACCAGCAGAAGAACAGATGAAACCCCCTTACTCTCCTTCTCCTCCTCCTCCTCCTTCTTCTTCTTCTTCTTGTCGTCCTGAAAAAGACCCAATTGCTGCTTCTGATGATGAAGAAGTAGCTGCAGAGAAACAGAGCATTGCTTCTTCTGTCAGCTCCGAATCCGATACCTTTCACAGCGGAGGCGATGATGAACTCGAGACAGCACGCGAGGGGCCTTTCTTTGCAGACCCAGATGAGGAAACCCTAGAAACGCCTCAATCTGCGGCAGAGTTGGAGACGCCGAAGTTGATTGCACATGCTTCGGAAGAAGGCGATGTTGGGATTCCTCCATCGCTGACGGATGGATCGGGAGTGGATGAGAGTGGAAACCCTAGCTATGTTGAAAAGGCTGAAATTGGGGTTTTCGGTCTTGAAGGAAAAGACGCTTCGTTGGAAGGAGATTCTTCCGTTGCTACATCGGAGGCTGTCGAGGACCGGGTTCCTGGAGAGGAAACTGCTGTTGCAAACCCTAATTCGTTGGAAAACACTCAAGCCAGGGTTTTGGATCGTGGAGAAGAAGACCCAGAAGATCCAAATACGGTTGCGGTGGAACAAACGATCGAAAATGGTTCTGAGGTGAGTAAAGAAGATATCTTGCCCGAGAATCCTGCAGTGGATGAGAATGTAAGCTCGGCAATTGAAGAAGTTCCTGGTGTTGAAACCCGGGAGCTTCAATCAGTTGAGTCTAAAAAAGACGGTGTTGGTGTTGCAGAGGAGAGAAGCTCGGTTGATTGGAAATGGTGGGATTTGGTTGTTGGGACCGCAAAAACGGGAGCTGCTGGAGTGGAGCAAGAAAATGGGGTTTCTCAATTGCAAGCGGCGGATCCAGCAATCGAAAAAATCGCAGATTTGGGTGGTGGGTCGGATGAATTGAACTCTGTTATTGAAGATACAACAAAAGCTGCTCTAGGTGATGGAGCTTCTGCTGTTGATACTGCAATTGCAACTGATTTGAAAGTAGAATCCAAAGAGGCGTCTGATCAAGCAAGCGCCGTCAATGAAGAATCAGGGGAAGCAGTCGCTAGCATCACAGAGAAGAGCGATTCACTTGGCTCTGAAGAAAATAGGGTTTCTCAATTGCCAGCGGCAGATCTAGAAATCGAAAAAATCGCAGGTTTGGGTGGTGGGTCGGATGAATTGAACTCTGTTATTGAAGATAAAACAAAAGCTGATCTAGGTAATGGAGCTTCTGCTGTTGATACTGCAATTGCAACTGACTTGAAAGTAGAATCCAATGAGGCGTCTGATCAAGCAAGTGCTGTCAATGAAGAATCAGGGGAAGCAGTTGCTAGCATCACAGAGAAGAGTGATTCACTTGGCTCTGAGGAAAATCCTGTACTCGTTACCAGTTCTGCTATCCAAAGTGTACAACATGATTCTCATGAGAAAGCAGAACTTGAAGAGTTGGAAGCAAATCCCAACGAGCTGCGGCCCCTCCTAGCTGGCAAGACCTTTCCTGATGATGGGCTTCAATCCGAGCCCGGAGACGCTGCAAATGGCAGGTATGAATTCCAAACCATTAGCTCTACCGATGAATCTGTACAAAATGATGTAAGTAAGGAATTAGAATCAGAGACTGTTATTGCCAATGATTCCAAACATGTGATGATGGATAGGGAGATTTCTGATGGGGGACCTGAGATTTCATTAGGAAGTCTCTCTCCGAGTTGTGTTTCAGAACTGGATGCGAACCGGGCCAATGATGACTCTCTAGTAGTTAAAGATGAAGCTAAGCCTGGTGATGCAGAAGGTGAGGGTTTAGCTTTGGAAGAACAGGCTCAGGGTCCAACCCCAGTAGCTTCCAGAACTGCAGAACAGATCATAAGAGAAATGGTACATGGTTCTTCCAGTTCGAAATCCGGCTTTGAGGGCTCCCAAGAATACATGCAGAAAATGGATGGACAAATCATGACCGACTCTGATGAGGAGGTTGACACTGATGAGGAGGGAGAAGGGAAAGAGCTATTTGACTCTGCGGCCCTGGCTGAACTACTTAAAGCAGCAAGCACTGCAGGGCCCGATGGGAGCATCACCATAACTGCACCTGATGCAATGCGGTTATTTTCCACTGAACGGCCTGCGGGTTTGGGATCCACAGCCCCATCTCTAAGGCCTGCTGCTGCTCGACCCAACCGGCCTAACATCTTCACTCCCTCAGAGCCTGCAGTTGTTGGAGAGCCGGATAATAACATGGACGAAGAAGAAAAGAAGCTGCAGGAGAAGATACAAGGAATACGAGTGAAATTTTTGCGCCTTGTTCAGAGACTTGGCCATTCGCCTGAAGATACTGTTGCTGCACAGGTCTTATATCGGCTTGGTCTTGCTGAGGGTCTCCGACGAGGCCGGCAGACAAGTAGAGCTTTTAACCTTGAAGGTGCTCGAAAGACAGCTACGCAGATGGAAACAGCCGGAACAGATGATCTTGACTTCTCTTGCAACATTCTAATACTTGGGAAAACTGGAGTTGGTAAGAGTGCAACCATCAACTCCATTTTTGGTGAAGAAAGGACTCCAATCAGTGCATTTGAACCTTCAACAGCTGCTGTGAAAGAGATTGTTGGAACACTTGATGGGGTTAAGATTCGGGTTATTGATACACCAGGCCTCAAAACATCTGTTATGGAGCAAAGTTCAAACAGAAAAATCTTATTGTCAATAAAGAATTTCACCAAGAAATGCCCACCAGATATTGTTCTTTATGTTGACCGACTCGATGCTCAGACACGAGATTTTAATGATCTGCCATTACTAAGATCAATCAGTACAACACTGGGTCCATCCATCTGGCTCAATGCTATTGTTGCATTGACTCATGCGGCATCTGCCCCACCAGACGGGCCAAATGGGTCACCACTTAGTTATGAAGTGTTCATTGCACAAAGATCCCACATTGTTCAGCAATCCATCCGGCAGGCAGCCGGTGACATGCGTCTAATGAACCCTGTTGCGCTAGTTGAGAACCATCCCTCTTGTAGAAGGAACCGAGAAGGCCAGCGGGTGCTTCCTAATGGCCAAATTTGGAGATCCCAGCTGTTGCTCTTATGCTACTCTTCAAAGATCTTATCTGAAGCAAATTCCCTGTTGAAACTTCAAGACCCATCTCCAGGAAAGCTTTTTGGCTTTCGTGTCCGTTCACCTCCACTGCCCTACTTGTTGTCTTCGCTCTTACAATCCCGGGCACATCCAAAACTTTCCACTGATGCAGGTGTTGAGAATGTAGACTCAGATATTGACTTGGATGATTTGTCGGACTCTGACGAGGAAGAAGAAGATGAATATGATCAACTTCCACCATTTAAGCCTCTAATGAAATCCCAGATTGATAAGCTCAGCAAGGAGCAACGAAAGGCATATTTTGAGGAGTACAATTATCGGGTGAAGCTCCTTCAAAAGAAGCAGTGGAGAGAGGAACTTCGACGACTCCGGGCGAGCAAGAAGAGAGGGAAGGAGGGTCGGGATGATTTTGGATATGGAGACATGGGTGGTGAGGATTTCGATCAGGAAAATGGATCTCCGGCCACTGTACCTGTGCCGGTGCCTGATATGGTTTTGCCACATTCTTTCGATGCAAACAATCCTGCTTACAGGTACCGGTCCTTGGAGCCAACTTCACAGCGTCTAGTGAGGCCAGTGTTAGACACACATGGGTGGGACCATGATTGTGGGTATGATGGTGTCAGTCTTGAAGAAAGCCTTGCTATTGCTAACCGGTTTCCTACGGCTGTGTCAGTACAAATCACAAAAGATAAGAAGGAATTCAACATCCATTTGGATTCATCCATTTCAGCCAAACATGGGGAGAATGGTTCAACTCTAGCAGGTTTTGACATTCAAAGTGTTGGAAGGCAGCTTGCGTACATTCTCAGGGGTGAAACCAAATTCCAGAATTTCAAAAAGAACAAGACAACTGCTGGAGTATCTATTACATTCTTGGGGGAAAACGTGGCCACTGGGCTCAAAGTTGAGGACCAGATCTCAATTGGCAAACGGGTGAGCCTGGTTGCCAGCACAGGTGCTGTTCGATCCCAGGGCGACATGGCATATGGAGCAAACTTGGAAGCCCGCCTCAAAGACAAGGAATATCCGATTGGCCAAGACCAGTCCACCTTGGGTCTCTCTCTGGTGAAGTGGCGAGGCGACTTGGCACTTGGAGCCAACCTCCAGTCTCAATTCTCAGTTGGACGGAATTCCAAGATGGCGGTCCGTGTCGGATTGAACAACAAGCTAAGCGGGCAGCTCACCATTCGGACAAGCAGCTCAGAGCAGCTCCAGCTGGCACTAGTTGGTATTGTTCCGGTTGCCATGGCTATCTACAGGACCATCTGGTCGGGTGAGTCTTACCTCACTCACTAGATTTTATCTTCATTTTATGATATCATCAATAATTTAGTTCGGGAGGATGTTCATGCTACCATCATAAATTTTAATCAGGAGGGTATCGAGAATTTCATTAGATTGAAAAATAGCGTGGCTTAGTTACAAAGCGAACTTTTGCATACTGAATAATGTTTTGTTCATTTCAATTTATAGCTCATGCGGTCATTTATACTCTCCCCATTTAGGCCAACTTGGAAGTATGATAGAATCAGGAGGGCATATTTGATAATTTAATAGTTGTTTTGCTTCATTAATCTATCATTCAGTTATTGATTAATGTTTCCAGTTTCAAGGTTTTTCATCTCCATGTTTCTGTGCCTAGTTTACGTTAACAATTTCTAATTAGGGCAAGTGCCTTCATTTGTCATGACATCCATCATGCCTTAGTAGCTTGAAATGATATTCCTCCTTGTGATTGCCAATGATTGGATAACATATCCCGCTTTTCTTTGTAAAAGGGTTGGATATGGATACTGGACGTGTCAGTAGTAATGTTTAGTAATGTTGAGCATGCGATACATATTTTCATTTAGAATTTAGCACTCTAAGCTATATGAAATCATAATTGATTGATTTTTTTTTGTAACCGAAGGCACCTTGCGACATTCCCTTTTTCATTTTCTTACAAGAATACAAGAATCATTTTCAGTTTGGAAATAGTATAGCTAATACAAAATATGTGCTAGAATGTATATCCAAATATTGTACTCTATGCTTTTTTATTATTGTAATACATTTTAGAAAGTGATTTTCACTTTGTCATACAGTAGTTGTGATATCTGGATATCTCAGCATCATAGCTGATTCTTCATTTTTATTTTAATTATTAAGTATAGAAGTGGTATCCTGCTGTAGCCATGCCATGTCCCTGTCATATTATCCATGCTGTTTACGGGCAAATAAATCTGAAATGATTCTGCAAGCAAACCATTCTTGTTTTTTCAAATAATTATCTTATGAAAGAATTACATAATCGTCAGTATAAGGGAATGCATAATATCCTCAAGTATGTGTATGGTCAATGACTCTGTTCTAAGTAGTTGATCTGATTTCCTGCTTCAGAGGTGATGGAAAATTTCTTCAGAAAATCATATCCATAACTCCATTGATGACCTACAAAATAGATAGAATGAACCTCATTCACCTCATTCACTAGAAAGGATAAATTTCAGATTGTTAGGATCTTCAAAACTGCAACTCAGCTAATCATGTCTATCACAATGTCAGTGGCCATAGACGTAGAAACTCAAGGGTACAGGGTCAAAT
The DNA here is from genome assembly GCA_029852735.1 of Persea americana. NCBI lineage: Eukaryota > Viridiplantae > Streptophyta > Magnoliopsida > Laurales > Lauraceae > Persea > Persea americana. The sequence continues at coordinate 38,398,037 of CM056817.1, forward strand.
GCATGGGGTGTTCTCATGTCAACCTGAGTGTTCTGTTTGGTAAAACTACTTGTAGGGCACCCAAATGGAAGCTATCTACTACTACTCTACTTCAACCTCTCTCCCCTTACACTCTCCCCCTCACCAAGACACCAACCCATGTCTCTTCACTGTGACAAGACTCGGTCCTACTCCTACCCTACTTCAACCCATCTCTCCTTTCCTAACTCTCGCTCTCCCACCAAAAACCCACTTATAAAATCATGTATGTTTGCAACACTCTTCTTAACTCTCTCTCTCTCTCTCTCTCTCTCTCTCCCCAACACTACCACCAAAATTATCTTGATTTTCCATGCAACTCTCTCTCCAACACTACCACCAAAATTATCTTGATTTTCCATGCAACTTTCTATTTTGTTGTTTGGCGCTGCACATTTTCTTTGTAGAAAAAAAAATGAATTGATTTTCTCCAATGAAGGAGACTTCGATTTTCCAATAGTAAGGCACAATTGCTCTATCCCGTGGAAATATTAGTGTATGGAGCACAAAATCCTCTTGTTGTGTAAACAAGTCCTTGAGGAATATATTTTTAAGAATTCTTTTGAGTTCAATTCCATGAAGCAAACAGGTCCCTTAAATGTTCTACTGCAGAAGCAAGATTATTGGCTTGAGCTGGTAATCTCTCTTTTCGGCAATATTACGTGAGGCTAATGTGAAGACAGATCTGCTAGTTTAATAGAGAGAGGGTTAATTGGACTTTTCAATTCTCTCATTTTGAAGTTTGAGGTGTGTTTGGTTGTTCAGTTTATTCTTGCCCCGAAGGAGGAAAATGTATCTGATTCTATAATGCAGACGTGATGTGGATCTTTTGACTTTCCGAGATCTGCCACAGCCATTCCCACCAACCTCCCCAAAGCCATCTTCCATGTCCAAACCATCTCCAAAACGCCTTTCATTTGTCTCCCAAATTCTGAGGCCGTCAACTATTGTATAAGTTAACTGAGTCATCTTGATAGGAGGTTGTAAGTACCCTAATAAACCAAAAGAGCGTGTACCATGTAGTAGGGGCGCGTGATGAATTTTATAAGATTAGGATGTGCAATCACAATATTATCGTGATGTTATATTACAAACCAAATGGAACGTGGATATATATGGTTCTAGTAATATTCTAAAGATAGGCCACCATTGCGATAGTTTTGATGAATGCATGCAGCACTTCATTAAGTGAACCGATTATCCATGTTCAACTTTCTTGTTTTATTCCAATCATACGTTGGGAACAGGAGTCAAAAGAAGGGTTGGTCCATAGTCCCGGAACCTAAATCCAAATTACTCGTGTAGTAAGTAGTCTCTTAGTACAGACTTGAGTCCAAGTTATTTTTACTCCCGTACTTTAAACCAAATTTAGATCAAAAGCCAAAACTCGTATCTGAACAAAGGGCCTTGACCAGAGCCCAATCAAAAGCCTAATTACTTGTAAATGTATATACCCGCATATATTGATCGAGATTCATTGATAAGAGGTATGATTTGCATATAAAGTTGACTATTTCATTTGGCAAATAAGGTCTGTACAAGTGCAGTCCACTTTCTGAAGTTGTAAAATGCTTAGAAGATGGGCGGACCTAAAGATGTGCCCGCTTGTGATTAACCTATATAGATGGTTTAGGTTCATGATTCACTACAACTATTAGTATATGATTTGGAAATTCTCCACAAAGTGAGGTCGTATTACATTAACCACTTTTTTAATAAATCAAAGTTTGCATACGACAAAGCCCATTTTACATGGATTTGTATTGTTATTCCAATCTCACTCTCCATTCAGCACTACACTTCAAATCTTGGGTCAATGGGGATTAGACCATTCATTGACCACGACAGAAGAAAAAAAATGTGGCTGAAGCGTGTTGCTCCAATCTAACAGTCAAGGTACAAGTAAATTGAAATTTATGTAGAGTCACGAAGGAAACTATGCATCTAATCGACAGAAATCATCGAACGGTCCACTTCATTATTATTATTATTAGTATGTTTTTCTTCAATCCAATAGTTAATATCAGTTTCCTCGAAAATTTGTTCGAGCATAATGCAAATGAACAATTGAAGGCACCAAACTTAAATAATCCAAATCTTTCAAAGATGGCCAACGGAACACTCCCTCCGAGCCCACAAGAGCCATGCATGTCGGTTGACCGACGGTGGTTTGCCTAGGATCTATGTGAGTAAAATATGGTCTCAAATCTTAATGCAGGCAAAAGAAAAGTAGACCAATGGATAAAGCTGTAGAAATGGGATCGAGGCATTGAGCATCAATACCTACATATAGATGGGACTCACTACAGAAATACACTTGGAAGTTTAGAATTGAGATTTGAATGATGCTCACTAGAAGTGATAGGGAATCAGCACCCTGATGAAAGAAGACCAACCAACAATTCATAAAATTCACAAAGAAGAAGAAGAAGAAGCAATTGGTTCACAGGTGCGCTCTCTGTCTGGTGGGACTTGAGTGATGATGGCGTTGTCATACCCATCCAACGCGGACATGAGCATTAGACTTGAGAAAAGTTTGTTGCAAGCAAAGCAACACAGGGAAAGAGTATTTAGCAGTTTGGGTTCGGGTGGATGTGTGTATGAAAGACAAAACAGGTTAATGGGCGTTCAAAGGTCGTGTGATTTTATGTTTTAAGAGGTAAATCGCATGATATCATCCTCATAATATAATATAATACTCTCAATGCGCATAAATTCACACACATGGATGTCTTTAACGTCTTCCACTAGCAAGGACGGGTCCCATAATGATCCTTGTTCAAACGTTTATTTTACCATCTTCTCACACGGCCAACAGGAAGTCCAATCACCAGCTGCACAAAAATCATTACTTACTTGCCGGCATTTTTATACTATAGGAATGAAAAAGGACAACGGAGAAACAAGAAACTTTAAAAGTTGGGTCACAATTAAAAACCAAAATGCATGATACACAAAACACTGAAAGGAGACTACTTGCATAAACCAAAGCTCCTGTAGGTAGTGTATGCAGATGGGGTAGTAAATTTACAGTAGTACCCCCTGCCCATGAACACACCAATACCTTTGGAGGCCCTCATTCAGCTGCAACTGCAACGTCGGCACCGGCTGATGGCGGCGGCTCAACACGACCACTGTCCAGCTTGGACCCGCCTTCCTCCCCTCCGAACACCTTCGCGATCCTCTCCGTAGGTACCAGGGGCATGTATGCGGACACCGTATACCCCTTGTCGGCAATGTGGAGTACGCTCCTGTTGTACTTCTCAGACCAGTAGGCCGCTGTGGGTACCACAATGTGGGCCACCTCGGGGAATAGAGGGAGACGATTGAGCGAGCGCCACGCCGACACGGCATAGCCCTCGGCAACCGGCTCGTACCGGATGTACAGCTCTTTCACCGTCGGCTGGACCCTGGTGTACGCCACCTTGGCCAACTCCGCTGCCGTATCGATTACGCCCGCACGTTGGACCTCGGACGACACGGACCGAGCCGCAGAAAAGGCCTGGCACGATGCTCCCTTCACCACCGCAGGCACGTGCCTGTCCACCTCGTGCACCAGCTCATCCACCTGTCACGTGATCATCATCAGTGCACGTGATGGTTAATTGAATTAAGAGAGAGAGAGAGAGAACTTCTAGAAATACTGCTTTGATTCTTTATCGTGTGGTGGAACAACTATCGATCAATCTGGGTGCACGGTATGGCATAATTTTAATTTTGAAAGGGGTTAAAACTTGTGAGGACTCAATAATTCCCAATGCGGGCCAAATAGAGCATCTGGAATCTGGAATACGGACAATGTCGAGGATGGTTGAGGTGGGCCACATTATTCTGCCTAGAATGAAAGCTTACCACACAAGATGGTGCAGAGAATGAATTCACCAAACGTACTTATTACAGCTGACGTAAAAACGCATTTAGCACAATTAGCATTGTTTTGGACAACGAAGTCTATTGATGACAAAAACCCCTGATCGATGGTAAGCCACCTTTGATTCGTCCACAACATAGCTTTTTTCAAGGATCCATCCCAAGATAAGAAAAAGTAAGGTCCCATCCAAAATAAAGGAATGATGGAAAGAAACTCATCAAACAACAGGGAACGCATCATCGAGAACAGCACTTCAAATGGAACCCAATCTTTTTACTAATCAAATGGCCGACAAAGTCCAGTAGGTAGACCCACGAACCGACGGACTTCTTTTACTGTAAATCAAAAGCTACTATTTTTTATTTATTATTTTTTTTAGAAGCCCCCAAAACCACTGTAGACAAAATACAATGGGTAAAGATTCTGTTTTTGGAAGGATACCGATTCCTAAGCTCTGTTTTGAAACGGTGGAAGAAAATTTTCCGCCGAATGACTCGGGTGAGTTGGCGCCAAACGCGGGAGTTCTAAAAATGTCTAGTCCAGCAAAAAGCAGTTATTACTAACTTCAGCTGAATTTACGGACGCCGTCTAACATGCGCCAGATGCCGCGATAAAAATGGAGACTGCACATGCGGTGCATGTTAGCGGGATGAGACTATCGTGCGCTGGGTTGGGGGGAGAAAGCCATACCTTCCGGTCGGCGAACTTGAGGATCTTGAACGGAACGCCGTGGAATTTCTCGTAGACGGGACCGACGACGGTCTTGACGGTGCCTTCTACAGTCTGCACGCCGGGCTTCAACGGCCCTGAATTCTCCTTTGCAAAGTTGTAGATGCTCCAGAAGAACACGATTGCGTGCACGGCCGCGAGTTGGACGAACTCTAGATATTTCAGACTATGAATCTCCCGATCTTGAACCTGCATCGAAATCATCAACCCATCGCTTCGATCTCAAACAAACAAACAAAAAAAAGAAGAAAAAATAAACCTGAAATCGGTTCTTTTCCACAGATCAATTGATAAAAGAGATTCAATTGAAGACCAAACCATCACAATTGATAAAAGGACAAACAAGATCTTCCACGATCAAAGCCTAATTAGATAGGAAAACATGATCAAATCGAAGAGAAATGAGGAAATCGATACCGTCTCAGTTTGCTGCCTTCCTTCTGTTTCCGCCATTATCGCTGTTTCTCGCGTTGCTCTGCAAAACCCTAGGAAGAAAGTTAGAGATTTGTTCGAGAAGAACGAATCGGACTATTCGAAGAGAGAATTCTAGAAGCGTGAATGAGAGATGCAACCAAGTCCCACTTTTATAGGTGATCTCGAATTTGGACCGCCAATCGCTCTATCAGATTCACGGCTGTAATGTGAAGAGACGTGACACGTGGAGTGATATTACTGGGTCCGGCACGTAGTTCTTCTGGACAACGCGGACAACTTCTTCTAGGTTAAGGAACGGGCTACGGGCCCGACTCGGCGTTCATCGCGCGTGACGTGACGTGACGTGATGCTATTTCTTCGTATGGAAGCATGGAGAGGCAACGAAGGCCGTTCATTTGCTGGGCCATCATGGATTGGACGGGCTACTGTATTCAAGGAAATCCATCCGTTGATTTAGATCTTTGGCCCATCACCAAGACTATGTGCAACGTGTCAGGATATGGCGAAACAGGAATTTGGACTCTTTTTAAGGGAGTGGATGTCCATGTCATGCAGCATGGCACGTGGACCAATGTCTCTCGAATCGGTCCTACAAATCCACACGTGTGGAACTCAACAGTGGGGGCCACAATTGAGATTTTAAAATAAATTATACTAGTTTTTTCAAACCTCGGATTGATGTATCGTGAGAAAATCTGTCTCGAATGGTTACCATTTCAACAGGTGGGACCCACTGTAAAATTCCACCGAGCCTTCTGAGAGGATCCTGACACGTGTCATCGATGGTGACACGGAGATGCTAATCTTCACCTCCAGCGACCTCAGCCTTATCTTTTGTGATGGGCAGTTTCAATGGCCCACGTCGCTGTCGGTTCTTTTGAAAACCGAGGGTGGTCCCACCAGCAGACCTTGGACCTGTACTTGACCTGCAATTAATTAATTAATTAGCCTCTCTAGGTGTGGGCATGCATCTAATTTAAAACGAAAATTCCCATTTTAAACTTTTTCATAAGTATCTTTAATTGTTTTTTAGAGAAGGTTAAAACTGTTCCATTGGTTAATGTGAGATCCATACTGTTTGATGGAGTCTGATCAGACTTTGTTTTTTTTATGGGGCAATATAACCTATCTATCAGCAGCTAGGTATACAGTCCACAATCTCTTGGTTTTCTCATTTGTACACAGGAAATGAAAAAGTCGACCCTGCCAAGTGTGTAATGAATGGGAAGCAGTGTTTTACTGATACAGGTTAGTTATGGGTTGTTGTATGGACAGAGCTCAACCAATACCAAACTATGTCGTTCAATGCCACAATGCCTCATGAGATGTTGCCAGAATTATACAAATCTCCCCTTCAAAAATATAGCATGCAAGGCCACATACTGCTGTTGCCAACTGAGAATTCAGTACGTCCATGTTCCTCCTCCTTGTTAGGATCCGAAGAAAGAAAAAGCAATTGATGAAAATTGTCACTATTCGGATAGTGATTTTCTCCAGTGCACGCTCACACTTATGGGCGGGTCCCAATTCATTGATGGGACCCACCTTTTTAACATCCAGATCGCGATGTCCGCCTGAGAAAATTGTGCACATTGCTTCTTTCCTTTCTACACAAAAACCTAATCCAGGCAGAAGAATGCCCAGATCAGAGAGTGCATATAGGATGATAAACCCCAAGCAATGTCTTCTTACAGTGGGAACGGGTGCACCTGATGGGCACGACCCGCCAAGGACAAAATATAAGTTGAAAGCAACTGCGGAGGAACTCCTTTTCTCTGGTGGTTTGGAATGGGAACATCCAATCAGAATGTCTTTTCTGCCAAAGAAAAATGAAGGGGCATACAGCTTGTTTAATACATAATGAACCTAACACACCAGCAAACAGTTATGCCCCTGTTAGTCACATTCCCAGACCCATTTAACAATTAGGCCGGGAAATAAGGCCCGGCTATGGCTAACAGCCTTCAAAGCAAAGCCCAGTCCTTGTTGGCTAGGCTCAAGCCAACCCAACGTATGAGTAGGATCCATACTCACAGACAACCCAGAGTAGAATTAAAATGGGTGATCCATACAGAATTTTCTAATGACCCTTTTTCATACGTCTCCATATCATGACAATTCCTAAGATTCTGACTGCTTACTTGTAGAATATAGAATATAAAAAAAAATGACTGCATACTGGATCGGGAGCCAAGTAAACTTCTTAGTTTTCATGCAGTCTCAACATTACAAGAATTCCTCAGACCCTGTTGAACTTCTAATTTGTTATTCGATGGGGCCTCAAGTATAAACTCTATGTCTTGATCGCCAAAGAATTGCAGTCTGGTGGAACAATAACAGGAGTTCTGGTCACTCCAGTCAACCCATATGCAGCAATGAACTCATTATAAACTACATCCCTTCCCACCTGTGATGATAACTGGGTACAGCATGCTTCGACCCAACCAGCACCCCCAGTGACAAATAGCTGGGATAGTTATGAATATGCAAGGGTCTGCACTACAAATGAGATGTTTGAACAAATAAGACGAATAACCCAAACACAATACCAGGGCTCTAGGAAATAAATTAGGTTACAACAACAGTTTCTGTGCCCGTTGGATTTGAGATGCTTCTGCAATTAGTTTGACTGATGGCCTTGATTCTGTAAAGACAGCCCAGTTAAGCCAGACCCGGCAACATCCTCAGATTCGAGAGGCATTTCCTATTCACAGAATCACAGTATATCAGTTGAATCCAGTTCTAGTGCATTTTTAGATAGCAGAAACCTATTATATGTGGAAAATGAGTTGCTGAAAAGTGCAGATGAAATTATCAACTACAAGAGTCAACATTGGACTTCATACAAAAAAAGTGAGAATGTTATGAACATAGTTCAAAAGCAGAAAATCTTCAACTCAAAAAACAAATAAAAAAAAGTTGATTCCTGATTTACCTTTTTATAAGATAAACCGTGTCCATGTTACCTATATTTCCGAGTTTGCTGCAAGAAAGACTCAATGTTTATCTATAAAGCTTTTAAAATCTCCAATTGGAATTTTGTTTCCTTTTCTTTTAGTTATTTTAGATTGTTGCACACACACACATGCTCATGAAACAGTTGCGTTAAGTGTTTGGAATTCGACATGCAGGATTGGCAATTTCAAAGTGGAAGTATTAATTTTCAACCTAAGAGCATTTAGTAAAATAAGCCATACAAACTTGTAGAAGAAAGAGGTGCTCACTCACCTTTGGCTGCAGAATGTAAATCCAAGTAGAAAGGGCATCGATACTGGGACCTATTCGTTTACAGCTTATGTGAACCACAGTAGTCAACTAGACCAATCCAACCAAGTTGGCTAGGGCAATCCATTCCGGAGCACAAACCAGAATGGAATACACCCTCCTAAAGAATACCACCTTGTTTTCCCCAACACCAACTTTTTGCATTTTTTTATTGTTTATATTTTTACTCCCTCTCCAAGGCTGAAATAAGGGCATAATAGTCTTTTAGCCCTCTCCATCACATGGGAAGGCTTATAAAAGAGAATAGTGTACAAATGTGCTTCAAGAAACTGTCCCTAGTTGCTTGCTACAAATTAATTTTTTTATTTAATTTGTGACTTAAGATGCATGATGTTGATACTTTTTGTTATAGGTAACAGTAACTTCCACTAATAGAAAAGGAAGAGTAAAAAGGAAAACAAAAACAAAAAACAAAACAAGAAAGAAGAAGAAGAAGAGACAACGAAGGTATGAGAGATTGTACAACCACCAAAGCTAAAGAACTACATATTAGGAGCATATCCTAACAACCCCTTACTTAGCCAAGGAGTCCGCCATCACCATGCAATTAGTAGACCTACCAACATGATGTAAAAGTAGCTATTTGTAGTGTAGTTTATATTAAGGTATATAAATATTTTATTACAAAAACACTTCTTTTCTTTCCTTTATAAATTATCACAGGTATCAATTAGCTCAGCAATTAGATCATTGTAGTCATCATTTTATTAGTCTAGGGTTTACTTTTTTAACCATAGGGATTCATTCGGAAGCAGTATGGGCCAATGAGACATGGGGGTCTTACTGGAATTGGGAACCCAAGGAAACTTGGGCAGTCGATTCTCGTATTGAGGAAAAGGTTACACCTATAGGTTCTGTATTGCGGGTCAATCCTACTCCACTAGTACCAATAGGCCGCATAGGGGAAGAAGCACTACATCTAGAAATCAACATGGAAACTTTGTTATAAATTACCCCTTTTCCTTACCAGGATCGAAACTAACAAGAATGGATGGGACAACAAGCCATCTCAGTCTTACTTTGGATAACCATATGACCATCAAAGGTTGTTGAAGTGACTAATTCCTGGAAAGAGGGGGAGTTGAGGACAGAGAAATTGTTGGAGTTACCATTTCTATCTAGCACAAATGCACTTGGTGTTAAAAGAAAAGATAGACCTCTTGCAGGAAGGCTGGCTAGAGATTTCTTGTAAAAACACCAGCCCCTATCAGTTCATAATGAGAAAATTTCAAAAAAATTTATCCCATGGATTTTCCCCTTATTACTAAGCATAGAAGGGAGGAGCCGTATGAGATGAAAATCTCACGTACGTTTCTGGAACAGAGATTCTTTGAATAGAATGAACAACCGTAACAGATGTCAGCTCAATCCGAAGGAAATTATGCGGAAGCTTTACAAAATTATTATGATTATGAAGCTACTTGACTCGAAATTGATCCCTATGATCGAAGTTATATACTCTATAACACAATCCTTATCCACACAAGTAACAGAGAACACACAAAGGCTTTGGAGTATTATTTCTTTTAAAATGCCTTCTTAACATTCTAGTATCTTTAATTTATTTTTTAAATATGTTTCAAAAATTTTTTCCATCGCTACTTTTCAGAAACCAAAAGCTGGAATGACCAGAACACTGGACTGTTTTATTTCAGGGCCCAACTGAAGCAGAATTGACAAATGTGATGTGAATCAATCAATGGAGCCCAGCCCCTTCTATTATATGTGCATGTAACAAGATCAATTAACCAATTTTTTTTTTCTTTATGAAAGATGATAATTAACCACATGTCCCTACATAATCGTAGAAGAATTTGCTTTAAGAAATACAAGGTTGTTCACAAGAAATTTTTTTTCTTAAGAGATAGGTCATCACAGAGTCGTGCATTCATCAGGGGTATGTACCACTTTGGATATTTCCCACTTAAAAGATAAGACCAGTCCATTAACCAGGTGGGTCCATATTTAATATACACACGTCACATGCCAAATAAATGAGCCGGCCTAAGCTCTTTGCGACACAAATTCAACATATACATGTGCTGTAGAGAACAGTCCATTAATCAGTTGTGTCCATATTTAATATACACATTTCACATGCCAAAGAAATGACCCAGCCTGAGTTCTTTGCCTCGCAAATTCAACATATACATGTGCTGTAGAGATCTTTTATATTTCCTTGCATAAATTACCCTAGCACATCAGAAAACCTCAATACTAGGACTTTGAATTTCCTACCTATTATCTTTTTGGAATAGAACAGAAAATCAAGTTCATAAAATGCCATGTCTGTCTCCTATGCCCTAAAATTTCAGAATGTATACAGCAACCACACCCATATCATATCCTCTATAATTTTGTTTCCAGCAACCAAACCCATATTATATCCTCTATGGATTTGTTTCCCTGCATCCTGAGTTAAAAAAAAAAAAATCCGCAAGAAAACCCACAGCTCATTCATTTATGCTACTCTAGATACCTCTCACGGTCAACCTCTTCTATCTATTAGGAATATGTCAATTAGCAAAGACAAACTTATGAGGTCCCCACTAGTATAACATTAGCAGAAGCATCTAACATTCTGATCAAATAGCACCCAAAATAATACAAAGCCAAACATTATAAATACAATTCCTAATACTTAATAGGGCTTTACATTCACTAGAACACATCTATGAAGAATGTATGAGGAAAAATAATAGAGAAGGATTGAGCAGGACAGAAGCCAATATAATTATAAATACCAGAGTAAAGCAACAATTAACCAAATGACATATTGTGTAAGTTAATACCAAACTGAATGCATCATATTCCATGTAACAGGAATCATCTTACCTGTGAATTTAGCATCTGATGAGGCTGCTGATCTTGCGCCCACGCATAGGCCTGTGGTTGAGACATTCGATAGTAAGGTTCTTTAAGATCAAGCTTACACGACGATGTCTGGATCATGCCTCCTTGTTCAGCACCAGCTCCCCACATTTTAGCTTTGAGAGTCAATTAACAACACATTAAAACATAAATAAGGGTTCACCATTATCAAAACAACTCAAGCAACGGAAGAGGTTTTAGAACTCAGATCCAGAATGCGACTCTACCAGGGGGCTAAACTACTAGAACTATTGGATTCATCCAAAAACACCGGATGGCATAGAGAAACTTTACGTGTTAAGTCTACTTCAAAGAGTGTAATCTAGTCTACAATACCCAGATGCTAGTATATGCCTAACATTTCCATGCAGTATGCCACACTGGTATGGTACTCATATTGGCAACTGATACTGAACCATACTTCTAGGGTGCAAGTTTAGTATATCCCACAGTGCTAAGTCCACTATTTCATATAGTTCTGTTAATATTAGTTTTCTTGCTTTCATCATAGAAAAATGTTAAAAAGAAATATAAATATAGACAATTTTATTAATTTAGAGATGTTCTGAAGAAAAAATAATAATACTTCGTATAAAATTTTAATATAAAACAAGAAGTTTATGTTATGGATAGGAATAAGGATTGCCTTTGTCCACTTCTGTGTCTTGGATTTCCAAAAGTAGTAATACCATAAATCCTTATATCCATATTTGTATCTAGGCATCATAAATCCTAGTGTAAAATAGCTAACCTGACATGGTGAGGTACAATGTGTAGCTCTGAGAACTGTGAGCAACCATGCGGAGATTTCCAGCAATTTCTTGACCAGCCATGACATATATAGGCTGAGATAGAACACATCGTAGTTGGTACCAGTGGGTTGTGGGTGCACCAGGAGCAGTGGTAAGCCATCTTTGAACGCTACTGCAGGTTATTTTTAGATATTCAAAAATCACAGTAAAAGGTGTTAAACAAATATTGACTACAAAAGCGTTGAGCAATCAGAGATCAACAAAGTACAAAAATAAAACACTGAATAAAATGCTAAATCAGAAGGGAATAGTAGAAACAGTGTACAATGTGATTAAATTGGAAAAAAGCACCCATCACATAATTCGACAAGTACTGTATTTACCTCCCATTGAATAAGACATCAAACCAACAAGCTAGCCCATGTACTCTGGTGCCAATAGAGGCTATGAAACTTAATGGGATGTCAACTTCATACAGCTCCTCTTCCTGAAGAATGAAGATCGGAACAATTGCAGAGGGCATTAGATATGGATTGTTTAATTATCTTCAATTGTAATTGAAGAAATGTACCCTGAAATGCAAGCTGAAAGGATATTTAAGAAGAATCAATAATCATCGTTTCTGCTATGGGTTTTTTTTTTTTTTTTTTTTTGGACAAAAAGGATAAAACAGATTCCAGTATAGGCGAGGTATATACCATATGCTATCAAAATCTGAAAAATAAAAACTGAATATAAACACATATATATATTTATATATATGAAATACTCATGTGAGAGACACTCTCACCAAGTTTGTGAGAGATGGGTGGGGGCCCTCACATAAATGTCCACTCTCACCAACTTAAATGCAAGGACCCCAAATATTTATGTGAGGGCCCCACCCATCTCTCACCAACTTGGTGAGAGTGTCTCTCACATGAGCATTTCCCTTTATTTATATATATATGGGAAATATTTAAGTGAGAACTAGTTCTCACCTACTATATGAGAACTTTTTGGCGGAGCCCAACTAGCAACCCATCCAAATCTAGCAACCAATAGGGAACCCCCTGATAATCACTAATCCTAATGATTGTCACACATCCGAATGAACTGAACGGTTAGATCGAGGGTTGAATATTTTTTTGAATATGAAGCCATTAAACTTGTGGGCCACGGATGAAGGGGTTAGGGGCATGAGTTTGGGGTCAAACTTGATATTTGGGGTGGTCTCACATAGATCTTTCCATCCCCCCAAGTCCCATCCCCAAATGTGGGCCCCACAAAAAAGTTCTCACATAATATGTGAGAACAGTTACCACCTGAATATTACCCTATATATATATATAGAGCAAGGCTCTCCTAAGCTTAAGCTTAGGATAAAATCTTGTAAGCTTATGCTTGTGGGGCCCACCTTTGGTCCATCCAAATGGACCAAACACATGAACCCTCTACATTGCACATGTCCACCAATTTTCGGTTAGATCTGAATTTACTAGACCATTGGATTGACTATGTATCGATTCGAATTGACTATTGACCATTAAACTTTTGGGCCCATATGGAGATGATAGAAATCACGGTTAGAGCTGATATTTTGCAGAGAGAAAGATCCCAAGGAGTCCTTGAAATCCCCCCCACCCCCATCCCCATGTGGGTCCCCAGGTGGGCCCCACCATACACTTGAGCTTACCTTATCCTAAGCTTGAGCTTAGGAGAGCTGACCCCATAAATATATATATATATATATATATATAAAGCATCTATAGTGAATGAAGATGATTCATATCATGAAAAGTAATCAAACTTGGACGACCAACTCCCTCTTTTGCTAACATATCAGACAGCGCTACGATTAACATGGTTGAAGGAGGACCAAATGTGTCTACCTAGATCCCAAATTTCTTCCGCAACACCAGCTAGTCTCCGTGGAGGCTTGCATCTACCAAAAACCAATGAACTGCATATAAAGAATAGCCTTACACCATATCTTATGAAGATTCATTTGATGGGCTTCACAAAGACATGTTCTCGTGGCCAGATTCCGCTTCATTTACAAAACAACAACCCACTAGACCCACGGATGAAACGTGCTCCAAAGCACTCTCTCGAAAGATACCTCCGATGGCAGCTAGCCCTGAGTTTCCAACAGCCCTATCCTCAAAATTTAATTTAAAATAGCCTTCCAGAGTGCGGGGACCACCTTTCCAAGGGCACCAAACTAGTGGGAGAGAGGAGAAGGCAACCTACTTCTGATTATTGAGGATCCATGAGATAGAGATACTGGCATACTGCGGAACTCTGGAAGATCTGATACCTAGGAAGCAACATAAAATTTCACCTTGTCAGCCAAAGAGATATCTGAAGAAGAAGAGCTTCCATCAGAGCATCACACATTGCATTCGTTCCAAATAGCTCAAATAATTTCCTTAAAAGATACATCACACAATTCTTCGCATGGTACCTCAAATTGCCATTTGCCATGCCTCAAACAAATTGAGAATAGAGCTAGGGAGCAACCACTTTCACCCAATCACAGACTTCCACAAATCCTGAGCAACCTTACAGATAAACAACAGGTAGTCCACTGATTCTGCCACCTCAAGGCACATGAAGCAGAGTGGGACGCTAGGGGCCTTTCTGCTAGGACCCTGAAAAAAGAAGCAATAGAAAATTCTCCATCTGAGGAACCCATCCAAACCCTATGATCATAACCTACTTCTGGGATTTATACCCTACTAATAGAAGCAGGATCAAGAATAGTTCGCCATCCTCATCGTCTGATAAATTCCTTCTGAAAACAGGACACCAAGTGACTAAGCTGCCAATGCTGTCCATGCAGCTACTCACCTTGTCTTTGCAATCTCCAGCACAATGAAAGGGAGACGCAAACTGATGAGCCAAAGGTCTATCTCCCGCCAAAGTGTTTAGGGGTCGTCTGGCAATCTCACACAGGATATGAAAATGGTTCAAATGTGTAAATGACTGACATATGAAACATTTTCATATACAACTAAGTCACATGTGAAACGCAAACAGTTGTTTGTCATTTTCACACCTCTTCACATGTGAATCAAAGTGAATCGAATGGCTCACAAATTTTCACAAAATTTTCACCATTTTTCACAAATATCTTAAAATATATGATGAATAAATATGCATGGGACTTGACCCCACTAGCCAAAAATGGCATTCCAAAGGTTTGGATAGTTCAGATCGTGAAAATAAGAGTGTCGACGGAGAACTTAAGATGTTTTAACTGCTGGAGCATCCCAAGTTGGCTTGAATCCACTTATCAAATTAGCATTCCCCGCCACCACCATCATCGAACTAAGGCCCCAACCAATGGAACAAATAGGAAGGGGACAATGGGTCTCCTCGTCACACACCTCTAGTAGTTGGAAAGAAACCCTTTGGAGAGCCATTTATGATGACTGCGAAAAAAGCCAGGGATACACATTCCTTTATCCACTCTCTCCATTTTATGCCAAACCCCATGCAGTGCATCATGTATTGGAGAAAATCCCAGTCAAACCTGTCATGTGGTTTTTTTATCCAATTTGCAAAACAAATCTAGGTCTTTTGTCCCTATGAATCCGTTTGCAACAAGAACTCCATCAACTATCTATCTCCCTAAAACAAAAGCCCCTTGAGCTAGCAAGACCAAGCAAGGAAGATCCTTCGAAGTCTAACTGCAAGCCTTTGGCTAAGATCTTGTAAATGCAACCAATAAGACTAATGGGTAAATAATCTTTGATATTATCCGCACGTACTTTTTTGGATATTAAAGTTAATATTTGTGAACAAGTGTACAAAAATGGATGGCAGAGAAACTGAGCCATTCATGCATATCAAAAGAATAAATATTAACTATCTCTAAGTAGTTAATGAATACCTTGATACAAGAAAAATCTAATGTGTGGAAAATAGCTGGAGCAACCAACAACCTTGGATCAAAAGCATCAACGACAGGCTGTATAAAAAGCAAAGGCCAAGAATGCATTATAACCAATACCTCAAAATAAATAAAATGTAAGCGATCTACTCATAGAAAAAGCCTCAACATTACATCCCAATAAGGAGATGCCCTTGTGGGTTCATCCTAGTGCACTTCACTTGAGCTGAGAAAAGGGAGCATTCACACCTGATGTAGATGAAAGGGCACAAATTCAGAGCCAGTGCTAGCACAAGGACAGGATGGGAAGTTTGTCCCCATAGAAGTGGTGAGCTACAGGCTCAAAATACTGCAAACCTTTCAACAGTTACCTTGGCATATTAAAAGACACTAAGGTATGTGAGGCCATCTACATCACAATATGACAAAGAAATGCATTCATAAGAACTTTTTCTGTTCGAAGTTATTCTGAAATTCGTGGTGCAGTATGACATGGTCTCTAAGCATATTCAATACTGATACTTGACGTAAAGAATGAGACTTCTAATAGATGGCCTTTTGCTGGAACGTTAATTTAATGGAAATCTGAGGTCTGAACAGTTTCAATCCTCAGTTTATAAAATTTAACCCAGTTAAAAGCCTTAGAAGCAATTCTCTTATGGGATTACAACATATTTGGTAATAAGTACTAAGTAGCAAGACGAACCTGAGTAAAGTAACCCTGAAATGCAGATCCATATAAGGGAGTAAGATCAACACCATAATAATTTTGTTGTTGCCAAAAGAGCGCCTGGAAAATGAAGCAACTATTTCAAGAAATGAAGTATCAGATCATCAAATAAAAAAGTACGCGTCCAGGAAACTTCTAAATTAAATAAAAATTGTCAACACTATAAAAGGGTTTTCATTGCATTCCCAAGCGACCCTCTGCTCTGGTGTAGATTTATTTTATTATAATGAACTCATGAAGTGTTTCTTGGAAATTTTGTAGTGCCATTTTCGAACAAGTAGAATCTAAAATCAATAATATACGGGTGAAATTACACCATGATAGCTAGAAAAGTAATTCTATCATATTTGGAACACATCTCCCCAGATGGTGTAAAGATGTTGGTGAATACACTCCGAAAATGAATGCAATTATAAGAGTTACAAGTCAATCTCACAAAGGTACCTTATTTGCAATCTCAACAAACAAAAATTCATCGCTGAATGGCGCCATGTGTATCCTATGCAAGTGAACCAATATAAGAAATCAAAGGCAGATCTTGAAAAGGCCAAGATATAAAAAGGTCAATTAAAAATTATAACCAAAATTAAAATTCAGAGAACCAAAATTTATATACCAAAGGGCATTTGGACAATACAAATTCCCATGTGTGGCATCAAACTTTAACAGTACAAATGAAGCATATGAATCATCATCATCATCGATGCCCTATCCCATCTGTTAAGGGTTGGCTTCGTGAGAAACAAAGCATGTGAATGGCACAAAAAGAAGGTAAGAGAGATAGGGGCTTTTCTTCCTAGCTATGGATCCATACAATATGCATGCAAGTTGCAACAACATATCAAAACTCCATATCCATCAAAAAGGAGAAAATGAAGTAACCCAAAGTGAAAACTATTAATAGCAGCTAAAAAATCCATTCATTTTTCAAGTACATATATGAAGACAGGTACCAAAGACTATAGCATATAAATCCATTATAAACTCTCATGAAAAACATCAATCAACTAATCTGAAATATGTTCTATTTTTCTTGACAGAAGTCCATTTATGAGCTGCATGGAACAAATATATCATCATCATTTTCAATCTTCTTAGCCTTACCCGTCAAATAATTGGGCTAGACCCAATGGCCAGCCCACTATGAAATAGGCCAAATGGGTCGACAATGGGCGTATTTATGGATTAATTAGGCCCATGATCACTTGGGCTGCATCAAGGTCTTTCTCAGCTCCCTCTTCTCCTTGTTCCTTGAAATTGTAACCCCTCAATACATAATATAGGGGCTGCTTTTAGTGTTTTGCATACATTCCTAAACCATCTCAAACAACATTCCTTAATATTCTTCGCTCTCATTGTTTAATTGTCCACTCTTGTAATGCCATATATCTATCCTAACATGTGCATCTCAAAAACATGTACTACCTTTAGCTTTTCATTTCTTTGTTGTGCAACATTCGTGCAAGACCCTGACCCTAATTTATAGCAATTAGTGTTGATTAATCTTACATAGATGTCAATTAAGTTGATTTTGATGTTAGAATAGTTTTTGAGTCAGTTTGGTTGCTATTAGATTGGGTTTCGGCTTAGAAAGGCGTAGAGTTGTCAATTGGCCATTGAGAGGGGTACTTTGGGTATTTTCATAAATAGGTCAAATCTTGGCTTGTTAGATAGCTTAAATTATTCCGAAGAACCTTTGTGTTCAACTCATAGTCATTTGATGTCCGGAAACCCTTTCTTTTGCAGTTTCACCCTTGAGCACGGACATAGTCATCATTTTCATAAAAGTTGGGCTTTCTCTCAAAACCTCGAAATACGTCATTCTTGGGCTCGTTGGAAAGTAGATTTAATTTCGAGAAACTTTCATTCTTGGTCCGGACTCATTCGACGCCCCAAACCCATTCATTTTTAGCTTTCTTTTCACTTAAGTTGTGGGGACAAATGCGTCATTTTCGAGATACCTGATTGTATTTAAAAGGCAGCCATCTTCTTCTTCCTCCATTCTCGTTTCTGCTCAAGATCGAATGAACCAGCAACCATTCAGCCACAGATCCTCCTCCCTCTTCTCTCCACCAAATCATGATTCCAATCCGTCCTCCCCATCTCTCCACGGCGGCCATCCCTTTTTCTCTCCAGTTTAAGTTTGGCGACCATCTCTTCTTCGTTGAGGCACCAATAGGTAAGATCCTTCTCAGGTAAGATCCTTCTCCCATCTTTTAGATTCGAGTTTAGGACCCTATTTCCACCTTAGATCTCGACATGCATGATGTTTGGCCAACTCCTTCGTTTTCAATTTTGATAGAATCTTGAGCTCGAATTTTGGGGATTTTTGGGGAAAGAGGGATCTCAGTTGTAGCTCATGATTTCAAAGGGTTTTTGGTTGATTTGGAGGATCAAGGCAAGTGGGAATCCATGTTTACAATTCCAAGCATGTTTAGTAGTTTGAATTTGATGTTTTGTACATCTTAGGATATTCCGATGCCCAAATTGCTTGTTATAGATGATGTAATGTTAAAATGGGGACTTGGTAGTGTGTTACAGAACCATAGAAACATGCTTAGGTTATACCCCAAATGTGAAGCCAAGAAGAGAATCCCCAAATCTGAAAAGCTAGACTTCGGTCTGCCATTTGCTCCAGAACTAGTCGGCGGTTGGCCTGACACACCAAACCGCCGAACGACCAACTTGGCTAGTGCCAGAAGCACTCGATGGTTGGCCCCAGACAACAACCGATTGCTCGCGGTTGGCTCTAGCCAACAACCAACTGACCTGAAACTCGTTTCTTTTTTATGTTTTTGAACTTGGCCTTGGACCCTATGTGGTGGGCCATTCCATGCCCTACTCCGCGACCCTAGTGGACCAAAACCCTGGTCTTTTGTGTATATACCATAGGCTCTAGAAGGGAATTCCAAAACCCATTTTGGGCCGGGGGCGTTGCTCCCACACCCATAGCAGGAGCGCATTGCCCTCTGCACCCCCCTCGACCCGCGTATCACTGTGGTTCATCACGAATAGGTAATGAACTTAAGTTGGGATGTGGACACAAACCACGGACTCACCGATAAAGTTAGGTATGACCAAGAGTAAGTTAAGTTTGAGCAAACCATATTTATGGGTTGTCCGGATGCACGTGTGGTGTAACACTATGTCCTGGGTATGCAAGCGTGGGACCTTACCAAGATAGCGATATGGTACGGACAACTAATATTCTATGGCTACATAGTGATGAATGGCCTTGTGACTACATGTGAATGACAATCCTGCTCTTTAAGATTGGTAGAGTGTATGCTTATGCATTATCTATTATGTACTCTACATCATTGATATAAATGGACTTCAGTGACCTCTGCTTGAGGGATGCTGACATCCTGACATGGTTATAGGTTCACTAAATCCAAGAGGACATGAAGTTTCTGATATGAATTATCACAATCAATCGTAGGTCTCCCAAGTATAGATGAGATTTTTCGTTGAACATTTTTGCTTGCCGGCGATAGATTGTTGGAACTGGAAGTTCAAGTTTCGTGCCGTTTCAAGTCTTTCTTGGAGCACTATTTACAATATATAGCCTTTATACTGTATAGCCCTTGTCTACACTATTTTTTAATTGGTACTAGTATGTTTCTGTCTGGAAAAAAGAATTACATGATAATATGGGGGCACTTATAGTCATCACAAGGTAAATTGTGTATAGTAAATGTATATTGAAAAACTAACCCAAAAACGGAAAACATGTGATTACATTATTAGAATATCTATTTGTCAACACGGCCAACTCGGGGGGAAATTGAAGCGTAGACTACATTAAATCCATATTTTTGGAGAATCATGTCACTATTTTAGGAGTCACACCAAAATTCCATAAGCACCTCAAACATGAGACTGCACAATATTGCACATGAATCATCATAGCATCACTTTCTACAACACTGCATGGTTTTTTAGTTTGCATGGGATATAGTCCATGAATTCAGGCAGAGTACATAGATAAGCATGCCCAATGTCCTGCAACTATAAATTGCACAGAGATAGACAAATGAAAAGTGGGACATAATTGTGAACCAAAAGCATTAAAGGGTGGCCTAGTATTCATTATAACCTTCCCATTGTTGGGAACATTTTCCCATTATGAACGAGAAACCGATCTCTTGCAATGACATACGTCTCCAGCATTCTTTCATTGACTAGTAAGGTACCTAAAAGATGAAATACTGAGTTAGTGGGGAGTATGTGCAATGTAAAATTAAATTTTCTAAAAATATACTTCCTAATTTCTTTATTGGTAACCACAATTTCATTCATAAAGGCACAGGTACAAGAAAACTATACAATATAAGAGAAGTATACTGTAAACGAGAAACCAGACAGTACAAAGAGAACCACAGAAACTCATGGAGGTAAAGTCGAACTTTCATACATCTCAACCCCATCAAACCTGATTTAGCTAACCATTCACCACTTCATTCAGTGATCATTTTGCATGCAGTAAATTCAACAAGGAATAAACTGTGGAGATATCAAAGTTGGAAGCCAATGAAATGAATGCCTATTATTTGCCAACACCATAGTTCTGAACCCATGTTACGTGTTTATCACCATGCATTCTCTAACTCCCCATCAATTACAAGTCTTCCCAGGCTGCTATGATGAACGGATACGGCATGGATACGGAAAGGACACGCCATAGACATAGCAGGGACACGGGTTTTACACATAAAAAGTGAAGTATCGGATACGATACGACACGATACGCTGCCCATTTTGAAGTATCCGTGCATCATAGCCAGGCTGAGAGAAAATCTGTAAAGCTTCTCCAATGACAATGAAATCACCTCATTTGAATCCTTGATTCCAACCAAACTTGAAGAAGCTTTTAGCACAACCCCAGTATGGTCCCTCAGAATCACATTAATACAAGCCAGCTCCAGCTTGCAAGGGCGGACCCAGGAGATTTAACTTGGGCCTTAATGTAAAAGAAATATCGTGGGAAGGGGCAAATGTAAAAAAAATACATATTAATTAACAGAATTTGCAGGGGAGTCTTTGAAAATTTTCAGGTAGGGTGGGGGCTTCAGCCCCCAGACCCTTGTACCTGGGTCTGCCACTGCCAGCTTGCCCTTAGTCGCGCCATCTACATTTTACTTGGAGGAAGCCCGCGTAGGTTGCAACCACCACATATTTGTTGCTTTTCCCACCCACACATTGCGCCCTTTAATTATAGAATGTCAAAGTTCGGGACCTTTAAGCACCTTTCTAACCTATATCCACCGAACCGCCCTCACCTTAGCCAAGTGCACTCATTCTTCCATGGGCTACACCATTTAATTGAAAGAGCCCTATTCATTTCTCACATTCTTCAAGCACTAAACCCCTCCTGTCTTGGTTTTAACCACCTCATTCCACACTAATGACATGGAATTTCTTCTTTCCCTTTCCATGAGAAAGAAAGTCCCAAGGAATATATACCCTGAGGAGAAAAAGGCATCATGCACAAAAAAAAGGTTGAGGAAAAAAAAAAGACATTTGTTTTATCCTCCATGCCACAATACGAGTGTTAGCACATAAAAAAGCCAAACTCCAGAAGATTAGACAATATGCAGGGTCTATGAAGCCAAATGAGGGGTCAAAATCCATTTTGGCCAACAAATAATAAAGCTAAGTGCTCAAAAGCACAAAGAAGAGCCATTCAAAGATGTTGGAGTACACCCAAGCCCAAAGAAGAGAAATCAAGTGAATTTGAAGTCATTTAAAATCAAAACATTGCAAAAATCAACACACTTGATGGGCCGACCTTTGGGTGATCAAGCAATCCAAGGCCTTCAATTTCAGCTCTAGAACATCAAGAGACATGCGAAGAACCTTCCCGCAAAATTTCTGAGAAAACAAAGCTCAAAACAAAGAAGAAACAAGAAAAAGAAGTAAGCCTGGACCCTAGACCCCCAAGGCCGAGAGCTCAAGCTCTGCAACCCCCTAGGGCAATGAGTTCAAAACCACGACCCCTGAGGGGAAATGCCTGACCCTTGTTTTTCTTTTTGAAGGCAAGTACTCACACACCCACTCAAAAAACGTCCCTCACCATTAGTGCTAAAGCCAGGGATTTATCCCTAGTTGTTCCTGTGGAAGGTGCCTCATCAACTGAGCTACCAGTGGATTGGCACCCTTGATAATTTTTTCTCCAAATGGGTCCCACAAGCTGCCAAGTCATCATGACATGTGTCCCAATCAATGTGTAACACGTGGCACTCGAGAATTTGACCCAATCAATTCCTTAAAGAGGCCGAAAATGAGTGCATGTATCACAAATTATAATTTGACATGTGGCACCATGTGGACCATTCTCCCACGACCCTAGGGCATGTCCATGATGGTTACAGGCAGTATCTAACGATCTCTACCCGAGTCGCAAGAAGGCTCCCATAACTCCGGGTGGCAAAGTGGTCGAATTCCACCCCCCACCCCAATACCACACACCCCTAAGTCTTGCAACCAGGTACCATAACTTTCTTTTTAGTGGAGAAAGTGGGGAAAGCAGGTTAGGCCACTCCTAAGCTCTCTAAAGCTACAAAAAGCCTAGTTCAATGAGGAAGAAGGATGATTCAAAAGGTAGGGAACCCTTATTGAAAAAAGAGAGAAAATATTGGCAAAAAGAGGAGAAAATCCAAAAGGAGGAGGAACCTAACTGCTGCAACCCTGCTCTTTCCACGACCCTAAGGTACTTGGAACCTTCAGGGCACACCTCCGGAGGGGACCTTAACTTCCTCATGCGGTTAGTCTTTCTTTTCCTTTATTTTCCAATTTCTTTGTCCAATTGACGACTGTAATATCCAGAGTTACCTGGGCCCCAGGATTAGTTTGGCCCAGGTTGGGCCTTAGTTGATTACTAATTACTAAATTAGAAGGTGTCTCACGTGAATGGTTTTTGGAAAGGGAAGCAGTTGTATAACAACTCTAATTAGGAAGTATAAGAGAAGGACTAGGACACTACCTCATCTTTGTATATTTAAGCAACCATCGACCCTAGTAGTAGCAGTCAATAGTGATGCAGGCCCTAGGGTTAGGGTCGCAAGTGCTGTGGCACAATTAGGGGTCCCAGGGAACAATCACAAGTGGAAGAAATAGTCTCCAACGATAATCCTTCTATTAACTCAATTCTCTAATATGAGATCATTGATCTCTACAATGCTCTAATTATAATAAAATACTTAGCCCTAGAAACAATCCTAATCAAACTAGGAAACACAATAATAAATTAGAAACTAATCCTAATCATACTCTTTGCTAAAAATAAAACAAATAACAATTAAAATTAGAATTTCATGGGTCCCACATGTGGCCCACAAGTCTTGTTGCAATGACGTGGTATTGTTGCTGCATCAAATAGTCTCCTTCTTTCCTTTGAGAGAAAATCTGAGAGTGTCTTGTGGGCTGAAATCCAGGGGAAGAGGAAGAAGCCAATTGGAGGGGAGACGATCATCGGATGTCCTATTCGCGTCCGCACATCACAAAGGCAGCAATCGCTTATCAAAGGTGAGTGGATCTTCCTAATTATCTAGATGGTTTAACCAAGATGATTTATAATGGAGTAGGATTCAATTACTCCATATTGATAAGTATACAGTGATCTTCTTGAACCACAGAGTAGATTTAAAATCTGTTTTGGACCAAGGAATTGTGTATGAATGATTGTTTGAATGATATAAATAATCTGGAGTGAAAATCCTTGAGCATCCCTTGAATTGGGCATGCAACTGATGGAAACAGAGACCTAACGACAATGGTTTCAGTGACATTGGAGGGCTGTGGGACCCCATGGCCCACTAGATGAGGCATCTGGACCATGGTTCCAAAGGAGGACCATGGTCAAGCCAAGAGGAACTGGACCCATGGGAGGTGGGCCCCATTTGGGCTACCATCCACTTGATTCTTAATGTTTCTGGCGTGAACTTGATGGAAACAAGGCTGAAGGTCGATAGTGATTGTGGGACCCACTGCCTGACTTGATCAGAGATTAGGACCCCACATCTGGAAGTGGACCCCTAGGCGACCCCAATACTAGTGGACCCAATGGAAGTGGGTCCCATCTGGTGGACCATCTTATGTTTATGTTATCCACTACGGAACTCACTTTTTTTCAAAGTTATGTTGAAACTGTTTTGACTTGTGGCCCAAGTTATGATCAGATGATGAATCAAATCCTACAGGATGAAAGTTTACCCCTGCGCGACCATGTAATTTAGGTCTGGTCATGGATTAGATCCAGTGGGACCCACTGGATTTTACATTAAAGTATTTCAGACGTGATTCACTTCTTTTCCTAGTTTCTGTGTTTGTAAATATGGTAGGATGGAATCCATAGAATAGGGTCAGCCCCTGGACTTGGTATGTAACTACCAAATAACCTTTCCACTTAGATTAAGGTTATGTGGTTAATGATAAATTGTGTGGACTATTTTGGAATACTGACATGATTTTGTAAACTTGTGTAATTTGTTGTTTATAATAAAGGTGGCCCCCCTTACACTAATCACTACCAGCCATGAATAGAAGTGGGGTAGCGACAAGTAAATTGTAGGGGGCTGGGCCCACACTGCTGATTATGTAGATTATTAATAATGCTGAGTTATGGTTGATGTGTGATTGCGAGATATTGTGCACTGGATCCTAGACGTGGGATGTTGGACTTAGTGTCCGGATGATTGATGGCTTCTGACCATGGTGGCCATTGTGTTGGCTGGTCCTTGGTGGACGTGAATGATGAGACAGGGCCATGTTGGCCGGTATACATGTATACGATAAGCCTTAGTGGCGTGGTAATGTGCATGAGCACGAATATGTATATGGATGTAGTTTTAATGGTAATTGATCTATTGATTCAGATTGTGGTTCATGTGATATTATGTTTTATGCTGTTTGTGTAAGGGGAATAGCCCTTATTTAGGGAATTTTATTAACTGTTTTAAGATATCTTTGAATTGAGTTAGAATATGGAATTTTGATTACTCAGAGAATATTGATATTGTTTGACATTATAATTTAATTAGAATTATATGTTGAACTAAATGCCTGATTCATTGTGGAAATTATTTGATGAATGCGTGGCGGATATTGCTAGATTATCACGATTCGGAATCCGACTGGGCCCCAGAATTTGGGTCGTGACAGAGACCACACGACCTAGGTCCTAAATCCCATTGTGCAAAACATATCCTCACCACAGTTGATACATAAAATGGCCTACGTGACATGATGAAAAGGGTCGTGGTTGGACCAAAACTCCAACTATACATAGCTAAACCCGGAAGTGGACATTGAAACTAAAGAAAATAAGGAATTGAATTTCCTATGCACTTGAATGGTCTTCAAGGACATGAAAAGTGGCAAACCAGCCCCATTCTTGTACATTTTCATGTAGCATTTATCATGCATTTTAAGTTTCAAGTAGATAGTTTTGTGCCATTGACGGACAATTGGAGGGGTCATGTGTTCTATAAATGAATTGTCATCCACAAGTCCAAACTATTGAATCCCACAATCAAATGATGTAAATTGAAATTACACTTGAAAATTGAGATGCAATAATAAAATTTCTTGTATTTTGTTTCCCCATGGTTGTTTGGTGATGCAGCCCGATCCGGATCCAAGACCAAGGCCCTACGCAGGACCTGACGGACCCGCCTGATGGGGTCCACATGGGTCCACATGATTTTCTAATTGTCTAGAATTAGTAGTATTACTTAATAAGGGTTGCTTTCTAAATTATAAGTTGATTAGGATTAGATATTTCCTTATTTGGACTCTATTATGCTTTCTAAATTATAAGTTGAGAAGCATTAGATATCTCCTCATTTAGGTTTTTAATACTCTATTTATATTTTATGCAGAACAGTTCATCATACTGAGGTATGCTTTATTCAATCAAATTAATTAACGTGAGTTATTCCTTCATGGCTGTGAGTGTTCTTTTGTGGGGAATCCCTTTGTTGGATTCGATCAACCTCATCTGAGAGGTTGGTCTATTCAATCGAAGATCCAGGGCTACGCCATTTGGGTCAAGTACATCTTTAATTTGTAAATGTTTTCATTTTTCCGAGAACATTTCCATGTCTTCCCCGAAAGTCCAAGAACAAAAAGGCCATGTACAAGGGTCCAGGGTTCTGCCTAGTTCATCAATTACATCTACATTTCAATCAAATGGACAAAATGCCATCACAATCAACATTTTTAATTAAAAATCATATGATCCTCACATAGTTGGCCTCTTAGCAATTGAGTTGCTAAATATCAAGTGAGGGTACAGAGTTTGCACTCCACTCTAGTACATTAAAAGAGAGGTAACTAGCCTAAATAGTAAATGCAGATCCAATATATGCTCAGAGGTCTAAATACTTCTCTCGCAAAATTTAGAAAACTGGTAAAGCATGAGAAAAGAAGCTTACCCATAGGCTCAGAGATTAAAATATCTGCTTTCTCAGGCAATTCAACTTCCTCTACTTTGCCTTTAAGCACCTATAATTCAAAGAACAGAATACCTCCAAAACTGAGAAAATGGTAATAATGTGAGTTGGAAAAAGAACTCCAGATAAAATATATATCATACCGTAATCCGTTGTCCCAGTGATGGGTTGCCAGCAATAAGTCTTCGTGCATATTCCGCCATTTCAGATGCCTCTACGGCATAAACATGTTTCGCACCAGCCTAAATGACACAACAAAACTTTCAGCTAAATCTGTTCACTTTAAATTATATGCATAAATGCTTAAACACAGAAAATAATGCACTAAAAATAAGAAGCCACAGACTTCTTTGTTTAAAATTCAAAGCACACCTGGGCAGCAAATAGTGAGAGAATACCACTCCCAGCACCAACATCAACCACAACACGACCAAGAAAATCAACACGGTTCTCAATAACTGCAGCATAATAGGTTCCTGAAACAAGAACGGATTTGTGTCAGTGAAAAATGCAAAGCACTATTACCTTCTATAAAAATGGCCACGAAAACATAATAAATAAAAAATACAATTGTTGAAGGACGTCATTTCCTTGCTTGGAAAAAGCTCATAGTATCTTAATTTTAAAGTTGTACTCTTTGTATGGGCACTAACTTCTAGTCACCTCTGTCCAAATGATTATTCTACCTGTGTACTGTATATTCATTATACTGATTTGCATCTCTAATTTGCTATTAATAGATGTATGATTCCCACTCTCCCCAAATGATTATTCTACATTTCCTCAGACCCACAAGTGAATGGCCGTTGACAGTAAGAAGTCAATGTGATTTTCATTGAAGTAAAATATTGCCTCTATTAGTTCAAGAAGATGAGCAGTGCAAGTTTGTGACAGTAAATGCAGTCATAATTCATCAGTGATTATTGCATCCATAATATAAATATAGAAGTATATATGGTTAGGTCTGTCTCTAGTCTGGACCCTCCAAGGACCCTGCTTCGGTAGGACTGCACTCGGTGATGACCTTTTTTAATATAAATATATAAGGTTTCTTTCGGAAAAATATGCAACATATATCGATTCTCTCAAAACTATATAATAATTTATTTGTGTACATATTCTCTATTTTGTAGTTATAACATATATAATAATGAAAATATCTAAGAATAAACTTAGATACCCACTGGTCGAACCTACCGAGTTTCCCAAAACTCAATCAGGTAACTAGCTGAGTCTGGTTGACTCACTGGGTCAGAAAACTATGTAATAGCCAACTCTGGAAGAAACAACTGATCACAATAGATGACACAACCTGTCCTCACATAATCCTGTAACATATTTTGCTGATGTAGCAGCTGCCCGTAGTAATGAAAGTACATTTTAGCAGATGCAATCTCTATTTTGTCGTCAAACTTGCTTTTAGGCACTGCAAGCGATCCATTTTCCAAAGGTGCTCCTGAAAAAAAAAAAAAAAAGACAACAAAATCAAAACAATGTTCTAAATACAATTATTGATACATTTTTTTCGTTTTTCCATGAAATCGAAGAAAAGTTATGGGTAGCAGAATGCAAAGGTCAAAGAAATTATGAGTAAGATGCATGCCCCAATTACAATTTCACTAGGTGTTGGTCAAACTTCTGTGCCAACATGTTTGAACCACACTGGTTCACGTAAGGAACAGAAAACTGCAAAGTTCATGTAATTCAAGGAGCCAATGCAGCAGCATGGTTTTACCTCTTCCTTTTTTTTTCCTTCTAAGAAGTAGTGTGGTGCTGCAACATTACAACAGAAAAACATGCTACTTGCATGATGATTTTAAGATGGAAATGCAGCCAATGATTCTTTTATCAGACACTATAATTAGCTTACTTAGAAGACATGATGTATTGTCAATTTCTATAATATTACCTCGGATATCATTGGCAATAGATCTCCTTAAGATCCAAGATTGCATCGGGAACTGGTACTAGTAATGATTATGCCAAGAATGCATATATGCCAAAAAAAAATTTGTTTATATCATGCTATAAATCATATTTCTCCAGTCGACAAATGAAAATCATTCAGATAGGAATAGTCCAAATTGTCCTGAAAGCCATGTGACCACTGTTTAAATTTCCATAGCCACAAAATATAAGGAAGAAATACCGCAGATGAAACCATGCCTCTGATCTAATCATATAATAATGCATGCAAATGTTACCAAGTAATTCTCTGATGCATTTAAACAATAACCTTTCATCGTGATGTGATTGCTCCTATTTGGAACCAGTACTACCATATTTGGAGATTACTTCGGTGTTGCCAAGGCTGAAGTGTTTGCTCTTTTGATCGGGCATCATGAGTCGGTGAAGATGGGAGGTTTTAACTTTTAATCCTATTATTGAAGGAGATTCTTTTTCGGTTAGTTATACAGTGGAGCTTTGGGAAGGGTATTCATCCTTGGTGGATTGCAGAAAGGATGAATAGCGGATTGGGTGGAGAAGGTGCAGGATATCTCTAGAAATATGGGTACTTTTTTTCTTCATATCTTAAGGGAAGCTAATTCAATGGCAGATAGTCTGGTCGGGGAAGGAATTTTTCGCCCTTCTATTATTTTTGATGAATAGACTGTTGTAGTTTTTGCTTTGTTCCTGGTTTTGTAATGGGGTTGTCTTGTTTTTTGCTTTTTTGTTGAAAAAATATGTTAAGTGTTATCCCCAAAAAAAAAAAGTCTTCATCAGCTGGTATAAGACTTTTCTCTTTAAAAGAAATTATTAATGGAAGATGCTACCTTCTGCAATACTCTTGGGAGGTGGGGTGAGGTTAAATTGCCAGAAACGATAGAATCTTTTCGACATAAGAATAATCAATCATTTTGAACAATGAATAATCAGCTAATGCATCAAGAAAATAGCTGTGCTTTACAGTGATTAGACCTTTTGTAGGAAGTATTTTTGGTGCGTAGCCATCAATTCCATCTTGGAGGCTATTTTTGTTTGTCTCCAGGCTGAAAGCATTCTAGCATTTTGTCACATAAAAAGATGTAAAGAAATTTGAAAATTTTTAAAATACAGAAACTTTGGAAAATAATTGTTGGAACCTGAAGCTTAATGAAAATCACAATTTGACCTCACACTAAAGAAGTACTAAAATTTGGATATAACAGAACCAATAAATATAAGAAACATTTTTCTTTTATTATCAACAAGGGATGTTAGTTTTCATCTGTATATGTGTGTGTGTATTTTAGCATATGGAAGAGGTTTTGGACACTTGGATTGCTAAAAGAAAATAAACCAGAGGTGATACATGCTTGATCAGTCATTTCGGATGTGGTGAAGAAAGAGAACCCTGAAACATAACGAAACACGACACCAAAACTGTTCCCCATCCCATTGGAAAACGACCTCTATGTCCACACTTTTAGGTTTTTTTCTTTAAATGGTAACTTTATGAAAGAAAAAAAAAAGATTACAATATAGGAGAGAGACACTCCATAACACAACAAAGCATTGAAACCAGAAAGCCCTAAGGACAGAAAAAGAAAAACAAACGACCCTGTGATTCCCGATCTGCATGTTCTACCTTCTATTCCCCTACTTTGGCCAATGAATCTGCCAAGGAATTAGCCATTCAAAAAAATAAAAAATAAAAAAGGAATTAGCCTCTCTCTTTACATACAAGAAAGAAATTTCAAGAAATCTAGAGACCTAAAACCTCCTCTATCGCATCTGCCTGCCTCCAGGTTTAAGGTTTTAATAAATGTTAATTACTTAATTTTATTAAATTAAAATTTTTTTTTAAATGGTCATTGATTCTTTAAATTGAACATCCTAGAGAGCAAATTACAGTCATGGATAATATAAAAAAATCGCTAATGAATGCAAGAAACCCCACAGCAAATCCCTAATGAATGCAAGAAACCCCACAGCATTACACCCAACACCTCCATAAATCTAAAGTTGAAACTCAAGCAAATCTTTCAATTGATTCTTTAAATTGAACATCCTAGAGGGTAAAGTACATGGTCATGGATAATATAAAACCAAATCCCTAATGAATGCAAGAAACCCCACGGCAAATCCCTAATGAATGCAAGAAACCCCACAGCATTACACCCAACATCTCCATAAATCTGAAGTTGACTCAAGCGAATCTTTCAACACAATCACACACAAGATATCCCCAGCCTTGATTGACACACTTACTGTATTCTCTTTCTTATTATTGACAGCTTGGTTGTCTATCTAACCAGATAGACCATAAGATAGCACAGCAGCCAAAAAACAAGTTCCCAAAGGAAGCCTCCTTGAACATAAATATAGCTAAACTGCAAATTCTCTACCACATCATTGTTCTTGGCCATACCCATTGGACTCTAAATAATTGTATAAAGTAGTTCCTCCCCGTTTTAGCAAAGATTGTACAAAAAGATGACGAAGTATCTTCAGCATTCCTCTTCTGGGCGAGACCCACTGGAAAATAAATAAGTGAAGAAAGTAGTTCCTCAATATTTTAGAAAAGATTTTATAGAAAAATGACGATGAACATATTCGACATTCCTCAAACAAAGGTTGCAAATGGGATTGCCTATTTTATGATGGACAACATGATTGTTTCTCTCTGACCAGATAAACCATAAGATAGCCACCAAAAACCAAACCCAAAGGAAGCCTCCTTAAACATTAATATAGTGCAAATTGATGTAGGAGTGGATTGTCCAGATTTTTGTGGACCCTTTGATTGCTCAGGCCCAAAGTTATTTGGGTCACTTTGATCTGTCAAATGGCCTCTTGACCCATCTTAATCGGCACCCAATCAAGAATAAGAGCTCAAATCTAAAATTAAATGGGCTTCATATGGGTTTCAAATTGGAAAACAAATTTTCTGAATTCATTGAAAACCCAAATCAAACCCAATTGAGTACTAACCGAGCTCGTTATGGACATGTAGGGTCATCCCATGTGTGCACCTCTCTACTTGGCTCTACATATTCAAAAAGTGAAACCCATAGCCCACCTAAAGTGGGACATCCAAATAACTCCTAATGCTAGCAAGCTTGAAATTGGAAACCTTCCAATGAAGACTCCGAGGGAAGGCTTCCTAAAATCAAGGAGCAATTCAAGGACATGAGTTTCAAAGAGGCAAGAGGAGAGAAAACTCCTCCATAGGGTGTCCAATTTGAATTTAAAATTGTTATAAACTTTCTAATTTTTGTTATTCTTCTTTTGAGTAAGTTGCTAGGTTTTGTAAGGAATTTAGTTAGTTTATAAGAAATTTGTTTAGTAAGTTTTCTTAATTATTAGATTGGATGGATGGTTAGGATTTAGTAGAGATTAGGGGCTTTTTTTGTTTGAAAGCACTATATAAACCATGCTATTAGACATCCAACATTAGCTTAAACAATATTTACTTTCACTTTGGCTTTCGTTGGATAGTCTGATTTTGCTAATAAGGACTACATCACAGATTCTCTACCATCTCCATCACTATTCTAGGTCATATCCACTAGACTCCAAATAATTGCATAAAGTAGTTTTTTTTTTTTTTTTTTTTTTTTGGTGGGTTGGGTGGGGTCACTAACCAATAGAGCTACGCTACAGGGGGGGCAGTTCCACAACATAGCAAAGGTTGCATAAAATGATGATGAACATCTTCAACATTCCTTAGATAGAGGCTGCAAACATTAACAATAATCATCCGGTGATTTTGAGGTCATTGATAGTTAAATTGTTATCGAGAGCCTCGAACCATGTGAATGCTAAACTTCTCAGAGGCCCTTAAATTTTCCAAATGTAAAGAGGCTCCTTCATAAACCTCTCATTTCTCTAAAACTGAAAATTGACCGTTCAAATCTAAAGCGCAAACACAAGTATCACATCCACTACTTCAGAAAAACCCTAAAGCAACCGACAATTAGATCCACCAAACCCCCTATCTCATCATCATATAGATTCCAATGAGAAGTCAGTCAAAAGAACTGGAAAAAAAAAAAAAAAAAAGTTATTTGAGAATTTTGACAAGTTGATTTCAGCCAAAATTAGACCAATTGTAAGGAAAACCAAGTTTATCTGAAATATATTGAAGTCTAGAGAAAATGGTTCATAATGCCATTTCTTTTTGGATTAGCAACCAAAACAATAAATTTTGGTCATTGTGACCAAAATAAAATTATATTCGTCATTGTTTTATAATGTTGTTGTACTGGAAAGTGAAAAGGCATCAAAGCTCTAGAACAACACATATGGCATTCTCTCATTTAGTGAGACTTGCCTATCTTGCAATTAGTGGATGGTAGTTTCTTCTTGTACTTCTTTCCTCATCGCTTACTGCTTTTGAGAGCAACTTCCACCTGAGGCACTTTCTTGTAATTAAAATATTTTTATTGATAGTAAAAATGAGATATACCATCTTTGGCTAAACTATCAAGCATTTCATGGGCTTCACTTCTTTCTTATGGTACAAGTTGTTGATTAGACATAAAAATACCTTGGTTGATTGCTTAAATTATATAGTGATGTAAGGTGTAACCATACAAGACTAAAATAAATAAAAAAATAAATAAGAAACCACAAAATAATGAAAAGATGAGATAAAATGAATAAATCTTCTAATATACCCAAAGGACATGAGCGTACACACGAAATAGGAAAGAAGAAAAGAAATCGAAGATCCAGACAAAAGGAAAAAGGTTTTGCATGGTTAGACATTATTCTAGATTGTTCTTACTCAATAAGGTGCTGATAACATACCAGACTCTGCACCATTAACTTCATTCTTCCAGGTGTCAAATGCAGAATGGAAGGCTTTGCTCTCATCCTCTGTACTAAATCCAATGGCAATTGCTCTTGAACAGGATTTCTGATTAAGAAGAAAAACATTATAGAGAAAAGGCCATCTGTAAAACCTTTCATGAAACTGCAAATCTGTTAAGTCTTGTTATTCAAAATATATATATATATATATGTTTGAAAACAGTAAAAAGTAAATACCAATGCCTATTTATACAAATAGCAAACATCAATAATGTTTCTATTAAAGCTTTGTTAGATTAATCATTAATAAGAACAAGAAACTCCATAGTATAGATGATTGTATTCTATTAGTTTTTTGTTTTTTTATAGCGTATAGAAAAATCCACCAGCAAAAGAAAATGCACTCAATAGTCATTACTAAACCATCACTGCAAACAAAAGATAAAAATAATGAAAGGAGGAATCTCCATTATAGTTAGACATGTCAGTAAACAATTCTCCATGTTCTAGTAGAGCCTAAGAACAATTACAAACAGTTAGTGCAACTTTTTCAACCATATTGAGATGCAATTTCATGCATTATCCATGATGTTTTGGGTTCTCATAGTTGTTGGGATAAGGGTGTTCGCGACCGGGTTGGACTGGGCTGAGGCATATCCAGGCCCGGCCCAACTTTAGAGACACAGGCCCATATACAGCCCAAGCCCAGCATGGGTCATAAATGTCAAGCCCAAGCCCACCCAATTAGTCAAGACTGGTCCAAACCGGGCTTTTTATCAGCTGTAAAGGCTTTCTAGTTCTAGCTATTGTTTGGACAAATTATCATTAAATTATAAGCGCTCATTATTCAGACCAGGCAGAGGCGGCTTTGGGCTTTCTATCATTTGATCCAAGCCAGGTCCAAAAGTGGGTCGGGCCCAGATCAGCCCTAGGCTGGCCCAGCCCATGAGCACGCTTAGGTTGGAATTGGGTCCCATCGGAAGGGGCCTCCAAGGGCCTTATTTCCATTTGGAACAACCACGTGGTGAAAGGGGAGAAGGTTTTAAAGAGTTTAAGTGTCTTAACAGTTAAGTTGTGCAGCATTAATGACAACTTTCTTTGGGTTGCAGCTACAATGTATGCGCCAAATAAGGATATTGCAAGAACTATTTTTTGGGAGATTTGTCTAATTTAAGATCCGGATGGAGTATTCCATGGTGCTTTTCAGAAGATTTTAATAAGGTGAGATTTCCTTGTGAGAATAAGCAAGGAAGGTTTCTTTCCAGCAGTACGAAGAGATTCTCAAACTTCATTAATGACAATGAATTGATTGGTATGCCTTTAGTTGGGAGGAGATTTACATGGACTACCAATCAGGAAATGGCAGTTATTAGTAGGATTGATTGGTTCCTTATCTTCAATGAGTGGGAAGATCATTTTCTCAGAATGAATCAGGTGGAACTCCCTAGGTAATTATCAGATCATTGTCCAATTAAGTTGCATTCCATTTCAGTTAATTGAGGGCCAAAGGCTTTCAGACTTGAGAATTGAAGGCTTTAAGGAGTTCTTGGAGCTGGTTTAGGATTGGTGGCATCAGATGAGTATGAATGGCTTCGCTGGTTTCAGATTATCCAAGAAGCTTCAGGGTTTCAAATAAAAAACAAGACTGTGGAATGAGGAGGTTTTCAGTAGTATCAACACTGCAAAAGATTTGTTATCAAGGGTGGTGGAATCCTTGGATAAAGCTGAAGAAGGCAGGATGTTGTCACACTACAAGGTAGAACGAGGAGGGAGGCAGTTATAAGTCATAAGATGTTGGGCAGAGGCATGCCACAATGCCGCTCCCTGCGACCGCTCTAAAAACAGGCCTACGGGCGCGATGTCGAATGCCATATAAAGCATTGAGTTGTGCATCTTCCATCACCAATGGGTTTTGGAAGGAATGGTAGCTCAGTGGGTGCATAAGATCTTACAAGTGGTATCAGAGCTCCAAGTCACGGGTTCAAGTCACGAGAGCGCCATCGTGAGGGGGGATTGTTGGGCAGAGGCGTGCCACAATACCGCTTCATGCAAACGCTCTAAAAACAGGCCTGCGGGCACATTGTCAAATGACGTATAAAACATTGAGCTGTGCCTCTTCCATCACCAACTGGTTTTGGAAGGAATGGTAGCTCAGTGGGTGCATAAGATCCTACATAAGAGTTAAACCGGATAGAAGAAGTGAGTTGGAGGCAAACATCTAGAATTTTATGGCTCAAAGAGTGGTGTTTTTTTAACGTATGGCTAATGTGAGGAGGAGAATTAACCATTTGGGGAGGATAAGAAGAGATTGAAGGCTTTTTGTGAATCCATTTGCAAAATATTTTTAAGACTTGTATAGGGGAGAAGAATTTCCTAGCCAAAATTGGACGGTATCAATTTCCCTTCTATTTCTTCAGAGCTTCAAGTGTGGTTGGGCAGAGAGTTCGAAGAGGAAAAAGTTACTAAAGCGCTAGTTAAGTGTGGTGGTGATGAAGCTCCAGGAACGAATGGATTTAATTATGCATTTATTAAAGCAAGTTGGGATTTTCTCAAGGAGGATTTTTGCAAGATGCTCTCTGAATTTCATCATAAAGGGAAATTAAGGAGATTGATGCTACTTTTTTGCTCTTATTCTTGAAGTCCTGAATCTGATTGAAATGCATGACTTCATACCCATTAGTTTGGTGCATTCTATTTACAAGCTGTTGTCCAAGGTGTTGGCTCGCCGTTTGAAGCGGACCCTCCCTCTCATTTTAGTCCTTTTTAGGGGGCCTTTGTTTGGTAATAAGCAGATTTTGGATGGGGTGCTGATTGTTAATAACTTACTGATTCCAGAAAATGCTCCCACAAATAAGGTGCTATCTTCAAGATAGATTTGGAAAAGGCGTCTGACCATGTAGAGTTGGAGTTTGTGGATTGCATGTTATGCAGATATAGTTTCGGCAAGAAATGGAGAGGACGGATACAATAAGGCATTTAATCTACTTCGTTTTCAGTCTTGGTAAACAGTTCTCCTAGCACATTATTTAACATTTCTAAGGATCTTAGATGGTGATCCCCTCGCCCTGTTTTTATTTATGCTAATGGCAGAGGCATTGGGAGCAATGTTAATAAAGGCAAAAGGATGCTGGCGTAGTCGGGGATTTCTGTCGGAATGAGGAGGCTATTACCCATCTTCAAGTTGCAGATTACACCAGTGTATTCAGCCCAACAACCATGGAGGAAATTATTACATTAATAAGAATATTAAGATACTTTCAGCTATCATCAAGCCCGAAAATTAACTTGTCTAAAAGTGTGTTGGTATGGGTGGGTTGTTTGGAAGAGGTTATTAAGTCATTAGCAAACAACATTCACTGCAGGGTGGGAAGGCTTCTTATTATTAACATGGTGGTGTGCACCCCCATGTCTGTAAGATAATGTATAATAAATATGGAGATTAGGACAGCCCCAATTAAGGGAAATCATCCCAATTACAGGAAATCACCCCAATTAGGGGATACTAATGTTGTATACCTGCTGTAAATGAAAGAATCTAATGGTATTAGATGGAACAAGGAAGGACCGATCATATTGACCAACGCCCAATTCATTCCAAGTTTTTTATTCTTTATGCTTCTAGTTATCTTGATATGGCATTAGAGTGTGGTTCTCAAGCCAAATCAAAGGAATTACAATTATGATCGTGCACGGTAAAACAACCTTGTTTTGATCATGAAACTCATCTTCTGTGTCTTCTTCCTTTCTTCATACTATCCTTCTTGGTGAGCTTCTATCTGCAAACTTGCTTGTTGGCATCTGATTTCTTAAATATATTTGAAGGAGATTGACAATTGATTCCAGACAGTCTCTTGTTTCAAGTACCGATTGTCATCATCATTGCCTTTTTTTAGGTAGTAGAGTTTCAAGCCAACACTGAGCTCATTAGCTTTATACCCATTTCCACTTTGCCACTTTGTTTCCTGCAAATAGACTACATTAACTCTTCTTCCGTTCATTGTATTGGCCAACTCCATGCTCTTACTTCTCAAAATTCCTATATTTCAAGTACCAAGTTGAATGCTCCTTTTCTTCTAAACTGACTTCTTTTCCCGCACTTGTCTAGATTGCTGGAAGAACCATTGCCTAAGCTTCGCTATAACAGGGCTCTGTTGCAGTGCGTTGCTTTTAGTGTGAAACGATCTAGTATAATCACGGAAAAGTGTCATAGAATTCATATTGTAGATGTGACAAAAGTTTTATGCCGGCTGTCAACTTAATGCAACCCTCCTTTATCCAGACTTCATACCGGCTGAGTAACAGTGGATTTTAATTTCAAATTTTAATAGGTTAACTCAACAATGGAAGTACCTACTTAATCACCCTGATGAAAGGTGACTGCCTTGACATTGTTGCATCTAAAATCTCAAATGATCAAACAGCTCCATATTTTGGACGGTTATATAAGATTGCATTAATGGGAAAGTATACTTTAAGGCAAACAAAACTAAAAACCATGCATTGACCATATAGATTTAGAATAGGAGTTACATGACTGAGATTAGTATTTACTTAATTTCTCTTTCTTATATTTTTTTATAACAGAGAAAAGAAAAAAGAAAAAAGTCTGAATGAAAACCTTAAAGATGCGTGTATATATACACGAGGATTAAAGGCTTTTTGGGTGTCCTATATATCCCAAAAGTGTTCTGGGGCCACATAGGCCAAAAACCAAAACTCCATGTGACATCTTTCCTTTATCATGGCTGCCTAAAATTACATGTGGATGGATAAATGTCCGTTCCATAATGATTCACTAAATCACTTGAATTTGAGGTAATATAAACCAAGGAAAAAATATATATACATCCAAGTCCATTTAATTGAATTTGACGAGAAGAAGAAGACAAAGAAGAGTACAAAATTCAAGTCCATTTAATTCTTCACCAAAATCAAGGTAGGATTGTGGAAAATAGATGCCCTTTCAGTATAAATAGATAAATACAGGTGCAGTGAAATGCATTGAGTCACCAACATGAAAATGCATTTGAATCACAACCATTTCTACCGTGACATAAATTACAATAGCTCAGGTACGATCAAAATGCATTGCATCACCGCCATACCTCACTCGTCTTATCCGTTCCTGATTCTTCACTTACACACATTGATTCAGTGGGCCCTATTCTGAATAGCTGAAGAACCAATCAATGGAAAAGTCAAAACTCCAACAAAACATTTTTAGCTCATTACTACATTTAGGATACCTTTTTTTTTTTTTTAATTCACATGACTCATGCAGCAACCATATGATTGCGACAATGAGCACATTCCAACTGTTGCATTGAGAGATTTGATACCAAAAAGAAAAGCAGTTTTCAAATAATTGGGAAGAACGCCTGGTTCTCTATTTCATTGTTAAGTTGGGCAACAGTTTAATCATTATCAGATCGGATGGCTATGAATTCTTCTAAGCTTTTGCAGTAGCAAGTTTGGAAACCACATAAGCATGATAATGTTTTCTGCATTTTCCTTCCCACGTGGTTTTGGACACCAGTCACCATTATACATTTGTAAAGTCCAGATCCACCGACGCCCAAGACACCTAAGAAATTCGTGGGGCTCTTTAGGGGGGCCCACTTATGAAAAATCCAAACCATTAAAAATCAATGCTCCCCTCTTATATCATCCCTCGTCAAATTTCCCTCTAATAGGAGTTTGCCCTACCATCAGATTGATCTTTATAAAACATTTAAAATCTCCATATTATTTGCCCCACCATCGGATTGATCATTATAAAACACTTAAAATCTCCATATTATTTATAAGGAATCAGTCTAACCAGGGGACCAGCTCCTATTGGAGTAAATTTGCCGGATGGAAACAGGATCAAAATTTAGCAAAGGCGCATGCTGGAGGTGCATTTATAACTTTTGGGAGGTTTAGATTTTTCATAATTGGGCCCAATTGAGTAGCCAAGAGAATTTCTCACAAGTCCGAACCTCAGACGATCAGACTCATGGAAAAACCACAGCCAAACAGCAACCCCCACCCTCCAGTCCATTCAAGGGGAAAAAACACCAATACAAGGTATCCCACATTGCAATTTCCGACCTGCCACAGAGACTGGATAACCATACGTCCGGCCAAATGCATTTTGGGCTACATCCAATGAAAACCTAAATAATGTACATATACACACACCAAAACAGCATCATGCATTATAATAACCCATGATCTTTAATCACCATATGATCAAAACCCAAACTTAGGATAAAGTCAAAATGGATCTGACGATATATATTGCCATTGAATTGCAGAAAGAACTGTTTTTTTTTTCTTTTGACCCCCCAAAAACAAAACAAAACAAAAACGATTCATACAAAAATGCAAAAGATAGAATCTTTCTTCTTCTTCTTCCTATTTAACCTAACCTGAGCGCTTCGGAGGCAGATGCAGGCAGTGTAGGAAGCGGGCGACTCCGTTTCATGGCGAAAGCGGAGCTGCGGGCCGTGGGAATCGGCGCTGAAGCGAGCGACTAAGGGTCCGGATTGAAGAGATGAAGCGGAGGATGAAGGGGAGAGGAAAGACGAGGGTCGGGAGATGGAAGCGCATATGAACTCTTGGTGTTTGTGTTTATGCTGCAGAGAAACCTCCATTTCCATCGCTCGTTTGAGGTTTGTTGCAACTTGCATGGGGGGAACGAAGAAAAAATATTAGGGTTTGGGAATGGGAATGGGAATGGGAATGATGAGATGCTTTGCTTGTTTGGAGTAAAAGCGCGGTAGAAGGAGAGAGATTGTTGGAATCTTGGCCGCCAATGGGAGTGAACAGGACTCTCTAGCTTTTTTCACGTTGCTTTACTTATGTCAGGGAAAGTGCTAGCTCAACCAAAGTACTTCACAGTCGTTGGATCTGATCCTCTGCAACTACAGCAGCTTGACATGTGCCCAGGGACCGGGTCCTATCACGGCCTACTAGCAATTACTATAAAAGAAACAGGGCCTTTTGGGATTTCAAATTTCAATATCAGTAGCTAATGCAGGGCTCGAACAGGATAAAAAGTAGCAAGATGGTGCAGTTGTTTGGGGAAATCCTACTTTATTTGGGGGGTGCTATTTATATTCCCATGATTTCCAAATCCAACTTCCCCCTAAACTTTGGGCTGTTTGTATGGGGTAAAATGATATAAATTTAAAAGTAAAGAGAGGAAGATAAAATTAAAGCACTAAAATACAAAAGCTCTCTTTATCTCTTTTAATTTTTTTTATCATTTAGTGCCTCTTAAGAGGTTTTTTTTTTTTTTTCTAATTTAGTGCCTTTAAATAGTAGTTTTTTGTCATTTTGTATCTTTACTTTCAATTCCTTTCTCATGATTTTCTCTTGATCTGATTATATAAATTAAATTCATTTTACCCTCATGCAAAAGCACTAAAAGACAAGTTTTCTCTTGTCTCTTTTTTTTTTTTTTTGGTTATTTAATTCCTTTTAATAGGGGTTTTTCTTTCCCATTTAGTGACTTCTAGGATAGATTTCTATCATTTTGTGTCTTTACTTTGAACTTAGATCTCCTACTTTTCTCTTAATTTGACTACATGATCTTATTTTATTACACCTTTCATGCCAAAGCACTAAAAGACAAAAATCCTCTTATCTCTTTTTTTTTTTTTTTTTCATTTAGTGCCTTTCTAAAAAAATTATCATTTAGTACCTTTTTAGGATAGATTTTTGTCATTTTGTGTCTTTTCTTTGAACCCATTTCTCCTAATTTTCTCTTAGTTTGACCACATAATTTTATTTCATTTCATCCCTCATAAAAAGCACTAAAAGACAAAAATTCTCTTATCTTTTTTTTTTTTTTGTCATTCAGTGCCTTCTAAAAAAAATCATTTAGTTCCTTTTTAGGATAGGTGTTTGTCATTTTGTGTCAATACTTTGAACCCATTTCTCCTACTTTTATGTTAAATTTACCGCACAATTTTATTTCTTTCACCCCTCGTGCAAAAGCACTAAAGGACAAAAAAAATCTTATCTATTTTTTGTTATTTAATGCCTTTTATTTTATTTTTTTCCATTTAGTATCTTTTAAGGCCTGTTTGGTTAGAAGCATTTCTAACAAAGAATTAGGCTTGTTGGGGATTTATGACATAATGTGGCATCCTGTCTTTGGGCATTTCAAATACTTTATTTGATGCAAAAATTTAGAATTCCAAACAACTTGAAAATGCAATTTGAGCCTTATGAATTCCAAATGCTATAGGGGGTTGAGCATTTGGAATTCTACTTTGGGGGGCAGTATTTAGAATTCTCAGAATTCCCCCAGACAAGAGTGTTCACAATTCTTTTCACCAAACAAGCCCTTTGTGTAGATTTTTGTCATTTTGTGTCTTTCTTTTGAAACCCTTTTTCCTACTTTTCTCTTAATTTGATTTGATTTCATTCCTCATGCAAAAAACACAAAAAAACAAAAGTTCTCGTCTCTTTTTTTGTCATTTAGTGCATTTTAATAGTTTTTTTTTCTTTTAGTGCCTTTTTAGGGTAGGTTTTTTTTTTTTTTTTTTAAATCTTAGTTGTGTCTTTACTTTGAACCCCTTTCTCTTGTCTTTCTCTTGATTTGACCACATAATTTTATTTCATTTCACTCATCGTGTAAAAATATAGGCGTATGGACCACACACAAGAGTCATACTCACATTTTTGCTTAAATATTTCAATAACAAATATTGAATGATGGCAAAAGGGTGTTTTATCATAGTTCAGTTTGTCAAAGAAATGGCGAGAAAAAAATATAGAGATGCAAAAGGATAACAAAAAAAATTATATATATTATATTAAAATTTAAGATTTTGGATTAATCTTTGATTGCTCATTCTCAATTTTTTACTTTGAGCATAGTAACCTAAAAAGAAAAGAAATCAACTTTTAAGCAAAGTCACATCAACATATAAGAAACTTTAACATTACACGACCAATTAAATTGATTCAACCAATTATCATTGCGCTTTTTAATCTTTTGTTAGTACCTTTGAGCAGATTAAATTTTAATATGAGAAGTTTGCATTCGCTGGCATTTAATAGAAAATTGAAGTTCTTGAAGATAAAATATGAGGGGGAAGTATATATAATATATGCTTTGTAAGTCCAAATCCCTTGTTTCAACTGTTTCATCCTATCAATGTTCGCCGGCTATATAAAATCTCATGCCAGCGAATGCACCCTCTCAATTGCCTCCTTGGAATGAAAAAAGAAAAGAAGATATTTTATATGGTTGACAAATGTTAAAAGGATGAAACAGTATCTCCCTGTTTCTTTTGAATTTCTCAGTGCACGCCAATAACTGGTAATGAAAAGATTCTCTATGCAATTGATGACCCCTGGTTAGACTGAATTGGGATGAGGCTTTAATGATGGAGGTAGAGTGGAAAAAAAAAGGCACGATGGTTGAAGTACTTAGGCCAGGGAAATGGGGTGAAACTTTAACAATGATGATAATAGATTTTTGAGGATTTTACTCGAAAAAAACACTTTTATGTGGCTAGTGGACAGAAACAAACACTCAAGGCATTTCACCCAAAAACCCTATTTTTTAAACCATTTTTTCAAGGGTCGATGGCAACCTTCAGTAGCGGAAAAACCAATACTATGTGTGGGTTTTGGTGGTAGACGAGAGAGAAGATTCAGCCTGAAGGCAATCCATATTAGGTTCGACTAAGATCATCGGCGGGCCACTGATAAAGGGGTTCTCATATCGATTTTGCAAAGGTGGGGCACTGTTGCATTTTGTAGAACTCTCAAATCAGAGATCACTGATTTTAGAAACTGGAGGAGCTGCCTGTGTTGTTGTGGAACAACAAAGTAGATGGATCGCGATTTTGCTGCTTGCAGACTGGATCGTCGACCGGTGTCGAAGAAGGAAGGCAGCAGTGCTGCAACAAAAGAGGCGTGTTGCGATTGGTCGCATAAAGGTTGCGTTTAGGTTATGTTGTGAAAGAGGAAGGGCAGTTTGTTCAAACAGAAGATCAGAGAAAACTCAAAGCCAGATGAGTCATCCTTGGAGTAGCCTGATTGCGGTCGGAAAAGAAAACATAGGAGAAAACACTAAGAATAGGATCTGAGCTTCCCTGTACAAGACAAAGAAGAAGGTTGTGATTTCTCACTGTCACAGAGATCACGGTGGCCCATCAGTGTTGTAAATCACGTTGAAATCAGAAAATGGAACAAATGCTTGATCATGGTGGGCCGTCAGTGTTCCCTACCGTGACTCATGGCGATTAAACCTCCCAAGATACGTCACAAGTCACCATTTTGACAATCAAGCCATCTTCATCCCCATGTAAATAATTCTTTAATCCAAATCACATGGCATTTCATCCCACCACCCAAATCGTTCATGTTACAATCTCCATTAACACGACTTTGGAAAAATATCCAAAACCATTGATAATAAAAGAACATGGAAGGAGATGAATCGAACCTCTTCTCATACCCACAACTCTTTCTATGTTCTAATCTCAAGGAGGGTCAATATCAACCCTTAACCATCACTAGTTTTAGCAACCATCACTAGTTTTAGCGAGGGTCAACATCGACCCTTGAAAAAAAAGGTAAAAAAAAGAAAAGTTTTTGGGCAAAATGTGGGCCACATAAAGTGTTTTTTGGGGTAAAATCCTCATCTCTCATTCCACTCAAACACAATCCTTTTTATAAAAAAAAAGTTTAAAAAAGTTGGTCACATTGCACAAAATGAGAAAGAATCAAGATGATGGATTTTGAAAATTTTTGCTTTTTTGATAAGATGAAGTGGTTTCTCACTTGATTTCCCTATGGCTTGTCTGTTTGAATGGGGTAAAATTGAATACATAGTAACTCGGCGGTACATGAACATCGGCACGGTACCCATAACCATAACATCGAGGTCTTCACTAACATGGACGAGCAAGAGCAGAAACTCATACTAACATCAGTGTTTGGAGATTCATCATCAGAAACCGAAGCAGAAGATATCTGCAATTCCATCAGCGTAGATTTCACTCCTCTTTTTCTAGAACCGATGCATTTCTATCTCTTCCTTTCA
This sequence comes from Persea americana, assembly GCA_029852735.1. NCBI lineage: Eukaryota > Viridiplantae > Streptophyta > Magnoliopsida > Laurales > Lauraceae > Persea > Persea americana. The sequence goes on from CM056817.1 coordinate 38,442,850, forward strand.
AATCTCCCATGATTTATTTTTCTCTCTTCCGATCCAAAACACTCAACAGGTGGTGGAGAAAAACCCTAACTGGGATCGCGTGAAAGAGATAGAAGGATTATGGCTGTGCCAAGATTTCCTTTCTCCAGAGCGGCAGGCTCTCTTGCTCTCCTCAATCGAACGCGGTGCGTATTTTTCTTAACCTGTGCGTTTGCCACTCCTCAGTAAGCCAATCCGGACCGTGTAATTCATGCCCAGTCACGGTGAGCTGTTAATTTGCGCGGGAAAAGTTGAAGGTTAGATTGATGTGGTTTTTGGGTGTTGCCATATTTTCAATGGGCTCGGATTTGGACGGTCTGGATTGGTGTAGATGTATGCTGCTTGTGCAGTGGATGAGTTCCTTCCTGCCATTCTAGAGAGTGCGGAAAATAAGTTACATTTTTGGATCATTGCCATAAAAGTAATTTTGACAGTTAGAAGTATTTTGACCTGCCAAGATTTTAATTTTTTAATCTTAGACATTTATAGTATGATGGTGATTTTATTTCTAGTCTGTAAAGTCTCACTCTCACATATTTGATTTACAATTTGAGCTTGCAGAAGGGTGGTTCACTACAGCATCTCATAATCAGGTAGTAAAATTCTTTCCCCTGTTACTGAAAAATTGTTATGTATTTTACAAGTTAATGTTTAGAATTTTAGAGGGGAAAAACGACGCGAGACAGAACATATTGCTAGCTCCAAGCTTGGTCTGTAGAAACCACATGGGAATTTTTAAGTTATCTAGTTCATATTGTTATTATTTATTATTTTTTTTGTATTTGGATTCGATTTCTGTTATTGGAATCCATGATACAAGTAACACTAGAAATGCAATCCTCCCATGTTTTCATTCTATTTGGTTCCCTATGCGCGTTAACTTTTCATGGTTTTCTTGGATTCACTGGGAGTTTTTCTTCATTATCATTAGATTCTTTTAACTGTTTCATTACTTAAATTATGGAAGTTTGGTCAATCACATTATCTCCTTTTAAGTAACTTCAAAGTTATGTAATGTACCATTTCAAAAGAAAAAAAAGGCATGTTTGTTACTTTTTTTTTTTAGAGAAAATGTCCAATGACCATCACTGTTAAATATTTCTACTTTTTTTAAATTGAAATTTCATTATTGCATTTTTTTTTTCTGCTAAAGAAGATTTGCAAGGACCATGTTGCCAGTCAGAAGAAACAAAAAAAGATTTCAAAGGATCATTGCATTTAAGATAACATTTTGGTTTGGATTTGCTTTCTTTCCTTGATATTATGTCAAAGAAACTTGTGTCCATTGGAAATATTTAATGGTTTACGGGGAAAAGTATTCCCTCATTATAGCATCCTATGTTGCTTAAGTGTCATTCCAAAAGAGTTTTAATAATTTCTGCAAAAATTGACAAATAATCTTTTATTTTCTTTGTTTTCTTAAATCCAACTAGTAGATTGGGTATCAAGTTCTTCAAATCCATACTGAAATGGACCATATAACTCAATACTTAAAATAAATTATTTTAGACTCAATACTTTAAATAAATTATTTTAGCAAATGAAAGATTCACGAGCCTTTAAGGCTTAAGCTATCTGGCTATTTCGATTTCGGGAATAATAATTCTATCCCTTCCCTTTTTTACTTTAATGTATCGTCACAATCATCATTGTAGAAAATCAAGAGAAAAATCTCTCTGTTCGTAAAATGACAGGAGCCAAAGTGTTCAGTGCTGCCTTAGCATTGTTGTTATCCTAATGTATTATTCTACTGAAGGCTATGCGATTTGGAGATCTTCCTGAATGGGCAATTGAACTTTCCAGTTTTATCCGTGAGGCAATCTGTTGCAATGATGGGTTTTATCCTGATTTATGCGAGGATCCAACAACTTATCAAGATAAAGCGAAAGCATGCCCCTTGTCATTAGAGTTGTTGTGGAGAGAGCCACTGTTTGATCAGCTTATTGTAAATGTGTACCAACCAGGTGAGGTGCGGTCCATACTTTCTTTTTTATTATTGGTGAGAACTGATCAACATAAAGACTTTTTTCTCTCGATTCAATAATCTATTTGAACTGGTGCATATGATTGCATTGCATTTGCAATTAACGAAACTCTCCAGTATTGGATAATGTTTTGTCCATAGCAGGGTTATGTTCGTCTGAGGCTTCGTATTCTTGTTTGTGTGTGGAAAATAGTCTGTTGGATACCTTATCAAGTTAAATAATCCAACAAGTCCAACTTCTTGTGCTTCTAACTAGAGTTTGGCTAGTGATATCTGATTAGTGTATGCGGTTCTGCTTCAGGGTAATGGAAATTTTGGGTAACTAGGTTAGATCCTGTTAATTCTTGCATGAGGTCTATTGTTAGATTATGGATATTGATGGGATTAGTCTAGGGTTTCAAGTTTGTTTTAGAGCTCATCATATCATCATCATCAAAGTTTGTTTTGGGGTTAAAACAAATAATGCAGAGGGGATGTGAACTAGTTTATTTTTGTTCTCTTGTGAGATTTTGAAACTGCTGGTACGAACAGAATACCTTTTTGTAAGTTTTGAGTTAATTTCTTGAGAAAAAAATTGCCTACAAACTGGATGCATTCTGTTTGCAAGTAAGTGTGGGATCGGAAGGTCTTAACTAGGATTAATGGTGGCCAAATATTAGTACAAGCTGATGACTATAACTACCTACTAAAGGGCCCCAAAATTTAACAATTATATATGCACTTGAGATGTGCCTCACAACCTAGTGGCAAAGAGGCGTCTCACCTTAGTATCTGCCCGGGGATTGATCCTTGGGCTGCTAGGTCTCACAGTAGTATTCCCACCAGTAGTCTATACTAGCCAAAATAAATAAATAAATAAACTTTTCTTCCCTTGAATGGATGGTTGTGAATTATGATTATTGGATCCTGCTGATTTTCTACAAATCCTTGATCTATGGTGAGAGTTGTGACCTGTGGATTCCTCCTGCATTTGTGATTGGCATGCAGCAAGGTGGACCTATAGAACTTGGTTGGCAACTTTGATGGTTGCAGCGAGTTCGTAACGGAGTTTACCTGTGTCCTTAGTTGGATTGCATCTTAATTTATTTGTTCTAATAAGTGACCTACAGATTTGAGGAAAATATAGATTTTAACTGATCTCTGAGGAGTGGGCATTGTTACCTCTATGCTAAAGTGTATTGATTTGATTGCTGGGATTTTACTAAAAAAATGTGCACCTTACTCTAGTCTATGATGGATTTTTGTTTTATAATTCACGTTCACTAGTGCAACCTGGGGTTGTGGGTTCAAATCATGTTACCTGTTACTGATAAAAAAAAAAAAGTACCTCCACTTTTCTTCATGGTTTTCTCTCTGTTTGGATCTATCCAAAATCTTCTTTTGCAGTTCAAGGTGGAACGGATCCTTTCTTAAGTGTCATCAACCATTGGGACAGTGTGGTAAACCAGATCCATCATAGATGGTGTTGGGGTTTTGTTTTTGCTTTAGTTTTCCCCCTAGTCGATCCCAAGTCATTGGAACTGACTCATTGACAATAAATTTGGGTGGAAAAGTACTCTACGCAAATCACTTAAACATACCTTAGGAAAATGGTGATGGATATTCCTCAACTACAGCCACATTACGATCCTCTTCTCCCCACCCTCTACCCAAGCCACAGTTCACACGAAGGAGATTGGGTATAGGTTTTTGAGCTTTCTAGTTAATCTCCATTCTGACATCTGAGTATGCCCTCGTCTAATGTGATTCGTACAAGCCATCCTTGGATCAACTTAAGCCTGTTAGTTCCTCTCTCTTGAAACATGCTTGGTCTCTTCTGCGAGAAGTGCAAGCAAGCATTCTTCATGTGATACTTTTTGTTAATAGAATAATTTAACCAACAAATGTATCAATGCCTTTCCTATCTATTATTAATTTTGAAACTTTGATGTGCTGTTAGAGTAATTAACTTACTATTGCTCTTTTGCACATGAATAGGGAATATGTGCTCATGTGGACCTCATGCGCTTTGATGATGGCATTGCAATTGTCTCCCTAGAATCTGCATGCGTGATGCGCTTCACGCGGGTAAAATCAGAAGCATGTGACTCTGAAGATGGAGAATTTAAGGAAGAAGGTTCTCATATGATGATGGTCCCTGTGTTTTTGCCCCCTGGTTCTCTAGTTCTCATGTCAGGGGAAGCACGCTATCTTTGGAAGCATGAGATAAATCGCAAGCCAGGGTTTCAGGTGTGGGAAGGACATGAAATTAATCAAAGAAGAAGGACCTCTGTGACCCTAAGGAAGCTTTGCCAGCCCAAGTAAGCTTCTTTAACCCAAATGATTTTGTTCCTGCTTGTATGTTTCTGTTGTAATGATGTTTTTATTAATAATTTGCCACTTTGAAATGAACCCCATTAGATTATTGAGTTTTAAGATCGTTCATTCTGAATTTGAGTTGGATCCTGAATTCTGGTAACTCTGGATTTAAATATCAAGGGGAAAGCAGGGAGATCTATGGATATGAAGGGTGTGGCTCGACTATGGATGCGACCATATAGCCAGTTGGATGATCTTCACTGCTTGCTTTTTCCTTTTCTAGAACAGACCCAAGAGGATACTGTATTATCGATGCAAACAACTGTACATTGGAGGAACTACCTGATAAGAAATGGGTTGCCAAACTGCCAAAATGAAGAAACACAATATTGCAAAGAAAATGAGCTGCTCGTGATAATATCAGACCTAGATAAGAATTTTGTTATCGAATGTGGACTGTTGGCAACTTGTCATCAATCACCATTTCCCTTGATCTGTACTTAGATTTCTCCATCCACTTTGATTTGGCATATGGCACCCACCTGAGCCAGCATCAACCTCTTATTAGGCACGACCTACTGTTGGACATTACTCTGTTGCACAATCAGGTTAATTAGACTTCCTGGCAACTGATTTTAGGCATTGAATGTTAAGACTTCTAATTGACTTTTCTCTTATCACCATTGTTCGTAAATCCAGTGAAAACAACTTTGAAGGAATAAACATAACTTGATACATTGAACAGTGATTTTGGTGTGATAGAAATACCATGATATCATAGTCCTTTTTTTTAAAAATTTATTGGATTGAGAACATGAGCACAGCACCACTAGATTGCCAAATCATACACTTTCCAACATACTTGTCAGCCTCCCCAGTCAGTAGTTTGGCACTGGTTTTTGGTGCAAATGATAACAGCAGGGGCCCATCTGGATCTCAGTAAACAAGTGTAGTTACCTCATTTAATGGGTAAATTAAGTTTTGTGCATTTTGATAACTAGAATCATCCATAAATAAACAATTGTTTCCTTAGCATTGAGGGCCTGTTTAGAATTTAGATCTCCATAAACCGAGTACAGGCAACTCAGATTATGCACAGATGATGGTTTATGCATTTGGTTGCAAGTGACATTCTTAAATGAACAGTTCTTTTCTTAACATTGAGATCCTGTTTAAATCTCCATAAACCAAGTACGGGCAACTCAGATTATGCACAAATGAAGGTTTATGCATTTGGATCATGAGAGATACCCATAAATGAACAACAGTTTTGGTCTTTACTTTTAATTAATTACAAACAACCACAGAGTTAGAAGTAATTAAAATCAATTAATCAAGGATCAAAATTGAAGTTGCGGTGGGTGTAGCGGCTGGCGGCCAAAATGCTACAGTTGCGGCAATATGTAGTGCCAAAGCGGTATGAATTTTTAAGTGCTCAAAAGAATCCAAATCTTATGTAGTGGCCAGTTTTGTATTATTTTTTAAGTGATTTGGAACCATATAAGAGTAGAAACAACTTTAGAAATGACTACTTGGGAGAGGAAATAGGCAAAACAATGTTTTAAATAAAAACTTCTTGGCTCGGCTAAATTTTAGACCATGGCGGCGATATTTTCAATTTAGCGCAGTGTCCGATATTCTGTTCCATGATTAAAATTACTAGCAGCTTCGTGCAACTGACATATTATTTTTTGAGTTTCAGGAGGGAAAAACTAAGGGTGTGTTTGTGCAACGATAGGATTCCGCTCTTAGTGAATTTTCATTTTGGCGAGGAAGTGAAGAATCTTGTATTTCTATCCCTCACACAGGAAATTGAAATCCTCTCTATTGAGGAAAATAGTTTATTTTTTCTTTTTACACAAGGAAAATGTGTTGCACCAATTGACGGAAAAGGGGCTAAAAGGAAAATCAGAACAATTTTCTTCTCTACTGCAGATTCCTCTCGGCACACAAACACACCCTAAGGTTAAATTGATATCCCTGTCATAGTATTGACACATTTTGAAAAATTTGAGATATTTAGTTGGAAAGGTGTTTTCCTGATAACCTTAATTGAAAATATCTTTAGACAATCCTGATTGTATAAAAAAGGGCAAAATATAGGAAACTGATTTTCTGCAGTATTTTATTTGTTTTTCATGTATTTATTATTTTCTTTTCCTTGATATTTTCCTAACTGTAGTCCAAGACATTCTTACCCCCCAACACACACACCATAAACCCCAAAATATGCTTATCTATTTTTTCTCCACAATTGTATGCATGAGTTAATCTCTGTTAATGGAGTTACTGCCTTCCAGACTATTTATCTCTTTTAGTGAAATTATGCTTCCTTTTCTCAAACCATTTTAGTTTGGCAGCCTCAGTCATTGTGATATTTCCTAATTCACTGGTCTCTTTTTCTTTCTTGATTTATTTCTTAGACTACAACAATGCGATAATTTTTATGACTAAAGATTCATTTTCTTCCTCTGTGATTTTTTTGAATAACGATTCATTTTCTTCCTCTTCTGTCTATCCATTTGGTATGGTTGGATATTCAGTGCATGTTTGCTAGCCAGTGGTACCACGGGAGAGCAGAAGAGTGAATGATATTGCACACAAGAGATGGGTGAATATTCAGCTCAATCCTAACGACCTTGGTGGTTCGAAGCAAGAGTGATCGATGATGTTTTAATAGTTTACAGAAGGCTAGCTTCCCATGATGGAAATAAATTAGTTGGGATGCATCATTTGAATAAGCTGTTGCTTCACCCTCAAATAGCCCTATATCTAGAGTGATGAGTTTTATAAATTGATCTTACTAGATTGACAACCAAGAAAATGAGGGAATAGATCGACATTTTAGTGGTTTGTTAGTGCTTATAGATTTTTATGAAGATACAACAGAAGACATTATTTCATATGGTGGTGAAACTTCATGTAACTGTGCCTCGCAACTAATTGAAATTGCTTCATGGCATTTTTAAAAAATATTCATGATTTTTTTTCTAATTAGGCTGCATGCTCAACTATGTTCCTTTCTACCCTCAACTTACATATCTTATTCTTGTTAATATATTTTTTTCTTTCATATTATTATTAGTTATATGTTTAAATAGGGTGACCACACAACATAAGATAGTATTTTTGGATGTTTGTATTAAAAGTAGAAATAGAGAGGTGGTAAATAATAGGTGCCCTAAAATAAGGTTGGGGTGGATTTGAAATGAGAAAGACAACAACATTTAATCATATAGTGATTAAGAGGAGAGAATGAAATTTGGAGGGACAAATTATGGTGATGTCTAACCAAATGCCTAATTGGTAATGGAGTGTAGAGGTTCAAGAAGTTGGTCGAGAAAAAAGATGTTATAAAGTTTAGCGGGGGACTTGAAATACAAAAAATTATAAAATATATAAGTAGGCAAGGAAACAAGTTAAGAAAGTAGTACGTGATACAAAGTCAAAGCAGATGGTGATGATAACCTATTAATAAGTGAGGAACAAGAGAAGGAGAAAAAGATACATTCAAACTTGTAAGTATAAGGGAAAGAAAAGGTAGGAATTTAGATCATGTTAGATGTATAAAGAGCGATGGCCAAAAGATTTTCCTTGGACAATGATAATAAAGAAAGGTAGGAGGAGATTTTGAAAAATGTCTAAATAAACATTTTATAGGAGGCTTAGTAACATTGGTGGACACTTTGTCAGCAGGATATCCCTTCTAATGCAAAATTAGGGTATCATAAGTGAAGAAAGCATTGGTAAAAAATGAAGGGATATGACACTATGGGGTCAGATGACATTCTGATAGAGGGTTGAAAATGCTAAGTAAAAATTGGATGCGTTTAGTTAAATAGGCTTTTCAATAAGTTATTAAGGATTAAGAAAATATTAGATGAATGGACAAGTGTTAACCATACTTATGTGCAAGAACAAAAGAGATATACAAAGTTGCATAATTGTCATGGAATTGAACTTGTGAGTCACACTAGTGGGAGAGTAATAGACCAATGACTTTGGCAAAAGACGAAGGTATTTGAACATTAATTTTGTTTCATTTCAGGGCGGTCACTATGGAAGCCATTTTTCCGCTCACACAAATAATGAAAAAATAGCGAGAGGAGGAAAATTTTTCTTATGATCTTTATTGATCTAGAAGAAACCTCTGAAAGGGTACATAGAGGTTTCATTGGTGAGTTTTAGATAAGAGGAGTATCCCGAGTGGTTGTATTGATCCTCAAATGGGAGACACTTTGTGAGACATTTGTGCTAAATCCCTCTTCTTTTAGCTCATGGGGCTCTCTATAATTGATCCAACCCCCTCACATTCACTACTTTCCTCCATGAATTAGTACTAGCTCATATCCAAGTTGGTTTGAAATCCTAAAAATTGATGTTGTTTAAAACTATTAAACTTGAGGGCCATGAATCAAGGGGTTAGAAAGAACTAGTGGAGTTGAAAATTTTCACTTGTAGATCTCATTGCGATCCATCTATCTCCACCCCTCTTATGGATTGTCGTGCCTTCAGGTGGGCCCCAAAAGGGGGTTTGCATGGAAAGGGTCTGTAGGAGAGGGTGGCCCATATACATTGTGTACATTGATCTGGGAATGGATGCAAACAGGTTGCATTTGGGGCAGAACCTTGGTGGACCTAGAGCTAGATTTCTCCTTATAAATCGAGATTCAGATCCGCCGTGAAACCCATGTGTTGTTGTATCCAAATCCAACATTAACCAGAATTTCAATGCGTGGAGGTGATTGTTCTGGATCCGGATCCTTTGTGAGAACATACAGGAATACTGGTTCTTCTGATTTTCCAATGGTTCATATCCAAATGCATAGATCCGAAAACTTATCTTGGATACAAAAATAGCTACCAAAATCCATACCCTGATTTTGGATTCCCCCATGATCATAGGATGCCTATTTGCTACCCTACATATGCGTTTGTCATCTGTATTGTGGATGGGACATGCCATGAAATTCTCATCAATTGTGACATGGTGTCAACAGTGTGCCACACAATTCTCACCTATCCATAGCTCATTTTTTATGCCCTTCCTCCATTGCCACCTAATTTACTTGTGAAATGTGAACACATGAAAGATGTGCAATTAATCTAGAAGGTTTCTTAGCCAAAAACTAAAAAACAAAAAAAAAAAAAAAATTATATAGAAGATTGAATGCTTAGATATTTTAATGTATGAAATCTTGCACATAGTATTTAATTATATGGGGCACATTTGTTTGGCTCGTTATGAATTCATAGTAATTCTAAACAATACCTTTCTATGATGGGGCATAAAATTGAAAAATTAAATGTGAATATCTCAAGTAATGATCTCTTCTCTTGTTGGATTTTTAATACCCACTAATCACCTTAGTAAACCAAATCCTAGGGAAACAAGGGTCCCATCTACATCTCCATCTTATATAATGCACTCCTCCCCGCATTATCATTCCTTGATTAGACCTTAATTACCATGAATTCTTTGGAATTGGTTTTGAGCAAGCAAATGGGCGCATAAGAAAAATCTACATGACCCACCCATGCACACTGACTCTCCTGAATTGTTACTAATCCTAATTTGATCTGATCCAATCATCATCCATCTTTGAATTAAGTGGTAAAAAATGGATTAATTTATCAAATCACTAAACCGGGGCCTAAAATCAAGGATTAGGATATTCCAATTAGAGTGGTATTTGGCAAACTTCAATCCACATCATGCCCTCCTGATTTTCCTCGCCCTTGGGATTTTGACATGCATCTGGATGGGCGCTATAGAAACTGGAGCCTATATTTAAAAGCAGACCATTCTGTTGGGAGGCACCCATTCAAGTAGAAGCTGGCAGGTCTGACTTCTGAGGGGATTCCAAGAAACATTAGAATTTGATTTTGGAGATGCTCTCTGTTTGTTTGTTAGAATTGTGAGAATTCCAAGTCTCACTTTTTTAACTCTTAATTTTGAGCCACTTTTGAAAAATACAAGTCTTAGAGTATGTTTGGTAATATGTGATGAATTCATAGATCTGATGATTCTTCACTGCCACTGGAATAATAATTCATTGCTGGAGATTTATATAGTTGAGGACTTCAAATTAATATTGGTGTGTATTGTTGCATATAGGTTGAGGAAAATAGGATTAGGTGTGGAAATCCACTTAAGTGAGGAATTTCAGATCTTATGGGGGTGGTCGGATATGAAAATTTTAACAAATGAAGATTTCCATTCGTCCAAATCCTTAGGAATTTACAATTGCCAAACATATATTTATCATAACTTTAGGGAAATAGAAAACCTTTTCCCTAAAGACTTGGTTGCCAAACGCGACCATAAAGTTCCTAGGAATTCAATTACATGAAATAAATAGGCTCTAATTACTTCTATAATTATCATTTTGTTGGAGATCTTTTCTAAGCATGAATTTCTATGAATTCAACTCCGTTCAAACAAAGATAGTGTAGACGCTGAGAAACTGTAATTTCTCACGTGATGTCCTTTTTCTTGTTTTAAATTAGCATCTCTTGAGGAAGTGATCTGCTGTGTTTTCAGATTATTATAATTTGCTCCTTTCCTTTAGGAATATGAAAGGCACATCTGTACTCTATGAATTAAATGTTACCTTCCTCTTTTTTAATCAATTATTCGTTCCCTTTTCCTTTAAGAACTTGTCAAAGAAGGCAGGTTTTGTGAACGAACAATGAAGGCACTTGAAAAATAGTTTAATTAGTCAAACAAGAAACATGATGATACTAAGGGTGATAGGAGGTAGTTGCAGGCAAGTAGCAAATTAGAAAAATTTATAATTCCCACCATACCTTCAAGTTGTAAAAAAGGATTCTTGAAGACTAAGAATAAAATGGCCACCTATAAAAAAGTAAAAATAAAGGTGTTTAGGTTTAAAATTGCAGAATTATTATCAAATATGACTAAAATATAATCTAATTTGCAAGTAATTTTAAAATATAATAATGTTTTGAAACACGATTTCATATTGGGCAAAGCTGAAAGGGATTCTACCCATATAATTGCCCTAAGACCTAATATTTGCACCTAAATGATCAAAGTCTAAATATTTTTTGCAGAGTTGTTCATGCGATATTTCAGGGCCATGCAATATCGCACATATCACACAATATGTGATATCTTAAGGCCATGCGATATATATCACACAGTATGTGATATCCTAAGGCCATTCGATATCACAGTGCATATTGCACTATGCAATATAATAGCGTCGTGCGATATTGCATGTTTATTGTTCGAACCACTCTCTGGAAAATATAAAAACTTAGACCATTTTGGATTCAAATGTCAGCTTTAAGGGCAATCATGCAGTCAAAACCCCAAGTTGAAATCATTACATATTATTTAAAATATCTGTCCAGCATTGATATCTCCCTTTGTTTCAGCCTTTTACTTCTAAATTAAAAAGGCATTTAAAATATTCACAAGTAGAAAATTCGCAATTCTTTTTTTTTCTATATTTTTAGGGTGAGCATAAGATTATTAAACAAAAGAACATAAAGATTGTTAGAACAGAGTTACAACACCTTCTATGTTTCAGGCTAAACCATAAAATATTAACTCAGCCAATGCTTGCAAGTATGAGGTGATACTACTTGGTTTGGGCCATTTAAAAAAAACATGATTTAAACAAGGGTTTAAGACTGGATTGACACTGAAACCATCAGAGTAGGCGGTTCAGTTCAAATTGGTTCAACTACTTTCCTGAGAAAATTACAATAAACAAATTAATATGAATAATTCCGGCGATGTTGACTGCATTTCAGTATTTTTGTTCAAGTGTACTGGTTGGGTCACTCCAGGTTCTAGAACACCCTATCTAAGAGCATGCCTTTTTATATTCATTCTCTCTCTCTCTCTCTCTCTCTCTCTCTCTCTCTCTCTCTCTCATAGTAAGAAATTTTTTTATTAGAAAGAAAAACAGCCCAAAACAGAAAACTGTAAAAAGGGACACAGCTAGTCAGGAAAATAATCAAACCATAAAACATCCTAATTATCATCTAAGAGTATGCTTATTTGTGACATTTTTCCCCACACATTCTTTTTCTACATTAATCTTATTTTTATGAAAATGAAAATTGGGTATCTAAAGTTTCAATTTCTATTGTTTGATGTGATGAAACATTTTCTATGGTGAATTGAGCAAATTGTTTTCTAACTCTTGGGTTTGAACATGCTTTCCATATAAAAAAAAAAAAAAAACTATGGAAAATGTTCAAAACTCAAGAGATGGAAACCATAAAAAATGCTAAACATAGATCAACATAAAATCATTCTACCTCAGAAATCATTCTCTCTTTTCCCCCAAAACAAAGAAAAGTTGATCTGCAAATTATTCTATCAAATTCTATCTTATTCACACCTTATTAGAGGAAATCTTAAAAAGAAAAGGGCATTCATTACAAGAAACTAGGTTTATTCAATACAAGTAAAAACATTGTTAACCAGCGATTATTCCAGCCAAACTAAAATCATAACAAACATTACATATCCACCATTTCCATGAAAACAAAACTACATCAACCCCAATCATACAAATTACATCTAAATCTTTAAAATACATGACATATACCTATCGTAACATGTCCAATAACCAATATAAAGAACACCCACCATGTATCCTTCCTTAACCACACTGTATCTCGGCATCATAACCTCCATGAATCACAAACACCCACATGTAACAGACAAAAGAGCTAGAGGAGGAGGAGGAGGAGGAGGAGGAGGAGAGAGAGTCAGCTAACCCCTGCATTGAGTGATTGTACTGCAGCCGCGGTTATATGGATTGGCCTGAGCACCGGCCTGGCAATTGTAGTAGGATGCGCCGGCCTGAGAGCAAGGCACGCTATCGCGCTTGAGCGCTTCATAGCTTATGTAGTCGCTGGTGTCTAGCATTCGCCGGTTGATCTCCGAGTCCATGGCGAATTCTTCTTGGGGCTGGCATTCGGCGATCGATCCTCGGCACGCAGGCCTGGAAGGAATCCAGCCCAATTGGTGATCTCCGGCATAGACAGTGGTGGAGGAGATGAGGAAGGAAAGGAGGAAGATGGAGGAGATGATGGAAAAAGCAGGTGAAGTTGCCATGGCCTCTGGTGCTCTCTCTTGTGTGTATGGCATTGCATGGGTCACACTATATGTTATATGTCTGGGGTGTGTAGGGAAATGACCCTTTTGTTTTGATTGGAATTGCAAGAATGTTTTGATTGGAATTGCAAGAATGGCAATGAAGGGTGTTGAAAATAATGGGGTTTGGTTCTCAAAAGTGTACCCCAGTTGGTGGGACCCTCTAGATTCATACCAATCATAGGGGTAGGGTGAGGGGTAGGGGTAGGGGTAGGTACATAATTTTCAATATTGCATGATGATGACCGTTGATTTAAAGGGCCTAAAGTCTTTTTTTATGTATATTATTCATATGAGATACAACGTGAAACAACAATTGGGTGAGGGTCACATTGAAAGGTCTGCCAACTAATGATAGGGGGGTAAGTACACTTTTTTAATTTAACTTAATGTTTAATAGCAATCGGATCAGTGTCAATTGTCAAATCCCAGAGTCTGTCAAAATAAGGTTTCTCTTTTCAAATGTAACTGTGTATTTTTAGTTTTGTCCTTCTTAATATATTCTGCTACTTGTTATAGACTGCAGTTTGGTTGGGCCTGCAACAGCCTGTATAATGTGAAAGACTCTGACTTTGCTTAGTCAAACTAGAGTGCACAAAAAATCACAGAACTCGGTGAAAAACTGGGTCCTCAAAAAGATATTTCTTTTTTTTTCCCCTTTCTTAGGCTGAAAGAGACTCGTTCAATACTGACTTCGACTCCACCATGACCTTTTTTTTTACTCTAAAGGAGGGTTTCTGACCCTTAAGTCTAGACTAATCCCTCTGGACTAAGAGAGAAGCCGAGTAAAACCCCTATGGCTCCCAAGTAGTAGCACTAGTGGACTCAAACTTCGGTTCCCGAAGAAAGGGGAAGCAGAGATCGATACCATAACCTTTAGCTTCGGAAGAGAGAAGAATTGTGGTCCTGACCACTCGCCCTTGGGGTTCCTTTTTTTTTATTAAATTGTTTCAACAGGGATTTGAGACTCTATTTATATACTCACGTTTCCAACCAATTGAGCTACACTCGAGGGACAAATTTTTTTTCTTTTTATGGATTTAATGCATGGTTTCGTACACTAATTTGTCAAAGCAAAAACCTCTACGCATCATCTGATCATATATCAGCACTGAAGCAATGTTACAGTTTATTTTTGCCTCTTGTTTCCCAAAAAGATAACTCAAGAACCTGTGACCAAAAAATTGTGAACCTTGATTTTTATTTGCTTTAGGGTATTATAGATGTAAGAACAAAATAGAACATAACTTAAAAAAAAAAAAGCAGAAAATAAAGATGGTGACAACAAAGCTCCAATTAATAACTTAAATTTGGATTTGATCAATACACAGAAAGTCAACATTAATTGGTCATTGCCAAGACATACATATGCATCGGGTCATACGACAAGGTTTAGGCTAAGTTTAGAAGCGTGGTTCACAGGGACCAGCCAGTGCCACATGGAATGGACTCAATATAAGATTTAGTCATATCTGCGTCTATGTCAGGTTTTAACCTAAAAATCTCTACGTGATTCAAGTGAATGAGGTTTTAGGTATAATAACAACATCACTGTCCGGATTCTCCAAGGGCGTGAGTAAGAGGACCTTTTGATTTGATCACTATAAATTCATGAGTGGGACGCATGAAACTCAATCTGCTCAAAATTATTGCTATACTTTATTCTCATAATTTATGAAAACTAAACTCTAATTAGAGTTTTTTTTGGCAACCCAGATATATATGTGGCTGGGGACCCATTGAGCCCATGCTTGTGGGAAAGCCCTCGGGTGAGGTAAGGAGGCCCTCAGATGAGGAAAAAAGCTTTGAGCAAGGGAACTGACGCCTCTTACCGGCAAGAGGCTGTTCTCAACTCTAACTAGAGTTATACATGACATGTGATTAAATTAACAAATACAAAATAGTTGTGTCATGATATGCTTTAGGTATAACCAATTTGACATTGGGTGTAACTCTAAATGGAGCGGCAATCCTCTTACGGGTAGAACAAGCTGTGACCTATTTTTGGATCCTCTGCCGAGGCTATTACATAGGAATTGTGTAATACATTCTTGGAATTCCATTTTAAGGCCTACATACAGATAATTTGGACAATTCAAGATGAATTCCACCGCATCCAATCATATATTCTTAAGTTTTAGGTCAAAAGGCATGAGTCCTACCATCTGCTTTGATCTTAGTGCCCAATCAGATGGTTGGGTCCACTTTTTTTTTAATTGAAAATTAAGAATATATTAGTGGAAGGGACGAGGTTTATTTTAAACAATCCGGATTATCTCAATATGCCTCACAGTAGGACCTGGACTCACGTATAAAATGTAAATTAAGGAGGATAGCAGTCCACTTCACAAAGGACAACAGACAGTTTCCATGTACTTTCATCTGCTACGGCCCACCATCCTACTGTTCTAACTTCTAACGATCAGCAGCTTCTTGTCTCTGTGTTCTTTCTTTTGGAGTGACCTACGTTTCTCTGTTTGTTTAAGCAAATGCCAAACACTAACAAACATAGTAAACATTGCTTTCTATATTTTCTCTCAGCAAGGTATGCGTGGCCGGCAGTGGGGTAACCTTGTAATTTGAAAGACAAAGATGGGTAGTAGAAGGATCTATTTGACTGGGTCTTTTACATGGAGAAGAAACAGTAAGAAGGGCAAATAAATAAATACAAAGGCGGCATTGCACCTGTTCTTCTGTTCCCACATCCCAATCCCAATCCCAACTCCATCTATTTCTCTGTTATCATCACCGTTAAAGAGATGGTCAACAAAATTTAGTCAACTCTGTTTGAGAATAAGAATTTTACATTAAAAGCATGTTCATATGTATATGTAGAAAAAACAAGGAGAGAATCTTTATTAGAATTACCCATTTCTCTAGAAGTGATTCTATACTGTATTTGAACTTTGAATTGAGAAGATTGTGTAGGAGAGTTTTATTTTAACAGTATTATTAAATAGATAAGTGTCAATTTCTATTAATAAATTTAAATGTTATTATTAAAAGAGTGTTTTCTCTCCTTGAAGGAAATTAACTTATTTTCTTATTTTCTTTCTTTTTTTCCTGAAATTTTCCAAAAGTTAGTTTGGAGGAAAAGTGTGTTCCATTGGAAAAATAAAATAAAAATGGATTTGTGTGATGAGAGGATTTTGCAGTAAAAAAAAAATGAAATTATTTTAATTACTGTGGAGCTTACCATTCGATTGGTTGGTAGGACACAAATTCCGTGTGGAAAAGGTTAAAAATGAATTGCTTGTCTTTTGTCAAGAAGATTTTAATTTTTTATGGAATACAATATTTCTCTCTCTCTCTCTCTCAACAGAAAGCAGTAGAGCAGGAAACCCCCTCACTGCGTACAAACAGGTCCTATACCTAGTTACCTACATACAAGCAGAAATATTTTTTCTCCAAATTTCTCTATCCATATGATAGAAAAAGAGCGTTTTCTATCGCTCCTTGAAGAGTGTCCTTTTTTTTTTTTTTTCAATCTTTGGAAAGTCCGCTCGGCTAGGTAAAAAAACCTTCCCTTTGATATACATTCAATTCAAGCATAATATGATGTTCTTCTCCCCATGAGGAGTTTTATTTTCCACTAAGAAATTGGTTTCAAGGGAAAATGTGTTCTGCTAGGAAAAAGGATTCTTTGCAAGGTAAAAAAAGAAACTAGAAAGGAAAAATTGGAGATGCGGGGTATCGATCCCCGTACCTCTCGCATGCTAAGCGAGCGCTCTACCATCTGAGCTACATCCCCATGTTGAGATAATTGAATCCAGTTCTATTTTGTCTAGTTAACAATACCGCTACCCTTTAATCATGAACACTATAACAAATATTGATATAGCATTCTATCAGCCCCACCCTAAGATAGTTCGCACAAGCGGAAAGAAATTCCACACAAATAAGAAGAAATGGCGTACCCAAGGTATGAGAGCTGCTGCCACTTATATCATAGTATCCTTAGTTGTCAATCTTGCAGGGTCATTGTATCATTTGAATTTGAAGGTCGGGCCTAGTTCAAGAATGTTTAAAAAGTTACCTAGATGGTGAGTTTGACCCGGACAACACTAATTATTTTGTTAGCACAAAAGCATCTTTCCCAATTAAAAAAAATATATATATGCAGACATGGTGCTGACCTCTCAAGAAAAAGCGAAAAACCAAAAAGAACATAGATGAAAATAGTGAGAACAGATTAATGCGGGATAGACTAGATCCAGGAAGTTGAGTTCATGTAACTACTCAAACATAATTGGGACAATGCATTAATGATGATGACAACCAGTTGATATGATATTACGGGTTAATCACGAGTTGCAATTGGAGTAGCCCGGTCTGTTCCAGGCCAAGTCCAATATGGGTTGGGCCTAGATATATAATCTAGAGGCCCGTTTTATAACTGCATCAGTCTCCAATTTGTGATAGAAAGCCCAAGCTCAGCCAAAACAGAGAATACCATGGTCCCGAAACGGACGGTCAGGATAAAAATCTCTCCTGCATCCATATTTTCTTGTCAATCGATCCCTCTCTCCCTCTCCTAGTCAGGAAAAAGTGCAGCAGACCGACTGAGTTTCGTTTGTTGAATCTCTTGGCTATGGGAATTGAGGAGTTTTATTTTCCACTAAGAAATAGGTTTCAAGGGAAAATGTGTTCCACTAGGAAAAAGGATGCAAGGTCAAAAAAAAAAAAAAACAGAAACAAGAAAAGAAAAATTGGAGATGCGGGGTATCGATCCCCGTACCTCTCGCATGCTAAGCGAGCGCTCTACCATCTGAGCTACATCCCCCTTTTGAGATAATTGAATCCAGTTTTATTATTTCTAGTTAAAAATACCGCTACCCTAACACCATGAGAGATATTGATATAGCATTCCATCAGCCCCACCCTAAGGCTAGCTATGAACCCATGACCTCTAAATTAGTGTGTATATCTCACTGAATGTTAACAGCTGCCCCACCATGGATTATCATTCTAACAATTTCATCAAGGTCGCAAGGGTTGCAATTTCAAGTGTATTCAAGTCGTTGCTTTTCAATGTAAATCCGGATCCTCTTCTCCTTCAAGCTTCCATGTACGACAGAGTTCATAGGCCTCGATGACTAATAAAATAAACTTGGGATTTAGCTATCTACTAAAAAAGTAAAGAAAATAATTTGGCGGTAAAATCTAAACATTGACATCTTCAATGATAAGTAAATTCTTTCTTTTCATTTTTCTGTATAGGAACTTGAAATCACACACTCACATACATTCATGTCCCTAATTAATTAAAAAACTGTTAAAAATAATAATTTTTTTTTATTTTGATAGTTTACTTCATGGCTCTTAATTGCAATCTTTTTTTTTTTTTGGTGTAGTCAGTGATTCTCAAGCTCTCTTTTGTCCAATTCTGAAAAGCCACTAACCACTTCAAGATGTGGAAGTAGTTGAGGATTCAGGACCTTTTAAACTGCTACTGTTGTTTTCTCTTCATGAATTTCCTATTTCTCCCCTGTGAATTGGTCACCAATCTCCAATGTAATCCTTATTTTATTTTCCTACATGTAATATTCAAAATGGCCAAACAACCCTCAGTGTGGTTGGCCAACTCTGTTGATTACGAGGAAAATCTTCCATGCAAAGAAAGTCACAGACCAGTTTATCTAGAACTACAAAATCATGGATATCACACCGGTATCCTGACAAACTCATGCGAACAATCGAGCAGTTTCCATCTTCAGGTTAGGTTGGGATGAGCCATGAATGGTTGAAATAATTTCCGAGTCCCAGTGAGATAGAGCTTTTCTTTTGGTGCAGTAATCTGGTTAAAGACATATGTAGTGTAAGGTCTAAAGAGAAAATCAATTTTACGTAACTTTTTACTCTTCTGGGGAACTTGATAATTTCACTTGGACTTTCTCTACTAAAACGTTTTCCTGGAATCATAAGAAATTTAACTCATTTTTGCATGTTTTTTACTCACACAAAAGTGGACGCACAAAACATGAAAATCTTCCTCGTAAAAGAGTAGCCAACTTTTTACACCTTTTTTTTTTTCTTTTCCTTTTTTAGAAATATGACTGCACAACCGTGTCCTAAAAATGAGATTTCTGACATATATATGTAAAAAAATGTCAGGATGGATGCTTTTAAATTTGGAATTTCCTAAATGTGATATCTAAAAATGTAGTGATATTTCTGATAATTAACTGGGTAATAAGGTTTAACCATAAATATTGGGAAAAACATATTGCTGATATTTTTTACTTTGATCTGAAACTATTTCAATTTTAAGTATTTCTTATGTTTTTGCCTCTAGCTCTCAGATTATCTATGTGATCAGCCACTCAATTTTCTTCATTCTGCCAAATTTTCTTATCAAATATGTAAATTATCACACATGAACATGACCAGAATAGTTCACCCACCAACCTTATTTTAATATAGTGATAGTGATTGTTGAAACATACACCAATCAGAAGATTTTCTTATAAGAAAAATATGGGCTGTCACTTGTCAATGCAACCATTTTTTTTTTTTTCCCTTCTCTTCTTTTCCCTCTTTCTCCCTCTCTTTCCTTGCACATGCATTGACTTTTGTTCCCTTCCCCATCAGTTGAATGGTTCTGAAAATGGAGTTCATCCAACTTAAAATAGAAATGGCAGACCTACTAGCAGCTCGCCTATCATTTTCTTTTAAGGTCATACTCATTCAAAACCTGCCCAAGGAAACAAAAACCAAAAGAAGAAAGAAATGATCCCTAATGTCACTTTATTTAATATAATCTTGGCCAACTTGATTAGGGGTGAGACTATTTTTATAGTGAAAAATTCAACATGAGTAAGTTAACAGGAACCATATGGAAGATTTACAACGCTCCTACCTTTCTTTTTGTTTGAAACAGTCAACAGTTTCTATAGAGTTTCGTTTGGTTTAGGCACATGTGATGTGAGGTGCTGTTGGATACTGACACTGTTGATTGATAACCATCCAATTGTGTAATATCTACTTAAAAAATCAAGGCCTTGATTCGTTTGTGCAGGGAAAAAAAGGCGATCTTTGGATTTTGATTTTGCTTCAAATTCACAAAAGGAGGTGAGGAGTTTGTCTTTGATGGTGATGAGACCATCAAATTGCACAAGTCCAAATCTGATCTTCCCTCACAGTGACATCCACTGATGGATTGAATCCCCAAAAATTATCCACCTTTTAAGTCTTAACTTGAGAGAAAATATTGCAACAGGGCACATTTGGGCTCACCTGCCTAGCCTCATTGTAGCTTACATTCAGGAAGGAAGAGGCCATTCTTCATGTATCACTATTTTCGGCCAGGATCCTTCTACAAGGCCACGAACAATCAATCCAAGCCCTTCACACTCTCTCCCACCCATTGGTATCAGTTAAATTTTATGTGCCCAAGTGCTATTGAGGGTAACTAATCTGTGATGCATCTTCACGTTCCTATCCCTATTTGGCCTCTCTCTCTCTCTCTCTCTCTCTCTCTCTCTCTCTCTCTCTCTCTCTCTCTCTTAGTGTGCACTAGGAGCTCGATCAGGGGTGGACCTACATGATACAAACCTAGGCCACTGCCCCAGGCCTGATCCAAAATAGCCCATCACCCATGCCCCATTCTAATTTCTACTTTTGCCTATTAGCTGGAAATTGGAGATAGGGGTGGACCTACATGATACAAGCTTGGGCGCGGTCGCCCAAGGTCTGATCCAAAATGGCTTATGGCCATGCCCCATTCTAGTAAAGTCCTCGCCCCACCATAGGATATGAGTTACTCATACTTAATTTGCCAAAAAAAATAAAAAATGATGTGTTTAAATAAGTGGAGATCATTGCTATTTAGTGTTGATCTTGACTGTTTCAATTGACCATTTTTCGCCCCACCCAAATAAAAATACTGAGTCCGTGACTGAGCTCAATTGTCACTCCTCACACCCAAGCTATTACTTTAATCCATCAAGGGTGTAGCCTTGTGCCACTTCATTCAAATTGGAACTCAGAATTTGCTGCTTCAAATATATGCTGCACGTATCCATTCAATGCTTCCAAGTTAATTGTTCCAACACTGTTCCTGAACCAATAAGAACTATGTGGTATCTACAAGGGAGAACATAGAAATCCAGCATAAAGAACTTGGATGCACGACAAAACCAAGCATCCCTTTAATATGAGTTCTGTGAACAAAATTTTGAGTTGTAAATAATCGTCACATTACACAATCCAAAGGCATAATTTGTGCAGGGTTTGTATTGACAGGAAGCCAAGTTCAGAACCTAGTACCAAGCTTATTAGCTGTTTGATGCAGCGCAAAACATGTACATCTCTGCTTTCTTAAGGACCATTCATTTGCATGGAGTTTAATACATAGGAATTCGTGCTCGCATAGTTCCAACAAAAGAAAAAAAAAAAAAAAAAAACCATTGAAGAGGTGAGGGGTGAACGTAATCAGGTGGAGATGTAGATGTGACATTTATTTTCTTAGGATTTGAATTACTAGGGTGATGACTATGAGCTTTTCGATCTCCCCTTATTTAATTTTTCATTTAAGGAAAGGTTATTTGATGTTCATTTTTAGATATTCACCCTTGTTTCACTTTTAGAAGTACCAGTCTAAGAATTTCTAAAAATTCAATTACATGAAACAAACGGGCCCTAAATGGGCAATATAAAGGAACCAAAGACCAAAGAGCTATTTCACTATAAACTTTTGTGCCATTAACTACATGCCAAACAGGCACAGAGAATTTAGAATCTGGAAGATCAATCTTAAGAAATCTTTACTATACTAATACATGTAGCTTGTTGACCTAAATGCAAAGCATGGAAGAGCAATTCAAGTTAAATACTAATCTGAATGTCTAATCATATGCCAGTATGTTGTTTGTTGTCATGATACCCAAAAATAATTGCAAAGATGCAGCTAAAAGAAAAATAGAAAAAAAAAAGAAAAAGAAAAAAAGAAGAAGAGCTCATCAGCAATCAATCAATGGAGCAATGGAAAGACTTGCCACCCATGAAAGAAAGAAAGAAAAGAATACGTACCTCAATGACTAAATAACAGCAGAAAAGGACCTAAAAATTAGGAAGAAAATGCAATTTAGTTAAAAAGACTCATACTGCAATCAATGAGCCCAATCTTTGATGCAAATGGATTTTGTGATAAAGGGGCAAAACTTGGATTGCACAAGTCACAATCACCACCAATTGCCCCTTGCATGCGAGATAATACTAAGTGGAGTATTATAAATCTCTAAATTGAAAGGGTATTTATCAGGGGGTAAATACATGAGGAGCATATCTTGATGGATTGGCTCGGTATCTATGCAGGCCATACAATCTATACAATCAACCCTACAGATCTGTCACAAGGTAATATCATAACCAAGGATAAAAATAGCGGCTGCAGTCGGAGTAGAGGTCAATGGCCAAAACACTACATAGCTGTGTGAATTTTTTACGTGTTAATTTTTTTTTGAATCTTGTGTGTTTTTTTTAGTGATTTGGAACCATATAGGAGTAGAGACAACCATAGGAAAGACTATTGAAGGAGAGAAATAGAAAAAAAAGTGTTATAAATTAAAACTACTTGGCTCTATTAGGTTTTAGACTGTAGCGCCGCTATTTTCAAAATAGCGTAGTGGCTGATAATGCGGCCGCTATATTTTGAACTAGGATCATAACAATGTAAGCCCAAAGATGGTGTCGCTCAAGCGTCACTTTCTTGGAGCTCCTAATCAGTTGTTAAGATGTATCTTAACCATGTAAACCCAAAGATAGTGTCACTCAAGCATCACTTTTCTGGATCTCCTAATCAGCTTTTAAGATGTATCTTATTTGCTATCTACAAATGTTACCTACTATGTAAAATGGGATCAATAGTCTACAATTTATGGTTTTAGACCATATTTGTCTTAACTGATTGCTGGGAAAGACCTTGATCATTGGTCTTACTTTCAAATTTGGCTGATGGGTAAACAAGCCATGGCCGGCCATTCTATCCCATGGTCCATGTGTCAAAGGTGAGGTCCACCATGCATGTCATAACGTCTTCAGATTGGACCTCTCTCAGAAACAATGCATAGGAAAAATGAAAGAAAAGACATGAATGAGAATGACTGAAGCTTATGCATATGTTTCAAGAACCAAAACCATAGTATTGCTGGCTGCCGATGAGGTTAATAACGGCCAAAGGATATGCATAGTATCCTTGGGTCTTGAGATTGTACAGGTGGATCAAATAGTTTCTTGGTCTGAACCTCTATTCCAAGGGGTGCAACATGGGTAAACAACGCTTCATCTCATGAATGATAAAGATTGTAAAGCAAGATGTTTCTTTCTCTCTCAACTGTCTGTTTGCATGCTTTGATCTGAGGGTTAGATGGTCCTACTCAAGAGAACTTTGGGCACGACATATCTGCTTAAGGGTCTACCTATGAACAGTCTGAATCCCAAAAACACGGGTCCCCTCATACATTGGGTTGAGGATAAGATGACTTTCAGGTCATTACCCTTCCAGCATAAAAGTGATGATGCTTGTATGTTGAGATTTTTTCCCACTCAAATGTCAATGGTTTTACAAATCTGATCCATATGGGTAAGACTGGCATGTGGTGAATCATAAGGTCAATATCACAAAAATAACAAGTTACAGGTACAGGAATGTTCTCGCCTTAGGAGAAGAATGGGAATCAAAAGTGAAAGTAGTGCATTTCAAAAAAAGAAAAAAAGAAAAAAAGAAGAAGTGAAAGTAGAGAAGTAACAACATTTCATACCCACCTAATGAATAGGGCAGCTGAGAGACTTCTTATCAGTCTTGCTATTCCTAGAATTAGGGCGTTGACTGAACACACAATTCTCCATCTTCTTCTTCATCATCATCATCGCCAGCGCTAATCCAATTACTAGGATGGCGCTGTGACCAACCATTACCATTCATTTCCGCTCTATCTGCAATGCAGAAATAAATAAATAAACAGTACAAAGAATCTAAGCATTTTATGCCTGAAGGAACTTTTTAACTGACCTTCAGCTTCGTTCAACTGATCTGCTTCCGTAGGCTGATGGCTGCTACCAGTCAAGGAAAGATAGCCTCTGAAGATCTTTTGTAACCCACTAAATATGTTTAACCAACAAAAGAAATTGCATATGCATAATTACAAGAAAGTATGATAAAATAGAACGACTCTACCATTCCAAACCACTTTGTCGAATTGCTTTGGGAAAATGCACCTCAGTACTACTACAATCATCTAACATTAGTGTATATCTTTGATGTTGACTACCTAATTATGACAAAACCAAAACAGATACGATGGACTCAGAGAATTGCAGACATAAGTTTATTCCTTGTTCCAGAGATGGAATTGCCAGTGATGGCTCTGAAATACAACAGGCTGGTTCTAACTATAAAATTCATATTTATTGAGGTAAGGAGTGAAATTACGCCAATGTGCAGCTACTTTTCCATGTGTTTTAATCGACAACAGCCTTTTAGATTTTGTGAAGGAGCAGAGTGAATAGTAGAGTTCACCTATACATGTTCATAATAGAAGACAAAAATAGCCTGGCCACTATACCGAAGGGAAAAAAAAGAAAGAGAAAAAGAACAGATGTCTAGGTTCAACACAAGGGTATGAACAAATATATGTAAAAAAAAAAAAAAAAACAGATGTCCAACATCAACAGCCTCCATCAGTCTGGAGAGCGTCCATAGAAGCTCAATAAAAGTAATGACTTTTCTTTATATTCAAGCACTGCAGTCTATGCCATCTGGTAGTTTTGCCTTTGTTTTCCACAAGACTTGAATCTTTCACATGTATACAACATATCCTATGTTAGACCTTTTGTTTTCATATATATACCAAGAGGACCACTAATATATGCTTAAAATTCATTATTTGTGTTCTTCTATCAAGCAAACAAGTGTTCGCTAAGTAGTTAATGATTGTCTGGAGTTCAAATCTTTAAACAAATATCTTTTTGCCCCAAAAAGAATGTCTGGTTTTCGATTTTAAATTTAAGGGTGGAACCACATGTCATACCAAACGGAATGTTCAAGCAGGCTCCATGTGGCACCCTTCAGGACTCATTGGGCAGCCATTTTTCTAATGCTTCATACAGTTGGGATCTTAATATAATAATATATTTACCAGTTACCTCTGGAAAAAGAAGAAGTTACCCATGACTGTTGCAAGGAGCGGACAGAGAGAGAGAGAGAGAGAGAGAGAGAGGTCAGCTAGCAGGCATGAAACAACACAAGGCTTGGTATGTAGAATGTAACAGAAGTAAAAACATTAAGCAGTCTACTTTGGGTCCTTTGACACAACAATAAGAACTATGTTGCCCATATTAATTACATTAGAATGAGACGTGAATCAAGTACACTGACGAATATGGATTTAACTTTCAAGTCCTGACAGATGGAAATAAGAAAACAGATGGCTTCAACAATCAGTTATGCATAAAATAATGTTCAGAAGTCTTTATTTATATAGGAATTCCAGGATACAAATCAGGGCCGTTGTCTCCAGAAGAATGTCCTTTTGATATATTCATCATATTAAGTCTATGAATATCAGCTTGTTCCATTGCATCTGGCCTCTCTGGCATTTGAGCTCGTCTTCCTTCAGCATCACTAGAGGTTTTGGCAGCACTTCCTACTTAAGCCAATCATGAGGTTGGTACAAGTATAATGGATTAAGATGGAACGGAATATTGTATAAAATCTGATGCAAGCACGAATAAGAAACTGCCGTAGCTCACTTTTACAAGCTGTAAAAGTGTACAGGGGTATAAACCATTCATATGGTCCACTATCATGAACATAAGATTTGCCCATCAGATGACTGTCTAGTTGTGCCGTCATTATGTGTTGACAATGAGCTATAATTGTCCATATGCAAACTTCAACCAAGTGGACCCTCCACGAGAGAAGATATTGGGCCATGGATCACTGGCGCATGATGGGACCAACCATATGAACTTATATATTGAAGGCATGCAATACTTTATCGCACATAAAAAAAAGAAGTATATAATAATAAAAGCACCCCTATTTTATGATAGGGTGTTTTGTTTTGGGTTGTATCTTTCTTCCTTTTCAATATAATTTTTTGCTACCCATAAAAAAAATAAAATAAAAGCACCATTTCTCTTGATAACAATCACCTGAAAGCTCAGACCAAATCCTGGTGTGGTCAGAAGGACGCTCAGAGGTGGAGGACGGATTAGCTACTCTAGATCTATCTTGTGCAGAAGCATGATGCAAATGTTGTGCTTGGGAGCCCGTTCCACAATCAGCCTGGCCACCAGACACTGGAGCAACTGGTGGGTGCCCTGAAGTATTTCCTTCATGTAGCTGTGATATAAGCATTGTTGCAAGGACCAATGTTGCATCAAAGTCGGAGTTCACCACATCATCTAGACCAAATTTTGGTGCCATTAATATAGGCCTGTCCATCCAAAACTAGTATGCATTCAGATGTAAAAACTATAGCATAGGTATACGGTATTCCATTTATGAAACCCCTTTATTGTAAAGAAATATGCGAAGAAGAGCAATCATGTGATTCTCACTCGCCAGCTTTCTCAAAGAATAAGTGAATGTCAACTTCACATCCCTCACAGAATGAAAGAAATGCCTGTTTTCGGAACAAAATGAAGATGAGGTTCAGTACGATAATCCACAAAAATCAGAAGAGCCTCACTCTAGGAATTCAGAATACACTTAGCATTTCAGATGACCTCTAATGTCATAAATGCCAAAAATTTCAAAAAGAAGTAGTTCTTAATAATAATGATATTGTAAAAGAATTTCACATGGAGAATCTGATCATCACTAAAACAGTTGCAGGTTAACCGGTTGCATGTGACCTTTACAAGATGTGATAAGGTCTTCAAGAAATGGTTTTTTCAGCAAAGGGGAACAATAATGTAGAATGCAATGCCCATGGAAATACTATGGTCAGTGTGGAAAGAATGAAATAGGAGAATCTTCAATGACAATGGGAGCTCCATAGAAGACATCTGAAGAGGTTAAAGTATATGTTTTACAATGGTTACAAGGAAGAAAAGGGTTCAATGGATTTAGGACTGTTCATGTGGCACTGGAGGGAAGTGATGCAAGGAGGGAGCTCAAATGAGGGAGTTATAGAAAGATGGACACTGCCACCACCAGGATCATAGAAATTTAATTTGTGAGGAGCATCAAGAGGAAAGCCTAGAGCAGTAGGGGTGGGTGGAATACATCATGACAGCAAACAAGAAGTATGGGCAACATTCTTGGTTCCTATATGCAAAAAAGATATAAATGAGGCTGAAACTATAGCAATCTGAGAAGCATTTAATATTTTTGTCACACAATTTGAAGGACCATTGATCATGGAAGGGGATTCAGAAATCACAATAAGATGTATGAAGGATGCCCTGGAAAGTGGAATATATGGTTAGAGAGGTAATGGAATTATGTAGACTGAGAGTCAGATGCCATGGAAAATGGAGTTGATAGGAATAGTCATCCTTAATCTCTAGTTCCCTTCACTTTCTTATGACATAGATCTTGTATTAAAACTTTTTTTATTTTTTTTATCAATACAATTAATGTTAACAAGAAAAAAAGGGACTATAAGGATCGCTCAAAGCTAATCTGGTTACAGGTACATCTGGATACCCGGATTGCAAGTGGAATGGCCATTCAGATAGATATCCCTTGCTCTCTGCATTTTTGGCAGGCACAAATCATGGGCCACACATTCTGTTGGAAGTGTTATAATTAAGCCCTTTCTGTCCCAAATCAATAACAGGAATGCTTTGGGTGTTCCTGAAACATCATGAATATCAATTTGGGTGGAAGAATGTCCAACTCCTGCTTTGTGGGGATATCAAAATGTGGCAAGAGATATAAAAAAAATAAGTTGCATCATTATCCCAACGACTTGGTGAATTGTTAATTCATAACAAGATGGGCAGATAAAAGTGTAACATTGGAAATAATTAAGTTCAAGAAGAATATAAAACAGCATGGGACACAATGCCTTAAGTTCTTTGACGCTGAATGTCACATCCACAGCATCTCCACAGTGTGTATATTGCAAAAACTCTTCAGATGGATCTATCCAAAGTTGAGTGTGCAAGGCTGCATCACTGTTATCTGTCACCCAAATATTGAATAAGGTTCAGAAAGAAACCCATAAAGTTAAAAATAGGAAGTGATACCATAAAGATTTGAGTACCTTTGGTTGGATCTATATAACTTCTAAGTTCAACTGCTTTCCCACCTATCATTGTCCCAGAAGCAGAAGGTGTGTGCACTGGTTCAGTTGCAATGATAGTAATCTCCTGAAGTGATGATTGGAAATTAGACAGCAGCCTATTGAAATCACGTGGCCTCACAACAAAACTACTGGGAAATTTTCTCCTATCAAGAGAAAGATGCTGGATGTCAGGTTCAACATTGCAGCTAATCCAGTAGGCTTTCTTCATGCCTGCACAACATATCAAAATTTTTTTCTGTGAAATTATTTAATAAGAATGAACTGACAAAAGATATATTATGTAACATATATGGAGGTGCTTGACACAAAATTGCAAGTGGTTTTATTCGAAAAGAAGGAATGACTTCCTGACATTTGGTTAAGGTGGCACAAAATTCTTTGTTTTTCTTTCTTCCTTTTAAATAACACCATTTAGATATCATTTTTCTGCCTTTTCCAACGACATCATTGTGACTGAAGTACGAGTGTTGATTTGAAACTTCAAAGGAAGAATGCTGGATAAAACTAAAAGTATCCACCATAAATCTGATTTCTGGAATTCATGCGGGCACAAATGTATAATGGAGTGAAAAACTATTCATTGTACTGAAATATCATCCAACCACACACTTTATAAACACTATGATATTATGTGAAAAAATGGGAGCTGAGCAAGTTTCTGGTTTCGTGCCAGCACAATGCATACTGGAATAGAAGACCAACTAATTTATTGAAATATAACCTAAACATGCATTCATAGGAGCACCATGATATTTTAATAAAAAAAATGAGTTGTGCACTTTAAATTATGAAAACAGTATACCATTATAGCAATCTAGAGTCCACTGCACTTTTGATGCGTCTGAGTCAGGCAAAAGCACACATAGACGATCAATACTTGTAATAGGCGTCCTGAAAATAGAACAAATAGCCTAAACACCCAGTCACTACTTAGGAGTGGTTGCATTCCAGTTGCCAATTTTATTTCCAAAAATGTATGAAAGATAGTTTTATACCTTAAGAAGCACACTGCAGTGCACCTGGGATGCAGAAAGCGTATAGACATCGAAGAAATCAGGTTTCAATGTTATTGACTGATATGCAGATCGGGAGGAATTGAGAGTATGTAAAGCAAGCTGCATGAGGAAGAACTAACATTATTAGAGGGTTAAATAAAGAGAATCCTGACAAACAATGGGTTTTTCAAGTTGTTGCCATCTAGAAAATCGCTTCACAATGTAACTCGTAAGATGCCAAATGTTACAATGTAATCTGAATCAAATAGGCCACAACATGGACAGGTCAATCTTAAATTGCAGCTATTGGCAATTTCTTACTTTTCAATGAGCAGACTGTTTTTTAGGATTGTTGCTCTTAGTTTTGAGTTGACAACCATAAAAGAATTGAGGGGCAGATCATTATGAATTTCAACAAGTTTGATTTTGGACTCCAGCTCTTTTGTGAATCTAGGTTGATATCATTTACTAAATGTTAATGGATGCACAATGGATCCTTAACCTATAAATACAGAGAAGGGGTATTGAAGAGCAAGTTTAGATGGCAGAAATAACCCGTTGTACATTGTCTAAAAGCAAACCTAAAAAATACTATTCATTCATCAAATTACTTTTCAAACTCCGAATAGTTCTTTTCAAACTATTCGCAGTTCGATTCACGAACTGTTATTGAACTACTCTCTCATAGCCCTCTAAGTGGGGACTAGGTAAAAATACAAGCTACTCAAAGGCAATGTGCTCTATGTATTGTGCTAATCCATATCCAACTCCAATCGGAGTTAACCCCTCATTAAGATTGATCATCAGTGAATCATAGAAATTTACTTGTAATCTTTATTTTAACCATTTTTTTTATATGTAAGTAATCTGATTATGGACCCAACTCTATTGAAGTGAATAGTGAAATTTCACCCGATGTAAATTTAAAGAAAAACAATGATTATGAGTGTTGTGGATTTTAGATGTGGACCTTAGTGATGGACTTTAAAGCATGGAAACAGATGAATTAGTTCATCGAACTTGAACTTCGAATCAGACGAATTAAAAAGCAAAATCAAATAAACCTACTCTATTGAATTTCCTGATCAAGCTAAGTCTCGAATTACGAATTGAAAACTCGAATGCGAATCAATCGAATTGCGAACTAGGTAACTACGGTTTTCTTGCTCTTGGTTGTGTTAGGTTAGAGACCTATTGAGAACATAGAAATCATTACTTTGGCCTTATGTTGTCAAAATGGGATTTGGGGTTGGCCTAAAGAGTTCTATTACTTAATCTAATTGAGCACACAGAAAAAACATTAGGCAGACAACACTCAATTGAGTCTTTAACAACTAGATTGAGTTTGCACTAAGACTTGAACCACTCATAACAGTAACGAACTTCTACCCAAGACCCTCACAATCTGAATACCAGACTCAGTCGAGTCAACTCGGCCGAGTGGAGTTAGTTCGAGTTCCTTAAACATGGGGTCTAATTCTCTACATACTGTATCAGACCCAAGTCGATTCTGTCCCGAATCACCATCAAAACCGATTCCAGTTTGATAGAAAGAGCCCCATTTGAGATCTAATTATAATCCACCAAACACCCCCAATAATAAAAAGATTGCAGATGATGGGTTCTTTCGATTTACTTGCCTGAGAAGGTGAGGCTTGGACGATGAGCTCGCTCCCGACGCGTGCGAGGCAAGTGATGGAGCGATTGAAGGTCTTGAGAGCGTTCCCGCTCAGTGAAAGCTCCATTGCCTCTCTCTCTCCGTTTCTTCCGCTCGTTCCCAAAAGCAAAAAAAAAAACCGCTAAATGAGTGCACCTCCCGCCCGAGCGTATTACGCATTCCGTACAGGTGGGCCACCGATTTTTTGTGTAGTGGGTCCCGATCAAATGGTGTTGCAGAAATGGGACCCGCATCCAAACTCTCTTTTTTTCTTTGGACATTCTAGCTAAAGGGCCTAGGTGGGCGAGAGTTTGGCGCATGATAGGAGAGAACCCGCAAATACGGGAAGTGAACTCGTACATGTAAGAAGAAGAGTGACAAGCTGGCTCGAGGAAGAGGAAGGAGAGAGAAACTCGCATGTGCGGGGCCTAAGGTCGAAACTTCGGTGAGAACTGATGTGTCTTATCATTCACTAAGGTGTCCTAATAGGGGTGAGTTTGGTTATGAATTGGTGGGGTTTGTAGAGGAGTGGGGGGAGGGTTGCATTTGGGTTTTTGTACGTTGCCCTGCCCCACGCATTTATGTAAGTTGTATGTTACTTGGTTTATCTTTCCATACAAATTTGTAGAAAAGATAGTATAGGGTTGCAAATGGATATTTGATTATTTAAAGATTTCGAAGATAAAAAAGTAGGGGATTCGAAACCTATTTTATGTTTCCATTCATAAGTGAGTCCTGGGTCCGGATAAGGAATTTAGCTTCCGATTGTTAAATGATCTTGTTCTTGATTTATATAGGTTTTGACATGTGGACCTGGAACACGGCCTCTTATTGGCACAGTAGATGCACTTATGCAGCCTTGCTACCCGATTATAATATAGAATGAGGAAAGGGGATAGTCTCATGACTGGTAAAATTGATAGGCCCTTTTTGGTGATAGGCGGCAATTGGACTAAAGATGGCAAGATCTTCCTCTGTCTATTTTTGGATTCTATGGAAATTTGGAATCAGGTTTATGTTTTAAGTATTGGTTTTGAAATATTTTTGAATCCAAATTTAGTAAATGATCTGTACATCTCTTGGCTCAAAGAGTATGAACTTGTGCTTTTAAGACATGGTCTTCCTCTCTCTGTTTCTTTTTTCTAAAATAAGACATGGGTTTTAACTTTGTCTAACTAATGTTAAAGACTTCATGTAACAATCTTTTTATTTTTTTTGATCAGTAACTATATAAGAACATATTAATTGGTTCTAAAGATGTTGGATTTATTAATTGTGGAAGGTAGGCCTGATGCATTGCTACTGGGTTAAATCATATCTCTTTTCAGATTTTTTTAAGTTGAATGAAATCCCTATTTTAGATAAAAAAAGAAAAGAAAAGTTGGAACCAAAATCGAATCCTAGCCCTCTTATCGGAATCAGAAACAGGTTTAAAGTTGAAACTAGATCCGAAACCGGAAAATCATTTACAAAATGGCTCTGGCCTGGAATTGACCTCTAAAATAGTGTAGAATGACTTTGGGCTGTGGGGATCAAAATCCATGACATACAAGAGGTTTTTTATATTTTAAATTGGAAAAAATCTATTTCACAAACCCCACTGGGTATGGAGCGAATACTTATAAAAAAAAGGGCTATGGAGCAAATATAGTGATATTTGGGTCAGGCTCCGGCTTAGGGCGACCTGACCGGAGCTAACCCATTGCCATCCCTGGATCATGAGCTAGCAAAAATTACCCAGCTTGTGGGTGAATTTTTGGAAGGATTTTAGCCTTCAGTCCTGGCTCTTTTTCGGTTGTGTCTCCACAAAGGGAGTGCAAGTGCCTAAGAGCTGAGCCTTATTCTTTGTATTCATTTCTTCCCTTTGGAAATTATATAATTTCTGAAGTCTCAACTTTCCATAAAGAAAAAGAAAATATCCATAGTTCATATGTGGTTGTGGTTTTTTTCTTAAAACAATTCTAGTAGTGAGATTAAACAGGAGTATCAATTCCTGACCTGTCTCAGCTTCCCACTTATTTGGGTTTGGTTTGACATTTCCTACCTGATTGATAAATGGGTTAGGTTTGGGTACGAGTGAGTCCATTCTTTTAATTTTAGTGCTAACTTGATCCAAACTTGACATCCTAATTAATGGTTTGGGTTGACACTTCCAATGGGATTAAAACAATAAACTGGATTTTGGTTAAACCTACATGTATTGCAGTGCTTAGCCTGCCAACCCATTGCAACCCCAGCGCCTAACCTGGAATAGTATTTCCTTTCACTTCTCAGACTCATCTAGGTATTGATTTTATTATGATCAAAGCATCTGGTTTTCAATGTGATTTGAGTTATTCTGGGCCTCATTTGTGGTTAGTTTTGAGCCCATTCAGAACTCATCACAATTGTGGATATAGAGTTGTGAGCCGCTGGAAACAGAGCTCCATTTAAAGCCTGAAACAGTTGAATGGCTACTAACCAGCCCAGACCTTGCAGTATATGCACTTTACTGTTCACCATATGGGCAAATGATTTGAAGCTTGTGGGCCTGAACGTTAGGCCCACTTCACATATGGGCCCTTCTTTGAGTTTCTTGTTCAGGTGGGCTTGTCTACATTTTCCATCAGGGATTATGTGGCTAACACATGAGCACGATATCAAGTTCATATCCTGGAACTGTTAGTTTCAAGCCCAATATTTTTGTTGTGTATGTTAATTTTGTGCTGATGCTGTTGTGGGCCTGATGCTACTTAATAGGTCGAAGTGACAGCTTGAATGGTTATTGTCACGTATCCACTGTATGTCTGGAAAAAGATTGACAAACTGTGCATTTGGCCTCATACTATTCAATATCTGGCCCATAACAAGTAACCAAGGCAAAAGAAATATGTATCACATTTGTAACTCAACTATTTTCTCTATGTTTGCTACATTTATTTTCTCCACATCCAAACAAAGTGAAAAAAAAAAAAAAAAAAACCCATAGTCCTTCTTGGAATAAGCTCTCAGCAGAGAAAACAACTGGATCAAACTGATCATAGTACATATTTGATCTATGGATAGTTTCCCCTCATATTCTCATCCAAATATGCATTTATTTTATTTTTATTTTTCTACAAAAAAAAAAAAAAGACCATCCTGGTAGAAAAAGGACTATTACTCTCAATTACATCTGGCCCCACCAATTATCAGCTGCACTCCATAGAAAACCATGGCTTTGACTCTCAATGTTGGGCCCAGTTTTGATATTTCGAAAAACCAACATGTATTGGAATTGTTCCCGTAGTGGTATGATTGACAAACAGGCTGAAAAATGGCTAAAAAATAAAGAATATTCAGTAACTTGCCACATAATATCCTTCACCCTTCACCCTTCACCTCTTTAATAATCTTAAAGATGGAGCTCATCCAACCATGGATTTCCATGTATTTTATGTGAACAAACGGGTGGTGTTTTAAGAGAAAAACTCTATAGATCAATAGAGCATGTCGTGATAGTAATTAACTTCATAAGATAAACAATAATCACGGACATTGTGCAAGAAAAGGAGAGAGCAGAGACCAATGGGCATATTCCCAATTTAGCTAGGTGAAAGTAACATGTGATTGCATAAAGGTGTTCGAGAAATAGTATGGAAGCTTGAAAATTAAATATTTGAAGTCCCTTCCCTATTATTTTTTATTGAGATGTTTTATCGGTGAACTTTATACTAAATTTGGCTGCACCATTTACGTATGTACGTGATGCATATATGTGACCATTACGCACCATCAATTTACGCATCAGATGCATAAATTAGGTGTAAAAATGGTGTGCAAATTAAACTTTTTTAAAAACAAAATTTACACACTTGACACCTTGGTAAATCATTACACACCTCATGCATAAATGGCCTAAAAAGGAGGAGCTACAATATAACTTGGGCAGTCATTTAGGGGTCACCAGTTTTTTTCTGATATTTCACCCATTTGGGCCTCTAATTCAAGATCCAAATTGTTCATCTTCTTCAAAAGGCAAAAATTGGTGAGGAGGTCAGATTTCAGATGTTGATACATCATGGATTTAGAGATACTTGCAAAATAAAAAATAAAAAAACCCAAACTGAAAAATGTCATTTTGGAATTCTGTGGCCCATTTTTACAACCTGAACCATTCATCCTCTTTAGAATGAGAAAAACAACTGAGGTTCGAATTCCATGTGTTGATTTATCATTGGTGTTGAAAAAAATGTGAAAACTTCGAACTGTTGGATTGATCCATTGTATATTAGCCTTATAAACATGTAACTCCACTAAATTTTTTTTTCAATTATTTAATTCATGTGGGCTTCAAAATCATGATTCAGACCGTCCATCCTTCTCCAATTGCATTGTCGATTCATCACGAATTTTGAGATATTTGAAAAAAGGTCCAAATCCAAAAAACCACTATTTTCGACTTCTGTGGGCCCCATTTTTATGATTAGAATTGTTCATCATTTTTAAACTGGCAAAAATAGCTAGGGTCAAATTCTATGTCTTGATTCATCATGGATTCTAAAAAATTCATGAAAAAGGTCAACCATTGGATGCAATCAGATTCATATGTGAAAATGACAAACAATGAAATTAGTACTTAAATCACATGCTTCATTTATGTACTTATTTTACATTTTCAACATTTACATACGTAAATTACATTTATGTATCTCGTGCGTAAATACCAAACGACCCCCAAAGAATTTAAGAAAAACTTTTCCTTGTTTGAAAACAACTCATATAGGGGATATCCAGGCTAGTTCATTAGGAGCATCTGCCTCACTTATGCAGTTAAAAGGACCTTTCTTAACTTTGGCGGATTAGTTTCTATTTATTTCATTTGTTTATTTTTGTCCAATTGTAGGTCACTGATTTATTGGATGGCTTTTGGACCATAGGCCCTCCAAACATGGCCCACCTTTTGAGCAGTGGCGGACCAGCCAATATCTTCGTTTGAGGGGGCAAATCCAAACAAGTAGTTGGATTTTGTGGGCAAACCCAAGATTTCTATATGGATTTCGGGGGAGACCCAAAATTCTCATGTAAGATTTGGAGGTAGAACCAAGATTTTCACGTGAATTCTGGAGGAAGAACCATTTGTAGCAGGTACGCCCCTTCTTATGAGTGGTTCTCATCTTGTCGTAGGTGGACAAAGTTTAATATGTCACAAGTCATTATATGCAAGAATATAATCATCAGAGCTTTTTTTTTTTTTCAAAACAATGGTTGTGCATCTCCCTCTACCACATTGCTACTCAATTAGCCTAGTTGGGAAATCAATGGCCAGGACTTCTTAGAGCTGAGATAGTTAGACATTCTAAGGCCTTTTGCCAAGGTCCGACCTAAAAATCAGGCATGTTTATGCGCAGGACAGGCTTGGGGTTGTACTTAAAAGTATTAAACGGCAGCAAGCTCAGTCATCTTAGGTCTACTAAGCGCCCTTTTATGTGGATTTCAATTTTCACATCATCTAGTAAGTAACATTGCTTTTTTTAAATCTATTCGTGATGACCTCAACCTTTTTCTTATACACCTTACTACATATAGGGTCAAGCCTTGCTGATCGAAGTTGATGTATCAAAATGGGACAGTTGGGCCTGGAATTTGAACTTGCTGGGCGAACATATTCCAAAGTCACCTTTCTTAGGACCAAACTGGTCCACTGACAGCTCTTATCTGGTCAAACTACCGGTCAAAGAAATTGAACCAAATATTTAGATCCACAGTCCTCAGGTTCCTCTTTTAAGTATTAGGATCGACTACATATTGGAGCTTGTATTTGGCCTGACACCTCTAATGGTAGACATCCCATTCATCAACGTTGGATCAGTGCTCAACTCAAAACTTTGAATACACTGGCCGTATGAGCTTTCATTTTAAAAACCCTAAATTATGAGGAAGACACACTAGTGGATTGACAAGATCTAGTGGCAAGCTGAAAGATTCTTGTTATTGCAACCTTGAATTTAATAATTTAAAATTCATCTTATCTTTCCTAGGATCAGATAAGGTATGTTATATGCACTTTGTATGCTGTTGTAGCTGGAAGAGATATCAGATAACAATCCTATAGACTAAGGAATACAATATTTGAATGGGTGTGAGTTGGCATAAATGGTTGACTATTTCAACATACAACATATTGGGCTGACAACCCAACGTTCACTCTATCAGTCACATCTTTTGTTTTTTTATTGCACACAATCCGTTATTGCATCTTTTTTCTTACTGTTAAGGTGACTTGAACTAGCAACATCAAGGTTGCCATAACTAGCCAGAGCCTTTCACCATGGCACGGTCTCTTGTCAATCCATCAGTGTGTCTTCTGTTGCAGGTTCAGGTCACCTTACCAGTAAGAAAAAGGATGCAATAATGGATTGCATGTAAAAACATCAATATAGCAAAGGCTTAGGAGGTGGGGGCAGAGGTGGGATCTCATGATCATGATCAATGAAGAAAATGGGTAGGAGCAATGCATGGCATTACATTCACAAGCATTGAGGAATGAGTCAAAAGAGAGGCGCTTTTCACGTCTAAAGCAAGAATGTCATATGCATATTTCTCCTCACTGCCCTTTGTGACCAAAAGGCTGCCACCTTGGTGTTTTCCATGCAAGAGTCCATACACCATCTGCGCCAAAAAAGTACTACTCCTTTGCTGCTTTTGCCCCTGGCATACCTGAGTACGCAACCATCAGCAGTGAGCCTTGGTACAACTACAACACATGGGCAAGCAAAACCTAGATCACCAAAAAGGACCACAACAGTGGTTAGATCTTTCCACGACTTAACAGAGTGGTGGAGATGTTCCGCTTGCTGCAAAAGGAGTAGATTATTTTGATACCCATTGAGTGCCGTATAAAATCTATTACTCGGAATTGTGGATAGGATACGTGTGATGAAGGCTCGTTTCTCCGTTGTCACCATGCGGCATAATTATCCCACAAGTGACCAATGGCGAGTCCCCTGGCTCTGGTACATCAACCTCCAAGTGGGGGTAATGGGGGGCAGCATGATTTGGGTGGAGGGAGGAATCAAACGTGTTTAATGTAGGCATGAAGAAAAATGGTACTAGCATAGCCTAGTAGGTGGAAAGAGGGAAGGGCACATTGTTTTCTCATGCATCAAGCACAGCTACCTTGGAACATATATGGTGCCTCAAGCACTAACACTATTCTTTTGGCTATAACCATCAGGTGTGAGGAGGGTCCACACAGTGGCATTTCTCACTAGTTCAAAAATATCACTAGGGATGCGGCGATTATTTAGCTGCTTTGCTGGTAGGTGTCTCAAAAGTGGAGTTGAAGAAGACATCTATCCAAGCCGGGTTAGGATCAAATGATCCATCTTCTGTCCTAAGAAGCTTGATTCAACTCAAAAGACTTAAAAGACTCAAATCAATGTACAGGTTTTTAGTACAGAAGAATTGAGATTTGAGTAAGTTTCAATAGCTTTTTGTTTTTTGATTTCCAGTCGATTAGATGAGTTCTGGGACCATGATTAATGAAGAAAGTGACCAAGTTAATTCAATTCCATGAGCATTTGGAAGCAATTGAGCGATTGATGGCAATGATATCACTTTAATCATGTGATCCGGTGACATCTTTTCTAAGTCGGTTTGTATAGGAATGAGTACAATTCCTTCTAATCCAACTGCCATTCATCCAGTTACCGTCCAAATCTCAATGGAGGTTGGAATAACTTTATTTCTATGGGATTTCTTTTGTGATTTTGATGTGTCGGTTATGCTAACCATGGAAAGGGGGGAAAAAGATTATCGTGGGAAAGCTCTCTCCTTTCACGTCATTCATATATGTTTTGAATTATTCTTGTTCAGAGGGGAAGAACATATACCCACTTGGAAAAAAAAGAGTGATTTGCATGAGGCGGCCTTTATCTAGCACTAATCATAGTAACTTAGAAGCATTATTTGATCTTCTTGGAGAAAATGTGAATTTTAGAGCAGTTTAGCAAAAGGTGAGGAATCCACAGCCGACCTTGGAATAAGGATTTCTCACGGAGGATTATTATAGTTAAGGATTTCATGTAGACATGTGTGATATATATAAATATATATATATATATATATGAAAAATTGGTTTTGGTCAGCAAAACAGCAAAATTGAGGATTTCCAATCCAATCTGGGGAGGTCAGACATGAAATCCTCAAAAAGTAATTTAAATCTTTAAGGATTTACAATATTGAAACGTGGGTTTTCTATGACTTTGTGAAAATCAAGAATATTTTTCACAAGAATTTAGTTGCCAAACATGACCTTAAGTATCCCTATTCATTAATGTGGCATACGTTGGTAGTCTGTAAGACCAATGAAAAATTGTATTGCGATGCTTCACTTGGGAAACCAACCAGCCTCTCTAATTCTATCACTTCCATGGGAGGTTTTCCTTTGTTAATGACCTGA
This sequence comes from Persea americana, assembly GCA_029852735.1. Lineage (NCBI taxonomy): Eukaryota > Viridiplantae > Streptophyta > Magnoliopsida > Laurales > Lauraceae > Persea > Persea americana. The sequence continues at coordinate 38,482,626 of CM056817.1, forward strand.
CTTGCACATTATCACTTAGGGCTGGATTTGTTTCATGTAATTGAAATCCTAGGGTTTTTAAGACTTTTATGTATGTAAGTGGTTAAAATAAATAATTAATTTTGAAGATATAATATCCCTTTTATAAGACGAATAAATCAAGGGGAGACCCAATGAATGCCAAGTTACCATAGTAATTCAAATTCTAAGATAGTCAAATGATCTCATATTACACACACACATGGCACCTTATTAATCCTCCTTTCTTGGGGCTGGGCCTACATTCGAATCATGGCTTCTGTCCAGCATTGAACATGCTCCTTTTCTTGATATATACCGGTTGCCTTCTAGAAAGGGTCCCAGTCCCCTTGGCTAGCTAACAGAAGAAAAAAAAGAAGAAGAAAACCATCACAAGTAGGCCCGCAAGATGAATTGCTCTAATAGTTGAGACATGATCCACAAAGAAATGCAATTTACTATAGGCAAAATAAAACCTCTTACTTAGGTTTGTCAATTGAGCCCGTTAAAATGAGTATCTGGCTTGGCTAGTCCCAAGCCCAAAAATACAGGGGTTTTAAAAGAATTTGAGCCGGCGGGCTGGGCTTGGACAATGATTTTAAAGCCCATCTAAAATGAGACTAGGAATGCAGGCCCAGTGGATTCTCATTTTCTACATGAAAGATATAAAAATGCATTTGATTGAAAAAAAGAACTCAATGGACCTCAAAACATAGATAGACATGCGATTCATGTAGTCTTAAATTCAATTTTCATGAAGCGAATAATACTCATTAAGGTTGGATTGCCAATTGTCATTTTGTTATATAAAACTTTTTGTAAGGAATGAAAAGTCTCTCTCAACTCTACTCCCATTACTAATTACATATATCTATATATATATATACACAAAGGCCATGACTTAATGATATCATGGTTTTCTCATTGTAATAATAATATTATGGAACCATTTGCATCAATATTAGGGGAAATGAGGAAGTGATTCATGAAAGACTATGCTAACGGAAATGCTCATTCTCTTTTTTAAAGGTATCAAGAAAAATAGCAATAAGACATTTGTAGAAGAAAAAAGGGAATTAGATCGTTATTTTGATGACAAGTGTACAAAAGAAGATGACAGAGTAGATATATTACAATAGTGGGGATTTAATTCAGCAAAGTATCCTATTTTATCTCATATGACTCGTGATATTTTAGCTATTCATGTGTCCACAGCTGCTTCAAAGTCGGCATTTAGCACTAGAAAAAGGGTACTTGACCCACATAGGACTTCTTTGAAATCCGAAACTGTATAAGCATTAGTTTTTGGTTAGGATTGGTTCAGTCATGACCCAACTAGCGACAATGACTTAGATAATATATAATGGGAACGCATTAAATGATTTTTTAGACATATTAAAAGAAAAAAAGATCTTTGTTGATTTTAGCTGAGTTCTTTTAGACATTACTTAACCTACATAAGATACTTAGCTGATTTATATTAATTTATGTTGATTGTTTGATTTTCTATGGTCACTAGCGGGTGAAAAAAAAAAAACACTCCGTCTTGTTACTTGTTGCATTGCATTGTCGGTCTCAAGTCTACAAAAAAGGAAGAGAGTTTAAAGTCCGGTTCACACATGATGTCCGATGGTAGTATAAAAATAATTAGAGAATGTCTAGTTTATATTTAAAATCATGCTAAGCTCTCGCCCAGCACTGACTTGCACATGATGGAATTTGACGTACACCTGTTCAATTTACGGTCCATATTGGATAAGCCCATCTGCACAATATCGAAGATGAGATTGGACAACGGCCCTACCCTAATTGAGAAACAGCTCCAAAGATCTTCAACATAAACATAATGGCATGGAACAAGCCTTCACGTGCCAGGGAATATTTCCATAGATTTGAGGCACTTTTTTTTGTCTAATAATTGGTGATGGGTTCATATGAGGTCGATGTGTCCTCAACCGTAGCTTTGTTATGGAGGACAGCAACAAATGGTTCGATGGGTAGACCGTCACATTGGGCAAATGTGATGGAGCCCACTACCCCAAAAGAATTGGTATACTATAGACCTTTCCCCACGTGGAGTACGCAATAGATGTACTTGCCCATCAAATCAAGACCATCCAAATTTATGACTGATGTCTTGGATGGACCAAGTTGGCACATGGTGCTGGGAGGGTTTTTGGATCAATGGTCATCCGTACTTATTGGGAGCTAATGATTCTACTTTTTAATGTATTTATAAAGTACACCTTTTTGCACCTCCATACTTCCCAAAATTGAGTATAAGGCTGTATACTTTGCATTTCCAATAAATTAGGCAATTTAGGGAAATGCATTTCCCTGCATTCACTGTAGTACTGGCCTCCCTATATGACACTAAATGCCCAAGATAGATTAAGAAGGTTACTGTGAGATGTATTCAGACATGTACTGGAGTAACAAAAATGTAATATAGCTATAAATGAGTAAATAGAAGGAAATTCACATTTGTGTGAAGAAAATTAATTAAAGCCTTCCAAAATAGGTTCTGAAAGCATTAGAAACAATTTACATTTGAAAACTCTCATTATTGCAGTTTGCTATTCACTGAAAGCTCAGTTGTTAAGCTTCTCCATCTCCCTAAAAACAATTAGGGTGCTTCAATTGTGTTAGTCATGGACTTGGGTATTTGTGTGTTTGCATGAGTATTTATCAGGGTTAAGAAAAGTGTTGTTTTTGAAAGAAATTGATTTAAACATATCAAGCATGTCAAAGAGTAGCAAATAGATAAGCATGTTTTTCTAATACTCTAGGAAGAATTGGTATTTTTTTTATTATTTCAATTTTGTTATTTATTTTAGATTAGTAAATAAGATCATTGTTGTGCACAAATTATTCTTTAATATAAGGAGTACATCTCATCCTTCTCAAGTTTGGGAGAGGTCCAACTACCTCTTTGGTTTTGTTCTTCTCTAAGGTTGGCCGAGGTGAACCCAGAGGGCAGAGGGTGATCTACATATAGTGAAGATTTACAGCCTTCTTGTTATTATTTTTTCTTTTAGAATAGTTTGGCTTAATTAAGATAAAGCAAAAACATACCAATATATCAATGCAGTATATCAGCCAATGCATAAAAGGTTTTTGCTTTAACGCGCCTTAATATTATACACATACTCGGACATTGATCCTTAGGCCCTCAAGTTGTAGAAGCACAGTACTCACCAACTAGTGGCTCCTATTAGGGGAAAAAAAGGTTTTGCTTTGACCCTTACAATGTTTGAAATCAAGCATTAAAGCTCATCAGTGAGACAGTGACCATCTGTCTACACTATCTCCATTGGGAACAAAAATAAAATATGAGATATAATCCTCAAACTAAGTTACACATAAACATAACATGTGAAAAAATGTAAGGCTAACAAGATAAATGCAACGCAATGGTGAAGCCAATATAAAAACCTAGAACTTAAGCTACCTTAGAATATAATCGACAATGGAGTCATTTCAGAAATCTATGCTCAAAGTACAAAAATAATAATAATAATAAAGCATGAACACAAAATGGAACAAGTGGACTATATTCCTTTTTTTAATTTTTGCTGTTCAGTCGGAGCATTAGTAAACAAGCCAAAATCCCAAGTTCACGTGTCATGTCACAAAAAGCTTGCAGGCCACCGTTCAGCATGTGGCCCACCCATTGATTAACTGGAATCTGACGTCAAAAGATGATGTTTCTGAGATTGCACTTATCTTCAGAAGCATTATATATATAGACACACATAGAGATCCACTGGACACACACAAACCATTCAAGCAACCTTGGGGTAACAAACTTGAGCTGCTTGAAGAAGAGTGTACGAGTAAGCCTTGCTATTGTGCTTGCCATGGATGGGAAGAGGTTGGAATACAAAGGAGAGGAGGCACTCAAGGAACTTGAGAACTTGACTGAGAAAGCTGATGAAGTTCAGGAAAAAATTCTAAATGAAATCTTAACCAGAAATCGCGAAACTGAGTACTTGAAGAAGCATATGGATGGATCTACTGATAGGTCCACGTTCAAGCTTCAGGTGCCGGTCGTTTCTTACGACGGCATCCGGCCATACATACAAAGGATAGCCAACGGCGAAGATTATTCTCTCATTTCTGCCCACCCCATCACTGAGATGTTAATCAGGTACTTGATTTGATGCACATTGGATTACCAGCCTTACTATGTTCTTTCTGTATATATAAAAAAAAGTACCTATAGGGTCTGTTTGACAAGGGGAATATTTCTACAAAGTGTGTTGGATAGAGACTGGATAGTGTGAGTGTATTAGGGTGTGTGAGTATGTTTCAGGGGGAAAACAAGGAGAAAGGAAAAGAAATGCTCCAGAGTTCTGAATTTCAAATGCTTCTGAGAAATTAATATGTTAGAAATTTTCTGACAAGTGTTTTGAGGGCATTTAAGATTCTTCATAGATGGAATTTTCAAGTTCTTGCTCTTGGCTAGAACCATAGTGTGCTTGATACCAACAAATTCTCAAGGTGGTGGGGTGTTTTGGGATAGGGAGGATTTGTTTTTTCAAATTTAATAGGTTTTTCACATATATAGGCCCCTAAAATTTTCTTTATATAGCACCCCCAAGTAAGATTTCCTATTTCTGCCCTCATGCTAACCAGAGCTGCTAAGATCATCCATCTGGTCCACTGCCTAAACACACCAGAACAGTCAGTTAATCCTAACCATCCAATCTAAAAAGCGGGGCAGATCAGATGGCAAGCTCATTTTTCATACAAACAAATTAATTATGCTATGTTCTCACTCTATTCTTACTCCTCCTTCTTCATGGATCTGATCAGCTCAGGGACTTCAGGTGGGGAGCCAAAGCTGATGCCGTCCATTGCCGAGGATCTTGACCGTCGAGCTTTTCTGTACAATCTGATAATGCCAATCATGAATCAGTACGTACAGATTTCTAATCACTCCATCTGCACCTGCTTCACAAAATTTGGCTGGTCCCCTTGATCTAAGGGCATTTTTGTCAATTCCACTTCCTTCGCACCAGCTTTAGCCAGAGAAATTGGCCTTACTCACTGTTTTCTTTCCATTCATAGAAGGGTCAGACAGCGCGTGCCCACGTACGTGTTGGTATATCCATAGTCTTTTTTTTGGCTGAGGTTCGCAACCCTCGAGCTGAACTAGGTATATCCAAAGTTGAAGTGACGAAAATGCCCAAACGCCATACTTTCCTCACCCTTACATTGTCTAATTTGACTGACATTGACTATGATCTGGTGGAGGATGGCGTGTAGCCCATGTTAACAGAATATAGCATGAGCACCACCCATTTGGTGCACCATGTAGAGCGCCACTCACCGTGGAGCTCCACCACAGAATTTAGACTCATTTAAGTGCAAGTTTGTGAAGTGACATTTTCTCCAGGCATCTGTTTCCGAACCCTGTGGATTTTTAGAATCCAGCATTCCAACCTTTCCTAAAAGTGCCGCTCTAAATGACGAAAAAGTAGGTTGTTTGGAGAATTAAGGGCATTGTTCTCTCTTTCTCGGAATGTTCTCATCGGACGATAATACCCTAATTGCGTATTCTTTTAGCAGAATTCTTGACGAGTATTTGCTATGTCAAGAATTTCTTACTATGAGGTGATGAGTGTCTCTTTAGCACTTTCACATACAACATTTTTTTCCTAAAATTTTGAATTCCAACAATCTGAAAAGTCATTTATAATCTTTAGAGTTTTCATAATTCCTACTTTCTTAACATTTCAAAATTCTTTAGTAGATAGGAGGATCTGGGAACTCCATGTAGGGGACAACATTTAAAGAATTCATAAGATTTCATGAAATTTATGTATGGAGAAATTCTCCAAATGTGAATCCTCGCATGGGATTCCAAAATCCTCATGTCTGGAGAAATATTGTAAAATGCCAATTAGGAGATTGGAATTTAGGGGATTCAAAATGATATTTGTGACTTCTCAAGTAGTTGGAATTCAAGACTCTAATGAAAAAAAATATAGTACTTCTAAATGCCAAGGGGGCAACTTTAATATCAAAGTCAGACCCAATATCACGAACTCTCGTAAGGAACACTACTAAAGAAACAAGCCCCCAATATATAAGAGATAAGTTTTCAATGGTAGATATGCATTCTCTCCTTTTCCCTCTCTCATCCCTTGCACCGGAGAGAAATTGCAGATTCTATCGCCTGCAAAATTGATATCCAAAAAATGTTAAAAGAACGTATAGTAGGGTTCCAAGCACTTTCAAATCCATTGTTTCTTCCGAACGTCCCCTAAATTGAAGCCAAAATTTAGGTCCTGCTTGATGAGAAGTATCATGAAAAAGTTATGATCTAAATCTGAATAGATAAGGTTTGAATCCAAGGCCTAAATGCTCATATATCATTGAGTGTATTATAAGCCATTTGATAAGGTGAAAAGGTGGACTCTCCTCAAGGAAAACTCTCTTTCTTTGTTTCCTCTTTTTTTTTTTTTTTTTTGTTTTTTTAAGTTTTTAACAAGGCCATGCTAGCTAGTGGATTTTCCTCGATTAAAATTGGACTATTGATATAATCATTCAACTGCAGATGATTTTGTTTTCCTTGTGAATTTCATGATGTACTCCACCCCATGCACATAAATATGAAATTGTTTTTATAGATATTTAGTGGCTTTGACTAACTATTAACGTGCCAGCTAAAAGTCAAATATAAATATTTTGAAAGTCAAAGGGTTAGTTTAAATATCATGGATGGGGGTTTTATAATTAGAACAAAAAAATGGACGCTTGTGATAAAAAAGCTCTTAAAGACCAAAAAAGAAGGGATTTTTACGGTTTAATTCCTCTTAAAATAGGATTCCCATGATAGTGACCGGCCAGGCTTCAGGCTTACTTGTTAAGGCCTGATGTTAAAGCTACCCACTTTGGTGGATTAAAAAAAAGAATAGGGCTTCATGAGATGATGACAAAAGACCCCAAAAATAATAGTGGAGTCTTTTGACTCCGGTAAAAAAAACTCTGATGATTTTGCCCAAAACCTATGATGTCATGACCAAGCACAAGCTCCTAGGTGGGATTTCCATGAAAATCTCTGAAACCCCATTCCCTTTTCTCCTAATTTTCTCCTTCAGCATACATCAAGTTTTTGGGGAAAAAAAAATCCACATTTAGCAATCATTTAGTAGGAGCTACAAATCTGCAAATTCTTTTTATAAACTCTACAAAAATTCCACTATGCCATGGGTGACTTATCAGTTTTCAAAAAATAAGTGACTGAAAAAAAAAAAAAAAAAGAAGAATGTATTTTTATGTTTCACCATATATTGAGTTAAAGAAAAAAGCTCCACATTGGGCAATCAGTCAGTGGGAGCTATAAATCCTTAAATGCTTTCTTTTATATAAATTCTAAAAAAAAAAAAAGATATTATGGGACAAACCCATGTGGGATTTATCAATTTCTGCAAAATATAGTGACCGAAAACAGCAAGGCAGATACATTTTCTTCTTTCACCGTATATTTTTTTTTTGAGGCGTGAAATCCACAATTGGTAATCATTTAGTGGGAGCTATACACCTGTGAAATTTCTTTTAATAAATTCTGCAAAAATACCGCATGATTCATAAGATTTTAAATTTGGAAAACCCATGGATTTGGGGCAAAATTGTAAAAAGAAAAAAGGGACCAAAGTCAAGTGACTTGTGATTTCAGGGTCTTTTATCATTATCTCATGGAATACGAGTTTAAGAAGGATTAAACCGTAAATCCGGGCAATTGCATTATACAGCTTACGATCTATTTCTCCATTTTGTTACCAACTTGCTGTCTAGTTTGTTCTTCACCACTCACTGCTCTCCATTTGCAGACACATTCCAGGCCTTGATGAAGGAAAAGCAATGTACCTCTACTTCGTCAAGGCGGAGGCGTCAACCCCTTGCGGCCTCCCAGCCCGCCCAGTCCTCACCAGCTTCTACAAGAGCAAGCATTTCAAGTGCCGATCCAAGGACCCCTTTAACGACCTCACCAGCCCAGACCAAGCCATCCTCTGTACCGACAGCCGCCAAAGCATGTACTGCCAGCTCCTCTCCGGCCTCCTCCACCGCCACCACGTCCTCCGCCTAGGCGCCGTCTTCGCCTCCGCCTTCCTCCGTGCCATAACATTCCTTGAGCGCCACTGGCCCCAGCTCTGCAATGACATCCGCCGTGGCCACATCGACTCCTCCGTCACCGACCCCGGCTGCCTGGCTGCCATGTCTGCCCTCATATCTCGGCCCAACACGCAGCTTGCCGCAGAGATCGAGGTAAAAACATTTAAAAGGCACTACAATTGAGATAAATTCAACATGACTTTCCTCATTGGAAACTCATCTCAATTTATATACAAGGGCATGTTTGGGTAGTGTTTGCGGGAAAAAAAATTCCAACCCCCAGCCCAAAAGGATATCTCCCTTTAGAAATGCATTTTCCATGCTATCACAAAAAATTTAGCTCAGTTATGAACTTCTCCTCACGAAAAAGTGGCCATATTGAATGTAAGAATGTTTTCACTGAGGAAAACTTTTCCTCTTCTGTTTTTGCGAAATATGGCTGCACGAACGTGCCCTAAATGAGTTAAAAGATATTATTTGACAACCTAAAAGCTTATCGTCGCTAATCTAATCCTCTCTACCCTATTTCTAATACCTCTAACAGGCCATCTGCGAGCGGACCTCGTGGAAGGGGATATTGGGGCAACTGTGGCCGAAGGCAAAGTACATTGAGGTGGTGGTGACGGGGACGATGGCTCAGTATATACCAGGGCTGGAGTTTTACAGTGGTGGGAAGCTGCCGCTTGTGTGCGCCATGTACGCGTCTTCCGAGTGCTATTTTGGGGTGAATATGAAGCCACTGTGTAAGCCGGAGGAGGTTGCATATACGCTTCTGCCTAATATGGGATACTTTGAATTGATACCGTTGGAGAATGGAGTGGGAGCGGAAGAGGAAGAGGAGGTGGAGAACGAGAAGCTTGTTGACTTGGTGGATGTGAAGATCGGCTCCTATTACGAGCTGGTGGTTACTACGTTCGCTGGTAAGTGCAACGGCTATGACTACTGTTACCCAAGGATAAGCCCTTCATGACCAGACCTATCGGATTCTCTGGGTGTGGCTATCTATTGAAAATCTGAGCCGCTCGTAATGAACATTCTACAAATTTTACTTCAATAAGAATAGGTTCCGCCATAAAATTAATACGAGAGGATCCGAATTAGTGGTTATTATTATCGAGATGGCATCAGACACACATTGGTTATACTCAAATTAAAAATAGGATAAGTGGGCGGGTAAAATAAAATAGGATAAGTGGGCAGAGGCACTTAAAAACACAACTTGAGACAAGAAGGTAAGTTGATTGAATGATTAAAAGAATTCATTTTATCACCTTAAATTAAATAGATTTTTTGCAATGATCTCTTTGAATTCTAATGAAACATAGTACATGTTACGGGGAAAAATGGCTCGGTGGCCCGAACATATTATAATTGATTTTGAAGCATTATCCACAGACAAAAGATAGGTCTCATTAGAAGGCAGATAGGTCTCTTTAGAAGGCAAAAAAAGCAACGACTGCTCACCACTTTCTTTCGGTGGAATGGCTGATAATCTAACAAAAGAAATCATAGAGACAGTAAGGCCGAGCAAGGACCTCGCTTGTGGAGCCCACCTGGCTCCTTATCAGTTTAAGACCTACACACCCAATGGCTAAATCAATTAAATAACATATTCTCAGTAAAAAAAAAATAAAATAAAAAAAAATCAGGTTCAACTCATTTTTCAGGTACCCAAGCTAGACTAAATTAATGGGTTCCTCTTCGAAGGACCAATAGCAAGAGATAATTACACAAGTGGTGAAGCATTTTTAATTTCGTTATTGAATGTATTAATAATCAATTAAACAGATAATGGTAAAGTCCTTAACAAATTGGGTCACAATTATGACCATGGTTCAAAAACTCCAGTTGACTTACCAATCAAAGATCCCACGGTGATGGGGTCAATGCAAATGGGCCCACCGCAAATTCCATGAAACTAAAAATAGACTGCTACTGGGTGTGGTGCTGCACAGGGCTGTACAGATACCGAATTGGCGACGTGCTGCAAGCCGTTGGATTCCACAAGCGGGCCCCACAGTTCCGATTCATAGGCAGAAGGAGCGTCATCCTCAGCATCGACAGTGAAAAGACCAACGAGGAAGACCTCCACAAGAGCGTCTCCAACGCCAAGAAGCTCTTGGAACCATACGATCTCCTCCTCGTAGAGTACACCAGCTACGCCGATACAACATCCATACCAGGCCACTACGTATTGTTCTGGGAGGTTTCGTGCACGTCGGTAGCAGCAGTGCGTGCACTCGAGGATCATCAGCTCTTTGAGGAGTGCTGCATTGCAGTGGAGGAAGCGCTGGACTACGTATACAGGAGGTGCCGCACGTGCGATAAGTCGGTGGGGCCGTTGGAGATAAGGGTGGTGGAGGAAGGCACTTTCGAGGCCTTGATGGACCACTGTATCAGCCAGGGTGGGTCCATCAACCAGTACAAGACGCCCAGGTGCATCAAATCTGGTTCTGCTCTGGAGCTGCTTAATGCCAAGGTGGTTGCATGCTATTTTACTCCAAGGAATCCAACGTGGAGTCCTTTATAATAAAAAAAAGTGATCATCATCTCTGATTTGTAATTTTTGCCTTATGGCCAAGGCATTTGTTTGTGCTGTAATTTGGTTTTCCTTAGCATGGAAATTAATGAATGGGTTTCTCATTTGTGAGACCTTTCCTCTCGTGATATCTTCTCACATTTGTTGGTTGTATCATGCATGTGGGACATGAGGGCCTACCATATCTGACTAGTTAATGGATAAGGACGTACACTGATTAATGTCGACAATTGCTAAAACAAAAGAAAGGAGAACAAATATCAGAGAATGTGCGTCTGTGAAAGGCAGAGAATCACCAGCTAGCGTCATGATGACAACTCAACTCTCTTGGGGGATCAATACTTGTAGTTTTGTGTTCAATATGTTAATTTTGTGCACAAAGAGAAAGGAAAGTGTACATACTACATACGCATGAGCGAGTGGTGGACAAAAGGTGGGCCAAATATCTCTTTGATCGGATAATCGTACGTTTAACCCTTGTGTGATTTTTTTGTGATTGCAGAAACTGGGTTTATTAAAAATTGGGTGAGTGACAATTTTATGGAAATAGGTGAGCATGAACCGGCTAAGATTTGTCAAGGTGAACCACATCGCCAGAAGGCCCGAAAGAAAGGGCTGTTTGAGAACTCTTTAGCTTAAACAACTGTCTACTTGCTGATGATAGTAATTAAGGTTATGTACGACCCAATGAGAATAGGGGATCTGGACCCAAAATGATGCATAGTTTGCCATTCTTTTCTTCTTTGCAGAGTGGGTGCCTTGGTTATTTATCTGCCATTCACATCATGGCCCACGGCGGCGTCCGTATCCTCTAATTAGTCTTTGACATGGATGATTTTTGAGTCAAAGGAGTAAATATTCAGGGCGAGCTCATCTATTGAAAACTCATTTATAATAAATACCTTTCCACCTATGGTTATTCCCAACTAAATTGACCATAGGATGAATAAATGAATCTTATGGTAATTGAAATGAAATTTAGCAGACATCCCATTCACACAAAAAGCATTCAATCTGAGTCACACGACTTGAAAGTCCTGTGGATGAAAAGATCCCATCTATTCAATATCTAGCCTTTTACTTCCGTTAAGAATAGTAGATGTGACCTTGTTTCCATTGAATGTGGCCAACAAAACATATCTGTAGATTCCACTGTATGGAACACGAAAGCCATTTCAGGAGATGTAATGATCAAATGCAAATCAAACCAGTGGCTAGCACAGTTTGCAGATTACAACGTGCAATGCACGGTGGATACGGTCGAACAGTCTACACCTATAATTTACGCTAGCTAGGCTGAAAAGATGATATCATAATAACAATCATAGTGGACTAGACTGGTTTTGTCATGAAATGACACATTGTCTCTGCTGTATGGGCCATGTCTTTGTTTCACCTGTTACATAGACTGTGTAATCGTCAGCCGACATGAAACAATGCGCATGCTGAGACAAGGCGCACTGTATGTAGGAATTGAGATGGATGATGCATGCATGCATGCAATTATGCAACTCCTTTTCAGTGGGACCCCAGACCAGTGGGATTTTCGTCGCCGCAACTTCTTAAAAAAGCCAACGCACGCGAGGTGGGAGGACAAGGACGTCGTGCTCGTTACCTTGTGAGACGACTTGGTGAGGACTTCATAACATGTGTGCCATTTTTCTTTTTTGTTTTTTTTTTTTGAAAAAGTAAGAAAAAGGAATTTTTCAAATAAAAATCTTACCGCAAAAGTAAGATTCTCGCATAAAAGAATTTTTAAAATAAAAATCTTACCGCAAAAGTAAGAGTCTCGCATGATGGAAAATGTTTTCCAATGAGGAAACTACATGTAATAATTACATGCAATTCAACTCGTACTTTTAATTTACGTGCAAATTTACTAATGGGAGGAGGATAGATTAAAAGATTTTCTCACAAACAAGGGGGATTAACCTTTCATTATCTTTCTAAGAAAAGGAACTGGAGGGAGGTGGTCCATCTTTATGGGCTAATTAAAGCTTTCTTTTGTGGTCTTTTTTCTCGGTGAGCTTTGTTTTTCCTTACCCCTCTTGTCCTGTTAAGTCTTTTTAACTATTGAAAGTTAAAATTAAAATAAAAAAGCAATGTAATTAAGAATAAACTAATTCTACAAAATTATCCGAGCCATTCATTTAATGGTTAAAGTTCAATGACATATAAATTATGAGTGAATGTCAAGTGAGCTGCATAATTGAGCCTAATGCTAGATCATGCGATAGAAAGACTATCATAGGTGCTGCACTAATAAAATGTGGCCCAAGTGGGCTCCGTAGCAATGGCTGCACTTGCAGTTGGACATGGGAGCACATTTTTCCACGATGATTTCATCATCTGAATGAGACTACCATCTATGACGGGAAATAAGGCAATATGCAGTAGGCTAAAAGACATTTGAGGGCTGAAAAACGGAGAGAGCTCAAATCCAAAAAGACACACAATGGTCCATAAGTCAAGCCAAGAAAATGTCATGAATTTCAAATTTCCTTGGAAAAATGTTGGAATAATTTCAAATTTGGACGATTTTGAATATTATTAGAAAAATGTTTCAAAAATAAGTAATTTCAAATATTTTAATGGTAAAAAATGTTTTTTTTCCAATCTCCTCAGCCTGCAGCTCAGTGCTAAGGGCCATGAGTGTATGTCTAAGAGTACATAAGTTTGATTTTTCCAAATTTTTTATTTTCTATTGTATTTTGATATTAATTTGATTTTTTTCTCATGAAACTTCACAATATTTATGGTAAAATTACTGTTTCAGGTAATGCCAGCAAAGTATGACCCATATTTGTGATACTGTTAGAGAGTTGATTGTCTTATTGGAGCAGACAACGATATCACCGTACTTGATTCATCATCATTTATCATTTCCTGGAATCAATTTTCAGACAGCCGTATGAAAGTAGCCCAAATACGGTTGAATTCCACTTATCAATAAACCTTCGACCTAAATTTTTTTTTTTTTTTTGTGGACAATTATCGTACGAACGGCCTTAAAACTGACAATTACCTTATAATAGTTGGAAAAAGTTTATTTAGCGTAGAACAGTCCGATTCGTAGGATATTTTAAGTTGTGAATAGGATATCCTACAGTAAAAAACGGAAAAATTTGAACAGTTAGTTTATTATTATTATTTATTTTTTCCTTGACCGTGGGACCACCAAGCCACAATCCAAACCGTTAGATAGCTGTATGAGTGTAAGAATTAATATTGCACCAAATTTGAACCGTTGATCTATCACGGTTATCTAGAAATTTGCAAAAAAAAAATATGGCTTATAATTTGCAAAATAATGTGACTTATTGCAAATTTCTAGATAACCGTGATAGATCAACGGTTCAAATTTGGTGAGATATTAGCTTTTACACTCATAAAGCTATCCAACGGTTTGGATGGTGGTTTGGTGGTCCAACAGTCAAGGAAAAAAATAAAAAAAATTAACTATTCAAATTTTCCTGCTTTTGACTGTAGGATATCCTACTTCCATAGGATATCGCAGCTTGCGATATCCTATAGATCGGACTGTTCTGCGGTAAATAAACATCTTTCCAACTGTTCTGGGGTAATTATCGGTTTTAAGGTAGTCCTTTAGGTAATTGCCCTGTTTTTTCTCATAGCAGGATGAATCAAATAAAATATCAGTAAAGGAAAGGCTATCTTTGGTAATTCAAGAGAATGGATAAAGTTGACCAGGAATGGCCAAATAAAAAGTGGGGAAAATTACCGTACGGATCTTCTAAAACCCGACATTTATCCAGGACGAAATGAAAAAATACAAATTGCCTAATAGAAGTTCGTACCTAAAAGGACGGCCTAAGTGAGACAGTTTTACCCTTTTTCCTGCAATATCCTAGGCCCGTAGGATATCCCAGGATTCGATATCCCATGTCTTAGGATATCGCACCGTTCGATATCCTACATAGGGAAATGATCGGGTGAGATCTGTGCGAACTCCCATCTGGGCCCTTCATTTTTAAAAGCCATCCAATGGCCCGAGACGGTGCTATTGTTGACACAAAAAATGTCACTTTGCCTCTTCAACATCATGGAGCCGCATCCTACTACAAACAGGTAAAGCCGCTTCAAGCATCAGATCTTGTCAGAATCAAACAAAAATTGCAAGATCCTTCAAAATAGCCAAAAGAGGGGTACACATAAAGTTTCGGGCAATTTCAACACATTTGGCCTAACTTCAATCCTCTAACGGCTGAGCAAGAGCTCCCGGCAGTGACAGTGTCGAAGATATTAATTCTTCAATCAGAGCCTATGGATGATCTCAAAACACCTTCAAAAGGCTTCACGGCAAATTTCAAGTCAAACCGACATTATTTGACCCTCCATCAACTTTCGAGCAGCAAAATCAAGCCTCTCGGCGGCGAGAACCACCGAGGCCATCACTCATCAAACAAAGAACATGGGTAGCTCCTACATGCTTCCAAAGGGCTACACGTCAAATTTCAGGTCATTTCGATGACGTTTGACCCGGCTTTGAAGCCCGGAAACAAAATCAAGCGTACCGGCGGCGGAGCTCCCCGGGACCATGGCATCCAAATCGGAGCTAATGGATAATCTCAAAATGACTCCAATAGGCTCCCTGTCAAATTTCAGGTCAATCGGACATCAGTTGACCGTACATCAAAGCTTGACATCTTCCTCGCGGTGAAATCAAGTCTAGCATCGAATGGACCCCGAACGGCTTCAAAACTCAAACAAAAGCCCATGGTTGGTCCTATCTATTGCTCAGGAAGCTTCACGTCAAATTTTAGCTCATTCTTACATCATTTGACCTAGTTTCGACTCTTGACGGAAAATCGGCTACAAAGTCTTCGGCTTTTTCAAAAAATAGGAAACTTTGTGTTCTGATTTTCACGGCTTCTCGTCAGATTTTCTTTAGGAAAATCAAGTCAATAAGTGAGGAAAAATGTCATGAAAAATACAAGAGAAAGAAGGACAAAAAAAGACCGAAGAACGGTCGAGAAATGGCGACTGAAAGGGGGAAAGACCCCATGGTCGCCAGCGACCCTGGAAATCCGGGTTGCTGGATTTCCGCCGAAAGGGCACATTTTCGGTCCCTTTTAGCGTTTCGAGTCGTTTGGCCCCTGTGATTTTTCCTGAATCATATTTTTGAGGCATGAAATCCGTCGATCTTTGTCAACATCACGGATCCGCCGTCAAAATCATGAAATCAACATTCGACGTCTCGAAATCGCCAATCGGCCGACCAAGAAAGTATACTTTTTGCCCGATCGATCGAGAAATCGACTGGACAGATATTGCCGGCCCATTGGTATCAACCAATATCTGGAATTGCATCGCCATTTGGCATCAAACAACATGTGGATCCATCGGCGATCATCGTAGGAAGAATTCCAAAAGACGCGGCGTGGCCCGCGACTCTTCAAGCGACTTGGTGACCACTTAATGCTGTTAATCGACCCGTTTATGACAAGTTAATGCAGTCATTAACTCATTATTTTGGACGGCCCAATCAGAAGCAAGGAAAAAGGAGTTACAAATCCAAGCAATCATGGCATTAAACCATGTAACTCCCCTCATCATGGAGATTAAAGGCGATTAAATACCCATCATTCTCCATCGGTCAATCAAAAGCTAAGAAAAAGGAGTTACAAAATCAAGAATTAAATACTTGTAACTCCTCCCATCATGGAGCATTAACGTAATCAATGCCCATAAACTCATCTAATGGCCACCAAAAGCCTATAAAAGGCGGCATTCCAAGGAGAAAGGGTCCTGAAAAATCCCAAAAAAATTGCTAGAAAATTCTCAGAGAAATTTTTGCGCAAAGAAGCTCGGCTACTCTGAAGAAACTTTGTTGCAAGAAAACACTACAAGGTGATCAAAGTCCCTTGGGGGGCCACCCCCCAAGGTCCCTCCTCCTTCTATCCAAGATGGCTAGACGTCGCTCTTCAGCCCGTCTGCTTGATTTTTATTGGATATAGGACATTCCTTTGATCTTTATCCTCTAAAAATTTGAGGTCCAAGCTAAGCGAAATGAATCAAAGCATCAAATGCTCTCATCTGAAGGACGATGGCGGAGTCCATACATGACTCGCGACCGTCGATCGGAACGAGTCCCCACAATCTCCTGAGAAGTTAGATCCATTTTCTTACTTCTTCTATTGTATTTTGTATTTTTTTAAAGAGACAAAAAAATCACAACTCTTGTCTTTCTTCATTGATGAGATTTGTAAATCACCTTTTACGGCAAAATCGCCACCTACGGCACAAAATCGCCTTTCATGGCAAACAAAAGAAAATCGTCTTTCACGGCATTCAAAATCTGTCTCTTTTCTTAAAAATATATATGCAATGAAAAGTTAGAAAAAAGTTTGATTTCCTTTCTACTGTTGAAAGTGGGTCTTCGGATCACAATTTCTAAATTCCAAGTAGAATAGAAAATCTGGTATACCCGTACAAAAAATGTTGATGCTCGCTTTTCGCTCCGCCGTACCCCGGCAGACTTGGGGCGGAGGAAGGCGAGAAGCTGGGTCCATCAAGTTGGCATACCCGGTGGGACACGTTCACTTGAGAACTTGATGCTTTGGATTCTTTGGCTCCTTTCTAGTTGGTGGCCTATGTTGGATCTTGCATCTAAAAAAAACATGATATGGGTTTTTTTGGAAATTTCTTTCTTTGAGTTTATTTCCAGCTTTCTCGTTAAAAAAAAAAAAAAAATTTTAGATTTCTCATTTTCTGGATTCAACTTTGAGAAACTTTGATTCTTTCCTCTTCGAACTTGATAGCTCGCAGAAATGTTTGTAGCTATTGTTCATATTGAGAGATGGGCCATCTTTTCTCTTTGATGAGTCCAATATGGATCGTAAAAAAAAAAATCTGATTTCAAACTTTTCAGATTTTGAAAAAAAAAAAAGATTTCTCTCTTTTGGATTCAAATTAGAGAAACTTTGGTTTTTTTCATTTCAGGCAATAGCTCGCGGAAATCGCTGAGCTGACGTTCGGATTGGGAGGGGCCATTACTTCTCTTTGATGGGTCCATTAGTGATCTTTAAAAAAAAAAAAAAATTCAGATTTCTCATTTTTGGATTCAACTTTAAGAAACTTTGATCCTTTCCCCTTTGAACTTGATAGCTCTCAGAAATGTTTGTAGCTATTGTTCATATTGGGGGATGGGCCATCTTTTTTCTTTGATGAATCCAATAGGAATCTTAAAAGAAAAAAAAAAATCTGATTTCAAACTTTTTAGATTTTGAAAAAACGGATTTCTTTCTTTTGGATTCAAATTGGAGAAACTTTGGTTCTTCTCATTTCGGACAATAGCTTGCGGAAATCGCTGAGCTGACGTTTGGATTGGGAGGGGCCATTTCCTTTCTTTGATGGATTCATTAGTGATCTTTAAAAAAAAAGAAAAAGCGGGGGTTCAAAAAACAAAAAACACTATGGTTGCCCCAATTGTGTTCTTTGACAAAAGTGGATCTATGAAAAGCCTTGTCTAGAGTGTGAAGGCAGCTAGACTATTCGAGGCAATGGTCCTTCAAACGGGTTCATTAAGTAATCCTACCCTTATCTGGGGGCTGATTTATCCACTAAGGTTTCATAAGACCGAATTGGAGACCTACGTGTACAAAAAAAAATCTTCAAATTTTTTTTCTTCAAAACAAAACAAAAACTTCTGTCATTTTTGAGTTCAGATTCGAGAAATCCTGGTTCCTTCCCATTCGGATCTAGTGCTCGCAGAAATATTTGAGCATGTATTCGGATTGGAATACCATTTGCTCTCTTCGATGAACTTAATTTTGACCATTTAAAAAAAGAAAAACTTCCGTCAGTTTTTGGCTCACATTTGAGAAATTTTGGTTTCTTTCCTTTCGGATCTAGCGTTCGCAGAAATGTTTGAGCCTATATTCGGATTGGAATACCATTTGCTCTCTTCTATGAATCCAATCTTGGCCTTTAAAAAAAAAAATCCCATCTCGTGTCCATTTTAAGAATGCGGTTTGCAACATTTGTGCCTAGCGGTGCTAGTACGCCCTTTCGAGTCTACTATATTTGCGACCGACACATTTGTAACTCCAACCTTATATCATTTTACCTCGAGTGAGCCTCGTTTCTCGATAATTTGAATTAAGGTTTACAGTTGCTTCTAGCAGTCACTGGAACGCTCATCCTGAGCCGATCATACTTGCGTTTGGAACAATTGTACCCTTTATGGCTTTTTGCCTTCTTCATTACGCTCAGGACGGGCCGTGCCCCCTGAGCGATTTGAAAAGACAAAACCATAGTATTTTCCATTTATGATCACCATATTCTTGTGATTACTAATGGATGTGGTCTTGTTTCAGAAGTTTCCAAACTAACAATGGCAGCTTCATTGACCATCACTTTTGTTGAGAACAAGTACCATGTCATGCTTCAAGAGAAGTAAAACAAGAGCACTCACAAGCGCTCTGCCAGCTGCCGAAGCGTCACCTTTCTCGGCAACTCTCAAAACACCAGGTCGACCTCAACTCCTCGGACCATAATCTTTGGGTCGCTGGGACCATTCCCACTCCCCGTAGAAAAAACTGTACCCGCAAAGAAGCAGAAGACTGCCCCTGAATGTGTCACTACCATGACACCAAGGGCAATCACTAAAAAGCCTGAAGCCTGTGGCAACCCCACGAAGCCTCAGCCTCCTATTGGATATGGGTGGACCTCTTGGATAGGTTTCAAAAACTTTTCACCAACTAGAAGTGATGAACACCTATCCAAAAGCCTTCAAAACCCAATTTAGGATGCATGTCCTCAAACTTAGCCATCATGATCAGCAAACAAACCTATGAAGGAGAAAGAAACAACACTAAACATGCAACCACAAAATTCCGCAACATACAAGGAGCAGAAGATACCTATGGAGCTTAGTTGTGCTCTAATGGAGAACTTGATTCAACTCTTTGATGAAGAGTTCTTCTAAGATCAGAATCTCCAATACCCAATCGTCTTCCACGCTATGACCCGCTTCAGATCTCTTTCCTCAAGAGAGATGGTGGAATCTCCAAGAGAAAGTCTCTCTAGAATCACTAAGGAAACTAGAAGGGAACTAGAAGAGAGAGAAGAAGAGAGTAGTGCAACTTTTGCACTTTGGGGGGGGGGGGATGGGCGTGAATCCCAAGGAGGAATTGTGCATCGACGTCCAAGGGTGCTCCCTTATCTTCCTTTTATAGCTTTCCAACCCTCTCTCTTAGTGTATTATTAGAAGTCCAACTTCCATTACACTTAGTAACCCTTTGCTCTACTATTACCACTATTAGAAGTCTTACTTCAAATAGATATAGTAGCTTTCCTTTTTGAGTTCAAATAGAATTAGTAAAGATCCAATCTTGGGTTAGCGTGGGGACCACTAAGGATTCTATAGAAAGTTGGCTTCAACTGGGACACCGCGACCCCACATTTCATGTGCAATCCGGGCTCGCAGTTAATTGCAAATAACTCCACTAAATAAATGCAAATGAAATCCAGTCTTAGGAATAAGTTACATGAAGACCCTAAACTTCCCAATGTTCACAAGTAGGCCCCTCCATCAATATCCATGGATCAATTGGACCTGTCTTCCAAACTTAGATCCATATCTTATTATCATTGAGCCCCAATTAATTATAATGATCATTTGGTACCGATCCGATTAACTCTTAATTGGAATGGGTGCACACTTACCAATGATAAATCCATTAATTGGCACAAGGGGATATTAAAGATAGATTCCATCTTGACCATCGAATGTTCCCACAGCTTTACTACCACATACCCAAATCAACGAGGTGTTGACCTACAATTGGCCTCACTCATTGGTGACTTAAAGCAAATGAATAGATAGAAACTTGAGTTCATTAATGTCTTAGGATTGAGAGCCTATTGCTAGGGAATTATGAGAGTAGACCTTAAAGTAAAGACAGTGTTCATAAGGTGCTTCTTATGGTCCTTCAATACATCTAATGTACTGGCACTATTATCCAGAATCTTACATTCTGATGATTGAGACAAATCACACTATCTCATAGTAATCAAAGTACTGCAACCTTGTCAGATGAGATGTCCAATCTCATCACTGGTTGTGAAGATATTCAAGTATAAGATTTGCTATACATGTCTCCCGTATGTGGATCTCATCCATACACATGTATTGCATCTAGTATACTTATGGACTCCGGTTGATCTCATGAACCATCATATCATTCATATTGGTTATGTGCATTTAAGTAAAAAACACCATTCATCTCAAGAAATGATAACATGAATATATTGATAAATAAAGAAATTAATTAATTTATTACATCAATCTTAATGAATTGAGACCATAAAACTAACACCTCCAAGAAACTAGGTCTGCCCCAAGACTTGGTCACCGAGACCTTCACCAAAACAAAGAAGGTCCCGAACATTTACAAAGCTAGCATACCTGGCCCCTCTCAAGGAGAACCGGCTCTACCCTCTTTCTTACATGAAAGATGAGAAACCTACCATCCGTCAAACAAAATCAACTCAGCATGAGCTGGCTTGCTCCTACATGCCTAAAATCAAATAATGCATCACCAGGCCTCTACAAGAACCTGCCAGGGCCTACTCTCCAGCAGCTCGACCCTTCATCTCAACATGGGCCGAGCTCGCAAAATTTAAAGCTTCACCGCGACAGGCAAAGGACCGCGTCCAGATCCTGTCCATGCCAGTCTTCAAAGAAGATAAGCTCGGCTGCTGTGCATGAGGGACTACGTCCTGTATTTCTAGAGCATAGCCAGAGGTAACTGAAGCTCAAATTGCTCGTCGCATGCTTTGCCGCGCGGCATATCGACAAAAGAGACTAGAAAAGCAAAGAATCCAGCATTCCGTCCGTCATGTCTCTAAAAATTGGGTCGAAAAAGAAAGACCCGACGAAGTTACTGCTGTCCATATGGTTGGCAAAACTAAAAGACGCCAGAAGTCAGAAACCAAAATTCATGTCAGACGGCTGGTGACTCGCACAATCTCTCGGACACGAAGACATCAAGAGGACTCTCCCACTCCTTCAAGTCAAGGACACCAGAGTGATCATTCCTCAGGCTCTTCATCCAAAAGAATGAGTTCCAGCTCAGTCACCAAGACGGTATCCTCATTCGATTCTCGAAGGGTGAATGTCCTGGTCACAAACTCTGAGCAACCTCCGCCGCACGATGACGTGGCTCTACGCATCTAGCAGCTGGAGCAAGGACAGCAGAGAATAGTGGTTTTGATGGAAAACCTCATTCTCACTTTCCAACGTCCGCCAAAGAATGAAGTTCCTCCAATTGATGAGGCAAATGGTGGAAAAGACGAGTCACGCGCCCTTACCAAAAAGGACGTTGACGATATCCTCGCTAAAGCAAAAGAAGAGAATACACTGAAGGAGCATGGAATCAAGCCACCATATCCTTTATGGATGGACTCGGTTCCGTTTCTTGCAAAATTCAAGCAACCTACTCTCCAAACATATACGGGGAAAGGTTCAGCTAGACAGCACGTCATCCACTTCAAAATTCTGACGGGAGCTATTGCGTGTCAAGATGCTCTCAAGATCCGTCTCTTTGTAAGCAACCTAAAATATTCGGACTTTGATTGGTACTCCACTCTGCCAGAGGATTCCATTCAAAACTGGACCATGCTAGAGACACGCTTCCTGACCCACTTCAAAGGTGAGGATCATCCTGTTACTATGGCTCAGCTCTGCAGCCTAAACTAGGGAGAGAATGAGTCAACGTACGACTTCAATTACAAGTGGAAGGCAATGGCGTATAAATGCTCAAATGTGCTGCCACAAGCGTCGTTGGTCGACAAATGCCGAAACAACATGAGAGCAATGACCCACTCCATGATCATCGGCAACAAATCAAAGAACCTAGGAGAACTCCTAGAAGCATCCATCGAGGTTGAAACGGTGATCAAAGACCTCAATAGTAAGAAATCATCAAAGAAAGAGCCGACAACCATTGCAACCTCAAAGCCAAAGAAAAATGAGGTTCTCAATGTGCAAACTAGGTCAGCTCCTCAGCCGCCAAAGAAAGCTGAAAACAAAGCTGCAGGTAAGAAATCTGAACTCTCTGATGCATTCAAAGAATGAGTAGAGAATAAATACCCGTTCGATGAAGATGTTGAAGAAATATTTGGGGCTCTCTTGGTGTCACGACCTGGGCCCGAGTTTCGATAATCCAGGGCCGCGATCCATACTTACTCCCGTGAACTTTGAATTAACGTAAGTTAAAACAGAATCCACAAGGGATAACATTCATTCATACCTGTCAATTGTACAAATTACGGAAATATACATTGACAAATCAATTTAAGATTTACATGTATACAAAATAAAGTTCTTATACATGTAGCATTCCTTTGCTTTCTTTCATCAACTCTAGCATATCTAAACACTATGTAGATTTATGACTATTCAAGTTCTCAAAATATTACATTACAAAATAAATCTCAACTATCTTAAAAGGAACCCTCAAAAAGAATTGCCCAAAACATTCTGAGACCATTCGCGCACTTGAATACTCCTATCAAATGGTATTCCGACTGTCCCATTCTATTAATCCTTCTGGAGGAATCGGAGCGGTCTCCTCCGCTGCCGTTGGGGCCGCTGCTGGGTCGGCATGGACAATTGGGCCTTTAAAGCTATCAATAACACTAATGAACATGGTGGTCCAACAATGCATAAGCAGAACTTGTGATAGCACATGTTAGTACATATACTAAACTCATTCAATACGTTTAGTATACAATTCTAATTCTAGGCAAGTCTAGATAATTCCTACAATGACAATGGATGAGCATAATAAGACAATCAATAGACATGTACATGATGGCAACTACCGTAGCATTCATTTCATTTCCTTTTCATTTCATTTTATTTCATTTACCATCTCCCCTCAAAGGAAGGATTCATCTCCCAAACGGAAGGCATCAATCAGTACCCATAGATTCGATCGGAATTTGTAGGACTTACCAGTGTCCGGGCCAGGGACACTAGCATCACCATGGAGCTCCGGAACGCCCCCAAATTCATCTACTGCAGTAGGAATAGTCATTTGGCTCAGGGCGGAAGGGCGCACCATTCATGACCCCGACCTCATGACAATAATCATTTATTAATTCATTTGGATCTTATTACAATAGCTAGGTGGTGCCAGACTCAAGAGTAAATACATTTCATTAATCAATCCATTTTTGGATTCAATTCTATACAGTGATTCCATTCTTAGAATGGGAATGAAATAAACAATAACATCAGTCTTAAGAGGTTGGAATGCAGTGACACAGAATACCATACAATGAGAGAATTACTAATTACACAATTTTACTCATTTCTATTTTAGTTTCCAACCAACCATTTAGGTGTAACTTTTGGTTATCCAATGTACGTGTTATTCTCGATGGACATCACGTTTATATATTATATGTACATTGGGGTCCCCGTAATTAACACCTATGGAGGTTTGGTCCATAATCAATTGACACTTTAGCCCATTATTAATCCAAGGGTTCAATTCTTAAAAATTCCCTTTCATTGTTCACAATCCCCACCAATCTCTATTTGCATTAATTAGCTATAAAGCTAATTTAGAGGACATGAAATTGTCCAAAAAACATCCATGTTTCCTACAAAATCGAAAACCAACTGGACCCAAATTTTCTCCTTCAATCAATACCCCGTCCAGCATCAGGTTCGCTCGAGCAGACTCAAGTTCGCTTGAGTAGACCTAGACAGAGATGTGGTCGCTCGAGCGAACTCAAACAGAAACGTGGTCGCTCGAGCAGATTCATATTCGCTCGAGCACACTCATCCAGAGAGCGGGTCGCTCGAGCGAACGTTTCGGAATTTCACTCCGAAATTCTTCAACTCTCTTTCTTCTTCTCTCTTTTCTCCATTCCACTGCCACAAAACCTGCAATAGATGTGGACCTCCTGTCCACTCATTCACCATCTCATTCACACATTAATAACACT
This sequence comes from Persea americana, assembly GCA_029852735.1. Classification (NCBI taxonomy): domain Eukaryota; kingdom Viridiplantae; phylum Streptophyta; class Magnoliopsida; order Laurales; family Lauraceae; genus Persea; species Persea americana. The sequence goes on from CM056817.1 coordinate 38,507,272, forward strand.
TCTAATCATTCCATCAATCCACAAGTAATCCATTCTGAAAATCAATGGAAAAATACACAAACCCAAATTTATGAAATCTTTATCAAATGCTACAATGACTAACACCATTCATAAGTAATGCTTATACTTGCCTTTATTGAAGTTCTTAGACAAAAGCCCTCTCTCTTTGGCTTGGCTTGGCACAAATCTCTCCCAAGGAAATCCTAAGCTCTACAACAATGGAGGAAGCTCGATGGAGAAGATGAAGTAGATAAAGCCTCCACCGAAAACCACTTAAAATCCTTCCCAATCTCCACTCTTGGTGTAAAAAATGGAAGAGAAAGGAAGAAGAGTGCCTAGGGTTTGCTAAAATGGGGAATGAACCCATCTCTTAGCTTATATAGTGAACTTTTTGTACTTAAGCCCCCTTCCATTTCTTTTATTTACATCTTGGGTCAAATGAAGGTTCATTTAATGAATCCTAAGTCAATTGTAATCAAGTGTATTATGAAAGTTGACGTACTCTTCAAGATACAGACGTTGGTATCAAGAAGTTACGTATTCGATGAAATCCGTGAAAACTCGTATTTACAAAAGGGTCCTTAGTTTACCTTGTTTGAGTCTAAACTCATTTTAATCAACTCAATCCTACTCAAATTCACTTCATTAAGCTTAATTCAATCATTTGAGATTAACCCAACTCATTTTGTTCATTAATCACAATTAGCACAATTAATCATGCTTAAGTAACACTAATTTGGATTAACTAGCTTTAATTATGATTAGTCCGGGTCGGGGCTTAACACTTGGCAAATGGGAAGCTTACCTTGCCTGATCCCAAAAGACCGGGAGATGTTGGCAAAACCAACAATCCTCGGTATTGCCCATACCACCAGATGGTCTCGCATCCTCTCACTCAATGCTTCCTTGTGAGAGAGAAGATCAACAAGATGTGAAAAAACAGAGTCATCACCTTTGACAAAAATTATGGGTCTGCCTCCGTCAACATGGTGTCATGTGGACAAACATCCAAATCACCAAAGGAGAACATTACTACTTCCTTTAAGTTGAAAAAAATGACCCAAATGTCCCAAGAGTTGGTTCCTTACCCAACGCCAGATGGACAACCCATATGGGTGCATCTCGATCTCCTTGAAGATGAAGATTGGGAGGTCATTAAAACAAAGCCGACTGCTCAACAGTGAAGGCAAGCCAGGAGACAACTCCGAAAGCTCAAACAACAGGAGAAAGCTCAGCTAAAACAAGAAGTCATTGAAAAGGCAGAGACTTTTTCTACCGCCTCACTAAGGGCAACAGAAGAGTTCGTTCCCAATACTTTAAAAGTGGTAAGAAAATTCACCCTCAGTGATTTCATGCCACCACAGCTAAAAAATGAGACTATGTAGGGGGCATCATACTCTTGCAACTCGGTAATTGGATTCTCTATGGACGGATATGAGTCCAGTGACATCGATGAGTGGGAAGAATCCCTTGAAATAGGAGAATACCTCTCCGATGAAGAATGGATTCCTGAATCTCACCTTATGCCAGTAATCTGGTATAATCCCTTACAGCCACAAAGATCCTGGTCTGATGATGAAGAAGACTAAGAGGCTGTTCAAGAAAATGCTGCCAATCCAGCACGCGCCAATGCCCCAGTGGAACCCAATAATATTGAACCACAAAGGGCAGACGAAGAAGAAGATTTGAATCCTATGCTCCATCTCGAAGAATATGCAATGATCTTGCAACGTCTGGCAATAGAGCAAGAGCAGGATTGCATCAATCAATTTCGTCACAATCTAGAACCGGAGGTCCCGGAAAACCTACAAGAATCTCCTTCGGTAACTTCGGAAAATGAAGAAAGTTGCTGGATCGATGATCCTCTCACATCTAAAGACGAGTTTGAATCCCAGCAGTGCATTCTAGAGGCATCTTCTATCGGAGTTGCTTGCAATGCGATAGCTCAGGATGCTAGTGCCTCTGAAGCTCCATCTGCTGAAGCTGCAAACTCTCAGACTATGTCTGGTAGCATATCTTTTGAAGCTACATCTTCTCAGGTGATTTCCACTGAGATAACATCTTTTCATCCTTCGTCTCCTGAAACTGTGACATCGGAATTCAAGCCTCTTTCGACTGGTCACCATGAAGAAACTCTGGCCAAAGAGTTCTTCAACGAAAGCCTGGTCAATTGGTCTCAGGTACCCAACCTCATAGGAGATGTCTGGACCGATGAAATACTTAACAAAGAAGAAAAGTTGCTAGATGCTGTTCAGGACTTGTTCTCGGAAAATGCTCTTGAAGACGACAATGCTGTTGCGGAAACGTTTTCAGCAAATGAGAAGGATCAACCCCTTGATCTAGAGGGTGATCTTCCAAATGATGAACCTTCTCCAGAAGCTCTTGAAGTTGGTAGAGGTAATCGCTCTGGCCGGGATTACCACAAAAATTATAACCAATCTTCTTCTTCTTATGTAAATCATTCGGGAAAATAAGCTATAAACGCCCCAAGTGGCAACAATAATGAAAATGCAGGCTCCAAGGAGGCTTTCAAGTATGACTTGATTGAGCACTTCAAACACATATCTGCACGATTGCACATCCTACACTTGTTACGAATGTCACCACAAACTCGTGATAGTCTCATTTCGGAACTGGAAAGGCTGAATGCGGATGTCGACAAACACGCCCCACAAGTCCTACAAATTGAAATGGACTATAGAGTCAAAAAATCAAATACCTCCTCAAAGGGAGAAAGAAGAAAACCGGGGGATCTTGCATTGAATGCCTCTCGGTCCAAAAAGTAGCAAATGCTACCATCGCCTTCAATAAGGAAGACCTTCTGCTTGGTGAGATAAAGCACAACCGACCATTGTACTTCACAGGGTACATCAAGGAGATGCCGACACACAAAGTCCAGATTGACCCAGGTTCTGCACTTAATCTTATCTCTACTTTGGCACTCGAAGAGTTGGGTATCCCACCTAGCAAGCTAAGCCACACATCTGTGTCCATCTTTGGATACGATGGGAGCACTCAAAGGCCTATCGGCAAAATCAAGTTCAGATTGCAAATTGGTGATCTTATCTTTAAAGTCACCGTGTATGCAATAAAGATCCCTTCATGCTACAACATCATTTTCGGACGCCTTGGATACACGAGAATAGTGTCGTCCTTTTAACTCCACATCAGTGCATCAAGTTCGTTGGCAACGACGGTTTGATAAATCGAGTGTTTGCAGATAGAAAACCCTTCAAAGGCAAAGAAGTTCATTTTGCAGACTCTCGGATGTACAAGGATGAAAAGGAAAAGGAGGAGGGAGAAATAACATCATTTGCCAAAAATCTCCAGAAGGATAAAGGCAAGGCTCCTTAGCAATCATCGGAAGAAAACAAACCTTCTGGCAAATCTGAAGAGAGCAATCCATCTCCCTTCGTTGTCCCCTTCAAATCTTCCAAGCCTTTGGTAATCGCCACCAAAGCAAAGAAGACAAAGTAAAAGACTGGGGGCAAGTTTGCTATCTCCTTTGTGTCTATCATGTAAGACACAGATTTGGATTCAGAGCCCGAAGAAGATACATCATCAAGCCAAGCAGATACTCGGCAAGTTTAGCTTGCTCTCACTCCATTGGAGACACCTGTTGACGTAGAAGATCCTGCGTTTGCCACCTTCATCGTTCCGGCAACATTAGCAAAAGAGAAACCAATCTTTTTCCATAGATCGGACGCTTCTTCATCAAATTCTTTGCTTGAACATTTCCAAAATAAAGGTATACCTCAACTATCCCTGTATAGTCAGATGGCACAAGCTATAATGAAGAAAATGGGCTATGACGCTCAAAATCCAATCGGTTTGGGAGGTGGCCGCGGTATTCTTACGCTATTGGAACCCACCCTGACCAAAAGTCAGCTGAAGGATTGGAAACTCCACCGTCACATTGACAAGTCTTCATATGAGATGGGGTATGATCCTGATACTCCTTCGAGATAGTTGACACAAATGCTGCAAAGTCGTTTTGCCAACCAGGCCTCAACATCTCGAGTCCATGAAGACATCGATCTCCCTGAATATCTCTTTGAAGAGTTTCCTGATAAGGATCCAGAAGGCTCATCAAATTGGTACGTGATAAGTCCTTAAAAATGTAATATTTTCTTATCATTTTAGAGTAATTAAGGACTTAATCATCAAATCATGGACCATTTTAGTAAAAAATTATGATTTTATGTTTTTGAGCATCAAAGTCTAAATTCGAGTCAAAATTCATCCAAAAATTGCATTTTCACATAAAATCATGAATTTCTCTATTTTTGGCATTGAAAGTCACAAATTTCCCATCACTTTTTATTCACACATGAAATGATGAATTTTCTTTGTACCATTGATTTAATTGAAGAAAACTTGATAAAATGGTGACATTTTATGCATTTATTTGGTGTGAATTGGGCCCGCATCTTGCATAATTCCTTACCTATATGATTAGATTATTCTTTGATCTTTGCTTTTATTTTTGTAGGGAATTTCAGAAATCGGGGCCCACGGAAGAGAATTGATGAATCAAATGCACCATGGACCCACCTTCCTTTGGCATGGATCTAAGGTAGGGGCGGCCATGGTAGGGTCCGCTCTCATATGCAAGAAGAAAATCAGATTTAATCTCTTGAAGATAAGTTCCAAATTTGTGGGCCATGAGATGATGAGGTGTCCTATCTACTCTCCAACAAATATTGCTTACATGTCAAGATGGATGGCTAAGATTCAACTCAAGCCAAACAAAGAAGAAAACAAAATTGTAAAAGAAAGTCAAGCCAAGGTAGGGACGTCCAAGCATGGGATAGTTCAAAGATTGCATTTTTTCCAAGTATGGCCCACTCCTATGTCATGTTTGGGATGAAATTAAATTCAGATTTGAAGAGATGTTTAAGGTGGGCCATGCCAAGAGGTTTTTCTAGCCATGAGGAGCTCAAAAGATTGAAGTTTGCAAACCAAGGATTCTCCTTACCAAGTGTTGCACGTCCAACACCACTCCAAGAAGATTAAAAAACGTCCATGAGGGGGGCCACATTGTTTTAAAATTTGTTTCAAATCTGAAATTCAGATTTGAATTGATCCTTAAGCCAAGTGGGACCCAAGAGAGGGAGTTGCATGAGATAAGAACAATCCTAAGTTTACTAGGATTGTGAGCCAACCCCTAGAAAATCTCTCAAAAACTCTCCTAATCCTACTCCAACTTGGACCACACACTACTAATCCTTACCCAAATCAAAACTTTGCAACCCAAGCAATCAAGAATATATAAATAGAGCCAAAAGAGGGCTGGACGTGCATCATCATCTCTCCATTCCCCTTGGACGACCAGCAACAATTATTCCCCCTTTTTCCATTAATTTTTCTTCATCTCTCCTCCTTCCATCAATATTTCATCCAAGGCCTTCCCTAAGGCACACTACCACTTGGATTTCTACGCCATCGCGCCGCCGCCGTTGCTATCGTCACTCCACCATCGGACCAGCCATTCATCACCTTCCCTTGCTTGGATTTCAGATCGCGAAACGAGAGCCGGTTGGATCGCCGTTCAAGACCGCGAGTCCCTCTCCTCCGTTTAGTGTTTCTTGTGTCTATGGTAAGGTTGGATGCACTTTATTTTTATTAAAAGAATTTTGTAATGGTTATTTGCTTGTAATGGGTCTTTCATTAATAAATCAAGTTTATGAGGTCTTGGTCTTCACCAATGAGTCAACATTGAATTTTTGTGCGTAGTGACAGTGCGCACTTGGTGCGGTGGTCTTGATTTTTCTTGATAACATTAAGCAAAGTAATTATTGCAAAGTTTTAGAATTAAAATATAATTTCTTTATTCTCTGATTTTATTTTATTTCATTTTATTTTTCTATTTTATGCACCTTAACAATTATTGCAATTGGTTGGGCTAATAAATCTTATGGTGATGCAGTGGTTAGATTAGGTTTCTAGATTAGGATTTTAATTTTCTTTGGTTGTAATTAATATTTCAGATTTGTAATTAACTTTTAATTAAATTAGAAAATTTGATGTGTATAGTTTTTTTAGGCTAGAACTAGTTTTTTTATTAGGACAGGTTTTGCGATAAATAAACTCTCCGTGGATCGATCCGGTTTCACCGGTTTTTACTACAATCGCGGCCTTGCACTTGGGGCTACGATCAGTACGATTTCTCTGATGATGAAGTGGAATTGTCCGATGACACAGGCACACGGTTTTCTGACCCAGAAGAACCATTGTCTCCAAAAGAAGTGCCTTACTTCGACGTAGTTTCAGCAGGTGTTTGGGACCACCACATAGCAAGCCTTGAGAAGAGTACCCATCAAGAAGATTTATGGACAGAAGTAGAGCCATGGTCAGAAAATGCTTTTGAAACTCTAGATAGTCTTGTTGAGTTGGAAGTCTCCGAAAATATTATGGAAGAACCACCTTCAAACCTTCCAACAAAAGATTTTGTTCAAAAGATAGACTTGGGAACACCAGATAACCTACGTCCTGTTGTCGGATGTGAATTTTGCCCCCCCCCCGAGAGGGGAATCGCCATTCAATAGTGTGAGATAAAAAAATACATCGAAAATGAGGATTTCGACTACCCTCAAAATCGAAGGATCACGATCGCCAGTAACGGATTCGGCCGTAACACTGTCCTTCGACGAAAGCCGAAAGAATGCGGGAGGAAAATGGGGTGGGTTCTTCTCTCGTCTCATGTGCCGCCGGCGACGCACGACGGTTGTCTCGTCACTTAATTTGGGCCTTTCAATTTGGGTCGAACTTGGGTCAGGGGTCAAATTACGGGCTTCAAGATGGGACCATAATGAACTAGGCAGGGGAAATCAACATCCAGGGTTGAAAAGACTAATTAAAGTTAAATCCAAGTATTCTAGGGGATAAGCGAATTAAAATGAAAATAAACTAAGAAAAAAAGGGGAAAGGTGCCAAATATTTAGAAGAGGATCAACCCCATTCCTGGGTACCCTCTTCGATGTCCTTTGACGACCTAGGGTTTAAAGGCTGATTCTTCGAATCGAAAGAATGATGCAGACGAAACTTCGAGTTGTGATTTCTGTGGGTTTGCGTGCGATACGCAGGTGATAAAAGTGCATGGCCGATGATGGGCCAGAAGTAAGATAAAAATGGCCGATGTTGGGCCGGGATTGATTGAGGGTGGCCAATGATGGGCCGGTAGTAAATAAACTGATATTGGGGTGTGTGAAATCACTCATCTCGTTTCGTCATTCTCATTGATTCAGGTTCTCGGAATCAGCCTCTATTCCCTTTAATCATTGAGTTCAGATAAATATTTGGCACCGTAGGTGGAGGAAAAGAGAAAAAAATATTTTTGGAATTGGTTTTGTTGGTTTTATAGTTTTTTTTTGTTTTGGATTTTAATAATTGGGGCTAGAAGGGCCTAACTAGGGGAGTTCCTACTTGGATTTAATCTAACTATTCCATTTCCCTAATGGGGCTCTATCCTATCCTAAGGTCCTAACCGCCCACATCCACTCTCCCGGTCCCTTAGCGGGGCCCGGAGAGCGAGTGGGACCTAATCAGTTGGGATTATTGAAACTAGGGTAGTCTAAGCTGGCTAGGGGGAGACCAGATCTAGGTCCGGAGTCTGACCTAATCAGTTAGGCTATAGTCTAATTTCTAACTCTAATTTATTAATATTTTTTAGAGTTTTTGATATCTTTTACTTTGTTTTTGGTCTTTTTTGATTTTTATAGTTTTTATTTTATTTTTGAGTTTATTTATAGGGCCTAAGATCCTAAATTAATTTATCCTATTGAAATGGGAAGAAGAGGGGAGTGAATTTCTAATTTTTTTTTATTAAGAATTTATTTGAAATTTCCTAAATAATATTTTCTTATCCTAATGAGAGGAGGGATGAAAAGAACTTAATTATTAAATTTAGCCTAATTATCCTAATTAATAGGGTAGCTAAAGTCCTATTTTTAATCTTTACTTTTTACTTTATTATTTGGTTTTCTTTTTGTTTTGGGGTTTTTGTTTGTTTATATATATTTTTTTATTTATAAATTATGCAGTCCTAAATTGCATCTAAAAGAATATGAAATAAAAATGCAATCTAAGTTATAATGCATGGGCAGGTTGGATGCATGAGCATGTTTTAATGCATGAATCAGGAACAAATTAAAACAAGCCATGACAAAAGGAAAGAAAAATGCCTATTTAAATGAATGATCATATTAAATGCATGGGCATAATTTATACATGAATAATGAGGTATAAGATAAATGGAGAATTAAGCCTAATAGAATAACATAGTCTCAAGCATTCATGTATGGGCTCGGTTTGGAAGAGCGGGTTCTGAAATGGGTTTGTGAAAGTGGGTATAACAGAAAGGGGTGTGCGTGAGTGTTCAGCAGTGGAATGAATGGTGCAGGGAAGTGGAGTCAGGCGTGAGTGCAGTAGGGGGTGCAGGGTTGGGCGTAGTGCGGGGGCTGTGGAGGAATAAGGAGAGGAGAGGAGGGAAAGAGAGGGAGAGAGAGGGGTGTAGGTGGGTGCGGCGGTGTTGCAGGGAAGTGGAAGAAGAGGATGGAGAGGGAGAGAGGAGAACAGGGAAGAGGGAATGGAGAAGAGGAGAGAGAGTGACAGAGAGTAGAGAGGAGAGAACGAGAGAACGAGAGGGGAGAGAGGGGCTAGGCAGAACAGAAAGAGTTGCAGGGAGGGAGAGAGAGATGGGTTGCAGAGGGAGAGACAAATGGGGAACGGAGAGGTGGAGGGAGACGGGCGAGAAGGAAAGAGTGAGAGAACGGGGAGAGGAAGGTGAAGTAGGAGGGGAAGAGAGAATGAGAGGTGGAGTGGGGTGATGGCAGGGCGGAGAGGAGGGAATGAGATAGAGGGAGAGGAAGAGAGTAGGGGAGAGAATAGAGGGATGGGGAGCGAGAGAGAGGGAGGAAGGTGGCTGCGCGGGTGGCAGAGGAGTGGAAGAAGAGGAAGGAGAGGGAGATAGGAGAACAGGGAAGAGGGAGAGAGAGGGAGGAAGGTGGCTGCGCGGGTGCCAGAGGAGTGGAAGAAGAGGAAGGAGAGGGAGATAGGAGAACAGGGAAGACGGAGAGAGGAAAAGCAGGAAAGAAGGGGGAGAGGGTGGCGCGCGTGAAGAGGGTGAAGGAGAGAGGGTATAGAGAGCAGGGGCTGGCACTGGGAAGAGAGGAAGAAGGAGCAGGGGAGACAGAGAGGATGAGCAGGTGGGTGCAGGGGAGAGACAGAGCAAGGGGGAGAGGGAGGCAGAGAGGATGAGCAGGTGGGTGCAGGGGAGAGACAGAGCAAGGGGGAGAGGGAGATTGAGAGGGAATAGGGATAGAGAAAAGAAAGGGCAAACCGAGTAGAGAGGTAGAGAGAGAGATGGAAGTGGTGCGTGTGGGTGCAAGGTAGTGCAGAGAGGGGAAGAGGGGCGTACCTGGTGGGGAGGTCTCCAGCGGCGCTGCGTACAGGGGAGGACGGAGAGGCGCTGTGGAAGACGAAGACGGGTGCTGGCGTGGAGGTTCGGGCTTCCGCAGGGAGATGATGGAGGGTGTGAAGGGGCGCGGGGCTGCTGCGGCGGACGACGGTGCTGCTGTGTGAGAGGGGCTTTGATGAAGGGAAGTTGATGGCGGCGTGTAAGAAGGGTCTGGGATGGAGGGGAAGATGAGGTGGGATGCAGGTGGGTGTGGTTTCTGGGAGCGTGGGTTTTGCGAGGGAGATGGGATGCGCCCGATGAAGTGGGTGATGGGATGAAGGTGATGGGTAGTAAAGATGGTGGGTTCTGATGGTGCAGGGGGATGTGAGAGATCGGAGAGGTGCCGAGATGGAGGCGCGTGGGTTAGAGAGGGGAAGAGGATGATGGGGGAAGATGGTGATGGTGGTCTGGAGAGGGAGATGGAGTTGCTGCGACAATGAAGAAGATAGGGAGATGGGTGCTACGAGAGATCTGGAATGGAGGGGAAGATGAGGAGGGGAGAGAGGAGTTCTGTGTGTAGATCGAGATGGAGTGATCGGTTTCGGTAGGTAGATTGAGAGGGATAAGGCCTGGGTTCGGAGAGAGATGAGAGGGATAAGGCTTGGGTTTTTGAAATCGAGAGGGATAAAGAGATATCAGGGGGAAAGGAGAGAGATGTATGTCTGGGATGGGCCACGGGGGAAGATGTGCGTCTAGGATGAGAACCATGGGGGGATAGAGATTGGCTCCAGGGAGTTGGAGATGACGAGGGAGAGAGAGATCCCAGGAGAGAGTGGAGAGTCCAGATCTCGTGGACTGTCCTTTCCCATGCAGCTAATGGGCCGAGTTGGGTCAAGTCAAGTTCACGTATGGGTTGGGTTTGGTGAGCTGGGTCTGATGGGTTTAGATCCGGGTTCATTGGGTCAGGTTCAGCTGGGGCTGGAGCTCATTGGGAGCTCATTGGGCCAGGCCTGGTGGGTTTGGATTTAAAAGAAACTAATTCAGGTCTAAAAAGTAGAGTCCGATGGAGATTAGTCGGGTTGTCATTACCGGGGCCCAGGTTTCGTAGATTTCAATCTGCTCGTCGGATTTCGACGTTCTACATATTGACGGAAAGCTCTCGGCGAGTAGGTCACGATGAACCAATTTTTAGGGAAATCAGAGGTCCAGAAATGATAGGTGATTTTTCACGCGGGCGTAGCGGGGGTGTGGGACCCGCTGTCATGATTTTTGATCCGCCCGTCAGATCTTGGAGTTCTATATATGGGCGGAAAGCTCTCGATGAGTAGATCAAGATGTGCCAATTCCCTGGGTAATCAGAGGCTTAGAGATGATGGGTGATTTTTCATGCGGGCGCCCCGGGTTGTGGGACCCGCTGTCATGATTTTTTATCCGCCCGTCAGATCTTGGAGTTCTATATATGGGCGGAAAGCTCTCGATGAGTAGATCACGATGAGCCAACTCCCGGGGCGATCAGAGGCCTAGAGACGATAGGTGATTTTTCACGCGGGCGCCCCGGGTTGTGGGATCCGCTGTCACGATTTTTGATCCGCCCGTCAGATCTTGGAGTTTTATATATGGGCGGAAAGCTCTCGATGAGTAGATCATGATGTGCCAATTCCCTGGGTGATCAGAGGCCTAGAGACGATAGGCAACTTTTAACTCGGGGCCTAATCAGGACATCATTAAATAGGGTGCATTGAATTGCCCCTCATAGGGTGCCAAAACGAGGTGTCTACACCTGTATTCATAAGTAAGAATATAAAGGATGATGAGTTGCCTGAGTATATCTCTTTTCTTCGTGAGTTTGTTGATTGTTTTGCATGGTCTTATGCTGAATGCCTGGATTAGGCCCCAAAATAACAGTTCACAAATTCAACTTTTAAGAAAATATCAAGCTTGTCAAACAAGGCCAAAGTAGATTCCGTCCTGATGTGATGGAAGAAATTGAACAAGAAGTTTAGAAACTCAAAAACATTGGCTTCGTCCCCGAGGAGCAGCATTCTTAATGGTTGGCCGACATTGTCCCTGTGACAAAGAAAAATGGGCAAATCAGGGTTAGTATTGATTATAGAGACCTGAATAATGCATGCCCGAAAGATGAATTCCCGCTCCCCATACCAGAGGTAATGATTGACAACACCTGAGGATTAGAGTGAATGACTTTCATGGATGGCTTCTTTCGCTACAATCAGATAAAGATGCATCCCAAAGATGAGAGGCACTCATCATTTCGGACCCCATTTGGCGTGTATTGCTACACTGTCATTTGGTCTGAAGAATGCGGCGCGACATATCAAAGGGCTATGATGAAAATATTCTAAGATATGTAGCACAAGACGGTCGAATGTTTCGTTGACGACCTCGCCATCAAAAGCAAAAGAAAAGAAGACCATCTCAAAGATCTTCGAGAAGTCTTCCTCCGATTTCGCAAACACAAACTGCAAATGAATCCCCTCAAATGCTTCTTCGGTGTTTCATCGGGTAAGTTTCTCGGATTTATAGTTCGGAAAGCAGGAATAGAACTTGACCCCATCACAGTCAATGCTATTTAAAAATGCCATCTCCAAGAACCCTAAGAGAACTAAAAGGGCTTCAAGGAAGATTGGCATACATTCGACGGTTCATTTCCAACCTATCATGGAAGTGCCGTACATTCTCTCGCCTGATGAAGAACGGTATGGACTTTGTTTGGGATGCTGAATGTGAAGCTGCATTTCAAGACATCAAGTTATACCTGACCAAACCTCCAGTGTTGGCTGCTCCTGCAACTGAAAAACCATTCATCTTGTACACATGAGCTCTCGATTATTCTTTGGGTGCTTTACTCGCACAAGAAAATGATGGAGGAAAAGAAGTTGCTCTATACTACCTCAGCCGCATGTTGGTTGGTGCAGAGCATCGCTACTCTTTAGTCGAAAAAGAATGCCTTGTGGTGATGTTCGCTGTACAAAAGCTACGTCACTACCTACTGTCCAACATAGTATACTTGATTTTGAGGATCAATCTCTTAAAGGTCCTTGTCACAAAAGCAAGTTCCCTTAATGCCTGACTTGCAAAATGGTCTATCCTTCTGTCACAGTTTGACATTAGATACGTACCGCAAAAAGTAATCAAAGGCCAAGCTCTAGCAGACTTTCTCGCAGAGCATCCACTGCCTAAGGATTCTCCGCTCAGGGATGATCTCCCAAACGAACCTGTCTACAACATGGAGACTTCCTCGTCAAATGCCACCTGGGACATGTACTTTGATGGTGCAACCAGGACAAATGAAAAAGGAAAGCTGATATCGGGAATTGGCATTCTCTTTGTTAGCCTCGACAAATACATGATTCCACACACATTGTCGGTACTGGAGCCATGTTCAAACGATGCAGCTAAATACCAAGCCCTGATCGTAGAATTGGAACTCGCCCTGGAATCTGGCATCATCATGCTGGAAGCCTTTGTGAATTCTCAACTGATCGTCAATCATATGAATCAGAAATATGAAATTAGGAAGCCTGATCTATTACCTTACTACAATAAGGCTCAATCACTTTGTCAAAAATTCGACATCTGTCACATCACCCACATTCGCAAAGGTGAAAACATCCGTGCAGATGCCCTGGCTGGATTTGCTGCATCTATGGCAATCCAAGAATGGGAAAACATGCGAATTACAGTGTTTTAAAGAAGGATTCTCCCTCCTCTTAACACACATCAAAAAGTTGTCGATTGCCATCGAGTGGTTGGAAGTCGTATTTCCATCCTTAAACCTCCGATTGACGACTGGAGAGATCCGTTCATTGATTATATTATGTTCGGAATCCTACCTGAAGATCCAAAAGAGCGGGTAAGCATTCAAAGACGAGCCTCAAACTTTCATTTGGATATTCCTTCAAAAATTCTTTACAGATAATCCTTCAATGGAGTACTTCTACGCTGCTTGTAGCAACAAGAGGCTGTAGAAACACTCAAAGAAGTGCATGCTGGTCTTTATAGAGCCCATCAGGTTGGTCCTAAGCTCTACGATCAGATAAAAATGTTAGGTTATTATTGGCCTACCATGGTAGCTGACGCAATGCAATTTGCTAAGCACTATCAAGAATGCCAAGTTCAAGGAGACTATGTTCACATGCCTCCAGAATGGCTATACCCTACAACAATCTCGTGGCCTTTTGAAGCTTGGGGCATGGACTTCATAGGTTCTATCTCTCCCTCATCAAGCAAAGGTAATCGCTTCATCTTCGCCGCTATGGATTATTTCTCCAAGTGGTCAGAAGCATTTGTGTTCAGTGAAATGAAGACCTCATCAGTCCTTCAATTCTTGCGCACCAACATCATTTGTCTCTTTGGCATACCTAAAAGATTCGTCCATGATAATGGACAACAATTCCGGGATAATAAATTTTACAAGTTCTGCGATAAATACAAAATCCAAAGTTGTCATTCGACTCTGTATAACCTGGCAGCGAATGGACTAGTAGAAGCCCTCAACAAGACACTCTGCAAAATTCTCAAGAAAATGGTCTCTAGTTACAAAAGAGATTAGAGCGACAAATTGCTTGAAGCTTTATGGGCCCATCGAACCATCGTTCGAGGACCAACCCATAGCACACCATTCTCCTTGGTTTATGGATGTGAAGCAATTGTCCCTTTGAAGGTATAATTTCCTTCCTTAAGGGTATCTCTACAAAATGACATGACGCAAGAAAGCAGTGTCAAATTGAGACTCCAAGAACTGGATAATCTCGATAAAAGACAGCTCGAAGCCCTATAAAGCATTGAGCTTTACCAAGCACGCATGGCAGGATCTTTGAACAAGAATGTCAAGTAACGCACCCACAAAAAGGGCGACTTGGTTCTTGCAGTAAAAAGGCCAATGACTTTTGCCCATAGATCCAATGGCAAATTTGGACCAAAATGGGAGGGACCCTTCATCATCGACAAAGTCTTCTCCAATGGTGCATACGCTCTTCTAAATATGGAGGGCGACAGATGTATGCTGCCCATCAACAACAAGTTCTTGAAGCGGTACTACCCTTGAAGACTTCCTCTATCGGGTCGGAGAGATGCCTGCATGGCCAAAGCCTATTCCTAGGTACTTGCTCGTCAAACCCACTCATTTTGGAATTTTCGTCTTTACGTTGAAGTTCCTAAAAAACCTTAAAACAATGCTTACTTTCAATGTTTCATTGTTAAAAAAAATCAAATCCCAAAAATCCAAGTTGAGGAGCCTCTTCCCCAACTTGACCAAAATTTTCGCTCATTGAACCCAAAAATTCATGGTTTGAAATAAAAATCAGGACCCAGGGATTTCCACCCTAGTCCACCTCGACTTTTACCACCAAAAATGGTTTTTAGTCAAAATTTACGACCCTTGTGTCTTTAAACAAAATGGTTTTTGAAAAAACCGTGGGGAATCGACGTTCAGTCGATACTCACACAAAACCCAAAAATCGGAAGGATGCGAACCCCACTCGATACTTCCAAAACCTTAAATCGCAAGGAAGCGACACCTTGCAAATTTTCAAAAAACCGTGGAGGCGCAACGTTTCAGTTGATATCCATAACTCAAATTTCAAAACAAAAACAATGGTTCGAAAAAAACCTAAAATTTCAAAAATTGTGGGGAAGCGACATTTCATCGATACCCGCAAAACAAAGTTTTTTGAAAAAGCAGGGAGGCGACGCTTAGTCGATACTTGCACCCAAATCCGCGAGGAGACGACATTCCATTTATACTTGCAACCGAATGAGCAAGGAGGCGACGTTCCATCGATACTTGCAATACCATTTAGCAGGGAGGCGACTTTTAGTCGATACTTGCATTTTTTTGAAAACCAAAAACTTGGGTTCTATGCCAAAAATCCGACTTTCACGCAAAAAACCAAAAAGCCAGTTTTTATGCTAAAAACCTGGCTTTCATGCCAAAAATAAAAAAAAAATCTGGCTTCCATGCCAACAAAATAAAACTTCGTTTTAAAAGAACTCGGCTTTCATGCCAAACAAACAAATTTTTTTTGGCTTTCATGCCACAAAATATGACTTTCATGCCAAAAACAAAATTTTGGCTCTCATGCCATAAAACCAAAAATCGGCTTTCATGCCACAAAATCTGGCTCCCATGCCATGAACAAAAAATCGGCTCTCATGCTGCAAAATCTTGGCTCCCATGCCACAAACAAAAAACGGCTTCCATGCCACAAAATTTTGGCTCCTATGCCATTCCAAAATTCAACTTTCATGCCATCTCAAAATCCGGCTCTCACTCCATCTCAAAATTTGGCTTTCAAGCCATCAAGAACCAGGCGTTTTGCCACAGAATCTGGCTTTCATGCCAAAACAACCATTTGACAAAAGATTTTCACAAAATGACTACCTTTTGATCAAATTTTCATACAAACATTCTCATTCAACTTTTACTTATTTTCATAAAAAAAAAAAATTTAAGTGGAACGAGGGAATACAGAAAAAGAGGGTGCCAAAAAAATGTTTATACATGGAGGTATTGAAGAAAAGAAGAAAAGAGTTTGTTACAAATCAGGTGCTCAATCTGACATGGTCTTCAACCAAAGATTAAGCTCCTCAAGCAGACTTTTGGCCTTAGCCTTTAAAGCTTCCAGGCCATGCTTCTTCAAGACTTTGCCATAAAATGTGGAAGAATGCCGCGACCCATCTTCAGCACGAGGAAGCTCTTTCCAGAGAATTTGCCATCGCTCATACTCTTAAGTCTTCCTCCGAAGGTTGCTATCAGCTTCCTCAACCTGGCGAATGAGAGCCCCCTCTCTATCGCGAGCTTCCGTAATGGCAGCCCATTTAGCAGCTGCTTGTTCCTCCAAAAGCTAAGACGCTACTTGGCTTCGATGACCTCTCTATCAGGACGGTGTAGGTTTTGTGTTAGCTTAATGATAGCCAGCTCGGTGACGTTCCTCTCCCGAACGAACTGCTTCCGAGTTTGCGAAATCTCATATACTTCTGATTTGACTTCGCTGGAAGGCTTGACAAACATCTCGTTGAAGAAGTCACCGTTTAGAAGGCTCTTGGTCTCAGTCTACTTGTTGCCTAGAGCGATGACTTCGTCAACAAAAGCCTTAGCACTTGCAACGTCCAGACCAACCTCTTTGCTGTCAGCAAGAATGTCCTGGACATACTTGATCATGCTAAAGTCAGCTTCCAAATGGCCAGAAGAGAGAGTCTCAATCCAAGAACTCAGGACACTCTTCAACACTCTCTTCGCATATTGAAGAGATGGTACGGATGAAGTCTCATCCCTCTCCATCGGCCGGTTGCCTCGTCATGCTTCATGGAGGGATGGTTAATAAACTCTGTCCGATCGAAGATGCTGACGAAGGAATCTCATCATGAGATTTCATCTCTGTTGCACCAAAACTAGAAGTAGGCCCTACTTCTGGATCAACCCCCTTCTCTAGACCCGAAGAAGACGGAGGGACCTCTCCTGTCGCTTCACAACCGGCCAATGAAAGACGAAAATGTATGAATATGATCTTGTAAAAAAATCAATATCAATATTATTACTACAAAGTACCTTTTTCAACGATCGGCAGAGAACTGTCTGCCCCCATGAACTCATCCAGAGCATCATCAAAAGTTGCGTCCATAGATGGTTCAAAATCGTCGGAATGCTCTGGCAAGTCAGCTGGCAAGAAGACAAAAATATGTCAGCAAGTGACAGGAAAGAAAAGTAAAAAGGTGAAAAAGCGAAGAAAATCATACCATGCGGAGATTCTGGAACCACTCCAGAGTCCCTTGGTGCTTCCTCAGATGCCACGACGGGATCCGTCACTGCTTCATCGGCTGGAATCTCAGGCGTCATCAAATCATCATCTTCCGCTAAAAAGAAAGAAAGCAGCGGATTAAAAAACAAAAATCTCTCACAGAAGAAAAGAAACGGAAAGAGAAAAGGGAAAAGCATACCATCATCAATGGTCTTTTCCTCTCGGCTCCTCTTTCCGGCGGTTCATCAACATCCCCTGACACCTCCTCAGCAATGGTGAAAAGGACTTCCAGATTAGGAGAGTCTTCGTGCTGTCTCTTATTTCGGCGCTGTCCTTTTTTCCTCTTGCTTCTATGGGACGGTTTGCTTCAGGTACCCGCCTCATTATCAAAATCAGCCATCTCGCTAGAGTCATCATTGGATGGTCTGCTCTTGCCAGTAGACTCCATGGAAGCCTTTGCTCGCTCCGCTTGCATCTAAGCATCGATCTCGGCCTCCTCCTCCTTCGGCTGTTTTAAGACCTCACCAGGTACCTCTTGTACAGCTTCCGATCTGATGACGTCCTGTTCACGGAGAAGGCCTATCTTATGCTTTTCTCCCGAAAGGAAAACCAAAACTTCCACTCGTTGGACGCCATCTGATTTGCCAAGAGCCTTCCCACGAGACTGCTTTACATCAAGCTCCCTCTTGGAAAGCCCCCGGTACACTGAAAAGCTCTCCACGAACCACTTCGTGAAGCCAACAGTCAGAAAAGTGGGCAATTCAGGATAGGAAATCATGGCGGTAGTGTCCTCCGCACTATAAAAAAACCCATGCATTCCTCCCGTCTTGCAAACCTCCAAGATGTTTCACTTTACTTGAAGGCGCTCCAACGATGCCTTGAGAGAAGCCCAACTGCAAGGCAAAACGCGAAGGAACATACGGCTGAATGTTGATAAAAAGATGTCTATGGTACACCATCGTACCAACACGTATGCTGAAAAGCCATGCCTTCTCTGTGTTGGTCAAAGAATAGTGTCTCCTCGACCCTGCCTTGGTCGAATCACGGGAGACACCAAAATCAAAAGCCTTCTTCCGCAAATCCGGAGAAAGCTTCACTGAAGACTGCCCAATCTCGACGTCCCTGAACCGTCGGATTCTTAAACGGGCAGACAAAAGAAATTCGGAAACGGCTGTCCCTCTAGCCAACTGAATCATAAAAGGGTCATAATCCTGTGCAGTGCCCAATCGGTAGAAACCAGGACAGTGGTATCCATACTACGAATAGAAGATATGGGCCGAAAATACCCTATTCATGGGAAGCCCAAGCCGAACCAGGAAAGTAGCAACCTGCAGTTCGGTGCACAAATAGGAGTAGAGAGCATGCACCAAAGCAAGCCGCTCCCCAAATGCCATCTGACAAGCCGGAAAAATGCAATGCGGCCTGATGTGCGTTCTATCTCCTCCAGCAAAAACAGTCTCACCTAGCCAATTAAGTGAGGTAAATAGCGAGATCTATCCGCGACGCATTATCAGAATAAATGGCGTTTGTACTCGCGAAGAATTCCTTCAAATTTTCTCGCATGACGGAGATCTTATTCGAACCTGGAGTTTTAGCCCTGGCCTCCTGGGTCAAACCCTCAGAAGACTCTTCGCCGTTAAAGAAGTTGGGGGACAAAGAGCTAAAACTCTTCCAACTGCTGCACTTGACTTTCGAGCCCTCCTTCTAACTCAAAAAATTGTAGATGGCGACGAGCTGAAAGTACAATAACCTGAACTCCTCAGTTTGCTCTTCAAGGACGCTATCAATAGGCATGAACTCCTCATAGAGTTTGCCAAGGATGGGCAGCCCGGTGATGGCGCTCAGTTCCTTCAAAGAAAAACCAATCTCACCATTCGTGACAACGAAGGTATTGGTTTGTGGAAGGAATGACTTCAACATGGGCATGAAGGCTTTATCGAAGAAAACCACGGTTTGCCGAAAAGCGCGGACCGCATCAAAGATCTCGGCCTCCTTCAGAATGGCCCCGCCAACTTGTAGGATGTGATCAGGCCATGACTCCCAGCTCGAGTCAGTACTGAAACGACCACGAAGTAGAGAAGGCTTCACCCAATTGCTGCCATCACCCTTGAAAGAGCTCTGCTAGAGAGACCGACTTGGAGACCGAATTCCCAAAATAAAATGTTGAAAAGACATTTGAGTGATTGAGTGAAGGTCATTTGAGGGTAAAGATGTCATTACAACCCCATTCAGGCTCCCATTCAGGCTCTCTAGACTTTTTGCCCTTGAAAATGCCAAGGCCCACCGGTCTCAAATCGACCGATGGATGATCCGAACCTTGGTAGCCGCTGGCCGGCATCAACATGTCCATATGGGCAGGTGACTTCTCTGCATAACCAGAAGAGCCGCCAATAAAAAACCCGGTCTTGATCACATTGGTCCTTTTCACCCAGCTTTGAGGATCTTCTCTCTTAGAACATGTGGGAGAAAGGCTCATGATCGAGACAGTGCGATCGAAGGTTGACCGGGTAGAAACAATTTTCTCCTCACCATCAGCTGTGTAAGAGAACTGAAAACATCTCCTTTGGTATGTTAAGTCGTCAGGGGCTGCATCACTGAAGAAAAAGGTAGGCTTAGGCACAATGATTTGATCGTCTGTGACCCAAGGACGATTGCTTACCACAATCCTGTGAAATTTGTCATCCTTGAGGGCGATCAAACGTTGCCTCATCTCATTTTGGTTGAGCGAGTCACACTCTTTCAAGTTCCTTTCCATATACTATACCTTCTCCCAGGCCTGCCGTACAGCCGCATTGGAAGATCTAGCAGACCAACGAGGCGCATCGGTAATAGGGCCCTTACCCCTGTTCGTTTTGGAGGAACTACCTGCAAATGATGGAAAATAAGAAATCAATAATCAAAATGACAGAATTTTGCTAAAAAAAATCCTAGCGAAATTTTGGCATGGTTCCAGGGTAATTCCAAAGAAAAGGGAAACACTCCGAAAAAGATAAGAAGCTTGAAGATGAGCTCAACATTGCTGCGAGCTCATAATCGATGGAGGATTCTCAAAGAAGGCTCAGACTCAAACATTGCTGCGAGATCAAGCTAGTCTTCTCAAACCTCTACAAAATTGGAAAAAGGGCTCAACATTGCCGCGAGTTCTCCAAAACTTGCAAAGCTCCTCAAAATCCCCACAAGACTAAGAAAGGGCTCGACATTGCTGCGAGATTCAAATCCCAAGATTTGCAAAAAAATTTCAGGTGTGCATTATCATACTTCCAATTCCATTTACAAAAATCATGCATAGAAGGAAAGTTATCATGCATGAGCATCTTGAAATCCATAAAAAAGGGGGGAAAGAAAAAAAAGAAGAAGAGAATCTCTTTTAAAATTTTTTTTCTGAGCTGGCCCACAGGCCTTGGCCCACGGCCACATGGCAGTACAGCTAGGTCCGTATAGCCAAGAAAAAAAGAGAAAAAAAAAAGAAAAAAAAAGAAGAAAAAAAAGAGAAGGAAAAAAAAAAAACGGTGAAAAAAAAAAAACTGTGAAAGAAAGAAGAAGAAGAAGAAAAAAAAACATGTTGAAAAAAAAAGGAAAGAGAAAACACATGAAAAATGAAGAAAAAAAAGGGAAGAAAGAAAAAAAGGAATAAAAGAAAAAGAAAAGAAAAGAAAGGAACCTTCTTTTTCCCACTTCTACATGGAGTTTCTTAAGGAGGAAGAAAACTTACTTGAAGCCGTGGAGGAAGAAGAAGAACTTGAAGATCTTTGAAGAAGAAGGGTTCCTGATCTTAGAGCACTCTCGAAGGCTTTTGCAAAAAGAAAGTAATAAGAGCAAGAGATCCAACCTCCCCTTGCTTTTATAGAAGAGAGCAAATCAAAAGAGGAAAGAAAGAGAGAAGTAAAGAGGTAAGTGCTATAAATTAGGAATCTTCCTAAAAGAAATGGATCTTGAGATATTCTCTCCCAAGAAGGAGATCCTTTGAGAAATTCTCTCCAAGAAGAGAGGGAATGTGAGGGACTTTCTCCCAAAGAAAGATGCTTTGAAAAAATCTCTCCCAAAATCAAGGAAACTTGAGAGATTCTCTCTAAGTGAGGATATTTTTAGATATTCTCAACCAAAAAGAGATATCTTTATATATTCTTCACAAAAATGACACCACATGAGATCTAAGCCATTTTTAAAGCTTAAGGTCCCTTGGGTTAGCCCACATGAGCTAGGTTTGACCACTTAGGCACTAAAAGTGGCTTTTAGTCAAAATTCCTTTAACCAAGAGCATACAAAAATGGTTCCATCCCTCTTTGAGTCAATTGGACCAATACAAGAAAAAAATCCAAGCCTCGTGAGTTTCTAAAAATCCAAATCATCCCACCTCATGAACCAAATTAAGCCAAAACCTTGAAACTGACATTCCACAAAAATCCAAACCACTCCAATGGACCCAGAATTGTCCCAAAGGGTGACAAAAAACCTAACCATGGTCCCCTAACTCGCCACATACAGCTTGTTAGGTCACAAGGCCAAAACCAAAAACCAAATCCCGGTCCCCTAACTTAGCACATACAGTTTGTTAGGTCACAATGCCGAAATCAAAATCCAAAAACCGACCTCCTAACCTACCACATACAACTTGTTAGGTCACAAGGTCAAAAACCAAAAACCTTCTTGACCGCCTGATGCGCCATATAAAGCCTTTAGGTTCACAAGGTCAAAAAGAAAAATCCAAATCCCAAAACCCAATTCAAATGTCATTTTCAAATCATTGCCTTAAAATGGTATGTGATCTCTCTCACTGCCATAAAATCCCCTTGGAAACTCAAAAGGCTACTCTATCAAAAGAAAATGCTCTGAGACCCTTAGTTAAGTCAGAAGCTCTCCTTCAAAGTTTACCTCAAGGCACATTGACTGCAAAAGCTATGCAATTCGTCGCTGTACCTCGAGGGGGTATTTGTTGATACAAAAAATGTCATTTCGCATCTTCAACATCATGGAGCCGCATCATACTACAAACAGGCAAAGCCGCTTTAGCATAAGATTTTGTCAGAATCAAACAAAAACTGCAAGATCCTTCAAAATAGCCAAAAGAAGGGTACACATGAAGTTTCAGGCCATTTCAACACCATTTAGCCTAACTTCAATCCTCCAACGGCTGAGCAGGAGCTCCCGGCGGCGACAGTGTCGAAGATATTAAATCTTCGAGTAGAGCCTACGGATGATCTCAAAACACCTTCAAAGGGCTCCACGCCAAATTTCAAGTCAAATCGACACCGTTTGACCCTCTATCAACTTTCGAGCAGCAACATCAAGCACTCGGCGGCGAGAACCACCAAGGCCATCACTCATGAACCAAAGAACATGGGTAGCTCCTACATGCTTCAAAAGGGTTACACATCAAATTTCAGGTCATTCCGACGACGTTTGACCCGGCTTTGACGCTCGGAAACAAAATCAAGCCTACTGGCGGCGGTGCTCCCTGGGACCATGGCATCTAAATCAGAGCTAATGGATCATCTCAAAATGACTCCAATAGGTTTCCTGTCAAATTTCAAGTCAATCGGACATCGATTGACCGTACATCAAAGCTTGACATCTTCATCGCGGTGAAATAAAGTCTAGCATCGATGGGACCCCAAACAGCTTTGAAACTCAAACAAAAGCCCATGGTTGGTCCTATCTATTTCCTAGGAAGCTTCACCTCAAATTTCAGCTATTCTGACATCATTTGACCTAGTTTCGACACTTGACGGAAAATCGGCTACAAAGTCTTTGGCTTTTTCAAAAAATAGGAAAGTTTGTGTTCTGATTTTCAGCTTCAAAGTCTTTGGCTACAAAGTCTTCGTTAGATTTTCTTCAGGAGAATTAAGTCAATAAGTGAGGAAAAATGTCAAGAAAAATACAAGAGAAAGAAGGACCAAAAAAGCCCGAAAAACGACCGAGAAACGACGACCAAAAGGGGGAAAGACCCCATGGTCGCCGGCGACCTTGGAAATCCGGGTCGCTGGATTTCTGTCGAAAGGGCACTTTTTCGGTCCCTTTTAGCGTTTCGAGTCGGTTGGCCCCTGTGATTTTTCCTGAATCTGATTTTTGAGGCATGAAATCCATCATTCTTCGTCAACATCACGGATCCGCCGTCAAAATAATGAAATCATCATCCAACGCCTCGAAATCACCAACTAGCCGATCAATAAAGCACACTATCTGCCCGATCGATCGAGAAATCGACTGGACAGATATTGCCGGCCCATTGGTGTCAACCAATGTCTGAAATTGCATCGCCATCTGGCATCAAACAACATGTGGATCCATCAGCGATCATCATAGGAAGAATTCCAAAAGACGCGGCGCAGCCCCCGACTCTTCAAGCGACTTGGTGACCAGTTAATGCTATTAATCGACCCGTTTATGACAAGTTAATGCGGTTATTAACTCATTATTTTGGGCAGCCCAATCAGAAGCAAGGAAAAGGGAGTTACAAATCCAAGCAATCATGGCATTAAACCATGTAACTCCCCTCATCATGGAGATTAAAGGCGATTAAATGCCCATCATTCTAAATCGGCCAATCAAAAGCTAAGAAAAAGGAGTTACAAAATCAAGAATTAAATACAGGTAACTCCTCTCATCATGGAGCATTAATGTAATCAATGCCCATAAACTCATCTAATGGCCACCAAAAGCCTATAAAAGGCGGTCATTCGAAGGAGAAAGGGTCCTGAAGAATCCCCGAAAAATTGCTAGAAAATTCTCGGAGAAATCTCTGCCCAAAGAAGCTCGGCTACTTTGAAGAGACTCTGCTGCAAGAAAACACCACAGGGTGATCAAAGTCCCTTGGGAGGCCACCCTCCCCAAGGTTCCCCCTCCTTCTATCCAAGATGGCTAGATGTGGCTCTTCAGCTTGTCTACTCGGTTTTTTATTGGATATAGGACATTCCCTTGGTCTTTATCCTCTAAAAATCTGAGGTCCAAGTCAAGCCAAATGAGTCAAAGCATCAAACGGTCTCATCTGAAGGACGATGGCGGAGTCCATACATGACTCGCGACAGTATCTGAATGAGTCCCCACAATCTCCTAAGAAGTTAGATCCCTTTTCTCACTTCTTCTATTGTATTTTGTATTTTTTTAAAGAGACAAAAAAATTACAACTCTTGTCTTTCTTAATTGATGAGATTTGTAAATTCCTTTCACTGCAAAA
The DNA here is from genome assembly GCA_029852735.1 of Persea americana. Classification (NCBI taxonomy): domain Eukaryota; kingdom Viridiplantae; phylum Streptophyta; class Magnoliopsida; order Laurales; family Lauraceae; genus Persea; species Persea americana. Next base: position 38,531,603 of record CM056817.1, read on the forward strand.
TCGCCTCCTACGGCACAAAATCGCCTTTCACGGCAAACAAAAGAAAATCGCCTTTCACGGCATTCAAAATCTGTCTCTTTTCTTAAAAATATATGTGCAATGGGAAGTTAGAAAAAAGTTTCATTTCCTTTCTACTTGTGACAGTGGGTCTTCAGATCACCATTTCTAAATTCCAAGTAGAATAGAAAATCTGGCATACTTGTACAAAAAATGCTAATGCTCGCTTTTTGCCCCTCCGTACCCAGGCAGACCCGGGGCGGAGGAAGGCGAGAAGCCGGGTCCATCAGCTATATAAGCAGTCGTAGGGCAAATAACATACAAACGCTTTTTTCCTTTAGGGCTTGAATCGCTGAGAAGAGAACAACCCCGAAGCACAACTCCGGCGTTTGTATTTTCATACCAGTAGAACTTGAGCTTACAGTCAGAAGGAGCCTTTCGTCCTTTTTTCCATTATCTGTTAAGATGTCATTTCTCTGAAATTTAAGGAAGCAGCAGAACATGCTTGTGGACAACAACAAAGTCCCTGTTGCAGTTACAACAATGGAGGCAATAATGGTAGTGTTGCTTAGAGGATCAGTGTTCCTTCAACTCCATCAAATCTAACCCGCAATTAATTTTTCTTTACTGCTCCACCTGTGGTCAACATTTTGCCTCATGCTTTAGTAAGTTTTAACACAAATAAGTATACAATGCACGGAGCATAACTCTAGAACAAGGTTCAAGAGAGAACTGCAGAGCAGAGCATAAGAGAGAACAAGGTCTCACTATAGCGAGACATGTTTTCGCTATAGTGAGGGGCCCGCTATACCTCGCTATAGCTTCCAGTAAGGGGTATTTTCGGAAAACAGATAAAAGCCCATTCGTACACTTTCTCCTTTTTTGACTTTTCCTACCCACTTTTCCTATCCACCTCTAGCCTTCATCTCTTTCATTTCCTTTTCCATCTTCTTAGGTATGATCCTCTTATCTTCTTCTCATGGTAAGCACTTGTTTTTTTCCTATTACATTTACTTGTTTGGTTGAATGGGTTGGGGATTTTGGAAATCTATGATCCGGAACTGATATGGCTATCAGAATGGTTGCAATTTGAGGTGGAAAAGCTTCACAACCATTATTGCCTTTTATGTGGTCATAAATTTCCAGGCTATCCCAACGTTACAGCTTGTTCTGCCGTGATTATATTTTGATTTTATTTTTATTTTGAGACCTTTTTCTTGATTCTCGGCTCCACACTCATCATAACACAAACAGGGAAAAAAGGCCCAAATGACAGTTGCATACACATTCAGATCATATATAGAGAAAAATAATAATATTTAAAAAAAAGTGCTTTTCATTTGGTCTGATTTAGTGTTGTAGTAGTACAATAGTACTTTTCATGCTTCCCCCTAAAAACCCACTTCAGATCTACCTCCATTGAAGCTAACAAGTGCTAAAACACTCTACCATGTAAGAAGATCTACCTCCATTGAAGCTAACAAGCTAAAGTATAGATGAAAGAAGATAGAATGGTAATATATTCTATCGGAACCTACAAGCCAAAATGGAGAAGATGGAAACAGATGTCTTCAGTTTGTGGTGTAAAAATGTATTATATGGTGGGGTGGGAGTAGGTGATGATGCGATATCCTGCGAGTCTGGATGTCGATATCAAACAGTGCAATATCCTACGAGTCTGGGATATCGAATCCTGGGATATCCTGCGGGCTTGGGATATCGCAGGATAAAGGGTAAAACTATCCCACTTTGGGCATCCTTTTATGTATGATCTTCTATTAGGCAATTTGTAGTATTTCGTCCAGTCTTAGGTAAATGTTGGGTTTCGGAAGGTCTGTACGGTAATTCCGCGCCGTCCCCCCCCACCCCACCCAAAAACAAAAAAAAAAAAAAAAAAAAAAAAGGGGGGGGGGGGGGGGGGGGGGGGGTCAGTCTTCCACTACAAAGTCTTTTGACTCCTCTAACCAACTCAAAATCAGGAGATAAACCATTTCCCAAAAGCATCTTTGGCGCTATGCTTGGAACGCCTTATTACTATACTAGTAACAAAGGCTCGTGCTTAGCCCGTGCCCAAAGCTGAGAACATATTTATAATTAAAACAAGAGAAAATATATTATTTAATTGAAATAAAGAGTATTATATAGACACCGGTGCATAAGTATAGTTGCACATAGCTGTCATACCATGATAATGTAATATGAATGAATCTATAAACTAAAAGTTTATGAAATAAGTATATTTATCCAAAATAATAAACTAAAAGTTAATGCATCTTCACTCTTTAATCTTTTTTTTTATTTGGATTCCAATTAATTTTATGAGTTTTGGGCTGAGGTATGTCAATTACATGTCCTTAAAAGAAAAAATGGAACCTTAACCTTCTACACTATATTTTTTCTTTTGATTTAATGAAATATGAATTTCTTTTGTTTTTTCAATATTATTATTACTACAGAATAAACCAATCTAGATTTGTCCACATAAGGGTGTTTTTATATATAATTTTTGCACCTTTTGTCATGATAGGTGTCACGTCTTAATGCATATTTACTCTCTAATCTTTTTTTATTTGGATTCCAATTAAATGGTGGGCCCTAAGCATATGACCAGAAAATAGGCAAACCAAAGCACATTAAAAAAAAAAAAAAATACTATCTAGTATTATAGTGCCATTTGGTGGCCGTTTGATTTGACTTGTGTGGGGCCTACATTGGGTTTTTCTTTTCTTCTTTTCTCCTCCTTTTAAAAACAATTTCCCACTTTGTCGTCTTTCTTACCTCCTCCTTCACTTAAAAAAGCAACAATCCACACCACAATTATTTCTTTCGGAATAGAAGCAATCACTTCCCAAATAGAGGAAAACAAAAAATGCTTCAGATTAAGATATTGGCCATAGTTGATGGAAATTTCAGAAGTATTACATACTCTAACTGACTTTCACATTTTGCCCTTACAGATATTACATTCTAAGTAAATGATATGGGCGAACCAAAATGATGTGGGCTACATTTCGTGTTGTTGAGAATCACACCAAAAATCAATAACAATATCCTTGCATGTATGACTCGGAATGACTTGGCTGCCTATCAGGGTTTCTGCTTGTTGCGCCAGACATGGTACCGGACTACCAGTTCAACCATTGTGAAGAAGAAGAAGATCGAACAATCATAGTATAAAAAAAAAAACTTTGGATGCTTTCTAAATTCCTATCATGACAGTTTGATGGAATTTTCAGTAGTATTACATACTCTATGATGAATTTTCACCATCTTGTGGTTGGTGACAAACAATGTTGTGTGCCCCACAACATGATCAGTACCTAGTTCTCTCTGTTTTCTTGATATGTTCTGTTTGTTTTCTATGTGTTTTTATTAGGTATTTGTGCTTCATGGATGCTATGAAATGGGAACAGAAGGGAAGAAAATGAATGTGCATGGGTTTAGTCAGATGAATGGGCTAGGAGATGGGTGCAATAGTGAAGTGGGTGTAGTAGTGAGGGTGTGTGTAGTGAAATGGTGGCAGGGAAGGAGTGTCCAGTGGATATGAGTGCAAGGAGGCAGCGAGGGTGTGCAACAGGTGGGGTGTAGTGCAGGTGAGATGCATAAAGATGGAGGTGTGCGCAGGGGAGGAGAAGAAGAAGAGAAGGAAAGAAGAAGAAAGAAAGGGGGTGGGTTCAGGGGGTGTGCAGGTGGAATGCAGTGGAGGAAGAAGAAAGGGTGTTGTGGTGTTGCGTGCAGGTGAGGGAGGAGAAGATGGAGAAGAAGAGGAAGACAAGAAAGAAAAAAGAAAGAAAAGGAGAGGTGCAGTGGGTGCACAGGTGGCGGAGTGTAGTGAGAGAAGGGAAAGAAGAAGTGTTGGGTGTTGCAGATGGGTTGTGTGCAGGGAGATGGAGTGAAGTGATGGAGGAAAAGAGAGGGTATGCAGCAGGTAGGTGTAACAGTGAAGCGAGGCAGAAGAAGATGGGGGAGAGGAGGAAGAGAAGAAAGAGAAAAAAAAAAAAAGAAAAGAAGGAGAAGGAAGAAGAAGGTGTGCAGGCGGGTGGTGGTGCAGGGGAAGAAGAGGAAGATGAGGAAAGGAACGGAGGAAGAGAAGGTGGGTGGCGTTGTAAGTGGAGATGGGTGCTGCTTGGGTGTGTGGGCAATGATGTAGGTGGAGAGAAGAATGATGGTGCAAGACAGACGGTGATGCAGGGAAGAGACGAGAGAGGGTGTACCTAGTGGGGGGTTGATGGAGATGCGAGGGGCTGCTGCGGCGTGCGTCTGGGAGGTGCTGCGTGAGTCTGGCAGGGAGATGAAGATGGAGGATGAAGGATGGTGGCAGGGGAAGCAGAGGGGTTCTGCGCTTATGGGAGGCGATGGAGATGGGTTTGCGTAGGATGATGGGCGTCGCTGGAGGGAGTGGCGTGAGCATGAGGGTCTACGTCGTCAGAGAGATGGGTTTTGCGTTGCGTTTGGGAGATGGGTTTTGGAAGACAATGAAAGGGAAGGGAGTTCTATGCCTTGGTTGGAGATAGAGATGGTGAGTGTTGGTGAGGGAGGTTGTAGCTAGAGGTTCTGTGCAGGATGGACAGAGATAGGCGTGAGATGATGGAGGGATGAAAGATTGGTGTGAAGATTGGGTTGAGATTGCTGGGAGATTTGGTAATGCAAATGAGAGATTTTTTAGGAATCAAATCGTGAATTGATGGATCTCTTATCTCTTAATTGAAGAGAGAGAGAGAGAGAGAGAGAGAGAGAGAGAGATTTTAGGAGTTTGAGAAGGCCCCTACTTGAGAGTATCCAAACCTAAGAGTATCTGACCCTCCATCAAATCACCAAAGCCAAACCATCTCACCATCTCACCGTTCGTCAAAGCCAAACCATCTCATGTTTTCTTTTGTATTTTTCTAAAAGGAGAGTTTTTTCAGGACTGAGGTGACACCCCTCATAGCCTACCTTTCCCTTTGCTTTAATATATATAATATGCTTGTCACTATCCAAGCCACGCACCCATGGCTGTCTTACCTCTTCCAAAGTCTACTGCCCATTTCGGCCACTTGATAGGTGGGGTCAGTGGAACTCACCAGCATGTACGACCCTCATTTCAAAATGGTGCTCTGTCGCTAGCATTCTGGTGCCACCCTAGCCAACCTTGTTAATTTGTTATTTAAAGGAGAAGCAGTGTGAAAAGTACCTCCACTGAGGCATTAATGTGTTGCATGCACTAAATTGATTGGTGGGGTCAGTGGACCTCACTAGTATGTACGATCCTCCTTTCAAAGGAACCGGATCCCCTGTTTCGTCCAAACAGGGGAGCCCTGTTTGGACGAATCAGGGGAGGACACCTGCGGGGGCGAAGGGGGGCGGAGGAAGAAAAAGTTCTTTCCCTCTTTCCTCCGCCCCCCTTCGCCCCCGCAGGTGTCCGCCCCTGATTCGTCCAAACAGGGCTCCCCTGTTTGGACGAAACAGGGGATCCGGACTCCTTTTCAAAATGGTGATCTGTCGCTGGCATTCTGGTGACATACTCGCTTTTGCTGTTAAAGTTAGTGTGAAAAGTACCTCCACTGAGGCATTAGTGTGTTGCATGCGCTAAAGTGAATTCCTACGTGACCAGGTTACATGCCTATCACATATTGGTAGTGTTATCCTCCTCAAACACATTCCATCTCTCAACCTCTTCCAACTTGAGAACCTCAACTCCCATCTCACAACCGGAGACCATCCCAAACAAGAAGGAAGAACACCCAAATCCTCATCGGATCGGACACCTCACCACTGTCAGGATTCAAATCAATGGAACAATCCCCACATCATCTGAATCAGAATCCAATTTGAATCCATCGAAATCTGAAGAACATCACCATCAAACTGACATATCTAAGAGAATAACCCCGATTCGGATTTTGATTCTGAATCTCCACAAAAAACTCATCTTCAGAACCTTCTCATGCTACCCCATCACAGATCTCTCATTGATCTGAAAACGTGTAGCAAAGTCTAGCAAGATTCTTTTTTTCATCTCGCAAATTTTTAGCCGTACCCAAAGAAAAATCCTAGGTCCGCCACTGCAAGCAAGAGGTTGAAAGGTGTAGGTGCACAAAAAATCCGTCGATCCATAAAATTGATCTTATCCAATCCAATCCAAGAATTTTTAACTAAACCAAAGGTATATGGATTAGTGACAGATTAAAGATCTTGTAATCCCTTAGCAATGGATCGGTGACGGGTTTCACCCTCAATCTGTGTATTTAATCCGATCCGATCCATTGACATTAAATATAAATAAAAAAACTTGAGGGGTTTAAATATAAAAGAAGAAAAAACTTCATGAGTCAAAATGTAATTCACTTTTATATATAAGTATAACAAATGAAGCCCTAGACCATATTTCATCCTAGCTTTGAAAGCATGCTCTTCAAATTTTCTTTAATAAAAGATTCAACGGATTGAACGGATTAAACCTATCCGATCCTCCATGGATTCCATGAATTGGATTGAATCGAATCAATTTTTAATAGCCACGGATTGGTGACGGATTCCAAATCCATCAATCCGTAGGTAATGGATTGGTGGCTGATTTGGCCTAATCCGCACCAATCTGATCCGTGTACACCCCTAAAAAGGTGGTATCCATGAGTGTGATTATGTAATTGGGCTGGGGTTGGTATAATACTCGTGTACCTTTTCTATAACTTTGATCTTTTTTACTTTTTTAGCTTTGTATATGTCTCCTCTTTTTAATAAAGTCTACTCGCGTACCTTTTCTATAACTTTGATCTCTTTTACTTTTTTAGCTTTGTATATGTCTCCTCTTTTTAATAAAGTTTTATTACCGTTTCAAAAAAAAAAAAAAACAAAAACCAATCAAGCCTTTTATAAACACCCATATCCTCTTTCCCCTTGTACTCAAGTTCTCTTCTCCACCTCCCCAAACTCAGCAGAAGCAATCATCTTCCTCTCTCTGACTCTCTCAATACAAACACCCATCCTCGCGATTACTCTAGTCTAAGCAATGGGAGCAAGGAATCCCCATGACTTAAGTCTAGAGCTTCCCCTCACAGCAGCCGTTGCACCCGACCTCACCGACGAGATCGACCTCACCGACATCAGCTTCAAGGCGGGTTTCCAATCACTCTCCCTTGACACCGTAATGGAAATCACTGCCTTGCCACTTGAGAAAAACAAGGAAGCCATGAAGATGATGGTAGAATGCAAGAAACACACATGGAAAGACAATAACCTCTCCCAGGCCTTACAAGACTACTTCACCATCACCTCAAACCTGTTGCTTCGGACGACAAAAAAAGAAGACCAAAACGACAATGGAACTTTGGAGCGTTTCATTCAGAAATCCCACTCCCTTGAGCAACAGCTGCGGGCCCAATACACCAAGATTGGTCCTAAGAAGAGAAAATACCGTATACTGCAATTTGTTGCGAGCATCCTTGCGATGATGCCCTTAATCGGTCCACTCAATTTAACAATATTCGTTAGCGATGGCATGCCTCCTTTGATATCAGCGCTTCTTTCATTCGGATTTCTGGCGATAGGCGGGATTGGAAGCAGTGGTGTTTGGTTCTGCAAGAGAAAAGAGAAAGCGATGGGAGTGCAGGAGGAGGTAATCGGCCTAGTGCTGATGTCGATGGCCTTTCGGAACAAGGACTTGTCAATGCAAAATCCTAACTTTCGTAAATTCGAAGAGCGTCAGAGGAAGGACAGGAAAATAATACTGCAGAAGCTAAGCGAATTACAGGAGTCTGCATCTCCTGGGTGGTCTATTAGACCCATCGAGTGGGGGGCGGATAACATTAACTCAGACCGAAGCGTGTATAATTATTAAGACCAGTCACGAGATCCCGGCAATAATTTTTTTATTTTTCTTCTTTTTCTTTTAGCTAATTAAGTTCGGGTGCTGCTTTGTAACGTCCCATCCTTTAATCTTCTATTAATTATAATTAATTACGTAATTAGTTAGTAAACGTGTTTAGAGTCTTAGCGAGTCGGGTTTGGTGTATAGATCACGCGTACGGAGTCTCGTGTGAGCCCGAGTTTGTTTGGTTACAGTAGGGGGGGTGGTTTGCAATTTTGGAAAATTTTCAGGGGTTTTCATGAGATTATGAGTTTCTGTGAGTTTGGGTGCATCGGGTAAGTCTCGACATTTCACGAACTTTAGTCTTCTATCGCGTTTTAATCTGATGCGTCGAAAAGGCCCGATTGTCCACATTAAGGAAACCATGGACTTAAATGCAATTAACCCATAAATCTAACCTAATATAACCCATCTCTCACCCATCTCATTTCCTTCTTTCACTTCAACGTTCCTCACTGCCTCCTCACAGCCTCCTCACTGTCTCCTCACTGTTTCCGGCCACCGGAGCTCCGTTCTCACCGGCCAAGCTCATCTTCTTCTTCCCCAAGCCTCAAAGAACCCAACCATTCCATTTTCTAAGCTTTTCATCAACAACCCACTTCAAGAAAAGCTCTTAAAGCTTGTAGACTACCTCTTCTTCTTCCTCTTTGGTTAGAAATGGATTAGGGAGACTCACTACCACCCTTGGCATGCATTTGTAGGTTTTATTTAGGATTGAGAGTCTTCTTCCCCAAGTTTGAGCTTTGAGTGGATTTCCCCCCGTTTTCTTCTTGAAATTTGATCAAGCTCTTCATCTAAGGCAAGTAGATATTTATATATATTGGTGTTTGGATATGTTTGTTCTTCATTGAATTGATGATTGATGATGTCTAGTTGACTCCTTACTCATTTTAGTTGTTTTGATGAAAACATGATAATAGGCTTGATTTGAATGAAATGGATTGTTGTGTTTAGAATGGACTTGATGAGAGGGGATATGGATGTTTGTGGAGAGGGCAATGCCCTATTTTCTTCCTTGTTTGCAGGTGTGAATGAAGGAAGGGAGTGAAACTCCCCCATTTATGAACCATCTCAAAATTCGGTTTAGAATTATGGAGTCGGTCGGTTAACCGAACATGGGTGTCTGTTAACCGAACTAGAGCAGTCGGCTAACCGAACTTGGGTGTTGGTTGACTGAACTGTAGTTCGGTGACCCTCGGTGACCTGTCGGTCCCAATTCCAGAATATGACATTTTCCTGAAGGTGGAGTTGGACTGTTGGTCAGCGTGTCTGTCAGCCTATCGGCTGACCGAACTGCACTTCGGTTACCTGTCGATTCCGATTTCAGAGAGCTTCTTTTCTGGGCGTTTTGTGCAGTCGGTCGCTATGTCGGTCGACCCTCGGTTAACCGAACCTGTCGGCTGACCGAACCCTGCTGTGGGTTGACCGAATTTCCCCCTTTTTGAAAGGGTTTGTCCTTTGGTCTATGGACTTAGGTGGAACCTTTATCACCCATTGTGGACTCATTTGATTATGTACGAGGGATGTTTTGAGCAGATGATTTCTCGTAGTTATCCTAGTCTTCTCGGGTCCCAATTTCACTCAATTTTGAACGGTACGGGACAACGGGATGCCCTCTTTATATCTATGCGCGAAGAATGTTTGTTCGGGTATCACGAACCTTATTCCTTTCGTTGACTGAGTAGGGTTGTACGAGAATTCAGGAAGAACATTTGACTTAGGTTTGGGTTGTTTATCACTTCTGATTCTGAATCGTACCGTCTGGTACTATATACATGTAATGTCCATGTTCTTTAGCTTCGTTTACTTTACTTTATATTGGGATTACATAAAGAACTTAGATGATAGACTTAGGATCCACTTTGATGTTCCGTTTATTTTGAAATCTGTTTGAAGTGTTGAGACTAGGCGGCTTTGATTGTAAGGCTTAAAGAGAACTACTATGGAAGTTTAAAATCAGTTTGAAGTCTGATTTGATTAAAATAAAGTAGTTTCTCTATTGTTATTGAATTTTGTTAGCACAAGAAAGCCTAGTCCCTCACTGATATCTGTTTAGGATTTTGTTTGTCGGGCACCACTCAGCTGTTAATATTCAACACAGCTGGGGCACCACCTGTGAGAGGACTCTAAATATAGAACCTTGATGCAAGACTAGGCCAGAGCCCACGGGGACCGAGCCGTATGAGCCAAGAGAGGATTTGTATGAGTTAAGCGGTGCCTCTGACTCATGACTAGATACCAAGGGGTATCACTTTGAACACTCTGAACACTCTGAATACTCTGTGATTGGGATGTGTTCCCATCGGTTAGCCTATGTGGATCGCCTATTTTGATGGTTGTTTATTGATTCAAATGCTATGCATTTTCGGTAAATCTGATTACTCGTTTACTCTATTTTAGTACTGCATATCTATGATGTTTTATATACCTATCTGCTTGCCGACCGTCATGTCTGATGATGCTACTCTTGGTGCATAGGTACCGAGCCCTTCTACCTCGATGAGGAAGCGACGGAGGAAGTTCAGGCGGATCAGCCTGATGACTCTTTAGACTACAGTACGGACAACATTGTCTAGCCGTATCGACCCCGTACACGAGTGCCATCATGTTATATCTGATTAGCTTTATCTTTTTGGTTTCTTTTGTTCTCCATTTTCTTTAGGCCCAGTTTTTGTGTGGCCTTTGTTTTGTAACTAATACATTTGTTAACTATCTTTAACTTGAACCTTATTTAATATTTCAGTCTTGCTCTTAACTATTCATGTTTAAGATACCTCGTTTTGTTATGAAGCTTCCGCTAATTGTTGTTTTCTTCGAGGAAATGTTTATCCCTCACAGCGGTCTTCGATCCAGTTGGGACACGATTGGGGCCAAGTTGTATTTGATTAATGCTGAGAAAAATTTTAATTGGCCCTAATCTCACGCATAACCCCGGTTCCACTTTTGGGGGCTTGACATGCTCTGTGAACGAACCAGTCCCGAGATCCAGGCTTCAACAGAGCTTTGTGAAAGAAAGTAAAACTACTTTAGAAGCTAATGAAAGAAAAAAGCAAAAGAAAAAATCAAATTCTATATGTTTGTAAGGAAGATGCACGTTTTGCTTCATGAATTTATAGTCATTATTATTTAGTTATTTTATTTATTTATTTTTGCTAAAGTGGATGCTTCATGAATGAATTTATGGCAGAAACACGCGGGAATGTGTTTTTTTTTTTTGTTTTAATTTTTTTTCCTCCGGCTAAGAAGAAGAAATTCATTAAATGAAAACACAAGATCAACTACAAGACATCCGTCAATTTTCTTTGGGAAAATTACCGTACGGACGTTCTAAAATCCCAAAATTACCCATGACAAGATGAAAGAATTAAAATTACCTAAGAGAAGATCGTACGTAAAAGGACGCACATAGTGGGACAGATGTACCCTGCGATATCCTATGCCTCTAGGATATCCTAGGACTCGATATCCTGTGCTCGTAGGATATCGCATTCTTACCTTCTCCCACTCGTACAGATAATACATTTACACCTCCTTTCTGTTTGCAAGAAGTGAAGCTCCGTTTTTTCACTGCATAAACTGAACACCTCCATTCCGTTTCCAGGAACTGAAGCTCCGTTTCTATCTTCTCCGTTTTGGCTTCTGGGTCCGATAGGATATTACCACTCTATCTTCTTTTATCCGTACCTTATACATTTTATTCGTCACAATAGGTATGTGGTACCATATAATTTCTAAATGCAATAGAAAAACAGCCCATAATTGTAGTATTGATAAACCTTTTGTCTTCTTTGATTCTTATGATGGAAACCGTAAATCAATTATTAATATTTAGATCCCTCTATGAAATGCATTATTTTGTTCATCTTCTTGCATTTGACGTTTATATATATATATATATTTATATACTACTCCCTCATCTTGTATATTTCACCATTAACCTATTTAATAGTCCATTGGTGAAGCCTTTTTTTTTTTTTTTTTTTGGATTTCTATGTTATTAAAAAATGTATGAAGTTGTTACTCACAAGAAAATAAGGCATTCTGAGTCCTTTATAGGTACTAATATTGTGGCATTATATTGTTCCTATAAATCTCATAACAAAGGATTTTATAGTAAAATTCATCCTATGATTACTACATATTTCCAACCCATGCAATTTTTTATTAATAAAATATAATGTATTTTTTTATTGTTTTAATTAGGATGTCAGATGTTGATTTGTGTCTTATACTGCACTTTGATGGAGAGTTAGATGCGGATCGGTCACATCCAATATATAACGGTGGAGAGCAGAAGCCTATCTTTGTCGATAGCAACATAACTTATAATTCACTAATTGAAAAGGTTGTAGCATAAACCAATTTGGAGATGATAAATGGGTACCCTTACATGCAATACATTTATCATACATGCCGAAACTTTACATTAGTAGGCCTAAGGGGTGATGAGGATCTCATGAGAATGTTCAGATTATTTTGATATGGAGTTGATCCTATCTTTTTGTATATCCATAGAAATGATGGTGTTGCGATCAACAATTAACCACCAAGTTTAAGGTATGGAATAAATCACATTACTGCTTGATATCTATCATTATAACTTTTATTACCTAAGTCAATTTGGATGCATAGCAGGTGTACGATATCTCAATTATACCAAGATGATGAGAAGGTAACGAAAAGTATTGGCGTAAGGAAGAGATCGCTCATGAATGAAGCTAATATAAACCCATCAAGAGTTCTTGAGGATGAAAAGGTCGATGAGAAGGTAACGAGAAGTAGTGGCGTAAGAAAGAGAATGTTCATGAATGAAGCTGATATAAACCCATCAATAGTTCTTGAGGATGAACAAGATAATGAGAAGGTAATAAGAAGTAATGGCGTAAAAAAGAAATTGTTCATGAATGAAGCTGATATAAACCCATTAATAGTCCTTGAGGATGAAGTCAGTCTTTTTCCAATTACTAAATCCAATAGGTTTGCACTAAAACTTTTGAAATTTAGTTTTTGAATATTTTTTCCATCAATGTATTTATGATTGATCATCCACTATGCAGGTTTGATTTATCGGGCATTGAGCCAATTCAGTTTGATTTAAACAGTCCAGGCACTGAACCTATTCAGTTCGATTTAAACAGTCCTGGCACTGAACCTATTCAGTTCGATTTAAATAGCCCCGTGGCATGTGCTACTCCCATACCTTGTGGTAGAAAATGGAGCATGTGTCGCAGAAGTTAATGGAGAGAAATCTAATGCAATATAAGACAATAATATTGTTGATACTTTGATTCCTGATTTAGAGCATACTGATGATGAGCATGTAGAGAATTCCCAACATGACATATGGAAGGGAAGACAATTTCCAGATCGTGATTCATTTAGAGAAGCATTGGCAAATTTTGCAATGCACAAAAACTTTGCTATTAAGCCTTTGCAAATGAGCAAAACAGAAGTCACTGCAAGATATGCTGATCCTACTTGTCCGTGGCGTATCCACGCTTCGATTGTGGATTCTGGACCACAATTTCAAGTGAGGACATATAACAGCAGTCACTATTGTTCAAAGCCAGCGATGGGGATGGGACATAGGCAGGCTACATCGATTTTAGTTACTAAGTGGATCAAGGAGCGACTTTGACACCATCCGTCGAACACACCGAAGGAAATTATTACTGACTTTCAATTGAAATTTGGTGTTTTACTTAGTTACAGGAAGGCGCGGAAAGCAAAAGAAATTGCGATGCTTGATATACGGGGTTCTTACGAGGAGTCCTTAATTATTTTGCCCCACTATTGCCTTAAGCTAGAGAGGACAAATCCTGGCAGCGTACTGGTGCTGATTAAGGAAGATGATGATTCATTTTTAAGATTTTTTTGGGCATTTGGGTCAAGCATACAATCATTTCATTCATCTCTGAGACCATTAATTGCTGTCAATGGTGTCCATCTTCGCGGAAAATATCCTGGAATCTTACTCACTGCCGTGACTTATGATGGAGACCGCAAACTCTTTCCGCTCGCATTTGCCATAGCTAAAATTGAGCGACAGGATTCTTGGGAGTGATTCCTTGCTGCAATATCTATTGCGTTTCGCCCTACACAGAATTTGACCATTGTCTTTGATCAGCAAAAAGGACTTGTGCAGGCTGTTTCCAATAGGTTCCCAAATGCATATCATTGTCATTGCGTACGACATGTTGCATAAAATATAGCCGAAAGATTCATGGATAAAGCTATCATGGCTAAGTTCTGGAGAGCGGAAAAAACATACAGAGCATGCGAATATGTGAAAGAGATGGCTGATATAAGAGTTGTTTCAGAGGAAGCATACAAGTACATTGACAATATCTCAAAAGAGCAGTGGGCAAATGCATTTGTAAGGGGCCGACGTTATGATATGCTCACTCAGAACATTGCGGAATGTACGAATGCTTTGCTGAAGGAAGTGAGGGAGTTTCCTATAGCGAAACAAGTTGAAGCAATACGCGCCAAACTGATGGAGTTTTTTGAAGATCAACGCTTGAAATCACAATTGTTGGAAACAGGGATTACCCATTATGCTGAAAAGGTTATAAACATGGAGTTGGAATGTTCACATAGATTGGGAGCGCATCCAGCTCGTCAATGGGAATTTTAGGTTCATTCACCTGGTGAGTATGTAGACGTCGTTTTTCTTGACAAACATTCTTGTACTTGTCGGAAGTGGGACATACTTGGAATCCCATGTTCTCATGCTTTAGCGGTAATCAAGGCCAGAGGTCTCGACCCATACAACTTTTGTTAGCATTGGTTCTCCAGGGACACATATCGACAAACATACAGTTATGTTTTGCTTGCAACACGAGATATAAGGCAGTAGGAGAAAAGAAGCAATGTGCCCCATGCAAGAGGACAACCTGGCCGACCCAAGAAGAATAGAATTCATACGGAAGACCGAGAAAGGAATCCAGTCACGTGCTCCCGCTGTCGAGGAAAGGGTCATAATCGACAAATATGTCGCAATCCACCGACTCAAGAACAATACCATTTCATTCGTACAGAAAGTTGGTGGGATTTGTTGAAAAAGATTGTTTACAGTAACTATTTTTGTAATAGAAAAACTGCTGAAATTTGTTTACCATGACCTATTGCTGATGGTTGTCTGTAAGTCTGTAACAAATGCTAATGCATTAGCAACTTTGTTGACTGTTTGTTTGTTGACTGCTTGTTGTATATATAGGAAACAAGCATCATGTGAATCCTTCTTGTAATAGCCTTTTTGTAATAGATATATTTGGGAAGCATCTAGAAAACAAGCATCAGGTGGGTCCTTTTTGTAATAGCTTTTTTTGTAATAGATAAATTTGTAAAGCATCTGGACAAAATGAATGCAGCCTCTTTTGCATGAAATTATAACACCTTTTTTTTAAATTATTTTCCATCTTACTTTTTGTGATGTTTTTGTTGAATTCTGTGGATTTGTTGTTTTGAACGCAAATGTGCCAGTTAATTGAACATTGATACGCTAAGGGTGTTGGCAGTCTGAAGCAGAAAAGGTTGGATATGTTAAGTTTGGTTGAGTTCATTAGATAATACTGTACAAAATGTTAAACCAAAACATAAAACTAATAAAACTACCATTCAGATTTATTATATAGGTTGTACATAGTCATGGATAACGAAGAGAAAAGAATAAAAAAAAAAAGACAGTTCTGAAGGAGGCGCTTCATTGATGACGAAGCTAGTTAAACATTTCGGTCAGCTGATTACGAATGTCAGAAAAACCGGTTGCCGCCCTTTCGTTCAATTGTTCAATCTGGACAGATTGATCAAACACTGCATGTTCAATGGCAAGGAGACGATTTTCAATGGAATTTGCATCTGCGTCGTCGGCTTGCAATAGGGCTTGCCCCCCCTGAAGACGTCGGAGCACATGTGTATCAGACATTGCTTTGGTTCTGCCGTTTATTCTCTGTCTTCAAGCGACGGGCATTTCATGGGTGTACGCTTGGCAACCTTCCTCAATCATCAATTTGCAGATCATTGCACCAAATAGAAGAGAGAGTTTCCGTGGTTCATCGTAAATTCGCAGCATTGATTCAAGTATTGTTTGTGGGATGTCAACAGAGGTGCCTGTGCCTAATGAGTAGAGAAGGAAAGCCTGATGATAGAGAATATCTGATTTATGGCTTCTAGGCTCGATGTTATGGCAGACAAATGTGTAGAGCAACCGGTAATTAGTGGTTAGACAGGATATCTTCAGGAGAGGAGTATCCCATACAGTGGGTTCACCACACAGAACTGTAGCCACCTCATTTGCTTGTATCACAATGTTATCCAGATCAGAGAATGTATAGGATCTGGGAGCTGGTCTTCGAAGATTGAGTAAAGTGGCAATCCTATTTGTATCTACAGACAGTGTATTTCCTCGAACATATGTCTTGAAACGAGTACTTGAAACATCAAATATGTTGCAATAAAACTCCCGTACCCAGTCTTCAAAACATTCATCAATCAAGTTCATTAGAATCATAAGACAGTTAAGATGGAGCCAGTGCAAAAAGCTTGTATGGGTGAGATCCGTCTGCACAACTATTCTCTCGAATATGACTGTGCGATTGATGAATCTTGATTCAAAACGCTCAGCACACTCAGCATCCTTAAACCGTTCAATATTGAAATGAGAGGAAGACCCAGCTGGTCGCTTTCCTTTATAAGTTTTAGGAGGCATGTTGTACCATGGAGAGTCACATAGACAAATAAACAAACACATAAGGTGTAAGATTTCTTTAGGACAATTCAATAAACACTTAGTGTGCAGGAAAATTATATCCAACTCATATGACTTCATATAATCCCAAAAGCGTGAAACATCATTTAGCACTTTCTTACAGAGTATATAACCAAAAGAAATCAACCGTTAAAATAGATAATACCCAAAATTGAAAAAAAAAATGCACTTCCACCCAACCTTCAATCAAGTTCAAAAGTTCATTTTTCCTTAAGTTCAAATTTTTTTTAGCATCAGGTTGTTGGGCCTTATGCCTTGAATAATGTTGTTAGTGAAACAACAGAACATGTAAACATAAATGGAACTACAGAACATGTGTGTCTGAATTCCAGAATTTTCTTTTTTTTGAGCTTTTAGCAAGCTTCAAAATATGTTGAGATTTGGGCACTCAAGAGATCCCCTTTGTAAAGAGAAATGCCAAAGGTACAGCTGTTTGTGATGAATCCATGAAAACCCAAGAAAACCGCAACCAAACGAGTTAATGTAAGAAAAAAAAAGAGATAATACGCATGATAAGAAGAGGAGTAGAGAAGAGGATCATACCTGTGAGAAGATGAGAGAAGGAATGACAGAAACTACTGATGAGGGTAGGTAGAAGGAATGACAGAAACTACTGATGAGGGTAGGTAGGAGTGGTTAGGAAAACTCAAGAGGAGAGAGGAGAAAGGGGAGAAAGGGATCACATGGGACGAAATTCCTCAGGACGAAAATGCCCCCACGTAATGGACGGAAGTGCCCTCAGGGAAGTCTCGCTATAGCGAGGTCTGGGCTCGCTATAGCGAGACCTTGCTTTGTCCGCCCCTCGCCCTGTCGAGTGATGTTTTTCGCTACTATTTGTCGATGTTCTTGCTATAGCGAGAAAAGAGCGAGACCACTCTCTGGATGGAGAGGCAATGCCTGTTAATTCAATCTCAAGTGGGACTAAAAAGTGAGATTGAGGGTTCTATTCTAGGTGTCACATCTTCCTCCTATGTTACAACATGCACTGCAAAAAAAATAAAATTAAAAACATTTTATTACTATTAAAGAGGAAAAAAAGATTGATGAAGGGTTTAACATGATGCTAAATTTATATAGATGCTTTAGAGAATAAATTTTGTTTTATAGCCACAAACATTTTGAAAGGTTGAATTAATGCAATGGACTGGTGAAACATAGCATTTAATATAAAATTCTGTTGAATGAAAGATTTCTGTTTTTGAAATAGAATAATATCACCATTTAAATAGATGTGCTTGTGTAATTCGTGTTGTTATGATAAAGTGAATTTACTATTAAATGTTTTCTAATTTTGTGGTCCTTCCTCTATAAATATCGCAAGGCTCTTTATGTTCTCAATTTTACTGCTAGATTAATAAAAAGAGCAATAAGGTAAACTCAGTAATCATCTATTTAAAGGAATAAAGATGTCCCTTTAAAATTTCAACAGTCTCTACTACTTAGAACTTCCTCCGTTAGCATAAAATTTGAAAATGCAGCATAAGTTGTCCATACCCCACTTACTGTAAGGAAAAAAAAATCACACTGCAAGTTCTCTACATTGCTGCAAGTTATACAAAATAAATGGATCTAAAAACTCTATATACATGTATACTAAACATTGAACTGTTGTATACATTGCTGCAAGTTAAACAAAACAAATGGAACTAAAGCACTCCATATACATGTATACAAAAGATTGAATTGTTATTTACATTGCTGCAAGTTAAATAAAATAAAATGGAACAAAAAAACTCCCTTGCCTAATCCTAGCATTTGAAATCAAAATTGAACTGTTTACATCATACTGAAACGATCATATACCAAAAAATGCATTTACTAATACGGTATATACATCCCTCGGACTACACTCTCAGCATGGCTGCAATCAATCATCTGTCGTAGATTTGAGGAAACCACTATTTTCCCATTGCTTGTAAAAAATGTCTTGCACGATCTTTTGTCTGTAAAACCACATGTTGCTCTGTGTGAACTGCATGGGTCGGCCAAGTACTAGATGCTCCGCGTATGCCATCACAAAAACTCCACAATCATCCCTGCACAAATTTCCGCACATGAGAACATGCATCCCATCTTCCAATAATACAAACTTCTAACATTTGCATCTTAAACTCACTTATTATCTTGCTTAGGACATGCAAGAGGTATAGTTGGCCAGTGTGCAAGATCGTCCCAACCAAGTTGGGAGAAACAACCGTTAATGAATAAAACATGTACACATGATCTTACATATGTCAATGCACAAAGAAGTAATACTCTAAAATATATAACACATATATTTAAGTAGAGATACACATACGAAATGACGAGTATATTCTCAGTTAGCATCATTATCCAAACTTGTAGACGCTAAAAACAGCACCCACTTAGTTAGATGAATGAGGAACTTGATTAAGGGAAAGACCGAACGCCCGAGACCTGAAAGGGAAGGAGAGAAATGGGGGTCAGAGGCCTTCGCTGCCGTCAGCCGAAGGCACTCCGTTGCTTGAGTTAGTTCTGCAACTAAGCAAAGGATGAGTGGGGGAAAGAAGTAGGTATGAGTGAGTATATGTTTTTACGTACCTTCATGGGGCTAACCCCATGTGTATATGTAGATGGAATTTTGTCTATCTTCTTGCTGAGTGGAGGTAGGTGAGGATAAGGTCCCATCGGGCCTCACCCTAACACTGAGTGGTAGGTGAAAAGGGAACATCATATCGGAAGTTTCCATTCCCCCCGGGACAGCTGACGTGATGTGGTGATAAAGTAAACTCCTTATTTCTATCATGCGCCATCCTATCTGTCAGAGCATGCTTGTACTTCTCATAGGAGTGCGATGGCCCATTTCCGGTCTTCAGTACTCTTATCGAGACCATGAGTGGTTTTGCCGAGCTGACACTCTTTGCCGAGCTACCGAGCTACCGAGACGTGGGTTACCGAGATCAAGACGAACTAGTTGGTACTGTTACCGAGGTTTAGCTCAATCTTGGTGTTATGGTACTTCCCCACACAATTGCGCCCTAACTTTTGACCTCTTAGAGTTCTCTAATTCTTCGAGGTCGGAAGCTAAGTGGTCCTGTCAAACTGGTACCGCTACCGAGCTGAGTATAGTTGCCGAGCTGATACTGTTACCGAGCCGAATGTAGTTGTCGTGTTGGTACCGTTACCGAAGCACAAAAGCGAAGTACCGTGATGGTGGAGCCTTCCTGAGTGATGAGTTTGGAGCAGAAGCTCTTCCTTATCTTGGTGACGGTGGCTGACGTTTAATCCTTATCGAGATGTATCTCTTTGTCTGCCTGAGGCATTTAATAGCCTACAAGGAATGCGCCGCTAGTGCGACGGGTCATTTTCTTGGTGGCCGCCCAATCGCTTCGAAGAGGCGTGAGGGTTGCTCGAGGTAACGCCTCGTACGGTCGTCCTTGAAATTCGAAACGGTTTCTATTATAAATTAGGGTGTCTTCGTCTTGATCTTCTCTTTTGTGTTCATTGGAGAGGGGAGATTTTGCTGGAGAAGAGAACATCGTGATTTTGAGTCCTTTCCGTCCGTAAGTCGTCTTCTTCTACACATTCTTCTCTTTAGGGTTTCTGTTTTTCTTTCTTCACTTTCGTCTTCTCTGAGTCTTGGGAATTGGGGTTTATAGGTACTGGCTAGAAAACCCACAGGCCGTAGCTGATTTTAGGGCCAAATACAAGATCCTGGATAGCGTCCAGGTTAGGCTAGATAACCCTGAGGACACCTTTGATGATAGTATCTTCCACAACGACTGGATGCCATTCTGGTCAGTAACTGTGATAGACGGTGGGGTTCGATTCCCCGTTCATCCGCTTTTGAGGCCGTGCCTCAGAGAATGAAGCTTCTACCCCTGCCAACTGATGCCGAACGACCTTAAAATAATAATGGGGGTGGTAGAGCTGAATATGATCCTTGGGATCAACCTCGGTTTCCCCGACATCGAGGACGTGTATGATCTTTGCAAGTCTAGGGACTTCTACTACCTCCGGGTGAGGGCGAAACGGTCTGGCGTCGTCACCGATTTGGACGACTCCAATAGATACGTGGCAGACGATTGTGTGTTCGTCTCGGGCGAATGGGAGTTTGACGAGTCAGAGCCTGTGGTGTCAAGAGTAGTCTGGATCCCTCGACACTTTGGGACCCTTTCAAGAAAAGACCGAGATCTTTCGGCTTTCTTTTCTTTTTTGCCTTTATTTGTACCGAACTTACATTTTTTGTCTGCTGTGCAGGTTTCCGTCAGAGAAGGCAGATGGCCAAGAGAACTTGCTGGGTGAGAAACGACGCTTGGCTCCGGCAAGTGAAAAATTACCACGGACACAACACCCGAGCCGCCCAGTCGCTTTTGGGGTATGAACCGAGGTACCGTTCCTTCAACAAGAGGAGCGGAACTGAGGATTCTTTAAAGAAAGAGGGAGTGGGGAGTAGGTGACGCTCGCAGTCCCTGTCGGGCATCTCATTGAGTTCGATGAAAGGGCTTCTTCATCTCGTTCAGACTTGGGGCCTGCCGAGACCGCTGCAGTCATCGCCGAGACTTCTTCACGGCCGAGGAGACGAGCCGCTGTCTTTTTTAGCTCGGAAGAGGAAGAAGAGGAAGAGATGCTGCTCTGGCGTCGTCCCCGTGCCGTGGTGGAGGACCTAGAAGCCTTGGCTTTTGGGGACTAGGCCCCAGACGCCCCTCAGTCTGTTGGCGATGCTCCGTTTTCGCCTCCTGCTTCTGTTCTTGTCGCGACCACCTCCGCCCCCATTTCTTCGACTGCCATCGTCGTTAGTGACTCGCCCCCCGTGTTTTCTCCAAGTGTAGGAGGTCGGGAGCGCCCCGCCGAGGTCTCGGGGGAGGAGGGCCGGCCAGAGAAGAAGCCCAGGATCGAGGCCTCGTCCAGCTCTCCTACCGCGCTATCACCCAGCGAGGCAGCACCCCAGTCCCCTATGTCGGACATATGGAGGCTGGACCTTGAGGTTATGGCTGGGAGGCCATTGATCGTAGCGGACCGCGTATCCAGCAGTCCCTACGTGGTCGCTGCGCTGGAGCGAGCATGCACCTTGCCTCTGAACATAGAGAAGTGGGAGAGGCTGGACAACGCGACATTGCTGCTTTCAACAATGCGGTCGGCCGTCTCGGTTAGTTACTGACAAAATCCCATAAGTTTTGATTTCGGTTTCTGTCTTCTAACGCTCGTTCCTTCCGCAGGTGGTGCAGAAATGCTAGGTCGGCTTAGGGAGGCTGGGAGAAGTCGAATCCAAGGCAGCCGAGTGGGAGGCAGAGAAGGAGGGGATCCAGAAGGCTTTGGATGCCAAGGATGAGCAGTTGAGGGAAGAGGTGTGCAAGAATGCCTTGTCGCCGACCTCGAAAAGGCGTCGGCTGAGGTCGAAAAGCTGGAGGGGGATATGGACACTCAAAGAAGGCTGGCGGTCGACTTGGTCACCGAGAGGAACAAGGAGAGGGTTACGTTTGAATCTACCTTGGAGGAGAAGAAGGTCGAACTCGAATCTGCTTTGGTGAAGTAGAAGGCCGAACTCGAAGAGAAATTCCAGGCAGAGTTCGATGCCGCCTACAACGATGGGATCCGAGAGGTGACCGCGGAGTATAAGGCGCAAATGTATAGAATTCGCCAAAGAGCCTGGGAGCTCGGGTGGAGAGTCGCCTTGACGAGGGCAGGAATCCCGGAGGATGATCTTGCTTTCAGGAATCCTCCCAAGTTCTAGAGCTCGGACTCTGCTTCGTCTTCAGTCCCGGGTTCGTCTTCCGCTCCCGGTCCGGCCTCTGAATCTCCTCCAAGGGTCAATGCCGCGATTGAAGCCGGCGCCTCACAGGCCGACCCCGAAGCTTGCCCGGAAGCTGGTGTTGCGCAAACAGAGATTGACTACAACGCCGAGGCCTCCATTATTTGAATTCTTCTTTTTTGTATTTCTTTCCTCATACTGAATTCTGTAAATGAACCCTTCATTCATTAATAAAATGACATTCCTTTCCTTGTTTGGCAGCAATGGTGTGTCTGTTTTTGCTTAAATAGTTGGTCTCGGTCCTCTAACCGAACTCCCTGTATACTTCAAGATAGGTTTTTTTTCTCATGTAACCAAGCTCAGTTCAATAACTGGAATCTCAGAAACCTGTAACCACAACCACTAGGGATGGATTGGACCGAATCTTTTGACCTGTCGTAAGAAATTCACCTAGGTTTTCCAGCCTAAGATGTTCTTGGACGCCGAGGTTGAAGCCTTGAGCATTTAATGTTTACCTTTTTTGGTGGTAGCGTACTTGGTTATGTAACCAAGTGTACCTCTGAGTGTTGGCTCTGTTGCCGCATTGTAGCTGGAGTGATCACCGAGCTGAGAATGGCCGATACTATTACTAAGTCGGAAATAACTTGCACTGTTTGCTAAACTGTAGCTGGTGCTTTCGCCGAGCTGAGAATGGTTTGTACTATTACCAAGCCAGAAATAGCTGGCACTGTTTGCCGAGCTGTAGCCGGTGCTTTCACCAAGCTGAGAATGACTGGTACTATTACCAAGCCGGATATAGCTGGCACTGTTTGCCGAGCTATAGCTGGTGCTTTCACCGAGCTGAGAATGACTTGTACTATTACCAAGCCGGATATAGCTGGCACTGTGTGCCGAGTTGTAGCTGGTGCTTTCACTGAGCTGAGAATGGCTGGTACTATTACCGAGCCGGATAACTTGGAGCATTTCTTAAGAACAAAAGAAAGAGATCCTTTCCAGAAGAATGTTTTTCATTGATATCCAAACTTTGAATACATTTTAGAAATAGTAACTCTTGAGGTGCATCGCATTCTATGGCCGTGGTAACTCTTTACCGTCCATGTCCTCAAGTCTGTACGCAGATCGTCCTGCAGCCGAGAGCACTTTGAATGGCCCATGCTAGTTAGGTGCCAGCTTGCCTTCGTTCGGGTTTTTGTCCCCGGGGAGCGTTTTCTTTAGAACCAGTTCTCCAATCGAGAACCCCCTTTCTTTGATCTTCCGATTGTAGCCCCTGGCCAACTATTGCTGATAGGCAGCTAAGCGGATAGCTGCTGCTTCTCTTCGTTCCCCAGCTAGGTCTAGCTCTCGGACTAGGTTTACATCGTTCAGTCCTTGATCGCAGAGCTCGGACCTCAGGGTCGGGAGGCCGACCTCAAGAGGGATTACTGCTTCCATTCCGTAGGCTAAGGAGAATGGTGTAGCGGAGGTGGAGCGTCTCGGACTTGTTTTGTATGCCCACAGGACACTCGGGAGTTATTCCTCCCATCTTCCTTTAACTCAGTCGAGCCTCTTCTTGAGCCCATCGAGGACTACCTTGTTCAAGATTTCAGCTTGGTCCTTGCTTTGTGGGTATCCGGAGTGGAGTAGACATTCCTTATGCCAAGCTCCTAGCAGAAGTTTCTAAAGAAGTTGGAATCGAACTGAGTCCCGTTGTCCGAGACCAAGGTTCGTGGGACCCCAAATCTTGTAATGATATTCTTCTACACAAAGTTCCTTGTGTCCTGCTCGGTGATGGAGGACAACAGGTCGGCTTCGATCCACTTAGTGAAATAATAGTAGCCACCTCTTATTCCCTAGAGTTCGATGAAGTGGTCCCACAATATCCAAGCCCCACTGAGTGAAGGGCCACGGACTGGAGAGTGGGCTCAGATCCTGCGCTGGCTGGTGAATGGAGTGTGAGAGCTTCTGGCACTTCTCGCATTTTTTGGCGTACAGCTGGGTGTCTTTTTGCATGTAGGGCCACTAGTACCCTTGGCTAATAGCTCGGTATGCCAGTGACCGGCCTCCAATGTGACTGTCGCAGATTCCCTCATGAATTTCATAAAGGAAGTCTTTAACTTTGTTTGAGTGGACGCATTGGAGGTAGGGGCTGGTGTACGACTTCTTGTTGAGCCTGCCATCCGGGGAAAACCAAAATCGGGCTGCTTTCAGCCTGATCTTGTGAGCTTCATTCTTGTCTTCAGGCAGTTGGTCGTCTCTTAGGTAGGTGATGATTGGGTCCATCCAGCTTGGACTGAGATCAACACACATGAGCTGTTGAGGTGGCTGAAGCTCTATGCTTGGCTTTTCGAGTGTTTCTACCTCGACAGTTCTCTTGTTCCCGGCTTCGACAGCCGAGACGAGGCTGGCAAGGGCATCAGCATGAGAATTGGATTCTCTGCCGATCTATTCGAATTCGGCCCTTTGAAACTGAGAGAGGAGCTCTTTCGCATGAGTCAGGTAGGCCGTCATCTTGTCGTTACGAGCTTGGTAGTCTCCGCTAATCTGACTCGTCACTAGCTGAGAGTCACTGTAGACCACTAGTTGCCGAGCCTCCAGGATTTTGGCGCTGTTCAGCCCGGCGAAAAGTGCTCCGTACTCGGCTTCGTTATTGGACGCCTTGAAGCCAAGTGTCAGGGCTTGTTCGATGACAAGGCCCTCCAGGGATTGGAGGACTATGCCAGTGCCAGCCCTTTTGAATGTTGAGGATCCATCGACGAAGACCTTCCAAGTTGAGTCAAGGAACTATTTCCAAGACCGCTCTTGCACTGTCTCAGTGACTTCTTCCTTGTTTTTATTGCCCCCCAGTTCGGTGTCGAGTAGTCTTGGTGCCGAATTCGGAGAGATAAACTCTACAATGAAATCTGCCAAAACCTGGGCTTTGATAGCCGTTCTGGGTTGATACTTGATATCATAATGTCCCAGTTCGACAGCCCACCTTGAGATTCTTTCAGAGAAGTTCACTTTTCTGAAAAGGGTCTTGAGTGGATGTTCTGTAACAACCATTATAGTGTACGTCTGGAAGTAGTGGGAGAGTTTGCGAAAAGCACTGACGAGTGCTAATGCAAGTTTCTCTAGCTGCAGGTACCTGGTCTCAGCATCGAGGAGGATCTTGCTCGTACAGTAAATAGGCCTTTGTTGCCCGTTTTCTTCTCTGATGAGTACCGAGCTCACTACATTACTCGAGACTGCCATGTACAAGTACAGCACTTCGCCCTGCGTTGGTGTTGACAGCAGGGGTGGGGAAGATAGATAATGTTTGAGCTCCTGCAGAGCTTGGTCGCAGTCCAGGTTCCATTGGAATTTCGAGCTTTTCCGCAAAAGCTGAAAGAAGGGTTGGCACTTGTCAGAAGCTCGGCTAATAAAGCGATTAAGCACGGCAGCCATGCTAGTTAGTCTCTGAACTTGTTTCGTCGAGGTTAGGCTTTGTACCTCTTGGATCTCGAGATCTGGTCCGGATTTGCTTCAATCCCTCTTCTGTGACAAGGCTTCCCAGGAATTTGCTGGAGCTGACGCCGAATGCACATTTGGACGCGTTTAGCTTTAATTGGAACTGTCGGAGGATATCAAATGTTTGACTTAGGTCTACCAAGTGGTCCTATGACCTTTTAGACTTGATAACCATGTCGTTAATATAGATTTCCACCGTCTTGCCAAGGTGGGCCTGAAACATCTTGGTGACCAGCCTCTGATAAGTTACTCCTGCGTTCTTCAACCCAAAGGGTGTACTTTGTAGCAGTAAATGCCTCGGGGTGTTATGAAGGCGGTTTTCTCTTGGTCAGGCCCGGACATTGGGATCTGATGGTAACCTCGATAAGCATCGAGGAAAACTCATTCTGTCGTGCCCGACAGTGGCGTTGATCATCTGGTCGATCTTTGGAAGGGGGAAGCTGTCCGTGGGGCAGGTTTTGTTGAAGTCGGTAAAGTCCACGCAGACCCTCCACTTCCCATTCTTCTTCTTAACCACCACCATGTTGGCCAGCCATTCCGGGTAGTGGACTTCCCTGATCGCCTGAGCTTCTAGCAGTTTCTGGACCTCCTCGATCACGACCTCAGTTTGTGGGATCCTTGTTTTGCGAGCTTTCTGGATTATGGGTTTGTGTTTGGGGTCCACGTTTAGTTTGTGGCACATGACCTCCTTGTTCTGTAACAGGAGGTTCAGCAGCTCGGTCCTCTCAGGCTCGGGAAGCTGACTCCCCATCAGAAAAAATCTGTTAGGGTCATTGGGGTCGATCATGATCTCTGTGAGGTCTTCAATACTTTTCTGTGCTGGGGCCTGACTGACATCCTCAAGTTCGGCCTCTATGTCTAGCTCGGCCATGTGAACCTGTGATGACTCGGCTTCGCCAAGCAGCACGGCCATCAGACACTGTTTGGCCATGTGTTGGTCCCCTCTAATCGTAATAACCTCTACTCGGCCGTTCTCGTTCTCCAGTGGGAACTTGAGCTTTTGGTGACGGGTGGAGGGCACGACTTCCATATTGTGCAGCCAAGTCCTTCCCGTTATCACATTGTATGGGGATGATACATCGACCACCAGAAAGTCGGCTTGCTTGGAGGCGCCTCCAACTTGGACTTTGAGGGAGATTCTGCCGTTAGGGTATACGGGCTTTGAGCTGAAACCCACCAGAGGGGTGCGGGCTGCCTGGAGATCCTCGTCCTTGAGACCCATTTTCTTGAAGCAATCGTAGTAGAGGATCTTTGATGAGCTCCCAGGATCCTCCAAGACTCTCTGAACTAGGACGTTTTTCAACTTCAAGGTGAGAACTAGAAGATCGTTGTGGGGGAGCTGGACGCCGTCTAGCTCCTTATCTGAGAACCAGATCTTAGGCCTTCCTGTCCGAGCCATCTTTGCAGCAGGCTCTAGCTCGGCAGTCATCACCTGCTTTTGGTGGGAGGCCCTCCTGGCCTAGGCACAGGCTTGGTTGCTCCCCTTCGGAGGAGGGGCAAGGTGGATGACGTTGATGATGCATTCCAGCTCATCGCTGTCATGATCGTCGTCATTTCGATGTTGAGACCGGCTGTTGTCTCTGCCCTCCTCCTTGACGTAATCCCTCAAGTGTTTGTCCTTGACGAGCCTTTCGAGGTAAGCCTTGAAGGCCTTGCAGTCCTCGGTTCTGTGCCCATTCTATTTGTGGTAGGCATAGAATTTGTTCTGATCTCGGGTGGACGGGTCACCCTTCATTGGTTGCGGCCACTTGAAGAAGGGCTATGACTTGATCTTGCTGAGGAGCTTGTAGATAGGTTCTCTGAAGATTGTGTTTATAGCCTTATAGGTGATAGCTCCTGGCTTGGATTTCTTGTCGCCTCCCGAGGTCGGAACCGAGGCCGCTGCTGAGGTTGATGGGGCCCTGTGTTGGTCCGACTCCTCCCTCTTGGACTATCTCTTGTCCTTTTTGGATGGCTTGTCTTTTGGGGAGAGGCCAAAGTTCTCCCAGGCTCGGGCCTCGTCTTCTTCTGTTTCAATGAACTGGTTCGCCCGAGCCATCAATGCTTTCATTATGACCACGGGGAACTGCACCAGATCCTTCCGCAGCTCGTTGCCTGGCAGCAAAGCCTGTTGGATGGACTTGACAGCCACGTCGTCTGAAGCGCCTTCGATCTGGCTGTAGATCGTCCATAATCTCTTGGCGAACTGGGTGACGTTCTCATTCTGCTGCATCTTGATAGCCATAAGGTCTACGTCCGTCTTGGGATGACCCTATGAGCCTGGAATTTTTTCAAAAAGGAATTTTGTCACAAACTCTGTCACGCCTTTTATTATTCAGGACGTGCCTTAGATCCCATCCGGCCAAAGGAGGAGCCTGATTGCGTCTTGGAGCTGGGCTCGGAGCTTTCTTCTTCTCCTGGACCTGCTATTGGAGTTGACGAATGAGCTCGTCCTTCTCCTGGATAACAAGGTTTTGGGCCCTAATATCAGCAAGGAGGGGGTCGTCATCGCTGTCGGCGTCGGCCTGGTGATGGGATTTTGTCTTGACTGGTGCTGGTACTTCTCCTTGCCTGGTGTGTCCCTGTGAGGGAACACTCTGCTGGGGTTGCTCTAGTGGCGGAACATCTCGTCGGGAAGGTGCTGTCACCCCCCGCGACGAGGAGCCCAGCTGGGTCACAAACTCTTCGACGCTTGCAGCGCCAGACCTCCCCCCGAACCTCTTCTGGCAAGGAACCGGGGGTGGTAGCTTCTTTGATGACGCAAGTGGATGGGACGGCCCCTTCGACGATCCTTCGCCGTTTTTGGTCTTTGGAGGCATGGTGGCTATAAGTTTTCGTTCAGTTGTTTCCAACAGACGGCGCCAAACTGTAGGCGCTAAAAAAAACACCCACTTAGTTAGATGAATGAGGAGCTTGATTAAGGGAAAGACCAAATGCTCGAGACCTGAAAAGGAAGGAGAGAAACGAGGGTCAGAGGCTCTGCCTGCCGTCAGCTGAAGGCACTCTGATGCCTGAGTTAGTTCTGCAACTAAGCAAAGGATGAGTGGGGGAGAGAAGTAGGTATGAGTGAGTATATGTTTTTGCGTACCTTCATGGGGCTAACCCAATGTGTATATGTAGATGGAATTCTATCTATCTTCTTGTTGAGTGGAGGTAGGTGGGGGTAAGGACCCATCAGGTCTTACCCTGATACTGAGTGGTAGCTGAAAAGGGAACATCCTATCGGAATTTTCCATTCCCCCTAGGTCAGCTGAAGTGATGGGGTGATAAAGTCAACTCCTTATCTCTATCATGCACCACCCTATCTGTCAGAGCATGCCCGTACTTCTCATAGGAGCGCGATGGCCCACTTTCGGCCTTCAGTACTCCTACCAAGACCAGGAGTGGTTTTGCCGAGCTAAGACTCTTTGCCGAGCTGCCGAGCTACCGAGACGTGGGTTACCGAGATCAAGCCGAACTAGCTGGTACTGTTACTGAGGTTTAGCTCAATCTTGGTGTTATGATACTTCCCCACACAAAACTGTTATAAAACTCCCATTTTTCTCGTTTTGGATATCCAACTAGGAGGAAAAAATGTGATTGATACCAGATTGGAAAAAACAGCATTTGGTATTCACTATACTCTCTAAGTCCCTCTTTCCCAAATGCAATACAATAATAATTTGTCAAATTATTCTGCTCCCAATGCTGCATGGTAAAGAAATAAAATGTAACTATGATAGAAATCATAATACTATAAGTCATCAACGACAAAAAAATTCCATACCGCCAGTGAAGATGGAAAGAAATGTGATGTTGGGACCTTGGCCTCAAGAAGCTCAAACCAGAAATCCATTATCTAATACACATGTACCATAATAAACCCATATGATACAATTTATTCATTTACATGGAAAAATCAATATTGAATACAAGATTACTATCCATAATTGCGACATACATTAGTATGGATCCAATATTTACGCGGGCACTACGCAAACTCTCAGCAGAAACCCTTGAACAAATTTGATCTAATTCTGGTACCCTGCATATATAAGATCATTATATACTTGTATTGCCCAATCCAATAATGCAATCTTAAAAAAATACATTATGTATACATACTTTCTATAATAACCGTTCCAAAACTTATCTAAGATCATATCTTCTTCTGGTGTAAGAGAATATTGTGGGTTGGATTGTGGGCGTTCGCTTATTAGACCCAAGACATGTGGAGAGAGCCTTGGAGGAATTATCCTTTTCCTAGGATTACCTTTCACTCGGCCAACCATTGAAGATACGTCGTGTGTTGGACTTGGGACAACGATTGGAAGTGGACGGGGTGTGGGACTTAAGATTACGAAAGCGACTGCTTAGGGTTTTGGACTCCGAATCACATATGGATCAGGTTGGGGTGTGGAGCTCGAGGGTACGAAGGGGGTGGTTATGTTGTTGGAATTGGAAACACATATGGAGAAGGCTCGATTGTGGAGCTGGAGGGTACGAACAGGGGTGGTTGTGGTGTTGGACTTGGAACCACATATGAAGAAGTTTGGGGTCTAGCGCTTAGGGTTTCGAATGGGGGTGGATGGGGTGCGTTCATTGGATTCGCAAATGGAGAAGGTTGGGGGGTGTGGACATCAGGTGACACTTGTCCCATTTCTTCCTCTTGGTTTTCCTGTTGCACAGCATAGATATCTCACAATAATATTATATAAAACAACAAAGTTAAACAACCAATGGAATTCAATACAGTTGTAGTATACAATGAAAGAATTGTTAATATATCAAAACTAACCTTATTGAAATTCTCATATGACCTGCAATTGATACATTCGTCCAATTTGAAATTTTCAAATTCGGCAGAGCAGGCAGCCGAGAATTTCACACATTGGTGTTGAATTGTTTGCATAATTTTATACAAGAACCATGAATCATATTTCTCATCCACACTATCTACGGTAGCCACAATATGTTTGAGGAAGATATCATTCTGATGATAGAATATGTCAAGATTAGTAACATGTTCTTTAAAAAAAACAAAACAAAAAAGTAACGTATCAATAACATTAATTTATTGCATAACTCACTTTTTCAGCTAATGTTGCAACTACAATTACCTGTTGGACTGCATGTTCATATTGTGCATCTCTCCTTCCATGAGGTGGTTGCCCGACACGCGACTAGTGATACGGTGGTACCAAGCAAAGTACTCGTTAGAATGTCTACCGACCAAGTCATTGTACTCTCCATCGATGATTTATGATACTTTATTTTCCCATACTTGTACTTGTTGTTGCAGCTTAACTCTATAATCGATTGTAACATTTGAGCCGTTTTCATCTCTCCATGGAGTTGGATGGAGTGGTGGAGGTAGGATTTGTCTCCAGCCAAATTGCTTCATTACACGATCCGCATTGTGCGGTTCAACAATTGAGTAAAAGAGCATTTCAGTGCATGCTATAAAAAGACAACTATCTACTTCTGACACGTATTCCATCAACTCTTCGGCATATTGGAGGTAAGGCTGCCACTCAAACTGCAACCATATTTTCATTATTCCATATATGGAGAGAAAAAATGGATAAGAACACAGAGATAACTAAAAGAACTTACCTCAACAAATAGAAAAGAACACAGAGATAACTAAAAAAACATACCTGATCAATGCCTTGCTGATCGAGTTGTTGACGAGTTTCTTCAACGGTAGTCAACCAAAAGTGATTTTCAATCTATTTTCCCACATTTTAAAGAGTGGGAACTCAAATTTGATAGAATCCATTTTTTGTTTGATTGGACGTCCAATTTTCATTAGGGAATATGCCCATATCTGTTGAAATATAATTAATTCATAAACTTGGATTTTTAATATTTATTGTAACAAACAATATACGGGGTAGTTACTATTTACCTGAAGAAGTTGGAGGGCCCCACATATTGTTCGTATCCCATCTTTCACTCAGGTGGCTTTGGACAGTGTTCTGTATAAATTTGCAAGGCAAGCACGAGCCCAGCATACACTTGGAAGGTTTCAAATAATTCAAGAAGGTAGGCAGGCCCCCTTGACCCCCGACGTAAACTCACAAATTTGGGTTGAAATAAGGCAAAAGAGATATGCCCTAGTTGTCAGACCCCGACCCAGGTTTATTTTGGTTAATCATGGTTTTAGCTGTGTTTAGTTAGTAAGTGGGGTTAGAGGACGATTAACTTAGGTTTCTAGCTAGATTAGTAGTTTTGAATAGCTTTGGGGAATTTCGAGGACGTTGAGTTAGGTTTGACCGGGCCCGGGGTGGTCCGTGCATCGCATGCTCGTGTGGGAATTCGGATTGTTGATTTCGAAAAATACCGATTTTTATCTTTTGTATGAGTATTTTTTATTTTTAACAACTTTGGAATTTTTCCCCATGCGTATTTGAACTCCGAAACCATGTTTTACGGCAAAAAGGGCAAAACGTTCTTTTCACCTAAAAATCTATGCATGAATTTCGAAATCCCAAAAATGGGCCAAAATTCTACTTTTTGGAAACTAAATATTTCGACGATCATTTTTCTCTCTTTCGTCGATTTCATCCGGAACCCACAAGAGGGAGTTTTAAGCCCTCAAAGTGTTGGGGGTTGTGGGACCCACAACTCACCCAACTTAAGAATCAAAACCCACGTGAGTCTCTTCTTCTTCTTCTTCACTCGTTCAACACAGCTGAGAGACTTGGGAGAGAACCAACCTTCTTCACAACTTTTCCCTCTTGCATGTTGGACCTCCTTTGATCAAAATAGAGTTTTGATTGCATCAAACTCTTCTCCATTTCTCAAGCTTTCCGTTAATACCTTTTCAAAGAATCCCAGCTGAGTTCATCTCCTTCTCCAAGCTTTTCTCCATTTTTAGAGCTTCTAGAGGTACGCAATGGTTTCCCCCTTTCTACCATGGTTTTCTTGAACCCTTAGGAAGATTCCTTTCATGCATGCAAAAGGTCTTATTGAAGACTTCTTTGATTTCGAATTTTGTGGAATTTTGAGTGGCTTTTCATGGGGTTCTTGTAGATTGGAGTGTAGCTGAGAGAGAGGTGTTAGGAGATCTTCTTTTGAGTTGCTTTCCTACCCAAGGCAAGTGATTGGATGAAATGTGATTGTGTATGCCATGTTTTATGGATTATGAGCATGGTTTCTTACTTTAAATCTCCATTGGTTTAATTTCCATCTTTATTTCAATGTTCAAGGTTACAAATACATGTTTCTATTGTTCATATGCTGAGATTTATTACATGGATTTCTGTTTTAGAGTTGTTTCATTGAAATGGGGATTTCCACACTACATTTGCTAGGAATTGTGTAAGGTTGATTTATGGATTTTTAAGTGATTTAAATGAATGGTTGTTGTATAAAATGGAGGAGCATGTAGGCTCACTTTATTGCAGGAAATGAGGGGTTATAAGGAGAAGTGATGGAGAGAAGAAAGGAAGGGAAACAGCTTCAGAAATGTCGTCCCGCAGTTGGTCGGTCAGCCGTCGGTTAGGAGTAGGCTAGCCGACAGGCCAACCGACAGGTGACCGAGCCATCTCGGTTCTGTTTCCAGAATGTTGCATTTGACAGAATTTTAGGGTCTCGATCGACCGACAGGTGACCGAACATCCTCGGTTCCGAATCTAGAATGCTGTTTTCCTGACCTGATGGGACGGTTAATTCTCGGTCAGCACTCGGCTAACCGACATGTTCAGTGTCGACTAGCCGACGGCCAACTGACAGGTGACCGACAATACCTAGTTTTTTGAAATGAAAAGAATGGTGAGGTTTTCAATTGCAATTCCTTTTGGACTCTTCTTAGTTGATGCATACACATTGATATCTTGAATATCGTTAAAAATTGAGCACCATCTAAACGAATGAACGACATGGGATATCAAAGTGTATACGAACTCAACGGTTATGGTTCCAAGGAATGGATTGAGTGTTGTGAACTGGATTTGTGACTTCTAAATCTCGTTTTGTGATTTTGTGTGAATCAATCGTGTTTTATACATATCGTGTCGGGACTACTATTCGTGACTTTGTGTGAAACAGCGTGTGTTCTTGAAATAGTGTGAGTAGTTCCCAAATTTTTTATATAGTAAGCATGATTTTGAAAAGTAGCGTGTGTTTGTTTTATTGTCGGCACCACTCGGCTTGGACGACCTTGTCAGTTTGATCAACCGCCTTGGGCCCTTAAATATTTCATGCTATCTGTAGTTTGGATTATCATGCATGTTATTTGGCTCGTTCCGCGGCGGGATTCGTGAGTGATGCCCAGTTCTTCTGGGTCATGTTTCGTGCTTCCTTTCACCTTGTGTGACGGAGAATTTCTATTGTGAGTGCTCGTGTTACCCCGTGTGACAGACAATGTAGCTTTGTGTGGTTGCCAAGCTTTATCTTAAATGTGTTTCGTAATTTATCATATGGTTTCATAAGGAATGTTGTTTTGAGCTATTTCTTTTATTGGTTCATTTTCACTGTAATGGTTTTATCAATTGTAAAACTATGAATTATAGCATGATTGTATTTGATTCAATTACTTGCCAGACCGTCGTGTCTGACCCTTCGTTTTGGTGTTCAAATATAGGTAATGTTGCCCTTGAGGAGGAGTACGAGGAAATTGTAGGCGTGCAGCCTGGTGGGCAAGAGTGACAGCCCAACGATGTCATGTAGACATCGCGTTGGAGCATGAGGCGAAACATTTTAGGAATCCAGTGACTTTTATTTTGGGTTTTTGTTATTGGCCAATGTGGGCCTATTTCTTTTGGGGAATTTATAAAACTTAACTTGCTTTAGTAGTGATGTAAACTCTAACTTAACTATGAGTATGCTAGTGATGTTTTCTCTCTCTGACATGAGTCTATGAATGCATTTCCACTTTCTCTTATTGAAAGTAATTTGATAGAGTGTTTGCTACATGCTTCCACAAATGTGTTGAATGTGTGTGTGATTCGCGTGGAATCCTCACCGCGGAAACCTGTGGGAAACAAATCAACGCGTGCGGGGGCGGAATTTTCTGGCCCGCCGTGCCGCGGGGCAGGATTAGGACGGGGTCCCGGTCCGGGGTCGTGACACTAGTATACATATTGATATCCTCTTCAAATACATTCTTTGGCGCCTCAACGAAGTTTTTATGAAACCATGTCAGTTTGAGCTGTCCACCCTCGATGTCTGTTGGTTTAGGCACCTTTCCCAACAGTGAATTGCATACTTCCTCAATGAGGGGTCTCTTCGTGTATGTACGGCTTATAACTGGTGGACCATCAATAGGTAGGCCGTAAATATATGCCACATCTTCAAGTGTAATAGTGGCATCTCCGGACAAAAAGTGAAAGGTAATTATTTCTGGCCTCCACCTTTCAATTAATGCACTTGTCAGAGCATGGTCAATTCGCATGTGGCAAATCTGCAATAGATGGTGGAGGCCAGTCCTTTTTACAATGTCGCATTGCCTATCATTTAATTTCCATAATCCACTCTTAGGATTAGCGGGAATATATCGGTAAACACCGAGTTCCTTGCCGTTCCATATTGATGTCGATACGTGATTATCTTGTTCTGATAATACAGATGTATCAATCGGACCATGTTGAAATGATTCCATCTGCCAAGCATTACTCGAATTAGGTGGAAATAACAATTTACTAAAAATATAATGCAATTTAACAGCCAATCTAACATCCAAAATAAAGAATCTAGCATTATCAACTCAGACATCAGAATAGTAGTGTCATAACAGTCATTTTCATGTACTTATAATCACAAATAGTTGGGTCTCTGTTTTTTGTTATTACATTATACATAATTTTAATGGTTGAAGCCACAATACACCATTTTTCTAAGAGTGGTCAGAAAAAAAATCAATCAGGGAGCCATGCCATGGTCGTTGTTTTTTTTCTTTAGACATTGACCCCTCTGATGTGGGAGTGATAATCTGGAGATGGAATGGAACTTTGAGAACTTTCGCCTTTTGATAAAGGCCGTCCTGTGGCGTTTTAGCAAACTTTTGGATAACATATGCTATGAAGTTTACCAGGAGTTGTCTACCAATTTATTCGACTAATTTTGAATGAAGTAGCATTCAAACTGCCTTGTAGTACTTGAAAAATTTTAATCGGTTGGTATACCATTTTGTGAGTGTTCAACCTTTTAAGCCTGAAAGTAAAACATGAAGAGCAACGGAGTTCTCCATGGAAAATGGTAAAATAAGCAAACAACAGCATCAATACCAATTTTTTTTTTTGCAAGCATTTCCAATAACCAAAGAGTGGAAGAAAAACAAGATTCATAGCAACATCAATGCAACCCCAAATAACAATAAAACCCCAAATGCCCTGCTTTAAAACAAGCCCTAATACAGAAAAAAGACTACAACAAATCAAGAGATAAAAAAGAAAAACAATACTTCTTCCCCATACCTTAAATTACTGAGTGGGTATATTTTCCACAGCAAAACCCTACATGGTTGAAGATCCACGACGTTGCAGCGATTGACGAAGGAGAATGGAGTGGATGGTCTTGTTCCTGCAATACCCATAGCAAGACGATGATAAGAAAACAGAGGAAAAACTATTGGAGGATCGCAGGACGATGAGAAGAAGAACGCAGTAGAAAATCACAGTAAAAGTGGGTTTTTACTGAGTTATCTCTGACTCTGTTTCACCTACATTGAAAGGAGAACGGTGAAAAGTTAGAGAGATATCCTAAATATGTAGGATATCAAACGGTGTGATATCCTAGAGGCCCAGGATATCTAATACTGCGATATCCCAATGGCCTGGGATATCGCAAGATAAAGGGTAAAAGTGTCCTCCTATTTGCTATTTTTGTGTAGGATCTTCTCTCGGGTAATTTTATTTCTTTCATCTTGTCATGGGTAATTTTGGAATTTTAGAACGTCCGTCCGGTAATTTTTCCTAAAAAGTACTGATAAGAGACCATCACATGCAATCACGGCTAATCCATTCATGTGCATCCCCGAACTCCATCTGATCATAGAATGAAACAATAGAATATGAAAAAAAGAAAAGGAGAGAGAGAAAGATGAAAATGCAGACGATGGTTTTGCTGTTATAAAAATTCAAGAACATCAAATAAAAAAGACAAAATTTAATGAAAGGAAAGAAGAGGAAGATGGAGATAAAAGAAGAGTGAGATGATCACTGACAGGAAGATCATTGAAACCTGCCACTTGAAGCTCTATATGGGATAGTCTCTGCTTTAGTTAATCCGCACCACAATTGAATCATGCCTGCAGGCAGGGGAAGCGCCCGGGGTTTTGAGGGGGGCAACTAGTCCCCCTCAACTTTAGTCCACATTCTCCTTGTATCATTTACAATGGGGCCCACTTATTCAAAACTCGAACAGTCCAAAAAGAATGTTGTACGATTGAAAGAGATGTCTATAAATATTTCTCTAATAAAAGTTAGTCCACCAAAAGATTGAGTATGTGATTATTGGTGTGAGCATGAGAGTAGAGCTCTAGTCCTCAAAAAGATAAATAACTAAATAAATAAATCCATAAGATTTTCTTATTTAAATTATTAATTATATCCTCATTCTTATGGTAGGATCGATTCTCATTGGAGTAAAATTTGATGACATCCCACTTCAAGAGGGTGTTCGTTTTGAATGTTTTGGATTCTCAATAGGTGGGCCCCATTGTGGAGTTTCACTCCTCTCACTCGCGCATACCGTGAGAGGAACGGGACCCCTTAACTTTGCACTATCACATCAATTGTAGCTTTATAACTCAACTTCGTTGGAATGACTTTCAATGCTCCCCTTTCAACCATTCGTGAAGCATAATGGACGATCAAACAATCACAAACTAGCAAATCAACAAAGTTTCATTAATTAAATGTGAGTTAATTGGTTTACATGTGATCAATCTGACATGGGTCTTACTTTGATTGGAGTGAAATACGGCTCTCATTTTTAAAACAAAGAGAAGGAATTATTTTGAGCAATTTGAATTCATTATGGAGAGCCCTATTATTTCTCTATTTTAATTGCTCTTATAAAGTTATAACAATTATGTCTTGAAAAATGATAAGATATTTTCAGGTTTAGGATTTTCATTGGATATTATTGAAAAAGGCTACAAGAAGTAAAGTAATCTTTAACTGATCAGTAATCAATACATATAAACTACTCTAGTCAACCATTCCTTGCCCTCCCTTCAAGAAAATCTTGGCTGTGCCACTGCTTGTGAAGTAGGATACTAGAGTCATTATTGATTGGATGAAAAGCTCATGAATCCTCACTACGCTGTGGAAAGAAAAATTTTCAGTTCTAATTATAACCCAAAGCCTCTTCCCCTTAATTCTCATAGCATCCATACAACTCAAGCTAGCTAATTAGCTGTTACTGATCAAGCATTAAATCAACTAATTCCACAGCTAATTAGACATCTCACTTTGTAGACTAGTCTAACAGAAGGACATGCTAGCATTGCCAAGTCTTGACTTGCGGTGTTTATATATATGTGACACCCATCAGAATCGTAAAATACAAGAGGAAGGTGTGGATGGGCCATCTTTCAAGAGATAGATTAACACCAGGTACCAATCCATGAAAACCCTGACGCATGTAGAAATCTATGAATCTTTGATGTGGGGCCTACCGGACACATCTTAATCACCAATATGGCGGAATTGAAAGGTTTTGTAATGATAATCTGATAATCACAACCACTTGTTCAAGTGCCTCACATCACCCCAAGTCACGCAAGTTTTTGCTCCCTCATGGTTTGCAAATGAAAGCTTATAATATTTGATTTTATGAAAACTATAAACTTGTGATTACTTTTAGTTGACATGGATATGGAAAGCTGGAATATTTTCATCCCATTTGTGTGGAAGTTGGATTATTTGTAGTGATAAACACAGTAAGGAACTTCAGTAAAGCAAAGCCATTTTCATTTAAAATTGACAACTCCACTAAGTTGAAGATCTTTTCTTTCCTGGAGTGTACATACAAGAGTATGTCCAGAGCACCAGTGATATTCAGTTTCCTTAGGCCCCATGTCGCAGTGATCGTGGAAGTTGAGATGATGGGCCCCACTGCAGATGGTGATTTCCCAAGCATCTCTGAAAATTTGATTTGTAAAAACCATCAAAAAGCTCCTTCGTGTGGCGTGCTCTACTTCCATTGCCTAAGAATGTGGAACGCCCACAACCACACTCAAAATATAGCTATCTGATCACCGTCCAATCAAGAATGAAGAGCTGGGTAGTGGGTCTCGCCTCTAACATCAAAAGTCAAAGTGGGGTCCATTGCCATCATGCCTAATCTGAAGTAATAATCAATATGATATTCAGCTTGAGATTTAAAGAGAAAATAAACAAGAATCTTGGAAAAAAACTGTCAAATAGAGAGTGAAACTTCAGGAAAACAAACATCAAGTGGTCCCCTTCAATTTGATTGAGCTTTAACAATCTAAGGCAGACAAGGTTACGGGGTAGAAAGGGACGTAAAGGTCAAATAATGTAGCCAAGAAAATACAAGAGGACAGAAGGCAAGAGGAGGATGTCATCTTAGATGGGACATCTTTTGTTATGGAACATACATTCTGCACTCTAGGACCAACACCTTTGATGTCCAACATAATGATAAAGCTTGCCCCTGCCAATTTCAAACGTTAGCCAAAGACTCAATCGGCTATTCTTTCTACAGGGAGGAGAGATTTGATTTGGGGTCCAACAAGACAAAAAAGATTGAGAAATAAGTTTAGGTCTTCGGGAACATGTAAAACTGTTTTCATGAAAATGTTGCAGAAAAGTTTCCGTTGTTTGTTGCGATATAGTTTCACGAGGAAAAATTGCAAAAAATAATTGATTTACTTTTACAATGCGTGGTGAAACTAAGAAAGATAAAATAAAAAATAAGCACATTTGAAAGCATTTAAGGATAGCATCAATAGATAATAAATTAAGAGAGATTTGTTTGAGATGGGTTGGGCATATCTAGCACAGGCTAACAATGGTGTCGATGAGGAAAAGTTTTGCTATGTAGGTTAATGTCCCCTCAAGTAAAAAGGATAGATGGAAGATGAGATGGATGGAAGTAGTAAGATGATAGATATTTAGAAGTAAAACCTATCTGGTGATTTGTCCTTGGATAGACTAGACTAGTGAAACGGAATTCATGTAGTTGATACAACATAGTTAGGACAAGGCTTTGATGATGATGATGTTGATGATGAACTGATTTTATTTTATTTTTTTGACGTAACGGAGATCTGTTTCATATTTAGAAGGGGGTGTGGTCAGAATGACGTGTTTCACAAACATGCCCTTAAGACCTGTTTGGTTGCAACAATTTAGAGGATTATAATGGTTACCAATTAAAAAGCAACATATGCACAAAGTGAGACTAGTAGAGATGCGAATATTGAGATGGATATATGGTAGAACTACAAGAGATAGAATCATAAATGAGCTCTTTTGGGAGCCTTTAGGTGTAGCATCAATAGGTGATAAATTAATTGAGAGTCTTTTAAGATGGTTTGGACATGTTCAATACACGTCAATGATGGTGCCATTGACAAAAAGTTTTTCTATTCAGGCTGATGGCCTACCAAGGGGAAGGGGTAGGCAAGATAAAGAGAACATGGATGGAAGTAGCAAGGAACAAAGGATAGAACTGATGAAGTGCAGCCTAACAGAGGATTTGGCTCAAAATCGGTCAGAATGGAGAAACATAATTAATGTAGCTGACCACAACAGAGTTGGGACATGACTTTAATGATGATGACGACAATATTAAGAGAATTTCAAAACACCATTCTTTCTTACATCTACTTCTCCCAGGGCCCTTTTGTTTGCAAGGACTCTTATGAATAGTGAAAATAGATTGAAGGGTAAACCATTTAAACAATCACGTAATTAAAAAAGAAGAGTGAGAATTTTGAGTAACTCTTGGACCCTAAATAATTTTAGGAAAATTTCAAAATAGGGCCTAAGTTTTTTTGGGACTTTTCAAAACATGACAAGCAAATGCCTAGTTTTCAAAATAAGACTTAAGTTTTACAGAAGTCTTTCAAATCAGAACGCCTGACCAAAATGGCTACCATCTGATGAGTTTTTTTTTTTTTTTTTTTTTTTTTTAATCATTTTCCTTAAAAATCCCAAGATTGATTACCTTTTAGGGCTACCAACCAAATCAGTAACTCATAACCAAACTCATTGTCGAATCTTCAAACTCCGATCACACGATGCCAGCATTGAAGGAGGAGCGTGAAGCAATCGAAATCCTCTCTCCTCTACACTACCCTTTCGCTCAAAGACGATTTTGTTATTGATGACTATCATCGCACTCGCATTCCCGATCCACAACGTTGGTGTTAAATTTCCTTAGAAAGATGTTTTTGTTTATTTGAATTCACCGCTTGTTTTTTAATCTCATGGAAGGGGTTTTTTTTTTTTTTTTTGTTCCCTTCTGAAAATGATGGGTTTTTGTTGTTCTTCTTTTAAAGGCTGGAAAATCCCCGATTCCGATGAGGTGAAGGAATTCGTCGAGAAGTAGGCGGATCTGACGAAGTTCATGCTCTAGAAATGCAAGACGAGGGAGGATCTCAGGCGGAAGGTCACGACGATGAACGATCACCCTCGGTATGATACATTGCTTAAGAGAGGAGATGGGTATTTTTATTTCCACAATACGAGGTTAACATTCTCTTTGTGCATATACTAAGGGAGTTCCTTTTTTTATTTATTTTTTTTCTCTATTTCTTGCATGTCAACTGGTTTTGTAATTTCCTCCAAGGCGGAAGTTTTTTGTTCAATGCTTTCACTAATCAGTTCGCTTAGAGGAAACTAATTTGATTTGCTACTTTGGATATGATAGTATGATGGGAACATTGAATGCTCCTCCTTCGATGGTTGGTTGAAAAGCCCTGAAGGGCAATCTTGGGATTTCTTTGGGAAAAAAAAGAGAAAAACAACTCACCGAATGGTAGTATATAGGCCGGAAGTCCTGATTTGAAAGACTTTTGGGAAACTTATGTCTTATTTCGAAAACTAGGCATTTGTTTGTCCCATTTTGAAAAGTCCAAAAAACTCCGGCCTTATTTTGAAAATT
The DNA here is from genome assembly GCA_029852735.1 of Persea americana. Classification (NCBI taxonomy): domain Eukaryota; kingdom Viridiplantae; phylum Streptophyta; class Magnoliopsida; order Laurales; family Lauraceae; genus Persea; species Persea americana. Next base: position 38,573,441 of record CM056817.1, read on the forward strand.
TCCCATATATTTTTTATCTATATACATTATAAGGTTGAAATATTTATTTCACAAATCTGAATAACTCTATGGACTATAAATGTTTTTCCTACATACATTAAAATTTTGAAATATCTATCTCATAAAGGTACTATCATTACCGATCAAAAAAATAAAAATAAATAATGTAATCAAATATCAGTCAGAGTACAGTACACTCTAGCTTTACCACATGTAAAAACGTCATTTTTTTCTTTATAGTAAATCATGCCATGCAAGTCATCTATTATCCAGCAAGAAGTTTACTGTAATTGAAGTGTTCTTTTTTTCCTTTTTTTAGAGCCTATATATGAAGTGTTGCATAATAAAATTATTGAATGTCATTACCCAATTCTGTAACTAGACTTGAACCCTTGTGCCAAAACTTGTTTCCTTTTTTTGGGGGGTTACCCCCGCCGAGGGGGCTGGGATCCAAGAGAGGGCACACGGGTGGGAAGAGGCAGCCCACACCGTGGGAAGGAAAGCCTACACAAGTGGGAAGAGTGGCGTACTTAGCCAACCAATTGAGGACCCCCTTGTGCCTAAACTTGGACTAAAACTAGATATTTCTTGCACCTGCCCTGTGTCTACTTTTTTTTTTTTTTTTTTTTTTTGGCTATTGCAACTTACAAAAAATGGATTGTGGCTTCCAAATGTACCTCTATTTATAGTGTAAGATGTTCTGGAGGTTTCAGGTTGCACCAATCCAACGGTCATTACCCGATTTTGTAACTAGACTCAAACCCTTGTGCCTAAATTTGGACTGGAACTAATTTCTTGCACTAGTCCTGTGTCTATTTCCCTATGATTTTTTTTTTTGGGCTATTACAGCTTAAAATTGCAAAATGGATTGTGGTGTCTGAAATCTGAATGTACCTCTATTTATTGTGTAAGATGTTCTGGAGTTTTCAGGTTGTGCCAATCCAACAATCTGAATCAATAATGTGATTATTATTTGCGTACGTCCAAAAGGTACCTAAAAAATAAGATTAAACAGATAAGTTAATAAAAGTTGTGCAGAAAATGAGGCTAATATTCATTTCCCATGATCGATTTCTAAGAATAACTTAACCAAAAGAAGGAAAAAAAATTCAAATAATCATGTTATGGATTCATACCATCTTCCTAGCTTCTTTGAGATGGCCAAACAAGCTTTTCATCTATATCATATAACATCAATGACGATTTTGGACTGTAACCCTCATCCTCCATATGGGTGTTTAGCCTGCCCAAGGCCTCAAAGATGTCTCTCCAATTGGGGTGTGATTTGTCCTCTACAACAAACTCATGCACCATGCTATTCACCTCAATGGAGCTACATCCTGGAAACTTCTCTAACCCCATGTCTCTCAGCAACCTCCTCATCTTCACAACATCACCCCACCGGTTTCTTCTAGCATACATGTTTGATAGGAGTACATAACATCCACCATCACCCGGGCCTAGTTTCAGAAGATGTTTCAGGACACCCTCCATGTCATTGATATCACCATGGATCTTACATGCATTTAGAAGTGCTCCCAAAACAACCAGGTTAGGCTCCATCGGCATGTTTCTAATGAGCTCTTTAGCCTCGCTAATAAGTCCTGCCCGACCGAAAAGATCAACCATGCAACCATAGTGTTCGATCTTAGAAATGATGTCATACTCTTTGCACATGTGGTCAAATTGCCTACGCCCTTCATCCACCAATCCTACATGACTACATGCGCTCAAGACCCCAACAAATGTTATGTCATTGGGTCGAACACGTTCTAGTTCCATCTGGGCAAAAAGTGACAGTGCAGCATCTCCATGGCCATGCATGGAAAGCCCACATATCATGGCATTCCATGTAAAAACATTCTTATAAGGTATCCCATGGAAGACTTGAAGGGCGGTGTCTATGCATCCACACTTAGCATACATGTCCACAAGTGAAGTGCCCAAAACCACATCATGTCTTAGCTTGTTCCTATCGACATAAGCATGAATCCACTTGCCCATGTTCAATGCCCCAATCTGAGAGCAAGCAGAGAGAACGCTCACCAATGTGACACAATCTGGCCTAATCCCCGCATGCAACATTTCCTCGAAGAGCCTTGTGGCCTCAGTGGCCCTTCTGCTATGGTTGTAACCAGTGATCATTGCACTCCACGAGATCAAATCCCTCTCAGGCATCTTGTCAAACACTGCCCTCGCAAGATCCACATGGCCCCACTTACAATACCCACTAATGGCTGCATTCCAAGAAGCCACGTTTCTCTGAGGCATTTCATCGAGCATCCTCTGAGCACTATCAATATCCCCAGAAGCAAAACACCCAGCCAACATTGTATTCCAAGTAACTACATTTTCAGTAGGATTTTCACCAAACAGTTGGAAGGCATTCTCAATCTCTCCACATTTGGTATATAAACAAACGAGCGCGCTACATACAAACTCATCCGAAAGAAGGCGGCTTTTCACAAGCCTTCCATGAACAACTCTCCCTTCCTTGCAAGTGGGTATCATAGAGTAAGCTTTCAGGATAAAAATGAATGTGAATTTGTTGGGCTCAAAGCCAAGATGCTGCATTCTATCGTAGAATTCGATTGCCTTGGATGGGTTTTTGGAGGCGACAAAGCCTCTTATCATGGTAGTCCATGTGTATCCGTTTGGTTGATCGATGGCGTCGAAGATCCGAAGAGCGTAGCCCATGTCAAGAGCAGAAACAGAGCAGCGTTCGAGCAACTTGGTTGCCAAGAAGGTGTTTGAGATTTGGCCTCTTCTGATGATCTGGGCTTGGATTTGCTTGACTTTGTTGATGGTGTTGGTATTGGAGAACTGCAATAGAGAGACTAGCTGGTCGTTGGGAAATTTGAATTTTGAAAGGGCTGATGAAAGTTGGCGGGAAAGAGAAGAAGGTTGCGAAGTGTGAGGCATTGACTATAGCCATATCACAAGGACGAGCTTTTGGTTAAGAGTTATTAAACATCAAAAGTGGGGTTTAAATTCATGGCTCTCTCTCTCTCTCTCTCTCTCTCTCTCTCTCTCTCTGGAACTGTCAATGGGCTGGACTCATCAGGCCCCACATGGGTATTAATCACGTTGGGAAAGTCCCACATCAGCCAAGTAATGGGTTTGACGTGGCTTTTTTATATGCCTGTTTGGACCTCCTTTTAAGCTTTTGTGTTGATATATGGTATTTTTATAAATCGACCTACCAATTCTAATATGAACCACACAATAGGACCATCTCTTTCAATTGGTAAAGGAAAGTTACCAATTCGGCCTAGGGTGGGTAAATCTTGGGCCAAGTACTTGACAGGCCTACCCAACTATTGTTTAGAGCTCGGCAAGGTTGGAAATGTTGACAGGGTTCAGCGACGAGAATTAGTGGTATTATTGGGCCAGTCCGGACTAAGGCATATCCAGACTCACCCAACTTTAGAAATGCTGGCCCTGGCCCGACACTGTCAGTAAAAGTTGGGCCTGAGCCCACCTATTTAATCAATCGGGCTGGGCAAAACCGGGCATTTGAGCAATTGTTTGGACTAATTAAATTAAATTAGTAAAATTACATGCATTCCTTACACAGGCTGGGCTTTGGGCTTTTTATCACTTAATCCAAGCCCTGTCCAAAAAGGGCTAAGCCCGGATCGGGCTCGGGCTGGCCTGGCCCATGAACACCCCTACACAAAATGAGAAATGGGGCGCAAAAGGCCTCCTGAATGAGATTTGATCATAGTTCACTTAGTCGAGCTCAGTTGGCTAAGCCCAAATTTGCAGAAGATCCGTTCAAATTCGAATAAAAAACTTAAAACCTGCAAATATTTATTTAGACTACATTTTGACTTTCTGAATCAGTTTAAACAATTAAGCCCAGTAGCTTACATGGCTGACTCGAGTTACAGTGTTCTCAAACCAGAGTTATATTATGCGATCGAACCAACTGGTCAAACTAGGTTCGAAAAGAGATGGTGCCTTCACCAGTACAGACGTGCAGTGATAAAACCCTGCGGATCCGGAGCGATACCTGGGTCCTCATGTGAAATGGGAATGGTTGTGTACACACCCTTTCCGCGGGAAGGGAAAATTTTTACGTCAGCAAATTCCATAAAAATGAAATCCTTCAAAAAGGATTTACGCAGAATTTAGAAATTCATATTTTGTGCGAATTTCTTTTCCTCGTTGAATTTGTGCTAATATTGTTTGGTGCGGCTGTGGATTCCTTATAGAAAATCAAAATTTCTTATCTGGTGAAACAATATTTTGAAGAAAAATAACATAATATGTATATTATTTTTTTAACATCAAATAATAATTTATTTAAAGAAATAAAAAATGAAAGAGTTGTAGGGTTTGGGATTGAAATGGAAAAGAGCGAGGAAAAGAGGGAGAAGTTTTCCGAAGAAGTCCATTTCTCATGCCCCCATGGGAAACTCATTTCCAGCGTTAGTAAGGAAAATGCTAATGAAACATGAAAGCATTTACGTGGAATTATTCTGAACCAAATGCCTGAAAAATGAGTTTTCTATGGAAAACCGTCCACTTTTCTGTAGAAAAGTGTTACATAAACATGCTTAAGAGTTTAGCCCAACTAGAAGATAAAACTTGGGCATCTTCAGTGGAGTGGGCCTCAAGTCAATCTAGCATGTTATGGCAGATGCTAATTTCATGTGAAAATTCGTGGGTTGGAAATCTGGCCAGATGGTTGGCAAATTTAAAATTTCCAATTTTCAGATTTGTAGGGTTAAAGGAAGAGGAATTCCATTAGTTACTTGGGATGGGGGGGGGCATGTTTGGCAACTATACTATTAGAGTCAAGTAAGGTAAAGCCCTTATTTCTCGAAAAAAAATCCCATTAAAAGGACTTTAATTCAAATTTCCCACCATATTTTTCAAAAAAAAGTCAAAAAGTAACATCATTTCTCCACTAAAAGACAAAAAAACTCCAAAATCAATACAAAAAGTAAAAAAGATTTCATAATAAACAACCAAAAATAAAATACCATCATAACCCACTTATATTTTATTTTTTCTTCAAAATAATCTTTATTTCATCCAACTCCATCAGTAAAGCTCCCAAACAGAGTGTTGATTATGGGTGAAGTTGAAGAAAATTGCATCAACCCAATGCTAGTAATCACCTACTAGCAACAAAGGCTCGAGCTTTAATGAAAATATATTAAATTTTAAGAGATTTTTTTAAATCTAAAATAAATAGATTTATTATCTTTGAGTATTAAAACTTTTTCTATATATGAAAATAAATATAAAATGAAGTAAACTAACATAATATGACGATCCCTTGAATTTAAAGGCATTGATCATGATGACCATCTCATTTGCTGGTGGAGCATTGTGACAGTAAGACTCTACCTACATCTAGAATGTAAATCCCCAAAATATGGAAAGAAAAAGTCAAAATACATTGAGTTTTTGCTAATAAAAAATATATAAATTGAAAGGATATGAATTGAAACATGCCATCTATCCAAATGTAATGTCCAAAAAGAAGAAAATGTATACCGCTTGGACCAGACCATTGGAAGCTCCTGAGCATCTATCCCTCCAATAAGTCTCACTATCTTCTATAAAAAAATGTCCCACCATTTAAGGATCATGTGAGAGGAAAAGTAAACTAAGAAGCAATTATAAACAATATACTCTAGCACTGCAACCATAACTTATGTATGCTTATAGTAAACATTCAGGAGATACAAAATGTCTGAATTAAGATTTAAAATACATAAAGCAGTAGGAATGTCTGGATAGAGCACAACATCAAATATAAGAAATATTAATAAAATCAATCAACTTGAGGAAGAAAAACTAAACCTCACCATTATGATCCAAATCAAATGAAAGTTAACTGTCTATTGGATGTCTAGACATATTAAAAGAGAGAGATTAGGTAGTTTAAATTAAATGGACTCTTAGCAGTTACTTAGGTTCTCACTAATGTAGATTAGATTTGATTGGGAGATAATTTAAGAAGTCTCTATTATCAATAACCATTTAATTTTGAAAAACCTTTAATTGGATACAAAATTAGGGGATGATTTAGGAAACTGTGTATATCCTCATCTGTGAATTAATGATAAGAGGTTCATTTATGGTCCGTAATTTATAGAAGGTATTTTTCTCACTATAAGAGAGATTTTAGGAGGGAAAGATTAGATATATATCCTAGAGTGACTCTGGATCCCCCGTTTCCCACCCAATCCACATTCGCCACCAATATAAAATCATATCCTTGATTTGTACCCTCTAAATTTCTTCCTTGGAATGAAAAAATCAAGTTTGAGTAGGTGGCAAACGTGAAAATCTTTGTATAGGTGGCGAATGTGGATTGGATGAAACAATATACCTATGTTTCTCCGAAACAGGGGATTTGGATTGCCCCCATAGTGATGTGGAACCTTAAAACAATGTATATTTTATGTTCCTCTAATGTGGCGCTCTATACAATCTCTCTCCCTATTGCTTTAATATATATATCTAGCAACAATAGATTGTGCTTAGTCTGAGCAAAAATTATATATATAGATTTACAAAATATTAAGATTAATTATAAAAATATAATAATTTGTTAGGTCTCACAAAAGATAAAGACACATGAATTTTTTTTTATTAAAAGTATTTGTATATGTTCATAATTTGAATGATAGGTTTCGCAATAGATAAATCATATGATTTTAATCAACTGTGTATTTCATATAGATGGAACCCATAAAGGATAAAATGCATGGTTTACTCAAGTGTAAGTCTCAAATTGATGAGTTCATCAAGCACAATAAAATATATTTGAATATGTGACAGTATCCAAATCCAATCGGACAGTTTAAAAGATTTGAGGGTGTGCCCCACATATGCCAAGTATGAATATCTGATTTATTAGATCATACTCTTTTAACCTTTGATGACAATCAATGAATAGACCACAACCTTCTTACTTAGTGACAGCGGCGGAACTACGGGGGACTGGCAGGGCCATGGCCCCCCCAAAATTATAGAAAAGCCCTTGAGGTTTTAAAGAGTTTTATAATTTTTTTACTTATGGCCCTCCCAAAGTTTTCAAAAAGCCCTTATATGTTTTAAAAATTATATGCACTTTTTTAAATGCGGCCTTCTCAAGATTTTATTTCTACATAGTGGCCCCCCCAAGGAAGAATTCCTGGGTCTGCCCTTGCTTAGTGATACATATATTATTGGTAAGACTCGTGATTGTTGTGATAAAGAATTAGGGATGGAAAGGATAGTGAGGTTAGGATAAAGTCTCAAGATCTTACTTAGGAAGGAAATCGAGATAATTGAGGAAGAATTATTTCACTTAGATGATTTAGAGGGTTATCTTAGGAAGGATAAAATGCTAAGAGAAATGATGGCATACTTAGAGAAATTTACGAAGATAAATGATAAGGAGATACCATATATGGAGAGATATAGCTCGTCTCTCGAGTCTCAATGGTTTGAAAATCCTATGTCATTCATGCTACATGGCGTCTCTGAGAGCTCTAATGTGGTGCTGTGAGGTTTAAGAGCATTGATGTGGCACCCTCTTGATCAAGACTCTCTATTGCTGTGATATAATATTATTGTAAACTGCTCATACTTGGAAAAGTCATTTGTGTAAGTGTGGCACAAAACAAACAAAACGATGACACTGAGTTGTGCGTATGGTGGCAACCCAACATGTCACCCGGTTGCCAATGATTAAACTTTGGGCATCCCACTCTTCCTATTTGTGTGGACTTGCTTGGGTCCCAGCCCCTAGGCTAGGCCTCTGGGTACCAAAAAGACAAAAAAAAAAAAAAAAAAAAAAAAAGGTAAAGATAACCTTAGGTTTTATATTTGTAATGTGACAAGAGTAAACAGCAGCCCCTATAGCTCAGTGGTAGAGCGTCAGTCTTGTAAACTGAAGGTCTGTAGTTCGATCCTGCATGGGGGCATTTTTCTTACTTGTTTTCAATCTTATTTTGTAAAATGGTTTCCACTTTGGCTTTACTTTTTTCATCGAGTCCAGATTATTCAGTTTTTAACTCTCGGAATTTTCCACATTGAGAGAACTCTTCTTATTGAAGATCAGATCATTCATGTTGATTTTTTTTTTTTTTTGTCCATAGAAATCATTCATGTTGATTGCCATCTTACCTTTCCATAGAAAACCCGTCTTACCATTGAGACAACTGACGCTTCTTCGGAAATAGCATTCATGTTGCATGTATTTTAGAGATTATCGTATGTAATGACCATGGTTTAAAATCTCGGTCGATACCTGTCCATATCGGCCGATATGAACCGGTATCGACCGATACCGCGACGATATTTTACCGCAATACCGAGTCAGGCCGATATGATCAAAATATCCTCAAAATATCGGTTCATTTTGGCAGATATGATTAAAATATCGGTTTTACCGATATCTCACCGATATCTCGGCTGATATTTGGACTGCGATGGAATAATGGTAAAAAAAAGTAATTTTTATAACTTTTTCCCTATTCTCCAATTTTCTTCTCCTCTCCCCTCATCTCCTTAGAGGAACCATGTCTCCATAACTCATTCTCTCATGTTTTCCAAATTCCAAAACTATTTTTTGAAGAAATCATTTTATTTAGTAAGAGAAAATCAAGTACTTAACTACCTTATTTTTACTATTATGTGTTTTTTATTTTTTATTTTTAGATAAAGCATAAAAATGAATGAAAAAATCATTTGCATGTCATTTTTTGATTTGTGCTGTGTTCTTCACTTAGATCTACACACTTTTATGCTAGATCTACTCATAAATATGATTTTGGGTATAGAAAAATGGTGCTTTTTAAATCTTCTACTTAAAAAAAATTAAAAATTGTTGGAGTATTTATGCTACTAAATAGTAAATACTAATAGCTTATTAATAGTGTATAGATAATTTTTATATTATCTTTGTTTTCTTATATTTTACACTAATAAATTGATTATGAGCATCAATAATGGTTGCATTATATGAAATATTAGAGAAAATAGCGAATTGCGATACAAACAGGGCTCATAACTTAAGGTGGCTGAGATTTCTATTTATTGTTGTTACTAATGGAAAAAAAATATTGTTTTCCACCATTTTCTAATATTCTGAATTTTTTGGATATTTTTGTGATTTTTTTTATTAAAAAACAATTCACACCGCGACAGATCGATATCCGCGACCGATACCGATATCATATCGGTTTTTCGGCCCGGCCGAAACCGCGACCGATACCGCGATTTTAAACCATGATAATGACACCTCTTTCCGACTATAGGGATTCAATATTCAGGTTTTTCAATGAAGTAATACGTACTGTACTTGCTAATCTAGTAGTAGCTAATTGGTAAGCACTTGTTCTCGTGGAAATAAGGATCAATCTTGACTGTAGCGGGGTTAGTGAGGAACTTGGGTGTGAGTATTATTATTCAGTGGGAAAAAAGAAATATTGTACACAAATTACATGTGTACGGATAAAACATAAATTGCATTGGCTATTCTGTGAAAAACATTTTAATATAAGTTTAAGAAAAAAAAAAGGTACATGTAAAAGGAAATGTGAAATAATATCCATTGTCTGTTCAGAGAAATCTGTGAAGTATTATCCATTAAAAATGTTCAAGATGCTGGTTGAGTGGTTTGACAGTTTAGTAGCGCATAAATGCCTAGGGATCTTCCATTTTCCTCTTTTTTTTTCTTTTTTTCTTTTTTTTTTTTTTTTTCTATTTTAGGTTTTCCAGTTGAAAGTATCAGTAGCCCAACTTAGAAAAAGAAATGTTCAAGATATATACATGCATTAAATAAAGATATATACACACATATTCACCCATCCTCTCTCTCTCTCTCTCTCTCTCTCTCTCTAGTCTTTAACTTCAAATACCATACTGAGTTTTTCATTTTATGACCATATATTTTCTTTATATTTTTTGAATTTTTTGTTTCTTCAGAAAATGATGAGAGAGAGAGAGAGAGAGAGAGAGAGAGAGAGAGAGAGATGGTAGAGGGTGCAGTAATCTTAGTTTAAGTAGTCTAGCTTTTGTGATCCACTTGAATGCATACCAATCATAGTTGAAATTGAGGATCAAAAGGTGTTTAGATTGGAAAGAGAAGAAAGTAAAAATTGGGGGCATGGTCATCTTACATCGATCAACTGGGCTCTAAATTGGCCACTATTTAGTCCTACCACAAGTTTTGTCTGTACTTTTCATGATCAATCAGCAGGTGAGTTGAAATTAGATAAATATACAAATGAGGTGAGTGCCACAAGAGGTCGTGGTTGTGAGGAGTCATAATGATAGTAGGTGGTACCAAGTGGGCCCCACGGCTGTAGCAAAGAATTACCAAGATTTCATGGATCACCATCTTATCTCTTTAAACGATATAAGACTTGTACAATCAAAATCTCCCAACTTTCGTGCCTGGGAGAAATTATTCTATAGATACATTAGGAAAATAGCAATGTTTTCATCATGCTAGAATAAAAGGAATTCCTATAAACACTTCCACACTCAAGTATTGCCAAGATTTATCATACAAAAAGGAAAAAAAGAATAAGAAAAGGAAAAACTTCCTCAAAAGTTCTCTTTATGGAAATCGAACTTTGTCGAGGTCTTCCTTGAAAAATCACACGATAGTCGTCGTAATTCCCCTGTTAATCCAGGCGCACCACAGTAGAACACACCTGGCAACAATTTAAATATGGATTAGATGCCAAGTCCCACAAATGAAGGTATAATAAAAGTGTAAGAATGATACTAGTTAAGGCTGTCAATACTCAGCTCTCCTTCAGGTTGGTCCAAGGCCGAATCTGATAATACTTGTTCAGACAGTTTCACACCCTCGATGGGCTGGACTTTGAGTCAAGTCAGGGCGTGGTTGTGTAAATCATATCAAGTTTTTTAGTATTTTAATGAACAGGCTTTTATCTAATCGGGCATTGAAGGGATGAAGAGTGAACTATGAAGGGTCGAGATATGGAGGCAAATATCAATTTCTTAAATTTAAATTGACCGAAGGATGCATGTGCACCCTTAATCCTCACACTATAATCCCAAATGTTAATAGCAAGTTGTGGGAAGGTCCCAATAATGTGATACTTACTAGACGAATAAGAGCTAAAAGTCTCAGGATGTAGTAACAATTTTGTAGCTATATATCATCAATGTATGTAGCCATATTGTTGATATAAATCATTGATATAGCCAATGTGTTTATCAGTTTAAGAGCTAATAGTGATAGTGAGCTTACCGACACGTTGATTGTTGTGATTTACTGCGACATGCTTAAACACATTGCGCCAATTGGGCCTTGCAAAGTGCGTCTTCACATGTGTGCCCGACACTATATCAACCCCACTCTTAGCATGTTGCAGTGACTGCAGCATGGCAATGAGGGCCGACCTTGCATCACCTTCTTCGTAGACACTGGTGCAGTAGTTGTGGAGCTCAATCACCCCATCCTTGTCATTCTCAGCTACCTCATTCATCACCCCTCTAAACCACTCAAAAGACCCCTGCTCACGGGTCACCCAGTAGAAGTAAGCTCGGCTTGTTGCAAAAGGCTTTTTCTTGGATTTAGTCCCTCCACCCTCCACCTCTCTTTCTATCATCTCCTTGTGTTTGATGTTCCACAGCACATCCTTGAGTATGCTGATCAGTGGAGTTGCGCCTATGCCTAGCCCAACAAGGAGGAGAACATCGTACTTCTGGTAGTCTTGTGCGGGAGCTCCATATGGACCGTCAATCAATAGTGCAGGGAACCTGCTACCATGAGCATCCAAAGATTAAAGGGGGTTAAAGACTGTGATGGTTAGCTAATTATGATGTGAATAAAAGGGAGAAATAAGTTACCTAGGAACGGCATTTCCATTCATCAAATCAGCGCGAAGTAGGCCGCTTTGGTTGCCAGAGGGAGGCCTACATACCTAATTTGTAATGTATATGTCGATCAAGGTTAAAATTCCGTTAGTAATGAAAGATAACATATAGGAATTTAGCTGATTACCATATAGGAATCTAGCTGATTACCAAATTAAATTGCAAAAAGGTTTTAGCAATGTAGCAATTGAAATACCTCAATGAAAGCGGCTTTGAGCTGCGATGTCCAGTCGCCTAAGGTTCGGATGTGGATGCTGAGGTACTCGTCTCTAGGGGCAGATGTAATAGAGAATGGATGCCTGAAAAAGTAAACTCACCATTGTCATTTTATTTTGGATCGGAAGTGAAAGGAATTAAAGCTATTGGAAAACTCAACTTAATAATACCTACATTTCTCACTTTCTTTTCTCACATATTCACTTCACCATTCTACATCAATGCTATTAAAAAACACTTTGTAAAATGAGTTGATTTACACAACTTAATTACTTCTGCATCCGACATCCATATTTCTCAGTCTTTTTTTTTTTTTTTTTTTTTGAGACGGACAAGAATATTTCATCAAAAGAGACGAGAATTATATTGATTGGTCAACTACAATTAAAACCATTTAACACACGTATAGATGGTCAAGTGAGCTACAAACAGGGTTCTCTTATATCCATGGTTATAAATACACTATTTGGGACAGTGTATTAAACATAGCCGAAACCCCACATATTGGCTTACATAATAGTCTTTGACCGAGTCCAGTTTGTTTCAAACATTTTTTAAAATGTCCAGAAAATTAGAAATGGCAGGACTTCAATTTCCATTGATTTTGGGATGTCCCAGATGTTACCCTTTGAAAATTTTTTTGGCTAAAAGACAAGTTTCTGTTGAGAAAAGGGAGGGAGATACAAAGGCTTAGAAGGCCCAAAAGAGTGCAACCACAACGCTAGCTTTAAAAAGAAAGGTAGAAACAAAACAGGAAAAGAAGAAAGAAGATGAACCACTAGAAACTAAGATGTTACCTAAATAAATAATAATAATAATAAAAGAAGAAGAAGAAGAAGGTGATGAAAACGTGTTCCAATACATTTTAGGTTAAACACTAAATTTACAGAAAATCTGTAATGGTCAAGGCGAAAACCTGTATATGTTGGGCAATGCCACTTGGTTCAGGTTGATTTCTAAAACCATAATATTTCAATGCAACTGGGTTGTAACTGGTAATTGATCAACTCCCTTTATAGAGTACTATTAAAGCACCATTATTGTAGAATAATGCAACTAGGTTTCAAGAAAGAATTCTTAATAATCTAATTGTCAACTCAACTGCTTACTTAAATGATTTTGAATCGAATGATTAACATTTTAGGTGTATCACCACCACACTCCCACCGACATATTATTAGAAAATTGTTGCATGAATGGCATGATTCTTCTTGCAGTAAAGAAAAAGGGAGAGAAGATCAGATTGACTTAATAAATAAAAAAATAGTTACCATTGTAAAGGAGAAACATCAGAGCAGTTTAGGAATAGATATTGCCCGCTCTTGTATTTGAATCCCTGTGGTTTAGACATATGGATTGCCAGAACATTTCCAGGATAAACAGCTACCTGCAAGAGCACCAAATTACAGACAGTCCAATATATTGTGCATTAAGTATATATCATCCCTACAAAAAAGGCCTTTCGTTTTGAGAGTGAATAACATGGAGCAGACAGGACACCTTACCTTGAGAATCTTCACGGACTTGTAGCCGGACCTAAAGACACGAATGAGGCGTTCACATGCATAGAAGATAACAGGGACTGCCAAATACATCCATGTCTGGAAATGTTGTTCGTTGAAGGAGAATCAGTAAACCAGAAACCAATCTCATACAATATCATGCATGGACATTTGATGTTTCAAAACCTTGTTTCTTCCACTAACCCAATCATGACCCGACCCTGTAATCCAGTGTTTTCGGTTGACCTCTTATTTCCATGGGTTGGGTTGGGTTAAGGTTGAGTCCCCACTCGTTGTTTGACCTGTTACCCATGATGTGAACCTGATTCAACCTATTTAATTAGGGTTTGAACTGACAAAACGACCAAGTAATCTGGGCTCAGGTTGATCATCACAACTTCTAGTGTCGTTGACAATTCCAATCAGATTGATAAATGGGTAACGTTCAGGTTGGCACTAATTGAAATTGCAGGTGATGGCCATATCCCAATATTTGCAAAGGCATAAACGAACCATGTCATGACGCTTTAACCGAGAGAAATCTTGAGTAAAATGAGTGGAACTCAACAATGAGGCCTGCCTATTAGAATATTGAACCATTGAAAATAAAAAGCTCTTTGAAGTATCCTCAAGTTTTACCTCAATCCGAGTTTATTCCACTGTTGGATGAAAAACGTGACAACGGATATGCATAAGATTGTGTTAATCATTTTTTTCAACAAATACTCAATCCAACGGTGGGACAAACTCGGATTGAAGTAAATTTGGAGGATACTCCATATAATTGGAGGGCATTTGTTTTGGACTGTCCATGATTCAGAATCTCAATAGGTGGGACCCACTATGAATTTCCTCTCCATCAACTCAGGATTTCTTTTGGTAGCCAAGAGGATGGTCATCCCTTGGATTGGATGGTCAATGATGTATGTAGATGGGCATTTCTCTAACCTACGTTGATTGGCGACTAATAAGGTGTGCGCGGACTGGACAAGCCCAGACCCACCATGTTTTTCACTGAATTATGGCTCTCGGCTGATTTTCTACACTGAGCTAGATGTGCTGCGCCTTGGCCTATGTACGTTTTTTTTTTTCTTTTAACTGTAGGACTATGTATGCTTAAAGACCTAAGTAGATAGGCTAGCACACTCCAATGTACCCACTACAAATTGAATGATATATTGGCAAAGAGCTTGGGCTCTAGGTCTGTGGACCAAATCACTTGGGTCTATTAACTGAACAGCAGGGCACCTGTACAGCCCAAGGCAGTAAAGATGGTTTTTAATAGGAGTGATAGCAAACGGCAACAGTAATAGACTAAACAGTAGTTAGAAGCTTACCGTTTTCTCGTACCACTTCTTGCTGAGGTATAGGAAGATGCCATGGATAATCAAGAGGAAGTAGACGATGATGAAAAGGTGGTGGGAGTACCAGAAGGCATTGAATCCGGTAAGCTTCCGCAGTGGCTTTGGGAGCTTGAGCTTGTTCCGGCGGAACCACGGCTGCGCTAGAAGGAATGCAATGGCCATGAGCACCACCATCACAACCCCAGTCCAGCCCTCGGTGCCCTTTACGAACCACCAGTAGTTGGGAGGGCGTTCTTCACCAAAGAAGGGCTTCATTGGCTCATACTCCTTGTCGGTCGCATGCAGCAGACGAGGGAAATCGCACGTCAAATGGATTCCTGCATGTAGCCCCACTCCTATCGCAATCCCCAGTGCTATTACTTTGTGGAAGTTGATGTTGTCATCGAAGGGAACCACAGCCCCCAGCATGGTCCTGCTCCTGAGCCATGTTATTGTGTTCCTACAGACTGGGAAGAGAATGATGGCCATGTTGAATTTGAGCGTCTCCGCTGCGCCTTTGGCTGTGGTGACGCAGTAGCCCATGACATGGAAGACTGCCCGGTGCTTGTACTGTATGAACTTCCAGGTGAACAGCCCAGCGCAGATGGACAACCACAATGCAATCACCCAAACACGCTTTGAGTTGTCTTCCAGGAAGTAGGCCATCTTCCGGTAGCACCGCCGGATTGGATTTGGCTCCTTTGTAGGCACCAGCTTCTGGCTCAGGAGCTTGCTCAAGTTGTGGCTATTGGTCATCAGCTTGGTTGACTCGTTTGGTGCTTGCAAGAGCAGCATCTCCAGACTAGTCAGCTGCAAACCCAAATTCAAAACAGAGAGAGAGAGAGAGAGAGAGAGAGAGAGAGAGAGAGAGAGAGAGAGAGAGATGCTGAGTAGAGTTGGAGATGCTGTGTTGTTAGGTGGTAACTCATTTACCTCAATGTACCCAATGCTGTCAGGGTCCAGTTCTTCCATGATCAAGGCCGTGTATTCGTCAGAATGTTCTTGGATCTTTGACAGCTTGTTGGCTGAAGCGCTGAGAGTAATAATCTAAGAACATGAGAAATAATGTTGTTAATCTAACCGGGGAAATCGTCGTCAGATCAATGAAATGCCCATATGCTCAGTATAAAGGCAAGATTTTACAGGAGGAGAGAGAACAATTTACAAGCTTGACGCATTAGTGAAAGTGGTTGTTGATAATAAAAAATGTACCAATGGAGAATAGCCTTATTTCAATTTACTTGGCTTTTTATCATGTTTCTTTCCACTTCATCTTTTCCAGCATCCTGTTGGGTTGACCCTTTGGTTAATTCTTTTCGATTTTGATGCATACGTACTCTCTTATTTCTAAAAAAAAACTATTAAAAAATGCTTGGACCAGGTTGGAGCTTTTGTACTTGATAAAGAAAAGTATTTGCTAAATTATTAAATCTGATTCCTCCTCAACTCCATTATCCTGATTTTTCAGGATATAAGACATATTTTTAGTTACTATTAGAATAGTAAAAGCTGATGAGAATTATCCATATAAAAGATAAAATTTTGGTTAATGCTTAGATTCACTGACAATTCTGTTAAAAATCACAAAATAGATTCTCTTCTTGTTCTGACAAAACTTCACCCTAAGAGTTAAGACCCACCATTACCTGATCACATATAAAAAAAAGACA
Organism: Persea americana; assembly: GCA_029852735.1. Classification (NCBI taxonomy): domain Eukaryota; kingdom Viridiplantae; phylum Streptophyta; class Magnoliopsida; order Laurales; family Lauraceae; genus Persea; species Persea americana. The sequence continues at coordinate 38,590,040 of CM056817.1, forward strand.
TTTACTTTCACCACAAAAAGAGTATGAATGATCCAACACTTTTAGCTAGTGGGCCTTATTAAGGAGCCCCGCAAATTTATTATTGTCAACCAAAATTTTGTTTTCACCCAACTTTACATGACTTTAATTTATACTATACATGTTACCCATCCAATGACTATGTTCTTAAATTTATATGGCTTACTACATGCCCTTTTTTTCGCAATGAAAGGACAGGCCCGCCCTACAATCTATCGCATGTGTATTATTTTATTAAAATTCTGATTGTTAGCTGTAAAGCATTATTGAGGACCTTGGATCATCTTTCAAGGAGCACATGTTCTCTGATCTGCATGTAGTCATATACAGCCAAATAGCAGTTGGCTCCACACATGGCTCGGTCTAGTGCGATCAAAATCATTCGTATCGTGGGCCCCATGGAAGCTATCAGGATGGATGGTGGTGGGGGGGTGGGGGGGGGGGGGGGGGGGGGGGGGGGGGTGGGTCCCACAACCACTTTCTATAGTCTTCTGAAAACAAGCACTCACCTCTTTCACCTCCTCTGATGTAATGCGCCCATCTGCGTTCTTATCCACCCTACATGATTAATGAATGCCACGTGTGAGAAATGGAAGTGCCATGTGGCTATAAATAAGAAATTTAAATTGGCAGGGTTAGTTTGGTCATTTAACGCAGAAATCATTACATGTCGAAGAAGGTCTGAAGCCTGGAGTCAAAGCTGTGGTCCGATATCTGCTCCCAAAACTCTCGAACCTCGAACTTATTCACGCACCCGGACGTGATCCCTCGACGCCGAGCCAATGCATCAAACAGCTCCCCTGCAAACTCCTGCGATTCTTTCATACCTACAATGCCCCCAATATTTTTTAAATAATACCCACAAGGCAACCCCCCCGCCCCCAAAAAACAATCAGGAGTATAACCATGCACGTCATGCGCACCCACAGGGAGAGATCCAAGTATAGGCACGTGGGTGCAATCATATCCATCTAGGTGAGAGAATCTTCAGTCCACTTAAAAAAATTCCATAAAATCCGTGGTCTGCTATCAAGATTCACATGAAAATTCTTAGTTAGCTAGTAAAACTAAACTATCTATCATGTCCACACCCTTCAATTGAAAATCTGGGTTCTGCCACTGCACACCAATAGTGCAGCACACCTCATGGTCCATTCAACTGGACCATGCACACAACCCCTACCATAGGCTATATGATTTTGGTTTGCATTCAAGGGAATTAACTGGACTGGTAGTTCGATTGTACACCCATATGGATTGTGGATGATAGGATTAGGTGATTGGATAGCACTATTTTCTAAATATAAGAGGGCCCTGCCTAGATCTACAAATCCCCCGGTGTTCATCCCGAAGTGGGGACAGCAGGTGGGCCCTACAGGGGGGGGCATGGGATCAAAGCTGAACAGTAAAATAACGTATCAATGTGAATTACCTATGCATTGACCAAAGCTAGACCTCTGGAGGGTGCCACCAACTGCCAGCTCATCAAACCGTCTCTCGATCGCCGCCCACCCTCCTCCCCCGACGTTCGCATCCGTCATGAACTGCAGGCCGCGGAGGGCGAGCGCCGCAGCGGACTGGCTCCGGTCGGCCTTCTCGAACTTTGTAGAAGAAGCGAGACGCCTCAGCTCCTTCGACACTTGCTTGATCTTGAAGGAGAGCTGCGTCCCGAGCGAAGATCTCTGCTTCTCGAGCTTCTTCTTCCCCAGAAATCTCATCTCGGCGTCTCCTCCGCCTCTGATAATGTTGTTAACGGTGACGGAATCTTCTCTAACATCGAGCGTTATCTCCACGTAAGCTTCTTCCTCCTTGAATCTGGGGCTCCTCTTTCCGCCTCTCTTGTTGTGGTTGCTGCCGTTTAACGGGCCGCTATATCCGATACGGCTGCCACCGCTCTCGGATTCGGATCCGGAATCGGAAATTTGGTGATCTTGATGGCAACTCTCGCCTTCCAAACCCATTGCTTGCTCAATTGGTGGGAATCTGAAGAAGATCAGATGCAACTCAGTTCAGTCATAATAAGTGCATTACTCGTCATGCAGATTAGATGTTTGTTTGGAAAACACTGAGTTGACTCGGACGATACCGGAGTCAAATATCCACAAAGGGTGTCAGACTCTCTCAGGGCAGTTCTAACTTCCGCTGCGGTTTTTCACGTATCGGTCAGATTCCAAACCTGATGATACGTGCCATGAATAGCCACAAAACGTAAAAGCTAAATTGAAAAAGAGGTAGAAGAAATTCTTCAAAACGGAGAAATGTAGTTGTAGTGATTTAAATCTTTCTTAAAACTTGTTTTTTAAAACGTTACCTTCAAAGATGAGCTTCCGTGACAGAGAAACTGATACATGTCGGCCGAGTTTTAAGAGCTATGACAAAAATCTTGGCATGCAGCTAATTAAGCTAATATGAGATGAGATAATTAAAGAGCTAAACACCATATGAAGCTATGGAAAATTTTAAATTGGAAAGAGAGGTGAAGAAATTAGAGAGTTCCTCACCAGATTGTAGGAAATGTTGGAAATAGTGGTAGAAAGATGTGGGATTTTCAAGTGTAGAGACACAAGGGAAATTGGGATTGTGGGGGAAATTGGGAGGGGGGTTTGGGGGTTTTTATTGGTGGGGAAAGGGGAAGAATTCAGTGGTTTCTGTTGGATTTAATTCAGTGGTTTTCTATTTTCAAATGCATCGGCTTACCTAATCTGTGCCAACAAGCTATAACTAATAGAATGTCATATACCAATGCATTTTAAAAATAAAGAATTGATGACATGGTGGATTCTATTATTTTCCTTTGCAAAACGGTATGAGAAAATTGAACTCCCAATGTGTGAGGTTACTGTCTTTATTATTGGCAATGGAGGATGTAAATGATACAAGATACCCTTAAGTAAGGTCCAGCACATGCATGCAAAGAAGCTAACTTACAAAGAAGTGGATTGTAATACAAAATACATGATGACGGATTTTCAATTGTATATTCTGCGTTGTTGGGCATGTTTATCTATTTGATTATATTTAGCCTCTCAAAAAGAGGATGGAGAATTTGTTTCTTTTCTATTGTTTGCTTAATCGGGTGAAGTTTGGGTCTGAATCTAGATCCATGATTATGATAAATTCTTAATGATAGTCTGGAACTTTAATTGATGTTCCGACGTAAAGATTTGCATCCAAAACTACTCTCTTTAGAATTTTTGTATTTGTGTGCAAGGGACACTAGAGAGTAGAGGGGCCTGTGTGTTCTTTCACCCACACTTGAGTAGGGTCTGCTTGGATGTTTGCAATAAGGAGAGATCTATGGATGAAAAGGTTTAAACGTAGACAAGGGTAATAGCCAATTAAATAGTCTTCGCTTTTTAGAGCCTCTTTCCTTACAAGAATTATGAAGAATTTCAAATTCTTCAAAAGCCATCTCTTGGGGTGGGATTTTTAAATCATCTTCTTAGCTAGAGCATATGAAATCTCAACAAAATGTAAAGAGGTTGTAACTATAGGAATTCCAAAAAAATCATTTGAGACTCTTTAGTTGACTGAAATTTGAAATTTCTAGTAAATACATATGGCATTTACAAATGTTAAGGAGACAAACCATCACATCATGTCTAAAAAACCTCAGAATCTCAAAGACTTGTTAAAAATTCTCCTAAAGAACTACGCCAAAGAAATGCTGTCCTCATTATGGAATTCATGTATATATGGAGAGTTTTATGAGACATTTATATAGGTTCCGTAAAAGCAGAAACCCAATTTCTACTTCCACGACAACAAAAATCCTATAGATGAAGTAGGACTGTCGAATCGTTGCTCGCGGTGAAAAGTTTTTATTTTTTTGTACATTTTTTTTTGTCGTACAATACTACACCAAACACCCAAAGACGTCTTAGCGCTAAAACAACTATTGGTTTCCATCTCAAATCCACAAAAACAACCGTCGCACAAACAACTCCTTAAGAATTCATGTTTGGAGAGTTTGAAATTCTCAAAATGCTGTCCTCGTTGTTGAATTCTTAATTCTCTTCTTAGAGGGAGCAATTTGGAAATGTTTAAGAATAATGGAATTTGAGAACTCTAATAATATAAAAGTGGCTTTTTAGGTGATTGTAATTTAAAATTTTAACAAAGAAACATAACATCTTCAAATGCAAAGGGGACAAATAGTTGTTAATATTGTTTCGGATCTCATTTCGCTCTAGTCTGCAAAATGAAAAGTTTTGGCCGATTCGGAATTTCGGCAAAATTTTTCGGAATTAGAAAGTAATAAATATAGATTTAATCCATTATAGTAATTTTTTTAAAATTATATTTTAAAATAATTTTAAAAATACAAAATATACATATGTAAAAAAAAGTAAGAAAAATTTATGTAAAATTCCATTTCGGCCGAAATCCCAAATTTCAGCAGATATTGACAGAAATTTAAACCGATAAGTTTTAGTCGAAATTTCGTTTCGGCTACTTGACCGAAACAAAAGATTTCGACCATTTCAGCCGAAATGATACGAAATTAATATCTATATGAAAACCATCACATTTTAACAAAAAATCTCTAGCAATCCCAATTTTTTATTTTAGAAATACTAAACAGGCCCCTATTTAAGTCTTCAAAACTTAATAATGGGCACGATCCATGCAATTTATTGTGACAAAGTCAACACCAAATAATAACTGGCTAGGTCCGTGTGAGATTTGAATTATTGCCGGTTAGAAACCAGCATGATTTTAGTAGAACAAATGATGCTTCCCTTGACTGGCCCACGTTGCACCAGTCATCTCAGTCGGACTTTCTACATATTTTCTTTTGTTGCTTGACAGTTGACAAGCACCGCCAGCCATGCATGCATCTTAGAGACTCTTTGGAGTACAAATAGGGGCAGATGAATTAATTAGTGTGCTCCAATGACCTTCCTTTTGGATGCTAGTTTTTTATTATGATCAAAGCTTGCGTAACTATCCACCTCAATCTTATATTATAGTGCTGTTTTGGCCATCGAGGCACAGTGGGATTAGCCAATACCAGTCAAATTCGAAGGCCTATTTGACGAATGACATCTTTTATTTCTAAGGTTTTTTTTTTTTTTACTTTGCGTTGGTCACAAACTCAGAGTAGGTGAAAAATGGGATTCCTGTTGCAATAGAATATTGCAGAAGATAAACCCACTCCAGAGGTTGCCATAATAGTCGCATCGGCATGTTTGTCTGAAATTGAATTTCTCTTGATGACAGCTACCAGTCCATCGCTTCTATATTTGACTTGCACAAGTAAAGACATGGGTGATCCATTATTGCAGATACAGGAAAATCCATTGTATGTGTATAGTAGAAATGTTGCATATATGATTATTGAATTACAATATTGGCGGGAAATAACAATGGAATAATTTTAAAGTTCGATTTTCTTTTATTCATTTTTAGTTGCTCAGTTATCATATCGTTTTTTTTTTTTTTTTTCTTTTTTTTTTTTTTTTTTTTTTTGAAGGAGTAGGATGTGGAAGACTACGACATGCGGCAGGCTTAGTGTTTTTGATGGTTGGAAGACTCTGCGGATTTCCTGCGACTGGATTTGAATGAGAATTGATGTGTATCTTATTAAGGGCTCTCATCTCTCTTATATAGTGATCATGAGGAGTTATACTTGCTAGATACTTATCCGCCAAGAAACCCACGCCCTCTAATCCTAATGGGATTCCACTAAGTAAGGATTCGATCCTCTAACCTATCCGTTTATTACGGATCCCTATCTTATCCACAACAAATTTAGTCTTCTACTTATAGTGGGACTCTATCTCTATTGGCAACTGCCATCTGCTTGGTCTGACGTGGGATCCGTGGCATGCGGGCCACATGATTTTCAGCATTTTATCTACGATAAACCTCCTTTGAAGCAATGTGCATAAATGTAATGTATGTTGAAGTAAAAGTAAAAGTGTGGTAAATTATTAACTTGGATAGTACGGGGTAAAGTTAGAAATGTCATATCACGGTAAGAGATGAGGCAGAGTGATTAAAATGCCCGTTTTGTATTAAACTTCATTTTATCATCTTAAACTTGATTTTATCGCACTTTATCGTAGTTTTTTGTGGTAAGAAAAAAGGGGGCTGTGGAGTAGTAAATGTTAGAAATATCACATCATAAATATACTTCCTCACACCGCTTTTCTCATTTAAGCCGGGTAAAGGTAAAAATTATTACATCTCAATTTATTTTAACTCACATTTATTTCTTCCCTTATTAATTAAACAACATGCCCCAAGAGATCATATCTTTGCAATCATTTAACTATGTAAATGATACACATGTGCAGCATTTGCGCATCATTATGTTTATTTGCATTCCTTTATGCATATGTACATGATGAATAAATAAGGCCATTTACGGTTGTTAATAATTACATATGTAAATAAGGAGGAGAAGGTGCACATGCAATAGAGCTTCCCTTTGGTAAAGGTTGCAGATTCAAATTCCTTTAATCACAATCTCATTTTGCACACTTGTAGGCCAAAAATGGATATTTTCTTTCATATGGTGGGGCGCCCAAGGAAGATTTTTTGATTCCGTCAGTGCATCTATTAAACCATATAATACAGCACAACGTATACAAAAATGTTGGGTAAATATATTAAACCTTCGAATATACAGGTTGACCTACAGAGAGGATGGACTTCTATATTCCATCAGCAAAATTCACATGTGCATGAGAGAGAAATGGTCTTCAATGATTGATTATCCCATTCATGAAGAGACAATTCTCACATTTGAATTGTGAAATTCATGATTGGTCAAAATTGGAAGCTCTTTTTCTATCTATCTGTTGTATTTCGTTGTTTAAAGTCTACTAATGGAACTCGTAAAAAAAATAAAAAAAGAAGATAAATGAGAATAGGCAATTCATGTGTCGAAAGTGACCCACGTTTCCCTATGATTTGAGTATGTCTTATTAATGGATTGATTTTGTGAGCATGTAATGTCCACAATCATAGACAGCATAGAAGGGTTGTATGAGAATCCAAGTTTGTAGAAATTTCTCGGCTTTTTATTTTCTTTGGTAAATTTTTCTAGAGTTTGTGTGCACATTAGTCTACAAGGGACAAGACAGGTTATGAAATTTGGTTTGGTCATTTATAAAATAAGACCAAGGTGCACATTATAGGATAGACCTTAACCCTATGTTTGGGAAGGGGGAAGGAAAATGGAGGGGAGGGGAGGGAAAATTAATTTTACCCCCATTTTTCCTCCTCCCTTCCCAAACACCATCAATTTCCACTTCCCACCCCCCCCCCCCCCCCCCCCCCCCCCCAACACAAACAGAGGGTACAAGTGTTAATTTTCGAATTTATGTTCTCCTATATATGAGCGGACATATAGCATTACAAGTGTTAGCTTTAATTAAGTTCTCCTATGAGTGGACGTATAGCAGTAAAAGTGTTAATTTTAGAATTAAGTAAGGAACAATATTGTTATTGCCTTAAGTACTTCTAACCGAAAAGCAAAATTCTCTAGGGAAGAGGGAGTTTTTGTGGGGTTTTCCATTTGAAAAACTGTTATTGTTTTTACTAATAATCTAATAGGCAGACATATAATGCTGCCACTTCTGATAAAGTTCCAAATTCTTATGTCCTCACATGAGAGGCGGAAAGACCTAAATTTTTAGGGCATCATCCATATCTTTTCATTATTCAGGACACTTCTTCATTTTGATCGATTCCAAATATTCCTCTTATTATCCAAAAGATCGTTGACATAAAGGTTTGGCCTAGGGATGGCAATGGGTGGATAGGTACCCATCCCAACTTGCTCTTATTTGAGGCAGATTTGATAATGATTTACTTGATTTGAGGTGGATTGGGGTTTTGTTGTTCTTTCCTACCATGCCTCGTATATAATATAATACTTATTTATTATTTAAGGTATAAACAAAATTCCTATGCTGCAGGTGGTGTTTGGCCTCAGCGCTAGGCATGTGGGAAGAAAATGTGATGTGTTCAATTCGTTCCCATGCATTTATTTATTTTAAAAATTTTAAGCTTTAAATCTGACTTGATCCCAACCCAAATGGGGCGGGCTTGATGTCATATACAAATTGGATTTGGATGAAATAAACATGAGATGGGACAGGTTTGGTATAGGTTGGGGTCTGCTAAACCCTCCCCATCGTCATCCTTTGTGTGGTTTAGCAATGACATTTATTGATTTTCTATGCCCGCTTTCATAGGAATCCAATTACCTGTGAAGCTCTTTCAAAACCATGAATTCTCTTTTATGTATTCTATTTTCTATAACAATTTATTAGGATAATTTAACTTTGAAAAGTTTAAAGTACAATAGACCCCACCCCAACAAAATTGTCCCCCCGCCCAAAACCCCCAAAATTGGTTTGGAAATTTCAATCTATCTTGATGGTATAGAATTTTTTCCCTTCTCTTTGGTTGTTCCACCAAAATCTTCTTCACATTTTGCCGAGTTCTTCCATGGTCTTATTAGGGAATTGAATAACAGTAATGCAATAGTTTTGGATAGTCAAAGCAACCAATTTGATGAGAGTGCTTTGGTTTATTTGAGATAAGACAGGGATTTGCTACGATTTGATTCTATTCTTATCTTAATACTTAAAGTCTTATATTAGGCTAGTGGGCCTCGTGAGTGGGCCCTTACAGGACAATGGATAAGATTTATTTTTTTTTAATCTAAAAAAGAACAGTGGGGCATAAGACCAATCGAATATTCACTATGCTTGGCGGTCATAAGACCAATGTGTGTGTGTGTATATATATATATATATATATATTAAAAGGTGTCCAATCAGCAGAGAACAAGTGGTGGGCCACATTCTAACCACCATCGTTGAGACAAATTAATATGGCATACATAGACTGAATAAAACCACTGCATTCATTTTTCACATGGTTTCATGACTGAATCATCAGATAATCTAAGCGGAAAGCATGCATGACAAATGTAATAGATTGTGGGCTCAATAATCCTATCAGATACAAAAGGATTTGAGGGTCTAACCCAATCAGAAAACAAAAATGGTCCAGAGGCCTGAAATGGTAATATCATTGATCTTTAAAATGGACAATTAGCAATATCCATTAAGCCTAAAAACCTGCATATGATTAATTAACAAATCCTATCATATATGGTAGCAAGACCTGCTGGATGAAAACGTACGTTTCAATGCAGCAGTTTAGAGGACTCTATACAGTGATGTCAGGTCTTGTGGTTCAATTTTGAATATGAGAATTGAATATGAGAAGGTTCCAGCGAACCTTAGATCCACGCTGTTCATAATAATCAGCTGAGACATATTTGTGTTAAATGTGGACTCCTTAGTGGTAAGGAGTGACAATTCTTATTAGGAGGTCTTGGGTTCCAATTGGGCCTCCTCCCTCTTTGCATTGTGAGTTTGTATTATCTCACATGTGTGAGTTATGTTTATTCTATTCGCATATGTGACTTTCCATCACCTCACATGTGTGAGTTGTGTCTAGTCTCCTTGCATATGCTCATGTGTGAGTTCCCATCATCTCACATGTGTGAGTTGTGTTATGAATCTCAGGATCCCGGCCCCTTCGTTGGATTAAAAAAAAAAAAAAAAGAGTTTCATCCATGATTTGATGTGATGGCCCATGGAAGATTTCTCCATCACTTCAGTACTGTAATACCGCAATAATATTGCGATTTCTCTTATAAAAAGGTCTTATCATTATATTCTCACTATAAGTTTAATTTATCACTTGGGTTGTTTTATTAGAATCTTATAGAAAAAATTATTTTGATATTGTGATATTGTAGCTAAAATATGTTTGTAACAAATGTCATAGGGTGAGAAAAGTTTTGTTCCTCTTAAGGGACCGAATGTAAAAGAAAACATTAAGATTTTTAATTTTTTTTAAACTAATCTCTCCTTTAATGAAAAATGAATGAAGGTGATCATGAGATGAGAAATGGGTATCCAACCATTATCCTACTAATTCAAATCCGTGAAAAGTCAAGGTCTCGTCTATCTCTCCTCATATTTTTCACCCTCCTCTACATTTGACCATGAATTCTTATGCATTTAATTCTATACAAATAAGTGGGCCCTACCAGTTCTGAAGAAATTGATTGGCTTATTGAGCCCATAAAAGTAGCAAAAAGGCTGGGATTATCCTGTAAAGCAGACAGTCATTTCCTGTTCTTTTCACCATTATGATACAGGGTCACTTGACTAGAGCCAAGAGAAAAGTTTAATTAAATATAGTTAAGTTGGCTTTTCTTTAAAAATCTTGAACATTTCAGAAATGAGAGGTACCTTGAGTTTCCACTCTCTTTAATGTGACCAAAAAAGAAAGGTGAGTTTCTTAAAAAAAAAAAAAAGAACCAAGGGGATTTGACATTTCAATACCTCTTAGACATGAAATTTTCAATTTCATGAAAAAACTTCAGCAAATGTCACCAGAGTCGTTTGACAATGGTCGACTTTTTTGCCTTTGATCCCATGATATCATAGGTTTTTAAAAACTCATGATATCATGGGATCTAAATATTAAAAGTTGAAAACCTACTTCGATCCCATGATATCATGGGATCTAAATATTAAAAGTTGAAAACCTACCTGGATCTCATGATATCATGGGTTTTTGGGTTTTTAAAAACCCATGATATCATGGGATCCAGAAAAAAAAAAAAAAAGGTGTACCAGAGTCGAAGGACACTATTGACATTTAGTGACTTTGGGTGATGAAATTGGAGATTTAAAATCTAAGGTGCATTGAAATGTCAAAACCCTAAAAAAACAAAGAAAGGTGAGTTGGGTACTTGGGTTAGAACAAATGAGATGCTCTATCCAATTGATTTATGATTACAAGTGAAAGCAGCCCGGAATTGATTTTTGCCTCTTTGCCTACAATCAAGAACATTAAATACTTCTACCATCAAGAACATTAAATACAATAACGGCAGGCAACATCAGGGCCTTGAAGACAGAGACAGAGAGGAAAAAACAGACACAAATATAAAACAACTGCAGTCTATTTTGACGAGGACAATCAACCTATCAACGACACTGCAGGGTATTTCGAATGATATCACTGAAGGCTGATATAATAGGGGGTGTTAAGGTAATTCACTCGTCGAGTGATGCACTGCATGTGTTTAGGTAATTCACTTGTTGAATGATGCACTGCATGTGGTGTAGTGTAGAACTTAGGACCTTTTTGCAAGGCTGATTAGTGTTGTGACTGTCATTTTGAATGTGGTGTAGTGTAGAACTTAGGACCTTTTTGCACTATGGTATAGAGCCCTTTCTTTCTTCTTTTTTTTTTTTTTTTCCTTATATTATAGTAAGAAGAGAGTTACATTAAGCCAAAAGAAAATTACAAAACTGGCTTAGTCAACTAACTCGGAAAAGAGTCCGGATCCCCTGTTTCATCGAAACAGGAATAGAGTATTTCATCCCATAAAGGTTTGTCAACTGTATAAAATCTGGTGTCAGCTAGTGCACCCTTTTAATTCCTTCTTTGAATGAAAAAGGAGAAATATGAGATTTTATATAGTTGACAAATTTTGATTTGATGAAACGGTATATCCTCATTTCAATGAAATTGTGGAATATACTCTTCAGAAAAACATCAGCCCAAACAAAGAGAATCATACTGATGACCAACCTTAGCAACTGATTGAGCTGCTTCATAAATACCCTGGAAACATAGTAAAAACAAACACTAGCAAAAGCGAGGCAAATTCCAAAATATTTAAAAAATAAGAGCTAATCGAATCATTTTAAGGGCATCTGACCTCATCTTAATAGAGGGGAGACCCTACTCTCTATCCTTGTTCAACACAAACGAAGCCGCCCCTGCACCAACAAATGAACTAACGAAACCAAAGTAAGTTTTACCCTCTTAGAGAAAGTTGCATTGGATTTTTTTTTTTCCTTTTTTTTGGGTGGAAGGTTGGATAGACCAACCAAAAAGCTTAAGTTGATAGGTGGAATGCCCAAATATGTATATATAAAGCCTTGTCCAACTCAAGACTTAAGCAACGTGGGACTTCCCAACAACTCCATCATCCAGGGTATATCTAGACACTAGAGGTGATGTAAACCAAGCCACTCTAGCAAATTCACAAGTGGAATAGACCATGTTCGACTGTTTCCTCCTTGGCGTCACAAACAAGACATAGGGAGGTACCCATACCAAGCCTCTCCTTGAGCAATGATCCCACCGGGATTATCTTTCGTAAACACTTTCATCCAAATAGGAGGACCCTTCGAGGTAACTGGATTTTCTAGAACTTCTTTCTATTAATTGAACTATAATTTGAGTTCGAGAATGAATGACTCTCGAGGTATAGTATAGAACTTATGGCTTTTTTGTTTGTATAAAATATATAAGAATAAATACATAGAAATTCATACCCAAATGAGCTACACCTAATGATTATTAAAGAGGTGGGGGTGAAATACGGTGACACGAGGAGGATGATAAGAAATGCTCAACTCGTTTCACAAGGTGGGCCCTACCTCATCAGGCACATGCACAAAGACGGTGGTTCCCAAGTTTTCTCAAGGGCTTGACTGCTACAAGGAATTGTGCAAAGATGGAAAGATAAGAAAATAGTTGTACTTTCCAACTCCTAATAGGAAAGCTTGTTGCTCAAGATTTCCCTTTTATAAGAGGATTGTCTAAACCCTAAAGCCTGTAAGCTTTTCCTCTTGTTTTTCTGCTTTCCCAATCTATGTATTTTTTATATTGAATATATACAATAATACAAAAGTCATTCTGAGCACTAGTTTTTTCAAAGGGATGAACATTAGGTGGAGATGTAAACGGGACCTTGACTTTCTTAGGTATTGAATTAGTAGGACGATCATTTGGATTTCATTTCCTTGCTTCCCTTGATTTAATTTCTGATAAAGGGGAAGTTATTTTAGAATATTCACCTTTGGTTTTTCATTTTTAACTACTGATAAAAATTCAAATCCAAATACCCAATTACATGATACAAACAAGCCCAAATGTTTTTTTTTTTTTATACTATTCAGGAGTATAGTTGAATTGTAAAAAAATGATTGATGTGACATAAAATTTTACTCCATATTGTTTGGATGAAAGAAGTAAAATGAGAAAAAGACTTACATAAGTAAAGTTTTACTTTATTAATCTTTAGATGAAAAAGTGGAAACTTCCAATGTGGACTTCATACGACTTTCTCCCCCTTTGTCTTACTCTCTCCAATATGGATGAGAAGTGAATTTTTGTTATATAAATCTTTTTATTATAACCCTGACCTCTTTAATTTTATTCATGATTTGACCCCTTCAGACTCGTATTTTACTCTTCTCATGTAAACAATCTGGCCAAAGGTTGAGACCAAGTAAGTATTCCAAAATTAAGTATGATTCTTCAACACTCAGCGCGCAAGTTTGGAAAGGAATGAGAAATCCATGAAAAATCATCAGATTTGTGGACACCATTCTTAGTGCAAATTCACCTGTACAAAGAACCATAATTCCTACATATAACATTTAATACAATTCTTATAAATCCATAATTCATGAACCCTCTAAAACACATTCTTATGCTTTCTTTACGCAACATCTTAATAAAAGTAAGTCCTGATTTAGTTTTCCAAACCAAATACAAAAGCCTAATATACTTAGGAGGGTGGGCTCTACATGTGTATGGAGTAGGGACACGTGCATCGTGGGGAACCTTTGGGATCACTTGGAGGTCATAATGCTTATGTAAATGAGGTTGAGTTGGGGTTTGATTAGATAATCTTTTTTTCTTTTCTTTTCTTAAAGAAGATTAGATAATCTTTTTAGTGACTCCAAATGATGCTTTCACTTGTGTCTAGGCTAAGATTATATTCCTTGTTGGATATGCTTCTGTTAAGTAGGGTTACTCATTATGTAACACGTGTATATGAAAAGGAAGTGATGAGTAGAGGTTTAAGCCTTGATGGGTACCTGGAGTTATCCACCAGTTGTGCTCTCTAGTCTAGATTAGGATCCCACCCCAAATATATAGGGCACTGGTATTAGGGCAGCAACCATAAAAATTAAGTTGATCAGGATGGATCCTGGGCCAATACTAATCCATGTCTTGATCTCTGCCTTGATTGGTGGTCTACACCTCTTTTAATGATGGTGGTCCTTCAATAACACACTGGTCGATCCTGCCAATAGGTGATCATTGAAAAATTAATGTGTAAGCAATATAATATAAACAACTCAATGATATTAAATAAAACCATGATTTAATTAAAGATTTCAAACGAGGATTTGACTCCGGATATATTAGAATGGATTAAGGAATTCATATAGCTGATTCCTACATAATTACGACAAGGATTTGACGACGATGACGACAACGATGATGAATAATTAAAAATTCTAAAAATCTGACAATGTTGTTAAGAAAACACACCATTTATCACATGTTTACCTCTCTTTCCAACCCCCTAACTTAACAAAGGCAGTATTTTTAACACCAGTGGTCCCTACTCCAGATTGATGGTTGATAAATTAGCATATGTAAATATTCTTAAATAACCACCCAAAAATAGTTTTTAAATAAGATAGTCATCGAATAATATTTTTTAAAAGCTAATTATGTAGTTAAGAGCCAACTCTATCTATCACATATCTACACCTTTCTCAAGATTGTTGGCCCACCCCTCACTTAAATAAAGATGGTCTTTTCAATGGTCCCTGATGTGGATTGATGATTGACAGATTAAATGTAAGTAAAATTAAATAAGAATTTACCTGAAAGTTGATCTTAACTAGAATCATCGTTACCCACCTGGGAGTTGGTGGAGTGGCATAAGGCATGAGTTTGCTCCCCCACGTTTTGTGTTCGAAACCTCCCTAACTAGATTTGTGAATGACGTGCATTTTTGTGGATTTAGTAGGCACCTCCTAGAGGGTTAGTCCTATTGAATCAAAGACCTAGGGATACCCATGTCATAAAAAAAATAAAAAATAAAAAATACTAGAACCGTCATTTAATCAAAATTCCAAAGGTCTAATCATGTTTTTAAGATAGCAAAAGATATAGTGTAAGCAAAATTAAATAAAACTAGCAAAAGAGTCTATAGGAAGGGCTTGACAAATTAAATGTAAGTAAAATCAAATAAAAGATTATCCAAAGACTGATATTGACTAGAGTCATCGTTATCCACTTAGTAGAGTTGAGTGGAGTAAAGTCCTCATTTCTCAAAAGCAAGTCACATCAAAAGTACTTTTTTTTTTCCATTTCTCACCATATTCTTCACAAAAAAAGTAAAAAAGCAACCACTAAAAGACAAAGAAACTCCATTTTTCAATAAAAAAAAGTCAAAAAAATTCCATCACAAATAACTAAAAACAAAATATCATCATAACCCACTTATATTTTATTATTTCTTTAAAATAACCTTTACACCACTAAACTCCACAAGTAAATCCCCCAAACAGGCCCGAGTTGGTGGAGTAAAACTAAGGCGTGGGTTTGCTCCCCATGTAACCTAGAATCATAATTAATTGCATAGATCCAAGCATCTTTTTAAGAAAGCAAATATAAAGTAAAAAAAAAAAAAAAAAACTAGAATCATAATTAATTCCATAGATCTAATCATGTTTTTAAGAAAGCAAAGATAAAGTGAAAAAAGAAAAAAAAAACACTAGAATCATCATTAAATCAAAAGTCCAAAGATGTAATTATGTTTTTAAGAAAAACGAAAAAAGAACCGCTATGAAAAAAAAAAAAAAAACACTAGAATCATCATTAAATCAAAAGTCCAAAGATGTAATCATTTTTTAAGAAAAACGAAAAAAGAACCGCTAGAGGAAGGGGTCGAACCTTCGACCTTGTGGTTAACAGCCACACGCTCTAACCAACTGAGCTACCCCAGCTCCTGTTGTGAAAACTAAGAAATTAACTATATTAACTAAAAACAGACCATCATTCTTACACTCACACACCACACTGATATTTAAGCAACCTATGCTTGCATCAGGAGCTATTATTATATATAAAAGAGACTGATTTCAAATTAAAATCAGCTCTAATTGATTTTGACCATCTTCCAAAATTTTGAATTCTCATTTAATATTATTTAATCTTATTCAATTCAATAAAATGTAATTTATTACTCACTCTTCCCTTTTTAATGGAACTCAAATTCCAAACCCCCCCCCCCCCCCCCTCGGAACACCTCTCTATCTCTTTTTGCTTAGTCCCCATTCAAGCTTGGTCTCCCTTATCACATTGTTTTTCCTTTTCTTTGTTGTCATGGTATGGTATGGCTCGAGTTAAAGTAAAAAGCTCTATACCTACCCTAAACCCAACCAACTCACTATGAAACCTGCCTTTAATTGGAAAATCTCATATTTTAAATTTCTTTACATTCTTTCCTTCTCAATATTTGATATTTCATGTTTCTACTAAAAATTTTAAACTTCTATATTTATTACTTATTTAAGTTTTCAATTGTGTGATTTTTAAAAAAGCCTATAAATTTTTTATGTGTAAGGTATACTTCTATTTTAGATTTTATAAATATAAACACATTAAATTAGAATTAAGATTTTTATTTATGTCCTAAAATTAAATGATATTCTTTGTATGACTTCTATTTCTAATGCCCGTGGTAAGCACGGGAGCATTGTGCGAGTCCAATATGATATTGAATGGCACTGGCAAATTATCTGCCCACCATTGGCCCAGCAACGAAAATGACAATCCAAATTGTCCATGCATTTTTTAGCAGAACAAAAAAGTCCATGTACTACTGGCCATGCTGCAAATATTGCCCATAGTATTCAATATTTTCTTAAAACTAAACTTATCAGGTGGAGAATTTAAACCCAGAGTCTTAGGAAGAAGGTATTGCCCCTCTTGCCACTATAGCAATGAACAGCTTTTTGTGAGGTTAATCACCTGTTACTTCTTATTTTGCCCGGATTACTAGCTTTTCTTTGCACGCTCCTTCATTTTATTTTATTTTTCTTTTCCTTCGGTATTTAAATGATTTATTCAATACATAGCTATATTTCTCATTAAAGGTTTTTATAAAAAAATTAAGCTTAAATTCTGATTAGACAAGTAAGTATACAAAAACATAAAAGCAACAGCAAAAGGTGCTGTACTTTTTTTTTTTTGACGAAAATGCCCCAGCGGCGATATTGCCACTCACTAGTAATAACGCCAATATTTGTCCTTTTTTAAACCCTATCACTTTTTCAGATGAATACAAGATTTTGCAAATGCAAGTCTCATTAAGATATGAATATGAAGAAGAATTCATATCCACCATTTGACTTTCTCATATAGGAAAAACGAAAAGGTAACAACACATAGAAGGGAAAAAATGTACAAAAATCACTACAAGAGAAGGAAATAAAATAAAATCAAAACTAATAGGATGAGGGAGAAACCTCTTAATTAAATTATTTGATTTAATGGACGACGAATATCAGTTTTTTTCCCTCTTATTTGAATCTTCTTCAAAAAGAGCTTAAGAATCATATATAGATTTTGGAGCGCAAGAAGAAAGAAAGGGACGGGATTTAAGAAAGAGACGAACATTGACGATATTGCCACTGGGGCATTTTCGTAAAAGAAAAATTATATACAGCACCCGTTGCCCTTGTTCCTATGTTTTTATAAATTTATTTATCTAATCAGAGTTTAAGTTTAATTTTTTTCACAAAAGAATTCTTTTAATTATTTAATCCAGAATTTATTTGTTATTTTAGCAATATTTTCCTGACATCCACACAAAGGAAATTGGAATTATACAGATTGTAACACACAAATATCATCCCAACAAAAATATTTGCAACAGAGTGCGAGACTGTTAGCGATCAATTAACTTATATTCCTCTTTTCTTTATTTTAATATGAGTTTCATTAACAATTAAAAAAAACCCAAAGAGCGAGACTGTTAGCACATTAAGCAAGGATCATAGGGCCCGAGTTTAGGGCTAACAAAGATTGTTGGATTAGATTCGAAGTCCAATTCCAACCCTACCCTTAAACAATTCCTGACCCAACACTTTAGTCAGGTTTCAGCCTGCTTGTGAAAAAAAAAAAAAAGAATTAAAAAGCCCCATGAGATCATCCTTGCCCTTGATGTAACAACCTTAACATATGATGTTCTTTTAACCAAGGATTTCTTTTGTATTCAATCAAACGGTGGGTAAAGACTTGATGAGAATAAAGTTGGGCCCGATACAACATCATGAGGGGGGTGCGTGAGGGTGTGAAAAGGCCTGGACTGATCAAAGGTGGGCCCAAGTGGGTACCATAGAGTTGCAGAGTATGTTGCTTGTAGGAAAGCATTTTCTCTGTAATGCAAGTAAAGGAAAATGGTAGTTGCTCTAGGCCTCAAACAAATAAGCCCCAGTCCCCACATATGAACTCAATACCAGAAGACATATACAATGCATGTCATACGATGAAAATGGGTCCAGTGAAGTACAAAAGAGCATGCTGATATTAGCACCACAATTGCACAGAGCAGTTGTATTCGTTATGGATGTTCTTAAGCACTTCCATCCGAAAAAACTGAAAACGTCCTTACTCATTACCAACTTCACCAGAGTCCCCAGAGAGTACAAAATAGTTCCAAATATCTGAAGATAAATTTTAAGTACTTTCACCAAATGCTAGCAATGTGAGGGCAGTGGTCAAAGCAGGAGTTTGCTATGTTGTATAAATGTTTTGGCATAAAATAAGACCTACAGTCTACAATAACAGAAACAATTAAAAAAAATGTACAATTTCTAGAGCCATGTCAAGGGTCTTGTAACCTGAGTTAGAACCTTCTGAAACTGCTCTCTTGTTTCATCTAATGTCCCTGAGTTATCAATTAATGACTATGTCTGCCTTGGCTCTTTTCCAATCTAGGGCAGTCATATCAATCTTCAAATATTGGAAATCTGTGGATCCACTTGCACAAGGTCAAAAGGCCTGCGTGAAATTTAAATATTTACAGGCAGAGCATTGTATGTTTGATGAGAAAAATAGTGATTTCGTGGGATGGTTCTTCAGAGGAAGGTAAGAATGACAGTCGTTGAAAGGAATGTTAATATTAGAAGTAAAGAGGAAAAGTAGCTCCATCAAACCAAATCTTTCAATCATGTTGATTCATTTCAAACTATGTGAGGTCATTTTCTAAGGCATTTGCTTCCTGCTCAACATGATAGAATTATTTTGGGGGCAACTGGCAACTGGCAAGGCTTTTAATCTCTTTTACCATCAAAAGCCTCACATGGATTTGTTGATTTCCCAGCCATCGATGCTTATGATACCTTTAAAGCCACTTCCGCTATTAAAGGGCTGGAAATTGGACAATCTCAAGCGTCCCCTAATTCTCAAAATCTCTTTGAGATGCTATCAAATCACACTGATCTTATAGAACCCTGCCTAATCCAAAAGGCATGGGATAGCCTAAAAAAGGGGCATAGGAAGCTAGATAGCCATAGATCATACGCACCCAGAACTGCATCCAAGACCATGCATATCAAAGAAGGCTTCAAGGAGTTCTTGGGGCTCTTTTCTTTCAACAAGGAACAAGCCTCCGATGTCCGATCCCTTCACACAAAACCAGCAGCTTTTCTAATCAAGCCCCTTTGTTTGCCTGAAGGGTCGAGAGATATACGATTACTGCTTCATGGCCTCTATTTCATTACCAACCTGGATATAAAGCTGTAAAGAGATGACGTGTGCTGATCGCCAGAACCTACTCCTACAAAGCAACGAAGAATTATTTTGTACAAATCTTTCCTATGCTCCCCTATTTATTTTGTACGTAAAATGATGGTCAATCGATAACCTTGAAACACTGTTTTGGACCCTGTTTGGGCCTTCTCTTTTCCTATTTCTTCCTTGGGTGAAAGTGAATATTTATCTTAATTAATTTTCTTTTAGCGAAGAACATATGTAGATGGAAGAATTCTAGCCATTTGTTAATTATCAAACAGTGGAGAATCAATTTCTCCCACCCCCTCAGTTATGATGCAAAATGCCACCATACTCGTGCGTGCTTTGCGTGCTCCCATCATTTCAGTTGTCATTGTAACGCAACCAGCTGATGCCTTTCTTTCATCAACCATTTCAGTAATCAGATGGAAATATCATATGAGAGAGAGAGAGAGAGAGAGAGAGAGAGAGAGAGAGAGAGCCATTTGTACAATCAGTGGCATAATGTTGACTCAGAATAGCAACTTGCTTAAAAATTAATAATTACAAGCAAGAAAACGAGCAGAGGCTTAAAAGTCAGCGACACCTAATAGAGAAAGGGAACCGCACACAATTTCACTTGGATAAGATTAGACCAGTCCAAGTTAAAAAGGGGCACATATTATATAAAACTTTCCTTCTAATAGCACAAAACACCCAATCAGAACTATTGTTAGAACATAGAGGGCAGGAAAAAGGAAAGGAAAAAAAAAAACATGCATTCTTATTCATGCAAAAAGATGTCAATCACAAATACAACATGATATTAGAATCATAATCTACGCCAAGTAAACAAAATTTACAGACTATTTGGTGGCCTGTGCGATAATATTGCTTATGGAACTAGCCTCCTCTTTTGCAGTCTCCACCAGTGAATCCTGTTAACACAAAACCATTCACCCTCAACAGCACAGAAAACCCACATATCAAAGAAATAAAACCAAGGAAAACATACCTGCGCAGCTATTAGTCGTGCAACCGTTTTCTTGCTAGACTCTTGAAGTTCTCCAGCAATCAAAACTTCATCCAGTATATAATATGCCTGTGAAAACAGTCAGTAGAGTTAATAATAAAATGATGATGAATCTGATTATAACATCTGTGGACAAAGTGAATTCAGGACCGAGAAGTAATAAACTACCTTATGAAAATTGAATATCAAGTCCAGCTCACAAACCTAAAAGGAGAAGAACAGAGAGTTCACTGAATAACCAACTATCTTATTCAGGTAAAACGATGCATAAAATATTGCTTTTTCCAAGAATATTAAAAAAAAAATTCTTAGAAAAAGCAGTTTTTGGAGGAAAGAAAGTAAAATGAGAAGAGGTTAAATATTATTAAAACTAATCCCACTATGCCCGTTTTCCATTAGGATACGTGCCAATATGGCACTCAAGCCAAGAACCAGGTATGGCCCAGCATGTATCCCTCTTATCCAAACACAACCATCATGCTGGTACCACATGGACATTCAGTGTGGATTGATGACCAGAAGTTATTTTCCAACTGCTCGTTTGTTCTATGCACAGGACCACCCAAGGAGTAACACAATATTTCTAAAGATGGCATCTGCACAATGAGGCACACTTTTGAAACCAAAGTTATTTTTCAACTGCTCCTTTGTTCTATACAGAGGACCACCCAAGGAGTAACACAATATTTCTAAAGATAGCATCTGCACAATGAGGCACACTTCGGAGATGTCTAGGAACTTCCACTTGTGCCAACTCGGCACATGAAATCAAAACCAACTCAGTTTTCAAGTGTGGAAGGTTTACAAATATAAAATCATGAACATACTACGGATACTGTTATGAGTGAACATAGATTAGTGGTCAGTTTTACTTACACTACCAAAGTAGCGGTCTAGGATCTCAACAAAATGGTGAATTATTTCAAGAATCTCCAATTCATTGTCATCCTGATCAATGCACATGCAAAAGTAGAGGCTGGCGTATCTGCATAAAAATAAACTCAAATCTCCCTTAGCAAGACAGCTTAACAAGTTTCCTTCAATACATGGGTTATTTAGCATGTCAAATCACCTTTTGTAAACAACTTTGTATCCTCTCCACTCCACAAAATTACAGAGCTTTGGGCCTCGGGTGAGAATCACTCCACTGAGCTCTCGGATTACCTTTGCAAGATGATTGATGCAGAAGTGAGGTGCAAAGAAACAGTGAAAAGGTAAGCAATGCATCAACATTCACACAAGATTAGTTCAAGAAATTCCTGTGTTTCTTTCCAACAGAGAAGTTGAAAAGTGTAAAAACAAAAAAGAAAGAAAGGAAAAAAAAGAGGCTTCCAAATCTCAATACATCATAAGAGGAATCTAAAATGCAAATCCCTAGATATTTAAAATAGAGGTGTCTTGCTTGTTCTCTTAAAATTATCTTGATTCTTCTTCCTTCTTACTTGGAAAAAGCTTAAACTGACGTGTAACAATAAATCACATTCCATTCAGCTCAACAAAACCACCTCAGCTGTAATAGAATGAGGCCCATTAAGATTCCACAAACTTGTGAAGAGAGTGATGGTTATTAGTTGTAAAACCATCGTGCATTAATTCAGCCAATATTTGTCTTTTTGGATAAGATTCAGGTGATATTTGTGTACAGCCAACCAGCAAACATGTCAATATTCCTTTCCTGATATGAAACTGGAACTTTGTCAGATCATAAAGAGAGAACCAGATGCTCCTTTCCATTTGGACCTTCCAGCTCAACTAGTGATGAGATGGTTTTTGGACAGGTTACCAGTGAGTTCATATGGCAGGCACAAGATGGGAACCTCTACAGCTATACAACCTTGTACTAAATCAAAGAAGATGGTCAAATTGCTTGTAGTTCAAATTGGAGAAAAGCATACATTCGCTACACTTAGCAGCTGAACTATCAAAAGACATCAATACATCAGTCCTCTCAGGAACCGGCAAATAATTAAGGAGTGGTTTACTATGCTAATAACTTTAAATTTAGAAGCAATTTGGCACGTTCCCATTGCCTGCATTACTGACAAGAAACAGCAATTTGATAACCTAATGAAAATGGCAAACCCTTAGGTGATTTGCCATATATCATGTTTCCAATTTAAGCCAGTAAGAAATTTGGTATAAAAAAAAAAGCGAATCAGCCAAGCCAGCATAGTAGCAAAAATGCAACGAAATAGCTGATAGGAAAAATAAAATGGAATTAGCAAGACGGTTTCATTTACCTTGAGTCTTTCCTTCTGCGCATAAGGAGAATACCATTTTGTCAATCTCACTTTTCCTTGCCGACTGATAAGAAGAACAAAGTGAATCTGGAGAAAGGGCAAAAGCATAAGGACAAGGGCAATAAAGTCTATTATTCAATGATACTAGGTGTGTTTAGCAGTCCAATTCATCCATCAAACAGTAGCCCAATGCAGTAGAAACATAATTCATTTGAGGAAAAAGAGTACATGAAAGACACCCAGATCATGCCCACTGTAATAGAAACTCTAGACCCTGAGCCAATCAGAGATGACAACCTACAGTTTTCTTTTTTTTTAACCTCAGGAAAGATTTGTGTTCATCATTTCATAGTATTTATGCTGCAAACAAATATCCATGAATACGAACAACAAATTTCTAGGGTTTCCTATTCCAAACGTTGGAAACTGGAATTACAGATCCATTAGCAAAACACCCCAATCATGGGTTAGTAGGCTTAATACCAATCACTAAACAGTACTCTACTCAAATAGCTATGGGTCTTCCGCCCCCAAAAAAAATACATAAAAACAAAACAATCCAAAGCATATGATTCTCCCAAATGGTCATAGGGATGAAACAAAAGAGGAGTTTCAGTGCAAATCTGTATTCAACAAAAGCAAATATGCAAACAATCAACAATGAACATGAGATTAATATGGAATGGAATGGAAAGATGCAATCTTTCCTGATGATTTCAATTACCCTACTTCCCGATACATAGAAAACCGATTCAGATCAAGAAGCACAGAACAAGAATAGATAATCGTACCATATCTGCTCTGCCCCAAGGAACCCTAATTTCTCTCTCTATGTGGAGAGATGAGATATGGAGAATGCTTCAATGCGGATCGAATGCTTCTATGCGGATTTAGAGCCGTAAACGGGTCAGTTCCGGTTCTGGTCCATCGTGGACCCAAAACCGGGACCGTAATGAAAAGGCGGACCAGGATTCGGACCCAGAACCGTTTTGGAACCGGTTCCTTAGCTCCGGAACCAGAACCAAAATCATATATGGGACGGGTCTGGATCCGGATCCGGATCCAGTCCGGATTTAGGTAAAAAATGATATTTAAAAAACACGATTTTGAGGAGAAATTTTCGAAAATCCAGGTAATAAGTCGGGTCTTGAGTCTACGGGTCCGAACCAAGGTGGAACTAGATCCATACCCATTTACTAATCGGAGCCTAAATGAGGACCTAATTCCAGTTTTTAACAGGTCGGAACCTTCGGGTAATTAGATACCCATTTACATCCCTATGAGGATCGATTGATTTCAAGGGCAGAACTATCATGCATGCAACGCCCAGGTTAAAATCACGGGTGAGGCCCACCTTTTGGAAAATCCAAACCTCTTGTCTTGTTAGCCCTAGGCCCAGAAAAATTGGGTCTGAATTCAGGATATACTGAAATATGACATGGGTCCTAATCTAGATTAGGGACGGTTACAAGTATGAGTTTATAAAATTTAGATACTGTGCTGGATCTTGTAAAATATACTCATTCAGGTGGTAAAAATTCCAAGTACTGATATGCCTACCCAATTCAGGTCAAAATCCAAACAGGCTCTCAACCTACACATAAGCCCAATGCTTTTTCATCCTTCAAGTATAGCATGGCCAGTACATGTTGGACTGAATATTGCAGTGTGGCCTACACGACCAAATAATGGTAAGATTGATCATTCTCACTTGTGTTTCCATTTATGGTTTTTCTCTGAGTCAAATAAGTTTCTTTTTATAGAGCTGCCATTCATGCTAAAGGTCAAGGGACATATTAGCTCTCCATGATGGGAGAGGTTTAGGGTTTTTGGGTCTATAAAGATATTGTAACTCTCTTGACCATGGTAGGATTCCTTGTATCCATCACTTACCTCAAAGGAAGAAAGGCTAAAGGACAAGAGGGAAGGGGCTAAAGATGGCACCATTCATATAATCTTTAATCCCTCTTTCAATTCTAATTCATCATATGTATTATCATTGGATTGTTTTCAGAGATCTTGGATGGTTGAAAAGACCCTAAAATATCTTAACAATACATGCACTTGATTTATACATTGATGAAACCAATAGTATCCAAGCTTTGATTTGGCCCCCAGATAGGTCCTGGACAAGCTTGTCCCTCAAGATTGGGCTGAAGAGATGAATTTTTTTAACCCCTCATGTTTAGTTAGTTAGCATTTTGTTTGTTTCCTTTTTTTAGTTTTACTCTTTTTAGATTTAACCCTGCCTCCTCACTTGATAAACAGGAATTTGATCCCTAGCGTGAGCAATTCAACCATCTTATATTGCCTGACAACTGTGTTGGGACCAAGTCTAGCATCATGACCTGAGAACTAGGGCTGCTTCCCTTTTCATGAGCGGATATTTTTCTTTCGGAAGTAGGCTTCTCTCTCCTTGGCTAGCGTCTTTCTTGTGGGTCCTAGCCCCTGGGCTGAGTTTATAAAGAAAAATGACAAAAGAGTCTTCTAGCTAGTGTGACCCAAATCTATATTCCTGAATGTCTCCCCTTGTTCCTTGCCGTTTTTTGATAAGTCATGCTTCGATCGATCCTCCCAAGCTCCATATGCCTGATACATGCAGGACGTGACAAGTTAAACGCAATTTGATTTTTGTAAAAAGTGAAGTACAAAATGAGATAAAATGATCAGAGATGTCCATGGACACGTAGCTTCCTACTTATTTGTTTCAGATATGCTTGATAAATCAATTAAATCTTGTATCAATCTAACAACAAATTATTACATACGAAGTGAACAGGTTTTGATTGAGAAATCAGCCTCTTCAATCTGATTTTACTTTGAGTCTTTGACCAGTCAATTTCTTTTGACCCCTCTAAAATGGTTTTGTAAACTTTACTTTCCACGTTCCGGATCTCCCTCTTCCCCTTCTTAACTCCTCCCAGGTTTTGTGGCATTTCCTCATAGGACAGATGTTTCTGCAAGTTTTCCCAAGCTTCTTTCAATCTGATAGTTGGATATCTGTGACCTTTCTCATTACTTAATTTATTGTGGAAGGGAGGGAGACATTTTCTGAATACAACCCTGAAAACTTCCCTTAAGATTCAACTCAGACTAGTCTATTCTTTAAAAAATGTAGTTCACATTCTATTCCACACCTAAACTGTTGATGTCATTGCTGAGTCAGCACACTCACCCGAGGGATTGGACTGGTGATGCATCGTAGATTGATACTAGATTTACTTTTTTTTATCTAATTTGACTTCTTTATTTGTGGTTTATCTTTTAAGGTGTGTTTTCTTTTTTTGTTAGAACTTTTTATTTAATTGGGTTGCTTGGGATTTTATTTTATATTGGTAGATGGAATAGTAAAATTTTCTTTTTTGCTTAGGATTTTATTTTTTTTTATATTGGTGGACCAATGAATTCTCTTAAGAAGATTGAAAACTCTATTAGATTTTCTTTGAAAAGCCTTGGCGTATCATATTTGGATCTGTATTTGCTGCATTGGCCAGATAGTTCAGCTTTTGGAGATGCTACTGATCCTCCAAAATCAGGGAGTGAGTACAGGCAATTTTCACATCAATTGAAGCCAACATGGAAGGCCATGGAAGGTCTTTTGGAAATGGGTCTTGTTAGGGCTATTGGCGTTAGCAATTTCGGTGTTCAGCAGATAAAGGAATTGCTCCAATTTGCAAAAGTTGTCCCAGCATTCAATCAGGTTAGCTGGATCCTGTTTTTATCTTTTATCTTTTATCTTTTATAACCTTTTTCTGGATGATTCCTTTCTACAGCTTTGTTTGATACTACTAATTAGGATTTGTGATACAAGTACAACTCATAATTGTGTGTTTCTTTTGAACCTTTGAAAAGGGATTTCTATAGCCTAATGTTTAGTAATTGGGATCAATTTAAAATAACTTAAGTAATTGGGATTGTTCAGGATAATATGGCTATGGCAGTTAAATTTGGTATTTGTTCCCTAGAGAGAGAGAAGATCCAGAATCAACTTCTCATTCTGTGGTTCCATTTGGCAAATGATGGGGATAGCGACAATGATGTGATCCCATGTCACATTATGCTGGGAAATTCCCAGC
This sequence comes from Persea americana, assembly GCA_029852735.1. Taxonomy (NCBI): domain Eukaryota; kingdom Viridiplantae; phylum Streptophyta; class Magnoliopsida; order Laurales; family Lauraceae; genus Persea; species Persea americana. Next base: position 38,617,060 of record CM056817.1, read on the forward strand.
CACTAGCATTCTGTGTATAGTTGCTTTATGCCACTGTATGTTGAATGCCTTGGCTTGACTTATGCAAATGCGGCATCTATGCTGCTCACTTGTGCAGTATAAAATCTAAACAGATTTGGTAAATTACACTAATCTTTTGATGAGTAGCACCACAGTAATCAAGTCTCTCCATTCCTTGCTAACCTATGTTTGGCCTGATTACTGATTCATGGATGGTCTGTTAGGACCTAGGATACTCAGACAAGTGTAGATTTGTATTGACATGATTTGATGCTGGTACTGGCTGTAGATCCCTCTTGATGCTTGTAGTGTATGGTTTAGGCTAGAAAAGGGTTCTCGCCGTATAAACATTTTGGATGGGCCACATATTTTTCGTATGCGTAGTAAATCTTCGTAAACACTGAGTACCCATGTCCATTTCTAAATCCTAGTGAGGCATCAAAGACTGACTTGAGTATGCATCTAACAAATTGGAACATTGATTTCAGCTTAGGCTTTTTTCTTTTTTTCTTTTTTTTTTGTTGTAATGAAATGAAACATACTAGCCTATTTGAACAACTGACATGTTTTTAGTATACGTAATAATTTTTTTTTATCAGTAACGATAAATTATATTAAAAGAGAAAGCCAAATACAAGAAACCCACTTAACAAACAAAAAAGAGCAAAATGGTATAAAAGAATTATACTACATAAAGGAAAAGCAAAAGACAAAGAAATATCACACAATAAAAGCGACCAAATTAGAAGACCTATCCACCCCTTGCGTAGCTAATGAATAAGCAAAACCATTAGCTGACCTCCCAACGTGTTGAAACTAATCAAAAAATCTTGGTAGACACTGAGTATCCATGTCCATTTCTAAATATTAGTGAGGCATCATAGTCTGACTAGAGTATTCATCTAACAAATTGGAACATTGATTTCAGCTTCGGCTTTTTTCTTTTGTTGTTGTAATGAAATGGAACATACTAGTCTATTTGAGTAACTGGTGGTGCTCACAAAACAAAAGTGAGCACACTGATTTAAACATGTAGAAACCCACCCACTCTTGGGCATTTCCTTGACCATAGACCACTATTTTCAAAAGAAATAACTTGCGATCATGCAGAAGGTGCTTGATAAAACATTAGCTGCATACTGTATCCCGGCTCCAAGACTAGGGCCTATATTCGCACATCTGATTTTCAAGACCACCTTCGGCCACTGAAGACAAGCATAACCCTTCCTGTAAGTACTGCTTCGGAAGTCAAAGTGTACAAATCAGGAACCTCTCCATCAACCCTGACGAAACCTTTAGTCCACTGTAGCGGGTCATCACTCTTTTTATGCATGAACTGTTTGCAACCAGAAGGTTTTCATCTTGACATGAGATAAATCCTTGTTTGGATTTGTGTGTGCCATGTTCTTGTGCGTTGTCTTGAACAGTCTCCCTCTTGGGGCCCGCCGGGGGCCCCACCAATGAAGGATGAAGTGGGGATGGAAATATCTAAATGAGCTCAGCCCATTTATGAAATTTCAAGTCAATCCCATCATGCTAACCCCTTGATCTACGGCCCTCAAGATTAATGGCGTTAAAATGCTTGATTTTGTGTGATTTTGATCCAATGGTCGAATCCATTCAGATTTTTACACTGGTATCCATGACATATAAAAAGGGAGGGAAGGTTTGGGTTATGGGTTCAAGATATTTATGTGGGGCCCTGAAGTGGCCTCATGGCCTGTCTTGCATTGTATCTCCTGTGTGAGACAGCCCCACAGGATGATATATGATATTCTTATATCTGTTGGGAATTATTGAGCATAAATATCATTCTTGTAGTTGCAAATAATCACCATTTGCATTTTGGTGCATTCTGTCTTGGCCCTCATGTGGGCATATGATCATCATATATTGCAGTATATTTTTCTTTTTCCCTTCAATTGGAATGTCTATAGGCTGATTACTCCTGGAACACATTTATTTAGTAAAAAGAAGAAGAAAAAATCCTTGAATACCTAGAGTTTCAAAATATCTCGTCATGTTGGGATCTTTTCTCAAATGTTTCTTTGATATTGGAAGTGTCTAGTTGTTTGTTATGTTTGTAACTACTTTGATTGCATCTGACCCTTGCAATGCTGGGATTGTACTCAGCCAAGCTTTTTTTTTTTTTTTTCCTCTTATGTAAAGTATGGGGTTCTAATATTTGTCCATTGAATGATTTTCTTTTCTTTTTTTCTTTTTGCTATCGGAGGGTTCCCCCAACCTTTTGGGTTGGACTAATCCCTCCGGACTAAAAGGAAAGCCGAGTAAACACCCCTATGGCCCCAAAGTGGACTCAACCTTCGATTCCTAAAGAAGGGGAAACGGGGGGTCGAGACCAAGACCTCTAGCTCCGGAAGAGGGAGGAACCATGGTCCTAGCCACTCGGCTAACCCCTTGGGGTTGGCCGAATTAGGTTTACAAATAACTTTTTTTATTTACCAATTAAAAATGTGCATAGATCTGTCACTTAGACCTTGCTTTCATGGATTTTAACTTAAATTCTCAAGTTCCTGCAAGGTCACATACAATTCTGCATTTAAATGACTATCATTTTGTTGTCTTTTAGGTAGAGTTGCACCCATTTTGGAGGCAGGATGAGCTTGTAAAGTTTTGTCAACTCAAAGGGATTCATGTGTCTGCTCACACCCCTTTAGGGGTACCAACAACCAGTCTAACCCTGTCCGACAGTGGATCAGGAGAAGATGAATCTGGAACTCCCCGGATATCATTCAGGAGGTCAAGATCTGCACATGGACCCATGTTGAAACTCTCTGTTGTTGCAGATATTGCTGAACTCCATAAAAAGACACCTGAGCAGGTAAACAGGTTTAGGTTTTTCCATTTGGACGACTCCCTCTGCCATTCTCTTTTCTTCATTTTAACACTTTTGGATGTCCTCCAAATTGTAAATATAATGGATGATGTGTCCTTAGTCTTTACTTTTTGATAGGTAAATGACTCGAACATGCAGCCTTATATGATTGCAACAATGAGCACCTCCTACGTTTTCTGCCGGGACTTGTTGATATTGTAGCTTTAGGATTAAAACTGCATCTGATTATGACTGGGATAGCAGCAGTTCCACTCCATGTCCTGGAGTGTTTTGTGTGGGGATTGAAATACCACCACTCACATTTTGATTGTTAGAACATTATTTCTAATGGGAATTGGTTGGATATCCAAATAAAACCTTATCCATCTTATGAAATTTTACTGTGATTAAAATTGTTCAGAAAATCAGTTCAGTTGATATCAAGTATTTTGTGCACGGAGTGGACTTCTCTCTCTCTCTCTCTCTCTCCAAATATATATATATATGAAGTCACAGTTTCATGCCTAAAATACCTATAGGACATATGTATAACTTGGAGAGACATTTATTGTTATGGAAATGTCTCAATTGGCTTTTCTCTGTATCTCTTGGTTTCTTCTCCAATCATGGCATTCACTTTGTAATGCCTTTCTATACACATCCTCTTTAACATGTGTGGCAATCAAGATTTCACACCAGACGTATGATTGAGTCAATAATGTGAGTGTCGTAGGTTGGACTTTGGGTTCTTTGAATCCCGCAACGCACTGAATCATAGTTCCTATTAAACAATTTAAAATATGTGAAATATAGTCAAAGGGGGAAAGACTATACAAGATTACTCCTCGACCTTTATGTCTATTAGGATGGAGCATTGGTTACTTATCTATATGATTTCTTTTAATATTATACTTATCTATATGATGATTCTTGATACTTCTCTCATTGATTTAGAAAATTCATGAGACAACTCAGCAGCATCGCTTCTCATGAAACACGCAAATGCACATGTGAGTACATACAGTACTTAGACCTATTGGCTATCACGCATACAAGATCTTCAGAACTGATAAAGAACAGAGAAATTTTTGTCATTGTTGTTGGGAGGAGAAGTGATTTCACTTAGTCTGGTTTGTTAGCCCTCTTTCATGTTGGCTTGACTTATGTTGAGAGGAATAGTGATTTCACTAGGGTAGTCTGGTTTTTTAACCCTCTTTCATTTTGTCTTGACTTGTGTTTTGAAGGGCTAAGCTATTCAAAATTACCTCAGGAAAGCCATTCGCCGAGTTTCTTCACAAACTACATTATTAAAATGTATATACTAAATAATACCATTGAAAGAAATGTTTGCTGAATACGTCTATGGTAGTAAATACACTGCATCGCATGAGTATGAGTTTAACATAGGCTGCATGGAAGTATTTAGTAAATTAAGTGCCAAAGTAGGACTATAGGATGTATTCTGTTTTTTCCCTTTCATGTTGGCTTGACTTGTTTTGGCTTGAGAATCCATTTAGTGTACACTGTATGAAAGTATTATAGAATTTAGAGTGTTGGAGGAGGAGGAAGCCCCATTTTGTCTTCTATGTTGGTTCAACTTATGTTTGGCATGAGTTTTCTTATACATACGCTTGTGGAAGTACATAGAAAATAAAATGCATTTTCATATATCAAAAGCAAAATCACATGTTTGCTATAATTTCTCGCAGGTTATTCTTAGGTGGGGACTGCAAAATCACATGTTTGCGGCCTGAAGTCTGACCGGATAAGGAAAAACATAGATATCTTCAGTTGGTCACTCTCAGATGACGAATGTTATCAGCTGAACGGGATTGAGAAACAGGTGTGCCTCTTTGAGAATGGGTCGGTTATAAGCCCCTCTGAAAGCAGCTTCATGTTTGGCAGCGGTCCGCTCCAAGCTGTGCATGAGATGGATGATGACATTGAATGCAGTTCGTGATAATTATCATATTTCCTTTAGATGTAATACAAGTATGATAATTTGTTATCAGTTTATACAACTGTTAACATTACTTTATAAGCTTTCATTCTCTTTTTTACTTTGTTTCTTTTCTTGGGTTCTGCTGTTCTTCCAAGGACGGAGTGCTTTATTTGTGGGGATGCAAAACAATGAACCTTTCCTTTGCTTTTCAAATGTTTGGTCATATTCTTGTATACAATCTAATATAGAGTGGACTCCATTTTTGTGTTGAAGATGGACTCACCTTTTTGTGTTGAAGTTATCTAAAATCATGTCTTAATATTAATACAGAACCACCTGAGATTATTGGATTATTATTCTGTATGAATTTACACAAGATAGTGAAAAGAAAAGAGATGGAGTATGCGAGGACTACATTGTATTTCAGGAAAAAAAATAGAGGACCATTCAAATATATATAAATATATATAATGTAGTTTAGGAGAAACATTGAGTGAATTTTTACTGATAGAAAGTATCATTTTTATCTTTTGAAATAAGCGGCTGTGTTTGTTTGGGTTTAGCGGGCACCACTCGGGGGAAATAATTTCGTTGGGTCAAAGATCTTGGGGATACCCATGTCATTAAAAAAAAACTTCTTAAACAAATGGCTAAGAAGGTAAGACCTATTTAACCAACGAGGGGTAGGTTAGTTGGCCAAGGGCTCTGCGCCTTAGGGAGCAAAGAGGTCTTGTGTTTGATACTAACCTTCATTTGCCAGGTTCCATAGTTTTACCCGTTGGATGTAGATTGAAGGGTTTGCATGTACCCCTAGAGATTAGTTCTTGGTTGTCCACAATCGAGCTTATGGCCAGAGGGAGATATCCTTGGTTTTAAAAAAAAGGGTAAGAGATCTAATTATTTATTTTTAACTGCTGTATGTGATTTAAATTGTCAACAAAGGGCAGTCTTTTTTACTGGGAAGCTACAATTGATTTAGATCATGGGAAAGAACACATTAAAGTCCTCAAGAACTAAGAGAATTCCCTCTCCTGCTCATCTATAGCCATCTTTAGATTCAGGTAAACAGAGAGGAAAAATTCCTGCAACTTGTGTAATGGGAAAGGCCATGAAGCCTTGTTTTATCCTCCAGCAATAAATGCATTTTATTGTTGATAAAATCTGATCCGTCACATCTTCTTGATGTTTTGATTAAGTGATAGATGGGCCGTCATGATTTGACTACCCTGACTGCTGGATGTATTTTGTGCCATTGCCCTATAAATCTGAGGTCTAGCTTGCAGATGATTGCGTCTCTTCTGCAAGCTATAAATTTTACTGCTTGAGGCTCATTCTGAACTTCCTCTTTTTTGGACTCCAAGTCCTCCGGCCTTTTGCTCTTCAGGATTGAATAATTTGAACTGGGCCATCCAGACAAAGAAGCCCTGGCACAAGACTTAATTGAATGGTAAGAGAGGCTAAGGGGAATCTAGACTTTTGGTTTGATCAATCTAAGTAAAAGGGAAAGTATAGACTGTTTCAAATATACTAACTGCCTAGATCTATGATCTTGATTGAATTAGTTCTTTTTCTTATGAGCACTATAAAACAATACTAGGGTTGAAGAATGTCATGGAAGGAAAACCTGCTCTGGTAAGGATGGATGTCCTTAGAAATGGCAAAAGGGAAATGTTGGTTATGCAATTTCTTTCATTTCTTCCAGTGTGGGTCCTTGGAAGCTCCATTCCCTGTTTTGCAAAATTAAAGCTTTATCTTCTTCCATTCAAGTGGTGTTTAAGCAAGTGGGGAAGTAATCCAATCCAATAGTGTGGTGGATTCCCCATCAAGGCAAAGGGTTGATGGAGAAGCACCTTTGGCAGCTCCCATTATGTAATTTGGTCTTCTATACTATTCCTTATTTTATTTTATTTGTTCTTGTCTTGGCCATTTATGTGATTTCTCTTATCATTGATATAATTTTCAGTTAGGTCAAGGTTGCATCCTTAACCCAATTTTTGGTGGATTTTCGTTCTGCAAATTGCACTATCCCAAGGTTGACAAGGTCACACAAGTTTATATTTCGCGTTTATCATTCTAAAAACTTTCTTAGTTGAGTTTGCAGATTCAATCTGTGAATTACAGAATGCCTAAGTCATAGGATAAAACACTTTTGCTCTAGGAAAAGGAAAATAAAATAGTTATGGGATAGGAACGCAGGCTCTGGAATCAAAATAGATGACAATTTACAAAAGTAGAAGCAATATATGAGGTTGTTTCTTTAGTGTGCTTGAAGGGTGAAATTTAGGCATCCATGTATGTTCTTGCTGGGCATTTCATACAAATTTCGTCAATTCATGGGCACAGCAGTTCTTTATTTATATCAAACATCATGTAAGGAAGGTTTTCAGCTACTTTATTTCATTGATGTTAATCCAACAATGATCATATTTCCATAAACCGACACCTAAAGTCTCAATAATTCAAAATTTTCAAGATACAGGGCTTTCAGATGCATCCATGGCCACCCCTGTTAGATCACTCTCCTGTGCTAAAATTGAATAAATTTAAAGGAAGCAGGAAATTATAGAAAAACAACAAAGTGTTGGTTATTTACAGAGATGTTTGCTTTGTAGGAAGAGATAAATATAACAATGAGAAAATTCATGAAAAAAAAATTGTTTCCTATCAACATGTTGAAAATGCTGTCTTGCCTTATGTTGGTTGGATTTGGCCATCACACCCAACGTCATCAAGCCATGAATCTGATGCTGTCTTGCCTAATGTTGGTTGGACTTGGCCATCACGCCCAATGTGATCAAGCCATGAAACTATCTGTTGGATAAAAGGCCTTGCTTTAGGACATTCACTTAAGCAAAGGCATGCAATGTCTAGAACCTGTAACATTTGCTTGTTGCACTGTTTATCACAAAGAAACGGTTAATTACACATAAGTTATATATAATACAATCTAAATTAAATATAATATTTTTGAGGAAAAAATATAGCCAAGTGAAGCTCAACTTAGATTGGCTCGTTTATCATCAAACTAGGCTTCACAAGCTTGACTCAAGCTCAAGAGAGACACAGTTTCAGAATTCGAGCTCAAGCTCAAGCTTTGGTCAAGCTCTACTTTGCTCTGCTTGGCTCATTTACACCTCTAGTTTTTGGTCAATGATTTACTGTAACATGAATTCAGCATCCAAGAAGAAGGCCTTTCTGATCTATAAACGCAACAGCAACCCAACAAAAAACCTGGGTTTCTTCTGTTGCAGAAACTTTAAAGGAGGCCCTGTTTCCTCTATAAAGCCAACCCAATTTTATGCAACCTACATAGCCTTAAAATGGTCCTAACTTAGGCTTGAGTCTTGGGCTCCGATGTGTCTGAAGATAGGTCATGGGCCAAAGGATGCATCAGTTTTACTTTTCACTCATCATTATCTAGGGCTAAGTTCTCCATCATTCTGCAAACACTCCTTTCACTTCAGTACTCCAGTCCAATCCAAGTTCTATCCACTACTCGTCCTTGTACTTGGAATATTCAACTCTTCATGCAGGACTTTGCCTTTTATGTTCTATATATTTTACATGCCCAAGCCATCTGAAAAGGTGTTTCTATCATAGTTATCAATTCTGTCCCATTCTGTCTAAGACTGCAGCATACCATTTCAGAGATAAGAGTTGAACAGCACCCATCACCCAGCGGGAAAAAAAAAAAAAAACCTATCTCATAACATTGTTTATACCTTCACTAAATAAATAAAAACCATGTGTAAGATAATACACAAGATTGCCATTTTTTAATTTGGAGAAGGGGACAAGGAGGATGTCAGAAAGGAGAAACGTCTAAGATTAGTTTCGAACATTCAACAACATGGGCCTCATCAGTTCAAACTTCAAAAACCTTTTGATAGTAAAAGCATGGGCTTATATTTATGGAATCAACATCTTAAGAATTTGCATATTCCAAACATAAAACCTAGGGAGAGGAGAAAAATTGGGATTTTTTTATTTATTTTTTGCCCATTTACAGTATAAGAAGAAAATTTTAAAAAAATAACCAATGTGTACCTCTCTTAGGCAAATGACACATTGAGAGAGACTCAGAGACACCCCAGTCTCTTCTTTTGGTTTGGAGAGGAGTGCAACTGGGTTTGCACGCTAGTGAAATAATCATGACCCTCCAATGAGTGGCCATGGAAATAGATGGTTAGGCGGAATTGTCTCAGAAGTTGAGAACTGATAATTCCTCTTCAGGACTTCTAGGATCCTGCATAGATTGAAAGCCAAAAGAAGAAATTATGTGGTCACGGACAAAAAAAGGAGATGTATAATTTCTTAAGGCTGAATTCTATATAGTTGACAATGCTTTAAAACCTAGGATGTACATTGAGCTACCAGTGATGTCGATCCAACCAGCAACCTTGTTAACAAACCATCATAATGATCGTTATAAAAAAAACATACCGTCATAATGATAAAAAAAAATATCTACACACAATAATATATAACCAAGCAGCATAGAAGATACATAAAATGTTTGCAGGAGAGTTAATTGTTGAAGGGAATTCAAAAAATGTAGTGAATTGGATCATGAAGATGAGTGGGGTTTAACGGCGTGATTGGAATTTATTTCTAGAGAGATCTAAGATATATTAAGTAGTTGTTTGTGGAGTTTCCTATCGCCGGTTAGTTTTGGGATTACTGACAAGCAACTTTGAGATGGTATTAGAGCCAACACGCCCCGGGATTGAAACCACGCAGGGCAAAAAAATGCCCCATGCCGCGTTGTGTGTTTGTGCATGCGCAGAGTGCGCAGGGCAAGAAAGCCCCATACCTCATTATAGTCTTGTGCGGCCGGGCAGTGTCCCGCCCCCCCCCCCCGGGGATGGGGGTGTGGTTTAAGTAGTTGTTTGTGTAGTTTCCTATCACAAATTGGTTTTGGGATCACTGGCTAGCAACTTTGAGAAGATATAGGTGATTTTCCAGTAGGGTGGCAATGGCAGCAGGCATTTGGCTAACAGCAATGACAATAGTGAACAATGATTTTCTGGGGAATTGGTGATCAGTCAGAGAGTCTTTGGAGACATTATCTTGTCCAAGTATGGCGTGAGGAGGCATGGTCGGGATGTCTCTAGCCCGCCCCACAGGTGCTCCAGCTTATGGAAAGATAGTGGGTATCAAGGATACTTTCAATTCTCAGATCAGATACCATGTTGGGTCGGCTCAAGACATCTTTTTTTGGCATGATGTTTGGATGGGGGACACACCGCTATCACTACAGTTCCCGGATCTTTACAGATGTGCTAGAAATCAGTAAGCCAAGGTGATGGACTACATGGAAAGGGATGCGGATTGGACTCTATCGGGTCCAATCTTTAGAAGAAATCTGCTTGAGTAGGAAGAAGGTATTCTAATGAGCCTCCTAGATAAGCTTGGCCGACTGTTTATTCCTGAAGAAGGGAAAGATAGTAGAGTGTGGGCTGCCTTAGAGGATTGTATGTTTTCGGTCTCTTTTTTCTTCGTGGTGCTTTCTACCGGACACAATTCCCAGAGTTGGTGTGATTTTCTTTGGATAACTAAGGCTCCCCCTAGAGTTCTTGCCTTTGGTTGGTTAGCTCTTTGAGGCAGTATCCTCACTATGGATAACCACTGTCGTCACAGGGTGATTTTAATTAATGCCTGCCCCTTATGCCTCTCAGTGGAGGAGTCAGTTGATCACCTAATGCTTAATTGCAAGTTCGCTCAAATCATGTGGACTTCCACCCTTGACTATTTTGGTTGTAGCTGGAGCCTCCCTCGGTCTATTTTGGAGCTTTTTGAAGCCTGGAAGTTTGGGTTTTGGTCCAAGAGGAAAACCTATTTCGCGGTCCTCTTTTGTGGCTAACATATGGGCAATTTGGAAGGAAAAGAATAGGCGCTGCTTTGAAGGGTGTTCATCTTCTTCTCTAGCTATCGCTGCTAAAGCTGGATTCCTTGCTGCTTCGTGGGTTTCTACTATGCCAACTTTTTGGGGTGTCTCGATAGAGGTCATTTTGCGTAATTGAAGGGAAGTGGTATGTCCTTAGTTTTTTTTTTTTTTTTTTTGGGGGGGGTGGGGGTGGTTGGGGGCGCTCTAGGCCTGCTTCAAAGCATTTTGGCATCCTTTTTGTTCTTTTTGCAATTTTCTTTTTCTTTCTAGGAACCTAAGTTTTTGTTCTTTTTTCTTTTATTTAGTAACTCTCTAACATTCTATAGCTCTTACTAATGATAAGGATGACAAAAGTTGACTCAGTTTCAACTGTGGCAAAGGATTCTCTGGAGATTTGGAAATTACTCTTTTCCTTCTCTGTTGACTTACTGAAATCTTGGATTTAATTGATATCATGTCATTGATTAATTGTTTTTCTTTTTTTTTCCATTCAAAAAAAAAAAATTAATTGTTTATTTTAATGGCGTAATTGATTGATTGTATTACCAGCAAATATATATATATAATACACTTTGGTTGGTCTCATCTCCCTCAATACCAATTGGAACCACACCATCAGTTGAAGTAGGCACAGCTCCATCTTCGCCAGTCCCCATGCATTGTTACAACACAAGCTCTAAGGATGGTACGCTTAAGGCGCGTATCTTCGAGGCAAGGTCTTCGATGTTTCCTTGCCTAAAGATAAAGCTTTCGGGAAGGCATGTATCTTGCCATCTCCAACTGCCTCACAAATAGAAGAGACCATCTGAACTAAAATCTACCAAGTCTACTTTACAACATTCAAGATGGTATCAAGCCATGAAAGATGAAATCACAGCTCTACAAGATAATTCAACTTGGGAGCTAGTGCCACATCATCCAAATATGAATGTAGTGATAAGTAAATGGGTCTTGTAGACAAAAGATGAAATTTGATGGGTCACTTGAACGTCTTTAAGCTAGGTTGGTAGCTAAAGGATTCAGCCAAGTGGCAAGTATTGATTGATTTTTTATTTTATTTTTTTTGAGACCTGCTGATATTCGTACTATTCTCACTATTGCTAATATTAAAAACTGGTCCATAAAAATGTTGGATGTTAAAAGTGCTTTTTTGCGTGGGGTTTCTGAAAGAACTTGTATACATGGAGCAGCATTCGAGCTTTGCTGATGCGATTTTTCCTACTCATATATGCCACCTAAAAAGGCTCTATGTGGTCTAAAACAGCCTCCACGGGCTTGGTTTGATTGGTTCAATAGCTCCCTGGAATTTTTGGGATTTTTCTGCAGGCAAGCAAATGCCTCTTTATTTGGTCATAACTCTGCACGTGGCACGATATTTACAGTCTTATATGTTGATGATATTATTATCACAGGAGATCATGTTGATTATCTAGATTGGGTAATTGACGCAGCCTCAGATCCGCAATTCGTGATGGCATGGTGATCGAACAGGTGTAGACAAACTCTATGAGAGAGCTCACCGAATCCTATACGGATTCCAGTGAGGACCAACTCAGCAGATGAGAATTGTCCGAATTCATCCTCTCGGAACTCAACAAATATGAGTGCTCTTCCATAGAATAAAAACAACCACAACTGCAACCATATGCAAACCAAACGACTAAAAAATTTTTATTGAATAATCATAACCTATCAAGTGCAGCTATATATGCAAACCAAACGACTAAACAAATTTTATTGAATAATGATAAGCTATCTTTGTTAATGGAGGGATTGCATATTTATAGGACAAGTTGTACATCCCGTTTCCGAGTAGGACTCTGGTTTCCTAAACAATAAAGGAAATTAAATCATTAACTTGCTTAACAATCCAAATAAAATAAAACTCCTAATGTAAAGAATTTTTAAATAAAGAAAAACTCTCAAATAAGACTCCTAATTAACTTAAACTCTCTAATTAAATGGATGTCCGGTTGGGTCAACGGACTTGGCCCAATGGATTGGTCGACCCATGTGTTTGGCCTGCATCAGTAATTTCACAACTTAATCAAGAATTTGCTATGAAAGATTTAGGACGGTTGTATTACATTCTTGGCATTGAGGTACAATAGTTTAATGGTAGTATGATACTTTCTCCATCCAAGTATGCCTGTGATCTTCTTGCTCATGCTCAAATGAGTGGTTCAAAAGCAATCTCTACACCTGTGGCAGTCAAGAACCATACATCTGATGCTTCAACCCCCTTTTATGATCCTCAATTATATCAGTATATTGTCGGAGGGCTAGTGGGCTACAATACCCTCACAATGACCGGGCCTGATCTTCCTGTTCAGTCTTATTACTTTCTTCTTCTTCCTTTCTGCCCATTTGTACATTTCTCATGCATAAATGAAATTCTTATGTTACAGATTGAAAAGGATCCTGATGGAATTAGAGATTCCCTAAATCTATCGCAATCTGGCCATACCTAAATATAAAATCCAGTTATACACAAATTACTCAAGTTAAATTAAAATCAGATTCAGGACCAAAGAATATGAACACATTGGAACATCTCATGATCAAGAAAAATAATTGATAGATAAGAGTCATAGAGAGAGAAAATGCATCAAACCCCTAGAATCTGCAGATTTTGGAAAAGAAAGAATGGAAGAATAAAACAAATAATAATCATTTTCTGATCTAGAGCATTGAAACAAGCCCTAGAATCTGCAGATTTTGGTGACTCGCGCTTGGAATGTATGCCTGTAGGAGAGAGAGAGAGAGAGAGAGAGAGGCGTACCTGTCAATGGAGAAAGATGCTGGTTTGATGGAAAGATTTACTTGTTCGCCTGTTCGTGTATGACAGAGAGATGGAGAGAGAGAGAGAGAGAGGTGATGGAGTATAGAGTGCGAGAAACAACATGTCCTTTCTTCTCTCTCTAGGTCCTCTTGAGTAGAATTTCAAATAAGGTCTCATAGGTTTTTGTGTTATTTCAAAAAAAGACATAAGTTTTAAAAAAATTTAAATTAGTCCCTAAGTTTTCTACTAAATTTTTAATTAATGACATCCGGCCATTTAATGGTACTTTTTTACAACTTTTTCCCCCCTTTTTTTTTTAATACCCAAAGTATCATTAATTTAAATTCATAATATAGATCTGGCAAGCATTATATTCAACCGATCATCGTAAAGATGTTAGTTGTCTTAGATCATTTGGATGATGTCAGTGAAGCAAAGGAAGAGAAAGGAAGTAAAGGGGGTTTTATTTTATTGAAGGGTAATTTGGGTAGATTAAAAGATTTTAAGAAAAAGTCATTGAAAAATAGCTTTAAATGAATGAATGTCCTTAGTTGAAAACTTCTGACAAAACTTATGGACTAATTTGAAAAGTTTTAAAACTTGTGTCCTCTTTTGACATGAGGTAAAAACTTTAGATCTTATTTAAAAATTTTCTTTTAGGATATTAAGTTTCTATTTTTCAAGAAATGGGCATGGGATTCACGAGAAATTCGGATCAAGATCTAGAACCATGCATTTTGGGCCTGGACTTGCCCCGGAGCGTGACTCACGGTGATTCTTTTGGGTACTTATTTTGTCCCCATTCATTACTGATATGAAACTTGGTCCATATAGTTCTAGACTTTGAAATAGATATAAGCATAATAAATATAGGGATTTCAAATATAGGGATTTCTTTCGGAATAAAACCCTTCACGTTCAACAAAAATGACAAAGTGCTTAAACACTTCAAAATGATGGCAGATGGCCTTTATTCTACAACATCATGAAATAATCCGACATTTCGTGATATCACATAATAATTTGACATGCAAACTTCACGAAAAAAAGGAAATAAAAATGACATTCCATAACATACGAAAAACCCAACATTTCATGATATTGTAGATTGAGGACAAAAAAAATAAATTATAAGAGAGTGTCGGACTCTGGTCATTACGGTGTGTGTTGGGCCCTCTGTCATTTTTCTCAACTTTAAAATGGAAATGAGACCGAACAGTGTCGGACTCCGGTCATTTTTCTCTCTAGCAATGAGACCCAACAGAGTTGGATTGAACCCAACATCGATGACATTATTGGGTCTAGATTTTGGTCTTAAGATTGAGACCACACAATGCAGCTAGGCTGAAGAGACGATGAAACTACGGTAGATTCAAACCTGGATTCAAACTGGGCACGGAACATATATTTGTTGTATTTGGGTCCGACATCAACTTACAAAAATGAATTTCGATATAAAACAATATTCGTGCATTAGAATAATTGGATAAAAGAGGTTCAAGATATATTTTTAAAAAATATATAAGTGTTTTGTTCAAAAATGAAAAGTGCAGAAAAGCTTTTCTTTTTATTCATTCCTAAATGTTACAAAAAGATATGAAGATGACCTGCACGTGTATTTGATTGTGCTTTGAGGAGTCATCTCCACTTTTATTTACATGGGTTCTTCTTGTCTCACCTTCTGAATGTAGGTTGCGTACAAGTTTTTCTACAACCCCCTCTCCAGGCTTAGGAGATCAAATACAAATTGAGTTATAGAGAGTGAAAGAAGAAAGAAGAGAGTTATTGTCTTCAAAAGATTGTTCGAGACGAATTTGAAGAAATCTGCTCCGAATCTCCCTTCGCCAGTCTTTGTAATTCATCACATTTTTTTAGAAAGCATAATTAATAAGGAAGTCTACTTTAAAACAACAAAGACAATCCTTGTTCTTCTTCCATGGTGAGAGGAACAAATGTTGGTTTTCAGAAACTACACACAATCTAGAGAATGCTCGTTGCCTGACTCTTGAAAATGGCAAAGTTTATGGACTTTTGCACTGGATCCGAGATGCTTGCTGCTGGCCCAAGTGCTTCTTTTATTGCTTTTGAGAGAGTTGTAAACGTCGCAAATCATGGGGGACTGTTGCAAATCATGGGGGAGTGGAGGTAGTTCTAAAAACTGTAGCAAACAGAAGTTGGAACTGCAACTTCGCTATTCCAGCAGCCATCAAAAGCGCAACCGCCCAAATCGTGGGATGACAATTGTGTAGCGGCCACTAGAGAAGACGTTCTCATAGCGTCTAGCGTCTTAGTGTTTGGATGGAGAGCAGCAACCACAATATGCGCTGAGTGACTATCTTTTTGTAATCTGAAGTCTTGAATGGAGTGACCGCTAAAATGCTGCTGTTGTGACCGATCAGACCCCAGCAGTCAGCAAAAATTACATTCTTTCTATGGAAATGAGTATTTTGCCTCGCAGAATGTGGTGTTTTAATGAATGAAATATTTTGTGTGCCAACAATAAATATGACTATTAAATTATATACGCGAGTCTAAGTAAATTATTAGATATAAATATAACTTAAGCTACTTAGACTCTAAAAAACCTATATATTTAAAATATGTGAACATACTTATTCTAGATCTTGATCCTTGTGTCAACAGATATAGGGATCCGATTTCGGACCCAAATGTTCTTAATCTTATATGCAAGGATCCGGATTTGGTTTCAAATTTCTCCTGCATTTAGAAGTAGGTTCGCTTTATTTGAAATTGGAGACTTTGAATATTTGAATAATTGGATATCCATTTGCAACCCTACTTCACATACACCTGAACTCAGGCTCAAGCCACTTATTTTATGTTACTTGGGTCTGGGTATAACATGTTACAACGAAGGTCGGACGTGTTGCCAATGACCCTGCCATTGACAATACCAACTAGATCGGATTCAATGATGTCACAATGGTCTTTTTCCCACGCCTAAAGAGGTTTCCTAAATCTAAAATGGGGTTCTTAGGCTCCAACAATGGGATTTTTAAAGAGGTGAGGCTGGAGGATAATCGGTTATGTTGGTTATTTCATTTCTTATCTCCCCTATGCTTTTTTAATTAAAAGATGAAAAATTTAATGGTCATTTAACTATGTCCAGTTTTTTTTTTTTAATTGAAACAACTTTTAGAAATATAAGTCTTTAAATTCCTAAGAATTCAGTTACATGAAACAAACCGGGCCAAAGATGCCCAAGAGAGCTGGTTAATCATCTAAACGATTCCTTTTGATGGTTCGAACATTTGGAAAGCATGAATCTCAATCTCTGCACAAATAAAGGACCTTCTTTGTGAAGGAACATGTCAACGGGTGGAAATCGGATCCCTTGTCTCGGCTATTATATGGGAATCATGTAACACATGCTTGGAATTCCATGGTGAGGCCCCGTATACAGATAACGTGGTCTGTCCAAGATGAATATCATCCCCTTTTCATGTGCAACAAGAGTGGTTCCCACCTCCCAATCCAACACCCAACAAAAACATGATTAATGCTACATCATTAGCCATGCCATGTTACACGGTTCACCTGTAATGGCTCGACAGGAGATCCGGCCTCTTGGAATCACACATCAGGATGATCCCCCAACTTTTGAAACTTTTGCTATGTGTCCCATGTACAGTGGGCAAACAGTCCTCAACCTTGTACTCTTTCTGTGCCATGGCATAAAGAGTCATGGAATGGTTAGAATCATCGAACATTTCTTTTGTAAGCTTTTGTGCTATAATCGGTTATAAGAAAGGGACTTGAATAAAGATTCCTATTATCAAATTTATCTCCTCATTTGAGAAAATAAATTTCTTATTGTCCAAGACTTAGTGGGTCCCGCATGCCAGACTTTTTCTAACTAGGATATTTTCTATTTCTCCAACAGATTTTTTTTATATACCCCTTAAGTTTCTGATTTTTGTAAATAGGCCCCCATGGTTTCATTATTTATAAATAGGCCCCTATTTCCCCTATTTTAATACCTTTCATGTTCCAAAATATGTCAATGGTAATGAGTCATGGTGGTTGCTTGAAGAATGATTTTATGATGAGAATTATAATATTGACCTTACATCCATTAAGCACTAGCTTATTATTTACAAAAGACTTTCTTGTATATATCCCCGTGAGCTTTCTAATGTTTGTACATAGGCCCCTATGATTTTAGTATATACCTTTCATGTCCCAATATCTATATGATATGAAAGAGTTCTTTCATACATGATACGCATGGCATAATATAAATAACTACCCTTTTATTTGAATTTGTTAGTTGTTTATTTTGTCTTAAATGTTCTACTTATAGCCTTTTTCTTGTTACGCAGGAATTGGAAGGAGCTGAAAATATTTGAGCTTAATTCGGAGAGGTTTAAAGCTAAAACCCCATTTGGGAAAAGTTATACACAAAGAGCATATAGGCTTGTTGGGGGAGAGTTGGAATTTCAAGTTAGAGGTCATGAGTTCAAGACTTGGCACAATCAGTTTTTATTTTTTTGTGAAGACCGAATTTGGTGGCCCCCACCATATCTAATGCTTGATAATGGTTGCTAAAATTTAGCAATCAACTTTGCAAGAAATGGAAGGAATCTCATGGACATCAATAAGAAAGTTATTGTTTAGCAAGTGATCAAATCATGAAGGAAAGAAGATTTTCGGAATTGTAGCCATCCTGCGCAAGCTTTACTATTTTGACCATAACTTGTGACTCAAGACTCCGATTAAGCCAAGGTCAGATGCGTTGGAAAGAGGACTAAAAGGAGAGGAATATCATGTCTCACGAGGATCTCCCAATTCTGACGTTTTAGGGGTCAAAACAGGCTGTCAAGTGGAGGGATATGAGGGATGACGAATTTGAGTGATTTCTCTTTCTTTTTCTTCTTGTATTTTTCTTCTTTTTAAGGGGAGGCTCTCTTTTGCTCTGGAGAGAATTTTATTTTTATTCAATCTTTGTTAGAAATTGAGGGTGGAGATTGAGTGGTGTAATAGACAACTTGAAGGCTTTCAATAATGACAATTTACTTCATTGTTATTGTTTGTTCTACAATGCTTGGCTAATCCGTGGATTAGGGTGGAGGAGGAAACCAAAACCGGTGAGTTCGTTCCTTATTATTCTTCTATGTCTTTCCCTCATTATGCTTAATGATTTAATAGGTTCTCCTTCATGAATGTTATTCAACTTCTAGTTTTGTAAAGGTTATTTGGAATGTCTTTTACTTTTTATGCTTGATCTTGACATATCATGTTTAGGTTAAATTCCTTTAATGGTTTGTGCTTGATCTTGATAAATAGTTATTAGAGTTTCAACATATTGAAGTGAAGGGAGTCTTAGGTGCTATTTAGAGAATTGGATTTTTTCAAGAAAAAGAGTTTTCAAAGCTAAATCTTCCGATCCAAGGCAATTGCTTGCACATTGGATTGAGTTTTACTAGGATAAGACTATGACGTAATTTTGGAATGATTAAATCTGTTTTGGTGAAATCCGATACCTTGATCTCTCTTTCTCTGATCAAGTTTGTATTTAGATTTCTTTTGATATCAGTTTAGTTATTATTTCCTTGATTAATTGTGGTTTTAAAATCTCTAGTGTGAAAACTGATTAAGGATTTTTGGATCTTGTTTCTACAAATCTCTGTGGATCGACCCGTATTTGCCATATCTACTTAATAGAAATTTGTGCGATTGCGGTTAATTATTTTGAGCACATCAAAATTTGGCGCCGTTGCCGGGGATTTGTTCTTGAAAATTTTTTCAAAAATCTGATTTCTGATTTTTACTCTAGTTCAGTTTAGGATTTTATTTTATTACTTTTTTTTTGTGAATTCCTTTTAGGATTTTAACTAATTAGCATTTTTTTTTTCTTTTTACACTTTGGTATTGTTGATTTTGCAGGATTGAAAAAAAAAGAAAAAAAAAAAAAAGGAGCATTTGTAGCAAGGAGTTACCAGATTTGGAGCACAAAGAATCTTCGATTAAGTTGCCAAAAAAGAAAAATAATAATAAAGAGAAGAATCTTGCAAAGAAAGCAACTCAAAGCGGGAAAGAAATTTTAGTTTTAGTAGTAGTATTTTTTTTTTTTTTTTTTTTTTTAGATCCATTGTAGTAGGACTTTCAAAGTGTAATAATTTTAATTATTTTTAAATTCTGGGAAGGCCCAGATTGTAATAGTTAGGGGCAGGGAAGGACGACAGTTGGACGATACTGTCTCTGCACCTCGGGTTGGTACACTGGGTCTAGGTATCAGTGGCCCGAGTCGACTCAACCAGATCTTCCCCCATCTTGAGTGGGAGGTGAGTACTGAAACCTTACCCACGCCTCTTCAGTAAGTGGGTTAATTCATTGTTGTTTAATTTTGGCAAAAGTGTGATTGATTGAATGTACACATTGATTAAATTGGAATCACACACTTAGTAAGGGCAATCATACCCTCAACAAGATAAGGATTGGATTTCATCACCATTTCCTTGCCCATAGGAATTTATTTTCCTCACTACTTAGGAATCCTTAGCCTTTAATAAAATTTGAGTAGAAACGTGACCTTAGGTCCCGAGCTCATTAGGAGAAGACCATCAAAGGTTGTACCATTTGCGCTCCTTGACGGAAATCGGTGCCTAGAATAGCCTTGTCCCTTAAGGGAGACAGTTCATTTGTTCTAGGAGTTTGGTATTTAAGCGGAACCTTTGCCACGAGCATCGTGATCCCACCAATCCCCTGGGGGCTTGCCTGGCCGACTACGTTTCATAGGACCGGTTTGGAGGCCTGGGTGTACTCTTCACAGTTAGGAGCTGTCTAGTTAACATAGGCTAGCCCATTAGATTGTTGGTGTGTTAACATTAAGGTGTGCTTCCTTAAAAATAAAAAAAATAAAAAAAAAAATTTAAGGTGTGCTTGGTTTATGCAAACTTGGACACGTGAGAGAGGTCGTCTAGCCCGAATTGAATTATTTGAGGTACCCATCACGTTTGTAGAAAGTTTCTCAATTGATCCCAAAATGGAAAACCGAGAGAGAACTCTGAATGAGATGTTCGCACCCGCTTCTGCCACCCCACCCACTTGCATAGTTCTACCTGCAACCACTGCAACCCAGTTTGAGATTAGAGCTGCTACCATTAACATGCTTCCTAAGTTCCATGGTTTTGAGAGTGAGCAACCGTACATCCATTTGAACAAATTTCTGACAATTTGTCAGACATTTAAAAACCAGAACTTAGATGAAGAAAATGTCAAGTTAAGGCTCTTTCCCTTATCCTTAGAAGACCATGCTGCGGCATGGTTGAATTCTCTTGCTCCTAATTCCATAACAACATGGGATGGGTTGTCAAAGAAATTCATGGCAAAATTTTACCCAATGGCCAAGACAGAGAAAATGAAGGATGCCATTAGGAACTTTAGGGGACGGCCTGACGAAGAGTTTTCTCAAACTTGGGAAAGGTTTCATGACCTTCTTGTCAAATGCCCACACCACGGGCTTGACAAGGCCCAGTTGGTCCATTTCTTCTATAGAGGACTAACCACTGCACAACGTACCTTGATTGAGTCTATGCACAAAGGGAAATTTATGAATCAGACTCCCAATCAAGCGTACGACTTCCTCGTAGAGCTGGCTGAAAATTCCCAAAACTGGAGTAGCAATGGTGGAGGATATGAGAGAGAAGAGATAGGGTCCAGAAAGCAAGGACTTTATGAGATGAAAACAGACCCTGATCTTAAGAATGTAATGGCTAGTCTGGTCAATGGGGTGAACAATCTAAGTAAGAAATTTGATGCATTTACAGTGATGGCCAACAGGAACCCCCACCAAGACCAGGATTCTTTGATGAATGTTGCATCTGAACCAAGTGCCATGTGTGTCCTTTGTGATAGTTCTGAGCACATGGTGGAGTGCTGCCCAAATTTGCCGGTCGTTAAAGCTGAGCAAGCCAATGCCATCAATGGATATAGTACCTTTAGGAAACCTACACCAAATTCTTTTAGTCAGACTTACCATCCTGACAATAGGTTTCACCCGAATTTCTCCTATAGGCAGAGTGAACCTATTCAGCAACAAAGTGGTGGTCCTCCAGGTTTCCAAAGGAACTTTTCAAGGGAAGGCTCTTCTCAATACCCTCAGACAAACCAAGCTTTAGTTCCTCAACAGTCGTATGTTGCTCCTCAACAGCCCAACAACTGTAGATCTCTAGTTCCTGACCCAATGACAAATTACTCTCCCTCTGTCCCACAACAGTCTTCATCCTTGGAAACTATGATGACTGATATGATGAAGCTGCAACAACAATTCATCCAACAACAGCAGCAAACCAACACAGCCCAAGCCCAGTTGAATCAGGCTACTGCCCAGGCCATTGCCAAAATGGAAGTCCAGCTTGGCCAGTTAGCAATATCAGTAGGAGGGAGAGAGAAAGGGCAATTTCCCAGTCAAACAATTCCTAATCCCAAGGTCCAGCCCAATACTCAGAATGCTCTTAGAGGCCAATTTGGAATAGATAGTTCCCCAGGACTACCCCATGATGAGGTACAAGCTATTCACACCTTGAGGTCTGGCAAGCAAGTGGACAACCAAGTCAGAATGCCTGAGGAAAAGGATGTAAATGTGGGTGAACCAAACAAGGACAAGGGGCAAGATGTCCAAAAGAAAGGGGAGGTGAACCAGGCTCCTATAGAGAACCATCCAGTGACACCCTACATACCCAAGGCTCCTTATCCCCAGCGCCTGCAAGACAATAGGAAGAATAAACACTTCGAGGGGATCTTAGAGGTGTTTAAGAATGTTCAAATCAATATTCCTCTCTTGGATGCCATCAAGCAGATACCTTCCTATTCCAAATTTCTGAAAGATCTGACCACTCTTAAGAGAAAGACTTCTGTCCCTAGGGAGGCTGTGATGGCAGCTCAGGCTTCAGGGCTGATCCAGCAAACAATTGTTCCCAAATATAAAGACCCTGGATGCCCTACAATCTCTATCAGAATTGGAGACACAATGGTTGAAAAATGTCTTTTGGATCTTGGGGCAAGTGTGAACCTTTTGCCTTACTCAGTATACAAACAATTAGGTTTGGGGGAGCTCAAGCCCACAGATATAACTTTGAGTCTAGCAGATCGGTCAGTCAAAGTTCCCAAGGGGATAGTGGAGGATGTCATAGTAAAGGTGAATGAGTTCTATTTCCCTGCAGACTTTGTCGTCCTAGATACCGAACCTGTCATGAATCCAGGCCGTCACATTCCTGTGATTTTGGGCCGCCCATTCCTTGCCACTTCCGATGCAGTTATCAGATGTAGGAATGGAGTAATGACGTTGGCCTTCGGTAACATGAAATTGAAGTTGAATATCTTTAATAATGGACTCCAGTCCCCTGAGATGGATGATGAGGAAGAAGTGAACATGGTTGATGTCCTAATAGGTCCGACAATACAACAATCTTGTTATCAGGACCCTTTGGAACAATGTTTAGCCCAATTCAACTTTGATATTGACATTGATGAATCCATTCGCGAGGTCAATGCAATGTTGGACTCAGCCCATCAAATGGATATTGGCTGTTGGAGAGAGAGAATAGAGCCCTTACCGGTTTCCACTTCGGTACATGTGCCTTCCATTGTCGAGCCTCCTAAGTTGGAGCTCAAACCATTGCCTAAGTCCTTAAAGTATGCTTTCCTTGGTAATG
This sequence comes from Persea americana, assembly GCA_029852735.1. NCBI lineage: Eukaryota > Viridiplantae > Streptophyta > Magnoliopsida > Laurales > Lauraceae > Persea > Persea americana. The sequence goes on from CM056817.1 coordinate 38,640,184, forward strand.
GCGAGACATTACCTCTCATCATTGCCTCTGATTTGGAGAAAGATTCCCAGGAGTCCCTCTTAGATTTTGATTCTTTCATAACAATGGAATCATGTATTGTTGATTTCCAAGAATTTGATGTTCCAATTTTAAATGAAACAACGAATACACATTGTGGGCCTCCCAAGAGAGAGGGGTTTGACAATTTTTTGGAGCCAATTCTACAACTTTTCGAATTTGACAATTTGAAATCACTAGAATCAGGTATTGCTCATTTTCTAGCTTTTAATGATCAATCATTATGGGAAATGGCAATCACACCCCTCAAAGGGGACCCTGCTACCAAATTTGAGGGAAATGGCCTTCTTCGGACCTTTGAATATGAATTTTCAGGAACATGCGTGGTACCCTCCAAAACTCCAAATGATGACATTGCCACTGCTTGTTCCACACCCGTGTTAGAGGAGCTTGAGAATTCTAATTTTGAGAAATTACATGCACTAGCATCACTTGAACCACTATGCTCATTTGTGCAATATCTTCCTTTAGACTTCCATGATTCATTCTTAAAGGAAGAGAGTTTAATGATGGTTTCCCTCTCACCATTTGACAAGAAACATGTGGTCATATGTGCTGAAACTTTTTATCTTGTCTTTGTCCAATGTGTAGAGGAGAATTTTATTTGGGATCCGGGTGAATTCCATGTTGAGTACTTTGTTTCGTGTTTGTTTGTGTGTTTGTCTAACCATGGACAGGGTTCGGAAAAGATTCATTTACAGGTGACTTGTTCACTTTACCCTCCTGTACTTTTATCCCCATGTTTCATTGATCATTGCATTTCATTTATTTAAACATCGAGGACGATGTTCATGCTAGGTTGGGGGGTGAGAACAAACACACTTGTCCATCTTTAGACAAGAATTTCACATTTTTTTTTTATATTTATTTTTATTTTTTATTTTTTTTTGATTTTCTAGGATTTTTAGGAAAATTTTCAAAATAAATAAATAAATAAATAAATAAATAAAATAAAAAAATTGCTATTTGTGTTTGAGAAAGGAAACTTCAAAGAGATTTTTTTGAAACGAAGATACCTCGAATTTTGGAATTCTCGATGCTATGGGCAAAAGAAAACAATGGTTTACTGTTCTGTTTTAGGAAAGGATTTTTGGATAGTGCTGAATCTTGATCCTTCACTTTTACACAGGTGGTATATATTTGCAAGGTTTTGAATGTGAAGCTATGATTTCCGATTTTCTTTGACGATTGGATTAACAATATGATGAAAAACCGACCTTTAGTATACAGTTTCCTGGTTCAACTGGTGAATTAATGAGGGCACATGGAAAGGGCTGCCTATTGTTGGGGACCGCAAAAAAAAAAAAAAAAAAAAAAAAAAAAAGTTTAGTTAGAAGTATTAAAAAGAGTAAAAAGTTTTGTGACTAGTTTGGGTTCGTAGCCTTTTTAACCCGAGCCAGTAAGCCCGTAGGGGTATTTACATACCTAGTGCCCTAAAAACGTCTGGTTTGGGAGTCATTGGCCTAATGCTCGTTATATGGGTTAATTAGAAAGCTTAAGGGACCTAGGCATTGCACAGTCACATGGGTGTGTTTGAAAATATATATATATATATATGGCCTTTGAAAAAACAATAGTGCGAAAGCCGTCATGGTCGCCTTGAGAGGAAACTGTTTTTCTTTGCTAAAGTTAGGTTGCTCAAAATTTTGAATTGAAAATCGTTTCCATGGAAGTTTCTAGTTAATCATTTGAGACTTATGTATTTTTACGTGTACACACTTTTCACTGTGCACGATCAACTTAGCATGATTTTGAGAATTTCTGACCAAATGATAGGATTTGTGAACCGAATTCCGTACTTAACTTTGAAAATTCTGAGAATCGAGAATATCGGGTGTTTATAAATCTTCTTTTGGAAAAGTTTCCTTTGGTTTTTACTCTGCTTCATTGTTAAAAAAAAAAAAAAAAAAAGGAAAAAAGAAAAAAAAAAAAAAGAATTTTGTGGGTAAATTCACTGCAAACCCTCACGAGACAACACTCGTCCACTAGAGGTAATCTAGGAGTTTAACGGCTTGTTGCATATGCTAAATGCAACCGCGATTCCTGCGAAAGTGAGTTAGGATTTCTAGTTTCAACATTTAATTTTACTTTGTTTTGCTCGAGGACTAGCAAACTTTAGGTTTAGGGGTATTTGATACGCATGGCATAATATAAATAACTACCCTTTTATTTGAATTTGTTAGTTGTTTATTTTGTCTTAAATGTTCTACTTATAGCCTTTTTCTTGTTACGCAGGAATTGGAAGGAGCTGAAAATATTTGAGCTTAATTCGGAGAGGTTTAAAGCTAAAACCCCATTTGGGAAAAGTTATACACAAAGAGCATATAGGCTTGTTGGGGGAGAGTTGGAATTTCAAGTTAGAGGTCATGAGTTCAAGACTTGGCACAATCAGTTTTTATTTTTTTGTGAAGACCGAATTTGGTGGCCCCCACCATATCTAATGCTTGATAATGGTTGCTAAAATTTAGCAATCAACTTTGCAAGAAATGGAAGGAATCTCATGGACATCAATAAGAAAGTTATTGTTTAGCAAGTGATCAAATCATGAAGGAAAGAAGATTTTCGGAATTGTAGCCATCCTGCGCAAGCTTTACTATTTTGACCATAACTTGTGACTCAAGACTCCGATTAAGCCAAGGTCAGATGCGTTGGAAAGAGGACTAAAAGGAGAGGAATATCATGTCTCACGAGGATCTCCCAATTCTGACGTTTTAGGGGTCAAAACAGGCTGTCAAGTGGAGGGATATGAGGGATGACGAATTTGAGTGATTTCTCTTTCTTTTTCTTCTTGTATTTTTCTTCTTTTTAAGGGGAGGCTCTCTTTTGCTCTGGAGAGAATTTTATTTTTATTCAATCTTTGTTAGAAATTGAGGGTGGAGATTGAGTGGTGTAATAGACAACTTGAAGGCTTTCAATAATGACAATTTACTTCATTGTTATTGTTTGTTCTACAATGCTTGGCTAATCCGTGGATTAGGGTGGAGGAGGAAACCAAAACCGGTGAGTTCGTTCCTTATTATTCTTCTATGTCTTTCCCTCATTATGCTTAATGATTTAATAGGTTCTCCTTCATGAATGTTATTCAACTTCTAGTTTTGTAAAGGTTATTTGGAATGTCTTTTACTTTTTATGCTTGATCTTGACATATCATGTTTAGGTTAAATTCCTTTAATGGTTTGTGCTTGATCTTGATAAATAGTTATTAGAGTTTCAACATATTGAAGTGAAGGGAGTCTTAGGTGCTATTTAGAGAATTGGATTTTTTCAAGAAAAAGAGTTTTCAAAGCTAAATCTTCCGATCCAAGGCAATTGCTTGCACATTGGATTGAGTTTTACTAGGATAAGACTATGACGTAATTTTGGAATGATTAAATCTGTTTTGGTGAAATCCGATACCTTGATCTCTCTTTCTCTGATCAAGTTTGTATTTAGATTTCTTTTGATATCAGTTTAGTTATTATTTCCTTGATTAATTGTGGTTTTAAAATCTCTAGTGTGAAAACTGATTAAGGATTTTTGGATCTTGTTTCTACAAATCTCTGTGGATCGACCCGTATTTGCCATATCTACTTAATAGAAATTTGTGCGATTGCGGTTAATTATTTTGAGCACATCAATACATGAAGCCTAATCATGTATTTTGGATGGTCATGTGTGCATTGGGATAAATCATAAGTAGAGATTTTAATTGTTATTACTATTTGTTTGGATTTGATGACATGGTCCTTGTATTGATACAAAAATGTTTTCTTATGGTTTGCAAGTCTAAAGACCCATAATAGATGGACCTTATCATAGAATTTCACTGACTCACGGCGTCAAGGATCTGGACTTAATCTATTGGTTCATCTTTGCATATGTTTTCCATCTTTTAGAGTATAACTTACATGTTTAGTGGGCCTAGATTTGAGTGTCCCAACACTTAATATATCCGGAGTCTTAAGATTTACATCTCTCATGAAGAAGTGTAACTTATCTGAGGATTCGACTCAAACAAAATCCGTGTAGCCGACGCCAACATAGTTGGGACAAGGCTTTGATAATGATAATGATGATGATGTCACCAAATGCATCCTCTAAATGAAAGAAACACCAATTGAAAGTATACACGATTTCAATATGTTAGATCGAGTTCTTGAATTAAGGTAAACAAGATGGGGATGCATGTCGAAAATCATTCATATCAAGTATTGTTAATCGCCCAAGTAGTGCCCATGCGCAGGAAACACCTAACCATTTTGATTTAAAAATAAAGAAAAAAAATTACTTGAAAGGAGGATGATGTTGGCTGCCAATTGTGGGAAACTTTGCCAATCTACATGTTGCCATATTGCAATGGAGGAAGAAGAAAGTGGGGGAAAAAGTAAAGTAACAAAGGGCAAAACTATCATTGGAATCTGAAGGGTTTTAGCGATGGCATTTTGAAAATTATGCATACAAGATAAAGACAAGGGTTAATGTGTCAAAATGTGCCATTCTGGACTTTTGTAGACCTCATCTTTTACGATCCAAATCATTCATCCTTTTTAAAAGGCCAAACACGAGGAGAGGGTAAAGTTTCAAGCCTTAACTCGTTATAGATTGTGAAGTATTTGCGAAAAAAATATATAACCCTTGGAGTTCTACACTGCCACACAGTATTAAAAGCATTCTTTAATGGCAATCCATTTTTTTCAAAATCGTGTATCTTATGGGACCCTAATGCATGATTTGAACCATTCATCCTTTTTAGAAGGTTGAAAAAGTCCATGGAATCAAATTTCACATGTTGATTCATCACGGGTCTTGAGATATTTAAGAGAAAATCCAAACCTTGGGGATTGTTATTCTAGAATTACGTGGGCTCCATTTTCATGACTCGAATTGATCAATCTCATGCGAAGGCCAAAAAATGGTTGGGGTCACAAATTTCATATTTTAATTCATTGCAGATGTTGAGAAATTATTGAAGAAACACTAAGGGCACGTTTAGTAAACGATGAAGAATCCTCTATTTAGAGGATTCTCTCCATCTCCAAAGAAAGCTACAATTCTCTAGTAGGATTCTCAAAGAGAGTTCCATGTTTGGATGGAGGAAGGATTATTACAAAGTGTAGAATGTATGATCCAATAGTTATAAATATGTTTTATAAAAATTTCCAAAATCCATGAAAAATCAAGACCTCAACTTTCACCTCAAAGTACTTTGTGATCATCTTGAAAATATGAACAGTTCTGATCGTGCAAAGGGGCCCCACAACAATAAGAATTTAATATTATAGTACCTGGACGTTTTTATAAATATCTCAAGATATGGTAAAGATCAACGGGTGAAATTTGGTCAACTAGCCGTGTTTGACCATCTTGAAATAACTACCGGTTCAGATCATGATCATGGAGCCCACAGGAACCAAAAAATTGAAAAGAATGGCCTGATCTCCATCCCAGTTTTGGCTCAACAAAATCTCAGAATTTTACATCTAACGGTTTGAACATTTTTGCAAATAACTCAAGATCTAAGATGAATCAACGGTTGAAATTTGGTGAGCTGGCCATTTTGGACATTCTTAACACTATTATCGGTTCATATCTTGATTGTGGGGCCCATAGAGACAAAAAAAACGCAAAAACCACTCTGCCCAATATTAACGTCTCAGTTACTGTAGCTACACTGTAGCTCCGCATTTCCACTCATGCATGGAATCACTCGATCCGACGGAGGGGTGGGGGGGGGGGGGGGGTCTGATTGCGGAAATAATCACATGAGAGAAAAACTCATGTCATTCCTCTCAAAATCCTCTCCCAAGCAAATATGGAAAATCCTCAAAAAACGCAGAAAATAGAGAGGAATCCTTGGCAATGCACTTTGCCAAACGTGCCCTAATAAATCTTTGGATGTACTTAAATTCGCATGTGAAGAGATGTTTAAAAGGCCAAATAATAGAATTTGTTTTACATGCTTTTTATTTACATATATTTTATATATTAAAAAATCACATGAAACGCGTAAATGCCAAATGACCCCTTAAAGCTTCACACAAAGGCCACATTAGGGGGTAGAATGCAAGAACATACATGATCAGAGCACCCATCGAATGAAAATCAACTCATCAAAAGCAAACATGGGTTCTATTCTACCCCATCCTTTCAAGAACATCTTCCATGGAGATAGAGAGAGAGATCCTTCTCCTTATTCTTGTTCTTTCTCTTCTCAAATGGACTGAAGAGAAGCTTTGCAACTTTTTATGGTCTTCAATATTGAAGATTCGAGATATCAGTCTTATCCATGGAGTAGATCCCATCCTAAGGTGCCGCGAGGACCATGGAATGTATCCAACTTGTAGCATGTCTTTTGGACCATCCAAGGATAGGCATAACGCAAGTATTTCTAATTGTGTGGCGGACCAAGTGTTCGGACGATCCGCTGGTCTCACTCCCGAGAGTTGAGAAACTCTTTAAATAATATCTTATAACTTTCTATATTATTATTTAATTTTTTCACTTGATCATTGTCCGCACCAGCCAAATAAAAATCCTGAATCCGTCAACTATGGATTATAGCTGGTAAAAGTTTAAGAGAATGTTTGAAATGATCTGTCCTTTTATTTTCTCAGTTAATATGCAAATTTTACCATGTCAGATTGTTTGGTAGTATATGAAGATTTCTATAAATATTAATCTTAAATAGATAAAAGAAGAGATAAAGAAACAAATATGTAATATTGGAAAATCGAATTGGTAATTAGGGTGGAACTACCGAAAGGTGGTACTTATAATGGGATTCATCCTTTATTGGAATCACATTCAGACTCACCAATAATGACAAGGCCTGTTTAATGTGTGTAATCGTAATAAGGCATTTCTTATGTTTCAAATCACTCAAGGGCATACATATATTTTGAGGGTTATCCGATGTTGGTGATTTCGGTATGAGCCTCTATGTCAAGAGTCATCATCAGGGGCGTACCCATGTATAAGGGTTGGGGTCTCCATATTTGAAAAAAGTTAAAAAAAATTTTAAGAAGTCCCTTGCAAATTTTGATAATAAATGTAGTTTTTTACATTTGTCCCTTCCCCCAATATTTCTTTTACATAAAGTCCCCTCCCTTCCAAGTTGAATTTCCTGGATCCGCCTTTGGTCACCATATATAGGACCCTCCTAATATTGATAATTAAAATGGACCTCATTCAAATCTAGGATTTTTGGTTAGACCCATCAAATAGTAGTGATCACAATGGGCGGGGCCTCTTAGTGTTGGAGTCATTAGTGATGCCCATCTAATGTCGGTAATTCGATGTAAGGTGTATATGGTTGATGAGTTTTTTAAGGAGATATTATGGTAGATGATGTGCCATTTGTTGTAGATTTTTAGAAGGTACTAGCGAAAAGCCCCATGCATGCACGGTTAAGATTGCTTTTTAAAAGGTATAAGATTATTTTTTACAAGAAGTCACTTAATAAGATAAGATGAAGGTTGTTGAAATAATGATATCCACTGTATAAATCATAATATGATCTAACTAACAATTGGCAAGAATGGATTAAGGATCACTCATAATTATGTTCCGTTCTAATGGTTCAAGAATCGGCTTCTTTGATGTTGATTTCTTTTCAATAGCCCTATACTGAATGCCCTAGTTTAAACTTACGGCATGACTTGCGATATCGGCCAACCCTAAAAATCGATACGGTATCGGTATCGGTCACGGTCACGGTTCGCCGTTGTGATTATTTTGACGTGAATTTTATTTTTACCTCAAAAAGATTTGAAAAATTACATTCAAAAATTTTAAAATATTATTAAATGTTAAAAACCATTATTTTTCTAAGGAGAGCCATTGGAGAGCAGGATAGAAACTCCCTACTGAGCCCCCGTGAATATAAACAGACGTACATAATATTAAATTTCATTCGGTAACCAATCATACCAAAACCTTGGGGCTCCAATAGAGGCAGCGAAAATACTTTTCAATCCTCCCCCTCAGGTGAAACTTGGTCGGCACACATTTTGCTCAACACTACCCCTTAGGTGGAATCCGATCAGTGCATTTTCATGACACGCATATTCTAGCATCGAGTCATTCCTCATGCAATTTGTACTCGTGATTGATTAAGTCTAATACCACATTAAATTTCATCCGATAACCAATCATACTAAAACCTCAAGACTTTAGTAGAGGCAATGGAAATAATTTTCAATACATAAATTATCCATAAATGAGGATTCTCTTTCAAAAGTTATTTCTATTGTAAGTTTTATTGTCTTAACTTCGTATATTCCGCCCTATGACCTTTTCTACTCGTTATTAAATGAATTTGAGTAATGAACAAGTGTTAATTTGAAAATTGAAAAGGAGAATTAAAAAACTTAGAAGTTATGTGTAGGGATGGCAATGGTTTGGGTTTAAACATGAACCTACACAGTCCTGCTCTTATTAGGGGTAAGTTTGGTAGTTGTTTTCTTAGAACGGGCCGAGTTTAGGTTTTGTTGATCCAACCTGCTCCACACTTATATATATATATATATATATATATATATTTTATATATTACTAAAAGTATAAATAAAATTTATATGATGCAAGTGGCGTTGGGGGATTAACCTAAGATATATTTGAAGATGATATTGTGTGTTTGAACTCTACCAGACTCTTTCCCATACTTTGAGTTCGATTTGACCCTCTCCAAACGGAGCAGGTTCATGTTATGAGCAGGAAGGCAAACAAGAAATCAAATGAGGGTTTTCCGCTCCCTCTTTTTTAACCCACCTTAGCTATTACTTATAGCTATTTATTTCAAAAGAACTGAATTTCTATGCTTTCTAGATAATGTTTTTCTATCAAAAGTGATAAAATTTTAGGATTAAGGTCTAAAGATCCAAGTTAAAGGAGGAGTAGGGAGGTATCAAATAATCTCTTTCTAGTATAAAATAATGATGCACGCACTGATCACCCTATTAAATTAAACCTTTAATTCCTCACTACTTTGATACTCTTTTTAATTAGAACTCCGTTAGCATCAATTCCTATGAATTCAACTTGGAAAAGGGCTAGGGTCATTTTAACTGTAGAGGCATCTTAGTTTCAATCGTGTCTTCTAATTTTTTTCACATTCACAGCAGAGTAATCCTAAAATTCTCAAGAACGAGGTCAGTCACTTGTGTTTTCCTCTGATGGTGGGCCCAAACCCATATCATGGGGATCCTCACTTCTAAAAGAAGGGGTCAAAAGGACATAGACAGGGCCTCGTGCCACCAGGAAGTGCAAATGGGATTAGGATAGCTCCATCAACGTCGATTGCAAGCAGGCAAATGGGCAGCATCGCTTCACGTGACACGCCTTTGCTGCCATATCTTTCCCATCAAATCGCTCATTGAGTGTGTGAGTCCTTGTCCTTGGTTCCTTTGCCTATCTTCCGCCACTCTTTCCTTCCTTTCTTGGAGGATATTGATGCCCTGTATCAAGTATAGTGCACTTCGGATGCCCTCTCGCAAATGGCAACGCCCACCCTCTCATATATTTTTTGGGCCCCTGTACAATGAGGCATTCGTGATTCTAGCTAAAGATTTTTGTTTGAGGGTGCACGACTTAAACATGTAGTTGGATTTTGTGTGCGAACTCAAGATTCTCAGGTGGGTTTTGAGGGCACATACAAATTTTTTTACGCAGGTTTTGGCAGGGTGCTCAAGTCTCACTGAAGCGACTACCCCCGTGTCCATTTATGTGGTAATTCCCATGACAGTGGATATGGTCCATGCTAGAGAAATTGAATGTTGTATGATTGTAGTAAGCCTTCTAAAGGCCAGCGTCAAAGCCATGATAGAGTTGCTAGTATCACAGCTTGGACCGTTGCAGTGGGGGTGAGGCTATCTTAAAAGACGGGTTAATGTTTATCCATACTGGAGATTCAAAAATCTTCTTCTTTTTTATTTACTCTAAAAAATAATCACGCACCCACAAACACACCCTACGCAGCCTCTCACTATTACCACAACCTGGGATCCATCCCTCATTGTTTTTGTGGAGAGAGAGACAGGTCCCTTACCAGTTAACTACTAGTGAATTGACATTTTGTGAGAAACATTGGTTCAAAGATTACCTATATTCATTTTTTAGGCGTTGACAACAACTAAAGCCCGACTACCATGTGAGAGGCTGTTATAATATTATCAAACCCTCTCTTTCAAAAGGTAATATCTCAAATTTAAAACTGTTGGAGAAACAGAGTAGAATTTCATTTCAATTGGAGTAACAAAATCACTTTATTGACTGGATGTGAAATATAGTTACCGAGAATATAGTCGTGTATTCTACTTATAATCAATTCAGATGTTTGCCACTCTTGCAAAGAAAATTTTAGTGCCAAGAGGGGTCCATAAGATGAGTTTGGTCTGATCCTACAAAGGTGGCCCCACACAAGATAATTAGTTTTTTGTTCTTAGCAACCGGCCTGAAATAATTTATTTTGTCAACATTGTTGGATTAATTACTGTGTGGGAAAATACCATAATACCGAGATTAAGCTAAACCTCGGTAACAGTACCAGCTAGTTCGCCTTGATCTCGGTAACCACAGCTCGATAGTTCGACAAAGAGTGTCAGCTCGGCAAAGAGTATCAGCTCGGCAACTCGGCAAGACTGTCAGCTTAGCAAGACTACTCCTGGTCTCGGTAAAGGTACTGAAGGTCGAAAGTGGACAATCACACTCCTATGAGAAGTACGGACATGCTCTGATAGATAAGGTGGTGCATAATGGAGATAAGAAGCTGACTCTATCACCCCATCACGTCAGCTGTCCAAAAAGGGGATGGAAGCTTCCGATGGGATGTTCCCTTTTCACCTACCACTGGGTGTTAGGGTAAGGCCTGATGGGACCTTACCCCACGTACCTCCACTCACCAAGGAAAATTCTATCTACAAATACACATGGGGTCAGCCCCATGAAGATATGCAATGCAAATATACACGCACAAAGCCATTCTCTCATACTCGCTTCTCTTCTCCACTCATCATTTGCTTAGTGACAGCACTAATTCAGCCATCGGAGTGCCTTCGGCTGACGGCAGGCAGGGCCTCTGACCCCACTTTCTCTCCTTCCCTTTCAAGTCTCCGACGTTCGGTCTTTCCCGTAATCAAGTTCTACTTCCTCCTAATTAATTGAGTGTTGTTTTTGGTACTTACAATTACTAACTCCCAAACCAACACAAATGAATGAAATGCACACCCAAAAAACAGAAAACCCGTAGTGGAAGAATGGATGAATTTACATGAACAACCTGTCAACAGGAAGCCTACTTAAAACAATCCACAAATCCAAATCCAAATCCCATTCTTCTTTAGCACAAACACCCTGTCTTATATTGCAACAGAAGAAAGAGGAGAAACGGGAAAAGAAAAGAAAAGATACACATACACTTAAACACAAGAGCTCTGCATTTCTGGTGTCACGCTAAAGCTAGTGTCCCTAACTTCAAAAACATTACGGGTCTTCACAACAATGTCATACATGTGGACGGACTTGAACCTGCTGAAGTCCTTGGGGAGAGAGATGAGGTGAACTGAGGTCTGCTTGTGGAATTGGAGCAGGTCCGGGTCGTCGTGGTACCTCTCCCAGCCAAGCGCAGCAAGCTTTCGCTCGAGAGAGGTGTATGAGGTGATGACTTCGTTGGTTGGTGTGTGCACCAGCACCTTGCGACGTGTGGCTAGCTCTGCTGCAGGGTTCTCCATCAGACGCACAACACCGCTTCCGAACACCCAAACACCAGACATTTCTCCTATGTGAAGGAGGGTATTGTATATGATTAGCTGGAGAAGGAAGGAAAGATGGGTGTGAAGGTGATGGAGAGGGAAGGAGGGTGGAAGGGGGTTTATATACTGGGGACCTTGGATTACACAATTTGAAAAGATAGATATATTGGGACATTTGCATATTAATGCTTGTCGTGTCTAGTATTTCCAGATGACCATATGCTATTGTCCTTTCACCTTGACCGGTGGTCAAGCATCAAATGGCTGGAGATGCCCTTCTCTTTTTCTTGTTCCCCAATGTGTCACTTTCCTGGGGGCTCGTCTGTGTACGTCCACGGGAATTTTTTTTTAGACCTAACTATAGGAAAGGTTTTTTCAAGGAATCATAGAAATTTAGTTTTTTTATTTCATTTTCTTACGGAAAAAAAACGGCAGTACAAACGTACCTTTAGGCTTATTTTGTGGGATGTAAAGGATTTCCTTATCTACCTACTTCTTTTTTTTTGGGAGATAAGGATTTTGCATTCCTACTGCTTTTTTAAGAAGTCCAAATTCTCTCTAGTGAGGAAAGTTTGTTTTTTTTTTATTTTATAAAAATTGTATTGCACCAAGTACAAAGGTAATGAATTGTACATAAAAGAAAATAATTTTCCTCTATATCGGGAAATCCTCTCCTGTCATAAACATGCCTTTTGGCTTGGTAGCTTTTCCTTCAATTCTCATATATGGATCCATATTTAGCACAATGCTCGAAAGCTTTTCCTTCGATTTCGAGGGATGGATTCCTAGTCACCCCAACAACAAGGCAGCCCATTGAAAAAGCTGAGAATTCCTTTCAACTACAACTAACTTGTACAATTTATTGTCGATGAACTTTAATTTTTATGACAAATTAATATAGTTCAAACGTGTTGACTTACATGGCACAATAGAAGCCGATAGTATTGAGTACATAAGTTGATAGTCTAGGTTGATCGGGCCCTTGCACCGCCCTTGGTCTACTGAGTAAATAGTGGGTCTAATTTGGGTGTACCGGATTTTGGAATTGATAGTATATAAAGAGGCTAAAAGCCTTTGTTCTGTAATTGTCAAGGTGGATAGTGAGAAACTCTCTCCATTTTCTCCCGTGGATGTAAGCTAAAAGCCGAATCACGTAAAGCTTGTCTCTCTTGTGTGTGTGCTCGATCTTCTCTTACATGGTATTTTAGCCTTAAGTCACAACAAAACGGAAGCTATGAATTTATCCGGATGAGCCAAAAGGTAGAGAGAACAATTTTCTTCACTGGTGTTCTTATCATCCAAACACACCCTATGATAAACTACTCTAGCAGCTCTTGTTAGTATAAACAAGATGATAATTTTGTTTTTGGACTTATTCTGATCTAGATTTAGCACTGAGTTAACTAATATATTAGTATAAAATAGAGGCATTGTTGTATTTCTTTTATAAAAAAAATATTGGTTATTTTCAGTTAATATGACTAAAAAAACAAGTGCGGCAATTAATTATTGTTCTAAAAATATAGATGATTTAACCGAAAAAAATACTTAATGCGCATGCGTGACACAATCAAACACTTTAGATGGTGGTGCACCAATTAGAGCAATTGGGGGCGAATTTTCTTTTTTTTTTTTTTTTTTTACCTATTGGCACATATTCGGCACCAACCTTATTTACACTGCATAAGGTCGGTGTCAACCCTGTCCGCTAACCCTATTAGGGCTTGAAACCATGTTTCTTCTCATTCTTTTCTTCTCTCTTCCAGTATATCGCTGAGACCAACCTTGGACAAGTGCTCCTGTGTGGTAACTACCATTTCCACTTGCACCAGGCTTAAAACTTCCTCCTTAAATGCATCTCTTTGCACCTGATCGGTTTTTCCATTGTCTGTTTTTTCCATCTTGACTGCAAAGGTATCTATCTCTTTTCATTTTTGAATCTTTCTCTATGTTTTTGTATTTGCCTTCCTTTTGGTTCTCCTGCCATCCCGCATATGATATCGAAGTGCATGGTACATGGGCTTCAACGTCATTGTGGGATTTGTAGATTGTTCGTTTGAATGGACCAGGATTCGTAGGATTCCGAATTTGGGGTTTTTCTGAGTTGAGAAGGACGATGGTTCCGAAGCAGTTACTGTCCTTGGCAGTTAGAATGAATTTGTTCTCCTTGGTCATTTTCTTGTTTTGGGAAATGGATTGAGTTGATTTCGGTCCCAAAACTTTAAGATAACATATTCATTCTGTTTTTTGGTGTTCAGTTGGATCTGTAATTAAATTAAAATTATCGTTTGATTAGTTTGCTTTTATTTGATTGGTCTTTTTATCTGTTGCCAAAACCTATCTCATTGATGTAGCTCAAATGCATGAGATCCATATGGAAAACATGTCTTAGTCAAATGATCCAAAACTAGGCCATTTTCTATTCCAAAAATTGTCACTAGTTTCTTTATGAAACCGCATTTTAGTTGAATAAGGTCTAAAACTATTATCAGGGAACCACCATGGGATCAATAATGAAACTCTTTTTCATCGGACTATTTATCAAAGGAATGGTTCATATACAAAGATGAAGGTTATAAAATAAAAATGTTAGGATAATTTAACTAGAATGATATTGGTTTCATACTTTACTAGCAAAGAGAAATCTGTGTCTAGCACGAGCAAGCAACCAACTAAATTTGTGATACGAAAATTATAAAGAGTGTAAAAATTGGAGATGCACCAATTTTTTAGTGAATATTTTTTTATACACTGCAATTAATAATTAAAACTAACAATATTAACAAATGTAGTTGGTTACAAATAACCGATAATACATCCTATACTCCCTTGCAAAATCAACAATTTACTCTTCATAAACTTTAACTAATGCGATGTTAGACAAAGATGTTTATCTCTTACTTAAAGTGAGCGTAATCTATCTCTAATAATGGATTGTTATGAAATGTATACTTTTTAGTGTTCACTATTCCATATAAGCATGAAATTCTTTAGTGTTCATTATTTCCGTCTTGTGAACATTCAATGCTATCATGTCTAATTTGGATGTATACAGATGTCTAAAAAGAATACAAGCAAGGACGAATTACCCTGCAACGAGGCTAGTACCTCAAATGCACAACCAACCCAACTTTTGCACGAACAAGAGCATCACATTTCCGCCGCTATCGAACGCGATTTGGTATAGTCTCTTCCACACAACCACTAATCAATTGAACTTCCTTTCGATCTATGGCTAACGTTATTCAAACTCTCATTTTTCGCAAGAGTGGTTATGTTTGAGTTGTTTATCCTAACCTCCCTCCACTCCCTGTCTTGCCGCCTAACTTGCAGTGAACCTCCCCCTGAATTTGTTATGCCATATGGGCTATTGGATATTGATCCTAATGTAACTTGTAATTGAAGTGGTTATGTTGTAAATGTTGTTAATTTGCAACTTTAAACTTAGGAGATATGCATGCAATCTAAGTAAATGTATATAGGATGTTGATGGATTGATTGAATGTCAATTGAATGCATGAAATGTTTTTGTTTGTACTTAAATTCATAAATGTTGTATTTGAAGCACATATGGGCCTTTTGATTTAAATGTATTGGTCCCCTTCCTAAGGATTTTTTTTCCAAATTTATATAGCGTCATCAGCGGCGCTGTATCACTTATTTTAGACTGCTAGGGTCATCATCGACTCTGAATTAGAATTTTTTCCAGAGAATGCCTGGAAAAAGTTACAACTTTTGGTATAAAAAATAAAATAAAATAAGAAACCTGCTTTGGTGATGACCTTAATTTACACTGCTAAAGTCATCACCGACCCTGACTTAGAATATTTTTTCGAAAACATCTGGAAAAGTTACAGCTTTTGGTCTAAAAAATAGAAAGCCTGCGTCAATGATGACCTTATTTCCGGTTAAATCCTCAAAAATATGTGGTTTTTTTGTAAAAATTCAAAATAGAAGTGTTTGCTTGTAAAAACTAGATATCGGAGAGGGTCACATGTAAATTTCTCAAAAGTAAAGTATCCAAGAGTATGGATACTGCATACATGGGCACATTTGGACTGGTGTGGGCCAATGTGGGGGGCCTTAAAGGGTGAGTCAAACTCCAATGATACACAGGGTTGCTTTCTTGGGTCTTGCTTGGAGTCGCATCTACTGTCAAATGGGTGTGGGTTGAGCACAGCTTTGCATGACATTGGACCCACGGCAGGAATCTTTGAGAAGGGAATCTCCAGCCAAAGAAAGGAAAAGTGATTGAATTCTTATCTTCTTGTGTGAAATTTCCAGTAGCAGAGAATATAAATTGAACTCAAGGTTGGTAAGGCGGCAGTTTGATTATGGTGCAACGTCCATTATCATTCGAGCCGGGTAATGACCAAGATTAATGACCTAGCATGAAGCATTAACTTATAAGCAGTGATGACGGGGTTTATTTCATTTTTAGTATTTTTTGGTAGAAGAGTCATGAAAGGTTTGTTTGAACACATGGGATGAGGAATTCTGATGCTTTACATCAGCTCTTTTAATTGTCAAGACTAAAATAGTTTTTTATCCTCTTCAGAAATAGAAACTTAATCAAGGAAAGGTAAAACACAATGTTCACTAAGATTTCTTTTCTTTCTAATTCACTGCAGTGTGAGAATTTCATGATATTCTATGAGTTTTTTTTTTTTTTTTACTAATATCATAACTTAAGAGCTTGTTTTTGTAATGTTGTGGAAGAGAAAACTCGGCCCCTATTTCATGAAAATGTACGTTTGACGGGGAGGTCGGCCATGGATTTCTTATTTCACGTAGAAAGATGTAATAATGCTAACCGTTGTATTGGAAAAGAAGCGAAGTTGCTCAATTAAATGTTTTTGAATCCAGCGCCTTGGGCTAACCCCTGGCAAGCCCCACTCGCATGCGTCTTTATGGTCTGTTTCTTTTCTGGAATTCAAGGAATTGCCCGCAAAGTGGAATTTCTGAATCTTCCTTTGGACTTGAGCATTCAATAATTCCATCAAAATGCAAAGAGCATGGAATTCTTGAATTCTCAAAGGTTATTTAGGAGCTTTCATGCATCTGGAATCTAGAAATGTGTAGCAAGAAACATGGGATTTGAAAATGCTTTTTTATAGTATTTGCAAATGCCATGTCTCTTGCCTATCATCAAGGAATTCTAGCCACATGAAATGTCCCATATAACCTTTGGAAATTTAGGAACTCAACCCTCTTTTTATTTTGGTGGAATTTCTAGATGCTTGAGTTCAAAAGAGCATCGAGGAATTCTACTATGTTTGGAAACTCATAAATCTCCAAAACAAAAAATCGTTAAATTCTAAAAATGAAATAGGGGCTTATGAGTAGAT
The DNA here is from genome assembly GCA_029852735.1 of Persea americana. NCBI lineage: Eukaryota > Viridiplantae > Streptophyta > Magnoliopsida > Laurales > Lauraceae > Persea > Persea americana. Next base: position 38,657,313 of record CM056817.1, read on the forward strand.
CAAAACAATTCAAAGCACAAACGAATGAGAATGCTTAGAAAGACCACGGTCCACCCCATAAAGGCATCTCTTTTTACATTATAAAAACAAGAAAAGGAAAACGACATAACGAAAATACACTTTTAGATGGGTTATGGACGACATCCACCTTCAACATCTGTGTCTTCCCATCTCTCTTCTTCTCTTCTATCAATTGTTTATTTCTAATTTAAAATTACATACAAAACCAATTATAGAAACACCTTGTACCTTTTTGTAGCCTATGACACTTGACAGTAATCAAGTTCAAAATAGGTTTTAACCTGCTTGAGATTGAATCAGTGTAACATTCGCAGTGATGCAGAAACTGTAACTGCAATTCCACTTTTAAATGGTTTTTCTCAACGTTGCCAAGTGCATTTTTTTTTAATCCTATCTTGAAACAAATTGTAATTTAGATTTCAATTTTGAGGTAAGAAACAATCACCATCAAGCACTACTCAATTTAGCTACATCACAACAAATCCAAGACTATAATCATAAGGCATGTTCGTTTCTATAAAAATACAAAGCTATTCATGATGAAATGAGTTTCATCTGAGGATTATTGAAGAGTTAAGGAGTGAATGATATAAGAGATGTAGATAAGACCTTGACTTTCCTAAGTATTAAATTACTAGGGTAAACAAATTGTAGGGTATTCATTTTCCATCTTCCTTTAATTCAATTTCATTTTAGAGAAAAATTTTTAATGGTCATTTTTGGGTATTCACATTTGGTTTTTTAATTTTAACCCCTTCATGTATACAAATGCAATATAATGTATTTAATTATATGAAACAAAAAGGCCTTAAAAGTGCTTATGATAAATTTGTGAGGAAGTATTCGTATTTCCACCCACACTTTCTCCCCCAGATGCCTTAAATTTCTCTTCCCTATTTTCACCTTTGGCCAAGAAAATATCAATATTTTGGCCTCATTGGTGGTAGGACCACTGAAATTCTTTTGTTGGTCCTGCACACTGTATTCCAAGATTTTGGCATGCCCTAGTATATGTGGTTTTCCTTATAACTTTACAGTCCTCATATTGCGTCACTCAAAGAGAGCATACTTACTAATAAGAAATGAAATTATTTTGAAGAAAGCCTTACAATGCGTAATTGCTTCAATAGGATCAGCTAAGCATCCAAATGTGCCCATTTTTCTTTTTATAAGAATTAATAATTTATTTTGTATGCCATTGTTTGGATTGTTAGAATTGCTCAACTAATGCGTTGTATGATGAACTATGAATAGTTGGATGACCAAATAAATGATTAATTTAAACATCTTTGGTCTAGAACTCTAACACAATAAGTTGCACTTGATCATTTCCCTGTTGGGATAAATTTTTTGTGTGCTATAATTGTAGGAAATCTCGTGGCCCGCATTCCATGGGTCCCACATCAAATTAAGCATGGCAAAGGCCTACAAAGAATACAATCTTAATTAATGTAAGACTTAATCTGTCCACACAAATAAGAACCCTAATAGGATCGGTGGATGTGTGTTTTTTGACGAAGAAGACTCTATTAAGTGTGACTCTTTGAGATTTGTCTATATAAGATAAGAGAGTTATAGGGTTGGATATTCTTCATTCCCATAGGTAAGACAAATGCGAAGAGATCCGCGGAGCTTTCCAATCGCCGGAACATACATAGATCTCTGATTGCTTGTTGGAGTCTCTATATCCAGATCCATCAATAATTACCAAGACTTTTGGGTCATCTTAGAGGTATTTCCTAAAATGGGTTCTTAGGATTAAGAGAATTCAATTATAATCAAAGTGGAGTTGGTAGTGACTGAGTTAAAAGCCTAAATGTGTTCATAATTTGTAACCATAATGGGGACACAGAAAAAAATGATTACTCTTCTTGTTCGTGGATATAGACACATTGCTAAACCACATAAATCCCAATGCTTTCATTGTTTCTTGTGATTGCTTGTTTTGTAGTTACAGTCATTGTTGTGTTTGTTGATCGCGGGTTTCTCTTTGCACAACATCCTCCCATCAGCAAATGATAATACCCGTCAATTTCTGTTTCATTTATTCATTCAATTTTTTAAAAAAGAGGTCTAAAAGGGCATAACAGCCAAATTTGAGAGACCATGGATTCTGCTTCTTGAGTGGGCAGTGGTCCTCTCCAGCTTCAACATCCTCAAAGTTGGCAGTGATGCCATGACCAAAATAAGCCACATTTTGTACAACCCTTTACCCCATCTGTCATCGGCAATATGTTGATCCCAGATAGCTATCATGCTTCTATTTCACCATGCCACAAGGCCCTTTTGATATAGACATACGTTTGTGAATAAAGAAGCCAAAGACAGAAATTGCTATCTGCTCATACGTAGTTGTCAGCTTCACCAAAATTCCTTGAAAAATTTTTTTGTTGAACAGTAATAGTGTTGGACCACCTAAAACATCATTCTAGGCTATTTAACCTTATCAAAAATTCATCTAGTTATGTTTACAATACTTAAAATTCTGTCAAATCTGGCCAGCGAACTCCATGTCAGCATGGGCGGATCTGGGCGGATCTAGGCACAAGCACGCGGGTGCGGCCTTACATTACACCACGACCCGAACTAATCGTGATTAAGGCTAATTAATTGAGATTAATGCTAATTAAGCATGGATAATTGGGTTGATGATGGTTAATGACCAAAATGAGACAAATTAGTCTCAAATAATTGCATTGAGCATAATGGAATGGATTTGAATGAAACTAGTTTAACTAAATTGAGTTTAGGCTCAAACATGGTAGAACAAGGACTTTTTTGTAAATACTGGTTTTCACGTATGTCATCAAATACGAAAATTCTTGGTACCAACATGTGTATCTTGAAGAGTACGTTAACTTTCATAATGGACTCGATTCCATTTGACGTAAGATTGATCAAATGAGTCTTCATTTGACTCAAAATGTAATTACATTTAATGAAAGGGGGTTTTAGTATAAAAACTCCTTATATTAAAATGAAATGAGTCATTCACTCATTTTCCCTTGGAGAGCAAACCCCAGGCTCATTTCTCTTCATTTCTCTTCCATTTTTTCCTCCATCAAGAGTGAAGATTGGAAGTTTGTAAGTGGCTTTTGAAAAGACTTCATCTTCTTCATCTTCTCCATTGAGTTTCCTCCATTGTTAAAGGGTTTGGAGCTCGTGAGAGAACCCAAGCTTTCTCCCTTTGGATTACAAGTAAGTGATTAGTGTTTTTAAAGAACTTTGAAGTACTTTGAAGTGCTTAGAGTTGGTTTCTAGCATAAATAGCTCATAGAAAGCCATTTGGCATGTTTTCATGGATTAGGGTTTGAGTTTGGGGGAGATTTGTCTCAAATCAAGCCAAGCAAAGAGGGGTTTTTGTCAAATAGCTTCAAGAGAGGCAAGTATAAACAATTGCTTGTGATTCATGTGAAATTTTTGTTAATTTCTATAGGTGTTGCATTGATTTGGATTTTTATACCCTTTCCACTAATGTTTAGAATGGGATTATTTTGTGGATTGAATGAAGGATTGAAAGGAGTTATGTATGAGATGGAAATTGAGGAGTGGACAGGAGGTTCAGGTTTTGTGCATGTTTGATTGGAATGGAAGGAAAAGAAGAGGGAGGAAAAATCAGTTTCTGCATCGAAACTGGATTTCCGAAGCAGGTCTGTCTGATCAATCGGACATGGAATTAATTGAGGGCAGTTTTTTGTCTGATTGATCGGACAGACTATCCGATTGATTGGACAGGACATTAACTGAAGCAAAATTTTGGATTTTGTAGGAAACATGGATGCTTCTTAGGTATATAAGTGTCTTCTAAATTAGTTTTAAGACTAATTATAATATAATTGAAGATTGTTGAGAATCATGGACAATAAAGAGAGAATTTTATTATTAAACAATTGTTCTAATAGTTAATTGATTATGAACTAAACCTTCATAGGTGATGATTACGGGAACTCCAATATACACATTATATATATAAATGTGATGTCCATTGAGCATAATATATACATTGGATAACCATTATCCAATGGTTACACCTAAATGATTGTTTTAGAACTGAGATAGAAATGAGTAGAATTAAATGATTAGTAATTCTCTCATTGTATTGTGTTTCGTATCGTTGTGTTCCAATCTCATGAAATTGATGTTATTGTTATTCCTTTCATCTATTAAGAATGGAATTACTGAATTGAATTAGATCCAGAATTTGATTGATTATTGAACTGTATTGACTCTTGAGTCTGACACTACCTAGCTACTGTATTAAAGTTCTAAAATGAGCTAAATGAATTAATGAATAAATAAATGACTATTCCTACTGCAGTAGATGGATTTAGGGGGTATTCCGGAGCTCCGCGGTAATGCCAATTGTCCCTAGCCCGAACACCGATAAGTCCCATAATTTCGATTATATCTATAGGTATTGATTGATACCTTCCATTTGGAGGATGAATCCTTCCTCTGAGGGAAGATTGTAAATAAAATGAATGCTATGGTAGTTGCTAATTTGTAATGTCTGTTGCTTGACTCTAAATGTTTGTGTACTGTCATTGTGCAATGGTTTAGAATTGGGTATCAATTGTAGAACTATGAATTGATATATTGCAAAGATTTATTATATGTATTAGTATATATTATCATATGCTATCACAAGAACTGTTTATATATTGTTGAACTGTCGTGTTCATTAGTGTTATTGATGGCATTACAGGCTCAATTGCTAATGCAAGTCCGGCAGCGGCCCCAGAGACAACGGAGGAGACCGTTGCGGTTCCTCCAGGAGGATTGATTGAGTAGAACGGACGGAATAACCTTTGAAATGGTTATCCGAGTGCGAAGCGGATCGGAAATTCTTTTTAAGAATTCTTTTGAAATATTGGGAATTCATTTTGCAATGTAATGTTTTGAGAATTTGAATAGTTATCAACTTGCATTGTATTTGGATATGCATGGGTTGATGTAAACATGAAAAATTGTAATTTGATATTGTCAAATATATGTATGTTTCCGCAAATTTGTGTATTTGATAGGTATTTGTGAATGTTTATCCCTTGTAAATTCCGTTTTAACTTCGATTAATTCGGAGTTTAAGGGAGTAAGTATGGGATCACGGCTCGGGATTATCAGACCTCGGGCCCGAGTCGTGACACCTTACCCATTAAGCCGCGGTCCGTTTCAAAAAATCCAATAAAAATCATGGATATCCACTCCCAAAATCCATATGAAAATCCTCAATTTGCCCCCAAAACCAAACTACCTATTAACGTCTACACCCCTCGATCAAATATCCTGACTGCCACTGCATGTCGGGATGTTGATGAAGACACTTGTCTAACATCCAAATTACCCATCTCACATTTTGTGTCCGACAAGGACGTCGATGATTGGGCGGATGAGATATTCGACCTTGAGGTGATTGAGGATACCGGATGAGGCATCCACTAACTTTTTATCCTTTCTTGGAATGTTAAAGAAAGAATATAATTGATCCCTACCTGAAAAACACCCTTCCCAACATGCTAGTTTTATCACAAAATTATGAGATTTGTAGCAGATGGGGTCCATTATATTCACAATTGCAACTTAACTCATGTCATCATCTCTCTAAAAAAGCCAAAATTATGAGTCCTACATTTTAATACGGCAAGATACTTGCATTCCTCTTTTAAGTGAGTCTCATTCCCTCTTTTTTAAGAGAGCACTAAGCAACTTAATCTCTAAATGACAGTACAAGAAAACACATTTTTAGCGGATATAACATTTCTCCTATGTGTGTGAATCTATTCTCCATAAAGCTTGTTATTGAAGTATATATGCAATCTATGCCTGACTTTGATTAAAGGAATAAATTTAACATGGCGCATTTACAATGATGAGGATAATGTGGTTGAATTCCCATGATGTAAGAATAAAGTTGCTAACATTTGGAATGTAGGATTGATTCCTTAATAAAATATACATTAGGTGAGAATTTTTTAATCAAACCAAACCAAGCATTTTAGGAATGGATCGGTTCTTTTGATTAAACTTGGATTTGAGAAAGATTTGAAAGCATTACTATGATGCTTACGTCAAAGGAATCTTGTCTTACATGTGATTGGAAGTTTATGTTTTCTTGTGACCACTGATTAAAATCGTGGTATCGGTTGCGGTATCGGCCTACTCCAAAAACCGATATGGTATCAGTATCGGTCGCGGTTATCAGTCCGTTGCGGTCGTCACGGTGTGAATTTTTTCTTTATTTAAAAAAAATATGTAAAATATCCAAAAAATCCAGAATATTAGAAAATGCTGGAAAACAATGGTTTTTTTTTTTCCATTAGTAACAACTTTAGAGAAAAATATCGGTCTTCCTAATTTATAACCTTATGTATCGCTGTCTTATCTAAAAATATTAAATATACCAAGTATTAAAGTTTAATCTTTGTGTCTTATCTTTATAAGTTACAAATTCATTAAACTAGTTCATATCTAAAATCTAAACCATTAATAGTAGCTATGAACTCTTATTTTAGCTTTGAAAAATTCACTCCAATTAGACCTGAGCCCATAATTGAATTGGACATGTTAATTGATTACAAGTGCTTTATTAGGACTAATCCCATAATTGGATTGACCGGCCATAATTGGATTGACCACACTTGGGTTTTATTTTTATAAGTAATCATTATAGAAGTGGGCATAACTCTAAAATTAATTTCTTTAGGGCCCATGGAGATTATTGGCACATCTTTTTTCTAAAATTGATCAATTGATCAATCTAACAGTGGGTAAATCTTCTATAACAATGAAACTTTTCCGGTATGGATATAGGAGAGAGTTAATTATTTTGAGCAGGTTAGATTTTCTATTGGTGGGCCATACTGGGGTTAGATTTTCTATAGGTGGGCCATACCGTGGAGCCACAAAGACCATCAATATATTGAAAGTTACATACATGTACATAACTGAAAAGAAAAATAAAAGAATGTGTAAAAGGGCATTTGCCCTAGGCTCGTGTAAAAGGGCATTTGCCCTGATCATTGCGTTTCAGCCTTTAGAAACTGAAACAAAGCTGCAGCGGCAGTGGCTGAGGGAGATGAAAAAAAAAACAGGATAAGAAAAGGGAAAGGAGGAGGAGGAAAGAGGAGGAAGAATGAAGAGGGCAATGGTGTCACCCAGGTCCAGTGGCCTGCGGCGATGGAGTCATACACGCCGACATGCAACAGCTCCCAGTCCGCCATTGATGTATGCTCAATTCCTCTCCTCTTCCCTCTCTTTTCTCTATTATCTTTTGTTTTTTCCCCTGCATGTTTTTTGTATTTTTTTTCATTATTTTCAATTTGCTCAGACAAAAAAAGATGAGGGAAGAAGGTTTATTCATTCATAATGGGCGGTATATCAGACTCAACCGATATTATCTATGTATTGACGTCCGATATCTTTCGATATTTTGGCGATATTTTGATGGGCGAGACGGATACCGGTTGCCCATGAAATTATCGTACCGTGCTTGTGACAAATACTGATGGCAGGCGCTTTGTAGTTGTGCTTGTCTCGCATGAGAGAGAGAGAGAGAGAGAGAGAGTTATGGTCATGGCCCCATTTGCTAAAAAGGGGTTGGTTAGGCTTAGCCAAAAAAAGGGGTTGTAGGCAAGGCGGAACTACTAAATTCACTTAGGAGGGGCCGCTGTGTAAAAAAAAAAAAAAATTCTTGGGAAGGAGGGGCCATAAGTAAAAATTCTATAAAATTTTCTAAAAAGAAAAGGGGTTTTCTGAAAATTTTGGGTGTACTTGGTTTCTGAAAAATCTATGGTTGTAGCCCTGATTTAGTAGTGTTCATGTCCATCTCTAGAGGATTCTTGCTATGCGGATTTATGCTTTCTTGGGAGAGGAGAATTATGCATTCTTATCCCTAGTGGCAGATCCAGGATTTTCATTTGGGCAGGGCTAAGATTTTGCTAGATTTAATATTAAAAAAAAAAAATCTTTCCTAGACATTTTCACATTACCAAATAGCACCTATTATTTTTTCTTAAGAAAATGCCTAACTCGTGGAACTCAACTAGATGCGTGATAATTATTAAAGGTTAGGGAATAAAGAGGTTATGAATTAGGATGATAATAAGAAGTACCAAAAAGCAGTAGATTGGTAAAAAATGATTCTAACCTTACTTTTAGATACTCAAACTTACAATATCATTTTTCACTACATTTATATGTCAAAATCAATTCCCAATAGAGATCGCTAGCTGCAAGTTTAAGGTGAGTGGGTGTGTGGGAAAAAACTATTTACAAGAAAAAACTGAGGGGGGGGGGGGGGGGGGGTGTTAAGAGAGATGATAATGGGAATAGATTAGGTCATCTTTGGATTTGTAAATACACTCAAATTTGATGGTCTTGGGCTTAGGATTTGGATTGGGATTTGGGAGTTTAGAGTTTGGAATTAGGATTTCGATATTGAGCATTTAGATTTAGGTACAGAGTGATTATAAAGGATTATACTACATATGTGCGGTAGATGAAGATACAGTAGTCTATACAATACAATCGGTGCGAAGGGATTTCAAAAGAAGAGGTAGTTGTAGAAGAGGGAGTGATGTGTTGCCGCAATGGTATTTTTTCTTTTTTTACCAATGAAGCTTTACATATGTGATGCTATCTTTAGATATATGTGGAGTGACAAGTTTAAATATATGAGGCATTTTCCAAGGCTGATTCAACACTATGGGGATTTCAATTCCGAGCTGGGCAGCTGCCTAGATGACTCCAATTTATGTCCACCCCTGCTCCAAGGCCCCATTCAAACTCCATGATTCTAAAAAAAATAAAAAAATCCATGGGAATTTAATTTCCCATTCCAACCTAGGTCCGCCCCTGCGTATCCCATTCTTAGGAGATTGAGATCCTCTATATCCAAGAAATCAATTCAAATTTTACCTATTTAGAAGAAAAACTCGTCACATAAAATAACAAAATAGTAAATTGCATGAAAATTTTCTTTATTGCAGATTCCTCTCCTTCCACATCCCTAATGCTTCGATCACCTTATGCGACACCAAGTGGAAGTAACAAAAACAAGGGGAATCCGCTAGAAGGTTTTGAATCCAATTTTGACCGTCGATTATGATTTTGACATTTAGTTATTCTTTTTTCTTTTTTTTCAAATCTTTTCAATTTTCTCACCACTTATTACATACAAACTAATTACCTTATCTTTTTACCAAAAACCACCTCTACTCCCCACTCTTCTATTTATGCAATAACTCACTTTCTACCCAAACTCTTATAATTTCCTTTCTAATCCAATTCTCATCTTTCCTTTCTATGCAATCAATTCTTTGATTACATAAACTAATACTCTTATAATTGTTTTGCTTTCATTTGCTTTCTTTCAAAGATTTATGGATGTTTTTAATGCATGAATATTTAAGTTGTAATGTTGGTCATACCTGTGCTTAGCACATGTTATTGTGCTAGTATGTTTATTACAGGGCCCATCTTCAAAATTGTTTTCAAGAAAGGGTGTTTGTCTTCAAAGTCTTTTTTTTTTTTTTGGGTTCTTCAACTTTGGATTGGTGGTAGGCAGCTCGTTTTAGGAACCATTTAATTGTTATTTTTTAAGGATATTTTATAATAAGCATATCAAATGTGATTTCACATGAAATTACATTAGAAAAAATGTCTTCCCAAAATATTATATAATACATAACTTCAATCCCTACATAGTTAATGCAAACAAACAGGACCTTAGCACCATTTCATTGAAAATGTTCGTATAATCAGTCTTTATAAAGTACCATGTACAAGGCAAATTCATGAACAGTCTGTTATGGCTACAGTACCCCAATTATACCCAAACTGACAACATATTGTATGGCTAGTGCCTAGGCATGTCAAACGGCCGTACCAGCCAATCCCAGCCAGCCAGCGCCACAGGCCGGGCCGGCACCAGATGAAATGGGCCATGCCGGCCCAACCCGCCAGATGGAGCAGGCTAGGCCATGCCGGCCCTTCGTGCTTGCCGTGCTCGTCGTGCCTCTTTTAATTTTTTTTTATTAATTTTTTTTCTCATTTTCGGTATTAAAATTAAAAATTAGAATGCAAGCACAGAGAATGACAAAGACATTTAAGTGGTTCGGTCAAACTCGACCTACTCCACTAAGAAGAATGCGAGGATTTGAGTATTTATAGACTTCGTAAAATTAAAAATGACACAAAATACCCCTTATATGACCGTTTTATGGCTGTTAGGGGGTAAAATGGATAATTTTTTAAAAAATAGTCATTTTTGAGAGGGTCAGGTGAGCTGTGCCTAGCGAGCCACACCGTCGTGCCTGGCGGGCTATAGGGTTCGGCCTACGTGGTTGGCGGGCCAAACGGGCCTGATGTGCCTGGTACCCTCGGCCTAGCAAGGCCCATGGCACGGGCTGTGCCTTTGACGAGGCCGTTGTTTGGAGGGCTAGGTCGTGCCGAACCGGGCCAGCCAGCCCATTTAACATCTCTACAATACCCCAATGGCAGAAGAAGATTGATTTATAAAATAATAATCTTCTTAGAAAAAAAAATTGTTTTCCATGCAAAAATAAATAAAATTGCAACGATCCAAAAAGAATTTTTGCGGATAAAAGGTTTACCAAATTACATAGCATCTCAGGTTCTATTGACATCAAGCTTTTGAGCCTCAAATAAACACAATATCTTGTCATTTCAAAAGCATGCAAACAAATTAAGAAAAAATCAAACAAAGACACATTCCCATAAAGTGATATTTAATTAACATGAGATTAACATGAAATTCGACTTGTGGTTAGTATGGGCTTTTATGTTTGTATGCTGTTAAATTGTAATCTTATCTCGACCAATCACAAAGCAGCACATCTGGTGTAGTGGTATCATAGTACCCTCCCACGGTATAGACGGGGTTTCGCTGCCCTCGATGCGCATATTTATTTTTGCAAGTTGGGTCGGTTTTTTTATTGGGACCTGGCCCATTGGCAGACTTAGGATACAATACCATCTCTTACCATCACAACTCTGGACCACACAAATGAGCGAAGGTCCCTAAAGTGGAATGTATCCAGCCTCTGGTCTACACAAATTCTGTTTAAGGGCTATGGTTTACTCAACTAGGCAATTTGCAGCCAGAGATCCCTATGTCCACACCATCACATGTTCATTGTTTTAGGCATAAAATTTTGAAATTTAATCAAATCTTGTATTCTCCCTCTGTTATTTCTATACACAGAACTCAACAATACCATCCTTCTACGATCGTCTTCTCTGGTCCGATCTAGAACAACAACCAGATCGGGTTGCCGGAGAGGACATCCTCTTCTCTTACTCGGTTTTTGTTCTTTGCTACAGAACTTCTCCTCCCCTTCTACGACGCAAGCGACAGGCGGCAAAAGGCTACAGCGGTAACTAGCTCCGGCCGCAGTGGGATGGCTCCGGTCTTCTTTTTCAGGACCGTGTGATCCCAAGAACCCAAGTCGATTTCGCTGCAACGATCCGGATTTCCCTGTCTTTGCTTTTCCTGCGGTTGCCTTCTTCGACAACGCTGAAGCACCTCCGACGAGAGGCAACGACGACGGCGAAGAGAGTCTCCGGCGACTTGCGGCGTGGCATGATGGCAGCGCAAAACTTGCGGCAATTCCCTTCTCCAGTTCCGGCGACGACAGGCATAACAGTTCGGCGCCACTTGTTGGGATCGTAACAGAACCTTTTTCTTTGGCCAGAATTCGATTTGAAAACATCAGATCAATCATTACCTCTGCCTGCCTATTTTTGTTAGAGAAACCAAAAACGAGGAGGAAGAAGAGGTCTGGTTGCCAGGCCAGGCCAGGTTTAGGTTCGGGTCAGCTCAGCCTGACCCGTGAAGCAGAAAGCCCAGCCAGTAACATGCTGATGTTCTGGTTTATGAAATTTATTTGATTTTTTGTTAAATTTATCTAAGTTTCTGTCAAATTTATTTGAGTTTTTGACAAATTTATATGAGTTTCTGTCAAATTTGTCTGAGTTTTTTTATTTTTTATCTAATTTATTTGAGTTTTGCGCAAATTTATCTGAGTTCTGAAACACATTTATATGAGTTTTCGACAAATCTATCTGATTTTTTGGCTAATTTATCTGAGTTCTGGAATAAATTTATCTGAGTTCTGGATAAATCTATCCGAGTTTTTGGCAAATTTATTTGAGTTTTTGAAAAATATAGTTGAGTTTCTAACAAATTTATCTCCATTTTGAAAATTTTAACTGAGTTTTTGAATGAATATTTCCGAGTTTTTGGAAATTTTATTTGCATTTTTTTAGATCTATTTGTGTATTTAGATTTTATTTATGTTTTTCGACATTTATTTGCATTTTTTGAAATAAATTTAACTGATTTTTGGCAAAAATACTTGAGTTTTTGGCAAATTTTTTAGAAATTTGGAAAATTGATTTATCTTAGTTTTGGCAAATGTGTTTGCGTTTTTAATTTTATTTGTATCTTTTGAAATTAATTTGTGGCTTTTGAAATTTATTTGCATTTTTTTATTTTCGTTGGATCTTTTGAAATTTATTTACATTTTTAGAAATTTATTTGGATCTTTTGAGATTTATTTGCATCTTTTTAAATTTATCTACGTTATTTTGAAATTTTTTTCTTTTTTTTAATTTATTGAGTTTTTTGAAATTATTGCGTTTTTTGAAATTTATTTGCTTTATTTTGAAATTTATTTGTGTGTTTGTAGAATTTATTTGAAAAATCTCATTAATGGATTCCATTAATCATGGTCAGTTAAAGGGTAGTTGAGTATTATTAATGGGAAATCCCACCAATCATGGAATATGATTTAAAGAAAGGGTAAATTAGACATTTCAAGTACGAGAATGTGTGAGAGGGGCCTTTAGCTGCATGAGTTTAGATTGTGGATTGTTTGCCATATAGTCATGCATTGAGGGACCTCCGACAAAACGTGCGCGCCCCCCCCCCCCCCCCCCCCCCCCCCCCCCTTCTTTTTAACAGGAACTCTTCCTCTCTTTTTTTGCAATGCAACTATCTACACACTTCTGGAGAGGGGTTTTGATAAACAAGCTGGGAACAAAGAGGTGGGTCATGTCTGAATCAGGTTCAGGTCAAGAGTCAAGATCATGGGACTCATTCCCATACCTGATCAATTGGATTCAGGTCAAGGTCAGACCTCGACATGAATCACCAAAAGTGACCCATACCACGGCTGTCTCTAGTTCAGAGGACTGATTCTCATACCTGAATTCAGATTCTCAAATTAAGGCATAGAAACTTGTATACTGGCGCCATAAAATGAAGGAGGTCCCAGTGGTTTGATCAGCCCCATGCCCGTTGTCACTGTCCAATTGGACATGCCCAAGCCTTATGCAAGGGAGAAATAAAATTAAGGCTGCCAAGTGTCTAGAGGTGTAAAACGGGACGTGCTTCGCTCCCGTGACAGGCCTGGATACCCAGGCGCGCAGGCACGGCCCATTTCACGGCTTTGGCATTGGTGCAATTGATCATATTTTGTGTATTTTGATCGTTTTACGCCTCTAATATAGTCCTTTTATTCTATTTTTTATTATCTATAAAAATTATTAAGATTTTGAAGGTAATTCTGTCGAAAAACCTTCAATAAAAAAGATCCAAATGGTTCTCTTAATAGTGTAGTAGGTCAAATTTGACTGAACTACTTAAATTTGTGTGTTATACTCTTTTTTGTGTGTATCTTTTAAACTTCTTTTAGCCTTAAACCCTAAAAATGGAAGCACAGCACATGAAAAGTCCGGCGCGAAAGCCCAACATGAAAGCTAGGCACGGCCATACTAATGGGCCGGGCTGAGCTGTACCCTCAGGCATGCCAGCACGACTAACAGGTCTTGCCGCGCCGTGCCGTGCCTAGGTTGAAGCGTGCCATGCTGAGGGGGGTAGTTTAAGAAGGGCAATTGCCCCCCCAACTTTGATTGTCCAACTCCAGCTCAAATGAGTGGAATGAAACTCCATAGTTGGCATCATATTTTGAAAATTCGAGCAGCTAGAACAAGTAGCCCCTCTTTTATTGACCCGTCTCCAAATTTTATTCTAATGGAAATTAATTCTACTATAATATTGAGTATATGATTAAAAATATTATATGCTCAACCTTTTTATAGGAACAATGACCATTTAATCAAAAGCAGTCTGAAACATAATATGTGGACAGCACCATAGAGTCCACACTCCTCATACCCGCCGCGACTCCTGCTGCGAACTCGCAAAATGTGTGTCTCGTGATTCGATCACCCAACCTACCAGGCTCTAATACCACTTATAGGATCTTACACTCCATTAAGGTGCCACTTATCCCAAAACCAATTGGTAATAGAAAACGGCACAACAATAGTTTTATTGTGAGGACGAGGGCTCGACCACAATTATGACCGTTCAGGAGCGATGGTGGACGTTGACCTCAACAATCCCTCCCTCAACGGCACACCCGCCTCGACTCCTGCTACGAACTCGCAAAACATGTGTCCCGTGACTCAAACACCTGACCTATCAGGATTTGATACCAAAACCAATTGGTGATAGGAAACGGCACAACAATAGTTTTATGGTGAAGGTGAGGGCGAGGGCTCGACCACAATTACGATCGCTCAAGAGTGAGGGTGGACGTTGACCTCAACACTATCACAAAGTTTGGGTAGATTGGTTTACATGCAATAAAACTTTACAAGGCTTCAACTTTGAGTAAAACGAGATTTCTCTCTCAAGTCTCTATCCAAAGACAAGGAGTAAATGAATTGACTATTTAAGCGGTTTCAATTCATTATATGATCAACAACACTATTAGTTTTCATATTTTAACTATTCTCACATAGTGTTGAGGAACTCTTTCTTTAAGTATATTTAATTATTTTTAAATTCAAAATTTGTCTTTAGATAAAAAAATATAATTTAAATAAGGGAGGTCCTCCTATGAGAGACACTCTTACGAACTTGGTGAGAGATGGGTGGGGACCCTCACTTCCATATCCACTCTCACCAACTTAAATGCAAAGGCCCCCAACTTAAATGTGAGGGCCCCCACCCATCTCTTACAAAATTGGTGAAAGTGCCTCTCATAGGAGCACCTCCTTTTAAATAATTAGTAAAAAACAACCATCGACTCCCCAAAAGAAAACCCTAACTCGCCACCTTCCGTTGACTATCTTTTTGCACCACCACCAGGTGAATGCAACCACTTTAATTAATAAACATTATTAAACACGTCTCCACAACTAATTATTTCGAGTAAACTTGGATTTGAGAAAGATTTGAAACCATTACTATCAAGCATACGTCAAAGGAATCTTGTCCTACATGTGACTAGCGCTTGAGGGCCCACATTCAATGCGGGCCTTGTTTAAAGAGTTATTAAAATTTTAAATAGCAATATTCATTTCATTTAAATGAAATGTAAACGACTATTAACATATGATTCATTACACAATCATAGTTAAAATAAATAATTTAAAAGCAATTATTTTAAGGATTAAATAACCAAATGAACATTATTTTGTGGTTGGATAATGGAAAAGGTGTAGGATATTTATGAAGAAGGAAACATATAAATGTATTATGATATGAAGAATATTTCTCTCTAACTAATGTTTCAACTCGTGCACTTGTGAGGTAGAGAGGGGGGAGACGACTGATCATGGTGAAACCCAAGTTGCATGTCAAACTAAAATATCACTGGATAATGTGGGAAAATTTTTCAATTTGGAATCAAAGATGGGCCAAAACAATTTTATATGAATAATAAAAATTATTTATTTTTTTAAATTGAAGACTGTTGGACCGTGACCCAATTAAACAATGTTAGGTCTAGGAACAGGAATCCTAAAATTTGGATCTGGGTCCAGAACTGTTTAAATATAATTGGAGCCTATAAAACCCGACCCATTTGGAGCCTTACCCAACGCAAAATAGAAACGAAAAGTGCAGTACTGACATGAAACCTGTCTACAAATTGAAGATGATCTTATCTACATTTACAAAAGAAGTGGTAATGGAATGTAGACAAATAGCAATTGTTGCAATGAAAAGGATTACTCTAGATTTGATAGCTGAATGCCTGAGTCATCATCAAAATACAGAACCCATTGTTGCAAGCAATGAACTTACACTTCATACAGCATAAAATAATTTCAGAGTTGATCTAATATAACTCATATTTAAAGCAGATATCTATGCATCAATTATACTATATTAATGAAAAGACAAACACACATTCGTTTTAATGTTAAAAAAATTGCACTAAATTTCAAATTTCCACTTGTTTAATAATTGTCACATTATTTGATGTCAAAAGTAGAAAATAAAATTACTAAGCTCACACTGATGGGATCATAAGAGGAAATTTGAGAAAAGAAATCGGTTTTATTTGAAACTTAAAATTATGTGAAATTTTTGAGATTTTATGGCTATGATTGGGTATCCAAGTAAGTATTCTAATGGGAGAGTTCTATTGTTCACAGTGTTAAATGAATCATCGTACTGACTATGGCTCTAAACCATTAACAGTTGTTCCACTAACAGCCATCTCTGACGTGGATTTACTGATTGGCACCAATGGGCAATCCTCTCCACTCGATTGTCTCAAATCTTCACATTGTCTTGTATCTACAACATTGGGCGAACAATTTGAAGAATCTCTAGAATCATCTAGAAGAACCTTGGGACAGGTAATGAAAGAAGAACCTTGGAGGGCCCGCCCTTTTTTGGGCTCATACACAACCGATATGTGCAGGGCTATTATGTAGGAAAAGTAGAAAATTCAAATCCTATTATGTAGGAAAATTAGAAAATAGTGGTTTGGTGAGATTAGTTGAGAAGGGCAGTTCCAAAATGTGGCATTACAAAACGTGTCATCCTCCAAGGAATTCATCTGCTGTCTTTTATTATATAATTGAAAGTTTATGTTTTCTTGTGACAGATACTGATAGCACGTGCTTTGCAGTTGTGCTTGTCTTGCATGAGAGAGAGAGAGAGAGAGAGAGAGAGAGAGAGAGAGAGAGAGAGAGAGAGAGAGAGAGAGAGTTAAGGTTAAGGACCCGTTTGCTAGAGCAAAAAAGGGGTTGGTTAGGTTGGCTTGAGACTTATCTCCAACTGTAGGTAGGGCGGAACTACTAAATGCACTTAAGAGGGGCCATTGTGTTAATATATATATATATATATTCTTGGGAAGGAGTTGCCATAAGTAAAAATTCTATAAAATTTTCTAAAAAATAAAGGGGTTTTCTGAAAATTTTGGGGGTACTTGGTTTCTGAAAGATTTATGGTTGTAGCCCCGATTTAGTAGTGCTCATGTCCATCTCTAGAGGATTCTTGCTATGCGGATTTATGCTTTCTTGGGAGAGGAGAATTATGCATTCTTATCCCTAGTGGCGGATCCAGGACTTTCATTTGGGTGGGGCTAAGATTTTGCAAGACTTAATATTAAAATAAGAATCTTTGCTAGACATTTTCACATTACAAAATAGCAACTATAAGTTTTTCCTAAGAAAATGCCCAACTCGTGGAACTCAACTAGCAGATGCATGATAATTATTGAAGGTTGGGGAATGAAGAGGTTATGAATTAGGATGTTCATAAGAAGTACCAAAAAACATTAGATGGGTAAAAATTGATTCTAACCTTAATTTTAGATACTCAAACTCACATTATCATTTTTCTCTAAATTTATATTTCAAAATCAATGCCCAATGGAGATCACTAGCTGCAAGTTCAAGGTGAGTCGGTGTGTGAGAAAAAACTAAATACAAGAAAAAACTGATGCGGGGTGGGGGGTTTGGGTCTGCGGGAGCATGGATTTAGTTATCTTTGGATCTGTATCAAATTTGATGGTCTAAGGCTTAATGATTTGGATTGGGATTTGGGAATTTAGAGTTTGGAATTAGGATTTGGATATTGAGTGTTCAGATTTAGGTACAGAGTGATTATAAAGGATTATACTAGATATGTGTGGTAGATGAAGATGCAGTAGTCTGTACGGTACAATCGGCGCGAAGGGATTTCGAAAGAATATGTAGTTGTAGAAGAGGGAATGATGTGTTGCCACAATGGGTTTTTTTTTTTTTTTTTTACCAACGAAGCTTTACATATGTGAGGCTATCTTTAGACATATGTGGAGTGACATGTTTAAACATATGGGCCATTCTCCGAGGCCGATGCAACTCTATGGGGATTTCAATTCCGACTTGGGAACTGCCTAGATTGCTCCAATGTAGGTCCACCCCTGCTCCAAGGCCCTATTCAAACTCCATGATTCTTAAAAAAAAGAAATAATAATTCCATGGGAATTTAGTTTCCCACCTGGGGCGACTGCCCAGGTCATTCCAACCTGAGTCCGGCCCTGCTTATCCCATTCTTAGGAGATTGAGATCCTCTATATGCAATAAATCAATTCAAATTTAACCTATTCAGAAGAAAAACTTGTCACATAAAATAACAAAATAGTAAACTGCAAGAACATTTTCTTTATTGAAGATTCCTCCCCTTCCACAAGCACATCCCTAACGCTTCAATCACCTGCTGCGACACCATGTGGAAGTAACAAAAAAAGGGGAATCCGCTTCCATCATTTCAACAGAGATTTCTCAGTTGCATGATAAAAGATGTTTTTGAGAAACATATCATCCAGCAATAGCGTCCAATCCTATGTTTATGGACATCGACGGTAATCCATCTTGAAATGGATTGGCAAAATAGGAGATCAATTTCCTGACATCTAATAGGACATCTTCAAAATCTTTGGGGGTGGCCATAATTCCATGGTAATGTGACATCATTTGAGTCTGAACTCTGAACCTGTATCATTTGATTCTCCTTTGTCAAGCAAATTTTAATATATTAAGCTGGAAGGTTTTGAATCCAATTTTGACCGTCGATTATGATTTTGACATTTAGTTATTCTTTTTTTTTTTTTTTGAAATATTTTCAATTTTCTCCCCACTTATCACATACAAACTAATTACCTTATCTTTTTACCAAGGACCACCTCTACTCCCCACTCTTGTATTTATGCAATAACCCCCTTTCTACCCAAACTCTCATCATTTCCTTTCTACTCCAATTCTCATCTTTCCTTTCTACGCAATTAATTCTTTGATTACATAACAAATACTCTCATAAATTTTTTGTTTTCATTTGCTTTCTTTCAAAAAATTTATAGATGTTCTTAATGCATGAATATTTAAGTTGTAATGTTGGCCATACTTGTGCTAATATATTTATTATAGGGCCCATCTTCAAAATTGTTTTCAAGAAAGGGTGTTTGTATTCAAAGTACTTTTTTTTTCTTTTTTCTTCAACTTTGGATTGGTGGTAGGCAGGGCGTTTTAGGAACCATTTTATTGTTATTTTTTAAGGATATTTTATAATAAGCATATCAAATGCGATTTCACATGAAATTACATTAGAAAAAATGCCTTCCCAAAATATTATATAATACATAACTTCAATCCCTACACAGTTAATGCAAACAAACAGGACCTTAGCACCATTTCACTGAAAATGTTTGCATAATCAGTCTTTATAAAAATACCATGTACAAGGCAAATTCATGAACAGTCTGTATTGTATGGCTACAGTACCCATATTATATCCAAACTGACAACATATAGTATGGCTACAGTACCCCCAATGGCAGAAGAAGATTGATTTGTAAAATAATAATCTTCTTAGAAAAAAACTGTTTTCCATGCAAAAATAAATAAAATTGCAACAATCCAAAAAGAGTTTTTGCAAATAAAAGTTTTACCAAGTTTCAAAGCATCTCAGGTTCTATTGAAATCAAGCTTTTGAGTCTCAAATAAACACAATATCTTGTCATTTCAAAAGCATGCAAACAAATTAAGAAAAACGTATGGGAATTTTAACTTCAATCCAACATTCATAGCCAAAAACACTCACAAAATAGAAATGGTTTTGCCGACTTCCTTCCAAAATCAAACAAAGACACATTCCCAGAAAGTGATATTCAATTAACATGAGATCAACATGAAATTCGACTCGTGGATAGTATGGGCTTTTATATTTGTTGTTATTAAATTGGTATCTTATCTCGACCCACGGCCAAGCAGCGCATCTGGTGTAGTGGTATCATAGTACCCTCCCGACCGGGGTTCGATTCCCCGGATGCGCATATTTATTTTTGCAAGTTGGGTCGGTTTTTTATAGGGACCTGGCCCATTGGCAGACTTAGGATACAATACCATCTCTTACCGTCACAACTCTTCCTCTCTTTTTTTGTTTGATAGGAACTCTTCCTCTCTTTTTATGCAACGCAACTATCTACGCACTTCTGGAGAGGGGTTTTGATGAACAAGCTGGGAACAAAGAGGTGGGTCATGTCTGAATCAGGTTCAGGTCAAGATCATGGGACTCATTCCCATACCTGAATTGGATTCAGGTCTAGGTCAGACCTCGACATGAATCACCAAAAGGAACCAATACCACAGCTGTCTCCAGTTCAGAGGACTGATTCTCATACCTGAATTCAGATTCTCAAATTAATGCATAGACACTTGTATACTGGGCGCCATAAATTGAAGGAGGTCCCAGTGGTTTGATCAGCCCCATGCCTGTTGTCACTGTCCAATTGAACATGCCCAAGCCTTATCCAAGAGAGAAATAAATTAAGGCTGCCAAGCGTCCAGAGGGGTAAAATGGGACGTGCCTCGCCCCCGTGCCAGGCCTTGATACCCAGGCGCGTAGCACGGCTCATTTCACGGCATTGGCAGTGGCATTGGAGGGCAATCGGTCATATTTTGTATATTTTGATTGTTTTACGCCTTCAATATAGTCTTTTTATTTTTTTTTTTAATATCTACAAAAATTATTAAGATTTTAAGGGTAGTTATGTTGAAAAACTTTCAATAAAAAATATCCAAATGGTTCTCTTAATAGTGTTGTAGGTCGAATTTGGTTGAACTACTAAAATTTGTGTGTTATACTCTTTTTTGTGTGTATATTTTAATTTTCTTTTAGCCTCAAACCCTAAAAATGGAAGCACAACACATTAAAAGTCTAGGCACGACCATACCAACGGGTCAGACCAGTTCGAGCTGTACCCTCAGGCATGCCAGCACGACTAATGGGACGTGCCGCGCCTAGGTTGAAGTGTGCCATGCTGAAAGAGGGGTAGTTTAAGAGGGTCAATTGCCCCCAAACTTTGATTGTCCAACTCCATCTCAAATGAGTTGAATGAAACCCCATAGTTGGCATCATATTTTGAAAATTCGAACGGCTAGAAAATGTAGCCCTTCTTTTTATTGACCTATCTCCAAATTTTATTCTAATAAAAATTAATCTTACTATAAAATTGAGCAAATGATTAAAAATACTATATGCTCAGCCTTTTTATTGGAACAACTACCATTTATTCGAAGCAGTCTCATACCTTACATGTGAACACCACCATGGAGTCCACACCCCTCATATGAAGAGAGACTGACATAGTCCCCGGATTCTAGTTTGTCGACTCTTGCTTGTTCCTCTCTTCATGACACTGGTGAATGATTATTAATGGGATCCACCCACCCATCATCAATCGTTATCGCAGGTATCAAAGTCCGCCAAATGATAATAAGTAATCAATCAATTGAGTTCCAACCATCTATGTCCAGAAACCGTTGCCCATCAAGCAATCACAAAGATAGGATAGATTGGCTTACATGCAATAAAACTTTACAAGGCTCCTACTCGGAACAAAAAGTGATGCATCTCTCAAGTCTCAATCCCAAGACAAGGAGTAAATGAATGACTATTTAAGCAATTTGAATTCATTATATGATCAACCCTATTAGTTTTCATATTTTAAGTATTCTCACATAGTGTTAAGGATCTTTTTCTTTAAATATATTTAATTATTTTTAAATTCAGAAATTGCCTTTAGATATAAAAAAAAAGTGCTAATTTAAATAATTAGTAAAATCCAATCATCAACTCCCCAAAAGAAAACCCCAACTCGCCACCTTTTGTTGACTCTTATCTTTT
The DNA here is from genome assembly GCA_029852735.1 of Persea americana. NCBI lineage: Eukaryota > Viridiplantae > Streptophyta > Magnoliopsida > Laurales > Lauraceae > Persea > Persea americana. The sequence continues at coordinate 38,679,325 of CM056817.1, forward strand.
TGCTCCACCACTAGGTAAAAGCCCGCACTCTACTTAATCAACATTATTAAACACATCTCCACAACTAAACACATCTCCAACTATCACATTAATATTATCTTAATAACATGACATACAAGACAAAATGGGGCCCATTGGTTAACCACATAAAAAGAGATCGGTGCTCAGCTATGTACTGAACATCATCGATCCTCACACAACTTACAAAACAAGAACCTCCAACATCTCAAAAGTTGTAGCAGCCCAAAGTGCCCACCAGACTACACCCCACAGTCCACACACACTACCTAAAAAGCAAGAAAAGTATTGAGCTACTGCATTTATTCAAACACATCACCGAAAGGCACAGAAACTGATCGAGCTGTCTCACTTCTTCTGCATCTCCACGACCTTGGCCCATGCGGGTCGAGCCAGGATGTCTTGGCACCAAGCCGAGACGTGCGGGCGCGAGTCGAAGAGCTCCTTGACCTGGGTCGACATGAGATAGTTCAGACATGGCAGGTGGTGCAGGTCTGCAAGTGAAAAGCAATCACAACCCAAGTACTTGCTCTGGGCAAGCCGGGCCTCGTACACGTCCAAGACCCTGCCCAGCTTCTCGGTCGACGCACCCACCGCGCCTGGATCCGTGGTCATCCCCAACATGGGCTTGACCGCCAGCTCCCACACCAGCTTGGAGGCCTCTGGGTCGAAATGGTGGGCCTCCACCTCCATCCACACTGCTACTATCGCCATCTTCTTCGAGTCCTTGCAGATCAGGTCCGTCCCTTTGCCCGCGTACTCGTGGCTTATGTAGTTTGTAATCGCCCTCGATTCTGCAGGGAATTTACAAGGGTTTCCACTCGGTCAATTCAAATTCAACCCTACTGAAAAAGGTTACAAGACTAAAGAGATTTTTACCTAAACTAAACTGAAGTGGATAAGAATATGCCCCTAGTTTAAACTTTGTGAGTTTCACTGGGTCAAATTATGTTAGATGGGACTCACTGGGATAGATGATGATCAGAAATAGTATGATAGTGAAAATATTTAAATCTGAACTAAAAAAACTTATATGTTATACAGCAAAATAAATTATTCTAGGCTTTACTTTAAAGTCCTCAAAAGTTTAACACCTATATTATGAGCTGAACTTATTTGTTAAAAATCAAACAATTAACCATGTGTAAATTATTGAAAAATAGAATAAGTTTTTAATAAAAAAAAAAGTTATGGTATGTTTGAATGGGTTAAATTAATATGATACCTCAAATGAAATCAATTAATTTTTCTCTCTTTTTGCTAACGGAGGGTTCCCAATTCTTTGGGTCGAGCTAAACCCTCCGGGTCCAGAGAGAAGCCAGGTAAAACCCTGTAACCCCCAAGTAGTTGTAGCACTAGTGAATTCAACCATTGGTTTGTAAAAAATGAGAAACCGGTGATCGATACAAGGACTTCTAGCTCCAAAAGAGATACGAACCATAATTCGAACCATTCGTCCAATCAGGAGCAGAATCAGAAATTTTGTTTAGGGGGGCCAAGGAATTTTTTTTAAAAAAAATTATAAAATTTAGTAATCAAAGATGTAATAACCAAATTGTTGAAGTTGTTCCGTACGTTCTTCCAGTGAGTTGAAATTATCAAATACTGGTGACTACAAAAAAAATATCTACAATTTATTTTTCAGTATATATAATTAAGATGATTTTACTGAAAAATTCCCTTTGGGTATTGCACTTGAGAGGAGTGGCGTTAGTGTCGCTCACCATAACTACGGGAGGAATGAATTAATATTTGATGATTTAACCATGATCGGCACCCCTATAAAAAAAAACTAGAAATTAAAAATATAAAAAAATATTGCTAACTATAATAAATGAAAAATTATTTGTTCTCCTACCCTTTCTTTTTCATTAAATTATTTGTTCGCCTTTCCTTTCTTTTTCATATTAAGCCTTTCCTAAACACACCCCCCAAAATGAATAACTTCTATTAAATCGTCTTCTTCACAAGTGAATAGTAGTTCCTCTTGCGAATAAGTCTGTGTCGGTCGGTGACGGTAATCAACCGAAGTTTCCGATTAAGAAAAGCAGATAAGGTGTCCAGCGACCGAGCGAGCCACATAAAACGAATATTATCGGCATCCAAAAAAAAACCTACGGAGCCCACCCGTGCTCATACCCCGCACCTATATAATGCTCGCCCCCATGGGACCCAATATAATCACTGATTCTGAGTTTGGCATCCATCAGAGCTGATTGGCCCATTGGATCGATTGTGTAATCGTTTTGGACGGTTAAGATTTCTCGATCTTGATCAAGATGGTCTGGGGTGGGGGTTTTGCCGATATAATCATTAAGGCACAGACAACACACTGGACCTCGATGTATACCATTTCAACACTCACATCATATCATAATCATATCATGAAATGCAGAAGGTTTTAGACTTACCAAATAACTTGAGATCACCATCCTCAAGAGCTGGGACCTGACCAAATGGCTACACAACACCAACAACAACACACAAAAAAAAGTCAAAAAAAATAAAATAAAAATCAATAAATAATAAATAAATAATTCAATCAACTACATACAGTGTTCTAATCCGATGGATTCCATCTCTACAACATACACCCGTGTAAGGTGTACGGACAGAGTTGTGTTGTGGCTTACATTGAGAGAGATGAAAGGCTCCTTCTTGTGATCCCCAGTTGCCATGTTGACTGGTACGAACTCGAACTCGAGCTCTTTCTCTTGGAGGCAAACGATAGCCCTCATCGTGGCCGTCGACATCACGCTCCCGTGCAGTTTTAGACACGCCATGACCGTCTGATTTCTCGCTACTAAGATTCTACACCCACTGCGGAGAGAGAGAGAGATACAAGGAGGAGAGAAAAGAGGTGTTGGGTTTTATAGAAAAGCAAGCAGATAGGGTTCTAGAAACCTCTATTGGAAAGTAGAAATGGACGTGGATGATGGGATAATTACAGAGGAGACCCTCAGTCAGAATAATATAGTGGCCGACTTGTACCGTGGACTTGGGCACCTTCCTCGTTCCTTCTATTTTTCAGATGGTGGGTGAAGGGCTGGATTTTTTTTTTTCTTCTGTTGGATCAAGATGGAAGATGTGCCAATTTGAAAGAGGACGTGTGTAAGTCATGAATAGAAAAACGGCCGGCTAAGATGGAAACTGCAAAAGGTGAATGTCACAGCATATGGAATGGGTCGGCTTTCGGAAATCACACTAACCTTTTTTTTGTTTTCTCTCACTTGTATAGACACCCTTCTGCTTCTATTTTCTACACGCGGTCGTGAGGCAGAACTTGCTGGCACGCATCCTTCCTCATCCTTGTGCTTGTATTTTTTTGCAACAGAATGAGAAAAAACGAGACTGTGCCTGCAAGAAAGAAGATGTAAATTCGGTCTGTCCACAGCCCTATCGCAAAATCCGAACCATCAAACACACATTTCAGGCTCTAATACCAACTAAAAAAAGTTGCTGATCCCATATGGGTGTGGTATCAGAGCAACCAGAAAAAGAACTTCAGCATAAGATGCCCATCTGCGATCAGCAACTTCTTTCAAATCCATTTTAACTCACTAATGAGACTATCGTAAGTGATGTTTGACCTAGCATTTACCTATCGATTTCTTTCTGAAAACTCTGCATACAATTTAGAGTTACCTTCTGAAAGCAAGCAGAAGACAAAATTGGCCTCAAAACCTTTCAAAATTTTCCCTCTTGTGGAAGAGAAAAAGTAGATGATGAGGGGCAAATAAGTTGAAGCGTGCCATGCTGGGTGGTTTAAGAGGGGCAATTGGCCCCCAACTTTGATTGTCCAGCTCCATCTCAAATGAGCGGAATGAAACCCCATAGTTGGCATCATATTTTGAAAGTTCGAGCGGCTAGAAAATGTAGCCCCTCTCTTTTATTGACCTGTCTCCAAATTTTATTCTAACGGAAATTAATCCCACCATAAAACTGAGCATATGAATAAAAACACTATATGCTCAACCTTTTATAGGAACAACTACCATTTATTCAAAGCAGTCCGATACTTAATATATGGACACCACCATTGAGTCCACACCCCTCATATGAAGAGTGACTGACATGGTCCAAGGATTCTAGTTTGTCGACTCTTGATTGTTCCTCTTTTCATGACACTGGTAAATGATTATTAATGGGATCCACTCACCCATCCATGGTTATCACAGGTATCAAAGTCCATCAAATGATAATAAGTAATCAATCAATTGAGTTTCAACCATCCATGTCCAGAAACCGTTGCCCATCAGACAATCACAAAGATAGGATAGAGATTGGCTTACATGCAATAAAACTTTACAAGGCTCCTACTTTGAACAAAAAGTGATGCATCTCTCAAGTCTCAATCCGAAGACAAGGAGTAAATGAATGACTATTTAAGCAATTTGGTTTCATTATATGATCAAACCTATTAGTTTTCATATTTTAACTATTCTCACATAGTGATAAGGAGCTCTTTCTTTAAATATATTTAATTATTTTTAAATTAAGAAATTGCCTTTAGATAATAAAAAAAGCACTAATTTAAATAATTAGTAAAATCCAATCATCAACATCCCAAAAGAAAACCCCAACTCGCCACCTTTTGTTGACTATCTCTTTACTCCACCACCAAGTAAAAGCGCACACTCTACTTAATCAACATTATTAAACACATCTCCACAACTAAACACATCTCCAACTATCACATTAATATTATCTTAATAACATGACATACAAGGCAAAATGGGGCCCATTGGTTAACCTCATAGAAAGAGATCGGTGCTCAGCTATGTACTGAACATCATCGATCATCACACAACTTACAAAACAAGAACCTCCACCATCTCGAAAGTTGTAGCAGACCAAAGTGCCCACCACACTACACTCCACAGACCACACACACTTCCCAAAAAGCAAGAAAACTATTGAGCAACTGCATTTATTCAAACACTTCAGAGAAAGGCACAGAAACTGATCGAGTTGTCTCACTTCTTCTGCATCTCCACGACCTTGGCCCATGCGGGTCGAGCCAGGATGTCTTGGCACCAAGCCGAGACGTGCGGGCGCGAGTCGAAGAGCTCCTTGACCTGGGTCGACATGAGATAGTTCAGACATGGCAGGTGGTGCAGGTCTGCAAGTGAAAAGCAATCACAACCCAAGTACTTGCTCTGGGCAAGCCGGGCCTCGTACACGTCCAAGACCCTGCCCAGCTTCTCGGTCGACGCACCCACCGCGCCTGGATCCGCGGTCATCCCCAACATGGGCTTGACCGCCAGCTCCCACACCAGCTTGGAGGCCTCTGGGTCGAAATGGTGGGCCTCCACCTCCATCCACACTGCTACTATCGCCATCTTCTTCGAGTCCTTGCAGATCAGGTCCGTCCCTTTGCCCGCGTACTCGTGGCTTATGTAGTTTGTAATCGCCCTCGAGTCTGCAGGGAATTTACAAGGGTTGCCACTCGGTCAATTCAAATTCATCCCTACCTAAAAAGGTCACAGGTCTGAAGAGATTTTCACCCAAAGGCGTGCGTATTTAGAAGTACAGTAAATTGAAGTATGGTGAGATGAAATATAAAATCAAATCAAGTGAGAATAAAATATAAGAGGTTATAATAATATTTTATTTTTAATTATTTGGTATGAATTTTTTTTTGACTATTTATATAAAAAAGTAAAAAAAATTGTCTTTTAGTGAAAAAAAGATATTACTTTTTTGACTTTTTTTAAAAAATTCAGGAGGATATTTTGAAATTATATACTTTTAATATGAACCCTTTGTCATTTCTTGTTTGGATTCACTTTAATTTTAAATTAACTAGTTAATTACTAAACACGCTATAAAAAACCATACTGAAGTGGATAAAAATATGTCCTTAGTTTAAACTTTGTAAGTTTCACTGGGTCAAATTGTGTTAGATGGGACTCACTGGAATAGATGATGATCAGAAATAGTATGATAGTGAAAATATTTAAATCTGAACTAAAAAAACATATATGTTATAAAGCAAAATAAATTATTCTAGGCTTTACTTTGAAGTGCTCAAAAGTTTAACTACTATATATGAGATGAACTTATTTGTTAAAAATCAAACAATTAACAATATGTAAATTTTTGAAAAATAGAATAAGTTTTTGATTAAGAAGAAGTCATGGTACGTTTGAATGGGTTAAATTAATACGATACCTTCAATAAGAGCAATTATTTTTTCTCTTTTTCTGATAATCCTTTAGACCGGACTAATCCCTTCAGGTCCAGAGAAACGCCGTGTAAAACCCTTGGGCCCCAAAGCGGTCGTAGCCCTAGGAAACAAAACTTTCGGTTTGTGAAAAATGGGAAACCGAGGGTGGAACCAGAAACTTTGTTTAATGGGGCCAAAGGACTTTTTTTAAAAAAAATTATAAAATTTAGTAATGAAATATGAAATAATCAGATTGTTGAAGTTGGTCAGTACGTTATTTGGTTGAGTTGAAATCATCAAATAATTGAGTACATAAAATATCAACAATTTATTTTTCAGTATATACAATTAAATAATCCATAATAAATTCATCTTTTTCTTTGATTTTTCTTTGAAGAAATGAATCAATGTTTGGTGATTTAACCATGATCCGCCCTACTACAAAAAATTAGAAATTAAAAATATAAAAAATTATAAAACTATTGTTAACTATAATAAATGAAAAATTATTTGTTCTCCTTTCCTTGATTTTTCTTTCTTTTTCATTTTAAATCCACACTAAAATCAGTAATATTTTTATATTTCATTTTTCTAAAAGTCAATACCATCTTAAAAAAATTCCTAAATGTTGGAGGGGATGGCCACATGATGGATGGCCCAAGCCTATGGAGCCCACCCGGGCTCATACCCCACACCTAAATAAACCTCGCCCCCATGGGACCCAATATAGTCACTGATCCCGAGTTTGGCATCCATCGGAACTGATTGGCCCATTGGACCGATTGTGTACTGTTTTGGACGGCTAAGATTCATCGATCTTGATCAAGATAGTTTGGGTGGGGTTTTGCCGATATAATCATGAAGGCACAGACAACACACTGAACCTCGGTGTATATACCATTTCAACGCTCACATCATATCATAATCATATCATGAAATGCAGAGGACTTTAGACTTACCAAATAACTTGAGATCACCATCCTCAAGAGCTGGGACCTGACCAAATGGCTACAAAACACCAACACCACCACACACAAAAAAAAGTTATAAAAAAAAAAAAAAAAAAGTCAATCAACTACATACAGTGTTCTAATCCGATGGATTCCATCTCTACAACATACACCCGTGTAAGGTGTATGGACAGAGTTGTGTTGTGGCTTACATTGAGAGAGATGAAAGGCTCCTTCTTGTGATCCCCAGTTGCCATGTTGACTGGTACGAACTCGAACTCGAGCTCTTTCTCTTTGAGGCAAACAATAGCCCTCATCGTGGCCGTCGACATCACGCTCCCGTGCAGTTTTAGACACGCCATGACCGTCTGATTTCTCGCTACTAAGATTCTACACCCACTGCGGAGAGACAGAGAGATACAAGGAGGAGAGAAAAGAGGGATTGGGTTTCATAGAAAAGCAAGCAGATAGGGTTCTAGAGTCCTCTATTGGAAAGTAGAAATGGACGTGGATGATGGGATAATTACAGAGGAGACCCTCAGTCAGAATAATATATAGTGGCCGACTTGTACCGTGGACTTGGGTACCTTCCTCGTTCCTTCTATCGTTTTCGATGGTGGATGAAGGGCTGGATTTTTTTTTTCTTCTACTGGGTCAAGATGGAAGATATGCCAATTTGAAAGAGGACATGTGTAAGTCATGAATAGAAAAATGGGCGGCTAAGATGGAAACTGCAAAAAGTAGATGTCACAGCGTATGGAATGGGTCGGCTTTCAGACATCACAGACTTGTATAGACCTGCAGTGGTTGGATCCAATCCTATCTAATTCGCTTCAGAGTGTCTCTTCCAACTTTTACCCCAAAAAAAAAAAAAAAAAAAAAATTGTCCTTTCTATCAGGGGGTTTTGAAGTGAAAAATCCACATATATGGGCGTTGGATTAACTTGAGCTCAATAAAAATGGAAAAACAAAGGGGGCCTGGCTTTATGTTTTTTTTTTTTTATATATCTTCTAGCGCTATAGCCAATATCGGCTATCCATATGTGTCTACTAAAGAGCAAAACTCATTTATTCTCCATTCGTCTTCCTCCTCTTTTCCCCCTTTTCCCCTTTTTATTTTCTCTTATCGTTGTCTACACCTCCCTCATCCCCAATCAGTCCCCAATCACTATTGGTTGAAATTCAATGGAGACATTCTTTTCACAAATGAGTTAAATAAGCCAAATCTTGAGTTTTTCAGCTTCAAAGAGGAAGATGATTGATTTTGAAAACCGAGAGTAGGTTCTAGAAGAAGAGCTGTTGTTCTGGAAGGGATGTTTAGGAAGATGAGATTGGAATTGCGACATGGGGTTTTGGGGGGTGAACGGAAGTCGAAAAGATGAGATTTTGTTGGGTTTGAATTGAAAAAAGGGTAAAAGGTAACGATTTTTACAGACATTAAGTTAGGTTTTTTAAAGATGGATTTTCATCTTTTGGGTTGTAGCTGAGTTTGGGCTACTACTATTTTAAGCTGGCAGAGTTTTTCGTGTATTTAGTTGTTGAGAATGAAAGGCCCTTGTTTTCTTTCAGAGGCTCGTGGAAATGTTTTTTTTCCTTTGCAATGAGATGTAAGGAATCAAGTGGAAAGAGGAATGGAATGCAAGTTCGGAGTCCTTAAACTAATCATTTAACTGTATCCATATCAAGATGGAGGAGTTTTCAAAATAAACCCCTTGAAAGAGAGAAGTAAGAAATTTGAAGAAGACCTAGAAGGGAAATACTGCGGAATCTTATTCTAAGATGACTGCTTTTTTCTTTTTCTTTTTTCTTTTTTTTGTCTAAGTCTAAGCTGATCCTTTCAAGGGTGACAATAACAATAAGAATTGCAAGGGTTTCAGGGCTTTTAAAACATTTATGTGGTCCACCCAGTTAGACCTACATCAGAGATACATATCCAGTGCAGAGCGCGGCCTAGCGAATTTGGATCTAGGTTGGGCCCGCACTGGATTTAGTCCCATTGGCAGTCCTATATATTTCACAAAATCGGAATTCTTCCATTTTTTTTAAATTGGGTTAATGATCATCACATTTGATCAAATTAATCAGATTGATTAAGTTCTCCATCATTCAATCCTAGGGCTTGTCTGTTTGCATAAAATACATTGGAATTGAATGCTTAGGAATTCATGATGAAATGAACTCTACTGTACGATTATTAAATAGGTGAAAGGTGAAAGACATGGGGTGTTGTTGAAGGATTAAGGTGAAAATGTAGATAGGACCTTGACTTTAAAATGTGTTTTTTTTTTCTTTTTTGAAACTTAAAAGGTATTGAATTACTAAAGTGATGGCTGGATATTCTTTTTTAATCCTCCCTTTTATTCAATTCCCAATAGAGAGAAGGTTATTTGATGATCATTTTTAGATATTCAACCATTTCGCAACTTCCACTGATTCAACCAATACCAATTTCATCATTGGACGTCATAGTAGAGAGTCTTGGTGGGGAAGGTTTCGGCCATTCACTAAGACATTTCAAAAGCTCAAAAGTTCAAACTTTTCGAACACATTTCAAACATCTCAAATAGGGGGAAACCATTCACAACATTACAAGTTCATTGTGTCTTGACCTTACATTTCAAAAAATACGTACATGAAATCTGTTTGAAAATTACAAAAATCAAGAAATGAAAACCCCACCCATGTTCTCTAATTTCTCTCCTCCAATATCTCCTAGTGAGCAAAATCAAGGAATGACAAACCCCACAACAGCAGCAAACTTCTTTCCCATGAGAAAAATAAGAGAAATGAGCATGAAATTTCATTCTCCTTTCTCTTCGTCATTTCATCGAACACCTTCAAAGAAACTATCTCAACACAGATTTGTGACTCATTGCTTCTCCAGATTTCTTACAAGATTCCACTGTATTTCTCTTCTAGGTCTTCTCCAAATTTCTTACTTCTCTCTCTCAAGGGCTTTATTTTGAAAAACCCTCCAGCTTGATAAGGATACAGTTAAATGATCGGCTTAAAGACTCCGAACTTGCATTCCATTCCTCTTTCCACTTAATTCCTTACATCTCATTCCAATGGGAAAAACTTATCTCCACAAGCCTCTAAAAGAAAACAAGAGCATTTCATTCTCAATAACTACATCCACGAAAAACGCTGTCAGCTTAAAATAGTAGCAGCCCAAACTCAGCTACAGCCCAAAAGATGAAAACCCATCTCCAAAAAACCCAACTTTATAAGTAATGTTTGTAAAAATCCTTACCTTTTACCCTTCTTCAATTCAAACCTAACAAAATCCCCTCTTTTCGACTTCCATTCACCCCCCAAAACCCCATGTCGCAATTCCAATCTCATCTTCCTGAACGTCCCTTCCAGAACAATAGCTCTTCTTTTGGAACCCAATCTTCATTTTCAAAAGCAATCATCTTCCTCTTTGGAGCTGATAAACTCAAGATTTGGCTTCTTTAACTCATTTGTGAAAAGAATGTCCCCATTGAATCTCAACCAACACTGATTGGAGATGAGGGAGGTGTAGACAACGACAAGGGAAAATAAAAAGGGGAAAAGGGGGAAAAGAGGAAGAAGACGAATGAGGAATAAAGAGGTTTTGGTTTTTAGTAGATACACAGGGATAGTCGATATCGACTTTAGCACTAAAAGACAAAAAAAAAAAAATAGAAACGTAAAGTCAAGCCTCCTTCTGTTTGCCCATTTTTATTGGGCTCAAATCAATACAATGCCCATGTATGAGGGTTTTTCCCGTTAAAGCCCCTTCAATAAAAAAATAAAAAAAAAGGTGTAAATAAAATGTGAACAAATGAAAAACGTGACTTCAACAAACGGATCGGGACTCACAGGGTGTGAAAGAACTGTTTTATTCCCATTTTTTATGTAATAAGCGCAATTTTATGCTCATAAAATATTTACCCACTGCAGGATAGAATATCAAAGAACTCTATAGTTAGAAGACTGCTAAGTTTTTAGGCGGCCGATTGAAGGGTTAGGTTTATCTGATGGGGGCTGATTTTCATTTAGACCTTATCCTTAAAGAGACCTTTCTATTTAACCCACCCCAAATGATAGGAATGCCCAAGTGAGCTCCACGAGTTGAAGTTCATTTACACGTTATGTTATGCAATTTGCTTGTAGGCAACAAATTCAATATTATGTGTGTCGTTTATATTTTTGTATATTACAACCCCCAAAATTTTCAGATAATCTGATGTAAGTCCTACTCCTTGCGTCTTTCGTGGCCAAGTGAACTCCATTTTGCTCCATATCACTTCAACTTTGTTTCTAACCACAAGTGGTTGTTCAATTGGTTGACAACTCTGCATATCATGCCACTCTTTCTACTTTGTGAGCTTCCACTTTCTACTTGTGTGGGTTTCCTTTTCACGGTGTGAGCTCTCTTGTCTCAACCCCCTAGGCTGGGGTGCCAAAATAAAAAAAAAAGTTTGTTTCTCATGCAAAAGTAATCATCATCCATGATCCAATTATGTTTCAAATATTATCTCTACTACATCTGGAAATGCCCCACCAAGTACCCTACTTTTTTCGGTTATCCTTCTTTTGCAAAAATTAAATCCCCATCATTAATTATTAACTAGTGAACATCCTTATAATTCTTTTGGTAGAAAATCTTTAAAAGAAAACAAAAAAATAGGAGTAGAAAGTACTTAAAATTTTCGAGAGTTACTAAATACTTAGTATAGTGCTTAGTGGGTGAAGTCATTTAATAGTTGGTAATTAAAGTCTTTTAAGTCATTGAGTCAAGTCCTCCTCCTATGACTATAAATAGCCACACTAGTTGTGAGTGTACTTTTGTTCGCCTTCTCCACTTTAATGGTTTCTTCATCTTGATATTTTGGGTTATCTCATATGATCTTTAGCACATAGTTTAGAGTCTATCTAGCCTCTAGGGTTTGTACATTAAACCAATAATTTTCAATTATACAAATGATTCAAACCCTTTTACAATACAAGGTAGCAGTTTTTCTTCATTCATTTTAAAAATAAACCATTCAAATAATGATGTAAAATAAGCCACTAGTTAACCAAAACTTCTTATCAATTTTTTTTTTTTTTTTTTGCAAAAAAAGAAAAGAAAAAAACATCTCCCATCAATTTAAGGCGGTTCTTGATAACCCACGGTTGCTCAGAGCCAGGGCTTTGTTGCCCTCTTCCCAAGCTTGTGGGGTCTCTTCTTACCCATATAGGCAATCTCTTTCCACATGTGTGGGCTTTCTTATGGGCTACAAATTCATTGAACGGATACCCCAACAACTATAGTATAGGGCTAGAGCCTAGATCCAGAGGCAATTATTTATTTTATTTTTGTTAATAGCAAAGGCAGTTAGTTGCAAAGAGGCAGATTATGGTTTATGGAAAAAGCCCAAGATTAGTCAACTCAAACATACCGAGTATCGCCAACAAGGGGTGGGGATTAGACTTACACACTAAAAGTCTTGTTTCATACCATATGATAAGTCAACAAAATTGTAGCTTTCATTCATCATTTCATATGCATTTGTAGACTTAATTAGGTTAATTGCATAGAATTATACTTAATTTCATGATTTCATGCATTTGAGCATCAAAGTTGGAATCTTAATCAAATCTTGTCAAAATTCATTACATTGTATGATTTTTGTGAAATTAGGGTTTTCATCTCATTCATCACCCCAAAATTAGTTCTTTTGGCTTCACTAATGCATACCCTCTAATTTTGACACCATGTGCTATTTTTAGAAAGTTGGGTATTTTTGGTGCATTAAGTAGGCATGTAGGGTCCCATTCATAGACCATCTAGATTCCTCACACTTGATTATTATTGACATTATTTAATTCTATTTATGTAGGAGAAATCAAGAGTGGGACTTGCATTGGTGAAATTTGAGAGAGATCAAAGGCGGGACATCCTTCATGGCGGGCCCACATATCTTGGCATCTTGGTGGAGTTGGAAAAATTGAAAATTCTTAAAGAAGGAAGAAGAAACTCAGATTTGGAAAGATAGTGTTGACTTGCTAAATTTGGAAACCAAAATCAAGATAGAAAGAGAATTAGAAAAGTTGATTAGTCAAAGTTGCAAGTAAAGAAGCATGACAAATATGGGAAGAGAATCAAATAAGAAAACAAATAAAGAGTCCAAACATGCCTTGGACGTCCAACATGAGTCCCACACACCCTATAGCATGCCAACATGGAAGTTCCTGTAATTGCACTATTATTCTTAGATTTTTAAGGGGCAGCAAGTTGAAATGACAATTACTCTCAGACCATGTGTCAGATTGATGCAATCTACCTACCGTTGGAAATCTCTTTTCGAGTTGATATTCGTGGAGCCTAAGATTGCATAAATCGGAGCAATATTGAGAGATATATGATCTCGGAAAGTTACCTGTTATAATTCTATGCGGGAATTGTAAAAAGTTTTTAAAATTGGCAATATTAGAGATCTTTGAGGAGTTCAATTTTCCAAGACTTGGAGCACAAGAGACCACACTTAGTAACAAATCCTCTCCAATAAAATTGTTGCCTAAGTGAGAAGTTTTGCTTAGAAGCTAAGCCAAGCTAAGCCAAGAATCAAGCCATAGAAGGAAATAATTCCTTGCAAATCAAGAGGCAAAAAAGTATAAAAGAAGCATCAAGTGGGAACAAAAAAAAAAGGCCTATTCTCCTTCAAAAAGTGGCCAAGCCATTCTCTCTCTCTATTCTTCCTTTTTCTTCTTTTTCCCTCTTCTAGTTCTAGTTCTAGTTCTAGTTTTCCATATTTTTTATTTTGGGTAGCTTTGGGCATTGTCCAAGTAAGTACTTGAAGGAGAAGTTGTAAATATGCAATCTTTAATGAGAAATCAAGAAGTCTTCTTTGCAACGGTGAGCTAATTTTAAGACTGATGGACGAAGATAAGTGATTGCTTTTTATTTAGTTAGTTATTCTAATTTAGTTCCATATGTTATGTTCTTATTGATTAATAGACTTGTCTTCATGCCCTAGGCAAATCTCCATTCTTGATTTCTAAAAATAAAAATTAATTTTTGACTATCCATGCTAAAGTTTGATAGGCCATGCTTAGGACTTAGATCTTTTGATGGTTTATGCTTACTTTTGATGAGTGGTGCTTAGATTGTTTTTACTCTTTTATGAGGAAAAGGAAGTCTTGGGTTTTGGATTCTATAATTAAAAAAAGGGTTTTGAACGTCAGATTTTTCAAGTCAAAAACATTGATTTGTCTTTGGTTTGAAGTAAAAATTGAAACAAGTTAGGTTTACTTAATAAATAATTGGTGGATGCTTATTGATTCTTATGCTCCAATCACTTTCATTAATTGGTAGATTTCGAATTTCTAAATTAGTTACTTGTTTTTATATATAAATACTCAAAACATTCCTTATTTGTTAGTTAATTAGTTTTCTTAATCTAAAAGTTTCTTTAATTAGTTCCCTGTGGGTTGACCCGTTCTTGCTACTGTCTCATCTAGACACCCATGCACTTACGGTATTTTATTATTGATATTGATCACATCGCCCTACATAGGCATACATACGGTAGAGCGAGCTAGTGTGGAAGACTCACCAAATAGCCAGAGGTCCCTATCCTCAAGAGCTGGGACCTGACCGAAAGGCTACAAAGACAACAAGAGCAGAAGACAGAGAAGACCAATAATTATTAAGTTAGGATGATGGGATGAACTTGGGCTGTAAACACTCCTTATACACACACCCTTATTCATTTTGTTTTTTTAATGGATAAGAGTACTAAAGAACTATACTGATAAAGCTTCAAGCACTCAAAAAGAAATAAAAAAAATGAATAAAGAAAGCCCACCAGCTACCCAAGAATAACTAGAAAACTTCAAATCCATAGTGAGTAGGCAACCTCTTTCCAACTCTATAATTTAATTTGGTCCATCGAAATGCCATGAAAGGGAGGGATGATCGAGTAGGCCAATATAAATTTTCAGATCCCCACCTTATACACCCTTATTCAGTGTGTGTTACGAGACATTGCTTACGTTGGGACGAATGAAAGGCTCCTTTTTGTGTCCCCCAGCTCCCAAATTGAAGGGGATGAACTCGAAATTGAGATCTTTCTCTATGAGGCATGCGAGAGCTCTCATCGTAGCCGTCGAAAAAACGCCACCATGGAGCCTTAGACCCGCCATGAGCGTCTGATTTCTTGGAAAGGAGATTCAAGTACCAGTGTTTTAGAGATACAAAAGGATCAGGGAAGAGGCCTATTTCGAACACAAAAAAGATAGAGCAAGTAAATGAAATGAAGGTGAATTCACTAGTATAAGTCTTATTCGTTTCATGTAACTAAATATTGTATTTTTATTAGTAATTTAACATGTAGAACCAAAAGTGAATATCTAAAAATGATCATCAAATGACCTTCTCTCTAATGAGAATTGAATAAAAGGAAATATGGAAAATGAATATCCAGCCATCACTCTAATAATTCAATACCTTTTAAAGTTTCAAAAAAAAAAAAAAACCGCCTTTTAAAGTCAAGGTCCTATCTACATTTCCACCTTAATCCTTCAACACCACCTCACATCTTTCGCCTTTCACCTCTTTAATAATCGTACAGTGGAGCTCATTTCATCATAAATTCCTAAGTATTCAATTCCAATGCATTTTATGCAAACAGACAAGCCTTAGGATTGAATGATGGACAACTTAATCAGTCTGATTAATTTGATCAAATGTGATGATCATTAACCCATTTAAAAATTGAAAGAATTCAGATTTTTTTTTTAAATTTATAAGACTGTCAATGGGTCTAAGTCCAGTGGGGGCCTAACCTAGATCCGAATCACCAGGCCGCGCCCTGCACTGGATATGTATCTCTGATGTAGGTCTAACTGGGTGGACCACATAAATGTTTTAAAAGTCCTGAAACCCTTGCAATTCTTATTGCTATTGTCATCCCTGAAAGGATCAGCTTAGACTTAGCCAAAAAAAAGAGAGAGAGTCGGCTTAGAATAAGGAAACTATGACGGTAAATATATTTTGTGAAAATAATGAAGTCAAAGGAGGGTTAGGATTGGACGTTGTTCATCCTTTTTTTTAGGGTAAATTAGCATAAAGTCCCTCATGTTGGTCTTGCAAGGCTTCCAGTCCAACAACTTTTCCTCTAATGCCTATGCTCCTTGCAGCTGTACATAGTTTGGCGAGAGGTCCCTAAATATGCCAGATCATACATTTGCATAACTGATTTGCCTTCTTACCGTTTGAAGTTATGTTATGAATCTAATCCCTAGTTTTACGCTCCTTAACTTAACATATAATGACTGATTTACCCCTGTAAACACATCAAGTTGTCTAACGGATTTTATTTCCTAGTCTTAGATCAAGTTTCGAAATTCAAATGGGAGAGAATATAAATTTATCTGAGTTTGAAGTGAATTTATCTGGCTTTCTGTCACAACTTAGATAAATTTGTAAACAATGAAATAAACTCAGATAAATGTATCTGACTTCTTGACAAAAACTCAGATAAATTTATAAGTAACGAGAAATTTATCTGAGTTTGCGATAGAATACTGATAAATTTACATGACTTTGTCTTACCTAGACATAATTTTATGAAGTTATATGTGTTTCCTATGTTATACAGATTGCTAGGATTTAAAGATAATCACTGTTTGTAAATGTTGTAATATTCAGCTTAGTTATGTGTTTTCTATGTTATACAGATTGCTAGGATTTAAAGATAATCACTGTTTGTAAATGTTGTAATATTCAGCTTACTTCTTGTTTGGATTGAAAGAAAATGAATTAGAGGAAGAAGAAGATGACTCAGATAATGAAGAAGATGAATCAGAAGAAAAGGAAGGAGGAGGAGGAGGAGAAGAACAAGAAGAAGAAATCAGGTAAACCCTGTAGATAAATTTATATACAGATTGTCAAGGTTTAAAGAACGCTTCCTTCCTTCTTTGACAAGCTTCTGCGATTTAGTCTGGGATAAGGGATTAAGAGGGGCATTTATGGACTTTCCAAGTATATAAAACTTGAGAAGGGACCTTCGCCTCTACGAAAATAAATCATAAACCGTTCGCAATAGAATGCAATGTTGAGGGACGTCCAACCAAACACTCCCTTTTTTTTTATAATACTTCAAGTATTTAATAGATAAAGCCCAAGGATAACATTTTAAATTTCCAGGTATCTATTATATCTGCATAAATTGTCATTGTCATTATAATTTTATCACATCTCAATTTTGCTAGAAGAAGACCCTTTCAAAACCTATTCAGGTCAATTTTTATGCTTCCAGGCATGCCATGGCGAGTTGGGATCCTCAACCGCAGTTATGACCCAGTTGCCGTGTAAAACTTTGCTGGAAATCCATCACAGGGCTCACATAAAGAAAATCAACGGACTGTTCAAGGTAAATCACATCCCCTCCAATCATACATTCTCAAGTTTCAGCTCAAGAGGAGTGGGTCAAACCGTCAGATTGACTACTCTGATAGAAAAGTGATTAGGTACTGATGTGGCATTGTGGTTGACGTGTGTTTATCACATTTTAGCCATAGTGCTCAATCACACAATGGGATCCATTCCTTTCTAATTGAAACTTGAGGATATGTGAATGGAGGGGAAGAAATACAACTCCAATGGTCTGGATCATCTCTATATGAGCCCTATGATGGAGTTATAAAAAATTGTTATACAGTAACCACGTCAGAGCTGTGACATAGGATTAGACTCATGTCTAGGAGGAATGCAATGCTATTCCAAGTCCTTTTTTTCTTGTGCTCCAACCAAGAAGGCTGGGACCCAAGAGAGAGCCTACACACGCGAGAAGGTAGCCCACTCAAGTGGAAAAGTAGCCCACACTCACAGATAGAAAGCCTACACACGCTAAAAGAGAGGGCATGCCGAGGGTTCAAACCTAAATAGCCAAGTGCGAACTGTCACTCCTTACCACTTAGGCAAGGATCCATTCTCTCAAGGGCGTTGCATGAATGAAAATGGGATAAACCATTCCTGAAAATGACATTTTTTTTATAATGACCTAGGGCTTTATCCAAAATATACAAAACTTGTTGAAATAGATCTGTTTGAATGTAGATCAGATTTTTCTTACCAGTATAGGATCAGATTATACCGAATAAATGTAGGTTGAGTTTGAAAAGAGTTAGCCCGCAAGGCCAAATTTCCAAAAAAAATAAAAGAATGAAAAGGAAATCACGTAGCAACTCCCGCTCCCACATCCCTAATAGGGTAGTTTCCAATTACCTCGCTTGATCACTGGGCTAACTAAGTAAAAACAAAAACAAAAACAAAACAAGAAAAAAGAAAAATACCCACCCTAGTAAGTATGGAACATACATAATCTTTTCCTCACCAATCTCCGAAAAAAGTACATGCCTCACGGCTAGGTTTTTTGGTTTTAGGTAAAGTCTTACGGGTAGTTGGAAAGTTATCGAAAGCTAGCCGTTGCATCTTATGATTACATTTTTAAAATAGATGAATTTAAGCACTTTTGTATATCCGCGAGCAGTAATTTCTACATTGGCTAGCCGTGAGGCTACCCATAGCTAATCGTGAGCCAACCCACAACCAATAGTAGATATTCAGATTTTATTTGCTTGGGGAACTGTTAACCTAGGTCTTTGGAGGTTTGTGACTCATTGACCATGGCCCTGAAAGAACTTGCTGGCACGCGTCCTTCTTCCTCTTTGTGCTTCTATTTTCTGCACGCGGGCCCGAGGTAGAACTGATCACGTGTTGCTTGCAGCTAGTTCTGATCACGTTTTACTTACAGTAGAACTGGCACGCGAACTGGAAAAAAAACTTTCTTCCGAATCAAAAGTGAGACTATTGTAACTTTCGAAGTTGCTCTGATACCACACCAATATGGAATCAGCAACTTCTTTCAATTGAAATCAGAGCTTGATATGTGCATTTGACGGTTCGGATTTTGTGATAGGGCTGTGAACCGATCGGATTTACGTCTTCTTTCTCGTGAGCATAGTCTCGTTTTTTTCTCATTCTGTTGCAGAAAATAGAAGCACAAGGAGGAAGAAGCACGCATGCCAGCAAGTTCTGCCTCGGGACCGCGTGAAGAAAAGAGAAGCAGAAGGGCGTCACGTCCCCCAAAATAAGAATCAGGGAAAAACGTGAAAAATAAATCAAATTCAAATTCCTGTGTTTAATATAACACAAGCTTCCAAAAGTGGACCCACAAAAAAAAAATTTCAATATGTGATGAGTCAAAATAAATTTCATTAAATGTAGCGGAAGCTTTATTCAATTGGTAATCAATGTTCCTAAATGAAACCCAACACAAAAATCAAATAAATATTATTAGTTATAATTGCATAATTATAAAATTTCTAAACAACACTAAAAGAAAGTTCATTTATATAATTCTAAGATGACGTTCTCTCTTGTGCTGGCTCAGACGGCTCCAAAGCCATCTCCAGCATCCCACTCGAGTTCATCAGTTGGCTCAAACGTTTGAAACGCTTGATCCTCCTCCATCTCCTGGGTAAAGTAGAGCTCGGTACCTATGCACCAAGTATTACAAAGTAAATAGCAAGAACATAATCATAATTCAAAATTTAATACGATAACGAGAAGAATATAGACAAGGGTGATCATAATGAAACAATGATAAATATAATAAAGAGAACGAATGTCTGACATAAAACCAAATGACACAAAGGAGCAATATAAAATCACACGGTGACAAGTGTCCTCGTTGTGGGTGGTCAGCCCTAAATAAATCGGGAAATCCCGTCCATAACATCGGTGGTCATAAACCGATCAAAATAAAATCAGGATAACCTGTCCATAATCAAAGCGGATTATAAGTGATCCGGTCACATCGGTGATCAACCGTCCATATATCGATCTGCAGTCGTCCATAAAATGACCCACATATACACATAAACATATATTCATAATAGACCTGATTAATAATGCTCCGACACAAGAATCCTAAGTCATATTCAAATAATCACTCATGTATGCAAACCCGAAGGTCAAAGAATAACCACAAGCAAATCCTAAGGTCAAACATAAGGTCTCGTACCCAATAACCACAGGAATCTCTAATGGATAAAAGATCAACGCATCCCTTTTCCATTAATGGTGCATAGACCCAATTAAAGGTTTTCCAATAAGGATTGGTTGAGTTCGAATCCATTAGGATTTCCCCGAGGTCATACCAGGCACTAAACCCCACGTTGGTAAGATACCGCGTGCCAAGTCGGTATTTACTCGGTCCATAATTCAATTAATAAAATATAGTTCTAACACATAAAAAAAATAGTCAAAGGTTGTAATTTAGGTTTATAAAACAATTAGGCCCTTATTCCTAATTTCCATAAACAAAAGGGGCAATGTCAATTATTTCACCATACTAAAAGTCACATGGGATTACATCATCCCATGTCATCACCATGTCATCACCACACTTTATTCCCATCTTTATCATGTAACCAAGCCATCCCATTCCTTTTTTTTTTTTTTTATAATACATGACAGGTCCAACAAGTCATCAGGTCACCCTTTTATCTTCTTCCTTTACCAGCAAGTCAAAGCCACAGCAAAACCCATTACAGAACAAGTGCTGCACGCCTATGACAACAGGAAGCATAGAATAATGGCCCAATAGGTTACAACCCCAGATCACCCACACAACCAACGTCGCCCAGTTATGTAAGGACGGATGCCCGGACTGGATTTGTGATCAAATCACTCCGTGGACCCCACAACCAGATCAAGCAAAAGAAAACACCTCCATATGAGTCATGCCTCTGATTCCTAAACCATTAGATGGTGGGTCGGACAGGACCCACTTCTCACGGGTCCAACACCTCTAAGGTCGCCCGTGGGTCCTCCTCCGGATCCACGGATTAGATTGGTCATCGGGTGGCCCACCTGGGTTCCATGGCAGAAAAATATGGACAGTGCCAAACCGTGTAAACCCATCACAGATTCACTTTCTTCAACATATGATTCCGCCTGATATCACGGCCACTTGAAATTGTGGTCTCACGGTCTACAGAAGATGAAAAAGGGGTTTCTGGCATCTAAACAGGGATCGGTCATGGCAAAGAGGTTTGAAACACGATCTCATTACTAAAACAATTAACATCATAAAAAGAAGGCATTAAAGGTTTCTACATGCAATGACATGCCAATCAAAGAGAAACAAATATTAAATTTATAAACCATGATCAGGTACTTGCCTTTTACCGGGGTTGAAGAAAAAAACACAGATCCTAACCAATACCCAAACCGCGATTCCCACAGCGCTTGAGAATAATCCTACCACCGATCTGACAAAGAATATGGGAAAGGAATGCTCAGATGAACAGATCTATGGTATTCCTACCCAAAACCTAACATTGGAAAGAATAGGAAGATAACCTAAAAATATAGATCCACTCCTAATGATTTGAGGAGAGGGTTACCTAAGATAAGAAGATTGAATGAAGAATGCTGTATCATCTGATCTTGATTCTGATGGCTGGATCCTAAATCTGGTATGGCTTGGGAAGTTGAAAGAGGAAGAAGATGAAGATAACCGGGAGGAGTTGCAGGGATTAGTGGGGAGAGATAAGAAGGGTTTCGTTAAAAAGGGGATTAGGTTAAAAAGAATACTACTAGGCTTAAGTCATTGGGTCAAACTACGGGTCAGACCATCTACCCATTAACCCAACTCATCAATCTATGCATATAATCTAACGTGTGCCCCACTTAATCCTACCCACTTAAATAACTAAAATACATTCAATTAAAATAATAATAATATCTAATTAAAATATAATAAAATAATAAATATGTGGGACCGAGATCTTACAAAGGGTGTCTTTTCTTTCGCCCTGCCTCGGGACCTCGTGCCGAAAACAGAAGCAGAAGGACGTCTTTTCTTCCGCCACGAGACCAGCATTTACCCACCTCGTGCAACAGAAGGAGAAAAAACGAGACCGTGCTTGCAAGAAAGAAGACATAAATTCGGTCGGTCCACAGCCCTATCGCAAAATCCGAACCGTCAAACACACATTTCAGGCTCGCAAAATCCGAACCGTCAAACACACATTTCAGGCTCTGATACCAATTAAAAAAAAGTTGCTAATCCCATATTGGTGCGGTATCAGAGCAACCGGAAAAAGAACTTCAGCATAAGATGCCCATACGGGATTAGCAACTTCTTTCGGACCCATTTTAACTCACTAGTGACACTATCGTAATTGACGTTTCACCTAGCATTTACCTATCGATTTGCTCCTAAAAACTCTCCATACAATTTAGAGTTACCTTCTGAAAGCAAGCAGAAGACAAAATTGGCCTCAAAACCTTTAAAAATTTTCCCTCTTGTGGAAGAGAAAAAGTAGATGATGAGGGGCAAATAAGTTGAAGCATGCCATGCTGGGTAGTTTAAGAGGGGCAATTGCCCCCCAACTTTGATTATCCAACTCCCATCTCAAATGAGTGGAATGAAACCCCATAGTTGGCATCATATTTTGAAAATTCTAGCGGCTGGAAAATGTAGCCCCTCTCTTTTATTGACCTGTCTGCAAATTTTATTCTAATGGAAATTAATCCGACTATAAAATTGAACATATCAATAAAAATACTATATGCTCAACCTTTTTATAGGAACAACTACCATTCATCCAAAGCAGTCTGATACTTAATATATGGACACCACCATTGAGTCCACACCCCTCATATGAAGAGTGACTGACATGGTCCAAGGATTCTAGTTTGTCGACTCTTGATTGTTCCTCTTTTCATGACACTGGTGAATGATTATTAATGGGATCCACTCACCAATCAATGGTTATCACAGGTATCAAAGTCCATCAAATGATAATAAGTAATCAATCAATTGAGTTTCAACCATCCATGTCCAGAAACCGTTGCCCGTCAAACAATCACAAAGATAGGATAGAGATTGGGTTACATGCAAAAAACTTTACCAGGCTCCTACTTTGAACAAAAAGTGATGTATCTCTCAAGTCTCAATCCGAAGACAATGAGTAAATGAATGACTATTTCAGCAGTTTGGATTCATTATATGATCAACCCTATTAGTTTTCATATTTTAACTATTCTCAGTGTTAAGGAACTCTTTCTTTGAATATATTTAATTATTTTTAAATTCAGAAACTGTCTTCAGATAAAAAAAAACAAACTAATTAAAGTAATTAGTAAAATCCAATCATCGACTCCCCAAAAGAAAACCCCAACTAGCCACCTTCCGCTGACTATCTCTTTGCTCCACCACCAAGTAAATGCACGCACTTTAATTAATCAACATTATTAAACACATCTCCACAACTAAACACATCTCCAACTATCATATTAATATTATCTTAATAACATGACATACAAGGTAAAATGGGGCCCATTGGTTAACCACATAAAAAGAGATCGGTGCTTAGCTATGTACTGAACATCATCGATCATCACACAACTTACAAAACAAGAACCTCCAACATCTCAAAAGTTGTCGCAGCCCAAAGTGCCCACCACACTACACTCCACAGCCCACACACACTTCCTAAAAAGCAAGAAAAGTATTGAGCTACTGCATTTATGCAAACACTTCACGGAAAGGCACAGAAACAGATCGAGCTGTCTCACTTCTTCTGCATCTCCACGACCTTGGCCCATGCGGGTCGAGCCAGGATGTCTTGGCACCAAGCCGAGATATGCAGGCGTGAGTCGAAGAGCTCCTTGACCTGGGTCGTCATGAGATAATTCAGACATGGCAGATGGTGTAGGTCTGCAAGTGAAAAGCAATCTCCACCCAAGTACTTGCTATGGGCAAGCCGGGCCTCGTACACGTCCAAGACCTTGGCCAGCTTCTCGGACAATGCGGTCACTGCGGCTGGGTCCGTGGTCAACCCGTAAATGGGCTTGTAGAACAGCTCTTACACCAGCTTGGAGGCTTCTGGGTCGAAATGGTGGGCCTCCACCTCCATCCACACTGCTACTATCGCCATCTTCTTCCAATCCTTGCAGATCAGGTCCGTCCCTTTGCCAGCGTACTCGTGGCTTATGTAGTTTGTAATCGCCCTCGATTCTGCAGGGAATTTACAAGGGTTTCCACTCGGTCAATTCTTCAACCCTACTGAAAAAGGTTAAAAGACTAAAGAGACTTTTACCTAAAAAACTAAACTGAAGTGGATAAGAATATGCCCTTAGTTTAAACTTAGTGAGTTTCACTGGGTCAAATTATGTTAGATGGGACACACTGGGATAGATGATGATCAGATATAGTTTGAGAGTGAAAATATTTAAATCTGAACTAAAAAAACATATATGTTATACAGCAAAATAAATTATTCTAGGCTGAAGTTTAAAGTCCTCAGAAGTTTAACAGCAATATATGAGATAAACTTATATTTGTTAAAAACCAAACAATCGACAATGTGTAAATTATTGAAAAATAGAATAAGTTTTTCATAAAGAGGTTATGGTATGTTTGAATTGGTTAAATTAGTACAATACAACAAAACAAAGCAATTTTTTTTTTCTAAAAAAGGGTTTCCAATCCTTTTGAGCCGGACTAATCCCTTCGATGATATAGATAGATGCTGGGTAAAACCCCATGTGTTAGTACTAGTGAACTCAACATTCAATTCCTAAAGAGGGGAAACCGGGTATAGATATCAAGACATCTAAAATCCGGAAGAGAGAGAAACTGTGGTCCTCACCATTCGGCCAATCCCTCGGGGTTAATAGTAGTTCCTCCTTTGTTGAAATTGTAGATAAATAACTTCTATTAAATTGTCTTCTTCATATTATTGCTCTTGCGAATCGGTCTCTTTTTGTCAGCGACGGTATATTATATATATATATATATATCAAAACAAACGGGGAGATGGGCTGTGGAGGGTGCCACGGCATCACCCACATGAAAATACTTATAAAAATACACAAAGCTTTGTGTTTATTGTGGGCCACTACACCTCCCAAATCTCCTCCCTAAATCTCTCCATTTATATTAATATTATAATTTCATAAACCTACATTTCTAAGATCATTGTAATTTCCCCTAAAACCTCTCTTTTCCTAACTTTTCTATTTTTTCTTCTTATCTTAATCCTCAAATCACTCTCTAATCTTAATCCATCCTAAAATCTGTTTAACCAATCCTCTTATCCATGTGATTGAAATTCACAAGCTGGGCCCCACATAATTATAGGTATGTAATTGCTACTAGTTTCCATGCCTTTTGGTTTCTAATTGGCTACATGGCTTGCACTACAGGCCCGTCGTGTGAGATTGCTACTTCACAAAGGCATGAAACAGCTTAATTGAAGTAGCCCACCATATGTCATTAATCACATAAAAACGTATAACCCAATGATATACATGAAGCTCTGAAATTTTTACCGATGGAAATCTTATAAGAAATTCCTAAGCCTCACATGAGAGAGTTTACTTCACAAAGACTTGAAGTGTACTTGAAGTGGCCCATCACATGCCATTGATCCACAGAAATTAACATTGATTAAAGGAGGACCACAGGAGTTGGATGATCAATGAGGAAACAAATAGGCCCCAAAAGAAAATAATATGCATTTGCGAATGCAAGTTATTGATCATGCTAATTTCTTCTTTGAGGCATCGCTAGGTTCTATAATAAAAGATATGCACTCATTCGAACTGAATTTAGTAAGGAATTGGAGTTCATATTATTAAAGAACTCAATTTAGGAAAACAAATGCACTCCTTCGTACTCAATTCATAATGAATTTATAATGATATTAAGAGGATGGTCATCATTCTATGTTTCTTTGAGGGTTTGGTAAGCTTCGTGAATGACTTGGATGGTCTTATATAGGGATGGTAAGGAGATGGGTCATGATTGGGTCAAACTCATTTTATACCCACCTCATTTGACATCCTAAACCTACACCACTTTATAGTGAATCTGATATCATTAATTTCAAACCTGCTCCATGACCTTTCATTGAACACCATAGCCACACACACTTGCCTAATATATAATGGGCTGGATTTGGTTTGATGGTAAACTCATTGCATAAAATGCCACATTAAAGAAATAAAATATTAAATATATATATTATATTATACATATAATAAATATAAATTATTTATTTATTTCTGTAAAATATATTCTTTTCCAATAATACCTTAGAAAAGAATCACATATTTCACAATGTTTTTTTAGCCCGGGCACCATACCTATCCATTTAATTTGTAAGCTTACGCTTGTAGGGCCCACCATTGGTCTATCCAAATTAGCCAAACACACGACCCCTATAAATTACACATGTCGGTCAGATCTGGATTTACTAGACCGTTGGATCGACTGTGTACCGATCCGAATGGACTATTGACCATTAAACTTCTAAAGCTAGATGTAGATGGTAGAAACCACGGTTGATACTATTTTTTTATAAAGAGAATGGTCCTATGGAGTCCTTGAAATCCCCCCATCCCCACCCCCATGTGGGCCCCACCTAAGCTTTAATTTAGGAGAGCTATTTCATAAAGACACGCATTCATACTGGTGTAATGGTCAATGCATTTAAATTCAATGGGTCGTAATGTTATGTAAATTTACTTCATTTCATATTTATTCTCATCACATGTTAAAATTTCTAATATTCAAAGATAATAAATTTTTTTTAGCTTAAATTTATTTTATCTTAATAATATTTTAAAAGAATTCTTAAATTTTAATATATTCTCATTTTGGCCCGTACTTAGCACATGCGTTTGTTGCTAGTATATATATAGAGAGAACTTATCCGGTGCGCGCCTCATGTATGTAACATCCCATTATGCAACGCGTTTTCAAACGTTGGATGAAATCCAATGGCTTTCCAGCTGTTCAGCAACTTTCCAAGTTGTCTCATGAAAAATTGACTAAATACACTAATATCTCATGATATTTTGAAAGTAAATTGGCCAATGAAATAACATTTAGCTTCTCAAGTTGTCTCATGAAAACGGCTCGTCCTTTTTTAACTTTTCAACTTTTTCATTTTTGGAAGTCGTGCAGAGAGAATAGAGTGGATCATTCTTAATGGATGGAGTGGATTTCTGCAACAAAACCCTATTGTGGTCAGTTGTTGTAGAGAAAATAGGATCGGATTTTGCAGGGGACCTTTGTTGTAGATCCTCAGGGGAAAGTGGGGATTTTGGGTATTTTTCACCACCACCGAAGAAAAGGCCAAGTTTCTGTCGTGAGCAATAATGTAGCATTGTATTGTCGTCGCTACTGGAGAAGAAGACACAGGGGATCATGACTCGAGTTTTCTTGAAGCAGCAGCAATAACGATAGGTTCTATCAAGTGTCAGCGAGAGGCTCATATCCGGTTTCACTGTTTCAAAGGGCCATACCGTATAATGTTTTTACAGATTATCTGTGGAGGGAAATGTTTTAACAAGTTAGGATGGAGACCTCTAAGATCGGGATCGTCTGCAGGAAAGGCTTTCAGAAAATAGAAGAACCTTGTCTTCTCTTCCAATCCGAAAGAGTATAGAGTTGGAGTGAAAGCGAGGTTGGCCATCCCTGTTCGTCTTCTGTGTTGATATTGGGCTTGCAGCTTGTTACTTGTGAAACGAAGAAAGTCGCGAAGACATTCAAGTCAGAAAAGGATGAGTCGTTCTCAAGAAGCTAAATGTCATTTTATTGGCCAATTTACTTTCAAAATATCACGAGATATTATTGTATTTGGTCAATTTCTCATTAGACAACTTGAAAAGTTGTTGAACAGCTGGAAAGCCGTTGGATGTCATCCAACGTTTGAAAACGCGTCGCATAAAGGGATATTGAGGCGCGCACCTGATAAGTTTTATATATATATATATATATATATATATGGGAGATGCTCTTATGAGAGATTGGGTGGGGACCTTCACATCCATATCCAATGCCAATAATTTAAATGTGAAGGCCCCCACCTCTATTACTCATATAAGACTAGCCTAATAACATGTGTTCAGCATGGCATCTCCGCTGTAAAATAAATATTCAAATATTAAAAACAATTACCTCTTTCTATAGGGCAACTTGTATAAACTATAAATAGAAAAATTAAAACAGAAAATGAATAGTTACATAAAGCAACAACTGAACACATGAGTTGTTTGATGAAAAAAATGAGTGGGTAGTTACATGAGTAGTGGAGAGAGAATGTGGAACCATAACTGTGGGTCAAAATTAAAACTGCCGGTCTAAAGTAAATCCAAAAGTCTCCTAGCTTAATATAGTATAATTGAGTAATTTTGTGTTTTCATCAATGCAACTTTTGTTGACAGTGCTTGAAGTAAATGATTGACAACAAACCCAACAAATTATTTACTTTTGATATGGAATGATTTACTCCTATGAATTCAACACCATGACCATAAAAGAAGGGAAGAAAGAAAAGTACGCACATTCCAATGCTAGGAGTATCAAGTGCACGTAACATGTTTGTTGTAATGCTCAAATTAGGTGGCCAATGAATATAAAAAGATTGAGAGATTACACTTTTAATGATAAAAGGGCTATATTACAACTTACGATCTCTGATTAGATCGGTCACTACATCAAAGTCAGTTTCATATCTGCTGAGGATTCTCACTTTTTATTGCACACTGTGAGCAAGGGCGAGATCATCACCAACAGATGAAGAATGGAAGAAGAGGGGATCATAAGTTGTGGTTTGGAAAGCACGCTTATTCTGACCTGCCATGAGGATATGGAGATCTGGGAGAGCTTGGAGAGAGATGCATGAAAAAGAGACCGAAAGGAAAGCCGTCGTCAAATGTGATTTATTGAAGCGTTTCCTCTGAAACGTTATTGCAATGGGAGACGTGTGATAAGTTACACAACCGGAATGTAAAAGGTTAGAAGGAGAGAAATTACTAAAGGCACGTTGAAAAGTCATTTGGGAAGGTCAAAATCAATTAAATAAATTGAGGTTGATTTTCCTTAATTGAAACAGCAGCTTTCATATATAAGAATTAGAGACAGCTGTGAGCATCTCCATATTATATATATTAAAGCAAAGGAAGAGGTGGGCTATGAGGGGTGCCACATCATCCCTAAAAGGTCTCTCCTTTCAAAGAAATATAGAAGAAAAAAAATGCATGCTTTGAGGTTCATCCAACGATCCCTCCTCACTAATACATGGAATACTTGTATATGAATTTTCAATCTCCAAAACTCTCTCTAAGGCCTAAAATATCTCTTTGAATTCCTAAAATCTCTTCTTAATTGTAGGAAACCTTATCATCTAAATAGAGCACAAAAACAGAATATGGGATTTAGATATATAGATCGTCTTAGAGTGATCTCATCCATCCATAAAAAGAGTACAAGGCAATCTGGACCGTCCAATTGCTACATGGGTGTGCCTAATTTTTCATGTGGGCCCATTAATGGATGCCCATCTCGGCTTGATTTTCCATTGGTTGTTAATACCTGTCAATTGATCTAGGATATCTAGCTATACGAAATACTATCCATCCAGTCCATTCAATTTTTGATGATGTGGCAAGATAAGGAATACTTGAACTTGCTCACCACCTGTAAAAAATACATGAGACCCGCCATCTTTAAACACAACATGATGCACCTTTTATGAATTAGGATAAGAGACCCACTTTTAAATATTATCATGTGTCCCACAAAGGCTCCTTGGAACACCACATCAACAAGAGCCTACTGTCCAAATGTCCAATTGGACACACCTTTAGAGATTTGGATATGGGGCTTACCTATAGATGTTACATCATGTGACCCCACTAAGGATCCTCGGAATGCCACATCAACAAGGTCCCACTGTCCAATTAGACACACCTTAAAGGAATTAAGATATAAGGCCCACCTTTAGATGTTATATCATGTGACCCCACCAAGTTGGTTATTCTTTTTTTATTAAAGTTATATGTATATAATAAATATAAATAATTTATTCATTTATGTAAAATTTATTCTTTTCCAATAACATCTCAGAGAAAAAAATCATAATTTCATTATATTCTTATTTATTTAGCCGCGCACCACACCTTTCTAAATCTCCTCCCTAAATCTCGTCATTTAAATTTTTTATAATGGTGGAGAATTTGATTTTCTAATCTAATCTAATCTTTATAGCTAAAATTTATCATCTTCAAATTACAGATTTAGATGAAAGTTAGTGTACTCTCTCTCATTATCCTTTTTATAAATTATTATTATATCAAGATATATTTAGTACCATACCAAGAGAAGTATAGGCAAATGTAGTGATATTATCTACAGAAACCCCAACGACCCTTTTTCTTTCCACACTATAACTAAAAAATGATGATGATTCAGAAAATCCTTTCCACAAACTCAAGTGGGGGCATGGAGTACAAAGGTGTATATGGCTTCAATGCAAGTAATTTGATCACGATAACAAATCAGGAAACTTATATTTTATTATTGTATATTATGGAAATTCTAAATTTTTTTTATATTTACATCATGATTTCAAAATTATTATATTATTTTTTTCCATAAATCATGTTTTTGGTTTATTGTCACAACGTGCAATAGGAACATACTATTATTTTTTTAATAAATGGCAACTCTTTTTTTTTCTTAGATTTATACTTTTTCTATTAATTAGTTCTCATTTTTTCTATTAATTATTTTTTCAAGCACCACAATATCTTTCAATTTGGATTTTAAGATTATTTTTTATAGGTCGTATTTTTCATCTAATGTACTTTTCTATCAAGTTTTGAAGAAAGTTAAAAAATTAAGGGTTAGTGAGGTGATTAAATTAAAAATAAATTTAAGACTATGCCTTCTTAGATGGATGTTTAATTTCATGTCCTTAATAAAGTTAGAAAATCAAAGGGTTGTTCAAGTAAATAATCTAAAACTGTGTCTTTCAAAATGCATTGATATTGTTTTTATTGAATTTTGTTATTTATAAAAGTGCTAGATATTTAATGTATATATAATAAAATACTATAAATTTTATAATGTACTCTAAATTTTAATTTAAATTTTAAATATAAGTTATATATAGTGTTTTAGAAAAAATGAAGTATTCTAAATAAATTTTATTTGGGGCCCAGGTTAGCACGGGCGTTTTTTGCTAGTATATATATATGTGGAGGATATTCATATGCATCTATCCCTCACTATAAGGTGATGGTACTTTCCCCTTTTTATATGAATATCCCTTTTATACTTCACCCTATATACTTGAAATCCCCATTTTGTACTTGAGAAATATCATTTGTGGAAACATCCCTCACCATATTATAAGGGATAAATGCATATAAATATTTTCATATATATATATATATAAAAGGAACAAATAAGGTGTCTAACGACCGAGCGAGCCACATAAAACGAATATTATCGGCATCCAAAAAAACCTATGGAGCCCTCCCGTTCTCATACCCCGCACCTAAATAATCCTCGACCACATGGGACCCTCTGATCCCGTGTTTGGCACCCATCAGAACTGATTGGCCCCTTGGATCGGTCGTGTATTCGTTTTGGTCGGTTAATAATTATCGGTCTTGATCAAGATGGTTTGGGGTGGGGGTTTGGCCGATATATTTTCATGAAGGCACAGATCACACACTGAACCTCGGTGTATACCATTTCAACACTCACATCGTATCATAATCATATCATGAAATGCAGAAGACTTTAGACTTTACCAAATAACTTGAGATCACCATCCTCAAGAGCTGGGACCTGACCAAATGGCTACACAACACCAACACCACCACACACAAAAAAAGTTAGAAAAAAAAAAAAAATCAATCAACTACATACAGTGTTCTAATCCGATGGATTCTATCTCTAAAAAATACACCCGTGTAAGGTGTATGGACAGAGTTGTGTTGTGGCTTACATTGAGAGAGATGAAAGGCTCCTTCTTGTGATCCCCAGTTGCCATGTTGACTGGTACCAACTCGAGCTCGAGCTCTTTCTCTATGAGGCAAACAATAGCCCTCATCGCGGCCGTCGACATCACGCTCCCGTGCAATTTTAGACACGCCATGACCGTCTGATTTTTCGCAAATGAGATTCAACACCTACTGTGGAGAGAGGGATACAAGGAGGAGAGCAAAGAGGTGTTGGGTTTCGTAGAGATAGATAAAGGAAGCGGACAGGGTTCTAGAATCCTCTATTGGGAAAGTAGAAATGGACGTGGATGATGAGATGATTACGGAGGAGACCCTCGGTCAGATTAATATAGTGGCCGACTTGTACCGTGGACTTGGGCACCTTCCACGTTCCTCCAATGTTTTTAGGTACTGGGGGTGAAGGGCTGGAATTTTTTCCTTCAATGGGGTCAAGATGGAAGATATGCCCATTGAAAGGACACGTGTAAGTCCCGAATAGTAACCTGGGCGGCTAGGATGGAAACTGTCAGAAAGTAGATGTCGCAGCGTACGGTGGGTCGGCTTTGAGGCATCACAATCACTATTTTTTTTTTTTTCTGTCCACTTGTATAGACCTGCAGCCGTAGGATCCAATCCTATCTAATTCGTTTCAATGTGTCTTTTCTAACTTAAAAAAAAAAAAAACAAAATTGCTTCCATTCTGACAAAAATGAGTAAAATAAAATGTGAACAGATGGAAAACGTGACTTCAAAAAATGGTTCGGGACTCACAGGGTGTGAAAGAACTGTTTTTTTTCCCTTTTTTTGGGGTAATAAGTGCAATTTTATGCTCATAAAATATTTACCCCCTTCTCGATAGAATATAGAAGTTAAAAGACTGCCATGATTTTCGACAGTCAACTGAAGGACTAAGTTAATCTGATAGGGAGCTGATTTTCATTTAAATCTTATCCGCAAAGAAATCTTTCTATTCAACCCACTCCTAATCATAGGAATGCCCAAGTGAGCTCCTTGAGTTGGAATTCATTTGCACTTTATGTTATGCAGTTTGCTTGTAGGCAACAAATTCAATATTATGTGTGTCGTTTATATTTTTCTTGATCACAGCCTCCAAAATTTTTAGATAATCAGATGTAAGTCTTACTCCTTGTCCATTTCGTGGCCAAGTAAACTCCATTTTTTTGCGTATCACTTCAACTTTGTTTCTAACAATAAGGGGTTACTCACTTGGTTGACAACCCCGCATGTCATGCCACTCTTTCGTCTTTGTGGACTTTCACTTCCCACTTATGTAAGTTTCCTTTTCACTGTGTCAGCTCTCTTGCCCCAGCACCCTAGGTTGGGGTACCAAAATTAAAAATCTTTATTTTGCATGCAAAAGTAATCATCATCCATGATCTAATTATGTTTTAAATATTATCTCTACTACATCT
This sequence comes from Persea americana, assembly GCA_029852735.1. NCBI lineage: Eukaryota > Viridiplantae > Streptophyta > Magnoliopsida > Laurales > Lauraceae > Persea > Persea americana. Next base: position 38,712,733 of record CM056817.1, read on the forward strand.
GGAAATACCCCGCCAAGTATCCTACTTTTTTCAGTTATCCTTCTTTTGCAAAAATTAAATCCCCATCATTAATTATTAACTAGTGAATATCCTTATAATTCTTTTGGTAGAAAATCGTTAAAAGAAAACAAAAAAATAGGTGTAGAAAGTGCTTGAAATTTTCGAGAGTTACTAAATACTTAGTATAGTGCTTAGTGGGTGAAGTCATTTAATAGTTGGTAATTCAAGTCTTTAAGTCATTGAGTCAAGTCCTCCTATGACTATAAATAGCCACACGAGGCGTGAGTGTACTTTTGTTCGCCTTCTCCACTTTAATGGTTTCTTCAGCTTGATATTTTGGGTTTTCTCATATGATCTTTAGCGCATAGTTTAGGGTCTATCTGGCCTCTAGGGCTTGTACATTAAACCAGTAATTTTCAATTATACAAATGATTCAAAACCATTTACAATACAAGGTAGCAGTTTTTCTTCATTCATTTTAAAAACAAAACATTCCAATAATGCTGCAAAAGAAGCCACTAGTTAACCAAAACTTCTTATCAATTTTTTTTTTGCAAAAAAAAGAAAGGAAAAAAAAACATTTCCCATCAATTAAAGGCGGTTCTTGATAACCTGTAGTTGCTTAGAGCCCTGGGCTTTGTTGCCCTCTTCCCAAGCTTATTGTAGGGTCTCTTCTTACCTGTATGTGCAGGCAAACTCTTTCCACATGTGTGGGCCTTCTTACGGGCTATAGGTCCATTGAACGGGTACCCCCAATAACTATAGTATAGGGCTAGAGCGTAGATCCAGAGGCAGTTATTATTTTATTTTTGTTAATAGCAAAGGCACTTAATTGCAAAGAGGCAGATTATGGTTTATGGAAAAGCCCGAGATCAGTCAACTCAAACATACCGAGAATTATCGACATGGGGTGGGAAATAGACTCTTTTTTTTTTTGGTAAAAAGATATTTCATTAAAAAAGCACAAGAACAACAGGAGAGAAAAAAAATACTGTTAACCCCTAGTCAAAAGGATACCAGAGGCCCAATTCCAGTCTACATCATGTCTACTAGAAAAGCAAAACTTAACAAGTTTATGAGCTTGCTTATTTGGAGCCCTAGGGATAAATTCAAAATATACAGAGAGAAATAAGGAAGCCAAAAATTTAATGTCTAGAATAATTGAGTTAATGGACCAATCAAGGCCTCCATTCAAAGCATAAATCACTTCTTGAGTGTCCGTCAAGACATGAAACCCAATAAAACCATTCTTCCAAGCCTTTTTTAATGCAGCTAAGACCACCCTCTGTAAAGTCAAATAGTATGTCAAGAATCAAAAAGGCTGTCAGAGAAATCTTTCCCAGAGACATACTTCACTATAGCAAGAATGATTCTCGCTATAGCGAGAGTGGCGAACGATCCTGAGGCAGATTGACACTTGGCAATAGCTAGGGTAGCACAGAAAGTCCAATCTGATCTGGACTCTATGTGCAAGTTTGAGATGGACTACTATTCTGAGTGGATTATGATTAGGAGTCTTAAACACGGATTTGGGGCTATAAATTGGGTGTTTCTCACATCCCAAAAAGACGAAGATCATCTCTCAAGTTTTGAATTAGTGATCTAATTGAAAGAAATTTTTTCTAGAGATTTTTGAAGAGTTGTGCTGCCAGATTCTCTAGAGAGTCAGTTTCTTCTGCATCCATTGTAAAAGATCATCTTCTTGTGTAGAAGATTTGAGGAGTCAAGCGCTGGATTGAGTTTGTTGCAATCAGCAGTGTGAAGTCATTGAAGTGTGAAGCGACACAAGGTAACTTCAGTCCTTAAGTAGGGGATATCTGGTGAAGAAATATGAGTTTCTTATAATTGTAAAATTCATAGTGTTTGATTAGATTTAATTCGGATTCGTGGTTTTTCACCCAGTTAGGATTTTCTACCTAAAAGTCCGATGTCCTTGTGGTGTGTGCTTGTGATTTTATTTCTGCTGCATATTTATTATTTTTGCACACTTTTGCGGTTGATTTTTTGAGTGGACCAATTTAAATATCTCGCGAACTCTAAACTTTCACTCTCGCTTCAACCTCCTTTAAAAAGAAGATTTTAGGCCATTCGATAGCACCTGCATCCATAATGACATCATTTAATATCATAACGAAGCCAAACAAAATATAACCTCCCTGGCCTTAAAGGCAGTATCCAAGAAGTGGTTGGAAGTCTTGTTTTATCATTTAACATCATAACAAGACTTACACACTAAAAGTCTTGTTTCATACCATACATAGGCATTCATACGATAGAGCTGGCTAGTGTGGAAGACTCGCCAAATAGCTTGAGGTCCCTATCCTCAAGAGCTGGGACCTGACCAAAAAGGCTACATACACAAAAAAGACAGAAAAAACCAATAATTATTAAGTTAGGATGATGGGACGAACTTGGGCTGTGAACATGCCTTATACACACACCCTTATTCCTTTTTTTTTTTTTTTTTTTTTTAAATGGATAAGAGTACTAAAGAAATATACTGATAAAGCTTCAAGCACTCAAAAAGAAATAAAAAAACGAATAAAGAAAGCCCACCAGCCACACAAGAATGACAAGATAACTTCAAATCCATGTTGAGTAGGCAACCTCCTTCCATCTCAGTATAATTTAATTTGGTCCATCGAAATGCCATGAAAGGGAGGGATGATCGAGTAGGCCACTATAAATTTTGAGATCCCCACCTTATACACCCTTATTTAGTGTATGTTAGGAGACCCTGCTTACGTTGAGACGAATGAAAGCCTCCTTTCTGTGTTCCCCAGCTCCCAAATTGATGGGGATGAACTCGAAATTGAGATCTCTCTCTGAGGCATGCGAGAGCTCTCATCGTAGCCGTCGAAAAATCGCCACCATGGAGCCTTAGACCAGCCATGAGCGTCTGATTTCTTGGAAAGGAGATTCAAGTACCAGTGTTTTAGAGATACAAAAGGAGCAGGGAAGAGGCCTATTTCTATCACAAAAAAGATAGAGCAAGTAAATGAAATGAAGGTGAATTCACTAGTATAAGTCTTATTCGTTTCATGTAACTAAATATTGTATTTTTATTAGTAATTTAAAATGTAGAACCAAAGGGGAATATCTAAAAATATTCATCAAATAACCTTCTCTCTAATGGGAATTGAATAAAAGAGAAGATGGAAAATGAATGTCCAGCCATCACTCTAGTAATTCAATACCTTTTAAAGTTGAAAAAAATAAATATATTTTTAAGTCAAGGTCCTATCTACATTTCCACCTTAATCCTTCAATAACACCCCATATCTTTCACCTTTCACCTCTTTAATAATCGTACAATTGAGTTCATTTCATCATAAATTCCTAAGCATTCAATTCCAATGTCTTTTATGCAAACAAACAGGCCCAATGATTGGATGATGATGAACTTAATGAATCTGAGTAATTTGATCAAATGTGATAATCATTAACCCGATTTTAAAAAGTGGAAGAATTCAGTTTTGTGAAATATATAGGACTGCAAATGGGTCTAAATCTAGTGCGGGCCCAACCTAGATCCAAATTCGCTAGGCCGCGCCCTGCAGTGGATATATATCTCTGACGTAGGTCTAACTGGGTGGACCACATAAATGTTTTAAAAGTCCTCAAACCCTTGCGATTTTTATTGCTATTGACATCCCTGAAAGGATCAGCTTAGACTTAGCCAAAAAAAAAAAAAAAAGAGTCAGCTTAGAATAAGGAAACTATGACAATAAATATATTTTGTGAAAATAATGAAGGCAAAGGAGGGTTAGGATTGGACGTTGTTCATCCCTTTTTTTTTTTTAATAATACTTCAAGTATTTAATAGATAAAGCCCAAGGATAACATTTTAAATTTCCCGGTATCTAGTTATATCTGCATAAATTGTCATTGTCATTATAATTTTATCACATCTCAATTTTGTCAGAAGAAGACCCATTCAAACCCTATTCAGGTCAATTTTTATGCTTCCAGGCATGCCATGGCGAGTTGGGATCCTTGGCCACAGTTGTCACCCAGTTGCCGTGTAAAACTTTGCTGGAAATCCATTACAGGGCTCACGTAATGATAATCAACGGACCGTTCAAGGTGAATCACTTTCCCTCCAATCATACATTCTCAAGTTTCAGCTCAAGAGGAGTGGGTCTAATCGTAGGATTGACTACTTTGACAGAAAAGCGATTAGGTACTGATATGGCATTGTGGTTGATGTGTGTTTATCACATTTCAGCCATAGTGTTCAATCACAAAGTGGGATCCACTCCATTATAACTTAAACTTAAGGATATGTGAATGGAGGGGAAGAAATTCACCTCTAATGGTCTGGATTATCTCTATATGAGCCCTATAACGGAGTTATAAAAAATTGTTACACAATAACCACATCATAGCTGTGACATGGGATTAGGCTCACGTCGGGGAGACATGCAATGCTGTTGCAAGTCCTTTTTTTCTTGGTACTCCAACCAAGAAGGTTAGGACCCAAGAGAGAGCCTACACACGCGGGAAGGTAGCCCACTCAAGTGGAAAAGTAGCCCACACTCACAGATAAAAAGCCTACACACGCTAAAAGAGGGGGTATACCGAGGTTTCAAACCAAGATAGCCAAGTGAGAACTGTCACTCCTTACCACTTGCGTGAAGATTCATTCTCTCAAGGCCGTTGCATGAATGAAAATGGGATCTACTATTCCCAAAAATGACCTTTTTTTTTTCTAATGACCTTGGGCTTGATCCAAAATATATAAAATTGGTTGAGATAGATATGTTTAAATGTAGGTCAAAATATTTTTACCAGTATAGGATCATATTATATAGATTAAATGTAGGTTGAGTTTGAAAAGAGTTGGTAAGGTGAAATTTCCCCAAAAAAAAAAAACATTCGTAAGGACTAGGTTTTCGGGTTTTTGGGTAAAGTCTTACGAGTAGTTGGAAGTTTATCGAAAGCTAGCCGTGGCATCTTAATGATTGCATTTTTCAAATAGATGAATTTTAGCACTTCTGTATATCCGCAAGCTGTAATTTCTACAATGAATAGCCGTGAGGCTACCCATAGCTGAGCGTCAGCCAACCCACGGCTAACAGAAGATCTTCAGATTTTATTTGCTTGGGGAACTTCTAACAGGACATTGGAGGGTTGTGACTCATTGAACATGGCCCTGAAAGAGCTCGCTGGCACGCGTCCTTCTTCCTCCCTGTCCTTTTGCCTTGGCACCGTGTGCAGAAAACAAAAGCACAAGGACGTCTTTTCCTTTGCCTCGGGACCAGCATTTACCTGCCTCGTGCAACAGATTGAGAAAAAACGAGACTGTGCATACAAGAAAGAAGACATAAATTTGGTTGGTCCACATTCCTATCACAAAATCCGAATCGTCAGACATATATTTCAGACTTTAATACCAATTGAAAGAGTTTATTTTTTTTATTTTTTATTTTTTTAGCTATCAGAGGTTTCTCAATCATTTGGATTGGACTAATCCCTTCAGACCCAGAGAGAAGCCAGATAAACTCCCTTGTAACTCCAGCGTGGTAGTGCAGTTTCAAACCCACAACCTTCAGGTGCAAACCGTGATCCTAGGCCAACTAAACTATCCCTTGGAGTTAAATTGAAAGAAGTTACTAATCCCAAATGGGTGTGGTATCAGAGCAATCGGAAAAAGAACTTCAGCATAAGATGCCCATCTAAGATAAGCAACTTCTTTCAGACCCCTTATAACTCACTAGTGAGACTATTGTAAGTGATGTTTGACCTAGCATTTACCGATCGATTTGCTCCTAAAAACTCTCCATACAATTTAGAGTTACCTTCTGAAAGCAAGCAGAAGACAAAATAGGCCTCAGAACCTTTCAAAATTTTCCCTCTTGTGGAAGAGAAAAAGTAGATGATGAGGGGCAAATATGCAATGTATCAAAACAACTTAAAAAAATTTGAGACTTTGTCTCATGTATTCTCAATAAACAAAGACGTTGACATGGGTCAATTAGACGTCCCCTCCCTCCCTCCGTCCATGCTTATGTTTTTAGGGCATGGAGCTTACTTTGAGCCAATCCAATCTTTTCACACATACCGCCTCCATGAGTTTGTATAAAGTCCAAATTTGACACTAATCTAACTTTTACTCACCATTAGATTGAGATCACAAGAAAGTGATTCATCTAAAATCATTAAACTTTGAAACCATGGATCAAGGGGATAGTATGATCTAATCAAATTGAAAATTTTCGCATAGATAGATCTCATCATTTTAGATTATTCTATTCAGTGGCATACCATAGTTGTCATTCACAATTGTGGGCCCAACTGAGAGAGGTGCTCGAAAGTTGTCTAGCACTCCTCTTCTATAAATAGCCACATCGATAACAAAAAATGGAAAAAAGCAAAATTTTGAATAGTGATTATTTTATATATAAGACCAACAATTTTCAATAATACAAATGCTTCAAACCTTTTACAACCTCAAGGTAGCAGTAGGCCCAAGTGCTGGCCACCTCACCCTCCACACGCACTTAAAAACCAAATATAAAAAGCATTTTACCAATATTGGTAGTTTATTCGAACACATTAAAAACAGGAGAGGGAGAGGGCAGCAATCTCCACATCACTTCTTCTGCATCTCCAAGACCTTGGCCCATGCGGGGCGAGCCATGATGTCCTGGCACCACGCAGATACGCGCGTGCGCGAGACGAAGAGGTCCTTCACCTGCGCCGTCATGAGATAGTGGATACAAGGCAGGTGGTGCAGGTCCGCGAGCGTGAAGCTCTCTCCAGCCAAGTACTTGCTATGGCCGAGCCTCGTCTCGTAGACGTCCAAGACCCTGCCCAGCTTCTCGGTCGACGCACCCACCACGCCTGGATCCGTGGTCATCCCCAACATGGGCTTGAACACCAGCTCCCACACTAGATTCGAAGCCTCTGGATCGAACTGGTGGGCCTCCACCTCCATCCACACTGCTACTGTCGCCATCTTCTTCGATTCTCTGTAGATCAGCTCCGTCCCTTTGCTCGCGTGCCTGTGGCTAATGCACTTTGTAATCGCCCTTGATTCTGTACCAATTGATGTGAGTCAAATATACGGAATATTGCCTGGTTGTCCTTCTACCCTCATTCTCAGGGGGAATTTTTTATGTTGTGAATTCATAGATGATGTGATTGCCTGTTTTCTTCGCATTTGCTAATGTCTTTTTTTTTTTTCCTTTAGCTAGAATTCCAAATTCATGCAACGGAAAAGTCTGTTATATAAATTCTTTGAGTTCTAACAAAGAAACTGAAAAAATCCTAGCTTCATATATACCATATGTGTTAGTTTTATTGTCATTTAAACATGGAAAGCCCATGTAATCTCCTTTCGGGTCAGATTTGGATCCAGTTTGACCCACTCGTACAACGGCACTTTAGACCTTGAAACAACAATATCTACCTACACATGCAGACAACAGAGCACGCATTATATGTCGAAGACTCACCGAATAGACTGAGATCACCTGCCTCAAGAGCTGGGACCTGACCAAAGGGCTACACAACAAGAACCAAGAACAAAAACAGTAAAAGAAAAATCAATAGTTTTACTATAATCCTTAATTAACAATACACCCTTAGTGGGTCAGGTCAGTGTATGGTAGGAGTCATGGCTTACGTTGAGAAGGATGAAAGGCTCCTTTTTGTGTTCCCCAGCTCCCATGTTGATGGGAACAAACTCGAAATCGAGCTCTTTCTCTTTGAGGCATACGAGAGCCCTCATCGTAGCCGTTGAAAAGACATCACCGTGGAGCGTTAGACCGGCCATGACCGTCCGATTTCGTGCAAAAGAGCTTAAAAACCAGAGTGTAGATACAAGGAACAGAGAAGAGGTGTGGGGGTTTTTATAGAAGGAAACACTAGGGTTCTAGGCATTGATCACAACATATTGAATTTAGGATGGCTTCCATAAGCTATACGGTCAGTTTTCCCATTTGGACTTGCAGTTGTTGGGTCCTGAATAAAGATTGATAACGTAAGTTCGACACTACATTCCACGTTGATATTAAAAATACCGAAAGGGTACATTCCACGTTTGATCAAGAAAGTGCCGGACCCAACCCAAATTACAGGCAGGACTTGTATTTCCCAAACCTAAATTCAATTAACGGCGCACACACAAGTAAGAATCGCCACTAATTGATTGTCGCCCAAGTGCAAGGCCGCGATTGTAGTAATAACCGGTGAAACCGGATCGATCCACGGAGAGTTTATTTATCGCAAAACCTGTCCTAATAAAAAAAACTAGTTCTAGCCTAAAAAAAACTATACAAATCAAATTTTCTAATTGAATTAAGAATTAATTACAAATATGAAATATTAATTACAATCAAAGAAAATTAAAATCCTAATTTAGAAACCTAATCTACCCACTGCATCACCATAAGATTTATTAGCCCAACCAATTGCAATAATTGTTAATGTGCATAAAATCAAAAAATAAAATAAAATAAAATCAGAGAATAAAGAAATTGGATTTTAATTCTAAAACTTTGCAATAATTACTTTGCTTAATGCCATCAAGAAAAATCAAGACCACCGCACCAAGTGCGCACTGTCACTACGCACAAAAATTTAATGTTGACTCATTGGTGAAGACCAAGACCCCATAAACTTGATTTATGAATGAAAGACCCATTATAAGCAAATAACCATTACAAAATTCTTTTAATAAAAATAAAGTGCATCCAACCTTACCATATACACAAGAAACACTAAACGGAGGAGAGGGACTCGCAGTCTTGAACGGCGATCCAACCGGCTCTCGTTTCGCGATCTGAAATCCAAACAAGGGAAGATGATGAATGGCTGGTCCGATAGTGGAGTGACGATAGCAACGGCGGTGGCGCAACGGTGTAGCAACCCAAGTGGTGGTAGCCTTAGAGAGCCTTGGGTGAGTGAGGATGGTAGGGGAGAGATGGAGAAAAAAGTGATGGAAAACGGGGAAAGGATGTTGCTGGTGAAAGGATGTTGCTGGTCGTCCAAGAGAGATTGGAGGAGTATGGAATTGACATCCAGCCCTCTTTTTGGGCTCTTTTTATATCTTTTTGATAGCTTGGGTTGCAAGGTACTTGACTTGGGTAAGATTTAGTAGTATGGGGTCCAAGTTGGATTAGGATTAGGAGGGTTTTTGAGAGATTTTCTAGGGGTTGGCCCACAATCCTAGTAAAAATAGGATTGTTCTTATCTCATGCAACTTCCTCTCTTGGGTCCCACTTTGGTTAAGAATCAATTCAAATCTGAAATTTCAGATTTGAAACAAATTTGGATGCTTGTGGGGTCCCCCTCATGGACGTGTGAAATTATGGGATGGAGTTGTTGGACCTGTAAATGCTTATTAGGAAGAATCTTGGGTTGCAAACTTTCAAAATTTGAGGCCTATCCATTTGGAGTTTAAGTGCTAAAATCTTGGATTCTTTGAATTTGTTTCCAACTTGGATTGCTAACCAAGATCTTCCAATCTTTTGAACTCTTCATGGCTGGAAAAAAATACTCTTAGCATGGCCCACTTCCTCTCTTCAAATCTGAATTTAATTTCATCCCAAACATGACATAGGAGTGGGCCATACTTGGAAGAATGCAATCTTGAACTATCCCATGCTTGGACGTCCCTACCTTGGAGGGATTTTTGCAAATTTTTTTCTTCTTTGATTGGCTTGATTTGAATCTTCAAACAAGGATAGTGTGGACCCCATGCAAAGCTTCAATAGCTTGGTTTTCCTTCTTTAATGCTTCAATTGATTCATCTCTTCCGCGGGTCCCAAGAAATCGATTTTTCCTACAAAAATAAAAATAATATAATCAATGATCAAAGAATTATTTATTTATGTAGGAAAAGAGTATTACAAGATGCGGGCTCCAATTCACACTGAATAGACGCATAATATTTCACCATTTTGTCAAGTTTTCTTTAATTAAATTAAAGGTGCAAAGAAAATTCATCATTTCATGTGTGAATAAAAAGTTATGAGAAATTTGTGACTTTTAATGCCAAAAATGGAGAAATTCATGATTTTATGTGAAAATGCAATTTTTGGATGAATTTTGACTCAAATTCAGACATTGATGCTCAAAAACATAAAATCATAATTTTTTACTAAAATGGTCCATGACTTGATGATTAAGTCCTTAATTACTCTAAAATGATGAGGAAATTCTGCATTTTTAAGGACTTATCACTAATCAAGGAGCCATTCTTGTAACAAGCCCTTTCATTTGAGTTTCTTCAATCTCTAATAAGTAGAGTTGAAATGTTGAAGTATAAAGAATTTGGTGTGATTCTATCATTCTAGCCATTGTACTTGGCTGGTTTATGAAATACTGTCGGGCAATGAAAAAAAAAATCAGATAATCCCAGATGTATAATCTGTCATGAATTTGGAATCTTAGACATTGTGAATTTCTAGTTAGAAATTCAACTCATCAAAAGGACCTTAGGCTCTTTTTTTCTTTTTTTTTTTCTTTTTTTGTTGTAGAAAAGGCTTTAGACCAAGGGAGATTAGGAGTTGAAGGAGTTTTCAGTGGCGCTCATTTGTTGAAGATCTCAGCTACTCAATATAAACTTTCTTACGGTGTTTTGGGTATCCAAAAGTATTGCTTTAATAGGAGTGAGTCTCATCGTAAGATTGACCACTTGATTAAAAATGTGATTCACACAATCTTATGCATTAGACATTATCATTTTCTTATGGTCAGCGTAACTCTTTTTAACGTAAAATCTGTTATATTGGGCATTTATTTTGAGTAGCTCCAATATTCCCAACTTTTTCTACCCGTGGAGTTCCAATTCAACTTAGGATTTCTCATAGTCAAGGCCTCAGAGGATCCCAACCCCAAAACTAATCATCACCCATAATCCAAGCACCAATAAAAGATTTTCCCTGCTCCATCATGAAATGCCACATCATGGACAATCCATCTGCACCAGGGCCCACCATATATATCATTGGCTCGGATCACAAAAATCAATGGCCGCAGATCTACAAGCTTGAGACACGATGATAAATTTCGATCTTATATGGCTCGCCGGTTCACCCATAATAATTAAGCCGGTTCAGCTGGGCAGTTCACGATATATGTCAACGACCTAAGTTCAACAATAAACGGGTTTAGTTGGGGGGGGGGGGGGGGGGGGGGGGAGAAGATATCCTATCTCTATCTATGACCTAAGCCATCTGCACAACATGATAAGGAAAATTATCTTGTACTATTGTCATATCTAGGAGTCTTGCCAATTTCTAACACACAAAAGCTAGACCGAGTAAATGAAAGGTAGGTAGGCTCACTAACACCCGGTGCATTTTTTTTTCACTAACACATTAAGCTAACAAATTCATGATTAAGTGGTGTTGGCACTTTAATTTCACAAATATGTTCAGAGATCGATCCCCGGATAGTCAAATTGAGGTATCACTCATATACAAGTAGTCCAACATTTTGACTGAGAGAGAGAGAGAGAGAGAGAGAGAGAGAGAGAGAGATCAGCTCGATTTAGTTTAGGAAAGAAAAGATCTGCTTAGGCAGGAAACTACTCTTACTTACCACAAATATATTTTGTGAAAATAACGTAGTCAAAGGTTAGGATTGATCCCAAAAAAAAAAAAAAAAAGGGTTAGGATCGGACATTTATCATTTCTTTTATCCTACATAATACTAAAGAACCAATTAATATTTTATGCATAAAGCCCAAGAGTAATACCAATCAAACGATCTCATATTAAGATTCCATTGTATCTAGTCATATCTGCATAAATTATCGTTGTCATTATAATTTTGTCACAGGAAGACCCTTTCAAACACTATTCCAGCGAGTTTTATGCTTCCAGGCATGCCCGGTAGGCTAGGCCATTGCATGTTAGAAAATAGAGCTGATTAAAATTTAACTGTTTGAATGATTTTTTTTTTCTAATGACTTAAAATAAAACTGTTTCAGTGCAGGTCAGATTTCTCTGACCTATGTAATATCAGATTAGATTGTATTGGTCAAATGTGGGTTGCGTGAGCGGGCAGGTTAGACTCTGAAGGGAAAAAAAATCCCGCACCCAACTAAAGTCAGTGCCTACCATAAGTATTAAAGAGGCAACTTACCATTAAAAGGGGTTTTGATATTTTAGTCCACCTTAAATTCAATTTTTTCAATTTCATGACCAAAATTAATGTCACGATAGTCACTTGACTCTCATCAACATATTTTTTTATACTTTTTTGCTTCATATCCCATGATATCATGGGAATATCATGGGATAGTCCCCTGATATTAAGAAATTTATTAGTTTTTGTATCATGCACTTTCCGCAACCAGCAAGCGAGTTTATTTATCACAGAGCATGAAAAATGACATTTTACGAAAAGTAAGTACACATTTGACTACCATTTCTCAAGTTTTATTATTCGTGAGATTTTTTCCTAAGATGTAGTATGAAAGCGATGACATCACGAAACAATTCCATGAGATCATGTTTTCTTACAACACGAACAAAGTACGTCACGCTTTTGCCGAGGCAAGCAGCACCAGAAAGAGAGTGCAATTATGAAATTGCAACCTCCGGTACTGAGCCATGCCCAAGGGATTAACAAGCAGATTTTTTTTTGAAGTGCCCTTTGCTTCCCTTCCTTTCCAAAGTTTTCCTTCGTCCCAATCTATTGAAAACTTGAACTTTTAAAATTTATATATGCCCCCCTCTTTGATGTGATGTAATCGAATTTGATGCTAATACGAAATGACCCCACCATAAGATTATGCATGTACAAAACATTTGAATATTCTAGGTGTTTCACATATTAGGGCCCATTTTGTTGAACATATCTTATGTGATGCAATCTAATTCAATCCAAAGCATTAAAAGAGCGAAAAAAAAAAGGCCCTCCCAAACAAAAGTAGGCTTAAAATGTCATTTTGCCGAGAATCTCTCTCAATTCCATGTTTGTAATTTATATATTAAAAAAAAAAATTCCATGTCTGCAACATTAACTTCAGGTTAAAAATAAGCAAACTTAAGGTCGTGTTTTTTTACCCATTTTTTTTCATTCTCTCTTAAAATGACCATTCACCTTACCTCACTAGCATAGTGAATTTACCAAATGGACAGTAATATGGATGCAACGAGGCATATTTGTTACGAGTTGGGGGTAAATCCAAACCCGCCGCCTGTACATCAAGTTTATCGCATCCAAACCCAACACAACCCAGGATGGATTATTGGTATGTCATATGTGATACCAAACCCACCCAATTGTTGGGGTTATGTCAAATTTAAAGCTTAAGATCTTTTAAATACTTGAATGCATATGAAAAATTGTAGCATAGAAACACACCACCTTCTCATCCTACATGTGTTAAAATAACTTATATAATAAGTTCGAAAGATAATTCATAAGAGTAATGAATTCAAAGAAATTGCGGGTACTTATTTTTACTAGAAGAAGCTAAAACAGTTAACCTATTAAATTCCATCTGTCAACCAATCTTACCAAAACCTCGAGGTATTAGTAGAGGCTGTATAAATATTTTTCAATACTTCTCTTTGGGCAGAGCCCACTTCTCAACACTCTCCCCTCAAGTAGAACCTAGTTGGTGTACTTTTGACGACATGCACATTTTTGCTTTGAGTCATTTCTCCTGTAATTCAAACTCATGGCCGGTTTGCTGTGATACCATGGTTAGTTGAAGAAACTTAATATTACCTCTGGCGTGAATTAGAAGCTTTCTAGGTCTTAACAGGTAACTAATTTAACTAAGATTTTCTTAAGGAGCAGTTTTTTGCAAGATTTTCTAAAGAAAGTTTTATTTGTTAAAAAATTCCTTCTTTAGATAGTATCTGATCCGGCAAAGTCAGAAACCCACCTCCACGGTCCATGAATACATTTCCATTTTTCGATTCAAATAAGCACCCGATCGTTATCCCCAAGTTACTCAAACGGTCAATATCCCCTTGCTTCAAATTAGGGTTGCAATTTGCAAATGGGTACTTCATTATCCGAAGCCTCTGATTTCAAATAAAGTGGGTATGAAACCTATTCTTTGATGCGGGAGAAGTTTGAATTAGGATTTGAATCCTTGCATTCATAAAGGATCTAGAACATTTGGATATGAAACCAAATCGTCGTATATTTAGACAGGAGGATCCAAATCTAGGACAATGAAGACGTTCTCACATGGAAAATATATATATTTCAAGGGCCAACATAACTTGAGTCATATTTATATTTGAGAGTCTACTTAGCGTTGATCCTGTGCCATTTAATATCCCCATGTGTACATTTGAAAAATTATTTTGAAGCGCTTATACAATTATAAATGCACTCTACATCTTATCTCAGATCTTGAAACTGAATCCATTTTTTATAATTGATGCCGGATCTAGATTAACATGCATGTTGTAAGATCTTGCATCCCATTGAGCTATCACTTATTCCAAAACCAATAAGTGATGGAAAACGACACAACAATGGTTTCATGGTAAGGGTGAGGGCTCGACCACAATTATGACCCCTCAAGAGCGAGTGTGGACGTTGACCTCAACACATATTGAATGTCAAATTTGAAATCAAATCTATACATACGGATCTGAGTACATATCCTCCACGGTTCCACCTTGAAACTGACCCATTTGCATCCCTACTTCAAATTCAAATTTAGTGACGGAGGAAGAAAACATTTCAAACATCAAACTCATTCCTTCATTTTATTCCACATCTTATTTCGTTAGAACTTAGAAGTAGTCCAACGTTAAAACAACTAGGATGGTGTTCACTTATGTGTACTTAAATCCTTCAGCAGTCTTCTTCCAGGCAGACCTGGCTGAAATGTCTTTCCACCATGCCCAGACATGGGGGCGGCTAGTTATGAGAGTTGCTTTCGCGGTCTTCATGAGACAGAAGGTGTAGGGGAGATGGTGCAGATCGGCCAAGGTGAAGTGGTCACCTGCTAGGTACTTGGCCTTTGATAGCCTTTCCTCATATACGTCGAGCACCTTTGCAAGCTTCTCTGCCTGGGCCTCGACCACCTGTGGGTCAGTGGTGCCACCCAGCAGTGGCTTTATGAGAATCTCAAAGACCAATGCTGAGATGGGCGGGCTGAACTGCTGGGCCTCAACTTCCAACCATACAGTCACAGTTGCTGATTCGATAATGCTTTCATGCCTCAAAAGATCTGGTCCTGTTTCCTTGTATTTGTATGCCAAGTACTTGGTAATGGCACGCGATTCTGGCAGTTGAATAAGAAGATTGTCACAAACAAAAACAGCTACTTTCCTTAGCCGATTACTGTTCTATTGGTCCATGTGAACATAGTCCTAATTATCTTTAAGCAAAGGTACCTTTTCTTGACCATCTGCACTTTACTTCTATTGAATGTTTACAATCCGAAGAAGCTGACCGTGCCAAGCTAACAACTGATAGTACCATGCTCACAAATTGTGTTCCCAATAGATTGGGTTCAAAATTTTCATTGTAAATAGATAACTTCAAAATGTCTAAATAGTGTAGTACTCATCAATCAATCTAAGGGTGTAAACTCAAAATGTCTAAATAGTGTAGTACTCATCAATCAATCTAACGGTGTAAACTCAAAATGTCTAAATAGTGTAGTACTCATCAATCAATCTATGGGCGTAAATAGGTCGATTCTGGTTCGAATCCATGGAGGAAGCACTGGATCTGAGTCTTTTTTATTAACGGATCCATTATACGACAAGACTTCTTGAATAATTCCACCAATTGGTTCCAATCATCTAATGATGGCAATCCCTTGGATCAGTTGATGAAGATGGATCAATTGGTTCCAATCAGGCATTTTTGACCATCCAACCGATGGTCTAACAAACGAATTAAAGCCCTTTCACAGAAATTGTTTATGATCGTCTGATTGATGGGACTTTCCAAGATCTATAGTCTGATGATCCAGTAAAAGAATGATCCAATTAGATGACTCTAACTATTCGATTAAGGGCGATTTAAAATAGGAAAAAGCATCGGGACAGGAGGCAATCAGTGAGATTTTATGAGATTGAGACCAATCCTTGGGCCAAATCTTTATCTGATGTATTGATCCTAGCCATCCAACTGATGGCCTACAAACAGGGGTTTAAACAAGCACAATAGATGATGATTTAAAAAGGCTAATGCAGCCCCTAAAACGGGAAGCCCAAGACCGTCCAATCAAATGTGATGAAAGAGATCCAGACACATGACCCAACTGAGAGGAAATCGGACAATCATTATGATGGATGAAGGGGTGGCCCATCCACGATGATCAACACTCAATTGTGTTTGTGACGAAAGAGAGGAAATCCTTTACGCACAGTAATATCCCCATACAACAATTTTGAACAAAAAATTCCAGTTCCTAATCCATTTCAAAAAAGGACATCCTGTCCCAAGCGGGGCCCACACCTTGGTGCTCCATAGGGTGCAAGGGGACCTTAACTTTTGTAGGATTTAAATTACTAGAGCAATTGTTGCGTTTTAATTTTCAAACGGGAGGTTATTTGAAGATCGAATTTTGAATATTCACCTATTTCTCTATTTTTGAACTATAAAAATAGGATCCTAAAAATTCAATTGCAAAAAACAAATAGGCCTTTCAGGCCCATAAGTTTGAATGGAACTAGGGATGTAAAATGGGCTTGCCCGCGCAGGCCCAGCTGCCCTGTTCTTTGACCGGTCTGGCACAACCTAGCCCATGCCAGGCACAGGCCATGCTGGGCAAGGATGTCCAGACCCGTGGCCGGGCCCAAGCACAGCACGGCCAATGGCCCGGTAAGCCCGGCATGACTGGCCCTTATAATGTTCAGAATTTTTTTTTTTATTATTCCCCGTTCATGGAAGATATAAATCCTTTTTCAAAGCCCGTAGATATTATTTTTATGAGCTTTTTGTATAGACCCCCCTAAGGTTTGTAGAATTTATAAATAACCCCTTGAGGTTTTAGTATTTGTAAATAGGCCCCTACTTTTTTTTTTAATACATTTAATGTCCCCAAAATAAATATTTCTAACAAGAATGAGCATCCGCCATGAGATTTGTGTTGGATTTTTATATAAATGACAGCTTTGCCCGTACATCCACTAAGGAAAAATGAGTATACTTTTATTCTATTGAAAGTCCCAATGGCTTCTCTCAATAATAACCCTCTCATGCACATGATCGGGGGTGGACCCAAGTACAAGGGCTTAGGGAATTAAGCCCTACCCATATTTGAGAAAAGTTTAAAAACCCCGCACATTCTAAAAATTAATTTTTTTTTAACATTTGCCCCTCCCCCCAATATTTCTTTTACATAGAGCCAAACACCACCCTTCGCAAATTCTAAAATTTATTTTATTTTTTTACATTTTCCCATTCCCCAATATTTTTTTACACCCCCTACACTTGAAGTTTAATCATGTATTTTGAGACTTTCATCAGTCCAATGGTGGGTCATGTATGAATTGAAAAATTATAAATAGTTATAAGTATAGGTGTTATTTTAGTTATGATCAATGTGGGTTTAATGAAACGAGCCCCGTATTTATAAAAAGAATAAATCTATATAGGATCTTTCTCTCCCACCAAGTAAATTGTTAATGTTATAAGCTTTATAAAAGAAATTGAGTAAAAAGCTTTTGAAATTATCCATATAAAGATAAATGTGATGGACAAAAATGTTATTTCACTCTAAAAACATATGGTGGTTAGAAGACTACTGATTTTGGGGATACGGAAAGTATTAAAATGAAAATGCAGGGGCCTATTTCCAAATACTAAAACCTCAAGGACCTATTTACAAATCCTACAAACCTAATTAGGGGGTATATACAAAAAGCTCTATTTCTATTTCATTCCTCATGTCTTCATTTCCATTTTGAAACTCAATCCCTAACTTTTCTCCTATTATCAAGTAATTCATCAATATCTCACTTTTTATCATTATGTTTCATATATTTTATACAGGTGGCGAATGTAGATTGGATGGAACAATATCTCCATATTACTACAACACCAGAGTCGGGACTCCTACCCACATTCCACCCAACCAACATACTGGTAAATTCTCCTATTCTCAATATTTTCATCATCTGTACTAGAGGCACCCATTCCAAAATCCAACATCTCCTCCCCAACTTTCTCTCAAGTTAAACTTCTTTACCAAAAAAAAAAAAAAAAAAGGTCAAGCATTCATCATAAAGGAGCTCACGGCCAGCCCATGGATGGCACGACCCATGCCTTGCCTTGCCTAGCCTAGGGGCAGTGCTGGGCCAAGGGCACAGAACAACGCATCACGGGCTCACGGCCCTGGCATAGGTAGGCCGAGTTCACCAGCACTACCCGTTTTACATCCCTACGTGGAACTGAATTCCTAAGAATTGCTTTTCTAAATGTTGCCAAATTTGAAAAACAAAAATCTCTCGATTCAATGGAAACTGAATTAAGGGTGTAGGCGGTAAAAACGACACCTACTTAGATTGAGATGAGATAAACTTCTTAGGACAGGGAATACTGAACGTCAAGAACCTGAAAAGGAAGGAAAAAGGCTAGAGTCAGAGCCCCTGGCTGCCGTGAGCCGAGGGCGCTCCGATGCCTGAGTTAGTTCTGAGAAAACTAAGCAGGAGGAGGAAGGGAATGAGATGATGTGTAGAGTATTGTGAGTTGCGTACCTCCTTGGGGCTGATCCCAAGTGTATATATGTGAACATTCCTCGTTCATTCTCTCTGTGAGTGGGGGTAGGTGGGGTGAGGTCCCATCGATCCTCACCCTGACAGGCAGCAGTAGGTGAAAAAGGCAACATCCCATCCTCACTTTCAATGCCTTCAGTCAGTTGATGTAAAGGGCTGATAAAGCTAACTTCTTATCGCCATAAATGAGCGATCCTATCGTCATAAATGAATGCTCATATCTGTCAGGGCGCGCCGCATTTCCCGGAGGAAGGTGGCGGCCCACTCTGCCTTCAGCATTTTGGTCCGAGACCAAGAATGGCTTGGCCGTGCTGTGCTTTTGTGCTGAGCTGGCATTCACGCCGAGCTGCCGAGCCGCTCTGCCGTGCTGGTACTCTTGACCGAGCTGCCAAGCTGACGGGCTATGACAGCAGAGGCCAAGGGGATCGGCGAGTCCTACTGTAATCGTTGCTTAGTATCGTCATTACGGTGTTTTACCCACACAATTGCCCCCTAGCTTTTGACTTCTGAGAGTCCTCCAGCTCGAGGAGGTCGGAAGCTTGGTGACTATATAGCTGGCTCCGCTACCGAGCTCGAGTGAGGGTTACCGATGTATGGGAGGGAGCTACCGGGACAGAGGAGCTTCGGATCAGGAGGGTCCCCACTAGGCCTGGTGGCCGTCGCTAACGTACGGTCCCCTTCGAGATGTCTCTTCGCCTGTCCAGGATATTTAATAGCCCTCAGATATCGCGCCGATGGTGGTACGTGTCGCCTCTTTTGGCTGCCACGCAATTACTTCGAGGAGACGTTAGGGCTGCGAGATGGGACGTTAGGGCTGATTGAGGGGACGCCTCCTAAAAGCTCTTCTCGAAAGCCGAAACAATGTCTCTAGTCCTTATAAATCAGGGCATCTCCTTCGTCTTCACTTTCTTCTACTTTCTTCAAATTTCTACTGCGCTCTGCAAGAGAACTTCTCCGACGTCTGCGAACCTCCGACGATCCTGTTTGTGCAGTCCCCTTTCGTAGGGCTTCTTTCTGTTTTTCTCGTCTTTTTCTTTTAGGTAGACCCTCGTCTGAGTTGAGAATGGAGATCTATAGACATCTGTTAGGAGACCAAGGTTCCATAGCCTATTTTAGGGATGCATACAAGGTCCCCGCCAATGTGGAGGTCAGACCGGATGGCCCTGATGACGGCCTCGCCTACCGCAATGGCTGGATGCCGTTCTGGCTGGTCTCTGTAGTGGAAGGAGGGGTCCGCTTCCCCCTGCATCCACTGGTCCGGGACTGCCTCCGGGAGTGGAGGTTGTGCCCATGCCAACTACTCCCCAATGGATACAAAACCATAATGGGAGTAGTGCGGCTAAACAAGATTCTGAGAATCGGCTTCGGTGTCCCGGACATCGAGGACACGTATGACCTCTGCAAATCCGCAGAAGGGGACACCTATTACCTCCTGCTGAGGGTCCGCCCGACTGGGTTTGTGACCGCTCTGGAGGATTCCAATAAGTACGCGGGCGAAGACCGAGTACTCGTCAGAGGAGGATGGGAGTTTGGTGAAGCGGAGCATACCACCACGGTTCGGATTCCTCGAAAAATAGGAACTCCTCCAAGTAAAGACCGAAGTCCTTTCGGTTTGCAGTTCTTTCTCTTTTCTACGCCTGGCTCCTAACACAATTTTTTTGTCTATGCAGATTTTCGCGAAAAGAGGGAGCTCGCCAGGAAAAACCACTGGAGGGTGAATAGCGCGTGGCACGAGAAGGTGAGGAACTACCGCGGCCACAACTGTCGTGCTGCGTGGTCTCTTTTGGGGTACGTGCCCCACTACAGATCCTTCAACACCTCCAGAAGGGTGTCGGGAATAGACTCCGTGCTGCGCGGGGAAGACGTCAGCCTCGGATCAGCGACGACCGCGGTGCCCAGCTTGGCAGGAGTGACAGTCGCGATTCCTGCTGGAAGTTTAATTCAGTCTGGAGACTGTGCTCCAGCACTTCCCGTCGCGGAGCCTGTCGGGACCTCGGGAGCTGAGCCCCGGCCTTCTCGAAGGAAGAGGCTAGTAGCTTCCAGCTCCGAGGAAGAGGAAGAGGAAGAGGAAGAGGAAAAGGAAGAGGAAGAGATGCTACGCCAGCGCGGGCGGCGTTAAGTTGCAGAAGACCTGTCTGCGGCGGCCTTCGGGGACATCGGAGGCGAGGTCCGGGATCCCCCTCAGGCAGTGGCTGGGACACCTCAGGCAGTTGCGGGTGGAACTCCTGCCCCAGATGCCGAGACGGTCCGTGCAGCCATGACCGGGGCTACACTGTTTGCCGCGGCCGAGGTCGCCTCAGTTCCGCCTCCGGCCATCGTCGCGGGTGACTCACCCCCCGATCACCCTGCAAGGGTTGGCGGTCGGGCTCGCTCCGCCGAGGTCACTGAGGGCGGGCGACCCGAGAAGAGACCAAGGGTTGAGGCCTCGCCTGGCCCCTCTTCGCCTTCCCCTGTTGGCGGGACGATCCTGCCCCCCTGGCTCTGTGGAGGCCGGCCATCGAGGAAGTTCTGGGGAGGCAGCTGGCCGAGACAGACCGCGCTACCGATCCCCAAGTGGTCGCAGCGCTGGGACGCGCCTGTGCCCTTCCTCAAGACATGGCGAGGTGGGCTGGGATGGACAACGAGTCACTCCTGCTCTCCTCGATGCGCTCTCTGGTATCGGTAAGTGCAATATTCCCCCCCCCCCCATAGCTTTTAGTCCGGTGTTCTTTTATTGACTTCGGGTTCTCTTCTTGCAGCTGTTGCAGAAATGCCATATGGGCATAGAGAGGCTCGACGCAGCCGAGGCGAGGGAGGCGGAATGGGTGGTCGAGAGGGACAAGCTGCGGGCGTCCTTGGCGGCTAAGGACGCGATACTGGCAGAAGAGGTGGGCAGAAATGCTGGCCTAGTCTTCGATTTCGAGGAGTCCCAGGTCGTGGTCAAGCGCCTCAAGGATGAGCTGTCGGAGGAGAAGACCCAGAACCTCCATCTTGCCTCCGAGCTTGACGACCTCCGGATCGCGGTGGGGCGGCTGGAAGAGGACCTGAAGAATGCAAAGGGGACAAACAGGAGGCTCCTCTCTCAGCGGAACCAGGCGCAAGGTTCCCTGGAGATGGCGTTGTGGGAGAAGGCGACCGAGATTGAGTCTGCTCTGGTGAAACAAGAGGCCAGGCTCAAGGAGGAGTTCCTAGCTGAGCATGACTCCATCATAGGGGAGGAGGTCAGCAGGCTGTCAGCTGACTACAAGGCTCAGCTGCCAGGGATCCGGGACCGAGCCTGGGAGCTTGGATGGAAAGCAGCCTTGAAGAAGGCTGGGGTCCCTGAAGATAGCCTTCTCCTCCAGAATCCCCAAGGTTCCCTTTCTCGGACTCGGAACTCGTAGCTGTGTCTCGGGCTTCCCCTTACCTTCCTCCGCAAGCCTTTCCGGAGGCGAACGCCGCCCCCGAGGCGCCCCCAGAGGCTCCAGCCGCCGACGCCAACCCTGAGGACTCCCATGCGCACGCGGTCGTCGAGGCCCCTCTCGAAGCCGTCGCTCCCGAGGCCAGCGTTCCTGAAGCACGCGCGGTCGTCTCTGAAGCTACCCCGACCGCTCCCGAGGCCAGCGCGGTCGTGGCCGAGGTCCCTCCTGAGATCTCTCCAGAGATTGACTGCAATGTGGAAGCTGCAGCCCTCTGAGTCCCTTCTGTAATTTTTTCTTTTATTGTATTTCCATTCATCTTGTAATCAGGATCTCGATTAATAAAAACTTTCTTCACATTCTCTGGCTTTCTTTCTCCTTGTCTATGATGAAATGGTTGTGTGGGCTATGCTTTATTTGTTAAGTTGTTGGTCTGGATAGTCGAACTCCTTGTCATTCTCAAAATTGGATATCTGCCCATGACCGAGAGTTAGTTCATGAACCATGGTCTTGATCGGCGTCCATGACCCTTGAGAGCAGAAGCTAACAACTCAAGGTATTCTTGGAAGTTTGACTTTATCGCCGCAGCTGGTGCTAGAATTGAGCCAGGAAGGCAGGCACTCGAATGAGCTGCCGAGCCGGGGGTGGTGCTGGCACCGGACCCTTGGACTCTTATGGCCGTGCCGCCAAAGCTGGTGCGGGCACCGAGCTAAGGACGGTTGGAGCTCTGAACAGAGCTGCCGAGCCGCGGGGTGGTGCTGGCACCGAACCCTTAGGGTGCTTATGGCTGTGCCGCCAAAGCTGGTGCGGGCACCGAGCTGAGGATGGTTGGCGCTCTGAACAGAGCTGCCGAGCCACGGGGTGGTGCTGGCACCGGACCCTTAGGGAGCTTATGGCCGTGCCGCCAAAGCTGGTGCGGGCACCGAGCTGAGGACGGTTGGCGCTCTGAACAGAGCTGCCGAGCCGCGGGGTGGTGCTGGCACCGGACCCTTAGGGAGCTGGTACAGCGGCCGAATTGCGTAACTTTGGAAACAATTTTGAAAAAGGTCTGCTGAAGAATATTGCTCTTTATTGCTGTTTGAACCCTTAAGTACATGTTTTTCAAAAGTAAAACTTTTTGAGATGCATCGCATTCCATGGTCGTGGCAGCTCCCTCCCTTCCATGTCTTTAAGTCGGTAGGCAGATCTCCCAGCTGTTGAAATTATTCTGAATGGTCCCTGCCAGTTGGGCGCCAGCTTCCCTTCGTTTGGATCTCGGTCGCCGGGAAGTGTTTTCTTTAGGACTAGCTCTCCCACCGCTAATTTCCTCTCCCTGACCTTCGGGTTGTATCCCCTGGCCGACTGTTGCTGATAGGCGGCCAGGCGGATAGCTGCCGCCTCTCTTCGTTCTTCAGCTAAGTCCAGCTCTCGCGCTACGTTCAGATCATTGAGGCCCTGGTCACAGAGTTCCGACCTCAAGGTCGGGAGGCCGACCTCAAGGGGAATAACTGCCTCCATGCCGTAGTCAAGGGAGAACGGAGTAGCCGAGGTGGAGCGCCTTGGAGTAGTCCGGTAGGCCCATAGAACACTCGGTAGCTCCTCTGCCCATCTTCCTTTGGCTCGGTCGAGTCTCTTTTTAATTCCGTCGAGGAGCACTTTGTTTGAGATCTCGGCCTGACCATTGCTTTGTGGATACGCCGGGGTGGAGTAGACATTTCGAATACCGTACTCCTGGCAAAAGCTCTTGAAGAAGTTGGAATCGAACTGCGTTCCGTTGTCGGAAACGAGAGTTCGGGGGATTCCAAATCTCGTGATGATGTTCCTCCACACAAAGTTCTTCGTGTCTAACTCGGTGATGGAGGACAGAGGTTCAGCTTCAACCCATTGAGAACCTCCTTTTTCTTTGGCTTGGAGGTCGGAATGGCGGTCTGCTCATTCTTTGATGATTTCTGACTGTTGAGGTCTTTGATCACCGTTTCAGCCTCCATAGACACTTCTAGGAGTTCTCCCAATTTTTTTGATTTGTTGCCGATGATCATGGAGTGGATCCTTGCTCTCATGTTGTTTCGGCAAATGTCGACTAGCGACGCTTGTGGCAGCACATCTGAGCATTTGTATGCCACTGCTTTCCACTTGTGAATGAAGTCGTATGTCGACTCATTCTCTCCCTGTTTAAGGCTGCAGAGCTGAGCCATAGTAACAGGATGATCCTCACCTTTGAAGTGGGTCAGGAAACGTGTCTCTAGCATGGTCCAGTTTTGAATGGAGTCCTCTGGCAGAGTGGAATACCAATCAAAGGCCGTACCTTTTAGGGTACTTGCAAAGAGTCGGATCTTGAGTGCATCTTGATCCGCGAACGTTCCGGTCAGGATCTTAAAGTGGATGACATGCTGTCTGGCTGAACCTTTCCCCGTATATGTTTGGAGAAGAGGTTGTTTGAACTTTTGGGGAAATGGAACCGAGTCCATCCATAAAGGATATGGTGGCTTGATCCCATGCTCCTTCAGTGTATCCTCTTCTTTTGCTTTGGCGAGGATATTGTCCACGTCCTTTTTAGTAAGGGCGCGTGACTCATCTTCTCCACCGTTTGCCTCATCTTGTGGAGGAACTTCGTCATTGTTTGGTGGACGCTGGAGAGTGAGAAGGAGGTTTTCCATCAGAACCTCTAATCTCTGTTGTCCTTGCTCTAGCTGCTGAATGCGTAGAGCTATGTCGTCATGTGGTGGAGGTTGCTCAGAGTTTGTGACCAAGACATTCATCCTTTGTGAGTCGAAAGTGGATACTGTCTTAGTGACTGAGCTGGAGCTCATTCTTTTAGATGAAGAGCCCGAGGAATGATCACTCCGATGTCCCTGGCTTGAAGGAGTGGGAGAGTCTTCCTGATGTCTTCTCGTCCGGGAGACGCTGCGAGTCACCGGTCGTCTGACATGTATTTTTTTCGCGGACTTCTGGCGTCTTTTGGTTTTGCCAACCATGTGGACAGCAACAACTTGGTCGGGTCTTTCTTTTCCGACCCATTTTTGGGAGATTTGAAGCTCAGAATGCTGGGTTCTTTGCTTCTCTAATCTCTTTTGTCGATATGCCGCGCGGCGACGTATGCGACGAGCAATTTGAGCTTCGGTTAGCTCGTGCTGTGCTCTGGCAATGAAGGACGTGGTCCCTCGTGCGCAGCAACCGAGCTTGTCTTCCTTAAAGACTGGCATGGACAGGATTTGGACGCGGTCCTTAGCCTGTCGCAGCGAAGCTTTAAATTTTGCAAGCTCGTCCCCTGTTGAGATGAAGGGTCAAGTTGCAGGAGAGCAGGCCCTGGCAAGTTCTTGTCGAGGCCTTGTGATGCACGATTTGATTTTGGGCTTGTATGAGCAAGCCGGCTTGTGCTGAGTAGTTTTTGTTGTTCGGTGGAGGGTAGGTTTCTCTCCTTTGATGTAAGCAAGAGGATAGAACCTATTTTCCTTGACAGGAGCCAGGTATTCTGGCTTTGCAGATGTCCGGGACCTTCTTTGTTTTGGTGAAGGTCGCGGGGACCAAGTCTTGGGATAGACTTGGTTTTTTGTAGGTTGAGGTCTCATGGGATTGCCATGAGCCTCAGGTTTCTTGGTGACCGCCTTTGGTGTCGGGGTAACGACACGTTGGGGGGCGGTCTTCTGCTTCTTAGCAGGCACCGTCTCTTCTGCAGGTAGTGGGAATGGTCCCAGTGACCCGAAGACGATGGTCCGGGGAGTGGAGGTCGACCCGTGTTTTGGAAGTTGCCGAGGGAGGTGATGCTTCGGCAACTGACGGGGCGCTTGAAAGTGCCCTTGCTTTGCTTCTCTTGAAGCATGACTTGGTACTTGTTCTCATCGAAGGTGATGGTCAACGAAGCTGCCATTGTTAGTTTTGAAAATCTTTTCTGAAACAAGACCACATCCATTAGTAATCACAAGAATATGGTGATCATAAATGGGCTATACTATGGTTTTGTCTTTTCAAATCGCTCAGGGGCATGGCCCGTTCTGAGCGTAATGAAGAAGGCCAAAAAGCCATAGATGGTACAATTGTTCTAAACGCAAGTATGGTCGGCTCGAAATGAACGTTCCAGGGACCGCTAGAAGCAATTGTAAACCTTAATTCAAATTACCGAGAAGCGAAGCTCACTCGAGGTAAAAAGATATAAGGTTAGAGATACAAATGTGTCGGTCGCGAATACAGTAGACCCGAAAGGGCGTACTAGCACCGCTAGGCACAAATGTTGTAAATCGCATCCTTGAAGGACACGAGATGGGATTTTTTGAAATGTCAAGATTGGATTCGCAAAAGAGAGCAAATGGTATTCCAATCCGAATACAAGTTCAGACATTTCTGCGAGCCTATATCCGAAAAAAGGAAAGAACGAGGATTTCTCAGATTTGAATCCAATAGTGACGAGAGGTTTTTTTTTTTTTTTTTTTTTTTTTTTTTTTTTGAAAAGTCAAGATTGAATTCATAAAAGAGGGCAAATGGTATTCAATTCCAAATACAGGTTCAAATATTTCTGCTAGCCTATATCCGAAAAAGATTAGAACCAAAATTCCTCCAATTTGAGCACAATAGTGACAGAAGTTTTTTTTTTTTTTTAATTTTTTTTTTTTTTAAGAGTGCATATAGGTCTTTCAATTCGGTCTTATGAAACCTTAGTGGATAGATTAGCCCCCAGGTAAAGGTAGGATTACTTAATGAACCCGTTTGAAGGACCCTTACCTCGAACAGTCTAGCTGCCTCCACACTCTGGACAAGGCTTTTCTTAGATCCACTTTGGTCAAAGAACGCAACTGGTGCAACCTTAATGCTCTCTCTTTTTTTGAAAGACCTCCAATGAACTCATCAAAGAGAGGAAAATGGCCCCTCCCAATCCGAACGTTGGCTCAAACATTTCTGCGAGCCATTGCACGAAAAGGAAAAGACAAAAGTTTCTCTAATTTGAATCCAAAAGAGAGAAATTTGAAAAGTTTTTTTTTTTTTTTTTGAACTTTTCTCTTTTTTTTTTGAAAGATCTCCGATGGATCCGTCAAAGAGAGGGAAATGGTCATTCCCAATCCGAACGTTGGCTCAAACATTTCTGCGAGCGCAAACAAACGAAAAGGAAAGAACCAAAGTTTCTCTAATTTGAATTCAAAAGAGAGAAATTTGAAAAGTTTTTTTTTTTTTTTACTTTTTCTTTCTTTTTTTTTTTTTGAAAGATCTCCGATTGATCCATCAAAGAGAGGGAAATGGCCCCTCCCAATCCGAACGTTGGCTCAAACATTTCTGCGAGCGCAAACAAACAAAAAGGAAAGAACCAAAGTTTCTCTAATTTGAATTCAAAAGAGAGAAATTTGAAAAAAAAAATTTAACTTTTTCTCTTTTTTTTTATTTTAAAGATCTCCGATTGATCCATCAAAGAGAGGGAAATGGTCCTTCCCAATCCGAACGTTGGCTCAAACATTTCTGCGAGCGCAAACAAACGAAAGGGAAAGAACCAAAGTTTTATCCAATTTGAATCCAAAAGAGAGAAAACCCCTTTTTTGTTGAGAAAAGAAAGAATGGAAACAAGTTCAAAGAAAGAAGTTTCCAAAGAATCCCATCTCATGTTTTTTTTTTTAGATACAAGATCCAACATAGGCCACCAACTAGAAGGGAGCCAAGGATTCTAAGCATCGTGTTCTCATTTGAACATGTCCCACCGGGTGTGCCAACATGATGGACCCGTCTTTTTCTTTCTCGCCTTCCTCCGTCCCGGGTCCGCCGGGGTGCGATGGGGCGAAGAATAAAAAAGTGCAAGCATCAATATTTTTTTTTTGTACGGGTATGCCAGATTTTCTATTCTACTTGGAATTTGAAGTGGTGATCCGGAGATTCACCTTCACAAGTAGAAAAGGAAATCAACTTTTTTCTAACTTTCCATTGCACATATATTTTAAAGAAAAAGACAAGGTTTTAAAATGCCGTGAGAGGCGATTTTGTTTAATTTGCCGTGAAAAGCAGTTTTGTGCCGTAGAAGGCGATTTTGTGCCGTAAAAGGCAGTTTACAAATCTCATCAAAATGTAAAGACAAGAAATGTGATTTTTATGTCTCTTTTAAAAAATACAATACAATAGAAAAGTAAGAAAAGGAATCTGACTTCTCAAGCGATTGTGGGGACTCGTTCAGATCGACGGTCGCGAGTCATGTATGGGCTCCGCCATCGTCCTTCAGATGAGAACACTTGATGCTTTGATTCACTTGGCTTGGCTTGGACCTCAGATTTTTAGAGGATAAAGACCAAGAGAAGGTCTTATATCCAATAAAAAAACCAAGTAGACGGGCTGAAAAGCCGCATTTAGGCCATATTGGATAGAAGAAGAGAGGAGATCTTGGGGGGGTGGCCCCCCAAGGGACTTCGATCACCTTGTAGTGTTTGCAGCAGAGTTTCTTCAAAGTGAGAGAGCTACTTTTTTGCAGAGAATTCTTCAGGATAGTTTTCAGACAATTTTTCTGGACCCAATTTTCAAGACCCCTTCCCTTTGGAATGACCGCTTATTTATAGGCTTTTGGTGGCCATTAGGAAGGTCTTATGGGCATTAATGATATTAATGCTCCATGATGGGAGGAGTTACAAGATTTAATTTCATAATTTTGTAACTCCTTTTTCTTGGATTTTGATTGGCCGATGGAGAGTAATGGGCTTTTAATCTCCATGATGATGGGAGTTTCATGATTAATTACCATGATTAATCTCCATAATGATAGGAGTTACATGGTTAATTGTCATGATTAATTGGACTTGTAACTCCCATTTCTTGGCTTCTGATTGGGCCGTTCAAAATAATGAGTTAATGACCCTAATAAATTGCCATAAAAGGGTCATTTAACTTC
This sequence comes from Persea americana, assembly GCA_029852735.1. Lineage (NCBI taxonomy): Eukaryota > Viridiplantae > Streptophyta > Magnoliopsida > Laurales > Lauraceae > Persea > Persea americana. The sequence goes on from CM056817.1 coordinate 38,741,604, forward strand.
ATTAATTGGCTGCCGAGTCACTTGAAGAGTCGCGGGCCGCGCCGCGTCTTTTGGAATTCTTCTTGCGATGATCATCGATGGATCCGTACGTTGCTTGATGTCGGATGACGATGAAAATTCAGACATTGGTTGCCACTAATGGTCCGGCAACATCTGTCCAGTCGATTTCTTGATCGGTCGGGCAGAAAGTGTGCTTTCTTGGTCGGCCGGTTGGCAGTTTCGGAGTGTCCGATGATGATCAAATGATTTTGATAGCGGATCCGTGAAGTTGACGAAGATCGACGGATATCATGCTTCAAAAATCAGATTTTAAGAAAATCACAGGGGCCAATCATTGCGAAACGCGAAAAGAATCGGAAAAAAGGATGTTTCGGCAGAAATCCGGCGACCCGGATTTCCAGGGTCGCCGGCGACCATGCACCCATGGTCGCCGGCGACCATGGGGCTAGCGACCTTGGACTTTGGTCCATTTTTCGGCCGCCTTCCGGTCGCCGTTTCTTGGTCGTTTCTCGGACTTTTTCGCTTCTGTTTTCTCCTGTATTTTCTTTGAGATTTCTCTTCATTTATAGGCTTGATTCCTCTGAAGAAAACCCGTCGAAAGGCTGTGCAAATCACAGCACAAAGTTTCCTATTTTTTGGAAAAGTCGAAGACTCTGTAGCCGATTTTCCGCCAAGAGTTGAAACTAGGTCAAACGATGTCGGAATGACCTGAAATTTGATGTGAAGCTTCTTGGGCATTAGATAGGACCAACCATGGGGTTTTATTTGAGTTTTGAAGCCGTTTGGGGTCCCGTCGATGCTTGACTTGATTTCACCGTGCGGAAGATGTCGAGCTTTGATGTACGGTCATCCGATGTCCGATTGACCTGAAATTTGACGGGGAGCCTATTGGAGTCATTTTGAGATGATCCATTAGCTCTGATTTGGGTGCCATGGTCCCGGGGAGCTTCGCCGCCGGTAGGCTTGATCTTGCTTCGGAGCATCAAAACCGGGTTAAACGTTGTCGGTTTGACTTGAAATTCGACATGGAGCCTTTTGGAGGTATTTTGAGACCATCCATAGACTCTGATTGAAGATTTGATGTATTTGAATTGTCGCCGTCGGGAGCTCCCGCTCTGCTGTTGGAGGATTGAAGTTAGGCCAGATGGTGTCGAAATGGCCCGGGACTTCATGTGTACCCTTCTTTTGGCTATTTTGAAAGATCTTGTAGTTTTTGTTTGGTTCTGTCAAGATCTGATGCTTGAAGCAGCTTTGCCTGTTTGTAGTAGGATGCGGCTCCATATAGCTTTTGATGTTGATGAGGCAAAGTGACATTTTTGGTGTCAACAGCGTCCAGCAGGGTTTTGCTCGTGTAATAGATAGGCCTTTGTTGGCCATTGTCCTCTCTGATGAGCACCAAGCTCACTGCGTGGTCCGAGACCGAGGGGTACAAGTACAATGCCTCTCCATTAGTCGGGGTTGACAGCAGCGGTGGAGAAGAAAGGTAGTGTTTAAGCTGTTGCAGAGCCTAAAAACAATCCGACGTCTATTGAAACTTGGAGCCCTTTCGCAAGAGTTGGAAGAAAGGTCTGCATTTGTCCGAAGCTCGGTTGATAAATCGGTTCAGGGCGGCAGCCATTCCGGTCAGCCGCTGAACTTGTTTTGCCGAGGTCGAATGCTGGAGTTCCTGGATTGCGGTGATCTGGTCAGGGTTCGCTTCAATCCCCCTTCTTGTGACCAGGCTCCCTAAGAACTTGCCGGAACCGACACCAAAGGCGCACTTCGATGCATTCAGCTTCAACTGGAACTGGCGAAGGATGTCAAAAATCTGGCGGAAGTCGGTCAAGTGATCCTGCAATCTTTTGGATTTGACGACCATATCATCGATGTAAACCTCCACCGTCTTGCCGAGCTGGGTCTGGAACATCTTCATCACCAACCGCTGGTATGTCGCTCCCGCATTCTTTAACCCGAAGGGCATCACCTTGTAACAATAGGTGCCCCTGGGAGTGATAAAAGTTGTCTTTTCCTGGTCTGCCGCATACAGGGGGATCTGATGGTACCCCCGGTGGGCATCCAGGAAACTCATTCGGTCGTGTCCGGCAATGGCGTCGATGAGCTGGTCTATCTTTGGAAGAGGGAAGCTGTCTTTTTGACAGGCCTTATTGAGGTCGATGAAGTCCACGCAGACCCTCCATTTTCCCGTCTTCTTTTTTACTACCACCGTGTTGGCCAGCCACTGCGGATAGTGGACCTCCTTTATGGCGCCTGCCTCGAGGAGCTTCTGAACTTCCTCAATCACGGCCTCAGTTTGTGGGACCCCAGTCCGGCGCGGTTTTTGAAGCACGGGCTTATAGTTGGGATCCACTTTTAATTTATGGCACATGACTGTCGGGTCAATCCCGGGCATCTCATAGGGTGTCCAGGCAAAGACCACTTTATTCTCCACAAGGAGGTCAAGCAATTCTGACTTCTCGGACTCGGAGAGCTGGCAATTAGGAAGAATCTGTCTGAGTCGGCGGGATCAATGTTGACCTTGGTGAGGTCCTCGATGCTTTTCTACGCCGGAGCCCTGCCAACGTCCCCGAGCTCGGCCTCTCTGTCCAGTTCAGCCACATTGACTTGGGATGATTAGGCTTCTCCAGGCAGCACGGCCAGCAAGCATTGCCTGGCCATGTGCTGGTCGCCTCTTATGGTGATCACATCTATTCGGCCTGACTGGTTTTCCAGAGGAAATTTGAGCTTCTGATGGCGGGTGGAGGGCACCGCCTCCATGCTATGTAGCCACGTCATCCCCATTATGGGGAGGGGACATCGACTACTAGGAAGTCAACATGCCTGCAGGCGCCACCCACTTGGACTCTGAGGGAGATCTTACCCTTGGGGTAAACAGGTTTGGAGCTGAAGCCGACCAGAGGGGTACGGGCAGTCTGGAGGTCCTCGTCCTTAAGTTTCAACTTCTTGAAGCAATCATAGTACAGGATTTCGGACGAACTGCCAGGGTCGACAAGGATTCTCTGAACCAAGAAGTTCTGCAACTTCAAGGTGAGCACTAGAGCGTCGTTATGTGGGAGTTCGACGTCTTCCAAGTCCTTGTCAGAAAACCGTACTCTGACCCCCTCCGTTTTGGCTTTCTTTGCGGCAGGCTCTGGTGTCGTGGTCAGCACCTGCTTCTGATGGGAGGTTCGCCTGGCCTCGGCGCGAGCCTGAGAGCTCCCCTTGGGTGGGGCGGCGAGGTGAATGACGTTGATGATGCCTTCTGGCTCGCTGTCCTGGTTGTCAGCGTTTCGCCGTGGAGGTCGGTCATCACCTCGGCCTTCCTCCTTGATGTAATCCCTGAGGTGCCCCTCCCTCACAAGGCTCTCCAGGTGGGATTTGTAGCTCCTGCACTCATCGGTTCTGTGCCCACTTTGCTTGTGATATGCACAGAACTTACTCTGGTCTCGAGAGGAGGGATCACTTGTCATCGGCCCCGGCCACTTGAATTTTATTGAGGAGCCTATAGATTGGCTCCTTGAAGATAGTATTTACTGCCACGGGGGAGGCCACCTCGTGGCCTAACCTCCGGCCGTTCCCCGATGCCGCTGCCGAAGTAGAGGGGGTTCGGCGCTGATCCGAGGACCGGGCCTTCTAGAGCTGTCCCGGTTAGCAGTAAAGTCTTTCCAGCTGGCTCTGCGGCCGGGCATTCAGCTTCGGGCACAGTTGATCATGTACCCAGTGACCACCATGAAAGAGCTGAAACCCGAGCAAATCGGTTCATACTGGCAGAAGAAGACGAGGTGCGAGGACGCGAAAACTTCGGCCTCACTAAGAAGAACCAACCAGCTAAGGGAGATAGCAGGTCCTCCAGGAGGGAGGATCGTCGCAGAGCCGAACCCCCGGATGTAGCTGCTAGAGCTGTCGATGGACTATATTCATATGGGTCAGGTTCAAAGCCTGATACTGGCCATGGATCTTGGATCCAGTCCCCACAAAAGGGGAAATGGAAAGGCCTAAATCTACCTCCTAAAGACTTTTTTTTTTCTCACCCCAGCACAGATGGGGAGAGAGCACCCGTACATAAATGGAGCGTGTTCGCATAAGCGGGGAGAGCTTGGCCACACACACCGGGGAGGGAGCACCTGCAGATGCAAAAAGAGACCCACGGACTCGGTTGTCTGAGTGATAGGCAGAATTTCCAACCACACCATGAGGGATTGAGCAGTGCAGCCACACCCATTAAACCACGCTGCATTTCAAAAAATCCATTGAAATTGTGTGTCCATCCTCAAAATAAAGATGAAAATCCACAGTTTTCCCCCAAAAGTAAATTACCTATTAAGGTTCGCACCATCAAACGAAAAACATGAATCCGCCACTACGGAACACCTGTCAATTAATGAAGGAGGAGCAACTGTGGTAGTGAAAACTTTGATACGGGTCAAGCCACATGAGGTTTGATACGGGTCCAGATTCCTGACCAAAGGGCTCCTTAATCTCATGACCTCTTAAGTCTGTAACCAGACCGAATCGAGTCATCGGATCATGCGTGTCTCATTAAATGAAAAACAGAAATAGGGTCCATATTTTGATGAAAAAGCTAGCAGTGGTTTGGGACAAATGGTAAAGACATTGTGAAGTTTTCCAACAATTGCTAGAAGTAGGATCCCCTATTTTCTATTCTATGTATTTTAAAGAGATTTCAATTAAGTCACTATCTTGTTTTTCACCTATCAATTTTTCATTTTTGATTAATCGAGATTGTGAGCATGATATTTTTTACCACGTAAAAATAACACACGTGCAAGACTTTAAAAACAGAGGCTCATATGTGACATGTCTGGTCCGTGCCCAAGCCACTTGAAACATGTCTGGCCCAAGCAGCCCAACTATTTAGCCTATCTTCCCCTGTCGTCATAGGACTGGTTTGGTATAGAAAACAATAAACTCGTCACAGGCCTGGTTGAGTTTGGATGAACAGTCCCAAATCACAGTGGGCCCAAGTGGTAGAAATAAACAATCAATGTAAAAGATGCAAATGGCTAATGAGGCCATTTTCATATGAATGTAATGCAAGCAATATAATGGTCCCAAATAAATAAGGTAAGGCAAGCAATATCTTTCATCACCTGATGGTTAAAATGGATGGATGAGTCAGATCTTCCACCTGATGGAACCCACACAATATTGATGAATGGATGGTTAAATATGGATAATCTCATGTGAATCCCATGTGGATTAGGTAAGAAGAGCAGGGTTAAGATTTTGTTTTTATTTGAATAAAGAATCAAAGCTTTTACCAAACCAGGCTCATCAGTATCTAATTAATGCATTCTCCTTGTCGATTGTTCAAAAGTCCAGATCCATTGGGACTTTTGACTTGGAGAAATCTTGAGAGCATAAAGAGTGAACTTCATAGTGGGGCCTATTTATTGAGAATTCGAACAGTTTAAAATAAATATCTCTTAATTAGTTTTATTTTAATAAAATTCGGTCCCGCTGTAAGATCGACCATTTGATTAGAACTGCGAGCTAAATATCATTGACAATGCATGGGTGAAAAATCCATTTAAATTTTAAAGTCATCAGTGAGGGCAAACAATCAGTCTATCCACATACTTTATGAAGATCAAAGAGGGTTATGAAGTCGTTACAAACGAAGAGAGATTTTATATAAAAGACCTTCGGATTCAATAATCTATGGTTTATATTGCTGGGAAAGCAAATACAATTTTTTTTTCGTTCCAGTTGTTGTGAAGCTATCTCAAGACCATCTATTTGTTAAAGAGAATCTAACTGTTGAGCATTCATCAACTCAGTTTTGTCCAAGGAAATTCCTCCTCCCAAGAGCCTATTATTCTGTGCAAGTGGAGATATGATTCTACCTTTTGTGATCTTGTGGGTCCCACTTGGATGGATGGAGCGTGCCTCTCCAGAATCTTCTAATCTGGATTACCCTCGGTAATTATCCTCGATCCTTGATCAGTGAATTCTGTGAAAAATATCAACAATCAAATGGTAAAAAAACAAAAAGTCGATCCATAGTCTTTTCTTTTTCTTTTTTTATGTTCTAGAGATCCATTGTCCATTATTATTGCATCGTATGTTACTATAATGATTAAACACAGGATCCATCTGTTTCATGTGGAGGTCCTACCATTCTCAACCAATCAAAATTTGAGGGACTGCCTAAGTTCCTGATCTAAAATCTTAGTTATCGTTTTTTTTTTTTTTTTTTTTTTCCTCCAAATAAAGGGTTGGCCCCTGAGAGATTTGCACAAGCGAGGCAATAAGAACTCGCACATACTGAGAGACTTGCACAAGCGAAGTAATAAGAACTCGCACATATTAGGGGCGGACAACTCACACCTAAGATAATAGGGACTCGCACATGCAGGAGGTGGCCAGGTTTGAAACATGGTCACCCTAGTAAGAACAGCCGCATCTTACTACTGGGTATGATACGGTTCTGATAATCTTTGTTATCTTCTTTTTTTGGTACCCCTCTTAGGCAAGATTATCTAAGCCCATCACTGTAAATCAGTCAGTGGGCCAACTTACAAAATGCTAAATGTCACTGACCCATGTCACACATCGCATCAACCAAATTTTACTATACTAAAAGCTACAATAATCATCAGATTGATAACCTCTAATTAAAACTCCTGGTCAATTTGAAAATGGGCAGTGATTTCTAAAAGTTTCAATTTCTTAATCGAGCCCCACTCATAGTTACATAGTGTGATTAGATGCGGAATGGAGTAAACCGTACATAGTTTTGTGGCGCACCAGCATCATCATGAGTTTCTACGTTTTGGATCAAAGCAGACAGTTGAATTCAAACCTTGTGTGCTTGACCAAGACCAAGCAACATTCAAACGACCCTCAGCTTTTATGTTCATTTATCAAACCAAGGCATTAAACTTTAGAATGCATATATCAATCACTGCTATTATATTCAATAAAAGATTATATTAACACATGATAAAGCATCTTCTATTATAAAATCCAACGGTTCCATGTGCTCTAATCTATTTCCAAAGCATTGCATTATTTTGTGTTCTTCTAGGGAGGGATGATGATTACGATGATGACGATCGCGTTTGTATTCTATTTTCATACAGGAAAATGACAGCAGCGATGATCTTGTACTACAAATCAGTGCGATCGACAATGGGTGCAAATTACATCAGAACCGTCGATCATGAATGAATTTTGATGCATGTATCAAAGACCAAGGTTAATTACATCGGCAAACCCAAGTGAAATGGAGATTAATTTGGATTAGTGTCGAGTTGGGTTGAGAGCTCTCTCTTGCCAGGGTTTTGAGTTAGATTGATCATGCCGTAGTGGGCCCACAAGCACTCTACATCCCACGTATATGGAAAATACTTTTTTGCAGAGAAAGTTTTGCTTTTATGTCAAAAGATGTAAAGTCATGGTATTATACAGCATATAATGTTGCATATTGATGCAGGTGGATTTTCTTCTACTAGATGAATACGTAGTGGAAGCAGGGGTATGAAGAAGTATCATCATGGATGAGGATGATGAAAAAAAAAGTTCAACCCCATGAAAATATACTAACCCTTGATTTAACAGCCTCAATAACTTAAACAGTGTTTAGACTCTACATTTTCAGTGAGTAGAAGTTAGTTAAGTGTCAAATTATGCTAGGGTCAACTTGAGCAAATTTTAGAAATGGGATTGGTCAAAAGAGCAACAGAGATCATGGTCAAGTTAGGTTGGGAGTGTGAGGGTTGTGTCCGATCGGCTTTAGCTTGAGCCCAACTTGACTCAAGCTGCACCCATAATTCCTGATGGACCAAAATTGACACCGATCCAACAGTAAATTCCAATCATTATCCATTAGAGGTTTTATCTTTACAAAGGATCCAATCAATCCAAATTCTTCTTAGACTTCTCTTCCACTCAACTCAAAACTAATTATTTCACTCTCTGATCCAATCAATCCAAACTGCGGAGTTAATCCACTTGTGATGAGTGAGAGTTTGACTCAACTGTTGGAATTGATAAAATTAAACCCATCATTTCTATCCCCCCCCCCCCCCCCCCCCCCCCAATGTCACGTTTGGCAATAAATTCTTTAGAGATCCTTATCGGTTTTCCACGAAGTTTTTGGCAATTGCTAATTCTTGTGGATTTGGACTAGTGAAGATTCTATTTTTTAGGATTTGCAAGTCCAACTTCCTAGGAATTGGAAATTCTTATTTTGTAAATTTACAACCCAATATCAATTTTTCTTACTATATGCATTGATGCACACAAATGTCACTGTGAAATCCTCAATTATGGTCGAATCTGGGAATTTCCCACAATTCCTACCAAAAGTGCCCTAAAACTTTATACCCAGGCCACCAATTGAATTCTTTTGTTTAGCAAGTCAAAAATGAAGATTGTTTCTTAGAACAATCACCATAACATAAAATAAGTCTACAACTGACCCTGACCCTGACCCTGTCCACACCTGTGGGCACATGCAACCAATAAACGTCCATCACGGAAGGAAAAACTTACAACAACAGCAACAATTAACACAAGTTCTCACAAAAGTAAAAACCTCTAAATCAAATCTTATTATCCACCTCCCTAATACACTCTCTCAAAAGCTAATCAATCAAACTTAAGACCCTCCTTAATCTTCATTATAGAAGGCCTTGAAGCAACGTCCTCCCACCATGCATTCACATGTAGGCGTGAAGTTATCAGAGACGACTTTGGAGTTGTCATGAAGTAGACTATATATGGAAAATGGTGTAAATCGGCCATTGAAAAGTAGTCCCCAGCCAGGTACTTGCTCTTGGAAAGCCTTTCTTCATACACATCCAAAACCTTCCCAAACTTCTCACTGTTAGACTCAACCACCTGTTCATCCACTGGCAGCCCAAACTTTGGGTTGACAATGAACTGGTAGATGAGGGCTTGCATCGGACCGTTGAATTGGTGGGCCTCCACTTCCATCCACACGTTCACCGATGCTGATTCCGGCAGGCTTTCGAGGCGCAAGAGATCAGTTCCAACATCCTTGTACTTGTGTGCTAAGTACCTGGTAATCGCCCTTGACTCTGGTAATCAAGGTAGCAATAATTAAAAACCATTTTGTTAAGAATACAATGATCCATTTGTACAAACAAAATAAGCCATCTATTCTATCTGATGAGTGAAAATGCCGGCAATCTGGACCGTTCAATCATCCATCCATCAAATAAAAGGCATGACCCAATAGTCTAGCGAATCATCCGAACTATAGGACATGTTTTGGGACTTGGGTATACATCTTGAAGTTGGACAGCAGAAATGGTTGATGTAATGTGGGTGGCCCACTTTTGGAAGGATAAAGTGATTATGATTGTGTCATTATCGTTAAGATTAAAACTTGTTAAGAGAAATAGGTATACCGAAGAGTGTTAAATCTTCATCTTCAAGCACAGGTACCAGACCAAATGGCTGCAAAAAGTGACACGCCAAGAAGATTCATTTATGAAAGAATAATAGGACAAAAAAAAACACAAATAGGATATGATCAAGAAACATGAATGAAGAAAGAGAAGAAACGAAGGTTACATTTAGAGAGAGGAAGGGTTGCTGTTTGTGTGCACCGTCGGCCAAGCCGACGGACACAAACTCGTATTCGACACCCTTCTCATGCAAGCATGCTAGCACACGTGCGGTGCATGTGGACATGGAGGCACCATGAACCTTGACAGCCATTTCCTCTCTCTCTCTCTCTCTCTCTCTCTCTCTCTCTCTCTCTCTCTCTCTCTCCCTCTGCCTCCCTCTGTGTGTTATATTGAGGGTAAAGGTTGGAACCCTCTGCCTCCCTCTGTGTGTTATATTGAGGGTAAAGGTTGGAACTTGGAGCAGCTGTGCAGGGCAAACTTGGTTTTTGGTTTGATGTCTGACTCTTCAATGCCTTTTGTATAGGGTGCGGCTTGTCTTTGTTACCGAGGAGATGCATTTTCGACGATACAACCTAGGCTGGTAGACAGTTTTTTTTTCAAATAGGGTATCAGCGAATCTGTCATCTACACATGGCTGACATGAAGTATCAACTTATCTGCATTTTGTTCATCCTGTGGAACTTGTTATATGATGGACGGCATCTTAGAAGGCAAGGTTAATGGACGCTTGTAATGCTTGGATACATTTGGAAACTGTAAAAATAAGTTATTGGTTTATGATTTAGAGCTTTTTTATATATTAGAGCATTGGTAAATCTCTAACTTTATTTCTATTTTTAGATCTTATTTTCACATTAGCGATTTTGGCCCTAAAAGAAATAAGCTGAAGGGGTCAGCTTATGGAAGTGGAGAATACAAAATTTGTAAGTGTTTTTTTTTTTTTTTTTAATGAAAATGACTTCATAGAATTTTCAAAATGAAGCAAATGACAAGTTCTAATAATGTGATTTTTAAAAGAAGGGCTCCAATTACCCCATGAAATAAAAGCTTTTTTTTTAATAATTTTACCAAACAGACATTGTTAATTAGAACTTTTATATTGGACCTTAATTAGCTCTTATTAATTACACTAGAGTTTCCAAACAGCCCCTTAGTCTTTGATTGATGAGATAAGGCTCTAACGAAGATCATTTGATTAACGTTCATCTTTGAGGTTTTTTTTTATTTGAAAAGAATAAATCGTCGTTATAACTTTGGTTGAGTTTGGCCTTGGGTTTCAAATTGCTTTGTTCAGGAAGCCTTCCAAATAAATGGTTAGCTTTGTTTAGTTTTTTTTTTTTTTTTTTTTGGTAACTCTTTTGCTCTTGCTTTCTAAAGTCAGGACTTTTAGGTGATCGATTGACTCTATTTCCTAAGTAGACAGGACGACAAGGAATTCAGAATCCACTGTAAATTGATAAGTGAGGCCTACCTTTGAAATCTAGGCGGCTCAAACATGAAAGTTCCAGTCTAATTGAGGCTATGATTACCATGCCGTCGGATTAACAATGATCGTCATCATATGCAAAGCCCTGTCCCTGCTATATTGGAATCCATCATGTGTTAAATTTTAAAATGAGTTTACAAATCATCAATATATTAGATTATATAATTCTGATTTGGGTAAATCTTGATTTGGTGATAAAATCAGAGTGAGGATATGCAATCTTTAAAAAGGTCAGTATCAGCCTCAATTGATGTGCCAATATTTTTGTGCTTTCGGGAATTCTCAGTTTCCCACGGTCAGACGACCCATGCTCAAAATTACTGATTAAGAACTTAAAAGTCCCTGTTTGTTGATGCTCTTTTATGTACCCCTAGTACAATCGAGGGTGAAAGTCTATGAAACCACTAGAGAGGATTAGGAATAAAGAATCCGCTCCAATATCACGTCCCAGCCTGCAACCTGCTCGGTTATATCAGCTGCTTGAAATTCTCGTAAGCTAGGAGTCTAAATCACCTATTACAGTTGTTATACTTTCACCATGAGTGGACTAATAACGGTCCGCCACATCATCCAAAAATTAATAATTTTCTTTCATCTAATTTAAACTTTTTTAAACTTCAAAATCACCTAAAATTTTGGATGACACGGCAGACCGTTATTAATCCACTCACGGTGAAGGTATAGCAATTTTGATAGGCGAATGATCCGGACTCAACCTAGAAGGGGCCACCTGGCATCTAAGTGGGTTCCTTCACCGCGCAGTATAGGAGGTAAAGTCAGCTCCATTTCTCATTTATATCCATCACGCATAACATCATGAAATAGCTAACCATCCATTTTATTGGTTCATATTGGATGGACAAAGCACCTACCAATGAAAGTGGAATTTTAACAGAAAATTGGGACAACGACTCAAAATAAACACTCAAAATGCATGCTCGAAAATGTATATTTTTATCCCCGACCAGTTGGACTACAGCTTTCCTATCCATCACTTTGCGTTTCTTCAGTTTGCCATGTTAACTTTAATATAGCCGTTGCGACAAGAGATCTTGAAACATTGTAACTCAATGACCACGTATTCTGTCTAGCACTTGGCATCTCTCTTCCTATTCCTGCAACCGGCCGTTTTGAATTAAACCCAGCTGCCCGTGGCACTTGTACAGATCCGATAAAGGAAAAAAGTATTGATGTGCAGATATTCAACTTTTCTTATTTAAATAAAAGCATTTGTGAAGTATAGTTGTGTCAGGAGAAACTAAAGGGCACTTTTATAAGCTCATCATCTATTAACACGTTCAAACATCTCAAATGGCATCCCTAAAGTTTTCTTTTATCTAGTAATTCCATCTTATTATATATAGATCCACACCCAGCTAAGCATAGAAAACCCACATACACTCTTGACCTTATGCAGTCTGTTGCCCAATAGTCAACTTTCGGCTCTATGACATGGCACAATTCCAATGATCTGAGACAAAGGAAATTACCTACTACCAATGACAGACTATACGTAGGGCAATAATCAGCTCGGAAATACCCAAGAGGAAAGTGTAACCCCCAGGGCCAAGACACAACTAGAAGCATGGTTTAAGAAGTTGGAATGTTCAGGTCACTATATGAACATGATGCATGTAAAATTCCATCCTATCTAAGACCCAACTTGTTTCAGCTACAGCAAAAGTTTGTAGTTGAACAATCATTGGATGGTGGATTCGAGTTAAAAGCTCATCGAACCCCATCCAAATCCATCCCCTTTTCTCTCACACCCCCTCGGATTGTCAGTCATTGCCACGCTTTGCATTCATTTCCCTTGGTTATCAGTGATTCACAATTACTATCTACAACACAGCACAGTTTTAACCTCTAGGCATTTTACATATATGTACACAAAATCAAGTCCGTAGAATTCAAATTATGAATTAATAGACACAAAAATAAATAAACTGAATAAAATAGATGACTTCCACTTCCGCTTTCAGCTTCTAGAATGTCTCTTCTGGTTTCAGGAAATTGTAGAACTCCAGCTGAGTCATCTCTCCACCATTCACTGGATCAAACTGACATCGATAAAAGCTGCAAAGTCGAAAGCATTGGCATGTTTCATCAAATATCATTTCAAGAAAATACTTAAAAACCTATACCTAGGAGAATGGCAACAGTAAAGATCTTTTTGGAATGAATGGTTATTCTTCCGCTGTGAATAGATCACATGGAAGTCGCATCATATTTGGTGGGATATTCATGCGCGCCAGCAAACTCATATCCACATGCATAAACACATGAAAAAAAAATTTTGAAAGCATGCAAAAGGGTGGGTGGGAAATGCTCCATCTAATATGGCTTCATTTGAGCAGAACCTAGTGACCATCCATTCAGCCAAACTATTAAAACCTCACACAATGATGGTTACACTCAAAACACCTCCAACAGAAGATGATGGAAAACAGCACACCCTTCTCCGTGGATTTGTACTTTTGTAGATAAGCAAGTAGATTTTGCAGATAATGAAAATGTAAATTATTGGTAAGCTAACCAGCTAATGTTCGCTTACCTTCCATCCATGCCCAAGATCACAACTGTATTCTTCTGGTGGCCAAAGGCAACGACATACTGAGAACCTTCATGCAGGTGGAATTGAGCGACTGACCATTCTGAACTGAAATATTTTGGCAACACTCCTACAAATGGCATGAAATTTAGTTAAAGAAATCTAGAATAGTTTTGGTAGTTCTGTGATTTATCACCACATTATTGATACACGCCAATGTTATAAAAAGTTTGAGGCATGCAGCAAAACCTGGAAACTTTCCAAAACATAAGGCAAAATCTTCAATACAAAAGCATGTAAGCCTCATGGGCACACCATTTCTCATAAATAAATAATTACATAAAATATAAAGCATATTACAAGAAATCTCTATTTTTATCATCTTAATGAGTGTTAATATCATCTCAACAAGTTAACTAGTGTTAAAGTTAAATGTAGTTACAATAGTCTTAGCTTAAAAAAATAAGTTCTCAAAATTACAGTTTGTTCCTACCATAATTAAAGATGAGATGTTCTGAGTTGAATACTGAAGCGCATGCCTCACTTGGAAGCATATGCCGCAAATATTGCCTCACACCGACATTGTTCCAGAATGCTTTGCCCCAGAGCAAACCTCATGTTGCAAGCTTCAAACACCTCTAAATGCCTCAGATTTAAGGCCCAGTAATGCAGAAGCACCAATAAGTCATAGGAAGGAGAACGGCGTCTTACCCTAGATAGAGGTAGCAGTTCTCATACGCAATCCAGGTTGACATTCACTTTTTTTGGTAAATTAAAACAATTCATATCTTTGGCACAGAATGCCGAAAGCGACACCTATTCATGATGGAATAGCAATCTTTTGTCCATGGCTCACGAATGATTGGAACATCCTAGAAAGTAATGAGATTACTCGGGCATATTCTTGACATTCAATGATATGAGAGACGGTTCCAGTCAGTAACTTTTGTCCCCTTGGGACCATGACTAAATGCAATGTTGCCTAAGTCTCTTATCATCATTTAGCCAAAAAAAAAAAAAGGAGGAACAAAACAGATGGTAAGAATCTGATGCAACTAGATTGACATTAGAACCAACAAGTAGAGGTATCATCATCAATACCCTTCAAGAAGGTCCATCTTCTGTGTCCTTGTTTAAGCATATTGTGTTTAACAATATCTCATTACATTTAATTAACATGAAGAATAACACAAAATCGTATTAATACTAGTTAGTTAGAACTATTAACATAAGAAATTTTAATTACTATTGATGAATTTCTTCTACACAGAACTATGTCCTCTAGTGATGGGTGCATATCTGTGACAATACAGCAAGAAATCTGAAAAGTGTTTGCCCTTGTATAGATTATGCTGGCGATATGTTGAAACCAAGGAATCTTACCCCTAATGAAAGATAGAGATGAACTGGTCGATGGGGAAAGATTAGGATCAGATACGGTACGGGAATGGTCGTTTCCTGGAGACTCTGGGCTGATCTTTAGGCTGAAGACATGGACTGTGCCCTTGTCACTTGAAACTGCAAGCCACTCTGCAGAAGAAGAGAATGCTAGACTGTAGATTTCTGCTCTATCTGCACCTCTACGCACCTATAAGTAATAGAGAAGAAAAAAGGAGCATGTTTCAATTTATTCGAAATTCATGGTTAATCAATAATCTTCCCACTTATCCACAAAGAACCTAGTACCACACTTCAATATAAAGCAACAGAAATTTAACAGTACATATGACAATAACACAAAAGATGGGACCAAATTACGCAATTTGATGCTTGATTGTTACAAATAACCAAGTTTAAGTAGCAGCTGGATTCCATGCAAATGACAAGTCTCACAAAAATTACCATTCCAATGACTAAAATGCATCCAGACATGGGAAAGATATTAAACGACTATGAAATTGTTTCAAAGGCTTGTCAAAAGTTACTCCTAATACCTAGCAGTGACTGTAATCAACTACAGAAATGCATTGAAAACCAGAAATTGACCATAAGAAAGAAAATGCTATTCAAGCAAACACAGTATACAGAATGGCAAAAAAAGGAGGCATATCCATTATTTACTTTTCAACAGTCACAACAGATAGAAGGATATCATTAAATTGATGGTTGAAACATAATCAGCTATATCTATATTACCGACAGGTTCACTTGATTTGGGTTTTTATTCATGCTTTGCAACAAGCAAAATAACCCGCTTCTGATGCAGTAGCCCTATCTGTCTGTTGGGGCAAGACTCATGGTCCAATTGTGGGACCCAAGCAAGTTTAGGAATTTCTTATTAATTGTTATTGAATTTCTTATTAATTGTTATTAGTTTCTAAATTTTATTTTAGAAGCTGAAATTAGGATTAGTTTCTAATTTGAATAGGATTTTTATTCTTGTTTCCTAGTTTGAGTAGGTTTGATTTCTTAGCCCCTAAGTTTCTTTTATTATAAATATGGCATTGTAGAGATCAATGATCTCAGTTAATTGAGTTAGTAAAATTTCCCCTGTTGTGGGTTTCGTTGGAGAGTGTCTTCTTCATCGTAATTGTTCCTGCGGGAACCCTACTTGTGCTCCGGCACTTGCATCATAACCCTAGGTTGCATCAATTGGTATCAGAGCGAAGATCCACATCCACGTCGCTCCGATCTGTCTCCGGTCACCGATCGGAACATACCTATTGTCCATCCCCATCCGTCCATCTCCGTTCATCATCCCACGGCCATCATCGTCTCCCAAATTCCAACCCTGCACAACCATCGAACCGACTCACCTGTCAAACCCCACCCGCCAGATCCCATTCATAGACATTTAGAACCCTAATCTCCCTGCACCCCCGAAAACCATCTGCACCCCGATCTCCACCTTTGTCCCAAACTCCAACTTCGTCCGCCAAAAAAAAAAAACCCACAAATCCCCAATCGTCCCCCATCTCATACCCAGCAGAAAGAGAAAAGAAAGAAAAACAGAAAAAGGAAGAAGAAGAACATAATAACAGAGAAGAGAAGAAGGGTAGAAGAGGCGTACCGTGCACCGAGGACGACCGCCGCCATCAACTTCGTCGTTGAATCTTCTCAGTCGGACCCTAGGACCATCTCTATCGCCACCATTGCAGCAGCAACACCAGCGCCAGCCAGTGCTCCGATCACCATTGCCTCGCACCACCCATCGTTTCGTCTTTGTGTAACTGAGAGTGAACGAGAAAGGGAAGCCAAACCATTTTCTTCTCTTTGGTTGCACCGACGACCCCGAGGAGGCACCCACGTGACTCCAGTTGGGCCTCCACAAGTGGGCCTCCAGTTGGGTTGAGTTTGACCCACGAGCCAGAGCATTGTAAGAAAAAAAGAGTCTGCAGACCACTATTTTCATCCACAAGTGGGCCTCCAGTTCCTTCAAGTCTTCAGCCATTCATTTTCAAATATCCAGCTTTACACATCAGGTTAGTCAAGAATTTTAAATTTACAATAAACAAATATGCCTCCCAAAAAGCATATAGAAGTGGAGTCTTCCTCCAATAATGATGATGATTTGAGGGGAGCCGTTGCGGCATTATTGGTAACTATTAATCAACTATCTACAACGATAGTTCAAATGCAAGCTCAATTACAAGAGTCCCTTGAAAGAATTGACACCCGATTAACTAATTTGGAAAATAATCGGCATGAGGAAAATCATCGGGATGATAGAAGGCATAATCGGAATCAACAAGATTCACATGTAGTCAATGTTGATCGTGATTTGGATATTAAACTCATGATTCCCAAATATGATGGAAAATTGAAATCGGATGAATTCCTAGATTGGTTAGTGTGTGTTGAAAATATTTTTGCACACAAGCCAATGACAGATGGTCATAAGATTACACTAGTAGCAACTCGATTTCGCAATTATACTGCGATCTGGTGGGCCGAGTTGCAACGGAAGCAAAGAAACCAACAAATTGACTCCGTTGAGACGTGGACTAAGATGAAAAATCTGTTGAAGCAAAAATTCCTCCCTGTTAATTACTCTAGAGATCTACGTGCAAGCTTTCAATATTTGAAACAAGGATCTAAGACAGTTGTTGAGTATTCTGAGGAGTTTATGACCATGCAAGCCCGTTGTGGTTTAGATGAAGAGGAGGATGTCTTAGTTGACCGATATTTTAATGGGCTTACACTAGACATACAAGATATCCTCGCATTCAAACATTTTGATAATGTTGATGAGATTGTTCAGCATGCTATCAAAGCTAAGGGGATCGCAAACCATTAAGCCAGAAAACTTAATGCATTTAAATGGGTTATACAAAAGAATTCCTCAATTGCAGGGTCTAAACTGAGTGATTCATCGGAGAAAGTTTTCACCAAACCTGAAGGTCAAAATAGGATTACATGCTATAATTGTAAACAACAAGGGCATCGTGCAGCAGAGTGTCCAAAACGCATCCACCTCATTGAGAATGAAAGTGATGTGACAATTGCACCAGATGATGATCCTAAAGAGACTGACACAGAGGAAGTACATGACATTCTGCCCGAGGAGGATATTGACTCTCTCCAGGTAATTACTGACATTCCCTTCCATACTGAGATGAAATGGTTGCGAGAAAATATTTTCTGCTCTAAAGGAACAGTTATGGGTCAAGAATGCATGCTAGTCATTGATGGCGGAAGTTGTCAGAACCTTATATCTCAAGGTCTTGTGGATCGATTACAGCTGAAAGTTCAGAAGCATCATCGTCCTTATTTTGCTAGGTGGTTAATGTCAGGTGATCAAGTGCAAATACGGTATGCATGTCCAGTTACCTTTTCTGTCGGTAAAGATTATACAGATACAGTTTGGTGTAATGTGGTACCCATGGATAGTTGTGATATCTTGTTGGGGCATCCATGGATGTATGACAAGAATGGTACTAATGGAATGCGTGACAACACATACACATTCATGCATGGTGAAATGCAAGTAACACTTTGTCCTATGAAGCCAGCACCACCAAAAGAAGGGGTCCCGTTTTTGTCTCACCGAGGATGCACTTCATGTACACACTGTCTACAAAAGCAACATCAAGAAGAAGAGTCGAGTTTGAGGTCGAACTCTTTTCCAACCCGGGGAGAATGATGCAGTAGCCCTATCTGTCCGTTGGGGCAAGACTCATGGTCCAATTGTGGGACCCAAGCAAGTTTAGGAATTTCTTATTAATTGTTATTGAATTTCTTATTAATTGTTATTAGTTTCTAAATTTTATTTTAGAAGTTGCAATTAGGATTAGTTTCTAATTTGAATAGGATTTTTATTCTTGTTTCCTAGTTTGAGTAGGTTTGATTTCTTAGCCCCTAAGTTTCTTTTATTATAAATATGGCATTGTAGAGATCAATGATCTCAGTTAATTGAGTTAATAAAATTTCCCCTGTTGTGGGTTTCGTTGGAGAGTGTCTTCTTCATCGTGATTGTTCCCGTGGGAACCCTAATTGTGCTCCGGCACTTGCATCCTAACCCTAGGTTGCATCAGCTTCATTACAAGTGCTCTCTAAAATTGTTTATTGATTCAATCCAGCTTGTCAATTAGGTTGTGGCTAGCTCAGTTCTCCAACATTACCTTGGTTGGATGTACTGAGATACAGGCCTTTCTACTTTCTTTCTTTTTATATATACCAAGTGTCAGTTAAAAACATTCCAGAATATTTGACAAAAGAGTCAACATCCCACATAGCATTGTACGTCCATACCAAGGCTTTCAAAACTTAGACTTGGAGTGCAACTCAGTGACCATTGAGTCATGTTGACTCAACCAAGTCAACACGCCAAATACGGTTGCACATCCATTACCAAGGTTTTAAAACTCAGACTCAAGAGCAACTCATTCAACTCAGCCAGATTGCAAGGGATTCACCTGAGTAGGATTGAGTCACACCCAAAACAAACCCATAAAAATAATGAAAACATGGAAAAAAAAAAAAAAAGTACAGAAATGGAACATATTTTTCTAAGACGATAGAATTGTTTAATCCTATAGCTGCTATTACATATCTTGTTTTCCATTTTTTAAATTGTAACAGATTCATTAAATAAAAGCAGTAGCATATACAAAGCAGACAGCACAAAAGACTAAATTACTCTGAAAATGAAATACCTGTAAATCACTGAAGGAGATAAACTGATAAGCACCACAACTAGGGGTGTAAACGGGTCAATTCCAGGACAGAACCACACAGGAACCGGAACTGGAACCTTTTTCTCAAGGGTAGACCCAATTCCGATAAGAGCACAAGGATCCGGTTCCAACAAGACGACCAAGTGAGAGAGTGAGAGAAAGAGGATGAAAAACCCTAAGCTGAACCACATAAACCATCTTAATCAGAAGATACATAGGAGATCACCCACATGAGATTGGTGAGGTGGGCCACGAGTCATGGACGGTGCAATGGTAAGTGCGGAGGTGGCATGGGTACGATCGATTCTCAGGCTTCATTCCTTTGCATAATACTTTTGCTTGTTCCACCGAACAGGGGGGTGGTTGAAAGAACCCAAGTACCATGTGGGGGTGATCGCACCCATTGGACTTCTGCCGGTTTCTAAAACCATAATGAAAATTCTAGCTTAGCTTCAAAAATTCACATAAAAAACTTGCGTCCATCCCCAAAATCAACATGAAAATCTTTGAGTTTGTTCTCAAAACCCAATTACCTGTTTGGGTCCGCACCCCTCAAACGAAAATCCCAGGTCCACCACTGCAGGTGCTGGAGAGCTAAGACATGAAAGAACAGAAAAAAGAAGATGAGATAGGTCGCTCCCAAGAAACCCACAGTAAAATGACCAAAAAAATCCCTCCTCGCGACTAACGAAAGGAAAAAAAAAAAAAACCAAAAGGGCAATCTGTTAGTCAAATCTGACATGAGGTAGGGTACGCGTCTCAGTTGCCTTAACTCCTGCAAAGCTAAAATAGGAAATTGAAGCTAAAATAGGAAATTGAGCCCTCTTCAATTATATTTTTCTTTCTTACTTGGAAAGGAGTAGAGATGTCAGAGATGGTACTCAAACCAGCCTATGTATCTCTACAAATGGACCAGGTAATGGTTCTCGGTCAGAAACAATGTGGTTCCAGTTCCCAACTCGTTTAGTTACCGGGTCCAAAAACAAGCACCAGTACCAGACCCATTTATCAATCGGGACCAAAAATAGATACCAAAGCCGGTTCTTAACAGGTCAGAAGCTCCGGGTAATCAGAGATTCAGATACCCATTTACATCCTACCCACAACCTTCTATCCAACATCTCCAAAAGTACAACACAAAAAAAAAAATCCTTTTAAAGTCATTATCCAAGATAGCACTTTGGCCCTCATCTTAATCACCAATGTAGATATCTGGTTTGCCAATGCCAACCAATGCACTGCATCTGCTATCCATCCCGAAAGAGCAAGGCGAGAGCCAACTTCAAGTGTCCCTTTTGTTCTTGCAAAAAAACACATGCAGCGCTTCTCTCAACAACTCATGCCCCTCCCACCCTGCCCCCCACCCACACACCCAATTCGACACAATCCACACCAACTTCCCACCCAACAACCATCACTCAAAAACAAGGTTCAAAAATACAGACTTGGACTCGGACTCGGCTCGGACCGAGTCCGAGTCCGACCGGTCGAGTACAAAGTAAAGTGGAAAAAAAAAAAAGAGGAAAAAAATGTTTTTCTCCTTTATTTTATTCCCTCCATCCATCCATATATACAGTTTTACTCTCTTCATTGATCATTCTAATACGTTATTTAATGATAGAATAATAATAACATAATTGCAAGCCATTTTATAATTTAATTGCAATTAAAGTTTAAAACTAAAAAGTAGAAAATAATTAAAATTTAAAACTAAATAGTAGAAAATACAATATACATGTTTCCAACTTTCAATATCCACTCTCAAGTCTCAATTATCAAGTTAACTAGTAAGATCAATCATCAAAGATGTAACTAAGCTTCAAATTTCAATTATATTAATAGCTTATAAAAATGTAAAACCATACCTTAGCTCTTTCTTCTTAAAATTTAAATACTAATTCCATGTTGAATGCCTTAGGGGTTCTAGATCTTCATCTTCGTCGTTATTTTGACTTTGACGATAGTATTGAGCAACATCAAAATAAAAGAACCCTTGCCCCGCTCTTGGAGTTATAGGACCTTCTCCATAGTTTGATGATGGAGCCATAACTTGAAGTTGAGGATATGCATATGATGGTTGCACTTGTGAGGGTGCGGCCATGGGTACTAGTAATACTCCATACTGTTGTTGCCCATACCCATGCGAAGGACCACCGTATCCACCATATTGCAGCGGCTACCCATACTCAGAAGAAGGATCATGGTGTGAATGTCCATATTGTTGCCCAAACCCGTATGAACTACCAGAACTTGTGATCCAAGGGCTTGATGCCATTTGATGCGGCTGAGGATATTCATCCGATGGCTCATTTTCTTCACTTCTACCCCACCCACGTGACCCACCAGCAGGCTCACTTGGACCATAATATACATTAATGTTGTCATGTCCACCACCACCATCATCCATATTATTAATAATTATTTTTACAAGAAAAAGTAAGGAAAATATTATTATTGCACATATATGCATAGATCTAGGGTTAGAACCATAGATCCATGTTATACACACCCAAAATAATAATTTCATACAAAGAACATATGTAAATAATTAAAAAAAAATTCAGATTATTTATTTATTTATTTTAAATTACATCATAATCATGAAAATCACATTCTTTTAACCAAACAATAGTTGAAATTTCATCTACAAACTTTTGTTGCAAGCCATCAGCTTTTGACTGAACAAGTGGATTTTATTCCTGTGCCTTTTGCCTTCCCAGGAAGGGGGGATTTTTTCAAAGCCAACTAAGAAGAGAAAGAAACCTTCTCAAAGTAAAAAGTCACCCTCTTCCGCATTTTCTAGCTCGTATGACTAGCTTACTGACTTGACTTACATAACTGACTTCCGGTTTAGTTTCCCGAAAGCAAACATTCCATTTTACCACCACCGGAAAGTAGGGATTTCTCTCTAAGCTGCCTTCCCGTAACTTTCTCAAAGCAACAAGTGCTAACCGCAAGACCTGCTTCCCGTAACTGGCCTGACTGAAACTAGAAGTCAACTGCAACTTGAAAAGAGTACCTCAACTGCTTACCGAAACCACTTGCCTTCAAAGCAGAACTTCCTTCCGTAATAGGAGGAGTTTATTCCCGAAACCAACCAACAACAGATACTTAGGCATTGATACCATTAGGGCAGGGAGTTACCCACACATATAATCATCTATTCTACATAATTTAAGAATGTAAAATGCAAAAAAATTCATATTATTAACAATTATTTTTACAAGAAAAAGGAAAATATTATTATTGCACATATATGCATAGATCTAAGGTTAGAACCATAGATCCATGTTATACACACCCAAAATAATAATTTCATACAAAGAACATAAGTAAAATATTAAAAAAAAAATCGGATTTCTTCATTTAAAAAAAAAAACGACCCAAAAATTCAAAAAAATGCATTTTTAGAAAAAATAATGATCCTCCAAACCCTCTTCAAGCAATATCTTCATCTTCGCATCTTCCCTAAACCATATATGCATGTAGAATCAAGAAAACATACCTCAAAGTTGAGAAATCAAAAAACCCTCTTTGATGTGAATAGTGGTTGGATTCTTTGGTAGGCTTGTTGATCTTTCAAAATGGATGGATTTGAGGCTATTAGATGCTAGAAACACAACTTGGAGGCAGTTTCCTTCAATCTCCAGCATGTAGAAGAAAAGAAAATTCATGTTTTTAGGTAAAGCCCCCCCACTTCGTCAGAGTCCCGACTCGGACGAGTCCAGGGGGACTCGGCCGAGTCCCCTAGGACCTGTACCGAGTCCAGGGGTCTCGGCCGATTTTTTTTCCCTGCTCAAAAACCCCCAATCACCATTTTCACAACCACTCTATACAACTGTGAAGCTTTACTCTTAGACATCCATACCAAGGCTTTCAAAACTTGGACTTGGAGTGCAACTCAGTGACCATTGAGTCATGTTGACTCAACCGAGTCAACACGCCAAATACGGTTGCACATCCATTACCAAGGTTTTAAAACTCAGACTCAAGCGCGACTCATTCAACTCAGCCAGATTGCAAGGGATTCACCTTAGTAGGATTGAGTCACACCCAAAACAAACCCATAAAAATGATGAAAACATGGAAAAAAAAAACCAAAAAAAATACAAAAATGGAACATATTTTTCTAAGACGATAGAATTGTTTAATCCTATAGCTGTTATTACATATCTTGTTTTCCATTTTTTAAATTGTAACATATTCATTAAATAAAAGCAGTAGTATATACAAAGCAGACGGCCCAAAAGACTAAATTACTCGGAAAATGAACTACCCGTAAATCACTGAAGGAGATAAACTGATAAGCACCACAACAAGGGGTGTAATCGGGTCAATTCCAGGATAGAACCACACAGGAACCGGAACTGGAACCTTTTTCTCAAGGGTAGACCCAGTTCCGATAAGAGCACAAGGATCCGGTTCTGACAAGAGGACCAAGTGAGAGAGTGAGAGAGAGGATGAAAAACCCTAAGCTGAACCACATAAACCATCTTAATCAGAAGATACATAGGAGATCACCCACATGTGATTGGTGAGGTGGGCCACGAGTCATGGACGGTGCAATGGTAAGTGCGGAGGTGGCATGGGTGAGATCAATTCTCAGGCTTCATTCCTTCGCAGAATACTTTTGCGTGTTCCACCGAACAGGGGGGGGGAGGGGTGGGAGCGAACCCAAGTACCATGTGGGGGTGATCGCACCCATTGGACTTCTGCCTGTTTCTAAAACCATAATGAAAATTCTGGCTTAGCTTCAAAAATTCACATAAAAAA
Source organism: Persea americana (assembly GCA_029852735.1). Taxonomy (NCBI): domain Eukaryota; kingdom Viridiplantae; phylum Streptophyta; class Magnoliopsida; order Laurales; family Lauraceae; genus Persea; species Persea americana. The sequence continues at coordinate 38,765,910 of CM056817.1, forward strand.
CTTGCGTCCATCCCCAAAATCCACATGAAAATCTCTGAGTTTGTTCTCAAAACCCAATTACCTGTTTGGGTCCGCACCCCTCAAACGAAAATCCCAAGTCCGCCACTGCAGGTGCTGGAGAGCGAAGACATGAAAGAATGGAAAAAAGAAGATGAGATGGGTTGCTCCCAAAAAACCCACAGTAAAATGACAAAAAAAAATCCCTCCTCTTGAGTAACGAAAGGAAAAAAGAAAAAAAAAAACCAAAAGGGCAATCTGTTAGTCAATCTGACATGAGGTGGGGTACGCGTCTCAGTTGCCTTAACTCCTGCAAAGCTAAAATAGGAAATTGAGCCCTCTTCAATTATATTTTTCTTTCTTACTTGGAAAGGAGTAGAGATGTCAGAGATGGTACTCAAACCAGCCTATGTATCTCTACAAATGGACTAGGTAATGGTTCTCGGTCAGAAACAATGTGGTTCCAGTTCCCAACTCGTTTAGTTACCAGGTCCAAAAACAAGCACCAGTACCAGACCCATTTATCAATCGGGACCAAAAATAGATACCAAAGCCGGTTCTTAACAGGTCAGAAGCTCCGGGTAATCAGAGATTCAGATACCCATTTACATCCTACCCACAACCTTCTATCCAACATCTCCAAAAGTACAACACAGAAACACACACACACACACACACACACACACACACACACACACACAAAACACAAACAAACAAAAAAAAAAAAAAATCCTTTTAAAGTCATTATCCAAGATAGCACTTTGGCCCTCATCTTAATCACCAATGTAGATATCTGGTTTGCCAATGCCAACCAATGCACTGCACCTGCTATCCATCCCAAAAGAGCAAGGCGAGAGCCAACTTCAAGTGTCCCTTTTGTTCTCGCAAATAAACACATGCAGCTCTGCTCTCAACAACTCATGCCCCTCCCGCCCCGCCCCCCGCCCACACACCCAATTCGACACAATCCACACCAACTTCCCACCCAACAATCACTAAAAAAACCCCAACCACCATTTTCAAAATCCACATGAAAATCTTTGAGTTTGTTCTCAAAACCCAATTACCTGTTTGGGTCCACACCCCCCAAACGAAAATCCGAGGTCTGCCACTGCAGGTGCTGGAGAGCGAAGACATGAAAGAATGGAAAAAAGAAGATGAGATGGGTCGCTCCCGAGAAACCCACAGTAAAATGAACAAAATATCCCTCCTCTTGAGTAACGAAAGGAAAAAAAAAAAAAAAAACCAAAAGGGCAATCTGATAGTCAAATCTGACATGAGGTGGGGAACGCGTCTCAGTTGCCTTAACTCCTGCAAAGCTAAAATAGGAAATTGAGCCCTCTTCAATTATATTTTTCTTTCTTACTTGGAAAGGAGTAGAGATGTCAGAGATGGTACTCAAACCAGCCTATGTATCTCTACAAATGGACCAGGTAATGGTTCTCGGTCAGAAACAATGTGGTTCCAGTTCCCAACTCATTTAGTTACCGGGTCCAAAAACAAGCACCAGTACTAGACCCATTTATCAATTGGGACCAAAAATAGATACCAAAGCCGGTTCTTAACAGGTCAGAAGCTCCGGGTAATCAGAGATTCAGATACCCATTTACATCCTACCCACAACCTTCTATCCAACATCTCCAAAAGTACAACACAGAAACACACACACACACAAAACACAAAAAAACAAAAAACAAAAAAAAAATCCTTTTAAAGTCATCATCCAAGATAGCACTTTGGCCCTCATCTTAATCACCAATGTAGATATCTGGTTTGCCAATGCCAACCAATGCACTGCATCTGCTATCCATCCCAAAAGAGCAAGGCGAGAGCCAACTTCAAGTGTCCCTTTTGTTCTCGCAAATAAACACATGCAGCGCTGCTCTCAACAACTCATGCCCCTCCCGCCCCACCCCCCGCCCACACAACCAATTCGACACGATCCACACCAACTTCCCACCCAACCATCACTCAAAAACCCCCAACCACCATTTTCACAACCACTCTATACAACCCTGAAGCTTTACTCTTAGACTCTCCCAACCCGCCCCCCCACCCCCACAACAGTTACTTCTTTGCCAGTTTTCTCCATAGTGCTTAATGCTCCACCTTAAATCTCAGCCACCATTTGCTCACCAATTCTTAATATGTTTCCACCAACTTTCTCAGTTCCAAGTGACCCCCTCTCTCTATACAACTTCATTTTTTTTCTCAGTTTCACTACCCAGACCAATCAATAAAGTGCATCTTCTTCTTTCATTATGATGCAGCAGCACCAATAGTCCACGATTGGACTATTGGTGTTGCTGCATTACATTATTATTATTCCACATGTTCCCACAGGAAATTTCTTAGGATCTGCTCCAACCTTTTTGCATCAAAGGTTGGGATCTTGAAATGAATAAGTAATTAACTAAAGATTGGTTTAGACGTTTAGTGGCTTTTTATCAAGGTGATTCTAGCCTCTTCAAAGTTTGAGAACTTCTTTCCAGATTTAATCTACCACTAGATGGCACACGGCTTTGAGAAGATAAGTCTTATCTTACTTCCAAACGACTCTTAATGGAACGAAAGAACTTGATCGCACTAAACAAATAAAAAAATGAATGTATGCTCTCATAATTACATTGGTTCTTATGTGGCCTGGCTTGCTCCTGTTAACCCAGGTTATTCAATCAACTTAGAAAGAGGTTATTTAATTTCTAAGCAACCTACAAAGCCAACACTATGAGAGTGAAGGGTTGCATTGAGTTCATAAAAAGGAAGGGGGGAATTGAACTAGTCATTGTTTCATGGGCGAGGATCCAATGAGCCCAAACCACCCCTCGAACTCAAAGCAACAGACCAGTAGTGTTTAATGTTCCCTTCAATAAACTAGCCTTTCAAAGGAAGTACACTGTCATTGAAAAGATGAAGAATCCAACACTCCCAAGCCAAAAAGAAGAAGATGAGTTATTGGAAGAGAACCATGATAGCCAGATAGTACAGTATGGCAAAATATATGATGTGTTCCCTCTTTATTCTTGATCAATGGAAGTTCTTGTGGTATCCTTGTCATATTTGAGTATCATAGAATACAGACACTTGGAGAAAGTTCTCAATTTCTTGATAGAAATTTAAATCTAAGTATAATGGCTCTAGACTCTCAATGTTCCCAAGATCAAGGATAATGGACCCTCAGTGTCTCTTTTACATACAATCCCAAAAGGACACAAAATTGAACTTGTAAATTTCTCAAGTCTCGTGTCATCTTGTGTTGAACTCCAAAAATATGTGCCTCTAAAGGATATAATTGCAAAGAGGGAAGGAAATTGGAGAAATTCCTCTTCTTCTCTCAGAATCCTCCCATTCAAATGACCAGAAGACCCATATTTATAGGGGCTCTTGGACGTTGGAAGCTCTTCCCTACACCCAACATCACGCATTGGTGATAGAGGCATTTTCTAAGATCCAAACATTGGAGGTTCGCAGCCAACATTCACAATTGGGGATCTTGCCTTGTAGTTGCATGCAAAGTCATCTTTAACTCGGCTTGATTTTCAATCCATCTGTCAGCTTTTTGTTCATAATATACCATTGGAAGCTCGAGATGTAGAACTAAATGATATAAAGATCCATATCATCTGAAGTCATTAGGAATTTTAAAAAAAAAAAGCATCTAAAGACAATTGTCCCCCATTTCTTTTATTTTTAGCCTTGTTTCAGCTACCATAGCCCATATCTTCTTATCCACTTGTCGGACTCTTCATTGTTTTATGACATTGGAAAGCCTTATTTTAGAAGATCAAAATGGTATATTTCTGCATCCTCATCAGATGTCTCTATGGGTTAAATCTTAATTTAATCAAGTGGACTGTTGCTTCACAGCAAATCGGTCATCACTTTTTTCTCATGTACAAGACAGAGGCAACTTACATTGTTTCTTGAGCGTTTATCTTGCTACCTCAAGAATATGGCATTTATCAATCTAAAGTGTGTCGAAAACAACAACTTCAACAACGACTCACTGTTTGAAGCCACACCATATCCTCTCACATCATGTACCAAATTAAAATAAATAAGGGCAGAAGCCCATTTGGTAATGGTCCAAACTCCAAACAACCCAACACACTGTCAGAGATGGATTTTGCAACTTAAAAGGAAGCCTTAGCAAGTAAAAGCAACCCAACAAAAGCAACAAAAGCTAGTTGACATGGAATCAATCAGTAACCCCATCACAATACCAAGCACTTGCATGCAGACATGGTGACTTCCTAAACTGCCTAAACTACCTATACATTCCAAATTTAGGCATTGAGGGACAGAAACACAAACCCACAGTCCAAAGGCATTAAAAGGAGGAGATTTCTCCTCTTCTCCCTTTTCTTTCCTTCTATACTTCCATTTTGTAGCCTTCATTCTTCTCCATTAACGAAGGCTTATTTACTTCACTTTGATTTGAACATGTGGATAAATTTATTTTCCTGTTTGATTGTCTGCATCTAGGCTTACCTGCAAATGAGGTGGTCATTCTAGCCTCCTGTTTTCGCGCTTACTTGGTTTTTGGTCAATGGATAGGAGAATAACTGACATTTTGCAAACAAAAATAACTCATCCACTTTCTAACTCCGTCCTATCCAAGGTTAAACATTCCTCACATAAAAGGAGATCGTGTCGCACTTTCTTATATAAGATGCACGCAATGTCATTGGCATTTACGCCTGCATAAGCAAATGAAATGCTTAGTCTGCCGCCCTAGACACCATTTCCTTGACTCCAATGTATGAATCAAGAGTTAGCCTAGAGGCTCCTTCCACAATAAGATCCTAAGAAAGAAAGACAAACAGAACAGTTTTGTTTACCCTGCTATTTGTAAATTCAACCACGCAAAGATTCAGATGCAGTTCCAAACATTACCTACTGCTAACAAAGTCAACAACTGAAGAGAAACTAAGCAAAAAAACTGACAAAATCAAAATTACCCAAATTCAAAAACTACAATGAAACAAGCAATACCTCCTGCAGGAGCGCCCCATCACCAGTATTAAATATCCGAACCAGCGTCCCCTTTGAGCTGGCAGTGGCAAGCAGGCGCCCATCCGGCGTGAGCGCAAAGCAGGCGACCCTAGAGTCATGAGCAGCAATGAACTTGGTCCTCTTCGAGCTGTAATTCTCCACCCTCACCTGCCCCTTCTGCGTGCCCGGGCAGACGAGCACGAACGTCGCCGCCGCCTGCGACACCACGCACAGCCCCTTCCGGTTCGACACCGTCTCGATCTGCTGCATCAGCTTCAGATCCGCGAAATTGTACACGAAAACCCTCTGCTCCAGCACCACCACGATGCGGTCGCGCCGGAGCCGCACCGCACGCACCTCCGACCGGAACGACAGCTCTCCGATGCACCGGCTCTGGTGGTCGTCCCATATCATCACCTTATTCGGCGGGTACTGCGGCTCCACCCCGCCGCCGACGAGCGCCAGGATGTTGCAGCGGAAGAGCATCTCCACGGCGCCGATCCCTCCTCCGCGGTCGAAGTCGCGGCGGAAGATCTCACGGAAGGGGTCGCAGTTGTAGATCCGGAAGCCGTTCTCGGTGCCGGCGGAGAAGCAGCTGTCGTCCTGGTTGAACGAGAGGTGGAGGAGGGCCGGCGCCAGAGAAGGCGACGCCGTCGGAGACGGCGACGAGAGATCGTCGAGGAGGTTAGGGTTTGAGATTTGCGGGAAAGGAGAGGTGGAGATCGGAGGCGGAGGAGACTCTACTTCTCCTCCTCCTCCTCCTCCTCCGTTGAGGGCATTTTCGACATTTTGCTGCGACGGAGATGGAGGGGCAAAAGAGGAATTTGTGTTGGGGCTGGGATTCCCTTCGGGAAGAGGCCATGAGAGAGATGGAGGAGAAGAAGGCATGGAGAGAGCGGCCATTGGAGGGTTAGAACCGTAATTTCACTGAAATTCGAGGGCAGATGGGAATCTAAAGAGCGGGAGAGAGGGGAGGAAGAAGATGAGAAGGAAGAGACTGCTTGCGTGGAGATGGGAATTGAAGAGGGAGGGAGGGAGGCTTTTTGGAGGGAGTTTGAGGTGGAATTACCAATATGGGCTTGACTGTTCAAGGGAATTGAGGGTGATGATGGGGTAAGGGCTTGGATTGGAGGAGGGTATTTTTGGAAGTGTTTAGGGCGGGATTGGAGACTTTGGCTCCCAGGAAATAATAATTGAATGAACTGTCCCTCCAAAAAAAACTGAACTATCACAAGGGGATATAGCTAAGGTTCTATGTGCCCCACTGTGAATGTGAATGGCACCAGATCTTAATATTTCTCTCTGGTCCCCCATCCCCACCTATTATTAATGTCATGTTGTCGTGAAATAGCATCCCTATAGAGTGATAAACTGTGTCCCTGGGAGGTGTGTTCATACCTCAGGTTGGGTCGGGCTGAGGAATATTCAAGTGCTACCGACTTAAAAAATCGTACGCTTCTATTCGACCTAAGCCCAACACAGGGTTTAAACTCGGGCCCAAGACCACAAATTAGTTGATCTTGGCTAGCCAACTTTGGGATTCCTATCACTTAATACAAGCCCAGCCCAATATATTAACCCTATGTTTGGGAAGTGGGGTGGGGTGGGGTGGGGAGGGGAGGGAAGGGAAAATTATTTTTTCCTTCTCTTGTTTGGGAAGTAGGGGAGGGGAGGGAAATCCCCTCTTTCCCTCATTCTTTCCCTCCAATTTTGAAGGGAAAATTTGGAGGTAAAATTTTGAAAAATCTTACCCTCTAATTCCCCTCCCTCCTTCCCAAACAACCCCCATTTCCACTTTTCCTCCATTTTCCCCTCCTTTTTTTTCCTTCCCCTCATTTTACCCCCTTCCCAAACATAGGGTAAATGGATTCGAATTGTATCCTACCCCATGAGCACCTCTTGTCTCTGGGGTACCCAAGAATCGAATCCTAGTTACTAAGGTAAGAAGCAGGATGCCCAACACTGGTTCTCAACTGGAGTTGATTGTCGTCAATTTACCTTGTATTTAGGTGTATTGTAAAGAGGTAAAAATTTTAAAAAGAAAAAGAAAAACCCTTGTTCATGGCAGTGGTATTAAAAAATAAAACAATAAAAGAAAAGAGAATTTGGCGTATAAATTCAACACCAATGAGTGAAAATATCTCTATGAGATTGGAATTTAAGAAAAAAAAAATTAGGTACATGTAATTAGAAATAAAAATTTAGGAAATTTGATAACCATCAACGAAAAGAACTGTCAAGTTATAAGAAATAAAACAATCTACAAATCATGATAGGTGTCAAACTTTTTTTTAGGAAGAAAACAGCCAAGATTTCTAGGGGGACAATGGGTATAGGTGATATGGAATTTTAAAAATAGAAAACCTAACCTTATTAGTTAGTACTTTAGACATCTTCAAAATTTAGAAGACACAATCAACAATCTTTGTTAATTTTACGAGTAACTCAAGGTGTCAAAAGAAAAAAAAAAACAGAAATAAAACGTTTTGGAAAAAAAATAACACTGCTTGTGATGATCGGTTCCCATTTTTGTGTTGACCTTTCAAGTTAGGTTCAGATTGACATTTCTAACCCAGTTGTTTAACCAATTGGATTCTGACTGATTTCGTTATCGTTATTTTACCAATCAATCCAACTTGATCTGACTAATGCCATGATTGATATTGAATATAAAAGTTAATGGGATAAGATACAAACATGGCTAGGTCTGGGCCGGACTTTTGGGCCCTTATAACTCAACAGCTTCAATTTGGACATGCTCTGAGTAAGGCTGTCATTTTGCAATCACAGTCCCTGAATTTTTATGTATTGTCTCCGAGGACAACATACTTTCAGAAACATGCATTAGGTCAGTCACTTTGAATGACTAAAATATGTAAATGATGCATATGTGCTGTTTGATTTGAAAAAAGGCGATGCTAATTAGCACTAGGAAAGCCCATTATCGATCTTTCTTAACATGTAATGCTTATTAGGACGAAAATAAAGATAGATAAGAGCACATAGCACGGTTCTGTGCAGGTCACTTGTGGGTTCAGTTCTATCCTAAGCTTTGGATTGATAATGTTAATTGATCGCGTTTTGTCCTGTTTAGGATTAGTCAATTGGCCATGAGTATGTTGTAGGCTTATTAATAGACTGAAAAAGTTTAGACAGAGGCCCGACTTATTTATTACTCAGGCTGAGAATTTTCTCATTTGGAGAAATTTCTTGTATAGTAGTGTGAAGTAAAGGGTCATTATACAAGAAAAAAAAAAAAAAAGCAGTGCTCAAATTTTAAAAGTACTAAATTTCAGAAAGCATATCTTTTTTACCAAAAAATTTAAAAAACTATTTTCTTGTGCCACTAAATAACAAAAAGCCATGTTCTTTTTTGCCAAAAAAGTCTCTTAACTTGTTATCATTTAGCACGTTTTGATTTGACTCCTTTTTCTTTTTATTATCTCTTAATTTAACCCTTCTCTTCAGTTAACTATACAAGTAAATTACTGAAGGTGGGGTGCTTTGGGCCTGTTTGTTGGGTTTGAATAACCGTTCGGGTTAATGGCCTAGCAGGCAGCAGCCCCAGTTGTATAAAAGGCTAATGAAAAGTAAAATTATGAATGTATGGGCTCTTAATAGCCTTTACTAACCCGCATCAGTGACCGACTATATGGCCTAATATGGTATGCATCGGCCGATGTTAATAGCCATGATTTTCAAGAAACACGAGACACCCCAGTGGCAAGGGTATCTAGAAAAAAGAAAAAAGAGAGAGAGAAAAAAAAAACCCCGAACATTTCCATTCATCGGAGCATGCTTCCTGGAAAGGGCTATCATGAAGGAAGAAAAAAAGGCATGTCCGGTGCCTAAAAAATCTTATTTTTTTCAAAAGACACTACGTCCATCAGCTCTAAATCTGGAAACAAGATGGGCTTGGTCAAGGCCAAATTGACTACAATCCTAATGCCTTTATGCGGTGCCTAAGTTTGGGCCTAACATATCTCTTTCGGCATCAATACCGGGCCCCACTATGGCCCTTTTGAATAAAACAAAAAAAGGGTAAATTAGCCAAAGGCCCCTAAATACTGTCCTTTAAGGCCTCTAATCCATAGGATTTTCGGTTAAAGCATCTGGTCCATGCGCCTAGACTAATTTCAAGCGGAGGTCTCTAAATATACCAAATTATACATTTGCATGACTGATTTGCCCTTCTAACCATTTAAAGTTATGTCACACATTTAATCCCTAATTTGAAGCTCCTTAACATGATATATTAATGGTTGATCTGCCCCTTTAAACGCATCAAGCTGTCTAATGGATTTTATTTCATAGTTCTAGATCAAGCCTTGAAATTCAAATGAGATGAAATATATCAAGTTTCAAAATTAAAATGGGAGGGAACGATTCTAAGCCTCCTACACCAATGTATGATTCACTGCAAAGGCACTACTTGCAAAAGCTATCATGGATTTTCCTTCCAATCCTCAGATAACCATGCTCCAAGATCTGATCATCAGCCTATTTTTTTCCAACCGATCTTTGCCCCATGTCCTTGTTGAGGAGTTCTATGATCGTTGCCTCACAAGACATATGAAAAGAATTGCATCAAGACATATTAGAAGTATTGAACTAATTTTTGCCCCACACAAGATCAGTAGTGACTCCTTTTAATGTGTTCGTTCTAGTCATGCGCGAGAGCTTCTATTGTTTTCTTCCTCACGTGGCTACTATATATCCTTTCTTTTTTCTTTTTTTTATTGTGAGTTTCTTCAAAAAGATATATAAGTTTATTTAGTTTTTTTCAAAAGGTTTTGTTTCAGATTCAAATAAATTTATCTGAACTTCTGGCAAAATTCAGACAAATTTATCTAAGTTTTGAACAACTTTTCTGAATTTTGAACAAATTTATCTTAGTTTGGAACAAATTTATCCAAGTTTGAAAAAAATTTATCTTAGTTTTGCCTAGTCCCATGTATAGATTTTCTAAATGATTTCTCCTTCTCAGATAAATTTATCTAAGTTTTGCCCAGTTCTACGTGCAGATTTTTTGGATGATTTCTCATTCATTGAATCAGTTTTCCCCATTTTATTTCTCTTATATGTCGTAATCTTTGATTTATGTAGTCAAATAATGTTTGCGAAATTGACTGGTTTTCTCCTTTGTTTTCTCCAAATAAAACTCTTAACGAAATCAATTTTCCTTTTTTGCATACGGCACAAAGTGTATTAAGAGGGGCACTATGGACTTTTTAACCATTTAAAACTTGAAAAATGACCTTTGACTCTACGAAAAAAGAATGTAGACCGTTTGTAATAAAAATCAAAGTTGAAGGACCTCTGACCAAATGCCAAAAAAAAAAAAAAAAAAGGTGTTGGGCCCAGAATCTATCACTTTCAACTGTGCCTTGTTCATTATTCAATTTTGTCTCAACTGCTGTGTTTTACATCACAGCTTAGGCAGATACGATGATCAATGATACTGACGTCGGGCCATACTGGATTCAACTAATTGAGAGCTTAGTAAGAAGGGCCAGGGTGGGCCGGCTTGCTCATCTTGAAATTGAAGCCTGAGCCTGGTCCTAGCCTGGCTCTTTTATTAACAAGCCTTAATCAGTATGAACGAGTTTGGCCCATGAGCCTAAGATCCATACAACTGCCGCCTGAAGAGGATGTTACAAAAAATCGTGACACCAGCCCATGTACAGATGGATTAGTCTAACTTACAGGCCCTAATCCGGATAACCAAATAACATGCTGATTTTCCAACTATCTGGTAAATAAACCAGTTGAATGGCCCAACCTTCTGTGAAATCGACCAATAAGTTTAGTTTAGGGCCTAGTACAATCACAATCGAGTTGGATGGCTTGTATTGATTTCCAATTCTGCAATTGAAACGAATTATAGACTTGTGCTGGGGCAAGTAGCTAATAGGTTGGGCTACTAGAGGCCTAGCCCAGCTTGGAACAACGGTAGCTGGACCGTTTTGCACGAGGGCTGGATACTTGGACCTGGATATCAGGCCCATGCCTAGCTTTTCTAACTCAGTTGTGCCTGGTTCCTGCTAGACGGAGCTCGGGTTAGGATCTGGGCCTTAAAATCGAGCACCTACAACTAATAAATGGAGCCCACTAACATTATTATTTTCCACACTGAAAATCTTTGAGTTATGGTACATGACCTGTGTGATTTTCAGCTTTATTATATTAGTTTTTGGTAGGAAAGTACAGTGGATTCTGAAGATCGATAAGTGGCTCGTAAAATGCATCAAGAAAATCTTGATCCAGTGAGTCGGGGTCTGGTACTATAACCCATGAATGCAAATCTGATACATACAGCTAGGATTACGATCTAGGAGAATATAAACGGGTTGGATTTTGGTCCAATAGGACCGAACTGCTTTTGAAACCCAACCCACCAGAGTTAAAGCAGAATGATGCCACATTCTTCTCTATCACTTGAGGCCCATGGCCCAATCAATGAACCCAGCAGCTTGATATTTTACTAGGAGCACATATATAGTAGGCTCGGTGCTTATGGGCCACACCAGTGTAGAACCGCAATATGCATGGCACAATTTGAAGTTGCTTTGGGCTGTATTTTCGGCTTGCGGGCTGCGCTCATCTCATTCGCTGACCTGATAGATGAAGTGCAGGACCTGGTCTATGTATGTTCAATGGACTAACCCAGCCCAACACACTTAGCATAGGACAGACATGTTTCTGAGAATATAAGCAGGGCCTGAAAACCCGATTTCCTGATATAATTAAGATTCAGGCCCATTCAAATTCGTGTCAATATCTACTGCATGGGCCTACGATTCAGCTCCAGGTCCAAACCCACTTTTGTTTATATTATAGCAGTGTCTTTTAGTTCAATTTTGACCAATTCCTGCCAAAATCGACTCACCACATCAAACCTATTATTATATTTTATAGAAGAATGTCAATGTACTTATGGCTCTCTGAAGTTGCATGAGCAACTGATTGTCCAAGTGGTGGGATATCCATTAGATAGGATGGACATATGGTTCTTAATAAATATATATATATATATATATACATATATATACAGGGAAATGCTCATGTGAGAGACACTCTCACTAAGTTGGTGAGAGATGGGTGGGGGCCCTCACATAAATATCCATTCTCACAAACTAAAATGCAAAGACCCCAAATATTTATGTGAGGGCCCCCACTCATCTCTCACCAACTTGGTAAGAGTGTCTCTCACATGAACATTTCTCATATATATATATATATATGGAGATCTTGAAAGATTCAAATTATCCTAGAAGACTTTTAGGATAGTTTTTAGTAGTGTAGATTTATAAGGCTTTCTTGTAATTTAAAAAATTGCATAGAGTAATGTGGAGTGTTCTAGAATATTGTCACTAAGTGTATAGTAGAATATTAGCATGAAAGTTTCTAGAGTTGGTTTTGGAATGTTACATTTGGCTTAATTTTGTTCATTAAGTTGTATAGGTATCATGATCGTCCAAGTGGTGGGATAGTTATGGAATCGGTTGGACAGATGGTTCTTAATAGATCAACGGAAATCTGGAAAGGTACAGAATATCCTAGAAGACACTAGGAATATAGTCTTCAATAGTGAGATTTATAAATTATAAGGCTTCATTATAAATTGGAAAAATGTATAGAGTTATCTACATTGTTCTATGAATAAGTGTGTCTTTAGATGGATCAGTGTGAAAGTTTCTAGAGTTGGTGCTAAAATGTTATATGTAGCTTAATCTTGTTCATTAACTGTAAACAAACTAGAACTATAAATAGTATTCATTTGTAACTAAGCAAGCTGAAGTCCCTCTCTACACGAGTAATTCAAAAGAGCATATCATGTGCCGCATGGGCTTGAATCAAGGAAATTTTTTAATTTAATTGCCCCACAACAGGACCTATTATACTATATTAAGCTAAGGAGTTTTCAAGCTAATTTTAATTGTAATTTCTAATTTTGGCCAGTAGTTATAACTACTTTATAACTTACCCACATTTTCCTCCCAATACCAAACTTTTCTAACTTCCACTTTTCCATTGCTGTAGTAACTTTCTTTCTACCCAAACTCATATATATATATATATATAAATGAATCCCACTGATTCCAATTTAGTAATCAATCCGATTAAAGTCGGTTTGATTTGGACCATAATATATCTTTTACTCCAACCAGTCGTTTCTACGTGCGTAATGATCCTCTTTAAATTCATTTTCTTCAGGCTGCCGCATCTCTCTAGTCCTATTGTAATGGGCAAGTAGAAACAGGATTCTTTCCAAGCATTTTATAATGGCTGTACACAATGTCCTAGCGTTGTCTTCATTTAAGGCTATTAGTGATTGAGAGGTTGTTATCTAACTGGCATAAGTGCAGATTAGATGGCCGGTGTGATCCCTTATGATGCCTCCCCTCAGAGTAGAGCTTAACAGCACCTCGGGGAGGTGCTTCCTATAGTGTGTTGAGTATTGCCTGAAACTCTTTTGCACCAGCAACTTCTTTGCTAAATTCCAGTTGTGTATCAGGTTTAAGGCTTTGTTATGGAGTTTCGAATCCTCTGTTCTTTGTTTCGGTCTTGATTGCTCCCTCTAAGATCGGTGGAATGTCATTATCTATATTTATAAAATTTTCAATGAGAATGATTTCTGTCTATTTCTAATTTTTGTCAGGAGCAACTGTTTTCTTGCCATAATCTAATGCTGGAATTAGAGGAGAGGAAGCTGAAAATGCATAAGAATGAAATTCTGGTAGATTTACAATTAACCGACACAAGCTACCTCCATGGATGTTCTTGGTGATGATTCCTTCACCTTTGTAGAAAGTAATAGAACACTGGTAAATCTAAATTCTTGTGGTTCTACAATTGCCGCTTACTCGCTGAGAAGTACATCTATATCTCTTTGCTATAGATAATTGATTTTGTGATTGGTTTTAATCTAACAACAAATATATTTTGATTTTTCCATAATGGATACTACTCTATTTTGATTGGCAAATCTGCTTTCCATAATCTACGCAAACCTTTGGAATTGGGATTTTGATGAATATTCTTAAATCTCAGTATTGAATAATTTAATAAAGAGAGACAGAGAGATCAAACAAAAAGTAATCTTTTATCTCTCTTTCAAGGGGGTTCAGAGGCATCTTCCCCATGGTCTGGAGGGGAAGATTGTTGGCCTAGTGGGTCTAGACCAAATAGGTTCAAGGTCATGGGTATGATGGTAATTATACTGGGACTTTCTTATTGACTAAGATAGGATTTCTTGGGAGATATGAATGAGAACATTATATATTGAAGTAATGTGTAACCCGTGAGATGTACAGCATATCATAACAGAGAGTGAACTCAAGGAAAGTTGAGTTTCTTTCCCATTGATGTGGGCGAGTTTGATTTTTTCTTTCTTTGTGTGGTTACTTGTTTGTTAAATAGTGGTTATTCACATTTCCGCATACACGCACACAACAGAGAACAATAGAGATCATCTTCAACAGAGCATCATATTTTCATCATGAGCTGGATAACACACAAAGAATTCATTTCTTTCTTATTGAACAAGCATCATTATTTTTTATTCCTAATGCATTGCATTGTGAAAGGCACTCCCACATCTTTCTTTGTTATCATTGAATCAATTTCTCCCGTTGTATAGATTAAATTATTTCAAGAAAAGCCCACTCAAAGGATTTCTTAACTGCAGTCATAAATTCCCTCAAAGGATAACAACATCAGGGAGGTAAACTCAAATTAGAACATACATATAGAAACATAAATAAAAGAAATTCAGTTGACTTTATGTAAGGATCTAGCGATTGACAGAAGTTCTGTCAGAACACTGAACTCGAGAGTACTCTCGCTATAGCAAGCGTGGCAGATGCAGCGAGCCCAGTTTGATCAGACTTTGTTTTAAAAGTTTAAAAATGACTTCTATTCTGATTGTATTATTATTATGAGTCTCTTTCACGAATTTTGGGCTATATATTGAGTGTTTCTCACAACCCAAAGAGGCACATATAATCTCTCTAGTCTGCATTAGTGATCTAATTGAGAGAAATTCTTTCTAGAGATTTTTTGAAGAGTTGTGCTGCAAAGTACTCTAGAGAGCCAATTTCTTCTGCATCCCTTGTAGAATGTCATCTTCTTGCGTAAAAGCTTTGAAGAGTCAAGCGCTGGATTGAGTCTGTTGCAATCAACGGTATGAAGTCGTTGAAGCGTAAAGCGACACAAGGTAACTTCAGTCCTTAGGTAGGGGGTATTTGGGGAGGAAATCTAAGTTTCTGGTAATTGCGAGATTCATGGTGTTTGATTGTTGATCCAATTTGAATCCGTGGTTTTTCACCCGGTTAGAGTTTTCCACGCTAAATCTGGTGTCCTTGTGGTTTATGCTTTTTTAGTGTATTTTTTGCTGCATAGTTTATTGTTTTTGCACATTATTGGGTTGATTTATTGATTGGACCAATCTAGAGATCTCATACCATAAATTTTCAATTAGTATTGGAGCGCGTTGCACTAACTTGTTGTGTTTGATCCTAAGAGATTTCTAGATGGTACTCAATCGAGAAAGGACATTAATTTCTAAGCCCCATTTGCTAGATGGTTCTAATTATGCATATTGAAAGCAAAGGATGATTGGATTCCTTAAGTCAGTTGATGATGATGTTTGGGATGTTGTTGAAGAGGGCTACTCCAAACCAACAATTGTAGCTGATGGGAAAACTGCATCTAAATCTAAAGCCCCATGGACTAAGGATGAGAAGCATGCCTCCAATTGTAATAACAAGGCGATGAATGGAATATACAACGGAGTGTATGCTGAAGAGTTCCGTAGGATTTCCACTCTCAAAACTGCAAAAGAAGCATAGGAAGTTTACATACAGTATATGGGGGTACAGACACGGTGAAGCAATATAAATTGAAAAAGCTGACTAAAGAATTTGAAACCATCGTGATAGAAAAAGATGAGACATTCGATCAATTATATACAAAGCTGAATGATATTGTTAATTCTGTTTTCAATTTAGGTAAGGAAATTATAGAAAACAAGATTGTCAAGAAAATTCTGAGGTCTCTATTTTCGGTGTTCGATTCTAAAGTTGATCCTATTGAAGAAAATAAGAATCTGGATACCCTTAAAGTAAATCAACTGGTTGAAAATCTTCAGACCTTTGAAGTAAACCGTTTGGATAAAGGAAAATCTAAAGAGAAAGATATTGCTTTAAAAGCCAACTCAAAATCAAGAAAGAGACTTGAAAAGAAAATTGAGTCTGATTCTAAATCTAAGGCTGAAGATGATATGACTGAATTATTTAATTGCTTCAAGCAGTACATGAAGTCAAAACAAGGAAAGTGGAAGAGTTCTAAAATTGAGAAGAAGGATTCTATGGAAAGGAACGAAGTGTTTTGAGTGCCAAGACTATGGTCACTATGCTAATGAGTGTGCCAACAAGAAAAATGGTTCAATGAAAAAAACTCTCGATACACCTTGGGATGAAGAGTCATTAGAAAAAGAAAAAGATCATTCAATTGATACTTCTAAAACTGTGAATGACAAGTTTGTGGCTTTCATGGCTAAGTCTATGTCTGACAATGATACTGATGAAGATCGTAATGATGAGATGTCAAATCAAGATAAGATTATGAAGGGTTGTATCATACTACATATGCTGATTGCATCAAGATGACCAAGTATGGCAACAAGATTACTATTAAGTTCAAGGCTGCCCAAGGAGAAGCTGCTTTGAAGAATGAATTAGAGCAAGCAATTGAAAAAGTTCATCTTTTGAAAAGTCAGAAGAACTGCATAGCTGAAAATTTGACTACTGAGGTTCGGAAATTTAAGAAGGTTGAACAAGAGATTGAGACTTTAAAAATAGAGTTACAAAAGGTGAATTTTGAAAAAGAAGATTTGCAAGGAAGACTAAAGATCACTCTGTCTGAGTTAGAAGTGAAACAAACTTCCCTATAAAAGATAAACACTGGCTCGAGGACTCTTACAAACATCTCGTGTAGTCAGAAGTCTCCTTTTGACAAAAGTGGCCTCGGTTATGATCATGGTGCATCCACTTCAAATGCTAAAGGTTAAACAGTTTTTGTTTCAAGTGTTACACATGCTACTCCACATACTGCACATATACATAATGTGTCGAGTAGTTTCAAGAAAAAGAATGTGTCACGCGCTGCATGCAAATCCACTTGTCACCATTGTGGAAAGAAAGGACACAGTTGTCTTCATTGCAAGAATCTGCAAAGTCTACCTAAGATTAGGAAATGGTGGAGGAATTTTTCTCCACCCAAGACAACTCCAATTTGGGTTAGAATTTCTGATTTGCCTAATGAGTTTTGCTCACACTGTGCTGATAGATCAAACTACACAAGTGTAGGTGGCTAATTATAAAAAACCCTGATCAAGGAGGTCATGCTCCCACCACTATTACTGATACGAAGATCATAGGGAGGGGGAGTCAAAATCGAGGGGGACTTACTGCATCCAAATTGACAGAAGCTGCATGATGATTTTTGTTTGTCAATTATGAACAAATACAGGGGGAATAGAATGAAGCTAGGGGGAGTTGTACAAGCTGAGGCAATTCAAGATCTACAATGTTGATTATTTTGTTTTAAAATTTAATGTATTTTGGATTTTTCTTTTGGGTAGATCATATAGTATTGTTCTAGTAAGCTTTGTATAGGAATTGCCAAAATGATGAGATTGTAAAGGTCACACAACTGATAGAAGTTCTGTCAGAACATTGAGCCCGAGAGCACTCTCGCTATAGCAAGAGTCCAAATCGCTATAGCGAGCGTGGCGGACTCAGCAAGCCCAGTTTGATCATGCCTTTGTTTTAAAAGTCTAAAAAGAACTTCTATTCTGATTTTATTATTATTAGGAGTCTCTTGCACTGATTTGAGGCTATATATTGGGTGTTTCTCACAACCAAAAGAGACACAGATCATCTCTCAAGTTTTACATTAGTGAACTAATTGAGAGAAATTTTCTCTAGAAATTTTTTGAAGAGTTGTGCTGTCAAGTACTCTAGAGAACCAGTTTCTTTTGCATTCCTTGTAGAAGATCATTTTCTTGCGTAGAAGATTTGAGTCTTCAAACGATGGATTGAGTCTGTTGTAATTAATGGTGTGAAGTCGTTGAAGTGTGAAGCAACACAAAATAACTTCAATCCTTAGGTAGGGGATATTTATAGAGAAAATCTGAGTTTCTTGTAATTGCGAGAATCATGATGTTTGATTGTTGATCTAGTTCGGATATATGATTTTTCACTTGGTTAGGGTTTCCACACTAAATCTGGTGTCTTTGTGGTGTGTGCTTTTTTAGTTTGTTTTTTGCTGCATAGTTTATTGTTTTTGCACTCTATTGGGTTGATTTATGGAGTGGACCAATCTAGAGATCTCGTACCCTAAACTTTCACCTTACTATATGTTTGTGAAGCAATTTGATCCTTCTAATATCTTTATTCTATTAAATCAAATATAAGAACTATTTTAGAAATAGCCATGGATGATTAATACTGATACTCTTTCTATGATTTCAGACTAAAATCATTTTGTACTTCGCTTATTTGGTGTCTCTCTGCATGTGAGAAGACTTGATCTTACAAATTATTTCTAATGATCATTTCCTATTTCATGCAAATTCTAGCTAGGCTTTCTAAGCATCAATTGTGCTGATCTAAGGTGGGTTCCTCTATCTCACTTTGCAATTGGGTTTTGTATTGTATGGAACGTACGAATTTGCATGTCACAATAGAGATGCAATGAAAAGTTTTTTTTAGTACCTTATAAGAGAAATAGTTCTCACCTACAACATTTGAGGTTAGAGGGAGTTTGTTGTTGTCTGAAGTTTAGATTTAGTGATGCTGCTATTTCAAAGAAAAAGAGGAGAATGTAATTACACACTTTGGCCTCTGTAAGACCCCGACCCAATTATTGCGATTAGTATTAATTAAGTGGACGCTTAGGCTTAAGTAGGATTAGCGATCGTTGGGTTAGAGTGTGGTTTGACTTAGTATTGGTCATAGCTTTGGGAATTTCAAGAGCATTTGGATTCAGTTTGATAAAGCTCAGGGGTGCCCTGGGTTACACATGTAAGCATGGGGGATGATTCAAAATTTCGATAAAATTATGATTTTCGTTTCTTTTGAAAGATTTTTTTATTATCCACAACTTTCATATTCATTCCATCCGTGTCCGAAGCCCAGAAACCCGGTTTTAGCCCCAACAGGATAAAATTGTCTTTTCACACTCAAATCTGTGCACGATTTTCGAAATCTCCTAACCATATGAAATTTATATTTTTTGGAAACCAGATTTTCCGATGAACATTTCCTCTTTTTTCGTCGATCTCATCTGAGGCCCGTAGGAGGGGTTTCCAGCCACTTGAAAGTCTTAGGCCTGGTGGGGCTCACTCCCCACTTAAACAAACTGTTTCTCTCCCTCCCTCTCATTCAAACCTCCTTTCAACTCCAAAATTTCAGAGCTCAGAGAAGAACTCTTTTCCTCCTTGTTTCCTCACATTGCATGCCCTAGCAATTGAGCTTGGATTGAAGATCTAAGGACATCATCTTCTTCCTCTCTGATGAGCACAGAAATGTGTGAAATCTTAGGGAAGTAAGCATGCATTTTATTTATATTTTTTAGTACTACTCTGGGTATTTCTCTATGATTTTCAGGTTTCAGGTCGTCTTGACTATTTTTCTATAAGGAGCCATATCTTTCAATCTACACGTAAAAATGCCCAATGTTTTTACATGGCTGTGTTCAGAGCAAAATTTCAAGCAAGATGGACGTGAAGAATTTCAAGTACACACTCAGTGGAGCCATCATGAAAGCGATCATCAGTGCGGGCCATGGAAGAATAATGGGTCAGAAATGAAGCCCAATGCAAGCTCATATGCAACAAGGAGGCGTGAATTTGATCCCTAATGGGGCCCACATGTTGCAAGTTCTGAATGAAGAAGAAAAGAAGAGAGAAAGAGAAAAGAAGAAAGAAAAAAAATTGAAGCACAGGGGCGATATGGTAGTTTCACAAGATCAGGATATTGTGTCCGGAACATATCCAATATTGGACTCAAATTGTCCGGAATTTAAAATGGTGCACTTTTGCTTCTTTGACTGAGTCCAACCGGGGCATGTAGGGGAAGATACGGTCAAAAATATGACTTTGACCAATTTTAATTCTAAACCCCAACCCATCCTTATTATATTCATATCTACTGTTGGCAAAATTCTCTCATTAGGCAACACTTCCCATTCTCACGGTAAGGCGGTTCCCTATTTTTTCTACAAATTCTCTCTCCATTCACATCCATCCCTATTTTTTTTCTACACTCTCTCTCTCTCACCCTAATCTTTCTTCTCTATATAAGATCCCAAAAGCCCAGCCAACGAGGATCTTCTTTTCTCTCTCTTCAACCCAAGCAACTCCATCAACTTTTTCTCTTCTCTTCTTCAACGTCAGCCAGCAATTTTTTTCCTCTTCAACGTCCAGCAAAAAGAAGTTTTTTTTCTCTCTTTCTTCAACGTCCAAGCCAGGTTTTTATTTTGATGAGAATTATTTTTTTTTATGGTGAATTGTAATTAAAGATTGGAGTTGATGATTTTATGCAATTGAATTTTGTTAGCATATTCTGTTTCTTAGATTTGATTTAATGCATTGTTTTTCTTTAATTTTGTTTATTCTTATCTTGATGGCTAGCTAAATCACCCCTCTTGGGGATGGTGAAGCCATGATGAAGGATGATAAAGGGATAATCAATAACTGTTTTAATATCGTGGGTTCATGTGGAGGGATTATCATGAATGACAGTTACATAATGTACATTATATACATTATGAACCTTTATTCATAATGACACCTTGCTGCCCATATGAATTATTTTTGATAATAATACATTAAATTAGATGAGAAACTACTCATGGGGTATGTCACCACTACGAGAGGGCTGAATACTCCATTGACCAAAGGTCCGTCTAAATTAATGTATTAAAAATTGGACATCCTAAAATCATCCTAAGTTATTGGTGGATCCATCCTTGAGAGATTTTTTTTTTTACATTCATTGGAAATCACAAGTTTTTACTTTTCAGCACTTTTATCTGAAATTTGGTAGGATAGTTTTAGTTTTGGCAACTCATCTTCTGTCTCATTTAGATAAATTTAGGTTCTTTAATTTGCATAGGTTAGATTTCTTTTACTATTTGTTTTTATTGTTTTTTGTGATGGTGCATGGTTGTTAGTTTAGTATTTTTTTTTATTTCTTCCTTTTATCTCGTTGCTTATTATTGCCTTAATTAAAAGAAAGTAATCTAAGACATTAGCCTCCCTGAGTTCGACCCGTACTGCGTACGATCCGTACACTTGCGGTTATTTTAAAATTCACATCAAGTTTTTGGCGCCGCTGCCGGGGAGGCAATAGCTTTTAGATTTCTTTTTATTCATTAAGTCATAGTAAAAAAAAAAAAAAAAAATTTAAAATTTTTAGACCTCAATTCAGTTTTAGGTGGCTAGATTTTGGATTCGTGATTCTACCAATCGACTCGTGAGAGTTGAGCTTCCAACCATGGGAGAAGAACAAGCAGAGCCACCCAAGTTAACCCTTAAGGATCGTTTTTACCCTGCGCGGGCGGCTCAGCCCTCATGCATTAGGTTACCCCCTGTCCAAGGGAATAACTATGAGCTTAGATCACAATTCATAACCATGCTACCCCATTTTCATGGGCTCCCATCTGAGGATGCCTATTTGTTCCTAAGAGAATTCGAGGAGGTATGCGTCCTCATAAAACTTCAACAGCTCACTGATGATGCTGTTAAACTCCGTTGCATAACCTTCTCTCTCAAGGAAGGAGCCAAAAGATGGCTTTACCAACTGCCTACTAATTCCATCACTACATGGGATCAGTTCACAGTCGTTTTCCTAAAAAAATTCTTTCCATTGCATAAAACAAACAAGTTGAGGAGCGACATTATGCAGTTCAAACAAAAGCCAGGAGAATCATTCTCTAAACTCATGGAGAGGTTTCAAGGCCTCCTCCAAGAGTGTCCCCATCATGGCATAGAAAAGTGGCAATTATGCCAAATTATATATGAGGGGATTGACTACCATACAAAACAAATGGTAGAATCCATGTGCTCCCTTGATTCTTTTACTGCACATGAAGATGCCAAGGACGCTTGGGATTTTTTGGTGGACCTCGCCGAAAAAACCAGGGAATGGGAGTCAACCCAAGAGAATGAGAGATCCCATGGGGGAAAGGGTTTTTATGTAGAGGGATTGGTAGCTAAAGAAGCCCACCTTGATAGCCTTATCAAAAGGCTTGAAGTCTTAGTAACCAAAGAGCCCGACCCGGTTCATCAAGTTAGCCAGGTGCCCATGTGCAATTGGTGCCAGTCACCTGGACATGTCATGGAAGAATGCCCCAACACTTCTGGGGGTAATAACCATGAAAATGTGAGTGCGTTATCTCTGAATAATCCCTATAGCAACACTTACAACCCAGGTTGGAGAAATCACCCAAATTTCTCCTGGACCCAAGGGAATAGAGCGGGCCCATCTAATTTTCAATCTCCTGGGCTGCCCAGTCCCCAGAGGCCCAACTTTGCACCTCGTCCCAATTTTGCCACCCAGGCCAACTTTGGGCCCCAAGTTCCCCAAGTTCCCCAAGTTCCTCACATTCCTCAAGTCCCTAGTTTTCTACCCCACCAAAATTATGCTAGGCCACCTGCCCTTGCATCTTATCAGTTACCCCCAGGGTTTACCAATACGGGCGAAGCAGCCCGCATTAGTGAGTTGGAGAAGAGCATGGCCCTTCTCATGTCAAGCCATAATACCGTAGAGAGGCAACTCTCCCAAATTGTGACCCTCTTACATGAGAAAGAGAAAGGCACCCTGCCTAGCCAGCCTGAGACCAATCCACGTCATCAGGCCCATATTCAGCAAGGTACCCCGCCTCTGCTGAATCAAATTCCTAATCCCCAACGCCCAGGGCCCTCCGGTGATTGTCACATGATTTCTGCTTTACGGAGTGGCCGAGAGTACCAACAGGCCAGCGTTCCTCATTCGTCACCTGTTGACCCACCTGTTGCTCCTATCCCAGTTCAGGCCAGTTCTGCGCCTCCTCCTCTTGGTTTGTCTGATAAGCCAGAGGAAAATAAAGAAGAGACTTTGGATAGAGCCTACGTTCCTAAGGCTCCATTTCCTAGTAGACTGGCCAATAACAAAAGGGCTAAAAATGTTGAAAAAATTTTGGAAGTCCTAAAACAAGTTCAGGTAAACATCCCTTTGTTGGATGCCGTTGCCCAGGTTCCGGCCTATGCCAAGGTCCTCAAGGACCTGTGCACTCAAAAGAGGGCTACTACTGTCCCCAAAAAGGCATTCTTGGCTGCCCATATTAGTTCCCTCATCAATCAGCCCGTGGCAGCCAAGTACAAGGACCCTGGGAGCCCCACCATATCTTGCACCATAGGCAATACCAAAATTGACCATGCACTTTTAGACCTGGGTGCAAGTGTGAACTTAATTCCATTCCATGTCTACCAGCAACTAGGATTGGGAGAGTTGAAACCAACTACAATATCTCTTCAACTCGCCGATCGCTCGGTAAAAATTCCGAAGGGGATGGTGGAGGATGTCCTCCTCAAGGTAGGGGAATTTGTTTTCCCTGTGGATTTTATTGTTCTAGACACCCAGCCTGTGTCTTCTTCTAGGGAGCAAATCCCTATCATCTTAGGCAGACCGTTCCTAGCCACCAGCAATGCTCTTATAAATTGCAGGAACGGTCTTTTGAAACTCTCTTTTGGCAACCACTCTATTGATTTTAATGTGTTTAGGTTGGGCAAACAGCCCTACACTGATGAGGAAGTACATATGCTCCAGGATTTTCCCGATGACATTCCTATTACTTTTGACATCGATTTTGATTCGGGGTTCCAGGAGTGTATGGAGGAGTTGGGAGGTGATGATGACATTTTTTTTTCCGAAATCCAGAGCATCCAAACATCTTTGGAGCCCCTTGGACCCTTAGCCACCTCCAGTCCCAAACCCTCTATCATTGAAGCCCCTAAACTAGAATTGAAGGAGTTGCCAGCCAACCTACGTTATGCCTTCCTAGGTTCAGATCAAACTCTCCCTGTCATTATAGCTTCTGATTTAACTTCCGGACAGGAAGAGGAGTTGATCTCTCTTCTAAAAGAAAATAAGGAGGCTTTAGGTTGGTGTATGGCCGACATCAAGGGTATTAGCCCTACTGTGGTTCAACATCACATTCACCTCATGGAGGGTTCAAGACCTTCTAGAGAACCACAAAGGAGGGCCAATCCTGTGATGAAGGAAGCCATTAAGAAAGAGGTCCTAAAGTGTTTGGACCATGGGATCATATATCCCATTTCAGATAGTCAATGGGTAAGTCCGGTACAGGTAGTACCAAAGAAATCTGGGATAACTGTAGTCCCTAATGATGGCAATGAATTGATCCCTACCCGAGTGCAAACCGGGTGGAGAGTTTGCATAGACTATAGGAAGCTAAATACAGCAACGTGGAAGGATCACTTCCCGTTGCCTTTTATTGACCAGATGCTTGAGAGGTTGGCAGGACAGGAGTATTACTGTTTTCTTGATGGATACTCTGGCTACAACCAGGTCCCTATAGCTTTAGAGGACCAAGACAAGACCACGTTCACTTGTCCTTTTGGAACCTTTGCCTATAGACGCATGCCCTTTGGGTTGTGCAATGCCCCAGCTACGTTCCAGAGGTGCATGATGAGCATTTTCTCTGATATGATAGAGCACTTCCTAGAGGTGTTCATGGATGACTTCTCCATTCATGGCTCTACCTTTTCTGAGTGTTTGCACCATCTATCTCTTGTTCTCAAGAGGTGTAGAGCGAAGAATTTGGTCTTGAATTGGGAAAAATGCCACTTCATGGTGAAGAAAGGCATTGTTCTTGGTCACATAATTTCAAAGGATGGGATCATGGTGGACAGGGCCAAAGTAGATTTAATCGCACATTTGCCCCCACCCAAGAATGTGAGGGATATTAGATCCTTTTTAGGGCATGCGGGTTTCTATAGGAGGTTTATCAAGGACTTTAGCCGCTTAGCTAGACCTCTCACTACCTTGTTAGAGAAGGACCGCCCATTCGAGTTTACTGGTGAATGCCTTGAAAGTTTTGAGATATTAAAAAGGGAGCTGACCTCAGCCCCTATCATTCAAGCACCAGTTTGGACTGAGCCCTTTGAACTAATGTGCGATGCCTCCGATTTTGCAATCGGGGCTGTCTTGGGGCAGCGTATCAACAAACTGCCCCATGTCATTTATTATGCAAGTAGGACTTTAAACGATGCACAGCTGAACTATACCACCACAGAAAAAGAGTTTTTAGCTGTTGTGTTTGCATTAGAGAAATTTCGTGCCTACTTGATAGGGTCTCATGTCATCATATACACGGATCATGCAGCCATCCGGTATCTTATACAGAAGAAAGATGCAAAAGCTCGACTCATTAGGTGGGTCTTACTTTTGCAAGAATTTGACTTGGAAATTAGGGATAAGAAAGGCACTGAAAACTTAGTTGCTGACCACTTGTCCCGGCTGCCAAATTCCTTGACTGAGAATTCTCCAGTCAACGAGACCTTTCCTGATGAGCAACTGCTGGCAATGTCAAGTTTACCGTGGTATGCTGACATTGTGAATTTTTTAGTTACGGGTGCGACACCTACTGATTGGTCCACCCAAGATAAGTATCGTTTCCACTCTCAAGTGAAATATTTCTTTTGGGACGATCCTTATCTCTTTAAAACTTGTCCGGACCAGATTGTCCGACGTTGTGTCCCTGATCATGAGCAGCATTCCATTCTTTCTTTTTGCCATGATTAGGCATGTGGAGGTCACTTTGGGCCTAAGAAGACTGCCGCTAAAGTTCTTCAGTGCGGTTTCTATTGGCCCACCCTTTTCAGGGATGCATTTGAATACTGCAAGGCCTGTAGAGCTTGTCAGACATTAGGACGCGTGACCAAGCGTAATATGATGCCCCTCTCGCCAATTTTAATTGTTGAAATTTTTGATGTATGGGGCATCGATTTCATGGGTCCATTCCCAAATTCTTGTGGGAATCTTTACATCTTATTAGCTGTTGATTATGTTTCTAAATGGATAGAGGCCATTGCTTGTAAATCCAATGACCACAAAGTGGTGGTCAAATTTTTAAAAGACCATATCCTTGCCCGTTTCGGCACTCCCCGAGCAATCATTAGTGATAGGGGTACCCATTTTTGCAATAGGTCCTTCGAGGCTCTCATGCGGAAATATGGTATCACACATAAATTGGCTACCCCTTATCACCCACAAACGAGTGGCCAAGTGGAGGTGTCCAATAGGCAGATTAAGCAGATTCTGGAAAAAACTGTGAACCCCAATAGGAAGGACTGGTCTACCCGCTTATCAGATGCCTTATGGGCTTACAGGACCGCTTATAAGACCAGTCTTGGTCAATCACCATACCGTCTGGTGTATGGGAAAGCGTGTCACCTTCCAGTTGAATTAGAACATAAGGCCTTTTGGGCAATTCAGAAGCTCAACTTTGATCTTTCTGATGCTGGTATTCATAGGAAACTCCAATTAGCTGAGTTGGAGGAAATCAGAAATGATGCTTATGAGAATGCTCGGATTTACAAGGCTAAAACAAAAGCCTTCCATGATCGGCAAATCTTGAGAAAAACCTTTGCGATAGGTAATAAGGTGTTGTTATACAATTCCCGGTTTCACCTGTTTCCAGGTAAGCTGAGATCCCGATGGGATGGGCCTTATATTGTACAGCATGTTTATCCTCATGGTGCAGTTGAAATTTTGAATCCAAGCACAGGTGACATATTCAAAGTTAATGGTCAGCGTCTGAAGCCCTTTCATGAGATGCCCGCTGCAGAAAAAGAAGAGCTCATGGATCTCCATGAGCCTGTTTACCTAGATGCATAGACCTTCAGGTATATCTCCTCCCTTATCCTTGTTTTTATTTTCTGCATGCATTGAGGACATTGCATGATTTAAGTGTGGGGGGGGGGGGGAGTTTTGAGCTTCATTGATAGACTTTAATCTTGGTGTAGGTAATTTGTGCATATGTACTTTCCTTTGCTATGGTATAAAAAAAAAAAAAAAAAAAAAATTGGAGTGAAGATTGCTAGGAAGAAACCCCATATAAGAAGTAATAAAAATCCTGTTGAGATGACGGTAGCAAGTTGGTAGCTTGAAAAGGGAAAGGAATTAGAAAATAGGAGTATTACCTTAGCTAAATGGAAGGACCATCATAGGTTCTTAGTTTCGTGTGCCTTTGGTAAAGAGCTGAGACCAAAATTGAATTTTATGGCATATCTGGCATGAATGAATGAAATAAGTTTGTTTAAAAAAAAAAAAAAAAAAAAAGAGAAAAAAAGAAAAAAAGAAAAAAAAAGTATATTCTCAATCTAGTTGTAACCTGTAGCCTCTTTGGCTCGAGTGATTAAGCCCGAGGGGTGTTTCCACCTAGTGCCCTAAAGTCATCTGACTTGGGAGTCACTGGTCCAAAGCTCGTTACAAGGGCCATTGAGAAAGCTTAATAGGTTAGAACATTGCACAGATTTGAGAAAATGAAATAAGTTTAGTTTGTTATTAAAAAAAAAAAAAAAAAAAAAATTTATATATAAATGATCAATTCTGAAGTGCCATAATTGCCCTGAAAAGAAATAGATGGTCAATATGATCTGATCCTGAGTTACAACCACCTAGATGCTATGTATGGTATTACCTTAGGCTAAGGTGGTGTTCCGAAAATATAAAGACTTTCCTTGATTAAGATGCTTATTGGTTGCTTGAATTAAAATAGGATAATAAATTTCAAGTGTGGAGGAATCCTTAGGAACTAAGACTTTGAGTGGAATACCTTAGTTCTGGAGGGGAAGTGCACATTTTATTTTCACCTGGATTAAAGTCTATATCTTTAATTGAATCATATTATGAATTTTGTGTGTACATTCACTGCAAACACTCACGAGACACAACTCGTCCACTAGGGGTAACCTAGGGGTTTAAAGGCTTGTTGCACGTGCTAAGTGCAACCGTGATTCCTACGAAAGTGAGTTAGGATTTTTTATTTTATTTTATTTTTATTGCATTTTAGGATTGGTTTTTCTTAGTTTCTCTTTTTGCTTTACTCGAGGGCGAGCAAAGTCTAAGTGTGGGGGAATCTGATGAGCACAGAAATGTGTGAAATCTTAGGGAAGTAAGCATGCATTTTATTTATATTTTTTAGTACTACTCTGGGTATTTCTCTATGATTTTCAGGTTTCAGGTCGTCTTGACTATTTTTCTATAAGGAGCCATATCTTTCAATCTACACGTAAAAATGCCCAATGTTTTTACATGGCTGTGTTCAGAGCAAAATTTCAAGCAAGATGGACGTGAAGAATTTCAAGTACACACTCAGTGGAGCCATCATGAAAGCGATCATCAGTGCGGGCCATGGAAGAATAATGGGTCAGAAATGAAGCCCAATGCAAGCTCATATGCAACAAGGAGGCGTGAATTTGATCCCTAATGGGGCCCACATGTTGCAAGTTCTGAATGAAGAAGAAAAGAAGAGAGAAAGAGAAAAGAAGAAAGAAAAAAAATTGAAGCACAGGGGCGATATGGTAGTTTCACAAGATCAGGATATTGTGTCCGGAACATATCCAATATTGGACTCAAATTGTCCGGAATTTAAAATGGTGCACTTTTGCTTCTTTGACTGAGTCCAACCGGGGCATGTAGGGGAAGATACGGTCAAAAATATGACTTTGACCAATTTTAATTCTAAACCCCAACCCATCCTTATTATATTCATATCTAATGTTGGCAAAATTCTCTCATTAGGCAACACTTCCCATTCTCACGGTAAGGCGGTTCCCTATTTTTTCTACAAATTCTCTCTCCATTCACATCCATCCCTATTTTTTTTCTACACTCTCTCTCTCTCACCCTAATCTTTCTTCTCTATATAAGATCCCAAAAGCCCAGCCAACGAGGATCTTCTTTTCTCTCTCTTCAACCCAAGCAACTCCATCAACTTTTTCTCTTCTCTTCTTCAACGTCAGCCAGCAATTTTTTTCCTCTTCAACGTCCAGCAAAAAGAAGTTTTTTTTCTCTCTTTCTTCAACGTCCAAGCCAGGTTTTTATTTTGATGAGAATTATTTTTTTTTATGGTGAATTGTAATTAAAGATTGGAGTTGATGATTTTATGCAATTGAATTTTGTTAGCATATTCTGTTTCTTAGATTTGATTTAATGCATTGTTTTTCTTTAATTTTGTTTATTCTTATCTTGATGGCTAGCTAAATCACCCCTCTTGGGGATGGTGAAGCCATGATGAAGGATGATAAAGGGATAATCAATAACTGTTTTAATATCGTGGGTTCATGTGGAGGGATTATCATGAATGACAGTTACATAATGTACATTATATACATTATGAACCTTTATTCATAATGACACCTTGCTGCCCATATGAATTATTTTTGATAATAATACATTAAATTAGATGAGAAACTACTCATGGGGTATGTCACCACTACGAGAGGGCTGAATACTCCATTGACCAAAGGTCCGTCTAAATTAATGTATTAAAAATTGGACATCCTAAAATCATCCTAAGTTATTGGTGGATCCATCCTTGAGAGATTTTTTTTTTTACATTCATTGGAAATCACAAGTTTTTACTTTTCAGCACTTTTATCTGAAATTTGGTAGGATAGTTTTAGTTTTGGCAACTCATCTTCTGTCTCATTTAGATAAATTTAGGTTCTTTAATTTGCATAGGTTAGATTTCTTTTACTATTTGTTTTTATTGTTTTTTGTGATGGTGCATGGTTGTTAGTTTAGTATTTTTTTTTATTTCTTCCTTTTATCTCGTTGCTTATTATTGCCTTAATTAAAAGAAAGTAATCTAAGACATTAGCCTCCCTGAGTTCGACCCGTACTGCGTACGATCCGTACACTTGCGGTTATTTTAAAATTCACATCACTCTCCTTCCTAGCTCTCATTTCAACCATTTTCTTGGTGTTTCCGGACAGCTACCATTTCTTCACCACTGCTTCTTGTCTAGGCACTTCCAGGCAAGGACTCCTTTCCATCTCTTCCAATGAGTCTTTATAGCTCATAAGGAGTTCAGATTTCACACATGCAAAACCCAATTTCGAGATAGGTCTTGGTTCCAAAATCTGTAGGTTTTTTAGGAGTCTTTTGTTGCGGTTTTTGTAGATCCTTGGTTCAGCTCTTGAGAGGGATCTTTGAGAAGGATTCTAATTTGCATATTGGGCTAAGGCAAGTGATCCTTTTAGTTTTTATAGTGCATGTTAAGTGTAGATACATTTTGGTTGCAAAGTGTTTGATTTTATTTACTATTTTTGTATTTGTATTGATATCAACAAGGCTTGGGTAGTTTGGAATCTACTTTTAAGCTTGTATGCATGTGTTACTTGTATTGCTTTAAAACCCCTCCATTTGGCTAAGTTTGAATTCTGTTTTTGGTCCAAGTATTCATGTTTTTGAATGGGTGGTTTGATTAACTTGGTTGAATGGAGAATGGAGGAATTTGATGATGAATTGGTTGGAGAGTGTTCCTTTTGGGAGAGCATGAAGGCTCTGGAATTGCAGGGTTCTGTCCAGCAGTGAAAAGAAGTGAAATGGGAAGAGAATGGTGAAATCTGGGTTTGTGATGCAACTGTCCGCCGCCCCACTTTGGTCACAATTCCAAAACCTGATCTTTTATCAGGAGGTCGGCAGTCGGCTGGTGGTCAACTGTCGGCTAACCACTAGGTGATCGATAGGTCACCGACTTTGGCGGTTACAATTCGAGAAGTGGTTCTTTTTTGCCAGGTTTTGCGGTCAGCTGGTGGCTAGCCAACCTAGCCAACCGCGGCTAGTTGCCAGGTAACTACGAGTTGACCGAGTGTAGGAAAAATGGACCTTAGAAAGATTTTCACGAAAATGAGAACCCAGAATATGATTAAGTGCTTTTAACTTGATATTGTGCACTTGAAATCTAAAATGTTGTTTAGCTTCGTAGACACCAATTCGCTTTTAAATTCCGACATTTGGGTTTCAAATATACAAGAGTCAAGTGATGGATCTTAACATATGCTTGAGAAGTTTGTTTCGAAACCTTGGGATTGATGTGGAGGATAATGGTTTGCACCCGTTTTGACTTATAAGTGCTAGCTTTGTTTTGAATTATTTCAAGGACCAAAAAGGGGATTTTGGTTTCGGGAAAACTCTTGATTTGAGAAATTCTGAGGGGATCAATTCTTATGTTTCGATATGCTTATAGCTCATGCTATTCTACTTTTTCCTGCTTACCTTGTTTTGATAAGTGACTTCCTTTATTTTCTATCTGTCTTGTAAATACAGTTTTGTTTTGTGCATTCATGAATTTAAGTAGATACCATTGAGTTTGGACTTCCATGTTGGCCTAATCCACTATCCGGGAGTCCTTAAACAAGTGGACCGTCTGCAAACTAGCCATATACTTTGTTTTTTTTTTTACGGTTTCGCGGCCCACCCCGTCTACCTTATGTAGTGTGGAATTCTGTTTTGCTTTATCTTGGTTGCTCTTGTCATCTTGTATGATGGAGAAAGGATGAGCTCTATGTGGATTTACTAATCATGATATTAATTATGTATTCATGCTAGATTTTTCGTCTCATATATTGTTCATGGACTTTTGCTTTCTTGATAAGTATCTTCGTTACGCACTCATTTTAAATTCTATAAATTGTTTTAAATCTTATTTCTTTTAAACTTAATTTGTTTATGCTCATACCTAAATCGATCACCTACCGACCGTGGTGTCTAACCCTTTGTTGTTTTGGTGCCCAGGTGTAGGCACTGATGCCTATAAGGAGGAGTGTCTAAAGGAGGCGGTTGAGCCGCCGCCTACTCGAGAGTGGCAACTCGCTGACGTCATCTAGACGCTGGGCAGGATCTTGAGTCACGAAACATTTTGTTGAGGGTTTCATCTTTTGGTTTATTTTGGGAATGTATTGGCCTTTGTTGGCCTCTTATGGGTGGTAAACTTAACTTAACTCACTTTGCTAACTTTGAAACTCCAAACTATGATGTGAATGCCTTGTTTATGTTTCTCCCTCTAAAATTAGGTCTTGTTAATATTTGTATTATGTCTTGATATGATTTGCTACATGCTTCCGCAACTTTAATCGTATAAGTTTGTTTTTGGGAATCCTTACCGCAGAAATCTATGGGAAATCGCACGCTTGGACGATGCCTTTTTCCTCGTGCCAAGCGTTTGCAGCTTGCGATCCCGGGTTTGTTTTCCAGGAAGCCGGTCCGAGGTCCCAACAGCCTCTATGTCTTGGGATATCATTTTTACTGGATGATGGGATTCATGAATTTCTAGGATGAATGCTACTCCATTTCACTATTTCATGGATACAGTAATGATGATGATCACAACACAGATGCAATCTTCTTATTGCATTTTTCCATTTGTACTATGGTCTTCTACTTTGTTTCTGGGGATTTTTACGAAAAAATTAAGTTTAAATCTTAAATAAACGGTTTTATGAAGAAAAACTATAAAATGATAAGATAATTGTTCGTACATGTTTTTGGACGAAATTACCCCAACTGACGGTATCGTCAACCTTCATTGCAAAAAATGATATTCTGCTCCCTCCTTTTCTAATTAGTGATGGAAAGGCTATGAAAATTATTGTATTTTATGTCCCTAAGCGTTCCTTAAGTAGTTCTAGTAATCTTCCTTAGTTGTGTGGGTCCCATACTTAGTTTATACACATTTGTCGCCCCCTTCACATGAGTTTTGAGAGTTCGAGTTTAGAATGTAAGGTGTTCAATGAAATGCCAAGATGAAAACTTTCTCTCAATTTGGTGGTGGCCTCGAGTGAGACTTAAAGGGGTGAATTTGGGCATGCTTTTGTAAACATTTAGAGTCTAAAGCCATTTATTTGGGGGAATTTCATAAGTTTTGATGTCTATGAGCAAACTGTGGGGAGCCATGTTAGGGGCAATCTTTGAATAGTGAATGTAAGGTTTTCTCCTAAGTATTGTATTGTTTGTGTGGAGTTTTAGATCCATTAGTGTTTTTTGTTTCGTTAATCCGGAATCTTTGAACCAACTTTAAGAATGAATTTGATAATGGACGAATTGAAGACAGTTCTATGTGATTTGTGAAAGACTTGTCAAAACATTTTTCGTTGATGTATTCATCACATCCTTTTGATTTTTTTTTTCATTTATTTGAAATAGATGTTCATCTTCCGCCAAATCTTAGCATTATTCCCTTCAAACTTAAGACAATCAAGTATGAAAACCATCGAAGAATAAGAAGACGAAAAGTCAAGGAAAAAGAAAAAAAAGTTGCAGAAGGTTGACGATATCACCAACCAAGTTGACGATATCGTCAACTAAATTGATGATACCATCAACTAGGGTAATTTTGTCCAAAAAAACATGTGCGAATAATTATTTCGTCATTTTCTGATTTTTCTTCATAAAAATATTTAATTATGATTTAAGCTTAATTTTTTCATAAAAATCCCTTGTTTCTGCTTACTTTCTCAAGGTAAGCAGCAACATACTCTTTACTTTCTCAATATTCTCATTAAACATGGGGCCCTCCCTTTTTTATCTGACGAATAAGATCTAATTACATTTTTGTTGGTGAGATTTGGTTCAGGAGTTCTCCTTTGCTCGTGACCTTCTCATTGGTGAGTAAGATAAAATAAAATTGAGTGTCAAACCAAAAAATTGAAAGGAAAAACATTTTTTTTTGTCATTTTGTACTTTTTGAGTATTTTGCTTTGTCATTTTATGCCTTTCAAGAGCACTTTTTTTTTCATTTTGTGCAAATAAAAGTGCCCTTTTTTTTTTTTGTCTTTTTGTGCCGTTTCAACCAACTTTCTCCACTTTTCTCTTTTTTCTTGATTTGACACTCTATTTTATTTTATTTTACTCTATCCACAAACAAATAGTGGTTCATATATAATATTGCCTATGTTTATATTGTATAAGATTTACATTGTGCATACTAACCCAAAGGGAGTCCTGTATATTTTGTTATTCAAATTTAATATCCTTTTGAGAAGTGCATTTTAGAGATAAATTTGTTATGAAGATATTGTCAAATATACGTTGCAGTATATTTTAGGAATGCAATGAAGGATCTGGATATAAAACACCACAAACAATTAAATCTACTTCTATCAGTTGTAGTAAGAAGATGATACATGGAGTTTTGATCAAGATGACTTCTAAATCATCCCCATCATCTATATAACGTTGTCAGGATTCAAATTTCTTATAAATTGTCTCTAACTCCCTTCGAGAAGTGCATTTTAGAGATATATTTGTTAGGAAGATGTATTAATTGTTTTTTTCTCAGATATGTACCTGACCACATAATATGCCCAGTGAAATATACAAAGTGAATCTTCCTTCACTTGCCCTCATATGATGTCCACAGCTATCTTCTCTCTCTCTTGGTGTTAAAACTCTGGACAAAATTAAACGACAAAAGCAAAAGCATCTTAATATGCCCTCTTCTTACTTTTCAATGACTCTATAAAGCATACAACATTACATCAATGGGGTCGTTTTCCCACTTCAAGAGATTAGAATAAAGTGTCCTATATTTTTCTTTTTGTCTGGTAGAACATCATTAATTTTACCATGAAATAGCTTGTGATGACTGCTATTAGTACTGCAAAATAGTCCTACAAATGACATTTTTGTTGCATAAAGATCTTGCACATTCAATATTCCTCAAGTCAACCATTCATCACTTAATAAAGACATGATATACATCACAAAGAAAAGATATTGAGAACTAATTAAAAGAAACCAGACAGAGAGACTAACACAAGTGGGGAATATGAGAGGTTCCAAATTGTAAGAATTTATAAAGTAAGAGAATAAAAGTCACCAAAGAAAGTTTTGCGTCCAATAGAAAATTTTATAGTGGGCGTTTGGATGTCACTAGGTGAAAACAACACTTTACATTTCAATGGGCGGCACACTTTCTATTGGAATGTTGCTACTTTGGGTGCCAATAGTTAAGGAGTTGATTCTTAAGATGCTATAGCATAAAGGAAATATGGTGCACTCTGTGAGGCTGTGAATCAGTGAGTTGTGCTCAACTTAATCTAGTGAAGAACAGTAGATTCGGGGAAAACGATTTGGATTTTTAATGTCGACCCATGCGTTTTTACTTCTCAAACATTTTATTATTATTTTTATCTTTTGCATGAAAAGATTGAACTCATGCACTCTTACCTCCTAGAAAGGGAATTTAGTATCCCTAAGCAGCTGAGCCAGGATGAAATTTAAGGTTTTGTGCTTTATTTTTATTAATTGGTAGCACAACCCGAACCCAACCTCAAGGTGCATTAGTAGGCGCCTTCCTCTGTGTCATGAGCTTTTGTTAGTTTTAAAAGTTATATTACCTAGATACTTCAAAATAGGCAACGTATCGTATTAAACTGTATTCATAATTCGCTTTTTTACATATAAAATATGTCCCTATCACATCTGGTTTGTCATTGCTGTGTCCATACTGTATCCAGACATCATAGGTTTTAAGGTTTTTCTTTTTTAATGCATCAATGAAAACAATTGTTTGCCATCCTTTCTTAAGATGGTTTGAGCTAAGAAATCATCTTTCTTAAGAATCATTTTAATTGTAGACGGCTCTTATATCTCTTCTATATAATGGTGTACAAGATATGGTCCACATAGATTAGAAAAGACAATGTTTTTTTTTATCATGGAAAGTCTTCATGACTAAGGCATAATTCTTTCTTCTGTAGGGTATGCCTAACCAATGCACTTGGGCATTGTTGGCGATAGCTTCGAATAATGTCAAACAAAAAAGCCACTCTCAGACCTCGAGATATGGTGGATACCCTTTTCACTAATACAGCTGCCACTAGCTCTTTGCCTAAAAGAACTAGTTAAAGAAGGTAGGAAATTTAAAGAGGTTTTTGAGTGTGGAAATAAAGTCATGCATTAGATATGGAGGAAACTCAAGAATCATTTATAAGAGAGAATCCATACATATTATGTCTTTTCAATTTTTTTGAGGTTTTACTGCTCACCCTGCATGTGTGTTTTGGGCATGGTTTGGGGCTGGGATAACCATTGTTATGTCAAGACTACCCTCATAATCTTCCAAGCCTTGTAAACATTCTCTTCATCCGTTTTATTCCTAACTTTCTTATCCCATGGCGAGAAGAGAAAGAAGTAAAGAAAGAGGCCTGGAGTAGAAATCTTAAGCCAGAGTTTGGGGGGGAAAAATCCCATTCATGGGTTTAAAAATATTTAGACACCATCTACCTGGGTTAGAGCTAAAATTGGAATTCTTAATTCTGGCCATCAAGAAATCCATGAAGAATCTATTTTTAAGGGCTATCCAAAGCTGCCTTCAACTAATTCCAATGACATTCTACCAAAAAAACTAATTTCAATGAAAGCTCCAGCAGTGCATTTTCATTCAGGTTTGGCCTAAACTGGCTCCAAATTATTGGTTGGAAACCTTGACCTTGAGTAAGTTGACTTTAGAAAGGAGGTTTATGATTGTTAAGATCATTTTGGTATAAACCACGCCATCTATGGTTCATATCAAAAAATACAATGCATCATCACATGAAGAATATAAATTAATAGAGCATAATAGAAGGCAACTTGCGATGTAGTTGATGTCACCATGTTTGGAGTCTACATTTCCATAGATTGGGCCCAAAGCATCGTACGATTTCTTGTTACATTTGAGTGTGGTTTGGGTATCATTTGCGCCCATTTCGATATCCTAACCACAAATTGATATAAAGAGTTTTGAGTCATAATCGTCTCATGTGCTTGATTAATTGGTGATTAAGGAATCTCAGTCTCCAATCTTACATCTAAATGGGGAGAATCCCGAAAATCAAATATAACAAGGAGCTCTAAGATCTATATTTATAGGGTATAAATCCTAGATTAAAGCTATAATACGACATTAGAACAGTGAATGTGGTTCTAGATTTTTCAAAAAGTTTGCTCTGTGAGGCTCAGTCACCTCTTAACATCCAAACTGTTCACAAAAAAAATTTCCTCGTGTAGAATCTCACTTTGACACGAACGCAACCTGGCATCAAATTGATCAGAAGGCAGTAAATCACGTGTAAATCACATGTTAAACCTTTGCTTTAATGGAGTGATATATCCTATACCTAAGATGGGACCTACCAAGTAAGTTTTTGTCAGCCTCAACCTTTGTTGAATTTCAAGTCTGTTTTAAAAATGCCAGGACGAATTTAGGGGTGTTTCTGGGCTGGGCTGATGCATATTCAAGCACAGGCCAACTTTACAATTAGGCCAATATCCGGCTCAAGACCGACATGAGCCGTCGATGTCCCAAGCCCACCCATTTAGTCAAACAGGCCAGACTGAAGTGGGCTCTTTTTTTAATCCTTTGTAAGGGCTTTCTAGCAATTGTTGGGACACATTAGGGCTAAATCACGTGCACTCATTATTAGGGCTTGGCGAGACTGGGCTTCGGGCTTTCTTTCACTTAAACAGATCCAGATTATATATCGAGGGGCGGCCCAAAGCAGGCTGCCCCAGGCCATGAGCTGCGATCTTTGAAGATTCTTTTCTTAATTATTATTATGGTGAATATCGTTTGATAAACTCTTGAGACGTCAGCTGCTATGTTATTTTCTCTACCATCCTGTCGTGAATTTTCCTGCGGGGCTTCCGAGTGGATCTCCTTTTAGGAGAAAATCTTGATTCACGAGTTTAGTTTTAAACCACATAAATCCTGTTACCCACGTTATCATCAATGAATGAATGGCTTTTAGAACTTGCATTTTTTAACCCAATTGAGGTTTTCCACCTTGCATCGTTGTACATTTACACCCTAATGATTTAGGAATGACTTGCAAGAAAAGGTATGATATTCACACCTTCCTTTACAAGGCATTTGTGTGATGAAAAGGTATGATATTCACATCTTCCTTCTTACAAGGTATGGCATTCACATCTCTAGTTCTAGGAAACCTTGGCATTCACATCTCTAATTCTGGGTAACCTGGTGATGAAGGCAGCAACATGACCACAATGTACATCTTATATTCTAAAACATGCCATCTAAAATCTTGTCTTCTCCAACATCCAATGCAATTTATCCAATTCTGCTCTTTTACATGACATATAGGACAAATAGAGAGCCAAAACAACCATCCAACTTAATCATATATAATCATGTTCCGTGTTTAGTGTGAAAGCGTTGAAACTAAAACCCCAGGTTGAGCGATCAAAGGTGAAGCTCAACAAGGTCCCTCAGGAAATCCTCTTTCAGTAAATGGTTTAATATTGATAAAAAAAAAAGTATATGACTTTCCACTCATCACCTAGTAAATTAAATTCCGAGTAAAAGTCCATCTCAATAGTAAACAATCCATATGATTTAGGCTGCCACCATTGAACAAAAAGGGAGAAAATTACATCTGATTTAGGCTAAAATTCAATCCTATTTGCAAATAGATTTGGATTAGGCCATTGCTCATCACATCAGCATCTTACAATATTAAATCTTTAATGCTGACTTGTGGATAAAAAAGAAAGATGCATTATACATGGAACAATCCATGAACACCAATTACCATATCCACCTCTACCAATATCAATGGCTCTTTCATGTGTTCAAATTCAAACATGGCGAGAATAATACAGGGGAATTGACAATTCCATACAAGTGAAATCTCCACCCTCTGCATTTATTTGTGAACCAAGGATTTCTGTTTGCACAGGAAAGAAGAATCATACATAAAACCTCAGTCTCAAAGAAAATCAGCACACTTTTTTTCCTTCTACTAGAAAAACATTCCACCAAACAACCAAACCATGATTTACACAGAAAATAAGAACAATTTTAAGCAGCACAAGGACACCCTAATTTTCTTCTAATTCCTCCTCTCAACAGGGATATTCAACACACCCATAACAAATTCAAATATGAAATAGAGAAATAGCTAGACACCAACTTGTGTGCATCTCCCACATATCACCATTCAATCCAACTAAAACCTACAATTATATAGACATCATTTGAAAAAAGAAATTAACAGTACTATTACTGTATACACATGCAGAAAATTAGAACATTCATAAACCAACTATCTAATCCAATCACCATTTGTTTCTCTTCAATCTTAAAAAAAAAGAAAAAAAAAGACACACATCGTCCTCGAAAAACAACCAAAAGCACAGAAACACAGAGATAAAGTGATTAGAAATCGAAACCGCCACCATCATCAAACCCAGAATCGCCGGCATCAGAAATCATATCTCCGATCAAAAGCCCACCTAGAGCACCACCCAACAACCCTGCTCCCAATCCCATCCCAAAATTATTCTTCTTCGGCTTCGCCGCTGGCTGCGCCTGCGGCGGGTATCCATACCCGTAACCCTGCTGTGGCGGTGGTGGATACCCATACCCATACCCAGGCTGCGGCTGCGGCGGTGGGGCCCCATACCCATATGCCGGCTGGGGCGGCGGGTACGGATACGCTCCGGCAGGTGGCGGGTAAGCCCCTGCAGGCGGTGGGTAAGCCCCGGCCGGTTGTGGGTAGGCGCTGGATCCAGCCACCGCGGCAGGGTACGCGGTTACCGGCTCGTCGGATTTCTGGGTGGTGAAGGCCGGCGGCTGCGGTGGCTGCGGCGGTGCGACCTTATCGCCGATCTTGTAGGAGATGTTGAGGATGCCTTTGGGTTTGCCGGAGGGCTTTCTGACCTGGTAGCTGACGAACTTGGCGGCGGTGCTGGGGTCAGAAGGGGAGACCTCGAGGAGCTCCTTGATCGGGATGTGGACTTCTCCGACGTCGCGGTCGCCAAGGGTGCGCTCGGATTTGAGCTGGATGTGGAGGACGAGGCCGTCGGGGTTGGTGGTGGGGATGAAGAACTTCATGTGGAAGTTCCAGGTGGGGCTTTTTCCGCCGTCCTTGTCGACGGACGTCCGCTGCTTCGATCTGGGGTCGTTGCTGAGGGTGGCGATGGCGTAGACGTCCATCTTGCTGAACAGATTCACGTCTTTCAGGTCCTTGGCTGATATCAGGGTCAGATCCAACGGTCGATATGCCATCCTGTTAGATTCAGCAGAAAGAGAGACGAAGAGAGATAGAGAGAGATGAAAGAGAGAAGATTTCGTGATTTGATTTGGGGAAAATTGGGAGGACGAGGAGAGAGGGGTGTTTTTTTTATACGTGTGGCCAGTGGGAAGGGCAAGGAAGTTTCAATGGAAAAGGGTTTCCAAGGAATTTATTATTTTCCACAACGGTTTGCGAGTCGCTTCCCCACGCTACGCGCTGTGTTATTCGAGAATTATGGGAAAGACTCAAAGACCGCGTGTGGGAAATTACTGGGATGCCCTCCTCATCTGTTTCTTTCCGGATCATGGGAGATAGAAAAGAAAGAATAGAAAGGGGGGGATGGTTCTGAAAATGCACAGGTAGAGAAGGGCAAGTTACTATTGACTTGGATTGAATTTGTGGCCCACTTTTAATGAATTCAATTCGTTTGTTACAATTTCTAGTAGGTTTTTTAAATTTTTGAATGGGCCTCAACACCATTTCTCCTCTAGTTTTACTCTTTCGAGCACAAGACCAATCAATAGTCAACCATCTACTAACAAGCTGATTTTTAAAATTTCTACCATTTCATCAATCTATACTATAATTATGATGACATGATGATGTCAATGAACCAGCCGGATCAGGTTCCACAAATATCTGACTTAACTAGTTTGGCAAGATCCAATTTTCGAAACATGGATCCGTACTCAACTTAAAAAGCAAACCCCCATACATGGGATAAGGCAATCATATTTAGCATTGGCATAGCTAAATAAGGTAAGATGACATTTATGATAATCATTAAGGATGATTTATAATATTTGCCGATATTTTGTAAAAATCTAGATATGCTTATCCTCATTATACCATCCATATGAACATGCTTTCCTAAGGGCATGTTTGGACAAATGAGGAAGGCGTAAAATAAAATAGATTTTACATGTAGAGCGGTGTGCAAAGAAATAGGTTGAAGTTAAATAAAGTACTTTACTTCACTTCATTTGGATACTTATTTTGAAGTTAAGGTTTGAAGTATAATCTACTTTTACTCAAGAAAATTGAAGTATTTAGTGTTGAAGTGGAATGGAGTACATGTGGTTTACAACATTACTTCATCTATCGGGCCAGACTCATTCAAACGAAGCAGAGTTGAAATTTTTGACTGTTCGGGCCCATTTAACTTCACTCTACTCTATTTTTTGCCTATCCAAACAGGCCCTTAGGATGGTGGATAAACCAATCAAGAGCATAAAATATTAGTGACCAAATGCAACAGTATCATTTTTTTTATTTATATGGGATCCATTGCCTCGAATGAGCCAGATTTTTTTTTATTTTACATCTGTTGATGGGGCCCATCATATCTACAGTCCAAACTCAATCGAAATGGTATGGGACTTTTAGAAACTTAACCATTAAGTTCTGCAGGGTAAATATGAGAACCACCCCATTGTTATTGACAGATTCTAAACCTTTCTATTGAAGAAATACTATTAAGATTCTATAAACCTTTCTATTGAAGAAATACCAGAGATAATAGTATAGAATTTGATATTCAACAAACCCTGGTTGACTTTGAATGGTTTTATTGATTATTGGGCTCAACAGTATCCAAGGTGGTTTCTACTAGTGAGATACAAAAAATTAAAAATAAAAAAAAGTAGTGGAGATAAAAAAAAAGAAAAAAAATTCATTAAAAGTGGAGATGACCCATCATCAAATTCATAATGTAAAAGCAAGTGATTAAAATATGAAAAAGACTTCAATCTTGTATTTTACATGGAATCCATCTAATATTCAAGAGTGAAATCATGTGTTTCACACGGTTGGAAGTTAGAAGATCCAATTATGCCTTTTCTGGTCAACTAGAGAATTTGCACCATGGCCAACCAATGAGTGGCGACATATCAATATCAACATAAATTTCAACTGCGACTTGAGAGTCTTGAAGTGGTGGGCCACGATCATGGCCCAATGGGCAATCCACCAGCGCCCTAGTGAGTGGTGTGACATGGACAATGGCAAGGGTACTTTTGTAAATAGGATACATGCAGGTAGAGGCCGTGTGCAAGGCGTGGCGGTCCTGTGACTTCAGATTTAGAACTTACATTTTGTTTGACTGCAATTTGGATTTTTCGGGAGTTTCTCTCCATATGGCATTATGGGATTTTATTGGAATGAGTTCGATCCAGATTCCTTTCCTATAGTATGGTTCAAGATCCGGATGTGCAGGATGTTGATTTGGTATGACTTGATGAATGAGGATCCCATTTTAGATTTGGAACCCCCAACAAATAAATGAAAGGAGTTAATGGTCCTCTAAGGACTGTCCCAACCATAAGCGGCAAGGATTGTCGTTACAGGATCATTATTTAATAAAAAGACATATATATCTTGAATCGGAGTCCATATCCCCTGTTTCGTAGATCCTCTCAGGAAGTTGACCTACGGTGACTGATTGGTCCACCACGTCACCACACGTATTGCTGCCCACGGTGACATATCGGACCGCGATTGGTCCACCCTAGATCGTCACCACTCATATAGCTCTTATTGCTTCAATTGAAACTCAGAACTTACCAGCTAGCAAGCTGCAAGGCATGAGGTTATTATTTTTTAACCTCAATATATGTGCTGGACTATCTTGGATCCGGGTTGGCACATTGTCTTGCCAAATTTGGGGTCGGAGGTTCTAATGAGGTTTTGTGGGTCGATAGCCTTGGAATTGGGTGTAGTTGTTGGGTGTATTTGTTTTTTGTCTTTTTGCTTTTGAGTACTGAATATTTCTTTACAAATAAAATAAAATGATCAGAAGTTTTAGAACTTGTACTCTTGGTTTTGGGTCCATATTTCAATCTTCCAAACCGTTTGTATTGGTACCTAAAGACCTTAAAATGGGTCATTAGCCTCTTATGAAAGGAATAGGAAGATGGTTTTTACATGCGTAAAGGTTACATACGCAGAGGTGTGAAAGTTTGTCAAATCACAATTTTTATATGAATAAATAAGTACATCCGATAGTATTAAATGTGTTTGGATTTTGTGGATGTTGTTTTTACGGATTTCTCAAAATCCATGATTTTTTAAGGCAAAACATATGAAAATTTAAGTTATGAAACTAAATTTTTTTATACTCATCATTAATACAAGAATATTGAACGGTTTGAATTATGAATCAAAGGTTAACAAAAGTGCAAAAAAAAGAAGAAAAAAAAAGACCTTCAGGTTGGTTTTTTTTATGTTGCTCAAAAATTATTCAAGATCTATGAAGATTTAAAACAATAAGTTTAAAGGCCAAAGGGTTTATTAGTTTAAGAAACAAATCGAATACTTTGCATTACAAATATAGGCCCATATAAAAAAGTAGTTGATGGATTTGACCCCGTGACCAATTTCATAACCAAATGCAATTATTGTGTGAGGACTTTTACTTGCGCCTTTTTGCAAGTGAGAGAGACGTGAGCATTTCACAACTATTTAGGCCTTCTTTGGTATCTCTTTTTTTTTTTTTTTTATAGACCCATCAAAATAGAGCAATTAAAAAAAGAGGCTACAATCAAAAGAAGTGTTTGGTAATGCAAGGATCTATGTTAAATAAAAAATTTATATCAATGGTTGAAAGCTTTTTAAGAATTTCTCGAGATCCACAAGATATCAAGCCTTGAAATTTGACCATATGTCTGTGTTCAGCCTTCCAAAGATATCTGACAGTTTGGATCTTGTGTTTGAAGCCCATAAAATCCAGAAAATTACATCCAATGGCTCACGTTTTTTGCACATATTTCGAGAT
The DNA here is from genome assembly GCA_029852735.1 of Persea americana. Classification (NCBI taxonomy): domain Eukaryota; kingdom Viridiplantae; phylum Streptophyta; class Magnoliopsida; order Laurales; family Lauraceae; genus Persea; species Persea americana. The sequence goes on from CM056817.1 coordinate 38,809,839, forward strand.
TGGTGATGATCCAACTGCTGAACTTTGGTTTCATAGCCATGTTTGATCTTGTGAACATTTCAACAATTTGGATCTTGATTTACACTAATAGAAATAATATAAAAAATCGAAAAACGTTACTGCTCATGGACAAATCCAATATTGAGCATAATGCATCAATGTTTGATATTTCTTTTGCAAATATCTCGAGATCCACAAGGTGTCAAGCCTTGAAATTTGATCACATAGCCATTTTCAGCCTTTCAAAGAGATCTAACAATTTTGATCTTACGTTTGAAGTCCACAAATTCTAGAAAGTTGCATCCACTGGCTCGCGTTTTTTGCACATATCTCGAGGTTGGTGATGATCCAACGGCTAAAATTTGGTTTCATGGACATGTTTGATCTTGTAAACATTTTCAACGATTTGTGTCTTGATTTACATTTTTAGATTTTGAAAAAATTAAGAAAATATAAATGGATTGAGGCATGAATGAGCCAGGAATAGGGTTGCAAACGGGTATTCGATTCTCCGATTACCCGGAAGTTCCGACCCGTAAAAAACCAGGTTTGGAACCTATTTTAGGTTCCGATTCATAAATGGGTCCAGGTCCATAACCCAATTTAGGTTCCGAATTATAAACGGGTCTAGTTCTGGGTCCATAGAGGTTATATGTGGACCTGAGACTCGGCAGATGAGTCTTTGATATGGCAAATTGTACCTTAAAATCAACTTTTTTTTTGGACATTTTTATGCATAACATTGGAGGTAGTAGACTTTATGCACTATTATAAGTTGAATGATATGCTTATTTTAAGAAAAAATGAAGAAGAAAGATAAATTAGAATTGATTTTAGAATTAAATTTCAGTCATTTAGGTGGACTCGATCCTGAAACCGGATCCGGGTTTTCCTATCGGAACAGGGTCTACAACCAATAAAATAGGTTCCAAGTCAAAATCGGATCCGGAATCGGAACCGTTATTTAGAAACGGATTCAGAACCGGAACTGTTATTTAGAAACGGACTATAGCTCCGATATGGAACCGTCCTATTTGCAGTCTTAGCCAGGAACACTATTCACCCTCCTCTATTTTTTTCCTCTCCTTTCTACATGCATACAATTATGGGATGTGGAAAATCGAGACATCGCCCCTACTTCTCTACACCAATTAGAGGCTGTCAAACGCTGCCAAACACATCTATTTTCAAACTCTTTATCCGATTTAGAGATTTTGAGAAATAAAGGTTAAAAATAGTGATGCCAAAAAGAGGCTTAGATGTGAAGATTCACAAACAAATGTATTAATGCATAACCCTCACGTATGTAAATCATATATACATATAAATCAGTACAAACAAAGGAGCACTCATGGCAACAAGGATATATGGGAATGTGTATGTTTATCTAAATATCCGAAGTTTACAATACATGAAAAATATGTATTGAACTTGTTTTTGGGTCCAAGAAAGTTTTAAATTAGACCCATGGATGTTTGATCTGAAAGTTGCTATAATCAATTATTAGAATAGATATGATTTACAAGTCTAGAAGGCTTGAGCTTTCCTATGGTTATTTAGAAAAATCCACTTTTATAACTAAAAAGTTTATTTTGTGGTCCAATGAGTCTTACTTACTCATATTAGGCCATATTTGGTAGCCAAATCTTCAAGAAAAAGATTTTCCTTTTCCACAAAGTTATGGAGAATCTAAGTGTTTAGACATTCACAATCAAATTTTGTTGCAACAAATCTGCATGGTACATAAACATCAAAGAGGGCCTAAAACTGGAAACTGGGTTACAACAAAACTCTGCCATATTTCATAATTCTCAATCTATGTTCAAACCTGTCCATCAAAGTTCCCCTTTAATTGTCTTATATATACACAGATGAGCTGCAGTGAAAGGGCCTTTTTCTTTATATATAAATTAATGTTGCCTTGCACTCCCCGATAAGGTTCTCTAAAATATTGGATCGTCCCTCAATCTACAATGACAGGCATAATATCAATTGTCATGCACGGGTCTCACTCCTCAGTTTCTTCAAGGACAGTGACCCCTTATCTTTTTAAAGAATCTTCCAGGCTTTACTTACTTTTTACTAGTTTGACTCTTCAAAACAGCCTGTTCAATGTCCTAATTTAAGGTCTATACTAAACCTGCAGTAAACATACTAAACCTTCAAAACATACCTACTGCATTAAAACATAAAGACTAAACAAACAACCATTTCACAAAAGTAGGACTCATGCAGGATAATGAAGGCAAGGGCATGGGATCTTCACAACCCACTTTTGATTTAGGAAGGTCAACACTCTTTGGCATGTTTGTTCAGAAGAATTGTGAGATAAATAATTTATGTATGGAGGAATTTTTAATTCTCCAAAAGTTGTACCCTTGAGGTGGAATTCCAAATCCATCCACTTGATGGAGCATTTGAAATTCCAACTACATGCATAGAGAATAGAATTTCAGGAATTCCAAAGGGCCTATTTCTTTACTAGAATTCTAGATGTTGGCGTTTTCAAAGTATTTCCAAATCCCATGTTCCTTGCCAAGCATTTCAAAATTTGAGCCACATGTAAAGTCTCAAATAACCTTTGGAAAATCAGGAATTTCACACTCTTTACATTTTGGTGGAATTCTTGGATATTGAAGCTTGGGCCTGTTTTTTTGCTAGAATTCAAGGAATTCCTATCTGGGGAATTTCTGAGTTCTCAAACAGGGTGGAGTTCTTGAATGCTCCTTTAGACTTGAGCATATAGGAATTCTACCAAAAGTTAAAGGAGTTGGAATTCCAAGATTCCCAAAGGTCATTTGAGACCTTTCATGTAGTTATAACTCAGAAATTCTAGTGAAGAAATAAGATATCATATCATGTCCAAGAATCCCCAACACGTGGAATTCATGTTAGAAAGTTCAGAATAGAAACATGCCCTAAGGGAGCATCCAGGTATTCCACTGCGTCTAGAAATTTAGGAATTCCTTGTATTCCAGAAAAGACATATGCCCAAAATGTCATTTTAGACCTTTTAGGTAGCTGGATTTAAAATTCTGGTGAAAGAAACATGAGATTACAAACGCCAAAAGACAAAATGTCACGTAATGCCCAAAAAACTTCAGCATGCCAAAAGGTACCTTTTCATGTGGTTTGGAATTCCTAATTCTTGTAACAAAAGGCATTTGGAATGTGGAGGGAACAAGATGTCGCATCATGCCATAAATCCCCAACAAGCCCAATACCTTGTCTGGCGGACACATTCTTGTGGTAATAGAAAATCCCTCCACTGCTTGGACATTCACTTCTCTGTGTGTAGACTTATAAATTGATTAGTGGGGCACAACTATATAATCTAAACCATCCCAATAAAAGATAGATCCTTTTACCAAAACTGGATCCCATGGAAAGAAGGCTTGGTATCATTAAGAAGTTGGTTATATAAATATACAAATGCAACAGAGAGTACCGGGTTCTCCATAACAAAGTACTGTTTTCTGCCTTCAAATAGTAAGTGGATTTTATTTTTCTAGATTACATTCGGTAATTCTATTTTACTGTTGCTCTACTTCTCTGTTGTGCAAATCTGTTTCTAAATACTGGACTATTTCTTCATGTCCTCGGAACAACAAGAACTTCAATCTAGAACAGTTTCAAAAGGATCTTTTGTATGCCCGTCTATGGAAAGAAGTTTGTTTCCCCATGACATTTGAAGAAAAGAAATCTGTTGTGCAAATCTGTTTCTAAATACTGAACTATTTCTTCATGTACTCGGAACAACAAGAACTTCAATCTAGAACAGTTTCAAAAGGATCTTTTGTATGCCCGTCTATGGAAAGAAGTTTGTTTCCCCATGACATTTGAAGAAAAGAAATGACAAAATAGCCTGGTAAGGGGACTGATGTTGGCATAAATACACATACACACAGACTCACTGTCAAGAGCCCCAAATGGTAAAACCATTCATTAATATTTACCAAGGAATGGCCGGCACAGGGTGCCAGACCAGAGGCAGAGGAGATGAAGAATCTAGAGATCCCAACACTGCCTTGAACTCCAACTTGGACCTTGTCAAAATTCTCAAATCAAGAACCTGCAATAACAAAAACAAGAAGGAATACCATCCATTGCCAAACTTATTCACAATATAACAATAAATAAATAAAATATACCAATAGCCACTTGGAAGGACATGATAAGTTCAAAGAACTTCATATTGAATAAGAGAAGTCGAGAAGATACCAACAGCCGCTTGGTATCGTTGCAGTGGGATGTTCCCTCATTCTTGCAAGATTAAAAAAAATGCATTACTAACCATCTAAAAGAAATTATTCCAAGGAGCATTTTGAAGAACACAGCTCTACAGCATGGGAAATCAAAACAACTTCAAATGGTATTTTTAGGAGGAATGTCATGTATATCTCAAGATGCATTTAAACGTAAATCTCTCCCTCATCCGCCCCTCTCCCTTCCATCTCTCTCTCCTCTCATCTCTACCACCCTCGTGCAATCTCTCTCTCTCTCTCTCTCTCTCTCTCTCTCTCTCTCTCTCCCTCCCTCTTCCTCAATAATCTCTCCCTCCCACTATCTCGTCTCTTTGTGTCCATTTCTCTTGTGTCCCTTTCTTTCACTCTCCCTAGCATATCCTAGCATATCTCTTTATGTTGCTTGTCTCTATCTCTTTCTCCCCACCTCTTTGCAATCTCCCTCTCTCTACAATTTTTGATTTCCTCTCTACCTTCTCCATCTTCCTTATGCTGATTTACAAGATTAGGTAGGTGTGAATGTATTGTGTAGTGATTGTAGTGAATTGTAATCAGAAATGGCTCCCATTTCTGATTTTGCAAAGACTAAAAGCATATTGATACTGTAGCACTTGGATGCATATATAAAGCAAGGTGATAAATGCAACCAGAAATTAACTAAATGAAGCGATAATTTTCAGGTTAAATACGGTTGGTGATTGCAAACATATTCTGAGCTTCAAGACTATTGATCTACCAAAAGGTATTTGAGTTTAATAGGTTTCTTGGAGATATTGTACTCCTCGAGATTTGAGGATGCCCTTCTAGAGGAAGGATCAATAGATATTCTTTATTGTGCAATCTTTACTCATTGGATAGTTGCACTTTTTTTTTTAATCCAAAACAAGTATAATTACCGAAAGATATGTTTGATAGTATATGAATGATATATTAACAAGTGCTATTTTACATGTCATCCCAAGGGATCAATTTAGTCTTCCCAGGTTCAAGAAATAGAAGTAATCCGCTAATATTCTACAAGATAAGATGAAGCCCATTCTAAATATACAATAAAAAGTAGTAAGGCCAGTATTATCTGAATTTCATTATTTATGTACCCTCGAATACCAAACTAGATCTTCCCGTTATTGGAGCAAAAGAGATGGAAAAAATGAGCCCACTTAAGTCATATCTATTGATATTTACTCTATTTAGTCTAAGGTTTACATTTCGGATCATATATATAACTTTTTCTTTCTTCACCTATAAGATAGTACAATACAATTACCAAAATACCCATTACCTAAAATCTGATTCTTGGCTAACCTAATGAACCAATCCTGTTAATTTGAAATGCAAAACACAACCCTAATAATCTCCACCTTCACTTAGATTCTGTCTAACTGAGTCACCAGAAAGAAAGCAACCATAAATGCTGATTTTTGACCATTTTGTTGTCCTTCCAATCTGATGGAATGTGGATGACTCATTATACTTCAATGCATATGCAACCAAATGGTTAAAATCACTTTTTGAGGTCGATGCAGAGGCCATAACTGGCAGTTTCCTTGCTCATCGAGGTCTATACTTGTCTGATACATCTACTGCATCTACTACCTGTCTGAGTGTTATTTATATCTTGAATGGAGTCGGATGCACCCTCCTTCCCAACTTGGACGTCTAACTCCACATGAACGATGTCGCGGGTGCTATCTATATTTGTCTAATCCACCTATGTCCTCGCATTGAGTATAGCATCCTCGTGAAATGTCAGATCCCTTCCAATGATAAAGCTCGATGAATCCTCATCAATATACCACAATCAGCACCTTTTTCATCCAAAAGTATATCCCGTTAAGATACACTTGATTGCCTTTCTTTCTAACGTATAAGTTTTCATATGAGTATAAGCTAGATGACCAAAGATTGTTGAGTTAGAATTATTAGCTGGATTACCCAACCTCAGTACTTTCGGTGTCTTGCAACCTATCATTTTGTGGGGAGACCTGTTAATCAAGTAACAAGTTGTGTTCCCCACCTCTGCACAAATGCCCTTAAATAATCCTGCAACATGCTCTCTCAAGGAGTGTTCCATTCATCCTCTCTACAAACTCCTTTTACTATGGACTTCCTATAGTGGTGTGGTGCCCTTGTAATAGTTCTCAAACTCTATCAATCTGAATTCCTTGTCAATATCTGTCTTCAGCTGTTTCACCTTGATCTTGAGATCGACAAACACCATGATGCACATACAATTCAATCAATCAATCACAAAGGGAAATCACATAGCAAGATTTTACATAGTTCGACAATATACCTACATCCTCGAGAAAGAAAACTCTTTCTTCTCTCTTTTCTTACGGTTAGGATTACATATTCTGGTGTACTCACCAAGATTCAAGCAGATTTATAATTAGCAGGGGTGTGACATTTCATGATGATGATGTACTCGATACGACATCTACAAGTGGAGCAAATAGATACAGGTAACATTGATCACACCATTCAGCTGAACTCAAATGTCAAAGATAATAAGGAGAATGCTTCTGACTCCTCTCGGGATATAGAGGAAAGTCAGAGAGTCGGATAGAGCAACAGATACAACAACGAACAGTAAGCAACAAACAAGTAGAAACCACCAATTAGATCCACTTGTCAAGACATGACAGCCTACACATTGACTTCAGAGAGTAATTTTGATGACATGGTCATATGTACATTGAGAGCTGAGCATGGGGAGCCATCCACATTCCATGGAAGGGCAAGAAAGTGGTCAATATGTAGGAACTATGAGTCTGGAGATGGAGCCTCTTCATGAAAATTTGACTAAACAAAAGAAAGAAACTCCAAATGCAAGTGGAGTATGGAGATCGAGCCATCAGATGCAAGTTAGTCTAAAAAAAGAAAGAAACCCCAAATGCAAGTGGAGTGGGGTTCCGGTTCCAGTCAAGCGATCGTGTATGCAGATTGAAGAAATTATCATACGAATTGAAGCAAGCTTATGGAAAATGCTACTAGTTATTTGATGCATTCATGAAAATACATGTTATAGACAAGTTTAAGCTTTACTTTAACTAGAACAAAAGTTATTCAGCATTGAAGAGTGAAAGATTGCCCCTTGGGAGAGTGGGTGCATAGATGTACCTTTCTGCGAAATAGGGGAGATTGAAGACATTGATTGTTATCTAAAGGAGTAGACACCCAAGTCTAAGGAAAGAGGCTGAGAATTCTTCTAGTTTTTGGGCGTAGGCACACAGCCGAACTATGCAAATCCATTGTGTTTATTCCTGGCATGTTTGCCTTGTGTGGTTGATCATCAGTCATTGGTATTTTGCCTCCGCGCACACATGCATAACATTGTCTTCCAATCATCACAAAGAGAAGCATCACCTTTGTGAAAGCCATGCTTCCAAGTCCATGCCAATTGCAGGGAGAACAAACAACTTTTTAGGAAAAAAAGTAAAGATACATTAAAAAGAAATTTACTTAATAGATACTTCATGCAAATGCCCATAATCCTGCTGCAAAAAAAAGAAAAAAAAACAAAAACAGTGTGACGTCAAACACCATCAAAATTCTGGGGAATTAGTGCCATGGGATGGCCTTGTTGAGTCCGTATTCAACGAGATTGATATTAGATATATTGCCCATTTATTGGAAGTGTGAACTGTACTTGTGCAAACACTTCCAACACATCATCCCAAATGGCATGCACTAAATAACTTCTGTCATATTTCCAGCCGAACCTCAACATCAAAAGGTGAGATTTCTCCCAATCCGCTTTCGCCCCTGAACGAAAACAAAATCCCTGAGACATAAATTCAATCAAGAATGCGAACTAAATTGAAAAGAATGAAAAAAGAAACCATTAATGATAACATGTCTATCCGCTCAATTTTCCTAAAACCCTTGGATCTGATCGAATGGAATGCGAAAAAAAGAACACTTTTGGAAAATCAAAGAAGATTTTTTCAGAGATTACTTGCGGATACAGTTTGTATAGCAGGAGAGTGACGTCGTTCTCGATTTTCGGAATCACAGTAGAGATGGAGAGATAGAGCGCGCCAATTGCGTTTGATTGTGATTTATAGGCGTGGTGGCTCGTGAATCGAATTGAGAGAAAATAAAAGAGACTTAGCACAACAATCCGTGATAATTGTACCCGCACGGTAAATGAGAGAGGAAATTTTTTTCACTTTTTTTTTTTAATTTCAAAGAAGACCTTAAATCTTTGCCTTATTTAAAAAAAAAGATATAAATTTGAAAAAAAAATCAAATTAAGGCCTAAGTTTTTCAATAAAAATTTTCAATTTAGGACATCCGACCATTTAAAGATATTTTATAGCGACTTTTTTTCTCAACTTTTCAAAGATACCTAAATTACCCTTTGTTTAAAGTCATGACATGCTTCCAACAACCATTATATACTATCAATCGTCGTAGAACGCTGGTTGTTGTTAATAACTGTGAGGACACCATTGAATGGAGGAGAAGATGGAGGCAGTGACGGCGTGCTTTATTTCAATGAAGGGTAATTTGGATATTTTTAAAATTTGAGGTGAAGATTATTGGAAAAACTTAAGGCCCTAATTTGAAAAGTTTTGAAACTTGTGTCTTTTTTTTTTTAATAAGACAAAGACTTGAGGTTTTGATTAAAAATCTCTCTTTTGCAAAAAAAAAAAAAAAGAAAAAGGGGGGGGGGGGGGGGGGGGGGTTTATTTTTTTATCATTTTATGGTAAGAAATGTAGTTTTTTCGCTTTTTTAGTAAGAAATAAGATGATTTTTTGTCATTTAGTAACATGAGAAATAAATTTTTAAATTTTTTAAGTAGACACGCTTTTCAAAACTTAGTACGTTCTTATTAAGAGCTGCTAATCCCACATCCTAAGCTTCTATGATTACATCCCTTCTCTCTATACACCCCATTGTTTCCAAAATACTTATATCCCTCCACCCTTATTTTCTTAATTCACTCCCTCTTTCCCCCCTTTCCATCTCTCTGTCGCCGCACACTGCCCTACCCTTCGCCCTCTCCCTCCCTCCCTCCCTCTCCTGGCTGCCCGCTGGCCTCTCTCCCTCTACCTTTCTCTGTCGCTCTCTCCTTTTGTCAGTGCTGCCGAAGGGGACGGTGATTGCTTGGATGGGGGTGGGTGAGTGTAGAAAGAAGTTAGGGATGGAGAGATTTTTGATAGATGTCCTTTTAGGTAAATTTACATAGGCATATATTGGTTATAAAAGATAAAGTGTGCTCTAAGATGCTTGGATTGTGGCATTAGCAACTATCTTCTTATTTGACCCCACTTCTTTTCTTGTACATTGAATTGACCATTTACTTCATGGTACTTTACAAGTAAATTACCCAAACTACCTCAAGTTTTAGAAATATAGCTACACTTGTCTTCCAAATTTGTAAACCATAAATGAAGATTTTTTTTTTTATATAAAAATAAATGAAGAGGGTTAAAGCTTCAAAATTGAATCCTGATTATTAGAGAGACTGAGATGGTGTCAAACTAGAGATCAATTGGTGGATCTACGCAACTTGGATGAATGACACAGTTGAGTGGATGCGAGGGGTGCTCATGGGCCGGGCCACCCTGAGCTCAATTCGGGCCTAGCCCGCTTTGGATTGGATTTGGATATGTAATTAGGGCTCGATTAATAATTGGGCCGAGCTTGGATTAAGAGATAGAAAGCCCATAGTCTGGCTAGGCCCGGCTTGTATAAGAAATGCATGTAATTTAATTTAAGGAGTGCTCTAATGCCAGCAAAAGTAATGAAAAGCGTGGTTTGGCCCGGTCCGATTGATTAAATTGGTGAGTTTGGACCTAGCTTTTATGGCCCTTGTCAGGCTTTGGCCAATGTCTAAAGCCTGACCAATCCTGGATATACCTTAGCCCGGCCCATGAACACCCCTAGTGGATGTTAATTCATGAAAAAGAAAGAAGGCGACGGGGTTAAATTCATCATAGGAATGGGTAGGTGGGCCTTACATCTTGGACTGCTAGAGGCTATTGTTGTTCCAGTTGTTCATGAAATTTTGTGTTATATACACTAGTTTAAGATCTCTTACCCTTGTTATGGTGTGTGCTCGCACACTGCCATGGAAAAAGAGGAAGACGGGACGGTGGAAAATTCGAGATAGTCTTTCGTTGTCATTTGGTGCCGTTGGGAAATGAGCGGGAAAAACTTGTTTTTCTAATACTTTTTCATTCATGAGTGAGGAAAGCGTGTTCCTACCCATGGATTAAAATCTTGGTCGATACCGTTTCATATTGGCCGATATGAACCGGTATTGGTTTATACCGCGATGATATTTTACCGCGATACCGAGTCAGGCTGATATGGTCAAAATGTCCCCAAAATATTGGTTCATCTCGGCCGATATGGTCAAAATATCGATTTTACCTATATCTGAAAATATCGGCCGAGATGGACTGCGATGGAGTAATGGTCAAAAGCCCTAATTTTTTATAACTTTTTCCCTATTATCCAATTTCCTTCTCCTCTCCCCTTATCTCCTTAGAGCAATCATGTCTCCATAGCTCATTCTCTTATATTTTCCAAATTCCAAAACTATTTCTTGAAGAAATCATTTTATTTAGTAAGAGAAAATCAACTTAACTCCATTATTTTTACTATTATGTGTTTTTTATTTTTTATTTTTAGATAAAGTATAAAAATGAATGAAAAGATCATTTGCACATCATTTTTGGGTTTGTGCTGTGTTTTCACTTAGATTTACACACTTTCATGCTATATCTACTTACAATTATGATTTTGGATGTAGAAAAATGACGCTATTTAAATCTTCTACTTTTAAAAAAAATTTGTTGGAGTATTTATACTACTAAATAGTAAATACTAATAGGTTATTAATAGTGTATAGATAATTGTTATGTTATCTTTGTTTTCTTATATTTTACACTAACAAATTGACCATGAGTCAAAATAATAGTTGCATTATATGAAATACTGGAAAAGACAGCGAATTGCGGCACAGACAAGACTCATAACTTAAGGTGACTGATATTTTGATTTTTTGTTGTTACTAATGGAAAAAAACATTGTTTTTCAGCATTTTCTAATATTCTGGATTTTTTGGATATTTTTGTGAATTTTTTTGGATTAAAAGAAAAATTCACACCGCGACGGACCGATAACCGCGACTGATACCGATATCATATCGGTTTTTTACCCCGGCCGATACTGCGACCGATACTGCGATTTTAAACCATGTTCCTACCTATTGAGGTCGGAAATGAGTTTCACGGAAGAGGAAACAAGCGTTTTTTCTTTTATGTAATGCACAAACACACTCTTAGCTGGGAGAAGAAAGAGAGAGCTTCTAATTCATTCCAAGTTGAAAAAAGACGTGGCAAAGGGCAATCAGCGATGGTCTTCGATCGTTGTTTGGTGTAGCTGAAAAGGAGCAGAAAAAGTCAATCTTTCTATTACTTTTCTTCTCCAACGAGGATGGCGTTCTCTTACCTACACCAGTTGGAAATGAGTTTCGCGGAAAAGAAAACATGTGTTTTTTTCTTCGGTGGCTATACACAATTTCACCCTAAACGCAATTTAGGAGGTGGGTGAGAGAGAGAGAGAGAGAGAGAGAGAGAGAGCATCCAACTGAATCTGAGTTAACTAGATTGGCTTGGGTTTCACTTGGATAAGTCAGGATTCAGGTCCATCTCTTAAAATTTTGGCCTGGGCTTGATTTACACTAGCCTAGCACATCCCAATTGCCGATTTGTTGGATCTTGCTATTTATGTGGATGTAGCCAAAAAAAATAAAAAATTATAAAGGCCCCATAATAAATAAATAGTATGGCTGAGAAAGATGGTGGGAACATAACATTGTAACTGCAGAAATGTCATTATGTCGCATTCTTGACATCTATTCTTCTACTGGGATGGAGAGGGTAATACTTTCATTTAGTGAAAGCCATTGGTCATGTTTGGCATCTCTACTCTTTTTTTTATAGACCATATAAAATAGAGCTATTAAAAAAAGAGCTATAAAAAAAAGAGGGCATTTCAATTTTAGAGGATTTGCTTCTACGTTTTTTAGAGCCTATGCCTCTATTTTTCACATGTCGAAAGTGAGCATTTCAATTTTAGAGGATTTGTCTCTACTCCTCTAAAATAAGAAGAGGATAAAATCATTTACCAAACGCTTTAATTTTTCTAACCTCTGTCTTATTTAAACAAATAGACAAATAGAGGTGAAAAATAGAGATATCAAACATGCACTTAGTTATGTACTTTTAGCCGGTGACAGAAAGGCAATGCTCAGATATCCTATAGATCCAAAAAAATCATTAAATGAACAACTGGCCCTCTAGGGACTTTGATAGTTAATCAGGGCTTATATATGGTACCTGTATTATCTTCTGCCTAGATGATTGTGGTCATAAAATCACATTAATATTTGGCTTTCGTTTCGTTTGACACGAACCTTTTCAATCCTACACCCTTGTGATTCACATGCAGTGACTGGGCCCTACAACAAGATTTGCATTTCTTCATCAGTGCATAAAATATTGAAGTGAAATCCTCATCTATAAAATTCCTCAACAGAAAACTCCAGCATCCAATGGCACTAAATTCTCTCAAATATGTGATTGCTCATGGATTTCTAACCTGTTATCAAAACGTGCCCCCAGGAAGCTCACACCTTTTGAGTTTCTAAGCCCATGATCAATTTATCATGAGGCCCACCAACTCAACATGCTGATCACCCGATACACAATGGACCACATGGTACAGATGGGACAATTGCACCACTTCAACATTGGGCTTGCAAATCTACAGTGTAAAATTTACTAGCTATGGTCCATGCCCATCAGGAAAAAAAGGACTAAGATCTTTGACCATGAGGTCAAAATTCAACGGTCGAGATTATTGATTGTTAGACCCACAATTGAAAAATCATATCATGGCCCCAAAAATCATCTCTGATTGCGACTAAGGATCCTCTTAGTGGGTCTATGACCGGATGCATGGCAGGCTGCATGCAGTAACGTGGCGGACCTTAAATGGTTCACTCACGATCAATATAGGGTTTAACCTTACTGGATACGGACTCGTGTGATTGCACATCGCTTCTGATATGGCCCATATATGTTTTAAGTCTTGGCCTTTTATTAGATGGCCATGATTAATTTATTCGATCTAAGGCCGGACTAATGGGCTATATAACCAAGATCAAGGGTCCCACATACACATCCATCTTGAACTCGGTTCTCCTTGGAGACCCGCGTTTCCAATTCCTCTCTGTCTCTCTTTCTATCTTCTCTCCGAAGATAGCAAATTGAAGAAGAGATAGAAACCCTAACCCTAATACCAAATTCTAGCCCTCGTTTTCTCCATCTAGGGTTTATACCTCCGATCTCGATCATCTTCTTCTGCTTCATTCCTGTAAATCCATGATCGATTTCTCAATCCATCCCTCTTACTTTCAAGATTCGATTTTTATCTTCACTGCTACGAATCGCGAATGGAAAAGCCGAAGGAGAATCTCGCCAACGGATTTGGGGAAATCGACATCGGGAGCTCTGCGGATTCATTCTACCGGTTCTTGGATTCGCAGAAGGAGCTATTCCACAGCCAGGTCGATCAGCTTCAGCAAATCGTCGTCACCCAATGCAGGCTCACTGGCGTCAATCCGCTCGCTCAAGAGATGGTACGTTGTTGGGTTGGTTTGATGTGTATTGTTAATTGCTGAATTTGATTTCTTCTTTGTGTTTGGAGTAATTCATGCCGGATCTGTGAAAAGTATAGGATTTGGTATGGAATTTCATTTTGTGGAACTTGGGGTTCCATTTGTTTGCAAGGGATTGAATTCCTTGGAATCCTTTAAAATTGAATCCTATAAAGTGGTTAGAATTTAAGAAGTAACGGCGAAGATCTACAAATGGAAATAAAAAAGTCACTCCTTTGGTGAAAATGATTACCAGCCATCAGGCCCATCACCCTGGAAAGTTATGGTCCCATCTACATCATCTTGTAACCTTCATCCCCCATCTCTTTTATAGCATTCTTTCTTGTGGAAAATTTTACCATAATTTCCTAGGAGTTCAATTCCATGTAAACAAATGGGCCCTTAGGTTCGTTTAGTGGCTGTTTGGGTGTAATTTAGATTGTGGGAGTCCAGGACAGTGGAAATGGATGGTTATTTGTAGGGTGAAAGTTTGGGATGTTGCTGATGTGGGAACTGCATTGCAGAGGATACCATTTTGCTTGCATCCCTCTCTGCTTAGAATCGATATTCTTAAAGATTCGTACTGACAGCTGAATGGTTTTAGATGTAGATGTGTGTGGAAAGAGACCCTGACTGCCCAAAGATTCTAGGACATCAAAAAAGCTCCTTTTTTTGTTATTAAACACCAAACTTACTGATGCAACACTTGCATTTTCGTATTGCCTATATTGATTAGCGCCTAGTCTCTTTCCCCCTCCTTGTTGAAACATACGGATTGTGTATATGTGCGTGTTTTCTAAATAACATAGAACGCATGAACAATTACACATTCAAGACCAAAGATCAAAGAAGGACTTGTAGATCTCTTTGCCAATCTATTAGCATGTGAATTCCTTGAGATAAAATACGATGAGAAGTGAAATGTCTCACATAGAATATGATGAAAAGCTACAAAAAGCTATAGAGAAGCTGTAGAGTCTAGATAAAACATATGGAACAAGCAAAATTACACATCAAAGACCAAAGAAGGCCTTTTAACTCCCTCTTTGGCCAATCTATCAGCATTTCAAATTGCCTCGTTCCCTCACACAATTTAGTTGATAAGAAAAGGATGATCAAAATAATCACAAGTTGGGTTGGGCAAACTTTACCTTAATGGAACTCTCTCTATCCTCCTCTATTCTTCTCTCCCACCCCCCTCATTTGATGCAAATTTTCTAAGCAGAGAACTATTCTCTAAGAAACTCTTCCACAACCCCTTTCCTTTCCTCGCATTCGCATTCCCTTCATGAAGGGCTTAAAGAGTAAAAACTAGTGAAGAGACTTATTTATCTCTCTCTCTCTCTCTCTCTCTCTCTCTATTTTTATGTCCTCGTTCATTTCAGGCATTCCTCTGTTATTGTCATTTTGTTTCATCGTTGTTGGCATTATTTTTGGCTCCGACTTACAACTAGGGACTGGGTTTGGGCATGGGATATATTTTAGGATGTATGTATGTGCTATGTGAATTTTGAAATTATCTACAACAACGAAAGTATTCTTTGAACACTGATAACATGCTCTTTATGGGCCTGTATCCTTCTACATAACAGTACCTTTCATCCACTGGTCCCCATCTTGGCCTTGGTAATGATAAAACCAGATAAAACCAAGATCCATTCGTTGGATATCATGAAACATCATTACACACATGCCAAAATACTTTTGGAGAAAAATTTAACAGTTTGATTTCAGTAAAAATATTCAAAATACATTTTGAAAACATTTTGGTTGCTGACTGAAATTATGGCATTTTATGATGACTGAAGACGGATTTCAATGAGGTGGATTTTAAGAAGATCAGAGAATTCTTGAAGGCCAGCTCTTAAAGAATCTGTATTCTTGGATGGGCACGAAGCAAGTCTATACATAGTACATCAGACTCTCTCCATACGGTTGTGATCTTTTCACATATTCTCAGGGAGCTGAATGAGGCAACCAATATGCTTCCCAAACTGTGTTGGAACATCAGTGCTTCCAGTGGGAAATGCATCAGTGTTATACTATTGTAGGGAAGAGCTTTGAGCCTTCTCAGTTGTGTAATTGGAAATGGGTCTTTTTTTTCCTGTGGACAGTTTAGCTTCTGTTTTCTCTCTAGATTGCTTTAGTGTTTGTGTATGTATAGTTGTTGAATGGGTTTTTGGTTTTTCAAGAGATGTTCTGATTGCTTGCTCTCTCTAAAAATTTGGGTGGTTCAAAGAGATGAAATATCAAATGATAGCAAAAGCTTATATCATGTCATTCAGATTAGGGGAACTGTAACTTTATCCGAAGACAGGTAATTAAACTGGTTTCGAGGTTGAACTGAAGTGGCTCTAAAACAGGCTTCCTCAACAGGAATTTCTCTGGGAGACAGCTGTTGGATGCTTATATAAGGGGAGAATAAAAAAAGAACCCCTTCCCCAGCTTTCGCCTGAAGTTAGCCTATAACAATTAGCAGGTTAACTCCAAGATATATCCACCCAATCTGACAAATCCCGAGGATTCCCAATTAATCATTCCTGCAATCTGTCAAATGGCTGCAGCCTGCAGGTTAACTCCCAGCCAGGCCATTTCACTAACTGCTTTCAACTCATATCCAATCACAATCAAATATTTAATAATTACTTTTCTTGCTGAAACCTGTTACTGTCTCTTATTCTGCTTTGGCCTTCTGAAAAAGATTTGACGATGTCGGTATCTTGACTTTCATTGGGCTTTGAATCTTTTAAAATTTTCTAATGAACCTTATCATTAAATTTATAAATTATTACCAAAATGGGTCGTTCGCATCAACTTGATGGGTAGCCCTTTGTATATTTTCTTATAATCAATGTATTTTAGAGTTAGCCACACTCTTTCAAAAAGATTGAATTCTGCAATTAAGCATGATCTTTACCAAGCATGATACATAAGGTTGTGGGTTGTTCTACGTAGATCTTCAATAGTATATTTTTTGACATATATTCTTGCAATTCTTCTTACAGAGATGGTGAACTGAGAACCATCTTAAAGGCACATCTTCTTTCAATTTAATGCATCTCATATTCTTATATGGCGTTGTCTGTGTCTTTTTTTATGTTTATAATTTTTAGAAATTGGAAGATTATTGATTCCTCATTTATCATGTGCAGGCGGCCGGTGCTCTCTCAATAAAAATAGGTGAGCCATGAACCACATTTGGATGCAATCCTATTGTTAGTTTTGAGATTTGGTTGGTTGTGCTTTCTTTACTGGGGATGCTCCCTTGGTATATACAGCCTTACTTTTCAGATCTTTTGGATATTCTGTAATTGTTAGGACTTAGGATTGTTTTATTTCTCTCACCCAAATTGTTTTGATATATACAATTTTCCCAAATTGTTTTGTATATCTCACCCACCCACACATAGCAAGACTTGTTTTGATATTTTGTAACACTGTCATACAGAAGCTAGTGTATGCATACTTAACTATAAAGAAATCTATGACATCATTACTCTTTTACTGATGCATTTCCTTTTTGCTTTATTGTCTATGCATGCTCTCTAGATGTTATTTCTTTGTATCTGCTCTTTTATGTGCTCCAATTTCTGTTGCATAATCTGACTCGTGCGATCTCAATCTGGATTTTCATCCTTTTAAGGTTGGGAAGATTTGGTTCACAATTTATCTCTCTCTCTGTGCAGGAAAGAGACCAAGGGATTTGTTAAACCCCAAGGCTGTAAAGTATATGCAGTCAGTTTTTTCTATTAAAGATACAATTGGCAAGAAAGAAACTCGTGAGATCAGTGCTCTTTGTGGTGTGACGGTCACACAGGTTGTCGCTTTCTTATCACAGTCTTGCTTATGCCCTGCTTCGCCTTATGTTGTTCTCTGAGATATGTTTTAATCCCTAATGATAGCAGTTTTCATCGATGACAACTACCCCACAGGTTAGAGAATTTTTTGCTGGTCAGCGTTCAAGAGTAAGACGGCTTGTGCGGTTATCAAGAGAGAAGGCAATTAGGTTTAATTCATGTAAAGAATCTCCTGACGGGTGCCCTACTAATTCTGATGATGCCATTCTTCTCAACAATCCTGTTCCTTTGAATTCCTTAGATCCTAAGGATGTCGAAGGCCCCTCGTGTTCCTCACAGGAGGAAAGTGTCCCTGGAATCGACTCCTCAGACAAGAATTTTCTTGAAAACATTTTCAATTTAATGAGAAAAGAAGAAACTTTTTCGGGGCAAGAGAAATTGATGGAGTGGGTTCTGCAAATACATAATTCTGCTGTATTGCAATCGTACGTGTATTCTTTGCTTCTGTCCTTGAAATGGTTAGATTAGAAGTAGGTGTTGAAACTTATACCGTGAATCATCAAAAATGTGTTTTCAGGTTCATAATTAAAGGTGGTATAATGATTTTAGCAACATGGTTGAGCCAAGCGGCAGTTGAAGAACAAACAACTGTCCTTCTGGTCATTCTTAAGGTGCATAACTTTTATTCCATGCTTTGGTTCATCTTATACTTTACAAATAAAAAGCTCACACATGATGTAATGATTAACAGGTTCTTTGTCACCTCCCTCTACATAAAGCTTTACCAGTTCAAATGTCAGCTATATTGCAAAGTGTTAATAGGTTGCGGTTTTACCGAACATCAGGTGTGGTTTGTTGTGAATATGCTTTTTTTTATTATTTGTAATTAACAATTTCTATGGAAAACAACTTTTACTAATACAGGTGTGCATGTACACAAATTGATTTATAAATGACATTAACACAGGCATTGTTCATGTCACATCTTGTTAAGTTGCACAACACATTACCATGATTCACTTATCAACTCATCGCATGTTTTCGTTGTTTTAAGGATAAATATTTTATTTGCATTTGGTTTTTATATGATATTCTTACAACTTTTAGCAAAAATGTTTCACATACTCACTAAATTTTAACAAACTGAACAGATTTTGATACAACAACAATACTTGGATGTATTTGATTTTGGGGGACAAATAAATTGTTTTATAATGTTCCATAATTTAAAAAATAATTAGATTTTAGCCTTTTTTCAATGTTCTGATCTTTTTTGGATTTTTTTTGGGTAAATGGAAACTTATGCTGTGGCGGGCGGCACCGGTTGTGAGCCACGAGCCACAACCTATCCTCACAAAGTGTCGGTTTTCAGGGGACTGCGATGTGTGCTATGACTGTGATTTTCAACCATAATTCTAACTTAAAAAGTTATGACTGTCCTGCAACTAATCTGCATAATCTAATGATAGCTTCCTCCAAGTCTTTTAGCCTTATTAAGATTCCTTTCTTAAGCTTAACAGTAGCAACCTGGCACGTTTTTGAGTTTGGTACAGCTTGGTTGACAGCCCTGAAGCCAACAACGTGAGTGCCCAAATACACAAAGATAAAGACCTTTCCAACAGCAACACGGCCTGATGTTGCTGCAGATGTTTCTTTGGGTTCTTCACCAAGAAGAATAGCAGAATTGCATAAGATTTTTCCTAAAAGGAAAGAAAGAGAAGTATGAAAGAGAGTGATTTCAGCCCAAGGCCTCTTATGATGCCCAACAGCAAGTGCCAGACCAGAACTATAAAGTCAACTTGACCTTCTGCAGAGCCTTTTAAGGAGAAGAGTTGTCAAACAAAGCAATATTTTATTCTCGGAATCAATTGTCATTCCATCTTTCACAGTATACATACATTCATAATGCATGCGTGCATGCATACATGCGTGGCACACATGCATACATACATAAATACATGCATATGTGATATGTACACACATGAAATATTCAGATGAGAACAGTCCACACGGTTATGCGTGGCCCTTTTTAATGTTTGGGCCACTTGGCCTGGTCCCTTTACAGAGGAATATTCAAATGAGAACGGTCCATGTGGTTCTTATGGTGCTGTCCACCTTGTTTTTTGAGCCACCAAGGCGCACCTATAATCAAGTCAATTCCCCTCTTACATGCACACTACTTGCCCACCCTTCAAATTGCTACAAGCCAAGTTTGACACTCACTCCACTGTTACCCACCACTAGATTGAAATCCAAAAAAATGATGACCTTCTAAAACCATTAACATGAGGGCAATAGATCTAGGGATTAGGACGATCTAATGGTGTTGATATTTTGCACACCCCTAGGTCTCATAGTATTATGTGTAGATTTTTTTTCACTAGAATAACTCTCTCTCTCTCTCTCTCTCTCTCTCTCTCTCTCTCTGTGGAATAATTGTATATATACAGTTTTCTTCAGGTGCAGATGTCTTGCACTGTGAAGACAGCTGGTGGGGCCCCTTGTGATCAGTCTAACCCTGTCAGACTACTACACCCTTGAATGTCATGGATCCCTTTTTTTTTTTTTTCCACCGATCCAAATGGGACTGACTGTGGGATTGAAATAAAAAATGGTGCATTTTAAAACCTTTAAACACAGATCAAGGAGTTAGGGTGATTGGACAGACTTGAAATTTTGCACACAGGTGGGTAACATCTAGAGCTTTCATTCTCCCACATCCCTCATGATTGGTGGGGCCCCAGGTGGATCCCACAAGCTAGTCAGCATGGTATTCCGTGCGGGACATCTGCACTTGATCAGGGCTGTGTGCGCGTGTCTATACAAACGCACACAAACAGGTTTTAAGCAAAACCGTTATGACATCATTAGATCTCAATACTACATCTTGACTATTGACACAAGTAAAAACCATACTGAGTCATCCTTCTAGCCACAATTGCAGTAACAATACAAAAATAAAGTAATAAAAAGAGAGAGACTTGATTTAACATGATTGGCAGATCATCCTTCATCAAGTGGATCTAGCTTGGACTGGCACATTGGGTCTCAATTGCCAAGTTGATTTGATTCTTGATGGGTTTTGACTCCTTGTGTCCATCAAACTGCTTCTCAATTGCCAATGGGTTTTTTTTTTTTTTTTTTTTTTTTTTTTTTTTTTTTTTTTTTCTGCTTTGCTATTGGCCTTGTAGCTTTTCATCACCATCATCATCAAAGCTTTGTCCGAACCTTGTGAATTTTGTTTTACCATTATATTAAACAAAATTTGAGAGAGAGAGAGAGTCTTTGTGTCCAACCCTAGCAGTTATCTTGGGGTCTTATTTCTCTTATCATTCAATCTTGATGTAATTTGTAAATGCTTTGTATCTGCAACCATATTTTGCTTTCTTCTTTTGTTTCCTTTCCAGTTCTCATTGAGCCTGTTGAAACTTATTTATCTGATTTGAAGATCAGACATATCAAACAGGGCAAGGGTTTTGTTATCAAGATGGAGTAAACTTTTTGTTCGAAGCCAGACTCTTAAGAAACAATCGTCCAAGAATTCTCCTAGTGATCTTCAGAAGGAGAGAATTCGGAAGCAGAGGTATTTCATGACTTATGCTTTCTTATGTGTTTTTATTCCTCTTCTTTTTTCCCCCATTTCTCCATCTCTTATCAACATATTTTCTCCTTATCCAGGATAAGCGAAATTCTCAGCGATGAGTCATGGCAGTCAAAAATTGATATCCCTGTAATTTTTTTTAATTATTATGGTTGTTCTTGTTTTTATTATTGTTTTGTTGCTGCTCTTCCTTATTCTTCACACTTGCTTACAGGAAGAGATTCTTGCTCTTGCTCACGAAAGTCCAGAAAGTTCTAGGTATTCTTCTCGAACTTGAATGGGCACTAGTTGTGCCTTCAATGGTGTCTGGAGTGTCAGTATTCAGGGGACAAAATATGAATATGGATATGGAAAAAGGAGTATAGTGCACAGATATGTTTGTGACTGTATCCTCCTGTTTAAAAGTTATTTTTCTTTACTCTTCAATATCTTAAAAAAAAATTATATATATAATTCTAAAAATAATGAGATGCATATGCTGCGTCTAAGAGTATCAGTATTTCAGAGGACAAAATATGGACTTGGGTATGAAAAACACAGGATACAGCACTGATGTGGCCGTAACCGTATCCTTCTGTTTTAGAGGTTATTTTTCTGTACTCTTCAGTATCTATAAAAACAGATTATATATATAATTTTAAACATACTATCGAGATATATGAATACAATGTAAAACAACAAGATGCATCTACCGTGTCAGATATTTCAAGTTCTCAAAAATCTTTCCAATTAATTTTATCCTTAAAATAAGACTTTTTAGAATGTTAATTCAACATCATATTGTTGGGATAGCTCTTAAGAGATGATTAGTAGTAATAATAGAAGGTAAACCAATGCTCACAAACACAATTCAGGTTTTGTGGAAACTGCCATGTTTCATTGGTATTTCCGTCGTTGTTTCAATATCATATCGTGGTTTAGGCTTTTGGCTAATTATTATGGCTGAGCTTTTGAAGCTTGAATAATATCTATTCATTCTAATGAAACCCTTTTTTCTCGTTCAGGAAATCTGAACCCACAAAGGCTTTGAAGCTGCTTACAGCATCCTCTGATGATTCAAGTAAGAAGCATGGTCGTGGTACTGGTGCTGCTCGTATCCTAAGCTTCAAATCGAAGTCCAGACCTGTTATTCTAGCCTTTTGAAGTAAATACTGTTTATTACTTTATAAAGGACAGAAAAAAATTATGCGGTATAGAAATCCACTATTTTGGCTAATGTATCTAATTACTTATCAGAGACGCTATATGCACACACATGATTTACATGAAGCCAGACATCTCAGAATCTGTATCCTACCATGGTTTGGTGATCCCAAAAGTCACAGTGATCAGATGTTCCTCACCCGTGATTTGAAGGACTTCTGTGGATAACAAATGGATACATTTGTGAAAAAAATTGCATAGAGATATGCAAGAATGGTAAAATGCTATTCAGCTCTCATAATTTAGGATTTCTGACTGGAGCATTTTGATGTACGTCTCATCTCATCCATGGTAGGGCTGGCAGATTAGTCTCCTGGATCTAATACAATTTTATGCATATGCCATATGTATATATATGGACCCGATTACTCTAAAGGGACACTTTTGCAAGGGATAGGTGGTGTGGGCCCCCCCACCGAATATGGGTTTTATGGGGGAGTTTTTCATCTAGATATACCCTACCTGCCTGTAAAATTTGAGGCCCATCAAAGCATCCTAACCCATTGATCAGTGGGCATCAAATTCAATGACTTGAAAATTAAATGCTTTTTTTAATAACTTCAATCCAATGGTCACTTTCCAACATAACAATTGGGCGAATGGAAGGGAAGAGAGGGTTTTTTTTTTTTTTTTTTTTTTGTTTGCCTGGGGGGTGGGATTAGATGGATGATTGTGGGTCCCATCTAGCCAAAATTGGCAGTGCTCATATAGTGTCCCTCGGGTGAAAATTCTCCTACATATATACGTTATATATGGAGTAGGTATGTGATAATTAATTTGGATAAACAGTTCTGATTACCAGATCCTTACTAAGTTTACCTATTGAGGGTTTTCTGGTTGTTAAAAAAATACTCAACCAAAAAAGGAAAAAGGGAAAAAAAAAAGAAAAAAAAACATATGCAGTAGTTCTGGATTTTTTTTTTTTGGTGCTTGGACCTACAGTTCATTCCTAAACTCTGAGATACAGAGACCAAAGAACGGAGGAAAGTATTGCTGGTGGAACATCCTGGCAGTAGAACTTCAGGCAGAAGTGTGCAGGTTGCGAGAGTATCACCTCTAAGCCAAGGTCGTCCTATGTCGGCTGATGACATACAGAAAGCTAAGATGCGTGCGATCTTCATGCAGAGCAAGTATGGGAAAATTGATTCTTCTTCCAATGATAATTCCCAACAGAAAAGTGAAGGTCAAAAGACATCTGGTGAATCTCTAACCAGAAATACACTGCCTGCATCTAATGTTTCCCATTTGAAAAAAGAGGATGTTAAGAAACCAGCTGCACTCCCATCAAAAACTTCTCAAACTATGCCAGAAAATTCTATGGATTCTAAGCCAAGAATGGCCGCACAGGAACCATTGTGGCAGAAGTTGAAAATTGATCAAATCCAATGGCAGGCTCCACCAGGTACCTTTTTGTGTTTGTTTTTCACCTTTTGCCCTGTTCTTTTCTCAGCTATATTTTTCTCTGTAGAAAATAATAATGATTTTGGGAAAATCAATTCATGTCATGCAATTGCTGGAAAGTCAATGGAATAGGGCTATATAAGATGATAATGACAATAGCGATGACGATGACAGTGAAAGTCAATGATGATGAAATTGCCGATAAGATAGTACGCTGTCACTTAGAATGGATATCAGTAAATACAGTACTTTGCCAGAGCACTGGTACTAAGGATAGATGTCTATTGCCGATTTTAACACTTTTTAACACTCTTTTTCTTTTTCTTTTTCTTTTTTTTGGTAAAAATATTAATATTCTCTAGGGCAATTCCTATAGAAGGAAATATATACAATATTTGACTGAGCATGTGCTCGCCCCCGAGAAGTTGATTTGTGGTCCTGGCCTGCCTTTTTGTAACCAATGGGTGTGTACAGACCCCTCAAAAATGTCCCCATAACTGTTCCCAATAGTCGAATTGGGACCCAGTTAATTGTGGACCATTAGCAGTTACCTTCATTTCCATCAGATAGCCAGGTTCATCGAGGGAAGATATTGGAGGTTGGTCCCCATCAGATTGACCAATTCTATAGGAAAAATGGGCGACGTACCACTGAGTGTTGGACAAAAAATGGCTACACTTTCAGTTGACCTTCATATAATTTCTCTCTCTGATATGCATCCGCTGTTACTACATGCAATTAAGTGTGTGATTGTTGATCCCGATTACCTGAGAAGATAGTTTTTTTCATCTTTTCCCCATCTCATGCATTGCAAGCTGGGTCCAAAGCCTGTATTTGCAAAGATATCAGTTAATGAATAGAACTCATCAAATGTTTCAGAGACATTATTGTTACCAACTTAACAAATTTGATTCGTCTCTTAGCAATTGCTTATATTACTGAGACTTGAAAAACTGAAGGATAATAAGTTACTCTTAGAGCATGAAATTTGAGCTTTAAAAGATTCACCGGTTGTTGGAACCGAAGGCGTCATGAACATCAAACAAATGGCAGTCATCATCAATGTCATCATAGCTCTTCGTCACTGATCTCGATTTAGATTTAGGCCTGAATTCACTCTGCAAATCATGTTCTTCTTAAAGATGGCAATGCCTTTCTAATTATTTAATACCGCAGAATCTGTTATATATGAGCTATTTGTAACATTGGGCGTTCATCTATCAAGTTGGGACTCAATTACTAAGTTGGGCAAGTGGACTAATATGCAGCTAACGGCATATTTCTCAAATAATGATTTATCCATTACAGTAAAGTCTGATTTGTTATGTCTGCATTGCTCTTATTTTTGCTAATCAGTAGTGGTCACAGTCAGCTTTTGGGTAGCATGTCTTTTGAGTTACCAACCACCTAAGGCTGCATTTGGCTCCTTGCCTTTTTTCGGAACAAAGAGTAAAAAAATAAAATTGTCTTCTGGAATTTTCTTTTCCTACCAAACAAAATAAAAAAAAAGAAAGGAAATTTTCTGTTCCTTCTGATACTAAAGAACTTCTGAAATTAGGAGAAAATTGTATTGGCTCCAAGATATGTGAGGAGCTAAAACCTAAAGCTTTTTATGTTGTTAACCATGGAAAGCTAAATGAAAGTAAATGAAGGATGCATTGAGATAATATTGTCAATCCTATAATGAAAGATTAAGTTTTTGCTATTAACCACCTGCAGCTGAGATGGCACTTTTGTGAATCATCAATTCCGCAAAAAAGGAGAAGGATTTGCTTTTTTGTGCATGCTACTTTTTTGCAGTTTGGTGGGCATTTTGATACATGGAAAGAAGAACAAAGTAATATTTTTCCTTTGAATATGGGGAAACTATTTCCTGAGGTTGGTTGGTGGTTTCAAAGCACTTTTTCTTGAAACCACTTTTCCCTGTAAAATTTGCAGAATGCAGAATCTTTGCATCACAAACATGCCCCAATATGGATGCATCCAAATAACTGGGATGTGGGGGATTGGGGAAGGCCTAATTATCGTCTAGTGGATGGTTTTCACATGGGCACAATCTGATGATTGCAACCATTTTATAAAAGTCCCTTAATTACTTGGTTATGACATCAAATCATTCTCATGTGGGGCCCAATCAGCTAATCCCTGACCAGAATTTTCAATTCCCTCTATTCACTTATTAGCATGCATCTAGGTGGGGCCCAGTCATGCTTGGAAATCTTGGTTGCAGCCGGTTGGTGGTTGTTGGTCAGCCCACAATCAAATGTACTCACTGTCGTTGCAACTCACTGTCGTTGCAAGTATCAATGATTAATGAATACCTTGGGGGCATACAGGAATTCTCTTCTCAAAATCAGATGGTGAGGACGGTGACTGTGTTGCTTTTTGGCTGGTAATGAATGTCCGTGTACTTGCATTTCCAGAAACGACAAGACGTTTCTCATGTCGTGCACTTGTCTATCCCCAAAGTTTTTGGGATTCTTTTCATAACTAGCAAGTTAATAAGCATGAAAGAAAACTGGATGACAATGTCACAAATTCTCAGATTGTTTCACCGAATTTTCAGCGTTCTGCCACTACTTAGAAACCTTGATATAGGGAGAAGAAATATACACAGCGGCACTTCTACTTCAATGAATTCAACAACCATTCCCAGTTTGTAATTTACCTACCTCTCGAGGCTGGATTTATTTTCTAAGGATTTTTCCTTTCTCCCTCGGATCTTATGTGCAGAGATAAGGATCAACTGCCTTTGGAGAGTTGGTGCTGGAGAGAGGAGCAAGGAAGTTGAAGTTCAGACAGGGAGAATACGTAGGGAGAAGGAAATTATCTATCGCAACTTGCTTGACATCCCCTCCAACCCCAAGGATCCATGGGATGTGGAGATGGGTTTTGATGACACATTGACACCCGAAATTCCAACAGAACAGCCGCCTGAAGCTGATGGCGCAGAAGTCTCTACCCCTCGGAACTGTGAAAAACCAACAGAAGTTTCTTCTTCTCGTAACAGTGACACCCCTGCAGAAGTGGGCAAGCCTGCGCCATCAGCAGTTGGCAGTGGAACTACCGAGCCAGATCTTGAGTTGCTTGCGGTTCTTCTGAAGAACCCGGAGCTCGTTTTTGCCTTGACTTCGGGCCAGGGTAATAGCATTCCAAGCGCGGAGACAGTGGCGCTGCTTGATACACTCAAGGCGAGTGGAGTCAGGCTCCCGGGAATTCTAGGTGGGTTGGGTGGAAATGCGGTAAAAGTAGTAGAGAAGCAAGAAGCGACTTCCCTTCCGTCCCCAACTCCTCCAAATGAACGAGGAATGGTAGGTTCCTAAAGTTACTTCACCATAATAAGTCCATATTATTATCTGTATGTTGATTTTTATCTTTTGCTGTCCTTGGTCCCTTTTGTAACTAAAACGCTGGTAAATTTGCAGAATTGGAGGTCAGAACCTGCACCCATGTATGGAGTTCCTGAGACGCTGTCGTTTCCTCAACCTGTTTCACAAACAGGTAATCGAGGTGGTTCCGGTTTATCCACCCCTTCAGCCACTGCAATTCCTTCACCGGAAAAGGTTCTATCCAATGGTTTGATACCGCATCAAATTCCAACCACCAAGTCATCAGTGCTGCACCCCCAGGTTGCCATTACTTCGCCGCAGCAACAGCGACCACTGATAAGTCCTCAATCCATTAAGCCTTTGCCTGTAAGCGTAGCAGTGTCACACCCACACCCAACTCCTTCCAGCATGCCAATTTCACAAACCCGTGTCGCTCCATCGGTGCAAAAACCACCCTCCAATAGAATACCTCCACTCCAAGTTCCAGTTACCCCCTCTTCACTGCGACAGAATCCTCTCCCAGAAGCTGTCTTGAGCACAAACCATTTCCAAGGGACTAATAGTTCAGTCAACCTAAACAATCTACCGACCGGCTCACAATCTCAATCTCAACAGATTCCAAGAATACGGGTGGAAATCTCAAATTCTGGACAATTATCCATCCAGAAGTTGCCACCCACTACTATTCTTCCAAATCCGGCAGCCAATATTTCCATAACTAGGCCTTCTAGGCCGCCTATGTTACAGACCCCAATGAGATCACAGCGACCTCTACTGCCTGAGCATCAAGGAGTTTTGCCTCAAAATCCCTCCTGGTCACACAATAAACATGCCTCGGTATCTATTCCTAGTACTAGCAGTAATAATAGGCTAAATGGCTCATCAGATCAATCTTTCAACTATACCCATCCAGCCAGTAGAAACAACTTTGACACCTTTCAGGCGGGCTCTGGGCAGCCTCGATTACTACACGGCCGAGCTATGGAAATTAATGAGTTCCTGGGCGAGCCAGAGCTCGAACAGTGGAGCCCAGAGAACAGCCCCTTAAGAACTTCTGAGTTCCATTCAGACTATAATTACAATGAACCGAGAAGGGATTTTGGGCGGGGTTATAGGTCCGAATGGCCTAGGCAGCGAAATCTTGGGCGCCGGGACCATAGGTCTGGTAACAGAAGATGGCGGGACCGGGACCGGGACCGGGACAGAAGGCGGCACTGAATATATATTTTGTTGGTGGATTGAGATTTGCCCCAGTTTTCATTGGGGACACTGGGTGCTGTTAGTAATTCTTGATATGTGAGGGATGTGAGCAGGCTTATAGCCTTTTAAGATCTTCAATCCAGAGTGCGTTTCAGCGGTGAACACAGACTGGGATTCTGAAGCATGGGAGGTTAAAATGGAAATTCAACAAACATTCTGCTCCATGAGAGGGCTGCACGAACAGTTCTTCCGACTCATCTCTCTTTAGATCTTCAGGAAATGGAGATATACTTTAACCCCAAGTTTACAGAAAAAAAGGAATTTGTGGCAAATGCCCTCACAAGAATCTCTCTCTCTCTCTCTCTCTCTCTCTCTCTCTCTCTCTCTCTCATTCTGGAATTCCTGACACAGGCTGTTTGGTAACATGATTTTGGGACCTTGCTGCTGTTTGTGAAAGGGAATCCGCATTTGACGAGTTTTGGATTGGACATGCAAGCTCAGCTCATTTTTAACTATGTTGGGGTTCTGGACTCAAGCTGGCCCATTTTGCTTAAAACTGACTTAAAATTCCGACATACTTGCTGCTGTTTGTGAAAGGGAATCCTCATTTGACGAGTTTTGGATTGGACATGCAAGCTCAGCTCATTTTTAACCATATTGGGGTTCTGGTATATGCTGGACTCAAGCTGGCCCATTTTGCTTAAAACTGACTTAAAATTCCGACATACACAGTTTAGAAAACAAGATTCACTTGAATGCTAGAGAAAAACTCTGTCAAACTTGCCCTAGTTGCTTGACTCAAGAAGGTAGGTAACTCTATTATTACATTGTTCAGAGAGCATGTCCATTCCTCCTCTTTTTACCAAAAGTAAAAAACAAAAAAAACAAAAAAGAGTAGTTAATTCTATTACATGGCTCAAAGAACATGGCCATTCCTTTTCTTTTCTTTTCTTTTTTAAACTAGAAATGTTTTTTTTTTTTTTTTTTTTTTTTGTTGTATCCCAACTTAGAGGGACCGAGCCCCCTGCCCTATGGCGAGGGAGCCCTTGGGTGAGGTGGAGGAATCCTCTCACGAGGGAAGTTGACCTTTGGTGAGGTAACACAGCCTTGGATAAGGAAAGGTATTTGCCCAGGTTTGAACGTTAGATAGACAGGTAAGAACCGACATCTCTTACTACTAGGGTAAAAGGCTGTTCTTAACTAGAAAGGATTATTGTATTTAACAAGATGGGTCCAAATCCAATAGGCAAGAAAACAACCCAACCAAAGTACCAGACATATGACCACTAAACCATATGCATATTCCAAAAATTACATTTACCCAAACAATTAACTAGCCTAAGACTGCAACTTAGGACCTATTTGTTTGCATTAGTTTATATAGGAATTAAATATATAGGGTGGTTAAAAATGAAGATGAAAGGTAAATTTTAAAAAATGAACATCAAATAACCCTTTCTTTTTAGGAAAATAGAATTAAAAGAAGGTATATTTGACGTTCAATTTTAGAAATTTACCTATGATATTTAGTTTTTAACAATCCTATGCATTCTATTTTTATGTATTTTAATGCAAATAAACCGGGTATGAGAGCTGCTCAAAAACAAAAACGCGGTGGGATCTTTTGTGCTGGAATGAGTGACCACTATTTGATTTGAATGCCAAGAGTTGATTTAGAATGACTGAGTTTGCTATAAACTCTGTGGAACTTGTGCTAATTAGCAGACTCCTGTGACCTTTTCATTCCGAGTCACTTGGGCCGCTGTGCGAGACGTTTCTTTCAATCCTAGCAAATTTTTTGGCTATTTAATGGTTTACCAAGAACCCTCCTAGTTACTGAATGGATCCTGGTTCTTGACCCAATTCAACACGGCAGGCTTGATAACAGGATATAGATCTGAGTTGGAATTTGACAAGGTCCATCAGGTCAACGTGTTGATTCTACCTAGGTTTGCAAGAGGGTATAAACTATCAATTCATCCGTGTATTTGAAAACTCCACTTTCAATGAAGTGGGTAAGGAATCTATTTTAGATTTGGGTAAAAATAGATCGGAAAGGAGAAACTGAATTCGTGTAGTGTAATTGATCCCAACATAGTTGGGACAAAACTTTGTGGATGATGATGATGGAGTCTATTTTTAGATTTGTAAGGAATTTGGACTCGGATCTGGATCCACGCATCTTTCTTAAATGAGCATCTTGGTCGAAGATAATTACGTCTATGTCCTTAAAATATATAGGTTTTTAGGCCCTATATACCTTAATTCATATTAACACTTGAGAGTCTACTTATCTTAGTCATAAACAATTTAACAGCCCACTTGTATATTCAAAAAGATTATTTTGAAGTTCATTATATCCGATTATGGTAATGTACTATGCATCTTATTTTGGATACAGAAATAGTTTATATTTTTTTGTTTTTTCAGTTGATGCCTGATTCAGATAAAACTCATAGGTTCTGTGTTGGATTCGAATTCGAATATAATCTGTAAGGATGGATTTTGGTTTGAATTCACCATGATACCACTATTAAATTTCCTTATCTAACAATTCCTATTAAAACCTTGAGGCATTAGTTTATTTATTATAAATACGTTT
Organism: Persea americana; assembly: GCA_029852735.1. Taxonomy (NCBI): domain Eukaryota; kingdom Viridiplantae; phylum Streptophyta; class Magnoliopsida; order Laurales; family Lauraceae; genus Persea; species Persea americana. The sequence goes on from CM056817.1 coordinate 38,840,899, forward strand.
CAATACTCCTCTCGGGTGAAGCCCACTCCTCGGTAACCACAACTTATCTAACCCTTTGTGGTCCCAATAGTTCCCATTCAACATACTTCCACAAATACTCCTCAATAGAACCCCTTCACCTATGAACGTTTTTGAATTCAGTACCAAGCGGGAAAGAAAAAAGCACTTCCAACTCATGTGGAAAACTGCTAAAACTGGATGAGAAATTTGGAATAGACATGGATTTTGTTAATGAGGATAAAGAGTACGAATCCCTTGTTTCGTAGAAACATGGAGATGTTGTTTCATCCGATCCTCATCTGCCAACTATGCAAAATCTCTTCCTTGGTTTTTTTTTCATTACAAGAAAGCAATTGAGAGGGTGCATTAGCTTGCATAAAATTTTTTTCATTACTAGAAAGCAATGCTGACTCTGAGGATAAATGCTAAATGTGCATGCATTCTTTGATAATAAATTTTGGGATGATTCAAAATCATTTATGTAAGGCCAAAAGTCAAAGTGGCAAATGCTGTCAGGCCAAATACCCGAGCAATGGCTCGCTATAGCAAGCGTGACGGGATGCGCCCAGTTTGGTTAGAACTCTAAATTAGAATTTGGGTTTGACTCCTCTTCTGGTTGGAATATTATTAGAAGACCAAGGCACGAACTTGGGGCTATATATTGGGTGTTTCTCTCAACCCAAAGATACACACAAGAAGTTAATTCTCTATCTTGATTTGAGGTTAGAATACCCTAAGAGATATTTTCTTGTTTCTTTAGAGCCATTGAGAGATTGTTCTGAATGGCTGCTCTAGAAGATCTGCTTTAGAGGATTTTGTTGCTTATACTCTTGCTTATACTCTCTTGTAGAAGATTGATCATCTTGGCTGACAATGTGCGACATGATCAAGTAAGGAGAACGGTGCACGGTGGGCGTTGTGTCAGTAGAAGTTGTGCAAGAACAACTACAGTCCTTAGGTCGAGGTACTGACTGAGTTAAAGGAGCCGTGAGTATATTTTGTAACCGTTCGTGAGTTTTTTATTTTTGGATCATGGATTTTCTCCCTGGAAAGGGTTTCCACGTTAAATTTGTGTCTGCCTTTTTGTGGTGATTGGTTGGTAGATTTATTTTCTAGTTCTATCTTGTTTGGCTAGTGAAATCCACTGTATTGGTTTGATTAATTAATTAGCATCCATTTTAGTGGGTTCTGCAGAACTTTCAATTGGTATCAAAGCGGGTTGCACTATTCTATTGTGTAGATCCTATTTTTGCTAGAATGGATATTTACCACGATGGCACTTCAACCAATAAGCCTCATTTGTTGGACGATAACAATTATGCTTATTAGAAAGCCATGATGGTTACTTTCTTGGAAGCCATAGATCTGAAAGTTTGAAAATCTGCAGTAAATTGCTATTCCTTGCCCACTATTACTGCTGATGGGATAAGTGGTCCCAAACTTAAAGATAAGTGGACTAAGGAAGAAGAGTAGGCTGCCACTTGTAACTTTAGGGGTTGTTTGTAATGAGGTTACTATGTCTGAGTTTCGAAGAATTTCTACATGCACTACTATAAAAGAAGCTTGGGATATTCTGCAGACTGTGCATGAAGGGACTGAAACTGTCAAACAGTCGAAACTTTAAAAGTTCGAAACAGCCTTTGAAACAATAAAGATGGAAGAATATGAGTTTTTCAATGAATTCAATGGTAGGCTGAATGCAATTGTCAATGATACCTTTACCCTGGGAGAACCAATTCCTGAAAACAGAATTGTTAAAAAGATTTTGAGGTCCCTTCTAGAAAGGTTTGATAGAAAGGTTGTGGCCATAAAGAAAAATAAAAATCTGAATACGCTTAAAGTTGATGAGTTGGTTGGCAACCTACAAACTTTTGAAGCGAACCCTAGGTTTAATGGGAAGACACAATCTAAAGGTATTGCTTTGAAAGCGTCCAAGGAATCATACAAGAAAGCTGCAAGTGATTCAGATTCGGATTTCGAAAAAATTGGTTTCCAAGTTGCTGTACAGCTCATGAAGCAATTCAAGCTTTTTATGAAGGGGAAGAAAACCATTGTTACAATCCCTAAAAATTATGGAAAGATTAAAATTTTAAAATGAATTCAATGCTATGAGTGCTAAGGCTATGGACATATTGCTAATGACCGTTGAAACAAATAATCTAAATAGAAGGCTTTGAAAACTACTTGGGAAGATGGAACTTCTGATGAGAATGATGAAAATCCTGAGTCTGACAAGCCTGACACTAGCAAGAGGTAGTTTATTGCCTTTATGACAACTTTTGGTTCTACTACTTCCCATGTTTTTTCCGAAACTGAGGTTGATCAAGATACTGCGTTAGAGGAAGAACCAGATTGGAAAGCTGAATATGAAATACTTTTCAAGAAAACCATGAAGATGGTTAAAGTGAATGAAAAAGTTGCTATCAACTGGAAAGTGTCTGAATAGTAGAATTCCTCCTTGAAAGCTGAACTTGCAGAAGTATTTGCAAAAGTACAAAAAGTGGAGGATAAAAATAATAAGTTGGTTGACAAATTGATTGCAGAATCACAAAAGTGTGACTTACATGATTCTGATATGAAGACTTTGAAAGTAGGGAATTCTGATATGAATGGAAGACTCAAGATGGTTCTATCTGAGTTAGATACTGCTAAAGCTTCATTGAATATGATGAACATAGAATCGAAAAAATTAGATGACATCTTGTGCAGTCAAAAAGCACACACTGACAAGCATAGTATTGGCTACGCTGACAGAGCATTCACTTTGAATGCCAAAGGTACAAATTATTTTGTTAAAAATCCAGTCATTACTAATCATGTTGTTAGTATTGCATAAAAAAGCTCCAAAGAAGACGAATGTGTCACGTCCTTAACGAATTCCCACGTGTCATCATTGTGGAATTAAAAAACACATTTGACTCAATTGCAATAAGCTGCGAAGTTTACAGTTGGAAAATGCAGAAGGCTGATCTGAAAAAGAAGAATACCAAAGTTATTTGGGTCAAGAAAGAAGAACTACTTTCTGTATTGGTACACACTTTGCTGAAATATTTAAATTTGTAGGTGTGTGTGCATAGGTTTCACCACCCCTTATCTACTAGATAAAGCCCCCACCATAGTGTTGATGCGAAGATCATATTAAGGGGGAGAAACTGGATCTAAATTAACAAAAGCTGCATGATGATATTTGTTTGTAAATTATAGAGAAATACAGGGGGGGAAGAATGGAGATAGAGGGAGCTATAAAAGTCACGGCAATTCAAGATCTAATAGTTCAAGCAAAGGCAATACAAGATCTACAGCACTGGATTTTTTGTTTTAAAATTTAATGTATTTTGGGGTTTTCTTTTGGGTAGATCATATTATATTGTTTTAGGGGGTTTTGTCCAAGAATTGCCAAAATGGGGAGATTGTAAGGCCAAAAGTCAAAATGGCAGATGCTGTCAGGCCAAATACCTGAGAGATGGTGAGCGTAACGGGATGCGCCCAGTTTGGTTAGAACTTTAAATTAGAGTTTGGGTCTGATTCCTCTTCTGATTGGAATATTATTAGAAGACTAAGGCGAGAGCTTGGGGCTATATATTGGGTGTTTCTTTCAACCCAATGATATACACAAGAAGTTAATTCTCTCTCTTGATCTGAGGTTAGAATACCCTAAGAGAGATTTTCTTATTTCTCTATAGCCATTGAGAGATTGTTCTGAATGGCTGCTATAGAAGGTTTTGTTGCTTTTATTCTCTTGTAGAAGATTGATCATCTTAGTTGCCAAGGTGCGACGAGATCAAGTAAGGAGAACGGTGCACGGTGGAAGTCGTGTCAGTAGAAGCGTTGCAAGAACAACTACAGTCCTTAGGTCGAGGTACTGACCGAGGTAAAGGAGATGTGAGTATATCTTGTAACTGTTCGTGAGTTCTTGATTTTTGAATCACAGATTTTCTCCCGGAAAAGGGTTTCCATGTTAAATTTGTGTCTGCCTTCTTGTGGTGATTGCTTGGTAGATTTATTTGCTAGTTCTATCTTGTTTGGTTAGTTATATCTGCTGCATTGATTTAATTAATTAGACTAGCATCTATTCTAGTAGATCTTGCATAACTTTCAACTTCGACCCTCCATTTGGTTGTCTTGTTAATTTATCTATTGTTAGAAACAATTGACAAGAATGAGTAATTGACATATGCCTTAGTTCTAGCTGCTCCTTCCATTCTGGTGGGGCAGGGACCTCGCCTTCATGTCACACTGCCTATTCTGGACTATTTAAGAAAATTTCTACACGGCAGGGGATGGTCTTGGTCAGAATGACTTTCTTTTGGGCTTGGCATAGTGGTTGCAACATTGAGGATTTAGGCTCAACTTATGTACATGTTAAGAAAAGACTAGCACAATAATTCATGCTGAGCACGAGTATGCCCACACAATACAAATGAAATATTCATATAATTTGAAAATAAGCATTAACTTGAATGACAATACAAATATAATGCAAAATAGTAATTTTTTAAAAATAAAAAAAGAAAACATATGATCGTACCTATTTTCTCAATTGATAGTAGGTAGAGTAGAAAGAGAATATGAGGCATGAGACGTGGGGTAGAACAAAGTGGGAGCAACTACAGAAATAAAATAGAAGATTTGAATAGATAGGAGTTTTACCAAAATCAAAAGAGAAAAAGTGAGAAATAGACATTGGTAGTTATCTGAGATAAAATAAGTGTTGCATGGGATAATAAATGGGTACTTTCGGGAGATAATGGAGGAGAGGAAATAACTTACCGTCAAAATAGTAACTAAAAGTCCAAATCACCTCAAAAACCCTTGAGCTTAATATAGTATAATGGAAAAAAAAAATGGAGGAGAACCAAGGGTAGCGAGGATGGGCACGGTCCTATGAGTGGGCCCGACATTTGTTTGATGTGATATTCTCATACCACTCTCTGTTTTTTTAGTAACTGATCTGAATTTGTGATATACTTCATTGGATATAAACTGAGAACATATTTGCATATAAACTTTTAAATCCATTGATATTCACTCTAGTCGAAATAATATCGCAGATGCCAACCACCCTTCCTTAGAAACCAATCAGCCTTTGGCTTAAAACTGATGGTGAGAGATTTAGGTGAGTGTACGAGAATTGACATAGGGCGAAAAATGAAAGTAATACTGCAGACATTCTATGAATGTGCAGGCGTGTAATGCAGACGAATTGGATCAAGCAAAAGTGCTACCCACTGAACAAATATTATATGCTACTTTTTTTTTGTTTTGTAAAAAAAGTTATATGTTAGTTGCTGCGACTCTGGTTAAGCCCAATATCCTAAATTTACTATGGGGCATGGCTGTAAATGGGGAACTGACCATCCAATACAGGTTACTCAGCAGACCCAATGTGGGAAATCTGGCTATGGACCATTCTAAGATTCCTATTATTAACCAATCAAGTCCATTTCCAGGTAGATCAGTCTGGACCACCTGTTTAGTCTAGTATAATATAAACTCACCATTAAAACATGATTTTCATATCCCACGCTTGAAAGACAAAAGATCCTTGCCCTTAGGGTCTCCCATTCCCCACCATGCACTCCATTTGAAAAGTTAGGGTAAGCGAACTCTTCGTTACATAGAATAAATGCTAGATTAAAATTTAGACATTGTCTCTGAAATAGTTCAGTTCGTCTAGGACCACGATTTGATCCAAGAGGTTGGGGGTTTGAAACTGCACTACCACACTGGGGTCACAGGGGATTTATCCATTAGTCTAGCCCGGGACACCCTCTGTCAAAAAAATAAAAAAAAAAATACAATGATACAAATAGCAGGGTTTGGCCACATGCTTTTTTTTTTTTTCTTTTTTGGTCCCCCAGCTTCAATGGCTGGGACCCCTTTATTATTATTATTATTATAGAGCCCGGTAGACCCGGGAAGGAAGCCCACCGAGGTGGGAAGAAAGCCCGGCACACCTGGAAAGGAAAGCCCACCGAAATGGGAAGAAAGCCCGCATATACACATGCAGGGTTTGGCCACATGTTAGCTACATCACTTTCAGCATGTCACTGTAATCTTGAGGTACTTTTGTGATGTCTTGAAGTGTAGGGTCCTGAGATTGTGCAAGTTCGAATTTTGTCTGTCTGGGTCCTTGTCTATTGCCTGTGAAAAATAAATACAAAATGCATTCAGTTATTTTCAAACCAATTGAGCTCTCATTTTGAAAGTAACCACTTCAATAGTTAAATTAAATATACATTTTTTTATTAGGGCCTAGGTTTAACATGGGCCTGATCCGCTACACGCATTGATAGACACGTCACGTTTTTCACAATTTTTACTCTCCTCACAGAATGACAAGAGGACACACCAAAGTTGAGTTTAACATACTTTTCATTTCTTAGTTAATTGATTTGTCCTTTTTTCTCCATATGATTGGGATTTCTGAAATTGACTTTTACACCATTATTCAATGCTTCGGGCTCATTTGTTTCATGTAATTGAGTTCTTAGGAATTGTATTTCTCAAACTGGTTTAAAATGAAGAAGCAAAGGCTGAATATCCGAAAATGACCACCAAATTATAACCTCCTTTCTTTTCCTGCCAATATGAACTACTGTATCCCAAGGTGGCTATTAAGAAGAGTGAACTCTTTACCACTGGGGTGTGAGAGCGAGACACTTCTCAAATAATCTCCACTATAATAGAAAATGAAGCGAGGGAAGGAGGGAAAAGAATAATCGGTCATCATCCTAAGATTCAGATCCTAGGAAAGTCTTGGTCCCATTGACATCTCTACCTTATAGCCTTTACCCCTCACTTCTTTAATATTCCTTTATTGAAATCTGTTTAATCATGATGAAGTCCTTTGTATTTAATTCTATATATTCTAACAAATGAGCCCTTGAAGAAAATGTAAACACAAGTTAAAACTTAAAATTATGAGGGAACAATGTAAACACACGTTAAAACTTAAAAATCTGAAGGAGTGTAATGTAACTAATCCAGCATAGCATACCTGCAAGGAAGATCTCGAAGCTCAGTAGTTGAGATATAAAACCCCGATTAGGTTTTATTTTAGGCCTTCTACTTCGAACATGAAGTAATGCTTGAAATAGATTCATGTTATGCTTTTCCATCAAGTAGCAATTACAATAGTGGCACAGCATAATATAAATACACTGCCAAGAAGATTGATCAACTTGCAAGTAATCTCCCTAATAAATCAAGTTCGAAGAGGATTGATCCATAAATAGCTATCAAATGATCTTTTCTAAAAATGAGTCAAAGGAGACATGGGATTTGAATGCTAGCAATCGCATAGTAAATCAAGTTTGAAGAAAGTTATAGAATCCATCTACATCTCAACCTTATTTCCTTTACCCCCCTCGCCTTCTCCATGGAAATCATTGATACCACTTGTTGGGAGAGCCTGACATGGAAAATAGAAATAGGTAGATAGCGAAATCCTCTACATCCTACAAAATAAGCCCAAAGGTACATTTGTACAGCTGCTTTTTTTTCATAAGAAAATGGAAAAAAAAAAAAAAAACTAAATTTCAATGATTCCTTGAAAAAACCTTTCCTATAGTTAGATCGAAAAAAATAAAATAAAATTCCTGTGGACTAGGGCTTGACTTTAGAAACACTAGCCCATATTGGGAGAGACTGACATGGGCCTTAAGTGCCCGACTGAAGTCAGGCCAGCCTAAAAAAGACCAGGGTCAAGCCCACCCATTTATTCATTTGGGCAGCCGGGCAGGGCCGGGTTTTCTATGACTTGTTTGAGAAAATCAGTAACTAAACTGAGTGAACTATTTATTCAGGCTGGGTCAAGCCAGGCTTCAAGCTTTCAATCACTAAAACCCAAAGTCCAAACCTGTCTGAAAGTAAGTGCAGGGCCTAGGTCAGACCCGGTTAGCTCGGTCCTTGAGGACCGTTAATTCTAGCATGTTAGGCCTTTGGACCACATAGGCCTTTCAAGTTGATCCCCATCAAATCAACAGTTTGGTGGTGTACAGTGTACTTGACTTGCTATTAAATTTATTTTAAGAGAAATTTAGGTTTACCTATAAAACATTTGCTTCAGGGGAGTTCTCTTGGCACCAAAAAAATTGCTCTTCCCACTTTAAATATTATGTTTTTTTTTTTAAATAATAAAATCATCAGTTGAAATGACTAAAATGGGCATCTCCCATCCAACAGAAAATCAAGTCTCTTTTCCCACATAGTTTTCCTCCTTCTCTTCTGGTCTTCCCACACAGCTCTCTCTCGTTTTCATTACAGCATACACAAGACCACTGCATTCCACTAACTATCTTCCCACATTTCCTCATTCCTTCACATTATTTACAGTACCACCCATTCATCAAAAGTCTTCTTCCTTTTGGTCAAATCAAATCCAAACACTTATGGTGGTAGTTCTCTCGATCAGAATATTGCAATGGAGAAGGAAATTTAAAAAGGAAATCATGCCTTCAATTCATAATAGCAACGAAAAGGTTAGTCTGGTTTATTATTTTGATTTTTCTCGCCAATTTTGCTAGTTCTGTATAGCAGTTGTTCGCGTTCTGTTTGAACTGGTAAGGCCGCAAATATTTGGAATGTTCGACTATACGAGGCCAAACAATTTTTTTATGTTCGGAAATTAAAAACCGAATATAAAATACATGTTCGGACATTTATTACCGAACATTAAAGATATGTTCGGTAATAATATGTCGAACATATGCCTTTTGTTCAACTATATTTTTCCGAATGGTTATGAGAAATTCACATTTTTCTCATTGTAGATATCCACAGAAGAAAGACAAGTTCAGTCTGGTTATTCAATGGACTTTACAAATGCGTTTACCACTGAAGAAGTAAGACATGTATTAAATAATGATTTGAATAAATATTGTGTGTTACTAATGTCTTATTCAATGGTATTATGTGTTTAGATATTTCACAACCGTGATGCATTAGTGAACTGGGCTTGTGAAGTGGGTAAAAGAAATGGTTTCGTCATTGTCATAAAGGTATCAAATGCTGCAAGGCCTAGAATAAAAGCTAGAGTTGTCCTAGCACGTGAGAGAAGCGGCCATTACAAGCATTGTAAGACCGTTGATGAGGGTCCTACTAAGAAGAAGATAAAGCAAACATGGCAAAAAGTTGGACACTTCTGATGATTGGATGTTGGAAGTTTCATGTAGTGTACATAATCATTCTATTGCAGAATATCTAGAGGGTCATTCATTCGCAGGGTGATTAATAAAGGAGGAAACAAAATTGATAGTTAATTTGTCTAAGAGCATGGTACGACTGAAAGATATTCTGGTTACAATAAAACAAAGAAGTGAGCTAAATGTAATAACAATGAAGACCATTTGCAATGCACGTCATAGGCATAGAGTTGTTAAGTGGGGTGGGAGGACATGGATGCAACAACTCATGAACAAGTTAACAGAGCATAAGTATATTGAATGCCATAGGAACTATGAAGACATTAACATTTTAATCTGTACATTTGTATTTTGATTTAGTTTTTGATGATTTGGTTTAAGAAATAATTGAGAGAGTGATGATTGTGATGGGATAGATGGTTGAAAGGAATTGGAGGTATAAGGGAGAGTAGGAAGGAATAGGAGGAAGAAGAATAACAGGAAAATGAGCGGGATAACCAAAAAGGACCCATGTACCACTATGATGGAAACATATCTTTTAGGTTCTTCCTTCCGTATAGTGACTATTGGGAGAATTTTTTCTATAAAACCTTAGTATAAAATCACATAATTTAATTTTTTTATGGGATTTTTGTAAAAAAATTATGCTTAAACTCTGGTTAAACAGATATGGGTATAAAATCATAAAAATGATGGATTAGGGTGCTATATAGTTTTTTAGACGTAATTTCCCCTCAAGCATAATGTTACCCCTCTAACGATATCATCACCCGTTTCATCATTTTTGTTGAAACCTGCAACTCCACTCTCTTATTCTCCTTATCTGCACTGTTTGGTGAGCGTGTAGAGAGATGGATGGCTGTGGTGTGGGTGATGAGATGGGTTTGGTAGATCGGATTAATGGAGAAGAAGAAGAGAGTGAGACAGTAATGGCAGTTGAAAGTTGACGCTATGGGTGGTGAGTTGCAGGTGTTTAGTTGGAGAAATTAATTGAAATAATGCCAAATAAGACTTAAAACTTCAAAAGTGAAATAAGCAAATAGAGACGAAGAAGAAGATGAACTGGAAAGTGAAAAAATGAAGTTTACAGTGGATCAAACTTAAAAATCGCACTCATCAATCGACCCCACACAATAGCCGTTGCACAACACTAACTCCATCTCTATCACCCTCCCCCTACTCACCAACACAACATCACGACATATCATCACCCTCCCCCTACTTACCCATTCTGATAGGTTCTCAAAAATGACATAAATGAAGAGAGATTGAGGGGAGAGTTGCAGGTTTCGACAAAAAAATGATGAATATGTGACGATATCGCATATGACTAGCGAGTAAGACTCGTAATTGTGTAATTTTTTTTTTCATCCTAATCTATCATTTTTATGCTTTTATACTTTCATCCGTTTAATCAAGGTTTAAGCCTTTTTTTTTTTTTTTAATATTATTATTATTATAGTAAAAGTCCCTTCTTTTATTTTCAGGTACACTTGCGCCATCTCTCCCTCCAAAATCCAAATCCCAGAAAAGAAATACCCATTGGAAAACCAGCCAACCCCAACATTCAACAATGGCGTCGAGCTTCCTCTCCGACCACATTGCAAATCCACGTTCCATCTTCATTAGAATACCCATTTCCCACCGCTTGCTTTTCGAGCCCTTCCAAATCAAGCAATCCAATGGAATTAAACCAAACTCTCTCTCTCTCTCTCTCTTCCGTCCACGCCTCCCACCACATAAACACAACCTCTACTACTGTACTAGTGCTAGGGTTTCGAGCTTCTTCACACCTCCAAAACCCCGAGATCCGAGCTTTTAGGGTTTCTTTTCCCTCACGCACGCAAAGAACGCTCATTTCAAATCCTATCCCATTGATCTTGCAGATCCAAGTGCCTCTCAAGGTGGCCCGAGCAAGCTCAGGTATGGAGATTTCCTTCTAAATCGATTAGAGTACAAACCCTAGGGTCGTTTATGGAGATTTCACTGCTGATGAACCAATTTCTCCCAGTTCTGCTTCTTGATCGGTTGCTGATCCGTTATTGATTGCTTTCGGCTGTTTTTTCTTGTTTGGGGAAGATTTATATTGTAAGATGATATTTATGTTTTAGAATCTCATTCAAACTAAGTGTTATAGACCAGTGTATTCAATTTTCAGATTTAGAGTTTGAATCGGCTCCTTTTGCAGTGGATTTTAGCTAGAAATGCTCAATATTCTGTCTGCTCAGTGATTCATAGATAAATTTCCGATTTTATTCGGTTTGATGCTCATCTGTTCGAAGTTGCGGTGAAGGAAGTGATTTTGGCTCTTTAGTTTTGCTATTTTGATTCTTTGGTACTCGAAATTGGACATTTTAAATAGGTCTGGTTGTTTTCAAACAAGCTTGATTGGATGAAACAGGTGAGCAGTTTGATCTTTTGATTTGAGTATGGGGAGATTTTTCTTTCCAAGATGCAGAGTAACAAGAATAATGGGTTTACTTCAACTCATCTTAGGTGGGCTTGTTGTACTAGTTAGTGTCACCAGTCTCTTTAGGTTTTATTCCGCTGGATTCTTCCTGCATGAAGAAGACTTTTGCCGGCATTTTTATGGCGCCAAGGCTGGCTATGCTGATTTTGACATGAAAGCCTTTTCTGATAGAGTTGAGGAAGTACTTGTGAAGATGGTGAATTTGCAGGGCAAACTTGAGGCTACTATACAGGACTTGGAGAAAAACAAGGATGGTATGACTGTAAACATTTCGAGAAGAGAGTACAAGAGGTTTCTGGAAGAGGAGATTATGCAGCCCCTGTATACTGCACAAATCTCTCTTCAACTGATACGCATCCCTAAGGTTGAAGATTTTCAATATGGGTCTTTGAAGGAAGATCCTTTAATCAATTTCTTCACTGTGGAGGAGATCAGAAAGTATATATCAGCGAAAGAGAACCGGTTGGGGAAGGTTAATATATATGGAGTTCATAAAACTTACAATACAATTGGACATGCATGTGTTCTGATGAAGAAAGACCTGGAAGAGTACATGAATTATGAAATAGGTTCTTTCTGTAGCGATGATTGGAACATAGCCCAGAAGTTAATGATTAATGGGTGTGACCCTTTGCCTCGGCGGCTTTGCTTGTCTAGGGCTTCTATACTCTATCAGAAGCCATTACCGATCAATGAATCTCTGTGGAAGTTACCAGATGATAGAAATGTCAGGTGGGGCAAGTACTTATGTCGCAATTTCAGCTGCTTATCAAGCAAGAATCCTAGGGGGGGTTATTCTAAATGCACCGGATGTTTTTCGAGATGGACAAGGAAAAGGTCAAGTGGGTGACTAATTCCTCACTTCCTGCTGATTTTCTGATGAGTGATGTTTTGGCAATCAAGCCTGGAGAGATGAGGATTGGACTGGATTTTGGTGTTGGTACGGGGACTTTTGCTGCAAGGATGAGGGAGCAAAATGTGACAATAGTCTCCACGGCTTTGAATCTTGGTGCACCATTTAATGAGATGATTGCTCTTAGAGGGCTTGTTCCTCTATTTGTCACATTGAACCAACGGCTACCATTCTTTGATAATACGATGGACTTGATTCATACAAGTGGTTTTCTAGATGGGTGGATTAATTTGCAGTTGATGGACTTTATCTTGTTTGATTGGGATCGGGTGTTGAGGCCAGGAGGATTGCTCTGGATAGCCCGTTTCTTCTGCAGCAGGAAAGATCTTGATGACTACATGTATATGTTCCTACAATTCAGGTACAAGAAGCACAAGTGGGTTATTTCTGCTAAATCCAAAGAGGAGGTTTATCTTTCAGCTGTGTTGGAGAAACCACCTAGGTCTCTATGATTGGAGATGTGTTTTACTCTATAATTTCTTTTATATGCTATCAATTTTCAATAATATTATCAATAGATGTTTGTCTGGAAAAACTGGTAACGCAAACCAATAATGCTGGAAACTTCTCAAACTTAACTTCCTAAATTTACAAATTAGCCTGGATTTGTTGGATGAACATTCATTCATTTTGCACCAAGTCATCTTTTTTTTTTGAAAGGAAGAAGTCTTCTCATCTACTAACCCTCTAAGCTTCCTAGCTCAGTTTCTTTGTTTTCAATCAGGCCACTTATAAGTGCCTGCATTGTAACGCCCCAATTTCGAATACCGAAGTTACCACTAAGGTACCCGAATTTGGCGCGCTACTTCCCGAAAAATCCGAGAACTTCCAAGATCATAGTCTGTAGTGAGGTCAAATTTTTAAAACTTTTTGAATAATAAAATAATCAACAGTTATATTGCGGAAGCATAAGAAAAGATAGCGGAAGCAATAAGTATCATATAAAATAAATCAGATGGAACATGGCTGAAGTTTAACAAAATCTCAAATTATAGTTATCAGAAGTTTATACAAAATTGACTACCTCCCTGCTCACTACAATAAACTCTAAAAAACCCAAAATAAATATGCACTCAAACGCCCAGTGCAGGTACTCCATCTTCTGGCTCAATCATCGGATCAACCGGCCCCCAACCGTAATCGCCGGCTACAGGCGCCTCATGGATCGCGTCACCCGCATGGTCAAGGGCGAATCCTAAACACCAAAGATGGGTCAGATCCAAGGATCTGGCAAGGCACCATATACAGATAACACAGAATGTATGCAACAAAAGAGAAGAGAGACGAGTATATAATCATAAGAGTGATAAGAAAACATAAATTAGGTAATTGAGCAGTAAATAGCAGTTTAGAATAAGAGTAATTAAAGTAATCTAATATAACAGATATCAATATGGCATATTCACACAAGTTGGATATACTGCGAGATATTATGCCGCGACCCTCCCATACTATAAACAGTTGCGGCGGGGAAAATATAATAAACATACAAGGGATAACAACCCTGATAATAACAATATATAACACTGATTACACCTCTTTATCACACCGATCACACCCTTTTATCGCACCGATTGCACCCCTTTATCAGATTAGATCGGATCCGGTATCACACCGTCCGTCTAATCATAGCTCATCATGATAGCTCTAATCACAACCAATATAACTCCTACCAGTGATGATCAGTCAACAAGCTGAGCTTAGATCAACTGAGTGAATATCTAGTGCCGACCCAGGGAACAAATACAAGTTTATGTCTATCTAGGCTTATCTCGCGTGAGCGAAGTCCTAACCAAGTCTCTAAGAGGTTCAAGCATAATATTATGGAATACAGCCCAATATCTAAGTCCAAGTCCAATCACCATTGGATCCACACTAAGCTCACAATCATGACCTTAGTTAATAACAATGTAAATAACCAGTCCATACTCATATAAAATCATTCATAGTGACCAACCTCTTCATTCTAGGGTATCACACACCCAACTTAGGCCGTATGAGGGCTCGCCTAGCCACAGACACGCGTTATTTATCACCAATTACATCGTTGAGTCACCACTACGTAGTCGTAGGTTCAGGTCTTCCAATTTCCTTTTAATTAACAGGCTTATAGCAATAACAAAGATAGAAGAGAATAACAATATATAAAATCCTCCAAACAATACAATCAAGTGGAATAAACAAGGGTCCAACCTAGGTAATGGTCCACTCTCAGGTTCAGGGCCACATCAGATAATTGGATCCCTAACTGTAGTCTCAGATGTCAAATGATGTTATATTTGGTGCTCCTGAAGTTACGGACACTATTGATCACGTTTAAGGGTCGAATCACTGACAATTCCAATCCCAAAAGCCTAATTGGTGGACCCCACAAGTCAAGGTTGAGCCACACCATTGACTCGTCCTTAGCACATTGATGGAGGTCTATTTGGATGGTCACTGGGCCCCACAAGTGATTACAACATTAGAAACTAGAAGCTGAAAAATCTCACTGTACATAGTGTATTCGGTCGATCGAGCACAGGGCCGGTCGACCGAGTGCACTGGGGAGTCCAAATGTTGGCCTCCCAGGTCGACCTCCTGCACAGTAGGCCCGGTCGACCTCCTGGCCTGGGCGGTCGACCGTACTTATTGAAAAAGTGGAAATCAAACACTTGGCAGGCAGAACTCAATTTGAATTCCCACAATGTGTCCGGTCGACCTCCTACCCTGGGCGGTCGACTGCACACACTAGATTTCTTGAATGAGGACATTTTCCAAATTTTAGCTTTTCCCAGAAATTCCTTTGTCCCCGGTCGACCTGGCACAGGGCCCGGTCGACCGCGCACACTAAAAATCTGGATTTGAGGAAAATTCCAGGTCTCAGCTATATTCTGAATTTCTTGTGTATCAACCGAGCACATGGTTTGGTTTACCGGGTACACTGGATTGAGTTTTCTCAGAGTCCTTAACTGGGACTTGAATTTTCTGAAAAATTAGTGTCGCCGGTCGACCAGACCATGGGTCGGTTGATTGGGTACACGTATCTGCAACAGAACCTAGATTTCTGGGATTTTACTCCTTTAATCCAATTTCACCCAATTCACCACCAATCTCATCCATTTACCACAGAAACTTATAAAAACAGTAAAACACTCTTATAACCATCCATCCATCATCCAACCAGGCCAATGATCTTTCAAATGGGAGAACTCATCCATCAAATAGCCAACATCCATAATTCAAAGCTCAAATGGTAGATCTAACATGCATATATACACAACTGATTTGAAATTGCAGAATCAAAGGAAAGAGAGCATGCATTCTAAGTTATCCAGCATAGGGTACTTGCCTTAGACTATTAGAAATGGAAAATAAAGTATAAGAGAAATCCAAGTTGATAATGGTGGTTTGATGTAGCAATTGAAGAATGTCTTATACTCTCCTTGTGCTGGGATTTGGGGAATTAGGGTTTCTTAAGGAGAGATAGGGAATGAGAGATGAGAGGGAATTAGGGTTAAGCTCATGTTGTTGCAATAGTTAGTATATATAGGTTAAGGTTTAGTGGATGGTTACCAAAATATCCTTAGGGTTTAAAATGGGATTGAGAATGAGGGTATGGGTAACTTAGTCATTTGGAGGGAATTCTAGAAGCTTCCTAACTATAACACCTCTCTTATTAAAATTTAATTACTAGCTAAGTCCTAATCTACTAAAACCTTAATTATATTATAAAGAACACCCTATATCTATAAAGAATAATTAGAAGTCTAATCCTAAGACTTATGAACATTTAACAAACTATTCTATTAAATCCTATTAATTAGTATAATAAGGTAACTAATATTATATTTATAATTATTCAAATCCAATTGAGGACCCACAAGGGGTGGGGCCTCACATGCATGTTACTATCAGTCCTTATTTGTTCAATTTTAATGTACCTTTAATTTAGGCAATCTGTACATATTTGCATGTCTCTCGTTGTCATTAGGAACTTTTTTTAATGCTCCTTTTGACAGCTTGTTCCACAAACTTCTAATTGCCTGTTTTAGGAGCCGTTTCAAATTAGTATGATTAGATTTTGCGAATGATAAAGTCATAATAACTAGAATTGAAGGTTTGCAAAGGTCCTGGATTTACTAAAGATAGGTATAAGTTAAAAGTTTGGATGCCGATGGTACGGAGGACTGATCTGGATCTCAAATATTATTTAGATCGTAGATGCGTATTTTATTCGAGACCTAACTTTTCATTCAAGTGTCTAAATTTCTTTTTATTTCTACAATTTTATTCTTTTTATATCTATAGCTTGTATAGGTGGTCTTTTTGAGATCTATGATTGTCATTCCTATATAGGGATGGCAACGGGGCGGATCGGGGATGGAATTGGGGTGCCCCGCCCCTCAATTATAAAAATTTTAAATGTGCAAAACCTAGGGTTTGAACTTGGGTGGGGGAGTAACTAGAGGTTTGCCTTACCACTTGACCAAACTTCATTTCTTATAATATTTTACCTTATTTAAAATATATTCATATATTCAAGATTGTTACACACATACATATACATATACATATATATATACACACACATACATATATATATATATATGGGGAATGTTCATATGCATCTTTCCCTCATCATAGGATGAGGGACACTATCCTTTTTGCACATGAAGACAAGGAAGTGTACCTCACCCTATGTACTTGAAAATGTCCAAAAAGGGGAGTGTCCCTCACCCTATGGTGAAGGAAAGATGCATGTGAACATTCCCCTATATATATACACACATATACATATATATATACACATATATATTTGTATATGTATATATATAAAAATAACCCTCTATATATTATATATATTAATATATACATATATATAAATATAAACTTATTTAATGGCGGGGCGGGATACGGGGCGGGACACGGGGCGGGGAGGGGAAAACCCGCGCGGGGCGGAGCGGAATTGCCACCCCTAAATCCTACATCTTCTGTGATATATCATTGTTTCCAACATCGACATTGAGTCCAAAATATATATATTTTCCAAATGGTAGTCCATAAAATAAATGATTGAATTGGTGATGATTTCTTATTTTTCAGAGTAGGGGCAGAGCATTTCAGAATGCATCACCATTCATCACTGATAAAAAGAAATCATCATTTCCAAACCATAGACCTTTCCTCACTCTTTTGCACTAAAATTTAGCGTGGCTACTAATGATAGATTCCTCCTCGTCCTTATACCACGTCAATTTATTCAGAACATATAACTTAAACTTTTTAAGTAGTATAATCTATGTATCTATCACTCACCACTTTCTCATGTATCTTCCAAACTTGAACACCACATTGCACATTTCTCTCTCTCTCTCTCTCTCACACACACACACACAGAGAAGGTGGAATGTTAGATGCAGAAAGGGCAGTGCCAAGTAGGGTTGTCAATGGGCGTCCGCCCACCTGCATACCTGATCTGAAAAGGCTGGGCCTTTTGTACCTGACTGATAATCAGGTCCTGGTCCAAGTCAAGTGGAATCAATATTCAATTGTATGTATAAAATATTCATATTATATTTAATATTTATTAAAAATATTTTGGGACAAGGCAGTCTGTCGAATCATCCAGCACTGGGGGTACTGCATCTGATTCAGAACTGGATGGTGATACTGAGTTCACTGATTTCTTAGGAGATCCAAAGTTGGGTCCAGGTCCACTTGGTTCTGTTGGAATCAGGCCCCAGTCTATGGATATACATTTAAAGGGGTCTGGGTTAGGTCTGTCTGCCATGGACCCATACACTGACCCATTTATATCCTTACTATTTAGTATTTACATAAGATGGGTAGATGGTAGGGAATCTCAAACTATTCTATTATGTACTATTTTATTCTTGTATAATTTATAAATATATAACTATTTTATTCTGTAAACATCCAAATGGGCCCTAAGCCGGTTAACGGCCTAGGGTTATGATAATATGATAGGGCTGATTTTTTTTTTCTATTTTTACCATGATTGATTCGTATTATCTTTAACTGACAGGCCCATTTGACAAAACAAGTCTTATATATTTCAATTCCATGCAAACGAACAAACCCTTTGCTCAATGAATTCTCATTTATCCATTTTCATGCAAACAAACGGACCCATTTCAATTCATGGGTTCAATTCATCCAAACAAAAGGGCCCATTTGAATACATATTACATATACCAAAATGAGGAAAAGATAGATAAAAGTCACCAAGTTGCATACATAAGAGACGGAGGTGCTTTTATATCACTTTGGTGCCCAAAGGGATGTGTAATGGATATACATCCGTTGTGTATTTAAATTACTTTACTAGGGTTTTAGGTGTGAAATCTCAATGGAGAAAGGGAGTCATTTACCCACCAAAATTTACACATCAATCATTTACATATGTAAATGAGTGCAACTAAAAATGCACATGCACAAGTGTTACATGTATAACATTTACACATCTTTCTTATTCATGCATTCAGGCCAACATCGTGCTTAACAGATCATTATATTCTCAATATATTTTGAAAAAAATAAATATTTTCAATGACTAGTTTCATTGACTAGTTGGATCTTCCACAAGTATAATCATTTAGGGTGGAATCCTCTTGCTTTCCACCATTTAAGCTTCACTGAAATCTTGATAATTTAGATGAGCCACACCATGGTTTTCTCATTTTTCCGTAAATCCATTTTGACAATTTAGATGATTCACACCATGCTTTTACCATAAATCCATTTCATAAACAATTTGCGAATTTTGTAATTTAGGGTGGGACTGGTGATGAATTCCAAACTGAAGGTCTTTGTATGAATTACACCAGATATAAGGGAGATGGACTTATAGACACTGCGTAAAAAGCACTCCATTCATACATACCCATCGTTTGGGCCTCTGTGTGTACAGAACAGAGCAACTGAATGCATAAGAATTAATGGGACCAGGGTTTAAAAATGAGGATCCAAGATGAATATGCAAAAATAACCATCGCCGCCGCCGCCACCCTCTCCCCCCGGAAAACGAATGCAAAGTTTCATCTACATTGTAACCTCGTATCCTTCGCTCCTCGTGGTGGAGCTCATTTGAGGCCTATACCTAGGGCAAACAAGTAGGCACTTAAAACTTTTTATGGAGATCTTTGAATTGTCTGGAAGAGTTCGTACCCCTGGTGCGCGAGACCCACGGGAAACTAGTGAGGCTCTTTAGTGGGGGTCGCTTATGACAAATCTAAATCACTAAAATAAATGCATCTTATTGTATTAGCTTTAGTCAAATTTCACCCTTGTAGGAGTTTGTCCAACAGTTGAATTTCTAATATTATTTTATTCACACATAATTTATAAGCGATCAATCTTTTGGTAAGCCAAACATTCACTAGAGTGAAATTTGGGAAGATATATATACAAAAGGGGAACAGTTATTTTGAGCATTTTAGTTTTTTCTCTTAGTGGGTCCTTTGAGAAGCCAGACAAATTTCTTGTGAACCTGAGCATCAGGAAACTCGCATAGGCAGACCATCTGTTGCACAACGGGCCTTATTGCATTAAAAAATTGGAAAGCACAAATATTAAATCAGTTTGTGTGGTTTTGGTCAACAATCCTAGAAAGTCTGTTTATATACCACAATAGGGTCAGTAGTATCTATATATAGCAATATGGTAATTTTCTCCTTAAGATGTTTTTGTTTAACTTTCATTGTTTTGGTGCAATGGTAATAGTCTCGGGTGCCATATGTGATAACGTAGGTTCGAGACCTTTGAGCAACCAGTTTTTACAAAATTGCCAAAAGTTATGTATGTCTCTAGTCTAGACCGATCATGCTTCGACGGGAACCACACTGGATAATGTCCTTTTGTGTCTTCTATTTCTTTTCACATGATATTAAGAGGATTTAAAATACTACTACAAACTCAACAAAAAGACAATTTTATAATTCACAATCCTTATATAAAATTTTATATTGTAAATCTTCATATTTAAACAATCTATAATCTTTTTAGTTCATATTCCTAATTTTGTTTTAATTACTTTGTTCACTATTCTTCTGGGTAATATACGAAGACAGCATCAAGAAATTGATATTATCTTTAGACAACACAATCCTACCAGAATTTGTTTGATACAGCACCGAACAAACCATCAACTAAAAGTGACTTTCTGGTATTAATCCACATGCGAATTGCAATGATGTGCAAGAGAAGGTTAAGTTCATGTCTGGGCTTTTGGGCACTAGTTTAGTTTGATTCCGGATGTGGGTTTCTTTCGTTTTGCTTTAGCCCGGGCCGTAGGTGTTGGGGTTTATATCTTGTATTCCAGTGTGACTGAATTGGTTCATTGGGTTGGCCAATGACCAGGTTCGGGGGCACGAGTATTTTGGTCATTGTACCAGAGGTTTATTGGAGGCCAAGAAAACTGCGATTATATATTGTTGCAATCTGCAACCCTAGACTCTGTGAGAGAGGTTAGATTCTGTTGTATTCTAGAATATTTTCCCTTTTGAATAGAATCATGCTTAATAGAATCATACTTACTGTTAATTAAAAAAAAGAGGCAAAGTTTAGCAACATACAACAAAATAGCACTAATTGTCTCAAGCTACCCGCGTACTGGTAAGGGGCATCAAAATCCAAAATCTATAAGACGCAGGGTAGGTTGGTTCGAGGCCCTGTTAAAATTGGGAGGTACCATCCAATAGAGTCTTAAGTAAAAAGCAGGATTATATAAAATAGAGTAGGCGAGTAAAATAGGATTGAGGAAAAAAAAAAAAAAACAGTAATGTAAGTAGGGTTTCTTTGAGATTTCATTCTTTTTAAACTTGTTATTGACCACAAGCCTTAAAAATCTGTCCAAAGTAACCCAGCTCAAAGCCTCTAAACTTTGAAATAGAAGTAAATATACAAATATGATCTAAAACCTTGAAAGCTAAACTCGGTCTGGAAGGTCACCGATTGAGACAAGCATTATGTTTAGTCTGGTAAAGTATCTGTCATATTTGGCCTGATTATTTGACTTACCTACTGATGTTTTGCCGGAGCAAATCTGCATTGAGATCTTCCCCTGCCTAGTGCCTACCCTCTTATGATTGTCACACAATCAGGTGTGTGCTCTTCTGTGGTAAAGTGAAGCATAGATAGATGTTACATAACGGTAAATGTGAGGTAAAATGAAAGTGAGATAAAGTATGCAGTGAAAGTTAAGATAAAGTATATGGTGAAGGATAGTGGGAGAGAGTGGTAAAGTAGTTGCTTTTGTATTAACTTTACCACACTTTACTATGCTTTTATGAGTACAAAAAAGTGGCTTGTGATTAAAAAAAATTGTGAAAAAAGTGGCGGTTGGACTTTTCCGCACTACATTGTCATCCAAACATGGTGAATATTTCACATTTGGGTCAACTTTACCTTCGTGTTTACTTTTCCTCTCGTTAAACAAACATGCTTGTAGTGATGCTTGAGGAGGCTTGTTTTCAGTTTGCCATTAGCAGAAAAAAAGGAGGCTTGTTTTATTGGTTTATGTTCAAACCAAGCTCTTCTGTGGTTTGTTTAAATAAGCAATGCTAATCCATATCTTGACTGGACTGGGTTGATTATTAGAGACACCAACCCATGCGAATTGGTACGCCACGACGGTGACCTGACCATCATCTACTGTCGAATCAAAATAAAAATGCACTCATAAAACTGTGTCAAAACTTTGAGGCCTAAGATCAATGGTTAGGATGATAGACTTTGGCAACCCATAATCAACAAGTTACCTTTCTCATCACCCTTGCACAAGTGGTCGGAATACATCCAGATCAGGTGGGCCACATACAAACTGGGGCGTGGTTATATAACAAAGCAATCCTTCCCTTCTCTTCGTTTTTCTTAGTGCTTCTCATATTTTTAAAGGCTAGGTATGGGTGATTATTTGCTTGCCTGGAATGATCTTTCACTACAAAGAAGAAATGCCTATGGCATGCCCCCACCTTACAGAGATCCATGAATGGTGAGTGGGCAAAGAGACCCATCAATCTTTAGAAAACTATAATCCGACCAAACAGATTGACCCAGATCTGGAAATCCTTTGCATGCTCTTCCTGCCACCCTTTATCTATCATTCTCTAATACAACATATCCATTGCACCCACCAAATAGTGTCAAACAATACCCACATCTAACTTAACCCTCACCTACGGAGTCATTAGAAACAGAAGAAAAGCTCTAGGCAATTAACCATGCCACATTATCTGTTCTTTTGCCATGGAGAGCAGAATCCTCATAAAAGATCAAGATATTGAAAAGGAAGAACCAATTACATTGGTTTCTCCTAGAAATCCAACACCGGTACAAACACACTTCCTGTCAAACTTGGACCAGACAGTGGCTTTTCCTGTTGAGACCCTGTTCTTTTTTAGGCCTTTTCCAGGTGAGAGAACATCAATTGATATCTTGGAGAAGGTGAAGAAATCTGTGTCTGAAGTGCTTCTCATCCCATACTATTTCATGGCCGGTAGATTGAATCTTAATCTCCGAAGCAATAGATTGGAGCTTGTCTGCAACAATGCCGGGGCTCTGTTTGTGGGTGCAAGATCGAGACTTAGATTAAAGGATCTTGGAAATGTTGCTCTTCCAAATCCATCGTTTTGGCGTCTGCTTCTCAGAATTGATGGCTTCATGAAGCTCAGTGAAACTCCACTGCTCACAATTCAGGCAATCTTGACATTTTCTTTAGGTGTGATTGGATGTACCCGAATCACAATTGGATTGAAATATCATTTCAGAGCAGTTGGAATTCACATTAGGTGAGAGGTGAAGGCACATATCAGTATCTCACCTAATGAGTTTTCCTTACAAGCTCCAATTTGGGGTACAACCTATCAGAGAAATCAGCAGTTGTAACAAGATTATGATGTGTTCTTCATTGCCCTTTTACAGGTTACAAGATTCAAATGTGGAGGCTTCTCAATTGGATTTGTGACAAACCACAGCATACTTGATGGGTTATCAGCAGCTGAGATGTTTCAGAACCTTGCCTCCATTTGTAGAGGAGAAGGCCCGAAGATAAGTGTTCTCTGCAACGACAGGACATGCTTCAGAGCAAGGGACCCACTTCAGTTGAATTTCCCAGAGAGAGAAGACGAAAAGGAATTAGAAATCTCCACTCTTCCCTCTTCCTTCTCATCGCCAAAACAACCGACTCCACCTCCCTCTCTTCTAGAACTCTCACACAATTACAGCTGCAAGCTCTTCTCTTTCACACCTGAAATGATCAGCATTCTCAAAGCCAAGGCCCATGCAAAGTGTTCTAGCTTTGAAGCCATTGTAGCCCATATATGGAAAGCAAGAACAAAGGCAATCTTTGATGACCCAAGTGAGATTTCAACTGTTATGTTTGCTGTGGACATAAGGACCAAGGTATGTCCACCTTTGCCACATGGGTTTGTTGGAAATGCTGTAATCTCAGCATGCGCCAGTGCAAAGGTGGCAGATCTGGATGAGAAGCCCTTCTCTTTCACTGTAGAGAAGGTGAAGGAGGCTAAACAGAGTGTGACAGATGAGTATGTCAGGTCAGTAATAGATTGGTTGGAGATTTATAAAGGGGAGCCTTGCACTTCTGGTGGGAATTTCTATGTGTCGGCTTGGTTGAACCTGCCCTTTCATGAACTTGATTTTGGGTATGGTAAACCTATTTATGGTGGCCCAGTTGTGAGTGACAGGGTTGAATTTGTGCTGCTGCTCTCAGATGGTAATGGTGATGGTAATATGGGAAGAAGGCGTGGTATAAATGTGTGGATAGTTCTTGAGACAGACAAAATGCCAAAATTTATGGTGCATGTGCTTCATATATAGTGACAGAATGTAAGTAAAGGAGGACTATATATGTGGTGTTTATTGAGAGAAATCTATGGTGCATGTGTTTGATATAGAGTAACAGAGTGTCAGTAAAAAAGGACTATATATGCAGTGTTTATTGAGAGATAGTAACAAAATATAAGTATAAATCACAATTTTGTGATACATAACAAAATTTGAGCGTGTATCTCTTGGTGGTAGCTGCATTCCATCTTATTTGCCCTCCAAGCTGTGCTGTTTTATAAAATATAAATACTGCAACAGTTAGAACTTGCTCTGATTAACAGCCTTCAATTGGACACAGCTTAGGGCCAGTTTATTTGCATAATACATGGGAATTCATGGGCAAATGAGCTCCACCAAAGGACTATTAAAGTGGTCAAGGGAGAAGGATATGAGGTGCACAATGAAGGGTATTAGGCAGCAATGTAGATGAGATTTTGACTTTCATAGAATTTGAATTACTAGGGTGATAGCTCTGTGTTCATTTTCCAGCTTCCCTTGCTGGCCATTTTTGGATATTTACCTTTGATTCAACAAATTTTTTAACCACTTTATAGAAATACAAAGTAGAAGAATTCCTAGGAATTTAATTAGATAAAACAAATGGGCCCTAAAATGCTCGCTGGAGGTTGCAAAAGCATCTGATCAGTGTGGCCTGCTACATCTCAGACCAATACTTAGGTGAAAGGGGAAATGTACGAAGATAAATGGAGAAAACCCACTAGAGATGACATCCAATGGCTTGAATGGACTGCCATGCCAGATCAAGACGGATGGTATCGATCTCGTTTGGATTGCCATGTTCAGATCAAGATGGACCGCATTGATATCTCTGAATGTCTCTAGTTTCCTCTCCTAATTTCTACAAAGGTGGAATCAAATAACAGAGCATTCTAATATCCGAAGATTTGAGTAGTAAATGATGAAAGATAGGGTGGAAAGAAGGTGGAGAGAAATGAAAGGGTGAAAACTGTTAAGTAGTTTGTTTATCGCATCTTTTAACGCCTAAGCATTTTGGGTGTTTTGGTTAACAACTTGTGATGATATCAGAGCTAATACATTTTGGGTTCCAAGCTGCACAGGGCAAAAGATACCCCATGTTGTGTTTTGTGTGTGGGCGCATGTGCCCAGGGCAAGAAAGCCCCATGCATGTAGATAGGAGGGTTTGCATGTACCGATAGGAATTAGTTCTCGACTGTTCATAATAGAGTATTCATCGGGTTTAGGGCCAAAGGCTTCCGTGCTAGGCTGGGCTGGGCGGGAGATACCGTAATTTATAAAAAAGAAAAAGAAAGAAAGCCTCATACTATGTCTCGTGCAGGTGTGTGCTTCAAGTCTGGGTGGTGTCCCGCCCGAGGGGTTGTGTTAAGCAGTTAGTTTGCCGCGCCTTTTAACACTTAGACATTTTGGGTGTATTGGCTAACAACTTGAGAAAAACATCATAAAGGGGATATATGGAAAAACAATAACATTTTACATCACAAGTCCTTTCATGGTTCCATATCCCTTTCCCATTGAGTTTCATCATATGGTGAGTGAGTCTAGATCCCCTATTGCGTCAGCTACATGCTTGGAACTCCACCAATAGGCCCACATGATGATAATCCAAACTCTTCGATCATGATTGATAATGTGATTAGTACAATATGATGTTAACAGCAGGACAAACTCCCATTGAAGTGAGATTTGAGGATATGTCGCCGAAGGGAAACAAGACAAACTCCAATTGAAGTGAGATTTGAGGATATGTTACCGGAGGAAAGCAAGACAAACTCCAATCGAAGTTAGATTTGAGAATATGTCACAAAAGGGAATGGGATTCAAGATGAGCAGTCCAAATTATCATCACGTGGGCCACATGACAGGAAAGTAAGTACAAGTGTGTCTCCACTTGCTAACATGATATGGGTTTGGCAGGGCCTGTTTGTGCGAGACTGTAGAAAACTAATTCCATCGAAAAGAACTTCCATTTTTCACAAAAAAAACCTTTTCGAACCTCCCCCCAAACGAAACTAGTTTTTTCGCACTATCTTGGATAAGTTAGTTTAATTTTTTGGTTTTCCTCCTGGAGAAGAGGCCGCAACAAATATGAAATTTTAAATAATGCAAATTTTTTTTTTCACTTTTCGTATTTTCTTCACGGAAAAGTAGCCGCACAAATGTGCCTTGAATGTCTCCCACACGCTTCCTATGAGTGGAATTTGTGGAGCTCCATTGTGAGGCCCACCTATTGATAACTGGATTGTTCAAAATGAGTGTCATCTACTCCGTTGATATACGCTCAAATATTAGTTTAGAAGACATTGGTTCCAGTGTAAGATTGAACACATAATTAATAGCATAATTGATGCATATGATGAATAATGCAGACATTGTGCTAATCATGTTATCAATAACGTATGAATTATCAATAGTCACTTTTGAAGCCTGTGGATATGTCGCTTTTGAAGTAAAACTCGAGGTTAAATCGCTTTTGGAGATTACATTCATTTTCAATTGTCGGATTATCAATAGGTGGCAAAAACGTGGAGTTCCATGCATCCCACTCATGGGAAGTTTGGGGGAGAGAGTCGTGGGATCCATATTCCAGACTCACATGACATGGACTAATACAGTCCAACAAGGTCACTTGCTTATATGGCATGGGGCCAACTACAGTCTATTAATGAGTGGGCTCCACCCAAAGGGGAATATTGAAAAGTATTTCCGCTGCCTCTACTAACGCCTTGAGGTTTTGGTAGTAATGGTTAGTTAAAGAAATTTAATATGGTATCAGAGCCAACCGGTCGTGAGTTCGAATCTCAGGAGGAACGACTCGGCGCAAAAAAAAAAAAAAATGCGTGTCGCTAAAAGTGCGCCGGCCGGGTTCCACCTGAGGGAGAGTATTAAAGAGTGGGCTCCACCCAAAGGGGAATGTTGAAAAGTATTTCCGCTGCCTCTACTAACGCTTTGGTTTTGGTAGTAATGGTTAGTAATACAGTCTAGCAAGAAACATAACTGGTCCTTAGCTAATTAGGCATGGGATATTCCACTACAGTCCAACAAGAAACATAAGTGGCCTTTTGCCGCTATGGTCATATGGTATGGTACCCACAACAATAGGCTATTGAAAAATGCTCTGTCAATAGAGGGCTTTTTGCATAGATGTTTGTAGGGGATAACGGGCATACGGCACATCTGGTGGAAGATGAAGTCCTGCATCATCTGATCATGCATCCACACATGAGCTCCATCATTGTTGAGCCTAAAAGCAGCAGTTACAACACTTCATTTTATTTTATTTTTCTCCTTTATGTCGGGTGCTCCCTGCTTCTTTTCAAAACGGAATATGGGAAAAAAGTTTTTGGGGGTCCATGATAAAAGAGGATTTTGAAAAATGACCATTTACAAAAAGATAGGTACAAAAAGTTTTTTTTTTTATTTATAATTCTTTAATTTAAGACAATGAAATAGACGATTAACAGATAAAGAATAATAATTCTATCTATGTAGGTCCACAAAAACTATGTGATGCTTATAGGATTTATACCCTATATATATATATATATATATATATATATGGTTTTTGTGAAAAGAAAAATGATACATTTCCCCTATGGGTTGACATCAAGTATTTTTTGACATTGTCATTGAAAACTAAATGGAGGCTCAGCCTCAGCAATGAGACCAGATCCTCTGAGTCATAGACTAAGAGAACTCTAAAGTTAAAGGCTTGGAACTCTACATTGGGGCCTATCAACTTAAAATCTGAGTTACTCAAACTGAAACTCTTTGTGTATGAGATATCCAAAATTTTACTCCAACATGACTTGATCTCATAGTTAGATCGACTATGAGATGATGAATAATGTGATTGACACAGTCTTATGCATGTTAAATCATATTTATTAATTGCGGTATTCATTATATGGTCAATTTTACAAAGGGGCCAAATCTTATCGGAATAAGATTTGGAGAAATTTTGTATACGTTGATGGCATTCATTTTGTGCAAGTTGCATTTTCAAGTGGCCTTGCAGTGGAGTTTCACTCCTTCAGCCTAGCTCAAGAATTCTCTAAGTAAATGAATTGGAGGACCCAAAGTCCCTTGACAATTTGGTGTCTATGGTTTCAATTAATCTTGGGTAATTAAAGAGTTCTTTCATCATACTCTTAAATCATTTAAATTATAATGGTAAAACTCTTTAAGCCGGCCTAAACCCTAGATTGATAGAATAAGTCTCAGTTGTAGTTGATGATGACGATGAATTGGATTGGTACACTTGCCTAAATATTAAGCAACCAGAAATAGACTTTGCTTCTTCTTTTTTTTTTTTGCTGAAAGGCGATTTTATTGCAAAGAAAAGATTACAATACTAAATGACTTTGCTTTTGTTTTTGTTTCCTTTCAAAAAAGCTCTTGTTACATCTTCTGTATTCGGGTAAGGCTCAAGACCAGTTTAAGAAAAACATGGACTTTCTTTTAAAAAATTTAGCTTTGATTTCTACATCTCCAAGACTTATTGCTATTGGGGTGGGAACATTTGTAGAATAAGTTTTTGAGCCATGTACCCTCCACAATATGGCTCACCAAATGAACCGTCTGGATATTTTCTAAATGCGCCACGTGTATGGTTTAGATCAAGGACCGGAAACTTCCACTTTAAACACCTTGGTAATACTGACACAGAATCAAAGAATCCTAAAAGGTTAGATTATTCTAAGTGCACCAACAAAAAGATGTATTCCAGTAGAGGTAAGCATGGTTGAGATATTGCCCCTAAGATAATGTAGATGCTACCCATCAAACCCAAGCTTAAAGTATTGGCTAAAGCACTGGAAGGGGAAAGGTATTCCTTTCACTTGGACTTTCTAATATGGTTCAGACCCTAGTGTGTTGTAAGCTCCAGAACCCATGTGTCTGTAGTAACATTTAAAACTTAAAAAAATCTTAGGATCCTCTAAAGACCTGAATTTTTTAAGGCTGCTTCTTTGCTTTCATAATCATGTCTCTTTCATGATATTGGTGCCTATGCCACTTGATATATACGTACATTTCTTAAATCAGATTCCGAGGACAATAGAATCAAAGTAAAGTTCAAACAAGAGATGGGTCAAGGGGAAGCTTGCTTATAATAATACATAGAACCTAAAGAAAGCAAAAACATTAGAAACATAGTTAAGAGTGAAATGACCACATAATAATATTCTTCCTTTCATCACTGCATAATGGAATTAACTTTGTCTTTACCCTACACGCGGACAATCTGATGTTCCATCTGGACCGTCCACCTTTTGAGTAGACTTGGTAAATTATGGCCACTTTCTTTTGGGAAAAAGAGGCCAACAACTCTGAAAACCTATTCAAAATCTTGGTAATATAAGGCTGGCCTGACCGAATTGGAGTTTTTTGCTCAAGCCGTCTTCAGCGAATCTAAGCTGTTGTCTTGTGGCCTTCAACATCTTTGTAAACCCTATCCGTATATGATCAGTTGACATTACTTTGAAAGTGAACATTCGGCAATAGTATTTTAGTGGTCAATTTGCAGGCCACTATTGAGATGGTTAAAAACTTAAAATATATACTTTACTCGGAAGATCTTTTGAGATGAGACAGTCAATAGTATTTTTTGGTGAGAATCTGCACGCGCGTAGAGAGAGAGAGAGAGAGAGAGAGAGAGATTTGACTTCTCTAGAAAAATTTACAATCACTTCGAATTTTGGTTTTCGCCTAAAACTACCTATACTCCTTTGACAATATTGTTCAACAAGCTTGATCAGTGGTCAGAGCTGTTTCCCCTTACAATGTTCATTTAAACCTGCTAATATTTTCTTAAAAGATAAAGATGTCCTCACTATAATGATTTTTAGTAATCTTAGCATTCAGCCGTTATTAGAATAACTCAAACAAAAATACCAAACTACAATCTTGTCCCGAAGCTAACTTGAATTATCACATGCTTTTTATCATAATATTTTTAAAATAGCATTCAAGGTGAAACTTAACCAAGGGCGCACAAGCTGTGAAGGTTGATTGTAGTTAAAGGGCACTTTTTATCCTTTTTAGAGTGGTTTTTAATGAAAAAACTGTTGAAGATAGCGCTTAAAAGGCCATCTTGGCTTTTGACCAATAGTCAAATAGCTGGCCAATATTGTCACAAGGTATGGGTGGTTCTACTTTTCTCCCTTAAAAGGCAAATTGTTTTAAAGAAATGAGAAGGAAAGAGCGGAGGATCAGCACCCCAAAATTACAAAAAGATAAAAAAAAAGGAGCTCCGCTCTCAGAGGAGCCAAATTGAAAAAGCGGAAGAGATGAAAAAAATTACAGAGGAGCATCTCTCAAAAAATAAATGACAGAGGAAAGAGGAAGACAATGAAAAGGGTTCTTAAGTTGATACAAGGCTGGATTTAGTTGGATCCAAAGAAGCCTTCTAGACATGTGTTGAGAGGCAAAATAAATGACAAAGGAAAGAGGAGGACCATGAAAAGGGTTTTTAAGTTGATACAAGGCTGAATTTAGTTGGATCCAAAGAACCTTCTAGATACGTGTTGAGGTGGAAGTTTGTTCTAGAATCTAACTTCATTCCTAGTTTTCCAGATGGCATGAATGGTAAAGAAGAAAACTACTGTCATTCCCTATTCGGCGAGCTTTTCACAACCAGAGGAGAAAGGAGACAATGAATAAGATGGGTTGAAATGAGTTGAATTGCAATCGGCAACCTTGAGAATCTACGACCAAAGCTCTATAGCATAGGGGCAGGAGAAAAAAGGTGACCAATAGATTCACCCTTTGAATTGCAAAGAGGGCAAACAGAGAAGAGGATGACACCAATTTTTTGCGCCCAATCATCAGTCGGGATTCTTCTATATAAGACCCTCTAGGGAATTTCAAATTAGGTGCGCCCAAGGCTTGATATATGATCTAGAACGGACTATATCCCAATCCCCCGGGGGGGACCACATAATGGTATCAGGAACTTTAGCGGGAGAACCAAAGGCATTAATCTGGATTGTCCTAGCCTTAGAAAGGAAGCTTACAATTTCAACGGGAAGGTCTTATGGGAGATTCCATAGGAGAGAATGAGAGATAAGGAAACTATTTTGCAATAACTGTGTCCTCTAACCACCCGTCATTCCTCCACAAACTGATAGAAGACCCATTGCCAATTTTTCACTGACAGTTAAGCTTAAGGAAAGGGTGATTATGGGGGGTAGTTCTACTTAAAAACAATATAAAAATAAAAATAAATAGAAAAAAAAATATACGTGGTGATTGTAAATACCGGAAAAGGTAAGTGGTTATATCTAAATTTCCGTTTAGATCCTGGTCATACATTTTAAAGTAATGTTAGAAGCATATATCAACTTCAAAAAAGACTAGTGAACATTTAAAAACAACTTTAGAGTATGTTCTACAATAATTTTCTTCTTCCCTTTGGTATTTGGTGTAAATTCGATTTGTTTACTTCAATTCAAGGTCGATGATTGGGTAGGTTGGCATGAATGGAAAATCTCAAAAAGCAACTTGCAGTATCCTAAGAAAGATAAGGTTCCCCATTCATGGGAAGAATATAATATCCATTAGCACTGTTACGACCACTTGAAATTAGTGATAGTAATTTACATTGACATAGATTGTACAACATGGTGAACCAACGTTAGGGTAATTCACAAGTTACACTGTCTAGTTTTAGAGTCTGATCCTAGGTTCCAGGTCCACATGCATAGGTGTTGATCTGCCCTAATCACCATGTGGTGACACTTGTGGAAAATCCATCAGACATGACCTAGATGTTATTGCATTTTGTCTTCACATGTTTTATATTTGGAAATTCAGAATACATGGAGACTGTTGCAAGCCTCTGAGTTTTAAATGGGGTTTTGCCACTGATTGATTTGATGTGGAGGCTTTGTAAAATAAATTGATGGATTAGGCAATCCAACTTTGGGTTTGTATGTCTTTATTTTATTTCATTGCTTCACACCTTTCTTTTGTAGATTGTTTTGGTTGGATCCACAACATCAGATGCACACGTGCATGAACATAATCCATTGGTCTGATGTATAGATTATGCTTTTAAGTGTATAATTATTGGATGCAATAAGCATTGGTGGGGGGGACCAGGTCCACCTAAAAATCTCAGTAGAAGCTTTTGAAAGGTTGTAACTGTGTATGGGTTTGGCTAGATCCCTCCAGTCTACTTCCACATGATCTAACCTTCACTTACATGTGGGTGGGACTTAGGAATGGTAATTTTTTTGGCACTCCATGTAGGAATCGTGTGGCCCGCATGTCATGGGTCCTACGTTAAATTAAGTAGGGCTAATGCCAACAGAGAATACAATCACACTTAATAAAGGACTTGATCTGGTCTTATCAATAAGACTCCCACTAGGGTTAGTGGATGTTTGTTTCTTGGTGAAGAAGTATTCAGCAAATGTGACTCTTTTGGACTTGTCTATATAAGATAAGAGAGCCCTAGGGTTGGTATTCATTCCATTTCATAGGAAAGACAAGAGGAGAATAGATCCGCGAAGCTTTCCAATTACCGAAGCGCACGTGGATCTCTTGCCACGTGTTACAGTCTCCGCATCCAAATTCATTACTCCATAGGCCCAGTGGGTAAGTCCATGGTGGATGTGTGGCTGTGTGTGCTTGAGAGAGCGCATGATAGTGTGTGCAAGCACTGACGGTCATGTGTGTTTGAAACAAATAATTGCAGAAAGAATCATGTGCTATAAGCGTTCCACACATACAAGAACACTGATTGATCAATGAAAGAGAGGCCGAGGCCTAAGTGCCTAATAGGTAAAGTCATTGGAGACCAATGTGTCCATCTATTTTCTAGCTAGTGACATAGGCAGTGAGTCATGTCCTCAAAGCTTTACCTTCATGTCCTTGTGGCCCCCTTCTCATCCTCCACTCCTGCCCCAATAAAAGATGAAAGCAACACATGTATACATGTACATAGACCTATATAGCGGCCAAGGTGGGGCGACGTGTCTGTGGGCGAGAGGTTTGCGCTTGCTTCTTTCTCAAAGATGGTCAATAACATTGGCAGTAGCCCAGATTCGGAAAGCCATAGCTACAAGGTTGGAGAGGCCACCAACAGTGGCCCCTCTGGTGATGGGTGTATCAAAGAGCAAGATCGCCTACTGCCCATCGCCAACGTTGGGCGAATCATGAAGCAGATCTTGCCACCCAATGCCAAAGTCTCAAAAGAAGCCAAGGAAACCATGCAGGAATGTGTGTCTGAATTCATTAGCTTTGTCACGGGCGAAGCATCTGACAAGTGTCGCAAAGAGAAGCGAAAGACCGTCAATGGAGATGACATCTGTTGGGCTCTTGGGACACTAGGCTTTGATGATTACGCAGAGACCCTTAAAAGGTACTTGCACAAATATAGAGAATTAGAGGGAGAGAGAGCTAACTCTGGTGACCATAGTAGGTCTAGCAAAACAGTTATTAATGAAGAATCATCATCCATCTTTAGAAGTGAGCAAGAGAAAAGGCAACAATTAGGTCCTAGTCCTTTGAAGTTCAATCTGATCGATAGGAATAACTCCTCTTTCTCAAGGCCATTTTAAGTCCTTGAGAACAAAGGTTACACATGTATACTATCTAGTCCTTTGACAATGAAGAAAATGAGTAACGGAGGTGGATGTGATGATGGGAGGGAGAGATGACTAAATGTTTACATTTATGATGCCTTTTTACTTTGATTTATGGGTTATTTTGCTTTAATATTGGTATCTTTTTATCTTGTTTTAGGAGAATGGGAAATTTCAGGGTTTGCTAACTTACTGAATATTTTGCTAGTCCTATTTCCATATTTTAACCAAGTGAGAGTTACTGATCTTATTCTCTATTTGGTGAAAATATAGATTAAACATCTTAATATGAAGAAAGACGAAGAAAGCATGATAAGCCAAAAAGGCTTGTTTCTTATCCAGGTAAATTGTGTTAATTAGAAAACCTTGTAATTTAGATTGAAAGGAACCAATGCCTCTCCGATAAGATTTGGGACATGGGAAACATGTCCAACAAAACATGGTTTGAATCAAATTTGATTTGAAGTTCTCAGTACATATATCTTCTCATTAAAGTCAGGTTTGAAGTACTCTTATAGGTTTTCATTAATCATAACCCTAGATATCAGCTCCATTGATTCAAACATATCAGGATCTTGCTTTGTTATCTTTAACTTCTCCATTTGCTCCTCTTTTAATAATATCAATTGTTGCTGGGGTAGCCTAGAATTACTTGCACTTGTAGACAAAAAAAACCCTAGTTCAAATATCACCTAGGGTTACCCATCCATCTATTTTTTGTCCAGGGGATAAGAAACATGCAAGTGAATGAATCAAGTCAAAGTACAAGTAATGACACCAACATCTAGGTTTGAAGTTTTCTTAAATCCTTGTGAATCGGGGACCACTGCTTTTGTAGCTCAAAATTTCCATTCACTGTTTCCTGTGAAAGAAACCATTAATATGTTGGAAAAGGACAATAGGGAATCCTACCTAAAGGGAAGGATGACTTGAGACTCGAGCTAGAATTTACTTGTTTAGAACGCACAGAAGAGGAAATGAAGTGGAAAAAAAAAATTGGGCTGTCACCTACATGAATTAGGGTTTGGTTTGTAAAATAATATGTCACTGTCTTGTTGGGGGACCATTTTTGGAGACTGGCATTTGTTTTGGGCCTTTGGGGATGGCTTGTCTACCATGAGGACTATTCTTTAGAACTGCTCTTTTAGCTGTGATTCCATTGCCTTACACCTTGGTAATGGGAACCACGCTTGCAAGCTCGTTGGCATCGCACAGTTTGTCGGCAAGTAGCAGTTTGAGAGTTGTATAGGCCCTTAAATAAAAGAATATCCTGCAATGGTGAGATGGTGTCTCTTTGATTGTTTGGTGTGGCAAGGAGAGACATATCCCTTGATCAGTTCCTGAGAAACAGCACACACAATATGTATTCCATTGTGTGTGGGTGTGTGTGCACGGGGGTGTTTTTTCGGGCAATGGAACTTATACTAAAAAGAAAGAGAGAAAATACAAAGGGTTACAAAATACCAGCAAAAAGGCGGGTATAAAAGCTTTATACCTTTGCCCTACGGAAACTGAAATGATCATAAATAGCAACATTGTTAGATCTATTTTCATACAATCAGTTCTTCATAGTTTACCTGTTATCACCATAACATGTGACAGTCTGCTCCAAGGACCTATAAATGTTCTTAAATATTATAATACAAGCTAGGTGCATGATCCACATAAACATAACATATGGTGTTTAATCTGTGGGCATGAGTATTTTTTATTATTATTATTATTTTTTAATCTGTGGGCTTGACTAGTTTCTGATATATATTTAGTGTATTATGATTTGAGTTATGCTTTAGAATCTTAGCTTCTCAAACATTTCTCACGTAGTTATTTAGATGTGGTTTTGAGAGTATCAATGATTTGAGTGTTTTGTACTCTGATATAAGTGATCGTTAGTTCAGAATTTACTGCATGAAGATGTAGGTACTCTGGGTAATTGACTCAGATACAAATGTAAAGTGAAATTGAAAATTTATAGGTCTTCATATGTGGGCTTTTACTTCTTGGTAAAGGTATGGAGAAAGAGGAACCTCCGACTTTGTAAATAGTGAGATGGATTTCTAACGTATTTTCTAGTACAGAAGTTTCAATAACTCGAATCCAGAGAAATGAAATATAAGTAGGGCCGTCTTGTAATAAATAAGAATGGTCGTAGAAAGATTTATGTTATTTGGTAGGTGTTTTTGGTCGTAGAAAGATTTATGTTATTTGGTAGGTGTTTTTGGTCGTAGAAAGATTTATGTTATTTGGTAGGTGTTTTTGTCATTGAGAAATCATATACCTCCAGCAGTATGGATATAAAAGTAGTTGTTATTGTGAATTTTGAAATTTTGAACCCACTAGACTGTGCCCTAGGATTGTTTTATGAATGTTAACTTGGGCTGCTGTGAACCCATATATGCTAAAAGGTTTGAATCCTCATGCACATTTATCACATAGCTCTGGAGATTTCTCATGAGAGAGAGAGAGAGAGAGAGAGAGAGAGACAGAGAGAGAGAGAGAGTGAGAGAAATTCACCAATAATAGCTAAGAGCAATAGTGAGTACCATGTGTATGGTAGCTTGTTTGACAATTGGGCTGATGGCCTAAAAATATCAACTCTGAACTGTTGATATCTAGCCCATTCGCAATAAACAGACCTTAGATTCTTGAATGGAAGCATCTGTTTTCTTTTGTTTTGATAGACCCAGTTACATCCCAGTACATTCATTGTGGGTTGAAGGGAACTAAAGTACACGTCGTACATCTTTGGAGAGTACTGAACTCATGGTCCATGACATGTCTCGATTCTGCCTATTTAGTAGCTGGAGTGAAGCGTGTAGGTTCACTTTGATTAAGGGAGGTAATTAGTCAGCAGGTACTGGGGGTTCGAAGAGGAAAGGGTTTTCTTGAAGCCATTTTTGGAGCAGGTTGTCATTTGGGTGGACATTTGCTGGGGCAGCATGAGAGGTGGTATGGGAAAGAGAAAGCTATGGGTTCTTGATGGATTCGAGAGGGATGATGAGGTGGTAAAATGTGAAGGTGATACATATGGTTACTGGAGTGAAGGATAGTGGTGAAGCAATGTTCATGGGCTGGTTAATGGGATTAGTGGCATCCAATGTAGGTTTTGTAGAGGATTAAGGGATGGTGCTTTTGTCAATGTGCATGTGACGGGTACAGCAGCTCAATTGAGAGTGGGAGAAACAATGGGGTTGGGAGTAGGCATAGTGAAGGTGGTAGTGCTATTAAGAAGCCAGGATGATATTGGGCCAAAAAAAACTTAGGTGGTCTTTATGCAGCAAGGAGGTGAAACTAGACCATGCAGATTGAATATATGATGATTGAAATGGAAAAATGACATTCATCACAGACAATATGACGAGAGATAAGAGCATGTCCAGTGCATGAATCAAGACATCAATAGGCCTCATGCATGGTTGAGATTATAACCGATAAATAGACATTTTATGGTTCGAAACTCAAGGTTATTATGAGTGTAAGGGCGTAGCTAACGGGAGAGTGCGAGCACATCCAAATACACAAAGAAGAAGTAATTTGACTGTTTATGAAATAGAACTTACCATGGTGAGACATTTGAAAGAGTTTTCATAGGCATCATGTTAATATGAAAAAAACCGCGATATTAAAAGCCTTACGCCAATAATTTAGGCATGTGAGAATGGGTATTAGAGTAAGAGCATGTGGCAGTGCTTCCTTTCTGAGACCCCATTTCTTTTGGGAGTATCGGGCAAAAGAATTGATGATGATTCCATTATGAATAAGAAAAGCAAGAAACTCGACAGTCTTAGTAAAGTTAGTTGAAATCACTCTCCCTCGGGTGGAATCTGGTCAATGCACATTTTGTGATAGCATATTTCATCACCTAGTCATTCTCTAGGGTTCGAACTAGTGGCTGGTTGGCTCCGAAGCGAGATGATATACTTTTCAACAATTGGTACAGTGAAAAAATTGAGAAACTTGGTACCCATTAACTCTCCACGCCCATCAGATCAAAAGATTTGTATTTTATGATCCAAAAGATTTTTAAACATGGAACGTAAAGGAAATAAACACATTAGAAACATGGGATTATTGAAATAGTGGGAAACAACTGTTCAATAATAGTAAGAGTAATTGTGAATAAAGATAATATAAGACTTGCAACCACTTATTGAGGAAGTAGTGGTCGGTCCCCATATATCACTATGAACTAATTCAAGAGGTTTAGTTGTGAATGCTGTAGAAGGAGAGAATGGCAGGTTCGTACGTACGTTTCCCAAGTTGGAATGAATGACAAATAGAAGTAGGCTCAGATGGTCATCAATACAGAAGAGCTTAAGTTAAAAGAATGGCTCATGTGTTGGTGAGAAGAAAGAGACCTGAATGCCCGTGTGTACCGAGAAGAGCAGCATGCCTAGTTTAATTAATATGGTTTGCAGCTGGGTGGAAGGGGAACAACCCGTTTTCAGTTTGCTCACTGAAAATAACCTTTTCTGAGCTTTTATTCTTCACAATAATGTCATTAGGGCAAAAAAAAAAAAGAAAAAAGGAGGACAATTATTATCTTTAGAAAATTATTGGATTGAGAGAAGATTAATAATAAAGGATGTAGGACAATATAGAATATAAGAAAGGTCATGAAAATAAGAATCAAATGTGTGAAGAGTAGATGAACTAGTTTGAATGATGGGTACGTACCTTGACCATGGCTTGCTTGATCTTGATCACGTCCTTGATAATCAGAATGAGCTGGCAGATGTGGTGAGATGCACCAGTGTCGAAGTATCATATTTGATGATCTTTAGGAGATTGAGGAACTACGATAACAGTGGGCTATTAATTTGGAAAAAAGGTTTACAAGATGTAATGGTGTAGTTAATTTGATGGAGATTGATGAAAAATGCACATATATTGGAAATAGTGAAATTATACAATATATGAAGTATTGGAAGTATTTCTGCTACCTTTACTAACGCTTCGAGGTTTTTGTGGGATTGGTTGATAGAGAAAATTTAAAACGGTATTAGAGTCAATTAGCTATAAGTTTAAATCCAAGGGAAAATGACTAAACGTTGAAATATGTGTTGCTAAATGTGCACCGACCATGTTCTACATGAGGGAGGTGTTAAAAAGTATTTCCTCTGTGTCTATTAACGCATTGGTACGATTGGTTATTGTAGGAAGTTTAATATGGAATAAATATTCTGAGTGCCGTCTAAATGCCTTGTTGCAGACTTATTGCGAGGTTCACTCTTTAAGCCATTGTTATTCTCTTTGCTTATAAAAAATATAACAAGATTTGCTTTGCGTACATAGTTTACGAAGTACGAAGTATTTCATAATTTGATTAGAAAGAGGACAAATAATAAGTTAAAACTTTGGAGCAAGTACTTAGGTCAAATGCATAGAAATTTAGAGGACCAAAGACAGAACAAGGACTACAAATTTAGTTATTTGAAAATATGTAAGAGGTTAGTAAAAATTTAAAATAACTTAGTACTTCAATATGAAGAGACAGTAACAATTGTGAGAAATATATGCAAATTGAGAGCTACGTGCCTTGTTGTAGAGCGATTCAATCGTAAGTGCACTCTTTATGCTCTTGTTATTCTTCTTTTGGCGATAGAAGACTCAATAAAAATTGCTTGGAGCACATAGGTTACATATGACAAAGTATTTATTATTTAGATTAGAAAGTGGATAAATTTTAAGTTAGAACTTTGGAGACATTGTTTGGGACCAATGCATAGAAAACTAGCAGATCAAAGACAGAACAAGAAACGTAAATTTAGTGATTTTACAATGCATAAGAGATTAGTAAAAATTAAAAATAATTTAATACTATAGTATGAAGAGACAATAACATATGTGAGAGCTATAAGCCATGTGTCATGTAAATGCCTTGTTGCAGAGTGATTGCATCATAGGTTCACTCCTTGTCCTGTTTGGGGGAAATACTTGTAGAGTTGAGTGGTGTAAATGTTATTTTAAAGAAATAATAAAATATAAGTGGGTTATGATGGTATTTTATTTTTAGTTGTTTGTGATGGAATCTTTTTTACTTTTTTTATTGAAAGATGGAGTTTTTTTGTCTTTTAGTGGTTGCTTTTTGACTTTCTTGTGAAGAATATGGTGGGAAATGGGAAAAAAAGTACTTTTGATGTGATTTGTTTTTTAGAAACGGGGACTTTACTCCACTCAACTCTACTAATAGAGTTGCCAAACAACCCCTTAAGTTCTTGCCATTCTCTTTAGTTATAGAAAATACAACAAAAGTCGCGTGAAGTGCATTATTTACAAGTGACATAGTATTTATTAAGTAGATAAGAAAACAGACAAATAATTAGCTAGAACTTTAAAGACATTGTTTGGTCAAATACATAAAAAATTAGCAAATCAAAGACATAATTAACAAGAAATAGAAATTTAGTGATATATTTGACTAAAAGGTTAATAAAAATTTTAAATAACTTAGAACTATAGTATGAAAATACAGTAAAAAAATATGAGAGCTATATGCAAAGTGTCATCTAAGTGCCTTGTTGTAGAAGTTCCTTTTATTCTCCTTGGCTATAGACACATCTTGATTAAAGTTGCTTGGAGTACAAAGTTTACCAATGACATAGTATTTATTAATTAGATAAAAGAGTGAACAAATAATAGGCTAGAACTCTAGAGACATTATTTGGGTCAAGCGCATGGAGAATTAGCAAACTAAAGATAGAACAAGAACTGAAAACTTAGTGATTTCACAATGCGCAAGAGGTTAGTAAAACTTTAAAATAAATGCCATAAAGGGTTAGTACCAAATGTGAGAGCTATATGCAAAGTGACATTTGGGTGCCTTGTTGCAGGGCGAGTGCATCTTAGGTTCACACTTTAAGCTCTTGTTTTTCTTTTTCTTTTTAGTTATAGAGAACACAACAAAATATGCTTGGAGCTCATAGTTTAGAAATGACAATAGTAATGAAATTAGAGAGCATACAAATGACAAGCCAGAATTTTAAAGGCATTATTTGGGTCAAATACATAAAGAATTACCAGATTAAAGGCATAAAGAGAAATGTAAATTTAGTGATTTGACCATACTGAAAAAGTTAATTAATAAAAATCTAAAATTACTTAGTACTACAGTATAAAGAGAAAATAATAAATGTGAGACCTACATGCAAATTGACATCTTGGTGGCTTGTCAGAGAGCAATTGCATCATAGGCTCACTCTTTACCCTATGTTTGGGAAGGGGGTAAAATGAGGGGACGGAAAAAAAGGAAGGGAAAATGGAGGGAAAGTGGAAATGGGGGCTGTTTGGGAAGGGGGGGAGGGAAAATAGGGAGGGGAATTAGGGGGTAAAATTTTCAAAATTTTACCCCCAAATTCTCCCTTCAAAATTGGGGGGAAAGAATGAGGGAAAGAGGGGATTTCCCTCCCCTCCCCTACTTCCCAAACAAGAGAAGAGAAAAATAATTTTCCCTCCCCTCCCCTCCCCTTCATTTTCCTTTCCCCTCATATTTTCCCTCCCCTCCCCTCCTCCCTTCCCAAACATAGGGTTAAGCTCTCGTTACTGTCCGTGGTTGTGAAGAACACGACAAGAGTTGCTTGTAGTAAATAGTTTACAGATGATATATTATTTGTTAATTAAATTAGAAAATGAAAAAAAATGATCAGCTAAAACTTTAGCGACATTATTTGGGTCAAATGCCTAGAAAATTAGCAGATCAAAGACTGAACAAGAAACTCAAATTTGGTGCTTTGACAACATATATGAAGTTAATAAAAATTTAAAATAACTTCTTCTTTTTTTTGCTAATTGATAAATTGGTATTAAAGAGAGAAAGTGGGGCAAAGCCCCCTGGACAGGGAGGAGAAAAAATACAACCAAAGAAAACAAAAAAAGAATCTCTGAAAAAGAAAGGGATATGAGCCCAAACAAAAGAAAAATGCCCAGCAGCAAGAAACTAGCTGCATCAGGGGAACTTCGCAACAAGGATCAGAGAGGATCCCACTTCAAAAAGAAGTTCTGCACAAGAAAAAAAACAAAACCAACAGTTGGAGAACCAAGGCTAGCATCTGCGGCAGCAGCAAGA
The DNA here is from genome assembly GCA_029852735.1 of Persea americana. Taxonomy (NCBI): domain Eukaryota; kingdom Viridiplantae; phylum Streptophyta; class Magnoliopsida; order Laurales; family Lauraceae; genus Persea; species Persea americana. The sequence goes on from CM056817.1 coordinate 38,882,927, forward strand.
GACTAGCACCAACCGCAAAACTACTCAACATGGATCAGAGAGGACCCCACTTCTATACAGAGTTCTGCACTAGAAGGAAAACAGAATCAGTAGCTATAGGAACTATCCACAAGACCGATAGCTATAGGCTACCACTGGATCTCCTGAGCTTCACAGAACCTGCAACTGGAAAGAAAGAAGAAGAACCAGCCAGCAAAACAGAGCTCAGCAGGCAACTGTCCTAAGAAAAGACCCAGCTACCAGAAAAGAACCATCTACTTCTTCCAACTGACAAGGGCACCCCGGGTCCTCTCTGACTACAAAGAGCTACACTGGAACCTTCCCAAAGAGAGAGAGGAGCAGCCTAGAAAGACCACCATCAACTCAGAGAAGGAAAAAGATACACGCCCCACCCAAAGGACCTGAAGATTGGATGAGAAGGAGGAAACTTGCTTGAGGATGCGGAAAACAGGCCACTGCAGTTGTTAAAGAAGAACAATTGCGCCTTTCTCAAGGAAGACTTTTGGCTACGATGTTTGGCTTCATTCCGAAGGAACCATAGAGTATAGATGGCTTGGAAGAAGATAGCCACCGCCGATTTCCTTCCATTGACATCTACACCCTGGAGAAGAGCAGTCCAAACAGAAGTAGCCGAAGGAGAAGTGCCTGGGGCGGTACCAATTAGCCTTAGAAGCCAACTCCAGAGCTGCTGAGCCAGAGTGCAGGAAAAGAAAAGGTGAAGATCAGATTCTCTTTCACTGAGGCAGGAATAACATCTTGAAGCCATAGAGATTCCTAAATGCATAGCCCAAGAGTCAGTGGGTGTTTTCCGGAGGAGAAGATGCCAGTTGAAGCAAGAGAGCTTAGGATTGATGACTGTGTTCCACACAAACTCATACCAGTCTACAGCAACTTCTCTAGATCTCGGAGTATTCCAGGCTAATTTAAGAGAAAGAGCCCCTGACGCTGAACCTATCCAGGAGAGCTTATCCGGAGCTGAAGATCCTGAGAGAGGAATGAGGTTGGCTTGCTGGAGGAGGAAGCTACGAACCTCAGCTGGAACGAAAGCCGGAATGATCCAGAAATTGTTCTGAATGAGGTCCTCCACCCTTTCATTGACAGAGAATTGGAGAGAAGGGGATTTTTTAGCAATAGTCTCATTATCAATCCATTTATCGAACCACAGCAGGATAGAATGGCCATCTCCCAGATCCTAGCGGCTGCCAAGTTGAAGGATATTTGCCAGGGATCTAATCCTTTTCCAGATGCACGATCCAACCTTTGTGTTTCCGGGAAACCAGATAGGATAGTGCCTGAAGTATCTACCACGGAACCAGGACGCCCAAAGCGAATGAGAAGTAGCAGCAGTCCTTCCCAACTTTAGTAAACAGGCTGTGTTGAACTCCTTAACTCGACGCAAACCAAGAAAAATTTAAAATAACTTAGTACTATAGTATGAAGAGATAATAACAAACGTGATAGATCTAAGTGCCTTGTTACAAAGCGATTGCATCATTGGCTCACCCTTTACGCTCCTATTATTCTCCTTGGTGATGGATGACACAACAATAGTTGCTTGGAGTAAATAGTTTACAGATGACATAGTATTTATTAGTTTGATAATTAGAAAGTGGATAAATTTTAAGCTAGTTTGGGGACATTGTTTGGGATCAATGCATAGAAACTTTGCAAATTAATGATAGAACAAGAAACAATAATTTAGTGACTATACAATATATAAGAGGTTAATAACAATCTACAATAACTTAATACTATAGTATGAAGAGGCAGTAATAAATGGAAGAGTTGTAATTCAAGTGTCATCTAAGGGCCCGTTTCTTTAGTAGAGCTCAGAGAATTCTTATCTGTGGGTTGTCTAGGAGTTTCAAATGCTACTAAATTCTGAAATTTTCCGTTTCAACTATATTCTTACTTGAGAATTTTGGATTCCCTATTCGCACAAACTCCCTATTTCATAGCTAGAAGAACTCATAATCGAAATGCTTGTCTTATATACAAATTAAATAATGGGTAGCTGCCATCTTCTTCCATGGCATCTCCATCCTCAGGCTTCTCCAGAATGATGCCAAGCACAACCGGAAGCCCACTCTCCAAAGAGTGAAGGTCATCTTTGAGGACAGGATCAAAGGCATGATAATTTCTCTATCACGTGGGACAGTTTTAATCTATCTACATCCCATTCTGCGTGCTTTGGGGCTGGTATGGCCTTCTGCTAAGTCTCTAGTTTTATCATGCTTTCTGCTTCTTCCTCTGTTCTGCTTCTGCATTGTATAGCCTCTGTTTCTAGTTTTGTTTCTTTCTGTTGCTGTTTCTTTGGCGATAGCCTTTTGGCCTAAGGGCCTTGCGCCCATGTTTCTTCCCTCTTTTTATTAATACAATTTACCATTAAGCAAAAAAAAATACAAATTAAACTATAAATTGCCCATCAATGTATGTGACGTATATTACACATGGGTTCCACTTAATTACAATTCAAAGTCGAGGGCCACCTAAAAAAAAACCAATGTAATTTTCAACAAATATAATCATGCGAATTGATATGTTTACATTCATAAGCAGAGATAATGTTATTTTCAACAAATTCTTACAATTGAAACAATAGTAAGGGCCCAAATAAAATCAGCTCTAAATACTAACAACCATTTCAACAATCAACTTAATTATGAGCTTTAACTTTTTTATCCAGTTATCTGGAAATAAAGAATAATAGTCAAGAAAACACCCAAACCGAAACCAGTTCTTAACAATATCAAATACCCATTTCCAACATCAAACAAATAATTTATAAAAAAAAAAACCATCAAACAAATAAGCCAGCATTCCTAGTTTCAAAACCCTAATGGCTTTTACCAATCTATGAAATTAATGAGACTATGCATTTTAAAGACAAGTTAAAAAAAGACATGTTGATCGTCATCATCAAAACCCAACTTCTGAAATGCTGCAAGGTGAGTAAAAACACCCAAATTCTGCAATTTCTGGGTACTTGAAATGACCTCATCTCCTTTCTTCATATTCCTCTTCGATCCAAACCATTCTTACTTGAAATGACCTCATCTCCTTTCTTCATATTCCTCTTCGATCCAAACCATTCTTACTCTAATTGGAAGCATTCTCCAAACTACTGTGATAAACTTCTTTTCTTCTCTTCTTTCTCTTCTTCACTTGCTCTAAGGTGGTCTCGTCTTCATTCTTCTTCAAAGAACAATCCTTCCTCTCTTTTTCGCTAGAAGGTAAGTTTGTATTAAAGAAAGAAAGGAGCTGGGCTAAGAGCCCCCAGAACAGAGAAAGAATTACAGACAAAAAGACTGAACAAGAAAACTATACAAACAAAAGAATCTAAACTACCACCCCTAGTAAGACTAAAATGGGATGTAAAGGCAATGTATGTCTCAAACCAAATAGAGAGCTAGCCAAACCCTTCATACGATCCAAAAAGATCAGCTTGGCTTTCACCAAGGAAGGCTTCCGATTTTTATGCTTAAAGTCATTTCGAAGAGACTATAGAACAGAGATGGCATGGAAGAAGATAGCCGCTGCACATTTTCTTTTAGAAACATCTCCATCAATAGCAATAGTTATCCAAGTGTCTATTGCAGAGAGAGGGAAGGAAGGAGAAGATCCATCTAGGCTAAGGAGCCAAGACCAAAACAATTGAGCCATGTTGCAGGAGAAAAAGAGATGTAAGTTTGTTTCCTCAGAACTGAAACAGGAGTAACATCTTGAGGCCATAGACCAACCTCTATGTTTCGCCCTGGTGTCTGTCTGCGTTTTTCTATGAATGAGATGCCAACTCAGGTAGGCCAAACGGGGGCAGATGAATTTGTTCCAGATCAAACTTGCCTAAGTAGCTTTGACTATAGTAGTTCTCACGAGATTCCAAGCAACTTTGAGGGAAAACAATGATTCCTCTTCAAAAGCAATAACCTCATTTTTAGATTTCAAACCCAAATCTCCATTTTTTCCAAGGAATATAGAAAATTGATGAAAATTCATTTTCTTTTAGGCGATCAGAGATGGAGTTTCTTCGATTTCATGAAAGTAGAATGTTAACATTGTAATGCAAGAATGCTACCGTCCCGGTTCTAGAGAGAGATTCCCAAATCCTGTTGGGAGAATTGGTTTTTCAAATTCCAATATTTTAGGGATTTTAGATGCTAGGAATTTGAAATGCTCATGAATTCCAGTAAAGAAACGCTGAAGTTCTAAAAAGAACTATAAATTGTTAGATAATCTGAAAACATGTCAGGAATTCTAGTAAAGAAATGGACCCTAAGTGCCTTGTTGCAAAACAATTGCATCATAGGTTTATATTTAAGTTTCGGTTATTCTCTTTGGCTATAGAAAACACAGCAAAAGTTGCATGGAGTATAATATTTACAAGTGACATGATATTTATTTCATAGATAAGAAAGCGGATAAATAATAAGATAGAAAAAGAAATGCAAATTTAGTGATTTGACAATACATAAGAGGTGGTAGAAATTCAAAGTAATTTAGTGCTGCAGTATGATAATTTTGATAGCTAAGATAATTTAGTGCTGAAGAAGATCAATTGTACGTAGTTGGACAGAAGAATATGTATGTTATAGGGTGGGAAGTGGAAACAAACTAGAAGAGCACCAATGTGAACATCAAGTGCTACTTTGGTTGAAGGGGCGTTTTGTGAGATGTAGTAGTCTATTTATGGAGCACGACGCTAGCAATGAGTAAAGAAGCAGCAGCTAAAGTTATCACATCTATTTAGCATAGGCCTTATCCCCTCTTTACAGCACTGAAGAAACATATAGGTCACAACATATATAAAATTGTTCTAGTACTGTTAAGTTTATGTCTTTCTCCTGACTTTGATTCTTTTTTTGTTTGTCATCAAAGAGTTTTACGAGTGCATTTTCACACTAAGACACACATAATCACGTGCGCACACGCATATATATATATATATATATATATATATATAGAAAGAGAGGTGTGTCACATTCATGCATCAAAGAAAGTCCTTAGAAAGGAACTCCAGGTTGAGACTAACATGACAACAATTATGATGGCCTCTTTTTTTTCACCCCACACCCACACCCACACCCCACCCCCCCCCCCCCCCCCCCCCCCCCCCCCCCCCCGGTCTCTGTTGTGCGTGTGTTGGGTGTGTGTGTTTTTTTTATGCACGTGTTAGAGGGCGTGGGGCCGGCCTTAATTTAATTTGTTTGGTCAAATGGACGATACATTGAAATTTCCACTTTTGGTATTGAATATATATTTTGTAGAGTTGGAAATATTATTCTGTTTATTGCATATCTTGCATCTGTTCACTGCTTCTCATGTTTTTTTCCCATAAGGTGGAATAAGACTGTCACTAGTAGTATTCTGAATCTCTTCCTTGCACAAAACTGCATGTTCTCATTCCCGTCAGTTACTTTCCTTGGGTGTTGATGTTTTGATTGACTGAAGAAAAGTGTAATTTATGATGAAGAGTTACTTAGTGTACAAATATGTTAGTAGTCACGGTGCCCAGGTTGCTCATGCAGTGTGTCCTAGCCGTCCATTCGCAATGGTTAAGTATGACCATTTACAATTCTTATGTTCATGGGTTTTCAATCTCTAATTCAACAACCAATGTTTAGGGCACATTTGACACTTTTTTTTTCGGAATATACTTGGAAAATGGACTGAACAAACTATTACAGGGCCAAGATAGAAATCGAGGAACCACCAGAAGGTTGTCTCATGAGAAGCCGTTTTGTAGAGAAGAATTTTTCTTCTCCTTTTCAATTGTCCCCTTGCTGATCTTCACCCATAGTTTTAGCTTTAAGTGGTTAGATATTTGTTACCTTTTCAATTGCCCAGGTTACGTTTAAGGTAGAGCTTTCCAGGAACCACTGAAGTTTTTTCCAATGTATTTCAATTCCTTTTCATATGGGTGGAAAGCCATTTAAGTGAAAGGGAAACTATTCAAAAATCTGGGTTAGGAAGGGTGCTTAATTTCTTCAACATACATGCAGAATGATTTATCTTTTGGCCCATTTGGATCTTGCTTTTCGATAACTTATGTTAGGGATTTGTTTGCACTCAAAAGATATTAGTGGCCCTACCCTACTCATTTCCATTTTCTAAATGGTATTTGTATCTTGGGTAACACCAAAGATGCTAAGAAGCAGTTCTTTGGTCAAGTATTTCATGTAAGTGAGGGCTATTAACAAGGTGGGAATTGATCCAAGATGTTTAACTAGCTGTTCCCACCTTGGAGGAAGAGGATAAAAATATTCACGACTTTAAGATCCAAATCGTTAAGTTGAAAATTGAATACGAACCGTTGGTAGTCTTTCTAACCATCAATTCCTGAAAAATATCATATATCTAGAAACATTGCCCTTGGAGAATCCATCGTTGTAAGGCTCATCACAGTGTGCCCCATCAAATGTAAAAGGCTGTCACTTGAGTACATTATTGTTATAGTGACTACCAATCAGCCCATGGCATGGCCCATTTGAGATTTTAGGTCCCAGATATATTAGAAAACCCCCCATATATTAAATACACCAATATAATTAGAGGAAATTATATGCTTTCCTTATAATTGGCCCCACCAAAGAAATTCTTTTATCTGCATGTTGTTGTAAATTTTTATTTTTAAATATGCCCGTGCTAAGCACGGATTACCGTGCTAGTATACAATTATCAGAGACTTAAAAAGAGAGACACATTCGCTTGTAAAATGGGGCTGCATCTTACCATGGTGCAGCGACAAGCTCCATCCCACGTCATTTGGACTTTAAAAACACATTCCCACTTTTCCAGATTCATTAAGAGCCCAACCTATATTTAACAGGTTTCCAATAATGCCCCTGTAAATTCAATCTCAACTCTTTTTTAATGAGTTGTAACCATTGCACTCCCGTTTTTGGACCCCCAATCTGAAATTGCAAAAATGAGCCCACCTATTAAGAATTATAACGTGGGCTCACCTTTATCACACATTGTACATGGAGCTCGCCTTTGGAAAAATTACAACATAACTCACATTTATAAATTATAACATGGAGCCCACCTTTATAGGAATGAGAACATGAGCCTACCTTTAGGAATTACAGGGGCCCACTGTAAGAATTACAATAATGGTCCACGTAGGGAGTGTTGTGCATGGAATCCATCTTTATAAATTACAATATGAGCCCCACCTTTAAAGAAATCACAATGTGGACCATCTTTTGTGACTGCGAATGTTGATTCACCCTTTTAGAAATTATTATTGGGCGCCTAAATTTTAATAGACACTAGACTCTTTGGAAACTCTAAAAATAAGCTCTTATTTTATAATTTTTACTCTTTCTGAAAGGCTTTCAGTTCCAGCTGGGTTTCACTATCTTCATCAACAGTCATCAACTTCTAAAATTGAAGATTTATGTAATCAGAAATGCACAAGAAACAGTCCAAAACAAACACCACAATCAATAATTTTGATTCAATGGCGAAAGTTATTTATTTAGATGGCTAAGATGGTCTGCGTCATGATGGAGATAGACAATGTAATTCATCTGAGTAATGAACCGACCCTTCATGATTTGGGTCACTCATTGTACACAAAATACAATGTTCAGGAATCTTTGCAATCAAGGTGCATTTGTGAAACATGAGATTTTCGTGATAGAAAGGCAATCTGTTCTCATGCTTCTAGTTCTAGCAACCATTCTTCCTTTGTTTGGTGCGACATAGTGTCGTTGTGAAAAATGAAAACAGAAATGTAAGTACTCTTTTCTCAATTCAGCAACCACTCATTCTCAACTGTCCATAGTAGAAATTGTTTTTTAGGGACACTTTTCTCACCTTCTCTTTTCTATGCTCTTAGCAACTCCTTTCTCAACCAATCGAGTGAAATCTTTTAGCCAAATGACAGGTTGAGACAACACTTGGGGCCTGTTTGGAAAATCTTATTTATTTGAAATAGATCCGCATGAAATAGATCTGTTTCAAATGGCCTTATTTGGAATAGTTATTTTAGAAACAGTCTTGTTTGGTAACATACAAAGACTAATTGAAATAGACTATTTTAAATCGATGGTTGAAAGCTTTTGAAAATTTTTCGAGATTCACAAGGAATCAAGCTTCCAAATTTGAACCCATGGCCTTCTCCAGTATTCTTAAGAGAATCAACGGTTCGAATCTTGATATATGGGCCCACAAAGTTCATAAAATTAGATCAAATGGTTCACTTTTTTTTGAAAATATATTGAGATCCATGATAGATCAATGGCTCAAATTTGAGCCCATAATCATGTTTGGACCATTACATGTTCCCAATGGTTCAAATGTTGATTTACTGGCCTGAAATTCAAGGGAAAAAGTGAAAAAATGGACTGTTCAAAATCACATATCAACTGTTAACTCAATGTGGTACTATCCAACGGTTCTCAAATTCTTATCATTTTCTTTGGATTTGGAGCAAATTAGGGGCTGGAATTTTTAACCGTAGCAGTTTTGAATCTTCCAAATAGGACCAACGGTTTGGATTATTGTTTAGGGTCCTTAAATTAAGAAAAAAAGAGAAACCCCGGTAATGGTAAAACTACCGTTTCAAGAGTGTGTCTTTCCGCTTCAGATGACACGGTCTTCTTCAATTCTGAACAATTTTGGCGCTAGGCAGAATAAAGGCTGGGCCTCTTTACGAGGTTTGAAATGGAGGCCGGTAATATTATTACAAAACAGTAGTAAAGCGTTTTCAAATAGTTTTAAGTGAACAAGAGCATCCTAATAGGGTTACCAAATGACTCATAATTTAGAGTTTATCTATGTATTAGAGCGTTTGGTAAACTTGTAATTGTATTTTATATTTTAAGGGTTATATACATATTAGAGTTTTGGCTTCTAAAAATATGTGCTAAGGAGAGCTACTTTTTTTAATAGAGCTTTTTTTTTTTTATAGCTAAAGTGGATGAGTGTACATTATGTAAAATTTTTAAGTTTTTCTTTTACAAAAGTGAACTCACAAAATTTTCAAAAATAATGCAAATTGTGGATCATATACTTATATATTGTAATTTCTTAAAGGTTGAGCCCCACTTGCCATAATTCCAAAAGAAGGATGGGCTCACTATCACAAAAGATGGGCCTACATGGTAATGCATATAAAGGTGGTTCCACATTATAAAAACTGTAAAGTTGGTCCCCATGTTCTCATTTCCAATGGTAGGTCGCTTATTGTAATTCCTATCAAAATGGGGCTCATAGTTTAATTTTATAAATGTAAATCTCATGTTGTAACTTTTAAAGTCAGGCTCTATGTACAACAATTCATAAAGGTATGTCTCATTTTTACAATCAAAGAATGGGCGTCTATATTTCAATTTCTATAAAAGGTGGGGGCCATGTTCGTCACTTACATATGACAAAAGAGTTAAAAAGGCTGAATGTGTAGGGTCATTATTGGAAATCATTAAAATATGCCATGGTTATAAAGGACTTTTGAAACGCGCAATATGGTTTTGAGTCTTGCTTTAAAGTCTACACACGTGGAGTATAACTAGTGGATGTAGCTTGTCGTTGCACCATTCTATAGTGTCGCTGCGCTGTAGCCCGGCCCTGTAAAATCAAGCTTAGTATGCGATAAATTTTTATATTAAAATTAATATAATCAAATATGTACAATTCACCAAAAAGTCTTTAATATGCACGCATGCACATATGTATATCTATGTATGTGTGCCTAATTTCTTGTTCCAAAACTTTTATAAGATTGAGTTATACAATAATGTCAACTATTACTCAACTCTGTAGCCGGACTAGGAAATTTGCCTTGGGAGGCCACTATATAAAACCAAAAATAAAAAAAATAAAAAAATAAGGGGACAAGGTAAAAGGGAATAAATTCCCCTTCAACAATGAGGAGTTTTTTTTTTTTTTTTTCAAATTCCCGGGAAGCCATTGTGTTTCACACCAGCTGCAAAGGTGTTAGAAAACACATAAAGAGGTGACGTCCCAATGTCTCCATACATAATACCGATGCTTTGATATTCTAGTTTCCAAATCTTCCTCCACCCGATAGCCTGCAAAAGTTTATAAAATCTGCAATCAGTTCTATTATAGCTACATACTTTAACTATATCCTTTATGCTAGTACAAAAACAGGTTCGGTCAATGTAGTAGGATACTTTGCCACCAAATAGAATTGGATTTCATTGCAATTTCGAGGTGATTGAAAAGAAAATTAGGGGTCATCTGTTTGAGGTCATTTACATATGCAAATGATCCATATGCAAAATTCTAACTCCTAAAAGGCGTAAAAATCACTTTCACAACTTTCTTGCAAGAGGCTCTAGTACATTTTTTACACAGGGATTGCATTCCTGCTTGCTTCATCAATCACCTCTATTTTTTATTTTTGTAGACCCATATTTATAGTCTAAACCACCTAATCTATTCATTGAACCAATACACATCAAGATCTTGAAACTGATCATCTCTTATAGATTTTTGAGTAATCTATGAAAAAAGTTTTATTATATAGATCTAATTTTTTGAAAATCTATGGGTCCCCAATTCATTATCCAAACCATTCAATATTCTTGTATTAAAGGTAAATATCAAGACATTTTGCTTCATATCTTATGTCTTCATGGATGTTGAGAAACTAGTAAAAATCTAAAAATTCTCCAAATACATCTAAAATCATTGGATGTACTCATTTAGAATGTAACTATTAGAAAACATTTGGTTTATGATTTTAATTCTCAATGGTAAAAAAGGAGTGTAAAGGGAATTGAAGGTACTCTTTAGACTTACTCATAAAAATGTAAACCAGTCAAAATATATGATGCTCTCTTTATGGATTCCATCTAGAAAATTTTCATTACAATAAGAGTGGGGACCACCATTTGAGTGATTAATTGTAAAACGTTGAAATTATATTAAGAAATGACATGTCTAATAATGACCAATCTGAAAGTGGCTGAAATCTTTTTGAAGTGAAGTTTGGTTTGGGCAGACACAAGTCACGAATGGGATGAATTTCTCAGGAGCCCACCTTAGACGATCCAATGATAAGGAGTTTTTAACCATGTAATCCATCCATTTGATACCCAAAACACTAATTTTTTTCATTTATGTGGGCCCGGTATAGTCTCGATGCCACATCATCACCATTCTAGGCGTTAGGAGTGCTCGTGGACCACGCTAGCTTGGTCCTGATATAGGCCCAACCCAGCTTAGGTTTAATGTTTCAGCCCGGTTTAGATTAAGTGTTAGAAAGCCTAAAACTCCAACTCAAATAAGGACTAGTGCTTGTAATTTAGTGATAATTTGTCCAAATAATTGTTAGAAAGCTTGTCCAATAATTAAAAGCCTGGTTTGGCTCTGACCAAACCGGCCCAACTGACTAAATGTGTTGGCTTGGGCTTAACATCATGGCCCGTGTCAGATTTGGGCCAGATACGGACCTGTGTTTCGAAAGTCGGGCTGAGCCTGGATGTCCTCAGCCCAGCCGACCAGCCTCGAACACCCGTACTGGGCATTTTGAGCTTGTCCACAAGCACATTCATTCCTGAACTTTATATAACCTTGAAATCATTTAAGAATAAAGTTCACAGATTTTCTATTTTTTCCCAAACATTTACTAATTTTTCTTTTATGAAAAAAAGGCCTTAGAGCTTTCTTGATTGTGTTCTTCTTGAATCTTGAGCTCATGGAAGGTGAGGAATTTGGTTGTGCTTAATAATCAAAAGCCATCTCAAAAGGTAGCAATCAATTTTTCTCCTAGCAGATGCTTCCTGTGAGGTCCCGATTTCCAAGATTGCAATTAGCTTTGTTAATTGCACTTTTAACTAATTAAATTCATTTAGAAGCCAAATATATCCGATTAATTATTAGGATCGCGTCTGCGAAGTTGAGCTGAGATAGGTACAGTATGAGTGTGTTGTTATTTCTGAAAATTTTCAAAGGCTTTTTAGTATTTTCTGCTTTCCGAGATTTTGGCACCATCGGATAAATTATCTAATTAACGCGAACTATGTCCTTCTAACTTATCCGGACCCAGATCCGGACCCAGGAACCCATCCAAAACCTGGCGTCACCGGACCTTCGGACCCGGACCCAGGAACCCATCCAAAACCTGACCTCACCCCACCTAAGTCCATTGTGGCCAAAACCAAACCCACCTCCACCCCACCCCACCCCACAAAAAAACACTTCAGCACACTCCACGTGAGTGACCCTCCCCCAACCTACTCCTATTTTAAACCCCACCCCCACCCCCCAAAAAAACACTTCAGCACACTCCACGTGAGTGACCCTCCCCCAACCTACTCCTATTTTACAACACACACACCCCACCCCCCCACCACCCCCTACTGCACACCAGCGCCTCCCCCTCCTTCACCTCATCTCTCTCGTTCACCCCTCACTCCCCTTGCTGCCACCGGACTCCGAGCACCTCCCCTCTCTTCTCCACTCTCTCACCTCATCTCTCCCTCACCCAGCCGTGCTGCCCCACAATCCCGGAGTACCACCTTTGCCGTTGGCGACCACCACCATCACCTCTGGAGAAGCCCCAGCCCATCTCTCTCTCTCTCTCTCTCTCTCTCTCTCTCCCCCCTTTTCCCCCATCTTCCCACCCCACCCCCCTACTCTCTGTGTTTCTCCTTTTCTTCTCTCTTTCTTTCTCTGTTTTTCCCTCTTTCTCCCTTTCTCTAACTCCCCACTCGCTCTCCTTGCTGCCAGCGTGACCCACCCCCGCCAATCTCATTCTCTCCTCCGTTCTTTCTTTCTGTCTTCTGTCTTCCCCTTACCGGTGGACCACTGAGTTCCGGTACCCCCCCCACCCAATCAATCAAGTGGGCCACCGATCAAGCGGGCCCCACAACCTCATTCATATCAATTTCAGTTCTCTCTCTCTCTTTCTCCCTTTCCCACCCATCTCGCTGGAAATGGATCTAAGAGGCAGCCCCACCTCCAATCATCGCCACCGATCATGGCCAGCATCCTCCCCACGTAGACCCTGCGAGCTCATCCATCTCCAATTTGCAAGCCACCACTCCATCCACCAACCAATTGGTAAGCCTTTCTCTCTCCGTAGGTTAGGGATTGTGTGTCTTGGGTTAGATTTTGCTTAGGATAGCTTTTGGCCTCCTAATTATTGCTTTTATATTTAATTTCCTTTTATTTTGCTAATTCTTCCTTAGGTTTGGTATGTCACGTATGGAGCTAGGATTTTGTGGATTTGGGCAGTTTCAACTGAAGGCAAGTAGATATGTATATATATGTTTTGATATGTTTGTATTCCTTTGATTTGATAATTGATGATGATTTAGATGATCATATACTCACTTGATGTACTTGAATTTTGAAAACATTATAATTTGGTCTAATTGCTCAATGGAATGGATTTAGTGTTTGATGGCTTGATTTGAGAGATTTGTGAGCTTAGAATGGAAGGGCTAGGCCCTTCATATTGATTGATTACAAGTTTAGGGATTTTAGAAAGGGTTTCCACCCATTTCACTTCAATTACAGCAGTGTATGCGGCATAGTTGTCAAGTTCGTTTCGGACGCCGTTTCGGCTTGGCTCCATAATGAAACATTTCGGTCGATTCGGACATTTTGCTTTCCAATTCGGAAATTCATTTCGGAATATATATATATATATATATTAAAAACATATAGAAAATTTCATTCTACTAAGCATCACAAATGTAATTTTCAAAAAATACTATTTAAATATTAGTAGTTAGAGAAAGGAGATGCACCATGTATTTCACAAATTGGCAGTAAGTGGGCCTCACATTCAATATTAATAGTCAGTTGAGACATTTCAATGCTTATTACAATAAATTGGGTCACATCATCAAATTAAAGCAATATAGACATTTGAATGGTGACATATAAGTGGGCCTGACGTTTTGTAACTCATCAAGACCAATGGTTTGATGGAATATTTAATAACATCAAATAAAGTCTAAAAAGAATTCAAAGTGGGCCTCATGTTCTCTTAGCCAAATAAATAAATAAATAAAGTGGGCCTCATGTTCTGTTAGCTAAAAATAAAAATAAAAACAGTGGGCCTCACGTTCTGGCACTCATCAAAACCCTTGCTGTGGGACATTCAGCACTACAAGAAAGTGGGCCTCACGTTCTGGCACTCATTAGAACCATTGCTTAAAAGGTAAGCATCTCAATGCCTTTGTAAAAAGGTCCTCCCGAAGTTAGAAACCAATTTCGCACAAAACTCAGACGAAGGAAATGAAAAGGAAACGAAGAAGAAATGGAAGGAGAGGGAGACATCGGCATAGCAGGTTCTCTAGCGGCTTTTCTGCAAAGAAATCCAATGATGGCACCAGCGACAGCCCTCTGCAACAAAGGAGACGCACCAAAGGCGAGGGAGGATTGCATCCAACAGTCTCAAACAGAGGAACGAAGATGAAACGAGGCGTTGGCTCAGTCAAAGCTCTCTCCTCGATGCTAGATGAGACGAGGTATTTTGATTAATTTCATTTATTTCTCCCATTCGATTCGTTAAATCCCCAAATCAAGGCTAGAATTTCCACAGCAATCTTGGATTCATCCGAATCAACAGTTTCGGATACTGTTCGCCCGAAATTAGGGCTTTCGAAACGAAACCTTGTTATTCGGGCGAATTTAAACGAATTTTGAACCGAACATCTTCAAACAAGATGTTCGGTTTGTTTTTTGCTACGAAACGAGATAAATCGGACATTTCGTCCGAAACGAACCGAACTTGACAACTATGGTATGCGGTCGATCGGCCAAGGGGACCAGGTTGACCTACCACACACAGGCTGGCTCTATGGATCCTGACGAAAAACACTGTTCACTATTTTTGCTTACAACTTCCAGTCGACCGACCTAGTCAAGTCGGTCTGGATACTAAGTGAAGGATGTAGACTGGACCTGGGGTGGGTCGACCGGGTGAACTATGGGTACTCCTGGAAGGGGCCATTCTAGACCTAATTTGGATGGACTTAGGTGGGACCTTGGCTACCCCTTTGGTGACTCATTTGACTATGCGTGAGAATGTTTTAAACCGACATTTCTTCACAGTTATTCCGGTTGTTTCGGTATTCAACCTATCTCAATCGTGGACGATGTGGGGCAACGGGACACCCTCCTTTGTGTCTATGCACGAAGATGATTCACTCGGATATCGCAAACTTTAATTCCTTTCGTTGACTAAGTAGGAATGTACGAAGCTTCGGGAATAACATTGTACTTAGGACTGGATTGTCTAGTGCTTCTTATTCTGAATTGTACCATCTGGTACTTTATCTACATGTAAAGAACATGTTCGTTAGCTTTGTTTTACTTTGCTTTGGTTGGGATCACATGAAGAACTTAGATGATGGACTTAGGATCCCCTTTGTTGTTCCGTTTATTTCGATGCTTGACAGAGGTGTTGGGAATAGGTGGCTTTGATTGTAAAAGCTTTGATGGTGACTACTTATGGGAATTGAGGATTTGAAGTTAGCTTGCTAGATTGGTTCTGATCTGATGATGTAAAGTAGTCTCTCTTTCGCTTGAAGAATCTTGTTCATGCAAGAAAAGCCTAGCCCTTCACAGATGTATGATTAGGACTCCTTGTGTCAGGCACCACTCAGTTGTTAACGTCGAACACAGGTGAGACACCACTGTGATGGGACTGTTACTTTTGACTGTCTACAATTCGAATTTTGGTTGATGGATGTACACCATCAGATACCCCTTGAATAAAAGTTTTAGAGCATGTTTGGTAACGGGCGAGGAATACATAGATCTAATGAATCTTCACTACCACTGGAACAAGGATTCATCGCTGGGGATTTGTATATTTGAGGAATTCACATTGATATTATTGTGTATCGATGTATATAATTGAAAGAAATAGGGTTCGGTGTGCAAATCCACTTAAGTGAAGATTTCTAAAACTTATGGGGGATGGTCGGATCTGAAAATTCTAACAAATGAAGATTTTCATTCGTCCAAATCCTCGGGAATTTACAATTGCCAAACATGGATTTACGACAGCTCTAGGGAAACCAAAATTTTTTTCCTTAAAGATTTGGTTGCCAAACGTGACCTTAATGCTCGCTTGATTGTTGTTGGTATCCTCTTGCTTGCTTGCCGAGTTATTATCCCGTGCCTTGTCATATCTCTATCACAACTCAATGAGAGTAGGGAGGGCAATGGCACTATCCCGTGGTGATTAGCATATTTGTTCCGCCTATCTTGTTTAGATGTTCATGTTAGATTTTGTTTATTATTTGAATGCTATGCATTTCTCATGATCTTGTTTTCTCCTTTTTTTCTATTTAGTACTGCATATCTTTGATGTGTTATATATATATATATATTTAAAAATGTGTGCCTGCCGACTGTCGTGTCTGATGCTACACTTGGTGCATAGGTACCAGGTCCATTTACCTTTGGGAAAGTGGAGGCGTCGCTTCAGGCGGTTTAGCCTTACGGTGAGTACAATTTGTGTGTTAACAATATTGTCATCGTGTCCAACACACAAGTGCCTTCATACTTTTGGACAGTTAGTATTTCTTCTTCTATTGGCCAAGGTTTTCCATATGCAGTCCTGTTTTTCTCTCTTTTTTTAAAATAAATTATTTCCGGGATAGCAAATCACAATGCAAACCGTTGAAGATGCTTAGAATGTCAAACATTGTTATGGATCCATGTTTCAGCCATTGGATCATCACCAATCTCATGATATGTGAAAAATGTGAACCATTTGTATTATTTTTGTAATCTATGGGACCCAAACATAAGATCCAAACCATTAGATCTCTTTGGAAGGCTGAACACGAACATAGAGTCAAATTTCATAGCTTGACACCTCTTGGATCTCAAGAAATTTGTGAAAAACTTTCAACCATTGATTTAGTAAAGATCTATTAAATAAATCTTTGCATTACCAAACACGTTTATTTATTCTATTCTTTTTTTTATGGCTCTATTTTAGATAGGTCTATCAAAGAAAGAGTAGATATGTACAATTCACCAAAAGGTCTTTAATATGCACAGTATGTATATCTATGCATGTGCACCTAACTTTTTGTTTCAAAACTTTTATAAAATTGAGTTATACACTCAATGATGTCAACTACTACTCAACTCGGTCGCCGGGCTACGAAATTTGCCTTGGGAGGCCACTAAAACAAAAAAATAAATAAGGGGTCAATGTAAAAAGGAATAAATTTTCCTATAACAATGAGGAGTTTTTTTTTTTTTCAAATTCACGGGAAGCCATGCCCTGGTTAGTGCCCGACTCAAGAATGCAGCCTTTGTCATGACAATCATATATAACTCAAAAAATAAAAAAAATAAAAAACCTACTGATCGTATAACAAAAAATAAAACATTAGAAATATTGGTAAAGAAAAAGGGGGAAAAAAAAAACAAGATGATATTTGTAGTATAAGCAAGCGTGTATCCTCGCCGTTGTCGTTTGCAGGTAAAGTAATGAAGATGTATTTGATTAACAGGATTAAGGTAAGCGTATAGTAGGTGATTGAAAGTACGCCCAAGATGTCATCGTTGTGTTTCACACCATTTACAATGGGGCTAGAAAACACATAAAGAGGTGACGTCCCAATATCTCCATACACAATGCCGATGCTTTGATATGCTACTTTCAAGATCTTCCTCCACCCGATAGCAGTTTGCATGCTATCGGGTGGAGGAAGATCTTGAAAGTAGCATATCAAAGCATCGGCATTGTGTATGGAGACATTGGGACATCACCTCTTTATGTGTTTTCTAGACCCTTGCAAATGGTGTGAAACACAATGATGACATCTTGGGCGTACCTTCAACCACCTACTATATGCTCACCTTAATCCTGTTAATCAAATACGTTTGCATTACTTTACCTGTAAACGACAACGACGAAGGTACACACTTGCTTATACTACCAATATAATCATCTTGTTTTTTCTTTTTCTTTTTCTTTACCAGTATTTCTAATGTTTTATTTTTTGTTATATGATCACTAGGATTTTTTATTTTTTTTAGTTATATATGGTTGTCACTGGGCGATAAACGGGGCATAGCTTCCCGTGAATTTGAAAAAAAAAAAAAAAAAAAACTCATTGTTATAGGAAAATTTATTCCTTTTTACATTGACCCCTTATTTATTTTTTTGTTTTATATAGTGGCCTCCCAAGGCAAATTTCCTAGTCTGGCCACCGAGTTGAGTCGTAGTTGACATCATTGAGTGTATAACTCAATTTTATAAAAGTTTTGGAACAAGAAGTTAGGCGCACATGCATAGATATACATACATGCATATGTGCATATTAAAGCCTTTTTGGTGAATTGTACATATTTGATTATATTAATTTTAATATAAAATTTATCGCATACTAAGCTTGATTTTACAAGCGAATGTCTCTCCTTAAGTCTCTAATAATTTTATACTACCACAATAACCCATGCTAAGAACGGGCATATTTAGAAATGAAATTTATAGCAACATACATAAAAATCAATTAAAAAGAAATTCAAATCACATAGAATCGTCCTCAAACACTTACTGACAGAAAATAATAGAAAAGAGGATTATGACAATACCTTTTTTTTTAATCCAAGAGTGTGGTATAGAAATGAAGTAAGAGAAGGTGGGTGGGAATGAAATAGCATACATAGAGTAAGTGTGTATGAGATTTGGAATGAAAATAAAGTTGTTGACTGCTGGTTAAAATTAGTAGTTCCGGTGAAAATTAGCTTTAAAACGCGGGGACGTGGGGAATACGTAGGGACGTTAACTTTTGGGCGGCGGCTTATAAAACATGGGACTAACCAAAATGAAAGGGAACTAACTCAATAGTAGCCTTCTAGAACTTACTCATAGTCATGTACACTATCCATGGCCAAACAAAGAGCCTGGTTGAAGACATAAAGCATAACAACATCAGAAGCAGTTACAACACCTGGCCTTGATAAATAAGTAAGCCCGTGATGTTACTTAATATGGGAATCGCAGATATTTGTTGTTTTAAGCCAAAACCAGTGCTGATATGCACACGGAGGAGAAAAAATAGTAATGGGGTATTTCTTACAAGCTTTATCACAAATATTTTATATGCATATATAGATAAAACATTACGATCTCTACTCTGGATGGCATTGATTAGAGATTGCTGTAATGCTATAGCGCCATACATTTGACAAGCATTTGATCAAATTTCAATCAATTAAGAAATAAAAAGATGAAATGCATATGCATACTAGAATAGAGATTGATGGGGTATTTGCAGAGACAGAGTTGTATGCAGTAACGGCCCAATGAGACCAAAGTCTGAAATCAATGACTCCAAACCAAAACCCATCTATGAAATTAGTACATTAATCTCTAACCCAACACCCAAATGTATATTGAAATTTAAAATTAATTCCTTAATCTCTGCCCATGACATCATCATCATGGATGGCCATATTGGTATCTGAATTTCAGAGCAAAAGATTCAGAGAGAAGGGCGTGTGCTAGCGGGTGGGGGGGGGAGAAACCACATCAAAATGATTTTGGGAGTAGTTCTTTTTCTGTACAAAGACAACTTTCTGTATGGTGATTATCACCATGCCATTAGTTATTTTTCTTTCTTTTGGCAGTAGAAAACATCGAGATTTGTATGGTGGTCATATGTGGCGTTCAAAAACATGAAATAGTTGGCAGGCGCATATGATTACAATCAATAGATGGAAGCAATCAGAAAAAGCATTTTCACGCGAAAAAATCAGAATTAGGGAAGTACCTATTATCAGATTTCCAAAGAAGACACAGTAGAGAGGAAAATGGAAAGACCGGTAGATAAGGCGCAGAAGTGAGTTGGAAGAGGAGATGTTGCAGTAGTGGAAAAAATTGGATCATTCAGTGGTTGCTTCATTAGAAAGTATTGCATGAGGGAGTTACGAGGAAGGAGACGTGGGGGGAGAACGTGAGTGTTGCATCATAGGGAATAAATAGTGGGAGAGATTGTAAGCACTTTAAGAGGCATACATATAAGTTACAATAAAAATATCCCAGAGTGGTAAAAATCACCTAAAAAGCCCTTCCAGCTTGGTGTAGTATTATGGGTTGGGTTCTAGTTAGAATTGGGTTGGTGAATTGTACATATCTACTCTTTCTTTGACAGACCCATCTAAAAAAGAGCCATGAAAAAAGAGACTAGAAAAAAAAAAAAAAAAAAAAAAAAAAAAAAAAAAAAAACGTATTTGGTAATGCAATGATCTATTTTAAATAGACCTTTTTTAAATAAATGGTTGAAAGTTTTTCACAAATTTCTTGAGATCCAAGGGGTATCAAGCTATGAAATTTGATCACATAGTCGTGTTCAGCCTTCCGAAGAGATCTAACGGTTTAGATCTTGTGTTTGAGGCCCACAAATTATAAAAATAATACAAATGATTCACATTTTTCACATATTTAGAGATTGGTGATGATCCAATGGCTGAAACTTGAATCCATATAAATGTTTGACCTTCTAAGCACACTACAAGAAAAACTACAATTAGCGTGGGCCACTGGCCATCGCTAAAACATAGATTGGCCCCTACTAAAAGTTATAGTGGTGGCCAGATCGGCCCCTGCAAGTAGACACCAGAGAGAATGTGGGTGTGGGTCGCCACTATTAATCTTTTCTGCAGAGCCTCCGGCCGCCGGTAAAAAGTTTCGCAGGTAGATTAAACATCAAAAATATCTTTTAGTGGGGGTCGTTGGCCGCTTGTAAAAGTAAGATAAAGTTAGTCATTATATATAAGTAAATGTTTTAGAGACGGTCAGGTGTCCTCCGCTAAAAGTGATTTAAAAAAAAAAGTAAAATATTTTTAATAAAATAACTTCAATTCCATTTCATGTACAGAACCTGTTTCTTGTACATAAACCTGTTTAAGTCAATACAGAAAAAGTATACCAAAAATTAAAAAAACTACTATTTATAACAATTTAAATTGTGGATTTTATTCAGTACTTAAAACCAAATGTAACAAGACCCATCTCCAATTTCTCGTAGTCTACTTGAATAACGATTGAGGTTATAACACAAGATAGCCTTTTGAACAACCAACACCCTACATATGACATTCTCACCCAATTTCATGTTATACAAATATGGTAGCAAATCCCTCTAAAACCATCACTGCCACCTTAACTCTGCAGCTTCATTTCTTCATGGAAGGGCCTTCACCTTCGTTTTAGTCATCATCTCTTGCAATCATCAAGACAACATCCGAATAGTTGCAATTACAGTTGTTAAAGCTGAGTTGGCTAACACATTTTTTGACATCACCTTAGTTGAAGATAATTACATTTCAATGTTAATTACTCTAAAGCTTTGGCAACTACAAGGGCTATCTGATTCCAAGATACTTTAATTTCTTATTTAGTTCATCACCTGATTGAAACACATCATTAAGGGTGCCATTACTACAGCATGTATAGAAAAGTAAATGTTGCCTATGCTCCACACAACTGATCAAAAGATGATAATAATACTAATAAATAACACTGTTATAATAATAAATAATTAGATAATAAATTACCGTAGATTCAAAGGAAGGTTAAAAAAACCATGGTGATCAAATGAAATTCAATGGAAAATGATACCATATAATGACATCAGAAACAGTGATCTGACATGCTCTTTAGCGCACTATTGCTAGTTTAGTTTAAAAAGCCATGAACATGGGCCCTAAAACATCATCATCTAGGATTGTTCCGTCCTAAATGTAACTTTACCAAAAAGGCATACAAAACCACACTTTTAGGTTTCAACTTTTCACCAAAAGCACTTGAACTAGTTGTTGAACTCAAAAAAAACGTTGCTCAAAATTATAATTCTCAACTCATCACTAATAGATGACTTATGGACGATCAAGCTCATATCACCAATAGAGGACCTATGGAAGATCAAACTCATATCACCAATATTCTCTGTTTCCCACTTATCACATAGGAACACATCAATTCAAGCAATAAAACCGCCCAATCTAAATATAATATATCAAATATATTGAATGCATTTAACTGACTATTACCTGAAATACTTCTGAACTATATTTTGTACACCTGAAACACATTTAAGGATATTTCTTCCAATGAAATCAAGTAGTAATAGTACGAGGATGTAGATGGAAAATGAAAGCTAGATTGATGAGTGTTTAAGAACTTATTTTCCTAACAGAGGTATAGTAATGATAAACAATATGCAGAAATTGCCTTGAAATTGGGGAAGAAATCAGGGCACCGACAGGTCCACAAAAGTGGGTGCTTAGGTGCAACTCTCAGGCAATGGGGTTGATCAGCAAAGCTCTCCATCTGCATGGAAAAACAAATTGAAGAAACTGTTGGTCCTTTCAATATTTTAGACAATGTCATGTATTTATAGATGTAGTATAAAATCTGGCTTCAGTTTAAGAATATAACATAACTTTAAAAAAAAATTGAACCAACTTATGACTTATTTTGAAGATGCAATGCAAAGATTTAATGAGCATACCATGTTGGAAAATTCCATCATGTGGGGCCACACATGTAAATATTAAATGTGTTATGCTATCTTTGGTTAAGCCTAAATTAAAGTGATCTAATTAAGACTTAAAGTTCTAAGGCTTAAGGGTATAATTGTCATGGGATTAATGTGTAGATACCAGAATGCTATATCTAATTTGATGAGGGGCCAAATTAGAAATAGCAAACTTATGATATTCTTATTATTATATATTAGGGTTATGGTCCCCAATTCATATGGTGAATTCCTATTCTCTCTGACATCCCATCATCAGAAAGAATCAAGAGGGTTTTCTCTGGATAGCCATATTGGATTGGAAGATCAATAGCCTGCGAAGAAGATCACGTCATGGATCAAGGTATGTTTCCGCATTACATCTCTCAATGATTTGACGTGGAGGATCTTAGATGATTAAAGTTTACAGATCTATATGATTATTGTTTTTCCTTACAATGGTATCAGAGCATCTCCATGTTAAGCCATTGGGAATCTAGTTTTTTTTTTTATTTTTGTTTTTATTTTTATTTTTCTGATCAAGATCAAAACTGTTGGAATACAAATCGATCTTGGATCTAGATGTTTCTTCTTCTTCGGTTTCTTCGTTGTCTTCTTCATCAAGGAATACTGGTTTTATGGTTACTATTTCGTTTTCTCTTCTGTATGCTGTCATTGAACCCATTGTTTGCCATGGATCAAGTGCACCAATCGTAATCATGACCATAGATCTTTAAAGGGGGGCTTGGGCGACCATCATAGCACAGCCTGATCTTGTTTTTGATCAAGCGGGTCCCATGCTTCCGCTGCCTCAACATCCCAGATGGATGTTCTGTAACAGAACATGATGGAACCAATCATGAAAGGGGCTGACGTTTGTGGGACCCATCAGTGGACCTCATCAAAGATCACAACCCCACATCTTGAAGGGGACCCAGGGGCGATCATGTTGGTGGTGGCCCCATGCAGAGTGGACCCCATCTGCCCGTTCATCCAATGGTTATAAGTTTCTACAATATATTAAGTTCACCGATCTCTGTTACAGAACGTTTTTTGTTTTTGGGAAGATGATGGGTGGTATGGTGGTCCGCGGGAGCACATGTTTTGGTGGTCCAAGGTATTATGATGATGGTTGGTATGGTGGTCCGTGGGAACACATGTTTTGGTGGTCCAATAAAAAAATAAATAAATAAATAAATAAAAACATATATAGTCTTTTGTATGTTGTGACAATTGGAGAGAACTAATTGGTTTTCTTCAACGCCAATTCAAATATTTTATGGTATATCTTTTATGGTTAAATAAAATAGTTCATTATTCTAAATGGGCTAATTGAAACAACATGTCACTAAAGTGACCTCTCTTGTGTAGATTGTTCATGAGGAATATTGGATGTTTGTGTGTGTGTAGATTCATGCGGGTCTTAGTCGGCCCAAAGGAAGGTTAATACTTGGCCGAATTGCACACACACCTGTGGTGGTAAACATGTGACGATTACACAGTTTTTTACATGTGAATAATAAGTCAATCCAAAGATAGATTTATTATTTGACATGAATTATTCTCAATGTTTGATCACTACAACAAGAGTACCATTCACAATTAATATTATTGTCCAAAGACTTGATATTAATGTTGTGCTAGGTACCTTGCGATGAGACTTACCATTATTTGAATTTATTGATTATAGTATTTGGTTGATAACATGAGCATGCTTGTCTGTTTGTTTTTTTGTTCTCTTTACAGCTAGTGTTTCTACTATATCTGCTAATATCAACTCAATACCTGTACTTAATGGGACCAACTTTAAGGATTGGAAAGAGAACATAGAAATTGTTCTCGGCTGCATGGATTTAGACCTTGCACTACGGATTGAGCAACCCGCTTCTCTTACGGATGCAAGTTCTCCTGATGACAAAAGGAACTTTGAGAAGTGGGATCGCTCAAATCGCATGAGTCTTATGATCGTCAAGCGCGGCATTCCAGAGGCATTTAGGGGTGCGGTATCTGACAAGATAACCAAAGCCAAAGAGTTCCTAACTGAAATTGAAAAGCGTTTTGTGAAAAACGATAAGGCAGAAACAAGCACGCTTTTGCAAAGCTTGATTTCTATGAAGTACAATGGCAAGGGGAACGTACGGGAGTACATTATGGGAATGTCTCTTATTGCTTCTAAGCTTAAGGCACTAAAGCTCGAGCTGTCTGACGACCTGCTCGTGCATTTGGTATTAATATCACTTCCTGCACTATACAGTCAATTTAAGGTCAGTTACAACTGTCAAAAGGAAAAATGGACTCTTAATGAGCTCATTTCTTACTGTGTACAAGAGGAAGAGAGATTGAAGCAAGACAGGACCGAAAGTGCTCATTTGGCTAGCACCTCTAAGGATAAGGGCAAAAAGAGAAAGAATAATGAAGTTGCTAAGGGTCCAGCTCAAAAGAAACAACAGCAAGACAAAGAGAGTTGTTTCTTTTGCAACAAGCCTGGACATGTAAAGAAGGACTGTACCAAGTATCATGCTTGGCGTGCCAAGAAAGGTACATTTCTTACTTTGGTCTGTTCTGAGGTAAATTTAGCTTCAGTACCTAGAAACACGTGGTGGTTAGATTCTGGTGCTACTACTCACATCAGTGTTTCTATGCAGGGTTGCCTGAGTTACCGAAAGCCAAGTGATGCTGAAAGACACATCTTTGTGGGCGATGGCAAGTCGGTAGAAGTAGAGGCAATAGGGCATTTTAGGTTGTTGTTAGGAACTGGTTATTTTTTGGATCTATTAGATACTTTTATTGTACCGTCTTTTAGACGGAATTTGGTTTCAGTTTCTTTATTGGACAAGTTTGGTTATTTTTGTTCATTTGGAAACAATCAATTCAGTTTATCTATCAATTCAAATGTTGTTGGAACTGGTTTTTTATGTGTATATGACAACTTATATTTGCTTGATACAATTATTGCTTATAATGAATCCTTGCATATGGAATCACGAGGCACTAAACGCAAACTGAGTAAAGATAATTCAGCCTCATTATGGCACAAACGCTTAGGTCACATCTCTAAGACTAGAGTTGAGCGACTTGTGTCTGATGGGATTTTAGATTCCCTTGACTTTACAGATTTTGATGTTTGTATTGCTTGCATCAAGGGAAAACAGACCAAAATGAAGAAATTAGGTGCCAATAGAACTAAAGACGTTTTAGAATTGATACACACAGATATCTGTGGACCGTTCCCTACGGCTTCCTGGAATGGCCAACAGTATTTTATATCATTCATAGACGATTACTCTCGCTATGGGTACCTATTTCTCATTCATGAGAAGTCACAGTCTTTGGACGTGTTCAAAACATTTAAAGCTGAAGTTGAGAACCAACTCAACAAAAGAATAAAGTGTGTCAGGTCTGACCGTGGTGGTGAATACTACGGTAGATATGACGGTTCAGGTGAACAACGTCCAGGACCATTTGCTAATTTCCTAGAGGAATGTGGGATCGTCCCACAGTACACCATGCCAGGGTCACCTAGCATGAATGGTGTAGCTGAAAGGCGAAATCGGACTCTTAAGGATATGGTAAGGAGTATGATTAGTCATTCCTCTCTACCAGAGTCACTCTGGGGAGAAGCACTCAAAACAGCAGCTTATATTCTGAATAGAGTGCCAACTAAAGCAGCTGCAAAAACACCTTATGAGCTTTGGACAGGTAGAAAGCCCAGTCTAAAACATTTTCACATTTGGGGATGTCCAGCTGAGGCAAGGCCTTACAGGCCACATGAAAAGAAATTGGGCTCCAAAACTATAAGCAGCTACTTCATTGGCTACTCTGAGCGATCTAGGGGCTATAAGTTTTATGATCCCACACTTAGGTCAATTTTTGAGACGGGAACTGCAACGTTTTTTGAGGATGTTGAGTTTGGGGGGAGAAATAAGGTTAGAGACATTGTCTTTGAGGAAGAATCGGTTTCGATTCCCACTATTGCTTTTGACAATGTGCAGGTTTCTATACCTGTCAATGATCAAGAAGCGAATCCGGATCCTCAACAAGAAAATGTTAATCAAACCCTCATTCAAGATGAGATAATTGTTCCTGAGGAACAAACTCAACAACCTCAAGAACCAGTGCCATTAAGGCGATCCACTAGAGAAAGGAGAAATGCTATTCCGGATGATTTTTTCGTATTTCTCCAAGAACATGAGGAAGAAACAGGAATGGTAGAAAATGATCCAATCAACTTCCATCAAGCCATGCAAGGTTCCAATTCTCAGAAGTGGATTGCTGCCATGAATGAGGAGTATAAGTCTATGCAAGACAATAAAGTTTGGGAACTTGTCCCATTACCAGAAGGTGCGAAGCCCATTGGTTGTAAATGGATTTTTAAAACCAAAAGGGATTCGAATGGTAATGTGGAAAGGTATAAGGCTCGTCTTGTAGCTAAAGGCTTTACTCAAAAGGAAGGGATTGACTTTAAAGAGACTTTCTCTCCAGTTTCATCGAAAGACTCTTTTAGGACAATCATGGCACTTGTTGCACATTTTGATCTTGAGCTTCGTCAAATGGATGTCAAGACAGCGTTTCTCAATGGTGACATTGACGAAACAATTTATATGGCACAGCCAGAAAACTTTGAGTCGGGAGACCCAAAGAATATGGTCTGTAAATTGACAAAGTCGATCTATGGACTCAAGCAAGCTTCTCGTCAGTGGTATCACAAATTTCATCAAGTGATTATCTCGTTTGGTTTTGAGACAAACGCTGTTGATAATTGTGTGTATCACAAATTCAGTGGGAGTAAGCACATATTCCTGGTTTTGTATGTCGATGACATACTGCTTGCCACAAATGATATAGGCATGTTGCATGAAACAAAGAGATTTCTATCAAAGAAATTTGAGATGAAAGATCTTGGTGACGCCTCCTTTGTCTTAGGGATCCTGATACAACGAGATCGCTCTCGGGGTATTCTTGGATTATCACAAAGAAGCTATATCGATAAAGTACTCAAAAGGTTTGGCATGCAGGACAGCAAACCAGGTGACACCCCTGTCTCTAAGGGAGACAAGTTCAGTCTAAATCAGTGCCCTAAAACTAACCTTGAAGTTAAGGAAATGCAGAAGATTCCCTATGCATCAGCTGTAGGGAGTCTAATGTATGCTATGGTGTGTACGCGTCCGGATATTGCGTACATTGTTGGTATGTTAGGCAGATATTTAAGCAATCCTGGGATGGATCATTGGAAAGCAGTCAAGCGGGTTATGAGGTATTTACAGAGAACAAAAGATCATATGCTCACATATAGGAGATCGGATCAGTTGGAGATCATAGGGTATTCCGACTCCGATTACGCTGGATGCCAAGACAGTATGAAATCCACATCAGGCTACATCTACCTGTTAGCTGGTGGAGCTATATCTTGGAGGAGTGCCAAACAGACACTCGTAACTGATTCCACCATGGCAGCAGAGTTTGTAGCATGCTATGAGGCATCCAACCATGGAATATGGCTGCGGAATTTTGTCACTGGGCTGCGAATTTTGGAGGGTATTGAAAGACCACTCAAACTATATTGTGACAATAAGTCAGCAGTGCTATATTCCAACAACAATAGGAGTTCAATTAGATCAAAACATATTGTCATTAAGTTCCTAGTTGTGAAGGAGAGAATACAGGATGGACAGATATCCATAAAGCACATTGGGACAAACTCCATGATTGGGGATCCGCTTACAAAGGGATTACCACCTAAGGTCTTTCATGAGCACACCGCTCATATGGGTGTTATTTTGTGTGAGGATATCACATTATAGTGGGAGTTTGTATTTTTTATTTTATTTTATTTTATTGCTTTATGTTTGATTTTGGAGATACTTATGCATTTATGTATTTGGATATTTTTCTGATCAGAAAATAAAGTATTCAGTTTATGTCATTCTGTCACATTGTGTTAAATATTGATCTCACTAAGGAATACAGTAGGACCAGTTGGAAATAGACATGTATAGATCACATTGCATGTACTTTCCATGCTACGCATCCATGATTGATCTATGTCATTTGGTTATATTGTTGTATGTGACCATTGATGGGTTTAGTCATTTTAAGTGTGACGAAAACCGCTTTGATCCTATAACGGTATAATCAATGGACGCGATTGTTCGGATATATCCTAAGATTATGATAGCAAACTTTTGGAGCTCATACAGTCATACACATTTGTTAAGTTACATATATGGCCCAGTGGGAGATTGTTGGAAAATTCCATCATGTGGGGCCACACATGTAAATATTAAATGTGTTATGCTATCTTTGGTTAAGCCTAAATTAAAGTGATCTAATTAAGACTTAAAGTTCTAAGGCTTAAGGGTATAATTGTCATGGGATTAATGTGTAGATACCAGAATGCTATATCTAATTTGATGAGGGGCCAAATTAGAAATAGCAAACTTATGATATTCTTATTATTATATATTAGGGTTATGGTCCCCAATTCATATGGTGAATTCCTATTCTCTCTGACATCCCATCATCAGAAAGAATCAAGAGGGTTTTCTCTGGATAGCCATATTGGATTGGAAGATCAATAGCCTGCGAAGAAGATCACGTCATGGATCAAGGTATGTTTCCGCATTACATCTCTCAATGATTTGACGTGGAGGATCTTAGATGATTAAAGTTTACAGATCTATATGATTATTGTTTTTCCTTACATACCAATCTTAGATGAACATACCAATCCAAGAATTCGGCAAGAGATTCTTAAACGAAGCTTGAATTTGATGGAAAGAACAAGTGGCTAGTTCTACTCATTAAACCCATGTAACAAATGAAGGATTAACATGCATAGTGCATCTAAGCTGAATATTCACATTTATAAGACAGATAAATCAAGTAAATGATAAATGGAAACGAATGCAGTTAACTAAGAAACATGAAAACATACCTTCAAGATCACATGTGAATCCTCAGTGTAAAATTTCCCATAACAAGACTTTGGTACTGGCACAGGATGAAAACTCTCAATTCTCAATATCCTCTATATCATTTTGTCAAGGGTTTCAAATTGGAAAATACATTTTAACTGATAGAGCAATTGAAAATAATATAAATATGCTTAGCTGCAGAGAAAATAACCACACCAAAGTTTTTTGATGGATTCAAATGCAGAGAGCATTTTCCTGTCAGGATAGAACTCACAAATTAAACATGGATTTATACTCTGTTTATCATAACCGATGACGAGTTGTGTAGATAGACTACTGAAGCCCACCGACCGTATCCAATGATGTTAATCCAAGGCTGCAGCACAAATTATTCAATTATTCATCCACTAGAAATACTATCATCTTTCAAAATATAGACAGGAATTCTCTGAACTATTGGTTATCAGTGCTTAATATTACTCTGTGTACAAGGTATTTTAGTTCTCTGAGGCTACCCAAAAATCCTTAGAAATTAGCCTCTACCTAAGGGACGTGCTACCTCACTCGAGGTCTTCTTCCCTCACCAAAGGACTCCCTTACCTCACCCGAGGTCTACTCCCTCACTAGAGGGTTTGGGTCCCAGCCCCCTAAGCTGGGTACCAAAAAAATAAAAATAAAAAGATTAGCCTCTACCATAAGCATCCTTGTCCAAATGTGTCCCAGACTCTTAATATAGACTATCTACAACTCATATACTCTCTTCATCTCTTGTTTAGTTTTCTTCCTAAAATCTTTAGAATAATTTTTTATTTATTTTTTTTTTTTTAAAAAGGAGAGGCTTTTAGAACACATTGATTTCAAGTGTTTCTACTTTTTTGTGCTAAGTGGTCAGAAATGGTTGTAACTGAAAGTTAAGGATGTCCTATTTATAACCTTTTATTAGTAGCGTCATAGAAAATTTTATCTCTGTTGTTTTTAAGAGCATTTAAGATAAAGAAATGAAATGTCTTGGCCATGTAAATGTGCAACATATCTACAAACTACATGCTCACACAATTTTATGCTAATACGATACCAAGAAATGCACCGTGATGTCAACATCCATCCCGACACATTGGTTTCCAATTCAGACCCTCACCAAAAGAATTTGCAACCTGCTGCCCATAAGGTGGGAAAAATGCATTACTCCTAGAGCGTGGGCGTGATGGGTTTAAAGGATTAACCTTTAATATAGACATCTCTGTTCTTCCAAACCTTTAAGCTGGTAAACTCACCTCAGCACCCACCTATACCCAACCTCCAAGCCAACCTTGAAAACTCACCCAAACAGAACCCAACCTTCAAGCCAAACAACCCTTTTTTTTTTCCTGAAAGGTAACAATCCATTAATCATCCCACCATGCTCAGCCTGCAATCTGACAAAGAGAAAAAAACTGTCTACCCATTTGTATTATCTCAACGCTCTCCATTTGTCCATCGCAACTAATCACACCATCACCATCACAGGATACACAACCCATACAAAAATAAATAAATCACAACCATACAAACACATTTACAACCTACATTTACAGAAAAGAAAAAAAAATGATCAGACCTGAGATGGTTGCAGAAACTGTGAGCAGAGAGGGTTGCAGAGATTGAACAGAGAGGGTTGCAGACCTGGGGAAGAATAAAGGAGGAATGATGAGAAGAAAAAATAAAACAAAAAGAACAACACCACCAACAAAAAGAAAAAGCGACAACCAATCAAATTTGTCTAGAATGGGTGGAGGTGTCTGATTGTTAAGTCCCACTTTCAGAATTTGGGTACAGAGAGCCCAATTCAGATACTGCAAGAAAGACCAAATTAGAAAACAAGAACAAAAACACACATATCACATTTGACATCTGCACTTTGGCAGAAACTCATCATAACGCTGATTTCGTGGACAACTTATGATTCCTGCTTACTCAGTTGTATACACTAAGCATTGGTTGGCAGTGCAGAGAAAGAGCTGCCAAGGACTCTTTTTTCTTACTCTATGTATCACATTTGACATCTGTACTTTGGCTTCTTTTTTTTTTTCCAGATTGATGTTACCACTCAAGCAGTTACAGATGCCAGTTTTTTGTTCTTGTAAAAATCAATCCTACTTCAAATTTATTACCAATTCCAGTTTTCTTATGCACATTTGTTGAGAATATATTTTATTAATGCTTTCATCAAGATTCTGTTTCAGATTAGCTGTATCCTCTTTCTTCTTTCTTTTGCAAATAAGCAATTAATTTGTCACAGAACATATAAATCAGAAGTTCTTGAAGACCATAGCAATCGGTTTATGTCACGAAACATGGAGTAATAATTCTTGAACAGAAGCAACAAAGCATATCGGTCAGAAACATGCTATAGCATAATTACTCAAGTCCAACATGAAAGATCCCAAGAACTAAAATTCGAACAGCTCTAGTACCCAAGGTTGTGTTCAGCCAATCCATGATCCCAAAGATCATTCGGTCATGTTGCTTAAGTCAAGTCCTCTTCTAGTTAAGAGTCTTGAAGTTATGGGTTTGAACCCAACTCACTATTAGATATGGGTGTTTAAAATCTAACTCCTCATTCAGCTATGGGTTTAGTGCCCTAGATTCAATTCAGTCATGGCACTTCTCGATATCAGCAAATACAAATCAAATAAAGCAATTAACAATGTATTCATCAAAGGGTTGAACAAAAATCTTTCAACAATGAATGAGTTTTCAAGATGTCGTCAAATGCTACCACGTCTAACAGGAGTTTTACCCAAAGGACTGACCGGACCTGATTCCAAAGAGCTGAGGTGAGAAAGAGAGATCACAGTAAGAGGGAGAACCGTCTCGGAGATAGGACATTTCTGCGAGGAAAATAGGGCAAAGACAGAGCAGAGCACGGGAGAGGGAGAGGAACATAAGAGTAGAGCGGGAAGCAGAGGAAAGGGCAGCATTCGAATTTCAGAGAAAATTTTAACTTTTACCCGTGCCTAAAAATAACTTTTACTGGGGCTCAAGTCAAGGCCGCCGCTGAAACTAACTTTTACCCTAAAAAAAGTTGGCCGCCGCTATAAGTTAACGGGTAAAAATCCAAAATTTTCCCACAAAAAATTAGTGTTATCGAAGGAAAGTTTTTACCCACAACCACTATTATGGATGCCACTGTAAGTTACTAGAAATTGATGTTTAGCGAGGGGGTCAACTGCAGCTGCCACTATAAATGACCTATAGCAGCAATTTAGAGAGGCAAGGCCGCCGCTAAAAGTATATTTTCTTGTAGTGGCATTTTCAACAGTTTGGTTATCCCGGAAATAATTTAAAAGAGAGAGAGAAACAAGACTATCTATAGACTAATCCAAAATTAAGCATGTTACATCATAGGTTGATATTTGTTCGCAAATTTCTCGAGACCCACTAGGTATTTAGCCTTGAGAATTGACCTTATAGCTATGTTCGGCCTTCCAAAGAGATCTAACGGTTTGTATCTTGTGTTTGAGGCTCATAGTCATATTTGATCTTCTGAACATTTCCAAGAGTTTAGATCCTGATTTACTGTCTCAAATCTTTTTTTAAAAAAATTCAAAAACAGACTGGGACGTTGTGGGTTTGAGAGTACTATCCATCCACCTTTTATTTTTCTCGTCTACTTTTCAAGTGCATTCATAAGAGGGTTGTAGTTTCAAGAGGCCTTGCTCTCTACTTCTCTAAAGTGGACAGAGGGTAGAAACGACTGCTATATGCTCTAATTTTCCAAGCCTCTGCATGCTTTATACATTTAGTCAAAAACAGCCTCGAAATTGAGATGCCAAACAGGAACTAAGCTTAATCAAAGGATGTGTTTGCATGTTAAACTAGCTTTTTGAGAGAGTTCAATCTTTTGTGTTAAATTTTTTTCGCAGTTCTCATATCATGCATGTACTGAAATAGTTTTTATCAGATCTTACGAAAAAACAAGTTCAGAGTTCCGACTCAAGAGTATAGAGCAGTTTCCTCCGGTCTTATACAAGGAAGTTGCAGTGTATCCACATTTCATTGTCACCTTCCCAAACTACAGAAAATAAAACATTAGAAGTTGAAGTCTTCGTTTCTCAATGAGAACTTCATCGGTACAAGTTGTCTACTTTCATTCTCTTAGAGCTAGAATTCAGACCAAGAATGTCAAGTGGTGCAAATTTATTTATTAATTATCAGATGACTTGACTCATAGATTTTTCTTACACATACATACACCCATAAACATTCAAATCATCCACCAATTCTCATTTTTTAATGATAGGGAATCCTTCGCCAACCCAGCCTTCTGACAAGCAAGGACTATACGCTTGGGAGTACAAAAATGGCCGCACACATTGTACCCCATTTTGATAAGCAAGGACTATTCTATGGAGAGTACATTCATGGCCACACACATAGTAACCGGGAAGGGGGGTCCAAATTTGACACTCTTCCCACAATTAATCCCCATCGATTGGAATTAGAAAATAATTATCCCTTTTTAAATTCACTAAACTTCAGTACCATAAATTAAAGATTTTTTTCTTCCTTTTTTTCTTTTTTTGTGTTACAAAAATTAAGGAGTTGTAAGTCCTTATGGCACCCACTTGGACAATCATGGGAGCATACTGTGATGAAAGGGTCTTATATATTTTTAAATATGGTTTTGAGAAAAATAATCTATCTCAATAAGATCATCATAACCATTGATTTATGGGCCTTAATGTTTCGTTGAGCCGTTCCGCCTTGTACCTATGTACATCCTGCTAAAGTGAAAAAACATGTTTTAACAGCGAAGTGGGTGGAGTTACTTATTTATAAAGTGAGTTTTAGGAAAAGCCCATTTAAAAATTTAATTGCCAAACAGGCTTCTAATTACTTTTCAGTTTTTTCAAAGTACGAAGCCCCTGTAAAGGTCTACCTTAGAAAGCCAAAAAAGCCCCTTTAATGATCCGAACCAAACACAGCCTACATGGTCTAAGGTAGAGCTCTACAGGAGCCACTGAAGTTTTTTCTGAAGTGTTTCAATTCCTTTCCATACAGTGAAGGGAGGAAAGCCATTTCAACTGAAAGGGAATGTGTTTACCAAAAAAAAAAAAACTGAAAGGGAATGTATTCAGAAATCTGGTTAGGAAGTGTGCTTTCTTCAACCTACATACAGAGATCCCATGGTGACTTATCTTTTGTTTGGACGCAAAAGATATTAGTGGCCCTACCATACTCATTTCCATTATCTAAATGGTCTTTGTATCTTGGGCAACATCATAGATGCTAAGAAGCAGTTCTTTTGTCAAGTGATTCATACAGGTGAGGGTCCATCTTTCATTCATCCAAGAAGTTTACTAGTTGTTCCCACCTTGGAGGAAGAGGATAAAAATATTCACTATTGTAAGACCCAAATCGTCATGTTGAAAATTGAATATGAACCATTGGCAATCTCCACATGAAAAGTTATCTGGTAATATAGTTGCTGGGTCTTCTACAAAACAAAAATTGCTAGAACACACAAACAATCTAAACTAATCTGTTCATTTGAAGATTGTCAAATAAAAACGAACATAAAAAACAATGGAAGGTGCAAAAACAAAGTTCTCTGTTTAAGTGAAGTTGAACAAAGGTCTCCATTAGACTATTTATTTCTTTAGCACTATTCTTCTAGAGCTCGTAAGTCATACCAACCTTCAACAGACGCTTGTGTGGGATATTAAGCACTTCATCTCTCTCCCTTATGTTCCTCCTCAAAAGATTATATGCATAGTCTATCAAAATCCTCCTTCCAAAATGAGACCCTTTTGATGCCACCACCTCAGTCTTCCCTAAAAGATGAACTATTCCTGCACTGTACTCTCTCTCTATCAACTCTACCTTCTCCTTTATTGCCTCTTCTCTCTTATTTTCTTGCTCTTTGTTAACCTCCTCATCTTTAGCCATTCCATCATCTGATTCGCCACCATCTGGGACATCCTTATTATTGGGTTTAACATGTGATAATTGCAATTCTTCTCTTATAAACTCCTTCAATCGGTCGACCAATGTCCTCTCAAAGGACTCATGCTCATGCAAGTCTGTGTACCCATACCTTACAACGCAACGAAAGACTCCAAGCTCTCGCAGGTTGATAAGGCGGAGTAGGAAGCGCTCATCCGGGAGGACCTTGCTTATTGGAAGGGATTTGATAGAGACAAAAATGAGGACTGAGTGCAACGATGGCACATTATCGACCTAGTGTTTGAAGATGGGTGGGACTCCTTGGACTAGATCTGAGTAGAAGAGAGCAATGCCCGGCAGACGATGGAAGTTGACGTTGGCCACAATCTCCCTTAGATTTTCAGGAGAGAGCTTGTTAACTAACTCAAAAGGTATATTTCTTGCGATATACATAATTCCACACAGACATTACAATCATGAGGAATGCTGATAAAGCTAATGGAAGGTACCCTCCTTCTGTGAACTTGTAGAGAACCGACGTCAGATAAAGAAGCTCCACTAAATATATTGTGAAGACATACAATATTACTATGAGGATATTTGTCTTCCATATCATTAACATTACCAGCACCAACAATGTTGATGTTATTGACATAACAGATACCACTGCTATTCCTGCACAAAACAGAGTAAGTTGTAGATATGAATCAAGTTTTACTATTCCCCTCTTCACTATGAAAGCCCGATTTGCATCATCCAAACTTGCTTTTTTTTCAATCAGTTTACTTTAAAATCTAGTTACTTGCAACTCAATTTACAAACAAACTCATGAGGTTGTTTGAACCCAAATTTATTGGTAAATTGAGTAAATTTCAATTTGTTTATAAAGATCCAAATAGTGTTAGGGAGTCTAGCTTTCTAGTTTTCCATTTACTCAGGGACTAAGATGAAACTTTGTGTTCATAAAGCCCTTCTCTATAAATAGATAACGAAGTAGGATTTTTTATTTTTTATTATTTTCCTTAGACCTGTTCCCCTCAAAAAAGAAAGTCATGCCAATTGTTCTAGCTGGGTGTGAGCCCTCCCTTCTATTTTCTTTTAAGACTTTTCGTAATCGCAACAGTACATGGATCAAAACATGAATCATTGGAAAACTAGAAAAAAAATAATCCTAATTAACAAAAACACCTGGCCATAAAGCTCCTCGGTATTTTGTCACTAAATACTTCTTTCAATATGTCACTTTGACTGCTCCATTGCAAGTTATTACTGGTCTCTTTTAACAACCCAGGGTGTACAACCCAGAACAAGTATGGTGTTAGGATAAAGGATACATACCGTATGCATTTCCAATCTTCACAGGATCCTTAAATCCAAGGGTAAGAGCAACGCAAGCCAACATAAGTAAGTAGTTGATTTCGGGAATGTATATTTGGCCTTCATACTTCAACGATGTATGGACAATCTTAACACGAGGAAAGCATCCGAGTGAGAGGGGACTGTTGGATGATAGAGAAGGATGCAGAGATCATTGCTTGACTGGCTACGATGGCAGCCAAGATGGCCACAATGAACATAGGCCAGTATAAAGGGCCTGCATAGTGATTAAAATCATGTCAATTACTTGAATTCGATCAGGGTGACCATGAGCTAGGTTTGGTGGCAGGGGCGGAACCAGGATCAAGGCAATGGAGGGGCCATTTTGAATTTTTTTTTCTTGGGGGGGCCATTGCTAAAAAGTGGGTTTAAGTTTTATTTAATCTTAAGGGTTTTTTTTGTAAATCGGTGTGTGGGGGGGGGCGGGGGGGGTGGCGGTGGCCCCCGCCAGCCCCACTCTAGTTCCGCCCTTGTTTGGTGAGATTAAAGACAGCTCAGCCCTTCACAACTGGGCTTGAGCTCAAGCACAGCTCATACGCTACTCAACTTGTCCCTGAGCTGCGCTGCTCAAGTTCGGTTATTAAAGGGTCGGCTCCACATGTATATATACCACACAGGTTAAATTGATCCCATATACATATATCAATCAAGCCAAATTTGAGCAAAGCTCAAGCCTAACTTGATTCAAGCCCGACACAAGTTAAAGCTGAGCCACTGCTCGATCAGGCTGGCTCGAGCATAGCTAATCTTGGCTCGTTAACACCCTTATGGCCCATTTTCAGCATGGGCGTGGGCATGACCCACCAGCATTTAACAAACGAGTCTACCCCAAGTATTTGGGCACCCTGACTCACACACCCATGACCCTTTACAGTTGAGCTACAGGGGACAATCGAGCCCAAGTATTGGATTACAGAGTCTTGTCCATAAAAAGGGCCAAAAGTTTGTTATCTTGTTTAAATGTGATAATGCATTAGAATGTAGAGAAGATGGTTATTTATTATACACACAAACCTGGAACGGACTTGTAGAAGGCATCTGCCGCGTCGAGGTGGTGTTTGCTGAGGTACGCAGCTTGGCCTGTATATGCTAACACAATAGAGGGAAAGACGACGCAACATGTGCTTGTCTGTATCGAAAGAAGCCCAACGTGGGCGAACAATGCTTCCGCCCCTGTTTCATCCAATTTCATGACATGCATCACACATACAAATGCAATCATATATGTGAAGAAATACGACAATGTAGTTAGGGGTGGAAGGTTGATTGATTGGGTTGGCCATTCTGGGTAAGCTGAAAATACTATACCTGAACCCATATCTTTATTGTTAAAGATTGGAAATGTCTATCTAAACCTGACTCAGAAGTTAAGCAGGTCAACTCAAACAATGAAAAGTACCAAGTTCTGAGTTCGTACTTGGTAGATTAAAGTGCAATCAGCAAGGCCAGCTATCTGTGGTCAGATTGGCAGGTTTAGTAGTATGGACTCGACTCTAACCAGAGCCCAATCCATTTATTAATTGGGTTAGAATGGGTTGAGTTCACAAGGTGGAGGAAGGAGATTATAACCTGTTGTGCAGAGGATGATGCCACCGAGCGAAATCCATGCATCTTTCTTGTTCCTCCTGAAATAATCAATGATGTATTTTGGGTACAATGCCTTGATTACAGAAGGATCGTGTTTGAAGAAATTAAACAAGCCAATGCTGCCGATGAATAAGAACCAAATAGTGAGGATTGGGGCAAAGCTGTAGCCTACTTTCTCAGTTCCAAATCTCTGAACCAAAAATAGGCCAACCAAAATGGCAGCCGACACCCGAACGATCCTTTCTATAGAACAATAAAAAAGAGAAACAAAAGGAAAGGAAAGAGTGAGTTAACTTGAGAAGATAAAAAACCAGTCAGCCTACAATATAAACATTAAAGTAACAAAACAGCCTATCCAGAATTTCACCATGAGGGGTCACTAGGTTCAGAAGTATGGCTTAACCCCAATAAAATCCCAATCATAAAGTGGGTGCATGAAATTCCATGATAGAATTCAAACATTCAAAGTGAATTCTCAGAGGATATTTGTGTAAGAAATAAAGAGATGAAAATGCATTGCTCACTACATATAAAGGAAAGTGAGAAGAAGACTACTTTAGAAACAGCTGTAGACAAGAAAAATTCACGAGTGCAGAGGACATTGTATCAGAAATCGGTACCTTCAGTCATCGCACTTGTAGCTTCTTTTATCCCACCTACTGCCGACAGAACTGCACAAAAGAGTCCATCGCAAAAACAAATGTTTTGTGTTACCGAATAGGCAAAATGTATGGTTGATCTAATTTTATACATTTAATAGATGGAAAGAACACGCAAAGAATGGTCGGATTTGCAGATATGTTGGCATTTTAAATTGTAAGTCCTAACACACTACATCTGAGGTGTGTGTGCCCCTGAACCCCAAATACTACATAATTGAACTAAAAGGTATCGCAAGTTTGGACCTTTGTAATCCTATTGCAGGTTATATCGGTTTTAAAACATAAATGATGTTCATGTGTTTGGCAGCTGCTAGTATTTGTAAGTAATAGTTTTGTTTTGTTTTTCCACTGAATGTGCCCGCATGCTATTCATATGTGGTCCAAATGCTAAGACCAACCCTGAAGAATGCCAATGAACAGTAAGTTATGGTTGGATGAATGTCGAAGTGGGTCTGATGAAAGGGAACTCCATCTAATTGGATTGGAGGTATGAAGAGTGAAAGGTCAAGGGTGAGTGAAGATCTTAGAGGTACCAAGTACCAACAAATTTTATAGATTTTGACTCAGAGAAATAGTAGTGGACAATTTCCTATGAAAATAGGAACATTTGATGATCCCTTGTGGGTATTTTGGAGGTGGGGATTTTTTAATGATCCTTTGTAAGAATTTCCTATCAAAGTGAAGACATCCAAGTGAACCCTTGTAGGTCCCTACTATGATTCTTTGCTCCAATGTCAGAATCCCATTTCTTTAAGAAATTATAGAAACTCATTTTCTAATTAGGAAAGAAACATGTATTACCTGAGATGCAAGGAGTGATAACTCCATCACCAATAACCATGGAAGTACCCAGCATTGTAATCAACAAAAGAAAATATTCGGCAGATGGGCTGTTCTCTAATGCAGACTTCACCTTTGAAGCCAAGCGCTGCCTAACGCTTGGCAATTCTAGCTTATAATTCGATACATCTCTATCTTCAGCTTGTTGGCTTGGAAGCAAACCCACCTCAGCATAGCGACATATTTTTTAATATAATGCGAATGTTCCTCCTACAAAGACAATCATCAATTTGATAACCTGAATTAGCATAATTTTAAAGAACTGCATTATACACTGAATGATGTCAAGGACTACATATTTATCAAATGCATAATAACTATCTATGCTCATAATAAGTAACCCAACTTCTCTTCTTGACAAATATAACTCAAAAGAAAGATGAAAAACAAACAAACAGTGATGACATGACAAGATCATATATGGGGTATAAGCAAGCTCGTTGAGCGTATAGTAGGTTATAGAAAGTACACCCAAGATGTCATCCTTGTGTTTCACACCATGGACGAAGGTGCTAGAATACACATAAAGAGGAGATGTTCCAATGTCACCATATACAATGCCAATGCTTTGAAATGCAAGTTTTAAGATGGTCATCCACCCAAGTGCCTGAAAGGAAAGAAAAAAAAAAAAACCAACTCCTCGATCAAATCATGTGTTAAATTCAAGTGAGTGGTCAACTTATAAGTTAGTTGTATACTTATGTGATAACCATGAACTCAGAGGCAATTGTTCCAATATACAAAAAAGGAAGTGTTCAATATCATTAATCAACAGTAGGATAGAGTTAGACATCTCTGATTACTAAAGGTAAGAGGGTGTCTATGAGGAGAATTTACTTGCTTTCAGTCACTATCGCTTGGCAAGCCAAAGCTTTAAAAATACCGTAGTAAGCTAATTAGTCAATAATCCATTAATATTGTGATGAACTCAAAATGGCTTGACTGAAATATTGTGCTATGCAACGGCATGTTCGCCAACAACCAGGGATAGAGGTGGGATTTTCTTCTAGCAGGAGCAAAGTTGATTGACCAATAATATTACTAGGCCCACTTAGAAAAAATCTAAACCAACCAAGAAATGAGCTCTTTCCCTAATTATCTATATAAAATTCACTTAAAGAAAAAAATTTCCTTTACAAGTAGATCACATGTGAAGTCCAACTCTATGGGCCCTACTTGAGCCAACCTTTGATCAATTTAGCTCATTTCATACGTATATCCCTGTCTTGATTTGGCACCATGTCAAATTTTGATACTCATACCCACTATTGGATTAAATCTCATAAAAAAAAAAGAGAGAAATTATTATTAAAATAGTATTACACTTTAAGGTTGTTAAATCAAGAGTTAGGATAATTTCAATGTCCTTGGATAAAAGGGGAAAAAAAAAACATGATGAGTTCCACTACAATAGGGCCACTTATAAAATATCTAAATTGTTGAAAAACGACCTCCTCATATAATGTATAGACCTTATCAAATTTCACTCAAATGACCTAGCTTAATTAAGCTTGTTAACTTTTAAAAAAAATCATAAAACTCTAATAGATAAATTCAATTTTTTCATATAGACCAATGTGGCTTGGGCCCAGATCATATTGAGTAATGTTTTCCATAGAGAATTAAATCATTTATTTTATGAAATTTATGTTTTTCCAAAGTATGCCCCAGTCAAGAGCATCAGCCCAAAAGGACCCACATTTTGAGGCTTTAATTTTATTAAGTGGGCTCCACTCAATAGCTTCATTAAATACATCTCTAAACATGGTAGGATGTGGGGTGGGATGGGACATTGGCAATGGATGAAGTGAGAATGATGACATTGAGAGAGAGAGAGAGAGGGAGAGAGAGAGAGAGAGAGATAACCATAAGATTAGCGGCAAAAGGGCATAAAATAAAATTGCCTAAACACACTCGTATATTTTCTCTTGTTTTAACAAAGATGAAAGGAAAATTGAGCGGGGGCAAGTGCCCTCACTTGAAACCAAGATTGAAAGGAATTTGGTCAAAATTGAATCCAAAATCCTCGGTTTTAATGTATTATAATTGATGTGATAATGTTGCAATATTTTTGTAGATATTTTATTATAATGCCTCTTGTTTAACAAAATAATATTTTTTTAAAACTAAATTGTAGATACACGTAGTTGGGGTGGGTTTAAATTTAACCATGGGCTGTTGGGTTTTGCCCCTATCTAAATGGAATAGACCGTTGGATTGATTGCACACCCATCTGAATGGACTGTATACCATTAAACTTATGGGGCCCAAATGGAGATGGCAGGGCTTAGGATTGGGCTGATTTTTTGAAGAGATAAAGGGCCCATGGAGATATTTCGATCCCTCAAGGTCCCAATCCCATGTGGGGCCCCATGTGGGTCCCATGTTGAGGCCCGTGCACTAATCCAACGTGCGTGTATATATATGTATGTGTGTGTATATATATATATATATTTATATGTTTGTGTATATGTATATATCTAAAGAGTTCTCAAAAACTCTCCATTTTAAAAACTCACCTTTTGCTTCCCTTCGTTTTCCGGGCATGGAGCCCACTTTAAGCCTATCTAAACATTTCACACATACTACCCCCCGTGAATCGGTATAAAAGCCCAAAATTGACACTCATCTGACTTTTGATTACCGTTGGATTGAAATCACAAAAAAGTGATGCATCTAAAATCATTAAACTTTGGGGCCATAGATCAAGTTGTTAGGATAATCTAATGGAGTTGAGATTTTACATATAGGCAGATCTCATCTAAATTATTCATCCAATGGCATTCCATGATTATCAAATACTATAGTGGATCCAACTAGGAGGGGTTTTTAAAAGAAAAAAACCTCTCCCGAAGTTTTCTTAGATATATATATATTTATATAGGTTTCTTGGCCGACTTGAGATATATTCATATTTGAAAGTCTACTTACATTTAATCACAAACTATTTAATAGCCTCATTTATTTATATATTTAAAAAAATTATTTTGAAGGTCTTTTTGAATTAAATTAATGCACTCCATATCCTATTTCAGATTCAAATTTGAGATCGGGTCTGCATTTTAAGTTGATGCTGGATTTTAATACAACTCGTAAGTTTTGTGTTAGGACTCAAGCTAGATCCAAAACTAGAAAAACAAATTCGGGTCCGAATCTACCATTCTTCGAGCATGGATCAAATCCATTTGCATCCCTAATAATCAGGCTACCATGGTTCCAGGACAAATCCAACCCATTTGCACCCCTAACTACTAGGTTCACTGAAATACCCGACTAAAAGAAATTTCTGAATAATTGGTTCATGTCCAATTCTAGCTATCCAAAAATAATTCAAATGTATATTAATGAATATTCTAATAATATTACTAAAATGTCTAAATTCAATATATTAAAAAAAATAAGATTTTAAGCCGGATCCAGAGTTGGGTAGATTTCACAAAGAATGCTACTTTGACCGTTGTTGTATCCTCTAAGCCATTGATTTAAATGGTTAACAGAATTTTGCTAGATAATTTATCTTTCAATGCTAAAATAGAAGTAGTAGACTGCAAAAAGCTGGTGTTCCAATGGGGAGGGAGTCCACCTTCAACATCCCAATTCATCAGAATTTTGAACCATTTTCCAAGACAAGCTTCCATCATTTCAATTTCATGGGCACATAAATGTTGCCACCACACCAATACTATCCATGTTTGCATTATTAATTCTCATAAACATTTATTATAGCAGTTTCCCTAGAAGAAAACCCCTTTGACCGGGCCTGCTTACCAAATCAAAATCCTCACTATTTCTACTTTTGTTATCCTACACTGGACCAAGGTGGGGCAAGACTAAGAGCTAATACAAGGTTTGATAGTGGTTTTACTGGTGGGCCAGTAATCAATGACCAGAATCACCATTGATTAGCACTTAGCAGGCATTGAGTATTGTTC
The DNA here is from genome assembly GCA_029852735.1 of Persea americana. NCBI lineage: Eukaryota > Viridiplantae > Streptophyta > Magnoliopsida > Laurales > Lauraceae > Persea > Persea americana. The sequence goes on from CM056817.1 coordinate 38,926,651, forward strand.
CATAAATAAATAGCATTGTAATATTCCAGAGATTTAGGTCATAGCCATACTGATTTATATTCTATATTAGACACTGCATGGTAGTATGATGTAGCACCTAAGTTAAAATAGTGGGTGGGGGGCACATTTGGAAAATCCAAACCTCTTGTTAGTCCTAGTACCATTATAGTGATCAAATGTTGGATTATTATTTAAATTAGTGAGATGGCCACCGTTGGATCAACTAAATTTAGAATCTATGATTAACTTTCTTTACTTTCCTCTTTTTAAAGGGTAGAAATGGAAGGAGCCTCTTTGTGTGAAATTTGGTAGCCAATCCGTCGGTTGGCCGATTGAAATAGATTTTGAATTTTCAGATGCAGAGTACACAATGGGCCTTTGGGCAATGATGCAGTTTGGATTTCCAAATGTAGCCCCCACCCATGATTTTAACCTGGGTGCTGCATCATATTGCTCTTAGAAGAAAGGATCAAATCAATACCTACCTTAAACATAAACATTTCAAAACAAAATATATTCTTTGCAATTTCTAAGTTTTATAGGATGATGGAACTCCGGAACACTTGCAGGTACTTTCATATCCAAAAATAAAAACTTTTAAAAAAATTTTATTTTCATTTATTTTTTTGGGCAAAAGATCCTACCCCAAAAACAAGAGGAATGGGTGCAGAGCCAAGGGGGTCTTTCTCTTTTTAAAAAAATATTATAATTTTTTGTATTTAAAAAAATTAATGGCTGAAACAAACCAACACCTAAAGAAATCATGTTAGATAGATTACGTAAATTAAAAATAGATGATGAAAAAAAGAAAATAAAAAAAAAAAAAGTACGAACAAATGTAGAGACAAAGTTAGTAAGAGACCTTTGATCCATTATTATGATTGTGGGGAAAAATACCGTAATGACGAGATTAAGCGAGGATCACGGTAATCCACCTCGGTCTCGGCAGGCATAGCCTGGCGGCTCGGTAAGGAGCGCCGGCTCAAGAGGCACCACACTGCAGCTCGGCTAGGAGTGCCAGCTCAGCAACTCAGCTCGGCAGCTCGGATAAAGAGTGCCAGCTCATTGTATCAACTCAGCAGCTCAGTAGCTCTGTTCAGAGTGTCAGCTCGGCAAGGGGGCAGCTCGGCTGCTCGGCATCTGTGCCAGCAGAGAGCCAGCTCAGCCAGACCGCTCCTGGTCCCGGCAAGAGTACGAAGGCAAAGAGTGGGTCATCACACCTACCAAAAGCGCGAGCGTGCCCTGACAGATAGGGGCGCTCATTTATGGCGATAAGAAGTCGGCTTCATCATCCCCTCACGTCAACTGACCAAAAGTTACTGATGGGATGCGCCCTTTTCACCTACCGCCGAATGTCAGGGTAAGGCTGATGGGACCTTACCCCATCTACCCCCACTCACAGAGAATGCACAAACAATTTTCCTTCATATACACATGGGATCAGCCCCATGAAGGTACGCAATACGCAACATACAACTCTCAATACTACACACTGTTTCATTCTCTTCTTCCTCCTCCTGTTTAGTCTCCTCAGAACTAACTCAGGCATCGGAGTGCCTTCGGCTCACGGCAGTCAGGGGCTCTGACTTTAGCCTTTCTCCTTCCGTTTCAGGTTCTTGGCGTTCAGCATCCCCTGTCCTAAGAAGTTTACCCCGATCTCATCTCAATCTAAGTAGGTGTCGTTTTTACCGCCTACAGTTTGGCGCCGTCTGTGGGAAACTGAACAAAAAGCTTTCAAGCGCCATGCCTCCAAAAACGAGAAATGGCGAAGGACCCTCCAAGGGCAAGGGCCACGACAAAGAGCACACCGAGCAAGGTGACAGATCTGTCACCCAACCAGGTGCGAAGTCCGCGCGGGCCAAGTCTCGTCATCAGACCACTCCCGGCGACCAGGAAGATCCTCTCCAGGATGCTGTCCTAGTTCAAAACCTCATCATCCAGGAACAAAGAGAGCTCATCCGGAGGCTCAAGCAGCAGCTCCGGGATGAAAGGGCTCCGAGCCCGCCTCCTGTGCATAGTCGTGCTTCGGGTCCTCCACCCAAGCACGACCGAGCTCCGACTCACGAGCGAGACCTGAAGCGCGTCCACAGAAAAGAAGACTCCAGCAATGGCCATGTGCTTGGAAGGTCAGAGAAGCAGCGACAGACGCCAGAAGACGAAGAGGAGCTCAAGCAGTGGCTAGACAAGCATATCAAGCAGGCCGTCCGTCAAAATATGGAGACTGCCAGTATCGCACCAGACCAGTTCGGCATCTTCGGAGCTGGAGACTCGGGCGCATCTCCCTTCTCCAGAAAGATCCGGAGGCTCACCCTCCCTGAAGAATTCAACGTCCCGAGGTTCACCCTGTACGATGGAACCTCGGACCCTGTAGCGCACCTCCGACACTTCGTCCAGAGGATGTCGGTGTGGGGCGACAACGATTTCCTGAACTGTCGAGTTTTTTCCTCCAGTTTGGGAGATCTCCCCCTGAGATGGTTCTGCACGCTCCCCGCAGGCTCCATCTCCAGTTGGCAGCAGCTCCGGCGCTCCTTCTTGGTCAAGTTCCAAGCCAACCGGACCATCCCGAGAACATGCGCCGACCTGATGACCCTCAGGATGCGAGAGGACGAGAACGTCACCCAGTTCAGCCGACGTTTCTGGACTGTCTATAGCCAAATAGAGGGCGCTTCCGATGAAGTAGCCGTTAAGTCCTTCCAGCAAGCTCTATGACCGGGCACCAAACTACGGGAGCACTTGGTCATGTTCCCCGTGGCCACAATGAATGAATTGATGACCCAAGCAAGCCGGTTCATCAAGGCAGAAGAAGACGAGGCTCGAGGGCGGGAGAACCTTGGCAGCCACTACGAGGGTTGGCCACCTGAGACTGACGAGCTCCTTCAAGAGGAATCGACCCCATCCAGCTCGGCATCAATGCCAGAAGATTCAGGGGTCCGGTAGCAGTACCACCCCCGCGGCTCGGCGCCTCTGTTCAGAGAGCCAACCATCCTTAGCTCGGTGCCTGCACCAGCTCTGGCGGCACAGCCATACGCACCTCAGGGTCCGGTAGCAGTACCACCCCCGCGGCTCGGCGCCTCTGTTCAGAGAGCCAACCGTCCTTAGCTCGGTGCCTGCACCAGCTCTGGCGGCACAGCCATACGCACCTCAGGGTCCGGTAGCAGTACCACCCCCGCGGCTTGGCGCCTCTGTTCAGAGAGCCAACCGTCCTTAGTTCGGTGCCTGCACCAGCTCTGGCGGCACAGCCATATGCATCTCAGGGTTCGGTGACAACACCCCCAGCTCGGTCAGAATGCCAACCGTTCTTAGCTCTGTGCCAACATCAGCCACGGCGCGAACATTTGACTTCGGCAACTGTCTCTCCAGCTCGGTAGAGGTCCCAGCCAAGCAGTTACTTAGCTTCCGACCTCCACAAGTTGGAGAACTTTCAGAGGTCAAAAGCTAGGGGCAATTGTGGGGAAAAATACCGTAATGACGAGATTAAGCGAGGATCACGGTAATCCACCTCGGTCTCGGCAGGCATAGCCCGGCGGCTCGGTAAGGAGCGCCGGCTCAAGAGGCACCACGCTGCAGCTCGGCTAGGAGTGCCAGCTCAGCAACTCAGCTCGGCAGCTCGGATAAAGAGTGCCAGCTCATTGTATCAACTCAGCAGCTCAGTAGCTCTGTTCAGAGTGTCAGCTCGGCATCTGTGCCAGCAGAGAGCCAGCTCAGCCAGACCGCTCCTGGTCCCGGCAAGAGTACGAAGGCAAAGAGTGGGTCATCACACCTACCAAAAGCGCGAGCGTGCCCTGACAGATAGGGGCGCTCATTTATGGCGATAAGAAGTCGGCTTCATCATCCCCTCACGTCAACTGACCAAAAGTTACTGATGGGATGCGCCCTTTTCACCTACCGCCGAATGTCAGGGTAAGGCTGATGGGACCTTACCCCATCTACCCCCACTCACAGAGAATGCACAAACAATTTTCCTTCATATACACATGGGATCAGCCCCATGAAGGTACGCAATACGCAACATACAACTCCCAATACTACACACTGTTTCATTCTCTTCTTCCTCCTCCTGTTTAGTCTCCTCAGAACTAACTCAGGCATCGGAGTGCCTTCGGCTCACGACAGCCAGGGGCTCTGACTTTAGCCTTTCTCCTTCCGTTTCAGGTTCTTGGCGTTCAGCATCCCCTGTCCTAAGAAGTTTACCCCGATCTCATCTCAATCTAAGTAGGTGTCGTTTTTACCGCCTACAATGATGATTAGAGATGGCATTAGCTTCAATATCCAAAGAATCAAATCTTCTCAGCTTTCCCCATGAGAACTTCTTCCCTTTCAGATCCTTTGAAGGTGATGGACTATGAGTTTGTGTCTCCTCCTTTATCTCTTCATCTGCGCTCTCTCCCTCCTCCATCTCCTTCTTCTTCTCTGCAAAGCAACTCCTAAAAAACAGACAGACTTCTTCCCCTTGTATAGATGAGTAACAGTCCGTCCTCTTATTTACAGGAGTGCTGTAACTGCACCTGCTAAATTCGGGTGTGCGAGGTTGGGTCTACTATAAAATTGGTAATATCGTTATGGATCTGTTTAATGTGGATGTAACTACTGCCTTTTAAAAAAATGCTTTCAACTTTTCATAAAAAATTAATAAAAATTGGTAACATCATCCCAATAAAATTAAGTATATGTAAAAGCATACAATGTTTATTGGATCATTTTCTTAACAGCCCTTAAAATTTAAGGGGCACGGTGCCAAATCATGGAAGAATGAGAATGATCAATCACCAAGTGGGCCTTTAGAGCTGGAATGCTTGTGTGCAATACTAATTTAGCAAGAGAATTATCATACACATGAACTTTGAGGGGTAGCTCAGTTAGCTTAGGACCACGGCTTGCACTCGGAGGTTGAGGATTCGAAACTGCACTGCCACACTAGGACCATATGGAATTTACCCAGCTTTCTTTAGACCTGTAAAAATTATTCTGACCCAAAAGACTGAAACACCCACACTTATAAAAGAAAAAAATATATCATGCCACACGGTTAGTACGAGTGGAAATCTATTTCGGTCCGGTCTCCATGCACACGGTTTATACGAATGGAAGTTATCCTATTTGGGCAACCAGGGAAGTTTCCTTTCATCTGTAGTTGACTTGACTACTATAAAGACTCTCTCTCTCTCTCTCTCTCTCTCTCTCTGCCTCTCTCTTCTGTCGTAGAATTAAATATATCACTCTCAGCTTTTGGCATAATGGGATCCGTTGATGGGCCCACATGTGGTTGAAATTTTCCGGATTTGCCACTGTGATTGATTAATTTGGCGTGGCATCCAAAAAAGTAGAGTTAAAACAAACTGCAATTAATTTTCATGCTTGATTCTAGCATTACCCAAGCTTATATGTCTTCTTTTCTGTGAGCCTCTACGTACTTGACAAAATCTGAATGAATCAAATTGAGAGATTGAGTAAGAAGAGACCTTCTGAACCATGCACCTGATTCGATGCCAGAGATCTAGTAGCTTGACTCTTTTTTTTAAATGTCCATTGCAAAGAAGCTGCTTCCAAGTCAAATCCTAATAGCTGGAACTCCATTTAAAGGTTAAATGAAAGTTTTAAAAATAAGGCCTAAGTTTCTGGGACTTTCCAAAACAAGACAAATGGGACTTTCCAAAACAAGACAAAAGAAAATTCACGTTTCAAAATGGGCTCCTGTGTGTTTATAGTGTGGAGAGAAGATGAAAGAGAAAAGATGAAAGATAAGGGAGTTTGAGAGTTAAAGCTTATCCTTTCTCTTTGCATGATATGTGTTAGGGAGATGGAAGTGGTGAAAGACAAGTTGATCATTGAAGAGGGGAGAGATGGAAAAGGTCATACATTGACTCATGAGCATAAAAGACAGTCTCATTCACACTCATGCAAGGAGCATGAGAAACCGTCCAAAGAAGATTATATATTCAGCCAGGCCCAAAGAAGATTGGGCCTGGATCGGGCCCAGGTTCCCGGCCCATAAGCACAGCTAAATCGGAATCAGGCTACAAGCAATGGGTTGTCTTTATACACTCAAGATTTTATTTGGCTCCATGATTTCCACAAACAGTTCTTTGTAGGTTGGGCCCATCTTTTAGTGGACATTTTTTTCTGACGAGTCCTACCTTGGATGGGAACAGAATTAAAGCGCACTGAACAATCCCAAACATAGAGCTGGTTGCATACAGTATAAGCATTTTATAGTGATCAATCTTATGTTGGCCCATTATATTAAATAATAGAAATTGATTTCTACTTCTAATTTTGACCATTAAATCCAATTTTCACCACTTTTTATGGCTTTTAATCCGTTGTCTAAAACCATTCCATAACTATTCCCCTTTCTATTCTGCCATAACTCATTCCCATAATGGACATTCCTATTCTGTTGTTACTCTCCCACTTTTGTAGCCATCAATACCTGTTATTTAGCCTATCAAAAAAATATATGCATGTTATATAGATGGCCCATTTTGGCCCATCTGATTTTGGATTCCTTTTCTTTCTTATTGTAAACAGCACCTAATTTGTGGTATGACTTACTGGCACTATACCAAAATTCGGAATTAGAAACGCTGGTATGAAGTGGTTTTGACCTGTTTTAGGTGAAGAAACCATTTCAGAACTAAAAAAAATGGGGCTCCGTATCACTAAAACCCTACCGCGCTAACGGTCCCTCCATTCCACGCTTTTTCCCTCCATTCCATTCACTCTCCCGCCCTAATCCCTCATTCCACACTCGTTCCCTCCATTCTCTTTAATCCCTTATCCTCATCTGTCTTCTCCTTCCCCTGCACCAGCGCCACACACAGCAAACCCAACAAAACCGCCACCAACAACCCCCAGTCACCAAGCTACCAACCACGAACTTCCACCGCTTCTCACTGGCATCTCCATCACCACCAAAAGTCTTATTCTTCTTCCTCAGCACCGCCAACGACTCCATTAGCAACGTATAGTGCCCCTGCCTAAACCCCTCGCAGACACTCAATGACGCAAAGTGGTCGAATCCCATCTAATGGGGTTTTGAAGATGTTTGTGAAGTCGATGGAGATGGCTCTTTTGTCGACAAAGATGTCGAGCTCTAAGAGGTTGGTTGCATCGTAGGCTAGAATGTTGATAATGGGGGAGAGGAGGTGGAATCCAGAGATGTTAAAGAGGGACGAGTCTTTGGATGTAGGGACGGAAGTCGATGCCGAGGAAGAGCCGGAGAAGACAAAGATCAGGTAGAGTTTCAGTAACAAGGATTAATGCTTCTATTATCTCCTTTTCTGGTATGCTATTGATTTTCTCTTTTTTGTAATGAATTGATGTTTCTATTATCTTCTTGCATTAGGGTTCGGTTTGAGTTTTTTGTTGATTTTGAACTGCCTACATTGTGTTTGTCAAAATGCCTCGATATTGTGTTTGACGATTGAAAAAATTGGCTCTCTTAATTAATGGTACATAGTTACAAAAAATGACACTTTAAAGGGAATACAATATACAAATGTTCATTTCCTTCTTTTGGTTAAAACTTCTAGTTCCCATTCTCTGATGTTGTGTGTTATAAGAGCATTAATTTCTTTATGATAAAATAATATTGGAGGTTTTAGGGGTTGTATTTGTTAATAGCACTTATTTGATTCAACTGATGTCACGTGGCTTGAATGGAAATGGGTTGGTTGGATTTGTAGCAATCACATGTTAACTTGTTTAATTCTGCATTTTGCGCATCTCATATGGGTTTGGATGATGATATATTGTATGTTAAAAATGTATTTAATATTCATGGATATTTAAATTTTCATTCATCCATGATATATTGTACGTTAAAAATGTATTTAATACCCTGCCTTATTGAACTCAATTAAATTATTTCATCAAAAATACTCCTCAACTCATATACACGCATAGTATGAGTTGAATTGGTTCTGGTTGTGTTAATGGAAGTTGGGATTTGATTATGAAGGATCCTGAATTTTTGGTTGCTGCAAATGAATTTTGCAGCAGAGTGTTTGTTTGTGTATATTTATGATTGTTGAGATTATAAATACTTTAAAGGCCACATGTTGTAAACGAACATGCTTTGTGATTGCTGTAGTTAGAAGTACTTCACATACTGAGATGGAGTACATAAATGGTTGTGGAGATCCATTTTCCTCTAGTCAAAAGGATAATGCTTTTGCAATCCGCATATCTAATTTTTTGTTCATTGGTTGTAATTAGTTCAGTATAAAATGCATCTCTTCAAGTGTGTCTTGTACCAATATACTTGCGCTATTTATGTGTGAAATCTAGCACATTCAACATGGGGGTTAGGATTTTGTTGATTTATTTCCTGGACCTCGACTCCTGAATCAAACCTGCAATTCTACATATTAGCTTGTATGAGATAGAACTGCATCTCAATGCTTTTTGGCATTGTTTGGAAAATAGAATTGTGATTTAGGGCATTGTTGTGTTGGACGTAACCTCTCTCTATTGCCTTGCACTTAGCACAATGATGGTTGCATGGATTGTGTAACTACTATCCCGGAGGGTTAGAGATTTCTGGGGGGCCATGGCCACTTTGGCCCCTACTTCCACCCCAGATGACATCCGTCAACTACTTCTCCTACCTGTTTTTTTTTTTTTTTTTTTGAGGTTTTTCAAGTTCATTTGCATTTAGGGACATTTAACTCAATAACATTTGGCAAAGGAGTGACACTTGTTCGGACCCCAAGTGTAGGGTGCGATTGTAGTAATAATCTGGTAAATCAAGGTCGATCCACAGGGAGCAATGCCTTTTAAGAAACTTTCCAACTTTGACATATCCTAAATAATCACTAAATCTGGCCTAAATGAAACTAATTAAATTACAAGAAAATTCATAAAAACTGAAAATTAATAATTACAACTTTCCAAATAAAAAATAAACTTAAACTAAGTAAAGAAACCTAGTTTATTCAAGCCTATTCTAACTATAACCTGCAAAAGTAACAAACTCATCAAAACAACCAATTTAATATAAAAAAATCAAAACAAAGTTTCCTAAATTAGATCCTACGTACCAAAATCAATTTTTATGCAAATATGAATGATCTATAATGCCTTAAATGCTAATAATGCAAATCTAGAAAAGTTTCTAAAAATCTAATGAATGCTGAAAATTTCTAAGTTTGAACAAAACTGTGCACAGGCCTGTTTTCACTGGACTGTACGACTGGCCTAAGATGATATAAACCTAAATCTAATGGCTGGAGTCAAGACTCTGATGATTCATGAACACAACAAAAAAAGAAGAATCGAAAAATGACTTAGAACGAAAAAGATATGATCACCTAAAGATGCCTACTTGAACTGTTTTGTGCTGGAAATCTGTTCGCAGGCTATCCAACTACCCCTGTTTGGGCCTCTGGTTGACGCGGTTCCCGAGGTTATTTTTTGTTGAACTTTTGGGATTTCAAAGTCCTATTATCATACTTTAAATCTGCTATTTTTCGGACCAAAATATTCACGTTTACCTAGTTTTTAAATTGCGCACTTTTGTAACACAGTTGGATCAATTCTGCTAAAACTGTGTAGAATCTTTCACTATTCACATACCAGGTCCGAATTTAGTATTTCTTATCAGTTGATAATATTGTGATTTCAGCAACAAAACATTTTCTAATGCAATTTCTAGATATGATGCATGCAAAAAGACACTTTCCAACCATATGTTATGCAAATAACAAGAATAGAAAGTTTCAACTAAACATAGAAAGATGCAAGTTGTAATCTCTAAATCTAGAATTTGTAAATAAAAATAATCAGAATATTAACTTAAATAAAAACAAAAGGGGTGGACAATAAAAAGCAGAAAAGTAGTACCAAAGATCTAGAAACTAGACAATCCAACAAGTATTGACAATGCAATGATGATGTCCTCTCTTCTCATAATAGGAAAAAATTATGCAAATGCTTTTTTTATGTCTCTCGACTTTTAATCAGTTTATTTTATTTTCAAAATCTTAGATCTAATCATGTGAAATGTTGTCTCCAATCAAAACACATAAAAGAACCAGAAAAAGAAAATTAAACCACTTACATAAACACGCAGAATCAATCCAAATAGAGTCTTTATTCCATGATCTTGAAATACAAAAAATTAAGATTCTCCTCTCTTTATCATTCTCTCAACATGATCTCTCAACCTATGTCTAAAGAATTAGAAGGGAGAAGAAGAAAAAAAGGGATTAGAGAGAAAGGGTGGATGGGAATGGAATGGAAAGAAAAAGAAAGCTTCCAAGCTATTACACAAGGTGATGCCCTCTAGCACCTCTTCATGGACTCCTTTTATTGTGTGCGATGCCTCCCCTTTTGCTAAGAATCTCCTCTCTTTTAGGGGCTTCTTTCCTAATGTGTAAAGATTTCTTGCTTAGGCCTCAAGCTAGGCTTCACACTTGGAAAGAATTTGACTTTGTAAGGATTTGTTGTTAATTGCAATTTCTTGGAGAACAATCACTTCCTTGTAGAGTCCTAAAATATCTCTCAAAAATTGCAAGTGGTGTGGATGAAAGAAGCTTTCCAAATATTGAGATTTCTTGTAATTCCCGCCTAAAACTGTAGTAAACAACTTCCTGATGTAGTAAAAACTTCCTGATGTCATATCTCCCTCAATATAGCTCTGATTTACGTAATCTTAGGCTCCACTAATATCTACTCGAAAAGAGCTTTCCAACGGTACTTAGATTATGCCGATCCGACACTTGGTTTAAGAATTATGCATATTTTAAGTTGTTGCCCCTGAAAAATCCGGGAATAATTGTGCACAAATGGAAGCTTCTATGTTGGCATGCAATGGGGTGTGTGGGACCCATATTGGACGTCCAAGGCATGCTTATTTGACTCTCCTTTGACCTCTCTTCTCAAATTTCATCAATGTGGGTCCCATGTTGATTTTTCCTACAAATTGGAAGAAATAAATTCAACATTAATTATGTGTAAGAAAATAAACACGAATCATACATGAGACCCTACATGCCTAATGATGCACCCAAATAACAAACTTTCCAAAAATAGCACATGGTGCCAAATATAGTAGGTATGCATTGATGAAACCAAAGACTTAATGAGAAAAACTTAATTTCACAAAAATCATGCAATTCAACGAATTTTGACCGATTTTGATCATTTTCCAAAACATATCCCCAAATACATGTAATCATGAAATTAAGTATAGTTTTATGCATTTAAACATAATTAAGTCCACAAATGCTAATGAAATGATGACCTAATGACTTAATTTTGTGGACTTATCAACAATCTTTTTAAAAATAATTTTTTTGGCAAAGGAGTGGCCCTCTTTTGCCTTAAATATGTTATAATAGGGCTGAACTATAGAGTAAGATGCTTGCATAATTGATGGTTCATAGATGCTTGCATAATTGATGGTTCATCCATGGTAAATATGACATATATACCCATATATATTTAACCTCAGTCAAAGGAGTAGGGACCCAATAGAGAACCCATACACACGGGAAAATAGTCCACTCGCTTGGAAAAGGACCCTCTAAAGACCCAACCCAAACGTATAAAAGACGGGAGCAGCAAGCTTATTGCTGATTCTATTGGAGGTAAAGTTGCAATTGTAGGTTTTCCTTAACTGAGAAAGGAGGAAAAGTTGCATACAATCATGTAATGCCCCTACCACGTAATTCCTAAATCGCAAGTTTTCCTCTGCTGAGAGAAGAGGAAAAACTGCATCCGACCCCATAATACCCAAATTGCGGAGGGTTGGGCCTTTATTTGTTTCCAAAAAATAAATGAGTCCATTATCCAATGATCAATCTAATGATTTGACCGCTTTAAATGGCTTTTAATATCTAGGTATGGCAATATGATGATGTTGTTTTAGAAAGCAGTAAAACCTGCATATCACTATATCAGATTTTTTAAGTTGTCGTAAACCAATACAATAAGCACTTCTTAGTTGTTATGATGAATATTCTCGGCCATTTTAAACAACGGTAAAGCTGCATTTTTAGGTTTGCCACTATTATTATCAACAACAAACTTGCTAATTAAGCCCCAAAACTCCGTAAAGCTGACATAGTGATATGCATCCAAACATGCCCTTAAACGATGGTCAAGCTGCATTTTTAGGTGGGTGTGATAACCTTCTCTAAGGTTACGTCCTTAGTCATATAGAGTTCGCAAAGTAACCCTATCATACCTAGTTTAGATAGAGTAGTTTAGATAGAGTATAGTGTGATAGTTTTTTTTTTTAAAAAAAGGTTAGAATTGAGTTGCATCGCCTAATGTATTAGGGTTGACCCTTTAAGGACCCGATCCAAAATATAAAAAACTGGAGTAACAAGCTTACCGATGATTCTATTGAAGGTAAAGCTTCAATTGTAGGTTTTCCTCTACTGAGAGAGGATGAAAAGGTACATGCAATTACTAATGCTTGAAACGCAGGTTTTCCTCCGCTGAGTGAGGAGAAAAAGCTGCATTCGTCCATGTAATACCTAAATTGCAGGTTTTCCTACACCGAGGGAGGAGGAAAACCTGCTCTGGAGGGGTTCGGCCTTTATTTGTTTGCTAAAAAAAAATGCATCCATTATCCAATTATCAATATAACGGTTTGTTTTACAATATATATATATATATATATATATAAATAATGGTTTGTCCGTTGTAATTGACTTTTAATATCTAGGTATGACTACATGATATTACTGTTTTAGAAGACGGTAAAACTTGCAAATTACTATGTCAATCCTGTCAGCCATCTAAAGTGCTGTGGCCCAAAAGAAAGCTTTGTTAAACAGAAATTACAGAAATGGCCCGAAGTGCCCAGCTCGCAAGTCATTCTCTGTGCGCAACTTAACCCATCACACCAAAGGGTCCACACCTGGCATGTTGGTGGGACCCGCTGGCTGTGTACAAGATTAGCATTGCTGCCCATCTGAGTTAGCAATCGGAATAATTGGCAAAATGTCAAGTACATTGGTTATAGCACTTGGTTAATCAATCATGAGTAAGTGGACCTTTTAAGCCTCTGGAAGATGTGATTTGATGGCTATATATGAAGTTTCTTTGTAAGATATCTGTTTGCATATCCATGATCCAAGGGTTGAGATTGATCTTTCTAAAAGAGATTTTTTGGTAGATTTCATTCTCCTCCCCTCCAACACACTGATGGACATGAAGGACCTGTAGAAGGGAAAAAAAACAAAAAAAAAAAGCCCTTGCATTTTTCTGAAGCCTCAAGAAGCTCATATATTTTATGTTTTTCTGCTAAATTCTTCCTTTACATGAGACAGTGATATTTTCACTCTACAACTTTCTCTCGTTGACTAATATACCCATTTTATGTGTTAGCTTGCATAGGATACAATGAAATTCACATCATCAAGGGTTAAAAATGAAGATCAAATGTGAATACCCAAAAGTCACCGAAATAACCTCTCTTTTTATGAAAATTGAATCAAGTGAAGATAAGAAATGAATGATCAATAATCACCCTAATAGCTGAAATATCCTAGAAAAGTCAAAATCTCATCTATATCTTATCTCATAACCTTCAACCTTCACCTCATTTCATTCACATCTCACATCTTTAATTATCCTTAGGTTGGAGCTCATTCGCCTATAAATTCATATTTATTCGATTCCTACTAAGACAGTCTCACAAACACACCAGTGTCTCTAACTCGAACAGTCGCAGCGAAGCTACGCTAAGCCTAGATCATATAGAATAAGGTCAAAAATCTAGGTCTAGCGTGCCCAAGTGAGCTTTATGTTAGGTTAAGGAGCAGGAAATTTATTTAGGTTTTATTTTCAAATTTACTGAAGTTATAATATCTCTATATAAATCATCATATTCAAGTTGATAACATGGTTCACTAAGAATGATATTTTTAAACATAGGTTTTTGGTATATACCCTCCTAAGGTTTCTATGATTTGCAAATAAGCCCTTGTGGTTTTATTATTTATAAATAGGCCCCTACTCTTTCATTATAATACCTACTATGTCCCAAAAAACAATAGCCTTCCAACAATCATAAGTTTTAGAGTGGAATGACACATTTGCCCTTCTCTCTATTATCCTTACATGTATATTTTCAAAAGCTTGGACTTATTTTTCTCTAAAGCTAGTATATTAATAGTTACTATAATATATTTAGTGGGAGAGAATAACCTTGCATAAATTTTATTTTTATTAATACAAGGCTTATTTAATTAGATCAAAATAGGTCATAAAGACAATGAGCACTTGTACTTATAGTTGGTTATAATTGATCTAATCCATCCACAACCCACTGTTTGATTGATGAAAGTTTTAAAATAATGATTGGGCTTCATGTGCATAAGAGAGTTATTAAGTGAGAGACCGTTGGGAATTGACATAAAATAAAGTTATTCTTGTAAAATGATATACTTTTAATTGGTTATAATTGATATAATCCATCAACAACCCACCATTGGATTGATGAAAATTTTAAAATAATGATTAGGTTTCCTGTATATGAGAGTGTGGTTTCCTATTATGAGAGAGAGAGAGAGAGAGAGAGAGAGAGAGAGAGAATCGAGATAAAATAATATTATTTTTGTAAAATATTATAGTTATTTTGTTTAATGGATGTAATAGCAAAGCTGTCGTTTTAATAAAAATTCAACACAAACTATATGGTGATTGGTCATTCTCGTTAGGACAATTGATTTTGGGAACATGAAAGGTATTAAAATGAGATGTCAGGGGTCTATTTATAAATACTAAAACCATAGAGGCCTATTTACAAATCCTAAAAATCTAGGGATATATGCAAAACACTCTTTAAACAAAGTACAATGTATCTCATCATCATACAATGCCTTTATTAAAACCCAGTTTGGATCATGTCACTCAGGCCCCAAAAGGAGGAAGAACCATATCCCATCATTATCCCTTGTCCTCCCATGATGCCTCCTAAACCTTAAGTTAAGAAAAACAGTTAAATAAAACATAAAGTTCTGCAAAAAATTTATTGCCAATAGATGTCATGTTGCCACTGTCATGGGCTCCACCCGTTTCATTGGCCACCGACCAAAACTTGCTTAGATCTGATAGTAGTGGATTTGGACTCGACAGAATCTTGATGCACCCTTTCCTTGTGTCTGGGCCCATGTTTTTGTCAGTCGACTGCGTTGACCAAACCATAGTCGAAGCTTTATCAGAGCGTCTAAAACTCGATTGCTCGTGTCCAAAAGTGATGTTAATGACTGTTTGAATGCGGCGGTCATGCTATTACAACTTGATGGTAGAGATGAAGGGTAGTCTGTGATTTTCACTCCTGGATTCTGGTAATTATCCTTCTTCTTCTTTTTTTGTTGTTGAGTTCTGAATTTGTAGGTTCATGTTAAATTTTTGGTGGCAATACCAGTCAACCATGAGTGTGTCTTCGTATATTTGAGTTGATTATAGAAATGAGAATATCAATTCGTTTTGGGCCTTATACAAATCACAAAGTATTTTTTTTTTCTTTCGAGGGTTCTTTATTTGGACCAAAAATAAAATCTTTCTCTTGTATTTTGAATTTGATGTCCTTTGAGAAAAAAAAAAAAAAAAAACCATTGCCTTTTCTAGCTTTACTTGTGTTGAACAAAAATTGCATAGGAGCTAAATTATTCATGGAGCCGTCTATTTGCACTCATTTACAAATTTAAATGATGTTTGTTTTCACTTAATATCACACGTGGTTGCAGAAGTGATGCATGAAAGTGGTGGTGATGAGACAATTTTGAGCCCCTTGTCTACACACCTCAAGGGGTGGTAAACAAATACACACCTCCATATTGCAAAATTCAGTAATACAATTCCTTATTCACTTCCTAGTAGGGTTACAAACGAGACGGTTTCAGATCGGAACTATAGTGGACCCATACCTGAACCCGTTTTTAAATAACGGTTCTGGTTCCAGATTCGATTTTGAATCGGAACATGTTTGGTTGGTTCTAGACCCGGTTTCGATAAAAAAATCCGGATCCAGTTCCGGAACCGGGTCCACCTGGAGGACTCTATAGTTCCAAAATCGATTCTATTTTCTCTTTATTCTTCATTTTCTATTAAAATAAGCATATCATTCAATTTATAACAGTACATCAAATCTACAACATCCAATATTATACAGAAGAATACCCAAAAAGAGTTAGTTTTAAAGTACAAATTGTTATATAAAAAACTCATATGCCGGGTCTGGGGTCTACGGGTGAAAACCTATATAGACTCGGAACCGAACCCATTTATCAATTGGAACCTAAATTAAGTTCCAGACTCGGACCCGTTTATGAATCAGAACCTAAAATAGGTTCCAGACTTGGTTTTTTGCGGGTTGGAATTTCCAGGTAATCGGAGAATTGGATACCCCCGTTTGCAACCCTACTTCCTAATGAATAGGTCATGGTTCAAAATCCCTCTACCACTTTTCATTTTTTGAAGTCCTGCAGGTCCCAAAATCATCATTCCAACCATTCAAAGTTTTTAAATTAAACTAATAAACCTTAAATACGTTTAGCTCTGCATCATAGATTTTGAGAAATTTGTGAAAAAGCCCATAAGTTCCAATCTAGAGATTTAGTTTTATGCACTTTTTTGAAGTCCCAACTCATATTCCGAACCGTTCGATATTTTCATATTATTGATAAGCATCAAGACGTTTCATTTTATATCTTAAATCTTCTTACATTTTAAGAAAGATTATAAAAAATATTTAAAAGATCCAAACATATCTAAACCATTGAATATACCCATTTGCTCAAATGAAAATGATGACTATAACAACCATTTTAATGTGTTTTAAATATGTAACATTTGCACATGTAATTAACAATTTCATATTTAAAATCTATTTTCATATTCCAGGCGTAAATGCCAAACAACCCCTAATAAGATATTAACCAGATAACATCATAAGCCATTCAATATAGGACAGGATAATCTTCCTCACATGAGGTTAAAGTATACAAATAACCTTTGATGTGGAAGGTTGGCAATGGAAGGTCTCAATACAACTATGGCCTAAGGATCGCCTTTATGAGCCATATCTTGAACTTGGCCTAGCTCAAAGCCATGATCTTGCAACAGCTTGATTCCAATACATCGTAACTTTCTCCTGCTTTTTCCCCTTTACATTGCATTATTGTAACTCTAGATTAATGTTGCACTTGTGAAAACATTTTTTAACACTTGTTTTTCACTTTTTTCTATTCCCCTTGCATTATTGAAACTCTAGATTAATGTTGCACTTGTGAAAACATTTTTTAACACTTTTTTTTTTCACTTTTTTCTATTCCCCTTGCATTATTGTAGCTCTAGATTAATGTTGCACTTGTGAAAACCTTTTTTAACACTTTTTTTACACTTTTTTTTCACCTTTTTCTATGCCGCCGCCAAACACCCCCCCCCCCCCCCCCCCCCTAAAAAAACACACATCTACATCAAATGAAGGCATTAAAACACGAAAAATCACAGTAACAAGAGTGTCCCATCTCACATGCGGATAAGTTAATTATCACTTGAAACTTATATAGTAGAAAAATAAAAATAAGAGTAAATGAGCGAAAGGTCACTGAAATAGAACGTTTAAAGACTGTGGTCCACACAAGTTTCATTTAAGGGCTATAGTATACGCAGCTAAATATATTTTGGCAAGAGGTTCCTAGATACGCCACATCAGAGATTTTCATGATTGATTTTCCCTTTCAATTGTTTAGACATGAAATTTTGAGTTTTAAAATTTCAAATTTTCCATTCCCCCTCATTTCAAGGTGGGCCACAATTGATCACTTTTTTGGAATTGTGGGCAAAGAATGCAGAGGATTCCGAACTCCTTACTGAGGAAGACAATAGAAATGGAGAACCAGGGTCCGGATTCGCCCAGTGCTGCCATCTTTTCTACGCCGAACTCGAGGAAGATGACAAAGTTCAACAAGAAGAACAGTAGATCGAAAACAAAGAAGATCCAAACTCTGTCCAGACCGGAAATGGGTTGTCGTCATCTGTATCCATACTCTGTCCAGACTGAAAATGGGTTTTCGATCACAGTCGGCCAAACGCACCGCTACATATCGTCGGAGAACTCTGTGCATACTAGAGTTGAAGGAGGGCCAGTGCAGTCAATCGGAGAAGATGACCGCAGAGGAACCCTTGTTCCTTTTGCATACAAATGCATCACAAAGGATTGTTGAATAGGGTACTGATCTGGTCTTTTCATATCGGAATTCAGAGGAAGAAGATGGTAACAAAGTATCAGGCCATTCTTCGCGTCCCCGAAGAAGGAATTGGGATTTTCATTAATCGCAGTGCCCTCAACCTCTTTGACGACGTTCGAGAACAAATTGATCTCTTGAAGAAACTGTGTGCACTATCCAAGCCGTTCGTGGATTCGACCGACGAGACCCTCTTATCCAAGATCCTCAAGTTCATTGACGACGTCGAGCATGAGATCGTTCTTGACTGAGTCCGGCTCGGCGTCGTGTTCAAAAGACCTAGGCTGGAAGGCTCCAGAAGCTGTAGAGACTAGATCAGGTGCCTCGAGGACCAGATCACGAATCAGAACTCGGAGGGAGAGGTGGAAGGTTGAGTGTTGGATGCGACTAGGCAGTGAGATGGAGTGGGAGGTCCCCGCCGCAGCCTACGTGTCCAGAGAAGAAGAGGCCAAAATGATCCGATTTACAGTGTGAGGGGAGGAATGGAGTAGGAGTTCACCGCCGTGATTGGGGAAGAAGACCGGAGAGATCGTCGGAGAACTCGCCAGCCACCGCCTTTCGTTGAGTTTTTGATAAATTTATCTGAGTTTTTGAAAAATTTATCTAAATTTTTGCAAAATTGATCCGAGTTTTTGACAAATATATCTGAGTTTCTGACAAATTTATCTCCATTTTGAAAAAAATTTCTGAGTTTTTGAAAAATTTATCTCCATTTTGGAAGTTTTAATTAAGTTTTTGAACAAATCTTTCTGTGCTTTTGGCAAATTGATCTAAGTTTTTTTTTTTTTTAATTTATTTGAGTTTTTGGAAAATCTATCTGAGTTTTTTTGGAGAATTTATTTGTATTTTTTGAAATCTATTTCTATTTTTTAATTTTGTTTGTGTCTTTTGAAATTTATTTGCGTCTTTTCAAATTTATTTACATTTTTAAAAATAAATTTAACTGAGTTATGGCAAAAATACTTGAGTTTTTTGGTAAATTTTTCAAAAATTTGGAAAATTGGTTATTTCAGTTTTGGCAAATGTATTTGCGTTTTTTGAAAGTTATTTGTGTTTTTGAATTTTATTTACCTTTTTTGAGATTTATTTGAGCCTTTTGAAATTTACTGATATTTTTTAAAGTTTATTTGAATAATTTGAAATTTATTTACTTCTTTTTTAATTTATTCACTTTCTTTTAAAATTATTGCATTTTTTAAAATTATTACATTTTTTGAAATTTATTTGTGTTCTTTTAAAATTTATTTTCGTTTTTTGAAATTTGTTTGTGTTTTTTTTAAATTTATTTGAAAATCATATTAATTAGATTTCATTAATCGTGGCCAATTAAAAGATAGTTGACTATTATTAATGACATATCCTACTAATCATAAGATATGATTTAAAGAAACGGTAACTTGGTCATTTTAGGTCTTCAAATTTTGAAAAAAGGAAGTACCACAGTATGAAAAAAGATTGTGAACTTAAGGCTAAAAAGGAAAATGTTTAGGGACCTGTTGCCGAATGCGTCTAAAACTAAAAGCACTTTCACATATAGGGAAAAAAAACACTCCCACATATGGTGGCGTATGGCGTATCTAGGATTTTTGTTTAGAAGGGCATACCCAAACCATTAGTTGGCTTACCAGGGCCGACCAAAAGTTTTCATTTAGGTTTTTGGGGGTTGTCCCAAAATCGTCGTGTGGGGTTGTGCATCGGCTCAAAACTTTCAAGCGAATTTTGAAAGTAGACCCAAGTATACTAGAGGCGACAGCCCCATGACCATGTATCTAGGTCTGCCGCTCCCCACATCCATGCACAAGTCCAAATTTTGATAGTTCGGCCATAAGATGAATATTGTATATCAGGGACAAGTTTTAAAAACAAAAAGATAATTTTTTTTTCACAGCCACAGTAATCTCACAAAAATCTAAAGAAATTTAATTATCATCTGATTTGGCTAGTGGAAGACCCACCTTGACTTCATAAAAGATACTCATATCATCCACAACTCTTTGTTGTATGAACTAAATCAAATTTTCACTTTACCAAAGCTACATGTATCATCAACTTGAACTTGCGAAGCATACAAATATTGCCAATCAATTTAATTGTATACCTTCTTTGTATGAATTTTTAAGACTCATGGGTGTGGTCCATCTGACCACCCTTAGTCCATCATGTAATTTAATTAGGAATCATTTCCCTTTTTATAGTTTCAAATATAAAGTAAGGGGTCAGAGATAAAAGTTGACTCCTTCTAAACTTCCAATTACCTAAATCAGAGAAACCAAACCTATTACATTTTTATAAGTAGAAGGGCAAGGCAATCACTTCATTCAATTTCCTTGTACTAGAATTTATAAGTAGAATTGTGACTTCCCCCAAGAACAATCTTGTCTCTTGTGAGAATAAGGTATGCATTTAAATTAATCTATTCTCATGATTCAAATCAATCTTGATGTAATCACTTTACGTTAAATCTAACATGATTTAGATCAAATTTTGCTTACCAAAGTGATGTATCATTATATGCATCATTGAATTCCTAGTAGAAATACTTAGGTTTTTTTTTTTTTTTTTTAATTTAAATCATGCATGTGCATGGGACCATAATGAAATTTGTGCCATTGGTCACTTCAAAGGGCTAATCTTATAACAACCCAAAAAGGCAATTGTCAGAAAAAAAAAAAAAAAAAAAAAAAAACACTTGTAATTTTTATTCTCTTTCCTATATATTCACACAACTTGAAGAATACACAATTTTTTTCTATACTTCTTGTTGCAAAAACCTCGCGAACCCGTCGTCGTCGTCTCTCTCTCTCTCGTTTCTAGGGTTAGGTTTCTTAAATCAGGTTTTCTAAACTTATACTCTTTCTCTCTCTCTCACCCTCTTTTCTCGATTCTCTCTTGATGATTTTGGGATCTTTCATGCGTTTCTCCGTTTTTTTTTTTTTTATAAATTTTTTGGTGCTGAATTGTGTTTTCTTTCGGTGATTTTTTTGAGAGGCATTGATCTCTTGTTGTAGGCGTCGAATCGAAGCGAATACGTTTGTGTTCGTGATTTTATCTGATTTAGGGTTTTAGACTCACTCATTAAGGATTTTGGTTTGAGGGTTTCTGACTTTCTGATCTCAATGCAATTGCGTTTTAATCGTGTTTTTTTTTTCGCGCCAGTTTGAGAATTAGGGTTTTTGGATTCTTCTGTAGCTGAAGAATTTAATGAGGCTCTATGTAAGGAGGGTTTCTGTGCTTTTTAGGGCACGGTGCGTTTGGATGGTTCCTGAATCATGAGTTTGTTTGTAGTTTCTGTAATTGCCCGGACCCCAATACGCTAACAAGTTTGTTTGTTTTTGATGTGTGGGAGATTGTGATTTTCTTGTGTGTTTTTTATTTATTTATTTTGTAGGATCCAATTTGCTTGAGGAGAAGATGGCAATGACTGAGCGTAAGACGACTGAATTAGAGCAGGGATGGGAATTCATGCAGAAGGGAATCACAAAACTGAAAAACATCCTAGAAGGACTTCCCGAGCCGCAGTTTTGCTCGGAGGACTATATGATGCTATATACGTATCCTTTTTTCGGGTTTTTGTTTGATGAGATTTGTTTGTGCTGTACTGTTTCGTTTTCTCCTTAACTTAAGATTAGAACTATATATAATATGTGTACGCAGAAGCCCCCACATGACTACTCGCAGCAATTGTATGACAAGTACAAGGAGGCTTTTGAAGAGTATATTAATTCGATGGTGAGAGTTATTCATGGATATTTGCTTTTGTTTTTTTTAAAAAATTGGCTTGTTTTATTCCTGGGTTTCAATGCCAAATGGTAACTTGATTGTGCCGTATGATGATTTTGGTCTGATATGAAATCGATGATGCCTTGAAGTTATTGTGGATTTGGATGCTATTTAGTTCTTGGCTTTTTTTTTTTTTTTTTTTTTATAATTATTATTGTTACCCTTTTAACTTAGCATGTTGAATTTTTCTTTGCCGAGGAATGTGATTATACCAGCACTAATGCTTCTGATCCCATCAGAACTACCCAATTATAAGCATGCATTGGAATAGTTGTGATGCCTAAATATGGCACTTATATGGATATATAAGGAATAATTTTGCACATGAAAATGAAGTATTGAATAAGATTCAATATGGTCCCCGGCAGTAGTTCAGCTGGTTAGGGAATAGGGACACTCTTGAGGCGAGAGTATGGGGGTTTCAAATCCTGCGAAGTAAAAAAAAAAGGGGAAAAGGGTTCAGTATGGATATGTATGTGTATGCCTAGTTTGGAATACCCATGCCCCTATAGAGAGAGTAGAACTGAATTGGATATAGACCTAGTATAATATACGAGTTGGACCCGGGTCTGGCCACACTATGTTCTCCTTAAGTTGGCACAAGCCAGAAGGGCGAATTATGTCATCATGATCTAGGCCTGGGCCTAAAGTTTCAACCCAATATTGGTTGAACCTAGGCCTATAAGAAACAAAATAATGTTATGCTTATCATAACCCTAATAGAACTTGTCCATATTGCCTATCATGATAGTTTTAAATTGCACCAATAGGATTTAGAAAGTTAATGAATGTTCGTTTAGATCTTATCTCATTTTTACAAATGAACTTATCGGTTTGGGCCTAATTTAAACTCTGGGTATGGTTAGAGCCTTAGAGGATTATTGTTAATAACTTTAGGTTTGGATGCGGGTTATGCGGGTCAACCCAACCTGCAGTGGTTATGCGGGTTAAAGTGGGTCGGGTCGGGTTGGCCCACAGTTATGAGCTTCTGTCCCGTTTAATAAACGGGCCCAGATGCGGGTTAGGAGTGTCTGCCCGTTTAATAAATGGCTCCCAGCTGTTTGCCACCTCTAATTGGATTACATCTTGAGAAGTACTCATGTTGCACTCCTTTTCCCTTTTATGTCCTTGAAAAAAAAAAAAACTTTATGTTTATATTGATCTTGCACCCTAAATTGTAATCTCTTCCCTGGCTTCTCTTTCCGTTTGAAACTAAAATGGACTTTTCCTGCTAAATATACCATTCACACTAGTGGTTTAAAACCAATAGTGTAAGATGGGATTTTCTCCTCCAAGCACATGGCATACTGTTCATATGTGGTCTGGCCTGTTGCACACCTAGATTCATGCTTATCGGTGGGTTAGGTGGATGGAAAGGTCTCATCATGGAAAGGGTTAGGCAGAAAATCAGGCCTATCAATTGTCATAAACACTTGATTTTATCAGTCTTTGACATGACACGGGTGGGTAGGTAGAGACTGCCAATGACTCTCTTGAGATACCCTGCTTAACAAAGGGACCTGGCTCTACATTCTCTTCTTTGCTTGCTTTAAAATAAAACTGAGAGTTTGAGACCATATTACTGACTACACTGTACTGATCTCATAAAAAAATAAAAACAAACGCCTTTCTGGTAATAAACAAGCTAGCAGTATGGCTTTACTAGGGGATGGTTGTCATCGAGGCTTTGATGACCTGTGATACTCCATAACCAGAAATTACTTCTTTAGTGTTTGACAATTTCCTCTGCTTGAGAACCTCATTTTTAATTTCTATACCTTGTTTGTAGAGAAAATGTGAAGAATCATTTTTATCTGTTACATCTGCTATTCTCAAGATTTGATTGCATTCAGGTATTGCCATCATTGAGAGAGAAGCATGACGAGTTCATGCTAAGAGAACTTGTGAGGAGGTGGGCAAACCATAAAGTTATGGTCAGGTGGCTTTCACGATTCTTTCATTATCTAGATCGCTACTTCATTACTCGGAGGTCACTTCCGGCCCTCAAGGAAGTTGGTCTCATGTGTTTCCGTGATCTGGTAAGTAAAAGATTTTAGCATGTCACAATTTTCTTTTCTGACACTGATATAAATGATGTACTGTCTTTTGGACAGCCTTTGGTATTTGAAGCTTGTGCTACCCATTTTGATCTGTGCACTTCTCTTCCTTTAAGATTTATTTTTTCTCACCTCATCTTAATTTCAGGTCTACCGTGAGATTAATGGAAAAGTCAGAGATGCTGTGATCTCCTTGGTATGCTCAAAGTGCACCCAACTTGTTCGCAACTTTTTTTTTTTTCCAATTGAAGGTTAGCTGATCAATGGTTTTGCAATAGGTTGACAAAGAACGCGAGGGGGAGCAGATTGATCGTGCCTTGTTGAAGAATGTCCTGGATATTTTTGTTGAAATTGGGATGGGACAAATGGACTGTTACGAAACTGACTTTGAAGCAGACATGCTTAATGATACTGCTGCTTATTATTCTCGTAAGGCTTCCAACTGGATTCTTGAGGATTCCTGTCCAGATTACATGTTAAAGGTAACTCCCACTATCATTTGTGTGCCATTTGTTGCAATAGAAAATGCACACCTTTCTTTTCAAGACTCTTAACCTTAAAATACGCCTTTCAATAATGCTTGTTGGATTTTCTGGCAGGCTGAGGACTGCTTGAGACGAGAGAAGGAAAGGGTTTCTCACTACTTGCATTCTAGCAGTGAGCAGAGGTTGCTAGAGGTTTGTTGCTTGCTTCTTTTCCTCTTTGAGACAATATTTCACTAAGAGAAGAATAAGAAATCATAAATTTCATTTCATTAGCTTGATTAGGAAATATTGTAGTGATAAAAAGATTTATGGAAATTGTGATATATTCTGTAAGCATAAGTATCATTCTATTACGACAAGCCCCATGGCACAATTGAAGGTGCTCACCATTGCAAGTTCATGTCATGTTACCTATGAAAAAAAGTATCATTCGATTATGATCTTCCTTTTTTTTTTTTTTTGTTAATTATTAGCTCAATATGATCTTACTTGTTTGATAAAAGTTTCTCAACTCATTTTTTATTCATCATGTTCTATCTATAGAAAGTGCAAAATGAGTTGCTGTCAGTATATGCAAACCAACTGCTTGAAAAGGAACACTCTGGATGTCGTGCCTTGCTTAGAGATGACAAGGTACGAATTGAGATGGTTTATGCGATCCACTTTTGTCTTGTTTCTGTGTATGTTTTAGGCTTAAGTGCCTATTTGGTTTCAGATATAAAAATGAAATGCATATGTATAGGGTTGCAAATGGTTCCCTGATTATCCGATTCTCTGACCTGGGAAAAGGTGGGTATGGAAACTAATTTTGGTTCCAATTGTAAAATGGATCCAGTTTTGGATCCTCATTTTGGTTCCGGGACGTAATCGGGTCCGGATCCACACAGGTTCCGACCTGGGGACCGGCTTTGGAAATACATTGAGAACATCAAGGGCAAGTCAGTCATTTGAGGAAAGGGAGGCTGTAGAAAACCCTAACATTTGACCGACTCTTCTCCCTTTTTGAGCTCTCTCTCTCTCTCTCTCTCTCTCTCTCTCTCTCTCTCTCTCTCTCACACACACACACACACACACACACACACACACTCGTTCTGGTTAGCTGCCAAGGAGTCTCTTTCTCTCTCTCTCATTCCAGTTAGCTGCCAACGAGTCTCTCTCCTGGAGTTTATTTTTTGGCATTTTTTTTTTCTGGATTGGATGGGAACATGGTTATTGGAGGGCTTTTGCTGCGAGGAAGAGAAGCTTTTCAAAGTGGACTAAATCAATTGATTTCTCCTAGGGATACATATGAAAGGAATGCATATTTGCCCTTGATTTAGGCCCATGCCTCTTTTTTTTTTTTTTGTCAGAACTTCTGATGGCTTTTAAAATGACTAAAAGTAGCCTTCCATGATCACTCCTGTGATACTTTCTTCATCATTTTCATCCTTCCAATCCTTCCCTCTACTCTACTCAGTTCTCCATGTATCATCAATCCATTCAGTGGACTTGTAAGATAAGAGGTAGAAGTAGAACTCTTCAACTAATACTGATGGAAGTGGGTGGGCCTCTTGGATAGGTTTCAAGACTTTTCACCAACTAGAAGTAGTGAACGCCTATCCAAAAAGCAATAAAACCCAATCTATGATGCATGTCTTCAATCTCAGCCATCATGATCAACAAACAAACCTATCAAGAAGATAGAAACAGCACTAAACATGCAACCACGAAATTCCACAACATACAAGGAGTAGAAGATACCTATGGAGCTTGGTTGTGCTCTAATGGAGAACTTGGTTCAACTCTTTGATGAAGAGCTCTTCCAAAATCAGAATCTCCAATGCCCAATCGTCTTCCATGCTATGACCCGCTTCAAATCTCTTTCTTAAAGAGAGATGGTGGAATCTCTAAAAGAAAGACTAACTAGAATCACTAAGGAAACTAGAAGGGAACTAGAAGAGAGAAAAAGCAAGGAGAAGAATGCAACTCTTTCAAACTATGAGGAGATGGGCGTGAACTTCAAGGATGAAGGCATGGACGTCCAAGGGGTTCCCTCCTCTTGCTTTTATAGTTTTTCAACCTTCTCTCTTTGTGTATTATTAGAAGTCCAACTTCCATTATACTTAGTAACCCTTTGTTCCACTATTACCACTATTAGAAGTCTCACTTCAAATATAAATAGTAGCTTTCATTTTTGAGTTCAAATAGAATTAGTAAAGATCCAATCTTGGGCTAGCGTGAGGACCACTAGGGATTCCATAGAAAGCTGGCTCCCACTGGGACACCCCGACTCCACATCTCATGTGCAATCCGGGCCCGCAGTTAATTGCAAATAACTCCACTAAATAAATGCAATTGAACTCCAGTCTTAGGAATAAATTACATGAAGACCCTAAACTTCCCTATCACTACAAGTAGGCCCCTCCATCAATATCCATGGATCAATTGGTCAAACTATCCCACCAATTTAGATCCATATCTTATATCCTTGAGACCCAATTAATTATAGTTATCATTAGTACAATTTAATTAACTCTTAATTGAGATGAGTGTACACTTATCAATGATAGATCCATTAATTGGCATAAGGGGAAAAGATAGATTTCATATTGACCATTAAATATTCCTACAGTCCTACTATCACGTATCCAAGACACCGAGGTGTTGACCTACAGATGATCTCACTCATTGGTGACTCAAAGCAAATGAATAGGCAGAAACTTGAATTCATCAATGTCTCAGGGTTGAGAGCCCATTGCTTATGGAATTATGAGAGCAAACCTTTAAAGAAAAGACAGTATCCTTGAGGTGCTTTTCATGGTCCTTCAATACATCTAATGTACCAGTATAATGATCTAGAATCTTACATTCCTATGATCGAGACAGATCATGCTATTACATAGTGATCATAATACTGCAACCCTGTCAGATGAGATGCCGAATCTCATCACTGGTTGTGAATTAATTTAAGTATAAGATTTGTGACACATGTTTCCTGTATGTGGATCTCATCCATACACATGTGTTACATCTAATACACTTATGGACTCCGGTTTATCTCATGAGCCAGTATGTCATTTGTATTGGTTATGTTCATTAAAGTAATAAAACACCATTCATCTCATGAAAGGAAAACATGAATATATTGATAAATAAAGAATTTAATCAATTTATTACATCAATCTTAATGGATTGAGACCATAAAACTAACAATCTCCCACTTGGGCTCAATGCCAGTCAGGGTTGCATCTCAGCCCATCCCATCCACATGCTGCTCAAAAGACTTTGGTAGTCAAAGGCTCAGTAAAGGGATCTGCGAGATTACCCGCAGATGCTCTCTTGGTGATGGCAATGTCACCTCTCTACACAATCTCTCTGATCAAATGATATTTCTTCTGTACATGTTTTTGGCTTTTATGGCTGCTGGGTTCCTTGGATTGTGCGACTGCCCCGCTGTGCTCACAGTAAATTGTGAGCGGCTGTCGCGCCAAAGGTACCACTCCAAGTTCCATAAGGAATCTTTTGAGCCAAACTGCTTCCTTAACTGCTTCACAAGCTGCCACATATTCAGCTTCTGAGGTGGAATCAGCGGTATATTCCTGTTTAATACTCCTTCAGCTGATAGCTCCGCCGCCAAGCATAAACACATATCCAGAGGTTGATTTTCTGGAATCCTTATCTGACATGAAGTCAGAATCTTTGTAACCGACTGGAATCAACTCATCACTGCCATAAATTAACATGTAATCTCTAGTCCTTCTCAAGTATTTGAGACTACACTTCACAGCAGTCCAATGGTCAGGACCTGGATTTGATTGATATCTGCTAATCAAGCCCATTGCATGATAGATATCTGGTCTAGTACAAAGCATAGCATACATGAGGCTGCCAACAGCCGAGGCGTATGACACTTCTCTCATCTGCTCCTTTTCCTGAGGTGTCCTGGGACACTGATCCTTGGAAAGGTGCACTCCATGCCTGAATGGTGTGATACCCTTCTTGGAGTCTTGCATTGCAAACCGCACTAGTACCTTATCTATGTACGCAGTTTGAGATAAGCTGATCATCCTATATTTCCGGTCTCGATGGAGTTTCATCCCTAGGATGTAACTGGCTTCTTCCAAGTCTTTCATATCAAAAGTTTTAGCCAACCAAACTTTTACTGTAAACAGCATTCCTATGCCTCTTCCGAGAAGAAGAATGTCATCAACATATAATACCAGAAAAACTACCCTGTCTCCTTCACTTTTCATATACACACATGACTCATCCGGATTTTGACAAAAACCAAAAGCCTTGATTGCCTGGTCAAAACGGATGTTCCAGCTTCGGGATGCCTGCTTTAATCTATAAATGGATTTATGCAGTTTGCAAACTCTTTGCTCATGGTTTTTAGCCACAAAACCATCTGGTTGCATCATATAGATGTCTTCCTCAAGATGGCCGTTGAGAAACGCCGTCTTGACATCCATTTGCGAAATCTCATAATCGAGATGAGCCGCAATGGATAAGAGTATCCGGATAGACTTAAGCATGGCTATCGGCGAGAAGGTTTCCTCATAGTCGATACCTTCTTTCTGAGTATATCCTTTTGCAACAAGCCTGGCCTTAAAGGTCTCAACTCTTCCGTCCGGTCCTCTCTTCCTCTTGTAGACCCACTTGCACCCAATAGGTTTAATATTGGCAGGCAAGCCCACAAGTGTCCAGACCTTATTAGAGTACATCGACTCCATTTCAGCTTTCATAGCTTTTTGCCAACGTAAAGGTCTCAACTCTTCCGTCCGGTCCTCTCTTCCTCTTGTAGACCCACTTGCACCCAATAGGTTTAATATTGGCAGGCAGGCCCACAAGTGTCCAGACCTTATTAGAGTACATCGACTCCATTTCAGCTTTCATAGCTTTTTGCCAACGTCTTGAATCTATATCATTGATTGCTTTATTATAGTTGCAGGGATCTTGTTCCAGTTCTTCTAAAATTGTGTCGTAAGACTCCCAAAAACGAGAACCTGTCAGGGGGCCTGACAATCCTCCCACTACGACGAGGCATTGGTGTAATTACTGGGTTAGGTGTGGGCGGATTATCTTCAAGTTCGGTCATAGTAGGATTTGGAAATGACTTTTCTTGAATTTCTTCTAAGATAACCTTTTCTAAAGATTTCCGGTCAATCATATAATCTTTCTCCAGAAAAACCACATTGGTGCTGACAAGCACTTTCTGCTCTTTGGGATTATAGAATATCCAACCTTTAGTTCCTTTAGGATATCCTACAAAGGTGCACACTTCCGACTTCGATTCCAACTTATCAGTCTTTACCTTCAGCACATGTGCTGGACAACCCCAAATATGTAAATGTTGCAGATTAGGCTTTCGCCCAGACCAGACTTAGATGGTACGAGGTTTAGTATGTACATTGCAGTATCTAAAGCATATCCCTAAAAGGATATAGGTAATCCTGAGAAACTCATCATGGATCTGATCATATCTAAAAGAGTCCGGTTCCTTCTTTTTGCTACTCCGTTCTGTTGAGGCATACCAGGAGCAAATAACCGGGATATAATCCCATTATCTGATAAGTATCCCTTAAAATCAGCTGAGAGATATTCTCCTCATCGATCTGATCGAAGGGTCTTTATACTTTTACCTAATTGCTTTTCCGCTTCTGCTCGAAATTCTTTGAACTTTTCAAAAGCCTCGGACTTGTGGTGCATAAAGTATATGTATCCATATCTTGAGTAATCATCTGTAAAAGTGATGAAGTACTCATATCCTCCTCTCGCTCTAACATTTATGGGTCTACACACATCAGTATGCACTAATTCCAATAAATCTTTGGCCCTATTGCCCTTAGATGAAAAGGGTCTTTTGGTTATTTTGCCTTGCAGACAGGATTCGCAAACAGGCATTGGTTGTACCACCAGTGAGGGCAAGATGCCATCTTTCACTAGCCTATCAATCATGTTTAGGTCAATGTGATCTAGCCTCAGGTGCCAAAGCTTTGTTGGATTAGATGAAAGTGATTTTCTCTTTAATGATGGTTTATTATTTATCTCGGTATCATGTATCTCATACATTGTGGGAGTTAACAAATAAAGTCCATTGATTACCTTGCCAGAACATATGAAAGTACCATTCCTCTTTATGACAACTTCAGTACCAAAAGTAATAGAATAATTTTTATTCACCAAACTAAAAACTGAAATTAAATTCCGCCTCAATTTATTATTTGAAAAACATAAAGTAATAACTCCCACTGAAACCGCATCTGCCTTAGCTTCAAATCCTAGGTTGACAATGATTTCTCCATCACTAAGCCTCCTGGTTTCCCTGAACCTCTGCAACGAATTACAAATATGATTAGTTGCACCGGAGTCAACACACCAGGATTCTGAAGTACCAGTTGCAAAACTAACTTTAGAAACAAGTGACTCAATCATACCTGATGCCTTTTTCTTGGATAGAAAATCTGGACAATTCCTCTTCCAATGTCCTGTCTTACCACAGTGGAAATACTTTCCCTTAGTTCCTGAACCCTTAGCCTTTGCCACACCACCATTAGGATCATTTTCCGCCTTTGGACCCTTGGGGACTGATTTCTTTTTGCTTTTCCGGCCTTTGCCTTTCGGTTTGGGCCTGGCATCTGACTTTTCTGTCATCATGGCAGATGGCCTTTTCTTCATAATTCCCTCAGTTGCTACCAGCTGGCAAGACAGCTCAGCTAGGGTCAGATTCATTTTATTCATATTATAATTGATTTTAAAATGGTTAAATGAATCTGGTAGCGACTCGAGGATTATGTCAATTTGTGATTCTGCATTAATCGCGGCACCCAGTACATCCAACTCATTTAATGAGTCCATCATCTTTAACATGTGGTCCTGTACTGGTGTACCTTCAGCCATCTTGGTGCTTATGAGCACCCCATAGCAGCCTGCCTAGTAGGCCTGCCCTGGTCCGCAAACATCTCCTTCAAGTTCGATATGATATCGTATGCATTCTTATAGGATTGATGTTTGTGTTGCAAAACACTAGACATGAATGCCTAGATGTAACATTTGGCCATCTCATTGTCATTTGTCCATTTGGCATAATGGTCTTTCTCTTCCTGTGGTGCATCTGACACAGGCTCATCAAGGGGGGACATGGTAAGGACATATTTATATCCTGATGCAGTCAGGACAATATCTAGGTTCCGTTTTCAGTCTAGATAGTTGGATCCCACCAACTTATTCTGGTTGAGAATGGTTGCAAGTGGATTGAAAGTATTCGAATTCATGTTGAAAAATTGTAACACATAACCATACATTCAATTAATGAATATTAATGACATTAGGGTTTAGCATTCTACCAAATTTATGTGGTAATCCTCATGACCACTAAAATTTAGAATACATCGGAATTCCAACCCTTTGGATATGCCTCCTTGGGGAGTGCGAATATCACCTAGATTGGTGCGGCTCAAAGTAAGTCAAAATTAAGACTAATAATCCCCTATCATTCACTATTATCTAGGTATCTCATACCAAATAATGTATGACTCTCGATTATCTTTGGTTTCTAAAATACATTAGGCAAATCCTTGGGGATACTACATCACTATTATAGTTAAGTGTAACCCACCAAGTAACATTGAATGACAACCGTTGTGGGCAGCCCCTCCTTTGGGAGTGAACCCCCACCCCGTCTCACCAACATTATCCTTTTGGGAGATCCATATCTAGTAACTAGACAAATAAAAGCCCTCCGTGGGGAACGGCCATTCTCAAGATGGCGCGAGGTTAATACTTTCCTTACAATGGACCTATGGTGGAAAACCATGGGGATTTCTCAATTTAATGCCCCGCTCCCACTTAATATTTTAGGATTGAGGATTTTCCTTTTAAGGTATTAGGGCCCACATATACAAATATGAACATCAAATCTTCTCGTGACATGACCAAATATTGATTCCAAGTCAAGTTATTTTAAGGAAAGTCTAGTTTCTTAAATTAATGTTACCAATGTGTCCATCTCATGGGTCATCAACACTAATTAGAAATCTTTCCAAAAATTAATTTGATTTGACCAATTATAGTAATTTGCTATGTTTGGATCAGGTTTGGAAACATTCTAAATCAAGCATTCATCCATAAATAGAAAAAGCTAAAATTAGTAACTAGTCCTCTCCTCCACATGGCTCAAGCGGAATAGACTTCTTGGACTTCTAGACTTTCCAAAAACTTTGGAATTCCTCAAACTCTTTGTGCAACTCCAAAACACCTTTTGGGAATCTTCAAACTCTTTGATTAGGAGTCCAACTTCACTTTCCTTCTTTGTCTTGGACATCTCCAGAATTTACAAATTTAGAAAATTATATAAATCCCTATGTCTCTACGATGAGACTCACATGGTAATCTAAAATTGAAATTAGAATGGCTATAGGGAAGCCATCATGCCTTGCCCTTTCATGGGAAACCAAGGAAACCATGATGCCCTTTACACTAAGCTTTAAAAAATCAATCAACCATAAAAGAAAGTAAAAGACTTGTGGGCCATATGGAGAGGACAAGATAACCTGCATGTTAGTATCTCATACAACCACACAAAACACACAAATAGACTGCCAAACAATGCTGGAAAAATAGGACACACATAGAAGACCCGAAATAGAAAAATTCTAAAAACTACATGTTCTATCGCAGTGTCCCCGGTCGACCGGCCAGAGAGCCCGGTCAATCGGACTGCAAGTACCCCGGTCAACCGGACACGAGTCTCGGTAGACCGGACAGACGAACATCAAATTTTTGGGTTTTTCTTTTTCGTGTCCAATCAACTTCAAAACTCTTTTGAAGTGTTCCAATGGCTTCCTATCATCCTTCCATCATTATTAAACCCTTTTGTCACTGTCCAAACATGGATTCACCATAAAACCAAGTAAAACCATAAAAAACCGATCCAAAACATAGCCCTTCCTCTTTCTTTTTCGCATCTCATGCAAAGAACAGAGCAAGCTTGCTGTACCTTCATGATCAGAGATGAGGTATGGCTCTGATACCAATTGATGGAAGTGGGTGGGCCTCTTGGATAGGTTTCAAGACTTTTCACCAACTAGAAGTAGTGAACACCTATCCAAAAAGCAATAAAACTCAATCCAGGATGCATGTCCTCAATCTCAGCCATCATGATCAGAAAACAAACCTATCAAGAAGATAGAAACAGCAATAAACATGCAACCACGAAATTCCACAACATACAAGGAGTAGAAGATACCTATGGAGCTTGGTTGTGCTCTAATGGAGAACTTGGTTCAACTCTTTGATGAAGAGCTCTTCCAAAATCAGAATCTCCAACGCCCAATCGTCTTCCACGCTATGACCCGCTTCAAATCTCTTTCCTAAAGAGAGATGGTGGAATCTCTAAGAGAAAGACTAACTAGAATCACTAAGGAAACTAGAAGAGAGAGAAAGCAAGGAGAAGAATGCAACTCTTTCAAACTATGAGGAGATGGGCGTGAACTTCAAGGGATGAAGGCATGGACGTCCAAGGGGTTCCCTCATCTTGCTTTTATAGTTTTTCAACCTTCTCTCTTTGTGTATTATTAGAAGTCCAACTTCCATTATACTTAGTAACCCTTTGTTCCACTATTACCACTATTAGAAGTCTCACTTCAAATATAAATAGTAGCTTTCCTTTTTGAGTTCAAATAGAATTAGTAAAGATTCAATCTTGGGCTGGTGTGGGGACCGCTAGGGATTCCATAGAAAGCTGGCTCCAACTGGGACACACCGACCACACATCTGATGTGCAATCCGGGCCCGCAGTTAATTGCAAATAACTCCACTAAATAAATGCAATTGAACTCCAGTCTTAGGAATAAATTACATGAAGACCCTAAACTTCCCTATCACTACAAGTAGGCCCCTCCATCAATATCCATGGATCAATTGGTCAAACTATCCCACCAATTTAGATCCATATCTTATATCCCTGAGACCCAATTAATTATAGTTATCATTAGTACAATTTAATTAACTCTTAATTGAGATGGGTGTACACTTATCAATGATAGATCCATTAATTGGCATAAGGGGAAAAGATAGATTTCATATTGACCATTAAATATTCCTACAGTCCTACTATCACGTACCCAAGACACCGAGGTGTTGACCTACAGATGGCCTCACTCATTGGTGACTCAAAGCAAATGAATAGGCAGAAACTTGAGTTCATCAATGTCTCAGGGTTGAGAGCCCATTGCTTATGGAATTATGAGAGCAAACCTTTAAAGAAAAGACAGTATCCTTGAGGTGCTTTTCATGGTCCTTCAATACATCTAATGTACCAGTATAATGATCTAGAATCTTACATTCCTATGATCGAGACATATCAATATGATCGAGACAGATCATGCTATTACATAGTGATCATAATACTGCAACCTTGTCAGATGAGATGCTCAATCTCATCATTGGTTGTGAATCAATTTAAGTATAAGATTTGTGACACATGTCTCCTGTATGTGGATCTCATCCATACACATGTGTTACATCTAATACACTTATGGACTCCGGTTCATCTCATGAGCTAGTATGTCATTTGTATTGGTTATGTGCATTAAAGTAATAAAACACCATTCATCTCATGAAAGGAAAACATGAATATATTGATAAATAAAGAATTTAATAAATTTATTATATCAATCTTAATGGATTGAGACCATAAAACTAACAAATACAGTCGATGAAGATGATCTACAGAGATCCTCATGTACACTCTCTCTCCTTGCTTGAGTCAGAATCGAACCCGTACCCGTACCCGTACCTGGGAGGTAAAGTCAGGACGATGACCAGATCCATCTGACTGGTTCATGATCCGGATCTGGATACACCATGGTTGCATACTGGACCCAACCCCTTTGCAACCCTCCATATGTATACCTTTTAGCACAGCAAAGGGCAAACAGAAAATATTGGTGGAGCCTGTGATGCACAGCTGGTGCAGTGCAAGTAGCTTGCTCAATCTAAAAGTTAAAACCTCTTCTTTAACTTGAAAAATGAATTTTAGGGCAGTTTGGTAAATGACAATATGGTGTGGACTTTTTTATTTTATCATGATGTGAGCCACTTTTCGGACATTCATCATTTTTTTAATACATAAAAAAACTATTACTTCCTCAGAGTAAGGAAAAGGCTTAAATGAAAGAGCATAAGCCTTGAAAAATGAGCTACCAAGCAACCCGTCAAAACTGACTAACAATGCATTGAACTGAATTGTCATGTCTTCACTGTATTAGGTGGACGATCTCTCAAGGATGTTTAGACTCTTTTCTAAAATACTCCGCGGCCTGGAACCTGTTTCTCAGATTTTTAAGCAGGTGGGAACTTTTGCTAAACTTGCATTCTGGATTTATAAGGTATCCTATGCACGTTGTTTGGACTCTACCTTTTTGTGGTTCCTAATTGTTTGTGTGATTCAGCATGTTACTGCTGAAGGTACTGCTCTGGTTAAACAAGCAGAAGATGCGGCAAGTAGCAAGAAGGTAAGTTCTACTTATTTCTCGAAAGTTGAAATTCAGCATTAACAGAAGATGAGAATCAGCCACCTATCCGAAAAAGAGTAATTCCTTTGGCTTTCTTGTTGCTATTAAAATTTAAAAGGCATTATTATAGTGGTTTATTGTTTTAGGTTTATTAATTATGCACAAGTGCTGTTCTGGTTATTATAATATTTTTGGTGGTTATCTCTTAACATGTTCCTGACCCAATTGAACTGGTATGGGCTTGAACCTGTGTGTCATACTAACTTGTAGGGTGGTCCCTTTTGTTATTAGGGCAGTGCATCCAAACAATTAAATAAAGAAGAATGTAAATTTTGAATGATAATTTTGCTCTTCATTTACTCACTGACATTGTAGGAAACATGCCTTTTTCTTTAGTGCTGTAAATAGATTAGGTTTGGGTATGTTGTACTCTTTCTCTCTAAATTTGTCAATCAAGCTCAATTCTTTCGCATAATACCTCCAATACCTAGATTGCACTTTTCATAGTCATAGACATGTCTTCCAATTCTCCTTTGAAAAGTTGATTAAATCATCTCTAGAAAATTTGCAACTTTTGTTGGAATTTCAATAAGGGATAGGTAATAGATATTAGCAAGAGTTGATTTAATATGGATAATCCGGCTGAAAGAGATACATAATATGGTTGTTTCTGTGATGCAAATTTTTTATCTTAAAGTTCTCAAGGACCGCATCCCATAGGTCCTGTAGGAATGTCCGCATTCAGATGTTCCCATCCAAGAGCTGGTGCCCCCCTCCTTAAAACTTGGTTCCCTCTTGCCTCCCCAACACTCGGAATGGGAGGTCCGTAGGAGAATATTTTGCATGGATTGGATATACATTAAAAAATGCTTAGAGAGAGGACCAATGGTGCACAACTAGCGTACATTTGGATCCTAAGGAGGGGACCATCCTTGTTCTTTTTTGTTAGGGGTTCTGTTTTGTTGACCCCATAGTTTTGGGGCTGGTTCATGCACATGTCAATTTGGCAGTGTGCGCCCACTGCCCACTGCGCATAAGAGTAGGCTTAGAAAAAGTGATTTGACACTTCCATCTGGTATAGTTTTTGGACTTTTTTCGACTGTTGATCACTTGACCCTACTTTATTGATAGTAGATTTTGTAAGGCTTGAATTGCCGTTATTTAGAGGTTTTTGTTTGCTAAAATTATGGCTTATCTTTTATCATTTATGAGCTCCTATATTTGTCAAGAAAGAATTATGTTCTCTTCTTTTGAGATGGAAGTTTGCTA
This sequence comes from Persea americana, assembly GCA_029852735.1. Taxonomy (NCBI): domain Eukaryota; kingdom Viridiplantae; phylum Streptophyta; class Magnoliopsida; order Laurales; family Lauraceae; genus Persea; species Persea americana. Next base: position 38,963,946 of record CM056817.1, read on the forward strand.
ACAATTGTATTTGTCCACAGGCAGAGAAAAAAGATATTGTTGGGTTACCAGAACAGGTAAATTTCTTCACGGACAGCTCATCATATGCCTTGATGAATAGTTGGCATGTTGAAAGTTGATTGAACTGGTTTTCTGGTTTTCAGGTTTTCGTGAGGAAAGTAATTGAGCTGCATGACAAATATTTGGCGTATGTGAATGATTGCTTCACTAATCACTCCCTTTTCCATAAGGTTTGTATTTGAGATTGATGTCTAGCTGTTTGACTTAGATCTGAACTCCTCTGAGACACTAGTTGCATTTGCAGGCACTGAAAGAGGCTTTTGAGGTGTTTTGCAACAAAGGTGTTGCAGGCAGTTCCAGTGCAGAGTTACTGGCTACATTTTGTGATAATATCCTTAAAAAGGGTGGAAGTGAAAAATTAAGTGATGAAGCGATTGAGGAGATGCTTGAAAAAGTAACTTTTGATTTTTTTTTTCCATGTTACCTATTTACTTGATGTTAATCTTCCACAGCTTCTGAAACTGATTGTACTTCATCTAAATCTCAAATAATCTACAGGTGGTAAAATTGCTTGCATATATTAGTGATAAAGACCTTTTTGCCGAATTCTATAGGTATTGTTTTTATTAGCATGCTTTTTTTTTTCCGAAGTGTGCTCCGAATACTTGGCTTCAGTAACTGTGAATTCTTTTCCATTGTTTTCCTATTACCATCTTGGTTTAATTAATTTTCAGGAAAAAGCTTGCTCGTAGACTTCTTTTTGACAAAAGCGCCAATGATGACCACGAGAGGAGTATTTTGACAAAGTTAAAGCAGCAATGTGGCGGACAGTTCACGTCAAAGATGGAGGGAATGGTTTGTTGATATGAATCATCTTTCATGAAGTGCATTTCTTCCGTTTACAAATCTAAACAGTTACGAATTGTGCTTATGTTTGTTGGTTTTTATTGCTTTATTATAGGTGACAGATTTGACATTAGCTAGGGAAAATCAAACGAACTTTGAGGAGTATCTTAACAGTAACCCTAATGCAAACCCTGGGATGGACTTGACTGTCACTGTCCTGACCACTGGATTCTGGCCGAGTTATAAATCATTTGATCTCAACCTTCCTGCAGAGATGGTAAGGGCGTAGGTTTTTGGTCCCTGTGTCTAGAGTATAAATGAATACATTGTAAATTAACTATGGATGTTTGCATCTCAGGTTAAATGTGTTGAAGTTTTCAAGGAGTTCTATCAGACAAAAACCAAGCATAGAAAGCTTACATGGATCTATTCACTGGGTACTTGTAACATCAATGGGAAGTTTGAACTGAAAACAATGGAACTCATAGTGACGACATATCAGGTGACTCCTTCAAATCCATCTCCTGCCAATTTCAGAAATCTCCTGCCAATTTCAGAAATGTAGTTGAGTCGACTTTGCATGTAATTCAAGTCTTAAGTGGGGTGGCAAGTGGTCTGGGCTGGCCCAAGTGTGGCCCAGTATAGGCCTCTTTGAGTTGAATTGAACATTAATTTTTAGGCCCATTGATTGGATTTTTGCCAAATCTGGCCTAATAACCCGTTGTTCTAGATATTTTCAAGTGAATGCCTGGAGGCCCAAAGATGCAACCTAAGTACCTAACCCAAGTACCCAACCCTACATATCCTAAACCAACAGGCTTTCAGTTAAATGGCTGGGCTTGGGCCAAGGCCATGGGCTAGATTGGTCTAAATATTGTCCCTGTAATTAAATGAGATACACTTGGGCAAGCTTTGGCCTGCTTGCAACCCTAGTTGGCTAGTCCTGGCTATTGAGTTTGTTGTTGGGACATGGAAATCTCAATGTCAATCCAGAAGGACTAGCTGGCGTAGCTCAATCAATTTTATTTTAAGTTGACTGGTCAGTACTCCAACTTTATTTTTTATTATCTTATTCGGATATTTTATTATTTTACAGGTACTTATATAATTGAGTATTTAATAATAATAATAACAACTATTATTGTATTAAAAGATCATCTGGTTGTTGGATTAAAGTGGCCTCTTGTGCTCCTACCTTTTTTCATCTTGGGATGACAAGCACCAGAGGAGGTTAATTCAATCCCGCGGAGAATGTCAACCAATTTGAGTGATATTATGAAAGTTCTGGCTCATCAAGAGGATGCTCTGTTCGACAGCTTACCTTGATGAGAGGTGGATAAACTCCACTTCTTAGATGTACTTGACACTACTATAAATTTTGATAATGAAAATATATTAACAATTGTCAATGATGCTGTCATTCATATTTTAGTTTGGATCAAGTTTTAGATCAACCTGGCAGACTTCTTAGCAGTCAAGTTCGTTGAACTTTCTTCAGGCTTTTTAGCAGTCAAAGTCTTTAATCTTTCTTCCCTAACAAATGAATGTGCTGATTGTATTCTTTGGGACTGAAAGTGCATGCCTGAGCTTTTTTGTTTTTGTTAAACAGGCCTCAGTTCTGCTGTTATTTAATGCTTCGGATAGACTGAGTTATTCGGAGATCATGACTCAAATAAACTTGACCGATGACGACGTTGTCAGATTACTGCATTCTTTGTCGTGCGCGAAGTATAAAATTATAAATAAAGAGCCAAATACTAAAACAATCTCCCCTACAGATTACTTTGAGTTCAATTCCAAGTTTACCGACAAATTGAGGAGGATCAAGGTGTGGGTTTAATTATGTTTGCTTCGAATTGTTATCTCAATTACATGTTTGCTATTTCCATCTTTATTCACTTAATTTTTAAGTTGACAACTTGAAATGGATCTGTTGGAATTGCAGATTCCTCTCCCACCGGTGGACGAGAAGAAGAAAGTTATTGAAGATGTTGACAAGGATAGAAGATATGCTATTGATGCATCAATTGTGCGAATTATGAAGAGCCGAAAGGTTCTGGGTCATCAACAGCTGGTAATGGAATGCGTTGAGCAGCTTGGTCGCATGTTCAAGGTATTTAACTTATTATCATGTCATTGATTTCATGCTTCACAACGTCTATAAAAAGCTTCTTCTCATGTATACATGTAAATGTTAAAGAACATCATTATTCATTAGCTTATTCCCAAGATGGGTTCTTATTTAAAACTGCAGATTTAGATTGGCGAAAATACCATATTCTAGTAAAAGATACAAAAAATCTGTGCAAGGATAAAAATACAAAAATTACAACCCCCTCAAAAGCTAGAAGTTTTTCCAAGGATTTATGCAATGTTTTAGGAGAAGAACATAGTTACAAAAGCCCAATACTGGCAAGGATTCATCCGAGGTGCGAAAGAAATGAAAAAAAAATGAAAAAATGAAGGATCCAAAAACAAGAGAGAAATAAATACAAATTCTTCCGGTCTTTGTTACTTTTGGTTAAATAAAAAAAATTTGCAGGTAAAATAAATAAATACATGTGCTTGATTCTCTCCCTTAATACCCCTTGGAGACTATCCCAAGAAATGAGACGCTATTGAATTTTAAATCTAACCTGCAACATCTTACTTTAAATTGTTTTTGCGACAGAGATAATCTTGACCCCAGATGGATTTATTGTCTATCTTAAGGTCTTCAGATATTCACCAATTCTTGTATTCCCAAATGCCCCCAACAATCACTAGAGTTGATTTAAATTACAAAAAAAAAATGGCTTATCATACAATCCAACGAAAACTAATGCAATAAGCCATTGAGGTCCTGTAAAATGCAAATAGCTCTCCTATGGTGATTTCATATTTTAGCTGCCTTCTTACGGTGTATAAACGACTTAACTGTAATTTCCTTTGTCCTACACATGATGCACATGATAGGAACTAAGCTTGTCTAGATTTTAGGTATCACCGCCCTATAGAAAGCCCTGTAACTCTTGTTAGGCACCTTTACCCCCAAAACATATGCACAAGGATTCTCGGGGCAAATAGATTTATTGAATTAATTAAAAAGTCTTTCCCTGTTGAAGATTAGATTGGAAATAAACAAATGCATCTCTGGAGATACCCTCCTTTGCTAAAGCGCTTAAAAATTCATTTGTCCTCTGCCAACATGAACAAAAGAAGTAGAAATCTCAGCATGCAGTGATTTGATTTTATTAAAGAAAAGAAATTCCAAAAGCTTCTTACCTGAGCCTTTTGCTATATTAAGGTCACCAGTAAAGTGTTTCTGGAAAATTCTCAAATCTTATCCAGTTTCTAAAAACTCGAGCCTCATTATACGTTTTTACTCTTATGGGCCCCCTTAGCTAGATAATATAACCAATTCCCCATCATCATGAAAGCACATCTGTAATGCATGCTGGTCTGCTGCCTGCTTACTACATTGTAAATCCTCACAGCAACAGGAAAAGTTCATCAATCACGAAACTGCTTTTTTGCTTTCATCAACTCCATAGAGCCTTATAGCTCTCCAGTCCCTGCAATATTCTGAGACATGTCTGCCCCTATAAAAAGTCCTTCCTAGAAAGTAACCTGTGATAAATGCTTTAATCTTTTCAAAGATCAGCTCAATTAAATTCCAGCACCATTATAGAGTAAGCACACTCTTTTCCAAGAAAAAACCATTATTCTTTGAGGTCTTTCTACCACCATGTCCCTAGTGGATTTGACGATGCACGATCACAAGTCTTCCAACTCTACAAGCAGCTACTTTTTTTTGTTCTTTAAATTATAAATTATCACCACCACCAACACCACCACCACCATCATCATCGAAGCCTCGTTCCAATTATGCTAAGGTCGGTTACTTGAATTTTGTTTCTCTGTTCGGATCTTTCTTGATACCAATGATGCAAATTCAGGTACCTTTCTGCTCTCTAGGGCTGCTAATGGACCTTGGTGCATCCGGAACCTAGAAAACCTGAGCCCATGTCTAGTAGTTGAGGATTCGGACAGTCCAACCGGCTGGAACCAGATTCGGTCCGGATACCTTTTGGAGCTGCACTTGGTCTCGGTCTTCAAGCTCTTTGGACTATAGGAGGGCCCCCACCCATCTCTCACCAACTTGGTGAGAGTGTCTCTCACATGAGCATTTCCCATATATATATATATATGTATGTATATGCAGTCCTATTCGGCTGCGTGCAATGCAGATCTAGGCTAGGTGCCCACCTTGTTGTGGGGCCCACCTATTGGGACTTTGGGGCATTGAAATATCTGAGTGGGCCCGATCTGCCTACCAAGTTTAGGGCCTGTTTGATCATCCTAACACTTACTATAAAAAAAAAGTGCAGTCAATTTGTGGGCCCTGCCCATTCAGATGGGTGCAAATCCCATGGATCTGGTGTAATTAAACGGGCCCCGTGTTTTATCCGTCCGGATGCACCCACGTCCCACAGTGGTCCATATGCCCAGATGTACACCATTGACCATACACATGGGGTGTAGGTGATAATTTCTGTTTGTGCATGTATACTTGTGTAATTACTTGTTAAGTGTGTGTTTAAATGTTGGAAAGAGAGCTCCTTGACACTCAGGCTTTTATTGGACTTGGTTCTTTGATGGGCGGGCTTCAGCCTCTTATCTTTGTTATCATTTATCAGTGACTTGGACCTGGTATTTTGTGTCCTTGTTGGACCTTGACCGAGACTTGGACTCTTCAGTCCCCATCAGGCCTGGCAGCCCCAGGTGGGCCGCCCCGATTCCAGGCCTGGTGACAACTCTAAGCAACATCTTATGAACACTAATTCCAAATATCCTTCTTTTACCTGATACTAGGCTTTAGACTTTTATTTCTTCCCTCTGGAAGCCCAGGATAAATAGTAGGAAGCCTTACAAGATTATGATGCACCAAAGGTGCACACATTGAATGGCAACTCCTGATGACTATTAATCCAAATATGTTTTTACGAAGTTTATGGAGAACCACCTTTCTATCAAAACATCCCTGGATGCATTTTCCATCCACATCTCCGTAATCGAAGCATCAGAAAACATGAGGGGCAAAAACTGCAATCATAAAAATAGGAAGGGTGAGGAGGGTCACATGACAATATGACTCAACCCAAGGATCCTTTGAATCCATCGTCGATCAATATTATTAACAAAACCCATTGGTTTTTGTTTCTGTTGATCAGAAGAAAGATAACGATTTTTTTATAGGCAATTTACATTTACATTATTAATCTATGTTTTGGTGATGCCAACTTTTAATATGGGTTCCGCCTATTTAAGAGATGTCTAATATTAGTTTCTTATAGATTCTTCATGCTGATGATTGCAAACAGAGTGCATAACATAAATCTTCTCTCTTTATAGCTCATTGAATTTTTCCATGCCTGATGCTATTAACTGTTTGGTCAGCCTGATTTCAAAGCTATTAAGAAGCGGATAGAAGATTTGATCTCAAGGGATTATCTTGAGAGGGACAAAGACAACCCCAACGTGTTTAGGTACTTGGCGTGATTCAGTGCTTGATGGAAGAAGTACTGTACAGGGCATTATTAAAATCTGAGACATTGTAGGCAGTGGTACAAAATCAACGTCCTTTTTTTCTCCTTTTTTTTTTTTTTTTTGGGTTGAGGGTAAAGTCATGAAGTTTCTGCTACCACTCCTCTTTGCTTTAGAGAAGACTAGAAAATATTCTTGTTCTTCTTTGTATATTTTTCTCAAAGCTAGGTTTGGGTGGCTATCACGCCCCTTATCTTCATTTGAACTAGAAACTTTTTAAGTGTAAAATGCTTACAATTACATGCAGGTTTATGATTGCTGTATTATGCTTTCATACTACCAATGATATTGATTTTTGTTCAGTTCAGTTCAGTTCACATTTTTGTATCTGATTGTAGTTCTGTTTTCACATGTGGTTTATCCCAACGTGGTTCTTTACTGTGACTTGAAGTAAGGTCCATGAATTTGTTCGGCTACAATAACAGGTCCATGAATTTTTTAACATATTAGAAGGATGAAAATATGCTTTGATGTACAAGATAAATAGAACAGGTGTCAGTTGAAAGGTCCTCGTTGTTGCAACTAGGAGGTTGCAGATTTTGGGTTTACCTTGCCCATTAGGGGAAAAATTTGGTCAAGGCTAGTTGATTCCTCTCGAGTCTTACATTGTATATAACCTGGGTCATAGGTGTTTCTCTACTGCCGAAGTGGGCCACCTGACCATCAATTGTTGGCATGGTTTATATCATTTGCCTCGCCACCAAAGGGAAGGGGTAGGTTGAAGAAGATGTGGATGGAGATAGTAAAAATAGATCTGAACAACTATAGTTGATCTGATGATTTATCCAAAAAGAAGTGAACTTAAGAAAAACTGAATTTATCCAGATTTTTTGTGTATCGGACTATCAGTCTTTATATTATTACTATATTACTATTCATGACAACTGGGTTTTGGTGGGTGAAGTTTTATCAATTTGACTGATATTCACTGTTAAGATTGGTCACTGAGTAGTACGATAAACATTCAATACCTCATAGAAGTTGTGCGTCCCCATTTCCCCAAATTCCAAGTTCCTCCACGCCACACATCTCACTATTCTCCTTTGCTGTAGAGCCAGGGTGAGTGACTCTTTAGATGCTTGGAACATGGATTAGTACAAGGAGTTTTTTTTTTATTAATTGTTTTTAAAGATTAGTACAGGGATAGTTCTTAATAATGATTTTGCATTGATGTGTGTAGAGAACTACATTGAATATAAAATCTTCTGAGGCTTGTGCCATCAATGTGAGCTAATTGGTACTTGGAATATTATATAAAAACTAGTTTGACAGGCCCATGTCCAACAAGGGCCAAAAAAGAAAAAAAATAAAATAAAAATTTAGTATTTTTGAAAATAACATTATAAATAAAATGAATCCAAAATAAACAAATATATTATTTAACCTTTTGAAATTCACTATATCAAATCTATTAAAAAGAAAAAAAAAGTAGCGACTATTTTTTTTTTTTTTTTTTTTTTTTCAAATGAGATGCGTTGTTGATGGTTGGGTGTAGTGCCTTTCATTACTTTGGTAAGGGTCATCATAAAAAAAGAATAATAAGATAGGACTTCTTGAAAGCTAAAACACTCCTCTTACATGGTCTTATTTCAAAACTTAATTTTTTTTGTTAAAAATTTAATTATAAGGGTGTGGCTGTAAAAGAAAAGGTATATACTTCAATATAAAAGCAAATTGATACAGGCCAAAAGAACCAGCATATGGAGTAATTACTAAAATAATAGCTTAAAAGATGATGAATTTAACCCTTACGGTTAAACCAGCATAGGGCTACACGTCATATAAGAGCCATTATTTTACTAAAAGTAATAACATAAGAGCAACACGGGCCAACCAGTACAAAGGCTAAAAACTACTAAAAGGAAATTTTAGTACAACCATTTGATATGGAGATAAATTAGGAGATAAGGTTAGTTGAAAATCTAAATCCGTAAATAATAGATTCCAATTTGATTTAAATATTCACTTTTACGATTCTTGACTGTGTTTCCATGCGTAAGTTTTTCTTGCAGGTGAGTAAACCTTTCTTGTAGGAATCTTTTATGTACGTGGGTCTTGTGGAGTGTCATGTTGCATTGAATGTGTTGAGCAGGTCTTCTGACAATGTAATGTTGAAGCCTGAAAAGATGTATATAAAGACATTAGTAATAAAAGGAATGATCATTGAGATTTTCTGCAAACACTAGCTGGTGCAATCTGCCACCTGAGATTTAATTTATTCTTGTTCCTTCTAGAGCAGTGTTAATTTTAGTTCAGCACCCTAGCTCGAGGACGCAACAACACCCGTACCAAATTGAGTTCAGATAAATGAAAGATCCGGCTAAGCCTACTTTAAAGAGAAAAGAAGAAAAATGGAGACGTAAGAAAGATTCTGGAGCTTGATGGTCTTTAAGGGCACCTTTGGCAACATGGTTGGAATCTTCCACCCATAGGATATGGTGACATCCAAATGATTTCTCATGAAAAAGAACCACTGCTTATGGATTTGTGTATACTACATCCAATGGTTACAAGATTTTTGCCATTTTCTTGTAACCTGCCATGAATCAACCCCTAATTTTTGAACCGCTAGCCATTTATGGCCTTATAGAGATGATGGACGGTTCCAATTTTCATTGTGGGTCCCTTAGAAATTAAAAAATAAAATTTTAAGTAATGAGTGTTTTTGTAAATATATCAAAATATAAAAAGAATCAACGGCTGAAAAATTGAATTAGCAGCCATTTTCAACTCTCTAAACATTATGGACGGCTCGGATCGTGATTGTGGGACCCATAAGATAGGTTTCCAAACCCAAAACCATAACCAGTATATTACAGCCACGTTCATTGTCCATGTTTACTGTCCATGCGATTTAATTGTTCATGCGCACTTGAGAAACTGGGATGCAATCAACGATCAATGTGTTTTACATATTTTTTTCACGATCCAAGATGAATTGGGATGCCAAATTTGACCCTATAGCCATGTATGTTTGATGAAGAGACTGAACGACTCAGATTTCACAAACATGGCCCACAGAAATCCAAATCTCATGATCCAATGGTCTGGACATTTCTACAAATATCTAAAAATTTAAGAAAAATCAATGGCTGATATTTGATCACAAAGCCATTTTTAACGGTTTGGATTGGGATTATGGGACCAAAAAATGGGGTTTCTAGATTAAAAACGATTAAACTCAAGTTACTGTCCGGTTAACTGTTCATCCACCTTTCTCTGCAAGAGGAGATTTCTGGAATTCGATGGGGGGAGGTCGGACGGTGCTTTTCTTTGGGTTTGAGGATCTTTTATTTATTTTGAGAAATCCTCCCATACGATGGGATTGCTTCCCAAACATGGGTTTTTCGTAATTCCGAAGAAAAGTGGCAAGGATTCCATGCTGTGGATGGTTGCCAAACGTGCCATAACTGTCTTGGATGTCCCCTACTCCGAAGATTTGATTGATTGGGATGGATAGGAGAAATCTTCCTAGTTGTTAAACCACAGCGCGTGAAAATAGAAAATGTATGATTGACCTGCTAATAGAGTAGTGGTAGGGCATCACCCACTTTTGTGGGAAGACCTATGGGAAAAGATGAAAAGCTTGTTAGCAAGGCATGCGACACTTTTAGCAATATGGGACTTCTATCAAAATATATTGCGTCACGTGTGACTCTCCTACGAAAAGGTTGCTGTTTTAAGCAATCTAAAAAATCATATCTATATAAAGGGTCCATCTCTCTTGTGCTCATACTCTTACATGCAAAAAATGTATGTGGGGGGGTTCACCTGGAACCCCACCTAGGGATGGAGACTCGGATGATCATCCGAATTAGTTGATTAAGGGTAACGAGTTTTTAACATTTAAAACGAGTGCACAATCAATCCAATAATCCAATCTATTCAGATGGGTGCCAAACCCTGTGACTAATGACTATTACGGGAGGTCCATGTTTATGGTCCACTCGGATGGATCATCAGGTGGGCCTCACGATCTCATCTACAAGTGAGCTGATGACTGCATGCGTTAAGGAGAAGTTTCCCCCTCTAGAAATGATATTTATCTACTTATAAAATGCAAAGTTATCTTAGGCACACCTTTTTGTGCACACCTTGTAGTGGGGCCCACTTGATGACCCATCTGAATACACCATATAGTGACACCCTTGAATTTCATACGTCCCATTTTTTAAACCCATCCACATGGTTTGTGCTGTTGGATCGTCAAGTCGATTTTTAAATGGTTAAAACTTGTTAAGCCATTGATGAAGTGGTTAGGTTGATTACATGGGGCCCGTATTTTGTACAAAGTTAGGCTCTAGTCAGATGAAGAGACCCCCCTAGTCCTGTCAGGTAGCCCCTGCAGTGAGGTGTGCATGGAAACCCCTATAAAATGTATAAAAATCATGGTTGGATATTGTTTGCTGACAAGCCCGTGAGATGGAGGGGGAAGATGAAAAAAGAGGAGGGAAAAGATTCAAGTGGTAATATTGCCGCTCAACCGAAACGAGCGATAATATTGTCACTCATGAGAGCCTTTATTGTTACAGATAAACTATAAGAGCGTTTTTTATTCTCCGGATATTATAGGGTATTTCCCATATATTCCTCTTCTAATATAATGCTTTTATACCACGGAGGCATTATATTTTTTCATTCAGCTCTCTTCAGCATATTTTTATTTATTATAGAATTGTGTGTTTGGATGTTTGATTTATTTGGAGGAAGTATTTTCCAGACATATCCAAACTGGGGCAGGTGAATTGGAAGATGCCATCTCTTGCAATGACGCAGCAGAAATTTGTCGCGCCCTTTGACCTTGAGGATCGACACTGTTGTGTATTTATAAATCATTATAATGGATGGATATGAGGTGCCCATTTGAGATACAATTTGAGTAATAAGAGACGAGTCATTCCCACGTAAGCCAATTGATTGATGGTCCAATAAGCTTTACCTTGGGCTGTAACTCTCCCGCTCAAATTGATGTCAATTTGGAAGCAATGAAATTATGATGGAATTTGGTCATTGCTTTTGTGAATAGTCCCTCCAATTGGTATTGTGAAGAAACATGATGGAGACTCAGGATTTCAAGATTTAGGATGTTAATTTGGAGTCGTTTGCCTTTTACCCGTAGGATTAAAAAAATGGGTTTTACATAAGTAAATCTTACATACGTAAAACACCTTAGTGTGTTTGTCGAAATCACCAATGGTTCTTAGATGTGTTTGGATTACTTAGATATTTTTACTCACATTATGTGCTTGAGAGGGTTTAAAGCTGCAACCTAACCAAGTATTATAACATATACAACTGGTTCGGTGCAATTACATATATAATCACTTATCACCTTTTCAAGCATCTCAAAATAGAGGCGTAAATTAGTTTTATTTATACACCATTCTCACACTTTATTTACGCCTCACATTTGTTAATGAGCACAAATAAATCTGATAATGCATAACCATTGCACTTGTGCATGATTTACATAGGTAAAATGAGTGCAAACATAGGACTCCTTACGCTAATTTAGTGTTAAAGAAAAAAAAGGCAGGATCAGATCATCACCATTGAATATGATGATCCACATCACCTACGGCACGATGGGACCCACTACAACAAATAAATTGCAATAGGTAACCTAGCCACCTGGGGATGGGATGGGGATGATGGCAAGATCAGGGTGGGCACTAATTTTATATAATGACCGGTTAATGCGATTATCCTAACCCCTTATCAACAACTTGCAAATTTTTACTATTAAAGGTGAGTGTTCTGTCGATCCAACGGTTGATATGATCCAAATCATAGATGGTGCGGTGGGACGCACATCAACGTTTAAATTGCAGTAGAAAACCTACCCCCTGCATCTAGACTTCCCTTTTTTTATTGGGTGGGGTTGGCATCCAATATCCCGGTGCCCCACCATTTCAACGGCTAAGATGTTGGAAACATGGGCCCCACTCAACTCCCACCCGTATATTCCCTCGGGGCTCAGGTGCATATTGCATATATCCCGTTCCCCTATTCCCAACGTCTCTCTCTCTCTCTGCTGCTGCTGCTGCTGCTTCTTCTTCTCATGGTGACGATGGTCCTCGATCTGCAACTCGTTCTTGGACTGTAGCAGCATCAGAAGGCCCTTTTCCATATCTATACAGATCTACCCAAAGTAGGCCAAGCTCTCTTCTTCGGCCATGAACAGAGCTGCTGCTTTTTCAGACCCTAGATCTAGGGATGAAGAACAGGTAATATCAATTAGGATTTTCATGACTTGTTTCTCTTTCTTTCTCTTCTATTTCCCCAAAAGAACCTAACTTTGAAACCCCCAAACCCTTTGTTTCTTTTCTTCACCTTTTATACATTTACAAATGAAAAGCTTGTTTTCATTGAGATCTAAGTTTCATTTTCCTCTCCTCAATATTCTCCTGAGCGCAAAACCAATTGTTATTATTGTTAAATTATGATTTTTTTTTTGTTGGGTGTTTTTTTTTTTAATGATTTCCTTACAAAGATTTGGTGAATGATTGTTAATGGTAGTGATTTTGTATCGAGAAGGTTGCGTGTATGAACTCATATGACTTATGGGTGTGGGCACAAATCTTGATTTATGTGATGGAAATTGTTGGCTGAGATTGGATGACAATGAAGGGCTGAGATTTAAGTAGAGAAAGTAAAGATGGTAGCTTTTTGCTCGATGACGATGAGGGTGATCCAATGATGTGTGTTTTGCGGATAAGGAATTAGTATTGATTCTTTTATTGTGATACCATGTGCTTTGGATTTGAAAAAAGGTTGTGTGGATGTATTCTACTTGTGTTCTGATGTGTTGGGTTGTGTTGGTGTTACATGAAGCTTGGATGGCTTTCGGACGCTCTGATCAGATCCTCTTGGAGGGTTTATAGTTAAGGGACCATTTGGGTGTGTTCCCAATCCATGAATTATCCTGGTGGTGAATTTGAAGGGTGCCGTTTGGTTTCGTAATAGCTGCCTGATTGAGAATGAGTGCAAGACTTGTTGTCTTATTTTTCAACATTTTGATGAAGTATCATATTGAAGCATGAAATGAACAGGAGGCATGATAAGTGAGAAACTTTGTATTTTCATTTGGGTTGTAGAATTCTTCTTCCCATTATAGGCTGAGCTTTGTAGTACAATTAGAATGCAAGCGCAGGGTGTATATGACATTGTCATTTTTATTGCTGGTATACAATTAGTGAGACTGATCATTGATATGAAATTTCCAAGCTATGGTGGAGAATTAACTACATGATTTTGATGGTATTAGTAGCCATGTTTTTGCTTTAATGATTAGGGTTTCAAGAATCCATTAGTTATGAGTCAAGTCTAATGCGAGCATTAGTCGGGCTAGTGGTCATTTAGTACATTTATACGATAACTTTCTTAGATTAGTTTTCTTGCGGTGAATGGGGCTTGATATCCGATATACACTTTCTCACTGTAATTATGCTCATGCCTCTATACATTATTTTGTTAGGAACAATGAGGCTGCCAAGATATTGGGCCCTCCCTCTACATTGAATGCAAAAATATTTGGCAGATGAGAGATCCAATTAGCAACCCAACTAAGCAAGTTATTAGTGGAAGATTTTCTCCCGTGAACATGCTCCTGCAAGAGCATGCATCCAGACCATTACCAAAGGCATGACGCCCCCGAATTTCACCGTGTTTTAGTGTGACAAGCGAGACTGATGCAGGTTGCACAGGAGAAAATCATCTAATATTGGCATGTATATTGAGTTAAATGTGAAGTATGTCGTAACTCGTAACCAGAATTTACATGGCTTGTTAGGGAATTACCCCTTTTTCTTTTTAAATATAGTTTGACTATCACTCATCTGACTATGGATGGCAACGAGCCAAATTAAAGCTAAACCTGCCCCTTACCCTACCCAACCGTTATGAGTTTATGATATGTGATATCAAACCAACACCATGATGGGTACCAATCAGGTTGGATTTTTTTTTTCCGATGTAGGTATCACCTTGGTATTTAACCCGACGGGACTCTTTCCCTGGGCACACGCATGACCCCACACACATGCACCAGGTAAGTCTGGGGTTGGAGTCGAACGCAAGATGTGGGGAGCAAACCCACGCCTTATGCCAGTGAACCACCACCCAGTCGGGTCGGATTTGATGCTGGCCAACTTTATTTTTAATTTTAAGATAATAGAAGGAATGTTCTATGCATATCTCTGGCACTAAGGAGGGATGGAACCTGTAAACTCAGTACTCTCCCTCTTCAAATGTCCAATACCAACTTTTTAAAGCAGGTTTTGTGTTATATTCTTTTAAAAAAAATGTGAATTGGTCAGAAATGGGTGGGTCTGGTCGGGGGCTTGTCGGGGCAGCCAAAACATGAACCCGACTCAGGTTAAAATCCAAAAACTCATGCCCACCTTGAACCAGACAAAACCACAAGTCCAAAACCAACTTTATTCTGCAGGTTTTGTGTTATATTCTTTTAACAAATTTGTAAATTGGTCATAAATGGGCTGGTCTGGTTGGGGTCCTGTCGGGGCAGCCAAAACACAAACTCGACTCAAGTTAAAATCCATTAACTCATACCCACCTTGAACCAGACAAAACCCTAAGTCACCCATTTGACCTGACTCCCCACATCCAACAGCATGAACATCATCCAGCATCCAACAATCACTTCTTGAGCTATTTTAAATGCTTGTTTGATCTGTGCACATTTATATATTGCTAGGATAAATAATCAGGCGCAAGAGATTCTTTGAACCACGGTTCAAAACAGCGGCTGATATATAGCTGATACACTATTTTTTATTTAGCACACCACGCGCTCGCAACTATAGCAACCATTGCAGCTGCTACATAGCAGGTTTTATTCTCCTTTTCCTTTCGTTCCTTCACTCTCTTTTTTTCTTGAATCACTTGAAAATGCCTTATAACTTGGAGATTTATGTTTTCCATATATCAATCCCAAATGGTTTGAGGTTTTTAAAGTTTTTTTTATTACTTATTTTGGAATTTTTTGGGTTTTTTGAAAAATAAAATTTTTTCCCTCAATGTGGGCGAACCAAATTTCATTCTAGTGCATTCTAACTTGTAGATCTATGTTTTCCATAGATTAATCCCAAATGGTTAAAGATTTTTTTTTTTAATTTTTTCTATTTATTTTTTACTTTTTTGGTTTTTTTAAGTGTTTTTTTCTTAAAGTGGGCCAACTAAATCACAACCAAATGTAATCTAACTTGTAGATCTATGTTTCTCAAGCCTCAACAAAAATACATTGTTACATTAATGGAAGATGTCATTTGTGTTTGAATCACAGTTCAAAATATCGTCATTATTAGCAGTAGCGGTTGAGGCCGTTACGCTATTTTGAAAATAGCAGGGCTACGGTTTAAAACCTAGAAGTGCCAAGAAGTTTTAATTTAAAACATTGTTTTTTCTATTTCTTCTCCTCAATTGCCTTTCCTAAAGTTGTTTCTACCCTTGTATGATTACAAATTACTAAAAAAACACAAGATTAGTTGCTACACAGGATTCAAATTCTTTTTACCTTTTAAAAAATTCACACAGTTACACCGCTACGTATCGCCTACTATGTAGTATTTTGGCCAATGGCTGTTATACGCGCAATCGCTATTTCGATCCTTGGTCTGAACTTTAAACGTTACTTTATGTATAAAGTATTTTGTGCCATTGTGCTAAATTGTTTATTTCAGTTTAGAATTAGAACTGCATAATAGTGATGAAATTTTGATGACACTGCTTGTTTATTAGCATTTTATCATTTTCCAACTTAATGCAGTCAACAAACATGAATATATGTGGACAAATAGATCAATATTGTTATTTTATAATCATACAGTGATACAAGACCTCTAATCAATGGGTGGTCCGCTACGCTCTCTTATTACTCGCCGCAATCTCTACGTCTCGTTTGGCTGCCGGCCAATACACTCACTGCGACCGCTATTTTAAGCCTTTCTTTGAACAACTTCCACTTAGGTACAAGCCAAAGATAAGTTAGAACCCATAATGGCCAGATACTGCATGGATATAACTTAGACATGCCATGGATGCAGAAGGACAGGGATTTTCACATAAAAACGAAGACATGGGTATGATACATTAATTATCCATTGCTTGTTTTAAAAGTTTCAGGTTATCATAGATTACAACTCTTATCTTTAGTCATGTCAAAAAGTTTTTGCAACAACATTCATAATTTGAGTTGTGTCCTAGATTTTACAGCTCATTTTAAAACCCTAGATATCTAGAATGTCTAGAGTTCAAAATCAGGGTAGCATAATCATGTAACATTTACTGGGCCGAGGAAGAGTCAAATGTCTCTTCCAGACATTTGTTTCATGTGTTTGTTGGGTGGGGGAAGAGTCCATGAATCATCTTTTAGTTTATTATAAGTTGTGCATTGTAATATCGGTTTCTTTTACAGCCAGTTTTCCATCTCCTAGGCCTTTCCTTTATCCTTGTGCTCAAGGAAGTATGATCTGTCGGGCTTCTAAAGCAAGGGGCTGAGTAAGTTGGAAGGTGCTAACTCCTGCAATTTTGTGGGTCATGTAGATGGGATAAAAGAATATTCCGTGTTAAATGCTCTCCAACATTGCATTGGCATGTGGGACAATATTTAGCTAATTTAGGGGCTGAAAGCGACATAAGTTTCAAGATGTGCCTCTCTTGGATATGGGTCAATGATAGGTTGGTGTCTTTTAATGGCCCATGTGGATCCCATTTTAACATGAGTCATCCGCTGTTTGTGGTTATTTGAAGCTTGACATCTATGGGAGTCAGTTCGAGACCTACCGGGATTCAAGAGTCGCTAAGAAATGAGAACATAGGTTTACAGTTCGGCCGTATTTTAGGTGTGCGTGATTGAGACTGGTCAGCAATCCAAGCTATAGGTAAGGATCCTACCTTGTCCCAATTATCGGTCTTGCCATTGTTGAAGGGGACTTTGCTACAAATTTTCGTGAACTGGGAGATTCAATTTGTTCTGAACAAGGTAAAACCGCATCTATTGATTAAGGCTTCTTACTCTCATATGCCTGGGGAGTTGAATATGGGAGCACACTTTCTGCTAAGTCAAGGTTAGAGACTAGAGAGACTTGAATTCACGCTGCTTTATTGGCTTTATTGCCTTGTTTCCATTACCTTGTTGGAGCAGTTGTATATATTACAGATCTTTTATCTTTTTTATATTTTTCATTGATTAGTTATTCTTTTTATAAGTAAAAGGACAAAGGATCTCAAAAAAAAAAAAAAAAAAAACAGAAGCCTGACTCCTATTTATGGGTGCATTCATATGATAAATATTTTCAGGTTCTCAATCTCATCTTTCTCTAAGCTCATCTTACTTGAATACCCACACCACACAATCCATGAGTTTTGAGGTTGTTAACGTGTGCTATCCATTGCATTTGCTTGTGTGGCGCAAAATCATAGATTGCATATAGGCTGTAAAACAAATTTCTTGTAGAAATTTAATTTGGTTAGGCATGCAGTAACTATTAGTAGGCTATGTTGCATTGTTGCTGGTGTCACATTGAGCTTGTCTGTTCAGTATGCCATACTAATAAGCTTTTAAATTATAGATAGAATGTGAATCTTATGATATGATTCCAATGTTTTCCTGTATTAAACATGGAAAGAATGGTTGAAAACTTAGTCATATGTAATTTTTGATAGAGACCACAATGGTTTTCATTTGTGCAGGCTAACTGGAGAAGTCAGTACAAGCACCTGCTCCTTTTGGCCTACCAGAGTTTTGGTGTAGTATATGGTGACTTAAGCACATCTCCGCTTTATGTCTACAAAAGTGCATTTTCTGGGAAGTTGCACGATTATAAAAATGAAGATGCCATTTTTGGTGTATTTTCATTGATATTTTGGACTGTCACACTGATCCCATTATTCAAATATGTTTTCTTGGTATTGAGTGCAGATGATAATGGTGAAGGTGAGTGTTGAATGATCTTAATTGTACTCTATATGCTCTGTTCCCGTGGTGTATATTATAGTCAATGGAGCAAAACTGTCACTTATTTTATTCAGCCAAAAATGTTGTGGGTTCAGCCTACCTTTTAGCAATGTTGACTATTCATCTGATGGAATCAAGCTTTGCATGGGCCATACCTAATATTTATCCTATCAGTTGATTGTAATTATCAAATTGAGTGCTTGCAGATGAACAATGATAGCCAATTTCCACATTTATGATGATAACACTTGGGAGCCTTTTTAGAGTATCATGTTAACGAGTTTGACCACAGATAGTGGGTCCCATGTGATTAACTTGTAGAACTGAGAGATCCTCTCTCTCTCTCTCTATATATATATATATATATCCTTTTTCGTTTTAGGGTATGTAATTGATATTATTGGAATGTGTGCAGGGGGAACATTTGCCTTGTACTCCCTCCTTTGTAGACATGCCAAGTTCAGTCTGCTTCCTAATCAGCAAGCAGCTGATGAAGAGCTTTCTACATATTACAGACATGGATACACAAATCGAAATATCGCTCACTCTCAATTGAAAAGGTTTCTTGAGAAGCATAAAAAGTCGAGAACTGCTTTACTTCTTGTTGTTTTGTTTAGTGCCTCCATGGTAATAGGTGATGGTGTTCTCACTCCAGCAATTTCTGGTAAGAGCTCTGTAGTTTCACCTTTTAAATGATGTCTTGTGCCAGCTATTAGTTTCACATTACTGTTGCTAAATCCAGATTTTTTTTTTGGTCCTGTGCAGTCCTTTCTTCCATTTCTGGGCTACAAGTTAATTCACATAAATTACATGATAGTAAGTGCTTCCTTATTTGGAGTTTTCTCTATACAGTTAGCACTTTTTTAAATGTTGGTGGTCTCTCCTTCTAAGGTCTGTAAATGATAATAATTTTAATGCTTTAAAGTTTAAATCGTGAAGCAGTGAAGGCTAGAAACTCAAAATGCCTGAATCTATCAACTTCTCACTAAATGTAATAACTGAAGTGTGGGATACCCAGATTCGTGTATATGCTTTGGGTACTCTTATCATTATCATATGGTGTCTGTGAAGTGTGAACACCTGACTGATACTGTTCCCTGCAGTTGTACCTGTAAGATATAGTTTAAAAGGCATCCATTGTCTTAGGTGTCTATGGTTTGTTATTCTCTCAATCCCAGCCATGATGGTAAAGTATTGGATGAGAATATGAGATACCCCTACCTATACTGGCTCCCTAAATTTCCAGAAAGCTGAGTTGTATCATTCCATGCATTGGTGTTCGTCTCTGTATGATCATCAGCTAAAACATTGTACTCTTAACTGGAACTGGAATGCTTTTAATGTTCTGTGGACCTTAGACCTTCTAATTTGGATTGCTGCTGCACTGCACTGAAGCTTGTCTAAGCCCTATTGTTTGACCTAATTTTCAGGCCCAGGCCTGTCAAATTTGCAAAATAATAAGGACAATATATCTTAAACTGTCAGGCTAGGGAACCCCATATAGTTGAGCCTTTAGAGATATAATTCCTGGCCCCAGGGTCTTCGCCCAAGCCCATTTGGCCATCATTATGGGACATTCGTCCAGTATGCTGATGTCAAAACTCTGGTTGAATCTAGCCCAAAGTAAACTGGGCATAGGCTGATGACAATTTGGCCGGGCCAGTTACTTCCCTATGTTTCCCCATAATTAACTGAGAATTGTGATTGCTCAGCCTAGTGACAGAGTCGCCCACTTTGATTTCAAAGAGCTTGGCTGCACTTCCCTAATCAGAAAATTGAATTCTCAATTTCTCAAAGCATGTGTGTGTGAGATGTGCACGCACACACACACACCCTCCCACCACTTGTGTGTGTGTGTGTGTTTTTAGTTATTATCAATGAAGGCGATTGGTTTTAGAAGGAATCTAATGGCAAATTCTTCTTTCCCCACAATTGAGGACTTCCGTTGTCTTATTGTATTCCTTGCTTCTTGAACTTGGAAGCTGATGACTTTGTAATGGAGACGATGATGTAATATAGGCCCTTATTCGTTTAGAGTCCTTCGCTTGAAACCAGATTGTCTCCTTTTGGATCTTTTGAGTCTATCTTCGACAAAGAGAGCTTCATGAGTCTCAAAATACCAATCACCATAATAATATTGATACTTCCATCTCTGGCAACCATATAGTGACATTCTGATCAAAGATTAAATGTAGAATTATATCAGAACTTGAATCTTTGAGAGAATCTTCACTCCAATACCAATTGACACAGCCAGAGAAGGGGGAAGATTGACCAACGTCAACCTCTGAAGCCGAAGCCTCAAGATGCACAATCATGACCATGGGTTCAGCACTACTGATCTTTCAACATCAAACAATAGAGAAAACACTCATATAATCATTTTTATTCATTCATCATCTCCACGACTACAAGAATACTTGAATATTTTGACTCTAATGGATATTATTTAGCGTGCATTTCAACTTTGTCACTCACCTGAATAGATCTTCTTCTCCTAAATCTTAGGAACTAACAACAATCTAAATGATGATTCATTCTGTCTTTACTACCTGACTTTCTAAACAAACAGAACTCCAAATCTCATAAAAATATTTACAAGATGTTAAAGTAAATCTGAATCTACTGTGATAGGCTTTGGCCCCTGCAAACTGTTGGGCTGAGTGGGCCTTCAGTGGCCCATGGGCTGTGCCCAAATGGGCCTCAATATGGATCTAGCTATCCAAAATCCCATTTTGGGGCAGCCCCTCTTGGGTTGCATCAAGAAGTTTCAACTAGGCCATGAACCAATGACCCACATTTTCACGCATTCAAATCAAGGGAACACATCATGTGGTATGACTCTAGGAATCTGCAGGTTTTATTCATTGAAGTAATCCATTATCTTGAAAAGTTATCCAAGGATGGGATTAAACCCACCATGGAAATTAGTGGTTTTGATTTATTATGGTTTCTCTAATTCCTTTGTTTACAAAAAAGGCATATTAAGGTTGGGAGGTGCTCCTATGAGAGACACTCTCACCAAGTTTATGAGAGATGGGTGGGGCCTTTACTTCCATATTTGGGGTCCTTGCATTTAAGTTGGTGAGAGTGGATATGGAAGTGAGGCCCCCCACCCATCTCTCATAAACTTGGTGAGAGTGTCTCTCATAGGAGCACCTCCCATTAAGGTTTAGTTAAACAATAGAAGAGGCTTCCATGAGTTCCAGCAAAACCCAAGAGGGGTTTCAGTTGAAACCTGATTGTCATACAAGGTTTATCTGTGCACTTTCTTCTTCATGTGATCCTGCCTTTTGGGTGTGATCTGCATTTTTTTTTATGTTAACTTGTCTTCTGCATTTTTTATTGCATAGTTTTTTGTGTATTTTGTTAAGAAGGCACTAGATTTGAAGGACTTTCTTCCTCTTCTTCTTTCCATAATAGAACTTTGTGGTTGGAGAAACTTCCTATGTGATCAACATGCTTGTAATTGTCAATGACCACAGGCCTCTACAAGGTTAGTGCGGCACTTGAGTTGCTTCTTCTTGCACAATATTTCAACTGTTGGAGACCCATTTGTTGGTTTTGAAACCCCAGGACTCATCTTGGCAGGGAATTTTCTCCATAAACTGTTCATATCTTTATCAGGGAATTAATTAGATTCACGTTGGGAGACATAGACAGACAGAATATCCATAGTTTAGAGTGTGCTTTGGGTTCTTCAAACCATAAACAGTAGTCTCTTTTTCTGTCCTTGCCCATTATATGCCGAGCCGCTATATCAATGAACTGATGGATGCTTGAAACCATAAACTACAATAATGTGGTGGGAGCAGGAGTGCTGTCTGGTGTGAAACCTTTTATTTAATTTGTTTTATTTTATTGAAATAGTAAAACTACCATTCATCATTAGTGTCATCGGTAAAAGGTAATACCTGTGGCTGGAATTTTGGAAATTCTTGCTATGTTTCTGGATTTGGGAGTTCGATATTGTGTGTTGATTTTACAGGCTGACATAGGTTGGGGCCAGTTGGATAAATAATCCAAGATTTGTTCCTCCCGATTCCTCTGTAAATTGAAGACAAGAATGGGGACACGAAGACCTTATATCATACTCAAGTGTTAATGACAATTATGGAAATTATAATTATGGATTTTTAACCTTATGATGATAATCACCTAGGATTATATCCTAGCCGATTATATGTGTATCTTTATATATACAAGATAAACACAGGAAAATAGTAGTCTGAGGAACTATGGGAACAAATGTTCTCCACGTCATGGATCTATTGTATCTTTATAACCCCTTCAAGGTCACGATGTGTGGACAACAAATGATTAACGAGAGCTGATTAAACCGAGTATTTGAGTGCGACTGGTGAATAGGTGAGTCAACTGAGCATTGGAGAAAATGGTTCAAAGAATAATGTACTTCGAAGAAGACGCTAATGTGCTTAGTTCATTCATGAAAAACATCATTGTGAGTAATATGAACAGCAACCCTAACTATCACAATAGAGAGGAATAGGGGAAGAAACAAGAAGCCCCATGTCTCAGAGTAAGCTCTAAGACCACTCGATTTCATTCTCTTCTTCATGGTTCTACTGTATCTTTTCACACTAGTTATATCATATACTTATCTAACTGTTGCCACTGATGAGCCTGTCCCGCATGCATTTTCTAATTAGTAGTTTTTGTAATTGTAAGGCCAAAGTGGAACTATTTTGTTTTTGCCTTATATTATTCTCTACTTGAAGAGCATTTGTTGTTGCTTGAGTCTATTGAAACCTTCAACACAAGAGGGGAGCTTGAATGGTTTATGTTCATGTCTATTGATTATATGAGAACTGGTGTTCAGAAAACCCGAGAAGACTTGACTCAAAGGTCATCGAGTTGAGGGTCTGTTAGTTTAATTGACAACCAGCCAAACTTGTTTGTCTGACCTGGCTTGACAACTTATAATGTTAGCCTTTTTTTTACCATGGTTCAAAATAGCTATGTAGCAGCCACAATCAGCTGTAGCGGTTGAGCCCACTACGCTATTTTGAAAATAGTAGTGCTACGGTCTAAAACCTAGCATTGTCAAGCAATTTTAATTCAAAACATTGTTTTTCCGATTTCTTCTCAATAGCCTTTCCTAAAGTTGTTTTTACTCGTATATTTCCAAATCACTAGAAAAACATAAGATTGGTTGTTACACAAGATTCAATTTATTTTACCACTTAAGAAATTCACTCTGTTACAACGCTACGTATCGCCCACCACGTAGCGTTTTGGCCATTGGCCACTACGCCCGCCGCAACTGCTATTTTGATCCTTGATCCTGACTTCTTGACTCATTCAACTCAAAACACTTACAAAACAATGATGGCAACTGCCAACTAAGTTTTTTTTTTTTTTTTTTTTCTAATCATTTATGTGGTGGTGTTCAGTTTGGTTTCATTCATTATGATGGTGAGCATTCTCTTACTTGGTTGTCTTTTTTCTTTTTCTAATCATATGTAGGTGCTGTAGTAGTTATTGCTTGCATTGTTTTGGTTGGCCTCTTCTCGTTGCAGCACATTGGTACTCACAGGGTTGCCTTCATGTTTGCACCTATTGTAATCATCTGGCTTTTATGCATTGCTGCCATTGGCATATACAATACCATTCATTGGAACCCAAGAATAATCCTTGCCCTTTCTCCATATTATATATACAAGTTCTTCAAGAAGACAGGGAAAGATGGCTGGATATCTCTTGGTGGGATAATTCTATGCATAACAGGTGAGTGTGGATGTCAGATCTTGTGCTTTTATTAGAGACTTGAATGTTGTTTTTTCGTTGTCAGTTTTGATTTGTGCCTTGGATATTTTTCCTTTGCACAGGTACTGAAGCTATGTTCGCAGACCTCGGTCACTTCACTAGTGCATCTATAAGGGTATGAGTGCTAACATTGCATGTCAGAATGATTTGGCTTAATTTACAGTACGATTGAGGTTTACAATCATTGCAAGTAGCCATGATCAAACATTTATCTCACATCTCCTAATCATGTTATCCCTAGATTTTGTTAAGATGTTGGTGTAATGCTGTCCTGCAAATAGCCCTAGAGCCTTTTTTGAAGATTTTGTATAATCAATTGGAACACTGCAATATGATCTTGGTCTTCCCTTATGCACATTTGGATGTGAACAGAGATGCAATCTTTGAATGTTTTGGCTGAATGGACGGAATTAGGTATCTGCTGAGGTGCATTTGGGTGTTACAGAAGTGGGAGATCTTATATGGTGATACTATGTTCTTATCTGCTCCAAATAAGAGTTAAAGACTACATGCATTTGGGGATAGATATCATTTCCAAATATTCAGATTGCTTGCAATTTGCATGCTTCCAAGTTCCAAATGCACCTTTTGGTACTGTTTTACTATTCCCATGTCTCATCAAGATTAATAGTTTGATTAAAACTTTCCATCATGCACTGTGACTGGTCAGAGACTCACGCAGCTTAAAGTAATCGTCACCTTTGGATTGAGTGATCTGCTGATAGTGACGTATACCTCCAATCTGAGTGGAATACTGACTGAGCACATTCACATGTGATTGTGTTAATCCAACTAGCTTGATGAGAAATGGACCTACAACTGTTGCCAATGTTGAATATCTATATATAAGATGCATTGTAATTCAAATTTTAAGATATCCAAGGTCTATGCAGGTTGCATTTGTTGGTGTCATTTACCCTTGTCTCGTGCTACAATACATGGGACAGGCAGCATTTATTTCAAAAAATTTCTCTGCCATCCCTACAAGCTTTTACCAATCGATTCCAGGTAAAGCTCGAAAAAGGTGCTTCATTTTCCCATGTTTTGTATCCTTGACTAACTATTAGTCATTTTGTAGGACCCATTTATTGGCCAGTTTTTGTGGTGGCTACTCTGGCATCTGTTGTTGCCAGTCAAGCTGTCATCTCAGCAACATATTCGATCGTAAAGCAGTGCCAGGCTTTGGGTTGCTTTCCTCGTGTCAAGGTGGTTCACACTTCCAAATGGATCTATGGTCAGATTTACATCCCAGAAATAAATTGGATCCTAATGGTTCTCTGTCTGGCCATTACAATTGGTTTCCGTGACACAACCTTCATAGGAAATGCTTATGGTGAGTGTTTCTGTTCTTCCATAAATATGGCACAATGGATAGCATAGTTCCAGGACCCTTAAAATTTGCTTTATATTCCAATATGTGGACATGTACAAATTCTTACTTGCAAGCATTATTACATGCAATTGAATTTCTTTGCCCATTTTTTATGCATGTCTACAAATGCATTTATATGTCCATGCTACCTAAAGCCTAGAGTCAGGTTCCTTGATCAAATTTTGTCTGATGGTATCAGGTAACCAGGCAATAGATAGGTCTATCTGCGGGGACTAATATTACATGTATCGGCCATTAATACCAGCTCTCTTTTTTTTTATTCTTTTTATTTTATTTTTTTTGATTGATTTATTTATTTTTTGAATGATATTAATATCAGACATATACAGCTTATACATTAGCGCATTGGTAAAAGCAAACTGAACCTCAAAGATTTCACCCCTTTTTTCCTATTTTCCTTTTTTTTTTTTTTGCGAGAAAACTACTCCTTTTCTAGGCTCATAAGGTCAGATTTGAGCATTCAACAGAAACAACAACATTACAATCAGCATTTGAAACTTATATTGCCAAAATTCCAGGTATATTTGGTGTAAAAATCCTGAATATCTTTTTTCATTTTATTTTTTTTTTGGAATTTTCTATTATAGACAAACCACTTTGCAAAGCTTATATTGACTAGTCAAGGTGGCCTTCTGCTCCTAACGTCATGGCCTCTACCTTTCTGCTTGGAGCAATGGCAAAGAGGCTCCTTCTACGGCCAGGATTCAACACCTTTTGGGAACTTCATCACTTTGTAACTGATGCTGATACCATCTCATACAGCTGATAACCAATAGCACTCTTCCCTAGGGCTGATACAGCCACTTATACTAAGAAAAAAGAGAGAAACTCCAGTTGCAGTTGGATCTGCATGAAATGACAATCAGTTATAATACCTTTGGACAATGAATCGTTTTTACATGGTAGGCATTTGAGCTTTTCGTAAATTGATACTCACTTTATTGAACTGATTTTTTCGACGTCTCTACCTTAAGATTACCGTCCCCAATTGGCACTTATTATAATATTTTGGGGCAGATAAAGCAGAAAACAGTTTCCTTTTTTATGTAATTTAATATATTCAATGCTGTAATTTTCTACATTGAATTGTATTTTCTTTTATTTTTCAGGTATTGCATGCATGACTGTAATGTTCCTGACAACATGGTTGATGTCATTGGTCATCATCTTTGTGTGGCAGAAAAACGCTATATATGCCCTAATGTTCCTCCTCTTCTTTGGATCAATTGAGGCCTTTTATTTATCATCTTCATACATAAAAGTCCCCCAGGGCGGATGGGTACCCCTGGTTCTGTCAGTGGTCTTCATGATCGTCATGTATGTGTGGCATTACGGTAGCCGTCGGAAGTACCTCTTTGACTTGCAAAACAAGGTCTCAATGAAATGGATCCTCACGCTGGGTCCCTCCCTCGGAATTGTCCGGGTCCCGGGTATTGGTCTCATCTACACAGAACTTGCAACCGGTGTCCCAGCCATTTTCTCCCACTTCGTCACCAATCTCCCAGCGTTCCATCAGGTGCTGGTCTTTGTTTGTGTCAAGTCAGTCCCTGTGCCATATGTGGCGCCTGATGAACGCTACCTTATTGGCCGGATTGGTCCAAAAGCCTACCGTATGTATCGATGCATTGTTAGATATGGCTACAACGATGTGCAGAAGGACAATGATAACTTTGAAAATCATCTCATTATGAGCATTGCTGAATTTATCCAGATGGAAGCTGAGGATTCTACCTCGGGCAGCTTTGAGGGATCCATTGATGGTCGAATGGCAGTTGTGCGGACTTCCGAGAGGTTTGGCACAAGGTTGACAATGTCTGAAGTTTCCGATGACACTGAGGATGCCTATGTAAGGAGCAGCAAGTCCCCCACGCTGCTAACATTGCAGTCCTTGTATGAGCAAGAGTCCCCACAGGTGAGCCAAAGAAGGCGGGTGAGGTTTGAGCTCCCTGATGCAGAGTATTTGGACAATGAAGTCAAAGAAGAGCTCATGGAACTGGTGGAGGCTAAGCGTGCAGGAGTTGCATATGTGATGGGCCACTCATATATAAAAGCTAGGAGGAATTCATCATTCATAAAGAAATTTATTATTGATGTTGCCTACTCTTTCCTCCGGAAGAACTGCCGTGGGCCAGCAGTGGCTTTAAACATCCCACACATCAGTCTCATTGAGGTAGGCATGATCTACTATGTATAGACGAGCGCTTTTCTGTGGGCTAGAGATGTTTTGTCCTACTTTTATTTCATACGCTGTTATGGTGGCTGAGGTGAAAGGTAAGCTTGGTGCTGGCATCTATTAGGCGGTAAATTTGCCCATTGGTTTTTGTTGAGATATGCTTTCTTTTTTATCTTGTTTTGCTTCTAGTGTATATGAAAACAACAGCCAGCAGGTTCTTCATGAAAGGATTCTCCAACCTTTCTAGACTTTTACATTCCACAAAAGGATGTGAGATGGTCTGGGGACTCTAGTGAATGGGATTGCAGTGAAATGGTAGAATTTTCTTTATATCATTGCATTCTTGTTTCAAAGCAACAGGAGAGGACCATTGGCTTCATCCAGCAATCCTCATTTTGTTGAATGGGACAACATATCCCAAGTTTCACACTCAGATAATCTCCAGCAGATGGCCAATGAATGAACGGTTAACATGGGATGTGCTTGAACCGTCTGAATTTAATGGGTAACGTCCAAAGTTAGGGTCAATCAATCAATCTCTTGGGTTTATGCCCAATGCAGAGTGGTGTTTACAGATTGAATGCTTCGGATGTGCAGTATTTTTCCCCCTTGCAATTGCCCATTTGCATGTCAATTAGATGCGTAAACTTTTGATTGAACTGTGCCACTTTTTTTTTTTTTGTTTTTTTTTTTTTCTTCTTGTTTTTTGTTTTTGGACCGAGGTATCCCTCACTAGCCCAGCCTTCGGACCTCCTTTGGCCTCTGGCCCAGGGTTTACCCGATTCTAACAATCAAGGACTGTTCCCTTGGGGGTACATACATGGCCACACACATAGTACCCGACTGCTCGACGTATTTGTACGTGGCATGTGCCTCAATCCTAGCTATCCATACTATGGATTCGATTGTATGCAAGTCATGGCCGTATATATTGCTCTCACACAACGGTTTCCCCCTCACAATGTGTACTTTTATGGTAACAGTTTAGACCATAAACTCAATTGTTCTGTCTGTTAAAAAAATGTGTATAGATTGCAGATGCGTTTGAAGCATATGTAATGAATACATGTGTTATCAAATTACCAAATTCTAACTTTTCTTTCAAATTGCTTTTCACCTCTACCATTATTGGTTCACTTAAAACAAAACATCAATCCTGTGTTTTGTCCTTTCTCCTCCATGTCACTTAATCACTACTAATGTCAAATCCAAACAAACAACCACCCTTTTAAATCTCGAACCTCATCAAGTAGATGAAGTGGACCCACATTTCTTCGACCACATCCAACCGTGATGCTGGCACTTTTGCCATTGGAATCTAACCCACCAACACGAAAATTCTTTATCTCATAATTCTCTCGACCACTACTAGCATCTCTCAAAAACGAACTTCGCATGCAGAAATTACTATACGGTTGGGAAGGATTCGGCCTGTTTGGATAAATGATGAGTGGAATAAAAAAAAATTAGATTTCACACGAGGAATGAGGAGTGAAGCGGAGTAGAAGTGGGTTGAAGTTAAGGTAGAGTACTTCACTTTTTTGCTTGGATGATTGGTTTGAAGTTAATATTTGGAGTAGAATTCACTTTTACTTAAAACAATAAGAGTATTTTGGATTGAAGTGAAATAGAAATACACGTAGCCGACAAACATACTATTATGTCGAGCTAAAGTCATCCAGGTAAATTATTAGGGCCCATTTAACTTAACTTTACTCTATTTTTCACTTGCCTAAACAGGCAAAGGAAAGGGTTGGTAAGTTTTCCTATGTATTAATTGCAAAACAAATATTGGTATTTGACCATTACCTATATATTGAATTCGACACTTATGTGCTAGATAACAAACAATCACACACATGATGAATCTCCATGTATTATTATGGTATAATAATCACAAAGGTCTGCATTTCCACTAAAAAATGTGGAAAAGTTTTATGGGGTTGGACTTGAATTCCATGGCAGAAAAGTCATATCGTTCCACTTTTGGTCTTGTGTAGAAGTTTCCAGATGAGGATCTTTTTGAAAAGGAAAAAACAAACAAACAGAGGAAGTGGGTCATCTTTTTGGTTGTGCATTGCCGAGGGTTCAGGAATTTGGATGCCAGTTCCCCTGTAACAGTTGATTTTATTCTTTGCCACAATTTGTTACTGTTTTTAACAGAACTATATAGCTAAATAAGATCAGATCTACAAGCAGACTGATAGCAGGGCACCAAGTTTCAGGTAAATAGAACTACATCTTTCTTTCCTCATAGAAGTGTGGAAAGTTGTTCCTTCAAACTCAGAAAGAAAAGCAGCATCTCTCCAATGATCCGGCCAGAGTTTGGAGAGTGAGAATAAACGTTTTCAGAATGAGTAATTGTTCTTGTTCACAATCCTCTTCTTTTGCTTCATCCAACTTTTCCCCAACCCTGAACAGCCCCTCCAACCCAACCAAAGAATTGGCTCAAGCCCATTTTGACATCATTCTAACTATTATTCACTGTTGAATTAAAATCCAAATAAATAAATAAATAATTCCTTCTAAATTATAATACTTGAGAGTCATTGATCAAAGGGTTATGATGATCTACTTTTACTCTGAGCACCTCTCTCTGTGTGATCGGTAGCGGGTGACCCTATTATAAAATATTATCCTAGATAATTCTTTGAGGTTCTAAGTAGGTCTATTGCAGTATCTAGGTCCCCCAGGGCACAGAGCATATTGTAGTATATACCTTAGTATGCCTTAAATTATACTTTTGAGTTTCTAAGTCAGTCTATTGCAGTGGCGCAGACCATATTATAAAATATATCTTAACATATCTTAGTCTGTGGGTCCGGGTCTTTAGACTTTAGCCCCCAGGCGCAGACCAAACACATCAGATCTAAAACCTGTGCTCCTGTCATATGAGTTGATGAGCATAATGGAAAACCATCCTGAGCCAGGGACTGCAGCGTTCGCGACCATGCGAAACTTGAGTTTCAGCCCCAAAATGCAGCTCTGTCACTTTAGACTGCACTTGAGATTTCACTTGAGAGATAGCATTTAGAGAATTTTAAATTCTTGCTGACAAGATTTATCAGAATTTTAACCACTGAGCGATAGCTTAGTTAGCCAAGAACTCTGTGCCTCACGAAGCGGAGAGTTTGACACATAGTTCTACGCGGTGCATGTGGATAGGAGGATTTACATGTATCCCTACGGATTAGTTCTCGGTTGTCCAAAATCAAGTGTCCATCGGGCTCAATGCCAAGGACTCCTGGACTGGGTTGCGCGGGAGATATCTTGGGTTATAAAAAAAATTAAAGGAATTATCAAAATTTTTGCAAACATACATCAAGTACATGAGGGGAGAGAACCAGCAAGTACATTAAATTGTGGATTCTGATTAAGAACATTCCACCGGGAGGAAGGGACATCCGGTAGTGCTAGGGGAGAGAACCAGTAAGTACTTGTACTACTTTTAAACCACCTTCCATGGAGAATGTCTGGAAGAAGAGAGTCCTTCTGACATGAAAGTTTTTGCTGGGAGAATCTTGTAGATATGAACCATATCCCTCTGCAACGTGTAAAGTTTATTTGAGTGCTTGCTTGTTTATTGGGAATGGACAGAACCGGGAATTCAATTTATAAATTTATTTGATAGATGGACTGCCTAAGTTTGGAAGTGCTGAAGAGAAGTTTATTATGGGTGCTTGAGTGGATGCATATCCCCCGCTCGAGCAAACCCACATAGAATGTTAAGCGCTCAAGCTCATCCTCCTTGCGCTCGACCCTGTTATGCGAGGAGTAGATTTTTCTGGAAACAGAACCTCATCCGCTCTAGCAGACCCCATTCTGCGCTCGAGTGGACCATGCTTGAAATTAGAATCATGATTCGGGAACCACTTCCTAATTTCTCTAAGTTCACTAATTTGAGTTCTACTTATTCTACAAGACTCAAGGCACGATCTAAAGCCTATATATTGAGCATCCTAGCAATTCTAAAGACATCCATTGCTCTTCTTTCCTATTCTAAACTCTAGAATCAATTGAGAGATCTTTTCTTCTCCAAAGCTCTATCAAGTTGCTGTGTGCTGAAGTTCAAAGTCTTTGGAGTTCCTTTCTTCTACTCTCTCTTGAAGTAGATTCACCTTAAAGAGGCTATCAAGGTGGTTGGTTCAAGCACGGCGAAGGTGAACAACGAGTCGTCGGCAAGATCATCGCAGTCCTTAGGTTGAGTTGCAACTGGGAAAAGGATATGCAAGTTTCTGTAACTTTCAATTATTAGTTCTTGGTTGTCTGTTGACCTAAACAATAAGGCCCATGGTTTTTTTTTTTTTTTTTTCAAGTAGGGTTTTCCATGTATCAACTTTGTGTCTCATTCTCTTTGTGGTTTATTGTTTTTAATTGGACTTAGGTTAATCAACTAGTTTAATCACCGGAATTGGAATCTTATAGAGATACTGATCAAAAGGACCGTAGCTTGTGTTAAAGCTGTCTTTCAATAATAGTTAGGTAGAGAGGCATGCCACAATGCCGCTCCCTACGACAGTTCTAAAAATATGCCAGCGGGCGGAATGTCGAATGCCATATAAAACATTGAGTTGTGTCTCTTCCATCACCAATTGGTTTTCGAATGAATAGTAGCTCAATGGGTGCACAAGATCCTACACAATGTGTCTTAAGTAGATGGTTCAACCAAAACTTCGGGCCATTTATTCACTCAATGCTGCTTGTTTAGACCCAATGTCCCCAATCAGTTCATAAATCCATTCACTACACTTCATTTTTTCTTGATAACCCAGGGTATCTCCCGCGCAGCCTAGCTTAGGAGCCTTTGGCCTTGAGCCCAATGGACACTCGATTATGGATAACCGAGAACAAAATCCCCAGGGGCACATGCAAACCCTCCTATCCACATTCACCTCATTTCATCAATGGTTTTGGTTTAAGGCAATCCTAATCATCGTAGTATGGCACTCACTTTTCATGTTTTATGTTTGAAAAATGCATAAAAATCTAAATTAAAAGAGTAAAAAAATCAAGAAAGAGCAGTTATCAATAGGGTTGTAAACATGACAGTTCTGAGTCGGAACCATGCTTAACCCAAATCCAAACTTGTTTCTAAATTCCAGTTTCGGTTTCGACTTGAAACCTATTTTGTTGGTTCTTGACCCGGATTTGGTTTTGGAATTGGATCCAACTTGAGCACTGGAATCTAGGTCCAGTTTTTTTTCCTTAAAATAAGGATATCATTCACCTTATAATAGTGCATCAAGTCTATTACCTTTGAGATTAAATATAAAGTGTTTAACAAAATTTGATTTCGAGCCACAATTTGAAACATTAAAGACTCGTATGTGAAGTCCCAGGTCCACTGATCGGAAACTGTATGGACTCAAAACAGGATGTGTTTATCAATCAAAACCTGAAACAAGTTACAAGCCTAAGCCTGGTTTTAGGGGATGTTATTGGCTGCCCTTTCCTAAGAGTGAGTTTTTCTACTAGTAGGACTAAAAATGTGTCTAAAATTGCCTTCCTGGTCCCACTTTTGTCCAACTTGCTCTTTTTTCTCTCTCTTCCATGACAAATCAAAGCCGAGTGAAACTCTACTACCCATTGAAAATCTGCACGGCTTACGAATGTTTGGTCAAATTTTAACTTAATGTGAGTTGGCCCCATCATGAACTCAATTTCTATAAAACACAACTATCTCTTAACACGTGAAGCTGGAGTAACCAACCTAACCTCATATTCAGATTTGATGTGTTCTCAAGTCCAAACCTAATTATATTCAAATTCAAACTTGATTTTGATGTCGATGACATAACTCAAATTGAAATGGGTACAAATACACAAATTAAAATGGGTCTCAAGCCTACTTTTGTAAAGATCTTATAGCCAAAATCAAAATGGGTCAAAAAGTTTGACATAATTAAATCTAACCTTTTTTTTTATTTTCTTAACACCACTTATTTAAAATCAGTGAGTGATTATTATTTAATAAGCTAAACCATATTCAAGCCATAATAGATGATTACTCAGATCCAACTTTCAAGCCTTCAATGGAAAATTTTTCTTTTTTTTATTTCAAATTTTCAATCAAAACAAGAAAGCAATTATTTTTACTCCTTATACATTCATTTTTGCAGTGCCTTTTAAATTTGAATTAATCTGTATTCCAAATTGATTTTAACGCTTTGCATTTTTTTCATTTTTTTTAGGCAACCTGGCTAAGGGGCTAGGACCTGAGACTCACAACGCAACTCACAAATGAGAGCAGAGATAGACATAACTCACACATGAGAGGTGATGGAAACTCACACGTGCGAGGAGACAAAGACACAACTCACACATGTGAGATGATAGAAACTCAAACATGTGATGATGAGACATAGATACAACTCACACATGTAAGGTGATGAAAACTAATACATGGGAGGAGAAAAAACTCAACTTACACATGTAAGGTGATGAAAACTAACACATGCAAAGAAGAAGGAGGCCGGTTCTGAACACAAGACCTCCCAATGAGAATTGTCACTCCTTGCCACTAAGGTAAGGAGCCATTCTCAAATCTCAACACTTTGCATTGAAATGAATTAAGCTACATTTATATGTCCGAGAAAGAATGACTCATTGATTGTAGTATTAAGAAAGCTGAAAAATTATATTTAGGTCTAACTTTTTTACCCATTTTAATTTTGGTTATATGATCTAAAGAAATTAGGCCTGGATTTGAATAAAAATCACACTTCCAAAAATTGAGAAATGAGATTTATTCACAATATTTGGACCAATCTTAACGCGAGTTATGTGATTTACATTAAAGTCAAGTTTGAATTTGAATATAATTAGGCTTAGATCTAAGTAAATACCCAACTTGAACATGAGGTTAGGTTGTCTACACAAGCTTCATGCCTTAAGAGCTACTGTATCTTTTTTGGTCATTAAAAATCTTGTCCTCGCGATGATTTCAACAACTTAGATTGAAATGAATTATCGGGAAATCGAGCCCTAATGTATTTGAACCACATAAATTTTCTTATTTTTTACTCATGTGTTTTTTACAACTTGAATTCACGATGGGGTCATCTAAATTAAAATTAGACGATGTTGAATAAAAGAAGGGGGCATGCGTTCTACGTAATTCAAATTTTCAATAGACGGGACCTACCATAAAGTTTTACTGTTTGACTTTGACTTGTCAAGAAACGTAAAGCCAATGATGTTCATTTGTTTCTTTGTTTGATAATAATCTTCGTTTCCCTAGCAATACTCTAATACAGTTTTATTAAAATATAAAAGATATTTATAACAAAATAAAAAAAATTGCATGTACGTATATAATATGAGTACTATATGAGAACTAACTAACACTGCATATATATTTATTGGGAAATATATCAGGAAGTAATATGGGGATAGTCTTTTTTTTTTTTTTTTGAAGTATTATTAGGAAGACTTTGCTAAAATAAAAAAAAAAAAATCAGGAATTGTACAAATTATTTGAACACGAGGAAAAAAGGACCATGAAAAGAAAGTAATTGAATAAAGTAAGAAATAGAGGATAGGTTCATGTAATATGTTACTTGGAAAAAAAAAAGAAGCAACAGCTTATTCATCGTTAGCCCAATCAAAAGCCCTTTCACTCGGGTTTTATCTTTGGTTGTAGTCCAGATGTTTAGGAACATGGATAGAGTGTGTGGGAGTATGTGGGTTGCGCCATAATAGGAAAAAAAAGGTTGGTTGAGTGGTAAAGTTATGCAGGTCAGTACCAACCATAACTGTTCAATTGAATTTAGCTATGCAGGTCAATCTTAACAATCTCGTTTGGGTTATGCAGGCCGACCCTGTCTTGACCCATTTGATTGAATGTCAGATTTTTCTGACATGTGACTGGCCTGTATAGGATAGATGTTGGATTATCCAGGTCAAGTGTGGGGCAGACATGGGTCCAGTTAGCAGGTCAAAATTTGCCACCCCTAAGCTAGGGGTTCTATATAAACAAGTTTGACAATCAATTGCATTTATCAGGATAGATTGTGGATCAAATCAGTCTGGTCGTCCTTCATAATGGAGGGCATGTCATGCCATTGGGCCAAGATCCCAAATAACTTCACTTTCTAACCATATTATTTTAGCTTGGGATGCTCATGGGCCAGGCAGACTGGGCCCTAAGCAGGGCACGGCCTGCTTTGGGCCAGGCCTGGATTCTAAAATATTGGCTAGTTTAGAATCTGGCCTGGGCTTGGCGATAGAAAGCCCAAAACCCATCCCAGTCCAATCCAAATAAGTCGTGCTCATAATTTAGTAACAAATTTGTCCAAACAATTTCTCCAAAGCATGAAAAAGCGATACAAAGACCCAGCTAGGCCCTGCCTTGCCCGACCCAATTGATTAAATGGGCAGGCTCAGGCCTGACGCCTACAGCCTATGTGGGCCTTTGTTTCTAATGTGGGGCTGGGCCTAGATATGCCTCAGCCCAGCCCAACCCAGCAATGAACACCCCTAAAAGCTGTACACAAATACAAGAGAGAATACATTATGTGGATCTATATTGTTTCACTTATGATGACTATCATTTATATTTTATTTTTATCTTTTTCTAGTTTCCAGCCTTAAAAGGAACAAAATGTTGTCTTCAACAAGAATTTCCTATTAGGAAAGCTCAAAATCTGAATATGGTCCCATATCTTTTTTTTTCCAGATACAATGAAGTCTTTAGGCCCTAAGAATGGTCAACAAAGACCAATTGAGTGTGTCTTTTTCTAAATTTGCCTTTCCAATTTCTACTGAGAACTATGTCTTTTTTCTAAATGTGCCTTTCCAATTTCTACTGAGAACTAACTGTTAACATAAACTCCTCTGATGTGTTTCCATCCTAACCTCTCTGACTTGGGAGGATGCCTTGCCTTTACTCTTTTTGTTGGTTGTAGGGCTTCTCTCTCTTATTAGTAGAGCATGGTTCATGCCACAATAGGTGCTCTTATTTTTTTTTCTGATCAGTAACATGACTTAAACGTGTGTGGTGTAGAGACAAAGTTTCTATGCATATATTTATTTGTGCTCCCCTCCCATCCTAACCATCTAAATCTTAGCAATCCAATAAGCTCATCTCACAAAAACAAAAATAAGAAAGAAAACAAGAAAGGAAAGAAAAGGAAAAAAAAAAGGAAGAAAGAAAGGCTGAAAAAGAAAAAATAATAAAAGAGAAGTCGATATTGCTTTTTTGCTTTTGTTTTTTTTTTTTTTAACCCAGCTTAGGGGGTTTAATAGATTAGTCCATCATTATACTTCTCCATCACCGAAGCCTATGCTTCAAATCTAAGCCGTTCAAGTTCACTGCCAATTTGTGTTCTATCATAAAAATAGAATTTCTCTCACTCCAATCGAAGTTATTCCCACTATCTTTAAACTACACTGGCTTTTTTTATTTTTTATTTTGTTAAACACGTGCTTTCGAGATGATCATCTAACATAGGGAATAACTCCAGTTGGTGCATAATTTTTTAAGATGATAGAATATATAGAGAGAGTGCGTTTTTGAATAGTTTATTATATTTTAAACATAGGTCCAACTGAACTGACACACACTGTTTATATATCACTGGAATGTTAACTTGGGAAAAAGTACCAGCTTTGGCCGAGCTAGATTTGGAATGGGCCTAATCTTTTTTATTGTCTTAGACTCAAGGCACGTGAGAAATTCGTAACGCTCTTCAGTGGGGCTAACTTATAAAAATCTAGATGGATGATACCAAATGACCTACTAATTTATGGGTCCTTTCCAAATTTCAATTCAGAAGATGGACCCAGCATTACTCATTAAAATATATGAATTTTGACAAATTTGGCATTGGACCCAAATCCTATTGGGGTTAAATCTTGTGAAGGTCCATACTAACCGAGGTGAGTGGTTTACATTTACACAAGTGGGTCACATTTAGAAGCCTAATATAATAAATATCTTGTGAGTCCAAAGTTTCTTTTTCCTTGTCTCTCTATAATTACATGATTAGAAGCATGCAAAAAGAGGTCAAGGGTCCAAGGACTGGTGCGCCCTCTTTTTCATCAGTATCAACGGTTTTCACCTTCCACTGGAAATGGCCAACATTCTTCTCCACCTACCCAATGGCAGCACCCTTTCCTACTTTCCTATGTGAGTGGGTACTACAGCCTCCAGACCACAACAGCATGCTTTCTTTTCCCTTTCCTTTTGACTTTTACTCTCCATTCTAGAAAAATCCTCCAGGGCCTACTCCACATAAGGTAAAAGTATCTATGATGAGAAAGACCCACCAACTCGATCTGCAAAAAGATTTGTCCAACTCTCTGGTTATCGAATTTCTTAATGGACTAATAGAGACATGAACTGGTGTACCAAGTACACTACAAGGGTCAGGTCCACATCCTGAGGATCCTAGCATGAAGTCTGCAATCCTCGATCCAATACAATAGATGCTTCCTACCCTTTAATCCCATGGGGATAAGACCACGGTTACTCTATTTTTCGGAGGTAGAGGTTGTGGTATCGACTCCCGGTTTTCTTTCTTTAGGATTCGAAGGTTGGGTCCACTATTACTGCTATCTTAGGGCCACAGAGGTGTTTACCCGTCTTCCCTTAAGGTCTGGAGGGATTAATCCAACCCAAAGGGTTGGGAACCCTACGATAGCCAAAAAAATAAAAATAAATAAATCCTTCCTCCCCCATGAATGTAGAGTCATGTCCAAATATCTCTTTGGATCAAATTGATACTTAATATTGCAAAGAAAATATTTAATTTCCATCAAACGAGAAGGAAGGGTTCATCCTCCTTCACACCTAACCACACGTATTTTCATCTTTGGTTTCTCATTTTGCGGAGCAGACTTCTTTTTCATTGGAAGGGCTTCTGTTCTCAATCTAAAACAAGGCCTGATAACTATTTAGATTCACCAAAGCTCCAATTCATTTGATCCAACGGTTTGGATTGAGAGTTGGGCCCACATTGGATCATTTCTTAGGAGCAAAGAAAGAAGAGGTGTTCGGTGGTCCGCGGATTACATTAAAAGAGCAGCTTTTCTAATGTCCGCGGAGTCTGGAAAAGACCGGCCCGTGGTTCGAGTCCGACCCATCAAAGTCAAAAGCACTTACTCTGTCGGTTGACCGCTTGCTGCCGGTAAAAAATAAAAATGAACGCATGCCTGCTGTCACCCCGACCGTACAAAAAGACTACGGGCTATTGCCGGTCATAGATCTAACGTGATCCGAGCGGAAGAAGTCGCATCTGACGGCCAGAAACTCCAATTTGTCGTATTCTACTTTCGTTTCTAGAGAATCTGGACCGTTAAATGAAGTTGGTGGCATCTGGACCGTTCGAGTCTCTACCCGGGTTACGGTTTCAGAAGAAAACCGCCTACGCGAGATGACGACACGTTTCGTGCTCCTGGGTGACCACCTGTCGGGAAATGATTGGTGACGTGAAAAGAGTCACGCTTTGCGTGTCCGTATTCCAAGCTGCAAGTTTTCAGGAATTCCATGTTTTGTTAGGTGCTGTAAGTTTACAGAATTACCCCTAAAAATTCTTTGCAATAACAAGTTAGCCCCCACCACCAAGGCACCAACTTTCTGGCTGCTGCCTACTCCTTACAGTAGAGCCCACCTATGCTCCATCAAAATCATCTCATAAACATTATTAGTGTGAATTAACACTCATTCCAATTTAACGCTGCTTTCGCGGAGCTAGGATTCTCTTTTAGGGGGATTAGCACTGTATGAGAATGTTTTATATTTATTATTTTATTGTTAATTATTTATAATTTATTTATTTTTATTATCCAAAGTAATTATAAAATTTGAAAATACCTCAACGTTTTCTAGACATAGTTGTTCAAAACTAGAATTGAAGTTAAAATTAAAAAAAAAAAAAAAAAACACTAGGGTTCACTATAATAAATTTAAATTGCTCTCTCAATATATTCATTTTCCCCTTATTTTAGCATTGAGAGTTGCATCTCACTCTAATTAAAATACGACCGATGTCGGACTGATGATAAATATCCAGTCTTCCCACAATTAATTAACGAGAGCTTATTAATTAGTTAGTTGTATTCATTTGATGGTCTGCAATGTTGTTGTAGGAATAGATAGTTATGAGGGAAACATTAACAGTCGTGTTCGTGAAGGCGTAAATATATGATAATGCAAAGCTAGTGCCCGGTTGCTCTATGTTTCACACCCATGCTTTTCGTGAGCAGCATGAAACTTCTAGTGGAATCAACTTATTAAATATCTAATACTGCACAAATTAATTATGCCATATCCTTTGCTGTGCTTTCTCTAAATCGTAATCCAATGGGAGTCTTCCCCTCTTAAGAATGAACATAAATTAGAAAATATTATATGATCAATCTTATAGTGGGATCAACCCTATTAAAAAGGAATTTATGAATAGCCTGTTTTAAAAGGGAAGGGCCTTCATTTAGAGTTATTTGAATTTTCAATAGGTAGACCCCGCTGTGGAGTTTCAGTCCCTCATTACAACCTTAATACGACGCCTAAAGTTGGGTGTGGTTGCTTGACTCCGGTCCTATCTTGGCTATTATAGACCTTTAGATAAAATTTAAAAAATAGCAATTGAGAAAAAAAATAATTAAACTTTGAGGCCCTCACCCATATATAGCTCTTTCATGTTTTCTACTCTAGCGATTGAATGCATCCAAGTGCAGAAGGTTTTATATACGGTAGATACACATTGTTTTGGCTCATAAGAGTTTTTTTTTTCAAAAGATATAACATTTAGTATGGTATGATTCCTGTTTTACAGAATATTCTACAAGTCTGATAGGGATGCTTGAACCCATGCAAACACAATAACAGGGGCCTACTTTTGGAAAAACAAACATGCTTCTTTTATTGCACTCCTCTACCCTACGAAATAGACAATGCTCAAGGACACAATTTCCACAATGTGGGGTCAACTTTTTTAAGTGATCTGTGTGTCATTGTGGCCATTGATTCCGTGGAGCAACAACATTCCAAGACATGTCATGAGAAGAGAAATGGACATTTTCAACAGATGTACAACTAACTCATTCTTGCCATCTTTTGACAGCAAGTGATCGTTCTTATTGGAGTTACCCTTTACATGCAAAGAGGTTTTATATCTTGATAAGGACCTTGGGATTAATTACTATCCTTCATTGAGTGAAACAACTGATGGTTAAAGATGTTTAATGCAGAGCCATTCATTGTAATGTATTAGGTGTGGGATCTGGATCATTCATGCATCACTTGGACCCTCCATGAAGATGACATGCACCACGCTAGTCAACTCTTCACACATGGAACATGTTAGTTTAAATTGAATCATCCTATCCAACACATGCCAGTAATGGCGTGGGTGAGTAAATGTGGTAAATGTTTTCTAATAAAGGTTGATGGTCCCTCAAGGAAAAATGAGGGACCAAAGAAGACATGTATGAAAGTAATAAGAATAAATATATATTTGAGAATTTGGCCAAAGATAGGCTGGAATAAAAGATAAAATTATTGTAGACAAGGTTTTGACAATAATGGCCATAAAAGAGATAGTTATGGTCTTTATACAAGGTAGATATGTTACTCCAAGTACATACAAAAGTATTTCAGTATTTAGGAAACTGATTTACATATCAGAAAGAACAGAATAACAACTATAAAATAATCTTGTAAAGTAAATGCACTTATTGTTTGAAGGCATAAAACAGAGAGGGCTTTTGTTGGAGTTAAGTGATCCGAAAACCCTAAAAAAGAAAGTTGATCAAGTCTAATATTTAACACTATGTCCTTAAGACAAATTTTGCCCTCGCAACGGTGCTAACAAGCTTCAATGGGGTTTGTCTTCCAGGATACAATAATCGATCCACACAGTAGCAGCACTACGAACTATGTAACGGGCGAACCAATTGTGCAACGAACTCTAACTCTCTCGACTCTGACTGCTGACTCGAAATGCAATGCAACAGTAGCGAAATTGGAATGGGCAAAATAATATGGACAAGATGAATTTATAGCCTGCTTCAGGTCTCTTCATGAGGCTGCATCTGTTCAGAACAGTGACTGTTCACTGAACATTTGCTCCTTTGGATACACCTCTTGGGTAGGACACACCCTTTTAGATACGAATAGACACACACCTCTTGGACACACCTTATTAGGAAAACAAGTTTTATTTAATAAAACTTCCCCAAAAATAATAAATGGGTAGTAATCCAAGTCAGGCCCGACCCCCGCCAAAGCCCGGTGCGGTGCGGGGTGAGGCGAGTGAGCCCGTGTCAAATTTTGATGTGCTCAAAATAGTTAACCGGAATCGCACAAATTTCTATTAAGTAGATAATGGCAAATACGGGTCGATCCACAGAGATTTGTAGAAACAAGATCCAAAAATCCTTAATCAGTTTTCACACTAGAGATTTTAAAACCACAATTAGTCAAGGAAATAATAACTAAACTGATATCAAAAGAAATATAAACACAAACTTGATCAGAGAAAGAAAGATCAGAGTATCGGGTTTCACCAAAATAGATTTAATCATTCCAAAATTACTTCATAGTCTTATCCTAATAAAACACAATCCAATGTGCAAACAATTGCCTTGGATCGGAAGATTTAGCTTTGAAAACCCTTTTTCTTGAAAAAAATCCAATTATCTAAATAGTACCTAAGACTCCATTCACTTCAATATGTTGAAACTCTAATAACTATTTATCAAGATCAAGCACAAACCATTAAAGGAATTTAACCTAAACATGATATGTCAAGATCAAGCATAAAAAGTAAAAGACATTCCAAATAACCTTTACAAAACCAGAAGTTGAATAACATTCATGAAGGAGAACCTATTAAATCATTAAGCATAATGAGGGAAAAACATAGAAGAATAATAAGGAACGAACTCACCGGTTTTGGTTTCCTCCTCCACCCTAATCCACGGATTAGCCAAGCATTGTAGAACAAACAATAACAATGAAGCAAATTGTCATTATTGAAAGCCTTCAAGTTGTCTATTACACCACTCAATCTCCACCTTCAATTTCTAACAAAGACTGAAGAAAAATAATATTCACTCTAGAGCAAAAGAGAGTCTCCCCTTAAAAAGAAGAAAAATACAAGAAGAAAGAGAAAGAGAAATCACTCAAATTCGTCATCCCTCATATCCCTCCACTTGACAGCCTGTTTTGACCCCCAAAACGTCAGAATTGGGAGATCCTCGTGACACTTGATATTCCTCTCCTTTGAGTCCTCTTTCCAACGCATCTGACCTTGCCTTAATCGGAGTCTTGAGTCACAAGTTATGGTCAAAATAGTAAAGCTTGCGCAGGATGACTACAATTCCGAAAATCTTCTTTCCTTTATGATTTGATCGCTTGCTAAATACTAACATTCTTAACATTCTTATTGATGTCCATGAGATTCCTTCCATTTCTTACAAAGTTGATTGTTAAGTTTTAGCAATCATTATCAAGCATTAGATACGGTGGGGGCCACCAAATTCGGTCTTCACAAAAATAAAAACTGATTGTGCCAAGCCTTGAACTCATGACCTCTAACTTGAAATTCCAGCTCTCCTCTAACAAGTCTATATGCTCTTTGTGTATAACTTTTCCCAAATGGGGTTTTAGCTTTAAACCTCTCCGAATGAATCTCAAATATTTTCAGCTCCTTCCAATTCCTGCGTAATAAGAAAAAGGCTATAAGTAGAACATTTAAGACAAAATAAACAACTAACAAATTCAAATAAAAGGGTAATTATTTATATTATGCCATGCATATCATGGTGGTGACCCCACCATGGTCTAGGTCCTCCCTCTTCCATAAAAGTGGAATGCCCCTTGGGGCGTATCTTATACTATCAAGGTAAATATTTTTATACCCAAAGAATGTTTGGTTCCAAGCAATGTGGGAAGCAAGTTCACTACTTCATTTTGTTTCCATGTTTAACATGTTCAAGTAGTGGTATTTAGGAGGCAATTTATCATTCACTTCTTAATGGTTTAGAGCAACCCAATACATGTCCTTAATCTTCTCACGGAGTAGATTACATTCCTATGTATTCCCACCTAAAAGGATAAATGAGTCCCATTTTTATTTTGGCTCAAAGTCGACCAAAATAATGGTGCTCTAGGCCATTTTTCCAACAAGACATGTTTGACTCACTAGATAAGTTGAAAATTGAAGTGCCCGTAAAGAGATATCTATGTGGGGCTCACTTTACTCAACCCTAATTGAGGAGAAATTTGATCACTTCGATAAAAAAAAAGGTGTTAATTGCTTCTTGCATTGAGCGCAAGAAACTTAATGATTGAATGGATGACTTAATTGTGTCATTGTATTGTTTCAATCAATCTAATGGTGAATGTCGCTGTTAGCATGCTCCACCTAATTAGAGTGTAATCCTTAAGTTTCAAATGAGAAATATGGCACATTGTGGAACTCTCACGAGAATAAGGTATTGTTCTCGTGTTATTTCCAATTTTGTGCTCGGATTAGGTTGTGCCGAGATCAGGTTGTGCCAAGTCTATACTCTGCAGAACTTATTTGACAACATTATATTAAATTCCTCGAGTAAAAATATGCTGTACAAAACTTGTTTGGTAACATTATAAAAGTTTTGCTTCACGGAGCAAACATAGGATTTACAATGTGGAACCCTAGCTTTTATTGTTTGCAGTACTACTATTATCATATATGGGACCCACCTATAGAAGTTACAACATGGTACCCGCCTTTAATAATTAGAACATGGAAACCATATCCATTAGATTTATAATGTTGGACCACCTTTATAGGAATTATAATGTGGGTAAACTTTTTGTAAATGTAAATATGGGATTCACCTTTAGAAATTAGAATATGGGCTCACATTTATAAGATTTATAATGTGGGTCCACCTTTTGTAAACGAGACCATGTGACTCATATTTATGAATTACAAAGTGGAGCCACATTTTTTATAATTGTAGACACAGGGCCCACCTTTAGAAATTAGAATGTGGTACTCACCTTTAAAAATTAGAACATGGGGGTAGCACATTTACAAAATCTACAATGTGGGCTTACCTTTATAGGAATTATAATGTGGGGCCAT
Source organism: Persea americana (assembly GCA_029852735.1). Classification (NCBI taxonomy): domain Eukaryota; kingdom Viridiplantae; phylum Streptophyta; class Magnoliopsida; order Laurales; family Lauraceae; genus Persea; species Persea americana. The sequence goes on from CM056817.1 coordinate 39,008,786, forward strand.
ACTTTTTATCAATTATGAACATGGGACCCACCTTTAAAAAATTATAAAGCGGTACCAATATTTAGAAATCCGAACATAGGGCCATCATTAAAATGTGAGGCCATACTTTTGTTAATTGTGAATACAGGACCTACCTTTAAAAAATTACAATGTTGTACCCACATTTAGAAATCCGAACATAGGGCCACCATTAAAATGTGATTGTGGACAGGGGACCCACCTAGAGAAATTACAACGTGATGCCTACCTTTATAAACGATTTATAATGTGGTCCCATCATTATAGAATTATAATAGGGGCCCACCTTTTGTGATTGTAACCATGTGACCCACCTTTACAAATTATAAAGTGGGGCCACCTCCTTTGGGATTGAGATTCCTTCATATGAGAACAAAGTTCGGAACAATCATTTACACATACCAAACATGTTTTCTACACCCTTATCTCTTGGGAATATAGGAACATCTAAATAGCACGATACCAAACACACCCTAAGATGCTTTTGGTAGGGCCTTGCGATGCAAGAAATCATTTCTTCTTAATGCATTAAAAATTCTATTACTTAATATTTTAATTATAGCAAGGTTTTCTCAAAGCATAGAAATTGAAGTATTGAAAATCTTTCAAAATTCTTTCTCTGCTAGAACAATCACTGTAACAATTGTCCGAACACGTCTCCGATTAATATCTTCAACCTTCTACCAACAAACTCAAGAAAAAACACAATGCGGATTTAAGTTTCAGAACCACATTATTTGGTGAATAATCATGTCTTTGTGAGTGAACCATATTGACTGACTCCTTGTTTGACCTATGACAAAATCAGGTGTTTGGCAAGGTCAATATAGTTTAGTTTGGGATTTGGTCAAAAAATATATATATATATATTCCTTAATATAACTTCCAGAAGATGTTGGGGTGCAGTTGAGTTATTCTAATATAGAGTTGTTATAAACTATAGTCAGTCAAACTTGGCTTAGTTAGACTCAGTCTTGAGCGAGCTCGTGAGTCATGATCAATGGAGCTGTGCTTGCAACTCTACTAGTTCAAGGGTCAAGCTTGAACAAGGACCTGTTCGTCTTGGCGCGGCTCGCTCTCAACTTGATAACAGCTTAACACCGACTCAATTTACTTAACATTATATATTAGTAGCTGATCAAGTTCAAATCAAGTTCAGCTTGTTACAAACAAATGGTCTGAACGACAAGCCGATTTCCAAGCCTATTAGAAAGCTTGTTGTGGTCAACAAGCTCGGGCTTGGATCATTAATAATTTAAATGAAAACAAACTGAGCTGAAGCTTGGCGTCTCCAGCTCAACTCAGTGTCAAGCTTGATTTCAAGCTCCACTCAACTCAGTTCAACTAGCTTATTTACAACCTTAGATTCGAAGTACCATCTGTATCTAACCTAAGATTTAACTGTCAACTCTCTCAAATGGGGCCAAAAAAGTCGCACTGATCAATCTTTATCTTCTCATTGATGGATCTCTCTATTTGTGCTCATTCATTAGCCATTACTTTTGTTTCCTGTTGATGCTGGTAGTATTAGTTAGATTATTTAGTGCACCGGATCACTGAACCTGTAGACACAAGTCACACAATGTCCAACTAGCTTTCAATGTTAGGTTTCCACAACTTACACAATTCAACATACTAGCTAATTACTTTGATGGATTTCCACTATTCAAATCTTGGGCAGCACTGCCAGTAGAGTACAAGATGAAATTTGCTTTAATCAGCCAATACTAACCATTCAACTAATGGAAAATAAAATCAATGGTTGGGAAGAAAATAGCTGTATAATTGCCAACATTTTGACTAAAAAAGTCTTATCAGACGAACCACCCAATTCATGTGTTATTTCGTATTTAGGGCACTGGTGTACTTTGCTTGTAGTCCTCCCAGTGCCATCTGTGGAACTTTTAGGTTTTATGAATTGCACCCTATTGTTTTATGTAATCCTTGCACTTGGCATCTAAATGTAAATCATACGCTTCAATACTACTTATTTGTGAATGAGACATAATTAAGAATTTCATTATTGTCAATGAACATTTACTGGTTGACTTTAGATTAACTGTTGTACCTTTCTTCTTTTTTTTTTTGAAATTAAAGACTAAAAGAATGTTGAACTTTCTCGCCATTTACCACCAATTTGATGACCGGCAATTAATATTGAATAGATTGTATATCAATGTGATTTTCAGTCATATTTTTGTACATTGTCAGACAATGGTTTGATATGGTCAGGTACCATGATACAAACATTGGCAATATGTAGAAAATATTGCACTTCAACCCAAAATAATGGTAAATACCGATTATATTGATCCTAACTTGTATGAAATGAAATTATCACAACATGTTTGTTTGCACGAAGGGAGGAAAGCATTTTATCATTTAGCGTCCTTTACTAAAAGCATCATCTTCTTTTATTTTCTCAGAATTTGATCTTTTATTTTACATTCACTCCTTCCCGCATACAAACAAACATGCCCTTAGTATCTGTATTTCATTTTATATGAAAGTTAATCATTATTTGCCTTTTAGCACGCGAGGGCACTTATCCAAGTTAAATATGGGTTGGGGTTAAACTTTAAGTGACTCATGTTATAATTAGTTCAGGATATGAGATAAAAAAGAGGCCAAATAGCAGCCGTTCCCCAGGCAGCCAAAGCCCAAAACCCAAAACCCACTTTAAAATTAGGTCATACATGGGAGGGGGACATCAGCCAAAACCCAAATTCCAAACCACTTTAAACTCAACTCGGGTCAAAACTAGATCAAACCTCCCCCTTGTGAGTGATTATTGCGATAATAACCGATTTAACCCGAGAACGGCTCCTACCACTTGGGTAAGGAGCAGTAGCTTTTACCTAGCTGTCTAGGGTTTGAACCCAAGATAGTGAGCAAGCCACATCTTCGCGTGTGCAGGCTTCCTTTCCACTAGTGTAGGTTTTCTTCTTGCTTGTGTGAGCTCATTTCCTACTTAAATGGGTTATTTTCTCGTATGTGTGTAGGCTCTCTTGGATCCTAGCACCTTTGGCGAGGTGGGGATCCTCTGGTGAGGGAAGTAGATCTCTGGTGAGGTGTCACATCCTGAAGTGAGTAAAGGTGCCATGCACGGGTTCGAACATAGGACGGCAGGTAAGAACTGACGGCTCTTACTACTAGGGCATGTTAACGTAGCGATTTTGGAAAACTACGGACTTCCTCTTTTCCACAAGAAACTTTTTTTCTATCCCTTTTCATAGAAAAAGCTTTTCCATGCTTTTCCTTAACAAAAAAATATTGGCACCAAACGTTGAGAAATCTTCACAGTAAAAAAAAAAAGAGTAAAGGATTTTATGAGAAAAATCCCAAAATCTGGCCATTCTTCGAGAAGGATCCCTGCAAATTGCACAGCACAAACAAGGTCCGTCAAACCTTATTTCATTTTTTTTTTTTTTTTTTACAACTTTGAGAGGAGCGACGCTAGCATTGTTCATCTCTGAAGGAGGCAATGCTAAAGTCGCTCGTCAGTATATCTGCTAATATTCTTCTTAGAAAATCAACATAAACCCCTATCTCTTTATCCGTATCATTTTCTTATTTTCTTCCCTGTGAAAATAAAACTAAGATCCTCCCATCGTTTTCACTCCTTCTAGCTATTTCGATTTCCAAGCATTGTGATGCCACGCAACAGTTGAAGAATCAGCTAACTCATTTTGAATTCATCGTCAACGATGCCCGACACGCACGCTCTCGTCAATGATTTCATTGCACGGTCCTCGTGTTTTCTCTTGCTTTTACATTATTCGTTTTTTTGGTACGTTTGTATTTTGTTTATCTGTAATCGACTTTATATAAAGTGATTACAACTATTTAGGGTTTAGGATTGATAGATAGAGAGAGATCTCGGTCACACATTGCGTCCAAAATCAAATTCGTTCTTTCCTTGGGTTGAATTTTTTAATTTGGAAGTTTGGGGCCAGTTCACGTAATCGATAAAGGAGGGCAGGTAATTGGTTTTAGATAAAAATAGGGTTCGTGAGTTTAGATAGCCTGAGTTACTGTTGCTTTGTTGTTTGCCATAATCAATTACAGGGTGGGGGATTTGGGAGGATGCAAATTGGGTGTTGCTACTGTCCAGTTCTTTGTATGTTTTTTTCTTTTTTTGTTCACTTTTATCATCCACAAGTCTGATGGGTGTTTCTATGAATCAATGATGCTCCACTTGTTAATGATTCTCGTTGTTGGATTCTTGGACTTGACCAGTCTGTTTAACAGGAGAAAAGAGAGTGAAACATGCCAATAATTTTTTTAGAAGGGACTTGAACTCCTTCAAAGCCACGGTAGAGCGACGGTAGAGCGACGATAGTCTAGGCGATGCTATCGTTGTTCAGAAAAAATTATAAAAAAAAAAGAAAAAGAAATGAAATCCACGGCAAGAGGACCTTATTTGTGCTGCGCAATTTGAGGGGACCCTTACAGAGAAATGGCCAAATTTCAAAATTTTTTCCTTAAAATTCTCAAGAAAGCATCTAAGTTTTCCTTGCATTTTTTATAACGTGGCTGCAACGTTCCCTTACTTTGTTTATGAGAATGCACAAAACAGAAAAAATATCTAATGGTCTTTTCCCCAAATGAGCAATGTTTGAAAAGCAAGTTTCTTTTTTTATTTTTAAAGGACATATGCCACATTTACAAGTGAAATCATCCATAGTATATGAAGTTCCACATGACTTTCATGTAACCGGATCCCATGCAGCTGGAGCCATTAAACCGTGTTAATGAGCCAGGCTTGGCCCACCTTCAATTCAAACAGCTGAAGATTATGCCCCTGTATTTGTGATGCCAAATGTCACTTTAATGGAAGTTGCACCCAAAGTTAGATCAATCACTTTTAAGAAGCAAAAACATTTAAAACCTTAATAAAAACAAAAGAAGTGATAATGATGATAAAAACAAAAGAAGTGATAAATGTGATTTATTTTAATTTGATTGTGTTATAGAGGGCCCAACTTAGATTGAAGTGAAACTTGGCCATGCACAAATCTGGACGGCTTATATTTAAGATGGTGGCCCAACTAGTGACTTTTCATGCTTGCCACAGAAATTGTGTTATATGATCCAGGCTTAGGCTCAATAATTATTGTTATAATTAGGGAAACTCGATTATAAGTACATTTAATGACTTCAAACGTAAGCTAATTTCTGGTTTCCGATCAGTTTGGAAAATTAAATCAACTGTGTTTTGTCATAAAAGAACATAAAAATTCCTTAGATCTAACCTCAGTTATATTAAATGTTGGGCGATAATTCAAGATGGCCGATAAATCTGAATCGACTTAATTATGATTATTTCAGGTTATATCTAAAAATGATTTTCTTAATCTTTTAAAAAAAATATGCCAAATCTCATCAACCAACCAAAACGCAGCCTGAGTTCGAGAGTTGGAGTGGTTGGTCTAATAATGATTTCATTCTCGTGGTCTTGTTTGCCAAGCTCATTACAACAAAATAAGCCCTTTTTAGAATGATTTTGTCTTTCTTAAGATGATGAATGATGAATGATTAAGATAAGACTCTTTGCTCTTGTTGTCTGAATGATAACTACTTTTATATGAAGTCTCCTCTTCTCTATATCACAAATGATCAAGCATAATACATTGAGTTCTAAGAATGGGCTGATTTTATAAATTCTCACTATTCAATTAAAATTCTCATACATAAGCAACTGTCATTTGTTGCCAGCATTTTCCACATAGACAGGGCCAAGTGAGGTTGCCTCAACTCTGATTGTCTCACTGAAGTGACAATGATGAGAGTGGAGCCGACCTATTGTTTTTCTGGACCACTCAAGACATTGGCCGTTTACCGTCTCAAAATCTTACTCTAATATGAGTTGGTCCTGCTACAAGATTGGGCATGTGGTATTTTTAATTAGATGCTCAATTGCAGGGTAGGGTTAACTCTTATTGGAGAAAAAAATCGCAAAATAGACAGTATAAGGAGGCTACTAGATATTGAATAAGCTGATTACGGACTCCACTTATGGAGTTTTGTACCCCTAAGGAAAAGCTTGAGTGAGACACTCAAGGATTTGAACTCCTAACTTCTCATTGTCATGTCATTTACACCTTATGAATGACTTTCAATGATTATCCATGCCTATCGTAGCGTTGTGACCTATCAAATGATCACAAATATCCAATCAAAGAATTCTCATTGATTAATTGTGGCAAATTGATTTACATGTGATCAATCCAACGTAAGTTTGTTCTGATTTGAGAAAGATATACTTATCAATGTTAAACAAAGAGAAAAATATTATTTTTGAGCCGTTTGGATTCATTATGGCGAGCCTAGTATTTTCATATCTTTATGCTTAACAGTTTCAGAAAAATTATATCTTGGAAAATGACTGAATATATTCAAAATTTAGGGATTTCTTTGGATATCATTGAAATTCCTGACTCCACCACTCAACGCGGAGAATTCCTGTAAGAATTGCTTTTAACACAAAAATAAAGCCTTAAAAGCCGGCCTTAACTTGATAACTGGAGCTCACCTATGAAATTCAAACCACTTGAAATTATTATAGCGGTCGCAATGTCAGGCTTGTTATATTAAAACATTCACATAACTTCACATAACCTGATCACTCCTACAGTGGTCCCAATGCCAATTAATGGGATACACTGTTAGGTTTTTCACCAGTGTGGGCTCTAGTGGCATTATCTTTCAAAATTTGGGTTCAAACCCAACTGGACTAATTCTTGGACCTAATTATCTTTTGAACATGAAAATGTGGACCCGGCCCACACTTGTACTTTCCGGGCCGAGTCGTCGATAGCCGCCCCGGGGGCCCATTGACAACAATCCAAGCCAGTGTTTCTCATCTCAAAATTAGTAGTAACCACATGTGCATGTCACAGTTGCCAAATTTGAACATTAGTCTAACCTAATGAACTTTCACCATGCTTCCAAAAAGAAAATCTGATCTAATGAGTAACATACATCGTTTGATGGGATGGCTTGATAGCTCCACCATGTCCAAAAAAGTTGCCCACTGATGCCCCATAATCAGGCTTCTGTTACAGAGAAAATGAAAATGAGAGGAAAAGGGCATGCGTTTTCATTGGCCAACTGCCACGGGCCTGTTTTCTTTCACATCTAAATTTCACACCAAATCAGCTCCTAGGTTGGCTCTTTTATTTGTCTGTTACAGTGCGAGTCTGCCACTATCTAGTATTTGACTTACTGGAACATGTGTACTTAAGACAACTTTACAGGTTGTATTAGTGATCCAATGGTGTGTTGGTAAAAAGTTAGTTCTAAAAGCTCTGTTGGTTTCGAATGTTCTGTGGGAACCTTGAATCTTGTCCCATGAATATTCAAATTTCTTAAAGCCAGGTATTTTAAAATAACTAAAAATGGCTGATGAAATGCTTTAAATTCTGAGATTCCAAAGGTCACGTTGGGGAACCAAATCTTTAGGGAAAAGATTTCCGATTTTCTTAAAGTTGTGGTAAATCCATATTTGACAATTATAAATTCCTGAGAATTTGGATAAATGAAAATCTTCATTTGTTAGGATCTTAAAATCCGACTACCCCTCATAAGACTTGAAAAATTCTTACTTAATTGAATTTGCACTCCGAACTTTATTTTTCTCAGTTATATGCATCGATACACACCAATATAAATGTGAAATCCTCAACTATATAAATTCTCTTCGAGAAATCCTTGTTCAAGTGGTAGTGAAGAATCATCAGATTTATGGATTCCACGCCCGTAACGAAACATGCTCAAATGGTTTTAGAAGTTAGCATTTGAGGCTTCTCAATGGTAAGATTTAGGAAAATAAGATTTTGAAATCTTTTAGATAAGATCTTCAAGATCTTGTTATAAAAAAAGGTTATTAGAGCACATTTGTGTAATGTTAGTAGATTTTCATGTATCATCTTTTGGATTCCCTCAAAGGAAAGTGAAGTGGAATGATCGACTTTTTATACTTTTGCAACAAAAGTCTTTTCAATCAAACTGGTGGGAAAAAAACAATAAACTTTTTGTATTGATACATGCTGCATAATAAACATGCAATGAATATAGGTTACTTAACTATGTTTTGCGGATAGCCACCTAGCAAGTGATACTGAATTTGGGAATCCATCCATATATTGAAGCATGGATCAAAGACATGGTATCTCCCCTTTCTAAGATGGCCAAGCATTGAACATGATCGTTGCTTAATTGGTTTTTCATTTTCTTATGGGTCACCAAGTAGTAAAGGCCAAGGTTAATGCCGATAATCCTTTTTATAGGATTTCATCACACTCATAATGCTCTATTAATCTTAAAACGTGGCAAACTTTTGTTAATGAAAAGCTCATGTTTGAATCGGCCTATTTAGGTGATACGTGGGATGTTGATAGAGTCCATTGATTTTATTTTTCTTAGCACAATTGCGTATCGAGCATTTGTAGAAAAAGAAATTAACTTTATTTTAATCATCTATTTGCTCAATACAATAGTGACTATGGAGGTGAAAGCTATAGATTTTTCTTGAATCTTTGCAGTTTTCTGTCATGTGCAAAAGATATTTCATTTGGAAATCATCACATACTGCAAAAATGTGGAACTAACAGCCATCCTTTAAACATCACTTCAGGCACCTAATGAAATATCAAACATTAGGCTTGAATCCCCTCCCTTGCTTCTGAGTAGGTGCATCTGGGCTCTTAACCAATCGAGTTACAGCCCGAGACCTTATCAGATGTTTTTAATCAGTCACAATTAGGCTGTAAAATAGCATAACTTCTCCTTGTTTAAAACTGATATTGAACAGTTTTTCGACGAACGCGATGCATAAAAATGTTAACTAGAAATTATTTAAATAAACTGGGTCATTAATGGGTCCAAAACTTGAACTGCCCCTCAACCTGCCATAATCAGCATCACACACTCTCTCTACAGGTATAGGCCAGAGCAGGTCACCCAAGTTATCCCAATCCATAAGAAGAATAAGAAGACAAAGATTAACTAGCATGTTGATAAAATTTTAAAATTGGCTTTACCAATCAAATGTGGGCCCCATTGCACCCACAAAGTGCGGGGCATCATCCATCCGTTCATCTCTCAACAGGCATGGAAAAGAAAAAAAAAAAAAAAACACCCCCCAAAAATCCCACAAGCCACACCACAAACCGCCAAACGCGACGTTCGGGTGCAAGACCACAGCCACAACGAAAACCCACCGCGCCCCGGGCCCCACACTTTGCAGTACACCCCCCGACCACCGACGGGAATATATTCGAGTAAAAAAAGAGGCTGGTGGGCCATGAGTATGATCACATCAAAATCCAAGATGGGCCACACCAGTACAAACCCAGGTGCACCCACTGTAAATTCCAGGCAAATTGAAGCCCCCTTTCCATCACTCTCACTGGCCCGTCCCCATCCATCTCCCATTTGATTTTCTCCAGTGTCTGGGATGGGAGATTTATATAATCAGAAGCAGGAGTTCTTTATTACCCCTAAAGCCTTTTTCCTTTGTTTGGCGGGTATATAAACAAACTGAAGAAAAAGGTCCCAAAAGATCCCACGCTTTCTTCAAAACGGAAGAGGAAGAAAGAAAAGAAGAAGAAGAAGCAGCAGCAGCTGCAGAAGAAGCACAGGGAGAAGGAATCCTCTCACGTCACATCCTTTCCATACTCCTCTAACCTATTCTCAATTCCTGCTCCCTCAAATCCGATCAGAAGAATCATCTCCTTCTTCTCCTTCTCTCTCTCTATATATATATCTGAAATGTGAGGGACTGAGACAGATGTACGGTCGGATACGTCCCTCGATGGAAGGGTCCGCCTCCGATCCGCCGGGCGACTGGAACGCTCCCACGCCTGAAACGGCGCTCCAAGGTCCGATTTTTACACCTCCCATTTGCATTTCGGTGTCGTTTCGGTCTCATTTGGGTCTAATTTAGGGCTTGGATGCGGGAATTTGATCCTTTGATTGCATTGCAGAATCCATGTTGCAGTTCGAATTGGGCGGCGGCGGCGCCGGAGATCCGTCGATGTTGTACCCGGTGCGGCCGGGAGAGCCGGACTGCGGCTTCTACATGCGCAATGGATTTTGTGGTTACGGCGCCCGGTGCCGATATAACCATCCACGCGATCGGGGCACGGTAATCGGTTCGGTTCCCTCTGTTTGTGATGGTTTCTAGGGCGTAATTGTTGGATGTTTTGATCTGATCTTTGGGTGCATTTGGTTGTTGTTTTGTTCCCCTTGAATTGAATCGTCTGGATTCTATTGATTCGTGGTGCAATTTGATATTTGGAAAAATCCCCTTTTGTTGCTCAGTTTCAATGTTTGGGATGATGCGAATCGCTAAAATTGCGTTTTTGTTGTAGTTGGGATACTGATTTTCCCCAGTTGTCTGAGAATGGAGGGTTTGTCGTTTTGCCAAATTGTCAAAATGGATTATTGTGATTTTGGGTGCGTCCAAACGATCGATTTATCGTAGTATTTGATTGGATGTTATGCGAGCAAGATGTAATGCTTGGTAGCTTTGATTGGAATTTTGCTCTGCTCTTTATAAAATTTAGAATGTGGATGATGTCGCAGGTCACTGGAGCTGTGAGAAGTGGTGGAGGGGAGTATCCAGAGCGGGTGGGCCAACCTCCATGCCAGGTAGTTTCTCGTCATTGATCTTGGCTCATTAGAATACCAATGTAAAACAATATGGAAGCATGAAGTTTTAGTATGCTTGTTTTGTTGAATGTGTGTTCGGATCACCCCTAATTCTAGGAAGAACATGTAAATTGGCAGAAAGAGAGAATGTATGGTCACATGTTTCGATGTGTATCTTGGTGATGCAGCAAAATAAAAACTGCATCAGATGGGATACCATCTTTTTGTGTTTTCTGCTTGAATTTTCTGTTCAGAGCTGAGACGCGAAGGATAATTATTACTGTGGACATTGTTGCATCCTGCTAGTTTTTTCAGGTTATCAAGTACACCTTTAGTTTGCTTTGTGTGCATGAAGTTTGAACTCGATAAATAAATTATTATTTCAGCTTCTTTTAACAGATGATCAGTGTGGTCAAGTTCTGAGTATCAGTGCATGTATGTGTGGCTGCCAAAGCAATGAATGTGTTAGAGAATACAGACACTACTTCATTGTTGGCATTGTGTCATTTTCCTTGATTCAGTGTTGTTGGGCGGACACACATTTTCCAGGCTGTGTAATCTGGACTCATGATAGATAATATGATATATTTCATATATGATGCGATTTCTAGCTTTAGGATAACACCTGATTTCACAGGAACTAATAATACTATTTCATACTGATTGTGTATATTTTTTTAACGTTTTGGACTAATGTGCGGTATTTTATGATGGGATTTGTAGCTTTAAGGTAACACCTGATTTCACAGTAACTAATGATACTATTTCATACTAATTGTTTTTTTTTTTTTTGTTCTGGACTAATGTGCAGTATTTTATGAAGACCGGGACTTGCAAATTTGGTTCTTCATGCAAGTACCACCACCCGAGACATGGAGGTGGATCATCAAGCATGGTTTCATTAAATTTTTACGGATACCCACTACGACCGGTTTGTATCTTTCTGCTCATCATATAGCATGTTTTTCTTATGTTCTTCTGACTTTCTGATGATCTTAAACTAATGTGCATACCATTTATGGGTGTTTTTTTTTTTTGGTGTGGTCGATAGGGTTTTAGAAAGAATTTTTCCTTGAGAAAATTGATATGTATTTAGATCAATTGTCTTATAATGAGTTTTGGTTGATAATTTTGTTCTACAGGGTGAGAAAGAGTGCTCCTATTATGTGAAAACAGGGCACTGCAAGTTCGGTGTAGCATGTAAATTCCATCATCCGCAACTGGCTGGTATTGAGATGCCATCATCTGCGCCTACATTTTATCCTACGGTGCAGCCCCCTCCAGTTCCATCACCTTCAGTAGCTGGCTGGCAAGTTGTACGGCCACCCCTAATGCCTACCTCATATGTCCAAGGGCATTATCCAGTGCTGCTTTCTCCAGGGGTGGTGCAGATTCCAAGCTGGAGCCATTATCCTGTGAGTAAAACTATATTTCTGTAATATAGCCTTAATTTTATTCCAAATGTAATCACCATAGATTTTCCATGATCAGTGACTAGAATCCATCCATTATGTCCTCAAGCTTTGTGTTTGAACATGTGGGGCCACTGGTTCGTGATCCAAACCATCTGACTCAATGGACCTCAATATTGATGAAAATGACTCAAAGATAATCCAAATCGGAAGATCGTTGCTAGCCTATACTAGGCCTTTTTTTCATTTGTCTCCTGTAAAAGATTTTTGTGGCAACCGACTAAAAACACACAAACACAGAGGGATGTTTGTGAACTATCTTCAGGTCCTATCAGATTAACAGTCTTGATCACCAAAACATGGGCCTCGCTTTGTACATACCCAAGGCTTCCGGATACTCTGAATATCCTGTGGATGAACATCATAAAAATCATTGGATGGAATGTGCTCAAGTAATTGGCATTTCTTATTCCATTGGTATTTCATGTGAAGCAGCCACCTGCAAGCCCAGCAGCATCCCCCGGTACACAACACGCTGTAGGAACAGGCTTGCTGTATGGGTTAACACAGCAGTTATCTCCTTCGGCACCTGCATACCCAGGACCTTTTTCGTCTGTGTCTTCCAGCGCTGGACCTTCAACTAGTAGCCAGAAGGAACACATGTTCCCAGAAAGGCCTGGCCAACCTGAATGCCAATTTTATGTGAGAACAGGGGATTGTAAATTTGGCTCTGCGTGTAGATACCATCATCCACCGGAGTGGAGTATGCCAAAAACAACTTGTGCTCTTAACTCCGAGGGCCTCCCTCTACGTCCGGTATGCATTTCGGATTATATTTTTGCTTTTTTCTTTTGCTTAAAGATTGCTGAGTTCAGTTTGGTTGAGGTGATTCACCTAGGGACCTAGATGATTGCTGGGGTGACCAGTCCAGATCCATTGCATGGTCATGGGCTATGGTCGCCGAAGGCATAAATTACAGAGAGAATAAATGACCTACTTGCTTGTGTAGCAAACAAATGGGAGTGCGAGGATTTTTTATTTATGGTCTGAAGTTAAAGAAGTATGTGTTTTTTGTTAAGATGAAAATTCTTGGGTTTTTTTATTTATGGTTTAAAATTAAAGAAGTACATTTTTTGTTGTTAAGATGAAAATTCTTGAAGTTCTAATTCTTTGATGTTTCATGAATTTATTATGTATGACACTCTTGTAATTACTAAGAGCTATGAGTTTGCCTAAGGTATTAGTTCCTTAGTTTTTTTTTTTTTGAAGACATTTTAAACTGCCTTGTCCATGCCTTTTCCTATATTATTCTGTTACTTGAAACTGGTAGGGTCATGAGGCGAGTTTTCTTTCATCTATAACTATGAGAAAACTTACCGATAGAAGAAAATTACAAGAGAACACTAATACAGAACACTAACCACCGCCCCCCCACCCCCAAAAAAAAAAAAAAAGAAAAAAAAGAAAAAGAAAAAAAAAGAACACTAATACCCAAAGAAAGAAGGAACCAAAAGGATGATGGACCTAACTCCTAAGTACACTATAGTACATAGGAAATAAGTACATGTGCTTCTCTCCACTCTGTTTAGCCAAGGTATGGTGGACCTCAGCCTCTTTGGATGAGTACAGATAGATCCTTAAGGTGTGGATTGTGGAACATTTTTGTTGTAGTCCATATAGCTACTTGGGTACTTGTGTATTCATAGCATACACGTATCGGACTTGTACGATTCTTGTATTGGTGCTCATTATCGCAACAATATTTCTAAGGTATAACTTTAGCATATCCTACTGCACTGAGTCAACTATTTCATGTACATCCATTAATGTCCCTACCTTTCAACATTAAAGCTGTTGGAAAGGAATGTAAGCAATGATAATTTCATTAAATTAGAAATGTTCTAAAGAAGAAAAACCAATACTTTGTTTAAAAATCTTAACATCAAATATGAAATTTACGTTATGAATATATACCATTTTGTATCTGTATTCTAAATTTTCCGAAGTGCAGAATCGTATTGCCATGTCCATGTCCATATCTGTATCCGAGCATATAGCTGTATATGCTTTGCTCATTGATTCTATCCAAATTGGTTCACCGCTTGTCTAGGTTTGATTATGGCATTGGAATTATCAAAACAGAGAAATTACGTAAAAAATATCGACATAAGTTAAGATCATCAAACCCTCTTGGTCATATCAGTTCGACCAATTTTTTACCGATGTAGGTGGTTTTTCCTGGTTCTTTATTAGTTGAAGGGTTTAATTCGGACATGACTATCCAGACACTAGTTCTGGTCAAATTGGGTCTTACCGCCGTTTTAGTCTGATTTTTAGAACAATAAATTTGTTATCACATTTGTTTTTAACACACGTGACCTACAGTCACCTTTGGATTGGATCAAAATATTGTATAGTTTCAAGTTCGTTAAACTTTGAGGCTCTTGAATAAGGGACTAGGGAATTCCACAAGGCTGCTTTTTATCCCAACCCTTATCCATGATGAGTCCTTTCTATCCCTCTTAAACCCCCACTCAGTTGAGGTACATTTAGGTGAGCGCATTTAGGAGCATTTAGGATTAACATCAATAGGTGATTAATAAAGAGAGGCTTGTTTGCGAGGGTTTGGACAATGTCCAATGCAGGCTAATATCGGCGCTAGTGAGGAAATTTTCTCTATGCATGTTGATGATGGTCCCGTGAGGAAAAGGGGTAGGCCGAAGAGGACATGGATGGAAGTAGTTGGGCCAGGTGTAGATGGTTCCACGAAGCTGAGGTCGTAGAGGCTGTTCTCATGCACATATTGTGCAAAGTCTTGATTGGCTACCATGAAGGGGTCAACTTTGCCTCTTTTTTCTTTATTTTCTTTTTTTTTTCTTCGCAGGCCCTAGGATGTTGTTAAAGTCCCGTACAAGCAACTAGGGGTGAGGGGGTGGTTAGGTTAAAATCCTGAAGGCTGGACTACGTTGATGACATTTGACCCAATTGGGGAAGTCATTTATAGGAGTCAAGTACATTCTTCAATAGGTTGCTGTGGGGTGGAAAGGTAGAGGGCGAGCATCTGGTCAGTGCGGGAAATGGGAAGCGGCGATGACATGGGGTGTCCCATAGAGCTCATAAGGCCACTCGCATGACCCGTGCCAGGGACACAGTACTTTTTGAGAAAGATTGCAGCAACGACTGGAGTTTCCTGGAGGTGGGATAGTTGAAGCATGGGTTTCCAAATGGAATACCGTATGGCATTGGTGTTCCAAAAGTAGGGTTTGTAGGTGCCTAACTAGTGGCTTCCGCATGATTCCGCGAACATTCCACATAAGCA
Organism: Persea americana; assembly: GCA_029852735.1. Lineage (NCBI taxonomy): Eukaryota > Viridiplantae > Streptophyta > Magnoliopsida > Laurales > Lauraceae > Persea > Persea americana. Next base: position 39,024,191 of record CM056817.1, read on the forward strand.
TTTTTTGTGGGCTTTCCAAACAAGATGGAGGAGTGGAATTTCCACATTCTCAATGGGTGGATAGAGGAGGTTGACAACCTGCTGAGTCAAGTAAGGTTGCTGCTAATTTTGATCTAGATGGGCTTTGCTTGAACTAGCCGATCGTGTGGGTGAACAAGCCACCAGTGAGTAAAGCACGTCGTCCAAACTGATTAGTAGTCACAGGGGTCCGCATCCAATGGTGATTTTATTCTTTTGTTTTTTGTGTACAATCTGCCCAAAGCCAAATCACAGGGAGGGTACTATTGGATTTTACATTTCGAGGCCCATTCATGGATTTATAAACATACTATAGGATTTATTGGTTTGAATGAAACATTTCCTTTTAAGAATTGCTCCCTCTTTTAGAAAAAATTGTGTTAGGTATGAAGGAGATAAATTAGGAAAGAAACTATGTCCTTCATACATGACATGATGACACAGGGCAAGCTTTTATTGCTTCTAAAAGAGGAAGCACTTGTTTAAAAGAATGCTTGGGCTTCATGTAGAAATCCCTACATATTGGTTTTATATATATATTGTGCATGCTCCTGTGCGGATGTCTTGCAAGGGAGACTAGTGCCAGACAGGTGGGCCCCACCAATAACGGTTGAGGATGGGGAAGAAAGATCTAAATGGTATCACCGATATATGAAATTTCAAGTGAATACTATCGTTAACCCCTTGATATGTGGCCTCCAATGGTCCAATCTATTTAGATTTGTTGGGATCCATGGCCTTTTATTTTATTTTTTTAAAGAGGGGGAGGGGGGGTCAGATTCATCATGTGGGGCTCCTAGGTGGGCCCCACTGGCTGTCTTGCATAGCAGTGCGCTTGCGTACACACATGTATATATATATATGGAGAGAGAGAGAGAGAGAGAGAGAGAGAGAGAGAGAGAGAGAGAGCCCCGTACACATGGGGAATTCCATGCTCGTTGGACCACCCATCCGAATGGACCACACGCACGGGACCATGCCCCTTTTGAATTACACCAATCCCATTTTTTATGGTCGTCCAAATGGATTGTGCTGTTGGATTGACGGTGCGAATTTTTTAATGGTTTAAAATTTGTAGGCCATTGATCAAGGGGTTAGGGTGATCAAGTGGGCTCCCTATTTTGTACACATGGATGCACCAACCAGATCTTTCAATCCCCTCCAGCTCCATCCCCAGGTGAGGCCCACATCAAGGTGTGATGGAAATCCCCATGCGTACTGCGAACTGGGATAGAGGCCACATATATATGTGGGCCCCTTTCTGCTGAGCACCTATGCTCACGATAAGGTGAGCACACTTACTTCTGGGGCCCACCTAAGGGACCGAGGGGTGGGGGTTTACTTGTGTATGGTGACGGTGACTCAAATCATCATCCTAACCACTTGATCAATGGTTGACAAGTTTTCACCGTCCAAAACGAGTGCATATTCTATCCGTCCAGTCCATTTGGATGGGTGCTAAACCCGAGATCAATTAGCTTTTTTTTTTTTTTTTTGTGGGGGGTGGGGGGGGGGGGGGGGGGGGGGGTTTGGTTTGGGGTTTTGTCCCATGTTGTGGGCCGCACTAGGTATTTGGCTACGTGGTGCTCACCTTATTGTGAGAACTGGTGCTCACCGGTCGATGATATATATTCATTCACCTTATTTTCAGTTTTCACTTGCAGATACCTACTATTGATGCAAACAATTATATACCTACCCCCTTTGGTGTAGCACCTGCCCCAACTTGAGGCTAGACCTACCCTTATATGCAGAGATTTTGGACTACATCTTGCCAAACTCTCTGTGATCTTTCATTTAAAATGGTTAATGGCTATTTATAGTGTACAATATCAACTTAATATGGTCTCATAAGAACATTAATCATATCACAACTCTAATGTAATCCTAAGCCAATCTTCACCTAATCATATCATAAATCTATATGTATTATCCTAATCTAACACATACTCATCGTTATCATGAGATATTCAACCACCTTCTTCTTCTTCTTCTTAATATCCTCTATTATCCACTTGTAATCACATGTGATTGGTTATAATAAATATAGCCCCAAATCTTGATTGATGTGTTGCCAAAACGACCATCATGTTTTATTGGTGATCATCATTTGCCTTAAGAGCTCAGCACTGTCGCACATCTCACTCTTTTGAGTTTTGAGTCAGTTAGAGTCGGTGGCCTATGAGATCAATTTTGTCATGATTTCTCCTAGAAGCATACTGGTTATGCCGCATGACGAAAGGGATGAGATTGTAAGGCTTTGATGAATCTGTGGATGATTGAAAAGAGAACCTTTATTTGAGCTGTTGGATTGTCTTGATTGTCCTTCCAATGCATAGATCTCATCTTCATGTGTCTATGCGAAAAACAATATTGCGGTTGACCCCGAAAACCGACATGTCGACCCATTGCGCTTATTATTATTATTATTATTTTTATAAAAAAAGAATAGAAAATGTCAAAAAGAAAATCATAATACTGGAAAATGATACAATTAAATGTCTTTTTCCTCTTTTCCATTAGGGTGCATAATTAAGCAATTTATTGGTCTTCCCGAAGTCATACATCCTGCATTGTTATTCTTAATAAACCGTTTGAGTGGTTCAAATTTAATGACCATGTAAATATGTGTTCTAAAGGTTGTAGAAATATTTAAAATTATATATCATGCATAGAAAGTAAACATCTTTAACCAATAACCGTTCAAAAAAATTACTAAAGTCTTCCCCAATTTTGTTCAAATTGTCAAATGTGTTACATATTCATCAAAACTATAAAATATTAACCCACTCTAATCAGTTGAAGAAAATCTCAAAAAATGATTACACATACTTTTGTAGCCAAAATCCGCGTACCACACTCAATCTTTCAGAAACAATATTGATTTGGTGTTTATTTTTGCACAAATCAAGCTGTCACAAGGTGTGGAGGAGCTTAGAGATGTTTCTTTTCATAAGCAAAAACCCCAGAGAGGGCAAAGAAGGGGGAAGAAAGCATTATATAAGCATGTTGGCGAGTATTTGAAATTCTCAGCTGATATGGCCAATGAATGAATCGATGCGGCGGATGTTTCTTATGGTATTTTGCTGTGAATTTGGTAAAATACGCTACGATATATTGAAAACTTTAATTTAGGATATTGATTGAGACCAATACACATTACTCATCATCCGCTATGTAGAGTATGAGCCGATATTTCAAACAAGGATTGGATCACAATAAAAACTATTTGAGGTCAGAATAAAAATCAAACTTTTGTGCATCTTTTCAGCCAACCTAACCACCTCATAACCTTCTATCAAGACGACCCATTTTAAAATAAACTTTTTTATTTTTTTATTTTTAAAGCCTGAACGTATATTATATGTGACACAACATGAATATTGCGTTGAGAAGCTGATGCAATCCTAGGGTTAGGATTGCAGTTGCTGAGGCACAATTAGGGCTCCCGTAGAAACAATCACACGATGAAAACGCGCTCCGGCTATAAAACCCACGAATGGGAAAATTCTATTAATTCCAAAATCTGAGATTTCTATCTCTCAATGCCATATAAATAGTAAAAGTAACTTAGGGCCTAAGACACAATCCTAATCAAACTAGGAAACAAGATAAAATTAGAAAACTAATCCTAATTAAACTCTTTACTAATAAGAAAATCTCTTAAGCTTTATTGGGTCCCACATGTGGCCCACAATTGTGTCTCATGTTCTATAGTGGTGCTGCTGCATCAGAAGCCTGCCCATATGGGGCCTACTTTTCAAAGACATGCTTGGTTGTATGGAAGGGCCCCAAACAGGTGGATTAAATGTGTTAGTGTTTGCTGTCTTATTTTGTATTTTGTTGATTTGGATCTGCTTTGTGCGGATATCTTAACCACCACATGTCTGAATCCTAGGGCTAGTCCTTGGCGACATTTCATGGGAAATCTATATATGATATACATATGGTGATGTTGCTGGCAGATCAAAGAGTTAAGATGTTTTGTTTGAGATGCCATATGTCCTCTTGCCGCTGTGTTTGGGTATCTGTACCACGACTGAATGCTTTAGTTTGTGCTTTTCTATTCACTATTCACTTAAAGCAAGTGCATGATACAGTGCCACATGCCTCTCTAGTCTACCATCTGGATATTGGACAGTTTGCATGTGTTGGGGGTGTTGAACTTGATTTGTTTGAATCCGTTACTCAGGCTGTTGTGTGTACTTTAGTCCCCAAGCCTATACTGAGTGAGGGCGGGTGAGTGATAACTGGTTGTTTACTTTTCCTTTTCATCAATTGCCGGAATTTCTATTTAGGCTGAATATTTTTTAACCAATTTAAATTACAAGTCCAGTTAGAATTAACCTGAGATTAGTCTGGGCCGGCATTTGATTTGTCAATTGGTGTTTGGAGCATTTGGGCTGCATTGGTGGGAACCTGTATTGCACCAATATGTGACAATTGAATCCGGACATTCTGTTTGGAACCAACTTGGATATGAAGATTTTTGGTTATGTTATTTTAGACTAAAAAAGATGGTCTGAAATTCAAATGGAGTATAATATCAAGGACCGTGTTTTTTTATTTTTATTTTTTATGGGTAGGGTAAATTGTTATCTTTACCATCCCTAAGCAAAGGAGTGGGGAGAAATCCTTGTGATGTTGAGGGGAATGGGGCAACATTGTTCTTAATTTTAAGTTGAGAGAGGTTCCATTGCCAAAGAAGAAAATTGGCTGAGGTGAAACCTGGCAGGCTCTGTTTTTGATTAAGATAGTAACATCTTACGAAACAACTGGCTGAAGATTCTTGCGCATTGATCTGCATTTCAAGGTGGAAATTTTAAAACAAGTTACTATTGTCCTAGTCGGAGTACATAGCTATAAAGTGGTTGGTTAGTGAAGTCTGGAAACGTAGCTTGATTGGCTGATCCACGCCATTGGGCCATGGTTCTCATTCTGGGGACTGGCAGGTTGCAGAAACTGATTTGTGCTTTCAGTCATTCCTCTTCAAGCTTGAGGAGAGGATACTCTGCAAGCCATCATGACATTCTTTAGAGGTGGTTGAAATAGGTGTAGAGTTGATTACCAGGACCGTCTGGATCTGATGTTATCGGACTCAGATAGATCTATGCTGGGCCCAGGTTCATTGACAACCCTAACCACATGTGCTTTGTTTGGGTGTTTCTTGCCCAACACTTGGCTTTGTACAGCAATGCAGGTGTAAAGGCCTCTTGTAAAAGTGCCATTCAATTAAAGTGCTACTTGTCAATTATGATCACATTTCACTAGCTTCTTCGCTTTTTACTGTGCACTTCTCATGTTTACAGTGTCCTCACCACCCCTCCATTTTGTTTTATAGTTGTTCCTAGCTAGCAGAACATATCACATTGTGGAACTAGGTGGTTTTAAAATTTGGCCAGATCCTCTTTATTGCTCGTAACAACAAAATTTCTCTTATATTTGTTCTTTGTTCTCTTATTATCAAGGGAATTTGACTTAAATGCCTTTTGAAACCTGTAGCTTATCATTTACTTTCTTTCATTTTTGACTGATTATTATCACACCATATTCAAACATGCACTAAATAAGTGTATCCTGGATAAATCCTGTCAAGTTATCTATAATCAAGCAAATAAATCCCTATGCAGACTCGTTGCAACTTGCAATCCAACTTCACTATAACTTTGGTCCCAAGTTTGGTCCTTCGGGCCTGTTTGAATGTTCCCGTGCATTTTTCCTCTCATACTTGGATGGATTTGCAGAGTCTATTGATAGCTCCCACTCATGTGTACTTCATGTTGTCGTTTCTTGGTTGCACAAATTTAGCTTCATACAACTTCGTAGGTCTAGCTGCCACTTGCATAATCATCCTTTTGTCAAAGTGGCGCTCATGATCACATACGCCTCTAGCTTGTTTTACTTTGCCCTTGTCCGCTAATCTTATTTACAATGTCCCGGGCAAGCCCTCTGTTTAATAGTTGCTCCCAGATAATGTAACCTACACATTGTGGAACTAAGTTGTTTTTTGTTTTAACCAGACCCTTTTTCTTCCTCTCAGAACTCTAAATTTGCTTTCTCTCTATCTTTGCTTTGCTAGTTCTTAAGCAATTTTACTAAAAGCCTTTCCAAGCTGTACCTTGTAATTTATTTGCTCTTCTTTGACTTGTTAGCTCCAAACTAGTTTCAAACTACAAACATCAAAGAACATGATGCATATCTGTTGTCAAGTTGTCCATAATCAAGGCAAGCAGCTAAGGCTTCCTTGTTTCTTTTGTTTTGTCTTTTGGTTCTTTTATTTTTTTTATTGGTAACATGATTTGAACCCACAACATCAATGTTGCAAAAGAGAGCACCTTCCATCGTGTCATGGGCTTTTTATCAATTAAGGCTCCCTTGTTGCAACTTGCAATCCAACTTCAACTAGAATGAACTTTATTCTAACACTCAGTACTGCTACTTTATAAATGTATTATGTATTGTATGATCTCAATTTATTCACGAGTGATGCACTTTTCATCAATGTATGGCAAATTACTTGCTTTGACACCTATCATTGATGAATTAAAAAAAAATCATTTTTAGAACTTTTCTGTTCTTAAACTTCTCCACATGTTGCTCAGTAGTGAAATTTCTTATGTTTTGATCTATCTGCATAAACCCAAATTGGTTATAAAAAATATTGTATTATTTCTTACACGTCGCTCATTATTTGCTTGAGAAATTTCATTGTGTGGCTCATAAATTTGGTGGTGAGCTCTCACTAAGTCCACTTCCCATTTTGAACCATGGGTGAACATGGTAGCTTAAAGAATGGATTTGTAAAGTAGTCACCTTTTGAATATAGGTGCCCTTGAATAATTAGAAAGTGAAGTTAGTCACCACATGGTTGATGCAGGACAAGGCAAGGCTAACCTATGGTGTTTAATGAGATAAAAAATTATTAACAATTACAATCTGAAATATAAAATTAAATTTAGATTCTACCCCTTTGTATAAGATTTCAGTTGATGCTAGAGATGAATCTAGGCCTTATCACAATCCCGCAATATGAACCCCAAATCAGGATCGGGGTTTTCAATGGAAGAGAATCCCTTCCACTAGCTTAGGGATCAGTTAATTTCCAAATAGATTAAGTGAATATGGTTCAGCCAGATTGGTCTAGGCCTAGATGGGTTCAAGTAGGTTCTGTTGGGCCTAGGTGGGCTTGGGTGGTATTGGATCTGGTCTGGAAAAGGGTTCAGGTTCAGTGGGCAGGTCTGGGTTGGAGTTCGGTTAGGATTGGTTAAGGGACATAGAATGGTGGTGGCTGTTTGGTAATTGATGGAGGCTAATATAGTGGTGGTAGGTGGGTGGGATTAAGTTAGCACACAGTGAACAGATCTGACAGGGCAGATCTAGGAGTTGGAAGTGTCGGCTGTAAAGTTTGGGTTGATAGTGGTTATGGAAGATGGTATGGTGACAGTTGTGTGGGATTTGATGGGAGAGGGCCAGCCACTTGGTAGTTTGGATGGAGGGCTTGACACCTGTATGCAAGGCCTAATATATGTTAGATGGACCAGATCTGTGGGCTGGGCACTTCAGCCATTTGAGTAGGAAACAGGGTGGGTGTCGGCTTGTATGGAATGGTAGGCTACTGGGGAATAGCCTTCAAACTTGGGTTTTGGGTGGAAATGGATTGTACGGCCATGGGGAAGATGAATCTAGGGGCTGTTCTGATGGGAGGAGATAAAGTTGAAAATTGAAACCAACAAAACCTTAATCAAAAGAAAGAGGGAAGGGGAAGAAGATACCTGATTTCGCTGGATTCCACCGGTGGCTTCTGCCAAATCCTTTCCAGGAAGAAGAGAGTTTAGGTACTCCAACCAATAATCTTTCATTCATTCATTACCTCATAAAAATTATCTTTACCGTGCTTAAATAGATAAATCCTAACCCTGAACTTGATCTCAACCGTAGAAAACATTCGAAAGGTTGAGATTAAAACAAATACTTAAAACCTATGGACCCACAACTAAAAACCCTAATCTATAATTAAAATAAAGCAAATGCATAAACGAAAAACATAAAATGGGCCCCCCTCGATCTTGATCTTCCGTCACCGGTCCCATCCTATGTGGCGCATCCTGATGTGGGGCCTTCATGAAATTTGCCACATGAGGTCTTCATCTCGATCATTGGTCACATGTTAAATCGAGTTGGATCCAACGGTGGATCTGTATTTGACTCACAATCCAACGGTGGATTTGCATTTGATTTGTGATCCAACGGTGGATCTTCACCGGATATGCGATCTAACAGCAAGAAATAACCATATAACCACAAAGAGGCTTGCCTTTGTGATTTCTTCTTCTTCTGTTGGTAGACCTTGAACAGAAGAGCTGTGATGTCCTCATCAATGGTCATCATCACGGTATGCCTTGTTATGGTTGCATGACCACATAGTTATCATGGTATGCATTGTTATTGTCATGTGACATACAGAATAATCACATTCTTTTGGGGACCAAAAATCACTTCTTGGGAGAAGATGGTCAACCAAAGAGGACCAATGGGTTGCCCGGTGTTTAAATGGGCTGAATAAGAATTTCCAGAACGAGCTTGCTTCTCAGGATATATTCTGATTGTTCATGCTTATGCTTTTCCAAAGTAGCAAGGGGAATTATTAGATTATGTTGATGGATGAGGGCTGGACCGGAGCATGACATGTCAATGAGGTTATCTTGATTCACGGCTGGCAACAAAATGAGAAAATCAAGTGCAGCAAGTTCCCATGACCCAAACCCCAACTCGAGGGGATAGTTGGGAGGACATATAAAGATCTACTATGACTGGTCCTATATATATAAATATATATATATATATATATATATATATGGGAAATGCTCATGTGAGAGACACTCTCACCAAGTTGGTGAGAGATGGGTGGGGGCCCTCACATAAATATCCACTCTCACCAACTTAAATGCAAGGACCCCAAATATTTATGTGAGGCCCCCCACTCATCTCTCACCAACTTGGTGAGAGTGTCTTTCACATGAGCATTTTCCTATATATATATATATATATATATATATATATAAATTCTAAAAAACTCCCCTATCTCAAAAGAAGTTTCTGCCCCTATCAAATGGCCAATGATTTCTTAGTATTTTAAGAGAATCTATAAAAGATCCACCTTTGTAGGAGAATATTTAGGAGAGAGAATGGATGAGTGTATCATTGATGACATGTGTCACACTTTCATTAGGAGAGGGGCTTTTGTTTTTTTGTGAAAAACGCCTGGGGAGTTTTGTAGCGTAAATTGTAGCATAACTCATATATATATATTTAGAGAGAGAGAGAGAGAGGGTCCTGCGAGATGGTGTAGTATATGAGCTAACTTTTTAGGGCCCACCTGGATTTGTGCCAAGCACTGAATCTTGGTTAATGATGGGAATTTGAGCAATTGAGGTTGGGATGGTGACAGAAGAGGCAGGGGGTAGTAATCCAAGAGGGATGCCGTTCTCCCGACGATCACTGGATCTCGTCTCTGGCTCTCTGATACCAATTGGTGCAGCCCCGGATCCTCAATCGAGCTAGATCAATCTCCGATGGGATTGATTGAATCCAATGATGGATTCTGAAAACTAGAACGCACTCACAATAATGGGAAACACCATATTGAAGAGAAAGAGAGAAATTCTTGATTAATTGTAATAAGCTTGTCCTAGTCCTACAATGAAGCATTTATCATCCTGATATAGTTTAGTAGACTTGATCCCTAAGCAACAAAACTTTCTAATATTTGAATAAGTCTAATTAATATAGGACATTTACTAATATTAATCCTAATCAAATAATAAATATAAATAGAGATATAATTAGAAGCTCTTAGTCCAATTGGGCCTGTGGGCTGAACCCAATGGATTGGGGTGACCAATTGGGTCAATGGGCTGGCTCAGTTATCTTCTTGGACTTGGGCTTTGTCCGTACTGCATCAAAAGTTCTGAGCGCTGCACATGAAAATATTCTATCCAATTGACTTAAACTGAAAGAGAAAGAAAATACTCTAGGTCGACTGATATTCTTTTATAGAAATATTCTTATTATTTTTCCCTAGTTTAACCCAACTCTGTAATTCTCTTGTTGATTCTTAACATGTGTTTGTGTCCTGATCACCTATAAATAAGAATTAAAGACAAAATAAGTAAATAAATAAAAATAAAAAATAAAACACAGCTAGGGCTTTGTTTTATGCCAGTTAGTGGGCAGCTGGAACTATGACCTCATGGGAGGGGTCTGACTTCTGAGACCCCATTGCTTTAAGCTGGGCCCTATGGGGCCTGGCTTTGTTAGTCCTGCAGGCCTGGTGGGGCCTGAGGGGCCTCATATTGGGCCTGTCTAGCTGGTTAAGTCGATTTGCTTTTTTCGTTATTAAAACAGTTGGATGATCTAAATACTGTTCTAAGGCCAGTCAATAACCTTATGCATAATTTTGATATGAATTGAGAAAGAAATATAATTGGGGTTATTGAAACATCCGAGTGGTTTAAATGTTCTAGTGTTTAATTATTGAAACATCTGGGTGGTTTAAATGTTGTTCAAGCACCAGTCAATAACCTGATGCATGATTTTGATATGAATCAAGAAGGAAATATTATTGGGTTTGAAACTTTTGTTATCAGGTAGATAAACTGATTTTTTTTTTCCCATTATTGAAGCATCTGGTGGTTTTAATGTTGTTATAGTCATAGTTTTCAAAATCGGAATCGTATCGCAAATCGTTCATACCCATGAATCGAATCAAATCGCGAATCGTATCGTGAATCGTAGGATTTTTTATTTTTCTAATAAAAATGAAAAAATAATTAAAAATTAAAAGAAAAGGACAAAAGTAATTATTCATAACCATCCATTTTTCCATTTATAGTAGTATAAATATAATAACAAGTAAATCTATCATACAATCGTATCAAGAACGTCATGAAATATATTATTATATATATATATATGAAGTAAATGATGTGTAAATAGTTAAATAAGTTTAAAGTATCAATATATATATTTTTTATTATCTTTAAATCAAAATATAAAAATAAAATAAAATCCAAACCATCAATCTTACACGGTAGGATTTCTCTTAAAGTTAAGAAAGTATTCATGAAGAAAAAAAACCAAAATAGATTAAAAAAGAAGAAGATATAAACAAACACCATACGTACAGTTGAATGCTTTAGTTAAATGCATGTTCTTTATTCATCTTTAAAACCTTAGCAAAGCTGTAAAAAATTCTTACGAGGCTTCATTAACTATTAAATAACCTTTTGAAAATACAAGCAATAAAAAAAAAGAGAAAATAAAGAAAGAAAAAAAGGTAAAAGATTATTAATATTAGCTTATTGGCTATAGTCATTCTCGCTTAGTCGAATTGCTTGAATCGTAAGATTCAATGAAACGAGTATCGAATCGTAGGATTCACACTTGAATCTTAAGATTCATTTGTAAATGGGATTCATTACATAGATACGAATCGTTTTCTTTAAGATTCTGGATACGAATCGTAGGATTCTGATAACTATGGTTATAGTGTTGGTCAATCAAACATTATGCATGATTTTGATTAAGAATTGAGAAAGAAATGGCCGGGCTTGAAAACACGAAAGGAATATACTGAAAAGCATTTAAAAAAAAACTAAAAAGCCAAAGCTACATAGATTATTACAAAAAGAGTGCTTTGCCAACATCGCTCTTTGCCTTAGTTACAGGAAGCCTCTTGAAAGTTTCCTCTTGCAAACTAATCTCTGTGTGTGTGTATTTATTTTTTAATGTCTAGTCCTTATTTTTCACAAATAAATTAAACAACATTTTGTGGAGATTCAGAGGTTTTTCCCCCCTTGTATTTGTTACATTGCTTTGTTGCTGTGGACTTCCTGACAAGTGTGGAGCAGATTGATTTTTGATTAGGGTCACACTGCAGCATGCTCTTGGACGGACCACACCAGCATGTGTTCCTGTGTTAGGACTAGATGAATCTACCTGTTTACGTGGACTTAGCAATCTTCCTATAGATGATACTTTCAATATATAATTATTGATGCAGCTTGACCAATGACTTTTTTGTTACTAAATTGTTCTACTGCAACAATTGGATCTTACATATATGCCATCCTAATTCAAATCTTGATGATTGATCTTTTTTTATGTTTTATACTCAGGTTAAAATTTGAATGCTTTCTTCTTTTTTTTTGTTTCTTTCAGTTTTTATTTTGTTTTGTTTTCTTTTTTCCTTTTGGGAAATGTTTTAGTATCTAAGATTTTTAATTTGTTTTCCAGGGTGCCCAACCTTGCACTTTCTACGCACAACATGGGATATGTAAGTTTGGGTCTACGTGCAAATTTGACCATCCAATGGGAATGCTGAGTTACAGTCCATCTGCTTCTTCTCTTGCTGATATGGCGGTTGCTCCCTATCCTGTTGGATCATCTATGGGTACCCTGGCACCATCATCATCATCCTCAGAGCTACGACCGGAATTTGTAGCTGGGTCCAACAGGGAATCTCTCTCTTCAAGAATCCAATCATCTGAAACTATGTCTAGTGGCTCAGTTGGTTCTATCTTTTCAAAAGGTGGTGCATCGGTTCCTCGGACTCATGCCCAAATATCTGGTCAGGGTTCTGTTCCTTCAAGTGGTGGCACTAGCACAGGTCCTGCTAGTGAGAAACCTAGTTCAAGCTAAGCAAAATGATGATCTTCATCATGGTTGTCACTTCTGGATCGATTTCCATGAACCCCATTGTTTGTTCATTGTTGTTATATTCACATATCTCTGCTCAGATGAAAACTTCACTTCCATTCTTCAAGGTTCCAACATCTGATCCCAATCATCCTTACGTTCATGTAAATCTTTATATGGCCAATGCTTTCACTTTAAAATAAGCTATACATACTTGAATGGTGTAGCAAGTCCCAGTCTTCCACAACTGTTGCCCAAATAACAACCATAGAAAGCCCTTCTATATGGTAAAAATGACAACTATTCTTCAGCTTTGAAGTCTGCCAATTTAATTTATAATCTGATCTTTCTTAAATGAAGAGGATCAGATATGTTTCTGGCAGTCCCACATTTCTTCTTTTTCCTCTTTCCACTGTGTGCATTTTATTTATGGGAACAAGCTTCCAATTTTGGCATTCTAAGCTTATTTGTAGACTTTGGAAGGAATTGGAAGGTTTTCATGTTCCCTCTTTTTGTCCAAGAATTTGTTATGAACAGACAAGTATTCAGTAGTCTAATGGGGCATCTCCTCCGGCTGAATGAGGGGCACTGTTGTTATGTTATGATATATCATTATATTGTACTGCTTGATAAACAGACTACAGTATTTAAATAAAAAATTTCCTAACTGTGCAACTTATTTCTCCTCATTAACTATTGCTAGTGTCATGTATCTTCGTTAACTGTTGCAATGCCTAAATGCTCCTGAAATTAAGTAGTTAGGCTTGTGTTTATGGTGCGTTTGATATTTGCAAGATTGGTCAATATTTTTAATGATAATATTTCAGAGAATGGTGGTTCGTTTCTGCTGTCATTTTGGTCTATGCAGAAAAGTAGAAATCACAGAATGGTGGTTCGTTTCTGCTGTCATTTTGGTCTATGCAGAAAAGTAGAAATCACAGAATGGTGGTTCCTTTCTGTTTGTGTGTGGCCCTTGAATTACAAATTTTTATGTTCCAAATTGCTATGAGCAGTCAGCATGGACTGTGACCTGGGAGTTGGGAGGCAGAATTCGGTATTATTGTGTGGTTTGCGATCTGTGTGCTCCAAATGCATAGCGAGATAACTGATGAAAAGGCTTAATGGGATGCGAAATTTTCACCTTTATCAGATGATCAGTATTTTTCCGTACTTGAATGTGCAAATTATGTTTCAAATGGTGTCTACCTGAAGAAATGAGGTCTCGTTTTTTCACTTTCACAAACTTTTGTCTACCTGCAGTTTATAGAGCACCTTCCTCCAAAATGACGACCTTGTGTTTTATCAAAACCTCTGGATTGTGATACTAACTCTGATGAGTTAGTTTCTGATAGCTACAATAGATGAAGTGTGGCTTTGGAAGGCCTTGTAAATGCAGACAGGTTAAATGAGCCACTATCTCTTGGGCGACGTAGCCCATGGTGATCATGGGCCAGAGCCCCCTGGATGGCGGGACAAATATCCAACTGGATTTGGGCTGGTTTTAGTTTTTTTTTTTTTCCTTGGGGGAGGTGGTTGATATTTTAGATCCAATAGAGCTATTGATTGATATATGGGCCTCAAGAACCATCAATTAGTGATCACTTGATCTCAGATCCAATGGTGAGATCAATCAGTCTAGAGTCAAATTGGATTTAATTGCAGATCTCAAGGGGGCCTGGAAGTGAGACCTACAGAAGTGTCACTCCAACGGTGACATGACCCAGGAGGGGGAGGAAGGACTGATTGTAAGAAATCGCTCATTAGTAATTGGTGATGCTCTTTCACAGGCCCCACATATAAAAAATCTGAACTGCAGAAAACAAATTCCCCAATGTTGTATAGATTGGTGCAGTGGGAGTTGCGTCCACTGTTAGATTGACCATTCTTACATAAGTTGTCAACACAATTTAAGGTGGAGCTCACTTCTTTGGGGTAAACTTTGGCAAAGATCCATACAAGATAGGCCGAACACTCCAGATTTTCACCAAGTGGGTTTGAGGAGTCTCATCAATATCTTATCAAACTTTGACATTTTAGGCTCTGTCTGCTTGCATTAAAATACACAGGTTTGTTAAAAAATGAAGATTAAAAGTGAATTTTTAAAATAAACATCAAATAGCATATTCTTTTAATTTATTTTCTGGAAGAAAATGTAATTTGATGATCATTTTTCAAATTTCACATTTCATATTTTTTTTTTAAACCAACCTATGTACTCATTCCTAGGCATTCTAATGCAAACAAAGTGTCCCTTATTAAAGCAATTACTGGTATAGGTAGACTAAGACAAAACACACACAAGTAAAAAAAACATCAAAGAAAAGAAAAAGGCCTCATTGGGCTCCACTTAGCACAATTCTACACTATTCAAAATAAATAACTTGATTTTATATTGGTTCCTTGCTAAGTTTCACTCCAAAAAGAATATCATATATATATAAATATATATATATTTATCAAGACCCATATTTGAAGTCTAAACCATTCATAAACACGTTCCCTCCAATTTTTATCAATTTAAAACACTTTCCTCCATTTGGGTTTATTATGAAAAAAAATCATAATAAAAGGTCACATGAAACTAATTATTTTTTAATCTACAGTCTATGTAACTCCAATTGAATTAGAAGTTTATTTGATAAAAGAATACATAGGCGGAGTAATTTTGAGTGGTTTGGATTTCATGTATGAGCATCGGTGAGTGAAAATCACAATGATATATTGTTCACTACTATATGTACCAATCAAAAACTACTAAAGTAAAGAAATTCTAGATATGGGTTCGTTTCTTCTCAAACAAACCTGCAGCCTTGAGCAAAACCTCAAAAATGAAATTGGTAACAATGAGGGAGGGAGGGCACTCGATCCAGATCCCAGGACTCCAAGAGACACAAATAAATGTAAGATGGGCAGAAGCCTATTCTTTGATAATTTCGTACTTATATTTCGTTGTTTCTTTCTTCCTTACTTCCTTCATTTCCTTACCTTAATTCCTTTCCTTTATTCATTCTGATTTTATTTCCTTTTTTGGAAAAAATCCAACTAAGATTGTGTCACCTTAATTATGGGAATCAAAGATTTCGGTGATTACATTTATTAATACAAGGGTGCCAGCCATTAATGGATGGGCATATGATGGGGCCCGGAGGATCTCTCCACATGGGCCGGTCTTGGAAAAGTACTTAGGGCCTGATTAATAATTGGGTTGGGCTTGGATTAAGTGATGGAAAGCCCATAGCTTGGGCTAACGATAGAAATGCATGTAATTTAATTTAATTAGTGCTCTGATGCCCACAAAAGTGATGAAAAGCCGCATTTGGCCCGACCTGATTGATTAAATGGACGGGCTCGAGCCTACTTTTTATGGTCCGTATTGGGCTTGGGCCAGTGTTTCTAAAGCCAGGCCAGGCCTGGATCTGCCTTAGCCTGGCCCATGAACACCCCTCCACAGGGAGATTTTCAAATCTTTGTGTGTGCACCCACTAGTTCCAAGTCCTCCAAACATTTTCATACTGGGCCAAGAACATCCATGGGCCACTTGACATGTGCACCTGTCAACCATAAGTATCAGACCTGACACTAGTTGGCCAAAAGTCCCTCTTCTTTTACTTTTTTGATCCTTGAAGAAGGATATGTACAGAAACATCCTCAAGCACTAAGTTTACAGGGCCTTTTCGGGTGTTTTGGTTAATCCACCATGGGCCTAAAGCCCAGGACCAAAGGTTAGCCATGTAAAGAAATTTGAAAACATGGCTCGGACTCGAAAGGCTCGAGTCCAAGGTGAAGTTCAAAACAGGGCCTTAAAACTCTTCAATCAGTGCCAATCTCTTACATATAGTTAAAATGGATTTGTGGTTTTAGATCTTGAACTAAATGTGCCAAAGGAAAGTTTTGGGTTTTTAGGCCCAGGTCAGGTCTAATGACAGCCCTATCCACTTAATTTTGGTTCTGAGAGAATAAGGATACTGCTCTCCATATTGTGGAAATGATGGGATTCATATAAAGGTGAGTCTGATCCACATGAAAAATGATTTCTCTTTCGCAATGTCCAAGAATCAATAACAAGTTGGTAGTGGCAAACATGATTGATTACTAAGGAATTGATAGAGATCCAAAGGTGTTATCTCCAATTATTTAATAGTGATCTTCAAATTCTAACATAAAATAGATATCTTGGCATTTAATTGGATAACTGATCAAGATCATTTTGCACTTGTATGAATGGATTAGATTCAGGCTGGTCTTGCTCAATGGGTTGGGTCGGGTTCATGTCATGTTGAGCACTGTGGGTAATAACAGGTTTCCATAAAATCATTTTCATCAGAAAAAAAAGTATTGTCAATAAATAAAAATATTTTGTCAACAAAAAAAAAATATATATATATATATATTTTGTAAATATATTATCGTCATCAAAGCCCTATCCCAATTATGTTGGGTTTGGCTTCATGAATTTTGTTTCTTTATCCCGAGTCAAATCCTTGGAAAAGTTGCACATCTTCATATTGTAAATAATTTAAAAAATAAGAAAGTTTTTTTATTTTTTTATTATTTTATTATTTTTTTTTGGAACCAAAAACTAGAAATTCATAACAATGTTGACATTATGTTTCTTTCCCACCTTAGAGAAGAATTCATTCTGTATCATTCTCTATCCATTTTATTTATCCATAAGGCTACAATGTCAGCCCAAACCCAATCTGAAGATTTAAAAAAAGGGTCCATCAGAACCATAATTAGCAGTTGGGTTGGTGGTCAGGTAACCGAGTTCTGACCAAGTCAAGGCCCAAGTAATCTGGGGCTTGATTCATTTTTTAGTTGAGCTAGCCAACATGTACACTGGTTTAACAGACCATCCAAGTCAGCTCCAAATTGTTGAACTAGTAGTGTCACTGAGCTCACCACACTTGCTAACTGGCCCATAACTCAGGTCCAAGAGAGCCCACATTCTTAAAATGAGAGAAGCTGGTCTGACCTGACACGTCTTCATGAGCTAAAATTTGCAGGGACATGACAACAGGGCCTGCGCCTGCCCACGTTACGCCTGTAACTTACATAGGTTGGATTTGGGTCTGCCCAGGTCCAACCTGATTAATCCCAGACCTTACTTTTCAGGTTTGAAATCAACCATGACCCATTAACTGTGTGAGAAACCCAATTCAGGCTGGATTAGCCCTAGAATTTGCATTATGTGGATTGTCATTGGGTAAATAGTTGGAACTTGGAACCCACAGGAATCATATCAATCTAAAAGTCATGTCATCACATACCACCAAAGGGAGTTTTCAAATTTCTTCCTGGGTTCGTCCTTGAGTGGCAATAGGTTGGGTCAGGTCATGTAGAGCACTGTGGGTAACACTCAAGAGGCTCAACCTGAACCAGATCGATTACTGGTCATAATATAAATATGTGAAATGAACTTAAAAGGGTTAGCATATACCCGTTATTAGGTCGGACAATTAATCAGGTTGGGTTGAGTTTGAGTTAGGCTGGCAAGTCAAATAGCAAGAGTGGATTTAACCTGAAGCCAACCCATTTATAAATCAAGTATGTAAACCTAAACCCAACCCAAAAATTATAAAAAGAAACAAAGAAAAGGTCAACATGAACACTGAATTAGGAAGTAGGGTTGGTGTGGGTTGTGTCAGGAATCACCATTCTACCATTCTAGGATTAGATTGATCCCACTAGAGATGAAGCCTAACACTTGAAATATTTAATTCAATTCGAAGCTGTAAAAGCTATATTGATCATGGGACCATGACATTAGCCAGTGTATTATCTGTCTGTAATCATATCAACCACAGTCAGTTAAAAGCTAACATGCCAGACTTTGATGATAAATGGAGTGGCTTAGTTTAAAAAACCATACTTTTTGTTCAACTTTACAAAATTGGATTGAAAATTCGGAACATGAGATCTTTATACACCTTGATCCTATATGAATTGCAAAAGCAGGTGGTCCCTCAGTCAACATAACTATTCCTCCTTCATGGAGCCTTTGATGTGAGAGAGAGAGAGAGAGAGAGAGAGAGAGAGGTGGTCATGGAAGGATGGACCTGGCCGACCCAAAGGATTGTCCCAGCCTGGTACCTAACAATATTCAGGCCCAGTCTAGCTATGGGCCTGAAATTTAGGCTCAGCCCACTTGTATAATACATATGGACCTTTCTGTGAAATATGTTGGGCTTTTAAACTTACAAAGGCTCATCACTGACATTTAATTATCAGGTTCGAAAGTAGGCCCATCCAGCTCATGGCTTAAAAACACAGCCATGTCCATCCTATTTTGGTGCTAGAGCTAGACTTCTGTGAGGCCCGGCGGGCCCAGCCCATGGGCAACCCTAAAAAAAAAGGGGTTGGGGCTCACATGTTTTATGTACACCATAATTACGACCACTAGGTTTCCTTCTCACTAATGATTCAAGTCCTCCCATCTCATGTGAAAATTCCTCAACCTCTTGTCCCTCCCTCCCCATTATTTTTCCCATACTATAAAATAGTTTGGAAGGTACAACTGGTTAGTATGTAGCACACCTGTACATTGTGGCCCTCCATTTAAATGAGACATACTATAGTGTTACCTAGAATTGATGGTCCAGATTTATATATGATTGGTAATTATCAAATGGGCGATTAAAATGGAAAAAAAAGTCACTGGCTTCAGTTCTAAAGACAGTGTCCCTTCACTATCTGGACATCCAGTTGATATTACTAGAGAACATGGTTATTGATAGTGTGGTCTACAACTTGGGTAGTTTGGATTTATGTAGATATATTCCACTTGCACATGTAGACTAAAATGTTTTTAATGGAGAGAAAATCTGTGAATGATGAGCAACATCTCTCTCTCTCTCTCTCTCTCTCTCTGTGAGAAAATGACCTCTCCTATGACCAACCAAGCCACCTACTCATATTAAAGAAGAGTACTTCATTGTTCATTTATATCACTGACACTGACCAGTAACATTCAAGAAATAGTGAGAATGATGGCTAAGGCCTTTTCTTTCAGAAATATTACATTATCATTTCCTAATTGCCTATTCATTAACCATGATAAATTATGTATATGATGACATTTCAGTACATCTTGGGGTTCAAACTCATGCACATGTTCACCCTACATGGCTACATGTGGTATTCATGCCCTTCATTGAAAAGGTTAACCACCAAAATGCTTTATTTCTGCATTTTAATGCGGCGGAATCCAAGGAAGTCTCAAATGCTTAGGTGGGGTGTCTATCCTTTGCAGCCCTTTTGAGTTAAGCAGTCAATTAAGCTTAGCCTCTATTATTTGAAAGCAGGAGGTAGAAAGATCTTTTATAAAAATATCAGTAGTCTAATCAATGGTAGAGAGATATCTTATATTGATTTTGGCGTGGTCTTTCTTTCTTAATATAATGATAATCTACATCAATATGTTTAATTTGGGTTGGAAATATAAGGTTGTCACACCTATAGTTAGTTCTAAAAAAAGATTCTTATATATTTAAAAGTCATTTTTATCAGATCAATGTGATATTGTGGATCCTGCATAAATACTGGAAGGCCCCAACAATGCTTTGATACCCACTGGGTTCAGGCACTCGATTTTCACCGAAAAGAAATAGAGCTTGGAGACATTGATGGCTCGAGAACTGATTGGTTTTGCTCTGGACATCCAGGTTCGGCACATAGTTTGCACAAGGCTTTGATGATGATGATCTTGGTTCGACTTAAATGGTTCCAATTTAGAGCAACTCAGATAGAGTTGAATTAGACATAGGGTGGACCTCCGTTCCTTGAAAATAAAGGAGGGCTAGTACAAGATCTCTCAGCAGATGGATGACTCGGATCGTTGATCAGACTAGAAAAAGTGGCGGTTGTAGGATCTTACACTCTATTGAGATAGCACTTATCGCAAAACCAATTGGTGATAGGAAACGGCACTACAATAGTTTTATGGTGAGGGCTCGATCACAATTAGGGTGGATGTTGACTTCAATGTATAATCCCTCCCTTAACGGCACACCCGTCTACCAGGCTCTGATACCACTTGTAGGATCTTACACCCTATTGAGATACCACTTATCCCAAAACTAATTGGTGATAGAAAAGGACACCACAATAGTTTTATGGTGAGGGTGATGGCTAGACCACAGTTATGACCGCCGCTCAGGAGAGAGGGTGGATGTTGACCTTAACAGTGGCACCATTATTACTAATGACCAGTATATCATCCATGTAGATAAGGAAATGATGATTGATCCACTGCAAGCAAAAAGTCTGGCAGTGGATCCAACAAAAACCTAGGCCTTCTAGGTGTACAAAGGTTAAACACCGAAAAACACTTCGTCTCAGAATATGGCGGAATCAAAGGAAGCCCCAAGAGCTGAGGTGGCTTCCCTCCTATCCTTAGCACAGATGGCTATGGTTAAATGATCATCCAATCGGTGAAGAAACCATGTATCCTTGAGACCTCTTTATGGGTTTACTTTTCTCAATCATAGACCATTGGATCAAACTCTCTCCGTGAACGGGAGTGCTTGAATTTTCAATCATGTGAATAACATTATTTGGAGATGATTGAGGAAGACTCATCTAAACTTTTGGACTGAGTAAGATATTAAAGATGGTGAGAATAGAGTTCCAACTTCCAATACAACCTCTATATATTTCTGGTTTCGGGGAAAAATCTCATTAAAAATATATGGGCATGGCTGAAACCTGTATCAGGTTGAAAGACTTGATTTTGGCAGAGTTTTAAACCATGATTCTAGCCTCATGAGGAAGTGGACTCCACCCGCTTAAGTTAGTAGAAAAAAAAATAAAAATAGTGTATTTATATTGACAATACTAAAGAAAATAAGGAAAAAAAAAAGATAAAAAAGAGGATTTCTCTTTGGAGTCTACGTTATAGCATCATTCATATTACACCATGCTATCATTATTTAGAACCCGTGTCTCTACAGGGCATCTGATTCTTTGAAACAATAACATTGACTTAGATGTCAAAGAAATTATATTGTATCTTGTTTATCTCATGTAATATCTCGAGTTTAGCGCTTAAACTAGAGAAGAAAATATTGTTCTCCCTTCTTTGGTTTTGCTAATTTTTTTTTTCAAAGCACTTGTGATTTTGCTTTCTCCGTAAACGGTTTTCTATATAAATCTTGTGTCATCGTTTCATATCTAGATGTTACTTGATCATCATCATAATCATCATCTAAGTCATCATAATTATCATCTAAACCTCGTTCAAACTATGTTTGAGTTAGCTACATGAATTTTGTTTCCCTATACCGATCTATCTTAAGTTGAATCGTCTAATATGTTGCATTTCTTCAAATCGCTTGATGTTACTTGATATTTTATAAGATTTTCTTATTTTTTGTACTTGTAGCTTTACGTTTTCCACTTAATTCATATAAATTTGGGAAGGCTTTGGAGACGAACAAGTATACCTGCTATGAGCATGTAATTCAGTGCCCTCGATAGGTTTTACTTTGTTATAGCAGGTTCATTCAATTTATTTTCAGTTCTTCTTTGTCGATCTTCTAGTTCTCCAACTCCAACAAAGCATCTTCAATTTCATTTTAAGTAAAGTTTGATCCTAAGTACTTGGTTATTGGGTCGATTTGAACTAATATTGAAGTTGTACTATTAGTAAGCTGTCAAATAATTAATCAAATCTGAATAACTACTATTAAAAGATACCCTCTTTTCTAATGAAGGCATTAAAATATAATGTGAGAAAAATTGTTAAAATACACATTCAATAGATATAATATATATGAATAATACATGGAGTGACACATTTTAAATGAAATCGATCAAGTTCATATTGTGGAGCTAATATTGAATCAAAGTCAAGTAGGGACATAATCGAATTGCTAGTTATTGGAAAGAAGAACTAGTAATTAATTCATAGTTCAGCACAAGTTTGTACCTGTTGTAGAAAGAGAGAGGAAAAGAGAGTAGGAACTTTTTTACTTAAACGGTAAGTATTATTTGAAATGTAAGTTAAATAGAAAAATTCATGAAGAACAAGTTCAAGATGAATATATCATGGCCTTTTATCTATATGGGTGCTCAAGGGGCGCGCCATCTCGGGCCTTACCCAGGCTCAATCTGTTTGGGTTGGGTTTTGACCATGGGTTTCGGTACTTGTCCGTGCCTGAGTCTAAATGTTTGGCTTGTTTTATAAATGAGGTGATCCTAGATTAAGTGATAAAAAGCCTAAAAAGCCTGATCTGACTCATCTCAAATAAGTAATGTATGTAGTGTAATGACAAATAATTTATCCAACTAGGTGATTAGTAAGCCCAAACAAGTGATAGAAAGCTAGGCCCGACCTTGTTTGATTGACTAAATTAGCAGGCTTAGGCCTACTGTTTAATGTGGCCAATCTTAGACCGGGCAATTAAGGCCTGTGTCGGGCTTTTAGTCCTGATGCATGCAAATTTTACTAAAATCGGGCCGAGCTTGAATATGCCTCAGCCAGCTGTGTGAATACATGTACTTTTACCTAATTGTATGACAATTAATATTAATTCTTGGCACTATGTGACCTAGGGACCTACAAAACAGACAAGATAATCATGCATGTGCATCACATGTATGGATGTGATCTGATTGCGATGACCAGTTATCCCATTCAACACCACCCTCAGCAAATTCCTCATCTACCTCTCCAGATGCAACACATAACAATGAGAGAGAAGTTTCAGACTTATACAGGACAATATTCTTTTCCATTTGGGTTAGCTTTTCATCGGTCATGATCACACCCCCAAAATACACTGCATGTCTCAGGATTCCTGCAACAAAAGAAATCATCAAATTAAAAACGACCCACTTTCACCGAAAAGATAAAAAGGCTCATCTAAACCATCCCTCTAAACCCACTTGGTCTAGGATTAAAGTAGCACCCCTTTTAGTTTTATCCCCACAAGGTTTCTGCAGTAATTTTGAGCTCAAAGGCCTTGCACGCCACCTACTTTTCAAAGGGGTGGTGGTGGACCCATTTAATTCAGCCCACAATCACCTCTTCTTCCATAACCCACTACAGTTCTGACATTGTATCCAATCACTTCCTTTTATGAGATGGGTCATGTTAGTTTCATGAAAATGGCCTAAGCTTAAGTTGGATGTCTTTCAGAGAGAGGTAGAGAGGATTTTCTTGCATGTACACATCCAATCACCTGCTGGCTGCTACTATCAGATGGGTCGTATGAAGATGGTATGAGAGAGAGAGAGAGAGAGAGAGAGAGAGAGAGAGATGGGTGTAGCTACAGTTAATGAATTGAAGCCGAATATGTCGGGGAAGAAATCGTTTCGGCCCGCCTCTGGCAACCGACATGCTACCGAATGGTATTCATCTTCTTCTTTGGAATCTTTTTCTATAAATATTTTTATCTGTTACATGTGGGATCAATTGATTGAGTGAGAGTTCTCAAAGATGAACTGTAGTTTGGCTGGAGGCTTCGGTTCCTATTCTTACGTTATATGCTTGCTGCTTTTTTCCTATTTTATGGGTTAACAGAGAATCTTATGTTGTTTCTTTCTCTATTAAGAAATTTTAAGTATTGGAATTTGTCCCACCATGGAAAAGGGGTAGGCCGAAAATGATGTGGATGGAGGTTGGTAAAAATAGATTTGTGGTGGTGCAATTTATTAGGATTTGACTGAGAATAGATTGGAATTGAGAAACAGAATTTATGCATCCAATGGTGGACCCAAAGTTTTTGTTTAGGTGGTGTGGGCAATGATCATGTGAAGAAGTTAAATAATAAAATTGAATCTTTTAAGATCTTATATGAGGGGTTTCTCCAATCTCATGGGTGCTACGGCACCCGCATGCTAACACCTGGGGGTGTGCCGCTCAGTCCAAAAAAGTTGGGACAAGATTTTGATGATGATGATAATGGAATGTAAATTGTATAGTGTATGAAACGGCTATTATTAGATATCTTAGAGGCAAAGATATGTCTAGGACACTCTGGTGTTTTCATCATTTATTTTTTTTTGTTTTGGTCTTGGGCGAGTTTCAGACATATCCCTCGAAGCCTAAATAGACTGCTCATCTAGCAGCCGATTATGTTCAAAACTGTTAAAGTGGAACATTTTTTCATGACTCTTTTCCCTCTATTGAGGATGTGTCCTTTAGTTGTTGTTTCTCTTTTTGTTTGGCTTTTCTTTAATGATATTTCTTTCTACCGAAATAAGAGATAGAACTATGTTTAAGTTTGAATTATTACTTAAATAAGGTTGAATTAAAACTTGAACATGTCTGAATGAATTAGATTTGATTTTCCAGTTTATTTCAAAACTACCCTATATTTCGGCAGTGATCATATACACGGTTAATTTATTATGCAAATGGAATATTGAAAGTTTTAACATGGTCTTGCCTCCTCTGCAATAATCTTAGCTTCTTAGTTTTTTTTTTTTTTGTCAATTCTCATAATATATAAAAATGAAGCCTTCTTATATGCAGCTATGATCCTCTTCCTAGAGGACACTCTAAAAACAGAAATGAAGTGTTTTTGTATCCATCTAAAACTCTCTCCAATCCACATATTTATCTAATCTTTAAGATCTTGTTATTTTTGTGTATGCTTCTAGTTCGAATGCTTTCAAGATCAGGACAGATCTGGTTTAATGATCGAGTCATTGGCCTCAAAAGAACAAAAATAGAATGAGATTTGACAGTGGTAGAATGTGCAGACATACAGTGACAATGGACTTTTTGACAAGACATCAATAGAGTTAAGGGGTTGTATTTAGTATAATCAATCAGATTTCTTTGAATAGATGATGTGATTGTGGAGGGGGAATTAGATACATTTAGGTTTGAGTTAGAATTTAAATAAATTTGACTTAGAATTTAAATATGCTTAAATTGTAATTTGGATTAGATTTAGTTTCCTAATTTATCCCCACTACTCTATAATTGATGTCTAATTGAATGAGAGTACACAGGATTAATTTGTTATCCAGCTGTAGTGAAAGTTTCAATAACTAACTATGGGTTTCTGTAAAAAAAAGAAATGAGCAGCAAACAGGGTTATTCAAGGCTGAGTTGGTCCAAGTCTGGCTCGTTTTTAATTGGGCCTAAAATTTAGGTCAGGATCCAGCCCACAGACCTTAGAGTCAAGTTCTTGCTCAGCACATTTGGAAACTATATACACCCTTATGTTAAATATATAAAGGCCGAAGGCCAGCCATTTTTCAAGCAATAAAGTTAGGCCTGGGTTGGCCTTCAGGCACACGAACAGCCCAAATCCAGTCTAATGCGAGGCAGGCTCTGTTTGGGCTTATATGGCCCAACCATAACCACCCCTATGCAGGATCATCTCTGTAGAAGTAAATCTCCCTACCACCAAGCTATGCTTGCTGGAATGCATAGTTAATTTGGCCCATTGAATTTAGACCACTTGTCGCGACCCCGGACCGGGGGCCCGGGACCGCGACGGGGGTGGTGTGATGAAGAACCACCCCTAGATAATAATTATACATTTCCTTAATTTCCCACAGGTTTCCGCGGTGAGGATTCCTCATACACTCATAGAACGTTTATATTGGTGCGGAAGCGTGTAGCAAATCAACTCTTATTCCAATCACATCAAATAAGACTGTTAATAAACAAGTATAGCATGATGTCAGAGTGAGCAATGATCTCATTAGCATTTCCCAAAATATGAAGTTAAAGTTTAAACAAAAGATCAAGTTAAATTTACATTCCCCAAAAATAAAGGCCAACAAAGGCCAATACAACCCAAAAGTATAAAACAATATCATTCTCAAAATTCCCAAAATGTTCGCAGCTCCGAGCTAAACCGAATGTCTACATGACATCGTCAGCTTGCCATTCCACTAAACGTTGCGGTTCACCGACCGCCTCCTCTGACTCCTCCTCAAGGGCAAAGACGGGAGCTGGACCTGAGTACCACAAAATGGGTCAGACACGACGGTCTGGCAGGTGGGTGAATAGATAAACCAAGAAAGAAATCAAACATATCATAGTTATAACGAAAACCGTCATAAAACAGGGTGCATAGTTCATTTGAAATACAAATGCAATATAAAGCATGCGGGGTATTCAAGGTACAGGAACTGACTAGATGGCAACCACACTAAAGCCAAATCCTCTCTATCACTAGAGTGACGAGAGCACATTGCGTGCATTGGGCTCAATCACACGAAGTGACGAGAACCAATATTATAAACAGATACATATACATATACATATAGCTAGGCAGGACCACGGCCGCGAACCGGGTAACGGGACAGTACGGGATCCAAGTTGCAACTGGCGGGAGCACAGGGGGAGACCCAAGTCAGTTGATCAGACTGACAAGGATGTCCAAGCTTAGTGGTGCCGACTCTTAGGTTACATGAGAACTCAAAACATGTACAAAACTATATCAATATAAAACATACGGGCAGGCGGGGCATGGTGCTCGTAGGCACACATTTCATGTCATTAACGGTTCATGCATAAACGAGGCTGGCGGGACATATCCAGAGTATGAATCAGAATTTGAAATAAAACCAGTAGGTCGGGTAATTATACATATAAACTGAATAAAACAAAGCAATAAATCCTATATCATTAGGGACTATGTATTGGGATATCCACATTCAAACAACATGTATAAGGGTCTTGTATGTCTAAATTTACCCTTAGTATGGTACTCGAATGATAGAGGACATACTAAGTTTCCTTATGCACATTGATGAATCTAAAAGTCCCAATACCTTTTCCGAAATGGTGTTTCTTTCTATGTAAATCTCCTTATGTCATCCCCTGGGTCTTTCCAAGGTGGTAGGGCATCAGAACAACCCATCCAAACCTTTAAATCCCATAACTAAAAACAATGGGAAAGACTCAGGAATTCTGGGTAAACTCGGTCACCTGTCGGTCAGCTGGCGGTTAGCCGCCGAGGTGATCGGCGGTTAGCCGCTGGCTGACCGCGGAGCTGACCGCGGCTCACCCTGCTAAAAAGTAGCATTCTGTGTTTCTAACCGCGCCTCTCGGCTACCTAGCGGTCACTGGGGTTATTGGATTGGAGGCTAGCCGCGAGCTGACCGCTCGGCTAACCGCGGTTCGCCTGTCAAAATGCAGCATTCTGTGTTTCTAACCGCATCTGGGTCGGCTAGCCGCCGGTCACCTGTCGGCTAGCCGCCGAGGTGACCGCCTGCTGACCGCCCAGCTGCGGGAACTACACATCAGGTGCAGATTTCAGTCATTTGTCTCCCAAACCATATCACCTTCATTCCAACCATTTTCTGATGTGGAATGGGTCCAATCCCTTCCATTTAACATTTACTCCCTTCCACCAACTACCATTCCACCAATGCATTTATTCCACCTACCAATCCAATTTCATTCAATGCAAGTACAATACCATTTAAGAAGCTTATAATGACCCAAAATAACTTTCATGAATGCATGAATATATATATCCTCATAATACTAACTAAGAGAAAACCATGACATTAAACACATTTCCAAAGCATTAAGAGACATAATGAATCAAATGACATATGAATAGCAAAAATCCACATTTTTGACAAAATAAGAACTTATTCAAATAGAATCCATTCATCCACTTGCCTTGGTCTCCAAGTATGCTAATCAAGCTCTAATCACTCTATCAAGCTCAAAATCTACAATCTACACAAAATCCCCAAAAACACATTCATTACAAGCCCTAAAAATGGCCAAACTATGAAATAGATGGAAAGAGCTTTCAATAATCAAGGTGAAGCACCTCCTAGGCTATATGAACACACAATCAAGAGATGAGAAGAAGAACTTACATGAAGAGTCCTCTAATGGCAAGAGTTGGCTCAAGAGATAGCTTGGAATGGGACTCTCTCTCAAAAGAAGATATCAATAGGAAGCTCTCATGGAGGGGAAGAAGATTGTAGCATCCACTTAGCCTTTAGCAAGAGATTTGAGAGAGGTTGAGAGATGGAGGAGCAAGGAGCAAAGAGGTTGAAGAAAACCCTAGGCTGGGCTGGGATACCTTGTTCTCAAGAAATTGCAAGAAGAGGAGAAGGGAAAAGAACTCCTCCTTATATAGACAATGGCTATGGGTCCCACAACTTAAAGTCCAAAATGGGCTAGAACATCGTTCTACGGGCTTCGGACGGATTCGACGAAGAAGGAAGAATTGATCGTCGAAATTTCTACTTTCCAAAAAGTATATATTTTACAAGTTTCGGAGACATTGAAAATAGTGTCCAGATTTTGTGTAAAAAGACTGTTTTACCCCTATCAATGACAAAGTAGGGTTTAAAGGTCTCGGATGGAAACGGAGCAAATACGAAAGTTGTCGGGAATCATAAAATACATTCAACGGAGCAAATTACCGATTTCCAGAATTATAACTAAGTCCCAAAACTAATCAAGACACAATAAAAAGGAACCCCCAAAGGGTCCCACTAGATCAAAAGAGTTCCCAAAATTATCCAAAGCTATAAAAAGCTATTCTAATCCAGAATAAACCAATTCCCACTAATCTCACTTATGGCTAAAACACGTCTTAATTAACACTAATCGGAAACTCTCGGGGCGGGGTCTTACACCACTGATATAGCATGGTCCCAGATCTTAGCTCTTTTTACTGGTCTGATCGCACCAAATGACTAGTGGATGCAATAGCAGCACAACTCAAATAATGAATGGATTGATACTCAAATTTGGGAGATTTTTTTTTTGGCATCCTGCCAAGGTCAGTAGTCCGGATGCATGAACCATTCGATGAAACCAATTAATTCATCATCTCCTAACAGTAGCTTGAATGTGAAAAGCTTTGCATTATCCAGATGCAACGCACAAACAGACAGCCTGATAACAATCCAAGAAAGCAAAATATAAATCCGTCCTCTTGCTGAATATCATAATCAAGAAAGATCACTTCCTGTCATTTTTACTCCATAATGCACCATGAATGTTCAGTCTTCGTATTCTATGCAAACAAGTTATGGTTCATGATGATCTGAACCTTTCATGTCAATTCATGGACGTGATTCACTTTATTCTTTGTAGAACAACAGGGACTCATCCCAAGTCAATTTCTAAAGAACTTTTTTTTTTTTTGAGGATAAATGGGAAAAAAGCAGTTGGTACATGTTTTTTTATTCTACCTGCATTGTGGTACAAGTACATTCTCATGTAATTTGGACTCATTTCATTGAATTTATCTCTTTCTTTGTCTCTCTTTTCCTTTCAAAGTTTATTGGTGCTTCAGCCCCTAGAAATCTAATTTTCCATTAAAAAAAATGATGGAAGGTTGCTAATTGGTAATCAGATACCCAGCCCAAGTGAACTAGCATCCTGAAATTCATTCTTCTTTTAATACCTTTATACACAACAAGAACCTCATTGGTCCGTTACTATTTACAAATTAATCTATATATATAAACATGAGGCCTTTTTAAATGTAGCTTCACATAGACTTCTTGTGATCTTAGCCTAGGAAGAAACTTCAATTTATGCAACAGTTATGATCTGTTAATTTCATAATTTTCTTTTTAATTGCGATTCTAAGCATTGGTTTAATTTCATTGCAGGCCTCTTTCTGACGTTTCTAGTGATCTTACTGTGGAAGTAGCAGGAAAGAATTTTTTCCTTCACAAGGTTAGAGAAGAATCAGTTCTTCAATGCAGCATGATCTCAGCTCCAAATCCTTCTTTATCTTTTTGAATTCTTGTTGGTATATGTATATTTGTGTGTTAGTGTCTAATGTTAGAAAAACTTGATGACAATGTTACAAATTGATTGTACTTTATTAACAGCTTGAGGTTTGGGGTCTCTCCAAGTTCATCCTTCTGAAACTGGGAGAGTTACTCTTCATGCTTACAAACTCATCATTTACCGTTCTAGCATTGGCATTCAGACACTTTTCAGTTTCTGTTCACTAGGTAAAAAAAAATAAATAAATTCTAAAATCCATTACTGATACCTACAAAGCTATGATTGATTTTCAGTTTCCATTAGTTTCTCGGAGCGGGAAGATTCGAAGGGTGTTGATGGAAGCCAAGGATCCAAAAATATCGCGTATAAACCTCCAAGCTGTCCCAGGTGGACCAGAAGCATTTGAGCTTGCTGCAAAGTTCTGTTATGGCATAAATGTAGAGATCACACTCTCAAATGTTGCTATGCTGCAATGCGCAGCTCATTACTTAGAAATGACTGAGGAATTCTCTGAAAAGAACATGGAAATGCGGGCCGAATTCTATCTCAAAGAAATGGTGATCTCCAACATTGCGAACTCAATCAGTGTCCTTCATAATTGTGAAAGTCTCCTACCCACTGCAGAGGAAATCAACATGGTTAGTAGAATCATAAATGGAATTGCGTCAAGCGCATGCAAAGAGCAGCTTTCATCTGGGTTATCCAAACTCGAGCTTAACTTACCCCTCAAACCCGCAATGGTTGAAACAGATCTTCCTTCTGATTGGTGGGGAAAAAGTCTTACTGTACTTAATCTTGACTTCTTCCAAAGAGTTCTATCAGCGATGAAATCGAAGGGCCTGAAACAAGACATGATCAGCAAAATTTTGATCAACTATGCTCATAACTCTCTTCAAGGTCTTGTTGCTAAAGATGTCCAAGCAGTTAAAGGAAACCTCTCAGACACAGAAACACAGAAGAAACAGAGGGTGATTGTCGAAGCGATTGTTAGCTTATTGCCAACTCAGTCAAGAAAAAGTCCTGTTCCAATGGCATTTCTTTCGGGCCTCTTGAAAGCTGCAACGATGTCATCTGCATCAGTTGCCTGCAGATCTGATTTAGAGAGACGAATCGGATTGCAATTAGACCAGGCTATTATTGAAGATATTCTGATACCCGCCAGCCCACATAGTGGTAATCATCCTATGTATGACACTGATTCAGTAATGAGGATCATCTCAATCTTCCTAAATTTAGATGAGGATGAAGATGATGGGAGTCATTTGAGGGACGAGATTGACATGGGTTATGAGTATGATAGCCCAAGATCGCCTAAACAGAGCTTAATAATCAAGGTATCTAAACTCTTGGACACATATCTTGCGGAAGTAGCACTGGATTCAAATCTCACGCCTTCAAAGTTCACTGCTCTAACAGAATTACTCCCTGACCATGCTCGACTCGTGAATGATGGATTATATAGAGCCATTGATATCTTCCTCAAGGTAACTGCACTTCCCATCAACTTAATTTTCTCAATCATAACAAGTTCATATAACAGTTTTTTCAACATGAACAAAAACTTCTGTTGAAATATTTTTAGAACTTGTTATTTGGTGGCTTTCAAACTCCATTACAAGTCGTGTATGTATTCAATCCAGTTCTCTACCTTCCAGTATTCATATGTTTTTGTGATGTAATTAACGTTAGCACCATATCTTTAAAGTTTCTTGTTGTGTTCTTATTTGCAGGTTCATCCCAATATTAAGGATTCTGATCGCTACCGCCTTTGCAAAACGATAGATTGTCAAAAGCTTTCTCAAGAAGCTTGCAGTCATGCAGCTCAGAATGAGCGACTCCCGGTGCAAATGGCTGTGCAAGTCCTGTACTTTGAGCAGATAAGACTTCGGAATGCCATGAACGGAGGCCATGCTCAATTATTCTTTGGATTAAATAACAACAATCCTCAACGCTCGAGCAATGGTGTAGGAAGTGGTGCAATCTCCCCAAGAGATAATTATGCATCGGTTAGAAGAGAAAACAGAGAACTAAAGCTCGAGGTTGCAAGAATGCGAATGAGGCTTACCGAGTTAGAGAAGGACCATGTCTCAATGAAACAAGAACTGGTTAAGTCTAATCCCGCCAACAAGTTGCTGAGTTCTTTCACTAAGAAGCTAAGCAAACTCAACATGCTGTTCCGGTTAAAAGATGCGAAACCTATAATTGCCAAGGCTAATTCAGATGCTCACTTTCTATTTCAGAAGCAGCGGCGGCACTCAATTGCTTGATTGTTTTGTGTATGCGTGATTGTGTGTATATGTTTTGAGTGTATAGATATTGTGATTGTGCTGATTGAATAGATAGTTTGTTGACCTGATTCGATATATTCAAATAGAACTTGACTGTTGTTTCTGTTGAAGATTGGAAGATGTGAAATCTCTAAATTTCTAAATTGAATTTATAATTCCTGTGGTTATAGTTATTCAGTTCTTAAGCTATCAAGCAAAAGAGAACTATTGCCTTCATATCCCTTTCAAATTAAGTTACTGCAATGTGCTTACAGATATCAGTGTGTAGATTGGATAACTGGACCATATGTACCAAGTGAAACTAATGAGAAAGCAGGCCTCACCAACATGGTTGATCATCTTTTTTCCCAGTACAACATCTTAATAAAATAGTTAGAGCCATATGAAGGTTAATGGTTTCCATTTAGATCTGTGGCACAAATGGTCATATGGTCAATTTCAGTGAGAAGAATTACATACCAGCGATTTCCATGAGTTTGGTAAAAATAAGTAATTATGTCAATTCCCAGCTACGTAAATTTGATTTTGGAATAATATTTTTTCCTAAGTTTTATCTCAATAATAACATCATTAACTAAAAGAAAGAATGAAGTAGTCCGTCCAAAGTGCGTGAGTTCGAGTCTCTTACAGAAAAATCAAGGAAAATTAGTCTGTTCAAAGTAATACAGTAGTCTGAAAAACCATAGTAATAAGGAGGCAAGGAGTGATCCATGATATGAGTCTTGGTCCATTGGTCAATGATATAGATATGATTAGACTTTGATGAAAACAATGGCTTAGATTTTCAAGTAATGGTAGGTGCAGCGTGAACACAGGCTCCCTCTACCACAAATTATGACGTCCACTCTCCCGCCGCTTGGGGAGATGGTAAGCTAGTGCCGCTCGAAAGTGCAATGGAGGCCACTGACTTAGGCCATGGTCCTTCTTGATCACCCATTGACCCCGTCCAGGTAAGTATGGTTTCAGTTGTTACTTGTCCATATTTTATGTTCCTGCTTTAACATGTGCTTTCATTTCTGTTTGATATGGGAACTAGTCCCTATGCACTTGTAGCTGAGTTGTCAAATGTCAACTAGGATGGTCCATGGATCATCTGATTGATAAAGGGAATGAAATAGTATGTTCCAAGTCAACCAATTAGACCAAGGAGTGAACTATTGTTTGGGCCCAGCTCCTATTTAGGTCATGCCAGTTTTGCCTTTCCCATAACAAAGACCAAGTGCAAACAGGGTTTGTGATGATGGGCTGGGCCACATTCGGCAGGCACTACAGGTTGGTTGGACTCATGGCTATTGGATCGCTATACAAACACATGACCAGAGACATTGGGATCCAA
Organism: Persea americana; assembly: GCA_029852735.1. Classification (NCBI taxonomy): domain Eukaryota; kingdom Viridiplantae; phylum Streptophyta; class Magnoliopsida; order Laurales; family Lauraceae; genus Persea; species Persea americana. Next base: position 39,058,218 of record CM056817.1, read on the forward strand.
ACTGTGGGCTGGATTTCTTTTTGGGTCAAAATATCAAATGAGCAACATTGTATTGGTTTAGGATTCAATTTGCCAATGGGTTCATGGCCAGCCAACTCTGGCGAGTCAATTTGGTTTAGTAAGGTGAGGAGTTGTCCCAGTTGTACAAATTGGGATTCACAAGACTCAGCCTGAGCAACTTTTGTGACTTGCTACGCTTGCCAGACTCGGCCCCATGGCTGATTTAAACACTGTAAAACTTAAACCTTGAAAAAATTATTAAGAGCTACCATACACATGGATGGATAATTTTGATTTTTATGGTTGTTAAACATACCCATTAAGTAACTGCTTCAATTTTGAGCAAATCAATGTCTCGGTTTTATAACATGGCTTTGGACACTGCATTGAGCAATGACCAATATATTGGTTGGCAACGAGGGCTTCTCAGTTGGTGGGCAACCCCGTATGTGATCCAGTAACCTTAGGATCAATCCCTGTGTATGCCACCTTCCCAGATGTGTGAGCTATACTTTCAACGTTCCCTTCCTCTTCACATTTGTGTGGGCTCTCTTCGGTCCCGACCCCCTAGGTTGGGTGCAAAAAAAAAAAAAAGAAAAAAAAAAAGAAAAAGAAATACATCGGTTTTTTTTATTCATATTTTAGAATGTTTTGGCCTGTTTTTTCAAAAAACCAGAAAAAATGTTCACATAAAATTCAAAAAACATAGAAAATTGCAAATCTCTATTATTTTACTTTGCTTTTTTGGGTGTTTCCATTGTATATAAGATTATAATATATTATGAAGGTGGATCAGAGTCCCAATTTTACATTAGGGTGTTTTAAATGAAAATAAGATTCATGATGCGTTATTCTATTGGTGAGAATAGTATTCTAAGAAAAACTACACACTTTTTTCTTATATAAGTCCTCATATTAACCATCTAGAGCCTACAAAGAGAGGCCCTACTAAGAGGCCCTACTAAGAGAAGATGTGGTTTTAGAGAGTGACCAGTGGAAGAACAAAATGGATGGAGTAGAACCAAAGGGTTAAAAAATAAGAAAAAGTAAAAACAAGATTTGAACTCGGGTTACTGGATTCAGAGTCCAATGTCCTAACCACTAGACCATGGGACCTTTCAATTGCAAAAAAAAAAAAAAAAAAAAAAAAAAAATGCTAAATATTAGATAACATGAGTCTCATCTCCCAGATTGTTTTCCTTCTCAATGACTTGAGAGTGAGAAATTCTTTTTAAATGAGAACCAATTCAAAGGAAAGCATACGTAGACCTCCTTGTGGGGCCCACCTGAAACCAATGTAAGCCTCTCACTTACATTACCCACCAATATGGGTTGGTTCTCACTACAGCTTTGATCCTTGTTTTTTCTGAATCAACTATTAACCATTGAATATTAATTGATAACTTCTTTTAACAATTTTCACCATTGTTCTCAATCACTTGTCATATATACCTATAATGATCTGATTAGCTGATTTTTGAGCATCTCTTGTCTATAAACATACTCTCACATGATCACATGCCCTCTAAGCTCTAACCCAATAAATGTTATTCTTCCATGTGGGCCCCAAATGGTGTGAATGGTTCATTGGTGAAAACAGCAGCCTGCACACAACGTTCTCCGGAAAATGGCTGATTTTAATCTCAAAGTCAAAATACTTAAAAATCAATGCAGGTCATGATGGGCTGAGGCTGGCCTGGCCCATAACTCCCCTATAACCAACAACCAACAACAAAGACCAGTTCATCCAGACAAACCAAAGCAACCGTTCTAACAGGCAACTATATCAACGTTTTAGAGTGGACAGAGTCAAACTACATACGTGTCAACAAAACAAACCATACAAAGGGAGCTACTTGAAGCTCTCAATCCTCTATAAAAACTCTCTCTACTATTCCTTGCAATCCATTATCCTCCCCCTCTCATAAAAGCCCAACCTCTTTTATCTCACATACTATCAAAATCTCGATGGCTAGCAATGGGGTCGTAGCATCTGCTACAGTTGTGTTGCTGTTGATGGTTCATGTGGCGCCATTTGCCCAAGGCCGAGCCCATGTCCATATGAAGAACATGGGGTCCATCGATGGGGCAGGAATAATAAATGATCGAGTGTTGATGAATAGTGTTAGTAAGGCGCTAGCAAATAACAGTGCGAACACCACCATGGATGGTTATAAGGCTCCCTTTAACATTACCATAGGCATGACATGCAACCTTCTTTGTGACAATATTCAGCAGTGTAACTTTCAATGTCATGTTCATAGGTAGGCATTGGGTTGGGAATTGGTATGCATGGAGTACTGTAAGCAGCATCAATGATTGTTAGGGAGATTATTGAGAATAAGGCATTGTGTGCTGGGCCTGAGTCTAGTACCGCTAGGGTGGGGATTGGAGAATTTTCTTATGTGGATATGAATTCATCAATGGAGCCACCTTTGAAATCTTAACTGATTGGGTTGACGTCCCACCCTGTTCCATCATGGGGGAAAATCGTACTCCGTTCATAACTATGGTCATTGTTTGGATTGATCATGTCTGAAACATATGATTAAGATGTGATAAATAAAAAAGTAAACCCAGTTGTTTAATATCATTCTAATGGTGGAAATATATCTGATAGAATTAAAATTTTCCTTCGTAACCGAAGAAGGTGTGAAGCGATTTTGAGTAGTTTGAATTTCAAATGTGAGTTGTGATGATGGATTTATAGTGATGAGCAAAGAGAATCTGACGAATCCCACCCTTAGAATTAAGACTCATTTGGCATTCCCTTTTAGATTAGTAGTGTGATTTTTTTTCTATATAATAGAAAAAATGTAATTTCTTTTTCCAGTAATAAAGTATCTTTTGGCAGCCCCTCTCTCTCCCTCTCTCTCTTGTTGCATCTTTGTTTAATACTTCATGACATGTATGTACCAAGCAGGTGATGGGTCCAGCAGTTCCAGCATTTGGTCAATTGTATGGACATGGCTGCCACTCCAAATTTCAGATATCCACCGTTGAGTTTTCATGATAAGACTTCAGCACCATATAAAAATATTGAAATGCATATTCCTATTATAATGTTCATCAAATTAGTGATTGGATTGTCAAACTGTATACTAATAAATTTCGTTGTTGGATTTCTATCACAAAAAGTAAGCACCTCTACGTACAGATAAAGCGTTAGATCAATTTTTTTTTTTTTTTTTTTGGCATGTTGTCAAGCTAATAATATTAGACGATCTCAATATGGTGCGTGGTTCATATAATTCATTCATAGCGAGGGAAGCAAACACCTCTTTCAATGTGGAGTCAAAATTTGAGCAAATTTGTTGGTCAACATTGCACACATATCGATTTCAGGAAACTGATGGATTTTTTTTTTTTTTTTTTTTTTTTTTTGCATTTTCACAAATTATTTCTTCTTAAATTCGATTTTTTCAATTTCATGACAAAAACTCAAACACTGCCACCAAAGTCGCTTGACTCTGATCAACATTTTCATAAAGTCACCAAAGTTGCTTGACTCTGATGAGCATTTTCCCTAAACTCAAATTAATTAAAATAAATCCTTGTCTATTCAAGCTAATTCAAACTAATCCTTATCTCCAAGGAGGCAAGGACAAGGAGAGTCCTAACCATAATTTGACATTCTCTAACATCAAAATAAATCATATGGCCTTCAATCTTTGAAAAAATAAATGGAAAAGTTTTTAAGATCTTCTTGGTGATCATTGTCTATCGTTGGATCCATTGATGTTGCAATCTTCTCTTTTTTGAGTCTATCAGTGCGGTGGCACACTAAATCAGATCTGTAGCGATTTCTTGCAGAAGCTTCAGTTGTACAATTTGATGAAGATGGCGAGGTAGTAAGTCTTGAGCATTTGGATGGATAAGAGAAGATATTTGGTTTTATTGAGTCAAAAGAAAATTGACAATGGTTGTTGCGGAAGCACAAGGGATAGGACGGTGTCCGGCTTGATCTCAAGATCATCACTGAACCTCGGCTCTGATACCATAAAGACTTTCAAAGCATTTCCATAAAACCACTTGAAGTATATTATGAGAGAAAATCCCAATTTATAGGAAGATAATACGAAGCAATCCTTGAATTCAAACTAATTAAAAATAATTCCTTATCTATTCAAACGAATTCAAGCTAATCCTTATCTTCAAGAATAAGGAGAGTCCTAACCATAATAAGATATTTTCTAACAATCCTGATGTAAAAAAGTAGAAAATCCTACCCTAATCTTTTCATTTCTTTTCCCTTCTCACCTAGTTCCCTTTCCACATCCTTCCCTTCCCTTCCCTTATCTCTACATAAGGATATCAAAGTTTCTCTCCCTTGCATTAAGGCATTTTCTTTCCCCCACCTTTTTCCTCTCTTCTCACATTCCCCACATTCCCCTCTCCCCTTTCCCTTTTTTCCTACTTTCTTTCCCTTCTTGTCCCATTCTCTCATGACTACAGTCCAAATCTCCAAGAGCGTATGTATTTGGTTAGATGTCTATTTACTTTTCACATCCGGACCCCATTTCTCAACTTCTATCATTCTAAAAAATTCCACCCTAAGATGTTGCATAAAAGCCATGATATCATAAGAAAGTCCCATAATATCATGAGATTTAACAAGTTTTGTAACGTACATGTTTTGCAACTAGCCAGCAAATTCATTTTTTTTTTATAGAAAGTGAGAAATGACATTTTAAAAAAAGTAAATACACATGCGACCACCATTTCTTAGGTTCTATCATCCAAAAAATTTCCACCCTAACCTGTTGCATAAAATCTGTAATTCCTTAGGATTTATCTATTTCTTTGACATCCATTGTTTTCATAGTGTCATGGGACCTTTCAGTTTCTATAACATCTAGTTTCTACAGTAAGCAAACAAATTGATTTTTTATAGAGTACGAGAAATGACATTTTGCGAAAAGTAAAAACACATCTAAGCACCATTTACACAAGAGAAGAAGAAAGAAAAAAAAAGAGGAGAAGATGCTTCAATGTAAGGGAGATATAACTTTCAGATTGTCTCTCTCTTGATTCTACATAGAGAAAAGGGGTGGTGAAACTAAATCACCCTACGATGTTACTGTAATAGATCCAATCTTTAAGATTATCAAGCATTAGAGAATTACGGGCAATTAGGTTACCAAACCTTTTTCAAGGGCAGAGAGTATTTTAGTTCGAGTCCTCCATTGTAAAAAAGCAAAAAGAAAAAAGAATAAAAGAATAAAAAAAAAACCATTGCGGTAAAGTTGATATTAGAATTCTGTAAGATTTTATTCCTGACCTCCAAAAAGAGGATATTGAAATTCCATTGGAACATAATAATAAGATTGATACTACTCATACTACACGTGCGACTTCATGAGCTCTATAGTCCTAAAGAGTCTCCGCATACAAGCCTGACTTTTTATTCTCATAGCCATAGGTATATCAAAGACAGGGACAGGGTTTTTGCTCTACAGCCAAAGAGCACCGGCATCTTTGAGCATGGGTACCAAGGAGCGGTTGAGATGAAGAGACATGATCTCGTTAGTGGACCCCACAAGCTGGCCACCTATAAACACCGCCGGGACCGCCGGGGTGCGACCCACCAGCGTTTTCAACGCCCTCTCCATTTCCCTCCCTCTGGGATCCTCGTCCAACTCATAGATGGCACTGTTCACACCCAGTTCACTAAACAGCGTCTTGATGCTGTGGCACATGCAACATGTACTTACACTGAATATCACCACAGCATTCTGTGATGCCATACTCCGCACCCTATCCATTCTACTAAAAGAGGAGGAGGAAGAAGAAGATGATCAAAGACAATGTGTGGATGGCTTGGAATCCAAAATGGGAGGGATTTGATGACAAATCTTTTACAAGACTTAGGGAGAGATTAAAATTTGGATATAGGGGGAAAGTTGAGTTGGTTTTGTGATGATCTTGGGCTTGCAGGAGGTATATTTATACTGGTCTGTGGGGATAGTGGATAGCATTTCCAGTTATGAGAATTACATGTGAAGAATGGTGTGTTAGATATTTGAGATATTCCTGAAAGGGAAAGGTTACGGTGTGAACTCCCCGTGCGAACGCACTGTGGGTCCCTTCTACTGATGCGAGCTCCCATGACTCTAATCCCTTAGTCAGTTGCCCACAAATTTAATGGCCTCATCTAAACAAAATAAAAAAACTTAACCCTTCGTCCAATGATCACGGTCCGTTGCCAAAGTCCACGATCAATGACTATCAGGGTTCCTTATTTGGTGCTCGGTTTAGGTTGGTGATAGATAGGCGCCACAATGCGTTTCGCACTTTCAAAACTGAGTGAACTGGCTGTCATTCGAATATCTCTGTTCTTGAAGATACACATTATCATTTTCTCGATGGGGCCCCAACAGTACAGAACCTTTGAATGAGACAAGCGAATAAAAGAAGAGGTAGAAGGCGTTTTCTATTCGTTTCAGACGTAAAGAAATGTCCTCGTCAGAATCTTGAACATGTGGCACGCGTGGACAATTTGGTGAATTGGACGAATAGAATGGTGGTGAGCTTTGTCTTGCTGAAGTGACCGGCAACAATCCCTCGTGATTAGCTTGGGGTAAAAAGTAAAATATTATATTTTAAATTTATGAGATAACAAAATTAATTATAAACATATAAGAATATATTCATGCATATTTACATAGAAGCAGTCAACACATCATTAATTATAAATACAAGTGGTCAACATTAATAATAAACTATTATAAAGATAAAACTAAAAAATCCATTCAACAACAATATAAAAAATAATAATAACAGCAATAATTACTAAAGAAGATATAGAAAAGCAGATCTTGTTTTTATATATAATATTAGTAATAAGAAATGTATTCAAGTTTTTTGTTATCCACTGATAATTTTAAAGTCCAATAAAACAAAGTTACCCCATTTGGACTTGTTTGTACAACAAGAGAATTCTAGTTTATGCATATTTTATTTCCTCATGAGAATGGAATCTTGTATTTTTATAGAAAATCAAAGTCCTCTCTATTAAGAAAAAATGATTCACTTTCTTTTTCTATACAAGGAAAATACATTATACCAAACAACATAATATTGTTAATAAAGAAAATAATAAAAATATGCAATCCTCTCGTTGCACAAAGGCACCATTTTTTTTTTTTAAATAGGCCATTAGTCATTTCAATCCCTCCACACAAATTTCTTCTCTACCCCTTTAAAGTAGCACTAATACCATTTTAGAACTGATCAAACATTTTTTTAGCTCAAGATTTTTATAAAATATATAAACATCTTAACTTTAATAGCCATAAATTACGAGACTTGAAAACCATAGGCTAATGTTATTTGATCCCAGTAATAATTGACCTACCTTGGATCAATGTATATATCTCTTAATTATGAGTCCATGTGGGCCAATGAAAGTGTAATTTATGGTGGGCCAAGCCTAAGGTCATATATCTATATAATCATATCAGAAAATGTTGCCTTTAAGATTCAACCAAAAAAACTCCAACCTCAAAATATTTTTATCACAAGTCCATCCATGAGGTGGTCTACCATAAAGTCGGGTCTGATTTTTGTTTACATGTGACAATCTTTGAATAGATTAGAGCTCTATTTGGAAACTAAAAGAAAATGATATTTTTATTGAAAAATTTCTCAGTGTGAATTGTTGATAGGTGGGCCCCAAATATTAAAATAAAAAGATGACAATCTTGAGAAGAGGGAAGATAGATGGTGTTGAGAGAAAGAATAACTATAGCAAAATAGAGAGATTTTAGGGGATATTGATTGAGAGACTTTAAGAGATAAAGAATATGGATAAAGAGATTTTTTTGAAGAAAAAATTATGGCATGTGATGACATGGCACCTTAAAGCACTCTATGCTTTTTCTCCATATTTATTTGAAAGGATAATTATTGGGTTACAGAGGTGGCACCCTCCACGGCCAACCTCCCCTATTGCTTTAATATATATAATTAGTGTGAGCGGCCCATGCCAAACATAGGCCAAAAAAGGAAAACAAAAACATAAAAAAAAAAAAGATTTGTAGATGAAGCAAAATGGGGGCAGGAGTAAGGGAAAGATAAAGATTTGGACCGATTCGGTGGACCCATAATGATTTAATGCTAACCAAATGGCAAGAATAAAAGAAATTAACAATACTAAGCTGTATAAATTTAGGTTAAGATATTAATTTAAGTAAAGTCGAATTAATGATGGAGAATATACCAATCATTACCAAAATCTTTGTATATAAAAATCTAAAATAATAATACTAAAAGTATAAAATTAAATTAAATTAGCATATTTAATTACAAAATCATAGGTGGGACCTATTGGATTTAATAAAATTGTGCACGACACTCAGAATGCAAGAGTCCAGATCATCTTGAGCTCTCATGTAAATGGCATAACCACAATGATTTTTGGGTGTGTGGGCACTAAATTTAATTATATGGCTGTGATGGCATTTTGTGGACCGCTTTAGTATATCTATTTTGAATTTGGTTAAGTATTTTATTGGTGTGTCCCACCCTAAGTGCCTAGAGCGCAGAGTGGAAGTGGGAACGGGAGATTTTTGGGACTGGTTAAAAAGGTCCCACCTACATATCCCTCAAAACATCATACCAAATTCAAGTTCTAGTGGAATCTCTGAGTTGTTTTAAGATATTTGTTAGATGAGGCCCACTCGTGTCACATAAGGCATGAGATTACTTTGAAAGGAGTTTAAATGGGATGAAGAATCATTTGATATCTTTGCATGTACCATTAGGATTTGAAGAAATTGTTTGTAGAAACATAGAGAGATTTTAGGGAACTTTAGATAGAGGAGAACATTAGATTTTGGGGACTTATATTTTAGGGATTTGTCTCTTATCCCTTTTTGAATGGTGTGATACGATGAGTGTGCCATGTGTCACTGCGGAATTTCAAGAGCGAGTGCCATGTGTCGCACTCTGGCAAAGAGGGGTGCTGTCTTTTATTAATAATTAGTATTGGAGTAGAGACCATGGTTAGAGTGGTGGTAAGGTTTTGATCCAAAATAGTATGCTTAGATATTGTAGTTTCTCTCTCATTGGACTATTTTACATTAAAATTCCTTGAGAGCCTTATTGTTTCATGAAATTGAATTCCAATGTATTTTTATACTAACATTTCTTTATGTGATTAAAATTGAAGAAGCAAAGATCGATGTATATATATATATATATATATATATAAAAGATCATCATTTAATACAAACTATACTATAGTTCTCTATCCCTAAGTATCAAGTATATCAATAACATAGAAAGTCATAAATTATATAAATATGATCAGTGCTAATGGGTCCCAATGTCTAAGTGTCACTAATCTAAGGAATTTCAAGTATTTTTGTTTGTTCTGATTATATTATTTTTTCTTTTTTTTTAAATGTGAAATGTTGATTTCTGGGTTATCTAGTTTATTTAATCCTTACTCATTTTTATTTAATCCACTCTCGATTCTGGGTTATCTGGTTTCTTTTTCATCTATTGATTTTGATTGTACACTTTTTTGTTAAGAATGCGGAACTAATGGTAAAAAAAATCTCTAATAATATTGGTCCATCTAAATAAAGAATTAAGCCTATTCTTATTATCATCATTTTCTACTTTCTCCAATATAATTCTATTTCTTTATGTCAACAAGAGAACTTTCATTTTTTCCATTCATTTACTTTTAAGTTTGTTGTATTTTATTATAGCAACTTCAATAATTCTTTTGTTTCTTTGTGTTTCCTTTTAGTACCATCTTAGGTCTTATTTGCATATTTAGTTTAGATCAGTGTTCAATTCATTTTAAAATGTAAGCATCTTGAGACAATATGTGCAATTATTAAACGTTTCAATTTGAGAGGTAAAACCTTTTTTAATTCATTTACTTTTGAGTCATCATATTTTATTTGAGCAATTTTAATTATGTCATTTTAATATGATTTATACAAAAGAATCATCATTTTAAAATTTCTATAGATTTGCAATATTTTTATGGTTTTTATTTATATGGTTTTCATAGATTGTGAGATTCTTTTTTCCCTTTTTTTGTTTCAACTTTTGGGTATTGGGTTCTCCTTGATTTTTTTTCTCTTTTAAATTACTTTTTATCATGGGATTTTCTGCGAATTCTCATTTTTCTATTGTATTTTTTTTATTTTTTTAATACTTATCATTATGAGTTAATTATTTATTTTACTTCCATTGGGTTCTTTAAGTTCTCTTTGTGAAATCTTTTTATGGATTTTTCTTATTTCTTTTGTGGCTTGAGATTTTCATTTTTGAGTATTAGATTATCATAAGTTGGCCTGGTTCTTCTAAATTTCTTTTATCATTGTATTGTCTATGGATCTTTATTTATATATATTTTTATAGACTTTTTAATAAAATTTATTTTGTTTTATTTTGTATTTCTTTAATTATAATTTCTTACTTGTGATGGGTTTTTAGTTTTTTTTATGATGGTTTTTTATGAATTTATGGGTTCTTTTGTCTTTGCCCTTTTGTACTCCATTTTTGAATTTTTTTTTCTCATGAGTTTTTTTATTCTTTTAAATTGCTTATGTTATTGAGTTGATTATGGATTTTCATTTCCATGTTTTATTTCTATGTATCTTTCAAATTTCATTGGATTTTATTCATAGTTTATATTTTTTGTTTGTTTTGATTTTTTTTTTTTAGTTTTCTTGATCATTAATCTTCAATTTTCATGGGCTTCTGTTTTTTTTTTTTTAATTATAAAGTATTAGGTATTGAATTCTTATAGACTTCTTTTTCTTTTCCCTCTCTCAGACTAAAACCTTTTGCATTTAATTTTAAAGAAATTGATTATAAAGTTTTTTTTTATAAATTTTAATACTATGATTATTTTGCCCGTGCTTTTCTAGTTTTACATTAAAATTCCTTGAGAGCCTGATTGTTTCATGTAATTGAATTCCAATGTATTTTTATAGTAACATTTCTATTTGTGATTAAAATTGAAGAAGCAAAGATTGATGTATATATAAAAAAAGATCGTCATTTAATATAAACTACACTATAGTTCTCTACCGCTAAGTATCAAGTATATAAATAACATAGAAAGTCATAAATTATATAAATATGATCAATTAGAAACAAGAAAGTGAGCATGAATGAATTTTAAATGCATATTTGTATTTCTCTAATGTATATATAGTTTGATGTCAGGGGCATCCACTCCCACAGGGACCACCAAGGATTGGACTCTTCTCAATTTGCTGAAGTATAGTCACTCGTTTTTTTTTTTTTTTTTTTGGGTTAGAATTAGGCTGCACCGAATTGAATTGTAAGAACAAGTGAAAATTCTAACTGAGACTTTTAGAAGGGATGTTAATTCAGACTCGGTCCAAAACGTTGTATTACTTACGATAGAATGAAACCCATGTTGGGTTATATATGTATTGTATTTTTTGTTCAACCTGTCAGAGTGTTAAAGAGAGTGCGTACCAGTCAGCAAGGTATAAGAAGACATTGCCGATTGTTTCCTGGTGGCTCGAGTTGTATGTAATTCAAGGCAATGTGGATATTGTTGGGTTTATGTCTTGTATTCCAGGGTTACCGAAATGGTCCATTGAGTTAGCTAATGACCAGGTTTAGAGTTATAGGTATTTTAGTCATTGTATTGGGGCTTTCTTAGGAGCTAAGAAAGCGGAGATAATATGTATATATATATATGATGTAATTGTAACCTTACACTCTGAAGAGAGTTAAGATCAATGTGATTTGAGTTGTTACTCTCTAGCGTGGACATAAGCGGTTTTGCCGAACCATATAAAAGCCTCGTATCTCTCACTCTTTTGTGGCATAGTTGCTCGATCGTATGCACACAAAGCTATCTTCTTCTTTTCTCTCCGTGTGTGTGTAAAAACACGTGGCTATCTCGTGTGGATAATTTGCATTGTTCACCTGGTGCCCCACCGTAAGAGCATTTGCATGTATGTTTGACTTGATAGTGTAATTACTTTGAAGAGGAAATGTGTCCGTTGTGGACAAATATTTATACCATGAGATGAGAGGATTTTCTGATGAATAGGAAAATCATTATGATTTTTTTATTCATTATATTGTTCCATTGTTTGGTGCAACACCTTTTTATAATGCAAAAAAGAAAAAAAAAAGAATTAATTTTCATTAATTTAGAGGATTCACTGTGGACAAATCAATTACATTTAGGGCCCTTTTCTTCGATAGAATTCAAAGAATTCATGTACATGGGAAATTTGTAAATTCTTCAAAAGTTGTCCCCTAGGTGGAATCCCTAAATCCTCTTCTTGGACAAAGGATTTGTAAATTCCAAGGAGATTGAGATTTCGAGAATTCCAAAGGTTAAAAAAGAATTTTTAAGTGGCCGTAACTTGAAATTTTTTAACGAATAAACATGACATTCTCAAATGCCAAGGGAACTCTAGTAAAGTAAAGATACTGGGCCTCAGGATGAGTTTGTGCGACAAGAGAATTACATGATAGAGAGAACTGTTCAAAATTTCTTATTGACCCATCAAACTCCAAAAAGTTTAGTTTTATGTCTTAAGTATTTATAGATTAATTTGAGATATGCGAAGGTTTTACTTAGTTCAATGTTTACCCGGGTAAAGCAAGCATGATATTGTATCTTATATGTAAATTTTACATATATAGAACTCACATGAATTTTATACATGTGAATTCTAGTTACAAACTACCCCTAAAATAAAGAATATTTGATCGTCAATATTTTTTCATGCTTGCAAATTGAACAAACTGGCCTTATATCCGAACAATGCCATAGGTTGATAAGGGATTTGAAACCACCCAAAAAAGACCCAAGTCACTTATCTTCTCAACCTGTTCTTCTAGAATTATCAGTGGAAAAGAATGCCATCACATTCAAAAGGAGGGCACTGAATAAGAAATGCACTCGTACAACAAAACCACGAGCATGTGGTCCTGTCGCCCTTCATCCATGTCTCAGAAGCTTGAAATGGACAACGTTTCTTTCCACATCCAAAAGGAATCAACTTTGTTCTTGTGCAGACGATCTTTGAAGAGGAAGAAATTTTTGGAAGTGAGGTTTAATTTCTTATTTTTAGGAAAAAGGAGGTGAAGTGGGGGCAGGCCTACAATGAACTCGATCCTTTCGAAATGACACCATCCTGACTAAACTAAACAGTTATATTTTTTAAAAAGTAAAATGGAAAAAAAAAGAAATTAGTTTATATAAGGAATTTGTACAATGATTTTTGAGATATTTTATTTTCATAGTGATTTTATTTTTTTCTTCAATTTTTGATTTATTTCGTTAGAACAGTAAAAGTGCCTTGGCAGTGAAATGTGTTTGTGTCTTTTGTGTAGGATTGAAAAAAAAAATTGTTTATCACCTTGTAAGTTTAGATATGATTTTTACGAGAAATTGAAGAAAATGTTTTCACCATGAAGAATGGACATCACGGAGAATGTGAACAAGAAACTAGAAAACAGAAAACCGTTCTCTCGTAGAAATTGTGTTCATTTGTAGGGGAAAATGGTCTGTCACCGAGGCATGTTTGTGTGGGAATGTTAGAAACCTGGATCACAGAGAAGGTTTTATGTGTTTTGTGGAAAATTAGGTCGCAAAAAATCGAAGCCATACCCCAATCAGAAATGGCTTTTTGCATAAACACAAAAAAATCAATTCCTTTTTACCTTTTTTTTTTTTTTTTTGCCTTTCCTTGTAGAGAAAAGTGACCACAGTAAAAAAAACGCGGAAAAGTGGTTACACTAATATACCCCAAATATTCATGGAGGATGTAGACTTTAAGGCTCCTAATCATAGTCTACGAAAATTTAATTACGGCGATTTTTGCTCTACTTCTAATCCATATAAAGCCCTGCTAACTGCGATGCCCCAATATGGATATAGATGCGGATCCTGATACAGCGATTTTTTATGGTGAGATGTAAGAATATTAAAAGAATTATGTGAAATAAAGGACTTTATGGGTAAAATATGTTAAATTTGTTCCCTAGAGGTATCTGTGCAGTATCAATACTAATACAAGTGTCGTATCGGTCAAATATAGATGCATTAGGTTTGTACACGTATATGAGTATCATAGCATGTCAATCGAAAACTGCAAGACATCCATGTGGAAAGGGCATCTCCTTCTCGCGACAATGAGAAGGATGGAACCCTAACACACATGGAGAGCATGAATGCGTAAATACCTGGGCAGAACACTAATACGAGAGCATGCAGCACCGAAGCAGAGCACCCTAAGGATGACCTTGGACCGCTGATTAGACTAATTTCAGACTAGCATAGTTTACCATTCGTCTATATTAAATAAATTAAAAAAGGAAAACGAAGAGGCTCCCTTCCCTAAGTGGTTGGCATGAATTCATGTAAGCCCTAGAAACTTTTATTTTTACTTCTTTTTAAAAAAACGAACGTTGTTTACATTGATCATATCCACCATTGGGCCCATATAAAAATAATTTGGACCGTTCAATATGAACCCTACTCCCCACCAATGATATATACTCTCGAGAGCTTCCATACAAAAGGAGTGAGTCCCATTGTGCAATTAAGCACACGACGGGAATGTGATTGACACTGACGTGATGATAATTTCATTTTTTGTTATATTGATCAATTTTATGAGAATATATATCACCAGAGGGGTTGACGTATTCATCTTTGAATAGTCCGAATTATCTCTATTCAGGCCCCACCGCAAACCTCTCGGGAGCATTTATTACAGAGTAGTGCGAGAGAGGACATGGATTGGGATTCGGGAGTCCATCCAATGATTCCACGCGTCACCTTTCAATGGTAAGCCACATGGCACAACATTCGTTTGATTGTGATTCTTCCGAATCCAAAAATGCAAGGTCGCCAGTGAGAGTGAGAGGGAAGGAATAACATTTTAATTTGGAATGTTGTGTGTGCGCGGTTGCTGTTGCCGTACGGATAATGCATGCGTTCGTGCACGGGAATAATTTTATGTGGGCCCCACGAGTCACCAGCAATGCCACGATCCGACGTCGTTTTATGCGCCCATTCCTCTCTATCTCTGTCCAAAATCAAAAAACCAGAAAAAGTTGACATTCCCTCTTTTTTCATCTTTTCCTCTTGTCACCGTGCAACCCCCGCAACCCAAACCCAAACCCAGTCCCATGTATCTCATGGATGTAAGAATACAATGGAAATGTTGTAGAAAACATTCAGATTGCTGTAGAAAACATGAGAATGGTATTTATGGGGGTTGATTGAATGTTCCCTATTCAGATTGGTCATGGGAGATTGGCTCAAATGAGTTGTGCCCCTCCAAGTAATTTGCTGTTTGGTTGGTCTTTTCCATGCTTGTAGTTGTGAGTTCTTATAATAGCATCATCCTCTTACTAAATAAATAAATAAAATTGCATACATGGTATATGGATAAAAACATATACGCATATATTCATGCATGGCTGCAATGGCAATGTATGGAATCATACCATAATCTGACCCATTCTCTCCCCAAAGGGAGCCGCAAAAACATACCTATCCGAGTGAAACCAAATCCAGTGTTATACAGATACTTCCAATTTTGAATTTAACAAAAGCCAAGGAAAACAGAAAAAGTAGAAGAAGAGAAGATGGTCTATAGTGAAAAATCCACTGTCAAGGGTGTCTCATCTCACATTATTACTTAGATTTCGATCCCCACGACTGGTAGATTATCTCACACATTGTTTACCAGTCGCCCAACTTAAGAAAGGAAAAAAATGATAAATGATAAAAAGAAGAAAAGGCCCTAAAGGTTCTAATTAAGCTCCTTGCTTTGAGTCAAAGCATTTATCTTTAGGAGAGTTTCTACTTAAACGGTTATAACATGTCCCTATACCTCTATGCAGTTCATGGTTGTATCAAAACTAAATACAGAACGACCATCCAACTAAATATATCCACATCAAGGATTGTGATTTGTGAGGGCTTCATTCTAGATGATTTTAGGCTTGAAAATCACATTGATTGAAAAGGTCAAGATGGAGGGAAATCTGGGAAGCAAAAGTAACATCACGTCTATTCCTTTTTTCCAAGGAATTTACTGAGATAGATTGAGATATCCTTGTTATTGTATAGTATTTCTTTCATCCGTAGATTATGAAACTGGTATCTAGCAACAGTATATATGTTACATGTTATCATGTTTGTATTTTTATAAAGAATGTTTTCTTGGGGAAAGTGACAGTTTTGAGTTGCCACAGGGAATCATGACTGTTTTGAGTTGCTACAGCGAATCATGAAACAGCACTATGATACGCTTATCTATTCATATATTAACCTTATCCACAGCCACAGGTGGTCCACTGTGAGCCAATGGTCTAAGACCCCATTGAATGTCTTACAAATAAGGATGTAAATTGGTTAGGTTGGGACCAGAACTAGGACCTGAGAGCAGAATGTCAGGTTTTAATCCACCATCAAGTGGAGCCCACACTTTGGTTAATACCCAATTTCTAGTGTGCTTGAGTGTGCACCTGATCACCATTCCATACAAAATTTTAAGAAAATTGTGAAACTAAACAATTATTATTCCATATCATGAAACTGCCCATGATGAATCCAAACCCTCTCACACACACCAGCCCTAATAAATTTGCAAACACCAATTTAACAATGAACCAAGTATTATTCACCACTGGGGTTGCAAACGGGAAAGTTCCGGATCGGAACCATAGTGGACCTGGACCCAGACTTGTTTCTAAATAACGGTTCTAGTTCTGGATCCGATTTTGACTCGGAACTTGTTTTGTTAGTTTTAGACCCAATTCCGATAGGAAAATCTGGATCCAGTTTAGAAACCTGATCCACCTAGAGGACTAGAATCTAATTCCAAAATTGATTCTAATTTCTCTTTATTTTTTATATTTTCTTAAAATAAGCATATCATTCAACTTATAACAATATATCAAGTCTACTACCTCCAGAGTTATGCATAAAAATGTAAAAAAAAAAAAAAAAAAAAGGTGATTTTGAGTTACAATTTGCAATATCAAAGGCACATATGTCAAGTCCCGGATCCACGGGTCGAAACTTATATGGACCCGGACCCGTTTATGAATGAGAACCTAAATTGGGTTCCAGACCTAATTTTTTGTAGGTCAAAACTTTCAGGTAATCGGAGAATCAGATATCCGTTTGCAACCCTATTCATCACTGGATAAAAAGGGATTGCTTTGTTGGTTGAAAACTTGCATGTCACCAGGCTACCCAGGGATTGACCCTTGGGTATGCAACACTTCCCACTTTGTGCGCTTTTCTTTTCACTTATCTGGGCTTTCTTGGGCCTCAGCCCTCCTAGGCTGAGGTAAAAGAAAAATATTATCCACCACTGGATTGAACCGATATATAATATGCCCTTACAAAGTAATGAGACTTTGAAGCCCTAAAATCAAGGACCGGGAGAACTGGCCAACCCTAATCTTAAAGACAATCCTTTGTGATTCCAGGCATCCAAGTTGGTCATATACAAATGGGGCTGTACTTTTGAAAATTGTGCTCATGTTTATTCATTCTTTCTCCCCATTTCATATGTTGTCGGCTGGACCAATCTACCCAACCCAAAAGAGGTTAACCTAATCATCTAGGCATCTTACATCTTACATGGCTCCACTTACCAGAAGTGCCCAATGCACCCAAAACTTTTTAAAAGGGATCTGATACACCTCTCCTCCCATTTTGTAATTGGCATCAAACCTTTTGGCGTATAGGGTCAAGTCCTGATCATTCTATTGACAGGACACCGCCCATTCCAGAACTTCTAGGGTTTTTTTATGTTCTAACCAGGAAGGGGGCTGGTTGATTAAGGAAAGAAGCCTTGATTCGAATCCTTTAAAGTTGGATCAGAAACCAAAGAATTTTCTGCCGTTCAAGAAACTTAGATAGTTTTACGAACTTTCCATCATGATAGCACTGTAAGGACTTGTAAATATTTAAAAAATGAAACACATGTTGGCATCTGATCTACTCAACAAGTTGAGCATTTAGTTAAAGATTTAGATCCTGGGTATGCCGCACATGTGCGGAGATTCATTACCACGCGTGGCTGTGCTAGTGATCTCTCCCCATATGTGCGGGCTCTCTCTCCTACTATATGCATGTGCTCTCTTGGGTCCCGACTGGTGTACCAAAAAACAAAAACCCCCCTCAAAATGGTGGTAAGTAATTCACCAAAATAAGTTTAAATTATAGTCAAATGTGCCAATGATGTAAATACAAGTCATCTGAAAAATAATATGATCTTGCTTCATGATATTAGATCTTTCTAGTATTAGGAACAATATATATATATATATATATATTTGTTGCAATGGCTGCTATGAACCAAGCGAACATCTTGATATTTAAATAGTCACCAGAGTAGGTAGAAGAAAAAGAACCAAGATAGTATAGATTGCAGTCAATGCGTGCATTTTAGGCTCTCACGAGCATCTATCTTACCACCATGAAGTCTTGGCCTAATTATTTTCCCTGTAACCCATGGCCATCTATCTCTTCTAGAATTACTCCTTTGAAAAAGCAAAAACTGAACAGCAGAGAATTCTTCCTCATAAAGACTTGTTAATGAGTGGGACGGCTGCTCATATGTATCAAATCATGCATTTGCATCCCGTCTCCCTCATGATTGGCATGCATTCATGCAAGCCTGTAACTCTCTTCTCCATTATAATCTATACATCATGTAAGTCCCATAAATAGGGATCCACCGCGGCGCCCGCCCCCCCCCCTAACACACACCCTGTTTTCTACTGACTTATATGAGTTTTGAGCTGTATGCTATCAACTAGGTTCGTTTTATAAGGGCAGAAATTAGTGTTCAAATTAGCGAGATGGTTACCATTGGATCAACTAAAGCTAGAACCCGTGAATAACTTTCTTTACTTCTCTGTTTTCTTATCGACAGAAATGGGGGGAGATTCTTGTGTGTGAAATCGGTGATCAATCCAACAGTTCGCCCAATAAAATCTGCTTTAAATGTTTATATGCAAATAATAGAATGGATCCTAGGGCTTGAGAACAGCTTGGATATTCCAAAGATGGGAAACACCCATGTGTATAACTATTAACTGAGATAAGACACTATATTACAATGCAGCGGTTAATTCTGCCCTTTTTATAATTATACCCTGATTTCATCAACACATGTCATTGATCTCTCCGTGAACCCCACATGTTTAAATGCAAACTGCATAAAGAAGAAAATCATTCCTGGCATCCGATAGACTTTCATTGGGCCACATCCCATTCCACCACATACTAAAGGAATCAGCTAATCCTACCGAACAAAATCTGAAAAAATAACAACGGCAATAAGACCGAGTTCCATTTCATAGTTCCTGTATGTTATACTAATCACGTATTCTTTCTTTTTGCGAACCTTCAGATTCCCATTTCAAAAAATGATAAGGGGTACCAAAATATCTGGAGAAGATTACATAACTTTGTATGTTTTCTCAAATAAAAAATTACCTTCCACAGTCTCCACATGCATGTATAAATAAGTCCTTTGAGGAACTCAACTTCATCAACAAACACAAGCTTTCTGGTGTTCCAAGTTTCAGGTAAGCTACTACTATTCAAATTTCCCTTCACATTTCCATCCAAATTTTGAAATTTTTATCTCCAACTCTCTGTTTAATTGAGTCAAATTGCAATTCATTTGGGACCCAAGTTGGGTTGTTCAATACTCTTAAGTTTGGATTGCAATTGAGTTCTAATTTTTACTCCTAGATTGATAATCTGGCAAAGGCCTTTTTTTTTTTTTTCCAGGCATTTCTACTCTTTGGCTCAAGAAAGCAAGGCGCGCTTCCTTCACCATTAGAATGGATCAGATACATATGAGGGTATCCCAGAAAGGCCTTGTGGTCTTTAGCAAGAGCTCATGTTGCCTGTGCCATGCCATGAAGACATTTTTCAATAATCTCGGGGCCCATGCGACCGTTTACGAGCTAGACAGTGGCCCAGTTGAGAGGGAGATGGAGAGGGCACTCATCAGGCTATTGGGTTGTAATCCATCTGTACCAGCGGTGTTCGTTGGGGGTCAGATGGTGGGAACTACCAAACATGTAAATGAACTTCATCTTCAAGGTAAACTGATTCCAATGCTAAGAAGTGCTGGAGTCATATGGGTTTGAAATCAAATCAGTAACTTGAGGTGTTAGCTATGATCTCATGTTAAATGAAGAATACAGTTTATGTATAAAAGTGATTGGTCTTTCTTCTCATGTGAGAGATGAGGGGGATAAGAAAGTCCAAAAGAAAAGGATTAAGTTTTTGCTTTTACCTGTACTTCAGATTGTGCATATTGTGTTTCTTATCTCTAATGTTGGGAGTGAGAATAAAAGAAAAGATTTTCCTTTTTGTGATTAGTGTTGTAGTATTTTTTTTCCTTGAAAGGTTAGTGCTGTTCTATTCAACTGATTCTTCAGAAATGTCCGAGAGTGAAGAAAAAACGAACATGGATATATAAAATGTCAAATATCAATTGATGTAATGTTAAAGGTATCCACCTGATATTTGCTCCCCTTATCTTATATTGAGGCATTAGAAGAGACCCTCCGCGTCTTTAATTTCTTTAGCTAACTGACGCATGTTTTTTCCGCAACGAGTTGTTCCTCCTGTGATTCGAACTCAGGATTGGTTCACTTTGATACTATTTTAAATTTCTTAGCTAACTATTGCTACCAAACCTTGAGACCGATAATAGAGGCAGCATTAAATTACTTTTCAATACTCCTCCTTGGGTGGAGCCCACTCCTCAACACTCTACTTGCAATTTTGCTTTGCCTTTTAGTTTCATTAAATCTCATGATATTTCTGAAAGAAAAAAAAAATCAGTGGGCCACATCCCACTCCACTACATACTACAAGAATCAGACAATCATACCGACCAAAATCCTAAAAAAAATAAATAACAACGGCAATAAGAACAGGTCCCATTTCATAGTTCCTGTACTTTAGAGTATTCACTTATTCTTTCTTTTTCCAACCCCTAGATTCCCATTTCATGAAATGATAAGGGGTACAAAACAATCCCCCACAGTCCCCACATGAATGTATAAATAAGTCCTTCGAGAACCTCAACCTCATCAACAAACTCAAGCTTTCTTGTGTTCAAAGTTTCAGGTAATTCTACTCTATTAAACTTTTAGCAAAAAAAAGAAAAAAAATTTACAATATAAACTCTTCATTCATCTCTTCAGATTTCCATCCAAAATTTCGAACTTTCTATCTCTCAACTTTCAGTTTAATCGCGTCGAATTACAAGTCATTGGAGATTTAAGTTGGGTTCTTTTATACTTTAGAGTTTGGTTGCAATTGAGTTCTAATTGCTAGCTACTCGGTAATCTTTTAGGCGCCTTTTTTTAAGGCATTTCTACTATCCGGCTCCTTTTGTGTTGGTTATGAAAATTTCCATTAGATTAATTTCCTTAACCTTACTTCTTGTGAATTATTTTGAAGAAGAAAGCGAGGAACTTCCTTCATCATTAGCATGAACCGGATGCAGAGTTTGGTATGCCATGACATGAATACATATTTTGATAATTTTGGGACCAACATACTCGTTTATGAGCTAGACAATGGCCCAGTTGGAAAGGTGATGGAGAGAGCACTTAGCAGGCTATTGGGTTGTAAATTCGAGGTAAACTGATTCCAATGCTAACTATAAACAATCATGTGGCTATTTTAAGTTCAAATTAGTAACCGAGATCTTAGCTCTGACAGCATGTTAAATAATGTATAAAGTTTACATATAAGAATATTATCTTCTTCCTACCTCGGATATGAGAAGGATAAAGAAAGGTGAAAAGCAAAAGGAGTTCTTACTTTTACTTGTACTGTAGATTTTGCATACGATGCATCTTATCTCTGAGCTATGGAGTGGGAATACTAGACAAGATTTCCTTTTGTAACTAGCGTTGATGTTTTCAAATGATTCTCCTCAAATATGCACGTATGGAGACAGCAAGAATATGGATAAAATGTCAAAAATCAATTGATGTAATGTCACAGGGTATCCAAGTAGTGTTTTTAAGAATATATATACGATTAGGATTTTAAGTATGCTGGCTAAATTCATGGGTTGGACAAAACTCTGGAAGTTCATTGAGTTGTATTTCATATTTAAAAAAAGACTCCGAAGATAGAAAGCTGGAAGAACTCTATGAAGAAGGTCTGAAAGAATTAGAAGAAGAAAGCTGGAAGAAAAGAGTGCTGAAATTCCGGATCTACCCGAAGGGGTCCGCTCGAGCGACCACTTCATCCGCTCGAGCAAACATGTATCAGAATGGCCATCGCTGAAACAGAACCTCATCCGCTCGAGCGGATGGTGGGTTCGCTCGAGCGGACATGCGGCAGAGTCCTACGAAAAATTAGAAACTTTGTTCTAAATTGTGCCCAAACTGCTTGTTTTAATCCTAAAAAAATAGAAACTGTGTTCTAAATTGTGCCCAAACTGCTTGTTTAATCCTAATCAAGTTAGGCAACCTTAAGCACGTCTTAAAGGCTATTTAAAGGACTCAAGGGCTGTTTTAAAATATACACATCTCAAGTTCTGAATTAGATATTTAATTGAGAGAATTCCTCTCTAGAGATTTATTTAGAAGTTATGTTGTCAAGTTCTCTAAAGCCAGTATCTTCTGCATCTTGTGTAGAAGATCATCTTCTTGCTAGAAGATTTGTGGAGTCAAGCGCTGAATTGAGTCTGCTGCAATCAACGGTGTGAAGTTGTTGAAGCGTGAAGCGACACAGGGTAACTTCAGTCCTTAGGTAGGAGATATCTGGGGAGGAAATCTGAATTTCTTGTAATTGCGAAATTCATAGTGTTTGATTAGATTCAGTTCGGATCCGTCGTGTTTCACCCAGTTAGGGTTTTCCATGTAAAAATTTGGTGTCCTTGTGGTGTGTGCTTGTGATTTTATTTCCGTTGTATATTATTATTTTTGCACACTTTTGGGCTGATTAATTGAGTGGACCAATCTAGAGATCTCGAACCCCTAAACTTTTATATACTAAGATTTGCCTTGTCTTAATATGTATATGGGCTTTCTCCCTTTTAATAAGGCAGGCATGACTATAAAAACTTTCACTGCCATGTATCAATCAAGATTGCCAGAGAGGCGTGGTAGTGGTGGACTCAGGAAAATCTCCTTAGGAGGCCACTACATAAAAATACAAATAAATAAATCTTGGGGGCCCTATGTAAGAAATGCATCCAGATTTTAAAAAGTAATGGGGGTTTTCTAAAATTTACCCCCCACCCCCAACCCAAACTGACCCCTACAAACACCATTTGAAAATACTGTAGGTTCAAGTCCTACTGAAAGTAGCTAAAATAATTTAAACTGTTAGAATAACTACTAATCAAACCCAACCGGTACCCATTGATGGGAGGATTTTACGGGAAAACTCCCGGTATATGGCGGTTGCACGGAAAGGTTCCCCATAGTTGGGGCCTTACGGAAGCGTTCCGTCATCCCATTTTCGCTTTTTTTTTTTTTTTCACTTTAAGAGGAGTGATGCTAGCATCGCTCCTCATTTCTTACGAAGAGGATTTTTCAAGCAAGTCCCAAAAAAGAAATGAAGCAAATTGATGGCCTGTCCCTCAAAAGACCTCCGATGCCTACTTCTCAGTCTTGATGTATTCTAACTAAATATTAAAGAATCAACTGAATCTAGACTTTCAGAAGATTGTTTTCCTCTTTGTAAATGTAGATGGCACCAGGTCCAATCCACTCAATCAAACCTCTTACCGGAATCCCCATCCAAAAACCTTATGTGCCTAGAATATCATTGAAGTGGTGATATGGATGCAACCCATTTCACAGTGGTTGGGCAACATATAATGGGACAGGCGCATGGCCCAGACAATACCACCTAGGCAGCAAATGTCCAAGAAACAGTGATTCCAGTGGGTTCAGCACTTCTGGATGGCAATTTGGGAGTTTCTGCACAACATACACTATGAAGAGGGTTGACTGGTCACAATGGTTTTGTTTGTTTTGTTTACATCAACGGATTTTGCAGCCGCTGGCTATTGTTGGTTGTTTCTCTTTTTGTATCTTTATTTTGTTTATGCTTTCGTATTGTTTTAACTTTAACTCCTTTGTAGCTGACGGGCCTTATACAACCCTCAGCACCTACGTTCTTCTAATAATGGTTTAAAATTGCGGTATCGGTGGCGGTATCGGCCGGGACAAAAAACCGATATGATATCGGTATCGGTCACGGTTATCGGTCCATTGCGGTCGTCGCCGTGTGAATTTTTCTTTTAATCCAAAAAGATTCACAAAAATATCCAAAAAATTCAAAATATTAGAAAATGCTAGAAAACAATTTTTTTTTCCATTAGTAACAACAATAAATCAAAATATCGGTTACCTTAAGTTATGAGTCCTGTCTGTGTCGCAGTTTGCTGTCTCCTCCAGTATTTCATATAATGCAACTATTATTTTGGCTCATAGTCAATTTATTAGTGTAAAATATAAGAAAACAAAGATAACATAACAATTATCTATACACTATTAATAGGCTATTAGTATTTACTATTTAGTAGAATAAATACTCCAACAATTTTTTTTTAAAAGTAGAAGATTTAAAAGGCATCATTTTTCTACACTCAAAATCATATTTGTAAGTAGATCTAGCATGAAAGTGTGTAGATCTAAGTGAAGAACACATCACAAACCAAAAAATGACATGCAAATGATCTTTTCATTCATTTTTATGCTTTATCTAAAAATAAAAAAAGAAAAAACACATAATAGTAAAAATAAGGGAGTTAAGTTGATTTTCTCTTATTAAATAAAATGATTTCTTCAAGAAATAGTTTTGAAATTTAGAAAATATAAGAGAATGAGCTATGGAGACATGGTTGCTCTAAGGAGATGAGGGGAGAGGAGAAGAAAATTGGAGAATAGGGAAAAAGTTACAAAAAATTAGTGTTTTTGACCATTACTCCATTGCAGTCCATCTCGGACAATATTTTCAAAATATCGGCCGAGATATCGGTGAGATATCGGTAAAACTGATATTTTGACCATATTGGCCGAGATGAACTGATATTTTGGGGATATTTTGACCATATCGGCCTGACTCGGTATCGCGGCAAAATATCGTCGCGGTATGGGCTGATACCGGTTCATATCGGCCGATATGAACTGGTATCGGCCGAGATTTTAAACCACGATATGAACCAGTATCGGCCGAGATTTTAAACCATGCTTCTAATATAAGAGTTCATTCTCCAAAAAAAAAAACATATAATGGGAACAACGTCGGTCTTTTACAAAAGGCAGTTGGCAGATAGCATGCAGAAAGGGTGCTATCAAGGAAATGAAATCACCAGATCTTCTTTCTGACCCAGAAGAGAAGAAAAACGACTCCAAGCACAACAGCAACTGGAGCCCATATCCGAATTAAGGAGGTCTTTTGAGGGACAGGCCATCAATTTGCTTTCTTTCTTTCTTGAGACTTGCCTGGAAAATCCTCATGTCATCGATTTGCTTCCTTTCTTTTTTGGGACTTGCCTTGGAAATCCTTTCCGTATTTGCTAGCGTCACTCCTCTCAAAGTTTAGAAAAAAGACAAAAATGGGATGAAGGAACCCTTTAGTAAGGCCCCAGCTACGGGAAATCTTTTCGTGTAACTGCCATTTACCTGGAATTTTCCCTTACAATCCTCGGGGGTTTTTATTACCCTGTCAAAATATCACCACAACTCACAATATACTGAGAAAATTGTGAAAGAGAAAAGAAAAGGAAATCTTTAAAAAGTTCTTAGTAATTTCTATGATAACAACTAATCCATGTATTTGCAATCTTTTTTTATGATATCGCGAGAAAAGCCAAAATTTTGAAAATAATAATAATAATAATAACCCTCACATTCTCCTGATGCAGTGATTTCCAAAGAGAGCAATATTTATGATGATGCTGGTAGGGATCTCGGATTAGGATAACAGGGCAATGGGCCTTTAAATTTGTGTGGAACTCCTAGGATAACAGGGCAATGGGCGTTTAAATTTGTGTGGAACTCCTACTCATTGATTTCTGTTCTACCTTTATCAATTTGTAACATTAAAGAAGAAAACGAAAACAAAAGGAAAAGAAAAGAAAAAGGTACCATTCTTTGCAGGAATCAACTACGGCCAATTCAATCACTATCACAAATATATGAGGAAATCGTCCCAAACAAGGACATCTTAAATTTGGTGTGTTTTTTCTTGAACTATCATTTGGAAAAAACACAGAAAGTAATTTAAATTTTAAATAACTACAAACAAAAAAATAAATACAATTTATTTTAAAAATCCCCTTATAAGATTTTACATAATTTTTCTTATTTTTCCCTTGGTAAGTTTAACGACGTTAAAGAAAAACAATTGACCCTTGATCCGACTGTCTGGTCCATTTGGTGGGTGCAAACCCTGAGGTATGCTGACTATCAGAGTGGGTATTGTGTGTGTGAACGGTTTGGATATGGACCATAAGGTGGACCTGTACGAAGTTCTCAGGGTAACGATGCACTAGAAAGATGCACCGGGACATTTCCTTTCAAAGTATTACCAGTATTTGTACTGTGACACTGGCATAAAATTTGATCTCATTGGAGGGACCCTTATCACTAAATTGAATTACCAAAAGTTCAATTAGGAAATTTATTTTGGTAGCTAACTTTATGTTATGAATATAATGTGATCTGCAATATAATTTATACTCATCTCAATTGGGACACACAAGAAGGTCATAACCTTGACAAGGTGGGGCCCAAATATCGTTCTATTTTAACAAGGTGGGCCCTGCAGGTAAAACCCTAGAGAGGAATGTGGGAACCATGCTTAGAGAGGAGTGATGTAATTGTAAAGTACAAAACCTGATAAAAATGGAATGGTTGCAAGATCCCACCTTTTGGTTTTCTAGAGGTTGGAATAGATTCAATGAATAGAGGGGTTACATCTCATCAATGTCAAAAAATAGAAAGTAATCTTTTAAATTAAATTGAAAACCTTTGGTTATAATATATGATAGTTATAAGTTGACATGTGGTCCCTGGGAGTCAAAATCAAAAGAATAGCCATAAGATCATTTAAATTGAAAATCTTCTACCATAATGTATAATAATTTAAAGCATTCAATGTGGATTTATGTGAGGCTTCCATTCACAGAGTACCACATCAGCTGGAATATGTTTATTTTTTCGATTTTAAGAACTTTTTAATCTTTTGCAATTCAAAGCTTGTTGTGGCACCTCCTGGATAGAAGCCCCACCTATATGGTTAGCCATCGGCCTCAGGTGATCAAGCTTGTATTGTGACTTCTCCTTTGAGTGGTGTGGCCTTGTCTACCTTGATGACATTTAACAAATAGCTCTAATAATAGTATTATTTACAACCAATAACATGAACAAAAGTAAAAGTAGATATTCTGGTTTGACATTGATGACTAAGGGAGGCAATGGATACTCATCAGTTGCCCAGATCCATCTATGAAAACATATAGGCTCTGGGTACTTAGTTTGATCCCATTTAATCTTGAGTGTATTTGGGTCCACTGAGTTGGAGCTGAAGATATTTTTGGGTTTGGTCTGGGTCTAGGTCCATGTGGTTTCTGACCTGAGGGCCCCATTTGAAAGGATAACAGCATTTCAAAAAGAAAAAATAAAATAAAATTGTTGTCTACAATGAACAAAAATGGCATACAAATTATGGGCTGTTTTTTGGTAGGATACAAATTATGGGTTAAAAACATGTTTCTAAGATAGACCAGGTTTTCTGTTTTTTTTTTTTTTCTCTTGGTAGAAAAGATAGACCATTTACTGTGAACTTTGGGCTATTCTCCGCGCCATGTTTTTTACAGGCTCATTTTGACATGATGAATCTGGGTGAGTCGACTCAAATTTGATAGCTCACATTGGTGGACTAGTGGACTCAAATCAATCTTGTTTAAGTTGCCAACCATCTTTCCAGTTGAATTTGAGCTTCCAATTCCTCAAAAATTTATTCATGAACTGTGATTCTCACATTTTTTTATACGGTTTGGACCTTTTTTTTATTAGCATTTTGGACAATTTGGACTCATCTCCAGATATGAAAACACAACAACTTCCTTACATAACCCTGTTCAGATTCTTCGCATGGATCCCTAGAACGGAGTTGTCCTGTAGTTAGATTATCTGCATTTATATTCACCAGTAACTCAGGTTACTCGTAATTGAAAATGACAAAGAACAAACAAATTATGATCCACCCTATCTCTCCTTACGCAAGTGGTAAGGAGCCGCAGTTCTCATCTGGCTGCTCAGGGTTTGAATCTTGGTTACGCTATCTCTTCATCAATGTGGGGGCTTCCTTTCCACTTGTGTGTGCTTTCTTCCTACGTGTGCAGGCTCTTTTCCACTTGAGCGTCTATCTTGGGTCCCAACCCATTGGCTGGTGTAACAAAATAAAAAATAAAAAAATGACCCACCCTGTTCAATTTACATATTAGTCTAAATTACATAAAGACCCTGCGATTCATCCATGAACTACAATTTGAGCCCTCTGCTGAGCTCATGCACTCATCTTATGGTGAGCGGGTCCAACAGCAGCTGCTGGATCGGCCAACGGCTGAATCTTAAAAATACAATGCTTAACGAGGAAATGAAAAGCAACTCCATCACTACTTTCTTTTGCCGCTCTCCAAATCTAAGGTAGGAAAATTGGAGAAGTTGACTCTTTACTCGTCCGAGTCACCCTGTTATAACGAAGAACCCAATCAAATATAGGGAAAACTCAACTGAGTTACCTTATTTTGAAAAATGGGATGTGTTTTACACCATTTGACTAGAAAATTTGATTTTAAGAGATTTTTTTATTTTTTTTTAGTTTTAAGTGATTAATTCTTGAGATTTGGACTGAGCAATTTAAAATTAATGATTGAAATATGATTTGAGACTTATGCTTGATCATTTACATTCGATGTTTGCACTTAAAATTAAATGTTAGGTAAGTTCCTTCTTATAGTGATCTTGTTGCTCATATATATATATATATATATATATGTATATATGATTTATTTGTATTTATATAAATACAAATATTAATAATATATATAAATACAAATAAATCATATATACATATATATGTGTGTGTGTGTGTCGGATTTATTTAGGTGAGAACTTATACGAGAACTTTCAGTGTGCCAAATTGTAGTTCCATTTGGAGATGGAACCGGAGGAATAAAAAGATCTACGTGAGACCAATCCAAGTATCCCATGCCCCTAATCCCTTCAGCCGTAGCCCACAAATTTAAATGAAATTTATATATGCACGCTTGTGTACGCTTGAATGAAATTCATTAGGAAAGGAGAAAACAATAAGAGAAACCGCAAAAAAGAACAAAAGAGCCCGGCAAAAGGTGGTTGGAGTCAGCCCTTCCTCCAAGCTGACCCATTTTCTGGGGGAGCACCCAAACTATTGCTTAGATCCTAATGAACCTTCCTGCTTGTCGACTTTCTCCTCTTCACGCACATTTCATAAGCAATAAGAGGAGGCAAACTCAAAACAGAGTGAGCTAGGTAACCCATTTTCGCTATATAGTAATGCAACTTGATTCTCAGATCTTCTAAAAAACTTGATGTCCCAACTCTCAGGAGCAGCCAGAGTATTCAAAATCTCCTTCCACAAAAATAAAGATTAAAGAAGATTTAAAGAAAAAAAAATACAAAAGGAATGATGAAACAACCTCTTAAAACTGTGTTCATTTTTAGCGGAAGAAACTAATGCTCTGCATCAAATGTAACTAGAGGCTGAAAAACTTGGACGGCTACGTTGGACTACTAAATCCTCAGGAAATAGATTTTCTCTTTCCACACATTCGTGGAAAACTCATGTCTAGTAATTGAAAATCCCCAGCTATTTTTTAGGATTTTTGGGTCCAACTTCCCCCCTTTTGGATTTGGAAATCCTCACGTCCGTGAATTTGCATACCAAGCTAGTTTTTTTCAGTTATAAGCATTGATTCACACTGGTATTGACATGAAACCAACGATACAAATCCTAAATGAGGAATCACTATTGCTAGAGCAGCTAGGAGTCCTCAAATGTGCAGATTTTTAACATGTTACCGAACATACTCTAAGGCTCCTAATCATAATCTATGATGATTTAATTATTATGATAATTTTAGCTCTACTTCTGATGACTATAAATCCTTATCAATACCACTTTCCCAATGGTTGACATGAATTCAAATTTATTCTTTGTTATTCTTTTTAAAAGAACCAATCTTTACAGTATACTGTCGTAAATAGAGGCATCTCTTCTGCATTGCACATGCATTAGTCTCCATCCTCTAGCTGTTTTCCTGACAGCTTTATCAAACGACACCTGTGGCATGTGAATAGAGCTAACTATTTCCACTATTTATCAAGGGTGAATGAAAATTAGATATCTACTAAAAAAGCTCAAAAAAACCGATCAGATTGCTAAGAGGTTGATTGCCACACAATCTAAGGATGTAAAATAGACATGTAGCAAATAAGAGGAGGGACTCTATACATGTTGAGTGAATGAGAGTCTGTGAGTTCGATTCTCCAGTGTCGAAAACTGAACAAAACAAAAAAAAAAGAGGGGGCACATTAATTTCATGAATTTAGATAAGGACCATAGGATACCTAAACAAATTTATTAGTATTTTAAAACACTGGTTGAGTCAGAACACTGAGTCAGGTCAAGACTGACTTCGACGAGTCCCATCCTAGTTCTATTATCTTCTTCTTCTTCCAAGTTCCAAGTCTCTCTCTTTCGTAGTGTCCGAATCTCCGTCATTACCAAGCTTACAGCAAATCTTCACCTCACACCACCCAAAAACCAGAAAACAAAAAAGAGACACAAATGCCACTTGGCCAAGTCGAGCCACGACGAAGCGACTCGACCTGACCCATCTTGAGTTAAGGACCAAGTGTATTTTTTAAACACTGTTATTAAGTGAAAGTTCTCTCTTACGGGACCCCTTAAATCTTACCGAATTCTGAATAAGATGACACCGATTCAAATGAGCTGCAAAGCAAAGCATATGACAAATTCTTTGGTTATCAATGCCTAGTTTGGTGAATGGCTAATTAACAAACTTACTTTTCATTTGGATCAATGCAAATTGCGTCCTACTTATGCCCATCCCAACTGTGATCCACAAATTACTGTCTTCATTATTCTGATGTTACAATCATCATCTGATCAACCTGCATGCGTTTAGCATCGTTTGGACTTGTTTGTGTAGTTAACATCTTAGATTGGCCATATCCATGAGCATCCATGCCTAGTACCTCTCAGGACATCTAGCACCATCCAATGATTCCACGTGTCACCGTCCAAAATGTTAAAGGTAGGCCACCCCACACATCATTCGTTTGATTGTGATTCCTCCGAATCCAAGAAAGCAGAAAGGGAAAGGGAAAGGGCAGTCAGTGAGGAAAGGAATAACATCCATTTGTAGCTGTAGCAGTACCTGTGGTCGTACAGATAAAATGTATTTGTGCATGCATTGGCAATTTGGCATAACTTTGGTGGTCGTGGACCCCAGGAGTCACTAGCATCGACCTGTGATCTGTTCTCATCTGTGATGCTACAATCCGACGTCGTTGTGCTCGCATTCGTCTCTATCTGTGGAAAATCCAAAACCAGAGAAAGTTCACATTCCTTATTCCTCTTTGTGTATTTTGTTCCTTCTCTCATCTCTTTTCCTCTGTGCAAGCCATGTGTTTCAGGGCTGTATTTACATGGTATTTGGTAGAATAAAATGGGATACGTTTATGTCATTATGTGTGTGTGATTAAAAAATATGCTTAAAATCAGAAAAAGAATTCAAGAATAAGATTAAAAAGCCAAAAGGAGAAAGACTTTTTGAAGGAATTGTGGAAATTTTGCTCATTTGTGCTTTTCTTGGTTGCAACAAAGGTGGAAATTCTCCACACAGAATACTGTCAATTTCTTCACACCTTTTCTGCACAAATGTAGCTTCACAAATGTGCCCTTAGTTTTTTAAAGCAAGATATTTTGATGGCAAAGGCATTTACTCTTGCATAGAGCAAAAATGTTTAACCATTGGAAGACAATCATTCGTGCACACGCAGACCTTCTAGAGAGTTATCATGCATGGATATTTTAAAATGGGCAACGTATTATGTCGTACCATATCCGATATTTCACTTTTTATATGTAAAATATGTATATTGTCATATCCTTTACACATCATTGCCCTGTCTATGCCATATCTGGGCATCATAGCTGAGAGAGACAGTTGTGCGGATTCTCCATTAATCGGCAAGCGGAATCCGGCCCTATGCTCAAGCCAAACCCGCTCACACTCCCATGTAATGGATTTTGCACAACCATTCGTGCTAAGAAGATCATTTCAGCTCTTCTACCTCACATAATTGTCATGCATCTCGGCCAAGCTCGGAGCGGACAGCAAATTATTTCTCCTAATTTTCCATGACTATATTGCACGTAGATGAAAGTACATACCCATTTTCATGCATGGTTGGAAAGGTCATGCATGCAAACTTCGAAAATCTGACCCATTTTATCCCCAAAGGACAAAAGGTTGAGAGTGGATCCCCTGTTTGGTCCAATGAGGGGGTGCCACATGGGGGAAAGGTCCAATCACACCTATCCCATCTCCCCCTTAAAAAAAAAAATCCCCCCCCATGTGGCACTCCCTGGTTGGTCCAAACAGGGATCCCCTGTTTGGTCCAAACAGGGGATCCTCATCCCAAAAGGTTACGTTACATCAAGTGGCCCAATGCACCTTGGTACGGCCACCTTTACCATATATTCTTACAAATGCGAAATTCCAGGCTCTAGTGCACACCATCACGCACACATCCAGTTTTTGCTTTGTTAATGAAACCCCAAATTTACCTTTAGCAGTTTTTGCTTTGCTAGTAAAATGCTAAATTTACATTAACAAAAAAGACCCTGAAGCATACTAAGCTTTCCTCTTGATTCTTGTACGCTTTACCTTAAGGAGAATTTATACTAATACCATATCCTCAGACCTTAGTTGGCAGTATTATCACACTTCAGATCCATCTTACACGTGGAATATATCCACATGAAAAGATTGTGTGGGCTTCATCCTAGATGATATAAGGCCTGAAAATCACATTGATTAAAAGACCCAAATGGAGAGTGATCCGGAATTTTCAAGAGGAATGAAATCTAGGAAGCAACATGTCTTTTCCTTTTTTCCAAGGAATTTACCGAGATAGAGATATGATCCTTGTATAGTATATGTCTTTCATCCTTAGATTATGAAAATGCTATCTACTAGCGACAACAGTATTTTGCATGTATGTATTTATAAAGAAAATGCTTTCTTGTCGAAAATGACAGTTTTGTGTTGCCATGCACAGAGAATCATGAATAGCACTGTGATAGGCTTATTCATATATCACCTTATCTAGAGGCGGTACACTGTCGCCCAATGGTATAGGGCCAATGGCCGGAAATTTCGGCCGATATGATATGCACCGGTATCAGCTTGTACCGATATGATATTTTGATGGAAAATCAGTATCACCCATTGAAAAATAATCAGAATATCTAGATATATCAGCCGTTTTTTGAATATATCAGCCGAACTGATAAATAGGTCGATACGGTGACAAACTATAGCCCAGGCCTCTTCCTTAAATGGTCTTCCCCATCCCTTATACGGTCTCATATGACTCCATGAGTGCATTGACAGATGGGTTGTGCACTTGCTTGCTGAAATAAAGTGGAGTTAAAGATGTAGAACCAGTGAAGTTGGCTCCAAATAAATGAGATAAAGTGTCAAGAGAGAACCTTTTTTTCTTTAAAAAGAAACTTTCACTGTACCTACCCATGATAAATCTATATATTTAACATCGATGGATTATATTTAATAAAAAAAGGAAAGTAATACTCGTCCTCTCAAGGTCAAGGATAATCCGAAATAAATATATCCCACCTTCCTCCTAATTGGCATGCACCCATGTGAGCCTTGTATATTCCTTCCCTTTCTCTCTTCTAATCATCATCATACCTCTCTCTTTTTTATCACTCTCCCTATCTCTATCTCTATCTCTATCTCTCTTGTTTGAGTCAAGATTGCCTCGAGCCTGAGTTGAGTCAATGATTAGTTTAGTTTTCTATGCACCTGTAAATCTGGCTCGTCTATTACTTTCCGTCACCGCACATGTTCAAATGCAAAGAGCATAAGGTAGAAAAAGCATGCATGGCATCCAATAGACTTTTTTTGGGTCACATCCAATTCCACTACCGAGCGTAGGAATCAGATAACCCAACCAACCAAAACCAACAAAAATAAATAAATAGTCAAATCCCCTTAGATCCAATATCTTTAATTTCACGACTGAAAATCTAATAATATCACCAAAGTCGTTTGACTATGATACGCATTTTTTTTTTACTTTTCTACTTTGGATCTCATGATATCATGGGGTGTTTAAAAACCCATTATATCATAGGATCTAAATGTTAAAATTAGAAAAGCCTGTACATTAAAAAGCCTAGATAGTCTTCTTATCTGGACTTGGATCCCATTATATCACGGGTTTTTAAACTCCCATGATATCAAAGGATTCAAGACAGAAAAATAAAAAAAAAAATTTATGGACCGGAGTGAAACGACTCTTGTGCCATTAATAGGTCTTTTAATCATGAAATTGGAGAAATAGGGCTTATGGGGAATTAATAAGTCAAATCTCCATAAATATATAAATAACGAGAATAATATAAGATCAAGGGCCACAGTCACTCTTTTTCCAGCCTTAGATTCCCATTTCAAGAGATGATAAGGGGTGCCAAAATATCTGAATACCCTTTCTATATTTTCTCAACTAGAAAGATTACAATCCAGTCCCCACAAGCATGTATAAATAAGTCCTTCGAGGGCCTCAACTTCATCAACAAAACTCAAGCTTTTGGGTGTTCAAAGTTTCAGGTAAGCTACTCTTATAAGCTACTCTTCAAACATCCCTTCACATTCCATCCAGATTTTCAAAAAAATTTCTTCCAACTCTTAGTTTAATCACATCAAATTGCAATTCATGGTAGACCCAAGTTGCGTTCTTCTCTACTTTTGAGTTTGGATTGCAATTGAGTTCTAATTTATCCCCCTCGATCATCTTTTAAAGGGTCTTTTGTGTTGTTAAACTCATTTCTATTAGATAATTTTACTTAACCTTGTGTATTTTGGATTAGTTTGAAGAACAGAGCAAGGAGCTTCATTTTCCATTAGAATGGACCAGATAACGGATATGGTAGAACAGAATGCCCTCGTCATATTCAGCAAGAGCTCATGTTGCATGTGCTATGCTATGAAGACATTTTTCACTGATCTTGGGGCAAACGCGTTTGTTTATGAACTTGATCACAATGGCCCAGTTGAGAGGGCACTCATCAGGCTATTGGGTTGTAATCCACCCGTACCAGCTGTTTTCGTCGGTGGTCAACTGGTGGGAACTACTAAACATGTAAATGCACTTCATCTTCAAGGTAAACTGATTCCAATGCTAATAAGTGCTGGAATCATATGGTTTGCACACCCAGACCAATTGTAAGGTTTGCTCTGATAGGATGTTATATGATAAATAAAGGTGCATGTCACCTTATTCCTATGTTGGGAGGAGGAAAAAAAAAAAAAGATGAGGAAGAGAAGAAGTTTTTGTTTTACATGTACTTGCATTTTGCAAATGGTTTATGATCATATCTCAGAACCGAGGAGTGACAATAAAGGAAAAGATTTCCCCTTTGTGACTAGTGTATTCAAATGTCTTCGAATGGAGGCAACAAGAACGTGCATGAATGTCATAAAACCAATTGATGTAATGTTACTGGGCGTGGAAAACTGAGCCAAATTGTCACATTTGGAACATCCAACGCTCTAAAATGTTACTGTCAGAGAGGTGTGGGTAGTGGCAGACTCAGGAAATCATTTTTGTAGGCCACTTTATAAATAATAGTTCTTGGAGTGGGCATGTATAAAAAATGCATTAAAATCTTGAGCGTCCGCGGGAGAAAATAGCCTGTAAAATTTATATTGTAAAAGCAAAGCACAGGACGGATTGTCCATGAGCCTGGCTAGCACTACTAGCCTTAGCCCAGCTTACTCAGACTGTAGATGGCTTACATTTTATTATATCTATGTTGGGTTGGGCTGGATTCTTGACTTTTTAGGACTAATTATTTTTGGGACAAAGGCCCGGCCATGCCAGAATCCAGGTTACAAAACCTATCAATTAAAGTTAAGGGGCTCTCTCTCTCTCTCTCTCTCTCTCTCTCTCTCTCTCTCTGAAATCATCATCTGGAAAGGAACGTCTACGTATCTTTGAAATCCACTCCGCTTTATAGATAGCATTGAAAGAAAAAGAAATATTTAAGGATAACTAGCAATCAGATCCAACCCCTACCTATTACATCGCGAATTTAATAACACTTATCTTAAGCCTTCCAAGTTATCACTACGATTGAAAATATGACTAGTGTTTGAGGAGGGGCCTCCATTCGAGGGGGAGTATTAAAAAATATGTATGGTGCCTCTATTAATGTCTTGAGGTTTTGATATCAATGATTTTCTTAGAAAATTTAATATGGTAGGAGAGCGAACACGTAATGGGTTTGAATCCCCATGATGTTAACCAAAAAAGACCATATGCCACGTCTTGTGTGCAAGCGCATCTGCGAAGGGCAAAAAAGTCCCATACCGTGTCCTGTGCGGGAGTGTGCTTCGAGTTTGGGTGGTGTCCCGCCCAAAGGTGGTTGGTAATTAATTAGTTTTTCGCACCCAAAATTACTTAATGTCGAGGGAATTAGTTCTGTCAGGTCAGATACCACGGGGATACACTCATGAGGGAGGGAAAAAAGAAAAAGGAGTAAAACAATGAACCCAAAAAAAAAAAAAAAAAAAGTAAAACAAGGAACCAAAAAAAAAAAAAAAACAATCTAAAGAGGGCCTTGGAACAATATGTACAACATAAGACATGAAAGAAGGAGAGAAAATAAGGAAATGAAGAAACAAGACAATTCAATTGGCCATCCTATGAATGTCAGGATGACTTTAAACTTTCATCTGTTAACTTCAAGTTTAATTGCGCCAAATTGCATTTCATTTGGAGACCCAAGAAGGGTTATTCTCTACTTTTGCATTTGTTACACCCAGACCCAAAATTGTTTGTATTTAGCCTTAATTAATTGTGATTTACTTAATTTAATTATTCTTAGTTGCAAATTAAGACATTTAATGTAAATTAGTCCTATTTTAGGCTGTTGGGTTGGATCATGAGTCTTGAGTAGGTAGTTTGAAATTGATTTGGCCATTTAGGTATAGTCAGGGACTTTTTCGTAATTATAGATTAGCTAATTTTACATCATATGCACGTCATCTTGGTTTCATCGTGTGTATTTCATCGAACACATCAATTTCTATACTGGACATTTCTCCATCAGACCTTAAATTCATTATCTGGAGCTTCATTTGACTCAATATGTAAATACATGAAAACTATGGGACTTTCTTATGAACTGAGAATTTTCTCTCTTAAAAACCAAACCCAACTCTTCTTCACCATATTTCAGTTTTGAGAGAAAGAGAACTCTCTGCACTTTCATTCTCTTCCTTTTCATTCCAAGTCTTTATCAAATTCAACTAAAGAAAGGGGTTTGCATGTGTAATTGAAGCATAGGTTTGGACTTCTTAGCATCTTCCCCATCCTCTTATGGTCTTGAATGTCAAGAATCATCTCTCCCAAGTTCCAATTCACTATTATAGGTAAGAATTCTTCCTTTCTCCCTTGTTTTTAGTTGAAATGGAGTCAAGAGACTCAGAATTACCCCATGCATGCATGTTCATCATCATTTTCGTGTGAATTCTTGATTAGGGTTTCTTACTTGACATAATTCGCGAAAGGTCCCTAAAGTGGAATGTATCCAACCTCTGGTCCACGCAAATTTTGTTTAAGGGCTCTGGTCCACTCAGCTAGACACTTTGCAGCCAAAGGTCCCTACATCCACACGATCACATATTTCGTAACTAATTTTCCCTTTCAACCGTTTTAGGCATAAAATTTAAAATTTTCAATTTTCAATTCTTCCCTCCTCCCTCCTTCCTAAGTCCTCTCGATGTTCACTCCTCCCTCCTTCCTAAACAAACTAGTGTCAGACCGTTGCGCGTGATCGGAAGAAATCCGACGCAGAAGCAGATCTGATCGACGGATTCTTTGCAGGAGAAGAAGGTTTTTGTTGTGACCAGAAGTCTGATCCGACATAGCCTACATGGTCGGAGAGGAAGAAGAGCCAAGAGGCAGGCCAGAACTAGGTTCTGTTTCGACTAAAAAAGAAAACTAAAGACGAAAGGATTCTTAGGTTTGCCGGATTGCGCGTCACCAAGGAAGAAGACTCCTGCCGTCGCCGTCTGAATATTCTGGAGAAGCATCGTCCGCTTCTGAAGCGCCCTGCCGTGGCTGAAGGAGGAAGAGCACTGGTTCTGGTTCTGATTTCAGAACCAGAATGTGAAAAAGACAACCCAGTTCTCTAGGTCTTTTGTTCTAGGTCTAGGTCGGGTCGTGTCAGGTCAGGCTGACCCAGTCCACTCAAATTTATCTCTTTTGTTAAGTTTATCTTAGTTTTTGTCAAATTTATATGAGTTTTAGTCAAATTTATATGAGTTTTGGTCAAATTTATCTGTCTTCTGTCATATTTATCTGAGTTTTTATAAAAATTTATCTGAGTTTTTTAGAAAATTTATTTACGTTTTTTGCAATCTATTTGCTTTTTTTTAGTTTTATTTGTGCATTTTGAAATTTATTTGTGTCTTTTCAAATTTATTTGCATTTTTTGAAAGAAATTTAATTGAGTTTTAGCAAAAATACTTGAGATTTTGGCAAATTTTTCAAAATTTTAGAAAATTGATTTATCTTAGTTTTGGCAAATGTGTTTGCTTTTTTGAATCTTATTTGCGTCTTTGGAAATTCATTTGCGTCTTTGGAAATTTATTTGAATTTTTTAAATTTTCTTTGGATCTTTTGAGATTTATTTGAGTCTTTTGAAATTTATTTACATTTTCTGAAATTTCTTTGGATTTTTTGAAACTTATTTGCATCTTTTTAAATTTATCTACGTTTTTTTGAAGTTTATTTCTTTTTTAAAATTTATTGTGCTTTTTGAAATTGTTGTATTTTTTTAAATTTATTCACGTTATTTTGAAATTTACTTGTGTGTTTTTCAAATTTATTTAAAAGAATCTCATTAATGGGATTCCATTAATCGTGGCCAATTAAATAGTAGTTGACCATTATTAATGGGATATCCCACCAATCATGGCATATGATTTAAGTAAAGGGCAAATTAGATATTTCAGGTATGAGAAAGTGTGAGAGGGACCTTTGGCTGCATGAGTTTAGATTGTGGACTATTTGCAATGAAGTCATGGGTTGAGGGGCCTCCGACCAAATGCCCCTTCTTATTTTGAGGATTTTGGTACTTTAAGCTAAAGCCTAGTGAAAAGAAATTTGGAAAGCTAGAAACTAAGGCAAGTATAAGTTTTAATTGGATTGCATGTTTTTTATTTCCTTGATTTGATTCAGAATTCTATCTTGATACAATTCTAGCCTTTTAAATGTTAATAGAAATGAATATATAGTGGGTTGATTACCCTTATTTTCCTTATTTTAGAGGTAGATGAATTAGATGTGATTTATAGGTGCATGTAGTAAAAATGGAAGCAAGGAGGCTTAAAGTTTAGGTTGTTGTAAGGGAAGGTCTTGGAAATGATTGGAAGAAAGAGAGCTTTAGAAAATACCAGAATCTGATACATTTAGAATTATGCTCGTAGGCTGTGTGGCCACCAGGCGGTTACCTGGCGGCTAGCCGCCCCCTCCCCTAGCGATCAGAATTTCAAAATACAGCATTTTGTCAATTAAGCTGCGGTGACCAGGAGGTTAACCAGAATATTATTAAGGGCTTTCGACTTGATAATGTGTACTTGGACTGTCGTCTACCTACTGGGGCACCAATTTATTATAGAAAATCCGACATTGTTACTTCAAATACACAAGGGGTCAAGTGATGCGATCTTAGCATATGTATGGTATATTTGTTTTATAAACTCGAGATTCAATAAGAATTTTGCCAGGGTGTACTTATTTTGACTTGAAAATACCTGATTTTCTCGGATTGGCTTTAATTTGACAAATTTTACCTATTTTGCCTATCCTTGTCTAGTTTGACTCATTTTACAACAAAAGCTATAACGCCTCAATTTCGAATACCAAAGATAACGCTAAGGTACCCAAAGTTGGCGCGTTACTTCCCAGAAAATCCGAGAACTTCCAAGATCGTAGTCCGCAGTGAGGTCAAATTTTTAAAACTTTTTAAACAACATAAGAATCAACAGTTGTATTGCGGAAGCGTAATAAAAGATAGCGGAAACAATAGTATCATGTAATTAAATCAGATATAACAATGCGGAAGCTTGATATAAATCTCAAATGAAGTTATCAAAGTGTTTATACATATCTGTCAATCTACCCAACTCACTACAAAATACTCTCAAATCACAAAAACAACCGCACTCAATCCCCCTGTGCAGGCTCTCTACCCTCCGGTTCGACCACTTGGTCAGCCGGCCCCCGCCCGTAGTCACCAACTACAGGCTCCTCGCAGATCGCATCACCCGCGAGATCATGGTCGGGATCTAAGCACCAAAGATGGGTCAGATCCAAGGATCTAGCAAGGCACTATACGCAAATAACACAAGATGTATACAACAAAAGAGAGTAATGACAGGTACGTAATCATATGAGTAACAAGTATACATGATCTAAGCAGTTTAGCAGTAATAAACAGTTTAGAGTCAGAAAGATAAAGTATCTAATCTAATCAGACAACAAATGGCACATTCACACTAGCTAAATACACCGCGGGATATTATGTCGCAGCCCTCTCGTACTGTAAACGTCCCATACTATAAACAGTTTGAGGTGGGGAAAGGGTAATAACCATGCAAGGGATAACAGCCCTTAAATAATCATAACATACAATATATAACACCGATCACACCACTTTATCTCACCGATCACACCCCTTTATCAGATTAACCCGGACGCGGTATCACACCGTCCGTCTAATCACAGCTCATCATGATAGCTCTAAGTAACCAATATATAGCTCCTACCAGAGGTGATTAGTCAACTGACCGAGCTTAAAACAACTGAGTGAATGTTCAGTGCCGACTCGGGAAATAAGTACGGGTCTGTGTCTGTCTAGGCTTATCTTGCGTGAGCAAGGTCCTAACCAAGTCTCTAAGAGGTTAGAGCATAACAACATGGAACACAGTCCAATATCCAAATCCAACATCATTAGATCTACTCCAAGGCTCACAACCGTGGCCTGAGGCAACACAAGTACCATACCATGTCCATTCCACAAGTATTCATCCCAAGCTGATACACAATGAGCTAATCAACCACTAGAACTAGCCTCTTCATACTATGGTTTCACATCCCCAACCTTAGGCCGTATGAGGGCCCGCCTAGACATAGACACGGGTCAATTATCTCCAAACACAGCTTAGGGTCACCACTAAGTAATCGTAGATTCAGGTCCTCCAATTTCCATTAATTAATATGTTTAAGACAACAATGAGGATAAGAGAGAAGAATAACATAAGAAGTCCTCAAAACCTGGAATCAAGTGGAAATAGACAAAGGACCAGTCCTAGGTAATGGTCCACTCTTGGTTCAGGCCTTGTCATGTGATTGGATCCCTAACAGTAGCCTCAGGTGTCAAAGATGATAAATCCGGTGCTCCTGAAGTTGTGGACACAATGAGCTACAATTAAGGGTCGGATCATTGACGATTCGAATCCCAAAACCTCAATTGGCGGACCCCACGAGTCAAGGCTGAGCTATGCCATTGATTCGTGTATGGCACACTTGATAGAAGGCTATTTGGATGGTCAATGGACCCCACATTTAATCAAACATCAAAATACAGAAGTCTGGAAAATCTCACTGATCATAGCTTGCCCGGTCGACATCATCACCAGGGATGTCGACCGGGTGAACTAGATGTTGACCTCCCAGGTCGACATCCTGCAGTGTCCCTGGTCCACATCATGGCCGTGATGTCGACCGGGTCCACTAGGACCTGAAGCCAAATAGCTGGGGGATTCTGCATGAATCACTGTGTATCCGGTCGACATCATGGCCATGATGTCGACCGGGTACACAAGGTTCTGTCTGTCTGAGAAATCACAGGTCTCAACTAACTCCTGCAGTCTCATGTGTATCCGGTCGACCGGGTACAGGGTCCGGTCGACTGGGTACGCTGTCTGTACATTTTTACAGAAATTATCTAGGACTTGGTTTTTCCCTGAATTCAGTGTGCCTGGTCGACCGAGCTGGGGCCGGTCGACCGGGTACACGCACTGAGCAGAATTCTAGATTTCTAAGATTTTTTCTTTCTCAATCCATTTCTCATCCAATTCATTCCAAATCACCTCCATACATCACATACACACAGATAAACAACAAAACACTCCTATCATCTCCATCCACCATCCAACTGGGCCATTGATCTTCCAAATGGGAGAACTCATCCATCAAATGGCCATTAATCCAAAAAGAAGCTCAAAAGGAAGATCTACACATACATTTCTATCTAATGGAATTACAATACAGAAACAAGGAAAGAAAGCATGCATCAAATGAAATTTGCATAGGGTACTTGCCTTAGTGTAGAAGAAAGGAAAATTGAAGTGAGAGAAGAGATCCAATAGGGTGATAGTTGCAAATTGGAATGGTCTTCTAGCCTCCTTGTGCTGGGATTTTGGGGAATTAGAGTTGCTTGGGGAAGAAGATAGGGCAATTGAGAGAGATGAGTGAAATTAGGGTTTAGGGCAATGTTTGCAATGGCTTATGTTTTATAACTTAGGGTTTTAGGCTAATGACCAAAAGGGTATTTTAGTTGTAAATGAAAATGAAATAATGAGGCCATGGGTATTTGGGTAATTAAGTGGAATTCTAGAATGTTCTAACCCTCATTAGCCCTCTCATTTCTTCTAATAAAAGCCAAATCCTAATTAAATCAAAACATACTAAAATTAATCAAAAAGCATCTAATATCTATTAAAGTGAAATAAAAGCTACATTCTAAGACTTCGGAATATTAGAAACTATACTACTAATTTCCTATTAATTAGCATATTAAAGTAGAAAATACCTTATTAATTATTATTTAATTCCAACTGAGGGCCCACCAGGGGTGGGGCCTCACAAAAGCCATATGGGCTTATGATTTTCTCGTATTTTGCAACCAATAAAC
Organism: Persea americana; assembly: GCA_029852735.1. NCBI lineage: Eukaryota > Viridiplantae > Streptophyta > Magnoliopsida > Laurales > Lauraceae > Persea > Persea americana. The sequence goes on from CM056817.1 coordinate 39,101,596, forward strand.
ATGTGGGCAGACCACTCAACATACTTGTACTTGATTATTTATGTGCTTATGTGTCCTAGCTTGCTAAGTAGTCATTTTCTTGATATGTCACATTATTAGATTTTTGTACCATATTTTAATGGATTTTGAGCATTGCTTCTTGAACGAATTTGATTAAGGAAACTCGTGGGGACTACTTTTGCGCTTTTACATGTTAGTAGCTTATGCTATCTTGTCTTTTCTTGCGTGCACCGTCCACCTTGTGTGGTCGATGAGGGAAATGTGAGAACTTGGTCCGTGCGGCACCTTTAACCACTGGGAGTAGCATGTCAACCACGGGCTTCAAATGGTGAGTCTCCACTAGCCCTCCTTGGAAATGTTCAGGTTACTTGCTCCATCCACCTCGTGCGATGGAGGATATCTTGTCTTGTATTGCCTTGACAAGTAGTTTTCCATTTTTGCGTGATTTGTGTTATAAATATATTTCGTTTTATGCATTCATGAATCTAAGTGAATACTACTGAGCTTGGACTGCCCCTTCAGTCTAATCCACTAGTTCGGTGGTTCTTAAACATAAGGATTATCTGCAGATTAGTCGTGTATTTTATACGCATCTTTGCTTTGTTCTGGTTCCGCCGTCGGCCTCTCCACCCACCTTGTGTGGCACGGGCTCCTGCTTTGTTTTGTTTAGCTTTGCTTTATCTTGCTTACTGTTGTCATCATATATGATGGAGAAATAATGAGCTCAATGTGGATTTACTAATCATGATATTATATGTACTCATGCTAATTTCGTTTCGTATATCGTTCATGGACTTTTGTTTTCTTGATAAGTATATTGTTCAAACACTGTTTTAAATTCTGTAATTTGTTTTAAATTTAGTAAATGCTTTTAAACATTGTTCTTTTAAACTTTAATTGATTTATACTCATGCCTAAATTGATCACCTGCCAAACCGTCGTGTCTGATATACTATACTTTACTGCTTTAGGTAGCAAGTTCTTGTCTTGAGCTAGTATGCGTGTAGATGGCTGTAGAGTCACGAGTTTTGCTGGTTGTTGTGTAAGCGATTTCATACAGACGTCGTGCTTGACTCCGGAGATACGTTACACACCTGGGTAGTATTTGTTCTTAGCTTGTTACTTTGTAAGGCTTTTGTTAGCTTTTTCCCTGTGGATTGTAATTAATGCACTTGTTAAATTATAACTTGAATATGCTTGGGTAATGATCAGTTTGTTACTGTCAGCTCTGTATATTTTGATATCATGTTTTGTTCCGGTCTAAGTATAAATATTATTATGACAGGTTGAGTGCGACACTGAATCTGATGGCCACAGGTTCCGCGTTGCAACCCCACGTAAACTTCCGCGAAATATTTTTGATGTGTTTGGAAATTTTGTCTTCCTCACACAAATATTATTTATCACTTGCTCCCCTATTCGCATCCCCGATATCTGACCGTTGCAGGGATCCTGGTTTGGGGGTATGACAGTGTTGCAGGTTACATGGTTGTTATGAGATCCTCTAATTACATCTAGTGGAGATATTTTGTGATCACATTTTCTACAGAGGAGGATTTGAACTTTAGTCCGGTGGTCCTTCCCTTCATTTTGAAGGTTTTTCCACATAAAAATCATGTGTGTTTTTGTTCGCTTCTCTTTTTTGCTTGTGGGGGTTATTGTTGTGCTACACTTTATTCCCCATTGATTTGCACATAGATGGGAATATGTAAAGTGCTTTCCTAGCAAGATCCTAACACAATCTGCCATGGGGCCCTGCTTTTAGAATCGTCTGGACCTGTCCTGTCATATGTGTAGTTAACATGTTAGATTGGCCATATCCATGAGCATCCATGCCAAGTTCCGCCTAGCACATCCGATGATTCCACGTGTCACCGTCCAAAATCTCCTTTGAAGGGTGGGCCACTGGACACACCATCGTTTGATTGTCATTCCTCCGAATCCAAGAAAGCGGAAAGGGGAAGGGGAAGGGAAAGGGAAAGGGAAAGGGAAAGGTCAGTCAGTGAGGAAAGGAGAGGAGAGGAATAACATCAAGTTGCAGCTGTAGCAGTACCTGTTGTCGTACAGATGAAATGTATGCGTGCATGCAGATTGCAGTGGGATTACTTTGGTGGACCCCACGAGTCACTAGCATCTACCTGTGATCTGTTCTCATCTGTGATGCCACGACCCGACGTCGTTATGCTCGCATTCGTCTCTATCCGTCAAAAATCCAAAACCAGAAAAAGTTGACATTCCTTATTCCACTTGTGTATTTCGTCCCTCCCTCTTTTATCTTTTCTTCTTGTGCGAGAGCCATGCATGACAGGACTCAAGTTGTTTTGCATGCGGTAGAATACAATGAGATACATTTGTGTGTGTAATATGGTTAAGATGGGAAAAAGAATTCAAGAATAAGATTATAATGAGAAAAGATTGGAAAACAAACATTAGCAGATATTTATAGATACATTTTGACTTATGAGGGAAAAAAATTTAAATCCCACCCCACAATCCCGATAGGAAAGGATTGTCCAAAAATAATGGAAATTGAGCTCATTTTACATTTTTTCTCGTGGAAAAGTGATTGTAATAAACATGAGAAATTTCCGCATAGACGAGCTGCCAATTTTTACGTGGATATCATGCCCTTAGTTTTTTAATGCAAAACTATCTTGACCATAGGGACATTTAGTTCATGTTGAGAGCAAATATGCTCAATCGATTGGAAGACAATCCTTCATGCCTCATTTTCGTACAGCCATTGGCGATAGTAGGAGATTTTTTGGTAAAGAGGTGATGCTATAAATAATTGTCAGGCCAAGCTCGTGCCTAAATTAATTGCAAACAACAGAGATTAGATTGTTGCTCCTAATTATACTTTTGTCGGCCTTGTGACTAAGATTATTGCTCCTAATTTTCAATGGCTGTATAGTACGTAGATAAAAGTATATACCCCTGCATGCACGTATATACAGTCGGACTGTATATCCATGATGGTTGCAAAGGTCAATTATCCAATCATACGAAAATCTCTGACCCATTTTCTCTCCAAAGGATGCATTTAAGTGGCCTAATGTACCTTGGTACGGCCACCACTACCATCTACTTTTTTAGTGGACCACACAATCATTTCTAAGTGAACCCGCATCCTAACTAATACGCACATTTTCAGTTTTGGCTTTGTCAAAAGAAAAGGAAGAAAAGCAAGAGAAAGCATACAGTGAAAAGCCCTTAAAGCGTACTAATTGATAAGCTTCCTCTGAGTAGTCTGGTGCTTTACCTTCAGGAGAATTTATACTTATATCATATCCTCAGACCTCAGTGCAGTATATATATGGTTGTATCAAACTAAGATACAGATTCACCATACACCTGGAATATATCCACATCAAAAGATTTTGTGGGCTTCCTGCTAGATGATTTAAGGGCTTGAAAATCACATTGATTGAAAGACCCAAATGGAGAGTGATTTAGAGTTTCCAAGAGGAATGAAATCTGGGGAGCAAAAGTACATGTCTGTTCTTTTTTTCCAAGTAATTTTCTGAGATAGAGATATCCTTGTATAGTATTTGTCTTTCATCTATAGGTTATGAAAATGCTATATACCAAGAGTATGTTACATGTAGCTACATTTGCATTTATAAAGAGAATATTTTCTAGTGGAAAATGACAATTGTGAGTTGCAGCAGGGAATCATGAAATAGCACCATCATAGGCTTATTCATACAGTCGCCTTATCTAAAGGTGTTATTCTGTCAGCCAATGGTTTTGGGCCCCTTTTGAATGTATACGGATATAAATGGGTTGGTCTTTCCATATCATTAGCTGTAGCTTTATAGGTAGACTAGCCATAAAGACCCGTGATAATCCCAGGGCCAAAATTGAAGATATATTAAAATTTAAGAGTAATCAATGAAAAATAAATCTAAAATAATATATTATAAAGAATGGATTAAAGGAATTATAGTATGATGGATTATAAAATCCACTAAAAATAATATTTTTATTTTCTAAAAGAAAATCCATAGAAACAAAAAGAAAAACCATATGCTAGTGGATTTGGGAAAAAAAAAAATATATAACAAATTGATAATAGCAAGTTCTTGCTCTCCTAGGAAAGAAATGTATAAAAGAACCCCAATGAAATCCACAAAATGTGATCATAATATCTTTGAAAAACAAAATTTACAAAACTCAAAGGAACAAAAATACCCAATATAATGGATAATAATGAGATTTTCTTGTTTTAGGAACCACCCTTTAACCATATTTTAAACTCTCTGTGTGATGATTTTAGTCCATATTCATTGGACTGACATTTACCATATGAATGTGAAAAAACTATCAAACTGATGACAAAATAGTTATTTTTAATAAATTATAATTTTAAATAAAACATGGCCCACTTTATGGGGATCCACAACGTACATTTGATGTGCCGTTGGTTTAGACAATCATGATTTGAAATCTTTATTTAAATGTCTAATATTTCTAATAACGAAGGAAAATCTTGAGAATCGAACAAACAAGAGATGACAATTTGAATGTTTGGTTCGAACGTGCATAAGGTAATCCACTATTCTGAGAAGGATACCTTGATGCAATTAGAAATTCAAATATTAAAATTGAAAAAACACAATTTTGAGAAGATGAAAAATAAATAAGATTGAGAGTGAGACTAACTGTAGCAGCAACATAGAGAGATTGTAGGGGATATTGATTGAAAGACTTTAGGAGTTAGAGGATGTGGATAGAGAGATTTTTGGATAAAAAACTGTGGCTGTAATGACATGGCACCTTCAAGCAATGTATGTTTTTGTGAACATTTCTTTAAAAAGAGAGCTCTTGTGCTGCTGAGGTGGCACTCTCTAGAGCCTCCCTCCATATTTCTTTAATATATATAATGGTAGACACTAAAATAATCATCATAAACGATCAAAAGGCCCAAAATTTGTTATCATGTGTGACGCTGCCAAGTTACACTGAGGATTAATCTATGAATACAACTTTAAATAAGAAAATATACCATTGTGATTATCTAGGAAATATCTTTCCGACGGTATCATATCAAATCCATTCACAATCATTTATCTTTTACGCTCTTGTGGGCCCTAAATTTTTTGAAAAGTTCAAATTTTTTATTCACCTATTAAATACCAAAACGTTTAATTTTACGTCTTAAACATTCATACATTTGAGGCATATATGTTAAATTATTGGGCGTAAGTGTGGCCCAATGGCCACAAGCCCATGTTGGTTCCCCACTTAAGAACAACTCACATAAAGACCCCAATAGTGCTAAGTTTCGTTAAAATAGATGTCTTTGGTGTTAACGGAAAGTTGTTAACCTAATAGATTGAGTTTCCTACGCTAAGAGGATTCTAAATCCTAATTAAATTAGGACTCCATGATGGGAAGGGAGTTGTCTTGAAAAACCTATATATAGGGTTTAGGGGTTCGAGCTACTCTCTACACAATACATTAGTTGCCCCATTGAGATCACGTAGTAAGGCCGTAATGGAGTAGTGATTGTGGTCATTGAGCCACACACAAGCCCAGTAATTCTAACAATATGAAGATTTTACACATGTAATCCAAATTGTTCAACATTTATCCAAGTGAAAATAGTGTTTCCAAACGGATGGGGCCTTTTGTTTCACATGTGTATATTTATATTTGAAAATTCTATAAATGTAAATCTTATTTTATATTCCGTGTTTTATAAGACAAACAACCTCTTACAATGTATTGAAGTTGATCATATATTCAAGGAATTAAGCAAAAATGCATCTCGATAAAAACTTAAATAAAGTGTAAGGAAAGACAGATGTACGGTGCCTTTTTTTCTTTTGTGGTAAGTTAGACCACTGATCAAGAGTAGTACTTTAAATTGAAGACTCATCCTTGAGCATGTATGTGCTACTAAGGTGCCAACACCACCCAACCATGACTTCACGATGGTGTTGGCAGATGCATTGTGCAATTGCTGGTTGCAAATAAAGTTGAGTAAATATGTAGAACTATTGAAGTTGACTCCAAATAAATGAGATGAAGTTTCAGGTATGAAACTTTCTTCCTTTAAAAACAAACTTTTACCGAACCTATCTGCAATAAATCAAAGTTCTTATGCCTACTACTCTTTGTAGTGGCACTTATCCCAATTTGACATGGGAATATATTTAACTTAGATGGATTATATTTAAAAAAGACAAAGAAAAAAAAATGCCCTCCAATTTGACATGGGAATATATTTAACAATCAAACCCCAACGCCACCCCCCACACCCCGCCCCCCGCGTTTTTTCTATGTACTTGGGTAAATCGGTAAATCCAATAGACTTTCTGTGGGTCACATCCCAATCCACTGCGTACTCTAGGAATCATGTAAATGGTACCAAAATCAACAAAAATAAATAATATAATATAATATCGAAGGCCATTTCGTATTTCCTGCACATTATGCACATATTCACTCTTTTCCAGCCTTAGATTCCCATTTCAAGAGATGACGGGGGTTCCAAAATATCTGAATGCCCCTCCATATTTCTCAAATAGAAAAATTACAATACACAGGCCCCACACGCATGTATAAATAGGTCCTTTGAGGGCCTCAACTTCATCAAGAAACTGATCCAGCTTTCTTGTGTTCAAAGTTTCATGTAAGCCATCCCTTCACAAGTTCACATTTCCATCCAAATTTTCAAATTGTTATCTTCCAACTCTCAGCTTAATCACGTCAAAACGCATTTCATTGGGGGAAATTCTAAATGCACTCACCCACTTTGCTGAGCCAACCCATATGCTGAGCTCACCTACAATAAAAATATAAAGTCTCCCTTTTTTGCTGAGCCCACCCACCAAAGATTACAAACGTGCCCTTCTTCTTCTCCTTCTCCTTCTCCGTCTTCCTTTCTTCCTTATTTCTGTCAACATTGAGAAAACAACGTCATTTCCGAGCCTTAAGTGAGTGAAACCTTTGAAGGCAGATCATCTTCTTCTCTTCTTTGTGAGCAAAGACAGATCATCTTCATCTCCCCAAGTACATCTACATCTTCAACTTCTTCCATTTTTGTTTTCCTCTTTGTTAATCTTTTTTCCAACTAAATAAACATGTAATTCAAATGGATTAAGTGCATGTAATTGGAATGGAGTGTGTGGGTTGCAATTGGGAGGAAAACCCAGTTGAATGGAAGGAAGAAGGGAAATCAGTGACGGTTGACATGCAAAATGAAAAACTTGATTCGCGTCCTTTATGGAAACGCAGATCCGTGCACATTTAAATGTGCACGACAATTTGATGAAGAGCAAAAAAAATTTGCACAGAGATTAAAATCCGTGCGTTGTGCATATGCACGGTGATTCAAATCCATGCAAATTGCATATGCACAAAGATTAAAACCCTTGCTTTTTGCATATGATAATGACCCTACCCCCACGACGGTGAGATTATTTAATTTGAGAACTTCCCCTTGATGGCATATGCATGCCTAACCCATTTGCTAAATTCATATCTTATTCTGCTGATACAGGTCCAACGAGCTGTGAACCATCTCCGTGCCACGATTGCGCGAACAACACAACTAGCTGACGTGTATTACAGTGCGTTACAAACTACACTCGAGATTCTAGAAGAATTGCCGGTTACATACAGGCGTTGTCTACAAGGACCGTAGTCGGGTTATATGGGTGTCAAGTATTTTGTTGGTTGACAGTTGAACTATGTATTATTTTTTGTGAATGAACTTTGATGTGGATTGAACTATTTACATGACATTGGATCTTCGAATGTACTTTTATTGGATAGTGGATGAAGTTATTTACCAATTTGTTTTTATAAGTATGCATGTTGATCAAAGTAGAAATGGTGATCCAAAACTTTGCATTAAGAATATAAAATGGTTTCGAAGGGAGATCTGGATGCAAAGATTACTTGGACAAAATGGTTTCCATTGACGAACCCAATTGCGAACACTTTGCGGGAAGGCACTGGAATCGAGGGTGACCTTAGAGGTAGGAAAGTAAGGCACTGATGCAGGGTTATGTGTATCAATGCAACATTATAAAATGATGCTATCAAGTGACCCATATCTGGAAATTTTGATTATAATTCAGTGCCATGTTTTTTTCCAACATCTCGTGTCCATTGGATAAGGGCATCTCGGCTTCTGAATATAGTGTCGGTGGTGAAGACGTTAGTAAAATCCAATAAGCACTCACTGACATCTGTAGAATCAACAGCTTGGAAAAAAAAAATCAGTGCTGGATAGCCCTGCTAAACCGCCAAACATCACACTGTTCAGCCAACATAAGATGAGCAATGTTGTATTGCACGAAAATATAGAGCCGTGCAATACACTTATGCATGGAAATCCGAAGCCTTGCAGTACACTTATATAAGGAAATCCAGAGCCGTGCAATACGCTTATGCATGGAAACCTAGAGCTGTGCAGTATACTGATGCACGACTTTATATTGTTGAGCATTACATGTGATGCGTAGTTCTACAAATCCATACAGGACGCGAATGAAGAAAAAAAATGAAAGCACGTATCAAAAAAACGATATATTCTCTTCATATATAGTCATTTGCTTGTCCATATTGAAGATGACTTCTCTAAAACACAATGTGGTGCCTAAGATTGGAGACGTGATAGCTTATATAAGGAAATGGAAAGTTGGGTTGGGAGATGAGTTCTTCCAAAGTGGGAGCTTTATGATAATGAAAAGAAGTAGAAGATGAAGTATATGATGTTGAAGGGAAATAAGTGAAGATGAAATCCTGAAGAGAGGAGGAAGATGAAGTGAAGAAGAAGAAAAAATCAGCTTAGGAAGAAGCAGATAGCTTGAAGAGAAGAGGAAGATGAAGGCAAGGGTATTTAGGGAAATTCACAGATGGGTATTCTTGGAATTAAAAAAAGATTTAAAATGTGGGTTGGCTAAGCAAAGTGGGTGGGTGTGTTTAGAATTTCTCCTTCATTGGACACCCAAGTTGGGTAGTTTCTTCAAATAGTACTTGTGAGTCTGGATTGTAATTGAGTTCTAATTTCTACTTCTCCAAAATCTTTTTAAAGGCCTGTTTTTGTTGGAAGATGACTTTGATATCACCTTGTTGGACAATGGGAGATGCACACTAACTACAGCTAAATGACAAATTGCACTAAGAACAAGAATCCACTTTATAAATTTTATACAAAAATGCTATTACAAAGACACACACTTTGAAGCCCACACACTTGCAAGAAGGAGACCCTCACTACACTTTCTCTCAATACACTCACTCACTTCAAGGAAGCACTCACTAAAATTTCTCACTACACACTGTGCTCTCACTTCACACTTTTGTTTGTCTCTCACTGGACTTGTGTTAAATAAGGCAATATCCCCATATTTATAGGTGTGGCCAGGTCGATGGAAGTGTTTCAAGTGGCTGGAAATAGCCCACGTGGCAGAATGCAACATCACACATGTAGTCGGTTTTGATTTCTCTAGAATGGGTAAAGTCGGTTTCTAGATTTATCTTCATGAGGAGGTGAGGTGATTGTTCTAGAAAAAAAGTGAGAAGTGTTTATGCATGTGGATTCTAGAAAAGTCAACAAGGGACAGATTGATAATTCCTTAAAAATGCAAAATTTCCTCATCATTTTAGAGTAATTAAGGACTAAATCTTCAAATCATGCACCATTTTAATAAAAAAATTATGATTTTATGTTTGTGAGCATCAAATTCTAAATTCATGTCAAAATTCATCCAAAAATTGCATTTTCACATAAAATCATGAATTTCTCTATTTTTGGCATTGAAAATCACAAATTTCTCATAACTTTTTATTCGCACATGAAATGATGAATTTTCTTTGTACCATTGATTTAATTGAAGAAAACTTGACAAAATGGGGAAATATTATGCATCTATTCGGTGTAAATTAGGGCCCGCATCTTGCAATATTCTTTTCCTACATAAATAAATAATTCTTCGATCATTGATTATACTATTTGTATTTTTGTAGGAAAAATCAATTTCTTGGGACCCGCAGAAAAGATGAATCAATTGAAGGATTAAAGAAGGAAATTCAAGAATCACACACACAAGTGGGGCCCATCATGTGTTCCAATTGCAAATACAAATATGAATTTCAGAGTTGGGATTATTTTAGCTAAGGTGGAGCCCATATTGTTGCAGAATTTCTGAAAAAAACCTAACCTCTTTGAGAGAAGATTCTTTGAGAATTCAAGATTTTAAATCAAAAGCAAAGAAGGCAAGACGATCAAGGAGTTCTAACGGCTAAGGGAGGAAAAAAAAAAAAAAAAAAGAGGAAATAGATAAGGAAAGAAAGTTTGAGTAAAGAAAGAAAGATTCAAAAGAATTGCAAATGAGGTGGAATTGCATTTTTAAGGAATTATCAATCTGTCCCTTGTTGACTTTTCTAGAATCCACATGCATAAACACTTCTCACTTTTTTTCTAGAACAATCACCTCACCTCCTCATGAAGATAAATCTAGAAACCGACTTTACCCATTCTAGAGAAATCAAAACCGAAAGGCAAGACGATCAAGGAGTTCTAACGGCTAAGGGAGGAAAAAAAAAAAAAAAAGAGGAAATAGATAAGGAAAGAAAGTTTAAGTAAAGAAAGAAAGATTCAAAAGAATTGCAAATGAGGTGGAATGTCAATGCATGAAGGTTTCCAGATTGCATGCCCATCTTGATTGCAATACAATTTCAAATTTCAGTTTTGAATAATCTCAAGAGAGAGGTGGGCCCAAGAGAGGAATTCGCATGAGAAATGAAGAATCCTATTTTCACTAGGATTGTGGGCCAACCCCTAGAAACTCTCTCAGAACTCTCCTAAATCCTATCCTAACTTAGAGATTAAGATAAGAACCCAAGCCATACCAAACAAAAATTCAAAAAAATCCACCAAAAGTGTTGGACGTGCAACACATTCCCCCACCCAAGTCTTGCACGCCAAAACCAACCTTGGAAATTAATGAAGGTTTTGTTTATTAATTTTTCTTGGCTTGCCACACAAAAACTCTCTCCAGGGCCCACTCATCATATGTATATATCTCCAACCACAAACTACCACTCCTCCATTCCACCTTAGACAACCAGCAACCTTTCCCCCTTTTCCATCACTTTTTTCTCCATCTCTCCCCTACCATCCTCACTCACCCAAGGCTTTCTCTAAGGCTACCACCACTTGAGTTCTTACGCCGCCACCGTCGCATCGCCGTTGTTATCGTCACTCCACCATCGGATCATCCTTGAAATCATCTTCCCTTGCTTGGATTTCAAATCGCGAAATGAGAGCAGGTTGGATTGTCGTTTGAGACCGCAAGTCCCTCTCCTCCATTTAGTGTTTCTTGTGTCTATGGTAATGTTGGATGCACTTTATTTTTATTAAAAGAACTTTGTAATGGTTAGTTGCTTGTAATGGATTTTTCATTAATAAATCAAGTTTATGGGGTCTTGGTCTTCACCAATGGGTTAACATTGAATTTTTGTGCGTAGTGACAGTGCGCACTTGGTGCGGTGGTCTTGATTTTTCTTGATGGCATCAAGCAAAGTGATTCTTGCAAAGTTTTAGAATTAAAATCCAATTTCTTTATTCTCTGATTTTTTTTTTTTTATTTTATACATCTTAACAATTATTGCAATTGGTTTGGCTAATAATTCTTATGGTGATGCAGTGGTTAGATTAGGTTTCTAGATTAGGATTTTAATTTTCTTTGGTTGTAATTAATTCTTCAGACTTGTAATTCATTTTTTTTTAGTAGGACGTTTGATTTGTATAGTTTTTTTTAGGCTAGAATTAGTTTTTTTTAACAGGACAGGTTTTGCGATAAATAACTCTCCGTGGATCGATCCGGTTTCACTGGTTATTATTACAATCGCGGCCTTGCACTTGGGGCTACGATCAGAGATACATGTAGAGTCTTCTAGATGATGTCATGGTGCAGTGTTTTGCCCAACATTCTCCCCCTCAAACACTGACACTCTTAGTCTTCTAGATTGAAGCTATCTTCATGCCAAGCTTTTCTCTTAACCTTGTGAAGGTGTCGGTTGGCAAAGCCTTAATGAAAATGTCTGCTACTTGCTCTGTAGTGCTGCAGTACTCCAGCTTCGCTATCTTCTGTTTTACATTATCTCTTATGAAATGATATCTGATGTTAATATGTTTACTATTTCCATGCTATATAGGATTCTTAGCAAGTTCAATGGTAATCTTATTATCCACATGTATAGTTGTGGATTCATCTTATTAGTGATTGAGTTCTTCCAGGAGGTTTCTCATCTATATAGCTTCGTAGACTACTGCTGACACTGTTACATACTCAGCTTCACATGTTGATAAAGCTGCAATGCTTTGTTTCTTGGATACCCATGTGAAAGCCATTGATCCAAGATAGAACACATACCATGTAGTACTCTTTCTTTCATCTTGATCACCTTCCTAGTCACTATCCGAGTATCCATATAATTTTGCTTCGTCGCCAAAGCCGTAGAAAAGACCAAGGTTATTGGTACCTTTGATGTACCATAAGATTTTTGTCGCTGCGACCCAGTGCGACTCTTTTGGCCTTTCCATATATCGGCTCAAAAGTTTGACACCATAGATAATGTCTGGCCTTGTGATTGTAAGATACCTTAAGCTTCCAATTAGGCTTTTAAATAATATCGAATTAATGTCTCTTCATTCTCCTTCTTTCGTCAGTCTCAGACCTGTTGTTACAGGCGTGCTCACAGGATTGCAGTTGCTCATTCTGAATTTTTCAAGGAGTTCTTTAGCATATTTTTTCTGTAAAATGGAAATACCATCTTCTTGTTGCTTGACCTCTATACCCAGAAAGAAGGACATTAGTCCATAGTCGATCATCTCAAACTCCTTGAACATAGCATGCTTGAATTCTTTGAAAATCTGGGGACTGTTCCCAGTGAATAGTAATTTATCAACATAAAGGCATGCTGTGAGTATTTGTCTTTATGTAGACTGAATGCTCATACAGGCATTTGGAGAAGTCATTTTCCTCTAGATAGCTATCTATACGAGCATTCCATGCTTGTGGGGCTTGCTTTAGCCCGTATAAAGCTTTTTTTTAGTGATATACCTTTTGCTCCTCTCCTTCTACTATAAAGCTTTCGGGTTGTTCTATATATACTTCTTCATCGAGTAAGCCATTTAGGAATGCCAACTTAACATCCAGTTGGTAGATTTTCCAACTATGATGTTCTGCAAGAGAGATAAGCATTCTTACCATATTAAGTCAGGGCAACAGGAGCAAAGACCTCTTCATGATCCACACTGTATTGATGTTTGTAGCCTTTAGCTACGAGTCTCACTTTGTATCAATCAATCTCTCCATCGACCGTGCACTTGATCTTATATACCCACTTGACACGAATAGCTTTCTGGCCTGAAGGGAGTGTAGTAAGCTCCCAAGTGTCGTTCTTCTCGATGACGTGAATCTCTTCTTCCATGGCTTTTCTCAAATAATCTTCATTTACTGCTTCTTGGAAGGTAAGAGGCTCATGATGAGCATAGAGACACAAGAGGTTGGTCTCTTCAATTTCTTCGTAGATATCTCTTTGGCTACTCATTTTGATTGGTGTTATGGATGAGGAAGAGCTTCGAGCTAATGAGCCACTTGCAGATGATCCATCTCGTCCTTCAGGACTCCTTCGAAGTGATGATCTTGCACCTCGAGATGCTGCGTCATCTTGCTGCGGGCCTTCATTATTTTGAGGATGCGTTTCTTGTTCTTTTATTTCAAGAGACTTTTCTTGGGATGTGTTTTGTTTGTTCCATCTCCATGACTCTTCTTCACTAAAGACTACAACTCTACTTACCACCACCTTTTTAATAAGTGGGTTGTAAAGTGTATAGGATTTAGACTCCTCACTGTATCCAATGAAGATACACTTTTCTCCACGATCATCAAGCTTCTTCCTCTTTGCCTCTGGTACTTGGGCATATGCAACACACCCAAATATTCTTAGATGGGCCACACTTGGTTTGTGACCGCTCCACACCTCTTGTGGTGTCTTATTCTTGACACTTTTTGTAGGACATCTGTTGAGTAAATAGGCTGTACACGCAGCTGCTTTTGCCCAATATTCTTTTGGTATACCTTTTTCTTTGAGCATTATCCTTGTCATATCGAGGATAGTGCAGTTTTTCCTTTCCGCCATTCCATTCTAATGCGGCGTATAAGCAGTTGTAAATGTTGCCTGATGCCCCACTATCTGTAGTACTCTTGAAATTCTTTTGAGGTGTACTCCACACTTCTTTCAGATCTAAGTGTCCTAATCTTACAACCACTTTCTACTTCTACACAGGCTTTGAAATTCTTGAATGTAGTGAAGGCTGCAGACTTCTCTTTGATGAAGAATACATAGAGTCTTCTACTGAAGTCGTCAATAAAGTGATAAGGTATCTATTACCTTCAAAAGAAGGTGTCTCCAATGGTCCACAAATATATATGTGAACCAACTGAAATGGCGCTTTTGCTCTCCATGACTTCCCTACTAAAAATGAATTCCTTTGTTGCTTGCCAAGTGTACATGCTTTACATACATGCTTGGGCTTTTCGATGGTAGACAAGCCTTGCACCATGTTTGCAGTGGATAATAGCTTGAGCCCGTTGAAGTGGAGATGCCCATATCAAAGATGCCATTTCTATGACTCATTGTTTATAAGTCCGTAGAAGCACTTCTCTAGCCTTGCGTTAAAATAGAGTGGGAACATGCGATTCTTCACCATTTGGACTCGGGCTATATGCCCCCCATGTACATCTCAATGACAAAGAAAGATTCTCCATGTGTATTACATACCCCTTCTCTAAGAGTTGCCCAAGACTAAGGATGTTACTTTTCATGTTGGGCACGTAATACACATTTGAGATATATGCAGGCACACCATCTTTCTGAGAAATCTTAATATTTCCATTACCTCGCACAAGAAGCTTTAATGAGTCACCGATACTTACTTTGCCGCTGACATCCTTTGCAAGCTCTTCAAAGAGTTCCTTTTTCCCGTACATGTGGTTGCTCGCGCCGGAATCCAGGTACCGGACATTTTCTTGGCTACCATAGCCTTCCTCTTGTGCTAGGAGAACTATGGAGACTTCTTTTTCTTCATCTCTTGCTTCTACGAAGTTTTACTGCTTGTCCCGTTCCACAAGTTTGCTCCAACACTCAGAGGCATAGTGCCCAAACTTGTTGCAGTTATAGCATTGGACACTCCTTAAATTACCACGACCACATGTGAATCCACCTCACCAGCTCCTCTTCTGCGATTGTTGGAGCTCTTTAATTGAGATTGCCCTTGGCTTTGAGTATTTGCTCCCCTTTTACCTCTACCACGATTGTCATTGGTGCTACCACACGCCCGGCTTCAAACTTCCATGACCGGGGTTTTGCTCACTTAGAGTCAATTTTGACTCTAGTGCTTGTTCCAAGACCATAGAGCTACTATTCCTTTGCATACGTTGCTCATGGACTTGGAGTAATCACATTAGTTCTTCTATTGAGAGAATCTCTAAATCTTTGGACTCTTCAATAGCCACAACCACATGCTTAAACTTGGTTGTGAGGGATCGCAAGGCTTTCTCTACTACTCAGATGTCTTCCATCTTTTCACCATTTCTCTTCTACTGATTAACTATTACTAACAATCACGAGAAATAATCAGAGATACTCTCACCTTCTTTCATGTGAGCAGCTTCAAACTCTGGTCAGATGGTCTGCAGACGGACCCTCTTGACCTGATCAACCCCTTTGAAGATGGTACTAAGAGTCTCCCACGCCTTCTTGCTCGATGTCGCTTCAGTGATCTTCTTAAATGTTGCTCCATCTACCCCTTGATAGAGTATAAACAAAGTCTTCTTGTCTTTCTTCCTTTGATCCTTGAGGGCAGTCTTCTACTCCATAGTGTAAGCAGCTTCTTGGTCTGCAGTGGGCTCCACGTATATCCTTCTATGACAATCTCCCATAGATCCTGCAATCCAAATAGCGCCTTCATTTGGATACTTTAGTTCTGATAGTTCTCCTTCGTCAGGTTCAGAATTTGGGTTTGAACCAAGCTCGAGGCTATCTCTGCTTGTAGGGGAACTTAGTCCTGATACCACTTTGTTGGAAGATGGCTTTAATATCACTTTGTTGGGCAATGGGAGATACACGCTAGCTGCAACTTAATTACAAATTGCACTAAGTACAAGAACCCACTTTATAAATATTATATAAATACACTATTACAAAGGCACACACTTTTAAGCTTACACACTTGTAAGAAAGAGACTCTCACTACACTTCTCTCAATACACTCACTCACTTCAAGGACGCACTCACCAAAACTTCTCACTACACAGTGTGCTCTCACTTCACACTTAACGCTTCTGTATGTCTCTCACTTGACTTGTGTTAACTAAGGCAATGTCCCCATATTTATAGGTGTGGCCAGGTCGGTGGAAGTGTTTCAAGCGGCTGGAAATAGCCCAAGTGGCACAATGCAACATCACACATGAAGACTGTTTTGATTTCTCTAGAATGGGTAAAGTCGGTTTCCAGATTTATCTCCATTAGGAGGTGGGGTGACTGTTCTAGAAAAAAAGTGAGAAGTGTTGATGGATGTGGGTTCTAGAAAAGTCAAACAGAGGAGAGATACTTGTAGAGTCTTCTAAATGATGTCACAGTGCAGTGTTTTGCCCAACAGTTTTTACTGGCATTTCTACTCTTTTGGCTCTTTTGTGTTGTTAAGCAAATTTCTATTGGATTGTTTTTCTTAACCTTATTTCTTGTGAATTGTTTTGAAGGAAAGAGAGAGAGAGAGAGAGAGAGGAGGTTCCTTGAACATTAGAATGGACCAGATAGAGAGGTTGATAGGGCAGAATGGCCTCGTGATCTTTACCAAGAGCTCATGTTGCATGTGCCATTCTATGAAGACATTTTTCAATGATTTCGGGGCCAACGCGGTGGTTAAAGAACTTGACAATGGCTCAGTTGACAGGGAGCTGGAGTGGGCACTCATCAGACAATTGGGATGTAATCCACCTGTACCTGTGGTGTTCGTAGGTGGTAAGCTGGTGGGAACTACCAGTGATGTAAATCGACTTCATATTGAAGGTAAACTGATTCCAATGCTAATAAGAGCTAGAGTTATATGGTTGTGCAATCCAAATCAAAGCCAAAGTCTGCTCTGATGGCATGTTACGTATAAAAGAGTTGAAACCTTCTTCCTAGAGATGAGAGGGATAAGAAAGATATGAAGGATATAAGAAAGATGAAGAGCAAGGGAGTAGGTTTTTTGTTTTACTTGTACTTTTTTTTGGTCAACGGTTTTACTTGTACTTGGATTTTGCATATGGTAGAGTGTATCGTATCTCTAAACTAGGGAATGATAATAAAAGAAGATATTTACGAGTGTTGTATTCAAATGAGCCTAGATTTTCAAATATGACGACTGGAGACAACAAGAACATGGATAAAATGTCCACAAAATCAGTTGCACTTTAACGTTACAGGGTGTCCAAGTACTGTTTCGCCGATCTGATGGTCAGACCCTTTGGTTGAAATCATCAGCCCCTCGAAAGTTTGACTTTTCTAACTACTTGAATGGATGCTGGTTCCAAAAAAATAATGCAGCGGAATAAAATCAAAGCAAACTAGTAAATAGATCTATCATTCACACACCACAAAAAAGCAGACAGAATCTCTTACGTGGAAATCCTTAATAGAGAGAAAACCCACAATATGAAAAATCAATCACTATTGAACGATTATAAGATATACTCACTGCTTCCTTTCCCAATCAGTACGTCGATGTAAGCAGTGTAGTTGTTCTTGCACGACTCCTCGCTACTATGACAACTCGCTGCACACCGCTTATCGTGCTTAATCCTCCAACAACACTTTGAGAACCAAGATGCTCAGATCTTCTATAAGAAAGTAAAAGCAACAAACATTTTAGAGCAGCTCTTCAGAAATAACCCCTGGGTATTTTTCATTATCAAGTTAGTAAGGGGATTAACTAGGTATTTTTCATTATCATTTATGAATCTAACCCCTATAACTGCTGCTATACCTTTGCATCTCTTCTTACAGGTCCCTTTGCTGAAAGTGATGACCAATTTATTAAAGTTTACCATCTGCCCCGATATATCACAATATTCTTCCAACACATCCTTAATTTCTCGAGCCTCTAACAATGTAGCCCTTGAGAAGATAAAGCTATTATTGACAAAGAAAAAGTGTGATGTACTAGGGGTTCTCCTAGCAATTTTAATACCTTAGATATCCCCCTCGGTTCGATAAGTCCTCAATATCTAGAATTAAAAGATAAAGAGATAGAGGATCCCCTTGTCTAAACCCTCTTGAAGGAATAAAGTTGGCAAAGGGTGATCCATTCAAAAGAATGAAGTAAGAAATTGATCCCATGCATCCTCTAATAATTTGAATAGATTCAGTTTGGAAGCCAAAAGATTCTAAGGTCTCATGAATAAAATCCCACTTCATCCGGTTGTGGGCTTTGGACAAATCAAGTTTCAATTTCTTATTCTTCTTTTTAAAGGAGTGAAGAATCTCATGCACGATAAAGTAGTTATCTGTAATGTGTCTTCATTCGATGAAGGCACTCTAATAAGGACCTATATGATTTTGATGGTGCTCGTTCTCCTATCTATCCTATTAATCTTCCTCGTATTAATGGCGATAGAGTGGAAGAACTTTGTGTCTCCATCTCTCTCCTTTAGCCGCACTTCCCTTGATTTCTGTCTCCACATGTCGTTCCAATCAGTTTTTACCCAAAATCAAGGTAAAAAAGATAGACCAATCAGAGTGAGTTTTGGGTTACATCTCCACGTTATATTCTTTTTCCCCACGGCCTTTCTATTTTGGCTTCATCTAAACTAAATATGCCAATGAATATTTTTGAAGAATTCAATACCAAGCAAACGAACAGACATTGTAGTGTATTGGTTGGCTGATCGACTGATTAACCTATATGTTCCTGAGAACTCCTAAAGTTGTCATGGCCAGTCTTCTAATGCAAAATAACAACAAATTCCAACACTGCACCGATCAAGCAATCTAACACTTCATAATAATTTTGACTTTCTGATTTTTTATTCAAGATATTTTGTAGTTCATATAATATTCCATGAACTGATAGTCGGATACATATCAGTTTCAAGAGGTGTTGATAGTTGATACACCAACTGAAACCATTATTTTGGACTATCAAAAAGAAAACGAAAACTGACACTTATCCATAATGTAGGTTATCCAAACTCATTTTCCCTGATTTATTCGTAGAGTCATTTGCACCTGCTTGTTAGGAAAACTAGCAGCTCAAATGAGACATGTTTACGCATAAACTAAGTTACTCATGCTCCATCAACAAGATAAAACTGAAAACATATAAGACCTCACTTCATTGGATATTTCGTTTTTCTCGTAACTGCCCAGGGATTGATCCATAATCTCTCTTTATGTAAGCAAGCATCTTTTCCCATGCGAGCGGACATTATTTGTTGTTATTGTAAATATATAAAACTCGCCCAAAGAAGCCAAAGATTCCAAGATTGGATTACAATTTTGTATCTACAGTGGGCTGATCAGATCAATTGTCTTGATTAGCAATCACCAGCCTTCCACGTGCGGACATAAAAACATTAAGAAAATTCCACTCTGCCTTCAATGCAGGAGCAGGACCCTGTAATCTTTATTATCTTAATAAGTGGCGAGAAATTAGTGGGGTTTGGATTAATCAATCTTTTGTATTGGATTTCACCGTAATCTTTTGTAGTTAACGGTTTTTGAGGAGGATATACCAACAGAATCCCCAGCTTTCTTTATGTTTTCTTGTGACTAATTTAGGAAGATTCTACTCGCACACATAATTTTCTTTTTCCGACACAAATTCTCTTTACACACATCACTATAATTAAAAAATTATATTACTTTTTTTCCACACACACAAAAAATCTCCAAATTACCCATCCTTCCATTTTCCTCTTTCTACCCACACACATCCTCTTCCCTTTCTTCCCACACACAAATCACAACCGGACATCTCCACATCTCCGGCATCTCGGTCTCTCTGGCATTCCTCCTGCGTTTCCAGTCCTCTACACCATCTCATCTTCCAAAGGTAAATGTTTCTCTCCACTATTACCATTTCATTCTTCTTCCACATTTGTTTTTTACCATTTCATGCACCTTAGATTACCTTTTTTAATGAAAACTTATTATGGGGGATAGATTCGCATTCAATGTAAGCTTTCACAAACAATGGTAGTATTTTTTCAAGCATTTGGGCTGACTTTAATGTCTCATCGCAGCAGAAACCATGAGTGCTCAGTACTGTACTTCCGAACATACAATATATGTTCGCTAATGTACATCCGAACATGTGCATTCGGTTCAGACCTGAAAGATCATACATATCGGGACCTGCAACTCGTTCCACGCGAGAAAAAAATTAAAAAAATTGGCAAAAATAAGAAAAAATAATAAAGAAGCGAAGGAAGATGGAATGAAAAAAGGCACCATTTGATAGTTGATTTCTTCCTTCATTGCACTAGAAAGCCTTAAAGATGGAATGAAAAAAGATCAAGTACAAGAAGAAAGAAAGATAAATGAGATGAAGGAAGATGAGTTACCCAAGAGCAGAAAATAGAGGAAGATGAGTTGCCCAGAACCGTTGTGTGAATGAAGTGGAGAGAAGTGGAGGGTGAGATGGGTGGGAGAATGGAACAAGGAAGAAGATGAGCTTGTGTGTGCAAAGAAAAAATATGTTTTGTGTTTTTGTGGGATAATGGGTATTTTGGTCATTTCATAAAGGGGTAAAAAAGTAATTAAAAAAAAGACAAATTCCTTGTGTGGGAAAAGTTAAAATTTGTGTGCCAATAGAATGAACCCTAATTTAATGGCTGATATACCAAAATAACCACTCTCTTTGCAACCATTTTACACCTTGCACTCTCTCTCCAATGCATTGCAACTCTCCAATCTCCCATTGGATTTTACCAAAAAAAAATCTACCACCGGAACCTAGGGTAGGGTAGGGTAGGGTAGGTTGGGTTGGGTTGGGTATGAGCAGTGGCAGAACCATGCTTTTCGTTTGAGGGGGTGCAGACCATAATAGGTAATTTGGTTTTGGGGCAAACCAAAGATTTAAAGTGGATTTTGAGGGCAGACCCATGATTTTTATTGGGTTTTTGGAAGTAGTTCATGGGTGCGATCGCAACAACACACCTATACTTCTGGGTCCGCCCCTGTGTATCAGTTGGGTTAATTTTGGCTAACATATTCCCAACCCGTTTATTAATTAGGTTGAAAGTGTTAGCCAAACCGAGTCATGAAGATTAAAGGGTCGACCCCAACCCTACAAATACAATAGCATGTGAGGCTAGAATTCAACTGGTGGGTCGAAGTTCAATAAGTCAGATATGGATCAGATTAGGATTAATTGGTAGGTTACATTGCTAAGTAGGGGAGGCAATGGGCCAGGTTGATCACTTTGGGTAACTTGTATTATTGGGTTGGGCTGGTATTGGGTTGGTAGTTTGTTCTAAAGCTCAAATCGGCCTATTCATTAATTGAATTGAAAATCTTCAGCTGAATCCAACAAGAAGAAATAAAAAAAAGGTCAACACAAACCATGAATTACTGGGTTGAGTGGGTAGGCTGGGTCGGAAATTGCCACCCCTAAATTTAAGTCCTAAAGCTTTAATTTTGGGCCATAATTAGATGGGTGGAAAAGAATGTGAAAAAAGTTTAGTTTAATGGAATGGCATTAAATTTTAACTAAGTTGGTTTTGATTAAAGTATTGTTTTCTATTTTTTCCCCAAGTATAGGCCCTTTTCAAACCCTGTAATTCCTAAAGTAATGGATCTTCCCTCTTCTGTGTGGAAATTGGACCCAACTCACAAGGGTTTGAGTATGGACCCAATGGTGATTTCAAGGACCAAACTCGATTCCATATCTGAGCTTGCCTACTTACAGTTGGTGGGAGGCCCACTCCACTTGATAAACTCTCGAGCTCCCAATTAAAGGCCCAAGTCTGATAATAATTGAACTTTGGGTCAGAGCCTGATTTAAAAAGAATGTTGGGCTCTAGATCCTGTTCGGCCCACTGAACAATTCCAATCTGATCACATCAGATTTGCGCTCAACCCAGCATCCCAATTCCCATGGGTCCCATGACTGCCCTATTTTTAAATCTTTATACAGATTGGACTGATTGGAGCCAATGTTCTGTTTACAGATAAAAAGGGAAAATTGGTGTTCAGACTCCTTGGGAATTTCATTAGTCATTTCCTAATTTGCATTGGCAACGTGGGTCATGGGTAAAGACACAAGTAGTGTGGCATTTTTGCAAATCTTAGAACATTGGAGATCCTTAGTGTCATATTAGTACTAATACATTGGTTAACTCATAGCTGACTTTTTTTACTTTACTACAAGGAGTAGAAAAGTGTAGTAGTTTGAAAGAGCACCCCAAACTTTAGCTCCTTTTTAGAGATCTTGTGCATGAGAAAAGTAATAATAAGCCATTTGTTTGGTATGTGATAAGTGGTAATTGAATGGTGTTGATGGTGCTGAAATCACACATGGACGATCCAATGGGCCCTACATCAACTCCCAAAAGTCGTTTAATAAGAAAGAAATTAGAGTTTTAATTGTTGTTGCATCTTAATAAAGTGTGGTGCCATGTATCATGAATCCATGGGCAAGGTAGATTTTATATGATTTCATTCACTGTCTTTTAGCTTATCTTGACAGATGTTGCAATCTTATAACTAATTTGGATTGTTCACATGATTTACACGTGATCTAATGAAATAAGAGCGAGTTTTCTTTTTGCTTCGGGCACAGTAGTAAAAATTTGTTTACTTTTAGTGTGCGAGATTTATGGCTGCTTATGATTAATTGTTGCTAATGATTAATCGGTTAGGAGGTCATGTATTTAGTTTGATTGGCTAACTATTCCTACCAAAACCTCAATGTGTTAATAAAGGTAATATAAAAACTTTTCAATACTCTCTTGGGTGGAGCCCACTCCTCAACATCTTGCTCTAGGGACAATGAGGAATTCTTAGATCCACTGATTTCACAAAAATTGGTCACTGGTCACAAACGTGGCTTAAAACTAATACAAATTTGTGAAATATATAATTATATATTTGTTTGTATATGTCCTAAAGATACACTCACAAATTTATATATTTTTATATATCATCAATTCAATGATGTATAAAGCTTTTATTGGCTATAAACTAAAGCTAGTTTTTGGACTTGATTGGATCGAGCCGATCACAAACTATATATGCTGCAGTCATTTAGATTAGCACCATAGTATAATCTTACAAAATCATTTATCATAATGCAACATTAGTGTTAAAATTCATATTAAATTGGAGAAAAAAAATCCAAAGATCAAGATGTACTTCATTATTAACATGAATCCTAAGATCGTGAACAGCATGATAATCACGTGTAGGATTTAATCTTAAATAAATTAAAGAGTACCTCCAGACATCTTGACGTAGAGAGCTTTCCGATCCTGCAGTCTGGTGCTGTTGCTGTGATCCGTCGAGGAAGAGGCAAGGTGAATGGTTTCGGTTTCTCTCTCCTTGCCTATAAACCCTAATATGTTGAGTTTCGTAAGAGAGTATTTGTGATGGACGAAATACTCTATTTTATAGGTGAAGAGAGGACCGAGTTTCCAATTAGGGTTTCCTTAGATTTAATCTCAACCGTCCATCAAGGTAGAGAATATTATGGAATACATCCCATTAAGAAACCGTTTTAAGTAAGTAATAGCATATATCCTATTGAAAATGGAATTCCTATAATGACCACAATTCGGGAAAGGGAAGGACTTGTGGTCTAAGTAATGGACCTAAAGGTAATTTTCTTACAGTCTCCTACTTGATTGATAGGAAGATCCTTTAGTGGTTTTCATGCTAGGAATCATAAGGCGCACATTATATGCTAAACACTACGTTAGTCGGTTATCATAAGTGTCTTGGCTATTTCAGTGGTCAAGAGGAGTCATGGCGTGCACACATTATTTTGCAACATGCTTACTTCCATATACTACGTCATTGACAACCTTCATAACTAGACCGTAAAAGGAGATTTACATAATGGTCTCATAATGTCATTGTATAAAGACTGTTTCTGTTTATCATTCATCCAAACATAAATATGTACACAATGGAAAAACAGAAATAACAGATGTAGAGTTGCATTAAGAGCTCAAAAAACGTCAAATACAAGTACAGGAATTAAAAGGCAGAAAATGATAATTAAGAACTATCGGCAAGACCTATGCTTTCAGTGTGTCCCTGAAAGGTCTTTGGAGGTAGTCCTTTTGTGAATATGTCTGCGACCATGAAATCTGTACGTATAGACTCAATGACAAATTTCTTTAATCTAACATCTTGCTTCAGTGATAGATATTTAAGGTCCATGTGTTTGGCTCTCTTAGATATCCTGTCATGCTTGGAGAAGAAGGTTGCAGCGTCATTGTCACAGTAAATAGTTAATGGCTTAGAGAAGAAACTCAAAGCTCCAAACTGAGAGATAAAATTACGCAACCATGTGCCCTGAATTGCAGCCTCGTAACATGCCACATATTCGGCCATCATGGTGGAATCGTAAAGCAACTCGGATTTCTGACTTTTCCATGAGATGGCACCTCCACAAAAGAGATACACATAGCCAAGAGTGCAAAGTTTGGTGTCAGGACATCTAGCAAAATCTGAATCTGAATAACCAGTCACCTGTAGGTGACTTGATTTTCTGTATGTGAGCATATAATTCATTGTTCCCTTAAGGTATCTCAGTACTTTCTTTGCAGCTTTCCAATGAGCGATTCCTGGGTTACTTTGAAATCTACTCAGCATGCCAATAGCATGACTAATGTCGGGTCTCGTACAGACCTGTGCATACATCAAACTCCCTACGAGAAAAGCATAAGGATATTTTTCCATTTCGTTACGTTCCAATTCGTTCTGTGGACACTGCGTAAAATCAAGCTTGTCCCCTTTATGCAGCGGAACAGGAGTAGAGGAACATGTCATCATGCCAAATCTCTTTAGAACTTTGTCAATATATGCTTTCTGAGACAATCCCAAAACACCAAGTGATCGGTCACGAAATATTTCGATTCCTATCACATAGGAAGCCTCACCCATATCTTTCATTTCAAAGTTCTTAAAGAGATAATCCTTTGTTGCATGTAATAAACCAAGGTCGTTACTAGCCAATAATATGTCATTAACATACAGAACCAAAAATATGAACTTACTCCCACTGATCTTGAGATATATGCAAGGGTCAACTATGTTTTCTTTGAAATCGAAGTTAGTAATGATTTCATGAAACTTTAGGTACCATTGCCTCGAAGCTTGTTTCAGTCCATATATGAATTTCTTAAGTTTGCAGACCATGTCTGCCTGACCTTCAATTATGAAGCCTTCAGGTTGACGCATGTAGACTTCTTCTTCCAAGTCTCCATTAAGAAAGGCAGTTTTCACATCCATTTGATGTAACTCGAGGTCATAGTGAGCTACTAATGTCATGATAATTCTAAGAGAATCCTTCCTGGACACAAGGGAAAAAGTCTCAGTATAATCAATGCCTTCTTTCTGATTAAAACCTTTGGCAACAAGTTGGGCTTTATGTCGTTCAATATTGCCTTTGCAGTCGCGTTTGGTCTTGAAGACCCATTTACTGCCAACTGGTTTGTGTCCTGGTGGCAATTGAACAACTTCTTATACTTGATTTTCATCCATAGATTTCAATTCATCCTTCATGGCATCAATCTATTTACTAGAATTACCATCCTTAATGGCTTGTGAATAAGAAACCGGGTCTTTAATTGTCCATTCTGCAGATTCTACTTGGTAAAGCATGTAATCATCGGAAATAGCTGATCTCCTTTGTCTTTGAGACCTTCTTAATGTTGGTTCCTCTGGTGCATTATCCATATGTTCATTGGCGATAATCTCATTATGGAGTTGTTGATCATTTATTGAGTTTTCCTCATTGTTAAATGCTTCAACAAGAGGAGGATTTCCAATATCTTTCGGAATAGAGGGTAAAGAGGCATGTACCCTGATTTCCTGAATGATCACATCTTGAGGTTTATCACTCCCACTAATTTCGCCTTTCTGAAAGAATCTAGCATTACCGGTTTCAAAAATTCTCGTACTATGGTTAGGGCAGTAAAACCTAAATCCTTTGGACTTTTTTGGGTAACTGATGAAGTAACCGCTGATCGTTTTAAGGTCCAATTTCTTTTCATGTGGATTGTAGACTCTAGCCTCAGCTGGGCAACCCCAAATTTGGAGATGTCGTAAACTAGGTTTCCATCCTTTCCATAGTTCAAAAGGTGTCTTTGGAACTGCCTTACTGGGAACTCTGTTCAAGATATAAACAGCTGTGCGTAGAGCATCCATCCACAAGGATATAGGTAAGTTAGCATGACTCATCATGGATCTAACCATTTCCATGAATGTACGATTTCGCCTTTTAGCTACACCATTCTACCATGGAGAACCAGGCGTTGTGTATTGAGCAATAATTCCAAGCTTTTGGAGAAGTTTTACAAAAGGTCCAGGGTGTTGTCCTGTTTCGTCATACATTCCATAAAATTCACCACCTCTATCTGACCTTATGATTTTCACTTTTCTGTCTAGTTGCCTTTCGACTTCAGTAATGAACACTTGTACAGCATCCACAGACTGAGATTTGTCATGCAACACGTATAACTAATAATAATGTGAGTAATCATCAATAAAGGTAATGAAGTACTTTTCTCCTCCAAAGGTTGGAACATCAAAGGGTCAGCAAATGTCTGTATGAATGATTTCAAGAAGCTAAGTACTTCTTGTGGCTCCTTTCTTTGTGTGTTTTGTTGTTTTGCCTTTAATACAATCCACACATTCGTTAATATTAGTAAAATCTAGATCCGGAAGGACACCATCTTTTATTAATCTTTTGATTCTTTCACTGGATATGTGACCCAGCCTTTTATGCCACAAGAAATAAGAGTCGTTTTTAGATGACTTTCGTTTAGTTTCCTTAGAATGCAGGGTAAGTTGGGTCTCAGCAAGTTGACTATCAAGATGAAACTTGTATAGCCCATCAATCAAAATTCCAGAACCAATACGACTAGAATTGTTAAATAAACTGAAATTACCATTTCCGACTTCAAACGAGTAACCAACTTTATCAAGTGCGCTTACAGGAACCAAATTACGGGAAATAGACGGAATATAAAGAGTTTGACATAAGTTTAACACATAACCACTATTTAAAACAAGACGAAAAGTTCCAATAGCTTCAACTGGAGCTTTGTCTTTGTTTCCCATGAAAAGGAAGTTCTCACTTGGGTTTATGGTTTGGATCGTAAGGAATCCTTGCATTGCATTGGAAACATGAATATTAGCACCAGTGTCAATCCACCAAGTATCAGAAGGAACATAAGCAAGATTTGATTCGAAATAACTTACGAAACCCATAGGGTTATCTTTCTTTTTGAACCATTCTTTACATTTAATGCTGTCTGCCTGAAAATGTCTAGGTTTCTTGCAAAATCTGCATACGTTGTCCTTCTTTTTCTTCTTAGGGTTCTGACTAGCCTCATTAGATCTGGGTGGTGCCCTTTTCTGGCCTAAATTTTGCTTTCTCCCAGCTTTGTGTCCAGCTCCTTGAACAAGATGAGCTACTTTAATATCTTGTTGGTTCAGCCTGGCCTCCTCTTGAACCAGTTTGTTAGCCAATTCATTTACTGTCTACTTGTCCGTAATAGTGTTGTAGTGAATTTGAAAAGGCCCGTACTGAGGAGGTAAACTATTTAGGATAAATTGGACGAGAAAGGCCTCATCCACTGATAGTCCCAAATCCTTTAGTTTAGCTACAAGGTTGGTCATCTCAATGACGTGCTCATGCATTGAGCGAGTACCATCAAACTTCATGGTTGTAAGATCTGCCATTAGTTTCCCAGCAAGGGATTTGTCTGCAGTCTTAAACCTATCTGTAATGACCTTCATATAGTCCTTAGCATTCTCAGGTGTAGGAAGGGATGTTTTGATGTTGGCAGCAATAGTCATTCGCAAAAACATAGTGCTTAGTCTGTCAGACGTCTCCCAAGCATTAAAGATGGTCTTTTCCTCAGGGGTACTTGTTTCAGTGAGTGAAGCTGGCTTATCTTTAAGAAGAGCCATATCCAGTTCAAGTACCCCCAATGTGAACTCAACTTGCTCTTTCCATTCTGAAAAGTTGGTTCCATTGAGCTTAGTGACAGAGGTAGCATGCGAAGTCAAATTAGTGGATGCAATAACTGCAATAGAGATATAACAATAAGATTTCAATTAAAATAAGACAACACATGCATAATATATGAATATATATGACATAAAATTGAGGTGCTCCTGTGGGTAGTCACCATAATTTCTACACATTATACCATCGAAGGTCGTCATATTCAAGGTGGTGTAAATGAGTGATGTTACTCTTAATTAGGACAGGTAAGATATCTGTGGATATCTTTGGTCTACATATGAACAAACACTCCTTAATTATTGTGCAATCGCATGAATATAATCCGCCTGTGGGCGACTAAAAGCTTCATGCGCTTGAGCAATATGTAATGTAAACATCATGATGGCACGATTAGGGCCAAATTTCAGTGTTAAATTGTTAGGGTCACTGTGGTGAGACCTAACCCTAAGCATACAACTTTGGTGCTTAATATGAATAGAAATATTATATATCGCATTCATTCATAATAGATCATTCGTTATATGAAAAGTACTAATAAAAGAAGGCCGAGCCTCGGAGGGCAGTCCTCTAGCTCTTTGGGGCTGAAAGCCCCATGCTATATTATCGATTATGAAGAAACATACTAATGATAATCAGCATAATATAGAATGATTATGAAAATATGATCCAACTATATGGCCTGAGTTTTCTGTCCTTTTTTTCGATCATCTGTCTTTATCTTCAACTGCTTCAAAAATGCCATCTTCAGTCTCGAAACAGCCACCACTCCAGACACGACGTTCTAGTTACAGATCTCCATTTAATTATTACATTGAATTTGTACTCACACAGGAGTTTATACATAATTGAAAATTCAAAAAACTTAAATGAATCACGATCAAACAGTCGTGCCCAAATTAAAATTGCGGAATAACATAAATATAAACCATTCATGCAGGCCATAATAGTTGGATCTATACATTGCTGCAAAACAGAGTCAGAACGGATCTATATTTGCCGATTATGGCGATGCAAAGTTATCCTAATTAATGGACGATCATGTGTTCTAAAACCATGCTCTGATACCACATGTACTTCATTATTAACATGAACCCTAAGATCGTGAACAGCATGATAATCACGTGTAGGATTTAATCTTAAATAAATTAAAGAGTACCTCCAGACATCCTGACGCGGAGAGCTTTCCGATCCTGCAATCTGGTGCTGTTGCTGTGATTCGTTGAGGAAGAGGCAAGGTGAATGGTTTCGGTTTCTCTCTACTTGCCTATAAACCTTAATGTGCTGAGTTTCGTAAGAGAGTATTTGTGATGGACGAAATACTCTATTTTATAGGTGAAGAAAAGACCGAATTTCCAATTAGGGTTTCCTTAGATTTAATCTCAACCGTCCATCAAGGTAAAGAATATTATGGAATACATCCCATTAAAAAACCTTTTTGAGTAAGTAATAGCATATATCCTATTGAAAACGGAATTCCTATAATGACCACAATTCGGGAAAGGGAAGGACTTGTGGTCCAAGTAATGGACCTAAAGGTAATTTTCTTACACAAGATGTCTTGGAATCTCTCAATTAGCATATTTTTGTCCTAAAAGTACACTCACATTTTATTGCACCAAACAGTGGATTTGGATCATTGCACGATGGGGTTCATCTGTGTTCTATATGTTAGACTGAACAAGAAAAAAGTGCTTATTGGTGTTATTTTTGTGCCCTTTTCCTCATCCATTATTAAAGAAGTGTCAGGAAATGCGCCTCTGAAATAATATGGTGGGATCCACCATTGTCTTAGCCAGCAGAGGTCCACAATGAAAGAAAAAAAAAAAAAAACATCCAACAATCACAACTCCAATGCCCCAGTTTTGAGATTTTAGTCTCTTGGATCACAATTAGGATGGATGGAAGTGCTGATTCGAACCATGTGTGCAGTGGGACCCACCAATGCCCCCACTAGGAAATAATATCAAACCTTCAAAGATCCTAGTAAGATCCTTAGGGCCATCATCTGGCCATACATGAATGGAGAATTAATGGAGATGGATCAAAAAGAAAATGAGAGGTATATATATTAAGATTACGAAGGGTTGCTGATTCAGCTCTGCGTGTCATTCTAATGCCAAAGGGATTGATCTCTATTTATGCCACTCTTTTCACCTATATGGGTTCTCCTTTTGAATTTGTGGGCTTCTTCTTCTCACTTGTGTGGGCTCTATTTTAAATAATAAAGGTATAAATTTAGTAAAATCCTTATTTAGATGGTATGGAGATCAAAAGGCACCTTTTGTCATAAAAGATTTACTGCACCACCATTTATCCCAATTTTTGTGGTAAAAAAAGAAGGGGAAATGATCGGGTGGGACCTGTTCTCACCCGATCCATACGAACTCAAATCGCTACCGTCGGATCGCATCTGAGATCCAACAGTCAGTGTCATGTACATAGAATAGTGCAAAAGGGTGAAATCCCTCCAAATCCATCAGAAGCTCTCGCTCTCAGGCCCTCCAAATCCCTTGTTGAAGAAGGGAAAAAACCTCTTTCAATCGACCATTGCTCCCAGTTCATCTTCTCGTTTCTCGTCTTCTCCATCATCTCCGGCCATCCTCGACGACTCAGCTTCGACCGGACTCTTCCCCTTTTCTTTTCTTCTTCGACGAAAAAAAATGGAAAAGCTTGTCTGGTTCTGTGGTTGTCTTCTTCCCCTGCGCGGTTTCCCCCATCATCTCCAGTCATCCTTGATGCATCATTTCCGGTCTCCTCCATCATCTCTGGTCTTTTCTTCTTCGACGAAAAAAAGAGGGAAAAGCTTGTTTGGTTATGTGGTTGTCTTCTTCCCCTGCGCGGTCTCCCCCATCATCTCCGGTCATCCTCGCTGTACTGAACTGAAAATTAGCAAATTTTATGTCCATGATATGGACTTGGAAAGCCCCGAATTTCAGTCAAAAAATCCTTCGGGAAGTGGGCTAAAAAATTCCCTAAACAGGGGTGCTCAGCAACGTCTGTGCAGATTTTGTCAACTGGGTTGAAAAAGTGTCATAGTTTAAAACATAGCAAACTTAGTTGTACTGAATTGAAAATTAACAAATTTTATGTCCATGATATGGACTTGGAAAGCCCGAATTTCAGCAGAGAAATCCTTCGGGAAGTGGGCTAAAAAATTCCCTAAACAGGAGTACTCAGCAACGTCTGTGCAGATTTTCTCAACCGGGTTAAAAAATTACGATAGTTTAAAACATAGCAAACGTGGTTGTACTAAACTGAGAATTAACAGATTTTATGTCCATGATATGGACTTGGAAAGCACAAAATTTCATCCGAGAAATTCCTCGGGAAGTGGGCTAAAAAATTCCCTAAATAGGGGTACTCAACAACGTCTGTGCAGATTTTTTCAACTGGGTTGAACATTCATATTGTAGTGTAACATGTATTTTTCTAAAATAACACCCAACATGACTTACAATGTCACAAATCAAGAGAGAACAATAAACATGAGAGGAAAATCATATATACGCTTGGGCTAACATCCCTTGGATTCAATTTTGTCAACATATACAACATCCATTGGATTAAATTTTGTCAACATATACAACATCCATTCAACACTTCCTTCCTCCAGTTTTCCCCTCACATATGCATATTACACTCACAAGACAACACAAACACATCACTAGAAAAATTGCTTTATTTGATTTCTTCCTTTCTTCAGATGCATGTTTTATTTCTTCAACTGCTGCCCATAAAACCTCATTCTGCCTATCCATCATACTACCAATCATCTTTTTCATATCTTCAATCATATATGCTAGATTCTTTTCATTGTCAATTTCATCTTTCCATTTGAAGCTTCCGCAACCATGTTCATGCTGCAAAAAAAAAAAAAAAAAAAAAAAAAAACTCTAATCAGTACATCATAGCATTATTGCTAAAAAAACGCATATGAAACACTTACTTTCCAATTCGGACATCTCCAAAACTTTCTATTTGGATTAGACATTGCATGAGAGGTCAAACAAATCATATCACCACATGAGCACTTTGGCACCCATTGATTGGAATTAGAATTTGACGATGACATGGCCACGCTTGTTTGCAGTCAGTTGAACACGGGAGAAATCTACTAAATAAAATTAATCAGGATTCAGACAAGTAATTAAAATTTTTTCTATGATTTAAAAAAATTCAGATGGAAATAATCACCAGATTTGGAGGCCTGGGAGCGGGAGCGATTGAGGGATTTGGAGGGCTTTGGACAACAGCAAGGATCCGCGCGGGGGAAGAAGACTACCGTCGAACCAGACAAGCTTTTCCCTCTTTTTTTCGTCGAAGAAGAAAAGACCGGAGATGATGGGGGAGACCAGAAATGAGGCGTCGAGGATGACCGAAGATGATGGGGGAGACCGCGCAGGAGAAGAAGACAACCACAGAACCAGACAAGCTTTTCCCTCTTTTTTTCGTCAAAGAAGAAAAGACCGGAGATGATGGAGGAGATCAGAAATGATGCGTCAAGGATGACCGTAGCTGATGGGGGAGACCGCGCAAGGGAAAAAGACAACCACAAAACCAGACAAGCTTTTCCCTATTTTTTTCGTCGAAGAAGAAAAGAAAAGGGGAAGAGTCCGTCGAAACTGAGTCGTCGAGGATGGCCGGAGATGATAGAGGAGACGAGAAACGAGAAGATGAACTGGGAGCAGTGGTCGATTGAAAGAGGTTATTCCCCTTCTTTAACAAGGGATTTGGAGGGCCTGAAAGCGGGAGCTTCTAATGGATTTCGAGGGATTTCGCTCTTTTGCACTGTTTTATGTACATGACACTGACTGTTGGATCTCAGATGCAATCCGACGGTAGCGATTTGAGTTCGCACGGATCGGGTGAGAACAGTTCTCACCCGATCATTTCCCAAAATAGAAACACGTTGAGTAAAAGATAAATGGTGTCGCATTTATAGGTATTAATTCTCTCCTCTATTTTTTTATCATCCAAACATAGTAAAGTAAAAATTAACCAAACACATGCCTCGTATTAGAAAAACAAAAGGAAGGCATTTGGAGGAGTATAAATGATTTTACGTCATAGGTTTACTTCTCCACTCTATTTTCTCTCATCCAAACATGGTGAAGTAAAACATATTATATTTCACCTCACTTGTCCCACTTTTATTTTACCTTTTATTTTGCTTCCCTGTGATGAAGTAAACAAGCAGAAATTCTTGCAGACGCCCCCTGGATTGGAAACACTACTGGAGATGTTTACGTACTCCCACTGTCTACCGGAAACATTCCCTTTATTTTATTACATCTCTGTTCCTTTTTCCCCCACCTTACTGCTGCTGCTCTCTCTCTCTTGCTTTCATATCATTTTTTTTTTCTTCCTTTGATCTGATTCTTCTGAAACGGTTAAATTTCTTATCTTTCTCGATCATCAATCCTTAAAGTTCGAACAGTTTCAGTCCGATCGACCCAAAAAAAGAGACTGTAAAGGGTTCGAAATTCGAATTCTGATGAGATGGGTCTGAAAGGAAAGATGGGGAGTGGTTGGTAAAGATCGCATCTTTCCTTTCATTTCTTCCTCTATTTCGTTTTGGGTTTTCTGGGGCTTGTTCGATTTGAGATGGGCACCTGTCTTCCATGCTTTGGATCGTCGAATACGGAGAAGGAAGAGAGGAATGGTGTGAAAGGAGGAGAAACTGGGAGTAAGAAGGAGTTTGGAAATGGAAAGGAGGGTTCTTCTGTGCGCAGAGTCTCCTCAGGTGCTGTCTTTTTTTCTTTTCTGCAAGTTGGGGTTTTTGCTTTGGATTCTTTCATGAAATTTTAGTAGTTTTTTTTTTTTTTTTTAAGTAATCTTCTCTCAAATGGGTGTTTTTGTTCCTTTGTTCCTTTTGTTGTGTGTAGTTTTAGAATTCTTGATCTCATACTTGTAGTACATTTTAAAAAATGTGATTTTGAGTTTGGGTTTTATATGTTTAGATATAGTTTCTGAGTAGATAAGGAGATGGGTTTTGTTTTGGCAATTTTTGGGTGCTTGCTTGACAACTTTTGTTTTCGGGTTAGATTAGATATTGTCTGCCAATGTGTTTGTGCGATACGGAAATGGGTTTTGTTTTAGACTGCTTTTGAGTGCCTGACGAATTTTGTTTTTGGGTTAGATTAGATATTGTATACTATGTATTTGAGCTGGATAAAGAGGTAGAAGAAGAAGAAGAAAAAAAAGCATCCATGTGTATCATTGCTTCGTACTATCTCATACTGTAGGTGTTTTTTTCCATCTAGTGGAGATGAATACCACTCTTCTGCTAGAGTTTTGGATTGCATTCAATTGCGTTTTTACTTTAATTTCATAGTTTTATCTTTTATTTAATGTTTTGTGATCGGTGCGAGTTTCATGAACTTCTTTTCTCCTTGATAGTGTTAATGATGTGTGCATTATTTTTGTCTATGGTTGGAGAATGAACCTGTAAGAAGATACAAATTGTTGGATTGTACTAGAAGCTTGTTTGGTGTGTCAGTTTTGCTGTTATTGCCATTGGGAAGAAGGCGATATCTAATGTAGAGGTTATACAGTTAGATTTAGGGAGAGTTGGAAACATGGATCTGATCTCCATTTTTCCTGCGGGTACATGATGATGATCAAATAAGTAAGTTGCTATATATAGAAATTTGCATCCAATATATGTGGCTGTTTACTGTCTTGAAGATTTCTCTAACAGACATTAAAAGTTTAAACACAAAAGAAAGATTCAAGAGTGACATGTTTGAGGATGGTTCTATACAGGCAGTATACATGGTTAGCTGCTTCTTCTTCTTCTTCTTCTTTTTTATTTTTTTTTTTTACGATAACGGTAAAATTTTATTGCTTCCAAAAAATGAAAACAAAAAAGGACAAATACAAAAGCTAAAACAATATACATGGCTAGCCTTTCCTTTCTACTGAATTGATTCATTGTTTTAATGTCTTTTCCTTTAATTGTTACTGATTTGTTTGATGTTGTAGACAAATCAAAGTCAAGGAGCGGTGCCGATTCTAAGAAGGAAAAGAAGGAAATTTCAATTTCCAAAGATGGGTCTACTGCACACATTGCTGCGCAGACTTTTACATTTCGAGAGCTTGCCGCAGCAACTAAGAATTTTAGGCAAGAGTCCCTTTTGGGCGAGGGAGGATTTGGACGAGTTTATAAGGGTCGATTGGAGACTAATGGACAGGTCAGTGAAGATAGGTTTTTAGGTTTTATGTACCTAATTTAATGTGCATTTTTGTTTAAATGAGAAGTCAATGGTGATCTTAGACATGCTAATTGGGTTCAATCATCATGCATACTCTTCTATACAAGGTGCAGGTCTTTATTTACAAGGTGATAAATTATGCTATTTACTAGTCCATTCAAGTTGCAAAAATAACCTATTAATAGATGTGTGCTTTTGCACTGAAACACAATACTTTTATGGTATGGGTTGTGCTTTTGCACTGAAACACAATACTTTTATGGTATGGGTTTTGGGTTTTATCTTGTACTGTTTTAATGACAGGAAATAGTTATCTTGGCAGGTGGTTGCTGTGAAACAGCTCGATAGGAATGGTCTTCAAGGAAATAGAGAATTTTTGGTGGAGGTGCTCATGCTTAGCCTTTTGCACCATCCTAACCTTGTCAATTTGATTGGTTATTGTGCTGATGGGGACCAGCGCCTCCTTGTTTATGAGTTCATGCCGTTGGGATCTTTGGAGGATCATTTGCATGGTTAGAATGCATTTTCGTTGTTGCAATAATTAATTTTTTTCTTTATTGTACTTATCTGTTGATCAAATCTTTTCATATGTAGTTAAAGGTTACCATCAATTAGGTTAAATAGCTATTATACTGCACCACTTTTAAGATGATATCTATTTGAATTTTTGGTGCTCTCTGGCATCCTTTTGTCCCAAAGCCTGCCTCATGGACACTTTAGTTGCACCAACCTTTCTCCTCAAATGTTCTCATCTAACTGCATCACGCGTAATGTTTATGTATGCTTTTGGGACAGACAATATGCTTTCCTGTGCTAGGCAAGCATTAATTTATGTACATAAATTGATGCAAGCATGTATTACTATTTACCACTGTTATATTTATGATTGCGTAACAAGGACCATTGAGGGATGAGGTATAACTACAATATGAAAACAAATGGAGAAGTGTTTTGGCATGGCTCAATCATCCTGAATGTTGATTAGGAGTTGGGAAAAACTAGGGTGCATTATGGAAAAATGATCGATATGACCGAGGATGGTCCATCAGATGACTGGGAAAGTCAATCTTTTAATTATGTCGTGGCTACTCTAAGCGCAACATAAGCATGGATTGTTATTTATTAACATTGGAAAGGATATTTGGAACAAAGTTGCTAGAACACATCCTGCAGAGAAGATTCTATGAGAATCTATCATTTGCAATTGGGAAATAGCTACCATCGTACAGCGAGGAGATTTATTGGTTGAAGAATGTGCTGGTGTTTTTGATGCTGTGATAGAAGAACTAGACTATTATCATCCACATGCTTCTGAAGTGGCAGAAATCAGGAAGCAAACTGAACAAAGGAGTTTGTTATAAAAAATTAGAAGAACATATTAAGGTTTTGCTGGGTTTTGCTCGAATGACCAGTCTCCATCCGTCTCACCACTGGAGATTGGGCAGATTTGTTTCCAGATGTTTGTCAGGTAGCTATTCCTAAGGTGGCTTCAGATCATTGTCTGATTTTGATAGACTCCACCAATGAAAGATGAGGCTCCTCTCTGTTCAGGTTTGAGATTATGTGGTTGGAGGAGTAGCAGTTTGCAGATCATATCCATTCCTCATGGAAAGAAATTAGGGTTGAGAGATGGATGGGGTCCAGATTATCAGTGAAATTGAAGATCCTTAAACAGATAATCAAGAACTGGATATGCCAGAATTATTGGTGAAGTGTAGCTCATGAAATTGGGGTTAATGGAGGAAATTCTGATTTTGGATGGCAAAGCGGGAGTTGGGCAGTTGCTGGATTCCGATCGGTCATGCAGGCAGGGTTTGGGAGCGATTCCAGCAGAAAATTAAAGATGACATTAAATGGAGGCAGAGTTCGCTAGCTGGCTACAGGAGGCGACAAGAACACGGCGTTTTTTCACCTTTTATTCATGGTAAACAGATTTTGGATGGGGTCCTTACTGCTGATGAGTGTCTTCACTCTAGGCATAAAGAGGGGAGACCGGGTTGATTTGCTAGTTGGACTTAGAGAAAGCTTATGCCAGGGTTGACTGGGGTTTCTCGCAATATATGATGAGGTGGATGGGCTCATGCCAAGGGGACCCCCTTCCCCTTTACCTCTTTGTCATTGTGGGATAGGCACTTAGACCGCATGCTCAGGGCAGGTGGGACAGCCTACATGATCATAAGTTTCAAGCCTTCTAGAAATGGTCCCTTGGTTAGCCATCTCCAATTTGCTGATGACATGTTAATTTTATACATGGTGGAATTGGAGAAAGTTCAGAAACATCAAAGCTATTTTGTAGTGTTTTGATGTGGTGTTAGTTCTGAAGGTGAATTTTTTTATTTATTTACTTATTGGGGTTAGAGCTGAAGATTTTTGTTGCAATTTTAGCATATTTTATGGGTTGTCTGGTGATCTCTCTTCCTGCCACATATTTGGGGGCTTTATCTTTGTGCAGGCAGGCCTCTAAATCCTTGCGGAACCCAGTAATTGAGAGGGTAGGAAGGAAGTTGGCCTCTTGGAAAGCTAACTACTCATGCTTTGGAGGAAGGATTACTCTGATCAAATCTACTTTTTCCTAAATTGCCCTTTTACTTCATTTCAGTCTTCA
Organism: Persea americana; assembly: GCA_029852735.1. Lineage (NCBI taxonomy): Eukaryota > Viridiplantae > Streptophyta > Magnoliopsida > Laurales > Lauraceae > Persea > Persea americana. Next base: position 39,139,691 of record CM056817.1, read on the forward strand.
AGCGTCCCATGGTAGTGGTCAAGCACATTGAAAAGCCCTTAAAAGCTCGCTTGGTTATTAAATTTTAAAAAGGGCTTTTAAGTAAAAGTCCGTATTAGGTTTCCTGGAAAGCAAACCTCTACCAATTTCACTTTAAAAAGGCACCATTTTACTTTTGTGGGAAGAGAGTGGAAGTATAGCTGGAAGCATGGGTCCTTTTCTCCCCTATTTTTTTTATCCGTTTGTGGGCCTCCTTATGAAATCCAAATCGCTCAAGATCAAGACTGGGGTCGGGGTAATATTTCATTTTAATGTAAGTTAATCCAATCATTAGAGTTATCAATTTTTCTAATGTATTAAAATACAAAAATCAAAGGGAGTGGTTTTACATGTGATAAATCTAATGGTGAGCCAAGCTTTGATTGAAGTGAAATTTTCTTCAAGAACCTAAGTTCAAAATTTCAAGTGATTTGGCTTTTGTAAGATTTATATGCTGGAACATGGAGAACCAAATGATGTTGGTTCTGACTCACATCTCATTTTTCTATAAGATAATAATAGCGGCGATGCCACTTAACATGTGCCTTGTGACACATATAGGATTTATGTGAGGCCATTTCATGCCTATAAATAAGGGTTATTGTGCAATGATTTTTATTAAAAAAAATTAATATATTATTGTGCTTTAACATGCTAGAAGCTACTTTTTTTTATATCATGACCAAACAACCTTGAGTGCTTTTGTTGTTAAAAAGCAAACACAATTTGCACTAACCAAACTACGTTTTCTTCTAAAAAGAAAAGCGGTTGATGAGAAGCTACTTTTAGAAAAACACTTTTGACTTGCCCAACCAATTACTAAATACACCCTACTCAGGTTTTTTTTAATCTTTACTTGATTCGTGTTTCTTCTATCAATGTAGTTTGTTATTTGTTGGAATTATCCCAAAATCATTGGTTGCTGACTTTCCTTTTCTTGATCAGTAACTTGACTCCTCATGGTTGAGACAATGAGCACCTCTTCTTGTTCTTTTATGTGCTCTTGTCAAGTTTAACTTTCATTCCTACCTGTGTTTTTTGCCAAGATTTGATAACATGTTGGATGATTGGTGGAGGTCATGAAGAAACCATGTTATATCTACGTGATTTAAGAAGCACCTTAACCACTTCTTTCTTATAGCCATAATGGTCAATCATACCTTTCTTATTCTCTTTTAGGTCATGTCATTGAAGTCTCTAAAGCTATAAATATTTTCCAATAATTTTTGTCTTTCACAGGGTCCAAGTTATGTCGTGAAGCTTGTAAGTTTTAAAGAGACATTACAAAATTTTGTTTTATCCTAGTATGTTTAGAAAATCTTGACCATTTTTTTGGTTTTGATTCTAATGTTTAGGACCCAGCTCTAATTGTTCTTATTGGAGTCAAGTGTAGCAAGGTTCGAGCCCTAATCACAACATGGAGGAATTAACCAATTGTGTCTTCAAAAAGATGAGATACCAAAAAAAAAAAAAAAAAAAAGAAGAAAATCCCCTTCGTCCGCACACACATGCAAAACGAAATAAGAGAGAGATTTGCTATTTCTCATTATGATGTTTAGGACCCTGCGCTCGATCTTTTTTTACTTGACATGCCAATGGAGTTGCAAAGTGGAAGCATCATCATATGTAATGATTAGATTCATATTAAGTGGAGAAAAGGTCCATTTCATGAGACTTTGCAACAAGACAATGCTCTTGTACTTTGATTGTTATTAAGCGTTTTTCTTATTTACTTAATTTCTAATCAATAAAATCTGTTTCTGGTAACGAGAAGAAAAAAAAAAAAAAAAAACACAATGGAATGATGGTTTCTGATCTTTTGGGATGAAGATGTTCTCATTACTGCCCATTGTTGTAAGCTTGATATACATTGTTACATTGTTCTCTGTCAGCTCAAGCTTTTAAAGTGGGTGGTTGCCAACACCTATCTGATCAATGATATGCCGAAACCTTGGAAAAAGAAAATTGTTGTTCCATCAAAAAAGCTCTTTGGATATTGGTTTATGACTATATAACAAACAACATAACTTTTTTTTTTTTTTTATAACAACAAACATCATAACTAATGGGTAATAAGAAGGCGCGAGGTGGCAAAGGGGTCAGGTTGATTAAGGGTATCTACAGGTCGAAGCCCAACCCGTTTTAAAAATGGTTCAGGCAACGCTTACTTGCACCCTGTTCAGGTCAATCCAACCTGGCCCTCATAGCCTGAAGAAAAAGAAGGATTTTCTTCTATCAAACACAGACAACTAGACTCTATAGTCTGAAGTCTGAACTACCTTCCTTGCAGCCATTCTTTGATTATCACACGAAGGGATAACTAGACTTTAAACTACCTCCCTTACAGCCATATATAGCATATCTGATGAAGGATTGTTGAGAAATCCATGGATACAAGAAAATTGTCGACAATAACGCTCGGGTACAGCGGTTTTGAAGAAAGGGGCATGGGCACGTCCATCGTCATCTTCCTTTATTCTAATATGGTGGCACTGCCTTCCATCTGGTGGGCCATCGCCCTCCTCATCTTTCATCTTTATTTTTGGTGGCTGTGGGTGCATCGCCATTGAGGGCGGGACATGGATGCATCCTTTATCCACATCTCCACCTGCCTTTCTGTTCTTCTTCATTTCCCTTTCTCGCTGAGAACGAAAAAAGTGAGGAGGGCTTTGTGCAAGACGAAACCGAAAGGTCTCTCTCTCTCTCTCATGGAAACCGAAAGCTCTCTCTCTCTCTCTCTCTCTCTCTCTCTCTCTCTCTCTCTCTCTCTCTCTCTCTCTCTCACCATTTGGCAAAAGTAAGGATCAAAATAGCAATTGCGTGTAGTGGCGGTAGCCAAAATGCTACGTAGCGGGCGATACGTAGCGGTGTAGCGGGGTGAAATTTTTAAGTGGTAATTTTTTTTTTTGAATTTTGTATAACTGCCAATCGTATCTTTTTTTTAGCGATTTGAAACCATATAAGGGTAGAGACAACTTTAGGAAAGGCTATTGAGGAGAGGAAATAGGAAAAAACCAATTAGAGACAACTTTAGGAAAGGCTATTGAGGATAAGAAATAGGAAACATAATATTAAAAATTAAAACCAATTGGCTCTATTAGGCTTTAGACCGTAGTGACGCTATTTTCAAAATAGCGTAGTGGCCTCAACCGCTACGGCCGATAATGCGGCTGCTAGAACCATGGGCAAAAGCAACATTCATTCATCACAACAGAATGTTGTTTTGTTTAACGCCCAGGCCTTCTGTCTGACTGAGAAGAAGATTGAAAACTTCTAATGAGGGTTAGGTTAAGGATCGGTTCATATGGATTATGTTGACCAAGCCTAATTTGACCTGATTTCATGCAGGTCTCACCTGTATAGAATACAGGTTGGGGGTCAAATGCGTGTTAGTTATGGGTCTAGTTAGTAGGTCGGGTGAGAGTTTGCCACCCTTAGGCACAAGGTTGTGAATTCATCAGGAGTACTGGTCACTGGAAGGACAATCTCTTTTTTTTTTTCTAAATTTTTTGATAGGTGACATGACTCAAACCCACTGCCTAAACATTGCAATTGTAAGAAGCTTCCACTGTGATGTGGGCTGGAAGGACAATGTTAGCTGGCTGCGGGTGAATTTTGAAAGAAAAATGCTGCAACTTCCCCAGAATTTAAGAGATTGAGCAGTAGTATGCCACAAAAGTGCTGTTTGCAACCGTAGCAGGCATTAGCAAAATGGTATTAAAGCTTTTGTATCTGACCTACCAAAAGGCGGATTTATTGTGAAGCAAGGGAAAACTCTTTGTTTGCTCCTGTTTTGTAGTTTTTGTGTTGGAGCATATCGTATAAGGCTTTTATGCCTGTTCACCTCTCTTTGATCATTTCATATCCTTTGTATTAAGTTTGTCATCATCTTTGTTATCATTCTAATTTTACTGGTACTTACAAAAAATAATACACAATTTTGGCATTCTTTGGTTGGGGGGGGGGGGGGGGTGGGGGGGGGGGGGGGGGGGGGGGGGGTGGGTGGTTTTGGGCAGGTATTGGTTTCCAGACTTGGACCTGAATCGCGTTCGTGATGGATTTGGTTTTTGTCTATGTCTAAATCCATCCTACCTATTTGTCTTCAATTGATGTATTAATCCTTAAGCTTTTGTGCATTGAACTTTTCTAGCATAGGTGGTGTAGGCATTGACTCTCCTATAGTTGCAGGTTTTTATTGATCCTACCCTGTGGAAATAATTTGTTTCATATTTCAAACTAAAAACCACAAACAAACCATCCGACACGGCCTTGCCCACCAGGAAGGTTTGGCTAATCACAAACCAAAAACTCATCACCAGGCGGGTTAATTTGGGGTGGAACATTTGTCAGTAGGGTTCGGGTTTAGGCTGACCTGTACCAAACCTGAGCCATTGCCATCCCAAGTTTGGGAGAAAGAAATCACAGGGTTGTCAGGAACAGAGAACAATCAGTTAATGAAGGTTCAATAACTTCCTGTGTAAGATTGGAAAGGAATGAGTTCAGTAATTTTGAGATTTAACATTGTGGGCAATTAGGTAGTTTGGTGACAATGAGAAAGTCAAAGGAAAGAAAGTTGAAATGTAAGTATAAAAACTTACGCATAGGTACCAATCGATTGAGGGAGGGAGAGAGATAAAATATAGTTTTTCTGCTAGTGAATCTCTCTTATTCAGTAAAAAGCCTGGGAACCTTGGAGGCTACTAATTGGTGAAATACCAAGGAATCTGATACTTATTTTTCGTTTTAATTATATTCAAGTAAGAATATTCTATAAAGATGCATAGAATTATAACAGCAAATCTTGTTGGTTGGTCCAATGGTATCAGAGGTCTGTTATATGATGACAATGGAGTTGCTATAACTACTTGTTTGGGTCTTCGAGGATTTAAGAGATTGTTTTAGGGATTCTAATTTTTGAGGATTCTTTTAATGTAAGATCTTGAGCGAAGAATTGAGGAGGGGATCCTTGAAGATTTTCTTTCTTCTGGAAGAAATTAAGCATGGTCTAGTTCTAACATATAATGAAAATGGCATTATTTGTTAGCATTTTAAAAATTATATATCTCTATACATATATGGAATTTCTTGTAATTAATATCGTCACCATTCCACACCACCCCACCCCACCCCACCCCCCCACACCACAACAACACCACCACCCCCCCCCCACCCCCCCACCCACCGAAAAAAAAAAAAAAGAGCCATTGCTGAATTTTGGCAAAGAGGTAGAAGATAGGGAAGACATTTCTGTTGGGGAATCACTACTTTTTTTGCTAAAACGAGAATAGGTTCTTTTCTTATTCTGGTTTTTCTATTTCTGCGTTAAAGAAAAAGTTGAGAGAGTTTTCTCCCTGTTTTCCATCTTAGTTCAGTATCAACTGCCAAATCATTATTAGCAGCAGTTAATGACATTCATTTTGAGTGTAGAAATTGAGAAAAGGAAAAAACTACCCATATCATAAGACCTAGATGTATAAAATCTCTTTCAATTTCATGCTTAACTAATGAGTCAGCAGACTCATTGGCTTCCCTCATAGTATGATGAAACCGAATGTCCAAGGTTAAGCATATATCATATATCTTGTCAGTTACAAATTACAGCTTCCATGGACTCAACGCTTCTTTGGTGAGTGGCAACCCAACTGACTGCATTGGAAGAATCATTCTCTAATGAGACAAGCCAAATACAAAATTTTGAAGATCTTTGCAGCTTCTCTTAGGGGTTGTTTGGCTTTTACCCAGGTGATGGGAAAATGGGTTTTACATATTTACATATTTCATTTGTAAATGTCACTTAATGCAAATGTTACACATTCAAAACACATTATGATGCTTGTTTAAATCACCAATTTTTTTTTTATAATGTTGTTTAAATCACCATTTTGACATGTGGAAATGAGTATATCTAATGGTTTTAGATGTATTTGGATCTTTTGGACTTTTCACAAATTTCTCGAAATCCATGAAGAATTAAGATATGAAACTAAACATCCTGATTTACTATTAATACAAGAATATTGAACGGTTTGTATCATGAATTGGAGGCCCACAGAAGTGCAAAAAACTAGATTTATAGGTTGGGACTTTTTAACGAATTATTGAAAACCTATGAAGACTTAAGATGATCGGCTTCAAGATTATGGGGTTTATTAGTCCAATAAGCAAATTGAATGGGTTGGATTGCAAATATGGGGTGCACAAGAATGGGAAAAAATAAAGGTGGCCGACGGGGCCCTCAAAAATGCAATCACCTTGTAAGAGACTGAACTAGTGCCTTTTTGGAGGTGTGAAAGTGTTTCACACAAATTCAGGTGTGAGAATTTTGGTGTGTAAATTGATCTTATTTACACCATTTTCACACCTCATTTAAGCACCACATGTGTAAATGAGCGCAGACAAACATGATGATGCGTAAACATTACACATGGGAATCATTTACATATGTAAATGACTGCAAACAAATGACCCTTTATGGCCAAAGTCTAAGCTTCTTTATTATCCTTTTCATATGACCCAAAATGAGCAGAGTATCTTATTTTTAAAGCTCGACTTACCCAAGTGACTCTGAAGGGTTTCAATTTGAGTAACTTGAGTTTTCCATGTTATTGCTATATTTGTGATATAGTGTCTTTCAAGTTGAAATGTTGAATTGGCTTGGCCTAGTCAGGGCAAGTTGTATATTGTGTTTGAGCATTGCATGACAAGTAACCATTGATCTGCCAAAATATTTATACTGATTATAATTTGGTAGGTCCAAACACATTCTTGACCAATCATCTTGTGTTCTCTCTCTGGTTTCACTTGCTGCTGATGAATATTGTAATTACACAAGGACTAGGATTGCAATAAGGTTATTTGTGGCAAACAGTGTTAGCTTGAGCATCTTCTAAAGGTGCAGAACTGTAAATGTTATTAAACAGTAGAATGGCTGCCTTTGGATGGCTGGATGGCTAATGAGTGTACATGGAGCCTCATTTTTATAGTATTTTCTTTATCATCATCATCATCATCAAAGCCTTGTCCCAACTATGGTGGGGTTGGTTATAGTGTTTTTTATGTGAGATCATAATTAAAAGGCTCAGTAAGTGCTACTTTTGCAAATCAACTAGATTACTTATCTAATTTTTCTTGCTAGATCTTCCACCTGACAAGGAGCCTCTTGACTGGAACACGAGGATGAAGATTGCAGCTGGTGCAGCTAAAGGCTTGGAATACTTGCATGATAAAGCAAATCCACCCGTTATTTATAGGGACTTCAAGTCATCCAATATTCTACTTGGGGAAGGGTTTCATCCAAAGCTGTCAGATTTTGGGCTCGCAAAGCTTGGTCCTGTTGGGGACAAGACTCATGTTTCCACTAGGGTGATGGGAACATATGGCTATTGTGCTCCTGAATATGCTATGACCGGACAGCTTACATTAAAATCCGATGTTTATAGTTTTGGTGTGGTCTTTCTGGAGCTGATCACAGGACGCAAGGCAATTGACAATACCCGAGCTGCTGGAGAGCACAATCTGGTTGCATGGGTAATTGTTTTATTGCCCCCAGTTTCATTTGCACTGATTTAATGTGGATGAAGCTTCTTTAACATTTGACTTCTCTTGATTCTGAAGTAGGGAAGATACTGTATTTGGATTTTGAAAAAGATGAAAGCTCTGTGATTTACTTAAAATAAAAAAAAAGAAAAGAAACCGGTGGTTTGTTAATCCTATAAGCTGCTTCATATGTGGCGCATGTGGGGAAGTGGTGCATATGTAATGCAATACATCCATGGAAGATCCACCATGTTGATTTATCTGATCGAAAATTATGCAGGGCCACTCATTCTGGGGCCTGGGCAATTAGTGTATGTTAAATGTGTAGCAGTTGAGTTGTGAAGTGTTGGTTGTTCTTTTCCTCTTCATATGCTTCACACGCATTTTTCCCACATGCTGATTTCACCGACAGGGCACATGCATAAGGAATCTTCCCAAACGGATGCTTGATTCTGACTGTCAATATGCTTGACTGAGGCTGAAGAAGTCAATTTGAGCCTGATCTTGCTCAAAATCCAGGTCTCAAACCAACACGGACCTTCTTCACTTAACAGTTGCCACACTGTTAAGATTTCTCCGCATATATGGCTTAATTTATTCAAGCACTCACCATGACTTTTTGACAATTGATCATTGTTCCATTTTGAGTCTAGCAGAGCTGTAATCTAAGAGTTTCAATATCTTGTATTTTGTAAATTAGAAATAAACATATGAAGGATACGGTAATTTGTTCTCACCTTGAAATTTGTTTACTCTGTCTTTGGATTTGGGCCATCTTATATTTCCATCTAATCTTGTATTTTGTAAAATTAGAAATAAACATATGGAGGACGTGGTTATTTGTTCCCACCTTGAAAATTTTTAACTCTCTCTTTGGATTTGGGCCATCGTATATTTCCATTTAATTGTGGAGTAGTTATTGCTATAGTCATTATTTTTACCTCATAAAATTTGTAGCTCCATTCCTTAAAAGCTTAATCATTATTGAAATTGACAAAAGCGGTCATAATTGCTCTAACCAAATTATCTTTGTAGGGTAAGGCTAACAAGTTTTAGCTGTGTGCTGAAAACTGTATATTTTGGATATGCCATATGATTTTCTGTGGAGAAAACTAACCATTATCCGTGGACATATATTTTGGAGACCTTTTGGTAATCATAGCCTGTCATCTTGGAGTTGCATGCATATCAGATGGCCATCCCCTAGTGTGTCCCTTGCTGTATCATCTTAGCTATGTACAACTTGATTTTTTTTTTTTTTTGTTGGTAAAAAGCTATGTACCACTTGTAGCTTGCATTGTGGCCAATTGTTGAGAAGAGAGATCAGTTAGCTGGGATCATTTGAACTGTGGGGATTTTTCGGTTATCCTCCATCCATGGTGTATCCTGTGAACAGGTTGGGTCTTCAAAATATTTTCCATGGTGCATCATGGCTATGCCCTAGTTAGATCTGTCTTATATTTCCCATTCATCCATCTTAAAATAAAGATTATTTTCTGCAAAATCACCTATGACGTGCTTCTCTCTGTATCTACACCAAGAAAGACTGAAAGTTTTGTTTCTTTCTGTTTCTTCTTTCTTGGATCTGGTGTTGCAGGCACGCCCACTGTTCAAGGATCGTCGTAAGTTCCACAGGATGGCAGACCCATTGTTGCAAGGCCGATATCCAACACGTGGCCTGTACCAAGCTCTTGCTGTTGCTGCAATGTGCTTGCAGGAGCAAGCTGCAACCAGACCTCTTATAGGGGATGTTGTGACTGCCCTAACATATTTAGCTTCACAAACTTACGATCCAAATGCAGCTGCTGCTCAAAACAACAAAGTTGGCCCGTCTACCCCAAGACACAAGGATGAACGTAAGAGCCTTGGTTTTGTGCCCAACACCCAAGATGGGCATGATGGGCGACATGGTGCCCAATCCCCTCATCAGAATTCTCCTGATTTCAGAGAAAGGGACCTTGTCCGTGGTGTCAGCTTTGGTGCAGAGGCCGGAAGAGGTGAGTCAGGCAGTGGATCTGGAAGGAAGTGGGGCTTGGATGAGTGGGAGAGATCCGAGTCCCACTTGGACAGCCCCATTCATGTTGGCAAAACAAGGGAAGGTCCCAAGAATGTCAACCGAGATGTTGACAGGGAGCGCGCAGTGGCAGAGGCTAGAGTATGGGGGCAGAATTGGAGAGAGAAAAAATGGACAAACACATATGGCGGTAATGATGGTATGAATAACTGAGAGGTAATAATTCTTGCACATGCTTAGACCCAAGTTCAACATGCTTTGATTTGTATCTGTATTTAGGGGGAGATCAGTTTATGCTTCGAAGACGTCTTCAAAGAAAAGAAGAAAAAGAAATGAATCTTTCGTCCATCGTGGTCTCACTATTTACACCAAAGAATAAAGTTATTTGCTATTCAGCCGGTTAAATCATTCCTTTAGCCCGAATCTACTGGTATATATTGTGCTTGCAACCTGATACTCTCAGTTCAATACCAAATGCAATCTTGTATCTCTTCATTTCTGTCATTGGGTGGGAAGGCAAGACGGTCATTTGAAATTGCAGGAGTAAGAAGACTTGCAGAATTGTAATTTTTGGACGAATGTGCCTGTAGCCCGGCTGTGACTTGTTGGGTGTGCAAGTTGATTGTATGTAAGGCTTTGTAAAGCCAAAAATTAGAATGGAGTCTGGAAGAGGATGTCTTGATTTTCACCCATGAGTTCTATATGTAGATTTGATCTAAATCTATCATTGTTTTCATTTTTATATCATATGATTGTCTCATGTACTCACTTCATGATTATTAGGTATGGCTACACTTTTCTATAAAAGCACTTGTGGGGATTATGTAAGTGATCCATTTTTATCAATCGCCTAATTAAAATCTTGAAATACTATGTGAGGCCTTAGCTGTGTAGGTGAAAAAGAGTATGAACTTAATGTGGGATCTATAACATTATGATTCTATGATTTTGTTGATTTGTATGTATTCAATTTATATGTTTGTATAATTGAAAAAGCCTGTTTCACCACCCTACTATCACCACCAAAGCATTGCAGTTAAACTGTGTCAAATTTGCATTTTCACACACCGTTACTTCTTTGATGCTACAATTTTTTATGGATCTTCTATTTTTCAATTGATTCCATTTTTTGTTTCAGTGAAAATAAGAACAATACTGTTTTTCTTTTGAGTGAATGTATATAGAGGTGAAAATGGCCTATAAGTATGCAGCTTTCTTTATTTAATTAAAGAAAAAGGTGAGTAGTAATTTTCTTCAGAGAGACAAACCTTTGTGCACTAGGATATGGAGGATTTAATCTCTCTAAGGTGGGTCTGAAAGAAACGAGCTATATTAGTGGCTTCACTGGAGCTTCAGATGGCCGGCTGCTCAAGTACGACAAGTCTATATCTAAACCATCCATTTCATTTTCATATGACCCACCTGATGAATGAATGGCCATATTTATGGCCTCTTGGGAAGAGAAGCCCCTGCAAGTGGGAAAGGGAGCCAGCAAAGTGGGAAGAGATGCCCACACAAATGGGAAGAGTGGCGTACCCAAGGATTGGTTCCTAGCTAGTTAGGGCGACAAATGAGGTTGACATTGGACAATGAAGCAATCCCTAGTTGTCAATTATTTGACATACTTAAGCTTAGCAAGGGAGGAGCACATCATGACTCCGATTTTCCTTCTAGTTGCCCTCTTTGTAGGAGTAAAGAGGAAAGTATGGAGCACATCATGTTTTAGTGTGAATTCGCTCAAGTTGTTTGGATTGGATCATGCTTTGGTGCCTTGGTTGACAAGTTCCCTCTAATAGTATAGATGAATGGTGGAAATGGTGGTCCATGGATAGGTCCTTAAGACCACATTCGCTCACCGATCTAGAATCCCGGGCTCTTACCCTAGCCATATGGTGGGCTATATGAAGGGTGAGAAACGAATCTCTATTCAAAGCTAGAGCTCCAAATCTAGTGTGGGCTATATCTCTTGCTAATAGTATAATTATTTAGCCCAAAATGGATAGTCACCCATCTATGGATAAATATCCATCTCTGTATCACATTCTAACTCATCTTTCTCGATATGGGAAATGGGATTTTGAGAATACAACTATTATGTTTAGTGATGTGGCTTATAACCCCTCTTCTGGTCGATCTGCATTTGGTTTTGCAATTATTTCATAATGGTTCTCTTATTGCTGCGGGTGCCACCAAAGGACCAAGAACCTTCTCCGCTAAAGAGGTCGAAATGAGGTCATCTCTTTTCGCACTAAAGGCGGTAAGCGAAAGCTGGCTTTCGAGAATTATTTTGTACATGGATGCTTTGGAAGTTGTGAAAGCTTTTAGAGGAGTTTTTTTTTTATTGGAGGATCCAGACGGTCATAAGAGATATAGAATTGCAGTTATTATTTTTTATTTTTTATTTTAAGTCTTTAAAAGCATTTTACATTCTTAAGAAACTTAATGCGGTGGCCCACAATCTTGCCAAATGGGGTCAAGCGGGTCTCAACTTTCTATGGGCTAGGGCCCCTATCACTTGGGTTAATTTCTGTGGACGGTTTTTGGGATGGTGGGGCTACTGTTTTCTACCTTCTATCCGTTTGATTAATAGATCTTCTCTTACCAAAAAAAAGCTTAAGAAACTTCCTAATGTCCTTACACCAATACAAACAAAGAGGCCACGGTTTGGAGTCTGAAAGAAGATGATTCTGTTGAGATTAACGTCCACCATCGCTCTTGAGCGGTCATAATTGTGGTCGAGCTCTCGCTCTCACCATAAAACTATTGTTGTGCCGTTTCCTTTCACCAATTAGTTTTAGGATAAGTGGTAGCTCAATAGGGTGTAAGATCCTACAAGTGATACTAGAGCCTATATTAGACCCCGACTTGGACTAATTGTAATTAAGGCTAATTAATCCAAATTAGTGTTACTTAAGCATGATTAATTGTGCTAATTGTGGTTAATGAACAAAATGAGATGAGTTAATTTCAAATGATTGAATTAAGCTCAATGAAGTGAATTTGAATGGGATTGAGTTGATTAAAATGAGTTTAAACTCAAACAAGGTAAACTAAGGACCTTTTTGTAAATACGGGTTTTCACGTATTTCATCAAATGCGGAAATTCTTGATACCAACATGTGTATCTCGAAGAGTATGTCAACTTTCATAATACACTTGATTCCATTTAACCTAAGATTGATCAAATGAGTCTTCATTTGACTCAAAATGTAAATAAACTTAGTGGAAGAGGGTTTCAGTAGAAAAGTCCACTTATATAAGCTAAGAGATGAGTTTATTTTCTTTTTTAGCAAACCCTAGACACTTCCTCTTCCTTTCTCTTCCATTTTCTACATGCAGTGTGAAGATTGAGAAGATTTTCAAGTGTTGAAGAGAAGATTTCATCTCCCCCATCAAGCTTCCTCCATTGTTGAAGAGCTTGGGATTTTCTTTGGGGAAGATTTGTGTCAAACCAAGCCAAAGAGAAAGGGCTTTTGTCTAAGAAGCTTCAATAGAGGCAAGTATAAGCATTTACTTGTGATTAGTATTTATTATTGTAGAAGATTCATAGTATTCCATTGATTTGTAATTTTTGTGCATTTCCATTGAATGTTTAAATGGATTTGTTGTTATGGATTGATAGAATGAGTAGAAGGAGATGATTGTTGTGTGTATTAGATGAAAAATGAGGAGTGGACAAGACGTCCAAATCTATTGCAGGTTGCGGAAGTGTGATGGAGAAAGAAGAGTTGAAGAAGAGAGAGAGTTGCAGAAATTCAGAGTGAAATTCTGAAGCGTTCGCTCGAGCGACCCGCTCTCTAGATGAGTGCGCTCGAGCGGATATGAATCTGCTCGAGCGACCCACGTTCTATTGAGTCCGCTCGAGCAAACTTGAGTTTGCTCGAGCGACCACTTCTCTATCTGGGTCCGCTCAAGCGAACTTGAGTCTACTCGAGCGAACCTGATGTTGGTGGTTTTGGATTTTTGTAGGAGACATGGATGCTTTTTGGGCACATAAGTGTCCTTTGAATTAGTTTCAAGGCTAATCATGGAGTAATTGAGACTGTTGAGAGTTAAGAACAATAAGAAGAGAATTATGTAATTGAACTATTGCCTTAATGGTTAATTGATTTGGACTAAACCTTCATAGGTGATAATTACGGGAACTCTAATGTACACATTATATACGTAAATGTGTGTCCATCGAAAATAACACTTGCATTGGATAAACCAATGGTTACACCTAAATAGTTGGTTGAAACTGAAATAGAAATGAGTAGAATTGTATAATTAGCAATTCTCTTATTGTATTGTATTCCGTATCATTGTGTTTCAATCTCATAAGATTGTTGTTACTGTTTAATTCCTTTCCGTTATTATGAATGGAACTACTGAATTGAGTTGAATTTGGAAATGGATTTAATGTATTGACTCTTGAGTCTGGCACTACCTAGCTATTGTATTAAATCCTAAATGAATTAATAAATGAACAAATGATTCTTTTCTTGGGGCCGGGGTCATGAATGGTGCGCCCTTCCGGCCTGAGCCAAATGACTATTCATACTGCAGTAGATGGATTTGGGGGTGTTCCGGAGCTCTGTGGTGATGCTAGTGTCCCTGGCCCGGACACTGGTAAGTCCTACAAATTCCGATCGTATCTATGGGTACTGATTGATGCATTCCATTTGGAAGATGAATCTTTTCTTTAAGGGAAGATGGTAAATGAAATGAAGTGAAATGAAATGAATTGAAATGAATGCTATAGTAGTTACCATCTTGTACATACCTATTGATTGATTTATTGTGCTCAACCATTGTCATTGTAGGAGTTATCTAGACTTGTCTAGAATTGGAATTGTTTACTTAACTGATTTCATGGGTTTAGTATATGTACTAATATGTGCTATCATAAGTTCTGTTTATACATTGTTGAACCATCGTGTTCATTAGTGTTATTGATGGCATTACAGGCCCAATTGCCAATGCCGGTCCAGCGGCGGCTCCTGCAGCAGCGGAGGAGACCACTCCGGTTCCTCCAGGAGGACTAATCGAATGGGATGGTAGGAATACCATTTGATATGGGTATTCGAGTGCGCGAATGGACTATAAGAATGTTTTTGGAAATTCTTTTGAGGATTCATTTTGGGATGTAATATTTTGAGAACATAAGTAGATATCAGTCTGCATTTTATTTGAATATGCAGTGTTTGATGAAAGAAAGCAAATGAATGATAGAAATGATACATGTATAAAGAACTTTATTTTGTATACATGTAACACCTTAAATTGATTTTGTCAATGTGTATTTCCGCAAATTCTACAATTTATAGGTATGAATAAATGTCATCCCTTGTGGATTCTGTTTTAACTTCGGTTAATTCAGAGTTTACGGGAGCAAGTATGGATCGCGGCCTTGGATTATCGTAACTCGGGCCTGGGTCGTGACAGCCAGTAGGCACGCTGTTTATATATACGAGACAATGGCAATTTTTAATGGTAACTTTTCCAATAAAATCCAACCACATAAACCCTAAAGTAAGAATTAAGAACCCTAAAATAGCATACCTAAAAAAAAAAAAAAAGAGGCTCCGAATGAGAGATGAGGACTTGGAACAGGAAATCATAAAAAGACAGCCTTAAGACCACCCCAAAAAGTCAAACTACGCCCCTGCCCCGCCCCCCCCCCCCGCCCCGACCTGACACACAAACAAAAAAAGTTGGTAAGAAGGTGGAACTTTTGTGCGATATTGTATAAAATAAAAAGAAATAGCAAAATCACATAAATTTGGGTAGTTTTGTCATTTCCCCTAACACGGTTGAGGTCTCAAAAAAAATTAGAGTAGTGGGGAAGGGAGAGGAGAAATCCATCCTTAGAGGTACGCTACCAGTTAAAAACCTCTCTAATCTTTAGTCCCCACCTTCGATTGGCCATTGCCCAAAGACTTACCTTCGTCTTATGTTTTTCAAATTCCATCTTTCACAACAGCAATGTCACAATATGGTAGAGAAGAATACAAGTAGCAAAAGCTAAAGCAGTTACTAATATTCTGGAAATGTAAAAAGTGAAATGGTTTTAGTAACAATCCTAGTATCATCTATACAACTCACTCCCCTTGATGCAAACGACCAATGATTAATTGTTATTCACGAAGCAAAGTACTCAAAAGCCAATCATGAAAATAAACATAACTCCTTATTGATGCTGGCATGCCTACCTACAAAACATTATATCTTGATCACGTATTCAAATTAAACACAAATTTAGATCTATAAGTTTTTTTCTTTTTTTTTTTTTTTTTTTTTTTTTTAACTAATGACTAGATTGGTAAAATATTCCATGAGCTGGATAGATATTTGGTTGATGGCCTCCATATTCGAGAAATATGTGTAGTCCAAGTACTCATTGATAAAGTTGTCCGTCCCAGATGATCCATAGCTATCCCACCTTTAGGAGGTAAGTGGGATAGCTAAACTAGGTCTGAGCTCTATTTTTCTCTTTTTGGTAGAAACTTTGAGCTCTAGTTGAATTAGAGAAAATTGGATTTGAAAGAGAAACTGTTGGGAAATTAATTAGGGCAAACACGCATAATCAATCAACATAAGCATACAAGAGATTTAAGTGGTTTGGCAATTGCCTACATCCATGGGACTATGAAGATTTCACTATGCAGGAAATTGGACAACTCGTTACAAGGATTCCAAACCCTCTAACACTTGGCCTACTCTCTCCCCATAGGTCTTAATCTTGCTCTCAGCTCTCTCCCCACTTCTTAGAGTTCTAGCGATTACTGATTACATTAATATATAGGAAAGCCCCAGTACAATGACCAAAATACCCATGACCCTAAACTGGTTAGTGGCTAACCCAATGAACCAATCCGGTTAAACCGAAATACAAGACATAAACCCAATAGAAATAAGATTAGATAGATATATTCAAAAGAGATACTCACACTTTTTATGATCAATGATTCATCAAATGCTTCTTGGGGGTGGAAAGGTAGTTTACATCTTAGATCTTTTGCATTACCTCATATAAAATTTTTTATTGGGAATGGGCGGATCACAAGCTTTTGGACTGGCCCATGGCTCAATGGGGGTCGATTAAAGGACCAGTGTGGTGAAAGAGCAATTTATGCTCTAGGCATGGGCGCTGATATCAGGGTTAGTCGCTTTCTTTAGAATAATGGCTGGCACCTCCCTTGGCCAACGATGAATGCCTTGAAAGATATCATTCAGGCAATTCCTAGTGAGATTGTTCCTTGGCCTATGTTTGATGATGAAATTGTTTGGACACTAGAAGCGAAAGGTCATGTCTCTTTGAAATCCTCCTACAAGTTAATCTGTAATATCCCTAACCAGCAACTTCAATGGACTTCAGCAATCTGGTTTAAAGGGTGTATCAAAAAATATTCAGTTTGTGCTTGGATGTTTTTACCGGAAAGCTCAAAACAAAGGATTTCCTTCTTAAAAAAATTGTGGACTGTAACTCTTGCTGTGTCTTTTGTGATAGCACATGGGAGTCAGCTTCCCATCTTATGATTCATTGCCCTTATTCTTAGGAGATTTGGCAATGCCTTTTTTCCAAATTGAACTTGGCTACAATCCCTTGCAATGATGCTCTAGAGTTACTACTATCCATCCTTTCTCGCCTGGATCAGCAAAGTGATATCGCTATAACACTTGGTAAACTTCTATTTAATGCTTTTGTTTGGCATGTGTGGGCAGAAAGAAATGCAAGGATTTTCCGGTTGACTGCAAAATCCAGTAGTTCAGTAGTGCAACACATCACTCATGTGGTGACCACTAAAGTTCTCTACCTTGGTCTCACCTTACCAATTAGTTTCCAATGTCATTGGAACGTCCCTTCTAATGATCAAGTGCCTACTACACGTTTGGTTGCAGCAAGTATTCAAGTCTGGCAAAGGGGGATCCATTTGTATTTTTTGTTTATAAACTTGAATCCAAGGTTATTATTAATCAACGAGGAAGGAGTGGATGAATGACTAGTATATTCATAGAAGGAGAGTGAGATTTAGATGGCCATGTAGTAATCAGCTTACTTGTATGTTTCTAAGAAAGTACGTAGAAATCATCTTCACGAACACAAACCTTATGGGTAATGGAAAAACTATACCCATCTCAGGTGGGTCTAAAATAATAGTCAAGCACATTGTTAGTTACAGTGGAGTTTCAGATAAAGTGCACATGCACATTGGATGTGGACCTTAAGGGTTATCCAAACCATCCATTTACTTCATCCATGCGTGACCCACTTGATGAATGTGCAGCCTTCACTGTTGGTTGGATTCCTTCTGCAGCACAATGGGAAATTTCTATCCACACCCATTAGGGCTTTGCAAATTGCAAACCTCCTTTACCAAACCAAAGAGGCTAAGTGTGAGGCCTCACCCCTTGTGGGCCCTCAGTTTGATTTAAATAATTATTAATATGGTATTTTCTACTTTAATATGCTAATTAATAGGAATTAGTGGAATAGATGGCTAATGTTCCTAAGTTTTAGAACTAACTTGTATATAATTCTTAATAGATATTAGGTGCTTTTTGTTAATTTAATAGGTTTGGAATAGATTAGGATTTAGTTGTTATTAGAATTAATAGGAAGGGTTTTGAGAGTTAAGAACCTTCTAGAAACCCACCTAATGACCAAATTACCCATGGCCCCATCCCTTTTTCATTTACAACTAAGTTACCATTTTGGTAATTATCCTAAACCCTAAGTTATAAAACCCAAACTATTGCAAACATTAGCCTAAAACCCTAAATTCCCACTCATCTCTCATTTAACCTATCTTTCTCCCCAAGCAAACCCTAATTCCCCAAAATCCCAGCACAATGAGGCTAGAGACCACCCCAATTTCACCAACAACACTAGTAGAAGTTTGGAATTCTCTTATCTCTCTCTCTACACTATCACCAATTCTGAATTGAGGCAAGTATCCTATGCAAATTTCATATGATGCATGCTGTTCTCCTTTGAATATGTATTGTAATTTAATTAGATAGAAATGTATGTGTAGATCTTCTTTTTGAGCTTGTTTTTGGATTAATGGCCATTTGATGGATGGGTTCTCCCATTTGGAAGATCAATAGCCCGGTTGGATGCATGGTGGATGGAGATGATATGAGTGTTTTGTTGCTTATCTGTGTGTATGTGATGTATGGAAGTGATTTGGAATGAATTGGAAGAGAAATGGATTGAGAAAGAAGAAATCCTAGAAATCTGGAATTCTGCTCAGTGCGTATACCCGGTCAACCAGCCGCAGGAGTCGGTCGAGCACACTGAATATAAGGAAAAACCAAGTCCCAATTAGCTTCTGTAAAAATTTACAGGCAGTGCACCCGGTCGACCGGACCCTGTACCCGGTCGACCGGATACATATGAAACTGCAGGAGTTAGCTGAGACCTGTGATTTCTCAGACAGACAACCCTGTGTATCCCATCGACATCACGGCCATGATGTCGACCGGATACACATCAATTCATGCAAGAACCCCCAGCTGTTTGGCTCCAGGTCCTAGTGGACCCGGTCGACGTCACGGCCATGATGTCGACCAGGGACACTACAGGATGTCGACCTGGGAGGTCAACATCCAGTTCACCCGGTCGACATCCCTGGTGATGATGTCAACCGGGCAAGCTGTGAACAATGAGATTTTTCAGACTTCTATGACTTTGATGTTTGATCATTTGTGGGGTTCATTGATCATCCAAATAGGCTTCCATCAAGTGTGTCACACACGAATCAATGCCATGGCTCAGCCTTGACTCGTGGGGTCTACCAATTGAGGTTTTGGGATTCGACCCTTAATTGTAGTCCATGGTGTCCACAACTTCGAGAGCACCAGATTTATTATATTTGACACCTAAGACTACCGTTAAGGATCCAATCACCTTATGAGGCCTGAACCAAGAGTGGACCACTACCTAGGATTGGACCTTTATCTATTTCCCCTTGATTCCATGTTTTAAGGATTTCATGTGTTGTTCTTCTCTCTTATTCTTATTGTTGTCTTAAACCTGTTAATTAATGGAAAATTGGAGGACCTGAACCTAGGGTTACTTAGTGGTGACCTTATGATGTGTTTGGAGTTAAATGACCCGTATCTGTGGCTAGGCGGGCCCTCATACGGCCTAAGGTTGGGGATGTGAAACCATAGCATGAAGAGGTTAGGTTAAATAGTTTGATGGCTCATTGTGTATGAGCATAGGATGACTACTTGGGAATTGTATATAGTGTTGCACTTGTGTTGCCTCAGGCCACGGTTGTGAGCCTTGGAGTTGATCCAATGATTACTTAGTGGTGGCCCTATGATGTGTTTGGAGTTAAATGACCCGTGTCTGTGACTAGGCGAGCCCTCATACGGCCTAAGGTTGGGGATGTGAAACCATAGCATGAAGAGGTTAGGTTAAATGGTTTGATGGCTCATTGTGTATGAGCATGGGATGATTATTTGGAAATTGTACATGGTGTTGCACTTGTGTTGCCTCAGGCCACGGTTGTGAGCCTTGGAGTGGATCCAATGATGCTTGAATTGGGCTTAGATATTGGACTGTGTTCCATGTGGTTATACCTTAACATCTTAGAGACTTGGTTTGGACCTTGCTCACGCAAGATAAGCCTAAACAGACACAGACCTGTACTTGTTTCCTGAGTCGGCACTAAACATTCACTCAGTTGTTCTAAGCTCAGCTAGTTGACCGATCATCACTGGTAGGGGCTATATTGGTTACTTAGAGCTATCATGATGAGCTGTGATTAGACGAACGGTGTGATACCGGGTCCGGGTTAATCTGATAAAGGGGTGTGATCGGTGTGATAAAGGAGTGTGATCGGTATTATTTATTGTATGTTATTATTATCAGGGCTGTTATCCCTTGCATGGTTATTACCATTTTCCCACCGCAAACTGTTTACAGTATGGGAGGGCCGCGACATAATATCCCGCGGTATATCCAGCTTGTGTGAATGTGCCTTTTGTTACCTGGTTAGATTAGAATACTTTATCTTTCTGATTCTAAACTGTTTATTACTGCCCAATTGCCTAGATCATGTACTTTGTTACTCTTATGATTTCACACCTGTCTCTATTCTCTATTGTTGTAAACATCATGTGTTATTTGCATATCGTGCCTTGCCAGATCCTTGGATCTGACCCATCTTTGGTGCTTAGATCCCGACCATGATCCCGCGGATGACGCGTTCTATGAGGCGCTGTAGTTGGTGACTACGGGTGGGGGCCGACTGACCAGGTGGTCGAGTCGGAAGATGGAGCGCGTGCACAGGGGGATTGAGTGCAGTTTGTTTTAGATTTTTAAAAGTATCTTTGTAGTGAGATGGGTAGATAGGCAGTTATGTACGAACATTTATAACTACACTTGAGATTTTATCAGACTTCCGCATTGTTATATTTGACTCATTTTACATGATACTATTGCTTCCGCTATCTTACACTTCCGCCTTACAACTGTTGATTACGTCATTGTTTAAAAAGTTTTAAAAATTTGATCTCACTGCGAACTACGATCTTGGAAGTTCTCGGATTTTCCGGGAAGTAGCGCACCAAATTCGAGTACCTTAGCGTTACCTTCGGTATTCGGAATTGGGGCGTTACACTAAGGTTTGGGGTTTGAATTGAGATGATTCAAACTCATTTCTCTAGTATTTCCATGAAAGGAACAGATCCATTCCTACCCATTAACTGACATGAGACATGACTCATATAACACACATCTAGGAGTGCTAGGGCTAAGTTGATATTTAAAAATAGGAAAATTGATCCTTTGTGGGTAAATAAGCATGGGGCTACCAGACTGCTTATAAGTTGCTCACAGGGCCCACTTAGATTTAAGTTTACAAAAAGTCGATGGACAGATTGAAAGGTCTCCTCATGGACAAGGGGGGTCCAAATAATTAGCCTCGTGCCACTAGATTATCATAGCCCTTGATTCGACGGCCTTTAAGTTTAATAGCATCTTAACCGCATATTTCCTTGAAATATATTGAATCCAATGGCGAGTGAAGGTTCAATGAGTGCAAAATTGGGTTTGAGGCCTAGTTTTAGAATGCAAAAGACTATCAAATAGGCTGCACTGAAACTCTAGGCCACCATTTGTGGCCATGTCACATAGCACACATCTAATCTAGACCATCTGTCTTCGGGACCCATATTCAATTGTCCACTGCCCAGAGGCCTGCTTGGTCTTGCATATTCAATTTACATCTTTCATTGCCCATGTTTGCACTATGGATCCTTTGGCTGGACATGTCAAATCGTTTCATTTCTTTTTATATGATGCAACAGATCCATTTCCACCCATGGCATATAATTTTTATGCAACCTACCCATTTACAACAGGGCACATAACATACATATATATATATATATATATAAATATATGATAATCTAGACAATTGAACTGTGGGCCTCCTACTGCGGGAAGACTTTCCTTCTTACATTGTCATTTTACACCTTGTTCTGAGGGTCTCTCTACTTGGGGATAGTTCCCCTTGCAAAACTACCAAGTTTTAGCTAGGATTAGCTGTGAGGTGAAACATGCCCTGTGACAGGTTCCAGAAAGATAAATGTCTTCTGAAATATTTAGTTCATGTCAGCTAAAAGATGTCTCAATGCTTTAGACCTTCTGTCTGTTTGAAGAGATTTGGTACTTAGAAAATTCGCATTTTTTACAAGCCCGAGATGACTAATCATTGTTTTCATTCAGTTTGACATTGCATACTGATTAATAATTATTCATGAAGCAAACTCAAAAGTCAAATCACAAACATATATGTAAGTCTTTATTACAATTATGTTGCTACTCTTGCAAAGCCCTCGTCTAAATAACACTCATTACACACTTTTAAACCCTTAACTACTTTTTCTGAACTAATAACCAGAAAGAGATTTTGATTTCCTTCATGTCTGAGACTCTTCCATTACTTGGCTTATTGGCTATCATTACTTGGTTGGGCTTCAGGCTTTCTTCCACTTGTCAGCCTTCTTCTTTTTCTGTTTCGCAAAAACAAGCCTGAGTACTAAAACCCAAAGCCCAAACCCAGCAAAAGAGGTGGGGCCAGGAGCATCCCTAATAAATAATCATGGGGACATTCCAGTTTCTTAACCAATATGGCATCTCTTGTGTAGAGAGAAGTGTCCCTTGCCATCAAGATCAGGCTGAGCAGGAATAGAAGTCTTTATTTGCAAGTTTCCGAATTTAATCATTCCTTAATCTTTCTTTGCATTATTTACAAGCCCGATATGACTAATCATTGTTTTTCATCCAATTATACATTGAATGCTGTTGAAGTCAATGTATTATTTAATACAATATTTGACTATTTTGTGGCAGTGAATATTACAAGTAGTACAGCAGTTACTTTCTTTCTCAAGATTAAGAAGCCTATCACGAACATACACATAAATCCCTTTTTCAAACATGATGGCATATTTTACAAAACCTTTCTTCACTCTTATTTTAACACAGCTGAGGAGGTTGATAGGCCAGTCCTTTGGTAAGGGAAGTAGACCTTGAGTGAGGTGAGGAAGCCCTCTTGTGAGGGAAGTAGACCTCAGGTGAGGTAGAACAGCCTTCGAGTGACGGAGGTGATTGCCCAAGTTTGAACCGTGGATAGCTAGATAAGAACCGATACCTTTTACCATTGGGGTAAGAGGCTGTTCTTAAATTCTTTTTTGTCTTGATTACACTCGGTACAAACTTTTAAACCCGTAAGCACTTTGCCAAATTGATAACTAGATAGCTAAAATATCTCATGAAACTGGATAGAGATCCCGATGGCCTTCGTATTGAAACTCTGAATTAAGGTTGGAAAGCTCTCCAAGTTGACTCTCATGAATTGCTCGTTTTAACAAATATGACTAAGTCAAATATATGGAAGACTCTACTGAATCACTTCATTTTAATAAGTTGTTCACATCTAAGCTATTTGATAGGTATATCATATTTAAAATAATTAATATTTATTTTCAAGTAAGTTCGCAGAAGGTTTGGTGAAATGAAATTTCTAACCTATAGTTGATTTTTTATATTTTGTATTTGGACTAACAAATTTTGTATTTGTATATTTATAGGTGAGTGAGATTTACATGGCCTTGTAATGAGCACCTTGCAGTAGCATACTTAGAGAAAGCGTGCAGTAATCATCCTTCTTCACAAACCCAAACCTTAGAACACTAGGTGATAGAACATCTAAACCTATCTCAGGTGGTTTTGAAACAAATAGCCAAGCACACGGGCAGCTTCACTGGAGCTTCAGGGGAGTTGCACATGCACATTGGATGTGGGCCATGAAGGATGATCCAGACCATCCATTTACTTAGTCCATGTGTGACCCACCTGATGAACATACGGCCTCCACTGTTGGGTGAGTTCCATCTGCAGGACAAATCCATTGTGCCATGGGAAATCTCAATCTATACCTACTTGGCCTTTGGAAACTTCCAATACCAAACCAAAGAGGTTATTGGGTTTGGGAGGGAAATGATTACTGCTCATTTCCACATTGTTTCCCTGAAGAGAACAGATCCATTGTTGACCACTGCCATTTGCCACACATGGCAAACAATTTTTGTGTGACCCATCCATCCTAGGTCATGACACATAGTAAAGTTGTTTGATGATCTAGTCCATCTGATCTGTGGACCCCACCTATTGGCCACTGCCCAAGGATCTTCATTCTTCTTATAGTGTCCATTTACAACTTTCAGTGCCGTTTTTTGAGCCATGAACGGTGCAGATCTTATGTATGATTCGAATGTGTGTGGGGGCTCAGAGATGATCTATCCGTATACTTGCACTGTCATTTCTAGGAAGGCCGCCCTCTGGCTTGTGGGGATAAGGTTAGCAAATCCAAATGAGGTCGAGCCACATTAAGAATAGCAATTCACATATTATAATATATTAAGACAAGGGTTAACAGTGGACTTAACCTTATTTAGGCTGGCTGGGCTCCAGCCAAGAACTTATGGCCTAAGTCGGGCTACAGTAGGTTTTTGAGTACTAAAGTCTTGCATAATCTGGACTCTCCATTTATGACAGATTTTCTTTCTTCCTATCATGTATAGTATTGTTTTACTTGATATTATTTTAAGAATGATAAATTCAGCGCAGTTTTAAATCTATTTTCTATCTAAAAAATAATAGAAATTCTATATTGTGATTGTTGTATATAGCGATAGCATCCTCCTTATCAGTGATTATATCTATATAATTCTTATTTTTAGAAATAGTGTTGTATTTTAGATCTTGGACAGTCTTCACATATGATTCAAATCATTATTTTATTTTATTGTAAAAAGACTAAATTTTTTTTAATATATATAAATTCTATTGACTGTGCTAACGACAAGCATATTTTGCAAGTTATTCATGAAGCAAACTCAAAAGTCAAATCTCAAACAGATTCATCAATCCTTGTTACAATTATATTGGTACACTTGCACAACCTTCTTCTCTAAATCACACTCAGTAGGCAATTTAGAACCCTGAACTTTTCTGAACTAACAACCAGATAGAGATTTTGATGGCCTTCATGTCTGAGACTCTGGATATATAATATTATTAGTCATTGTAATAGTTATTATTGAAAAAGTTCTCATTGATCATGTTACTGTAAGCCAAGTCGGCTTGATTCTCCATATTGTAATCAATCCCTACTAATGCCTGTGGTTCTGTTGGTATTACTGTTGGAGAGCTCAACATTGTCATTAATTGACCAGTACAGAGATAATAACAGGCTTCCCCAGCGGTCTCAACAGGGCATTCTTTTATGTTGTTGTCCTGTATCGACTTCCAGAAATCGTCGATATCAACGCTTTTGGTATCATCTATAACTAAAACGCTGCTTGTATCATCAATCTCTACTGATGCTGGTGAATGCCCCTCAGCAATCTCAACAGGATACTGTTGCATATGGTTGTCCTCTATCTGCTTACAGTTATCATCCAAATCAATGCTAGTTAAATCATCGCCTTCTTCTTCTTCTTCTTCTTCTTCTTGGGAGTTGGACTTCTCGGTAGATCTATTGCTCCGCTTAATCCTGCAGAGGACCCAATCTTCTGACTGCACATGAGATTATCATATAGTTGTAAGAACCATTTTCATAAAAATCTAACTTATCAGTTTATTTTATTGGGCCTGATACTAGGGAGAGGCTCGGTCCATGGAAAAACAAAAGGCCTAACCCTATAACAGATTCAAAGGCAAAACTTTTTCTCAAAGGAATTGGGCCCAGCAAGGCCAATCTTTCTGGTGTGTATTATAGGTAGTAAAAGGCAAATGGGTTGGTTTTGTTCCTTGTCCATCAATACAAAGACCCATAATAAAAAAACAGAATCAGGTCCAGGCACAGCTAGGATCCATTCCCGGATCAAACTAAGTAGCATGGACAGGTACCCAACCAATTTAGGTTCTGGTATGTTATGACTTCAATAATAGATAGACGTTAGTTGAAGCAAATAGGGTTTGTGACATAGATTTAGAAGAGTGACAAGGATTTAGCAAAAAAGAATATGGATAAATGCAAAAGAGGCACTCACATTGTTTTGAATCATTGATCTAGTAAGCGAATATTCATCCATGAGCAAGTTTTTCTTCCTCCTAGAATTAGACTTTCCCTTGAAAACTAGAGATCTCTTGGTGCATATATGATTTCTCCTTTTCTCGTGGATCTTCTTCTTGTTACCGGTGACCTTCCAGTAGCCATCTCCAGCCAATCGAATCGTCTTTGTCCCCTTCTGGTTTTTCTTCCTCTTCACAAAAAAGTACTGCTCTCCAACACTGTCATTACCTTCTGAATGTTCGTATAGATGCATATAAGTATGTTAGAGGAGAATCAACATAGACTTAAGCTATTAATCTACAAATTGAGAAATAGGAATGAAAATCAGAAGGGACTAACAAGAAGAACTGAGATGTTTCATATTTTACACCATTGGATCATGGGCATGCTCCCACAGAAATTGGTTAAGCATTAGTCCGGCGATTCACACCGTTCATTTTCAGTTGGTGCCACTGTGTACCACAATCTCAACAAGTTAACAGAATTACCATATCTTCGTAATATGATCAACAACTTGTTGCGCCCTTTTCTCATTCAGTAAGCAAAAATTGAACAAGTTATGACTACCCATTAACGTGGATTTGAGATCATGACCGATTTTAGCCAATTCCCACTATGGGAATGGTTCAGATAACTGGACTAATCCAGGATTTGCCAACTTAATGAAGAAATTAGCAAGCCACTAACCTGGAAGCTGTGCATTATCTCCGTAGACTTCTCCTTCAATTACAGCATCCGATGGCAGCTGTTCTCCCAAGACCTTCGGTAGAAGGTAATCTTTGATCAATTCCAAATCGCTCGGCTTGAACCGGAAGCCTGGTGGAAGATAGGGTGGCATTTGTAACATATGTTTGTAAACTGTAATCCAATAATACTATCCAATTGAGTGAGAAGTGGTGGATTTATAACTTGCATATATAGTGAGAGATTGAGATGGCCTTGGATTAAGCAGCTTGTTGTAGTAGTTCAGAGAAAGTGTGCAGTAACCTTCAAAACACAAAACTTTGTACAATGGGTATAGAAGCTTACCCATCTAAGGTGGGTCTGAAGCAATAGCCAACCGCATTAGTAGTTTCAGTGGAGCTTCAGATAAGTTGCACATGCACATTGGATGTGGGCCATAGGGATGATCCAAACCATCCATTTACTTCATCCAATGTTGGTTGAATTCCATCTGCAGCCCAAATCCATTGTGCTATGGGAAAGTTCTATCAACACCCACATGGGCTTTGCAAGCCTCCTTAAGGTCCCAATACAAAACCAAATAGGTTTAGGTTTGGAGATTGGAGGGAGATGGTTCCAACTCATTTCTAACATATTACCTTGAAACGAACAGACCCATTGGCCACCCATAGCTCATAATCAACTCCATGACACCATTTGAGGCCATGACACACAGCACACCTGATCTATACCATTGAATCTGCGGGCCCCACTTCAATTGGCCTCTGTCCACAGGCTTTCCTTGTACATCTGCCAGCGCCCATGTTTGCACCATGGATCCTATCACTGGATCGTCCGATCATTGTTTACCTTTTGATGTGTGGCCCACTCTTTTGCGGTGGACTGGCTAATGATCGGTTCAGATCTCAGCTGCGATAGTGACGTGCGGCTTTGATTTGAGGATGTCTATTACACATTTGTAAACATCCCTTTATTCCTTGGAATAATTATAGTGGGGGACGCATATTTTCATTTGAAGGGCGCGGATTCAAACAGGTAGTTGGATCTTATGGGCTACCCACAATTTTCCCGTGGATTTCGGGATTTCTATATCTGTCTTGAAGTCGGATACAAAATTTTCATGCTGAGTTTTAGAGATGGACCCAAGTCCAACGGGGCGACTTAATTCCCAGTATCCTTAAATGTGGGTACGCCCATAGTTTGTTTGTTTTTTTTTTTTTAGTATCCCGGGAGGGGGCCCAACGGGGCCTGGATGTGGGTATGCCCATAGTTGGTATGACAATCTGCATATTTTTATTGCTACTGCATCCAGAGGTGGGTTCCACTCATGGATGACTGGATTCAAAAAGGTTAGGTCCAACTCATCATATGGGTGCACATGCACGACAAAAATAGACTTCAATCTTTTTTCTACTAATCATTTGTTTCATACATTTGGCACAAATGATTAACATATGGGTCAAATTGTTGGACCAATTTATGTGGCCCAGGTCTACTATAGCAGCATGTACTGGTTTGAGCGGTGGATCCAGATCCTCATGGGCCCACTAAGTCCATAAACGAACCCCACATTCGAAATACAAACCGCTCAAATCGTGCTTTTCCTCCGGTTGCAGTTGGGCCCACCAGGAGATTAATCCTCACAACTTTTGTTGCTTGACTTAAGGATCCGGTATGCTCTATACAGGTGGGCCCACTAATCATGATTTACGAAAGTGAAATGGGTTAGTTAGAATTAGGGTTGCAAATAGGTATCTGATTCTCCAATTATCTGGAAATTCTGACATGAGAAAAATTGGGTTTGTAACCTATTTTAGGTTTCGATTCATAAACGTATCCGAGTCCGGAATCTAATTTAGATTTCGATTGATAAACGGGTCCAGCTCTAGGTCCATGTAGGTTTCGACCCGTGAACTCGAGACCTGGCATATGAGTCTTATATATTGCAACCTGTAGTTTGAAATCAACATCTTTATATATATATATATATATATATATATTTTTATGTACAATTCTGGAGGTAGTAGACTTTAATGCACTATTATAAATTGAATAATATGTTTATTTTAAGAAAAAAATAAAAATGAAGGAAAATCATAATCAATTTTGAAACTAGATTCTGGTCCTCTAGGAGGGTCCGATTCCAAAATTGGATCCGGATTTTCTTTCTGGATCGGGTCTGGAACCAACAGAACAAGTACCGAGTTATAACTAGACCTGGAATTGGAATCGTTATCTAGAAACAGGTTTAGGTTTGAGTCCGGGTCTAGTATAATTCTGACCAAAAACCATTCCGTTTGCAGCCCTAGTTAGAATTGTGAATTTCAGCTTTCTCCACTTGATTTAGTTAGAACTACTGGGTGAGGCAAACCTCTAATGTTCATTAGCTCAAATTCACGGTCCCTGGATTGGAACTTGGCCAAATATCATTGAAGCCCTTGCCAAAACACATAATTAGCCAGAAAAAGAGAAAGAAGAAATATCAAATTAAATTAGTTCCAAAGGATATCAAATTAAATTAGTTCCAAAGGTATTGTTTAATAACCTACAAAGACTAATGAATAGATAATAAGCAAACACCAGTTCTCAACCTATGGTCAAAGAGGAGTAGGGTACATGAAAAAGAATGAGGCTCCATTGAATTTGAAGGCATTGATTATAACAACATCACACATCCATGTAGGAATGTCCACATGAGAAAACTACCTTTATAATAAGCTTTTGCGAGATTTTAAAAAATATTTGTCATTAATTTTAGTCGGAAAGCAAAAAAAAAAAAAAAAAAAAACTAATAATACCTATCCAACTTTGTGAGTTGCTTGATCAAAAAGATTAAACTATAAACTTTGATTTTCTTGAATTTAAGTAGAGATTAGGCATGGATGCAACCGATTTTGATTAGAGATGATATATGAAAGTGAGGTGCACCTTGTGGAGACTATTTATTACCCATGGAGGTTGAATTTAAACCACATAAGGGTTGGGTTTTGTAATAATAAAGGAAATCCCTACCTTTAAAAGATTTTGGTAATAGCTTCGGTAAAGAATCCTTAGATTCTAAGATATCCCATGCTCCTAAAATAAGGGTTTCTTGCTAAGGATTTACATAGCTGAATATTTCACACTAATATCGGTGCATATCAGTGCATATAGCTAAAAAAAATCAATGTCAATAACTAAATCCATAAAAAATGAAATTTTCAAAAATCTATAGAAGGCAGACTTAAAATTTCTCAAAAATGAGGATTTCCACTTGACCGTGCTAAACACAAGGGGCTTGCAACTTTGTGGAAAACCAATGTCCGAATCCATGAGAATTCAATTGCCATTACAAGAAACACGAATAATAACAATTGACCTAAGGTGAGAAATGAATGGAGGTAAGTGGGGGCAAGGCTAAGGCTGCTACCCACCATAGTCAACAGATGATCAGATTAAGTGCATTCAAAGGTTTATTTCATGAAAACTCCATAAATTTGAATTTTCAGTATAAAAATTGTTAGAACTTTTATTTAAAAAAAAAAAAAAAGGGAATTTGCCAAAACATTAATTAAAATGGGTGTGAGTGGTGTCACACACTTGACTTCAAGCAAAAAACTACTAACCACCGAACCAAATGAGAAGAATCTTTTCTTTGATCACATAACCTTTTACTAATCCTTTCATCTTTACTCTCCACCTGCCCTCCTCTCCTCCTTGAGCAGGTACCTCTCCCTCTCTCTCTCTCTCTCTCTCTCTCTGACGTTGATCAAATCATCTGCTCCTTCCATGGAGATCCTGCAAACAAATCATGTTAGAATTAACCATCTTCTGAACTTTCGATGGACGGATAAAATTTTAAATTGGCCCTAATCTCACACACAGCCCCAGTCATCACTTTTGGGGGCGTGACAGAAACAATAATCATGCGCATTAGTAGTTTTCACTGGAGTTTCAGGTGAGTTGTTGTACATGCACATTGGATGTGGACCGTAAGGATGATCCAAACCATGCATTTATTTCATCCATCACCTAATGGATCTACAGCCTCCATCAGCAGCACAAAGCCATTGTGCCATGGGAAATTTCTTTCCACCACCCATTTGGGTTTGCAAACCTGCTTAAGATCAAATACCAAACCATAGATATTACGCTTGGGTGTTTGGAGGGTATGGTTCCTACTCATTTCAATCCTATTTCGATGAGTGGAAAGATCATATTCACCCATGGCACATAAGTTTTGTGCAACTCACCCATTTACAGACATTTCTTTGAAGGCCTCTCTATGCCTTGTGAGATTGGGTTAGCAATCCAAATGCGGTCGAGCCACATCTACGTCTAGGTTAGCAATTCATCGATCCATCTTCCAAGAAGACGGCTAAATCTCTAATTCATATCAACTAAAAATTTCATAGAGATGGGGCCCATTGTCTACAGATCCGTACCATTTATTTAGCAGTTCCTTCATGGATGTAGATGAAATAAAAGGAAGTCATCTAATCATCGATACAAACTTGAGTTTCAAAACTCAGCTTTAAAGAGAAAGAATCGTTATTTTAATTGTCGATGGGATGTTTTAGGGCGGGGTAGGGCCAGTTTGAGTTACATCCGAGCTCCATTCGGCTTTAGAAACGCAGCTCCGCATCCTAGTCAGGCCCAACAGGTGTAGTTAGTGCTTGGCCTGAGCCCAGCCCACCTCAAACATGTTAGGGTGCAACCTGCCCATCTAGTCAATTAAGTCGGGCCGGTATGGCTAATGCCAATCATTACTTGGTTGGGCTTCAGGCTTTCTTCCACTTGCCAGCCTTTTTCTTGTTCTGTTTCCCAAAAACAAGCCTGAGTGCTAAAACCCAAAGCCCAAACCCAGCAAAAGAGGTGGGGCCAGGAGCACCCCTAATAAATAAATCATGGGGACATTCCAGTTTCTTAACCAATATGGCATCTCGTGTAGAGAGAAGTGTCCCTTGCCATCAAGATCAGGCTGCGCAGGAATAGATTGCATGTTTCGCTTCAGAATTTAATCATTACTTAATCTTTCTCTCCATTATTTACAAGCCCGATATAACTAATCATTGTTTTTTATCCAACTATACATTGAATGCTGTTGAAGTCAATGTATTCAATGTATTATTTAATAATACAGTATTTGATTGTTTTATTGCAGTGAATATTACAAGTATTAGACGTAAAATATTTAACTACATCAACTAACATATATTTTTTATTTGAAATGATGACTATATTCATTTCTCCACAATCTACAGTATCAAAGAAGTATACTGAAAAAAAAAAAAAAAGGCCCCAAAAAATATGGGCAATCCTAACTTCTCTGTCACAAATCGCACTCATTCATAGATTAGATAAGAGCACAAAATCCAAAAAAAAAAAAATCCAAAATCAAGTAATGTAATAAAGAGAACCATAAATAAAAAGCCCTAAAGCAACATAACCCTAACCCTAACCATCAAACATAAATTAAAAAAATAAAAAACAAGACCCTAACTTTTCTGTTACAAATCTCACTCATTAATAGATTAAACAAGCATACAAGATCCAAAAAAAAAAAACCCAAAGAGAGAGAGACAGAGTCGACAACCCAAAGAGAGAGAGACAAAGAGTCGATAGAGAAAGGCAGAGGGAGAGTGAAGGAGAGAGAGAGCGGCGACAAAGAGAGAAGGAGATTAAGTCGAACGATTGTCACAACCTCATAAGCATCCGACGAGAAGCAAAGATATCCTTCGTGCACTCGAAGGAAAAAGCCAAGAAGTTTATGACTACTGGCCGGAGAATTTTGGAGGGGATTAATGATGAAAATGGTTAGAGAAGTAGTATTAAAATAGCGACACCAGGAAGAAGCTGCTTCTACCGCTGCTTGAAAGTAAACAGCCTTGCTCATGGGGCCTAGCATGGGAAGTCATTCCCCCTTATATAGGCCTCAAATGCATGCCAAATGAATTCCAAATGAAAGTGAGGTCGTTTTGTCTTTTGACACACCTTTGTCTTTTTGTACCCATTTTTTTTTTTTTTGGTGGAAACATCAGGTTGATGCTATAGGGTTTGTACTTGGTAATGGGGTAAGCTGTACTAGGTAATGGGGTCAGCTCTACATTGATGGAAGGAATGAATCCTGCGATATCAACCGTTGATTTAGCTTTATTACCAGAACTGACGGTTGAGATGATGGCTATAGTCTCAAGTGGCTGTCGGTTACTTTCAACTGAAGAAGAGTTTAACCCTAACATCTACCAGATGTTTGTACCAAAAACACTGAAGAAGAGTTT
The DNA here is from genome assembly GCA_029852735.1 of Persea americana. Taxonomy (NCBI): domain Eukaryota; kingdom Viridiplantae; phylum Streptophyta; class Magnoliopsida; order Laurales; family Lauraceae; genus Persea; species Persea americana. The sequence goes on from CM056817.1 coordinate 39,172,786, forward strand.
GGTTGAGAATGTCATCTTAAATATGAAATGGAATTTAGAAGTGGTGTGCGGGGTCGTTGCCAAATATTCTTTTTAGTCCCGGACCTGAAATGTCGCTTCAAAGCCCATCAGTTTTTACGATAATACTGTCGATCCGTTTAGAATCCATATCGAATTATTTGAAAAGAAAACAAAAAGGCTTTTAAAAATAAAAAAAATAAAAAAATGCAGCCGTTATAGACGACCCACAACAGTCAAGGTCTTGTAAAACAAGTTTCACAGACGGCCCACAATAGTCATGGTCTTGTAAAACAGGTGTCGGCAGGAATCACATGCGGTGCCGTCATGTGAAATATAAATTATTAATGTGCCGTGGGCCACATGTCCGATGGTCCAGATTTACTTAAATATATTCACGTAGATAGCAACCCTCCCTTCGACTATTGGAGTACATTTCACATCAAGAGTCCGCAAGTTGATGTCATGAGTTGGCACAGGCAGGAATGATATTTTTGGGTTTTTTTTTCACCATTAGCTGTTGGTTTGTGCGGATGGTGGTCAAATTATGGTTTTAAATCAGGGCTGGCACTGGGTTGACTCGTCTGGATAGTTTTGAGTCTCAGTCAGGTCTAGGCCCGGCATGGTAAAGGACATGTACCGGTTTAAAACTCTTATAAATTTTTATACTATTCATATTAATTTTTTATTTGAAAAGACGGGAGTCTATTCATAAATTATTGGAGAATGATACAACATGATTAGTAACGTAGGCATAAGTGCCTGTACAAAGCCCCACCCTCGCTAGACCATGTGCTTCAATTTTATGCTTCAACTAATCACTATAGGACACTCTAGTTAAGACATCTTTTTTTTTTTTTTCTAGGATCTTCTGCAGCAAGGCATAAATTTCACATGGAAAAGAATGTTGAGGCTTTGTTATTGAATCAATAGCAATCTTAGAATTACTATAGAAACCTACTTTCCTCCACGCAAGTTGAATTGCCAATTCCAAAGCCTCTTCCATAGCCAAAATTTCTGCCATGATATAAGTATGTGAGAGGAGAATCAACATACACTACAACAAATTGCATATTTGCCGATGCACAATCCGCGTCGACCATTTCAAACTCCACGTCGGGAAAGGTTTTACCGACGCACTGCATAGCGTCGGCACCGCGTCGGCTACCAGATGCCGGCTAAACTATTCCCGACATATTAATGTTTAGCGTAGGGAAAAAAAAGTCATTTCCTCGACGCACTATTGCGTCGTCCCTAGCGTCTGCAATGTCAACAACATGAGAAAAAATCGAATTTACTGGTCAGTCTCACCTCTTTGCTAATGCATAACAACGTCGGTTATACATTTGCCAACGCACATGCTAGCGTCGGAAACAGTATTTAACGACGCATGGACGGCGTCGGTAATATATTTTCCGACGTGTTAAAGCGTCGGGAAATGTCATCAACGCTTAAAAAAAGCACGTCGGGCATGTATTCTTAAAACTTACCACGCATGTAACATCCACTTTTGGCGACGCAAAGAGTGCGTTGGGAAATAGCTTTTTTTATCAATTAAAAAATAATTGAAAAAATCAGAAAATAATTCATGTACAATATTCTCCTGTCCAAATCTACATTTTCGACATTCCACAAGAATAAGCATTGATAAACGACAAATAACTCCACATTCATCGTGAAACAATAAAAAAGAACGATTCATAAATAAACTAAAACCATCCATAAAACTTGTTCATGCCACATAAAATGTAATATCCCCAATCAAATGAAGTCAAATATCTCAATAAAGTAAATCCCAACTAAAATCCAATCCACATCAAATATCCAATCATCATCAAATATCTCTAGCTTTCGAAGTCGCCCGAACCGTCCATACCGACCCGGGATAGCAGCAACTGAATCTGACTCTGCATGTGAACCTGCATAGCTGCCTGATTTTGCATTTGCTTCTGTGAGTCCTCATACTGTCGCCGCAACTCTTCTTGTGCTTTCAACGAATCTGCTAGCTGCTGTCGTAGGGTGCTCATCTCAAACGACACCAAAATACTAGTAAAAGATGATGATGGGCCCCTTGAATGGTACCCTTGCCTCCTTGCGACCCTCTTCCCTAGCAGATTCTCAATCACTTGTCGCTCAGCCGCTGGAGAGTTAATTTCAGACTGTGAGAGTGCTGCCTCCATTCTTTGCTGCATTATCAAAGCAATCAAATAATGTCATTTAATTTATTTATGTTAGGAAACTGAAATAAACAATGATATATAATATTGTTAATGAAATAACTCACATGTGTCTCCTCAGCATGATCTGTGATCCATCTGTTCTTCTTCTTGCTGTAGTGTCGTTGTCGGTATAAATCAGCTTCAGAGGGAGGAGCTTGCTGCTCATCTGCCTGCGTGATCAAGAACTGGGTTGCAAATGATCGAGATCCAGATGTATGAAGCGTCTTCAGTTTGCTCCGGCTCTCTGAATTCTTCTGTAACTTACGGTGAAAATTACAAGTAATAAACAATGTAGTTAGCTTATTTAAAATAAACTTGAGGGAACATAACCATAAAAATTTGTAATAATCAAGATAGCTAAAATAAGAGCAATAGTGTATTGACTAATTTAATCCGCGTACCGAAATCAAATAAATAAACAAAAGCAAAACCAAAAGCAATACAACACCAACCCCCCCCCCCCCCCCCCCCCTTCCACTCAGGTGTCTCCCATGTGTTCTCTATCAGCCATATCCATTGGGCCGACCTCTGCGTATCATATGGGCACTGCTTCGGATCTTGCCCCTTTTCCAACAACTTCTTATATGCTTTGTGTAGCTCTGCCCTAAACTCCCTATAAATATGCATCGCTAGTCTCCCGATTGCAACTGCTACATGTGCATCGGTCTTCCAGTCACCAAAGTCATACTTTTGCTGTCATTTCAAACCCCTAAGCGGGACAAGTAAACAATAAAGCCTATGAATATAGATTAGGAAGTTAAAGATTGCTTTATTACCGTAGCCGCAGTAAAGATTGCCTCCTTGCACCCATCATCAATAGCTCCCCATGTTTCTTTGTGCAAAGGTGCAAGTCGACGAATATGACTCTCCAGCTCAATTGCAAATTTAGAGGCATTTGCACCCTCAAATGCCCCCAATTGTGCACCTAGCGGAACAGAAATCCTACTGCCCAGAATCCTCATCCTCTTCTCCGACTCATGGCCCACCACCCTACCCTGTACACGCCTTGAGGATGATGCTACAACCAGCACAAACAAATATGAATTATTAAACATAAAAAAAATCATCTAATAAGTTTGAATAAAATAATAGGGTCAAATATTTCTTGCCTATGTTGTTGCCCGTAGTAGGAGGGCTAGATATATCGGGCTGGCCGACACCGATCTCATGCTGACTGGCAATACGATATGGGACAGATACCTGAGGCTCTGCACTGTATTGTCTGTGTCTCCCTGGGGCCATGTGTGCGAACTGGATAACACAATAAGGTAGTATAAATAAAGAATTACGAAAAAAAAAAACACAATAAGTGAGTATAAATGTAAGAAATATCACAACTGTTTAAATTTTGATATTAGATATAACAACCTCATCTTCTAACTCTTCTTCATCCGACAAATTCAACTCTTCCTCACTATGCCTGGATGGTCTATACTCCTTGTCGACATCGTCATACTCGTCTTCAAGAGAGAGTTGATGCCGAGATGGATTTTGAAGTGCTTGTACCAATTGCCGTACTCCAATTTCACTCATTCGGGCAATGTTCCTTTCAATATTCTTATTTCTAGCTGACTCATAAGCATTCTTCTTCTTAGCCAATGTGCCAGGTTTGACATAAAGTTTTCTTCTGTTCGGCATTTTTTTACCACTATGATAAAAAATGACAAAGGGATCAAACATATATAAAAAATATAAAAAAGCACAATAGTTAGCCGAGTGAAAGCTAAATTAATGATTCCATTGCATTTAATCCTTGTTTACACACATAAAGATATAAACTTCACACATCATAATTCCATATTAGAATCAATATCAGGGTCGGACTGATCAGTTTCCTCTTCATTTATATACTCTGCCAATGTTTCGTCCTTGTCGCCACCATCATCGGCAATTGGCTCATCACCATCGGCTGCCGGTTCATTATTCTCATGGATGATATCTGGTTCAATGTCATCCCGAGTGTAACAAAAGGAAAAAATCCTCAACAACAGATACTGAGACAGTTTCAATGGCTTCTTCTTGTTGGTATGGCTCATTTATCACGTTTTGCTCTTTTTCTTCATCTCGCTCTTGCACATCCCAAACACCTCGATGCTTGACCTGTTCCACGACTTTCCAATTTGAGCCTAATTTGGTATCATTGACATAGAACACTTGATTTACCTGATTTGGTAAGACAAAGGGATCATCTTCATACCACCGATCCCTAACGTAAATGCTTGTGACATGTGCATCGATATGTATTTTAGATTTATGACCAATATTATACCATTCACATTTGAATAAAACAACATAAGAACCATTAATGTATGACAATTCAAAAATGTTGGTCATGTAACCGAAAAAATCAATGTTTTCCTCATTGTGGTCCCCCTCGACGACCACCCCGCTATTCTGGCTCTTGTGACAGTCATCGTGGTCTTTGGTGACAAACCGGACACCATTAACCCTACAACCCGAGTATTGATGCACCAAACAATTAGGACCATTTGCCAATGCCCACAATGCATCTGTTGCTTCTGTAGACCCTTGAGATTTGAGTTGGTTTATCTGCATTAGTTTATTAAAATTAGTTTAAATTGGATTTACCTATTTAGAGTTGATAACATTTATTCTGCATGTGTTATACATACATGATTACTAAACCATCCAGAAAACTCTTCCCGTTGTAAATTGGTGATGTTGCGACCCCCAAGCTCATTCACTTGCCTCTTATGCTCCCTACTCAGGGTATTAGTGACACATAATCAGTGTGACATATAGGAAGATCAGAAAGTTTACATGTAATGCATATAATTAGTTAAATTGAACCACTTACTCTAGATAAGGTATGATCTCGGGAGTATTATATAACACAAACCAATGGGCCATGTTGCGTTCCCTATCGGACACATTAGGAGCCCTCGTGATAGGTGAAAAGGGCCAGACGTGTTGGGTGAACACACCTAACTCTGGGCCTCGTTCGCCCTCATTGTCATTGCGTTCTTCAAGAACTTCTCCTTTTAGGTACATCTTCATAAAATTAACACTCTCTTTGGCAATAAATGCCTCGGCAATCGAACCTTCTGGCCGAGCTCAATTGGTAACATAGCCCTTCAGTGTTCCGAGAAACCTTCAAACACATGAATCAATATCAAGATAAAAAAAAATGAAATACGATACTAATCAACAATTTAAAGAATGGTAAACACAATCACCTCTCGATTGGATACATCCATCGATATTGCACCGATCCAGCGAGCATAACCTCACGCGGTAAATGAACTGCCAAATGGACCATCACATCAAAGAATGCCGGAGGAAAAATCCTTTCCAACTTACACAGTATGAAGACTATCTTATTTTCCAATTCTTCCAAGTGACTCAGTTTCAAAGTCTTTGAGAAAATATTCTCGAAAAAGCAACCCAGCTCAAATAGTGTTGTGCATATCTCTTTGTTCACATACCCACGCATACCAATCGAAAAAGACGTTGCAGTAGAACATGGCAATCATGGCTTTTCAAGCCCGCTAATCTCCCATTCTTTGAGGTCACACACCTCGAGAGGTTTGCAGCATAGCCATCTGGGTACTTGATTGATTTCAAATATTGATAAAACCCATCTTTCTCCTTCGGGCCTAATGTGTAGGACGCACGAGGTTTCTCTTGTGTTCCATTGCTTCTATTACATAGATGCAATTATGGCCTAATGTTCATATCTGCTAAATCCTGACGTGCATACTCTGTGTCCTTGCTCTTCTTGTCTAAGCCCACCATTGTGCAGAGGTGGCTCTCACATATATTCTTCTCTACGTGCATAACATCAATGTTGTGTCATAGCTTTAGTTTCTTAAAGTACGGTAGCTCATAAAAAATGCTTTTCTTCGTCCAGTTCAAGTATTTAGGGTCACGTGGTCTTTTTCTGTTGTTAGAGTGCTTCCCAAATCTTATATCTGGAAGCCGCTCCAATTGTGCTTGTACTTTCTCCACCGGTAGTGACTCCAATGACTTCACACGATTCTCTACCTTTCTGTTTAAGTCCTTCCTACGTCACCAAGTGTGCCGCTTAGGCAAGAAAGCTCTATGGCCCGTGTAACCAATCTTCGTTCTCAACCTAATCGATAAGGAATCTTCATTACAAATGGGACAAGCCTTGTAGCCTTTGGTACTCCACCCAGACAAGTTACCATATGCAGGGAAGTCGTTTATGGTCCACAACACAGCCGCTCGCATTTTAAAGCTCTCCTTGCTAGAGGCATCGTAAGTTTCGACACCATTCTCCCATAACTCATTCAACTCATCAATCAAGGGTTGAAGATAAACATCAATATCATTATCAGGCTGATGTGGTCCAGGAATAAGCAATGACATCATGAAGAATGACTCTTTCATGCACATCCATGGTGGCAAGTTGTACGGCATAAGTATGACAGGCCACTTACTGTAAGACGTGCTCATGTCCCCAAAAGGGTTGAACCCATCAGAGGCTAGCCCTAGCCTTATATTACGGGTCTCCCTCGCAAAATCTGGATGTTCTTTATCAAGACCCTTCCATTCCTCACAATTGGCCGGATGCCTACATATCCCGTCATCTTTGTGTTTATCATCGTGCCATCTCATGTGTGTGGCAGTCTTTCTGGACATGTAAAGTCTCTGCAACCTTGGTGTCAACGGGAAGTATCGTAAAACCTTATGCGGGATCTTCTTTCCCTTCCCATCATTTTGTTTGTATCTAGACTCCCCGCATACCGGGCATTTCTCTAAATCTATGTTCTCCTTCCAAAACAAGGCACAATCATTATGACAAGCATCAATGTGCTCATAGCCCAGTCCCAAGTCATGCAGTATCTTCTTCTCTGCATAAATTGAATCTGGAACCAAATTACCGTCCGGCAGGAGTGCCTTTTGTATCTGCATCACATTGTTGAACGATTTGTTGCTCCACTTTCCCTCCACCTTTTGCTCCATCATCTTTATGACAAAATCTAGAAGAGTGTTGTCTGGAGAGCAACCCGAGTACAGAGGGCGCTGAGAAGCATCCGACATCCTTTCAAAGTAATGCATTGCGTTACTATGGATGGCCTCAACGTTAGTGTAAGTTCCCATGTAATGGTCTTCCATCATTTCTTGATATTCATTCGGATCCTCATAATCACTATCGCCCCCATGTTTTGATTCGACAACGTTATCCACAGGAGTTGTTATCTCTCCATGGTAAATCCAGGTCTTGTAGGATGCTAGTATACCCCAGCGACAAATATGAAAGTTCACAGTTTCGTAGTCATACTGGCGATTGTTCTTGCAAACCCTACATGGGCACCAAATCTCAGCAGCATCCCCAACATTTGCCTTTGCAAATTCAATAAATGACTTCACCCCGTCACAATACTCCCTCCTCATTCTGATCGCCATGCGATCTTGACTGTCCAGTGTCGTCCAAGTCTTGTCCATATCTTAAAACTGGATAATCAATTAAGAACATTCGTACATCATATTGGATTATTGCAAGCACATTAGATTGCAACATAAAGATTAAATAATCAACCTACAAGGAAAAATCAATGAACTTTTCGACCAATTTTGAAAAATGGACTAAACATACAGAAAAAGGATAGCGAATCAAGTAATTATCTTGTCAACCATAGACTTGTTTGCTAATATGAATTATCCGATAATCACGTTGTTTCGTACTTATCTTCCTCCATTAATGTGAGAAATATATCAACAAGAACAACATCTAGCATAATTACTTCTATCACAATCCAACCTATAATCAGGGTGGCCGCCACGGTTTCAGACACCAACCTATAATATTGCTTGTGTAGATGAGTTTCCGTGACCCATGGGCCTAACAATACAAGACACATCTAGTTCAACACTTGCTGGCTTGGGCCAGGCCAACCACTAAACTTCATCGGATATTTTGAAATTTCGGCCTATTCCCTAGATGTTTTGGAAGAAAACAAGAATTGGAAATGGAATAATTGAAACTAATTGAAAGGAAGAGAGAGAGAGAGAGAGAGAGAGAGAGAGAGAGAGAGAGAGAGAGAGAGAGAGAGAGAGAGAGAGAGAGAGAGAGGGATGGTTGTACTTTGGTTCTCTAAAGACCTAGACCAAGTGGATCTGAATACTATATATTTTGACTGACACATATTATAGTACTAAATAAGGGTCCCGCTAACAAGTATATAATGCTCTGGTGTAGCAGGTGTGAACAGGCTGGGTTAAAGCAATAGATTTTACTAGATAATCTCAAAGTTAGTTTTGGGCCTTGCCCAATACCACAAGATGTATAAGAAAAGGTCCAAATCATCTATCATAAGATTAACAGCAAGTGTTCTGAGTTAATACTAATTTATGTTCTAATTACAGAAGACACAAGCAGTCTAAAATTAGTAGTGCAGGTTTTATGGGCTTCAAATGGAAGCACAAACCTGATCCTCAAGTTGAACATGCACAATAGCCCCTTCCCTAATCACTGGGCCTAAAAATTCACAAGCCCCATAGTCAGCAGAAGGTGAGTTGAAAAGGCCTAATGGGCCAGTCCAAAAATGAGAACCTTGGTGTCAAAATTTAGAATTTAAGATTCATAATCACTCATTTCCCATCTTCAGATGGTAAGTTATTTTAGAGCAAAACTAGCTAAACCCATCTATCAACCTTTAAGCATGAGACTGATGAAGAGATCCCTGGATGCTGGTGTGGGTTTATACAAACAAATTTTCGTTTGAAGTGTAGAACTGTTAATTACATGCCATTATAACATGCCTCCAAAAATATTTGAGATGTGGAGTCTTGACTTCTTTGGACAAGTTTCAACTCCAAAAATAAATAAAACAATAACCAATTAAGGATCTCTTTGGCTGAGTTTTTTTTTTGGGAACAGGTGTTTGGCGGGGCAGGGATTCTGGCAGCCATTACACCCTTCACTACCACTACAAACAATAACCCATTACAGCCCCACTGCCATTACAAACATAAGCAACCGGACTGGGGCAGGGGTTCTGGCAGACTGGGGCTAGGTTTGCACCGGACTGGAACAGGGGTTCTGGAGGACTGGGGCAGGGATTCTGGCGGACTGGGGCTGGGTTTCCACCGGACTGGGGCTGGGTTTGCCACCGGAATGGGGCTGGGTTTCTGGGTGGTTTCTGGTATTGGACGGCCGGTAGTGATGATTAGGAAGAGAATGAAGGAGGAGAGATAGGAGAAGAGGAAGAGAGACTGAGGGAGAGCATAACTGTATTGAAGGGTCACTGGCGTCTGAGAAGAGGAAAAACGCAGAGATTCCGTACTGGGTGGAGAGAGTGAAAGAGACGATGAATAGTTGAGTATTGCGTTTTTGAGATTTAATTAGGTTATTAATCCCATGATTTAGGTTAAAACACATTCCCCAATGCGCAACGTGCACGTCGTTAATTATTGTTAATAACCTTCGCCAACGCATCTCAACATCAGCAACTAGGTATTAACTATTCCCAACGTAGTTAGTGCGTCGACATTTCGAACAATTATTTCCCCACTTTATAGTGCATCGGGGACAATCTAATTCATGTCTGGAAAACATTCACTCCAAGACCCAGATGGCGCCATCCTCTTTACCGACGAGATGTTCCGACGCGCAGAAGGTAGCGTCACATAATTATTTTGCCAACGCTGTGGTGGGTTTGCTAAACCAATTTTTTGCGACGTATTTATAGGGCATCGGAAAGTTTCGTCGGCAAATATGCAATTTGTTGTAGTGATAGACTTAAGCTATTAATCTACAAATTGAGAAATAGGAGTGAGAAAATCAGAAGGGACTAATAAGAAGAATTAAAATGTTTCATATTTTACACTATTGGACCTTGGGCATTCTCCCACAGAAATTGGTTAAGCATTAGTCCGGTGATTCACACCGTTCATTTTCAGTTGGTGCCACTGTGTACCACATCTCAACAAGTTAACAGAATTACCATATCTTCATAATATGATCAACATTGGTGCCACTGTGTGCCACATCTTCATAATATGATTAACAACTTGTTGCACCCTTTTCTCATTCAGTATGCAAAAATTGAACAAATTATGACTACCCATTAACGTGTATTTGAGATCATGACCGATTTTAGCCAAATCCCACCATGGGAATGGTTCAGATCACTGGTCTAATCCAGCATTTGCCAACCTAAAGAAGAAATTAGCAAGCAACTAACCTGGAAGCTGTGCATTATCTCCGTATACTTCTCCTTCAATTACAGCATCCGATGGCAGTTGTTCTCCCAAGACCTTCTTTAGAATGAAATGTTTGATCAATTCTAAATCGCTCGGCTTGAACCGGAAGCCTGGTGGAAGATAAGGTGGCATTTGTAATTAAACTGTAATCTAATATCACTATCCAATTGAGTGAGAAGAGGAGTTATGACTTGTATATGTAGTGAGAGATTGAGATGGCCTTGCATAAAGCAGCTTGTTGCATTAGTTCAGAGAAAGTGTGAAGTAACCTTCAAAACACAAACCTTTGTACCCCACTAAGATTGGGGCCCAATGGGTATAGAAGCTTACCCATCTAAGGTGGGTCTGAAGCAATAGCCAACCACACTAGTAGTTTAAGTGGAGCTTCAGATAAGTTGCACATGCACACTGGATGTGGGCCATAGGGATGATCCAAACCATCCATTTACTTCATCCATTGTGCTGTGGGAAAGTTCTATCAACGCCCACATGGGCTTTGCAACCCTCCCCAATGTCCCAGTACAAAACCAAATGGGCTTAGGTTTGGAGATTGGAGGGAGATGATTCCAACTCATTTGCATCATATTTCCTTGAAACGAACAGACCCACTGGCCACCCATGGCTCATAATTAACTCTATGACACCATTTGAGGCCATGATACACAGCACACCAGATCTATATGAAAAATTCGGCCTTAACACAGGCTCGGGTCCTAATAAACTGATTTCTACTAGATTTCAATCACAGTGATTAAACTAGTGGTTAATCCTAAATCCGATTAAAAGTAAGCAATCTACACAAAGAGAATGACATATGATTTATACATGGAAAACCCTACTCGGAAAAAAACCATCCATTTACTTCATCCATGCATGACCCACCTGATGAACTGCAGCCTTCACTGTTGGTTGGATTCCTTCTGCAGCACAATGGGAAATTTCTATCCACACCCATTAGGGCTTTGCAAATTGCAAACCTCCTTTACCAAACCAAAGAGGCTAAGGTTTGGGGTTTGAACTGAGATGATTCAAACTCATTTCTCTAGCACTTCCATGAAAGGAACAAATCCATTCCTACCCATTAACTGACATGAGACATGAGTCATATAACACACATCTAGGCGTGCTAGGGCTAAGTTGATATTTAAAAATAGGGAAATTGACCCTTTGTGGGTAAATAAGCGTGGGGGCTACCAGACTGCTTATAAGTTGCTCACAAAAAGCTAATGGACAGATTGAAAGGTCTCCTCATGGACAAGGGGGATCCAAATAATCGGCCTCGGGCCACTAGATTATCATAGCCCTTGATTCGACGGCCTTCAAGTTTAATGGCATCTTAACCGCATATTTTCTTGAGATATATTGAATCCAACGACGAGTGAAGGTTCAATGAGTGTAAAATTGAGTCTGGTGCCTAGTTTTGAGATGCAAAGACTATCAAAGAGGCTTCACTGAAACTATAGGCCACCATTTGTGGCCATGTCACATAGCACATCTAATCTAGACCATCTGTCTTCGGGCCTCATATTCAATTGTCCACTGCCCAGAGGCCTGCTTGGTCTTGCATATTCAATTTATATCCTTCATTGCCCATGTTTGCACTATGGATCCTTAGGCTGGACATGTCAAATCGTTGTATTTCTTTTTATATGATGCAACATATCCATTTCCACCCATGGCATATAATTTTTATGCAACCTACTCATTTACAACAGGGCACATAACATATATATATATATATATATAGGGTGGTGCTCCTATGAGAGGCACTCTCACCAACTTGGTGAGAGATGGGTGGGGGCCCTCACTTCCATATCCGCTCTCACGAACTTAAATGCAAGGACCCCCAACTTAAATGTAAGGGCCCCCACCTATCTCTCACCAAGTTGGTGAGAGTGTCTCTCATAGGAGCACCTCTCATATATATATATATATATATATATATATGAGAAATGCTCATGTGAGAGGCACTCTCATCAAGTTGGTGAGAGATGGGTGGGGGCCCTCACATAAATATCCACTCTCACCAACTTAAATGCAAGGATCCCAAATATTTGTGTGAGGGCCCCACCCATCTCTTACCAACTTGGTGAGAGTATATCTCACATGAGCATTTTCTCATATATATATATATATATATATTTATATGGGGAGGCCTCTCCTACGCTCAAACGGATGTTATTATGCGCTCACGCACGTGGTCCATTTCGAAGTACAAGAAAAAAAGAAGTGACCAACATGAAAATTGGGAAGAGGAAGTGAAAAGAGAGTCCGTTTTTTATTTCCCGCCCAAGCATCCCGCCTGTTCTGTGCCTCTTTTACAGAAAAACAAGGAAGAAAGAAAGAGGACGAGGTAGAAAGGAGGAGGAAGGCAGAGAAGCACATCCGTTGCTCAAGCATCTTCATTCGTCCCTCTTCCTCATCTCTCTCGGTCTTCTTCGTCCTCCCCACTCAATCTCACCCCTCCCTCTCTTAGATCTCGCCATCTCCATCGTACTTCTCGCTCCATCTTCCTCTCACAGGTGGCTATTGATTGGTGAAAGAGCTTTCAGAAATTGATATTTTAGAATAGGGAGCTTTCTCAAAAATAATCCCCAGTCCCCATTTCTAAAATCAGGTTTCAGGGTTTGTTAGGATTCATAAATTGGCCCTCTATTTTTCTTATCCTTTATATCTCTCGGCTTTGATTTACAGTGGAGGTTTAGGATTCCGAGGGTTTTCGATTTGAAATTGGGGCTAAGGGATTAGGGATTAAGAATAGAGTTTTGGGTTTTAAATTGTTACTATTGATAGTGTAGGCGGTAAAAACGACACCTACTTAGATTGAGATGAGATCGAGGTAAACTTCTTGGGACGGGGAATGCTGAACTCCAAGAACCTGAAAAGGAAGGAAAAAGGCTAGAGTCAGAGCCCCTAGCTGCCGTGAGCCGGAGGCACTCCGATGCCTGAGTTAGTTCTGAGAAAACTAAACAGGAGGAGGAAGAGGGGAATGAAACGATGTGGAGTATTGTGAGTTGTGTATTGCGTACCTTTCATGGGATTGATCCCATGTGTATATATAAGTGAGCGTTCCTCGTTCATTCTCTCTGTGAGTGGGGGTAGGTGAGGTGAGGTCCCATCAATCCTTACCCTGACTGGCAGCGGCAGGCAAAATGGGCAACATCCCATCCTCACTTTCCATGCCTTCAGTCAGTTGACGTACAGGGCTGATAAAGCAAACCTCTTATCGCCATAAATGAGCGATCCTATCGTCATAAATGAATGCTCATATCTGTCTGAGCGCGCCGTATTTTCGGGAGGAAGGTGGCGGCCCACTCTGACTCTAGCATTCTGGTCCGAGACCAAGGATGGCTTGGCCGGGGTGTACTTTTGTACTGAGCTGGCACCTATGCCGAGCTGCCGAACCGCGATGCCGCGCTGGCACTATTGACCGAGCTGCCGAGCTGACGGGCCATGACCACAGAGGCCGAGGTGATTGGCGAGTCTAGCCGTAATCCTTGCTTAACTTCGTCATTAAGGTGTTTTACCCACACAATTGCCCCCTAGCTTTTGACTTCTGAGAGCCTTCCAGCTCGAGGAGGTCAGAAGCTTGATGACCGTATAGCTGGTTCCGCTACCGAGCTCGAGTGAGGGTTACTGTCATATGAGGGAAATACCGGGACGAGGGAGCTTCGGATCAGGAGGGTCCCCTTAGGCCTGGTGGTCGTTGCTAACGTGCGGTCCCCTTCGAGATGTCCCTTCGCCTGTCCTGGATATTTAATAGCCCTCGAATATCGCACTAATGGTGGCACGTGTCGCCTCTTTTGGCTGTCTCGCAATTACTTCGAGGAGACGTTAGGGCTGCGAGAGGCTGATTGAGGGAACGCCTCTTAAAGGCTCTCCTCGAAAGTCGAATCGACGCCCCTAGGCCTTATAAACCAGGGCGCCTCCTTCGTCTTCACTTTCCTCTGCTTTCTTCAAATTTCTACTGCGCTCTGCAAGAGGACTTCTCCAGCGCCTGCGAACTTCCGACAATCCTGCTTGTGCGGTCCCCCTTCGTAGGACTCCTTTCCGTTTTCCTCGTCTTTTCTTTTAGATAGGCCCTGGTCTGAGTTGAGAATGGGGGTCTATAGACATCTGTTAGGAGACCCAGGTTCCATAGATCATTTTAGGGATTTATACAAGGTCCCCGCCAATGTGGAGGTCAGACCGGATGGCCCTGATGACGGCCTCGCTTATCGCGATGGCTGGATGCCGTTCTGGCTGGTCTCTGTAGTGGAAGGGGGGATCCGCTTCCCCCTGCACCCACTGGTCCGGGACTGCCTCTGGGAGTGGAGGTTGTGCCCATGCCAACTACTTCCCAATGGATACAAAATCATAATGGGAGTAGTGCGGCTCAACCAGGTTCTGAAAATCGGCCTCGGTGTCCCGGACATCGAGGACACGTATGACCTCTGCAAATCCGCAGAAGAGGACACTTATTACCTCCGGCTGAGGGTCCGCCGGACTGGGTTCGTGACCGCGCTGGAGGACTCCAATAAGTACGCGGGCGAAGACCGAGTACTCGTCAGAGGAGGATGGGAGTTTGGTGAAGCGGAGCCTGCCACCACGGTCCGGGTTCCTCGAAAAATAGGGACTCCTCCAAGTAAAGACCGAAGTCCTTTCGGTTTGCAGTTCTTTCATTTCTCTTTGTCTGGCTCCTGACACGGTTTTGTCTATGCAGATTTCCGCGAAAAGAGGGAGCTTGCGAGGAGGAACCGCTGGAGGGTGAACAGCGCGTGGCACGAGCAGGTGAGAAACTACCGCGGCCACAACTGTCGTGCCGCGTGGTCTCTCCTAGGGTACGTGCCCCACTACAGGTCCTTCAACACCTCCAGAAAGGTATCAGGAATAGACTCCGTGCTGAGCGGGGAAGGCGTCAGTCAAGGAACAGCGACAACCGCGGTGCCTGGCTCGGCGGCGGTGACCGTCGATATTCCCACCGGACGTCTGATTGAGTCGAGAGACCGTGCTCCAGCAATCTCCGCCGCGGAGCCTGTCGGGACCTCGAGAGCCGCGCCCCGGCCTTCCCGAAGGAGGCTAGTAGCTTCCAGCTCGGAGGAAGAGGAAGAGGAAGAGGAGATGCTGCGCCAGCGCGGGCGACGCTACGCTGCAGAAGACCTGTCTGCGGTGGCCTTCGGGGACATCGGAGGCGAGGTCCGGGATCCCCCTCAGGCAGTGGCTCCGACGCCTCCGGCATTTGCGGGTGGCACTCCTGCCCCAGACGCCGAGACGGTCTGTATCGCCACGGTCGGGGCTGCTCAGCCTGACGAGGCAGAGGTCGTCTCAGCTCCGCCTCCGGCCATTGTCGTGGATGACTCACCCCTTGAACATGATGTGGGGGCTGGAGGTCGGGCTCGCTCCGCCGAGGTCGCTGAGGGCGGGCGACCCGAGAAGAGGGCAAGGGTCGAGGCCTCGCCTGGCCCCTCCTCGCCTCCGCCTGCTGGTGGGACGATCTTGCCTCCTCCTCTGGCTCCGTGGAGGCCGGCCATCGAGGAGGTTCTGGGGAGGCAGCTGGCCGAGACAGACCGCGCAACCGATCCCCAAGTGGTTGCAGCGCTAGGACGACCCTGCGCCCTTCCTCAAGACATGGCGAGGTGGGCCGAGATGGACAACGAGTCACTCCTGCTCTCCTCGATGCGATCTCTGGTGTCGGTAAGTGCAGTATTCTTCCCTCAGCTTTTAGTCCGGTGTCGTTTTATTGACTTCGGGTTCTCATCTTGCAGCTGTTGCAGAGGTGCCAAATGGGCATTAAGAGGCTCGATGCAGCCGAGGCGCGGGAGGCGGAATGGGTGGTCGAGAGGGACGAGCTGCGGGCGTCCTTGGCGTCTAAGGACGCGATGCTGGCAGAGGAGGTGGCCAGGAAAGCCGGCCTCGTCTTTGATTTCGAGGAGTCAAAGGTCGAGGTCGAGCGCCTCAAGGATGAGCTAGCGGACGAGAAGAGCTGGAACCTCCACCTTGCCTCTGAGCTTGACGATCTGGAAGACGACCTGCAGAGTGCGAAGGGGATAAACAGGAGGCTCCTCTCTCAGCGGAACCAGGCGCAAGGTTCCCTGGAGATGGCGCTGAGGGGGAAGGCGGCCGAGATTGGGTCTGCTCTGGCAAAACAAGAGGCCAGGCTCAAGGAGGAGTTCCTCGCTGAGCATAACTCCATCATGGGGGAGGAGGTCGGCAGGCTGTCCGCTGACTACAAGGCTCAGCTGCCGGGGATCCGGGACCGAGCCTGGGAGCTTGGGTGGAAAGCAGCCTTGAACAAGGCTGGGCTCCCCGAGGATAACCCTCTCTTCCTAAATCCCCCATAATTCTCCTGCTCGGACTCGGAACTCGCGGCCATGTCTCGGGTTTCTTCTAACCCTCCTTCGCAAGCCTGTCCGGGGGCGAGCGCCGCCCCCGGGGCACCTCAAGAGGCTCCAGCTGCCAGCGCTGATCCCGAGGGCTCCCAAGTGCCCGCGGTCGTCGAGGCCCCTCCTAAAGCTGTCGCTCCCCAGGCTAGTGTTCCTGAAGCGAGCGCGGTTGTTCCTGAAGCTACCCCGACCGCTCCCGAGGCCAGCGCGGTCGTGGCCGAGGTCCCTCCTGAGGTCCCTCCAGAGATTGACTGCAATGTGGAAGCTGCAGCCCTCTGAGGCTTTTTGTAATTTTTCTTTTAATGTATCTCCATTTATCTTGTAATCAAGACCTTTGATTAATGAAAACTTTCTTCACATTCTAGCTTCCTTTCTCCTTGTCTTTGATGAAATGGGTGTGGTCGACCTTATGTCGCAATGCTTTCCTGTTTGAGTTGTTGTTCCGGATAGCCGAACTCCTGGCCATTCTCAAAATTGAGACATCCGCCCATGACCGAGACCCGGTGTATGAACCGTGGTCTCGGTCTGCTGTGCACCCACAATCTCCCCCCCAGCTTTTGACCTGTGAGCTCCTTCGAGCAGGTCAGAAGCTGAGTGGCTTTGTCAGGCCGGGACTGCCGCTGATCTTTAAGAGTACCCGGGGTGTGATGCATTGCCGAGATGGCGGAGTCTCGGTTCAGGGAGGGTTCCTCCTTAGCACCTTTTGCTGACGTGGAGCGCCTCATTGAGTTCTCTTCGCCAGTCGAGGCATTTGCCCGTTCGTCTGTCGAGGCATTTATCCTCTCGTCTGTCGAGGCATTTAATAGTCCTTTGGAAGTGCGGCGCCGGTGCCACGTGTCGCTTCTCTAAAGGGCACGCAATCACATCTGCAGGACGCCTGGGCTGCCCGAGACGGCGTTAGGGCTATTCGAGATAATGCCTCATTAAAGGCTTCTCTTGAAATTTGAAACGGTGCCCCCAACCCTTATAAATTAGGGCACCTTCTCCGTCTTCCTTCTTTTCGATCTTCCAGAGCCCCTGTTGCATTCTGCTGGAGAACAGTACTTCCTGCGAGCATTCCTGTTTGCACGGCCTTCCATCGTAGGATTTCTTCCTTCCATCTTCTCCCTTTCTAGTAGGCAGCTCTTCATTTAGGGTAGAGAATGGGCGTTCACAGGCACTGGCTAGGTGATCCACTGTCCATAGGCTTGTTCAGAGAGACATACAAGATCCCTGCGAATGTAGAAGTTAGGCCAGACGGCCCTGACGATGGCTTCTTATACAGCGACGGCTGGATGCCATTTTGGCTAGTGTCCGTCGTGGAGGGAGGGGTCCGGTTCCCCCTTCACCCACTCCTTAGGGATTGTCTCCGGGAGTGGGAGTTAAGCCCCTGCCAGCTACTTCCCAATGGGTATAAAATCATCATGGGAGTAGTGCGGCTGAATGAGATACTGTCGATCAACCTCGGTGTCCCGGACATCGAGGAGGCATATGATCTCTGCAAATCCGCAGAAGGGCATACCAATTACCTCTGGCTAAGGGTCCACCGAACTGCCTTCGTGACCGCGCTGGAAGATTCCAATAAATACACGGGGGAGGACCGTGTCTTTGTCAGAGGGGCATGGGAGTTCGGCGAGGCGAAGTCCAGCACCACAGCCCGGATCCCACGGAGAATAGGAGTCCCCCCAAGTAAAAACCGAGGCCCCTTGAGTTTTGTAGTTCAACCTTATGTTTCTGTCCTTCTATTAACATTGCTCTGTTTCTGCAGGTTTTTGGCAGAGAAGGGAGTTGGCCAGAAGAAACCGGTGGAAGGTGAACAGAGACTGGCATGAGAAGGTGCGAAAGTACCGCGGCCATCACTGCCGAGCTGCGTTTTCGCTTCTGGGGTATACTCCTCATTACAAGTCTTTCACCACCTCGAGGCGGGTGACCGGGATTGACACCGTGCTGCTCGGAGAAGACTTCAGCTCGGGCACCGTACAGACCGAGGTCCCCATCTCGAAGACGGTGACTGTCGCGATCCCCAGCGGGCTTCCGGCAGAATCGGGCGAACAGTCTCCAGGCCGTGAACCTGCGGGGACTGTGAGAGCCTAGACTGGGCGCAAGCGGCAGAGGCAGAAATTTGTCGTTTCCAGCGCGTCTCGGAGCTCATCCAGCTCGGAAGAATCCGAAGTTGAGATGTTGCGCAGTCGCGGCCAGCGCTTCGTGGCCGAGGACCTGTCCGCCGTAGCCTTTGGGGACATAGGGGGCGAGACCGCGGACCCTCTTCGGGCCGCCAGCGTCGCCCCGACTACGACGCCCGTGGCTGCTGCAGCGGTTTTCGCTCCCGTGGCCGAGACGGGTCTAGGAGCCGTTGACTGGGCCGAGGCCGGACCTCCCGCTGCGGTCGAGGTCGGCACTGAACCTTCGGCCATAGCCGTTGACGAATCGCCCTCCGACTCAGTAGGCAGGGAGGGCACTGCGGAGGTCGTCGAGGCGCGCAGGCCAGGAAAGAGGGCGAGGGTTGATCTCCCACCTGCCCCGGAACCGCCTATGTCGGTCGGGGACTCCGCCACTCCTGAGTTTGTCCCTTGGAGGCCGGACATCGAGGGCGTGCTGGGGAGGCAGCTAGCCGAGTCGGACCGAGCGGTCAACCCTGAAGTGGTTGCCGCACTGGGACGTGCTTGCGCCCTTCCCCAGGACATGGCGAGGTGGGCGCGGATGGACAACGAGTCGCTGCTGCTCTCCTCAATGCGGTCGCTGGTAGCGGTATGTAACCTCATTCTACATTTTCCTCTCTTTTTCTGCTGCGTTCTTTCAGCTAACATTCTTTTCTTTCTGCAGCTCCTGCAAAAATGTCAAACTGGCATGGGGAGGCTGGATGCAGCCGAAGCCAGGGCAGCTGTCTGGGCGGCGAAGAAGGAAAAGCTGCTGAAGTCCCTGACGGCAAAGGATGCGACGCTGGCGGAGGAGGCGAATAGGAATGCTGACCTTTTTGCCGAGCTCGACGCAGCGCAGGCCTTGGCCGAACACCTCAAAGAAAAAGCAAAGGAAGAGGCGGACCAGAACGCCCACCTTTCCTATGAGCTAGACGAGGTCCGACTTGCGTTGTCGCGGCAGGAGGAAGATATGCAGATGCTGCGGGGGACGAACAAGAGGCTCACCTCCGAGAGAAGGCTAGCTGAAAGAAAGCTGGAGATGGCTCTGGAGGGGAAGGCGGCCGAGGTCGAGCTGGCTCTGAGAGGGCAGGAAGCCAAACTCAAGGAAGAGTACCAAGCCGAGCACGACGCCGTGATGAACGAAGAGGTAGGCAAACTGGCAGCTGACTATAAGGCGCAGTTGCCAGGGATCCGAGATCGGGCATGGACACTTGGGTGGAAGGCGGCCTTAAAAAGGGTTGGGGCTTCTATGGACAGCCCCATTTTCAGGAATCCGCCCAGGTTCCCTCGCTCGGACTCGGAGCTGCGTGCCGTCTCGGAATACGCCCCAGTTCCCTCCGCCTCGGAGGTCGCCCCAGCTCCCTCCGCACTGGAAGTCGCCCCCGCTCCCCTGGTGGTTCCCGAGACTGCCTCGGCCGTTCCCAGCGAGAGCGCTACCGGGACCGATTGTAATAAGGAAGCTGCAGCTCCCTGAATTTTGTACTTCTTTCTTTTCACATTGTATTCCAGCAGGTTCTTATGTAATAAAACAGCATTCTTTCCACATGTTGTGTGTATTGTTCTTGTATCTTGTTTGTGGTGGAATGGGTGTCGACACAGGTAGTTTGCCAGGTAGTTTAATAGGTACTAACTGAGGGTGGTTGGCCCTCCGAACAGAGGCGCCGAGCCGCGAGGGAGGTACTGCTACCGGACCTTGATGTGCGTATGGGTGTGCCGCCCAGGCCGGTGCAGACACCGAGCTGAGGGCGGTTGGCCCTCTGAACAGAGGCGCCGAGCCGCGATGGCGGTACTGCTATCGGACCCTGATGTGCTTTTGGCTTTGCCGCCCAGGCCGGTGCAGGCACCGAGCTGAGGGCGGTTGGCCCTCTGAATAGAGGCGCCGAGCCGCGAGGGTGGTACTGCTACCGAACCTTGATGTGCGTATGGCTGTGCCGCCCAGGCTGGTGCAGGCACCGAGCTGAGGGCGATTGGCCCTCTGAACAGAGGCGCCGAGCCGCGAAGGTGGTACTGCTACCGGACCCTGATGTGCGTATGGCTGTGCCGCCCAGGCTGGTGCAGGCACCGAGCTGAGGGCGGTTGGCCCTCTGAATAGAGGCGCCGAGCCGCGAGGGTGGTACTGCTACCGAACCCTGATGTGCGTATGGCTGTGCCGCCCAGGCTGGTGCAGGCACCGAGCTGAGGGCGGTTGGCCCTCTGAACAGAGGCGCCGAGCCGCGAGGGTGGTACTGCTACCGGACCCTGATGTGTATGGTTCTGTCGAAGCTGGCGATGGCACCGAGCTGACAGTTGATACTCCGAACAGAGGCGTCGAGCCGCGGGGAATCTCGAAGCAATGCAAGACTTATTCCAGAAAAATCGCCTTTTATTGATATTTGAATTCTTTAATACATTTTTCAGAAGTAGAACTTTTTGAGATGCATTGCATTCCATGGTCGCAGGAGTGCCTTTCCCTCCATGTCTTCAAGTCGGTAGGCAGGTCTCCCAGCTGTTGAAGTTATTCTGAACGGTCCCTACCAGTTGGGCGCCAGCTTGCCTTCGTTTGGATCTCGGTCGCCAGGAAGTGTTTTCTTTAAGACCAACTCTCCCATCGCGAATTTTCTTTCCTTGACCTTCGGGTTGTATCCCCTGGCCAACTGTTGTTGATAGGCGGCCAGGCGGATAGCTGCCGCCTCTCTTCGTTCTTCAGCCAAGTCCAGCTCTCGTGCTACGTTCAGATCATTTAGACCCTGGTCACAGAGTTCCGACCTCAAGGTCGGGAGGCCGACCTCAAGGGGAATAACTGCTTCCATGCCGTAGGCAAGGGAGAACGGGGTAGCCGAGGTGGAACGCCTTGGAGTAGTTCGGTAGGCCCATAGAACACTTGGCAGCTCCTCTGCCCATCGACCCTTGGCTCGGTCGAGTCTCTTTTTGTTGAGGACGTGCCTCAGGTCTCGCCCGTGGTCCAGGCGCCTAGGTGGCGGACTCTGACCCTTCTTGTCGTCGAGCTGTTGCTTGAGCCGCTGAATAAGCTCATGCTGCTCCTGGATGAGGCGGTTCTGAGCCCTGATGTTATCCAGGTGGGGGTCTTCATTTTGATCGAGGCTGGCTTGATGGTGTGACTACGATCCAGCCCGCACTGACTTCTCGCGTGGTTTGGTGACCAACTTGTCGCCTTGCCTGGCCCGCTCATGACTATGGCGGGGCTGTTCTGGAGGTGAGACGTCGCGAAGGGAAAGCATGGTCACTCCCCTAGACCGTGACTGTGTCTGGACCGTGGGAGACCTCCCCCCTGACCTCCTTTGCTGAGGGGGTGGAGGTGGAAGATTCTGCGCCAACGTAGGCCGTATGGACGAAGCCTTGCCTTTGGGGGGTCCTTCGCCATTTCTGGTTTTTGGAGGCATGGTGTTTACAAGCTTTTTGTTCAGTTTTCCCACAGACGGCGCCAAACTGTAGGCGGTAAAAACGACACCTACTTAGATTGAGATGAGATCGAGGTAAACTTCTTGGGACGGGGAATGCTGAACGCCAAGAACCTGAAAAGGAAGGAAAAAGGCTAGAGTCAGAGCTCCTGGCTGCCGTGAGCCGGAGGCACTCCGATGCCTGAGTTAGTTCTGAGAAAACTAAACAGGAGGAGGAAGAGGGGAATGAAACGATGTGGAGTATTGTGAGTTGTGTATTGCGTACCTTTCATGGGACTGATCCCATGTGTATATATAAGTGAGCGTTCCTCGTTCATTCTCTCTGTGAGTGGGGGTAGGTGAGGTGAGGTCCCATCGATCCTTACCCTGACTGGCAGCGGCAGGCAAAATGGGCAACATCCCATCCTCACTTTCCATGCCTTTAGTCAGTTGACGTACAGGGCTGATAAAGCAAACCTCTTATTGCCATAAATGAGCGATCCTATCGTCATAAATGAATGCTCATATCTGTCTGAGCGCACCGTATTTCCGGGAGAAAGGTGGCGGCCCACTCTGACTCTAGCATTCTGGTCCGAGACCAAGGATGGCTTGGCCGGGGTGTGCTTTTGTACTGAGCTGGCACCTATGCCGAGCTGCCGAACCGCGGTGCCGCGCTGGCACTATTGACCGAGCTGCCGAGCTGACGGGCCATGACCACAGAGTCCGAGGTGATTGGCGAGTCTAGCCGTAATCCTTGCTTAACTTCGTCATTGCGGTGTTTTACCCACACAGATAGATTCATTTATTTTATTATTATTAATTTTTTGTTCGATTATGATTGGTATTAGAATCAACAGTTTGGGAGTTTTAGGGTTGAGATTAGGGATTGTTCTCATTGGACCTTTTGTGGACAAAAGAGGCTCTTTCACTACTTTTCTTCGATTCTTTTTTTCTTTTCTTTTCTGTTTTTTTTTTTTTTTCGTGTGTCTCTGTTGTAAAAGCACTCTCTCAGTACAGATTGGAGTAGTAAAGTATATATTCTTATTATTTTTTTATTCTAATCAAGTGTTTTATTTATCATGTAGAAAAATAAAGGTTGTTGCATTCTCATCGGATTGAGATGAAATTATCGGAGAAAGCTTCAAGCAATGTTTAGAATTGTAGTTGCTGAAAAATGTAGTCAGAAAATAGACGTCGCAATTGTTAAGTTATATTCAGAAACTTTTATCGCAAAAATGTATTCTCTCAAATTTTATCAAGAAATATGTTCAAAGATGTATTTGTAGTCACATTTTTACTCAAATTTTATTTAGAAATGTGATGGGAAATTTGTATTCTCAGCCAATGGAAAATTGTATTTATAATTGTTTGAAGTCATATATATTTGCTAAAGTCTTATACCAGTCCTAATGTTATGAACATGAAATTTGTAGGTCCAGGAATGTGAAAAAAATGTTCAATAATATATGACATGGGTTGAACTACCAAAGATGTGGTATGAAGGGGAAGTTTTTTCAACCCAAACCTATACGAACTACCATAGATGTCTGAATTCTTTCATGCTGCTATATTTTAGATGCCTAAGTGAAATTCGAGTACATTATATCCATTTGGATGTGGTTTGCAAGATTTCAAACAGACCATTAATTTTCTTTTATTAGGTTGGCTTCAAAAGGGTGTCAGGAATAGAAAATATTGGTGGGTGATATGGACAAAGTCCAAATGGTTCATTCGTATGGTCTGATCAGGAATGTAAAATGGATTTTAAATCATGAGCACAGCAACGAAAGCACCATTGGGTTTTGGAGATGTTCTTAATACAATTCATCAACTTAATTCAATTTGAAGGTTTGAATGTTGACGAGATTTGTATTGAAAAATGTTTTTCTCAAGCGCACTTCTACTAGGCATCCATTACAAGTATGGTGTTGGAAGATGACATTTCAGTGTTAATGTTAAAGGTATCGTAATGACATTGTTAGATGAGGAATGATTATATTGAGGCCTTTTCGATTTGAGGACATGCTGGTGGCAGAATGGGGTCCTATGCTATTCAAAGTTTTGAAACTCTTGTAAATATGGCTGAATGTGTTGCATGCAATCCAATTATTCAATTTCAATCATCAGTTTTTCTGAAAATGACAGCCGTTTGCTATACAAATGGCTCCAAGTTACAACAATTTGTCATCCTCAACACCACAACAAAAGAAACAGAGTATGACAAAACCTCTGGAAACAACCATTTATATTGAAAATGTTGACAGAACTATCAACAATTCAGTGAGCACGCTTAATAAGCCACATTAAGCAACATAATTACTCAAAAATCCGTATTCACCAAATTCTAGTTGACCTGAAACTATTTACATACAAATAATCAACCATTTGCCCCTTGTTCAAATTTCTTTTGCTCAAAATTATACATTTATTTTCCATTAGTCTTGCAAAGGCCTCCGTGTCCTTTAACTGCAATAGAAACCGGTGCTCAAACTTTTTGTTGATGACAACTCCCATGTTCTCTATGAGGATTTTGCAGGACCCACCAGAATGGAATACTAGTTTTAATTTAACCGATCAACATGCAGCAGAAATAACTAATCAAACAAAATAGAAATAGCTATCTACCAATCACACACCACGAGAAGGAAGATACAATATTTATCGTGGAAACCCTATCCAGGAAGAAGAACCACGAACTAGAAATCAAGAGTTCACGAACAGTTACAAGATATACTCACAAATCCTTTTACCTCAGTCTATACCTCGACCTAAGGACTGTAGTTATTCTTGTAAAGAATCCACTGACACGACATCCACCGTGTCCCGTTCTCCTTACTTGATCTCCTCGCACCTTGTCAAACAAGATGATCAGTCTTCTACAAGATAGTATATATATATATATATATTGGGAAATAAAAAATTATACATATATATATATATATATATTGGGAATGTTCACATGCATCTTTCCCTCAGCATAGCATAGGGTGGGGGACACTTCCCTTTTTAGACATTTTCAAGTACAAAATGTACTTTTCAAATACATAGGGTGATGTACACTTCCTTGTCTTCTTGTGCAAAAAGGGAAGTGTCTCTCACCCTATGGTGAGGGAAAGATGCATATGAACATTCCCCATATATGATAATCTAGACAATTGAGCGGTGGGCCTCCTACTGCCGGAAGACTTTCCTTCTTACATTGTCATTTTACACCTTGTTCTGAGGGTCTCTCTACTTGGGGATAGTTCCCCTTGCAAAACTACCAAGTTTTAGCGCGGATTGGCTGTGAGGTGAAACATGCCCTGTGACAGGTTCCAGAAAGATAAATTTCTTCTGAAATATTTAGTTCATGTCAGCTAAAAGACGTCTAAATGCTTTAGATCTTCTGTCTGTTTGAAGAGATTTGGTACTTAGAAAATTCTCATTATTTACAAGCCCGAGATGACTAATCATTGTTTTCATTCAGTTCGCCATTGCATACTGATTAATAATTATTCATGAAGCATACTCAAAAGTCCAATCACAAACATATATGTAAGTGTTTATTACAATTATGTTGCTACTCTTGCAAAGCCCTCTTGTCTAATTAACACTCATTACACACTTTTAAACCCTTAACTACTTTTTCTGAACTAATAACCAGAAAGAGATTTTGATTTCCTTCGTGTCTGAGACCCTGGATCATTCATATGTGTAGTCCAAGCACTCATTGAAAAAGTTCTCATTGTTCATGTTGGCCCAGCCATCGTCGTTCTCGTAATTATAATCAATCCCTCCTAATGTTGGTGGTTCTGTTGGTCTTAGTGTTGGGGTGCCCATCATTGCCAATGATTGATCAAACCATTGAACCGGACACATATGACTGGGCCCCCCAGCAGGCTCAAAAGGACATTCTGCCATGGCCTGGTTGTTCTCCATCGACACCCAGATACCATCCATATCAAAGCATTCCATACCATCTATAACTAAATTGCTGCTTCTATTACCAATCCCTTGTAATGCTGGTGATGCTGTTGGTCTTGATGTTAAACCATCACCTTCTTCTTCTTCTTCTTCTTCTTGGGAGTTAGGCCTCTCAGGAGATCTATTGCTCTGCTTAATCTTGCAGAGGACCCATCCTTCTGACTGCACATGACATCATAAAAATTGTAAGACCCATTTTCAAATACTCTCATACTCTACAGTGCAGAAAATCAGTTTATTTTATTTGTGGCCTGATACTGGGGAGAGGATTAATCCAAGATAAAATACAGAGGGTTGGGCCCATGCCCTTAACAGAGGAGTAAAAGGCATATCCTGTTTTGCAGAAGAGTTGGATTGGGCCCATCAAGGCCAATCTTTCTGGTATATAAAAAAAAATAGTGGGGGCAAATGGGTTTCATTTATGCCCTCCAGTCTATCAATACAAAGCCCCATGATCATACATGTAATCAAGTCCAGGTCCAGGAAGGGTCTGAAGTGAAGGACCCATACTCGGATCGAGCTAAGTATCATGGACATAGTACCAAAATAAATTCAGGTTCTGGTCAAATTGTCATGACTTTTTGAATAACTTACAATAGAGAAGTTAATAGATATATACATCCCAAATGCTAACTCAGCTGGTAAGAGACATTAAAGCCCATGGCTCAGTTTAAGCTCTAGTTGAATTTGTAAATAATAAATAAAAAAAAACATTGATTTTTTAAGTTAAATTTAGGAAGGTGATTAGGAGTTATCTAAACAAGACATATTCGAAAGAAACATACTCACATTTATTTTTTTCAAAGATCCATTAAGTGTATATTCATCCATGAGTAGCTTTTTCTTTCTATCAGAATTACACTTCTCCACAAATACCAAAGATCTCATAGTGCCAATGTGAACTCCGCTTTCATCTTTGATCTCCTTCTTGTTACCAGTGACTTTCCAAAACCCATTTTTGGTCATTCGTTTTGTCTTTGTCCCATTTTGGTTCTTCTTGATCTTTACAAACATGTGCAGCTCTCTATCACCGATATCACCAGCTTCTGATTGTTCGTTCATAAAGATGCATATATCAAAAGTACGTTAGAAGAGAATACTCAACATAGCCATAAGTTTTTCTTTTTCTTTCTTTTTTTTTTTTTTTTTTTTTTTTGGTAAGAAGTAGTCATAAGGTATTGTTAACCTACAAATTGAGAAATGAGAGATCTCACAGTAACAAAAATGTTTTTTTTGAATAAGGTAAAACTATCCGTTGGTATGGATTTTAAATCATGACCTATTTCAACCAAGGGCTGGGTAGGACTAAGGTAGGCTTGGCCACTTGGGGTTGTCCTTATCCTCCCTCCATTAATATATGTAGGGCCGAGCTTGGACAGGCCCGAGCATTCAGTGAGCCAACACGACATAAGCCCTTATCCTACCCTCGTCGCAATCCCCATTAACATACATGAGCAAGCGCACAAACAAGCAATTTATATTGTAACTAAATAAATTACAACAATAAGACATATGCGGTTGATGCACCTCTTTCTTTCTACTTTAGAAATGTTAAAATGAAAAGATATCCAAAATTTCAAATGTCCATCATAAAATATAGATTCATTTTAGAAGTATAAGAGCTAACAAATTTCATAGAAATCCATTATTTCTTGACCTAAAAAAAATAAAAATTACAAGGTTCTAAAAATGAAGCTTAAAAATACCTCAAAAGGGGCATTTTATTGTGTATTTAAATATATAAATATAAATACTATATAAAATAAAAGAAATTCAAGGGCCCGGCTGGATTAGGCCGGTATTATCCAAGCCCATCCCTTAAATATGAGGGCCTACAAAATTTTGTCCAAGACCGTCCCTCGAGCTGATTCTTAAAAACAAAAGCCCTCATTTAAAACAGCTTCTTGAGGGCCGGGCTCCATTTGTTTGAGACCCGGATTGACAGGGCTAATTTCTGGCCAAAATCCCTTGAGGTGCATGGTTCAGATAACAAATTAAATTTAGCAGTTGACGTACCTGGAAGTCGAGCATCATCACCGTAGACTTCTCCCTCAATTACAGCATCTGATGGCAGCTGTTCTCCCAAGACTTTCTTTTGAAGGTAATATTTGAGCAACTCTAAATGAGACGGATTGAATTGGAAGCCCGGTGGCAAAGGAAAATAGGATGTCATTTGTAATGTTAGTCTGTAAGCTTCAATCCAAGATTTACCAATCGAGTGAAGTGGATGTAGAAGTGGTTGTACAACTGACCCATATTTATAGAAGATGGAGATGGCCTTGCAGTAATCTGCTTGCTAGTTCAGAGAAGGCTTCAGTAATTTTCCTCACAAACATAAACCTCATTGGGCAACGGAAGATCTATAGATCTATACCCAGATGGGTCGGAAACAATAGTCATGCACATTAGTAGTTTTCACTGGAGTTTCAGGTGAGTTGTACATGCACATTGGATGTGGACCATAAGGATGATCCAAACCATGCATTTATTTCATCCATGTGTGACCCCACCTAATGAATCTACAGTCTCCACTCTTTGTCGAATTAATTGCATCAGCAGCACAAAGCCATTGTGCCATGGGAAATTTCTTCCCACCACCCATTTGCGTTTGCAGACCTGCTTAGGATCAAATACCAAACCATAGATATTACGCTTTGGTGTTTGGAGGGTATGGTTCCTACTTATTTCAATCCTATAGTGGAAATATCCATAGTCACCCATGGCACATGAGTTTTGTGCAACTCACCCATTTACAGACGTTTCTTTGAAGGCCTCTCTATGCCTTGTGAGATTGGGTTAGCAATCCAAATGGGGTCGAGCCACGTCTACATCGAGGTTAGCAATTCATCGATCCATCTTCCAAGAAGAAGGGTAAATCTCTAATTCATATCAACTAAAAATTTTATCGAGATGGGGGCCCATTGTCTACTGATCCGGTCCATTTATTTAGCAGTTCCATCATAGTTGTAGATGAAATCAAAGTCAGCCATCTGATCATCGATACAAACATGAGTTTCAAAATTCAGCTTTAAAGAGAAAGAACCGTTATTTTTATTGCCGAAGGTATGTTTTAGGCCGGGGTAGGGCCAGTTTGACTTACATCCAGGCTTGATTCGGCTTTAGAAACACAGCTCCGTAGCCTGGTCAGGCACAACAGATGCAGTAAGTGCTTGGCCTGACCCCAGCCCACCTCAAACATGTTAGGGTGCAACTTGCCCATTTAGTCAATTAAGTCGGGCCGGTATGGCTAATTGGCTATCATGGCTTGGTTGGGCTTCAGGCTTTCTTCCACTTGTCAGCCTTTTTTCTTTTTCTGTTTCCCAAAAACAAGCCTGAGCACTGAAACCCAAAGCCCAAACCCAGCAAAAGAGGTGGGGCCAGGAGCACCCCTAATAAATAAATCATGGGGACATCCCAGTTTCTTTACCAACATGGCATCTCGTGTAGAGAGAAGTGTCCCTTGCCATCAAAATCAAGCTGAGCAGGAATAGATGTCTTTATTTGCACGTTTCGCTTCCGAATTTAATCATCGCTTAATCTTTCTTTGCATTCTTTACGAGCCCTATATGACTAATCATTGTTTTTCATCCAATTCTACATTGAATGCTGTTGAAGTCAATGTATTATTTAATAATACAGTATTTGACTGTTTTATGGCAGGGAATATTACAAGTAGTACAGCAGTTATTATCTTTCACAAGATTAAGAAGTCTATCACGAACATACACATGAACCTCTGTTTCAAAGACGATGGCATATTTTACAAAACCTTTCTTCTCTCTCTCTCTCTCTCTAGTGTTTTTTTTTTTTTTTTTCAACCCAGTTGAGGAGGTTGAGACTCCAGTCCTTTTGGGAAAGGAAGTAGACCTTGAGTGAGGTGAGGAAGCCCTCTTGTGAGGGAAGTAGACCTCAGGTGAGGTAGAACAACCTTTGGGTCATGGACGTGATTGCCCAAGTTTGAACCATGGATAGCTAGGTAAGAACCGATGCCTTTTACCATTTGGGTAAGAGGCTGTTCTTAAATTCTTTTTTGTCTTGAGTACACTAGGTACAAACTTTTAAACCCGTAAGCACTTTGCTAAATTGATAACTAGATAGCTAAAATATCTCATGAAACTGGATAGAGATTTTGATGGCCTTCCTGTTGAAACTCTGAATTAAGGTTGGAAAGCTCTCCAAGTTGACTATCATGAATTGCTCGTTTTAACGAATATGAATAAATCAAATATAGGAGAGACTCTACCGTATCACTTCATTTTAGAAAGTTGTTCACATCTACTCTATTTGATACGTATATCCTATTTAAAATAATTAATATTTATTTTTAAGTAAGTTCACAAAAGGTTTGGTGAAATGAAATTTTTAACCTATAGTTGATCTTTTATATTTTGTATTTGGACTAACAAATTTTGTATTTGTACATTTATAGGTGAGTGAGATTTACATGGCCTTGTAATGAGCACCTTGCAGTGGCATACTTAGAGAAAGCGTGCAGTAATCATCCTTCTTCACAAACCCAAACCTTTGAACACTAGGTGATAGAAGATCTAAACCTATCTCAGGTGGGTTTGAAACAAATGGCCAAGCACACGGGCCGCTTCACTGTAGCTTCAGGGGAGTTGCACATCCACATTGGATGTGGGCCATTAAGGATGATCCAGACCATCCATTTACTTCGTCCATGTGTGACCCACCTGATGAACATACAGCCTTCTACTGTCGGTTGAGTTCCATCTGCAGGACAAATCCATTGTGCCATGGGAAATCTCAATGGATACCCACTTGGGCTTTGGAAACTTCCTTCCTAAGATCCAATACCAAACCAAAGAGGTTATAAGGTTCGGGAGGGAAATGAATAATTACTGCTCATTTCTACATTGTTTCCCTGAAGAGAACAGATCCATTGTTGACCATTGCCATTTGCCACCCATGGCAAACAATTTTTGTGTGACCCATCCATCCTAGGTCATGACACATAGCAAAGTTGTTTGATGCTCTAGACCATCTGATCTGTGGACCCCACCTATTGGCCACTGCCCAAAGATCTTCATTCATCGTATAGTGTACGCATACTTGCACTGTCATTTCTAGGCAGGCCTCCCTCTAGCTTGTGGGGATAAGGTTAGATAATCCAAATGAGGCTGAGCCACATTAAGAATAGCAATTCACATAGTATGATATATTAAAGTCAAGGATTAACAGCGGACTTAACGTTATTTAGGCTGGCTGAGCTCCGGCCAAGCACTTATGGCCCAAGTCGGGCTACAGTAGGTTTTTTTGAGTACTAAAGTCTTGCATAATCTGGACTCTCCATTTATGATAGATTTGTTTTTCTTCATATCATGTATAGTATTGTTTTACTTGATATTTTTTTGAGAATGATAAATTCAGCACATTTTTAAATCTATTTTCTATCTAAAAAATAATAGAAATTGTATATTGTGATTGTTGTATATGGCGATAGCATCCTCCTTGTCCGTGACTATATTTAAGCCTATTTAATTTTTTATTTTTAGAAATAAGTTGCACATGCACATTGGATGTGGGCCATAGGGATGATCCAAACCATCCATTTACTTCATCCAATGTTGGTTGAGTTCCATCTGCAACCCAAACCCATTGTGCTATGGGAAAGTTCTATCAACACCCACATGGGCTTTGCAACCCTCCCTAAGGTCCCAATACAAAACCAAATAGGTTTAGGTTTGGAGATTGGAGGGAGCTGGTTCCAACTCATTTCTATCATATTACCTCGAAACGAACAGACCCATTGGCCACCCATGGCTCATAATTAATTTCATGACACCATTTGAGGCCATGACACACAGCACACCTGATCTATGCCATTGAATATGCGGGCCCCACTTCAATTGGCCACTGTCCAAAGGGTTTCCTTGTACATCTTCCAGTGGCCATGTTTGCACCATGTATGGATCCTATGACTGGATCGTTCGATCATTGTATACCTTTTGATGAGTGGCCCACTCTTTTGCGGTGGACTGGCTAATGATCGGTTCGGATCTCAGCTGCGACAGTGACGTGCGGCTTTGATTTGAGGATGTCTATTACACATTTGTAAACATCCCTCTATTCCTTGGATTAATTATAGTGGGTGTCACATCCCGCTCCCGAGAATTCCTAGATTAGGGTGGTACTCGAAGTGTAACATGCGTACTCTCGTGAGCTTACACCTATTCCGGACCAAATCCGAATTCACAAAGGAGAGAATTCCACATTTCACGTGTGAGGATTACTCACTGACACCTGTTAAACAACATTTATTTGCGGAAGCATGTATATCGTCAATAACAAAGCCATGAGCAGTCTATTAATCAATCAAATATATTACCATTAATTTATAACAAAGCTAATAATTTAAACCTCTTAAAAGTACAGTACGCAAGTACTCTAATGAATATCTACTAGATGCTTATCTCAATGGAACATGATCCTAATATGAATGTAATCATAATTAAACCATGATCTAGTGCAATGTGTAACATCTAATCCCAACCATTATTACGACCATTTCACGTTCTCTGGAAGATAAGCTAATCGTTATGCTTACCGATCAAATCTCTAATATGAATGGTTATAGTTATTCTCTTCGGTGTCCTGGATCCCTGTGACACCAAGTGTAGCACCATGAATACGACGATTTAACAATATATATATGAGCAATTAAGATTCAACACATGTTATACAACTTTCAAATTTAAAGACGAATAGATTAAAGAGACCAAATAAATATCAACTAGGCTCATTGTGCATTATGAATAAATCATGCTTTATCGAATCAAGAATCGATTACTTACTTTCTAGTTGGCTATTACATTTGCCCATCCTCTCCAATAGAGAGCGAATATAGCTGGGATGTCACCAGCGGCCCAGCCAAAGGCTCACTGGCTACTCGATTCTAGAGTTCCGGCGCTCCAAATGACATACTGCATTAGTCTCAAATAACTAAACCAGGTTGCAATCCGTTGGGAATCACAAGGTCGAGGCGAAGTAGTACCGAACCATTCGAATCAAATAATAATAAACTAGAGTAAGACTTTACGAATCGAATCATTTCTAATCGAATCCATTATTTCATTTTCTAGTCTCAAATCATTTCTAATCGAGTC
Organism: Persea americana; assembly: GCA_029852735.1. Classification (NCBI taxonomy): domain Eukaryota; kingdom Viridiplantae; phylum Streptophyta; class Magnoliopsida; order Laurales; family Lauraceae; genus Persea; species Persea americana. The sequence goes on from CM056817.1 coordinate 39,206,138, forward strand.
AAATCACATACTTACTGCCTTTGAATAACACATCATCGATGAATGATAACATTTGTAATATAATTTGTAAAATAATACGAATAATGCAATATAATAATCATTTGAATATTTGAGGGCAATAATTAATTAATCCCAATATGCAAATGCAAATAAATTAATGGAATCAAGAATATTTACTAGCCAATCCTAATATAATTACCCGTCGTCTCTAACCGTCCATTTCAATGTAGCTTTAGATAATTCGATGTACGTGCTACATTTTCTTGATGTCACGTTGTGTATGTGTGAGGTACATCGAATTCCTTTAAATCAACACCCATGGCGAAGTGCTAGACGAGACGGATAAACACATGAGATAATCTCAGTCCAAGATTCTTGTTACGCCCCAATTCCGAATACCTAAGTTACCGTCACGGTACCTGAATTTGGCACGCTACTTCCTGAAAAATCTGAGAACTTCCAAGATCATAGTCCGCAGTGAAGTTAAATTTTAAAACTTTTTGAACAATAAGATGATCAACAGTTAAATTGCGGAAGCATAAGAAAAGATAGCGGAAGCAATATGTATCATATAAAATGAATCAAGTAAAGCAGGGCTGAAGTCTAACAAAATCTCAAAGTGTGAATAACAAGTTTATACATAACAATCCATTTCCATGCTCACTACATATCCACTCAAAACCTAAAATAAACTGCACTCAACCACCTGTGCGGGCACTCCATCCTCCGGCTTAACCACCTGGTCAACCGGTTCCCACTCAAAATCGCCAACTATAGGGGCCTCGATGTAGGCGTCACCCTCGGAGTCATAGTCAAGACCTAAGCACCAAAGATGGGTAAGATCCAATGATCTGGCAAGGTACCATATACAGATAACACAGGATGTATGCATCAAAGAGAATAGAGATGATCATTTAATCATAAGAATAACAAGGAAACATAAGCTAGGCTATTTAGCAGTAAATAACAGTTTAGAATCAGAAATATAAGTAATATAATCTAACATATAACAATATGGCACATTCACACAAGTTGGATACCGCAGGATATTATGTCGCAGCGCTCTCATACTGTAAACAGTCGCGGTGGGGAAAAGTAAGGTAACCATGCAAGGGATAATAAGCCCTGATAACAACAATATATAAATAACACCGATGACACCCCTTTATCGCACCGATCACACCCCTTTATCACATTAGATCGGGCCCGGTATCGCATCGTCCGTCTAGCCATAGCTCATCATGATAGCTCTAGTCATAACCAAATATAGCTCCTACCAGTGATGATCAGTCAACAGGCTAAGCTTAGATCAACTGAGTGTATATTTAGTGCCGACCCAGGGAAACAAATACAGGTCTGTGTCTGTCTAAGCTTGCCTTATGTGAGCAAGATCCTAACCAAGTCTCTAAGATGTCAAAATTCAATACCATATAACACAGTCGAAATCCAAGTCCAAGTCTAATCATCATTGGATTCATACTAAGGCCCACAACCATGACCTGAAACAATATAAGTACAATATCCATATTCATTTTACAAGTAACCAATCCATACTCATTCACAATGAGTCCTCAATTCATCATAACTAACATATCCATTCTAGGGTACCACACCCCCAACTTAAGCCGTATAAGGGCCCGTCTAGCCACAGACATGGTTCATTCATCACCGATTACATCACCGGGCCACCACTACCTAATCCTAGGTTCAGGTCCTCCAATTTCCATTTAATTAACAGGTTTATAATAAATACAAGGACATGAGAGAAGTGCAATGTATAATAACCTCCAGGCAATAGAAGCAAATGGAATAAGGCAAGGGTACAACCTAGGTAATGGTCCACTCTCATATTCAGGACCACATCAGTTGATTTGATCCCTAACTGTAGTCTCAGATGCCAAAAGATGTGATATTTGGTGCTCCTGAGGTTACGGGCAACCTCGACTACGTTTAAGGGTTGAATTACTGACAATTCAAATCCCTAAAATCTACTTGGTGGTCCCCACGAGTCAATGTTAAGCCACACCATTGACTCGTGCTTGGCACATCAATGGAAGTCTATTTGGATGGTCAATGGGCCCCATGATTGATCAAATCACAAAAACAAGATGAACTCAGAAATTTCTATCTTCAGTGTGGTAGGTCGACCTGGCTAAGGTCGGGTCGACCTGCTACACAAAGAAGAGAGGTTGAAATCTGGCTTGAACCTCTGAAATTCCAATGTATCCGGTCAACCAGGTGGCAAGCCAGTCAACCTGGTATACAGGTCCCTTGCATCAAACAAATTACAGGCCATTTCTCAGTCTCTACAGCCTCGGTCAACCTGGTATACAGGTCCCTTGCATCAAACAAATTACAGGCCATTTCTTAGTCTCTACAGCCTTCAGTATGTCCAGTCGACCAAGACAGGGTTTGGTCAACCGCGCACACTGGAAGCTGGGTCTGAAGGGAAAATGACAACCCCCAGTTTTGTTTGTCCTCCCTGTGTATCCAGTCGACCGCGTACAGGGTTCAGTCGACCAGGTACAGGGTCCAGTCGACCAGGTACACTGGACTGAGAATTTCTCAAAAAATTTAACTGAGACTTGTTTTCCCCCCTTTTTAGTGTTGCCGGTCGACCCCACTATAGGCAGGTCGACCAGGTACACAGGCCTCTGTAGAAATTCTAGTTTTTTGGATTTTTCCTTTTCAATCCAATTTCCAATCAAACCTCCTCCAATCAACACCATTCAGCACACAAACATATAAAATCATAAAGACACATTAATAATCCTCCCACATCCATCCTTGGGCCATTGATCTTCCAAATGAGGTAAACCCATCCATCAATGGCCATAAACCATAAAAACCAGGCTCAAATGGTAGATATAAACATACATACATCAATTGAATTGAAATTACATAATCAAGAGAAAGAAAACATGCATTCTGAGCTATCTAACATAGGGTACTTGCCTTAGATCAATAGAATGGAAATTAGCGTATAAGAGAAGATCCAAGTAGCTAATATTGGGTTGATGTTGCAATTGGGGATGATCCTGTATCCTTCTTATTGTTGGGATTGGGAATTAGAGTTTCTAGAGAGTGAGTGGTAAGGAAGATGAGAGATGAGAGTGAATTAGGGTTGGGTTTACATTTCATTGCAATAGTTAGTGTATATATACAAGTTAGGGTTGGTGGTTGATTACTAAGGAGGCCTTAGGGTTTAAATAGAGAAGATGATAGGGGTATGGGCAAATTGGTCCTTTTTAGGAATTCTAAAAGCTTCCTAACTAGAACACCCCTCCTATTAAAACTAAATTACTAGCTAAGGCCTAATCTAACTAAAACCTTAATCAATTTACAAGAACCACCCTAAATCTATAAAGGAATATACAAGAGACTAATCCTAAGACTTAGGAAAATATTAAACTAGTCTACTAAACCCTATTAAATAGATATTAAGATAACTAATATTATATTTATAATTATTAAAATCAAATTGAGGGCCCACAAGCGGTGGGGCCTCACAATTCTCATGTGTTACAATTTCCATTGGACTATGATAGTTGGTAATGGGTACCATTCTATAGACCTATAAGGTCAATCCTTTACAACCTAAAAACCTTATTAGTTTAGTATTTATGTCACAATCATCCTCAGGGATTGATTATGAAGAGTTTAGGCCTTTGAAGTGGGATTAACTCCCTTAAAGGTCAATGGTTCCAACCTAGGAGTCCAACTAGATTTAAAGTCCATTTTTCCAAAGAGATAGGGCCGGGTTCAATGGCTCACATATCACTTTCAATCCCAATCTATGATCATTAGGCTATGCATACCATTAAACTCTATACTTCAAGAGCTTTCCAACGATATGTGGAACTCCAAAATCGGATGTATGGGCCAAAAGTTATGGTCATTTAAAGTTGGCACTATTGGACCCAATGGGCCGACCCTCTCGAGTGGGCCCAATTATGGGCAATTTATGAGTCTGAAATGTCCAATTTCAGTCATTCATTCTCCCCCTTTAACTACCAATCATCCTTAGACCATACTAGACATGATTTGAGCCTCCAAAGCTCCATGTACAAGCTATTTTATCAACAATCATTCATTCCACTATTCATTACCACTCATATACACATAACCCATTTCACAAGATGAATTTCATTCAAATGAAGAGGCTAAAATAACATTCAAAAGAATAACCATGTTCAGTCAATGAATCATTCACATGCAAAATTCTACATTGCTCAATACTTGCCTATTTTTTATCCCTTTCACTCTAATCTTTTCCTTTGGCTCAAATCAAGTAAAATCCCCAATCTCTAAGCTTAAATGTAAGCAAACCTCAAAATGCTAATTCAATCACAAATTCCTACAATGGTGAAATGCAATAATGAGAGCTAATTAGCATATGTGCAACTAAGGATTCCTACAACCCATTTTAGCTTGGAGGGTCATTTAAAAGTTGGTTTTTACCAATGGAGAAAAAGAAAGAAGATGGTGATGTAATATGTGTGGGTAAAACACCGTAATGACGAAATTAAGCGAGGATTACAGTAGTACTTGCTGTCCACCTCGGCCTCTGTAATCACAGCCCATCAGCTCGGCAGCTCGGTCAAAAGTGCCAGCACGGCAGGGCGGCTCGGCAGCTCGGCGTAAGTGCCAGCTCAGCACAAATGCACAACACGGCTAAGTCATTCTTGGTCTCAGAACAAAATGCTGAAGGTAGAGTGGGCCGCCACCTTCCTCCGAGAAGTACGGCGCGCCCTGACAGATAGGAGCATTCATTTATGATGATAGAATTGCTCATTTATGGTGATAAGAAGTTAGCTTTATCAGCCCTTAACATCAGCTGACTGAAGGCATGGGAAGTTAGGATGGGATGTTCCCTTTTCACCTACCGCGCATGTCAGGGTAAAGATCGATGGGACCTCACCCCACCTACCCCCACTCACAGAGAGAATGAACGAGGAGTGCCCACATATAGGCACTGGGGATCAGCCCATGGAGGTACGCAACTCGCAATACTCACCACATCGTCTCATTCCCCTCTCCTGCCTCCTCCTGCTTAGTCTTTTTCAAGAACTAACTCAGGCATCGGAGCGCCTTCGGCTCACAGCAGCCAGGGGCTCTGACCCAAGCCGTTTTCCTTCCCTTTTCAGGTTCTCGGCGTTCTGTATTTCCTGATCTACAAAGTTCATCTCAATCTAAGTGGGTGTCATGTTTTCACCGCCTACATAATAGATGAGATTCTATAATGGTTACAGCTAAAAAGAGAGAGAAGAAGATGTATGCACTTCTTAAAAATCCTAATTACCATTTCAAGCAATATTAAGTGATTGGGAGAGAAAGATGGTCACCAATGGACTGTGTAGTGGGTTGGAAGAGGTGAATGAGAGCTTGTAGGAGTTAGAGATGATGTTGAATAAGAAGATGTAGTCTAAAGCACCCACATGCATGAGCTCCTCTTTGATGCTTTGGGAAGAAGAAGAGGAGAGAAGAAGCCCTAGACTGGAATGGATGAAGAAGGATGAGTCTCTGCCAAATGAAATGAGAAGAGTGTAGGGGACGGTGGCTGGATTCATTTTAAGTGGTAAATTTTGTTCCATTGCATTCAAGTCCACCTTCTTGAATAAAATCTAGGAAAAGGGCTATTGTGTTTAAATGGGCTTAGATTTGGGTTGGGTGTGGAGATGGGCTGAGTTGGGTCTAATGAGTTGAGTCTAATGTGGAAATGATGTAGGGAAGATGTTTGATGAAATGAACATGAAGACCCACTAAAGCTATAAATACACATACATGATTGAAACTATAAAAATGTCATAACTCTAGCTAACTTTGGTCAAACCCCACTAATCTAATTAATCCTTCACAAAACCAACCAAAACACAATTTAGGCACTCAATCAAGATTAATTAAGCGCTAATCAAACTTAGGCGGGGCCGGGGTCTTACAGTGGGGGACGCATATTTTCATTTGAAGGGGGCGGGCTCAAACAGTTAGTTGGATCTTGTGGGCTACCCACAATTTTCACGTGGATTTTGGGATTTCTATATTAGTTTCTAAGGCGAATACAAAATTTTCATGCTGAGTTTTAGAGATGGACCCAAGTCCAACGGGGCGACTTAATTCCCTGTATCCTTGGATGTGGATATGCCCATAGTTTTTATGGTTTTTTGGTTTTTTTTTCTTTTGGTATCCCAACCAAGGGGCCAACAGGGACTTGAATGTGGGTATGCCCATAGTTGGTATGTCGACAATCTGCATATTTATAATGCTACTGCATCCAAAGGTGGGTTCCACTCATGGATGACTAGATTCAAAAAGGTTAGGTCCAACTCATCATATGGGTGCACATGCACGACGAAAATAGACTTCAAGCTTTTTTATACTAATCATTTGTTTCATACATTTGGCACAAATGATTATCATATGGGTCAAATTGTTGGACCATTTTATGTGGCCCAGGTCCAGTGTAGCAGCATGTACTGGTTTGAGCAGTGGATCCAGATCCTCATGGGCCTACTAAGTCCATAAACGAACCCCACATTCGAAATACAAACCGCTCAAATCGTGCTTTTCCTGCAGTTGCAGTTGGCCCACCACGAGATTAATCCTCCGACTTTTGTTGTTTGACTTTAGGATCTGGTATGCTCTATACAGGTGGGCCTACTAATCATGATTTGTGAAAGCAAATTGGGTTAGTAAGAATTAGGATTGCAAATGGGTATCTGATTCTCCAATTATCCGGAAGTTCCGACACGAGAAAAATCGACTTTGACACTTATTTTGGATTTCGATTCATAAACGGATTTGAGTCCAAAACCCAATTTAGGTTTTAATTGATAAACGGGCCCAGTTCTGGGTCCATATAGGTTTCGACCCGTGGACCTGGGACCCGGCATATGAGTCTTATATATTGCAACCTGTAGTTTGAAATGAACATCTTTTTTTATATATATTTTTATGTACAATTCTGGAAGTAGTAGACTTAATGCACTATTAAAAGTTGAATTATATGTTTATTTTAAGAAAAAAATAAAAATAAAGGAAAATTAGAATTGATTTCGAAACTAGATTATGGTCCTCCAGGAGGGCTTGATTCCAAGACTGGATCCAGATATCCAAGGCTTGATTCAAATTCACAGTCCCTGGATTGGAACTTGGCCAAATATCATTAAAGTCCCTGCCAAAACACATAATTAGCCAGAAAAAAAGAAAGAAGAAATATCAAATTAAATTAGTTCCAAAGGTTTTGTTTAAAAACTTACAAAAACTAATAAATAGATAATAAGCAAACACCGGTTCTCAACCTATGGTCAAAGAGGAGTTGGGTACGTGAAAAAGAATGAGGCTCCATTGAATTTAAAGCCATCGACTATAACAACATCACACATCCATGTGGGAATGTCCACAGGAGAAAATTACCTTTATAATAAGCTTTTGCGAGATTTTCAAAAATATTTGTCATTAATTTTAGTCGGAAAGCAAAAAAAATAACCAATAATACCTATCCATCTTTGTGAGTTGCTCAATCAAAAAAATTAAACTATAAACTTTGATTTTCTTGAATTTAATAGAGATTAGGCATGGATGCAACCGATTTTGATTAGAGATGATATATGAACGTGAGGCGCACCTTGTGGAGACTATTTATTACCCATAGAGGTTGAATTTAAACCACATAAGGGTTGTATAGGTTGAATTTAAACCACATAAGGGTCGGATTTTGTAATAATAAAGGAAAACCCTACATTTAAAAGATTTTGGTAATAGCTTCTGTAAAGAATCCTTGGATTTTAAGATATCTCATGCTCCTAAAATAAAGGTTTCTTGCTAAGGATTTACATAGCTGAATATTTCACACTAATATTGGTGCTTATGACTGCATATAGCTGAAAAGAATCAATGTCAATACCTAAATCCATCAAAAATGAAAATTTCAAAAATCTATAAAAGGTGGACTTAAAGTTTCTCAAGAATGAGGATTTCCACTTGCCCAGGCTAAACACAGGTGGCTTGCAACTCTGTGGAAAACCAATGTCGAACCCACGAGAATTTAACCCCCATTACAAGAAAGCAGAATAATAACAATTGACCTAAGGTGAGAAATGAATGAAGGTAGGTGGGGCCAATGCTAAGGCCACTACCCACCATAGTCAACAGATGATCAGATTAAGTGCATTCAAAGGTTTATTTCATGAAAACTCTAATAATTTGAATTTTCGGTATAAAAATTCTTAGAACTTTTATTTTAAAAAAAAAAAAGGGAATTTTCCAAAATATTAATTAAATTGGATGTGAACGGTGTCGAACGCTTGACTTCAAGCCAAAAACCACTAACCACAGAACCAAATGAGAAGAATCTTTTTCTTTTTACATAACCTTTTGCTAATCCTTTCATCTTTACTCACCACCTTCCCACCGCCCTCCCCTCCTCCTTGAGCAGGTACCGCTCTCTCTCTCTCTCTCTCTCTCTCTCTCTCTCTCTCTCTCTGACGTTGATCAAACCATCTTATCCTTCCTTTGAGATCCTGCAAACAAATCATGTTAGAACTAACCATCTTCTGGACTCTCGATGGACGGATAAGATGCGCGTTCACGGCGACCGTCGATCTAGTCCATCCATGGATGGTCCCCCATTTTCCAATTCCAAGACCCATTTGTTCTCTTCATGCGTTAGAAGGTTTTTGTTTGCTTGGAAGGAAAAAGAAACCTCAAGTTTCCAAGAAAACTGAAAAACTCTTTTGGGTTCTTGAGGGCTATAAACACTTGTCCTTGATTCAGCTGATTTTTCCCTAGAAAACAGCTCCATGTGTGTTTTTATGTAGTGGGAACTTCAATTAGAAGGACCCCTTTAAAGAAAACTAAAAACACTGCATTTTTGCGTATTGGTTTTACCCTGTTTATTGATTGGTTCTGTTGTTCTGGTTCTTCAGTGCTTAAAAAGAATCTTGAATTGTGATTTACATGTTCAGGGATGGGAGCTTGTATTGAGGGTTTTGGGATTGTGGTACTGCTGTCCGGTTAGTTGGAGGAAATGCCCAAATGTGAAATTATGGGATAGAGAGGCTTGAATCTTGATTAGCAATCACGTAGTTAAACTCTACCATTAGAGCAAGACCCCTTTAGACAAAACAGAAAACACTACATTCTGTTGTGGGTTTTCAATTGGATGGAGGAAATGACCAAATGTCATATTGGGATAGAGAAGCTTGATTACTAACTTCAAAGTTTGAACTCTACGATGAGTTCAAGACCCCCTTAGAAGAAAACAGAAAACACTAGCATTCTGTTATGGTTTTCACTTTGTGTAGTTGTTCTGCTGTTCTTGTTCTCTGCAGCTTGGAAGACATTTGGACTAGCATCACAGAATTTAGAAAAGATAAATCTAAGTTATACTTAGGGCCTGTTTATTTGCATTAGATTACACAGGAATTGAATGCATAGGAATTTATGTTCAAATGAGCTCCGCCAAAGGATTATTAAAGAGGTTAGGGGTGAAGGATTCAAGTAGGGTGATGGCTAGATATTCATTTCCCATCTTCACTTGATTTTGTTTCTATTAGAGTGTAAGTTATTTGATAGTCATTTTTGTATATTCACCTTTGGTCTTCATTGTTAACCACTTATGGCATGAATTCCTATGTATTCTATACAGACAAACATGCCCTTGGAATTATTTAGATTATAAAAAACAATTCATGTTTCATTACAATTACTCCATAGCTATGGATGTTCCAATATTACCATAAATAATCACCCAATTTATGACAAGAAAGTCCTAGTTTCTACTAAATGCATCTCCATGCACTACACTATGTTTTATTGAAAAGGGTATCATAGATTTTGGAGCAATTTGTTGGTAACTGACAATTTTTCTTTATATCAACTAACCATTTATTTGATTGTTGGGTAGTTTTGGCCTCTACTCATAAAATTGACAATATGCATCCAATGGGGGGTGACTCATCTGGAGGTAAAAATGCTCCTCCAAAGAAGGTTTGTTTTCATACCTTTTAGTTAGCCATCCTAAATGGAAATGAGCATGTCCCTTCTTCTCATGCTTTGAGTTCTTGCTTCCTCTGCTACAGCTGAAATTCACACCAAAAGTTCCTCCTCGGAAAATCCCCAAACCCGTGGGAGTTAAAAGGTAATTCATGGTTTGGTAACTCCAGTTCTCAACAACATTGCTTTCCTTTCCAAATATGACACTTCTAATGACCCTTTTCGCACACTCGTAGCGAGACACGTGATGATGAAGATGCTCTGAACCGAGAGTTGTTGAAGCATTTTAATGTATGCGCTTTTTGTCCCTTTTTGTTTTTTGATGTGGCTAGATTGTAATGCTAATATACAGAATTACAGATACAGACATCATCAAAGTGCAGAGTATATGGCCAGATAAGGATATTAGTTTGGGTACAAGGATATTGGATGTTGCTTTGCACTTGTTAAAATGCTAGGCACCTGACATAAAACTTCATATTAAGATTTTTGTGAAGTTATTTTTCCTTTTTCAGAACAACTAAAAGTTGATGAAGTTATTTGTATTCCATCCTAAAGTGTTCGTATTCTATTTGAAAAGTAAGAAAACTAATGGAAGTAGACTTCTTTTCTCAGATCCAGGAAGGTCCTGGGAGAAGCAGGGCAACAGTTGAAAGGAAACGTAAGTTTTCTCTTGTTTTATTACGTTGTTTTACTAATGGAACATACATTATGATCTTCTTTTCCCTTTTTGGTTCACTTTTCTGTACAAATGGCTCTTTAGCGCACTTTTTTTCTTGGCTTTACAAGCGACTCGAACTCTTGCTCCCACGCACACTACAGATGTTCCTAACCAGCTAAACAGCTGGGGACAGCTCTTTAATGAACTTAGGGTATTGTTAGGTTGGGTGCTTAGCTTAACAGATGTTAGTTTGACAGTTGTGAGTGGTCCTTGATGTAGATGATGACTACCTGACAGCTAAAAGTGGCTGGGAAAGGGGGTGTTTTTTGGAGGATATTGGGTGATATTGTCTATATAGGTAAACATCATATTATATAATAACCGAGAGAGAGAGAGAGAGAGAGAGAGAGAGAGAGAGAGAGAGAGAGAGAGAGAGAGAGAGAGAGAGAGAGAGTTTTGTCATATGAGGACTAGTTCTCATATTGCTATATGAGAACCATCTTGTGGACCCCACCTGGATGCATCCAAATATCTGGGAGTGATGGAATTCATGGGAAGGTCTATGCATGGGATTTGGATTGCCCTAACAATCAGCATAATCAGATCATTACAGACAGATTTTTGGGCCTGAAAGATCAACAGTGAAAACATTAGAAAAACTGGGTGTTCTTTATCCAACAGGTGAGTAGCTGTTGGGTGTGTGTCAAATTGTGGTGAGGTCCATTTCATGGGGGTTACTGAGTGTGAGAAGCTAGATTGTGATCATAAGTTGGCTTAGATGGGCCCCACTAGCTGGTTCTCATATAGTCATATGAGAACCAGTTCTCATGAAAATTCTGCTAGATATATATATATAGATCCATATTGATGTGCTTCAGTAGTATTTCAATGTGATCCTTACTGTGATCAGTTTGAATATTTTACCTGAAAGGATAGTTATGCTTGCATTGAACTTTTGAGCGGCAAGGAAATAAGCCAGATTTTTTTTTTTGTTGCTTTTTTTTTATATCTGAAAAGTAATAGTGCAAGCTGAGTGGGTTTTGCTATTTTCTTCCACGTCATTATCAATTAAAATTATTAGAAAATTTATTTGGGTAACTTATGAATCTAGTATCCTACTGTATGGGTTTTCCAATTTCCACTCTGCACAAACACACAAGGAAATAGAGAACCATCCATTATGCTAAAATATTTGAACTGATTGCCATTTGGAATGCATTTGAACTGTATAAAATATATTGCTGTTACATCTACATTTATAAATGCAGTTATGTAGTGACGTCTATAATCATATGATCGGTGAACCTCTAGTGGCCAGGGCAGCATCTTATTCTCAGTGATGAGTGATAAAGTTTATTGTGTTTTACCTGCGTGAAAGCATGATTGGGTCGTGGGTAGTATTGCTTCTATTTTGTTTCTTCTATTGATTCTGTGAAAGTTTTAGAAAGTAATTAAATATGCATCATGGTTGGTAGAAGATATGACACAAGGAACTTGAATGATGAATTGATTGGTCTCTCCTCTGGTTTCTCTAACTTGCAGCTGCTCCAATGCAAGTTGTTTTTGGTCATGGACCTGCAAGAACATCCGAGTTTCCCAGAGGTCCTAGCGGCAGTGGTAGCAATCGCGGTGGAACCGGTCATACAGGAGATTCAATTGCTGATGGTAAAACTCTTCTCCATATCTGAGCCAGACTCCCCAACTAGCTGGTTCCTGCAACTTTTGCCCCTCAACTGAGATTTGGAATCTTGTTTCCACAGATGATGGCCATGAGATTCGCGATATTGTTTCCACAGATGATGGCAATGAGATTTGCAATATTGTTTCCACAGCTGATGCCAGTGTATCAACCCCAAAAATGGAAAAGGAATATGTCGAGCCCTGGGTAAATAACTGGACTCTCTCTCTCTCTCTCTCTCTCTCTCTCTCTCTCTCTCTCTCTCTCTCTCTCTCTCTCTCTCTCTCTCTCTCTCACACGCATGTGCACACAGATTATTTATCTTGGTTCTATTGATTGCAGGATTACACCTCTTATTATCCTACCACTCTTCCTCTAAGAAGACCATACTCAGGGAAACCAGGTAAATAAAGAGTTTGTGTTGTAAAATATAATTCAAGAAGTTTTTTACCTGACTCAATTCAAGTGAACTGGCTCAACTTAATTATTTTTAGTTTACTCGAGATAAAACTATGTTCTAAAACAAGTTTTTGGAAAAAGCTCAATAAAACTCGACTTACTCAAGGCTACCATTATATTTTTTTTAATTTTCTGTTTTTTCATTTCCTCACTGTTCCTCAGAGGGAAAAAAACAAAAAACGAAAAAGCAGAAAAGAATGTTTGTATTTGTTTCTTATTGAAAAGAATTGTTGTTCTAGTGCAGTTTCTCTTTAAATTCTGTAGAGAATATGTGAGATTTGCCATTTTTCACGAGTTCACTAATCAATATCTCCACTTATTATACATCTCTTTTGTACCACTAGATAGTTGGTTCAATCCAGTAGGTTTCAAGGTTACTCAGTATTCTAAATTGTCATATTACTCATCCACTTTATATGCAGAACTTCTTGATGAGCAGGAATTTGGGAAGGCTTCAGCAGACTTTGACGAGACTCGCATAAATCCTGCTGCAGAGCTAGGCCTAACGGTTGGTATTTAACGAGTAAAAGAGATTAGCAATACTAGATGCAATGTTTGTCCTTTTTATCAATTAGTGGGTGTTGACAGGACAACAAAGAAGGGAAAATGATCCTCTTTCATCTACCACATTCTCTGCCTTTGGTCAAGCGTTCAGCTTCTAGGAAAGGCAAGGAGATAATTGATGCCTCTAAACCACCACCAACAAGGAACAACACTTCTGAGACAGCCTGTAGTATGAAAGACCTACCAGCTGGCTTCATAGGAAAGATGCTGGTGTACAAGAGTGGTGCTGTCAAGATGAAGCTCGGAGATATCATTTTTGACGTGAGTATATATTCATGACTGGTTAATTATATAGTTGGTTACTCATTGATCGATTTTACATTGTTACTTTGATCTTGATTTCCACTAAAGATTGCAATATCATATTGTTGGAGGGGTTCTGCCTAAAGCCAAAACCAAGTAATAATTTCCAATGAACTGTCTGTTCAGTTTTGATGTCTGCTGAATCTTGCAAATACTGTATATCCTTTATATTCCATGGAGTATTTCTGCCTTCTACCCATACACGGTACTAATTTCCACGAACTTCTTACTATCATCTATGAGGGTGCTTTACCAAAGATATGTTTGGATGCTGGGCCATTATAAATAGAAGATTGGAAGTAGCACATTACTGATAGTGAGTATCTAGTATCTACCATCAATGTGGCACACATTCATTTTCTACCCTGCAAAAAAGTATATGGTATAACTGACTGTACTTTTGTGCAGTGCATTTTCCTTCCATTTTTAGCCCTATTCCTTATTTGGGATGCACTTGCAAATCTATAATTTCTCACATGTTATAAGAGTCTCAATTTGAGAAAAATAGAATTACAGAAGTTGCAGGTTAAGGGGCGCAACTCGGGCCAGATAAAGGGTCCCAACTCCCAACAAAAAGTGAAATTTGGTTGTGCTTGCTCAGGCTCGGGCTGGGCTCGGGCCTGAATTTTGTAACCAGGTTCAGCTTCAGGCTTCGGGTACCTGAATTAGACCCAGCCACCCTATTTATCCATAAATATGTGTGTACAGAATGTATCATACATAGTATATAAACCATAGGGATATGATGCAGAACACATAGTATATACTCTTCTATATGTGAAAGTGTGGATCCTTCATAGGAGCCAAGCAGACTCATGAGTCGGCTCACTAGGAAAAAGAGGAAACAAGCAGTTGTTATGTGCTTCAGCATTCTGCTTTAGAAAGGCTTGTTTCTGTGGGACATCCAAGTACATGAAGAAGGACCCCATTGCATACAACAGTTGACCTAAATTAAGGCGGTCGATTCATCAGTGGGTCACACATGCAATTCCTACTGCTTTTCTATATTTCTTCTATTTTTACTTGTATGGCCCCCTCCTGAACCGGCTGTCCTGATTTTGTGGGTTAAAATAGGTTTCCTACACTACTACCTCCATAACTTCTCAGCAATAATAAGTAGTTGGATCAGATCACTCGAAGTGTATTTTTTTGTAATGTTTTCATGTGATCATTGTAACATGAGAGATGAAAGGTACAGTCGATTTCAAATCTCACCTCCATTTTCTTATCATTCGTGTCCATTGGAATTTTGCATTACATCCTTTGTCAAAGAAGAGTTTAGCTTTACATTTTGGTTTTGTTGCTTCTAATTTCCACTTTGAGAGAAATAACACCTAGCCAACCCCACTAGATAGTGAAAGGGTGTTTGATTACAATCATGATCGGTTTTGTTCCAGTTTAGAGGCACTTGAATCGGACATTGTTAGATTCTGAATTCCTAAAAGATCTTGCAAATTTTCGGACTCAATATCTAATCACGTAATCATTCACATATTGTTATTATTTACATTAAAATCACTGCAATATTAGACAGGTGTATGTCACACCAGGCTTGAACTGTATATGCCAAAACTTCTGGCTAGCATAAATTGAAATCTTACTTCATGGGTGCAGGTTTCACCAGGCATGAACGTTAATTTTTCTCAAGATGTTGCTGCTATCAATGTCAAAGAAAAACACTTCTGCCTCCTAGGAGATCTCGACAAGCGTGCTGTCGTGACCCCTGATGTTGACTCTCTTATTGATGGTGGTTAGTTCTGTTCAAATATCATGAAAGATCCAATTCGATTTGTATAGGAAATTGAAACAGCGCATTCTCTTATATCAATTACTGCACTTCAGCTATACTGCTACTGCAGTCAAGATCAAATCTAGCCAGGAAGTGGGGGAAATTCAATGTGACTATTTTGATATAATCTGCGCAAACTCTTCAGAATTCACTGCACTATCGGCATTAAGGTCGGTGCCTCTCGTCATGGGTCTTATAATCCACAAATATGAAGTACCCAGCAGACTTAGGAGGAGCTAAGCTAACTAGGTACCCCACGATAGGGATTTAAGCGAAGTCTAAAAATAAAGGTGGTTACAACTGAAGAAACAAAGGTGAATATCCAAAAATGATCCTCAAATAATCTCCTCTTTAATGGAAAAAGTGCATCAAATGCAGATGGGAAATGAATATCCAGCCGTCCCACTAGCAATTCAAATCCCGATAAAGTCAGGTCTCAAATATATCGCCACCTTATATCCTTCATCCCTCGCCTCTTTAATATTATCGTCTTCAATACACATTTGTTAAAGCTCATTTGACTATGAATTTCTATATATTGAATTCTATGCAAACAAAAGGGGCTCTTTTACCCAAAAAAGAAAAAAGGGGAGGGGGGGGGGTGGGGGGGGGCGGGCCTAATGCTAGGGTTGCCCTAGTAAAGAGAGACATTATTACTTGGGTTGCCCAAGAGTTCTTTAATCTGCAATGTGCTGGCACCATTCATTCCAAGAACTAGTTCAAAATCTCCATGGGAGGTGCATGAGCGTGTATTAGTTGTTTTACTCATTCTAGTTGTCACTTGTCTCCCACCCTAAATATGAATACAATAGATACTGTAATATTGGAACCCACCTTGCATTTCAAAAAACTCCGAATGGATGGTGTAAACTGCTCCCGTGGAAAAGCTTTTTCTCTCTCTATCCCTGTCTATCTATATACCCAAAAACAAAAAATCCCACTAGACTAAATTTATTACATATCTAACTGATGCTCAACTCAGCTGTTGTTTAATGCATCATTTCTTGACGTTCAGTGGGTTAGGATAATCTAATCGGGTTGATGACTTGTACAGGTCTCATTGAGATCTTTCGACCCCCTACTACCACCATGATTGCCATGGCCCCAAGTGGGTCATCACACCAGACCAGAACCATGCATACATAAGTGTTTTTATACAAGAGTCTTCCTCATGTGAGAATAAGTCTCATTTTTTATGTATGAAATATTAATATGAGGCCCATTTAAATGCATGTCAATCATGAAAAAGTATGCGGAAGCATGCGGATGAATCAAGGAGATACCGTTTTATCCTATCAACATTTGCAAGCTTTATAAAATCTCTTCATTTCTTTTTTCTTTTTTCTTTTTTCTTTTTTTCATTTCAAGAAAGCAATTGAGAAAATGCATTGGTTGGCATGAGATTTTATAGCTGGCTAACAGCTTGCAAATATTGATTGGATGAGATAGTATCTCCCTATTTCAACGAATTCATAGGAGATCCGGACTCGATGACGAAAGCTTGTATGAATTATGGATATCTTGAAACATTAAATTAACAAGATCACTAAAGATGTGAAATCTTAAGTGCCAATGGGTCGTTGTGACGTGTAAGTGTGCTGTGTATGTATAAAGCAAGATTTTCAGCATGTCTAGCAGTTGGTGTGAAATTCAATGAATGTACTTCATGCGGTTGAGTATATACTATATACACATAGTGACATACATACAATGGTTTTATCATATCAACATTTTGCAAGAGTTGGATGAGTGTGAAATTGACTTGAGTGTCAAATCAGATGAGTTAACGAGCGTGAGGATGAAATGTCCCATAAAATTTCCACGAGGACGGCTCATAGGAGCTTGGTTGGAAAACTCTTTGAGTTGACTATTGACTCTCCCGAATCATCTCATTTTGACAAAGAACCAAGTCAAAAATAGGGGAGGCTTGGTTGAGTGGTCTCATTTTAGTAAGTTGTTTACATTCCAAACCATTTAATAGGCAGATTTAATTTTAAAAAAGATTAAAGTTTATTTATAAGTAATTATGCATGAGGTTTGGAGTCATTAATTTAAAAATAGTAACTGGAATGTAGTTTAAAACTTATATTTGATCTTTTACATTTAATATTTGGACTAACAAATTATATAATATGCAGTACTTTTTATTTTCCTTATTGTAGTACTTTATTGCATATATAGATTTATTAATTTGAATTGATTATTATGAATCATGTAAATAAATGTACTTTTTATTTTATAAGTAATGGGTTCATTTTTTAAGTATCTTTTAAATTATTTTTAAAAAAGCATGACTCTCCGGAGTCTCCACGTTGATTCTATCTAAGTCAATTTTTTCGAATTCGACGAGTCAAGTTTGAATGACGAGTTTTCCAACCTCACACAGGAGTACCCTGCATAAGCCATAAAGTGTTGGAGGAATGGACTAATCTCAAAGTGGACCAAACCCCTAGTTTTACCCCAAGTTCTCAATTAAGGGTACGTTTATGATGTTGCAAAGTAATTAACGGCCCAAGAGGTAAGTCATAAAATACATTGAGAATTGCAGATCCTTACTAATAGATATGACAATTTGACGAGGATACTTTTATGATGCTGAATAGTAATAAATGGCCTGGGGGGGTGTTTTAATGAAAATGGAGATCCTTGCTGATAACGGGAATTGAGAAAGGGCAAATTTTCTTGTCATTTATCTCACATGGAGCAATCTGTAACCCAGGTTTTATACAACAGAACCGGATGGATTGGACCATTGAATTGATGGTCTTTTTTTTAATATGAAGTTATTAAACTTGTGGGTCACGGATGAAAGAGATAGGAGAATAATGTTGAGCCAAGATTTGATATATATAGGCCCTACACACATAGATCTTTCCATCTGCTTAGTCCCATGAGCTATATGGCCCAGGTGGGTTCCATCCAAGCTACCTCTCATGGTAAGCCCTGCATTCACCTGGCAGAGGGAATACGCCCTTGAAAGAACAAGAGGTTTTTTTTTTTTGGTAGAAAGAGAAATCTTATATTGAGGTGGGAGTATTCACAGTGGCCTCGTTAATCAATAAATAAATAAAATACATTAGCATTTCATGGGCAGTAGCAGGATATTGCCATCTTCTACTGAATTCATACACCAGTCCCATGTGAGTAATGCAAGCTACAATTATATTGTAGTGGAGATGATGCATCATTATCATTTATCAGTCACTAGTCACCATAACAGAAAAAAAAAAAAAGTTGAAATTTAAGAATTAAAAAAGAGCCTGAACGCAAAAGAACTTGTCCTAAAAGGATTGATTGTATACAACTATTGCTCACATTGATGAGGAACACAACTGTGCTTGTCAATTGCCCAAAACAGTCCTGGTCAAATGTAATAGTTAAGTAGGCACCAATAGATCCTGAAAGTTTTTGCTTAAAATAAGCTCTTCAATTTTGAGCAACAGAATGATTGATTGTATACATCTATTGCTCGCATTGATGAGGAACGCAACTGTGCTTGTCAATTGCTCAAAACAGTCCTGGTCAAATGTAATAGTTAAATAGGCACCAATAGATCCTGGAAGTTTTTGCTTAAAATAAGCTCTTCAATTTTTAGCAACAGAATGATTGATTGCATACATCTAATATTGCTCGCATTGATGAGGAACACAACTTTGCTTGTCAATTGCCTAAAACAGTCCTGGTCAAATGTAATAGTTAAATAGGCACCAATAGATCCTGGAAGTTTTTGCTTAAAATAAGCTCTTCAATTTTGAGCAATGTTTGATACCTATATATTTTAGTATCTTGATAGCCATGAAGTTTAAAGAAACCATCAATACAGAAAAGGTGGCAAAAATTAAGTATTATCTAGTTTGCGGGACTGTACAAATTGTCTTTTGTGTTGCATGCTCAAATGGGTAAATCCATGGCTCATTCGGCTTTGCCATTCAACTTTGTGTATTGCTCAACATAAACTTACTTTCTAGGTGCACTTCTATTTTTAAGGGCCTGTCTGTTTTCGAGGATCAGAATTAGGAGATATAAGTTTTCTAAATAGTGTCTCCCAGCCGAATTTCTAAATGTTCATGTACAGCACTAGATAACAACACAGCGTACGGGAAGAATTTGGAGAATTTCAAAAGCCTAAAATGACAACTGAGAAGGTCGTATATTTGGAATCTCAATAATCAAATAGGGATTTCCCAATTCTGATTGGAACTAAAATGCTGTGGATTTCCATAATAATTAATAATATAAAAAAAACTACTTTAATCAAACAGACCTAACTGAGACTCTAGATTTAATTTCAATCAGCACTTAATTATTCTTCTATCATTCTTCATTCAGGATAGAGTTTATGGTTCATTATATTTAGGTGAACCCTAGATAGTTTTTAAAAATCAAACTATTAAAAAAAACTGTGCGTGTGTGTTTGTTTTGGGGGTGTCGCCATTGGTAGAAGGCCCATGACTTGGGACTTTGGGGTCATCGCAGCAGCCGTGAGGAACATCCAAAGAGGAGATGAAGGTATATGATTTTTTTTTTGTAGGGAGAAGGAATTCTCCACGTTGGAAAGCTGTGCGTGGTCATGTCAACTTCCATGGATTTTGGGTCCAGCAGCGCATTGGAAGGGAGATGGCCCTGACAATTATTGAAGTGCTGGAAATGAAAGGAACGCAACTCCCACTCTCCCAGCCCTCTACTAGTGCTCGTTTGGTCAAAGTAAAGGATTACTTTTAATATACAAGAAAAGAAGAAGGGTCTTGTTAGAAAGTATAAAATTTTAAATATCACCTCTTTTTTTCTTAAAATAGTTAAAAAGTAAATCTCTTGTTCCACTAAAAGGGGGAAAGTGGCCTCTTTTTATCAAAAAGAATATAAAAAAAAAAAAAGTTCCTACAGATGCCACAAAATGAGAAAAAGTCAATAGCGTGGATTTTGAAATTTTATACTTTTTGATAAAATCCATCTTTTTTTTCATGTCTTTTTAAAGTGACCATTTACCTTGAATTTACTCTACAAGTAAATTGCCAAACGGGCCCCAGTGATAAGAATCATCCATCCATCTTTACTGCTTGGTGGAGCTCACCTTTTTAAAATCCAAGCAAGCCATAAGCCCTAGCACCCCATGTAATGATCACCATGTAAATTATTATTCAAATATGTAAGATGTATTAAGTTTCCTTAGTTAATCATTCCAACTAAAACCTTTAGTCATTTGTAGAGGCAGCGTAAATACTTTTCAATAATCCCCCTCGAGTAGCGCCCACTCCTCAACACTCCTCCTCAGAGGAAACCCGATTAGTGCACTTTTGGTGACATGCACATTTTCACTCCAAGTTGTTGCTTCTATGATTCAAACTCACAATTGGTTTGCTCTAATACGATATTAAGTTTTCTTAGTTGACTATTCCAACCAAACCCTTGAGGCATTAGCAGAGGTAGAACAAATATTTTTCAATAATGCCCCTCGGGTGGAGCCTATTCCTCATCACTCCCCCTCAAGTGGAACCCGATTGGCTCACTTTTGGCAACACACACTTTTGCTCAGAGTCATCACTACTATGATTTAAACTCACGAGCAGTATGCTTTGATACCATATTAAGTTTCCCTAACTAACCATAAAACCTCGAGGCATTAGTAGAGGCAACATAAATACTTTTCAATAATCTCCCTTGAGCAGAGCCCACTCCTCAACAAGATGGCCACCATTGGATTTGATTGCATCTTAAACATATGATGAATTTGCTTTGTTTTCTCTCGGTTGGATGGGAATGGAGGGAGCCCCTCATGTGTGATCAATCTAACGGTTAGCCCACTAAAATATTCTTTAATAATTTAGCAGCAACAAATATAATAGATGGTAGAGCTGATGACCGCCTTAGATTTTGAAAAGGTGGACCCACCATGCATTGAAGATGGGCGCTGCGCCATACTAGAATTCAGCAGCGCTACATTGTAGTTTTGTACATCATGTAGATAGGAGTCCGGATCTCCTGTTTCATTGAAACATGGAGATACTATTTCAGCCAATTAAGATTTGCCAACTGTATAAAATCTTTTTTTTTTTCTTTTTACATTCAAAGAAGCAATTGAGATGGTGCATTAGCTTGTATGAGATTTTATACAGTTGGCAAATATTGATTGGATAAAATAGTATCTTCATGTTTCAACGAAATAGGGGATCCAGACACTCCAAGTAGATGGATGGATGCACTGAAAACTCTAGATGGCATAAAAACCGGCATGGCATAAAAACCGGCACAGGGGAAAATCAAAATTGCCTATAAATGGTTTCGTTTCCATGCAAAGAAAAAGTGGGGGAAAATGAGAGTGGAGAGAAGCTTGTAGTCCAAATTTTTGTTTGGATCCTCAAATTTCACTACCGGTTTAAAATCCAAATCCTCGAAAATAAAAGTCCTCCAGTATATAAAGTATCCCCAAATTTTACCTTAATAAAAATTGGTCCCAATAGGATCGACCCGGACTCCTCAAATTTGCATGTTACTATGTTTGGATGATTTCTTCCCCATTGAACCGGGCCATGCATGGTTAATGTTACCTCCTCCTACAAGGAGATAAGATTTTGAGTTCATTCTTCTATATAAATTGAGATGTAGTCCTCTTAATAAATTTAGGTTGAAATTTCTCTCAACATATAGCCTCTAGAGGTTCTTCCTGCTAGGGCCTGTTGTGAGCTTGCCGGCCCTGGCCTTATCCCTTTCGCTTTCATAATACTTTTTTGAGTTGCCATTGTAGAGAGAACTAAGAGAGATCGAGGAAATGAGAGTTTCAGTGTAGATTCTCTTTGTATGAATGATTAGGATGCTGCCCTCGTACACGTGGTTTCTCAAACTTCTATGTGAACCATCTGCCACCAACCAAACATAATTAGTACAGATCATCTGAGGGTTGGACTTGGGAAATCTTTGCTTAGTGCTTAGAAAATATCAATGCATTCAGTGGGTTACATGACTAGGACTCTAGTAGTTTACCAGAGTCCTAGGCAAATTGACTTAGACCGACTTCAAATTAAAATCAGCTCCAATTGATTTTTACCATCCCCGTAAGTTTAAATTCTCTTTCAATATTCTTAATCTAATTCAATTCAATAAAATGTCATTTAGTACTCAATGCCCGCCTCTCCCTCTTTCCAAACCACTCTTCCCTTTTAAATGGCACTTTTTTTCCCCAACTATGGTTGTTGTGATATATGAGTTATGGATAAAGGTAAGTGACAATAACTTTATCTATCGAACGACAAGTCAGACAAACAAAAACCAAAGCCTATCATGAATCCGGCTCGTGTCAAAATCTAAAACTATAATTAAAAGCAATAAAACCAACGGTACTCTAAATATAACAAGAAGTATCTTTACCATTTACATTATTGTCATAGATTTGGGTTTTTTTTTTTTTGTTTTTTGTAAAAGGTCATAGTTTTAAGTGTTTAAAAGTGGTGAGGGGGGCATTATATATATATATATATATATATATCTTTTTTATCCATGCATGTGATAAGGGCCAATAATTAAATCTAACAATGATCCCATGTGCCATGGCTATTGATTGTCCTGCCTACCAAAAAACTAGAGAGTCGCTATCCGTCTCGATTTAATTGCAATGGCTTCTCTTCTACAACTACGGCTATCTGCCCCTTTTTTAGTGTCTGCTTTTGCAAGCCGCTTCAAGGTTCTCTCTCAAGTCTCAGTGTGGAAAATGGTGGGATCCAACTGATGGTATGTGGACAAAATAGGATAGAAACGGATCCCCAGGAAAACAGGAAAACCCTTTTTGGACAGGGGGTGACACATGGGGAAGATGAGTTTTTTAATTCATTGGAGGAAATGGAATGTCAATTGATTTGACATCCTCCTCCCATGTGTCACCACCTGATTGGTCCAAACAAGATATTCGTATCCAAATAAGATCCAATCATCCAACCATTAGCTTTATCTTGTTGAATGTTATCTCTACTGATATTTCTTAGTCTTTTCTTTTATTTTTTGGGGGCACAAGTGGAGTTACACATCATCCTGTACCTAAGAATGTCAGTGTATAATGATAAAACATGGGGCGTATTTATTTGTATTAGAATACATAGAAACTATCGTAATAATCCATGTTGATAATCCATGTTAAGCATGAGCATGCATACCATTAAGACTCACGTAACTAGGGTCCTTGCTCCATCTAACTGCTTTTAATATTTATTTATAAATATTTACACAAAAGTGTTGTGTAGAATAGTAATTAGGTTAGTCATTTTGAAAGATAAAAAGGTCATGAGTTCAAATGTAACAAACTATCTATTTAAAGTCAAAATTGAAAGATAGGGCCTTGATCTTGCAGGGCTGGTTTATCATGTCCCTGGAAAATTTGGAAAACCAACAGGAGAATTCCATGTTCTTCAGGAGTCTAGATCTGACAGCAGCTTACTTAACTGAGAGTTTACTACTAACCTCTACCCAATTTGATGATGGTGGGCCCACCATTCTTTACAGCGAAACCATCAAATCAAACATTGTCACCATGAAATGCCAGCCACTTTGGTGGATTCATCGCATGTGGAAACACATGATGGCTTTTTATTTAGGGCCCATTTATTTAATATGAATAAGGGAAGATGATGATGGAATATTCAGCCACCACACACACAGCACTTGTGATTCAAATCCCTTTCACCTTTCGGTTGTTTAATGTCATGTTTGGTAACTAAATTTTTAGGGTGTGTTTGGCAATTAACTAATTAAAGTAAAGTAAAGTGAATTCAGACAAGAAATGACAAGGGTCATATTAAAAGTACACAATTTCAAAATTGCCTCTGAATTTATTTTTTTTTAAATAAAAAAAGCTACCTCCTTTCTCCACTAAAAAACAAAAAAAAACTTCATTATTATATACAAAAAGTCAAAAAGATTCCATACAAAACAACTAAAAATAAAACACCATCAAAACACCTTAAATTTTATTCTCTCTTGATTTGATGATTCACCTCACCATACTTCAATTCACCATACATCCAAATAGGCCCTTAGGGAAAAGATTTTTTGTTTTCCTCATGTTGTGGTAAATCCATGTTTGACAATTGTAAATTCCCTAAGATTTGGACGAATGGAAATCTTTATTTGTTAGGATTTTCATATCCGACCACCCCCCATAAAGTTTGAAAATCCTCACTTCAGTGGATTTGCACGCCTAACCCTATTTTTATCAGCTATATACATCGATACACATCAATATTAATGTGAAATCCTCAACTATGCAAATCCCCACGAGGAATTCTTGTTCTAGTGGTAGTGAAGAATCATCATATCTATGGATTCCCCGTCTATTACCAAACATGCTCTAATAGTCCTTTGGATTTCACCATAAATATTTCCATGTAAATAAATGGAGTCCTTGGTTTCAAAAGAAAAATATGCCTCTTGAAGTGAGATTTAGACCTGGATAAGAACAGATTTAATGGTGCCAATTTTGGAAATGGTATAGGCCCATCATGGATTGCGACTGCAAGGGGCTGCTAACAAAGTTGTTTGTTGGGGACATCCAACTCCTCAGACAGGCCCTGAATTTGATGCCCATTATCTTTTGCCCCACACCATTTATAAAGGAATTTTGTGCTTACCTAATTGTGCATAAGTAAACCTAAAAGAAATTTTTTTTTTTCTGTTAAGAAGAAAACCTAAAAGACTTTTTGAGTGGGGGCCGCTTCCATAGATAAAAGGAGAAAAGAAGAAAGGTGTTAGAGCTAATAACGCAAGCAAAAAAAATCATAAATTACATAGGAGCAAGCAAAGCTACATCTCCATCTACTTCCAATTTGGCCAAAGCATCTGCCGTGTCATTTGACGACCATAGTGCGTACACATGAAATTAAACATTCTATTAGCAAGTGATTGTAATGTAGGAAGGGCAGGACCCAATAGGAATGGGAGATGGATATAAAATTAGTCTTTCTAAAACCAAGATACAGTAAATCAATGGACGATATTGGGTTGTTGGTGGGACCCAGCTTGAGTCTTAAAAAACCTAAATTTTGGGCAGGTAGGCCTAAAAGTCAGCCCAAATCAGTTAAGTATATAGGTTTGTCCTTCCTTCTTTTAAGTGGGCCTCACACCACTACAAAGCATGTGGACAGTGGGTCCGGATCCTTTGAGACCTTGACTTAGAGAAATCATGATTGAGTCAATGGTTCCACAGTAGGTGGGCCATCATTAGGCGACAAGTCACATGATCTTCTGCTCAAGGTTCTGGTTAGAAAACTCATAGGCCCCACCTTGGATGAAAAATATCCAAAACATCATTTAGTAGGTTGGTATACTTGCACAACCAATTTCTCAGTCGAAGTTTGACCGTTGATTCTTGAAAAAAGGGGTCCCCTACCATTTACCCCACCAAATCAACTGGGATCCAAAGGTCTTAATCCCCTTTAATTTTGTGGACCATATGTTGCAAAGTCAACACTCAAGTGGCGCATGATTGTGCAAATCCTTGGGGCTAGTAATATCTTATCCCAAAATGGGTCGTGGGCCCCATTAGTAAAAGTACAATAGGGAGATTTTTAAATAAGACCTTAAGTTTTTGTCTTATTTCAAAAAATGACGTAAGTTTTAAAACTTTTCAAATTAGTCCCTAAGTTTTCTAGGAAGTTTTCAATTAAAAATATTCGTTCTAGTTTCGGAAACTTTTTCACTCAAGTTTTTAAATTATCCAAATCACCCTTTATTGAAATAAAATCCCCCTTCAATTTATCTATATTATCTTTCTTTTATTCACCACATCTTCACAGTGATCAAGGACAATTAGCATCTCTGCGGTGATCGGCTGAATGTATGGCTACTAGAACCATGTCATGGCTTTAAATGAAGAGTAGTTTGGATATTTTACAAAAAATGAAAAAAAAAATTCATCAAAAAATACCACTAGATGGTTGGATGTCCTTAATTAAAAACTTACTGGAAAACTTAAGTACTAATTTGAAAAGTTTTGAAACTTGTGTCTTTTTTTGAAATAAGATAAAAACTTAAAGGCTTTATTTGAAATTCTCCCTAATCAAATATCCTTACCAAATGTGGATTAGTGAGTCATTCATTAGTCCTAGTCCTATTCAACTGTCTTCCTGAAAGCCGCCCCATGACTGCCAAAAGTCAAAACCCAATGCTAATTTGGTCACAGAGAGTTCTTTACAGTAAAATTGAAGTGGGCCACGGGTGGAGCCCATTAGATGGTGTGCCTCCAAGAGATCTTGTGGATGGAACTGGGCCAAGCTGTATTCCATTCAAGCTGTACTCCAAAGGGATCAGTGCTAATTAATAGAGTCGCTGTTTCATCCTTGCTTTTGCTTGGAGTGCAACAGGGTGACCCTTTATCCCCTGACCCATTATTCCCCGGCCTTTTCATCCTTGTGGAAGAATTCTAGGCCTCTATCTACCTCCAGGACTTGCTAAGAAAGGGACTATGCAACCTGTTTTCAATTTCTCACAAGATTTGTCAATCTTCTGTAGAGCAAAGCTACAATACAGAGGGCGGCGCCGCATCATAGTATGCACATGGGTGGGGCCGACCGTTAAGAAATCCAATACGGTTATCATCTTTTATGCCCATCCTGTTATTTGCATGTATAACTTCAAAGTATATTTTGGGGGGCCTACCGTTAGATTGACCTGTTGATTTTAAATATGTGCCCGACTTCTCTTTCCATCAGGAAAGAGGGAGAAAGTAGATAAAGTTGAATCACGTGTTCAGGATTTAGTTAATCCGATGGTGTGCATATTATTTATTTGAATAATTTTTTTATATTATATGTATATATACCACAGTGAGCGTTTGTACCAATGCACATATTGGATTTTATATGGACATATGGTTCAAATATTACATTGTTCTAGGTATTATTCACCATTGACTTTATCACAAAAATATTATATAGTGTATAACTACTAAAAAAACTTAAACGAAGGGATCTTTGGTTTGCAGTCATTTACGCATATCAATGATTTACATGAGTAATGCGTATATATTGTTAGCTTTGTTTGCGGTAATTTACACATGAGATGCGTAAATGATGTGTGAGAATGAAATATAAATAAAACCACTTTCACATAAAACTTTACACACTTGAATAGGCCGTAAATTGATTTTTCACATGGTACTGTAGTGATGCGGTCACTGTAGCTTTAATACTAAATAGGTTGGGGTTTAAAGCCCACAAGCTTTTTTTTTTTTTTCTTTATGACTTAAAAATCATTATCCCAAGTCCCAGCTCATCTTCTTTATATGACTCAAAATGGCTCAAATATAAAAACTCTTGTGTTAACTCTTCGGACTTTATAGATTTAGAGAGATTCATGAAAACCATCCAAAGAACTCCATGCATAAAAACCTAATTGTTTGTGGGTACATAAGCTCCAAGTTCATGATCTAAACCTTTTATCCTTATTTACATGACTAAAAACAGCCCAAGAGGTAGAGTTTCTTATCTTAACTCTCTATGAGAATGTCTAAAAAAAAAAAAGAAATTCATGTAGCATTTAAGATTGTTAGATATAATCATTTACACATGTAAACATAGTGATTTTAACAAAACATAGCAATGTATTTCATAATACTTTCATAAGTAATATTTACATGTGTAAATGTTATGTATCCAAATATCCCATGCGCAACAGCAGAGAAATCTCTACAACCAACGTTGCAAAGGACCCGGATTCCCAACTCCCATATTTCTAGGGGTGTACAAAAAATCCGTCAATCCGTCAATCCTATCCGATCCGATCCGATCCGCGGATTTTGATCCGATCCAAAGGCCAACTGATTGGTGACGGATTGGAAATTGTGTAATCCGTTAGCAACGGATCGGTGGCGGATTTCACCCTTAATCTGTAGATTTGACCCGATCCGTTGTCATTAAATATAAATAAATATATATATATATATATAAAATAAGAAAAAAAAATGTAAGGGGTCAATATGTAACCTTATTAATAGAAGATGATAGGATAGGCATACAGCTCTCAACTCATACCCCTTAATTCAGTGGCTTCAAAATTCATGGATTTTTTTTTCTTTTCTTTTTTTTTTTTCCATGTAATGTACAGGGACGGATTGAACGGATTAATCCGATCCTATCCACTCCTCCACGAATCGGATCGGATCGGATTTTAACTGTCACGGATTGGTGACGGATTCCAAATCCGTCAATCCATAGGTAACGGATTTGTGACGGATTTGGTCCAATCCGCACCAATCCAATCCGTGTACACCCCTACATATTTCTACATTTTTCCATTGGCAGAGTAAACTCTCATTGGTAGAAATATGGGCGGCTGCCTTTTCTTTCTCTCTCCTCTCTCTTCACAAGATTGCCGCCCAATCGGCCAATCCTCTTTCAAGTCTGGAATCTGGATTCCTCTCTCAGCAGCTATTACATTTTTTTTTTTAAGATTCCATCACAGGCCCACATAGAGATCATCCCGACCACTCAAGGTGAATACCATCTGCTCAAGTCGCATAGCCTCAAGTTTCAGCTTTTAAAATGAGTGGGTCCCACCATCTGATTGAACAACCGTGATGAAAACACGATTGAGGTGGCAATCCATTATCAGGTTCAGCCATAGTTTCAATCGTATGGTGGGACCTATTTATTTTTAGTTACTTGGCGATATATTGTACAAGGAGATGACATTCATCTTTAACGATCCGAATAATCTCTAGGTGAGACACATGATGGAGTTCAAGAACATTGTTCCCATGTATTAGCTCAGACCATGGTTTAAAATCTCAGCCGATACCAGTTCACATCGGCCGATATGAACCAATATCGGCACATACCGCGACGATATTTTGCCGCAATACTGAATCAGGCGAGATATCCCCAAAATATCGGTCAATCTCGGCCAATATGGTAAAAATATCAGTTTGACCGATATCTTGGCCAATATTTTGAAAATATCAGCCAAGATGGAGTAATAATGGTCAAGAACCCTAATTTTTTGTAACTTTTTCCCTATTCCCCCATTTTCTTCTCCTCTCCCCTCATCTCCTTAGAGCAACTATGTCTCCATAACTCATTCTCCTACATATTTTCAAATTTCAACACTATTTCTTAAAGAAATCATTTTATTTAGTAAGAGAAAATCAACTGAACTCCCTTATTTTTACTATTATGTGTTTTTTATTTTTTATTTTTAGATAAAGCATAGAAATGAATGAAAAGATCATTGGCATGTCATTTTTGGGTTTGCATTGTGTTTTTCATTTGTATTGTGTTCTTCACTTAGATCTACACACTTTCATGCTAGATCTACTTATAAACTTAATTTTGGGTGTAGAAAAATGGTTTTATTTTTTAATCTTTCTACTTTAAAAAAAAATGTTGGAGTATTTATGATACTAAATAATAAATTCTAATAGCTTACTAATGGTGTATAGATAATTGTTATATGTTATCTTTATTTTTCTTATATTTTACACTAATAAATTGACCATGAGCCAAAATAATAGTTGCATTATATGAAATACTGAAAAAGACATCGAACTGCAATACATACATGACTCGTAACTTAAGGTGACTGATATTTTAATTTATTATTGTTATTAATGGAAAAAATATTATTTTTCAGTATTTTCTAATATTTTAGATTTTATAGATATTTTTAGAGGATTTTATTGGAAAATACCCACTATTTGGCCGTTGCACGTTTGAGTGCCTCGTCACACTTTCACTACAGCAATATTCCTCATGCCACTTTCCCTTTTTTTTTTTTTAATATTTTTCCAAAGCAACGATAGTGCCACTTAATTTGAAATTAAGAGACGCTATTGTCGCTATTCATTCTATTTTCCCACTATCGAAACCCCATTTTTCTCATCTATAAGTGTCCGCATCTTTTTTAGACTTGTACGTTTTCGCTCAACAGACCTTCCATATACATAATCTTGAAAATTTTCTTTCTATTGATCGTCTCAGTGGTTGTTGGCTTCCATTTAAGAGGTCGTTGCACATTTTTGTACATTTTTTTACGCTTTTTAGAGTATTAATAATAGGTTCATGACATTTGTCATCCATTTCCTATTTCCTGATTGTCGAAACCCACTTTTTCTCATCTATAATTGTCCGCATCTTCTTTATACTTGTATGCTTTCTCACAACAAACCTTCCATACACAGAATCCTGCTAATCTTCTTTTTATTGCTCATCTTAGTGGTTGTTGGCTTCCATTTAAGAGGTCGGTGCACATTTTTGTACATTTTTTACGCTTTTCAGAGTATTAATAATAGATTCATGCTATTTGCCATCCATTTCCTATTTCACTACTATCGAAACCCCCTTTTTCTCATCTATAAATGTCCGCATCTTCTTTATACTTGTACGTTTTCGCACAACAGACCTTCCATACACAGAATCCTGCAAATCTTCTTTTTATTGCTCATCTTAATGGTTGTTGGCTTCCATTTAAGAGGTCAGTGCATATTTTTTTTATATTTTTCAAGCTTTTCAGAGTATTAATAATAGGTTCATACTATTTGTCATCTATTCCCTGTCCCCTTGTATAAGACCCATCACAAATGGCTTCTATCGACGCCAATGATGTGGGACGTTTAGAGTAAATGACCTTTAAGTCCCAGATAAGAATCAGCCAACCCATTTCTTTCCTCCATTTTGAATTTGTTGGCAGCCGTCTCACCCTCCAATATGTTTATGTATGTGGAAATTGGAATGGTTTTACTGGAATCAAAATAATTGAAATTTTTTGCAAGAGCAACGAACGCACTCTTAATGTTTTCTACCCAGGTTTACTTTTACAAGAGCAATGAAACTACCATTAATGTCTAAGATGTAACATAAATGTGTAATTTCCTCTACATTACTAAAATGTTGTGTATAGTTTGCTACTACAATTATCTCTAATGGATATATGTTCTTTCAATGATTAGGATATCGGGTGATGAATTAATAGTAATATACCACTATGAAGGGGATCTTCAGTTTGACACGATTCATCCGTTATATAAAGGTGAGAAGCAAAAGATGAGGTCTATTCCAAGTGATATAACATTTGAATCGTTAGTTAAAGTCGCTAATGAAGCATCACATCGGGAGGTTAACTGCAAAGACATAAGCATACATTATCTACATCACAATGGTAAAGTGTTTTCATTGATTGGCATCGAAGATGATAACGATATTAAGTGCATGCTGACACTCTCAAGAGTTGAAACAAATGGGATTTGTTTATATATCAACAGAACACCAGTTGGTTCTGGTCTTGGTATTGGAGAACAACTAAGGTAGGCCAGTTGACATTATTTTCTTAAGCAACATATTCATGTCAATGTATTGACATAAGTATATGTTATTAATTCAATATTAATGTTGATATTTATTATATACTTTCTAAAAGTCGCATGGGTTAGATATGCGTATGCTGCGAGATGGGAAATGTGCTGGTACAGCTTGCAGTCATGATGCAAAGCGGAAGGCTCCATCAGAAAAGGACACAAGATGTTTTACTGTAAACCTCAGTGAAGACAACGACATGCACTTCTCCTCCAATCCGAACATTGCGCCTGATGAATTGGCCCAAAAGAGTGACATCGTCTTTCGTAAGTACCTTGATGCAATAGAGAGTGATGATGAGGTAGAAGCCATTAACATAGAAGACGATCACCCCACAAGTAGAACTCATGGTGGTGCCCTTAATAAAGCGACCGTAGGTGCGAAATCAAATGTTGCGAAGCCATCAACCCATAGGCGTGAAGTTATTTTTGAAGATACCGTGGTTCAAGAGGAGTCTTACCCTAGAAGTATGACCTATGGAGGTGCAATCAATATCACGACCATGAATGCGAAATCAAATGTTGGGGAGCCATCAACCCACAGGAGTGAAGTTATTTTTGAAGATAACATGGTTCCAGAGGAGTTTCCAACGAACTTGTACCATAATACTTCTCGGGAGATATGGTTAGGGCGCGAATTCCCAGATCACGAAAATTTCAGGAGGACTATAGCCAAGTTTGCAATATACAACAACTTCACGCTCGAGAATCTAAATACTAGTCAGTTCAAAGTCATAGCAAAATGCAAGGACCAGGATTGTCCATGGCGCATCCACGCGTCTATATTGAGAGTGGACCACAATTTAAGGTTCGAACCTACAACCCTGTTCATAAAGCCAATGATGGGTACGACACATAGGCAGGATTCATCAGAGTTAATTGCGAAGTACATTTTCGACAAAAGTTCGTCTAAATAATAATTTGAGACCAAAAGAGATAATGAATGATTATCAGATGGAGTTTGTGATTACTATATCATACAGGAAGGCACATATCGCTAGAGAAATGGCACTTCGTATAGTCCGAGGTTCATACGAAGATTCCTTCAAACTCCTTCCGCTGTATTGTGCTGAGTTGAAGATGATGAGCCCATGTAGTGTGACCAACATCGAGACATCTGACGATGACAGATTTAGGAGATTTTTTTGGGCTTTTGCTCTTTCTATCCGTGCTTTCACATTGTCTCTTAGGCCAATGATTGCAGTTGATGGATCACATCTTTGTGGTAAGTACCCTGGTGTATTGTTGGTAGCCGTAACACTAAATGGAAATCACAAACTCTTTCTAATAGCTTTTGCATTTGTTGAAGCCAAACGACGTAACAGCTGGGAGTGGTTCATCGCAAATGTGAGTCTGTCTCTTGGGGAACCAACGAATCTTACCATCGTGTCTGATCGACAAATGGGACTTGTCCTTGCGCTTGTGAACGTCATGCCCACTTTCGCTCATTGCTACTGTTGTCGCCATCTCGCAGATAACATCAAGTCAAGATTTAGTGATTTAACAATTGTCATGAAGTTTTGGTGTGCTGCAAAGGCTTACAGGGCTTGTGAGCACGATGTGTTCAAGGAAGATACTAAGGTTGTTAATATTGAAGCATACAATTATATACACGCATTTGGCAGGCAACATTGGGCAAATGCTTATGTTGAGGGCCGATGGTATGACATGCTTACAAGCAACGCTGCCGAATGCACCAACAACATGTTAAAGGATACCAAAATTCTTTCAATTGTTAAACAGGTCGAAAAGATAAGGGTCAAACCGATGGAGTTCTTCCAAAAACGACATGCTGAATTTTTGGGTGTCAACATTCGTTTGACACCATATGCTGAGAAGCAGTTGAGCCATGAAACGGAAGAAGTACGTAGGTTGCATGTGCGTGTTGCTGGGTTAGAAGAGTTTCAAGTTCAATCCGCCAGCTTTGTGGATGTTGTTCACCTCGATCGTCAGACTTGCACTTGCCGCAAATGGCAAATTATTGGAATCTCGTGCTCACATGCCATCGCGGGTATGAGGTTGAGAAACAAAATTCCATATGATTTTTGTAAAGATTGGTATCTTGCAAGTAAGTACCAGTCAACATACAAAGAGGACATTCATGCTACCCGTGATAGCAAACAGTGGGAGCACATATCATATGAAAGGGTCTCTTCAAAACAGCTCAAAAGACCGAAGAAAAATAGAATCCGTACAGAAGACTGCTATAGAGAGTGTAGGTCATGAGCAAGGTCACAATCGGGCCTCATGCCGGAATCCGCCCCCTCCGCATAATACATAGATACCTCTTTTAGAACTAAAGTGATGTGTTGAAAAAAAAGTACATACTTGATGTTGTCTATATTGTTTTAAACATACAGGTCTGTTTGATGTTCAGTTTTTGCTTTTTTGAGCAAAGTTGTAGTGTACAAAGTTGTATGGTCACAAAGTTGTATGGTCAAAACTTTTTTGAACAACTGTGTATTCCTATTTTATTGCCAATATGACAATAGTTAACACCTATTTGAGACAATGATGAAATAGTAACACTTACAAGATTATCGTCAGTGGTTATTTATCTAATAGATTTCAAAATTAAGACTCCTACAAACAATAGAAAACAATCTATTAATGCAATTTATGATGACCAATCTCTTTTGGTTGGTCCACATCCTCTTAAACCAAATTTTGAGTCTACTTCGAGAAAAACAGCACTCAACCATCCTCAGATGGTGTATGATGCATTCAAATGATGATGATGCTAACATATGGTGGTCAACAACACCAGAAGGGCACTTAACCTTCATGGCTGGGGAACATGTACAGTTTGTTGGAACTTTTGAAGATTTAAAACTGTGTCTTTAAAAGGCTCTGTATGATCCATGGATCCTTCAAATCTTTAGTGACCTAGTATTTTCATTAAGATCATTTGTCAGGTAAAGAAAATGAACCATGGGATATTCGTGGGGCCTAACTTTTGAAAGTTTTCAATCACCAATAAGGCCAAGATTTGGTGCTCCCCTGTTTCCCTCTTCTAAAGAAGAGATAGGTGTGCGTCCTTTCATTTCTAAACTGGTTTGTCAAAGCATTTGGGTAAACAATTTTGCCATCTGTCAGTTTTGTCATACTCAATAAAGATCTGAATGAGGGTTACTTTTCTGAAAAGAAATGCTGAGTGTGGAACATCATGTCATGTTCTACAGTTGAGTTTTCCCTTTCAATGTATAGATTTTTGGCATTAAAGTTCTCCCAAACAAAATGAATCGGGTTTGCCAACATGCGTGGTGTGTGTTCTCTCATGAATCTTTCACGTTGACGTTGGCTTAATCTATTTAAAATTATTGTAGCAACACTTGGAGCAACATCAGTTCGTCATCATTCAAAGCCTAGGGTTTATATTGGGTGCATGAAGTCTGGTCCTGTCCTTTAAAACTCTTCAGTTTTCAAGGCCATGTTTAGGTAGTGTGTGTGAAAGGGCTAACTGAAGAATAATGTAACAGTCACCAGCTAAAGGATCCCATTCTCTTCATTTTGAGATAAACCCAACACACAAACCCTAATTCTTTGTAAGGAATTGGAATTAAAACCATTGCCAAATCAAAGTTCTTCAAACAACAAAAATAAATAAATATTTCACACCAAAAATGCAATAATGAAGAGGGAAAAAGATCATACATCAAAGAAAAGAAGAAAGATGTTAGATAAGAATAGAACAGAAACAAAGAAATTGCACGTTTGGTAATGAAATCCCACTTCCGGTTTTGAATCAATCACCAAACAAGCATTACCGAATGGAAACCCCATGTCCCAAAACAAGTGAAACGGAAACAGAAATCATTGTGAATGTTTCGTTCTTTGATAAAAACCCCAAACAGACATTCTGTTTGAAATGCTACACAAATGTGCAAACGGTATCGTCTCATACCTTAGAGGTGATGTGCGGTATCGGAGCAAGGTTGATCTAAAGTAGGGAATGAAAAATGCAAAAAGGAAAAATGCAAAAGGAACAGCGGTGTTGACGTACTGGGGTAGAGGAAAGAGGGGGAGGAAAAATTAGAAAATGAAAGGGATGGAGGGTTTTATGAAAATACCGTGGAGCGACGCTGGCGTCTTTAATAAAAGCACCGGGTGACGCTAGCATCACTCGTTTCATGTTGGAAAAAAAAAAAAAAAAACCAAACGGAGTCTGACGGACCCTGTTAATGTGGCGCTAGTTACAAGACACTCGTACGTGCAACGGCCAAATAATAATAAGTATTTTTCAGTAAAATCCTCATATTTTTATAAAAACTTTTAGATTAAAAAAAAAATTCACACCGACCAGTTCCGTCGCATCTGAGCTGAGGCCCTCACTTCCACTCAATTGATATTTAAATACCCACTCTCTCTCTCACTCTCTCCTTTGTATCTCTTTCAGCACTTGGAATCGGTTCATTTCTTGCTCTTTCAACTGATTTCAATCCATGGAAGGTTCCTCTGCCGACCAGCGTCTGGATTTTGGGAAGATGGGATATGGGTATTTCATAAAACTTCATCTACTTGCTTGAAATCTTCAAAAGACTGCTTTTTTTTTTCTTTTTCTAAAGATTGTATGTGTGCTTCTTATTGAGATCTATGGTTTTGTTTCTGGGTTTTTTGCTTGGTTTCTTCTCAGCTGTAAGCATTACAGAAGAAGATGCTTGATTCGAGCTCCCTGCTGCAATGAGGTCTTCCCCTGTCGTCACTGCCACAACGAGGCAGTGGTAAAAAAAAACAAAAGGGCCATTTTGCACCTTAGATTTTTAACCCTAATTTTATGACCCAAAGTCACTAAATATCACCAGAGTGCCCTGACTATAGTACACTTTACATGCTATCCTGATAATATTATGGGATTCAAGTAGGTTTTTAACTTTTAACATTTAGATCCATGATATTATAGATTTTTAAAAAACTCATGATATCATATGATCCAAGGTGAAAAAGGAAAAAAAAAATAACTCATAATATATGGATTTTTAAAAAACCAATGATATCACGTGATCCAAGGAAAAAATGGTAAAAAAAAAAAAGACTTTTGGTGACATTTGCTGAAGTTTAGTCATGAAATTAGGAATTTCACGTGAGGTACTGTAATGTCAAATAAAAAAAAAAAGATTTTTTACAAAAATTTCTGGATTTCTTCATCAAAGATTTGAACTTTTTTGCTTTCTTTCATCTGGGTCATTGATTTTTTTTGGGTTTCTATATGATGGAATTAAGAGCATGCTGAAAAATCCAAGCGACCCGCATGAACTCTGCCGTTACGATGTCCAGCAAGTGAGTCCCCTTTTTTTCTTGGATCTTTTCTGCTATCTGTTTTCTTTTTTTCATGATATTGTCGCTTGATTGGAAGGTGTGGTGATCAGTTGTTGGTTTACATTGATGTTTCAGGTCATTTGTTCAGTTTGCGATACGGAGCAACCAGTGGGTGATGGTTAATTAAGGTCATGGATACTCTGTTTTGCTCTGTGTTATCTTCAACATCTGAACTACTTGTTTCTATAATCATAGGTTGCACGCATCTGTTCAAACTGTGGAGTGAATATGGGGGAATATTTTTGCGAAATTTGCAAATTCTACGATGATGATGTGAGATGATACATTAGTGCTTACTGTTTGCCTCTACGACTTGCTATATTTATCATGCTCAACAGAAGTAATGGCTGGTTTTAAGTAGAATTTGATATTAATTGATTCTTTTTGCTCCTATTGCAGACTGATAAAGGACACTTCCATTGCCGTGACTGTGGTATTTGCAGGTAGCTGTTCCATGCTAGGTTTTTACTGTGCTCGATTAGGGCGAGCTCTTAGTCATCACACTTGAGAGTCTGTTACTTGGCCTGGCTGTATTGGGACTATTTGGATGCTTTGATGGGTGATCTGGATTCCCATCTTATGATCCTTGGGTTGATGGGCAATTATATATACCACACCAGTTGGGCTAGCTTTCCTTGCAAAAACAAACATAATGAGGTGTTCCGAATTTTCCTATCATATTGATTTTGTACTGTTTTCCACAATGGTTGGGCCACCAAAATGAATGGTCAAGATCATCTGACCATGTAGTCATGAGGGGCCCACTATGTATGGATCAAGGAACAGACACTCATGTAGGATGAATGCAATACTTCTCTTCTAGTAATTACGTTACCGATGTAAAGCTGTCAACTTAACTGAATTGTAAAACCCAACCAGAGTTGGCGGCCGGGACAGATTCTTTCACTGCCAAAAGTGCGGTATGTCATCTTCACCCAAGTTTATCCAGTCTTGTATGGTTATTTCAACCAATCTGCAACCTTGGAAAACAAAATATAGAATTCTGTTAGATTTCGCATCTTTCTCCGTATCCCATTTCTATGCAGAAGATGTGCATATTGTTTGTATAGTATTAGAACCAATCTGCAGCACATAATAACATGGTCCTGGATACCAGGTCCATCGGTTGGTTATCTCGATACAAAAATGATATATTGCAGGAGGAAGTAGATGCGAGAGAAAATATGGATCAAATATAAGGAGCACCTTGGGATAAATAATAAAAAAAATATGGGAATCCACCTATCGGAGAGGAGAGGAAAAGGGACAACCAAAGAATTTTCTTCAACATTCAATTGCCACAATTTGGATGACAGCCTAGTTTGGGCAGTTTGTCTTGTTCCTTCATGCCACATCTACAGTGGGGGTTTGCACATGAATATATGTGTTATTGTGATTTTTAGCAGATATGCACCATTAAAGGATTACTTTGCTTCATTTTACTGTAGATAGACTTTTGTAATTTTTTGTGCAAAGTTGAAACTTGAAAATTGTTGATTTTTAGTGGAGATGCACCCTGAAAAAACTGTTATGCACCAAAGTTACCATCATTATAGTCTTGTCCCAACTATGTTGGGGCTGTTGTGTACGAAATACTTTTCTAAAATGTGAAATTTGCATCCATCAACAGGCTGCTTTAGCTGATGAACAATCTATTGTTGGATCAGCATGTTTGATAGTGTGAACAATATTTAGGTCAACACTAAGAAATTATTTTTTTTACTTATATAATTTTAGTAAAGTTCCTTTGGTTCCTTCATGCATGAGAGACTCATTCTCCATCATGATTTACAAAAGATGGTTATAGATATGCTCATATACCCTCTATACCCAAGATCTTTTCCAAGTAAAATTGTCTTGTTTTAATTTCAATGCTTTTTATGAGTACTCAGGATCTTGCTACTCAGTTGACTTGCTTGGTAACCACTCATGTGTGGAGAACTCAATGCGGCACCATTGTCCCATTTGTTATGAGGTTTGCTTTTCACTGTCTGCATCAATTCTTGTTTGAAATTTGAAATCATACAATACCAAACTGTATAACTATCATGGATGCAGTATCTTTTCGACTCATTGAAAGATACTTCTGTTCTGAAATGCGGGCACACAATGCATTGGGAATGCCTTATTGAGATGACGAACCATGACCAGTAACTTGCCCTCTTCACCTTGAGTTTTATTTCATTTTGTTTTGCTCTTACCTTTTTCTGCAACCAGTTACCTATATGGTCCCTAATTCTCTCTCTCTCTCTCTCTCTCTCTCTCTCTCTCTCTCTCTCTCTCTCTCTCTCTCTCTCTCTCTCTCTCTCTCTCTCTCTCTCTCTCTCTCTCTCTCTCTCTCTCTCTCTCTCAGATTTCAATGTCCAATATGCTCCAAATCTGTGATGGACATGACAAAGTACTGGAAGAAGATAGATGAGGAGGTAAGTGCAAAGTACTGTTGCAATATTCACCTTCCAATGAAGGCATCCAGAAACAACTTTGTATTGGTCAATAAGTACTTTTTAAGATAGCAAGCTCTTGGTTCAACACTTTCTTTTTATACTCAATTCAGAATTATGAGCTTTATATAGTACAAATGATTTTTCTTTTCTTTTTTTACTGGAAGCATAGAAGCAGTCCAAGAAATCTAACTTTGGTTGAAGTCAAGCACCTATGTCTGATTTTATCATGCAAATAAGGCATTCATTCCTACCGAGCTCAGTTGCCTGTGTTAATCAGTAGATAGAATGTTCTTAAGACCTTTGTATTTCCTCTTCTAATGAATACATTTTAGTTACCATTAAAATTTTCTTAGACGTTGATCTTTGTGAGCGAGATGTACAATTTTACATCTATCAAGATATGGTGCATGGTTAGTAACTTCAATACTTTCTCTGCCCGTTTTAAGTTTGCAGTATTAAACTTTACAAGGTCTTAGCATTCAAATAGTTGAATTTCATGTTCTTTGGTCTCGTCTCGTTTTCTTTTTTCTCTTTTTGATTCTTCTGTTTGTAAATTATCTCACTACTTTAATGAGTAATATCTGAATAAACTTCATTTGCTTGTTGGGTTTAAAATATCACTTTTTGTGTATTTCAACATAAAAGATTGGCACAAAATTTTTCTGTAGGACTTCAATGATAGGTCTGCTCAAATGAA
This sequence comes from Persea americana, assembly GCA_029852735.1. NCBI lineage: Eukaryota > Viridiplantae > Streptophyta > Magnoliopsida > Laurales > Lauraceae > Persea > Persea americana. The sequence goes on from CM056817.1 coordinate 39,246,366, forward strand.
GTCAGCATCATGCAGGCTGTCAATCTGATGGCCCTCCATTGAGATGTCATACCCTCAAAACTAATCAGATGGTCCTTAGAATCCGGAAAGAATATACCTACAAAACAACAACAACAAAAAAAAAAAAAAAAAGGTTGGGAAGACCAATTATCTAAATGCATGTTTGGTCAGATAACTTTATTAAGTGAAGCGTCAGGTTCAGGGCTTGTACGGATAACTTCATTAAGTGAAGTGTCAGGTTCGGGGGCTTGTATGAGCTCCACATAATATCATTCATTCATAAATTTTGAGATTTTTTTAAGAAGATACAAGGAAATGTCTATATTGATAAAATTGAACATGCAAGGGTAAAGAGAGGGCATTTGCTCTGAAGGAGCTCAAACATAATTGCCATATCACAAAATGTGGTTTCAAAATGGATAATAAACAGAAATGGAAAATGCTTTATATGAATATCTATTTGTTAAAATACTGGAAACCATCAAAAAAAAAAAACTACAGTTCTTACTATCATATTGATTTCCTTTGAGAAGGGTAAGCTGACCTGAACTTTTGCAACTTTGTGGTTGGGACAATAAGTACCTTCTAGCTATGTCAGAATTTCCATAATTCTTTACAATTAATTCCATATTTCATAGATTTCCGATCTGGCCCTCAGCTCATCACCTAATGTCAACAAGATATTTCAATTTACTAGGAAATCCTCTTCCAATACAATGGAGAATCAATGATCCTCTCCCTCATTGAGACTCTCTAGTTTGTTAGCTTTCCATTATGCCTGGTGGAAGGAAATAGTGAACGATGCATTACTCCATGATTCTCTCTGTCAAAACCATTGTCCAATTGAAGCCAATCACAAATTCAGCTCACCATTCTAGTATAGAATGGTAGCCCAATTCAACTGATGGAATGGATATGATGATCCACAAGTAAAGCCCGTAACCCCCTCCAAATCATCCCATAGGGACTTCTTAGAACACCTGATCTCAGTTTTCGATCTATTATAATCTTTATATCTTTCTCTTAACTTTTTGAACTTTTCTCTTCAGGTCCAAGCTACCTTAATGCCAGAGGATTATCGATGCAAGAAGGTACATTCTTTATCCCTGTGCCATGGTGTTCTTCTTTATTTTATGAAGGACTAATATTATGTTTATTGGAACTGAACATATGAAGTACCATTACAGGACGACCTTGGGATGACACATGGTTGTGGAAACTGAAAGTGAGCCACTAAGCAAACGAGCTTGCCAATCTCTTACAATATCACCCAGCTAAATTTCCACAAAAATCTTGGTTCTTAATTGATGCTAACTATGGATACAGCACCTTGACACCTACTAACAAAAATATCAGCTCGTAAGAACAAAAAATAACTATTGTACATATGGAAATTGTTTTTAACATAAATCAGAAAAGTAAGAGTAATTTCAATTTTTTAACTTATATATAATCCCTTGAGTTCTTTTGGTGTTTCCTGCTTTGATTTTTGACCAAGTTGCCTTGGGATTAAATTTTATTTTGATACTTGAAACCCTAGTGTCCTAGACATTCAATTGGAATGAATGCCACAAAACAGGGTGTTGGCAGCGGGATATGGTCTAATTCTTGGTGGGTTTTCATTCAAAGCAATGGGCCCTCTTTAACAAACTAAATGGCTGAGATACTACAATCAGCCTGTGTACTTGAGATGCTTTGTGATTACATCAATAATTATTGAACAACTCTCTCCTGAGCAGTGTTTATTTGCTATTTGCAGGTATGGATCCTTTGTAATGACTGCAATGACACAACCGAAGTTTTCTTTCACGTAATTGGACAAAAATGCAGCCACTGCAACTCTTACAATACCCGTACAATTGCCCCGCCCACCATTCCTTAATGCTCAGATTTGTGATTGCGTCACAACAGTATTATCTATTCATGTGCTAGCCGAGCTTCATCACAGCAGGTCCTCTCTTATGTTCTCAATCAATTAAGATTGATGTAATAAATTGATTAATTTCTTTATTTATCAATATATACATGCTTTCCTTTAATGAGATGAACGATGTTTTATTACTTGTTTGTACATAACCAATACAAATGATATAATGGTTCATGCGATGAACTGGGAGTCCATGAGTATACTAGATGCAATAGATGCGTATGGATGAGATCCACATACGGGAGATATGTATAGCAAATCTTATACTTAAATATCTTCACAACCAGTGATAAGACTGGACATCTCATCTGACAAGGTTGCAGTACTTTAATTACTATGAGATAGTGTGATTTTTCTCAATCATCAGAATGTAAGATTCTGGATCATAGTGTTGGTAAATTGGATGTATTGAAAGACCATGAGAAGCACCTTATGAACACTATCTTTACTTTAAGGTCTGCTCTCATAATTCCCTAGCAATAGGCTCTCAATCCTGAGACATTGATGAACTCAAGTTTCTATCTATTCATTTGCTTTGAGTCACCAATGAGTGAGGCCAACCGTAGGTCAACACCTCGGTGTCTTGGGTATGTAGTAGTGGGACTGTGTGAACATTTAATGGTCAAGATGAAATTTATCTTTGTTATCCTCTTGTGCCAATTAATGGATTTATTATTGGCAAGTGTACACTCATTTTAATTAAGAGTTAATTGGATGGTACTAATGATCACTGTGATTAATTGAGTCTCAAGGATAATAAGATATGGATCTAAATTGGTGTGACAGTTTATCCAATTGATCCATTGATATTAATGGAAGGGCCTACTTGTGGTGATAAGGAAGTTTAGGGTCTTCATGTAATTTATTCCTAAGACTGGAGCTCAATTGCATTTATATAGTGGAGTTATTTGCAATTAACTGTGGGCCCAGATTACACATGAGATGTGGGGTCGCGGTGTCCCAGTTGAAGCCAGCCTTCTATGGAATTTCCAATGGTCCCCACGGTAGCCCAAGATTGGATCATTACTAATTCTATTTAAACTCAAAAGGAAAGTTACTATTTCTATTTAAAGTGAGACTTTTAATAGTAGTAATAGTAGAAATAGAGAGTTGCTAATTATTATGGAAGTGGGGCTTCTTATAATAAACAAAGAAGAGGTAGCTTTGAGCTATAAATAAGAGAGGAAGGAGGGCTGAACGTCCCATGCATAATTCCTCATTGGAATCTACGCCCAGCCCAGCCCCTTTGTGCAAGAGTTGCACATCTCTCTCTCCTTTTTCTAGTTTCTCTTCCGGTTTCCCTTGAGTTTCTAGTTGATTTTTCTCTTGGAGATGCCACTATCTTCCTTGAGGAAAGAGATCTGATACGGGTCACAGCATAGAAGGCTAAAAGGTTTTGGAGGTTCTAATTTAGTTTGCGAAAGAGTTTCTCAAAGAAATATGTCAACTCCTCCATTAGAGCACGACCGAGCTCCATAGGTATAAGCTACTCCTTATATGTTGTAGTTTTTGTAGCCAGCATGTTGTTGTTTCTATCTTCTAGATAGATTGTTTTACTGATCATGATGGCTGAGATTGAGGACTGGGATCCTGGATTGGGTTTTGCAGCCTTCCAGATAGTTTGATCACTGCATTAAGTTGGTCAAAAGTTTTGAAACATATCCACGAGGCCCATCCACTTCCAACACTTACAATACCCGTACAATTGCCCCGCCCGCCATTCCTTAATGCCCAGATTTGTGATTGCGTCACTACAGTATTATCTATTCATGTGCTAGCCGAGCTTCATCATAGCAGGTCCTCTTTTGTCGTATTTTAACTATATGATTGTGTAACATTATTTTGTGAACTTAGCCATTTATCCTCGAAACGAGTTACAGACCCAGTTGGTTACATTTGATGCCTTCATACTTGAAATATGTAATGAGTGAGAAAAAAAAATTATTTACTATCAGGTGAAACTGTATTTCATTGAGAGCTCCTTGTGATTGCATGTGCATGTAGATGTAAGAAATGAGTGCATGGAGGCCTTTTATTGGATGCATGACTTTAAAGTTGTGTTCCTGCTGGAGCTATGGTTCACTGGTCCATTCCATTGATGTTATCAGCCAGCGGATTTCAACAAAAACAAAATAAATTAAAAGAACTTAAGTTTGATCATCTTTTAACATGGCCTTTCTATTGAAGATGTTTGAAAGAAGTGCAGAGCATGGCTCTAGGTTTGTGCACTGCAATTTAGTCAAGTTGTCGTTGCCGTCGTTGTTGTTTTTCTAATTAAACCTCTGTTTGTTTGCAAGATATCCGAGAATTCCTACTGGGGCATATTTGAATTCCCAAAATGTTGTTGCCCAGCTGGATTCATAGGTGCTCGAGTACCCCCAGTGTTTTAAAAGTGGATTTTACCATCCAAAAGTGACAATCCATAAGACTAGATCAGACTAGATATTTGAAACGTCGCATCTAGTAATAGATGAGAAATCTGTAGATTTGATAATTCCTCACTGCCCTTGGAACTGGACTTTCCTCACTGAGAATGTGTATAACTAATGGTTTGGTAATAGGTGAAGAATCCATAGATTTGAAGATTTTATACCCTTTCCTTTTCATCAATCCAAGTATTTCTACATCCTATGGGGCCGGTCAAACCTGAGAACCTCAAAATCAAGGATCTTAGAGGGCCCAAATCCTTGGGGATTTACCATGACTTTGTGAAGGGTTTTCTCGAGGATTTGGTTGCCAAGTATGACCTAATTAACCAAGGAATTCTAATGTTGGGAGGACAAGTAACATTGCCGTCTGAAATTCCTCCAAGCTAATGCAAAGAGCTTAAACTAGTTGAAGGAGGCTTAAATGCTGTAGTTTCAAAGGGCGTCCAAGACTCTAAATATAAGCTCTTATTTTATGATTTAGAGCTTATTTACATTTATTATATTTTCTACTTGTACAACTTATACTTATTTAAAGTTAGAATTTTTTTATTTTTTTTTGAACGGTTACAAATTAGAGCTTTTCCCAAAAAACAAATGGAGGGCTGCTTTTTTAGAGCTATTTTACGTAAGAGTGGGTCTACCTGCACACTACATTTTTCTCTCAACACACTGCATTTTAAAAAAATAATAATAAAAATAAAAAAATCCTAAACTACCCCTCTCCCTCTCCTCCCGTCTCTCTCCCTCTCCCTGCTTCCTGCTCCGCTCCCTCCTCCCGTCTCTCTTCCTCTCCCTATCTCTCCCGCTCTCTTCCTCTCCCTATCTCTCTCCCCCGCAAGCCGCTGCGCCAACCCATCTCCCCGCCCTCTCCTTCTCCCTTTCTCCATCTCCTCCTTTCCGGCAACCTCATCCCTCTTCCCATTTCCTCCTTTCTCCCCCTCTCTCTTCCTCTCTCCCCCTCACTCATTCTCTTGTACAAAAGTTAATCAAATACCATACCATCAATTTTCACCATTTTTAGTGTGTTTATGCGATTTTGCTCATTAGCTTCCACGGGCCGAAACAAATTGAGTTTGTTCGGCGACACAAGGCCGAACAAATCGAGTTTGTTCGGCCACACAGGGCCGAACATTTTTTATTTGTTCGGTCCCGTGTGGCCGAACGAATCAGGGAGAGGGGTAGTTTAGGAATTTCTTATTTTTTTATTTTTTTTATTTTTTTATTTTTAAATGCAGTGTGTGGAGAGCAAAATGTAGTGTGCAGGTAGACCCACTCGTTAGGTAAAGGAGTGAACGTGGACAGTACAAATCTTTCAAGTGTTTTGGACAAAAATAGCCTCACGAAAATTCCAAATGCAGTAAATGGTCTGTTCTATACTGTAATTTCTGAAAGGTGACTCGATTTGGGCCCCAATTACCTCATGAAATAAGAGCTTTTTTTTTTTAATTTCACCAAACAAACTAATTGTAAATTAGAGCTTTATTTTAGATCTTGATCTAATTAGCTCTCATTGATTAGACTAGAGTATCCAAATGGCCCCTCAATCCCAGTCTACCTACTAAGCCCAGCTAAACTGGGCAAAGACAAATGGCATTAGACAACCTGCCCTTCCCAGTGGGAAATTCATCCTTTTCACGTGCAACTTTTAATTCATATTTTTCAGGCGGTTGCTTTTCACAAACCGCATGCCAAGTGAACTGCAACCCACTGATTCATCAGAGGCCTTCACCCATTCCATTTGCTAAATTTTTATAAAGCAATTGTTTCTTTCAACTTGGTCTAAAGACTTCAGCTTGTTTGGTACTGGAATGGAGATCTTGGTGCAAAATGTACATTGATTTGCATCCCACCATGTGCTCACCAACCCCACCAATAGCACTGATGGGTTCTGCATCTTTCACACATGCAAATAGGGGAGGGTTAGGCCAATTAAGCTCTCTACACTTACCTGTCATTTGCCCGGATGGGTTAGACAGAAAGGCAGTGGGCTAGCTATATGAGCCTGCCGATCCAAATTTAAGTGTGAATCCGGTGAGCCACATGCTCATTAAATATTTTCCTTGAGAAATCTCGGTGAACAGTTACCCTATGTTTGGGAAGGGGGGAGGGGAGGGGAGGGGAGGGAAAATATGAGGGGAAAGGAAAATGAGGGGGGCGGGGGGGGGGGTGGAAATCCCCTCCTTGCCTCATTCTTTTCCCCCAATTTTGAAAGGAAAATTTGGGGGTAAAATTTTCAAAATTTTACCCCCTAATTCCCCGCCCCCATTTTCCCTCCCCCCTTCCCAAACAGCCCCCCATTTCCACTTTCCCTCCATTTTCCCCTCCTTTTTTTTCTTCCCCTCATTTTACCCCCTTCCCAAACATAGGGTTAATGAATCGATTCTATGGATGAGACGGTAAAAAAAAACTTCCCAAACTAACTCAAAGCCTCTTCAACGAAGTTTCTCTACCATACATTCCAAGGTGATATTTGGCGTGTTCTCCATCCTAAAGCATTTTAAAAATCCCAAATAAAATTCATGGAGATCAGAAGTAGATGTCAAGGCAAGTAAAGAATCTAACAATAAAACTAGTTGTGCTGAGAATGGCTCCTGACCCAAGTGGTAAGGAGTGGCTGTTCTCGCCTGGCTGCTCAGAATTCCAACCCTGGGTACGCTCTTTCCTCATGTGGGCTTTTCTTCCCACTTGTGTGAGCTTTCTTCCCACGTGTACGGGCTCCTTTCCCACTTGAGTAGACTGTCTTCTCATATGTGTGTGGGCTCTCACTTGGGTCCCAGCCCCCTTGGTTGAGTTACCAAAAAAAAAAAAAACAATAAAACTAGTTGTACTGGAATAAATACTAGTAGTCCTCCAGAGGGGCAAACAATAGCAAAAGTTCAATGGCCGGTGTAGTAATAGCCAAACCCAGGCCCCTTTCAAATTCCAAATGCTTGAGAAGGCCGCAAAAAATTATATGGTGATATCCCATATTAAAATGGAGAAAAAGAATTCATATAGATGACCTGAACATAGTTGGGATAAGACTTAGATGATGATGATCTCCAGTCCACAACACAATGTTTTCTTGAGGTGTAGGGGTTTTCCATTCAACATGAACTATTTTTGCAAGAACTCAATAATAACCTTTCAAAAGGGGAAAAAAGGATTTGCCGGTCCTTGTGTGTGCATATATGGCAACAGGAATACTTCCAAGTGATACACATGGAAAGGTGAGTGGGATTCATTAGATGGCCCCGCCCCAATGTGATTGAGGAGAACATCAAAACTCTTCATGGAAATTGTGAGCCATGTGACGTCTCAAACATTGCACCACCAGCTCCATGACAATGCTGGGCTCTAGAAACCACCACATGTAATTGTCCTTTCTTTTCTTGAATGGTTAATCAAAATTGTCCTGTGCACATAGGGAGCTGGAGTCCCCTTTAGGGACCATTACTCAGTTAATTTACAATCATTAGATCAATCCGCGATTGAAAACTGATTTCATTTATCGATTGATAGACAACTGATTCCTTCATCAATTGAATGATTAGAGCGTAACAACAAACTAGACCAGTAAAAAAATATCAGGATTGTATTTCGCAAGGGTAATAGAATCCAGAGAATCACTTGAATCACATACAAGATACAGACTGAATTTTGATGGCACACATATTAGGCATGACTAACTTAACCATCATTCAGTCTTTTTTTAAAAAACTAGGAACAAAAATATACATAAAAGAATCAAACAAAATGGGAAAAAAGGGGATTTTGCCTCACCTTATACTGATGTTCCCAGCCGATCTAAGGATACCATGTATCAGAAAAAAGCCTCTCACAACTGTGTTAAAGAAAAAGTTCACAGAACACCTTTTCCGATAGACTCAGGCGCTGCCCCTATCATTTCTGTGCTTTCAATGCGTGAACCGGTATGCGGGCATCGCCAGCAGTCTTTTTCTTTCGCCTCACATGGCCTACAGTCACAGGGTCCACCAATGGGCCAGACCATGGGCCAGACCAAGTTGACACCTGGCCTTTTTCGTACACAAGAGTTGAGCTGAATGGAACATCAGGTGGATCAAAGTGGGGATCCATGTGATGCAAAGAACCTGATGGGAAGCCAAGAGCACCATCTTCATGCGGAGGAGGGAACTTCTCGCTCTTGCTCTTTCCATTTGCATGGGTAATTAGACGCCACCTCTGCTTTTTAAGGAAAAAGTAAAGAAAAAAGATTATCAATAGACCAAGTGCTTTTGAGAAACCACAGTTAAATTGGTAAAAAGAATGAATATTGGGATTTAACTTAATGACAAATAACAAAAAGGAATAAACAAAATAAAGGTAGTGCATTAGTGTGACAGCTCTCACTGAAAACAATAATTGTTCTTTTGAATGAAAGCACAAACAGACCAATATGCAAGTGCAAGTGGCATATTTCTATTGGAGTTTTAAGTCCCTAACTGTCGATTCCATTCTGAGGTCCTCCCAGTTAACCCCTAAAACTAAACATTTTGGCGCACCAACTTCCTACCATTCAGCATTCTTTAAGAGAACATATAAGGGGGGGAAAGCACTAAAACTATGTAGAATACTTGGGGAAAAATTAAAGTAGAAAGCTAACATAACATTAAAGATGAATTTCCATCATTCACCAGAATCTTCACAACAATTGGACATTTCTACATGTCAAGTCTATCAATGTCATAAAACTTGTAAGTCAGAAACTATAAAAGATGGTCAATTCACAACAAGCAGTCAAAACTTAAAAACATGTGAATCGTTAAAGCACATTTGAATATAATTATCCCTTTTAAGCCTATAGCATTAGAATGGAAGAGTCAAAAAAAAAAAAAAAAAAAAAGAAAGGATTCACATGCCCTCAATTTTAGCTTTATATGGGAGTTAAAAGGAAATTATTTTTTAAAAAAAAAATATGGACATCTAACATTCGGTCGGAACAGGGAAAATTTGGCTGAAATGGGCCAGAATAATGGCCAACTTTTATGGGGCACAAGTGTACATTTCGGAAAGGAACAGAATTGACAAGCATCACTAAATTTTATGGATTTTATAGTAAGAATACAATAAAAAGGTTTAAAGACCAGTAGATGTATCCTAGGCAACTACAGAAACCTCACAGCACTATGATGCATGCAAAAGAAAGATCTTGTTGAAATTATTAAATAGAAAAATATGCATATGGCATTGATAGAGAATTATTCAAATCTTTTCATTATTGCTGTTACAGACATTTTTCCATAGAAACTCCCGAAGCCTTTCTCTATATAATTCATTTATATCTAACGAAATTCAACAGATGTTCTGACTATTAATTAACTACCTATATCCATCCGTTCAACAAACCAGCATTTTAGCTTTGCTAATTTGACATAAAAAGAACAAGTAGAGGCAGCAGCTTATATGACGTACATCAAGGTTAGCCTGAAGCTCAGCATTAGCCTCTATAGCAGGAATTGCCTTTAAAGCTCGACCACGTGGGCGAGTCTTCTTCACACCACCATTGCCTCTTCCAACCGTAGCTTTCAACCTATGCAGCCATAAAAATTGATTTAGGCACTAGGTATGAATAAATTGAAAACCACAATAAACATCAGGACTGGATCATGATCATGAATTTGGAGAACACACACCCAGCACCTAAAAGTTGAAGGTGGGAAGAAATACAGACAAGAGTAAATGAGAATGTCACTATATGGTTAAGTATATTGGTAACTAAGTGGAGTTTAGGTGGGCTTTTTCCTATTTCTTTAACAGAAAGTTAAGGTGTCTAGCCAAAATCTTGTGGTTGCAACAATGAGCACTTACCAACTTTGTTGTGGGCCTTGTCTACACAGAAGAATCAAGGACATTGGTAACATCAAGTGTTCAAATGACATTCACTCAGTTTTTCTGCAAAGCAAACTCAGAAGCAGATTCCCGTGCAAAGCAATGCTTCCTTATATACTATAAGCAACATGTTCTTTTCCATCATTGTACATTTTTCTTTGCCTCCAAACTTTCTTTCTAATTTAATCACTGTTTTGTGTTAATAAAAGAGTTAAGTATTGTTCAGTGAAGTAGGTTGAGTGGAAAAAATAGAACTCATAAAGCCAACCCAAAATGGATGGAATAATGCTTCAATGGTGATGATTTGTTCAGTGAGTTTCTCCAACAGACTTGGTTATTTGCAGATAATACTGACAACATCATTTCCAGATGATCAAGATAGAGATCTAATATTTTTTACTCAGATTAAAAACAAAACCCTGAAACTTTTGTATGCCTACAGAAACAAAAGTGGGTGCGGACACCATAATTAAGGATTGACATGTTTGAAAAGAACCACTGAAAATCAACAAGCAGAAGTAGAACACCTTCTAGCTTCTTCATCCCTTAGTTTAGCATCCATTTCCTTACTTGGCGGATACTTAGGCAGGCTTGAAGGCTCACAGGCAGAGGGCTCAGTGGTAAAGAACTGCAAAACAGGAAGCAAAGGTTATATAGAAAACATTCTCCAGGAAATGCAATACAGTAAAAATTAAAACTACTAAAATCTCATGTGATGCAAAAAGTAGATGATTCAAGCATGGAAAAAAAAAAAAAAGGATTTCATGCTATAATTTATGGCCTATATTGAGAAAACTGCAGGAACAATACAAGCTATGAAACAGACAGCACATCCAGATCATATCTTTAAGAAATTGTGCATTTTGAACTAAAACTACAGAGTAGCTGGAAGGCTATACACAATAATTTAATCCTTCCAACTCCATTTACATCACATAGCATAATCACATTGTTGCACAGACAGATTGCAATGGTAGCTCCTTCACTGTCACCCCCACTTTATGTAACTTCTAAATCATAGAAAAATATTGACTTCATAATTCATATATAATGTTTTAAGCATTAAGCATCTGAAAACAGAACACCTTTCGTAACCACTTTCAAAAAATTTAAGTGTATAACCATATTAAAAAAAAGGTACAGTATATTATCAGAAAAACAAAGGTACAGTATTCCACTTTATTTTAATGGTTACATATTCTTCAATATTAGCAAAGGCCTTTTCTATATCAGGGAGCACTGGCATGCCACTAGCTAAGTCTTTGAAAGATGGAATAAATTGGAAAAGAGTGGTTCAGTGAGAAAGAAAGAAAAATATTAGTATGATATAAAACTCACTCCACTCATCAATGCAGCTGAAGCAGTTTGACGTTCAGCTGGATTAGTTGCAAGAAGAGTTTCAATTAGCGGCAATGAGGTTGGTGGGAAGTTTTTAAATGTCTCTGCTATACACCGCTTATATGGCTGCTGAGGCTTAAATAAGGTTGCATGTGGCAACTTTGACTTCTTCCAGTATTCTTCTGGAGGCGAGCCACATAGCTTGAAAATCATATGCAACTGCTCCACCTATAGTAAACCAACAAAAAACAAGGGTTAAATTAAGGTACAATAACAACAATACTTCAGATAAACTTTTTGAGCCATTGTGAACATCTGCGGCTGAGGAACCACTCTTTATTTGGACAAGGTGAGCTTGGAGAAGTTACATGGTTCTTACACCAAGTCAAGCCTCAGATAAACTTGCTGTCTCATTGTTATATTTAACTAGCATGTTGTAATTCTAATAATTTGCTAGCTCCAACGTACAATAGTATCAGAAAGAGCTATCATGAAATTTATGATAAATTCAACATCCAGTCATAAAAGAACCAGCTTACTGGCTAGGCATAAAAGAACCGGTAACTTGAGCAAATACATGTGAAATCATGGCTGTAAAGTGTAAATACAGATTCTTTAATCCAAGAGTGCTGTTGAGGCTGTAAACAGCACCAACTAACAATGAGGTACATCATTAGAATGCGTGGTGGGTATGTGGATGTACATTTAAAAGCTCCATCACTCAAGAATGATGTATTATTGGAGAAAAAGGGAGGGCACAAAGGAAGGAAAAGGAGAATAAAAAGTAATGAGGGCAAGAATTGATTGCTGATATCTTTTAATATCCACTGCACATATCCCTAAAAAGTGTTTGGAGACTGAAGCTGAATCTGCAATATCTAATTTGATATTGCAGATGCAGCTTTCCTGGCGTTTATTGCCCTACCTTACCTTTCTTTCCATATGACTCTACAATTTTGGAAAGGTATTACCATTCCAAAAATAATAATTCAGAAAGGTATTATTCTGTCTCTGAAGAGGTTGCCCTTCCATACCAGAAGTCCCTCCTTTATAGCCTGTAAATCCTTTATCAAATGAGCCATTAAAGCACCCATGACACACCAAACAGATTAAATAAGTGACTCTAAGAATGAGCGACCACCTTGCAATGGAGAAAAAGATAATTGTGGGATTCTCTTCTTTTCTACATATGTTAAAAAATCTGACTTCAGTTCTCTTTAAAAAAAAAAAAAAAAAAAAAGATTCCAGAAATTGCAATCACATCTGCGATTGCCGTATCTGTGTCCATGTTCATATCTAAACATCAAAGCTCCCATTTATTTGCACCCCCACTACCCACGCCAACTTTTTCAAGTAAATCTGGTCCTTCTATATGGGGAAAGTTGCAAGGCCAAAAATACTTGGTTCAACTTTCTCTACCTCCTCTTCAACTTTCACTAAGAAGACTTCTTCCTCGGCAATGGAAGGAACTTAAATCTCTGCCCTTTTAAGGCTATTAGAAATTATTTTGGTCCGTGAAATGGTGACTCAAAACAACAGCTGCTAATGTTAGCATCCAAGGAAACATCACAGATCTTATCAAGTAGATATAAGATTACATGAAACTTGGTATGAGAGACATGGGAGATTACATTATTGTCATCCAATAAAACTCGAGGCCCATGGTTCCACAGCTTTGATGGGGACGAGGGAGATTGCATTCTTATATTGTCCTCCACAATCAGAAAAGTTAACAACATCAAATGGGAAATGCATAGTTGGATACCACACAGAATCTGACTTCTTTCTTTCCGATTTTATATTTTCCTAGGACATAAAAGTTTGTTTCATTGAAATTAGATAGGTATAGTTTGTAAAAGTAAAACATCAAAATTACCAAGTATGCATATAGTTAGGCTGTGCTCTATTGCAGAAAGGAGTATCACACGTAAGATCATGGAAAAGACAAATATATTCTATTAAAAGAAATAAGTGATACGCTCAAGTCCTAAAACAAAAGGAATAAAGATTGGTACGTAACAAATCACTGTAATATATCGACCCTCACTGAACAAAAAGATATATATCTACCCTCATATTGATATGTCAAAATGTAGGGAGGAAAGTGGAGAGGGACTAAAACAAAATTACACACATTGGAACCAAAAATATCTCTGCATAAAACCACACTCATGAGAGTAATAAGAGTTTACCTCTGTGCGTCCAGGCATTATGGGTTTCCCCGCTAACAACTCTGCTAAAATGCAACCAGCACTCCAGAGGTCTATGCCAACACCGTATTCCGTGGCCCCCAAAAGAAGCTCTGGGGGTCGATACCAAAGGGTAACCACCCGACTGGTCATTGGCTGCTTCTTGTTGGGATCAAAGAATGAAGCCAATCCAAAATCAGCAATCCTAAGTATCCCATCATTGTCAAGAAGGAGATTTGACCCCTTAATGTCGCGATGCAGAACACCTCGGTTGTGACAATGCTCAAGCCCAGACAAAAGTTGGTGCATATAACACTTTATCTGCCATTTCGAAAAGTAAATCAACCTTACTCGTTAAAATAAAAGTTCTCACTAAAAAAATTGGTGATTGGAAAATTTTGAAGCTAACCTGAGGCTCCGTGAACTTGATTCCTGGGCTTGAGGCTAGTCCTGCCAGATCATGCTCCATATATTGAAATACAAGATATAAACTACACGACATCCTTGATGTCACCAAACCCTCTAACTTTAAAACATTAGGATGATCAAGTCTCTGCAAGATGAGAATCTCTCTTGCCATAAATTTCACACTCTCGGGCTCCAAATTATCAAATCTAACCTTCTTCAATGCAACAATTTTACCCGTCAAAGTATCCCTAGCCTTATACACATTGCTATAAGTTCCTTGCCCAATCTGAAAAGGAAACCTAACAACATCAAATTCCAGAAAATCCCCAAAAATGATAGTAGAAGCACAATCCCCAAAAAAGCCAATGCACCATCCCAACAAAGCCATAAGATAAGTAGAATCCATTCTTCTTTTACCCAACAAATCATATACTAAGCACTTAAATGATAGATATGCGCAATGCAATTAGCAGACCGCCTCCTTGATGACGCATATTGATTGCCAAGAACAGTTAGTTCAGTGAGAAAAATTAACACTGATCAATTGTTCAACATAACTGATCGTTGCAATTTTCATAAAGATTGGATCATCCATGTTTTCACATACCAGTTAGTCTTATACTTATCCAAAATCATTCTAACAGTATCATGAATTGCTGAACTGATACAAGATTCTCTTAATTGATACATTGCGCAGTCTTGCACCAAATCCAAATAAATCCCAAAAAAAAAAAAAAAAAAACAGCACAATGTGTGTGTGTGAGAGAGAGACTTGCCTTATCGATTTTCTCGAAACTATCAGCTCGCCGAGGAGTCCAGCCCTTGATCGCCTCTCCGGCGACCGCTGAGAGCCAAGAAGGCCATCCAGCTGCATCCAGCTCTCCATGAACACTCTTCGGCGCATTGCCGATCCTCGGATTCAGTCTCACCCGCTTCCGCTCTGCCCGCGGCTTCTGGTTCCTCTCCCCCTTCTTCTCCAACTTCTCACCCCCAGTCCTAACCTCCTCCACCACAATCTCCGCCTTCGCGACCGCAATCTGCGACTTCCCACCGTTCACCACCGCAGCAGTTGTCGAATCCCTACCCTCCCTCACTTCCGAACCCGGCGACGGAGACGGTGACGGCGCCGGCGCTTCTCTGCCGAACACGCAGCCCATCGCTCATCTCCCTTGGCGCATTGTCCTCCGCATGAAGAATAACGACCGAGACCTAGTTTTAGAAACCCTAGATCGATGAACGGCTTCGATCGAGCGGTATGAGATAAACCCTAGGGGGTTTTTCTATGGTGGAATGCGAAAGACCCTTGCTTTAGCCCGACAGAGGGAAAAGGAAGCAATGATTTGCAGTTCCCGCGCTTTTTTGTGTGGGAAAAGGGAAATGGGGGAAAAGACGAGGGTGTAAATGGAATTTTTTATCATGGACTGTCCGCCATTAAAGTTGCAGAGAGGATAGAGAGAGGGATGAAAAAGGAGGGTGGGATTTTTATATTGTGAGGAGGAGAAATTCCAGTTGGTGCCCGTCACAACGGTCTTGGGGTGTTTCGGATTTTGCATAAACCCCCCCTATGTTCTAAAACGACCTCAAAAGGCCCTTGTGCTCTTGTTTTTGCAATAATTTTATTGATCAATACACCTTTTTTTTTCCTTTGCTGGGGCACTTTTTTGCAGGTGGTAATTAAACTTGAAAACCCACGGATTGGTTAGTGGGTACTCGAGTGAAATCAAGGTGCCAACACCCTTCAACTGTGAGCGAGTGTATTGAGGTTGGCCTTTAGTTACGCTTCAAAATTCAGACTGAGCAATTTTGTTGGAAAAAATTTACCATGGATTTATTTATACCAATTACCAATAAAGATAAATGATAATATGTCGATTGGCAAGTAAGGAGTGGAACAAGGAAATTTTCCTACAGGAGAGCCTCTATGTAAAGAAAAGATATTTCTTAGGGGGGCTATATGTAAAAAAACCGTAAATTTTCTAATCAACTTACTTTGAAGCCCTTGAGGAGTAGCTTAGTTGGCCTAAGACCACGATTTACTCCTGGAGATTAAGAGTTCGAAACTGCACTACCACACTGAATTTATCGGCTTCCCCAGAGCCCGTAAATATTACTTAAGAAAAAGGGCTGGGACACCCTTCGTTATAAAAAATAAAAAAAAATATCCCAAACCATTTGATTGGTCAATTGTGTTATAAGTGAGATTTGATTGATATTCATCTTCTTCTTTTAATATTGATGAATCCAACTGTGCATCTTACTTTGGTTGAAGTGAAAAATTGGACGACCACTTGTTCAACTGAAGGGGCGTGTGTGTTGCAAATGGGTTTGATTGATATGTAGTAGGCTCCAGGTAAGTTAAAAATGGAAACCATTCACCCAAATTCTCTCGTGCAATCCGGCATCTGCATGTGATACTCTGATTAATCAGGAAAGTACTTTCGTATGAAATGATGAAATCCAGCCAGTTTGAATAAAATGTACTAGGACAAGTCTGGCCCTGTAGCCCACCGACTACAACCACTTCTATTTTTGAAAAAAATGATAGAATGGAACAGATGCCCTTAATTACATGCGGACAAAAGTTTATTTTGATTCTATGATTATATGACCAGTAAGTTGAGAACTGTGCATTAGCTGTTTATTTGGGTGGTTGTTTGTGAGATAATCCTGCGTCGTGACAAAATTTGAGATATTAATTAAAATCTTAGCTTTTTATAATATCGGCAACAACTGTTTGGGGTTTTGCTGGTGCAGTAATCTTTATCTGTAGATAGCCCGGCCTGGTGATAAAATCCTAGATAATTCTCTACAGGTACTCATGCAACTTTTATGGACTTAAATGCCCTAATTGAGAGATATCGCATGTAATAATAAATTGTGTGCGCTATATGGCATAGATAGAGTCATTTTTTAACCCAATAAAGGGAGAGCTTTTGTGCAATGTCACATAAATTAAAAAGTTGCAACAACACAAAAATATGGTATGCGATATCGCACGGTCAAGGATATGTTTGTCTATAAAAACAGCACTAGTGTATTTAGGGAATTATCTCAACTTTTGTCGCAATACAGGATTTTCTATGACTAAATGTTACCGGTAAAGCCCCATCAGTTTCTATCCGTCCATCTGTTATATACATATAGATAGCTGTGATGGGCCCCATGAGATAGGTCAGTTTTAAGTTTAGGACTTGATTATTTTGACTTCATATTTGCCCATTTTGTATGCCAGTTGTAAAATATCAATGGACCCAGATCACCCACAAGAGCCCAGTTTGAGAAATCCTACAATAAAACCCTTTGTCTTTGTATACACACCAGATAAATGAAAGGGGTTCGAGTCCTGATCAACAATTTCCCTTTGTCTTGGTCCACGCCTAGAAAGTGCGCACCCGCGAGCACATAATAAGTATAGTAGTGGTAATGTGATATATATTATTGCATTTAGTCATTTATTTTAGAGACGTCGCACCTATAGTTGCCTTTCGATCTGATATTTTTTATAGAGTGGTCAAAGTTAAGTATTTCCTGCAAAATCGTTCGTGTGATATTCGAAGTTTGTGTGATTTCACACACCTCATACTATACAATATCATAGGGTACTCCGCGTTATTATACGAATAAATTTACAGAAAATATTAAGTCGAAACAAATCCCTTATTTTATAGCTTGATATTAGATGAAATAGTGTTTGCAAAACTGGCGCAAGTTTCGCACGCAGGCGCGGGGTATGTCAGGCAAATGTATTCAAATCTCTGTTTCTTCTTGCGACGTCAACCACACAACAGCACTTCACTCCTTTTCTCTACTTATAGTTTAGGATGAAGCATATATTTCTGCCACCTCCTGTACGACCTTCGTCACTTTCATCTCAAGCTGTAGAGGATTAGGGTGTCCTGGTTTGGGAAAGGAAGCACTGGAAAAGACATGCTGTATTTGTGGGGCCCAGTGGCCATTGTTCGTCTACTACATATAAAGGCTCAATATTAATTATTGGAGAGACTGCATTATTGGAGGCTTTGAAATGGATGGCCATACCATCCATTTTTATCACTTTGGTTAGAAAACCAATGATGAATGAGGTAAAGTTGATTCTTGGGAGGTGAGCACAGCTTCAATCACGCTTGAATTCCTTGGGCCCTCTGGAACCCATGATCTTTCATGTCTTTAGATCCTGTTGCTGGTTTGACTTCCATCAGCATGAATCTCTATTAGCCAGTTGTATAGAGAAGCAGCATTTTCACCCATGGGAACGTCCAGTTGAACAACCGTGCGACTGTCTGTTTTAGTTTAGCTAGTAAGGGAGTCAAAAAAGAATATGATGAGTAAACTTAACCCTGATATAAAGCAAGGCTTTTTCCACACTTTTCTCCACTTTTTTTTTTTTTAACTCTCTCAAGTGTAACAACTTAATAGACAGGATAGAGTTTTATCTTTGGGTATAGGGCTTTATTGGACATGATAGAGTTTTATTCATGTTTTAACCCTTACTTTTTTCTTACTTTCCCTCTCGTGCGAATAAATGGAAAAATATACTTAATTACTTATCCCAAGATATCATGGGATGTTCTTCTTACTTGTGTCTTCTTTCTTGGAAACATTTGCATGAATTCTCTCCTTCGTCGAATCCAAAAATGATAGTGCAATTGAAAGTTTCTATCTCCAAAGTCCTTGTCCTCGGCAGAGCAACACTCTCTCTAATCTCTATACTTATTAATGTTTATGAAGCTTTTTCAATCTATAAGAATTGGACATATTCATTGGATTGGATCTCGATCATGCAAATATACTAGCGGTCGAGATCATCAAAGCATCCAATCATAGATAGCAACTACACAAAACGACAGAGGCTAAACAAGGATGTAGCTACTAGGCCTTGGGGGCGCCTTGTGAAAAAAAAAAATCTTGGGGGTGATGGCTTCAAATTTTCATTTATCTAAAAGGGTTTTTTGAAATTTAGGGTGGGGGTGCAATTCTGCCCCTGCAAACCATCCATATAATGAATAATTAAGAACTGTGGTAGGCACACTCGGAATCAGGGCTTGAATTTCAACTCTTACTCGTAATCCACATTCTTGTCTTAGGAGTCTATGAAGTTTTTAAGCTGGCGTGTTTGGATGTTTGCCAAATTCAAATTTGTTTTATTTTGGCTTCTTGAATTCTTTCCAGGGCTATCTAATCCCAAAAGGTGTAGCTTTATTTTATGGTTTCTGTTTTTTCTGTTTCCATCAACTGGGGAATGACCTGCTTGCAGTCTAAGCAGACATCAAAAGGGGGGCTATTAGTATTAGTTTTGTGACATATCCATTGATAAAATAAAATAAAATGAGGTCCTCTTGTGTCAATATTAAATGTTTGGACCCTACGTCATTTTACGAAGATTTAAGAGGCATTTTCTGTAAAAATCTCTTAATAATATTTTAGATTAATAGTATTAAATGTATCGATAATAAATTAGACTAATGTTAGTGATATTTATGTTTAACACTCAACTTTGAGTTGGGTCAAATTCTAGTTGGGTGCACCTGGCTCAGGCCCTGATACAGTGCCAGAATCAGGGGAGGGGGTGAACATGGCTCCCTTGAAATCTATTGAAAACCTTAAATTAATTTGTTTACATGTTTCCCCCTCAATTTCTATTTTTCACTTTATGGCGACCTCATGGAAAAAGAATTTTTAGATCCGCCCTTCACTAAAAGGAGTCAAAGCCGGATTATATGCGTTAAGACTCATGTAATGTTAGAGTTCAAGTTGGGATTAAAAAATGGGGATTTTCCTGTGCGGTCACCATTAGCCATGGGAATTCACATCTGATGACGTTCCACTTTAAGTAAAAACATTTTGTAGCCCTATGATTCGGTGATCCTGACCATAGATACAATGGACATTAATTTTTAGATGACCTTCTTCCTATTGCACAAATGCACCCTTTAGCCACCCTCACTAGGAAAAGGAGATGTTCTTGTGTTACCATTACCATCATTAAAGCTGAAGGCTAAACAAAATGACTTCTCTAATTATCCAAACTACCTTTCCTATCCAACTTATTTGCGCTTTGTGGCGTAACTACTTGGTGATCCGGACCATATATATAAGGATAAGGAAAACCTTTGTTGAGTGCCAAGGCTTATCTTATGCCGAGTGTTGTTGCTTCTAAGTACCTTGTAGGGTTTTACCTTATGATCCATCAAGTGGACCATAAAATAGAGACCCCCTTGATAGTCACGGGCCTTAGGTTTGGCACCCATCTGAATGGACCCGGACTGCTGGATCGATTGTTTGCTCACTTTTGGCAGAGAAGATTTATCAATTATTGGTCAAGTGGTTAGGATGGATGATAATCCAAACCTCCGTCACAATGCACAAGGCCATTAGGGGATCCATGGTGGGCCCCACAAGAGCTAGTAGTCAGCATAAGGTGAGCACCGACGCTCGCAGAGGGGGACCCATATATAATAGAACACAAGTTTAAAAGTCTTGGCCGTGCAAGTATGAAGTGTGGATTTTTGCTGTGTTCCCATTACTTTTTATTCAAGTTGAAGGCCCAACAAAAATGGCTTTTGGCACTACCTTAATACACCTTTGTTAAAAGTGTGTGCTGTTGTAGTGTGCTCCCATTCTTTTCATTCAAGTTGAAGGCTAAATCAAAATGGCATATGTCATTGCCTAAAATATATCCTCCCACCTGTCAAGTTGAAGGTTAAACAGAAATATCTGTCATTATCCTAATCTACCCTCCCACCTTTTAAGCTGAAGGCTTAACAAATATGGTGTCTGTCATTGCCTGTAATCTGCCTTCCCGCCATTCAAGCTGAAGGTTACAAAACAAAAAAATCGTGTCATTATCTTGACCTACCTTTCCCATCATTTCTAGTATCCCTAGACATTTTGATTACCTTAGATATAATATCTAATAACAACCCATGAGTCAGAAAATTTTAAAGATAGATAAATCTAGCAATGCCTTTCATAGGTAGGCTATTGGGCCGGTCTAAGTGTTAGGTGTCCCATGATCTGTTCATTTTCCTGTCATTGTCGCACTAGGAGTAGAGTATACATGTCAAAGGACCTCTGATTACCTAATATCCAAAGGAGCTGATAATAAAAGGCTTGAGCTGTACCTGCTTTTTGAAACTTGATTGATAATGGGGTTTGGGACCGGCTATTGTTAGGCCTTTTGACCTAGATTTATCAGGCCTGGGTGTGTACACGATTACATAATATAATTTTAAAGTTACGATCGTACATTTTTTTTTATAAATCAACCAACAACGCCCCGTATTTAGCTCGGGGCAAAAAATAAGATATTATATTTTAAATTTATGAGATATTAAAACTAATTATAAATATATAAGAATATATCCATGCATATTTATATAAAAATAGTTAACACATCTCCAATCACAAATATAAGTAGTCAAGATCAACAATAAATTATTACAAAGATAAAGCTAAAAAATACATTAAACAATAACATAAAAATAATTATTATTACAATAATTACTAGCAACAACTCCATTTGGACTTATTTGTACAACAAGAGGTTTCTAGTTTATGTAAATTTTTATTTTCTCGTAAGAATAAAATTTTGTATTTTCGTAGAAAATCAAAGTTCTATCTATGAAGGAAAAATGACTCTTTTTTTTCTTTTAATTAAGGAACATACATCACACCAAACAACATAATATTGTTAACAAAAAAAATCATAGAAATGTGCAATCATCTCGTTGCACAAATGCACCATTTTTTTATCTTCACATAGGCCAATGGTCATTTTAATCCATCCACATAAATTCATTTTCTTGCCCTTTGAAGTAGCACCAATATCATTTTAGAACTGATCAAACCGTTTTTTAGTTCTAGATTTTTAAAAAAACTATATAAACATCTAAACTTTAAAAGCCATAAATTATGAGACTTTAAAACCATAGGCTAGTGTTATTTGATCCCAGTAATAATTGGCCCACCCTGGATCAATGTATATACCTCTTAATTATGAGTCCATGTGGGCCCATGGAAGTGTAATTTATGGTGGGTCAAACCTAGCGTCATATGTCTATAAAATTAGATCGGAAAATGATCCCTATAAGATTCAACCAAAAAAACTCTAACCTCAAAATACTTTTATCACAAGCCCATTCATGAGGTGGTCTACCAGAAGGTCAAGTCTGATTTTCATTCACATGTAACAATCTTTAAATAGAATAAGGCTCTATTTCCAAACTCAAAGAAAATGATATTTTTTATAAAAAATTTATCAGTGTGAATTGTTGAAAGGCGAGCCCCAAATATTAAAATAAAAAGATAACAATCTTGAGAAGATGGAAGATAGATGGTGTTGACAGGGAATAACGCTAACAAAATAGAGAGATTTTAGGGGATATTGATTGAGAGACTTTAGAAGATAGATGATATGGATAAAGAAAGTTTTTTGGAGAAAAAATTGTGGCATGTGATGACATGGTACCTTAAAGCACTCTATGTTTTTCTCCATATTTATTTGAAAGAAAAATTATTAGGTTGCTGAGGTGGCACCCTCCACAGCCTACCTCCCCAATTGCTTTAATATATATAAATGGAAGGATTGTATATATCATCATTTACATATCAATAAAAAAAAATAGTGGACAAATAGACCTCTATCAAGCTTAGAGTGATTTTATTTATGGGGCCCATGCGACCAGCTCGCACGATCAATAGGACTAGTTTATTACCTATTTGAGCTATGTAGGCTGGACAATTAATCATGCACGCTCATCCCAATTTATGTGACATATATATTTGGACAATTTTGAAGCATTTTAGAGTTACTCCAGGGGCACATTTGTGTAGCACGATTTTAGCGGAAACAGAACTGGGCTTTCATTTTCATTCAAAATTTTGTGTTCAGCACAAGTCATCAGCATGAGCATACACAAACATGCAATGAAGTGGTTTTCAATTTTTGCATATAAATAGGATGAGCTTTCAAACCCTTAACTTTTTCATTATTCAAATGCTTCTAGATGGGTCCCACAAAGTCAGCATTAACTAGATCACAACCCAAATCATTTATAGTTTACATCCCTAGGAGAATTGAAGACTATTGGCCAAAAATAAGTGACTGTGAAGCCATAAGCTCTCTCTAGATATATGAGTTCTCTCAAGGAGAAACTCAATTATCATGTTTTTGGATTGGTCGTTAATTGAATAAACCTTTAATGGTGCATTTGTACAACAAGAAGATGAATCAAGGAGAAACTCAATCCGTTGTTCCGTTGTTTGGTACAACACATTTTTCTCTTAGAAAAGGAGAAAAATATATTGATTTCCCTCGGTAAAGAAGATCTCAATTTCCTATGGAGGGATAAGAATGCAGGATTTCTTTCTCCCATAACATCAATATTCACAAAGTAAGGAATCCTCTTGGTATACAACCAAGTCCACAGTGCCTTCCAAAATAGTGTGGTCTTTTTACGTGCACAAGATTCTTTAATCTAATTTTTACAAAGAAAATAAATTTTCTTTTCCTTCGTTCCAAAGAAAACTCTATCCAATAAGAGGGAGGCAGGCTTGCTTTTCCATGAATACATGAAGCTAATTTCCATATAACTTATAATCAAAAATGTTTTTTTTTTTTTTTGTTGGATTATAATCACAATGTTACATGGACATATTGTGGGAAAATTAATGCCGCGCTTTAATGAAAAAGGACCCACTCAGCATTCACTCACAGAACTAATTTTCTCTAGGATTCATATACGAACGTCCACACGAGAAAATCTTCACATCAAAAAAGGTTAGATAGAGGGAATATCGTACGATATAAAGCCCCAAAAAGGAATCCTATAAAAAAACCATTGAGACATTGATGTATATATTACTCCAAGAATAACATAAAGCAAAGGTCCACAAAAGAACGGAGAATATTTTGTGTATATAAATCACCCACCCATGGACCATATCCCTACCACGAATCTACCCTTCCTTAATAATTTATAAGAAAGGTAAAGGAAAAGAACAAATTCGCCACCCCAATGGCGCCAACCGCTCTGGACTTTCATGAATCATGATAGCCTTGCACAAAAAAGCTTTTCAAAAGCCTAGGCCCCACCATAGATATATTGCTAAATCATCATACAGACCGATGACAGTTTTTCGGGTTCACCCATAAAATGCTCAATTAATAACCATTCATCCATCTACAAGTGGGCCACATTGTTACTCATCTAAAGGGTGACAGTGGGTTGGATTGGGCCAGCGGCCGGCCCAACTTTAATTGCAAGTGAGAATAAGGGGTTGTTCAATTGGCTAATAAACTCTTACTACATTAGTAAGTGGCGACAGTTTTTATCTAGCTGTGCAGGGTTTTAATCCCGAATACACTATATTTTTTCACTTGTGTAGGCTTTACGCTTGCGCAGACTGTCTTTCCGTATCGGGTAAGTTCCCTAATCCCCCGTTCCTTGTTAAGTGTGGGTTTTCTCTTCTGGCATGTATAAGTTCTCACTCTCCCCTTTTGGGGTTTCTTTTCTCCATAACTTAGGATGAGCTTCTGTGTCCAATTGCTCTAGTTGATTTGAATTGTAAAGCCAAACCGCTAAGAATGGAGTCAACATAATCTCAATATAGATTAGAAATGTCTATCAATAAAACCATCTACGGACATGGTTGCACTATGAACTGCGTTCGGTCTAGTCAGGAATTGAGACCCTTCCAGAGAGGAGTGCCGCGCCCATCCCATGCCGCGCTTTGGACAAAGACATTCCAAATCCAGACTCTCGGCCCTCCCGCATCCCATGCTGATGATGGATGACTCCCAAGAAAAGACTCGTCTCTGAGTGGGCCCCACAAGTTTGACATCCAACGGTTGAAATCACTATTCCTCGTTTTCTTAACTTCTGGCTAGAGTACATTTTTGACCCACCTAAGACTCCTTAGACTAATGATTATTGGAAAATTTTAAGAATAGTATAAAAACATCTGCTCAATTTTGAAAAAAAGATAAAAAAATTTGAATATTTTCAAAAGAGTATAAAAGTTTTGCCCATTTCTTTCGACCAAGTCCTCCGGCTCTCCATTTAACTAGAGGTGTTAAATGCAGTCTGATTTTTTATTCACACATTGTTTCTTTCTATACTTACCGCTTAAGCGTATCTCAGTTTTTCTAAATTACCATAATCTATACTCTCTCAGCTTCTTTCTACACTCCCTCTTCTTACCCGCCGTAGCCCACTCTCCCTCTCTCTCCTCCTCCATGTTTCATTCCCTCTCCTACCCTCTTCTTGCCTGCCTGCGGAGCCCCTCACTCCCTCTCCTTGTCTCTCTCTCCCTTCCCCTTTAATAGTGCTGGCGGAGGGGCGGTGGGGTGTGGGAGTATAGAAAGATATTAAAAGAGGTAGAAAATTTGATAGGTGTTCTTTTAGGTAAGTCCTTTTATGTAATTTACCACATTGGTATATTGGTAATAAAAAATTACTCTGTGTGTGCATAGAAAAAATCGACGCATTTAGCAGCTCTATAAAGAAAATTTATAAAATGATGAAAATGCCCTTGTGTCAATTTTGAAGCTCTCTCTTTGAGAAACCATTTAAACAAAATGGTCAGGTTTAACTGAAAAAACTTAGCAGCACACACTTTAGCTACCTTTATACATAACTGGCTAAACAAGAGATGTTTATATATTTTCCAAATGTTTGAAAAACTAGCTTCATTTTAAAATTTATTTTTCAGACGACATAATCAAAATAAATAAGA
Organism: Persea americana; assembly: GCA_029852735.1. NCBI lineage: Eukaryota > Viridiplantae > Streptophyta > Magnoliopsida > Laurales > Lauraceae > Persea > Persea americana. Next base: position 39,272,222 of record CM056817.1, read on the forward strand.
TAAACTTTTATACTCTTCTAAAATATTCAAATCTTCAGTACTTTTTTGAAAATAAGCTAAAACTTTAATACTTTCTTAAAAATTCACCTAAAAAAATAGAAAGCAAGCTTGGGGGCAGGTATAGCAACAACAGAAGTAGATTTTAACCGTCCTGATACACGTATGGCCCACTAATAAAACTAAAGAAGGATGGACTCTCTGAATTCTCTGAGTGCTGCCTTCAGAGGACTCTGGTTCCTCAGTTCCCTTACAAAATCAGAGAGAGGGGGAGAGTAAAAAAAATGCTTCATTTCTTCATCTGATTCTTGTGAGCTCACCGCTCTCTACAGTCACCACAGGTGCGTTCTCTTCTTCCCCATCTCAAAATCAAGATCACCGATTCTAGGGTTAGGGTTTGCATTTTTTCTTCTTCTTCTTCTTGTTCTTCCTTCGAATCGATATCATTTTCGATCGAATTTCGATACCAGTTTCTCGAATTATCGTTCTCTGCTACTGTTTCTGCTGTTAAAAATCGGATTTGGACTGCGATTTGAGCAGTTTATTGCGCTATATGCTTCATAGAAAGAGAGCGATTGGAGAGGCTGACGGAAACGAAGACGCTGAAGCAAGCTTGCTGAAGAAGCCACAGAAGCTCGACTGCACGATCTCGTCGCCGGAGAAGATGGACAGCAACCACGGCACCGGCAGCAACGGAAACTCCCGGCCGATTACCTGCGACGATGGGAGCCCTCCCGACATCGACGAGGACCTCCACAGCCGCCAGCTCGCCGTCTACGGCCGCGAGACGATGCGGCGGCTCTTCGCGTCGAACGTCCTCGTCTCTGGGATGCAAGGGCTTGGGGTCGAAATCGGTGCGTAATAGCGTCCAGATCCAGTTCTTGTTCATTTGTTCTCTCCTCCGTTCTTTGTGATTTTTGGGTGATGATGTTTTCTTCTTAGTTTATGTTTTGAATGATCTTTTTCTTGGAAATAATTGTTTTTGTTTGAGTGCAGAGCTCCTAATTATGTTGGTTGTATGATTATCTGTTTTTGAATCTGTAATTTCTAGGTTGCATTTTGGATGTTTGCCAATTTTTCAGTGGTGTGGATGCTGTGTTGAAACAAGTGGTTTGCATCAGTATTGGTTATTTAGGGATAATCATGTCCATGTGCAAATGTATTTTTACAGGACTTAATGTTCTGGTGCTGAAAATGTGATTGCCCTGAAATGTGGTATCCAGGAGCAACCGTCTGATCTGTTAGGATCTTCAAAAATTGAGTGCAGGGTAATTGGATAGTGTCTAATCAGTAATCAGGGCCCATGCATCTGATAACCTGAGCTATCTATAAGTGACAATTGTTTTCTTCTTTGCTTGGAACAATTACAGCTTAACAAAGTCAATGGGCACGAGATTTACTTGTAAACTTAATGCAGTGCAGCTGAGTTCGTTCTATCCAAACAGGACCTTTGTGGTGTTGGGATTTTTTAAAATAATGTAGCTATCAGATGATAGATCTTCTATCCAATTTTTGAGGTTCCATTGATCTTTTTTTTTTTTTTTTTTTGGTTTTCCCCTTTTTAATGTTGCTTTGTTTATTGGTAGCTAATTGTCAAATTTGTGGATTTGTTGGAAGTAATTTCTATTACTTTCTTTATGAAAGAACATGCTTTTGTAGTGATTGTATCCTAATTCATCAGTCTGTCGGCTTAATGTGATTCTTGGGTGTTGCAGCGAAGAACCTAATTCTGGCTGGTGTTAAATCCGTCACATTGCATGATGAAGGTACTGTTGAGCTTTGGGACTTATCAAGCAATTTCAATTTCTCAGAAGGTGATATAGGAAAGAACCGGGCACTTGCATGTGTTCAGAAGCTGCAAGAGCTGAACAATGCTGTGGTGATATCTACTCTAACAACAAAATTATCCAAGGAACAGCTCTCTGGTTTCCAGGTTTGTTCTTTGCAATTGGCAAACTTTTTATCTGAACTTCTCTGGTTTAATATAAGATTTTATTGGATGGAGTTTACTATATTGCGTGGGTCTGATTTACTTGATTTTCATTGAAGCTTATGGGGACTATAATTTCCATGGCACATTATGGGTATTGGGTAGGATGACTTAGTATGCTAGCATATCCACAAAACGAGTCTTATTGGGCAAATGATCTTGGCAAGTTCAGACTTGTCACAGTTGGTTGGAATCATACAACACTTACCTTGAATTTTAGGCTCTTTGTTTCTGCCTTCATTGAGCGCAAAAATAGAAACACTAATCTGTGCTTTTAGTTGGTTCTACTGACGATGTTGACACTGCACAGATAAGGAAAAAATGTCCTTTTTGAATATTCTGAAAGACCCACTTTTATTTTGGATCACTGAAAGGTGGAACCTGTCTTTAAGAATCCTGGCCTGAATAAATAATAATATCGATGGTTATCAACATGCTTTGTATTGTACTACAGAAATTAGCATTTTATGATTTTTCATGTTACTTGTAGTTTGATACCCTGTACATTTTCTTTGGAAATTTATTCAATTAATTCGTCACAACTCTGGTATATGTGTGTACTTTGTTTGCCATTCAAAAAAAAAAAAAGTGTGTACTTTGTTTGTATCCAGTAAGTGTATGAACCCATGCGATTCAGGTTAAAGGTTTATACCTTCAAAGTGCCAGAATTTTACCTCTGTTTTTTTCAACATGACTTTGGTTGGCAGTGTCCTTGACAACTTCAGACTTGTTACTGTCAGAGGGAATTATACAATGGCTTAGCTTGAACTTATTGGCATTTTACTTTGGCCTGCACTCTGTACAAATGGTGTCACTAAAACTTTGCTTCTTGATGGTCCCGCTGTCTTCAGCCAACACCTATAAGTCCAAATGGGTGGGTTGCATTAAAAAACCCTAGAAAGGGCATAGTCAAAATATTTTATTTTATCTCAAATAGATTTAGAAATTCATCTTATAAGAAGTAAATGCTCCTGCAATTGCCTTCAAAAAGGGTTAACTGATTGGCCTTTTCATATTATGTCTTTGTTCAAAATGCCCATGGTGGTGGCCTACAAGTTTGAGCATATTAGAAGAGATTTTGATGCAATCTGCTAGATCAGAGTACAGATGGTTGCCTTTACTGCTTCAGAAAACAGGAGACAATAGTGTGGAGTGAATGACCATCAAGTATTCAAGTTGGATTTTTCAGCCCTTCAACAACTGTACAGCAAGTTGGGTTTTCGGAAATTGGGTAGAGCTGGCAACAATTAGAATGAATGCGCCCAATTGGAAAGAACCCCAATGTTGAACAAAACAGAACAACTATCACAAGGATTTCTTCAATAAAACCAGAAAATAGGTTTCCACAGTAATAATGTAATTTACAGGTAAACACACTGAGAAGTTTATTAATAATACCCGAGTTCCTTACATCCAGCCTTTTGTCCTATATATATAAGAAATCCTACTGATCACAAAGAAAACCTACTAATGAGTGGGCGATGACTTGCCATTTTAGAAGCTTTGAGATTGTATTCTGGTTTGTTCCGAGAAAACTTGATTGTGGAGAGCAATTCAGCCAATGCTATTTCTTGGGCGTTGCATATAGATCTCAGACCTTGGAAGTTATGCTACTTTCTTAATGATATTATATATTTATCTATTTCAATTTAGGTGGTTTCCAAGCAAGTTAATCGATCTGCTAAAGGCCAAACAAGGAGTGGATAGAGTGGTTCCTTTTGTCGGTCTTCTATGTTTCTTTCTTTGTTTGCCTTTTGTTGTCTTGGAGAGTGGTGGTGTAAAGCTTTTATACTTACTTTCTCAGGTGGTGTGGTTTATGTTGTTATGTATTGTTTCTTTTTTCAATTAAAGTTTTGTAACCTAAAAAAAAAAAAGTTCATGCCTGTGTTTTGGGTGGGTTGTGGGGGGTGGGCGTGTGCTGTTTTGTTGGGGTGTTGGGCGAGTGGGGATATATATATATTTTTTTGTGTGTGTGTTGTTATTTGGGGGGTGGTGTCCCCTATATTTAGCATAATGTCGTGCTAATGGCACCAGGAGTGAGGCGATGAGACCTGTCAAGGTTTTCTAGAGTCATTTGTGCATCATGATTGTTCTTTAAATAGAAAAAAGGGTAATTACATATGATGGCGGAGTAAAGATAATTGAAAACTCATAATCAAGGTTTAAAAAATCGGACTCAGGACCTGACTCGGCCATGGCCGAGTCTAAGTCAACTCGGCCAAGTCGGGCCGAGTCCCAATTTCAGTTGGAGGGCCGAGTAGCATGGCCGAGTCCCTTGAGACTCGGCTGAGTCGCATAATTCGAGCCCAAAACCCATAGGACCCGACTTGGTATGTGCCGAGTCAACTCAGACTTGGCCGATTTTTTAAACCATGCTCATAATCCTAATACTAGACCAATATTGGAGGTTGCTTTCAAGTTTTTATGGTACAAAGTCTCATTGCTGTCCTATCTTTTGTAGTAAAGAATTACAGTTCACAAACTCACTCCTTCCCTCTGTCACACACTCAAATTCTTAATATTCACTCAGTATTGTATGTTTCTTGCAGGTTTCTATTATGTGTTTTTGAAGAGCACGTTCAGAGACACAAGTGGATTTTGTGTCTTGTGCAATCCACGGACTACTCTCCTATGGACATTTCCAGTGTGGATTTTGTAAGCCAGAGTCCATAGTTTATGTTTGTTGAGAGAGAGAGAGAGAGAGAGAGAGAGAGAGAGAGAGAGAGAGAGAGAGAGAGAGAGAGAATCATTTCTGTGGAAAATTTTTGTATCAAGCATTGGATTGGCACATATCTGTAGAAAACTTTTCTTTTTCTGCGCAAACGCCTATGCCTTTATTAAAGTAGTGTCTTAAAATTAGGAGTATAAAATTCACGATCTCTACCCCCACCCAAAATAATAATAATAATAAATCGTTTCACCACTATGATCTTAAATATGCTCCATTTAAATTGTAAACTTTATCTCCAATGGCCTGCATTATGAGTGTGGGTTTTGCAAGCCAGAGTCCGTAGTTTATGTTCGTTGAGAGAGAGAGAGAGAGAGAGAGAGCTCATTATATCTGCGGAAAATTTTTGTATCAAGCATTGGATTGTCACATCTGTAGAAAACTTAGAGAACTTTTCTTTTTCTGCGCAAATGCAGATGCCTTCGTGGAAGTCATGTCATAAAATTAGGGCTATAAAATTCACAAAATCTCTCTCTCTCTCTCTTTCTCTCTCTCTCTCTCTCCAAAATATCATTTCACCCCTATCATCTTAAATATGTTACATTTAAAGTGCAAATTGACTCCAATGACCTACCTGGATAAGATAGTTCCATGGGTTTTCTTTATATAAACTGACAGCATCTCAATTATAACAAAATCTATTCTGATTTTAAAATTTTTATTCTGATTTTAAAATTTTTGTGTTCTTTCTCATTACATAATGATTTTCACTGATTTTATGTGGCTCTATAACTCATACCTGTTGAATATGTTTTGCGATGCAGGCTGTAGTTTTCACTGATATCAGTCTAGAAAAAGCAATTGAGTTTGATGATTATTGTCATAACCACCAACCTCCAATTTCCTTCATAAAATCAGAAGTTCGAGGCCTTTTTGGTAGTGTGTTTTGTGATTTTGGTCCTGAGTTCACTGTTATCGATGTTGATGGTGAGGAACCACATACGGGTATTATTGCATCCATTAGCAATGACAATCCTGCACTCGTGTCATGTGTTGATGATGAGCGGCTTGAGTTTCAAGATGGTGACCTTGTTGTATTCTCTGAGGTTCGGGGCATGACTGAACTCAATGATGGAAAGCCTAGAAAGGTTAAAAATGCAAGACCATACTCATTTAATCTCGAGGAAGACACAACAAATTTCGGTAACTATGAGAGGGCTGGCATAGTCACTCAAGTAAAGCAACCGAAAGTGCTGCATTTCAAACCATTGAGAGATGCTCTTAAAGATCCTGGGGATTTCCTTCTGAGTGACTTCTCAAAGTTTGATCGTCCACCTTTGTTACACCTGGCGTTTCAGTCACTAGATAGGTTTATTTTTGAAATGGGGCGATTCCCTGTTGCTGGTTCAGAGGAGGATGCCCAGAAGCTGATATCTTTGGCTACTAGCATCAATGAAAGCTCAGGGGAAGGTAGGCTGGAAGAGATTGATAAGAAAATTCTACGGCATTTTGCATTTGGCTCAAGAGCGGTTTTGAATCCTATGGCTGCCATGTTCGGTGGTATTGTTGGTCAAGAGGTGGTGAAAGCTTGCTCAGGGAAGTTCCATCCACTTTTTCAGGTTAGTATTCAGTTGGAAACTCTTACTTCTGAAACACGGTATGAATACTCAACAACCTAAAATGACTCAATGTGTAGCTGAGTTGGTTTCTAATTTCAGTGCTTACTCGAAGCTTCTATGACAATCATTGATGATTTAAATTCTGCTATATATGATTTACAATAGCGTGAAAAAAAGAGACAGAACTAGTACCAAAAGAAGAAAGAACTAGTATAAATAAAATGATGGAACTAGGAATGCCCTTCTATTAGAAAAAAAGAAGGGGAAATGTTTTTTCAATGTAAGAAGAAGAACAGCATCAATAGAGGCTGTGTAAATTGATGCAATTGAATCTTGACTTCTTCAGTTGAAGGTTTTGGCATAGTTTATTGTTCTTTGTGTTTTGAACATGGTCTGGACTTCTGGGTTCTATTTTCTTGATATTTTGATTCTAACATACATGCTACTGGATTTATTTTTTTCAGTTCTTTTACTTTGACTCGCTCGAGTCCCTTCCTACTAAGCCATTGGAACCCAGTGATTTGAAGCCATTAAATAGCCGTTATGATGCACAAATCTCGGTGTTTGGGTCCAAGCTTCAGAAGAGCCTGGAGGAGGCCAAAGTGTTTATTGTAGGATCTGGTGCTCTTGGATGTGAGTTTCTGAAGAATCTAGCATTGATGGGAGTTTCTTGCAGTAGCCAAGGGAAGCTAACCATAACAGATGACGATGTCATCGAGAAAAGTAACCTTAGCAGGCAGTTTCTCTTCCGTGATTGGAATATTGGACAAGCTAAATCCACGGTGGCTGCTTCTGTAGCAGGTTCAATAAATCCCAGTCTCCACGTAGAAGCTCTGCAAAACCGTGCAAGCCCAGAGACTGAAAATGTGTTTAATGATGAATTTTGGGAAGGTCTTGATGTAGTAATTAATGCTTTGGATAATGTGAATGCTAGGATTTACATGGACCTCAGGTGCTTATATTTCCAGAAGCCTCTTTTGGAGTCTGGAACTTTAGGTGCAAAGTGCAATACACAGATGGTGATCCCCCATCTTACAGAGAATTATGGAGCCTCCAGAGATCCACCTGAGAAACAGGCACCAATGTGCACTGTTCACTCATTCCCCCATAACATTGATCACTGTTTAACGTGGGCCCGCTCTGAGTTTGAGGGTTTGCTTGAGAAAACTCCGGCAGAAGTAAACACATTTTTATCCAATCCAAGAGAATACATATCCGCCATGAAAAATGCAGGGGATGCACAAGCCAGGAATAACCTCGAACGTGTTATCGAGTGCCTTGACACAGAGCGATGTGAGACATTCCAAGACTGCATTACCTGGGCACGACTAAAGTACAGTACACACTCTTTATGTTTTCCTTTACTTTCTTCCCTTCATAAAACTTTTTTTTTTTCAACAAAAAATTCCCTTCAGAGAACATAGTTGATCTGTGTACAAAGGATTTTGTTAATTCCACAAACGACTCTTCTATGTGGAAAGCGGTGCATTAGGATTTAGGGTGGGCCATCCTCGGGGCCAATCTGGATGCGTTGAAAGCATATGGATAAAGCAAGTGGAGAAAACTGTCCACTGCAAATTTGAACTGCAGACCTCCACCTCTCCGCATCCAAACAGGCCAATGCAGGCTGGTAATTCTCACTGGTTGTGACCGCCCTCACGAAAAAAGGGTTGAGGTATGCACCGTAATGCATATTCAACATACATGTATAATGCACCAGAATACCCTATGCAGGGGTAGGAATCTGGTGAACATGCTCTGTGCATAGAACCAACAGGCTTTTTGTCTGCTACCGAGTCACTGACTTCAAACTGCAAAATGCAATCAGGTTTGAGGACTACTATGCCAATCGTGTGAAGCAGTTAACTTTCACATTCCCTGAAGACTCCGTCACCAGTACGGGGGCACCATTTTGGTCAGCTCCCAAGCGTTTCCCTCAACCGTTGCAGTTATCATCTACAGATCCCAGTCACCTTCGCTTCATTATGGCTGCATCCATATTACGAGCAGAGACATTTGGAATCGTGGTACCTGACTGGGCTAAGAATACCAATAAGGTGGCTGATGCTGTTGGTAAGGTGATGGTTCCTGAATTTCAGCCGAAACAAGGGGTGAAGATAGTCACTGATGAGAAAGCCACAAGCTTGTCTGCTGCCTCTGTTGATGATGCTGCAGTCATCAATGATCTGATTTCGCAGCTGGAGATCTGTGCGAAGAAGCTGCCTCCAGGGTTCCGCATGAACCCAATACAGTTTGAAAAGGTTCACCTCACCAAGATTACTTTCAATGATTTCCGTGGATTTGGATATAAAGTAAATTGCATGCGGAACCGTATGCAATTCAATTACGTCCACTTATACTCTTTGGCTTTTAGATAATACATTTCTCTTTACTTTCCTATTGTTGTGTATTATGCTTTTTGTGCAGGATGATGATACAAACTTCCATATGGACCTCATTGCTGGGCTTGCTAACATGCGAGCTAGAAATTATCGCATTCCTGAAGTTGAAAAACTTAAAGCGAAATTCATTGCTGGGAGGATTATCCCTGCCATTGCAACTTCAACGGCAATGGCCACTGGGCTTGTCTGCCTAGAGCTGTACAAGGTGTTGGCAGGCGGGCACAAGCTGGAGGACTACCGTAACACATTTGCCAACCTGGCACTCCCGCTGTTCTCCATAGCTGAGCCAGTCCCGCCAAAGGTGATCAAGCATCAAGACATGAGCTGGACGGTGTGGGATCGGTGGATAATAAGGGAGAACCTGACACTGAGGGGGCTGCTGCAGTGGCTCAAGAACAAGGGGCTAAATGCTTACAGCATTTCATGTGGCACGTGCCTGCTTTATAACAGCATGTTTTCTAAACACAAGGAGAGGATGGACAAGAAAGTGGCGGACCTTGCTCGGGATATTGCTAAGGTGGAGGTGCCGCTGTACAGGCGCCACCTTGATGTGGTTGTGGCCTGTGAAGATGAGGAAGACGACGACGTTGATATCCCTTTAATATCCATTTACTTCCGTTAGGAAAATACTTGTTGGGCTAGAGTGTGAGCGATTCTGTTGTCTGATACAGTGTAACATTTATTTGAGTAAAATATCCAACTGAACTGTTACGGAAATTTGGAGTGTTACAAGCATCATCTTGTACCTTTCTTCCTCTCATTCTTTTCTTAATTCTTTTCTTTCCGAAGCTACTAGTTGGATAGAAAGTGTTGGCTGGACTCTCTGCATTTGCTGTTTATTGTTTGTAGGTATCATATTGTTCTGATAATTTAAGCTTACATTTTCCTTGCTTCTTCTAGTAGCCTAATCGTTAGTCCAAGGTGAGGTGTGGCATGACAAATTAAACTACTCGGATCATTGACATTGGGCAAGAAATGGACTGTAGAAATGGTCAATCGTACCAATTCAATCAATTGTACATTAATAGTTGTCTGTTGCGGTGGTGGCCAGGATTTGTAAGGTTTGGATTACGCACAGCAACCGATCTACCGTCGTCTGGGGTTTGTGATATTTGCATAGAGGAGAGTCCTTAAAGTCATATCCGAGATGTCCATTATTTTGATCTTTGATCAAACAAGGTTTCCCTTCTTAGTAGTAGGTCAGTGTACCAAACCAAAATGGACGATTGGAAAGAATGGGTTAGTTGACGCGTGGGGCCGGGGCAACAAGAGAGATCGGCTCTGCAGTGTGAGAAAAAAAGGACTGAAATGAAAACCAGTGAACCTATGCCCTACCCCCACTGCAAGTGAGCCATAAGAGTCGCTCTCAAGCCCCCTTGGGGTCCTTGGTTTTCCATGTGGACGACTGACTGATCCACACATTGGTGGGCCCCACTTCTGACACATTCATCTCCAACAAACACCACCGTCCTAGTCTTCCCAGGGTTTAGGCTTTCGTTGCTGGAAAGAAATCTCTCTCTCTCTCTCTCTCTCTCTCTCTCTCTATATTTGAAAGTGAAACGAATCCTTCTGCTCCCGATGGAAATTTCAACAACCACAATCTCCAGGCACTCGTTCTTTCTCTACTCGAAGAATCTCTTGCTGCCTCGTTCGCTTCCTCTTCCTATTAGTCGCCTCAACACCTCTAACATCTCGCTAATCACCGGCTTCCATAACCCTAATTCTAATTCCTTCGTCTTGAGACGTAGACCGTCGTCCATCGCAATGCCCCTCCAAGTCCAATCTTCTGCCCTTGGTATGTATGTGTCATTGTCACACTATTCCTTCCTAACATCTTTTCTCTCTCTCTCTGCCATTTCAATAGCTGTCAGATGAAACAACAACAACAAAAGCCCAATTTCTTGATATTTGGAGAGTTAAAACTCTCTTAGCAGGCACATTTCTGTTAAGCCTTGGTGGAGCTGAGCTAATAGGAAGTCAGTACCAAAATTAATTAATTAATTAAGCTTAGTTTTACTGTATATAATAATCATTTCATGCGGTTGGAATTTATCCTGACAGTGATTATTATTCATATTAGTCCTCAGATTACCTCTCATGCAAATCCACTTGAGGTACCTCTTAGCAAAACATAGCCCTGAATGTGTATTTGTATGTGTATTTGTATGTGTATGTGCTTGTATGTACATATGGAACATAAGACATTATAAAGGATTGTTTGTTTGGCTATACAATAAAAATGATAGTGTGTCCTTGATCGTTCAAAAAAATAAAAATAAGAAGTGGATGATGATAAATTCATGGATACAAGTATCCAATTATCACGGCTTCTTACTCTATGATAGATTCAGGTGCACCTGAGGAAGGACTGGAGGGTTCTGCTGCAGGTTTTGTTGGGGAAAATGATCTGTTGATAGTGGGGCCAGGTGTACTTGGTCGCATAGTTGCAGACAAATGGCGACAGGTATTTCGTGCATGAGTTCATAACTTCAAATGATAGGTTTATCTAATTTACTGAATTGGAATTGAGATTTAGTTGAAGTAGGTTGAGATTTTTGCGCTGCTTCGTAGTAAGTTGAGAGACTTATAAGGATGTGCATACAATTTGCATTAAATTTTTGGACAATGAGTTGTACATGATCCTTTCATAAACACATGATGTATCCACTTTCCAGTGGGCGGCTGTTGGCACAATCCTATACATGATTCTACCCGCTCATTTTGTTTGCGCTTGGTGGTTGGATCCATCTTAGATAGATTCGTTTTAAGTATATTTAATTCAGTTTACCTTCTTTCTTGTCTGGGAACATGTGAACACACATGGAAATTATTTATTGCATTTGCATAAAGGGATTGCTTCAGTTTCTTCCAATCATTTTTTGCCTTTATATTCTTCATTTATTCTGTGTACATTCCTAAGATTATACATTTATAATCTATTTCCCTTGAACAGGAGCATCCTGGTTGCCAAATATCTGGGCTGACAATGACTACAGATCATCACGACGAGTTGATCAAAATTGGTATCAGCCCATCTGTATGGGAATCAAAAGAAGGGTACCAGTTCCCTCATGTTATCTTTTGTGCTCCGCCATCCAGAAGCGTAGATTACCCTGGTGATGTAAGGTACAAAAGGAGGTTGAAGCTTCTTAAATGCAGAAATTAGCCTCTTCATTAGCATGTACCTATTTTGAAACCTCACTGTGATATTTTCTAAATCCAGGATCTACTATGCAGAAAGGAGGTTTTTTTTTATTTTTATTTTTATGAATCTTTACATTACAATCATTCAGTTACTTGCAGACGATTGCTCTCCTACTCAGTTTTTTATATTTATTTTTGTTTTTATGAATCTTTATATTACAGTCATTCAGTTACTTGCAGACAATGCTATACTGTTCCCTTTTTTTTTTAATGTTTGTTCCCTTCTGGTTATGCGATTAGCTCATTTTTATTGATCTGAAATGTAAATGATGCATGAATTTGAACTGTACTCAACTAATGATTGCTTTTGTTAAGCAAAATATCAATGTTTCATCACTGACAAACATAGCAGTGTAAAAATATTTAGCTTCAAAACCTATATTATAATATTCCAATATTCAAGTAAGGTTCAGTACGAATTTTGCAATAACTTGATCTTCATTTGTATTGTAGAGATTTGAAAACTGTTATAATAATGTTATGTCGCAATTCTGCAAACTGTTTCATTAGTCTTAACAAAACATCTTTCAGCTTTAACCAAATTTATTCTGTGAAGCTGATCATGTAGTTTTTTATTATACTTATAATGATATGACGCAATGATCTGGGGAATTAGGTAGTTATTTGAAATCTTGAACAATGTGCAGGCGGGCTGCATCAAGTTGGAATGGTGAAGGTTCTTTCTTGTTTACCTCAAGCTCTGCTGCATATGATTGCAACAACAATGGGTTATGTGATGAGGTTTTACGCACTTACATCTAATATAACACATTGTTATACTGGTAATAACATTGTTTAAATCGCTGTCACGATAACCTGGACATGTCACATGCGATGCTTCATGGCAGTACCAATGTTTTCCAGCCACTACATGACTACAGTCCATCATTGAGTGAATTAGTTTGGAAAAAAATGTACAAAAATATTCAAAAATTTCACAATATTAGGAAAAGCTAGTATCTGATGCTCTTTTCCTTCCCATTGGAGCACGATTCACTAGAGTCATGCAAGGAAGTCCCGTATCACTATTTTACCTTAAGTTGTCGAATCCATTGAAATTTAATTTTTTCCAAGTAATTTAATGTCATTCTAAGCTTGTCTCTTTCTATCTGAAATGATAGCCATATATGATAGATGCATGAGCCTTTTAGGTTGACATTTGATCAGTTGTCTCTATGTGCTTATCCTCCCATCCATTATGAATGCTTCCAATTCCATGTACTACAGCTGGTGATAGTCTTATGTTAGGCCTCACAAAGTAAACCCCATAATCACAACTACACTATAATTGGTACTGTATTACATTTAGACCATGTTTGCCTACATGGTATTGAATTCCTAGGAATCTAGAGTGAAGGAGATTTTATAAAATGAGAATAAAAGATGTGAGGAGTGGAGGGTATAAGGTGTGGGTTTAGATACGACCATCCCTTTTCTAAGATTTGACTTCTAAGGTGATGGTTAGGCACCCATTTCATATCAAACGGGAGATCATTTGATGGCCCTCGGTGGGTCTTTATCTTCTATCCTTCAGTTGTAACTATCTTTAACTATCTTCCCATTAAATATGTCTGGAAATCCCTTGCTCCTAGAGTCAAGGCATTTTGTTGGACTGCCATGGCCAACAGAAGTTCTTTAGCAGATCTATCCCCTAACTTATCATGAGAGAGAGAGAGAGAGAGAGAGAGAGAGAGAGAGATTACCTGAAAGGATATAAGAATTATGAAAAGAAGAAAGGAAACAAAAAGAAAAAAGAAGAGTTTAGGACATATTACTCTAACTGAGGGTACATTAAAAGTGGGTGACATGTATTCCTCATTTACATAACACAAGAAGGAAAATATTAAGGAGGGCAAGGTTCTAACTTCTGAGCTTTGAGTTGATCGATTGTTAGGAATATCTTGTAAGAGGCATGGAAAGAGAGAAGTTGAAGTCTTTTCTTTCTTTCTTTTGAAGGCAAAGGCTCGTCTCAGTCATCGATCGTGACAAATCCCCCCATTGGTCAAATCGTTTTAGGCCAAGAAATATCATGGCCTAACCATTCCCGATCGATGTAGAGATTATACTTACAGTCATCGATTGATAAACCGTCTTAAAAGCCCATGTAAGATTAACATGGATTCCTCTTTCTATGGAAGGCTACACACTAACTTGATGACACATAATCCACCCCCACCTGGTATCTATGGATAAAGTAAAAGGAAAAAACAGGAAGTGCGGATAGTGTAATCCCTTTTGCAAATCTAGCTGGTATTGGCAAATGGTAATTGTAGTAAAGAAAAAATTTTGTCATTAAGGAGGGCATCAATATCATAATTGCTCACCTTCACGGTGCAGTTTCTTTGTAGGCGTTTCAAGGAATTTGATATTGTGTGGTAATGTCATAGTAAAAGACCATTGGTGCTTCTTCTATATTCTAAATGAAGTTGAGGCATTTGAAAAATCTGCAAATGCATGCGTCAACCATGTTCTGTGAGAAGAAAATGAGAAAGTGGACAAATTGGTGAGAATGAGATTAGATCAGGGGATCTTTATCATTGCAAATGGCTTAGTTACTTTTTATTGCTGTTTCCTTTTGACATTAATGCCTTTCCAAACCACTTCATTAGGTGAAATCTCTTTTTATTATCAAAAAAGGATTTTCCTTCAGCCTTAGAAGATAAACCTTTCAGGGTGAAGGTATTTCTCCAAGAGTTGAAGGCTTTTGTTTGGGTGGCTTCTTTTAACAAAATCTCTTGCTCAAGTTTCATGAAAGGAGGCTTAGATTTCCATATTTGGTTAATGTTTTCCCTTCGGCGGACCCTTTCACCATGTCACTCATTTGAGCTGTGGGTGATACATATGTTTGTATTGAAAAAGATGGGGGATGGATGATCGAAAGGAAAAAAGAAAAGCTTAAATTCTACGGCGAGTGGGGTCATATATTATTTGGCATTTGGATTTTGGAAAGAATAGAATAGATGTGTGTTCGAGGGAAAGTAATTGGTGGATGATATGATCTTTAGAGTTTGATCAGGGCATGGTTAATTGGTCATATATCACTAAGGATTTCTTCCGCGTATATGTTTGGGTTCCTTCACTGGGATGCACATTTCTTGTGGTGCTGTTTTCGTTCTTCTACTTATAACAGTGAGGAATTTATGGGAAACATCCCTGTAGGACCCCGTATGTCCTACCAAGACCCAACATTACGTTGGACATGGGAGGGGTCCTCTGGACCCAGTTCGGATTTTTTTTATTTTTTATTTTTTATTTTTTTGGGATGGTCGATATCGACCGTCACAGAAAGAATCAAACCAGTGTAACCATTCATCTTCTTATTCTTCTTCTTCTTCTTGTCCTTCTCTTTCTCCTTCTTTCTTCTTCTCTTTTGTTCCAGTTTCAATGACTCACCGTCTCTACCTCATAGTTCTTCTTCCCTGTGAAAATCCTCAACGTTTCCCATCAAGAGATTACAAGTAACAAGAACCAACCAAAACCAAACAAGTTCTCATCTCCTTTTATCAAGCTTTCATTTCTTTCATAAATGAAACTAATATCCACTCATACTCCAACCTCAATATATATAAAGTATATGAACTTATGAACTATCAATTTCACTATATTTGAACCCAAATCCCTTCGCTTGGGATTCCTCCATTTACCACGAATAAAAGATGTTGGTGTTATGATCTTCGGCCTCAAATTCGAATCCATGTAAGAAGGCGAAAACGACTCCAAGCTTAGCTCCGTCGGGTACTAACCCTAATCCCCTTCAACCCCCCTCTTTTTTCCCAAAAGCAAGAACTTTCTAACCCTAAATCGGGCTCCAAACAAAACCCATTTCTTAGATTCATCCCTTTTCACAATCATGGATCTCAGGCTCCAACTAATCCTCCACCTTTCCTCTTAAACGATCATCTTTAAGCTTTTACTACTAGCCACTGTACCGGCTGCCATTCGTTGGAGATTCGTTCGATTTTGTGTATTCTGGGGCGTTGCATGCGGTTTCAGGTGAAAGTGGTTGATATCGACCATTTTTGTCAATACAGAACAATTTAAGTGACAGGCAGTAGCTTCTGTCTTCAGTGAAAATGGCTGCTATTGACCATATGGAATGGTCGATATCGACCATTTCTATCAGTACATAACAATTTAACTTGGAAGGCAGTAACTTCTGTCTTCAGTGAAAATAGTCGATGTCGACCATATCGCAAAAAAAAAAAAAAAAAAAGGAAGGAAAGGCCACATGAGGACCCCTCCCGTGTCCAATGTGATATTGGGTCCCAGTAGATCATATGAGTTTCTACGGGGGCTTTTCCCGTAAATTTCTCTATAACAATTGGTTTAAAAAATAAAAAAAGGTTGTCTCACATATAAAAGAAAAGAAAAAGGAAAAATAATTTCCTCATTATTTCATGGCAATTCTAAGTAAGTTTTTATCAGAAGTTGAACTTTTAATAACTACAAATATGGCTCCATCAATCTTTGAGTTTTTTATTCCAAAGTGGCTAAATAAATTGACCTTTTTTTCTTTGTTTTATTTAACTTATTTGTAGTAGTATCATGAGGTTTCAATTAGGATTCTGGTCATGGCCATGCAGGACTCTCCAATTGTACCAGTTGGGCGAAGCCCTCAAACAGATGTCCTTCTAAAAGCAGAAAATGCAGTGCTGGAGGTTGGGGGTTGTGTTCTTAGACTGGCAGGGCTTTACATATCCTCCCTTGTGTCTTTTTCAAAAAAAATTGTTTCTTTTATCTATTCATAGCTGGAAACTGTAGCAAGTCATGTCAAAATTTATTTTAATGGTGTTTCTCTCCCCTTAGCTGTTTCTCACAAGTCAGACAGAGGTGCCCATGTCTATTGGTTGAAGAAAGGGATTGTTGATGCACGACCGGATCATATACTCAATCTCATTCATTATGAGGTTATAGCTACCAGTCCCTTTTCTTTTATCCTCATTGACAATGCTCAAATTATATTGTTTCGTGTTCTGTCTGATTGTGCAATGTCTATGGATGCGTCCCCGGTAGTTGAGTTATCTTGGTCTATAAACCAATAGTGTTGTTTGAAGTTCTATGACTTTCACCATTTCATTTTCACCAACATCATTTTCTTCTTTCGACTTGTTGCATAACAGGATGCTGCATCCCTCGTGGTTGCAATTTTGAAGAAGAAGTTTCGTGGAAGGATCTTCCTGGGCTGTGACAATCAGCCTTTATCCAGGTTCTCTGAGCCAGCTACACTTTCTCCCTCATTAGTCTAAATTTTCAGTTTGATGATAAAATTAAGTCGTAGCAACCAAGAATGTACATGAATAAACATGTAGTTATATTACACATGTATATTCTATATATGGATGAAGTGCTTCATTCTCAACACCTGTCCGAACTTGAATGTTGATGAAAATTGGAAGACACATGTTGCAGACCTACAGGGGGTTTGTTGGGAGTAACCTTTTCCTTTGATTGTGGGACATGGTTTTTTGTGATGTTTTTTTTCATGATTGACTTTCAGGTTTTGATATTCTTTGAGGTTGGTGGTAATGGATACTGTACCTGTTAATTAAAAAATGAAAAAAAAAGAAACCACAGTTTACAATGCTATAGGTGGGAAGTTCAAAAAAGTTTGATTCCTTCCGTGGAGCACGATCTATTGTCAAACACCCAATGAAATCCTATCTAAGATAGAGGCCAATGGAAAGTGAGCCCATTTGTTTGAAGTCAAACCAAGTGGTGTCAGTGCCCATCACCACACAATTTTCTTTAA
This sequence comes from Persea americana, assembly GCA_029852735.1. Classification (NCBI taxonomy): domain Eukaryota; kingdom Viridiplantae; phylum Streptophyta; class Magnoliopsida; order Laurales; family Lauraceae; genus Persea; species Persea americana. Next base: position 39,289,851 of record CM056817.1, read on the forward strand.
AAAAAGGGGAAAACAGTAGGATTTATCAACAGATGAATTTCTCCGAGGGTGTTTAAAATAGGATAACTGCCCACTTTCCATAACCATGAATTTAAAAAAAAAAAAAAAAAAAAAAAAAGAACAGTGATCAATGCTGAAATTTTCACCAAGGGCGTTTAAAATTGGATTATATGGTTTGCTTTCGGTCATATGGATGTTCTTTCTGCAGCATAAACCTCTCTTCTTCTGCACTCCACCCACATGCACACAACCCCTATGTATGTTTGTCTGTGTAGAACTGTGTAGGAGACACCTGTATTCCCAATTGGAGTTAAATTACATCAAGGGTCCACATTGAGCTCCTATTTATTTGTCTTAGATATGGACAAGTTAATGGTAGATATCCAACTGTAGTTCCCTTAAGTATGTTGATTGTTGATGCTGCGGTACTCTTCTCCACTCCACCCACATGCACACAACCCTATGTATGTTTGTCTGTCTAGAAATGTGTAGGAGACTCCTGTATTCCCAATTGGAGTTAAATTACATTAAGGGTCCACATTGAGCTCCTATTTATTTGTCTTAGTTATGGACAAGTTAATGGTAGATATCCAACTGTAGTTCCTTCAAGTATGTTGATTGTTGATGCTGTGGTACTCAGTAGTGGTACAAGAAAGCAATCAAAAAGCTTTGGAGAAAGGCTCTTAACCCAAATGGATTGAAAATCAAGCATGTCAAAAGTAGAAAATAAGGAGTACAAGTTCAGTGGATATGGGAGTAGGGATGACAAGTTGGTAAAAATTAAAAATAGTCTCGTACCAGAATGTTATAGATTTAGGTGCTTTGGAGCAGCTATTGAGCAAAACAGAGGATTTAGGTCAGATACAGCAAATAAAATTAGTGTTGGACGGGCAGAGTAGAGACGACTGAGTGGCTTGTTTTGTGGTTGTCATTTGTCAACTCCCACTTTGACTGAAGCGGCATTTTTACAAGACATGAGTTAGACCTGCTATGTTACAACAAATTGAATGTTGGACAATAAAGAAAGCTACATGCAACACAGATGGACATAATAAGAGGGGCATGTGGAGTTACAAGAAAGGGTAAAATTAGGAATAAGCTCATATGAAGAAAATTAGGAATAGCATATATGAATAAACTTACTGGTACCTCCAGTAAAGGAGAAATTCAAGGATTTAAAATGGTATAGACACATTCAAAGAAGATCCGCAGCCCCTGTACGATGTATTTGAAGGGTTACTTGTTCAAGGAAATAGGAAAAGAGGGAGATTAAAGATCTTAATTGAGTTAGTTAGAGAAGACATGATGGAATGTGGAGTTACTGAGAACATGGGTCCAAATAGGGTTGAGTAGGAAAGTAGAACATGAATTCTATTTTTACAACCCTATTTAAAGCCGAGTTCCCTGGAACTCTTTAATCTAGTAAAATTTTGGAGCCCACTAGTATGTGTGCCCATCAAATAGTGGGTGGGATAGGTCTATGCATTGCCAAAGGTTGGCTAAAATTAAGGGAAATTTGGTTGTCCTTATCTCCTGACGTGAGGGCCTTAAAGTTGGATAACGTTATGTCATAGGTAATGTGCATGTTTTTGTTATCCAATCCAATGGAAACATTTGGACAAGTGTAAACTTGGGTGAGTGCCAATCCACATGGGCTTGCTAAAGGGGTAGCGAGTGTGATGGGGTTGGTTTGATCATAGGTGGACCCTAGTGGCTGGACTGCTTTTAGCTTAAAAGAGGTCCTGCCTCTCTGGGTAATGCTGCTGCGTTCCCTCTTTTTGTTCCTTAAATTACTCTCAGTTGCAGCATATATCATTCTTTTCCTATTTAAGGAGGCTTTTCTTCAATCATGTTGCTCGCTGCAGGCAGGACTTAATGGAGTTGGTAAATAGGAGTGGAAAATTCAGCAAGAAGTTTGAGGGTTTTACAGGTATGCTCTTCCCTGTTGTTTTAAGAAAGAAACTAGGACTACATTTTTTTATTTTTTTTGTGCCTTCACATGACATCGTGAAGCTTTAACCTTGGAGAACTTATATATTCCTTGCCCTGAGGACATGCTTTGTATCCTCTGGCCTAAGAATTTGGGTCCCATGGTCGATCCAAATTCCAAACTATTTTTGTTATAGGGCCCCAAAGTGAACAATTAGATTGGTGGTTTGCTATTAGATGGTTAAAAGAACATGTCGATGGTATGCACTCATTCACTGGATAAAAAGGTAATTTTTGGATTTTGACTGCTACCCAACCACAACTGGCACTGGTTTTGACTTTTGAACATGATTTATCTACATTAAGACTGATTCGGTTAATGATCAAAATCATCAATGATACTTTCTTTTTGCTTTTCTTTCTCCAATATTGTGAAGCTTTAAGCCTGAGATGTATATACTTCCATGTGCAGGCACTGCTGATTCATTGGGGAAGAGTTTAAATAACTCAAAAACTCGTGCAGAAATTGGATGGGAGCCGAAATATTCGAGTTTTGTACAATTCCTTGGACTTTCAGAATAGGTGTGGCCTGCTTTCTTTATTTTCTATTTCTTTTATAGTCGAGGAAAACAAGAAAGCCAATTTGGTTTTTTGCTATCTGAGCAACATCATACAATGTTAAACTGCTGTACGTCTGGCTGGGCTGCGCTACTGATCTTTTCTTTTTGCAGTTTCCTTTTTGTTAGAAAAAAAAAAAAAAAACCTGGCTATTTGTTGATGGAGCAGCTATTGTGCAGTTCTTGCAAAATGCTGCAGAGGTATTCAAGTATTTGCATAAATCATCCAGATCTTCAGACTCCTAACAGTAACTCTAATCTCCCTCTAAAAATGATTTTTTAAATTAGGCTCTTCATCTTCTTAAACCCCGAAACGAGACTTAAAAAAAAAAAAAAGGACTCAGAATTCAACTCTTAAGTTTTGTTGGGCATCTAGTGATTTTATCATTTGGTCTTGATGAGCATCTATGGATTCTGGTTTCTTTCATCTTTTGGTGAAATAGTCTTTTCAAACACAGATCAAAGCATCAAAAGTAATGGCTTTCTATTTCTTTCTTTCTTTTTTCTTAACAAAGATCTTTTTTCCCTAAATTTTGCTGGGGGTTACATAGGACTTTTAACATTTCCTGGTATCACCTTCTCAAGAAGGAAATGAAAATGCTTGAGTGGAGGTCATTGCTTTTTGTAAATGTTGTCATCCCTACAACCATAATAAGTGCACTTTTTTTTTAAATTCATGTAGACTCTCTAATTTATGCATCATTTCTTGGATCAGCAAAAGTTGGATTGATTGGAAACCTGTTGCCATTGTTGTTGTCATCATCAACATCATCATGGCTTTATCCAATTAATTTGAGGTCAGCTTAAGGAATTTTTGTACTAAGGAGTTAAGGACATGAAGAGTGTGGTTACTGTCAAACTTGACCCACCAGGCCATCACTTTCCTTCCACAGAATGAGTGCCAGATATTTTGAAACTATCACGCCATTCCTACATGTTCAATATTGCAATTTATGGGCAATAAATCATTCGATGTTCAGCTTAAAGTTACCATATGTGCTATTATTCATGGCTCATCATCAGAGGGTTAGTCTATTAATTAGGGGTTGGCTAAAGGACTTCATCGTTATCACTATCACCATGAAAGCCTTGTCCCAACTATGTTCAGGTCAAATGCATGAATTATGTTTCTCCATTCTAATCTTTCATGAGCCTAATCTTCAAATAAGTTGCACGTCTTCATATCCAGTTTTAGAGTAGGCCATGTACTTTAAAATTTGATTTTAACTATATAAAGTGCCAAAGTGCAGTGTCTAGAAATATTACATTTCTTGTGTTAGGTTTAAACAAAAATATTTATAATTTTTAAACTTACATATATTTTGAAGTAATTTATATCCTAGTTTTATTAGTTTATTTTGTAAGAGAATCTTTTGATAATATCTTGAGAAAGACTGAAAATTTTGGCTCGTAATTTTCCAAGTTCAAGAAATTGTTGAAACGTGCCTGTAGATCACTGAATTATAGTTTGTCCTGCTGTTATTGGATATAGCTGATTGCTTATACTAAGCATTTTCTTATTAAATCTCCAACAGTGATATGAAAAGATAAGAGAGGAATGTTCTTTTACAGTAGACAGAACTTTGGATTTAGCATGACAGGAACCCACCCTTTGCTTGATGGAAACGCAGGTATCATATGATGCCATATTTCTATAGCCTTTGATCAAATCCCACTCCATCCAAGATGATATACACCATTGAATTGATCATACATAGTAACCATGATTATATGCTTACATGTAAATCCAATGGCATATATAAATCTTTACGATCGAAGTGAAATGCGAGCGAGTGTGTATAGGTCATACATTAAAAGATGTGTGATATAGCGAAGGCGGGGCGGCTCACACAGGATAATCAGGTATTTAGCTGCTGTAGCATATGTCCATTCTAAAAAGGATCTTATCTGGGGGCGACCTTTATTACAGAGAACTAGTGTGATGTTTCTTTTCAGTGCCTCGTGGAGAGACCTATGCTTGGGCCTGACCAACTCTCTCTTTTTTTTATGACCTTGACCCCATGTTAATATTATATCGTGGTGTATGAAAGACAGACCATTGATTGCAAAAAAAAAAGTCGTTGGATTGTGAAGAATGAGCACTAAAATAAAATCTTGGGAAGATGGTGAGACTTGATCATATTTCTATGTGACAGTTCACATGGTAATGTCTTCTTGCTGATGGGTGTTGATCTGAAATTCTAGTGACAGTTGGAATACTTGACAAGTTGACCGACTCATTTAGTTTTGATGGAAGGCCAAGTCAAATATAGGGTAAACTCGGCTGAATCACATATAAATAATTAATGCTTAAGGTTTGGAGCCAGCAATTTAAAAATGATCGATTAAAATGTAATAAATTTACTAATTTGAATTTTTATTTTTTTATTTTTGATACATGTAAATAAATGTATATCTAAGTTTTACAAGTATTTGATCAATTTTTAAATATTTTTAGAAAAGACGTCTCTCCTGAGTTCGATGAGCTGTCTCTCTGAGTCAATTTTTTAGAGTTAAACGAGTCGAATTCGAGTCAGGAGTGTTCCAACCTTGAATCTAATGAGCCAATTGATTGAGACTATTTGGCCCTTTGGGGCTGGTTTGGAAAGCCGTTTTTTTTTTTTTTTTTTCCCTCTCTCTCGTTCTTTCACCATCCTTTTCGAGGCCATAAGTGAAGATCCTGGCTGTATGTTAAATACTGAGCTGTATTCTCCGTTTTCATTCATGGGTCAATCCAACTGTATTTATTACTCTAATAGGTAGTCATATATCATCGGTGAGTGATATGAATGGATTGGATCAACTCGAGTGGGCCCCACATGAATCAACACAAGGTGATGGAATGGACTTGGGATATTTTGCAGTCAGTCAACAACTTGCACATTCTACACGGCAGAGCCCACCAACATTTGAATTCCATGGCCTACCCTGTTGAAAACTCAACATCAAGTTAGAAAGAAATCAGCCAATAATAACTACTCTGAATTAACCCAATCTTCTAATCCTAGAAAGTCATTCTCAAGTCCATTTTCCTACTTCTGAAACCTCCCAACATTCAAATTGAAGATGGGAATCTCCTCTATAAATTCCCCATCAGACTCTGGGCTCTCTGGCAAAACACCTGCCTTAGAAAGTTGGGTCTACCATGGGGCATGCCTGTTGCTCATTTCCTGATGAAGGTCCAGACACCAGGGGATTTCTCATGGTTCTGGTCATTGCTCTAGTGCTTCTGATGATCTGCACCTCGCCGCGCCGCCGCTATGTTGTATATCGTTTGTGCTGAAATTGGTCAGATTTGGAATTTTATCTCCTCTTATTTTCCCTAGTTATGTATTAATAATCCTGAGCATGTATTGGCTTTCTACCCATTTTGATTTCTGGTTGCTAGTGAGAATGGTGAATGAATTATAAATAGTTGCTAGATGAAGGGGAGACTGAAGCTCCCTCCAGAAGGTTTTTGCTTTTATGCTTGGTGTGGGTAGGCTTTCTTAGCCGCAGCATCATAAAATATCATTTTATTAGTCCTGTAAATACTTTGTAATTGTGATCTCTTCCGGGGTCAAAATGATACTAATAAAGAAGTGAATTGGCATCAGTTCAACTAAAGGTCTTTTATGTTGTTATGTCCCCAGGATGGATTGTTTTGGATTGTTTTTCTGCTCAAATTTAGAGTGTGTGTGTGTAACAAGAGAATTTTGCAGTCCATAGATTTTTTTTTTTGGAATAAAGCTGAGTATGGAATCTATTTTAGGGTCCAGGAGAAATTTACATTTGGACCCGGATCTACGCATATAGGATCTAGAACATTTAGATCCATTTCCATATCCTTGTATGTTCCGACCCAGAAAGATCAGGGTCGGAACATATTCTTTCCATATTCTTTCTTTCTTTTTCTTAACAAAGATCTTTTTTCCCTAAATTTTACTGGGTGTTACATTGGACTTCAACATTTCCTAGTATCACCTTCTCAAGAAGAAGGAAAAGAAAATGCTTGAGTGGAGGTCACTGCTTTTTGTAAATGTTGTCATCCCTACAACCATAATAAGTGCACCTTTTTTTTTAAATTCATGTAGACTCTCTAATTTATGCATCATTTCTTGGATCAGCAAAAGTTGGATTGATTGGAAACCTGTCGCCAATGTCATTGTCATCATGACATCATCAACATCATCATGGCTTTATCCAATTAATTTGAGGTCAGCTTAAGGAATTTTTGTACCAAGGAGTAAGGAAATGAATAGTGTGGTTACTGTCAAACTTGACCCACCAGGCCATCACTTTCCTTCCACAGAATGAGTGCCAGATATTTTGAAACCATCACGCCATTCCTACATGTTCAATATTGCAATTTATGGGCAATACATCATTCGATGTTCAGCTTAAAGTTACCATATGTTCTATTATTCATGGCTCATCGTCAGAGGGTTAGTCTATTAATTAGGGGTTGGCTAAAGGACTTCATCGTCATCACTATCACCATGAAAGCCTTATCCCAACTATGTTTGGATCATATATGAATTATGTTTCTCCATTCTAATCTTTCATGAGCCTAATCCTTAAATAAATTGCACATCTTCGTATCCATTTTTAGAGTAGGCCTTGTACTTTAAAAATTGATTTTAACTATATAAAGTGCCAAAGTGCAGTGTCTAGAAATATTACATTTCTTGTATTAGGTTTAAACAAAAATATTTATAATTTTTGAACTTTGGATTTAGCACGACAGGAACCCACCCTTTGCTTGATGCAACCGCATGTATCATATGATGTCATATTTCTATAGCCTTTCATCAAATCCTACTCCATTCAAAATGATATGCACCATTGAATTGATCATACGTAGTAAACACGATTATATGCTTACCTATAAATCCAATGGCATATATAAATCTTTACAATCGAAGTGAAATGCGGGCGAGTGTGTATAGTTCATACATTAAAAGATGTGTGATATCGCAAAGGCGGGGCCCACACAGGTTAATCAGGTATTTAGCTGCTGTAGCATATGTCCATTCTAAAAAGGATCTTATCTGGGGGCGACCTTTATTACAGAGAACTAGTGTGATGTCTCTTTTCAATGCCTCGTGGAGAGACCTATGCTTGGGCCTGACCCACTCCCTCTTTTTTTTTCCTTTTTATTGTTAAAGACCTTGAACCCATGTTAATATTATATCGTGGTGTATGAAAGACAGACCATTGATTGCAAAGAAAAATGTCGTTGGATTGTGAAGAATGGGGTTGATCATATTCCTATATGAGAGTTCACATGGTATGGTCTTCTTGCTGGTGGTTGTTGATCTGGAATTCTATTGTCGGTTGGAATACTTGACAAGTTGACCGGCTCCTTTAGCTTTGATAGAAGTTCAAGTCAAATATAGGGTAAACTCGGCCAAATCATATATATAAATAATTAATGCTAAAGGTTTGGAGTTAGTAATTTAAAATTGATCGATTAAAATGTAAAAAATTTACTAATTTGCATTTTTTTAATTTTTGATACATGTAAATAAATGTATATCTAAGTTTTACAAGTATTTGATCAATTTTTAAATATTTTTAGAAAAGATGTCTCTCCTGAGTTCGATGAGTTCTCTCTTTTGTTCAATTTTTTAGAGTAAAACGTGCCGAATTCGAGCCAGGAGTGTTCCAACCTTGAACCTAATGAGCCATTTGATTGCAACTTTTTGACCCTTTGGGCCTGGTTTGGAAAGCCCTTTTTTTTTTCGCTCTTTCACCATCCTTTTCTAGGCCACAAGCGAAGATCCTGGCTGTATGTTAAATACGGAGCTGTATTCTCCGTTTTCATTCATGGGTCAATCCAATTGTATTTATTACTCTAATAGGTAGTCATATATCATCGGTGAGTGATATGAATGGATTGGATCAACTCGAATGAGCCCCACAAGAATCAACACAAGGTGATGGAATGGACTTGGTATATTTTGCAGTCAGTCAACAACTTGCACATTCTACACGGCAGAGCCCACCAACATTTGAATTCCATGGCCTACCCTGTTGAAAACTCAACATCAAGTTAGAAAGAAATCAGCCAATAATAACTACTCTGAATTAACCCAATCTTCTAATCCTAGAAAGTCATTCTCAAGTCCATTTTCCTACTTCTGAAACCTCCCAACATTCAAATTGAAGATGGGAATCTATCCCCTCTATAAATTCCCCATCAGACTCTGGGCTCAATGGCAAAATACCTGCCTTAGAAAGTTGGGTCTCCCATGGGGCATAGCTGTTGCTCAAGTCCTGATGAAGGAGGTCTGGACACCATGGGATTTCTCATGGCTCTGGTTATTGCTCTAGTGCTTATGGTGATCTGCACCTCGCCGCGCCGCCGCTATGTTGTATATCGTTTGTGCTGAAATTGGTCAGATTTGGAATTTTATCTCCTCTTATTTTCCCTAGTTATGTATTAATAATCCTGAGCATGTATTGGCTTTCTACCCATTTTGATTTCTGGTTGCTAGTGAGAATGGTGAATGAATTATAAATAGTTGCTAGATGAAGGGGAGACTGAAGCTCCCTCCAGAAGGTTTTTGCTTTTATGCTTGGTGTGGGTAGGCTTTCTTAGCCGCAGCTTCATAAAATATCATTTTATTAGTCCTGTAAATACTTTGTAATTGTGATCTCTTCCGGCGTCAAAATGATACTAATAAAGAAGTGAATTGGCATCAGTTCAACTAAAGGTCTTTTATGTTGTTATGTCCCCAGGATGGATTGTTTTGGATTGTTTTTCTGCTCAAATTTAGAGTGTGTTTGTGTAACAAGAGAATTTTGCAGTCCATAGGTTTTTTTTTTTTGGAATAAAGCTGAGTATGGAATCTATTTTAGGGTCCAGGAGACATTTACATTTGGACCCGGATCTACGCATATAGGATCTAGAACATTTAGATCCATTTCCAGATCCTTGTATGTTCCGACCCAGGAAGATCAGGGTTTAGGATGATTACGTTCATATTACACATATTCAAGACATATATAAGTTTTAAGGTCCTACATAGCATGAATTTTATTCATATTTGAGAGTCTATTTAGCTTTAATCATATATCATTTTACAGTCCCACATGTATATTTAAAATTTTATTTTGAAAGCCTTTTGGTCCAAGTATATTAATGTACTCGACAACTTATTTTAGATCCAGATCCAAAACCGGTTACATTTTCAAGTTAATGCCAGATCAGAATACAACCATAGGTTTCATGTATATATAGAATTTTTTTAACTCAGCCAAGGGGATTAGGACCCAAGAGAGAGCCCACACATATACCGAAAGATAGCCTGCGTCGCTTTCACAAATGCACTGTTTAGTCACTATTTGACACTATCCAAGAGTCATTGTTCACTCATTAAGTCAACAATTTAACTATTCAGTTACGGTTTGACACTATTCAATAGTCATTGTTCACCCATCAAGCTGACAAATCACCATTCACCGGTCAACTGTTCATGCATGAAAAGCATTTTGGTTTCTGTTCAAATAGTGCCCCAATCACTATCAATAAAGAAAAATGAAGCTAGATGATAAGAATCCAGATTTCAAATGCGTTCACATCCGGAACAATAATGCAGCCACATGTAGCCTCAATAATTCACCGACTTCAAGTCTCTTCAGGTCTGCAATAGTTTTGTAAATTTTGTCAATAAAAGGGACTGCCAGCCCTCTTGTCTAGGCATAAGTAGTTTAGAGCAAGACTTGAGTTTCCAAATTCTCTAACTCTTGCAGTTTGTTTAGTAGGTCCTCCTTAGTGTGTTTCGAGTAGCCGTCCCCCGAAAGAGATAGCGTACCCAGAATTCGGACCCTGGACAGGCAGGTGAGAACTGCGGCCACTTACCAGTGAGGGAAGTGGTCATTCTCACAGTAGATTTCATGTCAAAATGGGATTCAGCCCTGGATGCTGAATCTATACAAACAGATTTGAGTCCAAATCTACTAAGGTTCTGCATCCCTATGCATAGATCTATGCAATTGTTTTTAATACAAGCAAACTGCATGTGCAGTCCAGCTTCATGGGCCCACTTGAGCCTACCTTAGATTGCTTTACCGCCTTTCATTTATCATCCGCTCGATCATCTGGCACTAGCTGAATTTTACAACTATCTCGCCTTCTATTATCCACAGAGTGAATCTCGAGATTCTTTGGTAAATAGATCTTGGAAATTTAGGATTGTTAAATGGAGGGTTAGGATGAACCGGTGGGGCTTGATTTTCTGCCTGAGGCTTATTCATAATGAGAAAACCAAACACATCACCCAACCCTCTCTCCCAATATCATGGATAAACATGCATTTCCCCATGAGTATTTTACCCATGACTACATTTTGCAGTTAGCAGCACAGAGAAAAGAGCTGTCGACTCTTCATCAAGAAATATTGCTCACCAATTGAATGTGGGCCATTGCTCATTCATTTGACAAATTTTTTAACCAAGCCCATTGAGTAAAAGTTCACAGCCCATCCACAGTATTTTTTTTTTTTTCAAGGTAAGGCCCATGTCACATCCACTGTTGGCTTGCATGAAAGACAAAAAGTTTCACAAGCATAGTGTTATCTAACCCAGATTCAAAAAACAAAATATAATTAATCCATACCCAAATATTTCATATATATACTTGTATCATATACCTTTTTGTTAAGGGATCGTACTCTTGATTACATATTATATAATGTAAGTTATGGTCCTGGCATTGGGTATTTGGACCCTCAGCTTGAAACCCTACTCAAACTTGGATGCAAATTTTATTCAGGGTCCATGCAGTGACCCAAACCTGGAACCAAATTAAAACATAGTCCAAATGTTGGACCATAACCCCATTTTTTTGTTATTTGATGTATAGGTGCTCTAAGACCCAACTTTTATCCTGAGGAATTGACATTTAAAAAATTTCTCTAAAACAGTATTATTTTGCCCTCATACTGTGTGATATCTTTGATACTGCATAAAATCAAAATCCCTATAAGATACGGTAATATATTGCAAAATATAAGGACAAAATTATCATTTTGTGTGCCAAGGACAAGTATTATTGTCTCACATGTTGAGACGTCTGGAGTTACAAGCTCTTTGAATCATTTGATCCGATCCCTGTACGATAACTCCCAACCATCCGCACAGGAATGGTGAAACTGTCTCCACTTATTTGCAATAGGCGGAATTGGATGACCAGGTTTTCAGAACAATTGAACAAAATGATTTCAATTAACAAAACCTATTGTTCTCTCATTCCGGGAAGGCATAGGAACTGGCACAGACCGTAATGGGAGGAAAGTCGGACACTATTTTATGCTCAAGTGGTATAACACAAAATGCTCTTGGACATATCAACCAGCAACTTTGTTTCCTCCTCTGATAATATGCCTGCAAATGAATGCCCATCTAAATGTTCCTTGGCCGAGTGATTATGAATGTCACATACGACCTCCAACATCCAATCATCATTTGAGTCTAACCTTTTGCCCTTTAATGCGAAAGGGCATCCACATTTTTTGGAACCTATTTGTTTGATCATTTTTCGCTTCTGGCCATGTTCATGCTTATGTTGTCCGCTTCTCTCGCATGCAAGGAACACTCTAGCTTTGACACCTAGCGGCATTTGAAACCTTTATGACAATGACAAAACCGTCTTTTCTTCCTACACCACGAGCCCAACTAATCAACAAATCCCGACTATAAAATATCTACAACAAACAAATTTATTATGAATTTAGTAACGAACAATTGTAATTTGAGTAATAAATTCACAGTAGGTCTTACCTCTTGAGTTATAAATTCACTGGTATAATCCATGACAAAGTTCGATCCAACCTGACTTTCCTATATAGAGACCTGCAGAAGAAATGTTCGGAGTCAAACTTCCGAATTACATACTGTTTGGATACATAGCTCTGAACTAACCTAAAATGTTCAAAACTTCAAAGCCGAACATATTGAATATGTTCATACTTCAATATCCGAAAAAGTCATTTTGTTTGGACTTAAAGATCCGGACAGAATAATTTTGTTCGGACCTGAAATACCGTACATATCAGGAACTCTACTCACTCCCAGGCGAGAAAAATTTTACAAAAATGGCAAAAGATACAAAAAAATAACATAGAAACGAACCTTTCCACTGCTACTCTGGTTGAAATGCACCATTTCATTGTTCTTTATTCCTTCATTGCACTAGAAAGATCTAATGAAAAAAATTAAATTAAGTGCAAGAAGAAGGAAAGATGAAGGAGATGGAGGAAAATGAGTTGGCTAAGAATAGAAAATGGAGGAAGATGAGTTGCCCAAAACAACAATGAAGTGGAGAATGTGGAGAGTGAGAAGTGGAGAGTTAGATGGGTGGGAGTATTTTTAGGGAAGAAGATGAGTTGTGTGTGAAAAGAAAATATTTTTTGAGTTTTAGTGGGAGATTGGATATCTTGGTCATTTCATAAAGGGGTTAAAATGTATTAAAAAAAGTTAAATTCCTTGTGTGGGAAAAATATTATTGTGTGCCGGTAACAAATCCCATATTTTAAATGTCACCACCACCGCTGCAAGAGTCACATACACAAAACAACCAAAAGTGACTATAAATGACCATACAAAGAAAACCCATTGTTTAATGAGGCCCCCTATCCTCAGCTCAAGCTGAGGATAAGGGCATCAGCTCAATGGCATGGAGCCCACCTGAGGGCCCACATGGGAATGGGGATTGGGGGGATTTGGGGGCCCTCCTCGGAACCTCTTATCTACAAAAAATCAGCCTTAAAGATAATTTCTATCATCTCCATCTGGGACACAAAATTTTTACAGTGTACAATGCATTTGGATGGATGTCACTCGATCCAACGGTCCAGTTTAATCTAACGGGGCCAAATTTTTGTGACCCTCAAAATGAAGTTACGTTGGCACGGTGGTCTCATGAAAGTGGGCCTGACATTGATCAGCCACTGTGCTTTGGGAACCCATTGGATCTTGACCATCAAGGGCAGGTGATGATGGAAAGTGGTGAAGATAGGATAGTCTTTGGCTCTCTGCTACCCTATTGGCTGTTTGATAAACCATATTTCAATTCTTGACAGGAGAGACAGTGGACACACAACAACCACAAATGACCAAAGACAGGCCCATACAAAGAAAACCCACTCAACAATGTAAACGAGCAGCCTGTCTGGATAATTCACTTGCAAAGTGAATAGAAGGGTAATTAAGAGATGAGAAAAGGCGATGAGTCATGTAAGAAAATATCATATTTTAAAAATCACCTTTTCAAACAAAAATAATATAAAAGTGATTTTCTCATTCCACTAAATGACAAAAAATATTCTTCTTTTTATCCCAAAAATGTAAAGGTGTGTGTGTATATATATATATATATATATTTATATTCTCATTCCACTCTAGGAGGTCAAAAGGCACCGTCTTAAGCCACAAAATAACAAAAAAAAATTAGAGGTGGATTTTGAAATTTAGTACTTTTTTGTTTGACCCCTTTCCTTTTCACGTCTCTTAATTTGAAACTTGACTTCAATTCATTCTACAAGTGAATTACCCAAAACAGGCGTGCATTGGTCTGATGATAGTGGCCCTAAAGTTGATCAATGGCTAAGAAACCTGCCACCCCATTGGCTGAGCATTCTGATAAACCATGTCAATTCTTGACAGGAGAGCCATCCCTTTCCACCTATAGGGAGTACATGCGACACAAAACAACCACAAACGGCAAAAGGCGACCATACAAAGAAAACCCATCGTACAATTTAAGCCCAAAACCCTTACACTGAACTATCTCTCCCAGCTATAAGGGTGGGAACCTGCCCTCGGATGGGGGTAGTAGAGCTAGGGTGGAGTGTGGAGCGGTTAGTAAACTTTGGGTGAGGTGAGAGAGCCCTCGGGTGAGGGGAAAGTTGCATGTCTACGGTTCAAACCCTAGAGAGCCAAGTGAGAATTGACGCTTATTACCCCTAAGGTAAGAGGCCGTCCTCCCTTAAAATAAAGTTACTTTGACGCAGTGGTCCGGTGATTGTGGCCCTAATGCTGATCTGTGGGAAACCATTGGATCTTGACCACCCGGGGCAGGTGATGATTGAAAGTGGTTAAGATAGGATAGTCTAACCTAGATAAGAAATCTGCCACCCCATTGGCTGAACGATCCAGTATTTGATAAACCATATTTCAATTCTTGTACAGGAGAGATCACTTTCCTCCAGAGGTAACCAGGGATTAGGCAAGAAAGGGAGTACGCTAGAAACAAGTTACACAACTACAAACGACCAAAGACAACGTTGGCGCAGTGGTCTGATGATAGTGGCCCCAATGCAGCTATGCTTTGGGAACCCATTGGATCTTGGACCACCAGGGGCAGGAGATGATGGAAAGTGCTGGAGATGGGATAGTTTAGCTTGGATAAAAATCCGCCACCCTATTGACTGAGTGTCCCAGCAACCATATTTCAATTCTTGACAGGAGAGCCATTGCTTTCGTCAAGTATCCAGGGATGAGGCCTTCTGGATGGAAGCGACGAAGATCCAGGCGTCTCCTTCAAGGCTTCAACCTGGAGATTAAAGATCCCCTTGTCTTGACATAAGGTGAGGTGAGGCCTTTTTGGCAAGAACCTATTTCCATCCTTGAAAGAGTGGGAGTGGGGACTTTCTGCAACTTCTCTAACATCGTAACCTGTTCATTTGTTTGTATTACTAATTACTAATGCTCAAAGTAACAAGTTGAGTGTGCCAGAATAGAGATTGTTTAAAATTCATATATGTCAATTCATCCGTTCATAAGCTCAAGTAGTCACCAGATAGCATGAAACACGCCATCCCTTCTATAAGGATATTCACACTTACCCTTTTATAATTACAAATAAACTTCTCATCACTATAGGATTTTGACACCTACCATTTTTACTTGGACATACCCAAAATTTTAAATAACATTTAGAAGTTGGCGTTTACAAAAAAGTAGTAACTCAATCACTGGCATCTAATTCTAGGAATCTTGTAGACCTTCTAAAAGATGTTCAATTCTGTATTTCATAATAGGCTGACCTGACCGAGTCTTCTTAAACATCTTCTCCCTCAAAACCTTTCGGCGTGCTTCAGCTCTTTCTCTCTCTTCCTTCTTTGCTTGCATGATGGACTCTCTCTCCATCCTTGCCTTCTCTTGTTCCTCCACTTTCTTCTCATACTCTTCTCGAGCACTCTGCAAACTATTTCTGTTCTTGTTCTTGAATTTGTTCTTCATTTTCGTGTTGTTTCTTATTTCGTGATCATCAGTACCACCCTGTAATATCATCAGAAAATGATTATTAAATATTTTAACAGTTAAATCCCATGTCGTATGCCCATCCGCTTGTAGCTCAAGTGGTGAAGCATCTCCCTATCACAAATACAACCGGGATCAATCCTTGGGTCTTTTGGGTAGGGCCTTGAGTCTAGCATGAGGTGGGTGGGGTGTGTGGGCGAGTATACAGGAGTCCAAAAAAAATCTCATGTCGTAAACATAAATGGCGAAAATTAAGAAACAAATGTCAATTGAACGACACATATCAGATAGGACTGTATCACCATCCATAGCAAGAAAGAGCCCTAATCTTTCACAAGTGACTTCAGAGAGAGAGAGAGAGAGAGAAAGAGAGAGAGAGCAGTTGTTCATTGTGCCAAAAAAACTCTTTCTTATTTTCCTTAATGGATTAAGTGCAATCAAACTTTTCATATGATGCAAAATAAGTTAAGGAAATACCATTAAAAAAATAAGTTTAGGAAATTCTACCACAAGCACTGATAATCGAAAACCTCCATTAAGGAAGCATCCCTTCGGATGTAAAAGTGGAGGTGCACAGAACATCTTTTAGGGGTGGGGAGGATTGATCGGGTGGTTGTGTTTAATTACAACTACTAGGTCAAGCACTATTTCGCCACTGCTAACCATGAATGCTTTCTCCATTCTCAGCTTCCTCTGGTGAAATGCAAACAAGAGAATGTGACAAAAGGCCCCTAAGAGCTTACACAGTTAGCCTGATCATTCTCACCCAAACTAGCTCTAAATTAACATTTTAATTTTTAAGATTGGTCCCATCTTTAAAATAACCTGTAAATAAGCAGCCGAACCTCTGGGAACTGTGCAGGAGAAGTATGATTCTCCGATTCACATAGTTGCTTTAGTGACTTCTTGTAGTTGCTTACACATTTCGCATTTTTGTAGAACTCCCTCTGCTTTTCTGGAACAATAGAAAACATGGTTATCACTAGAGTGGCAAAAGTCAATTAAGGTAATGTGATTAGATTATCACACTAACATGACTAAATGCGAAAGCATCTTTTGTAAAGCTGAATGTGGCATTTAAATGAATAAAAGGAATGCTGGAGACACACATCATATAGTGGTTACAGTAAATCATTTTTGTCATATAATCAGTTTAAAGATCAGCATGATTCTCCATTTTCAAAAACAAAAAAAGATCAGCATGATTCTTGTACCTAAACATCAAATCAGCATGATTTTTCTATCAGTATCAATCAGCGTGATTCTTGTACCATGGTTCACCTATGGTAGACTCTTCTGGGTTAGGGCGCCAACCCAAGCTAACTTCGCCACATGTATGGTGGAAAAGAGTTTCCATGGGTACTATAGTTATCATGTTTCAGTGATACCTATTTGTAGCTTCTCCTTCAGATCAACTTTGAAATATTTTAGAATTGCATCTAGTACATGGAAATTGTTTTGTTTAAATTTCATCACCACTGTTGTCCATAGTTACAAAATTTGTACCATCTCAAAATGCAACTAGACTCTTCAAGGATTTCACCATTCAAATGCTAACAAAGGCCCATTGTACTATAAGTTTGGCCCATCCATGACCCAACTGCAAAGCCCATCTCATTGTAGACCAGTCAAGCTTGTACAGCACTACATACAAAAATAGGAGATTTGATAGATTGATACTATTCAAACTTGTACGGCACTACATACTAAAATAGGATATTTGATAGATTGTAATTGTAGCCCAAATGGGGCATCTCCGATCTATAAATACAATGGTGGATGTGCCAAACTTATAGTACAATGGACCTTTGTTAACATCAAATTCATTGGAACTATCATAAATTGATAAATGATATTTTTTTTTAACAAGTGAATGCATTCTCTTGTAAGAATTGAGCATTTTTTTTAAAATTTAAAATACAAGAGAATTCTATACAATAAAAGCATATACCTAAAAGTAAAGAATCAGAATAACAGAGCGCACAAAAGTCATGGCAAAAAAGTCAAACTCTCAAACAACTCACTCAATCTACACCTGACTTGGCTAACAAAACCTCCACTTCATTTGTCAATTTTTTTGTACGAGCAAATTCAATAAGGAAACAACCTCGCAGATACCATTTGAATAAGTGAAATGGCTGATATGATAAATATTTTCCATTTCAAAACAAAAAAAAAAAAAAAAAAACTCACAGATATCACAGCAAAGGCAAAATACTATGAATCAAAATTCCTATTCTTAGTTCATCCTGACGCATTTGATGACTCCCGTCAGATTATTATTGTATGTACTGCGTATTTTCACCTTTATTGTATCAAATAATGTATATAATGGTCTTTCTGTGTACAATATTATATAATGATTTATATAAAATGTATTTTGTTATGAGGAAATTGGTCAAAGAGGTTATATTGGCAACTTCATAGACCACTGATTCAATATATAAGCTTTGACAAGTCAATTCATGGATGAATACATACTAGAAGAGGATGCACTATAATGACTTAGTTGAACTCGGGCAATGAGTCGTGCACATTGAACCAAACTGTATCGAACTAGATATTTAAAATTTTCATTAAAGTCAGTGAAACCATACTAAATTGGGTAGTGAAAAAAATTAAATAAACCTAACAAATGAATTGGTGACCTATCACAGATACAAAATTGTGAATGAGAAAAATCTGAATATGACTCATTCAAATTGCAAACCAGTTAACCATTCTGTGAACCAGTCTATGTTTCCACAAAACATGCGGCAAGTAAATTAATACTGGTGCAGTTCCTTCCGACCAAGATTACTTTCCATTTCCAGCTCAATTGAAAAGTTGTTAGGACTCTCAAATTTCAGGCAGACATTACCAAACAAAAGGGTTCATCCAAACCCACAAGAACGAAGATTGCCTAGTTCTATCAAACTCAAATTCAGAGAAAATTAACTGTTTCAGTAAACACTTTCTTCGAAAAAACAACAGCTTTTCCTATTTGATTCTTAATCAGAACCTGTTTGGTAATCTTCTTCTCAGTCTCCTTAAATAAAAAACCAGTCTTTTTAATCGAAGCTAGTTACAATCATTACATCAGAGATCGGAATCATTCAATCAAAGATGGGTTTTGCTGGAAATGGGTTTTTTGAGGTGATTAAGCAGTTAAAATCACTTACTGATAATAGCGGGATTGTAATCAGTTCTCTTGGTTTTGGCATTGGTGAAGGCCTCCAACGAGAGGCCTTTGCCGCCCAAACGCTGCCTATTTCGCTTTCTTCTGTCAATATTGTACGTGTTCACGGTCGATTCGCCTTCGCTTCTTCCATTGAAATCGTTGGTTTGGTGCTGCAGTGGCCGCTTCTTCATATCTCAAAGGAGGAGGCTGGCTGATTGGAGACGGAAACGAAACCCTAGCTTTCTAGGAGAGGAATTATGTAGATCGCAATGCTCATGTGGGTCCCAGTAGAAGATTATTTGCACAAGGGCACGTTTGGTTGTAAGAATTTTGAAAATTGAGATGGAGCGAATTTCAAATTTGCAAATGCTATCTCAAAGTGAAATTTGCACGTTTTAATATTATATTAAATTACTATATTAAGAATATGTTGTATATAATTTGTTTAATAATATTATGAAAGTTTTGTTTGAGAAGTATGAGAATTATATAATCGGATTTATTCATATGAGAAACATATAGGACTTTCGGTGGGGACCAACTGTGGGTCTCATTTGGGGATGGGACTGGTTTGACCCAAACGCTATGCCCCTAACCCCTTCATCCATAGTCCACAAGTTTAATTGCTTCATACTTAAAAGAAGATTCAACTCTCGATCCAACAATTTAGTCGATTCGGATGTTTGCCAATCCTTAGGATCAGTAATTATCAGGGGATCCCTGTTTGTGAATGGTTTGGATTGGTTGCTATGGGGGCCCCACCAACAGTTTTCAGGGAAGTATGGTGAGAATTCTCACCTGAATATTTCCGTTATATAATTTACAATGTTGGTTCGGCTTTTATTGTATGTGGCACTCTATTACCGTCGAATATGGGGCCTACCTATAGAAATTACCACATGGTACCCACCTTTTAAAATTAGATCACGAGACCAATAGTTATAACATTTACAATGTGGCCCAACCTTTATAGGAATTATAGTGTAGGGTCACTTTTATTAATGTAAACATGGGGCTCACCTTTAAAAATTACAACGTCATACGTAACACACACTTTAAAATTTTGAACATGAGGATCACATTCATAAGATTTATAAT
This sequence comes from Persea americana, assembly GCA_029852735.1. Lineage (NCBI taxonomy): Eukaryota > Viridiplantae > Streptophyta > Magnoliopsida > Laurales > Lauraceae > Persea > Persea americana. The sequence goes on from CM056817.1 coordinate 39,309,903, forward strand.
GTGGGTCCACCTTTTGTGATCGTGACCATGTGACCCGCTTTTAGGAATTAGAAAGTGGATCCATCTTTTTGTGGACACAGGACCCACCTTTAGAAATTAGAACATGAGGGCGTATTCATAGGATTTACAATGTGACCCACATTTATCAGAATTATAATGTAGGGTCATCTTTTAATTGATTGTGAACATGGGACTCACCTTTAAAATTTACAACGCGATCCCCACCTTTAGAAATTAGAATATAAGACAGCATTCATAGGATTCATAATGTGGGCCTACTCACACTTTTAAGATATACATCGTGGCTAAACCTTTTGTGATTGTAACTATATGACCCACCTTTAAGAATTATAAAATTGTGCCACCCTTTATGTGATTTTGGACACTAGGCCCACCTTTAAAAATTACAATATTGTCATACCCGCCTTTAGATATTAGAACATTTGGCTTTATAATGTGGTTCAACCATTATAAAAATTATAGTATGAGCCCACATTTTGTGACCGTGGCCATGTGACTCATCTATAGGAATTCCAAAGTGAGGTCACCTTCTTTAAAATTATGAACGCGGGGCCTACCTTCAAGATAAGTGAGAGGATTTAGGCCTTTAAATGACATTTTAAAAAACGCGAGATATAAGTAGGAAACAACTGTATTAACAAGTTGTTTCATAATTTTTTTTTTTAATTCCAAACTTTCCTATGCACTTACCACACATGTTTGCGGTAAAGGGAGGATGCCAAACGGACCCTAGAATGCTAGGATTCTTGGAGCTCAAATGTTGAAAGCGGCATTTCATATGGGTTAGTATCGAAATTCAAAATTCCATGAACATGCTTGGAATGCTAGGGACATGTAGGGCATGTTTGGAAGGCCCATTTCTGCAGAAAACACATTGGTTTTCTGCGGAAATGGGGTTTTTTGTGTGTTTGGTGCAGATAAATCTGTGGAAATGGGTTTCTTGCCAGGTCAGCTTTTTCTTTACCAAGAGAGGAAATGGAATTCTGATGGTGGGGTATGGGAATTTCGTTTCTGCAGAAAAGTAAACCCCCCTTTATAAGCATCATTTCTGAACCTTTTTTCCCAGCTACTCCATCTTCTGGTGAAAACCCTAGCAGCCTTTCACCCAGCGACTCCAACGTCTTCTCCTTCCTCGCCTTCGAGCTGAAAGGGCTGCCTTCATCTGGGTAACCACTCTCTCATCCTTTCCTTCTCTGTCTCAATCTCATCTCACTTCCCCATTCTCTTTCTCTCTCTCTTTCCATTTCTCCCTTTGCACAGTGCTCTGCGTTCACAAGAAAAAAAGATTTGGTAAATAAACAGCAATCTGTCATTGATAAGAAAAATAGTTGTGTTGCCATATGTCATTCTAGTTCATATGCCACCCACCTCAAATACCAAGTGATATAGAAGATCATCAATATGTCAGCATATTCAAACCCTCTGCAATTTTTGGAAAAATCTAAAACACACCTCGTGGACAATGGAATTAGCAGCATTGCCAAGAAAATGTAATGGCCCAAACTGCTGGTCGTTCAAGTATTTTCTAAGCAAGGTATTCATCTATTTGACAATGGATTTGAGATAGAAGATAAGCTGGAAGCTACATTGAGTGGGAGGATTTGCAATGTTTATCAAACATGTTTTTCTCTATCTTATTTGGGTTTGGTATGGGATTTGGCCCACAGTAGGTCTCTCTTCATTTGGGTTTGTTATGGCATTTGGCCCACAGTAGGTCTCTCTCAATGTTTGAATTTTAATGTATTAAAAAACAAGGTAGTGATGCCTGCTGTGGGTTGACTCTGGGCTTCACTCTCTCAATGTTTGGATTTTAATGTATTAAAAAACAATGGTAGCATGAACAATGCAGAAAATATTTTCAACCGAATTAGCAATTATATCACACCACTTTAGCTTATGGTGGAAAGAAAGTACATTTTGGACCTGTAATTATTTGAATCCAATCTACATATAACTAAAACAGGGAGAGTAGGGATTTTCCAAATCTTTCTTTGGCTTCCTTGTCAAAAGCGTCATCTCCCAGATACATGTAGACATAAGCCCTGCATAGCAGCTTACTCTCCACCTTGTTGATAATCTCATCCTTATCTGCAAAAATGAATACTCTAATCATTGCTTTCCTTTCAAAATAGAGTTCTAATTATATGATTATCAAACTTAGGGTTATAGGCTTTGATTCCACATCTGGGCCCCATAGTTTGGTGAACCATACGAGGTTTTGCCCCATGTAGAAACACCATGTAGTAAAAACTAGCCCAGATGGAAAGATAAGAATGATCCAGTATTTTGGGCCAGCTATTTCTTTGGTCCACAAACCACATGGGCCACACATATAAAAAATGGAAGTTGAAAGGGTTGATCTAACTTTTTTTTTTCTGGTATGGAACATAGGACATGGATTTTAATTATATATTATCATAGACTTAGATTTGTTTAATCTCAAATGTGTATGCAATGTAGGGTCAATAGTTTTTGCTAACGGAAAGAACTTATAACCCATGTTAATACGAAAGGACTTCTAGATTTTCAGTGGGCATAAGGATTTGTTTAAACTAAACTCAATGAAGAGACCAATGTTTTTATAAAACAAAAGTATCTTTTTTAAGGTGAAATACTAATTTGCATATTTGACATATTATATATTCTCGTCCTCGGTAAAATTTGTAGGAATGGAATCGCAAAATACAAATGATAATTTCGCCCCCCTTCCAAAAAATCTGAAATGGACACCACTTCAAGATGACACGCTCATCCAACTTATGCTTGATCAATGTGAAGAGGGACGCAACATAAAAGGAGGTTTCACTTGTAAAGGGTGGAATTTATTGACAAAGGAAATGAAGACTCAATATGGTGACTTTTTTAGTAAGGATAAACTGAAAAATAGGTTTAAAACATTGAAGAAGACGTATGCAGATCTGAAAGCAATGTTGGACCTTAGTGGATTTGGTTGGGATGATGCAAGAAAAATGGTCACTGCTGAGCCTCAAGTTTGGAAGGAATATGTGGCGGTGAGTCAATTCAAACGTCTAATTTTCAATAGTTCATGTTTATGTGGTGAAAGATAATTTGGACAGAAGCTTGAGCTATTTTTAATCACTTGCAGGCACATCCTAAGGCAGCTCATTATAAGAACAAGACCTTCCTTGATTGGGCTTCACTGGCCATCATCTTTGGTGATAGTGTTGCTGATGGTAGAGATGGGTTTGCCAGCAATGATCCGGAACCTATAGAAACGGTGGTTGAAGAAGAGACACAACCTAATGATATGGATAACGCGTATGAAGATAATGCATATGAGGATATTGATGCGTCCATAGGCACCAATAGGAGGCAACGCCAAATGAGTACTGCAATGACTTCTCGTCATGTAGTAAGAAACCGACCCAATATGGGTCAAGCATTGATTAGTGCAGTGGAAACAATAGCAAATGCCATGTCTGATTATGCAAACAAAAGAGCTAAAGAGCGTCCGGATATGGACAAGTGTATTGAAGCACTTCGTGATCTTCGACTTCCGAATCTTATATACTTTAAAGCACTGAACGTGATAGAAATTGAAAGGAAGGCATAATTCTTTTTAGCGTTGCCTCCTGGTGATCGCAAACCATGGATGCTAGGTCAACTTGGAATAGAGATCAACTTGGATTAGAGTGATGGTGGGAACTATGTTTTGAAGTTGAAGTGATGAAGCACTTATGTTTTGCCCAAGTTAGTTGTCAAAAAAAGTTAGATGTCAAAACATGGCAATTTTTTGGGGTACTTCTTTTTTGGCCATGTTTTTATTATGTTTGCAACATGGCAATAAACAGTGGATATGTATTTAGCGTATGGATGGCATACAAATATGCCAATTTTTTGTACTCTCCCAGAGAGAACTTTTCAACTATGAATATGCATGAACTTTGTTTCCATGAGTGCTATTTCTTTTTTGCTATATATTTTGCTTTATATGGTTGATATGCACTAAGAGGATGACATACAATTCTATATTGGTATATTATTTTTGTGTTATTGCAGATTCTATTTTGTTACGAAATGGATGAGGATATGGAGTTCTTTTTCTTTTGTGCCCAGACTGTGGCTCTTATATGTGTGCTTGGGTACTATTATTCTTATGGCCAAAGAGATAGAGTTCACAACTCTATCTTAAGCGGTGAATCATTTGTGGATGAGTTATTGAATGGGCATGATCGCAATTGCTTTGATTTATTACGAGTCAACAAGGGATGCTATGTTAATCTCTCAAATGAGTTAAGGCAAAGAAGTCTATTAGCCGACTCACGAAATGTTACAGTTGAGGAGCAGCTTGCTATTTTTTTATTCACAATAGCTCACAATGAGTGTAATCGAGTTATGCAGAATCGATTCTAACACTCCGGCAAGACTATTAGTAGGTACTTCAACAAGGTGTTAAGTGCAATTTTGAAGCTTTGTCCTCATTATATTAAGCCTGTGGGAAGTGAGACTCCTCCAGAAATTGCTACGAACCCAATCTTCAACCCCTACTTCAAGGTAATTTAATTGTTACTTACATGTACTCGATTTCTTACAATGGGTTTAACATAGCTGTGTTTTTTCTTTTAGGATTGTGTTGGAGCAATCGATGGCACACACATACCTGCATGGGTTTGTTTGGAAGATCAGGTGCGTTACTGAAACAGAAAGGGGTTCCTCTCACAAAATGTCATGGCTGTTGTATCCTTTGATATGAGATTTCAATACGTATTTGCTGGGTGGGAAGGGTCAGCGTCTGACTCTAAAATACTACAAGATGCATTGTGGAGACGACCATATAATAGGCTTCAAGTCCCAACAGGTAAATTCCAATTCACTTCTTCTAGAAATAAGGAATATTTTATCTTTGTGTGGTAAATTTATAGAGTACATTTATTTGTAGGAAAATATTATTTGGTGGATGCGGGTTATGCAAACACCCGCTGGTTTATTGCACCATATCGGGGAGTGCGTTATCATCTCAAAGAGTGGTCAACCACACAAGCACCACAAACACCCAAGGAACTCTATAATTTACGACATTCTAAATTAGAAAATGTAGTGGAGCGTACTTTTGCAGTATTGAAGCAACGCTTTCCCATCCTACAGATAGCACCGCGATATCCTCTCAAGACACAAGCGAAGATAGTTGTTGCTTGTTGCTTCATGCACAACTACATCAAACAATGGAACTATAATGATGAGATGGAGGAGGAGCATGCAGAAGAGATGGATGTTGATGAAGACATGAACGTTGAGGATGAAACGAAAGTTGGATCAGTTTCGAGTGATGCGGACACTTGATTTGCGTGTGAACTACGAGACACAATTGCTCAACAGATGTGGGATGGGAATTAATTTATTATAATGTTTAGTGTTAAGACCATGAGTGGTAACTCTATGTTAAGTATTTTCCTTCCTTTAAGTAATGTAGTTTGTTTATGATTCTAGACTCATGACATCTGACTAAGTTGCCTTAACTATGTTGTGGTGAGCCTTTTCAATTGTGGATGTCATTTTATTTCTAACATGGTCTATATTTGGATGGCAATGGATGTACTCATAGTTGAATGGATATGTGTGTGTATGGATATTGATTTGGTGTGTTACCAATTGTTGTACCCATTTATGGTTATTATTCAAGTTTCAAAGGGCATAAGTAGGTGTTCTTACAACTTACAGCTCGAGTTTCATGTAGTTGTTGAATAATGTGCATAGTGCAGTGAATCATTTCAGTTCTAGTTCCTGTCACGACCCGGGCCCGAGATTAGGGTTACCACGGCCAAACCCCGAGTCGCGATTACCATACTTACTCCCGTAAACCTCGCATCACCGAAGTCAATACGAGATTCACAAGGGATCTTACATATATCTGTCAAATGTACATTTTTGCGGAAATATATACATACATTAACATCCAACTTTAACATGTACAAGTCATTTACATAAAGTAAAGTTTACTTACACATCTCATTTCATATTTAAATCAACCATGCATATTTAAATACAATGCATGTGATTACTATTTACATTAAAATGAATCTATTCAAAATGTTCACAAAACTTGCTAAACTGGTCGCCTCCGATTTACATCCACTCATTCAATCCTCCTGGAGGAACCGGATTGGTCTCATCCGTTGGCGGCGCGGTCTCTGAACCACTGGAACGGGCAACTTGGCCTGTAATGTCATCAATAACACTGTGAACACGACGGTTCAACAATGTATACACAATTCTATGATAATCATATGTTTAGCAATTTTAAACAATTTATATCAATTCAATTCAATTCAATTCAATTCACTTCAATGCATATAGTTCTTCACTGAATGAAGCATTCAATTCATGTAGTTCTCCCCTAAAGGGAGCATTCAATTCATTATGTATACTTTATCAAGTATCTTTTCGTTGTCCTCTGGCATAAGCGGAAGGGCACACCATTCACGACCCAGCCTTTAAAAGACTCATTTCATTTTATTATTACTCACTTTATTAAGTGGCTTTTCAAATGTGTGGGATTTACCAGTGTCTTGATCAGAGATCAGCGGCATCACCACGGAGCTCCGGAACGCTCCATCTACTGCAGCAGACTTAATATTTAATTCATTACAGTGTTTGTTCACTTCAGTTCTTTTCTTTTCATTTCATTGCATTTCATTTCATTAATTCAACACATTATTCAATGGTAGCTCGACAAGGAGCATAACAGTAGTAGACGAGAGAGGACAAGCCAACTCAAGTCATAAACAATTAAAATTTCCTAAAACAACATTCGGGTGAAACGTTCATTATGCAATGTAGGTGTTATTTTAAATGACATCACTTTTTAGTGAAATTTACATTCACATAAGTTTAGCTAACACCCATGAAGGTTTAGGAAAAATATCAGAAATCAATTCTGATATCCCCTCAATTTCGGTCACCTCGTCGGTTACCTAACGGTTAGCCGAATTACGGATTTCGGCTGACTGAATCATATTCGGTCAGCTTTCCAGAATCTCTCAAATTACAGGACAATTTGCTCAATTCGGTCACCTATTCGGTCACCTACTCGGCTGACCGAAATTCAAATTTCGGTTAGTCGAGTTTCTCTCGGTCACCCTTCGGTCCGTTTTCCAGAAGCTTAACTTCTGATGGAAAAACCCTGATAAGATTTTCGGTTACCTTGCGGCCAACCCTCGGCTAGCCGAACTATGTCGGTCAGCTTACGGTCAGGGGTCGGTCAGCCCGTCGGCTGACCTAACTGCGCCCAGAAGTTCAGAAATTTCTGAACCGAATTTTCTGGAATTGAACTCCTTGAGTTCTAACAAGTCTATTAACATCTAAAATCAATAGAATTGAGTACACTTGTCTTGTTTGGAGAGTAATCAACAAGGACCTCCTTTTCTAGCTTGAAGTTGATATGAATTCCTCAAGCTAAACCTTCTTTTGAACCTAAAACCCAAATCAATCCATAAACGGAACTCCAATGAGTTCTTTACACTAAAAACCATTCCACACCACTAAGAAGAGTTGAAAAACTCTACAAACAATCTAAATCACTTACTTGTAGTCTCCTAAATGAATTCTTGCACTTGTCTCAAGCTTCCAACTTCAAGAAAACAAGGAACAAGATGGAGAAGATGATGGTGAGGATGGAGTTCCTCTTCAACAACTTGTCAAGCCTCCAATTCACCACTCAATGAAGAGAAATTAGAAGAAGAAAAAAGAAGAGAAAGAAAGAGAGAGAGAGAGAGATTGGCTAGAAGATAAGAGAATAAACTCATTTGAGTTCATCTCTATCTAAATAAGCCCATTTTTGCATTTTAGCCCCTCTCCTTTCCACTATTTACAATTTGAGTCAAATGAATGGTCATTTGAACCAATTCACGCCGAATGGAATCGCTACAATTACGAAAGTTAACGTACTCCTCGAGATATACGTGTGAGTATCAAGAGTTTCCGTATTCGACGAAATACGCGTAATTTGTATTTGCGAAAAAGTCCTTGTATTACTCGATTTGGCCTAAAACCATGCCAATTCATTCACATCATTCACTACTCTTTTCTTTGACCATTTGAGCCAAATTCTATATCAATTCAGCCATTAATCAACATTAATTCAATAAGACATGTTGATTTAACATTAATCCCGACTAAGTAAAGTTAATCATAATTAACTCGGAACAGGGTGTTACAGTTCCTTACTTCTTATGTTTTGTTTGTTTGTTAATTTAAAGTCTACCCCATTATTTATCCAAAGATTCTCGATAGTTCTTTTTCAAAAAACAGATTAAGAAAACCAAAACTGAGCTGATGTTTGGAGTAGCAGGGATATTTTGTGCGGACGTGTTGGATTTATAAGAGCAGCAGGGATGGTAACATTTTTCTCCTGTACCTTTTTTCTATTCATCTCAGATCTTTTTTTTTTGTCCATCATAAATTCATAATGACAGCTCTATTGGATGTGTGGGTTTTCTTGTATGACTTCATAACGACAAGCTATCTACTATACCTTTATTTGCTAAGTGCAATTCTGAGATTTGTTTCCAGCTCTTTATGTGGTTCTTAAGCTTTTATTTAGACCAAATATGAGTTGGACCTGAATTCCATTCTATTCCAGTTTCCAGTCTCAAACTACAACTTGAATAACCCAACCTGCAAGTTTATGCAGTCATGGAACTTGAGTTCAGCTGGCCTAGAGTTGCAACCAGACTGTAACACCTGCAGTATATAGAACATGTGACCCTAGTTTCACATGGCACCTTCCAACTGCAAAGAGAGAAAAAGTAGTTTGCTTTTTTTACAGTGTCACATTACTTTCATTCATTACATTATTAAAAACACCAAGTGCCATACAGGTTTGAATGTAGTTGTTTATTATTATTATCTTTTTTTTTTAAAGGATGTTGGTGTTATGATCTATTTCATTGTCTTGTAATATGTCGTATGTCCCGTTAATGAGAAATGAAATCATGTCATTAGGTGTAATTATAAGTTGTCAATGATGCACTGATGAATGAATCCTAAGGTGTAATTATAGAACTTGTAGGTGATGGCATTGTTGGAGCGAGCTTCAAATTTAGTCTTGCTGTATACTTTGCCATACTGGATGATGTTAGATCCCGGTGCAGATGGGGTCACCCAAGAGACTATCACACTCCTACCTATAGTCTCAAATATTCAATAATCCAAACCCTGAAGAACAGAAAAAGGAAAAAAAAAAAACAATATGAAACAGGAATGGTAAGCTTTTCTTTAGTTGAGCATCATATAATACCATGGCCACATTCAGTGCAGTTTTTTAGTGAACTGATCTGTATACTTGGCCTGGATTTTGCACTTGTGTTCCTGCCTTGAAAATAGAATGGGCTGGCTGATGAAATGCTTTTTACCCCCAAATTTCATGCCTTGTTCTATTACATGTGTTGAACCTTCTTTGTTTCCCTGCACTCTTTGTGGCTTTCTCTTTAAATGTGTTACTCTTTTACAGCTTTACTTATTGTTTTGCTAATGCTTTTGTCCTTTTTTCTGAAAATCTCCAATTACATTTTGTTGTTTTTTAGGGTGATTATTGATTTATCTCTTCAATCCTTATTCTTTAGGTGTGGTTGCTAAACACCAGTTGAGGTTGTGCTTAGGTCAATGCTGCCAGTTCTTTTGAGTCAAATAAGGATTAGATTGTGAATTTGGACCCACTCGATGATGGGACCTACAACATTATCCCAATTGGATGGTTGAAGCCACCCATTTATGTTGGCTTCCATGATTTGAGTTGGGCTTGAACTTCCCTATCAGGTTTGGGTCAGGGTTAAATTGACTACAACCAGACCTGAACCTAGCCCACTGATAACTATACATAAGATGTTTCCAACATTTTTTGTCATGTAGATGTTATATTCATTTTGTGGTTTTCAAATCTTTTATTTTTTCTTGTTCTCAACAACCACGATTTTGATAATTATAGTATGATAGGTTACATTTTCCTTTTCATTTTTCTTTTGGATGACTTTACAAATCTTTGTCATCAGTAAGGAGGCTTTATGGAACTTATGGTGGGGTTCTTTCTGGAGGTGCTGTTAGAGAAAGGTGGTTTTTTCATTATTCTCATAAACTAGCTTTGGCTTTGTTTATTATTCTTGAAGTTCTAGAATCTAAGATACTCTGTTTTAATATGGTGTCTGCAGGATCATCAGAGCCTTTTTGGTTGAAGAACAAAAGATTGTCAAGAAGGTATTGAAGATCCAAAAGGCCAAGGAAAAGCAAGCTGCAAAGAGCTAGAAGAGGAGGGGAGAGACGAGAGACAGGCTAAAGCCTGAGTTTTTTTCCTTTCTTTTTGTTTCTTTTTAATTTGGTAATGGATTTTGACTGGATGATGACGAAATGTGCGATGGGCATGGTAATACATTTTAGCTCTTTCTAAAGGGCATTAATATTTTCTTGCATTGGTTTGGATCTGATTAACGCCTTTTTCAGTCAGATCATTTGTTCTTTGGTAGTACTGGTTTAGTTTTTTCTTCTATCAACCAACGACTTCAGTCTTGGCAAATATTTCTTGTAAAAAAGGATGGATTGGAGGAGTGACTTCTGAGTGCCTCTTGCTTGTTTCACTTTCACATTGTGACTGCTTCTGAGCAATGCAGGGAGGATTTGTTCTCTTGTTATCTTCTGTGATATATACAACCCTTCGGAGAGGCCGTGTATTAGAGCACTGTCACAAATGTGAGGGTTTTTCCCCCTTTGGAACATGTCCATAAAACGACTAGTGATGGGCCCTGTGATTGGCAAGAAGCAATATAGACTATTCATCTATTGAAAAATGTGAAGGAGACCATCCACTGTTGTTTTATTCTCTACGTCCAAGCCTATTGTTTTACTTGCGCTCTTTGCAGTGTTCTTTTACCACCAAGGACAAGGCATTTTATGGTGCAATTTCCCCTAAAACTAAAGTTGATTTTGAGGATTAACCTTCTACAAAAAGCCATATTTGATTGATGACTACATTTTTCTTGCAAATTGTAACATCTTAAATTCTGATATTTGTGTCATTTGCCGCAACTTTGCCAAAACTATAGACCACCAATTTCTAACATGTCTTTTTAGATAAAAGAATCTGGAATACCATTCGATCAACTAGAACATTAACAAAGAAACCCCCACCACATATAACACAGTTTCTCAATGGTTCTGGATGCCTGAATCTGTTTTGAATATGGCCATTACATGAAATGAAGGCTTGAAGTTATGCCTGCAAGAGGTGTTCAGCAACATGCACAAACAGAAGTGTGAACATGCCCATAGAAGTGTGAACATGCCCATTAATTCACATACTTTCATGGACCCACATGCCCATTTATTTTGTCCTAAATTTCTTATAATCCATGATTTTATACATAGAAGTGTAAACGAATGAGTAAATAGAAAGTAAATTACAAATGATAATACCATTGTAGTTTTATTTTTTTTCCTTAGAAAATTACCGCACCAAACAATAAATTCTGGTTTTCCGTAAGGAATTCACAGCCGCACCAAACAACATTAGCACCAATTCATAAAAGAAAAACTTTTTGCACTAAATATAATTTTTTGAGTTCCACGGAAACACTTTTCAAAAGTATTTGAAACCCATGGATTTTGCTGATGTGGCAATTTTCAAGTTCCACGGAAATTACATTTATACAAACTTGCCCGTAAGAAAAACTATCAGAAATCGCAAGTACACCAATTTCTTAGTCGCAATAACGACTAACCAAACAAGTTCGTAAGGGCACGTTCTTGGTGTAGGCCTGGATCGCCCCTCACGAATATTTTCAAAATTTACTCTTTGTATAATTAATTGTTTATGAAACCTACATAATTAATGAATATGAAACATGACCATATAAAAATAGTCAATCTCACCAAATCCACCATATTAAAAGGACATTTATTTTGATTGGTTCTCATTCTCATCAAGAGGCCTCCTTCTAACCCCGTGGTTTCTATGAGTGGAAGCCTCATTGAATCTAGACTCATTTTAACTTGTGATTCCTCTTAATTCAACCCGCGAAGAATCCAGACTCATTGAAGTGCGTAATTGGAGTCCAATCATTGTAGAATGGAACCTCGCAATGATGCTTACCTATTGAAAACCTGAACTCCTCAAAATGAGCGCCCTCTAGGTAATTGTCTTTGAATTAATTCCACCTAAGATTGAGCATATAATTAATAATGTAATTAATGAAGTTGGTTGGGACTTTTATGAAAAAATTACTCTCAAATCCAAATGGTGAATTAGGGTGTGCACGTTTTTTTTTTCTTTCAATAAAAAACTTCCCCTCTTGGCGTTTGGTCCTTTTCAAGCATTGTTTGAACAAATTAAAGACTAAATTAAAGAAGACTCCTTACAGTCTCAGGCCAGGCCAGGCCAGGCCAGACCAGACCTGTGGCATTTTTATCAGCTAATCCTATCCCAGCCCTAATACCTTATATCCTTAATACTTCTGACATATGCTTCTTTGCGAAGCAACAATCAGAAGGTGATATCGGAGACAGAGAATTGTACATGTACATATGTGAAGATCAAGAAGGAACCAAATGGAGACGAAGACGGTCTCTATCTCTCTCTACATATACATATAAGCAATCGCAGCTCAGCAGCTGTGTTCATACGCTGGTAATCTTTCTTTCTCTCTCTCTCTGCAGACCCCTCTCGCACGCCTTTCTTTGGATGATATAATGGCTTCGCGGGTGATGTTTTTTAAGGAATTCGAGGAAGAGTCAGATGATAAAGAGGATTATAACTCTTTGGCCTTCTGAAATCAGCCTTTTTTTTCTTCTCTAGATATGCCGAATTGGGTTTCCCTCCTTTTTTATTCCTTCTTTTTGGGGGTTTAGGATGGTTTTTTTTTTTTTTGGGTTTTTTCGCGATTTCTCCTGTTTTGTTGAAGTGGGTTTTGTTTACCTGCTTGTTCCCGAGATGGGTTTGTTTTGCTTGTTGTTGCAAATGCCAATTTCTGGGTTTTCACGAATTTTGTGATTTGTGTTTTGTTGAGAAGGATGCCATTTTTTTATTTACTATTCATTCTTGTCTGATTGAGATTGTTGTTCATTGAAGGGTTACACTTTCGAGGAACAGCGAAAAGAGGGAGAGCAGTGAAACCATGGTTCCTGGTGGATCATCCAAACGCTTGATATAATTCTGGAAGTGAAGGAATTATGCTTAACTAAAAGAATTGGTAAGTAATGGAAAGCTATCATATTGGATTAGTGGCTGGAAATTATTGTCAACGTCATTGCAGACTCTTGTTATTTTGAGTGAGTACTTATTATTATATTTGTATCACTATCTGCAGGTGGAGTGGAGTTTGGAATGCAAGTTGGGTTGCTATGATATCAGGCATTGGATTTTAAGCATTCCGTTGATCCATCATGAGTGCGGAGCCTTTTAACAAGTACTTCCTCAATATCATGGTTTTCCTTTTTTTTTTTTTTTAGACATAAATTTTCACAGTCAGTTTGCCCTAAAATTGATATATTAGATGGCGATTTGCTTCTTGATACACGTTTTTCATTTTCATTTTTCATTTTTGTTATTGACTGAATGATTTTGGAAATGATAAATACACATGGTTGAATTATTGTGTTCTGGGTTTTGACTAGGTTGGTGAAGCTTGCAGCACGGGCATTTTATGATGACATTACCACCAAGGGTGATAATCAGCCAAAGACTGCAAGGGGCGATAATAGAGGGATGGCTGTAGTTGTTCTCGATTCTCTTACAAGGTCAGTCATTTTTCTTTTTCATGAAGTAATTATCTCCAGATATATTGTTTCATTATAATTCTAGTTTTGAAGTTCTTATTGTGGTTTCATCGGAGAGATGACCAAAAGTAATTTGAGTTTGATAAATAGAATGTCTCAGAATAGACGCCAATGGCTGACTTTGTTAGAGATATGAGGAGTAGGTTAGAGAGTAGGTTAGTGAAGATGAGCTTTAGATATCCGGCTGGCAATCAAACTGAGCCCGCTACGTGTGTCCTTCCCTGATTTGAATTTGAACAAGTCTAGGGTTCCTTCAGGTCATTGTAGATTGGGTAGAGATAGGGGCATTTTGGTAATATTGAGCACTGCTCCCAATGTCAGGCAGCAACTCTCATCATCATCGTTGGTGGAGTTTCATTCCAGTGAGAAGAGCTTCAAGCAAATTTACGTCCAGGGGTTGAATTTGAAGCCACTGGTTGTAGAGAGGGGAATTCTAGCTAAGGTGGTTGAGGTTTAGATTTAAATGTAGAAAGTTTCAAGGGTTAGGTGAAGCAAATGCGGGTTTAGGCCAAAAGAGAGAGTTGTTGGAGATGGAGGATGCAGCATGGGGATTGCTGCATAACGCGGTGGTGAATTACTGCAAGAGTCTGGTGGGGACTGTCGCTGCCAATGACCCTGCCGACAAGGTCCCATTGAATTACGACGAGGTGTTTATCTGGCATTTTGTCCCGTCAGTGCTGGTGTTTCCACTCAATGGGGAGGGCGGGATTTTGAGGACTTTTCTTCTTCATACATTGCAACTGCAGAGCTGGGAGAACTTGTAGACTACTACAGCCCAAGGCAAGGATTGATGCCGGCTAGTTTCAGAGTTAGAACAGTCCCTCTTGAAGGCTGCAATGAAATATTTGAGGAATTTTTGGATCTGGATTTTGGCGAATCAGCCATTAGTCGTATTACATCTATTGATTATGGGCTTTGATGGATTTTCCTCTCGAGAGCTTAGGGAAAGAACTGGTGATTGTGCATTGCAATAAAGAGTTGATGTTCAAACAGGCATAAAAGTTGGTCTTAAGTTTGTGTTTATCTGAAGGGTTTGACAAGTTTCCTTCTCTGTTAGTCACAAATGGCTTTTACATGATAGATTGGCAGATGAGTATTCATGGACACTCTATTGAGACCCAAACATTGTTCTACTCAGCTCTATGGTGCTCCTGTAAGATGATCATCGGCAATAATGGATCCAGAAATCTAGTGTGGGCTATCAATAACAGACTCAGCGAATGCTCATTTCACATCGGAGTATGATTGGGTTGACATGAAGAAAATTAATGAGATATACCATTGTTAGACAGAAGAATGTTCCCATGATGCTATCATCAACTTCAATATCTATCCTGAACAAATTCCTGCATGGCTGGTAGAATGGGTTCCTGATAAAGGAGGGTTTTTTTTCTTTTTTTTGAAAATGATGATAGTGTATTGAAATGCTCTAAAGAAATTGCATAGTATAAGGGATATATACCGGCTCAAAAAACCCCACAACAAAGGGGATGGGCAAACAAACCAAAAAGAGAAAAAAGGGGTACCCAAAAACACGGGCACAAACCCAAAAACAAAACCGGGATCACCCTCCAAAGAGCTAACAAGCAAGCATTACATAGAAACAATCAAGGCAGTTTTAAGAACTCCCTCTTTGGTGAGTTTATCCGCTTCTTGATTAGCCATGTGGTGATAAGATACATTTAACTCCCATGAAAGCTGGACCACCTCCTCAATGATATTTGTGAGGTTCCAAGGAGGATTTGAAGATTGACTTGCCCACTAAATTACGCAATATGAGTCTCCTTCAATAAGTAGCCATTGATGATTGAGGATTGAGCTTTGACGCTTCACGGATGCCCGTTATAAGGGCCAGTAAGTCAGCTTTGTTGCTGGAGCCGAAACCAACCGGGCCTTAGTAAGAAAGAAGAATAGTCCCTTCCGTATCACGAATGACTCCCCCTAAACCAGCGCGGCTGGGGTTTCCACAGGCACTACCATCAAAATTTAGCTTGAGAGCACCTAGAGGGGGAGGACACCATTTAGGGAGAACTCTATTTTGGATAGGATGAGAGAAGACCACTTCCTTCCAATTATGAATAATGGAATTGATGTGTATGCCTTTGAAAAGAGGAGTAAAGGAGACCCAACTAGTCACTAAATGTTTTGACTCTTTCCACTAATATACTCACATCTGAAGACCTACCTTCAAAGCACCTCAAGTTCCTCTCTTTCCAAATGGACCGAATGACTGCCAAGAATGAGACATTCCACATTGTCCTTCCCCTTATGAACCCCACACCTAACCTCCAAAACTCAAATAGGGAGGGAAGAGAGTTGGGGATGTGAGTAGAGATGTGAAACCATCCAATGGTTGACCTCCATAGGTACTGAGCTATTGGACAATTTAACAACAAGTGATCAATAGATTCCTCACCCAAGCACTAACAATGATAAGTCCCCGGCGTCTAAGATTGTCACTATTAGACTACGCCCGTCCACCCAAAAGCCACTGCCCTGGGGCGGGGGGTGGTTTGATGCTCCAAAGACTTGGCCAATTAATATGCGTGACCACCACCCCCTCGCCAGAGAGGCAAAAAAAAAAAGAAAAAAAAAGATGCAACCAAGAACGTTTCCATCTGTTGTGGGCATCCAAATTCTTCTATCTTTTCCATCAGTAGGGATGAAAACTTCTCCAATCATATTCAACAAAGAGCGGAATTGAAATTTCTCCACCTCATTTAAGTTTCTTCTGAAGACAAGCCCCCAGCTAACACAATCTCCTCTCCTCTCCATATAGTCAATAACTTTGGCTTCTTGATTACTAGCACAATTAAACAATTCTGGAAAAGTAGATGCCAAAGGACGATCCCCACCCACAAATCTGTCCAAAAGTAGAGTTAATCCCCTTTGCCCACTTTGAATCTCACTTGCCTTAAGAAGCACTCCTTAGCAGTTAGGATCCCTCTCCACCAAGCGGAGAATTGCAGAAGAGGATCTTGGATTAGCCAACCATCGCTAGAAATGTCTTACTTGTAGAAGATGACTTGCTTCCACAAACAATGAGAATCATCTCCTATTCTCCACAGTTATTTGCCTAGTCCTGATAAAGGAGGTTATCTGATAGGTAATTTTCAACAAGCTCGCATGGATTTTAGATTCTTCTCGCTCTGCAATCTCTAGGCTGTAGTTTCGTCTTTGGCTACTCCAAGACGAGCTCAGAGTATTGTCAATCTCATTGATGCAAAATGGGATGATCTGACAAGAGAGATGCCTCTCCAACCTACTCTCCAATCTATTCCTAATATCCGTAACATACTTTAACTGTTTCTCCTTTTCCTCTGAATATTTTGGTCCACATTAGCTACACCCAAAAACCCAAACTTCCTATAACTAAACTATAGGTTTAAGAAAACAAGCTGTAGCTCCATGTAAGACCTTTCCTTGTTTATGTTATAAGAGTGTATCTTCACAGTTTTTTTCTAATCTGAATCCTTGTGCATTACACATGCAAGCGAAAACCATGTAAGTGGCTTTCAGTATGAATGTCCAGAATCAAATTGCAGACGGCGTTGCTACGAATTTCTATGATGTATCATCTGAAATGGCCAAAGTTCTGTTCTAGAAGAGCTTGGTCTAATACTCAAATGTAAAAATTCACCTTTGATTAATTCATATATGCTTGGACACACAGCTATCTTCAATTCTTCACTCACAAAATCTATATCAAACCAGCTAAAATGGTCCTTTTGACTTGTCAATTGTCATATGCTTGGTTTATTTTGTTTCAAATACCATTGTTGTTGTCATCATCGGAGCCTTATCCCATCTATCTGGGGGCCTAGTTTTCTTCTTATAGTTGTGTACCACAGATCCTAACATGCTTCTTTCAGGTACTTCATCCTAAGACTTTTCCGGCCACCAACAAGTTCCTGTAGCACAGTTAGAAGGTGCTCATTGTGTCAACCATGAGGTTTTGGGTTTGAATCATGTTACCATTAGCAGCAAAAAAAAAAGGAACTTTCTTGGGCACCCCTTTCTGTGACCTTTTCCCATCTATGATTATAGTTCAATTTATGTGTATTGATGTAATTGGCTTGGTTTGGTTGGGATCCACGGTGGGACCAAATCCAAATGCAAATTTAGTATTCTGAAGTGAGATGGTTACCTTATGTGTGACCTAGATCCCAAGTTTCATTTTCTTAATGATTTGAGCTCTAAGGTTCTGATTTAGGCAGATGAGGGTCCATGTTCAGGTCCAAATGAAACCCATAATGAAATAATAGTAATTACTATATTTGATTAACTAATAAACCACTCAACCATTCCAAAAGGGGAAAAAAGGCCCTAATAAATGATATCAATAGGTAGATACCATGGTTTGTGCGTATGAATTCCGGCTGCTGACTGTCCCGCTTTTTGAATAATGAAAGGGATAAAAGTGATCCTCTAACCTAGAAAGGTTTCTAGTGTACTTAGCTATGCTATTGAAGAGGCCTAAATCTGCTATTTTGTATGTTTTTCAGTTTTAATTAATGGTTTTTTCTTTACAAAAAAGCACATACAACTATTAGGGTATGAGTGAATCTGGATTGAGATCAGAATAGTAGTCTTGAATGTGGATCTGACTATTAAATGGTTCCAAAATCAAGGGCCCTAATTGTTTTGTATCTTCCCTGGTAATTGGGGATCCATTGACAACCTATATCAATATCACAAATGGTGACCACATTGATTTGTGTGTTCATTACCATACTAAAGACTTCTGCCGTTCGCCAGCTAGACAAAGTACCATGTCATGAACATAGTACTATTTAAATGGGGATTGTGGAATGTTGCTGGTTCCACCAAATGAAATAGGCGTTTATGAGTTATGTGTCTACCAAAAATCCCATGGGAATTACAAGGCATCTGATCAAAGTCAATGAAATTGGTTGTTGAAATAGAAACCAGTGAACCACTTGTGCAAACCCAAGTTTCTAGTGGGGTTGGGGATTAGGCCTTTGCTGTAGATGAACCAGACCCTTCGAGCTCTTTTGTTTGTGTGGGTTTTTGTGGGTAATTTTTTTTTTCTTTTTGGGGAGTCGTTTGGAGGTGAGAGCCTCATGATCATATGCCACTATGGACTAAAACTTAATGGGATAAGCCTCTTGTGGAACAATTTTGGCTCCATTTAGATGCGTGCATTTACATAAGCCTCTCATATGGTTGTGATCACTAGGGCTGGGTGACCATGCCTATATGTATTTTATTATGTTTTTGAAACTCACAGGAAATCCCCTTTTCATATATTTACATAACATGCCATATTTTTTTTTCTAGAATCATATAAAGTCCAACTCTGAATACTACTAACTAAAGTTTGTGAATTTATGGGCATGTATAAAAATAGGCTGATGATGGGTTTCTACTTTTTTATTTCAATTCTAACAGTACTTATTCAAAGAATGAAAAATTACAAACCACTTTGGAATCTAAGAGAAAGATGGCTTTGTAGTTTCAGAAGTGCTTTCCCTGCATCTCTGGTTCTTTATCATCCATATGCCTTGTTGCTTATATAGTTGATCATCACAGGCGTCAGTGGGTTAGAGAAGAAGATTTGGCCAAGGATTTGAAGTTACATTCAAAACAACTTCGCCGTACTCTACGATTCTTTGAAGAAGAGAAGCTAGTTACAAGAGATCACCGGAGAGAGGTTAGTGGTCTTGCTGATTATGTGAATGGAATGGGTAGCATGAATGTTTCTCATTTTACCATGAGAGAAGTGGAATTTTACAATGGGGTCAACCTATTAAGAATCTGAACTGCTAACAATGAAGGCCCTTGCCTTAAATGGGCTTACAACAAATTTTATGCTAATAAGAGTTGGTCCTACTATAAGATTGAGCATATGACATTCTTAACTCTTATGCTCAATCTTATGGTGGATCCAGCTCTAACTAGAGTAAAATTTGGGGAAAGCCCACTTAAGGGGAGGGAGTTTATTTCTAGCAATTCAGAATTTCATGAAGTGGGCCCCACTATAGAGTTTGACACCCGTCATGGGAAGCGTGAATGAGGCCCTCAGAGGATCTGAACCCTTAACATTGCATTATCATATCTGTTGCATCTTCACATTTAATCTTTTTGTGACTTGATGACGGATTTAAATACTTCCTTCTCAACAATCTATTCCTACCGCGGATTTGTGGCCCATCAAACAATCACAAGTAACCAATCAATGGATTTAATTGTGGGTGGATTGGTTTGCATGTGATCAATTTGACATGGGTCCTAATTTGATTAGAGTGAGATACAACTCTGTTAAAACCAGGAGAAACTGATGATTTTGAGCGGTTTAAATTCATCATAGTGAACTCTACTAGTTTCATATTTTAAGTGCCCTCACAAAGTTTTGAGATATGTTTTGGAAATGTTGGGATATTTTCAAATTTAGGTTTTTACCCAGATATTTTTAAGAGTCTGCAAAAAACAAATTTGTTTTTAAACTTTTAGTAATAGATCAATAAATATAAAATAATATCGATCAACTCTTGCTTGCCCCCAACCCCAACAAGAAAATAATGGCTCCGCCACTTATCACAATTCACAGTTGTGCATTCATACACAAACAGATTATGAACTCTCAATCCATAATTTAAGATACGACTTAAATAAAGGCACATTTGTGTACTAGCACCTTGTTGATATGCATAAGCAATTGAATTTTTATATTGATGCTGCATCGCTTGTAGGATATTACTTTTGCAGTGCATCCATCTAAGATGATCATTAATGATTTACTGTTGAGTTCCATGGCTGCTGTTCTTCATTCTAGATTTATAGTTCTGGGTATAAACAACAAAAATTTGTTGTAATCATCGTTGTTTCTTTTTCCTGTTGTCCTTCACAGCTTCACTTCATTGATCTATCTGGTATATGACCTTGTTGCAGACAGCTAAAGGTGCGAAGATATATAGTGCCGCAATAGCTGCTACTGGTGATGGTCAACAAACTGGGAAAGATGGTGAAGAAAAGTTGAAGATGCATACACACTCTTATTGTTGTTTGGATTATGCACAGGTAGATTTTCAAAGGTGTTGGTGCTCATTTAATATTTGTATGAGTATATCCACAAAGAATATTTTTCTAGTCACGGTTGTGTTTGTGTGCCTCTCTATTACCTGGATAATGAGAGTTCTCTGTTTATTCTTTCTTTCCTCAGTCCTATCCATATTCGTACCACTGAAATTCTTGTTATGAATATGATTCGTTGAACTTGTGGCTAATTATTTTCCTACAAAAGATATGGGTTGAAATATTAACTTTGCAAATATAGTAGATATATAATGGAGCTAATGCGAAAGAAATGATGTGCCCTGAAGGCAACAATGAGCTGTTTTTCAAAAGTTCCATACAAGTTTGTTGAGAACCTGATTTTTATATTGAATGGTGTATCAGATATAAATTGTAATATGGGGCATTGTATACGACATGAGTCAAGATACAATCTTCAACAAGGCTCAAAGCCTTTAGAGTCGCATTGGAGGGGTTTCCAATTGATCCATACCAAAGGAGGGAAGATGATGGATTCGGCACTGAACTCATGACAGAAGAAACTGAATTCATTGACTGTAGTATGTGGAATAACATGAAATACACCCTTTATATAAGACAGGGTGGGATATCCAGTCCTAGTGTTCTGTTGTGGGATATATTCACCACTTCCCTTTTACATAATGACTATAATAGGCTCCAACTAAGATTTTCTGACGACAGTGACTCAGCAAGGGCTTTGAAAATATCACAACAACTTTGTAACAAACTTCTATATACACACAAACTTAATAAACTCAGAATAAGACTTCTATCACCAGATGGGACATAAATTCTTCAATCCTTGTTAGAATTTCATTGATATTGGGTTCTTAGGATAGTTAATTAAATGGTGCATGTAATGTTCTGAATTCCGTGTCATTCAGACATCATTGACTCATAAAATTGTCTCATCTTTGAGAAACAAGGGATTTTGAATCTTAAACAACTCATAAAGACTTCTAACATGGTTTCAAACATATAGTAATTGACTACTCCAAGGGATGCTTGGATGTGTGGCACAAGTGTTATGGTCAACTATGGTTTTCGTGACTCATGCAAGGCCCCTGTGTAATACTTGGGAACCCCAGCCAAATAATAAAAGGCTTATTTAAAAATTTGTTTTTTACCCTCTTGAAAATGCATATAAATTAAATGTTGTTGAAAAACCTTTCGAAATAATTTAGTTTATATGCATTTTCAAGATGGTAAAATAATTATCTTTTAAATAAGTCTTTTATTAACTGCGTCAGCAGTTATTATGTTTCAATAAATATATGCAACTCCTGTGTATATGATCCGTAGTAGATGTCCTCCTGTACTCTCTGGTGCATTGTCCTCTAGTTGTCTTAGAAACTTTGCCCTTTGTTTCATCTGAATTAGAGGCTTTGGCATCTCATGCCTGCAAAATTCAAGAAACCTATTCTCATGAATTGAAAAATATACCTATACATAGATTATCTATTTCTCATCAATTGAAATATATTTTGTTGAAGAGTCCATAAAGAGACTGTATAATATATGTCAAACATTAGCAAAACACTGCTCTTGCGACTCCTGTTTATGAAAAATGTTGCGACTCATTTGATCTGTATAGAAATAATATTAGCTGAGCACGATTCCTCTTATCTTTCTGGTAGACTTTTTAAAAAATACAGTCTTTTTTTATTTTTTATTTTTTATTTTTTTTATAACTTAGGGCCCGTTTGGAAACTCTAATTTAACTAATAAGAGCTAATTAAATTAGGGTCTAAAATAAAAGCTCTAATTTTTAAAGCTCTAATTTACAATTAGATTGTTTGGTGAAATTATAAAAAAAAAGTTATTTTTTTTTTTAAATGGTGACTGAATTCATTGCTCGAAAAAATTGTACAGTATAGGAGAAATATATTGAACTCAAAAATCCCTAAACAAACTTGGGGTGAGCAACCAAAACAAAATAGGAAGGAGCTAAGCCCCAAAAAGGTGGGCAACGGCCCCAATAAACAAACTAAGTAGAAATATGCAACTCTGTTTTAAGAACTCCCTCTTTGGCAAGCCTATCCACTTCATCATTGGCCAAACGCTTGATATGGTGGAAAGAAGTGTTGAAATCCCCTGAAAGCTGGATAACCTCCTCAATGATATCCGCAAGGTACCAAGTGGGGTTTGAAGATTGGGATGCCCATTGAATTGCCCAAAAAGAGTCCCCCTCAACAAGTAACCAATGGGGATGAAGATTATCTGCTTCTGGAAGGCCGATTTTGAGAGCTGACAATTCAGCTTTGTTGATGGAACAGATTCTGGCTGGGCCCAAGTAAGAAAGTAGGTAATACCTTCCTCATTATGAATAACACCCCCCACACCCGCTAGACCAGGATTACCCAAAGCACGGCCATCAAAATTAAGCTTGAGGGCACCTGGAGGGGGGAGGGCACCATCTAGGAGAGATCCGCATATGGTGAGGATTAGAGAAAGCTACTTCCTTCCAATTATGAATAGTGGAATTCATCGAGATCCCTTTGAAAATAGGAAGAGTAAAAACCCAAAGGGCCACTAAGTACTTCACTTTCTCTACTAATTTGCTAGCATCAGAGGACTTTCCTTCGAAGCATCTCAAGTTTCTCTCTTTCCAAATATACCAAATAGCCACCGAGAAAGACACATTCCACATGACCCTTCCCCTCTTGGACCCCACACCTAATCTCCAAAACTCAAATAAAGACGGGAGAGAGTTAGGGAGCGGACTGGATACATGAAACCAAGTGAAGATTGACATTTATTTCCTTTTACTTTCTGTTCATGAGCTGGGAGTTGCATCATTCCTGATCTATTCACAAGGTTGTTGTGCATTCTTTTTTCCTTTGCTGTTTTGAACTAACTAGGTCTTTACATTATCATTTTGAAAAAAAAAAAACCATAAAGGGTGGTAATATTTAAGGAGGATCTGTGAGTTTGTCAAGAGTTATGCACCTGAACACTGCATAATAATTTTTTTTTTTAATATAAAAAAGGTAATAGTAATATATTGATTAGAAAAGATAGAACAACAATTATGCCCGAAGCAAAAAACTATTGGGTGCCTGTAGAAGAGATATTTACGAAGTGACGCCAAACCCAAACCCAAACAAAAATTACTCTGCCATAGCATTTCATAATTAGGGGGTGTTGCACTTCATAATTCTTAATGGAATTAACTACTAACAGTTGCAACTATGTTCAATTAATATAAGCTGTCCCATAGGTCAACTTTTGCATGTATAAATCAATTATATCACAATGACATTCTCCATCTTCTTTGCACCATATGTCAATCAGTTTATTATCTCTCCGCTCACTCTTCAGGCTCTATTTCGGAATTGGTTGCAGATATATGATGTTGTGAGGTACAGAATGCACCGGATGAAGAAAAAACTAAAAGATGAACTTGATAACAGGAACACTATTCAGGAATATATATGCCCTACTTGTGGGAGAAGGTATTAATTGCATTTGGTGAAGTTTGTGTTTTTCTTGCATGTAAATGTTGGACAGTGGCATATCATATTTTCGTGTGAATAATTTGTTCTTTTTTTGTATGTCCAGGTATTCAGCTTTGGATGCTCTGCGACTGATAAGCCCGAATGATGAATATTTCCATTGTGAAAAATGCAATGGCGAACTTGTTGCTGAGAGTGACAAACTAGCTGCTGAGGAAATGGGAGAAGGGGATGACAATGCCAGGAGACGGCGGCGTGAAAAGTTAAAGGACATGCTTCAAAAGATTGAGGTTCGTTATATCATGAAATGCCATTAGTGTTCTCTTTTGTCATCTTCTGTTGCCGGCCACATTCATACCTGTCGGATTATTCAATACTGCATGTGCAACCATTCCTATTGTCTGGTAATAGATTACATAATCATAAGCCATCTGGAATAATTGATTACATAATCATATGCCACATGTGATTCACCTTTTCCAGAACAATTGATTACATAATCATAAGCCACACGTGATTCACCTTTTCCAAATGTAGCATTAGGGGTTTTGTGTGCCACCTTTTTTATTTTTTATTTCAAAGAATGATGATATATTGCTCAAAAGGAACTGTACAGTATAAGAGATACATACTGACTCAAGAAACCCCACTACAATGGGGATGAGCAACCACAAAGCAAAAGAGGAAACAGATTAAAACACAAAAAATGAGCATAACCCCATAACAAAAAGGGGCAATATTACCCGAAAAGAGCTAACAAACCAATTACATAGACACAGTCAAGGCAGGTTTTAGAACTCCCTCTTTGGCGAGCTTATCCGCTTCCTGATTAGCCAATCTCTTAATATGGTGGAAAGAGCTGTTTAACTCCCTTGAAAGCTGGATCACCTCTTCAATGATATCTACAAGATTCCAAGGAGGATTGGAAGCTTGACTTGCTCACTGAATGACGCAGTAGGAGAACAATAACGCTTCACTCACTGGTCTGTTGCTTTGATGCAATGTGTGAGAGAACAACGATCTTATTTGAATTTATTTTTGCTTCACCTGTAGAAATGGAATCTCATATGCCAGTAGCCTTGGGCACCTAGCTTAAAAATTTATGGGAAATCAGATGCCAATGTCACTGCCTGTCAAATGCTTCCGTTATAGATTTGGTTTTTGATGAGTAGAACAGATACATGATAATCAATGAACATATGCTATTGGGGGTTGTTTTGGAGAACTGAGGGTTACTGTGCATCTGTAGAGGAATGGGTTGTTATCTAAATTCTAAACCAATATTGAAAGTAGGAGTGGGAGGGATCGATCAAAATTTGTGTCGAGACAGATTTTTAGACATCAGAAGTTTGGATTGAGGAACTTGCTCATCCTTTCTTTCATGACATTCCAGCAATTCACTCTTTTCTACTTATGCAGAGGTATTAATTTTGTTTTTAGACCTCACAATGGACAATCTAAGGCGAAGAGGAATGGTTGTTGTCAATGGATGCACTGTGTGTTTAAGCGAAGAGGAAAGAGTGGATCATCTGCTTTTGAATTGTTAAGTTGCTCATCTGCTTTGGAGGTCGGTGATGGATTGTTTTGGGTGTAGTTGGGTGTTTCCAAATTGTATCGTGGAGCTATTCCCAGCTTGGAGGTATCCGGTCCGATTGCACAGAGGGAAGGAGATGTGGGGTCTGACTTATCTTGCAGTCATTTAGACAATTTGGAAGGAAAGAAATTTTTGGTGCTTTGAGGGGAAGTCCAACAATGTTGGTTCTTTAATAGAAAAAATCAAGCTCTTGGTTGCATCTTGGGTGACAATCGGTCAACATTTTAAACCCTTCTCAGTGGATCAAATTATGCATTACTGGGTGGAAGTGGCTTTCTCCCAAGCCTGTCCATTGTAGGATGGTTCTTATCCAGCTTCTTTCCTTGTTGGTGTTTGTAGCTTTTTAGGTGATGTCCGTGTGGGTACTTGATGTCCCTTTTGTGTTTTATCCCTTCGGGGTTGTTTTTCTTCTCAGTGTTAGCTTGTCAGTATAGACTGTATAGTACTCTTGTACTGCTTGCTTCTAATGAAAGTAATTATTAAAAAAAAATTAATTTTGTTTTCTTGTGTTCTGTACTCGGGAGAATTATTGTTTCCGTATTAACAAGGCCCTCTCTGATGCCATGCACGTTATGTGGCTTACCATTAAAAAGAAAAAAAGACGTACATTGTGACACTATTATCTCTTTTTTTTTTTTTTCCTTTTTTTTCCTCTTTTTTTTTTTTGAGAGAAAAGGATGTTCACATTGATGAGCATGTTACTGACATATACTGTCCTTGCTTTCTCTTTATTTATGGAACTTGGGACATTTCGCAGGTGCAACTGAAGCCTTTGACTGATCAACTTACAAGAGTTAAAGATCTAGCCGTTCCTGAATTTGGATCTCTCCAAGCTTGGGAAGCAAGAGCAAGTGCAGCTGTCCGTGCAATGAATGGTGACTCTAGTAATGATGCATCTAAATCTTCTCAGGGGCAAGGATATGGTGGAACCCCAATGCCATTCCTTGGCGAGACTAGGGTATTTTGAATTTTCTTTCCTTCATAAACTCTATATGTTCCTCTCCAGTATATGCTTCTACATGTGAGCAAGTTTAGTTGTCCGCAATATAATAATTGAATGGTAACTGAATTTTATTAGCGAGAGCTAAATGCTACAAGAGAAGTATACTGGAAAGCTTCACTTTGCTATTCAATTTATTTATTTAAATGTTGGTTGTGGAGAGCGGATGATTTTAGCTTCATTGTTGCTCCTTCACAATCTACTTAGAATAAATAGATGCTTGTGTTGTGACCGTTTGTTGACCTGATGACACCTCCAATGCTATGTTCATAACTTCCTATAAACTTCACCCATCACTTCATCTTCTTTTTTTTTTTTTTTTTTTAATTATTTTAAATTTCTTTTTGTTGAATGGTTCAGCCATCATTTCTAGTGGCGTATCATTGGCACATCAAGTTAAACTTGGGCTGTATTTACATGGCTCCAATCTACGGTTTTGTATGTATGGTCCGATCCTGGTCCAGATTGATTTGGATATGATAGCCAAATCTAGGCTTGCTCAATTCTGTTCGATGAATGGGACAGTGAATATTAGATGAGGCCCATCTGTTGGGTTAAGGCTGTCCATCTAACTTGGGGCCCGATTGATATAGCCCCCACCAAAAACTCCAACTTAGCCGTTAAAGAACTGAATGGGTACACCAACCTGTGTTACATGGACTCGGCATTAGTATCGGATGCGGGTGCGCCTCAAGAAAGTATGTCAAATAACTTAGAAATGAAGTATCGGCATGAGTATCAGATGCGGGTGCGTATGTGTCGGGTTCGGATGCGTCATGGTTCTAGACGAGTCCGTGTATCATAGACACCAACACATCAATTTAATGGCTGAGAATTTGAATGAGTTTCAATCATGGTTCAAAGTCGCAGTAGCAGTCGCGTCAACTCTGAAAAATGATACGACATGGCATTGCATAGTGGTTTGTGGTTTGTAACAGTGAGTTTTTTTACCTCAAAAAAAAAAAAAAAATATATATATATATCTAGAATATTGGAAAATGCTAGAAAACAATGTTTTTTCAATTAGTACACACTTTAAACCAAAATATCGGTCCACCTAGGTCATAACATCCTACTGTCTTGTGAGAAACTGTTTAAAGTTTGTTCAAATTTAATGACAGATTCAAAGGTCTATGTTATAGTGCTAGAAATATCATAAATTAGTAATATTAACCTTAGTAATGAGTAGTTAAGTACTCAAATATGAAGTAAGCTAGGAGTTGTTGGAGTGGCATGAGGCGTGGGCTTGCTGCTCCTCATGTCTTGTGTTTGAAACCTGCCCTAGATTTACCAAGGGGAATAGTCTTGTTGGGTCAAATACCTCAGGGATACACGTCACAGAAAAAGAAAGCTCTGACTTACAAACATCTTATAACTTACAAATTACAATGATGAACTTCACGGAAAATTACATAACATTAACACTAAGAGGGTGTAATGAGAGAAACTAGATCTAAGAGAAACCAAGATTTAGGCTCAAATTCAGCGGATCTGAAAAAGCCCCAAAATCTCTAGATCTAGGCTGAAAATCACTAGATCTAAGAGAAACTAAGAGTCCGTAATCAAAGCTAGCTCAATGTGAGGTCTTGGTTTTGGTTATATTTATTTCAATTTTTTTTTGAAAAAAGTCAATAATAGGGTAAAAATAATGAAAATAAATAATAATAAGAAAAATAAAAAACAAGTGTTTAAATCTTTGAAAATGTGCTCCAAAACTCTTGATACGACACGTTTCCATCATTTTGAAGGCATTTTGAGAAAGAAACTTGAAAAATAATATGAAAAATAAACTCAAAATGCTTACCTAAAGTCACTTGAATTAGTTCTTTGGTTTTGCTGTAATGAAATCCACTCAAATTAGGAGATTTCGATGAAAAATGGTGGCTAAGAAGGTTAGGAAAATGAAATAGGGTGTCTTGCTGCTTATACTGAACTTGGAGTGAAAGAGAATGAAAGAAAATAAGGAAAGGATGGGTTTTAGTGCACTCGGCTAATATTTTCTGATTTTGACCAGTATTTTGAAAATATCAGCTGACCCGGACCGATATTTTGGTGATTCCACCAACCCCCCCTCCCCTCCTCTTACTCTCACCCCTCTTCCCCTTCCCCGCCACTACCAAGACCGATATGCATCAAAATATCAGTTTGGTAGTGGCCGACATATATTCTCCCCCTCCCCATTGTCTGCCGATACATACTGTTATCGGCCGAAGTTTTTAAACCATGGTTGCAATCCATGTCGAAAGATGCTCCTGATGGAAAGAAAAAAAAATGTTATGGGTTTGCCCATGAGAGAGATGAGGTGAGATGAAACAGATGGGAGTTAGGACACTCCAACAGCGTTTTTTGGGCTCTGAGAGGGAGGGAGGGAGATTCACTAACATTTTTGGGCTTCGAACAAGAAATGGAGGAGGACTAGCTGTTTTTCTTCGTTATTTTATTCTTTCTTGTTGTGTCATGGTTCTGCTTGTTGAGTCCTGCATGCCCTAATGAGTAACTTTGTAATTACACTTCTTAGTCGTAATGTATCTGGAAAAATATATTTGAGGCAGCAGTTTCTTGTCTTTAAACTTGGATCTCAAGATTTCATATAAAATAGAGGTGTTCATGTTTACTGCCAAGTTGTGACACTGTATTTTCCCTATCATTGCAATGATTATTGGTGGAAATCTTTGCAGGTGGAAGTTGCTCTATCTGGTGTTGAAGTAAAGGAGGAGGATTCTAAACCTGATCCTGCGGCTACATCTATGAAGGTTCTCCCTCCTTGGATGATCAAGGAAGGCATGAATCTTACAAAAGAACAGCGTGGCGAAGTCAAACAGGAGATGAGGGATAATAATTCAGGGTCTGCAGGTCTACGTGACGACAAGAAGGCAGCTGTTGATGAAAAAGAGGATGAAAAGAAGATACAGGCTAGTGGAGGAAACTAAAATTTTCATTTTCTGTTACAGATAATCTGCATGTGTCACAAATTTTGCTAGCTTTGGTTTCTGTTGTGTCAAGATTTTCATTCTTTTCCAACTTGCTGATTGTAGGATGAGTATTTTAAGGCTTATTATGCCGCACTCATTAAGAGGCAACAAGAACAAGAGGCTGCCAACAGGGAGCAACAAGAAGCAGCAAAATTCAGTGCAACTACATCTAACATCCCAAATGGTGTCTTTGAAACCACTTCAGATCGTCGAGTTGGTATGAAAGCAAAACGAGACGAAGATGATTATGTTGAATGGGAAGAGGCACCACCTCCAGGTACATACCAAAAATGTCAAAATATCATATTCTTTAAAATATTGCAGCTCACTATCATAGACTCCAATACCCTAGACATTGTATCAGCCTTCTTTCCAGTGATTGCTTGGTACCTTCTTTTCAAGCCTCCCCCTGTTTCCACTCACTAGGTTCGTCGGGCCTTCTTTGAAAAGAGGCCTTGGACACCCCCGGTCAGCAAAAAAAAAAAAAAAGGAAAATGTCATTATCAGAATAATATTGACGGGAAATGGTATCAGGATAAGTTGAGTTTACTTTTTATCAGGATATTGTCAGGAGGATGTTGAGACACCTTTCTGGGAAAAAAATGAAAAAAGAAAGAAAGGATGCCAAGACCCATTTCAAAAAGGAAAAAAAAAGTAGAAAAATGTCATTATCAGAATAATAGTGAAGGGAAATGGTATTAGGATAATTTAAGTTTATTTTTTATCGGGATATTGTCAGGAAAATGTTGTTAAAATAAAAATGCAGCAAAATATTGGATAAATGATTTGAACACCAAGGGGGAATTGAAAATAAAGGACCATAAAACGAAAGGTCTTAGGTCCAGTTTGGCAATTTACTAGGTTAATAATGTAAAGCCTCCAATTTTCAGATAAGGGGTCACATTAAAAGTACACATCTTCAAAATTCCCTCCCTTAAAAAAAAAAAAAGAAGTAAAAAAGCAACCTCCTTTCTCCACTAAATGACAAAAAAACTGCTACTTTTCACACATAAAAGTAAAAAAGATTCCCTACCAATCCACTAAAGACAAAATACCGTCATAACCCCCTTATATTTTATTCTCTCTTGATTTGATACTTTAGGAACCATTTGTTTGCATGGATCTGAATATGTAGGACTCAGGATCAAATGGGCATCAGCGAAGGAATATTAAAGAGAGGGGTGAAGGATAGAAGCTGGAGGTTATATATAAAAAAAAGGATAGAAGGTGGAGATGTATATGGGACCTCGACTTTCTTAGGATTTAAACGACTGGGTGATGGTTGTGTTTAAGTGGGTATTAGTCTCCCATCTCCCCTTGATTCCTTTTCTATTAAAGGGGAAATTATTGATGGTCATTTTTGGTTTTTCAACTTTGTTTCTTCATTTTTAACCACTATTGGCTTAGGATGCCTGGGGATTCAATTACTTGAAACAAATGGTCTGGAAAAAGTATAATGTATTGGTTGTATCTATTGATGTAGAGGGGTAAGTGTTATGTGGGTTATTTTTACCATAACTTGTGACTTGGACTTGACCCAACAAACCAAAGAGTGAGTCGACTTGGTGACTCGGGAGTATTGCCAAACTTTTATTTATATTATAAAAATATTAAAAAGTTTTTAAAAATTTTCACTAAATAGTTTGAATAAACTTTACGAATTGACAAATTAGATTCTAAAAAACTTAGTAGATGATGATGTTGGTCCATTCTCCTATTAATGTTAAATTAGGTTATTGTCATTTTAAAAAATGGTAATTAGGTTATTTTCGTTATTTTCATATATTATTTTAGGTCAGATTAAAATGTGTTATGCTTGCTGATCCAGCAGTAAAGGTTCTTCCCTTCCTTTATCTTCTAGGTGCCTTGGTTTGAAACTCTTCTATAGCAGCATGACTTATATTTTAGCATCTCATATTATTCTAAATAGTGTAATAATTTTTTTTTAATAATTTTTTCTATTGCATTTATCTTTATAGGATATTTGAAAGAAAATATCTTGATATTATCATGATAAATTGAAGTTATTGGTGTTGTTTATAACACTAATCCATATCAGTTAGAAATCCAATGGATGGTCAATAATGCTGGACAATATGTTTCAAGACCATTAAAAAAAAAATAAAAAAATGTTTCAAGTTATACAATCAACCCCATTGCTCCCGAATTTGGGATAACAAACATTGTAACCTGTATGAACCAATTTCTATTTGCTTTTCACTGTTTTAATCTCTTAAACAAGTGAGTTCTGACTTATTTACAAGTCACTCTTATTCTTGATTAGTGACCAATAATCTTGAATCGGTGCTGTTTCGCATTTACAAATTTTTTTTAATTAATCACTTGATATACAACCAACACATTATGTTATTGATATGTTTTTGGTTTTTTTAATTATTATAAAGTACATAGACAAATTTTTTAACAATCAACCAGAAGATATTGATAAGGATAAGGAGTCGATGGTAAAAATAAATAAAGAATCTAGAGATACTTGATGAAAATGGTATGTGAATCTGCCCATTTGGGACTTGTATTGATGTAAGAGAATTCATACAAAGAAGTTATGTACAACTTAGGAAAGCTGGTGTGTAAAGCTGAACAAAGAATAAAAAACGTATCCATTTGATCTACATATTTGTATCACATAAAATGGTGGTCTCTTACGATGTGGAAACATGAAGAGATTGGCAAGCAATTGTTGAAACAGAGAGATTGTATGCGATATCGTGAAAAAATCAACCAGTTGAGAAGGTAAAGACATTGATCAAAAGGAGAGAGACCCTTGCCTGGGATGTTGATGAACAAGATGGAAATCAATTTCTACGTGTTCAGTGCATTCATGAAAGACTTCATTGTCTTTTTCAAAAAA
Organism: Persea americana; assembly: GCA_029852735.1. Lineage (NCBI taxonomy): Eukaryota > Viridiplantae > Streptophyta > Magnoliopsida > Laurales > Lauraceae > Persea > Persea americana. Next base: position 39,342,652 of record CM056817.1, read on the forward strand.
AGTGAAAGACTTCATTGTAAGCAATGTGAATAGCACTTCTTTTGTCATAATGAGGGGTTGCTTGAGAAAGATGAGTCCTGATGTTAGCAACCAACGAAGCCAAACAAGAAAAAGAAAGTGCACGATATCCAGGTTCAGGATATGAGCAAGAAACTACAAATTGTTTCTTGCTTTTCTAGGAAGAGGAGAGGATCTTAAAAATACACACAAGCCGGTTGTAGATTTTCAACCATTGATATCACTGGCTCAGTTAGAATCTGAGTAGGCTACAGGAGAAGGTACAATGGTGTAAGAGAGGACCAGATCCTTGGATGTGGTGTAATGAAGATAGCGTAGTATATGTAGACAACAGCCCAATGAATAGTGGTTGGGGGTGAAACAAACTGGCTTACTGTATGAAGTATTTAAGTGTGAATATGATATCAGGTCTGGTGATGTTTAGATATACCATGCTACCAACAACTTGACAGTACCAGTTGGGATCAGGAGGAGGTTTTCCATTAGGGTTCTCCAACTCAGCATCGGGTTCTTATGGAGTATTTGCTACTTCCCATCTGTAATACCAACCCGAGAGAGTGTCACTGTCATGTAAATACTTCTGTTGAGATGGAAGATATTCTTGTGGTGAGGAAGCAATTACAATCTACCAGAAAGTACTGGAGAGTACCTAAATCCTTGATATTAAATTGATCATGGAGATATTGCTTTAATATGTGAATACCATCTTGATCTTCATCTATAATATGACCATATGATCAAACATATAATGATAGTAAGACATGTCCTCAAGAAGAATGAAGAAAGAAAAAGGCAGATGATGATCATCTACCGTGACCTGGTGCGTTAAATGGCCTCACTGAGGTGGGCAAACCAACTATGAGGAGCTTGCTTCAATCCATAAAGAGCTTGACAGAGGTGACATACTTGATTTGGAGGATGATAAAGACTTGGAGGAGATTTCATCTATATTTTTATGTAGAAAAAAAAAAAAAAAAAACCATTTAGGGAGATATTCAGTAACATCCATCTGATACAGTGCCCATCCTTGAATGATTGAAACAACAAAAGCTATTGTTAACAGAAAGGCCCTATATTTTCACAAAACCTCAAAACCGCCCTTATATTTTATGTTTTTACTAAAACCTCCCTCGACTGGCAGTCCAACTGTACAAAAAGTAACGTGATAGTTCAAATATATATATACATATATATATATATATATATATCCATTCATATGTATTTTTATTTTTGTCTGATATACTTTTAAAAAAAAACTCAAATGATTTGTCTTGAGTTCAAAGATAAAAAGACAATTTTGTCTCTGAAACTTTGAAGACCTAAAATCAAAGGCCAAGATCATTTATTCATTTGAATGGATTGATGTTACTTATTTTCCTAATCTACATCCAAGCCTTTCGACTGTCATACCTTCCTAGCTCATCATGCATTCAGGTGGGTCCCACTAAAAGTAACTTCAGTTAGTGAGATTTACTAAGCTTAAGTAAAAGGCTTCGACTGTAGTATCTTAGCAATAGAGGAAAATGTTTTCTCATAGTCAATGCCTTTTTTTTTCCACATCCCTTTAGCAACAAGGTGAGCTTTATACTTACTCAATTGTGCCATTAGATTTGGTCTTGATTTTACTGGATATATGTCTATATATATAATTCATGTATAATGTTATATATAATGTTACTGCATTTATATAATTTATAATCAGCGATGTTAGAATGCTCATATGCTTCATTATGATTCTGATTAGTTTATTCCTATTGGATTGTGCCTTAAACCGTCAGAAATATGTATATATGCATAAGCTTTAAACATTTGACAAATGAAGTTCTTGTGTTACTGAGTAGAAGGGCCTAAAGCTATTGTGTTGATAATAGTATCTGATTTTTTGACAAACTTTCCAGGCAATCCAGTTCACAAAATAAATGACCTAAATGCTCCAGCCGAAGAATCTGGAGACGACGAGGATGACATAGACTGGGAGGAGGGGTGAAATTACATAAGAACTGAATCTAACATGGTTAGTATTCAGGTATACGGGAGTACGCTGTTCTCATGTTTAAGTTTCCATCTATAAATCTAAATATTCCTTTTTGAGATTGAAATGACCATTTTTTGGATGATTTTACAGGCATTTTGTGATGGGGGTTTGTAAGTTGTTGACTGGTTTAGTTTGACAAAATGTTTGTTACACAAGTTTGGGGTTGGTCTCTTTCGATTGTCGACGAAATTTATAAGCCGTGAAGAATTCTTTTGTGGTGAGGTCACAGCAGTAAAAGGCTAATAGGAACTGGTGCAATCTAGATGGCCGGGTGAAGAGGCCGTGTGACCAATTGCAGCTACAAAAGCTGTTTCAGACCTCACCAGGATGGTGTAAACGAAGGAAGTGTGATGGACGGCCCCACAGAATGAGCTGGATGTGTTGTATTTTGGACTTACCTATTTCTGTTCCCTTCCCCTCTTCATGGGGATAAAAACCGTTTGCAGTTGCATACACTGATACAAGGCACTCGTTGCAATTTGACTTGAATGTTGTCCAACCGCTTCAATCTGGCAAATCAATTTATTAGTGTAGAGAGAGAGAGAGAGAGAGAGAGAGAGAGAGCATCAAATAGCACACAACCATGATCAAATCAATTTATTAGTGTAGAGAGCGAGAGAGAGCATCAAATAGCACACAACCATGATCACCACACATTCCAAGAAATGCTTCTAAACAGATCACAGTAAAATGCATGCCTTGAATCACTTTTAGCTAGCAAATCCAAGTGTTTCCTTGTCAATTTTCACTAGGACATCCACGTTTGCCCATTGTAAATCCCTCTAGGATTTGGGCCCGTGGAAGTCCTTATTTCAGAGGATTTTCACCACCCATGGGATTTGGAAATCTTCAATTTTTCGGATTTCAACTGTTACCAAATGTGCACTTATAGCGTTTTTGCCATCATTCAGCAAATATACCCAGTTTGCATGAATAAGAATTTTGGGATTGCATTTGGTTGCTCTTTTGTCTCTGGAAATCGTTCTCCCTAATGAAGATTTAGGGCTAGGATTAAAAAAATTGTGTTTATTCATTCAAGAATGATCAGTGGGAACAATTCTGCTGGAACATTTTAGCACGGCCCATGTTGATGGTATTTGTACAAATGAAATGATGAAAAACCGTTTCTTTTGTGGTGATGATAAAGATACATAGGAATAATCATTCTGAAATTCAAGGGGATGCTAGGCAGCATGTCAAATTATTATATATCATCTCATGATCTCATGCTTTTGCTGTGGTCCACTTGGAAAGAAAAAATAATAGAATTTTCAACTTAAGGAGAAGACAATTCACAAGTAGGAATTTGAAGACCTAAAGTCGAACAATATTATGATGTGTGATTGGAATGCACATTTGAAGTAAAGCTATGAGGAGGATATCTTGTGTGATTCATAGTCATCTTGATCCTGTGCTCTCAAATGGTCAAATTGCTCAAATTCGATGTAGACAGAGGAGCCATCCTTCAGTAGGACAATGGGGCTCCTTTTTTTTAAGTCATCCAAAGGATCAAGTCCTAACCTTATGACCACCAGTTTGGACTATGAACCATTTTTGCTTGTCCCTACCATTCACTGCCTACACTTAGCTGAAGCGATTTATACATTTTAAAAAAAAATCAGTTCTGCATAAATTCTTTAAGATCAATCTTGTGTACAATAACAAAAAAAAAAAAAAGAAAAGAAAAGAAGAAATTCTGCCTTCACAACGAGAGGCGTGGGATGTAAATGGAGTAAATCAAGTTTGGAGGTGAACACATGCTTGTCAAACATGTGGTTAAGATGCTTCGAGTGTCAAAACTAGATCAATGTTGTTCTATGGCTGACACCTAAGTTGAGATGTGAAGACTGATCCAACTTGATCATATCCTCTTTGAGTATAGGTAATTCTCCAAAATTCACTCCAAGTAGAGTCAAATCGTATTGTATATAATTATAATCTAACTGAATATATACTCCTGATGTTGTCATGTTTGGGCCAGTACCTTCGCAAGAAATCGATCTGGGGTAGGTTGTGTCCACTACTTCCAACGTCATTAGAATCATTTCTTTGAACTGAAGATAATTTATGCTTGCCATTTCAATAGATTTGTTGGAGTGTCTTCCTTACCCAAATAAATCCTATAGAGCGGCATTCAATATCTTAAATTCAAAATTTATAGACTCATTAAACTGAAGTTGTAAAAATGGAATTTTTTTTTTGGCTCTCACGATATTTACAGTGAAAATTTGCATTTCAGTAGAAAGGTTTGGAAAGAGAATCTAACTTTTAAAATTATTTATTTGTATAATCGAATTGTCATAAATTTATGGTAAAATGAGTTCCAATAAGAAATTTAAAAGAGTGATTGATATGAGGCAAAAATATAGTACAGAATCTAATATTCTCATGATTTAATTTACTATCTGAAATGGAGTATTTATATTCCACCAAATGGGAGATTAGTAGATGGTAATTTGTGAATCTTCACCTTTATATCTTGGGTTTCAACCACTTTGTTGGAATACACATTTCTTACCATTATTATAAACTCAATTCCACACGAACATATAGAAAAATGAAAGGAGAAAAAAAAAAGTTGATCAAGTTCTTATCTTCAACCCTCAGGAAAAAAAAAAGTAAAAAAGAAGCTCATGTTCAATGGGCTTTTTTTGGATAACCGAGGAGTCCAGACTTCTTTGAAGAGGGACGTGAAGTTCCTGCTCTCCCACGCACCTGATAAATCAGGCGAGTGCTTGGGGAAGTGGTCCCAATGAGAGAGCACGAGTTGATACCACAACTTCCGGTTCATGTTCATGAGCCGTGTTCCTAGCCAATGCGGGGTTGGGGTTTGGTTTTGGGTTCATGCAAAATGGGCCTGCCCAAGATTTCCAGGCAAATCGGGACAGCCAAACGGCGTAAATGTAATAAATGTAGACCACTATTTAAGCTAACCAAGTACCAACAACATTCACTACCATTTCCTCTCCCTTCTACTTTCCCTTCTCTCCCAAGTAAAAGAAGGCAGAAAAAAGCCTGGAAAGAAGAATCCAACCCCCCAAATCTCAATCTTCATCTCAACCTATCTCGATTAATCTTATTAGAGCCATCCTTCGTTTCGATCATCATCTTAGACATGGAGGATAGCAGCACAGCTGCGAGCAATGTCGCTCGAGCGATATCAGCAGCCCTAGATTGGAGCTCTTCTCCAGAATCCAGAAAAGCTGCTGTTTCCTACTTAGAATCTGTGAGATTTCCCCACTTCTATCCCTTCCATTTTTGTTTCTCGCACTTTGTCTTATTTAACATATAATCAGCATCTGAGTGCAAGAGAAGATCATTGTTTTGCTACCAACTGCAGACTTTTCGTGCATGTGGGTGATTAGTGGTTTTGGGTTGGGTTTGGATGTAGCTTGGAACATGAATAGAATGGATGGATATATGTTCTGCTGATGAAAATTGATGATGTTCTTGTGACAGTTTTGTTTTTTGGGGTAGGAATTGAAGCTTGTTTGGGTGCGTTTGGGTGTAAAGAAAATGACAAGTGAAGAGTGCACGGTGCGGGGGGTAATGAGGAGAAAACTAGGAGTTGAGAATCCCCTTGTGGAAACTCTGTAACTTTTTCTGTAGTGGTGATTCGTCATTGTGTTTGGTTTCAATGGAGAAAACTTGGCAGGAGAAATACCATTTTAAAATGTTTTGTTGGTGAAAACATTAATTGTTAAATAGTTAATATACCCTGTCCCAACATAGTTGGGGTCAGCTACATGTCTATCCCGGGCCAAATCCTCGTATAGGCTGCATTTTTTTCTTCTTCACATCTATCTTTACTACTTCCATCTATGTTCTGTTTGGCCCATCCATGCATAGAGAAACTCTCTCTTGCGGCCACCATTGGTTGGCCTGTGCGGGGCATGTCCAAACTATATGAAACGAGTTTATCTTAATTTACCATCTCTACTCCTAAATGCTCATGAATGCACTCATTGATGATTCTATTATTCCTACTTTTACCACACATACATCTCAACCGGCTCGTCTCTGCTGCACTCATTTTGATAATGTGTGGTTTCCTAATTGGCCAACATTAGAAAAATGTTAATATTTATTAATAAAAGACTTAATTTCACCAGAGAGAAGGGCGCTTTCTCTACCCTGAGGAGGTAATCTTTCCTCCTGCTCTTTGCAAAAAGTTGGTTAAAGGACTTTTCTCGGCATCCAAACCGGTCCCGAGGAATGTCTTAAAGTACCATTATTCGATTTACAGTTTCACTGATTTTGATGCTAGTAAGTTGAAAAAGTTCAAGATTTTAGAAGCTGCTAATGTTCTGTAATATGTCTGGATAGTTCCTTGACCAGTGTTGGTGAGTCATTTTCACCTTTGGATGTCCAATTGTCCATAGCAAAGTTGATGCCAAAAAACGACACTCCGCCTCTGCTGTTGGAGGGCCCACCATACTTTATCTTGTGCAATTGGTTTTCACGTAGGAAGTCTGCTGTGGATTTCTGCAGCAGAAATTTTTCTTCTACTGGTTATGTATAATACTGTTTATATGGTGTTCTGCTGTGGGGTTGGGTGGCATATGGCATTTCAACACTGTTCACTGTAAATCAATGTTCATGAACTTTTCTGGTGAGACCAGAATTGATGCAAGCCAGACAATAGGCCGGCCAACCCATTGGGTCCAATCTATAGGCCCAACAGGACATCTATTTATTTAGGAGTATTATTTAGTAGTTTGGTTTGTTTAGGATTATTGATAGTGAGTTTTCTATTTTATTTTAGGCATTATTCAGATATTAGGAAATATTGTTGCTTAGGGATTAAGACAATTCTCCTTTATAAGGAGGTTAGGCCACATTGTAATGCAGTGCTTATTTTCAATCAATTAAAAGTTTCTTGATATTTATCTCTTATGGTGTTTTCTATTCTTGTGAGGGTGCCCTAGTGGCTGAATCCATTGTTGGATTCAATCAATCCTTCGGGAGATTGATCTATTGTGTCGATCGCGGATCGGGGCTGCGCGAAGAATCATAATAGTTAGAAAGGTGTCTTGCCTTTTTTGTGATGTCCGAACATACACCTTTGTTATTGTGATGCAGATAGGTTTAACTTTTAAGGCTGTGGAACACAATAATATTGTGTACGTCTGGATAGTGCTTTCTTAATCACAATGGGGCCCTGGACATGGGGTGAGAGTTTTAGGAAATTGATGTGTTCGATACTCAGTAAGAATTTCACCGGAGATTATAGGCAATTTATGTGTTCTGCTTCTTTTTTTGTTAAATGGGGTCGTTTGTGGAACAATGTGCTATGGATGCATTACAATAAAATTTGATGTCCTTTACTCGCTCAGAGTGAACGTTCAAATTGTGTGGTACTTACATTTAACCTTAAATAACCAAATGCATAGGCCCTATTTGGAACAGTGAAACACATTGCTGTGCTCTCAGTTTACTTGTAAATAATCTAAGTATCTTCTATTCCCGTTATTAGTTGTGGCAAAGAACAAAACAACTGTCATGGGTAACTTTGGTTAGCTAAGCACATGAGTCTTGAATCATGCTTAAATGAGTTACATGCACTGAGTTTATGGAGATCTAGGGCACTTTGAAATATGTGCTTTTCAACTTATTTTGACTTGTTTTGGGCTGGGGTGTAAAGACCCAGGCCCACTATCCACATGATATTATCCGCTTTGGCTCATGGGATTCCGACCCAATTTTACCGTACGATTTTAAAAGGCCTCATGTGGGATTAAGATCAGGTCACACATTATAAGTCCAATGTTAGGACTTAGATATTTCGATGTGGGACTTGGACAAAGCCTCACAATGCTAACCGAAGCACTCCACCCTTACCCCTGCGGATTCCCTTTTCTTGGCATATAGGATCACTTGACTTGGTCTTGCCTCAAGGGATTACCCAGGGGGACTGGGGTCTCACACTCTCCTCCACCGGAACTATGTTTCCATTTTGTAATGACCCATGCCTACTATCCACATGATAGTGGCACAGTCCGGATCCACGATCAGGATGATAGATCAATCTCCCAAAGGATTGGTCAAATCCAAGGATTGATTCAGCCACTAGGGCACCCTCACAAGAGGAGAAATTACCATAAATGAAGAGAAAACTCTTGCAACTCAAAACTTTAATTGATAATAAGCACTGCATTACAATGAGGCCCAGCATCCTTATATAGAGGAGTTGGCTTAATCCCTAAGAATCAATACTTTCTATTAACTATGAATAATGCCTAAATGAAATAGAAAACTAACTAATTTTAATCCTAATAAAATCAAACTACTTAATGATACTTCCTAACTAAATGGATGTCCCGTTGGGCCTATGGTTTGGATGCAATGGGTTGGCCAACCTGTCCCCGCTTGAAAGAACTTGACTCCGGTGAGTTGGCAGCTTGATAATACGGGAGAGAATCCGACCGCAAGTTCGGAAAGTGTCCTTCGGGGTCGAAAACCAATCACACAAACTTCGGAATGTTCTTGCGATCTTCATTTGCTTTGCGTGTCTTGCAGGCTTCGTGTAATCTTTTTCTCCATTTAGAAGTAGATGAGATGTGTCGCTTCTTCTATTGTCCGCAATGAGCTTGGATGTGTGATCTAACCATTAGATGTGTTAGGTGTTGTCTTCTTACCAACAAATCATGAACATTGACTATCCATTGTTGATCACCGAAAATAAAGTCAATGTGAGGAACTTCAATAACTTCTTCTTCTTGTGAAACCATCGGGACAATTAATTTGATTGTCGGTGACGCAATTGGATTTTCTAGAAGTGGTATTACAATCAGATTTATCGGATGTTCACTTTCCTTGCTAACTCGATCAAAGTCTTCAATGTTTGCTTAACTTTGTTCTTCTTCAACCTTTTGCGGCTCTTGATTGACATTGCCTTGATCAATATTGTTTGTATCCACAAAATCAGTTTTGCGATGAAATTGCTCTTCGGTGTCATCCTGGATGTCTTCTAGCTTCACTTTGATGCAATCGTAGGGATACGATTGCAAGTGCCAGGGCACAATTGGGGTTCCCACGGGAACAGTCACACGAAGAAGACAACTCTCCGACGATAACCCACAAAAGGGAAAATTTATTAACTCTAAATCTCTGAGATACCAATCTCTACAATGCTGTATATATAATAAAAGAAACTTAGGGGCTAAGAAATCAATCCTAATCAAACTAGGAAATCAAATAATAATCCTATCCAAATTAGAAACTAATTCTAAATATAACTTTGCTATAATTAAGACAAATAACAATTAAGAAAAACTCTTAAGCATCAATGGGTCCCACATGTGGCCCATGAGTGTTTCACGGTTGCTATTGTTGCTGCTGCATCATTCCCCCCCAGGTTGGAAAAGAGTTCGACCTCGAACTCGGCTCTTCTTTTTTATGTTGCTTTTGTATACATTGTGTACTTGAAGTGCTTCCTTGGTGAATCGAGAACTTGATCCTTTCTTTGGTGGTGCCGGCTTCATAGGGCGGAGTGTGACTTGCTTTTCACCATGCATGAATGTGTATGTGTTGTCGCGCATGCAATTAGTGCCATTCTTGTCATACATCCATGGGCGACCCAACAAGATATCACAATTATCCATGGGTACTACATTACACCAAACTGTATCTGTATACTCTTCACCAATGGAAAAGGTAATTGAGCATGCATACCTCACTTGCGCTTCATCACCTGTCATTAACCATCTAGCAAAATAGGGACGATAATGCTTTTGAACTTTCAGCTGTAATTGATCCACAAGAGCTTGGGATATAATATTCTGACAACTTCCTCCATCAATGACTACCGTGCATGCCTGACCATTGACTGTTTCTTTTGAACGAAAAATATTATCCCGCAACCGTTTCTTTGCAGTAGTTGATTTAGTCTCTTGGATGATCAGAAGAGACTCAAGACCCTCCTTGGGCATAATGTCCTCCACCTCCTCTTTTTTATTCTCTTTAGGATCATCTGAAATATCTTTCACATCACTTTCATTCTCAATGAGGTGGATGCGTTTGGGACATTCCATTGCATGGTGCCCTTGTTGTTTAAAATTACAGCATGTGATCTTATTTTGACCTTCGGGCTTGGTGAAAACTTTATCCGATGAATCACTCGGTTTAGAACCTGCAATTGAGGAATTCTTCTGCATAACCCATTTAGATGCATTAAGTTTCTTGGCTTGATGATTTGCAATCCCCTCAGCTTTGATAGCATGCTGAACAATCTCATCAACATTATCAAAATGCTTGAATGTGAGAATACCTTGTTTGTCAAGTGTAAGCCCATTAAAGTATCTGTCAACTAATACATCCTCATCTTCATTCAAACCACAATGAGCTTGTATGGTCATAAACTCCTCATAATATTCAACAACTGTCTTATATCCTTGTTTTAAATATTGAAAACTTGAACGTAAATCTTTGGAGTAATTGACAGGAAGGAATTTTTGCTTCAACATATTTTTCATCTCGGTTCACGTGTCAACGGGGTCAATTTGTTGGTTTTTTTTTCCTCTTCTTTTGCAACTCGGCTCACCATATCTCAGCATAGTTGCGAAATCGAGTTGCCACTAGTGTAATCTTATGACCATCCGTCATTGGCTCGTGTACAAAAATATTTTCAACACACACTAACCAATCCATGAATTCATCCAGTTTCAATTTTACATCATATTCGGGAATCACGAGCTTAATACCCAAATCATGATCAACATTGACGACATGTGGATCTCGTTGATTCCGATTATGTCCTCCATCATCTCGATGATTATTCTCACGCCGATTATTTTCCAAATTGGTTAATCGGGTTTCAATTGTTGCAAGAGTCTTTTGCATTTGAACCATCGTTGCGGATAGTTGATTAACAGTTACCGATAATTCCGCAACGGTTCCCCTCAAATCATCATCATTATTGGAGGAAGACTCCACTTTTGCATGCTTCTTGGGAGGCCTTTTTTTTTTTTTTTTTTTTTTAATGCAAATTAAAATTTTTTGACTGACCTGATGTGTAGATTTGCTCTCCACGATCACGTTGGTGAAAACGGATCGGAAGTCTGAGGGTAGATGAGCCCGATATCGTGAATAGAAGTTGTAACTGTCGATCAAGCTAACTGCCTTTGAGTGGACTTTGTTGATGTCACCTCTTGAACAATGGAGCTTGGGCAATCGGGGCGGAATTGATCAAGCCTAAAATCTACCTGACCCGGATTGGAAATCAGGTCCAACTTAGAGATGCACTTGTCTCAAACGGGGACAAGTGCCGAAGCTTCAACTTTTGTGTCTAGAAAAGGGGTAAAGGGCTGAGATCCCTTTATGCTGTATTTCTTCAGCGAAGCGAAGGGAGATGGGGAGAAGTGGGCGATGGAAGGAGGGTGATGACCAGCAGCGAGGAGGCGCTTGCTGCAGGACGATCGTGGTGCTCGGTACTCCGCGGTGATGGCTCGGTGTGTGGCAGACGACAGCGGTTCCATGGTGCACGGTACACGTTTCTTTCCTCTTCTTCCTCTTCTTCTTCTTCTTCTCTTCCTTTCCGTTCTCTTTTTTTTTTCTGATTTTTTTTTTTTTTTGGCTTGGGATCTGGGGGAAGGAGGGGTCTGGGAAGGAGGAGTATGGGGCCTGGTTCTAGGATGTCTTGGAAGTTTCTAGAAAAGGAAGATTGGTTTCGGGGGTTTGGGGAACAATGTAGCGATGGAGATGGGTTGGGCTGGGTGTTTTTTTTTTTTTTTTATATTCTTTGGCGACTATGGATTGATCGGTTTTGGGATGGTGGGTTGAGATGGATTGGTGGAGAGGTGTAGTAGGGATTTTGATCGGCTGGGTGTGATTGATTGGGTTTTGGGAATGTTTCTAGATTTCGGGGTTTAGGGATTGAGATGGGGAATGGGGATGGCTCTCGGCTAGGGTGACAGGTAATGGGTTTTGTGGTTTATTCGGAGGGTGGGTTTGGTTGGTGATTGGATTCAGTGGATGGGTGGCAGTCTGGAAGTGGGCGGATGATGGGGCGGGGTGCCAGGGAAGTGTGGACCGATGGGTGGCAGGGAAGACAATGGGTGGATTGGTGGGGAAGGATGGATGAATTGGAGGTGGTGGTTTTCACAGTGGAAGATTGGGTTGCGATAGTGGTAGCAGATGAGGGTTGGGTAAAGGGATTTGGCATAGGGTGTTCTGGGAGATGGAGACGGGTTGTGAGATTCAGGAAAGGGGGTGGGGTTGCTGGCGGAGTTAGGTGATGGGGTTGCTGGCGGACTCCTGGGAATTTCGATAGTGAGAGGGTATTTTGCAGGGAGGGGCGATGGTGGTACGTGGATGGTACGGTAGGGGTTAATCAATGCCAATTGATCCAGGGATCATTCGGCTCTGATACCAATTGATGCAATCGTACGGATATGATTGCAAGTGCTGATGCACAATTAGGATTTCCATAGGAACAATCACACGAAGAAGACAACTCTCCAACGATAACCCACAAAAGGGAAAATTTATTAACTCTAAATCTCTGAGATGAACAGTCTCTACAATGCTGTATATATGATAAAAGAAACTTAGGGGCTAAGAAATCAATCCCAATAAAACTAGGAAACCAAATAATAATCCTATCCAAATTAGAAACTAATTCTAAATATAACTTTGCTATAATTAAAACTAATAACAATTAAGAAAAACTCTTAAGCATCAATGGGTCCCACGTGTGGCCCATGAGTGTTTCACGGTTGCTATTGTTGCTGCTGTATCACACTTGTGGTGAAATCATGGTGTCTTTTTCAACTTTTTGCTCTTTCTGTGAATCTTCACTTGAAGGTGATGATGTAGACGAAGGCGGGACTGTTGATTTCATTGGAAGGAGCTGAAGCCTTTTTCCATTCCATGCAAGGGTATATGTGTTTGCCTCTTTATCATGGTGTACTTTTCGATAAAAAAAGACATGAACGCCCAAAAATAGTATGAGCAATATTCATATGAATCACATCACACCAAATTTTGTCATCATAATGGCCCATTTTGAATTATACCAAACATCTATGAGTGACGGGGATGACATGACTATTAGACCATGTGACTTGGTGATTGGTAGGGCTTAGGAAGCTTCTCAGTTGGCCAATGCAGTTTGTCACTGACCTCTTGCACGACAAAATTTATTGCACTACCATTGTCAATAATCAAATTAGCGGACTTGTCTTCGACTCTTACCCGAGTGTGGAATTTCTTAGCCCATTTCCATTCTTCTTCTTTCTTCCCATTTGTATTAATGAGTCGGTGAATGACAAGAGTGGGATTATCTTCTCCTGCGAAAAGTTTCTCCACAACATGAGCTCTTTGTTGACTTTGTTGCATGCGGGACCTTCGAAGCATACGCTCAACACGGATGGCTTTTAAGCATGCCTCTTGATTGGTTTCAAGGATGAAAATAGCGGTGGCGGTGGGCGTAGCGGCCTGCCGCCAAACCGCTACGAAGCGGGCGATACGTAGCGTAGCGGGGATACGTAGCGGCGTAGCGGTGTGATTTGAAATACTCACCAAAAAAATCTGAAAAAATTCCAGAAAATCCAGAAAATTGTAAAATGAAAGAAAATGTGGTTCTTTTGCAAAAGTAAGTAAGAAAAGGGGGTGTAGCGGTGCCCTCAATATATAAGGTCCTGTATCGCTATATAAATAGAAAATAATAGTAATGATTAGTTTTTTCACATGTATTCATGTTCTTTAGTCATGCTAACTTAGAAAGTAATGAAAAGCTCACTAAAAAAAAAAAAAAAACTAGAACATGAAATAAAGGCATAAGACTTAAGAGTTAGGTCATTAGTGAACATTGAACAATCAATAGTCAATACTTTAAGCCTCAAGGTTAAAGGTTCAAATTCAATCAAGTGAATGAAGTGGTCAACACTCAACAACTCAACATTCAACACTAATTTAGAAATGAAGTGGTCAACACTCGTCCTCTCAGAAGATGACACATCCGATTAAGAGGAAGACTGCAAGGTCAACACATAAATCAATTACATTTCCTACAAAACAATGATGGAGACCGTAGAACTTAAGAAGTTCCCTCTCGGGCCTCTCCCACTTAGTTATTTAACAATGAGGGTTCTTTTAAAACAGTTAAATTAAGACCAGTTTAAAATTTAGTAGTAATAGGTAACCATATCTATACTACTACACACATTCCAAATATAATTAAACATGCTTAATAACATATATTAACAAATAATGATAATAATAGACATCCAAGCACGACAAAGAAAGACAACCAGTAAAAGAGGCCTAGCTATCATGGTCAAGTAGGATCCTTTTGTTTTCATGATTGCCACTTCTTTAAAACATGCGTTTCGCAAAGGGGGTCCGGGGGTATCCTCTTGATTTTGTAGCAACAAATCTTGACAAAATGGAGTTGGGACCACTAGGGGGACACACAAAGGGTTCACAGCAGTAAAAATGGAGAAAAAAAAGGAAGGAAAATGAAAAAAATTGAAAAGGTAGAACGAAAAGTCGTCAGGGGGGTTTTATTACCCCCCAGCGCCACGTAGCGGCCGCTACGGGCCGCTACCCGCTAAATTCAATGTAGCGTGGCGGCAGCTGCCGCCACGGCCGATATATCGGCCGCTACGCTACGTAGCGGCCGATATTTTCATCCCTGATTGGTTTTGCAATAATTCATATTTTCTAAGATGTCTGGTCTTAAGCCTTGGACATAACGAGCTAAATTATGTATCTCATCTGCCTCCAATTCACATATCTCATGCAACTCTTGAAACTGGAGGGTATATTCATCAACCGTCAAGTCTTCTTGCTTCAAATTAAGAAATTGCTCAAGGTAGAACTCATACCAATCTCTATTTCTAAGTTTTTACCAAGTTCTTTGAATTTCAGTTGAGTTCTCAAAAATTCTCATGATGATTTGGATGCAAGGATATCAAAATTTAACTGCCTTTGTAAAACGGATTATCCTGTTATATAGATCGTGAGAAGTCGATCGCACCGACAAAGACAAATCGATGGTTGGATTGTAGATGGCTTCAATATTAACAAATTCAATCTGGTGCATCCAATCAGAAGCAATTTACTTTTGCTGCTTTTTGTTTTTGCCTAATGGGTTGGATTCGGGTTTGGGCTCAAATCAGGCTTGAACTTAGGTCAAGTCCAAAACTGCTAAAAGGTCAGTCACGTGTGAGGAAGGGCCCCTTTTTTATGAGCTTTTTGTATGTATACCCCTCTAAGGTTTGTAGGATTTGTAAATAGGCCCCTGAGGTTTTAGTATTTGTAAATAAGCCCCTGCATTCTCTTTTTAATACCTTTCATGTCCCTAAAATCAATATTCCTAGCAAGAATGACCAGCCACCATGAGATTTGTATTGGATTTTTATATAATGACAAGTTTGCCCGTACATCCATTATTTTATCTCAAGTCCCAATGGTTTCTCTCAATAACTCTCTCATGCACATGAACAGGGGCGGACCCAAGTACAAGGGCCTAGGGACTGAATCCCCCACCCATATCTGAGAAAAGTTTAAAATTCCCTCCTCCCCCGCAAATCCTAAAAATTAATATATTTTTGTTTACATTTGCCCCTTTCCCCCAATATTTCTTTGCATAGAGCCAAACACCTGCCCCCTCACAAGCCTTTCCCCCAATATTTCTTTGCATAGAGCCAAACACCTGCGCCCCCTCACAAATTCAAAAAATTAATATTTTTTTTTTCATTTGCATGTTCCCCCAATATTTCTTTTACCCCATACACATGAAGCATAATCATGTATTTTGAAACTTTCATCAATCCAACGGTGGGTCATGTATGGATTTGATAAATCATAGCCGGTTATGAGTACCGGTGTTAATTGTTGTCACAATCAATTTGTATTTAATGAAATGAGCCATGAATTGAAAAAAAATAAATTTATGTGAGGTTATTTTCTCCCACTAAGTGCAATTGTTAATGTTACATGCTTTATAAAAAAATTGAGTCCAAGCTTTGGAAATTATGCATATGAGGATAAAAGAGATGGACAAAAGTGTCATTTCGTTCTAAAAACCTACGGTGGTTGGAAGATTATTGATCTGGTATTAAAATGAAAATACATAGGCCTATTTGCAAGTACTAAAACCTTAGGGGCCTAATTACAAATCCTACAAACCTTAGGAGGGTATATCCAAAAAGCTCTGTTTTTTTATTGCTTGGGTTATGTGTAGAGAAGTGAATAAATGGGACTAGGTTCTCTTACCTGCTTTGATATGAAGAAAACGAAGATGGGAAAGGGCACTGTTGCTGCAACGAGAAGGGGAGGGGATCCGCCGATGGTCTGTCTAGAAGACAGTGCTTCTGTTGCGACGATTGCTGGTGATGTTTGATGATGGTGGATCGGGTGATCTTTTGCGAGGTAGTCTCTTGATGGAAGTGGTGATGATGGCAGTGATGGAGGTCGACGGTGCCGGCTACTTTCTCAACTTGAATCACCTTCAACCTCTCTTCTTTCTTTCATTCTTCTTCTGCTCTCTCTCTCTCTCTCTTCCTTTCTGCTTCTCTTTATTTTTCTTTTTTTCCCCTGCTACAACCTCTTTCTCTCTCTCCTTTTTTTTTTTTTGTTTTTTTTTCCTTCTGGGTGGGTTTTCCATGAGGATGGGGTGATGGTAGATGGATGATTGGGTTTTTAGGAAGATGAAGGTGGAGAGAGGGTGCGGAATTGGCTCAGGTATGGTTGGGTTTTTTGGTTTCGGGGTTAGGAGTTTGGGGACTCGAGGGTGGTTTGGTTTAGGGTTTGGATTTGGGTTGGTCGGTGACAGAACATGGGTTCGATGGTGCTGGGATGTAGTGTTTGGATGTGGAGCAGGGGGTATCGATGGGGTCTTGGTGCAGAGGTTCAGGAGAGTGAGGCTCGGCTGAGGGGATGGGGTGAAGGTTGTGGCGGAGGTGAGGACAAATTTGGGTTTGGGTTTGGTTGGGCTCGGGAGATGGGAATTAGGGTTTCGGAATTGGTTGGGGGATTTGGTTTTTCTACAAGGAGTGGAAGAGTTAGGGACGGTGAGGGTAGGGCTGTAGATGGGTTACGTATGTGAGGCAGTGGATGGAAGGATGATGATGATGATGATGATGATGGGATAAGAATCTAGGAAGGATGGTTGTCTTCCCCGGCGATTGCTCTTCGGCTTTGAGACCAATTGGCGCAGGATTGATCGAATCCAATGATGGATTCAGCCACTAGCATGGATGAAAGTATCGACCGAAGCGGCAATGGCCGCTACGCTAAATGCATATTATCGGCACTCGCAACTGTTGCGATCCGTAGCGGCTGCCACAAACTTGTAGCGGCCGATACACACCAATACATACATGTATCGGCCGCTACGGAAAAAAAACCTTGACCCTCTTTCATTCAATTGGTGGAAGAAAAACTGAAAAGAAAAAAAAGGGAGAGAAGATGAAGAACCATACGACAGCAACAATAGAAAGGAAAAGAGAAAAAGAAAAGAGCAACTGAAGTAGAAGACATACCTGGATTGGAGCAGCAGCGCCGCAACACCACGACCACCATCGTTCGCATCCAGCAGCAGCACGACTCCTGCACTACCACCCGCTGCCGCCAGCCTCTTCTTTTTCTTTTTTTCTTCTTATTCTCCCTCTCTCTATATATCTTGATCGTTCAGAGGTGAAGAGGAAAGAAAAAAAAATAAAGGCGGTGTATACTGTATATGCCCTTTGGCTGTTCTCGACCCTTCCATTATAAAAGAAAGTGAAGGCCCTTATAACGCTCCAAACCCTATTCATGGTGGAATTGTGCATGGGGTCTACATATTGATGATCCAACTGTCACAAACTTATGCATTTTTAATAATATAATGATTAACATATTATTATACATGATACATTAACTAAATTTTACTTTCATTGAAAATATGCATAGCCAAATTTGGCCCTTGAAATTAAGTCCCTAGGTATATTGACTCTAATAGGCAGGGGCCCTAACCAAATGTTACTCTAATAGAAAAATTGGGCCCTAACCAGATTTTAGTTAAAAAAATTGAGCCCCAGCCAAATGTCAATTTAATAAGAATGAGCCTAGCCAAATTTCACTGTAAGAAGAAATAGGGCCCTATCCAAGTTTCACTATGATAGAAACAATAAATTCCACTCTAATAAAAAAATAGGGCGCTAGCTGCTTTTAACTGTGATCGAAAATAGATCCCTAACCGAATTTCACTTCAATAGTAATATGTTATGTGTAGTTGTGTTAAATTGCTTATTTGGATTTTGAAATGCATAATAGTGATATAATATTGAAGACACTACTTAATTTTGAAGACATATTTAACTTAGTATATTATAGCTAATCATAAATCAACATGAATATATGTAGAGAAATAGATCAATATTGTCAGTGGTTCAAGCGTGAAGCGACATAGGACCTCATGCAATAAGGGGACTGCTACTCCCCCTTATCTTGGTTACTTTTGCACAAAAAAAAAAAAAAAAAAAAAAAAAAAAAAAAAAAACCTTTTCTAACATTTTCCAATATTTTGAATTTTCTGGAATTTTTTCAGAATTTTGACATTTTTTTCAAAACACGCCGCTACGTAGCACCCTCTTCGTAGTGTTTTGGTGGTAGGCTGCTACGCCCGCCGCTACCGCTATTTTCATCATTGGCCACTAAGGCACCCTTATAAGAGGAGAAAATACAATAACTGAAGAGAAAACTCTCGTAACTCAAAACTTTAATTGATAATAAGCACTGCATTACAATGAGGCCTAACATCCTTATATAGAGGAGTTGGCTTAATCCCTAAGCAACAATACTTTCTAGTAACTGAATAATGCTTAAATAAAATAGGAAACTAACTAATATTAATCATAATCAAATCAAATTACTTAATAATACGTCTTAACTAAATGGATGTCTCATTGGGCCTATGGTCTGGACCTAATGGGTTGGCCGACCCATTGCCTAGCCTACAACAGATAGTCTGCTTTGGCTTGTGGGATTCCAATCAAATCTTGCCGCATGGTTTTAAAAGACCTCAAAGGGTGCCATCTAACCGCCCACGAAGGCCTCTCGCGCGCACATGTGCCAAAACGGACAATATCATGCTGAGTTGGGCGAGGATGTGACAAGGGGAATTGTGGGACTCTTTCATTATGTAATCAAATTTAGTTTTATAGGGTCTCACATGTAACGCATCAATTAAAAAAGGCTTTTATGTATGTAATGCTGCCCCTCTTCCAAGTTTGTCTCACATGAGAAATGGAGTAAAATAGCTAAGGTGTTTATATTAGTTCATTTGCTTCATTTTCTCTTAAGTGAGGACCATAGCATGATTTGGTTTACAAAATCGCTTGCCAAGGCATTGAATGGTCCAGCCCTACTGTTAAAGACATGGTTCATGACAGAGGGAGCTTATGTCTTCTCATATTTCAAATTACAAACCTAACCATGGTTCAAATGTGAAGTTATTATGTTTGCTTCACATGTTTGCTTACTGAAAGGACATAATAACGTTCATCCAAATCTTTTGGGGTCGGTTGTCTTTTACAAATGGATAGGAAAATGTGTTTTACTTATGTAAATGTTACATATGCAAATGTTCCACATGTGAATACCTTACCATGCTTGTCAAAATCACCATTTTCACATTAGTAAATCACCATTTTCACATTAGTAAATATCCAAGGAGTTTAGTTGTATTTGGATGTTTTGGACGTTTACACATTTCTTAAAATCCATGAAGATTTAAGATATGAAACTAAACATCTTAGATGCTTATTATTAACATGAGACTATTGAGTGGTCCAGATCATGAATTTTGGGCCCACAAAAGTGTAGAAATTAGATCCATAGTTATATTTTTTGGACTTTTTCACAAATTAGTGAATTACTCAATTCTGAAACAGTTTAAGACAGCCGGCTTAAAGGTCTTGGGGTTTTTATTAGTTAAATAAACAAATTGAATGGTTCACAAAAGTGCAGAAATTAGGTCTTTAGTGGGGATTTTTTTGGACTTTCTCACAAATTGCTTTAGACCTATAAAGATTTAAGACAATCAGCTTAAAGGTCTTGGGGTTTGGATTACAAATATGGGGCGCATAGTAATGAAAAAAATACTAAAGGAGTTGATGGGATTTGATGCTATGACCAATTGCATGACCAAATGCATTCACCATGTGAAGCAAGTACTGGTGCCTTTTTGCCAGTGGGAGATGTAAAGAGTTTCACACTTAGGTGTGAAAATGGACTTATTTGTCCACAATTCTCACATATTATTTACCCATGTGTAACTGAGTGCAAACAAACATCATGATGCCTGACCATTATGCATGTGGATCATATACATATGAAAATGACCGGATCTACACACCATTTTCATATGTCCATGAGTAAATGAGCACAAATAAATGTGTTGATGTCTAACTATTACGCATGTGAATCATTTATGTATGTAAACGAGGGCGGAAAAGACTCCCAAATTTCAGGGGTAAAACCTTAATATAAAAAATAAAAAATAAAAAATTAGAGAAGGAACATAAACCAGTGGTAAAACCCCATTTTGCACGATAAAAGGCATTTTTTTCCTTCCTCTCAGTTTCTACTTTTTTGTATACACACATACATATATATAATAATCTATTTCTGAATTTGTGGGTTCTGTATTGTCATATCAAATGCACAAATTCAGTGATTTCTAGGTGATCCATTGTTCAGCATTTTTTTATTCTTGGTGATTCAAGTTGTATTTAATTTTTTTGAAGGGCTGTTCAAGTTGTAATTAGTGAACAACTTTGGACCGATATGTTTTTCTCTTGGATATAGTTTGTGGGGAACTCATAAAATACACAACTCAGACACTTCTATCTTTTAACTGTTTCATTCCTCATCTAATTAGCTAGTTTTTATGCAAACCTAAGGCGGTATTTATTTGGCTGCTCTCCAGTAAAATGCTTTCTTAAATCAATGGCTGGTGTATATTTCATTGTGATAGTGAGTTAGCACTATCATGTTGCATACAATAGTTTGCATAATTGTAAATTCATACATGTAAGTTTGAGGAATACTGGTTGCTATTGAATATGCTTGATCTTAAGAAATTGGGGTTGATCCCTTTACAAAGATTGTTGTAACTTTGTAAGATATCATCATCATCATAACTTCATTCCAAGTCTTTGTTGATCTCTCGGTTTTTTTGGGTACCTTCTTCTTGCAACTTTAGTTCTGCACAGTGGGGCAGTTTCTGGTCTTCTATGGGGTGATCAATTGTTACAGTAGTCAGGTTTTATCTTTCATGCTATAGAACCACAGTTTGGTTAGAACTTTGGGCAGGCCATGTTATAAGCGACTGATCTTTTTTTTTTTTTTTTTTGGGACTCGTTGCTATTTCCACTCGGACTGGAGAGGGGGCAAGAGCTATCATAGGGACAACTAGATCTATTACAGAAGCACAATCTACTGTGGTGGACCCACAAAAATTTCCTTGGGGAAAGTGAAACGGGGCGCGGTGGTTTGGGGGTGGGGGTGGGGGTGGGGGGCAATGGAAATTGTGTTTATTTGAGCGGGCCATACGCAATACCACAAGAGGAATTTACACACACACACCTGCAATGTTGGTGGGTGGGAGATACATTATAACAATGTTCTCGTACATAATTGGTTGCCCTTCTGTGGGCCAGCTTCATAAAAGAATTATCATTTGGACCATAAAATAGATGATTGAAAAGAATGACAGTGGGTAATATCAGACCAGTCTAGATGGGATGATTGTCAAACCAAACTGGTTGGATCGGCATTGTGGCCTGCCTGAATTTTGGTCAGACCGGGGGCGAACCCATGCATGCATTTTTACTGAGGTGCATTGGCTAACTTAATCAGGTGCCAATGGGATCAAAGTTCCCCGTCTGTAAAATGGTTGACAACCTTTTTAGCTCACTTGGAGCATGTTCCTTTATTTTTTATTCAACTAACATTGTTTGTGTAGGTAGTTGCAAGACTGCCTAGATTCTTATATGAGCATGTCTTTCAATTGTCTGTGGCTTTTCCTTTTAGTTTATTTATTTATTTATTGATCGGCACAATGGTCACTGCCTTGTTCTAAGATGCCTAGATACTTGCATATGCTCCTTTTATCATGTTGAATTTGATGTAGATACTGATATGGGATGCTTAGAACATGTTTAATCGAGTCTTGTGATATTAGGTTCAATATATTTAAACTTGTAAGGTTTTATTGCAACTTGGCCACAAGAATTATGCAGAAGGAATTCTGTAGAAAAGTGTATAAAATATAATAGTCTTGTTACATGTAAAAAGACTACTATGTTGTAAAACAATTATATAAATAAATTTTTTCAAAAAATATGAAACTCTTAATTATTTGTTATGACTGGGATACTTGCATATGTTTATGTATCTTTGTTTTTGGATTTTAAAATGAAGTGCTGTATTCCAGTTCCCCCTTACAATGTTTGCATTGGTTATGTGCATATTTTAAGCCTCTAGCTTTTTACCATTTTTTTTAAAGTTACTCATGCTGTTTTTCCCACATTGTTTACATCTTTTGGCAGGTAAAAGCAGGTGATATACGTTTTTTAGCAAGCACATCTTTTCTTTTGGTGAGGAAGGATTGGTCTTCTGAGATTCGGTT
The DNA here is from genome assembly GCA_029852735.1 of Persea americana. NCBI lineage: Eukaryota > Viridiplantae > Streptophyta > Magnoliopsida > Laurales > Lauraceae > Persea > Persea americana. The sequence goes on from CM056817.1 coordinate 39,365,325, forward strand.
GCATGGATTTAAAATGCTTCAGGTTTATTCTCTTCTCCAACTGATTAGTACAGATGAATTATTTGTTGTTGGTAATGCTGGTGCTTTTTTTGCCAATTAAAATCCAAAAAACTTAGTTCTTTTTGCCTTGAACTATATATTAAATAAGGTTTGTTGTATAGGGAATTTCTAACAGGAATCCATGTTATTGGTCATTTGGAATTCTTGTCTGAAATTCCATGTCTCGTGGCTGTGAATTTCAAAATGTGAATCTCAAAAGATGATATTTTTTTGTCCTTTGGGATTTCATTTGATTTTTTAATGCTCATCAAATTTCATCCCCAGCTAGGGATGTAAACTGGGCCAGGCCGCCCAGGCTTAGCTCGGCTGGGCATGCTGGTCAACATGCCGCGGCCTGGCACAGCATGGCGCGTTCCCATCTAGGTCGTGCTGGGCCAGAGGGTGTCGTGGCCCGTGGCACGGCACATATAGGCTTGGCCCAACACAATGAAACCCTTCTAAAAAACTGCCTTTCGATGAAAACCCAGGAACGAAAAGGCCCCAAAATACCATATGGTTCTCGTTCCAAATGCAATAGGAGACTTAAACTGGCCATGGGATCCTCCTCGTCACTCAGAGTCTTAGTCAAAAATTGACTTGGAAAGCAGATTTTACTCTCATTGTGAAAACCCTCGCTGGGTTTCCTTTTCCATCAGAATATCATCAGTTTTAGGAAAATCAGATGGGAGAAAAAATCCCTCACAGAGAGAGAGAGAGAGAGAGAGAGAGAGAGAGAGAGAGAGAGAGAGAGAGAGAGAGATGCGTTGGAAGAAGAAGGCAGAGCCGCATAGATGTGTTGGAACTTGGAATTTTCTGACTCCTGAGACATATGGTCACATGGGATGTCATGAGCCTGGCCATGCTGGGCTGAGGCCCTACTAGCCTAGGCACAGCACGGCATGGCCCGTGAAATTTCATAGGTTGGCACAAGGGATGAAAATAGTGGTAGAGGCGGGCTGCGCAACGAAGTGGGCGCTACGTAGCGGCGTGTTTTGAAAAACTCGTCCAAAGTTTCTGAAAAAATTACAGAAAATCTAGAATATTGTAAAATGATAGAAATTTTTTTTTTTTTTTCTTTCTGCAGAAGTAAGCAAGATAAGGGGGTGTAGCGGCCCCCTCATTTTATGAGGTCCCATATCGTTATATTAATAGAAAATAATAGTAATGATAATTTTTTCCACTTGTATTCATGTTGCTTAGTTATTCTAACTTAGAAACTATTGAAAGGCTCATAAAAAAAACTATGTCATGAAGTAAAAGCTTAAGACTTGAGAGTTAGGTCTTAGGAATTCAATAGCAAACAATGAACAATCATTCAATCAATACTCCAACACTCAACACAAATGAGAAATGACAAAATAATTGATAACTTCATAAAAAATAAACAATATACTATTCTACTTATAGAATATATAATATAGAGTTGGTGAAGGAATACCTTGGCTAGTCAACTCCGCTCTAATACCAAAGGGAATGTCTACCAAGAATGACATCGTTGTCCTCATCCCCATCAGTGTTGCCCCGAGTCATATGCCCACCATATTGAATTTGATATTGGTGGGCATTGGGGGTTCCAAACTTGTAACGACCCAGAATCCGGGGCACTTGCAATTCCGTGCCGAGACTCGTAAGCATCACACATATGTTAAATCAAAGATCACATAATGATTCAGGCATTTACCAGCTTAAACCAACTTGTATTAAAAATCCAAATCTAATAAACAAATGTAACATTGTCCAATAAAAAATAATTGCAATGTCTTTCAAAAGAAATAATCTAAACAATCTAATTCTTCTTCATCTATGTGGCTTCGACGCTCAAGTACGCATCCCAAAGTCTATCTCCCAGTCACCAAGATTTTCCTGAGCCGCTAAGTTGTGGTTACCTGGATTGGGGCAAATCCACAAAATATTAGTACAATGAATCGATATTCTAATCTATTTGTGCTTTTAAACATTACTTAGATAAGATTACACAACAAATTAAAGTAACATCTCGAAGTCTTATTCAAGCCAAGGTTGGAATCAGTTCAAACAAACGACAACCTCTTAGCCACCTTATAGCATCAGCCCAAAGTTCATGTTCCACAAAGATATCACATGTACATAGAGTTCCCAAAACTCATACCTGCACATCTCAAAATCATTCTTTTCTATCCCAACAAAATCGACCACCATGGTACAAAACCAGCAAGATCGACCACCAAGGTCCAAAATCAGCAAGATCGACTACCAAGGTCCAAAACCAGCAAACTGGTACCCACAAAATCGACCTTTCCCAAAAAGGCCCAACATCAACAACCCTTACAAAATCGGCCATACATGCTAGTGGTCTAGGGGTGTCCAAAAGGTTCCTCCAAACAAACAAAGTCATTGTATCTCAATTTTCCAATCAAATAGCAAATATATGTCTCATAAAAAATATGATATTTAGCATGTCCTCAACATTAGTAATGGGCAAATTCCATAATCAACCCCTTCTCAAATTATGTGGATTCAATCTGCCCCAGTCCGAATCAAAATTGGTGTATGAGGTGAGAGAGGTCAATTACATAACTCACCCTTTACAGTTTTGTGGAAATTATTCAATTACCAATTTATCGACAACATATACATATACAAACCACACAATCTACCATGTGAGATCCCCACATAACAAAGACATAAGCATATTAACCCACATATATATATATATTTCAAGTCACCATATATTCAAATAACAGTGTCCAAAATATAGATTTGACAAATCAAGAACTAAAGGAAACAATTCAAACAATTTACAAATAATAATAATGAATAACCAGCCTTTGTTTGCAATTTCAGAAAACTTAGTCTCATTCTTAATGTCTTTCCAAGAAAATAAGTTAAAAGGGCCTAATTGGGTTCATTAAAGGTTAAGGGTCTTTTTTTCTAGATTCAAGAAACTTAAGGGGTAAGATAGATATTCTAACAGAACTAAGTTCTGTAGCATGTGGACTCCGTTATTCAAAAACGTGTCCAGGTCATCAACCTCCTTTACCTTTTTCATGTACAAGTCTAAAACACACAGAAACCCAGTTCTGGTGGAGGGCTTCACACCTGCAAAAACTGGGAGGCTTGGATAGTGGGCCCCACTAGCCCAATCCATGATGGGACCTGATCTCCAAGGTCGCCCAGGGCCCCACAACAGATCCTAAGGTTCTGATTTGGCATCAAGTGGCCCTACCGGCCCCACAACCTATGTTCATATAAGAAAACCCCTCAACAGTGATTCACGCCTCATGTAATTCAAGAAACTGGATGGTGGGCCAAATAGGATCCACTCCACATGGGTTCACCACCCCTGAGGTCGCCCATGGGTCCCCTTCCGGGTCCACGGACCTGATTGATCATCAGGTTGGCCGTGGGGTCCCACAACTCTGTCGACCAAAATTTGTTTTTGATCACCTGCACCTTGAAAAATCCACTTCTGGCACAGAAAAGTTACTTGGTTCTGATTCTTTCTACAAGAAACCATCACCCAAGGATCATCTAATCTTTAGAAAGCCAAACATCCCATCTATCGGTAGAATTTGGTTATTACAGTCATCAAACCATACTGGGTTGGCTCAGAAACATATAATCGATCATGAAAACATGCAATTGGTTACTATAATGGTTCCAGCAGTATAAAGAAAACAATACGTTACACCAGGGATGAAAATATCGGCCGCTACGTAGCGTAGCGGCCGATATATCGGCCGTGGCGGCAGTTGCCGCCACGCTAAATTGGATTTAGCGGGCAACGCACCCGTAGCGGCCCGTAGCGGCCGCTACGCAAGCGTGGCGGCCGCTACGGGCCGCTACAGGCCGTAGCGGCCGCTACGTGGCGTTGGGGGGTAATAAAACCCCCCTGACGACTTTTCGTTCTACCTTTTCAACTTTTTTCATCTTCCTTCCTCTTTTTTCTCCATTTTTACTGTTGTGAACCCTTTGTGTGTCCCCCTAGTGGTCCCAACTCCATTTTGTCAAGATTTGTTGCTACAAAATCAAGAGATTCAACTATTCTAAGGAATCTAAAGAAGATTCATCATCAAGGACTCATGGATTAAAATAGCGGGTGGCGGCCGATACATATCGGCAGTGTTAAACAAACCCCCCCCCCCCCCCCCCCCCACGACTTTTTCACTTTTTTTCAACTTTTGAGATTATTACTCTCTAACTACTATGAATCACAACTTTTAAGGAGGGGCACAGGTTCTGAAAGCAGAAATTCGATTTCGAAGGAAGAACTTCATAAAAAATTTCTGGTCCGGGGGCGCTGCCCCCTGGGCCCCCGCGAGCTGACCGGGCAGCTCGATCCCCGCCGGGGGATACCCCCGGACCCCCTTTGCGAAATGCATGTTTTAAAGAAGTGGCAATCATGAAAACAAAAGGATCCTACTTGACCATGATAGCTAGGCCTCTTTTACTGGTTGTCTTTCTTTGTTGTGCTTGGATGTCTATTATTATCATTATTTGTTAATATATGATATTAAGCATGTTTAATTATATTTGGAATGTGTGTAGTAGTATAGATATGGTTACCTATTACTACTAAATTTTAAACTGATCTTAATTTAACTGTTTTAAAAGAACCCTCATTGTTAAATAACTAAGTGGGAGAGGCCCGAGAGGGAACTTCTTAAGTTCCCACGGTCTCCATCATTGTTTTGCAAGAGATGTAATTGATTTATGTGTTGACCTTGGAGTCTTCCTCTTAATCGGATGTGTCATCTTTTGAGAGGACGAGTGTTGACCACTTCATTTCTAAATTAGTGTTGAATGTTGAGTTGTTGAGTGTTGACCACTTCATTCACTTGATTGAATTTGAACCTTTGACCTTGAGGCTTAAAGTATTGACTATTGATTGTTCAATGTTCACTAATGACCTAACTCTTAAGTCTTATGCCTTTATTTCATGTTCTAGTTTTTTTTTTTTTTAATGAGCTTTTCATTACTTTCTAAGTTAGCATGACTAAAGAACATGAATACATGTGAAAAAACTAATCATTACTATTATTTTCTATTTATATAGTGATACAGGACCTTATATATTGAGGGCACCGCTACACCCCCTTTTCTTACTTACTTTTGCAAAAGAACCACATTTTCTTTCATTTTACAATTTTCTGGATTTTCTGGAATTTTTTCATATTTTTTTGGTGAGTATTTCAAATCACACCGCTACGCCGCTACGTATCCCCGCTACGCTACGTATCGCCCGCTTCGTAGCGGTTTGGCGGCGGGCCGCTACGCCCGCCGCCACCGCTATTTTCATCCTTGCGTTACACTTTAATCAATTCACCTAACATAGGAAAATAGCACATCATGTGTACAAAAATCTACTCACCATAAGATAGAGGAATAAAAAATATACACGAGAGTGAAGTCAGAAATTCAGAACCATACAATTAGATCAGAATTTCTACTCACCTGTTATGGCTGACTAGAACTGGTTCTTCCTCCTAATTTCTTCAAGGCTAATACTAAACTAGGCTTTGGGTTGATGGAAAAGAAAGTGGAAAAGAGAAAGAAGGGCGTGAATGAGGCTTGGGGTCAATCAATATATATAGAAGCTAAAGTTAGAATCCTTCCCAAACTCCTCTTCCTAATTTATTATTTCCTTCTCACATGCCAATTCTATTCCTAACATTACTTGGAGTCTATGGTATAACCAACACAAGTCCCACTCGAATTCCTCCATCAAACTATGGGTCCCAATAATTCTAAGAAAAATCAAGATAATTAAATATTAAATATCAGAAAATAATCTAGCCCTTATATTGGGCCCGGGGTATTACAAAACTCCCTTGGGAGTTCTCAACATGTGTGGCTTAGGGTTGGGTTGGGGTTGTGGGCATCTTGGATCTCAAATTTTCTTTGCTTATATCGTGTATGTGACAGTCACTGTTTTAACTTTCACATTTATGTAGTATTAGCTATAAGTGCTGTTTACCAATAGAAAGTAGCTACAAACTCCAATTTTTTAGTAACTGTTGCATGCCACAGTTAGAGAGTTCTTCTTTGTCAGAGTAGCCTAACTGTTCAACATCCTTCTGTTTTCAGCATTTGGTTCGGTTGCGGTGGGATGAATTTAACTTTATGGAACAAAGAAACTTTGCCAATGCTGCCATGGATTTAATTTCTGAGATGGCAAATCCTAGTGAAGAATGGGCACTGAAGAGTCAAACAGCTGCCCTTGTTGCTGAGGTTTCTTAGACATTGTTTAATTTTCTGCAGACCCTTTTGCCACCAGAACACTTATTTGGTTTCTATGACAGGTAGTCAGGAGAGAAGGAATAATTCTCTGGCAGGAACTGCTACCATCCCTAGTTTCCCTTTCTAACAAGGGTCCTATAGAGGCATGCTTCTTCCATTGCTTTTTCGACCTTCATGTTTCTGTCATATTCCAGAGGTTTAATATGATCATGAATCTTAGGATATGTCTGGTGTCCTTTGGCCCTGAGTTTATGTGCATTGGTCTATTGTTTGGTGACATGGACTATTGTTCTTATTTGCCCCCAAAATAACCTTGATTGGAATATCATATGGCTCCATTGCCAACTCTTTTATGTTGAATTTGGGCCAGAACCTTCAATTTCTGAATCATCTATTAGAGTTATGGTTCTACCAGGTTGGGCCCATCAGCAATATTCTGTGACAAAACCATATGCCTCTCTTGTACAAACTCGACGCCGAATACATCATCTCTACCCATGGTTTTGATGGTCATATAATTCCTCTGCATTAAAATCTAGTAATTTGAGGAGATTAATATTGATCCTTTAGAGTATTATTTCAGGCAGAAATGGTTGCAATGATGCTGAGATGGCTTCCTGAAGACATTACGGTTCATAACGAAGACCTGGAAGGTTTAGAAAATGTGCCTTTCAGTATGCATGTTGATGATTATCAGTTTTTTCTTGAAATATCTGGATTATATGAGGCGTTTTGGAACTGATAGGCTTCCTGCATTTTCTTCACCTTTTTACTTGGTGCTGTTTACATTGATGACATCCTATGTTTTTCAGGAGAACGCCGCCGGATATTATTGCGCGGGCTCAAACAAACTTTACCAGAAATATTGCCTTTATTATACACGGTAATTTATGTTTTTATATGCATGTAAAACATATCCTTAACTGATCTGGCTAAGACTCCATTTGCAATGCAGTTGCTTGGAAAGCACTTCGGAGCTGCATTGAGTGAAGTGGGAAGGCAACAGATGGATATTGCTAAACAGCATGCAGCAACAGTAACAGCCACTCTAAATGCTGTAAATGCATATGCTGAATGGGCTCCTGTACCTGATCTTTCAAAATATGGTCTAATTCATGGGTGTGGTTTTCTTCCTGCAATTTAATTTTTGTGATGGTTTTCATACTTTTGCTATTGTTCATACTCATCTGTGCTTTAACAGATGTGGGATCTTGCTTTCTACTGTTGAGTTTCGCCTTCATGCTTGTGAGTTCTTCAAAATCGTCTCTCCAAGGTGTGTAAAAAGAATTTTTGTAAAGGACTTTCAGATTCTACAGTAGAGTAAAAATTTTTCAGTTTGATTATTCTAAAAGCTTTCTTATGTTTTTTCTTTTACTCTTAACATTCAACTTGTAGGAAAAGGCCCGCTGACGCTTCTACTTCTGAGTTTGACTCTGCAGTGAATGACATATTTCAGATCTTGATGAACGTATCTAGAGATATCTTGTATAGATCTAGCTCCCACATTAGCAGTTTTGATGAGAGCGAATTTGAGTTTGCAGAGTGCATATGTGAGAGTATGGTGTCCTTGGGTTCTACAAACTTGCAATACATTGCTGGGAATAGCGATCTACTTCCTTTTTACATTCAACAGGTGATTCCTGATCAAGTCAACAGTATTCTCTATGGAACAATGCACTGTCTAGTCCCTTCATATGTCGGTAGGAGATATGAATTTTTAAATGTGAGCTTTCACACACACATGATATATATATATATTTATTTATTTTTGGATTTTTCACACCCTTCCTCCAGCTCGTTGAGCAGCGTCTATTCATATGTTTAATCCTGGACGTCACTCCATAACATAGCATGTTTTTAGATGCAGAGGCATAGAGTTGGTTATTAAAATTTCAGTTGCAGTCAAATTTTATATATTGCCCATATTTTTGTTTTCCTTTTCAAATATTAGCATGTTTTAGTTCATTTTCCCATGTAAGTTGTGCTTTCTTTGGTAATTCAGCATAGATCCTTAATTTGACATGCATGATTTTAAAACCTTTGGTCTTTTCAGATGCTGGGATATTTCCAACACTCAAAGCTTGCACTCCATTTTCAAGCTCTGCTTTTTTGGCTGGTACGTAGAAATTTGTTACAGATTACTACACTAGAAAGCTTATACCTCATTTTTTTTAGAAAAAAATGAATATTTGAACTTGGTTTTTAGTGAATGGCAGAGTGGTTACAGAAGGAGGTATCACATGATATTCTCGATCAATAAAAGTTACATTTTTTTGTTCAACCAACATTTGAGTTAGCTCTACCTTTTGGTGGCATAAGCTGTTGTCTTTTGGGCGCGATGATGGAAAAGATTATGCCTCTCTATCTCACCTCTCAGATCATCCTAGGTACCTAGTGGAAATGTACGGCAATCAACTTTCGTGTGTGTTGAATGTTGAAGCTTAGTGGTTTTTGTGTTGAAATTTACGAACTGCACACACAGTGGGCACCACCTTCAATACAAAGCGAAGTGACAAATAAGAAGTTTGCAACATGGATGCCTTAGCATGCCTTTGTTACCTTGGTAGCAACGAATGAATAATAGATCAATTATGCAGATTCAAGGTGGACCCTTCATATCTTATGGTCTAACCAAGTCATACCATCCACACTAAATAGATGTGCAGGCACAATCATATGATAGAGGAGATTTTTACTCCATCTTTCATGTGGCCTCACCTTATGAAGTATGCAGTGATCAAAAGTAGTCCCACATATGTTGATTAGGATGCTCTGGGATTCACCCCGGCCAATCCTTGATGAGCCTAACTAATCTGACCCACACCTGACTAGGCCTGGAGAGTTTCCAATGATAATTTTATGCACTTTAATATGTTCTGATAGCAAAACAGATACAACTTAGGGGAGAACACCTCCAACTTGTAATCAGAATCAAATCCTCTAGTCAAAAGTGGGATTTATTGTCACAAAAACATCCAGCAGTAAATTCTATGCAAATCCCCAAAAATCTCACAGAATATGGTGAACATAACAGGATTTAGCATGAAATATAGCAAAATACACTAGAAATTCAAGGCCAATAAACTTTAGGTTGCACAACAAAAGAGGAAGAAGAAAATATCTTGAACTTTAGTGGAAGACAATGCTGAACTCTCTACAATGGAAAATAAGAGCTTATGTAAGAAAACCATCTAATCTACTGTTGGTTGAGATATTTTAGTCTTGTCCATTGCGACTCCGATTATGCAATAATTCTGAGTCCATACATTTCTATAACCAAACAGCTAATATATCCCCAAAAAACTGCAACTTTAGGTACCCTGGGTTCGTAACATTTTTAGTACTTGTCAGAATTATACAAATTTGGGCTCCTTGGAAAGGTTGTTATTGAATAACCCATCAAACACATCCCATTTCATGTGATTTGGACATGATTTGGCATGTAGCTACTCTTACGTTCTCACTTCTCACACTGCATGTGGGCCATGGCCACTCTGCAAGCTTTGTGCTTGCATCAAATTGCTAGGCTGAGCAATGCTCTATCTCCTAGTAGGCAATAGCGAAGGCTGCTGTGAAACCTCACAATATATATTTTATTTTTTATTTTTTTCCAAGGCAGGTGCTAATGAGAGATTCAGTATCCAAGCTGAAGATTGCTGCACAAATAGCTGGTGACAATTCCGCTGCCAACAATTCAGCCACTGTTTCTGGGAAGGCTGAGAAGGAAAAGAAAGGAGTGCAAATTATCATTGATGATGATATTTGTGGTGCCCTCTTGGATGTATCGTTCCAGCGCATGCTCAAGAAAAATGCTCAACCTGGAGGTATTGGGACATTAGAATTGTGGAGTGATGAGTTTGATGGCAAGGGAGACTTCAGCCAGTATCGTTCTAAGCTGGTATGGTGGGAGTATCACTTTATGTTACTCAAGTTGCACAGATGAAATTCCGCACTGAGTACGTTTTTTTTTAAAAAGAAAAAAGGAAGAAAAAAGCGAATATAAGATGAATGTACCACGATGTTTCCTTCAAAGTCTTATGGGTGCATGATTGTTATGAACTTAAGTTATTTTAAATACACTCAGATTTTCAGAAATAGCAAGACAGTTCCTAGTGTTGGAAGGTTTCAGCAGGTTTGTCCCTCCTGTCTCACCCTTTGTATGATCAATTTGAGCCCTTCACCCTCATTACCCCCTACCTAGTGCAGTAACACCAACTGAAATTTGACACTCACCTGAGTTGTGAAGGCCCTCCAATTGATCATGAATATTTTTGTGCCCATCCCACTTGGTTTATCAGCTGGGATTTGAACAATTTTGAAGGCACCCAAAACAGTTCCTTGATATCAGAAGGAGACCTTTAAAGGCCCCTAAAACCCCATGATTGTCATGCTTCCAGCACCCCCATAGACTGGATGTTTCTAAGCTAGGAAAGGTCCGGCTGTTTTTTTTTAAATGCCCTCTCTCTCTCTCTCTCTCTCTCTCTCTCTCTCCATATATATATATGGGCTTTTTTCTAGTGAGAACCATTCTCACATAGCCACTGTGAGAACTTTTTATGGGGCTATTTGTGGGTCCCATTTAGGGATGGGACCAGAGGGGATGGAAAGATCTACGTGAGTGCACCCCAAGTATCAAGTTTGACCCTAATCCCATGCCTCTAACCTTTTCATCCATTGCCCATGAGTTTAATGGCTTCATATTAAGAAAAAATTCAGTTATCTATCCAACGGCTCAGCCTATTTGGATGGGTGTTAAACCTCAGGAGTAGTAACTATCAAGGAAGGTCACTGTTTATGCACGGTTTGGATTGGTTTCTAGGTGGGCCCCACCAATAGTTCTCACGTAAGCATGGTGAGAACTAGTTGTCACTTGAATATTTCCCTACATTGGGCTTTGTTCTAGTGAGAACTGTTCTCACATAGCCACTGTGAGAACTTTTTATGGGGGCCATTTGTGGGTCCCCTTTAGGGATGGGACCAGAGGGGATGTAAAGATCTATGTGAGAGCACCCCAAGTATCAAGTTTGACCCTAATCCCATGCTTCTAACCCCTTCATCCATTGCCCACGAGTTTAATGGCTTCATATTAAGAAAAAATTCAATCATCTATCCAACAGCCCATCCTATTTGGATGGGTGTCAAACCTCAGGATTAGTAACTATCAAGGGAGGTCACTATTTATGCACGGTTTGGATTGGTTTCTAGGTATATATGTATGTATGTACGTATTAAATGGTTATCGGTGCGCAACAGGTGGGACCCACCAGATGGTTCATCCTAACCACCCCCACCCCCCTCCCTCTTGAATCTCACACGTCTCCTAGGGTTTGCACTTATCTGAATGGATTGGACCGTTGGATTGACTGCACACCCATTTAAATGGTATGGACACCATTAAACTTGTGGGGCCTGGGCCCGGATAGAGATGATAGGGTTTAGAGTTGTGGTTGACTCCTTGCAGAGATCAAGGGCTCAGGGAGATCTTTCGATCCCCCTTGGTTCCAGTCCTATGTGGGGCCCCATGTGGGCCCCACATTGAGGTATGCACACTGATCCAGGATCAGTACTCTATACATATTTATGTACCTCTATGTGTATATATATTTAAAGGCAGCCAAGATCGCTTACGGTTAGAATCTTTTGTGGGCACTTACATTATTCCATATGTGGGTAGTCTGTTGCATGCTGATCTCCAGGCTCCAGCCCTAGTAAAGGAAGAGAATTGCTTCGCATTGGCAGTCAACTATAAAAAAAATTGCCAAACTATATATTGCATTTGCTTGAGGTTAATCGTGGAAGATTAAGATTGTTAGTCAGGGAAGACTTTGTGACTTTGCTCGTTGCATGGCTGGGCCCCCTAATGAATTATTTGAGAATCACAGTGCAACCCAACCTATATTGGGCCACTTCCCATATTCACACCTGCTCTGAACCACACAAACACACATATGGAGAATAAGAAGAAAATTTTGCACTCACACAGCTTGACACCCATTCATGACTCAGAAGAAGAAAAGAACAGCCACTCACCACAGTTTGACACTCAATTGTGACTCGAAGAAGAAAAGAATAGCCACTTACCACAGTTGATGCTCATTTGAGATATATTCACCATTTGATCGAACTTATGCAAATCTGTAGTTAAAAAAACACCATTAAACCTTGAGGCCCTTGTGGACTTCTTATGGCGTTCTTTCTTTGAAGTATAACATTTTGGGCTGTTTGTGTCAGATATTTGGGTTGCATCCATGCTTCTTCTTTTGAATCATCCAGTTAGCATCAGTTACATTGATGTTGCTTGAAATCACCTTTGGTCTTTCCTACAGATGCTTGCTTATATTTCGCTTGAAGGGTTTTTCTACTCTTGCATTGTTCCTTTTGAACAAAATATGTTATGGCATGGGTCATATCTGACACAGATATCTTCTTCTATTTGGTTTTCTGCTCTCAATTTCAGGGGAACTATGTTTTCCAACATTTCATGGAATACTAGGCCCTGCCTTGTGAACTGTGCTGGAAAGAAAAATATTCTGGTCTTTGTGTGGTTTATTGTTTATTAGTTTACCAAGATTTGATAGAGTGACTGATATATAATATATACATGCTGTATTCATGATATTCTGATACTCTAATGGGTAATGACATTTCTTCCGTGTAGGTGGAGCTCATCCGACTTGTTGCTTTTCACAAACCCATAGTAGCTGCAACAAGGGTGTCACAGGGAATTGAAACAATTATTAAGAGCCACTTGACCACTTCACTGCCTTCTCAGGTTCGGTTATATCATATATGGAAGTAGCATAAATTTGGATTTCCATGAATTTGTTCTCAATCATTTTTCAAGTGTACAAATTCGTTATTTGGAATTTTCAGGACTTACTGCTAATGGAAAGCATGCACCTGGCTCTTGAAACAATTGTGAATGCAATTTTCGATGGTTCAGCCGAATTTAGTGGTGTTATTTCTGAAATGCAGGTTGCATCGCACAGTATATTGGAAGGTTGTTCCGTGAGTTCACTATTAAATATTAGTACTTGAATCTTGTTTCATCTTTTGACTTACTCAAAACTTGTGTTTACTTGTGACCTGCAGGTTTACTTCAACAACTTCTTTCTTTGAAGTGGAGTGAGCCAGCACTTGCAGAAATACTTGGAAGACATTTGGATGCATTGGGCCCCTTTTTGAAATACTTTCCAGATGCAATTGGTGCTGTCATCAATAAACTTTTTGAGCTTTTAATATCACTCCCTCATGCTCTTAAGGTTTGTTATAGATTTGCATTGCATCTTCTTTGGACTTTTAGCTAACATAAATATGATATCTTGGGCTTTTTCTTAGTCATTATGTAACCACGTGGTTGATTGACAGGATCCTTCGGCAACCAGGGCCCGTCATGCAAGGATGCAGATCTGCACATCATTTATCCGAATTGCTAAAACTGCTGAAAGAAGCCTTTTTCCTCATATGAAGGTTATCTCATTATTCCTTATAATCAAGTGCATGAGTACGGTCAGGTGTAGTACCGGGGGTGGCCACTGCCAGATGGCCCCTATATTTATGTGACAAGGAAAACCATCTGTCACACACCTCACATTTGATTGACTATATTTAATTGTCAAATTCCTTTTTTGTTTTATCCAACTCCTAATATCCCATAGGACTAACTGCAGCTTGCTTGATGCAGTCCTAGCTGTAAAAGGCCTAAGGGCTACAAAAAGAGGCCCACAGTAAGTCAGCCCATCTGGCCTAACTCCTTGTGGGTCGGCCAATTGGGCCTGTCCGCTGGGCCAATATCATGATGACTGACCCATTGGGCCTAGACCATGGTCTACCGGCCCATTGGCCCAATCATGTCTAGTTTCTTAGTAATTTCCAGTAAACATTTTTAGATCTACAAATCTCAAGAAAATTTTCTAGACACACTTAGTTTAGAAACTCCTATGATCTAGATAATTGATTGGCATGTAATCAATAAAAAAAGGAGAAAGAAAATCATATTTTAAGTAAAAAGAGATTGACATGTAATCAATTTCATGGAGAGGAAAGGAAATTTTATCTAGGTTCATTGATAGGCAGGATTATCATATCATCTTTTACAAATAGCCTTCTAATATCTCTCACAATTTAATGAAAATTCTTTCTTTCCCTCTCATTATTGAGCAAGTGTTTCCCCCTTGTGTGAAGACTCCTTGGGGGCTTGCCTACGGTGATGACTCCAAAGTCTGGGCATCCATGGTGAATGTGTAAAACAGTGAAGACTCCATCCATCATTGGGTTCCATCATTTCTTCTATTTGCAAGGGCTTGGAAGGTTGTTCTTGTGCTATGATGCCCAGATACGGCGTGGTATGACATGGATACAGCTGGGACATGGATTTTAACACACAAAGTGAAGCATTAGATACAAGACGACATGATACATTGCCTATTTTGAAGTATCCATGCATCATAGTTCGTGTCCGAAAGTTCAATTAAGATGTTGCTATATTGTGGTATTGAGATCGGTTCGTAGTTCCAATGTATTCGTTATTTATTGTTAAATACATTTGGATAATGTATTTGCTAGACTTATCTTGGGAAAACAACATTGTTATCTACGCGCTGGTTTCTTGGATGGTTCTTGTCGTCATTTCTCCGTTAGCTAGCAGTTCCTGCTATCAATATTTATGTAACATGAATACAGACAGGTCAATGTTGGAAGTGACAGTTGATAGACGCATGGAGAGAAGGAAGAATATGTCTATCGTGAATGTTTTTGTGAGTCCCTTAAGGGTTCACCAACTCTCATTATAAAGGGGCTAATTGCCCTAATTTGCAATATCTAATCATGCCTAAATTATAGCAATACAGTCTAGATCCAAAATCCTAGCTAATATATAAGTTATGTACACATGTATATTTGACTAATGATAAAATACACCAATTTGTCCTATTTGTCCTAAGTAGGCCTCCACGAGTGGGCCTGGCACACCCCCCCCCCCCCCCCCCCCCCCCCCCCTCCCTTCCAATTTGATGTTGGGGTGTTATAGAGCAGCAATTTGGAAACCAGAAACCGATGGCGAGGCCGAGGAAGTCCTTTGGTGAAGATATCAGCAAACTGAAGCTCAATAGGGACATAAGGTAAAGAAATGACATCATGCTTCAATTCATCCCGAATGAAGTGGCAGTCCACTTCAATATGTTTGGTGCGTTCATGGAAGACAGGATTTTCAGTGATCCGGATAGCCCCAGTATGATCTGCGTGCAAAGAAGTAGGAGAGGATTGAGCAAATCCGATGTCCGAAAGTAGTCCCCATAGCCATAAGATTTGAGAACAGGCAGAAAACATGCCCTATATTTAGCATCTGTGGAAGATCTAGAAACACTCTTGTTTTTTGCATTTCCAGGAAATGAGAGAATTTCCGAGATACATGCACCAACCAATAGTAGATCGACAAGTATCCTGACAACCTGCCTAGTCAGCGTCTGCATAAGCGGTCAACCGAAGATGATTATCATTGGGATAATATAAACCATGAGTAACAGTGCCTAACAAATACCGGATAACGCGTTTGACAGCAATCAAATGAAGGTGTCGAGGAGATGTCATGAATTGACTCACAAGATTGATAGTATAGGATATGTCCGGTCGAGTGATGGTGAGATAGACAAGATTTCCCACCAAGCGCCTGTAGGTATGTGGATCATGAAGAAGATCGCCATCATCTTTACTCAACTTTAGATTGAACTCTACAGGTGTATCAACGGGCGTAGATTTATGGAGATCAGCAAGCTTAATAAGATTTGATGTGTATTTGTGTTGATTAAGAAACATGCCTTTGGGACATTGTTGATCTTCTAAGCCCAAAAAATAATGCAAGGGGCCCAAATCCTTCATATGGAAAGACTCCCTAAGAGAAGCTTGGATAGATTTGATCATACCATCATCAGTGCCAGTAATAATAATATTGTCAACATACACAAGGAGAACAGTAACACTGGTAGATGTTATTTGCAGAAAAAGAGATGGATCATAAGGGCTTTGAGTAAAGCCACTTGTGCATAAGTGACCCCTAAAAGTTTCGAACCATGCCCTAAGAGCTTGCTTCAGAACATAAAGAGACTTCCGTAGGCGACAGACATATTTCTTAGATGGAGAGGTGACTCCCTGTGGTATCCGTATATAGACCTCTTTTTTCAGATCCCCATGGAGGCAGCAATGGCGAGAAGTAACCGAACTGTGGTCATTTTTGCCACAGGTGTAAATGTTTCCTTGTAGTCAATGCCATATTCTTGCCGGTTTCCGAGTGCCACAAGTCTAGCTTTGTGTCTATCCAAAGAGCAATCAGATTTAAGTTTGATGGAGTAGATCCATTTGCAACCAATAGGTTTAACCGCTGATGGACAATCCATAATGTCCCATATGTGATTCTAATCCAATGCATCCAATTCAGCCTTCATAACCTGGTTCCAACTATCATGCTGTACTGCCTCCAAATAAGAACTTGGGATGGAGATAGAAGAAAGAGTTGTCATCAAGAAAGTGTGGGTAAATCCATACCGCTTAGGTGGTCTAGAAGTTTTGGAGGAGCAATGCAAGATATGAGTAGGTGTAGACCCGGTTGCCGGCGAATGATCAAGAGGACGGGCATATGCAAGGGTAGGTTTTTCTCAACGATGATACACAAAGTCAGGATGAAACCTAGTAACTGTTGTTTTACCTAAAAAACCAAGTAAGAGAGCAGAAGAAGATGGATGAGGACAATCTAAGTGAGTTTGGAAAAAATACTGATTTTCAAAGAAAATAACTTTGCGAGAAACCCTAATGCGACGACTAATGGGATCATAGCAAACAAAACTTTTTTGATCAGTGGCATAACCTAGAAATGCACACCTGCACACCTGCGAGATTGTGTGGTTAATTTTGTTCATTCTGTGGGAGGTAGATGAATGAAGCAAACACAGCCAAAAGTATGTAGATTACCAAACACTGGATGATGACCAAACAATTTAAAATGCGATGTTAATTGAGCAATGGTAGGAGATGGAAGACGGTTTATTAAATGTACTGCAATGGTGAGAGCTTCAGCCCAAAAACGAGGAGGAACTGATGATTCTATCAGTAGTGTTCTAGTTATATCATGGAGATGACTGTTTTTCCGCTCCGCAAGTCCATTTTGTCGTGAAGTATACGGATAGGTACGTTGAGAAATGATTCCTTTACTCTTTAGGCAAGATTGCAAATCATTGGAAACATTCTCCCCCGAATCTGAGTGCAAAGTTTTAATGCATTTTGAAAATTGGGTTTCAATGTAGCTAAGAAAAAATTGAAATGCATTAAGAACATCAGACTTAGAATGCAATAGATAAACTCAAGTAAACCTGTTGTAGTCATCAATTAACGTAACAAAGTACTTGAAATGGACATGGGAAAAGTGAGGAGCATTGTCCCAAGCATCGCTGCGAATTAAGTCAAAACATTCAATGCTCCATGCTGTGGAGTGAGAAAAAGGTGAAGTTTTACTTTTTCCTAATTTACAAGCATCACATTCAAAAGAAACAGAATCAATATGTTTATTTAATAATCCATATTTAAATAAAGTAGACATTGTAGAAGCATTCGAATGACCAAGTCTATTATGCCATAACCGAGAATTATCCTAAAGAAAAAAAAAAAACAAAACAACTGGTGTAAAGATTTATTCTGAATAAATGTAGACACTGGTAGGGAAAACAATCTGCCATGCTTAGGCCCCCTCGTGATCACTTCCTCCGACTCCTGGTCCTGCACAACACAACCAGAAGAAGAAAATGAGACATTGTAATTATTCTCAACAAATTGACCCACAAAAACCAAATTGGTAGCAAGATGAGGAGACACTAAAACATTGATTAATGATAAGGGGCTAGGGGTATCACCAACAGAGGTGATGGGAAGATGGTCTCCATTGGCAGCTTGAACAGTAAGAGTACCAGTGTAAGGAACAACATTTTGTAATGGTGTGGGTGAAGCGGTCATATGGTTACTTGCGCCACAATCTAAGTACCATGTATGAGAGAGACGAATCAGCACCTGAGATGTTCATGGATGCCAAGGCATTGATAATCATTTGATTTGCCATATCAGGAGTGAGAGGAGCTGGGATGCATATTGTGATGAGGAACCAAGCTGTGAAGAAGAATCATACTGTAGGGAACCACTGAAGTTAGAGGGTGCATAGTGGAGAGGTCACTGTGTAAGTACTAGGAGCTAACTATACTGTGTAAGTACCAAGGGCTGACTGCACATAATTACGAAAAGTAGAATTGCTAGCCTTCTTTCGACATTCTTCAATAATGTGACCAATGGCTTTACAATACTTACAGATTTTTGCTTTGCATTGGTTTGCAAAATGACCAAATTTTTTACAATTATAGCACTGAACTTTACTGATGTTCCGGGGAGGTAGTCTGGTTGTAGCAACATAGGCAAGTGGAGCCTCAGCAAATGTCTGTTGTTCCATAGTAGTTTTGGTAACTAGACGTTCTTCCCGCAAAAGTTCTTGAAGACAATCGTCTAATCTGAGAAGAGAAGCTCGGCTCATCAAGTTTGATCTAACTGTCTTAAACTCCAGACGAAGTTTCATGAGAAATTGGTCCCGATGGCTATTTTGCTGTAAATGAAGGAGTTTGGGTAGAAGTGCTTCAGACACATTGGCAAACTCAATCTCATCATATTCAGACCACGGTCTTCGAAACCCATTGTAAT
Organism: Persea americana; assembly: GCA_029852735.1. Lineage (NCBI taxonomy): Eukaryota > Viridiplantae > Streptophyta > Magnoliopsida > Laurales > Lauraceae > Persea > Persea americana. The sequence goes on from CM056817.1 coordinate 39,384,309, forward strand.
ATTCCTGGATAGACAGGGTACCTTGAATAAATTAAGAGATGTCAAGCTCCAATTGAAATTGGCGAGTAGTATTGCCTTTCTGATAAATCTTTTTAAGGCAGTCCCACATCTCATGGGCAATTTTGCAAGGTTTCAGGTTGAGGATAAAATGCGATTCAACAGAGCCCAGTAACCAAGTTTTGATTTTAGCATCCTTAGTTTTCTAGTCATCTTCCTCCGTTTTAGTTTCAGACCCATCAATGTATCCCCAAAGCTCTTTTCCTTCTAAATATATTTGAAATTGGAAAGGCCCACGAAGTGTAATTTTTCCCATCAAATCGAACCAGGGCGATTTCAGATTTTCCCATGACTAACAGTTTAAGGAAATTGACTGAGGGAAGAGAGGCAGTGGTGGATCTACCACAGAAGATGATTTGTTTCCAGAATTTCCACAATCTGATTTGTTTCAAATGTCAAAACAGAATTTATATGATCCCTGGATAGTTCTCAAAGGAACAGTGTGTGAACAGTGCACAGAATACCCAAAAAGGACCCAAACGGCCCTGTCATTAGTGTGAAGAACTACACGTGGGCCCCACCAAGTGATATATGGACAGATCAAAGAATGGGGATGAATGAAGAGCAATTTTATGCGACTAATGGAAGTAGTCTCAGTCAAAACTACTCCAGATCCAAGATTTTGGACGGTAGAGATGGAATCGGGTTGCTAAAATTGAATTTCCACATAAATTGATAGAAGGCTTACCTCTGATGAGAAACAATTGCTGAAAAAATCACCATAAACACTGATAAATCCTGGCACCATGCTGGGCCTGTTCCGCAGATGCGTTGATGAAGATCTTAGGTGGGCCATTGATGCAGGTCAGATCCTTGGTCTGGCAGCCCATTGGGCCCAAGCCCATAAAACGATCTTCAAATCATGCAAGAAGTTTATTTTTAATTTTAGTTGATTTTTAGGGATAATTATGAGATTAATTAGAAAGTTTCTCTTATTTGATTTAGTGCTTATTTTAAGTTGAGTTGTTTCCAAAAATAGGTTAGAGTATGAGTCTATATAAAGGATTGTAATCCCTCTTTAGGGACAATGCATTGATTAATAAAATTTCTTCTCTTGAGAATTTCTCTTGGTTATTTGTCTGTGGTGTGAGACCAAGACGTTTTGGATCCCATGGATCCCTATCCCTAAGCCATTGGCTTGGAGTTTAGCCCGTTGGCTATTCTCCTCCTTCTCTGCGCTGCTTCAATTGGTATCAGAGCAGAGTTCCATCTTAGGTCGGCCATGTAGAAGATAACAGGGCTATAAGCCAACAGGCCCTAGGCCCAGCCCAACAAGGCCCATGTACAGCCTCCAACACATGGGATTTAGTCAAGATTGTTTAGCTGATTCCTCTCATCCTGTATAGCTGATTTCTCTCATCCTCATTCCATGTATAGACAAGGATATTTTCTTTCTATTCTATTCTTTATTCTGATTTATACTCTTAACATATTTAGAGCCTTGATTAAAGCATAATGATATCATAAATAGAGCAGTCGATCCTCTATGGAGGTAAGACCTTCTCTCCAACTCTCTTCTTCTTCTTCTTTCTCCATTCCACATATTATAACATGGTAATAGAGCCATAATATCTTGGAGGTCTCATTATTCTGATATCTACATCATCAAAGCAACACAGATCAAGGATCTGTGCTTTTGGAAGCAAATCGTGGGTAAAAACCTACTGTTCCATCATCGTGATCAATAGTTGCCCACCTACGATCATCATAAAGTCCACAAGTTTCACTCCAGCCATGGTCGCCTATCTCTTCTAGACTTTTTGGAGATTTTTTCAGCATTTTTCAGAGATCAGAGGTAGGCCTTTTGATCTATCTTGTGATTATCCAACTTTTTGAAATAGTTTTCATCATAGCCGCACAAAATCCTGGATTGTGAATGGATCTTGATGAGACTTGTACTGCTGGAGAAGGAATTTGATACTGGTCTCTAGCCTCTAATCTGATTCTCAATCAGATCACTCTGTGGGCTCCATGCAGGGATCCAGCCATCAAAATCCAGTTTGTCTGGACTGTTTTTTTTTTTTTTTTTTGGCCAAAACTGCACCTGTGTGTGCTGTTTTCTGTTGGATGCTTCATCAAATACTGTTTTATGATCTGGGGGCTGTTTTTCTTCTTCAACTACTGCTGATTTTCTGTTGTCCTTCTTTCTATTGCATTCTGCCATGGAAAAGTATGATGTTATCCCAATTAAATTTAATGGGCATAATTATTTTTCCTGGTCTTTACATTTAAAGAACTTTGTAGAAGGACAAGGGCCCTTTGGTTATCTTGATGGATCAATTACTAAGCCTCGGACACCAAGTACTGCTGACTCAAAACTCTTAGCCACCTGGTCTAAGGAAAATGCTAAAGTAGTCACTTGGATCCTTAACTCTATTGATCCCTCTCTTGCCGTTGCTCTTCAAGCGTATACTACAGCAGCTGATATGTGGGCACATCTCTAGAAAGTCTACCATCAAACCATTAAAACCCGGAAGCTTCACTTGGATAGTGAAATTGCTAAATATAATCAAGGGGACAAATCTGTGCAAGAATACTTTAATGGTTTCCTCACCTTATGAACTGAAAGGGATTCTATGTTGTGATCCAAACAATTTCTTCTGGATTTCTATATGAGGCTCTCAAATTGCAAGAAGAAACTCACATTAGCCAGTTTCTTATGAATCTACGACCAGAATTTGAATCTGTTTGGTCTGCCCTCATGAATAGAGAAATTTCTGCTAATCTTGATACCTACTTTCAAGAAGTCCTTCGCGAAGAACTTCATCTCACCTCCCAGCGTGCTATTCTTGAAGAACCAAAAGCCTTGCGTCTCTTCCTGCTGACTCTACTCTCCTGGCAACCCCAAATCCGAAGCTGACTCAATGTTATGAGTGCAAAGGCTTGGGTCGCATTGCCAAAAATAGTTGCAAGAAATTGGTGTGCCAATATTGCATATGCTCTGGGCATCTTATTGATGACTGTCGCAACCTACACTGAAGGAATGAGACACAACAGAAGAAGCCTCCCTCCAATCTGCCTAGACAAAATATTCCAGCAGCATTTCAGGCTCAAGCACCCTTATCTAATGCAGGAAACACTTCTTCCGGGGCTATCTCCATGACTCCTGCTCAGATTCAAGAATTGATTCAAAACACAGTTACGTCAGCCTATGCATCTATGGGCTTTAATGGCGTCGGTATCAAACTCATTCTCATATAGCATTTCCTGCCTTTCATTCTTTAGCATATCTTTCTTCTCCTATCGCCTTATCCACGTGGTTTTTAGATTCAGGAGCCTCAAATCACATGACATTTGTAGAACATAGCTTTACAGATTCCCACCATTAACTTGGAAAAGAGAAAATAACCACTGCTGATGGTGATCAACTACTCATTTCTGGAGTTGGTACCATTACTTTATCTAGTAACTCTGGCCAGTCCATCACCCTTCCCAATGTCTACTTTCTTCCAAAATTATCAACCAATTTACTTTCCGTAGGACACCTTATTGATGATGGCTATCTTGTTCACTTTTCTTCCTCTGGTTGTGTTTTACAGGGGCGACAACCTGGGAAGGTGATTGCGACGGGGAATAAACATGGGCGTCTTTTTTTGCTGGACATTCGACATCATTCCTTCTTTGCTGCTGCTTCTAATAATTTCAATAAATTGTGGACTGTTTGGCATAAACGTCTTGGTTATGTGAACAATGCCCATTTGATTTCCTTGTTTAAGATTGGTTGTTTGGAATCTACTATTGATAATAAAATGATGTCTTATTTATCTCAATCTAAGTGTGAAATTTGTTGCTTAAGTAAGAGTCATATTTTGCCTTTTTTTGTTCATAATTCTCGTGCATTGGCATCATTTGACATTATTCACTCTGATGTTTGGGGAATTGCTCCTAGCTTAAGTAGGACGGGATTTAAGTACTATGTGACTTTTATTGATGATCATTCCCGTTATACTTAGATTTATTTCATGCGCTTGAAATCTGAAGTATTTTCTATTTTTCAAAGATTTTATAACATGGTCCAAACCCAATTTAAGAAAGCAATCAAGATTCTTAGATCCGAATACGGTGGAGAATACATATCTCATGATTTCTCTACCTTCCTTTCTGATAAAGGCATTCTTCATCAAAAATCATGTCCGCATACTCCTCAGCAAAATGGATTTGCGGAAAGAAAGATAGACACATTCTTGAAACTGTTCGTACTCTTTTAATCGCCTCATTAATTTCTCCCAATTTTTGGTGTGATGCTGCACAAACTGTTGTGTATCTTATCAATCGTCTTCCTAGTACTGTCCTAGGAAAGACTATTCCTTACGGAGTTCTCTATGGTCATACCCCTTCATACTCCCACTTGCGTGTTTTTGCTGCTTTTGCTTTGTTCATCTTCCACCTACTAAGCACACTAAGTTATCACCCCAGGCTGCCAAATACATCTTTTTTTTGCTATAGTAACGCACATAAAGGGTTTTTATGTTATGATCAATTCGAAAAACGCATGCAAATATCTCATGATATGATTTTCTTGGAACAGATTCCTTTCTTTTCGTTACATTTGAACAATCATCCTATTTGCCACAATTCCCGAAGTTTGCTTCTCCATCCACTGCTGCAAAAGTCTATGTCCGATGTAATACAGTCCCTCCTATGGTGCCTCCCTCTCCCGATCATCTCTTAGTGTGGCCCATTGAACCTTCAAGTAATAATGCTTCTTCTGATAGCATCTCTTCTTTGCGACGCTCTAGTCATCTTTCTGTTGCTCCTAACCATTATGGATTTCCTGCTCTTTTTACTTCCTTGGATAGTGCTCCTATACCCACCTCATATTCACAAGCCTCGAAGATAGCTTACTGGCAGGATACTATGAATGAGGAATTGCTTGCTCTTGAAGCAAACCAAACATGGGATTTGGTACCGACCCCTGAAGGAGCATCTGTGATTGGCGGTAAATGGATCTATTCCGTTGAAGTTCACTCTGATGGGAGTCTTGATCGCTATAAAGCCAGATTGGTTTTGCAGGGTTATAAGCAGGAATATGGAATTGACTATGAGGAGACATTTGCACCAGTGGCTAAAATGACCACCATTCGTACTCTTCTTTGTGTCGCGGTGACCCACAACTAGCCTCTATGGCAAATGGATGTCAAAAATGCATTTCTTCATGGGGACTTGCGAGAGACTATTTACTTAAAACCTCCTTTGGGATATGCTTGTCCTCCAGAACTTGGAAGATGATAAGGAGGATCTACGGATCCTTGTATGTTGAAGACAATGAAGAAACTTGAAGCTCTAGGATGTGTCGACCCTAAGCTCTGATACCATGACGGTTGATAGATGCATGAAGTGAAGAAGAAGCATATGTCTATCGTGAATGTTTTTGTGTGTCCCTTAAGAGTTCACCAACTCTCATTATGAAGGGGCTGATTGCCCTAATTTACAATATCTAATCATGCCTAAATTATAGCAATACAATCTAGATCCAAAATCCTAGCTAAGATATAAGGTATGTATACATGTATATTTGACTAATGATAAAATACACCAATTAGTCCTAAGTAGGCCTCCACGAGTGGGCCTGGATTGACAGGAAGTGAGCGTGAGGTGTTATACATGGGGCCTCTAGGAAACCCTAGATATGGACATTTCTGTAGTGAGCATGAGGTGTTAAAAAAATCCTGGATTTTAGAATCAATGCCAGATGAGAAGATGTCTCCCCAATCCATCTGATTGTACTCTTTGTGCTCTCTTTCAACCCACAGAATTCTCGTTGCTCAGGAAACTAGGCAGTGTATCTATGCTATAGGGCAACTTGTGCCTCACATCTCATACCCTTTGTTGCTGCCAGCGAAATACTAAGCAAAGCTTCACGTACCTCTGGGGCTTAAATCTTGGGAATATTTTTAAAAATAAATGTAAGAAATTCCTTTTTGTCAATGATTGAGCTCATCTTACTCTTTGCAGGATATGTTCTAGTTTACACCGAAATACTAAGCAAATCTTCACGTACCTCTGGGGCTTAAATCTTGGGAATATTTTTAAAAATAAGTGTAAGAAATTCCTTTTTGTCAATGATTGAGCTCATCTTACTCTTTGCAGGATATGTTCTAGTTTACACCTACTACTAATAAAAATAGTATAGTTTAAAGCCCAGGATCATGGCTTACAGGCCCATACCTCACAGGATGAAGCCCAAAGTCCAAGACCCGCAGCTGAAATGTATTCTTATTTTGGTAAGATTAGATTGTTTATTGTAATCCTTTAGATTAAATAGGATTAGATCCTTCATAAGAATTAGTTTCCTTTCTCGCATCTAATTCCCTTTTTATGTATTCTCTTGTTAAACCTCATGTATAAATGCAACACATCTGACCATATGGTCAGAGACGATTCGATTCAATTTTCCTGTCTTCTTTATCATGGTATTAGAGCACCTCGTTTACCCTTGTATTGTCAGTGGCGTGTAATGCTGGCGGGTGGAAGCCCTCTGGCATGCAGCAGATAGTATAAGGTTCGCTAGTGGCCAGACTTCTGTGTCTCCTTTTTCTTTTTCTTTTTTAAATTGAGCATGGCTTTGTTGTTTGAAGCAAGTCTGCTGTTGAGATACAGTGGGTCCAAGAAGGCCTCCACCTTGATCAATTCAGTTCCTTCATGAGTAGTTTCTGGTCTTCGATCTCTTTTATTTCTCCTTTCATCCTTTGACAGAATCTATTGAAAGCTGTCATTTTGGTGTTCCAGAATTTCTAGATTTTTCACCTAGAAATATTTTTTATTATATATGACTTTTTTGTCTGTTTCCTCCACTCTTTTTTACGAGGAACCCTACGTGTTAGGATTGGGGTGGCCTGTGCATCCATGACCTTTCACTGCGAGATCAGCAGCAGCAATTCATTAGTCACCCAAAAAATCTTCTATGTTCAGAAATCCTGTTCTGACAGGATCTTGAGATCTACTGATAGGGCCCACTTCTGATGATTCGTCACCACAAAATTTCTATCTGGTCCGCATTTATCTCAAATCTGTCAGATTTTTTTTATCCATATAGCGGCTTATGGGGCTCTTTTCTCCCTGTCAGATTTTTTTATCAGATTTCATCATAGCCGTCTATTTTCTTCCAACTTTTAACTATATCATCTGGAAATCCCTACAGTGTCATGTATTTGGATTATTCTCCTACATCTGGTAGCTGCTAGGTGATTAGATAACATTTAATTGGAAATTTGTACAAGGTACTCCTATAGGTTCAAGGCACATGCCCCTGCTGAAATGTATTCTTATCTCTTTGATAAGATAAGACTGAAATCCTTGAGATTAAATAGGATTAGTTCTCTTCCTCAGAATTAGTTCCTTTCTCACATCTAATTCCTCTTTTCTATCTCCTCTTGCAAAAGCTATGTATAAATGCAATACGTACTATGACCATAAGGTCAGATGACCTCCTTGCAATTTTCCTGTCTTCTTTATCATTCGTATCTCCATAATTTTCTCTGGTTTTTGAAGGCTGGACATATGGAACAGCTTTTATGTTGTTATCTCCAAATTCACAGCGTGGGCTGGTGTGAAGTTCGTTATGTAATTGTGTGTATGTTCATTTATTTGTCTTTTCCCCATCTTTGCCTTCGTTTGAGATACATTCCTGTGGTGTGGCCGGGCCTGTGTTTTGCCTGGGCTAAATGTTCTGGGCCCTGGCCCCATGGTAGTGTAAGGTTGGACTGATGCGAGCCCTTTTGGAATAGACTGGATCGATAGGGCTAGAATTGCTGAAACTTGAGGTTAGGTCTCTAAGAGACTTCCACGAAGGAAAAATCAACCTATGAAGGGAAAAACAAATTTTATAAATTAAAACTCCAACAAATCTGAACAAATATGCACCTACTAAAATTCTAACGGAAATTTTTTTTTTTTTTGCTTGAATGAGTTGTCACATAATTCTTTCCCTTGGCCCTGAAATTTCGTCTACAAGTTTGGCTGAGTGGCCTAACAAGCTTCTTTCACAGACTAAGATGGCTTGAGCCGGAATTAATACAAATGAGCCTGCTATTTTGCAGATGGACTGGACTCTGATACAAACCTTAATAGTAGGCCCAATAACAAATGGCCATTAATAATTCATTTTTCTCGAGAAATTAAATTTAAAGCATTGATTTTCTCTCTTGGTGGACTGGCAATTGGTTATAAAATGAAATTTGAGTTTTACTTTGGAGCAGGTAAGGCCCTCAGCGAATCCCTATTAGGAGTGCTTCATCATAGTAAGGGCGAGGTTTTAGTTATGATCTCTAGGTATATGTGGGAGTTTGTGATTTTAATGAACCGCAGGTGTTAGATATTTTGGAAGCTCTTCGGTTGTCTTCTAGAAATTTTAATGGTGGGCTTATTGTGGAAAGCGATTCTTTTAACACAATCCCATTGGTGTCTAACCAGAAGGCGATCCCTAGGAAATTTCAGTTTCATTTTATTGAAATAAGGAAGCTATCCTCTAGCATTAATGTTGCCTTCCAACATGATGTTAGATCAACCAATTCTATGGTGGATGTTTTAGCCAAGCAGGGGGTTGAGCGAGTGGAATTGGGGTTGGATGGGGTACAATGCAGCTGTTGTAACCTTGATATACATTGTTACACCGTTCTTTAAGTGGTTGTCAACATGGTATCAGAGCAGGAGGTCGAATGTTGGAATCCCCGGGGCCGTTGTGCCTTGTATTCTCCCATGGAGGGTGTGATTCCCGTGTGGAGCCCATTGTATTCTCCCATGGAGGGTGTAATTCCCATGAAGGAGCCCTCACGTCTGTGCTGGTTGGTTGTTACCTTGATATACATTGTTCTCTATCAGCTTTAGCTTTTAGAATAAGTGGTTGTCAACAACAACCTCTTGTTTTTGTTACCCATCAAAAAAGTAAAAAAGATGGTGACACTATTGATTGTCTCCCCTATTGTTTACATTTACCTTTCCGTTTGGCATACAGACACTTGGATAACTAATAGATAGGGGTATGTCTAATGTTCTTGATGTTCGATAGAGCTACTTTGAACCGTCATCATCAGCATCATCAGCAAAGCCTTGTCCCAACTATGTTGGGGTCAGCTATATGAATTTTGTTTCTCCATTCCGATCTATCCTATGTCAAATCCTCAGATTTTGAAATGTCAAATCTAAAAAGGTTTTATAGCACGAATGATACAGTTCCATCTGTTGCATAGATGTAGAAGCTACTGGTTGCATTTGTTTCTCTTTTCACCAGGATTTTTGTTTTATTTTTCAGGGTATTGCTGATACCATGGCTTACCTCCAAGGAGAAGGTCGCCTACTTCGTGCAGAGCACAATCTTCTAGGTGAAGCATTTCTTGTAATGGCTTCTTCTGCTGGGTAATTACATTTTTACCTGGGGCTGATCTTGTTAGCTTTCTACTCCTGTCAGATTTTTTATTGACTACTTTTTTTCAGAAAAGCTGTCTTATGTCTCTCTTTTGTGCAGTATTCAACAGCAGCAAGAAGTTTTGGCGTGGTTACTTGAACCCTTAAGCAAACAGTGGACGCAGGTGGAATGGCAGAATGTTTATTTATCTGATCCATTAGGTCTTGTCCGTTTGTGCTCTGAGACACCTTTTATGTGGTCACTTTACCACACTGTAACATTTTTTGAAAAGGCTTTAAAAAGGAGTGCAACTAAAAAAGGCTATTCTCATTCACAAAACTGCGCATCAGAGAGTCAAAACTCTATGCCTTTGCATCCTATGGCATCTCATTTATCATGGATGCTCCCTCCTCTCTTACTGGTGAGTCTTATTATTCCTGAGATTAGACTAAATTGTTTGACCACTTTTTGGCAGGAAAAATAATTGGTAATCTGGAAAAGTAGGATTATCCATACCCTTGCCATAGCAATTTTACATGTGCTCCTGCTATTCATGTACAATTTGTAGTTGATCTGAACCTGAATCCAAATCTTTGCCAACACTCGCACCACTGTAGTCTGCAGTATAGCCTCATAATTAGTTGGATAATCCTGAATGCAATTCGTGGGCATTTGTTTGTTGATGCCTGCATTTGTTTGTTGATGCCTGCATTTGTTTGTTGATGCCTTTTGATGGCCAGCAATTGGACAGGAAGATCAATGGGGTCCAAGATTTAGATATTCTGTTTTTGAGTTGCACCTTTGCCCTGCGTGTGTGTGGGATTATCATATTCTATCCAAGCATCAGATGATTCGTTGCTCCAGAAAAGATGCTCTCAGGAATTAGTGAATGTGGTAGATGGAAGAAAACTTTCTTTCTTCAATGTAACTGAATAATTACGTAATGAGCTGTTTATGCCTTCATTAATCTGCAGCTACTTCGTTCTATTCATTCTCTTTGGTCCCAGCCAATTACTCAATCTTTACCGGGAGAGATAAGAGCAGCAATGAGTATGAGCCATGTTGAACAAGCCAGTCTTCTCGGGGAAGGGAACCTGAAACTGGCAAAGAGTGTACTAACTTTTGCAGACGGGCCTCAAATTGATGTAAGTAAGGAAGGACACACAGAGGCAAATGAAAATGATGTACGTAACTGGTTGAAAGGAATCAGAGACAGTGGGTAAGTATGAGGATTGTTGAGATATATTGTTGCTACTTGTTTTTTTGCTTTTTGAAGCTTAAATTAACCAAGAATTCTGCATTTAGTCTCTGCCATCCTATTTATCACATTGAATGTGATGAATCCATACACTCCTGTACGTTTTTTTCCCTTCATATTTGGATTTACTTTACTGTTAAAAATTATGATGAATTTCTACTAAAAAAGTACTGTTAACTTTTTTTGTCCTTTGGGAGATGCTCCTATGAGAGATATTTCTCACCTTATATGAGAGATAGGGTGGGGCCCTCACATCCATATCCAATGCCAAAAACTTAAATGTGAGGGCCCCCCACCCCTATCTCTCATATAAGGTGAGAGATATCTCTCATAGGAGCATCTCCCATTATTATTTTTAGGAGGTTTGCCAAACTGATGCAGTGGGTTATCTTTGTTTCCATCAGATGGTTATGAAAAAGGGGTTGGGTGCCATTGTCCTCTTCTAGGAGGGAAATTTAGGATTTATTTCTGTTAGGGCGTTTTCAATTGGAGATGTGATTTGTTATATTCGTCACTTCTACTATGGTCCCTTTTGGGAACCTAATCAGAGTTTACACAAAGTTTTGGTGCTGTAGGAGAGGTTCTTAAGTTATCCTGTAGAATGACCCAAGAACTTTTGATTTGATGTATGCTGTAAAAGATATGTCACATTTTTTATTTAAGTGCTCTAAATGTTCACTAAAAAAAATCATGGTGTTGATGTGGCTGATATGGCTTAACTGCATAATAGCACGGTGGCATTTGCCTTCATCCAATGTATGCCATTTTTCTGCTATTTAAGACCGTGCTTCTACTATCAGTGGCTGCATGTTCAAATGACTGCTCTCTCTCTCTCTCTCTCTCTCTCTCTCTCTCTCTCTCTCTCTCTCTCTCTCTCTCTCTCTCTCTCTCTCTCTCTCTCTCTCTCTCTCTCTCTCTCTCTCTCTCTCTCTCTCTCTCTCTCTCTCTCTCTCTCTCTCTCTCTCTCTCTCTCTCTCTCTCTCTCTCTCTCGTAATTTCTATTCATTGATCACTTTTTATAATTTTGTCATGTCCATCCGATTTAGCTCCTTTTATTTCATCAAGTAATGCCACCTCATGCATTGCTGCAGGTATACTGTTCTGGGCTTGTCAATGACCGTTGGAGATTCATTTTTCAGATGCTTGGAGAGCTCTGCTGTTGCACTTGCACTCGTGGAGAATATCCAATCAATGGAGTTCCGCCACTTGCGCCAACTTATACATTCAGTTCTCATTTCTTTGGTCAAATCCTGCCCTGCAGATCTATGGGTGGAATGGCTGGAAAAACTCCTTCTCCCACTCTTTCTCCATTGTCAGCAGGCCCTCAGTTGTTCGTGGTCTGGACTTCTCTGTGAGGGAAGAGCAAAAGTTCCAGATACCTGCTGGTGTATTTCTGGATTGGACTTGAAGGTGGAAGTAATGGAGGAAAAGTTGCTTAGAGATTTGACTCGTGAGATGTGTTTTCTCCTCTCAGTTATGGCTTCACCTGGACTAAATAGCGGGCTCCCTCCCTTAGAACAGCTTGGACATGTCAGTCGGATGGAGATGTCATCTCTCAAAGCCTTGGATGCATTTTCCACGAACTCTCTTGTTGGGTATGCCTAGAAAACATGTGCTATTACAAGTATGTTCTTTGTGGCTGTAGGGTGTCAGTTGGGTCTTGTGATGGGGTCTAACCCATTAAATCAGCATGGCTTAAGGAACATGAAAGTTTCTAGAATTCTAAGAGGGCTGAGCCGCTGAGTAAACATTTCTCAGGTCTGGTCTGAGCCAGTCTTACATGTTATTTCTATGTCATGTATGAAAAATATGTGAGAGTAAAACATTATTTTGTATAATGACTCATATCTGCCTGGCTCAACCGTATAGAACTTTGGCACAATCGTCTTCGGCCTTTTTATATCCCTTTATTTCCTTTCATCATAAAAGGCTTACTATAGTAGTAAGGCTTCTGAAGTAGGTTTAGTGTTGGTGTTGAAGTAGTTGTTCTTTTGCAGTTTTCTATTGACGCATAAAAGTCTGGCTCTTCCTGCACTCAAAATAAGCATAGAAGCTTTCACATGGACGGATGGTGAAGCTGTGACCAAAGTTTCTTCCTTCTGTGGTGCTGTCATTCTTCTCGCAATTTCAACACATAATTCAGAACTCGGGGAATTCGTTGCAAAAGATTTGTTTTATGCAATTATTCAAGGCTTGGCCCTCGAGTCTAATGCCATTATCAGTGCAGATCTTATAGCACTTTGTCGAGAAATATTTGTATATCTCTGCGATAGGGATCCTGCTCCTAGACAGGTTGGCTTTTACATTTACTTTTTATGTCTGCCTTGAATGATAAAGGAATATATGGCTCCTCTCTTTGAGGACCATCTGAATATACCCAAAGTGCTAGCTGTTCCATGTTTTGCAGAATGAATAAGTTCAGGGTGGTATGGAAGTTGGAAACAACTGTAGCCTGGTACTTTTTTTTTTTTTTGGTCTGCCCAAGTCATTTATCATTGCTGAAAGAGGCTATCTATTTGGAGCATAAGAGGAGAAAAAACATTAATCCACCTAATGTTATTTCCAATTCCATGCTGCCTAAATACTCAGACCTGAGTGACTTGGAATTTGGGGTACATTCAAACATGCCCTAAGCATGTTGTGGTTATTAAAAACCTTTGTAAGTTTCAAACTGGACATAGCTAGTTTATACTTGGAATGAAAATGTTGAATGCTTGTATGTGATATCCCTTTGTGGCAGGTTTTGCTCTCTCTTCCATGTATTACAACTGCTGATTTACAGGCATTCGAAGATGCTTTAGCAAAAACAAGCAGTCCCAAAGAACAAAAGCAGCATATGAGAAGCTTCCTTTTATTAGCTACAGGAAATAGGTTGAGAGCACTTGCTGCTCAGAAAACTGCTAATGTCATTACCAACGTCTCAAGTAAGTACCATGTTGTCTCCACTTTAAGGTTGGTTGTGTTGTTTGATGGACGTTTTCTTTTTCTTTTTATCTGTGTTGTTTGATAGACTTATAGCCTTCTATCTTAAATATGTTATGTCATTTCCCATTAATATCTCTCTTTTTTCCAATGTCTGTGTTTATCTTTATTAAAATTATGCTGAGACATAACATAATTTCAATAAAGAAATAATTAATAAAGAGGAAATATATAGTCATGACCCAAATATATGCAATTATGCATAATATCCTTAATAGCCCTGGGCTCGTGTGTGTAAGATTCTGATTTATACTGTCGATCTGAAGGGCCTATGTCACTTTAGCCAGTCCCAAGAACGCCCCAAGTGGAAATCATATCATATTTGCTAATTTCCAGTGTTTTAAAAACCTCACCAGACCAGCTGGTTGAACTGTTTCACCACCCAGAACCATTACCTTCACTGGTCTGGTGAGATCAAAAGTGGGTTATCAATAAAAAAAAAACAAAGGAGTAAAAAACCAGTTTAAAGTGGTAAAAACTGATAGTTAAGCCCACCGTTAATTTTTATTATTATTACTTTTTACATCTCAGTTGGGCAGGGTTGAACTGGAGAGTCAGATTGGGCTGGACCAAACCATCCCCTCTACCAGTTCATCCTCCATTTTGGTTTTTGTTACATTGCTATTTTCATTGTTTCAGCTGAAATGTTTCATTGTAGAAAAGACCCTGATATGAGAACTTTTGGGCCACAACTCTAGCCTGTTTTGGATGCAACACAGCCAGGCAACCATAATAACCTGAACCAGGCCGAAACAAACGAAACAAGTTTGTTCCTGCAGAACTCAGATCTTTTTTGTTCTGTTTTCCATTTTTTTTCTTCAATAAAGCCCTAAATAAAAGCTTGGGAAATGTGCTAAGAGGTTCTTTACCCTTTCCAATTCAGCAAAGATGCTTAAACAAGTGTTTTTTTTTTTTTTTTTTTTTCGATTTTCATTCGTATATTTTTAATTTTTTTTCATTGCTTTTTTTCACCAAAATGGGATGTTTAAACTTCCAAATGTTCCATTTTGGTGGAAAATGAAATGGCCTGCAAAACAATGTTAGTAACTATGGATCTTCATCCAATATTTAACCTTTTTTTTTGGCCAAAACCAATGCTATCGTAACTGTCTATTTGCAAGTTTTTGGTTGAGTGTTGGGAATGTCCCATTCAGGAGACGTGGTCTATATCCATGATGTGACCCTATTAAATAACTGGTTTGGTTACTGGGACCACAGGCTCTGCTTGTATATAACACTTAGTTCAGGCATCATAGTGGGTGTGCAAATGAAGTTCAGTATTGGATTTTGACTGATAACATTATATTCACAAACTAGCATTTGTTTTTTTTTTAGATCCAGTTTGCAAATCAAGCCTGGACTAAGATCTATGGATAGAATGGATACATTCATTGGCAGTAAGGCTTCAACTAAAATTCGTCTCCCATGAACAAAGGCACCTTGCACATGAGATATAATAAGAGGAAGCACTTTCTGGAGCCTGCTTGGCAACACCTTCTCTGAGATTTTATAAATGAAGCCAATTAAACTTATATGCCCAAAATCCTTTATGCCCTTGGTGCCCGACTTCTTTGGGATAGAAGTGATGAAAGAAGCACCTAACTGTTTGGAAATCCTGCCCATGTAAATTTATTCATAAATTCCATAGGGGGTATCCTATGGGATGATTTTCGTAGGACATCAAGACCTCTGCTGATAAAAGTCTATACCTGCCAATAACACCTTTTGCTAATTAGCCAGGTGTAGCTGTTCATCCATCCTTATGTTGTCTCCTGAAAAGGGAGAATACCGTATGGGTGCGCAGAAAGTTTTCTAGAAAGTAACAGGCGTTTATTGGGGACAAAAACCCATAGCACAGTTGGATGGTTCTCATTGTCGCAACCCCAAGGTTGCAGGTTTGAGCCATGTTACTGTTTAAAAAAAAGGAAAGAAAGAGTTGTTTAGTGAGTTACATTCTATGATAACCAGATGCTTCAAAATTGGCAGCATATTGGGTTGCATCAATACTTCATTTTTATGTGTTGTATCTCTAATCTCCCGGATCTATTGTGTCCCCACCGGATCCATGTCTTATGTGGACATCGTTGATACTATTGATGCTTTTAAGAATGGTCATTATTTCCTAGAAAAAACTGTTCCTTTGCTAGAAGTTATTTAATACGTAGAAATTGAATATGGTTAGAAAGATTTTAGTATAATGTTTGTAGGCTCCTTTGGGCACCACATTGCCCTCATCTTCTGTCACAATATAACAGCTGTTACCACTGTGTATTATATGGTTATGATGCCATCATCTTTGATTTAGGATATACTGCTCTTGGGTGTTTTTCTGTTGCTCGGGGAAGCTAATATTTTTTCCCACTTCCAATGGAATTTCTGGTGATGATGGAAGCAGGTCATATAATTGTAGCTTTCTATTGTGTGGTGTGGACAGCTGGTTGTTGTATAGATTTTTCAAGTGATGTATACATGCTAATGTCAATTTTACCTTTTACTATTTTTTCCCCGTTTCCCATCCTAATTCATCATTTTTTTATTTCATTTTATTTTTTAATTTTTTCTTTGGTTTCCTGTCATGTCATTTCTGGATATAAAGCAGCAGAACGTTCCATGGGAAGACCAGAATGGGGCCATTGGAATGGAATAGACAACTTTGTCTATATTTGGACAGGCTGCTGCTTTCTCCCTCAGCCAGATAATTTTCTTGCAGACCCTAATATCATTACACGCAACTGAATGAAAATTAACATTCATTATAGTTGAATGCATGTTGCATTGATTAGTCCACAATTGCTTATCGTCCTTGTAGCTTCTGATTAATGGGTTTGATTGTAAAATGAACTAATGCTGCCATATATTTGTATGCCTGTTTCTATAATTGTTTTTTCAGGTAGAACTCGCGGTGCTGCTTCACTTTCTGAGCCCAATATTGAGGGAGACGATGTCATTGGATTAGCAGCTATCACATGATAATGTTGAACCTTCATGCTTGCACTGGCAGATTTGCTTGTATAGATCTTGATACGTATCTACGGCTTTAAACAGAAAGAGAGATACTTCTTGGCAGAATACATTGAAGACAAAGCAACAGTTCTACAGTGGCTAACGGCAAGGGAATATCATGTCATTTACTGATTTGGCCCATTTTATGGCATCGGAAAGTAATATTCAGCTTTCATGTGTAGAGGTTAGAAATCACGTTCATCAGTCATGAAGACTGAGGGTTTTAGAAGAGAATGCATCTTGGTGCTTAGTTTGCCATCATGATGTTAGGCTGTTTGGGGTCCAAATTACCAATCAGTTACTGTTAAAAACTAAGCTTCTGGTGTTTTATTTGCAATCATGTCTTTACAAAACCCATGTGACTCTTGGAAGGCCCTGTGGATCCTTTAAATAATTAGAAAGTAGGTTTTCCCTTGAGCCAGAATGGCTTTGTGACCTGAGCATATATTTTAATCCTGGCTTGCAAATGAGATGGGACTAGGCCAGGACTTGATAGTGTTTTCAAAGGCCCATCTGAGCATATGCCCTCTTATAACATTATGGTTGGGTGTTCCCCTCTCGAATTGGAAAAATTGCCCCACGTTTGCCTGATCCTAACATTGCTGCTGCCATTTGTGTGCACCCTTGAGGCTATTTTTGAATGGATTGCAAGCACAAGTTGAAGTTTCATGTTTTTTGAAGGGTCCATTTCGATCCATGGATACTAATTTCAGGTGACTGGGTTTACTTGTAAATGAATGTTCATGTGTTTGGGTAACCTGAATTACTGTAAGTCACAGTTCATTTGATCTTTCCAATAACCAATTATACCTTACTATAGATGCCGGTAATGAGATTTAAATGTAAAACTGGTTGCAGGGAGCGGAGTTCCAAGGATATCCAAATGGGCCTGAAGGTACAAGTTAAGAGTTGTTTATTCTTTGATATAAAAATTACAGGTAACCTTAGTGCAGGGAACTGAGTTCCAAGGATCAAATTGGGACCTACAGGACGTTTATTTGGACCTCTCCGGATTCTCCAGATCTTTGGAAATGGGTGGTTGATTCCAATTCCTGGAAGGGTTCTTCTGAATTCAGATGTAATCTGGCACTCTATCAACTTCCTTTTTTCACATTGGTTGTGTAGGTGGTTTCTTCTGGGGTTGCTGAACTCAATTTTCTTGGGAAGAAGACAGAAGAAATTCCTTAGCGGCCAATTTTCCTGAATAGTGATGATTACTTGGAAATTTATAGGGAAGGGCCACATGTATTCGAGTTCTTTTCATGGTGACCTTCACATTCCTATAATTTGATTCGCTTTGGTGAAGGGTGCACAGTTCATATCAAAACATAAGATGTTTTGTTAAGACTCTCGGCCATCTTGGTGCAGGTGGCAATGGGGTTGGGTTCGAGTCGGTTGACCCTTTAGGGTAACAATTATGGGCCTAATTTCAAGCTAATTGTTTATTAATCAGGTTAGAAATGTCAAATGATACCCTAAAGGTCTGCTTAAGGCCGGACGGTTAAGTACAATACATTGGGTGGTGTAGGTTTCGTTGGTAAATGAGCGTGTGTGGACTGACTTATTTGAGAATCAGTAAATTTACTAATCGGGTTGAAAATGTTAAACAAACACAAAATCACTGGGTCGGGCTCCTGTTGATTAGGAGTTCTTTGATCCTTTATTCTTTAGCTCATTGGCCTTTTCCATTTAAGAAATTCGCGGAATTCATTATCAACCATGCAGAAGGGATCCCAAGATACAACACTTTCACTCTTCTTTATCAACTGAAACGAATGATCTGATGTTCTCTGGTGGAGTCCAATGGTTTTAAAACATGGATCTACGAAGTGAATGGGCCACAAAGACTTAAGCATTCTTATTTCGCAATTCGATTTGCAGAGGATGGCATTAGTATATCTAAACTTCATAGGTATACCAGATTCTCTAGGCCTTTTCATTAAAATAAAAAATTCTAAAAAATCAGAAATAAAATTTTTGCAATATTTTTTTTTATTGTTTTTGCTTTCTTTCTATTAAGAGTAAAAGGACATAGAATATAAATGTGGTAAGCCCAGAGTTTCAGCACATTATGAGTTTTGGACTCTTTTAACACATGGAAACTTGGTATCAATCATGGTCGAAGTCTACAGGTATGGAACAAAAAAGTTGTTAGAACCATGGAGGACTCTTAGTACATGTGAAATTAGTATCAATTCATGGGATATGACTTTAATGATGAAGATGATGATGAAAGACGACATGCCCAACAGGTATATGTCATATTAAACAGGCAATTCTCTCATTTGCCACTTGAGAGAACTCAAAAACTGTTAGGTATGACCTTACAAGATCACATGCAATATCTTGCAGATGGATGTATCAATGAATGACTCATTCTATAAATAGCTTTTAAATCGACTCACACAATATTAATTCAACAATCACAATATATGAGAGAGAGAGAGAGAGAGAGAGAGAGAGAGAGAGAGAGAGAGAGTTCCAATTGTTCAACAGTTCACATTGGAGGTGGGCCCCACCATTTTCTATATGCAGTTTGGCCCTGATTTTGTAAACTGTCATTATTATCTATATCCCCCTGGATTTTCTAAGTCCACTGTGTTTAGAATGTTGGAACTCTGGTTGAACTTGTTTGTGCCTTTCAGTTGCTCTGAAACCATGACCACTAAAACTATGTTGGTAGGAAGCTAGATGCCTAGATCTATAAAACCAGAGTACAAGGGAAACCGTGACCTGTGGAACCATGGCCTGTAAAACCATGTGTTAAACAAGCCCAAGCACTACACGTCACTGAACTTGAGCAAGGGTTGAAAGGTAGTTGAAGAAAATCAGGTGCAATATGAGACTGTTAGGAAGTAGAAATCTTCATTGCTAAGGGATATCTCAATTCTTCTGAGACTACATAGTTAAGGAAACCTTACAGGCTCTTGGAGAACACCACCCTTTGGATACCTTGCCCTTGTAGCCTCCTCTAAAGTCTCTAGTTTCCATCTTTTTCTTCTTTTCTGTGCAGGCATCGTTCAGAGCATGATGGGACCAGGCGGACCAGGCGGACCCGGCGGACCTGGACCAGGCTGGGGCCCAGGACCTGGAGGCCCTCCAGGTGGCGGTTGGGGTGGACCTGGGTGGGGTGGAGGCCCTCCAGGTGGCGGTTGGGGTGGACCTGGGTGGGGTGGAGGCCCTCCAGGGGGTTTTGGTGGGCCTGATTGGGGTGGACCCGGATGGGGACCTGGGTGGGGTGGAGCCGGGTGGGGACCGGGATTTGGCGGTTTTGGGGGCGGTTTATTCAGCTTATTATCTTCATGGTGAGTACTTTTACTTTTTCACGTTCTTCTTTTCTTTATGTGCTTTTTGTTCACATTTTTAGAGGAGTTTGAATGGTAGCTGAGGGAGAAGAGTAGATGTGTTGTGACTTGTAAGGACTGGTAGGCAGGTATCTTGTTTTACTAGAGAGTAATGGAAGCTTGGGGAAGCAAACCTTCAATGCTAAGGAAGGCTACCTTAGCTATTTAAATAGAAATAATCTCCAGGCCTTAATTTCATCAAACCCCTTTAGTTGCCTCTGGGTAGCTTGCAACCAGGCTACTTACTACCTTTCTTTCTCTGTTCCTGTAAGTGTTTAAGGGAGAGTTATGCCACCTCCTCCACCTGGACCTGGGCCTGGTTGGGGCCCTGGGCCTGGAGGCCCACCCGGCTGCGGACCTTGCTGCGGTCTCTGTGACTGTTTGTATAGTACAGTATCTACTTGGTGGGTACATCTATTTTGTTTGGAGCTTTGCTATATCATTCAAGGGATTTGAGTGGAGCACAGAAAAAAGACTAGGCAGATTGTAGAATTAGTGAGGGTTTGAGTGGAAGTCCAAAACTCACAAAAGCTGACCCAGATAGATGAGCAAAAGCTGACCCAGATAGATGAGATAGGGCTTCGATGTTAATACAGTGCATAGGCCCAAAACAACTTCAGATGCACATTATATCTCCTGTTTGGTGCATCTCAGAAACATTGTGCTTGATTTTCTTTTTTCTGTGGGAGAATTATCATGTAAGATCTCCGGACCAAAAAATTCCTTGTTTTGTGCCTAGTTTTTAGAGCTAATTGTAAATAAGTTTAGGCCCCAGGACCTATTGGACCCAAATACTATGGTGATGGACCTTGCTAAGACCTGAACGTTATAGTGTTGGTATTTTGATTCAATTGCTAATTGGATTTGATTGCTTCTTAATCTTGATTTAAATAATTAACTAACTAATTGTGGGCTATTTTTTGTGGTGTTTGGCAGCTTCTACTTCTTGTGCTGTTGCTGCTTGTTTCGAGAGTGCTGTGGCCCATGGTTCGGCGGGCCCGGTGGTCCTGGTGGGCCTGGTGGGCCTCCTCCATTTTGAAGGGGCACTTGGACCTGTTGGACTTGTTTGTACTTGTACTGGAATAACCTGTTTGTGCTTCATTGTATAGGAGTTGATGTCCACTGCTCAGTTCTCTTGTTGGTGTTATATGAATACATATGATGCATGTTTAGTTTCCTCTAAGTGACTTGTTGAGTGTGGGCGTATGCCGGGTAAATGACTTGGGGTAATATAATCAGCCCTAAGGGCATATTTGTTTATTTAAAATACATAGGGTGAAATGAGCTCCACCGAAGGATTATCACAGTAGGTGATGTAGCAATGTAGATGGGCCGTGACTTTCTTAGGACTTGAATTAATAGGGTGATGGCTGAATATTCATTTTCCATCTCCTCTAGATTTAATTTCCTTTTAAAGGGGAGGTTCTTTAATGGTTGTTTTGGAATATTCACCTTTGATTCTTCATTTTTAACCATTTATAGAAATTCCAAGTGATAGTATTCCTAAGAATTCTATTAAATGAAACAAACAAACAAAGAAACAAGTAACAAATCTAAGTTAGAGAGGATACCTTATTCTTAGTTCATATTTAGTGATTGAAGTAAAAAAGAAATGTGTTGTAGAATTGAAATTTTTAGCACTCAAGCGTGATGCGAGATTGTCAATTTCCACCATCCATCAAGTGGGATCGAGCTGTGGCACGACTCTCATGGGAGTCCAAAAGTCTGAGACCCATTGTATTATATTGTTATTATTATTATTATTATGATGATGATGATAATGATGATGTGGGTATTTTACGGCCTTTGACCCAACATGATTAATCCTCGGGCAGTGCCTGCTAAACGCACTCAAATGCACAGTAAACAAATTTGAGGCAATTTCAAACACAAGACATTGGGAGGGAACCCAACGTCACGCAATTCCACCATTAGAATATCTTTGTAGAATATTAGAATATCTTTTTTCACTTATTATTGGCAATTCTCTCAGGCGCTCATTCAAACAAACAGGGGTGAGACATTGCTTCCATGTTTCAGGAAGGGATAGATAGGAATTTGAAACTTAGTTATATGGTTAAATTAAAGCCAACTCGAGATTGATGGAATAATGCTTAGATTTGACTTACCACGATTACTATGGCCTAGTGTGGGTGGTCATTATTGCTGGTTAAGGCATGGTGCTCGAGGCTGGAAATGGGTCAAATCCTTGTCTCCTCAGAAGACCCAAAATCTATAGATGCAATTAGTGCCTAGATTCCAGATGACTAGGAATTAATTAGTTCAAAATCAACTTCATGATACAGTCATGATGGTGGGCCAGATGCATGGTACAGTCATGATTTTAGAACCTGGTAACTTGACTGTGAGAGGGCCACCGAACCAAATATCTCAGGCAAGTCCTCGGTCAGGCTCGTTCGACAGCCCCCAACTGTGACCACCGAGCTTAGTGACTCCGCAAGTTGAAGCCAATCAAAGTGAGGTTTTAAAACAATAGATTTGACAATAAGGAGTTTCTCAGTTAGTAGGCAACCCCGCGTGCCACTCCAGGCTATGCCACTCTTCCCATTTATGTTGGAGGCCTGACACAGTTGGACAGCAATTTCCCCAAGTGAGAAGACATATAAATCCCCTAACCATTACCCAAATTCAACCGAAAAAGGAACGGCCAATGGTTGGATGGCTAGGTTCTTACAACCTAGGAGATTTACTACGGCCCTTAGATGTAGAGAAAGTGGGGAGAACAGTTTTTTTTTTTTTTTTTTTTCTAACCAAATGCACATTCCCCTGTTTTAAGTAAATATATTCTTTAGCTAACATTTTCAAAAAAAAAAAAAAAAAAACTTATAGAAAACAACACTTTTCCCGTTGGAATTAAATTTTTTCTATTAATAAAAACTGTTAAAACTTAAATATTTAATGCTTAGTTTTTTATTTGCTAAAATGTTTTTAGAATAATTTTGTCCTCAGTAGTTTTCTACATTCAAATCCAAACACTAATTCTCCACTGAATGCTTAGTTTTCATTTCTCACAGTGGAGATTCTCTACTTATCATTATCGTTGCATCTAATGGGCTGTCAGTCTTATGGTGCATGCCATGTAGAAAAACCACGCTCTAAAATTCCATAGTGTAATTGGCCGTCCTTGATGATTTAAACCATCAGTTTTATTGGTCTATGGATAGACCGTGCCCTGAGATATACCCAGATCTAAAGATTCGAATGATGATGTTGACTATCTAATCAAAGATGCTACTTGAAAGACTAGCAGTAGTAAATCACCATAGATCAGAGATGGAAGAATAGGGTTTGAACCCCGATGCATGGAAAGAACAATTTTTTGCCAGTGAGACAAGTGGTAGTGCCGCACTCCTAATTAAAATAACAACTGATGGAACTCGTTTTGTCGTATTGAATAGACCCATGCAAAACCCACTTAAACTAGTTCTATGGAACCCGCTTAAACTCTAGCTCGAGGGGAAAAAAAAAACCCCACTTAACTAGTCCTAGATCATGTAAGAGAACGCTAATTTCAAACTCATAAAACTAAAAGCATTTCTGCAACACAAACATAGTGTTGGGTTGAACAGTTCTTGGGTAAGAATGGACTCAATCTGACGGATGCGAAACCATTTATTAATCAGGTCATAAACATCAAACCAAATCCTTAATTACCAATTTGGGTTCAGATTTAGTTGGCAGGATGGATCAAGAAATGCCTAGCACTAAACTACACCTACATGAAAAGTAAGATGGCACCAAACCTCGATGAGGATATAAAATGTGCTGCAAAGGCTCTCTTTTCCAATAGAAGCACACTACTGGAGAGAGATCATGTCCTCAAAGGATTATTAAACTCTTAATTATTGTTGTAGCTTTCGTCTTCTGAGATTTTACACTAGGGGTCTTTCTTACTGCTTATGTTGGTTAGTAGGGCTGAATCCGAGTTGCTTCCAAGAATTTTTGAATGGGTGTTTGGAATTTGGATGGATAAAAGGTGGGCTCCCTGATAGAATGAGCAGCAGTGCCTAGTAGGGCCAACCAGGAGATATATGCTCTATAATAGATGGCATACTCGTTTTTATTTTGCTCAATTTCCCTGTTGTTGTAGATCAAATACCATAGCCTTCCAAGGTTAGGCCCCCGGATAACGATCAGGATTGGCAAATCATACTAGTGGCAGCCCAATTCCACTGGAAATGCATGTAACACAGTTGGTTTTGTACTTGTGTTGAAGCATGTTGTCTGTCATCCACTCAACTGTAACTGGTTTCGGGCATTGGGCGAACACCAGAAGTAGGTATCCTCCTCTAGTAATATTTGGATCCTTGAAAGACCATTGCACTGAACTCCATTTACCTGTAATTAGTTCTGGCAAAGAACAAAACAACTCAGTTAACTCAGATTTTCCAAACACATTAACTCATCCCCATTCATGTGTAGATCGAGTGGAAGATTTTCTCCTGCATGCAGCGCTCTGTGGGAGCCCGCGTCCAAACCGTCCCCAAAAGGCAGGAACCCCCCCTTGAGTTTCACACACTCCCCCGTGATGACCAGCACCAATCTGTTAAGACTGCATTATGCAGAGCGCAGGAGAAATCTTCCATGAGTTAGTTACCTACATTATGCCTGCAAAGATCCAAATGGCCCCAAAGTTTCGTAGTCAGAAGAAATATCGGGACGAATTTGCATTCAATGAAATCGGCCGCTTATTCTACATGAAAGTGGATGAGTACAAATGCTGGAATATGGGAAAGGAAAGCACTGCAATATCCTCCTTGCCATATATAATATACAGTGCTTTGAACAAATGACGAAGAAACAAACAGAACATCAAGCACTCTTGCAAGCAAAATGCTGATAGCAGTTCTGCAACGCAAGCACTCAGATCACTCACAATGGAGAGCTCCAAATCTTAATCCAACATTCTTCAATTCACTTTCACATTAACGAAAGGATACAATTCGGCAGAGATCACAGCTAAGGCGTCCCGCATGTATGGAGCCCGATACATCATCATCTTTATGACCATGAAGTACTGGATATGCAATATGAGATTTGAGGAGATGGAATCACCAACTTGCAGCTAAAACCATGTTGCTTTCTAGTCATTCTCAGTCTCTCATCTTCTACAGAGATTTTAATACATATCCAACAAATAAATTGCCAGCCTGATAGAGTAACAGCAGATTTTTATAATGTCAGAGAGAAGAAAATTTTAATAATAACAGAAAAAGGTTATGGTATCGACCTAAGAATCTGCGTTATCAGCAGTGTTAAATCCATAGACATTTATTTCATTGTATTGCCATCATAATTTGAAAATGAGTACTAGGAATTCGTCAATCAGTGGTTGGGAAGCAGGTTTAAGAATTGATATGGTAATATGTAAAGCACTGGATCTTTGTCATTCCTATTAACATTAAAGAGTATGTAAGATGCATCTTCCACTATAATTAGGATTCACTGAAAGGGTGACCACGGGTCATACTAGGAAAACCTAGGGTTGAGCTTGGGTCTCCATTGTATTTATGGGATTAACATTTGTGTAAGGGTTTCACTGTAAGGGCAACCACATCTCATCCCAGCTCAGATGAGAAGGCATGACCTAAGCAAACCCGACTTCCCAATTCTCTTCAGTTTAGGTTGGGCCTTCTCATCTGAGCAGGACTCGGGCCTGAAAGCTGCAAGACCAAATGAAAATTCAGAATGGAACAGAAAACTTCTCAAACTGTGGAATTCTTGGGAAATTTTCAAAATTTTGTGAAATAGCTTCAGCATATACTACTTTCCAGGATTTATGGAATTTTCTCTATAACCGAAGTCTACATTTTGAGGCTTTTAAATCAGTGGAAATTGACATAGCAACAAAGCTCCAGCAAGGAAATACTTGACGGAATCTTTCATTCTAGGGTTTCAGTTAAGCTAGGGCTAAATTCAGCTGTGTAATTCCAAAGTGTCAGAATATAGTGTCAATGAGAAAGGACAGAAACGAAAGCAAAAGGGGGAGTTTAAATTTCTGGAGCGAGGTTAAGGGTGAGAGTCCGGACAGGTTTGGGTTTGGGTTTGGGTTTGACTTAAAGGGTTTTTATCCTTGGATAAGTTTCAGTCAACACCAACTTGACGCAAGTTGCACTTAGAAAATCCAAGATGGTTTCACCCTAGGAAGCATGGACACCTCTCCGGGGCCGGCGTGTCAGTGTCCCACACGTGTCGGACACGAGCACGCCCCGGACATGCCCAGACACGTGTCCGACACACCAAAAATGGTGTCCTGCTTATTTTTTATATTTTATTTCCTAGGCATGTTGGGGAACGCTAGTTGTTTTAGTAGAGAAAAATATTAAAATTATAATAAAGAAAAGAGAAGGGGGCCGTTTGTAAAAAATCTTATAGTTGGAAGAAAAAAAAAGGAAGATAAGGTAGAGGCTTGATGAGCCAGAGTTAGGAGACCGTGGTCTTTACAGATTATGTTGATTATGATCAAATTGATGGAGATGATGAGGCAATTGAAGTGACATCAATTGAGTAAACTCTAGACGGAAATTGACTTCTTTTTTGCTTTTTTGTATTTTTGGAATGGGGGGGAAATTGATGATCCTCCCGTTTCCATGTATGGATTTTATGGAACAATGGATATTTCATGTTTAATGATTATGAATCATGTTTCAGTTTTGTATTGCTATTTGATAATTTGATATGTTTGTTAGTTGGTACAGTGATACACTGGTACTTGAATTTTTATTTCTTTGATTTCTAAATTGAGTAGCAAAGTTAAAATGATATTATCTTTTAGTATATGATTAGATATATTATTATTATTAAATATTAACGTGTCCCCGACGTGTTCGTGTCCTACTTTTTTGAGAAATGCCGTAGCGGCGTGTCCGTGTCGTGTCCTGTGTCCGTGCTTCTTTGGTTTCACCAAGAACGAAGTTTGATAACAAAAATAAAACCAACTTGGTTCCACCAAAAACCAGGACACTCCTAGAGTCGTCGTTGCAACCACCTAGTCACCCAAAATGTAGCTGGGTAAGTCAATTTGTGAGAATTGACCGGCCATGATTTCAAATTGTGCCCATCATTTTGTAATAAATTCACTGGGGAAGATGGCAGAAAAAATCAAATTTATTCAGTGAATGAGGTTTAGATCTATGATCCATCCATCCATCTACTGTTCTAACTCTTTTAAGAGTTTTTTCACCCCATGTCGAAGAGGTTTAAAACTCGGTATGTTATCAGCTGTTCCTTTTCCTATTTTATTTATGATGAAGAATATGATTTCAATTGCTTTCCTTTATGATAAGGCATACAAGAAATGAAGTGATTTTGATGTGGCGTTTTATGATATTTTTTATGGTCAAGTCTAGATGGACAGTATTTCTTGCACTGATTGATGGTATAAAGGAATGGTATCTGTGATTGAGATGTATAGTTCTTAGGAATTTCCAGGAAATTGTGCAAGGGAAATTAAAAAGAAAAAATATACACACACATATTGTTAAAAAGGTTAGGTGGGTCTTGTTAGTGTTGACTCGATATTAGGTAGGTTGGGCTAGCATTTACATTCCTAACCTGATTAATGGGTTGTGTTTGTTACAGCTGTACCTATTATTCATGGAGCTCAACACAACCTGACCATTGCCACCCTAAATGTGGCTGCTACCTGCTACCTAATAGCTGATACCACCTATAAGAACAGCCAATATGTGTGAATTTCAGCTGCTCTTGCACTTACAAATGCTATTTTCACATAGACCCCCAAAGATACCTGATTACAGCAGGTATAAATGTATTTTCCACTATATATTGTACCCATATGAACGACCTGATGGCTGATACTGTGATGAAGTACCCTACTTGGACCTAAATACCATCTTCTTATACCTGCCAGCTGTCACATCTATTTGTGGTCAGCTCAAAACCTGAATGAAGATACTGACCATCTATTTGGGGTCTACTCAAACCTAAATGACCATGGTGATGATACTAATATAATTTTAGGGCATGTTTGTTTGTATAGAACGCATAGGAATTCATGGTTAAATTAGCTCCACCAAAGGATTTTTTAAGAGGTGAGGGGTAAAGGAAATAAAGTAACAACGTAGAAGAGTCCTTGATTTTCCTAGGATTTGAATTACTAGGGTGAAAGCTGGGCATTCATTTCTGATCTTTCTTTGATTCAATTTCTATTAAACGGGATGTTATCTGATGGTCATTTCTGGATATTCGCCTTTGGTTCTTTTTTTTTTAAATAACCACTTACAGAAATACAATCTTAGGCATTCAATTACATGAAACAAAACAGGCCATTAAGATTTTATACATATTTAGGTTATAACAATGGAATCAAACAGGGCCTGATAAACACAATCAGGATTCAGGTATAGACCTGAGTTTGGAGCCTTGGATTGGGATCTAGACCCAACCAACCTTGATAGTGGCCAATCCTTGGGAGGACCTTGCGAAGGAGTGGCCTGTATCTCATACACGCATAGCATGTAAAAATTGTGTGTTTGTAACGAAGATATATGGGTTAAACACCAGGTCACTGCAAAGAGGGATTGCTGAAGCTCCTCAAGTACAGGACTTGATGTTCAAAATGGGCAAACAGCAAACAGAGACTTATCAAGCGCCCCCTAAACGTTTTCTACCATTAGCACCAATTGTGCACACTGTGAACATGCATCACATTGTGCACGTCTGGAAAATCCTTTCAGGAGGAGGACAGAAACAGAAGAACAGGGATGCCAAACAAAACTTTCGAAGAAAGACCAACAAAAATCCGAAAATAGAAGAAAACAAAATTTTCAGTTACCATTTCCATTGTACCACAAATCCTTTGAGGAGGAGAGAAATAGAAGAACTGGGATGATAAACAAAGCTTTACAAGAAAAACATAAATAGAAATTGTAAAATAGAAGAAAACAAATTTCTCAGGTACCATTTCAACTGTATCACAAATCCAAACAGCATTCCTCTTCAACAGGAAGAGAAAAAAACTGGAGACAGAAACTGCTGGTCTCAATTTGCCTACCAATATTTGGACTGTTTCAGGTTGACCCAAAGCATTCCAAACATTAGTTTGGGTCCCAAAGCACCCGCCTGGCACCTATATGTTGGGAATATCCATACAGAACCTCAAAGTCCTATTTGGTCATTTAATCTTTACCTGTTGCTCATTCACAAGCAATCTTGGTATCAAAGCTGCTGAGGCAGATAGCAAATGCCTGGAAAGCTGAGATCGGGTACTGGTAATCCATGGTGAACAAATCCTTGCCCACTTTTCCAAACTGGAGAAGGACCTTGTCGTGCTCTTGCCCAGACTGCCCATTTTCTGGGGAAGCCACCAGCTGGAAATTCTTCACTGATGCCACTGTCACCCGTCCTCGAAAATTCAGACACCAGCATTGGAGTTGCTCATGCCACCTTGGAGCTTTGTTCTTTAACACCAACACTTCTTCTTTCTGCCCATCCAAAGGCCCTGATGTGAAGCCTTCTGATCGGGTTGACTTGGATCTGAAAAATGGAAGTGAAGGGAAGGAATCAACCCTGCCAAGAAGAAATTCGGTCTGGGTAGGAGCCACACCTCCAGGGTCTATTGCAGAGGCAGGAATGGAGTTCATGACACATTGCATTCTCCGTGGACCCCTGGTTGTTCCACAAAATAGGTAAGTACCAATGAGAGGTCTAATAATTGCTCATCAGAATGTGCTTCAACAATAAAACCAAAGGAAAATTCTCTTCTTTTGGGTTTTTGCAGAAATTGGCAAAACTCAAAGCAAAAGCAACTTCACCTTTTTTATTTTTTTCATAATCAGTGAAATGTATAAGTTTTTTTTTTTTTTTTCAACATCATTTCATTTTTCTTTAGGATGACAAAGAGGAAAAATGAAAAAAAAAAAAAAAAAACAATAGAAAAATGATAGTAAAATGCACCGCACCACAAAATCAAATACAATTATAGCAAATTAACTAATTAAAACACCTATAAGTGAAAATTTCAATCAGTATTCGAAAGCAATATCACTTACACAACAAGTGTTCCAAACACTTGTACTTGCAAAACCAGCAACAATTTGAAGAGAGAAAAAAATAATTGAATAGAAATCTACATTGGCATGCAATGCAAGAAAAAGAGCAAAGTGAAAAAAAAAAAAAAAGAAGAAGAAGATTTTCACAGCCCAAAAGTTTTATCCTTCGTTTAGTATTTATAATGTAGAATGGAAATTATTGAGTCCTGTGAAAAAAATTAGTCTCCTGTTTTGAGAGCCCATTTAATTGAGTACGTCACATGCGAATTAGTAAGCCTTTTAGATCGAACTCTGTTGTCCTAGGAAACTTATCATGAATTGCAAAATAGAATATCATTTGCATACACTCCCTAGATGTCATGGGACTGAAAACATCTACAAAGTCACAAAGAGATTGTTTCTCACCTTGAACCCAGAACATTTAACTCATAAGCAATTTGGGCAACAGGGTAGTTCCCAGCAGGGGGTCTCGGAGAAACCTGTTTCATACCCACAAGCCGAGTGGAACGGCTCCTTGCAACTGTTGCTGCAGCATGAGAGGGCTGACCATCATAGACCGTAAACTTGGTCCCTAGAAAGTTCGATCTGTCAAGAAAGGTGGAATTAGTTAGAAAAGGGACCACAAAAAAGTTCACTTCTTTCCTCTTCTCTCCTTCCAGTGTCATGACAAGCTGGTTGCCCAGACTAACCCTAAGGTCTAGAGTATAGACTCCATGTCGCTGGATATATCCCTACTTCAAAGAAAGAGAAAATTGATATTCTTGTCCTCTGTAAGTGCCTAATATAATTGATTACAGGTGTAATTAAAATTAATATTAGTAAAATAGTTGCTTATATCATGCCACTCCATCATCATCATCATCATCAAAGCCTTATTCCAACTATATTGCGGTCGGCTACACGAATGTTGTTTCTCCATTCCGATCTGTCTTGAGCCATATACCATGTCACTCCATTTATATTATATAACGAGGGATGCTTTTGGGTTTAAATTTAGTATCTTTCAGATCTTCTCATTATGAAAAATTATCATCAAATTGGCTTTTAGAGCTATTATGACACTCCATTTATATAAAGTAGAGGCTTATCCAAGCTAAAGCACAAGTATTAAAGGGAGGGCTGAAAATTTATTTGAAGTTCTACCCTGAACTTAAGGGGCATTTATTTGCTGGAATTCAGAAAATTCCTGTTTGGGAGAATTATAAATTCTCCTAATGCTATCCCCCAGGCAGGTTCTCCAGGTCCTCCCCTAGAACCCAACATCTAGGATGCTAGAATTTGAAGAATTTGAAAGGCCAAACGTGACATTTCAAAGGCTCCATTAATTAAACAAGTAATTCCAGGAACAGTAACAGACATTGCCATCAGAAATTCCTGCAAGCAGAAGCCCCCTAGTGTGGAAGATGATTCAAGCAATGTCATTTTTTTTCCTTGAACACACACACACAGCTTTTTCTTCTTAGGTTTTTCTCTTCAACAGGAAAAATTTTACCAATAAAGAAATCAAGGATTTACAAGATAGATGCCATGTACTAATCGGCAAACTGGATCCTCAACTCTGTAGGCAAAGCAGTTGGACTTACCATCCCACCCAAAAGAGCCATTAAACATGCATATTATGTCAGCTGGAGCTTACCTCAACTTTCCAATGTAGGTATTGCTTCCCTTTGACATATCACTCGTATCAAGAGAGATGATGTAGTCTGTGCAAGTTGGTCGTCGACATTTGCGTGCGGCGAGTAGGAATTTACCGTTGTCAGTCAATGCTGGAAGGAGAATGATTAATCATAAATCAGCAGATGACTAAGTACCCTCTTTGCAAAGGGCTTATGTACACACTTTAAAGAATGGACTTACACAAATAAAGTAATCAGTTACAGCTTCAAAAATAGAGGGGAAGAGTGTAACATAAATTTAAGTAAATTGTCATTAAGTAGGAATATAATGTTAAGATACATACAAAGTCTTTACTTCATCAATCCTCAGATAACAATTGGTTGCAAAAGCAATATTTAATGGCAATACTTCTTTTCTAAATATTTTATCTATTGAATTTTAAACAAGACAAGTAAGTCTTCGCTAAACCTAGTTAGTCGGCCATCAAACAAAACAAACATTAAAAACACAAGTGAATACAGAATTGTTGAAATAAGTGCTATTCCTTGGTTCATTTTACTGCCAACCGGTACTTGGTAATTCATTACACAGTATCAATTTTGACCTGTAAAATAAATGCTTAAATAATGCAAACTTTTAGGAGTTATTGGCATGGAAGGAATAAGCCCACCAAGCAAATATCCTGGCAGAAAATATATAGCAAAATGATAAGAAAAATATAACAAACCATGATATTGCAGATAGAAGGAGAAATGTTATGAAATTTCAGCAGGATTACAAAACTTACCTTGAGACAAACCAAGGTAAAGAGAATAAGTTTGAGTTCCTCGGTTCCGTTTTATGAAACACTGAAGGAGGGAGTCCCTTGGGCCAGGCTGCAAACAATAAGAAAGGAAAGGTTCATGTTGTAAAATGTAAAGAGTACACAAAAAGAAGATTACAAAGTTCCCTAAGTTTCTATCTATGGGAAAGGTTAAATGAGAATATCATTTCTCCTTGAGAAATATTTAAAATGTATCAACGCCAATGAATATGCTATCTAGGAAATTATCAATTTATGGAGAACATTTTCAAAATCGCATCCCCAGTACAAACTAAGTATTTAGAAGATGGGATAAGGTTTTGATGATGATGACGACAACAATGATGATGAAAAATATAACATGCTTTACCATGTCTTAAATATACCATGCTTTTGGAAAGGAGTATTTTAGTCTAACTAGTATGCCAGGCCCATATTGACAGGCCAAAGAGTCCCATTTAGTATGATGGTTGAAACGGTCTCAGATTCGGAAATTCCTAAATAGGTAGGTCATATGCATGTGGGAAGTATAACTCTAAGGTAGGGCACAATTCTGTGATGCGTCATGGGAACATCAGTGGAGTCCGCTTCCATGTCTATAATTAGTCCTTATTTGTAGCTAATATTCATCTCTTTCCCATTCCTGCTTTCTCATTTCTTTTCATATTTACCACACCCAGTACATGAATTGTTTTTTTTTTTTTTTTTTTTGTCCCGAATGATTTGATATTACCATTCAAAACCTCTAATTGAGTTTTTAAGGGAAATTTTCAAATCAAATTCATTTTTTCTCATATTTTCCTTTTCTAGTTATAGTAAAACTTCTTTGCATCTTAGTACTGCATTGGATAGAAATAAGGGGACATGTCACGAATAACAAGATTCTAGTCAAGAGGAAAAGGGTTCAAGAAAGACCATGGTGAGTCTTTTCCTATAAAGTCTTCCATATGTGCAATAACATTCTAGCTAGAAGTTCCCAGTTTGCATCCACGATAAGAGGCTCATTCTACGAGAGATAATCACTCATTTACAGCAACGACAATCACAGATTGATGGCCATGTTAAGGACATGAAATTAAACTAAGTAAATAAACAAATAACAATAATGCAAGCAGACTTAGATGCTGATACCTGCTTCAATGAGATTGGAAATGTCAATTTCCCTGATAACTCAGGCGTCTTCACGATTTCTTTCGTGATTTCTCTCCAGCTCCGGCAAACCCCTGCACAAGCAACAACATGTTTCCGTGGAGGCCAATCGCTCTCCGCCGCCTCCAACCTCACCAAAACATCCCTCAGGAGTTCTGGTGGCATGTTAGCCCAACAACTCTGCTTCAAAGCATCCACCTCCGGCAATGGAATGTCCTGAACCACTCTATGCGACCTTGATCTCAACCCATAGCCAATCTTCACCTCAAATCCTTTTCTCGAAATGCTTCCAAATTCTCCTCTCATATCTTGAATGATACTCTTCAAAGACATCTATATCCCCTCTTTCTGACCTAAAATACCTCAAAATACACAAGCAATCTCACAGTTTGGAATCCTCAAACAAAAATACAAAAACTCCTTTCCATGAGAGCAATTTAATTAGAACAACAATTCTCGAGAAGGAAGACTACTACTTTCCCCTTAACGTTTCGATCATAAATACATTTCCGCTGCTTCGAAAGCATCAAATCAGGGCAAAAAAACCTGATTTTTGCCGCAGATTTGCTGCTTCAAAAGCTATAATCTCCGCGGAATCGATCATTTGAAGCTTATATCTATAAATCCCCATGAATCCGACGTTTTGAAGCTACATAAAGAATTATTTCCACAGATCTCCTTTCAGAGCTCCAAAAGAACCAATCTTTCGATTCTCCTACATCAACCGACAGCTTGAAATCTAACAAAAACGACGAATCTCACCGAAGATCCATCGCTCAATCTGATCTCACGCAGAATCCGAGAAAGAAACAAGGAAGAGATCGATTCCAGAGACCGCTTGCAGTTGAGCAAACAGAAGCAGAATCTCAGCCAAAATCCCTAAAACATACACGGATCGGCAGCTCGAATTCGAGCGAAAACGATGCGAGTCAATGCAGAAAGAAAGATTTCAAAATGCTCTGCTGCTTTGGTGAAAGACTCGACAGCAACCGGTCGCAGTTTCTCAGCGAAATGAATTTTCTCTGCAAAACGAGATCGGAGCATGGAATCTTCAGTTCGCGGAAAGTTTGATGGCAGAGAGCGGAGAAAGATTAGGGTTTTGCTTTTCCTCGGTTTGAGAGAGAGAGGTGTAGCTGTGCGAGTTTATCCAAACATGAATAAATAAATGCTCAGAAGAGAAAGGCGTCTCTTCGTTCACGGCAACAAGTTTGAGGGAGAGAGAGAGAAAAGAGAGTTACAGGCCATTTTGTCGGTTTTCTATCTACGGTAAAAGAGAAATACTCGGTGGTGGTTGATTTTCAGGGGGGTGATCCAACGGTCTGTCTGCCCTGTGGGTCCCACTGCAGTGGGATCAGCCCACATTGTGGGGCCCACTAAAGCTTTGCCTATGTTGGATGATGGTTGATGGTAAGATGGATGGATCAGGTAAAAAGGGGTGATTAGAATAGTAGATCATATATAACCTTTGAAATGGAGAATAAATGGTTAGAATTAGAAAGGTTTTTTTAACTGATTATTTTAGATGGCCCACCTAAGATGATGAGATCTACAAATGAAGGAAAGTTTTAGCCATGCAAAACTTAAAAGAGAAAATGTTCTCCAATGACCTTGCCGTTGCCCCTAGAGCTCACTTAAATGCATGTCTATCAATTGAAGTAGGTCGGAAATATTTCCGTTACGTGATGAGTGGGAAAGGAAAAAAATCCTATCTTATGATTTAACAAAGTTAAAGCTTAATGGAATATTAATTCCACATTTATTTTCAAAAATTTAATTTAACGGTGATTTAAAGTCACTGACTATAAAACTGGGTCTAATGACATGTCATGGCATGATAAGATTATCAAAAGAGCTGCATTGATTAAAGATGGAGCCAAAAGTCCGCTGGGAGAGCATTTTGCCGAAGTTATACAAAGGAAGGTTTTTATCTTGGGAAATTATAAACTGTTTGTTGATGTGAGCTTCATTACGGAAAGAATAATCGTTTAAAGCTTTATCAGCTTTTGTACAACAGAAAACTGTTTTTAAATGGAGTGCTTTTATTTACAAGTGTTTCACTTTTGGAAAGTATGCTTGTTAATACCTATTTAGCAGATTCTATGGGCAGAGAGAAGGCTTTTCAGAGGCATGGAGGTGGGTGGGATTGAGTTTACTTTAGAGGGCAATTTGATAATTGAGAGGATTATGTGTAAGATCTATGTTTTACATGGGCATAATTGGGATTCTGCACTAAGACGGATACAGTGAGATCATTCATGTCCACTATGGATCCTCCAAAGCTCTAACATAGAAAAATCATGAGTCAAAAGAGTGAAGCACTGCAGTGGGGGCCCACCAATTAAAATCTGAACCATTCAAAATAAATGCCCTACGGTTAGACGGGGTATTTTAAAATTTTACATGAATCTAAGTTTACTCCACCCTTAGATTGACTATTTGATGACAAACATGATTAACACAATCTATAAAAAAAATCCATTTTCATGTTTTTTATCAAATAGTCAATCAAATAGGTGGAACGAAGTATGATTAATGCCGAATTTGAAGAAACCGATAGCGTGAGCAATTTTATTTTGAACTGTTTGGATTTCACTACTAAGGAGTTTGAATCATTCAACTCTGGATTTCTCTAGTTTAAAGTCTTTACTCTGGATTTCTCTAGTTTAAAGCCTTTAAGGATTTAGACTCAATCATGCCCGGCCAAATTCAAATTGTAGGTTAGCACAGGGCCCACAACCTAACAAGGCCACACAAGCAGTATAATAAATCATATATGAATAAGAACAATTAACTGCACCAACACCCTTACCAACCTTTCCAAAATCCATATTATTTACATACTTACTCATTGGGATAAT
Source organism: Persea americana (assembly GCA_029852735.1). Taxonomy (NCBI): domain Eukaryota; kingdom Viridiplantae; phylum Streptophyta; class Magnoliopsida; order Laurales; family Lauraceae; genus Persea; species Persea americana. The sequence goes on from CM056817.1 coordinate 39,420,756, forward strand.
TTCCTCAATAGTTATGGTTAGTTACATTTGAACGTATGATTAACTTTCTTCTTGCTTTTTCTATTTTTCTAAACAAATCAAATAAGTGACAATCACGGAATAAAAAAAATAAAGTGAAATAAAATCAAATGATTGTATTTTTTTATTAAAAATATATTTACGAAGATTGCAAGTAACACTTAAGGATAGCTAAGGTTGCTGCAGTAAATGCTAAATTGAAGTCCAAACCTATAATGGAATGAATTTTTAATTCTTTTTAAGATTCAACCAGCTCAATATGGCCATAATCCACGTTTTAAAGCAAATAAAGAGAAAGTATTATGCATACCTTGGAATTTGGAAGTGACGTGAATTCCGGGAAATGCTTTTAAAAAGCAGGTCGTTTTGCTGGCAAGCACAGGTCCTGTATTTTCAATGCAAGAGTGGGACAGCCCAGTAAACAGTGGGCCCCACAATAAGCTAACGTGTCTTGTCAGAAAGGATCCATTTCCAGCCGCAACTGAAAACCGTTACGTCAGTGTCCGCATTCGATCATCCTCTTACTTTTGTTGCGGTTGTCACACCCCTGGACGTTATAGAGAAATCCTTTTTCTTTAAAAAAAAAAAAAAAAAAAGAAACTCTAATTTTTTATGGACCCTAGAGAAAAAAAAAAAAAAAAAAGAGGATAAAATTCATATTGTTCTAGCTCTGATATCAATTAAAAGAATTGCTGATATATAGAGCAATCGTAGGAATCACGATTATTTTTTACAATGCCCCTTTTGGAATCCCACATCTCCAGCCTAACCAAACGTGATCCCCTATATAGAGCAATTCCTAGTAATCACGATTACTATTGACACTACCCCTCCTAAAATCTTACATCTCCTGTCTAACTAAACGTGAGAATTCTGCTAAACCGAAAGTGTGAACATGATCCAAACTCTACTACCAAGAATTTAATCATTATCTGACTCAACTAGATCAGGACTTATTGGAAATTCATTTTATTTATTCGTCTTATCCTTATCCTTGCTCATAGAAACTCTAAAAGGCTGACTTTTTATGGTTTACTATTCCAACTACTCATCTTTTGTTCCCAACCTCTTGTATGTTGTTAGAGGAACCGATATGCTACTTTTGTAGTTCTGGATTCTTGCTCTAGGTTTATGTTGTCGGATTTTATTAGGAAAGTTATCATTAAAAAAATCCTATTTAATGAGAGCAACTATTAAAAAACAAATAAAGGAAACAAAGGAAGAAGAATAACGTTGCTTAGTGATTGTAGCAATTCCATGCCCCAATAAACATGAGTTATTTGTAAGGAAATATAATAGGTTAAAGAAATGCTTTTGGATCTACTACTTAAACCATGTCTTGAGTTTTCTTATAATTGAATCTTTGCGTGTGGGGCGCGTTGCTTCATCAGCAATAATAGTGTTGCCATTTATTTTCTAAATTATTCTTCTGAAATTTTTAATTTTTTGCTTTTGCATTGTTGTGGTTATAATGTCTTCCAAGAAATCCAAGAAAATCAATTTTTTTTTTTTTTGTTTTTAGAATGACAGAGAGCCAAAATCAATTACAATATTCTTTCTTAACAAACATTGTGCTCGACTCGCATTTTATGCTTATAAATGCAACAATACAAGTTTGAATGTTTTTATCTACGAAAATTCCAAACCCATTCACAAGAATGTTTTTTTGTTTAATGTAATAGCCAACGGTGTGGACATTTTAATCTTAAAACACTGTATTTGTAGCAACGGAAAAATATTGAAACTTTGGTAAGTAGGCAGGGAAATCCATCCCTATAGCTAAGCTACCAGTCAAAATCTCCTCTTTTTTGGGAGAGGACGTACACCATGGGAAGGAGAGCCAACACAAGTTTAAAAGAAGCCCACACACATAGAAAGAGTGGCAAACAGATGAAATGCAAGGTTGCCAACCAGGATTGCCAAGTGTGTTGCTCCTTTCCCACATGTGTTTTCTTCTTATCTGTACGGGCTTTTTTCTCATGTATGTGGGTTCTCTCACCAAAAAAATACCAATTGAGCAACCCATTTCCTTGATGTTGGGTGTGTGTATTTTAGTCTCTCATCTTGAGAAAAAAAAAGATAGATGAATAATCATAAATGGCCATCAAATAATCTCCCTTCTTTATTTAAAAAAAAAAAAAAAAAACTAAGGAGATGGCTAAAATGAATATCGACCGCGACTTTGGTAAATTAAAGTAGAAAAGTCTGTGGTCTCATCTACCACTCCGTTTCATACATTTCAACCCTCATCTCTTTAATTAACTAATTTTACTATGATTTTTAGGGATTCGATTTCATGCAAATAAGAAGCCCCTTTTTAAAAAAAGAAACACTTGAAATAAGTGACCTCCTTTATGTGGAATTTTGTCTATATCTTACTCTAATAAAAAAAAATAGGTCTGGTGTAATATAGGTCACACTTCCCGGATAGAATATGTAAATTTTTTATATCTTATTAATGTGTAATAAGGTCAGATGCGACTTCTATAGGGTGAAATCTGACGAGATCTTATTTTAAAGAAAGGAGATCAATTAAAATGATTTAGACTTTTAATAGGTGAGCCCTACTATAGTGCCTCATAAGTTATTCTTAAGCCAGGTCTCAATCAATCTTATATCCGAGTGGTCTCCAAAGATGTAGCTCAACAGGTAAAGAGACTTATCCGTGTAAGTGAAAGTGCGGGAATTGGAGTCCTTAATGTAGTAAGAAGAAAGAAAAAATATATATCCAAGTGGTTATTTCAACTGCAAAACCCTCCAGCAGCATATCATTGCCATTGGTTGTATTAGGACTGCAAGCACAAGGATAATGCTCAGTCTTGAGTCAAGGCCAGATGTGGGTCGACCCACCTCTCCCACTGTATGCAATTCAGGTACATTGGACATTGTTGGCTGCTGATAAAGGTGGCAATTGTGAACCATCCATTGATCTGTATTCAGCCTTAAATTTGGACTGTGATCCAACGGCTAACATCGTTTAATGGAGTTAATTTTTTTGTAATTGACAATTTAACAAACCCCAAAGCCATCTACTATATGATAGCTCCACCAGGAAACAGCCATGCCCAAGTGTTTTCTAGTTCAATTAGGTGGAATAAAGTTCTGCTGAGAAACTCCAAGCAAAAGGGAAAAAATGCTGAGAAACGTCTACTGTGGGGCCCACATTCAGCCAATCAAATGACTAGATTTGTGTGGGATTGGAAGCTATTAACTTGGATCATGGATTCAGACAAAATCAGCACAATCTGATTATCCTGGCCACCTATTCAAGAACTTTAGGGTCCTTAATTAGAAGATTGTGATCATTGGCTCATATTGACATCCAAACTCCCTCTGATCCACACATTGGCTCATAATGACATCCAAACTCCCTCTGATCCACACAGAGATCCAATGTTTCCTGAACCCCCCTGATTTAAACATAGCAAGGTAGTGGCTAAGTATTACTTTTATAAGATCACCTAAATTGAGAACGGATAATGAGCATCAGTTCTTACCTCGCTGCCTGAGGTTTGAACCCTGGGTACGTCACATCTTCCCACTTGTACGGGCTCTTTTCCCACTTATGTGAGCTTTCTTCCTGCTTGTGCGAGCCTCCTTCCTACTTGAGTGGGCTACCTTCCCGTATATATGCTGGCTCTCTCTTGAGACTCAACCCCCTTGGTTGGGGTAACAAAAAAAAAAAAAAATTCACTTAAACTAGGAGTGCTAGACATGTTGAGTCGGGTCAAAAAAGATTGTCTATATGTCTAAGCTCAACAAGTTTTTGACCCAATTTAAAACGGGTTAGGTCATCTCAGCACACACTCGATGCGATGAACCCAACTTGACTCGCATAACCCACAACATACATTGGTCAACCCATTTAACTCAATCGACCCTATCTAACTTGTAGAGTTTGGCCCAACAAACCCAATTCATTTCAAGCGTTTGGGTTATATTTGGGTTTGAATGTAGGTAAAAGAAAGCACAAAGCACAAAAACTCAAGCATCAAACCATTTAAATCGGTTTAGTTTTGTGGGACAACCTAATCTGATTCATTTAAATGTGATGTGCACATTATCTAGGTTATGTGGTTCAACCCTAATCCAACCCATTTTATTGCAGGTAAAACATATTTGACCCATGACTAAACCATATAGAATTGGGGTCATATAGGTTACGAATCCAGGATTTTTGTTAGAAGGTGCGAACCTTAATTGGTAGTTTGGTTTTAAAAACAAACAAAGGATTTTCATGTAGATTTTGAAGGTGAATCCGCAGTTTTTATTGAATTTTTCAAAGCCTGCCGTGGTTTAATGGGTGTTGCCACACCCGCGTGGTTTGTGCTTGGTTCCGCCCTGCATATAGGTCGAGTTAGCGAGTGGACTCAAATTTTGCCACCCCTACCCAACTCTTGATTTGAGGCTATAAATCAAGAATATATTTCTAAATGGCACCTAAGTTAGCAGTTTGTAAGGGCATTTTAATCCAATGGTGGGTAGTAGTCAAATCAATGTTACTCTAGATGCGTGCCAGTTCACAATGATGGACATGTGGGGTCTTTGGATTCTACCATTTTCCTTATTATGGGTGAGAGTAGAGCAATCCAAGTGTCTAAGCATAATTATACACATTGAATTTGAGAATTGACATGTCCTGTTCCATAACCACCAAAATCCACTCTACATACCTACTTCATCCATTCACCTGTTCAAAAAAATTGCCTTCCACTCAAGGCCTTACTCATTGCCGTGCAATCAACCAATACTGGTTAATGACTTTCACCCATAACTTTAAGTGTGGTCCACTGCCATCTGCTCCTAATACTCATGATGAGAAAGCAAACTAAAACATTGCTTAACTCACAAAAACTCATTTGTTTCAAATTCAATGTATCATTGTCTTTATTAGCATTCAAGTATGTTATCGACAAAAATCCAATAATCACATATGAGTGTATCGACTGTATCGATGTGGTTTCATTTTTTGTTGAAAAAGTGTAATGATTATTTGTATAATCCCGTATCACATTGGTTCAACAGGGATTCGAACTCACATCGTGTTTGGTCCGAACTCTGGATCAGTTTCTTGGATAATCGATACTGATCAGCCAATAATTTGATGACTCTAATCCATTACATTATTTAAAGCTATTATTTCAACCCACATTACAATTATCAAACTAACTATCTAAATGCAAAGACATTATTTGGTGACTTGAGTTTTACTTAACCTTTTACAGGTGTAGACAGAGAACTTTGAAGGGAAGGTCCCCTCATCTTCTTTCTCATCTTGGTCACATTTGTGATCAGTGCTCCTAAAGAAGAGGAGATTGCTTTTTTAAGAAAAAAAAAAAAACATTAATTTTTAGTTACACTTTCCTAACTCAAGAACACAATCACAGCACACAAGTTGACACATGTAGCTCTACATCAAAGGCTGTAAATGGATCTTGTCTTGACCCACCTTGAGAAATATGGGTGGGGACCCATTTTTGGACCCTATTGATCATAAGGTCCAGCTCCAATTGGGTACATATCTGAGTATTATTTATCTATGCATATGATATAATTATATGCAATTAATTAAGAGAAGCATAATAACATATATCATGCACTTGGTTTTAATAACTTATATCATGCACACTAATATTTCTAGTGGATACCCATTTATGTATAAAAAATGGATATAGTAAATTAAATTTCTTATAATGCCATTTCATATAAATGATTGCTAGTAGGTCCAATCAGGTTTGTTGGAGTTAGGTCTGATTCCATATGTTTCTCCAATTGATAATTGTGTCTTATATAATAACTTATATCATACCCACTAATATTTATAAATAGATATCAATTAATGTATAAAAATGTCTAACCACTCTATCCGGGTCTGGATCCATATGTTTATCCTATTGATAATTGAGTATAGACATAGGTGCACCATGGACCTGGCTTTAACTCAAATTGGTCAAACTTAGTCCCACCTATTTTTAATGAAAGTATGCCCCAAACAGGCCTGTTTGTCAAAATGGGCTAAGTAGGCTAGCATTTGAGTGGGCCCACTCAAAATTTAGTTTTTCTCATGTTTAGGTTTACCCAACTGACATACCTAGTTCCTGGTTGCCGGGTCATTCCATCCATAAATGGACCCATGATTTGTATGGTTTGGATTGAAATAAACGGATGGAGCATGATCAGTGGGAATGTGCATGTGCATGGAACACCAACACCATACCTCTGCAGAGCAGAACATTATGTGATGGCCCAGTTGGCTTTCTGGCTGGTCGTGTTAATATCATCATGAAATGAAATGGAGTTAGTTGAAGAGAGAAGGATAAAGGTGGGCTCAACCACTTTCTGCTCTCTCATTGTCCTGGTTTTCATGGTTAGAAAGGGCACATTAGGGCTGAGTGTCACTCAGGCGTTCCCTCCCTAAGTGGAAAGAGTGGGAACTCCATTGTGGGGCCCACCTGTGGATAAACTGAGCCGCTCAAAATGATTGTCATGTCCTATCCTGTCATGTCCTGTATAGGATATCCCAAATTTTACTCTAACAGGAGTTGATCTTGTTAAGTTAGAGAATGTGATTAATAATGTGAATACCACAATTTTATTAATTATTTTCTCCAATTTTACGGTGGATTCAACTCCTATAGGAATATCATTTTATGGATGTCCCATTCACAGACATGATGTTGATTTTGATCTGGTCGGATATTTAATATGGGGGGAGCCCACTTTGGAGTTCCACTCTTTCCACTTAGGGAGGGAAAGTGTGAATGAGACCCGACACCACACAAGCAATACTCTTTGGGTTGGCTTCTTTCCAGGTACGTTCCGGGGGGCTTGTGCATCGCCTTTATCCACGAAAAGGAAGGGCAACAAATCCGGTGCCTTTCTTGTCAGCGTTTGGTGAAAGAAAATTCGGATTTTAGACTTCTTTTCCACGCTAGAGGGGATCCAGAAAACCTATGTAGCGGGATCGGAAAGCGGTGCCGTAGAAAAAAAAAAACCAGAGGTTTTCTCTTCCATGGCTCTACACAAACAAACCCTTAGACATGATTGGTTGTCTTCTTTGATTTTCTCTATGTTGGTGGGGGTCTTCTGAGGTTGCAGTTGGGGCATTATCTTTTCATTCTCAGGGCCCAGTGAAATAACTCAAAGCTTTAATGACAATGATCAATTCAAATTTCCTGTGCTTAAAATCAACGAGTAAGATATTCTTATAAAAATAAAAAATAAAAAAAATTGAATGGTAAGTAATCACACACTCACCCAATCCCTCACCAATAATGCTATAGCCAGGAATTGATCCTCAATTGTTTCACTAGCTGAGCTACCAGGATTGACTTTTATTGTTTTTAGCCATAATGGTCTCATCAAAATTGATGTGTAAGCAACCACTATTCCACGTCACACACTTTGAATGTATTTATTATTATTATTATTATTATTATTATTATTATAGCACTAGCACCCCTGCAGTAGAACCAATAAATGCCACTAAACCAGTGGGATTTGGTCAATGTCAAAATACACTTAAATGCACAATAAGATATTTTAAGAGAGTGTGTGTGTGTGTCAAATTACACTTAATGAGGAGGAAGATATTAAGAGAGTGTGTGGAGGCTAACTGTTACGAGAAACATATCTTTTCCTACCCTTTTGATTGTAATTTGACAGTGACCCTATCTTATCTATTTAGTATATGACATGGACTGATTCCCAATCACAGCATTCTCCTGCTTCAAAATGGGAACACTTCCATTTCCAAGAAAGAGACTAACACTTAACACAACATGTTTTTCTATGTGGAGGAGGGCCTACATTGCTTTGGTGCTGTTTGGATCTTGTCCTTTCAGGAAAGAGGCAATGGACTTGTAGACGTGCCTCTCTCTGATTTCTCATTTCTCATGAGTAAAGATGGCAACAGGCCCCTCAGGTCAGGGGCAGGTTTGTTTGTTTGGGGTTTAGACTTTAGAGGGTTATTAATTTATAGACAAGAGTCGTGTTCCAACAAGGTCAAGGTTTTAGCTGTCCTGCCCCATCTTGCTCATAATTATACAGATATCCTTTCTGAGGAAGAATTTTCACATGCGCGCGGACAGCTCATGGAGCCCACTTATGCCCACCTCTTGACAACCCCACCACCTGTGAAATGACAACTCTTAACTATGGTCAAAAGACTATTAAAGTTCAAGTTTGTTAAATCAAAAGCTAGGACAATCCAATGGGGCTATTTTTTGCACGACTCTTATTCATAAATATATTTTATTCCATCTATTCTATCCCTGATCTCATCAGCCAGGCTGCATTTTGTGCATATGCAGTCTGTTCTAATGTGAAAATCTTCCTCCTCTGTAGCATTGATAGAGGACGTTTTAAAGATTTGAACAGGGATGGGTTCTGTCTGACCCACCTCATCCCATTCATTGGTGTATTTTTAAATAAAACTTTGTTAATCGGACCCATTCAAGGTAGAGAAGGTTTGATATCATAAATCATAAACTTATTAAATCAAGTATTAACGGCAGGTTGGGATATAGCCAGACCTTTACCAAACCCGGACTCTATGCACATTACCTGCCAGCATGGCACTTTTATACCAATCCATGCCAAGCAAGGGTGGGCCTCACTTGTCTTGTAGGCAGCATATCTTAAAAACAAATAATGCACATTTGTGGCCCACTTGTTACTACTGATACTGGTAATGGGGTCAGATCAGAGAAATGAGAGGGTCTGCCAGTTCCACATCTTGGAAATGGCAGACATGCTACACTCTGATTCACGTGGACAGGAGATTAGCCACGAAAACGGCTTCTAGTTCTTGTGGCTCAAATGCAATCTTATTGACATTAAGCAATTTGTATGGCCCAGTAGATCATGTCACTTCTACCTCATTTGAATCTTATTTTCTTTAAGATGGAGGAATTAGAATGGCAGAATTTAAAGGCATTCTCTAATGTGGGGCTTACCACTTCCAGTTTCATGGAAAGTTGGGGTGTGGAAGCCAAGTTTCTATAGATTGAAAATGCAGCTGAAATTGCTGATGTGACACTCATATGTCACAGAGAAAGAACTCGAGCAACATCTAAAATTTATGCGCGAATCATCTGAAGCAATATTTTTGTGTCTGCCTTTGGTTATTGAATTGACTCAGATGCAGAGTTCTGAGTGTTGCATCCTGTACACCACATTTCAGTTGCCTTATAGTAGAGAACTGCATCTGTTCCACAATCACTTCACACCATTTTTTTCCAATCAATGGGAAATCGACCTATGGATGCACCAACCACTAGCAGTTGGAAAGCATGCAATTGTAAGGAATCCTTTGAAGAAAAGATCAATATAAGTGGTTGAGATGTATAGTCTAATCAATTGTCCATTAACAACAGTGGCAAGTTCAATTGTATAATTTGCACGGCCTGGGCATTTTGTTCCAGTATTATATAAAATGCATCCACACTCATCTCCATGATTGGTGCAGCCTTCTATAAACCGTTTATATGCCACTGATTGGTTTTGAGTTCATGAAATCTGGGACACTTTTAGGACATCAGTTGGTAAGGAGCGAAAAATGGTCTGGAATCAGGATCTCTGAGCCACAAGTCAGATACATGCAGCAAAAGGAGGGGCAGAGAACTATACACTTGAAATGTAAAATGATTATAAAGTTCTTTGGGTTTCCAATATTTTTCATGAGACAGTTGACTTCATTTTCTTGCTTCATGTTATTACAAAGAACTCAGATTCAAGCCTTTCAAGAGTACATATGATACAAAGAATTAAATTGTGTCATAGCACACACCATTATCCAATCTCCCAATCTCAAGTACAAGCAGCAAATACATTCCTCAAAGAACAATCTATCATGTAGAAAACAAATACCAAAAAATGATATCAATCCTAAGTCTGCAGTTTTCCTGATCAATAATTGGCCTTTTGGTATCTATAATCTTTTGAAAATGCAGAACTAATTCCATCAATACAAATCAACATGGTATAATACAAACACCATTTTTAGTATGCTCTTTAGCAATTCGATAGGCAATATGATCTACATGATACAAGAAATATAAGAAAATACCAGTTCGTAAAAGGGCCCAAAAGAAAACTATAAGAACAATAGTCAACTGGCTCTAAAAAATTTCTGTGAATATTATACAAAACAAAATCATTTTGGTTACTGCACAGTTCCAACGGTTGTACCTACAAAACCACGGAGGTTCATGCAATTAGGAAAAGCCATGCTAAAGATTATGAAGGGAAAATAAAAGGGAAACAAGAAAACATATATCAGAAACCTCTCATTGTCAGCACCCAATTTCTTGTGTAGTAACTACATCTAAAACCATCTATGGCTCAAAATTATAACTGGAAAGACAATGGAAGATGAATGCAAATATTCCTCATTGAGACATCCGTATCCCCATTTGTGTTAGATGCAAGAAATGTGCATTTCATAAGCTGTTAAAAGGCATTTTGCATGCACTCAAGCAAGCCAAGCACTGCACATGTATATATGCTCTTCATTTACATTAAGTGCTGTGCAATTTTTTTACAAGCATGTTTGTTTCTGCAACTTGTATGCAGTAAAACATGATGACTTTTAAAGATCGTATGGATGTACACTCAAATTGTGTTTTGGGACATCAAGCTACAAGATAGATTAGCTTGAAAAACTGTATCAAGGAGGGCCCCATTTCCCACTTTCCATCCGAAGTTCACAGCTAAATAACAATAGGTAATATATAAACTGGTTATCAGAGTTGAATTCATTTATAAACTAGAAAACTGCAAACAGAGACATAGGGGCCATTTGTTTGCATGGAACTGAGTTCTTCGCTATTCTAAAAAATGTATTTCTAGAAGTGGCTAAAATTGAGGAAACAAAGGCGAAGATCCATAAATGGCCATCAAATAATTTCCCCTTCAAAGGCAAATGAATTAAGGAAGACGGAAAATGAATACCCAACCATCACACTAGTAAATGAAATTCTAGGAAAGTCAGGGTCCCATCTAATATCAACGTTATATCCTTCACCCCTTACCTCTTTAATAACCCTTTGTTGCAACCCATTTTACCATGACCTCCTAGGAATTCAATTCCATGCAAGCAACATAAAACATGGATGGAATAACAATACAGCATCTCGTGAGGGAGAAGCAAAGAATAAAAATCAGGTTAGTCATGTCTCCAGTTAATCTGTGCCATTGAATTAGCTACAAATATTTAAGAATCCCTAGAGCCCCTTTTGGTTGTTTCCTTGCAAAGAAAAAAAAACTCAGATTTGTTATAGAACTAAAACAATGGCTTGAATCCCTAATCCCTACGACTGGATGTTTTGCTTGACTTTCTTTCACAATTGTCTAATGATGATCTTTATTTCAGATTTAAGATGATATTTCAGGTTTCCATCCTACTGTCAGTGTGTAAGCATCTATATATATATCGGGAAATTCTCAAAAACACCCCTTTTCCACCCCTCTTTTCTTTTTGTCATGGGGCGAATGTTGAGTCAATCTAGTCTGCACCCAACCCCACCCCACCCCCAATCCCTAATCCCTACGACTGGATGTGTTGCTTGACTTTCTTTCACAATTGTCTAATGATGATCTTTATTTCAGGTTTAAGATGATATTTCAGGTTTCCATCCTACTCTGTCAGTGTGTGAGCATCTATATATATATATATATATATCGGGAAATTCTCAAAAACGCCCCTTTTCTGCCCCTCTTTTCTTTTTGTCATAGGGCCCATGTTGAGTCAATCTAGTCTGCAAACCACCCACCCCCACCCCCCCCCCCCCCCCCCCCCCCCCCCCCCCCCCCCAAATGAATAGTCATTGGATTGAAATCATAATAAAATGATGCCTCTAATAAACCATTAAATTTTAGGGTCATAGATCAAAAGGTTAGGATGATCTTATGGACTCAAGATTTTGCATATAGGTAGGCCTCATATGATCTTTCCATCCAATGGACTTTCATGATCATCAAGCATCCCCAACTAGGAGGGGCGTTTTCTTCTAAAAAACGCCCGGGCATTGTGTAGCGCTCTCCATATATATATATATATATAACAACATTCGTACAAAAGGTGGGAGATCCTTTTATTTCCCTTCTCTTGCAACTTGCAACCAAAGCCCACACTGTGCTCAGATAGAATCTCTTGCAGACACCAATCCCTTCTCACAATTTGATCACATGCCTTTATCCATATTTTACCATGAGATTCCACGAGCACCTCCTAACTCATAAGGGTCGTTTGTTTGCAATCATTTACATATGTAAATGATTCACAAGTGTGAGGATTACGCATCATCACGTTTGTTTGCAATCATTTTTACACATGATGTGAAAATATGGCATGTAAATGAGGACATTTACATACCAAAATTTTCACACCAAAAGGAGAGAGAGTGACTCACACCCTCTTGCACAAAAGGCATCAATACACTTCTTACACGATAATTGCATTCTTGTGGAGCCAATCAACCACCTTTATTTCTTTTCATTCTTGTGGGTCCCATATTTGCAATCCAAACCATTCACTTGGTTTATCGAACTAAAAAACCCCCAAGATATTGAAGTTAAGTCTTTTAAATCTTCATAGATTTTGAGTTTTGAGTCATCACCAGCATCATCAAAGCCTTGTCCCAACAAAGTTGGGGTCAGCTACATGAATTATGTCTCTCCATTTTGATCTATCCTAAGCCAAATCCTCAAATAAGTTGTATGTCTTCAGATCTATTTTTACAACCCTCATCCAAGTCTTCTTCAACCTACTCCTTCCCCTTGGTTGGCCATCAACCTACACAGCCAAACTTTTCCTTAACGGCACCATTGCTGGCATGCATTGGACGTGCTTAAATCATCTCAAACAGGTTTTTCTAATTTTATCAACTATTGATGCCATGCCTAAATGCTCTCAAAAGCTCTCATTTCTAATTTTATCTTTCCTAATTTTACCATACATACACCTCAACAATCCCATCTTTACTACATCCAATTTGTAAAGATGTTGCTTATTGATTAACCTACATTCTGCTCCATAGGCCATAGCTGGTATAATCAATGTCATGTAAATTTTTTCCTTCAATCTTGCTAGCATGCGCCAATCACAAAGTACTCCAATAAAAAAGTCTTCACTTCAACCATCCCGCTTTTATCCGACACCTTCATCAATCTCTCCATGCTAACTAATGATCGAGCCAAGGTAACGAAACAAACCTCTTTGCGGCATCTTCTGGGCTTCAATTCTCACAGTAGTTACAGCTCTTTATACATACCCATTGAAGTTGCAATCCATATATTTGCCTTTGTACGACTTATTTTAAAGCTTTTGATTCCAAAGCCTCCTACCATCTTTTAAGTTTTGCATTCACACCATCTCTTGATTCATCCACCAACACTATATGACCTACAAACAACATGCACCAAGGTACCTTCTCTTGAATATAAGCACTTAACTCATTCTTAGTCAATGCAAAGAGATAAAGGCTTAGGGTTGACCCCTGATGCAAACCTATGGTCACTGACTCACTGGAACACATTTGTCTCTCCACAGGTAGTTTTCATACTAGTTATTGGTCCTTCATACATGTCTTTAGTAATTTTAATATAACCGCTTGGGATATTCATTTTATTTAAAACCCACCAAATTAACTTTGTAGGTATCCTGTCATAAGCTTTTTCTACATCGATGAAGACCCATATGCAAATTTTTCATATTTTTCCATTAATTGACTAGTTGAGAAAACAACTTCAATAGTTGAGCACCCTATCATAAAGCCAAATTGGTTTTAAGATATCTTAGTCTTATGTCTAAGTCTTTACTCCATTACTCTCTTCCATAACTTCATAGCATGACCCATAAGTTTAATCCTATGATAGTTGGTACAGTTTTGTATATCTCTCATGTTCTTATACATAGGTACTATAACACTTCTTCTCCATTCATTCGGCATTTTCTTTGTCATTAATATCTTATCGAAAAGTCTTGTTAACCAAATCCCCCCAATTTTATCTAGGCATTTCCAAGCCTCTATCGGAATGTCATCTAGGCCCATAGCCCTTCCTATCTTCATTTGTGTCAATGATTTCTTCACTTCCACCACCTTGATTCTACAGAAAAAAGTATGTTCTAGTAACGAAGAATCCTCTCATGTTCTTACGTCTCATATATAGTTTCATTTAAGAAAAATCTTCTCGTGTTCCTAATCTTCATTTTGAGTTTTGAGTAATTTGTGAAAAAGTCCAAACCTATAAATCTAATTTGCTACACTTCTGTGGGCCCCAAATTCATGATCCAAATTGTTCAATATTCTTGTAGTAATGGTAAATATCATGACGTTTAGTTTCCTATCTTAATTCTTCATGGATTTTGAGAAGTTTATGGAAAAAAAAATCCAAATTAAGTCGAAAACCGTTGGATGTACTCATTTATTCATGTGAAAGTGGTGATTTTGACAAACATGGTAATGTGTTTCATGTGTAACATTTGCATGTGGCATTTACATATGTAAATCTCATTTTCCCATCACGTGTGTAAGAGGCAAACGACCCCTTTGTGGATTTTCTGATGAGGGAAGGACAGAACATCTTAAAGATATCTTTTAAATTTCTAGTCACCATCTTTTCTTCTTTCTATTTTTTCCAAAATTAAAACTGATTTGGTTAAAAAAAAACAGCGAGAGAGAGAGAGAGAGAGAGAGAGTAATTAAATTATGATGCAAAATATGTATAAAGACAAAAGACCTAAAAAAGGGAACGACAACACCTAGTAGCATGGCACATAATCACCATTCCAACAAAACTTCCAAAGATCTGATACTGAAGGTCCCTTTAAACTGAGTTGTTGAGATGGGCCATGAAAAAACAAGAGATTGATACTTGACTGCAACGACATAAGCAGGAAGAGAAATATCTTGGAAGATTCATATATTTCTTTCAAGCCAAATCGACCATAAGACCGCCATAAACATGCAGCTCCAAATTATAGCTCTTCTTTGGGAATAGCACTCACAGAGACAACTTTTTAAAAGTGCTTTCACCATTTGAGGCATCACCCAATGAACTCCAAATTATTGGAAAGAATAATTCCAAACCACGTTAGTATATGGGCATGAAACAAATAGAAGAGTTACCTCCTCAGCACCCCTCAAAAACAATATGCAGGAATTCCCAATATTTTGGATTTGCATAATATCAAATGATCACTAGTCAAGGTCTTGTGCAAAATAATTGCCCAAGCAAAATGAAGTAGGGAAATAAATTGTAAGATACCATGTACCAACCCAAAAGCTTAAACTAATAGGTGGAAGGCCCAAACAGATATATGAAGCCCTGTCAAACCCATTACTTGGGCGATGTGGGATAGGAGACTTTTCCAACACTCCCCCTCACGTGGAGGCCCAATAGATTTCATGGACGGGACTGCCACGTGGGCTACACAAGAACGACAGGAACTAGAACCAGCTCAACTACCACGTAAGATACCATGTACCAACCCAAAAGCTTAAGCTGATAGGTGGAAAGCCCAAACAGGTATATGAAGCCCTGTCAAACCCATTACTTGGGCGATGTGGGATGTGGGACTTTCTCAACACAAATTAGTGTCAAAATCTCAATAGTTGTTAAGAGATAAGCAACTCTTGCAGAGAAGAAAACCTTAACCTTTTTCTTAAAGATAAAAGGCAAATTTACCCTTTAGGCGGGCATCAAGGCATATACCACACATGCCCTTTGATACACTAGCAGCTTTCCATATTTCATTCTGAAGTAGAACTTCTTAGTGTTTTAACATTGAAATGAAATTATGATACATTTTTTCAAATGTAAACAATAAGATATATTTCTTTAAATGAAAATAATAAATTTTAGAGGGGGGGGGGGGGGGGGCGGGGGGGGGCCTACAAAAATCAAACAAGAAAGCCGATAGTTTGGCTCCATCTTTTGCAAGAATATCTGCTTCACAATTTGCATCCAATGAATAAGATTAAATTAAGACATTTAGAATCCAAAAGGAGATGGTGTGCCACAATTTTAAGCTTCCATGTGATTAGGGGGAAAATTGAGTAAGTAGAATATTGTGCTAAAGTGGAATTGGCTGGAAGGGGAATTCGAGGAACAGGAAGTGGAACGTGCACCGGCTGAATGTGGCTGGTAATGATAAGGCTTCGGGCCCCGATGGCATCAATTTTTCATTTATCAAAGTAAGCTGGGGTTTTCTCAAGGAGTTTACCAATATGCTTAAGGAATTTCACCAAAGGGGTAGGTTGAAAAAAGCAATCAATGAGACTTTTTTACTCTCACTTTGAGAGTGCCATTCCAGTGCAGCTTGGGGGTTATAGACCTATCAGTTTGGATGGGTTTGCTTATAAGTCTGTTGTCTGAGGTGTTGTCAAATCGATTGAAGCATGTTCTTCGGAGTATTATTACTTATTAGCCTTTTCCAAGGGGCCTTTGTGTGGAATAAGCAAGATTTGGGATGGTATTCTTATTGCACATGAGCTTATTGATTCTAGGAAGCGGGTACGAAAGGAGGGCTTAATTTTAAGTTAAATTTGGAAAAGGCCTACGATCACGTGGATTGGGACTTCGTGCACAACATGTTATTTCGGTTTGGTTTTGGTGTTTGTTGGTGTAAATGGATGAGGGAAAGCATGTCTTCCATGTCTTTTTCCTGTGCTAGTTAATGGATATCTATCTCGATTGTTTAAAGCTTTCAAAGGGATTCGGTAGGGGGATCCTCTCACCTTTCCTTTTCACTCTAGTGGTAGAGGCTCTGTGCGCTCTTGCAATTAAATTTAGGGATCTTGGGCTCAGTGAGGGTTTAAGGTGGGTGTAACGGGAAAGTGATTTCTCACATTTAGTTTGCAGATGATACAATCTTGTTCGGCTCGGCTATTAGAGAGGAAGTTATCATGTTGAAAAGAACTCGTAATTGAAGGGTGGCTTCCTTGTTAGGGAGGGAAGTAGGGTGCATTTTTTTATTGATGATTGGGTGGAGGTGGGTCCTTTATATGTTTTGTACCCTAGAATGTTTAGGGTGGTGTCTAATAGGGAGTTCGCCGTCAATGATTGTTATGTCTGAATGGGTAGTGGATTATCTAGAGCTATGTCTTTCAGACGGGTTCACGTCAGTTGGAGAAGTCCGAGTGGGTGGAGTTACCACAATGTGTTTCTTTGCAGGGATGAGGATTCGTGCATTTGGAAACCCTAGCCTTCAGGGTTTTCCTGGTGAAGTCCTTATGCGCTGCTTTAGAGGGGAGGCCCTATGCTTGGGTTGGGTGGGCTTGGCTCCCCGTCGTTTAAAGGCTTTCTACTAGCTTGCGATCGCAGAGAGGGTATCTACTGCAGATATGCTGAGGAAAGAGGTCTTTTGTTTGAGGGCATTCGGATATTTGTGTTATGTGTGAATGTGCCGAGGAGTCAACTAACCATCTCTTCATCCATGGTGAGGTTGCCTCTTCCATTTTGAGCCATCTATTCCAACAGTGTGGGATTGCTTGTTGCGTTCCAGGACATTTAGCGGAGCTAGCTAATTCTTGGAGGGCACCTTCTGTTGGGTGTGGTCGTTGTCATTCTCACAATTGCAAAACATAAAGATTGACTGAGATTTCTGGAATCATTGATTGTATTATTTTTGTCTTCTCTTAGAGAATGATCACCAATATATAGGAATATACATGCCTTAATCAAGGCTCTTACAAAGGAAACTAGCTAATTACATTCATCACTAATCTAAAATAGGAAAACAATCCAAAATAGAATATGTACAGCTATCTAATTGTTGACCAAATCAATCCCACGTGAGATATAGCTTGGTGGACTGGATTGATGGGCCTTGGGTCCCTTCATGGGCCAACTTAACACATGAGCCAACTTAACACCCCCCCTCAAATTGATGCGGGAGAATCAACGAGCATCAATTTGCCAACCAAGAACTGATGCCGTGGTCGAGGAAGACCTTTAGTAAGGATATCAGCAATTTGAAACTCGGTGGAGATATGCGGAAGACTGATGACACCACGTTTAAGCTCATCCCGGATGAAGTGACAATCAACCTCGATGTGTTTAGTGCGCTCATGAAAAATCGGATTTTCAGTAATCCGAATTGCACTAGTATTGTCAGCATAGAGGGCGGCAGCTCCTTCTGCGGGGAAGCCAATGTCAGAGAGCAGGCCCCGGAGCCAAAGAATTTCGGAGCACGCAGCAGACATAGCTCGGTATTCAGCCTCGGTAGAAGATTTAGAAACTTTGTCATGTTTCTTGCATTTCCAGGAAATTAGACTATTTCCCAAAAACATGACCAGCCTGTCGTCGAGCGGCGAGTATCTGGACAACCAGCCCAATCAGCATCTGAATAAGCCGTGAGAGATAAAGGATTGATGGATGGAAAAAACAACCCGCGAGTCGGAGTGCGAATAAGGTACCGAATGATGCGGCGTACAGCAGCCATATGAAGATAACAAGGAGCAGTCATGAACTGACTCATGAGGTTGACCGCAAAGGATATATCAGGACGGGTGATGGTGAGATAGATCAAGCTACCTACTAACTGGCGATAGGCGGTAGGATCGGGAAGAAGATCACCCTCCTCTGTACTGAGTTTGACATTCAGTTCGATCGGCGTATCAACCGGAGCGGAATTAGCAAGGCCAGCCAAGTCAATGAGGTCAACCGTGTATTTGTGCTGATTGAGAACTATACCAGTAGGGGATTGACAAACTTCAAGACCGAGGAAATAGTGTAAGGGGCCGAGATCCTTCATTTGAAATGTCTGATGAAGAGACGCTTGAAGGTCATGAATCATTTGTGCATTCGGACCTGTAATGACAATGTCATCCACGTAGACCAGTAGAACAGTAATGCCAGAGGGAGCATGATGTAAGAACATAGAAGGATCATACTGGCTCGGATGAAAATCCAAGTGAAGAAGAGCCGCTTGAAATTTCTCAAACCAAGCGCGAGGAGCTTGCTTCAGACCATAAAGAGAGCGACGGAGCTTAGCAACCATGCCCGGGCCAGAGGATGACCCTGGAGGCAGACGCATATAGACGTCTTCCTTGAGATCACCATGAAGAAACGCATTTTTGACATCCATTTGATAGAGAGGCCAGGATTGAGATGCCGCAACCGCAAGGATGATGCGGACAGTGGTCATCTTCGCGACAGGAGCAAATGTTTCATCATAATCAATGCCATATTCCTGCCGGTTGCCGAGAGCAACGAGGCGCGCCTTATATCGATCGAGAGTGCCATCAGGTTTTAACTTGAGAGAGAAAATCCACTTGCAGCCAATAGGTTTGATACCCAAAGGAGAGGGGACAATATCCCATGTATGATTTTGCTCTAAAGCTGCCAACTCATCGTGCATAGCCTGGTTCCAACAGTTGTCCTGCACAGCCTGAGAGTAGGAGCGGGGAATGGAAGAAGAGGACAAAGTGGCCATTAAAGAAGTATGGGAAAACCCATAGCGGTCAGGGGGTACTGAAAGGCGTGTGGAGCGGCGCAATGTAGGAAGCCCAGAAGGACCAACTGCCGGAGGCGGACCAGATGCTGGAGGAAGATCAGGAGGGGGATCCCGGGGAGGCGCGTCTGTAGTCCGTCTGTGGTACACATAGTTAGGATTGAAACGAACAACTGAAGTGGTGTCAGAAAAACCAGGTAAAGACACTAAAGATGAGTCAGGAGGGTCAAGGTGCTGTTGAAAAAAATACTGGTTTTCAAAAAAAACAACATTCCTAGAGGTCTGTAAGCGACGAATGTGAGGGTCGTAGCAAAGGTACCCTTTCTGGAAGGGGGCATACCCTAAAAACACACACTTAGCTGATTGTGTAGTTAATTTGGTGCGTTCAGAAGGAGGCAAGTGCACAAAGCAAACGGAGCCGAAAACATGAAGAGCATCATAAGATGGAGTTGCCTGGTACAATCGGTAATATGGGCTCTGATTTTGAAGTGAGGCAGAAGGCAGACGATTTATGAGATGTGCTGCAGTAGCCAGTGCCTCAACCCAAAAACGGGTAGGAACCGATGATTCAAGCAGTAGGGAGCGAGTGACATCAAGCAGATGTCCATTTTTCCGTTCAGCAACTCCATTCTGCTGGGGAGTATAAGGACAACTACGCTGAGAAATAATGCCTTTGTGTTGTAAAAACTTTTGAAAATCAGAAGAGACATATTCTCCACCTGAATCAGAGCGCAAGATTTTGATGCATGTGGAGAATTGATTCTCAACATAAGCTAAGAAAATTTGAAAAACAGTGAAAACATCAGATTTTGAATGCAGAAAGTAAATCCATGTGAACCGACTGAAATCATCAATAAAAGTGACAAAATATTTGTAGTGAGCATGAGAAAGAGCGGGAGCAATGCCCCATACATCGCTATGAACTAAATCAAAACACCTAGTGCTGTGTGAAGTGGAGAGAGGAAAAGGAAGAGTTTTGCTTTTTCCCATTTTACAAGTAGCACAATCAAAAGGCACACAAGAAGAGAAGCCAATAGATTTATTGAATAAACCAGAATTTAACAAGAGGGACAAAGCCTTGGAATTAGGGTGTCCGAGTCTTTTATGCCACAATTGGCAATTATCTCTAACAGAAAAACAAAACATATCATTGGCAACGCTAGTCCTAGGAATATGAGAAAAATCCAACGGAAACAAGCGTCCACACTTAGGTCCCCTCGCGATCTCCTGCCCGGACATCTGGTCCTGCACAACACAACCAGAAGAAGAAAAAGATATGTTACAGTTGTTTTCAACAAGTTGCCCAACTGACAATAGATTGGAAGTTAAATTGGGACAAAGGAAGACATTTTTCAAGGGGATGGGACCAGGAATGTCTCCAAGGGCAGTAATGGGAACAGTACCTCCATTGGCAGTTTGTATTTGAAGATTACCAGTGTATTTTTTCACATTGGAGAGAGGGTTCCGGGAATATGTCATATGATTAGAGGCCCCGGAATCAAGAAACCAAGTAGAAGATGGAAGGGATGTACCTGAGAGACCTAATGCAGAAAGGGCATTGACAATCATTTGCTGAACCAATTCAGGAGTCAGAGAAGAGGAGGGCCCAGGCTGTGAGGATGCAGATGGTGGAACAGGCAGTTCTGAAGAAGCAACATAAGCATGCGGAGTCGGAGACTGAGTCTGATATAGCGGAGCCTGGTGCTGTGGAGCCTGATACTGTGGGGCCGGACGTTGTGGGCGGCGACGACACTCAGAGATAATATGTCCCGGCTTTTTACAGTAACTACAGACCTTCTGTTTGCATTGAGATGCAAGATGCCCAAATTTGTGACAGCTGTAGCATTGAGTTTTGCTCCAGTCGCGAGAGGAAGGCTGAGGAGCCTTATTGGCCGAAAAAAACGACTGAGTAAGTCTCAGTGGTTTGTTGAGCCAGATGTGCTGAGGTAGACAGGCGCTGTTCCTCTCGCAAGAGGTCATTGAGACAGACATCCAAGGATGGTAAAGGCATCCGATTCATTAGGGAAGAGCGAATACTGTCAAATTCATGCCGTAATTTCATCAAAAATTGATCCCTCTGACTAGAGGCCTGAAGATCGCGGATAACGATCAGAACATCGGCAGCCACATCTGCATACTTAATACTATCATATTCGGACCAAAGGTTTTGGAATCCGGAATAGTAGTCTTGGATTGACAAGTTCCCCTGTGCATATTCAGCAATCGCACATTCAAGATGGAATTGACGTGCTGAGTTATCTTGATGGTACACTTGCTTCAGATACCTCCACATCTCTTTAGAAGTAGAATAAGGTTTAAGATTCATTATTAGATGGGGCTCCACTGAACCCAGTATCCAAGATTTGATTTTGGCATCTTTAGTAAGCCAAGTGGATATCTTTTTCTCATCTTCAGTGGGTTTAGGGTCAGATCCAGAAATATAGCCCCACAATTCCTTGGCTTCAAGATAAATCTGGAACTGAAATGACCAAGCGGGGTAATTTTTTCCTGTGAATCTGACTAGAGTAACCTCAGATTTCTCCATTTTTAATAAAGATTTGTCAAACACACTGAGTGAAACAGTAAAAATAGGAACAGGTCCAGCAAAGAGAGGAAGTCTCAAAGGTTGTTAACAATCTTATGATTGAGCAGTACCAAGATCGGACCAGCCAATGATGACAGAACAGGAAATCAGCATAAAAGGACCCCAGGCGACCAGAATTTTTGCTGTTGATCCTTGACGTGGGCCCCACTGGTAGATCTGAACAATGATCAGATTACTGATCTGAGGATGCACAATATCCTGGTTTCTAATGGAAGAAGAATTGTCCAATTCCACCACAGATCCAAGATTTTGGATGGTCTAGATGAAATCAATATTAAAATCTGGAAAATCTCTAGAATGAGTAAAACACCAACCTGGAAGCTTTGAAAAATTCTGAAAAAATCTCCAATATTCCTAGAAAATCCAGGCGACCAAGACTGGACAGATTTTTGATGGAGATTTGATGATCAGGGGTGGGCCACCATGCAGATCACACTGTTGCAACGTCTGGGTTTCTTGAAACAACGATCTGATCTGACGATCTTCACAAGAGAGAACAATTTCTCTTTATCCTTAATGTGTTAATGCTCTCTAAGATCACACGACAAGATTTCTCTGGACTTGGCTCTGATACCATGTCATTCTCACAATTGCAAAACATAAAGATTGACTGAGATTTCTGGAATCATTGATTGTATTATTTTTGTCTTCTCTTAGAGAATGATCACCAATATATAGGAATATACATGCCTTAATCAAGGCTCTTACAAAGGAAACTAGCTAATTACATTCATCACTAATCTAAAATAGGAAAACAATCCAAAATAGAATATGTACAGCTATCTAATTGTTGACCAAATCAATCCCACGTGAGATATAGCTTGGTGGACTGGATTGATGGGCCTTGGGTCCCTTCATGGGCCAACTTAACACATGAGCCAACTTAACAGTCGTACCCTTTGGAGGATTGCCCCTTTTTTCTATTTGGTGTTCTATATGGAAAGAAAGGAATAACAATATTTTCAAGGAAGTTTCATCCTCTACATCTTATCTTGGTGGTTTTTCTTAGGATTGCTTAGTGAGCTTTGTTAGAAAAGGAGTTTGTTAACCTCAACTTGAATGACAGTGCGCTTGATTGAGAGGCTTGTATGTCGTGTAGTTTAAGCTAAGGAGGGTTGTTTCTTGGTCATCACTTTCGCCTGGTGTACTAAAATTTAATGTGGATGGTGTAAGAAGAGGTAAGCAGGCCGTGCAAATATTGTTTACGTGATGATAAAGGTGTCATTTGTTCATGTTTTCTAAAGGAGTGAAGGTTAGAGATTCTAATGAGGCCGAGGTGTTGCCATTTGGCAGTTTTAGATGCCTTGATAATCTTCTCTCAGTCTTTCCAAGGGAGTTTGATAGTGGAGTGATTCCACCAAAGCGATCTCTTAGGCTAGCCATGATAAATGCAAGCCTTGGAAGCTCCACTTATTTCAATGAGATCAAATCTTTGGTTTCCCATCTCTTTAAAAATAATAAAATAAAATACTTTCTTACTCAAAAAAATAAAAAATAAAAATAAAAATAAAAATCTTTGGTTGAGTTTTGTCATGAGAAGATGTTGAACATAGGATAAAAGTGGGATGGTTAAAGTAAAGACTTGCTTCTAGAGTGCTTTGTAACTGACGAATACTAACAAGATTGAAGGGGAAATTTTACAGCACAGCGATTAAGCCAGCTATGACCTATGGAGTAAAATGTTGGACAATCAAGGAGCAACATATGCACAAAATGGATGTAGCACAGATGAGAATGTTAAGGTGGATGTGTGGTAAAACTAGCAACAATAAAATTAGAAATGAGCGCTTTCGAGAGCATTTAGAGGTAGCATCAATAGGGATAAAATTAGAGAAACCCATTTGAGATGGTTTGGCCTTGTCCAATGTAGGCCAGCAATGGTGCAGGTAAGAAATAGTTTGGCTATGCAGGTTGATGGCACACAAAGGGGAAAAGGTAGGCCGAAGAGGACGTGGTAGTAAAAATAGATCTGAAGAAGTGCAACTCATATGAGGATTTGACTTAAGATAGATCAGAATGAAGAAACAAAATTCATGTAGCCGACCCCAACGTAGTTGGGACAAGGCTTTGATGATGATGATGGTTGTGTTTTGTCATGAAGTTTAATTTGCTAATTAGCTAGCAGACAGTGGCAGAACTAGGAAATTTTCCTTGGTTGGGGGGCCAAAAAATTTCCTCTACTACCGGGACCGTATGTTGGGACAAGGCTTTGATGATGATGATGGTTGTGTTTTATCATGAAGTTCAATTTGCTAATTAGCTAGCAGACAATGGCAAAGCCAGGAAATTTTCCTTAGGTGGAGGGCCAAAAAATTTCCTCTACTACCAGGGACCCTATGATCCCCCTTGCCCCCACCCAATTCAGCCCATTCTAGCAGACACTTTAGCTGAGCAGGGGTCCATAGAATTTCACCTAGAGAGGTGATTTTGTAGTTTTTTGTTGTTCTTTTGGGTATATGTCTCCTATAACCTGTTTTTTATGTGGTTGTACCTTGTTTGCCTCTACTTAATAAAATGGCTCTAGTTACCTTTTAAAAAAAACACTTTGGAAAATGTCTTTTCTTCTATTTCATATCATTGCATAATGTACATAACTACATAGTATGTATAGTAGTGAACATATGTAGAAATAATTTCTATGGATTTCATGGCACACCCATCTACATACAGTCATACACTGCACTGACCTGTTTGTCTGAGTACATATGTATACCTAAATAATCCCTTGAATTCTTTAAAGGGAACAGAAAGGCAACAACAACAATGGCAATGAAGACCTGAGTATACCATATGCAATACATCTATAAAGAATGGGCTATGTGTGCAATGGTGAAGACTTGTGACTCACATCTGGCAAAGAAGAGAATGTGTACTTCAATGAGAGTTGAGAGCAATCTTTTTTTTTTTATCACTTGTGGTTGAATATAACCAAAAGTTACCTCTCTGGAAAAAAGAACCACAAGAAATTGCCAAAAACCATTTGTAGTTACCTGAATTTCCAGGAAAAGAATAAGGTGTTGGATGATATCTTGTTCTTATCATCCTTGTAGAAGCAGAATCAACAGATATGACAGGTCTTGAAATCTTATCATCCAGAAACTGGTTCTTGGGTGCTGATGCAGCTCCGAAGCAAAGGTCTGAGCTATCTGATAGAGTTTGATCAGGTTTTCGCAAGACACACAAGCCATATGCAGTTTTCTGTTTCCCAAGTGTAAAAAAGAAGAAAAATGGTATTTGCGAGAAACATCAGCAATGAATAGAATCACTCTCATAAATATAGCAGCATGCATATAAACACATTCATCTGACTGGGGCTAAAAAGAAAAGAACAGAAATGTGAAAAGACTTGTGGTGACGTAGTTGACCAAATTTATGTGTAAAAAGCTGATGTTAAAGACTTGTCAAGGAAAGTGATGTGTAACTGTAATCCAGAGACCAGAAACTCTCTTCCCGTTAGAACTGTAAGGCACAGTTAAAAGTCGGCATTGATTGACATCAAATGATCAAATAGATACATTTTAATTTTAATGGAGACATCGATTTCTGGCAAAAACCACACAGCCAAATGGTCGCAGCAGAGAATTTCTTCTATGAAATGTGAGGATTACATTTATACATACGATTTTTTTTTTAATGTCGCTAAATTTTATATTATTTTAGTTTCTTGAAAAAAAGTGACGTAGACCAGACAATAGGTCGGCCAACCCATTGGACCCAGTCCACAGGCCCAATAAGATATCCATTTATTTAAGAGTATTATTTAGTAATTTGATTTGTTTAGGATTAATATTAATATGTTTCCTATTTTAGGCATTAGTTAGTTATTAGGAAACATTGTTGCTTAGGGATTAAGCCAGCTCCTTTGCATAAGGATGTTAGGCCTCATTGTATTTAGGATGCTTGTTCCAATTAATCAAGTTGTTTGACTTTGCCTTCAATTAATGGAGTGTCTTGTGGTTTTGCTTGTGCCCTAGTGGCTGGAATCCATCATTGGACTCGATCAATCCCTCGGGAGATTGATCTATTGCTCGATCGCGGATCCGGGGCTGCGCCAAAAAGGAAGGATTGGGTCACTGGATTTTTTTATGCAAATGATTTTGTACGCATAATCATGAATCTAAGTCTAAGGTCCAGTTCACATCTAAATATGGCGGATAAATAGAGGTCTGAAAACATAGTCAATAATTTTTCTAATCATAACAAAAAGAGAGTAGAAAAATCTTGCATATCTTCAGGAGGAAAAGAATCATCATTGTTCCACTTCCACAGAGAAGTTCAAGTTGGGTCCCCTTGTTGCAATCATCATCACATCAATGTCCTGGATGATGTTTGTTTTGATCATGATGATTCTGATGCCCAAGACAATTTTTTTTAAAGGACACTGCAGCCTCAGCAACCTTGAGACAAAACAGAAACATGAAATTAGCAAGGGAATAGACTTTTTTTCCCTTCTAATAGGTAATCTTGGATCAAACCTGTAACATTGCGGTAGTGACACTGAGCCCCTTCCAACTATGCTGCAGGCTTAACCTCAAGATCCAGTTATTTTTTAGGAGAATATACTAACAAGACTAAACAGGATTCAGCAATGGAAGTAGCCAGGCACATATAGTACAAATAACACTGGATACTCCTTGCAAACCTTTTGAGGAATATGATCCATTTGTGCATTTTGCAATGAACTACCAGGAGATGAAACCTGTGAAGCTAGCGCAGTGTCATGTGGTACAATTTTTGGGCTCAGTGAATCATTGCCATGATCTTCAACCAGTGCTTCATGATAAAGATGGCCCAAAGCTGCTCTGAGATGACTTCTTTGTGAGTGGTACATTTTGGTTGCTAAGGGGACTGGAACACCTGATTATATTTGGAAGGAAATCAAATATAAGTCAACAACTTGTATCTGGTTAAAAGGTTGATGCATAAAGAAATAACTTTAATTGGTTTGATACATGGGAAACTGGCCATTTCAACCTCATTTGTAATTTTTAAAACAAATATCGAGTGCTGCCTGTACAAATAGATGTTGTTAAAATGGAGACGGAACCATAACTTAAAGAAACAAAAAGGGTAATTTTTCCTGCCAAGTGAAGGTCAGTTTTCCCATAACTGTCTGCATACGGCTTAACCCAAAACCGTGTTTTGCTTCACTACTCTGTCTGTACAAGATCAATATCATTATAAAGATGATAAGAACCACAACTTACACAAATGGATGGGATAAACTTCTCCCTAGGTGGAGTTCATTTTACCCATTAATATCTCCATATGGCATCTCATAACGACCTCCTTGCGTCTCTAACAGGATGGTGAACAACACCGCCTAAATAAAGAGCAAATGGCCAATGGGATTAGTGAGCTGCTGTGATTGAATGCCTTGATGATGGAGTTGGGGGTCATGGTATCAGTCCCAATGAAGCTTCACTGTGATTGAATTTTTGCTACTCATGTATCCTAATCCAGTAACCAGAAACATATTAACAGCTAGAATATCAAAAGCATATAAACTCATTGAAGGGGACTACTGCTTTGCTAGAGAAAACAACTTGTTAATTTCTGAACTAAAGGCATAGGGGTCAGCTCATTGCACCAACTTCTACCTAATCAATGCCCATCCTCCAGGTTAAGGGAAAGTATAGATATAATGAGAAATTACAGTATTTGCTTTATGTTTTAGGTTTCTCTTTTTGTAGTCACATGGAGCATGGTATGATATTAATAAGAGGATCGTGCTAGTATAAAGAACTACTTTATTCACTTCTTATTTCTCAATTCATTTTCTGTTCCATCTTTCATTTCCAACACCACCTGCAAGTTAGAAAAGTTAATTTGAAGTAGCCAACTCAACAGATATCACCATTACTGGAGCATCATCCAACTAGTGTCAGTTTCCACGTTCTATGTTTCCAATCAACCTGTTTAAGTGCCATGTTTTCAGTAACTCCAAATCCATCATGTCAATAGATATATTTAGGCAAAATTGATGTTAAGAAACAAAGACTCAGCCACACGTTGTGCAGAAAGTAAACATAAAACAACTGCTAAGCTAAAAAATATATATCACCATCATCAAAGGCTTGTCCCTATTATGTTGGGGTCAGCTACATGAATTGTGTTTCTCCATTCCGATCTACTTTCAGCCGAATCTTCAGATAAGTTGCATGAATTGTGTTTCTCCATTCCGATCTATTTTCAGCCGAATCTTCAGATAAGTTGCATAGCTTCAGATCTATTTTTACTACCTTCATCCACCTCTTCGGACTACCCCTTCCCCTTGGTGAGTTATCAACCTGCATAGCCAAACTTTTCCTTGCCGGTGTCGTTGCCGGCCCGCATTGGACATGCCCAAACCATCTCAAACGGATTTCTCTAATTTTATTCCCTATTGATGCTAGCCCTAAATGCTCTCGAAAGCGCTCATTTCTAATTGTATCCTTCCTAGTTTTACCACACATCCACCTCAACATTCTCATCTATGCTACATTCATTTTGGGGACATGTTGATTTTTTATTGGCCAACATTACGCCGGTCTAATCGTTGTCCTGTAAAATTCTCCCTTCAATCTTATTGGCATGCGCCGATCACAAAGCACTCCAAAATCAAGTCTCCACTTCAACCATCCCGTTTTTATCTTATGTTCGAAATCTTCATCATGTTACGTAGTTGTTTGTGCAATTTCCTATCACCAATTGATTTGGGATACTAGCTAGCAACTCTATCATGGTATCAAAACCAGAGGTCTAAAGTTCGAAACCACGCAGGGCAAAAATGCCACATGCCGCGTTGTATGTTTGTGCGGGAGCAAGTGCGCTAGGCAAGAAGGCCCCATGCCGCATTGTAGTCGTCTTGTACAGGCATTTGATTCGGATCCGAGCGATGTCCCACCCGAGGGGGTGTTAAGTAGTTATTTGTACAATTTCCTATCACCAATTGGTTTTGGAATTACTGGGTAGCAACTATGTCACATCAACCTCTCCATCCTTGCTAATTATCTAGCCAAGGTAACAGAATGAATCTCTTTGTGGCATCTCTTAGGCTTCAATTCTTACAGCAGTTTCAGCTCTTTGTACATGCCTACTAAAGTTGCAGTCCATATATTTGTCTTTGTACGGCTTAATTTAAAACCTTTGGATACTAAAGCCTCCTGCCATCTCTCAAGTTTTGCATTCACACGATCTATTGATTCATCCACCAACACTAATCTTCAAACTACATACACTAAAGTACCTCCTCTTGAATATGAGCAGTTAACTCGTCCGTAATCAGTGCAAAGAGATAAGGGCTTATGGCTGACCGCAGATGCAAATCTATGGTCACTAGGAACTCACACGTCTCTCCAGAGGTAGTTCTCATACCCATTATTGCTTCTTAATGCATGTCTTTAATAATTTCAATATGACCTCTTGGAATTTGGAGCATTGCTTTTATTTAAAGCCTACCAAATTAAATCTCTATGCACTCTGTCGTAAGCTTTCTCTAGATCGATAAAGACCATAAGCAGATTTTTCCTCTTCACTCGATATGTTTCCATTAATTGCCTCAGTGGGAAGATAGCTTCCATACGTGACCTCCCTAGCATGAAACCAAATTGATTTATAGATATCTTGGTCTTTTGTAGGGCTATCAATCGTGTCGAGTTAATGAATTAGTGTTAAAATCACCTCAACCCGTACACGACCCGTAAACTTAACGGGTCAAAAAATCCAACCCAAACACGACCCGTTAATTTAACGGGTTACACGACCCAACCCGTTAAGTAATTAAGTCATTTCGAAAATTAAAAGAAAATTCATATAAAAATATATAAGGAGAAGAATATATAAGCCACACGAAACTTTAAGTGAGGATCTCGAGTGGATCCCACCTAAAACCCCACTATAAAACAATAAATTTCAATTTCTTCTTTATGAATATAAATTAATTCTAGCTACACTTAGGAACTGTAAAAAATTTAAGGGGCTAAGCGGGTTGTGAATGGGTTACTGGTTTAATTCGTACATGACCCATGAACTTAACGTGTTAACAGGTTTGACCCGTTAACAACCCGAACCCATTAAGACCCACCTGAACCCGTTAATATCGTGTGGGTTCGTATCGTGTTAACGGATCGTGTGGCATTTTGGCAACCCTAGTCTTTTGTCTAAGTTTGCTTCATTACTCTCTCCCATAGCTTCATAATATGACTCATGAGTTTATGAGTTTAAACCCACGATAGTTGATACAGTTTTGTACATTTCCCTTGTTCTTATATATAGGTACAACAACACTGGTTCTTCATTTATCCAGCATTTTCTTTGTCATTAATATCTTATTGAAGAGTTAACCAAATCCCCCCAACTTCTCCTAAGCATTCCAAGCCTCAATTGGAATGGCATTTGGGACCGTAGCCTTTCCTATCTTCATTTATGTCAATGCTTTCTTCACTTCCACCACCCTAATTCTGCACAAAAGAAAAAAAAAAAAAGGAATGTTCTTCTAACAAAGTATCCTCTCTTAATCTTATGAATCCTTTGATGATGAAAAATATATATAATTGAAAAATAAATGAAAATGATGATCCCAAGATAGGTGGGACAAGGCTTTAATGATGATGATGATTAAATAAAAATGTTGTAATTATCTTCACTTTTGTACAATGTAGCTCATTGAGCAGATCAGCCAATTAGGCCAGATTCCTACATATTGAGGCTTGCCAATGAACACTTGGAACATTGAACATATAGCACATCTAGGCGTAAAATATTCTCCTGCAAGCCGTTTCTATTACTCAAAATGGATGGGGCCCGCCTTTGTCACCATTCCATCCCTGTGCACAGTTTGCATGCGAAGCTTGCGCAGAAGATCTTTTTCTCATCTCTAGGCCAATGTGTCTTGCACGCGTAAGGAGGCATGAGTGTCTTGGAAAAACTTGGAAAAAAATTAGCATCTTTTAAAACTTAAAAAACATTAGTCACACTAGAACATTTGAGATGCTACGATATTTCAAATAGCAGTCTTTCTCCATGTCCAGTAGACTAGACAATTGAGACATCTCCAAGCCCACATTGAAAGCATGAGAATGTGTCCAAAGAAACTACAACAGACTAATGCATTCCCTGGTATTGCAACGTTTTCAGTTTTCAAAGGAAAACCAAAGGGAAGGTTGTGCCTCAAGAGCACAGTTCTTGTAATGAATCGTTGTGCTAAGGAAAAGTGGGCAAATTTCAACAGTAGTAAATAACTTAAAGTCAGTCTTACATGTCACTGCGTCTTGACAACTTGTTTCCATTTCTGTTGTTACACCATATATTCTTTCTATACAATCAGCTACAGGCAAAGGCAGAGCTGCTATCCTACAAGGACAGAAAACCAGACTCACATTAATTTAGACAGAATGGTCTACGGAGACGACCCCATCCAGCACTAAAATATTATAATCAGCAACAAAATATGCACTAAACATTTCATAAAATAAGAGGTGTTTGCAATTTGCATATAAAGCTCATATGCAGATGTCCCAACCCCACTTTTTCTCTCAATTTCCACTCACTGCAATTTGAGACTCAACCGACCTATGCTCACTGTTGATTTGAATCTCAAAAACATATAGTTAAGAAAAGTAAATAAATAAAGAAGTGTTGAGCATTGAGAGTTGAGAGTTCAGACTTTAGACCCTCCGATGGAGCTGTTGTTCATCTAATCCCCATCCATGATATTATCCACCTATAATAACCCACACCCCCACCCCAGCCCTTCTTTCTCACTGATTAGGATGCATCCCGATGGGTTGCACTAGGGTCCACATCTAAGCAAAAAAAATTCCCAGTGAACATTTACACGTGCATACATACAGCCAGATCATGTGTGTATGAAACAAGAAAAAATCTAGCCAGTTTCAGCAGCTCACAACACTTGTGGGCCCAAATGTCTCATGAAATTCAAACGAGTGACTTCAGCACTACACTTAGACGCAAGAAGAAATTTATATAAAAGGATGACAGGATTTATTTGTAATAAAATATTCATATACAAATTAGCACAAGTTCCTGGCAGATGATTTAATAATTGTTTTGTACTATCACAGAGGTGAAGTGAACATACAACTTAGTGCGCTTTTCTGAAGGTGACACTACACCCATTGAGTGGTTTGTACTTCCAGAGTTAACTCCAGAACCATCAATCACTAAAGCACCATCCATTAAAGTTGAGTCTCCTGGAGAAAGAGGGATGGAATGAGCAAACATTCAACTTAAATATTGAAGAAAAGAGTATCATCTCAATTGAGGAAAGAAAAAGAACTAAAGCAAATTGAAAAAAAAAAAGGAAAGTAAACAAGAAGCTACACTAAAAATGACTGAACGAAATATATACACACTGAGCAGCATCCACTGAGCAGTAAGCACCTCAGATACAAATAAAACAAAGAATGCACAAGCATGCAGGGCATGTAAGACCATTTATTTAAGAGATTAAAAAGTGGTACTGGAGCACATATTTTGCTAACCCCTTGATAGATGGGTTAAAGCTTCAACTATGATGATGGTGATGCATATTTGTTCACTTTCATGTCATATAGGTTCAATATTTTAACTCTTCAAAATTCTCAGGGTGTTGGCAGATCCTACATGCTACAAGATCTGATCTGAAGCGTATGAGGTGATTAATGCCAGCAGCAATGTTTTGGTCTATTTGGAACGAAAGAAATGGTTATTCAAGCAAAAAGAGCATATAGCTCTAGATGTGTTAAGCCTGGGAGGACCCAGTGACACAGAATTTCTACAAATTGGTCACTGCCTACGTTATGTGTTTTGAAAATTCATTTTGATAAAGCAACGAGGAGGAAGCTATGGCAAAGAGATATTCTAGGGATTGTAATGGAGTTGTCCTCGAAGACTTTTCAGAACTGGCAGAGCCAGAAATTAAAGATACTAATGAGGAGTTTCTTGCTATAAGTAAGCATCATGGATCTTTTTTCTAATTTCTAAGCACTATAGAAGAAGGCTTATCATTGACATGGACCCCACAAACAAGATGGAGTCAGGGATGGGCTAAGGTGGGGGAACAGCTGTATGGTGATTAGCTTTTACAGAGCGAGATTAAACATATTTGGAAGTGATGTTGCAGACACTACAAAGGAAAGTCAGATGCAGAGAGGAAAGACGTTTTCAACTATCACCCTTCACGAGTTGGATGGGTTAGGATTTTTTAGGAGCTCAATTTTGTTTTGTGTTTATACGTTTAGACAGTATCCACCTCTGGTGCAGTTTCTTGTATTTATCAAAACTAAATTTTATCATTTAAAAAGAAAAGTCATACAAAGGATGCTACAAAGGCACACAAAATAAACATTTCCTTTTATTTTTTTAATTATTTAATTTCATCGTTTTCAAAATGCCCATTTCTTTCTTTTGTAAAACTAAAATTGTCAGAATGAAGCTAAATTTCAAGTCAAAACTATATAACTCAATGTTGGGGATGGGATACTCATATCCATTACTCCGTTATCTCTTCTTGGATTTTGAGAAACAGAAAGTTGTATCACACGTCACAACTTGAGCTGAAGGCAGTGTCCATCTCTAGTACCCAAGATGGTAATACGATGTTCAATATGACAGAAAAACTCACACATAAACGTTAGCAGAACATATATATTTATATAAACAGAAGTTAGAGATCACTTTTTGCTTCTCTGAAAAGCGATGATGCAAGTCCAGTCTGATCATCCATATTCAGCCCAACAGTGGTCTCCTCACCATCTATAGACTCGGATCTTTCTCGCTCCCCAACTATTGCTGTTTGATCTAGAAGATGTTTAAGGACTTGAACAAAAGAATTTGTGCCATTGAAATCATAAAGTCCCAATCAAATATGAAGGTTACATACTAAGCTAGTACTTCAAAAAACTATAAAAAAAGTGGCAGCCATCAAGCTTCATACATGTGCAACCCATGGGTACCCAGCCAAGCAACTTATAGTTATAACTCTATGGGTCTGTTTGGATGGAAATAAAAGGTGGAGAAAACTAACCAAACAGTTTTTCTCCACCTGTTCTCTACACAACCAAAAAAACCCTATAACAATCTCAGCAAAGAAACATCAGAAAAAAGAAGCTGAAATAGAGATATATTTAAACTATTTCATCCACAAAATAAGGGAATGTGGCAACACAACAGTAATTTTAAAATTTTCGGACATGTTTTGTCAATCCGAAGTTTCAGTCATGTATTTTCCTCAGAGTTATACTACATAGGGCTGACCTAAACCCATCCCCACCACCCGCTGCCCAAAAAAAAAAAAGCCCAATACACACCCTATAAAAAGGATAAAGAAAAAAAGGGGAAAAATCCTTGTGTGCAAATTGGCACTTTGCCCTTTTCTGAGAAGCAAATGACTGTTAATCCACCATTGGATTTCCCTTTTCTTGGAAAGAGTATGACAGTCACTAAAGACCCACTTTAGACTCGGGTTAAAATTATCAAACTTCAAGGCCCGGAAATCAAGTGTTAGGATGATCCAATGGGGACCATTTTTGGCCCACCCTACTCCACACCAAAACCTTACATCCATCCCCCCAAAATGATTGGCATGCATCAAGGTGGGCCCACAAAGGGGCTGTAGAATGCAATTTAGAGACCGATCTGCACAGGACAACCACTATATATCACCAGTCTTAGAAATGCCCATATCTATAACCAATTCAAATTACAATGGAGCCCACCTTTGATCAATCCAAACCCTCAGTCAAATCAGTAGCATAGTCACTGACCAAAACTGCACAGCCAAATATGTAGCAGGACCCTTTGATATACATTGTTCTATAGTTCACTAATAGCTCGAGCTTTTGGTGTCTATGGTTATTAACATGGTATCAGAGCTAGAGATCGTGTGTTCGAATCCTTGGGACGTGTTTCTATTCATGTTGGTCATTTGGCATGTTTTTGTCCACGTGCGCAGCCCCACACATAAGGGGGGTTATCAGGACCCTTTGATATACATTGTTCTGTTGTTCACTAACATCTCGATCTTTCACTGTTTCTAGTTATTAACAATATGGACCAACACATTTGAGCCCAACCTAGTCAACTTTAACAAGTCATTCAAAGAAACGAAAATCATAAATTCATTATAAATTAACCATGTATAAAATAAAAGGATACTATAATGAGCTGTTTGCAATTTTTTCTTCCCTTTCCTCGGAGGCTTCTTATGCCCAGTACCACCATCAAGCTCCAGGATAATATCCTTGCTAAAATTTAGCGTCCTACAGCGTTCTGCAAAAATTAGTAGAGTGTCAATTTCTTGCACAATCATATCCATTGAAGTATCACACTATGGACTCTAGAAGAAATGAATGTGCCATAACCATGATGCAAGGATGAAGAGCAACCAAAATGCAGGTCTTAGACAGTTCAAGCGTGTGATTAAATATACATAAGATTGTTACAGTGTTACCGGATGTGAAAACAATTGCACTTGCCATTTAGTTTTGATGCAGTCCAATCCATTCGGGTTTATAAACTAGGCCCAGAATGACCAGAATCCAGGCCAAACCCAATATAGCTTCTCGCCCAGCCAGTTCACACTCAAGCCCAAATTTGACCCGCAAGTGAGCTGATCCTTGTGCGCCATTTTTGAAGGTCAATAATCACGTCCTAACCTGACCCCACAGTCCATAAGAGACTGTTGATGAGCAAATTTCCGATTTTGTCTCTCTCTGTGACTGTTCTGAGCAAGTTTTCATTTATTTCTCTCTATGTTCTTCTTGTTAACCATTCTTTCTTCACATGCAAGTATAGTTAGGATTTCTCTTTTCTTATAAGAGTTGTATTTAGAAGGTACTTTTTTAATGTAAGTAGGTTCTCTCATAAATAGGACACAGTTAGCAGAATGTAAAGAGTAAAGACAGTTCCATACAGACTTTGAATAAAATTTGAGTGAGTTTTGACTGTCATTTCCTGTTAGATCCATTGATTGCTTTAGTTTCTGGTTCTATTGAAGATATCCAAGTGTTGTTTGCTGCTATTCTGCAGAAGACAGTGTTGTTCCTTCCAACTCAGCACCAGTTTTCCCTTGATAAGTGAACACAAGTGGCTGATAGTTATGGTCAAATCCAAGTTGCTGAATTCTGAGAAAAGGACAGTAATTGGAGTTTGATATTTCCATTGCAACAGATTTTATTGACAGCAAGTTGAGTTGGTTATTGGAGTTGCAGCAATTGTTTTGTGCCTTGACAGTTTTACCTCTGTGGAGATTCTGAAACATGGATTCATGATGCAGATGGACCTCAGGCCACATGTGTAGGGCCCAAATAGATTTAGGATTTTTATTCAGTAATTAGTTTCTAATTTTATTTAAAGAATTGTAATTAGATTTAGGTTTCCAATTTCACTAGGATTATTATTTTATTTCCTAAGTTAGATTATTAGTTTTTCTTAGCCATTAAGTTTTCTCGACTACTCTGAACAATTTGAAAGACTCCAAGATGCATGTGGAATGGAGGATGATGAACATGATTTCATTAGTTTTGTAAGAGGGTTGAAACCAGATATAGTGGAAAAAATGAATGACTGCACGAACATTCATGAGGCATATTGGGAAGCAATTCATGTGGAGCGGATGCTTAAAAGGTCTCATCTAACAAAAGTTACGCCTCAATCACCACAAATAATAGAAGACCATGTTGAGGAACCATTGACAGAGGATATGCAGACTGCGAAATCAGAGCGAGACATTGAAGATTCCAAGACTACATTTGGCCCCAAATTTCCTTCTATGGGTAATGATGATCAAAATATACAAGCAGCTAGGGAAGACACATCAATTGTTGAAATTCCCCACAATAATTCTCACATTGATTTTGTCTTTGGGGATCAACAATGGAAACTTGGAGATGAACAGCAGCTAGCCAAAGATTGTGATTTGATGGTGCAGGTTTTACACATGAAGTGCTTAAAGATTTGATCTCACATCCACATAACATCCGGCCACCAAAAGAAGTTATACATGAAGCTGTGCCCAGAAGCTGCATATCAACCAATGAATCAGAAGTTCATCAGATTGATTTTTGACCCAAGTGGAATTTTACCACCAAACTTGAGGTTGAGTTCTTTCCAAGCCGGAGAGAATGATGCACGTGGACCTCAGGCCACATGTGTAGGGCCCAAATAGATTTAGGATTTTTATTCAGTAATTAGTTTCTAATTTTATTTAAAGAATTGTAATTAGATTTAGGTTTCCAATTTCACTAAGATTGTTATTTTATTTCCTAAGTTATATTATTAGATTTTCTTACTCATTAAGTTCTCTTTTCCTATTTATCTGACATTGTAGGGAATGGATTTTTAGAGTTGATTAATAGAATTGTGGGTTTTCCCATTGAGGTGTGTCCTAATTTATCGTCTCTACGGAGACTTTTGAAGTGTCTTCGGACACACAGTTCGGCATAAATTGTGCTTCGGCACTTCCATGCACACCCTAACCCTAGGGCCTGCATCAATTCATAATAGGGACTATAGTCTTAAATATTATAAAGGCTGACTGACAATCGATGAATGAATATCAATTGTATACACCACGGGACACCAAGGATCAGGTGCACACCTCGCGCACAATGCACACCTGATTGTGGGACCCCTGTTTGTAAATTTGAATGGACCATAAAAAATAAGGGCCCCCTAAATTACACTGGATCCATGGGGTTTACACCCATCTGAAAGGACTGGGCCAACAGATCGACTAAACAACCATCCAAATTAACTGGGAAACTGCTGAAACTTGTGGAGCCCAAATGAAGATGATAGGATGATCAAATGGCCCACAAACTTGGTAGGTAGATAGAGCCCACCAAGATCTTTAAATCTCCCCAGGTCCCAAACCCAGGTGTGGCCCAATGTGAGCCCCACAGCAAAGTGCACACATCACTCACATGATCCTTCCTCCAACACAAGAAAAGCCATAAACTTGTGCTTGCAAATTTTTTATGCATTTCCATTGTTTATTCATGATACATTCAGAAAGGTGGTGTTCCCCTATTTCCTAGGCATGGACCTTGTAGTTCAAGCTTGTGTAGACATGGAAAGCCCATAAGTATTTCAGATGAACTATGATCTAGCAAGTTAAGATGTAAGGGACGCTATTTATAGAACATTACGTCTATCAGAAAGTACTTAGCAGCCCCTAGTGGATCCGGTTGTTCCTCACTTTCTATTCCTGCTTTCATTTTAAAAAAATTAAGAGTGTTTTGATCTCACAAAAGTTAACTCTCGTTCGAGGTTCTCATTGTACATTTATCTTTACTTAAAATGGAAGGTCATTAATTTTTAAAAAAGAAAGAACACTTCTAAATAAGTATTATAACGAATGTTTCATATTATGGCATTTTTTTCAAAGATCCATTTCTCACGTATTCACCATCTTAAGGCATAAGCACCACACACAAAAAATGCAACAGAAGTTTCTCTATGTGCGCGCGCGTGTTGTGTGTGAGTGAGAGAGAGAGAGAGAGAGATGTCAAATACAAAATGGCTCAGGCCCATCAGGCCCACTTGTAAGGGTCAACTCAAATTCAAGCCCGAATGGTGCTATCCAATCATGTCTGAGTTGGTCAAACAATTGTCCAGTTTTCTTCCTTCTTTAAGTATTAGATTGTAATTAGATTGATGAGCCAAATTTGTAGCCTTCGATAAGGCAACCGTACTCAATATAATGGGAGAGAATCTCCAAAGGAAAGGAACGAATTTTCAATCCAAAAGTCTCTTGCCTGCATGGT
Organism: Persea americana; assembly: GCA_029852735.1. NCBI lineage: Eukaryota > Viridiplantae > Streptophyta > Magnoliopsida > Laurales > Lauraceae > Persea > Persea americana. The sequence goes on from CM056817.1 coordinate 39,459,586, forward strand.
ACGAATGTTATGGTATCAGAGCAAAGTTCTGATTTTCAGTTTTAAAAATCACCCAAGGAGTTAATCAGAGAGAAACCACTCTCTCGTGAAGAAAAACAGATCGAGGATCTGTTTCTAGAGATCGACATCCATTCAGGATCTGCGATAGCCTCAGATCTACAGTGGCCCACCTATGATCACAGCATCTTCAACAACCATTCTAGCCAAGGTTGTCTGGGTCTTCTGAGGTTTTTGGTATTTTTTCAGAATTTTTCGGAACTGCCAAGTAGGTCTTTCGATCATTCTCGTGATTTTTCAAAATCTTACACAAGTTTTGATCAAGACCGTCCAGAATCTTGGATCTACACTAGATTTAGATCAAACTTGTTCCAGTCGAAGAAGGAATAGGGATATTACTCACATTTGTGATCTAACTATTGTTCAGATCAATAAGTGGGGCCCACGTTGAGGATTTCGTGTCAAATTCTTGGTCGTCTGAAGCTTTTTTGGGCTTTTTTGGGCTTTTTTGGTTCTGTCTTGGATTTCAATCACTGATTTGTATATCACATCATCAGATCATTGCATCCTTGCTTCTGTATGTGGAAAAAGCCTCATTTTTGTCATCGTACATCATCAGTTTGATTGGTTTAAGAGGTTTTTTTTTTTTTTTTTGCAATTACAGTTGCTGGATATTTTTTATTTAGTTCATTTTTGCCACTACCATATTAAAAATGGAGGATTCATAAGTTAATTTGATTCAATTTAACGGTAAAAATTATCCAGCATGGGCTTTTCAATTTCAATTATATGTTGAGGCCAAGGAATTATGGGGATTTGTTTCCGGTTCTGATCCAAAGCCTACAAAGGATGAAAAAAAGATTTCTACTTGGAATACAAAAGATGCAAAAATTAAAACATGGATTCTTGGGTCTATGGAATCTCATCTAATTCTGAACCTCAAGCCCTATACGACCTCCAAGGAGATGTGGGGTTACTTAAAGACAGTTTATCATCAAGATAATTCTACACGACAATTTCAACTTGAGTGTGAAATTGCAGAATACAGTCAAGGCACCTTGTCCATTCAAGACTACTATTCAGGTTTCCACAATTTGTGGAGTGAATACGATGGAATTAAATATGCTTCTGTTCCTAATGATGCTCTTAAAACTATATAAGACCTTCAAGCCTCAAGTCATAGGGACCAGTTTTTGATGAAATTACGTCTTGAATATGAGACTGTAACATCGTCTCTGCTGAGCCGGAACCCATTACCATCGTTGGATGTTTGTTTGAATGAGCTTCTGCGAGAAGAAAAACGTATTCACACAAAAGCCCATTTGGAACAACAGCATACTGAGACTTATACTGTTGCATACTCTGCTAAAGGAAACACTCAGTCTCTTCAGTCTTCTCAGACTCCTTAGACTCGGGATATGAGCAAAGTCCAATGCTACTGTTGCAAAAAGTATGGACACCTCGCTACACAATGCAACCAGAAATTCTATAATTATTGCAAGAAGAAAAGACACATCATTACTGAATGTCGCCGCCGTCCACAACCTCAGACTCCCAATGCCTATGTTGCCAAGATAGACTATTCTACTACTGATGCTACATCCACATCTGTGCCTCCACAGCCTGGTTCTTCTTCAACTCCTCTCACTCGTAAATTAGTTCAACAAATGATCATCAATGCATTTTCTACACTTGGCATCACACGTAATTCTAAAACCCCTTCTTCCATTTGGTATCTTGATTCCGGAGCATCAAATCACATGACTCATTCCAGCGCACAACTTTCTAGATTGACAAAATATACTGGCAATAATCATGTTCAAACAGCCAATGGCAGACAACTTACTATCACTGCCATTGGAGATATTTCTAGTACCATGCCCTTAAAGAATGGTTATCACTGCCCCAATTTAACTTCAAACCTTCTTTCAGTTGGACAACTCGTTGAAAGCAACTGTAATGTTTCATTTTATTCTTCTGGTTGTGTTGTACAGGACCAGATGTCAGTGAAGGAGATCACGAGGGGGCCTAAACATGGACGCTTATTTCCTCTTGATCTATCTACTCTAATTAGGAATAAATCAGCAAATGATTTTTGTTTTTCTGCTCAAAATAATTGTCAATTGTGGTATAGTAGGCTTGGACATCCTAATTTTAAAACTATGTCTCACATGGTTAATTCTGGATTGTTGAACTCAATAGGCTTTTCTAAGTTTGTTTCTTTTGATTGTGCTACATGTAAGATGGGAAAAAGTAAGACTCTTCCTTTTCTCTGTCTCTACTTCTAATAGCATTCAGTGTTTTGATTTAGTTCATAGTGATGTTTGGGGTATTACTCCTCATCTTTCTCATGCTCATTATAAATATTGTGACATTTATTGATGATTATAGTTGTTTTACATGGGTCTATTTTCTGCATTCTAAAGCTGATGTCTTTAATGTTTTCAAGATGTTTTTAGCATATGTTGAGAATCAATTTTCCACATGCATTAAAGTTTTACGTTCTGATTTGGGAGGTGAATATGTTTCAACAGAGTTTCAAACCTTTTCACAAGAAAAAGGAATAATCTCTCAAAAATCTTGTCCTTATACTCCTCAGCAAAATGGGGTCGTTGAAAGGAAAAATAAGCATCTCCTTGATGTCACTCGATCTCTTCTTATTGAATCCTCTGTTCCTACACGTTTTTTAACAGAAGCTCTCAGCACTATTGTCCATCTTATAAATCGATCTTCTTTCTCTTTAGAAAATGAGAGTCCTTTTTATCTATTATACAAAACTACACCGTCTTATGATGATCTACATGTTTTTGGATTGGTGTGTTTTGTTCATTTACCTCCTTCTGAGCGCAACAAACTTACTGCATAATCTGCCAAATGTGCATTTCTAGGATATGCTAGTCATCAAAAGGGGTTTCTTCGTTATGATCCTCAAATACGACGCATTCGTACCTCCCGTAATGTTGTCTTTTTCGAAAATTAATATTTTTTTCCAGCAACATATTAATTCTGTAGAGTCCCCATCTGTTGTTTCCTTACCGGTTTTTCTCACAAAACACCATTTGTTAAATTTGATCCCAATTTTGTGTATCATAGGCAGAGTAATACTGCAACCACATATAGTCCCCCTAACGGTCCCCCAACTGCATCTGGTCCAACTGGAAACCCTCCCTTGCACCGTTCATCTCGGATTTCAGTGCCTCCAACTCATTATGGATTTACCCACACTTCCTTGATGGCCACCATGTCTTCTACATCTATTCCAAACTCATATTCTCAGGCTGTGCAGCATGAGTGTTGGAATAAAGTAATGCATGATGAATTGGATACTCTTGCGCAAAATCATACATGGGATGTGGTTCCGTGTCCTTCTGTTAAGCCAATAGGTTGCAAGTGGATTTATTATATCAATCTAACAAGCTTAAACCTGATGGAACTTTGGATCGGTGTAAGGAGCACCTTGTCGCTCTGGGTAATCGGCAGGAATATGGTATTGATTATGAGGAGACTTTTGCCCGTGTAGCAAAGATGACAACTGTTAGGACTATTCTTGCCATTGTAGCATCCCAATCCTGGCCTCTCTACCAGATGGATGTCAAGAACGCATTTCTTCATGGTGATCTCAAAGAAGATGTCTATATGCGCCTTCCTCGGGGGGTTTCATCTATCATCACGGGTGTCGTTGCCAGACTACGCCGTTCTCTTTATGGCCTCAAACAAGCCCCCTGAGCATGGTTTGAAAAGTTTCAACATGCTCTTAGCCACTTGGAGTTCCATCCTAGCCCATACGATCCATCCACGTTTCTTCATCGTGCTTCCACAGGGAATACTATTCTTCTTGTTTTTGTGGATGACATCATCATTACTGGTACCGATGTAGCTATGATTAAACAACTTCAGCCTCTCTTGATGAATCTTTCCACATGAAAGATCTTGGCCCTCTAACCTATTTTTTAGGTCTCGAAGTTCATCAATCTAATAAAGGCATATTACTCCATCAACATAAATATGCTCTTGAATTAATTGAAATGGCTGGACTTCAAGGTTCTGCTCCAATCGATACTCCAGTAGAAGTCAGTGTTAAACTTCAGCAAGACAGTGAGGATCGTCTCTCTGATCCTACTCTCTATCTTCGCCTAGTTAGCAGCTTGGTCTACTTGACGATAACTCGTCCTGATATTTCTTATGCAGTCAATTTAGTCAGTCAATTCATGACTAATCCTAGACATCTTCATTTGGCTACAGTTCAACGTATTATTAAATATCTCATTCGGACACCAACCCGTAAATTATTTTATCCGGCCAACAACTCCCTTACACTCAAAGCATACTCAGATGCTAATTGGGCTGGTTGTCTGGACACTCATCGATCTACAACAAGATGGTGCATGTATCTGGGTGATAGCTTGATTTCGTGGAAATGTAAGAAACAAGATAAGGTCTCCAAATCTTCCACCGAAGCAAAGTATCGTGCCATGTCTGCCGCTTGTTCAAAAATTCTTTGGCTTCGCGGTTTGCTTTCGTATCTCAGATTTCCTGCTGATAGTGCCACACCACTCTACGCAGACAATACTAGTGCAATTTGTATTACTGCCAATCCAGTTTTCCACGAAAGCACCAAACACACAGAGATTGATTGTCATTTTATACGAGATGAATACAAGCGTGATGTGATTAGCCTTCCTCACATTTCTTTTGATCTTCAAAATGCCGATATCCTCACAAAGGGGCTTCCGCGACCTCACCATCAGTTCTTAGTTAGCAAATGGATGCTTGTGGATTCCCCGGCATCAATTTGACGGGGGGTGTCAAATACAAGATGGCTCAAGCCCATCAGCCCCACTTGCAAGGGTCGACTCAAACTCAGGCCCAAAATGGTGCTATCCAATCACGTTTGATTTGGTCAAACAATTGAACAGTTTTCTTCCTTTTTTAACTATTCTTTCATTAGTATTAGATTGTAATTAGATTGATGAGCCAGATTTGTAGCCTTTGATAAGGCAACTGTACTCAATATAATGGGAGAGAATCTCCAAAAGAAAGGAACGAATTTTCAATCCAAAAGTCTCTTGCCTGCATGGTACGAATGTTGTGTGTGTGTGTGTGTGAGAGAGAGAGAGAGAGATGTGAACCTGTATGAGGTGCGAATTGACTGGCTTTGACTGGTTTCTTACAAGCATTGCAACAAACCTTCATCAGAATATTAAAAGCTTTTCATATATGAACATGATGACCTATTAAAATAAGATTTTAATGGTTCTCAAAACGTTACCAAATTCAAAGGATCAGTCAATGGTCTGCAGTCGAAGACATGCATATCTGAAGAAAGAATTACAGCAGTAAAGTTAACAGTAAGAAATATCAAAGTTTAACCTAGAAACAATTCAACATTAAGAAGAAAAAACTGTGATAACATCGTTTTTCTCCAAAGCTCCAAAGAACAAGCTAGGAATCACCAAAATGATCTGAGAGAGAGAGAGACTATAATGACCCTCTCAGAGAGAAGGAATCACTGTACACATGTACACAGTCCACAGACACTCCAAAAGCAGTCACATCCAAAATAAGCAAATACGCACCTTCATTCGCCTTGAACAGAAGGGGCATTACAAAAATTATTCGTTCCAGTAAATCATGTGCCTACCTTTCACAATAAATAATGGTATGCTAATTTTATCTTTTCTGCAAAGTTAGTGTCAAAAAGGGAAGTATAGAAGCATGAAAAAGCCTCTGTTTTTTAAGGTAATTTATTGAACTAGTAGAAAAGTATGACAGCAAACCAGGGATACCTGATTTGACCAAAGAATCAAACATTAAACATAAGAGTGGAGGAAGCATCCTTGTTTTGAAAGCTGATCGGTCTCAAAAGTAAGAAATAAAGAAGTTCGGACTCCTGATTACCTTCAGTATATGGCACAAAAGTACCATTTCTTCTTTAACTCCACATCTCATTGATGAGAAAATATAAACTCTAGGGTTCTTTATATAATCATAAGTTAATTAGAAAAGGAAATGATACCTATCAAAAGATACAAAAAATGCTGCAATGAACATACCATTTCTCAGTAGCACGGATGCCAATCCTAATGCAAAATTTAAAAATAAATAGTTTCGTCACCTTCTTCATTAAGCAAATTTGCCTCATCTGCCTCATGCAACTCCCTGCAGATGGATTGGATAGCTAATTTCTCAATGTTTGCTTCCTCTGCCAAAGAGACCAGTGAAAAGAGGCAAATCAGATTACTCTGAAGCTTCTTTTTTTTTCTAAAAACAGGAAGTACATGTTTTGCAGCACATAGAGCATAATTCACCTAGCATGTCATATTGTATAATAGATTGCGGGTTTCCGAGATGTGTTGGTCAGCATGAATTGTTAAGATGCCACACGCATTGACCAACAAAGAAAACTTCGATCATTTCACAATGTATTGAAGAAAACTTTGATCATTCCAAAATGTATTGAGTCCAGAAATATCAAAACAGAAGATATATGATTCAATGAGCTTATAAGACAGTGAGAGCTGAATCTCACAGGAGCATTTCCATATATATAATCTTTTTAAAACAAATGCTCTATTAAAGACTAATCATACCGACTACTTACAGCCTGGAACCATTAGGGATGTAAACAGGTCAGGTTCGTGTTGGGTCCAGATCCAACTTAGTTTAACCTGATCGACTCATCAAAACTGATAGCAGGACCCAACCCAAGATGTGATTATAATCTAGTACCACTATGTACATTAAAAAAGGTACAATTAGGGATGTAACCTGGTACAATTAGGGATGTGAACAGGTCAGGTTTGTGTCCTTGGTTGACCCGGACCCAACTTAGTTTACATGCCTGCACCTGGATGGACCCCAACAGTTTATATGACGGACTCGGTCCAAGTCCGATCATCTTGACTGGACCCAAACCTGACTCCCAGCCCAACTCAAGATGTGAATAATATATACATTATACACACAAAAACATAATATAATAAATTCATATATATATATATATATAAATGTTTTCAAAAGGTGTTGAACCTGAGACCTGCAGGTTGCAAATGTAAACAGCTACCATCTGTCCTAGAAGCTCAATTCCAAGTAAAATAACATTAGTATAATATTTATTAATATTATATTTGTATACATATTACTTGGTTACATGGGTATTGGGTATGAACCCATTGGACTCGGCTGGGTCCAAAAAAGAGGGTTCATACTGGATTTTTCAGGTCAGGGCCTTTATATACCTGGTATCCGAGGTCCGTTGACATCCCTAGGTACCATACAACTATATTACAGTACCTTCTAAAAAGAAAAGTGCGAATAGAACTTTTTCAAATAAGTATGGGAAAAGGAGGGGGGAGTAGACCATTTCTTATACAATGTTTTGAACTTTAATGTTTCTATCATGTACTACTATCAAAATAATTTTAGGTTGCATTTTCCGTTGTTTGGTGTGCCACACTTTCTTCAGGAAAAAGAAAAGGAAAAAAAAAAAAAAAACGATTTTCCTTGATAGAGAGAATTTCTATTTCTTACGGGAGCTGTAGCGATGCAGAATTCCTCTTTCCCATGGAAACAAAAATACCAGAGCACAGAATCCTCTCTTTGCACGTACTATTCCTTGGATGGAGGGCCGCCTGAAGTAAGGTTTCCTTTACTCCAAGGACTAGACAACAATAAAAACCAACCTCATGAATGAGTGTTTAATATCTCTCTGTTCTCTCGGATATGTTTACTTATAAAATTGCCCATTTCCAAAAAAAAAAAAAAAACACTTGCACTTCCAGCAAGTCAGCTTGGCTAGAGGACCAGGCAACTTCTTAGTACATTGGTGTTCTAGTGCACTTGGGAATTTACCAATTCCAAACTCATATATTTCTAGAAAACTTTCCATACCTGCTGTTGCTTCCGGAAAACCTCCCAAGACAAGAAGCCTAGCCAATGCTGCCATTCTTCCCCTTCCCAGTGAGCTTACCGTTGAGACCATTGATGAATAATCTTGTCAACAATAGCAGATTGTGCAAGATATTAGACTCCCTGAATGCAAGAAGGATTCTCTTTATTGCAAAGAACAACAATTTTTTTAGAGAAGTAATTGCAATACATAAGCAAGTGTAACGAAATCAAGCAACATTGGTCTAAGATAGTGTTAGTAACAAATGTTAACAAACTCCATGTATTTGGTTAGAACTACTTTGTTCTTCTTCCAGGGAAAAAGTTTTCAAAGGCTTGGAGTTTTCTCCAAAGTTTGTCATCTGTGTTTTATATGTTGTGAAATTTAACATAAAGGATATTCCTGTGCAAAAGTTGGACCGCAGTAACATCCTCAGATATACACACCAAACCCATTTAAACATGAATGACTCAGCTGAGTGACACAGTCAACTAGGCTGGTTTGATGACTCTGTGAATCACACCAGAGAATCTAACCAAAGGTTGAGAACAAAAAATTAAACAAACAAACAAAAAAAAAAAAAAAAATCCTCCATCAAATAAATGGAATCCCTTGATAATATATTTTGACACCACACATATCTTGTAAAGACCAATGCCTTGGCGCCTAAACCACTCAATTATAAGGTGGAAAAATTCCTTCCACCATGAGGTCACTTGAAGTGCAACTGGGACTAGAAATAAACTAAATAAATTGTGAACTCGTGGAATTCTGGATGAAGCCACATCATGTTGAGAATCTCATTTTGAATGTTGGGAGAGAACCCATCTTTTAAGCTACCCAGATCTTCCCCCATACAATGGAAATCCCACAAAAACTCAATGAGATTCGATGGTTGAGCTTTTTTGAAAGAAATTATCAACCTGGAATGGAAAGGCCTTTTTTTCCAAAAAAAAAAAATAATAACAATATTTCTCCTTTAGTGGAGAGTATCACCCTAATTAAATCTGCATCAGCAAGCTTGCTGATATACTTCTTATTGTCTAGTGAGAGTAAGAGAATAATAGGAATCTAGTGTAATATTCCGTGGAATGATACAAATGAGCATCCTAAATACCATTTGGTAGGGTCAAAAAAGTGACCATTAGAAGATGTGGTTTGGAGAACCACTCCACTGAAAAGGACTCCATGCTTTATTGGGCAAATGGTTTTGGCTTATTGGCAATGATGGAAATGCTCAATTCTTGTCCACAAGTACAACCTGCTCAATAAAGGTGTTGTTCCAGCTACACCTACTCTAGCATCTTAATAATGTCACAGCCATTTCAGTTCAAAAAGTCTATGATGCTTTTATCCAATATCGATCAAGGAGGAATCTTGTATACGATTTCGGGGGAGGATTTGCTGTGAGGTGATATACTGCTTCTTCTCCTTTCTCTTTTTTCTTTCTTTTTTTTTTCGGTTGAGGTGATCGAAAGCTTGCTGACACTCTTTGACGCTTACATAGTGAGAAATTTATAATAAACCCTTCATTCAAACACCAGTATGCCCCTAATCTCTACAGTAGATCTAAAAAAGGTTACCACACTCAATCCCAAATCCATCCATTTTCAATACAATAATAATTAGTGTTCCAACTCATTTACTCAAATATATTTATTCTAAAGCAATCCTTTTTACCGAAAAAATGGTGGGAGAAGACACCTTGATGACGTTAAGGTATTTAACTTGATTAAATCTGCCTTTTTTGTCCATCAACGACAGCTTGCTAATACAGCTCCATGTTTGCAGCTTCCGCATTGACACGGAAAAGGTGCAGAAACAAACTTGAATTGGAACTATGTAAAGTGAAATCATCAATAACTTTGATTCATTCACCAACACCAGAAGCTTTGATGAGGCTATGTCTATGATGGTGAGATTTGGTTCATTTGAACTGATGTAGCTCTCACAAAAGCTGCATTTCAGAGGGTTGGAAAGAAGAGGGAAAAATAGGTAGGAAAGTTTCCTTCTCCCAGTAAAAGTTCAAGCTGGGGAGCAATTGCCCCGGCTCAACTTTTTGAGGCCCAATCCTCTTAGTGTCTCGTCACATTTAGTGAGGGGAGTGAAGCTCTGCATCAAGGCCCACCTATCGAAAATACAAACAGTTCAAAAAGAATGCCCTCCCTTTCAATGGGATGTCCCAAAATTTTACCACAATAGGAGTTGTCTGCCCTAAGATTGAGCAAATGATTAATAATGTGAAGAATGCATATAATATATAATGCATGAGCTTGTCCCCAGCTGACGTGGACAGGTTGGAGCGCTTTTATATAGGTCATCCTCTGCTCTTTTTTCAATAATACTTATTACTTTAAGTAAAATTTATTTTTAGATATAATATTTCATAAATAAATACATGAATAGAACATAAACTGAGCTGAGTAGTTTGACTATAAATTCAAATAAAATTTGCGTCGTGATTGGATCCATGGGTCTGAATACACAAAGGGCTGTGGCAATAAAATTTGTGTTAGAGTGAAAATCTTCTTTTATAGGTGATTTATGCATAGTTGTTCATATTAATTTTTCTTTTGCTTTCATCGTCGTCATTGGGAAAAAGAAATGCGGCAAAGCAGTTACTGACATATCAGTCGCCCATTACTCGCTCCCTGAAAAAATTCCTGGCTGGGCCACTGCAAGTACCACTGTTTCAGCCTCAGCCAAAAAAAGTACTGCTGGTTACCATCAAGATAACATTACATGAATGAGTGCATTTCGCAAACCCGTGCCACCCCAGGTGATTTAATCGACGAATCCAAAACCATCTCAGCGTGACATCCTTGCTTTCCTCAAATCAAGGACATTCAAATGCACGCCCTTGGCTGATGGAATTCGGATTGTGGAATCCAACAAAAGAAAACCCAGCTGTAGAAAGCTGTCATTTTTTTCGAAAATCTTCATTGATGACCAAAAACTGCATTTGGATGAAACCCCAGAACCCAAGCAGCTTTGAATGTTTTGGAAGACCACCTCATTAAGTTTGATACTAATTCTACTCCCTTTTCCAGCCCATGTCAATGTATCATCATTACCACTTTACCAGCACTCATAAAAAAAAAAAAAACACAAACTTTGAGCAAAACAAAAACAGATTCTTCAAACATTCAAATAACAGTGAATTCTACTAAAACATCCAATACCCAAGTTCTAGCTAGTAAAATAATGAAGGAAATAAGCTGAAACAAGGAAAGAGATAGAGGGGAACAACAAAAACTAAAGGGGGGAAAGAAAAGATGATTACCTCCTCAATTAGAAAGACGGAATTCGTGAGATTGATCGAAGAACCGCGAAAAATCGTTACGAAGAACCAGAACTGATTGAGAGAGTTGATCGAAGAGTGTGGATTTTTATCTGATGCAGATCTGAATGGAGAGGGAGAGATGAGGAAAGGATATAATTATTTGGGGGAAGATGGAAACCTGGTCAGGCTTTCCCTCTCGCTCTCCCTCTTCCTCTCTGTGGAACGGAAGCGGAGAGAGAGAGCGAGAATGAAAAGAGGAGGGAAATGTAAAAATGTTTTGGTAAATAAGAGGAGTGGGAAATGGTTTTTTTTTTTTTCGACCTAATCCAAGTGGCAAGGAGTATCGTTATCTGGTTGTCCGGGTTCGGATCCAGGTACGTTACCTCTTTTCACTCATGTGGGGTCCTTTTTTTATTTATAAGGCCTTTTTTTCATGCCTGCGGCTTCCTTTGTACTTAAGTGGGCCGATTTTTCATATATATGCGTGCTCTCTCTTGAATTGAGAAAAATGTCAGGAGTAGCTTCTTTTTTTTTTAATAGTAAACTCCTTCTAAATTTGATTGCCAAAGATGTTAAAAGCCCTCATATTTAAATATGGAAAAAAGAAGCTCTGAGCAGGGATATCTGCTCCTTTTCTCTTTTTTAGGGCTAAAAAAAAAAGAAACGATCAGGGATACATTTTTTGTCCAAAATGAGATTTGAGAGGTTTTTTATTCACTGAGTAAGACAACAAAAAAAAAAAAAAAAAGTAAGGATATCCCAATTGACTGTCTTTTTAATTAATATTGAATTTTAAAGGCTTTTTTTATCGGACATTGAAATTTGAGGGGCTTTTTTGTATTCACCAAGGCTAAGGGGAAAGCGTGTCAATTATTATTTAAATAGGAGAATTTTCAAATAAGACTTTAGATTTTTGCCTTATTTCAAAAAAGGACACAAGTTTTAAAACTTTTCAAATTAGTCTCTAAGTTTTCAAAAAAAATCTCAATTAAGGACATAAATCCATTTAAAGCTATTTTCTAGCAACTTTTTCACACTTTTTTTAAAATACTTAAATTACTCTTCATTGAAATTAAACTCTCATTCACTTCATACATATTCTCCTCATTTCCGCCACCAAAGTCTTGATTGTGATCAATGACAACCAGTGTCCCCACGGCGATCAATTGCATGTAGCAGTTGCCGGAACCATGTGATGAGTTTAAATGAAGGATAATTTGGGTATTTCATAAAAGTTTGAAAGAAAAAGTCGCGAGAAAATATCTTTAAATGGCCAAATGTCCTTAATTAAAAACTTTTCAAAAAACTTAAAAACTAATTTGAAAAGTTATGAAGCTTTTGTCTTCTTTTTTTTTTTTAAATAAGGCAAAAGCTTAAGGCCTCGTTTGAAGTTTTCTCTATTCAAATATGTAAGCCGGCGACCATTGGATTTGACCAGATGTGAAACACGCGATGGAATTGCTTTATTTTCTAGATATTTGAGATGAAATTTGAAGGGTCCCTTGTGTCATGTGTGACCAATCTAATTAATGGTCGACGTGAATTATTAAAAGGTGATCATGGTCATGCATTGAATAAGGGCATTGCACTATAGTATCATGGAGCGGCATTGCATTTTAGTTCTACCATGATTTATTTTATCCAGCAATGAAGGCCTCTTGAGAACAACCACTTTCTCAACTTGTAACTAGCAATAGTTATCGTCTAGCTGATCATGGTTTGAACATTAGGTATGCCATCTCTCTCTTGGGTCCTAGGCCCAGCCCCCTTGACTGGGTTACCAATTTTTTTTTCTTTTTAATGAGGTCCTATTTATTTATGGGAATTTAGTGAACTACACTCTTCAAAATTTATAAATACTTCAATATAGTGGGGTTTTTGGATCGTCCTTTTTAATTGAGCATATATAAATTCCACAAAAAAGCAAAGATGATGGAATTTCATGAATTTCAAAGGTTGGGATTTTGGAATTCCTGTGAGTGGTGTTGGCACGTTAATGTGTTTTTTTTTTTTTTTAACAGCAATGGAAACTTTCACTAAAGAAAATGGAGATTACCAAATAGAGAAATGGAAAGGGAGGTACTAGATCAATGTACCCCATGCCAACCTTGCTTACATAATAGAACACTCAGAAATGAGTCACCCTATCAAACTCTTGTTTAGCCAAAGTATCAACCATAGGGTTGGTTGATCTTAGTTTGTAAGGAAGTAGGACATTGATAGAGGCTGACAACCCCCATATTTCATTAAAAATGAGATGAAATTCATATGGATTGATCTTCTGATTTGACACCCAAGCAACCGCATCAGAACAGTTGCTTTCCACGAAAAGAGCACCTTTGAAGTACCTCATAAATCACCAAAGAGCTTCCATAAAAGCTAGAACCTCTGTTTCATCGGAATCACAGACACTGATGTGCTTAGAAAAATTAAAAGGACATCACCATTACTATTGCGAAGAAAGCCCCCAACTCTCACTGGCCCTTAATTACTTCTCACACACCATTAACATTGAACTTGAGCATATCATGAGATGGAGAAAATCAAAGAACCGACTTCCTCTCCTTTATTGGGGCACACCCCGTACAAGCTTTTAAAATTGAAAATGGCATCATTAAGAGTGAAATTAGAGAACTCATTTTTAACTAGAGCCCATTTTACCATCTTAGAGATAATGGTAGAGATTAACTCTATCGGAGAATAAGAGGCACCTTTGAAGACTCTGTTATTTATTTCCATCAAAATGGACAATAAAATAAGAAACAACAACATCATCCTCCAAATAGTATGATCGCATGCACAGGAACAATCTCCACTCCACAACCACACCATCTCCACTCCACAACCACACCATCTCCACATCCTTCTTTGGATTACACCAAGCAACCACATCCTTCTTTGGATTACACCAAGCAACACCGCATCTCTAAATAAAGAGACTGCAAACACGTGCTGTGGCCTCACAATGAAGAAAAAGTACAATCCATTGATTTCTCCTCTTTGCCACACATCACACATATTTGATATAGCAGTGGATGCCAACCCTCTTATTCTCATATTGTACGTTGTGAAAATCTTTGTTGCTGCAGCTAACCAACAAAGAGCCTCCACTCGGGGAATGAGCCAAACTGAACCAAATAAGGGAAGACGAAACTTTGGATGATAGACCACTAAAGTAAAAAGCTTTTGTTGAAAACTCTCCATAAATGGAGGGTTCCATTGGAATTATTGCATAAGAAAAATGTTAGAAATAAGGCTTAACAACTCCCCATGTTGAATTTCCTCAATCCGACGCCGACTTCTCTTAAAAGATATACCTCACAAAGTACAACCATCCCCCACCTTAAAACACTCACAAAATGTAGGCTCCTTATTGAACATCATCATAAAGACCCTAGGGAACAAATTGCATGAAGATCCCACCCCAATCCAATCATCCAACCGCAATCTAACATTCCTCCCATTCCCCACAACTAAACACACTCATTTAGATATGACTTTGCCCCAATAAGCATACTCATCCCCAATTGCCACAATAGCACCCCATAAAATTGACGTGCAACATCTTGGGCCTCGAGCAGGCCACCAGTCCCCTCCATCCTCACCATACCTAGCAACCATATCTCTCTTCCAAAGAGCTTTCCTTTTCCCACAAACTCCCACCACTATTTAGCTAGCAAATCCTTATTCTTCTTATCCAAACTACCAAGCATCAAACCCCTACTCTATTTTGGTTTCCTCACCCCACTCCACTTCAATAAATATATATATATATATATATATTTTGCAATCTCGCCATTCTCATAAAAAAATTCTATAAATAAGGTCCACCATTTTCACCACCGCCTTCAACATCTTAAAAAGAGAAATAAAATATTCGGAGATTAGAACAACAAGCTTTATTCAAATTGATCCTCCCGTGCATAGATAAGTAATGTTTTTTTTTTTTTTTTACTAGTTTGGACAAACTTATCAATAATAACCTCGTCCATGGAACTCAAAAGGTAATTTTTTTCCCCGGTAAAAACGAAAAAAGGGACATACAGGATCATGCAATCCGACAAACGTAACAGGAATATGTTTCGCCGTTACGTATCGGATGGCTATTACAAGTAAAGAAATTGACCGACACAATTGTTCGAACGCCTATAAAAGGGCCTGCCAATTGGTCAAGCCCACAATCTCCGGCTCCGGGTTGCTGGCGTTTCACTCCAGTCGACTGGGGTAACGAAAAGTCTAGGGTTTGCATTTTTTTTTTAGAGGCATCGAGTGATGGAGATTTAGGGTTTTGCTCTAACGTCATCTCTAATCAATTCCTGGATCTCCTCAGATCACGATATTTTTCAATCTGTCTTTGCTTCTCGTTTAATTAGATGAGATGAAGCTGGAATCTGAAATTAAAGATCTCTTCTTTGCTGTTAAAATCGATCAGACTCTTTTATCACAGCCTCTCAAATTCAACAAGCATTTGATGCACTATAAAGATGTTTCTAAATCGGCTGTTGAAGTGATTGTTGTTGTAAAGGCAGTTTTTTTTTTTTTTTTTTAATTTGACAATCTGCTTTGATCATGTGTTATATGTTCTAATTGTCAGCATTAAGCACACCTGTTTGTAGCACACCTGTTTGTAATATGTTTAGTTCATTTCTTCTTGTTTGTACATGGATCAGTTGGAAATATTGTTTTTCTTCCTTTTTTTATTTTTTGCTTGCACTTGTTCAGGATTTGTTGTTTCAAAGAATGAAGATTGTCAGTGGTTAGATTATTTGTAATTTAAAACAGTTAATCTTGCAAAAGGAGTGTGGAGTTGTTGCCAAATATTTTGTATAGGCTTCAAGTGATATGGGAGGACTCATCACTTGGAGTGGACAGTAAAGTCCTTATCCTTTTTTGGGGCCGATGATTGTTGCATTGTGACTTTTATTGTACTTCATTATTTTTTAGGCTCATCCTATGAAAACCCAATGTTTTTCCCCTACTTCTTGAAGCCTGGGAGTCATTTGGTAGTAGAAAAGAGGGGTGAAATATGTACTGTGTGACAGGGCCAAAAACACCCATAATACTTGAACTTGAACTTTTCTGTGTGAAGTGGTGGCCATGCACCCAAAAAGCCATAGCAAGTCAGGTGTAAAAGAGTAGTCCTTACTCCTTAGCGCTTTACTGTTTCTACTTTGTGCTGTTTTTTTATTTTTATTTTTCCCTTTCCTTCTTTTGCTGGATTATTTTTCATTTCATTGGTGACAATAGCCTGAAAATTGAAAGGTTCATGACAATTGTTTAATCGTCAAGCTTTTGATCTTCTGTGCTTTCTCTTTCTTTTCTTAATAAGATTTTATTGTTCTGATGAAAAAAGGGTCTGTGAGCATTCTTTGGCACTTGTGGAAGACTTTTGGAGTTCAAGTTTGAGGCTAAGCCAGTGGGTTTCTGTTTGAAATCATGGTCCACTGAACTTATATTACCTCTAGAAGTGCAGATGTCATAGCTTGTTTTGGCACTCATTCAGAAACCCTCACTCAAATGTTATTTCCAAAAACAGCCTATTAATAGTGTACTTTTCAATTTATCTTTCAAGACAGTGCTTTCCTATGAAAGCTTGTTGTGTTTAAAATGATAAGCAACTAAAAAATTTAACTAGAGAAAGTACATCTACTTGGCACCTTTTTATGGTTATTTCGTTCCAGTTGTAGGCAATTTTCCTCTGTGTATGTATCTTCAAAGTCTAAAATCCCTTATTTTATTTTATTCTAGATCACATACAATGGTGAAGGCCGTAGTTGTTCTTGGTGGCAAGGAAGGTGTCAGCGGCACGGTGTATTTCACCCAAGATGGGGATGGTAATTTAATATCAATCAAATCATTTTAAATAGAAAATTAGCAATCCATTTTCACAGTTTTTTGCAATAATGGAGCTATACATTTTCCTTTTTTTTTTTTTTTTTTGCTGCTGTTATTTACATGGATTTGACTTTGTCAGGCCCTACTAGTGTAACTGGAACTCTCTCTGGTCTTCAACCTGGGCTCCATGGATTCCATGTCCATGCCCTTGGGGACACAACAAATGGCTGCATGTCAACTGGTACATTATCCCACTTGGTCTTCTACACAATGTTGGTCCACTGCAAAGAGGAAAAAACACAAAAGAAAAGGCATTCAGCTGCTTGGTGTATTTGTTGATGATTCTTAATTGTTCAATCTGTAGGGCCACATTTTAATCCTGCTGGTAAAGAGCATGGTGCTCCTGAGGATGATAACCGTCATGCTGGTGACCTTGGGAATGTTACAGTTGGCGACGATGGTACCTTTCCATTCTCATTACTGTTTGTTTTAGTTACTGTATGTGATTATGGTTGTTTTCCAATGTTGGAACAAGGGGGGCCAGCTGGGTTCATTGCAAAGTCTTCGATACGTTTTCTATTTTAGATTTTTGTATCAGCATTTGTCTTAAAACCTTGATAGACTGATTAGAGTTTTAAAGTAGAATATTGAAGCCGACTCTACGTTTAGGGGATAAGGCCGTGGTGATGATGAGAACAACTATCTTAATCCCTATTATTTTAAGTGACTGCTATAAGCTTTAGAACCATGATTCAGAATTGCGTCACCGAGGGTGTCATGGTCAACCCTGAATTTCAATACATCACAGCGTGGATTTTCTTTTTGTGTCAATAAAATCTCAAGAAACATTAAAACGATCTAAGATATTGGAAAATTGATGGCCAGGATTAAAACATCTAAACTTAAAACATAATTAAACTCTAAATATCATAAAATAAATGGGCTAATAGGTGGGCTGGGCCCAAAGGACCGGTCGAGATGGATGGGCTGGGCCCACATGCTGGTCGGCCCATGGGGACCGGGTCTGTGGTGTATAAAAAATGCTAGCAATTGTTCTTTTTTTTTTTTTTTTTCACTTTTCTTTTCTTTTTCTCCTTAGGGCACGTTATAAAAAAATTTATTGTTCCCCTAAATTCATATACATATTGTCTTGTTGTTTTGTCGAAGATTGTTCAATTTGTTCAAATTCAATGGCTGAGTGAATTAGTGAAATATGTTTTCCAAAAGTCATGGGAATATTAAAAAACATACATCATGCAAATAAAATAAATATCTTTTATCAATAACCATTTCAGTGCGCTCGCGCACACACACCAACAGATGTGATAAGTTGGTAAAGTTGAGTAAAAAAGTATTTAAATTGACATGCACACACACACACAGATGTGATAAGTTGGTAAAGTTGAGTAAAAAAGTATTTAAATTGACATGTACACACACACACAGATGTGATAAGTTGGTAAAGTTGAGTAAAAAAGTATTTAAATTGACATGTATACACACACACAGATGTGATAAGTTGGTGAAGTTGAGTAAAAAAGTATTTCAATTGACACACACAACACACAGATGTGATAAGTTGGTAAAGTTGAGTAAGAAAGTATTTAAATTGGACATTCAGTTAAAATAGAAATATATAATATTTTTTAAATATTATTTTTTGAACAGAAAAAACCTAAAAATGATTAATAAATCCGGTAGTTTTGAATTGCTAAATTTATGAATGTGAGTACATTGGATAACTTTTTTCCCCAGTAGTTGGAGAAACATTAGAAGATGAAGAAAAAAAAAATGTCTTAGCAAAAATGCAGACTATCAGTAAATCTTGGCTCAAAATTATTGGATCAAAGGCAAACTAACAATCTAGAGCTGAATCTAAGTTACTCTAAGACATAAGAGCAAAAAAAAAAAAGTTACTCTAAAGACATGCATGCATGTATCTTAGGCATAATTTTTTCTTAAAAAAAAAAAAAAAAAGGATTCATAAATTCAGTTAAATACATGAAAAATAAAAAGGCTGATATTTGATGTGAATTTCTTGGCACGCTTCACCAGTAATGTCATTTTATTGTAGGATTGCAGTCAATGATTAATTCCACAAAATGGCAAATCTAGGAAACAACCAATTTTATAAGAGCTCCATAGTTGTTCTAGGTCATACTGTATGCACTGGAAAGAGTTGAAAACAGCTACACATTCCTCTTTTCAATTCTCACTTTTGTTGTTAATTAATGCATGGATCTTTTTTAACTCTAGTGAATTCAAGTCCTTTGGAACCATTGAAAAAAAGCTACCTTCAATGATGATGATGATGTTCCCAACAACCAGAGGTCTCATGATGATGATTTTCCCAACCAAAGGTCTCCCTAGAGCTTCACACTCACCATCTCTCTTCTTGAATCAATACAACCCGACATATATTGTCTTACCTACCTGAAAAGAGACATCCCCAAACTTCAGAATTCCTTCGACCACTCCAAGCAGGTTTCACCCTCAGTCGGGTTCCCCGTATTTTTAGCAATAACTGTTTTCAATGCAGTATTCCATTTTCACCGAGGTTTTATAATTTATAGAGAAGATTTGTGGATTTGTATGGGATTTATTTCAGTTCTAGAGCTGCTTGCTCATGCTTCTCCAGATGATGTCCTCTGCTGACTTGACTTTATGGAATTGCATAAATGTTTCAGGTACTGTGACTTTCACCATTGTTGATTGTCAGGTGATTTAGTTTAAGTCTGAATCTCATTTTTTTGCTTTAAGTTGCATGCCCAATCTCATCGACTCTTTTTTGGACTGCCAACACCTTTTTAATCTTTCAAGATCACTTCACTAAATATTGATATATGTTAGCAGATTCCTCTCACCGGACCAAATTCCATTGTTGGAAGGGCTGTTGTTGTTCATGCTGATCCTGATGATCTTGGAAAGGGTAATGTTAAGAGTTTCTGGACAATTGTTTTTTTTTTTTTTGTCCTTTTTTTTAATGTTGACATCACTGATAAACATTTCCAGTTCCCTACTGTGGGATGAAGCAGAATCCATGCCTAGCATGCATTATAATGCCATGGCCCCACAAACCTTATTAATTGGCAGCCACAAATCCAAAATGAATGAACTTTACTTTCTTTTGTTAACTTTTAACCTGCAAATGGCAGATTCTATTTCTTGTTGTGTGCAAGTTGTCGCTCTTATTCTTGTTTTCTTAATAGCTCAGTTTCAGCAGCTGGGCATGTTTGGTGTTTCCATTTTAACACCCAAACCATCAGTAGTAGTACTAAGATAAGATACACTACAGCTTATGCCAGTTCATTCTGTTTCTAAGTTTTTATTTGTGTCAGTCTCTATGGATCTGTATATTTCTTGAACATTTGTGGTAATCCGATTCAGAATTCAAGCTTTTGAAATATTAGGGTACCGTTTTTTTTCTGGATGGAGGTGCAAGTCCTGTTCTCTAGACCGATCCCTCCCCATTCTTTCATAACAATCAGAAGTTACCAAGTGGCATTTTGTTTTTCCAATTTCTATCCTGCCATTTCCCCCCTTTCTTCAGTGTATTTTCCCATTAAAGTAGGGTACAATTTTTTAACAGTGACTGTCTCTGCTATTTAGGTGGCCATGAACTTAGCAAGAGCACTGGAAATGCTGGTGGTCGAGTTGCATGTGGTAAGCTCTACTTCAGCTCTTGCATCTTTTCTTTGTCAAATGTCAGGGATGGGAATTGTGCAGGTCATTCCAAGGGATCCAGGGCTCATGTACATGTGTGCTAGACCTGTGGTCTTTATATCCTGGCCCCTAGAATCAGAGCAGCCTCTCTGATCATTTGATTAAGGCATTGTGGGGCTGACTTTATGAGCTCTACCTGACTAAAATGTGGGCCACAGCAGCACTGTGGTGGAGGCCACCTGATGGATGGCTGAATTTTGACACGGCTTGTGTCAATCCTATCTGATGTAGTATATCAGCATGCCTAACTTGCATACTAATTTTATTATGTTTTTATTGCAGGAGTTATTGGCCTTCAGGCATAATCACCGTCAGTTTTTTGTGATATGAACTGAAGAGTCAAACTTCAGTGAATGTAAGCTTTTGGATATAAACAACTTTAAACTGCATGTTGGAGATGGTAGTTTTTGGCAATAAACAACTTCTATCTTGTTGTGCTCTCTCTCTCTCTCTCTCTCCACAGTTTTGGAAGCCGCTTCAAATTTTCATTTTCATGGTAAAAAGTTCCATGTTTGAATCTCATTGATAAAGCAACATGCAGCTCCTTGTGTCAACCCACTCTACGCCCCTTCTCCCTCTATTTTGTAGTGGAGGCAGTGTACATTCTACAGGCCTTTTCCCCCAATTTGAAGATGCTGATGCACTAAAAGGAACACTTTCTTATTAAGTGCACTGGTGTATGTGTTTGGCTGTGCGCTCCCTTTTATAAGTTAATAACTATAACCATCCAAAGCTGGGAAAATAAGATGAACTGGTAAATTTATATAATTGAATACAAATGGCATTCTACATTGCAAGCTAAAGACAGTTCTCTTTTACCAACTGTGGGTGATTTGTGGAAAGAACACTTTCTTATTATGTGCACTGGTGTGTGTGTTTGGCTGTGCGCTCCCTTTTATAACTTAATAATTATAACCATCCAAAGGTGGGAAAAAAAGATGAACTGGTAAATTTATTTAATTGAATACAAATGGCATTCTACATTGCACGCTATAGACAGTTCTCTTTTACCAAGTGATTTGTGGAAAGAATGAGCAGCAACAAAGGCAGGGAAGTCTTCACTCTCTGATTGATCCAAGGGCTGCAGAAAATTTATTTCTGCACCTCAACCGAGCAAGTGATTGGGATGGCCCGTGTTGAACTGTTGTTATTGAGATATTATTGATGAGGTGGTAATCTTGGGTTTCAATTTCTGTATTTTATTTTGATATACTCACTTAGGAGTTGGTGGAGTGGCATAAGGTGTAGGTTCACTCTCATGTCTTGTGTTTGAAACTGTTGTAAATTTGCTTGGTGTGCGTGGGTTTAGTGTGCGCCAGCCAGGGGAGTAGTCTCATCAAGTCAGACTTCAAGGATGCCCACCTCATAAAAAAAAAGTATGTTTATTTTGATATTAGAGGATTTTACAAAAAAAAAAAAAAAAAAAAGAAGAATTGGTGATTAGTGGACCGAAAAGATAATTTTAATTGATCTTGTACCAAATCAGTCATTTTGTCCGAAAACGTATTTTTTTAGCACTTTCTACTAGCGTCCCTATCGACATTTGTTTTATTACGTTAAGGGTCCCTAGGGACCCTGTAGTGTACGCTTATAAATGAAATGAACTTATCTTCATTTCCTGTTCTTGGTGAAAAAATGATGACACTTGACTTGCATTCCCTCTATATGTTATTCCCACCTGTTGGAGGCCATTAATCTAAAACTCGACTCGACTTGATCTAAAACTTTGTTTGCTGGTATCACAATAAAAAAAATGGTGTGGAATGGAGAGTTTTTTTTCCCTTTTAAAGAATTGAAGATTTGGGTTTTTGGATTTGAATATGAAAACTTCTATCCAATTGGTATTTTTGTTCTTCTTCTATAGTTGTTTCAAGAAATGCAAATGTTTTGCTGCTTTGAGATAGTTGGAAAGATAGAGTATTATGTATTTGTTCCCAAGTTTATGCTTGTGGGGGTAGTACAGAAAGTGGGGATTACATTAGGTGGGTAGAGTTTTAGGCTGGGATCTAATCTGATGTATACAATAATTTGGTGGAATAAGATTGCCCACCTGCTTAGGGAATCAAGTGGTCGACTCCCCATAGACGCTTATTTCATACCATGATAGAAATTCTTGATGTTTGGTTAATAAGTACATTGAACAAAAGGATTACCACCCTGACAAGCTCTTTTTAGTTTCAAACTGCATTTTGAGCTTCCCCGGATAGGCAAAATCCTTTCCATCCCTCATTTTTGCTTGGATTTGAAATTGTACTGTGCTTGAACGAATGACCTTGGGGTCTTCAAGAGAGGTGTGAATGACCTATGGAAGGGAAGCAAGTCGAGTGTCATCATTTTTTCACGAAGAATAGGGAATGAAAATGAGTTCCGTTCATTTATAAGCGTACACCGCATGATCCTTAGGGACCCTTAATGTTATAAAACAAAGGTCGATATGGACACTAATAGAAAATGCTAAAAAAAATACGTTTTTGGATATAATGACTGATCTGGTGTAAGGTTAGTTAAAATTATATTTTCGGTCATTGGTCACATAATCTTTTTTTTTTTTTTAAGCTTGTTGATATTATCTGAAAAATGTCATTAGATGAAAATAAATTTCAAATTTCAAATTAAACAAAAATTATTGTATTAATGGTTCGAAAAAAAAGGACCATGAGAAGAAAGTAATTTAGAAAAAGTAGAAAGCAATAGGGTTTTTCAGGCTGTGTTCCTTGTAGAACCATACCAAAAAATCACTCGAGCTCACTGAAAGGATCCTCAACACCTTGAGGTCTTGGGTCCAAAATTATTATATATGTTGTGATATTGTTGCAAATACTCCTTTTTTTTTTTTAGGCAAATAGCACGTTGGAAGCAAGTTAGATGATAAATTGAATTTATTTTGATACTATTGTAGCAATAACCTTCCAAGAAAATTTTCTGATGACATGCAAAATCCAAAAAAATGGGTGATATTTGCAGCCTCAGGGATTGCAATTGCCGTTGTGCCCATTGACCGGGCTTGGCTTGGGCAGGTTCATGGGTCCCATGGACCAGGTTCACGCCTAAATTAAGCCTGCTCAACAGGGATGTAAACAGGTCAAATTTAGGGGTGAAGCCATGCTGGATTTGGAGTTGGATTTCTTGCTATATAGATCCAGCTTCGGATCTGGATTCGGGTTCCCCATGGAATCTTTATGATGTATCCAGATTCGACCTCATTTTCTTCAATAAAAAGATGGATTTGATTTCGATTTCAGATCCAAGCCCTTAATAAGATACAGAGTGCATTAGTATAATAAAATAAAATAGCTTCAAATTCTTGTTTTATATCCACATGGGATGATTGGATGATGCATGATTAAATATATAACTAAAGCTAAGTAGAATACAACTATTAAACTTTTAATATATGAATGTAATTGTCTTGTATCTGGATCCTCGGATTGAAAACATACATGGATTCAATTTCATATCCAAATGATCAGGCTAGGGTTTCACCCCAAGGACCCCACGACAAAGTTAGCTGGTCCTGTGTAAATTGGGCTAGCACTAACCATCTGTGTGTGTTTATTCAAGAATAAATTACAAGACATAATGATATTTAATACTATATTATTATTCATAAACAGAAGAAAAGGATCACTGCATACTATGGACACTATGATCTTATTGTTCATATCTCTAGCATTTTGTTACGTATATACCGAAAACTTTCAAAAAGTCCTAAAGTTCTTTACACTCTTTATTATAAAAAAAATTCAAATTAGGGTTCAAGTTTTCCATAAATCTTTCAATTAAAGATATTCGGCAAAACTCACTTGCCTTCACAGCATCCTCTCCTTTTTCTTTTTTGAAATGTTAAAAATTCTCTCAATAATATTAAGTGATATGGCTTATAATAACCCCAATCGATCCTATATTCCTCACTTCCCTTTCTTCTTCTATCACTTCATCTTCAATCCTCACTTCTTCTCTTACACCGGCAACCCTTTCGATCTCTCTAGATTTTTCTCTCACAAAATGCCTGCCGAATAGTTTTTTTTTTTTTTCCGTTCATTCTCAAAATGAAGTCATTCCTAGAATGATGCCAAACAGGCGCTTAATATTTCTCATGGGTCATTAGTCCGTTCCTACTTAAGCTTGAGCTAAAAGCTCAATTAGTAGTGCGAACCCAAGCTCAACCTAATTCAAGAAGCCAAGCTTAAGCCGGGTTTAGCCCAGCCCATCACAACCTTGTTCACTAGTGTCCAACCCAAGCATAACCTAAGCCAAACCCGACCCATTGCCACCCCTCCCCACTCCATCCCCATGGATATATAGAGTGATAAAATATCTCTATCTCTGCAACCCAACAGCAAGAAAGCAGAAGAAGAAGAAGAAGAAGAAGAAGAAGAAGAAGAAGAAGAAGAAGAAGAGCAAATAAATGGCCTTGGCATCTCTCTCCTCTCCAAGCCTCTTTCTTCCCCGAATCTCTCCCACCCACTCGTTGGTGACGACGAGGAGGAGCTTTGAATCTTTCCCACACATCCGCCTTCTCCCTCGAACCTCTCGGTCTCACCTCCTCCTTCGTTCTCAGAACCAGCCCAATAACGTAAGTCTCGTTTTGTTTCCATTAGATTCATCACATTACTACTTACTTTCATTGATGATCTTCAATGGGGTTCTGTCATTTTTGCTTTAGCTTTATATATATGTTATTAAAGATGATGATTTGACGTTAGAGCTCTGATTCTATGCAAATTGGATAATTTGGGTGACAAGAAACTGCCCCCCACATTAGTTATGTTGTAAACAATCAAACAATATGGGAAAAATCCGTCCTTTTTTCTTTTGTTGTGACAATGAGCAGCTTTAACTGTGCTACTGGCTCTTGCTGCTGGGACAGAGTCTGTGGCATATTTTTGTTAAGTATGTTCAACAATTCTTTCTTATTGTGCAACTTGTGAGATGCTTAAAAGTTTGCTTCTTGCAGAATCTGAGTGAGGATACAGATGAGATGTTTGATGATTTATTTGAGAAGTATGGAAAGGTGGTATTCAGGAGAAATGATCAGAAACCTCCCAGTGCAGAGGCAGAGGATGATGCTGAAAGCTTGTCTTGTAAGGCAATCTGACTTTTGATGGAGTATCCATGCAGTTGTGTGATTTGGGTTTGTGTTATTTATGTATTTGTTCATTCAGAGCCTCTGGCCAGGGACAATTTTCTGCATTTAAGTAAGAAAAATTAAATTTATACAGATGTTACTTACACAGAGATGTTGAATATCAAAAAAAAAAAAAAAAAAAACTACTATATCAATGCTTTTCCAAAATACCCAATTTCAATGCATGTTTGACATGTGTTTCCTAGTCCAGCACACTTTAAAAAAAAAGAGCTTTTTTTGTTACGCATCTGTCAGGGGATGACAACCTTCTCAATCAGTTCATTAATGTTGGCTCCATATCTTCTAATAACCATTATCATATTTTTTTAACCATACTGATCTTACTGGGTGGCTATGATTTTCTTTTTATTTATTTTTTTCACATTGAGGTAATTTTTTGAAATGGGTGTTGGCCATGGAAAATGTGAGCCATATGTTTTCCCCTGTAAGCAAAATGCTTATTGCAGAAATGCTCAAATGATTAAAAGAGAATGTCCTATGATCACTCATTCTGGTGCCATGATTGAGAGGAGAATCTGCGGGACAGGCGTAGGCTCCTTCTGGTGCCTTATTGAAAGGAGAATCTGCGGCATAGGCTTAGGCTCCTTCTGGTGCCTTATTGAAAGGAGAATCTGCAGCATTCCTGCAGGGTGGGTTATGCCTTTGTCAAACCAGCATCTTAGATTTTTTAGAACCAGAGGCTTCCTTAAGCTAAAATCATAGGCTTTCTCGAGCTAGAAATCTTCTTCCTCTTCCTCTTCTTTACTTCTCAAACTATCGTCTTAAACATTCTGTCTTAGTTCATAAAAACGTTAAGTTACTGCAGCATGTTTACATAAATTTGAAGTGTACAATGATACCAAAAAAACGTGAAAAGAGTGCTAAGCTATTTTTCGTAGTTTCTTTGGTGTCTGTTCTTTACATGACATTGTTTGATAATTTTGTTTATTTACAGTTTTAACAGACATTTTACCAATGGTTAATGGATGTAAGCGACCACTTTTTTTTAATAAGTAATAACTATGAATAACATTTACTATCTCAGATGAGTCTATTGCAAACTTGTATATCATTTTGTTTTATTCAGTAGATTTTAATGCACGGTATTCACCTTTTTATGGTATTTGTTTAGTTGCTGTTGCTCTAGCCAAGGTTGCAAGTGATGTAAAGGCTGGAGATATTCGTGTTCTCTTTGTGAAGCCACTGGTGTATTGGACTCGCTTTTTTATCATTGCCACTGCCTTTTCTCGTCCTCAAATTGATGCTATAGGGTAGGCTATTCAGTTTCAGCCTATTATATGATTGTTTGCTTGGAGTTGAATAAACTTAACAGATATTATGCAATGCCCAGATAAATAAAATCTGTGGCACTGCTTTCTTTCCCTTTTCTAAGCCTTTTTTTTCCCTAGCAACATACATATTTTCCATCCTTGATGATCTTCTGTTTTATCTTTGCTAGCCAATCATAATTTTTTTTAACATCGGTAGACTTCTTAGCCAAAAAGGTTAAAAAAGATGTTCTGCAAGAACGGTCATGTAAACATTACTATGGGCACGGGATTAACAGATCTTTTCCATGGTATGCAGGTCCAGAATAAGAGATTTAGCTGAGAAGCAGTTTAGGAGAGTTGCAACTGGAGACTACAAACCTAATTCATGGACTTTACTAGATTTTGGTAATCCTCTATTATTCTTTTCCTTCAAGTGTTAACTTTGCTTTATGAGTTATTTATTGTCTTTGCAGAGTAGAACTCAAACTTAAGTGGGAAAAAAAGAAAAAAAGGAGAACTCATATACCATTAAAAAAAACTCAGATTTGAGGGTTCATTTGGTTCAAGAATTATATGAATTTCTAGAATGAAATTGTCCGACATGATATACTATACCTGCGTGTGTGTGTGTGTGTGTTCATTTGATTCAAGAATTATATGAATTTCTAGAATGAAATTGTGTCCGACATGATATACTATACCTGCTGGTGTGTGTGTGTTTCAATGGTACCTGCTACCTACTCATCAACATTAGTTGGCTACACGAATTCCGTTTCTCAATTTCGATATATCCTAAGCCAAATCCTCAAATGGGCCGCATTGCTTTAGATCTATCGTTACTATCTTTGTCCTCTTTGGCCCATCCCTTTCCTTCATGGGCCATCGACCTACATTAAAAAAAATTTCCTCACAAGCATCGTTGCTAGACTACGGTGGACATGTCCAAACCATCTCAAACAATTCTCTCTTAGTTTATCACCATTTGATGCTACTCCTAAATGCTCTCAAAAGTACTCATTTGTTTGCCTTCATATACATTTCAATAGTCATATAAGGAAGAAAGGGGATGACTATGACAGAGTTCACGGAGGATATGGTTTTGGGCCCAAGAATGAGATGTGAGGAGCTATTAGTTGTATCAAACTAAACAGAAAATCATATGAAACAGATTTTGATAGAACTCTTTGAATATTGAGTCTGTCGTTTTCTCCCTTTGGACGACTGTAGTTACAAATATATATAGGGGGTTGTTCCCCTTCATTACAACGTTAGATCCTATTTTATAGGATGATTACAATCCTTAGATCCTATTTTAGAGGACAGATCCTAAGTAATAGCTTTACAACAATGGACTGAGCCAAATGGGCCTGCATGGGCCTGGGCCTGGGCTGGGCCTAGAAAGGCCTGATCTGGGCTAGGCCGGCTTCAGTTGACACCCCCTCTCAAATTGATGCTGGGGAGTCACAAAGCAGCAATTTGGAAACAAGAAATTGATGCCGCGGGCGAGGAAGTCCCTTAGTGAAGATATCAGCAAACTGAAATTCTGTAGAGACATGAGGAAGACTAATGACATCACGCGTATATTCATCGCGAATAAAGTGGCAGTCAACTTCGATATGTTTGGTGCGTTCATGGAAGACAGGGTTTTCAGTGATCCGGATGGCCCCAGTATTATCAGCATGCAAAGGAGTAGGAGAGGTTTGAGTGAACCCGAGTTCTGATAGAAGTCCCCGTAACCATAAAACCTCAGAACAAGCAGAAGACATAGCCCTATATTCTGCTTCCGTGGAAGAGCGAGACACACGTTCTTGTTTCTTGCATTTCCAGGAAATAAGAGAAGTGCCAAGGTACATGCACCAACCAGTAGTAGAACGGCGTGTGTCTGGACAGCTGGCCCAATCAGCATCCGCATACGCGGTTAAATGAAGAGGATTATCCTTGGGATAATATAAGCCACGAGAGACAGTTTTTAGCAGATAGCGAATGATGCGCTTCACAGCTGTCAAATGAAGAGTCCGAGGAGCTGTCATGAACTGGCTCACAAGATGAACGGCATAGGAGATGTCAGGTCTAGTGATGGTGAGATAGACAAGACTTCCTACCAGACGCCGGTAGGTATGAGGATCAGGAAGAAGGTCGCCATCATCTTTACTCAACTTGAGATTGACCTCGACAGGCGTATCGACAGGTGAAGAATCCTGGAGACCGGCCAATTCGATAAGATCTGATGTATATTTGTGTTGATTAACAAATAGACCCCTGGGAGATTGATGCACCTCGAGGCCCAAGAAATAATGCAGTGGGCCCAAATCCTTCATGCAGAAGGAAACCTTGAGAGAAGCTTGAAGAGATTTGATCATACGATCGTCCGTGCCAGTGATAATAATATCGTCAACATATACGAGAAGCACAGTAACACCAGTAGAGGAAGTGCATAAAAAAAGAGATGGATCATAAGAACTTTGAGTAAAGCCACTCTCGCATAAGCGACCCTTGAAAGTCGCGAACCATGCCCGAGGAGCTTGCTTGAGACCATAAAGCGATTTTCGCAGGCGACAGACAGTCCGCTTTGAGGGAGAGGGGACGCCTTGTGGTATCCTCATATAGACTTCTTCTAGTAGATCCCCATGGAGAAAGGCATTTTTGACATCCATTTGGTATAATGGCCAGGATTTAGAGGCAGCAATGGCCAGAAGTAACCGAACAGAAGTCATTTTTGCCACAGGTGCAAACGTTTCCTCATAGTCAATGCCATACTCTTGTCTGTTCCCGAGTGCTACAAGTCTGGCTTTGTGTCTATCCAAGGACCCATCAGATTTAAGCTTTATCGAGTAGATCCATTTGCATCCAATGGGTTTAACACCGGAAGGACACTCCACAATATCCCAGGTATGATTCTGAGCCAATGCGTCCAATTCCTCCGTCATGGCCTGGTTCCAGCAATCTTGTTGGACAGCCTGCAAATAAGAACTTGGGATAGAGATAGAAGAGAGAGTGGTCATCAAGGAAGAATGGGTAAAGCCATACCGAGCAGGCGGTCTAGAAGTTCTGGAGGAGCGACGTAAGAGAGGAGCAGAGGTGGAACCAAGTGTCGGTGGAGGATCAGGGGAAGGGCCATCTGCAGTGGAAGATGTATCCCGCCGGTGGTATACAAAAGCTGGATTAAACCGAGTAACAGAGGTTTGATCTGAAAAACCTGGTAAGAGGGCTTGTGAAGGGGGAAGAGAACACGAGGGAGGAGGACTGTCCATGTGACTTTGAAAAAAATACTGATTTTCAAAGAAAATAACATTTCTAGAAACCCTGATACGACGTCCAATGGGATCATAACAAACAAAACCTTTTTGATTAGTGGCATACCCTAAAAAAAACAACAACCAGCAGTAAAAATACCCCAGAGAATGATGATGTCAGATTTTTCCATGACTCAGTAATATTAGAATCAGACCACAATCAGTGGTTAAAGACACACTCAGACTGATTTGTGCGATGATGTAAAAACAACAGATGAGGGCCACAGTAGAGATGCAAAGATCCACAGAATGATGAACAATCAACAACCAGCAGTAAAAATACCCCAGAGAAGAGCAATCAGTAGCAGAAATCAAGTAGGAATAATAACCCAGCAGAAAAAATGAATGCAACAGCAACTGTAGCCAATGACAGGAAAATCGTCCCTGTCGTCTGTGGAAAAAAAATCCACCAGTGGGCCCCACTGTGATCTGGACACAGATCAGAGGGTGGGGATGATAGAAGACTAGTTTTCTGCAACTACTGGTCTTGGTCTCAGTCAAAACAAACCCAGATCCAGAAGTTTGGACGACCAAGATGAAAACTAGTGAATAAGATGGAACTTTCACAAAAAATGGTAGAACACCTACCTCCGATGAGTAATAAATCCGGGAAAAATCTTCATAAAACCAGAAATATTCAGTCGACCAAGATGGGAAGGATCCGTTGATGAGCTGTGATGATCGCAGGAGGGCCACCCCAGATCTGAGTTGATCAGCGATGATCAGAGGGGATCAGAGGGGATTTGGTTGATGAAGATGATTGCAGAGAATCTTCCAAGGTTTGGAAGATGACCAGAAGGTGGCTCTGATACCATATCAAACTAAACAGAAAATCATATGAAACAGATTTTGATAGAACTCTTTGAATATTGAGTCTGTCGTTTTCTCCCTTTGGACGACTGTAGTTACAAATATATATAGGGGGTTGTTCCCCTTCATTACAACGTTAGATCCTATTTTATAGGATGATTACAATCCTTAGATCCTATTTTAGAGGACAGATCCTAAGTAATAGCTTTACAACAATGGACTGAGCCAAATGGGCCTGCATGGGCCTGGGCCTGGGCTGGGCCTAGAAAGGCCTGATCTGGGCTAGGCCGGCTTCAGTTGACAAGTTGTACCCTTGCGTTTTAAATAACTACTATATACTTAAGAAGAAGGAAGAACATAGGACATTTAGGGATGGGTCCAGGAGGGATACAAATTGCCTCTATGCAATGTACGAGAATGGTGCCCCATTTGATAAATGACAATGCCACTATTAAGCAAAAATACATCTTTTGGAGGACTACCCTGGGCAATAGTGCTACTCTCTCTCCTTGCATTTTTGCAAGATTATCTGATTCATTATCTTCTTAACACTGGTGGAAGCAAGCATTGGCATCCTTAAAGAATGAACTGCTACGAAGAAGTGCCATGGCTCTTTTGCTTTTCTATTTTCCCTGGCATTCACATTTCTTGAATCCCTTTCAACTAGCAGCGGGTGCACGAAAGCATAAGCCTATTATTTTAAGTAACTGCCAGATCAGACCAATTTGAGTTACCAATACCCGTTTTGCTCTAGAATGACGTAACAATGCCGCCTCGATTTCCTGTATAGCTACTCTCTACATGTTACTTGTAGACAACTGCTTGTCCATATTATCACATCTGTTTCTTCCTAACTTCAGTTCAATTGCTGAGTTTCGTTATTAAGTCCCAGTGACACCTTGCCTAAATTGGTGGAAAGAGATGAAGCATGTATCTATATATGTTTATCACCCATTTCTCCCTTGAGGTTTTCTGATCACCAGCTGAAACAGCAACTGGTTCTTCTGACCTGTTTGTCCATCAACAAAGCATCTCACTAAAGCGAAGTCTGCTTTACAATGTACACCCAATTTAAGGGAATATAAATGACCGGATACGTTTCTTGGCCTTTCGGCTAAGATCAAGAATACAATTGACCGGGGGCATGTCTGGCTTTCTGACCCTTTCCACAGAATGGAAATGGGTGATTGCATTGAGAAGGGTAAGGGATTCACTACTATTATGAGGAGGATGGAGATCTGTTTCTTCAGATTGACCATGACCATGATTTTAAGAAAGGGTAAAGGGTTCACTACTATTATGTGGACGGTGGAGGTCTGTTTCTTCAGATTGACCATGTTTTTACTCCCCAGTTTACTCACTATTAACGTACCACCCCTCCAATTTCTGCAGTTAGTTTTAGCTAGTTTGTCTGACCACACTTTCTAAAATGTTTCTCTGAAATTTGGTCTGAGGTTCTAATTTTACAAATGTTTTCATTACCAGGTGATGTAGTAGTCCACATATTTTTGCCGCAACAGCGAGAACATTACAACTTGGAAGAATTCTATGCCAATGCGACTCCCATTGAATTGCCCTTTGACACTCAATCCTCATTTCGCAACTGAAAGACCACCACACTTCTCCTGGTTACGAATGGAATTACTTATGGATGCACATCTCGCTGTCTATTGGAAGCAGGTGGTTTCATCTTCGAGCGATGGAATTAGTTTTCTGAGGTTGCTGCCTGCTTTACGCCCATTATAGTTGATTGGGATGATCCATCTTCTGCAACTGGGCAGCTGGCTTCTATGATAAACGGCCATGAAGCACTTGGAGCAGCTGCATGATCTTGCAAGTGCATGTAATAATATCTTTACTTTTGTTGTTTGGTTAAAGTAAACTTGAGATGCTCATCGATAGTGAGCTAAACTGGAAAAAAATAAAAAAAAAGCACCTTCATTTTACATCTTCCATTTCATT
Organism: Persea americana; assembly: GCA_029852735.1. Classification (NCBI taxonomy): domain Eukaryota; kingdom Viridiplantae; phylum Streptophyta; class Magnoliopsida; order Laurales; family Lauraceae; genus Persea; species Persea americana. The sequence continues at coordinate 39,492,776 of CM056817.1, forward strand.
GTACTAGATATAAAAATTCAACTCCTATCTTCCATTGCTTTTCTTTTTTCCACCAAAACAGGCACATAGAGCTAGCCAAGTTATGGCTAATTATTGAAAAAAACTGCTTTATGGAGCCCCCTCTACATATCATTGGGACAATCCTTAGAGAAAAGAAAGTAAAAAACAAAATATTTGGAGAATCTTAACCAGTCATATGCAGGAATGGTTTGAATGGTGGACCCAAAATGTACAAACTTAGAATTAAAGGCAAGTTTTAGTGTTCGTTGTTCCTCTATATATTTAACATTAAAACCAAATCCTCAGGAATTACATTAAAATACAATGATGGTCATGACTTGAGTACTTCCTTAGTTCCTTACCACTAAACTAACCACCATTTGTTTAACATGCATGAAACCCAGTTTTGTTTGATACAATTCATTTACTTCACCTCCTTGAGGCACTTTCTAAATTTCACTCTAATTAAAGTGATTTAACACTGTTGGATTGGTCATGTGTTAAAACAGTAGTTTTTTTCAAACATTTTCATTCCAACAGTGTAAGGCTGTAAGCTACTGCAGTTGTTAGGAAATTTTGGGACATGTGATGCGACTGGTTGGGTGAAGGGAACGTAGGCCACACTATTGTCCATGAGGCTGTTAGGATCTTCCTGATGTCAAGACATGATCTTTTTGTTTTACATAATAACAGTATGGTTTTCCTGTCAAGTATGTGAGAAACTTGTAGATTCCACCGGATATGGTTATAGGCACTCATGCATGTATTATCATTGTTGAAAACTCTTTGAGTTGACTCCTAACTCTCTCAAGCAATCTCGTTTTGACGAAGGGCCAAGTCGAAAATAGGGGAGACTCAGCCCAGTCATCCAATTTTAATAAGTTGTTGCCATTTTGAATCATTTAATAGGCATGTCTAATTTTAAATAATTAAAATTTATTTATACGTAATTATACATGAGGCTTGGAGTTAGTAATTTAAACATGATGAACCATTTAATAAGTTTGGGTGATTGGGTCTCTCATTCCTGCGTCCGTCATCTTTGGTTTAAGGGATGTATTCCTAATGACTCTGTTTGTGCGTGGATGGGTCTAAAGGCATGTTTAAAAACAAGAGATTTCCCCAATCAACGAAAAATCCTTTGTGACACATGTTGTGTTCTTTGTGAGAGCACTTGGGAAGATTTGGTTAAACTTGTTAGACAAGGTAGGTCTTCAACCTGTTGCATGTTTGTCCATTCATGAGATGCTAGAGTCTACCATCACAGGGCTAGATGGCAATTGTAAGGGCCTACAAACTCTTGGAAAATTGCTTTTCCCAGCACTCGTGTAGCATGTATGGAGAGAGTGGAATGGTCGCATTTTCATGAGCACTTCTTGCACTGATGCTCAGGTCTTTCATCAAATTATTTTGTCAGTTGCGGAGCCGTATTATTTTTCTCAATTTGGATCTCCCAATTGTTGTGTCAAGTCATTGAAATATTGCTCCTCCTCATCCTTCTCCATCTCCTATACAACCGGTGCATGATCGACCCAATTGGTGTGTCTCCATTTTTCTTTGTCACCCATTTGTTATTAAAGTTGTTTGGGATGATTTAGGAAAGCTTATGAAAACAGCTTTGTCTAGTGGTTCAAATTACTATGGGGCTGTGTTGAGTTTATTGGGGCTAATTCTTAATCATGTTCGTCCAGTGTATTTAGAAATGGATGGGTCTTTGCTGAGAATCCTTCAAATCCTATTTTTTAAATAGGGAGACCGCTTTTAGGCCCGTAGGGTGGTGGCATCAATACATGAAATTCAGGATATACGTTCTGGTCTTATTACAAGCTCTACAATTAAATTGAGTAGGAAATTAAAGAGACTTGATCTAGGACCTACTCAATTCGTAGTAAATAAGTCGGAAGGGCTATGTAATCATTAAGTTGTGCTTGACCCAGGCTGTGGGTTCTTTAGTCCTTGTTTGGGATTTTTCTTTGCTTGTGATGCTTGCCTTCCTTGAGAGGTGGGCTATTGCTTTGTATTGTGTTTTTTGTGCTTTTTTCAATAAAAGACTAAGCTTACATTTCAAAAAAAAAATATATATATATATCTTTATATATATAATTGTATATCTTTATATATGATAAACACCATTCATTCCCTCACATGTGTGAGAGGAATACACAAACTTCCATTTCTCTATATGATATCAGAGCTTAGCAAGAGGACTTCACCTTCTCAACATAGAGCATTTTCTCTATCCACACTATCTCCTCCATAACCCTTTCCAAATAGTCCAAGCACATTCAAACGAGCATCACACCTAATGTTAACAAGTGCCCATCTATTCTTCATCCATGTGAAAAGAGCCCACTGACTAAAGCCAAGTGTCATCTCCAAATTATCTCTCAGGCCTATTCTTCATTCACGTTAGAATCTTATCGTGGGACTCATCTTACCAAATACAATGTCTTCATCTTCCTCAACTCAGAAATATCCCTATCTGTCTACTCTTAATGTGGGGAGTTTTGTTTCGCTCAAACTGACTCAGACAAATCATCTTTTGTGGGAAACACAAGTCTTATCTTTGATTAAGAGCCAATAACTGCTTGGTTTCATCACTGGAGAAATACTGGCACCAGATCATGAGATGGACTCGTTCGACGGAAGCGGTAAGATCCTGAATCCAGGCGCTGATCGACTGGTGAAAGCTTGGATCACTGGAACTCTTTTAAAAGAAGTTCTAGGACTTGCAGTAGGATTGAAGACTACAGCAGATGTGTGGCATGCTCTAGCTGAAGCCTTCTCGTAGAGCTCGCAAGCCCAAGAGTTCGAGTTGCTCTCAAAACTTCAATACTTGAAGAAGGGTACGTCTTCCTTATCTGAGTACCAGCCGATTTGGTAATTTTACATATAAAATAGAGTGTTCTAGTAAAGCATCAAATCAAAAGAGAATAAAACATAATGAGGTTATGATCTTCTTTTATTTTTAGTTGTTTGATATGGAATCTTTTATACTTTTTGTATAGAAAAGTTAACCTTTTTTGTCTTTAGTAGAGAAAGGATGTTGTTTTTTTTCTTTTTTTTTCTTTTTTTTAAAAGATAGAGGGAATTTTGAATCAAAGTACTATTGATTTGACTTCTTCTCTGAAAAATGGAGGCTTTACTTAACTTTTACTAATCCAGTAAAGTCCAAAGATTTTAAATCTATTTGTGATTGGTTAAATGCAATTGAAAAGCTCCTGTCTGATAAAAAAAAGGTTTTCTGGCTTCTGAGTGGACTTGGACCAAAATATGAGTCCTTCGCCGCAACATTGTTAAAACCCCCAGTCCCTTCTTATGCTGAATTGGTTCCCTTGCTTCAAAGCCATGAATTGAGAAGCAAACAACATCAAATTGATTCAACCGATCACTCTATGGCTTTCATTGCTCAACGATCTAGTGGTGGTAACAAATATGTAGATAAAAAAGGTGGGGGCCAAGTTTTTACATCAAAAGGGTAATGTTTTCCTCAATCTGGACAAGGAACTCAGTCCCAAAGAGAGGACAATACACTGGACAAGCAACAAAGAAAGTTTCCACAACAAAACAAATATACGAAGGGAACGTTGTGGTATGTCAGAATAGTAAGAAGAGAGGGCATAGTGCTCTCAAATGCTAGCATAGTTTCAACAACAATTTCCAAGCAGAGGATATCCCACAAGCCTTGGTTGTAATGCAAACGATTGACCCTCAAGATGTTGAGTGGTTCCCAGATACTGGTGCAATTGCTCACATCACTGCAGATGCAAGTAAACTCACTAATTTGATACCTTACCAAGTGTTTGATTCTGTTATCGTTGGGAATGGGCACAAATTGCACAATTCTCATATTGGAGAAGGCAAAATAAAAAGTAGTGGAACTACCATACCTCTGAGAAATGTGCTATTGGTGCCCAACATTAAAAAAAAAAGTTTACTATCAGTTTCTCACCTTACTAGTGATTATCCTTGCTTTTTTTAATTCAATGATGATGGATTCTTAATTAAGGACTCAAAAGACAAGTCAGATTCTAGCATCAGGGAGTAAGTAGGGAGGTCTTTTATGCATTTGATGCACCAAAAGTTGAAGCGTGCTTCTCAAAACGTTTTCAGACTGCAGATGAGGATGTATGGCACAGACGACTCAATCTCCCACAGGCAAAAGTGTTGCAGTATCTTTGTTTAAATGATTTGATTTTAGTTAATAAAAAATGACATGGTTTATGTATGAGCTATCAGCTAAGTAAGAGTTTTAAACTTCCTTTTTATTCATCAAATAATCGGTCAAATGAGCCGTTAAATAAGATGCACTGTGATTTATGGGGGCCAACCCCTATTACATACGTATAAGGATTTCAGCATTATGTAGTGTTTATTGATGATTTCTCTCAGTATTGTTGGTTCTATACACTAAAAAGGAATTCATGTTTTTTTTCAGATAATTTGTTATGTTTCAAAAGATGGTGGGAAATCAACTTGGTATAAAAAATCAAGATCTTTCAGTCAAATAATGGTGGGTTTTTTTTTTTAAAAGAAAGGAATTTATAGATCATTTACTTGATTGTGGTATAGTTCATCAACTGTCATGTCCAGGGACACCGGATCAACATGGCATTGCAGAACGTAAGGATAGACATGTGGTAGAACTCGCACTGGCTATGTTTTACCAGGCTTTGGTGCCAAAAACACCTTTGGGTTGAAGCATTTTCAATTGCAACTTTCTTATTAACAGGTTACCATCAACTTCATTGGGTATGCATCGTCCGTATACTATTTTATTTAAAGAAGAAGCCTGTGTATTCCATTATTAGAACTTCTGGATCACGTTGTTATCCCTACCTTAGAAATTATGCAACAAATAAGTTTGATCCCATATCATTGCCAGAGTGTTTTTATGGGATACAATGACAAACACAAAGGATATAGGTGCCTTAATCAATCATCAGGAATAATCTGTATTTCGCGCCAAGTGGTTTTCGAATGAAAATAATTTTCCATGTGCTCCGTGTTATGACTCACATAATGATGCACAAGGGTAGGGGGAGCTCTCCATTTTTCATGAATGGGACAATCCATGTGAGGAAGACCAGTCTTCACCACATGATCTGCAACAATATAACGTGCAAGGCTCTTTAATGAAGCATCGGTTCAACCCCATGATGAGGTCATTACAATCCCTACACCTCATCAAAATCACATTGAGCCCATCATTCCACAAACTTCTCTTGATGATGCAATAGAGGAACTAGTTCACGACTTGGTTGACCATGTCACTGTGGACCCATCTCTACATGAGAGAACATCTCAACATCAGAATTCTTCCATGCCATTGCGTTCACATCCACCATCCCACACCATGACAAACAGAAGTAAAGTTGGCGTGTCTAAGCCTAATCCTAAATATGCTCATTTAGCTACAACTATCATTCCTACTGAGCCCAAAAGTATAAAAGGGCTTTGAAGCATTCTGGTTGGAAAGCGGCCATACTGGAGGAGATGAAAACCTTAGTAGAAAATGAAACTTGGGTCTTAGTTCCCAAGACTCCATACATGAATGTGGTTGGTTGCCGTTGGGTCTTCAAAACTAAGCTTTGTTCTGATGATAGTTTGAAATGTTTAAAGGCAAGACTTGTGGCAAAAGGCTTCTCTAAGACGTTTAGCCATGTCATAAAACCAGGCACCATTCGAACGGTTCTCACTATTGCAATCATCAAAGGATGGATTCGTCAACTAGATGTAAAGAATGCTTTTCTACATTTTATCTTCAAGGTCTAATATATATGGAGCAGCCATCAGGCTTCACAGATCCAAATCAACCCACACGTGTGTCAACTTAAACGAGCCTTATATGGGCTTAAACAAGCGTCTAGGGCTTGGTTTGATAGATCAAGCTCATTTCTAATTGGGTATGACTTTTACTGTAGTGTGGTAGATCCATCTCTTTTTGTCTACGGACTTGGCCATCACACCATCATTCGATCTTCTATTATATGTTGACGATATTATTTTAACTGATGATACTCAGTCTCTTCTTGATGATTTGATTCTAACTTTGGGAAGCACCTTTTCTATGAAGGATTTGGGACCACTACACTTCTTTCTTGGAATAGAGATTCATTGTACTCCAAAGGGCCTATTTTTATCTCAGTCTAAATATGTTTATGATTTGCTTAGTAATGCTCACATGCAATCATGCAAGCCACTTGCTACGCCAATGGCAACGAAATCAATAGTCATGAAAGGTGCCAATGACCCATATCAAAAATCAAAGAATATCGAAGTATTGTTGGTTCATTACAATACTTAACCATGACGCGGCCAGATTTTTCTTATGCTGTAAATACCATTTGCTAATTTATACATAACCCAACAGTTGGTCTTTTTCAAATGGCGAAGCGTATTCTACGATATGTCAGCGGTGCTCTTCATCTTGGTAAAAGAATCCTTAGTAAAAGCACTATCGATCTGGATGGTTTATCTCCCCAAAGTTAACTTTGACCAACTCATTCATTCCAACTTTCATATATTTGTAAGAGATTTGGATGAAAGATCTCCACTGGTATAGGCTGGTTTCTCACAATCGCATGGGGCATTTGGTTTAGAAGAAGCTCGTGCATTCATAATGGCAGGCCCATGGAACCAAGCTTGGTTGTAGAGATTACTCTAATGTTGGTACAAGATTACAAGTCAGTAAAAAAGTTACAATTTTGGTTTACGCAGAGAAAATATTTTAAAGTGGAAGCATCCTCCCATTGGTGTACTAAAAATTAATGTCGATGATGCTCTATTTTCTGATATAAAGAAATCTGGTGTTGGAGCTATCTTATGCGATGAGGAGGGTAACGTGATTCTGGCCATGAGTAAGATAGAGAATGATAGATGAGGCGGAGGATATTGAATCTCTAGCTGCCTTGCGTGGGTTGCAGATGGTATTTCACATGGAGGTAGACGCTAGTATCTTTAAAAGTGATTCATTAAAGGTAGTTGAAGCATTAAAATCTCATACTCCAAACTTATCAAGACAGGGCAATATGATTGACGAGATCACTGATCTTTTGAAACTTTTCGCTAGTTATGAAGTGACTCATGTGGTAAGGGAGGGAAATGAAGCGGCTCATAAACTTACTAGACACACCAAATTTGTAGAGGACATAAGGGTATGATGGGATCAAGTGCCGGATTTTATTAGACAACAAGTTCATGTCGATTCTCTGATGTAATCTGTTTTCCCTTTGCAATGAAGGTGTTTTTCTATAAATAAATAAATAAAAACACTATCTATCTCTTTGCCTTTTCGAATGTTGATTGGGTTGGATGTCAGACCACTAGATGCTCTACCACTAGGTACCGCACATTTTTGGGCTCCAGCTACATCTTATGAAGTGCCAAGAAACAACCCACTATAGCTCGATCTAGTGCAAAGGCCGAATATCATGCAATGACATCTGCAATTGCTGAGCTCACTTGGCTCTCCTTCATTCGCCCTTCATCCTCCATGATATTGGCATTGCCCAATATAGACCTTCCACGTTATTTTGTGACAATTTGGTAGCCTTATACATGACGGTGAACTCAGTGTTCCACTCCCGCACCAAACATCGAAATAGATTATCATTTTGTCCATGAGAAGTTGGCTATTGGGTCTCTTATCATCAGATATGTATCCGCTACACAACAGCTTGCAAATATCTCTACCAAACCATTGTCTCGAGATGTCTTCCGTGATTTGTGCACCAAACTGGGCGTGTGGCCAAGATATGTATCCCCTACACAACAACTTGCAAATATCTTTACCAAACCATTGTCTCGAGATGTCTTCCATGATTTGTGCACCAAATTGGGCGTGTGGCCAAGCCCCCAATCTAGTTTGAGGGGGAGTATAAAAGAAAATGGTCCAGTCATAAAATTGGATGGTTCAGATATAAGCAAAAATCAAGAAAGTGATTAAGTTGAAAATTGATGAAGAATATCAATTACATGCCCAAATCCAAGGAGTGATTGACTTGATGAATATAACAGTTACTCAAAATTCTCTCAATCATTGATGGACTTGATGGAGAAATCAATTACTCAAAATCCTTTAAATCTTTGACTGGTGTAAATTGATACCCCTTTATTCTCTCAATTTAATTTTCAATTTATTATAGAATTTCCTGAAGTGGACAACTCTACCATGTAAATACAATTGTATATCTTTATATATGATAAACACCATTCATTCCCTTACATGTGTGAGGGGAATACACAAACTTCCATTTCTCTATATCTTGCACATACAACTTCATTAATTTGAATTGATTATTATGAATGTAGGTAAATAAATGTACATTTTATATTTTGTAAGTAATGGATTAATTTCTAAGGAAAATGCTCCTATGAGAGATATATCTCACCTTAAATGAGAGATTGGGTGGGGGCCCTCACATCCATATCCAATGCTAACAACTTAAATGTGAGGGTCCCCCACCCTTATCTCTCATATAAGATGAGAGATATCTCTCATAGGAGCATCTCCTTATTTTTAAATATTTTTAAAATTATTTAAAAGAAACATGATTCTCTTATCCGAGTCAATTTTTTTGCATTGGATGAGTCGAGTCCGAGTCAGGAGTTTTTAAACCTTGGGTATTATCAATCCGTATTATCCACTGATGGTCTCATCTTGGTTGATCATGTTAACACTCTTTCATTATAAGGTATATGCATGTCTCCCTTTTTTTTTCTAACCTGACCCACCTACGATCCATTTAAGCCTGAATTCTAGGCCGAGTAACCATATCTCCACTTGGGCCCAACCCAAATTGCTCCTTTACTGATGAGGGTGGACCATAACTTTTTTCTTTTCAATCATTTGACCAATTGAGATTTTGCATGTTGGATACCGACGCATCCAAAGGAGCTGGTTTTCAACTGTTTGTAAACCCAAATATCTTAATCATCAATTAGACGACAATTACGTATAATTACAAGGAGAAAAGCAACAGTTTCACCAACCAATTATATAATAAAAACCACTACATATATAGCCTTGAATCCTTCAAAGTAGTCTCAAAACAAGGAGAAAGAATTGCAAAAGTGCCAATAACATTGACTGTGATTGCCTTTAAAAATGAATAATAACTGGCTTAGAACTAAATGTCTCCTGACCTTGCTTGAATGATGCTAAAACCATAAAATCTATATTACTAAAACCATAGAATCTTATCCAATTATTCAAATTCAAACTCAAGTCCAACTCCAAACTCAATAGGTTTGAATTCAAATTCGAATTAAGAGGCAAATTCAATTTCAATTTCAAAATTGAAAGAGGGAGAGGAATACTGATATAGTTTGTGGTGAGGCATCTACTCTCACAGAAACAACAATGGATCAATTTTGGTTGTAGTTTTATGGTTTGGGCTTGGTAAGTGTAAGGATGCAAACAGAGTATCTGATTATCCGAAGGTTTTGAACCATAAAAAAAATCAAGTTTGGAACATATTTTAAGTTTCAATTCATAAATTGGTTTAAGTTTAGAACCCAATTTAGGTTCCAATTGACAAACGATCCAATTTCTAATCTATATAGGTTCCGACCTGGCATACGAGTCTCTACTGTTGCAAGTTGTAGCTCAAAATCAACTTGGGACAGTTATTTTTATCTTTAATTTTGAAGGTAATAGACTTGATACAATATTATAAGTTGAATAATATCCTTATTTTGAATAAACAAATAATAAAAATAAAAATAATTAGCCGATTTTGGAACCAGATTCCAATCCTCTAGTGAGAACCAGATACGTTTCGAGAAAGAATCAACAACCAATAAGACTACATCACTAGATAAGTGTGAACATTTAGGATGGGGAAAGAGAGAGAGAGAGAAAGAGGACAGGGTCCCATGACAAAATCCTATCTTGCATGCTGCTTCTCTTTCATTCTCACCAAAGATCTTTGGATCTTCATATCTAACATTTATTAAGATGGATCAAGACATCATTAGCTCGACCAAGCTTTTCAAGATAACCAGAATTTGACCAACACATCATCCTCTATGCCGCTTGACTTTGTTCTTTCTTTTTCTGCTTTAGCTTCCCCCAGCAATTCGTCCACATAAAGGTGTCTGGACTTTTGGGTTGCACCTCTGCAAATCTTATTAAGAATACCTGACTTTGAGCTTGTTTTTGGGTGGTACACTTACAATAACCATGAGCTGTAAAGGTACCATCTTTGCTTTTAGCGTTTGATTTAAATCACTATGCTAGAACCTAGCAGTCAAGAGCAGTGCCTTTTATTGAAAGTAGGCCTCGCCATGTTTTTAAAACAAGTGGCAAAACCTATCTTATCCATTTTGCGTCAGGGGAAGGGAAGGAAAAGATAAGATGCTCAAGACAGAGAAAATGAGGTGTCTGCCTCTCCCAGTTATTTTATCTGCCCAGATTTTCTTGTGTCCCTATGTGATACTAACAAGCAAATTCAAAGATCAACCTGTAACTCTTGAAAAAAAAAAAGGATCCTATCACTTTGAAATTGAACTATTAATTCCGAAAATGAGCAAGAGTTAAAAAAGCTATGGCTAACTATGTCTTATGTTTGAAACTTGCCTCAAATTTATCCCGTGTGCATTTGCATGAGTTTACTTTCTTTAGTAAATTCAATTAAAAAAATAGATATAAATATATAAGAACAGCAAACACGAGAAATTAAGAGCCGGTTTGGCATCGTTCTCGTGTTGTTTTCAATTTTGTGCTCGGATCAGGTTGTGCCGAGACTAGACTATACTATGTAGTATGCATAACTTGTTTGCTAACATTATATTAAATTACTCTACTGAGAGTACGCTGTGTGGAACTTTTTTGGTAACATTATAAAAGTTTTGTTCTAAGGAGCGGACATAGGATTTATAATGTGGGACTCACCTTTTATTATTTGCGGCACTTTATTATTATCGTACATGGGACCCAATTATAGAAATTACAATGTAGTACCTACCTTTAAAAATTAGAACATGAAACCTAGGGTTACAAACGAGACGGTTTCAGATCGAAACCATAGTGGACTTGGACCCGTTCCTAAATAACGGTTCCGAATCCGGTTTTAACTTGGAACCTGTTTTGTTGATTCCAGACCCGGTTTCGATAGGAAAACCCGGATCCGATTCCGAAACCGGGTCCACCTAGAGGACTGGAATCTAGTTCCAAAATATATTTTAATTTCTCTTTATTCTTCATTTTTCTTAAAATAAGCATATCATTCAACTTATAATGGTACATCAAATCTACTACCTCTAATATTATACATAAAAATATAAAAAAATGATTTTAAGGTAAAATTTGCAATATCAAAGGCTCATATGCGAGGTACCGGGTCCATAGGTCGGAACTTATATGGACTCGGAACCAGACCCGTTTATCAATCAGAACCTAAATTGGGTTTCAGACCTATACCCATTTATGAATTGGAACCTAAAACAGGTTCTAGACCTGGTTTTTTTTGGGTCGGAACTTCTAGGTAATCGAAGAATTGGACAATTGTTTGCAACTTTAATGGAACCCATATTTATAGGATTTACAACGTGGGCTCACCTTTATAAAAATTATAATATGGGGTCACACTTTTGTAAATATAAATATGGGACCCAGCTTTAGAAATTAAAACATGGTAACATATTTAGAAATTAGAATATGGGGCCCGCATTCATAGGATTTACAATATAGGTCAACCCTTAGTGATGGTGACCATACAACCCACGTTTATGAATTACAAAGTGGATTCATATTTTTTGTTATTGCGGATACATGACCCACATTTAAAATTACAATGTGGTGCCTCGCCTTTAGAAATTAGAACATGGGGGTAGCGCATTCATAGGATTTACAATGTGGGCCCATATTTATAGGAATTACAATGTGGGTCCATCTTTTTTGTTAATTGTGAACACGGGACCCACCTTTAAAAAATCACAATGTAGTATCCATCTTTAGAAATCCGAATACTGGGCTACATTCATAGGATTTACAATGTGGGCCTACATACATAGGATTTACAATGTGGCTTCACCTTTTGTAATTGTGACCATATCACCCACCTTTAAGGATTATAAAGTGGGCCCACATTTTATAAGATTGTGGACACGGGACTAACCTTTAGAAATTATAACGCGATGCCCACCTTTATAAATTATAAGATAGGGTCCGCATTCATAGGATTTATAATGTGGTCTCACCTTTATAATTTTATAATAAGTAGGGTTGCCTTTTTCTGAAGATTGTGAACATGGGCATACCTTTAGGATAAGTGAGAGGATTTATAGTATTTAAATGACATTCTTAAAAATGTAAGAGATAAGTAAGAAACAATCTTTAAAAGGTAAGAGATAAATAAGAAACAATATTTAAAAGGTAAGAGATAAGTAAGAAACAACTGTGCCAGCGAGTTGTTTCTTAAAAAAATTAAAGCTTTTTCGTTCAAACTTTCTTATATGCCAGCAAATTAAGATTTTCCAAATACCAAACATATTTTCCACAAGTGATAGATCTTTGAATATGGCTAATTAAAGCAGGTTTCAATCAATGCACTGTTGTTTTCATGTGAAATACAAGTATTCATTTACAAGTGTCTGACCGAAGAACAAAAGTGTAGTTAGGCATCTTATCCAAGCCATTCTTACACCCGATCTAAGATCTAGATCGTTCATTTTGCATTTCTTTGTCAAATCACGGGCTTGTATGGCAACTCTACTAATATAGTCAAGTAAAGTAAAGCTCCCATTTCTATAAAAAAAGAAGTCATATTATAAGTACTTTAATTCAAATTTCCCACCATATTTTAAATAAAAAAAAAGTAAAAAAGCAACCCCCTTTCTCTACTAAAAGACAAAAAAAATTAAAAAAATCCCCTTTTCGATACAAAAGGTCAAAAATATTTCATAACAAACAACTAAAAATAAAATACCATCATAACCCACTTATATTTTATTCTTTTTTCAAAATTATCTTTACTTCACTCAACTCCATTTGTAAAGCCAGTGGCGGGAAATTTAAATTAAAGTGATTTTGATGTAACTTTTTTTTGAGAAATGGGGCATATACGTTACTTGACTCTATTAGGAGAGTTGCCAAACAAGTCAAGACAAAAAAATTATACTTTTCTAAACAAAAAGTAAAAGAGATTCCATACCAAACAATTAAAAACAAAATACGATCATAACCCCATTATAATTTATTATCTCTTGATTTGATACTTTATTACACTTTATTTTACATGTAAGTTGCCTTTGTTGAGTTTTAATGGAGATCCTTCTGTTGGACCAATTTTTTTATTGTCCGAAAGTGGTATTGAGAAATGGTGGGCCGGCGATCATCATCATCATCAATTCTTATCAATCTAGGGCAAGTGAGAAAAAGTTGGTTGCATCTTATGGAGCCTACTGTAGTGTGAAATTGGTGACCAGATTCCCAGTACAAAGGAGTTGGGACATTGTCCTTGTAAAAACACAGGAAAAACTTTGTTAAGGGTTTTTGAATTTTTCTTGAAAAATGGGAGGGAATATGGTTGACCAGAGGTGGGGAATGAACCATGATGAGTTAAGACCCTGTTAAATGTGCCCACGTGTGGAGATAAGATGGTCATGTGAGCACATTTGTGCTTGATTCTGTAAAAAAATGAAGCTTCACAGGGACAGCGCATGGATTGTCTGTGGGGCCTACTGCCCACAACAGAGGGATCATGTACCAAAAACAAATGAAAAAATAAAATAAAAATCACATCTAATCAGTCCTGCCATCTGATCAAAGGTCATGTGATGGAGGATTATTACATCTCAGCAAAGCTTCTACTTTGATAGGTAACCCTTACATTGGAGAGCTAAAATTGTCCAATAAACTTGATTTTATGAGAACTATTTCATAAATTATTTTTCTTATTGGATGGGCTAGTAGGTCCCAAGTAAATCCATGAAGTATCAAATCATAATGTCTGATTTTTGTTAGATTATTATTTGATATATCACTTTTGTTTCAAAGTTGGTGGGCCATTGGGCCCTACGTTAAATAAAACAAATATTAAGCATGTTTATGAACATGTGAGGAATATGTAGATTTGGGAATTCCTCGAAACATTTGGAATAGGGATTCCGATTTCGATATTGATGTATATCGATGCATATAGCTATCAAAGCTTGGGTTTAGCGCATAGATCTGCAAGAGTGATGATTCTCGAATTCTTTGAGAGGAGGTCGGAGTTGAAAAACCTAAAAAGCGGAAATTTTCATTAGCCCGAATTCTCAGGACTTTACCATTGCAAATTGATGCAGTATGGATTAGGCCCACGTCAACCAGGCCAATCCATTGATCAAATGGTCAATAGGGTAAATTGGATTCGACCCACAAGCCCAATTAGACCCATTGTTAATGTGCAGTTCTAATTCTACCTTATTCTAATTTTTGTTATTAGTTGAATCGAATTGCTATTTCCTATTTGGATTCCCTATTATAATTTTACTTCTTAATATTAGAAAGGTTTAGATGGTAAAGAAGAGGGCAGATGAATCATTCTCCTCTATATATAGATGATTCCTCATTGTCATTGCTCATATTTATTACTAACAATTAAAGATTTTTGAGCATTTTCTTTTACTATAGTGTTTTTCATTATCGAGAGTGTACCATAATTTAATTAATACTTTGAAAGATTGATCTATTTTCTCTGCTGTGAGTTAGTCTGACTTTAGGGTAAGCAAAAACCTAAACCCTATAGAGAGGATTTGATATTTTGAATGCCAAGCATCACCTAAAAACTCTTTTTGCCAATGAAAAGGTTGAGGGAGAGACTGGGGGATTTCCTTTTGCATATTTGGTCTGTAGCGGTTGGGCGGGTTTGGCAGTGAACTTATTTTTGGCACTTCCCTCCTCCTCCTTTGCCTTTTCCCTCCCTTCTTCTCTACACCCTACCTCCCTCTATTTTACTCTCTTTCTGACTCAGAACCCTCTCAAAGGCGCCATTTCTTCTTCAAACACAAACACTGTAAGCTTTCTCTCCCTACATTTCTTCTCTCTCTTCATCTGCTTCTTTCCTCAAGTTGCATTTCTGGCTCTAGGGTTTTCTGATTTGAGCCATGTTTGAGTGGACCCTTCCTTACTCGTTCCTCCTCCTCCTCCTCCTTCTTCTTTTTCAGTGGTTCTTTGTCTGTGTGCCTTTATTTTCTTCTCTTCTTTCAAACATGGAATGGTATTTGATCATTTGTTTTTTCTCTCTCTCTCTATTTCTCTCTCTTGTGTGTGCATCTTAGATTTTTTTTTTCTGGGCTTGTTTTGATTTATGCTATGGGTTTTTTTTTTTTTTTTTTGGTTGAAACTAGGGTTTTGGTTTTGATGCTAGATGGAGAGAAATGGGTTGGCCTGATTTAGGGTTTTCTTTGTTATACTCTATGGGTTTTGTTTTTATTGGGTTTGTCGAGGTTCACGCAGTGATTAGATTTTCCACGTGCAACTGGTTTTTTGATTTTTCGTTTTCTTGGTTGCATGGTTAAGATTCTGCATGTGTTTTTTCCCCTTCTTTGTGAGGGTCATTGCAGTAAAAGTCTCGGGTGTCATGTGTGATAATGCAGTTGAGATCTGCGAGCGGCCACTTTGTGTAATATTGACTTAGGTTAGGTCTGTATCCAGTGTGACCCTCACAGGCTGGCTAATGACCTTTTTTTATTGTTATTATTTTTTATTTTTTTATGTTGCGCCATTGTGAAAGTATAGGAAGTTAGATTTTTTTTCATTGTTGGTTGTGCTGAATAATGTAAAAAAAAAAAAAAAAAAAAACTTTGGTCTTTGCCCATTTTGTTGTTCATTTGTTGAGGGATAATGACTGCTCTTATATCCGACAATTGCCCCAAAACCGTAAAAATAAACATAATTCCCAAAGAGGTGTTTGTACAGGAAAGGACGCTCTAAAAGTAACCATCTTACCCTTAATTTTGTGCGATATCCTGTGGCTGTAGGATATCTTACAAATCTAGAAATTCCTCACCCTCTTCATTTCTTCCGAGGATTTTGTTGCTTTTCGATATATGGAGAAAAAACAACTGCATTAAAAATCCTTTTTGCCGTGGTTCATCTTCTTTGATTCTCTTATAGTTTTCCTTCCCTTTTCTTCTTACCATCTTGCTTCTGATATGACAGGAAGACATCCTTCGAGTCCATTATCCTTTGTCATTCTTTGTAACTTCTTTTAAAGAGAAGCTAGTGATCTTCAGTGGCTTAGGGTTACAGAGAAGATAGGGCCCACATACCTCTTGTGATTATTGAAATGGATGAACTCTGGATGATAGGAAAATATAGTAAGAGCCCAAACCTTTTTTTTTTTTTTTTGTTTGTTTTTGAATGGTAAGAGCCCTAACCTATGAATCCACAATTAGAAATGATGAAGATAAAACAAAGTTCTGAATTCATGGTGAATGTGCTTTGGGTTTGGGAGGAAGGGGGAATTGTGCGATATCCTACGGCTGTAGCTGTAGGATATGGCATGGTTTGCTATCCCACTTATCTAGGATATTGCACCATGAGAGATCCTACAGACCTAGGATATCGCAAGCTTAAGGGTAAAATCATAATTTTTAGAGCATCATTTCTTGTACGAACAGCTCTGCAGGAATTATGTATTTGTGATCCGTTTTGGAGCAATTGTTAGCTAAAAGGGCAGCAGTACAATCATTATCCCATTTGTTAAAGATGTTCTTATACTGGAGTTTAGTTAAGCAGCCAAGTTTCCCTTATAGATATCCAGCATTTTGGGGTGCTCTCTTTGTGAATCTTATTCATGCACATGCCTACACAACTTATGTTCTTGGGTGCTGATCCTAAAATAGCAGGTTTTGATGTCTTAGCTGTGTTGAATTTTGAGGGTTATATATATATTGGGGGGGGGGGGGTATTTTCTACATTTTTTAGTGAGTAGTTTTAGAGTGGAACTGTTTTATCTGCCCCAAACTGATGGGATAAGGCTCTTATGGTAATGCTAATGCCTTTTTTATAGTTTTATTTATGTTATTGTTTCCCTTTTAGACTTTGAGTTAAGTAACTTTATTCTCACTGTTAACTTACATCATCATCAAAGCATTGTCCCATCTATTTGGAGTGCAGTTTGTGAGTTCAGCTGTAATGCAAAGTGCAAACCCTATGTGATTCCATCTTCTTTCTAACTTACTTTCTGGCCTTTATTTGCCCCTTCCCCCAGTTCTTTGAATTTATTATGCTTTGACATTTTGTGGGGGTGGTATTTTTAATATTCTATTATTTTGATACTGATATCTAACTCATATCAGCTAACATCTTTTCTTTATCTTTTTTATTGGGGCCACCATTGATTTCTCTAATGCATTCATATTCCTATTCTTATCCTTTCTTATAAATTCACTTATTCATCATAGTACGCACATCTCTGTTGCATGAACTTTAGCCTATAGATGTGTTTTAGCAATCAACTTGCACGCTTGATTTCCATCATCAAAGCCTTGTCCCAACTATGTTGTAGGGCTGTCAATCGTGTCGTGTTAACGAATTCGGGTTACAGGTTAACGAATTCGTATTAAAATCACCTCAACCTGTACACGTTCCGTTAATTTAACAGGTCAAAAAATCCAACCCGAACACGACCCGTTAATTTAACGGGTTACACGACCCAACCTGTTAACTCGTTGAGTAATTAAGTTATTTCAAAAATTAAAAGAAAATCCATACGAAAATATATAAGGAGAAAATTTTTTAAGGCACACAAAATTGTAAGTGAGGATCTTAAGTGGATCCCACCTAAAATCCCACTATAAAATAATAAATTTCAATTTCTTCTTTATGAATTTAAATTAATTCTAGCTACACTTAGGGACCAAAAAAAAATTAACGGGTCAAGCGTGTTGTTAACGGGTTACTGGTTCAATTCGTACACGATCCGTTAACTTAACGTGTTAACGGGTTTGACCCGTTAACGACCCGAACCCATTAAGAGCCCACCCGAACCCGTTAATATTGTGTGGGTTCGTGTCGTTTTAACGGGCCGTGTGGCATTTTGACAGCCCTACTATGTTGGATCGGCTACATGAATTTTGTTTCTTCATTGTAGTATGTCCTGGGCTAAATCCTTGGACATGTTGTATTTCTTTAGATCTATCATGGCTACTTCCATCCATGTCCTTGTTGGCCTACCCTTTTTCCTTGAGGAGTCATCAATCTTGCATAGAAAAACTTTTTTTCTCACCGACGTTGTTGCCGGTCAGCTTTGGATGTGTCTTGAATGTGCTTGTTTTTTGGTTTTATCTTTCCCAGCTTTACATAACATCCATCACAATAATTTCGTCTCTGCTATACTCATTTTTTACATGTATAATTTTTTGATTAGCCAGCATTTTGCTCCATGGGCTATAGTTGGACTAATCATTATATTGTAGTATTTTTTGTTCAGTCTTGTTGGTATGTGTCAATTACAAGCACTCCAAAAGCAAGTCTCCACTTCAACCATGCAGCTCTCATCTTATTTTCAACATTCTCTTCAATCTTTCCATCTTTTCTAATTGTAGAGCCATGATATCGGAAGGCCTGTAGGGATTATAGTCCGTCCCAAAGGGCTGGGACACCCTCCGTTATAAAAAAAGGTATCGGAAGAAATCTTTTTGTGGTTTCTCTCAAGCTTCAATTTTCGTAGGAGTTATATCTCTCTCTCCTTTTTTTTTTTTTTTTGAAAAGGGGGAATTATATCTCTTTGAACATCCTCACCGAAGTTACAATTCATGTCTTATTTTAAAGCCCTTGGACTCGAAAATCTCCTGTCATCCATCAAGTTTTTCATCTATGCCAATCTCTTGATTCATCTACCCAACACTATATCATCTATAAACAAAATGCACTAAGGTATTTCCTCTTGAATATGAGTGGTTAACTCCGTCGTAATTAGTTCAAAGAGATAAGTTCTCAAAGCTGACCCTTGATGCAAAGATATGGTTAGTGGTGTAAAAAAACAACAACAACCGTCAAACCGTCTGAATCGAACTGAACCAATGGTTAATAACCGTGTTTCACGGTTTCGGTTTTAGTTACGATTATTAAAATCGGAAAAACGTGCTATACAGTTCGATTTCAATTTTCAGTCTCGACTCACGGTTGTTAACCGAATGTTAACCGAATCAAACTGTAAAACACGAATCGGTTGACTGTTTTCCCAAAACACATGGTTAACCGATCCGTTACACCCCAATTTTAAAGAACAAAGAAGAAGAAAGGGGGTATTGTGTAATTTTATAACTTAAATAACCCATTTTAACTTTTGAGCCCTAATCGTTGGAACAAAAAATGAAAGAAGGAAAAGTGAAGGATCAATGATGTGTTTGCTGGAAAAATGCACTTTATTATTTCATTTGTCTATGTGAACATATAAATGCTATTTTAGTATTTTAGAATGGGAAATGCTCATGTGAGAGACACTCTCACCAAGTTGGTGAGAGATGGTGGGGGGCCCTCACATAAATATTTGGGGTCCTTGCATTTAAGTTGATGAGAGTGGATATTTATGTGAGGGCCCCCACCCATCTCTCACCAACTTGGTGAGAGTGTCTCTCACATGAGCACTTCCCTTTTAGAATTAAGTAATTTGTTATCTAGGATAGTTGGTTTTGGTTTTTGAACACGTACTTTTCATTTTGACAAAAAAAAAACATGTATTTTAAGTGACAATTAACCGTAATTGTACCGTCTAATACGGCATATTAACTGTGGTTTGGTTTTTTAACCTTGTTTTAGGGTACGGTTACGGTTTTTAAAAATTGAAAACCGTAAAATACGGTTCAGTTATCGGTTTTCCCAAAACACATGCTTAACTGAATCATTACACCCCCTATAGTGACTGGAAACTCACTTGTCTCTCCATAGGTAGTTCTTACACCCATTATTAGTTTATCACATATGTTTTTAATGACATTAATATAATCTGTTAGGACTTAGGGCACTTATTTTATCTAGAACTTACCAAATCAAATCACTAGTACCCTATTGTAGTCTTTCTCTATATTGATGAAGGCTGTATGGATAGTTTCTTCTTTTGGTATTTTTCTATTAATTGTCTAAATTAGAAGACAACTTCCATAGTCAACCTCCTTGATGTGAAACCAAATTGGTTTTCTAATATTTTGTATTTTTTTGTCAGATTTTTGCTCCATACTCTCCATGGTTTCATAGCATGACTCATAGGTTTAATCCTATGGTGATTGGCGCAATTTTACATGTCTTCTTTTTTCTTGCATTTAGGTACTAGCACTACAATGCTTCTCCATTCATTCATCATTTTCTTTTTCCTTACTATTTTCTCAAAGAACCTAGTTAACCAAACTTATTCAATTTCTTCGAAGCGTTTTCAAGCCTTTTCCAGAATACTATTTAGCTCCATAA
The DNA here is from genome assembly GCA_029852735.1 of Persea americana. NCBI lineage: Eukaryota > Viridiplantae > Streptophyta > Magnoliopsida > Laurales > Lauraceae > Persea > Persea americana. The sequence goes on from CM056817.1 coordinate 39,513,177, forward strand.
TATTTCCTATCTTCATTTTTGGCAATGCTTTTTTGCTTTCGCTACCTTCTGCGTTAAAGGTATATTCTGCTAATGCAGTTTCTTCTCTTGTTCCTAAGCCTCTTATACATTCTTCATTTAAAAGTTTATTAAAATATTTCTTCTCCTCCACCTTTTTGTTAATATCATTGTCCCTTTTTTTTTTTTTTTTTTTTTATCAATAACAGTAAAACTTCATTAAAGAACGAAACCAGTATAAGTCAACTTAAAAGAAACAAAACAACGCCCTTTAAAGAAGTATCGATACAAGAGAAATGTACCAGCCACAAAATACAAAACAGAAGCACCTAAATTACAAGATCTATCTACCCCTTGCTTATTTAAAAGTCTGCCATCCCGTTTGCAGATCTACTAATGTGCTAAAACGTGACTTGCATGTTAGAAATTAGATGACTAATTTCGTTGAAGAGGAATTGCATTTTCCATGGCCCCATTAACAGTTTCACCCAGGATAAAGCACTAGCTAAATCACTCTCCACAAGGTAATGATGAAAAGAGGTATGATAAATGGGAAGAGCTCCTAGGATAGCCCAAACTTCTGCTTCATTAGATTCTTTGATCCCTACATGTTTAGAGAACATATACATGACTCTCCCCTTATGATTTCTAAGAACGCCTCCAATACCTGTCAACCTTGGTTTTCCTTTTGCCGCTCTGTCCACATTGAATTTTAGAATTCCACATGGTGGAGATCACCAAGATACTATCCTTTTCTTCTTTACAACACCCATCTTCAAACATGCTCCCCAATTTTGCATAATGTTATTTATCTTAAGATCTAAAAACTCTTTCCTAGCACATGCCCATTTAGCAATCCTCAAGAGAACAACTGATAATAGATCTTCCCATGACGATTCTTTTCTAATGAACATTCTATCATTCCTCTCTTTCCAAATTGACCAAACAATGGAAAAAGGAATAATTATAAATTATCCATAAAATCTTAGCATTTTCAACCATCCCCCCCACCCACCCCCCCATCACCCAGCTTCAAACACCATCGGTAATGAACCAGGATGGCACCAACTTACTCCGCATTCTTTGATGAAGAATCCCCAAATAGACTCAACTACACCAACTAAGTGAACAAGTGATCAATCGACTCCATCTTCCTCCCACATTGGCAACAAATGTCTAAAATGGAATCTGACACCAACCCCCTTCTTTAAGAACATCTGCTGTCGAGATTTTGCCCGCCACTGCTAACCAGCACAAAACCTCCACTTTAGGTGGAACAAGCCCCGTCCACACAGCTGCACTAGGAGACATAATTGCATCGAAAGGATCAATCTCCTTGTAGAACGACCTTAAGGAAAACAAGCCTGTAAAATGAGACTTTTAAACATGAAAGTTGGCTACATCCCTGCATAAGAAAATATTAGAAAGATTGGACAATGACTCACCACCAACTCTGACTGACGAAGGGCCCGCCTAACGTTAATGTTCCAAGACACCACATTTTCCTCCCAAATAGAACACTCTTTGATTGAAGCCTCTTTATTGGACACAACCCTAAATAGAGCAGGGAAGAAAAGGCGTTAAGGACCAACTCCCACCCAATCATCAAACCGAAAACGGACACTAGCCCTGTCTCCCACACAGAAACTCAAACCCTTAACAAAGACCTCTCCCCTAATAATTGACTCATCCCCAAAATTAGAAATGACAGCCCACAAACTAGACAAACTTATACTTGGGGACTCTTTTTTGGAACTCGCCCCCATACACCGTCCCCATACTCAGACACAATAACCTTCCACCACAATGCCTGATTTTCTTGTTCAAATCTCCACCACCATTTTGCTTAAAGAGACCAATTATTTAGATCCATTTCCCCAAACCCAGCGCCCCCCCTCCCCCGCCTTTTTGGGCTTAATCACCTCTCTCCACTTCATTAGACAATTTCCATCCCATAAAAACTCCTGAATCCGACCCAACTTTTTAGAATTATCACCTTCGGCATCCTATAAATTGACATGTATTAGACTAGTAAGTTGGTCAAAGAGGACTTTATAAGAGTAATTCTTCCGCCTAAAGAGAGGTATTGTCTCTTCCAAGTAGATAGTTTCTTTCCAAACTTTTCCACTGCCGGATCCCAGAAAGCAATCAACTGACGGCTCGCCCAACAGGCAAAGCAAGATACTGGAAAAGGAAGACTGCTTTCTACAATGCAATCTGACCGCTAAAATCTGAATATCCAGCTCTGAACATCCAAACCCCACCAACATACTTTTTGCTAAATTAACCTTCAACCCTAAACTAATTAAAAGCATCTCAAAATTCGTTTCAAGTTCACAATTTCATCAAGAACAAAATAGTGTCATCTGCAAATTGAAAGTGTGTAGCAACTTCTCCCCCCCTACCAGCTCCAAAACCACTAATCAAACCCATAAATGAAACTCCCAAAGCTTCTGTCACTAAGGTGAATAAAAAGGGAGATAGTGGATCGCCCTGTCTTAGACCTCGCGAGGCCCTAAAAGGCCTTGATGGTGTACCATTCACCAAGACGGAGAAACAAGTGGAAGAAATACACTTTCTCATCCACCCTCTCCAAGTAGCACCAAATCCAAATCTGCCCAACATATAATCTACAACATCCCAATCCGCATGATCAGAAGCCTTTTCTAAAATTTTTCCCTCTTGCTATAATTTATAGGTTCATTTAGCAATTAGTATACCATCCAACATTTGCCTACCTTGAACAAAAGCCCCTTGATATGGACTAGTGATGAGAGGAAGGTTATAACCTTCTTTAATCTGTTAGCCAAAATATTTGACAACAACTTATAAATGCACCTCACGAAACTAATAGGTTTGAAGTCCTTCAAAATTGCCGGATTTGGAGCTATAGGAATGAGACAAATAAAAGTAGCATTAATCTCTTATTAAATTTGCCCCTTGAATGGAATTCTGACAACATGCGACAAAAATGCTCTTCAACGATATCCCAAGCAGATTTAATAACAGTAAAGTTGAATCCATCAAGTCCTGGAGCTTTGTCACCTGCACAATCTGATAAGGATTTGCTAATTTCATTGTCTTCAAAACCCCTTTCCAACCAACTCTTAAGGTCCTCTTGAATCATGGGAAAGTCAATACCGTCCAATGTTGGTCTAACAATATCATCCTTTAAGTACAGCCTTTCGAAAAAACGAGCAATTTCCTCCTTGATCTATGTTGGTTTATGAAGTATAGTGTTATCTCTTCTAATCTTACCAATTTAATTAATCTTTCTTCTCACATTAGCCATCCGATGAAAGAACTTGGTGTTCTTGACCCCCTCTTTTAACCACAAAATTCTGTATTTCTGCCTCTATTATATTTCCTCCATCCAATAAATCTTCCATAAATTACACTTCGAGCCTTAGACTCCTCTTGATCAAGCAATCTGTCTTCTTTTATCTTATCCCATTCCTCCAATTCTCTTTAAAGGGTAGTTTCTCCTCTCATCAAGGCAACCAAATTCCTGTTTCTTCCATTCCTTAATTCTAGCGTTAAGCCCCTGCAATTTCTTCATTAAAGAGAAACCTGCATAATCTCGAAACTGTGATTGATTCCACCATTGTCTAACCTTCATTAATAAATCTTTATGAAGAAGCCAGCAATTCTCAAACTGAAAAGGTCAGGGCCCCCAGTTAACAACATCAGTAGACAACTTAATTGGACAATGGTTGGACACATACTTGGGTAATGCCGATTGAATTGCATTCTTAAAGTGCTCATCTCATTCCTTTGATACAAAAAAGCGATCCAGGTTGCTCATAGCTGCCCTTTCTTGATTATTATACCATGTATACTTCCTCCCCACCAAAGGTATGTCTATGAGTTCATTGCCACTAATGAACCCAGAAAATTTTTCCATACTCTGAGTGATTCTTCTTCCCCCCTTCTTTTCGGGGGGGAACCTTACAACATTAAAATCCCCTCCAATACACCATCATGGTTCAGAGCATTGAATTAACATATCTGAGATAGAGGCCTAAAAATATTCCCTATTTGAGTCATCATTAGGGCCATAAACATTTGCACCTATCCATGAAAAATCCCCCCTAACACAACTGAACTTAATAGCCATTAGCCTTTGAGTCTTGAGAGCATCCTCCATCTTAAGGATATTGTCATTCCAAAATGAAATAAGTCTTAATATTTAAAAAAAAGAAAAAAAAAGAAAAGAAATAAGTCCCCCTGCAGCACCTTCGGAAGGCACCCGCTCCCATCTGCATCGTCGTAACCCCCATATCTTGTTAATAACACGATCAATGTCTTTGGAATTTTTTGTTTCCTGCAACAAAAGAAGACTAATCTTCTGCTGCTTTACCAATTTTCTTACAACAACCCTTTTCTCCGGTTTCCCTAACCCTCTTCTATTTCAGCTTACCACAATCATTACAAACTTAAAATTTTTGAACACACTCTACTGTCTTCCTAAATCATGTTGCCATGCCGTTGGCAACACCCCCTGACTTCTCTGGATCCTGTACTAGTCTTCTCTCCTCCTCTAGTTGTGACACGTAATATAAAAATTCGGGTTCATTAGTCCCAAAAGTGACCCCCAACTCTTTCCCAACATCGTAGGCAAGTTTTGCCGCCTCCATTGGCGAAGCTTCCTTGACGACCTGATCTACCGGAATTCTCTCAGACTCCTGCCTTACTGCATTATGGGACAACACCTGCTGGACCCCAACTAAATCTTGTTCCTTATCCACCCGTCAAACTGTCTTGAACCCTGCTAGGTCCCACAATACTGGTCTCTGTGATGGATTTAGCCACAATACTGGTCTTTGTGATGGATTTAGCAATCTCCACCACTGACGCAGTAGCTTCTCTCCTGAAGTATGCTGCATTTTTCTTCCTAACGTGTCTTCCCCACAATTTTCTCCATTTCGCATACTTTAGGGGGAACAAACTAGCCCCTTTCCTGTCCTTTTTCTCCCTTGGAAGCTTAAAGGAATGTCCCAAACCTCCTTCCGCGCTTTTTGATGCCGGGTTACCAACCCCAACCTTTTAAAAACTTGACTGTGCTGAAAGAGCCCCATAAACTCCTCCACCATCATCGTTAAGCTCCTCCAACAAAAAAACTCAGACCACTTGAAGATTCTTTATCCAAAACAAACTTCGTTCTGACCTACACTGTTGATCTCGAATGTCGCTGCTTGAGAACTTCCCAACTGTTGATCAACAGCAACAATTTCATTCAAACATTCTGTTCTGGATTGCGTTTGCCTTAACTGAGTCTAGCTGAAGTCTCCTAACTCTTTGGATCCCACTAAGGTATAATTTTGTTGGTTGACCTTGAAAAATATCGGGACCACACAAAATAAGAGACCCGAAGCGAGATTTGACGGGCCACCTCTTCTACACATCGTGTCAGGCTATTCGACAACACCTCTGTCCACGTGTTTAAGTACCACTTTGGTGAAATTGGGTCATCTATCAAATCGTCTAGCCCTCTCTTGATACCTCTTTCGTCAATAACAAATCCTGAATTGCCTTGACTTCTGCAGCTCCGCCTCCTTCGATGATTTTGGATTTAGGATGATATGATTCTTCCACCCCGAATCCTTCTCTTTGATAGCGTCGAGAGCAGGAGCCTTCATTGAGCCTGACGCTGACGAACGGGAGCCCTCCACATCACCATTGCTTGACAGCAAGCAACCTTCGTTGTGCCTCTGATTGCCTTGGAAAGTGTGTGCCATTGACTTTAGCACCCTCATCTTCTCCGGCATCGATTTGTTAGGAAAGTCTCACATCCCACATCGCCCAAGTAATGGGTTTGTTAGGGCTTCATACACCTGTTTGGGCCTTCCACCTATCAGCTTAAGCTTTTGGGTTTGATAGGGCTTCGTATACCTGTTTGGGCTTTCCACCTATTTGCTTAAGCTTTTGGGTTGGTACATATTATCTTGCAAGATCGTCTTGGCCGGACAATCCTCTTTCCCTTGGAAACCTTCCCCCTTGACATCATTGAGTCTAAGATTTGTTCTTCCTTCACATACACTAAGAAAAAATTCCAAAAGATTTCGACTCCTCGTCTATGGATCTATGACTCTGAACTTGCACCCGAACTTTGCCGAACTCCAGGGTTGTCTTCTCTGATCATCATCATCACGGCTTTGTCCCAACTTTGTTGGGGTCATCTACATGGAGTATGTTTCTCCATTCCGATCTAACTCGAGCCAAATCCTCATATAAGTTATACTTCTTCATATCTATTTTACTACCTCCACCCACACCCTCTTTGGCCTATCCTTTCCCCTTGGTGGGCCATCAACTTTTAGGGCCGAACTTTTCCTTACCGGCGCCGTTGTCGGCCTACGTTGGACGTACCCAAATCTTCTCAAACGAGTTTCTCTAATTTTATCTCCTATTGTTGCTACCCCAAATGCTCTCAAAAGCGTTCATTTTTAATTTTATCCTTCCTAGTTTTACCACACATTTACTTCAATATTCTCATCTCTACTACATCCATTTTGTGCATATGTTGCAGGAATGTCTTCTTTGATGTCTCCTTGGAAATCTCCACCAATTTCCCAAAACACCTTCCAATCTTTGCGAAGGTCGTTAAATCCCAAACACTAAGAGGCTCCCCAAAGCACCGAAGCCAAACAGCCCTCTATAAACCGATATCATTTGGAATCCAATGACCTATGGAGACAAATAAATCTGCAACCTCCTTATCATAATGTTTTATGACCGGCCAAACTTCCTTGAGATTCTCAACGGAAATCAAAATCTTCAGTCCACTTAGTCTTGTTATTTTCAGTTCTCCTAAACCACGGTTTTCACAAAGACTCCTTATTTGATTGATAGCACCTTCCCATCTCACTTCCCCCTTCAAACTATTTGAAAGCCACTTTGAATTACCCATGACAATTTCCTTTGCAAAAAAATAAAATAAAATTCAGTTTTCTTCGCAGCTTTCGCTTTAACTACATCCATAGAGGACCTATATCATTGTCCTTCACTGAAGTCTTTTTTCATCACTTTTTATGCATCGTATGTGATCCCCAATAAGGAGTGGAGAATATGGTAATAGAGGGAAGATAGGTTTGATACCACTTGCAATTCAATATGGTATTGAAGAATTTGTTGAACCATGTCCTCAAGATCCCTATACTATGGTTTGCATTATTTTAATGTTAGCTTCATATATATATATATATATATATATATATATATTGGTTTTTTGTTACTGTTTGGATACCCCAACATGGTTGGGACAAGGCTTTGATGATAATGATGGTGATATTGTTACTTCATGGGTGTTAAATGATCCTTATTTGAAGGCGATGAACATCATGCTAGCTTTAAGGGAAAAAAATCTCTATAATTGATTTAATATACAATTTTGCACACTTTGGCCTTTTCCTATGATTTCTTTATTTTTCTTGAGTTTTTAGAATTTTTATTTTTTATTTTTAAGGTTGCTTTGCCATGGGTCTCTCCAACCCAATTATCCAGCCAGAAAAAGAAAAGAAAAGAAAAAAAAAAAACTTTGCACCAGAGCCAACATGGTTGCTGATATTTGCTGCCATGGTCTCCTTCACTGCCACAGTCCCCCTTGAAAGACGACCTCCCCTTCTCTCTCTGTCTCTCTCTCACAGACACACTACATGCGATCTATTGCCACCACAACCTCTTTCCAAGGCCTTCTGACTACTCTTGAATCCTCCACAACTAAACACCCTTAATGTCTTTGTTCATCTGCCTAATGGGTCTAATCCCCATTTACATTAAAAAAAAAAAAATATTTTGCAAACAGAAACCCAATTGTCCAGATCGAATTTCTTATTTGAACCTTTCCCTTGGCAAAGAAAGTAATGTTGCAATTTGTTAATATGACCCTATCAAAATCTGACATTTGAATATAGAATTGAAATATGCCGGAGTCTGGAAGATTAGAAAGGGCCTATTGGATAAGAGTGATTCTTCTACCAAGGGATGGATACTTGCTTTTCAAGATGCCAACTTCCTCTCCGTTCTTTCCAAAATCGGTTCCAAATAGATTTAGGAGCATTGCCAAGACTAAGGGGCAACCCAAGGCCCAAGGTATGAAGCCAGGAGAGAACCTGATTTGCATCCCATTTTGTGAGGTAGATGGTTGAGAAGATGATCTGCAATCCTCACTCCAATCAACTTGCTTTTGAAGAAATTGACATTCAAACCCGAAACTGCTTCATATAAAAACAGTGTGGCTTTGAAATTCGTGAGTTGATCAACATTTGCCTCGCAAAAGATACCAGTGTCATCAGCAAACTGTAAATAAGAAATTATGAGAGCAACTTGGACTGGTCTAAATGTTCTAATCAAATTAGCAGTGGTACCACCACCATACGACTTAGGGGCTTGCCAACAATGATAAACAGGAAAGGAAAGGGTGTCATCCTGTCTCAGACCCCTCTTTTAGTTAGAAAGAGACCTTTCGAGTCCCATTGATGAGGATGGAAAAACTTGCTGAAGACACTCTTGAATCCACTTTCTCCATCTCACCCCAAAACTCATTCTTTGGAGTATATATAGCAAGAAATCTCAATCAAGCCTATCATAAGCCTCGTCAAGATCTAGCTTGTATAATAACCCGGACAATCTGTCTCTATGTCTCAAGTTGGTGCACTCATTAACTATAAGAACCTTGTCTAGACTTTGTCTCCCTTGCACAAAAAACCCCTTACCCTATGTTTGGGAAGGGGGAGGGGAGGGGAGGGAAAATTTGAGGGGGAAGGAAAATGGAGGGGAGGGGAGGGGAGGGGAGGTAAAATTAATTTTCCCTCCTCTTGTTTGGATAGTAAAAAAGGAGGGGAAAGAAAAGTGAAAGAGTAAGGTTTTGTTTGTTTGTGAGGTAGAGAGAAAATTACCAATTTACCCTTTGTGAAAAAGTGAAAAGGTGATAAGGGCATTTTAGTAAAATTTCCTCCCCTCCCCTCTTTCCCTCACACTTCCCCCCCACTTTCCCCCAATTTTTGAGGGAAAAATTTTAAGGTGGGCCCCACAAGCATTTTCCCCCCATTTTCCTTCCCCCCACTTTCCCTCCCTCCTTCCCAAACACCATCAACTTCCACTTTCCCTCCATTTCCCCCCTTTTTTTCCCTCCCCCTACTTTCCCTCCTTCCCAAACAGAGGGTTAGGCTTGAAACATAATAAGAGGCAGAATCCTTTGGAATGGAGAAACATAATTTGTGTAGCCGACCCCAACATCGTTTGGACAAGGCTTTGATGATGATGATGATGATGATGATGATGATGAATCCTTTGGAATTTCTACCAAAACCTTTGCAAGAATTTTATATACGCTTTGTATCAAGCTGATACCCTGAAATCTTTTATGCATTCGGCACAGGTCTGTTTTGGGATAAGAGCTATGAATGTGGCCCTTTATTGTCCATATATTCCAATATATCCTCTTTCAATAGCAACCCAGAATCGCTTGAAAGAAAACTATTGGAAACCCATCTAGACCCGGGTCTCCCTCTAGTCCAAGCTCATATCCTCCAACCCCAAAGATGGCGGCACGATCCTCCTCTTCCTCAAAAGTCTTTTTCCAGCCAAGATGCTTGATCCTCCTTGATGCAAGGAAACTCAAGGTTATCTGTAGAAGGTCACTCCCACTCTTCTTTGGATAAAGAGCAATGAAGCACTCCTTAATGTGCTTAATAATATCTTCACGATCAACCAGTGGCCTTACCATCCACCAAGCTGTAGATTCTGTCACTTTCTGTTCCAACTGTTCTTTCATAATTATTCTTATAGTGTTCTCAGCATCTGATAATAAATCCACTTCTTTCTTTTCAGGGCTTTGGATTTCTTCTGAAGTATTAGCTTTTGTCACCCCACACATCACCAATGGCCCATTCTTTGTTCTTTACTTTCCGCACTTTAAGTTTCCTAGCTAGCTTGAAACTAGCCCAACCATTTACATTGATATCCTTCCACCATGTCTGCACCAACGTCAAGCTACATCAACTCAAATCTGAACGGGGAAGGACCCTACCCGTCACATCTTGAAGCAAGAAAAGCCAGGCAGTGGTTGGAAGCAGGCTTCAAAATGGCTATCTAACACACCTGGTGATATAAATCTAGCTATTACCCAGGACCTGGAAACCTGTCTAACCATGACATTGAAGGAGGGTCATGTATATGAGACTCCACTTAATTGCAAGTTGACAAGGGAGTTAGAATTGATCAAATTTTAAAAAGACCTCATGTTCGCTAAGATTTGACAGTCCATCTCATTACCGGGGAATCTTATGGCATTCCAATCACCTCGAACGCACCAAGCACCATTCCATTTGCCACTGATCGAATTCAATTCCCTCTGAAATTCCTCCCTTCTTCGACTGGTGTTTGGCCCATAGACTGAAGTAGCCAGCCGCTTGAATTTGTTTTCCACATCCTCCACTACAACCGGAGAAAAAAAAAAAACCCTCGCCTTTCCAGCTATTTGAAACTCGAACATGACTAATATCTCGGAACAATTAGAAGCCACCAGCTGATCCAATCGCAACCACACACACCCACCCACACCCACCCACTTGACATGCTTGCTGCCCCCATAAATATTTCATAATTGTACTAGAGGTTGAACTGATTTTGGATTTTTGAATCATGGCAATATGAACCTTTTTTTTTTTTATATCGAGTCTCCTTGACTGCCATCCTATGCTCTCTACTCCCTAACACGATCTTCATTTATCAAACTGCTAGCCCCATTGTGTTCTCCTCCCTCCCCTGTTGGATGGCTGTCTCTCCATTTGAAATTGTTTCTTTCATAATTGATTGAACAAACCAAACTGCAGAGCTCCCCAGATCCTTTCTTTTTAGCCAGTCATCTTAGAGTTTCAAGAGCCCCTAGCACGGTTGGATGGTGTTTGTTGTTGCAACCATGAGGTTCAAGCCATGTTTCCAATAATATACATGTACAATAAAATATTGCCATATAGAAGCATTTTTTAACAATTTCATGGATTTTAAATATTATTTTTATTTTTCTTGTGTGTTCCTGATAATTCTATGCGATTTTTGTGAATGAAATGCATTATGGCTTGCGGATATTTATTGCAAGAAAATTTATGTGTAGGCCCTCTTGCATGATTTTCCTTCCTTTCATCCAAGGAAATTAATTCCTAAGAAGGAGCCCATCCAAGCACTTTTTTGGTCCTCATGGATAACTATTGTTGTCTATCTATCTTCACGAATGCAGAGTTTTCTCAAGGCAACCTTAGTAATTTGTCAACATCATAATTAAAAAAGGTTTTTTTCTTTATGTTTTCAAATTAGTGATGAATTAGATGAAAATGCAACTGTCTTGTTGCCTTTGGATGTGCACCTGTTAAAAACATTTGTTTCTTGTATTTACAGGCTTTTTAGTCTTTGGGCAAAGTGAGCATTCCCGTCATGGAGGAAGGTAATATGAGTTACATATTGCTGCATCTTGGGTCAATGAATCAAAGCATGCATGGGGCAAAAGCTTAGCTGTTTTTGTTAATACATTTGGAGAACTTGGTATCATTAGATATCCTCTAATCAGAAATGGAGTGCAACAAGTCAGAGGCTATCAGAGCCAAGGAAATAGCTGAGAAGAGGATGCAAAATAAGGATTTTGCAGGGGCACACAAGCTTGCTCTTAAGGCCCAGAAGCTGTATCCAGGACTTGAGAACATCTCTCAGTTGTTGACAGTCTGCGAAGTGCACGTCTCTGCGGAGCAGAAGGTTGTTGGGACTGAGGCAGATTGGTATGGGATTCTCCAGATACCACAAACTGTAGATGAACTGTCCATCAAGAAGCAATACCGGAAGCTCGCTTTAATACTTCATCCTGATAAAAACAAGTTTCCAGGTGCAGAGGCTGCATTTAAGCTCATTGGGGAAGCAAACAGGGTGCTTTCTGACCAAGCTAAGCGGTCTGTGTATGACATCAAGAGACGAACCATTCAATCTGGCACAACGAAGCAGCAGAACAGCTTTGCTGATAACACGCGTCAGCCGCATCAGCAGCAAACAGAAATGCCCTTAACTTTCTGGACTAGTTGCCCATTCTGTAGCACAAGATACCAGCAATACAGAAATCTTCTGAATAGAGTTATTCGATGTCAAAAATGTTTGAACCCTTTTGTTGCATATGATTTGAATGTGCAAGGAGTGAACTCGGGATATGCGTGGAGTCAATCTGCTGCTTCCCAACATAATGATATTCCAAATCAGGGTGCACATCGAACTGGCCAGGAAAGTACTGCTGGGAATTCATATTCTGGCTTTCAATGTCAGGAAAACGCTAGAAATACCAAGGTTGGTGGCAGGTCTCAAAGAAAAGCCTCAGAAGAGGGAGATGTGGCTAGTAGAAGAGCCATGTTTGGGGAGGCACAATCAAGGAAATCTCCAAGAAATGTGGGCCGAAAGAGGGGGAGAAATGCAGCAGAATCTGGGGAGAGCTTCAGTAGTGAAAGAGCAGATGTTAAAGATTCTGAACAACTAGAAAAGAAGGAAATGGAAAGCTTACCAATCAAAAAGAAGAATAAGCAAGGCTCCAAAGATGCAGACAATGTAGAAGTGAACTCTAATGTGGCATCTAACCCAGATACCCAAGATCCAATTAGCTATCCTGAACCAGAATTCCATGATTTTGATAAAGATAGAGTGCAAGAGAATTTCCTAGTTGCTCAGATCTGGGCAGTGTATGACGATACAGACGGCATGCCCAGATGGTATGCCCAGATTAGGAAAATCTACTCCAATGGCTCCAAGCTGCGAATCTTATGGCTAGAAGCTGATCCAAAAGATCGGGATGGGCAGAATTGGCTTGAAGAGAGACTACCTGTTGCTTGTGGCAACTTCAAAACTGGGAGAACTCAAGATACTGAAGATCTTCTCATGTTTTCTCATTTGGCTTCTTGGGAGAAAGGTAATTCTAGAAATACCTACAAGATATATCCGAGAAAGGGTGAGGTTTGGGCTCTCTTCAAGGACTGGAGCATCCAGTGGAGCACCAGTCTGGATGCTCACAGGAAATATGAATTCGAATTTGTAGAAATCCTTTGTGATTATGACGAGGGAACTGGTGTTGAAGTTGCGTGCTTGGTTGTGTTGGAGGGGTTTACTAGCCTGTTCCAGCAGATGGAAAATATGGAAAAGAATCCTCGCCAAGTACCACCAAGTGATTTACTTAGGTTCTCCCACAGGGTTCCTTGTTATAGAATGACAGGAGAGGAAAGGCAAGGCGTCCCAGCTGGATCTTTTGAACTCGATCCAGCATCTGTGTTTACTGAGGCCTTGTCACCCGCCAAAGGTGTTGACAAAGTTATTGACAAGAGTGTGGATGTTGAGTCCCGCACAGAGTGTTCTAAACCTCGGACTGAAAACAAGACACCTGCTGTTGGGACCGAGATTCTTAATACAGCCAAGGAAGGCCCAAGTCAGAATGAGAAGATTAGCCAGAACAGAGAGAATTTAGAGAAAGGGAGCTGTTTGTCTGAGGCTAAAGAGGAGGCATCGACAACTGTTTGGCCTGAGAAGCCCAATGGAATCAAGAAACCAAGTCCAAATGGGAAGGATATCCAGAGCAAGGAGAACGTAACCAGCACTAAATTCAGGGCTGAAAAGGAGACACCTGTTACTAGGCCTGATGTGCTAAATGCCCCCAAGAAGAGCACAAGTTCAAATGAGGAGAAAATGCATAACAAGGAAAGTTTGGTTAATAGAAGATGTTCTCCACGGAAAATTGTTAGGGCCCATCAGAAGAAGCCCTGCCAAGCAGATGCAAGTCAGCATCCAGTGGAGGAAGGGACGTGTTTCAATGGTGGGGACGGCATGCCCGATAATAAACCAGATGATACCATGTCAACCAAAAGTCAGATAGGTGGGAGAGAGAAGGAATCAGTTGCGGGGAAGGTTCCTCAGAATGGCGCTACTGAAGAAAACTGTCCCCCTGACCCAGTATTCTGCGGCTCTGTATTTGAGAAATTAGAAGGCCAGTTTCAACGAGGCCAGATCTGGGCACTCTACAGTAGTGTGGATGGTGGCTTGCCAAAGTACTATGCCCGGATAACAAAGGTTGAATCACCGAAGTTTAAAGTACATGCAACCTGGTTAGAAGCGTGCCCTGAATCAGAAAAGGAAATTTGGTGGTCCAAGAAAGTGCTGCCGGTTACCTGTGGGAAATTTAAGCTTCAGATCGGAGAAACCGTGACTTACGAAGAAGCCAGCATATTCTCCCATCGAATGCGGCACAATTCTTTAAAGGGTAAAAAATACTCAATTTTCCCAAGGAAAGGTGAGGTTTGGGCAATATACAAGAATTGGAGCTCAGAATGGACCCATAAAGACTTGGAGCACTGTGAGTATGAGCTGGTGGAAGTCCTCAACGAGTCTCGATTGTCCACTGAAGTTATGGTTTTGGAGGTTGTGGACGGTTACAGAACTGTATACAGAGGAAGCACCAAAATGGATATACCATGTGATGAATTGCTGAGATTCTCCCATCTTGTTCCTTCATTTCGGCTAACGAAAGAGGGAGGAGTCAAGCTAAAAGGCTGTTTGGAACTGGATTCTCTTGCTCTGCCAGATTCGTTTTTTAGCAAGACATCTAAATGAATTAGCTGCTGTTTCTGCAAGTTGCTGACCAAGAATGTGGAACCCCGTGTGAAAATACAATGATGACTAGGATCTCTACCAAGGTTCTCAGTATTTTTGGGCAAGACATCAGGCACGCACTTGAATCGCCATGGGTTCCATCAACTATCTTCTATCTCACTCCATGGGGCAACTGGGATCTTGACAAATAAGTGCGGTGGCCCAGATATCTCGTCAATGAGGCCTTCCACTAGGGTGAAGAAAATGTAGATCCTCTAACACCAATAGATGGTCATTTCGATTATCATATATAAGATCCTCTCTTCAGGCTTGTTCTTTTTTTTTATTGCAGTTTGTTAGGTTTAGGCTTTCAGATAAGTTGGGAAGCCGATGTTCTTCTTTCTAGACTTTCATGGGGTGAACTCTTCCCTCTTGCCGGTTGGCTCTAACCTGTCTTATGCATATGTAGGGTCTGTAATCCATTAAACTATCAGTTGCTTCTTTGTAGCTTACTGGTTATGTTGAGATCAGGTAGTGGTGGCATGTGTCTGCAGATGTGCTGTTGCAGGTTGATGTTGGATTTTGTCCATCCAATCTTCAGGAATGATGAATGCTGGGTTATGTCATGCTAACTCTTGCTGCTGTACCATTGTTGAAGGCCTAGCAGACATCTCTTTTCATCATCAGTTTCATCATGTGGTTTTGGGATGGGTATGAGTAGGGTGGTCACTGTCACTAGCATATGCAGGCCCAATTTTGTCCCGGCCATTTTATTATTCTGTTTGTAAGCGTGCATCCTGAACGCGGGCTGGATTTTGAAAGCCTGCCGTGTCTGTTTGTGTGGAATTGAATTCTTAAGAACTCAATGACCCTTTTAAGAGATAAAGAAAGGGAAAAAAGATTGGTCTTATCAAAAGGTACAAAATTTCAAGATCAAGTTGATTTTGTTATTTTGTGGCTTGTGAATGATTTTTTTAAAATATAAAGAAGAATTTTTTGTCTTTTAGTAGAACGCTTGGAAGTTTTAATTTTTTTTATAAGCCTCTTCTTTTCTTATCTCTTATAGGCCATATCTTTAGGGGGTGTACATTTGTCTAGAGAATTTTGAAATTCTCGGACATGGTGGGAGTTTCTAAATGCTCCTTTGGACTTGAGCATCTGGAAATTCTATAAAAAAAGTTTGGGCTGAAATTTTTGGATTTTCAAATGTTATTTAAGGCCTTTTAGGTGGCTGCATTTTCAATACGTGTCTAGAAATATGGTATTTGCAAATGCCAAGAAATAAAGATGCCACATCATGGCAAAAAGAAAGAAAGAAACAAAAACCCAACATAACAAATTCTGTCTAAGAAACACGCCCATAGAGTAGCCATTCACTTGAATTTACTTTACAAGATTACCCGTACGGTCCCTACGAAATGTATTTATGAAGTGGCTAAATTTGAATAAACTGAGGTGAAGATCCATTGTTTTCTTTAGCGGAAAAGGAATTAAGGAGACATCAGTAAAGCTGGCTTGTCCTGACTATGGGTTGTAAAAATATGTCATTAATTTCAAAATACACAAAAGAATGAAAAATCTTTAAAATCAATTACAAGTTTTACTTTATTTTTTATTGTATTTTGGAAATCATGAAATCATTCAGTTGGTGCATTGCAATTCTTGATATTTTAAAGTTCTTGATCCATTTGGGTGATTCAGTTTTTATCATAACTGTTTGAATTGGTTTCTGTATTGCAATTCTTGATATTTTAAAATTCTTGATCCATTTGGGTGATTCAGTTTTGATCATAACTGTTTGAATTGGTTTCTAATGTAATAATTTGGAGGTCTTAATATGCTGAGAATTAAAAAAAAATTCAATTTATAATCTTTGAAATAACAAATTAAAAACAAAAGTCCACTAGACTCAAGTCAACTTGATATCCATTGTCGTTAGACGACTGATTTTTATGAAGGTTTAATTTTCGGGTATTGGTTGATCTACACATAATGCAAGTTTGGCATCGTTGAACCAATACCTTGACTATACTCCCATGAGTCTTAGTTTGACATTTTACTAATTTAGTAAAAGTCAAGTAAAGCTTCTATTTTTCCAGATAAGATGCTATATCAGAAGCATTTTAATTCAAAACTAACTTCATCTTTTAAAAAAAAAACCAATCACCTTTATCGACTAAATTACAAAAAAACTCCACTTTCCTATACAAAAGGTAAAAAAAGATTTTATAACCAACAACTAAAAATAAAATACCATTATAACCCACTTATATTTTATTCTTTCTTTAAAGTCAACTTTACTTCACTTGACTCTATTAGTGGAGTGTGTTTATTTCTTGAATTAAAACTAGGTCTCTAGTGTTTATTAAATCACAGCTCGCAATTTGGTTTGGTCTAAGCATCCCTTGTAAACTAAAGAGAAAAAAAATATTAAAGGCGCATAATTCTAAAAGTGTTCTTGGTGAAAGTTACAAAATGGTAGAAGTTTTACAGTTATATAGGTTAAATTCAGTTTTAGAATTCTTGGTTCTGGCTTGGAGGAATTTGAATTAAATGAGAGATTTATAGAGGATTGAAGGAAATGGTGGGTCAGTCGGAAGTGAAAATCGCAATTACATGATAAAATTAAATGCAAAAGTCAAATTTGGCATTAAGTTTTAAAAAACTAAAATAAAAATCCTCACTTGTAATATCCTTCACATGCCATTAAACTTTCATGTGGTCCTACAAATTCAAAGGGTCCTTAATTAGTCGGTTTGAAAGTTGGTTTGGGTGGGGGGTTGTGGGGACCCAAAATTTAAAAAGCACCAAACCAAATGCTGGTGTGGTGTAATTCATTCTGGCCATATAGATTCCCAAAACATGGTCCACTTGGCAAAAAGTAAAAAAAAAAAAGGGGGCATTCCGAGAATCGAACTCGGGACCTCTCGCACCCAAAGCGAGAATCATACCACTAGACCAAATGCCCTACTTGGTTACTCATATGTTTTACGTTGTATCTATTCATCAATACTCTCCTCCTGCTCACCTCCACTTCGCATTTTTGGCAGAGAATGTGGTTTAATTCACACCATGAAAGTGAAGAGAAATATAAGCTGTGATGAGGTATGGAATTTTCCTTTTGCAGGACGACCTAAGAAGGACAAAATTGTTTAAAATGCTTGATTTTCAGATTTCATATATTTTAATCCGATCCATTCGCATGAACACCCACTTGGAATCAGTGCTTCCCAAATTCGCACTAATCCAAATTCATTTGCTGCTTGATCCAGTAACGAAAGGGCTTCATAATGAAATAAAGCTGTTAGACTTCGCGGCTAAGAATCTAAAGGAATTATTATCATTTGATCGTGGTGATATCTAACTCGCCTTTAGTTCACATTTAAATATATCCCTCCTACTCTCTATTATTCTTATGCTTTTAGGTGGGCCTCATATGAAGCGTTTAATTAGTTGGTCTCAAAGAGGAATGTTTTAAAGGGGAGGGTGGAGCCATCAAAATTGATAGTAAGGATGATATTTGTTAAGTATTTTTAGTGAATTTATTTATTCTTTTGCAGGAAAAGGTGGAATTTTTTTTTTAAATTTTTATCTCTGAGTAATTTCGTGTGGGTTTTGACCTTTTTATTTTTCTAACTTCAGTTTTTCAATTTTAAGTTCTATAGAATTGAAGGAGAGAAAAGAATTATTTCTAAATATGGAGGCTCAATTTTCTCATTAGGGCCACCTAGATTGCAATATTACCCCATATTGCAATCTAGCTAGCAATGACAGAGATCACAGGCCCATTCCCTATAGCTCGCAACATCAAAGGATCAATGTGATAATGGTTCGATAATTAATATATTAATATCTTGGTCTTCTTAGACTGTCACCCAAATTTTCATAATGCAATGTCCTAATACAGATAGATGAAGACAGAAAGATAGGTCATCATAAAAACAAAATGGAATTAACATTTAGAAGCCGGATTCGTCTATGAAATAAAAAAAAGAACAGTAGTGTCCAAGTGAGGGTTCCAAAACTATGACTTTTCTCACTACCTATTAAACCCATCCCATCTAGGATCTGAGGATCTCCCTTCAAAATGTCACATTCATGTCCAAAACCTAAAGAATATAACTCAATCATTTCAATAGACAAAAACTCTCCTTTTTTTTATTTATTTATTGGTAAGAAGAAAAAAAGGGTTGGTGGTAGGTAGAGATCTTCATATTCCAATCCAAAGCACCCACAATCTAATTCAGTCTCTCCTAAAAAATTCCCAATGTACATAATTTTACTTGGTGGGGAGAGAAGTAGTGAAAGCTTGGTGGTAGAGGAATGTTGATACCAACAACAAAAGAAATGGGTTTGGTAGTTGTTTTAAATGGTGTCATTTGGTGTCAAATTTGACCAAATGGTGTCAAATTTAAAATTTCATCTTCCTCCTTCTTCTTCCTTTTCTTTTCTTTCTCTTCTTCCTAAAAATATATTGAAGTTGAAGAGATTATTTATGATTATAGTCACAGGAGAGGTCTTAAATAGGAAGATCTTTTTAAAGCAGTATTGTTGTGGGTGGCATCACAATATTGGCTGTCCACTAAAACACGACCACTGATCTGATTTTTGACATTGTGTTTTTAAGCTCTAAATTTCAAACTGTTTATGTCCATTGTAAAATTATTAAACCATAGGGCTATTATATGAATGATTAATGATCATGAGTCATGCTAATTCTCTTCTCTAAATACTCCTATAACAAGACCTTCAAATCTGAAATAAAATCACAATGTAAAAAATAAAGGCTAGCATCACAATGTGATTCCTAAGTAAAAAACTCTACAGACAGTTTTATCTTAAAAATAGAACTCTCCTTTATGTGAAGTTGGAAACATCTCTAATATCTTTTTTCAAAAAAGTCCAAAAATGAATGACAAGGCAATCCAAGGGGTTGTTTGACAATCAGAGTAAAGGAGGGGTGCTTTAAATTAGAATCTAAACCTATTAATTAGTAAGAATAGTACAAGTGGGGCAACCTGAGGAGTTTGATTGAATTGGAGCAAAAGAAGGGGGGCTTTTGTGATAAGTCCAAAAATATTTCGCAAACAAAAAAAGGGGCATTCCGAGAATTGAACTCGGGACCTCTCGCACCCTAAGCGAGAATCATACCACTAGACCAAATGCCCGTTTGTTGGTTCAGATTTGAAAGACTTTATTGTTGTTCTTATCTAATACTCCTCTTCTTCTCCCCCATCAACAATCGTGTTCTTCGACGATACCTTTTTCTTGGCTAGTTTATTTGAAGTTCCGTTATAGAGACACAGCTATCTCTACTATTGGGGTTTCTCACTTCACAATTAAATTTGGCTGGATTCAAATTTGGTGGCTCGGGACTCATGATATGTGATACCAAACTTGCCTTTAGGTGGTTTATATAAGTGTCTCAAGTGGTTTTTTGGCAATGAGTATCTTGAGAGCTTAGAAGATCGTCAAGTAAGTGGCGAATAGAAGTATAATATATCTATCCATGTTATTGCATTTTCATTTGAATTAGAGTAGGGGTTCTATATGGCCCTTGGTCGTACAACCATGTACACAAGCACTCAGGCTCCACACCTTTCTTATTTGATATATCATTGTCAAATATTGTTTTCTCAAAGTATGCGGGAAATTATTTTTTTTTTAGAGTAGATTCATATTTTTATGTTGCAACAATGGTGAAGGAATGGTTTTGGATCTTGTAATTTTGGTTATGGCAAACAATAAAACAACTTGCCTTAGCAAAGAATTTGTCTATCTAAAGTCATTCAGTGAATCGCACTGGCATGATATCTAATTTGTATTCTATTTATTTTCTGTGCAACTAGTCTCCCTCTATGCATCTGCTTCAAGTTATATACTTGAATCCCTATGCATTTAATTCCTATGTATCCCATGCACCAAGTCAGAAAATGTCACCACCTCAATGTTCTTTACATCCATTGCCTCATCTAAATACTTTAGATAGAAAAATCCTAACTAATTATGAATATATATATTTATTTACTTTTAGATTGACCTACTAACCAAGAGTGATAAAACCAACCCGAAGGGCCATGGATCAATATTTTGGCATGTGTGTCATAGCGATGTGCTACTCAACCATGATCGTGTTGGCAAATCTTTTCCTTTATGTTATTGCACTATACTATTACCAATGGCCAAAACAGGCTCATGTGAAAAAGACAACAAAAAATACAATACAATGTTTTGTTTAGATAACCTAATAATATTAGAAAGAGAGAGAACATAATTGAGAAGAACAAAGGCAGTAAGAATTTTGAAATATAGTGAATGTATAAAATTAAACCATATAAAGAGATTTAATTAAAAAGTCCTGGTGTGAACAACGTGGGTAGTTGATTTTGTCAACCACGAGCGGCTCACAGGAAAAGACAATCACCTAACATGATCAAACCTTATTCCATGGTATTTCTATGAGATTCCTTCTTCTTATTCATAAGAAAGCTGCCGAGAGGACTTAGTTGATCCGCGATTTATGTTTCATCTTTCTTTTCATTTTCATTTGTTTTGAGAAAGATATCGGTCCATTCCAATTCTTTCTGTTTCTATTGATTCTTTTCCGATCGAGATGTATGGATCCACGGATCTATGTGTTTGGTTGACCAGACAAGTTAGAACCATCCCTCTAACCAAGTTTCTACTAATGGCTAATTAGGGGGAGCGCCATTCGCACACATGGTCCATTCATATGGACCGAAGCGTTTGACCATTAGAATAATGTGTGGTCCACTTAATTTCTTTTTACGACATGGGTATTTCCAGGGATTTTGACCCAACAACACTATGATCCTGAGCAGTGCTGAGCAAATCTTGGGCAGGTTAGGAATACAAGAAGTGGGGAACAAATCTATGCCTAGTGCCACCACACCAACTCCTTGGTGGGTGGTCCACTTAGGCCTTGTTTGGTATATTTATTTTATGGACCGTTTGACAATTTACTATTAAAAGTACTATAAAGCATTAAATCAAGAGAGAATAAAATATAGAGTGGTTATAATGATATTTTTCTTTAATGGATTGGTAGGGATAATTTTTACTTTTTATATAGGAAGTGAGTGTTTTTTTTTTGTCACTTAGTGGAGAAAAGAGGTTGCTTTTTAAACTTTTTTTTTAAAAGGAAGAGGGGATTTTTTAAGATGTGTACTTTTGAAGTGAGCCCTTGTCTAAAAAATGGAGGCTTTGCATTACTTTTACTAACCTAGTAAATTGTCAGATGGACCCTTAAGCCGGAGATTCGCCTCAAGAGGTCAAAGTTTTAAGTATTTTCCCTGTGTGATATCATAGGGCCATGTGATATCGCATAAATCATATTGTGCGATATCCTAAGGCCGTGTGATATCGCACACATAATTCTGTTCGATATATTAGGGCATTACGATATCTTAGGGACATGCAATATCGTACATATACGAACATTTCTGCGGGAATTATCAAAACTTCAACTGTCGTGGGGCAAATATCATATGTAAGAACAATCGTACAATCAATATCCCTTACGCTTATTTGGATTTAAAGAGCCATAAAAACAAAATGCTAAGATCATAAAAATGTTTTGTCTTAAAAAAAAAAAAAAAAAAAAAAAAAAAAACCTTCCGCCTCTACTTTTTCGTAGATTTTAGAATCTCAAAATTGACTTTTTTCGTTTTAAAAGGATTTTCCTCTACTTCTCTAAAATAGGCAGAGGGTAGAATTATGTGTAACTCGCTCATATTTTCTAAACCTCCATCCATTTTAGACATGTTGACGATCAAGGTTGCAAACAAAGATGCCTAACATGCACTTAAATGGTTAGACTTGAGAATAATTACTTATCTCACCAGTGAAGTGACGGCAGTTCTCACCTGGCTGTCATTATTCGAACTCTAGATACGCCATATTTTTTCAATTTATATGGGCTTTTTTTCCGCTTGTGTGGGTTGTCTTTCGGTGTGTGTACGGCCTTTCTCTTGGTCCAACCCAATGGTTAGAGTTACGTGTGGGAGGCACATGATTTTGCAAGGTCCAGCGGACTACCTGCCTCTTCTCGTTCCCTTTCTACTGCGTCTTCCTGTTCAATTACCTCCCTCAAAGCCAGTAAAGCAGAAGAAGGCATGGCGGGAGACAAAACCCTAACTTCAGGTAATAAACCCCAAATCTCTCCATTTACCCTCTTCTTTCCCTCAATCACAGTTATTGGATCTTCAATTCCATCTTTCTAACCTCATTTTCCATGGTAGTTTTAGTAAATCTCATACCTCTTTTCATTGTGTTTTGTGGAATCTCAATCCTTTTCTCCTGTTTGATCTCATCATTCAAAACCCTAGCTCTGGTAACACTAATTTGTAGAAGGACCTCTATGGATTTGGTTTTGATGAACATTTGAGAACATGACTGTGTAAGATCCACATGCACGGGTGCAGTCTAGTATAAAAATTTGGTGAGAATCAGTAGAACTCCACCCTTTGAGTGGGAAATTCGGTCCTTAGATGTGTTTTGGTCAGACTTGGATTAACTCGGTCGAAACTCGACTGACTCGGCCATGGGTTGATCAAAATTTATCAGACATCAAACACATGCACATGTTCAAAGAGAATTAAGAATTTGTTTACTTGGGTCAAAATGGTTACATAGCACACTTGCAATCCTAGGGGAGAATTATGTTCTTTGACTATTTTATGGCTGGTGCTATAAAATGGAATGCTCTAACCAGGATTTGGTTTTTCTACGTTAGAGTTGGATTCGGGCTGAGTTTGTTGGCTTAGGGGGTGAAGTTTAATTCGGATGGGCCTGGACATGTCTGATTAGATCTTAGTAAGCTGGTTTTACTGGCCATCCTAGTCTAATTGCATTTGTGGAGATTGCTGAAAACTCAGAAACTCTACTTGCATTGGAGAGCTACATTTTTTATTAGTCTCTCACATACACACCCAGGCCCATAACCAGCTGAGTTTTTGCTCAAAATGTGGCATATATACGCGCAGACACAAAAATAACCTTTTTCATTTTTCCTTGAATTTTGAATGAGTCTTGGATGAGATTGCCCACTCATGAACAACTCTTGGCTGAGTCAACAGAGTTTGACCAAGTCAACCCAAGTTTGGCCGAAACTTTGTCAAGGACTGAGTTTTTCACTGAGCGCTCAGTTTATGAATGACCTGCATCAACTCTGCCAAGCCTGGTCATGTCCGGCCAGGTTTTTGAACTACGGTTGGGTGTAGAGCTTAGCTAATGAGTGACATATGGTTGGGTCACCTGGATGGGCCTGATTCTGACTATCAGTCCTGATAAGTACACAAGCTGCACCATAGAAGTGTCAGCCTGTCCCAGCTGCATGATGTTCCCTGAGGTTCTGCGGTTTTGTGTTCAAGACAATTGAAGTCCACTGATCTGGTGAGCCACATGTTAGATGAATATCAGTCAAAGAAAAACCCTAACCCATCAACTCAACACCTCAAATAAGCACCAGAAAGGAAACACAGCACATTCACATTCAACTTAGAAGAGGTCAATATTTGATGGTAAGGATCTTCAAACCGTGACATTTGAGCCATTTCCTTCGAGAATACTGCATGGAACCTTGGGTTGAGGAATTCTTTTTGTGTGCCAGTTACGTGTTGAATTTTAATGTGGATGGGCATGTCTGAATATATGCATATTTCAGGGTCAACTGTGGATGGAAGAGAGCAACAAGCTGCTGTTACGGTGTCATATGTTGTTTACCACTTCTCAACCAGTAGCATTGCAGTTGCCATGGCGACCGGCTTCACTCATCCTTTAGGTTTTTCCTTCTTCCTTTACGTATCATTCATTTTTGTTTTATCTTATTTTGATGCTTCTGTTGAGCATGGTTGGTCACAACATACATTTGCAATGACATATTTTTAGAAGAAAAGATATATTGTAGTTTTAAAAATTATGCTTTTTTTAGTCTCTTTTGCTGCTTTGCTTTGAACAAAATTCAGTTACCAATAAAAAATGTTTTTTGAAAAAATCCATTTAGAAGTTTATTATTATTTCTTTCCTGTATGTGTGCTTGCAACTGAAGTGCTTCCTGAAAAGTCGTGTGATGAAAAATTCCATTGGCAGCTGACCTAGGTATTTGCAAAGATACACATGCTACCTTTTCTTTAACTCATTATGTATATTCATGTCAAGTAGATTTGAAGAAGTGCAACCTATCTGAGGAGTTGACCCACGATAGACTGTAATGTCAGAACTGAATTAATGTAGCTGACCTCAACATAGTTGGGAAAAAGGCTTTCATGATAATGTACATTAAAGTCAAGTAGAGTTGCCAGTTAGATTACATGCATCATTGTCGTATTCAGTGAATATCTTGTGGGAAAAAGTCATTGATCCATAAATTGCAATAAAAGACTTTCATCATGGAGAACTGATACATATTGATATTGGTTGGGCTTGATACTAGGGCTTGATACTAAGTGTCCAATGTGTCTCGACTCTTGAGAATCAGGAATTGACCTTCTCTCTCTCTCTCTCTCTCTCTCTCTCTCTCTCTCTCTCTCTTAATTCTTAGGGTCTGTTTGGCTTAGGGATGTGTGTCATGGATCGACTTATGTGGCCCCTATCCCTCAAATGAGCCTATTCCTTGGTTACCCTTTGTTTTTGAGGATAGTAACCTAGAAGAATATAGGCTATACCTATCCAAGATGTTTAACATTAAATGGAGCGAAACACACATTGATTCTGGGTTACTTATATGATATTTGTTTTGAATGCCTTACCCAGGACAGACTCATTGGCGAGTTTATTGGGCCCTTGGTCAAATTTTATGTGTCACAGCTTCTTTTCCATGTAAATAAAAAGGTTTTTTGTGGAAGTTTGATCTAATTCATATTTGGGCTGTAGATGTCCTCAAAGTTAGACTTCAGATGCAGCTTGTTGGTGAGAGAGGTCCCTTAACTGGAATGGTATCTCCTGTTAGCTTTTCTCTGTTTAATCTAGACAATACAGTTACCTGATTGTTTTTCTGTCATCTTTCATGGACATATTGATATCTGTTACAAATTTTCAGGGAAAACTTTTTGCCCAAATAATTAAAAATGAAGGCCATAGCGCACTTTATTTGGGATTTGCACCTGCACTGATACGATCAATTCTTTATGGAGGTCTCCGTCTGAGCTTGTATGAGCCAACTAAGTATGCCTGTGACTTGACATTTGGGTCCACAAATTTCTTGGTGAAAATTGCATCTGGAGCATTCTCTGGTGCATTTGCAACTGCATTGACTAATCCAATGGAAGTGCTGAAGGTTCAAATTTGCATCCATGAGTGAGTCTTTTGTCATTTTATTCTTAAGCATTTTGTATATTGAAGGTGTTCTATTTCACAGGTACGCTTGCAAATGAGTTCGAATATGAGGAGGGGAGCTGTCAGAGAAATGTACAAAATTGTATCGGAAGAGGGAGTAAAAGCGCTTTGGAAAGGTGTTGGTCCTGCAATGACCAGAGCTGCTTCTCTTACTTCATCCCAACTTGCATCATATGACGAATCCAAGCAGGTTTAATTCTCAGCTGCTAAGTACTTTTAAGTTTCTATGTTGTGTATCATTGCATTCTGCTAAAGCCTACCAACTTGTGGATGTCAGCCATTCTATGGGGTCACCAACCACATGTACCAATTTGGCATTGGTATGCAAGAACAGGATTCAAGCAGTCTATTAGTTGGTCTCTATCATGTTTGTTCTATGGTTCAATAATGAGGCTATTGAACTTATCAGGTGGGCTTAGCTGGGATTGGACCAGAAAATGATTACGGGCTTGAGCCTTTTGGGCCTTTTAAGCCCTAGTATGAGCCTGCCCATTTGGCCAGAATGGAAGCTGGAGCTTGCCCATTATCTAGTTAATATCCGGCCTCGGGTTTGTTAAGAGCTCATCAGCCCATATCCACATCCAAACATGGTCTACCATTTAGAAGTTTATTTATCAATATCATATTTATTGTACATATTCAAGAGGAAGTACCTTGGTGTATGTTTTTTATAGATGATTCAGTTGTTGGTGGATGAATCAAGAGATGGTGTGAATGCAAAGCTTGAGAGATGGCGGGAGGCTTTAAAATTCAAAGGCTTTAAAATAAGTCATATAAAGACAGAATATATGGATTATAATTTCAATGTGCATATACAAAGACCTGAAACTAGTGTGAGAATTGAAGCCCAGGAGATACCACATAGAGATTCATTTTGTTACCTTGGCTCGAGAATTCGTAAGGATGGAGAGATTGATGAAGATGTAGAACATAGGATAAAAGCGGGATGGTTGAAGTGGAGACTTGCTTGTGGAACGATTTGTAATTGACACATGTTGGCAATATTTAAGGAGAAAATTTACGGGACAACAATTAGACTAACTATGACCTATGGAGCAAAACGTTGGCCAATCAAATTGTAACATATGCACAAAATGGATGTAACCGAGTTGAGAACGTTGAGGTAGATGTGTGGTAAAACTTGAAAGGATAAAATTAGAAATGATTGCTTTCGAGAGCATTAAAGGTGACATTAATAGGAGATACGATTAGAGAGACCCGCTTGAGATGGTTTTGGGCATGTCCAATGCATGCTAGCAATGGCGTAGGTAAGGAAAAGCTTGGCTATGCAAGTTGATGGCCCACCAAGGGGAAGGGGTAGGCCGACAAGGACGTGGATGGAATTAGTAAAAATAGATATGAAGATGTGTAACTTATCTGAGGATTTGGCTTAGGATAGATCGGAATGGAGAAACAAAATTCAAGTAGCTAACTCTAACATAGCTGGGACAATGCTTTGATAATGATGGTGATATATTGTACATGCACACTCACACATATATGAAAGTGATCTGGAGCAAACAGTCCACGCAATGGGGATGGTGTGACCTTCTATTTTTTTAGTCACCTGGCCTGCCTACCAGGTGGGTCCAGCAGCTAGTGGTTTGCACCTAAGTTAGGTGCATGGGATAGATAATACTATCAGTACTATCATTGGATTCTCAAAATTTAGTTTATGATCATTTGACAAAACCCAATCGTGATTAGTGTTTAGATCAGTGTCAACATAGGATCATAGGACCATTCAAGAGGGTGCCAATTTAGAAGAGAGTTTAAGGTAACTTGTAGAGGGGAACAACAATAGGGGTCATCGTCAACTTGTTAAGAATCCTGTGTAGGATTTCCCTGTCCCTCTTATCTGTTTCAATGCCAATCTCATCCTCTTTTCTTATATTTTCCTTCTTTTGTTATTTGATTACATGCCAATCTTATCAACTTTCTTAAAAGTAAGGGATTCTGCTAAAATATGCTATGCTAGATCTAAGGTATTGCTAAAATATGCTCTGCTAGATCTAAGGTATCTCTTAAAATTGGGCTAAACTAAGAGTGTGTGAAGGGCACCTACCACTAGGGCCGGTCAGCTATGACAAGGCCCTATGGCCTGGGCAACCATGGGCTTGACCAATGGGCTGGGACGCTGTTGGTTAGGCCCAATGGACTGGTCTATATTATGCCTATTATTGGGCTTCCTTTTGTGCACCTTGGCCAGTCATGCACTTGGACTCCACCTGCATGTCAACAGCCTGATCTTTGTACCAGGTCACATGATAGGGTCAAAAGATGGCTTTGATTCATACATGTGGCATACTGCCATGTGTCTATTGGAAGGTGTGGCTTTACAGAAACATGGGTGGCAAGTCTCTTAGCAACTTTGTACATGGATTTTCTTCTTTCCAGATATTTTTTACCTGTTTCTTTTACCTGAATTGCATTTTTTTCAATTTGGTTTAGGCTCTCATTAGGTGGACACGTCTCGAAGAAGGATTCTATCTGCATCTCATGTATTGTGGAACTTCTGGTTTTGTTTGATCTTTGCATTCATTGTGGAGTTAAGAACAGATGTCTTCGTATGTTCTACATTACTGAGTTTGCCAAATGGCTTATGTTCTTCCTTTCAGAGATAACTAACTGCGATCTATGCCCTATTGAAGCTCAAGTGCCATAGCAGGGACTGTGGGGACCCTCATTACTGCACCTATGGACATGATTAAGACTCGTCTCATGCTGCAGCGAGAATCCAAACAAGTTGGAACCTACAGGAATGGATTTCATTGTGCATACAAGGTATGGAACTTTGCCTAATTTATTGTGACACCAAAATTTCAGTAAAAAGAGATGTGAAATGTTTTTTGAGAAATGCTGTGCGAAATGCTGGGAATCATATTCTGTGGTAAGCTTCTCAAGTTATTTTGCAGAGCCATCATCTCATAAGAATTAAGAAAGGAGAATCTGGTGCTATCAGTTATCTAAGTTCGTTACTGAGCACTCTGAATTCATAAATTCAAGGCAGGTGTATGATATCC
The DNA here is from genome assembly GCA_029852735.1 of Persea americana. Taxonomy (NCBI): domain Eukaryota; kingdom Viridiplantae; phylum Streptophyta; class Magnoliopsida; order Laurales; family Lauraceae; genus Persea; species Persea americana. The sequence goes on from CM056817.1 coordinate 39,542,156, forward strand.
TTACTTCTTATCTTCCGTGCCCTTGCATTGATAGGACATACCCCCATAATCCCAGTACTTTTTTTTTGGTATCCCAGCTTAGTGGGGCTGGGGTCACTAACCCTTTGGCGAGGGAGCCCTCAGGTGAGGGGGTTAAACCTCGAGCGAGGTGGGGGAATCCTCTGGTGAGGGGAGTTGACCTCTGGTGAGGTAGCATAGCCTCGGGAGAGGAAAGGTGCCTGCCCAGGTTCGAACCCGGGACAGGCAGGTAAGAACTGGCACCTCTTACCACTAGGATAAGTGGCCGTTCTTATAATCCCAGCACTTGAGTGATTGTATCTGCCAAAGTGGAAAAAGGAAGATATGAAAAGAAAGCTATATATCATTGAGAAAAACAAAACAAAAGAAAGCTATACAGTATGAAAGGTGTATAGTGTAAGTGCATGAAGAGAGCTTACTAAGGAAAATTACAGGGCAAAGAGGATATGAAAAGAAATCTATACAGTATGGCAGGTGTATACTGCAGTGTGCATAAAGAGAAACACAATAAGAAAACTGCAGCACTAATTTCCCTGCAAAAATAATCCATCACTTGACCCCTTGTTTTTCTAAGTCATCTGCAACCATGGCACTTCTGTAGGTATGATGGAAGCGGAGAAAGGCACATGTATATTCCAAATGTGAAATGTCTATTAATATTGAGGTGAACCGCTTGGTTGATATGAACCATTAAAATTTTGAATTCATACCTTCCATCTATAACTATCATTGTCATCCAATCAAATATTTGCCTTCATTGACTCAAATGGTTTTCTAACATGTGAGTAGATCAGCTAATGGCTTGGGGGATGCATTGGCTAAGCAATGCGTGGGTAGGAGTATTTCTTTAATTGCTCATATTGTGTAGTTTCTTGGTGTGGGTTAACATATGGTATAATGCTCTTATTATACCTACGTTGCTTCTGCTCGTTTGGCATTTTTTGTATTATCTTTTTGGTTTTCTTTAATATCAATATAATTTACATGTTACTGAAAAAAAAAAAAACTTAAGAAAATAAAATAATTATCAATGCCACCCAGTAAATGGTTTAGGGCCCTTTGTGGTTATCAGCTAATGGCTTGGGGGATGCATTGGCTAAGCAATGCGTGGGTAGGAGTATTTCTTTAATTGCTCATATTGTGTAGTTTCTTGGTGTGGGTTAACATATGGTATAATGCTCTTATTATACCTACACTGCTTCTGCTCGTTTGGCATTTTTTGTATTATCTTTTTGGTTTTCTTTAATATCAATATAATTTACATGTTACTGAAAAAAAAAAAACTTAAGAAGATAAAATAATTATCAATGCCACCCAGTAAATGGTTTAGGGCCCTTTGTGGTTGGGTAGCTGACACAGTTCGAATGTGAGAAACAAAGAACAAATCACCAAAGAGAAAGTAAGGCTTAAACTTCCTTTAAGGTTTGTAGGGATGACACAAAAATATCCACAGTGACAGTGATCTACTTATCATGAAATAAATGATGTCAATCTCCTTTCTTGCTTTTCAATTTTCTTTTTTCCTCTTTATGACTTTTTCTAAGCTAAAATAAAAATGATCTTAACGATAAAAAAAAGAAATAAATTACTTAACATACTATATTGCTGCAACTATTAATTCTATTAATCCTAGTAACTTGGGCATGACCAGCAACTTTCTGAAAATGAGAGTATTCATAAATCGAGTTCATAACTTCCTGAATTTATGTATGCATCATGTGATCATCAAGCTCATTGTTATGGTGATTCAATAACCCAGCTTTGATCAAGATAAGAAATATGGATTTCAATGTATGAAATGGGAACCTTGTCTCTGTAACATTTTGAAAATGTGTAACGTATGTCTATTCACTTGCATATCTGTGGAGCCATAAAACCATGTTATCACCATCTCTTATCATTGAACTGACCGTATTTGTTAGATGTGCGCTAAATGTAATATAGAGAGCCTGTACTTTAGATGGTTAATCCTCTCTCTCTCTCTCTATATATATATATATATCTGATATGTCAATTTGTGGCTTAGGTAGAAATAATAGCTGTTTCCATTCAAATGTCTTATTTTTCTATGTGCTATTCATTTAGTCCTAACTTGTAATTTCAGGTCACGGTTACTGAAGGCCCCCGAGCACTTTACAAAGGGTGAGAATATTCTTTTCTGAGTTCAAACTTAGAAATCATAGAGGACTTTGTGCAGAAATCAATTGAATTTGTATTTGCATAGGTATATTCAGTAGAAACTTTAGGGGTATGGCTTGACACAGTGCTTTTCGATCTGCATTATTGAGAATAGCCAATAGCAATTTATACAGTGCAATAAAAAATGTTAACCCAAATTAGAAAACCTGATTATAACCATCCCAGGAAACTTAATAATATGAACTCCTAATCACATTAGAACTCTAGCCTAAAATAACCCAAATTTAATCTAATTTTGATGAATGGTTTTTGGAACATCTGTTACTAATTTTGATGGCATACTAATTGAAATAAAATTTATAAATTCGGTTAACTAATGGCACTGATGATAATATGAAGGATTATAACTCCGATATTTGTTGAGTAGAGTACAGCTGCGCTAGCGGTACACATTATAGTGTGGGAGGGCTAGCCGGGAAATTATGTTGACATGACCATATGCTATGTACACTGGAGTTTGGACGACAACTTTCTCTGTTTGCAAGAGTACATGCTGAGGTGCATCTTGCAATGGTGTGTAGGCATTAATGTGGCTGCAAACTGCGTTAGTGCACTTATGATGCTATAGAGCATAGTTCATTTACTTGACTGCAGGTTTTCGGCCATTTTGGTGTGTTCTATTTGTCTGAACATTGTTTTGATGAATCTATAGTTGTCAATTCAGTTCTATTCCAGCTTATTCCAGCCGGAACGTCCCGGAATTGATTTGGAGTGGAACGGAATGCCCTCATGAAAGATTTCAGGCCCAATTCTGGTCCATTTCGGTTATTCCGGCCCATTTCAGCCCCAATTCCGATCCATTCCGAGCGGAACAGAATGCCTTAGAAAGTTTCATTTTGTTTGTTTGTTAAGTGGTTTTAATAAGGTATTTCATACTTTCATTAATATGTAGTGAGAACTAGAAAATAGTCAATTGCAGCGTGTAGTTTGATTCAAATGATATGAGTATGCCTTTTTTTTTTAGTATTAATTAAACATTCTGCTTTTTATCCTTTTTATTTTACCTTTTCTTTTCTTTTTTTAATTCTTCAATTGTATCCTTTTTTGAGTGGAACACTAGAATTGACCGGAATGCCGGAATGTTCCATTACGAGGCCAAACGGTATAGGGACCGGAATGGAATGGACAACTGTGGACGAATCTCCCTGATGTGTATTTATGATCATACAACATTGCACTCAATGTATTTATGATTGATTCAATTCCTCAACATTGCACTCAATGTATTTATGATTGATTCAATTCCTCAACATTGCACTCAATGTATTTATGATCATACAACACATGGCCTTGTTTTGATGTGTGCACTAATCCTAAATGACTGTCTTATTTGTGGAAAGAATATATGAAAGGTATGCACCCATTGTGGTCTAGAAAAGAGGAACTGTATTGGATAGATACTAGTTTTTCTTCCTTCCTCCATTTCAAAACCAGTTTGTGTGGTAAACATTTCCTCATTTAATTTCCAAGTGATCCTGAATATGCTGAGTGTCTATATAACTAGAATCTGCCATATGGTTAAATATTATATTTATTTGGCCCTTCGCAGGTCTACAGGATCACAAATAGGAAGTAGAAGCTATCTATGCTTCTACAATACCACATATCTGAAGAAAACTCCATGAATATGAACTGATAGGACTAGGAATGACACTCAACTGTCCTTTTTTGTTTTTTTCCCTTTTCTTTTTTGAAGGGGCTTAGCAATATTCGCAAGACTGGGTCCACAGACCATGATCACCTTCCTTGTGTGTGAGAAGCTACGTGAACTAGCTGGAATGAAGGCTATTTGATCCCAAGTCCTCTTTGGGTTGCCAGACAATATCCTAGTGAGAAGCACTGTGCTTTCGCCATATTTTCTTTGCAGCTCCCGATGCCATTGATTTATCTGTTTCTGATTTGCAATTATCAGTTGCTGTTATATTTATTGTTTCTACTGTTCCATCCAAAGCAACTAAATATTGGGGTTGTCAATAATTGGAAAAATATTTATGATTTTTTTTGCACAAGGGGATCTTGAATACAGAAAGAACAAGGAAAGAAAAAAAACATTAAAGCTGAACACAAAGACATCCATCCAGGGGTTATCCTGTCGGTTGATTTTTTTCTCCCTTTTTTCAAGCTTTCATTGGTTGCTCCCATTTACAGTTGGCACCATTTTCAACCATCCAATCATTTTCAAACCACTTATCATGGTACCATCTCCGGAAGGGCTTATTATCTTTGTTCAAGTTGGTGAAGGCACTTAATGAAAAACAGATTTTTGAAGACATTGTCTATGAACAAGGGAAGCAAGGACGGACTTGTCAACCATATGCATTTTGGAAACTCAAATTTACATGTGCTCTTTGGTACATCACCTTTATATGTAAATGATAATAACTTGAGGAGGGGATACCTGTCCCCCTATTTTAGGGGTGCAAGTTGTCAAACCCGTTATGGGAAATTCAGTTCAAGTAAATGAATTAGGGATGACAACTAGAAATTGTAAGACTCTGAATGAAACCGTTCCTTTCCCCCACCAACATGCTAGAAGCTCTTTCACCACAGTATGCATCTCTTGATTTCTCTCTGACTCACTTTCTTAAAAATCTACTGTCTGGTTTTTCTGAAAATATTGGAAAAAATCATTTAGAAGACCTTTTGACTCCCAGTTACACTTAAGTTGTTTGATAATGATTCAAACCAAAGCTTATCAGGGGAACTTGTACCCAGATTTCTCATCTCTAGTGAAGTTTTGATGTTGATTGCAATTTGGGTAAACTCACATCCTATTGATGCAGGTGCATCCAGATGGGTCATGATTCACTTAGAGCCCATCATCAATCCAGACATCAGTGCATTCATCGTAAAACCCACAAGGATTGGACCAAGAATGAGTTTAAGATTTTACAGCTTTCTCCGGTGCCCTCTGTAGAGGGTTAATACTTTGCTACTATTTTAGTTCTTATTCAATTTAGTACAGTTATGTGGTTGCTCTAAATGGCATGTTTATAAGCTTGAGAATGAATGGAGAAGTTGCTGTGGAAATTTGCCTACTTTGGGGTTGGGATCTTATGTCCTTTGGTGTCAAGCTAGTCCGTCAAGCATCAAGTAAATCTGTAGCCAAAATTCCTACATGAGTTAACGAGCTGTATTTTCTTTGTACTCTGATCATGCTGCCTTCAGGCTGCACTACTACTTTGAGCAAAATGCATATACTGATGCAGGGTGCATCTTGAATACTAAAATTGCATGATCGATTTAAAAGCATAAAAGATTTGATCAAGGGTCAAATTTGAGAGAGTACTAATTCATTGGAAGAGGTCTAGTCTGCAATTCCACTCCCTTTTCAGATCTTACACATTTCATGGCCTGCTGAGCTATATCTCCAAAGCCCTGGTGTCCAAGAAACAGTGAGAGCAGTCTGTGTAGTTGTATGAGTAATAGTTTCTTAGATGGGATCACCTAATTAGGGCTGTTTAAATGTTATGCTCAATCCGAAACGTGGGTCAAGATTTGTGCAGCATGAATTGGTGTGTCCACTTTCCACAGACACTGAACAGTGCTGACCACAAGATTTTAACTAGCAGCCGACATGGACATCAGGTTCATTGGATTTTGCTAATGGTACCTTCCACTTTTTTTTTTTTTTTTTGGTAGAAACATCCAGGTTCATTCCACTTGATTGGGGTCAAACCGTTTGAGATTCTAGTCGACTTGTTTAAGTTCAGGTTGGGTTCAAGTTCACTTTCTGACCTGATAATAAATATGTTGGGTTTAGATTGAGTTCATACAATTTGACCCACCTATCTACTCCAAATCAGCGTGAATCTAACTTGCTAATTATGGGGTCATTTTGACCCTTTTGATTTTACATTTCTTTCATGTTGACATTTTTATCCGGTTCATGAATGGTTTGAGTTGACATTGGCCAGTATATCTTATCCAAGTGCTAAACCAGATCCGAAGCTGACTCAAACCAATCTCATTGCCTGTTTTCCACGCTCTACTCTGAGAAGAACATGGGACAAAGAGCATGTGTTTGTTTCTTTAATTGTTAGATAACTGCTAAGGTCTTTGCACTTGGAAGGAAGGAGGCTATTCTCTTTTCAATGGACGATTCTACCCTTTGAGCCATTCCAAGGTCAACTACTCCTACACCTGGAACATCACCACCACTCATGGGTAATTATGTCATTCACAGAGACCCAAATGGACATTCAATGGCTCCTCTAAACAATCCTCACCGTATCCCACCACTTCATATTTCTTACAAGATTGGATAATAGGGTGGCAGCAGATTTGCCCTATCCCATTAGAATTCATCTTCTTCTACAATACCTAAACATGTTCTCTTATTCTCTCACATGGAAGAACATGGAAGCATTGATTATTATCATCCTTATGTGATGGAAGCAAATTAAAAAGATAACATTGGGTATGACCCTCTACCAATGGAAAGAAACCTCAATTTTTAAATACAAGTTGAGGATGGATGATGCCTATAAAAGGTTAGTTGTCTCGGTACTTCATTGTGCATTGCATGTTCAATCAACTCAAGTGCTTGTGAGTCTTTTGGGTCTTCAAACACAATGAGGGCAGCTATTCTCTTTTTGGTTTCTTCTCTATTCCTTCACGGGGCTTTTGGGGCCAGAAATGGACTGATGGAGGATTTCTACGAGGAGAGCTGTCCTAATGCTGAGATGATTGTGAGGAATGTCACATGGAAACTAACGGCAGCTGACCAATTTCTGCAGGCAGACCTTCTAAGATTGCACTATCATGATTGCTTTGTTAGAGTATGACCATCCATCCAATGCATAGTTTTTTTTATTTTTTTTAATAAGGAGCTTGAACTCATACAACAACACACTCCGCAGATGTCCTAAACCAACCAAACAACACCCAGGGACATTCATAAATTAGTCATTTCCACGTGCAATCACTATACTATAAAAAAGTGATTTTTAGCGGCAGGAAAAAAAAAAAAAAAAACTGCCTGTAATGCTTAGATGATGTCTAATTAGGCGATAGCTGCAGTTTTAGTGGCGGAGAAAAATGCCACTAAAGGTGTTTTTTCCACTGCTAAAAATTACTTTATTTTAGAGTGCTATCTTGATTTTCGTAAGTTGTACACAATGTGCACAAGCACAAGATAAAAGTTAATAATACAGTTGTAAGGTATTCATTGTCGCAACCAAGAGATTTCTTACTTGTTGATTAAACTTGCTTTACCTATTAAAAAAAGGCGTTCGTTTATCTACATTGTTGAAAATTTTGCTATGACATTCTTCCTCTCATCTCTTGCAGGGTTGTGATGCGTCGATACTACTTGACTCGACTAAGACCAGTGTTGCTGAAAGGGATCAAGATTTAAATCTATCACTGGATGGTTTTAATGAAATCGATGAGATAAAGAGTGAAGTAGAGAAGGAATGCCCGGGAATTGTTTCATGTGCTGATATTCTTGCTCTGGCAGCACGTGATTCCGTTTCCTTCAAAGTAGGTTTAGAAAGATTTTTTAAAATTGAAATAATGAATCACATTATAATCAATTTATTCGCATTTATTTAGGGCGTGTTTGGTTCGACTTGTTAAAAATCAAAAGTGCTTTTCTTAGCGCAGCTTTTAAAAATCTACTTCTTTCATAGAAAGTCTTTTAGTACAAAAGATTGTTTGGTTAACTTAAGTTTTGTACCAAAGTGGTAGTTCCTTCAAATGACTTTTTATATTAAAGTGGTTATTCTAAAAAAGTTTTAAAAAAATCTAACTACTTTCGACTAGGCCTGTCAATTTGGCCCTGAGAAAGGGGGCCGGGCAAGAAAAAGCCCTTAAAATGAGAGCTTTTGTTTCTAATGAAAACCCTAGGGCCAGGCTTGGACAGCTTTTTGCAGGCCCTGCAATTTGAGGGCCGAGCTTGGATAGTACCGGCCTGGCCCGACCCTGCCCCTGGCCTTCTTACGTTTATTTATTTTATATATAATATACACATATATGTAAATAAGGAGGTGCTCCTATGAGAGGCACTCTCACCAAGTTTATGAGAGATGGGTAGGGGCCCTCACTTCCATATTTGAGGTCCTTACATTTAAGTTAGTGAGAGTGGATATGGAAGTGAGGGCCTTCACCCATCTCTCATAAACTTGGTGAGAGTGTTTCTCATAAGAGTACCTCTCATGTAAATAATACTAAAATGCCCCTATCATAGGCACTTTTAAGTAGTATTGGAGATATGAAAGCAATTTCATACCCACTTACCCATTAAAAAATGTCATAAAAATCCATATATACTTGGTTCATTTCATTTATATTTAACTATTTATGTTATGTATTTTTTTAATACATAATTAATAAGTGTTGTATAGTTGCTTCTGATCCCCCTCTTTTAGTTTTACTGCTTTTTATTTAGGCATTTTATATTATTTTTATAAATCATTGTTAGTGCAAAAGTGGGTGTACTTATTTCTATTAATAATGAGACACTTTTTCCTCTATAGAGTTGCTTAGGATGTCAACCAATTCATAGAGTTAGTTTGTATGTGGATGGGACTTGAAGGATATGGGGTGATCCAAACATCCTTTTAATTAGATAATTATAACTCTCAATTCTTAAAAGTTTAAACTAAGAGTATTTTTGAAAGGGAGGTGCTCCTATGAGAGACATTCTCACCAAGTTTATAAGAGATGGGTGGGGGCTTTCACTTTCATATTTGAGGTTCTTACATTTAAGTTGGTGAGAGTGGATATGGAAGTGAGGGCCCCCACCCATCTCTCATAAACTTGGTGAGAGTGTTTCTCATAGGAACACCTCCATTTTTTAAGTGCATTTATTTTTGCGACTGAAATCTAAGAATGCATAATAGTCAGATCAGTGCTTAATAAAAACTAATGTGAATTGATAAAAGGTATGTGATTGTAAATGATTTAAAACTCTCAAAGATAAGACACTACTATAATGATTTCATATGTGGAAATTCATATGAAAGCCATATTAAAGGTGTGAAACATATCATACTCTTTAACCATTTTCCTTTTTTGTCAAAATAAATAAAATCATATGTCCAAAACCCAACCCAAGTCATCAAAGTATGTACGACTTTATCCGATAAAAGAAAGGTTTTAAAGATGACTTATATTCTTCCAATGTTTTCTTAATGGTTCGTTTGCAATTGAGATTAAACAAGATAATTGATGTTTTCTTAATGATTTTCTTTGCAATTGAGGTGAGGCAAGATAACGCTCGATCACACTTAGATTTTGGTAACAATGTTAAAAAAAAAATAGGTTTTCTTGTTTTGAAGTCCTGAGCCCTGCCATGGCCCGGCTTTGACCCTTGAGGGTAGGGTAGGGGCCCAGATAGTGAAAGACCTTTAAGGGCTTTGGCTCGCTCAAGCCCGGCTCTACATATATTGAGGGTAGGGCTAGGATAACCCCAGGCCCGGCCCAGCTTGGCCCTTTGACACCCCTACTTTTGACCTTTCAATATTCATTTTATTAATCTTTGTTGAAAGGGTAGGACCCTTCTGAAAGAGGGGAGCTTGATTTCAGATTTCACCCTTCCTTCCTTGTCATCAAGCATTCTAGTTTAAGTATGAGGGGTAGCTCATTCTGCCTAGGACCATGGTTTGCATCCAGAGGTTGTGGGTTTGAAACTGTACTACCACACTGGGGCCACAGGGGAATTTTATCATGTTTTCTCTCCTGGGTCGTAGGAATAATTCTGGCTCAAAGAGCTGGGACACCCTGCGTTATAAAGAAAAAAAAAAAAGGCATTCTAGTTCTGTCTCCTTGAATGCAAACCAAAATTAAGACAATGTAAGAGCATTGTACCATAGGAAGAGACTTTCCAACTAGTCCACCTACAATAGTGTTAGGATCTAGGGCCTATGGAAAGAGATCAAGCACACACAAGAACACGAAGATTTACGTGGTTCGGCTTTTGGCCTACGTCCACGGGGAAGACGGGAGAATTCACTATGCAATCAGAAGAAGGTATACATCATAGAGACCCTAAGTCTCTATTTATAATATCATCCCAATACCCAGTTACACCCAAATACTACTTCTAATCACAGTAGAACATGGGCAATACAGGGGCCCGGTTTATTTATAATTTATTCAATTGAGCCAAACAAATAACAAATCTCCACCTTGGCGAACATTGAAGCTGATCCTCATGCACTTAACACGTCTCACCGTCTCCACCTGCCCCTTAGGGCACTCAGGTACTGATCACATTAATCAAGTCCAAGCAATGCTTGAACTTGATTGTTGGAACAGTCTTGGTCATCATGTCTGCTGGATTCTCCGCCGTAGCAATCTTAATTATTGCAATAGCACCCTCGGCGATGACATCTCGAATGAAATGAGCCCTTACATCTATGTGCTTGGTCTTTTCCTGATACTTTGGATTATGTGTCAGATCGATCGCACTCTGACTGTTACAGAAAACAGTAACTAGCTTCCGTTCCAATCCCAAATCTTCAACCAAGCCTGTCAGCCAAATAGCTTCCTTCACTGCCTCTGTAGCTGCCATATATTCTGCTTCAGTGGTAGACAAGACAGCTTTGGATTGCAATGCTGCCTTCCAACTAATGGCACCGCTAGCAAAAGTGAAGACATAACCTGTCAGGGACCTTCTTCTGTCTAAATCTCCAGCAAAATCTGAATCAACATATCCAATAACACTTCCAGAAGTGTTATTACTTCTATCATAAATTATCCCAACATCAGTAGTACCTCTCAAGTAACGGAGTATCCATTTCACTGCCTGCCAATGGGCCTTTCCGGGGTTATCCATGTATCTGCTAACTACACTAACCGCGTGTGAAATATCTGGCCTCGTGCAAACCATGGCATACATGATACTCCCAACTGCACTAGCATAAGGAACACGAGACATGTGCTCCACCTCTTCCTCAGTTTGTGGTGACAAAGCAGCGGAAAGTTAGAAATGGGCTGCCAATGGAGTATTCACAGGTTTCGAACTTTGCATACCAAAGCGCTCCATAACCTTCTCAAGGTACCCCTTTTGTGACAAAGACAATTTGCCCGATTTCCGGTCCCTTTGAATCTCCATTCCAAGAATTTTCTTCGCAGCACCTAAGTCTTTCATCTCAAATTCACCACTCAACTGAGTTTTCAACCTGTTGATCTCAGACATGTCCTTTGCAGCAATCAACATGTCATCAACATATAGCAGCAAATAGACATACGAGCCATTGGAGTGCTTCTTGTGGTATACACAATTGTCGTATGCACTCCTGCAATAACCGTTTCCAACCATAAAGGTGTCGAAACGCTTGTACCACTGCTTAGGAGACTGCTTCAGACCATACAACGATTTCTTTAGCAAACAAACGTGGTCTTCCTTTCCATGAATTTCAAACCCCTCTGGTTGATGCATATAAATCTGTTCATCTAACTCGCCATGTAAAAACGCAGTCTTGACATCAAGCTGCTCCAACTCTAAATTGAATTTAGCAACCATAGCAAGTAGCACCCTGATAGAACTATGCTTCACCACAGGAGAGAACACTTCATTGAAGTCAACACCCTCCCTCTGAGTATAGCCTTTTGCAACCAGTCGTGCTTTGAACCTAGTGTCTTCCACCCCTGGAGTTCCTTCCTTTTTCTTGAAGACCCATTTGCATTCAACAATCTTCTGGCCTTTCGGAGGTTTTACCAACTCCCAAGTCTGATTCTTGTGAAGAGATTCAATCTCCTCACCCATGGCTACGGCCCATTTTACTGATTCTTTGCTAGTGATGGCATCCCGATATGTAACCGGCTCAGACTCAATACTCTCAGCTGTATTAAGAGCGTAGGCAACAATATCTTCATACCCGTATCTCTGAGGTTTCTTAATCTGCCTCCTCTCTCTGTCCCGAGTAAGCATGTAATCATCCGGAACTGCACTTTCCTCGTTTGAGCTTTGCATCTCCTCTACATCTTGTTGAACTGGGACATCTGTTTGCACCTTATCCTGCAATTTTTCTGAAGCTTCCTTCTCAAGCTCCACCTGTTTACTGACACCGTTTTGATCCTCCACCTTTCCAGCATCTTGACACTCCTTTGGTTTCAACATAGCAGACTCATCAAAGGTCACATCTCTGCTTATAATGCATTTGGGAGATTTCCCATCTAGGCACCACAGCCTATATCCTTTAACACCATCTGCATACCCTAGAAATATGCACTTTCTTGCCCTTGGTTCAAGCTTTCCATCATTCACATGAGCATAGGCAGGACAACCAAATATCCGCAAGTTGGTGTAATCAGCAGGAGCTCCAGACCATACCTCTACAGGAGTTTTGCATTCTATAGCTGTTGATGGAGACCGGTTTATCAGATAACAAGCTGTGTTAACAGCTTCCGCCCAAAACTTCCTAGGTAACCCTGCATTAGAGAGAATGCACCGGGTCTTCTCTAGAATAGTCCTGTTCATCCGTTCTGCAACTCCGTTCTGTTGCGGTGTATTTCTGACTGTGCGATGTCTCACAATACCTTCATTCTTGCAGAACTCATTAAAAGCACTATTACAGAATTCCAAGCCATTGTCAGTTCTCAAGCGTTTGAGCTGTTTACCTGTCTGCTTCTCGACCATAGCCTTCCATTGCTTGAACTGTGCAAAAGCTTCATGTTTGTGCTTTAAGATATACACCCAGACCTTCCGAGAATAGTCATCAATAAAGGTCAACATGTACAAACCACCACCAAGAGATGGAACACGAGAGGGACCCCAAAGATCAGAGTGGATATAATCCAAAGTACCCTTTGTCCGATGAACAGCAGTCCTGAACTTGACTCTACATTGCTTTCCGAAGATACAATGCTCACAGAAGTCCAGCTTTCCTGTTTTCTGGCCACACAGCAAACCCTGTTTAGTCAACTCATCCATACCCCTCTCACTCATATGCCCAAGTCGCATATGCCATAACTTGGTAATTTCTGAATCTGAATCTGAGGACGACACAGCTGCAGCACCTGTAATTGTACTACCTTGAAGAAAGTAAAGTCCATTCTGCTTCAGTCCCTTCATCACTACAAGAGCACCCTTCGAGATTCTCATAACTCCACCTCCAGCTTTGTAGGTACAACCATTGGAGTCAAGCGTACCCAAGGAAATCAAGTTTTTCTTCAACTCTGGAATATGCCTAACATCTGACAATGTTCTCACAATACCGTCACACATCTTAATTTTGATTGCACCTATCCCAACAACCTTACAAACTGCATTATTTCCCATAAGCACTTTACCACCATCAATAGATTGATAATTGGTAAACCAATCTCTGTAAGGACACATATGATAGGAACAACCTGAATCAAGAATCCACTCAGTGGCTGAGCTACCAACAGTAACCGAAAGAACTTCTGCACCATCAGAATTAGTCTCTGCAACATCGGTTGTAACTCCAGCAATTTCTCCAGAATTAGATTTCTCTTTCCCTTTACGCTCTGGACAATCTTTTCTAAAATGCCCTTCCTTGTGACATTTGAAGCACTTTAATTTTCTAGTTTTTGATTTTGACCTAGATCGGCCTCTTCTATTATGCTCTTTCTTCTCTGTTCTGCCACGTGCTACCAAACCCTCACCAGAACTGTTATGGTTTTCAGTTGCAACCTTTTTCTTTAACTCCTTGGAGTTCAAGGCTGACTCAACATCTTCCTTAGAAAGAGTTTCTCTACCATACATCATGGTATCAACAAAATTCTCATACGAGGGTGGTAAAGAGCATAGCAACATGATAGCTTGGTCCTCATCATCAATTTTGACATCTATATTTTCCAGATCTAAAATAGCTTTTGTAAAAGAATTAATGTGAGTTGAAACAGACGTACCTTCCTGCATTTGTAATGTGAACAATCGCTTTTTTAGATACAAGAGATTCGTGAGAGATTTCGTGATATACAAGTTCTCCAACTTTTGCCATATGCCAGCAACAGTTTTTTCCTGAACAACCTTTCGCAGTACACCATCACTCAAGAACAGCAGAATCTGACCATACGCCTTTTCCAGTAACTCATCCTTCTCTTCATCTGACAATCTTTCAGATAGAGCATTCTTTCCCCTCAAAGCTTTATGCAACCCGTTCTGGACCAATAAAGCATGCATCTTCAGACGCCAAAGACCGAAGTCATTATTACCGTCGAATTTTTCAATATCGAATTTAGCAGCCATTCCGCAAATCTTTCACTGGAACTGTGTAGATCTGGTCACCACGAGCACGCTGGAAGAAACGGATCTGAAATCCGACTCTGGACGGCTAAGATATCGCAGAAATAAGTTTCTGCGCTCCGATCAGTCAATCTTCTTTGTTGACCGTTGAACAGCCAATCTTCTTCCACAACAGCGTAGATCTGCTCGCAACGAGTCCGTAGGTTCAAACGGATCTCAGATCGGACTCCGGATCGTCAAGATATCGCGAAAACAAATTTCAGCCTTTGATTTGGTCAAACTGACTTTGACCGTACGATCTGCTGACGTCAGCGATTCCCTGCGGGCTTTGCTTCTGGGCTTCATCTCCACGGGTCAGGTCAACCTGGACTTGACCCGACCTGGACTGGCGAATGGGCCTTTTTTTAAAACGAGTCAGGCTGGACCTGACCTACACCTAACCCGGAAACCAGCCCAGAACTCTGGGTTGTCTTCCTCGTCAGGTTCTGGTTCTGTTCCAGAACCAGACCTGACGATCCTCCTCCTGCGACCACGGGACGGCAGCGCAGGCGATCCCCCTTCTCCGGCGACGGCGGCGGCAGCGGCGACGTCGGCTGTGTCGTCCCGTTCTCCGGCGACACGCAGCGGAAATTCCGGCTTGGTAACAGCGGAAATTCCGTCAGACTAGGCAGCCTGCGATTTCTTGCACGATGACGAGACAGCGACACGCAGCGGCGGTGCTCCTCCTTCGTTTCCGGCGTGCAACAACTCCGGCGACGTCCGATCTTCTTCTCCGATCAATCCTACCAGAAAGCGAAACAGCCCGGATCGTCCGATCTGATCTCTTTTCTCTCCTTCTTCTTCGATGATCTTCCGTGGCCCACTTCTAGATCGACCCTCTCAAATCCGATCCATCGGATTTCTTCCGATCACGACAATTAGCTTTGATACCAGTTTGTTAGGATCTAGGGCCTATGAAAAGAGATCAAGCACACACAAGAACACGGATATTTACATGGTTCGGCTTTTGGCCTACGTCCACGGGGAAGACGGGAGAATTCACTATGCAATCAGAAGAAGGTATACATTATAGAGACCCTAAGTCTCTATTTATAATATCAGCCCAATACCCAGTTACACCCAAACACTACTTCTAATCACAGTAGAACTGGGCAATACAGGGGCCCGGTTTATTTATAATTTATTCAATTGAGCCAAACAAATAACAAATAGTGAGAAAATCATTATCTTTAAACAACACATTGATGTATGGAGATATCTAATGATGTGTGTTGCTCATCTATTTTGTTTTCCTTTCATTATTTTCAATTACAAATTTTTATCATAATATCCTCCACAAGAACACCAAAACTCATTAGGCTAAACATGTTTTTGTGCACAATACCAATACCTGCAGTCCATCCAAATCCAATTTTCATCAGTTCTATTTCTTTAATTAACTCCCATTTCAAACGTGTTCTAGACTTGTATGCTCGCAGTTCTCTCACACTTTCCAACATGGTTTGCAGTTTAAAAGGCCAATGTGGCCAGTGTTAACAGGGAGAAGGGATGGGAAAATCTCACTGGCCTCCGAGGTGCCAGGCAACTTACCTGTACCTTCCTCAGACTTCAAAACTCTAGAACAGCTCTTTGGAAAAAAAGGGCTCGATGTCAATGATCTTGTAGCCTTATCAGGTAAGGAGCTTTCCATGTGTTTGACACATAGGTTTGTGTGATGCAGGCATTTAACTTTAAGATCATATGATCTTTGGCAGGTGCGCACATACTATTGGACATGCACATTGTGATGCATTTATCAACAGGCTTTTCAATTTCAAGGGAAAAGGTGGTGTAGATCCTACTTTGGATGCAACTTATGCAGCCCTACTGAAAAAGAAGTGCCCCAAACACTTCAAAAATGACACTCTTGTGGTGATGGACCCGCAAAGCTCATTCGTCTTCGATAGCCATTACTTTGAGAATCTATACCAGAACAAAGGGCTCTTCCAATCTGATGCAGCGCTTCTCACAAACGCTAACTCTGCGATGATCGCAAAGCTGCTGCAGGAACCAAAAGAGTTCTTCTCCCATTTCGCTAAGTCGATGAAGAAAATGGGCTCCGCGGAAGTGCTAACTGGATTCGAAGGAGAGATTAGGAAGCAGTGTCATTTTGTTAATCACTAATTGTGGTTGGTCATTGTCAATTGAGAGCTTGAATAAATTATTCGCCAAAGCAATGATCGATTCGTCTTCTGCATTTGGGAAAATTAATAACTCCTAATTAAGGGAGCACCTTCTTTGTATGTAATTTGTATTGAGTTTTATGTGAAGTAAGTCATTAAGCTTTTTGTCTATCATTGTCTTTGGGATGTAAATAGGTCCCCAATTCTTTGATTACACGAAAGTTCGACCCGTTAAAAACCGGGTTTGGGTCCTTATTTAGGCCCCGCTAAGTAAATGGGTTTGGATCCTTTTTTTTTTTTTTGGACCCATGACCTAAACGGGTCCGAATCCAGTTCCACCTTGGTTCAGACCCATGGACCCGAGACTCGACACATTACTTTAATTTTTGAGAATCTCTCCTTAAAATTACATTTTTTCCCATATCATTCTCTACCGAGACCCGGACCCATACCCAGACCCGCCCTATATATGGTTTTGGTTCCAGGCCCGGTTCCACCGTAGACCCAGACCGAAACCGACCCATTTACATCTCTACATTGCTTGCTTCTTGTTGCCTCTAAGCAACGTCCTTTAGGAAAGACAACTATCATCATAACAATCTTTAACGATTTTAGCTCTTTGTCATTGCCTTGTAGTCGGACATACTAACCAGAGGTTTATTTGAAGTTACATAGCGAGAACGACCACTTACCTCACCTCACTAGTAAGTGTTGGTAGTTCTCACCTTGTTGCCAAGCGTTTGGATCCTAAGTATGCCACCACCCTCCACTTGTGTGGGCTTTCTTTCTGCTTGTGTATGTTCTTTTTCTACTTGCATGGACCTTCTTTCTGCTTGTGAGTGCTGCCTTCCTATATATATGCGGGCTCTCTCTTGGGTCCCAGCTCCCTTGGCTGGGTTACCACAAAAAAAGAAAAGAAGAAGTTACATAGCATATGACAACGGCTCTATGCTGCTTTTTAGGGTTTATCCGTTTATGGAAACTGAAATCTAATGGATGTTGATGACCGTCTGATCCAAGTCATATAAAATAGATGTTGATGTTGATAACCGTCTGGTCTAAATCAATGACATGGATGATAAAAACATGGACATTGTCGTTCAAATGAGGGTTATCACGACCTAGATTAGACAGCTGATTGTAGGTTTTTTATTTTTATTTTTGCAGATACATATAGAGCCTCACAGTCAGATATACATATAGAGCCTAAAATCAGAATTCTCATAAATTACAATCAAAGAAGAGGGACAACTGGCTATGACTGGTTTACAAACATTATTACATTTTGTTAGCTTGAAGTATTCAACCCATGATGCCATTGTTGATGGTGGACCCTTCTAATAATTGCTTGTGCCTATAATTCCCTCCTTTTAAGATGCTCCAGAAGCACTTTAACAAACTTCAGCTGGAAGCAAAGAAGAAAAGATGGAGTTAACTCTCACATAGTCTTCCACAATCCAACAGGTAAGAACCTGTTGTGTCTTTACTTATTTATAAGGCCCACCATAGATGGATGGAAGATGCTATGCATACTCTCATTTTCTTTTCTTTTTTTTGGCTATGTTGGGCGAGACTGGTCAGGACTTCATTTAGGAGTGATACTTCTGCTTGAAAGACCCTCGGAATTGATCCCCGGGCATATGTGATACTAAATGTCAATACCACTTAATTTTGAGTGTGTTGGCATAATGTATATTTTTATATTTCCTTCTCTTTTAAAAGCATTTATAGTAGCAGTGTAGAGCAAAGAATGATTCAAGATGATGTGTCCAACACTACCCTATTTTATTTTATTTTTCTTCTTCTTTTTTGAGTTCTCAAGTGCCTTATAGAGGTTTAAGATTACTTAAGTTTCTCATAAAAAGCTAGCTCATATACCGAACCATCTCACCAGACTGTTTCTTATATGCACATGCGTAATTATTATAAATGATCATGTTTGTTTACACTCATTTAAACATATATGATACATAAATAGGGTGTGTAAATTGTGTAAATGACACTATTCACCTATGAATATTGTGTAACCTGTGCTATGTACATTCCGCCCTAAGTTATAAATATGCAACATTTACGTATGTAAAAGACATTTTCATATCAAATGTGTAAAAGACAAATGACCTCTTGTTATTAGACTGATGCACATCTAGAAATATACATTCGGCCCAATAACTAAACAGCCATAGCTAGGACAAGCCCATCCATAGTTGACCCTATTTACAGCATGACCATTTTTACTCACATTATTTTCCTTTCCATGATTCATGATCACAATTATAGCAGTAGTTTTTGTCTTCCCCACTTTACAAGAGACTCGAACACATGCCTACAATGTGTTAATAAAATGTGAAGTCAACATCTTGAGAGGCACTCAGATTAGTCAGATATATCTGTTTAGAGGTAATTAAGAGGGGTCATTGGCCAGGTCAGCCCACATTGGGCTAGGTTTTGGCCCTGTCTTTAGGCCCGTAGGTTGGACCCAGGGCTCAATTTAGTTAAAGAAGATAGGTCCTTCTATACCAATATTGCCAAAAATCTTTCACCCAAAATGGGCTATTTATATTTTTTGAAAGTAGCTGGACTCGGGCCTAACTTTTAGTCTCCGGGGTTGGATTTAGGCCTTAAAAACGGCCCAGTAAATAAGTGGGTTTGGCTCAGAGCCTTGAAGATGCATCAGCCCCAGCCTGACCTGGCCCATAACACCCCCAGCTAAAAGGGAAGTTTCGGCATTGACCCAATGCCCCATGAGAAGATATTGTCACATTGCAGTAAAAAATAGCGAGCCCAGGTCCCTTATTTCGTTGAAATAGGAAGATATTGTTTCATCCAATTAAGATTTACCATCAGTATAAAATCTTATCTTTTCTTTTTTCATTCAAAGAAGCAATTGATGAGTCCAGATCCCCTGTTTCACAGAAACAAAGAGATCTTGTTTCATTCAATTCGCATTCATCCATTGTGCAAATTCTTATGCCAGCTAATACACTATCTCAAGAATGAAAAAACCAACAAAGATATTTTACATAGTTTGCAAATGCGGACTGAATGAAACGGTATCTCTCTGTTTCTACGGGATTTGGACTCGTAAAGGGTGCATTGGTTGGCTTGCATGGGATTTTATACAGTTGGCAAATCTTAATTGGATGGAACAAAAATTTTCCATTTCTACGAAACATGGAATCCGGACTCTCAAAAAACAAACTCCCATCACATAGTCCACACATCCTTTCACTGCCTCGACTTGGACTCTATGTTTGAATAGATGCAGCATTTGTTCTCATCAATACTATCATCCTCTTCTCCACCTCCCAAGTCCAGCTGTGGCTGTCAGTTTCTTCTTCAATCTCCTTTTATCTTCATGGAAACAACATCTAGCTATATTATTTTTTGACACACACACATAAGAAGTGTCAAGAAGATAAACAAATTGTGTCGACAACACCCACAATCAAAGGCAAGTTGGGCATTGGAGTCCTATATCTCTCATGGGTATCATGATTGCTTTGTTGGAGTATAATCAGTCCATCCATCCATTTATACTCATTTAATACATAGGATCCACTTGTGATCGCATGGTGGCCCCCTCATTAATCCACCATGGGGTCCACCAATCATGAATATCCAACCATCTTATAGACCATTCATGTGAACTCATGTGGGTGACTGGGTCATACAACAAGTACAATGAAGTCTACTCTCATTTGATTTTGGTTCTAATACTTGTGTGGTGCATCTATGCATGCATGCATGTAAATATACCTTACATTTTCTTTGATCTTAGAGGGAGATTGTTTTCAAGAATTCTTGATGGGATTTTTTGTTGTCCGGAATTTTTTGTAGTATGTGCATGACTGTCCCCAGCATATATATGATGACTATCC
The DNA here is from genome assembly GCA_029852735.1 of Persea americana. Lineage (NCBI taxonomy): Eukaryota > Viridiplantae > Streptophyta > Magnoliopsida > Laurales > Lauraceae > Persea > Persea americana. The sequence continues at coordinate 39,562,579 of CM056817.1, forward strand.
TTGTTTGGTTTTAAGTTTTGACAAATCCAGCCTTGTGGACTAGCATGTTTGGCTAATAGAATTCTCTAAAATCTTAAATATTCCACTACAAAGTGCTCATGGTCTTTGAGCATATGTGAATCCAATCAAGAGACAGCACTTTATATCTCTTAGCTGGACAATAATTCTCTGACATCTTTTGACAAAGGAGGCCATTAATGATAGAACGAGGCAAAACAATGATTTTGAGTGGTTTGAATCTCAAGGACGGATCCCATTAACATATTTCAATGATGGTCCCCCATTAACAAATTTTGAGTGGTTTGGTAATAGGAGAAGAATCCGTGGGGAATTTATAGTGGATTCTTCATTACCCTTGCAACAGGGATTCCTCACCGAGGATTAGAATAGCTAACGATTCTTACATTATATCAATGCATATTGATGTTTATAACTGTAAAAACTAGCATTGATGCATAAATCTATAAAAATAAGAATTCCCAAATTCTATATAGGGCTTGGACTTGAATCTTAAATGAGGATCTCATTTGATCCAAATCCTCAGAAATTTACAAAGATGGGTTTTTTGTGACCGTGTAAAACATCGGTGAGGAATATCCAAAAATTTGAAAAGAAAAGTTCACAGTACTTGCCTTAGCTAAAAGTATTTTAACTTATTGAAAATTTAACAATTGCCATTATATAATAATAATAATAATAATAATCATAATAATAATAATAACTTTGTAAAAAAAAAGGGTGAGAAATCCCAAAGGATTTGAGAAGAAAAGCTCGCAAGTCCTAAGTGCTAGCCTTAGAAGAATTCTAACTCAAAAGAAAAGCTCTCATTTGGAAGATAAAAAAAAATCCAATGTACTTAGATACTCCGCAACTTTCATCAATGAACCTTTAGTTTTCAAAATAAGATATACCAAAGATACAACAAGCCCATTGGGATTTAACAAGGGAAAAAACTTAGGTGAGCATTGGTGCTCACAATGAGGCAAGAACTGTGCTCCTAAATACGTAGTGAGGCCTACTTGGCAAACCATCTTAGTGTACCCTAAAACAGGAACCCCCATGCAGTCAATGATCCTGAGTTCGGCACCCATTGGAATTGACTAGACCATTGAAGATTTAACTATGAATACAGGTATTCAGGGAGCTCTATAATAAGATATACTCATAATTAAATTGGACATCAATAACCATCCGATAATAGTTAAAAAATCATTTTTTTTAATTCACTTATATTTTCTAAATGGCTATTATTTCAAAATATCAGAAAAGCAAGTGATGAGATGCAAAACTTTCCCACACAAGACTCCTTCTCATATAATATTCTTGTTAAATCCTTTCCAAACTCCTCAAGACAGGCATAAACGCCGGTGCCACCATTTCTCTCCATTTCCCTTTTCTTCCTTCCCAAGTCGAACCAAAACCAAAACCCTCTGTTTCTGTCTTCTCTCCTTCATTTATCCAACACCACTCCTCTTCCCAAATCTCAATCTCTCTCTCTGTGCTATCTGAAGATGCTGATCCGAGTACGCAGCCGTGACGGGTTTGAGCGGGTATCCATACCCGACCCGGCCTCCTCCATCACCATCTCCGACCTCAAAACCCTAATCGAGTCGCAGCTCCACGTGCCGGTGGCCAACCAAACCCTATCCCTAAACCAGAACCTCCTCCTCGCCAAGAACCCCTCCGATCTCCTCCACCTCTCCGCCGACCCCTCCGCCACCATCTCCTCCCTCGGCCTCTCCCACGGCTCCATCATCTTCCTCTCCTACGACGGCCAGCGCTCCGTCGTCGGCCCCGCCCCCTCCATCTCCCCCGCCGGCTCCTTCGGCCGCAACAAGATGACCATCGACGACCTAATCGCCCGCCAGATGCGCGTCTCCCGCCAGGAATCCCCCCACTGCGACTCCGTCTCCTTCGACCGCGGCGCCGCCGATGCCTTCCAGCGATACGTCGGCGACGCCCTCGCGTTCGCCATCAAGCGCGGCGGCTTCATGTATGGCTCCGTCGGCGCTGATGGCCGCGTCCTGGTCGACTTCATCTATGAGCCGCCGCAGCAGGGGGCCGAGGACGCGCTCATCCTCCTCCGGGACCCCGACGAGGAGGCGCTGGTCGAGGCGGTCGCCCTCGGCCTGGGGATGCGCCGGGTCGGGTTCATATTCACGCAGACGGTCGGGCAGAACAAGGCCGACTACACAATGTCGGCAGCCGAGGTGCTGCAAGCGGCGGAGATGCATGCTACGAGCGGCATTAAGGAGTGGGTGACCGCCATTGTGAAGCTGGAGGTGAATGAGGACGGCGGTGCCGACGTGCACTTTGAGGCCTTCCAGATGAGTGATATGTGCGTGAGGCTGTTCAAGGAAGGGTGGTTCGAGACGGATGGTGTGGGAGGACCCGATTCCGATCCCAAGCTGTCGAAGATGAAGAAGGAGGTCGTCGTGGGGAGTAAGGATGTTAGGGAGGTGGACAATGACTTCTTCTTGGTGGTTGTCAAGATATTGGATCACCAGGTGCGCTCAATCTTTACGCCTGTTTATGACATTTCACTCAATTTGCTCAATTGGGTCTTTCTGTTCTTGTGATTTTGAATTAGAATTTTAATTGTTCCATTGTATTTATACATCCCTGGCAGAACAGAACAGTTTAGGCATGTTTGGTTGCACCCCATTTGTCTCAATAGGTTTTACAGCATCATCATTGTGCGTTAAATGTGTTAAATTTCATATAATGCGGTCATTTGTCTTATCAATAACTATTGTATGATCTTCAACATGGCTTATTGACTGTTCAATCTGTTTTGTGTGCATTGCTTTTCCTTTCGTAGTTTTCTTTCTTGATCTGTTGAAGGCTACAATGAGTTATGAAAAGAATATCAACCCAACTGATTTTCAGTGCTAGTATCAGAGATCATGTTAGCGTATCCTTGATATCCTTGACTGTCCCTAGAGTTTGGGTGTATCATCTCATTCTGAGAACTATATTACTTATCCTTTATATTATTCTAATCCTAGTTCTGTGCAAAGGCCATGTTGGCTTCAAATGTGCTGTCTGAACCTCTTATAAAAATGAAATCTGAATAATATTTTTCCTTATTTCTTGTGTGTGGTGATGGCGGGCTCCTCCTTTTGGTGATGAATCGAAGAAACCCCTTGCCCACAGACTTAGTTGCATCTAATTCATCAGCCATGACTCACAAACTAGTGTCTTATTGATTTTCATCCAAAATATAAGTTGGAAATTGGAATATCCTTCAATATGTGTCTTATTATTTTTCAAGATTTATAAGACAATAGCTAGATCTGCTTTGGCATCTGAATATAGGGCAATTAGGAAACAAGCAGCTGTCATACATGTAGTACATATGCACATTTGATCAATGTGTACAGTTACAAGAGAGAATAGCGTTGAGAATTGAGCATATAAATGTTAACTTAATGTTGTCCGTGGCGGTTTGACTTTGGACACGGTACATTGAAGATATCTTAAGAAGGAGAGGGATGACGATTGTAAATGGCTGCCCTATGTGCTTGAGGGACGAAGAATCAGTGGACCATCTCTTGCTTATTTGTAAATCAGCTCATGCAATTTGGATGTCTATAATTCGCGAGTTTGACTTCTGCTAGGTCCTTCCTCTCTCCCCGAGCTCTTCCAAGCTTGGAAGGCCCCAATTGGGAACCCTAGAGGCAAAATGATGTGGCGGTTGTCATTTTTTTTTGTGATTTGGACGATTTAGAGGGAAAGAAACTCAAGATGTTTTGAAGAAATTGCATTTAGTGAGAGCAGGCTAGTGGAGAAATCAAAGTTTCTAGTAGCTCTTTGGGTGTCCATTCTCCCTTCCTTTAGAGGATACTCCTTAGATTAAATTGTGTACCATTGGAAAGAGTTGGCCTATTCTTAGGGCTCTTTCTGTTTTTCCTGCTTTGCTGTCTTTTGCTTTCAATGCTTTTCTCTTGTACTGTTTGCCTCTAATGAAAGTAACCATTCAAAAAAATATATATATATTCCTTATTACAAGTTCAAGGAACTAGGAGAAGGGGAGAGACCAATGAAGAACTTAAATGAAGTAGTGATGTAGGCATGTTCAATTATGGAGGTACAGAGGAAATTGCTTTAAATAGAGTTGAGAAATAGAACTCAGGACTAGGTAGTTGGGATAAGACAACAATGATGATGAAGAGTATCACTTAAAATATGAATGAGCATTTGCGTTTATTCCCAATGGGAAAAAAAATGAAAGGGTGCATTTTAAAATACAGAAATTACGTAACTTGTTTCGATTTTGAAGTGGGGAAACTAAATACAGTACAAAATTGAATGAGCTAAATGCAGTATCGGTGAAAACATGGTATTGACATTGGTAGGCCTTAGGAGCTATAGGCTTATGTAGGCTCATGTAAGTGAGATTCCAAAACTATGGCAGCAGTTTTGTTGGGACTTGGGAGTGCAACAAAAGCCTTGACATTGCACGAACATGCAATAATAATTTCTTAACTTTCTTTCTAGAAGGTTGCTTAAGCTTTTTGCGGGGTTGTTGATTGTGAAGAGGAATAAAAGATTGAGGTCAATGGTTCGATTCCCAAAATGTCAATCTTAGATTGCATTCCCATTTGACAACATTACGATAATTCTTTGTAAGTTGGAGATGAATGGGAAAAAAACTTGGAGATGTCCTTGTAAACTATTCCTAGAGAGTGTAACAATTGTGCCAATCTTTTACTTAAAGAAGTGGATATTGTGAATATCATGTTTGATGGGCGTCTCTCCCTCTTAGTTTTGTAATGTGTTCCCTTTCATTGGTAAAACTACCATTAGTTATCAACTAGAAAGGATTTTTACCATTTTCAAAAAGAAGAACAGAAAGAAAGGATTTCTAATTGCAATCATGTTACCAACTGGAATATTGATCACTTTTCCAACTAAAGGGAAAAGGTGAAAAAAAAAAGAGTAAGAAATCTTTGGTAGACTGGTCACTCTCACAACCAAACATTTGTAACGATGCAAATCTAGCAACCTAGCAACCTTGAAATAGAAAGCAGGTGGTGCCAGCCATGTAGTAGCCTTTTCCAACTGTTAAGGCATTCTCACTCAGTAAGGGGGGTGTTCATGGGTGTAGACAACCAAAAAGTGATTACTAACTTGCTGGAAAGCAACGGTCCACTTGATTAAACTAAGATTAAATCATCTGAACCATCTCAAATTGGGTTGACTAAATATTATTCTCCCAAGAGAGCTTTTCAACGTCGTATAGCTGTAGAGAATCCTAAGAGAAGATAAGAAGGATGTGACATCGAGAAGATATCATTCAAAAAATTTAAAAAAAAAAAAAAAGACTCATTAAAAAAAGGGAGATAAGAAGACTTTCATTCGGAAAAAAGAACAAAACAAAACAAAACAAAACAAAAAGGAAGATAAGAAGGTATGGCCTCAAGAATATCAAAAGGTTAAGAGTAGGAGATGAAGGTCCGCCTAATCAAACCAATATTTGGCCCATATAAACAACTCCAAATTGAGCTTATTTCAAAGCGCTCGAAGACAGCTTTCCAGTATGATATAACAATGAAGAATTTGACAAGCGGATAGGTAGTAGCCAACAGAAGTTGATAAGGTCAAGAGCATAAAACAGGGGACAATTGTCTTTCAACCCTATTTTTACACAAATAACTTCAGATATGATGTGGATCTTTACATCATTGTATTATATACTTGAAGAGCTTTCCGATTGTATATTATATTAAAAAACCCAACTGACGGATAAAAAAGTATTTTTGGCCAAAGATCACACTACATGAACCTCAAGACAGTAGATGTAAAAGTTTGGATGTTGGAAAATCAACTCCAATATTCGAAACCTATGATGCCCAGATACCACATGGATACGGCAGGGACACGCCATGGATATATGACAATGGTACAAACTTTACACATAAAAAAGTGAAAAATTGAATGTGATATAACGAGATACGTTGCCTATTTTGATGTACCTGGGCATCATAGTTGGAAACCCAAATAGGGGTCCCCCTCAAGCCATTGGAGCAAGGATTTCCCCCTTACTTCTCGCTTTCGTGCATTTAAGCCTTCTATGTTGTATGTTATCGTTCCAAAGCCCTTACTTCTCGCTTTCGTTCATTTAAGCCTTCTATGTTGTATGTTATCGTTCCAAAGCCCTTACTTCTCGCTTTCGTTCATTTAAGCCTTCTATGTTGTATGTTATCGTTCCAAAGCCCTTAAAACTATGATGCTCGGATACTTCAAAATAGAGGCAACGTATTGTGTCATGTCGTATCGGATACTTTACTTTTTATGTGTAGAATCCATATCCCCACCATATCCATGGCTTGTCCCTACCGTATCCACGTCGTATTTGGCATCATAGCTTTAAGATGCATATATTTTAGAGTTCAATAGAAAAGGACATGGGACTAAAGACCATTTACTTTATCGCCCCGTTTTTTTAGCAGAACTCTTGACAAGAATTTATTATGCTGGGGATTTCTGCACAATGATATGATGGTTTTCCCATTGGTATTTCCAAATTCCATGTTTCTTTGCTAGAATCCCAAATCCCAATCACCTCAAAAGTCATTTTTATTCTTTTTAATTCTCAAATTCTAACCTCCTTAGCATTTATAGATGCTCCATCCTAGAGGTGTATTCAGGATTTCCACCCCGAGGGACAACTTTGGTAGAATTTCAAATTCTCAAGACATGAGTTCTTCAAAAGAAAGGCCCTAAATTCAATATTTTGCCCTCTTGGGATTTTTTAAAGGACGTTAAGGGCCCTTGATCCCTAGTCTTAGGCCCATCAAGAGTCTAGTACCATTGTAACCAAATTCAAATTTATATCAATAAAATTGTGAGAATTTCCCATATTTCTGTTGTATTTATTTTTTATTGTGTTTGTATCATGTACAAAATGTTGACTCTATTGGAGTTGTCATTTTTATAAGGATAAAAATATTATAGTACAACACAAGTATGGGAGAACTTGTAATTTTATTGATAGAAATTGGAATCTGGGTACAATGGCACTAGACTTAATACACCCAGATCGGGGATTCAAGTCCTTGATGCCCCTTTTACAATCCTAAGAGGGTACATCGTTGGATTTAAGCTAAGTTGGCTCATCATTGGATTTAAGCTAAATTGGCTATGTCACAGGTCTTTTGTGTTAAATTTTCAAAAATGCATGCCTCTAAGAATGAATGAAACAAGGTAAAATTAGGAGGGCTTAATCTCAGCGAGGAAATAAATTGGAGAGAGCCTCCTACTGAACCCCCCTCAATTGGCTTGGGGCCTTTATTTATAGATTTCTAGGGTCCCCAGTTGTTGGGAACCAACCTCGACGTTGAGCATCAATGTCTAAGCATTGGGTTTCCAACATTGAATGTTGGAACATCTGGGTGTTGGGTTACCGACATTGGGGTTGGTTTCCAATGTACATAGGTGATCTCCAACATTCAACTTCCATGTCGATCGTCTTGAGGTTGCACATAGCTCAATCTTTGATTTGCCATAACTTTTGATCCATTCGTTAGGATTTTTTTCGCTTTCTCTTGAAGTGTAGAATGCAATGATGCAAAGATACATATCATCCACAGTCATTTGTATAAAGAAAAAAGGGATTAAGGAAACTATCTCATAATTCTTACTCTTGATCTTCTCAACTCACAGTAGCTATATCTCCGAATCCGCTTGTTGCATTCTTCATTTTCATGTGTTGAAAATTTTAATTTCCAAATCCTTCCCAAGGCGCATCTTGGATTAGTCCACCCAGCCAATGCCTAAAGAAAGTAGACTGAGAATCTGCTGTCTTTAGAAAGAGTCCAAATTCTCTCGTCTTGCCCCCCTAGGATTGAAACCGAAGAGAGAAGATTGAGGAGAGAGATAACTTGATTTCCTTCATTCTCCTTTAAATTTCTTCTAAAGATGGGGCTCCAGATCAAATAACCTCTTGACCCATGACTCTCTAGGTAGCTACTAACAATAGCTTTCTTGTTTAAAGCACAGGTCACTAATTCTGGAAATTGGGAGGCCACCGGCAGTCGCCAACTGAATTATCAAGCCAAAACAGAACTTCCTCCCCTGACCCTACCCGACACTTTATGTACCTTTTAAACTCTTCCCAAACCGATGTAATCCCTTTTCTTATTGCCTAATTTTTATAGGAGATGGACAAATCCCATCCGTTCCACTCTATCCTAAGCCAAATCCTCAAATAAGTAGCACTTATTCGGATCTATTTTTACTACCTCCATCCATGTCCTCTTCGGTCTACCCCCTCCCCTTGGTGGGCCATCAACCTACATAGCCAAACGTTTCCTTACTGGAGCTGTTGACGGCCCTGGTTGGACATACCCAAACCATCTCAAACAGGTTTCTCTAATTGTATTCTCTATTGATGCTACCTCTAAATGCTCTCGAAGGTGCTCATTTCTAATTTTATCCTTCGTAGTTTTACTACACATCCACCTCAACATTCTCATCTCAGCTACTTCCATTTTGTGCATATGTTGCTTCTTGATTGGCCAACATTCTGCTCCATAGGTAGAAGTAAGGGAGGCTAATCTTTTAGTAGATTACTTGGCCAAGTCTAGGGTACTATAGTTTGTAGTTCCTTGTCTTTTGTTTTGTTTCGTGGTATATGCCTTTTGTACCAATTGTCGTACGTAATGATTATATTCAATGTATTTACCTTTACCATTATATGTGTGCATGTTTGTCTTGAGGTACCTCTCACAGATTTGTGTGAGGTCACTTTTTTACGATCGCTTGGAGTCCCTATGACAAATCCAACCCCCTAACACTCACTAACCCTCCATGAATTAAACTCACTTTAATTTGGCGCTAATATGAATAATGATCACACTCATATCCTCATGCACTTGTTCCAAAATAATGCTGACTGAAAAAAGTGGAAGGATGAAGAGGATCCTAAATGCCCTTTGCTTTTCTTTAGAATACATTGAATGCCCCTTTTATTGATCCAGAAATGGGGCCTTTTTCTTTCATAAATGCTTAGGCATTTTGTAGTGTGCCTTCATAAACAATGATGGATATACGTACATGACTAGTGTATCAATGACAAACTGATGCAACACTTGTACTGGTACTTGGTACTACAGTGAGACTTATCGGTACAGGTTTAGCATATCTTCTACACTAAGTCCATTATTTCATAAAGGTCTGTTAGTCCATTATTTCATGAAGGTCTAATTAGTCCATTATTTCATAAACGTCTATTAGTTTTCATACTTTTCAACATAAAAGATGTTAGAAAGAAATGTGGACACTAATAATTTCATTAATTTAGATATGTTCTAATGAAAGAAATTAGGATTGATATGATGCAACCTCGTACGGGTACTTGATACCACACCGAGACATATGGGTACTAGTTTAGCATAAATACACTATTACTTACAGTTCTATTAATTTTCTTACTTTTCAACATAAAAGATGCTAGAAAGAAATGTGAACAATGTTCTAATGAAAAAAATTAGGATTGTTGTATCTGTTTGTGTCATGGATTCCAAATGTGCAGAGTTGTATCGTTGTTCCCCTATCCATGCCCGTATTGTTACGTGGGTTTGTCTTCTACGTCCTAACGGCTTAAGCGTTTGGGATGTATTGATTAGTCAGACTTAACATGGTATCAAAGCCACGCTAGGTCACGAGTTCAAACCCCGGGGAGGCATTATTCCCCTTGGTTCCGTGGGCAGGCACATACTGAATGGGTAGCACATGGGGGTTATGAATTTGAATATTTGAGGCGGTTTGTTAAGTAGATTTGTCTTCCACTTCCTACTCTTGAGATGTATTGGCTAGTCAGACTGGATGCTTATCAGTATCCATATCTGGGTATCATAGGTATATATGGGTATGCTATCTTAAGAAACATTTCTGAGAGTCATGCCAATCATGGGGAAGTGGAGGATGGAAAGATCTGAGAGAGACCTTAGTAGTGTGCAAAATATCAAACCCAATATATCGTCCTAACCCCTTGATCCACGGTCCTCGAGTTTTATGGTTTTAGAAGGCATCATTTATTTAGGATTTCAATCCAACTGTGAGTAACAGGTGGATGAGTGTTAAATTTGGGTGTGTGCCAATTCATGATGGGTAGGAGGCTTGGATTGATTGTAGGGGTTCCCACGTGCCTAAAAAGGGGATCCTAATAATGTCTCTAATGAGAGTGATCCTCACAGTAGAGAGCGTGTGTGCAGAGAGATGTAATTATGCCCATATGACTAAAGTGCTAGGTACTGTGATCTATTTCAAAGCCTGTCACCTCCTCTCCAGCATAATGTAATTCCATAAAATACACACATGCTTTTTTGAGATGTAACCCATATTAACAAAGTGCTAGGTACTGCCATCTATTTCAAAGCCTGTTAGCCTGGCTTAGTTTATTGAGATCCTCCTCTCCAGCTTCATATAATTTCGTAAGTGTGTACACACACACACACTTGATATATACCCAAACCCAGGGAAGAGTCTCAATTCTAATGCTACTGGATAGAGAAGTAAAAAAGAAGAAAGACATACTTTTTGTCTAATAGGTGTGAATGTGGACCATCAAGCATCCCCGAGCATAACTTGACAGCCTATGCTATTTACTGTTTCATTTGTGTTCCTCGCCATGTTGAAGCTCCTTGGTCCTCTTTTAGTTATGTTTTTCCCAAAGCCCATCTCCATCATATTGCTAAAATAAATGCATTTCATTTGTAATATTTAACATGCTAGAACAAGTATTAGCGCTCCCTACTAAATTGTGACTACCACCTTTTTGCAAGAGGTGTGCATGTCTAACCTACTTGGAAGTTTGGTGGTGGGGAACTGCTAGACAGCAAAATTGATCTGTTTCTTATGATTTAGAAGGTTAATTGTTCCTCCTGCCCCATAGCTTGAGCTTTGGTTGAGAATTTTTTTTTCTTCGCTGGAGATGCGACCTCACTTACCCGCATACTACAGGATTTCCCAGCCAGGTGACGAACAGTGCTGCTCTCTCTCTCTCTCTCTCTCTCTCTCTCTCTCTCTCTCTCTCTCTCTCTCTCTCTCTCTCTCACACACACACACACACACACACGGGTGATGACCTTTATTCTACAAAACGCCTGTGTGTGTGTGTGAGAGAGAGAGAGAGAAAAGCGCTACAAAACGCCCAGGCGTTTTGTCGTATCTTCTACAAATGAGAATCCAGGTCATCATCTAGTGCGGTCCTGCCAAGCAAGGTCCTAAGATGGTTCAGACTGGAAACAGACCTAACCTTTGGCAAATTTGCACAAAGGGGCTGCTTGCAGGTCTCAAACCTGCGCTATATTGCATGGCACCCGAGACTTTTACCATTGCACCAAAGCAATGCTATATTCTCCTGTGCCAATTTTTAGGAAGAGTAGTTAACGGGCTTAAATGCCTATTTTCTCTCCTTTTATCTTGGGAAAGCAATTCATCCTTTCCTATTGTTTTTCTCTTTTTATAAACAAATCATTATTCGACTTTAATACTCCAGCGACATACTGTCCTATTTTTTCTCCTTTTCAATTGGGTTGTCTTATTTTGGCTTGATAATCAATTTCTTTCATCATTTAATTGCAACATAGGAATCCATTAGAGCATTTATTCTATTGCAATGCTAAAAATACTCAATGGGGCCCCTCTTATATTTCAAAGAAAGAAAATAGGAAGTTGCACACGGCAAGACAAGTGTCTCTCCCTTTTCATCTTAACTCATACTTGGAAGATTGAAATGCATTTTGAAAGGAGAAAAAGTAGGAGGGTAATAAATTATTGCTATAAAGGAGAAATGGCCTCTAAGCCTAACCCTCTCTCATTGGCCGATATGCAAGGGATAAAAAACCCCTTTTTGGAAGGGATATTTTGTAGAATTCCTATACATATGGAGAATTCTCTAAAACGCCCCACCTAAAATGGGGCATTTCTGCCCCCCTTTCTAAAATCCAATAATAAGTAACCATGGGATACTCCATTGCCAACATGTTTTTTTTTTATTTTTAATATTTAGGAACAAAAGTTAAAAGACTTAAAGGCTCTCTCTCACCAATTTTTATGCTTCCTTAAATTAATCCCCTATTCCCTCTGTCCACAAACAATATTCTCTCTCTCCACCAACATATATATCTCTGTGCTTTAAATCCCCATTCTCTCTCTCTCTCAATGATGTCTTTCTTTTAAATCCCTATTTTCTCTCTCTAAACGATTTAATACTTTGTTGATCTATTCTCTCTATCCAACGACTCAAATCCCAATTTCTCTCTATACAATTTTCAATACTTAATCTATTCCCTTCTCTCTCTCTCTCTCTCTCTCTCTCTCTCTCTCTCTCTCTCTCTCATCAACTCCCAACTCTAAATGCTCTACTTTTATTGGTCGCTTGAGGGGGCGTTTTTGCTACTAATAACACCCAGGCGTCATGTAGACCTCTCTCTCTCTCTCTCTATATATATATATATATATGGGGGACCCTACACAACACCTGAGTTTTTTTAAAAGAAGAACGCCCCATGTGATTTGTCCAATGAAATAAGGACGACGTGTACTTGCATTCAATATGGTTTTCGTTAAAAAGATTAAACAAAACACCTGAAATGGATCCTATTTTTTCTCTAATAAAGGCTAATGCGTAACTCCTATTTTTTCTCTATGGCTCCTAGTTTTTTTTTTTCCTATCTAAAACTATCAAGAAAGTAATGGACTTTTTTTTAGAACCTCATTTCAAAGTAGGCAATTTTGAGAACCCATTGGTGGGGACCACTCATGAGAATTTAATCTATTCAACCTAATGGCTTGATTAGTATCAAATTAATGCCAATTGATGAAGTTCATAATTGCTTCTTTCCTATTTACTCTCCCACAATACTTACAAGAATCTCCTAAAAAATAGGCTCAATCTTACATTTAATATTTGGAAAGGGATGATACTTATCACATGCTTCTCTTGTAAGTATTTTCTACAATTGCAACTACAAAAAAGTGATTTTTACGTGCGGAAAAAAGGCCTTTTCGGCGGGTTTTTTCCGCTGCTAAAATTGTCATAACACCCCCCCCCCCCCCCCCCCCCCACCCTCCCTTTCTCTCTCTCCCAACTATCTAAGAGTTTCTGCCCATTTTAGCAGCGGAAAAAATAATTCCACCACTAAAAATCACTTGTTTTTTGTAGTGGCCCCTTTTCAAGTGGGGCATTTTTGTAGAATCTCTCTCTATATATATGTGTGTTATGGGAAGAATTCATGTTTGGGTTGTGATAAAATTTTACGCTTGTTGTCAACCTACCTAACGCAACCCTCCTTTACCCAGGCTTAGGACCAGCAGTAAAAAAAAAAAACTGTCGGAATTAAGAGATGGCAGGATAAAGATAGAATATATGGATTGTAACTTCAATTGGCATATAGAAGTAGCTGAAATTACTGTGAGAATTAAAGACTGTGAGATACCACAAAGAGATTCTTTCTATTACCATCATTCAAAAAAAAAAAAAAAAATTTGATTCTTTCTATTACCTTGACTCTATAATTAGTTAGGATTTGGAGATCGATGAAGATGTCGAATATAGGATAAAAGCGGGATGGTTGAAGTAGAGACTTGCTTCTAGAGTGCTTTGTGACTAGCGAATGCCTACAAGATTGAAGAGAAGGTTTTACTGGACAACAATTGGACTAGCTATGACCAATTGAGCAAAATGTTGCTAATCAAGAAGCACCATATGAACAAAATGGATGTAGTAGAGATGAGAATGTTGAGGTAGATGTGTAGTAAAACTAGGAAGAATAAAATTAGAAATAAGCGCTTTCGAGAGCATTTAGGGTTAGTAACAATAGGGGATAAAATTAGATAAACCCATTTGAGATGGTTTGAGCATGTTCGACGTTGGCCAACAACGGCACTGATAAGGAAAAGCTTGGCTATGAAGGTTGATGGCCCGCCCAAGGTAAGCGGTAGGCCAAAGAGGACGTAGATGGAGGTAGTAACAATAGATCTGAAGAAGTGTAACTTATCTGAGGATTTGGCTTAAAATAGACCGGAATGGAGAAACAAATTTCGCCGGGGCATTCTTTTATAAAAAAGACGCCCTTCCTAGTTGGGCCCACTCGGATGCATGATGATCATAGAAGTCCATTGGATGGAAAGATCTATATGGGATCTGGCCTATGTGCACATGTTGACTCCATGAGTTCATCCTAACCTTTTGATCCATGGCCCTAAAATTTTATGGTTTTAGAGGCATCGTTTTCTTATGATTTCAATCAAATGGTGAGGAAAAGTTGGACGATTATTAAATTTGTACTTGTGACTATTCATAGGGGTAGTGTGTGTGAAAAGAGTAGATTGACTCAAGGTGGGCCCCATGACAAAAAAAAAAAAAAGAGGGACGGCAAAAATGGCGTTTTTAAAGTGGGGCAATATTATATATGTACACACACCTTTAGGCGTGATGTCTAGATCCCCACATTGGAAATGGTTGAAAAAATATGCTTCATTGGATAACTATATTGACTGGGGGGGGGTGGTTTGGCCTTACACTTGGGCTTGGAGGGGCGCTTATTTTTCAGTGTATTGGGCCTGAGACTCGAGTTGACCCAGTCCCATATCAGGCTGATTTGGACTGCTTTGGGGCCAAGTTGACAGTCTTTTATTGGACCGAGTAGGACTACTAATGGAGCAGGTTGGACTTGATGGAGCCTATAGTTGACCATGGAAGTTTTAACTGCCAGGTGGTAGTTATTGTCCTAATGCCCAATGTCTGAACAAGTATACTTCTTTGTCTTGCGCTCTTTTGAAGAGTAGCATTCTCTCAAATGGCCATATTGAAAATTCAAATTTTCACATCTTTTCACAATGGATGTCTTTCCAACAGCCTCTCTCTCACACACAATAACAACAACAACGATTCCACCCCTGCCTATGGATTCTCTAATCTTTGCTTTCGAGAAATTTGGTTATAAAGGGATGGTTGTGTTTTAACTTGTAGTGCGGCGTTTTATGTCAATTCTAGTTTAGGTATCTGTTTGTACTTCAAATCTTGTCATTAGGAGCCCACCATTTGTGATTGTCTGTTATGGTTTTCAGTTTTTTCAGACCTCTGTTTCCACTGGCCTTCCAAGGAATAAAGGTGCTCTTTAGATAACTTCGTCTGAATTTGTTTGTAGTGTTGCTTACATATTGCCTGATTGTCATGTTAATGCAGGGCCCACTTTCGTCCACTTTTCCTGTTGAGAACAGGATGCCTCCAGTTACCAAGAGGGCATTGAAAAACCACCTAGACCGAACCAAGAACCTTCCATTCGTAAAGCGCATATCTGATTTTCACTTGCTGCTAATGCTGGCCAGGTTTCTAGATGTCAATGCAGATGTGCCTGCATTGGCAGAGTGTGTGCAGACTCAAAGTCCAGTGACAGAAGGTTACCAACTCCTGATCGAGTCCCTAGCAAATGCTTCCTAAGACTACTGTGATGTCCCTTCCCGAACCCAGATTCTTGTTTGGGTAGAACTTGACAAACAGAAGCCAACATGGCCTTTTACAATCCAAGCACAATGTCATTCATTATTCAAGTGGTGAGATGTTTTGGAGGTTTCTCCATTTAAAGAAAATGAATAGGAGGAGAAAAGATTCTGTTGTTTTCGAAGTCTCTTTGAGGGTTGTATAAGATGTTTAAGGTTAATTATATTTAAATTAGTATCTGTGACTCAAATATGGTTGAAATGAAAGGGGCTAAAAATAAAAAAGAATCGATCAGGTTCTCCATTTTGGAAGAGTGCAAGAGAGCCCAATACCTTACCTTTTATATGATTCAATGGATTTTATTTCTGTTTTTGAGGTTGAGTTTTCGGAAAATTGAATGGGAAAACGTATTAATTCAAGGCCTGCTTGTTTGGGCTAAAATTGGTTTTCAGCTATTTGAATGGGAAATGTATTAATTTAACGCCTGTTTGTTTGGGCTAAAATTGGAGCAAAGGTGAATGACAAGTTTTTCCTCTGTTAGCAAATGATTACCCGGTAAGTCACCCCAAATCAAACCCTTGAAACAGGGAGTCCATTTTGAATGTGAATGTATCAATTTGAGGCCTATTTGCTTGGGGCTAAAACTGGGGTAAAGGTGAATGACTTGCCTCATAACATCACTAAATCAAACCCGGGAAATAGGAAGTTTCCTCTGCATCACCACCTTCTCCTGTCATTTCTTGCTGTTGTGGATTTTTGGGGATTTCTATCACAGTCCGTTCCCTAGCATTTGAACATCCTGTTTGGTTTTGGTTTCAGATTTCTCCAAACTTCTTGAGGGTTATATTGCTTTTTTAGCCTTTAAGAGTTCTCCAAATACCAGAATATTCATGGGTCCTCCAGTTGAGTGGCAGCATATGGAATTCTTACATGTCCCCTAGAAAAGAAATCTCAGATATCCTCTAAACAAACGGGCTTTTACTGTGTGTTCTTAAGAATTCAATACAAAGCATACATAACTTCAGTGAATTTGGGCTCTCAAATTCTCCAAGACTCCCCCGTCAGAAAAGCCTCCCTGGAAGTACTGCAAGATAATGAAAGCACACTGCATTTTGTTTACTTATGCCTGCCATTTTCTGTCTGTAAACGTTCAGTGGTAGATGTTAGATATTCCCAAAAATTTGTCCAAACACAGCCCTGAATGGTTCAAACTGTAACACCAAAAGACACTTATGGCCAAATACAAAACAAAAAATATTTTAACATACATGAAGGGAGAAGCTAATATACATGATTCAAGCGGAGACAAATCAACATGTATGACAAGCCATTCACAATCAACCTGTGTGCTCAAAGGATCTCTGATTCTCATAGACGACTTATTTTTTCCCATGAAGCCATCTAGGCATGTACAACAGAACTTGCAACCACTCACATAGCCCTTGACAATGAATGTGCATTTTACAGATTTTACAGAGTCAGCATAATGGATGATTGACGCAGTGCGCTTCTCCATTTAAAGCGATCTTGTGTATTAAAGATGCGTAATTTTCTAATGCCTGACGTGCCCAAATTGGTGGTAATGCATAGGTAACTCCTTGGTGCCAATTGGACCTGCTTTATGTTGGACGGATAGGCAGAAGATCATGCAAGCCAGAGCAAAGAATATAGTTTTCAGTATCATAAGAATGTATGGCGGGCGCGCTTTGAGCAAGACGGGTGGTGGCGGCAATTAACCAAATGCATCTGTAGGTTACATGATCATATGTAAGCAAGAGAACTGCGGTCATGAGCAGGTTGTGGCCTTCCTCTTGTTGGCGTGGGTGGCCGTTGTATGTTAAGCTCCTGTAGAAAGTCATAAACAACAAAGACGTGATGGGAACAAGATGAGTGCCTTGACAGCTTTGTCGAAATGAAGAAGTGAACGTGTTCTCACTAAACCTTACCTGCATCCAGGTGCCTTCCATGACATGCTCTGGAGATGAGTCGGGCGATTGAAGTGGAGGTGGAAGTGGATGAATCAATTTGGGAACCACGACCAGTTCCCTACCAACAACCAGTATTGCTCCCGCATTGTTTGCAGTCCCTGATACAGGTCCAACTTAGCATGCTAATGTATGTAAACATATTAACTATCATTGAGGTCTGACCCATTTAGACCCACATTGTAAATTATACATACATACATGAGGAGTGCTAGAAAGCGCCCCTCGCAGTGGGGCCCACCATGATGCATGACAACTATGGAATGCCATTAGATGGGAAGATCTGAATAAGGCCTACCAATGTGCAAATCTCAACTCCATTAGATCATCCTAATCCTCTTGATCTATGGCCATGGCCCTAAAGTTTAATGGTTTTAGAGATATTATCTTCTTATGATTTCAATTCAACGGTGAGTAAAAGTGGGATGAGTGACCGGATTGGCTCAAGGTGGGCTCTACGGCCTAAAAAACATAGGGGGTTCAAAAAAAGGCCTTTTTTAAACATAGTTTTTGAAAATTTCTATATATGAGTGCTAGAAAACACCCAAGTAGTTTTTCCGAAAAACGACCCTCCCAATGGGGCCCACTATGATGCATGACAACCATGGAATGTCGTTGGATGGGAAGATCTCGTGAAGATCTCGATAAGACCTACCTACGTGCAAAATTTCAACTCCATTGGATCATCTTAACCCCTTGATCTATGGCCCCAAAGTTTAATAGTTTTAGATGCATCATGTCTTAGGATTTCAATCCAATGGTAAGTAAAAGTTGGATGAGTGTCAAATTTAGTGTTGTGACAATTCATGGGGTTAAGTGTGGAAGGGCTAAGGAGTAATTGGCTCGAGGTGGGCTCCACAACCTAAAATAAGGGGGCAAAAAAAGGGTTTTTTACGTAAGGCATTTTGAGAATTTCTATTATATCTAGAGGGCTTATCGGGTGCACACTCCGTGCATGCCACACTGGGGCCCACCATGGGATGGTACCAAGGGGGATTTGAAGATCTAGGTGGGGCCCTCCTATGTACAAAAAACAGCCCCATCAGATCATCCGGGACCCACAAGTTCAGTTCATTCAAAGGGGTGTTCAGTTAATCCAATAGTCCAGTCCACTCGAATGGATCAACAAGTGGACCCCACTAGGGGTGCGTACAATGCTCACCGGGCGCAAGCACGTGAGAGAGAGAGAGAGAGAGAGAGAGAGAGAGAGAGAGAGAGTCAACCCGTGATGAATCTGGTGCTGACTTGAAACCCAGTTTTTTTTTTTTTTTTTTTTTTTTTTTTTTTTTTTTTTTTTTTAAGTTTGAATCTAGGTTCTTGTAATCCAATCTATGTGCATGAATTCTTTGAAAAAAAACAAAATTACCCAATGTTGGACATGTCAGGACACAACACCCATGTTGGACTCTCCAAAGATTCTTCCGTTAGTACTTTAAAAATTATATTGTAACAGATAAAATATTAATACAGGTTTTATTCCTTTGAAATCTTGTGATATTTTTACTTGATTAATTGGACTAAAAATTGTATATAGTTTTTTGTTAGTTCTACATAATTTTATATTTAAAAAATCAAAGTTTATGTATGTTAAATAGTTGTTTGTGCAGTTTCCTATCACCAATTAGTTTCAGGATTACTGGCTAGCAACTCTGGTATGGTATCATAGCCAGAGGTCTCGAGTTTTGAAACCACACAGGACAAGGCGTTTTGTGTTTGTGCGGGAGCAAGTGCGCAGGGCAAGAAGGCCCCATGGCCCGTTCTGGTCTTGTGAGGGCGTGTGCTTCGGTTCTGGGCAGTGTCCCACCCGAGGGGGGGTGTTAAGTAGTTGTTTGTGCAGCTTCCTATCACCAATTGGTTTTGGGATTATTAGCTAGCAGCTCTAACAATCTAAATATTATACCAAATCCATGAATCCAGTGTTTTTAGATTTACCAAATCAGACATCTCATACTAGTATTAGACCCTGCCACACATACCCATGCAACTCATCCAATTAATTACCAAACTGGATCTAGTTAGAACTCAATTCAATCCTTTCACAACAAATACAGAGTGAAATACAGCAAAGCCATTTCAAGAAAAAAAAAATTCTAAAAAATCCAGCAAAGCCAGACCCTCAAGAACCTGCCAAAATGGCAACAAATGGATAATACTGGTATGAGATGTCGGCAACTGGGGCCAACATTGCATGCCAATTAGATGCCGCCAGGTGATATTGTGTTACTCCTCCAGCAGCCATGACAGCTGGTTTTAATGAATTAAAAATAAAAAAAAATAAAAAAAATCCTGCAGCAGAGACAGTAGAAGACCAAATGACATTTTTTTAGTTGCCACAGTTGGTCGATTTCAGAGTTGAAATTTTGACATTGAGATAACTCATAGTTTGTTGATGACACTTTGGGTAGATGCTAATAGAAACCAAGTGCAGAACTAAGATGGATCCTCAAGTGGTTTGAGTTGGTCTCAGGTCTGAAGATTAAATTCAATGTGAGAAATTATGGGGGTGCGAGTGAGGCAGGGTGAAGTTGAGTCTCTAACCATGGTGTTTGGGTTTTGTCCAGGCAAACTTCCTCCAGTAGATTGGGCTGACCTTTGCATATCAGTAAGCCTTCCGAATGCCTTCGGATCTGTTAATTGAGAATTTTGAGAAAATATTATCTGCATGGAGAAGTCCGTATCTTTCTTTTGGGGAATGGATAACTTATCTACATTGGAAAATCTTTTGACTTACTTCCCATCGACCTGTAATGCCCTACAGACGTGAGGAAATGAATTGAGAAGATTCGACAGGACTTCCTATCAAATGATTTGGATGACCATCACAGACATCATCTTTTTAATTGTGGACTTCCAAGTTAGAGAAGTTGACGAAGACAAAGACACTTCAAAGCCACAATCAAGGAAGTATGATTACAGATGGAAGAAGCATAAAGGGCCCAGACCTCTACCAGATTTGGACACCCACTACGGAGTGCAACAAAACTTTCTTTTTTGAGGATTTGATCAGTTGTGGACTTTACTTCATGTAATCAGTTTAGGACTCTTTATTCCTAGAAAGAAGTTTCAGTTGTTTAGAAAGCTATTGCTAGAATCTAGGAAGTATAGAGAGGGAAGGATTTGTGTTGGGAAATCAATAAAAGGCCCATACGTGGGACGTCCAAGGGAGCTTAGATTTTGGTGAATTGTCTATCTTTCAATAAAATTGCTTTTGATGGCAATTCGGCCTCTTCTTGTCCCCAAAAGATAGAAGTGCTTCAAGCAGAGGTTTGCGGATTTGGCGTAAGCAATTTTCTATCTCTCCTTGTTTGGTTATTTGTTTGTTGATCCAGATAGAGTTGATTTTGGGGTGTTCCAATGAATTAGGAATCACTGTTTGGCTAACATTAGATAGTCCGATTTGTGAATCGGGACTGTCACTTCGGCTTCTCTCCTTTTGCTCCAGACTATTTTTGTGCCATATTCTGGTGAAGATTACCATAGTAGGAGGCTAAGTTCAGATGGAATCCTCTCTGTTAAATCTTTCTGTGATCATTTATGTTAAGTTGGAAGTCCCTCCAGAGTTACTTTTTTCCCTGATGGCGGCATTAAACAAAATTCTAATCCATAATTGTAAATAACCTTAGGAGATGAGAACTAAGGTTGTCCTTGTAAATGCATGTCCTGTGTGTCTTAAAAGAGCAGAGGGAACCATCTCTTTGTTTATTGCCCCTCCGAGAGGATCAGTTAAACGTACTTCTTTGCTTTGTTTTAAGTTAACTGGGTTCTTCCGTATACAGTCATGAAGCCATGAAATTTTGGGTTTCCTAGTGAATGTGGTTCTTTTTTGTGGGGTTGCTCTTTACTGGTGGTATTTTGGTCTATAGGTCTAGATAGGAATCACAGAGTACTCAGAATAAGGTCACCGCTACAAAGAGGTGATGAGGGAAACCCATTTAATGGTTATGTCTTGCGCTTCATCATTTTAAGCAGCTGTTGGCTTTTCCATGACTAATTTTAGACAAGCTGGATTACTTGTTGCGGCATCATTAACTGATGCCACTATATTGTATCTTTGTCCCATCTTTTGATATTCTTGCTTGTGTTTCGGTTTTTCCTAATAAAATTTCATTTTACCATTTGGGGAAAAAACTTACCACAATAGTTAGTTGCTGAAAATAGTGTGATTAACTGCCCCTGAGCAAACCGTTCAAAACCATCCATAACACATTCATGAGCCCTTATAATAAGCTGGAGCTTATTTCTCTTACAAAACTCGGTGACTCGGTCAGGCTGCAAAATCATTAAAATATATGATTATTACAAAGAACAATGTGAAGGAAATAATATACATCCATGAGATATATGCAAAATAAAACACGACATTGCAACATAACTGTATTATGTTGCTGAGTCAAACAAATCACCTCTTACTACCACAAGATACAGAACTAGTTTTATATTTGGGTACTGCTCTTATAGAAACAAGATGTATAATTCCCTTGGAATGCACATACTCTGAGAATTATGCATTTGACAGAATAGTGCTAAGCAGTATATGTATCATACTTAACCCAGCTGTTTAATTAAAACTTTTCCACAATCCAAGATCACAGATTCACCATTATTTCCTATTAGCAATAAGTTGGACAAGATTAGAACATATCATCTTCTTCTAAACTGCAAGGCAGCTTAAATGCTGTGGAGGTCAGTTCTGGAATGGTTTGGCTGTAGCTGGGTTCTCCCAAACAATTTTTGCCAGCTGTCTGATGCTTGGAGAGTAGGGTTGGGAAATGACAGGAGTAGAATCATGCAGTGGACTCTTTTTTGGCAGTCATATGGCTCATCTGGAAGTAGAGAAATGGGAGGTGCTTTGAGGAGTTGGAGAAGGCCAAGTTCCTAGTAGCATTTTGGATGCCCATCCTTTCGAGGGCCTCCTATCGCTACTACCATTAGAAATTGGCAGGCAATTGCCTTCTCTTCAGTTTTGAAGTCTCAGCTCAGCCTTCCTGGCATCCTCCACCTCCCAGTGTCATTAAGTTGAATTTCAATCATAGTATGTGGGAAACCGCAGGACAGTGGTTTTTCTTTGAGATAGTGATGGTTCCTCCATCTTGTCCTTCTCCGGTCAAATGGGTTTGTGCTCCGTAAATACCACAGAGATGGAAGCTGCGTGGATTGGCCTTCGGAAGCTTGTCGCCTAATATTTTGGAATATTTTGGTGGAAGGAGATTCGAATTGCGCCATTATCTGGGCTTCAGCCTTCAGGAGTGTACAGGTCCTCGAGTTATGGCAAACGTTGTGGAGGTGCTGGATTTAATTAAGCAGATGGATGTCTCCTTTGTTCACATCAAGAGAAGCAATTATTCTGTGGCAGATCTTCTGGCTAAAGAGGGTGTTTCTCGTCCTATCTTACAGGTTAGTCATTTTTTGTATTCTTAGTTAGGAGATGTCGTTGTTGTTTCTATTTTTCGGATGGTTTGTGTGGTCGTCCAATATATTGCTCCTGTACTCTTGCATTCTTTGAATAAACTTGGTAACCATTCCAAAAAAAAAAAAAAAATCACTACTGAATCACTTTCATCATCGTCATCATCAACAGCATCGTCATCAAAGCCTTGTCCCAACTACTAATGAATCACTTTAAGACCTTTTTATAATAAAGAGTTTAATTAAGAAGAAAATATTGTAGAATACGGCAAGAAGAGCCATGAGGTCTTTAACAAGAGAAGCCAGGGCATTGGATCTCGACACAATTTGGAGAAAGAAAAAAAAACACAAGATGTTCAAGGCTCCTTTGTCAAAAATAAGTAAATAAAATCTCTCCCAAATTTCTCCCTTCAATGTATACACAAAAGATACCAAAAATCTTCCTAAAAGGGAAAAAACATGTATATTCTGACTTCTGAGTCATATCAGATAACTGCCACACCACAAGTGACTTCCGCAGTTAGTAGCCATTCAATTGCAAACACCAAGTCCATTCAACAATAAGGGGTAAACGGTGTAATCCAGTTTCCTGATACCAAACAGAAGCACCATGATTCCAATATCACATGCTCCACAAAACCACTCGACCCAGAAGCACTTAATGACATTGGAAGATTACGTTTAAGATAACCCCTAGGCATATTTTTTTTATTTTTTTTATTTGTAAAATGACTTGAACCCACAACCCTAGGTGTTCATCATTACCTTGAGAGCTTCAGATCAAAGTTTTGTTTTAATATTTGTTGTGGTGGTGGAAAGATTTTGTAACCAAAACCAATGATATCATGACGACAAATAACCAAAGTAAGGGCTTCCATCTTTGTTGCCTTATTTTGAAGACATCTTCTATTTAAATCCTTCCAAAGGGACCATCCAAATCATAGCAGTCTGACTAATAAGCAGCAAAGTCCTAACTCTTGCAGAAACCCCTATGCTTCAAAATAAGATATTCCTGGGAACACCTTAGTCAGACCAAACTCTGAAATAACAGCCTTCATATCAATCTACCAAAGTTACAGTTCGAATAAGTTTTAGCAAGAGATGCTTCACTTATTTTGTACGTGCCTCATACACGCTGCAAACAATACGAATGCTTCTCCTTAAATAGCCTATATTCATTTCTTGCAAAGACACCCACCCAAAAGCGAGTTGCCATTTGTGTTTCTCCTCTTCCAGAATTCAAAGACATTAAGATAGATTCGACGATGTGCAGTTGGAAAGAGGTGGCCTTCTCTTCCCTCTCTAAAGCTCCTGTCCTTGCAAGTTGGTCTTCCCCTCCTGTGGATTCCTTAAAACTCAACTTTGATGGAAGTGTGAGGTAATCCAGGCTCTTCTGCCATTGGCGGTATTATTAGAGATCACTTTTAATAGAGTTTTATGTCCTTCTTGGGTCCTGCTGGTTGGTGCTCTGTGAATGAGGCAGAGACGTCTGCTCTAAGAATGGATCTTCATCAAGCTGCTAGAATAAGTCCCACGCATATTACTGTGGAGGGTGGTACTTTTGTGCTATCCATTGGGCATCAGGCTATTCAAAGCCGCCTTGGCGGTCATTGCGGAGAAGGTTCTCAATTTAGCTTCAAAGCTCAATGTGTCCTCGCACGCTAAGAGATCAGGTAATGAGGTGGCTGATCGCCTGGCCAAGAAAGGCATTTGGAGCGAGAACTTAGTCACCGACATGGACCATTGACTTTGTTGAGATCTTTGTGGGTTTTTGCATTATAGGGTGGGGTTTTTTATCCTTTTCTCTCTTTTTTTTGGATGGTTCTTTCTGTTGTTTGCTTTTCCGTATATTCCTTTTATGCTGTCTAGCTTTTAATAAAATTGAGTCACCATTCAAAACAACAACAACAACAACAATAACAACAAAAAACAGACTATGATTCTCTTTTGAATTCTTAAAATGGTCTCATAGTTAAGTTCTTTTCCTTGTAAAGCCACCCACCCAAAACAATAGTTTTGATGGGACAAGGAGATTGATCATATTTTATTCAAAGGGCTATGTAAACCATTTCCCCAGTAATATCCCATCTATCCCTTTCCAAATCACATTTTCATAGCTTAATATATAGATACTTCCTGATATTAACACCAGGATCCTGTTTATCTTGTAACCAAAGCCGTCCCTCCCTCTCACATTCATTTGGAAGGAAATTGAACATGAAAGAAAGCTGATTTCCCTCCCTCCCTCCCTCCTTAGTCCTTACACAAATATAACATGTGATAGAATAAAAAATCCAAGCAAAATTACTTCTCAGTGATATGAGTTGAATTAGCCATACCCCAAAAGAAACCAGACCAGGGCCCCTTGCATTAGGCCTTAACCCTTCTATACTATCATTCTCCGTGGGGTCTGACCTGTAAATAAGTCATTGTTACAAGAAAAAAAAAATGAAGAATAATGCAGACAATATACTAATTAGCTAAGGTCATACCATAGAAGATCCATTAGAATAATGGATCCAGCATCCATTGTTATGGGCCTTTCGAGTTTCTCTATTTGCTCTACAGAGTTGATGGACCTCCCTATACCACCATGCATGCAAATAATTTTCTTCTCGATTAGGGCAGCAAGTGGGAGATAGTTAAAGAGTTGATTGAACCGAGTCCATGCCCATATCCCATCATTTTCCCCCTACAGATGATTTGGTGAGTAGTAGTCAGTATTAATGATTAGTAATATTGAACTCTGAAACACATGCATAACTCCTTACCATTCTCTCTATGCATTCTAGACGGAAACCAAAAAGAGCATTTATGTCTGCTGCCTCATGGTTCCCACGGATCAAATGAATATTCTCAGGATACTCAATCTGTATAAATAATCGGCACAAAGGTCAGAGATAGACTAACAAAGGACGTGCTGTCAAAGGTGCAAATTGGTGTTAGTTTCTCAAGAGTGACTGGTTGAGACAGAAAATTGCCTTGAGAGCTAGAAGCAAAGTTATTGTTTCCAGACTGTGCTGTCCTCTATCAACATAATCACCCAAAAATAAATAATCAATGTACCTGAAACAAGATTTTTAAATGGGCAGTGAGACAAAAATACAAAGATAATTTCAATTAAAAGTTAATCCACAGTGGCTAACAAGATAGAGATTGAATGATAATCTTAGAAACACAAGTGACCAGAGCCCATAGCACAGTTGGAGGGTGCTCCTCGTGACCACAAGATTGTGGGTTCAAGTCACATCACCTATCAGGGGAAAAACAGAAGTCTTAGGACCTTGAATGATCGTATAACACGCCACTGTTTCCTGGAGGGAGGATTGGAGATCTGTTTTATCCTTCACATGGTGCAACGAAGATCCCATTTGTTGCATAAAACCTTTAAGGGACAACCCATCTTAAATAATACATGAATAAAAGGGTTCACAAACATTCTGTGATATAAGAATAAACATGCAAAAAGTAGGCCTGAGGAAAGAATGCATTTAGTCTCCTTCATCTTTTGGATAGATGTGTCTTTTAATGGGGAGTTAGCCACTGTAGAGGTATTTCATAATCTTGAGATTTTGACACTTCAAAACCCTATCCAATCCCAGTATTATTGGCAATTACTTGCACACTACCATATCCCGCAAAAGAAGACTACATGGGACCTAAGATGAAGCAAATTCAGCATCTAGGGCCTGGACAGGTTGTGCATATTAAGAAATTAAATTCCAATGCCAATCTATGTGTTAGCCAGAATTGAGATGAGTCAGTGCTGCCCATCTGTGTTGGACCAATCCGGGCATCCTGGTCATTAAAAATCACAGAAAACTTTCAAAACATACTAGGAAAAGGCTAAAAATGTGTAAATGTGATGATTTAATAGTATCTTAAATCAATTATAGAGATATTTAGATTTTCTTAAGGCTAGGGTAATGTTCATCACTTTCTATAGCCAATGGAAGATCATTTGACACACAGAGCGCACCAAATTATCAATATATAATAACTATTTATAGCTTAATACTCATAGTAACATTAAAATAACAAACCATCATCATCATCAAAGCCTTGTCCCAACTATGTTGGCTCAGCTACATGAAATTTGTTTCTCCACTCCAATCCGCCATGAGTAAAATCCTCGAATAGGTTGCACTTCTTCAAATTTATTCTTACTACTTCCATCTACATCCTCTTTGGCCTACCCCTTTTCCTGGTGGGCCATCAACCTGCATAGAAATACTTTTCCTCGCCTGCACCATCGTTTCCCAGTGTTGACATGTCCAAACCATGTCAAATCTATTTATTATTATTATTGTTATTTTAACAATAAAAAGCAACAAACCATAAATTAACAAGAAGCCAATGGATGGTTGAATGACTGAAAGCCCATCTTGTGGCCAAAGGCTATCATCAAGAAGAGGGTATTTATTTTACGAACACAAAGCCCAGTCAGAAAGCCCAACACCACTCATGTTGTTCTTTCTCTTGCTATGAGTCTAAACTGGCCCAGTCACCAATTGGAGGTACAAAACGCATTTCTTCATGGTGTTTTAAGCAATACAGTATGCATGGCACAACCACCTGGTTTTGTTGGTCCCAATCAACCTAACCATGTTTGTTGCTTACGGAAAGCTTTGTATGGCCTCAAACACACCCCACATGCTGGGTTCACTCGTCTAACTGACTATTTCATGCACGCACAAAACACATTGAAGTCTACTATCACTTTGTCTGAGAAAAAGTTGTTCGGTGACAATTAAATGCTCAATACATTGCCTCTACAGACCAACTCGCTGACATCTTCAAGAAAGGTCTCTGTTCAATTAGGTTCAACTATCTCAAAGATCCATGTTGATGCTCCGCCGATGAGCTTGCATGAGTGTATTACATAACATATTATATGGCGAACTCACAGAAGCTGTAGAAAAGGTCAGCACATGCAGTTGCACAGCCTGCGCAATCACTATCCATTCGTTGTATAGTCAGCGGATTTTTGCTGGGCAGTTTGTACATGGAATTTATCAGCTCTTCAGCTAGACATAGCTATAAATACCACTGTAAAATAGCAATAACACAACCCAATTTCAGATTACATAGTACGACTTTTGGTTCCTTTCTCCTTTATCTTTCTTCAACAACAATTTCACAAAATGTAAGGGCAAGCTAAAGAAACAACTT
This sequence comes from Persea americana, assembly GCA_029852735.1. Taxonomy (NCBI): domain Eukaryota; kingdom Viridiplantae; phylum Streptophyta; class Magnoliopsida; order Laurales; family Lauraceae; genus Persea; species Persea americana. The sequence continues at coordinate 39,590,596 of CM056817.1, forward strand.
GCCCAGTCCACAAGTTTCACGCTCATACTACCCAAAGCATTTGCTAATCAATGGGTCTGGAAAACAGGTGATAGAAAGGCTAAAGGGAAGTGATAATCAAATGAACTCATATTGAATGCAACACAAACAACCATCATTAGATTGAATTACAATTGGGAGCAGGGCTGCCAATTGAAAACCATAAGACCAGGAAAAAGCCTGAAAACCCACATGAAAATTGTCATCTTGAGAAGATGAAATAGAGAGAGAGAGAGAGAGAGAGAGAGAGAGAGAGAGAGGTGCTGAAATCGTGTGTCCCCTTAGGGTTCCATCTATTCTCATTATATAAGGGTTTAATACCCTATTAATAGTATCCTAATACAAATACAATTCCTAAATTATAGCTACCTAATATAGAAAGAGTACCTAAGTTATGACTGAGACTACTTGTATCTTAACTAAAACACACTATCAAACTATAATACAATTATTGGGCCCAATTAGGCTTGCGCAGGTTAGGCTTGACCAAGGATGAAAATAGTGGTAGTGGCGGGTGTAGCGGCCTGCCGCCAAAACGCTATGCAGAGCGGTGCGATTTGGAAAAATCGTCAAAAAAATATGAAAAAATTGTAGAAAATCTAGAATATTGGAAAATGAGAGAAAATGTTTTTTTTTTTTTTTGCAAAAGTAACTAAGATAAGGGGGCATAGCGGTCCCCTCATTGTATGAGGTCATGTATCGCTGTATAAATAGAAAATAATAATAATTATCATTTTTTTCACATGTGTTCATGTTGTTTAGTTATGATAACTTAGAAGCTAATGAAAGGCTCGTAAAAGAAAAAACTATGTCATGAAGTCAAGACTTAAGACTTGAGAGTACCTAGTTTAAAAAATACATCTACCAAAGGGGGTGTCTAATAGGATGTACTTAGAGAAGAATCCTTGAGAAGAACTCTCTGTATCGGCTGTAATTCAGCGAGATCATGTGCTTTTTGGTGTTCTTTTAAACATAAAATGGTAGAAGAGCTGTGTAGAAATGTTATTTGGAGAGAAGAAGAAACGAAATAAGTCTTATTATGCATTTAAAAAAAAAAAAATAGAAAGTAAGAATTTTTCTCACCCCGTAGAGGCCTCATAGCGGACGCTACTGGTACGACGGCCGATATTTTCATCCATGGGCTTGACACCCCCCCCCCCCCCCCCCCCCCCCCCCCCCCCTCAAATTCATGCTGGGGAGTCATAGAGCAGCAATTTGGTAACCAGAAACTGATGTCGAGGCCGAGGAAGTCATTTAGTGAAGATATCGGCAAACTAAAGCTCAATAGGAATTTGAGGTAAAGAAATGCCATCACACTTAAATTCATCCCAAATAAAGTAACAGTCCACTTCAATATGTTTGGTACGTTCATGGAAGACAGGATTTTCAGTGATCCTGATAGGCCCAGCATTATCTGCATGTAATGACATAGGATAGGATTGAGCAAAGCCGAGATCCGAGAGAAGTCCCCTGAGCCATAAGATTTCAAAACAGGCAAAAGGCATTGCCCTATATTCAGCCTCTGTGGAAGTTCGAGAAAAACGATCTTGTTTCTTGCATTTCCAAGAAATGAGAGAATTTCCGAGATACATGCACCAACCAGTAGTAGATCGACGTATATCCAAACAGCCTGCCCAGTCGGCGTCTACATAAGCAGTCAACTAAAGAAGATTATCCTTGGGATAATATAAACCACGAGTGACAGTGCCCAACAAATACCGAATAATGCGCTTGACAGCAGTAAGATGAAGGTGCCTAGAAGATGTCATGAATTGGCTCACAAGATTGACAACATAAGAAATATCCGGTCGAGTGATGGTGAGATAGACAAGACTGCCCACTAAGCGCCTGTAAGTATGTGGATTAGGAAGAAGGTCACCATCATCTTTACTTAATTTTAGATTAACCTCGACAGGCGTATCAACGGGCGAAGAGTCATGGAGATCAACAAGCTCAATAATATCAAATGTGTATTTGTGTTGCTTAAGGAACAAGCCTTTGGGAGATTGATGAACTTCTAACCCCAAAAAACAATGCAAGGTGCCCAAATCCTTCATATGGAAAGAATCCCTAAGAGAAGCTTGGATAGACTTGATCATACCATCATCAGTGCCAGTGATAATAATGTCGTCAACATACACAAGAAGAACAATAACTCCAGTAGATGTTGTTTGCAGAAAAAGAGACACATCGTAAGGGCTTTGAGTAAAGCCACTTGTGCATAGGCGACCCCTAAAAGTTTTAAATCAAGCTCGAGGAGCTTGCTTCAGACCACAAAGAGAATTCCGTAGGCGACAGATAGATTTCTTAGATGGAGAGGTGACTCCCAATGGTATCTGTAAATAGACCTCTTCATTTAGATCCCCATGGAGAAAGGCATTTTTGACATCCATTTGGTATAATGGCCAAGATTTAGAGGCAGCAATAGCCAGAAGTAACCAAATTGTAGTCATTTTTCCACAGGTGCAAACGTCTCCTCATAGTCAATCCCATATTCTTGCCTGTTGTCAAGTGCCACGAGTCGAGCTTTGTGTCTATCCAATGAGCCATCATATTTAAGTTTACTTGACTAGATCCATTTGCAACCAATGGGTTTAACAGCTGAAGGACAATCCACAATGTCCCATGTGTGATTTTGATCCAACGCATCCAATTATGCCTTCATAACTTGGTTCCAACTATCCTATTGTACAAATGGAATTCGGCCAGTGTTACGAAATTCGTTTCGGTTCGTTCGAAATTTCCGAATTATTTCGGTTCGGTTCCTCTACCGAACCAAACAACACAGCTGTAAATATTCGTTTCAGAATTCGGTCCATTTCGTCCGAATTTCGGTAATTTAGACCAAAATTCGGGATTTCGGCTGAATTGACCAAAATTCGGATTTTGGCCAATATGTGTTGTTTGCCTTAAAAATAGAAAAAATAAAAAAGAAGGGGGTTAAAAGTAATTTTTTAACTTAAAAGAAGAAGAAGAAGGAGAAGAAGAGAAAAAAAAAAAACATTAGATTCTTCATCGACCAAAAAAACAAAAGAAAAATAGAAACAAAGAAAAAGGAAGAGGAAGAAGAAACGAAGCACCTGCTGCTGCTGTTCCTGTTCCTACTCCTGCTGAAACAAGATGAACAGATGAAGCAGCTGCTGCTCCTGCGCCAGTTGAAAGAGGGTTGTTGTTCCTTCGTCGACTCGACTTGACTCTACTGCTGTTGTGCTTCATCGACTGCCAGCTGCTGCCCTTTTCTTTCCTCCATTTCCTCTTCCAGAGCTCAACTCAGCTACCCTCATCTTTTTTTTCCCATTCTTTCCTTTTTTTTACTTCGACAGCTGCCCTTTTAAGTTCAGCTGTCCTTTCTTTTTTCTGTCCCATTTGGGCTGCTGGGCTGGGCTAGCCTGGGCTTCTTTTTTTTTTCTCAAATTTTGTGTGGGCTACTGGGCTGGGCTGCTTTTTTTCGAAGTTTGTGGAGGGCTGCTGGGCTAGGCTGGGCTAGGCTTCCTTTTTTTTAAAGTTTGTGGAGGGCTATTGGGCTGGGCTGCCTTATTTTATTTTTATTTTTTCAAAGTTTGTGGAGGGCTGCTAGGCTATTTTTTTATGTGGTTCATTGTTGTGCAACACAATAGGTCCATCAACTGTGACACATAATATCCTAACTATTTATTCAATGACTCATCCGGTAATACGTAAATTCTGAAATTTTTGAAGGGCCCCTAAAAGAACAGTTGGGCCTTGGTAAAATGTGAACTTTTCATTTCTTCACACCTGTGCACATGTAATGTTGAATTTATTCGGTATTGCTGTTGAATTTATATAGTAGTTGTACACATGTATGAAACCAAATTTTTTAAATTTTGATAGTAATATTATATTTTTCTATATGTATTATATTATTTTTAATTTTAATATTTTTCCGAAACATAAATCCGAAACGTTTAGCCAAAATTCCAAATAGGCCGAAATATTTCAGTTTGGAGGCCAAACTGAATCGGTATCCGAAACGAATTTCTCAAAACTGAATTCGGCACGTGGGCCCCACCGGGTGATCTAATGACAGATGTGAGGATGAGGATGGGTTAACTTGAGAGTATAAAGCAGCAAAAAACAGCAGCAGAAAAAAAAAATGCACAAAACAGTGCAACGGTATCAAAACATCCTTGACATCAGTGGAAGGATTTCCACGTGGGTCCCATCAGATGATCAGTGATCATATCAGAGGCTGGGGATGGAAGGGCAAAGTATTTTCACAACTATTGGAAAAAGTCCCACTCAAAACGGATCAAAATCCACAAATTTGAACGGCTGTGATGAAAACTGCAATATTACAAAATATGGCAGATGGCCTACCTCTGATGAGCCAAAATTGCTGGAAAAATTACCCTAAATAAGAGCAATAATAGTCGACCCTTATTGGCTATTCCCGCTGTTGCTGAGATGATGATCTCAGGTGGGCCATGTGTGATCTGCAATGATCAAAGATGATCAAACTGATTTCTGAAGGCTTCCAAAACTTGGAAGATGACTAGGAGGATCTTGAAGAAAGACTAAGGAGATATCGACCATGCTCTGATGTTATCTTGGGAAGACAAAATATAACACACATATATCTATATATATATATATATATATAGAGAGAGAGAGAGAGAGAGATGCTGACAACGTGTGTCCCCTTAGGGTTCCATCTATTCTCATTATATAAGGGTTTTATACCCTATTAATAGAATCCTAATACAAATACAATTCCTAAATTATAGCTACAAGAGTACTTAAGTTATGACTTAGGCCATGTTTGGAACTACTAGTCGATTTCTTAAAGACCATTCAATATAGACCCATATAAAAAAGAGCCATAGAAAAAAGAGGCTAAAATAAAAGGAGTTGTTTGGTAATTCAAGGGTCTGCTAAATAGACATTTTTATATCATTGGTTGAGGGTTTTTCTACATATTTCTTTAGATTCACAAGGTATTAGGCCATGAAAATTGACCATAAGGACGTGCTCAGCCTTCCAAAGAGATCTCACGGTTTGGATCTTGTGTTTGGGGCCCACATAATCCATAAAATTATAACTAATGACTCACGTTTTTTGCACATATCTAGAGATTGGTGATGATCCAACAGGTGAAATTTGGTCTCATGATCATGTTTGATATTATGAACATTACTAACGGTTTAGATCTTATTTTACACGCCTCTAAATAATTAAAAAAAAACTTGAAACAGTTTACTGCTTATGGACAAATGCAATTTTGAGCATAATACATCAATGGTTATTTTTGTTTTGCACATATCTCGAGATTCACAAGGTATTATGTGATCAAAATTGACCACAGAGTCGTTCTCAGCCTCCCAAACATATCCAACGGTTTGATCCTGTGTTTGTGGCCCACATATCATAAAAAATTATATCCAATGGCTCATGGTTTGTGGCACGGATCTCAAGATTGGTGATGATTCAACGGCTGAAATTTGGATAAATGGCCGTGTTTGACCTTGTGAACATTTTCAACGGTTTGGATCTTGATTGAGACCCTCAGATTTGGAGAAAAATTGAAAAAACCAAACTGGGCGTGATTATGCATAAACACTGTAGCTCTGCCTCTTCTTTTTTCCCTCTATTTCTCAACTACCTCATCAAGGAGGCTGTGGAAAGTAGAGCCATTGCCTCTACTTCTCTCAAATATGTAGAGGCTGAAAGGTGGTGCCAAATACTCTATTTTTTCAAACCTCTATCCATTTTAGAGAAATAGAGAAAAAGAGGGAAAAATTAGACCTCCCAAACATGCACTTAGACTAATTGTATGTTAACTAAAACAAACTATCAAACTATAATACAATTATTAGGCCCAATTGGGCCTGCGCAAGATAGGCTTGATTGACAAAAATCCTGAGTCCGCCCCCAAAACCCAAATCAAGATCTTGGGCTTGCTCACTAAACCCAACTACCTGCTTGAATATGCCCCCCTAAAACGAAATCCTGGGTCTGCCACCAATAGGGAGCACATAAAATTTCAAGACAAATATGGACCGTTAGGACATTTCCTTTAAAAAAGTTATTAACTAAACAAGCCACAAATAAGATCTAATGGGTAACCATCCTACAAATAGCACAATTCTAAAGGACAAAATTAAAACTCATTCCTAGATCATGGCATTCTTCACTGTAGTTCTTGGAATTCATTTTTCCATGCACTAACCATAGGAAGTAGGATCGCGTAAAAAACAAATAGCAGGCATTAAAGTTTGCATAAACATAAAAACATAGTGCATTTCAAAGCATTGCAATATTGGAAGTGGCAACTATGAATGTTTATGTGGAGTTCTGCAAATCAAAATAGCTGCCAAGAAGAAATAATTACCAACCAAATCAAAATAATATTAATTAATTGACTAAATGTCTCAAGCTTTGGGTGCAAGTAAATTTTGTTTCACCATTTTATCTTAGTTAATTATAATTCCTCTTCAGTGCATATGCAAAGACAAATCACATTCAAATTTTGACTCACGTTATGTCGCCAGCAGTTGAAGGAAATCCATACTCATCAAACAGGCGCATTAGGTCACCAAACTGCCCATGAAGATCACCAAAAACTTTAACTGGAGCCTTCAATTGCAAAACTGTTGGTTCCCGCATAAATAGTTGTTCAGCAGCATAGCAAAGCTCATCCACTTCACTTGAGTCAAGAAAGAAGCTCCTATTCATAGGAGCTTTCCAGTTGCGAGGCCTGAGCAGTAAGGAAATAACCTGCAATAAAAAAATAAATATAAATATTTTTTTTAATGGTTAATTTCATTAAAAACGAATAGTACAAGAGACTTGTACAGAAAAGAGAAACAGGAGAAACGATTCCTTTGGAAGCAGGAACCATAAAGACAGACCCTACCACATACAAAAAGAACTACAAACACATGAATACAGGCAACCTCCAACCAATATTACAGGACAGCCAAATCTTTCCAATTGAAACATGATTTGGTCTACAGAAATATCTCTGAAGATGGAATTTATTAACACCCATTGAGCCACAGAAAATTTGATCTTCCCACAAGTTGACTCTCTATTCATCGCGGTTCCTTCGAAGCATCTAGCATTCCTCTCCTTCCATATGTGCCCATCAGGCCCATCAAACTATTGCCCAAATAACTCACATGTGATAGCTGTAGTCAAACTTGTTTATATTGTACATACTATTTTTGTAGGCTATTAAATCTGTACAACTCATACTCACACTGTCATTAGATTTGATTGATTGTAATTTCAGCCCTAATTTGGGCCATTAGTAGCTATATCATACAAGGTCAAGCCTGTCTAAATGACACGACCAATATTCCTCACATCTCTTCTTCTTCTCTTGTTTATTCTACTACTTGAGGGTTTACATGGTATCAGAGCTGTAGGATTAAATCCTGCCTATCTCATTGTTTGAAGAAGGAGATTCAAAGTGTTTTGAGAAAGGGAGATAACCCTGTAGTCATCTGCACTACAAACAATACAGAATCATCATCCGTGAAGATCTGCCCCATACCATAGGAGAAGGTGATCTATTGTTTCCTCATCTTCCAAACACATAGGGCATGCATTGACCACAATCTTCCCTCTTCGTTTGAGATTGTCCATAGTGAGAATACATCTTCGGAGAGTTAACCAGCCAAAAACCATAATTCTTGGCGGGGCCTTGAACTTCCAAATATTCTGTGTGGGATATCCTCTTTGTTGTTGTGGAATTGGCCAAGTAGAAAGATGCTACGAAGAACGAACCATCTTTCGAAGCTTTCCAGATCCTAGTATCCTCCCCTTCTTCTGGTATAAACACTTCCTTAAGCAGGTTGAGATGTGAAAGGAACTGCCTTTCCTCAATGTCCCAAGTTCCTGCGGAATATGGGGCTCCAGATCACACCTTTGTTGATGCCTATTCCAAAATAGCTTTTAACATTAGCTTCCTTCACCAGAGCACAATTAAACAATTCTGGGAATTGTTTTGCAAGGGGGCGCTCCCCTATCCATGTATCTTTCCAAAAGAGAATTTTCTCACTCAAAGAGACTTGGTACTTGATGTTCTGCATAAAATTATCCTTTACAGAGTTATGCCTTTCCACATTGGAGAGAATTTGTACCTGCTGTCTTTGATCTCCCAACCATCCCTTTGGTTGCTATATTTAGCCATCAAAACTTTCCTCCATAGACCTTCTGAATTTTCTCCTAACCTCCATTGTGGCATAGCCATTTCCCCAGCAATGCTTCATTCATTTTTCTGAGGGATTTGATGCCCAGTCCACCTTCCAGCTTGGATAAGCCTACTTAAGACCAATCCACGAGGAAATATTTTCTTTCTTCACACCCCCCTTGCCAAAGAAAGTCCCTTTGCAGCTTCTCTATCCTGTTGATCACTGATATTGGGCATTTCATAATGGAGTAGTGTAATGGGAGGTTTGTCATTAATGCTTTTATGAGGGTTATTCTTCCACCTATAGAGAGGTAATTGGCTTTCCAAGCAGATAGTTTTGCTTCCATCCTGTCAACCACCGGATTCCAAATTGTTTTCTTTGCCGCCCCTAGACAGAGGGGAAGACCCAAGTATTTGATTGGAAAAGATCCCAACTTACACAGCCCACGACATCTGCAAGTAGACATAATACTGGTTCTTTAACTCTGATCCCTATCAACTCACTTTTGAAGAAATTGTTTTTTAAACCTGACACCGCTTCAAAGCAGAGAAGGATGGCTTTGACATTTCTGATTTGATCTTCTGACGCTTCACAGAAGATGAGGGAGTCATCGGCAAATTGTAGGAGGGATACTTATGGGGCGGTAGCAGACACATTAAAACCCATAATCATTTAAACAGCTTCTCAATAAACAGCAGGCAAGAGTACACACTTTCTACTTTCTAGTAAATATGTGGGGAAAAGAATGAATACACATTTCCTGATCATACTTGCCTTCTTTGGCAGGCCCTGAGGAGATTTCTGTCTAGAAAACTTCTTTGTAGAGTATGTCTGGTCAGCATTAAGATGGATCATCCGTCTGCTTTCATTTTCAAACTGATCCAGAGAAAGTTGTCTTACAAGGCCAGCTAAGTTGCCAACAGCCTCCTTAGCAACCACTACCTGTTGGATCAGAAAGATAGCTGATTTGATAACTTAAAAATGGCGGAATTAAAGATAAAAATAAGAGAAAGTACAACCATTTTTCTTCTTTTTCTTTTTTATTGGTGACACAACTAAAAGCCACAACCTCATGGTTGCAAAAATGAGCACCTTCCAATTGTGCAAAGGCTCTTATCAAGAAAAGTACACATTCTAGAAGTATTTACACCAAAAACAAAAATATAAGTGCTAGTCAGATGAATTGCAAACAGCTGCTACTTTCCTGATAACATTTCTGAGAAAATGCGTCTGCATCCAGCACTTTTTTGATAGGTAACAAGAAATTGTTTCATTGAGTAAAAAAATGACAAATAGAGAAATATGAGTACAATATACACCCAATAAGCTACCAAGATGGAAAACAAAATTTGAGAAGCAATGCAGGAAACAAGAGGTCATGAAAAGTTAAGTAAAACATGAAGTGGTGAAACAATTAATAAATGCTTGAGAAAAAAATGGAGACACCAACAATAAAATGCATGAGAAATATGAGAAGTGGTTTAAAAACGAACTATGACGGCATAGGATTATTTAGATAAGTGTGGGATTGATCAACAGGACACCTCTGCTTACAAATGTTATTTTGTAGTTTTAGCCACACTAAATTTCTAAGTTTATAGCGCATACAGATGTCTTCCGATTCATTTCAGAAGCTGCATTTTGTTGTTTCTCCCTATTTCACATACTTTTCCACCCAAAAGAATTCCATTTCTCATGCATTTTAAAATCAAATCACAAAAGAAAAATAATCTCACATCATTTCTTAAGTTTCCAAGAGAAGAGTCTCCTTCCCTTCATTTCCGGTGACTACGGACCCACTATTGATTATAAGAGATATATGCTGTACTCTCTATGAAAGCTTCTTGAATCACAAACTGAACAGATTTCACTATAAGCATGTCATTCCTCTCCAACACTTGCTTAGCTGAAGTAAGTTCAACACCATTTGACTCCCCAGGCAAATGCACGAAGAAGACTGACAAAGCATGTCTAAACTCCCAGGTCTCATCCAAAATGGAAACTAATATCCATGGTTCTCATCATTTCCCTGATCCTGATCAACTGTGTCAGATTAATCTCCCTCTATACCGAGATTTCATAGAGAAGAAAACATCTTTAACATATTATAAAGTGGAAAACGAATTCAATATGAGAAGTGGGAAACATCATAACATATTATCAGGGTGGAAAATGAATTCAAGTGAAGTAGGAATCAGAAAAGGAAATTGGGTCTTGAAAGAATATATACAGCATGAAGTGGGGAATAGAATTATAAACATTTTAGATAAATATAGAGAAGCAAACTATGAAAATGAATAAAAGCACAAAAGAAGCGATTGATAAACGAACAGTGAACACATGGGAAACATTTAAATTGTCGTTTATGAAGGTTTGGACTTATCATACGTGGGCCCTGCTGTACATTGTTTTTTTCCTAGACACATACACACTATGAAGGAGTGATACAGTAAGAGGCAATCACAAATACAAATGTCTACTGATCACAAATTTGCTTCGGAAGCTAGAATGGGATGTTTCTCCTGTCTCAAAAACATTTCCCCAAAAGTTTCCATTTCTCATTGGCTTATCACGCGCTTCAGAATTGAATCACAAAAGAGTAAATTAAACATCATTTCCATTTCTGAAACATGCTTGCACCCATTAAGTGTTCCTATATAAACTATGGACTCAAAGAACCTCATGGGTTCCCCTGTGTCTAAAATTTCACAAGATTTCCTAAACGACAACCAGACCCAAAAAACCAACTTAATCCCCCCATTTTCACCCACAAAAACTACTACAGTACATTTGACAACCCATCTTTCCCATTACAAAGTTTTAACATAAAATCAGTCACCAAACACAGGTACGTACAGGTAGGCTGATCAAGACCTTCAAAATTTTGGGCCTCACTAATGAAAGAGCATAAAAAATACTGATCTGATGAAACATTTAATTTTGCCCATTTGATTTGCACCACAGATTGTTTCCTTTAACTGTCTGTCTGTTGGCCATTAATTAGACGGATAGCATCATGTCCCAGTGTAGCTTCTAGTATAGGCTTCATTGACAAAGGGACCTAGTTTGGACAGTCCAGATACTGTACAAGAATGCAACTCATGCAGTTAATGGTGGTGTCATCATCCAAGTCTTCTCCCAACTATGTTGGGTTCAACTACAAGAATTTGCTTTGCCATTCCAGTCAATCCTAGGCAAATCTTTGGATAGTCTTCAGATCTATCCTTTCTACTTCCAACCAAGCCCTTTTTGACCTATCCCTTTTCCTTGAGGAGCTATCAACCTACATAGAGAAATGTTTCCTCACCAGCACTGTTGTTGGCCTGCATTGGACATGTCCAAACCTCTTAAACGAGTCACTCTCAATTTATCTCCAATTGATGCTAACCCTAAATGCACCCAAATGCGTTCATTTTTTATTCTGTCTTTTCTAGATTTACCATACATCAATCTCAACATTCTCATCCCTGCTACACTCACTTTTTGCATGTGCTGTTTCCTAATTGGCCAACATTCTACTATAGAGGTCATAGCTGGTCCATTTGTTGTTTTGTAAAAAATTTCCTCCAATGTTGTTGGTATACACCAATCCCATAGCACCTTATAAGCAAGTCTCCACTTCAACCATCCAACTCTTATCATATGTTTGACATCCTCATCAATCTCCCATCATTACGGATTATAGAGCCAAGGTGTCAGAAGGACTCGTTGTAGTCACATCTCTCTCCAATAAATTCTCAAACGGGAGTCACATCTCTCTCCACATCTTCACTAAAATTGCAATTCATATATTTCGTCTTTATACAACTTATTTTAAAGCCCTGGGATTCTGAAGTTAATGGTACTGTGTGATTTCATTAAATAATTCAGATAATGTTTTAAATTAATAATTGATGTTAACGTCAATCTCAAATTTATTAATTTTTCTATAGACAGTTTTTAAATAACTATGTGTAGTTATCTTAAAAGGTACTGTTTAATATATATAACAGATAGATGGAAAAAGGCGAAGATGCGTTTGTTATATATATAACATTCTTTTTTTTGAATGGCATATATATATAACATATATGGTGCTCAACAAAATTAAATAAACAAAACAAGAGGGAGGGAGGGAGATGACTCGAGTATTAACAACCCTTCTCGCATGTTTGTGCCTTGCTGATTTCCTTCCGTCGAAAGGAGAAAGGATGAAAGCTTTGATAAAGAGGAAGAAGGATCAAAGGGAAGGGAGAAGATAAAAGTCTGATTTCACTTTTATAAGATAAAAGATCTATCATCTGCAGATTTAACCATGATTTAACCACCAGCATAGATCAATTTCACTCGCCATTTACGTCACACCCCTCCTCTTTTCTGTTGAAAGAGTGGGAAGACGTAAAGCATCGCTTAAAGTTTCACAGAAAGTATTTCCTAACATAAAACTAAAGCAGAATATTTTCTCAATATTTCTCTAAGTAGTGGATGATGTAAATACACATACAGCTCGAGGGTGAAGTCGAACATCTGCTTCAAGAGTAACAGTCTCACTGCCATCTGAGGAGGTTACTGGGACATGCAACTTGTCACTTGCTTGAGCCCCTGAGGATTTTCCATCTGAAGCCTCCTCTTCAGAAGGGTCAACAGATGCTGCCTTTGCAGCTTGCCAGACAGCACTCACTGCTTCAGCTTCTGCAGCCGAAGCCTCAACGAGCTTCTCCATAGATTTCTTATCCATGCTGATAAAGATAAAAAGTCACTCGCTTGCCTCAACTTGAATCTTAATTAAACATTCAAACCACAACTTAGCAAAGAGCAAGAAGAGAGAGGAATAGCAATCACCTTGATGAACCAGGAGAGGCCATCTCTGATCCAACATCTGAAGCTAGTGGCCAATAAGATGATGATCCAGACGTCAGAGTAGATTGACCAAGCTTTGGACTTGTTATATTGAAGGCAGGAGGGTTAATTTCAGAACGAAAGGGTGAATTTTCTGCAATGAGAAGATCATCGAGCAACGTATCTGTGAAAAATAGAAAGAAAAAAAAACATTAGACAGCTAGTAGAAAAAAAAACATTAGACAGCTACTTCAAGGAAAGCATCATATCCAACCACAATAGGTCTAGTACAGGAAAAGAATCATACTCAAGTGAAGGAACAGATATCAAGTACAGAAAGGTTGGGATATTCTAAATCCAAAGGCTTAGGATAAATGGTGCGAAAATTCTCAGATAGAACACCTTAGTACGATCAAATCATATTTCCGACAGACGGTCACAACTGGGCGCTGAATACCTATTGGTACAGCTCAATTGAAATTCTCAATAATTAAACACATGGTTTTGCAGGGTGGAGCTATGCATGTTTATGGGTTTAAGCACATAATAAGGAATAAGCCCCAACAGTAAAAGGGCATAGGAAGCATAACAGTTCTTTGAAGGAAAACAACCATTTTAAAATTGAATATTACAAAATCATTACCTCCTTTGAGACCACCATAGATATATATTTGAACTCCAACAGAAGCAGATGCATGGCGGCAACGACGCATAAGATCCAATGAAATATCAAACTCAGTTGAAGATTTGATTGTGCGAGAGGAAGTAACAATCCCATTTCTATCTAACCATACCCCAGCAGCAGTGTCCAATACTGACAGAAAACGGAAAGAACATGGCAAATAATGAAATTCAACACATTGTACTAACAGGCCAGCATTTTTTTTTTTCTGATAACCAACAGGCCAGCATATTAATATAAGCAATGTGATAATTACCTGCAACAGTGGCTTCACCTTCAATTGCCCGTCCTCCCCTGAGAGAACCTCCCGTAACATGCAGTCGAGCACCAACAAAGACCTGTTAAACTTGGCAAATGAAATACGGGAGTAAGTTCTTGTGTCAAGAAATTCTAAGTTCATATGTCAAGAAATTCCAAGAGAAACCTACAACTTAGTACTAAAGAGCATAAAATGTGCAAAGCAGAGACTGATGCAGAAGCATCTAAGATGCAAAGAAATCGTTGTGGTCAAATTATCAAAGAGGAGTAACCTTGTCCAGGCACTTAATTATTGGAGAAATTTTCCTTTTCTAGGAAAATGTAAGGAATTTTTTTATTGCAAAAGAACAGAATTACAACATGCCGGAAATTACATCAGCCTCCAAATAAGGGAAAAATAACATCACCAAAAGAATTAGTCAGAAATTAAAAGGGAATATCTGGAAACACAAGTTTTGGCAAGAAAATCTGCCCCCTCATTTACAGGTCGGAGAATATGGTCAAGGTAAACTACCAATTTGAATAAGCAGCCTGATTCATTCCCTCTATCCAATTACCAATCATTCAAGGATGGTTTACGCCTATTGTACCCCATCATACAGCACAAAAAGAATCCCTTTAAAGCCATTAAGATGTACCAGCTCCTTAAAACTCATGACTAAGGCGAAAAATCTGGCCTCATTATAATTACTATCAGAGAGAGAGAGAGAGAGAGAGTGAGTGAAATACTTTATTTCTTCCTAAGGACTACAATACTATTCTTTGTAGTCCAGATCACGTATACACCATTGGACTACCATACAGTCCATAACACAACAAATATATTATTTGTATTCTTCTGGATAGCTTTCCAAAAGCTGTAGATACTAATCCTATATATGTTATCTATAACAGGCCAAAGTCTAGTCATCTCGACGCAGTCAACTATGTCCCTAAATTCATTGTGATTCTTTTTTTTTTTAATGATAAAATTCATTGTGATTCTTTACCTCATTTGATCTAAAGTTCCATTGTTACAGAGCCATAGGTTCTCTCCTTCCTATTTCTCCCATTGGATATCTTTTCTTGGTGCAATAACATAGCATTTTACCATTTCAAAATAAAATGTTAGATTAGATATTCTGTCTTATGAAGAATATGTAAGAAATAGGACAAAGGATAATTAGGATCAGAACAGGGTATCTTTTGAGAAAAAACAAAAATACTTGATAAAGGCTTTCTCTTAAAGAGGTTGAATGAATATTTCTAAAGAGCGATTCACGGTTCGCCTCAGTAGATGAATACTCAAGAGTGGATTATTGAATTTCCAACAGAAAAGATCATCTGATGGTAATTATAAGCATATGTTAAGATATTTGTGAATCTTAGTTTCTGTCTGCCACTTCAAGCTAGTGTACAAACTGACAGTGGGTTTACATGATTTAACCATCATTGCTCTACTTGAAGAGAACAATATATAATACAATTCAATATGAATGGATTCTTGGATTTGCATTTACAGCGAATCACAATTATTTTCATTAACACTTCACTGTTATCAGTTTGGAAGTATCTCACCAGTTCAATGAATTACCATATAGTCAAATCTTTATCAGTTATCAATACCATATGATAGAAAGGAAGAAACGGTTTATAGCTTATCACTTACCGCTGCATGTTGATACCTTGGAGAAGGAGAAACTCCAGGAGCAAGAGTCCACTCCCACCGACCGTCCCTATGCATGAGTAGCCCATAAGCATCTCCCAAAGCCTGTAACTATGTACATACAATCAATAATATACAAAAATAATCAATCATGAAAATTAGCTTTAAAATCTAACAGAGGCACAGTGAATCACAGGTGCATGTAATGCTATTTAATCTGAAACCAAACAGAAAAGAATGGATTATAAACTTATAAGTAAAATTGTACAAGTTTAATAATCATTCTTAAAATGAACCTATGTCACTCAAATAGCATTAGCGCATTTTGGTTCAAAAGCATGGATAAAAATAGCGGCGGCCATCGGGTGCAGCGACTAAGACCGCCGCTCTCATCCATATTGGCCACTATGGGGACACTACGGACCCCTATGGAGTGAGACCGACTACTGCTTTCCAAGATTTTTTAAAATGCATACTAAGGCTTATTTCTTTTCTTCTTCTCTCCAAATAATATTTCTTCGCAACTCTTCTACTCTTCTATGCTTAAAAAAATGCATAATCTCGCCAAATTGAAGTCATAGAGAATTCCTCTCAAGGGATCTTCTTTAGGGCTAGTTTGGCACTTTACTAGCATAGTAAAAGTCAAGTAAAGCCTCCATTTTTCAGACAAGATGTCCACATCACAAGCATTTTAATTCAAAACTCCCTCCATCTTTTTCAAAAAAAGTCAAAAAAACAACCACCTTCATCCACTAAAAAAAAAAAAAACCACTTTCTCATACAAAAAGTCAAAAAGATTCCATAACAAACAACTAAAAGCAAAATACCATCATAACCCACTTATATTTTATTCTTTCTTCAAAATTAACTTTACTTCACTTGACTCTATTAGTAAAGTTGCCACTTGGTATTTTTCCCGGAAAATAAAGATAAAGTAAAGCATCAAATCAAGGGAGAATAAAATATAAGTGGGTTATGATGGTATTTTATTTTTAGTTGTTTGGTATGGAATCTTTTTGACTTTTTGTATAGAAAAGTGGAGATTTTTGTCTTTTAGTGGAGAAAGGAGGTTACTTTGAATTTTTTTGAAAAAAAAAGAATGGAATTTTGAAAAAGTGTACTTTCGATGTGAGTACAACTGCATATAACAAAGGATATATAAATTATAAAATAATGCTTAAATAAATTTTAAAATTCAAATTTAACGTTCAAACCAAATACCAAATTAACTTTCATAAAAACAAACAATATATTTTTGTTGACAGTAGAGAAAAGAATACCTTTACCAAAGGGGGTGTCTACTAATATATACCTAAAGACCCCTTTTTTGAAAAATGGAGGCGTTACTGGACTTTTACAAAACTAGTAGAGTGCCAAACAGGCCCTTTAGGTATATCCTAGTAGACACCCCCTTTGGTAGAGGTATTCGTTTCTCTACTGTCAACAAAAATACATTGTTTGTTTTTATAAAAGTTAATTTGTTATTTGGTTTGAAAGTTAAATTTGAATTTTCAAAAATTTATTTAAGCATTATTTTATAATTTATATATCCTTTGTTATATACAGTTGTACTAAATTGCACATTTGAATTATGAATTTAGAAATGCATAATAAAATCTAACTTAATATAGCTAACCAATGTGAAATTGTGAATACATGGGAAAAATTAGATCGCTAATTTTTTTTTCTAAATCATTCAGTGATACACCCCCTATCTTAGTTATTATAGGAAAAAAAGCATCAAGTTCTAACATTTTCCAATATTCTGGATTTTTTGGATATTTTTTTAAAAAATTTTGACAGCTTTTTTTATTCACACTGCTGCACCGCTACCACTACATATCGGCCGCTACATAGTGTTTTGGCTACTAACCACTACGCCCATCGCAACCGCTATTTTGATCCTTGTGCAGAAGTTACACTAATGGCATACCATAAAACATTCCCATCTAACGTATATATATAGAAACAACATATTTTTATCAGAGAGTATGGCCACAGTTTCACTAGGTTATCCATCTCAGTACAAGAATTTAAGTGGCTACAAAATACGAAGGTGTGCGCTCAAGACTTGCTAGGCAATCAACAGAAATTCGCTTTCCATAACAGACAAATTCTCAATGTTATATTGAAGTAGATGATTGATGTAATGCCTTACCACTATGCCAATATACCTAATGGAAGAATTGTGACACTTGTATTGACGCCCAAAGATAATGTGGCTCCTTAGATGGTTGTGTTGTAAAACACAAATGAATATGCGTTACACGGAACCGCGTTACACGGAACCATATAACTATATAAGACATGACCCAGTCATACGTTAGACATCCCTCAACACAGTAATTGGGCTAATGCATTTTCTTCCTTGTACGCTTTTATATGACAAATTCAAATTCAAGCAATGTTGATAAATTCGTTTCAGACCGTGTTTTGGTTTGACCACCAAACTGATATATTTCGGTCGATTTAGAATTTCAGTGAAATGTTTCAAAGTTACATTTCGAAAATGTATATGGCTAGGGCCCATGTAATTATTAGTGGAACATTTAATTTATCTTAATTTAGGAATCAAATATGACAAAGGTGTTGGGAAGTCCCACGTCCCACATCGCCCAAGTCCTAAGTTGGACAGGGCTTTATATACCTGTTTGGGCCTTCCACCTATAAGCTTAAGCTTTTAGGCTGGTATATGGTTTCTTACATGGTATCAGAGCGGGTTTCAATCCCTTCATTCTTTTGTAGCCCACGTGGCTGCCCGTCCATGAAATCTCTTGGGCCTGCACGTGAGGGGGAGTGTTGGGAGGTCCCACATCGCCCAAGTCCTAAGTTGGACAGGGCTTTATATACCTGTTTGGGCCTTCCACATATAAGCTTAAGCTTTTAGGTTGTTATATGGTTGCTTACAAAGGGCCCATCTAATTATTAGTGAGACACTTAATTTTATCTCAAATTAGGGCTAATATGACTAGGGCCCTTTTTTTTTATGTTGACAACAGCTTGGATTTTCAATGAGAAGGTCCCCCACCGTGAGTCCACTCGTTCTCAAAACATAAGACGAATCGTATAAGGGGCAAAAGGGGCATTTCGACCTTTTACTCTTTCGCCCAATTCCTGTACGCAGAAAGTTCTACAGAAACCAAAAGCGGCCGGGGGGGGGGGGGGTTGTGTGGATGGAAGGAGGAGAGAAAAGGAGTCCATGCGGCTGGTCTTCTTCCATAAAGGCCATCAAGTAGTGACAAAGGCTAGGGCTCCACTTCGCACCAGGCCTAGTACACTCGATTCCCCTCATCCCTCTATTTAGGGTTTTGGCTATAGGTGAACATGCAAGAACCCTAGATTGAGTTCCCATCTTGCTAGGATTACGTTGGTCGGGGGTTCTTCAATGTTTTTATGTTCCAATGCATGTGGATTGTTAGGGTTTCTAACTTAATGAATGATTTTCAGATTTGATTGGCTATTCATGCTAACTTTTTACTTGTGTTAGTAAATTGAAATATAAAAACGTGATTGAATGATGATGTGAGAAACCCTAAAGTGAAATTAGGCAATGCCGCATCAAGTATGAGACCATGATCCACGGCAGCACATTAGTGATCGTCAAGTTAAGTGGAGTACCTACCTTTTAGAGTTCACTTTCAACATCCAACATAAAACAGACAAAGATAATACGGTAGCGGATGCATTAAGTCGTCGAAAACATATCCTCACCACTATGACAGTCACTATACCAGGTTTTGAGCAACACAAACAAGAGTACGACAGTATGCAGATGATAAAGATTTCACCACTATCTATTCAGATCTTCTTAATGGTGACTAGGAAAAGTACACACATTACAGCATACACAATGGTTTCTTATTTAGAGGAACCAAACTTTGCCTTGAGAACACGTTATTCGAGAATTACATTTAGGAGGTTGTTGTGGTCACTTGGAACGTGACAAGGCAATTGCTCTTGTGGACGATCGATATTAATTATTGACCGCGCATGAAAACTAATGTTATCAGTATTTTTGAAAGGTTCCGCACTTGTTATCTGACCAAAGGGAACAAAAAGAATATAGGGTTATATCAGCCGTTATCGATACTTCATGCAACATGGGAAGATATTAGCATGGATTTTGTATCAAGTGTGCCAAATACAGCCAGAAAAGTTGATTCAATCTTCGTTATGGTTGATCATTTCTCCAAAATGGCACATTTTATTCCATGTACCAATATAGCAGATGCCTTCAAAGTAGCATAATTGTTCTTCAAGGAAGATGTTCGTCTTCAAGTCCAAAGACAATTGTCTCAGATCGTGACACGAGGTTCATGAGTTACTCTTGGAAGACTTTGTAGATGACAGCAAAGACAAAGCTCTACTTTTCTACTGCTCGCCACCTTCAAACTGCTGGCCAAATAGAGATAGTAAATCGAAGCCTTAGACAGCTATTACAGTGCCTTGTTCGTAACCATATCAAAACAAGGGATCAAGTTTTACCCATGGCTGAATTCGCTTATAACATGGCATCTCTCCATTTGAAGCGGTCACAAGGGTTTTTCCACACTTGCCTATTGATCTAATACCATTACCTCTTGAAGCGCAACCTACTGCTGAAGCGGATAATTTCATCAAACGCGTGTAACAGGTACATGATGAAGTTCAATGCCATGTCATTGCTGCCAGCAATGACAATTACAAGACTCAAGCGGACAATCGTCGTCTTTTTGAGTTTTTTGAAGGAGATATGGTTATGGTACGTATCCATCCGGAACAGTTACCACCAGAATAAAAAAATTACATCCACATAATGCATGTCCACGTAATGCGGGTCCATTCAAAGTCCTAAAGAAGCTTCGCTCCAATGCATATACTCTACAGTTACCATCAAATCGCGGCATCAATCCAACCTTCAATGTGGCAAATCTCACACTCTACAATGGACATGAGTCACATGACAATGATGAAGACTCTAAAGAACGAACAATTGCCTTACAAACTGCTCCACCTACCGATAAAATCATTGATGTTATTGATGATTAGCTTGTTTCTACTCGTCAATAAGGATTCCAAAAGTTCCTTGTCCGTTGGCAGAACCGCCCGATCTCTCATGCTACGTGGATTACTGATACCGATTTACGGTGCCTGAATATTAATCTCTATGAATATTATCAATCTATTAATTCGCCGTAGTCAAGTTTTTCCAAGATAGGAGAGTTGATGCAGTACAGACTAGGCCTAAGTCAACTGTGCTTGACCCATAGGTCAACCCGATCAATTGGGTTCAGACCATAGGCCTAATTGTGACTGAAAGCTACTGTGGGATCCTAATTTTATCCCTATTTTAATTTTTCTGTTATTCAGATTGCTATTAGCTAAATCTCCACTTTTGATTTAGTCTTCTCTCATATTTACGAGAGTCTTAGAGTCCAAGTAAGAGAGGAACGATCCTACTCTTCTATATAGATGAGTCCACATTGTAATTGCTTATGCTTATTCCAATTAATAAAAGAATTCTGAGTTTTCTCTTCAATTATGGTGTTTCCCATTGTCTTGAGTGTGACCTAGCGGTTGAATCCATCCTTGAATTCGATCAATCCCATTTGAGATTGGTCTATTTTTCAATCAAGGATTTGGGGCTGCACAAATACTGACGAGTGGTTCACTTCAGGTAACCAGAATCTAGCAAATGAACCTGTGATGATCAGGATGATATTGGCTATTGGCATGCACATTGAGAGGATGAAAGATAGTGTAACAAATAAAAGAACTAGATACATAATGTTTTAATTAGTGTGAATAATAAAGGTTTTATCTTCTCCTGCATTAATTTTCTTTATAAATTTCAAGAATTATTAATTTATTTCTTGGATTATTGTTTATTGATTTGACTCATGCATGGTTTATGCTACTCATTGGTCATGATAGGGAATCTGACAAGGCCCCGGATTTTGGGTCGTGACAAGCATCCTCCACAACACTCAACCTCAAGACAGACATAATGCAAATCCCCTCTAACCTGTCCAAAATGTTAATAAACAAGGAGGGAATACTTCCATGGCGAAGCATCCCTCTATCTCATCACCATATGATTGATCCATTCTAAAGAGAAGAAACCCGCACAAATGAAGTGATCTTCCTTCCACCTAGTCTTTCAAAGGAGAAACAGACAACGCATGACCAGCAAACCAAAACCAACTCATACCTCTCTCCCCCTCCTCCTTTTCCTCTTTCTTTTCCTCTCCTCCTCTCGTTTTAACAGAGTAAAGTTCCTACAAGACAACTCCCAGCATTGATAGCCCTTTGACCCAAACACTATAGTTGCAGACCATGGACCTTACACTCTGACCTTTTGGTAATATGTTCTTTTAAGTACCATTTCCTCTACCATCTTCATTACAATACTTTGATTTGTCAAATGTAGTAAGGTTCTTTAATATAAATATTGAGCATAAAACAAAAAACCAACTATAACTTTGGAGATGAATAATGGAGTTTTTCATTCCCAAATAAGGATTTTGCGATGGGTTGTTGGCAAAATCCAAGAGTAATCTCACGGTCATAACCAAGGTACATTTTAAAAAAATCCCAACAGATGAGATCTCTAGGATAAGAACATGAAAGCAAGGTCCAGATTCATATAAAGGCTCTTCATAAGGGCAACAAGATAAAGATTCCCACAATTTTAAGTCATGCAGAGGCATGCAAACTAGTAAATGACTATTTATGCACCAACTAAACATATGAATCACACCATGCCCGAAGAGTCTCTTCCACCACAAAGCAAGAGCATGCCATCTGAGCGAGCACTAGCTGTTGCATACCTACACGTAGTGCTGAAGAATGTTAAGAAAAAGAATAGCATATGATGATGAGGACAACAAAAAGAAAAGGCAGATGATGAGAATTCACCAACCAATGGAAGAGGAAGATAACCTAAATAAAGTGGCCAATGAAATAAATGACGAAAATTAATCACTCTCCATCTATCTATCATCTTCCTCTAATAAGAGGGTTGCCAACTGTTCTTTTGTCACTCTTTGGGCTGTTTCCAAATGCTCTTGGTATGATAAAATGTTAACCATTTAAAAGGTGAAAGAAAAAACAGTAGACTTAATACAAATTAGAAGATAAAATCTACCAAATTGAGTTAGGACTCAAATTAATTCTGACACAACAAACTTTTGTTACTTTAATGATATGATAATGGTGAACAAACATGCATAAACATTTTGCCTTCTCATTAGCCTCAATAAAAGCAGGCACACCAAAACAAAATTTAAGAATTCAAATCACCATTATCTTCAATAAAATGTGAAACAACTCAATTTGAAATCCTGTGCTGAAATAACTTGTTTTGAGATCTTGTGCTGAAACAACTTATTTTGATATCATTTTCACAAAGTTAGATATGAAGAAAACATAAGCGCATTCAACAATTCATAGTGTGTGATGACAACTTTTCAATTTGAAAACAATAATAATAATAATAATAATAAGAAGAAGAAGAAGAAGAAGAAGTAATCTATCATTTCTACAAAAATCTTAGCTGAAAAATATGATCTCACATTCTCGCATAAGGTTTGTCTCCTTCTGGATCGAGCTTCTGCCATCTGTATGGTTTTTGAGCAGTATCCAAAGCCCACGCGTCAGACACAACTCTTTTGCCTGCACCACAAGCATTAAATTTTCAAACCATTAAGAACCGGATATCACGTAAGATGTACAAAAGAAATTTTTATTAGAGTTCGATGAGAATTATTTAAAGACATCGTAAGATGATGACCATCAAGTGCAGAATTTATAAAGGAATGCATTTTAAGATTACCCTATATTTGTGGACAACATGTGGGACAGCTGTAGTTGCTATTTTGGTTTTGGAACATTGAGTCAATTTTCCTACTGAATGAAAGATCTTGTACTGTAGCATATAAATTCTTCAAAAGTTTTGGTTTACTTTTGTAGAAGAGTGGGACACAGCCAAACCTAGAACACAAATGCAGCCATTAAAAATGCCCAAATCCAGCCTAAGTCAAACCAGAACCCAACCCTGGCCAGTGCATTAAATCCGACATCAAAACCTAAAACCCAGCAGTAGATTTTCTATAAATCCAGCCCTAACTCACCCTATTTTAATGGAAAAAAAAAAATGTGCTCAGATTTTTTCCCTAAACCCCTTCAATCAACACGCCTTCTATTCAGCAAACCCCTCCCATTTGACACACCTAAACCCTAAACCACTCCATTTGACAGTCTTCAACCAACCCTCAAATTAGTCCATTCAAAGTTTCAAACACCGTATCAACCCCAATTCACCGCAATCAGGCAAAACCAACCTTCCCCAAACAGCAACCTAAACTCATACATAACAGAAGCCTATGATCAGCCCAGGTTCAGTCATATCTCATTCCTATTTTGGGCCTGTTCCACAGCCCAATATCTGTCCTGAATACAGTCCTTTTATTTACTTTCAGGCTGTTTTCCGGCCCCCTCTCAGCACCCAATTACAACCCTTAGAAGTCCTATAAATCTGTTTGCAACCTATGCTAGTGACCCAATCAGCCACTGAATAGCCGCCATACAGATGGGCCATGGCAGTCTGTTTATGTCCTAACAGTCTTTTAAACTATTCATACAATTTGAACCTAATTCCAGGACAGGTTCGACCTAGAGCTGCCTTCAATTAAGCTTGGAAACCCATCTCCAACAAGCGCTATAACCTGCTGTCCCAATTACACGTTACACCTTCCAGTCCAGAATTTTAAGAAGTTCAAACATAAACGAGCTATCATCAGTCCACAAACTCTAAAAGTGAGAAATTTAGTAAAAAAAACAGAACCCTAATATTGTAAAAAAAATCAATCCTATAATTCAATTGGTACAGAAGATGAGCAATGAAAATCAACAAATGAGCAACGATGCCTTTAAATGGAATAAGATATGGAGGGCCTATTAATACTAGTAAACAAGATGTGGCAAACAACAACTTAAACAATAGCTATCAGGTGCCCCTTGTGAATTTTATTCGAAAATTATTTGAGCTAAAAATAATTAGCTCCATAACAAGACCTTTTTGTGCAAGAGTAAGGTGTAAGTACAGCCACACAGAATGCAATGTGATCGTTGACAGAGAAAATCAAAATGGGGTTTTATGATTTAGACGCATACGAGCTGCATCTGCCAATCAAGAACAATCTGCATCCTCACCAAATGGCATGGAGAGGAAGACAATCATTCGTGATAGGAACCTTCTTTTTTTACCCACGCACACACACTATCTAAGTCCCTGACCACAACAAAACCAGGGATCAATCCCTGGTTGTAACTGTGGTGAGCGAGATGCCTACCACTGAGCTACCATAGGAGGCTTATTTAGCACCAACATCAGGAGGTACAAAGACGACATATGGTAGACTCCTCGTTCATTAGATAGAGAAGATCACCAAGATTTCATGATCCGCTGCTTAACCTATTCTGATTCCAACAGCCCAGACTCCGATCACAGGGTGATCGCCATATGTTATCTTGACGAACAACAGCATATCACCTTTAGAAGACCTCTCTTCATGAGCAGAACAGATCCAAAATCGAATTCAAAGGTAAAAGAATATTCTAAGAGCATGAAAGCCTCAGAGGCAGTACAGCAGAAACCAAAGTTGCAATCCAAGTGGACAACAATAAGTTCAAATGAGAGCAGCTTATAGAGGAACTCGCAAAAGGTGAAACTGCAGAGGAATGGAAAATCAAAGAAGTCTCATGAAGGAGAATCTTAGACACAACCTTAAGATCTAGTTGCAACTGAACAAATGGAGAACCATCATTCAAAATATAATGGTGAAGAGATCCAGCACTAAAAGAATTAAGATAAGGTAATCAAGATTCAGAAGGACCAAAAGAAAGATCCAATCACATGTAATTTTCCATTTTCCTGTTCTGGAGTCTATGACATGTTGGATAAATGAAAATTACAAATTTCTCATCGAGTTTGATAAAGAAGCTACAATGGGGGGAGGGATCACAACTATCCTCACTGTTGTCTCTGTTCTTTCAACGCATTCACATATCTATGAAAATTGTTCCAAGTTGGGATTACGATAGATGCATTCATGCACACACATAGGTGTCCAAAGTGCCAAGAGGGTTCCATTTATCTGATTCAAGGCAGAATCAGAAGCAAGCAGAGTAGTGGAAAGAATCAAAAGGAGGACAACAGAATGGGGCAACTAAAAATGGGGAATATGAGGGTACAATGGAATGCTCACCAAATTGGTTGCTCGGAGGAAGGGCCATTGAATACAGGACCACTAATAAGATGTTGCTCTCCCAACGTTAACCTATTAATGCACGAAACTAATTAGATGATGAGCTTTAGTGAATATAGACAGAAATTCATGCCCAAGTTGTCGCAAATGAAATAGGACATGACTTGAATTTGTTTGTCTCGCCACATTTTTTTTGGTTATTCACCATAGAATTCTAATTGATTAGCTTTGAATTGTGAATCAATTTGATTCGCTCAGTTCATAACATGAAGTGGTCTCATAAGTCTGATGAGTATGTTACACGTCTATCAGGTTTTTGAACTCTTGACCACTAACTAGTTCAAATCTAAAGTAAATATAAGTAGATGGGAATGGACTACAGAGCCAACTAATACATGTTACAGTCATTGGCGTATGCATTAACTGCAAGCGTCACTTGGGATGGACAAATGCATTATTTTAAGGGTGTAACTTGCCATGATGGAGTTTCACGGCACTAAAGGTTCCTTTCCCATGGTGCCACAAAATAGCGATGCCAATCCCCCTCCCCTTTGGGAAAAGGTTTTCCACGGCACCAAGGAAAAATATTTCAATTTTTTCCCCTTTATGCGCGGAAAGCACTACACCAAACATTAGAGAAATGGCAAACACGGAAAATTGAAGGCTTTTATGTGCAACCAAGGAATCCTCGGCATTCCACAAACATGCCCTAAATGTGAAGTAGAATTCGTAGTCCTGTACCCCAAACATAAACCAGAGCATCAGAATTCTTACCTTTACCATTGCATCAATATAACCATGGCCCTCAAAAATGGGGAAAAGAAAATGAAAAGCATGCTCGAACAGATAAACATGTCCTCACCATCATTGCCGCTCACAGTAACTAGATAACGCTGAGACACCAAGTCCATGGCATGTCCATACCGCAGCCCTGGGCCAGGCCCTTGGACAACCACCCTAACAGCACCAACAACCACAAATCAAAAAAGTATGGTTAGACAACAGTGCAGAAATTCAAGTTTTAAACCAAATTCTATATATATATAGATATATATATAGAGAGAGAGAGAGAGCAAATGATCTCACCTGTGCCATTTGAATATATCATTTGTCAAATCGAGCACATAAAGATCGTCTGTAGAATGCCCTGCAGGTCCAATACCACCCTAGCAGCAGAGAATCACCATGTGAAAAAAATAAAAAATAAAAATAAAAAGACAAAACCTTTCAAGCAAAAATCATCAGCAGCCTAGTCTTATCCCCACAATCTGGGTTGGCTATAAGAATTCTACTCTAACTCAGACCACTTGTTAACAACCAACCAATCCAAAACCCACAAAACCCGCCCATAAACTGCAACCCAGAAAGAATCAAGGAAAAACAATCCAATATTGTGTGTGTGTGTGTGTGTGAAGTTCTAATAAATGAAACTGCAGACACCCATTGAATAATTTTGTCTATTTCTTCACCTGGAATACCACCATAGTGCCTACGGCGGCGGCAGCATGAGCAGCCCTGGGCGAGGGCGGATCTCCGCTAGGTCGAATCCTTCAAATTCCACCAAAAAAAAAAAAAACATAACTATCCAAAATCACAATCCAAAATCAAAACCCAATAAAACCAAACAATCAACTGCATCAGTAGCCATACCTAGTCCACTTCCTGGTAAGCACGTCATACATATGGACCCAATTGGTGACACCCGCCAATCCTATTAAACACACAAAAACACCAAGACTCAAGTCACTTACTTGTCCATCAATTTTGAATGCAGCAGAGCAGAGATAAAGAGAATTGGGGGTGTGTGTGTGTTTCTGTTCAGTAACTGATGCCCGGATCGGATAAGGAGCCGCCTTCGATGGCTGTGGCGCCGCCGAAGAGGATGAGGCGCGGGCCGTGGGACTTGGTGGGTCCGACGGCGGTGAGGGTGTGGGCGCAGCGGAGGCCCGGCGCGTCCTCGTCGGCGTCCCAGCTGAACTCCACCGGGTGATAGGTGGGTGCCGGAATCAGCCATGAATTTGCTCCCATGGCCATGGTGTTAGGGTTTTAGGGTTTGGGAAATGACGAGGAGGAGGAGGAGGGCATTGTGTTTGATGGACAAGTGTTAACAGTAGGACTAGGAGGGAGGGAGCTGTGGAGCTCTGGTTGGTGGGGGAGGTGGGGCCCACCCATGGGACGTGGTGATCAGAGGAGATGGGCCACTCGGATTGGACGGTCAGGATGAGAAGATGGTGGGAGAGGGGACGATGGGTTCTTCCTTGGGTCTCCCTCCATCCATGGCCCCTTCCCAAGTCGGCCAGCTGGGGGATGGTGGGGAAACGGACGAAAAGAGAGAAGACAGTGAGAGCTGCTTGGACTTTTTCAATGCTGTGCATTTACGATTATACCCTCTGTGATTTTTTGATTTTTTTTTATTTTTCCTATTTATTGACTTTTTAATTTCAAAATAACTTTTATAGACCTTCTTGAGGGGATGTGTTTGTGCAACCATGATTTCTGCATAAACGGCGTGGAAAATATAGGATGCTAGGTTTTCCAACACCTTCTTCCTATTAAATTTGGGTGCAGATTCTTCTTCTCCAGGTTTTTCGATTCATTTTTATGGCTTTATTTTCACTCGAAAAGGGATTCGGATTTCCCACCTCAGCCGCTAGAAGGATAGTGAATTCCTCTTTCGCCTCGCTCTACAAACGTCTCCTATTTTAAGATAGTTACTTCAAAAAAGGTGGCATCTCCTATTTTAAAGTACTTATCTCTAAAAAGTTAACAAGCTTTTCCTATTTTAAATAGGTTTTTTATTACATTTACAATCTATTTCTTTTGTTTCTCAATTATTGATCGTTAATAGACAAACTCAAATGAAATCTAAGTAGATATTTCCTTCAGGAACGTGCTATAACAAGTCATTAATCCTTATGAAATAGACACGGGATAATAATTTATCTTTTTGTTTGTTTTTCTTTTCATGATGAATTTCAATGATGTTAAAACACGTGATAGTTGAAACAAAATCACCTCCATTTACAGCATTCACCATTGACATTTTTCAAAAGCTCGACACCCTAACAACGTAGGTTTGTCATTTGTCTCATTTAAGCCTAATAATCAAACGTCTGGAAATGAATGAGGGATCATATCCTTCCTTTAAAAAGTACTCCTGACAAATCCTACTGCTATATCCCCTCTCGTCCAAAAGACTCAAATTGGTTTACATTGTAAATGCTTTGTGGTGGTTAGAGTAGAGTGATTTCTTTGCACTAATATGATGGTTATAACACAAGGGATCCTGTATTAAAAGGGGTCAATGAAAGTTAAATAATGTGAATGCCATTTGGAACATAGAATATGACATCTATGTAAGATAAAATTATTCATGTCTCAATGAAGCAAAATTACAGGTAGGAAATAGACTTTAAATAAGGGCAGTTGTGTCACTGCAAAAAAAATTTTGGAAAAAGAAGTCAGTGACATGGGGGGTTGACTCCAGCTAATGGTCTATTGATCATGATATCTTATTTGGAAACTTTCAAGACTTCTGAATGTTTTTGAGATTTTTCCTTTGAAATTTAATGTACGTGCTTTTCTCCTCGCAGAATTTCAACATTTCAAGAAGGATAGGGCCATGGTGTTGCCCCGTTCCATAGGAACATTTCTTCGTTGTCTGAACTGAAAGTTACAAGAATGCGTTTGGTTGCTTTCTTCTTCTTTTTTAGTTCTTTCATAGAATGATTTTTAAGAAGTTTCTTCAATGATCATGGATGATCACAAACTGATTTGGTAGGGTAAGAGATTGGGAATCATTTATTTCAAAAGAACATGCTTTTTTGGCTAATCCTATCTTTTAACTCATCAATTCTAGAATATTATATAATGTACTGCATTAAATGATCATGCATTAAATTATGAACAAGACAAATATATCTTGTATAAAAGAATAAACATTAAAAAAATATATGATGCTAAATATTCATCCCAATAACTAACAATAAGTGATCCATGCTATTAATAACACACATGAAAATTATGCTAAAAGAAATCCACATTTATGCTCCAAATAAGTCAACATATCCAGCAACCATATGTAGAAAGTCATTTTAAAAACCCACTAATAAACTTGCATGGTTTAAATGAGATAAGAATCACATGAAAATCAATAAAGAATCATAAGTAAATAAATTACATAAAAAGCCATATAAGAATCACATTAGAATCATGCCCCGCTTAAAATTAATGAACTTGCCAAAATCTTGCTCAAAATCTGCCCTCACACTTTTTCAGGAAAACAATAGCTCTCATTTTATAGGCTTTCAGAGGATCACTTGAGCCAAGCACCCTCACGGAGAAGCTAGATTGATAGCCCTAACAATGTTTGTTAAAACCATCATTCTTCACATGAGTAAGTGAGAAACATCCAATAGTTTTCTATGTGTTTGGATTTTTTCACAAATTCCTCAAAATTTATAAATATTAAAGATATGAAACTAAACACCTTGATACTTATCATTAGTGCAAGACTATTGAATAGTCCGGAAGATGAATTGATGGCCCACAAAGTTCAAAAATTAGATCCATAAATTAGGATTATTTTAGTCTTTTTTCACAAATTACTCAAAATCTACAAAGGTTTAGGACAATCAACTTAAAGTTCTCACGGTATAATTGTTCAACAAAAAATTGAATGGTTTGGATGACATATACAGGCGATGTGAGTTATAAATTATGTGATATCAACCCGTTTTTTTTTTCAAGCGAGAGATGTGAAAGTGTTTCAAATCTACTGAAGAATTTTTTTTTCATTTTTTTTAGAGGAATTTACCGGAAAAAACCCCGTAGAACCCCATACGTCCTACCAAGACCTCGTATCACATTGGACACAGGAGGGCCCTCGTGTGACCTTTTTCTTCTTTTTTTGTCATTTTGCGATATGGTCGATATCAACCATGAAGTCTGTCGATATCAACCATTATGCGAAACTTCTTTATATCTTATCCCATTCTCTTTTTGCAATCATCCTTTTGGGTCGTCCTCAACTTGGCTCCGGTGATTTCCCCTTTTAGAAACCACCGTAAAACTCCATCACCTTGGTGGTTGGGCTCCATTAAGAGGTTGTAATACACAAAAAAATGAAAATCGGGAACATTGATCAAGTGCGGTTCTGAGCCGTTTGTAATTAGAAATGGGTTCAATAGGGCTCTCTGCTAACTGTTCTCCGCAAAAATTTCAAGTTAACATATCATGCTTTTGATTGTTTTTTCTACTTTCATGCTTTTGGAATTCTCAAATATATGGATAGAGATGGAAACCAGGATAGGATTTTGGGATTTTGAGAATTTATGATAAGAACATATTCGATAGGCTACCTACATTTTGTAAAGAACGGGTTGGATGAAAATATGTTCTTATCGAATAGCCTTATTAATTTGTACACAAAAATAGGTAATGTGGTTTTTGCCACCCATGTGTTTAATGAAATGCTTAAGAGAAACATGATTACTTACACTTGCTTAATTTAAGATATTATAGTGTACAATTCGCTGATTCAGCTCGTTATTCTTGTCAAGTGTTTGATGGGATGTTAATGAGGAATTCAATAAGTTGAAATCTGATCATCTCTGTTTACTCTCGAAGGGGAGATGTTTTCTCTGCTTTTGGGTTATTCTGTTTGTTAATGTGCAAACTACCAATATTTAGGTAGAGGGTGTAACCAGTCTTGTTATTAATACTTAATTTATTTACTTGCAATTATTGGTGTTCTTATAGAGACAGTAATACTAGCAATGGTTCACATGGTCTTGTGTATCTTTATATCACTCTTGTTCATGAAGCATTTTCTTAGCATGTTAATTTATTTTTTTTTCTTTTTGAATTAGAGTGTTGAAGTTACAGTTGTTGCTTCTGCAATACATGACACTATGGGGAGAGTGATTTCTCATCTAAATGTAAGAAGTGTCTTACTTCTCTTTGACTACGTTCTTTTAACATTCCATGCATATTAAAAGGCCATGGTGTGCTAAATTGTATTGGTATATTTGGACCATATAAGATTGTGCTAAATTGTTCCTGTTGGGCTAAAGTTTTAGGAATTGATTACTTCCATAGTGTGGATGCTCTAACATGCAGGGTTTTCTTATTCTCTTGCTCTTGTTGGGCTTTTGCAAACAAACAAATAACAAGCCCCTGAAGCTCCAAAGAACAAGTATGAATTTTCAATTTTCCCTCAATTGATGATTTGGTGTTGTTTTCATTGCTTTTCCATCAATAAATGTCTTTGAATGTGAGTAGTCTCCAGATATTGCTTCATTATAGATGATTAACAAGACATTAGTGTGCCTATGATGAGAGGTTCAGATGCTGCAGTTGGATTTGCTTTTTTTTAGATAACGTCACATGTTACTTTTTGGGGTCTTTGATGATGCAAATGGGTTCAACAAAACAGTAAATAGACTTATATGTTATTCTTTGAGGTCTTCGATGATGTAAATGGTTCAACAAAATTGGAGACAATTATATGTAACTTTTTTGGGTCTTTGATGATGTAAATGGGTCCAACAAAAGTGGAGCCAGTTATATATAACTTTTTGGGGTCTTTAATGATGCAAATGGATTCAACAAAAGTTTGCACAATGTTGTGTAACTTTTTGGGGTCTTTGATGATACAAATGAGTTGAACAAAAGTTTGCACAATCATATATAGTTTTTTGAGTTCTTTGATAATGTAAATGTGTTTAACAAAAGCTTAAACAATATTATAGATTTTTCTGGTTCTTTGACGATGTATATGAGTTTAATGTAATTTTGGACATTTCTATGGAATATTTTGGGAAGCCTTTCATGATATAAATGGACCATATGTAAGTTTGCATAGTTGCTTTGCCTTTTGAGATCTTCTTTGATGATGTAATTGTGTTCAATGTAATGTTAGCCAGTTGCATGGAATAAGTTGTGAACTTTTGTGATAACTTATTCAATGTGTGATTTTATAATAGTATGATCCTATTTTTGGGGTCTTTGATGATGTAAATGTATTATATGTAAGGTTGAAAGGTTTTATAAAATATTTTGGGTTCTCTGAATCTGTACACTGTACTAATAATCATGTACTGAAATCAGAAGCAACTGTCTTTCAAGTTAAACTATATTTTGTACAGACGGAAATGGTCGATATCGACCATTTTCACTACTATGGCCTTTTAGTTGAATTATTTTGCTCTGACAGAAATGGTTGATATCGACCATTCCATATGGTCGATATCAACTAATTTCACTAAAGACAGAAGCTACAGCCTCCATTTTCATTGAAGACAGAAGCTGCTGCCTTCAAAGTTAAACTGACAGAAATGACCGATATCGACCATTTTCACTGGAACCACATCCAACACCCAGAATACACGAAATCAAATGAATCTCTAGCGAATGGTAGCCGGTACAGTGGCTCGTAGTAAAAGCTTAAAGATGATCATTTTGGAGGAATGATGGAGGATCAGTTGGAGCTTGAGATTCATGATTGATAAATGGTTGAATATGAGAAATAAGTTTTGTTTGGAACCCGATTTAGGGTTAGAAAGTTCCTGATTTTTGGGGAAAAGAGAGGGGAATGAAATATAGAGGGGGGGGGGGGGGTTGAAGGAGATTGGGGTTAGAAAGTTCCCACTTTTCGAAGAAGGACGGGAGGAAGAAGAAGGAGAAAGCGAAGGAAGGGAAGAAGAAGAAGCTAAAATATTACAAAGTTACATTGGTTTGGATTTTTTTTGTGACGGCCGATATCGACCATTCCAAAAAAGTTATAAAAAAATCTAACTGTGTCCAGAGTGCTCCTCCCGTGTCCTACGTGACACGAGGTCTTAATAGGATGTTTGGGATTCTACAAGAATTTTTCCCATAAATTCCTCTTTTGTTTTTTAAATAAGCTTATTTACAAACCATTTTGTCACCTCATCTTTGAAAATGAGCAACAAATGTGCATTCAATTCTCTGGCATTGTAAATTTGTAATGAATTCTCTGGCAACCATTTTTACACCCCCAATCTTTGAAAATGAGCAACAAATGTGCATTCAATTATCTGGCATTGTAAATTTGTAATGCAAACATTTTGTTACATCCATATTGCAATCTGTCACATTCAATTCAATTCTTCAATTCATGACTGACCCACTAAACATTTTGTAACAACCGTACACTTAGATGGGACCCACCATTGCGGCGCGTGAGCCTCACGTGCCGTTGGCACCAGGCTTTTAACACTCTTGCTTTGCTGCTCCTTGCCATTCTCTTTCATCTTCCCTCTTTTCGTATCCTCACAAATATCGGCCGAAATCCGGTCCGATACATTCCCAGATCGGATGGCTGTGGAGTGGCTGCTGGTGGGCTATGTGCTGCTGACACAGTTGGTGGTGATTTCAATCCTGTGCGGTCGGTGGCCCATATTCCGAGGGACCATCGTCGAAAAGATCCATCACTTCATCAACATCGGCGCCTACGACTATTTCTTGTAACTATCCACGTCTCTCTCTCTCTCTCTTATACAGGAATGTTCATAGAATATGAGGTTGAATTACAGTTCTTGGACATCAATCTTGAAATGGGTTCTTCTTTGTTTTGAATTCTTTGCAAGTCTTGATGGGTTTGAAACAAGATACCTATTCTACTTGATATGAATGCTCATTAGAATTTGAAGATGGATTATATGATTTGAGGACTAATTATATGAAAACGTTTTAAAATGAGGATGGGGTTCTTTTGTTATGTGAAAATTGATGCAGTTTTTGATGGGGGCTAGGAGGATAAATGAATTGGGTTTTGATTTAGAATGTAGTTTTTAGATATTTTACTTGGGAAATCCTTCAAGCAAGGATTAACTGTAACAATGTCATTTTATTAAAGAAAAGGAAGAGACTACAAGAACAGCAAAGACAACAACACCAAACAAAGCAAAAGGTATAAAAGCATTATACCAGAGCACACTACAACCAAACTATCTAAAAGCAGCTCTAAAAGGATTAGTTTGATCCACTTGCTGGACTAAAAATGGGCTTTTAAAGACAAAATTAATGATAGATCACAACTTCGCATTCTTTGTGCAAATTCCTGTCGACTTATCGAGGTAAATTTCGGTTAGTGCTGACCAAAGGTGGTGCCATATGGATAAACAATTTGAATTATGTAGATATGTGTCATGTGTATAGTACCTAAAGTAAAGGGATGGATAAGACTTTTCTATTGGCTGCGGTACTTTTACTCATTTTGGTTGTTATTTGGAACCATTTAAGGGGCTTCATTGACATATGAGCTAATTTAGGGATCAATTCTGTTCAATAAATCAATAGTAAAAATATTGGTATCCCCTGTGTCTTTACTTAGGGCCTGATACATGGGAATTCATGCATAAGTGGTTAAAAATGAAGACTGAAGGTGAATATACAAGAATGACCATCAAATAACCTCCCCTTTAATGGAAATTGAATCAATGGAAGATGGAAATTGAATATCCAGCTATCACCCTAGTAGTTCAAATCCAAGGAAAGTCAAGGGCCCACCTACATTGCAACCTTATATCCTTCACCTTTCGCCTAACATCATTCACACCTAACTTCTGTAACAATCCTTGGGTGGAGCTCATTTGACCATGAACTCCCTCGTAATCTAATGCAAACAAACAGGCCCTTAGTGATTCTTCTTTAAAGCTTTTGTTAATATGCACACAATGACAGTCCCAACTTAACATGCTATTGAGTTTCTATGCTCACAGGATGACAGCTAATAGAAACTTTTAACATTTTGATCTATTTCTAGCTTTCGTTACATACTTGTTTAGATGTGGCCCAATAAGTGTTGATGCTGACTCTTTGCTATTGTTGTCTCCTGCTTAGCAACAAATATCCTCGGCTTTCAGTTAATTGCTAGAAATTACTGGAATGTTTTCTGTTGGAATTATTGTCAAACCTGTCTAAGTTTTAAGAGCTGTAAGGATTTATGTTAGTGACACCACACGTGGTTATCCTAAATTCGAATACCCTTATTAACTGAACTTTTTTCCCCTGGAAAATAAGATGAGTTTGTCATATAACGTGTGATGGTCACAGGGGCTAGATCAGAACTTCTATGTATTGTGGACACACATTTGGATTGTTATGTTATTGAGAAACTATATAATAGAGACACAACAAGGCGGTGCCTTCTTCGTTTGCGTTTGGTGCAGCAACGATTTGACTGATATCCCCCCCCCCCTCCTCTCTCTCTTGCGCGCATTGTGTTTTCTGCACTAAAGGGGATCCGGATCTCCTACCATCCCAGTTCAGACTTTGGCGTGTTTCCTCTGCCGCAGCTCGTGCCAAACTGCTCCTTAGTTTTCTTATCTAGGTTCAGATTCTGACGGTTTTCTTCTTTTTTTTTCCTTTATCTTTTTTGTAATGTACATGCATACATACACGTTTTTTATTTGCTGGCAAACAATGTTTTTAAAGGAGTGCACTTGCCAAGGCGCACCCAAGCAAGCCATGGGCGCCTCAAAATGCTTGAGGCGAGGCGATTTCATACAAGCGCAGGTTTAGCGCATGAGGCGCTCGCCTCACAGGCATTGGTCAAAGCAGCCCATGACTTAAAATTTGCAAAAAAAAAAAAAAAGAAAAAAAAAATGCGAGGGGCTATATCAAATTTCGTGGGCTTAAAGTCATGCCTTTGGATGACGCCCTTCGTGCCCTAAGTAGCAGCAACGAAACCAAAACGAAAAAAAATAAGAGAAGCTGCAGAAGAAGAAGAAGTAGAAGAGCTGCCGCTGCACAGGTACATCACGTCCGGCTTTTTTTTTTTTTTCTGTTGCTATGCTGTTTCTCTTTCTTCTACTGCTTTTCTATTTCTTTCTTTTTGTTTTCTCTTTTCTTTTTTTTTTTTTTGTTGCTGCTACTGTATTCTGTTTCTTTTTTTTTTCTTTTTTTCTTTTTTGCCACTGCTTTCTTTTTTTCCCCTGTTCATCAGATCATGCTTTTTGGTTATCCCTTTTGTATGCTTATTGTTTTTATTTTTATTTTTTTTTGAATTGTTTATAGATGTCAACTGAAGGTATGCTGTTTTTTTTTCCGCTCTGCTGCATTTTTTTTGCTCTTCTGCTCCATTCTATTTTTGTTTCAGCATGTTGTTTAGCTACTGCTGCTGTTTTTTTTTTTTTTTTCCGTAGCTGCTTCTTTTTTTTCTTATTTTGTTCTGCTGCTGCAATTTTTTCAAGCTTTTGCTGCATTCTATTCTTTTGTTTTGGTGATCTCTGCTACTGCTTCTGCTTGTTTCTGCAGCTGTGTTTTTTTTTTTTTTTTTTTTTGCTGCTGTTTTTTGGTGTAGATGTTGAGAATGACTGTTAGGTACTCCTTAGGAGCATTTGTGTCGTTGCTTTAGGCCTTTGACTTTGAAGTTGTATTGGTGTTTGATGGATTTTGGTACTTTTGTTGAATGTTTAGCATTTAGAGTGATGGATGCTTTATGACTTCTAGAATTCTTCTAATATTCCTTGCCTTTATTGTTCTGATTTGTGAATTATCTATCTATACCAAAATATCTATTTTTTATCTACAATGTGCGCCTCACTTCAATGAAGCCTGCGCCTCGCCTCGCTCCTTAGCGCTTAGGCCCCAGGAGACCTTATCACTTTGATGCGCCTCTCGCTTTTAAAAACACCGCTGGCAAACATTCACACATGTTTACACATTATGCATTCTGTAAGAAAAGAATGCTGGTATTGAAGTGTTTGCCTTTACCCTTCCGTACCCGTTTCCATATTATATTCTGTATTCTGGCAACTGGTCTCATGTCTTTCACCCAGACTATGTTTTTTGCAGTTTGTGGTGAGGGATACTTAGGATTATTAGAGACAGAAAAATCAAATTGTATCTTTGTAACATCATCATCATCATCATCATCTTGTTCATCGCCATCAAAGCTGTATCCCAATCAGTCTGGGGTCAGCCAGAAGAGTTTTACTCTAAAAACTTTGAAAAAGCATAATGTACTATGAGTGTTACTCATAAGTCATAATAAGTGTGGCAAGTTTTTTTAGTGACTGTGGATCTGACGGTAACACTATAATTATCAAGAGAGAGAGCTTATTTTTTATGTTATTTTGCCTATTTTATGTAAGGGAGATGCTCCTGTGAGTGCATCTATCACCTTACTATGAGAGATAAGGTGGGGACCCTCGCATTTAAGTTGTTGGCATTGGATTTGGATGTGAGGGCCCCCACCTTATCTCTGTTAGTAAGGTGAGAGCATCTCTCATAGGAGATGCTTATGTAATAATTGTATTTTTCTTTTTTTGCTTTTGTTTTATTTCTTTTATTTTTTATTTTTCCTTTTCACAAGTTTGTGGTAGTTTAGAGCATGAGAGAATCATTATTACTAGTTGCAAGTTATGAACTTATACTCTCTCTATTACAGACGTTTTGCGGTGACTGTATTTGGTTCTAGAGCCAGAGATGTCATTCTCTCGGTTGAGCATTATTGTTGTGATCAGCCAAATCCAACCTTACAGGTGAGTGATACTGTGACATTTAAACGGAGGATTTTCTGTATTTTTAATGCTGATTTTGCCTATTTGCTGCCCTATTTCTATATCTATGCTAGCAAAGAAGATTCCTTTTTTTATTCTCTATAGTTGTGTTCTTGAGGTACTTTGTCCTTTTATTGGATGCTATTTTCTCTTACATAGAAGCCTCCAGCTTATACTTTACGTGGGGCTTTATGTATTTGTTTTGGACCTTGTTTCAATGTGACTCCAACCTAAATTTGGTGATTTCAATATTTCTGTCTTTCATTTCAGAGTCGTGTTTTGGAAAATAGTAAAAAAAAAAAAAAAAATTATAAAGTTATAAAACAATGAAAAATATTAAAAGTGAAAGAGCATGTACACTAGATTTAATTTATTCTATTAAAAAGACCATGAAATATGCTATATCTACATCAAATAAATGAATCCCAATCCTTGTTATGGTAAATTAAGTAAATTAATAAATGGAGGAGGAGGAGCCTGCTTAAGTTGCAGAAGAAGCAGCCGACTTCTGTAGAGGTGGAAGAACCTAAATGATGAAGAAGTAGAAGAAAGAAACACCCAAACGAAGGGAACCATTTCATGGTTAATACCCCAAGAGCTAAAATCCCATACTTTTAATTGAAAAATACCAAAAAATCATACATCCTCAGCTTTAATGGAAGGCATATTTGTCAAAAACCAACTTAGAAGAAAAGGGAAAGAAAAGGGGAAAAATCCTCACCTTTGTCAAATTTTGGCAAAAAATCTGTCAAAAACCAACGACCACATGGGCGGCACGCGACTAGTTCACACCTTATGTCGAGCGCATGATGTATAGGAAAATTTCCCACTGACTAATATTATAGTTTTGTAAGTAATCTCTAACTACTTGTAACTAGTCACTGACTAATTAAGCGATTAACTTTTAAATTAACTAATTAGCACATGAATCATTGTAACTTCCAACTAATTATAAACTAACCATAGTTAATTACTAACCCACCAACAATATTTCCTATCTCCACAAATGCCCTTAATTTTCTAATTATTTAAAAGAATACTGTTGGTGCCCAATGTGGGTCTAGCCCCTCCTTGAGAGGCATGCCACCCTTGTGGGCCCCCATGTGGGACCACATGATATTTGATTTATTTTATTTTATTTCTATGTGATTAACTATTTTTCTTTATTTAATTTATTTTATTAAGATAATGCATGTGAGGGGTCCACTTGACTCTACACTTTAATTTATGGGGCTTCTCTAGTGTTCCCTATATTTATGAACATTCATTGGTTATTTCTAGTAGTATTATATATTCATTTCATTCTTATGGCATAGTTTTAGAAATTACATTTTAGTCACTACATGTTAATTATTAATTATATACACAGAATGGGGTCTAGGAGGCACATCATATTGTTCTTACTTATTTATCCAGATCTCACATTATTAAAGTTGAAAACCAAACTCCAATCCATCAAAACGGGTTTCCAGACCATATCAAAATATATCCAAAAAATTAAGCACATTGCTAATAGCCTAGCCAGGGTTTTTACCCGGTTGATAATGAGGATCTCATCTGGCATACCTGAAATGGTCTTCCCGACTATGCTCCATTCAAGACTGCTATCCGCACTCGACCCTCGCCTATTTCCATTGAAGAACTCCATATTCTGATTTGCAAAGAACCGAATGTTGATCATATCAGCCAGCCATAGCAGATTTCTCTTCTAAAGACAATGGCAATGGCAATGGCAGAGCTGGAAACAATTCTCCTGGCAGTACCTTCTCTAGTAGAGGAAATGGCCTGAATATGGGTTTTCTGTGCATTTGGATGGTCACTAAATCATTAGTAAAAAGTAAATATTGCCATTTCTTAAAACCCGCTTTTGGGTTTGAATGAAGAGCTATTCAAAAAATTTGATCAAAAAATGTTTCATGGACTTGAATTGCCTGTAGTTGGGGGGGAATTTACCAACACATCTTTTTTATCTTGTTTGCTTCCTGATGTTTGTTAGATTGAGATTTTCAGCTACTCAGGGTGAGGAAAAATGCTAATCAATGGGGAGAAAATAATTGAGTGGGAGGAAGGATAGGAATTCATAGAATGTCAGAGGTAAGCTCTAGTTATCAAGGCCGGCTTTAAGGCCTTCTTTGGTTAAAGTAATTCTCACTGGAATTCTCTGCGTTGAGTGGCAGAGCCAGGAATTTCTTGCAAAAAATCGACGATCATACTACTTTATATTTATTATATTATTAAAATTAAATTACTTTTTTATAAAAGACTTTAATAATATCCAAAGAAAAACCCCAGAATTTGAATATATCCAGTCCATTTAAGCAGTAAAATCTTCTAGTGGTATCAGTCAAGCAATTGAGAAATTGAGAAGAAACCATCAGATAAGGACCAATGTATAATCTATTCATACAAATGGATAAAACAATAATCAATCCGGGAATTACAGGGAGTTGCTGTGGATAGCAACTCCTGCTTCCATATCCCCTGCCAGCCGGCAAGGGGTTTAAAGTTTCCTCTCCTGGCCACTGGGCCAACTCAGGAAAAAAAAAAATCAATCCATTCCTGCATGTCAGAAAGTAGATGACAAGGATGCGTTTGGCTATCTTTTGGTTTTTGTATATTCCCATTTAATTTAATTAGTCATTGCAAAAGAACTTAATGAAAAAAACCCTGTATTTCTTCATTAGTTTGTTGGTCATTCTTGGTAATGATGATCTGGGAAACCAATCTACATAATATTATTTCAAGCATGAACTTGACACGAGACTCGAGAGATTGGAGTAAAAATCACATAAAAACAATAAAATAATATAAAAGACAAAGTTTGCCTCTTGCTACTGGCAGTCCTTTCTTCTCAACATGAAAACTTCACAATGAGATATTACAACCGTT
Organism: Persea americana; assembly: GCA_029852735.1. Lineage (NCBI taxonomy): Eukaryota > Viridiplantae > Streptophyta > Magnoliopsida > Laurales > Lauraceae > Persea > Persea americana. The sequence goes on from CM056817.1 coordinate 39,631,839, forward strand.
TGGTGTAAATTTGTGCTTGCCCATACTCTCATAATTAGAATTCTTTGCTTCTTTTGAAGAAAACTACACGCTGCAAGATGGTTCAAAATAGCTCTAAATGCTTACTACGTCTTTTTTTCACAGATATTATATCTTGCAATATTTGGAGTGATTTATGTTTTACTTGCAAAGTCATCCTTTGTATACATTCCGGGCCACTATGTTAGTGGAGTACACAGGTACCATATTACAAACCCTATGCAAACTGATTACCTCTACTAATCCTTCAATTCTCGAAGCAATTCTTTTCATACTTCCTTGGACATTATATGTCCTTCCAGGTACACAAGCTTGTTGGGAGTTGGTGTGGGGGTTCTACTCTTTCTATTGACTAGCTTTTCTGACCCAGGAACCATTAAAGCTGAAAATGTCTCTGAATACCTCTCTGCTTATCCTTATGACAATATCATATACACAGAAAAAGAATGCTCTACTTGCAAAATTCCAAGGTATTCAAGTCTTCCATCAGTTGTTGAGTTCTCTATTAGATTTTGTTGTGTACATTTTCTAATGACATGTTTAAAATTTAGACCTGCTAGGTCCAAACACTGCCACATATGTGATCGTTGTGTTGCTCGTTTTGACCATCACTGTGGATGGATGGTTGGCCTCTTTCCCTGTATTTGCTTCTGTTATTTGTGGAACACCAGGGAACTTGTGAGAATTGCGTATTACCAAGCTATTGCTCATTCTTGCAGAATAATTGCATTGGGGAGAAAAACACCAGATATTTTTTGGCTTTTCTACTATGGTAAGATTTTTTTGGCCCCTGCTTTCCTGTTTCTCAACTAGCCTAATTTGTATGAGTTCCAAGAAATGTTCTCTGCACTCTGTTGTTATGTGATTGAGTGGACTTCTGTTGGCCCACTGACTCACTTCCACATGAGAATGTGATCAAGTACATTTCTGGATGCTGGACTGAAACTTTGTGAGGTCACTAATAATAGTTTCATACAAGCTATTTGTGTGCATTTGTGTTGGCAAGTTGATTGTGCATGTGTATGTTCACATATTCTAATTTAAGTTAGACACCATGTTTGTGTGCTACAATTAAAATATTAACTTTAATTTTTCTATTTTGTTTAAACTTTTGTTCTATTTAACATTCTTTGGGACTCTAGTTAATAGTTTGACCTTGTGTGTGCACGCCTCCTGTTAAATATGCACCTTCTCTTTTCTATTTTGTCCGAACTTTTGCTTTATTTATCCTTGGCTTTTTAGGTGCCTGGAAAATCATTTTTTTTAACGGATGAGAAACTTGAGAATGTGATAGGAAACTTCATACCAAGGCCAGCTAATACCTTTTCTTCTGCCTTCCTTCACCTTCCATAAATTACACATTATCTTTTGGCACTCGCCTATGTGTGAATGCTCTTCACCTGCTTTTCCTTCACTTTCCATAAATTGCAATCTATCCGTTGGCACTCACCTTTGAGCAAATGTTTCCACTTGTTGGTTCCCATACTTCCACAATCGATAATTTATTGAGTACTGCGGCTTATGAAGCAACGCCTCTCATGTTTCATCATTCTCACAACATGTGCTTCTTTTACAGGCATTCTTTTCTTTGCTTGTATGGTGCAGTTGGCCTTGGATTAATTCTCTCTGGTGAACTGAAAGAACAGAGGGTCATCTACCTTCTCACAGGTAAATTAGCTTATGTTCAGATCTGCAATTATCGACACCATATGGGGCTAATATTTGGATTTGTTTTTTGGGTGCAGTTTATTATCGCGTTGAAAATTCTTTCTACTGTTTATCTCCTCATGTCATGCAGGTGACCAAAAAGAAAAGAAAAGAAATTAAAAATTCGTCTCACACTTGGCTTTACGTTTCATTAGTTACATCCTTTAGCTGTTTTTCATTTGCTTCTCTTCTGTGACGATTGATACCCTTGGTATTATGGTATATACTGCAGTGGCTATTGGCTTCGTATAACACACAAGTACTTCTAATGGTGTTCCTCGCCTTCGTTTCCTTCCTACTGGCAGGCTTCTTTGGATACAATGCGCATCTCTGCCTTACTAACACAACTACAAATGAGGTAGGTCTCATCAACTTTACTAATGATGGGCCCAATCATGTACATTTAACCATCACCATTTTGTGGGTATGTGAATGTTGAGATCATCCACCTCATAGGCCCAATCATGTATATGGCTCAAAAGCCACACCAAGTGGACAATCCTAGCCACATCTACTAGTTGTTCAAATTTTTTTTCTTTATTATCTCGGAGGCATCAATTGTATGACTAGGATTTTTTGATTGGCCAATGTGTGCCATCCACTGTTTGATAGATCCGGTGCAAATACCCAATCCACCGCTCCCTGCCATGTGTATGATGGATGGGGGCTTCTATTTCATATAAGTAACCCTACTGAATGCCACTTAAAGTCCTTCAATTTTCTTCTTGGAATACAGACTTTTAAGTGGCAAGAATACATAAGCTGGAGAAGGAAGCTAAATGAAGCAAAAGCAAGCAGTGCTGCACTGAAGGCCAGTATTTGCGCAATGAATGGAGAAGGGAAGCCTCCTGAGAGCAAATGGAAGGTTTTCTTTCGTGAATCCCCATTGAAAAATGTTGTTGTTAAGGATAACATTTATGATCAAGGAGTATTTCACAATCTTCTTGAGATCATGTGCCCATTGTCAGGGAGAGCATCGTTTATGCCCAAGAAATCAAAATAGGAGTGCGTGCCTCGAACAATTCTTTGCTTGAAGATGAGTGTGCCAAGTCGGTTTGATATTAATGTACGGTATAGGTGGATGGGAATTTTTGGCAGTCACTGTCAGCTATACATGTAGCTGATACTGTGAATACGAGTGCATTGAAGCAGAAACTTATAGAGCTCTTGAAGAATTCATGAATTCAAGATCGACCAATTATTGATTATAAGAGTTGCAATTTGGTTTATATGGTCTGTTTTTGGTTATCATCACAATAATACAGGCAGTATATTAGATAACGGTTACCATATTCTAGAATGTAGTGTAAATTCGCAGTTGATCTGCAATGTGAAACCAAATGGGTCAGCTCTGGATGGCCCCTTGCATGATCCTAACAGTCCAGACGAGGCTGTTGATTGGAAAATAAAATAAAAAAAACTTGAAAGATATGCAATAACCAAAAGTATGCCTTGATTTTTGAAGTGTCTCCCCAAAATTAGAATGATTGATAGGTACAGATAACCCACTAGCAATGAAAGAATTGAACCCTTCTGCAATTGATTTTTTTCATTTCAGCCCCTCACGGCTGACCTCTTTAATGGACATTGATTATTTCGACTTATGGGAGAGTCCCAATTGAGAGCCCGCACATGTAGGAAAGAAAGCCATGCAATTGAAAAAAAAATGGCATATCTAGGGTTATATCCGTGGACAGCGAGGTGAGAACTGAAGCGCATCTGGGTAAGGATCTGTTCTCTACCATGTCTTCCCTGGCTGGCTGTTTATGTGCTGGGCCCCAACTTAAGCCGTTGGTACTTTCTTGCTCCCCCACTGGCCACTGTATTTATCTTCTTACGAGCTAAACCTTTTTAAGATCTACTGAGAAAATTTGAATCATTACATTCCAAACTTTCGGAAAGAAACAAAACTAGTCTGAAAAGCCCAATTGGCCCACTCTGCCTAGTGCCTATGATTGAACAGTGGTTTCATGACACGAAATCAAGGACATGAACGGACGGACAGTTAAGCCATGAGATAGCTCTAACCCCACCAAGGAAAGGAACCAATGATCTCCACAAGGCCCATCAATTAACACATCCTATGGAAAAAACTTATCACCCTATGGTCCGCGGAGGCAATGGGGAGAACTGTTGTTGATCCGATATTTCCGTAGCAGGCCCCTGGGCCTGATGGAATCTCCTACGAGCAAATTTTAAAATGCAATCTAGCTCATGGAGGGCGGGGAGAGTGGGGTTAAGGGTAGAAGCTCTCCTCATTGGCAAGAGGAAGCCCAAAAATTGAGCCCCCACAAGGTTATTCTAAGTCCTTACCCTTGATTTAACAACCTTAAAATTTAATGGAGTGTTTAACCATTTTTTTTTTTTGAGATTCAATCCAATGGTGGTGAGTGAAGGCCTCAATGTGTTCGATCGGTCCATACGAGAATAAGTATCCAAGGGCTACACTAATCAAAGGTGGACCTAAGTAGACCCCACGATATGCAGCCAGTCCCCTTGAAAGTGAACATTCCCCGTGAACCAAGATAATCACAATAACGCAGATTGCATTTTTTTATGGTTTCTAGTCTATAACATAAATGGTATTGTATTCAATCCATCCAAAGCTGTACAACAAGAGACCAACAAAGTCCATTTAAATAAATACCAACAGTAATGGGGGGCATAGAAAGGCCACCCGGAAGAAAATTCTCAAAAAACGCACCAACAACAATGTCTAAAAACTAAATACAACCCTAATATTAAAATCGCAACTATAAGAGCGCTGTCAGTGACTTGTGAAACTCAATACATGACATGTGCAGCAGCTAACAACGCCCACTTCAATATTAAAAGATGGACCATCTGACCGACCTGTGTAGATATGTGACCCATTTGAGGACCGGAGAAGAGGTAGACTGGACTTATTACACAGCACTTGTAAGGCAAAATCCAATCATGTCGGAACCTTCCAATTTAATGCATTGGAATCTAAGGGGCTTTTTTTTGCCATGTAATTGAATTCCTAGGAATTCAAGGACTTAATTTTTTTTCTTCCGTAAGTGTGGTTAAAAATGAATAATCAAAAGTGCAAATAAAAAAATGAACAGCAAACATAAATTGATTAAGGGGAGATGGAAAATGACTACCTAGCCATCACCATAGTAATTAAAATCCAAGGAAAGTCAAGGTCCATCTACAGTATCTAGTTCAACCCCGTTTCACTTCAAAAAAAATTATTGACGTAGGTGAACTAGTTGGTAGAGAACATGGTGAAACGAGTTTGTTGCTCCCCTCAAACTGGTACCCTCTCATAGTGTCAATTTTTTTTGGACTCGGCCAAGGTCGTGTCGAGTCTCGAGTCCTGGAGATGGAGAAGTGAGGATTTTGTAGGAGAGATGTCGGGCTTTGATTGGTAGTATTTGGATTTACATGGCTTTGACGAGAGAAGTGATAGAATGCGAGGATGAAACCATAACAAGAACGAAAAGAGGGAAAAAGAACTCACTGAATTGCATGATGACAAGATATGATTGTTTGGCCTCTGAAAGTGAAAAATGTAGAGCTTCTAAGATGCAAGTGATAAAAGCACGACTTAAAGAGAATAAACCTTACAAAAGAGGAGACATGCTAAGAAAGAAATGGACCTCCTGTCTGTTTATTCCTACTCGACACCTACCTAGAGAGGAGACTTATTTCAGACATTCCTGCTTAAGTTTCAGAGAGCAATGAGAGAACCTTCAACCATACACAGCTACTATTTGATAGTTGCGATCTGACCCAGCTGAAGAAAGCGAGACATGGACTCAGCAAAGTTTCAAATGCGACAAGGGAGTTGACGGTGTCCTTGCTGAAGCAACTCCGTGATAGCTTAGTTTTTAAACAATGCCCAGGCTGCAGCCTCCAAATTGGTTTTTGAAAGAGGCAACTGACAATGCCACCAATTTACAGAGTAGGACCAATTAAAGCTTCAGGATCCATCTTCTAATAATAATCCATTCACTGCTACAAGACATCGATTTTAAGATACAAGCAGTTGAAACAATCGAAAACAGAATTTGAGGTCAAATTTCAGACCACAAGAACCAAAGAAATAAATAAATAAATAATAATAATAATAATGTCATGGCAGATACTCTTGCAAGGGAGGGAGTTTTTCCTTCTACTTTTGATGTATGGTATACCTTTTGTTTCGTAGGTCTTTTTTTCGGAGTTTTTTGTTTGGGCCGGCAGTTTGTGGCTTAGTCCTGTTTTGTTTCTTTTCATACCTGAATAAAATTTTATCGTTATCAATAATAATAATAATAATAATAACTTTGATTGATTTATTGGTAATAAGAACAGCAAATGTGAAGATATAATTCAGAAGGTTTACAATCTGGAAAGCCAGCCAATATGAAATGACAATTACTGGATCAAAAGCCATACAGAAACTGGAATTTTAATAATTAAAAAAGGTTAATAAAGAAAAAAAATAACCAAATACCAACAGCCATGAAGCATTGAATTACTGGTCACAGTCATCATATAACTTTCACAAGAGTCACAATAAAATCTACTGCAATACCATTCCAAAAACAAACTACTGCAATTTCAAGTACAAGAGACCAACACAGGATGCCAAAATTCTATAACAAAAGGATCTAGTTCAACCAGGGAAGAGCACTGATCGACAAGATCTACATATGCCTCAATGCTAATGTACCAAGTTATGTGACTCTTCTGAAAGATGCCTAGGTCATTTGATAGTCACATGCTCCATCAGTGAGGACTGCATACAACAATAAAATCACAAGGTCATGTTTTGGCCATTAAAATACATGCAAAAACCAAAAGAACCACAATCCAAGCAATATTCAGATACAACACCTGTAGGATCGAGACCTGCTAGGACTACGTCTGTTCTCCCTTGGACTCGAGGACCTCCGACTATTTTCCCTAGGACTCAAGGATCTCCTACTGTTCTCCCTTGGACTCAAGGACCTCCGTCTGTCCTCCCTTGGACTCAAGGACCTTCCTCTGTCCTCCATTGGACTCAAGGACCTGCGATTGTTTCCCCTCGGGCTCAATGACCTCCGACCGTTGCCCCTTGGACTCAAGGATCTGCGATTGTTTCCCCTCGGGCTCAATGACCTCTGACTGTTGCCCCTTGGACTGAAGGACCTGCGATTGTTTCCCCTCGGGCTCAATGACCTCCGACTGTTGCCCCTTGGACTCAAGGACCTGCGATTATTTTCCCTCGGGCTCAATGACCTCCGACTGTTGCCCCTTGGACTCAAGGACCTCTGAGGAGACCTGTAATCTTTGTCACCGCGAGGAGATCTCGAAACAGACCTGGATGGTGAGTAATCATCTCGTGAACCCCTATACCTATCTCTGCATTTGTAACACGAAAAAAGATCAGAGAACCGAAAAAATCAATACAAGAAAACATAGCAAATTCAGTCACAATGTGAGAGAAGTTGGTGATTTATCAAGATACTATAAACAGGATGGCACAATAACAAAGTACAGAAAACCCCAATTTAGCTGCTGCTGCAACAGGTGAGAACTATGTTCATCACAAAATTGCCTACAAGTTATATAGCCCAGATCAGCAATTTAACCATCTTGTGATAAAAGAAAATAGAAATATCAAATTTATTTCAATTTCTTATTGGAGAAAAACACTTCAGCAATCTCAGATCTTTTCCGTTCAGAAACTAAAATCAGAAATTAAACTTTTTACCTGCGCAGTTTCACAGATTTCTGAACAAAATTATGAACTTTTGGCACTTTTGGAATTGTGCTCTAAAACACTGTACTGGTTGAACAGCATCTCAACTTCCCAATTCTCTTTGCCCCATCTTAAACTCAGTCATGCTTCTCTCTACTAGTGGTAAGGACTTTATAGGCCCCATTCTCTTGAGATCAAGTCTCTCTTTTGGCAACTATAACCTCTAGATTCTTTCTTAACTGGATTGTATGCAAAATCAACATATCAAGCTTTAATATGAAAATGAAACAAACGATAAAACTACCCTGTGATTACAATCTTACGAACCATGAGAGCTGGTCCGATGGTCCAGTTAGTGGGGAACTTTGAAAGCCACAAGCCCAAAATTTGAAACCCACATGCGATTTGTAGGGGTTACAGTTGGTGAAGATGATCATTAATAAATACTTCTTGAATAGCTTTGAAAGATATGCATTAAAGCAGTCAAGAACTTTTGGGTCTCTTTGCCCTTTAAACTTTACTAATCCATGAGATTCTTTAGGTTCTCTTTTCACTTTACAATATCTGCATGAACAAGATGACAACATGTTATTCAGACACATGGGAAGATACTACATTCCACCTGAAGAAGCTGAAAATAAAAAAGAAAAAAATTGTATTTGTATGTGTATTGTGTAGAAACTACAGTCAAGAGGTCAGAAGTTTTTTTCTGTTGCAATCTACAACCAGAAAAGGCAGGATGACAAGCATCCATTTTGAAGACAAATGAAAGCAAATTTCCCTAAACAAAAGTATTCCACATGCGTAGTATTAAGTTTGTGCCTGACAAGTTGCTCAGCAAAGGCTGAATGTGCAAGGTTCTGCCTCCTGAAAATATTGCAACTATAAAAAATTAAACTTCAAACTAGATGTTATAGTGCACCCTGGTGAACCATCAAAACATCAACCTTGAACAGTTATCAATTTGAGAACATTAAGGTAGTATTGCAATACTATCAGACTGCTTAAGACATGTTTCACATGATCACATTCTCAATTGCTAAGCATTTGTGCATGTGTACATCTTGTATTGCTGAGTGTGCTTGTGTGTTTCTGTGTGGAGAGGATACATACATACAATATATATATATATATTATAGAAGGAAAGAGGAGGGAGAAGTAGTGGGGAGGGTGGTGTCTGTGGTTTGGGGAGAGGGTGTTTGTTGTTGGTTCATAAACAAACAGAATAAGGTGTCAGTTCAGGACTCAAATTGTATGACCACAATGATGATCAATGCATGCTGAAAAGAACCTCTTAAGATTTGCATGCGTAATTCTCTTTTCACAGAGTAACTATGTCATTTTCCCTGCTCGAGCAATAATTGTCGAAGGCAAACACTTAATCAGGCCATCAAACCCATGAACTATGACCTCCCACCCAATATTATTCCTCCCAGCAACCATCCTTTACACTGGTGCCAAGCAACTCTGGTATTGACCAAACCAGGACTGACACTACTACTTCCCAACCTATGACCAACATCATCTCAAATGCTTGACCTCACCCCTTCCATTATGCGCCTCAAAAGAACAGTCACAGACAAGGAAACTGCATCTTATACACCCAAATCTTGTATCCAGCTGAATGGATACGATTCCATGAGGCTACGATTCTTCTTCATGAACCAGCTGAATGGACACTCATTGGAAAGATCTTTGTTGCAGGCACAAAACTCCCAATCCTTGAACCCCAGTGACAATCCTAAAGGAAGCCAGCCAGCCCACTGACCATAACAGGGTTATCACAAGGTTTTTGTACTTGGATGAGCTAGTGAGTGCAATAATGTGTTGACTTTGGAAGGATGACAACAAAACTTTGTTGGATGAGCTAGTGAGTGCAAACTAGGTTACTGCTGCCTCTTTTGATCATCTGGGACACATCATTGAATCCATTTGATGATCATCACCAATTACCCATCTCAAAAAAAATAAAAATAAATAAATAAATAAATAAAAATCAGAATATATAAAGTTATAAAGTTAATGCTCCATAAGTGATGCAGCACAACCCAAGACCCGGCCCAAATCTTGGCCCGCAGGCCTTGATGGGCCCCACATGATCAATGATCCTCCCAAAGATCAGAGATCCCTATCCTTAATTTAGATAGTCCCTAAATTAGTAAAGTTGCTTAGTAGATTTGCTTCCTAATTTCTATTTTGATTAGGATTAGATATTTTCTTATTTTTAGAATGTCTTGATTGCCAAGAACAATCCCACTCTATTTATAGTGGAGTTCCCCATTGTAATGCTCGTGCTTAATCAATTAATCAAGAAGATTTTCGTTCAATATGGTGTTCCCTCTTGCTGTGAGTGTGTTCTAGAATTCAAAATCCATCCTTGGATTCGATCAATCCTTCAAGAGATTGATCTAGTTTCCATCGTAGATCCGGGGCTGCGCCAATAAGTCAGCTAGGTATACACTGTTTGCCTGAATATTAGTTGAACTTGACCTTTGAAAGCCTTCAGTTAACAATGAAATGTGGAGCTAGAGAATGGCCCATAGGTTGTAAGACACTCTACTCAATGCCAAAAGGAACTATTCCATAGACCATAGTAGTCAATTTTGGTTCAGTTCAGCCAAACACGCCAAAATATTCGGTGACTGAACCAAACAGCCCCGTGAAAAAATTTGGTCCAGATTTCAGACCTATTCAACTGTTCAAACCAGATTTCAGCTGAACATGGAAAGTAGTGTAGTTCTTTCCCTTTAAATTTTCCTCTAACAAAAAAGGCTCCTCATATTGATAACTAAAGATGAGAGATCAGAATGGATGTCATATTTCACACAGTCAAACTCATAAGGCCCATGAATTATTTATTTGACATGTAGAGATAACAAATTGCGCTGTTTATTTAATAGAACAAATCAAATAGCTAAAGTACATATATTAATCTCACTTTTTTAGTAGTTTTCATATTTGTTTAGTTATATATTTTTAACTTACATAATCTTACCGAAATTGGAATCAGACAAAATTTAACAAAAAAAGGGCCAAATTGGCCAACATGTTTCAGTCCAGACTGCAGAGCTGAACTGAAACAAGGCTATAAAGGAGATTAGATACACCAATCAGAATGATAAAGGGAACGTGTGCTTAAAGTTGCGTGGTCATACCAAATGCGGATGGACAGTTGTTTACTAAAAAACTCCTCATTAATTTGACAATACAGGTAAAGAGCATCGGAGCAAATTCAACCATCCAAAAGGGACAAGTCTAGGAATCATCAAGCAGTAAAAAAGTTGTACACCACCAAAAAGACATGGCCAGCTCAGGTGACCTACCATCGCCAGCTTCCAAGTTCGAAAAGGGGACCCACTAGAAGTACTGTAGCACTGAGATCTAATCCATTCACATACCTTTAAAAATTATTTCCTTACATTCCATATAGATCATAGCATAAAATGACTGTCCGCAAAAGGGTCTCAAAAAGTTGTACCCTTTTTAAAATGGGCCAGAGCCCCAACAGTAAACCCAACCCACCCCCCAAAAACATATACAAAAAAAAGCCTTTTCTTTTCTTTTCTTCTCTGTCCCTCTCGCACACCCACCTCTCTCCTTCTCCTTCTTTACCCTCCCAAGAGTCTCCAAGACAACCTAAGCTCATAGAAAGCTAAAAAGTGATGCCAAAGCCACCGAGATCACTGACAATAATGAAATAGACAATCTACAGACTATTCCTCATTGCACAACCAGAATTTATCTGAAATTAAGGAGGAAGAGCAAACATATAGGAGATAAATGCACTTTAAAAAGAAACTCAGTATTGGAGAGATGGGCATTTTAAAAGAAATTCATAGAGAAGGTGATGGAAATAAACAAAAAAGACTACAGCATAAAGCAAGTTTACAATGCAAGTCAACAGCATACACCCATTGCGTTGCTTATATAATAGAATGAATCAAATATATAAAGTGTGCACACACAGACACATATATATATATTAACCTTTTCACTATTTTCATATTTATTTAGCTATATGTATTAATTTATATAATCTTTACTGAAATTGGACCCACACAAAATTAAACAACAAAAGGCCAAATTGGCCAAAATGTTTCGGTTCAGACTCCATAGCCAAACTGAAACAAGACTAGAAAGAAAATTAATTACTCTGGTATGGATCCACCGATCACTATCAGAATGATAAAAAGGATCACGTGCATTCAAGTTTGCATGAGCACACCAAACGCAGGTGGATAATTGTTTACTCAAAATCTCATCAATAATTTGACAATACAGGTAAAGAGCATTGGAGGCAAATTTGACATCCAAAACGGGCAAAACTGGGAATCATCAAGCAGTAAAAAAAAGTTGCACGCTGACAAAAAGACATGGCCAACTCAAGTGCAGTGATGTGTCAGCCAATTACACCAAATCTACCACTGCCAGCTTCCATGTTGGAGAAGGGCCCCACTAGAAGCACTGTTAGCACTGAGATCCCATCCATTCACTTACCTTTAAAAATTCTCCCATTCCTTACGTTCAAAATGGACAAGAACATAAAATGACCGTCGGCATTAGAATCTCAATAAGTCGTGCCCTTCCAATTAATGGGTCACAGCCCCAACACTACTACCCCACCTAAAGCCTCCAAGACAACCTAACCTCATAAAAACAAAAGTTATGCCAAGGCCACCAAGATTACTGACAATGCTAAAATAGACAATCTACAGCCTATTCCTCATTGCACAACCAGAATTTAAGGGGAAGAGGAAAGATAAATGAGATACATGCATGTTAAAAAGAAACTTAACTCAATGGAGAGATGTGCATTTTAAAAGAAATTCAAAGAGAAGGAAATGGAAATAAACAAACGACTGCAGCATAAAGAAAGTTTAATAAAAGCCAATAGCATACAGCGGATTTTTTTTCCCCCTTTTGGGTAACATGGCTTGAACCCATAACATCTAGGTTGCAATAGTGAGCACCTTCCACCGTGCCATGGGCTCTTGTCAGACAGCCAAAGGGTATTGACATAAAAGTATACAACTAAACAATGTAATCTAATCACACAAAATGAACACGGTATAAACCAACAAGTTTACAGCACAGAATAGCATGCAGTAGAATTATAAAAGCATCTAATTGGATATGTAACAAAAACAAACAAAAAAGTCAGCACTATAAATCAACAAGCATACATCAATAGCAAGCGACCAGTTGTGAAGTGATAAAAGCAACTAGAAAAAGGTAACTGAAACAATCAATCAATAGTATGCAGTATAAATCAACAAGTGTACACTAAAAGACGTAGCCAGTGACCAGTGTTAAAAGCATCTTAAAACTCAAACCTTGAGCTCCGTCTGGGAGAAGGGGAACGCGAATAGGCTGCAACAGAGAGAATACAATAAGAATCTACCAAGAAACAAAAAGTAAAACTATATACAATAAGCAGAGTAGGATGTGAATTTCCATGTGTGTGTGTGTACTGAGGGGATATATTAGCAAAGACTAAAGACTGCTTTTTAAAATTTAAAAAAAAAATAAAAAAATGTAACATTAGAAAGTGGATCGAAAGCAGAAACTGACAACGATATCGGCGCCTTGGGGATCTTGGTGGGGTTCTCCTTCTGTGGCTCCCTCCTCCGTATCTTCCACTGCATATGCCAAACCTCATAGATTAACCACAGCAGACTTTACAACCAGGAACTCAACCGGACAAGCTGGCATCCGTTAACAATCGTGTTGCCATGAGGAAAACCTAAACGGAGAAAATACCTAACTCGGGCAGTCGTTCGCATTTCTTGAGGAGTTTTTCGATTTTCTTCAGCATAGACAATGGTTATCTCCCGCCCACCAATAACCTGATGGTTCAACTGTTGCTTGGCTTCAGCTGCATCTTCACCGTTTCGGAACTTGACAAATCCAAAGCCTCGTGGCTCCCTGTTACACACAGGAGCATAGTAAAACTTTCATATAAACTCAGATGAGAAATTAAAGACGATTTTTTAATGATATATTAAAGATGATTTGGCCCATTATAGCTTGGAACATACCCCGTATAATAATTCTTTGGAAGGTATACATCTTTCACTGGCCCAAAGCGTTCAAATGGGATCCTGAGATCCTCTGGCCTGCACATAATATTAAAAGAGAAACATCTTCAATAGCACGGTTATTTAAAATGAAAATACACAAATAAATACTTAGATCAAGAAGAAGAAAGGAATATGAATCCCATTCGCATCAATGGTCTCCACACCAGCCAAAACTGGAACGAGACAATGCTGTCAGTACCAGCCAGTACAGACTCGTAATTTACAAGTCATGATCGAATTCCGAAAGGAAGTAACAGAGAATAGAATGAGATAAAAATCTGGTCTTTTTAAGAACCCATCACGATTTATTCCAAGCATATCCAAACATATCATTGTTTTCCCATCAAAACAAATCACAGAAAAGCTTCTAAAGAATAGGAAATACCTACAACGTGACGTTTAGAAATGACCAACAGCCGCATATTGAGGAAATTGATTTCGCATATATAGGCAGGGAAGATGCTTAGTATACAAGGATTATACAAACGTATGAAGAAATGGTAATGTGTAAGAAAGATGTATTAGGAGACAATTGAGAGATAGTTATTACACTGAAGAAACATGTTTTGATACCTTGTTTGTAAAAAGATTGAAACTTTCTTTGGTCATTGTTAATGGAAAGTGCCGCAAAGCTTTACTAACATACAACAAAAATCCTGGTTTCACCACTGAAGATTATGTTTGTTCAGATGCAACAGATACCAAATAAGGTAACCAGCTGATATATACTAGTAACAAAATCACATTTTTTTATATACTATCTGTTGTTTTGCCTCTCCACTATACACAGGCGCTTGCAGTCACCAAAACCCTAACTCCATCAGCCATGAATGTAGGAACTGATCTATCATTCAAAACCCTAACCCTAAAAGAACTAGAAGATGATAGAGAGAGGGAAAGAAGAAGAAGGGGACCTTGCGTCGAGGGAGATGTTTCGAACGAGGAGGCCAGAAGGAGGGGAGCGGCGATCTCTGAAAGACCGAGGACCACCTCGGTATCTGTCCCGCGGATCATCGTAACGCTTCCGGCGAGGAGGGCTTCGGCTGATGCGCCGAGGGCTGTAGCTGCGGCTTCGGCTCCGGCTTCCGCTCCGGTATCTTCCCATTTCAAGAAAGAAAAGCGATCTCTCTTGCAAACCCTAGAAACAGATGGAAGCAAGCAGATGGGAAACGAAGAAACAATCCAATCGTGTGGCCTCGCATTTATAGGGAAATGGGTGGGCCCGCTTATTAAGGGTGGCCTGGCTTGATTTAGACCTAAGTGCTAAGATAATTGAGCACGAGCGGTAGCAGCAAAATGCTAAATTTAAAATAATTATATATCTGACCTATATAATATAGTGCTTATTGGTTAATAAGAAATTAACTAATGCATGTGAATATATCTTATCCATATATTCAAGTATGAAAAATGAAAAAATAAATAAACTTTGCAATTTGATAACATAAAATATCCAACAATTAATAAGTCATAAGAAGTTTATTCATTTAAAAGATAAATGTCAAAGTTAAAACAAAATGCACATAAACTAAAGATTTCGGACGGTCCGCTTCGTATTAGATTGATCCACGTTCCAAAAATGGTCGAACAGTACTCCAATGACGGATTTGCTCTGAAAACGCAGATGGTGTTTTCGGAGTGAAATCGGAGAGGGGGAGGAAAGGTTCTGGTTACTAAGATTTAGACCTTTAGACTTTAATATACAGTTGGGCCTGAATCTAGAATTTCGGCCTATTCAATATTTGGGCAAGTTTCTATTTTTTTTTAGGCCCATCCAATATTTGGATACTGAAGCTGTATGAAAAGTATGGATTTTTACAAAAAAAAATAATTTTAAATTTTAATTCAATGGTTTTATGAAGAAAAATCATAAAATGACAAGAGAGTTAATTTGTATATTTTTTTTACAGAATTATCCCAGTTGACGATATCATCAACTCAGTTGATAATATTGTTAACTTCCATAGCAAAAAACTGTGTTGATTCGTCTTTTTCTATCTAGTGATTGAAAGTTTGTGAAATATATTGCATTTTGTGTCCCAGTTATTTTATTTAGGTGGTCTTGACAAGTCCGATGCTTGATTTATACTCATTTTTCACCCCTTATTAAAGTGTATTTGCATGTCTTTTGAGTATACGAATTTGGAGTATAAGGTGTTCGATGAAATGCCAAAGTGAGGATTCTCTGGATTTAGTCAGTGGCTTTGAGTGGGCCATCGACTAAATCCAGAGAATCCTCACTTCGGCATTTCATCGAACACCTTAAAGCCACCGACTAAATCGAGATAAAATCCTTACTTCGACATTTCTTCGAACACCTTATGCTCCAAATTCACACACTTAAAAGACATAAGAATATACTTTAATAAGGGCAAAAAATGAGTATAAATCAAACATCGGACCCACGCACCTGAGAAAGATTGCCAAGACCACGTAAATAAAATAATCGGGACACAAAATGCAATAGTTTTCACAAACTTTCCATCACTGGATAGAGAAAGATGAAGCAACACATAATTTTTTGCAATGGAAGTTGACGATATCGTCAACCAATTGACGATATCGTCAACTATGGTAGTTTTGTCCCAAAAAAATGTACAAACTACTCTCTTGTCATTTTATGATTTTTCTTCATAAAACTATTGAATTAAGATTTAAAATTATTATTATTTTTTAAATCCCTAAAAAGCATTTGAACCCATAAACCCTCCATGCTATATAACATCATTACTCTAGCCAATGCATTCATTGAAAATATTACATTAAAACCCACTTGAAAATTTCAAAAGTAGTTATAAACTGAGTAGAGTGGTATCGTAGTTGAAAAACTCTTCGAGTTAACTCTTGGCTCTCCCGATGCATCTATTTGTTATGAAAGATCGAGTCAAACATAGGGGAGACTTAGCTGAGTCATCTCATTTTTAATAAATTTGTTGCATTCGGAACCACTTAATAGATATATCTAATTTTAAATAATTGAAATTTATTTATAAGTAATTATACATGAGGTTTGGAGTTGGTACTTTTAAAAGAAAAATCTTAAAATAAGGCCTTAAGTTTTTACATTATTTAGAAAAGGACACAAGTTTTAAGACTTTTCAAATTAGTCCATAAGATTTATGTTAAGTTCAATTAAGGATATCTGGCCATTTAAAGGTATTTTATGGCTACTTTTTTCCTCAAATTTTTAAAATACTCAAATGACCCTTCATTTAAAGTTATAACATGGTTTCGACAGCCATTGCATGGAGCTAATCGTTGTAGGAGTGCTAGTTGCCCTAGATCACTGTGAGGACATTGTTGAAGAAAATGAAGGAGGATTTTATTTGAATGAAGGGTAGTTTAGCTAATTTAAGAAAATTGACATGAGTCCGGTCATTCCCTCAATTGGCTCTATTGCACAACATGAGATTTTTGTAAACTATAACAAAATATTTGGGCCCGTTTGGCAATTTACTAGGTTGCTAAAAGTAAAGTAAAGTATCTATTTTTCAGACAATGAGTTACAACATAAGTACACATCTTCAAAATTTCCTCTTCATTTAAAAAAAAGAAAAAAAAACCTCATTTCTCCACTAAATAATAAAAAAACACCGATTTTTTATACAAAAAGTAAAAAGAGATTATCTATCAATCCACTAAAGAAAAAATACCGTCATAACTCCTTATATTTTATTATCTCTTTATTTGACATTTTACATCACTTTTACTTTAATAGTAAACTAGCAACAACGCCTCGTGCTTAGCCCGGGGAAAAAAGTAAGATATTACATTTTGAATTTATGAGATATTAAAATTAATTATAAAAATATAAGAATATATTCATGCGTATTTATATAAAAACAGTCAACACATCTTCAATCACAAATACAAGTGGTCAACGTCAACAATAAACTATTACAGAGATAAAGCTAAAAAATTCATTCAACAATATATAAGCATTTTAACTTTAAAAAGCCATAAATTATTAGACTTTAAAACCACAGGCAAGTGTTATTTGATCCCAGTAATAATTGGCCCACCTTGGATCAATGTATATATCTCTTAATTATGAGTCCATGTGGGCCCATAGCAGTGTAATTTATGGTGGGCCAAACTTATGGTCATATGGCTATATAATCAAATCAGAAAAAGATGCCTACAAGATTTAACCTAAAAAACTCCAATCTCAAAATATTTTTATCACAAGTCCATCCATGAGTTGGTCTACTAGAAGGTAGAATCTGATTTTCATTGACATGTGACAATCTTTGAATAGAGTAGAGCTCTATTTGAAAACTAAAAGAAAATTATATTTTTAATGAAAAGTTTATCAGTATAAATTGTTGAGGCCCCGAATATTAAAATAAAGAGATGACAATTTTGAGAATATGGAAGATATATATATATATATATATCTTAATTATGAGTCAATGTGGGCCAATGGAAGTGTAATTTATGGTGGGCCAAACCTATGGTCATATGTCTATATAATGAGATTAGAAAATGATGCTTATAAGATTCAACAAAAATAACTCCAACCTCAAAATATTTTTATCACAAGCCCATCCATGAGGTGGTCTATCAGAAGGTCGGGTCTAATTTTCGTTCACATGTGACAATATTTGAATAGAGTAGGGCTCTATTTGGAAACTAAAAGAAAATTATATTTTTAATAAAAAATTTATTAGTGTAAATTGTTGAAAGGTGGGCCACAAATATTAAAATAAAAATATGACAATCCCGAGAAGATAGAAGATAGATAGTGCTGAAAGAGAGAATAACTGTAGTAAAATAGAGAGATTTTAGGGGATATTGATTGAGAGACTTTAGGAGATAGATGATATATGGATAAATAATTTTTTATCCCATATGATGACATGGCACCTTAAAAGCACTCTATGTTTTTTCTCCTTATTTATTTGAAAGGAGAATTTTTGGGTGATGACGTTAGGCCCCTCATAGCCCACCTCCCCGTTTGCTTTAATGTATATAATTGTCAGTGTGATGGGTCGGCCAAACCCACTTTTTGCTTTCCAATCTTGTAGGGTTTCAACAATGGTATGTCTAGAAGTAGATGTATATTTAGTTGTCGTGGATGGTGACAATATGACTAGTCCAAACTTAACTTTGTAAAGAAATTGGATAATGTGAGATTCTCACTTAGATTGAGACCTATCAGGTTTTATTTGATTTGAGCGTAGAGTGCCATCAATTAAATATATAAACATGGTTACAAAGTGGGTCGGAAGTTCATGATGTAATCGATTTATTGTGAAAATAACAAAGCATAAAAAAACAACTTATAATTAAATACTACCTGTATGGTTGTAATTTGTTAAAAATCAAGATGCTGCTCTTATGAGAATGCTTGTACACAAACCATTGACATATTCATTTAAATTTGGAAACAAACGGATGCAGTAGAAAAATATGCTTATTCATCAAAAGTCATTGGAGTGTCATCAGATATTATAATAGATTGTATTGTAAATGTGACATTCAGTCGAACAAATTTTGCTTTCTCAGTTGCACAATCTTGTGGCACCCATTGGCAGTATCATGTAGAGGACAACGAAAAATGTTCTTTGATCGATCATGAGTATTGCCAATGCGTTTAGTAATCATTTGGTTCAATCTATGTATAAGGCACGCGCACACACTTGTGAGACCCTATTGGCCTAAGATCCATCCATGGGCCCGTGTGAGATGGGATTTTCGGGCGGGGGTTGGTCTTGTGTTTCTCATGTAAGACCCACTTTACTTGTAGGGTGGACTGAAGTGAAGTGAAGATTGAAGAGAGAATAAAATAGTAGGGGTCTAATCATGGTATGAAGAAATTTTATTTTTAGTAGCTTGTTAATGAATCTTTTTGACTTTTTGGATAAAAAATGTGTGGATTTTTGCCTTCTAGTGGCATGAGAATATTGTATTTTGACTTTTTAAATAAATAATGAATGAGAGAATTTTTAAATTTTGTACTTTTGATATAACCCATATTCTTTTCTTGCATGGTGAAAGGAGGGTTTACTTCACTCCACCTTACTTGTGAAGTAGCCAAACAAGCTTATATAACATCATTTTCATAAAAAAGCCACACCTAACTTTTTTGTTTTTACGTGGTTGTAGTTATTATTATCATTTTTTTTTTTGTGTTTTTTCGAGAGAGTCATCTATTTCTCTCGAAAAGAAATTACAAAAGGCAATTGATTACGTAAAACTCCAAGAACAAACTCCATTGTGATTGGAAAGGTACCCCATGAAGAGAAAATATGAAGAGAAATTACAATAATATTCGTGCAAATGATGTTGTTGATGGAGAATTGAAAAGCCAATATACATTACGCTTTCAAGATGCAATACTGGAAGAGATGTGGATGCCACTGAAAATAGGCGATATTGACTATTAAATAATATAACTATATTACTTTTTGTTGCATAAATTTATTTATTGGCAACTCTTTTAGGCTAAGTGTCGTGTACAATCCTACTTGATTGACTACTTTTGTTCTATTGAATAACTGGCTCAGCTCGTGGGACTATATTATATTATTTTTTCTAGTATTTATTTCTTTCTAGATATTTTCCTTTTGCGTATGACTGGTTGATTAACTTATTTTGTGTTTTATTGTTTGACAATACATATATTTTATTTTCATAGAAATACCATTGCACATCATTAGCACTCCAAAATATATAACGTTTAGAGATCTTTCATTTTTGTTTAATATGATATGTGTCAAATATCAATATTTTATTTTAAATTTAGTTATAAAAATAAATTTTCAATACATATACACATGTAGTAAAAACAAACATTAATGTAAATTCAATCGCATGTGTAATAGGTATGAAAATGACGTTTGTAGATTTTCAATACATTTATCATATGTTTTAAGAAAATTGTAATAAATGATAAAAAAATGAAAAAATAGTGTAAATTGGAGAATCGTGGAATCCACCTTGATTTACATGTGAAGAGTTATGAAAATGACAAACAATGAGATGTATTTCATATGTGACTCAGTATATTAAAATGTTACATATGCAGATTATTTACATATGTAAACTATTTTCACATCACATTAAAAATTGACAAAATATCCCTTAAACCACAGAAACCATTTCGCTGTTTGGCATTTTACTTTTAAAATAGAGTAGAGTGAAGCGAAAAAAAAAAGAGGGAATAAAATATTATTGGATTATGATGATATTTTGTTTTTAGTTGTTTGTGATGAAATATTCTTAACTAATTGTATGGGGAAATAGAGTTTTATTTTTTATTTTTTAGAGAATAAATGTAGTTGTTTTTTGACTTATTTTGAAAAAAATGGAGGGAGTTTTGAATTAAAATGCTTTTAATTTGATGCTTAACTTTATTTGACTTGACTTTACTTGACAAGTAAAATTACCAAAGGGGCGTAAATTTACAATTTGATCATCGATCAGATATAGGATTCACGAAATATCATTCATCCTCACTGGGACCCACGGCATTCACCACTCTCCATTTCCATTCAATTGAACGAGACTCCTTTCCCGCTCAAAGCACACGTGGCAGGACTCCGTCCGTCCAAACGAATCGAGCACAAAACCCTCCGACGCCCACGTCATCGATCCATCCTCAATCCAACCAACCAATCACTAGACCACCAGCCAAAGCCACGTCAGCGATCCGACCTTCCTCCAACGGACCAATCACAACCCGCCAAGTCAGCCTCAACCCTCCTCTCACCCTCTATATATAAACACACGCACCCACGCCAAAACCCGCGAATCCACGAAGAGACGCAGGGATAGAGAGAAGGGAAATCGTCAGACCGAAAGATCTTCGTTTCTAGGGCTAGGGTTTCGAAAGATGAGTTCTTCAGCTTCGACGAAAGGCGGTCGAGGAAAGCCCAAATCCTCCAAATCCGTCTCCCGATCTCACAAGGCCGGCCTCCAATTCCCCGTCGGGAGGATCGCGAGGTTCCTCAAGGCCGGAAAATACGCAGAGCGCGTAGGAGCCGGTGCCCCTGTCTATCTCTCCGCTGTTCTTGAATACCTTGCTGCAGAGGTTCATAAAAGTCCCAACTTTTATGTTTTGGTGCTTTCTGTTCTTCTTTAGCAATCGATTGATGGGCGTGGTTTGGTTTTTGGTTTTGATTTCAGGTTCTTGAGCTGGCTGGGAATGCGGCGAGAGATAACAAGAAGAATCGTATTGTTCCGAGGCATATACAGCTTGCGGTGAGGAATGATGAGGAGCTTAGCAAGCTTTTGGGGGCTGTTACTATTGCAAATGGAGGGGTTTTGCCGAACATACATCAGACGTTGCTGCCGAAGAAGACGGGAAAGGGAAAGGGGGAGATTGGATCTGTATCTCAGGAGTTCTAGGTTTCTTTTGAGGTTTGGGGAGAAATGTTAGGGTTGGGTGATGTTGAGGGTATGTTTGTAAATTTTCTTGGATTTTTGGAACCTAATCTGGTGCTTTTATAGGATATATAATGCAATGGTAATAATTCATTTACAAATTGCTTGGTCCATTGAATGTGTTTTATTTATTTGTTTCTTTTTCATTGCCTTTTCTGTGTTTTGTTGGGTAATGTCTCTGTGAATCCTTTCGACGTTGATTTTTTATTGCCATTGATTTGTGCCATTTTATAGAATGCATGAAAAACTCAGTAAATGGCATTCAAACAAGATGCTAGTCAGGGGATTCCCTTGTAAAGTTTAGATCTTTGATGGTGTTTATGGTTCTTGATCGTTTTTCCTGTGGTTGTGTTATGCGTTCTTGATGTTGATGTGCTTCTCATGAGATGTGGTATTTTTCCCTTACTTTTTGACAAGATTTTGATTGTGGTGAAGGCTTGTGCTTGTCAGGCTTCTGGTGCCTCTGATCATGGCTGATTATTATGCCTATTGTTCTTATGGGTTGTTCTCATTGTTGATGAATTTGTTTATCTTTAATTCTACCTTCTTTTTGGGTCTCCTGTTTGTTTTTGTTTATATCTGTTCTGGTTGTCTCCTCTTTTATGTGGTTGTGATTGTAGGAGAAACTAAGTGGCCCTTTTGGATGTTTTATTATTTATTATGTTCTGGTTTATTTTTGGATTGTGTGATAAATTGGTGGATTTGGTCCACTTTTAAGGATGGGTGGATTCCTATTAACCTGTACTTGAATTTGTTAAAGATCAAAACTTCTAAGCCTGCTATTTTGTTTGCAAGTTCTGGATTGTGTGGATTGGGATGCAAAGTGTAATGGAAAATGATATTCATACTCTGGTGTTGTGAGACATGATTTCCCCATTGTTTGCATAGACATTCCTTTTTCTTTGGTTTGCAAAATCTGTTGAGCTCATGGGTTAAATTCTTTCATTCATGGCTACTATCTTTGGAGCACTATATTTACCAATGATTATAGTTTGACATTGTCAAAGGTGTGATGAAGGACAAGGATTGTCATGTTTGAGACATTTTTTCTTTCAATTTTGATTTATTTTTCATTTACAGATATAAACGTGGTACATAGTTGAGAAGGAGATTAAATTTTCGTTTTGCTTTTGCTCAGGTTTATTAAGGATTAGAGTTGTTGTCTACTAAATTCTCTTATCTACTTGATGTATGTATCCTTTTAATTTGATGGAATGAGCTGTGGACTAACAGTGGGGATAAATAGGTTGATGAATAAAAAAGCTTTGCCTCTTAGGTTTTTTATTTGACTTTCCTTGTCTCTCATCCACATTTTGGCGATTTGACAGGTACTTTCTGATGTAGATTTGGGTTACTTGAGGGAAATTGAGTCGACAGCCATGATCCAAATCCCTTTTTAGGTTTGATTGTGGAAAAAGTAAAGAATTGTTTGGCTGCTTGAGACATAATTACCTATCCTTTGTGGGGCAGAAAGTTGTAATGGAATTGAAATTCTGTTGGAAGTTTGGGGGAAGAGCCAAATGCACTTCGGAGAAAAAACTATATTAGACAAATGCTGGTTGGATTTTAGAAATGGCGGAGTGTCACTTTGAATAAAATGTCTAAGGGGCAGGGTTCATGCTTTATTGCCAAGTTTAGTGACAGTGGAGTGGACGGGGACTAGTCTTTGCAGTAGTTGTTAGCTTCCAAGTGTGGTTGGGGTTCGTTTTGCATTTTTGTGCTGATCTTTGGGCTTTTGGAGGCTCCTTTGAAAGAAGACTCTTTCCCGAGTTTATATAGAGGTGAATATAGGAGCTGGTTATTTAGTTTGGAATTTGGCTTTCTGTGGGTGTTTGTACCCAGTTGTTGGTCTCTTTAACCATCTCTTTTGCAGGGGTGATGATGACCATTGGAGTTCGAAGTGGAACTCCTCTGGGAATTTCTTTACTTAGTCCTTTTGGAGCTAATTTATGTTTTCCTTTTGAGGTTATGACTCGCTTGACTTTGCACCTCCTGTAGTTGTGGTTTTTTTGTTGGACCGGTGTTTGGGAGAAGATGTTAACAAAGGAAAAGTTACCCAAGAGAGGTGGTGCTATCAATGTGTCATGCTGTAACTGTTGTGTTGAGATTGTGGGAAATCCATTCACCGTCTATTTCTTATTTGTTCCTACCTGCAAGCTACTTGGCTTGCTTTTTTGGGTTGTTCCAGGTGAGCTTTTCCAGGATTTTGGTAAGGAATTCTTCTGTCAAGTATTTTTTCCCTAAACATCTCACCTCTGTTGAAGGATTGTCTTGTTGATTGCACGTGGTCCATATGGAAAGAGTGCAATGACTGTCTCTTTAATTTAATTTTGAGGTCACAGTTTGAAGTCGTTGAATTGGCCAAAGTAGGATGGTCAAGATTGATAGTAACAAGAATAGTTTAGGGCCATTGAAATTTTAGATACTCTAGACAACTGGATATGGGATAATAGTGGGAATAAGGAATAGAATGAGGTGGAGTTGCACGCCATAACAGAAGCACTTTTAATTTTCTCCAAGTTAATTCTGTCGATACTTGTAATCGATGGAGATTATTCCCCAAAAAAGATAGATCCTTCAGATGTGTTGAGTCGTCGCAAAATTGAGAGTCGTGTTGTCTCACTCTTTGACATAGATCAGTATCCGTGTGGATATTTTGTAATTGAGTTTGTTTCTCCAAAAAGATCAGCAAATGATGACATTCATTTGCTAAATCTGGCCGGGTGAGGTCGAGGTGATTGAGAAATCTTTTTTCCCTGGACTTTTTTGAGTGGATTTTCTAGCTTTGTATATTTTTATACGGTAAAGTTCTCTTGTATTCACATTTCAATGAAATGTTGTTACTTGTTCGTTTGAGTGAAGCCACTGCTGCTTTCAAGTATCTATCCATTGACTTAAAAAATGAAGTGTTAATTATGCAACCTATATCATCCAAGTTAAATATCTTGGAGCACTTTTCTTTGGATAACAGTTTAGGAGAGCTGTCTATCCTATGCTTCTAATCTGTTCTTCTGTTGATAATTGGTTTTATAAAATGTAATGGAATTAAATATATCATTCACAAGCAGCTCAATATAATAAATTGTTGGTTTTTATTTTTTTCCCTCCCTCTTCCCCTTTTCTGGGACAACGTCTTTGTGGACCCTTTCAGGGTCGGTTCGTGCACTGTCCGCAGAAGAGCAAGAGGTGTTTTCTCTTCTGCAGCACCTTGAGTCCGACTCCTAGAGGTTGGACTCTGGAATCTTCTCACACAGAAAATACGCCACAATAGGGATCCTTCCGCTCCTTTGCTGGGAGCACCAAACAACAGTTGACGATTATCCTGGAAAAACAGGCACATTGTCTCAAGCTTTTCCGTGGGACTATGTGGTGCACAAACGCACCCTTAGTCTTGATACTTTATTGCCATTTGTTCGTACTGTTTTATGGAATGCATGAATAATGCAATAACTGACATCCCAACAAAATGCAACCTAAGTTATTCTGTCTTGATGTGTGGTGATTTTATGGACCTCGTGAAGTTAAACACCTGCCCTCCCCTGTTGATTTTGTTTAGACTCTTGGGGACTTGTGAAGGCTTGTGCTTTACAGGCTTTTGGTGTGTCTTTGATGATGATTTGTTGACATTGATACATGGTTGATCATTTCGTTTATTTTTTTTAAAGATGATTATTTCATTTATTGTGTGGTAAGTTGGTGGTTCGGCCAACTTTTTAAGGGTCTCTTCAAAGTCGGAGGGGTGGATTCCTATTTCCCTGTGCTTGAATTTGTTAAAGATCAAAACTCCTGAACCTACTGTTTATTTGCGAGTTCTTTAATGAGTGGACGAGGATACAAAGGGTAATGGAAAATGATGGCCATACTTTGTTGCTCCAAGGCATGTTTTCCCCTCTGATTACATCTGACGTTTCTTTTTCTTTGGTTTGGTTTTTGCTGCCTCGTGTTTTTTTTTTTTTTTTTCTTTTTTTTTCTAGGATATCTGTGCTATGTAATTTTGATTGTTCACTTATTTCCCAGTCATATGTGCAATCTTTCTGGTTTTGTATGGATTTGGAAACTCAGTTGTATGCACTAGATACATTTTTTTCTCTATGCATTGGCCTTCTCACTTTTTTGAGTTGGGTTTCAGTAACTTCTTGAAATAACATTGTTGTAATTGGTTGATTAGTGTCTGATATCTTCATTTCTGATACCTTCATTTTTTGGACAAAATGACACCTGTGTTTCATTTGCCCCAGTCTCTTCTAGTTTCTTGTTTCTCTTGGGCATCACCTGATGATTCTTGTTACTACATATTTGAAGGATACTTCCTCTTTTTCCTGAGTTATTTGCAGTGAAAACACTAATTGTGAGAAGCATGAGTCTTGTTTGGTTTGCAAAATTAATGGAGGTCACGTGGCGCAGGATGAGCCAGGCCCAGCTCCACTGGGCTGGACCCATGACTATTGGGTCAATATGGTCCAAGCCCATTGGGTCAGCCCACATTCCCAATGGATCAGTCGACTGTTTTGCTATTGAGTAGTTTTGATTTAATTTCCTATTTGCTTCAGTTAATTGATTAATTAGTTTCCTTTGTTGATTAGGAACTTCTAATATTAAGTAGAATCCTAGTGGGAAAGGATTGTTCCTCCTTATCTTTAAATATGAAAAATCCCCTTTAGGGATCCACACTCTCTAATTATTGAATATAAGAATTGAGTTTTGGCTTTTGATTTGTGTTTGATGCCCTGCTCGGCTGTTCTACTATGCCAGGAATCCATCTAGATCCAGCCAAATCCCATTTGTGGGTTTGGTCTATTTGATCTCGGATCTTATATTTGGTGTACCATATTTCATATTGATTCTCATTTGATATTGTCAAAGGCTATGAAGGATAAGGCTTGTAATGTCTGAGAGAGTTTTTTCTTTCATTGGTGATTGATTTTCATTCAAAGCAGTAAAATTGGTACATGTTTGAGAAAGAAATTAAATTGTTTGCTTGGCTTTGTCTCAAATTTGGTTGGGATTAGAGCTGTTCTCTACTTAATTCTTATCTACTTGGAGATGAATGAATCCTTCTGATTTGATGATATGGGTTCTGGAGCGGCAGTGGTGATAATAGGTTCTTGCATAAAAAAGCTGTGCCTCTTAGGTTTTATTTGACTTTCTTAGGCTCCCATCGACATTATGAGGATTTGGCAAATACTTTCTGATGAAGAAATGGGTTACTTGAGGGAAATTGAGTGGACATACATGATCCAAATCCCTCTTGGTTTGATTGTGGAATGAGTAAAGAATTGTTTGGCAGCTTGAGACATAATTAATTATCCTTTGCGGGGTGTGATCACCTTAAAGGAGGGAAAAAAAGGTCCTTTTTTGACATTTTGTTAAATGGGATGAGGTGGTAAAGCCAATGTAGGAGGGATTGGTGTTGGGCAGACAGTGGTAATGAAATTGGAACCTGGTTTATATGGTGATGTAACTGCTGCTCCTGCCTCCCGAGTGATGAAGACGTACATGTAGGTCTTCATCACCGAGGTAATGCTAGAGAAAGAGATAATGAAATTGTTTTAATGGCAAGCAAGTGAATCTGCTCCTGTTGTTGGGTAAACACATAGTTCTGGCCTAGAGCTGGCATGATAGGTGGAGGTGGACACGGAGGAAACCATGATTTCATATGTACTTTTGGTTCTTCATTCCATCACTCTTTCCTGCGAGTGAGTTCGTCCATCATCTAGTGGAGTGGAACAAGGATTGCAGACCCAAGGAAGAGAGATATAACCAAGGATGAAAATAGCGGTAGTGGCGGGCGTAGCGGCCTGCCGCCAAAACGCTACGTAGTGGCGTAGCGGTGCGATTTGGAAAAATCGTAAAAAAAATACGAAAAAATTGTAGAAAATCTAGAATATTGGAAAATGAGAGATTTTTTTTTTTTTTTTTTTGCAAAAGTAACTAAGGTAAGGGGGCGTAGTGGTCCCTTCATTGTATGAGGTCATGTATCGCTATATAAATAGAACAAAATAGTAATGATCATTTTTTTCACATGTGTTCATGTTGCTTAGTTATGCTGACTTATAAACTAATGAAATGTCATAAAAGAAAAAACTATGTCATGAAGTCAAAACTTAAGACTTAAGAGTACCTAGAGAAAAAAATACATCTACCAAAGGGGGTGTCTAATAGGATGTACTTAGAGAAGAATAATTGAGAAGAACTCTCTGTATCGACTGTAATTCGGCGAGATCTCTTGCTTTTTAATGTTCTTTTAAACATAAAAGGGTAGAAGAGTTTTGTAGAAATGTTATTTTTGGAGAGAAGAAGAAAATAAATAAGTCTTATTATGCATTTAAATTTTTTTTGAAAAGTCGGAATTTTTCTCACCTCGTAGTGGTCCCGTAGCGGACATAGCGGCTGTTACGGGTGCGACGGCCGATAAATCGGCCGTAGCGTAGCGGTGGCTGCCGCTACGGCCGATATATCGCGTAGTGGCCGATATTTTCATTTATGGGTATAAGCGCCATGAAATTCAGATGCACTGAATCTCATGGCGTTGACATTTATGATCAATTTAGGTCAAATCCATAACAGGTAATCAACAACAGAACATAAGTGTCCAAAATATAATAGTGATATTTTTGTCAATCATTCTACCATAATTTTAACTATAAATCAACTAAACTGGCCACAAAGTTCAAATTTCGATTAAGTTGCTTCCTAAAATTCCTAATCAAACTTTGCAATTCTCTAATTAATGGTGTCAATCACTCGACCTCCCGGTCTTGTGTGATTGACATCATCTTGTGTGTAAAGTTTTTGGCGCAGCCAAGATCTACGATTGAGCAATAGATCAATCTCCCGAAGGATTAATCGAAACCAAAGATGGATTCCAGCCACTAGGGCACAAACATAACCATGGAACAATCCATAAACTCACGATAACTCAAAGAAATTCTTGATTAATTGAAATAAGCATGTCTAATACAATGGAGGCTCCTCTATTTATATATATAGGAGAGAACATCTTTCTTATCCCTTAAGACTTTCGTAATAATTGAAGAAATCTAATTAAAAGAAGAAACTACTCGCATAACAATCCAAATCAAAGAAATTCCTAATTTAAAGACTTCTAAATAAATCAAACTCTAAATAAAATGGGCTCAATGGGTTGGCCGATCTATTGTCTGGCCTGCATCAATTTGCCCCTGCTTGAAAGAAAACTCGACTCTGGCGAGCTGACAGCTTGATAATGAGGGAGAGAATTCGACCACAAGTTCGGGAAAGGTCCTTCGGGGTTGAAAATCAATCGCACAAACTTCATGTGCTATGTGTATCTTGCAAGCTCCATGTAATCTTTTTCTCCATTTAGAAGTAGATGGGAGGTGTCGCTTTTTCTAATGTCTGCATTTGGTTCGGATGTGCGTTTTTCCCATGAGAGATTGTAATAACAATGGAATCTGCCATATCTGAGTGCAATCTTCAAGTTTCCATTGTTGATCCCTGAAGATGAAGTCAATGTGAGGGATGTCAACAACTTGATGTTCTTGTGAAACCTCTAAAACAATTGATCTGGTTTCCGATGACGCAATTGGATTATCTAGCAATGTCATTTCAACAAGATCTACTGGATGTTCACTCTGTTTGTAACCCGGTCGAGGTCTTCCATGGTTGCTTCTCCTTGTTCTTCCTCTACCCTTTGAGGCGCTTGATTGACGTTGCCTTGATCAATATTGTGTGTACTCAAGAAATCATCTTTGCCATGAACTTCCATCCTTGATGTCTTCTATCTTCACTTTTGGTGCAATCATGACTTCCTTTTCAACTTTTTGCTCCGGTTCTTCACTGGAAGGTGATGATGTAGACGAAGATGGGGCTGTTGAATTCAGTGATATGAGTCTAATTTGTTTTCCATTCCACAAAAAAAGTATGTGTTCTCATCTTTATCATTGTACACTTTTCGATCAAAAAGCCATGGATGTTCAAAAATAATATGAGCAATATTCATATTGACCACATCACACCAAATTATGTCCTCATAATGACCAATCTTGAATGATACCAAACATCTATGAGTCACGGGGATGACATGACCATTAGACCATGTGACTTGGTAGGGCTTAGGAAGCTTCTTAGTTGGCAAATTAAGTTTGTCAATAACCCCTCGTGCGACAAAATTTATTGCACTGCCACTGTCAATAATCACATTAATTGACCTGTCTTTGACTCTTATCCGTGTGTGAAATATCTGAGCGTGTCTCCATTCTTCTTCTTCCTTTTCATTTGTATTAAGAAGTCTGCGAATGACGAGTGGGATTATCTTCTCCAACAAAAAGTTTCTCCACAACATGAGCTCTTTGTCGACTTTGTTGCATGCGAGACCTTCTAAGCATATGCTCAACATGGATATCAATCTCCCGAAGGATTGATCGAATCCAAAGATCTTTGGATTCCAGCCACTAGGGCACAAACATAACCGTGGAACAATCCATGAACTCACGATAACTCAAAGAAATTATTGATTAATTGAAATAAGCATGTCTAATATAGTGGAGGCTCCTCTCTCTCTCTCTATATATATATATATATATATAGGAGAGAACATCTTTCTTATCCCTTAAGACTTTCCTAATAATTAAAGAGACCTAATTTAAAGAAGAAACTACTTGCATAACAATCCAAATCAAATAAACTACTAATTTAAAGACTTCTAAATAAATCAAACTCTAAATATAATTCCTTATTTAAATGGATGTCCCATTGGGCCTATGTAATGGGCTCAACGGGTTGGCCGACCTATTGTCTGGCCTGCATCAGTTTTCCTTCAAATTGTAGTATTTAATATCTTGGACAAAGGGGTATGCCCCCTAGTAATGAGATGTTATGAGTATGTCCAAACAGCTTCAATGTTTGTCTCACCATCTTGACGACTCTTGAATCCAATACTATCCAGGTCAATGTTGTTACCTGGATAACCAGGCTGCAATTCATGGGTCGTGCTTGTCGTTTGCTTCATGTCAATGGTATGGTTTGTTGGGAATAGGAGTATAGGACAAGACACTTACTCATGGATCACATGTGTAGATGCAATAATTCCTTTTAATTTATGAGTGGGGTTGGGTTTTAAATCTGAGACTTCAAGCCATTGATCTGATGGCCCCAGGTCCTAATATGTACTGATTTGCACCGTGGATATTTAATGCAAGTCTAGGGTCATATTTTTAGAGGATCATGATTTCAAACTGTTGATGAATTGAATC
This sequence comes from Persea americana, assembly GCA_029852735.1. Lineage (NCBI taxonomy): Eukaryota > Viridiplantae > Streptophyta > Magnoliopsida > Laurales > Lauraceae > Persea > Persea americana. Next base: position 39,662,960 of record CM056817.1, read on the forward strand.
ATAATTTGATTTAGCAATCCATAGAGTACTGGTTCATGATCCTGGATCAAGGTGACCTGCATTGCTGATTTGAGGGTGGTGTCCCTGGGTTGATGGGGGACGTTTATCTGCCAAGGCAAGGGAAGAAGTTGACCCACATTGCTGATCGAGGGTGGTGTCCCTGGGTCGATGGGGAAGTTTATCCGCCAAGGTGAGGGAAGAAGTTTCTTTCTTGAAGATCATCAGCTGTGTGTGATTTTGAAGAAGGTTTGTATATGCTAGTATTTTTCAGATTTGTGTTTCTTTTCCTTTTGCTAAGCTCTACTTAATGCCTTTTGTGCTGAGGTTTAGGGATCTTTTTCAAGTTTTCTTTTCCTCTTTAGCTCTGTGTCTTTCATGCTGGGGTTTGTGTAAGCTAGGACTCCTACTCCCAAGAAGATTCAGCTGCCACATTTTGAGGATTTGATACTTACATATTAATGCTGCATCCATCTCAGGTAATTGGTTTATTTATTTATTTATTTTGAGGCAGAAATGTAGCACAACTTAGTCTCTCGTTTATAGTATTTTTAATTGAAATCCATGTTTTAGTAGACACTGACAGTGATATTCTGATCTTTTGGGTGATGTGGTCCTGGTTTAAAGTTGTCTCAAGATTTACATGGTGAAATATCGGGAAACCTGGTATTCTTGGGCTTTATTTATTTATTTTAAAATTTATAATTTTTTTAATTGTTGATGAAATTTTTTAAAAAGAGAGTGAGAGATGAAACAAACTACAATAAGGTTAGGCATATAAGCATTATACCAAGGCCAATCACAAGAAAGAAAAAAAAAGGGGAAAATTGAAGAAGCATCAAGATCCAGCAAACGAAACCTCTCTATCCGCACCCTTCTTTGCTCATGAATCCGCAAAGATTAGTTCAATGACTGAAATGGTTGAGCACCTTTTAAATTGAGGGAGAGAATGATCTAATCTCATTGAGAAGGTAGTGAAATTTCCAAGGGAAGACAGCTATCCACGAAACCTAAGTACTGGCATTAGAAGAATCACTCTCCACAGTCAGGTTCTCCTAGAAGGAACTGAAGTAAATTCTCAAAGCTTCTAAAATGTCAAGTACCTTCACTTGAGTCCTAAACTCCAATAGGCTTGGAGAAAAATATTAACACTTTTCCATTGTCATTGCGAGGCAACCCTCCAATGTTGGCTGGCTTTGGCTTGCCTCTAGCAGCTCTGTCAACATTGAACCCAGAGTGCCAACCCCCTGGAGGACTACAACAACCATTCTTTTTTTAATGATAAAAAAAATCCACCACATAAAAAAAATAAATCCACGACACATTCCTGTCTCCTAGAGAATACCATCAAAATTCATATTAGCAAACTCCTTATGACAAATCACCCATTGACCAATTTACATAATGACCGCATCCAAGATAATACGAGATTTTACCAAACTGCATAAAACCCTCTAATTCCTTCCCACATTCACTAATAAGTGGCAAAAGGAATGGCCTTCCATTGTGTCAAGCTGCAACCCCAAAATGAAACAATTCTTATAGCTTCAATCAATCTCTTGCAGAATGTGGAAAACACCGCAAAACACAGTAGCTACCCGAAAAGTAATGTCACGCAAAAGAAGCAACCTCACAATGGACGAAAAGATGGTTGATCATTCATCCCCAACTCCTTACCACAGAAAGAACAAGTATATCCTGAAGATTGTCTGAGAGGAGACCTTTCCTTTGAAGATTGTGGTCTGTAGAGATCTTGACAGCTACCACCAACCAATATAAAGCCAACAAAACTAGAAGGAACCAAACCAAACCATATACATGACCAAGGAGGCTGGTCAATGAAGGGGCCTCCAAGGTTGAGGCAAAATGACTGCATTGAAAACGAAAGGAGCAAGATGGCTTCTAAATCTGTATTTCATTTTTCGTCCTTGTAAATAGAAATTTCAGAAACCAGACTCAACAATGAAACATACTCAGATTTTTCCAATGACGCAAGACTCTCCTCATAGACACAACCCATGGCACGTTACCCCACTCCCAGATAAAGCGTTTTTGAATTTATGCTTGCTTATTAGACACCACTCTAAACGGACTAGGAAAATAACCTCTCACTCAATTGAGACATGGAGGTAGAAATAGAGAAAAGACAGCAGGAAGAGAGATCACTTATCAGGTAGAACTGTATTCCCGATGCAGGCACATATAAGGGCGCTATGAGGAGCCAATTTAATGTTGCGTGGGGGCAAGAATTCCAAAAGATTTGTGGAAGAAGTTGCTTGCACAAATCCACCTTTGGATGGCATACACAACGTCAGTACAGTATCTTTTGAAGCCATTTTGTGGCCAGAAACTCAGAATTTTTGAAGTCTCGTCTGCCTCAGTCACACCTTCAACCATTCACAACTGGAGGCTGTAGTCTGTAAACCCATCCCAACTGACATCCTTATTTGCAGATTATTTCTGGAATGCTTACCCAAAAAAAAAAAAAAAAAGTTTCTCAAATGAGAAGCTGGTTGTTAGTGTGCTTGTGTTGTGCCTCTTCGAGTTGCAACTTCAATCCTACAAACCGTTTATAGGCCTTTTGGGTTATCATTGAAGCAAATACTCATATCATTAAGGCAGAGAGTTGTTTCTGATTGAGGCATTGCTTGTACTACGCATTATATAAATCCACCTTCTGTATATATAAATCTGAAATCTGGATGCATCTGTTCCCTTCTATTTAACTGGTACTAAACATCTCCTTAATGTTGGGCTGTATGTGTTTTCCCTTTTCATTTGAGTTAATGAATGTAACAGCTGGATGTGATCTGTTTCTCTCAACTTCCCTCCCTTTTTTTATTAACTTCAATAACTTGGACCTTTTTCATATTACTTCCACTTGGTTTATCTAAGGTCACCTTATGCTTCAATAGCTCCAAAAATAAATTAAACTGGAACTGACTGTCTACATGGTTTAACTTCCATTTTATTTTGTAGCACTGGCTGCGATTGTGTTTGGTTCTGCTTTTGTGCATCTGCATATTTGTGCTCCTTTCGCCCATGACATTTGATATTGATTGTGTTTTCGTCTTTTGAGTGTGTCAAGACTTAGAAGAGACTTTTACAAAAAAAATGACTCTTTTTTTTTGGCTAGAAAAGGGACTGTTATATTAGAAGTAGTTGTTGGCTGACGTGTAGTGATGAAGCGTCAGATACATCAGATGGAGAGAAGAAAACATTGAAAACATTAGGGAGGAAATAAAAAAACCGAAAGGAAAGGAAAGTGACACGAAACAAAAGATATAAGTCCAAAATAAGCCTGCAGTCCCAAAATCTGCGTTGATGTGCGCCACGTTGCTTTGATGCTTCCATGTCATATATTGATCACAGCCAAGTGTTCCCTATCTGCCACCATTGGGGCCCTATCTTCTGGAGCACTCGAAGCTTGGTGCGTGGTTATTACCTTGACGGCAACGTTTTCCAGAGTAGGTATCTCCGCCCTTACTTGGTGATGGTAAAACGAGATTGTGAAGGCCCTTGCCCGAGCCTCTCCATTTGGAAGACGACATTGATATGTGGAGGTAGTTCAGTTAAGGTAACTGCAACTGGGGGTATGTTATAGGAGGCCGGTAAATCTGCATCAACATTGGCTGATCTCTTGCAATATTGAACCATCCAGTGTTGAAAAGATGATAGCATGTGCATGGTTCTTCTCCATAGAGGCACATCATATCCCAAAAAAAGACTTGAAGAGACTTCTGTTCTTTGGTTTTATAATTAAAAAAAAAAAAATATATGTTTTGGCTATGTAACAGGAATAGTGTTCATTCAGTCAGCACTTTAGGTGACCTGGCTAATTGTGGGAGGAATCATTTGAGTTGTTTATATTGGACATCTTTGTTGGACTCGTATATAATAGTGTTCCTTTTGTAGTGTATGCAGCATTGGAATGTGTGCAGCTGTGCCTGTGACTCATGGTTCCATTGAGTGGGTGCAGGGGGATATTAGAGTAGAAGAGCTGTAAAGAAGGGATTATAATTTATAAGTCAACATGATGAAATCCATGTTGAATTTAGTGGGTCTTATGCAGATGATTGTGGGCATGATGGGTGTGGCTCTTTCATCTAGTGGGTCCGTAGGTTGTTGGATTGCTTGAGTTGAAGCTGGTGGTTCTCATGTGGGTTCCATATTAAGGCAAGTTGTTTTCCCATTATTTACTGCAGACCTATGTGAGGTGAATAATTATATCTTTACAATTCAAATTATCATGTGCGTCTCTGTTTTTTACTAGTGAAACTGAATACTTGAAATTAAACCAATCATTTTTTTTCTTCTTGCAGAATAAATTAGATGAAGGAAATCTAGATCCTAAGAAATAGTTACTCTCTGCCTTTTTTTTTTTTTAAATTTTCTTTACTGCCTACATGGGTTTTACAGATCAATAACAATTGTTGGTCATTTGGAACTGATTCAGACATTAACATTGGTTCATATACAATAATGTTTGATCAAATCGAGTTAATAAATGCATAAGATGTGTTTTAACTTTTAACTATGTTTTAATCTATTTTCACCTAACCATGCTCTGACTATAATGAACCCATACCATATCCTTCAACCATGTGACCATGTTTAGGGTATGTGAGTGGTGTTCTCCTGCATATGTCTCGTATAGGAGACCCTGTGAGACAGCTTGGGGACCCACAAATCAAGGATGGGTTGAAGGATGGAAAGACCCAAATGGGACCAATAGCTCATATATGAAATCTCAATGACCCTGACCTACAAGTTCAATGGTGTAAATTTTTTAAAAAGTTCTAATCCAACGGTGACGCACAGGTTGAGGGTCCTGATCATTTGGACACGTTTTGCGTATGAATCAATCATTCATCCTCTCCTTACCCTATCATTTCCATGGACTCAGGTGGGACCCACATGGCAATCTGCACAAAAAACTGTTGTCTTTGGGACCGGATCCCCTGTTTCGTCCAAACAGGGGAGCCCTGTTTGGACGAATCAGGGGAGGACACCTGCAGGGGCGAAGGGGGGCAGAGGAAAGAAAAAGTGCTTTTCCTCTTTCCTCCGCCTCCCTTCGCCCCCGCAGGTGTCCGCCCCTGATTCGTCCAAACAGGACTCCCCTGTTTGGACGAAACAACAAAACAGGAGATCCGGACTCGTTGTGTTTCTACAAGCCAGGGATATTTTTTGTTTTTAGTTAGCCTAGCTATGGGTGCTGGGACCCATGAGAGTAAGAGAGCCCTCAAACGTGGGAGTGAATAGTGGCACATGGGAGGAGAGAGAACCCACAAAAGGCAGGGAGTGAAGTGAAGGATATTATTCTCCAATGTGTGTTTTTGTATGACCACCCTTTAAATTTTGGTGTCCACAGTTGGCTGTAAAAACGAGTAATGCCAACTCAGAGGAGGATGGGAGTTGTGTGTGTTTGAATTGGAAATTTGGAACGATCATTAATAGGTGGGCCCTATACAAGTAAATTTCCATTTCATTTCTGGCTTATCCCAATGACATCCACAGAGAAAGCAGAATGGTGTGCATGCAATCCGACAGAAAGGTCCAACTCAATCAATCACATCATAATCATATCCAAACTTCAAACAAATACTAGTACAATTCCTCCCCATCTTAAAAATGAGACCCCAAAATGATGAGCTGGATGTGGGCCTGAAAGAGACAAAAATAGGTGTGACAGGTAAAGACCTTGATATGTGTTTTTGCTAAACTGTCATCATTCCATCACAGGTTTTCAGCCATAAAGATGTGGGGATATTGAAATATACATTTGCACATGAAATGAACTTGGTTATGTAGATGATAAGGGTCGATTCTAATGTCATATGCACTGTATCTTACCTGAAATAATTGTAGCAAACAAATCAGCCACCTAATGTGTATTACTGTAAATAGATCTCTTCATCATGGTAGGTTGAAAGAAGTTGGAACTGGGCCCTCCAGTACAAGGGTCTCACACCTTAGATGTGTCTGGGTACAAGATTTTTGGAGGAATTGGATGATCAAGTGGGCCTTGATGGCCCAAGTGTAAAGAATAGCCAATGGTCCTCTAATGATATGCACTTCAGGGGGTTCGGCCCACATGATTCTTCATGGATGGGCCTCCTGGCTCGGATTTTGAACTGGTTGGGCTGGCTTGGTAGGCCCAGTGTATTAGTAAGTTTGATTTTTTCTTATGCCGAGCTGAGCCCATTGCTGGCCTTGTATCTCTTACATGTAAGATATGTTTGATTGTTTTCTGCGAATCCAAACCCATTCAGTTTATTCTCATAACCAAATTTTAGCATGTCCCAACTGGGCAGGCTGAAAATAAGGCCCAAGTCAGGCGTTGTCGCATAAATTGTTTCGAACCTGGGCCTGGTGCCTCCATCTTGAACCATTTGAATTATTAAACATAGAACTAATAGGGGATTGATTGGGCTAGCAACTGTGACATCTCTAGCTAGAAATGCTAAGAAGGAAATAATATCTTTGTAACCTCAGTGGGCGCATCATGGAGGTGAGGTCCATATTCTTATTGAAGTGTTTTGGGGATGTAATTGTGGTTCACTGACTATAATGCTTTTGGGTCGGGCCCAAGATGATGCTCACTTAATACAATATACAAACAGGGAATGATTATGTGGGGGCCGCTTTTGACTGATCCAAGCCATTCAAACCATATGCCCTAGTGAGTTCAATTGGCGAAATTGGACTCCAATTTTGCAATTGATAGCAAAATTGGAGTCCAATTTCGATTTAATCTTAAGAGAGAGATTTTGGGGATTTTAAATAAAGAGGAAATCTAGACTCTTTTTGTCTTTTCTTTTCTGAAAAAGGATTCATTTAAACAAACTTATCTACACATCTTAGATCCAATCTTCATTTGCGCATCTTAAACAATTACCTATACTTTCGTAATTTAGTGGCCATGTTAATTTAGATTACAAAAAGTTGGCATTTTTTATGGATTAGATAAAAATAGCATATACTTATGCTGATTGTTCTAATGGGATGACTTGGAACTGTTTTATCAATTTTTTCTCTTTTCTTTTTTATGTAAGTTCTTTGCGCATAAAAATAAAATAAAATTAAGGGGGATTAAATGAGGGCTTTTTTTTTCATAAACTCAAATGAATGGTTTTGATCTTACACATATGCTATGTAGAAGGCACCACCTTCTCTTCTTTAGGGCACGTTTGGTAATAGGCGAGGAATCTATAGATCCGATGATTATTCACTACCACTAGAACAAAGATTCCTTGCTGGGAATTTGTATAGTCGGAGATTTCACATTGATATTGGCGTGTATCGATGTATATAACTAAGAAAAATAGGGTTAGGTGTGCAAATCCACTTAAGAGAGGATTTTCAAATCTTATGGGGGGTGATCGGATATGAAAATCTCAACAAATGAGGATTTTTATTCATCCAAATCCTTAGGAATTTACAATTGCCAAACATAAATCTACCTCAACTTTATGGAAATCGAAAATCTTTTTCCTAAAGATTTGGTTGCCAAACTTGACCTAAAAGCCCAGTGAATTCTTTTATCTTGTCTTCCCTACTCCATATTTCATTTGTTTAGCTGGAAGGGGCCATCTACATGCTTCATTCCTTATCATTTATCCTTTACTCTCCAACTTTTTCTTTCTTCTTCATATGGGAGCCTACACATGATTTGAGACTTGGTGGATCATATTGGGCCACAGTTCATGTTAGAAATGCTGTAGGTAATTTGTAGATGTAGGTTCTAAAGATGTATTTGAATGTAATTGGGGGCCATTGGATCACTTAAATAAATAACTATGGTTAGCATTATTGTATATGTATTTACAAGATTAAAAATAGCAGTTTTATAAAGATTATAAAGTGTTTTATAGGAAGTAGATCATAAAACCTTAAGTAAAACAATTGGAAAGCAACATGAAGAAAGTTGGACTCAAAACTCGACTTAGAAAAGATAGGCCAATACTTGATGACGACGACGATGATGACTACCCCACGATCAATAATAGATGCAGGGAATACTGTGGTTGGGGAAGAAGAAGTTGCAATTTGGGACCCTAAATGGAACCCTTTTTTTATATTTTCTGGTCCCTTTCAAGTCTCATCAGGGATTTTCTTTTGCTTGTCCAATCAATATGGCTGCTCATGGCTACAGTGACCCAAAACCTCAACACTTTTGGTAATGACTTAGATGTGGATATTATTTAGGTCTGTGTCTGCCCATTTGCTGAAAGTTAAAACATTGGTCCAAATCAAGAGGGCTGCTGATGGCTAGATCTGGACCTAATTGAAGATTGTCTAACTCTTAACTCTTTTGATTATGACTTACAAGGGGCTGTTATTTAGGTCTCGGTCAGTCCATGTGCCCGAAAGTTAGACGTTGGTCTAAACCATTAGCTACTGTTAGATTGAAATGAAAAAAATAAAAATAAAAATGTAAAATCATTGAACCTTTTCTTGGTAAAAGTAAAATCATGGGACTTAATTAAGGACTATAAAATCAGGTTGATGTGGAGGATCGAAAGATTTAGATTACGCCGATCTATGATAAAATCTCAAGCCATTCGTTCATCCTAATTCCTTGATTTGTGACCCTCAAGTTTAATGGATTTTTTTATTTAAACCTAACCGTTAGTCCCAACATCCATGACATCGGTGACATTTAGGGGCTGGGGAGATGGTTATTTGTGGTTGACCGGGGCTGGATTGATCAAAGGAGGGTCGGCTTTAGAGGCATGCCACTTTGAGGGTCGGCTTTGGCCAACACAAACCTTGACTCGACCCTCTTATTTATTTATTTACTTATTTATTTATATGTATATATATATCTATATAAATAGATATATTAATTATATTGTGGATTTCTAAAATACCCCTACTTTTTTCTACCAGTCACATTGAGTGTATGGAGGTAATTTCATACCCCCATCTCCCCCACCTCTCTCATCCCTTTGAAAAGACCCTCACCCCAATGAGACGCATGTCTCTATCTTCCTCTTAACCTGTCAGTTCTCACTCTTGTTCTCAACTTTAAGCTCTTATTCACCGAGTTTCAGTAAAAGTTCTCAAAACTTGTGGAATTCATCACTCGATGCAACCAAGAGATTCTGAAAATAACTTCCATTAAGAGCATGCACGGTATACAGACAATAAAAGGAAATGATTATCCAAAATTAAGATACAGATCATTAGTGCAGCACAACTTAGTATAGTAGAGCATGTAGTGCCTTTTTATCTCTCAAAATACTAGGATTATATCAATATTATCATGTAAGAATGTTCTTAAGGCTCCAAACATCCATGAAATCACTTAATAGATCATTCTCACAACCTGCCATGGATGTAGCTACTTAATTTTTTACATTGCCACAACTTAGTATAGCATTTGGCCATGGATAATTAAGAGTACCCTGTGTTCGAAATTGCTCAAGCTCATGATGTTATCCTTTGGTTAAAATCATTCAATATTTACTGGGTGAGTTAGCCAAACCTAGGGATCATATGTACTTCATGCTACTTGAGCCATAAAAGTTTGGTGTTAGTTTAGTTCGTCCTACTTTCCGTGGCTTATTGTTCCTTTCTTTTTCTTCTTCTTCTTGCCAATGACTTGTAATGAGTAGATATTCCACTCGGTGTTTACTTTCAATTGTGATAAGAGAGTGCATGACCCGATTAAGGAGGAAGATTGCCACCAGACCTGATAAAGTGCATCTAGTTCCTGGGACATTTTGAGGTTTTAAGTACAATATTCACATGTGAAGTCACTTCCTTAGCCATCCAAAGATTAAGACAGTTTCTCCTTATCGGCAAGTTGGGCCAAAAAGTGCAGTCCAGTTCATGGGACAGCCAGATCCAAGCTTTTCTATTAATTACAATGCACATAAGATCAACTCAGCCTGACCTGTTTTGGCTTGGCTAAACTGAAACTTATGGTCCCAGGCTCAATACTTCTTGCAAGGTCTTACCTTGGCCCGTTACTGAAGCCCAGAGGGCCCAAATTTAGGTTGATGTTGGGGTGAGCCTCAGCGGCTGAGCCTAGCCTTTTAATTTAAACCCCCAGTCTTGTAACACTTGTTCCATCTTTGGTGATCAATAAGACTACTCATCCAGAGTGGGATCCTGTAAGTTCAATGGTTAATGTCACCTGACACTGTTTACATACATGGTGAATCCAACCATTTTAACATTGCTTGTGTCTCTTGGAAATTATTCTCGGCCTTCCATTTGGAGCTTGACCATAAAATTTAATCTGGGTTGTGACTATAGAATCTGAGAGTTTTCTGGGGTACCATACTCCAGATCCTCACTCAATACAAGTGGAGACCCTTGTTCCAGAGATCCAAAGTACTACTTATCTGGTCCATGATTTTTTAAAAATAAAAGCTCCATAATATTAAAACCAAGAATATGATAGTAAGAAGTAATTAGATAGGATAACATATTCAAGAATGAAGAAACCAAACCCCACTATTTGGACATCTAAAATCTCTATCCACAACTTTTCTTAGTGCAAATAAAATCCCATGCACCTCAGCTTCCTTAGACCTGTTTAGAGGAAGGCATTTAGTGCATAATCATATGCTGTATAAATGATTTTAGACAGACCATGTACAAAATGATTTCAAACTTAAAAGTTTCTTTCTTTCCCCTCTCTTGCATTGTTCAAACTTAAAAGTTTCTTTCTTTTCCCCTCACTTGCATTGTGGATATCAATCCTTCATCTGAATTTGCTTTTCCATATGAAACAGCAGAAAGAAATAGGATTTCCCAAAAAATCAAAACTGCAAAATCGTCTAGGAAGGGAAAATGTGCAGTTGGGGCAGACTTGTATAGTTTGTCCCACTGTATGCTGGCAAAATCTAAGACAGACCAACTGTTGTGGCTTTGTTATATTTGAAAAAGTGTACAGGAGAGAGACAATCTTATAACAAATCATGTAATCCCCAAAAGAGACAAGAATAAACTTGCCAATCTTAAAATATGCATCCAAGTGAACAGAAGAATGAGGGTGTGTGTGTGTGTGTGCACCGGTGAAAATAGAGAGGATCATGCCAAAGAGGGGAAAATTTTTCTGAGTTGCCGTCCGGCTCACAATTTTCTTGGTTGATGATACATTGTCCTTGGGTACAAGAGAGGAAAAATGAACCACCTTAATTAATAGAGAGGGGATTTCGAGATCTTTGAGAGGAATAAGAATGCAAGATTCCTCTCTCCGTAATAATAATATGAGCTTTTGGATTGCGAAATCCACTATAAGTATATGTCACGTCCAAAAGGCCAAAGAGATCAAATCTTAAATTCACAGGAGCAAGCTTAGATGACTAACTCGTTTTAAAGACAAATATAGTAGCAAGTTTCACCACTCAGATCCACCAGCAATGGGGGCCATCAAAACACAATGAAGGTTCCATTTGAATGGAAATTAAATAAGGATGCAATATGTGTTTGTGTCATGAAAGGATTTCGCTCTATATATAGATTACTATTTCGGTGTCAGTGAGGGAGAGGAATTCTATGTTTTTATCCCTCACATAAGAAATCAAAGTCCTGTATACTTAAAAGAAAATCAATTTATTTTTCCATAAAAAAAAAATGTCACTCCAAATTATCAGAAAAATGTTTGTACGGTAATCATAACAATTATCTTCTTTACCGCAGATACCTCTTATCGTACAAATACACCATGAGAAAAATATATCAATTTTCCAATCAAAATCATTGATTCCGTGAAACATATTAATGAGCTATGTCTCTCGTGGGGCAGGTGAGAAATGGTGATCTTTGCTGATCACAAATCCTTGGACCCCAATCATAATGAGTTAAGAAAGGGGAAGGGATGAAGAAGAAAAGACAGGAAAGGGGGAGGGATGAACATTGCACAAAAAGAGTAGAATATATTCATAGATTCTCCACCATCTCAGTGATGTGACTCACGTAGAGTGCCGACGGTTGGTGAACATTGCTTTTCAAATCAATACGAACAAAACAAACACCCCTCCTCATTCCAAACTCAACCACTTCCACAACTTTGCTTGGGAAACAAGCATCGAATTGGGCCACTGGGCCACACCAATTATTTGTCCACGTGTACTTTCTTCTACGGCTACAATCCATCATTGTCTTTTCTGCCTCTTCTAAAAACTCAAATCAACCATCTTGATTATTAGTCAGGACATTTATTTTCTAAAGTTGAATTTCAATGTATTTTCTTTTTCTCTTAGGGGATGGGAATCTGGAAATGGTTATGTGGCAAGGCACCTCACTTTTCATAGGATGACTAGAGATTGATCGTTGATTGTGTTTTTCAATTTATTAATTAGGAACTTGTGTAGTACGCCGCATTACTAGGGTTGAAACAAAAAAAGAAGATGAAAATCTGAATGGATCTAGTTTAATTAGAATTAAGTTCAAGGTGATAGGGTGAAAAAAATAATCATTAAATTTGATTCAGTTTGGTTTGGATTAACACCATCAGGTCAACATATATCAGTTTAGATCTTAGAAAATTTTAGTCGTTCACAATAAATTACATTGGATTTCGTCAATTGGTTAACAATTAGAGACCGTTTGTTTTATGCAATTGACTTTCTGGAAGTTTTAAGACGGTATTCCTATAAGTGATTAAACATGAAGAATGAAAGGTGAATATCCAAAAACTGCCCATCAAATAATCAACTCTTAATGAAATCTGAATCTAGGACAAATAGTAAATGAATATATACTTAGCTGTTGCCCTGCTAAATTCAAATGGTAGAAAAGTCAATGTCCCATTTACATCACTACTGTACCTTCCATCCTTCAGACTTTTAATAATCTGTGAGTTAAGTTGTTGACGACAGTCTAAATACATAGAAGTTGTTATTATAGAAGTAAAAAAAATAAAAAATCAGGTGGTTAATTGTAAAATTCACTTTAAAATAATGACTTTTTACCATATAATTTTGATTGTCGGGTACTAGTTTAGGGATCCACAATCACCATTATTTGGTCATAACAGTTCTAATGGAACAGCATAAAAATCCAGTGTTCAATTTGTTATATTGGTATTCTAGAAAGCTTTCGTTTAAGCTCAAACACCCTTAGTGCTCAGTAATTATTATGGAAGGTTTAGGTAAAAATGGGGCTGCTTACCTTCGTAGGGTTATGCTCTCCAGGGACAATTGCAAGAGACAGCTTTGTAAGGCCCACATGATGTGCAAAACATCAACCCCAACCTCTTAGTCTATGGATCTGAAGTTTTCGATCATTTTAGAATGTGTCGAAATTTCTCTTTTAGCATTTCAATTCAATAGTGAGTAATAGTTGGATGATTGTCAGATTTGAGCTTGTGGCAATTCAACGGAGGTTAGTGAGTGTGAAGGAGTTGGATTGATATGGGCTGCAGTCATGGGATGGGCCAACCTGAGCCGGACCTGATCCTTGAGCCAGATTTCGGCTGTTTCTTAGCTTCGTCGACTTGAGCTGGACTAATTTTTCTTGGCCCAACTGGGCCTAAGCACATATGTGCTTAATTTTATGGTTCTGCTTCTGCCAAACATATTTAGCCAAGAAGGTACATGAATATGTAAATGGGCTGTGTCTAGGGTCAGTGTATTAGTTGTAAGTATTATATGTTAGATTCTTCCTTATCCATAAAAGAATAGAGTGCTTTGACCATATTTGTACTAACTACAACTGATGTGAACATCACAACATATTATAGATACATAGACACAATATGTATTACTTCAATTATATATAGCTCTAATCATTCCAATCCTTAGTGGAGATTCCAATTTCTTCCATCCTCATTGAGGCCCACAGTCTTGAGTGGGCCCCATAGCCCCCCACCACACTGCCTTTCCGCACTGCTTTATTAGGAGTACTATATATGTTATACACATTGTTAATTAAGTTGGGGAACATTGGATCAGTGAATGCTTCGACCAAAAATAGGGTTGATGAGAGGTGAAGGATATAATTTGCAGATCAAGATGTGATCTTCGCTTTCAAGGGATTTGATTTAATGGGCTACATCATCAATTCCCACTAGATAAGAGATTATTTAATTAGTATTTTTCGGCCTTCATATTTATTTCTTCAATTTTAGCTATTTACAGGGATACTATGTTCAAAATAATCTAAAATTACCCGTCTTTATCTTTTTGTGTCCTAAGGTAGTTTGTTTGCACTCGTTTACATGTGTAAATGATGCATATATGCAATATTTACAAATGATCACATTTGTTTGGTCTCATTTGCATATTATAAACCTAAATGAGGTGTGAAAATGATATGTAAATGATGATATCTTTGGTCTCTCTTTATGTACTTGAGGAGGTGGTGGATGAGGAAAAGGCATTGGTACACATGAAATAGAGCTTCTGCTTGACATTAGTGGCAGGATTGAATCCCCTTTTTGTATTTTTTGTATTTTTTTTATTTTGCACTTTTGTAAGCACTAAATTCGTAATCTAAACCGTTTATCTTCTTGATTGTTAGTTTCATATTTCAAATCCCCATTGATTTTGAGAAACTCGAGGAAAGAAATTTTAAGAAAAACTCATCCTAGCTACAGATCTAATGTTCTACCCTTTTATGGGCTTCACATGAATGATTTGAACTTTGTATTATTATAATATTAATGATAAGCATCAACACGTTTACTTTCACACCATAAATCTTCTTAGATTTTGAGAAACGCGTCTATAAACATCTAGAATTATTGGATGTATTGATTTACTTATATGAAAATGATCTATCCAAACAAATATGATGACTTGTTTCATATATATGTAACATCAAGAAAATACTTACACATAAGATCTCATTTTTATGTGCATTGCAGGTAAGTATATGGCATAAGCCTTGGCATAGATAGTTGCCTTTGGAAGGTTTCATTGGAGGGGTGTGTGGCCTCCTTGGATGGTTGATTCTTCCCTCTCAAGCAGCTGTGCTCTAACCAGGAAACCACCATCTTGTTATCTTCTGTCATAGGTTGTTAGCTGTTCTGGTTTGTCAGAATTAATTGATGATGACTCTCGACAGTGTACGATTTTGACTTGCACATTTCAAATTTGTGCTGCACAAAGATGGAATGAAGAGGCCTAAGATTATTTAGTTGGTCAGTTAACATATAACATTCTATACTTGTAGAATTTAATGAATTGATAAGGTTTAAGTTGAAAATAACATCTTATCCTTGTAGTATTAATTAATTAGTTATTATATTGAAGGTGTATTAACAGGAGGTTTATTGCTAATGATTATTATTTTTATTAATATTATTTGCATTTAACAATAAAATGGAAGCCAATGAAAAGAAAAAAAAAACACATTTAATCTATGGAAATTTTCAAACCACTGTTAATTGCAATCTATGGAATACCCTAAATTTCTCAATGACAAGTGGAATTTCAAAATCTCGAGTTTTTGAAACGTCACTTTTGGCCTTTTAAATTATTCAATTCCCAACATTCTGAATGCTGGGTTGTATGGAAGGATTTGGAAAATGTGTTTGGATAAGGCATTTGAAAAATATATGATTCCTCGTAACATAAACTCTTTCAATTAATTCCAGCAAACAAATGAACTGTTTTGACTCGGAGACTCACACATCTTACTAGACTCACCAAACTCTATGAATTTGACTGCCTGTTTGGCATTTTAATTTTAAAATAAAGTGAAGTGAAGTGAAATAAAAAGAGGGAATAAAATATAAGTGTGTTATGTTGGTATTTTATTTTTAGTTGTTTGGGATGAAATATTTTTGACTTTTTATTTGGAGAAATGGAGTTTTTTGTTTCCTAGTGAATAAAGGTAGTTGCGTTTTGACTTATTTTGAAAAAGAATGAGAGAGTTTTGAATTAAAGTGCTTTTGATTTGATGCTTAACTTTACTTGACTTAACAAGTAAAATTATCAAACGGGAAAACGCTTTAGTACTGTTTGGTAACTATATAATTAGCATCCATTTCAAACCTTATAAAGAGGTCCTCCCTCTGTTTTGCTCAGAGCCAGAAATGGCCAAAATTCAAACAGACACAACACTCTGAAGCGGAAGGAAGCGGTGTTTGAGGCGGTAGTATTAGCATCACTATTTTCTTATTTTTTTTAAAAAAATTCTAGGACCCTAAAGGATAATTTGAACCGTTGGAGTCATGAAGAAGGCCAAAAACGGCTAGTAGATGAAATTTCACCCGTTGATCTGTTGTGAATCTCGAGATATTTGTGAAAAACCGCATGACAATTGATCAAGTTTTTGGACTTCTGTGGGCCCCATGATCACGATCCAAACGTTAATCCTATTTTGAATATTGAAAACGGCTATGGCTGTAAATTCCTGCCTCCGAATTGGTCCAGATACAGAGAAAATGATAAAGATTTGAGAATCGTTGAATAGTACCACATTATGTAAGCAGTTTACATGTGATGTTTGAACAGTCAATTGTTTCACTTTTTTCTTGACTTCCGGTCGAGTAAATCACCATCTGAGCCGTTGGAAATATGTAACAGTCGAAACACGATTATGTGCTCAAATTTGAACCATTGATCTATCATGGATCTCGAGATATATCGAAAAAAAGTGAACTATTTGATCAAATTTTATAGACTTTGTGAGCCCATGTATCAAGATCCGAGCCATTGATCTTCTTAGGAATACTAAAGAAGGCCGTGGCTTTAGATTTGAAAGCTTGGTTCCTTGTGGATCTAGAGAAATTTGCCAAAAACTTTCAACCATTAATGCATAATAGTTTATCTCAATTAGTTTTTGTATGTTACCAAACATGGATGTTTCTAAAACAGCTATTCCAAATAGGGCCATTTGAAACAGATCTTTTTCATGCAGATCTATTTTAAACAATTAAGATTTGCCAAATAGGTCCTAAGTCCATTTTTCAAATTCTCCCCAGTGGAGGACATCTCATCAATATTTATAAGTTAATCTAAGATTGACTGGACCAAACCAACAGCACATGGGCCCCATGTGAACAAAATTAAGGCTTGAGTATTATTTATAAGTTTGTGTTCTATGATCAGGAAAAAAAAAACTCCGAGTCAACTACGAAAGTTTCAGACATACCAGAAATTATAGAATAATTTAACTTTTGTTGGGCTATCAATGTCTAACTGTTAAAACTCTTCGATCAGGAAATAAAGACATTGGAACGATGCATCTGATTGTCATCCTTACGTCTGCATGATCCAAGCCAAAACTCATGAAGGCCCCATCACCATGTCAAGGTCCTGGAACTTGGTTGGCCGGCCACTGAACAAGTGGCTCTAACAGCCTAACTCCTAACCTTCATGGGACAATTGAAAGCATTTGCAATAGTGGGGTCAAAAGGAGTCAGGTTTGCAGTACCAAGTTTTGGTGTTCTATCTAATCCCATGGGTATCTCAGTTTTGCTCCTGAAGGTTGAAAGTTAGAAACGGCACTATCACACTGGGGCCAGAGGAGATTTACCCAGCTCTTCCTTGGACCGTATGGATTATTCTGACCTAAAGTGTGGGGACACCTTCCATTATATATATATATAAAAAAAAGGTTTTTTTGGTCTAGGACCCAACTCCAGTCTAGGTTAAAGAACGCGTAGCCGACAGTGCTGACTGACTTCACTACACAATTTACATGCCAAACTATATGCAGAGCTAACATGCATCTGTCTCAATGTACCTTGCTGCAGATGAGTTGGTTGGTTCTTAAATTGTAGACCGACACCGGTATTTGTGGATTCCGAGTCTAGATCTTGACCAATGCTAGGTCCTCATCTACACCCAAAGGTTAGCACATGTATAGGTATCCAATTATATGAGAATTTGTAGTATCCGGATTGGAATAAAGAAGGGATGGATTAAGATTATCCATACGTACAGGATTTGAAACGTTCACATTCGGTATTGAATCCTTATATATTCTGACTGAAGGTTTGGATCGATCGCAAACATAACTTAAATATATACCAGGAGAATAACCTGTTTTGAGTAGAGTACCGGTTTATATAATCTAAGAACTAGTGGTGGAAAGAGGAGAATTTGAGTAGAAAGAAAGTGGTAGAGTTTTGATTGAAATGGAGTTGTTATGGTAAAAGAGAAGTGAGTGTGGTTATGAGTGGTTTTGATAATGAGATAAAGTGGATATTTACATGAGTGGGGAGAGAATATTTAAAATAGAATAACTTACGATTAGAATCCCAGCCGACAGTCAAAATTAAAGCCAAAACCTCCCTCTTTAATATAGTATAATAGGTTTTACGCGACTACCAGGCGGTGTAATAAAATATAATATATAATTTAATAGCTCCACTTTTATATTAAAAAAAATATTTTGTAGCTCTTTTATCCAACTATACTAATGTACTCCCTATCTTATTTCGAATCAAAATCTAGAATAGAATCCTTTTCAAGTTGATGCCGTGTTGGATACATCTAGAGATGAAAATTTAGGCGGGCCACCCAGGCCTGCAGGGAAAAAATCGTGCCTGGGCTGTTGACTTGGTCAACGGGCTGGCACGACATTGCACGGCACGGCATGACACATATATATAAGTTTTATTTTTTCTATATATATAAAATATAAAAGTTAAAATAATTAAAGATTTATTATTTGTAAATTAGCTTAATGTTTGTGCATTTATTCTAATAGTTTCAACTTTAATGCAAGTTAAGAACACCTAAAAGTCCATAAAGTCTCTTTCAATTTATATATAAAAATTTAGAAAAAATAGAAGAGGCATGTGGGCTGGCCCATGGGTGGCATGGCATGGCCCGTGAAATTTTATGGGCCAGCACTAGGGGTGTAAATCTGGGCGGGTGGCCCAAGCTAGCACGGGAAAACCGTGCCTGGGCCATGCCTGAGCCCGTTGACTTGGTCAACAGGCCGGCAGTCCCCAGTCGGCTGTGCTGGGCCAGGGCTGCCTGCTCGAGGAGAGGCATGGCCCTGCCCGGCTCGGCCCGGCACGAGTAAAACTCGTGCCGTGCTAGGCCAGGCCCCCCAAGCCCGCGGGCGGCCCTGCCTGACACGAGCATGGCCCAACAGTCTATTTTTTGAGAAACACCCCCCCCCCCCCCCCCCCCCCCCCCAAAATTCAATTTTTATTATATGTTTTTTGGGTTTTGGATTATATGTTTTCTTATAGAGAGGATTTGTGTTCTCATGTAATTATTAAGAAAAATAAAAAAGTAACAAAAAAAAGGGGAGTGGGATTTGTGGGCCGCCCATGGGCTGCACGACCTAGGCCCGACTCGAGCTCGGCCCAGCACGGCACGACCAGGGCCGTGCTAGGCTGACCCCCAAGAGGTTGGGTCCGGCCCGGCACGGGCAACATATCAGACATGGGCTGTGCCGGCCTGGCCCAAGCACGACTGGGCCGGTCTTGGGCGGGCCGTGCCGGGCCAGATTTTCACCCCTAGCCAGCACGCACAGCTCATGCACGGTTGGGCCCTCCCTAAGCTGGGCCATGACGGTCACGGCCCAGTTTGCATGCCTAGATACAGCACATAGGTTCTATGTTGGATCCAAATTCGCACCTATAATGATGGATATATGGATCCACTTTGGTTTGGCCTTAGTTCCAACCCGTTTACATCCCTACCTACACAGTCCAACACCTTCTGATCAGGATGCTCACGAGCACAGCCTGCTTTGGGCTAGATTGGCTGATTTGGCTCTCTATTTTTGTACCCCGTGGACTGTACACAGGCCTTGTTTCTGACTTGATTACTAAATGAGCTGGGCTAGGACCTGTATATATTCTATCTGCTGAACTCAAATACTGAAATAATGATAATATATTACTGTAGTATTAGAGGAATCAACAACAGCCTTTATGCTGCCATAGGGCCCACTTGGATTCATGCTGATGATATAGAAGGGGAAATGAGAAGATCAATGCATGTTGATGTGGCTTAGGGTGGTGCAAAGAACAAAGGACCAGATGCGCCCATAGTTGGGCCACTAATTACAAAATAGTGATCTGGTCGCTCTCATAGTTATCATTAGATGTAATCCTTGTTGCCTGCTTTATACATCTAACAACTGATTTTTCATGTGTGAGGCTTACCTTTGTATGATCAAACACGTGTAACACCACATGAATCCATATGCATATGAACTAATATCAGATTTCACTTTGAATGGGTACCCACGTACCATTGAATTGATTATGGTACAAAACATAATTATATTTCATACATGTCCAAATATCACTCCAACTTAAAATAAAATTTGGCAGACTTATCAACATATAGTTTTGAAAATGGGGCGATTTTGAGTCAGAATCATATTGGACTTGGACCCAGGCCAGTTTCTAAATAACTGTTTCAGTTATCGGATCTAATCCCGATTCGAAACCTGTTTTGTTGATTACAGAGCTGGTTCTGATAGGAGGGCCTGAATCTGGTATTGGAACCTGACCTAGCAAAGAAACACATGAATTTAGTTCCAAAATAAGTTCCATCTTCTTTCTATTTTTTGGTTTTTTAATTTTTCTTTAAATAAGGATATCATTTAATTAACTTATAACAGTGCATCAAGTCTACTGCCTCCAAAATTAAACATAAGAATGTCCAACAAAACATGATCTTGAGCTATAGTTTTCAATGTTAAAGACTCTTATAGTAGGCCCCGAGTCCATGGGTCAAACTAAATTGTTTTTTGTGGGACCCGAACTCATTTATAAATTAAAATCTAAAAGAAGTTTCAAACCCAATTTTCTTTTATGGATGGGAACCTCCATTTGCATCATAAAGAGACGTGTTCAGATATTAGAAGTCTGAGTACATTTAAAGTGGCCCCAAGGAGGTAAATGCAGTTTGAGATACCGACGGCACCCCATCCCCACACACAACAATAGAAAAATCCAAAACCCAGAAGTAGTGGTTCCAGCCAAACCATAGCTAAGCACCAAACCCCACAAAACTCCACAAAACCCAAAGGGTAGTTTGTTTGTCTGTATTCACAGCTGTACAAATACAAATTATAACAAGCAATGGTAGGTGGGTCCAGCATTGGAGAAGCCACGAGGACTGCCAAAAGTCACATGATTTCAAAGCTAGAGATTGAACAAGGAACAAGAAAAGAAATGGGAGTAAGTAGGGGGATGGGGAAGGTGTTGAAATTTCCTCCATGCATTTACACATTTGTTATCTTCTTTTAATGTTTTGGAGTTATTGAGCGTCTCGTCAGAAGAAGCCAAAACCTGTTCCACAGTTGTTGACCTGATGGGGGGTAGAAGCCGAAAGAGGGTGGGCTGCTTCCGTTAAAGAAAGAAAAAGCCATATACAATGACTAGTGCGTAGAAAACGAGCCTTGAGAGAGCGACCTCTACTCTCTGTAGAGAGAGAGAGAGAGAGAGAGGTTGGAAAAATCGTTGTTGTGAGGCACATGTACAGCCAGCCACCTTCGCATAATGACAAGGGATACGTCCAAAGGAAAAAGCACACAAGTGCATTGTTTTTCTCCTCCTCTCTCTCTTTTTACTTTTGTTTGCTTTTGGAAGGATTTGTATTTGATCCTCTCTCATCCGCCTCCCCTCCACTAGAGTTCGAGTTCACTCACTCTTTTAAAGTGTCTTATTAACAGGTTGAGTTGGGATATTTGGATGGGGCTGGGTTTTGGGTGGGGTGTCCACTAAATGGATGTTAAGATCTTTTTTTGTTGATATGATTGTAGTGATATTGCCCACCTAAAATGGGTCCCATGACTCGGATGGTTACAATTTTACATGTTCGTTATCCGTTCATGTCATGTCTGTTGGCTATGGATGTGCATGGTTCTAACTAAGGGTCGCAATTAGGGATGACAGTGGTGGATTTGGAATGGATTGGGCTAGACACAATTTTCTTAATTTGTATTCCTCATAATTTGTGTTAGGTCAGTAATTTGTGATACCAAACTCACTCTATGATGGGCATGGTTCGGGTTCGATATTAGAACCAGTATTATATTCAAAACATGATTTGTGATTAAAGACTATTAGAGAAATATTTAAAGGCTGAGAAAGGCAGCTAAAACTTGAATCCATCTGACAGTCTAACCCAAATCAAAGTATATGAATCCATACAGAGAAAGCAACTACCAAACCCACTTTTAAAAGAAATGGATGATGTGGATCACCAATTTAACCTGACCTATTTACATTCCTAGTCACAAATATAACAATATGGAATATGTAACAGTGTACTGAAGTTTTGAGTTGGGTCCTAGTCCAGTCCAACAAGTTAAGAGTCAGGGCATATCCAATATAGGTACCCATATCAGATTAACATAACCTCTGCCCAACCCATTTAATAATGGGATTGAATTGAATACACCAATCTGAATCCAGTCCAAAATTGGCACCCCTTAGTCATCACTGATCACAGCACCAAATCGTCAGTGCTTAGATCATTTCCTTCTTTATATTGGAGGATGACACCTCCACCAGTTGAAGATGAAGGGGAAGAACTTGGGGACTTTGTATGTACACAATTAAATAGACTGCAGGCAGTGTGGGGAGAATGATGGGATCTCATCTTTACCCTACACATATGGTTGATGAGTCCAATGAGACCGGCCAACCATCGAGTAGGCTCAAGTGGTCAGGCTAAAAAAATCACACCGGTTAGAATTAAATATCCTGCCCATGTGACTTATCTACTTTCTTCTTCCAAGTGTTGATTATTCAAATCAAAGGATCTAAAAGAAGTAGATACTGTGCTTCACGTTTTAGGAAAATTATAAAGTAGAGATGGTGTCTTAACCCCACTGTAAAGTAAAGGTTAAGTTGGGATTTTAATACCCCATTTGGTATGTCCAACTATCAAATGGTCCATTAGATCATTGTAGCCATTCAAGTATAGGATCTGGGCCCGGCCCGGCCCGTACCTAAATATTCTTGATTGAACTCGACCCAAAACTTGCAAAAAAAAAAAAAAAAAAAAAAAAACCCTCTAATCATGGTTGATGAGTCTGAGAAATAGGTTTATCTTATGGGGTTGATCTTTGATTTAAGGGCTTTAAAGTCTTCTAATTTTTCTTTATGGACCAATCCAAAGATGGATGCAATTTTGCTACATTCTTTGAAACTATATCCACCTTAGATTGATCGGAAAAAAAAAAAAAAAAAAGCACACAAAGGGCATTAAGGGTCTGTTTGTATGGATAGGAATTTATAATCAAATGGGCTCCACCGAAGGATTATTAAAAAGACAAAGGTTTTGAGATAATGGGTGAAAGATATAAGATGGTGGTGTAGATTAGATATTCTTTCAGAGGATTTAAATTAGTAGAGTGATGGCTAGGTATTCATTTCTCATTTATCCTTGATTCAATTTTCATTAAAAGAGAGGTAGACACATTTGATTTTTCATTTTTAACCAGTTATAGAATTATACGGTCTTAGAATTCCTAAGAAATTCTTTAGGGCCTTTTTATCTACATTAGAATACATAGGGTTTATGTCAAAATGGTTAAAAACTAAGACGAAAGCTGAATTTCTAAAAATGGCATCATATACCGCCTTTTTTTTTTTAGGAAAACAGAATAAAGGAAAGATGCAGCCATCACCTTAATAATTCAATATATAGAAAAGTGAAAGTCTCATCTACCTCTCCACAGTGTATCCTTCATAGGTCACCTCATGTTCTTTATCACCCATCGCCTTTTTAATAATCCTTTGGTACAATTCTTTTTTCTCCCTCTACTAATTTGATCGATTGATAATGAGTGATACTTCTAACTTGAAGTCTCAAGGATTAATCCGCAGTTATGTGTGTGTGATGCTAAGGTCTCAATCATGATTGTGTTGGCAATTAGAGCAGACTCTTATCTTAGTGGTAAGAGGCGTCAATTCTCACCCGCGTGTTTAGAATTCAAATCCTAGGCATGTCAACTTCCCTCTCACCGGAGGCTCCTTTATGCACTTGAGGGCTCTCTTACCTCACGTGAGAGCATTCCCTCTGATGTGGGTTCAATGGGTCCCAGCCCTATAGCTGGGTTAAAACAAGGTGTGTTGACAATCCTTTGGTTCACTTGATTTCACATGATTACCAAATTCAATTCCTACGTATTTTAGTGGAAATAAATAGTCCCTTAAAGTCATTAATTCCAAGGCTAAGGATGTGAGACATCCTGACTTTCGTAGACCTATAATATATGATTAAGGCCTTCATCCTTGTAATCCCTTGATTGACATCATGTCAGGTGAGCCCCATAAGTTGTCCAAGAGCACAAAACACCCATCTATATTATTATGAGTGCACGCCATCGAACTTTCCTTGAGTTCGATATTGATTCTCTATATTTGTATATTCTAAAACATAAAAGAAAAAAAAAGAGTTACACACAATTCTGGGACACCATGTCTCAAACTTATAATCCATCACTCACTGCATATTATTCTCCACATGCCTTATTCTGTAGAACTTACTCATGAATGGTGTGGATTGTGGGGACGGTCAAAATCCAATCCTTTGTGAACTAACAAGAGTCGTGATAAGGTAGGATTTTCGGATCCCCTCTAATACCGTAACGAAAGTAAAATTCTGTGGATTTTCTCCTTTTTTGTTCCTACATATAAAGCGATGTCATGTAAATTCCTCCCCTTTTTGCGGTGAATCCAGCTGCACAAACGCCCCCCTAATAAACGTGGGCAGGTTAAGAGGGTCACTTGTTGGGCCCCACCATATTTGGATTATCCTAGAGTAAATATAAACGGAGGTCAATTATCATTAAACATGGAGGCTTTTCTTTTTGAAGGATAAACTAAACAACTTGATGGACTTTTGGTCCAGCATAAAAAAAAAAAGAAACAAAAGAAGAAGAAGAAGAAGATTTGTGTGAAGCCTGTGATGTGAATACATGAAGCTAGAGAAAATTCAACAATGTTGGATGATTCATTTGTACAAAATTTAATACTATTAGGTTTTCGGTGGTGATGTTTGACAACTGGTGACTTTATCCCATTACGAAGCATTCTCCGTACATACATGTAGATATTAAAATGGACATGAGAGCCACACCACTAGTCCTCTTAGATAATTATATACTCAAGTATCACTTTCCAATAAACATACTTTCGATGGCAAGATGGGTGTTTTCTTCCACAATTTGAGTATTTCTTTTATTAAAGAAACGAATTAGTTTATCTTTACGAGCAGGTTCGGTTGCAAGCATTTGTAGATACTTATATTTTATGTAATTGTCCTT
Source organism: Persea americana (assembly GCA_029852735.1). Taxonomy (NCBI): domain Eukaryota; kingdom Viridiplantae; phylum Streptophyta; class Magnoliopsida; order Laurales; family Lauraceae; genus Persea; species Persea americana. The sequence goes on from CM056817.1 coordinate 39,688,124, forward strand.
AATTAAAGAAGGCATTGAGATTCGAGGAAGACAACAGTGGCCTGTGGGCTTATTTGTTTGTAGGATATGCGGATTCATAGATCCTCAACTACCATAGCATTTTCAAATGTGACGGGATTCTTCCAAAACAAATGCCATAAATGTTTCCATCTGCTACCTTGACTATTAAGTAGAGACTGGTTTTCAACTAGTTAGAAAGACTTAAGGATTATTTGTTAGTATTAAAATACATAGCAATTGAATACGTTGGACTTATGCCATGAGTAGTTAAAAATGAAGACTATTTGTAATATTACAAAAGCGAGCATCAATTAACCTTTTCCTCCGTTGAAATAGAATGGAGATATACATATGATGTTCAATTTTGAAAATTCACATTTTATCTTCATTTTTGACAACTTATGGCATTAGTCCCGTGGACTCAATTTTTATGTATTTTAATGAAAATATAAAGGCCTGATGTTTATTGTCATTCACAACAAAATTAGTAAAATAATTTCAATTAATTAAAAAAATCCACCCTGATTTCCTGTCTAGATAGTTGACTAAGAATTTAAAACTGAAAGTGATGTTTATTTGCTAAAATCTGAATGTAGATTGACTAATAGTAGTTGTAAAAGATAACAACGGGTGGTTATTTGTTAAATTCTTTACAAAATCGAATATGAAAATTGCTTTGAATAGGAGTTATATCTGTGGCAGACACAGGATGTTCGCTTGTGGGATGCAGCCCAAATAGGTAATTGGGTTTTGGGAACTAACCCAAGACTTTAATGTGCGGTTTTAGGAGCAGCTGCAGAATTTTTATGTGAATTTTTGAAGCACATCCAGGATATTTATTATGCTTTTAGAAGCAGACCAAAGTTTAAAGGATGCAACCGCCCCCACATGGATGTACTTGGGCCCGCCCTCGGGATTTATGATAGGTCCATCGGATAATTGGTACAACGAATCTTAGTCAGATATAATATGCGAGTGTGACTTGAAGTACATTTTTTTTACCCTTTGGCCCCAACTAAGCCAGAATCTGTAGGTTCTGTTCACTCTTTAAAATGTATGGTATATCTACTTTATGACTGAGTCATAAGATTTATGGCTACGTGACTAACATACATAAGTACACCCAATAGGCAAGGGTGCTCAAGACCAGATTGAACTGGGTACAGCCAGAGCCCACCCACTTTGGGTTGGATATGGGCTCTTGATCTGGGAGGCTGTTTGCAAGGTTAGTTTTCGGCATAATTATTTATTGGCCCAGGCCACCATATATATGCTTAAGGGCATGATTCGACCAAAAATATTTAACACATAAAGGGCATGAGCTTATTCTGTGATTATGCTGAGCATGACCTACATTCCTGCTGCCTGGTTATGGGGGTTGGAAGTTAGACCCAATAAAAAAAATGGGCTAAGCCTGAACAAAACCCATCATTGACCATGAACACCCCTTCAACATGAGAGGAACGAAGGGTTCAACTTCATCTCCTTCAGGTCAATAAAGTTCTAACCTTTCATACGGTGTGGGCTTCCTCTTTCCACCTGTGTGGGCCACGTTGGGTCCCAGCACTATAAACTAGAGTAACGGAAAAAATATTATAAAAAAAAAAAGTTGAGACCTAGTGTCCTTAAATTATTGTGGTTTTTGGCGCCACCACGTCATTAGTTTATAATACTTGCAAAATTCAACATCTTCAAAACATGGATGTTTTTTATTTTTTATTTTTAACTTAGTTTGAGGGAGGGGGCGCTCAAGATAGACTACAGGAGAGAAACATAATTTATAAAGTCAATATAGTTAGGACAAAGTTTTAATGATAACGAGATAAATGAAATTTTAGATATTAGAGAACACCTTCTGAATTAGAAAGAGATTGAGAATAATGAGCATCCCATTATGTAAATAAGAAGACACGACAAAGATGTTTCTTCTGTTGGTATTGTTAAAATCCTATTCTTAGAGCTATCATGAGCACATCGGATACTAAAAGTTGTTGGCCTGATCATCTTCTAGGCACCTTCCCCATTATAGCAAGGATGACAGCTTCTCATTTTTCTGCTTGCAAGGGCTAATATCAATTTAAAGGAAAAATTGGAACGTTATCAATTTACCCACATAAAATTTGTGACATTCAGATTTCTTTTGCTCAACTTCAATTTTCTAATTCAGCAAATGTTTTTTACTGATAGATCTCAAAATGTGGATTTTGTGTTAGGACCTTGTATTCTTATAAATCTATCAATTCATGAATGGAGAATTCCAGTGTCACAAATATGAATGATTTCTTGAAAATAATCTCCTCACAATATAATGATATTTTCCCATATATAGTGAAAATTAAAAGTTTGTTCTGAAAAAAAAAGCAAGATAATTATGAAAAAATCATCACAAATTAGGAAATTGTGTGAAAAGAAATCTTTAACAGTAACTCTATTTATTCTTAATAATTAGCATTCGTATAACTTGAAAGAACATATTTTTGCAACACTTTCTAGATAATAGCACAAGAAAACCCCCAAAATTGAAAAACATTTTCCAGGAGGTAGTTTTTCTCCCAAGAACAACATTTGCAACAATGGGTGGTGGTCCAGAGTTCATTTGGACTTGGTTTATCCTTATAATTAAAATCATCAAAGATATTGCTGTAGAGCCCTTCTTTAAGTCAACATAAACTCTTCCTTCTACACAAAACATTTGAAAAAAAAAAGAAAAAAAAAAAAAACAAAACACTAAAGTTTTCCACCGCCCTTAAATTTTAAATGGCACAAATGGTCTGTCAAGTGTCAACACCACCAGATAAAATTTTATGTAAAAAAACCACCACCAGATAAAGGTGGAATAAAGATCACTTTCAATCCTCTCTTTGATGTGAATTATATATGGGCCAGTCTCAATCCCAAAGAGGTGGTTGTGATATCTAGAACTCTCAACCATTCAGTTTTGTGGGCCATAAATGGTTGATGCTCTAATTTTCACTCACAGGATAATCCTGCTCATCATAATAAACACTAATCAATGACCAAGTTCATTTAGTGGAGGAGAATTTGAGGTGCAGCTTATTCCACGATGGTACTTGCAACATGAGCTAATCAGACCATTCAAAAATTGAGGCCCTCCTGTATTTTTCTACTATCTTTAAATTGGCTTGTACAATGACTAATTAAGGCTGTTGGCCTATTTGGAGCTAGTGAAAAGCTGAGCTAGGTCTGCATTATTGAATTAGCCTATCCAATTTACAATGGTTTTGAAAAACAGGCAAGGGCTTTTAATGGTTTTGAGTTTGCTCAACTAAATACTAATTGCAATAATTAAGCAAGGGAAGCCTATTTAGATTTCATGTAAATTATTCAAGACTTTCAACTTGCAAAAACAGGGGGTTGTCTGCTAAAAGACGTTGGCTGTTCGGTACCTTACTTCTCACCTAACTGCCCAAGGCTTATCGTTTTGCTGGAGTAGGCTTCTCTTCCCATGATTGGGACTTTCTTGTTGTAGTTACAGGCTTCTCTTCCCATGGTTGGGACTTCTCATTTGTCTCTACACATTTGGTAGGGTTAAAAAAGAGCCTTTTCAACTTTTACATAATAATGTGAACTTAACTTGTTGCATGTAATGTTGCAAATCTTGGGTGAATGTTGTCACTTGAAAGAGTCACTCATCATTTAAACTCTCTTAATAACTAAAAAACATATTAGATATTTATAAAGTTATAAATATATATATGTTAATTCACATGTATTCATAATAATTTATCCAAAATAAAGAAATTTACATTTTAAAAAAATACGAAGACAAAATGAAATAAAAAGAAAAGAAAAAGAAAAAAGAACTATGCTTAGAACACCTTTTTCATATATGCTAGGTCTCCCACAGATTGAAGTCGGTGTTCATCTAAAATGAGGTGACTTGGCAGAGTTAAGAGTCAACTCGATAACTTTTCCAACCCTAGTTGCATGTTGCATGAAAGAGATGTAGGGTGGGGTGGATTAGAAGTGCATACAATGTTATTAGCATCCCATAATCCTGATCATTATTTAAGGGTCCAGCACCAGATGATTGTTGATCTTTGGTTCTCCTTTTTAATATGTGTTAAGACCTTGTGATATCATCCTATTCTTGTGACCTACCTCAGTCGAAGTGGGTCTCGCAGAAGGGCTTGTGATCTCAAAACTTAAGGTAGATTTTGTACCCAAGTTTCTCTCTTTGATGTTCATCAAATTAACAGAAAATTTTGAAGCTTGCTCAAAATTGAAATGACCTTAAAAAGCCAACACACTCATGGTTGAATGGTGTTCGCACCTCAGTCTCACACCCATAGCAAGGGATTTATCCCTGAGATTTCATGTTAGTAGTACAACTTTTGGCTTGTAGGTCAGCCTAGCAAAATCATGAAAAAAAAAAAGAGCTCAAAGAAGCAAGTCTCGACAAACCAACTTGGTGATTTTAAGATAATAAAATCTAAAATAGAAAATTTCAATTCCTATTTTTATATGCTTACCCTTATTATATGGATTTTTTTCCTCAAACGAGGGCTACTTGGTAAGACTTTATATGGGCATTTTCTTTTGGGGCTTTCCTATGATCAATCTTATGATTTACGTCTTCTTAGTCACTATTCTCATGAACTTACATTATTTCTTCTTCTAAATGCTTTTTCCCCCTGATTGGGAGGACCCGAACTGATGCATCCTCACCCTCAAAGTGAAGCGATTGTTGTCCCTAATCAAATAAGCTACAACAGGACAAAGGGCACTTATTTGGCTCATATACTATAAATTAAATTCTTATAAATTTGTTTTACCATTTTTTCTTCATGATTATCAATAAATTTTGCTGAAGAGAATGAAAAGGTACAATCAGCATGCCATCTAATAAGCAAAGACAATAAAAAGGTAGCGTTTTAAAAGCCATATGCCCACACTTACACCCAAAACAAATTACCCAATTAGGAGCTACCATTTAAACTGTCCTATCAACTCCTTGTTTGGCACAAAAAGGAAAATGGCCGAATAATGCTTATGATAGCACGCCACTTGGAGCGAAGAAGATATAGCTTTGATCTCGTTAAGATAGAAGTGAAATATCCACATACCCCTGTCACTAGACATCCAATGAAAATAATTAGAAGAGTCACTATATCAAACGTTTGACAATAGTGAGGAATTTGTATATTTGAGGATTCCCCACTGCTCTTGGTATGATGCTTTCTTCACTGAGATTTATATAGTTGCGGGTTCCTTGAGTCACACTTCTTAACAGGCAAGGGATCCATAAATTGAATGATTTTTTAACCTTCCTCTTGCCACTGAGGATTTCCACATCTAAGGGAAGGTTGGACTTGAGAATCCTAAAAATGAGGATTTTGGATGGCCCAAATCTTCAGGGTCTTATAATTTCTAAACTTGGGTTCTTTTACAACTTTGTGGATGCTAGAAATCTTTTTTCCTAAGGTTACATTTGTCTATCAAATCCTTAAAATTTTCTCATTAATTTTCCACACTAGTGTGTAAAACCTTTGTTTGGCAATTGCAAATCTTTTAGTACCTGTGCAGTTGAAGTCCAACCCCCTCACATAGGATTTGAAAATCTTCATTTTTTTTATAATGAATTTACGCATCGAAACCAATTGTTCTCATCTGTATGCATCAATACACACTGATATTAAATTACTTCAACATTCTTAGAAAACATGAACAAGACTTACAGCTACATATGAAGAACTCCTCTTGTGTGGGCCATCTGGTGTTTCATCACCCTTACAATTGTTGTGCCACTGATCTTTTAAGTTTTGAAATTCATTCCTCTAATTACCATATTAAGTTTGATATCTCGCGCATGGACTTGTTAGGTCTTAGTCATGTGACCTTTTTTATTTTTTTTATATCCAAATGGACCCCACTTGATGGTTGGCAACATGAAATAAGAATCGATTCTTAAGTGAAATTACATGAAATGATCTTGCCATTTTTATTCCTAAAATTAGATTGTTCCTCCACTAACTGACACCCATAAGATCAAGAATCAATGACAATGTGGAAACACCCAATGTTGGGTGATGTCAGAATCAAACCATGCTATTGAGATTGAATTAATGAGATAGAAACAGTCCTTGGTTGGTTCTTAGTACTTGGAGCAATATGCCATTTCTTATTGTTACAAAATTGTCATCCAAAGAAAATGAAAAGTTGTTTTCAGTTGGAAAATTCCTTAATTTTGCATGTAATTTGAAAATTGTGATGGAATATAAATTATATCTTAAAAAATTAAAAACTAAATAATATAAAGTAATATTAACATATTTTATATAAAATTTATGTCATTCATTTCCAAATTTAAATGTATTGATATTTTGGTAGCAATATGAAATATAATGTTATAAAACAAACTGAACCATGTAAGTTTTGTAGAAAAAAGAAATATCATGATACCTAAAGCCCGTTTGTCTATATGGAATTGACTACATACATATTGGCTGCACCAAATAATTAATAAAGATGTGAGGCATGCCTGAGGTGGGATAATGAGATATAGATGGATTCTTAACTTTTCTGCCATTTGAATTACTATGATTATGACTGCGTATTCATATCCTGCATCCCTTTTTAATGAATCTTTACTAAATCTATTTCTTATTATTATGAAAAAGACTATTTAGTGCTCACTTTTAGATATTCACTTTTATTTTTTCATTTTTGACCACTTAGAAACACGTCATAGAATTTGTACCTTTTAACAATTTACTAGATTACTAAAAGTAATACAAAGCCGCAATTTTTCAGATAAGAGGTAATATCAAAAGTGCACATCTTCAAGATCTTCTATTTTTTTTAAATAAATAATAAAGCTACATCAATCCTCTATTAAAAGACAAAAGACCACTTACTTTTTACAGAAAAACTAAAAAACATTCATACTAATCCACTAAAGATAAAATACCGTCGTAATCTCTTTATATTTTATTCTCTCTTGATTTGATGTTTTACATTACTTTTACTTTAACAGTAAATTGACAAACAGTTAAGAATTCAATAAAAAAAAAAACACCAAACAAACAAACAAACAAAGGACCTGAGTACTATGTGCGATGTCTGAAATGAAGTAATAATATTGCAACTTTCAACTACAAAAACCAAGAGGGGTAGCAAAATTGGTGAGGACTATAGCATGTGATCCGAAAGTTATGGTTTCAAACTAGCGCAAAAGCCAACTTGCCAGGTGCATGAGGGGAGGCAGGGACTTTACGTGCTCAGGTGGTTTAGTCGATTCTCGAAGATGCCGGACACCATCATCACCATAAAAATAAATAAAAATCTTTTATCTCATAAAATATTTTTTCGATAATATTGCTCTATTTCCAAAATAAAATAAAATAAAAATTCACATTATATCAAACCCAAGAAAACCCACACAATTATTTTTAATGACATCGCATAATTCCCAAACTAATCAAGAACAATTTCTAAATAATCCAGGCCAACTAAACCCTCTTATTACCTCCCCATTCTTGCTTCGCAGAATTCCCAAACTAATGAAGAACAATTTCTAAATAATCCAGGCCGACTAAACCCTCTTATTACCTCCCCATTCTTGCTTCCCTGTGACGATTATTCTGTGACAATCATGTTTGCAGGCAGGCAGGCACGCGAGGAGGAGCCGTCGAACCGAGTCCAAGTACGTCCAAACGCGCCAAGCACAATAACAATCACAATCAAAATCGCAACCGGGCAAACGTGTCATAAAAGGAAACCATTGGGGGCAGAATCGTCATATTATAAAAAAAGCGTCGAGCCGAGGCGTCCTTTTTGTCGTGGAGCGCTTTGGCGTCGGCCGCACGCAGGAAGCTTTTGTCTCCTTCCCCCTCCAAATTTCCCATTCTCCCCAAAATACCCCTCACTGACCCCACGCGTGGGCCCCACGCCCCCCCAAGTTTTTATTTCGGCCGACCCCCGTTGTCGTCTCTCTCATCTCTTCACACACACACATGCACAAAAAAAAACCCTTTCGTCTTGGCCTTTGACTCACTCACCCTCTCCTTCTCCAAGCTCTTCGTTTTCTGCTCACGCCAAGCTCTTCTCCTCTCCGAGCTCCTTCTCTGTATTGAAAGAGATTGGATTTTGAGGGGGATTTGCTTCTTTGGATGAGGCTTGGGTCAGGGTTTATGTTGGTTTTTGTTGGATGATGAAGAAAGGAAGGAGCTTTTGCGAGAGGAATCTGTGCTTGTCAGGGCTTTTTGGGTCTTTTTGTTCTGGGGTTTGTTGTTGAAATCACTATTTTTCATGGCGGGGAGTAACGAGGTTAACGTCAATGAATCCAGGGTATTTGATTTTGATTTTTTTTTTCTTCTTCCGTTTGTTGTTTCTTTTGTGTGTGGATTGATTGGACTGGTTTGTGTTTTTGTTTGGAGAAGAGGGGAAGGAAATGGAGTTTTATTGGAGGAAGTACGATTTGGGTTTTGTTTTTGGAGAGATTTCTTTCAAAATCTCGACTGGTGGAAGCTCGGGTTCTGGTTGGAACGTTGGCTTTTCGGGATTTGGGTTGATCTTTTGTTCTGAAATTGGAAGTTTTACTCCATTTTTTTGTCCTTTTAGCATTTTTGCCTTTAGCATCGTTTTTGGAGTGGGAAATTCGATTTCCGTTGTATGGTTAGAGGAAATAGGAATCATTACATCTGAAAAATGGAAACCCATAAAAGAAGGAATTCAGAAGTTTTTGTTAAATATTATAACTTGTTGGGAAGCGATTTTTGATCTAATTCGGTTCAATAGTTTGATGGTTTGAGTTGATGAGATTGTTGTGATTCAGAGACTTGTAAAGATTGTATTGTTGAGGGATATTACAGCTTGTGTATTGAAGCTATATGTTTCTTTTTTCTGTTTGGTTTCAATTTTGATTCATTCTGTAAAATCTTTGAAATTTATGTTGTTTAGAGAAGAAGCACTTGGATTGGCAGAGAGTAATTGTTTGGTTTTTTGATGGCATGCTGTTTTTGATTTGTAGATGGTGGTCCCCCTTAATACATGGGTTCTCATCTCCCATTTCAAGGTTGCATATAATCTCCTACGGCGGCCGGATGGCACATTCAATCGCCACTTAGCTGAATTCTTGGACCGGAAGGTCCCTTCCAACGCCACCCCTGTTGATGGGGTCTTCTCCATTGACATCATCATCGACCGTTCCACCGGACTTTTAATCCGGACATATCGTCCAGCCCCCGATGCCGGAACGGGCGTCCCCGATGTCGAACAGGCTCCAAGCCCCACAGTTGCCCCTGTCATAATCTTCTTCCATGGAGGAAGCTTCGCACACTCATCTGCCAACAGCGCCATCTATGACAACCTTTGCCGTCGATTTGTCTCCCTTTGCAATGCAATTGTGGTCTCTGTCAATTACCGCCGGTCGCCTGAGAACCGGTATCCGTGTGCCTATGAAGATGGATGGGCTGCTCTGAAATGGGTGAATTCGCAGGCGTGGCTGCGGAGTGGGAGAGACTCCAAGGTGCATGTGTTCTTGGCTGGTGACAGTTCTGGGGGGAACATTGTTCACCATGTTGCGATGAAGGCTATGGAATCAGACATCAAAATTTTGGGTAACATTCTCCTCACCCCTATGTTTGGTGGCCAGGAGAGAACAGAGTCGGAGAGACGCTTGGATGGGAAATACTTTGTGACAATTCAGGATAGGGATTGGTATTGGAAGGCATTTCTACCTGAAGGAGCAGATAGAGACCATCTTGCGTGTAGCCCATTTGGTCCCAATGGTGTAAATCTTGAAGGCCTTTCATTTCCCAAAAGCCTTGTTGTTGTTGCAGGTCTTGATCTTATCCACGACTGGCAATTGGCTTATGTGGAAGGGCTCAAAAAGGCTGGCCAAGATGTGAAGCTCATTTATCTTGAACAGTCCACTATCGGTTTCTACTTGTTACCGAATACCGACCATTACTATAGCGTTATGGAGGAGATTAAGAGCTTTGTGAGTTCCAGCTGTTAATAGACTTACCTACATACATAACAGAAGTTTTAACATATTACTCGGGGTTATTTTTTTCCCTTTTTTGTTGGTGAAGGTGTGCAGTGTATAAGAAGTGTACTACTTACTGTGTTGTTGATTGCGGTTTATGCACCTTGAGGACTGGTTCTTGTTGTCCTTTTGGCTGTTCAGGTGCAGAGTAAGTGTTGTTATCGGACATGGCCTGGTGTTAACGGCATCAATTGGATCAGAATTCATCAATACAATACATATTTGATGTGGGTGTGAATGCCCAAATTCGTGTAACTTTGTTTGCTGAAGCCATTTCTGATGGGCATGAGATTGTGCCTGGTTTGACTTTATGCATATGATGATGGATATATATGGTTGGAGGCTTGGAGCCATCAAAGTTTACCCTTCATAGCTTCTGCAGCAGAGATTGGGGAGATAGAGGGGTTAATTTTTGGTGGGGAATCTATCAGCATCTGGCTAATGTTCAAGAGCTAATTTCTAAACATGGGAAACATTCATGTCATTGTGAACTTCATGTTATACTTGTTTTTAGAATTGGTATAGAGATGATGTTTGCTTATTGTTGACGTGATCCTCATTTGCTAATGGCTTTGTAATGTACATTTTCTAAAATTCTCTCTTGTTATGGTGGTTCATTCATAAACTGTTTCTTCCTTTGTAAACTTTTGTTGGTTTTTTTTTTGGTAAAACTTTGTAAGCTTTTGTTAGAATACAATTGAGAAGCCTTAGTAATGGTTAGCTGCAAATGCTATGGGGGGATTTATCGAACTTCTGTATCTGTTATCTGTCACATGATTTCTGTTCAAAATTGCAACTCCTGATCAATGATGAGCCTCATTGATCAGGTTGAACGCTAATATCCATTCTAGCATCCTTGTCATATTCCTGGTTTATAACTGACAATACAGTTACTTTATCTGGGTGAGGATATTACTATTTTAGGAATGGGGATTCTCATGTTTCAATTTATTGGGTCAGAGGATACAGAAGTGTTGAGAGGAGGCCTATAATGCTCTGATTCATGGTCTGATGTCTTAGGGACCGTGGGCTATTTTATTTTCCAGGTCGTTAAAACCCCCATAGCATTTAAATGCATTTTACAGCTCTACTAAGTCCTGCATCATCAGTAACTTTTCGCCACATATGTTTCTAAGTATCCCGGTCATGCCCAATTCATTGGCAAGATCAGGTGCTCTGTATTTGATGTGTGCAATGAACTCAGATTGCAACGGCTGAATTGTTTTGTAGGGGTTCCTGATGATGGTGGCATCCTCAAGGAGGATGTCTGGGACTTCAAAGTTGGGATAGTATTTGTTAATCAGATAGCTTCTGTTAGGAATTTCAATGGTAGGCCTGTTATCAAATAGACAAATGGCCGAGACACTCTAGTTGAGAAAAAAACCAACCACGGTATGAAAACACTCAGAAAAAAATAGACACTGTGGTTTACCAATGCCTTTAGGGTGAGTCCTGACTCTCCCTAAACAAAGTTGTGAGGTTTCATAAAATATCAAGTCAGTCATCTCTCTCATAGGGACCCATTTGTACTAAGGGGCTGATAAAAATAAAATCTCTCCAAGGGTACTATTATAAGACGCCGATTGCAGGGGCCCCCATTTTTATATTCTCTACCCTGTGAGAGTCCTTTGGTGTGTGCCCTCTTAACTCTCGATGTCAGAGTTGCGCTAGTTTGACAGTTGGCTATAAAAACTTCACATTATAATTTTAGTTTTGCTTGGAGCACAAGACCATTTAGCCAACCCCAGTTGGATGAGTTAAAGGCTAAAATGATATGCTCTAATCTTCTGGCAGCTGTAGGAGATTCAAGATGATTTTTGAACCAATTTGATCCTTATTGACAATCCTTGCATAGCAGGTTTATTTTTTTATTATTATTGTACTTAATTTTCTCTCTTTGTTTAGCAAGCATTGTACAGTTTCAAACATGAGCAATTTTCTATGTTTCTCCTCATGTAGTTGGATGAATTATAGGGACCACCTAAGCAATCCATAACCTTTGGCTGTTTGGATTGCTTTAATTGTAGTATTAAATACATATCACAGCTAAGCTAAGACAATGACCTGGGGACTTGTTTCATTGACTTTTTTGGCCTGACTCAGAAGATGATTAGCATCATATGAAGCCACAAAACTTTGGTTTACTGTTTTAATATAAAGGCTTCTTGTCTCTCAATGTCAGGCCTGTAATGTCGTTTCCTAGTTAGCTGATTAGGCTGGGAACATATTCCCCTAATACGACATGCACTTGTCTCTTGTTATGGGCCTTGTTTTTCAATTCAACACTGGCATTTGATTTGATTATACCAAGTACTAATCTATAGCTTAGTTTAACACCTTTGGAAACTTTTTTTAGCTTGGAAGGTCATCCAACCCAAGAACTCGGGTGAGTTTGGCCAAGTACCTGGTTTGCCAGACTCGTTTGAATAACCCAACTCGGAGCCATCAACTATGGTTCGATTGAACTGGAAGGTGCTCATTGATTGGACAATCGGAATCGTTCGATTGCACAACCATCCATTTCTGAGCAATGGATTGTCTGTATTGGACCCACCAATGATTTTGATGGTAATCTCACAGCATCTGATTGATCAACACCGTTCTCTGACGAATGTGGGTTATTTTCCTCTTTAGCTTCCTTTTCAAGTCCACCTGTCACCATCTGATCCGACGGTCAGGATCTTCCAATCATGTGGGAGGGAAGTGCATGAGTATGATCAAATCTGATCCCTAAATTAATTGTATCACATGACCAGTAATTCATCCTTTCCAGTGCAATTTGTACAATGAGCATGTGAGATTGATGACCCAAAGTCCAAATAATATTCTCATGTTCAGTGTTCAGAAGAAGAAGATCCAACTGATCTGATATGATATGAGACCCCAGTTGAAGGAGGAGGGGCAGTAAAATTGAACAGAATGGAAGATCTGTCCCTACTGTCTGAGAGGCATCTGAAGGTGCATGTAAGCTGAGCTCCTGCTGCTGGTGTGGGCCTGGGGGGGATCCTCAGACTCTTCTCTGGGGCTCTCTGCCTTTGACCGCGTGGTCTGGTCTAAAACCAGTGGCTCAGGTATGGTCTCCCATTATCTACTGCATCGGTATTTACGCTTCTGCCACTTTTTTGTCCTCTGGCTTTTCTTGCGAAGGAACAGTGCTAGGAAACTTTTAGCATGAAAAAATTTATCAACTCTACTGAAGGGGTTCCATTCTGCCAAAATAAAATTCCACTATATGGGGGTCTAACCCATTTTATTAGGCCCACTTCAGCTAATAAAATGTATGAATTAGGAGGGTAATGAGTCGAGTTTAAATAGGACTTATTGCGACCCGCTCCTATTAGGGGTGAGTTTGATAGTGGGTGGCCAGATTCGGCTCGAGTATTAGTTTCAGTATTCTGATGCACATCTCAAAGTTATGGATGGCTATGAGACTACTAAAATTGGGGTTCCTAGGTTAGGATAATTTGAAGGAGCAGTTATCCTAACCATATCCATCTCCAATATTCTTAACCTCAGCTTTTTCATCTCTCTTTCTTATGTCAATTGAGATTATTCTAGGTAGGCCTTAGAAAGAGGGAAGCACAAGTGTAAATCAAATTGGGCTTGTGGAGAATAAAGGTATTGCCTAGTGTCCTATTCTTTGTCCAATTCTCAGCCCAACTGCTCAGAGTTCCGAGTATTCTCCCTTGCATGTATAAGCAGTCCTCTCTATTAAATGTATGGGTAGACCAGGTGATCCTTTCCTCAATGTGTGCTCAGGTTAATTCCGTGTCGGTGGGGTCTCTCATAGGGCCAACCACCCTGACGGGTAGTTTGGTACAGGAAAAAAAATCTTGGGTTTGTGCAAGTTGATCCAAAAGATTATTAACTTTCATTTAATGATCCTGATCATCTTATATGGGGCCCCTAATAGATGGGCCATGTGCGTGAAACTGTTGATAACAGTTGTGTATCTCTAGTTGAGCAATGAGATGTATCATTGCTTTCTCTTTTTCTGATCTATGAATAATCGGTTGGACCTAAATGGCAGTAGCCAAGACTTTTATTTTGTCAAAGTGCAATTAAGACAGTAATGTAGAAAATGATCACATCTAAAGACATTTGGTTTGGAATTAAGCGTACAAGTTCAACCATTGGACCTTTGAGTTACCCAATGACCCAATATAAACAAAATCAGGGCTGGGTCCAGATCCATATCCAATATCCTGACTACCTGATCGGGTGCGAGAGTTAAGTAATAGGATCCAACCTTTTAAATCAAAAGAAGGGATATCAATGGACCCTCATTTACCTGACTATCTGGAGGCGAAGCCCAGAAAAATTGTTGGCCTGGCCCATCATTTTGACCCTGTTGGTGCTTGAGTCTATTTCAAGTCTGCATTTCATCTGACACAAATCCAATTCATTTGCATCTCGAATTTGATAAAGTAAGAAATCTTCATTCAAGAATGGCAAAGAAAATTACTTGAACAAGGACAAAGGGGCGGCGATGGGTCGACTCGAACCCAACAAATCCAGTATGGTTGAACCCTACCTGAAAACAATAAGAAAGTTCATCCTGAATGGTGGATATCGGGTTGGGTTTGGATTGGAGTGCGCGGGTGAGGTCAGAAATTGCCTCATCTAATAGAATGACAACCTTTTCCATCCCAAATCTCATTGCGTCCAAGAAGTTGCCTTCTTGTAGGGATGTAACAGGTCAGACCCTTGGGATCTAAATCCAAATCCTAGTCCAAATCCTGAGTCCTGGATCTGTTTCAGAACCTAATCATCCAGGCCAGAGGTTGAAAATAAATTTCATGGGTATCTGTTTCAGGCTTAAACGAGCCTGCTTGGCCCAGTCCCTGCTAGGTTACAGTCCACAAGATGAGATAAGGAGCTTGTAAAAAGATGCATGCGGACGTGGACTCTCTGAATTTCTCTGGGTCCCGCTGTGAATCTCATCCAAACAGTTAGCAGAGAGCTGGTGAAACAAAAGAAACAAAAAATGAAACACAAAAGAGGACGATCTGCAAGACTACACGCTGGCAGGTTCTGCCTCTCTCTTTTGCTCCTCCAGCTCTGCTACTGCTGCTGCTGCTGCTTTCTCTTCTCTTTCATTTTTTTCCCCATTAGATTTGCTGCTGCTCTCTTCCTCTCTTTTCTCTTTCTTTTACTGTCCTGAAACTCACTAGTTCTCTGTTCTAGAATTTATGACATGTTCTTCCTATAATTCTTACATTATGATATTTTGTTGGTTTTTTATCCACTTACTTGTTGGAGTCCTTTTTCGTTATGTTTCATGACCATTAGATCATTTTTAGCTGGTTATTCAGATTTTTTTTTTCTTTTTGATGCTGGTGATGAAAGGCTTTGTTTGAGGTTTTGATTCTTTTTCATGTTCTCTAGTCGATCATTTCTAGTTGTTATTTGTACTCTTATGTTGACTAGTGCTTGCATCAACTGCACGAGAACATGCTGTTTTGGCAACAGGCAACCTATCATATTTCTTCCTGATCGTGGTTGGTGGCCACTTATAGTAAACATCTTTGGACTGGGTGGTGTCAAGGCTGGTTTATCATTTCGGTTAGCTTTGGTGAATTTTTGGTTGTTGTATGAGTATTGGATATGCATGATTAAGGGCTGCTTTTTAGGTGTAGTTATTCAGACTCAGCTGAGCGGCTGATTTGGGCTGGAACAACAACTTGTAAAGTTTTGTTTTGGGTTTTAACGTGTAGGGTATGGTTTAAGGTTAGTGAATATGCTGGATTGAGGCTGGTAATAGGGATTGATTAGGGGCTGCTATTGCCTATGGGTGCTGATTCAGAACGAATTTTGGGAGTTAGATTTCACCAAGGGTCTGCTTTAAACCCCTACATATTACTTTGGTTATAACACCTCAATGGAAGATACCTAAGATAAAGTTCTGCAGTGTATGTTGTTTGTAGATGATATGTTATATTTATCAAATATAAAAAAGCATAAATCGAAAGTTTGAACTTCATACTATAAAGAAATGCAATCAAGTCAAATGGGCTGAGAATTAATAGATAAAAGACAGATTATACTAAGGTGCAAGTTTAAGGGACTTGAGAGTAGTAAAAATTTGATGCTCAAAATGAAAATAGCATGGTACTATAATGTTTTCAAAAAGTAGGAGCAATTTTAGAGCAGAATAGAGGACTTCAGCTTGATATAATAAATAGTATAAGCATAGGATGGGCGGGTGAAGACTAGAGTGTCATTTGATAGTAGAGTGTCACTTCATTTAGAGGGTTATTTTCAGAAGATGACTATTAGACCTGCTTTGTCATGTGGAGCTGAAAATTGTACGTGCAAAGAAGAAACACCTTTTGGATGAGATGCACATCCCAAGTTGGATATGTTAAGTACTTAAAAAGATAGAATTAGGGATAGGTAGTAAGGTAGATCTATAATCAAGTGCCAAGAATTCCACTCGACATGTGGTTTGGACAAATGCAAAGGTTCAGAACCACCTTTACACGAGCAACACTGGGTTCGGAGTCCTAAAACAAAAGAGTCATAGATGCAATGGTGAGGAGATCTATTTTCTTAAAATAAAGAGTTGCACAGCGAGCATGACTTTGAATAGGGTTTTAAATGAAAGAACAATGAAAGAAAGAATGGGAATCATGGACCTTATATTGATGGGATAAGGTTACGATGACGATGACATCAATGATGCATTATTCGTATAGGGGTTTTGGATTAAGGATAAAGAATACAAAAATAAGCAAAACCTCCATAGGTAAAGTACATATGAGTGTAATGACGCATGCCCATTGTCCACGTGACATTGCCTGCTTTGATTAATGTGATTTCAACCCAATCTTGCCGTAAAAGGTCTCATGGGAGGTTAAGGCCCGACTACACTCTTATATATACCCAGGATCAGGACTTACGTGTTCCTAATGTGGGACTTAAGTACCACTGCATATCTAGTCCTTTAGAGCTTCCCCTAATAGGCTGTGATCCCTTTAGAAGGGCGTTGGGTCCGGCGAGCATCTGCCTAAAGAGAAAGTGGGGGAAGCTCTAAAGGGCTAGAAATGCAGTAGTACTTGAGCCCCACATCGAAAAGGAAATCCTGGTCCTAGGTATATATAAGTGCGACCCGATCTTAACCCCACATGAAGCCTTGTATAACTGCGCGTGACAAGAGTAGGTTGAGATCACATGAGTCAAAGTATACAGTATACAATATCATAAGGATAGTGGACCCGAGTCGTTTTAATGAGTAATTATGATTAACTTATAGAGATTAAGAAGGAAGCTTTAATAGTTCTTTATTGTGAGTTTGTTTTATAGTATTATAATTATATTTCCCATGAAGGGGACTAGTTTGTGGGCACTGTTTGGAGGGAGGCACATTCGATGTTTGCGCTAGATTGGCATATGTCCTTGTATTTTTTTGTTTTCCTTTGGTGAAGAAAGTTATGTAGACATTATTGAAATATATATATATATATATATAAATGAAAAGGAGTTATTTGTGAAGAAGTTGGCACAATGTTGTGTTTGATTTGTGTTGGACATGGGTATTGACTCATTTTAAATAATATGTCAAGAACTGTACATGCAACTTATGTTAGAAAATGTAGTTTTACTTGTAATTCAAGTGATCCAAATATGATTACTGTGGTCTTCCACATAGCTCTATTTACTTGTAATTGAGTTATGCTAAAGTATTGTAATTTTACCACTGTTTCTCTTATTCAGTATTTACAAATCTTTTTTAAAAGATTCGACAAAAAATGCTTCTATAGAAGGATTCCAACGAACCAAATAACCTGGTGCTTTAAGCTTTATTAATTGAAACAGAGAGTTTGTAAGACATGCCAAATCTCTGGCTAATTCAACCACTTCTAAAGGCTTACCAAAATGTCTAACATTCATGAAATATGCCTGTGATGTAATGCATTTTTTTTTTTCGCTAACGGAGGGTTGGACTAATCCCTCTAAGCCTAGAGAGAAGTCGGGTAAAACCCCTGTGGCCCTCAGATGGTAGCACAAGTGGACTCAATTTTCGATTCCTGAAGAGGGAGGAACCAGAGTCGATGTGATGTGATGTAATACAATTTGACACCACCGGAGATTCGGCAGCAAGTATAAATCTGCCAAGTAAAACTCTGCAACCTATCTCAACAGTGCCTGTAAAAAGCCAATACAGATGAGAGAAGAAAGCACAAAGGCTTCATTTTTCTTTTCAGTCAGAATGCATACATCAATAGTTTTGCATAGAAGTAGAACACCCATATATACAAACCGATTGCAAAACAAACACTAAATCTTAACCCTTGGCTAAAGAAATAGTATTAAATCCTGCCCACCCATTTCTAGAAAGCACATAAAACAAATAGCTGCATATAGTTGCAGATGGCAACTGCTTATCAACTGAAGGTGACGCGCTCAAACATCCACATCTCCTGGTAGTTCTATTTGATGAGCATTATCACCAAGACGCTTTAACACAAAGAATGATCCATCAGCTTGATCACGGAGTTAGCCATGTTTGCCTATTGGAAACCTAAATTGATCCATTCCAAGTCTCCTTCTTTCCATAGATTTATTCGGAATTTCTAACGAATCTCTCAAAATCCATGAAAAACCAATATCTGAAATTTTACCTTTTGAATTGTGAATAGTTTAGATTATAAAGTACGGGCACACAAAAGTCCATAAAATTAGATCCATAGGCCAGGGCTTCTTCACAAATAACTCAAAACTTACGTAGATTGAAGACAATTACCTTCAATATCTTAGAATTTATTAGTTCGAAAAACAAACTAAATAGTTTGGATTACAATTATGAGATTTGAATGGTAAAAAAAAAATAAATGTCTTTAATAGGCCTTAGCCTTATACATGAAAAAAATCATTGTGTGAAACTGTGTTAATAGCACCTTCATTTATTCATCTAATGAAATGAATGAGCACAATCTAATGTCATCATTATTTATAAGTGTGCTTGCTAAATTGGCCCCACAAAGACAATCCATCTTCCTGTGTTTGCCACGTGTACGGTCCTAAACGGTTCATGCCCGCACCACAGATCAGTACGGCCGGTCATTTCCTCCAAAGGCTATCAACATCGAGGCACCTCTCACTCTTCTCTTCGATCAAACCCTAATTTTCCACAACGACATACAGATCGATCGATCGATCGATCGATTTTCTCTCTTTCTGTTTCTTCTTCTCTTTCCATTCCATTACAGAATCATGGCTGCATCAACTACAGCTAGGGTTTCTCTTAGAGCCGCTGCATTGCTGCTTCTTCTGCTGGTGGCTTTCTACGTCGGCCGGCCTCTCTACTGGAAGCTCTCTGCAACCATTCACGACATTCGACACAACAAACAGACCGTCAAACAAGGTCTCTCTCTCTCTCTCTCTAAAAAAAACCTTCTCTTTCTTCTTCTTGTTTCTGATCTTCTTCTTCTTCTTTTTGTTTCTGGTTTAGGGATTTCGCAATTCGTTCTCGATGCTCGGAGATCGGTCGGTTGGATACATGACGAGTCTGACTCGGGACTCGGCGACGATTCCAGCGTTCAAAAGCTCGGTACGGCTGCTCATAGACGGATTCTTCGCGTTCTCGATACGGATCGCAATGGATGGCCGCGATGATCAGGTCTCTTTCTTTCTTCTTATTTGGCAGATGGTAAATAGAAAGATTTGTAGGTACTTTGGAGTAAAACTAGAGTAGATCTGGTTCTTTCTTTCTGGACGTAATGTAATAATGCTGGAAACCTCGATGAGATTGTTTCGAATTGCATTTTGAGAAAATAGGTTCCGTTTGGATGTTCTTCCTAAGTTGTTGCAATTGAATTTTAATCTTTTGTCCAAGAAGTTGCAATTCAGTCTTTTTTTTTCCTCCCTTCTAGTGTTGGTTGGGATTGAGAAGCGATAATTGTATCATTGTGCATTTCATTCTCACACGGATTTGAGGTGATTTGGTGAAGTTTGTGATTTGAGGTGTCTGTATTGATCTTGGATAGAGTAGTTTTGTTGTGTGTATTGATCTTGTGAACTGATTGTTTGCTTTATTGTCAAGAGTCATTAATATCAAGATATGGGCTAAGAGTATGAAAAATTCCCACAAATTAATTGTGTACATGAAGCTAATGACGGAAGTATCTATATATCTAACTTCTAGTTTGTTCTTTGACTTGGAATTGACACTTTTCCTGCTCACCATCATAATAGATGTGTTAAGAGTGATTGCCTTGAAAATGCAAGTTTTTGGGTGAGTAGAAGAAGGAAGAAAACCCTTTATAAAAGTATTTGTTTGACTCTTGGTTTATCAAGAAGACCTATCCAAAGGGGTTACTATCACATAATACTCTCACCCAAACCAAACAATCAACTTTTAAGGAGATTACACCTCTAAGATGTAAGTGTTCTGAAACTATAATTAAATGAAAGATTAGGAAACTTAAGGAGCAAGTGGTGGGTCCATGCACGTATAGCCTACTACATGTGTGTGGTTGTGGGGACAAATCGCATGTGGACTCATTACCTTAGGCTGGAGCAGCCACAGAGTCTTATGAGTTTTACATTGCTTACAGTTATGCTGTCTCTTATGGTTGACAAATTCACAAGCTATTGGATCATTAGAAGCTATATTCCATTGGGCCAATGTTGGTACATGGGATCCACATAGAAGTGGTCATCGTGATCACAAATGTGTATCAGACTGCACATGCATGGCCCCAGCGCTTGCTCTTTAGTATCTTAATGTTTTTATTGTTGTGTTTGGGTCCCATGAATGAGTATCTCTTTGGGGAAGGTCCTTGTGAGGGATTCTGAGTCTAATAAAAATTTCAAGGTTTTTTGTACCTTTCCGTTGAAAATTTGTATCTTGGGGCCTGTCACTTTAGAATATCTAGGAGTATGGAGTAGGAGAGGTCAGTTCCAAACTAGGGGAAGAAACTTAAGTAGTTAAAAAGTTAGATGCATCTATGCCTCCACCATTAGCTTCAGGTATGCAGTTTGTTTTTGTTATCTTTTACACTCTTAGACAAAATCTTAATAATAATCACTGGAATGGGTCCAATCAACAAAAACAATAAAACTAACAGTCAATATTCTCATCACCTGCTGTCATGGCCTCCCATTTATGTGCAAACAACTAAAAGATGGACGTGTAATGAGTGTCTGAAGGTTCCTTACTTTGTTTCTTTTAGACATATAATTTCCATTGGCTTGCTCTTAATGTTTCATACAAAAATGGGAAGGTCTTCAGTTGCAATTCTATCTTCTTCCTTTTATCTCTTGGAGGAATGGAATAAGCTGGGATTGCTATCTCAGAAATTTGTCAGCATCATTGTAGGTATATATATGATTGCTGGTTGTTTCAAAAATATTTTAGCCTCTTGAAGTTGTAGAAATCATTTTTAAACACAAAGTATCAAGTTTCTTGAGCTTTCTAAGTTTTCTTTTTGTATACTAATTTCATTTATAATATCTATAGATGAGAGATGGCGCATTGAAAATGAATTAGAAAGTAGACTTTAGCTAGTGACGATAATATTTAAGCTTTTGGATTTTTTCCTCTATTTTTCTTTCAATCTGCTAGATAGTAATGAAAGAATGCAATTTGGTCTGGTTCTGTTGACACAACTTACGAGTTTCTTTCAAAGAGAACCCTGTTTCAGTCCACACTTCCTATATCCATAGCCCCCACATTATTTTATGCTTTTAGACCTGTCCACTGCCCAAATTCTCTTGATTCTCCCTTCTAAACGGAATCATAACCTCCAGAATTATCCTTTGAATTGCTACTACCCGACACTAGCATGCGCGAGGAATAATTTCTTAAAGTGGGCTTTATGTTAAAAAAAGGGCCAAATCTGTCCCCGGCTGTTGCCCAGCTTTTCATGACGTGTACTGAAGGTGCTGTGTTCGAAGCAACCAAATTAAGTGCAGAGAGCAAATGCTATTAGACTAATTTAATAACAATATTCATGTAACCAGCTCATAATGGTTCAGGAATCATGAGTCATGGCTGGAAAATATAAAGATAGGATTACTAGCTTTTGTGTAAGCTCATGTATGTGGGTGTTGTAGATTGCAGGGTTGCAAGACAATCTTGGTAGCCTTGGTTCTGAATCTCCCATGGCAAAACATATGTACCCTATTTTGTTCTGTATGATGCAAGCAGGGCCAGGCAAATATAGTCAGGTGTTTAAGCATGCGTAGGCCAAAGCCTGGGCTGTTTTAACATTTGAAACAAAAAATTGGTTGTGGACTAGCGTAACTACCAAATAGCACAACCCAAGTGAAGCTCATTCCAGGCTCTATTGAGCCCAGTCTGGCCCAGCTTTACATCCTTATGGATGCAAAATACTCCTTTTTTTTTTTGAACTTATCCATTGTTTAAGTTCTCACAGATCACATGCGCGCTTAACAGAGTCTGAGTATTAAAGAGGCTTGCTTGCTGGGTATTTAAAAAAAAGTATTGAGAACTTAGTCTGACTCCTCCAGTGAGCTTGACTCAAACCATAAAATTGTACAATTGGTTTCCTTAGGTAGAACACTGGGTACTGAACTAACAACTCGGTCTACCACCAGTTTTTACTGGTTTGACCAGCCAAGATTCAGTGAACCCGCCCAAGGCTCATTCGAAAACGGGTCCCTATGTGATAAAAGATGAAAAATTATTCATATTTTCACTTCTATATAAACACAATGTAAATTTCATTGTGTAGATGTATTGATGCTTATTTGTCATATACGAAGTCAAGTAACCATTTAGTAAAAATTAAAGAAAAATAAAGTGATGATAAAGCTGTCATAATCTGAAATGGAAGTCAACTCTTCGTGACTTTCCACTTGGTTGGCTTGAAATTCATCCACCCTCCATCAAAGTGGTTGCGAGTCGATATGGAATTAAGGAGCAAAACCACGAGCGGACATTTGCTATTGGATTCTTTGACTTTTAGGGAAGATGAGAGTGTTGGATGCTCTTACAAGAAAAATGAAGCCATAGTTAATAGTTAGTCAAGACTAGATCTTTATGGTTTCCATTCTTCAACCTCCCCATAAGAAAACCCCAATTGCTTACAAATCATAACTTTCTTTGTTTTCTTTTTTCTTTTTTGGCTAGATTACAAACCATCCTTTAGGGCCTCTTTGGTCGCATTAGAGGGTGAGTACATAGGAATCTTTTTGGTAGAAGAATACATATGAAGTAAATACACAAGACTTAATACCATACGTGGTCAAGGAATGAAGAGCAAGAGTGAATTCCCAAAAATGAGCATTAAATAACCCTTCCTTTACAGAATTAGAATGAAAATACAATGAGAAATGAATATCCACCCGCTACCTTAGTAATTCAATACATATGAAAGTGAAGACTCTGTCTACATCTCTACCTAATATCCTTCACCCTTCACCTCTTTAATAATTCTTTGGTTGAGTTCATTTTCATTATAAATTCCTATGTATTTTAATGCAAACAAACAAGCCCCTAACTAGGGAAGGTGAGCATTGGACAATCTTTGGAGAAAAAAAAATAAAAATGAAGCTATAGTTGGTCAAGAACAGATCTTTATGGCTTCCATTCTCCAACCTTCCAAAATAAAGTATCAATTGCTGACATATACTCCTTCGGGGCCTATTTGTTTACATTGGACTACATACCACAAGTGGTTTAAAATAAAATATAAAGGAGAATTTTAAAAAATAATCAACAAATAACCTTTCTTCAAGGCAAGTTGAAAAAAACAATGAAGCTATAGTCGGTCAAGAACAGATCTTTATGGCTTCCATTCTCCAACCTCTCAAAAAAAAAAAAAAAGTGGTGGAAATAAGTACTCAGCCATCACCCTAATAACTCAATACATAGAAAAGTGAAGATCTTATCTACATCTCCCCTCACATCCTTCACCCCGCGCCACTTTAATAATCCTGTGCTAGAGTTCATTTTACCAAAAATTCCTTCATATTTTAATGCAACTAACAGGCCCTTAATTTTAGCGAAATAGGTTTCAATATCCACTATAAAACAAGAATAAGAAAACTAAAGCAAGACCATTCTCGTTGCGGAAGCCACAAGCTAAAGCAAGACTTGAAAGGAATCCAAGTAAGAGTTCTGCTGGCCAAAGAAATCTGTATCATTTTATACACGGCATGGCATGTAAGGACACAATGTCGGATAGAATAAAAAGACCTGTAAAAAGAAAAGGTGATCATCCAAAACTTATTATCTGATTCTGACCATACAGATTGAAAGGGGTAGTCTGTGTTTGTTGAAAACTACATCTCTGCCCATCAGATGGTGCCTATGATAAAATTGAAGGCCAAGTAAAAAGCCATCAGACTATCAGGAAAGGGGGGCTAACATTCTATGGGTGTGCATCTTGAATGATTCAAAGCAATAAAAACCATCTTTTATTTGGTGAAACCCATGCCAATATCTTTGACAAAAATTATCGACTCATTAAGCACAATGTAATCCATCTTCTTGGCTCTTAAGGCATTGTTAAGGAAATCAATACAAAGTTGGAAAAGTGGAGTCAAAGATCAATACAAGGGCTACTTCTGTAAGCCAGCACAATAAGGTTTAGTAGAGCTAAAAAAAGGTCTCCCACTTGTTTACGACTAAACCCAAACGTATAATTATAAATTGTTAAAACACTTTAAACTTGCAATCTAATGTGTGGATAAATTGATAAAAAGGACTCCAGCAACTTGCAAATTCACAATCTGACAGCCAATAGATAAAAGTGAGCTACTCACTAAGCACATATATCATAATCAGTTCTGTTCTTTTCTTATAAAGAATAAGGTCTCGTCTTGATACAAACTCCTTCACGAGTGACAACCAATATGAAAGGCAAATAAACCAATTTCATTCATTCAGAACATAAAGAAATTTCACTGCTGCGGCTGATCAGCTCAGCAAACAAACCTGTTCAAACTGAAATGCTTTTGTACAACCACCAAATATGATAGGAAGTTCACCAGAGCGCAAACTTTCCCATTTCCAAAAGTGAGCCCATGAATTTTGTAAATCTCCATCTACAACATGTACATGAGAGAGAGGTCACTTGAGCAAAACACAGAAACATGTCTACATGTCAGTTTCCTCTCCTTCGAGTCAAATTTTGTGGGTCATTTCTTGAATCAGTGGCCTTTCAATATTGATAATGACTTCTTTACAATATGAAAGGCAATGCAGCATGCAGAACTTAACCCCAAAAGCTTTTATGCCTAAAAGGGAATCAAAGACCATCTTCCTTTGGACTTATTCCAAAGGAATGTCTCCAAACCTGCTATAGAGCTTCAAAATGTGAAGGGCGAGAAGGTGACCAAACCTAGTTCTTTCTATATAGTTCACATTGCTCACCACCGGTCAACCTGCCAAACAGAGACGATTAGCAACAAAATATTTAAAAGAAACAGCAAATGAAAAGAGGAATTGCATTATTATCAACCCACAGGCAGCATAGGATTACCCAGTGGCAGGGGCCCGTAGTGTTGATCTAATAGCCCCACCATGGAGGGACCATGGACCACAACATCTAGTCTACTAGACATCCAAATGCTGCAATTTGTCAGGAAAATACATGGTTAAGAAAGAAAGCACTGTATCTGTGGCAGGGTCCATATCTGCGGACCAGGGCCATAACATGTACAAGGCCCAAGGATACTACCGATATTTACAGTTCATCATGTAAAAAGAACCAACAACAACTAGTTTTGGGCTCCTACCTTCTTCAGAAAAGGCAAACATTCCCCCAAGCAAGTCGTCGTTATCCCCATCTTCCTCAGGTTTTTCTCTCTCGCAGTGACTGCTGCTGCTGTCCGCATCAGTGACAACTTCAGCCAGCTCACGGCAATCATCGAGCTCCGATATTTTACAATAACCCTCATGAAAGTATTGAGCAAAATCCAGTGAATTGTGCGAATCCCTACACTCTGTATCTCCATGAACATTTGGACTTGAACTGGAAGGAATAGGAACAGACAAGTTGGACACTTCACTGCCCAGATTGTTGCTTGAAGATATAGCACCTTGGGTGACAGGTCTTCTAACAGAGATAGAATTGCTTTCTGCGGAGGAAAAACCATTGGCCATGCAACCACCCTTGCTAGAAAGTTCAGAAAGAGAAGATGCATCAGAGTTTTTGCTTCCCAGTTGCATCCTCCTAGATTCACTCAATTTGGGTAGGAATGAAGACATTGTACTCCCTTTCCTTTCTGTATCCAATTTGTTTATCAGGTCTTTAGTTGCCATCGAGTTCTGTACAGATCTGTGAGGAATTTGAGTTTTTATTGACTGAAAATCAACACGTCCATAAGGCCCCACTTGAATTGCCCGATCCAAATCAAGCAAATTCGTAGTTGTGCTTGCTGTACCTGATGAAAAGATTAAGAAGAGAAGTCATTCTATGATTCAAATTCCAAAATGAGAAATGATCCAAGCACAAAGTCCCCTATTAGTTATAGTGTACATGTTGCATTTGGAGATGTGAATAATGATCCAGATCATCCAGTCCAACCAACATGTTGCATTTGGAGATGTGATGAATGATCCAGACCATCCAGTCCAGCCCAGCCCACTTTTCATCAGCCAACTTGCTAATATCACACTGAATAGAATACCCTAGCAGTGAATGGTGCACAGGTTCATGCAACCGTCCATTTTTAAACAGAGAGATGAAAGAAGTGATTATTAAGCTCCAAAAATACAAAGGTGGGACTCACCGACTTGAAAGATCATTTTGATGTTTGACCCGTTTTCTACTAGTTATTCAAATTCTGAAACAAAAATCTCTGAGATTTGCACCCGTGGACAAAATGAAAGATTCACATTGATATTTGGACAGTCCACACCCAAATTTAGAAAAAAAAATGCTAGAGGCTTACGGTGTGCCTGTTCATTTCAATTAAAATACAATGAAACAAAATCATAGTAAATGCTTTTGAGACAATAGTCAAGCTGAGAAAGTTGTTGCGAGCACTTTCTTAACTCAAATCCTTCTCTTACCAACATCTGAGCTTTCTATTGATCCCAGTGATGCGGATTTATAATCATTGCTAATAATCTCTTCCATGTATTTGTCTTTGGTATGGTGGGACTCTGAAGGTGAAAAGCTTTGACTTCTTCCTCTAGCATGAGCCCTGCATCATAAACCCACTTGGATATCACTCATACCAATGAGTGGAGAGAGAGAGAGAGAGAGAGAGAGAGAGAGAGAGAAATAATGTAAAAACGTAATTCCAATAAATGGGAGTTTGCTAAGCACCACAACTAATCCATCCACCCACTGTTTACAATTCCCATGCCCAAAATTTTAATTGGTGCCTTTGTTTCTTTAGGCTTTTATTAATGAAACCCTTTGTTACTGATAAAAAAAGGCAGTTACAGTGATCAGATAGGTACACAGAACGAAGATAGTTGAAGCCCTTTTTTATCGTTCGGAATAGCTATCAGTTTATCCCGCATTGGTGAACTACGTCAAGGACACACATGATGGGACTTGGGTTTTTACATGTGGCATTGGGGAGAATCAATCCATGTGTTTTGCTTACTCTTCATGTGTAAAAGGGCACATCTCCCACCAAAGTGACAAACTAATTGTCATCGAGAAAGGGCGTGCTCACAAGCCCAGACAGAGAACAGTCCCAAGAAAACAGTGGAGCATTGGAAGTAGGGGCGTCAATGGGAAAGGCATAGGGCTAACCCAAGGCCATTGGGCCTAGATAGCCTCTTTAAATGGGGCAAGAAATTTAGCCATAGCCTAGTTTCATGTCTAAATATCAAGCTCAAGCTTGCCTTCGCCCCAAACAGAACAGTTAAGCTTGCCCAAATCAGGGCCCACTGATAAGGATTGTTATCTAATTCTATTTCAAAATTACACTCCAAATAAAGTGTTTCTGGGCCTCACCCAAAATATAATGTTGTAAGAAAAGGTTCAGATCATCACGCTTTACATAAGAAAAATGAAATAAATAAATAAATGAATTGAGTAATTGTCATACAATTGTGGAAAATGTTAATGATAAGTGTAAAATGCTGTGCCCCTGTATTCAGACTGTTAGAGGAGTGGGTCCCATAAAGGAAACCATGTGGCTGCCTTGCCAAAAGCAAGAGTCTCTTTAGGCACAAAGATCACACTCCAAAAGCCTACCAGGCTACCACCAAGCATTCAGCACACTACAATATAAGGATAACATCTCTAACTATGTCTGTCGAGTGCCGACCATGCTATCAGTCACCACTCTTTGTGAGGTTGGCTTTTCCATTTGGCCCTATTTGCAACCCTGCTCACTGTAACTCCATATTCTAACATGCCTTTCGTCCACTACTTCATTCAAGGTCTTTACCAGCCTCCTTGTTATCCTGGTTCCTTGAACTTGTAACCTATGGATAAATTGAACATTTGAACATGTGTTGGCCCAAACAGACAAACCATTTCAAAGACCTCCCTAATTTTCTTTCTTCTTCTATTGGGGGTAATTGACGGGTTTCCTCTTAAAGTAGTGATTCCTAATTCTTCCTTTCCTGCATCTCACATCCATCTCACCATGCACTATCACATGAACTTTAGCTAATTGTCCTCTTATTAAAATGCCCCTATCTAAGAAGTGGCACTCGATGATAGGATAAGACACTACCAGTTTCTCTCCACTTTACATGCCCTGCACTAATTCCATTTGTTACATCTAACTCAAACCCAGTGTGTTTTGTTCAGCAATTGCTCCTAGATATCAAAATTTGTCACAATGTGGAACTAAGTAATTTTCAATTTCTACCATCTCTACTCTCAGATCCACTATCTTTGCACTCCATATGTTCTCTTTGATCAGTTTTTTTTTTTTTTTTTTTTCAACCTACTTGGCTTGAACAACTTTCTACTCCAGATTTCTAGCTTATCATTCTTTTTTTGCTGGCTAGATGGGTGAGTGGTACAATACTGTGAGGCAACCTACCTGACCAGGGATCAATCCTTGGGCGGGCAGCTGTGTGAGATGAGACACCCTTGCTACTTGGGTATCTCACATTTCTCTTCTTGCTTATCATTTACTTGCTTTCTTGTTTGACTAATGGAATTCCAAATCATTTGAAACTAGCATACACCATAGGATTTCATCTTGGATCTGTTGTTAAATTGTCCATAATCAAGGAAAAGTCAGATGCTTGATCCAACTCTATATGAAACTCATTCATCATTACACAAACAATTTTAACACTTGTTGTTGTCCTTTTCAACATTTCTTTTTTATAATATTAATATAACAACTAGGGATGCATTTTTTTAAATGCCCTCCAAATAACTGTCTAGGTACCTTGTCATAAGCTCCTCTAAGTCTTATAACAATTATGTGGAGAATTTCCACTTCTCAATAAATTTTGTCATGAGTTGTCTATGTGAAACTGGCTTGTGCGGTAGATGTTCTTGGCATAAACCTGAATGGTTCTCCAAAATCTTAGATTCCTCCATTAGACACCAATTAACTAATCGCTCATGTAGTTTCACTGCATGGCTCATAAGTTTAATAATTAGTGGTCTGCATGCTTTTGAATATCAACCTTGCTGAATATCAACCTTGCTCTTGGAGAATGGGACCACCATACTCTCTCCTATCCCCGGTAATTTTACCTCTACTCAAATTTTATCAAAGGATTGTAGTGAAATCAATAACTAACAGCAGCCATCCATAACAACCGATCCCAACCACATCTTTTGAACCAAGCTCTCAGTTCAAGCTACTAAATAAGGTCAAACCATCATCATCATCAGAGCCTTGTCCCTTTCTCCATTCCGGTCTATCCTGGCCAAATCAGTGCAAACCCTTAACCCAAATCTTCCATACATGAACCCAATTTAAATACAATCTCAGCCTACAGATCTTAGCCAAAAGGCAAAAACCCCCTAAACAGTGCTCAAATCAGTCCTTTACAAACCCCTTAAACCTATTTTCAACAGGAGGGAAAGGCAGCCCATTGACCAACCAGATGGGATAAGATCACAGTCAATTCCAAGTCGGAAATTTTACTGTTCGGCCAACAACAGTCAGATCTGACTGAACAGTCTCGATACATACTTGGATACCTGGATACCTATCCAGAAAGAGGTTTTAGGTCAATCTTTAAGTATTGCATGGAAATTTGGCTCAGAATCATTTTTTTTTTTTCCTTTCATGAATGGTGCAATATTGGCTAAGAATCCAATTTCTCGACCTGACATAATGACAGCGGTCTTCATAATTTTGAAAGTATTAAATTCTACAGTAGCCATTCGACTACAACAAAGACGCCCCTTATCATTACAGTTCAAGTAATATTTTAGTAAAAAAAAAAATTGCTTACTCTAAATTCTATATGCAGGAGCAAAAAACATTTTTACAGAGTGATCATTGAATTTAATGGTTGCAAGGCTATGAATATTGCCTCTTAAAAACATGATATGCTCTAACTTCCAGTCACGTAAAACATACTTGTCCATACAAAGTCACTTGGGTTGAGGATGAGACAATGCTTGTTGAAAAAAGAACCTTGGCAAGAGCATGAAGCACAGTTGTAAGGTGCTCATTGTTGCAACTAAAAGGTTGAAGGTTCGAGGTCATGTTGCCAGTTAAGTTGCGAAAATAAGAAAAGAAGTGCCTCAATACTTGCAAGATCAAGGTAAAAAAATCATTTTGGAGTAACACTATCCCGATAGGTCGCTCATGGCTGTATGATCAAAATGTTAATGACGGACTGATGCATATACATTCAAATTCATAGTAAAGAAAATCAAATTGTGGTCAAGCAAACCAATAATAATGCACAATAACAAGAAATAGCGGAATAAAGAAAGAAGTCAATATCCTCTCCATGCAACAAACATGCAGCACCACAAAGGATGATGTGCAATTGGCGAAAGAGGCATCTGAGACCCATATATAAAAAGAGATAACTACGATGAATCAACAAAAGAGTGGGCCCCAGAAGAAAATGACATTAATAAAGGAATCACAAATACAGTCCGGAGTGTTTTTTTTTTTTTTTTAATTTGAATAAAAAGAACGCCTACAAGATTCCTATATTAGACCCTGACAGAAGCATTGGCTAAATAGACAATTGCTGAAGAACAAGTCCAAAGCTAAGAATCATAGCTTCCACCTAAAGATCCAACTGCAGTAGAACAAGTGCGTATGATTCTAGAAATGGAACACGTCAAGAAAAGAGCCACCAAAAAGATTCAGACAAGGGAACACAACTCTGAAGATGGACAAGGGAAAGAACTACCTACAATAAAAAAAATTATGCATAATGATTCAAATCAAATGGACATACAACTATATCCAACTGATATGTTCAAACCAACAATATCCTATATCAATCTTGCCGTCAGTCTCATCTTTACTGATTGAGAATATCAATGAATCAATATAAGAAAGGGCCTAGTATGAAAATGGGATCTGAAAAACTGAAAATCTTAGCTACACTGGTATCTAAAAGTCTTAAATAAAAGAGGACTATCGCATACAAGAACCCTAAAATAGACCCTTTGATAGAAGAATTGGCCAAAAAAGCAACTGAATTAGAGTTTTCCACCTACAGATCCAGTTGCATCAGCACAAGTGCATATGATTCTAGCAATGATACATGTCAAGGAAGAGCTAATGAAAGATCCGAATGTGAGAACACAAGTAGAAGAGTGCCCTGAAGATGGACAAGCTAAAGAATTACCCACACTTATATGATAATTCAAAGCCGGATCAAATGGACATGCAACTAGATCCAACAGAGGAGACCCAACCAATAGAATCCAATATCAATCTTGTCATCAATCTCATCTTTGGATATCAAGAATAATGATGAATCAACAAAAAGAAAGGACCTAGAAGAAAACAGGATTAACAAAAAGGGATACAGTCAGATGCAGAAAATTTGAATAAAAGAGAACAAATAATATTTCTCAATTGATTTTTGACAGAATAATTGGTTAGAAAATCAATTGCTGAAGAACGTGAGGTTAAAAGAGGTCAGAGCTTCCACCCACTGATCCAATTGCATCAGCACAATTGCATACAGTTCTAGCAATGGTCAATGTCAAAGCACTACAAAAAAAATATTAGGACAAGGGAACACAAGTGGAAGGGCACTCTAAAGACAAGATAAAGAATTACCCACACTTCAAGAAATTACATACGACGTTTCAAAGTTAGATCAAATAAACATAGAACCATGTCCAACCAACAGCTTCCAATATCAATGAAGCCATCAATCTCATGTTCGAAGATCGACAATAGATATCAGATGAAAGGTCAACTGTCAAATGGATGACATACATCATCAATTTGATTGTTGAGTTGAACTCAACAAGATTAGGCTCTCAACAGAGAGTGCACCACCATCTAAGCATTAAATGGAGGAACCGAGCATACCCTACTTACAATATGCAAAGGGAGTGAAAGACAAAAACCTCCAGAACAAGATATAATGACATTGATAATTGATCTAGGTGGTCACACACAAACATAAGCACAGGTACTTTTAAGAAAAGTATGTAGATTTGACTGCTTAAAAAAACCAGAAGGAGCAACTATCCAATCCACTGGGTCAAACAAGTTGTAGACCATTTAGTACAAGTCTAGTTATGTTGTATGAATTCTTGCATCATCAGGAGTCTCATTTCTATTTTTGGTTATTTTACTTACAAGTTGTAAGTGTTACAAGGAATGGCTCCAAGTAGAGTTAGACAAGTAATAGGTCTTTACATGAATGGACATCCCACTCAATACAATTTGAACCATTTTGCTTGATGCTTTGCTTTATACGTCTTGGTGATGACCACACACCTCTCCAATGGTGATAACTCATATGCCTCTATCACATGTCGAGGCTTGAAGCATTCACTAGAAAGGTTGGACCACATCCATACAATATCTAAGTCAACTCTATGGCCTCTCTGTTATCTAATCAAACAGGAAAGCTCCCTAAAGAAAATGCCTAAAATATAAGGGGAAAATATTGATTGACAATATGTACATCAGTATTGGTTTGGTGGGTTTTTCTACCCCATATATATTGGTTTGGTGGGCTTTTGTATATTTTGAGGGCATTTGGGGTGGTGGGCGAATCCATTTCTCCAAGGTTACAGACTAGCCTCTTTTTAATCAGGTGCCTTCTAAATCTGCCTCTCTTATAAAGCTCAGCTGTACCATTTTTTCCTATAATGAAATTCTACCATTAAGTGGTTGGGAAACAGAAGAAGAAGTAAAAACAAGAATACGACAAAGTATAACTGTTACCTGTCAAGCCAACCTGATTGGGTGGTTTGAAAATGCTCAAAAACAGGCAATAAATCCTTCCTTCTTATTTCCACCTCATGAATAGGGACGTTTTCAATTTCAATCTCTCCCCCAGAGGAATCATTTGCAAACTTGGCCTCACCAGCCTTAGGAGTCATCATATAAAAGCAAATCTGGAATAGACATGACAGATTCTTAGCACTAATAATACATAGTACATGTAAAAATTTAAAGCTATGTCTTGCATATTCCAATAGAATAAAGGAACTTAAAATAGCCACCAAGTATAACAGCACTCAAATACTATGATGGTAAAAAACTTGAAAATATAGCAACAGAAGATTTGTCCCAACTCACAGTATAGCAGGACAAATACCTTAGATTTCTGCCAAATTGGTATCATCCCTGAGCTTATCCGCACTTCTGCATTAGAGAGGTACCAGTGTGGTCTTTCATGGGGTTTGGCCAAATCTTTTCCCACCAAATTGTTGTTAAATGACTTCAAATACATTGTATCATTATCTTCACAATCGGAAGTATCCATTACTACCTCTACAGCTTTAGGCCTATCAAGGGTGATCCCAGAAAAACTTTCCTCTCTTTCCGGCCAATTCGATCTTCGGCAAACGTCCCACCACTGAATGGGTTCAGCCCTCACTCGCAATTCTTCATCTTGAATTGACGCCGATGGACCCAGCCCACTTCTGAAACTACTGTCACAGGACTCGACCCCTGATGATGGCAGAAGATCATGTTGAATTACATGACCTGATGGAGAGTAAACTAATAGATGCTCAAGTGAGTTGGACTTCAAGTGTGGTGACTGAAGATTTTTATATATGGAATTGTGGAAGACAGCAGCAATGGCACCAGACGGCACAGATGTCTTTCCGGTGGCAGAAGTTGCAGCATTACTCACAGTATTAAGCCACCCGAAGGTACCATTTTTTATCCTGCTAACCACAGAAAGTGTGACAGGTGGTGGTGGCAGACGAGGTTGCTGATTTATCATGCAAGATGAAGTCGACCACCAAGGCACTGATAGGCTTGGAAAAAGGGTTGGTCCATCACCATTAGATCTGTGTGTCTGAAGGCTAACATCACCACCAAAAGGAGATAAAACATAAATGTGGCATGTCCCCCGTGATGAAACAATCGCAACCCACTGACTATAATTACTAAAACAGATGTCTTGTATAACCTGTGATAAAAATAGAGAGTTAAAAAAAATAAGGGAAATGACCAATGAAAATAAGGAGGCATAGATTACAGTATAACATATTGTAAAAAGTTTTGATTGCTTACAGCTGTTGTTAGTCCACGATATAGCTTGTAAAGATGCACATGAGATGTACTCCAATCGTAACATGCAGAGTTAGAAGCATTTCGAATGCGTGATGGCATAATGCGGAAGACATTTATGTTATGGCCATGTACAGAGGCAGTTACTAAAAGGGTGCCACTAGGATCGAAGCAAAGTGCAGATATTGGACTTGTGTGAGCTCTAAATTGAGAAATAATGACCTTTGAAACAAAATCCTTAACAACAACCTGCAGCAGAACATTAGAAAAGGCAAATAGTCAATGCATCATAAATAAAAACAACAGCAAACTATATATATTTCGATAACGTGTCAAATCTACCATACTCAATAATCAAGGAGGAATCATATGATTCTCGGCCTCAAATCATAGATAAATATAGTTGACTGATAGTTAACTTATCCCCATATGGTCCATGGTTAGGAGATCAAGTAAATGTAGATAAACCATGGCAAAAAAACAAAAAAAAAAAAAGATTTAAAGATCCTTAACTATCAAATGACTAGCCATTAAATTGGAATGATGCATAAATCAATGATAGGGTGGTCGGATTCTCCTGTGAAAAACATTATTGCACAGTGGACAATGCATAATGGGCC
The DNA here is from genome assembly GCA_029852735.1 of Persea americana. Taxonomy (NCBI): domain Eukaryota; kingdom Viridiplantae; phylum Streptophyta; class Magnoliopsida; order Laurales; family Lauraceae; genus Persea; species Persea americana. Next base: position 39,723,305 of record CM056817.1, read on the forward strand.
CATTAGATAGAACAAATCACCAAAGTATTGGTCTGTAAGGTTGGATCTTAAGAAGTCCAACCTATCCGAGGATTGGCTCGGGATAGATCAGAATGGAGAAATAGAATTCACGTAGCCAAGCCCAACATAATTGGGACAAGGCTTGATGATGACAACGACGACCACCAAAACATGGGTCTCAATTGTAAATGCGCAAGGGCCGAGGATACTAAGCATTTCCTCTGGTTAAGCTATCACCACCACGACCATAATCAGGTCAAGTATGATATAAATTCCTCATAACTGCAATCCACGGCGAAAAAAGATAGTAGAAATGTTTTGAACTAACCATCCCTGCATTATCTGCTTCAGTTGGATGTGCTGCTGATGTAACCCTACCAACTTTCCAGCTTGAGCTTGGTGATACTGGAGAGTTTGAACCGTCAGGTAAAAGATCTTGACAATATTTAGACAGAGTTTTGTATCCGATGTCACCCAGATTGATGATTCCACTAGCTAATTGTTTACTAGACTCCATTGCATAACGGGCAACCAAGTTCCCACTGCCAGGTGAGGTTGATGGACTGACACCAGGAGACGGTGTGAGATTTTGCGGACTTAAGCGGCCTGTATTTGACAAGAGAGGATTGTTAGGAGCATAAGCTAACCACCTGGGACCCACAGCCATTGGGCCATAGCCAATGTTAACCCCAGCCACTCCTTGTCCTCCTTGAGGCATTGGATAGGTGAGCACACTGAATTTATTTTCAAGAGTGATAGCATCAAAGCAGTATATCTGGCATAAAAGCAGCAAACAATCAGTGATACTCAATTCATGTCTCCATCTGTAATTAACAGAAAAATTTGAAAGTGTTGTCCGCAACAGTGACAATGTCCTCGTATGCATGGCCAGCCCTTTTTTTTTTTTTTTAAATGGTAAACAGACACATTAAAATCATTTTTTTATCCATCTGGCCCTAAGATGGATGGGACATAGCATGTAAATAGGACAATCAAGCAATTCAAAGACTAAAACAGGATGGGATTTTAGGAAAATGAGCATGAATGTCATATCTTTCTTTCATCAGTTTTCCTAAACAATCTATTCTCTTTCCTTAGAATACCTACAAGCAAATAGTTAAAATGACCGTGAAGGAAGATTCAATAAGTCGAGAATTAAAATAAAATAAAATAAATAAATAAAAGTGAAAATCACTATTATCTAGCCCCCAAGCCTTCCCACACCACATCCATACACAAACAAGTAGGTTGAGTTGTTGAAAAATCGCCTGAGCTATCACTTTTTGTATAATGAACCATTCATGCTACTTACTTGTCCAGCAAGAGCCACAGCTATTATTTGAGGACTGCATCGAATCATATATACAGCAGAACGAAATCTCAGAACATGCACATAGCTATCAGATTTCAACGAGTAGAACCGAACAGCAGTAGGAGCAGGAGAACTCTGCCCTGGATGGGGCTCTTTATTACCATCTCTTATAGGCCCCCCAGAATGGGAGCCCAGTACCGCGCCAGTGGTGTTCGTTTCATCACCAGCAACAATTAACAGCAGCGGATGTGATGCTTTATAGCCCTCATGACCCTCTGACTCATCTGGCATTGGCTGCATCTGCAAAAACGTGACTGGACCATCGCGCTTTGAGACCAGTTCACGGACATTAGATGCATCTTCTATGTCAATGACTTGAAATCCATTTGAATAACCAAGTAAAAGAACATGTCTGAAAGTAGAAGGACTGAGCTCTAGCTTGTCAAACCCAGCCCATAGCACCTGTTTAAGTAATAACAGTTAGTTCACCCATTTCCCCAAAGAATGTATATGCTAGAGAAAATTTATGAAATATATGAAAGTAAAAAAAGAAACATGCCAACCATTAATGTAGAAGTGCTTAGAGTAATCAGGAAAATTAAGTCAGAAAAGAGATTTAGATACCAATTGATACCAAAGCAATCAAACAAAGTTACTACTATAGCCCATATCATTCCCTTAAAAGGGATGTGATCGTCCACTATTGCATATCCAGTATCTATCTGGCTAAAAGGATATGAATTATGATGCAGAAAAACAGAAACACGGTGGGAGATTCAAATTAAATCTCAAGCACAATTTTGGATTTTTCCAGGATTCTACAAAAAGAATACAGCATATGCACTGCATCCTACATTTGAATGTTAAAAGCAACCACGTTATAGCCACTTAAATATACAAGACTCTCCATAAAAGATGCTGTTTCACATGTAAGATCATTTCCTATCCATTCTACTTCAGTACCAATGGAGTATGCTGCAGCAAAAGGACGCAAAAGTAGAATCAACAAGTGGTAAACTTTTTTTTCATCAGTAAGTAATAAATGTCGAGTGCAGCAAATTCAAGGTCCACTTATTGCAACTAGAAAGCAGTTCTAAATATAAGTTACTAACAGAAAGAACAATATAAGTTATTAATTGGAACAGTTTAACAGCATGTGGTAGAAATGGGATGCTCAAAAGTAACAAAGTAAAATATGGTAAGAGGATAGCATGTAGGGATCTTGATTGTATGACGTGACAATGAATGAAGAGACAAATTGAGGATTTGTATGTGGAATAAGAAGAAGCTTAGCATAAAACAATAAACCTTTCAACTTGCAAATAATCTATTTAAAGACACGAAATAATATAGTGAATGCATTCATCATGATGCGACGTCAAGGAACATCACCATAAGTCTCCATAGGTGAAAGCTGCCACTGACGGGTCCAGAAAGTCCTTCAACGATCTCTTTGGGTTGAAAAATGTAATCCTTGATTCATTCAAGCAATGACCTCACAACCATATGGGAAAATATATATATATATATATAGGGAGGTAAATGGGTTGGGTTAAGGTCGGTTCCATGATGACCCAAAGAAAGCCGTCTAGACCCTGACCGGACTCCCTAACACAACACCATATAATATTAAAATAAATTGCAAATGTTAGCAATGAGAGTTGAACTTGTGACCACAAGATGGTATCCATAAGCCTCTACCACATGCGCCGCATGCTGGTGCTTGTCCCAACAATGTTTGGGTCGGCTACATGAATTTTGTTTCTCTAATGCGATTTATCCTGAGCCAAATCCACCGATAAGTTGTACGTCTTCACTCTTCAGATCTATTTTTACTCCATCCATCCACATCCTCTTCGGCTTACCACTTCCCCTTGGTGGACCATCAACTTGCATAGCTAAGCTTTTCCTCACTGGCACCGTTGCGTGCACGCGTTGGACATGCTCGAACCATCTCAAATGAGTTTTTTTTTTTTTTTTTCTTCTAATTTTATCACATATTGATGTTACCCCCAAATGCTCTTGAAAGCACTCATTAGTCATTTCTAATTTCATCCTTCCTCCTTTTACCACACATCCACCCCAGCATTCTCATCGTTGCTACGTCCATTTTGTGCATAGGTTGCTTCTTTAATGACCAACATTTTGCTCTATAGGTCATAGCAGGTTTAATTGCTGTCCTGTAAAATTTTTCCTTCAATCTTGTTGGTATGTACCCATCATAAAGCACTCCAAAAGCAAGTCTTCACTTCAACCATCTCACTTTTATCCTATATTTGACATCTTCATCAATCTCTCCATCCTTACTAATTATCAAGCCAAGTTAACATGAAGAATCTCTTTGTGGTATCTCTTGGGCTTCAATTCCATTATAGTACATAATATTATTAATATAATGTTTACAAATATATTTTGTATAATAGATAGCATTTTATACATTTCATTAGCATAATCAGATATTTAGGCATGGAGGTGATTGGACCCAAATTGGTACAAAAAGGGGGTCCATATCTAAATCTTATGGGCTGGAACCTTCAAGTAATCGGGTAAGGGGAGGGCCATTGCCATACCTATAAAAATATCAACCTAAGTTTATAGTCGAGGCTTTGATACAAATCGTTTTAATTTCAGATACGTCCATACTGATTTTTATGCAATCCATTGCAATGCAACTCACGCTTCACGTTACTGAGAAAATGGCTTTAGATTGAGTGGAAAAAAAGAAACTCACAAAGTCGACCCTGGATTGTTAGGGTAAAGCTTCAACAATATCAATGATGATCATTGTTGTTAAAATCCTAGAAATTGGGATGCAAATCTCACAATTCGTTACGAATCCTATAGAAGGTTTGCTATACTATGAACCCTATTTACAAATAAATCTTAGGATTTAGGTGTTCATCTTACAATTTGATACTTGATATATTGAATCACACAATTCAGGTGATCCATTTGGATAAAATAGCAAGAATATGCTATTTTTTACTTTTTCTCCTCTTTTCATTCTTTGTTTTTTCTATTTTTAAAGAGGTTATATAGTGATAAAAGGAACCTCTTAAGATATTAATCTGTAGGGTTGGTGGAAACTCTTGGAGAGAAACAAGTAATAGGCATTTGAATGAAGCATTTGATTTGATTTTATTTTTTGGATCAACGAAGAATTAAAATTCTGTAACTGTTTTTTTTCCTCCCTCTAGTATTATTAATAATTTAATATCTTAAGCATATTAAACCATTCACATGTACATCATATATGATGAAATATGCCAGCAAGTTATTTATATTGTTGGGTCAAAGCCTTATTTGTCACTATATTGATGTTGCTATAGATGGAGTAAGAATAATGACTATTTTTCATTTTTTTTTAAAATATTTCTAGAATTTTTTTACAAAAAAATAAAAAGAAATCTTACAATTAACGATTAGATTGAACTTGACTACACTCTCTTAATGATTGACGATATCGTTCCCATTTTTAGAATAGGATGACGATGATGACCTCACATTGCTCGTCCTAAGTTGAGTATAAAGGGCGCCTGCCACCTGCCACCCTCCCACTTGCCCACACCAATGAACAGTTGGCACTAGTTATTCCAGCTACCCAGCTTCTTTTCCATGCTGGGCATCAGCCACGCATAGCACATTCACACAACTCAGCCACGATGCCAGAAGCTTATTCACATCCTCAACATGTACAAGGATAACCTGAATCCAGGGCACGTGCGAGGTGCCCCTCTCCACTTGTTATTATGACAACAAAAACTACTGACCTAGTGCTTAAGTACAGTTGCTCATGATTAGATAACAATTTATGACAGCAACAACAACCAACCCGGTGCTCGGGTACAGGTAATGAATGTTTGGATAAAAGGCGAATCCTTTTTCACTTCTAATTCAGCTTGCAATCAATCTGTTCAAATCTTGCCACTGATTGATAATGTTCAAAGACTTTATATTTTTAATAGGACCAACTCATGAATTTGACTCATATGCTTCATGAATCTGCTTTAGCTCTCATTACTTTCAAGGTTGAGTTTTCTCATGCCCAACATTTGATCCATGTAGCAAATTTAAGTCATGCAATCTCCAAATTAGAAATCCACTTTCACTTAATTTACTGATTGAGAGCTCCGAACTAACAATAAAATTTTGGGAAATATTGAAGTGGCCAATTTACAAATTCAACTTGCCTGCTTCAGGAAAGTTTAAGAAACTTAAATGCAAGAACACTTTTTAGAATACATTGGTATAGCAAAGTTGGCAATACTTTAAATGGATTAGTTACATTAACAACACTTGCAGCCTGTAGGTGTAGGCAACATAGATCCTTAAATTGTATTACGATTGATTGAGACACATTGCTTAGCATTTTAGTTTTATGGATTATCAATGATGGCTGTATGACAATCGTGGTATCAAACACTTCAATCACAACAAGCCCCAACCCAACAAGAACAGCAGAAGGAACAGCAAAAACAGCAATGATAATGACAATGACATCGACCATGACAACAACAAAAGACCCAAAGCTCCAAGTTACAAAAGAATGTTGGGGCTAAAAGCTCCCGATGTTGAGATGTGATACTGGCACAACTGTTCTTCAATCATCTAACAATCATCCAAGTCAAAGCCCTGAACCCAGTAGCAAAAGATCATTCAATCTATACAAAAACACCCACCAAGATTCAACACGACGTCAATAGGCAGAAACCCATATGTTTCAATGCCTAAACTTCTATTTCCAGAATGACCACCTCTACTCAAATTTCACAAAACTAATACCAATCACTTCTTATGGTATTCCAATAGGATTAACTGACTTGATCAACACTCAATCTCCTCAAATGGGTTTATATTTCTACAACATACCATAATCATATCCTAAAAATGCAAAACACATTAAAAAGTGGTGATTTAAATGGGCCTTTCAGTTTATTCAATATTTTGCACAAGTAACAAAGCCATATCATCAAACTACCTCCAAAACAATAATCCTATGAAACCCAAAACTACTCTAAACTAAGATTTTCTGATCATCCACAAAAACTATCACTTGGGTCTTTCTGATTCATAGTCATATCAATAGAAAAGCCAAAATAAGAAGCCCACCAACACCACCAAAGCGGAAAAATAATAATAATAATAAAAACCCAGATACCAAATCCAATAAAAAAAAGAAGTAATTGAAATGACCTGGTCCTTCTGATCTTCTACTGCAACCGCAATCGAGGCAGCAACCGACGCCCCCGCCGATCGAACAACGGTGCTAGCATTCGTCGACACCGTCTTCAGACAAGAAGATATGATCTTGAGCGAATTCGGAAGCAACCCATTACTCCTACCGTTGCTCTTCCCCTTCCTCATCATCCAAAACGCCTCCCTCCACCTTCTGCCTCCACCTTTCAGCAAACTCCCCGCCCTGTCCCCCTCCTCCTCCACCCATCTCTCCTCCCACCCATCTCAGACGCTCTCCTCCACCGATCGGAAATACCATCCGACTCCGACCACTCTCTTGCCGGATTTCCCAACACCCCAACTCACGAAATCTAAAGAAAAATCGGTCCTTTGATTGGTTTTCCTCTTTTTCTCTTCAGTTCCTTGTCTTTGACTTCATTTTTTTTTTTTGTTGTGGGGGTCGGTTGTAGCCTTATTAAGACATTTTCCCTCATCCCAGCCAGCCTTCTGTGAGGTGTTAAATGTTATTAGTGTGAGGTGTTTTTTGGTTTTTCTTCTCTCTCCATTTTACTCATCTTTTTCCTTCAAGCAAGCAAGTAAATGGAGGAGGATTTTTAAAAGGCTTTACACGCAATCACAAGGATAGGAAGAGAGAGAAAGTTAGAGATGAAGCATTTATATACACAGATATAGATTGATCATAGATGATAGTAATAATAATAATAGAGGATGCATTACATTGATTAGCTTTTTATATATATATATATATATGGTGATCTTTTATTGTTTCTGTTTCTATACTTGGGTACACACATGAATTGTGGTTCGCATGGAAGGATTTGTAGACATTGTTTGGCTGGATTCAGCTCCACAGTGGTCTGGACCATCCATCTAGTGAGAACCCACCGCTTCGTACCGAATTTTTTATGGCTAGGTTTTTAAGGTCAAACCTCCGAGACGCCTTTCCTTACATAGAAATAACCAAGGATTGCACTGATGGTGAGCGATTTAAGTATATGGGTGTGACACCAACGTGGTTGGTTTTTTTTTTTTTATTATTATTATTATTAGGCCGATAGGTAGGTTTTTACCTGATTAGTTTGAGACAATGAATGGTGACATGTTTTATTTTGATGATGCCATGATGGTGTGAGAAATGTTGGATATGGGGAGGACCTTTTGGGTAACTTGGGCAATCTTACTATGAATCAAGTTGGACTCAGTTGGGTCACCGGCCTTCATAACATTTTTGAATTGAGTTGACTCATCCAAATTTAGGTGAGTCAAAACAATTTCAAAATTATGGACTTGGGTCCATGGGTGATGGGACTGGGGTGTTGCCAACTTGCCATGGAATGGGGATGCATTGCCAATTTAGGGTGCACCCAAGGATCACCAAAATAATGAATGTGGTCCGTAGAAGCAAGACATACAGGCCATTATCAGGCTCTGTATTGATTTGGCGGTGATATGATATCTACCATGGGGAAAATCATCCTAAAATGAGTGGTCCCTGTACTCTCCATTGTAGTATTGAGGACTACCAAATAAAGTAGCTCATGGGTTGATTTCCACCTCTGGACCACTGAATTTAGTAGTACGGCGGACCATGGGAGTACGGATAAACATGCGCCTGATCTGTAGATCGCGATCAAAACAAGAGAACACTAAACTAATTATTATTAGCTTCCATAAACACGCGTGGTTTTTTAACTAAGCAACCTCCTTTTGGTGAGGCATTGTCAGGCCCCACAGTATAAGAATTACTAATCAACGTTAAACCTGGCAGACATCCAAGTCAATGAAAGTATAAATTCAAAATTATGGGTCACACTACAAAGGGATGATCATCGAGTTTTGAATTTTGATCATCAGCTAGTTTAATATCTAAATGCCCTTTTGTATGCATCAAATTGATCATAAAATATATATATATATATATATATATTGGTTCAAATGGGTTCCAACAAGAAATTATAAAAGAAGTGAGGGGGGTGGAGGGTTTCAATTTTCAAATTTGAAACACTAAGGGATGATTGATGATTTCTAAGGGTGTGCAAAGAAATCGCTAAACCGATTCGGCCCGGTTTGGATTGGTTTTATAGTAGATCGGTTTGGTCGAGGTTCCAATTTCTTTCAAACTGTTCAGTTTGGTTCAGTTTTCAGTTTGAAGGTGCGTTTAAACCGCTCAAACCGAACTGAACCAATTATATAAATATATATTTTTTTATAAAATATATAAAGGAATATGAAAAATTATTTGAAGAAGACTGGAACCCTCACTTCGTTACTTAAAGTCTAACGTCTCTCACCAATTAAACTGCTATTTTTTTGTGAAAAAATATAAATAAATAAATAAATAACGGTAACCGAACCGAACCGAACCGGTTCTTTTTTGTTCGGTTTGAGCACATGGGCGGTTCGATTCGGTTCGGTTTGGAAAAATATAAAATCGCTTTGGCTGATGGTTTCCCCTCTAAACCAATTTGAACAGCCCATATACACCCCTAATGATTTCCCATCTTCCCTTTATTCACGTTTCATGTTCATTTTCTGAATTTGAAATATTAGGTGTGATGCATGAGAATATATTTCCCATCTTCCCTCATCAAAAGAGAGATTATTTCTTGAAAGTTTTTGCATGTTCATATTCCATAGTGGAAATACCAAGGGGAATGGATGAGGACTCATTTCCCATATCCCCTTATTCAAAGATATATTATTTTTGGGTAATGTTTGCATATTCTTTTTTGTTTCTTTAATTGTAGGGCTGTAAAAGAAAACCGAAAAATCGTTTAACCAAATCGAACCATGGTTAATAACCGTGTTTTATGATTCGATTACGATTACGATTTTTAAAATCGAAAAACTACACTTCACGGTTCAATTACAGTTTTCAGTATTGACTCATGGTTATTAACCGAACTGAACCGTGAAATGCTGTTCAGTTAACCGGCACACGGTTAACTGTATCGTTATACTAATAAATAAAAAATAGAGGGCCTAAATGAAATATGCATATAATTCTTAATAATTTTTAACGGTTAACCGTATTGATTAAATGATTTTTAATGGTTTTTCGGAATACGGTTCGGTTACGGTTTTTTACAGTTAACCACGATTCAGTTTTTAAAGGTTTTTCCAGTTATAGTTACGGTTTTCAAAACTGAAAATCGTAATTCACGGTTTGATTAATGGTCTCCACAAAATGAATGGTTAATTGAACTATTACACCTCTATTTAATTGTAACCATAATGTTTTCTTACAAGCATATTGCATATAGCTTATATAAAGTCTAGTTTGAGGGGCCCACTTAAGTGCAAGTATATTGATGGAAAGATTGGCAAATGGGAATGTCTCCTCATGAACAAGGGGGATCGAAAAAAGTCAACCCAACCAATTACTCCAGCTTTTTATTTGACGAGAGATGCTCACGTGAGAGTTACTCTCACGGTACTATGATAGTAAGGGGTAGGGGCTCTTGCATTAAAGTTGTTGATAATTTGGTATAAATGTGAGGCGCCCACACTTACTTTTATAGTACCGTGAGAGTAACTCTCAGAAAATCATCTCCCTTATTTAACAACCTTAAAATCACTGACATTTTAATTTTAGATTACTTTGAGAATTAATCATCTAATAGTGAGTGAAGGTTAAGCGAGTGTTAAATTAGACTTGATGCTAGGATCATGTGATGCAAAGAGTATCAAGAGACTATATTGATGAAAGCTAGGCGCAAGTGGGCCCTACAACATTGGACTGCACTTGCATTTGCTCATGAGAGAACTTTTTCCACCGTAAAATACAAGTAACAACTACACCAAACAAAAGGGTATTGACCATGGAGCCAACACTGCATTCACCGCAGAGTGGTGTTGGCACATCGGTATATCGCTAATATGTTCAGGGATTAATCCTTGGTTCTTTCAGAACGGATCCTTACAGTGGTAGTTCTCACATGTCTGCCCATGATTCGAATCCTGGGTACGGCCACCTCTTCCAGGGTGTGCGGGCTTCCCTTCTCATTTGTATGGGCATTCTTATCGCGTGCACGGGCTCCTTTTCCACTTGAGAGGCTTGTCTTTCCGTATGTATGTAGGCTTTTACTTGGGTCCTAACCTCCTTTGTTGGGTTAAAAAATAAAAATAAAATCACTGGTTCTTCAAATTGTTAACATCACTCAGGAGGCCCACCTAGCAATACGTGTATTCTACTCCTACAGTCCACTTGCATGGTCATAGATTGTGTCTACGTACGTTTGTTATAAGCTGTAGACCATTTACTTCATTTGCAGGCTAGTCATCTCAACAAGATTCCAACCAACTGATTTACCATCATATTATGAGACCCACAAAATCAAATGGCTGAGCTTCCACAATCCATGATGGGGGTAATGAAATTGGTCTGATAGAGAGAGAGAGAGAAGACTTGGGTGAGAAGGTTCGTGGGAGCGTATGAGTCGGAAGGCGTACGGGAGGAGAATCCGAGGAGATGTGTGTTGCTTTTTTCCTTCTTTTCTGCTTGAGAGACGGAAGAAGATTGATTGAGAATATGATGGAGAGAGAGAGAGAGAGAGAGAGAGAGAGAGAGAGAGAGAGAGTTGAGTTTGGTTTGGATTTGTAAAGGGATATTTAGGAAGGTGGGGTAGCGTGCAAACAGGAAACGAGGAGAGGGAGTTGGGGTGGTAGTGGTGGAGTTGGAGTGCCTCAAACGACAGACCGCACGACTCATCCGTTTGATTGGTGGGTCCCACCAGAATTACAAGATTGTCCCCTTTCACATCTTTGACTTCTAGCTTTTATTACCAATGCCTGGCTGCCTGGACCGTGGTTTGTAATTGTTGTCCTCTAGTTGACCCCCACCCCAGATAACCCTTCCACTGGTTCACAACTTACAAGTGGGGCCCAGTCCAGCTCAATTGTGGTGGGACTTTTAGATTTTTTATTTTTGGCCCTGTTGGTTGAGAGTTGAGACTCATTAGCCTCTATATTCCTCTTGATAATTAAATGGGCTGTTTCTTGGTAATTTCTGATCCACAGCTTGGATTGATTCCAGTTTGTTAGTCTGGTGAGATCCATTGAATCTATTTATTGCTGATGTTGGCTTTGGGCCGAGCAAATTCCTCCACTAACCTAGGATGTGAAAGGTTCAATACAGTGTGGAATGGGGCTTAATTACCTTAAAAATCTGCAGGCTGTAGTGTATTCCTCCCAAGTGCATCTATTATCGGTAAGTACTAGGTAAGGCCCATAACTACTTGCCTATTTAATTGAATTTGTGAATTTTCTAGGGGGTTCATCTTGTTGGAATGTAATCTTAGAAGATGATGAGATTTGGAAAGACTTAATTGGAGATAGAGGTGGGGTAAGCATAGAGTTACAAACATAATGGTTATGAGTTGAAACCATACTAGATCAGACTCGGACCCATTTCTAAATAATAATTTCGGTTCTGTTACTGACTCGAAACTTGTTTTGTTAGTTTCAGACCTGGTTCCAATAGGAGGATCTGGATCTGGTTCCTGAATCAGGTCCAATTAGAGTACCAAGATTTAGTTCTAAAACCGGCTTTATTTCTTCTTAGAATAAGGATGTCACTCAACTTATCAAGTCTAGTATCTTATGGATTAAATATGAAAATGTCCAATAAAAGTTTATTTTAAGCTACAGTTTGCCAAATTAAATACTCATAGGCTGGGTCTTGGGGTCACGGGTCATAACCTTATGGGCCTAGAACCGGACCCTTTTATTGATGGGAACTTAAATTGGGTTCTGGATCAGGACCCAATTAATAAATCAGAACCTAAAAAGCAAGTTACAAATGCAAATTTTTTATGGGTCGAAATCTTTGAATAATAAGAGAGAATTTGATACCTATTTTCATCCTTAAGTAAGCATCTATTTGAGGACTACAAGATTTAATGAAATTTAAAATTGAGTCGTATGATCAGAACATGTCAAACCATGTCAAACAACATTTTAATGATTTTTGCTCTATTGAAATGACCACCAATGGGTTTCTTTTTCTTTTAAAAGGTTTTTTAGGGTGAATTTGTACTATAAAAGGATAATGTGATAGAGGGATTTCGAATATTCCATCCAATACACTGTTTCATTGTATTTTATGTTACCTTTTATATCCACATGCCATACATATCACACACGAGTCTTCTAATTATTTCTTTGCCGTTCAACATGAAACTTCATATACAACAATGTAAGCCAATAGTCTCGTCTGGTAAAAAAATCTTCCTTCAAACTTGTACTGTACATCCCTTACCATTTCATTAGTTATCTCCTCTATGTCCACTTTTTAACAATCCATATATGATATCCTCTTTTCAGCATTGTATTGTTCTATAGTTGCTCTTAGATATCCAAATCTATCCTACTATGATATAGGGTTGCCACAGAGTCTAGGTGAGCTAGATTTCACCATGTTCATGCTCTACTGATTCTCAGATATGTAAAACCTCAAATTTGACTTGAGCTTGTTACAAGCTTGACTGCTTAGGGTCAAGTTTCACTTGCAAGCATTTTATCGAATTTGAGGTCTTGAGTTCAACCCGAATAAAACAACTCAAGCCTAAGTGAACCTAAATTAGGTTGTTATATAGCTATCTGATCCATGCAACCCCTTCACTCCGTTGAGCATCATTTTCTTCATCATCATCGTTGTTGTTGTTGTCATGATTACCATAACATTATCCCTTCCAATTATAATTTTTTGAAGTATCACATATCTTTCTTTTAGTGCCAACTGCTAACACACACCCTCATTTACCTGAGCTTGGGACCCACAAATGATAAAGGATCAACACATGACTTCTATACTCAATTCAAAGTTTAAATGTGCCAAAGTCTAACTACATCTCTACCGGATCTCCCTTTAAAGAAAAAAAGGTAGGAAAGTTTCAAAAGTTTCTCAGTTGCGTATACGTATGCTTTTTAACTTGCTACGTTTGTTTACCGAGTTTTGATTCAGTTTCTAATTTTTCCATTTCAGGTTTCCTCCAAGTCAAGGGTTGGTATGGGTCCAGCCTTCATCCTCATTTGTGTTAGATAAGGTTTTGGGTTTGAACCCATGGCTTTAAAACACAGGACGTTGGATTACTAGGAAGGTCACGTATGGAGGCAACTCAGGTTAGTCTGGTCAAGCACTCCGTCAAACACCTATCTGGATTTTGGAGGCCTACTGAGTTGAGTCAACTCAGCTGGACTGGTCTAAAGGGGAACAAGGAGTGTGTCCAACAAGCCGGACCCCATGGTCCAGACCTGCCTAACAAGTTCAACATGGATAGGCTTGGGCAAGGGCGGAACCGTGGGGGGCCCTCATTTTTAGATCCTACAGTAAACCATTTTTGTAGCTATCCATCAATGCAGTCCCCCCGCATGAATTGGAAAATATAATAACCATATAAATCCTCAATCCAGAAGAGTGCAGACTATTAATTGATTTGTGAAAAAAAAAAAAAAAATGGAGTGAAGGAAATGGAAGAATAGGAAAAGGAATGAAGGAAAGAGAGAAATTAAAAGAGAAAGGACCTGCTCATGTTGTTGAGTGATTTATTACATAAACTAGCAACAAAAGCAGGGCGGGCCCAAAATAAAAATATAATAAATTTTAGATATGGGTGTGTATTTTTCTTTTTATTGCAATGAGGATAGGAAGAGTCCATCAAGATAGCTAATTTGAAAGAATCTAGGAATTTTTTAATTTTAATTGATTCTATATGAAAGAGATATATATTAGAAAAATGTATAAAATCTAGAAAAAATTAAGTTTTTCAATTTTTGATGGCGGGCCTAACTTCAAGTAGCATGAAATTTGACCAATGATGGTCAAATGGGCCTCACGTTGTTTGTATGTTTCAGGTAGAGGATATAAATACATTGTCTGCTATTTCTTGATTGGCCATCCATCAAAATGTGGCATGTGTATGGGACCCAAGTGGCCCCATGAACCCAATATAAATTGTTAATAAGACATCTACTAAAAATCAATTTAATGTGTGCAAGGATACAGCAGTCAAAAGAGGTTATGTAGAATATCAGACCTATTGAGCTATCCCTTATCCCAAAACTAATTGGCGATGTAAAATGATACAACAATGATTTTATGGTTTGTTTTGATTATGTTGGGAATGCATTCGAGCATCACTCCACCACGGGTGCAAGCGAGGGTTGTACCAGGGATCTAACAATTTCTTTAATTATTTAAACAAATGCAGGAATTTATTTTAACTATTACTTAGTTCACAAAAAGTTATTTACGGAGGGGAATGGATTTGTACTGTTTACAACATGGTCCGCTAAAACCTGATTCAACTTACATGGTTACAGCGTTTAGTATGATTCATCACATGCCTGATGCTTTCTGGCAAACAGGTTGGATTGGGTGCAAACGGGTCAAATCAAAAGGGAGGGTTAGTGGGTCGAGGCCCGACTTGTATTTGAACCTAATTCAAATCTGCATAGTGCAGGTCGAGATTTCATGAACCACATCTGACTCACATAAGCTATTGGTCAGATATAGGTCAGTTTTGCGGGTCAAATAACATTTGAGACTTTTAGTGGAAAACAGTGGGTGTGGCCGTTTGATTTGACCTGTGTGGGGCCTACATTGGGTCGCCCAGCCCTACGCGGCCACTGAACCCAGTTGCATCATTGACGTCAGACTGTTTCATGCCAGTTGCATCATGGATGTCAGACTAGGGGGCCCCACTGAACCCAATTCCAAATCAGCACCACCATCTGGGTCACCCAGCCCTACACGGCCACAAGATCGGATCAGGTCATTTAGTGTGCCCCACAACATGGTTAGTACCAAGTTCCCTCTGATTTCTTGCTCTCTTCTGTTTGTTTTCTATGTGTTTTTATTGGGTTTCTGTGCTTGATGGATGCTATGAAATGGGAAAAGAAGGGAAGAAATTCAACTTTGTTCTTGGACGTATTCTAGCGTGCCCCAGTATTAAAATGGAAGGGATTAGCATTTATCGTTTTGCACGTTGAAGGGAAATTGAGGGGATATGGAAAGAAACTTTTCATGTTTGACTGAGAGAATGTATCCAAAAATTAATTAGGCAAATTAGGAATAACTCCCAGGCAGGGTAACAAAGGATAAAGATGAAAACAGTTGGAAAGATTGAAATTTGTTTGAATTTAAACCTGAGAATATCCAAACATGAGAGTATCCGACCCTCATCAAATCGCCAAAGCAAACCATCTTACCGTTCGTCAAAGCCAAACCATCTCATGCTTTCTTTTGTATTTATCTGAAAGGAGAGATTTTTCAGGGCTGAGGTTGCACCCCTCACAGCCCACCTCCCCCTTTACTTTAATATATATATATATATAATGGGAACCTTCTGCCTAGGTCATTTATTCAATAAATTAGAAATGGGAACTAATGATTCCTACCATCCGGCACGCCATATTCGAATAGGGAGACATGGGATTTTGGATCAAGTCTCCCCACTCAAACCCTCGCCTCATGGTTTTGTAGAAATTTGAAAGTTAGAGGTAAGTGATAACATGTTTGTTGAAGAATAACCGGTTTTGTTTTTGGTACCCCAGTGGCTAGGGACCCTTTTTTATTATTATTATATAGAGCCCAGTACACTTAGGAAGGAAGCCCACTAAAGTGGGAAGAAAGCCCTGCACACCCGGGAAGGAAGCCCACGAGGTAGGAAGAGAGCCTGACACATCTGGGTAGAAGAACCAGTTACGGAACCCATCTTACAATTTTCTTAGTTTATTGGGACTCAAAAACTTTTTGTGAGGTTCCTTAGTGGGGCCTACTAGTGTGAAGATCTAAAATGGTTAGAGTATCTGAATAATCTTTTCTTATAAGCCACTGCAGAATTTCAATCCAATAAAAGATGGCCCGCCATTAAATTTAGATCAACAAAATTCACAAAATTATCGTGATACTTTGGACGCCATAGTCTTTTGTAAGTGATCAATCTGATAGCGAGCTAAAATCCTATTTGGATGAGATTTTGCAAGGATCTTGGCTATTTGAGATGTCCTAAATTTTTCGTAAGTGGCCCTATTGAGAACCCACATGAATTTCTCATGTGTCAAAGCCTTAAATGATCTTAGACTATTTGTAAATAAGGTGTATTGTTTGCCGTTCAAAGTTCCACCTTGAAATTGATATTCTTTGGGCATTGGATTTAGAGGTTGACAAATGAACATTTTTAATTATTGCAATTATTAATATTTTAAATTATTATTTTAAAGAATTTTTTATATTTTTGTAATTTTTGTAATTTTTTATGGGGGTTCTGATCACAATTTCAATAAGTTTTTTTTTATATGTATTTTACTACTAAAATCTACAATTTTTTAAAGATTATCTTATTTTGGTGGAAGACTTTCGCTTGCACTCCAACATTATGCACTCCATTTGATCGTTGTCGTTGTCACAGCGGGACCTGTGAAATTCAAGGGGAGGGTTCCACATTTGAAGACGGTCTAGATGAGTGCTCCCATGGAGTGCTCAACGTAGGGGAAAGATTTTACCTTGGCCCCCAATAAGAAATTTCTAATTTTGCCCCGAGGTGGGGTCGTTTGTCCTTTGTGCGTAAGATATGGAAAATCCTATGAAGCTCTCACATGGCTGCCGTGCAGTAGCTCAGTCCACGCCTTTAATTAACGAGGAGCCTCACTTTGTAGACGTATAGATTGAAAATCTTAAACCATTCCACATAGGAATCTCGTAGGTGAAAAAAGAGCTATGAAATATTGTACCATGTTTATTTAGAATCACCATTTTACATGAGTAAATGATATGGGATTTAGTTTTTTTCTTTTAGCTTTTTTTTTTTTTTCCACATTTTGCTCAAAGTCCATGAGAATATAAGACATGAAACTTAACTTTTTCAAGTTAATCATTTATATGAGAATATTGAGCACTTCGGATCATAAATTGGATGACCCAAAATAGTGTTGATATATAGGTTGGGATTTTATTTTTTTTATTGACATTTTTACATATTTCTCAAAATCTATTAAAATTTAAGATGTGGAACTAAATGCCCATAAGGTTGATTGGTTTAGTAAAAAGTCTGAATGGTAATATTGAAACCCATAGGACTGCAAAATAAAAAAATAAAAGGAAAATAAAAGGTGATTAATGGTTTTGATCCTGCAATCCATTATGGGCGTTAATTACACAAGAACCTCTTTAAGGCATGAAGCTTGTAATGATTTCACACTTGGGGAAGTATGAAAATGAGGTGGGGAAGTATGAAAATGACCTCTTTGCACCATAGTAGTCATCAATTATGTTTCTTTTTCATTCCAGTCCTTCGGCTGAGACGGAATGGAGGTAACAAATTTTCAGTTTGAATTCCAGTCTGTTTCGATTTGTAGCATAATTTTTACTTTTTAATTTTTTTTTCTCATTATCCATATCAAGAAACATACATAATTTATATATGGGAGCTAAATTTCAGCTGCAGCTGAGGAGAGCAGCTCCCTTTATATATATATATATATATATATTATTTTTTTTTCATATATGTATATATATTTTTAATTTTTATTATTCAGAAAAGTTACTCCGAAAAGTTTTGCCGAAAATTTGAGATATCGAAATATTTCATCTTGGAGGCTAGACCGAAATAGAATTGGCATCTATGATTTGCACACCAAAAATTACATATGTGATGCGTAAATAAGCATGAATAAATGCATCCATGGTCAAACATTTCACGTGGAACATTATACATACATAAATGAGGGCAACCAAACGATCATTCTTGTGTAATGCTCGAATTCTGTGGTACACAACTTTTTTTGTTTCTATAATGCTGCAGAAAAGTTGTTCACATCCTTTCATATTGAATTTTTTTGCGTGCGGGGGCACCCTAAGACTTGACAATCGTTCATCAACTGTGGAGGTCTAACAAATTCCTACGAAGTTGTTTGTGCGATATCTTAGGGCTAGTGATATTGTACAAATCGCAATATGCGATATCCCAGGGTTGTGCGATATTGCACTATGCGACATCCTATATCCATAGGATAGCACACCTTTGTTGTAAGAACAATTTTACATAAAATATTTAAACTTCAACTATTCAGGGGCAAATGTTAGGGCTAAGAGTAGGCGTATGGTCAAAAATTTTTTTTTTTTTTTTTTTGTTACATAAAATCAATCTAAAACTTTTCTTTTCTTTCTTGGAGATAAATACTACATCAAATTGTGGAAAAAAATTGTGCGAACAACTCAATGAAAAATATTTAAACTTAGACTATTCATAGGCAAATGTTAGGTCTAAGAGCAGTTGTACAGTCAAAATTCCTTTTTTTCTTATTTAAAATGAATCTAAAACTTTTCTTTTCTTTCTTGGAGATAAATGCTAAATCAAATTGTGGAGAAATGACATCTGAGCAAAATCAAAGACTTCTTCAAAGGAGAAATTTTGACTGTACGGGCTTGGTAATGAACTCTACAACTATCCCATCATTCATAGGGCCTGTTTGGTTTAGAACATTTCTAATGGGAACTCTCCTTATTGAAATTTCCTAGCAAAAAGCGTATATCCCTGAACTTTCCAAATTCCCTATTTGATACATTTTGAAATGTGGTGGCTTGTGAAAAGTCACTTTTGGCAATGTAATATTCTCATAGTTCTGGATTTCAAAAATGCTACCAAATCGTTGAGCATTTTAGAATTCTACCATGGGAACAACATTCAGAATTCTCTGAATTGACAAGATATGCCCAACTGCTTATAACCAAACAGCCCATAGAGTTGTCCTTTTTTTTTAGAAATTAGGGTCTAGATTCAAATCCATGCGTATCAGATTCAGAACGTTCAGATTCAGACCCTTTTATGTTTTGGTTCAAAGATTCAGACCCACGGTGATTATATTTAATTATTTAAAATATATAGTTTTTAAGTCTCTACATAGTTTTACTCGTAGTATTGATATTTGAGAATCTACTTAACTTTAATTACTATACATCATTTAATACCCCAAGTGTAATTTTTTAAAAAGTTGCTTTGAAGCTCTTTTATCCATTTCTACTAATGCACACAGCATCTTATATTGGATCTGGATACAAAACCAAATCAAAATTTCAAATTGATGGTCTTGATCACAAAATCATTGCCCAACTTGGGAGCCATTGGACTTGTAAGACCTTTACCACATGGACCCCGGATGGGACAGCTCAAAAATTAATTAAATACACCTGTTGAAATCATGTAAACCTGATAGTGTGGTAGAAAGATGTACACTGGTTGTGATGGTCCTCTCCATCACCAAGACATGAAAATGGATTCTGAGGCAAACCTTACAAAGTTCACAGTGTTGTAACTAAAAGTATGCAAAAATTGACAACTATAATATTAGGGAAAGAAAAAGCATTTCAAGGACAACAAAATGGCGAAGGCATGTCTAAAAAAGGTACAAAATCCAATGGTAAAGGCATCATCACCATCAGGCCAAAAGAAGAGGAGAAAGGAGGGGGTGAAATTATCAGTTAATGACAGGTAACATATGAATAACTGCATCCTTAATATACCCATTTGGCCATTCTCCTGGATATCTAGGGGTGTTCATGGGCTGGGCCGCGCATAGGCATATCCAAGTCTGGTTGTATCCTGTCCAAGCCCAAGGCTGCCGATTTAGTCAATTGGGTGGGACTGAGCCGGGCTTTTTAGACATTCTTTAGACAAATTATCACCAACTTACAAGCACTCTTTATTTGAGCCAGGCTTTGAGCTTTCTCTCACATAATCCAAGCCCGGCCCATTATATGAGCCTGATTTATATATCCAAGCCTGGCCCAAAGTGGGCTTGGCCCGGATCAGGCTCAGGCTGGCCCAGCCCATGGGCACCCCAGATATTATCCTCAAAACAAAGGAGTGTCCAGTGCTTAAAGTTTGCCCCTCAAACCAACCTGATCGTTTGCTTTTGTTTTAGAAAACATACTCAGTGGGGGCAGGTCAGGTGGAGTCCCAACTTTTCTTTATTTTCGAAAACGGACCTCTAAATATCCATTACTTCTTTTCTAATAAGTAACTATTTTCTTCTTTGCTCTACAATTCATTTGGATCGGTGTCAATCATCACAGGCGAGCAGGTAAAATTCAACTGGGTTCCTCCTTTGGGCCGTTCTGGATGAGCATCCCAGCATACTACTGCATGCGGGAGAAAATCTTCCTCTAATAAAATGGACATCTCATTCAGCCGATCCCATACGACTCGATGGGACCCAACACGGTAATGACTGAGTCGACTCAACCAAGTTTTAAAAAGAGAGAAAGTTGCAGAAGCTTACCAAACCTTGGCCCCCAATTTGTGCAAAATTTGGAAGCATTGAAAGATTAATAAGAGAGGGAAACAGGGAGGAGAATGAGATTTTATAGTCTTCTTTCAAGGCTGGTGGAAAATGTATCTCACAACCTTGGATTGGTCATTAATAAATTACACCTAGTGGACTAGACATTTTGAAAAGACACAAGTCCTAAATCCTAATTACTCAAGTTGGAAAAATACTCATCTCAACCATTCAAAAGTAGTTACTTTTGATTTTAAAAAGACACTTTAGAAAGTTTAATTTTGAATCACATTAGAATTCACTATTAAAATACAAATGAATCAGTAGAAGGGGAGACTAATAAAGGCCTCCAATTAATAAAAATAATAAAAAAGATGATAGTTTAGGTATTTCTAAGGACTTTGTTTCAAATGTGTGTCATCCATGATGGCAAGTTGTGCATCTTTCTCTGGAAACTCAAGAAGAGAGAGAGAGAGAGAGAGAGAGAGAGAGAGAGAGAGAGAGAGAGAGAGAGTAATAAAAATAAAAACAAACTGTAGAAGAGAGATGGAAAGATGAATAGAAATTTAGTCCTGACAGGGTTTTTTGGCAAATCGAAATTGCTGCCTTCCAACTCATTTCTTCTTTCTTATCTCCCTTTTTGAATCCTGTCTAATCTACTTCCTTAGTCTCACAAGCACTCTTTAATATTTTGTCCATGGTCTAAGGGTCCAATCCAATGCTACTTTGAATACAATTTGGTAAATAGGACAAGTACATACGGATGGCAAAATCTGATCAGAGAGCATACCTGACCTGTGTAATCCAACCAACATCTTATAAGGGTCAGTCAAGGGTTGGATTAATCTGACCCGCTGCAAAAAATATCAGATTAGGGTTGACCCACATAACCCACATAATTTGCAGGACACCTTTAAATGACTAGGTTACAGTCAACCCACAAATCTTATCTGATTTGATATGGTGGTTTCAGATTTTTGTATTTTGGGGTTTTCTTGGTCTACAATTAAACCTAATTATAACCTTTTAAAATGAAATAAATTGGGTTTGGGCCTAACATCTACAACACCAACAAGTAGGGTAGGGTTGGATCAGGTTAAATGGATCACTGTGTTTGATGCGGGCTGGGCCGGGTTTACCGGCATCAGATGTGGGTAGGGTTACATGACCCATATTTATAATGGGTCATATACAAGTTAACCCTCAACCTCTAGACAACCTATATATGTAAATTCGACCCAATGGCCACCCGTAGGTGACCTCCCCAAAGAAGAGTCTATGGCCCAACATTGTAGCTTACACACTATCCAAAATCAACTCTGAGCAGGGTTTTTTTTTTTTTTTTTTTTCTGGTATTCCAGCTAAAGGGGGGCTAGGTCCCTATAGACTCGCACATACGAGAAGAGGAACCCGTAAATCAGGAAAAGAACTCATACATGCAAGGAGAAATGATGAACTCACCCATGCAAAGAGAGAGAAACTCACATATACAAGGCGAGAGTAACTCTCTCTGGGGAGTGTTACTAATGTGAAAGAGAAGCCTCACACCAGGCTGGTGTCTTTCGTTCCAACAATAATGATGAGAATGGCATTTAGAAGATGATTATAGTCAAATTATGATGACATTTAGGAGCAAAATAGTTCATTATCTACTAAGTAGTGTAAGTAGCTGCTAGTTTCCCTCTGGACTTTTGCTGTCAAATAACTTGATGATATCCATTTTTTTTTTTTACTTGATGATATCCATTTGTCTGTCTAAAGCACCACATCATAAGAAGGCCCAGGCTTAGGATTGAGAAGACCATGTTTTCAAGGCAAAGAAGGCTCTCCTGCTGTTTGCATAAGAACTGATACACTTATCACTTGGGTAAGGAGCCGATCTCACGATTCACATGTCTGTGACAACATGTGCCACATAGTTGGGAATTGGGATGCAAACCAGTGGGCTGCATGGACCAAAGCAAACACAAACCCGGACCAAGGAGGGAGGCTCATGGTTCGGGTTGGACCAGGCCATAGATTCTCTAACCCATTTTGATTTGTCATGATGGCTAAAATCTAGGCACCCACCGGTCATGGGCCTGAAAGTCAACAAGGATCTGTCTCATTCATAAAATATCTATTCTTTTGTGCAAAATACTTAAGGATCTGAAAATCTTAGGCCTAGCCCATTTAACTATTTGGCCATAAAATGAAGCGCAGAAAAGCCCACAGGCCTACAAAGACAGCTCAAATCCAGTTCAATGAATTCCAGGGTCAAGTCACAGTTAATCTGACCCATCCTATAAGCAAGTCCGCGCAGCCTAGCTCAGCCCATTCTATCAACATTCCTGTGAGGACTCAGTTGTTAATCAAACCCTAAAAACTAAACTTCATGCATAGATTCCCATATCAGGGTCCTTGAATAGTTGTCTAAGGTTTGTTTGATTTACCAGGATTGGAGATTTGTTTTTCGATAATCTTAAATTCCTTTAAATTGTTGTCTGAGATTCTACTATTGAAAATTTCCAAATTTGAATCTCTAAGATTTTGAAATTCTCATCATAAAAAGGAGAATAATATTCTAGTAAAAAAAAATTCACAGACCCTATATATGGCCATGACACTGCCATTAAAATTGAAAGTACTAGGTAGACAGGGGCCAAAAGCTAGAAACAATGAAATGACAAATAGTGAGTGGAACTTTGATCTTAATGAGATTTGACTTAGAGATGGACCTTGTAGAATAGTGATTTAGAGTCAGATAAGCTCCACTGAAGGGACTCAGATCAATTAGCTCATTCAATTCTCTCAGTCTATACCCCTCAAGGATCTGGATTCAATCTGGGGATGATAGAAGCTGAATTGCCTTTTACCTTGCCACCTAGATGTATGGCAAATTGGCAATCATAAGGGTCCAAGTCAAAATCTCCATTAAACCCTCCAGTGTTATGCTAAGAACTCAAGAAACCTAAACTTATTTTGAAATTAGACTAGGGGCTGGGCTGGGCTGGGCTGGGCTTTAGGGATTAGGTTTATCTCTTGTTCGGGTTGGGCTGGGCTTTCGGCTTTCTATCACTTAACCATGTCTAGCCAAATATTAAATGGCCTTAAATTCTCGATCCAAGCTTGATCAAGTCATAAAACTTAAGGTCCAAACTGGAGGAACATGAGGCAAGTAGGCTTGTCAATGGGCCGGGCCAAGCCTGGGCATGGGTTGTCCAATCTTGTCCCGAATATTGGACGGGCTTACCAGGGGTTGTCCAATCTCGACCCTATATTGAGCAGGCTTATGTCAAATCTCATCCCGTATGTGCTTGGGATTGGCCTGTGCTTTAGCACGATCTTGAACATAATATCAACATTCTCTAATTATTCATATACCGTCACCGGACTTTAAACTCTCCTTTTTTCTGAGCTTGGGACCAACAATACAATGCAACAAGTAACATGCGGAGTTTTTTTTTTTTTTTTTTTTTTTTTGGCAGTGATAGTAGAAAATAAAAAAATCAATAGAAATGAGTATCATATGTTGGTCAAGTAATGTCTAAAAGAACTTGATAGAAGTTATTTTTCTTTTAACATTTCTAAAAGATTAGTTAGTGCATTCCCATCATTGTTTGAATCATCATCACTAGTTGGGTCGTGACTAAACCAATCTTCGTCTTGAGGGGGGATGGCCTTTTTTGGGGAGATTTACGAGGGCAAAGTTACAAAAATAACCCTCTTAATTAGCCGTTTTTTAACTGTTATAGGGGTAATTTTAGGGATGTCAAATGGGCCGGGCTGGCCCGGTTCGGCATGGCTCGGCCCGCCAGTCAACGGCCCATGGCCCAGCATAGCTTGTGCTGGGCCGAGGGTCCTTGGCCCGTTTGGCGCGGCCATCCAGGTACATGGGCTGCCAGGACCAGCCCGCCAGGCCCGCCCAACGGCAAGAAATGGTCATATTTAAAAAAAAAAGTCTATTTTACACTCCCCCCCCCCCCCCCCCCCCCCACAAAAAAAAAAGCTATAAAACGGTCACATAATGGATATTTTGTGTCATTTTCAATTTTACAAAGTCTATAAATATCATAACCCTCCCACTCTCATTCTTCACCAATTTACACAACTCTTTCACTGTCTATACACTCTCTAGCTCTCTCTTAAAGCATTCAACTCTTTCACTCTCTCTAAGAAGGTTTTGGAGGGCTAAAGATCAAATCATTAAGAGACAAGATTAAAGAGGCCTTCAAAGATTTAGAGGTATTTATATTATTTAAATTTGAGATTCCATAGATATAAGTTTATTATATATTATATTAACTCTCATTTTCTCCCCTTTATTATATTAATTATCACAAAAGAAGGTTAGCCTATTACTGTTTTTATTTTTAAATTTTATTTTATTGAAATATGGCTAGAAGATTTCCCACAGAATCTTCTTCTGTTAATTTAGGGCTAGAAGAAGATTTTGTTGAATTAGAATATGAAGTAGGTGATTTACCACATACTTTTCCTCATAGTTCCCGTAAACCAACCAAGAGGAATAGAATTTCAGTAGTTTGGGCTATATTTGAAAGGTTTTATGTCATTGAAGATGGAAAGCAAGTTGAAAAGGCAAAATGTAGAATTTTGTAGTAAGATTTATGGTACCGGGTCAAAAAAGGGTACCGGCCATTTGTCAAGACATAGACAAAAATGTTTAGCCTTACATAAGTCGGCGAATGCAAGGGCAGGGACGCCTGATTCATAGACCCAAATTTCTACTACTAATGGTGGTAGTAGTAGCAGCAGTTTGGGTCTTTTTTCTTTTAATGAGCAAAGTGCTAGACAAAATCTTGTTAAAATGATTGTGTTATCTAAATCACCATTTTCTTTTGTTGAAAATGAGTTTTTTGAAGAATGGGTCTAGAAATACTGTAAACCACAATTTCACAGTATTTCAAGAAATGCTGCTAGAAATGATGCTATTAGACTTTGGCAGGAAGAGAAAATAAATATTAAAAATTACCTTGCAGAAATTCCTAGTAGAATAGCCATAACTACATATATGTGGACTTCTAAAGGTGGTGATAGTTTTTTTGTATTACAACACATAACATAGATGCAAAATAGATTATTAATAAACGTATAATTAGTTTTAGCACACTTGAATGGCCACACAATGGCACTAGAATAAGTATATTTATTTTGGAAAAACTAGATAAATACAATATTAAGGAAAATGTTATATCTATAACTTTAGATAATGCTAGTAATAATACAGTGGCTATTAAACTAATGAGATTGCAGATGCCACTTGCAACTTTGATAGATAACTCTATCTTCCAAAATAGATGTATATGTCACATCTAAAATCTCATTGCAAAGGTTGGTTTAAAGCATATTGTAAGTTATATGGATGCTATTAAAGACACTGCTAGATTTATTTTTTGCTCCGCATAAAGAAGACAATTGTATGCCCAAATATGTGTGAGGCAAGGCGTATCAGCCATTAAAATGCATAAAGAGGTAGAACGTAGATGAAATTCTATATATGATTTGTTAAACAAGGAACTTGACCGGAAAACTATTTTGAATGCATTTTGTGCTTTTCATGCATAAGATTTGATAATTAGTGATGAACATTGGGAGTTATGTGCCCAAATAAGAGATTTTTTAGAAGCTTTTTATTTTTCAACATTATTTTTTTCTGGGATATATTATCCCACATCTAATGAAACTTTAATGAAGCTTTTTAAAATTAATTTTCAACTCAATAGATTTAGAGATCATTTTTTACTGAGTAACACAATTAGAAACATGGAAGAAAAGTTTAATAAATTTTGGAAAGAGGCTCCAATGACATTTTCTTTAACTGCTGTATTTGATCATAGGTTAAAATTAAGTGGTGTACAGTTTTTTATTGATGGAATAAATAAAAATATGAATTTCTTAGATTTAAATATTTTTTCATATATAAGGGCAAATTTACAAGCGCTTTTTCAATTTTATTGTGAGCAAATGGGTACAACTGGGCTCAGTATGAGCCATTCAGAAGTCCAGCAAACAGGTGTTGGTAAGTGGGATGTGTGGCATTCTTCCCTGTCCACGGGCATGGCATCCAACTCAAGCTCAAGTAATATAGTGACGGAGTTATCATCGTATCTTGACGTTAGTGTAATACGGGTGTATGATGCATTTAGTTTTGACCTTTTAGCCTGGTGGAAGCAAAATGAAAGCATTTATCCGGTATTGGCCGCCATGGCTCGTGATTTATTGACTATTCCAATGTCTTTTGTAGCATCAGAATAGGCTTTTAGTGCAGGTGGGTGTGTGGTGGATGACAAAAAAACAAATCTAATTGAAGACATGATAGAGTGCTCTGTTTGCCTACGAGACTGGTATTTGGCAGATAAGAGGAAGCAAGAGTTGACAGCAATGGAAGATTGTGATCCAGCAGAATACATTAGTGGACTACACATTTGATTTTTTAATTTTTTTCTTCATTGTAATTTGTAAATATATAAGTTTTTCATTCTTTTTTTATTTTCATTTTCTAAAAAAGATTGTAAGATTTTAAAGGTCCTATTTAGAAACCTTTAAGAAGTTAAGATCCAAATGGTTCTCTCTTCTTAGTGGAGTATGTCGAGTTTGACTGAACAACTTAAATATCTTTGTCATTCTCTGTACTTGTGTTATAATTTTCTATTTTAATACTGAAAAGACAAAAAAAATAATTGGACAAAAAAAGAAAGAGGCATGGCACGGCCCAGCCAGCTCTAGCCCGGCCCATGGCGGGCCGTACTAGCAGGCCGTGTAGTGCCAGGCTATTTTCCTGGTGGGCCGGGTCGGGCCCGCCCCATGAGGCCCTCCTGGCACGGCCAGTTTGACATACCTAGGTAGTTTCAGAAAAATATATAAAAATTAGTAAAATAACTTTGCAGGCCCGGCCCAGCACGGCCCATTTGACATGCCTAGGTAGTTTCAGAAAAATATATATAAATTAGTAATATAACCTTGCTGGTGAGCTGGGCTGGTCCTGGACAAGCTAGGCATGCTCTGCTCATTTCCAGTCCTGTTTTAGCCGGGCTTTTAAATAATTGTCTAAGCTTAGCTTGCTAGGCTCGTTCTTTTTTAAAAGCCGTGTGTTTTCGGGCTTGGGACAGGTACCCATTTCAATGGGCTAAATTGATAGGCCTAGAGGCACGCCAATGGTTAAAAGGGTCTTATCCCACCTAACTGCAAAGGATTCATCCGTGGGTGAGGGAGGTAATTTTAAAAAATAAATAAATTGAAATAGGAGGTTGAAATGGAGGGTCATATTAAATATGGTGTACGGCTGAAAAATTAAAACCAAAACCACGCAATTTGCTACTTGCCTTTCACGCCCACACATTCTCCTTTCATCTCATTGATGCAACTGCAAAGTTGGTCTTCGTGTCCTCCTTAGCAAAAGTAAATTCGTGTCCAACTCTAGTCCTTGGTTTTCTTTTAGTTTCATATTACTTTTTAATGGTCAGTTTCATAATTTTCTAATGTGTATTGTCTTCTTAGCTCTTAAGACCCTGTTTGCTTATATGGATCTGAAGTCCTAAGATTTTAAAACCAAAACCACGCAATTTGCTACCTATCTTGGATAAAACTTTTGTTGGCACCCATTCTGCCTGTGAATTCAATTCCAAGGAATACGAGCCTCGAAAATAATAATTCTAAAGAAGTGTTTATGCAAGTCTCGCGGAAGGTGAAGTCTAGCCTTTTAGGTTGGAAATAAAAATCTTACGTGTGTGTGAAAAAGCCCCCCTTTTGTTTTTTTTTTTTTCTATTCAAGGACAAACTGTGTCTGCACTAGATGGCTGGACGGTTACTTATGCGAAAACACAAGTCTTTTTTTATACACCCTAGTTGTACAAACCCGTACCATATTGCCATAAAGGACTCGTTTCTTTAAGAGTAAGTTTTGGCAACCATCCATGTTGTGAATTCTTCGTTGCTTTTCCTCGCTTCCTAGGAAAATCCAGGTTTGGCAACAACTGACATCATATAAGAGGAATTTTCAAAATGCGAAGAAAATCGTCAAAATCGGAGGAAAGGAACATTGGACCTCCCTCATTGCAATTCTCAAATATACATGCCCAAGGATTTGCGGATGAACAGTAACATGGGCAGTAATATAGAGGTTATCATTTTTGCTTTGGAAACCCACTTTATAGGTCCCACTATCATGAACTGAACCGCTAATCATGTTTATATTGTCTAAAACAGCTAGTAGCTAAAAAATCAGCCATCGATTCCTCACATATCTTGAGATATTTTCAAAAAAGTTTAAACCATGGGATCATGATTTCTTGGCTTCTTTGGGGCCTGTTTTAAAAATCCAAAACGTTGAATGGACTCAAAATACCTAAAACGGTTAGAGGATCATGTGGCTATCTGATTCATTATGGATAGTGAGAAAATAACCAAAAAAGGATGACCGTTGATTGTCCATGCAAGACCTCTTCGGTTAGATGGAATAGTACAGGCGATGAATTAAGGACTTCCGTTAGATGGAACAGTACAGGCGATGAATTAATGGTTACTATTTTTGTTGTGGAACTCTTTCTTATGAGTCCCATTTGCAAGATCTGAATCGTTAAATCTCATTATTAAGTGACAAAAAGGCTATGTGGTCAATTTTCAACCATTGATTCGCCACATATTTGAGATATTTACAAAAAAGTGTACACCAAAAAAATAACTTTTTAATTTTTGTAAAACCAACATTGAAAATCTAAACCGTTCATCATCTGTAGATGTTCAAATTATAGGGCTTGATTCATCAAGGATTGCAACAAAATGGCAAAAAACTTATGATTGTCTGATGTAACATACCTAAATCTTGTCTGATGTAACATACCTAAATCCTCATAATCAATAGTGTTGCCAAACCTAGATTGCAGTGAATGTTCTTCACCAGAAATCCCTGTGAAGAAAGCATTGTATAAGAAGATTGGAGGAATCCTTTGGATAGAGAGTCTTTGGTTGCCAAACGTGCCTTAGGAGAACTCCTATAATAGGAATTTGTGATGTTGGAGATTTCTTGACAATTACGTGATAGTTGTCCCCTTGGCATTTCCAAGTTCCATATTTTTTTTGCTGGAATTATGAATTCCAAGCATTTAAAAAGTCACGTTATTCTTTTGAAATTCTCAAATTTCAACCCCCTTAAATATTTCTTAATTTTCTAGCCGAGAAGAAGATTCAGGAATTTCACCCAAGATACAGTTTTTGGAGAATTTACAAGTTCTCATACATGAGTGCTCCAAAATTTCCAATTTAAAAACACCCTAACACGTAAGTGATGGCGTGCACTTACCACACTTGAAAATGAAACATAAACCTGAACTATTTAATAAACTCCTAAAGTCGCCTCTATACTCGAAATATCAGTGTGATAATGACGAAGATGATAACGACCATTATGTGCTTTTGATCGTTTGGACATTGATTCTCAACCAGCTGAAAAAAGTAGACCACATATCAGGTGGTAGTTTCAAACACACCTCAATTATTTCAAACTTCAAAACAAGTGTAATAGAGAATTCTCAAGTTGATTTATAATCATAGCCGACTATAACCCATGTCACAATTTTTTTTTATTCTTTTCCCTTACAGAGGGTGTCCTTGTCCTTTAGGCTGGACTAATTCCTCCGGATTGGGAGGAAAGTCAGGTAAATCCCCTATGGCCTCAGAGAGAGAGCACTGGTGGACTCAACTTTCGGTTTCTGAAGAGGGGGGAACAAATGGTTGATACCAAGACCTCTATCTCCGAAAGAAAGAGGAACCGTGGTTCTAACCACTCGGCTAACCCTTCGGGGTTAATGTCACAAATGTTGTTATTGCAATATTGGGAAATCAATAATACAATAAAATCAAAATGTCTACAGTCTGTCTCCATGGGTCTTTATCTAACATTTAGGTAAGGTTCATTCAATGAAAGTAATTTCTAAGCCACATTCGATCATGCAGTGATCAGATGTTTTGACTTGAAATTTTGCTGAAAGCAGACATGACCGGTGTCAAAGCCTGTGAGTTCCGCCCACTGATAAAGGCTTGGACTAAGGAAATCAGAAACCGTGCTTCTTTTGTGGAAAATTTTGCTGCCTATGGTTTGTTGGGGGCACACCCTTATGTAAGCCTGTGGTGGAATTTGGATGGAGCTGAGAGATTTAAAGGTGGATTAAGGTCACCTTTGGCAATCAAATTTTGAGGAAAAAGATTTTTGATTTTGCAAAAGTTTTGGTAAATCTATGTCTGGCAATTGTAAATTCCTGAGGATCTGGAAGAATGAGAATCTTTATGTGTTGGGATTTTCAGATCCAACTACACTCCATAAGATTTGAAAATCCCCACTTAAGTGGATTTGCATACCAATCCTATTTTTCTCAACTATATGCATCGATACATACCAATATCAATATGAGATCCTCAATTATACAAATTCCCAATGAGGAATCCTTGTTCCAGTGGTAGTAAACAATAATTATGTGCAAAATCAGTCTTGATTGTGCCCATTTAAGGGACCTAAATTGCATGATATCGGTGCTTATAAGTAACCTCTAGCACAATAATCCGTGTTGAGCACAATTAGGTCTAGACATTACAAACTAAATATTCATATATAAAAAGACTAAACAATTGCAAAGTAAATCAAATTGACATAAAAATAAAAAAAAAATTAACTCATAGATTCATTACTCTTTGATGAAAACCTCCAAATTATCATCACTTGCTAATCTTATTTCTAAACCTACAAGAGCTAAGTTGGTATAGAATGAGAATAGAAGAATTGGGGTAGAAAGATACTAGAAGGGGTGAGGTATAAAGAGAGTTTTTGAGAAAAGAAAAGGTATAAAGAGTGTCTAATCATAATATCCACCGTCATTCCTTCAACATTTGGAATCTCCTATTTAATCATTGAGATTCCAAAAATCCAACCCTGTGGATTCACTATTTAGCTTACAAATTCTCTCAATTCCAACTTAAACAATATTTGTGAATCCACTTGGGGCTAGCATTTGAAGAATTCACATATTCCCAAATAAATTCTCAGGTATTTGGTAAACAAATAGGCCCCCTTTGATAGTAGGACAAAGAGAAAAGTAGGAGCGAAGAATCTCCTTAGGAAGAATCACAACTTCTCTGTAGTAATTCCCCATTGTGCTTGGATTCATATGGTGAAATCTAATTTGGAGAAAACTATGTAAGCATATTTTAGGAATAAAAACTATTAGTAAATAATTTACATCAAGTTATAATAACAACAAATTTAATTTCACTTGAAGAAAGAGTAATCCCTTCAATCTTTAGTTTGCTTGAAGGAATAGTGATTTTGCTACTTTTCTCCTCATATTAAAAGCAAGAGAATAGTTCTGGTAAAAATTAATTAAAGTATATATATCTTCCACTTAGAGAAAAGTAATAAAAAAGAGAATTACTTTCTCCTCTCAAATAATGTCAAATAGCCAAAAAGAGATATCTCTTTAATAACACATGAAAAATCCTCCATTCAAATAATAATAATAATAATAATAATAATAAGAGAAAACTAGAGGCGGAAATTTTCCTTGTCAAGAATTACATCTTTTTTTGATAGCATTGTATTTGAATTCAAACAAAGAAAATTATGTAGTAGATAATCATTTCAATGCAAAAAAGACTTATCAAATAAATGGAAAAAATAACTTTTAGGAGTTTTTATGGTAAAATACCCCTTACATTCTTATAAAACAACTGAGGGACTAAATATTTATTATTGAGTGTAGAGGACCTTAGTCTACATTTTGCATTTTTTGAACTTATTTTTTTTTTGCCCTTATCCCATCCCATGATGCATGTGGATGGGATGTTGTTCTTCCTTGCAAGCAAATGCTTTGACAATTCTCCAAATATTCATTGGCGGACCTATAAATCCTTTTGGGAGTTGCTCCCATTGAACTCGAGTATGCTTCCAACATCATATGAAAGTTTTCGTAAAAATTTCGGTTCAGCCCAAATATCACTTGAAAATTTTAGATTTGCCCCGAAAACCCAAATATATATTTTCATCACCGTCAAACGAAAATCCCGAGAATACCTAGTCTATCAGTAGGGGTGGTGGGATTTTTTGTTCCTTCCCTTTCTCTATTATCTGTTCCGGTTTCAGCAAACATTTCTTCTTCCTCTTTATAATTATGGGCTTTTTCTTCTTCTCGCCCTTCGTTCTGTGGTCAAATCACCTTTTCTTGTTGTCTTTATTGGTGCCTCCCATTTCAATGGATGGAGGATGATGTGTGGAACCATGGAAGAAGGTGCTGTCAAAAAACAGGAAAAGCCGTCGTCTTTGCTGGGAAGGAGACTAGCTGTAGTGAAATTGGAGTACACCAAAACCCCTTTTCTTGGACGTGTGCTGAGTGAGGATGTTAGGGACTTAGAATTAAAAAAGGATAGGTGATGTTTGGTTGCAGTAGTTGTGACCTTTTGTGGTAGAAAGTTGTCGGAGTTGCTGTGGTGGTGTTATTTGTGATTGGGGTTGGTAAAAGCTTTTGAGATGGAGGTGATAATTGACTGTGATTGGACAACCACCTTCCAAGGAGAAGACTACGAAAATCAAAGCTTTGGATTTTTCACATGTGAGTTTCACATAGGCACCTAGGGTGCTCAAGTTGAAAGTATCATTCATAGATGAGAAAAAAAAAGTTGGAAATTAGTTGAAGTACTCAATTGCTGAGAGCAGCTACACAAATGATCCATATTTTATGATGGATTCATCGTTTTCAGATTTTGACTAATAAGGAAAAAAAAAAAAAAAAAAAAAGGAGAAGACACGGTGAGCCTGAATACCCTTTTGCAGCCATTACGTGGGAATCACGTCATGCAGCACATGCGAGAACTTTATTGTAGGGCCCATATAGAGATATTTTGGACTAGCGACATATCCTTATATTTTGCTTTAATAGGAATGCCCTTCCAGTAGAATTAAACATATGATTGAAAACATCATTGGGCACTTAAGTGACACCAATAACATTTTCCATTATTTTCTTAATTGGATTGTGGGACCCTACGTGGAATAGAAACCTAAGCTATTTATTAGCATGGGGTAAAATGAAATAAAATTAAGTGGTCAAATCAAGAAAAAAAGAAAAATAAAGGGGTTAAAAGTAGAGGTATAAAATGACAAAAATCTACCATTAAAACCAACAAAAGACACTAAATAACAAACAAGAAAAAAAAAAACTCTTAAAAGGCACAAAAAGGAGGGGGAGCAAATTTTTATTGTTTTTTGTATTTTAATGCTTTTAATCTTAATTCCCTCTCATTTCTCTCTCTTTTGATTGATCTTTAATTTTATTTTATTTCACCCCTCATGTAAATAATTAGACATTAAAAATACATCCTCAAAAGGGATGGGTTCATCTTCAAATTATACTATCTTTACCATGGAGATCCGGGCATATATATATATATATATATATATGTTGCACAGTGAATCTAGAGTCAACAAGGAAATATCATTGAATATAATCTAACATCTTAAAAAAAAGAGGAGAGGTAGGTCCTGGGTCGTCCATGGTCAACATTAAATATTTGACCCTTTCAATTTTACAAGGGCTCAAGGTGTATTTTAACAAAAAAAATCTAAAGCTTTTAATAATAAAAAATTGAATTCCACTAAAAAAAAATACATATGTAAATTTTTGTTTTCATATGTAAAATTTTGCTTTTATGAAAAAAAATCCACTTTACATTTCTCCTTCCTGTCTAAAGTCTAAACTACAGACGACATGCAGACATACACAGAAAGCCGTCTGCTAAAAGGCTCGGTCAGCTCTTCTTCTCCCCAAAGTCCCGCTCCCTCTGTATCCAATTCCAAAACCCTAATTCCCAAATGCCAAAACCCTAATTCCCAAATGCCCAAGTCCAAGATTCCAACTTTTCTCTCCTCCTCCTTCATCTTCCTCCTCCTACTAGGGTTTCTCAATCTCGCCCTCTTCTCCGCCTCCGGCGTCCGATCCCCCGACCGACTGCTTGCCGGCTTCTCCTGCCCCATGGATTTCTCCGTCCTCCGAAAATTTCTCTCCCGCGCTCCGGACAATTCGTCGGAATGCCAGTTCGCTTTGCAAGGCCTCCACCTCGTTCAAGCAGAGTATCTCCGCCGCTCCGGCCGTTTTCTCCCGCCTCCGGAAACCGCATCCGCCTGCTGGGACTCGTACCAGGCGCTGTTCGGAGAATTCACCCCCAATTTCGACATCCGATCCGCCTGCGGATTCGAGACCCAATGGATCTCCGACGGGTGCATGAACATCACGAAGAGGTCGGAATTCGAGGCGGTGGTGCCGGAGAATTCTATGGTGGACGTCCGGCGCGCCTGCGACCAGTCGCTCGAGAACAATTCGCCGTGCGCCACCTGCATCACCAGCCTCTCGCGCATCGGGTCATCGTACCTCACCGGCCGGGAAGTCGGGAACGTCACCGACTGCTCCACGTACCCTTTCATCTATGCTGCAGGCGTGGTGAATTCGCTCGAACCGGCCGACGACCGCTCTGCAGTCTGCCTGTTCCTCCTCGGTGCCGCTTCTTCGGGTTCTAATGGTGGAATCAGCAAAGGACTGATCTGGGGTGTTGTGGTAAGTTGCATTGTGGCGTTGGGTGCATTGGTAATTGGGGTTTGGTTTCTTTGCAGAAAGAACAGGAAATTGAGAACTTTCTTGTGGAGGAAGAAGAATTTCGGTAGAATTGGGAATAGCCGAATTTCCCAATTGGGTTCACTTGGTCATGCGAGTACAACCCTAATTAGGTTCACGTTCGAGGAAATCAAAGAGGCAACCCGGAACTTCTCAAATGATAACATAATTGGGAGGGGAGGATATGGGAATGTTTACAGAGGCATTTTGTCGAACGGGTTGGAGGTCGCGATGAAAAGGTTTAAGAACTGCTCCGCTGCAGGGGATGCGAGCTTTACTCATGAAGTGGAAGTGATTGCCAGTGTTAGACATGTCAATCTTGTAGCTTTGAGAGGTTATTGTGTTGCTACGACGCGGTTTGAGGGTCACCAGAGGATAATTATATGCGATCTGATGCGTAATGGGAGCCTTCATGATCATCTTTTTGGTCTGTCCGGGAAGAAGCTGAGTTGGCCAATTAGGCAGAAGATTGCCATTGGGATGGCGAGGGGATTGGCTTACTTGCACTATGGCGCGCAACCTGCAATCATGCATAGAGATATCAAGGCTAGTAACATTCTCTTGGATGAGAGCTTTGAGCCTAAGGTGGCGGACTTTGGCCTGGCGAAGTTCACACAGGAGGGGATGACACATTGGAGCACGAGAGTGGCAGGGACACTTGGTTATGTTGCTCCTGAATATGCCTTGTATGGGCAGCTTACAGAGAAGAGTGATGTTTACAGCTTTGGGGTGGTGCTGCTTGAGCTGTTGAGTGGGAAGAAGGCACTTACTTCAGTTGGTGAGAGTCAGTCATGGCTTGTGACTGATTGGGCTTGGTCGCTTGTGCGGGAGGGGAGAGTATTGGATGTTATTGAAGATGGTATGGATGAGTTGGGTCCAAGAGAAGTCTTGGAAAGATATGTTTTGGTAGCCATTCTTTCTTCTCATCCCGAGATGCACGCAAGGCCAACAATGGATCAAGTTGTGAAGATATTGGAAACTGATTACCCCCTCCCCTCAATTCCAGAGCGTCCACTTCCTATTGTAGCCTGCATTGAAGACATTGAGAAGTCGGTAAGCAGTAACGGCTCAGCTAATTTGTCTAGTTCAAGTGGTTATCAGCCATATATCGACGTGAACACCACAAATCAGAGTATGTGTTGACATTAAAAAAGAGTGCTCCCTGCTGCACCCAAAATTGGTTGAGTGAGATTCAGTGGTCTGATTTGAAGAAATTATCTCAAGTCCCACAACATTTAGTTGTATATGATCTTGCCGGGTATAACCTCGAAAGGAAAAATTATCTCAAGTCCTAGATGCATTTGTAACTGCTTCTAGGTATGATCACACTCCCATAAATGGATTTAGAACATATATACACTAACTTTTTGATATTTGATACATGACTCTCTGTTGTATATTGATTTTTTTGTTCCTTTTTTATTTTTGGGTTGATAGATTCAGAAATTTATATTTCATTTCATTCAAATGATTGAGTTTTTTTTTTTTTTTGGTTCTCTATTGTTCTATTTGTATGTCAAATTGGATAACTAACAATTAAAGCCGTCTTTGGGCTGGTTTTCTTAAGGAATTTTATAAAACATATATTTTTACGAGAGTTTATGTTGATGTCTGGGACTGTTTTGGTCTTTTTTGTTGTCTTTTTTTTTATGGCATTTATAATGAAAGCTTTATCAAACAAACGAAGAGCTATAGCAAGAACCGAAGAGATGAGATACCATCTTAAAAATTACTAGGAAGAGGAAGGCAAAAACAAACTCCTCCAACAAAGGCAGACTGAAAGCAAAATGTAGACTGAAAAAAAAAAAAAAAGAGTTGCTAGATAAGGTTGCACTCTTGAGCGTTGCTCACGTATGGAATTTCAGTTATGAATTATCTTGTTCAGAAGCATCTAGAAGAATTCGTTCTTGTAAAGAGCCCAATGAAAAACATCTTGATTGTCTTCAAGTGCTTCGTGTAGTGGTAAGACCTACAGTCCATTATGGATGAATACAGTTTTGGACTTGTGATTGGTCCTGCTTGTACTCCCTTGGATAGTCCCAACTGCCACTAGGATGGCAAACCAGAAGAAAACGGAGCACCTTGATTTCTCAACTATCACTGAGTTAATAGGTCCTTAAAAAAATTTGTTCTCTCTTTCAAACCAAATCCTTTAAAGGATGTCATATGGAACCCAAAGCCTCACTACTTTCTCGTTACCAGCTCTCAGACATCTAACAGACAATAGGACCCGATAGGGCTCAAAACCCAGATTGATACCTAACGTGTCCGAAACTGTGGACCTTAACCTGTATCAGATTGTCAATCGGGCCCAAAAGCAGCACCCATACCCATCATTGTGTTTTTCTTTGATTGGTTGGGTAGACGAGTGGTAGAGTACCCATTGACATCGTTAAGATGTTGTAGTATGTCTAGTCAGGAGGAAAGGTTTGCATACACACAAGTCTATTGCAGTTTCTAATATACAAATTTATGCTCTTTACCGTAAAAAGACTAAATAACACTATATAGACTATAGGGGGAGTTTTCTCCTACAAGTGAATCACATATTGTTTTATATGGGGTCTTGCTTGTGAGGCCCACCTAGATGCATGCCTTAGTGGGGTCAGGGGAGTTGGAAAGGTCTCATCATGGATAAGTGTTGGGTAAAAAGTCAGTCCAATTACATTACTCTTGATTTAATAGCCTCAAAATTTTAATGGTCTTTTAACTAAATATATATATATATATATATATATATAGTTTAATGGTCTTTTCAAAATTAAAATCGATGGTTAATTCCTCAAACCGGTGGTACATAAGGGGGTATGTAAAGGTTGAATGAGTATCAAATTTCGCAAGGGGATAGACTGAATTCATGAGAATCATTATGTTGTTCTTTATTGGTTCATTCCTCAAACCATCCAGTATTTGTCCACAATAAGTTTGTTGAAGTATTCTGAGTTATTTTTGTGATGCAGGACTATGTTGACATGATGTTATTCCCAAGACACTGGTCAGATGTCACTGATGCTGAAATTTGTATGGATTTGATGAGTGTCTTTCAGAGCACTACGAAATTTTGCATCTGCTGTAATTAGCAGGTTAGTTAGTGTTTTATTCTATTTTTTGTGAATTTACTGTAAATTGTAATAATAAGAGAAGAATGTACAGGAAGGGGATCCAAGGAATCACAGGCCCCTAGTATACAAAAATAGAGGACAATTGCTAATAAACAAAGCCATCAGACAGAGAGACTTTCACTCTCAGTTTCTGCTTTTGCCAATAAATTCGCTATTTTCATGTCTTGGGACTTGATGGATAATGGCCAGAATCTCCTTTCTATTGGAATTCCCCAACTCCAGCTGGACCAGGAGATTATAGCACAATTTCTTCCACATAGTTTTTGATTACTCAACCTATTTTGGATGGGCCTTGACTACCTTTGGATTCAAGCTTCCACTCCCCAGCTAATAGAGATGTTTGTTTTCTCTTTCCATGCTATGGTTGGGCCATCAATTGAACACCCTAAGTCTTCATGTAGTTCTTGGTGGAAATAACATGGACCACTCTATCCTGAAGGCCCCTAATAATTAAGGAAGATTTTATCCTTGGAAAGACAAAATATGAAAGGGAACTTTCAATTTAAAAATTCTTGCATTTTGTTCCTTCTGTGAACCCTACGAGATTGCAAGAGGTAACATCTTCCATAGAATTCAGCCCTTTCTTGAAAGGGCCCAAGTGGCCAACAAGAATCTAGGAATAATACCCACACTATGGAGGAGATACCTGGGAATGTGTTCCATTTGGACCAAATGAAAGGATAATGAACTTGTAAATTGCGAACGATTTCCTCATTCACCTGACAAGGCAACAAACCTACTCATCCACCATAGTCAACCAACAAAAATGCTTAATTATATGGCAAATATGGATAAAAATGCATGTTAGGGGGGTTATCTTCCATAGTAGCACAATATTTCTGTTTACTTGTTGGTCATGCTCAGCGAAGAAGGGGGAATGCAGGTTGGTGGATTCAAACTGTCTCTATCATCTCCCACACAAGGAGGACAACCTTGAAGAAAGCAATACACACTCATATGGCAAATTCTCAAAGATAACCAATTTTTTTGTGCCCCATTTTGAGTTTTCAAATAGGGGATCTACCTTTGATCAATCCTGTCCCTTAACACACATTGACCCCTTCCAAATTGGCACTGGTCTTAGCTTTACTATTGGATTTATCACAATAAGTTTATATGATGTTAGGACCATTTGATTGGCATAATATTTCATATTTCCCCCAATCTACTTCAAAAACTTTCAACTGCTGTCACTGTCTTGGTATTCATGCACCTAGGTGGGCCCCGCACTCGTGGTATTCATGCATCCAGGTGGGCCCCCCCACGATGGTGATTTCCTAGGAGAAGTGCCTGGCTGCTCCTATAAATGGATACATTTGTGACCATGACATTTCATAATTAATGGAAATTTTAGCCCTGATGACCAGATCTGTTTTTGCTGAGAAAAACAAGATTGTTCTATTGAAGCATCGGTCTAATTTACTGGTGAAAATATTCACTAAGGATTAGTTATTTGACACAGAGGTCATTCCAAACTTAAAATGTTCGAAGTTTGGTCCTGTGGGGCTGGGAGGAGAGCAAGTCTATTGTTCAAACTTCAATGTTTGGGAGCTGGTGCTGTGTTGTACTGGTGACGGGACGAAGTCCTGGATCAAGCAGGCATAATTGCTTTTACTTGTGTAATGAGCAGTTGGAGTGTTGAGAAGGAAGCAGATGCAGGTGAGTATGTCAACATGGGAGGATTAGGACCTACACCCTAGCAATGATATGATGATTTTGCTCTACATGCTAACTCCAGTCTTATTGATTAAGCTCCCACTAAACCGCTAAACATTTCCAAGTATTGTGTTGGTTTGTGGTTTTGGATACCCATATATTTTGTATAGAGAAACTTCTCTACATGCTAACTCCAGTCTTATTGATTAAGCTCCCACTAAACCACTTAAACATTTCCAAGTATTGTGTTGGTATGTGGTTTTGGATACCCAAATATTTTGTATAGAGAAACTTTCTTATTTTGCAGTGCATGCTTATGCATCAGTCTTATTGATTAAGCTCCCACTAACATCTTACCACAGTGGTAAGTACTGACAGTTTTCATTGAGAGATCCAGGCTTCAAACCTGGCCTCCCTCCTTGCATATGTGTGTTGATATTACCTCACTTGTAGGGTCATTGCTTTAGTGTAATGGTAAAAGTTGATAAAGCAAGTTTGAGTTTCTTGAGCAGCCACTTTTGCAAAATTGCCAAAGGTTAGGTATGTCTCCGCTGTTGACCCTCCCAAGACTCTGCTCTTCCCGATCCACACTAGTTAATGACTTTTTTTTTTTAATTACCTCAGATGTTGCAAGTTATTAGCACTGTCATGTTATTGTATCTGATTGGTTTTCTAGTCTAGAGCTAGTAGCTTGTGGGACTAGAAATTAAGCATAGATCCAGCCCTTTTTAATTCTTTTTAATATTTTATGTTGTTTGAGTTAAACATTTTGGTGTGGAACACCCTATATTTGGGCATTTGCAACAAATGGAGAATGCAGAGTCCATTAAGGGTGAAAAAAATGGGACAAGTCTCAAACTAGAGGCCCGAAAGCATAACCCAAAGCATTCCACTATGTTTGGGCCGAGGCAGTTTTAAATGGAAATTCATATTCTTTGAGGCCAGCTCTTATAATCCATCAAATAAGGCCTTCTATGAAATCTAAAGGGCTCATATCCGAACTGGGCCCTTTACACAAATTTGACTCTTTTTTTTCTTGGGGTGGGGTGGGGTGGGGGTGGGGGATGATCACTTGTTATAGATGCCATCAATCTGATGGCATTCTCAACTCTACTTAGCGAGATTTGGAGTGGTTCTGGTACACAATGGACACTGATTTCGTGAGATGTGGGCTGCACTAAATGAATTAAATACTAGTATTGAATCCTCTCAAGAGTGTCTCACTGACGGTTCTTACGGGCGAAAGAAGTGAAACTCATGGTCGGAACCCACCCATTAAGTATCCTAATATTAAAAATAAATTGACATCCTCTTCTATGAGGTGTTGCCAAATTTTAGTCTAACAAAAGTTGGACTCACGGTAATTTTGATCATTTATAAAAGGGAGATGCTTGTATAAGAGATGTCTCTCACCTTACTATGAGAGATAAGGTGGGGACCCTCACATTTAAATTGTTGGTATTGGATATGGATGTGAGGGCCCCTACTTTATCTCTCATAATAAGGGGAGATCATCTCTCGTACAAGCATCTCCCTTTATAAAATATATGAATAACATATAAGAAAAAAAACCCATACGTTTAATACATTATATTCACATAAATTTAATTTCATAGCGAACCCAACTCCCAGTAGGGTAAAATCATTCTATTAGTTTCTCCCACACTCTTCTCCTCTCTTGTGAACAAGATGCGGAACTCTATTATGGGGCTAACCTTTTCATAATTCAAACAGTTTAAAATGAGCTCCATCCCTCCACGGACATGACTCAAATTTTACTTGAATAAGAGTTGGTCCGCTGTAAAATTAAATACATGATTAATTTATAAGTTTGTACTAATCATATTATTGGTATGTGTATGCTTGATCTTACAACTAGCCTAATAACTTGTGCTTAGCGCGGTATCTCCCTGCGTGCAAAATAAATATTCACATATTAAAATTTTTTTACCTCTTTTCCATAGGAGAAGTTGAATAAAATATAAATAGAGAAATTGGAACGAAAATGGTATAGTTATATTGGAACAACTGAAACACGTAAGGCTGCACATGGGCGGTTCAGATCGGTTTAACACTAAAACCAATAATCAAACCGGACCTGTCGGTTTTTTAATTAACCAATCCAATCCGACCGGTGGAGAGGACTTAAACCAGACCAAACCGTCGGTTCAGTTCGGTTCGGTCGATTAAACCATTATTTTTTCTTTTTTTTTTAAATTAGATATTGAAAATTTCAAAATGATGAGACCCCATCCTTTGCATTTATTCTAATGTTTAGTGCAAACATAAAAATCCAACATTCCAATGATTCATATAAAAAATAATTCTACTCCAAAAAGAGAGTTTGGACTAAACGTAAGTGCACAATCATATTATATAATAGAAATTCTACAATCCAACTAAGAAAATAAAATCTCAAAAGCTGAAAATAGAGCTGAGAAAAAACTGACACAGAACCGATTTATTATGAGGTACAGAGGCAGTATTGAGTTCATGTAAGAATGAGTTGTCGGATGTAACTATGAAAGTAGTGAACGAAATCCTAAGGTAAAAATAGTAAAAAAGCAATATTTAAGTTAATATACACGAACAGTTCGGTTAAGCGGTTTTTATGACATTCAAACCGTTAACCAAACCGATGTAAGCGGTTTTTATGGTTTCCAGACCATTAACCGAACCGATCAACTATAAACCGATCCGAACCAGTCGGTTCGGTCCAGTTTTGAGGTGATACCGGATTTTTTGTGTAGCCCTAAAAACACAAGTGGTTTGATGGAAAAATGAGCGGGCAGTTGCACAAGCAGTTATATAACCGACGGTCAAAATTATAACCGACAGTCAAAATTGAAGCCAACACCTCCTAGCTTAATATATTATGGGGAAATTTTCAAATAAGGCCTTAGGTTTTTGTATTATTTCAAAAAGTGACACAAGTTTCAAAACTTTTCAAATTAGTCCATAAGTTTTTCAATAAAACTTCAATTAAAGACATCTGATCGTTTAAAGGTATTTTTTATGGCATTTTCTCTCAATTTTTTAAAAATACCCAGAGTACCTTTATTTAAAGCCATGACATGGTTTTGGCAGCCGCTACATTTAGCCGAAGGACCTAGTTTTCCTTGATCACCATAAATCTGCCAGTGAAAAAAAGAAAGAAAATATAGAGAAAGTGAAGGGGGTTTTATTTCATTGAAGGATAATTTCGGTAATTTAAAAGAATTGAAGAAATTTTTTTTTGTAAAATAGCTTTAAATGGATGCATGTCCTTAATTGAAAACTTCATGGAAAACTTAGGGACTAATTTGAGAAGTTTTAAAAATTATGTCTTTTTTTGAAATAAGGCAAAAACTTAAGGACTAATCTGAAAATTTCCCTACATTATAATGGGACGAACTCCTTTTTTAAATAAAATGGGACTCCATGCAATTCGAATGGTCCGGCTCTCAATTTAATAGAAGGCCCCACTGCAGACTTGCGTGGGAATTTCTTGTTTCTACTGTCGAGCTAGGGGAATGAATTTACAGATGCAAGTATGCAACGTACACCTGCCTTGTGGTCACGTGTGCAGCAGGACCTCTTCAATCACTAATATATTCCCACGTAACCAAAACGCCCTCTTCTTATGGAAAAAGATTTATACTTTACTTGTTAGATTCGTAATCAGTTTTTATGGGCTTATAAAATTGGGCATTTCTTGAAGCTCCATCTCCTTCCTCTTTCTCTCTCTCTCTTTATCCCAACAAGCCAAAGCCAAACATACAAACAATA
Organism: Persea americana; assembly: GCA_029852735.1. NCBI lineage: Eukaryota > Viridiplantae > Streptophyta > Magnoliopsida > Laurales > Lauraceae > Persea > Persea americana. Next base: position 39,767,287 of record CM056817.1, read on the forward strand.
CAAACAAAAGCCAAAGCCAAAGCCAAAGATACAAACAAGTCTCTTTCTCTCTATATTTCTTTAAAGATCTTATAGTGTAGGGAGATGCCAATCAACAGAGACGTGGAACATGGAGGAAACGTAGAGCCTCTGATCCAACGGAAGAAGAAGAAATCTGATGGTGCAGATGATGATGGGTCCCACTGCAACAACGATGGATCTATGTCGATGGTTCTGCTTAGCACATTTGTGGCTGTCTGCGGATCTTTTGAGTTTGGAATATGTGTGAGTGTCTGTGTGTACTTTAAGTTGTAGCCAGGTAGTACTCAGTTTTCTTGATTTCTCCCAACTCCACTCATTTCAAACCGAGTTGGGTTAGTCTTAATATATTTCTACTTCTTCTTCTTCTTTTGTATTTGTGGAGAATCTTCTCCTACTACGAGTATGGCCCACCTTTGAACAGTGAAGCTCCTTTCTCTGTGGTTAGAAACCATAAAATTTTAAGGCATATTATGATAGAAATGCATCAAAGTAGAACCCATGGGATGGTCCCATAAGCAATGTCGGTCTGGTCGTAGCTGAAAATCTTGTCTTTTCAGTGCAAATATATTGAGGCGGGCCAGAGCTGTTCATGGGTATTTGGGCTGGGTCTAAGATTGTCCCTGTCCGTTTAGTTGTCTGGCTTTTTGTGGGCCATGATTAGATGATGGGCCAGAAAGTAGGCCTGAGATTGGCTGGCCTGGTCAGGCCCATGAGCACCCATGGGTGGGTCATGGGTGTACTCTAGTCTAGTGTCCTGAGCTATGTGAACTCACTGAGTTTTTTTTGGGTGAGTAGCTTACTGAGTTTTAAATGCAAGTTCTGGAAACTTTCTTTTTGATTAGGAGAATGTAAATATTTTGAGCAATTATGTTCTGCTAGAAGTGCACCTGAGAATCTCAATGGAATTCCTTCTAGTCTAGTTATAGTATGGACACTGTAATTATCTGTTTCTAACAATGAGTGTTTGTTCTTGCATCTAGAGTTAATGATTCTCCAATTCATCCGAGTCAAATCGAGTTGTTGTTGTTTGTATATATATTTTTTTAACTTAAGATTTCAATGTTCCATAATGGTGCAGTTTTTAGCAGTCCATTACTAGTGTTCCCCCGACTCTGAGTCACTTGTACTAAGTTCTAAAACTTTCTTCCATACTTGCGGAAAATGAAAGTAAGCAGGATAATGCGCTTTTGAAGATATATATATATATATATATATATTTATATATATATATATATGGAATTTTCTTCCTTTCAGAACATTAGCAACAGCTTCTTTTCTCTGGTTGTTCTTTTTTTTTTTTTTTTTATATAGATTTTTTCTTCTTTTAAAAGGATATTTCTATACATTTATGGTCCATTTGCCTAATTTTTATTGAAATCATAGGAATTCACAAGAAAGACCATTCTATCAATGGGCTGAGTGTGAAGAATGATGGGTGGAGAGTCTGGAGACCCTCAAATGACAATCAATAATATCCACCAGTTGATAAGAAGTGATCACTCTCCCTTCACCCTATTGAATTAAATCCTTAAGTGGTCTCTAGATCACCACCCTCGACTCTCACTTTTTATCCCCAAAATATCGCTTCTTTAAAAGTCCCTTTCATATAAGTTCCTAGAAATTCAGTGGGAATAGGCAAATGGACCCCTGATGAATTTAAGATTTCACTAATTCATCTGTGTCAACCATCTGCTTATCTTCTATATTACAATGCATTTTGCTTTCTACAAACCATGCCATGTCAAATCCTGTCAAACCTTATTTTCGCTGTAATTAATTTTTAAATGTCTTTTTTTTTCTTTTCCTTTTTTTTTTTTTTAGAAACAATGATAGAGTGACTCACTTTATGATTATGGTAAACGGAGATTTTACGGGATTATGTTCTTCACTGGTAAAGTTCAGATGGTTGCTTTGTTTTCAAGCAATTTTTTTTTAAAACTACTTGCTGCTCTTTTGAATACCATAAGTACATGTAGTGAGTTTCAGTGATTTCTCTAACTCAACTGAGTCAAAACCAACATTGTCTTTTTTCTCCCCCACGCCCGCCCCCCCTCTTCCCTGTTTTTCCACTTCATATTCTGTAGGGCCACGTTGAGTCACTAGTAACAACCTCATTTTGGACTTTTGGAACATTGCTTCTAGGATAATAGAGAATGAATGTTTTCCAGAATATAATTCTGTCGAGCAAATGATTGGTTTTGTAGGTGGGATATTCGGCACCTACTGAGGCTAGTATCAGGAGAGATCTTGGTCTATCTCTATCTGAGGTTTGCTCCTAGCTTCTGTAGTTAAAACATTTATTACAATTGTTTTGACTTGGCCATACAAGCATAGTGGAAAGAATTTTCATTTTATCAATTTCATATTATCATGCTGATCTAATGAGTGATCATATATCTAGTGAGGAAAGTGATCAATTGCAACCGTTCAACTTATGCATCCACCATACAATACGAAATCATCGAGAAATGGATAGACCATACAATTAGTTTTGCAATATGGTTTATAGGCCAAAGGTGGTCCACAAGTGCGACTGGACGGGGTTACCCCCATTTGCATGTGCTGAGGTGAGGGAGTGCCTACAAAATTCATGTTTGGGTTGTGACAAAATTTTACGCTGTCAACCTACCTAACACAACCCTCCTTTATCCAGGCGTGGGACCAACGGTAAAAACTAGCGAAGTTAAAAATAGATATGGAGGCGTGTAACTTATGTGAGTATTTGGCTTATGATGGATTGGAATGGAGGAGCACAATTCATGTAGCCGACCCCAACATTGTTGGGACAAGGCTTTGATGATGACGGTGATGATATTTTTAACAATTCATATATTCAAAATATGAAATAAAATGTCTGATATGATTGTTCTGGTGTTCCTGTACAGTATTCTATTTTTGGTTCTATTGTCACTGTTGGTGCAATGATCGGTGCTGTCACGAGTGGCCGCATTGCTGATTTGTTGGGTCGGAAAGGGGTAAGAAGTTTGATCAGTTGGATTTTTTTAACACCCATCTAGAACCACACATGTACTGCATAATATAGTATCAAAATGGTTTCTCGCTGCCACTTAAGTATCAGACAGATATGATATGCATGCCTTGCCTGATAGAGTATGTTAAAATCATATAATTGGATTCTTTTTCTTTTAGATCTCTCCATAACTTGGTTTGTTTCTCACAAACAGGCAATGAGAATGTCATCTGTCATCTGCATTGCCGGATGGGTTGCTATTTACTTCTCTAAGGTTTGTCATTTCTCACCCGTCGTCATGACAACTTTTGCCCCCTGTGGCTTAATTCCAGGACATAAATGAGCTCTGATTGGGACTGATTTCACATATTTTCTTACAGTTGTTTGGGCCCATGCCTTTACTGGGGCCCATTTTATGGTTGTAGGCATCAAGCACTAGCTTGAATTTTAGGCCCAATGCTTGCACTAATTTAAATCTTAGAAAACATCCAGCCAAGCAGCTTCATTTGTTTGTAACTTCATTTTGACCTAAATCTACTCCAATGAAGGGTGCTGTGTCTCTTGACCTTGGAAGGTTTTGCTCTGGATATGGAATTGGAGTCCTTTCTTACGTGGTATGCATGTCTTGGTTTCGTTCACTTTTTTCTTAACCACTGTATTAGTAATTTGTCTCTACCCATAGTAAATTCTGCTGGATGCTATCATCCATGTGAATATTTCTATCCGCTTTACCTAGTAAGCTAATGATGGACAGGTACCAGTTTTCATAGCTGAAATAGCTCCCAAGAATCTCAGAGGTGGCCTCACAACAGTCAATCAGGTGTGAGAAAATCTCTCTGCAAGAGCTGGTCATTTAAATGATTCTCTAAATTGGTTGGATTGTTCAACTTCCATTACAATGGTAGTAACAGTTATGGACTATACTGATTACTGGCCAATTGTGTAACAGCAATTATATCTGTGTATATTTACAGTTTACTTCTATTCTAACAGGATTCAATAGAGTTGTTACTGCTATCACAAATTTTCTTATTAAATTCGTCTGATTACATTCTTTTTTACATGTTTTGGATAAGTATTCAGTATTTTTGCTATTCAGAATACTAAACTAGTACTCAAATCGGTCTGTTGATAAGTCAAATGAATTTACAGTTGAGTCGGGTTTTTTGACCTATCATCATTAATCCATTATGATGATTATTTAAAAAATAAATGTTAAAAAGGGGTAAATTTACTGCAATAGCCCTTATAACATTCTGTTAAGTGTCACAGCAACACCAAGCAGCTGTTATGGGGCCATGGTAAAAACCCTGGCTTGAATGTTACTGTGTAGATCATTGGCTAAAGAGCAGTTGTTACTTATCCTTTCTTTTTCTTTTTCTGACAGCTCCTGATTTGTTCTGGATTATCCTTTGCTTACATAGTTGGGACGTTTGTAACATGGCGTACATTAGCATGGATTGGTAATTTCCTAAATTATACGAAATGTGTTTACTTACTGTTATCTAGATCCATTGAGAAATTAGGCCAGCTTAGGCACATTTGGACAATAATGTTGGGATATTTTACTCCAACCCAATGAATCACTGCTAGTATTGCATATGGTCGCATTGCAAGCACAAATGGAGAGTTATTGCATGATTCATTGTTGATCTCCCTAGATATTTGAAATGTATTGAAAATTCGACGTATCAAACCATTTAGCTTTGAGCTGAGCTTTTTTCATATTTCAATATTATACAGAATATGGAAATCTAGCACCATATGGCCTTCTGCAGAAACTTAGAAAATCAGGAAACACAGAACTGATAGTGGAGTACCATATGCAGGGCTTGTTCCATGCATCATGCAAGTTGTGGGTCTCAGTTTTATCCCAGAGTCTCCTAGATGGTTGGTAAGTTATAAATTTAGAGGAGGTGAATCGCCTATAAAGTAAAATAATAGAAGTCAGTTTACATGACGAAACCTTAAACTGTATTCCAGGCTAAGGTTGGCCACGGGCGCGAATTTGAAGATTCATTGCGAAGGCTTCGGGGCAAAGATGCTGATATTTCAGATGAAGCTCTTGAAATTCAAGTTCTTTCTTAGACTTAAAAAAAGATCTATGGACTTGCCAATGCTGCTTGTTAGAACATGGGTTAATGATGGACTAATGTCATTGTGCAGGACTATATCAAAACTCTCCAGAGCCTACCAAAGGCCAGAATACACGACTTGCTTCAAAGAAGATACAGTCGTTCAGTAATTGTAAGCAACTTTCTTACTGTGATGGTGTGATTCTACATACCCACTTTCCTAATGGTTTAAAAACTTGGGCAAAATGGATGTATGCTTATTTCATATGGGATATTGATGTGGCATTTGAGTTCACAACCACATCAATTGGGATACTCTGTGTGTTCCCTTCCCACTGCTAATTATTACAAGTGTCAATTGAAAATTGGTTCAGGATGGAAAGGTCTGGAAAACAGTATCCACCGATGCTTCTTAATAACTTCTGTGCAGCCCAAATGCACAGAAGAACTGACAATCACCCTTTTACCTAAATATGGGAACCTGCAAAACAAACTCAATCTGGGGCACTCAAATGCACCCTTGGCAATTCTGTACCGAGAACAGGTCATCAAGAGTCATATATACAGTATAGGTTCAATGCTTAGGAAAGACTTATTGATTACATCTATGTGACTTATAACATAAATTATATTTGATGGTCAGGTTGGAGTCGGACTAATGGTGTTTCAACAATTTGCGGGCATCAATGGAATAGTTTTTTATGCAAGCGAAACTTTTGTCACTTCAGGTGGGGGTACCTTAAACAGCTCATACTTCCAACTTATTCTAAAAATGTGTAATTAATTTTTATCTATGCTATGCACTCAGGATTTTCTTCTGGAAAGGTTGGAACTATTGCTGTAGGATGTATTCAGGTATTCGACTCTCAGTCCTGTAGAGTTTTTAAATATTTCTGTAAAAACTCATAGCCATTACTGTTATGCAGGCCCCAATTACTGCATTGGGTGCAATCCTGATGGATAAAACTGGAAGGAGACCTCTTCTACTGGTATGCAGTTTAGGGTAATATCTTTCTCTTTGAGAAAATTATTGTCACAGAATTCCTTGATAATTGAGACAATGTTTTGCATTCCAGATATCTGTATCAGGGATGTTACTAGGTTGCATTGTGTCTGGAATGTCATTCTATTTCAAGGTAGATATCACATTAAATATATATCTCATTTACACCATTGCAGAAAGCAGATTCTAATATTTCAATTTATAATGATATCCTTCTGTTTCACAGAGTCATCAAATGTTGTTAGACTGGGCACCTATACTAGTTCTCACCGGCATAATGGTATTTTTTTATCAACCAGAATCTTTATTATTCTGTGTTAACTGTTTGATAACTTCTAGTGCAGAAAATAGGGTTTGGGTTGCATTTGGATTATCCAAATCAAAATGAAAGTGGGTGTACATATTTTGACCAAATGAACTGTTCCACTGTGCATTTCAGAGGTGCAAAAACTCAGAAATTAAACTAGGAGCAATAAAGTTATGCCGACTTCCCCGACAGCTCAAAATCAGTTAATTATAACTGATAATAATATGGTGGGGAAGACAAGAATAGCATCCTGCGTAATGTCACTTCTGGAATTCAAGTGTCCCAGATGCAAAATGGAATAGAGACAATGCTATGTTTTGCCTTAAAATTCATATAACTTGTAACTTTGGCTACACACATGAAGTTTTGTTATTTTGATGCAGGTATATATAGGATCGTTCTCTTTAGGAATGGGAGGAGTCCCTTGGGTCATGATGTCGGAGGTAATTAAGTTGAAAAACCAATTATTTCTGTTAGCATGGTCTGCATAAGCACAGTCGCGAGTTTGTGCTAAAAATGCTTTTGCTGCAGATATTCCCGATAAACATAAAGGGTATTGCAGGGAGCCTGGTGACTCTTGTGAACTGGTTTGGTTCTTGGGTGATCTCATTTGCATTCAAATTTCTCATGAGCTGGAGTTCTTCAGGTGAATAAACTACAAACGATCCCAATTTCAATTCATCATTGATAAAATAAATGATGAAAAATTTCAAAATAGTCACTAAGTTTAGCCTAATATCATAGAAGCTTCATATGAATCAACAACATTTAAATGATTCCTAGAGATTTTTCTTTACAAGGAACTCAAACTCACACACCCACAGCCCAAGCACAGTATACATGTCCCTTGCAGGTACCATATTAACTTCTTTGGGCTTCGATTGAATCGAGAAATAGGTTTGATTGTACATCTTTTTGATATATATAAGGTATCCTCCGGATAATTCAAATCAAAGCAATTTGATGTCCAACTCGGGCCTATATGACATGACCGATCGATAGAAATACTCCAAAACTCCACCTTTGTCATATATTCCATATATCACACTAGATAGATATCATATTCATGGAATACGATTCACTTTCAAGATGCCTTGATGGTGAAATGGTAGACACGCGAACTCAAAATCTCGTGCTAAAGAGCATGGAGGTTCGAGTCCTCTTCAAGGCATAATATTGAAATGCTCATTGAATGAGCAATTCAATAACAGATCTCGGATCTAATCAATATGATATGTCCCTTGCGGGCTCAGCAACGGCTGGGGACTCTTCCTAGAGTTCATGGCCATTATGTAATGAGAACCACAAACTGACTTGAGAACTTGGTTTCAGGTACATTCTTCCTCTTCGGCGGAATTTGTGCATTAGCTATTCTGTTCATAACAAATGTAGTGCCAGAGACAAAGGGAAGGACACTTGAAGAAATACAAGCTTCTATGAACTCTTGAAAGGGTACAGAAAATTTGGTAGTTGGTTTTTGTAGTTGGTAGTGTTGACGTCTAAATTTTGTAAATTTACCATCTCCAAACCAAATGGATTCAAACACTGCCCAATGCTCAATTTTGTTAACTAATCACATAGCAAAATTACCTTGAATGGTCTCCATTTTAAAAACTGCAATTTAGTGACAATCCCAGTCATCAGATGGAGATTGGTAACACTGCAACAGTTAAATGTGACAGTACAGTAGTCACAATATTGGAGTTTTTAATAGCCTGGTTCTATCAACTCAAGATCTGAGCCCAACTGGTTGGTGTGGACAGATTTAAATTATTCAGAAGATGAAAATGGAGAGAAGTGAGAAGCAGCATCTGATGATTGTTCCTTTCCAAATGTGGTCCATTCCAGGTATATGGGACACTTGATGGTACTGATGATCCATCCTGCAAGTACATGAACCCTGCCCTGTGATGAGTAGTTTCCACCAGCCTTGTTTATTTAGGCCGGCCCCACAGTTTTAAAGATCTAAACCATTGATCTGATGGGCTACATGAGATAAATGAAATAGTTAACTCTACTCAGCTGGGTTGACTCAACAATACAGATTTGCAATGACTCGGTCCTAACTCTGATAATCTTGATGGCATTACAATTCATTCAAGAATATGATGGGGCCAGCAGGCCGATTGTGATATTAATCTAAAATGGTATTTTCTAAAAACTTTAGAATATTTTTAAATATCGCCAAATTTGAATATACCCTGAGAAAATCATGATAAATTTGGAATAAATATGGAATTTTTTTTTATAAAAGTCCTTTTCTTTTACATTATTATTAATTATATATTATCTTGCATTTATTTATTATCTTTTTGAAAAAAAAATGTTGAAAACAAATGAGAAATTAGGGTTTCTTGAGATAGAAGGCAAAAAAAAAAAAAGGGTGAAAAGTCAACATTGGCAAGATATTGCGACCTATAGGCAATTTGGTCAAAAAAAATTCCCCCCTAATGTTCGATTATCACCATTTAATTTAGCAAAATAACATATCTGTATCATTAATTGCTAATTAGTGGGTTTTTTCAATAATTATTTTTAATAAAAATCTCTAAAAAATAATATACTTTTTGGGACTGCTAGTACTCGATCCAGGTCATACCTGCATCTCCACAGTTTGAGAATATAATGCATAGGGAGTCAGGGACGGTGTCCTGTTTGGATCCCAAGGTGGGTTCCACCCATGATTCGGCTAGATCTTGGTTGTGGCCCACTGCACAATCTTATACATTATTATCTATTTGCATTAAACTCTTTATGGAAAAAAAAAATTACATGTATTAAACACTTTATCCATCACGTGTTCAATCACATAGTGGGACCGCTTGCCCACCACATATTTTTTTTTATGGGGCGGTCGCTCCCGTCATACTTAGGTCTACATTCAAAACTCGCATGAAATTCTAGGGCCCACCTATAAAGCCCGCCTGAAAATTTCAGGGCGGGCCCCAAAACTCATAAAAATCTTGGGTTTGCCTGCCAAATCCAACTGCCTGTTTAAATTTGTCCCCTATAAATAAAAATTCTAAATGTGAGACCCACTCCTATTATAGTAAAATTTGAATATGTCCATACGTCTCACTCAAGTAGGATGAAATTCACCCACTCCTCACTTGGCGGAGTCACATCAGACATGTATATGAAACACACGCCCGATCTCATTATATTTGTAATTTAGTATAAATCATTTGGGTTATCAACAGGTGGGCCCACTGTAAAGTTGCACCCATCCCAATCATAGGAAACCTGTGAGAAGCCCACCAGAGGAATCCGGACTCGTTCCATTGGTAACATTTATGATCCAACGTTTCTTTCACAGCGACTCAGTCCACATGAGCCACGTCGATGGTCGGTGTTGATTCACATGAAAGCAAACCTAACCACTAACCACCTTCCTCTCTCCTTCTCTATAAAACCGACCACACACGACACGAAGATTCCACGAAAAACATAACAACCAGCAAACAAAGAAAGGAAGAAGAAGAGAATCAAACAGGAGAGAGAAAATCAAGGATTCCCTTCTTCTTTCAACCAAACAAGGAAGAAAGAAAGAAGAAACAACGAAAGAAGAAGGGAATTTTAGAAACCACCACGAACAAACACACACTACCTTTTTCTCTCTCTCTCTCAACACGTCTTCTTCTCTCTATAAATTCCATTCTACTCTCCGCCCTCATCTTACCATCTTTATTACCACTATTTGCCATGGGAACCGAAATCCTTCACCCACAACATTGTCTCAATCAACGGTTCAGATCTGTACATTCCATCTCAACCCCACCTTCCTCCTCCTCTTCCGGTAGACGAACCTATGCTAACCCTAACCCTAACCCTAGATTTGATAATAAGAGGCGAGATTCGAGGAAGTCACCGAACCCGACGATTATGAGGCGGGGCCGTGATTTTAGGGGAAAGGCGGTGTCTTTCGACGTGATCGTGTCGGGGATTGGACGGCTGGAGACGAATTCGGATGTGTATGCCGGATCGGCGTTCTCGCAGTCTCCGTCGCCGAGCTCGCTGCCGCTGCCGACTTTCTCGAGGAAGAGGGAAGGGGTTGCGGTCGTGGACGACACGGCGACGAGGGATCTGAGGCGTTTGCTTCGTATCGGTTGAATTTGAAATTCGGGTATTTGTGTCGGATGGATCGGGTGTTACGCGGGGTTTATATTTAATTTAGGGAAATGTAGTTGCAGGGGTTTGTAGGTGTAATTTGAAATTATGATGAAATGTTTGTGGGTTTTTTTGTTTATATGATGTAATCCGATGATTAGTCATAGATTCTGGAAATTCGGGTTTTGGTCCGAATTTCTGGTGTAAGATTTTAGGTTTTTTTTTTTTTTTAATTTTAACAGCTGTAGCAGATGTTTATAAAATAGAGTGGATATTGAGAGAATCCACTTCAACATAAAGCCTTATTATTAGGATTTTTGTTCTTGGATGCAAATGGTTAAATGGGCTCCAATAAAAGATTACTAGCAAAGTAACTCGCGCAAGTATATGCTCGTACGATGCAATACTAGCACAGTAACTAATGCTGGGCACGAGTATGCCCGTATGAATACATAGTCTAAATACAATGCACGATAATAAATTCTTAGAAATAAAATAAAAAGAATAAGACATTTGACCGTATTTATTATATTATATTATAGCCAAGGATTTTGTCTTTAACTTCGACCGGTGGTTATATCTTTTATCTTTTTTTCCTCACTTACCAACTCCTTGATTTTTATCTTACTCAGCCCACCTTTATCTTTTAGTGCAATAATATTGCTCTCTCTCACTACGTATATAACTATATGTAACTACTCTACATATGAGAATTTGCTCGTCTTCTTTTAAATGAGATGAAAAGGTTCGAGTTCTTGGCTTCCTTGTCCTTCAAGAAATGGTAATTTCTTTATCATGATCCTAACCTAGGGTCATGGTAATTAAATTTGAAAACTTTCCATTTATATGATGTCTGCATAATGCGTTCAAGTAATATATTTAAAAAATTCTAAATCGTGAACTTATGTCATAAATTTTTGTTAATTAATTATTGAGGATTTTACGAAAATAATCTCAAAATTTGGACATTCCTCGAAAAGGGTCCTCAAATATTGTGTAATACAAAAGAGGTCCTCCCGCCAATTATTTTTATTGTTTTATTTTTTTTTCTAAGCAACAATAGCGTCAGTACAGGCAATACTAGTGTCGCTTGTCAGAGCATCTCCTAATGTTTTATTCTTCCTCTCCTTCTCGTATTTTTCCATCTTGTCTACATGGAAGACTCCTACCTGACCCGCATCCAGTCGAATGGTAGGGATGCGGTATACTGAAAGACCACCGTCAATTCCTTCCTCAATGACTATTGGCCTGTTGAAGGTATAATGGTTGCCCACTTAGGCCGATCGATTGTTACCCTTTTCCGGTTTGGTGAGATGGCAATGAGCCACACACCAAGACAAGGGTGGAAGAGGTGTGGTCGATCGAGGAGGTGGCCTAGCATGTACTTGGCTTGTCGATGGACTATTTCATCCCTCCTGCTGTATAAGAAGTGGCTCAATTAGTGAAACATGCGAGCTCCCTCATCGAGAAAGGGGGAAGACCATGGCTGTTGGGGCTTATCTTTCTAAAGTTGTTGCTTTGGAGAAATCACATGTCACGATTTGGGCTCGAGTTACAATAATCCGGGCCGCGATCTATACTTACTCCCGTGAACTCTGAATTAACCTAAGTTAAAACAGAATTCACAAGGGATAACATTCATTCACAAGTACCTGTCAATTGTACAAATTGCGGAAATACACATTGATAAACTAATTCAAAATGTACATGTATATAAAATAAAGTTCCTTATATATGTATCGTTCCTTTGCTTTCTTTCGTCAACTCTAGCATATCTAAACATTATGCAAATTGATGACTATACAAGTTCTCCAAATATTACAATCCCAAAATGAATTTCAACTATTCAAAAGAATTCTCAAAATGAATTTCCTAAAACATCCATAGCTCACTTGCGCACTCGAATACCCATATCAATTGGTATTCCGACCATCTCACTCTATCAATCCTCCCGAAGGAACAGCAACGGTCTCCTCCGTTGCCGCAGCGGCCTCTGCGGGGCCGGCATGGGCAATCGGGCCTGTAATGCCATCAATAACACTAATGAACACGACGGTTCAACAATGTATAAACAAAACTTGTAATAGCACATGTTAGTACATTTACTAAATTCATTCAATATATTTAGTGAACGGTTCCAATTCTAGACAAATCTAGATAATCCCTACAATGACAATGGATGAGCATAACAAGTAATACAATAGACATGTACCAGATTACAACTACCATAGCTTTCGTTTCAATTCATTTCATTTCATTTCATTTCCTGTCATTTCATGTCATTTACCATATTCCCTCAAAGGAAGTACTCATCTTCCGAATGGAAGGCATCAATCAGTACCCGTGGATACGATCGGAATTTGTGGGACTTATCAGTGTCCGGGCCAGGGACACTAGCATCACCACGGAGCTCCGGAATACCCCCAAATCTATCTACTGCAGTAGGAATAGTCATTTGGCTCAGGGCGGAATGGCAAACTATTCCGCACTATTCATGACCCCGGCCTCATGAACATAATCATTTATTAATTCATACAATAGCTAAGTAGTGCCAGACTCAAAGGTTAATACATTTCATTATCAATCCATTTCTGGATTCAATTCTATACAGTGATTCCATTTTTAATAATGGAAAGGAAACAAACAATGACATCCATCTTGTGAGATTGGAATGAAGTGATACAAAATACAATGGCATGAGAGAATCACTGATTACACGATTCTACTCATTTCTATCTCAGTTCCTACCTACCATTTGGGTGTAACCATTAGTTATCCAATGTACGTGTTATTCTCGATGGACATCACATTTGTATATTATGTGTACATTGGAGTCTCCGTAATTAACACCTATGGAGGTACAGTCCATGATCAATTAACAATTAACCCATTATTAATCCAAGGGTTCGATTCTTAAAGTTTCTATTTCATTGTTTACAGTCCCCACAAATCTCTAGTTTGCATTAATTAGCCACAAAGCTAATTTAGAGGACATATAAATGTCTATAAGGCATCCATGTTTCCTACGAAATCCAAAACCAACTAACGGTCCGATCGATTGGCCAAATTTTCGGCCTCAATCAATGCCCTGTCTAGTATCAAGTTGGCTCGAGCGGACCCCAGACAGAGAAGTGGTCGCTCGAGCGAACTCAAACAGAAAAGTGGTCACTCGAGCAGACCCTTGTCCGCTCGAGCGCCTTCATCCAGAGAGTGGGTCGCTCAAGCGAACACCAAGTTCGCTCGAGCGAATGCTTCAGAAAATCAGTCCGAGTTTCTGCAACTCTCTCTCTTCTTCATTCCCATCTCCATTCATTTCCACAACCACCTGCAATAAGTTTTGGACCTCCTGTCCACTCCTCATTCACACCATTCACACATTAATAACACACCTAACCATTCAATCAATCCATAAACATTCCATTCTAAAATCAATGGAAATATACTAAAACCTAATATTCATGAAACTCCATTAAATGCTACAATAACTAACACCATTCACAAGTAGTGTTTATACTTGCCTCTATTGAAGTCTTTAGACAAAAGCCCTTCTTCTTTTTGGCTTGGCTTGACACAACTCTTTCTCAAGAAATCCCAAGCTCCTCAACAATGGAGAAAGCTTAATGGAGAAGATGAAGATGATGATGCTTCCACCCAAAACCTCTTGAAATCCTCCTCAATCTCCACTCTTAGTGTAGAAAATGGAAGAGAAAGGAAGAAGGGTGCCTAGGGTTTGCAAAAATGGAAAATGAGCCATCTCTTAGCTTATATAAGCTGACTTTTTCACTTAAGCCCTCTTCCACTTCCTTTATTTACATTTTGGGTCAAATGAAGACCCATTTGATCAACCTTAGGTCAAATGAAATCAAGAGTATTATGAAAGTTGACGTACTCTTCGAGATACACACGTTGGTATCAAGAATTAACGTATTTGACGAAATACGTGAAAACTCGTATTTACAAAAAGGTCCTTAGTTTACTTTGTTTGAATTTAAACTCTTTTTAATCAACTCAATCCCTTTCAAGTTCACTTCATTAAGCTTAATTCAATCATTTGAGACTAATCCAACTCATTTAGTTCATGAATCACAATTAGCACAATTAATCATGCTTAAGTAACACTAATTGGGATTAATTAGTCTTAATTACGATTAGTCCGGGGCGGGGCCTAACACCACAAGATAGTTTGATAACATCCTATGGAAGGTTGAAGAATTTGTTGGTGGTGTGGAGGAGAAGGAGAAATAGGAGGAGGAGAGGAAGAAGAAGGCACGAGAAGATGGCGAAGGACGACGCCAGCATCAGAACCAAGTGACGCTAGCGTCACTTATCTCATATTTCAAAAAAAAAAAAAAAAAAAATCAAATTGGTCCTGACGGACCCTATTGGTGCTGCACCTTTTTAGGAGACCCTTCGGGGAAATGGCTGAACTTTGGAATTTTATTTGTAAAATCCTCTTAGTTATTTCTACCATGACTTTCACATTTCCATCATGTTGTGTTAGTTTTCACAATTAAGAATGGGTAGAGTAGCAAGAGAATATGAGACAGTGAGGTAGAACAAAATAAGAGGATATGCAGAAATGGAATAGGAGATGTGGACAGAAAGAGGTTTTACCATAATCAAAAGAGGAAAAGTGGGGAATAGACATGGGTAGTAATATGACATAAAATAGGTGTTGCATGGGATAAGAAGTGGATAGTTATGAGAGATAATGGAGGAGAGAAGAATAACTTACCATCAAAATTATAACCAATAGTCTAAATCACCCCAAAAACCCTTCAGCTTAATATAGTATAATTGAAGAGGTGGTACGGAGAATTCCTGAATTCTACTTTGTATTTTAGCATCCCGGGATACAAACCAAAAGCACCGAGGTTGGAATTATGAGAAATGAAAAGGTCATTTGAGAATTTTTAAGTGGCCGGAATTCTAAAATTCTGACGGTGACATTTACAAGTCTACTCGAGAGGAGGATTTTAGCTTTTGGAGTACTTGCAAATTCTCCGGACATGAATTCTGCTAAGGAAACAGGTGGCTGAATGATAGGAGGATAAAAGGTGGAGATATAGATTACCCATGGGCTTTCCTAGGATTTTAATTACTTGGTAATCATTTTCCATCTCACCTTCAATTATAGGAGAGACTATTTAATGGCCTTCTAAGGATCGGATTTTTAAAAGGTGGGCCCCACCATGTATCGAAGATGGGCGCTGCACCGCTGCCTGCATTGTTGCCCTGCCCTTGTATATGTTCTTGCCATGAACACTTATTACAAAGAGCACATTAGATCTAGCCAACTTGGAAAATCAGGTGTGGCGTTGATAAGCATTGTTATAAATCCACAAAATGGACAGGCAACAAATGACGGGCAAAATTTCTTCCATTTATGCCATGTCTAATACAATGTGATATGACATTTTTTTATTGGTAAATGTGATGACTTTGAAAGAGAAAAACTGTATAGCACTGAATATTTCTTCTCTTTAGCAATTTATGCAGTATATTATGGAAAGGAGAAATCAGAGTTCACAAAAGCACCAAAGAGTTCTTTGATGCTTACAATCTTTGAAGAAGAAAATTGTTAACAAATCTCTCCTCCCTTTTAATCAATGAACCAAGGGACCGTACAGCTTACACAACACACTGAATCATTATGAGACATGTACAATTGCAATTCAACTGGATAAAGGTACCCTTGTCAACCTCAACACCACTATGGAAAAGACTAAATTAGAGAAGAATCAATGAGAAAACGGTTAAACCAAACAAGTGAGACAACAGAATTAGGTGTACAGATTCAAATCATCACTTAGTCATGAATTTATTGTCCATATACCACTTGACAATGGATTTGTTGCCTTGACAACCTTTTTCTTGAGCTGTTGTCGATTGCTAGCGACGTTCTCTGTCTCCTTGGCCACCACAATGTCAACCTTTACAATGTGATGATCGGATGTACCTCTTGATGAAATAACAGCATAAGATCCAGGAACAAACTTGTACCGTGAATCCGGTGAAGATAGTATGTAATCGACCCGGGTTCCATACTTGCATGTACCCTGCACATCTGCCATCCTCACAAGAAAGAAATTAGAAAAACAGTTATAAGCAGGATTATTTGCATTTAATTGACAGTAGCACAGAGTCAAAGAAATTAAATTAATAACGACTTCCCATTTTTAACCACCTACAACTTCTTATTTGTGGATGTCATATAAGTGGCCCTCCCCAGTCTCCAGCTCATTTTAAATGATCAGAATAAAGTGGGACACTTCTAGTCTGTTCAAAAAGCTGAGTAGATAAGGGGACCATGGAAGTGATCTATGTTTGATTATATAGCACTCACAGGTGAATCTTAATACCCTGCTAATAAGATAGAGAGGATGATAAGGGGTCTGCACTTAATCCCATTGTCAAGACAAAAGGAAAATGAGTTAACTTCTATCACCATCCTTATCTCAATCAGACAGTATAAAATTTGCTTATTGTGAAACTGGGTAGTGAGTTTTCCATATCGAGATACCAATTAATCCCCAAAAGAATCAGTGCCAAAAGATTGCTATCTTTAACATATCAAAATTTGTTCATAAAGAAATAGCAGTGAGATGTTGGACTCACTGGGTGACTTCAATCTTTAACCAGTCTACTGATATGACTGAATCAGAACAAACTCTCACTCTAGACCCCAAGAAAGTGCATAATATCCATACCTTGCCCTTTGGCAATCATAACCACTGATTCGCATTCGCCTGCAAAGAGCTTTGCATCATTGTATTTCTTTTTCTTCTTCAAGAACTTCATCACCTCCACCTTCGGTGTTGGTTTTCCAATCTCCTCATAGTACTGAAAGATGAACATTATTTTTTGACATCTTAGATGCTTCAAAGCTGTTCTTTGTTTACGAAGACTTTGGTTTCTTTAAATGAAATATTAATAAAAGAGAAGAAAGACATGAGAAGCTTTACTTTTACAATATCTGTCCATCTCTCCGCAGAGTAATCTGTTTCATCAAGTGAATTTAGACCTCCTGCTAGTATGTGTGAGTAGTCATCAGATTGTATTATTGCATTAATCTGCTTCATTCTCCAATCTTCATCTAGATGGTCAAGATGGGTGCAATGGAAGGTAACTTCTCCTGCTAGAGGCACATCCACTGTTGCCTTCAACACATTCCTGTGACCACCCAACAACAACATTACCAAAAGCTCCACATCTTGCATGCTACACTTAAAGAAGAAAATAAAAAATCGGAGAAAGGTTGAAGCTTTTCAGTTCATGAGATTGCTTTACGTCTCATTTTAGAATTCATTTAATGTATAGACCCTTCTCTAGACAGAATTGCCAGAATAAAAAATTGGTGTTTGAAATAAATCATGAAATATATCATTATAAAGCAATTTTTTTTTAGTATTTTGAGCATCTGAAACTAAAGAGGAAAATTAAAAGTAATAAATGCAAGTGTTTGTGAGGAGAAATCGGTTGTCCATGTCCAATTATAAGTTCGAAAATATTTTAATGATACAGGTCAATTTAGATCTAAAGGAGAAAAAAAAAAAAGAAAAAAAAACTATACTCTGATGGGCTGTAGTATAAAATCTTAATGTGATCTTTTAGAGGACATTTGCAATTTCTCTATCATTTACATAGAAAAGGGGAGGGATTAAAGAGGGTGGAACCTAGAGGAAGAAGGGCAAATGTGTAGGATGTCCGGACCCTTTGATATACATTGTTCTGTCATTTACTAAAAGCTCAACCTTTTGGTGTAACTGGTTATTCACATGGTATCAGAGCCCGGGGTCGAGTGTTTGAATCCCAGGAGACTTGTTTCTGTCCACGTTGGTCATTTGGTGTGTTTATGTCCACATGCAGATCCCCATACGTGAGGGGGGATGTCAGGACCCTTTGATAATATACATTGTTTTGTCGTAACAAAATTTTCCACATGGAAATTACTTTCATTTGGAAAAGCATGCACTATTTAATATTTACCATAAAAGGAGAAAAATTAATCGCCATATCTATGTGTTTATCATGACAGTTTGCTCATTCCACCTTCAATCAACACCTTCCGTACAGAAGAAGAATTCACATTCACCTTAGTATGGGTTTCACAATGAAAGGACAGAAAAATGAATTAGTTCCTAATTTCTCATGCCAACATTATCAAGGATCCAATGCTTACAGCTATTGGGGATTGAAATTCAGTTTATTGTTACCTTAACTCTGTTCTTTAAGCAACCATATCAATTCATTGAATAAATTGATGACAGTGATCATCAGTAGAATCACGGAATAAAACCAGTCCAAATGCTTAACATTCATTTTCAAATCTAAGTGAGCTTGGAAAAAGGATGAGAATCGAATCACATTTGAGGATAACCCTGTAATGCTCTCATATTAACAACAATGGAAAATTTAAGTTCTGCTAATTGGATGCCACGTTGTTGAGACATGTTTTTTTTTTGGAAGTAACAATGATATATATTAAAATGTTCCTGGAAGCTTTTAACAGCCTAATTTGAATTCAGATATATCACATTCCAACACCCAATACATACTGCCCTTCATGAATCATGATACTTATACACAAGGTGTATAAATGGTCTAGGAATGACAATGGCGCGACATATTCATGGCACATTTGGGTGTTCCCAAAATTGTATCATTCCAGTTTTTATTAGGCATTCTCAAATTGTAAATAATATAAAGATGCTGATTGTTAAGAGTTGCGTGTGTTTTGGATGGTTCAGAACAGGAAATTGCTATAGGAGTTGCAATTTCCACCGCACATCAATTTCAGCACCAATACAAATTTGAAGAGGTTTTAGTAGCAAACGCAGTAACCCACCTAACATGGCATACAATTTCCATGCACCCCAAAATGCACTGTGGAGCAACTAACAATCCATCCAGAAAAATATGCGCAAATTGCACAACTGATTGCAACTTGGGGGGGTAATTTCAGACACTCCCTAAATGCCTATAGAGTGATTAAACAAATTTAATAAACCATCAAAACACCCCATAGATGCAAATGCGAAACTACTGAAAGTTTGAAAAACAAATATACATTTTTGCCCAATTTGAGTAATTCAGCAGATATCCACAGTGGAATCCAGTGAAAGTTCATGGACCTACAAGAGGCATTACCCTGTCGATAAACCACAAAGGAAATGATGGTATTCACACTAAATGTGTGTTCAGGAGGCTTCTAGAAACTGTGATGATCATAGGTCAAATTCTATGAATCAACATTCATTTTGACTTCTAAGATTCAAGAGTCAGCTCCAAGAAAGAGGTCAGACGTCCAAAAGCTTTTACATGTATATGTAGATGTCCAAAATAAAATTGTATCCTTCCTCCTCCAAAAGAAGTGTTGACCCCTTCCCAGCTGAAGAATTGCGTACTCTGATTGTTATTGTTGATTCGTTATTTGTATATACGAAGTTTAAAAAATTAGTGTCATTTCTACTGCTGCGAAGTATGATATTTATATATTGTTTCCCTTGGGTACATGGATGAGGTATGATAAGAACCTCAACTTGAAAACGATATGTCTCATGTTTTGTACTGTACTTAAATGTGCCCACATTGCGAGTTAATTAGATATCAAAGAAAAATGGATAACCTTTGATTCTGCTTAACATTTTGGGAGGAGGAAGGATACTACTTTCTTCCTTGTCCACCCCAAGTCAACATTTAGTTAGTTTCATATCAACCATGGAAATTGGGCATAAAATCATCCATCAAGCTTGCCGAAACTTGCCAGGATTCAAGCATACTTTATCTCATAATTAAATTGAAGAAAACACAGCAACGTGAAGAAGACTAGTTGCAATTGGAGATAGAGTTGATATATTGCATATTTACTAGAAAGAAGTACATGCTCTTGCTATCAACACAGGAGGTGTTAGAGAAGAGATACACACCTGAAGTCAGTGTCATCACAGATTTTCTGAACCTTCCACCTCTTTATAGGCCATTTGGAAAGAATGGCATTTCCATATTCTGGAGCCCAGCTCTCTGCAAACACATACTTCATCCCCAACGCATCTGCTAAGTCTGACAGAGGCTTCATGCCTCTCTCTTCATATGCCTTCACATCTTGCAAAGCTAAGATATCTGCATCTACCTCTTTCAAAACTTGTAGGAAAGTTGTTTTTCTCCTCCAGCTCTCATCCCTCCTGTCAATTGCCTTGCGGGTAGAGAAGCTCCAGCTAGACCTCAGATAAGCCTTCCCTCTCTCATCTCTACCACTACTCGACGGCCCGGCCTCCTTATCATCTTCAGTGAAATTCAATTGGCGGGTCTGCCGCTCCCGGGAAATCTCATCATGGGGCAGGTTGATTGAGACCCGCAATTTCGACTTCTTGAATCTTTGCTGCTTAGATGTAGTCCCCTCAGCAGGACTACTCACAGCATATGAACATGATGGGGACTGCTTGAGTATGCTCTTGGGGCGACGATCATCCGCAGACTTGCCTCGAATATCAAGCTCTAGTCCCTGCCTAAACTCTGAATTCAATTGATAATCATCTTCTTCTTGTTCTTCTCTGCAGTCCAGGCCTCTGGTCTGAGGAACTACTGGTGCCATGGAGAACATGGCAGCATTAAATGTCGCAATTCGAATTGGTTTGGAAGATTCAGGGGCATTGAGATGGTCATTGGATCCAAATTTGGATTGAGGTTTCAGTTTTGGGCGCCCAAATCGCCTTATGATTATCTTGGCCTTCATGTGACGGCGCAACGGCCACCGGAGTCTTGAGTAAAGGCGCCGGAGCTTAAGGTTGAGGACTTTGAGCATTCCTGGAAACTGGACTGAATTGTCTTTGGTGAGGAAAAGAAGATGGAAGAGGAGTTGGTAATGGGGATGTATGTTGGCAGCAATCTAACTCTTGTTTCCGTTGCTGTTTTTTTGTTTAGTACGGAGAGGGGAAAAAAAAGAGGATTGATTGTGATTAGTTTGAAGTTTGGTTTTATCTGGAGAGGAAGGAGTCTTGTGACAAATAGGTAGGCAAACACATGGCAAGCTGAGACTGATGTGAAGGAGTGCTAAAGATTTTTGTGAATCCAGCTCCTGGTAGAGCAGGTCCATACAGTTCTTAGTCCAGTGCTAAAAATAGATCACTGGAGGCTGGAGCCCACTTCTAAAATCCATTTCGCTCAAAATCACTGTACAATTTTCACTCCAATCAAAATCACCCCCACCTTAGATTGATCATGTGCAATGTGATATTATTCCTCCTGCTGCTGTTTATTTTATTCATGTGTTATAGATGTGCAAAATAGCTCAGATTCTAAGTGATTTGGATTTCATGGGTAATATCATCTGAATTCTGAGAGCTATATGGTCCAGGCCACAAAGAAGTATCTGAGGCCTGCCCTCAGGGGATCCATATCCTTAATATATGTCTAGAGTCTTGCCTTTTGGGCTGTAAACAATACACAGTGGAGTAGTGGACCTACATCTTTTATGGTCTTGATTAAGGTACAAAGAACCCTTACATATTGATGTGTATATTACTGGGACCCACATGCCCTGACAGACTATCATATATTAGAGAGAGAGAGAGAGAGAGAGAGAGAGAGAGAGAGAGAGAGAGAGAGAGAGAGAGAGCCCAACTAACCCTGAATAAGGAGGGAGTTCAACCTGCCTTGGGTGGTTTTTTTTTTAGGATAGATACCAAAACCCAACAACCTCAATCCATGCAACTGGGATACTTGCTTCGACAATGACAAGTGGGGTGCATCAAATAGGACAGAGGTGGGCCTGGACAATCAGGAGTAGGACTGGCTCAGATTTCCTTATCTAATGTTCTTTATCTGATTAGTCTAAAATCATGATGTAAAATATTACAAATTTCCAGGCAGCTTCTCTAGTCTCACATGTTATGGGGACAATGGGACACTTCAATTAGAATTTTAAAGCGTGAGATTATATGATTTTGCTTTTTGATGATCTGTACCGTCCATAAAACGGTCATTGGCATGGCATGCCACGGCTTAAGAATCAACACGATCGGTTGAATATGAACTGTTTCACCTTTTGTGGTCATGGTCCATCTCCTGGAAACCATGTGATCTCTGAACCTTGGTCCACTCACAATATTGGGAGATGAAATATCAGATACCCCATATCTAGCATGATTCATCAGTGGGCCATCTTATCCATTAATGGGACCTACATAGCTGCGAAAAAAAAGGATGATCAGAAGTCTATCTGATGGCCTTTTTTGCCTTCTGTTTGAGGGCCATTTCACAGTAGGACCCATCAGATAAACGGTCTAGATTATGTGTCCACACAACCATGTGGACTGTCAAGGGTGTCAGGTGCTAGGTGGATGATAAATGTGAGAGAGAGAGAGAGAGAGAGAGAGAGAGAGCGCCACATGATAACAGAGAAGAAAGGCTGGAAAAGAGCTGAAAGCTCAACTGACCCCAAAGGGAACCAACAACCCTCTGCAATTAATTGTCTTCTTTGTCTCCATATACAGCAAATCCAGCTCCTCTCTCCAATGTCCCCACCCCCAACAGTTTATATTCACAAAGACAAATGTTTTCTACTCTCCATGATCCCACTTTCGTCAACCACCTGACATTGCCCCCCCCCGCCCCCCTTCCTTTATTCTCTTTTTTAATACACCAAACACCACCATCAATGCTAAACTCTCTCTCTCTCTCTCTCTCTCTCTCTCTCTCTTTCTCTCAACGAGAATGTGCTCTGTTGATGATGGTTAAGAGATCATTTTATAGGTTCAATCAATTGGGTTAGTGAGGTATAATCCCATTATAGTAATACAGCTCTTACTGCATCATGATGCTGATGTATTGCAATCTCAACCGACCCATTAATGAATATTTGATGGTTGTGGCCTAATGGATTCAACCCACAGGCTTCAAAGTCGGACTTGGTACCAGCCCTTTCATAAACTATTAGGCCAGCCTGGGTTATATTTGTCGGAGTGGGCCAGGCAATTAGTTAGGCCTCAATCAGATGTAAATCCAGACCATCTAGCTGTCAGGATGGTAAACCCAGCCTAAGGATGGACAGGCCCAGGCGAACCATGTCAAACCTGATGTGTCCACTGTTGGTAGCATTCATCCTTGCTCTTAAATGGTCGCAAGTTATTGGTCTCATTAGCTGTATATTACTGTTGAATTGATGAAAACAATTGCATTGGCAATGCAATCAGAATTTGTTACTAGAATACTAACATATTAGTTAAAAAAAAATTTATACTAGAACCTGCATGAAACAGTATACAATTACATCAGAAGAGTAGGCAGTAGCAAAAAAAAATTGAACAGAAATGAAATTGCTCTCACAAAACATATCACGAAGTGAGTTTCTACTGCAAATGAAGGTAGACTTGAGGTTATGATTCAAGTCAGGTGACCTATTAAAAAAAGTGCAAGAATGTCTCTTTTAGTAGGCAGGTGCCTTTGCCATTTCTTGCAGATAGCCAATTCTTAAGTTTCTTGGTAGCAAAGCTAGCATAGTTGGAAGTTGCACATCAACCACTGGGTTGCAGGTTCAATTCAGCTTACACTTTCAAAAGGAAACAAGGGTTTAAAAGCATACATACAGACTCACACACTAGTAATTTGGTGTAACATATAGAATGAGTAGGTAATCCACCTACAGAAAACTATATTTTTTGGTAAAATACAGAAAACTGTTAGAATTGGATAACGGATATCATCAACCATCAACAACAAATATAAGAACCCTATGCCTCAAATTGAAAAGGTGATTCCAAATAAAGACAGGAAATATACAATGTTGGGCTTAGAAAAAGAGGCTCCCTAAGATGGAAAAAGTGGTTGGGCCATCAAGTTGTTCAGGTACCAAAACAAACACAGCCAGTTTAGAAATCATGCCCATATAATCATCAGGAATTGTTTCCCACAAAATGTGCGCCAAGGGCTTTTTGCCTATTGTCAGGCAAAACCAATCAGACATCAACAGATTTCCTCTAGAGGAAACTTTTGGTGACATACTTGTCATAAAGGGCCACTGTGCGAATAGTTTGGACCTACAAAAGGTAGCCTAATTCTTCACACATGGCCACAGTCAAACTCCCAATTTCTATAGCACAAAGATACAGGTAACTGTTGCTGGACTTCCTGAGACAGCTTAGTTGAGATTTAATCTTAGAAGAAAAACTCAACTTCTTTTGAATTATCATTTAAGAGTAAGCCATACATATTCCAGCTCAAATGTTACACCATCTTTGAACAAATCATCAGCCGTATTAGTATTCTGGCGGCATCCTTTAACTAATGAACTGCATTCAGGTTTGACACTTTGACCGCACCAACCACCTGACCATTAAAGCTGCGAAGTTCTTTAGACTACAATCATAGTGCATAAGTATAATTTCTGTGAAAAAGAGATTCATGTCTGAAAGTAATGATCATTGAACCACAATTTTATATTTAACAACAATTGTTCAGTCACCAGATTAGATATCAAATTTAATAATACAAACCCCCAGTTTATTGACTCAATGACATTTTGTCTCTTCAGCAATAATAGAATGCAGACAAGTGTGTTTCAGGTAATCAATAAAATTATGCAGCAATCATATTGTTTGCAAACAGAAAGAAAGAGTGCAGATAAAAGGAAGAGAGAAGAAAAATAAAAGAATGACATAAGGAGAATTTTATTAACGTTTAAATTTGGGTCCAGGCACAAATGGATCAGTGGACATAAATACAAGAAACAAAAAAAAAAAAAAAAAGTCTACAAGGCCCTCTTTACCATTCCTCTGAGACCCCCTTTTTTTTTTTTTGGTAAATTTTGGTCTCCCAAGCTTAGAAGACTGGTAAGTAATGAGTTGGTTATAATTTTTGAATTCTAACAGATACATATGAAGCAGGAGTTCAAAGTATTGGCAAACTGTTGCTTCCATGCTCTCGTTTATGAAAACTAACAGAGAGCCTGATCCACCATTTGGGAAGAGGGTGCTTCATCTGGAAAATTACAATGTTTGTTAGTGTTGACAATTGATGTGTTAATTTGACTGTTTTTTTTTTTTTTTCTACTTTAATCTTAAAAAATTTTAACGTGTCCAGATCAGCTTGGCTCTTGGGTCTTTCTTCATGGGAATTTGATCCGAAATCTTTGGCAAGATATGTTGGGTTCCATATTTGGCAGTCTGGAACCGATCATTATTCAAACCATGCTTCCATTAAATCCGACAACTTTATCAATCCAAATCACTCAGGATTTCCTTCTTGTGTCAGCGGGGCATAACCTTCTTCCACCATAGCACCCACCAAATCTTGCAACATTCTAACTACTTCCTCCATACCTGTGCTCAACAGATTCTCAACAGTGAATGCATGAACATGGTTCCCAACCTCAATCCAACTAGATCCTGGTTGTTTCCTGACACCACGATCAATCATTAAGTTCCTCATGTGGTCAACATCTTTCCATCTACCCAAGGAAGCATAGATATTAGATAAGATAACGTAATTCCCTGGATTCTCAGGCTGCAATTCTAGAAGACGATCGGCTGCATATTCAGCCATCTCCACATTTCCATGAATGTTGCAAGATGAAAGAAGAGCACCCCAAAAGCTAGCAGTGGGCCGTAGTGGCATCTGAATAATGAAATGTCTTATGTCCTCAAAGTGTCCTCCTCGACCAAGGAGATCTACCATGCAAGCATAGTGCTTCCCGCTAGGAAGAATCCCATACTTTGAGTTCATACTATTGAAATGTTTCCATCCTTCTTCAATCAGGCCCCTGTGGCCACATGCAGAAAGAACACCAATGAAAGTGACTGCATCAGGGATGACCCCTTTGACCGGCATTTGATCAAAGAGGGCAAGGGAAGTATCGGCATCCCCATGAATCGCATATCCCTGAATCATTGTATTCCATGACACTACATCCATTTTAGGCAGCCTTCTAAACACGTGCTCTGCATAATCCATTCGTCCACATTTAACATACATGTCCATGAGAGCATTTGCTACAAACAAATCATTACATCCAAGTCCACTTCTTACAATATAACCATGAACGGTTCTACCATGAGATAGAGTGACTGATTGTGCACATGCAGGAAGGATACTAACAATGGTGATGGAATTGGGTCTCAATCCATCATATTGAAGTTGGCGAAAATGCTTAAAACTTTCATCAACTTGCCCATTCTGCACATACCCAGATATCAATGAAGTCCAAGTGATTATGTTGGCTTTGACACCTGTAGTTTCCATGTCATGGAAGGTCTTTGACGCCTCCTCAAGAAAAGCATTTTTTGCAAGGCCTGAAATCATTGTATTCCAAGCTGCTAAATCTTTCGTAGCCATTGATTCAAAAAGCTTAACAGCATAAGCTATATTTCCACAATTGCTATACATATTAATGAAAGCAGTGCACACAAATCTATTCATCTCGCAATTATTTCTAAGAAAAATGCTGTGTAATTGCTTCCCTTGCAATGAACATGTCAAAGATACCACTACTGGTAGCATCACATTGAAAGTGGTTATATCTGGCTTCTGGTTCAACCATTGCATTTCAGCAAACATCTCCAATGCAGTGTTGAAGTAGCTGTTTTCCACAAATCCTCCAACTACATAATTCCAACTTACTATGTTTGGCTTCATGCCCGCTGTCTGCATCAAATGAAATAGCTCCAGTGCCTTATCAGGGTGCCCATTTTTAGAATAGCAAGAAATCATTGAATTCCAAGAATGAAGTTCTTTGACACTTAAGGAATTGAAAATCCCTTGAGATACTTCAACATCACCGAATTTTGAATACATTTCCACAAGGCTAGAAGCCTCAGCATCAGATGAAATGTACCCTCCCCTACTGATGAACCCGTGGAGTTCCCTTACCTGCTCAATGTCAGTCACAGCTTCAGTCATCCGACTTAGCACCATCATAGATAAAGAACTTGACCTCAGACCCACACGTAGCAATCTGTTGAACAAGTCTAGCACATCTGTAATTGACCTGTTTTGGAGAAATGGTAAAATTAAGCAATCCCAAGTAGTCTTATTTGGATTTACTCCATATGAATGCATCTGCAGTAACAATTCAATGGCTTCATCTAGAAGATCCTTATTCGCATAGCTTTTAATCATCGTATTCCAGCATACGATATCCCTCTCTTTAACCCTGTCAAAAATAAGTCGGCCATATCCCAAACCACCACAGTTCACATACATATCAATGATGCCACTTGCAACGAATCTATCCAGCTCAAATCCACTGGCTACTATCAACCCATGGATCTGTCTTGATAGCTTGAAACAACCCAAATCAGAAAATACAGGCAATATCCCTGCTAAAGTAGCAGAGCAAGGCCTAACCTCTGAAAATAGCATTTCTTTTAAGAAGTTTAATGCTTCTAGGCTGTGCCCCATCTGCACATAGCCCACAAGCATTGAAGTCCATGTAAAAACATCTCTCACAACAATTTCATCAAATACTTTCTCGGCATCCACCACGCTTTCGCATTTTGCATACATGTCCAAAAGTGAATTCATCACAACTAAATCCCAATGAAAACCACCTTTTGTGACATCGGTGTGCACCCGTCGGCCTCTATCCAAAGCTCTCATCCCTGAGCATGACTTAAAAACCAAAGGGTAGAGGAAATGATCTGCTCTAGTCCCTGTCAGGACCATTTTCTGATAAAATTCAAATGCTCCAGCTGCATTGCCACTGTTTAAATAGGCCCCAATGATAGCAGTCCAAGAGAACAGGTTTCTCTCGCTCATCTCATCAAAAATCCGGCGGATGACTTTGACATCCCCACATTTTGAATACAAGATCATCAGATTGTTTTGCAGAACAACATCGAGTTGAACTCCACTGTCAATGATATGTTTATGGATTTTGTGGCCTTCAGTGAAGGCTTTAAACCTGATGCATGAACGTACGAGAGAGACGTAGGTCTCAGAGCTAATGCGGAAGCAGGTTTCATTGGAATGGTGGAGAATTTGAATTGCTTCTTTCAGTCTGCCTTGTGCAGCAAGGAGGGAGAGCTTTCCTACAACTGACTGATGCTGCCAGTGAGAATGATGGAAGGCCCTTGAGCAGCTCTTGTGTTGTAAAGACCTTAAAAGCCCTTGCATTTTCTCAAGGTAGTACTAGTACCAAACACAAAGCTATCAGTTTCTCAGAGGCATTTCATCGAACAGGTGACTGTCTCTCTTAACCTCGTTTCCAAAAAGAAACGCCCTGCTCTTCCTGAAAGGATGCTGCTGATTCACGCAGCTCTCTCTCTCTCTCTCTCTCTCTCTTATTTCTTTTTCTTCCTTCTCTCCTCTCTTCTTCTCTTTCCCTCTTTTCTTTTTACTTTTCCCACCTTTTCTGTTTGTGGACAAACAAGGGAAAACGGTGGGAAATGGGAATTTCCTTTTAGAGGTGTGGACTTTACTCAAGCCATTTCGTGGGTCTTAACTCTTTTAATCCATTTGCCCGTTGAAGATTATCAGTTTGTTACGTTTTTAGGGATACCAGTAGGTTATCCTTATCCTTTGGATACGGTTGGTTAATATTTTCGACTAAATGTGATTTTTTCTGTCAATGAGTCTTACGGTGAAATTATGGGAAGAAAGTATTTATCGAAAGTCTTTACTGTCAAGTTTTTTTAGTTGTTTAGGTTTTTAATAAATGGAACCTAATCAAATTTTCAATCAACCTGTCAATCCAATGGTGGAGAAAATTCCAGATGAAGTTAAATCTCAGGATACCCCCATGGAATTAGATGCTATTCTTATTAAACTGTTTGGATGTCAATAGTGCTCCACAGAACTATTCTAAATATATACTCCTTTTAAAATGGGACCTCAAAAATTTTTAGTCAAATTGGAGTTTAGCTATTATTTGATTAATCACCTAAAAAAAGTGTGAATAAAGTTTTAAGAAAAGCTGAACTGTATAGTGGTCATCCAAAAGTGGGTCTTAGTCCTATTGGAGCTATGGTCTTGTAAAATTGGTAATTATTTTATATGATTTGGATTTTAGATACGAACTACCACATTGATTGATTTATAGAACTATATGGATGGGACCAAAGATTATACGCTAAATTTAATATAGTTAGTTTTTAAAAACCGAACAACGATATAGGATGTTATGACTTAGGGTAACCGATATTATACTTTATACTTGTTATTGATGGAAAAAAAAGACATTATTTTTCTAGCATTTTACAATATTTTGGTTTTTTTGGATATTTCTTCAATACTTTTTGGAGTAAAAAAAGCTTTTACTCTGCGACAACGATATTGATATCGTATCGGTTTTTGGGCATGGCTGATACTACGACTAATCCTGTGATTTGTAGAAGTGAGCGAGCGTATGAGAGAGATTGAAAAAGATGGGTAATTTGTGGGATCACCCTATTTTGGTGGACTGAATTGCAAGCGGGTATTTTTTAATAGATTTATATTTATTTGTGAATTCAAATAAATTGGTCTATCAAGATTTTCAAACCTCAAGTTCACAATTAGATAAATTGAAAAGTGCATAAAATAAACCTTCCTCATCAAAGCTGGTATCAAGGTAGGTCTCTAATTATGAATGCAAGTCTTTTACACAAAAATGCTACATATGTAAAACATATTACTAGATTTATCGAAATCATTATTTTCATATGAATAAATGAGTATATCTAATGATTTTAGATGTGATTGGGTGTTTTGGGTTTTTTCACAAATTTCTCGAATTCTATGAAGATTTAATATACAAAACTAAATGTTTTAACTCTTATCACTAATATAAGAATATTGAATGTTTTGGATCATGATTGGGAGAGCACAAAAGAAATAAAATAAAATTGTAAGTTGGGCCTTTTTTGAGAAAGTGCTCAAAACTTACGAAAATTTAAGGCACTCAACTTCAACATCATGGCATTTATTAGTTCAATAAACATATTAAATAGTTTAAATTACAAAAATAGAAGAGGGAAGAACTGTCATGAAAAGAAAAAAGAATGTTCGAATGGAAATTTTGACATATAAAAAACTTTGATAATGTTGCGAGCTAAATTAGACCGAAAAGGACTCGATTGAAACAAAATCTCAAAAAATTCATGGGACTTTCTAAATATTTACAATTTATTAGCCTCATCTTCTATTGGGTAAATAAATTTCTAAATGTGAAAATGAATAGAGATTTATTTAAAAAACAAAAATCGTCGACAGCAGGGTTCGAACCTGCGCGGGCGAAGCCCAACAGATTTCAAGTCTGTCTCCTTAACCACTCGGACATATCGACGTAGTTGTTACCATGGGACAACCTTTATTACTTAAATAAAAAGGAATTCCAAGAACTATTACAACTTGCATACTTCAAGATAAGAGCTTTCGGTTCATCCTCTAAACTCCATTATCTTCTTCCCTCAGCACTCAACACCCTTCATACCCACAGATGGAAATTGAAGTCAAACTCCAACTCCCAGACTCATCAGCCCACCAAAAGCTCTCAGACCTCCTCTCACCCTTCCACATCAAAACCCATCTCCAAGAAAACATCTTCTTTGATGGCTCATCATTCCAACTCTCCTCCAACCAAGCCGTCCTCCGCATCAGATTCTACGACAACGACTCTCTCTGCATCATCTCCCTCAAGGCCAAAGCAGTCATCATCGATGGCGTAAGCCAAGTCGAAGAAGATGAAGAGCAGATAGACCCGTCGATAGCACGTGCCTGCATTGCCGAGCCATGGAGGTTTGGTCTCATTGACACGTCCAGGATCTTGAAGAGGATTAGAGAGGAACTGGGGTGCAGAGATTTCGTCTGTTTGGGTGGGTTCCGTAATGTAAGAGCTGTTTATGATTGGGAAGGTCAGAAGTTGGAGTTGGATGAGACCCAGTTCGATTTTGGAACGACTTATGAGATTGAGTGTGAGAGTGTTGATCCTGGGAGAGTGAAGAAGTTGATGGAGGGGTTTTTGCAGGAGAATGGGGTTCCTTACAAGTATTCAGATGTTTCCAAGTTTGCAATTTTTAGAGCAGGAAAGTTGCCTACCTGACTGGGTTGTACTAGAAGGGTTTTTTTGGGCTTGTTAGCTGTGTTTCTGACTTTCTTTCTCCTTTTGATATAAATTGTATTTGGTTGGTGATATCTTATAATGATTTTTCACATCATAAATGAATTGTTGTTGGGTGTGGAATTTTTTTTTTTTTTTTTTGGTACGTGTGCATGCAACGGAAAGGGGTTAGCCCAAAAGGACGTTGATAGATCCACTAACACTAGATACAAGTGTTTGGCTCGGGATAAATCGGAATCAAGAAACACAACATAGTTAAAATGATGACGACATAAATTGTTGTTCGCTACCATCACAATTCTTGATCACTGCTAATGGGGTGGTCCTGCATGTTTTTAATGGGGAATAAGTAGATATGAAGTAAATTGTGTAGTTGATTTGGGGTCTGCCTTTGCCATTGGGGTGTCCTTCAAAATTCAACATGGGTTTAATGGATGTCTTATGGGCAACCAATGCTAGCTGAGGCTCAGGGTCATCGTGAACCAACATTAGATGGTTTATAGTATGATTAGTCACATTAAACGGTTAAATAATGAATTATAAAAAAATACACCCATTTGAAAGTATTCCTCACTTGTTTGGTCCGAACAATAAATAGCTTTCGCTGGATACATGCTTTTCTCTTTGGATAGCTTAATTTTGCAGCTTTTATTGATTCCTCTCTGTTCAAAGGTTTGAAACTCAATGTGGGAAATTGTGACATGAGCAGTATACCCATGTAAGTGTCTGGATGACTTTGGTTTAGGCAGGCACTGAATTGAGTCTTGGTGAAAATGGTTGTAGATGGATGGGTCCCATTTCGGCAGCCTGAGCAACTGGAATCCGCTGAGGAAGGTAATGGTTCTTTAGTCCATTAGGAATGACCGTAAGAGGCTAATGAATTGTAGCTTCTTGTTGGAGCAGTGGAGAATGTTGCCCAATAAACCGAGTTATCTTTACTTGGTTTACAAAGATGAAAGATCCCATTGGCCCTCTAATTTTTCGCTTCCCATTAAGGTCCGGAGCATCTACAGATGTTCCTCGAATTTGTTGATTAAGAAGAGGGTCCTCCAGGTTAACCTTTAATCGAGTCAATGGCATATACCAGAATCCTTTTCCGAAAGAGGCTTAGAACAAACACACACACAATGCAAGTCCCTCACAAACATGACGGAGGATCAACGCATGGTTGTTTCTGTGGAGCTGGAGATGCCTAGTGACTTAGATAAATTTTTATCCATATCATTGGAGCAGTCTATTTAAGGCCACTAATTAGAAGAGCTTAGGAAGATCAAGTACACATGCCTAGAGACGTGCGCAAAGGAAGATCTTATGATCAAAACACTGCAGTAGATATCCCAGTGTGGTGTGCTTATTACTTCTTGGATGTGTTTTATCAGTCTTAACTTAGACCCATGATACCTCACTTCTGAGTAATCAGCAAAATTACCTGAGAGAGTTAATCACATACGCTGTGAATTAGCTAACAGCCTGAAAGTTCATGTTAGAGATCAAGGTTACCTAAGAACCTAAAAGAAGATCAGAACAGCAAAATACAAATTAGTATGAGCAAATTGACGAAAGGAATGCATCTGAAATTAACCGTAAAATATATCCAGCAATTATAATTGCTCAATAGCTCTCAAGTGCATCTAAAATGCATTCTCACGCAGTCTTCCAGAGGACTATAATTGCGGTTCTACAACAGAATGCTCTTTTTTCTTTTTTTTTCTGAATAATACAACATAATGTTCATCTAATACAAGTTCCAGCAGTTGCAGACTCACATCGAAATTCCAAAGAGTAGTCCGTCCATTTGCATTTCTTGTATGTAAACTATGAGAGCCGATTTCAACCCAGTGAAGTACAAGGATGCACTCATGGATGTACCAAGAATTGCAAGGTTTGTGGCAATGCAGGAATAAAAAATGACATAAATTGGGACACCATTTACCAGCTTTTCCAAAGAAATATTGGCAATCAATGGGGGTGGTTATTTGGGATGGAAAAAGAAAGAGAAGCAGCCTCTCACCCAGTGTTGTTTCTGATATTACCACCAACCCAAGAGCATATGCAAAAGATTAACTGCCACAATACCAAGAAATATTTGAAATGTGGTGTTTCAGGCACATCCAAATGCACAGTATATAGGTCATTCATTTGACATCAGTCAGTTCCGAAACCATACTTTGTTATCCATGCAAGAGCGAATCATTCTGCAATAGATGAAGACGGACTGAAATTGTAATCCATAGGCCAGAGCATATGCACTCTTAGCAAACAATATCAAATGTACTCGTCATCACTATCCTCATCATCTTCTAAAGTTGATTCATCTTCCCTTGGCTCCATAAGTGTGTTCATGTCAAATGACGGCTCCATTTCCATTTCCTCAATGTCAATTGAGTCATAGCTCATCCGTTGCTCAAACTTCTCATCAGAGCAGTTGAGAAACCATGCCAAAGAGCATTCCAGCCCCTTCTTAGCAACTACCCGATGCCGGGGCCTTATTGTAGACTCCAAACCATAAGTGAAGAAAGCAGGAAAAGCAGCCAAATCATCCAAATCTCTTCGCATCTCTCTCTGAAAATAGTCAAAGCTCATCTTCATGATGTCTAGATTCAGCGCAAGTAATTGAGGGCAAGCAGTCACCATCTTCTTCACTTGTGCTAACAAAAAGCCGCAGTCCTTGAGGAAATTAATATGCTTCATTACAGAAGCTTGATTGAGACTGACAATTTGCGGCATCTTCTCAATAGCTCTGCCGAAATCCTCATGACTCAAGTTGACACTTGAGCTAAGCAAACCCTGTTGAGAGAGGATCTTTGATTCAAGCTCAATTCCGACAATCTCAGGATACTGTGCTATAACAGAAGCTAATGACTCTTTCCTCACACCAAATTCTAAAAGAACATCAACATTCGGTTTCACTTGATCCTCTAAGCTGAATCCAAGGATGTGGGGCCTCTTCTCAATGAGTCTTGCCATGGCCAATCTGGGAATACCTAAGCTTTCAAGATACTCCACAAAGGGCTTGATCACTCTCCCAACCCGCATCCCCAATATCTCAGGATATCGAGTAAGGACACTTCCGAGTTCTCTTCTTGCTACCCCTATTCCAACCAAATAGGCCACAGATGTACTCATGGTCCCCTCAAGCTTGAAACCTAAAACCTCTGGGTATCTCTCAAGAACTCGAGGGATGTCAATTGGCTGAATGTCCATACCTTGAAGGTACTTTACAACAGGTTGGAGATCTACTACGACACTTGAGTGGAGGACTTGTGGATACCGACGCAGAAACTCTGTAAAAGTTGATTTGCGGACCCCCAACTTGCCAAGGTAATCTAAAACAGGGATCATATTTTTCTTCACACTACAACCAAGTACAAGAGGGTAGTTGTTGATGTCCTCTATTGTAAGACCTAACTTGTGCAAGAAATCCACTCGCTCCCTCATGACGTCAAGGCTTACAGGGAGCTCCAAACCATCAAGCTCATCCGGAACGATACCTAGCCCTCGCAGGAACTCAAAAACCCGAGCACGATTAGCAACCCTCTCATTCTTCATGTCCAGTAAACTAGGCCGACTGTAGAGGGAGCCTCCTGTTCTTCGGCTTGAATGGGTAGTAGCAGGTTTTGTAGCGGACGAATTCATGGAAGCAGAAGTATACATTCTCTCAGAAATAGAACACTGGATTCTAGTTATCAACCCAAATTTCTTATTGCCATGGATGTGAGTTCCACTGCGTGGATAGAACTGTCTGAAACGAAAGCTGAGAACAGATAATTCAGGATAGAAAAGTAAAAGCCCAGGTTTTGTCATGCTGGGATTGGTGACAACATTCATGATTTACTAGGCTGCAATCAGAGAATCTGCAATAGAATAAGAGACTAGCAATACTGAGTATCAGAATTCATGGCTTGTTTAAATAGACAGAATATTAAATGAAATACAGGAGATGCTATTGAAACAGCCCCTATTTCTTAAAAATGGAGATGAAGAATTAGACATTGGTCCCAGGTAGAAAGATCACATCTCATTGATTGGAGACCAAATGGTCAAATGCATCCAGTTACTCAAACCATCAGATCTCAACCTCCCCTCTCAACTTGGGGCCTACTTGGATGGGATCAGGACAGAAGACGTGACAATCTCATCCCTATCTATCCATACCCAAAACGACATAGGGTCTGCACCCAAGAGCCAAACCAGATCAAATTTCAAAATCAATCATTCTAAACTATAGTTTGTCAAAATTAATCATTCGAATTTCAAGAGACAGGGTATCTTCTTATGCAGGATAAAACTTTGCAATTCTCTTTTTTAAGATTAGAGTTTCACGGAAGAGATAAGCATAACAATCCCAAAACAACCAAAACCATTTGGAAAGCTGTAAACTTTAGTATGGTTAAACTGGCAACCGAGTTCCAAGGGGCCCCATTTTTTTATGGTGAAAAATCGATTGCCCACTTCACCTGTAATTGGTTACGGCAAAAAGAACAAACCAACAGGAGAAAAAAATGGAGACCTAAAAACTCCATCTTTATTTTATCATCGTCTTTGATTGAAGCGTCAGAGAGAGAGAGAGAGAGCGCTCTTACCTTCGAAGAGACGCGAGAGAGCAAGAAGAGTGATGCGAAGGGAGAGGTAAAGAACGAGGGTTCTGTTGAGGTTTTTGGAAGATGAGGAGGGAGAAAGGGCTTACTGTTACTGGTTATATAGATAGACATATAGATAGATACCATACAACCGCAGCATTGCCATCAGGTCTTGCTGCCGTCTTGGGTTGGGTCGCTGGATCCAATGCTCAATTGTAAGATAGTTTAGACCCATACCCATTTTGGGTGGGGTTCAAGAGGCCATCTTTAACATGGAAGAGGGGATCCTCTTCCCTTTAACATGTGTTTACCTGTCTGTCCCTTGCAAACACCCCCAATAACGTTTTTGAGTAAAAAAAAAAAAAAAACAAATCTAATTTGACCCTCCTTTATTCTATTCCATGGCAAACAAATAGGCCAACGTAAATGTAATAATAGGCTGTAAGAGGTTGCGCGAACAACATTTCATAGATAGTGATTTGATCCAAATCCATCATAATTATTTATTTAATTATTATTATTGGTTTTAAAAGAGAATTGAACTCTAGCAACCTTGCACCCTTCATGTGGGCAACGACGTCGCTAATCAAGTGAGCTATAGTAGACGACGACGTCCACCTTTGATAATTTAGCAGACCCAACTTAAACTTCTTCTCCACCACATATTTCATGTTGGTAAAGAACCGTTGGCTTCTTATTTTTAATATCAAATTGCAATTAAATAGATGGCCAGGATTGTATGCTAAAGGCTCTCTCTCTCTCTCTCTCTCTCTAAACCTCTTGTAACTTAAAGTTACCAACTATTTAGAAAAACAAAAAGTTACCATTGGATTTAACAAGTGTGCGAACAGGGAGAAGATTAATCACATCCTGACATTTGAAAAGGAAAACCCATAATACAGGAGACCCATAATAGAGCATAAAATCTTCTCCAGCGCAATTTCGATTTTGAGCGATAAAAACTATTGGATTAATCCCGTGTAAAAGAACAAAGTTATTTGTTTACAAGTGATCAATCCGGTAGTATGTTCTGATTGGAGCCAATTTTAAACCAAAGTTTGGTCCATATTCTGTTCTGTTAAAGATGAGACCGCACATGAAGAACAATACATCATCCTCTCACAAGTCACAAGCTTACAGTTAATTCAAGAGGAAGCTCCCAAAAACATCGGAGAACAGGCTACATCAAATCTAAATCAGTGCATTGGATTTTTATTTCTATGAATATTACAACTCCAACATAAAATAGCGGTCCTTTCTAAACACAGATACATCAATATCAACATTCCTTAGACAGTAGATGCAATCTGGTGCATGTACATGATCTGCTGTCAACAGCTACCATCACCTATTTCCCCCACCATTGGATTTCTTGATGCGGATTTATCAGAGTTAGAAGCTACTGCTAAAATCAGCATGCTGAAGAAATGAGCAGTCAAGGGGCCACCCTGCCCACATTGGGTTACCAGGAGCATCCAATTACAAACCACGCTTGAGCCATTACTCCAGTAGGCCCAAGCCAGGCCACTGGGCTGACCTGAGCTTCACTTTTGCACATGACTTAATCTGATTTGCTAGCTTGATAAATCAAAAGGCCATTTACAGGCGCTGTGGGTAAAACTCAGGCCTGCAGCTGGGTTCAGGTGCAAATTTAGACCCAACCATTAGACAGGCCACGCTCACATAGAAAGCTGCATCTTGAATAAATCAATTAAATAAAAAAAGGACAGTCGCCAAAGTGTTATCAATGAGACTTTATATAATATTTGAAAAGCATTAAAAAAATATACATTCATAAAAATGGAAACTAGGTTTATCACGTTATGGACAATAACAATGTCATTTCTTTTAGAAACAAAATAGGAATTCGCTCTCACAGATTCAGTAGAAAAACAGGGTGAAATACATGGAAATGAAATGCCAACAATAAGAGCTCCTTCCAACTCTGTACTTGCCAAATGCACGATAAAAGAAATGCAACACAGTCCTTTCCACTGAAGTTGTCTAGCCCCAAGCCATGGAACAGGCATAATTAACAACTAGTTTTCCATCAAAGCCAAAGTTCTGCAATTTCAAAAGAAACAGTGTTTAGGTTTAGGTATTTGTAGTTCAAGGATGCAAAGCATGCATGGTCATTCAGATTCATCATAGATTTATTTATTATTATTATGTTTACAATTACAATGATTCAAATATATAGAACTGATACATCATGTTACACTTAGGATACAAGAAATTCAGGAAATATTCTTAAGAGGAATTAAGGGGAGACCAAAGTTTTTGCTAGTTTGGTGCACATATTTTCTGCATAAAACTTCAGGCAAAAAACTGTAATCTAGGGGATTTTAAAGTTAAAAGGGTATGATCGGACTTGTGACTTTTTTCCAAAGAAAATGTGTGCTCTTCGTCCTCAATCCATCAATCTACCACAAAAAAAAAAAAAAATGCAGATTCCATGCGAGTGGAATCCGCACCTAGAGATGTCCCTACATATAACACAAGATGGATTTCGCAATCGTGGAATCCCACAGCTGGTTCCAAACATTCCCTGATTGAATTAGCAAAGAAAACTTTAATGTACTGCCTTAAACAAAATTATTTTTGTACGAACACAACTTTCTAGAACAGCCACTATTAAATGCTTCATATGCCACGATTCACTAAATTAAATGTATACAAATAAATTAACTTTACAAATACAGTCATGCTTTTAAAAGTAATTGTCCTTTAGTATTTTGGGCAGAATAGATGGTTACGCATCCTGCTTGGGCTAGCATATATAAATTTTAAAAAATCATATCAGGATATTGGAGCTCTTTTTGACCAATATTAGTCATTGGACCTGAGGTTGATCAGTTGAAGGCCAGAAAAACAATATCCACTGTAATGTGGTTCCCAATAAAATACTCAAACTGCGTGAGATCAAGGTACACACTACATCCATATGCACCTTAAAGTATACATGCAACAAATATAACTTTAAAAAAGTTGAATCTTGCATCGGACGATTAAAGAAAGTATGGGAAAAGCAAAAACGTCACAGCTTATGCTATCAAAGTTATAATACACTAAATGAGATATTTGATATCATGCCACATTAAACTTACGGATAGCATATATTAAAGCATTTAGAATAACACTTTTTCTTTTTCTTTTTTTCTTTTTTTTGAATGGTCGTTTAGCATAACACGTGCGATGCTCCTTACGTCAGTAATAGGTAAAATGTCAACATTCAGATACGTGTAATGTAGAATAGAGGAAAAAAAATGTCAGCGTGTTAATGCAGAAACTGCAAGTGCTACAAGACATGTCTCATAAAGTTTGGTGTAAGTTCTTACATTGTATAGATCATTCACTAATTCATCTGGATTTGGTGAGAAGGCACTGTTGACATACACAAACTGGTATGAGAATAAAAAGTGATTGTTAGTATTTCTGCATTAAGTAATGAGAAGTTGAAGTAACACACATTTTCTTAGTAAAATAAGAGAAATAAATACCAATGTATCCCTATGAAGTTGTCGGCGAAGAAAGTCGATGACCTTTGCAAATTTCTCCGACCCAGCTATCTGCCATTTAAAAGAACACAATCTCTCTTTTGATATTTGAATGGCAATATTTCAAAGGAAAAATATCTCAACCATTATGTATGATAGCCTACCATAATAATATTGATACATATTTTCATATACTAGCTTGCTGTTAAAAAAAAAACTTCTCAACAAAAAATTATGTGCGCCACAATTTGTTCATTGATAATCTTTAAAAAATTAAAAAAAAAAAAAAAAAAAAAAAACCTCATGTATATGATGCTTAAAAAAAACTAAAAAGTGGTTGAGGGGAACTCCTTTTGTTTTCCTGATCATCAGTAGCAAAGATTCATTAAGACAAAAGAGAAAGATGTATAGTAGCTGTATTCACAAAAAAAGATTTGAGAAATCAGAACCCAACAGTATATTTCTAAACTACAGAAACTATTAGAATCATCATAACTTTCCATGTTCTCGAGTAAGTGCGCCCCAAGCCTGGTTACAGCAACCTGGGCACTAATTTACAATCTATAAGACTAGGATCTTCTAATCTATGAGATTTACAAAGTACTCCTATCTACAGTAGGATCTCATAAAAAAGCAATTGTTTGTAAAACCAAACATGAGCCCTAATTTATAAATAGATGCATCACGATCCCCTCTTAGAGGAATCTCTAGAAGAAGAAAAAAACACCACTTTTGCATAAATATTAATGATCCTAATACACAGCTCAACACTTACTAATTTTTAACTGGACCAAGAAAGCAATGTATGTCCTCTGCAAAACGAAACTTCATGGAACTCATCCACCATGCAAAAGGATAGCTCTCGCATATACTACCTTCGATGGGTATATTTTGAACTATGTCATCTATCAAGCACAATTTTAATGTGGACATTTTATTCAGAAAATAAAATTGAGTTCATTAAATTAAAAATAGCTTAGAGAAAAAACGCGACATATTCCACTATCTGGGAGCAACTACTTAAAAAAGGCTTCGAGTAAAATAACTGCAAATAGCATGAAAGGTCTACAATGTGGAGACAAGCTAGTAGAATGTTCCGTGACACTCAATGCAACTTTGATTAAACGGACATGTCAATTGTCATAACTCATAAGACAACCATTAGAAACATTGGGTGCATTGTTGTAAGGAGCTAAATGTCGGGCACTAATGAAATGAAAAAATGATAAAAGTGCATATGGCTAAGATGTGTGTGTTAAGATGGATGTGAAAAGTAACAAGAGTGAGGAGAATTAAAAAGAGGTACTAAGATGAAATCTACATGTGGTTTCAATAGAAGAAATCAAGTAATGTTAATTGAAATAATTCAGGCACCAGAACAAAAGATTAAAACCAGCCTTAATATAGAAAATTGAAGCCTTACAAGCTTAAAGAATAAGAAAAGGTGGACCAAAACAGATTTGGAATGAAGTAGTAAGAAAGCATGTTCGATTGCCAATTAACATCATAGCTGTAAATAGAGTTGAGAGAAAATGTAGAACTCATATAGCCTACTCCCCAGATAGATGGGATACAGCTTTGATGATTTTGCCTCATATTTATGTTGTATCAAATATCTCAATAATGCATTGCAATAAGATTGATCAATTGAATGGAAAGATTGAACGATTGAATAGAAAGTATTGGAGCTATAGAAAACGTAAAGATTGTTCACTGTTCTTTCACTCATTCATTACATTAAATATCATTTCATAAGCAAATCACATGCTTCCATAGTTTCTAAAAACGGTTTTGGAATTTGGACATCATACCGAACAAAGCCGAAATTTTTGCATAGCAACCTATCTAGGAAGCACGGACACCTCTCCGGGGCCGGCGTGTCAGTGTCTGACACGTGTCGGACTCTGACACGCCCCAGACAAGTGTCTAACACGCCAAAAATGGTGTCCTGCTTATTTTTTTATATTTTATTTTCTAGACACGCTGGGGACACTTTAGACGTTCTTTTTTGCTTTTTGTATTTTTGGAATGGAGGGGAAATTGATGATCCTCCCTTTTCTTTGTATGGATTTAATGGAACTATGGATATTTTATGTTTAATGATTATGAATTATGTTTCAGTTTTGCATTTCTATTTGATAATTTGATATGTTTGTTAATTGGTACAGTGGTACACTGGTACTTGAATTTTTATTTATTTGATTGCTAAATTGATTACAAAGTTAAAATGAAATTATCTTTTAGTATATGATTAGATATATTATTATTAAATATTAACGTGTCCCCGACGTGTCCGTGTCCTATTTTTTTGAGAAATGTCATGTCGGCGCGTCCGTGTCATGTAGTGTCCGTGTCCATGCTTCTTAGCAACCTATATATTGGTTCATGAGCGATGTTTTGGTTTGTTTAGATATATTTTCTCTAAAAGAAATCTCAAATATAATAGGAGTAAAAATCGGG
The DNA here is from genome assembly GCA_029852735.1 of Persea americana. Classification (NCBI taxonomy): domain Eukaryota; kingdom Viridiplantae; phylum Streptophyta; class Magnoliopsida; order Laurales; family Lauraceae; genus Persea; species Persea americana. The sequence continues at coordinate 39,809,339 of CM056817.1, forward strand.
CTTTTGTTCTCTTAGTGCTAGAAAATAGGCCAACAAGAGATTGAAAATTAAACCCAGAACTCAGTTTAATTCCTTTTAGGCTTATCATGTTTTTGTGGAATATAAAATCTATATTGAATCCCAACTCAGAACGGAAACCGTTAGATTGCCCACATCAAGCATGAATGTTGTTCTTTTTTATTGGAAAACGTAAGCATAGTAGGTTATGAAATCAGAAACAAGAGTTGCATGGTCATTGTCAAGAGGCAGCTTGGCATTGATGTCTCTATGACTCCCATCCCATAGCAAGGACCATAGGCTACATGCTTCCTCTGGAACAGCATCACGGTTGCTACTGTGAAGGCCAACATGTACAGCTCCAGGATATTGATGTTCAAGGTGGCTCAAGGGTAGAGGCCCATTTGACCATCTAGTTGGGCAGGTGAAAATAGGTGTCATTGATCATATGCACAAGAATGGGCAAGGAGGAGACTCATCTGGACATGATAAGAACCCAACCCTTCACAAGTGTACCTGTTGAAGGTCCTTTGCCTCAATCACAAGGGGATGTCACTTGGGTCTTTTGAATATTGTATCTTGCAATTTAATTCTATAGTTGGAATCATCGCTAAATTTTTGTGGGTTTTCTATTGATGCTACTAAGATTCTTTGTGAGATTGAGCTTACAATTCATAAAGTTTCAAAAACTCCCATTGGATGAGGCATCAGGCATCGACGCTGTCTTCATTTCAGATGGCAGGTAATGTCAGGATGTATTCTACATTACATAGTTTGGCGGGTTTCTGTACTTATATTGGTTGTATATTTCTGTTATAATAAGATAGTTGATGGGCATTTTGTTCTATAGTTGCTCCAATCTGACTGCAGAACTAGGAAATATTGGAATTCTGTTTGGAATTTGATTTCTGTTGTCTGGTGCCCAAGAATGGGGCCCACTTAATGAAATCAAAACTACTCAAAATTAATGGCCTAAGGTCTATTGGATCTTCCTGACCTGCTTAAAGAAAACCCCATTAAAATCAACCAACATGATCAGTAAATCATCTTACCGTGCAATACACAACCACAGCAAGAGCTGGCAACTAGTTTCAAAATAAAGGAGCCCCTGTTGACAAATTATTTACCATCTAGAGAATAGCTGTACGTGAAATTTTCTATTTCCATATACAATTCAGTGTTGTTTCTCCAGTCCACTATTGCAATATGCAGTAAGGTCCACCAGATCACCACATTGGGTGGTTCGAATAAATGAGATGTAGCCATGTGCACGAGAAGTTGCAATGAACATGACTCAAGGACCATCTCTTTTCCAGATAAGTGGACTAGCTTCATCATTGATCATCAACTGATGCAACCAAACGCTGCCATACTAAAATAATGCCTATTATGTAATTCCAAAACAAAAAAATCAGCGAAAGAAATCAAACCACAACCTCAGCAAGAGCTGGTAACGAGTTCCAAAATAAAGGAGGCCCTGTTGAAAAATTATTCACCATCTAGAGACTAGTTGTACATGAAATTTTCTGTTTTCTTTTTTTATATACAATTTGGTGTTGTTTCTCCACTATTGCAATACGCAGTAAGGTGCACCAGGTCACCACATGGGTAGTTCGAATAAATGAATGTAGCCATGTGTACAAGAGTTGCAATGAACTTGACTAAGGGAACAACTCCCGCAAATAAGTGGACTAGCTTCATCATTGATCATCAACTGATGCACCCAAACTCCGCCAAACTAAAATAATGCCTATTATATAATTTCCAAAACTAAAAACTAAAGGAAAGCAATCAAACCAATAATGATCATATTATTTGCAACTTCCTTCTCCACTATGGAGTGGAGACAATAATTTCCTAGTGTTTACAAGGTTTCAGTATTCTATAGGATTATTATCTGTAGACTAACCTTTTATCTTATTAATGATTACATATGGTTTCCGATGTTCTGATGAGATATAAACAAGATTTTCATCGTCAACTTTTTTTCTCTGGTTTTCTCCCTTGACTTTGCACTCGTTTTTTCCCAACTCTACTTGTTTGATTTATGGGGTTCAACCATGCATTTTACTAGTAATTTGAATATATATATATATATATATATTCAAAACATGGAAAATTTTGTGAATGTAATTGCTTTTAGGGCCTGTTTGTTTGCATAGAATACACAGGAATTCATTCAATAAATGGTTAAAAGTGAAGATGGAAGATGGAAGATGGATATACAAGAATGATGATCAAATAACCTCCCCTTTAATGGAAAGTTAATCAAGGGAAGATGGAAACAAGTACCAAGCCATCATCCTAGTAATTCAAATTCTAGGAAAGTCAAGGCCCCATCTACATTGCTACGTTATTATCCTTATATCCTTCACCCATCACCTCATATCATTCACATTTCACCTCTTTAATAATCATCCATTCGAGCCCATTTGACCATGAATTCCCATGTATTCTAATGCATGCAAGCAAACAGGCCCCAATTGTTTTAGATGTCAACAGAATAACAGAATATATCAGTTTCAGCCCAATTTTAAAACCACCCATGCTTCACAATAATCAATATATAGTACTTCCATTGAACGAATCCCTTCAATGTAAATTTCAAGAAAAACAAGAAACCAAAAGAAATTTCTCAAATTTGCAGTAGGCAATGATTTGAATTTGGATCAAATTACACGGAGAAATCAACTGAATTGCGAAGAAAACACAGTGAGATAATGATGATGATTATGAAGGGGGTAAACAATGACCTTGAATTTTGCTTGCTTGAGTATGGGAGCGTCTCCAGTGGCCCTCAAGTGCACGACGACTGCAAGATGATATAGGGAAGAGGAAAGGTCAGAAACCCTAACCCTAATTTTTTCTTAGAGAGAGGAAATCGAGGAATCTGACCTTTACGTACGGAAGTAGGAGATTCTGCTGCAGCCATGTTCGCAGAGAAGAAAGAAAACAAAGTCTCTTTGGTTTCCTTCCACTTCTCATGAAGCAATTGGTAGAGAGTCTATATATACTCTATGCGGTAATTATTACTTTATACGGTACCATGTGTTTTTGTATTTCACAGGGACAATACTCATAGAGAGTATGAGTCTATACCCTCCTATGAGGGTACCCGGCCCGGTCCGGTCCTCTAGAAACGTGCTTGGGTCTCTTTCGATACACAAGAAAACACAAAAAAAATAATATTTTATAGAATATAATCTTTTATATTAAAAAAAAAAAAAATCTTGTCTGTTTGGTAACTCAAACAAAAAATTGAAGAAAATATTCTTTTCTTTCAGAAAGCTCAATATTCTCTCAAACAGCACTTGTAAGAAACTTTGTACAAGATAAGAATCTTTTAAAATGATGATTATAAAGTGACAGAATAAAATAAAGACTTTAGTTTACCAAATCCATCATAATGTGTATGTCTACATATATGGTAAAGTAAAGTAAACGTAAATATCACAGGATGGTAAAGGTGTAGAAAAGTAAATGTGAGATAAAGTACATGGTGAAGTAAAGTGGAAAGGAATGGTAAAGTAGTTTTTTTTTACTTTACTTTATCACATTTTATTGTAGTTTTATATGGTAAATAAAAAGTAGGTTGTTTACGGGTGTAGTAAAGTAAAATAAAAATTAATGCCATATCATGGTAAAAGGTGAGGTAAAATAAGGCCAGATGAAGTATGTGGTAAAGAAAACCGAGAGAGAGAGTTATAAAGTAGATTTTTTTTTTCTATTGACTTTACTTTACCATGGTTTTATGTAATAAAAGAAAAGTAACTTATGGTAAAAATATGAAAGTTAAACTTTACTTTACCGCATTACTTTTTTATCTAGACGTGGTAAATTAAATATAAATTAAAATATTTAATAAAAAAAATATTCTTATAATATAATTTACTTTAATCATAACACCTTCAAAACACCTCAATTTAAAATCTGTAGTATTCTTCAAAATTTACCAAATAGTAAAAATATTATACTATTATAATATTGTATTATTGTATTCTATACAATTTTATTCTTGCAATATTTAAATCTGTAAATTTTTTATTCTATAGACATCCAAACGTGCCCTTAGTGAGTTTTCATTTTCTTAAAATGCCCAAGGTCTAGGCTTAGACAAAACCTTTGTCGAACCACCAATTTGTTGGATAATATTAACCCTAGGATCACGCTCTTGTTTTTCTTATATGTGTGTGGGGGGTGTGAGTTTATTTAAGCATAGTTTTCATGTAAATGTCATGTAAGTTCTTACTTGGTTATTATATTAAATCTTTATGTGATTCTTACGAGGCTTTTATGTAAATAAGTCATGTATGCCTATTATGTGATTACTTTTTTTTCTTCTTATCCACATATAAGGTTTTATCATTATCATAAAAGCCTTGTCTCAACTATATTGAGGTCTGCACATATAGGATTTTATATGGGAATTTATTTAAGTATATATGTAGGTTCATTCAGTCAATTAATTCAATGGTGATTCTTAAGTGACTCTTGATGCTTTCATTGGTTATTAATTGTGATCTCATTATTAATATTATTATTTTTAAAAAGAACTTTTCTGTAATTATTGGGTCTAATATTTAGTGTCATATTCAGATTCAACTCTAATGGCACACCTCTAGACGGGTCAAAATCTAGAAAATGAAGTGCTAGAAAACCTCCATGATATGCTATAGAGGAGATTGTGGGATAATTTTTTTCTTTCTTTGTTTATACATATGATCTTTTTGTTTGTACTATATTTAATTCATGAGAATGCATTCTATCAAAGATCTAAGTTGATAAGTTAAAAGATAAGATCCATCAATGCCACCAAATAGTCTTTTTTTATTAGTAAATGATGGTACAGTCATCACCCTACTAAATCAGATGGTAGTAAAAAAATATTATCATTTACTGTCAAATAGTGTATTGCATTGCAATACATTGATGGTCTAAAGCTCAGATAAAAGAAGTGCGTATTTCAGTTTGTGTATTGTATCATTATTTATAGATTACAATAGGAATGTATTAGGAGAGAATATCTCTCAAAGGTGGAAAATAAACTCAAGGATAGCTGTTACTGTAATACAAAATCGAGACTCGTCGTTATAGGTGATACACGATCCCTATATTGTTGGTAATAAAAGAATACAGTGAATCTGCTATATAATGAATGACTAGCACAACAACCTGTGTTTATCTTGGGCATGTTCAATTGTTCACTGATATGTATATTTTGTGATTTATTCATAAAAACTCAGAGCATGGAAGATTATCATCAACTACTCGTGACAATGATCCGGTGATTATGATAGGGATAGAAATGAAGTGGAGGAGATGAATATTGGAAGTAGAGAGAGTGGTTATATATATTGGAATTGGGGGGTTATAACTCTTGGTCAAAATCATAAGTTATAGTCAAAATCACTTAAAAAATCGTTCAACTTAATATAGTATGATGTTGTCAAATTCTATTAAGTGGGGCCACCTTTTTTGTTATTGTGGACACAGGACTCACATTTAGAAATTACAATGTGATGCACACCTTTAGAACTTAGAACATGGGGCCTTATAATGTAGTCCCACCAATATGAGCCCCACATTTTGTGATTGTGACCATATGACTTACTTTTAGGAATTACAAAGTGGGGCCACCTTCTTTGAGATTGTGAACATGATGACTACCTTTAGAATAAGTGGGAGGATTTACACAGGCGGCAAATTTGGATTGGACGAAACAACATCTCCTTGTTTTAATGAATCAAGGGATTTGGAATCGATTTGGAATGTTTAAATGATCTCTTTAAAAGACAGAAGATAATGATAAGTGGGTACCAACTATGCTAGCAAGTTGTTTCTTAAAAAAATGAGCCTTTTTTTTTTTTTTTTTTTTCTGTTCCAACTTTCTTTATGCCAGCGGGTAAAAATTGGTAAAAATTTTGACATTACTTCTCGTAAGAACAAAATTTAGAACAATAAGTTACACTAACCAAGTATATTTTTCTTAGTCTATCTCGTGGGCACAGGTGAACATCCAAATAGTACAATGCGAAACGCACCCAACTTTCAAAATACAAAGCTTCATTATAAGTGGCAAAACAGGTTCTCATCTCCCATAGTTTTGGGACATCCCCCATTCATGGAGTGGCCCATCTCATCATCGCTTTGGATTGCCATAAAAAAGGGACCCACATATATGGAGTTTCATGTTATCAATCCTATATATAGTTTACCCCAGAAGGCAGCTCACATGCATGGAGTTGGCGGCATCTGAGAGAGAGGTCATTTTCATCCAGAGATCAAAAGAAAGGGTTGGGAAATACCCCAACATCCTCGACTTCTCCAAAAAACCTAACAACAATCAAATCAAAAAACAAGCTGTCACACGTAAACACCCAAGTAGGGTGCACTGCCATGATGAATACAAGAATGTACCTCTACATCACTTCCTATTCAAATTATCCACCAGCAAATGCTCATTCTCATCATCCAAAATATTTCAACTTTTTTCAAAGAACCCTATATATATAGCAGTATGGCCCCTAATTATTCCTAAAGTAATAAACGTCACTTGCACAAAATCTCTCTACTTTTGCCTGTGTATGTACTGGGTAGCAAACTAGCAATTACAGCATTTTCCTCCAAGGCATATGTGAACTATTCTGAAGCTTTTGGCCGGAATTCACTGTTTCTGACTGAGGAGTGAATGTTTGGAACATGAGACTTCCGGTTGCCGGAAATTCCTCGATTCTACAGCTCCGGCAAATCAACCCAACAGGCTTTAGTGAATTGGCAATTTGCGAACAGACATCAACATCATCCAATTGAGGTGTGCACATTGATATGGACATGGTCCCCGGCCGAAAAATATGTGCCACCTTCTGCACCATGGTTCCAATCTCATCATAATTGTCCATAGACCCGACGCACTCATAGCTTGCATAGCTGAACCCATCCTCCGGGGTAATGTGTATGGTCGAGTAATGCGCCCCATCTAGGCCGTTCATCGAGTACCCGCATGGATCGAACGCGAAATCGCAAACAAGTGCACATGGATTGATGTTGCTGATACCCGTAGCCGCTGTCATCTCCTTTCCGGCGACATCGCCGGGGTTATGATCGCCACATCGCCGGAAGAATCGCCTAGCAAGTGCCACATCAAGCTGAGTCATACACACCTCTATAGTAAATTTGTTGGGCACTTGGTCCAACATGTAATGGTCACTAGCAGTGTATACATGCCAGGAGTGACAAACTTTAGAAGGCAAAATGCAAGCTTTCCTATAGCAAAGGTTTGTAGGCAAGCATTCCTCCAAATATAAGACCTCCTCTTTAAAGCTAGTGTGAGGGAAAGGTTGTGCTTCAGGGAAAATAAAGCTGCCCCTTGTGTACCTACAACCACAAACACTGAGGCCCAACTCAAATGCATGGCCCAACAAGCAGGGAATGGACTTTAGGAGTTGGGTTGTCCCACATGTCTTGATTATGATCTTCATGGGGTACACAAAGAGGCTGGATTCCGACAAGACATAGGCGTCGAAAAAGCAGTTTCCGACGGCGGACACAATGCTACAGTTCACTGCATTGAGAACTTGCTCTAGTGCTATGAACTCGAGTCGTCGGAGGCCCATTGGATCTTCACCGGTGAAATGGAGCTCAAGGCGTTTCTCAAAGCCTTCAAAGCCTGAGACAGCCATGGATGGATAGAGATGTAAAGGTACAATTGAGGAGGTGAATGGATGGGAGAGATGGAGAGAAGTAAACAAACTATGTGGGGGTGGAGGGAGTACACTAAGGGTGTATGGATGCTTGGGATTTATAGGGAGAGAGGAGGTAGAGAAATGGTATATGGGTGTGAGGCATTCAAGAAGGATGGTGAAAGTAGGCAGTATAATGAGTGGGAGATGATTATTTATGTGAGATGTTCAAGAGACAGGAAAAACAAAAAAACTGTAATTAAGCCCATGGGTATTCCAGTGGAAATGGCCAATGGCTTGAATAAATAAATATGAGCATTGGATTATTAGGGACTAATGGAATTTGTGTTTTTTTTCCTTTTTAGGGGTAGAGAGCATGTCATACAAGTAGTAGATGGAGGGCTGAACATTGGTTAGAGGTTGTGCCAAGGCAAAGCTTGAGAAATTCCAATCCATATAGCTTTCAAGCCTGATGTTTTAGTATAGCTCCTGAGAAGGCTAAAAAGTTTGGCTGAAAATATTTCTGCTTTTACGACCTAAAAGTTTTACTCTAGTTGTCAACTTCCCTGGCACATCCCTCCTCTTTTTTTTTAGCGCACCAGCAGTTACAACTTACAAGAGTTTCTTATAGTTATATTGGCAACATGAAAGATATGGCAATTGCTTCTTCTAATTCTTTGTATTAATCCTACTCTTCATGTCAAATATAGCCCAATAACAATAGGAGGTAAGTGTTATTTTAAGCAACTAAATAAGCTGGCCTAATTGATTGGTCTAGTCTGCAGTGTAAGATGTATGTCTATTTTAGTTAATCCCACTCAACCATACACATGGGCCCCACTTCATTAACATGAATTAAGAAAGCCTTTAATTAGTTTCAAAACTTGTAAATACAATTTTAAAATAATTTTTTGGTAAGGGGAAAAAATGACAAATATCCTTTAAAAAAATATGGTATATATATAAGAGAGGAATAAAGAAAGGGGAATGGTTTGATGTTGTGTGTTAGAAACAAAAATGGCTATGATTTCATTGATACCATGGTGGGTGGCAGCCCATCATGAGACCCTTGGGAGCTGCATGCGCGCATGCACCACATACACACTTCCACATACAGGTGAATACATTGACCCAACACATTAACATCTCTCCCTTCCTTCTTTATTCACTTTGGTCAACCATTTTCAAAAGCTGCTTCTCTAAATCGAATCAGATCTTAGTTAAAAGCCTCAAACCATCAATTACCCTCAACTCCAAAACCAAATCACACATCAAAAGAAGCAGACACCATGATCACTTGAACTCCATACACTTGTTACTGTATGTCCTCTTCCTGGTATTGGTATTGTCACATCTCCCCAACACTCATTTGGTGTTTCTCATCAGTTTCCTACCCCACAAATTATACACCCTTAACCCTAATTAATTGGCCCCACTTTTCACTTCTAACCTCTCTTTAGATGGACCCATGTCATATTCCTCACTCCAGCTCGTCCTCCTTGTTAGCTGGTCTCTGGACATCTCTGGCCCACCTCAGATGGACCCTCTTGTTCTCATCACTCCAAGCGGCCTTAGCTGCGACACATGCAGGCCCATACTTCCATTTAGATATTTCGGACAAATGCAAGATTAACAAGCCATGTATGTTCAACAAACATTAACAAAACCCCCACCCGCCCCAAAGCTGGACATATCCAAGAGAGCCCCCACAAGTGATAAGAGTGGTAAATGATATCAAGTGAGGAGTGAAAAGATATAAAGAAGCATTGTAGATAGGATCTTGACCTTCTAAAGACTTGAATTACTAGTGTGATGGTGGGATATTCATTCCTTATCTTCCTATGATTCAGTTTTCATCAAATGAAAAATTATTTAATAGTCATTCTTGTATGTTCACCTTCAATCTTCATTTTTAACCACTCAATAGCTTACATACTCAATTCCTGTGCATTCTATTGCAATCAAAACAGGCTCTTAGTTTTTTATAAGCACTCTTAAGACCATGGAGCCCATGGAGGCACCATCGCTCTAAAATTTGGGCCTTTAACAGAAAGGCAGAGCGTGCTATTTCATTCACCCCCACCTGTTCATGTGCCCCCCAAACCTCTTGAAAGGATTGCTGCTTGCTAGTCACCATATTCCTGCCATCTCCCATGGATCCCACGTCATCATACTTCATGTGACCCTAAATGTCTCAAAACCCTGTTCATTTCTTTTGATGCACCCCCGGCACATGTGACCCTACACAATCAAGGATTGGGTCCATGTCTTTGGATAAATGTGCAAATGCAACCATCATTCCTTCTGTAACCCATCTGCCTCACCTCCAAATGGCTTCCAATTCTATTCCCCATACGTCATTCCACCTTTGTAAAATAGACTCTTGAGATTACTCCAGTCCTGCTTGTGTAGTTGTGTACTCCTACCAACCCACCCCTACAGCCATTGGCCTTGGCTATGATGAACCGTGGTCCTTCCCATTTATTTCTATGGACCTGAAATTTGGGCCATTACTAAGCCATTATAACCATGAATGAGCTTGAGATCTGGCAGTCGAAGTCAAGCCCATGTATTTGTTGGCCTGAAATCCAGACCTGATATTGACCGTTAACAGTGTTAATTAACCAACTCGGCTTAATGCCCAGATAGGTCAGAAAGTATTGTCCAACATAATTTCAAGAGACCCATTTTATCTCCGGGCTACAGAATTGGAAACGGGCTCACTTCATCGGCCTAAAAGGTGAGACCCAATCACCCAAATCCTTTCCTGTCAAAGAACCCAAACTAGGCCCTTTGATATTATTTTTACCAATGAAATTAAGAGGGAAACTTTAATGCCAGTCTTCCAATACACAGCATACGCTGGGAAAGTCTCACATCTCACTTCACCCAAGTAATGAGCTTGATAGGGCTTCTTATACATGTTTGGACCTTCCACATGGTATTAGAATCGGTTTCGATTCCGTCATTCTTGTATAGCTCACGTGGTAGACCCGTCCATAAAATCTGTTGGGCCTTCCACCCTTCAGCTTATCAAAGGAAAAACCATCCGATTGAGTGAGTGGAATATAGAAGGCCGTCCATTTGGGGGCCACCATGTTATTAATGGTAAATGTCTGATCACCATAACACTCTCTCTCTCTCTCTCTCTCTCTCTCTCTCTCTACCACATGTTCATGGTTGGATTGCTCACCTCTCACGCGGGTAGGTGGGCCCCACAGAGAGCTTTAAGTGACTCTCCTTTTATTTTGATTACCTTGATCTTCTAGACCATGGGTATGGAAACATGGGGGACCATCATGCCCCCTTTGTCCCATTCTAGGTGTCCCCAAAAGCAAGATTAGTTTATGAGCAACTTTCCACATGCCCTGCTCTACTTATCAAGGAGCCTTCTGATTGCTGGGAGAGGAGAGAGATCCTACAAAGCATCCATTGAATAAAAGTTGGGTTGACCAAAAGAATAACGTGGAACTTCATTAGGTATTTTTTTTTATGCACATTACATTTATCTTATCCTTTTGCAACGGAACAGGAAAAAAGGCAAAGACTTAGACACTCAAGACTCAGAATACTCAGACCCTAGGCACTTGGATAAGAAAGATCATAGCCACTACGGAGCATGGTGTGTTAATTACGGGCTTAAAATAGTGAGTCTCCACTAGTCTGCATTGAAAATATCCAAATCCTGACAATAGGCTTATAAGTCAAACATCGTCTTAAAACTCTACGGCCCCAAAAACCATAAGAATTTTAGAACTATTTCCGGTGGAGGTGAATGTGCTATAACACAAAGGCCAAAATTGATTACCCAACACTATGTTTTCTTTACATGTAACTCTATTTATGGGTAACCCGTGTAAATGCACGCATTACGAAGATCCAAAATGGTATTCAAAACACGAGCCTAAAAAGCCCATCTTGGCTCTGTAAAAGCAAATCCGAATGATATGTATAGTAAATTTGCTACCTCAAACATAGAGTTCTAACAGAAGACTTGGATGTGTGACCAATCTACTATCAGTCCTTAGCCTTCATGGAGATGTCTTGCTCCTTTTCACCATGAGCTTACCAAAGTTCCATTTTGGCTTTGAGGTCATTACTTCTTAAGGCCTGCCTGAAGCTATCCTTATAAATCTATGGGTGCTTTGAAAACATGACCTCCCTAATCGTTTATGAACGATGCCTACCACTGAGCTACCAGTGGATGGCAGCATGAGTGTGTTGGGTCATGGGTGTGAGTATATCCCAGAGCAAAAACATAACTTGGGCCCATTGTCAAATAAATCACACCTATTTTAAGATCTATCACATATAAACATGTGATTTACTTTCACTCTAATTGGGGCTGGCCCCAATCTCAGATCGATCAGATGTAAAATATGTGATTGAAGTAAAATTTAATCTAATGATCAGCCCACTAAACCCATAGATGAGAAACATTGATTTTCAGCAGTTTGGCCAAGGTGAAGGGTTTATAAGGCAGGTTTGAGAGAATTATCCCTGGCCTAGCATCAGATGATCCAGATTGATTAGCTCAGTCACAAGAGATCAAAAATTGGGGAGATCGTTAAAATCTGAATATACAGATTTTTATATTTACAGTCCCTTAAAATGGGGAGATTGTTCTTCTCCGAGCATACTACGTATAAGTCTACCTCATGGGGTACACTTGGATGAATGTCTATCAATGAGAGGATAGATGGAAAGGTCTCCTTATGAATAAGGGGGAGCCAAAAACTCACCCCAACAGATTATCCTAGCTCTTGATTTAGCCACCTTAAATTTTCAAGGCGTCTTAACTGTAGAATTTTTTTAGATTCAATCCCACAATGAGTTAGGCTAAATGAGTGTAAAATAAGGCCTAATGCCTGATCATGGGATGAAAATATTATCAATGGGGCTGCACTGATCAAAGTGAGCGCCGTAGAGCTGGACTGAACATGCAATAAAATGGTTTTCACATTTCTATCCCTGTTTTTCATTCACTTTTCCATGAAGTGGCAGTTGGGTGTCCTTCAAACCATAACTTTCGGATCTGTTTAGATCTCTACTGGAACTTCTGAACTGATATTGATATAGGAAGAGTCTTTGCACTGAAAATGATCTGCCAATCGTGTCTTCTTTTGTTCAATCCTCTGTCTTTGGTGAATATTTCTATCAAAGGAAATCTGGGTTCCCATGACAAATGAAATATTTGCGTCTGTTAGAACAGGGTTCGTGGCAAAGTAGATGATTTTGCATTGGGAAGGTGTTTTTTCTCATTGCCGTTCAGTTTTTTTCTTACAAAAGGGAATTGGGTTCTTTTTTGTTGAAGGAAATATTTGAGAAACTGGGTGTCATCAATTGGTTGGATTCAATGGCTCAACATTCAAACCATGGGTCTTGGAGTCCTGCAGCTATTAGATTTGTAATGGTTTTGGTTGGAGTTTGTTTGGTTGGTTATGTCATAGGACCACCATTGTATTGGAACTTGGCTGAGAGGTTTGGTCGTGATGCTTCATGCCCTCCTTGTGTCTGTGATTGCTCTTCAAAGTCCGTCATCTCAATGCCATTGGGTAAGCCATGAATTTCAAACTCCCTCATGCCTTTCAGAAATTGTATTATCAGTAGAATTTCTGGGCACTTCTTGTGTCAATGGAGAAAAGCAATCTCCTTTATATGTTTTTCAGAGACTCTAGCGCAATAATGGCATGTATTGAGTTTCTATGTTTTCAAAGTAATGCCTTTCTGTTAAGGGTGGCTAAAGTGAAAATTAGACCTACAGGAAGATCCACATTGGGGTATCGAATATTTACCCATTTAAAAGGAAATGATTACCCCTCCCATCACCTTAGTAAATTGAATCCAAAGAAGTGATGGTTGCATCTGATGATTAGACCCTTTACTATGAATTCCAGGAAATCAATGTGTATGAAAATGAGCCAAAAATACATTTCATCTGGTTGCTTTCAATCTTTTTTGTTCGGTTAACAGGGGGTAAGAAAGAGTGTAGCAGAAATTATCAAACTGTGTTTCTGTTAGGATTTAGAACTTGGGCTGTTCCTAGTCCTCTTCTTTCTGTTTTCCAGTTAACTTTTGGTATTTAGGGCCCTTTTGTTTGCATGGAACTGAATTCCTAGAGATTCATGGCAAAATGGGTTCAATGAATGAATACAAAAGAGGTGAGGGGTGAAGAAAAAAGTTGGAAGGGTAGGTGGGATCCTGCCTTTGCGAGGTATTCATTTCCACCATTGGGGAGATTATTTGATAGCCATTGTGAATTTTCAACTACCGTTTCTTCAATTTAGCCACTTCTATGGGAATACATTTCTTAGAATTCCTTTGAATTCAATTCCATTCAAATAAATGGGCCCTTAATAAATAAAATGAATAAATATGAAAATTAGTGATATCGAAACAAGATTAATTCTTTTTGTGTGGAATTGATGAATCTACTGAGAAGAGAATGTAACTCAGATGGGTTGAGCAGTTTGCTAGAAAGATTCTACTTGCACTGTTCTGTAAGATAACATTTGAGTGGCTCTTAGAAAAATTGCTTAGATAGATGTATAAATTCCTCTTTGATATTTTTACACATAGATACATAAGTGATAATCCTGATATGGTTGTTCTATGTATAAATTCATGGAAATCAAATAGTAAATGCCTCTTGATCTTAATCCTGAAATGGTTGTTCTATGTAAAAATTCATGGAAATCAAATAGTATCTTTATTCTGTTATCTTGTACATAGCAGTCTATGTAATTGTGCTAATGTTGGGATAATCTGTTGTTCTTGCAGGATTGGGTGACGGTTTGTTCGAAGGTTAGTTTAACTATTGCTTTATGGAAGACAGTATATGGGATATAAACACAGGGCTAAGCTTTGTGATAACGACACATTTAAGTGAGTTGTTCTTAGACACTAGGGGCACATTTGTGTAACAATGTTTCTGCAAAACTTGTGGCTGTGCATAGATGTTCACTTTTCTACAGTTTGGTGCAGCATGGTTACCCCAAGGAAAAAGTGGAAAAAAATACGTAATTTTCAGCAATTCTACAGAAAAGCATTTCCTAATGGGGCTTAGGCAAGGGGTTTCCAATCTGTGGAAAAGCTGAAGTATGTGAAACACTCTTTCCTCTGATGTTACACAAGCGTGCCCTTCTAAGGATGTGAAAAAAAACTTCTTTCTAGTAAGTAGTAAATGGTAAAAACTAGTGCTAAGAGTTGGATCAGCCTATAAATTTTAATAAGGCTGAACCACAAACTGTAAGCCACAAATTGTTAGATCATACCCCAGCATAATTTGTTAGATGAGATCTCAATAAAATATCTTTCATTGGTTCTAATTTTTAATTCCTTTCTTCTATCTCTTTAACTTTGGTATTGTTTATCTTTTGTAGATGTCCAAAACCTTCTCAAGTGACAATCCTTGATCGTCTTCTATTGGAGTGTTTTAGTGGGAGAAAACATTATTTGGTCTTCAAAGGCCCCAAAATTTTTTGAAAAGAAAACAAAGGGAAGGCAAAAGTTAATTACTTCGGTTAGTGACCTTTAATATAATGATCGCACTATAAGAGTAAAACCATAAGATTCAAATCTCTCTGATCACATCTTGTTATGCTACCAACTAATGCAATTTGGGTTTATACTTGAGTGCATGAAATAATCCAAGGTAAACCCAACCACTAAATAGATCATTCATATGAAAATACATCTGAAACATCATTTTAAACAGACTACAAAGCCATTCAAAGTAGGAGAAAGAAAAGTATTGCCACTGATAACCTGAGAAGACACAGATCAATTTTTGTCTAATGGTCTCCCTGCAAGGTTGAGAAGGAGATCGTTGATCATTTGTTCCTCCATTGTGTTTGTCATGACACATATTTAGAGCCATTTCATGACCTTGGAGGGTTTGAAATGGTGCTTGTCAGGTTCATGAGGGTGGAGGCCGTAGTGTGGAGTGGTCAAGTTGCCACACATTTTAACTTTCTAGACCTGCAAACAAATGAATACAAAATCTTAATTCGAAGGAAAGGCCCATTGTAGATATCATTTCTTCTCTCAATGCTTCAACGCGAAAGTGGGCCTCGCTTTAAAAGGAGTTCGCTCATTTAAATAGATATGTCGTGCCATTGCCTTTGTCATCATCATCACCATCATCAATCAGAGCCTAATGCTATCAATCTAGGGACAAACTATATTTCTTCCTTCTGTTTTTCTTTGCTGCCTATCAATAATGCCTCTTTATTCATCCTGTCATTTGTTCTCATTAAGGAAAATTATTTGTACCGTTTCTCTATTTCTTAGAAGCATGTGTTATTTTTTGGTTTTTCCTGATCTCAGTAGGACTTAATTTGTATTATTCCCTTGGCGATTCCATGCCTGCATAAGATGAAGTTACTGTTCCCAGTGGTATTGTTATCTATATGATACTTCCTCACCACTTCTAGCTACCTACTGGTTTATGTTTTCTATTTGTTTGATTCATGTTCTTGCATTCTTGTACTCTCCTTTCATGCCATTTTTTTATTAGCCATCATTTGATCAGACCTGATTCCACTGTTACCTATTCACAGGTGAAACCATAAAGTCTTTTTCTATAAATATCTACATATTTCCGCATGAAGCACATTGAATATCTTGTGGGAAGCAACTTTAATGGGAAGAAAGCTAACGGAGTTGAAACCAAACATAGACCTCGTTTCTTGAGGATACCCAAAATCAGAATAAGACTAATTTTGAGTTCATTGTAAAGAAATATATGCATTCTATTTGCTCTAAAAAATGCACTACCTTGAGAAAAGTTTTTGATCAGAAAACACTCGATTGTGTTTTTTACAGATTTGAGCAGATGATCATGTTTATAATTATTAAGATATGAATGTTTTTCTAGTTTTTTCTTGGATATGCTGTTATTTTCTTTAGCCTCTTATTTTAAGGTTTACTTAGAATGTTGGAACCATAAGATGTAGCATTGATTGGATCCTAGGTTTTGTATAACCAGGGACACTGATCACTGAATTGTTGATACAATGGCCCCATTGTGACAAATATAAGCTATCCAAGAACATAAGGTCCTATCCATCCAGTCTTTGTAACGAATATGAGCTATCCAAGAATACAAGGTCCTAGCCATCCAATCTTTGGTCTTATTTTGATTAATGTGGATGGTTGCTGTATTTTCTTTCTTAACAACTTATTTTAATTCTACCAATTACCAAGTAAACGGTTGGGCTCTCATTTAGCTCTGTACTTGGTCCATTGACAGTAGTTTTTATGTTATCATCGGTTGGGATCATTGAACTAATGCCCTACTTGTAGGAACTGGAAAAAGTCTAAACAGAATGCATCTCATAGTGGACTAGTATGTGATGTCTCATGCAATAACATTTCATATTCTCCATTTTCCCTTCATGCAGATTGTGGCAGACATGATCCTGACACGAAGGAAGAAATGGAAAAAACCATTGCAGACTTACTAACAGAGGAGCTAAAGTTACGGGTACAGGTCACCGAAGACAACAGGCAACATGCTGAAGCATCCATACTAGAAATGAAGAAAACATCTTTGCAATACCAAAAAGAAGCTGACAAATGCAACACTGGAATCGAAACATGCGAAGAGGCAAGAGAGAAGGCTGAAGTAGCGCTAAGAGCTGAGCTTAAGTTGTCAGCATTATGGGAGAACCGGGCCCGTGAACTAGGGTGGTTAGATAGAAGAACAGCAAGCTCCTGAACTAGGAGTTGGTACTGCTTTTCAAGGACTGCTGGCTCTCTTGTTCATAAAGGACTTAACCATCTCAAGCCATAATTTTAGGGGGGGAAACATGGCTTGCTGGAGCCACAAAGTGTACTAGGGAGAAATGCCACACATAAATCATCTCTTGTTCTGAGCATTAGTGTAGAGCTGTTGGTGGTGATAGCAATAAAAAGAAACTTCTTTAACAGGTTTATGGGTTTTTGTCTTTTTTAGTGCAGCTAGTTCCGGAGCTTGATATTTTTGTTACTTTCATCTTTTAATGGAGTATGAGCGTTAATCAATCCTCAAACCCTCTACCCCCTCTATCAAAGGTGTTGCCCAACCATCACACCTTCGGTATATTGAATGTCAAGTCAGGGTCTGGTGGTACTTTTTATCAAAAATAGACTTTAAGATTTGGTTTGGAAAAGGCTTTTACAGTCCACTGCCAATCTAGTGCAAATCCTCCTCTTTTCTCTGGGTTTTGCTGAGGAATGACAAATGGAAGAGGAAAACCAAATCAGGTCAATAGAACGTCATAAATAAACGGGGTTTGGAGGGTCCTTTGAATGAATGCTCATCCCAATGTAAAAGAAGTGGCCACCAGTAGAGCCTCAGGAAAAGTGGGGCCAACTTAAAGTAACCAGTTAAGTGGATTTGAGCCATCCAAAACGACCATCAACAGAGACCATCGAGAAGAGAACTGCTCCTTACCCGAGTGTTAAGGAGTGGCGGTTCTCATCTTACTGCCTAGGGTTCGAACTCTAGGTACGCCACATCTTCCCACATGTGCGGGCTCCCTTTTCACTTATGTGAGATTTCTTCCAACGTATACGGGTTACTATCCCATTTGAGTAGGCTGTCTTCCCGTGCGTGTGTAAGGCTCTTGGGTCCCAACTCCCTTCACAGGGGTAAAAAAAATTCAAAACGAAAACAGAGACAGTTGAGAAGGAACCATTGTTGATTCATTCCTGTGCATTACTAGTTAAATGATGGAGATCACTAAATTAGATAATAGTGGCATTTAGCAAAACAGTATACTCGGTAAACGGGAGATTTTCTTGCAAGAAGTCTTCGGCCATTGAAAATGTAGGCACTGAAAAACTTCTATCCCGAGAAAGTTGATGCATATATTGCTGAGTTTATTAACATGTATTGATTAGAATGCAAGTGTTGGCATCAATTATATTTCTCTCTGCCTAATTGTTGCCAAATAGAAAAAACTAACTGACTCAGTTAATTAACATAGGTGTCTAACTATTCATTTGGATGCATAACAAATCAAGATTTAGGCTAGTTCAGAGTGGGGTTGTTGAGCATTCGGCCCCGGCCTCAAGCTCTATCACAGCTCCATTAGCTCACGAGCCTAGCCCGAGTTAGGGGCCGTCCAGTCTGACTAAGCCCAAGCGAAGCCCGATTAAGCATTTGGCATGGGCAAGAGCTTGTGCTGGAGCTCAGCTCGATTAATTTAACATGCATACATGTACATCTGAGCCGTGCTCCAGCTCAAACTCAAGCCTGACTCGTTTATAATCAGGTGCTTAGCGAAGATTCACGTAGCTCGAGCTTGGCTCCTCAGTAGTCAAGCTCAGAGTTGAGCTCAAAACCATGGATCAAGACGATGGCCTTGAGATCGAGATTGGCCCAGCTCAGCTAGTTGACGCCACCCATCTGGGGCCTGGGGTGAGGCAACCTCCAACAGATTCAATGCAGCATTTCGAGCCCCACATTGATTTTGTTTCGCCTTATTGTAGCCTTCAGCAGAGTTTGATGAAAATGTGGTTAAATTGTACAACAGTATCTATTCCATAATCCATCTCACCTAAAAAAATAGCTCCCTGTTTTTAATATAGTTTCAATCCATCTCTCACAATTTATAGGGAAAAAAACTATGAAAATAGCATTTGCCATAATTAATCATACAATGAACTGAAAGCTATGATGCAGACCTGAAATCAGCCCCCCTTCTTTATCGATTTCCGTCGCTGAACCTCTCTCTCAGCAGTCAGAACATAAAACTCGGCTCCAAGCATGTCTTTTATATCAATATTCAAGGAAGCACTTGCTTCAGCTGTATCAATGATCACTTCAACAGTAAGACAGAAGCCTAATGCAGACAAAACACGGACTGCATTTGCAATCCTACATATGTTTTGCCTTGTTTGAAATGGTGTGTAAGTACGTTCTTGTTCTTCGAGGGTCATGGATTTTTTATTGGGTTTTTTGTTCTCCTCTGTTTCACTCTCTTGATCTTCCGTCATTGCATTTTCTTGGGCTTCAACATGTTCCCCAACCCAGATAAATCCATTGCATCCAAGTACCAGATCAATGCCATACTGTTCCAGGTGATGGAAATGCTGTTTACGCCGCTTCACTAAATATGGAGAAACTGTGATCAACTGACCCCGCTCAAGCTGCACCAGAAATCAAGGTGAATTGTTAGAAATATAAATGTAAAAGAACAAAAATTAGCAGCCTAAAGGAATGGCTAGATGGTAGTGATACCTAAATATGGATTTTCTGCTTAAATGATGAAGCATCAGAATGAAATATGATACAAATATGTCAAATTGTCAACCATGTTGAATATCAGATCCTCCATTAGAGAATCTGTACCATCCACAGGCCTTTAGTTTGTAAAGTAACATGGTTCAGTTATATAGACTAAAGATCTGATGGGTCACACAATGAACAGATCTCTTAAAATCTTCCCCACCAAATGTTGGATGAATAAGAGCTTCCAATCGAAGTGACGTCTTAAGCATTGCCTATCACTAGTAGGGACCTTCAGATTGACAATTAGATCACCAAATTATCCAAGGATAGTTAAGTGGCTGAGGATCACAAATTCCTCATATCAAGAGCCATGTGACTGATGAAATTCCTTCAATTTCTTCTTTTTACCAGAACACAAAGTTCAACACTTCTTGGTCCATGCCATTTTAGGAACCAAGAAAATTCTTTCTGACTTTGAAGACTTGAAATTCTACTAAGTCGAATTCTGAAAATCTGAGCATAAATTTTCTGTGCTTATAAGGAGGCAAGGAAACAGAGGTATTTAAAAAATAAAAAAAAAAATAAAAGAAAAGAAAAGGGGAGAACATGATGGTTAAAGAAAAATAATTGAATTTTCCACATTTTGAAATTCTGAAAGTATTATCCTTTTTTTGGCTGGGGAAAACCTGTAAATATAATCTAGAGAATCAGCGACCTGAATTTTTTCTCAATTAAAAAAAAGGACTTGGACCCACAACCTCATGGTTGCAAACAAAACTATCTTCCAATTGAGATACATGTCCTTGTCAAGAATCAGTGCATTTTGACACTCGACATGATGCAAGGATCGCATATTGATTTGATCAAACTGCCGGAATGACAAAAAAGGTTGAATGATTTGTTCTATCACTAGTGAAGTTTCCCATTAGCAAAAGGAAAAAATCACCTTTTTTTTTCAGTTCAGCCTATTTGGGATGTATTCATTGACATTGTAATATAAAAAATGTTCAGCTCTTAATTGAATATTTTATTATTTTACTAGTCAGCAAAAATAAATGGTCATGCTTTCATTATGGACTTTTTTAATAACCAAAGGGAGGAAATTCATGGAATGTAATATTGCAGATAGAAGCCAAAGCAGCAAACAGTATAGCTTGTCTTGGAATGGTGCTATGATTAAAGAGAACCTGCCATAAGAAAAGTCAGAACGCCTTGGAGGCTAGCTGAGGAGGGGGAAGAGATTCTGGATATTGCTACGCGTATTACTGCTTCCTTTTCACACATTAAGAAAGATGCTAATCCCATGGCTAATGCTTTGGCCAAGGAGGGAGAAATGAGACAGAGCCTTCTGATTTTGACTCAAAATGACATGCTTTTTTCCTTTTCCCTTTTTAAGTCTCTCAGGCTTACAGTAAATTTCTCCTATACTGTTCTCAGCTTTCTTCATTAATAAAGTTATCAAAAAAAAAAAGTCAGACCTCATAAGCCAATCAATATGTAAGAAATATTAGTTACCATAGTCAGATTGGCTTTAGCTGTTCCAAGCTACCATGCCGTGCCAAATGGGCATCTTGACATTCATATTAGAAGAAGCAAACTGAAAACCCGTATCCCTTCATCAAATAATGATCATTCAAACAATCAACCTCTAAAAGGAGTCACCTTCTCTAGCCTATTTGCTGCTGTTTAAAAATTAGTTACTAGCCTATTTGCACCCAATAAATTTTTTTTTAAGTCGCCCAATAATGTTTCTATATTAACTCAAAGTATGCACCAAATTTGATACCAGTCCACTCTCACTGTCTTCTCCCAAATTCTCTTAATTTCTGAGTTTCGGATTCTGTCACAGTATTCTACTAGTAAACACTCTCCTGGTCGTAGTCTACAGCATTGCAAACAGTATATAAACAACTTCAGTTGGCATTGGGCCTGTTTTATCCTAGAGGCAGGTTTGCTCAGACGAGTTCAACTGGATTGGGGGAAAATACTGTTGCAAGGACAACATGATCCATTAATTGTGTTTTCACTCTTCTACACTTGCCCGACCAACAATTTCTGCCGTTGGCATTTGGACAACTAATATGATAATATTAAAATATTGCAATATTAGACTTGTCCAAACACACCCTTGTCCAAAAATGGCATACAAATCAACCTCTTCTCTTGGAGATTTTTCATACTTAATTTTTTTTACTGTGAAATGAAAATAAACAATATGTAAAGGAAAGAGACCTTTCCATACTTCTGACTTCTTGCTTGAAGTTGCAAACTTCCATCATGCTGTAAACCACGAACTTCAGCCTAAAACAGTGAGAAATAAAGCTTATCATATGTATGCTCACCAAGATCAACAACTGATAGAAAAGGGGGAAAAGAATATGCTAAAATCTACAGATCAATCACCCATGTGATATACATGTCACAAGTGAAATCATTCCTCTTCATGTGGCACAAAATGTGTTACAGTGTTAGTATAAGAACATATAAAATGGAAAAAAATTAGAAGAGTGGTCGGTGAAACATATAGTCATCTAGCCACTGAAGTAAATTGTTAAGACATTTTCATGCATCTCAAAATCTCATTAGCATTCTAATAAAGGAACTAAGGATCCAACTAGGAGTGTACATGTGCCACACATGGACAAGACTTGATTATTTCAGAGTCTACCAACAGATGGGGCTATAAAGAAAATCTCCAACAATCAGAAAATGCAAGCAATTTAATTAGTGACAAAGAAATGGGCACTAAATGACAAAATGATCGTTCAAATTCAACAAGCAATGGTTGACTGGTTGGATGGTTAGGATGCTCCAACCAAGAAATTTGGATTAGCAGATAACTGTAGCCAGAAAAGGTTCAGTCCATCATACACATGCCCCATATTGGTGAAAAGTGTTAGAAACTAACATTTCACACAACTGGAGAAAGTGAATCTCATCTCTCCATACAATATTACCATATGCTATAACAGATAGTTTAACACACAATAAATCAAAGAATGTCAATTTTTTTATGCATATAGAATAATGAAAGAAAGCAGCAACTGTGTGATGAATTGAAGCATTGCAAACAGAGGGAACAATGAGAGATCAAGTAATCAACAAACATTCAGGAGGAAGAATCAGAAGGTACATGTTAGAAATGGAATGACAGCAAAGATATCCCTAGCTAGAGCGGAGTGGAAAAATGGAATTCAAAAGCCAGACCCCAGAAAGATAGGGCAGGGCTTCAGAAATTGCACAATATAGAAGTCATACCTTAATAAGCAAATCAAGCCTCCTTGGTGAATTAAAACATATTACTTTCATTTTATCAGCTCATGAAATACTTTCATCATTGAAAACGAAGGACTAATAAACTTACAGAAACTACATCATTTTCTCCAAAGATGCTGCGCATGTTGAGTTCGTCAACAGCCGTTCGCCGCCGCTAGTGATTAAAGAAGCAAACACGACTACAGAAATCAGAAATCACTAAACATTACGAAATATATTGCAGATCAATAAAAATGTGGTGGTTCTATAACCAATTACGCAAAACAATATAGCAGAGTTCACATGCATTTCACACCAGTCAATTGCCAAATGAAAGCAGTAATAAACTTTACCCGAACATAACAATACATTGTAAAAGAATATAAAACAGTGTAAGAATAAAAGAATATAAAATGGTGCAAGATTAACATCCAATTGGAAATCTTAAAATGTATCGCACTATCAATTGCATCAGAAAAGTAAAATTGGAATAAACAATGAGCTTTTTTAGTTTCCTGGAATCCTTGTAGCGATGCGCATGCTTACTGTGGACTAAGTTGTGTAGAAACAGTGCATAGGCATAAAAATGAACACTAGAATGAGAACTACGGTCCATGAAAGTTAATAACTATAATCACCTGAATAGATATAAGATCGAGATCCACACATTTACATGCACCCACAAGGGCTAGGTGGCATGTGGGCGAGATTCAAGCTATCAGATGGGCCTCTTCATGTGTGCACTGACCCAAAAATAGGACATTCCACACATAGTTATCAGAATCCTACGATTCATATCCCGAATCCCGATTCGTATCCCAAATCTTAAGGAAAACAATTCTTATCTATGTAATGAATCCCATTTACAAATGAATCTTAGGATTCAGGTGTGAATCCTACGATTCGATACTCGTTTCATTGAATCTTACGATTCAAGCGATTCGACTAAGCGAGAATGGCTATAGCCAATAAGCTAATATTAATAATCTTTTACCTTTTTTCTTTCTTTATTCTCTCTTTCTTTTATCGCTTGTATTTGAAAAAAGGTTATTTAGTAGTTAACGAAACCTCATAAGAATTTTTTACAACTTTGATAAGGTTTTAAATATGAATAAAGAACATACATTTAACTAAAGCATTCAACTGTACGTATGGTGCTTGTTTATATCTTCTTCTTTTTTTAATCTATTTTGGTTTTTTTTCTTCATGAACATGTTCTTAACTTTAAGAGAAATCCTACCGAGTAAGATTGATGGTTTGGATTTTATTTTATTTTTATATTTTGATTTAAAGATAATAAAAAAAAATATATTGATAATTTAAACTTATTTAACTATTTACACTTCATTTATTTCATATATATGTATATGTCATGATGTTCTTGATATGATTGTATGATAGACTTACTTGTTATTATATTTATACTACTATAAATGGGAAATGGATGGTGATGAATAATTACTTTTGTCCTTTTCTTTTAATTTTTAATTATTTTTCATTTTTATTAGAAAAATAAAAAATCCTACGATTCACGATACGATTCGCGATTCGATTCGATTCGATTCATGGGTATGAACGATTTGCGATACGATTCCGATTTTGAAAACTATGATTCCACACATTATCTGGGCCATGTACATTCAATGTCTGGATTATTTGCCAAGTTATTCTAATTGTTCATCCTTATCATACACTCTCTATTTAAATTGGTCGCGCTTTTAATTAAATAAAAAGTGATCTACAGGATATCACAACATGAACATAAACTAAGAAGACATTTCCAACAACAGTAGACCCCCTTTTGACCCCCTTTAGCTTGCATGATGGCAAGCTCATTCGCTTCTCTACCCCTGCAGGGCAAAAGATTCATTTACGGAAGAGCAGAAAGCTCTAGTATCATCAAAGATTAATAAAGAAAAAAAAAGTACCTTTTTCGGTTGTATAAGAAATTGGATAAATTCTTTCAATGATAATAATACCAGGGTGTTATAATAAAGAATAACTACACATTCCATAATACCAATTCTACACCTGTCTCAGATATCCCCCTCTAAGTAGCCAAGGAAAAGCCATCAAAATGTTACAACTAGTTTAGCCAAATGCACCATCAAACTAAACACAGCAAGGCTTTTATTGATGCACATAATAGCCCAGTCAGTCTTGTTTTTACAGCTTTGGAAGAACCATAAACAGTTTACATAGAAAATAAAAATAGAGCACACTTCAACGGCAAAATAAGGATCGCAAGAAGGCAATTTGAAAATTAACAGCATGTGTGCCAATGTGCAACAAATTAGATACATGCATTCATTATGTGGAATTTACTGTGAACATAGCCTGAAAATAGGCTAACCCACTCATCTTTTTTCATCTGACCTGATTTTACCATACAAGAGACGGCAACTTGATAAGAGGACAGCCCTGACTTTTTGGTCAAAGATATAATCATGGGATAGTTCCCTTTCCTGACCCAGTGGGTCGACACCAAGCTCAGCCAGTCACCAGGATGAGTCAACCAGGAAATCCAACAAGTAGACCGGGCACGTTGGTAAAATAATTTATATATCATGAATAATTCATAACTATAAATATGGAAAAGCAAGTAAAAATTCAAAAATGTCCTTTTTCACAAAATTCCACTTAAAATTTATCTAAGCTGTAATTTCAATTTTCAGTTCTCATTTAAGTACATCAACTTCCATCATTTTAATACTGCAAGATTTAATTATAATTTGTATTTGTTATATATAATTTGTATTAGGTCTATCTCCAATCTGGAGTTTGGACCCTCCCAGGACCCTGATTTGGCAGGACCGCACTAGGTGATGACCTTTTATTTCGATACCCTGCCAACTCAAGCAGACCAAGATAAGCTTAGCCACAAGTCAACCACATGGGTCAACCGAATTTTACCAAGCACTCATTTAGACCTGTTTGAGTCAACTTAGACAAGTTCCTAGTTAACCCAATACGATGGATAAGCATACATGAATCACCCAAATCTTGCAGCACACTTGCTACATTGGCATGTGTGTCAACAGAAATCCCAATTACCGTATGAATCAAATATAATGTGCATCAGGTGGGGCCATTCAATATGTGATAGGTTGAATTGACTTGAGTAGGTTACCAGTCAATCAACCGGGTCATAAAACTATGGTTCATGGTAAGCCCATCAGAAGAATCACCCAAATCTTGCACGCTTGCTGCAATGGCATATAGGCCAACAAATCAAATACATTTTGCATTTGTATTCTACCGCACATCTCAAAGAAAAGGCAATATCATCTTCCACTTGAAAGAAAACCAAAGAGCTTTTAACTGTTCCAAAGGAACAAAAGGAAACAAATAATATTCATACCTGGATACCATCTGGCAAGTTCATGGCAGAAAGCATCAGTATGGCATCTTGACTGAAGTTTATCTCTATCCTCCAGCGTTTTGGTGCAATCTAATGGAAAACAAGCCCAATTCATAGAAACATTAAGTTAATAATAATGATGATAATGATAGTAATAAAGAAAATGATTACACAGCGTTATGAGGATAATGATGATGATGATGCACCTACTTGATTGCATGGAGCTAAATATCAGGCAACAGTGAAACAAGAAGATAAAGTACATGCAGCTGAGACGCATGTGCTAAGATAGATTCATGGAGTGTAAAGAATGATCCTAATTGTGTACCATAAGACTTCCATATCATGTAGAATATCCAATTATACACTTGTAATCTCTAGAGATTGTCCTAGCTGTGTATATCACTATAATAGAGTCATTAGCTGTATATACAACGGTATCTCCTTCTCTGTATGCATACAAGATTATAAACACAGTGACATGCCATCACATTGATAAACAAATCCATTTCCAGAAAAGAACTCTTTGTTTTACTTGGTATCAGACTACAAGTGGGGCCCATTCTTGATGCACTGCATACCATTGGAACAGTCTGTAGGCAACAATCTGGTTGATGAAACTCCATTCACCACTGCAACAGTCCCTCAAACAGCAAGCAGGCTGCTGCAGCTGCAGTACAGTCACTGGTTCCAGCCATGTGTGCTTCTACATCTACGCAACATTTAAGCCATTAAATCCAAACTCTAATCTCTAATCTCTAACCCAGGCTCTTAAATATAACTTAGCAAAAGAAAGTCTAAAATGCCCTTAAGCAGGCCTACAGCAACGACAAAAGAAAAGGATGGAATTTAAATGGCTGAAAATTAGGTGTTCCCGAGATTAAGCCCATCTGGCCTGGGCGAACAGGTCACAGGACCTGTTGGCTTATGGTTGTGTCTGTGGAACACTGATGGGCCACATCCGGCCCTCCTTATTCTTCCACTGCTCATATTCCCTCATCAAGTCTTCAGCCAATGCTAAAATGGAACCCCCATCAATTCTCCTACTGCAAGTGGAACCCACTTTTCAACAAGATCTCAGTTAAATTATAGTTGATGTGATTCCTGGTCTGTATTGGGTTTTTTCAAAGATCAACAGTCTCAGAGGACCTCTCTTAGCTAGTGATATCTCTGGTGGCACCCACATCACTTGATCTTTGTTCTGTAATTCCAACCAAATCTTGTTCGCCACTTTTTTTCAGGGAATTCTTCTCTTTCTTTATAAGTGTACTGGCATTGAAAGCTAGGCTTCTTGCCTCGTTTTCCTGTTCAGCTATATCCTGGTACTTAATCTCATCACAGCCATCCATTTTGCTGCCACTTGGGATTGGTTTGCAAAATCATTGCACTCTGGTTCATACTGTCTCTCCACTCAGATCTAGATCAGATCAGAGAAAAAAAAAATCAATTCATTTGATTTTTCAGCAATTTTCTTATAAGAATGTTGGTCACCTACTTCAAATATCTTAAGATTATTTATAACTTTCTATTTTTGACAGTATTGGTCCTTAACATAATTTGATCATGAGTTCTAAAAGAATGCATGGGCGGACTGTAGACATGGACAGATCCAACTACAGTTATTGGGCATAGTTGGTGCAAAACTTCCTAAAGGGGCAGAATTTGTGGAAATATATATCTAAAAATATAAAATTCCACAAGAGAATGATCCCACATGGGAGGAATATTAACCTAATATATGAAAATCATTTTTTGGATAGCCACATCACACACACAAGTCACACCATCTATTGGAAACTATATGGCTATGTTTAAGAAAGCTAAAGATGCTTGGGACTACTTTTTCTCATCTATACGCACAGACAAATTCTAGGCCTCAGTAACAACTTTAATTGGATATTAGAAATGCAGATCAAAGAACTGATTCCATTCACAATTTCATGTCAAGATGACAATCATCCAGAATCAGCCAGCCCTGATGGAACCTCAGTTGGTTTGTACTATGTAGGCAGCATATTTTTCTTATCATCTTGGCAAATCTCTCAATACTTGTTTTCCCGCATCATGAGCTTGAGGCAGGAGTAAAGAATGGTCTTATTTGTGTATAATAAGACTGCCGTATCATGTAGATCATCCAGTTATCTTCTTGTAATCTCTAGAGATAGAGTCCTAGGCTCCTAGCTATGTATATCCTAAGAGATCAGAGCCATTAGCTGTACGTACAACTGTACCTTTTTAAAATATATATATGGGCAATATTATAGATATGGGGACATGGTATCATATTGATATACAAATCCATTTCCTGAAAAAGATCTCTCTCTTTTACATGGAATTACAAGAAGGAATAGAATTAGGAATGAGCACATAAGAGGAAACATATGGGTAGCTCCAATAGAAGAGAAAATCAAAGAATGTCATTAGGGATGGTTTTGGCATGAGAACAGAAAATAAGATAAGGTCCCCATACAATGCATTAAAGGGCTACAAGGGAAAGGGAAAGGGAGAATGGGGAATCCAATGAAGGCCTTGAATTAAGAGTGAAGAAAGTCATGTACAGTTACTGAGAAGAGATTTGAATAGAGGATAAAATAGAAAACGACTCACAAAGCTCCCCAAAATGATGGGGTAAAGTGTTGATGATGAAGAATTTTAATCGAGGTACAATTATATATGATGGACAATAAAGAAGGGTACCATGTAGCCAACTATTGAAACTCAGATCCACATATGTTGCAATGAACCAATTGATATGTTCACACCCCACTCCCCGTTTGCCTAGAATGGGATCGAACTTAAATCCCAATTTTTTTTTTGGTGGGGTGGGGTGGGGGGGTGATTAAAGCCAGAAGCCAGCGATGTGATTAAAGCCAGAAGCCAGCAATAAATAATGGTTTTTTAAAAAAACATATTTTTTTTCATGACAGTAGAGCCAACATTTTGGGGATTCGAATTGTCCATGAGAAAACTGTGAACTCTATTGCTGAAAAAAGTTTCACACTCACAATTTGACTATTAGTTTTAAATGAGTCTCACCCTGGTCAATCTTACCGAAAAGGAATCAAACTTTGGGGCGTGTACCCATGCATGCAGATTGGTTTAAATGGACAGGATAGGTGGGGCTCACATGTCCAGATTCAAGTCAAGCACTGGCAGCCTAACTGCTAATCCTAGAAGAAACCAAAGAAGACTGACAAACTAGTGAACAGCAGAGGCCAAGCCAGTGGCCTTACTGTTAATCCAGGTACACCAAAAATCAAATTAGAAGAATATAATAAAGTACAGCCCAATTCCTGTTCCGAGCAAACCAAAAGTCGAGGTGTAACTAAGTTGGATACATTCATCAGAAACATATATAAAGATAAACATTCATTTTCCCCCACTATACTAGGAGATCCTTCTGCAATTGCAACTTCTATCACCACATGCTACAACAATAAGAAAGATTTTTACCAAAAAAAAAAACTATAAGAAAGATGGAAGTGCATAAAAAGGAAAACAAATTCTCCCAAACTAGTATGATTCTACCTCAACAACACGACCAACAATGATGTCTCCAACCTCTGGCTTGTACCTGCAAATACAAGCATTCTAGTAACCCATAATCATGAAAACAAGTAAACAGTGTAATTAAAAAAAAAAAAAGGAGTAGCATGTGCTGAATGCTGATTTGACATGCATCATCTGATAGTTGTAAAGGATCTTCAGCTACATTAATAGAATTCACATTAGCACCATGAGTTGAGTATGAACTTAGAAGCAATTGGGTTATGAACAATGACCGATGCATATTTCACTTAAATCATCAGACAATTACGCAAAATTACAAATAACACCCAGATGAAAAAATAGACACAGAAGCAAGGAGGAATACATCGCTGCATTTTCTGAAATCCAATACAAGCATGGGTAAAAAGATATCCTAATCCATATCACTACATTTCATATTTGACTAAACTAACTAGACTACCAAAAGCTCATAAGCAAGAACTTAAAAGCAATTGAGTTATAAACAATGAGTGAATTGATCGGCGATCCTTTCTTCAACATTGATGCCTTAAGCCCATGTTGCTTGCTTGGCACCACTGGAGCTTTATTCGCAGCAGCAGAAAGTGCACGCATCCTCCTTTGCCTCAGAAAATTATAGAGGAATAATCAATCCAAGTTATCAGGGACATGGATGTTACCTTGAGTGTCAAGGTACTCATGCTT
The DNA here is from genome assembly GCA_029852735.1 of Persea americana. Classification (NCBI taxonomy): domain Eukaryota; kingdom Viridiplantae; phylum Streptophyta; class Magnoliopsida; order Laurales; family Lauraceae; genus Persea; species Persea americana. The sequence continues at coordinate 39,840,063 of CM056817.1, forward strand.
GATTTCTGACCAACTACGAGACATAGCCATATAGTTTCTTACGCCTTTCATCTCCTCAACCATCGCTGCCCAGTTTTCCCATGTTTTCTGACAGCCTTCGCCAATTCCTTCCGTTCAGCTTGAGTCCATGTCTCGAACTGCGTTGGTAAATTCTAGTTGCACGAGAAAGTTATGATATATGACGTACTGTAAAAGAGAGTGCACGACACTGACACGTGACGGAGCGTGGGCACCTTCAGACCCCAACCCAGCCCTGCGCGGCCATCACGTGTTAGTGTCATGCACTCTCTTTTCCAGTACATCATTTATCACAATTGTCTCGTCTATAAAAGAGGTGGGGTTTAAAAAAAGGTGTCTTATACACTATAAAGAGAGTGTATGCGCAAAACACCTAGCTAGATGGATGCTTGTAAAGGAAAGAAGGCGGCCAGCAAAAAGAATCCACCAAGACAGTTCAAGACATTGACTCAAGACGAATGAAAAGAATTGGTGAGCTCAAGGTAACATGTCCCTGATAGCTTGGACCGGTTATTCCTTTGTAATTTTCTAAGGCGAAGGAGAACACATGAACTTTCTGCTGCTGCTGATAAAGCTCCGGTGGTGCCAAGCAAGCAACAAGCCCTAAAGGCACCGATATCAAAGAAAGAATCTCTGATCAATTCACTCATTGATGTTGCTTCTGAGCATTTGGTTGAATCAATGGCCAAATATAATCATGGAGAATTCAAATAAGTTGGAAAGTATTCCGGACTCTGTTGGACACTTGGACATGTTTCTTAACAAAAGGAAGGTCCACGAGTATAAGATCAATGAAGAGAGTTATAGAGAGAGAGAGAGAGAGATGAAGTGGAAACAGAAGTAAAAAAACAGATGGCTCAAGGAGGCGACATAAACGAAATTCTTTCATATGATAGACCCGGCTAGAAATCATGGTTTAAAAAATCGGCCAAGTCGCATGTGGCTCAGACTTGAATCATGTGACTCGGCCGAGTCACAATGTGACTCGGTTGAGTCCCATGGGACTCAGCCATGGGACTCGGCCATGCGACTCGGCCGAGTCGCATTAGGACTTGGCTGGGTCCTCTAATGTTGGGACTCGGCCAAGTCCCATGCACCTCAGCCGAGTCCCATGAAACTCGGCCGAGTAGCATTAGGACTCGGCTGGGTCCTCTGATGTTGGGACTCAGCCGAGTCCCATGCGCCTCGGCGAGTCGACTCGGACTCGGCCATGAATGAGTCGGGTTCCGAGTCTGGTTTTTTAAACCTTGCTAGAAATCATATGAATTACGTCACTTCACTGCAGGAGAGAGGCACCCATCTCGAGAAAAGGGACGAAATCATTTTCATAGAGGAGCATTTCAAAAAAATTTATACAAGAGTAGCGTGGGATAGAGCAACCTAAAGCACTGTGGCACATAAGTGATATCTCTAGGGGGATTGCCTTTGTAAATTGTAATTATTATGTAAACTAATCTAGGACATAATAAAGACCCCAAATCAAGGGGATATTGATGTAATTGCCCCAGTCAAGGGGATTACACATGTTGTAGTAATTCTGTTGGAAGGCTATATACAGTGGCAGCCTGTGAAGGGTTGGTGCACCCAATTTTTCCAATTATCTCTTCTTTTCATACATTTGTTACCCTGTAAAACCCAAAATGTGCTATGAATGTGAATTCAATCAGGAAAAGGATAAGTGATCTCTAGGCCCCTATGGCTCCCAAATTGCCTTCATTCAGCTTTTCTCGGAAAACATAGAGATATCATGGCCTTCATCAGGAAATTCCATATGTAAAAGTACGGAGTGGCTTAGAATGGATAAAATCTCCAAGAAGCATTTCACCAACATTTCGGCCTATGGTGAGGAGTAATATCTACTCAGGAAGTGGGAGGGCTGGTAGTAAAGTTGGGAATGCTAGAGGAATGCAAAGAAATGAAAAAAAAAAAAAAAAATTGCACTGAAAGTTCCAAGACAAATTTTCCTATTCTTACAACAACCACGATGCTCTACATGTTTCATCAATAACCAGATGTGTTATACCATTTCAAATTGACCAAAACTTGATGCAGAAGGGTGTGATATGATTGATCTAGATATGCCTTTATTTTTCCAGATTGTTATGTATTCCTTACATGTTATACTGATATAATAGAAATTTATATTTATGATTTAATTCCAAGATTAAGACAGGCCCATGGTGATAGCAATTTCACATTCCAAACCACTTCCCAAAGCACAATGAAACTGTTAAGTCATTTTTGTTCGATAAATCCAGAACTTTTTTTTAAATAACACTTAAGTTTAAAAAGAAAAGCATATGAAGTCTTCAAAAACAAACTTTTCCTGTAACAGTATTCAATAAGCCGAATCCCTGCTGTTTTCGTTTCATTTTATCATTATGAAGCTGTTAATAACCAGCAATGGAATGCCATTTTAGATTTCAAAAAGCATAATTTTCTAATCTAACAAATACTTTGGCATTCAGCAACAGTCAAGAAAAGACTAAAAATTTCTTTATCAGCTAATTGCAATAGATTATAGTATGCAACTCAAAAGGCATCGATAGCTTCACAAGTACCTTGCTCTTAAAGCGCGAACATAAACGAGTTTGTTGACACGCTCAACCACACCACATAAAGTCGCAACAACTTCACCATTAAGCTCAGTGGTTCCGTGACCCCTTAAAACAAACCATAAAAAATGTCTCAACAGAATGGAATCAAGAGGGGAAAACAAGGAATAAGCAAAAAAATATAGGAATAGCATAGTGAATGAAGCCATCCAAAACAACAATGGAACAAGAAAATAAAATTGATTGGGATGGAACTAAGGATACCCAAAATGTGAATAAATGCATATACATACGTAATAGTGATACACACAAGGACTATTCAGACACTCAGCATTCAGTAGATTGAGCAAATCATAAATCACCTCACTTTTGGCCAAACATGAAAACAAGGTCACAACAATAGTTCCATTCCATCTCAATTCCCAACCTGCTCAATAACTTTAAGTTGCATCTGTTTGCATTCCTTTCAAAAATGGAGCAACCACAGGCATCTACATATTGACACTTGACAGTAATCGAAATGCAGTCTAAATTAATCATAAAAGAGGAACCATAAAAAGAGGTTCTTTCTTCCTGATCACATTCACATTTTTTCTTCTCTATTTTCATTTTGTACAGCTGAGATCCAATAGTTCAGTGTCCAATAACCATCTGAATGATGCACCCCACCATATAACTATCAAAAATCTGGACTTTGAACCTATAAAAAAAATAAAAGAAAATCACTAATTCAGGGAACTATCAAACCCATAATTTTGGTAATTCTACTGCCTCCTGCCACATAAATCTAATAAAACCCGAAAGTTGCGGGGGGGCAGACTACGCGTCGATTTCTTTCGTAGAGAAAAGGGTTTATGAAATCAAACTCACCCACATATATATGGAAAAGAAGTGATTCAACAACAATAAAAAAAAAAAGGGAAATTATGAGATGGAGATACTCAATAAGATGTGCTGAGAAAGTAGAAGAAACCCAAACAACAAGAGACAAATGAGAAATGAATGAAAGAAGGAAAGGGAAGAGAGGGTTTTGGGTTTTGGAAGTAATACTTGAGAACCCCATCTTCGTGGTTGACGGGGATGGTTTCGGCAACGGTAACGATCGCAGAGGCTGCAGAAGAAGAGAGCTCCTGTAGCTCTTCGAGAGCCGCTTCGAGTCTGACCTTCTGGGTCTGATTCAGAGATAGCCGAAGATCTCTCATCGCTCTGCAAAATCCAATCTCTCTCTCTCTCTCTCTCTCTCTGTCTCTCTCTCTCTCTCTCCTACTTCTTCTTCTTCGTTCACAGAGAGAAATGGAGAAGGAAAGCGAGGGAAGGAGAGGGAGAAGGGTTTTGGGTTTTGTTTTTGGAGGGGGAGGGTTTTATGAAGAATATCCGACCGTTCATTTAATCGGGTCATCCCAACCATCACATGTGGCAAACTGGTGAGGTCGGGTCAGCAAGTGGGTGTCCATAAGTAGACCCCAATCTAAGAAGGGGTCAGACCCACTTATCTTCCAAAGCTTGGAAAATGACTAGTAACTTTTTGTTGTGGGATACATGCAAATAAAATTGTGTTTTCCTCATATGGGATTTGAGCAATTTGAGCAATTCATAAATATGATCCAAGGGTTCTAACTTGAGGAGTTTACAATCAAATTTGTTAATTGTGGCTAGAGATGGTTAGAAAGTATCATGTTTGGAGTTGGATTTTGCACTTGTGTGTATGACCCCACCTTCAGATTTTTTTTTTAACGTAGTGTTGTCTTTTTTAGTTTCTTTTATTATACCATCTGTTTTGGCTGAACCTATATTTCAAGTTTGGGATGATCCTATGAATGTAAATGAGAGATTGTTAATAAGATTGTTTGAGATAGTATTGTTTTTGTATTTTTAGTTTTTACATTTACAATGTACTATTTTTTATTTTTCAATGTATGAGTATTTAATTTGCATTGCATAAAAATGCACATGCTCAACACAGGCTACGCTCCTATTATATACAAACACGCAGAAATTATCTCATGCACACCTTTTTTTTCACATGTACATTTGTGTGCACCTCATACTGCGGCCCGCTTGATGGTCCATATGAGGATTAAAAACATCGTTAAACAATCTTATCATAGGGAAATTTCAAGTAAGATTGCAAATGAATATTCAATTGTTTGAGTACCCATAGTCTCTGACCAAAGTCTCTGCTCCGATTAAGCAGGTATGTAACCTACTCTTGGATGAAGGAGAAATTTAAATCCAGATCTCAAACATTCACATTCAGAACCGAATCCTTGTACGTCTAAGATTCAAAATAACTATAGTTATAGTCATATAGCTGATAGTGTACATGGCTTTAGTTATGTTAAGAGTCTAATGTCTCACTTGAATGACTTTTAACAAAAATTGACCATTTTCATCTAAATATATGAATACACTATGTATCCTATTTTTGGATTCATTTTATCTAATAGCTGTTGGATCCAGATCGAAAAAATACATTCCTTCTCAGATCGAATTCGGATCCTGATAGAAAAATTATGTTCCTTCTCAGATCAAATTCGGATCCCGATAGAAAAATTATGTTCATTCTCATATCAAATTCAGATCCATGGTGGATCTGCACCGATCCAGCTACTTCAAAGGACCCACATGTCACGAAAACACAGGGGCATTTTCGTCACTAGAAAATCAATCCGAGCGTGACTTTGAATATTTTTTAGGTCGAAGTCATAATTTGGTTTGTTGGAATCCTCTACGAAGATATCTTTGGCCGAAAAGAAAACTCAATTTTACAGAGAAAGAGCAGTAGTAGTGAAATACCTATTAGGAAAATTGCGTGGCCCGACTGCCATTGGGCCCATGTCAGATCAAGCCAGGTGATATGCTACAGATGAACTCCCCAACAAGCCTTGATCTGATTGAGTTAGGTAAGGATTAAACTCTTGGTAATAGAGTTTGTATTAAGTTTAGACTCCCAGTTGGCAAAATTATTCACTTGTCGGGAGATGTAGAATTCCAAGAGGAGTAGAGTCCATAATAGTCGCGACTCCTAGGGATTACTGTATGTAAAATAGATGAGAACTAGGGATGCACAAAAAATCCGATATCACTGCAAAATCGGATCCAACCGACTGAACCGGGCGGTTCGGATCAGTTTATACTTGATCGGTTCAGTTAACGGTTTGAGAATCATAAAAACCACTTACATCGGTTCGGTTAACGGTTTGGATATCATAAAAACCGCTTAAATCGAACCGTCCGTATACATTAACTGAAGTGTTGCTTTTTTACTATTTTAGACTTAGGGTTTCGTTCACTACTTTCATAATTACATTCGACAACTCATTCTTACATAAACTCAATACTTTCATAGTATTTTCCCTACTCTATTTTCAGCTTTTGAGATTTTCTTTTTTTTAGTTGGATTGTAGAATTTCTATTCTATAATATGATTGTGCACTTGCATTTAGTCCAAACTCTCTTTTTAGAGTAAAATTATTTTTTATATGGATCACTGGAATGTTGGATTTTTATGTTTGTACTAAACAATGGAATAAATGCAAATGATGAGGGTCTCATTATTTTGAAAGTATCAATGTCTGATTTAAAAAAAAAAAAAAAAAAACAACGGTTTAGCCGACTGAACCGTTTGGTTCAGTTTAAGTCCTCTTCATCGGTCGGATCGGATCGGTTAATTAAAAAACCGACAGGTTCGGTTTGGTTATTGGTTTTAGTGTTAAACCGATCCGAACCGCTCACGTACAGCCCTAATGAGAACCCTTACTTGATTATTCAGTAGATCTGACAGCATTCGTAGCAAGTTTTTAGGTCTACCTCACACCGAAACACACAAGGTCCGTTAAAATACCTAAGGTTTTCAGCGAGTTCGGTTCCAACACCCATCTTGTACCAGCAAGTTCTTTCGATACCAATAATACATTCAGCTATCTTATGAGAAGTATTGGAAATCTTCTTTTTTTAAACACAATCCCTTCCATTTGTATTACATCGAGTGTCACCAATGACATAACAATCTCAGTTTTGCAGGACTACGAGGACAGGTTTCTTGCAACTGGCACCGTTGCAGTTCTGATAGGTCCTGAGGTTTGTCATTGTTGCAAACTTGCAATATGTTTCTCAGCATGGGAATCAAAGTCTTGCATGGAAATGTTGTAGGCACATATTATGGATATATTGTACAATGTTACATTTGATGTTTGATTCAATCTTAATTACAAAAGTGTATCTAAAAAAAATTGTCTCACAACTTCTATCCCTACAACAACTTAAAACTTCCCACGTCTAAAAAAAATCTAAAGCCTATGGATCTTTTAAACCACTTAAAATTACCACGACTTCTATCCCCACAACAGTCAACAACTTTTATCCTGCAATCTCTCTCTCAATACCTCCGATCTAATATATGATTATATGATGCCCATTTTCATCCTTTTAGGGGGCCTTTGTGCAGTGCCTATATTCACAGAAAATGTGGCTCCTTCCTGGTCAGCGTTTGGTGCAGCGGAATCAAGGACGGTCCAATTTCGACCTAAATTTCCACATGAGAGGAGATCAGAAAATTCTATTTAACGGGGTCGGAACTCAATGCCGTGGAAGATGAAAACCCAAGGATCGGATCCTCTTCCACGACTCTACACAAACACATCCTTAATATTATTCATACTTTGCATAAAATAGGTTTGGATCATGGATTCCTCATCCAAGTTTTTCATGGACGTCCCATTCCAATCAGCTCCTCTCATTGTGGGCCCCATGGGATGACGAGAGAGCATTTATTTGACTCCTTCATCATTTAGAGTCATAATCAAGCAACTTTATTAGAAACTTTAATTAAATTAGAAAACTTTATTTTGTTGTTAACCATTTATATATTTTTATTATCGCTTATGTTTTTTTCTTTATTGGCCCTGCAGTCTGGGCCTACTTCGCTAGTTGAAGAAGGTAAAAATATATAGAATGGCTATCATATTGCTCCCTTGTGAATATGACTACCCAGTTACACCCTTAATATTACGTCAAATCCTATAACCCCTCCAAAGTTGTATTAAACGCTACACCATGTTTGTTTGGATGGACCGACAACATAGTAAGTGAATGTATAGAATGTCATGCCTATGGCCCCCCAGGAAAAGGGCGTTAGGTCCGGCAAGCATCCGCCTTGATAGAGAGGGTGGGGGAAACTCTTTAAGTATTGGGTATGTAGTGATGCACAAGTTCCACATCAGAAACATGCTAGTCCAAATATTGGGTTTATATGTATGACCTGGTCATTAACCTCACGTGAAGCTTATTGGTGGGTTGAGGTCTACCAAAAACAAAACCATGAGGCATGTGGGCAAAAGCGAACAATATCATGTGGAGGAGAGCAAGCCCAGGTCGTTACAGATGGTATCAAAGCTGTCCTGTTTTCTGTGTCTCTGTGTGTGTGTGTCTCTGTGTGTGTGTGTGTGTGTGTGTGTGTGTGTGTGGTGGGGGGGGGGGGGGGGGGGGGGGGGGGGGGGGGGGGGTATGTCATGCTTGTGGGCCTCCTGTAGAAGGGCGTTGGGTCCGGTGAGCATCCACCTAGATAGAGAGGGCGAGAGAAAGCGGACAATATCATGTGCAAAGCGGGCTTGGTTCGTAACATAGAAATTCATGGTCAAAGAGCTCCGCCAAGAATATGTCGGAAAAAATGGATTGAGCATGTTTATTTTGGTCTAGTTTGAGCCAAAATAAAAGTGAACCCCACATATTATTTTAGATGGGACTACTACATGAGAATGTGATCGACTCAATGAGTAGATTAAAATATATTGGGTTGCTCAAATCCATTGAGGAGTGAACGAGAAATTGACTCAAAATATTACTACTTGAACATGGTAACACAAGCTTGTGGAAAAGCTTGAATCCCACATTGCTTGGGAATAAAACTTTATTTGGATATATATGTAAGGGAAATGCTCATGTGAGTGAGAGACACTCTCACCAACTGGTGAGAGATGGGTGTGGGCCCTCACATAAATATTTGGGGGCCTTGCATTTAAATTGGTGAGAGTGGATATTTATGTGAGGGCCCCCACCCATCTCTCACCAACTTGGTGAGAGTGTCTCTCACATGAGCATTTCCCTATATGTAATTACCTTAGTAGTATAGGTTGGGTCCCAAGGGGCACTCCAATTTTGTTGAGGATAGAGGACCTATACCGAGGTGGGTTAAGCACCACACACCCGCCCCGCACCACACCGAGCCGGGCTTCAGCCACAAGCGTGAGCCAGGCCGAATACGGCCCACTACATATATATAATTGAACAGTCCCGAAGCATTCTTTTTAAACCCGTATTTTCTGCACTTTCAATGACTGCACTGCATTGCATTGCAGTCACTATAAGTTTATATATATATTTTTTCTCTCTTTCAATTCTAGATTTACAGTTGTGAACAGAATCACAAAACTTTTGATATATCTTGCTAACAGAATCCATAGAGTGGTGAGAGAGAAGGCAATAAGGTGGTGAAGGATATGAGATAGCTATGTAGATGTGATCCTAGCTTTTCTAGGATTTTAACAGCTGCTGATGGATGTTGGTATACACACATGCATATATAATAGCAAAACTTTAACAGCTAAAACATCTAAGATCGCAATCCAAATACACATGGGTTCCACCTAATGGCCACCCTTATCTTGGGGTCAGAGCATCCATATAATTTGCCCGCCGATGTGCGGCTGGGATCGCTCAATTGTGTCACATGCAGGGATATTTGAAGCTTTGCAAGTAAATAAGTAGGCTTAAGGGGAGGGGAAAAAAAACCTTACAAAAGGCAAAATAGCACTTAAATGTAAAGAAACATTGGAAACCATCGCGGCTACAATCACAGATACCATCAATATGTTACCTAAGATGTGATAGCATTTTTTCTTCGAGAGATATTGTAAACTTCCAAACAAGTAGATGAAAGAGAAACCTCCCTGAGTTTGGTTATGATCACAAACTGAATTGGTGTTGAAATTGATCATACCAAAACCAAAGTCTAAAGAGATTTGATATTGAAACGACTTTGTAAATCAATGGTATTGAGATTGATATCAAACCCTTACTGTAAAGAGATTTGGTACTCAAAAGGATCTTGTAATTCATGGATGGAGTTCATGGATGGGGCTTCTTCTTTTGAGGGCCACCTGATTTTGACTCATTGGTGGTGTGAGTCCTTGAATGGGACGCCCGCTTCTTTTTGATAAACTGCTCTGCCTTCTCATCAATAGTCAAGTGTGTGTTGTTCTTTCCATCATCTCTCTTGGATGCGTCACCATGAATGATCACAACCGTATTTGCATCTCCTACTTGAGTGACTTTAGAGGTGGATGCAGGTACAGTTGCACCCCTGTCTTCAGTTGGCGCTCCTTTGTCTACCATACCTGGGATTTTTATTGGTATGATGTTCACGTCATTCACCTTGCCATTTAGTCTTTCTCGGTCATCGCCGCCTCCCTTCTTTCTGATAATGGCCTTGTGACCATTAGCCGCTTCGACCGCAGTCAGTGTAGTGTTTTCATTGCCAAACTTGCCATCTTTTTTTACATCAATCAAGTTCTTGCTGGTGCTAGATGACCCATCTGCTACAGAGTGATCCTTATTTTGGTGAAAGGTAGAGACGGGCACATATTGGTCCCCAGGGTGCCTCAGAGCGATGCGCTTGAGGCTCTGGAAAGCAAGGCTGTTCATGATCAATCTAAATAGCCTATAGCACAAACCATGAGACTCTTGTGGACTATCCCTCCTTTCCATTCCTTGAGCTCCAAGGGCCAAGAAGGGAAACAGACCCTGTTCTACTCTTGCTATTTGGTGATGGAGAGCGTTTTATTTATTTGAAGGGAAGGATGCTTTAACTGTTGTGTGATTCTTTGAAGAAGGGATAGCGTGGTAGTGAAGTAGAGAGAGAGATGCAAGATTGTAACTTTTTTCACAGTACACATTCCTTCCTTGATTTCACCTCAAAGATCGGAGGTGGTCTCCTTTCAGGCCTTTAGTTTCCTCTTTTCCAACTTTCGTACATGAGAAGGTTACTCCAACATTTGTATCACATGTGGGATGAGTCAGAGATTCTTGCATCATTATTTAATCTAATGTTGAATAGTACTATGATGAGACCCATGAGAGACATATTTAGGTTGCCTTGATTGAGACGATGGAAGGTTTAGTTCGATCGAGCCACTTGCCCCATCAAAGATGGGGCCCAAAACACAAACTTCAACAATAATGATGGTGGTGGTGGTCTAGTGTCGAGTTTTAATAATCCCTATTTGATTTGATAATACTATTTTCCCTTCTGTTGCTTCATATTACACCCGATTGGAATTCTAACCAATGTCTACCTGTTAAAAGGACTAACTAGAAAAAGTAAAAGTAAAGATCTACAAATTGCCTTTAGGGTAGTCTTTCTTCCATTTAAACATGATTGCCGAGTCATCACCCTGGTAGATGACCCCATGAAAACACTATAACCATACCATTCAAAAAGAAAAAAGAAAAAAAACACTATAACCATGCATGTACCTTTTAGCTTAGGCATTGCACAGGGAAAAAAATACAAAGAGAAAAGAAGAAGCTCATTGTTCCAAAAATACAAAAAGAAAAAACAATTGCAAAATGGGGTTTTTGCTTTTGTTTTCTATTTCCTGGACTTGCAAATTGTGCAGTTGGATTAAACACATCTAACCATATTTCTTCAAAGGCCCAAGATCATATGGCTACAATCATCCAATTGTGCCGAAATAAGCCCATTATCCTCAGCATACATTTGTTGAGGTGGACTCCACCACTCAGTGACATAGTGGTGAGAAACCTATAAATATATATATATATATATATATATGAATTCAGATCCACCCAAAAGACATAAATGAAGCTCACACTTAAAATCCAAACTAGTCAAAACCACAATTTCTTCTTATCTCTGATGCAGATTCACTACACTTCGAGTTGAGTCCACCATCACAATCATTATGCATAAATTACACATGATTTTGATTCCTATTGTTTCTTGCATTTTAATTATGTAAATACGATGTTCAGTCTTGTGGTAAGCCTAACTGCAATCAGAGTAAGGTCTCCCATAGTCCAAAAGGGTACAATGATATTGTAGGACTTGAATTTTAAATGTTGGACCCACTGATGAATGTGTAGCAATGGGATGGGCTCAGATTATAAATGCTTGGCCCAACTCAAAATATACACCACTTATCCTCAGAAAGCTGAGGCTACTCTCTTCATCTTCTTGTTCATGTGCATCATTAATGAAGAATACAATCACTAAATTAGAATATGCCCACTAGTTGCATTCGATCCATCTGAAGTTACATCGAACCCCAAAATGTCCCACTCATCGAAGCTATTTGATAGTATTGATTCTATGGGTCTTCTTGGCCAGGTTAGACATACTCCACAAGTTCTCTCTTGGCAATGATTTGTTGGGACTTGGGACTAACATGACAATATTTTCAAAAGTTTCAATGATTGGAGGATATACTTCTTCCACTTAACACTGCATTCTCCATACAAGTTAATGGAACATTAATGGCGGTGTTGGATGATGATTAGTGAAGACGCGCACACAAGGTCAAGACAGGATAAAGAGGTGATGGAATCATGGAAAAAACCTAAAGCCAACAAAAGAAAGCCATTATTATTCGATTCTCCTGATGGGGCTGGCCTCCCGTACAGCAGCGTAGCATTAGAATATAATACATCACCGGCTATCTTCCTATTAGTATTCGACATGTGGACTGCAAATGAAAAAACTTGAAGGGTTATGCCTCCAAGAGTCTCATTGTCTCTTATCTTTATTCAAAGTACAACTCAGCATTTTTTCTTACTTTTATTCCAAAATTACCCTTATGTCTTGTATGTCTCTTCATCCTCCATTTCTTTACACCCGGTAAGTGTCCCACCTCTCTATATAGCTATATGTTCATTTAGATTATAAAACCAAGATGATCCATCTAAATAATACAATGTTATTGAGTTATATTAATAATATAAAGATCGTGGGCATTATGAATAAAGCCATTCTAAATATTTTTATAGGACATAGATCTATTAGATCAAATTAATCTATTCATCTAAATAGGACTTACTTGATAAAATTATTTGATCATCCACCAATCCAACGCTTTCATGTAGGAAGGGTAGATGTGTAGAATATGAGAAAGTTTGGATCTGGTGTGGGAAAACCCCATGGCGATCGTGAGTGGACTATTCACAGCCCGCCAGCCTACCATGCATCCGTGAGTGGACCATTCGAGCAGAGGCTGTCTGCGGTGACGTAGTGGGCAGCGAGTGGTCCACTCACAGTCACCGTGCATAAGGCCAATCAAAGGATTCTGACTCAATATGAGAGTCCCATTTGGATAAGTACAAAGGATAGGATAGGTAAAGCGGTATTTAAGTAAAAATAAGATACATAAGATCTTCATTCAACGGCTCATAGATAGATATGTATATAAGTGAATGGGCAAGGTGTTTCACAAAATTGATCCCACAAAGTTGTGTGGATTGATCAATCTAGTGGGTTTAACATGGATAGGAAAAATGGGTGGATGATTTTATGATTGGATCTTTCATATAATAGTATTTGTGTAATTCGTTGAAACCACCATGCCCCAAAAAAAGAAATGAAAAAAAAGGAAACCACTAGATGAAAGATCGACTATCCAATAAAACATATGGAACCACCAAATGGAACAAACTACATGCACACAATTGGCTGAAAAATGCAACCATCTAACCATCCACCCATTTTACCCACGATGCCTATGTACCTCAAACCCACTAGATCGATAAATCCATCCATCCATGTAGGATCAACTACATGAAACATATTGACCATCCACCCTTATAACGATCAACCTAGGGCTACTAGATCAAGTTCGTATGCATCTCATCTTCACCTAAATGGGACCCTTTAGTAGGTCTCATGTAGAAGGATGGATTAAATTGATTTAATGGATATGTCTATAGGCTTTACTTGTAGATCCACAATGATTACATTATTTACATAATCGCATGGTATCATATAGGTATAGGTTATACCTTGATTACGCCATCCAGGCAGGCGGTCCCTACTATTAGTGTGGGACACTCGTGAAGTGCCGAGATACATCATGGAAAGGGGTAAATTTGGAATGAAATGAAAAAGAAACGTTTGTTTGTGTTGGAAAAGTCAACTTTTTAAACTCTTTAATTAGAGTCCATGTGGCAAACTGTGATAGGGAGATCCGGGTGCTGCATTGTATTACAATGCAGTGCCGCTCTATGGGAGTCCGGCCCCTCTTGATGGCCAGTTCATATAACAAGGATTTCATGGTAGAAAATCATGAAAAACCGGTTCGATTTTTCATGTCCTAATTTTTCAGTGTCTCGTGGGAATGGGATGCGTTCTAAATGGAAAAAAGTGGCCTTTTATACTTCTTCCAGGTGGAGAGAGAGAGAGAGAGGAAGGGCGTTGAAATTTGCTACTTTTTTTTTTTTTTTGCTACAAGTTGAAATTTGCTTAGAAGGGAGGATTTTCACCAAGAGCATACTCCATATGCAAAATATTGGGGGTGCACAAAAAAATCACTAAACTGATCCGAACCAATTTGAATCGGTTCTATTTGGATCGGTTTTGTAGTAGATCGGTTTTGTCACGGTTCGGATTTCCTTCAAATCGTTCGGTTCAGTTCGGTTCGGCTTAGATTGGTTTTTTATTTGAATGTAATAGAACTGAACCAATTATATAAATATATATTTTTTATAAAATATAAAAAGGAATATGAAAAATTACTTGAAGAAGACTCAAACCCTCACTCTATTACTTGAAGTCCAACATCTCTCACCAATTGAATTGCCATTTTTTTGTTAAAAAAAAAAACGTAACTGAGAACATGGGCGGTTCAGTTTGGGAAAATAGAAAACCGATGAGCTCGGTTTGGTTGATGGTTTCCCCTCTAAATCTATTTGAACCGCCCGTGTGCACCCCTACAAAATATACAGTTTGGCTCGTGAGCCCCACTTGGATGCTTACCTATCATTGGGAATAGGGTGGATGCAATGGTAGGCCCCAGATTCTTACTTGAGGGGGGCAAGGTAGACTCGACTAGGTTGCTGGGTTTTGGGCCCAACTGTTGAGCTTTCATTTGGCTTTGGGGAGCGATCTAGGGTTTTTGTGTGGATTTTGACAATAGACCCAAAAAAATTTCATGAGTTTTGGAAGTGGGCCCATGTTTGATGGGGATGAATGGAATTGGGATCCTCTTGAAGATTTTGACCCACAGTGACCGTAAGTGGATCAATCACAGTCCGCCATATCGGCGTAGGATGCCTGCATTGGATGGGCAGGCAAAACTACCCACGTAAATGGTAGGCATCCCCAAATAACGTCGTGGACTGTCAATGGTCTACTCACAGTCACTGTAGGGGAAAGCTTCAGAGGATCTGAACTCGGGGTGAACACCTTGATGTTGATGTGTAGGTTTGCCCTTGGATGGATGGAAAGATTAGTTTATAAATAAGAGTCATGCCAACAAATCAGCCCCATTAGATCATCCCAACCCTTGATTTGACAATCTTAAAGTTTAATGGCCTTTTAACCATAGATTTTTTTTAGATTCAATCGAATAGCAAGTAAAGGCATGATTAGCGTAAAAAATGGAATGATGCCAGCTCATGGGGGGATAAGAGCGGGAAAAGAGTTGTACTTATGGCCCATAGAGCTGGAGTCCACATTCGGTCTATTAGTAGGAGAAAATTCTCCTTGATTGGAGATGGTAGCTATATCTCTACCAGTAGAGAATAGAAATTTGGAGAGTGTGAAGTCATAGGGCAACACAATTGCTCACATTCTTTTTCTAGTTTTATGGGGAAAAAAATGTGCCTAATTGGTTAATTGCACATACTTTTCTCATTGATTATTTTCAAATTGTTTAATTTGAAAACTTATTCTAATGATTTTCATCAATCCTCTACTTTACTATCAACTACTGCAACTTCAATAAAAATAGGCCCATGGCCATATGTATATGCTTAGCATGGGTAAGTCCATACATTGCCAATTAAACATCTATACATTTTTACAATAGATATAAAGGGAAGAATTAATTAATGATCACTGCCAATTAATATTTAGAAATTTCAACCAATCTTGATTAAGGAGATGGGCAATTCGAGAAGAGGGAGAAAATTACAATAAATAGGTTAGGAATAAAAAGAATATGAATTCAACAAAACCATTTTCTCTTCATAATGATTAAAAGAAAACATCATACATACCTTTGAAAAATAACAAACTTTAGAGAATTTAGCAAATATTTATATTGAAATCTGCATTCTACGCTATAGTAATTTTTTTAAAAGAAAAGAAAAGAACAAAAGACCATGCATAAGAGTGGAAAGGCAGTAAAAGAAGTAGGATACAAAGGGAGTAGAAAAATAAATGGATATAAGCATGGTAGAAAGTGCACTATTGTACCAAAAGAAAATGATAATGGAAAAGTAAAAAGTACATTTGGGTGGTTGCATAAGATTGGAGTGCGTAGTTGTATGTGGCGAGGGATAAGAAAGGAGTTGCATGTGTGGCAAGTTACAATTAGAAGTAGGAGAGAATATGACGTGTCATTGGGATAACTTAAAAGTCCAAATTACAACTAGAGGATTTTACATAAAAAAATAAAAAAATACTTTAGGTAACCAGCGGGCCTAAAAGATCATTTTAACCGACCTTGCACCAGATCAGTCATTTTGCCTGAAAAGGTATTTTCTTTTAGCACTTTCAACTATCGTCCTTAGCGACCTTAGTTTTATGACGCTAAACGTCCATAGGGACCCTGCGGTGTACACAAATTAAAACAAAATAGGCGTGTTTCATCGTATTTCGTTATCAACAAGCCTATTTTCCTTCACCACATTCGTCTGCACCCATTTCTTCCGACCCAGCCATCCAAAAGGATATATTTCTTCCAACCCAGCCGTCCAAGATGATAGATTATTGGTCTGACAAACCCGCTGCCGAAGCGGGAGCTGTAAAGTTGCTGGCTTTTGGGGATTGCAGAAGGGATTTAGATTTCTAAGAGCTGGAAAGTGGGGTCTGGTTTTTTGGGATTTTATGTCTAGAAACTTTTGGATTTTGTGGACATGAAGTTGCAAACTTTATTCATTCATTATTTTCAATACACCAAATTCTAATATGGGTTTTAATGGGTTCTGGAGGAATTTCAGTGACACAACAGAGGAGAGTGAAAGACTAGGTTTTTGAGGTTGTTATTCCCACATAAACCAGATTTGAGGATTTGGATCTCAGATGCGATAAAAATGCAGCTTTACTCATCTAATTGGTTGAGCTCAACAATAGGGAGAGAATGTTGCAATCTTCACTCATTCAAGCTCTCTAAAACACTTAAAATCTTTCTGGGTTCTGTAAATTTCTCTGATTTGGATTGTGGAGAATAGGAGTAAGTGAAACATGAGATTTTTCTACTTAGTGGAGCTAAAAAATGAAGGAAAAGTTGCAGATTTCAGTGCTTATGGGCCAAAAAGATATAGAAGTTTTTTGGGCTTACATTTTTTCATCTTTTTGCAAAGGGTTTTATAGCTGGACAGATCAAAGATCACTAGATAATAGGGGGAGAGATATTTGGAAAGTGGGATCTAAAAACCCTAGAAAAATCTTGCTAGATGAGGATTTCAAGCATTTTCACACCTCTTTTGGCGGAAAGGCGGTTCTGAGCCCCAAATTTGCTATTTGAAATGAAGAGGCACAGGAGTTCTCTAAATCATAAAAGAAAAATGCCCTAAAAATGGCGTTTGCCCTGTTTGGAAGACAATGGGCAGAGACAAATGCATGATCTGCTATCATGATGAAAGTGCATGTTGTATATTATACATTAATGAATGGAATCATTACTTGGAAACACTGAACATATGAAAATATTGTATAGAGTTTTGTACAAACAAGAAAGAATACTGTAAAACAGAACAAGCTGTCATGATGAAGAAACTAATTCGTGTACACCGCAGGGTCCCTAGGGACTTTTAGTGTCATAAAACTAAGGTCCCTAGGGACGCTAGTTGAAAGTGCTAAAAAAAAAAACACATTTTCATGCAAAATGACTGATCTGGTGCAGGATTAATTAAAATGATCTTTTATGCCCATTGGTCATCTAAAGTGTTTTTTTTTTTTTTTAGTAAAATCCTCTTACAACTAATGGTAAAATATAGTGCCAAAATGTTGGGCTTTAATATATGATAATGTGGCCGACATGTAATGATATTTAAAATGATCATTCAACTGGTCCAACTATGCAGTAGAACTAATTAGTGCACCATAAATAATTCACATCATTCATAACATTTCACAAAAATAAAAATAAAAAATTCATAAGGGTTTTGAAATATTAACCCTTAAATCCAGTCTTCTCAATTTTATAACTAAAATTCAAATAATGTAACAAAAGTCACTTGACTCGTATCATTTTTTTAAACTTTTCTACCCTAGTTCACATGATATCACGAGAACAATATATGTCACAAAAACTGGTAAATCCCATAACATCAAAGGACAGTCCCATGATGTCATGGCTTTTATGCGGCATCTTATGAAGAAATCTTCCTCAATGATAAAACTTGAGAAATAGTAGTCAAATATATATTTACTTTTTACAAAATGCCACTTTTCATATAATGTGAAAAACCCAAATTTGCTTACTAGTTGCCGAAAGTGTATGATACTGAAATTCTTAAATCCTGCGATATTATGGGACTATTTGATTGTATCGTGAGATATGACCCAAAAAAGCTTAAAAACATTAAGACCAGAGTCAAACAATAGAAAAACTAGATTTAAAAAAGGACTAATATACCAAAAACCCCTTTTTTATTAGTATTGTCGTTCGAGGAAAAGGCCAAGTGATGCGGCCAACGGGCCCCACCAGACAACAACAGAAAATCATCTGCCCCGTTCATCACTTTTATAATCAAAGCCAGTAAATATGACGATCAAAACGATATAATCTAAAATCGGATCTTGACCGTCCATTTCAAAATCTCAAACCAAAGGATAAAGAATGGCCAATGTAACTCTAATTTTTAGTTGATGCCTTGTCTGATTGATCCAAGTAAAGCAGCTAGAGCTGTGGGTCCATCCGATTCAGCTGATCCTGACCCTTAGATCACTGATCCATGGGCCACATCTAGTCCACGCTAGGCTCATTTTACAGATTCTCGGCCCGAGCACCGTAGATTTCCATTTCCTGATTGAACCAGGAAAGTAAAACGTCGTTACATGAGAGAGAGAGAGAGAGAGAGAAGTTGCTGCAGACGAGGCATCGAGAGCAAACCATGTCGTTCTTCTTCAAGCCTTCGAGGCCCAAATCGCCACATGAGCTCGTGAAATCGGTCAGAGAAAGCCTTCTCGCCCTCGACACTAAGACCGTTGTGGAAGTTAAAGCCCTTGAGAAGGTCATTCTCTCATACCCCAGATCTCTGTTTCAATTGGTTGATGCTTCTGTTGAGATTCTCGATACGGGGTTTTCATTTATTGCTTTTTCTTTGATGGGTCACTTGGCATTTGATCGGCATTTGCTTTTCTGTTGGTTCTTGAATTTGGGTGTTTAAATTCATTTCAGTTGGGGGGTGTAGTTTGCTTGAATTTGAGCTGAATTGAGATTTCTGATATGGGTTTTTTTTTTCATGCTGTTTCTTTGATCGATCATTTGGAATTTGATTGGCATTTGATTTCCTGTTGGTTCTTTGATTTGGGTGTTTAAATTCATGTCAGCTGGGGTGTAATTTGGCTGAATTTGAGCTGAATTGAGATTTTTATTTGGATGGGTGTTGGAAGTTTGCTTTAATTCTCATGGCCTATTTCAGTCTCTTTTATCTTTTATTTTGATTTTTTAGTATCTCGTTGATTTCTCTTGATCCATTTCCTGATTTGTTTTAATCTGATACATCTTCTTTTCTGAACATAAATGTAAGGGTTTATGATTGTTGCTATAGATGATAAACTTCCCCTTTTAGACCTACTGCAAACCAATCTTATACCCTTACCAGCTGCTCCGGACATTACCATTTGAGTATCTCATTCTATGGTTTTGTGTCTACTCTAAAACTTTCTGCTAAATGTACATTCTAGCAGTTATACATTTGTATGGTGTACGCGTTCCTAAGGAGAAACTTCCACTTCTCTTAGGCTAACCGTCGTGTGCTCATGACCCACGGTGCATATGAAGGCAATGATATGAGAAGGATTCTTGGAGTTACATGAGCATCACGACCATCCAACACACTGATTGGACAGATAGAAGGATCCCGCATAGATATTGGGTTTGGAATACTCTGCTAGAGCCTGTTTCCTCACCTGTTGGTAAACATGTCATTGGGCGTAAATAGGTCTACAAGGTCAAAAATCAACTCTACTGCATCTTCTTCTCTTGGTCATAACCTAAGGGTTTATCATTGTTGTTATAACTTATAACCTTCAAGTCTCGGACCTACGGCCAATCAATGTTATTTCTCTTGTACTTTTGTGCTGCTTCGGATAAAACTTGGTAACCATTCAGAAAGATATATTTTTTGTTTTTTTTTTTTTTTTGAAAAATCAGGTGATGGCTTTCACTGTGTAGGTTAGCATTTTTCCTCAACAAGGATGGTTAAAAAAACCCTGTTTTTTTTTTTTTTTTTTTTTTTTTTTCATTCATCTAAAATCACGAAATTAAATATTATTCTGTTTCAACAGGCCCTAGAAGAAGTTGAAAAGCATTTTGTTGCAATGAAAAACATGCTTTCTGGAGATGGCGATGTTGAACCCAATGCTGACCAAGTTTCACAATTAACTCTTGAAATCTGCAAAGAGGGTATTCTTGGTCTTTTTGTTCATAAGCTACCGATATTGGGGTGGGAAGTAAGTTCTTACTGTGCTTGGCATTTATTAAGCTTTCCATGGGAGCCTTAAATTGATTATAATGCTTCTGTTATAGACAAGAAAAGAATTAGTGCATTGTTGGAGCATTTTGTTGAGACAAAAGGTTGGCTCTAGTTATTGCTGCTTAGATTATATGGAGAACCATAAGGAGCTATTGGACTTCCTTGTTGTAAGGTATGTTCCCATCATCTGCAGTATCACTATTTTCCAGAATCTCGATATTTCAGCCATCCAAATAATCACTCGGGCCCACCATTTCAAGTCCAAACTTTTCCAAATAAGGCCTTCCCCTATTTTTGTACGGAACCAAATTTCACCCAATAGGGGCAACATGCCAAGCACATGATTTAAATGGGAAATCCAAGGAAATGAATCACATTTTCACATGTTTTGCATATGATTGGTCTGATGGTTTGCCCCACTCCTATTAGGGTGAAATTTGGCTCAATGCTAAAACATGGGAGGAAATTATTTTGAATGGTTTGTGCAATGTGGGCCCTGGTGATGATTTAATTGGCTGCACAAAGAGGACTTGGATTTTACTTTGCAAGGGTTAAAACTTGTAATTGACTTATTTCTTGGTTGAGTGAGTACAGATTTCAACTTGTTCAACTTGGCCAATGCATGAAAAAATCTGTTTTATAATCTGGGTGAAAAAAAAAAAAAAAAAACTGGTTCAGGATCATACAGTTCCTGATATTCAAAAGCCACTAAACATTGTAATTGGTTGAGTAAATGATCAGCTTATTTGTTTTTTTTAAGGCCTTGACATTTTTAAACAAACTTGTCCCATTTTTTTTTAACTGTTTCAAAAGACCAGAAAATTTTAGATGAACTCAATGCTTGGACTTTAGGAAGCACAGGAAGATTGGTTTAAAATGAGTTCAAGCACCGAGTTTTCTGATCATGCATTTTTTGCTGATTTACTTGAGGCTTTTTTTTTTTTTTCTTTCTTTTTTTTCCCCTACTATCATGCACTGTAAAGCTGACCTGCTTTATTTGATGAGTCACAGGCTCACAGCTTTGCTTATGCTTGCTGTTTGGTCTTTATGGTTAAGCCCTATGTGGTTGTGAATTAAGAGCCCCTTGGTCAACTATAAGAGTTTTGTTCAATCAGCCAACCTATATTATGAGCTTTTTTTTAATGATGGCCATTTTTTAAGGAGAAAATAACATAATACAACAAGAATATGGATTACATCAACATTGATATTCCATGAAGGCCTTAAGAACTGTTGAACTTTGGGGCCCTTCAATGGATTGTTAGGGAAATCGGATCATGTTGATATTAGACCTACCCCAAATCCTGATGAGGCCTTTCAGGCCCACCCTACTCTGTGATTAGCATGTCCAGGTTGGACCCACAAAATGGTTCTCGAATTTGAAATTTGAGGCTGCTTCTCATTTGAAAAGTTGTGTGTATGTTAAATCTATTGGAGACCCTTTCTCATTGAAAATTGTCAGGAGCTCTTATGTGGGCCCACCCATCATTAATCTAGAGTCCAAACCTTGCAGATACTAACCTCATGGAACTTTTTTAATCCTAACTTGATGTTGACCGATGATAATAAGTTGGATTTGATTTAAAACTGTATATTAATCTAATGTTTATTAAGTTCAAGATTTGCATCCAACAACTAATATCAATGCGATTTTTTTTTGGCCCAATCTACACGCACAGAGGATACAAAAGACACAATTAACCTGATACATCAATTTCACGTAATTATTACTAGTAATTTCTTTCTTTCACTGTTATTTATCCTTATTCATTTGTTAATCCTGATTCCTGTGTATTATTGCTGTCTTTATCTCAAGTTTATGTCTTAGGTTACTCTAAAGTAGGGTTGTACATGGGCCAGGCTGAAGCTATTCGTGCCCAGCCTATTTAGTCATTGGGCACAATATTGAGGCCATCCGAGCCACAGGCCAAAAACTCACGACCATATATATATATATATATATATCATTCAGGCTATTTTTGTTGAACTTGTCAGCCCAGCTGGAAGCCTAGTCATTGTTGGGTCTTTGGATGAAGACAAGCTCATGCCAACCCTGTTTTGCTATCAGGCCAAGATCTGAGGCTGGGTCCAGCCCATTTGCTTTAAAGGTTAGCCTGTATCAGTCAAACATGGCAGCCCAGGCTGGCCCTGTGTATGTGCAACCCTACCCTGAAAGGGTGTTGCTTCATGCACTCAATAACTCGTATGTATAGCATCAATGACTGAATTTTGACAGTAATCATGTTTTGCTAAAAGTTCTATGCTATTGAAGTTCAGATACAAGGAGTAGGTGTCTTGGAGCATGTTTGCTTGGTTATTTTTACTTCTCTCTAGTTCTAATGAATTTTATTCATTGTGATAGTAGTGTGGTTCTATAATTCTTTAGTTAAGTGTTTGACTTAAGTATCACCTTCCTAAACAGCTATGATAACAAAGATATTGCCTTAAATTGTGGAAGCATGCTGAGGGAATGTATCAGATTTCCCACACTGGCAAAGTAAGATGTTTTAAGCTTTTAACTCATTCTTGCATGGTTTTCTTTATCCCTTATTGTTACTTTTAAGTTTTCTATGCTAAAGTAGTTTTGGATAAAACCATGAATATGCAGTGAATATCAAATATGCAAGGCCTTGGCCTGTGCTGATTTCTTTTTCCTTTATTGTTACTTTTTGAGTTCTCTATGCTGAAGTGGTTTTGGATGAAATTATGAATATGCAGTGAATATCAAATATGCAAGGCCTTGGCCTGTGCTGATTCTTTGCTTGATATGTGTAATTATTCTTCTGCTGTATGTGAAGCTCCACTGCTTTACAAAAAGTGGAGGCTGACCGTTCCCTGATTTAGTCCATAGTTGGTGTGGCCTTTCAGCAGTGTTTACATTTGTATCGGTACTCCATTTGCATTCAGATCTATAAAATTATGATTTCAAAACATTTTAACTATTTATATTATCAGAGCATTAGTACTAGTGTCAGGATTTGGTGAATATTGTTTTATCTATCATCTAGAATTTGTTTAAGCATATATAAGAAATTTCCTTTGGTTGTTCCCCATTTACATTATAGTTTATTTAATTTTCCCAATTTTTGGTGAAAGACTAGAAGGCAAATAATAAATCATCATGATTGGAGCCCTGTGCCAACTTTGTCCGGGTTGGCTACTTGAATTATGTGTCTGCATTCTGGTCGATCCTGGGCCAAATCCCCAGATATGTTGCACTTTTTCAGATCTAACCTTACTACTTCCATCCATGCCCTCTTAGCTCTTGTTGTTTCTTGAAACTCTACCATATTTCATGACATGTAAGTTTCTTTTTTATTATTTCATGACATGTAAGTTGAAAAGTACAAGTGCCATTGATTTTCTCAAAAGATGATGATAATGACAAATAAAGAGGTTATAAAAAATAAAAATAAAAATAAAAAACAAAAAAGAGAGTATACGTGTGATTATCATGTATGAGAGGCAAATTTGCATACCGATTCTCTTGCTAAGCATTGTGTACAAAAATCTTTCCCTCAGGCCCTTTTGGCTCGTGTGAAATTGAAATAGGAATGCAATCTCTGGACTGGAGAAAATCAGCTAAATCATTGGATGCAACTCTAAAAATCAGCAGTACGGAGAATTGGCTGGAACCTTGTTTAGATGTAATGTCTGGTTGTCTTCTTGTTGGATTTCTTATATCCCTAAATACCCAAGGAAGAGAAAAGATGACAAACTTATTCAGGGTTTAGGGTTTAGAGTTTAGGGCCTGAAGGGAAGATTTTTGGGTCATTGGAGTAGGTCAAACCAGGTTGTGGTGATTTCTAATGGAAAACCGGCTGACCAGGTCAACTTGGCTTGAAAATCACTCAAATTTTCCTGGTCAGGATGAGTAGTCATGCCAGTCCAACTTTTCTGGATTGTATAGGGTAGTGTTTTGCAAAGATGTCTCGTATCAGTGTGTCGAGATTTTGGGTGGTAGGGTGGTCTATGAGTATTTTTTTAGGAGGAGCTTGTTTGAGTTAATTCTTCTCGGTATGAGTCTTCTTTTGATTCTTAAGGACGTTTACCTTTGCAGGGCCAGTTAGATATGAAATATGGAGGTGGATTTTGGTGGAATTTTCTCGGCTTAGTCTTATTTCAAGGATTTAGCCCTCTCTCAGTTCCACTTCAGGTTTGCCTTCATGTTCTCATTGGAACGGTTTAGTTCCACCTGGGGTGGAAACATTCTGTATGTCGACATTGGGGATAGTTGCACTGAACAAGCTGAAACAATCTGAAACAAGAGTATAGTCAAGCTTGATACTTATCCTTTATGCTCCTTGTGCAAGATTGAGAACAAATCTATCAGTCACCTCTTTTTGTGAGGAGCATGTGAAATCCAATGTTTGCTTTGTTCGAAGTGAGGTCCTCCTGAGTCAATTGGCAGTTCTCTTTGAATCTTGGGAAGTGAGCCCATTTTAAAAGGGGGGCAGTGTTATGTGCAAAATGACACTGCTTGCAGTTATGTGGTCCTTATGAAAAGAAGGGAAAGTCTTTAAGGAGAAATCTGAAGAAGAGATCCTTGATGTTAGCAAAGCCAAATTAGCATTTTGAGCAGTGGCAAGAAAGAAATTTAGAGGTATGGGGATGGGGCATGCCGGAAATTTTGTGAACATGGGGTGCACCATTACTAGGCTGGGAATAATTGAGGACTGTTGCTTGGAAGTTTGTCTGACATTAGGCCTATATTGTATTGGAGAGAAATTTCTCATGGAAAATGGGGCAACTTTTTGTGGCACAATAATGATTTCAAGGCGCCTAATATCATTTATGTAGTAGAAACAGAGGGCATGGGCGTTTTGGGGGGCGGGGGGTGGGGGTGGGGTGGGGTGTGTTGACAATGAGTCACAGAAGAGTTCTACAATAGTACCCCCACTTAAAACATCTAAATCATTGATAAAATTGCCTCCCCTGCAGTATATAATCCCCATCAAACTTCACTCAACTGACCCCCTTTCAGATTAATATCTCATATAAAATAATATAAGTAATTAAAACACTTCATATAAATTAATTTGACATTGGGCCCAAACTGTTTTGGGTCAAAAAATTCATAGAAAATAGTGCATTTCTTTTTGTAAACTTTAGTTTTTCACTTAAGGGCCTCCACTCGAGATCAACTCTAGAGGATCCACATTTTGACTCTATTTTCATTTTTTTAAGTGGACCCTACTCAAAAAGACTAATAAAACTCTACTTGAATGAAGTTTGTATGTGAGAAGCCTGCCTTAAAATGCAAGGAGAATAGCAAACAAAACTACTTGCCCGAAAGAAAAGGAGATAGGATCATCTAGTTCCTTTTATCTCTCAAAGAAAGGAAAAGACAGGACTATCCTTATCATTTGCTAAAATTCTCAGTAAAAGAACATTTGAGGAGGGGCAAAAAGGCATAAAACTAAAATGGCCACTATAATCCCTAAAATTTCTCTTCTTTGTACAAAGTGGAGAGAAAATCCCCCCCCCACCCCCCTCCCCTCCACCACTGGTCTGGCGGGCATTGGTGAGGGTTTGAGAAGTAATTTATGGGAGATTTGCTTACTTTTTTTTTAGTCCCATGAGGACAAAGGATTACAATGAGGTAGGAATTTTAGTGGTCCACGAGGGAAGGGTTTCAAGGAAGTTCCAATATGATAAAATGGGCTAAAATGAATTCTCCCAGTGTCAAGGAGACCTGGGATTCTCACTGCATTGTTGTCCATGTTATTCCGTCATGCAAATAAAGTGGCTGATCTTTAGGCCTTTTGGCTAAACAAGGAGCAGAAAGAGATGTGGTTCTAGGTTTTCTTTGCAGATCAGGGGCTTCCTTCCCAGCTTTTTTTGTATGCATACAGGCCAAATCTCTATAATGTTTCTCTTTCCTGTTTGTACATTTCTTTTGTTATACAATGATGAAGTTCTTTTATGAATGAGAAAGATGGGCTAGGATCCACACAAATTCCAGTAAAACTTGTATTACACTATGCCTTGCAAAAATATAGGCCAGGACTACACTGCAACTTGGGCCTGTTAGAAAGGTCATTAATTATTCATTTCAATGAATCCAATTCTTTGTCATTTTGACATCACTTGACATGTGGTCGTGAAATATGCTCATTTTTTATTCTGGTACTGAAGTGACACAAACTTTCATGGACCATCATCCATGGGCTTCATCAATTATGTTTTATATTATTGTATCCCTTCTTTTTATTTGACAATTTATAAAAATGAAAAATCTATTCTTACCACTGATGAAAGCTTTCTAATCGAAGTTAATTCATTAACTGGTTTGGGTTTTGAGTGCATGAATTCAAATCCCCGGTGTAGCAAAAAAGGGAAAAAAAACTTGTTTATCTGATACCAGAAGGACCCGTACATCTCTCTCTCTCTCTCGTTTATCTGATACCAGAAGGACCCATACATCTCTCTCTCGTTTATCTGATACCAGAAGGACCCATACATCTCTCTCTCGTTTATCTGATACCAGAACTCTCTCTCTCTCTCTCATTTATTTGCTACCATGTAGTATCTAATATTCCATTATGTTTCCTTTTCTTTTGTTGGGTACTGTCCTGAATCTTAGACACCTATGCAAGTCGATGACTGTGGACTTCTGTGTCAGATTATAATCTGGCAGCCAAGTTTTGATTTTTCCTTTTTTTTCACGTGTTTAATTTTGTGGTGCTCTTTCAGATACATATTGGAATCAGCGACCTTCGAATTGTTCACCAAGTATGTTGACCTGCCAAACTTCGATGTTGCTTCTGATGCTTTCGCTACATTTAAGGTTCACTGTTATCTGAAAATTCCATCCTCAAAACCCCAAGTCCTTGCTGTTTCTTAGGATTTATGTTCTGAAGGAATTGCTTGGCAGGATTTGCTTACTAAACATGAAATGGTGGTCGCTGAATTCCTCACTAGTCGTTATGAAGAGGTTAGCCAGATCATTTTATTTTGTGTTGTATCTTTAACAGCTACCCAGTCTCCAAATATTGCTGGAGATGGCAATGATCTGGTCTTGACCAGATTGGAACTATCCTGAGTCGTGCTAGATTTATTGGGCCTGAGCTTGGTTTACTTATATTTGGGCATGAGATTCTGCCCTGGTTCAAGCCATGATGGGCGTAAACAGATCTGGACTTGAGTTCAGTATGAAGCCTAAGTTGTCTGCTAGGCCCAAAATCATCCCTGGACCAGCCAATTGGTTGAGAAGATTTGAGTTTTGCCTAGGCGCAGAAACCCAATGGGATCACAGGATCCATTGTGAGTCTGTTTTGCCAGTTGAACTTGCTTGTGGGATCCTTCTTTCAATCACTGGGATGATATTGATAGGCACTTTAACAATATAAAGCAACTTACATGATTTGAGAATGTTGTTTCAGTTCTTTGAGCTTTATGAAATGCTGTTGACATCTGCAAACTATGTAACAAGAAGACAGTCTTTGAAGGTTAGTTGTGGCTGTAAATTGCATTAATCTTGCCTACTGTATTCAGATGAATTATTTAGATTTTTGAGTTGACAGCAGTGTGATACTTTCTAGCTTCTTTCTGATTTTCTACTGGAGCCTCCAAACTCGCATATAATGAAGCGCTACATTTTGGAAGTTCGATACTTAAAAGTCATGATGACATTGCTGAAGGTATTAATTGATTTTTTTTTTTATTAGAAAAATACTTCTAGTTTCTTTATCTCTATCATAATCAAAGCATACCTATGATATTCATGGTTTTTTACATAATTAATATGGAAGAATGATGCCAGGATGAATGAGTCAAAGCAAAAGAAGGCCAGTGAAGAATCAAAATACCAACATTATATACATTATGTGTTTAGAGAGAGAGAGAGAGCCTATCATAACAATGGTTTAGGTCCATTTATTTGCGTGCCTCACTTGCATTTGCTCAAAGCCCTTACAAGCTATACATATTCCATACATGTAAGACCTCCCTGACTGGATGATCCTTCCTACCTCCACAATCAATGACCAACAAAGCGCTGGATACTTTGCGTTTACTGATTACATTTAAACTATTTATCATTATCTCTTTCATCTAATAAAAAATCTAATTCTTGCAGGACTCTAGCAAAAACATTCAGTTATCTGCTTTCCACATATTTAAGGTGCATACATTATTTGGGTGTATTTCAATTTTGAGCTGAATACTTCAATATCATCTTTAAAATTTAAATTCTATTATCTTTAAAATCTAAAATCTATGTGACTTATCTGTGAATACATTCAGACGGCACCCGGTGTTGGTTTCTACTTGTCTAGTATTCTTATATTCTAGAGCAAGCATTCACATTGCTCCTATGTTTTAGTGGCTTCTACTTGTTTTTTATCTGTTTATAGAGAGTTTTATTTCTTTTCTTTTCTTTTTATTTTTTTAATTTATATCTCTGGTGAATATTCACACACCCACACTGACCCAAGTCCCTCACTATCAGCGTGACATCCAGGGATCAAAGGTTGTTTCTATGGGAGGGAAGTGCCTCACTACTGAGCTACCAGTGGATTGACATGTGTATAGAGATTTAATGAGCCAAAGGAGACTTATTTTCTGAGAATCTGAGCAGTAGATGGAGACCCAAGTTCCTAGAAGTGATACTAACTTGTTGGTCAAAATTTGATGTTACTGCCATGTTGGTTTCCTAGGCAGTAAAATTTTGCAGGAACTTCAGCAAGTACATGTGCGTTGGGCATGTACACTTCGACAATTTGAGTAGTTCATTACTTCAGTGTGTATTTAGTGTTCACCATGCTAAACATCAATCCCTGTGCATGTGTTTGCAGTGGTGAAATTTGATTCTCATTGATGTTCACCATGGTATTAAGCCAAACTTACATTGTCCTTAAATTTATAACTTAACCTTATTTAGAATGAGTCCTTTCCATTCCACCCCACTCCATGATTGGTGGCTGTCATACTTGGGCTCCACAGAGCACATGACCTCGTTATGGAGCATTTCGTACATACTGCATACTACATCAGCCTATGGTTGCATTTTCTGTTCCGTTTCAGTTGAAGGTTCCACACGTGTATGGAAACCGGCATATAATTCTTGGAATGTATTGGTAATTGTTTTGGTTTATTTCAGTTTGGTTAGTTCTATTTCAGGCAGAAGGCTTCCAAGCTGGTGTTCTTGCGTCCCTCTAATTTACAACCATTTTTCTGATCTTTCTCAGCCTCTGAGGGGGAATATATATAGAAGTGAGGCTTACCTTGGGTCCATCCGAGGGAACCAAACCACCTCCCCTCCTTCACACCCACCCCACATGGTACACACTTCCCCCGGGTTTTCATAGATCTGAATGGACCGAACTGTTGGATCCACTGCACACCCATCCGAATGCATTATACACCGGTTAAACCTGGAGGGCATGGATGAAGATGATAAAATGATCGGATGTGACCCAAATTTGGTAGATGGTCCCAACTTAGATATTGAAATCCACACCCCCCCTATCCGAGCCTCCTGGTGCACATGCACACCCAGCGGGCGTCTGCGCACCTAAATAAGCCCTATAGCCAAGCACATGTTGTGCATCCCTAGTGGATCCCACCTATTAGTCCATCCGGGTGCCCCCCGGCCCCGCCCCCTCCAAAAGTTACTAGTCTCACCGCGTTTGCATCAATCCGAATGGATTGGACCGTTAGATCGACTCTACACTTCATCTGAATGGACTGAATTTGTGGGCCCCGGATGATAGGGCTAGGATGATCGAATGAGGCAGATTTTTTGTGTAGAGGAGGGCCTCACCCAGATCTTCAAATCCCCCCAGCTTCCATCCCGAGATGGGCCAGCAGGTGGGCGGTGGGCCTCACAGCTGCATGAGCGCCGTGCGTAGCTGATAACTCTTCTCTCTCTCTCTCTATATATATATATTCAAAATTGGTGGGGAAGCTTTCTATAAAAGGAAGGCTTTTTTATTTTCTTTGCTTATGCTAAATTTTCTGTTTGTCATTTTGCTGATTTGAAAACTATAGTCTGGAGTCATGGTTGTTAAGTATTTTCCTTTAGCTCTTTTTTTTTTTTTTTTCTTTTCCCAGGTTTTCGTTGCTAATCCTAACAAGCCACCAGAGATAGTCACAATCCTGGCAAAAAACCATGAGAAACTGCTGATGGTGTTGCACAATCTTCCCATTAACAAAGGTGAGTATTTTTGTATATTTGTATGATCTTAAAGTATCTACTTTAAGAGAAGCACCAACGTGTCTTCTCACACACCTGCCCAAGGATCGATGCCTGGGCGGGTAGGTTATACCATTTGTCTACATGTACTATACCACTTAACCAATCTATAAAAAAAAAAGTTAGCTGCTTTAATTTTTATCATCATTGTCTTCTGTTACTTAGATTCATTTCAGAGGTTTACATTCCATTTTGTTAGGAGGCGAGGATGAGCAACTCGAAGAGGAAAAGGATTTAGTTATCAATGAAATTGAAAGAATCTCTCGCCTACCAAATGCAATCTACTAGGTTCATCTTTCCTTATCCCAAGTATAGCTTTCTTATACTTTGTCCATCAAGCGTTGAATTCATATTGATTTCAGATGATAATTTAATGCAATGCGAATTTGCAAAAGCTACAGATGCAGAAGATGTCAAATGAATATCTGCAGACAAATGATTAGTGATGTTTGCCACCTTTTCTTTCTATGAGATATCTGGCACTGTATACCCTTATAAACATCATAAAATGTATTTCATTTGAACGCTTCTTTTGTTGGACATAACTATGGATGGGCACATTGCCACGAAAGCATACAGGTAGGATGCTTATAACTGTATTGAATGTGCATAGCCGCATTACGTCTTTTGGATGTTTTGATACTGGGGTACTTTCTGCTACATTACCTCTTTTTATCAATTTTATGTTACAAACCTTGTTTGTATGAGATTGTTGGCGTGTTACCCAGCATATGAATTGTCCAGATCTCATACATGTTTGGCATGTTAGTGCTGGATAACTTGGATAAAAAGCGACGAACACCAGTTCTTTCCTATAATGTTAAAATTATCCAGTGGTGGTTTGCCTCTCCCAGTGGCCAAACTCCTGCCGCAGAAGAATTGTTCTCTTTTTACACTTGTGAGGGGTTTAGAAGGCCATGGATACAATTGGCTGATGCCAAGGTGGCCTATATGATTTAAGTTGGTTGTCAATTCCACAAGTCCCATTGTTATTATTTATTTATTTTGGCATCACGCTAATCCCATATTACTAATCTCTTCTTTTGTTTTGGTGTCAATACCCAACTGATTGTCTAATTCCTACTGAATTCCTAGGGCTTTGTGGCGAAACTACTATCAATTCTTTTATCAAAGAGGTATTGAAGAGGAGTAGAGTGAATTTGGCGAGGTTGGATTTGAGACTCGGCTGCCAAATTTCAGAATTTAATATCATAGAAATTCCTATCGAGGATATTTTGATGGTGCCAGTGGATGGCCTTTGCTCCTTCATGGCAAACCCTATGATTTGATTGAAGCCCATTTCTTAGAAAACCCTAGGGACTGCAGTACTAATTGGGTGAAAAATTCCTTTACAGTCTTGATGAATATTGTAGGCTGTGAAGCATACTTGTGTACTTTAACCTCCTCCTGACAATGCAGGATAGGCTGAGCGATGCTTTTGTTCAATGAAATCTCAAATTTTGATAGGCTAGTCTCATGGCTGACATTATGATAGTAATTTTCTTTTGCCCCTTGCATATGACTGGCACATGCTGAGGCATGACACAAGTCAGAATTAAGGTATCATATCCAGTGTTAACATGCAAAAGTTTATAGTCTATAGTTAAAAGACACGAGTGAAAAATAGTCATTAAAAATAATGAAGATTGGAAGCATGAAATCTCAATGTTGGAAGCCTGTGGATTTTCTTGTCCCTTCCCTGTGAATGACACAGTTACCTGTCTGTCACAGCCCCACAACAAGAAAGAAACAGCTAGTGGCATGCAAATGGGGGACTACAATTATCAGAGGCACTTCCACTTGGGTTTTCACAGGAAGCAGAAACTGAGGACAGAAGATAATTTGGGGCTTCACTTTCCATGTTCCATGGACAGCTCCGTGCATGACCTTAGTGTTGATGTTCTACTGGAGCTAAAAAAGATAAGAGAGCACCATTTGCACCCACCTAGATTCTGCCCATCGGCGATGGACGACTCTGAAAGCTTTTGCTTCCTAGTTCCTACCTTCCAAGTCCTTGAGAGTCAAGGGAAATTTGTGATTTTTTGGTCTCATTGCTAATTTATAATTGAACCACCCAACAAGCAGGCTCTCACTCATGCCAATTGCAGGTTGGGATGGAGCCTCTCAGTATCAGTATTATTAGCCCAATGCACTTTTAACCCTGTTCCAATACCAGTCATTTGGGCTTTGGGTTGGTGGATGCCTGTTTTCTCATTGCCAGGAGGATTAGAGAGTTCAGGTCCATATTGGATCCAGATCCATTACTAACTGGGTTGGGCCTGATCCACTCATACATAACTGTAGCTGTTGGTATGTGTGGCTAAAATCACAGCCATTCAGTCGGATCACACCAGGATTAATTGTCCAGATTATTCCCACCTATTGCCCCACAGTATCAGATGAAAGAAATACCCCAAACTACAAATTATATGTTCCACATTTTTTCCCGTTGTTTGTTGACTCTTTCCAGTAGCTCAACTGGTAACTGCCTTTACTGGGGGGAAAAAAAAGATGTTCTTGGGTATGGTCAGGCTGAGCTAAGGTATATCAAGGCAGGCCTGACCTTAGAAACATAGGCCTGTATCCAGCGCAACCCTAACATGGGCCATAATATCAGGTCCAAGCCTGCCGTTTAGTTCAGGCCCGGCCCGAACCAGGCTTTTTACATTTTATAGGCTTTCTAGCAATTCTTTCAACAAATTATCACTAAATTACAGCACTCCTTATTAGGGCTGGGCCAGTCTGGGCTGGGTTCTGGGCTTTCTATCACTTAATATGAGCCTGAATGGATCCAGGCTGGTCTGGCCCATGAACATCCCAGGTTAAAAGATAGTCTACAGTTAATTTATGCCTAGCATTCAGTACATCTGGGCCTTTAGCATCCAGTTGTTTCCCATCCTGTGAGAAATCCCTGGGCCCATGACAATCCCAGGCAAAAAGGCAGTTAATGTATGACAAGCATTCAGTACGTCTGGGGTCATATTTCGGCATCCAGCTCCCATCCGGTGAGAAATCTCTGCTGCACATAAGCAACATCACAAAGCATTCCACTAACAAGAAGTCATTGCCGAGAACCAGGGGTTGCTCTGTTAGCAACCACGTATCTCACCCAGCTGCCCAGGGTTCCATCCCCGAGTATGCTGTCATTTCCCACTTCTGTGGGCTTCTTTCCTGCTTGTGTGGGCTCTCTCCTTACATATGTGGGTGCTATAATGAGTCTTAGCTCCACTTGGCTGGGGTAGCTAAAAAGCAAACAAAAGTCATAGCCAACTGATAATATGTTTGGAAAAATTGAAACCACATGAACCACCAGTTTGACAATTGACCATCGGAAGAGATGATCTTTGTTCCTTCGCACTGAGAGGAAATACAACAAAGGAATTATCACAAGAAAAATGAAGCTGCTTCCCAACTTAAATCTTCAGTACATTATGACGATGGGAAATGTCGGTACTTACAAAGAAATTAGTGGAGCTGCAGGATTTCTCAAAATTCCACCAAGATGATGACAAGACTTTTAAAGTATTCCCACGATACAACCACAAAGTAAAACATATTATCATCGGAAAAGTACAACATATATACAAATCTAATACCTCACAACGTTGACCTGCTAATGTGGTACCTGATAATTAGAACCGTGTTTATAACTCTAAACCAGGTTGTAGCGAAGGAGAAGAGGACATCTCAATGCACGCAAAGGAGGAGAAGACATCTCCTAACGCATTGGAGATCTACATGTGCAATTATCGTATAATTGGCTCCACAAATTTGAAGCCAACTTACTGGGTCAATGGCGGAAGGTCCTTACAACCTGCTCGATCCGTCGGCGGCAAAGTGGACAGTGAGTCAAGTATGAGGAGCATGAAGTGCAGCTGCACATATGACCGCACCTGAAGTTATACATGTCATCAGTCACCAACCGATAAATTTTCTTACAATAGTCTTGTGCAAAACCAAATTCTTTGATTCATTATGGACAAAATACAAATGGGTGTATTGGACAAGTAAAAAGCGCGACATGATCATTTGATTCAAGGTAAAAATCATGGATATTTCTGTAGCCTACTTCATTTTTTAAATTTGATAAAAGGGACATGCTATTACAATTTAATACATCCAAAAGCAAGGCCCCATCCAAATGTGGGTTTGGAACTCACATTCTTCAGATAGACCTACACATAAAATCACTACATCTATTCATATGAAGGGTTAAATGACGGAATTTTCTGCATTCTATTCTGACAAGTTAATATTTTATTACAACCAAACACATGAAAAAGAAAGCTCTAACCTAATGTTGGCTAGATCTGTAATAGCATTCCCCTAGGATATCTTTCCATCTGTGGAGGCTTTTAAAGACATATTAAACTCCCAGTTCCTTCATGGTGTCTATTCTTCCCCCATTCCATGGCATTCTCCCTTGGTAAGATCGTGAGTAACCAGAGGGAGGTGGCCACTTCGTAATTGGGGGAATAAAGACGGTGTTTTTTGTGTTCTTTTCTTTTGTGGGGTTTGAGGTTTCAGAGTTTTCTACAGTCACCCTGGCTCTCCGAAGCTTCTTCATTTTTTTTTGGGTGCTTTTCAAGCTGTCAGCTTTCAGTTAAGGGATCATCTGTCTTTTATGTGTGGGGTATGAAAATGGGATTTGCGTATGTAAAATTTGTATTTGCGAATTATACACATGTGAAACAGATTATCATGTTCGTTTGGAAGCACCATTTTTATGAGTAAATGATGAATGGTTCAGACTTTGGATTATGTATTAAAAAAATTTCATTGTCACTATTTTTTTTTCTTTTTGATAACCATTGTCACAAAATTTTATGGATTAAGACATGAATTATAAAAAATTAGAATGGCTCAGATTAAATTTTTGGTGCCCATAAGCATTGAAGATATGAAAATGGCCTCATTTACACACAATTTTACACCTCATTTATGCATGTGATGCATGAATGAACTCAAACAAACGTGACCATGTGTAAATGTTATGCACATACATCATTTACATATGTAAATGAGTGCAAACAAACAACCACTAAGCTTGTATTAATGAACGGTACCATTAGAAAAAAATAATAGATCTCTAATAAGTTTATTATTATTATTATTATCATTATTATAATTATTATTATTGTGGGAATGGTAACATGACTTGAAGCAACAAGCTCATGGTTGCCGTTGAGAAACAGTTAGCAGCTAATTTGTAATTTTTTTAGTAATTATAGAAAACTATGGTGAGAAGGGGTTTTTCATAAGTCTGAAAATAGTGAATAATATAAATAGAAATGTTGGAGCTGGTCATAATTAAGGTTGGATGCTCAGTCCTCATGGTTCTCTCCAAATTCTTTCTTGAACCTAATGTTCTCTGGCTTCTTCCTTTAATTAATATTTTAGGCTTTTTACTTATTAGTTTCAACTGTTGAAACAGTTATAACCTTCCAATTGTGCCACAGGATCTTGTTAGGTTCCAATGATGACAATATGGAATGCAACAATGATATAGTGTTCCAGCCTGAACAAGTTCAGCACATGTTCTTCATGAAGGCCTTCATCTATCTTCCAAATACACCAAAGTCCAATTATCCTCCACAACTGACCAGTGCAATCTAGAAACCTTTCAAAAGGGTAGGATATATATCATTTTTCCATGGAGATGGTTAATGTAAAATTAAATTTGGGTTTTTTCATAAAAGGGGTCCTCCATTTTCAAACAACCTCAAGGCCCCTGAATTTTGAACTTTGTGTTTCAACTAAGGCCTCCCTTGACTAAAGTAAATGCTTCTATTTCAACCCTCGACAATGTTGGAAAGTTGGTATTTTTGACCATCTACTTTCCAGAATAACTAAAAAGGTAATTTACAAAGAGACCCCGGGGTAATTGTAATGTCTAACAGAACCTTGCGAGGTAACAATCATCTCCTGCATCAGTTATTGTGAACTGTTAAACATGAAGTTCCAGGCCCTTTTGTGAGCAATTCTCATAAGAAACCATTTTGTGGCAGCATAAAAATCAATCGGTACTGCAGCTTTAAAAATCGAAGGGACTAAGTACTATTTCAGTAAATGAAGTTGGCATACCTCTGAATTATAAAGTGAAATAGGGAATAAGTAGGGTGTGCTTACGGAACAAAAACAGCATTGTACTCCTGTTCAAGGCATATCACACAGAGATCGGGCATTAAATGATCCTTCACATCTGATCCATTGTCAGACTTCCCATTTGAACCTGCAGATTTATCATAAAGTGTTATATAAACTACTGCTCTTTCAAAAACTACTATATAAACTTCCATGAACGGATGATGCTATAAAAATTTAAGACATACCTTCATTCTCCTGCCCTCGTCTTTGTGCAGCTGCAGCAAGAACCCTGGATTCACAAAGACCATCTGTTAGAATTTAGGAAGAGCAATAGGGAAATACCTTCATCCTTACAGGCAAAAAAACATATCAGGGAGAAAAATCCAAGGGCCTCCTACAGACAAAAGTCCAAAACTCAAATTTCAAAATTAACAAACTCAAAGCAAACAAATTTAGAAAAGTTAATTCTGTGAAGCTGCATCTGGGTATACCATTTTCTTCAAGTGGTTGCCATTTTATTTAAATAAAAATTTTCTACAGTTTAGAGACACCATAGATCTTGATTTGTCAAGAAAAAAATTGTGCTTAACCTCAGTTTGCCATTCCATCTGAATGCACACAGAAAAGGTGACCAGCTTTTCTGCCAAGACATTTGACTGGGTTTACATAAAAGCACCTTTTGTTTGCATTCAAAGAACAGTCAAATGTTTCTGCACTGATTTTCTGATTGACAGATGGCATAAATGATACCTAACCCTTACCGATATAATAATAATAATAATAATAATGATAATAATAATAATAATAGAACCTTACCTTTTCTGTAAATCCCGGCGTCGTCTTCTTTCCAGTATATAATGGATGGCATGCTTAGCAATCAGATAAACACCAACAACTGTGAACCCCATGGAGGCATATTGATACCACCTAATTAAAATAAACAAATAAACACACAAAGAAATGTAATGATCTTATATATAAATAAAATAACCAAAGCAAGACGGCTTTCATCATAACTTTCGGCAAATGACCTTGACCATTTTCCAAGATATGCAATCAGCTGATCAATATTTTTGGGTGACACATAAAATGGTCCTTTGTGAGGTCTCTGCACACGAATTGTTCCAATGTCGTCCTTAACAGCCTAAGCACATAGATCAAGTAAAATATTAGAAAATGAAAAGGAATTTTCACTAGAAAAAAAAGAAGAAGAAGAAAAGAATAAATGACTAAAGTCCATTCTATGTTCAGAGTTATGAGTATCTTCAACTTCATGAACCAACAGATATATATAGAGAGAGAGAGAGGGAGAGGGGGAGGGAGAGGGAGAGGGAGAGGTGATGGGCATGTCAAAAAATCGGGAACCCTCTGAATCAAAGGCATGCGGATGTCCCATACGAGAAAATTTCCCTCATAACCATTACTTCCTAATCTTGGAAATCCAAGTGGAATATTTGATTAACAAGGAAAAAAGTGGAATATAATTATTAAAGAACTCAAAAAACCCATAGGCGGGGCAATAATATAAAACTATCAACTGTATTGACCAAAAAGCTATTTGAATCGGAACAATGCAGGAATACACCATATCATCGTAACACACCGCCAATAACCAATAAATACCAGCTATATACAAAACCTTTTTTCAAAGAAAAAAAAAGTAATTAATCTTATTGCACAAGAACAAAGTAAAAAATTTGGTACAATACACGTTGACCAATATTTTGAACCATGAGTATATGACCACTATGACCAATATAGTAGTCTTAACATCCATTTGAGAAGCATTGAGACACGCTTTGAACTTTGAAAGTGCTTTTTAAGGAAAACAAAGAGATTGAGAACCTAAAGTAACAGGAGTAGTTCTTTTATTTGTTTACAAGGGTAATTCTTACTTTTCATAAGATGACAATATCATCCATTCATTCCTTAAACTGCAGCAATTATAATATTATTAAAAAAAATCCTCAATTTTGTGTGTATTGGCCTTTTGAACTTCTGATTTCTGAAAGAAACAGCCTGTTATGACCAGTCTAGCATAAAATATTCATCCAGTTCCAGAAAGCATTGCATGTGTGATCTTTATTGCAAAAAAGCCCACATAATTCATGAGAAGTAAGGCAGAACTTTATTTGTAATGCAAAATGCTATATATATAAAAATTACCTCGCCAACAACAGTCAATGAGGTACCAGTTGGAAGAACTCTTTCAATTCGCTTCACTCCTAGCATCTGTCAAATATGATTGCCGTTAAAAAAAAAAAAAAGAAAAAAGAAAAAAAAAAGAGCATAAGCATCACATACTGTGGCAATATATTGGATACAGACCTTCAAACCTTGGAGATAATCCAGTGTTCCACGTACAAGAGACCGCCCTGATTCCTCAAAGACTTCACTTGCAACAGTTAAAACCAAGCCTGTAGCACCTCGGGCTCCCACAACATATACACGTCCAGTCCCATCATCCTTACATTGAGTCGCTTATTAGAAATACGAATAGGGGAAGGTTTTTAATAGAACGAAGACATCACAAGACTGGCAATGCAAAAGCAATAAACCAAAAAAATCCATACTATGTATGGTAGCTAACATGAGGACCAACAAATATTCTAAAAGTCAGACACTGGCTTAAGTACGTAACTGGATTGGACCAATAAAAAATCTCCCAAGATGTTTAGAATAAATGATAAAATTATATAAAATCAGTGCACACCCAGGTGTCTACAAAACTACAATGCAGCCGACGAGATTCATTAAACTTTATAACTGCAGGCATGCATCCGCTTGGACACCATTGAGTACATACATCAATGAACAGATAAGTCAATATCAATAGCACACTACATATGCTATTTACAGGTGAGAGCATGGCTAGCTGGGGTTTCTATTATGTTATAAAGCAAGTGTTGTTGCACTTGTCACCCATAATTCAATTAAGAAAAATAAAATTATTCATGAAATAAGTCAGTTGACTCAATCAAGTCATTGACAGGGTTATATGTCCGCACACATTTTTTTTTTAAAAGAAAAGAAAAGAAAAACCTACGTTACTTCGGGATTAAAACAGTTTCTTAAAAAAAAAAAAAAGTTGTTTCCGCATTAAGACAGTTTCTGAAACTGTGAAAGAAACAACATCACAATGTTCGCTGATAAATTCATCTTTACTTACCAGATACCAGGGGACCTCTTTACTCATAGAAAGCATCAAAGCAGAGTCTTGTATCCATGATCCAGTATCATTATGCTTCAGAAAATGTTGTTCTGCCTGGAAAGAAAGGGATTTTAGTAGTTATAACATTCACGCGCCATTTTATTGAAATCGGGCATTCGGTATTCTAGCAGAAAATGTAGACTTTGCTGATGCATCCAAATTCCAATTCCATACTACTGCTATGGTTTGGCAATGTAGAAGGTAGATCTGCTGAACCCACAATGAAAGAAATCTAAAACATCTCCTAGATTGGAAGATCCTAGCTCTTCAATGAGGGGTCTAAAAAAGTAGACAGTTAAGAAAATGTGGCAATGACATAAAAAATAGCCAAAAATGGATGACCAGGATTTTCCACCCTGGAAAATGTTGGGGTGTCCTTCATTCATGGCGAGTCCCACATGGCACATATTGAAGGTCCACATGATCGAACAGGTCTAGCTTACCAAAAAAGGGCCCAGATCTGCAGCAGTTAGAGTATCACCACTCGGCAAACTAAGAATATGATGTGAATGGAAATGATCTATTTACCGTTTCCTCCACTATAACGCCTCTCAAACCACTATGTTCACAAGTAATTGGTGTCTCAGAGCCAACTCGTCCAGATATTGTAACAACGACCGGCAATACTTTGCATGCAGTATCCAATAGCTGTGCTGCAGGAAACAGAATGGAAAAGAGCAACATTTACTAAGTCTATAAGTAACCTAATTTCAAGGTCACTGCTCACAAATATGACTTGGATTTTCACCTCCACTATAACAACAATCTCCACTCTTAGGTTTGTTTTCATATTAACATGAGAGAGAGAGAGAGAGAGAGAGAGAGAGAGAGAGAGAGAGAGAGAGAGAGAGAGAGAGAGAGAGAGAGAGAGAGAGAGAGAGAGAGAGAGAGAGAGAGAGAGTCAATGATTATAACCAGGACTGGTACTCAAATCTGTTTTAGTGACTCTGCAGTCTACGCAGTGGGTAGACCTGCATAATGACATGGCAATAATTTATCATTATTACTGTATTTAAAATAAAGGATAAATTAAAGTTGGGCTTCATTCACATGAGAGAAGCTCTGAGTTTTCCATATGAGAACCCTTTTTATGGGGCCCACCTGCGTGGATGTCAATCAAGCTAAGTAGTATGGAAAGGTCAATACATGGATTTTGAATTTTGAGGTCTCACAAATCAACAGTTAAAAATCACGGAAAAAATGGGCGTTCCAATCCAAAAGTAACATTTTGATGAGTGTCAAATCAGCGTGAATGCCAATTCATAGGGGCACAGTGAGTGAGAGGGTGGTAGATTATTCATAGGTCAGTCCATGTGGGCCCTATAAAAGAGGTTCAAGCAGAATTTATGTGAAAACAGTTCTCATAATAAAATTCTTTAATTCAGGTTTTCAATGTTTGACATATACTGATGTACATCATCATGTAGCTGCAGCTATACTTCTATTCTCAAGGATAGCCTGATCCAAATCTTTTCAAGGACATCATTTTAATAAAATAAATCAACCAAAACATGGACCAACTGGCCACCCAGTTCCGACTAAATAGGCCTGGCCGACTGGTCCAGATTTTCAAGACATTTTAAAAACTTAAAAAAAAAATTAATGAAAGAAAATGGAAGATAAAAAAGATGGTTCCTGTTAAGCATGACTGTTTTCACTGAGTTATCAACAATTCATTGACTCAACAACACAACACGCAAATGAGAACCAAACTATGAATTGTCTGCATCATAAGAATTACTCATCAGAGAAGATAAACCCTTCAAATGAAAAAATCGGCGGCAACACTCTGTCCATAATATGACCTCAAACTTCATTAAAAAAATGCCTAAGTTATGATTTTATGCCCCCTACGAAATTGTGTAGGATCGCATTAACAAAAGACTGCATTTAAAAAAAAGTGCCCAAATATCAACTTTTGGTGCACCCATGGGCAATTGACATATACAAGACTGCATTATCCATATAGAAATTCTATATAGAAAAACTTGATGCATCCGTGGACAATCCACTTAAATGGTCATTTTTCTATTTACCAACCAATGTCTGAGGAAAACTAAGTAGGATTTGGTGGCTGGATTATTCAATTAGCTTCATAATGATCCTTGTTATGGCTTGTCTTCTTGTCGGTTCTAGGGCAATGTTAAGTTTTAGAGGCAATTTAATCATTTTGTCTCTTACAATGTTTCAAGGGCCAAGATTAAAAGATATAAAGTTGGTTTAGATGATTGAGATTGTTGTTTTTAATGCAAGAATTGATAAGAAATTAAAGGACTGAAAACCCATAACTAGCATTGCGTACTCTCTCTCTCTCTCTCTCTCTCTCTCTCTCTCTCTCTCTCTCTCTCTCTCTCTCTCTCTCGTTTACTGTTGTTTTGTAGACAAAACACAAAGGATGTGGATGTGTCCATTGTGGGCATGTGATGCAACCTCAGTTTCACGTTTTTTTTTTTTTTTTTTTACATTCTTTTGACTTATTGTCTCTAATATACCAACAGTTGTGGTTCCGTCGAGAGATACAATGTAGTGAAAACCCTAGATCCCCGCTTGTTATTTGGATCAAGCCAGAGATTTTCAGCTGCACTAGGAGCTACTGGAACAAAAGATCTTGCCATTGGAGTGTCAACTGAAATTCCCCTCACCGCATTGAAGATGTTGCGGAGTGGTAGGCCAAGGTACCAACAAGTTGCCCAATGCGACAGTGACATCAGTATACAAAAAAATAGAATGGAAAATTTGGAGAAATAGGTACGAAATATAACCCATAGAAAGATTAGTGCATCTCACAACGTGAATGGAATGCTTTAGTGTTTTCAGAGGAGCTTCCTCAAAGAGGAAGTCCTTTCAGGAAGTTGTTTGCATGAGTTCCATTAGTAGTGAAGTTGCTTTTAGCCTAAGAAGACCCGATTTTCAATGAGTACCCTTGCAATGACAGTAGTG
Organism: Persea americana; assembly: GCA_029852735.1. Classification (NCBI taxonomy): domain Eukaryota; kingdom Viridiplantae; phylum Streptophyta; class Magnoliopsida; order Laurales; family Lauraceae; genus Persea; species Persea americana. Next base: position 39,883,006 of record CM056817.1, read on the forward strand.
GCAAGATCGTTTGGAATGATCTGGAGAAGTGGTGATCATGTTCATCTTACAAGAAGAGGATGGAAATAGAAGTTATGATGAAAGATATAGAGAAGAATTTGATACAAACGAAATTTGATTCTACTTCGGCTAATGAAATTGAAACAAGAGGAAGTGAGGAACAGGGGAATCAAATTATCCTGAATTCCAAAAGGGCGTTTCCTGAGGCTAATACAGTCACTAGAATTTCGACAATATATATTAAGATAGTTTGCATGTTCAACAATCTGTCACATACATGACACGAAGATGAATCATAAACCACGTGTGACACAGATGTTTAAGTTTGACGGATCCCTGATGAACAATAGTGTCAGCTAAAATAGCATGGCTTAGAGAGCTTTGATAATTTACCAGTACAAGATTAAAAATGCACAATCAGATGGGAAGCAAACGAAAAAAAGAAAAGAAAAGGGTATCTTTCAGTTTTCCAAGCAATGACCACGCATTCCAAACAGTCCATAACTGCTTAAATGCAACCATTCCTAGTAAAGATATAGCTGCATATAATTCCATATAGTTCACAATAGATTTACACCAAACGACACTGAAAGATGAAAGTTCACTCTCACAAGTACTGTATACAAGTTGATAATATGAAACAGCTACTTCTATCACATTCAAGTCCCAGAATCATTAAAATAATAAATCAGTATTGCACTGAAAGCTCCAGTCTCAGACACAAAATACTATTAGTTCAATCCAAAGGCAAGAAATCAGCATATGCAAAAGTCAAAAAGTTCGAAAAAAAAAAACCACTTACCCAACTCTTTCAACTGGTTAACCCGCGTAACTGATCTTAAAGCTTCTGCATCCCTGCACCAAGAATATATACATAATCAAAGAGATAAAGAACAATTTCAAGGAACGTGATTGAATGCAGATAGAATTTGGTTTCAAAATTAAAATAAAATAAGAACAGCGATTGGACAAACTCCAAATTGCCACAACCTTCCACTGCTCCTCCCCAAAAGATAAAGAGCAGCTGCACTCAAGCAGCAGCTCAAACCCCCCCAAGGAATCATCATCAAAAGCTCAAGAACAGGCAGTCCAACAGTCTACGAGACAAACTTCAGCCTTCATACCAAAAACCAGCAGCATTTAAAAAAGGTGTCGATGGAAACAATATCCATTCACATAGAACAAAATCAGGCAGATGTTATCTGTTTTCTAATTAACAGGGGTTGAAAACAGAGGAAATACAATCTGGGTGTTTGAGATACCGCAAGCAATTGATGTAAAATTGGTGAAACTGCACGAAAATCGATTGGCAAAGCTAAAATATGGAGAAAGAAAAATCAGGGTTGGTAAGAATTAGCAATAAACTGACAGCGTAAAAGCCCAAAACACATGGAAACTGATTGAAAACTGAGAAAATATAATCTGGGTTCTTCAAATTCAACAAGAAAATGAAGCTAACAAAGCTTCTTCATTTTTTTTTATGATTGAAAACGGGAGAATGAGAAAAGAAAAAAGAGGCTTATGGAGTACAGAAAGGAGGAATATGGGGTGAAGTACTTAGATGGGTTTTTTTTATCAAAGACAGATATATAAGAGAGATTCTAAGATTTCTGCACAAGAGATTGAAATCTTATTGAATTCAAACGGCTTCAAGGTTCAAACAAAGCGAGAGAGGGGGTCGAGAGTCCGGTGCTTTTTGGGATGGTAGAGAGATAAGAGAATTGGGAAGAGCCTAAGGTGAAAAGATTGCACAGATTAAAAGCTATCCCGAAGGTTGATTTATGTGGGGCCCACCTGCATGGTGGGTTCTCTGTCGTTGATTGCATATGGTTCAAATCTCAGCCTAGGTTTTGTTAAAAATGGGGAATCTAGGAAACCTTGTATACATCTTTTTGTAGTCCTTTGTTTATATTACGAGTAGTTAATGTTAGGGAAATGCTCACCTGAAAGATATTTTCATCAAGTTGGTGAGATATGGGTTTAAGTTAATGCTTAGTTTCCGACAAAAGTGGAGAAATCTGGAGTCCACAAAATTGGTGGAATAGTTTGGACGGCTGTGATCATCTGAATCTATGTTTTAAAACTCATAACAGCCGTCGGATTGGGTTCAGTGAGTCGCTTATATGATATATCTAAAAATTATGAAAATTAATTTAACAACTCATTAGAGAATTTGGCTTAAAATAGACAAAAACGAAGAAAAAGAATTCATCTACCCAACCCCACTTGGCATAGGACTTTGATGATGAAAGATTATCAATTGCTGTATGTTGGGCTTGCAGGAAGGTTTGATTTGGTATGGAGTGGAAACTTAAAATTTAATCTAACTTCCAATTGCTCTACTATGTAACTACTCACTACAGATTTATGATTTGTGACACCGAGTAATAAATACAGGTTGAATTGGGTTTGATAGAGAAAGTTTATTTTAAAATATTTTTTATTCTGGGTCTCAAAGCCAATGAATCACTCATGACTCCATCTCTTTGAAATGCCCTCTATATTGATTGCAATTTTCAAATATGCAATGTGATATACATGGAACATGGTGAGTTGAAGTTGATTTTGACAGTTAATTAAGAAAGTAGAGTTTAGTTTTATTTAATTTTCTTTTGAAAGCATGCTATCAATATTTTACAGAACAAGTACTTTTTTTTTTATTTAGTTTTACATTGGATTTAAGTTTTCTTTTTGCTTATTTTTTACTTGGCGATATAATTGATTGTTAGATGGTCCAAGCCCTTCTTTTAACTAGGACATACTAGACATACTGTGAATGATCATATTTGAATGTATATATATATGATTGATTTTTCTGATTTTTTTGTAATACTATATTGTCTTCATGGTCAATTATTTTTCTTTATATGTTTTTTTTTTCTCTCAATTAGGCCACAGTAGCATCTCATCTCTTCTTTCTTCTTGATGGCCTACTCTCAGATGAATTAAATCCATCAAATGTCTCTTATGTGCAGTTGTTTTAATCTTTTAATACTAAGATCTTAGTTGTCCTGCTAAATTTGAATTAGCCCTTGAAAAACAGTTTTAAAAAATATGCACTCTATCCACTGCAACACATTGAATTTTTGCATAAAAGTTTTATTTGACAACATTAAAGTAGTTATAGTTGGGAGCAGATAGCCTTGGACATATGCATGGAACATGAAAGTTCAATGTTAGGACTACTAAAAGGAAAAAAAAAAAAAAAACACCACTTAGTCGCATGATTCTTGTATGAGACCTGATTAATATATACTTAGGGATGTATCTATCTAACAATGTATATGTACAATGTAGAAAAATCTCAATGATTAAGAATACTAATAGAAGAAGCCTATGACTTGGTTTTACTCTAAGTGCTTATGACTCAGCGGAGTAATTGTCTTCAAATCTTCTTGTTTATTTTTTTATATTTTATTTGTCTGCTCCCTTTTGTATGTTTTAGTGATGTGTTTTACAAGCATTCATTCAAATGATGACCCAACATAAAACTTCAAACAAAATTTGTATAAAAGATCATTCTCAGACATTACACAAATTGCAAACAGTCTTCAAGTTTTAGGCATATGTTAGTATGATATGTATCTATTTTTAATTTTATTACAGATATATCTTTGTTTTTACTCATATATTTTGAGAATATAAGAGTTGCAAACTTTTTTTTTTTTTTTTTTGTTTTTACTTTTTTATGACTATTCTTAAATACATATAGAATACTTTAACTTTGGCAACTTTTACATTAAGTTTTTATTACTTTCTTATTTCACATTACAAACTTTAGACATTTTCATCCATCTAAGCTAAAATGATTGAAATAATAAAAATCTTGTTTTCCTTTCCAATGGGGTTGTTTTAATTATTTGAGAAGCCATGCTTTGCATGTGATTGGGGTAGTGTTATCCACACGACCATTCATTGGCACAGGCTGGCAACACTCAAAAATAAATAGGCACCTAAAATCTGTACTTGATGCACTGTTGTGGGCCCACTAAGTTTAGGATAAGATGATACATTGCAGGCCCACTTGGTTCATACACTTCACAGGTTTGTCAATTTGGCGTGTCAGAAACATTCTCCCATGGACGTATCTATTCTATTCCTACATTTTCAATGTAAAAGATGAGGCGTGCTGTAAGTTGGGTACGTCTCTCCTACAGGTGGAAATCCTTTTTTCATGGGTTCTCAATTTTCATATTTAGTGTGACTGTTTTTTGGGAAAATTTAATAAATTAAGGGCATGTTTGTGTAACACTTTTCTGTGGAAAAATGGATGGTTTTCCACAAAAAGTCTATTTTTCAGGCGTTTGGTGCTGAACAATTCCACGAAAACGCTTTCTTGCCTCGTTAGCATTTTCTTTGATAATGGTGGAAATGGATTTTCTTTGGGGGGTGGGGGTGGATTTCCTCGGAAAACTTTTACCACTTTTCCTCACTCTTGTCAATTTTAACCCAAAAGCTTGGAACTCTTTCATTTTTTATTTCTTTAAATAAATTATTATTTGATGTTGAATAAATAATATACATGTTATGTTATTTTTCTTGAAAACATTATTTCACCGAATAAGAAAAGTTTATTTTCTATAAGAAATCCACAGCCACACCAAACTACATTAGCACCAATTCAACGAGGAAAAAAAATTGCACCAAATATGAATTTCTAAATTCTACGGAAATCCTTTTTCAAGGTTTTCATTTCTATGGAATTTGCTGACGCGACAATTTCCCCTTCCCGCGAAAAGGGTGTGTACACAAACGTACTCTAATGGTTGCCTGATTCTATGGAAAACTATTTTCAATGGAGGCAGCCGGTCAAAAAGGGTTTTTCATAGAATATAGAGAATTTTTCAGCAAAAATGGTTTTCCACAGCGCCCTACATGCGTACCCTAAACCTAACAATAATCATAATTTTCGACCTACAGGGGAGGATCCGGCCTCACACTTTGAGGTGGGTCACAGGCAAGCATTCAGTTGAAAGATTATGCAGCTATGAAGATATGAACAGACTCTACATGCCCGAGTGTCACGCATGAGGGATCCTTAAAACATGCTAGTTCAATGACATTCTGGAGTTGCTCAATTTAATTGCAAGTAGGAGCCACAACCGATCAATGTATCCTTTGCCCTTTTGCAAAGGGAGGCACCTCCAAATCCCTAGTAACAATCCATTTAAACATATTAAAGAAAGAAATTACTAGACAGTAATAAATTAAAAATGAGATGATTGGGAGTTTAAAAGAGAAGGGGTAAAAACTCCCTGGAGTGAAGGGAATATTGTTGGATGTCATGATTTGAAAGAAATTTGGAAAACTTAAGACTCATTTTGGAAACTAACTTGTTTTTGTCCTATTTTGAAGACTCCCAAGATCTTAAGACCATTTTTTAAAACTTTCCTTAATTTAAAGGCATGTTTGACGCATCGGATATGTTTGAAATAGAGTTGATTCGGTTAAGATTAATGATTTGAAATAAAACTATGTCAATTAAATCTTTTATATTTAATATATGATTCGATTAGAAGAAAAAAAATGAACTTGCTACATAGTAATAAGTAGCATTGGCAAACTTTTGTCTTATTTTAAAAATTATATCGGAAAATTTGCCCACAAAATAAAAAAAAATGATCTCATTGCTTTAAACATGGATTGGTTATTCAATGACCTTCACATAAACTTTCCTAAATTTAAAGCACTCAAATCTCAGTTTTAAGTTAAATAGATTTTATTTTAGAACGGCCAAAGTGTATCTTACTAAAGGCCATTAAAAGGTGATCTCTAATCCACATTTATATCCAACTACCCAAAGAAGCCAACAGAATAAACGACCTACCCCTCCCCTCCCTCTCATAGAAACCCTTCTTGACTACTCTTTTCTCACCCTCGGTCCAAGGAAAGGGTTTTACAGGGTTTCATATATTAGTATGTGCCTTCCACTTATTAGCTTAGACTTTTGAGTTGGTACATGATATTTGTTAACCCGAGTACATACAGAAGTAATTCGGTATTTGTAAAACAGGTTTGCACTATAGAGAAATAGAACAATAGCAATACAAAATTATAGAATATAATCTTGAAATGTAAATCCACTTACTGTTTGAAAGTAGAAAACAGTACTCTGTTGTTGAAGTTATGAAACTCAGAAATTCACAGAAGAAAGTTGATCAATGCTAGTGTTTAGTACTAACTTTGACTGATGACCCAAATGGAATGCACCAACAGTGAATTCAATGAACAAAAAATATGGACGAGATGGGTTTATATAGCCTGCTTTAGGTCTCCATGGGGTTGGGTTTGCATCTGTTTAGAATGGTGACTGAATGGGTAGTGAGCCGAGCCAAGCCTTACTCGCGCATGAAGCCCAAGCACAAGCCCCGGCCCGGTGTGGGGTGCGCACGTATGGTGGTAACCCCACCTTGGTCTAGGTCCTCCCTCTTCCACAAAAGTGATATGCCCCTTGAGGCTCATCCTCTACTACCAACGTAAGCATATTTATATCCAAAGAATGTTTTGCTTCAAAGCAATGTGGGATGCAAGTTCACCACTCTTTTTTATTTCCATGTTTAACATGTTCAAGTAGTGGTGTTAGGAGGCAATTCTCATTCACTCCTTAATAGATTAGAGCAACTCAATACATGTTCTTAATCTACTTATAGAGTAAATTACATTCCCATGTAGTCCCATCTAAAAGGATAAGTGGGTCCCACTTTTATTTTGGCTCAAAGTTAACCAAAATCATGGTGCTCTTAACCATTTTTCCAACAATATCTATTCACCAAAACCACAATATCAATTTTCAAAAAACCTACCTTCACCTTCAACACAACAACCCAAAAGCTGGTTTTTCAATCCCGCATTATTTTGGGAATGTTTCATTCTCAATTTGAGAATGGATGAAGAAAAACTTGTCTGACAAATATTTCTCACAAAAAATAGAGGGAGAGATTTTATAAAATGTACATAAACTTCTTCATCCCTTTTCAGAATGAAACGTTCTCAGAAGGGTGCCAAACCGGACCTTACTGTAAATTCTTCCTAGTTTGGAGTAGTTAATTCTAACCATGTTATCTTAAAAAACCAGTTTGTCAATTCAAACACTCAAGCTATAAAACTAATCACATCAGGAAAAAGATTAATGTACAGCTTCTGAAATTCTAGGTTCCATGCTCATGTACTTTATTATAAATATATAGAAAGAATTATTTGAATACATAGACCAGAAACTAAAAAATAAAATAAAATAGCACAGTTTGTCAGTAGATCTTGAGTTTGTGAAGGAATGGCATCCTGTCTGACAATGGTGGGTCAGAATATTTTCCACTAAGAATTTGTGAAGACACATAAAGATTTGCAGCCTCTGTATAATGAATTCCATCCCAGTTTATATATTCTGTAGTATCATTGCATCCCATTGCGGTCACCATGCTCCCATTCAAATTTTTAGTTTGCCCACAAGAGATGCGACTATCGTAGTTCAGCGGTGGGCCGCCATATCCACAGCAAGCTGTGATTGGATGTTCAAATCCTGAAAATCACAATTCAAGAAAAGACTATAACTTCAGTTTTTGAAAAAAAAGAAAAGAAAAAGGATTCCTTTTGTATTTGATCCCAGCTGGGAACTTTGAATAAGGGGCTTCATGATAAACACCACATTTTCATTGACTTACCATATTGAGAAAAGTTTGAAATGAGATTGAGTTTTATTGGAAAGACGTCGACGTGAGTGACATTTGCATCTTTGAAATCTCCCTGGAATTTTCTACAGAGAGCATGAAGCTGCAAATTGAAAAGCTGGGCAGCGCGATTGTGAGAGCTCACACATCCAAGGTCATCAAGCTTCGCGGGATCGTTTCCGAATGCTGCAATAACTCGAGGCAAGCACCCTAGAGGACCTGTGTTATGAATCCAGAAGTTCCTTGCACCCTGGTCATATAATTCCTGGGAAAGAAGGAGGGTGGGAATTTTATCTCACAAACATTACAGCAAGACAGTTCTTCGGTGAAGCATGCATTAACTAAAGTATTGGATTTATATCTTGTATTCTAGGTTTACCGGAGTAGTCAAATGGGTAGCCGGTGACCGGTTCAGGGTCAAGGGTATTTTGGTCAATGTACGGGGGCTTTCTTTAGAGACTAAGAAAGCAGAGATTATATATATATATAAATATATATATATGATATAATATGTAGTTCTATACTTTGAAGAGAGTAAAGATGTGAGTCATTGCTTTCTTATCGTAGACGTAGAAGGTTTTGCCGAACCACGTGAAATCCTTGTCTCTCTTGTGTGATATGATTGTTCGATAATAGGTTTCACGCTTCCGCACGCACGTGCATAATATTAAGTGATTGATAACTATCAATTTCATAATATTTGCTTGTTGAGTATAGATTCCCTCAGTCCTCCCCACCAACGTTATAAAAAAAGTTGCGACTTTCAATAAAAATGCTTCACATTGGTCAAATGTGTTTTTTTCTATTTTCGGAAGGAAGAATTTATAAAAATTTATAAAGCTTTTGGATGATCATTTTAAAAAACGTACATGAAGATTTGAATATTTCAAAAAGGTATACAAGTTTTCCACAATTTTTTCAATTGTGGTTTTTTTTTTTTTTTTTGGAAATTTCCCATATAATTAGAATTGACACTCTAATGTACCAAAAATTCCTGTTATTGGTGGGAGAGTTACAATCAATATTCAAAAGAAAAAAAATACTATACATTCTTTGTAATTCTCACTTTATCATTTTAGCTTCTGTTGTCTTTGGTGAATAAGATTGAAATACTTTTTTTTTTTTTTTCAATCATTCTAATTAGTTAAGACTTCTTTTCAGAAGTGCCAAACTCATGATTCAAGGGGAAAATCAGCTGACCTTAATTCTCTGTTCGAATTCCGACAGAATGGTGGGAATAGAAGCAACTACTTGATCTTCTGATTTGGAATAGAATGCACCGGCGAGATCATTCTGGCCTATATCAAACATGTAAAGCCCTCGTCTGAAATAATCTTCTGCAGGAAGGAATTTATCCACTTTCCTACCTAGAAGAATAAGAGAAGATGTAAAAAATTTCTGTCCTTGTTGTCAGGAATTTATGATGTGTATTCATGAGTAGGAATAGGAAAAGATTAGGCTGCTAATTTCTTTTTGGTGTGATCAAATTATAATTGACTGAATCTTCCCAAAGTCAGCTGAAAAACATGTTGCAAGATATATTCAAATGCAATTGCTTTATAATAAAATGACAGTCCACCTTAATACAGTTTTTGGGAGTGTGAAGTGAGGGAATGTTAATGGATTCTAATCATCATAGAAGAGCCTATTCTTTTTTACAGAAGAAACTAAGGGCCTGTTTGTTTGCTATACAAGATACGGGAATTCAATCTTTTTCGCCAAAACTGAAATACCAGTGTCACTGATCACTGGAACCAAATTTTATACATCCGATGTAGAACCTTTTCTCTTTGTAGATTTTAATTATATTGCTGACCAAACTTCAAAAAATAAAGGTTTAACAAAAAGAATTAAAAGGGATTTAAGAATTGCAGTAAATCAATAATAGACGTTCATTATTAGGGAACCTAGATCTAAGCAAAGTAATAAACATGAGGTACAATCAACACGAGTACCAAAAAAATGATTACTTAAAAAAAAAAAAACACACACACACACACTCTAATAAGCCGCCTTAATGTTCAAATAAAAAAAGCCTCAAGTGCTGATGATGTAAGATGCATTAATTCTCACTTGGTTGTCTAGGGACCCATCCACATTTGCTCACTTGAAAGCTCTTCACCTCATCCGAGAGCTCTCGTAACTCATCCGAGGTTTACTCCATCACCCGAGGTTTCATTGACAAATCAAAGGTAGATATCCAAAAAAGACCATAAATAGCATCTCCTTTAATAAAAATTTGATTAAAGGAAGATGCGAAATGAATACTCAACTATCAACCTCGTAATTCAACACCTAGGATACTCAACCTTCATCCTTCACCTCTCTAATAATCCCTATTTTACCATGAGTTCCTATGTACTCAATTCCCATGTATTTTATGCAAAGGAAAGGCCTAAAACGTTTGCCCTAGTATTTGGAAAAATCCAGTTAGTTAAGTTAAACCCAGTTGGTTAAGTTAAACATGATAGATTTATTCATATGGGGCAATGTTTTAATGTTAAAAATCACTTGAGCTTGATTGAGTACTTGCACAGATTGCACAGATCAAAAAGTCAAATAAAATTTCATTGAATGTGACCAGCTTGGGCCTTAATGTCAAATGTTGACATGCAAGTGAGATATATGTTCACTGATGTGTGCACGAAAGGATTGCTGAGTTCTCTTTTGTCATTGACATTTAGAATACATAGGAATTGAATAGGGTGGTTAAAAATAAAAATTAAAGGTGAATTTTCAAATATAAGCATCAAATAACATTTTTCCTGCCATGAGTAGTAGTTAAAAATGAAGATCAAAGGACAATTTTAAAAAATAAGTATCAACTAACTTTTCTTTTTAAGGAGATAGAATCAAAAGAAGACAGAAAAAAGAAAAGTTCTTTGATGCACATTTTTTAAAATTCACCATCCATCTTCATTTTTAACAACTAATGGTATGAATTCAATGAATTCAATTCCCATATATTTTAATGCAAACAAACATGCCTGGACATATATAGAATCAAAAGAAGAAGCTGTTTGATCCTTATTATTGGAAATTCACCTTTGATCTTTAATTTTAACCACCCTATATATTTTAATACAAACAAACATGGCCATATTGTTTATACAATCGAAGCATGCTTCAATCTTTTTAATGCACACTTTTTTCCCTTCTTGGTGACATGACCAGGCAAATGTTTCGGTCATTCAGGTTTGCAGGTGTTCTGTTCTGATATCTCACAAGCGATGGAAAAAAAATCTGAAAAGGAGAGCAGCAAGTAGTCCTCCATTTTTACATTTCCAACATGATCAATTGTAGTGATTCAATTACATTCATAATCCTTTATGTTTGTATGCTGAATTTGAGAAGTAGTGTTTCCAAATTCTGGATTAGTGCTCTATAATCTGGTACGAAATAAAGTAACATTTCATTGGATAAAAAAAGCCTAAATTGTGGGTTATCATCTTGATCTTTCTAATATATTACACTTAAGAACTTAGATACCTAGCAATTCAAGAACCCGAGCTTTGAATCGAAAAAACTGTGCAACTTGAGTCCCCAAGGAAAATGGGCTGGTAGATGATGCCGTCGCCGGAAGTATAGTAGATCCGGCCGCCGCAAAATTACTCCCTTTTTTGAAGTTTGGAGCACCCACTGAGTCCAAATATGCATTCAGAAATGGAAGGTCCATTCCATTCACTGCAACAAACAGTAGAAAATAGCTTGTAGAATTTACAACTGCTAAATTTGTGAAAGCAAGTACAAGGGAAAAAAATGTAAACTGGTGAACATCCAAAGCCTAAAAAAAATTAAGTACAAAGGTGCTCTCATGCACTTTCATTGGTTCACATAATGTGGTGGGGCCCATATATCTGAGCCAATTAAAAGATTTAGAAACTCAAAGAACAAATTAAAAGATCCTCATCTAGTAGCAGACTAGCAGTCCTCATTTTTAAGTAAAAATGAATGGAAGATTGGTTCCCGAACTGATCAACTATGATTTTCATATCGACATGCTTAAAATCACATTGCTAAATGAATATTTCAAGGGGATTAGGGAGAATGATATGGATATTTAAAATCAAGGGTGCTTTGCACTTTGCAGTACTAAACCTCAAAATTGAAGCATGGTAGAAATATTACTGAGAAAATCGATGATCAAACGGCCATCGCAAAATCGACCCGATGGCTTTTGGAAGTATGTCGCCCCATTAGGCAGATCAAGATGTAGGCCTTTGCCTGCAACGAGCTCGCCTGTATCTGAATTCGAGTCGCCGAAGTTGAATACTGCAGGATAATTGAAATCTACGGCGCTGATGAGATGTGAAAATTGGAGAGTCGTTGAGACAAATGCAAAGAAGAAGAAGGCCCTCACAGTCACAGCCATTGCTTTGTGATAGTTCTGCTTTTGGCAACAGAAGTATTGGGAAATTTTAAAAGCTAGTTTGGTGGGAACAGGTTTTTGTTTCAAGCTACAGTAACAGTGTTGTATTTTTCATGACCAATATACCCCCTTGTTCTTAATAGGATGACCACACTCATGAATGCTCATGGGCCATCCTATGGCCCATGTAGGCAGTTTTTAGGCCCATGGCTCGGTCGGAGACATACTTTTTGGTGAATGCAGATCCCCTGCTGCATTGCTATGTGCTTCATGCTTTCCCTCGGATGCCGATTGATAATCCAGATTGTTCAAGATGAATCCCATCCCCTCTAATGACATATCATCGGTACGAGTTCATTTTGTCGTTTAGATTGAACACACGACTGATAAAGCGAATAGCACAATCTTATGTATTATTAATCAAATACCTTAATCCCATTATCACTCATGTGCTCAATCAAACTGTGGGATGAAGTCCAATTTTTAGTGAAACTTGAGGATATGTTATTGGATGAGATGAGATTCATCTTGAATTGTTCGGATTATCATCATGTGGGCTCTACGATAGAGTTCCAGGCTCTTGCAGAAAAGCGTGTAAGAGATGCAATAGGGATCCAGACTCCTTCATGGGTTGATAGTTAATTAGCCCAGGCCTGGGCTTGTATCATGTATGCTTATGGGCTCAACCAACATAGTGAAGGGAGTCAGGGAGACAATATTTATATTGTATACTGGCTGGGCTGGGCTTGGCCTAACTTCAGTTTTTGGCAGTGCCTAAAACAATAACCATCCTTTTGGGTGTTCCAGATGAAGGGATAGGATTTGTCCAACTGAAGTAAGTTGCTGATGTGGTCCATCCACATTAAGCTCCACAAGATAAGACATTTCATGGGACCCTGGATTCATTTTTGGGTGACCTTGGTGACCATGTTATAGTCCTCATTTTATGCCTTTGATTCAATTGGGCGTTTGGCTATTTTTGAGCATGTGGAAGGGTAAAGAGAAGTAGAGGAATGGGATGCAATCACAGCCTTTACTTAAAAGCGAAGGATGATATGATGGTGATATCCTATCCGTCCATTCTCGCAATGCACGACACAGAGACATCCTACCAGCACTTGTCCACTTCCTTTGATGATGGGATATGGTGGGGCCCACACCAGGGGATGGTAATGGCTCTTTGCATGAACGCATTCCTTTCCCATGGGCTTTGACAACTGTCTAGTGTCCCAGAGAATGTTTTAGGATTCCTTACAACAACCTCTTCATAATCTCTCTCTCTCTCTCTCTCTCTCTCTCTCTCTCTCTCTCTCTCTCTCAATCATGGACGATATGAAGGAGACTGAGGTTATCCATTCATGATCTGCATCCAGATCTCTCAGCACCAGCCTCATGTACACATTTGAACAGATAGCCATCTCATATATTTCTGTGACTTTGTTCCTTCTTGTGTAGCTTCTGCCAATACATGGTGGGTTTGTATTGGACCTATACATAGTCGTGGGGGCGGGGGGGGGCGGCCTAATAACAAGGGGAAAAGATAACTGCGCCATACCTTAGTGGTAAGGAGTCCTAGTTCTCATTGGAAGGTCGGGGTTTGAACCCTGCCTCCTCCCTCTTTACAGATGTTAGTTTTATTACCTCACATGTGTGAGTTGTGTATATTCTCTTCGAATGCGAGAGTTTCTATCACCTTACATGTGTGAGTTGTGTGCATGTCTCCTTCCATGTGTGAGTTTCTTTCACTTCAAACGTGAGTTGTGTTAGTCTCTCTTCACACATGTGAGTTGTGTCATAAGTCTCACTTCCAGTCCCTTTGCAGGGTGAAAAAAAAAGCAAACTGCAATGCCCCAATTGTGAACCAGATTTTTAGCATTGTATGATAAAATTACGAAAGAGAGAATTAGAAATGAAAGCACTGACAAGCATTTAAGGTCACATCAATAGGTAATGAATTATGAGAGATGGAAATGACTTGGATATGTCTAATGATGTAGGGGTGTTCATGCCCCGCGTCGGGCTGAGCTGGGCTGGGACATATTTAGGCCCGGCCGGACTTTACAAATACAGGCCGGACAAAGAGCATAAGTGTCAGGTACAAGCCCGGCCATTTAGTCAATTGAGATAGGTCAAACCGGGCTTTTTGTCAGTTGTATGGGCTTCCAAGTAATTGTTTAGATAAATTATCAATTTATCACTAAATTATAAGCACTCCTTCTATGGCCCAACCAGGTTAGTCCTTAGGCTTGCTATCACTTAATCCAAGCCCAGCCCAAATATTAAACGAGCCCCAATTATATAACCAGACCAGCCCAGGAGCACCCCTTAAAGAAAGGCTAGCAGCAGCACCAGTGATAAAAGGTTTTACTATGCATGTTAAGACTCCTTCAAGAAAAACTCAGAGAAGATATAGATGGAAGTAGTAAGGAAAGATCTCAAAGAAATAAATCTATCCTAGAATTTGTCTAAAGATAGACCGAAATGGAAAAGCGTTGTTGGGACGATGCTTTAATAATAATGGTGATTATTTTTAATATTAGGTGGGCACACCAAGATCTCCATCATTTGAAGTGGGCCCTTCATCTTTTCATTATTTTGATGGTTCCACCATATGCCATATCACAATATTCAGAGATTGAGGAAGGCATCTCTGATTTTTGGATTGTTTGGGTGGCCCAGGCAAGGCCTGATCGTTTTGGACAGGTCCCACCGGCTTTCATTAGTCATCTAAGTGCACGCTCAATAAGTATTCAGGATTGTGTAGGCCAACCACAATTTTCATAATTTGGAGTGGCCCACACAATATGCATATTGGCATCATTGAGCAAGGGCCACACCTTGATTTCTATGACGCAGTAAAAATTTACAGATGCAAGCTTGTTCTTGTTAGCTAGGGTTGGGCCCTGCAGAATTTTGGTTGAGTCATATGCAGTTGGAATTCTACATGGGTTAGCTTTTCTAGAATGCTGGTTGGTCCAAAGTTCAGATCGGTCCATCAAAATATTTGCACACTTGACCATAAACCTAGCACTGGATGGACCTAATGCTAATTTTCCTTCAAATAGAGCCCTAGCACTGGATGGACCTAATGCTAATTTTCCTTCAAATAGAGCCCTACTCACATTAGGATGAATCATCATCATCATCAAAGTTTTATGCCAACAACTATGTTGGGATCAGCTAAATGAATTATCTTTTTCCATTCTGATACATCATGAGCCAAATCCTCAGTAGGCGACACTACAATGTATCACTTAATGAGGGGAAATGCCTTAGTATGATGTCGGAATTCATGTTTGGATTGTAACAAAACTTCAAGTCAGCCTACCTACCATAACCCTCCTCTTTTACCCGGGTAGTAGAGGGAATAATATGATTAACAAATAAAATAAAAGTGGGCCCACATATGAAACATCTAGATCATTGGGAAAAATGCTCTTCCCATGTAGTGTATAGACCCCATTAAATTTCATTCAAATAATCTATCTTTACATTAATAATTTTTAGAACACTTAGATAAAAGATTATAAACATTTAAGATATTTCATATAAGCCAATTTGACTTTGGACCCGAAACATATTGTAGTAATTCTTTTTATAGAAAACATGTAATTTCTTTTTTAAAATTTAGATTATTTCTAATTAAGAGCACCACTCAGGAGATCAACCCTTGAGGATCCTCATTCTAGACCAATTTTCATGTCTCTTAAGCGGCCCCACTTAAAAGCCTTATGAAACTCTACTTGTAAGGCTTAAAAAAAAAAAAAAAACCTGCTTGAAAGAACCGTTGAGACACTGGATGCTCACTCTGCAGAGAATACGAGCAAAAGTTTCTAGGCAAGAAAAGACAAAAGTCATATAAAAAATATATAAATTTAAAATTTTATTGTTCTTTTTAAAAAGAAAGCAAAAGAGCAACAATCTTTCTCCGCTAAATGACAAAAAAATCCTCTTTTTACATAAATAGTAAGAAAAAAAATTTCCTATCAAATAACTAAAACAAAATATCTCACAACCTCCTATATTTTATTCTCTCTTGATTTGATAGTTCACCTCATTTTACTTCAATTCACCATACATCTAAACACGCCCCCATTTGGCAATCTACTAGGTTAGAAAAAGTAATGTAAAGACTCAATTTTTCAGTCAAGGGGTCACATCAAAAGTATAAATCTTCAAAATTCTCTCATTTTAAAAAAAAAAAAGGTAAAAAAGCAACATCCTTTTAAAAAATAAAAAAGAAAAGAAAAGGAAGCACCCACTTTTTACACAAAAAGTCAAAAATATTATCTACCAATTCAGTAAAGACAAAATAACATCATAACTCCCTTATATTTTATTCTCTCTTGATTTTTTTACCTTACACAGTTACACCACTTTTACTTTAGTAGTAAATTCCCAAACGGACCAGGTCCCCAAAACCTGGTCCAAGTTTTGCTCAGAGGCAAACAATCTTTAGATCCCCTGCAGGCCAGAACACTCCTCTTCAACCAAGGGCGAAGCAAATGATTGAGGATGCAGAGTGTGATGAATATTTGAACAGGAACACCCGGATCCAAATACCCCCATTCAGCAACTTTTGTATAGTGGTTGCTCCAGCTAGAAAGAGAAGATTCAACATAGAAGACATTGTTCGTGCTGTTATTAAATCTAATTGGAATGGCCCTGTAAAGCCAAACATTTCTACCTTGCCCGATGGAAGATTTAAGTTCTCTTATAGAACTGAAGAAGAGATTGACCTGAAATGGAAGAAGGGACTTTGGGTGTTTAATGGGGTAATCATGAGACTTTCCCAGGTGAACTCGAGGTACACGTTCTATGAAAACAAGTTGAACTCGAGCCCAGCCCATCTCAATCATGTCAGGCTCCATCCCGCCCATTTAGCCAATTGGGTTGGGCCAAGCTTTCTTCACTTGCTCATGCCTTCCAAATCCCAATCACTTGGTTGGGTAAATTTCAAGTACTACTTAATCAGAGCAGGCTTTGGGTTTTCAATCACTTAATTCAAGCCTGGTTCAAATATAAGATTAAACATATGGTCCCAACCCCGACCAAAGTGGGCTGGCCCCTCGGTCAGGCCATGGGCACCCCTAGAATGAAGTAATCAGGCGTGGGGGCCCACTGAACCAACCCATGTGGAGGTGGTGCAACAACTTAGCTGTTAAGAGTCACTATCTCTCAGAACGGTGAGGAGATACGATAAGCCACACGAACCTCGCACAGTGAATTGTCCCTATTCCTAGCGCTGTAAAGTTGTGTACTCTCTCTCTTTCTCTCTCTCTCTCTCTCTCTCATGCATTGTATGTGTAAGTTGTAACACAATCTTGTATGAATGAACTCGATCGTGAATAGACGACGTGATAGAGAGGGAATGTGGCATTTGTGATCACATGCAGGGATGAATATCTTCTACTGTGAATCTGTGATGAAGATGGTCAATGAGGTCGTATTTAATTTACATGTGATGATGTTCAGATGATTCAATGAAACTCCAACAAAGTAGAAAAGACTTGGCATGTTGGCGGGCCTACTTGGGAAAGAGGCGGTGGGTTATACATCTAGTAATAATTAACTTCTATTGACATCACAATCTCTATCTCATCCAAGGCTTTTAAATAATCAGTTGAAATTGAACTTCCGGTGTCTCTATGGCAAGCAAAGCCGATATATTATTCTAGATATTCCACAACTTCTTAGATTTTATGGAGTTGTCCCACCTGATTTGACAATTATTAGGATTGTCCTCACGGTTGAATCGTACCCATTATTTTAGTTTATTTTTCTAATTGTTTGTTTTGTGGGGGTCCATCTCCTTTGTCTAAGGAGAAAAATTCTCAAATGGGAAAATTTTCAAACAAGGTCTTAAGTTGTTTTCTTATTTAAAAAAAGAACACGAGTTTCAAAACTTTTCAAATTAATCTCTAAGTTTTTCAGTAAATTTTTAACTAAGGACATCAGGTCATTTGATGGTATTTTATTGTAACTTTTTCCGTCAATTCTTTTCAAATATCCAAATCACCATTCATTTAAAGTCATAACATGTTTCAGCAGCCATTACATGAAGCTGATCACCATAGGTACGCTAGTTGTCCTTGATCACTCTAAGGAAGCTAGTGAATAAAAAGAGAGAAATATAAAAAAATGAAAAAGGATTTTATTTCAATAAAGAGTAATTTGGGCAGTTTAAAAAAATAAAGAAAAAATCACGGAAAAATAGCTTTAAATGGATGGATGTCCTTAATTGAAAACATTTTGAAAAACTTAGGGACTAATTTGAAAAGTTTTAAAACTTGTGTCCTTTTTCTAAATAAGAAAAAAACTTGAGAGCCTTACATAAGATCTTTCCTTCTCAAATACCTATATTTATTTATTTATTAAGAAAAGGCTGAGTGGATGTTTAGTTGGAAACAATGATTTAGATGCCCATAACAAGAAGCATAGCCCTTTTGTTGGGAGTCATGTTCTCACGCAATTGTCTAGAGTTCATCCTTGGGTCTTCTCCCCTACAAGTGTTGGGGTGCATTAGTTGGGCTTTTCAAGGGTCTAGCTATCTTGCCGGTATAAAAAAATAATAATAAGAACAAAGGGTTTTGACATTTTAGCCCTCCTTAAATTCATTTTTTTTCCAATTTCAAGATCAAAACTCAAATAATGTCATCAAATTCGCTTGATCAATATTTCTTTTTTAGTTTTTTTGCTTTAGATCCTATAATATCATAGGAACAATGTATGTCATAAAAAATTGATAAATCCCCCCGTATCATTGGATATGGTGCAAAAAAAGGTAAAAAAAAAATTAATATTAATCATAGTCAAATAACTCTAAATCACAGTATCTGAATTTGAATCGTGAAAGTGAAAAGCCCAAACTTAAAAAGAAGTAATATGTCAAAACCCAAGGAGGCAAGGCAGCCAGTGATTGTAATTGTGATGATGAAAAGGAAAGAGACAAATGAGGCAGAGAGAGGTGCACGTGACCCAAGGACCTTCCAACAAGAAACCAACCCCTATCATGTTCTAATGAATTGTTACGAATTGTCACATTAACTACCCTGCCCCCACTCTCTCTCTCCCCCGTCTCTCATTCATTCATGGGGATCCGCTCCACCATCGCCCCAGCAAGACCACCATCAACAACCAATGGTCCTGCCACACTTCATCATCATCACCACCATCTCTACCACCACCACCATCTTGGAATCCAGACCACTAGTTCCATAATCATAATCATCATCACCACCATCTCAATTCTCCTACTACTAGTTGCACTTCTACTTTTCCTAGTGTTCCGCAGAATCAAGTCCACGAAAAACAGTCTCACCAACACTAGCACCAATGGCAACATCCCAAACAGAGAACTTGCCAAGTTTGGCACTATTACTGCTGCTGGTACTACCGGTGCTATTCTCATTGCCAGTCCAGGTATGTACCCATCAAAATTATATCAATTTCTATGAATTATTCAAGAATTGTGTAAAATAGCAGTTGGGTCTTCTTAATCTCTTAATCTTTTTTGCTTTTGTTGGTTTTTTTTATGGTAAATAGATGTGAGGAATTGCCTATATAGAGGGAATGTCTGTGGTGCTCCCCCAGCTAAATATAGAGGAGGGCAGGTTTTTACCTATAAAGAGCTGGAAGTGGCCACAGACATGTTCAGTGAAGGAAATGTTATTGGTAATGGAGGATTTGGAGTGGTTTATAGAGGAAGATTGAATGATGGAACTGTGGCTGCAATTAAAGTGCTGAATAGAGGAGGAAAGCAAGGAGAGAGAGAATTCAGAGCAGAGGTGTGTCTTGTCTTTTTTTGTTACTATTGCTCTTTTTATTTTATTTTTTTTCATTTGCAGTGTTTTGGTTGATGATTTGAAGAGAAAATAAGAAGATAAGCTGATGAAAAGATGAGTGAGACATGTGGATGGTTTCAACTGGCCCCAACAGATGGATAGGGTGATTTTAATAGTTCCATCAAACAATTTTAGCCATCCGATCTAAAGTGATGAAATTGATGGTTGTAATGAAGTCATTTGTGCTCACGACTATTTTAGCAGTAGATCTGACAATTTTAAGTAGGACGTAACTTTCTTCCTTAAATGTAGAAAATTTCAATTCTTATTTCAACTCCCAAGTTTATTTTTATAAAGCCGTTAATTAGACAGGATCATCAATCAAAGTCATGTTTGGGTCCTACTCCATGAGTTTCAGTATAGGATATTGATCATCAATCATGCCAATAAAGAACAAAAGAAAGGAAAAAACAAATGTGATGAAATTCAACTTTTTGCTGATCCCAGTAACCCTTTATTAGATGGGATTCAATTGAACTTCAGATTAAAAGGCCCAACAGGCCGTCACAGGCATTGAAAGCACTATCAGTAAGAGTATGGCCTTTTGTTCTGTGTAGGAATGGACATGGGCTCTGTCATGGTACTAGTTTGCCAAAAGAGAGAAAAATAAAACCCAAGCTTGGTATGCCTCATAGAAGTGATAAATGGGCCTTGGTTTGCTTTGGCCTGGCCTGAATAAAAGCAGAAATGAACTCATATCCTATGTATTATTAGTAGCTCACTAGTTTCAGGCCCAACTCAATTAACTTTTGTCAGTAAGCAGAAATCAGATTGATGCATTAGGCCCCAAAGCTCAATGTGCTAGCCCATTTTCACGTGAAGATTATTCCTAATGCAGGTGGATCTTTTAAGCCATTTGCACTGCCCCTACTTGGTTCAGCTGCTAGGCTACTGTGCAGACCAACACCACCGGATCCTTATATTTGAATTCATGCCCAATGGAAGTCTCCGGCACCATCTCCACCCTTCCTCTCTAACGCAGTCTCAGCCATTGGATTGGATGACCCGCTTGAGGATAGCCCTCGATTGCGCCAGAGGTCTAGAGTTTCTACATGAGCAATCTGTGCCAACAGTCATCCACAGGGATTTCAAATGCAGCAACATCCTGTTGGACCACAACTACAGGGCCAAAGTCTCTGATTTTGGGTTGGCCAAAACAGGTTCTAATAAGATTAACGGTCAGATCTCTACGCGTGTACTAGGGACCACTGGATATGTGGCACCTGAGTGAGTGCTCCATTACTTAATTCGCCTGTCTTTTCATGTCCATGCCCAGGGTTGAATTGCATGCAATTCATGAACATGAGCTAGCTCATGGGCCTGTGTAGAAGGCATACTTCAATGGGACACAATCCTCTTCTTTTCTATCCTTTTTTTGAATTGCTAGTTTTGCATAAAAGTATGATGTTTTACATCATCTCAGCAACTGAAGGAAATATGTTTCAGGGGATTGTTCATTTGATACTTTTTCTGATTTGATTGATATAGATATGCGTTAGCGGGCAAGCTTACGACGAAATCAGATGTTTACAGTTATGGTGTGGTTCTTCTAGAACTTCTAACGGGTCGCGTTCCCATTGATACTGAAAGGCCTTCTGGAGAGCATGTGCTAGTTTCATGGGTCTGTAATTCTAACCTATGCTGCTTCTCAATTTCTTTTGGAGTTCCCTTTGTAGCTTTCAAAAGTAACTTATGGGCTTAATGTATAGAAAATCGACATCTTAAAAATATATGGAGCATGGTTTCTTTTCCTTGTCAATGGCCTTTCTGTTGCAGTCGTTTATATCGTAGTAGAAAATCCATTTACAAGCAGAAGGATCCAATATCATGAATGATTTACCTTGATTAGAGGGTGTGAGTTCTACAGTTAGCCAAACACCAATATTTGAAAATCTTTTTATGAGCAAAATTAATCCGAGGAGGTACATCCTTCCATCAAGTTTTGCCCCTTCTCAATTTGATCTCGAGTCATTGTTGCATTTTATTTTTCTTGACTCCAAAGTCCAAATGCGAGTTTTCTTTATAAATAAAAGGGTTAGAATAATCCTATCTGGGAGATACTTTGGGCATGGTATATCAGTGTGGGACCCATTAGATCAATGGTCTAGATTAATTATGCATGGGCTCCAATTTTACACACTCCCACGACGACACAAGGATACCATGTATTTGAGTAGATTAAAATTCCATTCTGTTCATATTGAAGTTGGGATCTACTCTTTCACAGGCTCTTCCGAGGTTGACAAACAGAGAGAAAGTTATGGACATGGTGGATCCATCTCTACAAGGTCAATGTTCAAAGAAGGAACTGATTCAGGTCAGCTTGCCATAATCACAGTCATGAACGTTACAACTCACAACCATTCCATTTTACACCACAGAAACCATGGGCAGCATTATAAATCACATTCATCATCGACACTATCAAAATGCCAATCTAACCTGCTTTTCTCTTATTCCTTATGTCCTCTTTTGGTTGAAGCAGGTAGCCGCAATTGCTGCTGTTTGTGTGCAGCCAGAAGCTGATTATAGACCTCTCATGACTGATGTGGTGCAATCCCTCATCCCTCTGGTGAAGAGCCTGGCGACAAGTTGTCCCACCACTCCCTCCAAATTACAGCATCAAATATGGACTCCCAGCAGATCATAGATCCATTGAGCTTCATAGCATTCACATTAGCAGCATTACTGCCACCATCACTTGTTATTGATCTCTAAAGTCCAGATAAATATGCAAGCGGCAGCAGTGAACATAATCTCTCAACACTTGAAGATAAATGCATCTTGATTTCATACAGTGGAGGATAACACTAGCTCAGATGTGCTGAGTTTAATGTGTTTGGCAACTAGATTTCAGCTTTATTGATTGGGGTCGCACATTTCCAGAAGATGTCACATTGCCAATTATATTATGTTGATTCAGATCGGCTGTCACAGGTAAATATGTTGTTATTATCAAATTCTCAGTTGAGGAGTTTGATTTGATCATGGTGTCAAGAAAGATGAGTTGCTGATCATTGTAAAACAATTCCCTAGCTCCCCACTCTGTGGCAATAAAACTTTGTATTAGTAACAAGAAGAAAGTAGATATATGAGATGATATATAAAAAATAAAAAATAAATAAAAGAAACTCATGTATCTGTTAGAATTGATACAGTTAACTGAGATATTGAAAACTTCTGAAGCCCTGATCAGGTTCATCGAAGCTCGTTTGCCCTACACTCAGTTTACCAGTAGATCTAATCACTTCTTACTTTGTTTACTGGCAAGTTGTAACTGGTTATGACAAAGAACAAACAGGTAAATCAGGTTATCCAAATGCACGAGCCTTATTTTATGCATAAACCAAGTTCCCTGCACTGGGTTTATGAAGATTCAAAGTGCCCTCAGGTAAACGGATTGAGAAACTTGTAATAGCAGAATGTAAATAGGTACCAAGAAAGCTGGCTCCCTGTTTAGTGCTTGGATCATAGCCCAGGGACCTGGTCTCAGGATAACATAAAATGTAGGTAGTGCAAAACCAGGATCTGAGTTGAATTAGGTCTGGTAAGACCACTGATTTGACCTGATCCAACTGATTTCTTCATCCCATATTACTGGTTATTAATATCAGGGTTGACCCCAGCCCACCAAATACGTCACTTGCCCAGACATAGCCACGATTTTACATCGAACAAGAGTCGTTGGTCCATATTTTAATTAACTTATTTTAGAATAGCAAGTGGACTGCAATGTTATAGGTAAAACTTGTGAAAACCTAATATGATCAATCTATAAAGTTGGACCCAACTTCAATTTGAGTGAGATTTGGCCCAATTGCAGTACAGAGGGAGAATTTGCCTCTTAGCGTGTAAATTGAAGGTTGATCCCTCAATGGTTCAGATGGGCAAACCGAAACATGGTTCAGATGGGCAAACCGAAACAGACTCTATATCCAAGAAATGTTGAGGATAGGGACTCACTATTCCCCCATTGACTGTGATATGTTTCTATATGGTATAAATATAACAAAATATTGAACAGTTCCCTGATTGGTGTAATTAGTCTGTATGCTGTTTGCAAATAGGATACCTATGTTTAAAATAGCCCAACATTAGAATGAAAAATTAAAAAAATGTTTTGGGAAGTTATATTGGTTAGCTTATCATAGAGAGAGTCTTGAGCATGGGAAAATATAGGAGAATTGAAATGTGCCCATTTAGGTATCTTGCAGAAAAAGTCCAATCCAAATGAATAAAATGCAACACTATTGCATCCTAAGGCAGCAGGCTATCAATGGGCTAGGCCGGGACTAGGATGAAAACCAAATTTTTGGACAGTGGCAGCTTCTCAAGGCAAGCAAGCTAGGCTCCTCTGCCACATCCCTGCCCCATGAAAAGGGAAAATCTTCATTGCAAAACTACAACGAGATCTGCTCAAGCACGATCGACTGGTGAGGGAAAAGTGGTTTCCCAAATCCCACCAATCATCTGGCAGTGGAAACCATTCAACAAATTCTCAACAATGGCATGTCCAATAACTGGTCATTCCCTAATGCTATGCCCAAGCTGCTATTTATCTAGATAAATGCTCAGAATCCAATTAATAATTGCATTATGTAGAGTTCCTTTGTTTTGTCTTCTTTTTCTGAAAAAAATAAAAGCAGAAGGCTGAAAAGGAAACATTCCTGCTAGATGGACAGCAGGACCCCAAAACTATAAACTTTCATGTCTGTCCTTTACATTCCACTAACAGAAGCAAAACTTGATTACCAGTACATGTAACTAGACAACCTATAAAGAATGAAGTGAACATTAAGATCCTATGGCCATCAAAACCCATAAAAGAAAGAGAACAATCAAAACTGCTATCCAAGAAGAAAGATGGCCAAATTCAAGATATTCAAGATTGTATTGGTTGCCCTGAATCCAAACACCAACACCTGTAGTTCGATCTTGAGATCTCGAGTAGAGCATCTGGGGTCATCTTCTCCACTTGCTTCTGAATCCATGGGTCATGAAGGGACCCACTCAATGTCGAGGCCTTGACTGGCTGGTGAACCTGTGCTCGCATTCTTTTGTAAAGCCTCATTGCAGCCACAGAATCCTCATATGGGTCATGGAACCCCGATTGAATATCATACCTGTTGAAGGAAGATAGGGATCAGTCTCCACATGGTATTTTGAAGTCCACCATGATAATCTGTAAATTAATGAATTTTACTCCAAAAATGGGAAAAGGTGAAATGACAGGTTGTTAGGGTGCATTTGGTTGTTGCCATTTTGAGAGAGAAAATTCACTCTCTTTGGTATTTGAGATTTTGGTAATTCTACTCACCTAAAAGATTCCCTAGAAGTTTTCTAGACTATGAAATCCAGTGCCAAGAGATACCTGAGAGGCTAAAGAATCAAAACAATGCATGGATATGCTAGCAAACAGTAATAATACATAGACAATAAATGTTCGGGTTTCCTTTCAAATATGATGCTGCAAGGATGGCAATTTTTAGAGTTCCACTAATACAACACCAATGAAAGGTTTTAAATGAAGCAAATGCCCAAAGTTCTCCACAATGTTCATGTACAAACCAAATTCTACTTTAAGATCAGCACCTGTGTACCTTTTTTTTTTTGGTAAAAACTGCAGACTAATACTTAAATCCTAGGTAGGGGTGGCGAATGGAATTCCTTAGCTAATCCACCATTCAAACTTGAACCCGTACCCATCATGATTCAGGGTTAATTTGGACTTTTTCTCTTCTCATCTGGGTCGGGTTTGTGTGGGATGACCTGCAATTATTAAACCATAAGGTATGTGGTTGGGTCCATACATGCTGCTCAACCCACCCTGACCCCTCAGCTCCTTGCACCCCGACCATGCCAACCTGACCTGAACTTGACCCTTTGTACTTCTTGGTTGGCTTGGGCACAAGATTGGAGTATAATTGGAAGGGTTGCTCATTCAACCACAAGTTTATTGGCTGAAGTCAACTTACCATTTATGGAAAGAAGTCCAGTGGCAACTGATCAGATATGGTTGGTCCATATTTGCTAAACTGAACTAACCCGAATTACCCATTCCTAGCACAATTAGCTCCTCAAAATACAATATTATCATCTTCTAATTGCATGGAAGCCAATGCTTGCATGGAATTGGTTCAACTTTAGTGTATACACTTATTTAACGAAATTCGTGTGGGACACATTAATAATGTATGATCCCATCAGACGGTGAATTCCCTGAGAAAGCGGGCCCTCTGGAAAAACTAAATCACATGTGCATTGTTGAAAATATCAAAATTGCTGGAAAATCTACAATAGAATAGGCAATACAACGGACAGAAGTTACTTGCCCTAAATAGGTTTGTGTGAGGTACTTGAGTGAATGGCTAATCAAATTTGTTTTCATCAAGGGTTGGTACTTGGCCGTGTCCCTGCAAATAAAGATTAATAAAATCAATGGTGATCCAAGATTTTACATTGAGTGCCAAAAGAAAGCGTAAGAAGTAAGCCCAAATCTCTAAGTTTTAAGGGATGCATTTGCTGCAAAAACATGTGAAAAATGTGGTCATAAATTTCCACTCTGAACTTGGGGCACCACAGAAAATGGGAAAAAGCATTATAATGCTATACCGCCAAACCAGATATATGAGGTTTCAGCAATTATTATCATCATTATAGGATTCAATTTTTCTGCCTTTCTATTTGTGAAACAAAATCTGTAAAGTTTCAGGATGGACCTGAAGCATTTCAGATAGAATTGGATGGAAAAGTATTTCATCAATGCTACCTTATCAAATGATCAGGGTAGTTCAGTCGCAAGCAACATAGGTCATGCTCTAGATTGTGACCGACAAGAATCCTAGCCCTGCCCCCTTCCAAGCGGATTTTCCATATCGATTCCCCATTGAACAATATTTCCTGAACTTTCTCTTGAACTAGTTTGAGAGGCATCGCATCTTTCAAATTTTCTTCTGTTATGCCCGTTACTTCAAATCTGGAGACAATCATAAAAGCGAATTTTATAGGCAGGAACGCGCACGCGCGCACGCACACATAAAGAAAAAGAAAACAAAAGGCGGACTCACATTAATTAGTGTTTCCTTAAAAAAAAAACATTCAAGCACGGTTGCTGGTAAATACCTGTAATTGGTGACAGGGATTTGAGGTATGACATAAGAATGGAAGATAATATTTTCATCTTCATCAATGATACACACTCTTGCACAAAGATCAAGTGACCCATCACTCCCACCACCAACCATTTCACAGTCCAGAGCAACCACTTTTGGAATTTCATTGCCATCACTTGCTGAAGGCAGGCCTGAGATTTCCATGTCCAATGGGGATCCATTTTCCACAAGCTTCAGATTAATTGTGGGAGTACCCTGAAAGAAATTCAGATAAATTCCAAAGACCACTACTATGCTACATTATGGCTATTAGGAAACACAAACTACATGATCCTTCAATCAAGCACTTGAGAGTTGAGACTTGAGATTGTACATCCAAGTCCAGCAGTTCAATTATCCAGAATGTTAATCTGCTTTTCACCATATGAATAGATAAATCATGCGCCAGGTTGACCTAAATTGAAAGATCACAGCCATCTAATATTGAGCATTTTTTACAGACTGATGTAGAACAAGTTGCAGAAGCATTCCAGGAGCAAGAAGATCGCAAAAGGTCAAGCCGGAAGGTTAAATCCATAGTGTCGACTTCAAACGGCCATAACTTTTGATATGGGTATCGTCACGGGACCTATAACCATGTGTTTCAAAGCTATCGACGAGCCCTATGCACTGGATAATTGCCAAAGGCAGTTGGAGTCGTCAGAGGCCAAATTCAACCATTTTGAAGCTAAAAATGCAGTTATCATGCAAAACTTACTATTTCTAGTAAGTTGTCGTTTTGCTTAATTTAGGGGGTTTTTGAGTTCGTTTGAGCTTGAGTCTGTGTCAAAGGTCTATGAAAGTTATTTAGGCATGGTCAAGGGGCTTTAATGTAATTTTTTATTTTTTACTATTTTTAGTAAGTAAAATATGTCGGGTAATATAGGGTTTCGGGACTCTATAAAAGTGATGTAATGCTTCTTTTTATGGGATAATACGAATTGCAGTTTCCTGTAGGGTTTCCCTATCTCTTCCTTGTGGAGCCAAGGTGTTGATAATTGATATTGGGTTGAAGATGGTGATCTTCTTCCTTGGTTTTGTTCTTTTCATGCTTCCATTATGCGAGAGACTGAGGGCCTTTGCTATGTTTCTTTCTCAACTTCCTTTAGTGCACAGAATCACTTAAATGGGTGTGTTGTCCCAACATGAAGGCTTTAATTGCATAGTTGGGTTGGTGAGTGAAGCTTTTGGGATTTTTTTTAATGGTAAAATAAAATTCATTAAAAAAAACCATCAGTACAAGAGAACTTCACTCACAAGCTGAAACAACACCTGAAACCAAAAAGCCCAGCCCAGCAAGACCACCAAAAGAAAAAACAATAGAAAGGGGAAAGAGCTAAAAGGACACCGCAACATCCTTGCAATTTAGCATAATCTGGTCTAGCGATAACCCATGAAAAAGAGGATTTGTACACACCTAAAAGGCCACTCAAAGCTCTGTCTTATCAGACACTGAATTAGCACTTGAAGCCAATGATGAAAATAATGGTAGCGGCGGGCGTACTGGCCCGCCACCAACATACTGACAAGCTGAAACAACACCTAAAACCCAACAGCCCAGCCCAGCAAGAAGACCAAAAGAAAAAACAATAGAAAGGGGAAAGAGCTACAAGGACACCGCAACATCCTTGCAATTTAGCATAATCTGGTCTAGCGCTAACCCATGAAAAAGAGGATTTGCACACACCTAAAAGGCCACTGAAAGCTTTGTCTTATCAGACACTGAATTAGCACTTGAGGCCAAGGATGAAAATAACGGTAGCAGCGGGCGTAGTGGCCCACCGCCAAAATGCTACGTAACGGTGCGATTTAAAAAAATCATAAAAAAATCTAAGAAATTTGTAGAAAATCTAGAATATTGGAAAATGATAGAAAATGTGTTTTTTTTTTTTTTTTTGAAAAAGTAACTAAAATAAGGGGACGTAGCGTTCTCCTCATTGTATGAGGTTCTATATCACTGTATAAATAGAAAATAATAATAATGATCATTTTTTTCACATGTATTTATGTTACTTAGTTATGCTAACTTAGAAACTAATGAAAGGCTCATTAAAAAAATAACAATGTAATGAAGTCATGACTTAAGACTTAAGAGTACCGAGAGAAAAGAATATATCTACCAATGAGGTGTCCAATAGGATGTACCTAGAGAAGAATCCTTAAGAAGAACTCTTTGTATTGACTGTAATTCGGTGAGATCATGTGTTTTTTTGTGTTCTTTTAAACATAAAAGAGTAGAACAGTAGCGTAAAAATGTTATTTGGAGAGAAGAAAAAAAGAAACAAGTCTTATTATACATTTTAAAATTTTTTAAAAAGTAAGAATCTGTCTCACTCC
This sequence comes from Persea americana, assembly GCA_029852735.1. Classification (NCBI taxonomy): domain Eukaryota; kingdom Viridiplantae; phylum Streptophyta; class Magnoliopsida; order Laurales; family Lauraceae; genus Persea; species Persea americana. Next base: position 39,912,374 of record CM056817.1, read on the forward strand.
GTAGCGGCCCTGAGGGGAGCGTCGAAGCAGAGCCCGACACCAACAAATGTCTCTAGGACCAGTAGCTTAAGTCGAATATCCATACCCCACGAGAGTAGTTCTAGTAGAAGATCTAGTCCGTCCAGAGGCATCCAAGCACTAATAGTTTACCCGGTAGAAGTGGATCTAACCTTGCTTCAAAACGCCCTCTATCATGTAAGTCGCGCTAGCGCACTACAAAGCTTTTCCCTTCGATGCACCTACGCCTGTACCTATGTTTGCTGGTTCTAAAAGAAAGTACTCGCCTTATCGAATAAAGTAAGCAAGGAGAGGGATTAACCCAAGAGAAGCTTTAGAGGGAATAGGGGTGCCACGACTTGATCATAGTAGTTGACCGACTCATAGTTGTCACTTGTCAGTACGACTAGCATCCTTCTGACTTAAAGTGCTGTAAGGGAAGTGGAGAGAAGGGACCCTCTACAGAGGGGCATACGTAGCAGGCGTAGCAGACCGTATCAGCCGCTACAGTTGTGAGCAGCACTAAATTCTATTTAGCGTAGCGGCCACTATTTTGATCCATGCTTGAGGCAATCCCTTCAAAGCACCTGTTGCTCCTCTCCTTCTAGACAATCCATACGACGGCACAAATGACAGTTTCCACATTTCTTTACCTCTAGGTGCTAGAGGAGGATTAATCCACGTTTCAAACAGGGCCAAAAGTGAATTTGGGAGAACCCATCTACACCCAAACCAATCCAGCACCGTAGTCCAAATCCTATGGGTGAAGCTGCATTTAAGCAAAAGATGCTCCACGGACTAATTGTCCTGTAAGCACAGAGGGCAAGCATTCACCAGAACCAAACGTTTCCTTCTTAAGTTATCCATAGTTAAGATTTTGTTTTTGAGGGCCAACCACCCAAACACCAAACTTCTAGGGGGAGCTTTGTTTTGGGATTTTTTTTCTATAATCACTCGAATTCACATACCCACTCACACAACACGTCTCCAACAATCTACGCACATGGACAAAGGTTTTGGATTTATCATAAGTGCAACAAACAGAAATATTTTAAGAGGGTCTATCAATTATGAACATGCGCCCACACACCGAGGCATTGTCGGGAGCGATCAGATCGTTCAAAACCAAATCATTGTTGGGCTTGCAAAGTCCACCTAGATGCATGACAAACATGGGAGAGTGGGTGGGGGATGGAAAGGTCTACTTATGACCTACATGCATGCAAAAATTGGGGACCATCTGATCATTTTAGCCCTTGATTTAAGGGAATCAAAGTACTAAAATTTTAAGTACTGCAAAATTTTAAGTCGTTAGATGAAGCAAGTTTTCTTATGTTTTTTGCATCATTAATCCAAAGGTGTGAAATTCAGATGAGTGTCACATTAGGCTCATGGCAAGTTCATGGAGGCATAGTGAGTGCCAGCCAAAGGGTTGGATTGGTTGTGGGTGATGTAGGCCGGCCCGCATCAAGTGGGCTCAAGACTCATGGGGCAGGTCCATGTCCACTGGACCTGGGCCCGGTTCCAGACCCACAACTGGCCTAACAACCAAAGTCCAGCTGTATACAAAGTCAACTAGACCAATAAAACAATGTCCATCTGTCCTATTATCTTGTTTCCATTTAGTATCTTGCTTTATTAAGGTCTAGATTCAATGAGTTCTGTTTAAAGGAAAGAAAAGCCATCTACTCTACAAAGAAAAGAAATGCCATCTATATACGAGGAACTTCAAGGATATGGGGTGATGAAAAAAAAAATTCTTTTAATTAGATAATTATAACTCCCAAAATTTTATAGTATGAACTAATAGTGGTTTTCTAGGTGTATTTATTTTTTGCGACTGTAATCCAAAAACGCATGATTGTCAAATCAATGTTAAATTAAAAATAATGTCAATTCATAAAAGGCAAGTGAATGTAAATGGCTTAAAATTTTCAAAGATAATACTTTGCCGGAATAATTTGGTATGAGGAAATTCCTGTTAAAGGTGTCAGATAGAACATATTCTTTAACCATTTTCCTTCTTTGACAAAATAAATAAAACCGTACATCAACCTAAGTCACTAAAGTACGTATGACTTTATCTGATAAAAAAACAGTATTTTAGAGACAACTTCTATCATCCAAACATTTTCCTAGTGGTCCCTTTCCTCGATCAACCCTTCATACTCGACCATAATGTAAAAAATATAATGATTTTTTTCATTTTATTTTGAGACCTTGGGCCCCGCCCTAAGCCTCGAGGGTAAGGTAAGGGCCTAGATAGTGAAGGCCCTCCGAGGGCTTTGGCCTGCCTGGGCCCGGCCCTACATATATTGAGGGTAGGGTGTTGGGCCCAGCCCTTTGACAACCGTATTGCCACCACCGATGATCATGTTAAAAAGTCTACCCTAGCTAGCATTTTACGCGCATACAGAAAATGGTAGTCAGGCACTGGTTTTCGACTTTCTGGCCATTGGTGTTAAGTACTAAGTAGACGGTGTATGATTAGTGCGGGACCGTCAATCTCAACTTCAATTGTAGTTTCAGACAATGAACAAGAAAAGGGGTGTCAGGTAAATGCTCTAAGGATTTCGAAACAACTTTACACAATGATTTAGGGAGTTCCAAACAACTTTACAAGTGAAGCAAGTGGGCTTGCCCGTTAGAATGCACAATTATCGTGCAGATACAGCAAGGGCATGCCATGTCTATGGTAGGGACATGATCTACACATTCAAAATGAAGTAACGGATACATGAAATGTTAAACAGATTACGTCCTGAAAACCCCTTGATAGGACAATCCTAAATTTTGAAAAACGGACTATCAATGTCAAGAAAGAATATGCCGAGGCCAAATTTTGGGTGCATAATTTCTTGCCATTTTGGTTATGTTTTAGGAATATCATATCCAAAATTGGAAAATCCATGGTATAATCACTAAATCATGGCCCCATGTGTACAAATGCAAGGCCCAAAACTATTATTGATGTAGGCTAGGCAATATGTCGGCCCAACCAACAAGCCCAACGGGACATCCATTTAATTAGGAAATTTATTTAGAGTTTGATTTATTTAGAAGTCTTTAAAGTCGGAGTTTATTTGATTTGGATTTTTATGCAAGTTTAGTGATTTAGTTTCCTCTTTTAATTAGGTTTCTTTCATTATTAGGAAAGTCTCGATGGATAAGAAAGATGTTAAGTCCTACATATAGAGGACATGCCTCAGTTGTAATAGAATGCTTATTTTCAATTAATCTTTTGAGTTATGAGAGTTTTCTCTTTAGTTATGGTGCTTCTCATCAGTCATTATCATGTGTGCTCTAGTGACTGAATCCATTCTTTGGGTTTGATCAATCCTTCGGGAGATTGATCTATTCGTCGATCGCGGATCCGGGCTGTGCCAATTATGCACATCCTCGAGTGAATGACTATTATGATTCTCCAATATATCATAGCGGAAAAGCACAAGCTTCACACATTTCAATTACTTTCATATTGAGTATTTGCAACCTTGATTAATTAACTTACAATCCAATCCAAGATAGATAGGACAAGCGACGACGAACTTACAGAGGAAGCAGGTGACGAGCAACACAGCTCTTTATGTGCATCACGAGCTTCAGTGCTATCAAATACGCTCAAGCAAAGATCACAACCTTGAGCGCTGTAGATTTTTGCACAATTAGCCTTGGGCAAAGGACCTTGAGAAGATGGAAACTCAAGATTAGTGTTGAAATAATAGCAAAGGTAAAGATAAATCCATTTGATCCGGTAGAGATCATTTTACTTACCCATAAGATGTTCCCTGACTGACTCAAATGATTTACAATGCTTTTTACACACCCCACACTTAGGCTCATGCACCGAATGATACGACACCTGCATATGCTCAATAAGATGCTCTTTTTTCTTATACTGCTTGAAACATGCAGAGCACTTGTGCCTGTTATCATTGTTAGGGTAAGCCATCCTTAAAATATCTATTCTCTTTTTGTTGTTGATAGATACTAAGTCTTTATTAAATCATATGAAAGTAGTACAAAGAAATATAGAATTCCAACACATCAATGGAAAATATAAAAAAATGAGTCTCCAATAAGGCACTCCAAAATACGGGTTGAAGCTAGCAAAAGAAAACTTGGGAGAATTCACACCATGGTCTTAAAGTCAGCCACAAACAAGTCATACTGATACAGCCCTATAAATGCAGGTTTCAACCATATGGATTGAAGCCTAAAAAGTATCGGTACTCCATTCTCACCCCCTCCTTCATGCTGTATTTTGTTGTTTAATCATCTAAAACACATTGCCAGGAGAAGAAAATGCAGAATTCCTGCTTGAAATCATAGAAATCAATATACTATAAAACCCAGGAATCAACAACAGTTAACATAAACCATTAAGCATGCAGAACCCCACAACCCCATTTGGGAAATGCATGCAGAGAATAAATTCTGATTCTCAAAATCAAACATAAGATTCTCATAAACTAATAAGAAGAAAAGAACAAGTAAAGAAAAGCTAAAACAAGAGAGAGAACAAACCTGGATGAAGCGGTTTCATTGGGTGTAGGATCTGGGCCTGAATCCATGATGAATAAAACCCTAAACCCTTCCCTAGATGGAAATGTTGGAGAGCTGTATGTCAGAGTCCACACAGGTTTTTTCCACTTTTTTATGCAACTACTAGGGTTGGAGAGCCTGTACGGCTACTTCAGCAGCAGCAGCAGCAGTACTTTTATACGTGTACGTGGCATTGCCTATTATCGTGAAGGTTTGGTGGTACGCAGGAATGGGTGAAATCATAGTCCGCATCAGCAGCACCCGCTGCCCTATCTGCCTGAACTCTGATCATGTCAGGCCTCAGTTGGATTCGATTCTATTGCTGAGGCTCTGGGACCCACACTGTCCTGTCTTATTTGGTGTGGCACGAACTGCGTACTAAATCCAAATGGCTCGATTTGTGGGTTTGGACCAGTCTTCCAGTCAATTTTTTAGGGGAAAAGATTTTGTCACTGTTGGAAAGAATCTACTATCGAAGGCTGTAAATTGTTTTGTTTGGCAACCAAATACAATGGGGTGATTTTTGTTTTTCATGTAGTTGGGGGAAATCCACATTTTACTATTGTAAATTCATGAAGATTTATGTAAGTAAATTTTTAATTTTTGAAGATTTCAAGATATTACCCACATAATATATCTTTATGGATTTGAAGATCCTCACTTTAGTGAATTTACTTATCAAATTCAGTTTCTCATATTTCTCCATGCATCATATAGACCTTCAACTGTGAAAATCCCCGTGAATCCTCATTATTTTATATAATATGAAGCAAATCAGATCCTATTGAAAAATCAATTGTGCAATTGATTTTTACTTTTGCAAATTTATTTTTATCCCTATCAATGCCTTCTTTGCCCTCAGAATTTCATCAACACAAATATTGTTCTCCTTTTCTTTTTTTTCACTTTGTTGTGGAGAGCAGTTACTCTTTTTTTTTTACAAGCTAAAAGAAGGAGGACGGTTACTCAAAATCATGAAAATGGGATGATTCCATCTCTTCGGATTCTTGGATGAGTTGGCAAGGCTTTAATAGACACCCACAAAACTACTCCTCAAAACGCATCCTTCAACCTTATATATCAGGAAAAAAGACTCTTCTATCAACTCAAAATTTAGAAGGAAATCGAATCTCTGTCTAGAGTGATCTATATCCTAAATGGGCATAACGGTTTGTTTAACTGTTTATTTTAAAAAAACCATTAACTGAACTGTATTTTACGGGTTTCGGTTTTTAAAAACTATAATCATAACTGTCCCCTAAAAACTGTTAAAAATGAAACTGCGGTTAACTGTATTAGATGGTTCGGTTGCGGTTAATTGTGATTTTTAAAAAATCTATACTTTCCCTTTGACTCTGCATGCAGAACAACATTATCATTTTTCAAATACCAAATAAAACAACACTATCATTTTTCACGAAAATTAACACAACATAAAGTTTTAAATGATACTCCAAAACATCTATTATGCAATACAATTCTAGAAACACACGAGACAAGTATAATCCAACTCACAAAATAATTGTATTATCAAAATAACTCCAGAAAGAAAGTTTACAATGCACATACACATAAAGTAAAAAATATTATACTTAACTCACAAAATATTTTTTATTAGTGTAACAGTTCGGTTAATCGTGTACTTTGGAAAAACGTTTGACTGAACTGTAATTTACGATTTTGTTCGGTTAATAATCGTGAGTTGAGACTGAAAACGGTAATCGAACCATGAAGCATGGTTTTCCGATTTTAATAACCGTAACAGAACCATAAAATATGGCTATTAACCATCGATTCATTCCAGTTCTCCAGTTAGACGATTTTCCAAATTTTTTTTACACCCCTAATTTGTATACATTATTTTCGTATTCCTAAAGACCCATCTCTCCATTGTTCTTTTCTTCTGCTCTATTAAATTTGTTATTATTTTTGTCTTGGTTCTTTGTGCAGACCAAAGTACATTTGTACATTACTCTGATGCTTCTATATCCCTCTGCAAGGATAATCTCATATATCGTTGTGAATCTATTATGGCTCATTAACTTGAGATTTGAATTTTTTTTATTTCTTTTTTTCTCTGGGTGCAGTAACTCTCTTCCAGCGGTCTTCTTAAAAAAATTCTTTGTGATCTCAATATCCAACTCTCTCTTTTATCCTTCCTCTTCTTGAACACCTACAATTTTTTTTCCCCTTTTTTATCTCATGTTTCGTCTCTCCTTATGCCAGTTTTCTAGCTACTTAGACGGAAAAAGTACATGGTTTTTTAAAAAAGTAGAGGGATGAGTGGTGGATGGGAAAGAAAATCTCCTGCCATTCAAAGATTGGGCCATCTCTCCTAATGGTGGGTCTCTATTGATATTCAGTAGTTGTTTCTCTTTTTCACTTTTTGGTAAATTTTGTTTCACAATTATACAAAAAATCAAAGTTTTTTTTATGACATTGTAAATAATTATTTTATATATGAATTGTATTGACCTATTTACCTTTAATTTTTATACTATTTAAAAGGTCTTTCAAAGCAAAGTTACACTAGCAAAAGTGGTAATACACAATGCAATTATGTGGTACATTCCTAGCCATCTCATGAGTACCCCTTTTAAGAGAGCTGCTAATGCCACAACCCAAGTTTCTCTTTCCACATCTCTTTTCTTTTCAAAATTTCTCTCTACACACTACATTATTCCCAAAATACCCTTCTCGGTTCACTCCCCTTCTTCCTTGTCTCCTGCCCACCACCCTCCCTCTCTCTCTCCTTGCCGACGCCCTCTCCCTCTCTCCCTCTTTCCCGCTCCCTATATCTCTCCCTCTCCCCCTTTCTCACTCCCTCTCCCTGTCGCCGCATTTCACCTCTCTCCCTCTCTCCATTCCTCTCTTTCACTCTCCCTGCTGCCGCCGCCCTTCACCTGCTGCCCTTTCTCCCTCTCTTCCTCTGGAGGTGCCATCGGAGGGGACGATGGGGGTGGGGGAGTGTAGAAAGAAGTTGGGGATGAAGATATTTTAATAGATGTTCTTTTAGGTAATTTTACACTGAGATATATTAATCATGTAAAAAAGGATGCAAATAGAGAAGCTTGCCTTGTGGCATTAGCAGCTCTCCTCATTTAATTTTAAAATGAATAAAAACCAACATGACCCGCGCCAATTATTACAAGGTGCATTTGGCATCAGACTCTTTAACATATCTGCTTTTAGTAATTTAATTTTCAGTTGTGACCTTTATAATCTTGCTTCTTTTCAGGGCTACTATAGAATACAAGATGCTCATTGAGGAGACCATCTGATCCAACTATGTCAGCCTTGAATTAGTATGTAACTTTTTTCCAATTTAGATTCTTTGTCCCTTTACTCAGTGTACATGTGTATGAATTATGAAGATTAGCCTTCTAATCAATTTCATTATAATAGTATGCTCCATTCAAACGTTTGATATGTACATGTGTCTGAAATTTTTATTATAATATTGTAATAGTATGTATTTTAATAGCAATTTCATTAAAATCATTTGGAATTGTTCATTAACCATTTAATTATTTGAAATTATTTAATTTTTCATTATTTGGAATTTTATTTACTATGCATTTAATGCTTTTTAATTAAACCATCAAGTGGGCTGCACTGTTATGGAATAATAAATTCATTTAAATGTCAAGAATACATATCAAGCATTTCCTCTCTCTCTCTCTCTCTCTCTCTCTCTCTCTCTCTCTCTCTCTCTCTCTCTCTCTCTCTCTCTCTCTCTCAATTCTCTATTGTTAGATTGTTGGTGGATGTTTGTGTTAGAATCTAACATTATTTACATTTTAGATATATATTGGATGATGATGTGGTCTGTGGCTGTAGTTATCTTTTCTTTTTTTAGTTTTCTAAATTTATTTTGAGGATCTATAATCATATTGTGGTTGAGATAGACATAGACGAGGTATTTTTTACATGTCAGATCACCACGCTAACAACCTCATTAGGAAGAAAAAGAGGAAGAAATCAAGTGTTTATATGATGTCAAATCTATGTATGCACTTGCATGTGGGAGATCTTTTGGTGTACAGCTTTCTCATCCCTATAATTATCTGATTCACTTATGCCATATAAATTTTTCTACTAATTTGCTATCACTCATTCATCTAATTGTCCTTCTGTGGTGGATATTTCTTTATTGATATTAGCATGCATAATTCATGGATACAGAGGTATCTTATTGATCAGGGGTGGAACTGCATATTGGCTTTTGAGGCCAATATCTTTTTAAGCCCAATTAATAATTCAACCCCAAATGGCCAAGGCCAATCAGAAATAAGCCCTTGCCCACCTAACATGATAAAATAATGAAGAAAGTAAAATTATGTCCATTGTCGAGATATGAAAGATGAAATTATGTCCATTGTCTAGATCTAAAATATGGTTACTTTGTTTGTGTTGGGAATTGTTGATGGTGATGGCTGAGGCTTTAACAAACCGACTTGGGATATAAGATGATAATTTAGGTTTTGGTATTTTAAACATCTTTATGGATTCGAATAACCTAAAGAAGTATGAAAACTATTATAGGCACCTAATTTTGAATGAGATTATGACACTTTATTTTTCTTGTTAATTCTTAATAAGGAGGGGTTTTTGAGCTTCTAGGAATACATGGGAAAGAGTCCATTTGCTTTTAAAGGATTGAAAATGTGAAAAGTTAGTATTGTACTGGGAGACCATCACTTTATCAATTGTTTAACTTCTTATCCCACAAATCTTGTCCTATTTCACACATGCCAACTTAAAAGAAGAAAGATAATACATCCCTCACCAAGATTGACTAAGATTTTGAAGGTGAGATTTAATTATTTAATTTTTATTACTTTTCAAAATCATTTAAAGGCACTCTCATTTTGATATTCACCATTTATATGTTTTTTGTGACGTTTATATATTTTTTTCATGTCTTGGTATCAGCAAGGACCTTTTGTTTGGCACTTATTTTTTATTAGCTCTCATGTATTTATTAATTTTTAATTTATTTCAATCAATGATATTATAAATAAAAAATTATTTTTAATTTATTTTTATTCTTTTGGCCTAGGCTTTTGTTGCTATTTGGATGTGAAAGGGCAGTAAGGAATCCATTAGATCTAATGGATTTGAAAATCCTTAAATCCTTAGCTAAAAGAGGAATGATATTAATGTTAATAACCAGAAACACCAAAAGCTCAAGTTGTTGGTGGACGGCGCAACAATATATATTAAAAATAAAATCCTCCAAGTCTTTAAAATTCTCACCTGCTACCAAACATTTCAAATTCCCACAACCATATAAATCCTCAGTGAGGAAAGTCATCATTTGCCAAATGAATAGTTGTGATTGTAAACACCATACAAACGTGCCGTGAAATGTGGTTTCGTAACAAAAATTCTCCAAACACTTCCTTTTTTTTTGCTTTTTTCTTCTTTTTTTTTTTAATTTAAACGCCATCCATGTTCAGTTGCACAAAATCAAAGTATGGCACATAACCTTCAAAGCTTGCTTGATGCATCACTCTACCAAGCATCTCATACAACTCTGGAGTCTCCCTGTGTGTTGTATCTTCAACAAGAAACCTATGTACAACACCATCTACTTCAATCCAGCTACATCCAGACGGCTTCCTCATCCCCTTCTCCTTCATCAATCTCCTCACTCTGGCAACATCTCCCCACCAGCCTGCAGCTGCATAGATATTAGACAACAAAATGCAGCAACCCAAATTGGGGTCTTTCTCTAACAGCACAAACTTCCCAACTTCATCAGCCAATCTAACGTTCTGATGAATACTACAAGCATTAAGCAAAATGCCCCAGATGATGGAATCAGGTGTTACTGACATACTTCGAACCAGCGCAAATGCTTCATCTAGATGTCCGGCCCGGCCAAGAAGATCCACCGTACAAGCATAATGCTCTAATTTGGGACTCAAACCATGTTTCTTGAGGGAATGTTGAAAATAAAATCGCCCTTCCTCAACCAAACCAGCATGAGTACATGCAGAAAGAATTCCAATGAATGTAGCATCATTGGGCCTTGTCCCTTCACTTTCCATCTGATAAAAAACAGATAGAGAATCCCTTCCATTTCCATGAATTGCAAGTCCCAAAATCATGGCATTCCATAACACAACATCCTTTTTGCTCATCTTGACGAATACCAAGCAAGCATCATTGATACTACCACATTTGGAATACATATCTACAAGAGCAGTTGCTACAATCACATTTAACTTCAATCCACTCCTACCCAGTTGGAGATGAACTTCTCTTCCAAGATCTAATGCTCCCAAGCTAGCACAAGCGGTTAAGATATTCACCATTGTAATCTCATTTGGTTTTACTGAATCAACTTGCATTTGATTAAATAATCGAATTGCTTCTTCTGGTAATCCGCATTGAACGTACCCAGTAATCATTGCATTCCAAGACACTAAGTTCTTGTTGGGGATTCTGTTGAAGAGTTCTTTTGCCTTGGAAAGATCCCCGCATTTCGAATGCATGTCAATGAGAGCTGTTACCAGTATAATATCCAAAGGCATTGCATTAACATCTACAAAAACTGAAACCCATCTCCCCAGTTCAGAATTGGAGGCAGCAGAACACGCAGAGAGAAGGCAAACCATCGTCGCAGAGTTGGGTCTTACATCATCGCCCGACACAAGCATCCGCAAGAACAAACTCAACATCTCAACAATCATCCCTTCACGTCCAAACCCATTAATCAAAGCCGTCCAACAGACCACATTCCTTCTCATCGGCATATCCTCGAACAACAAGCGTGCCACCTCAATCTCTCCGCAATGAACACACCCAGAAACGATTGAATTCCAAGAAACTCCGTCTCTCTCACACATTTCGTCCCACACGCGAGTCGCTGCCTGAATGTAGAAGCATTTCGAGTACATATCAATCAACGTGTTGTTAACAAAAACATCATATTCAAATCCGAATTTGAAGACATGGGTGTGTATCTGTTGGCCGATTTCGATAGCGGAGAGGGAAGCGCAGGCCTTGAGGACAAATGGGTAGGTGAAATTGGTGGGTTTGATGGAGTTTCGAAGCATCTGGGAGTAGAAATGGAGGGAGTTTTGGAAGGGGCCAAGAAGGGAGTAGGCTTTGATGATGGAAGTCCAGGAGTAGTCATTTGGGTGGGGAATTTGGTCGAACACGGAGCGGGCGTAATGGATGGAGATGCGGAGATCGACGAGCTTGGAGAGGAGATGGTTGTGGATGGGGAGGGCGTGGATGAGGATTTGGGTGTGTATTTGGAGGATGTGGGAGAGGGATGTGGAGTTTCTTAGGAGGAGAAGGAGGAGAGAAGAAGAAGAAGATGTGGGAGAGTTCATGAGCTGGTTGGTCTCCTTGAGTTCTGAATTCTGATTGAAGCTGTTCCATCACTACATCTTTTCCAAGGAAATGAAACCAAGTAATATGAATTCCTCGTAAACCATTTTATCTTGGATTCCTAACAAATAAATTCCATGAAAGCAATGGAGATGCTGACTGGTTACTGGATTTCTAGGTTTATGTCTCATCATAAGATATATCTGTCTATTGATTCTTTCTCCGATGTTTCTTGTTGAGTTCAGGTGAAAAATGATTTTGAAACCATTGAATTTTTCATGCAGGAGGTGCTGTTTTGCAGAATTTTTTTCCAACAAAGTGGCCTGTTCACGGTGAGGCTGGCCACTGGCTGTGGACACACAGGCCCATGAGGCTGATTGGGGCATAAAAATTAGGCCTGCTTAAATACTAAACAAGACTGGAATTAAGTTGACTGCTGCACATCTAAATGAACCGAGCCCGTTGTGCTTTTACCAACTTGAGCTTGGGTTGAACAATAATAGAGCTGGGCCAAGTTAGGGGTTGGGCGCTTTCATTGCTCCCATCGCCCTTCTGTTAGGGCTGTGAGAATGCCACACGACTTGTTAACATGATACGAATCGACACAATATTAACAGGTTCGGGAGACTTCTTAACGGGTCAGACCCGTTAATATGTTGAATTAGTGGGCCGTTAATGAATAAAACCGATAACACATTAACAATCCACCAAACCAAACTGAGGGGATATTTTATTTTTCACCTATTTAGATTTTAGGCTATTTAATACAATCAGATGGACAATGAGTCGTTTATAAATAATTAACGGGTTAAACCAGTTCATAGTAGCGGGTTATGCGAGTTAACTGACATGGTTTGAAATGACTTAACATATTTAATGGGTTACACAGGTGGTGTCATGTAACCCGTTAAATAATAGTGTTGGGTTCGTATTTGATTTTTGGACCCATTTATTAAATGGGTCGTGTACGGGTTGTGTATGGGTTCAGGTGGTTCTAACATGAATTCGTTAACACGACATGATTGACAGCCCTACCTTAGGCCTTAGGTGGGGTACCAGTAAAAAAAAGCGTCATGCTCATATGTTACATTACATTATAAGAAGTCATGTACCAATCTAAAAGCATAAGTTGGTAGGTGGAAGGTTCAAACACTTATATGAAGCCATGCCCAACTCAGGACATAGGTAATGTGAGACTTCCCAACACTCCCCCTCACGTGCAAGCCCTACAGATTTCATAGAAGGGCCTACCACGTGGGATAAGCCATATACCAACCCAAAAACTTAAGAAGAAAAAACATGAGCCCAGCACTAAGAGACATCATGAATAATAAAAAAAAAAATAGTGGATTTTCTAATTATTGTTTCTCTCATTGAAGGAAAGAAATATAAGATAATAAAGAGGGTCCTTATATAATCAAGATAAAATAACTAAAAAATATTAGGTGCCTTTTACCCATCTTCCACATTTCGTGCTTCAGATTTTAGACTTGGATTTGTGTTTTCAAAGGGCAGAGTGATGAATCGGAATGGTCGTAGGAAGAAGACAGTCGAAGGTGAGTGGTATCGTTCTTTGTATGCTTCTTTTGAAGGGTAAGAGAAGAGAAATAACCTAAGACCAAAAGCGTCGTTTCATCTTTTCAATAAATACGAGATTTTCTCAAAGAAGTGAAAAAACAAACAAAAGAATGAAGTGATGTAGCTCATATAAAGCGAAATTAAAGCTATTGGAAAGATGTGTCAAATGGGTATAATTGGTTGCATAGTGGTGACATTCCACCTTTCATAGCTTGGCATCATGGGGAAGAAATTAGAGGCCTAGTGCAAATTAACCCCTACAACATAATTAATTACCAAATTTCTCATTTTTCTTCCCCAATTTTCTCCATGTATTGTATGCATTAACGGAGAATATGACTACAAGCCGTTCGCATGCAATCCAAGTTGTGGGGCTACCTAGATGCATGCCTATAAAATGAGGATTTCAGGACTAAAAGTCCCATATATCATGGATAAGGGTTAGGTGAAAAATCAGCCTCACTGGGTTATCCTGACCTTTGATCTAATGTGATAAGTTTTATGGCCTCCACATTTGTTAAAGTTCAATCCAACACGGTCAGATGAGTGCTAGATTGGGCCCTACGCAAGACCATTGGGGAGGGGGAGAGAGGTGTTGATTCTGAATGGGGTACAGATCAAAAGTGGCCCCACGTGGGTCCTATTAAGATGCATTATACATGTTATTTGTTTGCAGGAGACAATTTATTATATATTATTAATAATAATACAAAATGCTTCGATTCTTTGCCTTTATTGCTGCCACTGTTGTGGTGCTGTCAAGCAGCAATGTTGTGGTGCTGTCAAGCAGCAAACAAAGGAAACAAGATAACAAGTCTTCTTAGATGCATGTTTCCTCATGATATGTTTACTCAAAAATTTTCAAAATGACCCTTAGACTTGGAGATTTTCATAAGAAGGTCTTACAAATTGCAAATCCCATTTGTCTAACATATTTAAACTTTTTGCATTTAGATCCTTTCATTTTTCTTTAAATCATGCGCTATATCATTGTTAGGAATGGTATCAACCCAAAATACGAAAGAGGTTTTGACCAGTAACTTATCCCTAGTTATGATTTTTCCGTCTCCCTTCAAAAAGATGCATTTTTGGGAATGAGTTTGGAATTGGTTGGGGGGGGGGGGGGGGGGGGGGGGGGGGGGGGTGGTTTAATTAGAACTTATACATATACATATATATATATATATATATTTATATATATATGAGCAAGGCTCTCCTAAGCTCGAACTTAAGATAGAATTTCGTAAGCTCATGCTTGTGGGGCCCACCTTTGGTCCATCCAAATGGACCAAACATATTATCCCCCTAAATTGCACATGTCCACAAACTTTTTGTCAGATCCGAAATTACTGGACCGTTGGATCAACTATGTATCGATCCGAATAGACAGTTGACCATTAAACTTTTAGGTGCATATGGAGATGATAGAAATTACGGTTGGGATTGATTTTTTCAGAGAGGAGGATCCTAGGGAGTCCTTGAAATCACCCCCATCCCCATCCCCATCCCCATGTGGATCCCCAGGTAGGCCCCATCACACACTTGAGCTTACCTTATCCTAAGCTTGAGCTTAGGAGAGTTGGCCTTTATATATATATTTACATATATATATATATATAGGGGAGATGCTCTTATGAGAGATATCTCTTACCTTATATGAGAGATAGGGGTGGGGGCCCTCACACTTAACTTCTAGGCATTGGATATGGATGTGAGGGCCCCAACTCTATCTCTCATATAAGGTGAGATATATCTTTCATAAGAGCATCTCCCATATATATAAATATATATATATATACAACTTAGTATACATATGGATTGTACAAGCATGTGAAAATACTCAAAATGTTGCACATAAACAAAGGATTGTAGTAAAATATTAAAAATTATTGAGTTCAACTCACTACAAAACAGTTTGTTTTATATTGCAAAACATAGTGATTATTTCCAGATTTATTAAATAGCACAGTACTTATTTTCCCTCTTTAGTATTGTTCATTCAGAAATGCTTTTCACTTCATTCCACGCGGATTACATCCTCCAAATACTGTACTTCAATTTATGGAAAGTTAGGAAGCAAAAGGAAATTTCTAACTTATAGAAGCCACCTTTTAAACTTAGAACCCATAACCTGAAATTTTGATGTAGCAGAATTCCACAGTTAGGCAACCCATTTCATAGAGTTACTACTCCTTTGATATAATCCCAGATTAGATGGTTCCATTTTTTTTGGAAGTTAAAGTTATTTACTTTTAAAGTGTCAAAACTCATATCATAATTATTTTTCTAACCTTGTTTTCCAGAAACTAAACTTCACATAAAAAGCATTGATTGTACTAAGTTTCAGCATATAACCTCTCCACACTAGATTGTTTATAATCTTCTCTTTTGGAAACCAAATTGGACAAGTTAATACTTGTTGAAAAGATAACAAGATTATGGATCTGTTTTGTCACATTTACAAAAGTAAAAAATAAAAAAAAAATCAGTTATTAAGGTGTAAACTCAACCAATTCCTTCAAGTTTATCCATTACTAGTTGTCTCTTGGTTTGGTTTTTCTCTACGAAAAGAACAAGGTGGGATGGGATCGTGGGAGGCAATGAACGAAAAGTGTCTTTTTGGCCTTTTCGCTTTGTCTTCCAAGGTCTTTCCCTTTAAAAACAAATTTGGGCTGTTTTGTCATTTCCCCTAATATGGAGATGGTTGAGGAAATATTATAATTTTTAGGAAGGGACAGGGAGGAACCATATGTAGAAGTAAGCTATTGGTAAAAACCTCAATCCAAAATGAGTTAAATATCGCTTCCATCCTTACATATTTTCAAATCAAACCCCAAATAATTGGGGGTTTTTTAATTTTTCACCGAGCTAACTATAAATGTGCCAAATTCAAACATACTCTTCCTATATAGGTCGGAGTATTATCTCATAAAATATTAATGTCCATTCCTCACCTTACACAGAAGATATTCATCAACACTTATCATGAAAACTTAAAAATTCCTTCAAAGTAGGGTTTTTTTTCACTTTTGCAAACTCAACTATGTTTACACTTTAAAGGAGGCCAACATTGCGCGTATGTGCGGAAGCGCGAATCACCGCGATCGAACGATCAATCAAATTACACAAGAAAGAGAAAATCACACAAGATTTACGTGGTTCGACAAAATCACCAACGTACGTTCACGGAAAAGAAAAACGACTTTCTTTTTGGGTTCTTCACTCTGTATATCTCATAGGTTACACATTACATCAATATATATAATGTACTCTTTCTTATCCCTCAAGAAATCCTATCTTAGTCAGCAAGAAAGTCCATATCCAATTACCAAAATACCCATGACCCTGATCCCGATTGGTTTGGACCCACTAGGCCAACACATTTCACAATAAAATGAGCTGTACAATGTGCCTAGCCTTCATTATTATCTCTAATCAAGCCCGCCTCTATCATAGTTCAATGTTTACTAAAATTAAAAAAAAAAAAAAAAACCCTATAATTCAATTATTTTCGTATAAATCAATCACAAATTTCTTATCAAATCCACTTCAAATATTACTTACAGAAAAGACATATAAAAACTTAAAAAAAAGGTAAGAAGAAAACAAATGAAGGAGATGGAAATATATAAGGATTTGCTAAAACACACCTTGAGATGCCATTATCACTAAAAATAAAGATGAAAAACCTTGAATATGGATTGGAAGATGTAAAGAAGTGGAGGTAATAAAGTAGATAAAAACCCCAAATATAAACCCAATGGGATTAAGGGAAGATGTATGTGGTTCGAAGGAAAAGTTAAGATTGAGTTGACACTTGACACTTGTGCTTTTGTCCTAACAGGATCAAGGTTAGAATCCTTCTTCCTTTAACTCCTCAACCCAAGGGCACTTTCTCCATTTTTTTAAAATGGCAAAAAGATCAATTGAAGAAACTTTCAATTTTGACTTTTTTTTTTTTTTTTTTATGGAATTTCAATTTAGACTTGAGATTCACAAGACCTTTCTGTATACTTTTTCAATAACTTAAATACCATGTCAAAATTATTCCTAAACTATAAAAATCCATTCACTACATGGGTACATTTGGGCCCAAATATGTTTGCCTTTTTAAGTGCCAGAGTAAAGTTATCCTTCTGGCACTTGTATAAGAAAAGGTCTCTGGGAGTAAATGGAGCCAGCTGTTGGGAACACACTATATTATATACAATCTGTTGCTTTCATGCCTTGGCAACAATTGTGGGTGTCAATCACCACGGAACTGGAAATCAAAGATCATTGACTACTGTTGAGACATGTCCACTACAGAGCCATCCAGCATGGTTTCTAATATAACATGAATAAAGAATGATCCAATCCCAATCTACTTTTGATGGCCGGTAATATATACCTAGTTTAACATGAGTGGTGTCCACTGTGTTTAATCCAACTCACTAAGAATGCATGCTTCTCTATTTATTTGTGGATGCTGGTCCAAAATTTTTCCCATTTAGAGTGATATGCTACATTTTTCACATATGATTAACTTAATGATGCATTGCAATTCATTTAAGGCGAATTATAAGTCAGCTCGTATGCAAGGAATGCCATATGATATGAGTAGATTTGATCATACAAATAATTTGGTGCATATTATGACTTTGTCACAATTGCCTCTACATAGGTTATATCAGGTGGCTAGCTGATACATGAAGATAAATTTCTGTAATATATCATATATGTAGCTCGGGCCATTCTGTTACAAATGTTATTCTTGAGAAATTATCTTTTCTAGAAATGATGAGATATTATCATTTTGCGGTTTATCTTATCATGTCAGTGGGAAAATGTCATTGGAAAAAACTTTATTGTTAAATAATTAAAATAATAAATAAATATTAAACAAAGATAAAACCTTGTTAGAGCTATTTTTACAGATTTCTTTTCTCAATTTTTTTTAATTTTTATTTGATATTCTCATAACTTTCATTATGTTTAAAATCCTAACAATATTTTAAAGATATCACAATATTACGAGCAAAATACAAGTTGGGGTCTATTTATTTGCATTGAAATACAGGAATTGAATATTTAGGGTTGCTACTAGCATTGCCAATGGGACGGTTCCAGATTGGAACTATAGTGGATCTGGACCCCTTTTTAAATAACAGTTTCGGATCCAATTTTGACTCGGAACAATTTTGTTGGTTTCAGATCGGGAACCAAAACATGGTCTACCTAAATGATTGGAATCTAGTTCCAAAATCAATTCTAATTTATCTTTATTCTTTATTTTTTCTTAAAATAAGCATATCGTTTAACTTATAATAGTGCATCAAGTTTACTACCTCTGGTATTATACATAAAAATGTTTAAAAAAAAGAAGTTTATTTTGATATACAAATTTACAATATTAAATACTCATATGCAAAGTCTCGGGTCCACGGGTCAGAACCTCTATGAACTTGCAACTGGACCCGTTTATCAATCGGAACATAAATTGGGTTTCGGACCCGTTTATGAATTGGAACCTAAAATAGGTTCCAGATCCGATTTTTTGCGGGTCAGAACTTTCAAATAATCGAAAAAATGGATACCCGTTTGCAATCCTAATTGCTACTTGCTATAACCATTTGACAATTAAAAAAGAAGTTTGTAGATAGTTGGATCTTACTCCTTGACTTCCTTTTTATCATTTAGATCAACTAGTCACATGATACCACATGGGAATAGGTAGAGTGGCATAAGATTTGGATTTGCTCCTATATTTTATGTTCAAATTTCACCTCAAATTAGTAGGGATTAGTCTCTAATAACCTCAATGATACCCACGTGATTGTATAATTGCCTTTAAATTTGACGATTACTCACGACAGTTGAAATTTAAATATTTATCAGTAGAGTTATTCGTAGATTAACAATGCAATGTCACAAAACCAACTCTGTAGAGTATGGGTTAAAAAACTAGTCACACGATCATTGGCCTTGCACTGCCATCAACAATTGTGGGGGCCCAGGAGTTGGATGGTCTGATTTGGATGTAATTGCCTGCGGGTGCTCAATCATACAGCTCGCTTTTCTACACGTGCTTGCTTGTGATATCTTAAGTTTAGGATGCCAAAAGCTGCCACGGAAGGAACTTTCCAACGAAGACAAGATGGACAGTGGACCACCACTGAAACATAGTGGGGGCCACCTCATCGTGTGTGCTTACCAACTTTGTTAGTTGATGGTTCTTTACGTACAACTCACTATAATGAGTGGGCTCCACTCTAGGCCTTTTTAAGTGGACTTTGAAAGCGGCTCCTCCCCCACTTTGTTGTCAACTCATATTTAAAAGTTTAAATTAGCAAAAGGTCCCTGAGATGAGACTATTAAAATCTCTGGAACTCGAGACCTACCTGTGGTGTGCCATGAAGAACGACCATGGCCACTCATCTAATGGTCCCCATATTGCTTATCCAAAAGTAATTAATTATTCATTAGTGATGCAGCTCAACAGTCCATTGGCCTTATCTCTTTGACTCTTTACTGTCCTTTTGTCACGAGGATTTTACTAGAAAATTCTTTTTAAAGTCATTCTTGAAAAGAAAAAAAGGGGACATAAAAGACATGCTTTCATGGTAGTGGTCCCGAGGGTCCTTTTTTATTTAATATTTTAAAATTTGACTTGGACGGAGATATATGCATGATTTGACGTCACGTTAATCTTTTTATGTTAATGAAATCTTTACTCGTCGTTGAATTGAATCTTAAAAAAAAAAAAAAAAGAGTGAATTGAAGTGGATTGAGTTTTAGAGATACGGAAAGAAAAAAAAGGGTAATATAAAAAAGGAGATTTTACCGGAAAAACCCTCTTAAAGTGGTTGAAGACCAAAAAGGCTCTTAAACTTCAATATAAACCATAAAGCCCTCCCATCACTTTTTTATTTTTTATTTTTATTATTTTGCTGAGCAGCGATATCACTGCTCGTGCCATCTTCTTATTTGCACATGTTTGAGGCCGCTGCCAATCTTTGACGAGATTGATTTACTCCCAAGGCTTTCAATTGTTCAAATTCTTTTCCAAAGATGAATCTTTTAGATTAAGACAAGAATCCTCAGTGAGTATGATTGGAAGAATAAAAGAAAAAACCGTAAAATCTTTACAAATCTCACATGCTTCTCATTGAATTCATAAGACTAGAGAAAATTTGATTGGATTGAATCAAGTGATTCATATATCTTTTAAAGTCTCAATAAGGGTTAAGACTTTTAAAGTCTTTCAAATATTTTGAAGTCGAAAGCACTAGTTCAGATTTGTAGAAACAAAAGGGGGTTGGAAGATGGTGAATGCTGGTTGCTATTTGTATGTGGGCGTTTAGAAGTAGTTATCAGGTTGCATGTGGGTTCGTCAAGTTTGTTTGGTTGCTTAATTTCCAGGTTTTGAGATGATTTTAGAAAACAAGGTGGGTCCTCAATCAGTTGAACAGGTAAAGAGTGAACATAAAAAGTGGAGAAGAAGGTGATGCAGTGAATAACCAAGTATACAGGTGAGCAACGATATCGCTGCTTGGAAAAAAAAAAGAAAAAAAAAGAAAGAAAACCCCCAAAAAAGGGCCTCTAGGACCAGTATGGTGTCTACAACGACTGTAAGGGGATTTTCCCGATAAAATCCCTTACAAAAAGTATCAAATTTCAAAAATCACCTTTTATTTTTTTAAGAAGTAAAAAATTTATTCTCTCATTCCATTAAATAAAAAAAATCACATTTTTTTTATCAAAAGAGGTAAAAAAAGGTACCTTTCATGTCACAAATTGATAAAAATTCAAAAAGGTGAATTTTGAAATTTAAACGAACCTTACCTTTAATCCACTCTACACTGAAATACCAAATGGGCATGACCCTTTTTTTTTTTTTTTAATGGCAAATGGGCATGGCTGTTGAATCAAGGGGTAGGGTAATTTCACGGACATGATTTTTTGCATGATTCTTACCCGTATGGAGACCTTTCCTTCCATCCCGCAATGAAACAGGAATGCATACAAGTCGACCCCATAAGCTAGACCTCATTTCCTCACACGCTATATGCTTGGCGGAGTTTTTTTTTTTTTTTTTTCCTTGAATCACACCTTGGCACATGATGGACCCAAATTGGGAATAAAGGAAAATTGGGTGTTAAATTTATAAAAGTACCTTAATAGTCAGCTAGCAATTGAATTCTTCTAATTTTATGTTTGAAGATAATAACCAGGCCCACAAGATGGCCCACGAATGTCAACGTCTTCCAGATGAACGGCCTCCTTTAAAAATCATTCATTTCCCTTCATCTACTTTTGCTTCAAGTCCTATTCCAGACTCTCACATTTACACCTTCCAACGAATAAATCACACTCTTCTTTCCGCTTTGGAAACGGAAGAATCTGAAAACCCTTCAGCTCCTCTCCAAAAATCCAGCGGTAACTATCGGGATTTCCGCCAATTTGAAACTTACAAGGCTTTCAGCGGAAGAAATTAGGGAATTCCCCTCCGAATTCGACCTGGAAACCTCTGTTTCCAACTAATTTAGTGAATTCCGCCTCGACGTGACCATATATTTTCATCTCGTTTTTTGCCAGATGATGAGGGAATAGGGTTTCTGATTTGTTAGGAGCTGATTATCTTGGGTTTTCAGCGGAATCAAAGGATTTCTGCTACTGATTAGCCGTAAAAATTTCTTTTTTTTTTTTTTTTTTTTTTTGCTTTTCTTGTATGTATTTAGTATGAAAACTCGGTGTTTCTGATTCAAAGCTCCAATCTTTTCTGTTTGCTTGCTGTGGGGTTTCAGATTTCGCTCTGCTTGATCTTGTTGTGTTGGAAAGTTCGGTTTTTTCTCATCCTTTTTTAATGTCGTAACTGTTATTGTTGCAGTTTTTACTTCTGTTGTTTACCTTATTGGTAAACAAGTTCAATTTAAGCTATTTTTAGTGGTGGTTGGGGAATTTCTGCCAATAGTACAATCTCGGATTTGGGTTTTCTTCTTCAATTTGATCTTGAGATCTAGTTTTTATCTTTCCTTGATTTTGGGATATTCTACTCCCTTGTGATATTTGGTAGTCAGTTTATATTGATATTGGTGGTAATTTGGATTTCTGCAACTACTTCCAAGTTTCAGTGCTTGGACTTGAGGGACTTGTTTTGTTGATTCTATGTTTTGGAGGATTTTGAGGCTTTCTTGGGAAGATGCAGCTGGATCAGAGAAGGAAGGTAAAGTCTCTATTTTTATTTTTTGTTCTTTTTCCCCACTGAAAATTATTGTGATCAATCTCCACAATAGAGTTTATTGTTTCATGGCCTAGATGATAATTCTGATTAGGTTCACTGTGCCAGGAGATTTTGGAAATAATTCATTTATTTAAATGGCCATGTCACTTTGGGGAATCTGTTATTTTGCTGGATGGAAGTTGTAAGTGGAACATAATTACTGCATGTTCCCTTGCTAGATTATGTTTTGTTTCATGAAAATTAGGATTTTTTCTGCATTTGGATGAGATATGATTTTATCTTATCAATGAAGTGTCCTGACCCGACCACCTGATTTGATGACCTATATGGGTTCCAACTTTGCGAAATCCAGTACTCTCATATTACATGCTCCCCTCCCTTCCCCTCCTTCCTCCCCTCCCTTCCCCTCCTTGATATGGGCGCTGACCCAAGTCTCACCCCAAGGCGATAAGCATCTTTGGGTTGATCATTTGTAAAACACAATTATATATTCTACACATGATAAATTGAATGGTGCCCATCACTCATGGAGGAATGAATTTGGTCCAGTTTCGTAAATAGGGGGAGGTCGTTGCCATTTAAAAGGGTGGGGCCCCACATAGGTCAATTCAGGTAGTTAAGAAGGGGAGTAGCTCGGTCTTCAGGATAGGATCATTTCTCTATCTGAATTACGTCAAGAGGCATTATTGGATCATGCTGTGTCCATATGTGTGTGGTATCCTGAGTCTTGACACTAGAATTTGATATAATGGGGCCTATCGCTTGGTAGTTAAGTCTGTTTTTTATTTTTATTTTTTAATTATTCCATTAAGTTTACTACCTTGAGAATAGCCGCTCATTTGATGGTCATGATATATAACCTTTTCTACGAGCAACATCGGGAATTCAGTGTGTGACCCTCTTATGCCTTGGCTTAACTGACTGGTTTTATTGTATTCCATTTGTTGTGCCTTGGCATCTGGTGGTCCTAATCCTGGAAAAAAGAATGGGGTTAACATCAAATAGCAATCAGCCATAAAAATATACCAAACCAACATTTCATTTACTAGTATTTCACCAGCTAGCCATTCATACTAAAACCTCGAGGCATTAGCAGAGGCAACGGAAATACTTTTCAATATTCTCCCTTGGGTGGAGCCCACTCCTCAATACTTCCCCTCAAGTGGAACCCGGCCGGTGCACTTTTGGTGCATTTTTTTTTTTTTGTGCCAAGTCGTTCCTCTTGGGATTCGAACTCACGACCAATTGGCTCTGATACCATCTTAAATTTCTTCAGCTAGCCATTCATACCAAAACCTCGAGGCGTTAGTAGAAGCAGCGGAAATACTTTGTGTTATCCTGTTGTTAAATCTTTAATTACTCTGGATGTGCATGCAATACTCTTCCAACATTGTTTGTGCTATTGCGTTCTTTGAAGCCTGCATATATCTCTTATGAACTCTAGTATTTTGTTTAACAGAAATATGTGCGAGGAGGATTTGATTATATGCAGCAATGGGCTATACACATTAACAAGTTTGTTTTTCATGAGAAGAAACCCTTGTACCCATAATTTCATTGTCCTTTCCTCTAATTTTCATACAGTATTAGGATATCCCCTTTAAATTGCTTTTAAGTCAGGTTTATGATCTGCACTGTAGTCTTGGTTGACTTTAATGAATATGATCTGTATCTATCATAACATGTTTCTTCTGGTGACTGTGTTGCTAGAAAACTCATGTGGTAGTAATACACTTTTTTTCTTTTCTAATGTATCAAGTGCTCAAGTTGTTTCTGTGGGTGTTCTGGATTCTGTCAAAAACTGACTGAAAGGTATATTTGGTGGCTTAGGCATCTGTAGAACTGGATTTTTTCACCGAGTATGGTGAGGGCAGTAGGTACAGAATAGAAGAAGTGATAGGTAAAGGAAGTTATGGTGTTGTTTGCTCCGCATTTGATACATATGTTGGAGGAAAAGTTGCAATCAAGAAGATAAATGATATCTTCGACCATGTATCTGATGCCACTCGTATACTTCGAGAGATTAAGCTTCTCAGACTCTTACGCCATCCTGACATTGTGGAAATCAAACACATCCTGTTGCCTCCATCGAGAAGGGAATTCAAAGACATATATGTTGTTTTTGAACTCATGGAATCAGACTTGCACCAGGTTATTAAGGCTAATGATGATCTGACGCCAGAACATTATCAGTTTTTCCTTTATCAGCTTCTTAGAGGGTTGAAGTACATACATACAGGTAATTTACTGCTGCCAATTTATGTGTCTATTTTTTTTTTTGTTTTGGATGCTCTTCTATTCTAATTCAATATGGAACCTCAATCTACTTAAGCATACTTGAATTATGTTGTGCCAAACTATCCAATCCTTGCATGATGTTACTTGATGCAATGCACAAATGCATCTGACAGATGACATGTCTTAAAATAGAGTTGAGTGGAAAAGAAGATTCACAAACCTGACCTAGATGGGATTAGGGTTTGTTGAGCAGGACAGAAATTGAAAATAACATAAATAGACGACAATATTCTCTCCAAAATCAGCACTAGAATTGTTTATGAAATTAGACTCAATATCTTATCATTCAAAGACTAATACTTATGGATGTGACTTATGAAACCCAGAGAAAACTAACGTTTATTCTTACAATGCATGCTTAGATATTGGTTTCTCCAAAATGAGCACTAGAATTGTTTATGAAGTTAGACTTGATATCTCATCATTCAAAGACCAATACTTATGGGCGTGACTTATGAAACCAAGAGAAAACTAACGTTTATTCTTACAATGCATGCTTGGATACTGAGCTGCATAACCATTGAATGACATTTCATGAGAATTCCCTTCAACATGTAGAAAGGTGGTAACTCTTTGCATCTCTTACCATTTGCCATTCTAACGTGGTAACTCTTTGCATCTCTTGCCAGTTGCCATTCTGATTTTACTCTTTACCAATTTCATCTTCCCTGTTGTTGCAGCAAATGTTTTTCATCGAGATCTCAAACCAAAAAATATTTTAGCAAATGCTGATTGCAAGCTCAAGATCTGTGACTTTGGTCTTGCAAGGGTAGCCTTTAATGATACTCCCACTGCCATATTCTGGACAGTATGTTTCTTGCCAATTAGATAAATTGTGCATTTTGAAGTTTTTATTGGACCACAATTTCAACCTACCTAAAGGTTAGTGGTTCTATGTATGTTCATGGTTTTCTTTTTCTGATTCTCATAGGACTATGTCGCAACAAGATGGTATAGGGCTCCAGAGCTATGTGGATCCTTTTTTTCAAAGGTTCGTTAAATTTCAATTGTTTTTTTTATGGAATTAGTTTTTCAGACTTGTCTTGTCTCTGAGTGATGCTAATTTTATTGGAGTCACTAATTGATCTTTCTTCTTGTTTCGCTCATGCAAATTTTTTGAAAGGAGCATCTGTGCATGCGTCCTTAGGATTGGGCACATCTAGATAATGGATCATAACCAACTGCACCTCAAATGTGTGCATACCTCCTCTAAGGAGAAGACTGGTAACATGATTGTTTCTTATATACGTCGAAACCTTGAATTACAGTAGTAGTTGCATAAAACGTAGTAATATATCATTTTCTGCATCCAAAAATGATAAATTCCCCATTATATTTCAAAAAGGAAAAAAAAAAAGGATATTACTCCTGTACCCAAATATGGTGACAAACTGCCAAACCAACACAACACTGGCCAGGGGTCGATCCATGGTCCTCACATTGAAGGATCACTCCTAGTACCACTTCACCAAAAATAAAAAATAAATAAGTATGGTGACAAACGTATCCAGACGTGTTGACCTGCAACTTTTCTGAAAATGGTTGTACCACTGCATCCATTTAGCCAAAAAGTGATTGAAAATTTCCTACTGTGCATATATATATATATATATGTAGAGTTCTGTTACACACTTTCTCCAGCTAATTGAAAATTGTAATGTTTTTTCTCTAATTTGTGACAGTATACACCAGCTATAGACATTTGGAGCATTGGCTGCATCTTTGCTGAACTTTTAACTGGGAAGCCACTCTTTCCTGGAAAGAATGTGGTCCAGCAACTGGATCTGATGACAGATCTATTAGGAACACCTTCCGCTGAAGCCACTGCAAGGGTACTTTTCGTGTCATAAACCTTTTGCCTTGATATGGATGCGATTGTGCATCATTAATTCAGAAAGTGTTCACAATCGCTAGGTACGCAATGAGAAGGCTCGAAGATATTTAAGCAGCATGCACAGGAAAAGACCAATACCTTTTTCCCAAAAGTTTCCGAATGCAGATCCCCTTGCACTACGTTTGTTAGAAAGGATGCTTGCATTTGAACCTCGGGATCGACCTACTGCTGAGGAGGTACAGTGGCATGCTTATTCTGGGTGATGGGACCCAAATCTTGGTATTTTTTTTTTCTCCAGTTATTAAGATGCTCTCTCTGTCTAACAATGCCACAAGGTATCAGGCTTTGGCTGATCCCTATTTTAGGAACTTGGCCAAGGTTGAGAGGGAGCCTTCTGCGCAGCCCGTTACAAAAATGGAGTTTGAGTTTGAGAGAAGAAGAATAACAAAAGAAGATGTAAGAGAGATCATCTATCGAGAAATCCTCGAGTACCATCCAAAGATGTTGAAGGAGTTCTTAGATGGAACAGACTCAACAGGGTTCATGTATCCAAGGTCTTGATTCTCTGATCACATGATATATGAATTAATTTTTACTAGATCTTCCTTTATTATTTTTGTTATGTTAACGTTTATGAAAACAGCTATTGCATCAGTAATCCTCCATTCAACTATTAAAGAGTTGTATTGATTTCCTAAATTCCTTTCTCATTTTGAAATTATGCAATTTTAGTACAATGCACATACAAGCAGATGAGCAAGTGCATTCATCTGGATGCGGATATGAATTCATATGGCATGAGTGGGAATACAAGCCTCGGCATGGATGTTTAGGGGATGAATGTGCTTTCATTGCATGTCTGTGCACATTCTCATTTCTCTTTGCTGTATGTGTCTATGCACCCTTGAGTGTTTTTGTATATTTGTTCTGAATGGAACACATTTTTGGTTTTACTAGAATTAGGTGATATGGTAACATTGACATGCATCTGCTGTCCATCCTTTTACTTGTATTGCTTTCTTTTACAGTGCCGTTGACCATTTTAAGAAGCAATTTGCTTACCTTGAGGAGAACTATGCTAATGATGCTGCAGGTGCCCCACCTGAGAGGCAACATGCATCTTTACCGAGGTATATGCCCTTTCCTTTATGCTCAATGTGTTGCTCCTTGTTTCTTTACTGGGGTATCCACCAAGCTGCTGATGGTTCCCTTTTATATACAGGCCGTGTGTATTCCATTCAGAAAGCACATCACAGAACCCAGTAAATGTTGCTGAATTTCTGTCCAAGTGTTCAATTAAGGAATCAGAGAAGCCACAACCAGACCGGAATTATGGGATCCCCATTGCAAGGGTTCCTCTCCAAGTTCCACAGAGGGTACAAGGTAAGAATCCCCTTGCGAACATGTCTCAGTGGATGTTACCAATTATACCTGGATATCTACATATGCTTAGGGTACTCATATTGGATGGATTGATGCTCATTCTGTTACACAAAAGGCTAAGGATTTACATATGGAGAACATTAAGGATAGCTACCCTGAACAAAGAGCTCAGTAAGCATAGATACAGCAAGGATATTGCAAGGAGACGCCATGGGTATGACAGGAACACGGATTTTACACAAGTGAAGTATCGTTGTATCAGATAAATGCGACGCGATATGTTGCCTATTTTGAAGTATCCGTGTATTACCGTTATGGCTTACTATCAAGAGCAAAAATGCTGCATGTTTCTATTTCTTGAAGGCTTAAATTCTGGCATGGACCTGAGAAAGCCTAAAAGTACACATGCTCAATTGAGATGCTTATCCTGGGAAAAGGGTTGTTGGGTGTGCCCATCAGTACATTAGAAATATGCTTACGGAACTACTCTCCTCATGGTTGAGAATTTGAAACGCCATAACAGGGTTATTCACAAGATTATCTGAGGAGGGTATTTGCAAAAATGGACCTGCCCGATCCTGGGCACTCATCAGGTCTGATCCACTGTCAACATGTCCTGGCTGTGCTATTCCACTCATAAAGTGGGACACGTGCATTATGGGCTGTTGGATCTATTTCTTATTTGCTCAGCCACCCAGTGCAATTTCTTGTTCTCAGATCAACATTGAGCTTGTGCCTGATCTTGGATGTGTGTCACATTAGCTTGCATTCTTGTTCTTGCGCAACCTTTTCAGAAATTTCCCCTATATATCGTGTATCATGAAGCCTCTCAGTCTCTCACCTGTTTGGTACTTTCGATAATGTGGACCATAGTTTTGTGTAGCGATATATTCATGTTCAGTTGCTGCATGTGCTTGTGCATGCTAGCTCTGAACAGTGTTGTATGTGTCCATGCCTTGCATGCCCCGCATGCTTGCATGTATGTGAATTAATGCTGATTATAATATGTACAGTACTTTTCAGCATGTGCACTATATAATTTTGTGCCCACATGCGGCATGTGCAACGGCATGCATGTTGAGAGTACTGTTTTTTAGCTGAATAAATTCTTGCATTGTGCATTGTGCATGCATACATCCACAGTACCATTGATCATGTTTATCATTTTCTTGTTTAGCATCTTCAGTGTTATTATGCATGCATGCGCCGCATATTTGATCATGCTGAACAAATTCTTTTGAGCATGTGTACATGCACCTGTCTTGTGATTAAGCTGGATCAAAATTTATTGGCCTCAAATGTTTCTTTTTTCCCACACATTGTAAAATAAGGAAACAATATTAGTGCCTTAAAACGGATCGGGTTTGAGACTAAGACCAGCTCACCCATTTACAGTATTAGATATTTTTCTTAGATGTTTCGCCTAACTGATACCGCGTCACATGTAATATTGCTTAGTTCTGGTGGCAACAACTTCATGACCATCTATTTTATGTTCATGGCAGGTGTTGCCACCCGGCCAGGAAAGGTTATTGGTTCTGTGCTGCGTTACAACAACTGCACAACAGCGCCAACTGAGGCGCATGAACAGAGAAGAAAGGTCAGAAACTCTGCCGTCTCAACTCAATATGCGATTTCTGGCTGTCCATATCCGAGAAGAAACACAAATTGCAGGAGTGATAGAGTTGACACTGAGGGGGTTGATGGGTCCAATCCTGTACAGTCTAAGCCTCAGTATATTCCAAGGAAAGTGGCTGCAGCTCAAGATGGAGCTGTTCATTGGTACTGATTCTGTGTCTGATCTGTGGGCCCCAACTTCATATTCGCATCTCGGAGGTAGTGCCAGCTAATGTTTGATGTTATCACTTGCATGTCTGTGCTGCCAGAGGACTAAATTCCAGCAGTGCTGATTCACTGGAGCTTTGAAATGGTAGAATGATCATATTCCCAAACTGTTGGAAAGGTTGTCGGATTAGCTGCTGTACATATATCTTGGTGATCTGAAGTGAATTGTGCCATGTATCTTATGATCATGTTCCTTTGTTCTCTGTTGCTGTCCACTTAACATATGCAAGATGAGTATCAAAAAATTAGAAGGGAAGCAAGAAAATTTCTTCTTTCTTCCTTTTTTTCCTGCTTCCCCTTGGCAGAACAATCTCCTTTGTGCGCATGTCATCTAGGTTGACACTGTTTTTATTGGTGTGTATTTACATTTTACAGTTTTCTAAGTAACGCCTTCTAGTAGTCCCTTTTACTGTTGAAAATGCTGTTGGAACAGAATGTTATTTCCCTCTTGTGATAATTACGGGGGGAAATACTTTTTTTTGCACCGTGGAAATAGCTGAGCACACCCACCTTTATTTTTATTTTTTTTTAATTACCAAAATATCCATGTGTGAAATGCCGAAAATACCGGTGAGCTTCATCTCCTCTACAATTGTACGGCTGTGAAATCCCGTGCATGGCTGTGAAACGTCGTGCACATGATATATGCATGGAGTTTCACAGCCGTGCCCGGCCCTAAAACTCCATGCACCCTACCAGGGAGAGATACATATGAATAAGAGGAGAAGATGGTCGCCGGTGATGGCGGGGCAGAGAGGGGAGCTCTTTGGAGGGAGAGAAGTTCGCCGGTGATGGTGGGGCGGGGAGGGGAGCTCCCCAGAGGGAAAGATGGTTGCCGGTGATGGGGCGGATGTCTGGATTCGGTCACAGCTGGTGGAAGGAGAGGAGGAGAGGAGAAGAGAGGGGAGCTTGCCAGAGGTAGAAGAGAGGGGAGCTTGCTGGTGAGGAGAAGGGAAGAGGAGAGGAGAAGATGGTGAGGAGAGGAGAGCAGAGGCGAGGAGGGTGTTTTGGGTATTATTGGAGGTGGGTTCAACAAAAATGGCATTTTTATTTTTCTAGGTGTGGTGAGCTCAGAAAGTGGGCGGGCTCAGCAAAGTATGTGGGTGCAAATAGAATTTCCAAATTAGGAGGGAAGCTCATTGCTTTTTGTTGATCAGTATAACAAATATCTGAGTTTTCCTAGCCTGAAATATCTTTACAGCGCAAGACCTTACACACTGATAGGTTTGGATGTGAACAAGTACAACCTCACCCACAAAGATGTAAAACCCAAGAGGAAACTGAGGTCCTTACAAGCATCCTTTCTATATCTCTGAGGCCTGCTTCAATCCTTAGAACTAGGTTGCACATAAATCACAGGGAGAATCTTCAACTTTTTCTAGGTTTTATCATAACCCAAGTTGAGGTGTCCTTCAAATAGTTGACTTACCAACCTTGTGAGAACTGGTGTCAGTTGAAGATACAAAATGACATGCTTTTTTTTCATACCAATTTTCAAATTGAAAATGTTTGCTTTTCACTAAGTCAAAATGCACCCAATCCGACCATTCATTTTCCCAACTGATCTTATTAGTATAGTCCAACCCATCACAACCCAGTCTCCACTTTGGATCAACCACTTTTGCCACCATTCTCATTAAAAAAGATGAAGAAAATAATGAAAATCCCTTGAAAGTGAATTTATTTTATTTTTACCTAGTGAAAAAAAATTCAATTCTAAATACCATTTCACAATAAATAGGCCCCATAGGGTGTACACCACTTTGGTACTATCCTTAATCAAAATTGGCCTCACCCATTCCCTAATTTTTGCCAAACTCAAGAAAATTCAACCCTATGATTTGTTTACACCAAAATTGACAAACCAATTCAAACATAAAACCATCTACATTCCACCTCTTCACCATCCACAAAAGAAAAATGGAAGGTACAAGTATAAGAATCAGCCTAAGCCCAGCTTTGGACACCCCGTTCACCGATGCTGAATTTGTCCCTGAAGATGAAGGTTGAATATAGCTTGGAAACGTAGAAGTGATCAAGTCGACAGAGCCCAAGTACAAATTGGTAAGTCGGTGAAGACTGATGTGGCTTGGCAAATACACTTGTATTACCACTGCATGGGATATGGCGAATCTTCATCGCTAATATGTTCAGGTATCGCTATAAAATTGATCATGTATAATACACTTAAATAAAATAAAAACTACTACACAAGGCACAATTCTTTGAACATAAGAAATAAAAACTAATGGAAGTCCCAGTTAATACTCTCATACCGACCATAGAGTGATTGCTGTACAGAAATTTGCATAGCTTCAACTAGTAGCTTACAGATAAACACCTCTACAACCAAATCCATAGATTACACACAGACTCAGGGATCCCTGAAAACACACCCATGACCTTTATTCATGTAATGACTATGAGAACTCGCGATCTGGCAAGATCAATGGAGCCACAAGTGACCACAAGTACAGCCCAGCAGTGACCCACTCCGTGCAGATCCGAACCCAAACCGAAGTCCATCCAACGTCTACCAGCTCTGAGCTGTCTGCATTTGAGCTGGTCCAGCCCGTGAGAAGCATTGCTGAATACATGCTAGCCAGTGCAAATATCAAATGGAAAAATGTATAATTGTAAGTAACTGGCCGTGCTTCACTTTCTTTCTTATCTTCTTTTCCAGCCTCCAGTTCCTTTGATTCAAGCAGAGGTTTCCCACCTCCTGTAAAATGCATGAGATCAGAAGACATAATATGTTGATTGTTGTTTAAGAAAATGGTGCAGATGACTAATCTAAGACAAGAAGGCAGCTTAGCAATTTTAACCAGGGATGGTATGGCAAGTGCTGGTTACATAATGAATAGACAAAGAAATATACTGCAAGCATTTAAATATTATGACAAGAGGGGATAGTATTAGTTCCACAAGTTTTACAAGTGATGCTGGAGTCTGACCTGCATAACCACATTACATTTGCTGCTTTTCATTCTTTCCCACCCAAAATAAATATTATAGAAGGTTGCCAATAATGTAAAGTGAAAAAAAGGTGATTACCAATTATAATTTGGGGTTAAAAGTAGGTAAAACCATACCTACCAGACAGGACTTCCAATTCCCACGCCCAAAAGGCAGTCGTCCATTCTTGACTAAAATATTCTGATGAGCGGGTGGGCATAAACGAGCCAAGTTGAGCTTAGCCAGCTTGAGCCCCATTTAAACCCTAAACAAGCCATGTCAAGCTCAAGCTTAGCCCTGCTTGAGCTTGGGTTGAATTCAGTGAACTAAACTTGGTTGAACTGGCCAATCCACTAATAGCACAGTGGTGACTGGTGAGGGACTCCCCACCTCCATAGAAACAACTAAGGATCAATCCCTGTTTGTAGCATTGATGGTGAGGAACTTTGAGTATGGTAGTTGTGTGGGCGTGTGAGTATCTACCAAAGTAAAAAGAAAAAGGAAAAAAAAAAATGTTGAACTAAGTTGAGCTCAAGCTTCAGCTTCATTAGAAATCAAGCCCAACTAAGGTTTGAGATTGGCTGGACAAAATACATGCATGTGAAGTCCACTTTTCATTCCAAAAAAATTAATAGGACTAATGGGATAGAAGGCCTATGAAAGGATAAAAGAATAACCTAAAATCAACTTAATTAGATCTCAGTAGGTTTGACCGATCAACAGTGAAAGAAGAGTTAGAAATAGGGTCATTCACATATATTTTGGGTGATTAATAAGGTCAACATGATATAGATTCATTATGAAGATAAGATTATTTATGATGTTATTACAACCCCCATTGGGTTATTTTTAAAAAAAGTTGTTCTGAGAGGATAAGATCATTTTTTATGCTATCATACCCCGTCGTGTTAGTTTTAAAAAAAGGTAAATTCATTAAAAAGCTCAATGCATTATATTCTGAATATATAATTAGTACACCCTGATGGAATTGATTTTTTTAAAGAAATTAAATTGATTATATTGTTATTTTCACAAAAAATAAATATTTTGTGTTAAATATATACTTGAAATATACACACACGGAGCAAGCCCCTTAACAAGCCAAGCTTAACTTAAGCCTTTTAACAAGCCGAGCTCAAGCAAAGAAGACCTAAGCCAGCCCTAGCTTGAGCTTGACTCATGAGACAATGAACCAAGCTTGAGCTTTAGCTTTATCAAGCTGAGCCAAGCTGCCTAGCGAGCTCTCTCAGCTTGTTAGCATCCACAAGTCACACCAATTGCAATTTGGTATACATCCAAAGCAAAAACAAATAAAGCTAGCCATCACCCTTCTTCTATTGGTTTAGCCATTAAGATTCATAAAAGTAAACAGAAACATTGTCTTGATCTCAAAGGAGCACATATAGTTTCAATAATTAAAGGCTTATCCAGTTCAAAAATACCTGACTTAGGTGAGGATGGAGGTGAAAGAAAAGTCGTTGATGATCCAGCACGAACAGCAGAGTAGAGAACTGAGAGAACCGTTGTGAGCATTCCAAGAATAAGGGTACCAGTGGAAACTCCTTTAGAATGATTATGGAGACCATTGCATGCATAATCCCTAGGCTCACTTGAGAGACCGCTATAGCACAAGTACGCACAATACACGGATATCACAGAAGCGGGCAAGAGGCTACCATTTACCTGCTCATGCCGAAACATAATTACTTCTAGAGTTTCCTCTTTGCACTCAAAAAGGCATATAATGATTGTAAGATTATCAAGCAATCTAAACAAGAGGAATTATGTGATACTCACTGACAGTATGCTAAACTCATAATATTGCTGGGCCTTTGTAATGTAGGGCCAATGGTTTGAGAACACTGGTTTGATGATACCACAATATGAATAGATCCAAATGCTACAGCAATGAGATATTTTTAACGCTAAATATGGACCCCTGTTGTAGTCCTTTCTTAACTCTCTGTTTGCAGGCCACGGTTTGAAGCGCTAGGATTATCATAATAGGGAGATTTGAGAGGCATGGGCGCATGGTTGATATACAAGGGCCCTTTTATACCAACTCATCAGCCAGTTAGATTAAAAAACACCTCAAGCTTCACATGAAAGTATGTATATCCTGGGAGTCAAGCCTCGTAAAATTAATCCTCTGTAAGGGCCCATGGTATGGACCATTGGTCTGATAAATCAACATGTATGGATCAAAAGACTATATCCATCAAATATTTTTTACATTAAATATGGACCCCTGCTGTCATCCGTTATTAACCCCACTGTTTGCAGGCCATGGTTGAAGGGCTAGGATGATGCTGCTGCTGCCCAGGCATCACATGATACAATGCATATCCTGAGAGTTGAGCATCATAAAAGTTAATCCTCATTTCAATTATGCTATATATAGGCAGTTTCCACAGTTCCTATGAGAGGTAAAAACCTAAGCCTCATTGTGCGATCCATTTGGATGCATGCCAATCCCGGAGGGTTAGTGGGACGGAAAGGTCTCATTATGAATCAGATTTGGGGAAAAAAATCATCCCAATTGGATCATCATAACAACTGATCTAAGGTCCTCAAAGTTAAGCAATTTCTCAAGTTACCTTTTCTGAAAAATTCAATTCAAAGGTGAATATGATTCAAATGTGTCAAATTAGAGTGAAAGCCAATTCATGGGGGGTTAGTGAGTGTGAGAGGTCGGATTGCTCTTCTTTTGGTGTGGTTGGCATGGATCTAGGTTGGCTCTATTAAAAGTTACTTATTTAAAAAAATAAAAGGAAACATTCCCTGAAATCCCTTTAAATGCCAACCCTAAACATCCAATTGTTTGGAGTTCGATATTTAGAAATCAGATGAGACAATACCAATGCCATGTTATAACCTAAGTTGGATCAGTTACAAAAAGACTATAATAAGATTCCATTTCTAGGTTCCTGTCTTGATGATGTGATGAGCAGATGATGTCTTTACCTGTGGATGCAATGCAATAACAGCAAATGCAAACGCAAGAATCATAGTCATGACGATAAAGAAGACATTAAGGCTACAGTCATGGCCTGAGGGATTGAACCACATGAAGAGAATTCCTGAGAAAACAAATGTTATGATGTAGCATGCCACTGATATAGAAAGCAAAGCAATGTACCTGCAGTACAAAATCAATAGATCAGAGATAAACCAACAGAAACATCGAAGTGACGACAGAACAAAAGAAAAGCAGCAAATGGAGTAGACAATGGATTTGATTGTACCAACCATTTGCGTTCATCTTTCTCAACCCATGCGTCATTCCATGAATGCGTGAAGTCGAGTAGTATGAGCACTTGGACCAGTAAAAACAACCCCGATCCAAATTTTGATAGTGTTTCTGAAATAGAAGAATCCATTATGACACTCATGGATATTCAGAAGAAATAACTATCAGAAGAACTACAGCTCTTTAGAACTTGGTGAAACTCGGTATTAAATGTGCTCCTCAAAACTAGAGGGTCATATTTAACAAAGAATCAAACAATCTTTCTAATTGATTTAAAAGTTGAGAAAGATGATTGTTCTTCATATCACCATTCAAAAAAAAAAAAAAAAAAAGGAGGGAGGGAGAGGGGAGGGTGGGAGAGAGGAATTGGCTGTCCGCGTCAGCTTAGACTCGG
The DNA here is from genome assembly GCA_029852735.1 of Persea americana. Taxonomy (NCBI): domain Eukaryota; kingdom Viridiplantae; phylum Streptophyta; class Magnoliopsida; order Laurales; family Lauraceae; genus Persea; species Persea americana. The sequence continues at coordinate 39,949,023 of CM056817.1, forward strand.
CACTTACCAATCTAAGTCACCCCTTGGTCGAGTAAAATGTGGAAACAGGCCAAAACTACTTTTTTATCCTATTCTATTGGTGTGAGCATAGATCAAAATATCGGCCGCTACGCTTATATCGGGCGTGGCGGCATTGGCCGCCACGCTATTAAGCAATTATCGGCAAACTTGCCGTATCGGCCGCTACGCGATACATACCGCCACGTAGCGGGGGGTTTTAAAACCCCCCCAATTCGTCTCTCTTGCTCACTTTCCCCTTCACTTGTTCACTTCTCTCACTTTTTACATCTTCTCCTTGCTGTGAAACCTCCCAAAGTGCTGTAGTTTCAAGATTTTACAATTTTAGGCCCACAAAATCCACAAGGACCACAACAAAGTGACAAACAAACATCAAAACAAGGTAATCAAGATTCTAGGTATGTACTTTTTTCTTTTAGATTTTTTTTAGTAAGTTGACATTTGAGATCACATTCAAATAATCTCTTTCTAACTACTATAAATGCTTCCTTGTCTTGTAATATTGTTAGATCTATGTTTTCCTTTGATGATGCACACATATTTTTGGTTTTTTTTTTTTTTTTTTTTTTGCTATTTTTTATTTTCGGATTTATTAATTTTTTGAAAAAAAAAAATGTGAATACTCATGGACAACCCTTGAAACCACTTGGAAATGCATTCTAAATGATAGATCTATGTTTCACATAGATCAATCCATCACATTTTGAATGTTCATTGATTTTTCTCTATTTTTTATTTTCGGATTTATTTATTTTTTGAAAAAAAAAATGTGAATACTCATGGACAACCCATGAAACCACTTGGAAATGCATTCTAAATGATAGATCTATGTTTCACATAGATCAATCCATCACATTTTGAATGTTTATTGATTTTTCTCTATTTTTTATTTTCGGATTTATTTATTTTTTGAAAAAAAATAATTTTTAATATTTGAATACCAATCAAATGTCTTGAAAATGGTTCCTTGATTTGAGATTTATGTTTTCCATAGATTATTCCAACATATATTGCTTGTTTTTTTTACTTTTTAAATTTTTTAATTTCGGATTTTTGTTATTTTTTGGAAAAAAATTTATTTTTAATAATGGAATGCCAATCAAATGTATTGAAAAATGCTCCTAAATGTTATATCTATGTTTGGCATAGATCAATCCAACATATGTTTGTCATTTCCTAATTCTATTTTATTTTCTTATTTTCGGATTTTTAAAATTTTTGAAAAAAAATTGTAATTTAAGTAATGAAATATCACTTAAATGTCAAGAGAATGATTCCTAAGCATTAGATATATGTTTCCTCTAACATGTTTCTTTGTTTTTTTAATTTTTAACATACTACTTGTTCATATTTAATTATTTATAGCCAGGTATTCAGTCTTCTATTGATAACTTAAAATGCCTCGTGATATTGATCCCGCATGGAGCTTTGGTGAGGCAGTTGATAATAACAGGTTGAAAATCAAATGCAAATTTTGTGGGAAAGTGACAAATGGGGGCATTACAAGATTCAAGCACCACTTGGGCCACATTTCTGGCAATGTTGCTGGCTGTACTGAAGTACCAAGGGAAGTCAGGGAACAAATGAAAGCTTTGGTTGGCCAAAACAAAGCTAGAAAAGTAGAGATAAAAGAAAAGAGGCGGCAAGATGTTGATGCTGCCCGTTATGAAGTATTTGAGGATGAATACTTTGATGAGGAAGATGCACAGATGGAGGCTGCACGCCGAGAGTCCATCATGAGTCAACAAGAAGAACAGGAACGTCGTGCATTTGCTGCAAGCAAATATTATGATGCAAGGGGCTCATCTACTGTGCCACAGCAGCCAAGCAAGGGCAAGGGCATTGCGGGGGCCATGCGTAGGGCATTTAGCACCCGGGAACGGGATGTTGATGTAGAAATTATCTCTACTAGAAGAGCAGTTCCTCTCCCTGTTGATCCTCTAGCACATAGAAAAGAGGGAGATAAACAACCAAAAATATCGAGTGTTATGAAAGGGGTAATGAAGGCTGCAAGAGATAGGTTAGCCAAAGCTACAGCAAAATGGCTAATTCATAAGAACATACCACCTACAGCAGTAGATTCCCCATATTTCCAGACTATTCTTGATGTTGCCGCCGAAGCTGGGCGGGGTATACAGGCGCCCTCCGTATATGATGTGGGCACTAAATACCTTGAAGAAGAATATAGAGAAATAAAAGCTTGGGTGGAACAGTTTAAGCCCATGTGGCAACAAAATGGTATTACTATCATGTGTGACGGGTGGACCAGCGGTACCCAAACACAATTAATAAACTTTTTGGTGTATTCAGTTGCTGGGACCGTCTTTGTGAAGTCCGTTGATGCAACTGAACATAGACGGACGGCCACATATATATACACTCTTATGGATAGAGTTGTAGAAAGTGTGGGAGAGGAGCACATTGTACAGATTGTTACAGACAATGACGCCAATTTCAAGAAGGCAAGTCAGTTATTAATGGACAAGAGGACCCATTTATTCTGGACCCCATGTGCAGCACACTGCATAGATCTCATCTTGGAAGAAATTGGAAGGAAGACAAAAGTGGCTTCACTGATCAAGGCATGTAGAGGAATTACAAGATTTATATATGATCATTCATGGGTGTTAGGCTTGATGAAAAGATACACAAATAACCATGCCTTGGTACGTCCAGGATTAACTAGGTTTGCAACCCATTTTCTGGCTATGGAAAGCCTTGTAAGGTTTAGAACAGAGCTTATTCAGATGTTTGCATCAGAAGAATGGCTTCTTTCGAAATGGGGCAATGCAACTAGTGGTCCGAGGTTTGAAGTCCCAAACCTTATGAGAGACAATAAATTTTGGAAGAAAGTGAGGAAGGTATTAAAGGTTTTTGAGCCTTTAGTTAAAGTGTTGAGGCTTGTAGATGGTGATGACAAGCCGACAATGGGCTTTATATATGAGGCAATGGATCGGGCAAAGCAAGCCATTATGGAAAATGTTAAATATCACGATAAATATATCAAAATTATTGATGCCCGTTGGAACGATCAGTTGCTCCATCCATTGCATGCTGCAGGTAATTAATATATATCTTTAATACCTTTTATTTTCCTAACTAATGTATTTATTATCTTGTTTGCTCACAGTACATTCTGCATATTTTTAATGTAGGTTATTTTTTAAATCCCGAATTCTATTACCGCAATGCCGAACTACATACCGAAGCAATAGATACGGACTTGCGCGTAGGATTACGGGAGGTATTAAGGAGATTGTTAAACCTAGATGATCAAATTGATGCCATACAATAGGTGAGTGGGTGGTTACTTAAGAGAATTTAATTATGCTGCCAAGTGCCAATTGCCATATATGCAGTAGGGGTTTACTGATTTATTTTTAATTTTCACATCGTAGATATCTATATATACACAAAGGAGAGGAACCTTTGCTGACCCTCTTGTGCAACGATTGATTGGAAGGATGCCACCTGGTATGACTATGAACAAAAGAACCCACCCAATAGTCTTGATCTTTATATCTTAATTGATTAGAAGGATTTGAGGGTTACGAATATCTAATTTTCTTTATTTATTTTTTGCATTTCAGCTGATTGGTGGATGAATTATGGAGAGAGTGCTCCACATCTAAGGAAAGCGGCTGTTCGCATCCTTAGTCAGACTACAACATCTTCCAACTGTGAGAGAAATTGGAGCACTTTCTCCTTGATCCACACGAAGGCCAGAAATCGGCTTACCATGCATAAACTCAACAAGCTTGTATACTGTCATTACAATCTGAAGTTGAGAAACAGAACTAGGGAGAGAAGGGCAAGGGATGATCCTGCTTATTGTCCTATTAATTTGGATCACATATTCAGATATGACGATCCCTTACTCCCATGGCTAGCCGAGATAGAGGATCCACTGCTAGATTCAAATCCGGCTTTTCAGGGAACGGTTCAAGAGTTGATAGATGAGGATATGGGTGAGGCACCTGCAGGAGGTCAGCCACCTCAAGGAGGAGGTACCAGTAGGACTAGGAGGAGTGGGAAAGAACCTGCTCATATTGGATCTTCTGAGAAAGCTAGTTCCACCACCGTCTCTTCGAGTAGCCATGGGGGAACTGGAGGAGGAGACAGTGGGACAGGTGGTACTAGTGAATACTATCAACATGATGAAGACGATGACATTCCTGTAGAGGAAGTACATGAGTTACCTCCATCTGGAAGATTTGATCCAAGCCGTGGTTATCAACGGCGCCGAAGAGACTCACCGCCTGGGGCTGGAGGTAGTAGTGAGCAAGGAAATATGGGTGGAGATGTTGGTGGACAACAAGTAGCATCATGGACTGATTCGTGGGACCCTAGGTACGGTGGACAAGGACTCTCACAATATTTTCCATATGGTCAAGCACAACAAGGAGAAGAAGAGTCTTCAACTTCAGGGTCCTACTCATATGGATATGGACCATATGGTGACTATGGTGAAATGCAAAGAAATCCACCTCCACCTCCTGTAAGTTCCTATGATGCGGCTGCCTTGTTTGGATTTGTTGATCCCAATTCTCATCAATATCAAATTCAATATGGTGCCAACAGAAATGATAACAATGATGGGGATGAGGATGACCATGGCGCCTTGAATCTTGGTAGACATTCCTTTTGGTGGTGATTAAGGTATTCCTATTTCCTTCACTAACTCTCTAGTCTCTACTCTTTGTCATTTCTAAATTGGTGTTGATTGTTGAATGTTGAATGTTGATCACTTCATAGTTCATTCACTTCATTGAATTTGAACCTTGAATGTTGAAGTATTGATATTTGATTGTTCAATGTTCTAATGAGTAATGAGTAATGACCTAACTCTTAAGTCTTATGCCTTTATTTCATGTTCTAATTTTTTTTTACAAGCTTTACATTACTTTCTAGGTTAGCATGACTAAGAAACATGAATACATGTGAAAAAACTAATCATTACTATTATTTTCTATTTATACAGCGACAGAACCTCATATCTTGAGAGCACCGCTACGCCCACTTTTCTTACTTACTTTTGCAAAAGAACCACATTTTCTTTCATTTTACAATTTTCTGGATTTTCTGGAATTTTTTCATATTTTTTTGGCGATTTTTTCAAATCGCACCACTACGCCGCTACATATCCCCGCTACGCTACGTATCGCCCGCTTCGTAGCGGTTTGGCGGTGGGCCGCTAAGCCCGCCGCTACCGCTATTTTCATCCTTGGGTGTGAGAAGATGTTGGAAGCTTTTGGGGTCCTTTTGCACTGAAACTGAAGATCAAAACCACGTTTTGTAGAAAATCTCTGCATTCAGAGATCGAAGGTACTGTTTTTGGAAAAATAACATGTGACCACCTACTACTAAAATTCATTTAGAATAATGAAAACCACATGTTCCTTAAAGTTCCACAATCAAAGGACATCAATTTCTATTTTTTATTATCTTTTTTCTAATCATTTTCACTATTTTTGGACTTTTTAGGGCTTCAAGGTGCAGCTAGGACCAACTCAGCTGAGTCACATGGGATTTGGCTCAACTCGACTCGAGGGTGAATTAGCGGCCCCTCAAGTCCTGGTATTAAAACCTTGCCTAGGCATGGGGACACATCCCTGTCAGAGACGCATACAAGTTGGAACAAATAAATGGCCTTCATTCTTTTTATCAATAACAAACAATGATACATATTCCAAACTTCTAATAATTAAAAAAAAACAAAAAACAAAAAAAAAAAAAAGAGAAAGAAATCTATAGTCATGTGCCACTACAAAGGTAGATTATATGCCAAAGTGCAGGATTCTGTACACTTAGAGGCTATTGTTTTGTTTTTTTTAAATCTGAAATAAAAATCCAGCCAAAAGATTCACATGCTCAAAATAAAAAATTGTATTAGAAACCAATTCTCAAAGTCAGGTGAAGATTACCGTAAACTGTGATGATAACATTTGGTAGGAAAAACATGAGGATGATCAACAAACCCCACACTACGATTTTCGCAATCCATCCCCCATGGTGCCATGAATCTCGTTTATCATTCTGGTCCTTGACACCAATCATCATGAGTGCAAATATGATGAAAAACAAGAAATTTCCTAAACTCACACGAAGAACTGCATCATTCTGAAACCATTCTTTTGGGGGAGTATGAGAGAAAGTATTTATCCCTACAAAAGCAAAAGATTAGATTCTAATCATTTCTCATGTAGAAAAGATCACGCAGACATGTTCCACAGATTCACAAAAGATACTGATAGTAATACAAGTTCTCTATCTCATATGAGATCGGTTTCAAGGTGACTTTATAAAAACATGTGACTTGAATTTATCTCATACCATACAATGAGGTAATAGGTAGTGTTCATAGCACAAATTAAACAAGTGACTTTGCTAAAGACCTCTTTGATAAAGAACTAAACTGATGCATAACTCACCACATTTACATTTTGAAATCATAACATGTTTTTGACTTTCAAAAGACAACTCTCAAGTTGCCTGCTTCATGTGGTGGCCCCAGATTCTAATAGAATTTTTATTTCTTTGTGTCATTATTTTATAAATTAGGTTTTCATCATTAGATGTAAACTTAAGCTTAACCTCAAAAATGATCAGATTGGAATTTATGAAGATTTCTATAAAAAAATATATCACTTCAAGTAAGAATTGATACATTAAAATGTGCCCCATTGGGCGTCTTAAAGAGCAGTTCTGTCACGAATTTTCCCACTACATTCTAATCCCGCAATTATCAAGTGGTAGAAATTGGGATCACAAAATTCACATCCTTCCGGGAAAAAAGAAAGGCTTAGGAGAGCAGTCTTTGTTTCCTTTTGACCCAGTTCACTGGAAAGAGGAGAGGTAACACATGCATGCATAGGTATTAATCCTTTTCATAGGGAAAGGGCTAGGATCTACTTTCTGCAGAAGATTGACCACCCACACCATAATTTTAACCATACCATGACTCTAATTAACTCAACCAATAACGTCCCATGCACTCCATAATTTTAACCATACCATGACTCTAATAAGTTTCACCCCTAAAGTCTCACCACTCCCTTATCCTCATAAACAGGTTAAAACCAAATGAACAAGCCCTGCATCTTTTGAAGTCATTACATTAAAGCAATGACAACAAAAATTGCACAATGGGATGGGTCTTCTCATGTTGGTCGAAATCGGTCGTCTACAATACAATTAAGTTTGAAATCTACAAATCCACCTCAATTAGAGAAATCTAAAACAAAACAGCAAACACCCAGCATACAAAATCCAAAATAAAGCATAACCCAATTTGATAAAATTCAATAACTATTCATAAAATAAATAAATAAAAAAAAAAACCCCAAAATCAAGAACAGCACAGAAAACATCATCAATTAGTGAAAGAAGAGAAACCCCAAATGAGAAATCCGAAGATGGGGGTTGAGAGCAGGAAAGAGGAGAGGAGAGGAGACCCACATGGGATTTTCTCGAGAAGGGGTGCAGCGACCTCCCTGAGAATCCATGAGATGATGAGAGAGAGACCGAAGAGGCCGCAATAAGCGATTCGAGCAGAGCGCCTGGAGATTCCAGAAGCCGCAGATGTGCAGAGGCCGCACGTGCAAGTCGCACAACAAGAACTCAAGCAGGAAGCAGCCCACATCTCTCTCTCTCTCTAAGGCCTCTGGCTTGAAAGACAACACAAAAGAGAAGAAGATGAAGCAGAAAGCTGCAGAGAGAAGAAATGGTAGAAGAGGCACGCAAGCCTGCCGGTCTTCAATGTCAACATCGCAGATGTTATTTCCGTTTGACACGTGGCACGCATCTATCCGCTCATCACTGGCTCCCTGACTGTGATAGAGTTTTTCCAGTGGGTGGCCTGTCAGGTTGGGTTTGGGTCGGACTCGGGTGAGTTTGACCTTAAAAGGTGACCTGTATAAAACAGGGCGTCACTTCTGATACCCGCGAATACAGTATATCACTCTATTTTTATTCTATTCCATAACAAACAAACTGATAGTGGTAGGGGTTATTGATAAGTTGATTATGTTGAAAATGCGAGCTCAAACCTACTCAGAAGTTAGTCCATGCAAACCCTTAATTAACGGGTCAGGTTTAGGTTGACCTCGCAGGTCATAGTTTAGCTAGTAAAAGTGGGAGGTTGCATGGTAAGAATGGGGCGCTAGACCAGGCCTTTTCCTCGACATGATCTTCGGGACTGAGAAGAGAGCAAATCAATAGAACATATGGGCACTTTTATGGCCACTGCGTCCATGGAATCTAATGCCATTGCAATGAAGAGAGCTTATTATTTATTTTTGCTAAGTTGGAAGGCTATAAGGAGTAATGCTTTAAAACTTAAAGACCCAGGATCGATCCCCATATTGGTAGGTGCTAATACTATTCAATCATGAGTGTGTGAGTGAAGAGAGCTTATTGACATTACAGTTTATTTTTGGATAAGTCTTATGCAGGAATCTGTTTTGATGATAAGATATTGCAAGATAAGAAAAGTGAAAAAAACCAACCTCATTAGGCCTCATTAGGGCTTGTTTGTGTGAAGAAGTCAGAGTTTTCTTTTTGATAGAAATAAATTTTTAAATCCACTGGCCACATAAAGCATTTTTTGGGTAGAAATAAATACTTTATGTGGCAGGGCCTTATTTTGTGCGAACCAGGCACAAAATAAAGCATTTTCTCGCCCAAAATCCCATTTTGTTCGAGGGTTGACGTCAACTATCATTTTTATGCATAAATCTCAAGGTTGACGTCGACCATCACCCCCGCCTTTCTCGTGCGAAAGGTTCCCCATCCTCTTAGGAACTTTCCAATCCGTTCTCATCGGAAATGAGATCCTTTGAAGGGTTCTCGTTTACCAATGTTTGCACCTATTTCCAAACTTTTGTATAATTGACTGTGACCGTAAAGTTTCTTTATGATGACTAATCCTCCTCCTCTCCACACACGAAAACGAAATCCAGTTGTAACGATATGAAGCGATGTGGATGATTCAAAGAACCAATCGAAAGTCAAATTAATCTCATTCTATTTGCTTTAACAGAAGAGCTCTCTCACTCTCCATTCTGTTTGCATAGTGATAGGTGGTAGTGGTCCATACATGATGTGAACAATGACTCGGGTGAAAGAAAATTTGAGTGTTCTATATTCGGTATACATTTGTGTTGCATCTGATAAGTGGATTAGCCCTCAATCTTTGTTTCAGAGTATGGGTTTAGTTTGGAGCTAGGAAGAAACGATCCAAGACACTCTCATCTCCCATGTGCCAACAAATTAGCATCTATCCCTAACGTGCTTTTACTTATCTGCAACCGGAGTCTAAAAAACTTGGAGCTGGGCTCAGCGAGACTCAGTGTATTACAGATCCTAGTAATTCAGTCAAGCGAGAACGTGCTTTTACTATGTTTTCATAAGATCAAGCAGTTCTGGGACCTGTTTAATTCCTCTCATTGGGCGGGATTAACAATCTGTTTAGAAGAGCTCTATCAATCTGCACTCAATCTAGACTAACTCACGTCGATGAAGGCATCTTAATGATTGGGTTCCCCTAACTACACCATGTCCAGGACTCCGATGGAGAGCGTGGTAATGGAGGAAGCAGCAATGCCATTCAGCATAGACCGAATGGCCACCCCTCGCATTGAGCCAACTCTTCGAGAATCAACCGCCTGCGAACATGCTGGTAGTAATCGATTCCGGTCATGCTTGAGCATGAATGACAAAAATGGCTCCTTGCTGAGAAGAATGACTCACGTCTATCTTCTTCTTTACAATCCAAATTCTTCTTCCTTTTCCCCTCTTCCTTTTGTTGCAATACCAAGGAGGGTCCACGTCCAGCCTCACTAGTTTAGCAAGGGTCGATGTCGACCCCCAGTAAAAAGTGTCTGTTTAGGTCATATGGGCACTTAAAGTGTTTTTTTCGAATAAAGTCCTTTTAAAAATATTTAAAGCCTTTCGTGCCTTTGTAGAGAATTTTATGGTACCGAGCAAAGAAATATGATAGGAAACACTCTTGCGTGAACATGCCCTTAGTTATTTCCCTCCATCCCAACTATAATAAGGAAATAAATCGCCAAAATGAATTTATCTTAAACCAAATGGCAGCCTACTACTTTATTGTTATACATTAGATAGTTAAAATTAAGGAGGATTCTCACCTATGAGTAGACTGCATATATGTGTGTGCGCATCATGTCAAGCTCTTGGGCCCACTTGAATGCTTTTCTATTATTATTATTGGGAGTAGGATGGATGGAAATCGGAAAAGCCTCCTTATGGATAGGGGGGTCATGCAAAAATCAGCCCATTAGGTCATCATAGGCCTTGATTTAACTACATTAAAAATTAAATGGTCTTTTAACTGTTAGATTTTTTATTTTGAGACTCAATCCAAGTGTTAGTAAATGTTTAATGAGCATAAAATTGACACGGTGACAGATCATGAGCATGGAAAAATCTTCATTGATCAGGTATTACCCTCCCATCCATGTTATCCTCCCCACTATATTGTTAAAGATCCAATAAAAGGATATTGAAATTTCACATTTCACCATGGCCGGCTTGTAAATATATCCACTGGCATGACACCAAGCCAATGGCATGCCTATTTGTGTAGAATATATTAGAATCCATGTCATAAGTAGTTAAAAATGAAGATTCAAGGTGAACATACAAAAACAACCATCAAAATGACATTTCCTTTTTCTATTAGAGCTTCAAATAAAGGAATGTAATTTACTTTATAAAAGAAAGGAATGTTATTTAGAACAGTGATCTCAGCAGGTATAATTTTTAAAACTGTATGTTCTGGTGCTTGTATGTACATGTAAATGTAAGATGCATATACTTGTTATTTTAATATGATATACTTGATTTAAGTCACCAATTTGTTGAACAAGTTTCATGGGTACCTGTTGTTCTAATTTCTGTAGATTTTTTGTAGTCATTTTTACTATATTAGGGTATAGTTTGGATAAATTTATTCAAGTTTAAAACTTACAACTTGATACTTATGTTGCATCATCTAACGGTCTCTTGACTTTCCCTGTCCTCAACAATATTTGATGAAATTTATCTATTTGTCACAGGTGTTGAGCAATCCAATTGGAAAATCACTGGTATCATGCTGGAAGGCATTGGATCATGTAGCTACAAATTTATCTATCTGTCCGTGTAGTTTTTTTTTTTTTTTTTTCTAAAGGAGGGTTCCCAACCCTTTGGGCTGACTAATCCCTCCAGGCCCAGAGAGAAGCCGAGTAAAACCCCTTTGTCCCCAAGTGGTAGCACTAGTAGACTCAACCTTCGGTTTCTGAAGAGGGGGGAACCAGGGATCGATACCAGGACCTCTAGCTCCGGAAAAGAGAGGAACCATGGTCCTGACTACTCGGCCAACCCCTTGGGGTTCTATCTATCCTTGTAGTTGGTAAACGTATTAGATCACCTATAATGGACACCCAGTTAAGTTATGATGGTGGGTTTAGCACTTGTGCAATGAGGCTGCAGATTTTACTTTGAAGCATATGAAGTGTTGAAGCGTATCATATATGAGAGATCTCTATATGCACCAAGATATGCTGATGAAAAAGAATGTGTATATCTTTATGTTGAAAATGATCTCTTACCAACGACTGCAAGTGCAGTCCAACACTATAGGCCTATTTGGCCCCATCTTTCATTAATACAGCCCCTTTGATACTCTTTTCATCCCATGACCTGGTATCAAGGTCAATTTTACACTCACTGGACCTTCAATCACAATTCGAATACCAAGAAACTCATTAGGTTAAGATACCATTTCACTTTAAGGTATTAAGTAAGGGCTAGGATAATCTAGTTGGGCTGATTTTTGGGATCCCCCATATATCTACGAGGGCACCTTTCCATTCGCCCTCCCCACGAGCTGGACTGCATATAGGCTACATGTAGTCTATACTCTTAAGAGAACATTTCCCATCTTTATGTCTTAGCAAATTTTTTAAAATATTTAAGCTAAATAATTTGTGTTGTTACGGGGCTGTTTGAAAACTCCAACTTAATTTCTCAAGTTGGCCATAATAAGGTAATCAAAAACCAAAAGAAGATATCAATCTAGGGCATGAATCATTCTTGTCAACAAAAGATTTACTTATTTATTTTTTCCCATGATTCATGAACAAATGTATAAGTATTAGACCGAGTCCAAGGAATCAATCTGCACCAGCCAACTAGATGGTGCAATGGATTATAAGTTTTCTATTTACAGCGCCCTGAATCCAAATGAGTGTTTTAATCAAAATGGGTCATGTCTCACTAACCTATTAAGGAAAGCCAACAACTTAGTTCCAAACAACAAGAAGCCATTTGAGAGTTACAGAAGTTTTTGGGAATACAAAAAAACTTCAAGTGCAATCACAATCTGAGCCAATTTGCATCAATTTGCTTAGTAAATTAACACAGAGATAACATAATAGTCATTCAAGGCCTACCAAGTCATTGAGTTGCCCCATTGAGTCTTTAAGTATGCTAATGCTTTACTCTATCGGACATTGAGTGGGTTTCAAGATTTCTAACTATGGTTACATCTAATGGGCCATGTCCAAGAGGTTGACTGCAGACTAAATGGTCTGAACCAGATAGCATTTTATCAACTCAAATCATTGTAGGGACCATATTAACAATGAACAGAGTAGATTAATACTTTCTTCAATTTTTGCAATTAGAGTGCATATAAATACATAGATGACCATAAATAAAAGAGTTTAGATATCCTACATGTTTGTTTATTAAGTGGAGGAGTAAAGGTGAAGTCAAAGTCAATTGATATGTGACGTATTTTTAGTTTACCATGTTTGGGTGAGAAAAATAGCATGGAAAAATAAACTTATGACTTGACATTTTTACAATTCCGCAGCCCACCCTGGGCTAAAGTGTGGTGAAGTTAAGTTTAAGATGAACAGTGATTTTTTTAATCACTCTCTCTCTCTCTCTCCCTTACAATGTGACATTTCTTACTTTTTACCTCAGGTTATCCACATAAAAGTTTTACCACCCCTCTTACTTTTACTTCAACGTATCTAACATTTACTATTACCATAATATGACGTATACCTCACCTTTACTACTCCATGTGAAAAACCACGTGAGCATCTGCTACTGGTATTGGCACTGGATACTGCACCTAAGCATGCAGGACTTTAGAACATCCTATTTTTGTTTTCTTGTTTTAGTCTCCTACTGAGAGGAGGATTTAGTTGCTAAGAAGTAAGCATTCAGAAAAATGAACGCAGAAACAAAAAGGAATCTCACTACAGCAGTGTAATCTGTCAAAGGGTGACAAAGGAAATCTACTTTACACCTCACGCTCTGAACCATTTGAACTGATTTCAGAACCATATTTACTGTGACCGGGCGTACTCCTACGGGACTGTCGCTTGGTAGGCACAAGTGGATTGCTCTCTTCCTCATCAATGGCTACCTGTTGCTCAAGAACGTCATCTTTGAAACATGGGTGAACATAAGCATCCCGGAGGTAGAGTTTTATATTCAAGTTTGGCTCCGTAGCCCTTTCCAATGTGTCCTTCACCATAGCATCCTACAACAAAAAAAAGATCAAAATCTGTACTCAAAACTCGAAAGTGCATTTTTGTTGAATCAACATTATACAAAAGAATAAAAGAAAAGGAAAAAAAGATCAGAGGTGCAGTGAAACAAAGCAGCAAAGTGTCCTCTCTTGGGACATTTAAAAACTTTTGGGTGCAATTTTGTGCCATGAGGATTCATGAAAGAGAGGAAAATTGTTCCATGCAGTCCACTGTTCCTTTGTTTGTTGTGATGAGTTTCCATGTGGAAAAGAAAAAAAAAATGAACTGATTTATTATGGGACTGATTTATTATGGGAGGAGTAGGAATGTAGGATTCCTCTCTCCCACAAAAACATAAATCTGAAGGGTGCGGAAACGTCCCATTGCACAAAACAACTCCTTATGTTCCCATAATGAGAAAATACAAATGTAAAAGCATAAGCTGTATCAAGGAACAATTTTACTTTGACAAGTGAATGCTTTGGCTAACAATTTAATACGGTTTTTTGGTCTGCCAATGGTTAGCAGATGCTTTACAGGGTAGCATTTCTCCTTGGGAGGTGTCTCTTTAGATTTCTTGTGTTGTTGTAGGGTATAAGAGCCCTTATGGGGTTTGTATTTTAGTTTCTATTTTAATAAAAAGTTACTTGTTACTGTTCAAAAGAAAAAAAGAAGTGAGTGAGATCACTTCTTATTCTAGCTTATTCTAGCTCAATTAACAAAAAAGGAGAATATTTTAACAGAAAATGAGAACTAATGAAGGATTCAAGCTAACCTGTAATGGGAATTGGACGAATGCGGGTTCAAACCGGCTTTTGCAGTACTTGTGGAACCAGATAGTCAATACAGGAAGGACAATAAGCAATGGGGTTGAGTGAGCAGCACCTTTCGTACTCAACAAGCCCAGAAAGAGAATATGTGATATGATCATGCCAATAATTATACGCCGATGAACATCTGGCCAGAATGCTGCTCCACTTTCGTATTGTTGATTGTAGACATTTATAATCTTGCAACAGGGAACTTTCCAGCTTTAGGGAAAAAGGTCAGTGTAAAAATGCCTTTAAAATTGATAACAAGATTCTATAATGCAATTTTCCAGAGATTTTCTATTATTTCCATGGTAGAATATGTGACTGGATGTTTGATAAAACTTTTCATTTCAGTAACCCTTGCAAGTGAATTTTAAGAATTATCTCAAGGAAACTAAGAAGACAGTTTGAAAATAATAGTGAAAGAAGATTACATGCTACAATTTCTGGGAGTTGCACAATATTTTAAGTAACAATTGAATAGGACATTCTCAGCTTCCGATCTCTGAACTGTCAATATTCCTCAGAAGTAAGAACAGTTAGTGTGCGGAAGCGCAAATACTTGTGATCAACAATCAAGCCATACACAATGATGACATAAAAATCACACTCACAGATTTACATGGTTCGGCAAGAGTGTCTATGTCCACGGGAAAGAAGCTCGACTTTCCTTGGTTCTCCTTCATGGTTCGGCAATAGCCGACACCCATGGGAGAGAGAGTAGCCTCTCACATCTTCCCCTCTCTTACAAAGTCTAGGGTTACAAATTACATCATATATATAGTCTATGCTGCTTCTTTTTTTTTTTTAAACTATAGTCTATGCTTCTTAGTCTCCAAGCAAGCCCCCAGTACAATTACCCAAATACCCTTGAGGCCTTGACCCTAACCTGTTCATTGGCCAACCCAATGGACCAATCTGGTTAACCGGAATACAGAACATAAACCCAACAGTTAGGCCCTTGCTGATTCACTCAATTGGTCATATAATTTTAAAGGTCTAAATCCAAACCTTTTTGCTCCTCATTCTTTCCTCCTCTGTATGAAAGTTTTGCTACGGTAATTACGAGTTTATATCTTCTGCTGAAAGTTTTTGCAGCAGTTGTAATGAGCTTATATCTTCTACTGAAATTCCAATAATTTCGTGTTGAAAGTTCAAAAGGAGCCATGAGGGAAAAGTTCAGAGCTCTGATGAAGGGTCAAGCCTGCAACTTGGAGCAGTTGCTGAACTGGAAGAGAATGCTAAACAGAGCTTGCGCATGGAGCCAAACTAACAGCAGATAGACATGGCTCAATATATATGTACAAGGTTTAGCTAGATGCTGAAGAACAGGCAAGAACATTTTCACGATTCTGAGATCAAGTGATAATAATCAAAATGAAATCCATCAGAGTATTACTTTAGGAAACACTTGCTTTCTTTCAGTTTGGTTTAAGAAATGCAATTTCTCATGTACAATATTCTATCTGTAAAATATAAAATAGTGTCGAAATCTCTGGAGCAATCTGAAATTTTGATTAATTCTTTTTACTTTTAAGACACAACCAATGCTTTAAAGAAAGCTAAAAGGGTGAGGTTTCTGAAACTCTATGTTGTTGAGAAAGTCTATTTGATGCTACAATGATGAAACAAAGGGTTATTGCTTGACAACTTGTATTAGATGCTAATATGATGTTTTTCATTAGAGATGAAGTCATATTTAAAGATTCATAAAATCCCTTGGATTCCACTTCTATCATTAGTGGTCTTCTTGGTACAAGACAAACATACAGATAAAAAACAGATGGACCCTAACGAGCAATTCAACCTTCACTCTATTCTAGAGATCCCTTCTTGATGCCAAATGGACCCAAGAGAGATGAATCAATACTGTTATGGAAGATAAGCTAAGAATATTTTATTACCAAACAAGAGGCAAACAGCCAACAGACAATCATCAGAGACATACAAAGACAAAAGAAGACTAACAGCACTGAGGCTGATCAAGAACAAAAGGCAAAACAGAACAAACAAAACAGCAAAACACAACATACAATGGCATGTGGGCCAAGAATAACAAAGCAGAGAGGCCAAAACAAATACAAACAATGGGAAGTTGCAACAACAAGTTTCTTATACAATAGAATGTCATTGTTTAAGTTGGGAAGCCAAATAAATAAGGAACCTACTCGGTTGCAAAGTACCAACAGCTTGGACCAGTCTCAACACTCACAAGAAAAGAATGGTCCTTTTCTTTTCATCTTCTTAATCTGTTCCTACAAGGTCCAAGGAATCCACACATTGACTCCTGTAATTCTTTTCAGAATACTAAAATCACTAAAGGAAAATCCTTTCATCTTTACTTAATTGCTTGCATGGAGTTGATAAAAAATTTCAAGTTCATGTAAGCAAGATGCCACTTTACGACTTGAAAAGTCTTTTTTTTTTTTTTTTTGTATTATTCAACTTTCTGACAGCCCCTTATATCCATATTAAAATTTTCGCATAATTGTCCCATCTATCTAGTGTCATTGCCATTTAACTTTTTCAGTTATACATTTCCACACTCATCCTTACTTGAAGCCATTTTCTTTGTCACTACATAATCTTAACATGCCTTTTTGGAGTAGCAATAAACATTATTATCACTCTTATGAATAGATGATCTTTTTCAATCATTCGCATTGTGTAACTTGGTTTCCTACAAACTAAAAAAGAGATCATTTAAGTAATTGCCAACATAATGATTCTGAGGGTTCACACCCCACCCCACCCCCAACACAACCCCCCGCCCCCCCCGCCCCCCCGGCTCTAGTGTGGTGTAGAACATTATGCATCATGCAACCAGTTGCATATCGTCAGATTTCTTTTCAGAGACATGCTTATTTTTATTTTCATAGAAGTGTATGCAAGACGTAAGAAGCTTCTCTTATTTGCATATAAAATAAAAGGCATCAGTCTCCTAATTTATGACTTTTACCAAAGAAAAAGCTACTTCTACCAGTTACTTTTGAAGTAGGATTCAATAATACATTGGAACATTTTAGTAAATTTTCTTGGCAACTGAAAAGAATTGGCCATATAAAATTATAAATTTCAAGTTATTCCATAAGCCAACATACCTGATGACGGAGAACGAGATAAGAAAATCCAAAGAAGACAAGTATGAAAGGGAGAAGAATAGGTGTGACCACCGAATAAACAAGGCCAAGCATGAAATATAACTGTATTCGAGGTTCAGTCGAAGCAAATTCTATACTCCCAGGATCCATTGCCTGCTCCCTGTCTTGATCTGTTTTCACTAAGAATGCATTCTTTAAATGGTACACAATTAATGGTTTCAACCGAAGAATCTCTGCAGCAACTCCAGACCAACCATCGACCATTATATAGGTGATAAAAAATGTTGCTTTCATTGGCATGGTTACTCCAGCTGTCCTTGGTAGTCTGCAAAAAGAACAGCTTAGATTATCATCTCGTAGGAAAAATAGATGCAACTTTTGAAAAAAATAAATATGAAGAGTTCTAAAATAAATAGGAATTTAGCATAGCTGATGAAATCTCTTCATGATATGCTTCCTTTAGTTAAAGTTAACCCAAAAGGAAAAATCAATTTTTGTTCCTTCAACTATGGATTACAAGATGAAATCTCTTTAGGATATGCTTCCTTCAGTGTGGTTCACCCAAAAATTCCAAGCACAATATCATTCTTTACCAGCGATATCTAGACAGGCATTGTTTCAGTTCAATCAAGCTGCAAGCAACGTAAGATAAAAGATAAACCTTGCATTTGACATATTAAACAAATAGAGTTACATACTCATTAGCAGACTGACTCATAAAGTTATTGAGTTGTTCAAATGCTGTTCCGGTGATAATGCTCCCAAAGAATACATTGACCAGTAAGAATAGGTAATATTTCCCAGCAGATCGCTTCTCTAGTCCTGATAGTGATGTATAACCTTCTATCTTGGACATAGTCATTAGTATTGTTGGAAGAAGAATAAGGAATATCTTTAAAGCAATTCCTGGAAGAAAACCTTGAATGAAGGACTTCACAACCTTCCTGCAGTAACATTTTTCCACATACAAAAGTTTCAAATCATCAATCCATGATTAACTTTCCAAGCTTTGTCAAAAACAAAGAAGAAACTATAATCATATACTCTTAACAACTAGATTAAAAAGGCATTACTAACTGAAAAAAAATCTAGAAGATCTGGAATGATGAAAAAATGATTAGAGAGATGTTTTTATAGTTGGTTCCTAATTAGGAGGCATTATTTTCTTATTAAATTACAAGTCCATAGTGATTTGATCATTAGCGTTCTTTGTCGTACTCTCTCTCTCTCTCTCTCTCTCTCTCTCTCTCTCTCTCTCTCTCTCTCTGCACGTGTGCAGTGGGACCCAATGATGGATGGGGTCTTCACACAAGCACTATGGATAGCAATCAACTATCTTGCTAAATCAAGGAAATCTTCTTGGAAATTTAATAATTTGAGAACTTAGATCTAGGAAAATTTCTTTGCAAGTTGGGGCCAATGAGCTAGGTCTGTCGGGCCCGCTAATCATCTATGGGTTTGGCCCAGTATGGTTAGGGTTAGTTAAGTTGCATGAATGGGGTACTGTGTCCTAATAATCAATCAATAAATTAATTCTTGTATATGAAATTGCATATGATGCAAACAATAACACACACACACACACAAAAAAAAAATCTTTTGATTGGCCAATACAAAATTAGATCATCAAATGTCTAAGGAATATTCATTTAAAATGACCACAAACCTCAAAGTTCAGCACAGAACTACATCACTGTTAATGCAATCACGTAAATTTATCAGGCATAGCTTAAATAATAGCCACATGTTAATATTGACAGAAAGTTAAAAGGTGTTACGGGAAAGAAGTGTTATTTTCTTTAGCTTGGTTTCTTGATATAAGATAATCTACCACTCTTATATTACTTTCACAGTGTGTTGTGGCATCATCCATGTAATTCACAAATATTTTCTTTCAGATGTAAAGCACTATAACATTTAGTGAAACTAGTATATAAAAATGTCAGTAACGTTGATGAAATGGAAGTGAACTACAGAGTATGGTTGAGATCATGTAATGAGCACACATAAAAAAAAATGATGTTCATGATAAGATATATTGAAAAAAATTCAACATGTTGCTTGCTTTCTTATATGACAACTCCTTGTCCAACCCACAAAAAGAAGGTGTTCCTTAACTGCTAAACAATTTTGATAATATTAAGCGCGTACTTTTTTTATTCTTATGTGTCTTCCTTTTTGTTTCTTACGACATTAATTTCATCACAACTGGACTAGAAAATTGTGCAATAAACTTTAAAGAACACAACACACTTACTGTTCTATTATTGGCTTTAAGAAAGGTAAAACCTTCTCAATCCCCTCTATGTTCGCAAGTGATTGAACAAAAGCAATAGGGATCATAAAGAAAAAGGTAAGGAAGAAAAGTGCAACAGCCATAATTAATCTCCTTATTGTGAGTTCGACAAATGGAATTGCAAGACTGGACCAATAAACATCACGAGGTTCGGGAGCCCATTCTGTTAACCATATTGTTGGGTTACTTGATTGTTGGGTTTGAGCACAAACAGCAGCTCCCCACCGGGTCTTGAATGAGACAAATGCTGCAGGCATTATAGCCTTAGGATCACTTACTACTCTTTCCCTTTCCGTGGCTTCCTGGACAGAGAATAATTAAATTAGGAAGTGAAAGAAATTCCATGAAAACAATCATTCTTGAAGGTTAGAAGAAAACCTTTTCCAATTGAAACGAGTCATAAATAATATAAATCTTCTCTAGCATTAATTGCAGGAAAAAACTTCAAATAGAAAAAATGCCGAACTGTGAAAAGATCAGAAAAAAATGGATATTAAAGTTCCATTTGACAATTAGTTTATAACAATATAAAAAACCAATCCAAGTCTTCTGGAAGAGTTAATATGAATCTTAAAGGACACAAGAAAAAATTATGAATGATGATATGAATACAAAAGTGCAAAGAATCCCGGGTTTTACAGCTTGCAAAAGGTGCCAGAGCTGGAGGCATAATTATTACTTGAAGGTTTTTATAAAAGAACAAGGAACTTACTGTGTCCCGGTTTTTTTCCATGAAACTTAAGAACTTAAAAAGATTACAGCCTTCATTTTTCAATTGTCCATTTAAATTCTACGATTATGCTACTTCCAACTTCTGGAAAGCAGTGAAAAAAAAGACAAAGATTATGGGTTTCCATGGAAAACCGTAGGATAAATCGAAAGAAAAAGAAGGAACTCAAGATCTTCCTGCACACTATGGTGGTTTATATAAGTATGCAACTTCATTCTTATGGTAGATTACAAGAATTCCTTCTAAAACAGGCCTCCGAATTGAAGGAATAAGGCTAAAATGATAATGATGACAAAGGGTAAAACAGAATAACAACAAATACAAAACACAATGCAATATCAGGAGGCAGTACGGCATGGTAATCTGCATGTACACTAACTTGTGTGCCTTTATGCCTCTCTCACAATCCCCATAATTTTGATTCAAGATCTGAAGAGCTTCTATTTTCGGACAAGTAAACTATATGTGTTGATCTTTCTGCAAATTGCCTAGAGTATGTCCACAAACTTACGACTAGATGATACTAACGGTAATGATTTTTCCATCCAGCTGTCACTTCGAATAAAATGACTGTTCACTTATGTATCATTGGTATGGTTGGGAAACATCAGATAGGATATGGTATCATGGCAACTCTATTGTCTGGATGACGAGGTGTAGATTCACGTATAGAGATCCTAACTATCAACCAATATATATATATATATATATATGGGGACATTCATGTGCATCTATCGCTCACCTAGGGTGAGGGCACTTTCCCTTTTTGCACATGAAGGCAAAAAAGTGTACCTCACCCTATGTACTTGGAAAATGACTTTTGTACTTGAAACTTCTCGTTTATGGAAGCATCCCTCACCCTATGGTGAGGGATAGATGCACTTGAATATTTCCCTATATATATATATCATATTCTTGAATAACCATCTTTTCCAACATCATCCTGAGTGAAGGCTTTCTTGACTGCTGTGCTGGCATAATAAAGATTTATTATGGGATAGTCATTTAGAGGATGCCTAAATAATAATAATAATAATAAATGCCTCGCTGCACCCCAAAGCCATCAAATTATTAGAAAGACAGCTACCATGTGAAGATGACAAGGACTCGAGCAAGTGATTCACAATATGGATAACATAGGATATATTGGGCTTGGTTATTAAGTGAATTTACCCATAAGATGTTGACAAAAGTGCTAGATAAAATATACTATCTATGGTACGGTTGGTACTGTAACCATATCTGGCATTCAACTCTGTTGGTGTACCACTTCCTTCTGTGCATTGGTCACCAATCAAGCCTGATTAGACCCTATTTATTTCATCTATATACCCAAGATATTATCATATCTTCAATTATTCTAGTTGACCATGCACTGAAGGTTCTGTTTTATTAAAGAAGAAACAAGCATCACCAACCATGGGTTGTTTTCAAAACTTACCTTGATTGCCTCCCCGCACCCATTCCCCCTCCCTCACCCCCCCCCCCCCCCCCCCCCACCCACCCACCCCAACACACACACACACACACGAGGTTAAAAAAAAAAAAAAAAAACCTGAACCAAGCCAATCCCTTAACTCTTTAATGAAGCACTAGAGATCTTTTAAACTATTTATATAAGAAGAATAGCAAGATTAATAATCTCAACCAAAGTTTGCTCCTTCCAAGGAGCCACTACACTATATTAATTACTAAATAAGACCTTAATGCTCCAAAACATATGCCTTCTCATAATTGATAAGAGCTGTAATGACAATAACACTAGCAGTGGTAACATTAATAAATAACACAAATTGTAACGAAAAGGATGGCATGGAGAATATGTCCATGTGAAAAGCTCACTAGTCTTATCACCGAGATTCAAATAGAACTTATAAAATAAATTTCAAGTAAAACAGAAGAAAAGGAAATAAAATACGATTTTGTTTCTGTCCTTAAAAGAGAGTTCTAAGTTATAAAGAGGGACTATCCAAGAACACAGTTCTCCACAACTGAAACAGGCAATAGTAGTAGTAATCACCTTATTACAAAAATAAGGAATAAAGAAAACAATCCGTGTAATATAAAAATCATTTTATTAAATAACTGCTATGGATGGATGTAACTTACTTCTTTAGACAATTTCTCTATCTCAGCACTATAGTACTCAATTGCATCCACAGTTTGTCCCCAGAGGCCACAAAAACCTGTCTATATATAAGAATACTTGTATGAGATGGTGAAATGTTAGTCTAAGAAATAATGGATAACTGAATTTTATATTTTTCTTTATAGTATATTAATATTTGATGAAGTCAGCCATATGGGTCTTGATCAAATGGTAAAATTATGTAAGGTGGGTGGGTGGCATTATTCTCTTGTAAAAGACAGGAAATTACTATACTAATCTCTTTTTTTTTCATTTACCACATTAATCTGTTCTTTTAAGTAATTAATGGTGGATCCATTCATGTGGAAAATAGTGGTTTTAAGTTTCAGGGCCATGTTTAGGATCACAACTGTGTCATGGACAATGTTCTTGCACTTTAATTGGTTCATGCAAGAGTTGATTTTCTTTCAGATGAGTGATCCATCCCATATGATTGGGTCTCATATAAGTTTGTTTAAAATCTACCAGGAGGGGAGGTTCCCCTCCAAAAGCAATGCAAAAGACATCATTTATCATAAATGATCAATAAATTGGCAAAGTAGTAGAAAAAGAACAAAATAATGAAAAGATCCTCCAAGATCAGCATTCCTTCATGACTCTTGACCAGCTGACAAGAGCCTTAAGCAATCAAGAGACAAGAATGAAGAGTGGGTTGAGTGAATTGACAAAATGGAAGAAAAAAGAGCAAGCTCGACATTGATGACAAGAACCATTTTTTATTTTTTTTTTAACAAACTTCCCCATGGCCAGCAACACCAATCTAGTTGTGTTGAGACATTCTTTCTTGTGCAAGGAGAGACAACCCATTAGTTTACTGTCCCTTGCTCAATCCAACAGAACAAGTTGTCAAGAATGCAAAAATTGAAGACCTAAGTTTCATAATAAGCCGATTAGAGAAATATGCTCTATAGAATTAGGGACTAAGGTTTGATAAATCTCCTATACATGATGACAACCATAACTGTGTGTGTTAAACAACACAATAAATTAACAACTTGAAGATTTTATCACACTTTCTCCACACAAAGTACCACCCTGAACACACCCAATCAGTATTTTCCTTCCAGTAAAGAACACCTAAATTTTCGAAGTATCTTAATTCTCATTAATAATAGTAGAGAGGCATAAAGAATCTATGAAGCTTATTTCATTGATGGGTTGAGAAACCATAAAGATCAGCAGTCCCAAGAACTTACATTATCATCATAGGACCCCCTGTTTATTCACGTTATAGAAGAATGAAGGGTTGAAGACAGATGGCCTTTTCAAATGAATTAGGACCATCAATTAGAAGGAAGTTCAAGCTCTAGTAATAATTGTTATGGATTTCAATTGGCATTTCATCTTGATGTTCTTGATGCACCATATTCAATGAAGTTATTACTTATCATATTGTTGATGAACTATTATATTTGTAGCCTATTTGGTGTGTTGCAATAAAAATATTACTATTCTAGCAGCTATACTTTAATCAATCCTGGTACCAGAGAGGATCAAGATCACCATTCTCAGATTTTTCCTATCCCATCCTGCTTTAAAAAAAAAAAAAGACTGCTGGTGGCAGTATGCTTGTCATTCAATGAAAATACCTTGGTAGACGGCCGTATTGCAGAATTTCTCTCGTATTTGTTCTGGTAGTAAACTAACCAATTTTGTAAGCTCTTCTTGGTATCAACCAACCTTGCCAAAGCATTAGCATTGTATACAATCTACAAGTAAAAGGGATAAAAAGAGAATGCCACTCAATGGTGGAATCCAATACAGATTTAAAGGTAAACAGAAAATAAATTCCATAATATTCGTGTCTGAAATAATCCTCATTTCTATAAAATCTTAGTCATTCTAATGTAAATCCACACATCTAATTAGCATTTTATCTGTATGCATATACAAGAATAAGGAGCACATGAGGATAAATAGCCAACTAGAGCTAAAAGACTAAAGAGCCTACCTTTGTTCCTTCTATTTCCTTGTGTAATTAGGACTCAGATAATTTTTCATTTAATGACCCATGTACTTTATAAAAAATAATGGGATCAACCATCCACCATTTTTCTACAATGTATAATTTATTGTGTAACAATTTGAACTCTTGAAAACAAAAGAATGTAACTTATTAGAATCTTCTTATGTTTACTATAATCCATCTTTCTTGCTCACTATGTGATCTTTGTAAAGTCTATGAAACAATTAAAGTATCCATATGAAGCTTTAAAAAGGTTTTCAGATAAAAATGAATGGAAATCACTTCCTATGAAAAGCAGAACATTGAAGAACAGCAGTATCTTAATGATATAAAGGATTTAATTTAAGAAAATATCTTTTCCTCTTTAGGTTACCCATGACAATAATTGAATATTCAAAATATTTTTTAAGAAAGCTTGTATTATGTCATGCAATTGTAGGGTACTTATGTCATTTTAATAGAGAATATTTATATCATACAAATTCACCAAATAAATGAAAATGATAATAATAGTAATAATCAAGTGGTCCCATGTTACTGTGCCATTGAAGGATGCGGACCATTCAATAGTCCAAATGGTTCAGGTGATAAAATAATATGGTGTAATTTGTGGATAGAATGACCCCGTCTATTTGATCAATAGAGTTTTTTGCATGTTGCGTCAATGATTGATGGACTTTTTGAATGTTTGCTTCACATGCATCACACATCCCATTTTAAATCGTTAGGTATTGAAATAAATTCACACTTTTTGCTTCTTGTGAAATTTTGATTTTCAAGATTTTCCTACTAAATCATGAGCATACACTTTCTAAAGTAGATGGCTAATCCACATCTTGTTCCATGGTTAAAACAATCTTGTTTTAACAATCTTGTTTTTTTGAACATGAAGAGATAAAGAAGCCATTGCAATTGCTGGAAACACTAAGCCCACTAGACCTGATAGGACAAAATTTCATCAATTTATTTCAACACTTGGACTTTGATCATAATAGGGATATACGTGAGTGGGAACCATTCCCTCTTACTTGATAGGGGTGCTTATCATAATTGGGAATCCTTCATGTCAGGTTTTATCTTAAAGGGTTTTTAAAATCTCTTTTTCATATGTTTTCCTTCATGTGAATAATGGTGGGCTTCAAGAAGAATATTTCTCTCTATTAATGTCCATTTTAAGTCAGCCACTTGTTATTGTGCAGGGTGTTGTAAGTTTTGATATACATTGTTACACCATTCTCTATCAGCTTAAACTTTTAGAGCAAGTGGCTGTCAACATGGTATCAAAGTGGGAGGCCGAGTGTTTGAATCACCGGGACTATTGTGCCTTGTATTCTCCCACGGAGGGTGTGATTTCAATGCAAAGCCCCTGTATTATTGTTACACTATTCTATATCAACTTAAGCTTTTAAAGTAAGTGGTTGTCAACACATGGCGCTATCCATGCTTCATTCACAGTACCAAGGATTGACTTTCTTCTATTTTTAATATAGTGGTGAGTTCAATAAGTTGGGCCAGCAAAAATTTAGGAGATTTATCACGAGACGTCTAATTAAGGCCTCCAAGTCTTAAAACGTAAGTTAGTAATGAGACTTTTTTAATTAACTAAAACTTTTAGACAAAGTATTCTTACTTGTATCTCTTCCTTTTCATGCTCTTTTATTTCCATTTCTCTTCTTTTCTACTAATCTGGTTTTTTATCATACAATTACAAACCTAAGCTCTTCTCTTTCTCTATGATATATCTCCTACTCCTACATTTCTTAACTTCTGTTTCCAAATATAAACTATTTGCCACAACTGATTAAGGTGATTATGGAGGTTCTTTTTTTTTTTTTTTTTTTTTGAGATTAGAGCAATAAAAGAGGCCCTATAACATCACAGATGGACATATCTCCTATTGCTACATTCCTTGAATTCTGTCTTCCTTAACTGCATTATTTTGTTTAAAGTTATCGCGGTAGTGCTATTGTTTGTAAGTGATTAAGGTGATTTAGGAGTTTATATTTAGAGATGAGAGAAATAACAGGGCCCTATATAATACAAGTGGAGGATATGCAAATAAAATAACAGAAACAGGAGGCCAGGTCCTGCGATGAGAATCACCTTATCTTGATCTTCTTATCTTTCCATTATCTTTTTGAATTTTCCGCAAATCCATCCAAATTTATCCTAAGGGGAACACAGCACCTATTCTCATCCTCCTATATCCTAGTTCCTACCTTTTATCGTTCATTGTTTTCTTTATAACTGTTTCTACTGCTTGCTATTGAAATAAAAAATTAAAGTGCACCCATATTGTACTAATTTAAAGTGCAAGTCAGTCAACAAGCTACATCACATTGTGCCAGTGTGAATCCTAATTTGTGACTTCACAAGAAAGCAAACCTGATGGGAGAGGTAATGATCAGGATGATTTACACAAAAGAAATGCTCAACATGCTCACTGACTGACTCATCAGCATCTGGAGGAACATTTCTTACGAGAACCTACAGTAAACCATAGATTCAATGATAAGCACAGTAAAACCAAAGTTTTCAAATAAGAATTTTGCATTTTATTGAATGTGACTTCAAATCTAACATAAATGTAGGTTTAAATAACTTCTCACTAATAAATTAGAGACCATTTAGAATTAGGACTTGTGAACATGTAACGAAATTAAATCAGTAGCCTGGAAAAGGACCAGTAATATTTATTTTCTAGATGAACAAGGAGCCTTTGTTAACTATGGAGTGTCAGTGGCCATTCGAAAACATAATGATCTTTAGTTAATAGATGAAATAAGCTTCAATACATAGTTAAAAGTTAATAGAAAAAAACAACTAGATAGCAGCAGACTTAAATTTGGACAATACTGCATATGCAAATTTATTTCACATGCAGAAATAGAAGGAAAAAAATAAAAAAAAACATTCATTAAAAATTGGCTTGTTTCCTGTAAATAAGAAAAATAATTTCTCCATTAGCAAAAGATCTCGTACGCAAAGGAGTATGTATCTTCACATTTTCAGATACTGTATTGGCACCATAGAAAAGTTCAAATGGACTTTTCTTCTCCTTTTAATAAAAAAGATTTCATTTCTGGCCTTAACAGAGATCCAGATATACAGCTGATAATCTGTGCATGTTCATTCTGTCCAGTCTTTGAATTATCCATCATGCACAAGAATCCTCCATTTTCACTTAGATGGAGAGGTTGGTGAAACCCTAAAACTGGAAAGGACAATTATGAATTTAACAATCTCCAACAGTCAGCTACTGATGCAGGCCAGATCCATGATCAGCCAGCCCATTAAGCCTAGACCAAAAGCTTAATAGTGTTTTACAAAAAAATAAAAACAAAGATTAAAACTGGAGGTCCAAAGGCCACCAAGGCCCACTAAAAGAAGATTACTAAAAGAAGATTATAGATCGTGCAACATATTTTTAGTAGTAGATAAAAAATTTAAATAGATATTAGAAAGTTTTCTTTTATTTAATTTAAAATTGGAATTGTTTCCAAAGTAGTATGATATCTAGCCTACATAAAGAGTTGTAGCCCTCTCGTTTAGTAATGCATTGATTAATAAAATTTTCATCCATGAGTTTTCTCTCTCGGTGGTTTGTCTGTTGTGTGAAACCAACACGGTTTGGATCCTATGGATCCCTATCCCTAAGCTTCAGCTTGGAGAGTAGTCCTTGGCTACTCTTCCCCTTACACGCGCTTTGTCAGCTACTAAAACTTTTGATATGGATTTTGAAGAGTACTATCTACCATGGACCACGTTATGGTAGTGTGGGAGTGGGTACATATCAGGTAGGCATTTACAATTGAAAATAGATCATCGGACAAGGCTACATCACCCATTTTGAACCATCTGGGTAACTATTCCCCCAGACCGCTTTATGAATTCAAGAATCCTAAGCAAGTAATATCAATCCTATGTTTAATCCCTTCTTTTCTTTTGTCATTCAAATTGCAGCTAATTTTATGGTCTACTCTCAGTGCCCTTATTTTCTTTTATTGTGAACTTCTTTTTCTTCCTCACATTGGAGAAAAAGTCAATTGTAATGAAGTCTAGAATATCAGGCAATTCCAGATGGGAATAAACTATAGAGGCATATGGTTTATAGTTTATAAATGTTATGCTGTTTATCAAATGTTCACAGCTAGTTAAATCTAAAAGGAAATAAACCAATTGAAGAAAGAAAGAAAGACAGAAAGATGACCCATTTGACATGTAACAATTGCTTGCCTAAGTGGTGCAAAAATACAAATAAAGAAGTGATTGCAAACGAAAAGCATGCCCACAATTGACATGTGAAATTTGAAATCTTTTCCCACTAAAGATTTATGTATAATGGTCTGAGCAAATTCAAATGGGCTGATCTGTTTTAAGACAATGTGGTACAAATAACAACTTCTTCAACAGACTCACCGCAAATTGATCTGGTCGACGAGATTGAGAGGCAAGAAAATGCAGCCTCATTGAAGCTAGGTTTTCATATTCTTTATATAGAGCATAGCATGCCCAAAATGTAAAGGCATATGCCATTACCAAGTGCGCCCAAAACCTGAAGAACATGAACAACAAGTCCCTTCTTAGAATAAAAGAAATATCACTTGAATTTTCCAATACATGCATTCTGAGTAAAAACTTCAAAAGATCATGAGAAATCAGATATATTTTGTAAATAACAACTTCAAAGAGCTTGATGCAATCCCTGTTGATTTTTATTTTCAGAACCTTGTTTATAAATTATTTTAAATATTGGAATAAAGCCACAGAAACATACTTCAAATGGGTGTGTGCTGTGATTGCACAACAAAATCCCAATAATAATATCTGAAAAAGCTAAACGTTCCTCACTGTCTGAACACACTGATTGCAATATGGAAAAGAGAATGTATTTACCTATCTGATTCTGGTGCAATGTTGGATATTGAGAGCTTGTCGATGTCACTGAATGCGACATCTTTAACATTCTCCAAACTCCTACCCGTCATGTTTACAGGCACCAAGACAGCGAAAGAAAGTAATGTTATGGGGACAAATATTTTCAAGCTGTAGAAGGGAGAAAAAAAATTGAGTCATCTCTGACATCACAACTCCAACAGATCTTCAATATGTAATTTATATAAGTTAGACAGAACTACCAAAACAAAACAGCACAAGCTTTTCAAAGAACAATTTTATTACAACCATCTAGTTTTGGAATCAAACTTGCTTACATCTTCTATCAGCATAATTAACACACTTGAAAAAGGCATCGTGTGGTGTAGGGAGAAATTCTGGAAGTGAAATACAACTCACCCAAGACGGAAAATTCGAATAAATACAACAGAATCAAGTCCTGCATGATCAATAAGCTCAAGCTCTGGCATTCGCAATGCTGCTGGCATCCAATTCAAGAACCTGATGTATGTGCTGCAGTCCAAGTTGACAAATTTGCTCACAGCTGCTCCTGAATGTGTTGGGCTGCTTCTTATTCCCTTCAAATACCATTTTGGGAAGTATACTCTATCATTAAATGGTTGAAGCCGCAAAATCGCAAATGCCACAAGAAAGGCAACTGCAGTTAGAATATTAATAGCTGCTGCAAGACCGATATCCGCAAGGGTAGCCATTTATTTCATCAAAAACTAATACACTTCAGGTAGTTCTGGGAATCAAAGGGAAAAAAATGAAAAATGAGGATGAGATTCCTTTCATAGAACTAAAAATAATAGAATGCATTGAACATCGCACAGGTCTAGGAAACATTGCAACTAAATAAAATCAAAGTCCCTGCAAGCATAGCTTAGTGGTAGGGATATGCACTCCATAGGGAGTACAAGGGCTCCCAGCTCAAACCATCGGAAGTCTGTTGTGCCAGCCAGTGTGGCAGCCTATCAAAACATGTATAAAATAAAATAGACACAGGACTAAAGAAGAATGATATTGACAGGACTACGTGCAGGGAAAACTGAAGATGTAGATAAGGTAGAGCTAAATAGACCTCAAATGGAGAAAATAAAATTAGAAAAAGACCAAACAAACACAAACATATATTTCATGAATACAATCCTCTTGGTGAATGATCATCTACCCAAATAGCACTCTTACAATAATCATTAACAGATTAAACCAATTCACGTTAAATTGAATTAATCATGTCAACCCACTGTTTCAACTTTCAATCCAATGAAAATACCATCCTGATCATGGGGAGATCTCCTCCTATGAGAATCATCTAATCGATGGGTGCTCTTAATTCAGGGGGTCATAGTCCTTTGATATGTCAACTGCATCTTTTAACGGTTTGCTTTGATCAAGAGTGTGATGATCATGAGTTGGAGGGGGTTCTGATTTACTTTTTCTCTCCTTCTCAAACCCTTACAAGAAAATCCCATCCTATTCAAAGGCCACAACATTTCATCAAAATTTTCAAAATTCTCTAACCTGAAACTCACCACATTCAGCCAAAGAAAAAAAAAAAAAACCAAGTCCTTTCCTGTTTTCATTCCACAATCAAATAATTGATGAGAAAGAAAAAAAAAAGAACAGAAATCATCAAGTTTGTTAGATATCCAGAAAAAATTCTGTTACTAGGCATGTAAGAGAGATAGATCACAAAAAAAAAAAAACCCCACAAATTTTCAAAAAGAAATAGGATATTTAATCACAGATAAAGATTCAAAAAACGTAAGTGTTACAACAAAAGAAATTGATTGAAATTCCCCAAAAACATAAAAAGAAAAATCAATATTTCCTATCAATTGCAGAGAAGAGATGATTGAGAGAAAGGAACCTAACCTCTCTTAGCGACCATATCAGAGTTTGGAAATGGATTCTCTCATGATTTAAACATAAAATGAGAAAAAACAATGAGCCTTTCTGGTTGAATTGAATTGAATTAAATTGTCCTCCTCTTCTATAAGGAAAATCAATCAATCTGAAAAAGAAGGATTAAGGTTGGGTAATTTCTCTTCTAAATCTTCATTGCTTTTCTTTCGGAAACACACACACAGAGAGAGAGAGAGAGATGAAAAATTAATTAGGTAATTATTAGTATTAGTGTTATGATTAAATTTACTGGTAAGGATAGCAGGTTGTTTATTTTGGCGGCAAAAAGAGCGGAACCGTTTTTTTATTTTTTCCCGCAACGCCCTGTTTCCGGCCTCCTGACATTATTATCATTCAACGTCTCTCTCTCTCTCTCTCTCTCTCTCTCTCTCTCTCTCTCTCATTTTCATATGTCCACGTGAGGAGTGAGGACACATCAGCTGAGATTTGAAGTTAAATTTGTTGAAAGAATGGTCATTTGTGGAAAGAATGATGACTGGCATTTGGATTTCCACAAAAATGGATCAACATTATTATGGGATTTATCACTACACTATTGTACTCCATGTAGATTAATAGTACTCCACAAGAATAAGATATCAAAACATCTCCATTATTATATGAGAAGCTAACTAAGAATTCGGATACTGATTTCAATTTAATTTGGTCGGTGTAAATTTTATTTTGAACCCTTACTTCAATAGATTGATTTTTTCCGTCTCCATTTTTAAACCCTCTTTACTACCGAAACTCTTCATCCCTTATGACTCTTTAATACTGAAACTCCTCATTTCTCTCCACTCCATTCCTTTTCTCTATATGTTTTCAATATTTTAATGCATCCTTTCATCTTCTCGTGTGTCCATTCTCTTGCCTTTCCTGCCTCTATGTCTCCCCTTCTCTATTTTCAAAGCCTTTTTTTTTATTTTTTATAATGTTTGTCACCATCTAATATTGTGAATTACATTGCCCGTGGGCTTTTCACTAGTATAAAAAACTGATGGGCATTAGAAAAATACAAAACTGGAGAAATACCTTGGTGTGATAATTGAATTTTTTATATTTTAAAATAAATTTTTTTTTTAACTATGGTAGAATTCGACTTCCAACCCTCACAAGGTGGGTTTGGTACTGTCCATGAACCCATCATGGAGCGGGTTAGATATAATGCAAGTATTAGTCTCAGTTGGGTCGAGTTCGGGTTGCCGACCTGCACCCTCAAGCATGCGGGTTTGGTGCTATAGTCTATATAGACCATAAATCCATCATAGGGTAGGCTGGATATGGATAAGTAGATCTAAACCCGAACCCGACCTGACTCTTATGCATGTTCATGAGGACCATGGTCCATGAGTGGAGGGAGGTTTGATGAAACTTGTTTTATTGTATTCCTTGTGGTCAACCTGATGAGCCACAGTCTAATCCTATCCTATCTTTTAGGGCTAGAACATATACCAGATGGGACCGTCCAGTTGGTGCTGTATTCATTGATTTGTAGAAGATTGGAGAGATGGGCCACACTTTTGGTACAAGAAGATGAGAAATGTGCTGAGAAAGATAATTGATAGATCAGAGCCGTCTGTTCTCTGGCCCCTTTCCTCTGATCATTGTCCAGACATGAAAACAGGCTAAATATTCTGGTTTTAACGCTAGAACCAAGCATATATACCCTCAAATCTAATCCACATTGATGGAATAAATTCATGATGATGACACTGAGGATGACAACCACAACAATCCTGTTAGGTTTGACTTGTCTATTGTGCTTGTTTAGTTTAAAGAGACCCACCCTTATATTCTTCAATCTTCACGTTGGCAATCAAATCCTCTGGAGTAGTTATTCACCCGTTTTCTACAGAGTCACGGAAAATCATATTCAGGAATTATAAATTCGCGAGAATTTGGGCCGGTGGGAATCCTCATTTAAAGGATTTTTAGGCCTCACGCCCAAAAAATTTGGAAATTCTCTTCTTTTTTTTTTTTTTTTCTTTTGTATTTACATGCGGATACCAATTCTTATGAGCTATAAGCATTATCAATGAGAAATCCCCGTCCATACAAATCTCAAAGAGGAATCTCTATCACACGGGTAGTGAGGAATCTTCGAATCTATAGGTTTCTTATAGATTTCTCACATGCTACCAGATATACCCTAAGGGTTTGTTTCTTTATTAAAATTTCTGACAAGAATTTGCAATGTTGGGGTTTTTGGATATTATATGACATCTTATCCCCCGACACTTGCAAATGCCATATTTTTGTGGAAAATTTTGAAAATTTCAGCCATTTGAAAGGTCTCAAATGACCTTTGGGAATTCAAAAATTCCAGCCTCTCAGCTTTTTGGTGGAACTTCTCGATGCTCAAGGACAATGGAGCATTCAGGAATTCTACCATATCCAGATATTTCAAAATTCTTCAGACATGAATTCTATGAATTCCAATAAAGAAAAGACCCTAAGATAACCCATTTTTGGAACTCTATTCTATGCAAGTAGGGCCGTAATACCTACAGGGCAAAACCTAATTGAGAATCAAAGGGACGTGGATTCAATCAACACACAATCTGGGGCTGTGCAACCAAAGGATTCCATAAAAGAGAAGAAAATTGGTTTAGTTTTTTGCATAAGTAAATGTTATGTTACTTTGTGCGACACTTTCTTTTTTTCTGAAAAAAGAAAAGAAATTTTTATTTTCCTTGATAAAAAGGATTCGATTTCATAAATGTGGTAGGAATCCATGACTCCTCTTTTTCGTAGAAATAAGAATTTGCATAGAGCGGAATCTTCTAGCTTCACAAACACACCCTACCTCCACGGAGATCATGCAATAATGGCAATAAGAGGGTTGATGTTGTGCTACTTCTTTGAGATATTCATGCTCGTATGTTTAGATTGTTGATCAGCCTAGAAAATTTGTGTTACCACTCGTAGAAGAAGAGCAAACCATCAAATCTGACCTTAGGCCTTCCAAATGCATCCCTTTTGATAAACTAATTTCTCTCTATCTCTATCTCCCTCTCTCACACACACTATCAAATCAGGTGCCCGACAAAAGACAAGGGACTTTCCTTGAAGCATCTTAAAAGCAAGTGAATGACTTGTAAGTCGATACATGAGACAGACATCTCCACTTCGAATTGTACTTTGATTTCTAGACTTACAAAATTGCCTACACCTACAATGAAAAGACCTCCCATTGCCTTGGATCCTTCTGATCTTCTCTCACAACACATGGGACCCTCTGTTTGGCTAAACTCTTCCATACCACACCACACCACACAATGAGCCTACACAGCAAGTTTAGAAACAGAGTTGCTAGTGCAAAGCCAAAGTACATGATAGTCCCATTTGTGATCACTTTGGATCAGATAAGGTTTGTTTTCTTATCTTGCCATCCTTTACAAGGGCA
The DNA here is from genome assembly GCA_029852735.1 of Persea americana. Classification (NCBI taxonomy): domain Eukaryota; kingdom Viridiplantae; phylum Streptophyta; class Magnoliopsida; order Laurales; family Lauraceae; genus Persea; species Persea americana. The sequence goes on from CM056817.1 coordinate 39,983,867, forward strand.
TGGTGGCTCCAATCACATGTGGGTTGGGCCGGGTTGGGCCCCTCCCAACACAAATCTTTTTCTCCAAAGCTATTTGCCCAATAGTAAATGTAGGACACATGTCACATGCAGAACTCTATAACAAGATGAGCACCAATTGAAGCATGTCAATGTGCTGGGGTTGGGCCACATGAGTGAGCTCGATTTTTCCTAACATGTCTGCCTAAGAGGTCACCGTTTGGGGTGACCCTGAAAAAGGAGACCAAGGCACAGGGTCATCCACCCTGGAAGATAAGGTACTTGTAACTTTCAAGTATCTTGTCATGGGACAAATTGATCATAGGCCGGCGCGCCTAGTCAACAGACTTGGAGCTTGGATGCAGGAGACATGGGAGCACAGCAAAGGCCTGTGGCCGACGGCTGGCATGATCTTGATCACTACATGTGGGGCCACAAGAGGAAGAGGGGTTGATAAATTTGGCGTTGTAAGTTGCTAAGTGAGTAGATGAGTGTAGATCAACCATCAGAGGCAAGAAGCATGGCTCAAAGATTTTCCAAGTGGAAGAGGATGGTGAGGCAGCAAAGAGGGAAGCTCTACATTATGAGGGTGTGCATCTCCATGCTCCTTTGTTGGCACAAGCATGCTTAGAAGAGATCTCAACTCACTTGGCTTCATTTACCTATATAAAATAGAAACCTCCCTGTCAGGAGACAAGCTCTGATCAGGTCTGTTCATGAGAGTCCTGCTATACTTGTTTGGGTTGTTAGTACGAAAGGTCCAAGACAGTTCTAGTGACAATTTATCGTATCCTTTGATAGTACCATGAAGTCTCATTTGCCTAATCCAGGTTTTGATGCCCAGTAAGGGCGGGTTTATCTTTAACATGTGAAGTGTTCGTGTGAATCAGAAGTAGATCATAGTTTAATTTTAATCTTGTTAAAACTGCAATTATACTCTGTAGTAGCATCACTTTTGTTTGCCTCGTAACACTGCTGGTCTCTGAGAGGTGAAGTCTAAGGTGAAGATGTAAATGGGACCGTTACTTACAAAGTAAGGAATAATTTATCAAATCCTATATCTTATACATGGGCAAAGAGAGGGCCATTTCATCTCCCTCTTTTAGGGGAGACTTTGGGTTATGGACCAACTCAAGTTTGGCTCAAGTTATACTCATAAGCTCAAAGATCGAGAATGAGTTAGGATCTATTCAACTCAGGTTGGCTTAATAAGCTCAACTGAATGTAAGGGCTTACGCATGAGCTGGAAACTTTTGTATGAACCCAATCCCAACTTCAGGCCTAAACTCTGCTTGTTAATTACATAGACAGTGCATGTACGTACACCTTTAGATGGTGTGTCCATCCAATGACTAAGATTCTCTCTCTCTCTCTCTCTCTCTCTCTCTCTCTCTCTCTCTCTCTCTCTCATTCATGATGTATCCTAAGGTTTTTTATCCAACAAGACTAATCTACGGGGTGACGTCCGTTAAACCCACACAAGCGCACACTTGAAAATTATGAGACGGATTTCTAATACAAAACATAGGAGCGGGTCCAACCCATACATTATGCTACTCCACCGACTGCTAGGTGGGCATCCAATGACTACGATCCACCACATTATAGATATTTTCAAACCAATAACTGGGATTCCCACACTTCATAGGTATTTGCATTTGTCTTGCTTTCATTTTTTATCATAGGAGCCACGTCCAAGATCACAATAATAAGATATTAAAAGGAGTCAAAATCCCAATTCCTAACGGTGGGGCACTTTGCTGTTTACGCGGTGACTGGAAGTGATCGTATTGTCTTTTCCAACAGTTTATAGATAACAGCAGTGAAGGAATTGGAGTACAATAATGGAAACTATGGTGCTTCTGTTTTTGTGATGAATACCCAGGCAGGTGACAGAATGTGAATTCTCTACACAGGTGAGCACCTTTGATTCTTAATTTAAGGGGTTTAATTTATTTTTTTCGAATTTTGTTGTTCAGTGGATTTTTTTTTAATTTTTTTTATGGCCCCCCACCTCTTTTAACAGTTTGATCAAGATGTCTGCATGCGGATGGTGGATGCTCCCAGTGCATTTGTCTTTTCAGTATGGAATATGAAAGTGGGATTTTGAAATATATTGCTTCGTTTGTTTGGAAGCACCATTCAAAAGTAAATGGTATGGGATTAAGTTGTTTTGCAGTCTTTTCATATTTTTTCCAAAATTCACAAGGATCTAAGATATGAAACTTCACGCTTTAAAGTTTATAATTTATATTAGAGAATGGAGTAGTCTAGGTTATGGATTTTAGTTCACAAAAGTGTATATTTATAAGATTTTTTTTCCATATTTCTCAAAATCCATGAAGATTTAAGATATGAAACTAAATGTTTTTTATCTTATTAGTTCAATAAGAAATTTTGAACACTTTGAATTATAGTTAGCCCACAAGACTATAAGAAGAAGAAGAAGAAGAAGAAAGGTGGTTGATGGGCTTTGATCCCATGATACATTTTAGGTGGTACCTGCATTGCCCCTCGTTAAGGTGCAATATTGTGTTTAATGGTTTCAACATACCTTTAGAGGTGAAAAATTTTATGAACCATTTTCACAACAAATTATGCTTACGATACATAAATGAGTACAAACAAACGTGCTTTACATATACAACAAATATAACCCCTTAAGGGGCTTTTGTTTCTAGCTGCATGAAGGACTTGAAATCATAAAAATTGAGCTACAGTGGAGGACCCTCTAAAGGCCTGGCTCTTTGCATGCAATTGAATACACAAAAATTCATGGTCAAACAGGCTCGAAGATTATTAAAGAGGTAGGCAGTGAAGGATATAAGATGGTGATATAGATGTGACCTTAGCTTTCCTTGGATTTGAATTAGTAAGGTGATGGTTGGGTGCTTGTTTTTCATTTCCTCTTCATTTTTATTTTAGGAGAGATTATTTGATGGTCATTTTTTGGAAACTTACCTTTAGTTCCTAATTGTTAACCACTTTTAAAAATATAAGTTTTATGGTGCTCTCTCTGTCCGTAGTCTATATGGATCACTTACTATTTTTAGTGTTTCAAGGCATCTGCTGTAATAGTTTTGATTGGCCCTTAGTAAACCCACCTTTCATTGGGCAGAACTATTTTCAGAGATGTGCAGCAGCTGCTGCTTCGATTTTCAGTGGCGGAACAGAATTTTCATTTGCCAGGTGCAACTCTTAATACATAATTTTATTTTGGGAGCAAATCGGGAATTTTATGCAGATTTTAAGGGTGGACTCACAATTTTAGTTGAATTTTTTGAAGTGCACAGCAGTTTAATGGGGTGCAACTGCACCTACGTGATTGTGCCTGGATCCGCACCTGGCTGCTTTAATATCAATGGAGATAGTAGCAGTCAGCCAAAATAAAGTAAATAGACCCTAAGAAAAACAACAGGAGAACATCCAAACAGATCAAATTTCAAGTCTTCGATTCAACAATTGTCTCGTAAAAACGAGTCTATGAGTAACTCATTTTCCTACAGTTGTATAGATTGTCAATGGAAGCGGGACTTTGGTGAGAGCGAGAAAGCAAACTTTTTCTTGCTAGAATGAAGGTGGAGCAGATACGTTTTTGTAAATGGAATAAAGATAGAAGTTTAGTGAGGTTGGAGAAAAACCCACTTTATTGTATATAACTCTCAGTTTTTCCATTTACCAAAAATTAAACTCTCAGTTTTTCCAATTAGTCCATGCAAGAAAGAAAGAACATATATTTGAAATCTCATGACTCAGTTGGAAGGTGCGTTTTTAGTGTCCCAATCAAGTTCAATCATGGCATCATTAAAAGAAATTTCTTCCATACACATAAGCCCTTAGACTCTGAGTTTTTTTTATTTATTTCTATCAGAGGGTTTCCAATCTTTTGGATTTGACTAATCCCTCTGGCCAGAAAAAAGTCGAGTAAACTCCCATATATCCCCGTGTTTAAACTCTGATTTAAATGGGCAGAGTTTGACAAAAGATTTTCTATTTATTAACGTGGTGGCCGTACCAACAAGGACGAATGCAATTGACACTGAACAGAATGGGCCCAACTCCCATGCATTCAGATTATAGGAATTTCAGTGTGTCAATCAAAAGGCAATGTGACATGAAGGTGGGGTGTGCATTCGCCCTGGCAGGTGAAAAGCTGATGGCAGGTTATTATAAGTTGTGGACAAGGCATCTACAAAGAATAAAAAAAAAATTGTGCCATAGTTGTTTTTCACTGCCTGATCTCAATTAAAGCTGATGGCTGACATATGAAATCAAGGCAAAATAATCCAAATCACCTAGTTTAATATTTTAAATCAGACTCTTAGAAATGACACAAAGGAATTGTGTTGGCAGGCGTTTTCTCTATAATGGACCCTTCTATACTATCAGGATTTGCTATAAGATATTTTCAAGAAAATATGGCAATGATATAGATATTTGGATTTTATTTTTGGTCCACATAAACATGATCAGTTTAGCCAACCTCAAAATCTGACATGGTTTGAGGATTGAAACCCATTAAATTGACTACTGTCACGATATATGTAGGTTCAGGCCCACAGGCCAACCTGCATAATTGTCTCAAATCCAAGCCCAGGTTGAGTAGATCAAATTGATAGGATTTGGTCAAAGTGTACATTGTGTAATTTCCTTTTATATAGATTCCCATCATTAATTTAGATTGTACAGCCATATAATGTACAGATTGGTAGCTTGATTAAGGCACTTTTCATCCTAGTTAATGGAAGGGTTGATCTCTAAAGGGGACACCAAATTCATTTGCAACTCAGTCTTTTGCATTATATCAATTCTTGTATTTATTGATTTGGTATCAAAGCGGGTTTCGACTCAGGTTTCGATTCCGCCGTTCTTGTGTAGTCCACGTGGCTCCTATCGTTCTTGTGTAGCCCACGCGGTTGGGCCTTCCACCTGTAAGCTCAAGCTTCTGTCTTGTTTCTAGTTCTTTTCCCTTGAAACATGTTTATCTATTTCCAAGTTTAATTTCAAATCTTCTTTCAATCGGGCAACTTGTTGAAAAAAATTGTGATATCTCCTTTTCTTCTTCTGGTTATGTTGTGCAGTACCAGGTGTCGGGGAAGCAGATCGCAAGGGGGCCTAAATGTAGACGCTTATTTTCACTCAACCTATCTACAATAATTGGGAACAAAGACGCAAATGAGTTGTTTTGTTTTTCTGTTCAAAATAAATTGTGGCATAGTAAAAATAAATTGTGGCATGGTAAACTCGAACATCCCAATTTCAAAACTATGTCACTCATGTTTAACTCTGGTGTGTTGAATAATTCTTCTAGGAACATTTCTTTTGACTGTGACGTTTGTAAAATGGAAAAAAGTAAGAAACTTCCTTTTTCTCCATCTACTTCCTTCAGTACTGAGTGTTTTAAATTAATTCATAGTGATGTATGGGGCATTGCCCGTACTTTATCTCATGCTAATTATAAATATTTTGTGACCTTTATTGATGATTATAGTCGGTTTACATGGGTCTATTTTTTGCATTATAAAGCCGATGTGTTCAATGTTTTTAAAATATTTTTGGCATATGTTGAAAATCAATTTTCCAAATGCATTAAAATCTTGCGACCAAACTCAGGGGGAGAATATACGTCAGCAAAGTTCCAAAAATTCTTACCGCAAAAAGGGATTTTTTCACAAAAAACCTACCCATTCACACCCCAACAGAATGGCCTCGCTGAAAGGAAGAATATACATCTTCTTGATGTAACTAGATCTCTTCTGCTTAAATTTTCCATCCCTCCTCGTTTTTGGGCAGAAGCTCTCTCGACAGTCATCTATCTTATAAATCGATTGCCCTCTTCCTCTATTGCAAATGAAACCCCTTTTTTCTGTTTATTTAACACCACACCATCATATGATGATCATTATGTTTTTGGTTCGGTGTGTTTGTTCATCTACCTCCTATAGAGCGTACCAAACTTACATCACAATCTGCAAAATATGCATTTTTGGGATATGCCAGTAACCAAAAGGAATTTCTTTGCTATGATCCTAAAGTTTGTCGCGTTCTTATTTCTCGGAATGTAGTTTTTTTTTTTTTTACAATCAATATTTTTTTCAACAATTCATTAATCCCTCATATTCTCCTTCTTTTGTGACACTACCTGGTTTTGTGACAAAACATCATTTGTTAAGTTTAATCCTAATTTTATGTATTATAGGCGTGGTGATAAGCAAGCTACAGGTAGTACTCCTCCCGAGCCACGTTCACCATTTGGTCCACCTGGTGTTGGCCCTCTTCGCCGTTACACTCGTATTTCTGTCCCTCCTAACCGGTATGGTTTTACCCATACATCTCTAGTGGCAACCATGACTTCTACCACCATTCCAAATTCATACTCTCAAGTTGTGCAGCATGAATGTTGGAATAAACCTATGCATGAGGAATTAGATGCTCTTGCGCACAATCATACTTGAGATGTTGTTCCATGCCCTTCCTCTATCAAGCCGATCGGATGCAAGTGGATTTACTCTATCAAACTTAAATCAGATGGCACCCTAGACCGGTATAAGGCACATCTTGTAGCTCTTGGAAACAAACGGGAATATGGCATTGACTATCATGAAACATTCGCTTGGGTAGCAAAAATGACTACAGTTAGGACTATTCTTTTTGTTCTTGCTTCACAGTGCTAGCCTCTCTATCAGAAGGGTGTGAAAAATGCTTTTCTACATGGAGATCTCAAAGAAGATATCTACATGAGACGACCACAAGGCGTCTCAGGGTACCCAAAGGGTAGTGTTGCAAAATTAGATCGATCCCTTTATGGACTTAAGTAAGCTCGTTGGGCATAGTTTGAAAATTTTTAAGAAGCCCTTGTTCACCTGGATTTCCATTCAAGTCCTTATGATCCTTCCATGTTTCTAAGTCATGCGCCAAAAGGGATTACTATTCTTCTTGTTTATGTTGATGACATCATCATTATTGGCCCTAATGCTGATATGATTTATCAACTTCAGGCTTCTTTTCATGATTCTTTTCAAATGAAGGATCTCTGACATTTGACCTATTTTTTAGGTCTCGAAGTTCATCAATCAACTGAGGGAATCTTTCTCAACCAACATAAATATATTATTGATTTGATTGACATGGAAGGACTTCAAAATTCCACTCTAGTTGACACTACGGCTGAAGTCAATGTCAAACTTGGGCGAGATGACAATGATCCTAGCTCTGATCCTACTAAGTATCGTCGATTGGTTGGTAGCTTGATTTATTTGACGACTACTCACCCTGATATTTCATATGCTGTCAATTTGGTAAGTCAGTTCATGACTAATCCAAAACATCTTTATTTGGCTGCTGCTCATCGAATCATTTGGTATCTTCTTCGGAAGCCAACTCGTGGATTATATTTCCCGGTGAATAGCTCCATTACACTAAAAGCATATTCAGATGCCGATTGGGCTAATTGTCTCGGCATTTGCCACTCTACAACTGGATGGTGTATGTACCTTGGTGATAGCTTGATTTCTTGAAAATGTAAAAAACAAGAAAAAGTATCCATATCCTCTACTGAAGCTCAATATCGTGCTATGTCTGCTACTTGTTCAGAAATTATTTAGCTTTGCATGTTACTTTCAGATATCGGTTTTCCTGCAAATAGTGCAACACCTCTATACGCAGATAATACTAGCTCAATTCATATTACTGTCAATCCAGTATTTCATGAGCGCATCAAATATATTGAGGTAAATTGTCATTTTATCCGCGATGAGTACAAGAACGATGTCATCAACCTTCCGCACATCTCCTCTAATCTGCAAACAGCTGATATATTTACTAAAGTGCTTCCTCGCTAGATTGTACAGCCATATAATGTACAGATTGGTAGCCTTAATTAAGGCACTTTTCATCCTATTTAATGGAAGGGTCGATCTCTAAAGGGGACACCAAATTCATATGCAACTCAGTCTTTTGCATTATATCAATTCTCGTATTTATTGATAACTACCACTACAACATTGCCGTTTAGAAGACTTCAACTCTCAACTACTAACAACAAACACATTAAACAAAAGCCAACACTATGCCTGTCATAGCATTACATTACAATAACATGAAAATATTACATATGTACGTATATACATACAAATGCACCCCAAATATCAGGAATCCAGCTCCCTCACTAGAACTTTACAACAAAAAAACTGAACAACTAAAATAAGAAGAAGAAAGAAAAGGAATAATTCGTATACGTACATAACAGCACAGAAGTAAAAGCTCCCGGTAAGTAACCCTTATGTTCACACAGCAGATAAAAAGGGTTGTAGATAACAGAATGAGCCCATCAAGTAGCTTTATATTAATATAAACAGAGCAACAGATTGTTGGTTTCATTCATTGAGCCAGTAATTTATACCTCCTGAATTCAGCTCCACTGCTATTCATCACAGAAAAGTACCCATTCGCCATCTAGGGATTTTTTATGATTCTGACTGCTCTGGTCACCATTTTGCAAATGATCTTGGTTTGAAATGTTCATGCTGTCAGATGACTCAGCATACTTGGCAACTTGGTCCAGCAATGTCTTCATCAAAGACAAGTTCGATGAAGTTGAAGTCTGGCTTGATGACAGTGAGCTGCTGATAGGTAAATGCCCATCGATCCTCTCTTTCAGCAACTTTACATCCTCACAAATAACAGTTATCTCCCCTCTGCAAAGAAGAAAATAGTAAAGGTAGTTATAAAAGAGGTCATTTCCCCATCATGTGGAGTGCTTAAGAATCTCACAAATAATGTCAGAAAACATAAGACATTGAATCATTCCCCTAAAAATTCTTTTGTTAAGTTTTGTAGGGAGGTTCTTTTACAAAACATTCCTTAAAAGGATTATTGTATGGTTCTTCAGAAAAAAAATATGTCGGGGAGAGAGAGAGAGAGAGAGATTTATAACCAAAGCACTTGTCTTTTATCAGACTAAGGCAAAGAACTGATATTAACTGTAATGATTCTTCTACCAAAAAAACTGTATTGATTCATTTCCGACGACCACCAACATTGGCTTATCAACAGTGAAGACTTACTGCAAGGTATCCACAATGCGACCTCGATCCACCAAGAGCTCCCTCAACTGCAACAGCCACAAGAACATTAGAATATGCTATCATTTATGTGTATGAGTATTTATTCTTTGACCCCATCAACAACTTATTTCTGGGTGCATGCTAAGGAACACTTCTATTTTCCAAGAAAACTTGCTATAACATAAATAAATAAAGTTAACTACACCAAAATTAATTTTAGCGCATACTACATTGTCTCCAATGGAAATTTAGGTAGTTTACCTTCTGTAAACAGTATTGTAACTTTACCTTTCCAGAAATGCAGTTTGTCAGGTTAGTTCAAAATTTTTGTTTAACAGTCCTTTTGTTGCACTAAATACTGCGTGATCTTGCCAACAACTCTTAGAACTCTGACTTACTACCCTAATAAATTAAATTTAAAAAAAATCTGTTAATTAGTTCAGAAAGGGTATCCACATGGCAAAATGCGACAACTAATGCCTGTGTTTTTCTTATTGTCTTTGAAGTGAACATGTCTCTCCATGGAACTATATAGAGGTTGAACATCTCATTTGTTATCTTTTACATTTTATAATTGTAGACAAGCTTGTTATCAAAAATCATTGTAGACAAGCTTGCTAGTTTCCAATTAGGGTGGCTTAATCAAGACAACTGTTTACTTAGCAAAAGCTTGTATGTATATTTAATAGGCAAAGGGTCATTTGCATGAAGCACTGATAGGTTACATATGCACGCACTTGCACACAGAGCTAAGATATTAATCCGCGTATTTTTGAAGAATCCATGGTAGTTAGTTGGAAGTATACAGGTATACACAATGAACACTATTCTGATCTTCTTTTTCAAGCCTTAAAAATATCTTTGGAAATAACTATCACCTTGGTGTTCTCCTCAGCTTTTAGTTGGAGTTTCTTCAAATCCTGTACCACATTCTTATTAATAAGTGCTTGCTCATCAAGATCCTTACGTGCAGATTTTTCCCTCTCTAGCTTCTCCTTCTCTGCTGCTACCTTCTCTAATTCTGCAGCAGCCAGTCGCTCTTCAAGATTCTGATGGATCTATCAAAAAAATGCATACAATAGTTGGATGTAAATTTGCATAAACAATATTTGCATCCGATGTTGGTCAATATTATTAATGCAACTAGTCTATCAAAGAAAGATTTGATTCAATACAGATGAGAAGATGTCTAATGTTCGTAAAGTTGACATTAAAGGAATTGGTAGCTGACAAATTACATCATTATTATCATAATGAATGGCTTATGAGCACTTAAAAGGATACTATAGGTTGATATTAGATACATGTAGAACTTCAGATAATACTGTTCTTCTCAGGTAATTCTGGAGATGAATAACATCTCTTCGTTCTTTTTTTTTTTGGTCTAGTGGAATAACATCTAGCAAGAATTTGAGCATAACACATACTAAATTTCCTCCAAAACTAAGGTTTCTAGCAACGATTAACAGCTGAGACTGTACAAACACATACTTCAAACCCAAACCATCATGCACTAACATATTTGCATGTGCACTGTGAGGGCTTAAGGATGCCATCACATCGAAAGATTTGAAGGACCTGCGGGGAGATGCTTTTTTTTATGATTGGTTTTGGTCAGATGGATGTTATTTGGTGGATCCTAAACAAACAGATAGTTATAATTTAGAAATACATTAGCAACAAAAAAAAACATACATAATAGTAACAGAAAGTATCTTTAGTTAAAAAATTAGTTAAAGCAACTAATATCGCTGAAACTAATACAAAAGTTAGGGATATTAGTCTCTTTCGAAACAGGGCTACATATCGTCAAGATTCTTGCAACCATTTTGTTCTAATTATAAAGCAGCCCAAGAACAACAAAACCTAGGAAACAGAAGATCATGTCTGAGTCTGAACCTCATCAATAATTGACAGGGACTTTTCTTTTTCATTTGATAAATAGAGAAGACGCGATTGAAGTTCTCGTGCTTCAGTGGCGAGAATGGCTCTCTCCCCAAAAACTTCCCCAGCATGCTGCCAAATCAGGAAATGGACTCAGTTTTTGTTCACATTAAAACCATAGAACAGTTGTATGAACAAGAATACACAACCATGTCATAGGTTTCCTTTGCTTGATGCACCATCTGTTTAACGTTCTCCACCTCTGTCAGGATATCAAGACCAACCCTGGATGCTTCCTCTTTAGCTTGTTTGGCTATTTTCTCTTGAAGCTCCACTTCTCTTGCCTTGTTGAGTACAGATTCAATGGCCACAAGCAAGGTTTCCTGTAATATTGGTAGCCGACAAGTATTTGAAAACTGTGTACTTCACAGCACATTAATGGCGAAAAATACTCATTTTCTTTCAATCAAATGGTGGAAACTATTCTCAGAAAATCCAAATCATTTCACAAAAACATGCTTAAGCACTGAGATGTGACATGAAACATGTGATTGAGCTGTTCACATGTAACATGCACTGAGATGGAAAACATAAAAAGTGCTCCACATGTTAGCATTTGGCTTACCAATTAAAATTTGTTTGGATTTGGCTGAGCACAACTGTGGCACTCTAAAGGGTCTATTTGATAGCAAGAAACTGAGGAATTCTTCTTCATAGAATTTCAAATACTCTCCAAGTTCTTCTCAGAAATTTTACCATTGGGATTCCTCAAATGCCAATCTCTAAACCATATTTGAAATTCCAGAAGTTGGAGCATTCCAAAGGCTATTTTAGTCATTTCACTATAGCGGTTGGAACTCTTTATGGAGCAGAGAATTTGGGAAAATGTGGGGGCAAGGTCTGACAAGCATTTGGCATTCCCAAACATGGTGAATTCCAGAACTCTTTATGGAACAGAGAATTTTGGAATTAGGGGGGGGGGGGGGGGGGGGGGGGGGGTGGGTTTCTGACAAGCGTTTGGCATTCCCAAACATGGTGAATTCCAGAAAAAATATTCCGGTATTAAAAAGATCCCAAGCGAACCAGTTCTCTATTTGACTAGCACATCATCAAGTATAAGTAGACTGTTTTAAAAGGTACCTTATTTTTGTTAGCATTGGAAATGAGCTCTTCAAGAAAATCAAGGATGATTATTTGGTCGGATTGGGTAGCAATTGTTGGTGGCAGAGACCTGTCAACAGCATCACCCTTGAGACTGTCAAACTTCATATGCTGAACACTACTCTCCAATGGACCTGTTGAACTTGATTCTAGAATTTCATCAAGAAAATTGTTCAAATCAAAATCGTAAGTAGAATCCTGCTTTTCTTCATTGACAGGTAAATCAAGTTGTTGGGCAGTCAGCAACTTATGGGCTTTGGGTGAACTGGTACCTAAGAAGGAATGACCTAGATAAGTTTCTCCACGAGTGGATGAAAGAGAATTGTAAGTCATATCTCCATCTAATTCTTCGATGTCAGAATGCAAAGCAACACCGAAGCAATCAGAGATCACAGGATCTTCATGACACAAAAAGCTTGGTGCTTCAAATGTACCAAAATTTGATCCATCCAAAAGATTGACCTCTTGAAGTCCTGCAGACGGCATCACTTCTTCCTTGTCATTATTTACAAACAATTCTTCAAGATCATTTACTCCTTCAGCACTTGAAACCAAAGAACCCGCTACGGCTTCAACTGAGCATGTCGATTTGACAGATAACGTCCGATTTGTATGATCAGTTCCAGAAGCAACTTCACAAGCCAGGGACCTTGTTTCTGAAGGAAGACCTGCATTTGCTTCTTCAACTTCCTCTTGAGGCCCTAATGGACAGATCTCTTCTTGTTCAACTGTCAATTAAAAAACCAATTACCATCAGGCACCAACCAATTGAGTGGATCAAAATCCATTTATCATTAACACTAATTATCGTTACTTTTATAGGTTACATGACTCAAACCAACAACTTCATGATATAATTCAGGCCCTCAAGTCAGGCCAGACCTAGGAGACCCAGCCAAACCAACTAACCAAGACCAGGCCCAGTGAGGAAAGACAACACCTGTACAACCCATCCAAGTAGGACAGGCCCAGATGAGCACATCCCAGGACTGCTCAGTCCCAGCCAAAACCAGACCACAAGCCCCGAGCATCACTCCAGGGCCCTGTATGCCCAGCCACAGCAGCAGTCTCACCTGCCAAGCCCAAGAGGCCTGGGATACTTTCAGTTAGGATCCACACATTATGCGGATCATGCCGCATCCATTGATGAAGACCACGAAGATCCTGTGGTGGCCCAAGTATTGATGTATTTAGAGGCAATTGATGACGCATGTGGAACCTGTGCCATGTTTGGATGCATTTGATGGCGTTCGGATCCATTTGAGGCCCATACTGTTAGAAATGGAGGGGCTACGCACTCAATACAACACAACTCAAAGACACCAGAACTATTCTCTGGATTCTTTCTTTTATGACAATTCTTGTTTCAGTACATTAAGATTACATGCATTGGCCATATATATATATATATATATAGTGATTCTATCAGAGCTGTTTTATGCCTTTAGATGTAATGGGCCCTTTAACTTAGCAACTTGTCATAAGTTTTTCTTAAAACTTTCTTTGCTTATGACCTAACTTTAGGTGTAATGGACTCTTTGCTATAAAACTTAAACCGACTATGGTGGCACGAATGTTAGATCTAATCACTAGTGATTTACACATACCAGTCCCTCACATCTTCTATTTGTGCCCTGTTATGACAAGACAATCCAAATATGGGACTCTTAATTCTAGTGGACTGTGGACCACTTACGGGCACTGATTTTTTTGCTACATTGGAGACAACCTCGTGTGCTGTAACTCACACATTGATGCCCCCAACCAACTGTGCTGTAGTCGAGGGACACTTGTGAACCCTGATTTGACCCAAGAACCCAACTTGTTTGCCATGCTCTGTAGGCCTCACTGCAGGTCCAAACTCTGTGAGAGGACCTGCCCCCATAGCCCATTAGGGATGGCCAACTGTAACCAGCAACTTGTACATCTTTGTGCAATTCAAAAACTTGTTAAAGGCCTCTGACTTTTGTTAGCAATGGTTCTGATTGTATAATTCTCTTCAGAGAACTTATGTGTGCTTAGATTAGATTTAGGGTGTTAAAACTCATTTATCTGCTCTTTATAAAAAAGACATACAGCCAGAAGCCTCATTCTTCGACTGATGACCATGCTACATTGTCTTTCTTTCTTTCTTTCTTTTTTGATGGTTACTTTCATTAAGAAAACCAGACGGTACAAGAGATGAGTACTGACAAGCTAAGACAGGAAACAGGGGAACAAAAGAAGAAAAAAGCCCAAATACAACCCAAGTAATACTTCGAGCTAGAGAAAGCCAACTCCTTCCAATGGGTCATTATTTGATCTGTGGTATAATCACCAAAAGATGGGTTAATGGATACCCAGTGAGCAACTAGAAACTTAGTTCTTTCCACCAAACAACTATCGCTAGAAACTTTTCCTTTAAAGCACCTTAAGTTCCTTTCCTTCTATATTGTCCAGAGCACAGCCAGAAATGCTACATTGTCATGGTAGCGAAAGTAAGCCGGAATGAAGAAAAAAATGTTATGAGCCAAATGGCATTACAATATAGGCTTGGAAATGCTTAGAAAAAATTGGATGGATTTGGTTATGGGCTCTTCAATAAAATATTAAGGGCAAAGAATATGTCAGATGAATGGAGAAGAAGTGTTATAGTATGATTAGTATCTATATACAAGACCAAAGGAGACGTACAAAGTTTCAACAATTATCACGAGATTAAACTTATCAGTCACGATAAAACCATCGGAGAGAGTAATGGAGCAAATACTTAGACAAAACACCAACATATCTGAAAATCAAGTTGGATGTATGGCATGCAGGGGAACTGTGGGAACTATCTTCTCACTTTGATAACGTAAAGTCCCAAATTTTCTTTTTGGGGCTTTATTAGTTTGAGGTTTTTAACTAATTAATTTTGTATGCCAATATTTGTGTTATTCCATTTTATGGGCTGGGCTGGTGGGCCCTAAGTTTAAGTAGAATTTTGTTTAGTTAGAAAGGGGCCATTGGACCCAAGTTATTCATTTTATTTCAGGTTAAGTGATGGGATCCCTCATAACATAATACATATGTTATAAGTTAGAGAGACCCACACTTTGAAATAAGTAGGAGGAGACCTGCACACAAGTCCCAAGGAGGGATTTGTGTTTTGCACACAACTCCCGAGACCTCTTGGGTTTTGCGCAAGTCCCAAGAGGAGTCCCCACTTAGAATCCACGACATTGCTAGAGTTCTTTTCCTTTCTCTTCCTCTCTCTTAGCCATTGTTCCCTTTTTGCCAAGGAACCCTAACTTAGAGTCATTTTGGAGATCAAAGGAGGAACAAGGAAAGAAAGAGGAGATCCTCAGATTTAATGTCCTATAGCATACCGCAACTTAACAGGGCAACTCAGTTTTATTCAAGGTGAGTGATAATCCTATCCTAGTTGTGTTCTTTTTGTGTTATTCGAGTTACGCATCTCCTATGTATATAGATCCAAGGATTTCAGATCTGAAGTTCCTTTTGGAAGAAGGGACCAAGAGGTACTCATGGTGAAAACCAAGTTGGAGGCTTAACTCTCATGGCCGAACCCTAGATCTTGAGATCTAGGGCTAGCCAATCCTATTATGGGGTTTTATTTGGGTTTTGAACCCTTTAAGGGGTATTCATGTTTCAGTTGTACACTTTAGCATTATTTTGAACATGACAGAATCTTTCTTAAAGGGCTTATGGTCGACTGATTGCAACCAGCTCCATTGTACTTGAGACTTTTGATGATGAATTAAGCCTCTTGACAGAATAGCTGTTCAATCTATGAACATTGGGTGAATCTGAAATTAAACATTGGGGCTTGGTACTGGAATCAAACCTTAATTCGGGATCTTATGACAGTAGAATCCTTCCATGGAGTTCAGATTTGGACGAGTGACCCTAAATTTGGGTTTTTGGTGTTGGGACTTGGGTGAATGTGTGTTGGACTTCATAAGTCCAAGTTGTTATCATTCCTATTATTTCATATATGACTTATGTGTACCCAGTGAGTGGAAACAGGGGGAGGCCACCACCCCGGGGGAATAGTGTAATATCCTGAGTACCTGGGCCCCAGGACTAGCTTGGCCCAGGTAGGACCCTTAGTTGATTAATTATATTGGAAGTAGACTTTTGCCTCACGTGAATGGCTTTTAGAAAGGAAAGGAAAGGAGTTGTATTTCAACTCTAATTAGAAAGAGGTAAGAGTAAAGAGTAGAAAGTATAAGAGATAGATTGGGACTCTACCCCTCCTTTTATATTTAAAGAAGCCAACGATCCTTAGTTTAGTGTTTTCCTTGTTCCTGTTGAGAAACTGAGAGGAGGATCCTGTGACTACAAACCAGGCGAAGAAGTAGAAGGCGACGACCATCGGATGTCCTATTCGCGTCCACACATTGCAAACGCAACCATCACGTATAAAAGGTGAGTGGATCTTCCTTAATACTCTTGATGATCTAATCAGATGCTTGTTGTTTGCCTTAACTGTTGTACAAAGCCAATTATGTTCAAGGATAATAACTAGATGGTAGTTGAGTCATCTGAGTCATGTAAATCCTTGTTTATCATAGTAGTTGATGAATTGGTGATGTTTTCTCTTGAATCTCAATATGTTATGAGTATCGGAATTGGATTTTCATGAAGACAGAGTCTGGACGTCGACAGAGTAGGAAGAATTTGGAATTGTGGGACCCCATGGTCCACTGGATGATGAATCTAGTCCAGGGATTCTGTAAAGGGGTCATGGGCGACCTTCAGTGTAATGGACCCATGCTAAGTGGACCTTGTATGGCCCACCAAATCACCTTGCAAGGAGCCTGAGGCGTGAATCAGGGAAAAAGAGCAATTTGGTCGATGTTAGTAGTGGGACCCACTGCATGATCTGATCTGAGATCAGAACCCCACATCCTGTAGGGGACTCTTGGTCGACACTAGTGATGTTGGAACCATAAGAAGGGGGGCCCATATGCTTGTATATCTAGCAGTCACAAAAACTCCCATCGTGAATGAGTGTGTTACAGCACTAGTTACTGTTTGAGTCTGGGGGGTCAAAGGATTGACCTGATGGTACATCAGATCCAATAAGATGATAAATTACCCTTGGGCGACCCCTATGATCTTGATCATCTAAATTATAGACCAGTGGGACCCACTGTTCCATGTATACTGACATTCCCAGACGTGGGATGAAGATTCAGATTTGTGGGCTGTAGAGAAGGGTCTGAGGGTGAGTCCAGTCCATCAGTTTGAAGGTGCAGCCTTGGCCGAACATGAGTTTGAGGTCTGATCTTAAATTGGGCTATGTGGGGCCCACTAGATTTTTACAACAAGGTGTTCAGGTGTGAAATAGTGTTCTGTGTGTGTGTGTAATAGTGTTCTGGGAGGAATATATATAAGGGAATAGCCATGGATTTTATTTGTGTTGGAATCTAATCATACTAATTAAGGGTTCTATGAATTTTATAATAGATTGTGTAGACTGTTTGGGAATGGTGGCGTTGTTTCTGCTACTTGTGTAGTATATTATGAAAGGGGACGTTTTATGGAACTAATTATGAAAACAAGGGTGGGGTCACCTTTACACCATCAATTACCAGTTATGTCTAGATGGGGGCAATGAGAAATCTGATGGTGTTAGGGTTGGACCCACGTTGCTTTACTTGTGTACTTATTTATATTAATTGCTATTTATGTTTTGGTTACTATGTGATGGTAAGATATTGTGCACTGGGTCCCAGACGTGGGATGTTGGACTTAGTGTCCGGGCCGTTATAGCGGCTGGTCCTTTGGGGACGTGTCTGATGAGACAGGGGTCATGGTGACCGATATACATGTATACAATGAGCCTTGGCGGCGTGGTAATGTGCATGGGCACGAATATATTTATGAATGTACTTCTTAATAGTAATTGATTCATGTATTCAGCTTTGTTGTTTATATGACATTATGTTTATGCTGTTTATGTAATTAGGAAAATTCATTCACCAGTAATACTGATGTTGTGTTGCCCCCTTCAGGTAATCACGTTGCGGGTGGGGCAGAGCAGAACGACGTTCAGCACGTAAATTTTGGCATGCGTGGTTGACGAGAGAGAACGAGAAATATTCAAATAGTTGATGAAGGGATTAACCTTGTTTAGGGATTTTATTATATGTTTTAAACGTTTTGAACTGAATTAGAATATGGAATTTGGTTTACTCAGAGATATTAATTTTGTTCAAACATTCATAATTTAATTAAAGTTATATTTTGATCTAAATGCCTGATCCCTTGTGGAAAACATTTGATGAATGTATGGTGAATATTTACTAAATAAATCGCGATCCAGAGTCCGACAGGGCCCCGGAATTTGGGTCGTGACAAATAGTCAGGTGCTCAAAGAGGCCTTGGACACCCTCGGTCATAAAAAAAAAAAAAAGAAGATATGACTTATGTTAGTATAGTTATGGTTTTCTTTAAATGATGACACTCATGATATCCTTTATGCATCATGTGGTTATGACATGTTAATTGAGAATTCTTTAACATCACCTAGGGCCAGTTTGGTAACTCTACTAATAGAGTCAAGTGAAGTAAAGTTGATTTTGAAGAGAGAATAAAATACAAGTGGGTTATGATGGTATTTTGTTTTTAGTTGTTTGTTATGGAATTTTTTTGACTTTTTGTATGGAAAAGTGGAGTTTTTTTGGATTTTAGTGGATAAAGGTCGTTGCTTTTTGACTTTTTTTTGGAAAAGATGGGGGGAGTTTTGAATAAAGTACATTTGATGTGACATCTTGTCTGGAAAAATGGCGGCTTTACTTAACTTTTATTGTATTAGTAAAGTGCCAAACTAGCCAGGGATGGTCATGTAGTCAGCAATCAGCGTCACCTATCAAGGACACCAATTCTTAACTGGTAAGGGCAATCTAAATCCTATAGAAGTGAGTGGAGCTGATTGCAGGACCCAACTCAATTAGGGGTGTAGTGGATAACACGACGTTCGCTATTGTCAATGATAAGTAACTGTACTAAATGAACATGATAGCAATTAAGGACTTAGTTGCATGTACAGAGCCTTTTTGGACACCCTTCACTGCTGAGCACGGTATAAGGAAACACTCTTATACAAGGGCCATGTTGGGAGGTTTGTCAGAATTTCAGATTTTGGAGGGGTTGTTATCCAATGATGAATACAGGTCAATATGGCCATCATGTTGTGATGTACATATATTTCGAGGAGGGCATCTTTTGATGCATGTCTATGTGAAGTTTTGTAGTGATTATGTGTTGTAGGAGGCATCTCTTTATACATTTTCCTGTGTGAGGATTCGTTGTGATCTATTCCCTGAGGACATCTCTTGCTGCTTTGGGATGTATCAGTTGTGTTACCTAGGTTGGGGGATGCATCTATGTGGTGAAATCTTTTGTTGTGGGCCTGTGCTAGCAACCAGTTGGGGGCGTGCAACCTTAACCATTAGAAGGCCTTTAGCCAAATCTGTAAAATTGATTTCCTTTAATTGTAGAATTATCTTTCCCATGTTACATGTGTACACACACAAGCACACAATTAAATTAGAATTTCATTCACTCAGTATGTACTGATCCTTCGTTTGCCCTTATCAGTTATCAGGTAACCGGCATGTGGAAGACTATACGAGCTGCGACGATTAAGAACTGGATTTTGACATTCGTGACTAAGAGGCACTCCATAAGTGAGTTCAAAGAGTAGCTTCCTTTATTTTTATCTAGATCAGAACTTAATGAATAATATTTTGTTTTAGTTGACTAATTGGTTTCATTTAGTGATGTTTACTTAGATTTCCTTCTATTTGTAAGACATTAGTAATGGTTACTAATTAATTCAAATAAATGCTCAAATTGATTCTTATGTCATGGATTTGATTTATGTTGGTTAATGGTGCTTATTAGTCATGATCCGGAATCCGAATGGGCCCCGGATTTGGGACGTGACTGATAATTAATAAAAAGATATTCTCAAAAGAGGGAAATTCCCCATATGATCTTCATCAATCTAGAAAAGGCCAATGATAGGGTACCTAGAGATTTGATTTGATGGGTTTTTATGTAAAAGGCGTATCCCAAGAGAGGCTGAAAATGGCCTCATTTACACACCATTTTCACACCTCATTTACACATCACATGTATCATCACATGCGTAAATGAGTGCAAACAAACATTATCATACGTAACTAACCATTACACATGTATCATTTACGTATGTAAATGAGCACAAACAAACAACCCTGAGAGGCAAAGGCGAGTAATCTGGTGGGGTCCAATTTTTAAAACAGTCAGACAGAAACATCGACATAGCTCTGGACATTCAGCAACATGTAATTTCTTTCTTTTGACTGATTTTAGGGTTTTCAAAGATTTGTTTGGATTTGTTTAGGATTTCTACAACTTAAGAAAACAGTGATTAAAGAATGGATGAGTGAGTGTGATTTATCTTAGGCTTCTTAGGGTTGTTTAGCAAATAGCAACATATATACATTGTATGGGTTGACTGTACATATCATGATTTTAGGGTTTTTGGATATTAGTTGCTGATTGTTTATTTAGTTCTTTAGATCCTTTCTTCTTAATTGCTGGCAATTTCTGCAATTTGGGGTTTGGGAATTACAGATGATCTGATTTCCAATCAGGATTGCATCATAACTTAAAAATAAATAAAGTGACAAGCACATGAGTATAGACGCCTTTTGTTGCTGCTGATTCCAAACACGCTTTAGTGTAGAGTACATTGTTCTCTGTAAACAGGTCATCATAACAATGATATGTGGAGAATGGATGATATTAAAGGTCTATTAGCTAGCAAAATAGTCAATTCACACATGCAAGAGAGAGAGAGAGAAAGAGAGAGAGAGAGCAAAGAAAGGATGAATGAAAGTGCATATTACTAGTACTCAATTTAACATAAAGCATTTACCTCCATGCTTGTCATCAGAAGTGAGGAGCACCTCATGTGAGCTACTTATAGTCGGAAGCACCTCAGAGAGAATAGATTCGACAGCTGCATCTACATCCTTGGAATGTTCAATAGCAACAGCCTTTAATATGCGAATGTCAACCTGCACAAAAGATGGTTGCTTTAGTTAACTTTAAGGAGATGGATACACAGATTGAATTAGCTGCTCTATTCTCAACCGTGTTAACCCCAGGAGTATTTATCCAAGTTCGTGTTGGCAGGAGAAGAAAGAAACCAGACACAAGTTCACCCCTCTTAACTAACCCCAGCACCATTTGATGTTGACCACCACAGCTAGAGAACTAATTGCCACAGAATATTCAACATCATCAATGATTGTTTTAGATATGTAATTTATAAATAATGAATTTATGCAAAAATGTTAAGCTGAACCCAAGCATGTAGAAGCAACCAGTTTCATGACTAATTTTGAACTGCTATCAATGTTCACTTATTAAACATTCATCATGTCTCCCTGGACAAAATCCAAAATAATAGGAAGAGGCAGGAAAAGGATGTTTGGTTAATACATGCACACAATTCATCCAAAGAGGTTTAAAGAGTTCCATTCTATGGGGACCATCCAATTCCCTCAAACTAAAACTCTCATTTATTTCCTGTACCCTTAGATTTCCTCATATGTATTCATTCCAAAATCTATCATTTCTTGTAACTCCATCCATCCAACTTAGCATAGAAGTCTTAACCACATGGACTTTAGGCCTTTAGCTTCTTGTAATATATTCATTGCCCAATATTCAGCTCCATAGAATAATGCAGCCTTTAATTTAATTGGAATTGACAATCGCAAAATCCTCCAATAGCCTGTGTCTCCAATTTGCCGACTCTACATTAATAATTTTTACAACAGGAAATTCAAAATCCCAATTTTTATTTTTTTCCAAAGTTGCCCCCAGATATTGAAATCTATCACTATAGACGCCAAGTTGTTTTCAATTTTAACCAACTCGTCTTCCATATTCTCTTATCCAAACTTATTTTCATATATTTTGTCTTTGTTATTATGATATCTTCTTTATTCATAAAACTGATCATTCATGTTACCAAAATTGTAAGGTGCTCACTATTGCAACCCGGAGGTTGTGGGTTCAAGTCACATAACATTGCCGATAGAAAAAAATGTAAGCTATTGTTAAGCTTCAACCACCTTAGCACCTTGGGTGCCCTTGCAGTTGACAGCCTTACCAGCAACCAGACATACAAGTTGTCATGTGCTTTACCCTTGCAGGTTTCTTAGGATACTTAAATTATACTTTTTAAATATTCTATAATTGTTTTTTTCCACTCAAGAAAATTCTATTTTCATCAAACCATTTTGTACTTTCACCTCCAATTTCCTCATGTATACACCTCATCTTCTTTTAAAAGCTAAAATCACCAAATGCATTGTTGATCGAAAGGTATAATAAAGCTCCAACTGATTAGGATGAATTCTCCAATTCTAATCTCCTTGTCTCAATAATATTTATTAACACTGTTAATTTCTCACTTTTAGAACTCTACCGCCTTCTTTTTAATGGTAACTCTGCCACCATATTGGCACAATCCATCACTTTTATCATGTTATTTGGCTCGTTTTATGAACATCTAAAATTATTAGCTTACATTATGTTCAATCTGTGTTTCCATCTGCTTAAGGGATGATGAATCCGCGGACCATCTCTTGCTAAATTGTAAAGCAGCTCAGTCTTTATGGATGGCTATAATTGGAGGGTTTGGTTGCTGTTGGGCCCTTCCTCAATGTCTCCCTGAGCTTTTCCAAGCTTGGAAGGCTCCAATTGGGGACCCTAGAGGCAAAGTAATGTGGAGGTTGTCTTTTCTAGCGGTGATCTGGACGATTTGGAAGGAAAGAAACACAAGATGTTTTGAAGGAATTGCAGTTAGTGTAAGCACACTGGTGGAGAAATAGAAGCTTTTAGTAGCTTTTTGGGCTTCTATTCTCCCTTCTTTTAAGGGATACTCCTTAGATCAAATAGTGTATAATTGGAAAGAGGTGGCCTGCTCTATGACAAGGCCTTAATAGGCTGTTGTTTAGGCTTTTTTGTAGGTTGTCCGATTTTGTTTTCCTGTGTATTCAGTACCTTTCTCTTGTACTGTTTGCTCTTTTAATGAAAGTAACCATTCAAAAAAAATTTTATGTTCTTGGGCTCTCCTTACAAATGACTTTGCAATCCTCACAAATTAGCCACTCTCCAGAGCTTAATAAAGAAAAAAAAAAATAGTTTGTGTTAGTAGATCCACTCCTAGATGTCACAAGCCGTACTTCTCAAAGTTTGAACTAGCTATTGTAGGATTAAAGGAAAAAAATTCTCATTCCTGTCACTACACCATGTCTTCTGTCTACGTTCTTGCAGTCATTTATTGTCTCTACCGCGTGTTAATTAAGGTATTCTCCAGTGCCTATCCTTTCTGCAATTGGTCATCTTGTATTAACTCATCCATTTTTTATTGGCTCTTTCCTTTAATGGTTTATTGGCTCATATTAGCTCATCCATCAAATGCAGAGATTTCTTTTTAAAAATTCACATAGTTCCACTTGAGGTGCATAGGACTTATGACATAACAACTTCCTAGCTAACACAACCTTCACCATGATAACTCCAATATTCTTTATCTTAACATTTGAGACGTTCTCCAAACCTTTTCCTTGAAAAAAATCTTTGCCTATTACATTATCGCTTAGGCAACACCAACGCTAGTATAACCCTTGATAACTCAAACCCCTTATTGGGGTGGTGCTTAAAAAACGTGTTGCTAGCATTCAACTGCTCAAAAAATGCCAACATTTATTAAAAGTTCTAGTACAAATTATATTAAGTTTGTAAGAAATATAAAAGAAAATGCCATATACCTGTGGAAATAGCTCTTGCAGAGAGTGGAAGACTGAATTGAAACCCATATCTCAATAACAATCAATCTGTCACAAAATGAGAAAGTACAAGTCATGACCATGTTTTTAATGGCAAGAAACTTAATAGAGGTCAGCCACGAGGTTGCAACTCCAAGTAACGCTACCAAGCAGGGGGAAAAAGATTAGGAACACTATAGAAATGCATTAGTTGCAGCATTGCAAGGGAAATACCACAACTAAATCTATTCATTGACATCCATCTGAATTAGATTGGGTGCATTCAACAGTTTGTTTTTCATCAGTAAATTAGGTGTACTCATACCAACTAGAAAATAAAATATTCTACCAATAAACAAGATGCTCACAAACAAGGTCCAAGGTTACAAGAATCCCTGGTACAGTGAAAGGTGCTCACCATTCCAACCTATTAGTTGTGAGTTCAAGTCTTGTTACCAATTCAAAAAATAATAATAATAATAATAATCTCAAAACAAGTTTTAACATATTTTTAATTTCAACTTGCAGAAAAGGAAAAATGCCCATGCACCCATAATGTATAAGAATAACAATCGAAAAATGAATTATGATTTCCAATAAAATAAAGGAACAAGAATTTAAACAGCATATTACAAAACAATCTGTGACGGGCGCGTTTGGAGTTAGGTCAATGTTGGGTGGTAATCAGCTACCTAAGGTCAACATTCGCTCTAATTATTGGGTTAACCCTCCCTCTCTCTATACTCCATGTACACAATTAGCGGCACCATAACTCCAGTTAAGCTAGATAAGTCATTCTCATTCACCTTCCACCCGAATTCTCTCTCACAAGTTCCAAACAAACATGCCACACAAGTGAGCCCTTCACATAAAACCCTAATACATCATTTTTCACCCGCGATCAAGATAATCACTATTATGAAGCACTGCGAATCCTCGTTCAACACAAAAAGGATATAAGATATGAAAAAGAAAAAATAATCTAAACCTTTTCCGATTAGATGCACATCTTATGAAAAATAGTTAAGAATCTCTGATATAATTGGGAAATATGGAAAAGCACATGCAGAACGGATTCAGTCCGATTCGGAAAGCTAATATAAGAGAAGATTTCGATTCAGAAAGCTAAGATAAGAGAAGATTTGTATTCAACAACTGGGGAAGGGATCAAATCGTGAAAGGAAATGAAGCAGAAATCAATACATGATCAAGATGGAAAAGGAAGAAATTGAAGAGAAAAACTGAAGAATTCGAAGCCCTAATAAGTGTTTACCTTAGACACGACTGAAAAAAAAGAGGAGAATCTAGAAACCCTTCAATTAAAAGGTTTCTCGCACTGCGGATTCTGCGAAGGAAAGCGAAGGGTTTTGTGGAAAGGAAACTCGGAAATGACGACGAGATGACGATGAATTGCATGTTTTTATTTATTTTCTACGAGGCAACTGGGAAATGATGCGAGTGATATGTCAATGGACATCGACCCTGTAAACAAATACATGTCGGGCATCCGGGTCGGGCATCACAGTACTCATCCTGATCATCAAAATCTTGTCCCTTTATACTATATTAAACTTAAAGTTACAGGGAGCAATAACTCCCTACAATCGATTTTAATTTTCAATATATAACTACTCATTTCCTCCGCTTTTTGTAATCACCTCTCATTTCCACTTTTTATTTGAGGATTAATTTTACTAGTTTTTCTTAATAAACATATAGGTTGTTGTGTTAGTATTATTTTATTAGGAACGGCTACATAAATTCTGTTTCTCTATTTAAATTTATTATAAATCAAATTTTCAGACAAATCTATTGTATCTAATTGCATGCCTAAAAAATATTGGGTCCAATTTTATGACTTGGATGTGGAACCAAATTCGATGTGATTGTCAGGACCATGATACATGAATGCCTAAGTTTGACTTATTTTACTTTTCTCATTTTAATCTTCTATTTTGAACGTGATCGATTTGTCAATGTGATATAAAAACACTGTGGCAGAATTTTTAGGGCACTGCCCTACAATCACTGATTTTTCCTAGGAGCAGACTAGACTGTATGTGCAATCTGGGCCCAGTTAACGGACCTTGGACCAATGTAGCCTCTTCAAGGTCGCTCTCTCCAAAATAATCTGACACAAGGCGCGATTTGGAACTCATTTCTGACCTTACTTAGCAGTTGGAGTAAATCATAATCATCATAATAAAAATAAATAAATAAATAAATAAAAAAGAAGGCGGCTATGTAAAATCTATTTCTCCATACCAATCTATCCTCAGCCAATATTTACTGCGAGTCTCAAGTCCAAGTAAAAGAGGAGGATTGAATTTATTATAGTAACAACCAACTTAAAATTTTGTCACAATCCAAACATAAATGTTAATATATATAGATAAAAAGACCATTAATTCAACTCAATGCTTAGGATAATCTAATAAGGTTGTGATATTTTCAAAATATAGAAACATTCCACAACCTGCCTCCCATCAAATCTCAAAAGCTATACATTTTATCTATTTTTTCTAATGACATGGCTATCTATGAGGTCTTTGACCCAACAGACCGTTCTCAAGATGGCACCAGCAAAACCCACACAAATACACACCAGGCAAACATGGGGCAGATTTTGAACACAAAACGTGGGGAGGGAGCGAACCCACACCTTATGCCACTCCACCAACTCTAAGGTGGTTTATACATTTTAGCTTTATATAAAGGCTCAATGAAAAAAAATAAAAATAAAAAAGTCAAAAAATGAAAGGAATCTATTCAAAATTGATTCCAGAACCCTCGTCTTTAATATATTATAATATAATTCCAGCAATACACAATACCAGTCCCCAAAACCCTCAAACCAAAAATTTCTACACCCCCACCATATTGACAAAATCATTGACGTGTTACAGATCTCATCCTCTCATTACCTGCTGCATCTACTAGGATCTGTTTATGCTTATCGTTTTCAAACTAATTACATCATATATAATACCAACTTTTAGCAAGGGAAAAGCCATTGGACTTTGTACCTCTCTTGGTGAGAGAGTTCTTGGATGGAGAGGACTCATCCCTGCTCTATTGTTTTTATCTCTTGTTGTTGCCAGAGGGAGGCTCCACAAAGCTCACTTGAATTTTAGTCGAATTGAGTTCTTCGTCTATTGGTTTCTTAGGGGGTGTGAAGGGCTGCTGGCCTTGTCTATTTTGGGTTCCCTGAAAAGATTTAAAAAGAATAAGGAAAGAGTTTAGGCCACATAAGCAGGAGTGCAACCAAAGAGGATTGCATGCGTGACAAGATGATGAAACATGACCATATATATAGACAAGCATAACCAATTGAGAGCATGCAAAAAGAAACAACTGATAAATGAGGAAATCCACAATGGCCATTATATCTGACGGCTACATTCATCCTACTCTGGATTATTAGCACAAACTTAAAAGGCCTGAAGCTACCATGCATACCCTCAATTCTTTAGATCTTAGAAAGAAAATCTACTGGCATGTACCAATAAAGACACAAAGATGATCACAATTTGACAAGGCAACGAACAAATAAATAGATAAATAAACCTACCTAAAGCCTGCAAATTAGCTAACTTCCCAACTTCTGGAGATGCAAAAACCGTGGAGGAAAAAGTATGAGATAGCTCTATGTTTGTTTTGTTTTGTTTCGGTTTTTTTTTTTTTTTTTCGAGAAGGAAAATAAACGAAATAAAGGGAAACCCTAAAACATTTAAAACCTGAATAGTTTTTATTCATTACGATCAAATTCAGATTGCAAGATAGCTTCAAATGAATTTGGATGGCCCACTTCGTTGAGGTGAGGTGGCATGCTTTCCGCCAAAATGAATATAAGCTACATTTCTGTTACAACATCAAATTAGACACAAATATGTGAACGTGATGCATTAATTCTGATCAGGTTAATGGTCTACAAAGGGGAATAAGGAAAGCAACATGATTTCCCATCTTGAGAATTTTTCATGAAAATTTCTTTTTGGTTTGCTTCTCAGGATCCAGAAAAGTTTCGCCAAACTTAAAACAATTTAAAAATATAAAAAGGATGTATATAAGTACTTAAAATAGATTAAATTAAAAGAGATTTTAAAAACTAACTAAAAAAGCATATAGCAAAATACTGTGATACTCAGATACTAGCATTTTTATTGAAATGCCATAAATATTATCAGGATAATCTCTTTACATGACTGGGCTGCTCAAGTTGCTGAGACAGGTGTCTTGACCATGTTACCCCATTATGCTTGACAGCAACATGGATTGGGTCCTAGACTGCTCAAATTTAAAAATTGTCTGATTCAATCAAAAGGTTTCACGGATATGGTTCATGTTGGACTTCAAGTCCATAGGCATACGGGTTTCAGAATGCATAAGACATTAAAGAATACTAAGTTAAAAGAACAGGAAGGCAAATTTTAACAGTATAGACTAGAAGTAACAAAAGAAATTAGGTTAGACACACACACAGAGAGAAGACTGAAAAAAGGAAGCTGTGGAATTCAAATCGATTGGATGTTTAGATAGAAATCTAGTTAGGACAATGGATAGAAAATACTTAATTTTTTCGAAAAATAGCCAACATTAGGAAGAGTACAAACTTCATTGAGAAGGCTCAAAAGAAGCAGTGGGATCCTAATGGAGACGTTGGAGGTGAAAGAGGAAATTGCAAATTCCTTTCAAAAGCCATACCAGCAAGGAGGTTCGAAGACCGAAGCTAGGTCATTAGGGTTATAATCCCCAGATACTTCAAATAACGCAACATGTCATGTTGAATAATATCCAATACTTCATCACTTATGAATAAAAAATGTGTCCCTGCCATATCCATGGTGTGTCCCTGCTCTATACGTTGTATCTCAGCATCAGCATCATAGCTTTAGTGTCAAGTTAAACAGGTGACTCACTTGCCCCATCTCGCCCCCTATCAAAGGCAGGTTTGGTAGTGTTTTGTTGGGATAGATATGGGTATGGGCTTACAGATTTTGACCTGAATTGGGTCTGAAACAAGTTTAGGTGCCTCACCCCACCGCCCCATTTATGACTAACACCTGTTAATAGAAGTCAATGCGCAAATGCCAATACTAGTCAGTTGGTCTTGGACATTTAAAACATGGATGACATCGATTTTCATGACTCTGATTTTGAAGCATGTTTGTAGTATATCAGAGGTGGTGATGGTTACCCTTTTCCATCTTGGAGTAAGAGACTAATGAAGTTGAAACATGGACCATCAAAGAAGCATAAAAAATACTCAAGCAGCCTTTCTTAGGCCCTCTTATTGTGGAATAAGAGGGTCCTTATGAGCAACATTTTATTTTAAATGAAATCAAGGAATTTATTCATCCCTGGAAGTGAGATTTCAGTATATGTTTAGAGAGGAAAACAAGGTAGCCGAGTCTTTAGAGAAACAAGTAGGCTAGTGCCTTGGCCCAGTATTGAGACCCCTTATGCAGTAGGTGTAGTTCTCTTCCAGCTATTCCTCACCTTCTGTATTTTAAAGGATTTTTGTCTCTTTGCATGAAATTCTCACAAGAAGATAAAAGGCATTTTCAGAATGCTACTAATATTTGAACTAATATGTGGAACAAGTGTTGAGGTCATATTATAATACCTTTTGACCAGTCAATCTCCTGTAAGATGGAGCCCTTGCCACTGATGAAGCAGCCGCAGCGGCAGCCACGCGTATTCTGAAGTATTGCAACAGATCATCATAAACTTTCTGAGGAACAGACTATACAATGCACTAATAGTAATGAAAGAGTACTGCTCAAGTATATACATCACATGATACCTTTTATGTACATCAACATATTCATCGGTCTCATCCACAATCTCTTCCTGCATTCAATAATGAAATACACAAATATTAATAAAGTTAGATTTGCAAGTTCAGGAAGAAAAAATTAATAAAGTTCAACTAGCAAACTAGGCCTTCTAGCATCTCAAACATTATATAGTCCAGTGCACAAAATGATTCTTTAGGATCCAAGACAAATAAGACATCATGCAGTCAAACTAAAGGGGTTTCTAGATGTACTTCAAATCATGATCAGTTCAAATATTCTAATAGAACAAGTCCTCCCTTGAATTCGGTGTAGAAATCACAAATCACATATAGAAGGCAAATGTTTCACAGCCGTTTCCTGCACCTGAATCACTTTCAATGGTTATCACTTACCAGCATCATTGCTTTGGGTGCATAGAAATTTTTTTCTTCCAAAGAAAAAAGTCTCTCAACTGATATGATTTCTCATCTCCATGCTACCAAATGGATAGCAGCAGTATGGATATACACTCAAATTGTTCAGACCAATTGTAATTAGGGGTATATGCAAGTCTCACCCAAGAATTGAACAAGAAGAAAAATAAGAGCATCAAATAACTTACTTGCAGGAGTTCCTCAAATACATCCTCTAGTGTAATGATACCAATGACCTCACCGTCTTCAATATCCTCTATTGAACGAGATCCCACACTGTTTACTGCTTCATGTTGTTGTAAAGATGCTGGCCCATTTGCATTGACCTGCCTACTTGTCTCCTTCTCAATGTCAACAACAACAGTGTCTGATTTTTCATCTAGCCTTGATAGCAAAGGAGTAGTTAGCGTGGTTTCTGTACTTGCTGCTTTGTATTCCTCAGATTTCTCTCCATCACCAACGATCTGAGGGTTCTTATTCTTCCCTTTGGCCTTCACCACAGCTGCCATATGACTACTTCCCTTCTGGAATTCATTCAATATATCATAGAGAGGCATATCCGAAGGAACCCTGGAAACATTACATTGTATGAACAGAGTTCTTGGATCTTGGATGAGTTCAAAACATTGTAGAAATCAGAGGGTCTAGAGTCTCCATGCTCAGTATCAACAGATGTATGCTAAGCTGAATACAAAGCAAGTAATGCACATGTTTCTTTGATCCAGATTCCAGAGCATTAATATGATGGAACACATTGTATATGGATCCCAAAAATCTCCCAGACTGAATGAAGGTATCTTTTCATAGACAATTACAAGATTCCCCAATCAATTGTACAGGATAAGATATTCCAACTCAGGTTATTGGCCACTCATCACCCACAGTGGACCCCTCATATTAAAGGCATGTAAAATCAGATACCAGCACATCATGGGCCTAATCAAATGCATCATATTGATGTTTCAGAAAACTCTACATTAAATGAGGCTCAAGACCCTACAATTCCTCTAAAAAGGAGGTGAAGGAGCAAACCGTGGAATTCTACGGATGGAAACGGCGCTTACTGGGGTCTCTGTCTCAGCCCGTACTGTAAGAAGACTTTTCACCTATCAAAAATGCAAATACTACTGTTATGAATTAAAAAGGTAACTAATAGCCAGTTCTACTACCTGCAAACCTGCAAGGCAACACCACATATGTTAAAGATACGGAACGGAGTGTTGGACTTCTGATTGGATTCACTCACCAGGAGAAGGCCAATAATATTTTTTGGATTTCCAGAATAGACTGGAACACGGCTGTGGCCCCGAGCAAGAATTTTTCCAATTGCTTCCCTGGAAACAAGGAAAAAAAAAGTGTAATTCATACGTACAACATTTTAAAACCTATGAATTAATAACAGAAAACAATTATTTAGAAATTTATATCCATGGTCAAGGTGATTGAACCCGCCCCAAACAGATAAAAGGTGACTCATCACTGAATTAAGAGCCAGCCACCTGAAGGAACTGCTTTGAATTTTGTGTCTGTGTGTATCAAATTGCACTTGCCACGATAGGAAATATGTGGCATCTTGGGGAGCTGAGTGTACTTAAAATGCAAGGGTATAAATTAGCCATCTATCAAAATTTGGATTAACTGACATTCTTAATTATCAGATTCAAAACTCCAAAATTGATGGTAAAAAAAATCACTGAAGAGCTAACAATCATCCCCTTAGATTGATGGCTACAAGCATTTTGCAGATGGTTAATCCACTACTATCGCTTGTATTTTGCATGCCCAGTGTGCTCCACCAATGTGTCATGTATTCTCAGATGTGGCAAATAAGACTTGGCATCCTTACTTGCCAAGTCTTCCAAGAGTTTTCAGAAAATAATAGCTTCCTTTACCAGTCGTACACTAAGATTAATGAGATATATAATCTGACAAGAATAAAACTCACCAGTCCAATTTTGAATTGACATCTAGAGAAAATGTGGACTCAATAGGTGTCATTGCCGCCTCAGCAGTCTGTTAAACATAAACAGAAATTTCAGAATTTTCAACTCTTTTTTTTTTATTTAAACGAAACCTTCAACTAAATTCCAGGATACAGAATGGCAATTAAACTTTATAACATGGGGAATACAGCAGGCTCGAATGTTTCTACAAGTACTTGAAAACATCTCCATGGTAAGCTTTTGGAAGGGATGCAACTGGGCAGCGCCCATTAGTCCTTCCTTAGCCTGTGCAAAAAAGCTACCATGCCTTGCAGCAAGTCATATGCTAGAGACCAGTTAGTGTTCAAATAAGATTGATGGACCAGCTTACTTAGTTACGCCATCAGGTAGAAACATCTAGGCCTTGAGAAATCAGGCCTATACCAAGATTACGGGCCCCTAGGCTCAAGCCCACGTCCATACCAAAGTGGGTCTGGCTAGCCAATTGCAATAATACTTATTGGATTGGACACCAGCTTTTCAACAGAAACCAACCCTTTTTTTCTGAATGGTAAGTGATTTTATTATGAAAAGTACACAAACAAGGGCCACCAACCAAACTTACCAAGCAATTGGAACAAATATAACGAGATACCAGAATGATTCATGCACTTTGAAAAATGAAATCTTTTGCATCAAATTAGACGGCACGTGGTGTGGTCTGGACAATCGGAGATCCACTTCATTCTTCAAGACATGTATGTACGATTAGGATTCACACCTAGGACTCCTCAGGGTCGCACCAAGGGAGGATAGTCTCACAACACCAAAGAAGAGACAACTCTCACCTAAAATTCAATTGATGCTATCTTATTTCAGTAAATTGGTTTCACATATATAGACATCTTTGGGTTTGCCACAGAATCCTAGTTACTAGTAACTTCCGCTAATATTCCTTTGTTAGACTTCGTAAAACAGATAAAATTAAAATACGACAAGCCTTGGTCAACTAACCAATAAAATAACCAACTCCTAATATAAACGGGACGATTAAGTAACAAAAGGAATTTCTAACTTGGAATTTCCTAAACCTATTGGGAGTATCCTAACTGATAGCATTATTGTCCTAACAAAGATAGACTCTCTGAGAATGAACGTGGACTACTTAATTGACTCTAATTATTTTTTCCTTTTTTAAAATCAGAATTTGACTAAGAATTTCTTGCACAAAAAGCACAAAAGAACCCATTTTATGAAGTTCGGAGCAGATAGTTAGGACTTAGGAATACAGTTTCAGGAGCATACAATTCGCTATTGATTTAGGTAGTAGACTAGTAGTTTACCCAATTGTAGAGATTATGTGAGTGTATTTTAATGTAATTCTATGACATCGACAATTAGGTAATAGAGCGATGAACGCATCATATTATTACATAAGTCGGAGGCTTGCATGGCGTGTGGGGTGACCAGAGAGAGGAGTGTTATCCTGTGGTCCGCTCCTCCCAGAGTCCCAAAGTTTAATATTACCCAAAGGAAACTGGGCCAGGCGGGTATTGGCAGAGTGCTTCAAGATGATAAAGGGGTGGTGTTGGCAATGTTTCCAAAGGCTGTGGGTGTTAAGGATTCAAATGAAGCTGAGTTGCTGGCAATTCTTGAAGCGTTGCGGCTATTCATTGCCTCCTTTCAAGGGAGGCTCGTGGTGGAAACTTATTCTTTGAATGCGATTTATTGAGTGTCTAAAGCAAGCTCCAAGCCTTGGAAGTTTCAGTTTTCTCTCAATGAGATCAAGTTTCTTGCCTCCCAATTACATGTTGAGTTTTGTCATGTGGTTAGATTGGCTAATTGTATAGCAAATAATCTGGCGAAACAACGGGGTTGATAGGGTTGATCTTGTAGAAGATAACTCATAAAAAGGCCCATCTAGGCCCGAGAAGAAATATCCCACGTGTGGGACTGTATTAAGTAGTGTACAGCTTGTCAAAAGATATCTCATAGATTTACTTCCATGTATAGAGATTTACATTCTTTATTCCTTTACATTCTGATTGTAATCCTGCTGATTAATAGCATGTGATTAGGGTTCATATTATTATAAAATGGTGATTCGATCCTCTATTGAGTGATGACTTTTCCTCCACAACTCTTCTCTTCTTTGTCTCTATTTATGATTGTTTATAATCTAACATGGTATCAAAGCCATAGTATCATGGAGATCTCATCTACACCATCAAATCAAACACAGATCAAGGATCTGTGCTTTTTGGAAGCAGAACATAGGTGAAAACCTATTGTTTCATCATCGTGATTAAAGTGGCCCACCTGCGATCATCACAAAACCCTCAAGTCTCTCTCAAATCTTGGTCGCCTGGACTGGTTTTGGCCTCTCTTCTTTCTTTTTTTTTTCCTACATTGCATCTGTGCGTGCTGTGTATGATTGGAAGCCTCATCCACTGTTATTGAAGTGTTGTCTTGGATATGGTGGTTGTTTGGACGACTCTTCTTGCCCCTGTGTAGTTGCTTGCATGCATCACTTTGCACCAGTGTGTGCTGTGTGCAATTAAAATCATTATCCTTCTCTGTTTTGTGGTGTTTTCTGCTGAAAGCATCTATCAGCCACTCCAACAGCATCCTTTATGCTTGGTTAGGGAAATCATAAGAAGATTCCATCTCTCTGCATTGTGATTGGTTCTTCTCTGCTGCTGTGTTGCTTGTTTCTCTACTGCTGATTCTTCTTCTTCTTCTTCTTCTTCCTACTGAAACTGATATCAATGGAAAAGTACGATGTTATTCCCGTTAAATTTAATGGGAATAATTATATGGCCTGGTCTTTTCATCTAAAGAATTTTGTAGAAGGCCAAGGACTGTTTGGTTATCTTGATGGATCGATAACTAAACCTACTACAAGTACTACTAACACAAAAGCGTTACGCACATGGTCTCGAGAAAATGCTAAGGTCATTATACTTGGATTCTTAACTCAATTGATCCTTCTCTTGCCATTGCTCTTCAAGCATATACTGCCGCAGCTGATATGTGGGCTCATCTGAAGAATGTTTATCATCAAACAAATAAAGCACGCAAATTTCAATTAGATAGTGAAATTGAAAAATTCAGTCAAGGCGACAAATCTGTGCAGGCCTACTTCAATGGATTTCTCACTTTATGGACTGAGAGGGATGCTATGATTATTCAAACTGTTTCTGCTGGATTTCTGTCTGAAGCTCTTATGTTACAAGAGGAAACCAACATCAGCCAGTTCCTCATGAATCTCAGACCCGAATTCGAGTTTGTTCGGTCTGCTCTCATGAATAGAGAACTCTCTACGAACCTGGATACGTACTTCCAAGAAGTTCTTCGAGAGGAACTTTGCCTAAACTCACATCGTGCTATTCTTAAAGAACCGAAGGTCTTTCTAGCTCCTCTTTCGACGGATTCTGCTCTCCTGGCAGCCCCTAATCAGAAACCCGCTCAATGCTATGAATGCAAAGGCTTCAGTCATATTGCCAAGAACTGTCGTAAGAAATTGGTTTGCAGATATTGCAAACGTTCTGGTCATCTTCTTGATGACTGTCGCAGCCTACAGCGGAAGAATGGTCCCCAGCAAAAACAAAATCCTTCCACTGTGCCTAGACAAAATGCTCCAGCTGCGTTCCAAGTTCAAGCTCCTCTCCCTAATACGGGAAGCACCTCTTCCGGGGCAGTATCCATAACTCCAGCCCAGATTCAAGAACTGATTCAGAACACGGTGACCTCAGCTTACGCATCTATGGGCTTTAGTGGTGGTCAATATCAAACTCATTCTCTTCTAGCATTCCCTGCTTTTCATTCTACGGTCTCTCTGTCTTCATTCATCACCTCATCTACATGGTTTCTAGATTCAGGAGCATCAAACCACATGACCTCTGTGGATAGTAGCTTTAGAGCCTCTCACCCTTACCTTGGCAAAGACAAAATCACTACTGCTAATGGAGACCAATTAATCATTTCTGGAATTGGTACCATTACGTTATCAAGTGTCTCTGGCCAGTCCCTCCACCTTCCCAATGTCTACTTTGTTCCCAAATTATTAGCCAATTTACTTTCTATCGGACAACTTATTGATGATGGGTACCATATTAACTTTTCTTCCACTGGTTGTGTCATACAGGGGCAGCAAACTGGGAAGGTGATCGCGACGGGGAGTAAACATGGTCGACTATTTCTGCTGGACATTGGACATCATTCCCTATTTTCTTCTTCTTCTCCTAATTTCAATAAATTGTGGACTAAGTGGCATAGTCGTCTTGGTCATGTGAACAATGCTTATTTACTTTCTTTGTTTCGAATTGGTTGTTTAGAACCTTCTATTGATAATAAAATGGCGTCTTCTTTGCTTCAATCAAAGTGTGAAACGTGTTGTTTGAGTAAGAGTCATATTTTACCGTTTCTTATTCATCGTTCTCGTGCGTTATCATCTTTTGATATCGTTCACACTAATGTTTGGGGAATTGCACCTACATTGAGTAGGACAGGGTTTAAGTATTATGTGACCTTTATTGATGATTATCCTCGTTTCACTTGGATTTATTTCATGCGCTTCAAATCTGAAGTCTTTTCTCTTTTCCAAAAGTTTTACAATATGGTTCAAACACAATTTCAGAAAGCAATAAAAATTCTTAGGTCTGATTCCGGTGGCGAATACATGTCCCATGATTTTTTTGTCTTCCTTTCTGATAAAGGCATTCTTCACCAAAAATCATGCCCGCATACTCCACAGCAAAATGGTATTGCGGAGAGGAAGAACAGGCATGTTCTTGAAACTGTTCGTACTCTCCTACTTGCATCCTTAGTTCCTTCAAATTTTTGGTGTGATGCTGCACAGACTGCTGTGTATCTCCTCAATCGTCATCCTAACTCCGTTCTAGAAAAGACTACTCCTTATGAAGCACTCTTTGGTCACGCCCCTTCATATTCTCACTTACGTGTTTTTGGTTGCTTGTGCTTTGTTCATCTTCCACCTACAGAGCGCACTAAGTTGTCACCCCAAGCTGCCAAATGTATCTTTTTGGGATACAGTACTGAACATAAGGGATTTCTGTGTTATGATCAATCCGAAAAACGCATGCGAATATCTCGTAATGTGGTCTTCTTGGAACACATTCCTTTCTTTTCTTTGCATTTGGATAATCATCCTATTGCTGTGTCTTATCTGCCACACTTCCCTGTGACTACTTCTCCACCTCCTATTACCAATGTCTATGTCCGACGTAACACTCCTTCTCCTGATCCTATCCCAATACTGCCTACTGCACCATCAGGTATTAATACTTCCTCTACTAATAGTGTCATACCGATGCGACGATCTAGTCGTCCTTCTGTTGCTCCTGACAGTTATGGTTTTCCTGCTCTTTTCACTTCTTTGGATAGTGCTCCTATACCCACCTCATATTCACAGGCTTCGAAGATTGCTTACTGGCAGGATGCTATGACTGAGGAGTTGCTTGCTCTTAAAGCAAACAACACATGGGAATTGGTACCGGCCCCGACTGATGCTTCTATTATTGGCAATAAATGGATCTATTCCATAAAAGTTCACTCTGATGGGAGTCTTGACCGCTACAAAGCCAGATTAGTTGCACAGGGTTATAAGCAGGAGTATGGGATTGACTATGAGGAGACCTTCGCACCAGTGGCAAAAATGACCACTATTTGCACTCTACTCTGTGTAGTTGCAGCTCGCAACTGGCTCCTATGGCAAATGGATGTTAAAAATGCCTTTCTTCATGGCGACTTGCATGAGACGGTTTATTTAAAGCCCCCTCCGGGGTATGCTTGTCCTCCACAACATGTTTGTAAACTGAGGAAAGCTCTTTATGGCCTTAAGCAGGCTCCTCGTGCTTGGTTTGAAAAATTTCGGGCCGCAATCCTTCAAGCTGGGTTTCGCTAGAGTCATTCTAATAGCTCCCTTTTTCTTAGATGGACTCCGCAGGGATACACATTTCTTTTGGTTTATGTGGATGATATGATTATCAGTGGCAATGATGTTGCTGGCATTACTTCCCTCAAACATCACCTTACTCGCCATTTCCAAATGAAAGATCTTGGTCCTCTCACTTACTTCCTCGGGCTTGAGTTTATTCGTAACAAATCAGGCATTCGGGTTCATCAACGCAATTATGCAACAGATTTGGTTACTTCAGTTAGACTTGATGAAGCTAACATCTTTGCTACTCCTACGGAATTGAGCAACAAAATCAATACGGATGATGGCTCTCCCCTGGCTGATCCTTCCATTTTTCGACGAATTGTGGGTAGTCTACTCTACTTGACTATGACCAGACCGGATATTTCTCAAACGGTTCATACTGTTAGCCAGTTTGTTAACAATCCTCATATGCCTCATCTTACTGCTGCTTTGCGCATCCTCCGCTATGTTAAAGGTACTCTTAATCATGGTCTATTCTATCCTTCTGGTGCTTCTTTGCACTTAACTGCTTACGCTGACGCTGACTGGGCCGACTGTCTGGATACACGGCGATCTACCACTAGCTGGTGCATGTTTCTTGGGGAATCTCTGATTTCCTGGAAGTGCAAAAAACAAACCACAGTTTCAAAATCTTCTGCTGAGGCAGAATATCGAGCCATGTCATCTGCTAGTGCTGAAATCATTTGGCTTCGACGTCTTCTTTGTGAATTCGGTGTTCTTGTTGGCACCTCTACACCTCTGTATGGGGACAATACCAGTGCCACCCGCATAACAAACAATCCGGTCTTCCATGAACGGACAAAGCACATTGAGATTGGTTGTCATTTCATTCGTCAGCATGTTGTTACTGAGAAAATCACTTTGCCTCATGTTTCTACCCATGATCAGTTGGCCGATATATTCACAAAAGCTCTTCCTAATCCGCGGCATGATGATCTTACTTGCAAATTGATGTTTTGTTTCTTCCCACATCAATTTGAGGGGAAGTGTAGAAGATAACTCATAAAAAGGCCCATCTAGGCCCAAGAAGAAATATGCCACGTGTGGGACTATATTAAGTAGTTTACAACTTGTCAAAAGATATCTCATAGATTTACTTCCATGTATAGAGATTTACATTCTTTATTCCTTTACATTCTGATTGTAATCCTGCTAATTAATAGCATGTGATTAGGGTTCATATTATTATAAAATGGTGAGTCAATCCTCCATTGAGTGATGATTTTTCCTCCACAACTCCTCTTCTTTGTCTCTATTTATGATTGTTTATAATCTAACAGATCTTTGGGTGGCCCTTTTCTTTGTAATGTGGTCTTGGGTATAATACTCTTATACCCAAGTACCCTTTCTTTTTGGGTGTCAATTGTCTATATCTCTTTACAATTTTTTTTTTTTTTTTTTTTTTTGAATGGTAAATAAATTTTATTAGAAAGGCAAGGAGCCTGGGTACTAACTCAACCTAAGCCTCCTAACCAGAATGTATGTAGAAAACCTAAAACCAAACAGAATAAAATCTGAACAAGCCCAACCCAACAAAATTCGATTTGTAAATTCCCTATACAAATTTGGGGTTGAGTCACAGGGGTCAGTACCCAAACTTCTGGGTCTGGTTTTGCTTTTTGAAGGATATAAATTTAGGAAATGTATATACTTCATATATAATATAGTACATATACAATGTTTTATTCATTATATTTACATATATTTATAGATAAGCCATGTACTCGGGTCTAATTCAGGTACTCGAAGGTATTTCTGTGTTTCAATTTTTAAAATTTTTCCCAAAATGAATCTGAAATGAAACACAGAAATACCAACCTGAAGTAAAACTAAAACAAGGTCTATAACGAAATTGACTATTGACGACTGTGTTTTTTGTATGATTCAGTTACATGTATGATTAGTCCTTATTCTAGTAATAATAGTCTTATGGCTAAGTTGCATGTGTGTCAAAATTTGATAACGGTATGAGGTTTCCAATTTCGCAAATCCTGAAATGTAGGATTTGAGGATTTAGCATATATTCAAATAAAAATAAATGAGTGATTGTATTTTTTATGAGGAAAAAAACAACAACAAAAAAATATCACCATTAAGAAATTATGTACAAGTCTTACCCTAATAATTGAAATAAAAACATTTCAAGTTAGAATTCAAAAGATAACATGAAATAATATTTTCATCATTATCATCAAAGCCTTGTCCCCACTACATTTGGATCGGTTAGAGCCAAATCCTAGAATAGGTCGCACTTCTTCATATCTATTCTTACTACTTCCATCCACGTCCTATTTGGCTAACCCCTTCCCTTTGGTGGGCCATTAACCTCCATAGTCCATAGAAAAAAAAAAATTCTCACAGGCGCCGTTGTTAATTGGACATGTCCAAACCATCTCAAATGGGTTTATCTTATTTTATCACCTATTACTAGCCTGCGTTGGACATGTAATAATCTTTTATTAACTATAAAATAATGTTCAAACTAGTAGAAGAATCCATGAGGATCCAAGATGCATCTAACATCAATATGTTAATCACCGATCATTAAAGAAAAAGATGGATGTTTTGCCCATTTGAAAGAATCCATGCAACATAGGGTTGCGACAATCAACAAGACTAAAATATACCTATATAAGTTAGTAATATACGAACACCGTTGGACAAACTGGACAACCAGAGGATCTGGTTTGTCCATTAACTATTTTGTTTTTCTTTAGTTATTTTTCTTTTATTGGTAAGGATTAAGACTTCTATTATTTTGATACCATGGCCAGGATTTCAATTATGGCATCGTTTGTTACACTTTCATATAAACACCCATTATTTAGCTTGTCAAATATTCCAATAACAAAAATCTCAATTATTGCGCATTGTTTTGTCATTTAAGTTAGTTTTTTAAGTGTAATCCTATGAGAGACTAATCTGAACATGGTGTATCGACATTAATAGTTGCTATTTACACGTGAAATCACTAGGTGTTTCTCGATGGTTATTCTTTTCTCTTGTTTATGGAGTTGGATAACCAATCCAGTTGACTCTATAGATTAGGATTGCACCATAAATCTACAGCATGGCATATAAAATATAAAATAAAATAAAAAGGCTAAAATAACTCTAATGTAGATGCCCCACGGGATTGATATGAAGCAGCCATTACCATCCTAGTTGCATCTGCACGGAGAACTTTTTAAATTATTATCTATACACATGCACACCGAACCGATAAACATATGCCTCCGCATTTTCAGCAAAAATATCATATTTTAAACTTTTGAGCAACAAGATTTTTGAAATATGACTGAAAACAGATAAACAAGCGGCTTTCTTAGAATGTCCTCATTTGGGTTGCCTTTTCTTTGCACCCTTTTTAATCATATTAACCATTTCCCAAAATATAGAAAAAAAAAGGGTAAGGAACAGAAACAAGTAAATAAACTGGAAAATATGTGGTCATTCACATACCTTTTCAGTCAAATCGAGCGCTCCACTTATAATGGTTGTCTCATCATGGGTGAGCTCACCCCCCTTACCTGCCTAAAATAATGAAAACAATGAAACAAAATTATAATGACATTCATCCCAAGAAAATATTGCTACATTTTGGTATTTGTAGCAGTTCTTGCTGCAATATGGACTGATCACCAGCGAAAGCCCTAACATGTCTGATACAGTATCATCTATATTCCATAAAGACTTACCTCTTGGCTGTGTATAGAGACAAGGGCTTTCAACTGAGCCCGCCTAAATAGTGCAGATTCATTATGTCCAAGAACACAATCTAGAAGCTGACATAACTTAAACAAGTTAGAGATGGGCACAGACAAAACTCCTCAAATGCTAAATACTATCTATGAATGAATATAGATGGCAAGAATGTCAAATTAGGAGGAAAAAGAAGAAAAAAAACCATTTGAAAAGAGGTGAGATAATTGCAGCAAAGTTGATTGTCGAAACAAATAGCAAAAGATTAAGAAAGAATTACTGAAAGAACAAAATGTTTACAACGTTTGAATCATACTACCAAGAAGAATTGTGAATTCCACCAGTGGCATCTTTGCGTGTTTAAGGAGTTGACTTACAAGGCAACTACATTCCATGAAAAGTAACAAGGACATCATACAAATAAGACTCAATAGTCAATAGCAGAATAATGTGTTCATTAGAATGTACATCAGACTCCTCGTCAAGCAAAGAAATGGCCACAGGTGAGGAAGCCGGTCGCCATTCACATTTAAATTAATACTCACAAAAGAATACTGTTCCCCCATTGAAAATAGGGGAAAAAAGGATAAACAGATTCTGAAAGACAGTTAAAAGCAGCATTTCCCCAACAAAATAATGAAGACCCTCTAGAAGTGACAACAATGGAACTCCATTCACAGTGGCAAAAATCACTGCGACCATTGAACTAGCGAACTAGCTAGCTAGCAAACACGCATGCATGTACGTTTGAGTTATAGCCTTAAGAAGAATGAGTAGGAAAGCAACCTGAAAGTACACGTACATCAATGGTAACTTTGTCCATGTCTGATAGCTTCCATGGACTTCTTTTTCTCCTATACCCTCAATTCAACAATTATCCTCTTCATCTACAATTTGTCTGGATTCATTCAACAAATTGAAGACTGTTGTCTAGAATGATTTCTGTTATATTTAGTCCACTTCCCTTTTCTTTTCTTTTTTTAGGTACCTATTAAGTAATCGATGATCATGTGATTCTAAGAACGTAATTTGCTAGATGGACTAACAATATTTTTTTATTCAACATGTAAATCTACATTTTGCTGCAATCAGAGACTAATATAATTTCTGAAGACCAAACCATAATTGCAACCCTAAAAATTACAAGTATAAGGTTTGGTTAAATAGATTACACTAAAAAGCCCATGTTTCATACTCACATCCTACAATAAACAATAAAAATACATGAGCAGAGATGGTAATCAACCATTAAATAAAATCGTAACTTACTTTAAAAGAAATATAATGCGGCCCAAAATATAGGACCAGCCAGATCAAACCCATAGGGTTTCCACACATGCAAGGATATTATAGTCCAAGTAGACCATTCCCAATGGTATCAGCAGCCAAGAAAGACCCTAGATCAGTCAGAAAGTTCTTATTTTTATGTTTCTGCCATGTCAAGAATCATACGAGTGTCTGGAGTACAGATCCCATGTTCTTTGAAAAAAAAAATTGTGTGCATATCTTAAGTGTCAAATAATGTCTGATTAACATGAAAAAAAAATAGATCCATTTGGTGGGTTATTCAGTTACCTACCCAAGATTAACTTATTATGATATAGAGAAGTTATGGGCCAATTGATGATGGTTTGTTGCCTAGTTACAGGATGGAGTCCAAGTGGTTTTAGTTAATTTCAAAGTTCTAGTGAAAGAAAAACTTATAAGCTTGGGAGCCAAGAATATTAGACATGCAAGAGTTCTTTATATATCCATGTAACTGCTCTCAAATGAAGGAAGCATGGTTGCATTTAGTTTTTCCAAAAACAAAATCCAAAAAATAAAAAATAAAAATTAGTGATCTAGATTTTCATTTCTACAGTCTAGTCTGTATGTTGTTTTCTTCTAGTTCGTTTATTTCTTTAGGTTCTACTGTTCTAGTCAATTCCTATTACTGTTTGTGGTTTCCTATAAATGTTGTTGTTACCGTATTAAAAATACCACTCCCGAATGACTACAGAGAACACTCCCGAAGGACTACAGAGAATTCATGCAACTATTTTGCAGCAAATGTACCATTGCAAGCCCCACAAGTCCCCCTCATATAGCCCTGTACAAACCCCGAATCAGCCTCTCCTAAAGCCCGTTACAATCAACCAAATCCCAAGAATGCCCATGTTATTATGATCTAGAGAAGTTATGGCCCATTTATTGATGGTCTGTTGCCTAGTTACTGGATGGAGTCGGGGCCATTTTGGTTGCAAGCATTTGGGGATATCTTGTCTCGAGCATTTGGAATTCTCATAATGTTGTCCCCCAAGTGAAATTCCAAAATGCTCAGGGGCTGTCTAGCGTTCAAAATGCTGGATTTCTAGAATTCTGCATGGCAAAAGTAGTATTTAAAATGCCAGCTTTGTCAATTCTCCTGATTCAAATGGAGAAATAGGAATTCCATTGAGACAAGACCTGCATTATTGTCAGGAGTTCCCGACAAGGGGAATTCCCATCAGAAATGCTTGCAACCAACCAAGCCCTCGGCAGTTAGTAGATTTCGAAGTTCTAATGGAAGAACTAATAAGCAAAGAGGCCAAGAAAATTAGTCATCCAAGTGTCTTTATATATCCATATAGCTTTTCCCAAATGAAGGAATGAAGCATGTCATTTCTCTCTATGGTTTGCAAAGCCTCCCTCCTACATGTGTGAAGTCTTCGCGGGCCTACTTTTGGTAATGATTTTGAAAGAGGGAAAATAGAAGGAAGACTGTGATGAGTGCTGACTCAGCCCCTCATATCCTCAATTATTCAATTTCAGAGCAAGTAACATCACCATCTTGTCTTGTTATTTTCCTACCTTAAATTAGGTTTTTCCATT
Organism: Persea americana; assembly: GCA_029852735.1. NCBI lineage: Eukaryota > Viridiplantae > Streptophyta > Magnoliopsida > Laurales > Lauraceae > Persea > Persea americana. Next base: position 40,028,455 of record CM056817.1, read on the forward strand.
GATTTCATTCAGTTTTTCCAAAGAAAAACAAAATCAAATAAATAGAAAATCTAAAAATAAAACAAAATCAAATAAAAAGAAAATCTAAAAATAAAACAAAATAAAATAAATAGAAAATTTAAAAATAAGTGATTTAGATTTTCGTTTCTACAGTCTAGTTTGTGATTTTGTATGTTGTTTTCTACCATTTCCTTTATTCTTTTTCCAGTCAATTCTTGTTTGCCGTTTCTTATTACTGCTGTTGTTACTGAATTAAAAATACCATTCCTGAAGGAGTCCACTGTTGTGATTATTCCATGCAACAATTTTGTAATAAACATATCATTGAAGGGGCCCACAAGTTCCCACATATAGCCCTATGCGAACCCCATATCAGCCTCCCTTAAAGCCCATTCCAATCAACCAAATCCCAACTTAGAAGAATCTGATTTGTCTCCAGTCCATAAACAACCTATACACCATAAACTCCTTCTAAGTTTTCAGTCCCATCCGAAACTCCATATGGACCACCATGACAAACCCCCACCCCAAAAAAAGAGACGAAAAAAAAAAGGATTTAACCCAAAACCTAAACCCTTATCCTTGCTGGCTGGCCCAAAACTATCCTACTGCTTGCACAAATTCTGTCATGCGACAGCAATGATGTAAACCCAGGACGGACACACGCACGCACGCAAGCAAAAAAAAAAAGAAGAATAATAATATCCAAATACTATGTAGACCAGGTGGGCCTAGACCAAAAAATGTTACAGCAGAATCAATTGGGTCAAATACCAACAAAATTTTGACTGCAGTCACGTTAAATCAGCGGTACCAACAAAATTTACCAAGTATCATATGACCGAGTATTTGATAGATCGGGACCCGAGTAAATATGACCCAACTGGGCTCTATGTTTATGTTTCAATGAATGGACTGTCGGCAGGGACATTGCAAATTTCTAATAAGTATTCTATTTCTTTGTCATATGAATTGAAACAACGTAACCTGAGCTGGTAGCTCAGCTTGTAAGGGACATCAAACCCAACCAACCCCACCCCCCCCCCCCCCCCCCCCCCCCAAGAGGAGGCAGGGTAGCTAGATTCAAGCTCCATTTGGAATAAGGAGGTATTGGCCAATGGCGCCTTATGAGAAATAGGAAAGATAAAGTAGCTTAAGATACAATTGGACACAAGAAGATGAAGAAGAGAAATAATTGAATTCAATACAAAGTAGATAAATAATGGAGAAAGAACTAAACAGATCTATAAAAAAACAAGTTAATCATATCTTCACTTTATCTATATTGTTCTCAGATTCAATACATGGCAAAGAAATGTATGTGAAATAGATATCCTTCAAGTTATACAAAATCTCAAAGGTACTTAACTAGAAACTAAATCACAACAAGTCAAAAGTGCACAATAATTTCCATCTATCGCAGCTTTACTTAAAACTTGATCAGAGAATTTGAAGCCAGCTGAATTACAACTGTTTGTAGTAGAAATTACCTTTCCAACAGGATAAGCTATTGGATAGCAAACTATCATCAATATACGCACAAGCCATACAAAGTTTGCACCCACAGCTAGTCCATACCTTGTACATATGGCTTGTGGAATAACCTGAGAGTGAAACAAAAGGGCAACAGAAAAGGGTTTCCACTTATATACTTTAACATTACACAATCTGAACTATGAAGCTGAAGCATATAGCGGTCTTGGAAAGACCATTTACCTCACCAAAAGCCAAAACAAAAGTTACAGACAGAATAACAGCAACAAAAGGATGGAAAATCTTATCAAGACATATAGGAAGTGCCTGCAAATAGAAAAACCATATAAGACTAATATCAGCAAGCATCAACGTCAAGTATAATATTACTATATTAGAATGAAAAGGACTAAGAAGCCAACAGAATGCATATAACACCATTCTATTAAAGGCAATTAAAAAATATATACCCATTCCACACTAAATAAAGTTTAAGTAATGTGTTCATTTAGTTAGAAAGGTTAACCAACAATAACCAAGATTAGTTTAGGTTAAATTACATTACAAAAAATGAAATCTTCAAATCTAGAGTGGGTACAAAATAATTCAAATGGCCCATTTATTGGCAGGCACATAAAATTTTATTCCGATCAAATTGACATCCACAGTGGATTGAACCACAATACTGTGCATATAAAACTGTTATGAGCCCTAAAAATTCAATGGTCATACATTTCTGATGGTCCTCATCCCTAAGGCCTACCCTAAGTTGTTCCCTACCTCCTCAACACACTCATGAAAACCCCACCCACCCCCAGAACATTTTCCTCTCCTCTCTCCTGTCATTGCACACTCATCGGGTCAAATTTCATTCCAATTGGGGTGATTAATATCTTCAAATCAGTCATTTGCAAAATGGGTGATTAACTTGATGAATAGACAATGGAATTTGGAACAAATGTCACTTTGATGGGGATGGAGATATTAGGTTACTTTTTCTTAAAAAGCAATGGCCATTTGTAAAATAAGTGATTAACAAAAGAAATAAATGGTGATGGGAAATGAGAACCTAATGGTCTTACAAATATTTTCTTAAAAAAATAATAATAATAAAACCTATTTTGGATTGATAGTCTCTCCAAATAATAGTAATGTTTACTAAAAAATAATGATGATGACAATGGCATTAACTTCACTACTACAAAAGAACTGAAAGGTGATGGTCAAGGCTCTAAAACCACGCAAAAGGGCAACAATGTCAACACAATCCCAATACTTTGAGCCTAATGAACCAAAAGGTTTGTTTTTATATCAAGCAGAAAGGCTAACCAAAAGGTTTGTTTTTATATCAAGCAGAAAGGCTATTTCCACATTGCTTGAAACTAGAAAGTATGTTACGACAAGAACCTGCTCAACTGCCATTTGTTAAACAAAGGGATATGGAAGATCTAGATTCCTAAAACATCTCCTAAAAAAAAAGAAAAAGTCTCAAGATACAGCGAGGATATGAAGGATATGATGCAAGTCTCAAAAGAATTTCTCCATACATATCCATCTAGCTCGAAGTTTATGATTACTAGAACATGCTTGAAACTATGATACCTGGATACTTGTACATGCTCAGTCTACCTATATCCAAAGGCTATGATATTGATACAACTACTCGATACTGCATCAATGCTTAAAGGTTAGCATATCCTACTGCAGTCTGTACTAAGTCCATTATTTCATAAGAGTACTGTTAGCTTTCTTATTTTTAGTATAATAAATGTCAAAAGTACTTAAGTAGTGACAGTTTCAATGATTTAGAAATGTAATATAGGTGAATAATGGAACTTCAGATAAAATATTGATTTGAAACATCATGTTACAAACAGGATAGTCGTGTATCCTTTATCCATGTCCTGAATTTCAAAAAGTGCAGAATCGTATCCCGGATCCCTGTATCATTGTTAGCATATGCACATCCTAGGTTGAGCACTTGAGCTGAGGCAAAAAAATGTAAAACCCAATCGAGATATTAACCAAAGAGAATGATTCAAAAGAGTTGGGAGAATAACATAACGGGAAGGAAGGGCACACATACAAACAATAGCACACATTTAATGTTCGAATTTATACACTAATGCTAAATTGTTGCAGAGCAATTAAAAGAATAAACTAAGGTAAAAAATATATATACCTCCATAGCACAAGCATTACACAGAAGCAAAGTCACAAGAAGTTGGTGCTGCTTTTTGACAACTGGAAGGATTGCAGCTGCAAAGTGCAATTTATCAGAAAAGAGAATAAAAAAATAAAAAATAAAAACAAATGGTATTCACAATTCTCTAGTTCTTTCCCAAATATATAAATAATATAAACCTAAAAATTGACACCACAGAACACAAGCAACTCGCAATTCTTGCTACTCCTTTTAACTAAACATATTAGGTGCGTATGAGAAAAGAGTCCCAATACATTATAAGTTAAGGACTAAACCCAAAAGAAATTGGTATTGGCCATGGCAAAAACCTTTACATATCAGGCGATACAACTCCGTTTCAGTTGAGTTTTAAAACCTAATTAGTTGCAGTCTATGTTTACCAATAAAAAAAAGCTACATATGACGAGACTCCACTAAAATCTCAAAATGGTTACTTTTACTCAAAAAAACCAATAACAACTCAGTAGCTTCTAACACAGTCCAAAACTTAAGTACTCCAATTCAAGTCCTGAAATTACCCACCATAAAAGAATCCGAAAACAATATGTGAATATGTTCTCCAATGGCACAAGATTCACCACACCCAAGTAGCCAACATCAAAATCTATCCCACTAGAATGATATCCAATCCAATCCAAAACACTCAAATCACATACCCAACCCCTCAATTTACTCTAACTCAAAACGGGTTGAAACCTGTTCAATGAGTAGTAAAAATTCAGCACCGACAACATAAATCAATCAATGACAACATGAGTAGAGAGTACTTCAATGCGCAATAATCCAATCCAAACCGTTCAAAGCATCATTCCATAACCCAACCCGAAAATAAACACAACCCCAAATCATCAAACCGAAAATAAACACACCCCAAATCATCATCCATCAAAACAAGGAACAATCGATGAAATTGGAGACTAACCGGCCTGCTTCTTCTCTTGGGAGGTGCCGCTGCGCTGGAGGATCTCGAGATCGACGAGGCCGAGGGACATGAGTCCGAGGGTGAGGCCGGACATTATTCCGGCGAAGAGGACGAGGAGGCACGATATACCGGCGTACGTCAGCCACCAGAAGGATCCGACTTCGATGTCGTCCAACAACAGAGCATTTGTTCGAGCTACAGGTAAGGCGTTCGTCAGGGCCAACATCATCGTCGTCGTTGTCTTCCCTCCCATTCGATCCGATTCGATTCGATTCTTCAACAATCACCGAAAAGATAAGTTGAAGAAGCGACAGGAATCAGACATCCGTACAAAGAGCCAAAAAAAGCAACTTTTTTTTTTTTTTTTTTTTTTGTCCTAGCAAGACGTATTGTCTATTAAAAAGTATAGAAAGTACAGAGAGCCTGAATGGGGTTGTAAGTTGTAACGACATCTTTACCTTCCAATGGACTTCGCTCAATCACTCAAATGTCTTTTTAATATTTTATTTTGAGAATTTGGGCTCCAAGTCGGTCTCCCTAGCAGAGCTGATTGTCTATTGTGTCGAGAGAAAACGAGAGTCCGAGGAAGCAAAAGAGGATCGATCATGTATGGGGGGCCGAGAGAGAGATGTGTGTGAATTGGGTGGGAAAATTAGCCTATCATACACCCTCCTATAAGTCCCACACACCCGGGTTTGCGCTCATGCTGGGTGAATGCACTAAACCATTGGATCAAAATTTGTACACCTATGAAAATTGAATGGACTCATGGCTGTGGATGATGGGATTAGGATGATCGAATGAGACGGATTTTTTTTTTTTTTTTTTACATAGGAGCTCCTCTCCCAAACTACAAATCCCCGCCCCCATCCTAAAGTGGGCCTCTCTATGTGCTTCGCTCGCATAGGATGCTAATTGGATTTGGGTGAGTCCCAATTCTTTCTTATATGGGGCCAGCTCTCCTAAGCTCAAGCTTAGGATAAGATAAGCTCAAGTGTATGGTGGGGCTCACCTAGGGACCCACATGGGGATGGGGGTAGGGGGGATTTCAAGGACTCCCTAGGATCTTCCTCTTTGTAAAAAATTAGCTCCAACCGTGATTTTTATCATCTCTATATGAGCCCAAAAGTTTAATAGTCAATAGTCCATTCGGATTGATACATAGTAAATCCAACGGTCCAGTAAATTCGGATCTAACAAAAAATTGGTGGACATATGCAATTTAGAGGGTTCATGTGTTTGGTCCATTTGGATGGACCAAAGGTGGGCCTCACAAGCATAAGCTTATAAGATTTGATCCTAAGCTTGAGCTTAAGAGAGCCTTGCTCTTCTTATATACGTCTGAGAGGGGATTTGAGTTAGAGTAGTACTAGTGTTGGAATTTATCCATAAAAAATCCGAGCTATTCAAAGTGAACTCTATTGAAAACGCGTAATCTCTCTAAATTTTATTCTAATTCTAATGAGAATTTGCCATTGGACTGAATAAAATAAAATTTACTTAACACAATCATTTACTTTTAAGGCCTTAAAATTAAGAGTTTTGGTGATCGGTGAATAAAATTAGGAGTATACTGTCAGTTTTTTAAGTTAATCAAATCGAATGGTGAGTACTTGATTCCAACTTAGTTTTACTCGTCAGGCCACAATATGATGGTCGAATACAAGGGAAATATCCTCATTTTCCAGGTTAAGCCCTTTTTTAAAAGCATATTTTGTGCAAGCATGTTTCCGCAGAAAAAGCCAAGAAAAGGTGGCCACTCTTTTCACACCCAAAATTTTTCTTTGGTATAACTGCTTTTCTTTATATATAAATCACAAAAATAAATTAAATTCTCTATGAGTTAACATAAAGTATTTTCCATGAAAAAGGCTGATTATTTTTTCTAGCAAAAGCGGGAAAATGGAGGAAATTAGTCTTCTACAAATGCTACACAAACATACCTTATTTGGTTGAGAGCATTTCTTATGGAAATTCCCCCTGTTTGAAATTCCTATAAAGGTGAAAATGCCTTCTATCAATGGGAGCTTTGAATTCTCTTTCTAATATATTTTAAATGGTGAGAATTTGCTGAGTTGACGATCTAAATAATTATCGCTTTTGTTCACCAAACCTCTCATAATTTCCAATTTCCAAATGCTGCAAAGGACCTGAGCTAAGCATCATAAAATTCCAGTTTGAGGGAGACACCAATAGAAATTTCTCCAAATCCCTTGCAACCAACAAGCAAAAGTCACATGAGTAGCAGGAGCTCCATGTGATACGTATCTTGCTTTGCTAAATTCAGGTTACACATGGCATACAACTTTCTTAGTCAATGACATTTGCACCAAACCTGTAGAAGTGTGAATGTGGTGGCATTTTGACAACTGAAGCATGGCTTGTCCATTTGTGACTTGGGTGGCACAAACAAGCATACCAATCTTGGACCTGAAAGATGATGCACTACCAGTAAAATTAAAAGGTGAAGCTCAGTGTTGCCTATGGGGAACCAAAACTGGCTGTTAGTGCAGGAGGATAACTGATAAGTCCATCAGCTGAAATAGATGGTTGGGATTGTGTTTGTGCAATTCTGATGGCAACATCCCTTCCTGGTGGGCCCCACTACTGAAAAGGTCTGATAGTACGGAATCATGGATCAGATAAGATTTGCCAAATTTGGACATGCGTGCATGTGTTTTTAGTCCTCTTTATGCAGTTCATATACGGAAGAGAAGGAAAAAGAAATGTCTACATAATACTTGGGCCCATCTTTATATTTATCACAAGCCTATTCACACTCTTTTATGGCACTGTGATCTTGTCCAATTTCACTATCATTGAACCTTCAATCCACCGTTGGATTGAATATCAAAGCAATCTATGATTAAACGACCACTAAATATTAAGGTTATTAAATTAAGGGATAGGATTATTTTGTAGGGCTGATTTTTGGCCAGCCTTTATCAGTAAGGACACCTTTCCATGAACCCCACTCTACTAATAAGAATGCATCTTAAGTGGGTCCCACAAGCTAGGCTGCATATTTTTTATATGTAAGCTGCTCGACCTTATCATATTTGTTTACATGTGTGGTAAAGTAGATTAAAGGTAAATATGATATCATGGTAAAGGCAAGGTAAAGTAAATTGAGATAAAATATGCAGTGGAGTAATTAAAGTACAGGGGACAGAGTACTAAAAAAAGGTGGCCTTTGTATTAACTCGACTTTACTACCTTTTATTGTGCTTTTATGAGATAAGACTGTTTCTTTAATAATAACTCTCAAGTTCAATCAAGGAAAGGTCACTTTTGAGGGATTAGGTCAATAATCAGCCCATCCCCACCATTGTGCTTTCCTCTTCTTCTTTGTTCTTAATTATACTTTTATGTATGTTATTTGAATTCTACTTTCCTCGCAATCATCTGGGATAGGTTGCGGAGTGAGAATTCAATATTTTCTCTTTTGGCAAATATGAGTCACAACAATTCTGCATCTCATCTCCTTAACTCAAAATAGTAATAAAAGAGAAAGTTTGCCGGTTTGATGGATGATTTTAATATCCTTTGATTTTAGAGGGTTGTTTGGATGTGAAAAATAGGCAGAGAAACTATCTATGGTAGAATTATGTTGTAGATTTTATTGTCTAAACCTTTTATTTTCATCAAAAATAAAAGAAACACCTAGATTCATGCTGAAAATTTTGTTAATTTTTATCATTCTCTATTTAGCAAAAAGAATAACAATTTATATTTGAATTTCCATTTTATATTGAAATATTTGTAGCTTGGTGTTATCCAATTCTAGGGTGTGGGAGAGCTTTAAAAGTGCCAATTTTGATATTGCCTCTTTTTTGTGTTATAATTTGCTATTTAATGTAAAAAATAGAATGAGAAAAAAAGGAATCAAAAGGGCAATAGGTGAAGAATTCTTATAAATGCCACCTTTTTGAGAAAAGAGGGGCACTTCAAATCAATGTAATTTTTTTTCATATTTTTTGTTGTGCCGTTAATGTGGCGCCTTGTACAACCTCCCTCCCCCATTGCTTTAATATAATATAATAATAGTAGAGACAGGCCCCACTTAATTTGTGAGGACCTAATGAGTCCCCTCACAGCACGATTGTGATACATTATTTCATTTATTAATTCTATCCCGTTGACACAAAACTCCCACGAATAGGCACAAGCCCAAATTTGACACGCATCTAACTATTACTTGCCATTGGATTAAATTTTAAAAACTTATGCTTTTTTTTAAATCATAAAATTCAAGGGTCATAAATCAAAGGTTTAGAACGATCTAATGGGGTAGAAATTTTTGTATACCCTTGGGTCTTATTCAAATGTTTTGATCTCCCACCTCCCCTATGATAGGCATGGCCCCAAGTGGGCCCCACAAGAGGGTACTTACATCACAAGGATTGAAAATCTTACACAGCATGTGTCTAGGCAAAGGGGCAGTATATGTATAATCCACCAAATAGCTGGAGAGTGTTCTCCTGAGAGTGACTGCTTGTGAATTCCAACTCTATGGCCTCACTTGGCCCACCTTTGATCAGTGCAGCACCTTTGATACTCTTACCATCCCATAATCAAACACCAAAATCAGTTTTGTACTCATTGAATGTTCACTCGCCATTGGATTGAATGTCAAAAAAACTCCACAGTTAAGATACCATTAAATCTCAAGGTGGTTAAATCAAAAGCTAGGATAATATGAAGGGACTGATTTTTCGGTTTTCCCTTTTCCATAATTTGGTGATAATGATTTTTTTTGGTTCCCCCTTTCCATCTGCTCTCCTCCTACTGGGAGACATAAGCCCCATACTCTCAGGAGAACATTGTCCCTATATCGCTATCTAAAAAATTGTTTGATCCCACAGGGGATTTTCCAGGCTCCCCTATCCATTCAAGTTCGTAAGATATCTACAATTTCATACATTTATAATAATTTATCAGGCAAATGAGCAAAGTTTGCTCCAGGTCTATTATATATTCCAACCCAGACAGTATACAACCTCACACAGTCTTCTAAAATTTCATTTTGATAAGCATAAATTAAAAAAATCCAGTAGTTTGCTACAGCAAACCGATTGAAATGGACTGGAAATTTCCAAATTGCATCCAATTTCTGAAATTCTCTCTTATATGTTCCACAAACAAAATTTAAAAAGGAGGAATGAACGACGAGTCATGGGTCGTCATCACCATAGCCTTGTCCCAACCGACTTTTGCAAAATCCTAAATAGGTTACACTTTAAATCTATCCTTGTTCTGTCATTCGTTCATGCCCACCCTTTGGACCATCCAATTTAGTTAGCAAAAACTTCATCCAGTAATCAATCACACAAGACAGTGGGCCGACCATCAGCCAACAGGATTGCTCAACTGGTCAAATACAATATTTGACTGGTGAGCTACCAGAAACGGCGACTAGACAGGTTGGACAAATACGAGTTTTACACAGGTTGGACCTACCATCGAAGTGGCACAAACCTGGTCATCTGCTCTCTACAGATTAGCCACCAGCCCTGCTCCAACCACATTAATTCCCAAAAGAATTTCGAAGTGGTAGCAACTCTCATGATAATCAAGTGTCAAGATCCCTCCTATTTACGTCCATGGCTTGGAATCAAAGCCTATGGAGGGTTCAAATACATGCACGAACCAACACTAATAGGCAAGCCCATTGAGATCCTATTAAATTTCCTGATCTAATCATTCCTACCAAAACCTCAAGAAGTCAATAGAGGCAGGATAAATACTTTTTAGTACTCCCCCTTGGGTGGAGCCCACTCCTTAATAGATACGAGTCAAAGTGTTTATCGTCTATTCTCATATGGGTTTTGATACTGAGTAGCAGCATGTAATCTGGGGAAAAAAAAAAACATCTTAAGATGCAAGTTTCTATTTTTTTTTTATCAACCTCCAAAAAGGTACTAATAAATCTCTACAATCCTTAGAGGCCTAGTATTGAGAAACTGGAAGCACCACAATTTCTTTCCCTTTAGTCGCTCGAGTAAAGTACAATTGGAATGCAATCAGAAATTTTTTAGTACAAATTCAAGTAAACACCAGATGCACAAAGTACTTGTAAATGTCTGTTCCTCCCCATATAATAAGATGGATTACCCATGCCTGCCATTCCATTGTCAACACCACTGTGGTCCTGAAATTGAGACCAAAATAAGTTCTGCAGATTGGGACACACACAACCAGAGACTACAATATCCCTATGCTGCATTGCTATACATGTCATGTAGTGATGTATACAGATTCATTGTTTATAATAGCCTTGAACGTCTTTATGACAACATGCTTTACTTTCTTCATCACATTTACCCATTCACATGATTCCAAGAGTATTTTTTGAAGCACAAAAGGGATCAAAATTTTCGAACAGTAAAGATGTTTTTGAATTACCATGTAAAAAGAAAAAGTAAGGGCGACAGCTTCTAGTCAAACTGGATTAAATCATTTGCCAAGTCCATGGGGATGATAGATAGGCCCTTACTGTTCAAAAGCTCAGTTGCCGCTGCCATGTCTGTCTCCATCAGCTCACCTATTATTTCTTCAAGAGGATCACCAATCAGTTGCTCATGAAATATGTAGTGACCATATCCCTGCATTGATAAACTATTAAGTGTAAGGTATGCGCTTAACAGCATAAGCTTAAAGCTAAATGCAAGTAAATAGAAGTGCACACAATTCTCCAGAGGCTGACAAGAGTTTCAACGGTCCACCCATGATCAATCCAACTCCACCCACATAGCACTCACCGTAATTTGATACCCATCTAACTATTAATCCTTGTTGGATATTTTTTCTTTTTTTTTTTGGTTAGAAGTCCTCGTTAGATTGAATAGCAATGAAAAGAACTTTTAAAGGTATGACACACGCACACACACCATCCCCTTGCTAGTCCTAGGTGGGACGTCGAATCGGGGATCTGATCACGGATCTTTGCACACTCCGGCTGTGGAAGACCTTGCAAACTCGTTGCAAAAGCTAGTATCTTGGGATGAGCAAAGGGTTCCCATCTCCCTTAAATATGCAATCCTGAGGAGTCAGGCCTTCTTTAGAAGTCTCTTCCCCATCTCTTGACTTTGAGGAACCTATGCAACATGATTTGGATGCCGATCCAAAACTCTTTGCAATGAGTTTGATGATCGATCCCAATCCAAACTTCCCTAGGGTCCCTGCCACACGATTTCTTACACTCCACACAACACATACATAAAGAGACAATACATACAGCTCTTTTAGAAAATGAAAAGGAAAGAGCGCAATTCTTTCATTTTCTTCATAAGAAATAAAAAACGAAAAATAATACCTCTAGATAAAGAATAGGATCAGATATAGCTTCACCACCCAATCTACTTTGACACAAAGCCTGCATAATATATCACCGGTTAAAGATTAAAAGGATGAAAGGGATAGCTTACAAGGACTCATCCATAAAACCAAAGTAAAATGAAGTTGAAAAAGAATACAAATATACATTATGACAAAAAAGCGGGGATGGTCACAATTCTTATCAATAAAAAAAGAGTTTAATTAATCTTCTCCCATTGGGACCCCTTCGGATATGATGAAAATCCTTTACCTTGTTATATACAATGGAAGAAAAAATTGTTCTAGAGTCTAGACTCCAACAATCTGTGACTGAAAGTAATATCATTTTCATACAAATTACTAAAATATACCTATTTGTGAAACTTCACTCATATTTTTATAAAAATTAAGCACGAGAAGAAAACAGCATTCCCCAGAAACTGTAATCACAGCATGTGAGGGAAAAGTTCCAATTATTCCTGTTATATTAGCAAACGTTATTTTCACATATTCAATCACCACATGTTAAAAATTAGAACATGAATACAATAACGTAAGTTTTAGGGAAAAAGGAAACCTTACAAGACCTTGTTTGTTTTGAAAATTGACAAATTACCTTGATTTGGTATAAATGAAAATATATTTCAAATAATAACATCATGTTTGTATTAGGGATGTACACAGGTTGAGTTCAAGTCAAGTTCATGGGGACCAAGTGCTGAACTGATTTAATGTATATAAAGACCACCGAAATCCAAAGGAGCTGATTTAAAATGACTTTTAATTAAAATATGAGCGATGGAGGATTTTCATAAATTCTTTCTGTATATGAATATTAGTTTCACCTATTCAGTGGGGACCTGTTTAATAATTAGAACATAGATCACTGCTTCATGTAAAATGAAACCCTATGCAACCTTGTCTACTTCCAAAAAGTGCCTAAATTACCTTAACCTATAAAAATAGAAATACAACTCAAATATCTAATCATTAAGTTTGTATTAAGGATGTGAATAGGGATGCAAATGAGTTGGATCTGAGGTGGATCCAAACTTGGATACATCTTCATAGATCCGGCCTCGGATTCAGATCCAACAATGAACCCATGCCTTATATCCGACTCTGGCATCAATTGGAAAGAAAAGGGTCCAGTCTGGATCCGGATCCGGATCTGAAATAAGCTGTGGAATGTGTTAGTATAATTAGACGAAAGGGTTTCGAAATGATTTTTTTTTTTAAATATACAAATAAGGCTATTAAATGGTAAATGATTAAAACTAAGTAGATCCTCAAATATTGATATTACTTGAGCCCTTAAAACTTAGATGCAATTGTCCTAAATCTGGTTCCCTGGGTTGGAACATACAAGGATCCAGATCCTATATGCTTGGATCCAGTTCCGGATCTGAATTTCTCCTGGATCCAAAAATAGGTTCCATATGCGCTTCAGATAATCAGATACCCATTTGCAATCCTAGACATAAATGACTAGGCTTCAGGTTGGGTCTGTAATTAGATCTGGTCCTGGACCCGATTAAATGTTTATTCTTAGACCCATGACCAACTCCGATGACATGTTGAACTAGGATGGTTGGACTTGACTCCCAACCAGTCTCAAAATCCGTGCACATTGAAAGAACATTGTGCACATAGTAACATAGATACCATAACACAAACCTACAACCATTTGATTGTAGAAGAAGCCTCTGCTTCCTGTGCTACACATTCTTGTCAACTACACTATTGTATAACATAATATTAATATAGATATTTTTATAATATATAATACTTTTATACATGTCACAACAGCAATTAGGTATATGGGTATGAACCGGACTAGACCTAGTTATCAATCGAGGCCAAAAAAGACGGTCTATACTCATATTTGTTGGGTCAGGTCCTTTGGGAAACAGGATAATCTGAAGCCCATTGACACCCTCATTTGTATGGGTAGTCAATGGACCGTCACATAAGGTCCACTTTTCCTCTTTTGGTGTATGCAATATTACACAAGTTTGGATATTCATGTTCCGATTGAGATGACGAGTGCCCTCGAGTCATAAATATCAGTAGAATAAGGCAAAGGTATTTCATAATTTTACTCATTATCTGTCCATTTTGGTGCTTATTCCTCATTTTTTATCTATATAACAAACACATCCTCATGGTTTCACGGGTAACACGAGTAGTGACTATAGACTATCCACTGAAAAGAATATGGAAGAAATGAATGCAGAGAGGTGATTCTGCCATCAGGCTTCTTGAACATAACTTTAATGTCAATGGGATGAGCGGTCCTTCTACCCAGGCTTTGATAACTTCTTTGAACCCCAACCCCTGCTCAAATTTAGGCCCCTACATGCCTGCTCAATGATCAGGCATGAATATGAACAGGCAAAATAAATGAATGGACTGAGAAATGATCAGTCTGTGATGATGATGACAATGCCCAAGCAGCGATCACTGATCAGACTCACAAAGAAACATGCTGGACCAGGCCTGAGTTAATAGTGTATTTTTGGCAACACAAAAGGGCAAATCTGCATCAGACAGGCATCCTGCTTTTCCAGTAAAACCTATGATGTATGTTTGGTGTACATATTAGATACTGGGTCGAGATCCACCCACATATAATTTTCAAAAAACTAGGCATACTCTTCAATTTCTTGAGAGAGAGAGAGAGAGAGAGGAGCTATACCCCATTTCCTTACATGTGGAACATAGAACCACCTTCACACGAATTGAGAACAAGAGTAGAGACACCTACCACCTACCTACCTTAAGTTGAAGTTTCAAGAACTTGATATGGTCAATGACATCATCTAATACAGCTCCTTTACCATCCTACATAATCAAAAGAAATAAGTAGGCTAACAACATTAACATAAAATGGAAATATGGAAGGATGCACAAAAATCAATCTTGCAAGAGCAAGATGGCTGTTTAAGAGAACCATAGGCTATAGAAAGGAAATCCTTACTAATAGGCAGGTAATAAACTATATTGGTGTGGGTGTGTGTGTGTGTTGGGGTGGGGGGGGGGGGGGGGGGGAGGGGTTGGTGGGTGGGGCAGATGTGGTTTGTAATACAACTTCTTTGACCAAGGAAAGGAAAATACAGAGTTCATCACGTTCAGAACAAAAAAAGAGATATAAGGAACTTAATTATTCAAATAATGCAGAGAACAATTGATGAATCTGAAAAAGACCTCAAGTGGGTATCAGATATAAATAAAGAAACATGGAGGCATCCTTCTCAACAAACATATTAGGGACCTAATTTCAAATATAAATGGTGTATTGCATCCTGTAACTATGGAAGAAAATACGATCGCCCAGATTCTCGCTATCGGTGCATAATGATTTGCTATGTGCTAAGTTGAAAAAAAAAATCTATTTTCCAATAATTAAGATATCTTTGTTGATATACATTGCTATGCCGCTCACAAATAGCTCGAGCTTTTGGTGCTACTGGTTATCAACTTGGTATCTGAGCCAAGGGCCACGAGTTCGAAACCCTTGGGAGGCATGTTACCTCCATCTATCTGTTTGGTCTATTCCGTTCTGTTCATTGGGTTTCGAATTCGAACAGTCTCCGATTCGAAGGGGGGTGTTGATATAAATTGTTAAGCCTTTCACTAAAAGCTTGAGCTTTTGGTGCTACTGGTTATTAACATGGTAACATAGCCAAAGGTCAAGAGTTTGAAACCCCTGGGAGGCATGTTACCTCCATCTGTCTGTCTGTTCCGCCTGTCTATTGGGTTTCAAATTCGAACGGCTTCCCGTTCAAGGGGCTGCATTGATATACATTGTTATGCTGCTCAATAATAGCTCGAGCTTTTGGTGCTACCGGTTACTAACAATCTTATCATCAGGTTATATAGTGAAGAACAAAAAGGGATTACAACGAGAAAGTCTTGCGGTCCAAAGTGCACTAAGAAGTAAGGCAATACACACCCGTGTAGTGTAAAAGAACCATAAAGAGGTGAACATCTTCCCAACAGGCAACAGAGACAACTGATTTCCATATGATTACTGTGACCGCTATTTCATTTAACTATTGTATAAGTTCTGTTCAGCAGCAATGTGCCACTATTTGCATGATCAATCATGGAAAGGATGATGAAAATATCTACATAAGGGACATGTGTGCAAAAATTGGGAGCAATCTGATCATCCTAACACTTGATTTGACGGCGTCAAAGTAAAACAAATTTAGCCCTTGTAATGATTACCTGATATTTTGTGTTCTTTTTTTCTGCTTTTTCTTTTTAACGATCAAGCCAACAGCAAATAATAGTCGGATGAGTGTCAAAATGGAGTTAGTGCCAATTTAAGGTTTATAGGGTAGGAAATAGGAGTGATTGTAGATGGGACCAAATTGGCCCCATAGGCCAAGCAGCTAATTCCATAATAACGGCTAGCAGCCCTGAATGATCTCACTTTATAAAGATGACTAACTTTCATATGCCTTTTGTCGTTGCAATTTCCTTTTTCTTTTTCTGTTTCTTTCCCTCTCCTTTTGCTTCTATGGAATACTGATGATGGGAACACTACAGTGAAACCTACTTCAGCTTCTATATCAAGTGAATTTTATGACTGGTCTTCACAGTTACCTTCAAAGTTGTACAATGCTAACAGAGTAATGGTGCATGTCATCTACATATCGTTAAGCACGCTCCTTGTGCAAAGTTTGACAAATTTCATACCACATCCATCTAACTCAACTACTTGAGCATGGTTCAGCATGCACTTTGGAAGATATCAATTTGACACTTATCTAACTATTAGCCACTATTGAATCATAATTAAGATTTTCACTTATAAACCACACAAAAATTACATCCATCATAAAATGGCTGCGATCTTACAATCTTTTTTTTTTTCCGAAAATGTATGGTCTTTCTGAGTGAATTAAAAGAAGCCAAAGATTGAATGTCTAGACTCAAAAAAACACAAAAGGCTAGCAAATGGAACCAAGAAATTCAAGAAAACCAAATGATAAATGATTTATAAAACAAGCAAACCAAGACCAACAAACTAAGTGATCCAGCCCTAGCTAATCAGGATCATTGGGCATTCCACAAATTTGCAAATTGACCCTATGATCTGGCAACCCTTTCCAGAAACAACAAATTTGACATCTGACACAACATGTTAGTAAAAGGAAGTGTTCTTGTTACATGGCTTCAGTTAGCTGTCTGTATTCCAGGCTTCCAGCAATTTATTGATTTTTTTTTTACTGTTTCTAAGTTCATCATTGCCTTGCATCCTTGATAAAAATATACATAGAGGTCGATTCCCCGTAACCTTGAACAGTACAAGTTGTTAGAAGTTTCCAAAAGAATCATTTATTTCCCAGAGTCGGAGACAAAGTTTAATTTCTTTTGAAACATATACAAGACTACAACTCATTTCTCAATTAGAAATGAAATTAAGCTTCTATAAACATTGCCCAAAGAAAGAATACTAAGATTGAGCAAAAGTACAAAAAAGTAAAGATCAAAGGCTTCACAGGTGTATCACCTCTATAGCATTTGGAACGAGTTCTCCCAATGCTTTTACTCCTTTAGAAATCCTAGTTTTTCGTTTCTGCATAACACGATTGGTTTCAAGGCATATTAGAACTACATCCAATTCGATCGTGGAAGAATTGTAAGCGAGACAACATCAATCAAAAAACATATTTGGTTCTAATTGGAGGGGATATACTGATACACATTCTGCATTCTGCAGCCTGTAACACGATCTGCAACTTTCTAATTATAGTGCAGTATGCAAAAACCTGTTTAATCGAATGTCTAAAGTGGAAGCATCTCTTACTTGCGCACTTAGTGCTTTTGATTCCCTGCACCCTGGATTAAAAGAGAAACTAGGCATGGCCACTTTAACCACAGACTGAGGTTGTGAAACAGTACACCTCCTTTCGTCCACTGGTTGCTTCTTTGAGTCTAGATTCTGCTACAAGATGTAAAAAAAAATGTTCATTACAAAATCATGCAATATGAAGCTCCTTACAATATATGGAGACAATAAAATTTGGTGGGACAGAACATCAGGATAAAAGAGGAAAGATAGCTGAAAGACATTTAGACAAAAAGAATTATACCTGAGTAAGGTCCCAACTTTCATCATCCTTTAACATGTTTACTGAATGTCTATCAACAGGCTGTTTTCCAGATTCACTGCATGCAGTAGCTAAAACAATGCCCTTGGGTACATCTCCAGCAGGGGCAGCACGGTGCAACCCTTGCCACGCAGAAAGAAAATTAACACGATTGGCAGAGACTATATCCCAAGGGTTCCTGTGGGAGGCAATAGGTTTTGCTATAAAACGATCACCATTTCCCTGTTTTATCATCATGGGCGGTATCGATGAATCTCTCGATTGATCAAGCACCACAGCATTGGCACCGAACCCACCAGAAATCAATGGCAAAGACAGCGTGGGGATTTTGCGGCCACTCATATTATCCCCAAAACACTTGCAGAATCAAATAAAAATAAGCCTGAGTGAGAAACAGATGAGGACCTTGAATTAACTCAGGAGGCCACGAAATTTACTAATGAATCATAAGAATCAAATCAATAGGGCTAAAATATCTGCCCACTTGACTACATCATTCAAAATATTCAGTCTTATAATCAAAATACTTGCAAAACAATGCCAATCCTTCGCAATCATAGCGGGACTAATTGAACTTTTAATAGAACCTAGGTTTTTACACATAAACCATTGAAATGCAGTACCAAGTCACTGCCAAAATCAGCATGGATCAGGAACTAAACTAAAGAACCATAAAGATGGGAAGATCTCATCAGATGAATCCCGTAAGCTAAAGAAGGCACAACAAACAGCTCTTCACATTGTACTCATTAGAAAACCGAGATCAAAACAATTACACATCTAAAACAGCTGAAGAACTATCTTCATTAATCGGTTGATTCTCAACAAACTAAACATCTAGCATCCATTTCGTTTACCAAAATGAAAAAGAAGAATCTAAACCTTACAGGGAAAATTTTGCAGTGAGATTAAAGAAAGCATTGATTGAGATCATCTATTGAATCTCTAATAGGTTGAAAATTCAATAACAACATGCAAAAACCAAAGCCAGAATCGAACAGAAGGGAGAAACCGAGGCTTACATTGCAGAGCTTGCGAATTTCTAGGGTTAGTGAGGAAGAGAAAAAAGAGGAAAGCACGCTTTTGTGAGTTTGCAGGCGTTGTATCGTGTAGTACGGACACGAGCGAAAGAGAGTGTGTGTATACTGTGTCGGCAAGAGAAACGGCTTTTGAAAGCAGAAAAGGCGCGGGCGCATCGATTTGCATATGCTCTCGCGGGAGAAACCGAGAGGGGTCCACCGCCACTGGAAAAGCATGGATGTGATGACTCGTCTGTCACACGTGTGGCGGGCCAGGGAGCAGTCTGTTGCAGTCTTGAAATCCGCACCTTTGGATCTTAACTTGGGCCTCCATTTGACGACACGAAGGGAGAGAACCACGACTGTAAGGGCACGTTGGCAAAAGTCTAGTCACTGTGAAGGAATCCTCGTCACTTTCCATGATTTTGCAGATTTCTCATATTTGATTGGGAGAGGATTTTAAGAGAAAAGACATGTAAAATCCTCTAATGCAATTATTTCCCATGTCAGACCCCCCCCCCATTAGGATGCAAGGAATCCAATGAAAAGGAGAAAGGCGGAGCTACAGTGCACACACAGTGCCTTAGAAGGGTAATATGGTTTTACCGGTTTTTGCCTTTTAAACATACGTTTTGGGCCACAAAATCAAGATCCAAATCGTTAAGATGGTTTAAACAATAAAAAACGGCTATATCTCCAAATTTCAACCGCTGATTCCTTTTAGATCTTGAGATATTTGCATAAACGTCTGAATCGTTCGATGGAAATTTCTACTATGTTGTGGGCCAAAAAGGGGATTAAATCCAGTCCATTTTTTTTATTTTCTGGTTCCTGTGGGCCCCACAATCATGATCTGAACCATTAGTTATTTCTAGAAGGTCAAACACAGCTAGTTGACCAAATTTCAACCGTTGATCCTTTCCATATCTTGAGATATTTGCAAAAGAGTCCATGTACTAAAATATTAATTTCTTATTCCTGTGGGCCCCCTTTGCACGATCTGAACCGTACATATCCTCTAGATGACCAGAAACAACTTTGAGGTGAAAGTTGAGGTCTTAAATTTTCATGGATTTTGAGAAATTTTTATAAAAATATTTATAACCATTGGATCTTACATTCTACACATTGTAGGAATCCTCCCTCCATCCAAACATACAACTCTCAATGGGAATCCTACTTGAGGATTGTGGCATTCTTTGGAGATGGAGAGAATCCTCTAAATAGAGGATTCTTCTACGTTTACCAAACGTGCCCTAAAAGAAAATCGAATATCTTCTGATCGACCGAATCAAATTAAATTGGCGGTTAATAACCGTGTTTTACGCTTGAATTACAGTTTTCAACCTTGGCTCACTAATATTAATAGAATCGAACCGCAAAATATGGTTCCATTAACCAGCACACGATTAACCATATCATTATATTAATAACTAAATGAAATATGAATATAATGGTTTAACTTAAGTGAAGCCTTGACAAAATGAAACCCTAATTTATCACTAACAGCAACACTTTTTTTTATGTGACAATTAACCGTAACTACACCGTATAATACGGTTAACCGCTGTTCGATTTTTAACAGTTGTTTCAGATACGGTTATGGTTTTTAAAAACTGAAAACAACGATTTATGATTTTCCAAAAATGAACAATTAACCGAGCTGTAACACCCTTAGAGAGCTACATGATCATTGCAGCTCGCAGCATGCTCGCATAAAAAGCACATGGTGGAATCCACCTTTTAAAAATCCAAAATCAATCACGGGGAAGGGGTCGCTAGCGATTGAACACCTAATTACCACCCTAATAATTTAAATTCCAGTAACATTGCATCTTATGGGCTGCTCCTCATTTTTCGAATTTCTTATGAAAATTTGAGATGTTGGAAATTTATAGATATAATATGATGGATTGTTCCTTTGCATCTTAAAATATTATATTTTTTTGTTAGAACTTCAAATTCCTAACATGTAGATTGATCTTTGTAATTCTTTGAATTTCAACTTCTCTAATACTTGCAAATCCTCTGCCCGAGAGGAAAACTCAGGATGACGCAGTAAGAGTCATATATAAGATGTCCCATGACGAGTTATAAGTATGGATCTCCTGCTAATAAAGGAAAAATAAGAAAATTGAAAATTTGGAACAACTTTTGAAGAATTTTCAATTTATCCGTCAAATTAATTGTAGAGAAAACTATAAAAAAAAGACCTTAGATGACCACTAACCGAAAAACAGGGCACTAGTCAATATTGCACGGAAGTGGTTCACTGTAAAGACTTCCGTTTTTATTATTATTATTATTATTTAATATTTAAACGTGTGACAACGACGCCGATTAATATCCCATTTAAACGTGTGACGATGAAGTCGCTCAATCACCTGAAACCCTATTTTCCTCTTCTTTCTCCCATCGTTTTCCCCCTTTCTCTTGAATTATTAGTATGCAATTTTTGAATGCTTGTGTGATGAGAATGATAAAGAGGCACTTGGTTCTGTTACCTTCTAATTATATTGCGATCTTATAGGTCTTTTCTGTAGTGCATGATGGAATGCACCGCAAACGATATCACATCAAGAACCTCACATACGGTCGGAAGTAGAAGTAGAACACAACACCTCAGACGGTAATGCTAATGCTCACGTGGGTGAGACTGATCTAAATATAGAAAATCCTGTCAGAAGGCCATCAAGTGAATCTCAACAACCTGCAAAGGTGTCGATCCATATGTGGGTATGGAGTTTGACTCCAATGAGGCTGCAAAATCTTTCTATAACGGATATGCCGGGCGCGCGGGTTTTAACATTTTCACTAGTCTAAGAAAGGGGAAAATGAAATCGCCATAGAAAGGGGGAAAACAATGAGAGGAAGAAGAGGAAAATGAGGTTTTATGCTATTAAGCGATGACTTCGTCACACGTTTAAATGGGATATTAAGCGACGACGTTATCGTATGTTTAAATTTTTAATAAAAAAATAAAAGTGGTAACAGGGAACCATTTTCGTGCAATATTGACCAGTGACCTGTTTTTCGGTTAGTGGTCATTTAGGATCCCTTTAATAAATTTCTCTTAATAGTTTCACTGATTATTATGCCAAAGGATTAATCCTTGGACCTACAAATTAATAGTTTAACTTTGGCCAATAGACCCCACCTAGGAGAAAAAATTCATTCCCGCCGTGTTTTGTCGAACAAGCATTCGTTGAATTTATGTACATTTCCGTTTTATTATTGCGCACATGCTGCAAGAAGAACCAGTCATAGGAGAAAACCGAGCGTCGAGAACTCCCACTCTGATAAGAACTGGCACATCGCAATTCAATGGTTTGGATTTAACATCAGCGACACTTACTTACATGGTCTCGATCATTCTTTTTCCACGCGTGGCCCACCAACATTTCTGCCGCAAGTCAATCTTTCAAGATCTCACGGGGCAAACAATCCAATGGCTGGCTATGCTTGTGATCTTATGATCATGGCCCATATTTGGATAATCTACCACGTGTGCGGTGCAGGATTACCGCAACTTTTCGAACAAGGGTCCCACACTCGCACGTGGCATACGGCCCGGTGATGTATACATGTCGGAATCGGATACCCGCTACACGTGCCGCCATGCGAGGAATATTCCTTTCGTAAAAAGACACTATAGCCCGCGGACTACGGAAACGTTTCGTAGTCCCCTGCGTGAGCGGTTGAGATCACCGGGCGCACTCCTAAAAAGCCAACGAGCCGTGATGCTTCCGTATCCCGCGGGACACTCAACTTCGCGGTGCCTTCTTTTTATTCCACGGGTGTTTTTCAGGGCTTCGTCATTTCTGCTTCCTCTTCGCTCGGCTTCGTCCGATCCAAATCCAATCTCAGAAGAAAATCCAAACAGAATCAGGAAAGCTTGGGATTTCTTCCGCGGGAGAAAATGGCGAAGGCTGAGGTTCTGAGCTGCGAAGAAGATTTTCATACCTTTTCCATCTTTGATGATCGAAAGGGTATATTTTTTTCCTCTTCTATCTTTCTTTCCCCCCCTTTGTTTTGCATTGTTTGAAGAATGATGGTCTGTTCTTTTGCCCACCTCTACATGTTTTGATCCAAAACTACGAGACCCACAATTTATTTTTGGGTGGGAAACTGCTCTGGTGTTTGGTTTTTGTTATTGTGATTTGCTGAATCCAGTTTCATTTCGTTTGATGGAATTCGGTTTTTGGTATTTTTTTTTTTTTCTGATGTTTGTGCAGCTTTTATTGAATTCTGGTCGAGATTTAGGTGGAGATAAGTTGACCCCAAAATTTGTTATGGAATGTATAATTGGATTCATTTTTCCTTTTGAGGTGCGTTTGGATGTGTCTGCATTTGGAAGCTTTTCTTGTTTCACATGAAACTTGGGGTGAAAAAAAGGAAGGCCTTTTTTATTTTTTCATTTTAGGAAGTAGTTGTGCTGATAGTATAATCCCCCTTGACCCAATTCATTTGATTGGAATGGCTACAATACTGTTGGGGTTGCTAAATCGTGTCCACAAATTGGTGGGCATGAAGAAATAGGAGTTGGTTGAAATGTTGGTTCATAAAACTGCGATCTTTTGGCGTTTCTAACTTTGAGGATTGTATTGTTTTCTAGGAAAGCATGTAGGCTCACGTGGGTCACTGATCGAGAAGAAGATTGACTTGCTTGAAAGCGAGGCTAACAAGGTAATGTTTTGTTCATATTGAAAAGACAAGAAATATAATATTTCTGTGGTTTTTAGCAACTACTTGGATGAAACATTCAATCCACTTCCAATTTGATGTGGGTGCTTGACACACATGGTAACGTATCATAACTGGCCATGGTTAACACTAATTAATTTCACAAATTGAAATTGGCTGACATGAATATTTATCTATGTATTGCTATGAAGGGGCAACTTTAAATACATGTTCCTGTCATGTTCAATAACTAGTTGTATTAACAAATTTATACTTTATTAAACCCATTAATGAATGTTGCTTTCCCCTTACCATTCTTTCATCATTAATGACTGAATCTCTCATGTTCTAAGTTTCCTTCATGCGTATATTTTGTCATGTAGTTCTGGATCGGGCTGTAGGTAAAGCTTCTGTATGTTCATAAGTGGCAATTTTACTAGTTTCAAAGTTTGAACCATTATTGTCAATAGCTTTTGAATTCTTGCAAACTTTGGAAGCATTACTTTCCCATTCCTTTTACCATTGGATTTTGACACTATTTACAAATGAGATATAAGTCGCTGTGCCAATTATGTTGTTGCTTATCTCTTTACTTGTGGCAGGTAAGTAATCGCCGTTCTCGCAGATGGTTAAATGATCGTTTATTGATTGAACTTGTCCCTCGACTGAATGCTGATGAAATTAGGGGCCTCTTTGCTCCCCCTCCATGGGGTAATGATTTGTATTGAGAAAATATCCTTACAGTCTATCATTAGTTCCTTCTCTTTGTGATCTTTTATGGTTGATGCAGTTGTGGATATTTGAAGTGCAGTGCTGTTACAGATGTGAACCGATTATGGCTAGGATAAGCACAACATATGATTAACGTGTCGGACTATTAACTAATAGTTTGAAGTCATATTCTTGTTGTACTTGTACAAATGGCCTAGAAGATATATTAACATTCTTATCCTCCGAACAAATAGCATAAATAAAATGAATCAGTTAGATCTCTTTCAGCCTTTTGAGGTTGCTTGGTGCATTCTTGCCTTTTAACTCTATGAAGCTTTCTTTTGTTTGCATTGTCCAAAGGTCTAGTTCATGGAGTTTGTCTTCCGGTGGTTGTCAAATCCTTTGGAGAACAACAATGCAATTATCACCAAATTCTTGACTATTGTTGCTGTGGTTGTTAATGTGGGAGGGTAATCTGTTCTAGCTATGGTGAGTAAGGAGGTCGGTAAAATAATTAGAGATAAGAGGGTGGCTGGAAGTGGTGGACAATTGTGGTAGTATCATGGCATGTTGGGCCATTGGTTCTCTTCTTCCGTAGGGTTGATAGCGCGAATCTTGTGGATGCCCTTGGGTGATTTTGAGGTTGTAGGTGTGGGTGTCGTCTTTGGAGGTCTCTTTGATTTTGGGCCTTACTTGGGTTGGAAACTCCATCTCAAGGATTCCAAAATTACAATTGGTGGGCGACTTGGTCACCTTTGAATCAATTTGACAGCAAATTTGCAAGGGTTTCGGCCAAGTTGGACTGAGTCACACCCTAGAGCTTAAAGGCCTTAAAAAAAATCACGATAAAAAATCTATTTTTTTTCCACACAAGTCTTCGAAAGCTTTTCCCAATAGGAAAATATGGAAAAATAATGTGTTCAGAGTTCAGACCTTCTTCCAGAGGTCTTAGATGAGTAGGCACACGCTTGTTTTCTTTTTTTGGTTTGAAGAGAGGAGGAGCCCCAGGGTGGGGTTTTCTTGTTTGGGGTGGGGACTGGGGATGTAACACCTCACCTGAGCTTCTCAGGATCAGCAATTTTGTGGGGGTGATTTTCTACTTTCTTTGTTGTGGGCTGTCTTTTCATGCCAGTGTGTGACTTACAAACTGGGTATATAAATTAAGAGCTGTCAGTTTGTCAATCTCTTTCATGTTTTGGGATACCTTCCCTTGTTGTGTATGTATTTAAATTTTTGGGGAATAAAGTAATATTACTGCCTGTTGTCATCATGATTGATGCCACATCCCATCCTAAGCAACTTTTCTCAATAAAAATACAAAATAGGAGGAGAGATGGAATCAAAAGACTTTCTAGTTCAGATGGTTGCATCATTATCCTGTTCATTTTTGAAATAATAAATGCAGAGAAGTCGATATTACATCAGTGGAATATATTCCCAGATGAGGAGTGCATATCTTTAGTAAAAGTTCTTTTTTTTTTTTTTTTAATTGTTAATCTCTAGTGGAAAAACGGATAAAGTCCTGGCAGCCTGGGAAAATTCAAAGGTCAAAAGAGATATCAAATAAACCAAGATTGAACAAGCTAAACCCTTCAAACAGGATTAAATGTTTACTTGTTTTCTTTATAGAACCCAGCATTATATATACCTTCCATTTCCAGCAAAATTTGATCTCTCTCTGGTGAAACCTGGGACCCATCTGAAATGTCAACTGCAGACTATTTTCTAATCTCTGCCTTCCCATACTATGCAGCTAGAATGACATTATAAAGCTACCAAAATCTCTGCCCTCCCATACTATGCAGACTATTCATTTGTTTGTTCATGATATGGTTGATATCATTTTTATTTGTTTTTTCCATTTCTGCAATTTTACGTGGCAGTTGCTCTATTATTCGTTATATTCAAACAATTATGTCTTTTCTCATTTCAACAGGCGATGATACACCATTGTCACCTTTTTCCATGACAAATATTGGAGAGTGGGACGCTTTTAGGAACATTGACATGGATAAAGAGGTTTGCTTTTTCTTTGTGCATGCTTAAAGAGCAGCCTCTTTTTTGTATATACACAAATGACCGCCCATGACTTACTGACTAGATCAAGTGTTCTAACCTTTATTTATATATACAGTATCTATTTTAGATGCATATTTTTGTAGGCACATTTGTCTGAAATAATCATATTGAATATGCATTATGGGCCCACATTTTGTTAACTTATGCAATCAAGCTACTACCTTTAATTGGCAGGCTCCACATGATCAATCTAATGGGAGTTAGTCACATGTTTTTCATGTGTCTAATAGTTCAATGTTGCCGGCTGAAAATATGCACCATGGGGCATTCCCTTTTTTAATCTAACCTGTTAAATTTCATGATTCAATCTAATTATGGAGACATAGGCCAGGAAGTGGAGGTGAAGGTATGTGAGTCATGCATATGGCTTGTTAAGTTCATTATTAGCAGGAACTCATAGATAGTGTAGTGACTAGGTATATTGGTGCAATGATTTCTTGTAGTGCCTTGTTGGCCTATGTTGCCTGGATACTTCGAAATGAGTTACATGCTTGTGTAGGACTCTACATTGTGTGATTCAGTCCAAGTGCATCATGAGCCTCGATGTCTACAAAAGAAGGCCCAATAATAAGCCCACTGTCGGCCACCCATTGGGCTCAACCATACTGGGCCTAGCCCATGTATGTCATACATTGGACCTAACCCACAGCCCAATGGTCCAGTGATACCTACTTTCTTAGTATGTACTAAATTTCCCCTAGATCTTAATTCTTATTTTAGAATTTTTAAAATTAGATATCTTAAATCTAACAAGATAATTTATTGACATATAATAATTGATGATTGATAGACACGTAATCAATTTAAGATAGTTATTGACATAAGTGGAAAAAATTCCATGAGGTATAAAGAGATTGGCATGTGATCAATTTCATAGAAAGGAAAGAGAATCCCATCGAGATCCTAATAGCTAGTATTTCATCCCATTGATGCGGAGTGGGTATCAGATGCGGGGCAGGCAGAGATGGAGAGAGAAGATTGATGGAGGGTGGAAGGGATAGGTCAGGCTTTTGCCTTGAAACTTGGCCTCACAACAAACTCTCCATCGTGGGCGACGAAGAAGAGACAACTTGGGCATCCCCAAAATCACCTGAAGGAAAGGAAATTTTATTAATCATCAAGTTACTTGCCTAGGAGGAGGCTTTACAATGCTTAAATATGTGAAAACATAACCCCTAAAGCTAATCTGGACCCTCCAACTACACCGATGGCAAGGATTAAAACATCCACCTAAATACAACTTAAAACATAAATGGATAAATAGAACTCTAAATAAACTACAATGGGTGGGCTAGGCCCAAAGAAGTGGTCTAGAGGGACGGGCTGGGCCCATTGGCGGGTCGACCCATGAGGACCACGGGTCTGTCCCACATCACCCATCCTCTATAAATACCTTGTAATCTCTCAATGGAAGTTTTCTATTTTCTTCTCACAATTGTGAAGCAAGTGTTCTCCGTTGTGTGAAGACTCCTTGGGTTACCACTGGTAATGGTTCCGAAGGCTGGGCTGAATGTGCGGAGACTCTATCCATCATTGGGTCTTATCTTTTTAATTTATTAGACCAGTAAGTTCTCTGGGATTTCCCCATCTTCAGTTCCAAATCTCCTTCAGTAGATAGTTTTCTTTTCATTCAAGCTTATGAAAAAAATGGAAAAATAAAAAAGTACCAGCATTGAGGTTTTTATTTATTTATTTACGACTTTCATTTTTATCTCTATACATCTTGTTTCTGCTGTTTTGCATTCTAGTTTCATTGTTGCCATTTTCTGCTTGTTACTGCTGCATTTACATCTCCTTAGTGTGTCCCCTCCACCAATTTGGTCAACCAGAGTCTAACCACACCTAGTTGAAAACAAAATTTCACCTCTATTAGTTGTTATTCTAGCCCAAGTCAGCCACCAAACTGAGTCAATCACTCCCAAAACCTTCACCAAAGAACAATCATAAGCTGTTAGTCAGTCCCCATCCATTCAACCTCAAATCCAAATTGTTACGTAGCATTTATTCAACAAAATGCATACCTTAACCAACATCCATATAATCCATAAAACAAACCCATGCTGAACCCAAACCCATCCCATAACCTCTCCGACTGCAAACAACCTTTACTGTCTTCTCCCCAGTTGATGCAGCACCAGTCTGTTTGCTACTCAAAGTAGTATTCAATTCTTTAACAGCCCTTTTCTAGTCTTCTCTTTATTTGTTACATAAATGTCCTATAGTCGTATGTTGTGTTCACTTCTTATTGACTGTACATCATATAATAGTCATTTGTGGCTGATTCCTGCTTCGTTTCGACTCCTTATTCATTGTCCACCATTAGTTTTCTGGCTTTGGTTTTGTCGTTGTGTATGCCCATGGAGATAACTATTATCGAATGAGACTTACTGAAGAATAAAGGTATAATATGTTTCCACATTTATGTCAACTTATTCTAATCTAGTAAACAGCTGTGGCAAATAGAGGACGTGTTAAAGAAATACACTGCTGAGAAGGAAAAGAAAGAAGTTCGCAAACATCAGTTAGTTCTAAGGAAGACCATAGAGAGTTTTGCTCACCGATTATTCATTATTGAAGATTGGTTAAACAATAAGGCTTTTGCACAGGTGTATGGTGCAAAGGCTGAGTTTATAATGCTATTGTTGATAAAAAAAAACTTAATTAAGTCTCGCAAGAAGTCATCTGCAAGTTGCAACTTCAATTTGAGACGCATGCTAGTCCTTATCACAAATGGGAGAATAACATATAAGTCTTGATAAATAAAAAATGCTTGGTGAGAATTAAATTTGGAAGGTCTGAATACAACATTTAGCGTGATGTGCTTCCAACTAATTTTACTCACATATTGTTGGGGGAAAACAATGGCTTGATGATCGAGATGCATACATGATAAACAGACCAACAGTTACTCCTGCACTTTCAAAGACGCGATGTAGGAAGCCTATGAATGTATTCCAAGCATTGTTGAAAAATAAAGAGTAAAAGAAAGAAGACGAGGCAGAAAAGTTGTGATTGAATTAGAAAAGGCAGAGCCCGTAAAAGGAAGCGTCTGAAGCTGAAACCCTTTCAATTTAGATAAAATATCAAAGAAAGGATGAAGCCATTAAAAAGGCAGCCAAGAAAGTAATCAAACCATTGCATCCAGCAGCAAAAGACCCAGACACCATGATCAATGGATCATTTTAGAAGCACCCATACAGATATCAAATGATAGTCATTAGTGATCATGCTCTCTATGAGATGTTAGTCATTAGTAATTATGCGCTCTATGAGATACCTAACAATTGAAGTTGTACCAAATTGACTCTGTGTTTGGAGATCAGTGGTGGACACCTACGGATGATACTTTGAAGGACATATTGCACTCTTTTTGGATTTATTGGGCAGATTTGAATCCTTTTTTGATCCAAAGTTTTGATGGCTGTAAACTTCTACATTGTCAAAATGCAGAGTCTTGTTCTAAATGGAGAGCACCTTGTGCATCGCCAAAGCAGCAACGGAAGCAACGGAAGCAAACCAGTTGACTAATTGGGAGATAGTACGGCTAATCTTTGACCTAGGTGAACTCCATCTTAACTCGCCAGAGTGGAGTTCTCTCAAGCCAAGGAGAGCTAATGCAATCCAAGTGCATCATAAGCCTCAAAGCCAACAAAAGAAGCTCCAAGAATAAGCCCACTCTCGGCCAACCCATCAAGCCCAACTCATAGTGGGCCAGGCCATTAGGGCAAGTCCATAGACGACTGTTCTATTGGGTCTAAACCATGAAACAATCAGCCCACTTGCCCAATAATGCCTACTTTCTTATTATGTATATTCCCAATAAAAGTTCACTAGAACTAGAATCTTATTTTAGAAAATCCTAAGTAAGCGATTGACATGTAATCCTTTTTTAAAAAAAATAATATTGACATGTAATCTATTAAAATGATTGATTGACATTAAATTAATTAAAGATAATTAATTGAGGAAAGTACATCCCATCAAGAATAAAGAGATTGGTTTGTTATCAATTTCATGATAGGGTCCAAAGTGATAAATTTTTATTAGATCTCTATTAGTCAGGATTTCATCCCTTTCTCCATGAATACCTTGTAATATCGCATTTGTAATTTAATGAAAGTTCTCTTTTCATCTCACTATTGTGAAGCAAGTGTTTTCCCTTGTGTGAACTCTCCTTGGGTTGCCAATGATGATGACTCTAAAGGCCGGGCATTCATGGGGCAGGTGCAAAGACTCCACCCATCACTAGGTTTAGAGTAAGATTGTTCGTCGATTGATTGTTTGAGAGTAAGATTAATATGATCACTTATTGGTGTCAATTTTGTAGATAGTTCTTATTTAAATCAGATACATATTTAAATACTGTGTCAAATTAATCGATCCTAGGCTTTGAGATTTACCAAGTTGGATGCCTTGCACTGGTATCGAATCTTGGCACCTACCCGTACTCATGCAACTAGTTATCTCCCAGGGAGTTTGGCAGCACATGGCCTGGGTGTGCGTATATGGAACCAAATAAGTTGAGGGTGGGTGAAGTTTCTCCCCATCCTGTCATTATAGTCGTCTGGCTGTACAAACAAACATTGGTTTGTATAAGTCAAAATTTTAATGCATCAAATCAGGGTTTGAATGATTGGATGGGTGTGAAACTTCACCAACCCTACATTTTGCTGTGATACCTTTACATTCACACTCTAGCATACTGGCATGCTCCCCAGTGAGCCTTAGAAATTTCATCTACCATCAAAGCAGATAACTAGCCTCTTTCGGGTTTCCTTTTGCTGAGAGGTACCTCTCATGCAAGCTGTGAGAGGTGAAAACCTAAGCCATTGTGGGACCCACTTGGATGCATGTTAGTCGTGGGGGATAGTGTGATGTAAAGTTCTCATTGTGGATATGATTTGGCAAAAATTCTTCTCTATCATATCATTGCACTCATTAATGTTGGGGCTTTAAAGTTTAACAGTTTCTCAAGGTACAATTTTTATTTTTTCAATCTGACTGTTTAGATTAGTGCTAAATTTGGGTGAGCACCAATTCATGGGGGGTTAGGGGTTTGGAATGTACTATTGTCTAAAAGATCCCTTTTAACTCATAATTTATTTATTTATATTTGTAGATTTTAGTTTTATGAAATTTAGTTAGATACCTGCATGCAAATGTGTGTGCCTGGTGTCAACTGCCAAGTGTGTCAAGTGCACACGATCTAAGCTGGATATCAACACCAGCAGTGTGACCTTCTCCAACATTATGGTAGAAAAGAGCCCACCTAAGCAACGTGAGAGAAACTCACTTTCCTAACAAAAACATACTCCTTCCCTAGAAGCTAATCACACATGTGGACCATCTATACATGTCTCAGGATACTATAGGACCTCTAGATGGTAATAATTAATTGAATGTACATATTTTGATGCAGTGTCTTTAACATTCCTTTTAATTTCTTGGATTTGTTACCCTTTTAGTGGAATTATAAGTTATAACTTGGCCCTGTTAGTGAGAATTGGAAAATCAGAATTGCACATAATATATTCCTTGTCCAAACAAAAGCCCATCAGGTGGGTAACATGTATAAGAAAACAACTATTGGTTAAGAAAAAGACAGTGGACAGTTGGAAATAAGAAGACCAATGGTTTACGTTGGCATTTTGATTTCTTGGATTTGTCACTCTCAGTGGAGCCACAACTGTCTTCATACAAAAACGCCAGAGTGAAAATTGGCTAATCAAAATTGCACATATTCCTTGATCCAAACAAAAGCCCACCAGGTGTGTAACATGTTTGTGAAAACAATTGTTGGTTAAGAAAAAGATGGACTGTTGAAAATTAGAAGGCCAATAATTTACATTGACATTTTGACTTGAGCATGGTTATGCCTAGCTTTATAAAAACAGTGGTTGTATTTTCTACAACAGATTTGCCATTGGCCATAATTGCACTGTGCTTACTTTATGTTAGGTGAACATGATAGAAGCCCTTAGAAGTCCTTCAACCAAAAGAAAAGGATACATTGATACTGATAAGATGGCTGCACTGGATGCATGGCGCAGGGTGGATTGCCGAACGA
Organism: Persea americana; assembly: GCA_029852735.1. Classification (NCBI taxonomy): domain Eukaryota; kingdom Viridiplantae; phylum Streptophyta; class Magnoliopsida; order Laurales; family Lauraceae; genus Persea; species Persea americana. The sequence continues at coordinate 40,061,057 of CM056817.1, forward strand.
GACAGGCACTGCGGCGCAACTTCCTCTCAGATATTATTGAGGGCTATGAGGTGTGCATCTTGTTGTTGCATAAATGTGATGTGCAATATTCTCGTCATTTAGATCTCCTGATATATATTTTGTCATGGTTTTTGTCCTTTTGTGTTGGATGTGCTGCAAACTACAATAAGTAAGAATATTCTGGCAGAAAAAAAAAAAAACTATTTGTTTTGCTTTTTCATTTAGTGGTGTAGAGATTGTAAATTATTCCAGTTTCATGAGGCTGAAATATTCCACTTTGGTTTACAATTTCTACTGCTCTAAATGCATGGTGAAGCAGATAACCAATGAACTATCCAACCTGTCCAAATATTAGAATCCAGTTATTTGTTCAATAGGCGGTATGTTTGCTTAGTTTCCTATTGATAGAAACTAGACCCTTGGGTTCCTTTTTAACTTTTTGCGAGTTGCCTCCTGTTTACTCTTAATCATGATTTTAGTGTTTTACAACTTGACTTAGGAATGTATCCGGGCCTTCATCAAAGAAAGTGGAGATGGAGATGTTCTAATGATGCATGTGCAAGACCCATTTCATAGATTGCTGTTGCATGGCGTTTGCGAGGTAAATTATTTTTTTTGTAAACCCCATTTTCTCTAAAATGCACAATATATTTGGTAGAATGGAAGGTTATCTAGTGCCAATGTGCATTAGGATGGTGGGAAAATTGGTGGTCTCTTTAGGCGGATATTACTGTTCTCTACTATTTTTTGATTGATTCAGGGCAAAAGGATTAAACAACAGTATCCCACTAAATGTGTTCTTAATTTTTGCCTCAAATTGATACAAAGGGGATGGTGCATGGCCATCAGTTGCATGCCAAAATATTCAGACTGCTGTTGTTGGGTCTTGCACAACTTACAAGCAAAGTTGATCCTCTTTTCAATCTCATTGGAGAGTATCTTGTTGTGTAAAATCTAGTGCACCGGATTGTGATTTAAGCAGTTATGCCTGGTAGGGAGATTAAATAGCACGTGGCTTGCATTTTAGCCTGATTCAATCTAATTGTTTTTTTTTTACTTCTCCAGAATAGAGTTTTGCATTTAAGTATTGTGGTGCATGAGTTATATCTTACAATCCATGAATCCCGTTAAAGAGTGGGATGTTGCTTGGGCATCCTAATGGATATAGGTTAAGGTTTCTGTTCAACCCGATGGAAAATTTGTATGACCATCCCTAAAGGGTCACTCCTGCTTCAAGTTCTCCTTGTTGCTAGGTAGAGTGGTAGAACGAAGGTTGATTTCTGACTGATCCTTTGCTCGTTTTCTGTATAGTTCTATGACCTCGTATCTGTAACTGTCACGAAGCCGAAGGAAGTGAAGGTGACAAGGATAAATAAGAAGAAATCAGGTTCTCGAGTGATCCCAAACATGACGATGACCCATTTTCTGAAGATGGCGAAAGATGGAGTCATGAGCAGTTCCCTTGGCAAGTGATTCATGCAACTGCTCCATGTTGTAACATTATCAACCATGATTGTAAAGTTTGGTAGGATGATGATAAAAGATCTCTAAAAAACTGTTAGATGTGCAGCATGTTTCTCTCTGTTTTATATATTGTCACATTACATTTAATAAATCTAAATCAAGGTGTAGGAACCCTGACCTAATTTAATAAAATGATTATGATGGTGGCATTTTTTGTATTGACTGATCAAAATTTGATTGATTATAGAGTTGGCAGAAGTTTATGGTCAGATGAAAGTCATATATGGAGGTGACATGTATCATAGGATTGCTTACAAATTCAATTTTATCCTAAAAATAACCACGGGGGTAGCTCAGTTGGCTTAGGACCATGGTTTGCACACGGAGGTTGTGGGTTCGAAACTGTACTACCACACTGGGGTTACAGGGGAGTTTACCCGGCATTTCTCTGAGTCCGGAGGGATTAGTCTAGCCAAAAGAGTTGGGAACCAAAAAAATCCTAAAAAAGAAGTTCCACAATGAAATAATATTTAAGAAATTAAATAAAAGGTTAGTTTTACCTTTTATTTTAATGGGTTTAGTTATTGGTAGATGCTATGACACATGCAAGAATCAAGTGTTTTATTTTTTTGTCATCTAACACCACAGCGATAATATGGAAAGTTCCCAAACTTTAATATGGAAAGTTCCCAAACTTTACCCCGATTGGAGTTGGTCTCATTATACAATTTAATGAACAAAATCTCTGCATCATGTTTGCTAATTACATTTTAAACAATATTCTCGATCTTATTACGGGACAATTCTTATTGGAGTAAGCTTTGGGGACATCAAACACAAAGGTAGGGTGTGCAGTTTGAACAACTCAGATTTTCAATAGGTGGGCTCCATTTTAAAGTTTCACTGTTTCTATTATGAGAATCTAAACTCCCCTTAAGAATTCAAACTGCTTAAAGTTACTTCCTGCCTTATATATTATTAGGAAAATTCTACTCTTATCAGAGTTATGTTTAGTCAGACTAATCACATCTGAAATGAGTGATTAATTACGAAATGAAATAGGCAAATCACATGTTGTAGAAATGATTAGGAAAATTCTACTCTTCAGGAAATTATTTTTTCTTAAATTTTTTTAAATTAGGCCGGGGATACCCCCGAACGGGTGATTACAATGAGTAGGTTTCTATGGGCCGGGCCAAAGTTTGTCCATGCCCTGCATAGTTTGTTGGTCAGGCCAGGCCTTAAAGCATGCATGTGCCCAGACCACGCCCTTTAACAATCCGACCAAAGTTAGGCCTGGGGTATTGCCCATGGGCACAAAAACAGAACCCAAATCCATCCGGGCCAGGCCTATTCAGGCCATGAGAGTATTTTCATATAAGGGAAATGTTCTTCTACGGTCAGATTGCATATATTTGGGGGCCCACTTAGATGCAAGTTTAACATTGGAAGGAGGGCAGACTGAAATGTCTCTTCCTGGACAAGAGGCATCCAAACTCAGCCCCACCAGATTAGATTCTTCCAGCCCTTGCTTTAGTTTTAAAGCCCAATGTCAACTTAACTATAGATTTTCTTGAGATTTAATTCAACAATGAATATGGTTCACTGAGTGTAAAATTGGGCATGATGCTAGATCTAGGGTTGCATTGATGAAAGGTGGGCCCAAGTGGGCTCAACAGTGTAACTTTAAAAAAAAAAAAAAAAAAAAAAAAAAAACCCCTTCAGCTGCCCGTGAGTATAGCGTGGATTGAGATGACTAGGCATCGAATGCTTCGGTGTTTCGCAATGTGGATATCAATGGACCTCCGGTTAACTGAAGTTTCTCAGATAAGAAATCTGGGCATGGACCCCCTTTTGGACCCACTTGATAACCAGGGTCCAAGTTAGAGTCCAGTTGGGTGCATACAGGAGTATACCGTTATGCAAGTTCTATGTACAAAATACAGTAAGTACACTACATAAAGTATACAGTTACAAATATAGTGTATGTCTCATCACATCAGCCTAGCTAGAGTCGGATCCAGTCTATGTTTTCAACTATTATTGTTTCTTATCTTAGCAGACCCAGATTCGGGTCTGGGTGTAGTCCGGTTTACCAGTACTGGGTCCCAGTCCCAGTGCGGCGCCGGCTATCGATAAAATAAATCGAGTCCGGGTCAAACCGTGGACCTTTACCGAACCCATTCTTTCACCTCCTTGCTATTTTAAGCCTTCCAGGAGATATAACCATTACAGGCTGTAATATTCGGATTGCTTGGTAACTCTACTAATACCAGTTTGGTATTAGTGGGTAAAGATGATTTTGAAGAAAGAATAAAATATAAGTGGGTTATAATGGTATTTTAGTTTTAGTTGTTTGTTATGGAATCTTTTTGACTTTTTGTATGGAAAAGTGAATTTTTTTCGGATTTTAGTGGACGAAGGTATTGATTTTTGACTTTTTGTTGGAAAAGATGCGGGAAGTTTTGAATAAAGTGTATTTGATATGATATCTTATTTGAAAAAGAAAGGCTTTACTTGACTTTTATTGTATTAGTAAAGTGCCAAACTAGCCCTAAGACCATACCCAAAAATAGAAAAGCAGAACTAATAAATTAGTGGGCCCAGTTTTCATTAGGCAGGTCCAAAAATAAGTAGTGACAATTGCATAGAGCATCTCTGGCGTGAGATTTCTTTGACCCTATTTTCCATTCTTAGAAAGGTGTGACCGACCCTCTGGTGGGGCCCACCATATATTTGAAAATCATAAAGTAAATGAGATAGATATGTATAGATCACTTGGACTTGGGCTTAGCCAAATATGATTAGATACTGACCAGATCAGTGTAAAACTTGGGTGGGTGTGTGCCAATTCACATGCTTATTTGAGAATTGGTCTTTCTCTTAATAGTATGAGATTTATTACAGTGCTTTTACACATAACCAATCTTTCTGGGATCTTGTCGCATTCAAAAAGAGTGACAAACAGGGCCTTTGAAATATATGCCCAAGGGGGTGATGGATATTTCCAAATTAATACAGGGTGCTATTTGTTAAAAAATTAAAGAAGATGGCCACTTGCAATCCCTCCAAACGGCAACTCATGTTTTACTCACAGAGAGACAATAAATAGATGCTTATCTCACCCACACTCCCTGTAGATTTTGTGCTTATCGCGGCAGATTTGACTTCTCTTCTTCTCACCTATCAATAGAAACCTCTCTTTTAGTTTTTGACCGTTCATTTGTTGGGGCCTAAACGAAACGGTTATTAATATTCAATGAATTTGATTTTTTCTAAGTTAATTAGCTAGACGTCAAAATTCTATTAATATAGAAACTCTGTCATCTCTCTCTTTTTTTTCCCAAAAGTAGATGCAAATGCAAGATATTCAGTGTCACTTCAGGCATGAGTGCTATAATCACTCTTCTAAAACAATGGTAATGGGTCACAGATTGGCTATTTCCAATAGGTATATTAAAAACAAAAGCTTTTATGAACCATATCTCTCACTTACTTGAGTCGGATTTATTAGTTTTGATTTTCCACTCAATTTTATTTAGTTACTGAGATTTCTTTTAAAGAAGTTATTATACAAGTTCAATAAGTTTTTATAGGCAGTTAAATGTAACTCTTTTTATTTATTCGGGTTTCAGATCGGCATACATGGTCGTACTATCATAAAAATGGAATCAACGAAGCTTACTTAAATACGTAATTAAATTACTCACATGCTCAACATGCCTTTTATCATTTTCACGGTTACCACTCGTTTGTGCAACGAATTGAAGTTAAAGTTAAAATTTCTTAATGCAAATCATTTAAAATAAAGAGGCAATTAGAAAAAGTATTAGTAGTTTAACATGGCGCTTCACACTTTATCGGGGAAATACTTGTCGTTTTTGCTAAATGCAATTGGACTTGCATTTTACGTAAACCAGAATTAGATTATAAAGTGACCGTTAACATCTTCAACGAACTCTTCATCTAGTATCCTTTTTTGCTAAAAATTATTTCCTTTTACTAAAATAGTCTTTTTTTTTTAAAGAAAACCAAACCATCCACATAAAGGTATAATGTAAGCTCCCAAGGCCTAAGAAAGAATAGAGATAAAGAAATAATAATTATAACAAATAGCAAGAACTAAGTATTAAAGAAAATGAAAATATAACCTTGTAGATAAGGATTAACAAAAGCTAGTATATTTGTCTGTGTCTCCCCTCATATGACCTAGCATTTTAATATATATCTAAAGTTTATATCTTCTTTTGTCTTTTCTTATGTTCAAGTCTATATATTCCCTTTCTCTCTTGGGTAGAAGTCCCACCAAAGAAAACATTTCTTACTGTGGCTTTCCTCCTGTGTTAGCAAAATGAGCCAAGCAGATACTGTGGTTGTCACAATCAAGGTACTTCTTTTTCACTTTTTCCATCTTCCAAACTCGATCTCTTGTCAGCACCTATCTATATATAAAATGCCCCTCCATAACAAGCTCTCCAGTTTTTATTTATTTTAGTTTTTATTTGTTTCTACGGATATCTTTCTCTTGCAGACTTTTGTTCTTAAAGTTAATGTGGACTGTAAGGGCTGTGAGAAGCGTGTAAGGAAAACGCTCGGGAAGATTGATGGTATATATATTACTTTTTCCTTCTCCTTTTCTTTAGATGTTTTTTGGTTCTTTTCAATAATCACCCTCTCTACTGTTTTTTTTTTTTTTTTTTGGGTTGGCTTTCTAGGGGTGTATACAACTACTATAGATGGAGAAAATCGGACACTGACAGTTTCAGGGAATGTAGATCCACCGATCATTATAAAAAAGCTTAAGAAAATAGGCAAACATGCGGAGCTATTACCTTCAGAGGGTGAGAAAAACCAACCCAACAATGAGGCTCAAGGCATGCAAACTGTGGATGGTCAAGATGGAAACCCTCAAACTGATGGAAAGGGTAAAAAAGGCAAGCGACAACCACAGGTACCACAAGTGGGAGGAATGCAAGAACTGAGGCTACCTCTGTTAAATCATATGCGGTTGCCTTCCCATGTACCTGTCAACTTGGGTCACGGTGAAGGTGATGTCGGGGACGATGAGATCAATGAAATGGACATCATTGATGATGATGGGCCTGATGAGGTGGTGGTTCTACCCAATATGAATGCCGTGAATGGCCCTGGCATGAATCAGGGCCAACAACAATCATCTGTGGCTGCTGCCCCTATCAAAGGTAGTGCCAATGGAAACCAAGGTGGTGGCAACGGAGGTATGAGTGCAAACATGGGTGATGGGAGAAATAACAATCCTACCAATGGCAATGGTGGAAAAAAGGGTGGTGGAAAGAAAGGAGGGACTAAAAATCAAGCTGGGGCAGGTGGGGTTGCCCAAAATGGTGGGCCCCAACAAGCCACTGGCGATGCTAGAAGTAACAATGGTGCCGCTATTGACATCGGTGTTGTGAACAACGGTGCTGCTGGGATGGTGAAAGGAGGTGGTGCTCAGAATGTTGTGGCCCATGGCTTCAATGGGATGAATATACCTGGTGGAGCTCTGAATGTGGGTAACATGAAGGGGAATATTCCTCTGCCACCGATGTTAAATACTCATTTTCCATCGATGGGGAATATTCCGGCAGCACCAGGGCCGATGCCCACTCGGCCGGAGCTGAATATCGGTATGCAATCTCAAGGGTTGAAACCGCAAGTTCTTACAGCAAATCCATACCACCAGCAATATCCAGCGACCTTGATGATGCCGCCGCCGCCGTATGGGATGTACCCTCTGAAGCCGGCGGCATACATGCCCCAAGCATGGCTTACAGGAGAGCCAAACGTGAACTACTTTAGCGAGGAAAATCCCAATGGGTGCTCAATCATGTGATCGGATGGGGACCCCTTTATCACAACCTTGTTTTCTTGGTGGGGTGTTAGTGACAAAAGACTAAGTAAAATTGAGGATTTTCACTTAAGAATCTAAATAAAAAGCTTCAAGGTGACAAATTGTGTCACTTTTATGGAAAAAAGCTTCACCACCCACAAGATTACAAAGTTGCATCAAAGCCTTGTTTCTTCCGATTCCTTGCTCCTTTTTTTTTGGATCTGTAGGGATGGTGGTTTCTTATCAATAGATATAATATGATTTGGTTGGGAGGTTTACGGTAATAACATCTAACCAATATTAGATATGATAAGATCAATTATCGATAGTTTCTTTGCTGATTATATCAAAACATAGTTTTTATTTATCAAAAAAAAAAAAGAAAAAAGAAAAAGAAGTATAGCACATTAATGGATATCTTTCTGATTTTTACATGGTCATTTGAACCCTCAAAACGATGTAAAAGTAAGAAAATGGCAGCAACAACCACAAGTACCACATGTGGGATGAATGCAAGAACTGAGTTGCCCATGTTAAATCACATGCAGTTGCCTTCACAGATACTTGTCAGCTTGGGTATCAGTGAAGGTGATGTTCGAGTCGATAAGATCAATGAAACGGACATCAGTGATGGATGATGGGCTTCTTGTTGATGGGCCTAATAAGGTGGGGGTTCCACCCAATATGAATGCCATGAATGTCCCTAGCATGAATCAGGACCAGCAACGATCACTTGTGGCTATTGCCCCTATTAATGGGGTGCCAATGGAAATGAAGGTGGTGATACTGAAGCTGAAGGGTAATGGTAGAAATAACAATCCTACCAATGGCAATGGTGGGAAGAAGGGAGGAGTTAAAAACCAAACTAGGGTAAGTGGGGCTGCCGAAAATGGCCCAACAAGCCATTTGTTATGATAGAAATAACAATGGTGTTGCTGGGATGGCCGATGGCTTCAATGGGATGAATCTACCTGATGGAGCTCTAAATGTGGTTAACATGAAGGGGATATTCCTCTGCCACAGATGCAGAATATTCATTTGCCTTTGATGGGGAATATTCCGGCAGTACCGGGGCCAATGCCCGCTGAGTCGATCGGATCTGAATATGGGTGGGCGATTTCAAGGGCGCAAGCCGCCAGTTTTTACTACCAATCCATACCACCTACAATATCCAGCAGTCTTGATGATGCAACGACTGTTGTCGTACGACATGTACCCTATAAAGTTGGTGCCATACATGCCCCAGCCGCACTATTTCAGCGAGGAGGATCCCAATGGTTTCTCAATTATGTGATCGAATGGGCATCTCCTTATCTAAACATTGCTTTCCTGGTGGTGGAGTTGATGATAAAAGATTTTGCAAAACTTAAAATTCCACATAAAACACTTCAAGGCGACAAATTGTGCACTTTTATGAAACAAAAAACTTTATCATCCACACACAAAGAAAGTTGATACAAGGTCACTTAAACTTTTTTCTATTTATGAAGATATTATTCTAAGGTATGGTAAGTTATATGTCCATTGATAAGCGAGGGATGTTGAAAATGTGATTTTTTTTTTGGGGGGGGGGGGTGGGTGGGGTTGGGTTTCAGAAGCTTGAGACAATGTAATATAACAACAAGTTTCTTTAATTCATTTGTGTTCTTTGCTTTGGATGAATATGAGATGTTGGGATGACTGTGTATTTGTGTATTGTTTGCGTCCAATTGAATAGTACTTGTGATGGTTTCTTGCATGTCTTTAGAGAGATGATTGCTAAGGCTTTGATTGTGATAATTGTATTTCCATTGACATGTGATAGATGTGAAAAATGTGATTGCGGGGGGAGGGAGGGTTGCTATGTGTATTGAAAAGCTTGAGGCAATGTAATATGACAGTAAGCTGGTTTAATTAAATCGTGATATTTGCATTGAATTTAAATGAGATATTGGAATGGTTGTGTGTGTTTGTTTACTTACAATCAAATAGTATTTGTGATGTTTTGTTTCATTTATTTGGAGATCATTTATATGGTTTTGAATGTGATAATCATATGTCCATTGAAATGCAATAGAGGCGAGAACTGCGATGAGGGGAAAGTGATGCTATGTGTTTTGAAAAATTTGAGACAATGTGATATAAGAACAAATTGATTTAACTCAATTGTGTTCTTTGCTTTGAATTTATATAAGATGTTGGAATGGTTGTGTGCATTTGTTTACTTTCATTTTAATTGCTTTTTTTATGGTTGATTGCCTTTCTTTAGTGAGATGATTGTTAACGCTTTGAATGTGGTAGTTATATATCCATTGATATGTGATAGATGTTAAAAATGTGATTTGGTTGGGGGGGGGGGGGGGTGGTTTATGAGTTTACAAAAGATAAACTTTTATAGCATTATTTTATGAGTTTTCAAAGATAAAAGAACTCAAAATACTATTTTTAGCATTAAAATCATAAATCTCCTCTCTATCATCTTTGCTCATATCTTTCCATTATAGATGGTCATTTGTATGCATTTATACGAGTTCCAATGACTTCTATACAAAATATGTTCGAATATACTCTCAATTATATTAATTTCTCTCTGTAGGTATTAATTAAAGATTAATTTGAAGACTAAAGTTGAGATTCAAGAGTTAAAAAGAGTAAGGATAAGTTTGGAAGGCAATTGGATGAAGAAATGACAAAGTTATGCCAATAATAAGAAGAAAAATAATAGACATGGGTTGGTATTTTGGCCATATCTTTTTACTTGGGTGCCCGATTGAGGTGATCTTAGAAGCATTGGAAAGCTTGTTCAAATATCTACAAATCATATTTCATAATATTTTTTTCAATTCGGACGTTTTGGGGGTCAAAATCTCATATCAATCTAGAAGCTGTTTTCTAAAACGGAAATAACATACATATGTTCATATTTCTATTCTTGTAAAGTCCCATATTGGAAAGAAACCAAAAGAGAGTAAGGCAAATATTTCTATATAAGGAAGGGAGCTCTAGGCATTAGATACACAAGCGAGGAGAGCCTCATCTTCTTTACTTAAGCTATTCATGTAATTGAGAGCAATTGTAGAGAGAAAGTGATGAAAGCTTTGTAAAATTAAAGATTTGGAATGAAAATTAAAACTTTACCTTCTCCAATGGGTAGTTAATCCCTTTGATTGGATCTTTTAGGTGAATCTAAGTTGAGTCTATTCCTTTTGCTTATGCTATTTATTTTAGTTCCCTCGTTTATGTGCTTAATATGTTAGAATAGATTTGTCTTCATTACATTGTGCAATCTTCCTTGCTTATTTTCTATCTTAACTTTCTTTTTACTATCTATGCTTAGGTTCGATAAATTATGCTTAAGAGTTAATATTTTTTGATGGTTTATGCTTACTTTTGATAGATAGTCATTATGAATCTTTTTTTTTTTGAAGGGAAGAAAATCTTGGCTATTAGATTGTTAATTTCTGTCTTAGAGCTTTAAAGTCATATTTTCCAAATCTAATCATTGATTTGTCATTAGATTTGAGTATTTTTTTGGGGAAAAGAGAAGAGCATTAGTGTTGGATTAGTGTCACTTAGTGGATTCCAGATGATTTAATCTATCAATTAGTATTGCTTGTTGTTTATTTTACTTACTTTAGTTTGATTTTATTTACATTCCTACACACTTACGCACTTGTTTTAATTCTCACACTCCATTTCTCTATTTACACCATTAATTCCACATTTGATTTTACACTACTTTAGCAAATTTCTTTATCTCCATCCACTCATTTTCTATCTTTCACTTGTTATTTTCACACACTTATTCACTTGATCTATCTAACATTGCTCTATTATACTTTTATTAACCTTGTTATTTTGCTTTTGTTTCTATTTTTACTAACATATATTTGTTATCTAGTTTCTTGTTTTCTTTTAGTTTGCATTTCTATTTCCCTTGTTTTTATCTTGTTTCATGTTTCTATTGTTTTTGTTATCTCCATTTGTATTTATTGGCTATATTTGAATTGATACTTTTTTTCATTGATAATTGTTATTTTTCTTGTAACGATCCTCATGGGAATGATATTTAGACTTCCATAGTCTATATTACTTGAGACAACGATATACTTGCAAAATATGTATTGCGGGGGGGGGGGGGGGGGGGGGGGGGGGGGGGGGGGGTTGGTCGCATGTGTGTTGAGATAATTTAATATAGATAAAGGAAATGAGATAGTGATGGCTTTAGGGAATGTAGACCCACCGATCATTATAAAAACGCTTAAGAAAGTTGGCAAACATGTCGAGTTATTTCTTGGGGGGTGGGGGGGCTTGTGTGTTGAGAAAATGTAATATAGATAAAGGAAATGGGATAGTGACGGCTTCAGGGAATGTAGACCCACCGATCATTATAAAAATGCTTAAGAAAGTTGGCAAAAATGTAAAGTTATTTCCTTCAGAGGCCCAACTAACAATGGGGTTCGAGGCATGCAGACCGAGGAAAGCAAAGATGAAAATCCTCAAAATGATGGAAAAACAAAAAAAAGGCCAGCATTATCCACAAGTAACACAAGTCGGAAGAATGCAAGAATCGAGGTTACCCTTGTTAAATCACATGCATGCAGCTACCTTCCCAGGTACCATCAACTTGGTTGTCCGTGAAGGTGATGTAGGGGTCAAAGAGATCAATGAAACGAATATCATTGATGTTGATGGGCCAGATGAGGTGGTGGTTTCACCCAATATTAAATGGCCCTAGCATGAATCAGAGCCAGCAACAATCACCTGTGGCTACCGCCCCTTTTAATAGTAGTGCTAATGGATACTAAGGTGGTGGCAATGGAGGAGTGAATGCAAATAACACTACGTCAAAAAGGGCAAAAATTAAGTGTTCGGAGCTGTCGTTTAATTGGAAAAATGACCGTCCAAACCGTTGGTTGGACCGTCGTTAATATTGTGTGGGATTTAGGCCCTTTTGACGTAGTGTAAGGGTGATGGTAGAAATAACAATATTCCTACCAAAATGGCAATGGCGGGAAGAAGGAAGGGGTTAAAAATCAAGCACGGGCAAGTGGGGTTGCCTAAAATGGTGGGCCCCAACAAGCCACTAGTGATGCTAGAAATAACAATGGTGCCACTAGTGACATCAGTGTTGTGAACATTGGTACTGTTGGGATGGTAAAAAGAAGCGGTGCTTAGAATGTGATGGCCCACGCCTTCAATGGGATGAATCCACTTGGTGGAGCTCTGAATGTAGGTAATCTGAAGGGGAATATTCCTCTAAATGTAGCAACATCGAGGTTGATACCCGCTGGGTCGGAGTTGAATATGGGTGGATAATTTCAAGGACCAAAGCCGCCAGTTTTTACTATCAATCCATACCATCAGCAATGTCCAGTGGCCTCGATGATGCAGCCATTGCCACCGTACGACATCTACCCTCTGAACTACTTCATCCCCAACCATGGCTTAAAGGAGAGTCAAATAATGAACTACTACAGTGAGGAGGATTCCGATGGGTGCTCAATTATGTGATCGAATGGGGATCTCCTTATCTAAACCTTGTTTTCCTTGTGGGGGTGGTGATAAAAGATTATGCAAAACTTAAAATTCTAACTTAAAAGTTCTACATAAAAAGCCTCAAAGAGACAAATTGTGTCACTTTTATGAAAAAAAAGCTTCACCACCCTCACACGAACGAATTGTTTCATACATCTCTAGGGTGGAGGATCGAACTTTCTTTTCCTCATAATGTATAGACCACTTACGTACCAAGTATAAACCACTTACGTGGTTTCCAGGGTATGCCAACACACCTTGAAGTTTTAGTTGAAATCTTCCAATATGACCTAATAAAAATATAATTAAAGACAAATACTTATATAAACCTAACTTTACATGGGGCTTATAGAGTTAATTTGATGCAGTGTGTGGAAGAGAGACAAGAGGTTATGTTAAAGTGCTTTGAGGCTTCCTTTCCACAAACTGTTGAACCCGCTCACGTGGCATCCATGGTTCTACATTTTGGAGATCTAGGGTGTCATGTTTTTGTTGGGCCTAGGTCCAGCCCAATAAGGGCTTAGTTTGGAGTTTATGTGTTACTAGAGGGACAATATGGTCTTTCTAGATCTTAGCACATCTTATTTTTTGAAGCCCTATTTTGGTAGAAAGCAAGACACCCAAGATAGAGAGAAAGTGTGCAGAAATTGGCCGAAATGAGGCTCCGTGCAGCAGTTTTCAAACCGATGATCGGAGGTCAATCCGCGGTCCAATTAGGCTGATTTTTTGTCAGCAGGTTCGTGACTCATTGATCTACATTCTGAACAGTTGATTTATGATTTTGAGCTCTCTACATCAGGTATCTGTGTCCGTTTTAGAGGACGTTTTTGGTTTTGTACCTAAACATTGTAGTGAAGATTTGGGTGGACTTCGAGAAAGGTCCCGTGGTTTTTATCATTCTCTTTGAGGGAGTTTTCCACATAAAAATTGTCTTAGGTTGATTGTAATTGATTGGTGATACTTTATTTGTGGTTTGCATATTCTTCCATTGCTTGTGTTCAATTGTTTCTCACAGGTTCACTCAAGGGGTAAAGGTGTTTGTTGTTTCCAAGCATTTCCCAACATAGTGGTATCAGAGTAAGGTTCACCGTCAAGGTGTTTGATAAAATTCTTGTGTGAACAATGGAATAAAGTTTGAATAGAATGGTTAGTATAAATGGAAGGAATTATCATGTTTGGAAGGGTAAGATGGAAGACCTTCTGTATGTGAAGCGTTGGCATCTACCAGTGTTCGGTGATGACAAACCCGCCAACATGACTGATGCTGATTGGGCACTTGTGTGAGGACCCGTCCTTAGAAATACCTAGTGGGACCCAATTTGACCCAGTTAAATCCTTGATTATCCTATTTAATAAGTGATTAGCACGAATAGCTGGTAATTCCCATTAATTTAGCTTAAACTATAAGATTAAGACCCTCGTGAGATTAATAGTGGTTTTCTATAATTAATTTTCTAATTAAAAGCCTATGTTGTAATCCTAACCATATATGGTATTTCCTATTTTAATATGCTAATTAATAGAAATTAATGGAATAGATGACTAATGTTCCTAAGTTTTAGAACTAGCTTGTATATATATAATTCTTAATAAATATTGGGTGTTTATTGTTAATTTAATAGGTCTTGATTAGATTAAGACTTAGTTGATGTTAGAATTAACAGGAGGAGCATTGATAGTAAAGAACCTTTTAGAAACCCACCTAATGACCTATTTGCCCATGGCCCCATCTTTTTTCCATTTTAAACTAAGTTACCCTTTTGGTAATTATCCTAAACCCTAAGCTATAAAAGCAAACTATTGCAAACATTAGCCTAAAACCCTAATTTACTCTCATCTCTCATTTATCCTATCTTCCTCCCCAAGCAAACCCTAATTCTCCAAAATCCCAGCCCAAGGAGAAGCTAGGAGACCACCTCAATTGCTCAATCAACACCTTAGGAGCTTGGAATTCACATCTCTCTCTCAACTCCATCACCAATTTCGAATAGAGGCAAGTAGACATGTATAGATTCTTTCATTTAATTGATTAATATGCTTAAAGTTATAATTGCTGTGTTTGATGGATGTTTAGCAAGATTTCTGTTTATGGGTGGTTGATTGAATGATGTGATGTGTGGAATTGTTGTTCTAGGCTCTTTTATGTGATTTTTGGCCATTGATGGATGGAAATCTCCCATTTGGAAGATCAATGGCCCATTTGTGATGAAATAATGGAATGGGAGGTGTGTATAGTGTTTGGAGATGATCAGTGTAGATATGAGCTGGATTTGATGGAGTTTTGATGAAGAAAGGAAAAAGGGCAGAATTATGAAAATGTGGAACTCGTGTGTACCCGGTCGACATCACCCCCAGGATGTCGACCGGGCACACAGGAGAGGGCTTCAGCTAACTGGGAGCAGAATGACCACAGGGTATAGACCTAGTGTACCCGGTCGACCGGCCACACTGCACTTTTTCCCCACGTGCCAGGTGTTGGTGGAAGTGCCGCAGTGTACCCGGTTGACCGGGTGGACCATGATGTCGACCGGGGACACTGCAAAATATGTTTTATGACTTTCAGTTAGTTGTCCATTTCCACAGAGTGCCAGGTCGACCCGTGGACCCATGATGTCGACCTGGTACACTGTAAATAATGATTTTCCAGATTTAGTTCCATTCTATGATCTGATCACGTGTGGACCCCGTTGACCTTTCATTTGGACCGTTTGGGACACGCTGGACACGAATCAAGGGCCGGGCTTAAGCTTGACCCGTGTAGCCACCTAAGTAGGGTCTAGGGTTGTAAATGGAACCTGATTCAATGATGATGGATGTCCTATGATGCTAAATACTTTCTGGAGCACTAAGGATACATAATAAGCATCGAGGACTCCAGGATCACTGTCTTAGGTAAAGTGGGACCCTAGACCTGAATGGAGGGGCAGCGATCATCTATGAATTTGTCACATATGGTACTTATATTGATGAAACGGACACTGATGCTGGATGGTAGGTCTGAATCTTGGATGTTGGCATTGAGAGGGACTATAATCAGGGTATTGCACTTAGGACCTGATCCATGATCACAGTCCTTATTGGATAAGATGTCAGGACATGGTACTTGGAGTCCTGACCTGTAATATTGGGAACTTAATGGTAGATATTGATGGATGGACTGTATAATGAGATAATATTAATTAAGCGTATCGAGAAGCGGAGTTTACAAGAGTATGCATTATTAACTGTTGAGAATCGTAAGGATAGATTACTTATACCTGAACTCCGTGCTTCATGCCCTTGACTAATATCGTCTCATATTAATTATGATAAGGCTATCCAGTTCGGAGTACCCCCACCTAGTGGTCTGTAGGATTGTGGATGTACGATTGGTCTGCCGAGGGTTATGATGTCGGCATGGACATGGTTAATGAGATATTATTGGATGACACAGTAGGTACCGTTGTGGGAGGGGTATTGAGACCGCCGGCGCTCGAACTGGGTGTGGATGGACGATGATGTTGATCTAGCACGTAAGACCAATGGCTGGGACTTGGCTGTGGCTATGGTTGAGTGATTGATGTTGATCTAGCACGTAAGACCAATGGCTAGGACTTGGCTGTGGCTATGGATATTGATAAACTCTTGTATGCTCCTATTCGATGAGACAACAGCGATGGGTGGCTGGTTGATGTCCATCAAAAGTTGTCGGAACGACGACGATGGGTTGGCTCTGACCTCCCACGTCCCTTGTACTTCAACTGTGGACGTACCTTGTGTGCTCTTATGGATGTATATTGAGTGTATTAATATTATGTATTCAGGGTGTCGTTGCTTACTGTCCTTGACTGTCGACGTAGACACGGTTGGACCCAAATATGATGATTGTGGATATGGTAGGGTTACTTCCTCTGGTTACTTCTGTTACTGGTGACGTAGATGTATTGCATGGTTTATACGATATATTGATGATGATGACTTCTTTTGTCTATCTGATATGTTGTATCTAACATCTGTTATATTATTATCTCGATTACCATTCATGCACTACACTCCACACTGTTTATGTTGCACTCTGATATCCTATATCATTATTGAGGTACTAATTACGCAGGTTCCGCTGGGATCAGGTATGGTCTTCTTCCCTATCTGTTAATATGATGTATTGCCATCTAAGCATGCCTATTTGCCTAGCTCATCGAGCCACCCAATCCTTGGTGTTTTCAGGTATATTTTCTTCCGCTTTATTCGATTAGTAGAACTGCTTGGCGGCTGATCCGTTGCCGCAGGGTTCAGAGAATGGTGCAATTGGTGCACCGAGAGGCGTCTATCAAATAGATATCTATTCCTTCGTTTTATTGTAGTTGGCCGTGTTGGCATAGGATTGAATAAATAGCTTAATTATAGAAAGTACCTTGTAATCCCTTAAAGTGAAATAAAATTTTAGGACTCTGTCCATCTACATGCTCATATGAGATTTAAACTTAATTATATTACCGGATTTTCCGCATCTCTTAGGTACTTTCTCGTAGCACCCCAAAATTCAAGGCGCCTGGATTTTGGGGTGTTACACTTGAGCACAAAGTGGTGTGTGGGTTCATTCGACAATTTTTGGATGATAATGTTTTGAATCACATTAGTAAAGAATCACATGCCAGGACTCTATGGAATAAGCTTGAGTTGTTGTATGCAAGGAAAACCGGCAACAACAAAATGTATTTGATAAAATAATTTATGAGTTTGAAATATAAAGATGGTCAATCTATTTCCGATCATTTGAATGAGCTTCAAGGAGTGATAGATCAACTTTCAGCCATGAATGTTTAATTTGAAGATGAGTTACAAGGAATTTGGTTGCTTGGTACTCTTCCAGATTCTTGGGAGACATTTTGTATGTCATTAAGTAACTCTGCTCCTGATGGTATTGTTACCATGGAATTTGCTAAGAGTGGTGTTTTGAATGAGGAGATGAGAAGAAAATCTCAAGGTTTTTCGTCCCATTTTGAAACTTTAATTGCCGAGAGTAGGGGAGAAGTCAGAGTAGAGGCCCGAAAGGTAAAAACAAGAACCAAAGCAAGTCAAGGTCATGGTAAAAGAATGTTGAGTGCCACCATTGTGGCAAGATGGGTCATATTAAGAAAAATTGCTTCAAGTTGAAAAGAGAGAAGAAAAATGGTAGTGACAACAATGAAAAGAAGGATCATAATCAAGATGATCGGGTTGCCGCTATCACTGAAGAATTTGTCATTGTTTGTTATGACAATAATTTGAATTTTGTTTGTAATGAGACATGGTTATTGATAGTGGAGCTTTGCTTCTTCTCACCTCAAAGAAAGGAGTTCTTTACTTCCTACATGCAGGGAAACTTTGACAATTTGAAAATGGGCAATGATGGCTTGGCTGAAGGTGTAGGTGTGGGAGATGTGTGTTTGTGTTTGGCGGTCAGTAATGGAACAAGGCTTGTTCTCAGAGACGTCGGACATGTACCAGATATTCGTCTGAATTTGATTTCAATTGGGAAGCTCGATGATGAAGGGTTTTGCAACACCTTTGATAATGGACAGTAGAAACTCACCAAAGGCTCATTAGTTGTGGCTAGAGGAAAGAAGGAATCTTCTTTGTATTTGATGCAGGCAAAGATTTTCAAGGGTACTTGTAATGCCGTGGAAGATAAGAATGCAGCTGAGTTATTGCACAAGCGACTTAGTCACATGAGTGAGAAAGGTATGGCCTTATTAGCTAAGAAGAATTTACTCTCTGGAGTGCAGAGTGCAAAGCTTGAGAAGTGTGTGCATTGCTTGGCAGGAAAACAAAGAAGAGTTTCATTCAAAAATCGCCTTCCTTTTAAAAAATCAGATTTATTGGAATTGGTACATTTAGATGTTTGTAGTCCAATAAAACCTCTAACACTTGGTGGTGCAGCTTATTTTTTGACCTTTATTGATGACTATTCAAGAAAACTTCAGGTTTATGCCTTGAAGACGAAGGACCAAGTGTTAGACGTATTCCAGCAGTTTCAAGCTTCAGTAGAGAGACAGACAAGAAAGAAGTTGAAATGCATCCGATCAGATAGCGGTGGTGAGTACATCGGACCATTTGAAGAGTATTGTAGACAACAGGGTATTCGACATCAAAAGACACCTCCTAAAACACCTCAGTTGAATGGTGTAGCAGAAAGAATGAACATAACATTGGTTGAGAGAGTAAGGTGCCTAATTTCATATGCCAAATTGCCAAAATCTTTTTAGGGTGAGGCTTTGAATACAGTGGCACATGTTATTAATTTATCTCCTATTGTTGCTTTGGATGGTGATGTGCCGGACAGAGTTTTGTTTGGCAAGGATATCTCCTATGACTATTTGAGAGTATTTGGTTGCACAGCTTTTGTTCATGTTCCAAGGGATGAGAGGTCCACGTTGGATGCTAAGACGCGCGAATGCATCTTTCTTGGCTATGGTTCTAATGAGTTAGGCTGTAGACTTTATGATCCAATTGAGAAGAAAATTGTGAGAAGTCGAGATGTAGTATTTGTTGAGAATCAGACCATAATGGATATTGAGAAGGCAGAGAAGACAATTTCCCAAGATTCTGATATACAGATTGAGATTAACTCGGTTCCATCCACCGAGTTGCAGAGACAGTTGCATGATCAGATTGATGACGGTACTCAGTATGATGTTCATGATCAGAATTAGGATCAAACTCAGAATGACCAATAGGGTATAAATGATAGTGATGCTCAGGATGGTGATGTTGTTGATGTTCAGCAACATGCACCTACCGTTCCTCCAGCTACCACTTTAAGAAGGTCTATCAGAGACCGCCATCCATCCACTAGATACTCTCCTAATGAGTATGTGCTACTAATTGATGTAGGCGAGCCTAAAAGGTTTGAAGAAGCAATGGAGGATGTGAACAAGAATCAATGGGTTGATGCAATGGAAGATGAGCTAAAGTCATTGAATAACAATCACGCCTTTGAGCTAGTGACATTGTATAAGGGTAAGAGAGCTTTGAAGAATCGATGGGTTTATAGATTGAAGCATGATGAGAATACTTCACTTCCTCGATACAAAGCTCGACTGGTTGTTAAGGGATTCAGTAAGAAAAAGGGAATTGAGTATGACGAGATCTTCTCACCCGTTGTGAAAATGTATTTAATTCGAGTTGTTTTGGGATTGGCAGCTAGTCTTGATCTTGAGGTTGAGCAAATGGATGTGAAGACTGCTTTCCTTCATGGTAATTTGGAGGAAGATATATACATGGAACAACCAGAGGGTTTCAAAGTGGAAGGTAAAGAGAACTATGTTTGTAAGCTAAAGAAAAGCCTATATGGTTTGAAGCAAGCACCGAGACAATGTCGTAGAAAGTTTGAGTCTTTTATGGGTGAGCAAGCCTATAAGAAGACCATTTACGATCATTGTGTTTTTATGAAGAAGTTCTCCGAAGCTGACTTTATTATTTTATTGCTTTATGTGGATGACATGCTTATAGTTGGTCAAAATGCTTCGAGGATTGAAAAGTTAAAGCAAGATTTGAGCAAGTCATTTTCAATGAAAGACTTGGGGCCGGCTAAGCAACTCCTTAGTATGAAGATCAGTCGCGACAGAAAGGCCATGAGGTTATGGTTATCTCAAGAGAAGTACATAGAGAAAGTGCTTCAAAGGTTCAATATGGATAAAGCTAAAGTGGTGAGCACCCCTCTTGCTACACACTATAAGCTTAGCAAGAAACAACGTCCATCAAGTAAGAAAGAGAAGGAAGACATGAAAAGAGTTCCTTATGCATCAGCCGTGGGTAGTTTGATGTATGCAATGGTTTGCACAAGGCCAGACATAGCTCATGCTGTTGGAGTAGTTAGTCGGTTTACTACAAATCCAGGTAGAAAGCATTGGAATGCAGTGAAGTGGATCTTAAGATATCTTCGAGGCACTTCTAGTGTGAAACTTTCATTTTGAAGTGAGAAGCCAATTGTTGTCGGGTATACTGATTCAGACATGGCAAGGGATGTTGATACGAGGAAATCTACTTCAGGTTATATGATTAATTTTATAGGGGGAGCTATGGCTTGGCAATCAAGATTACAGAAATGTGTTGCCTTATTTACAACAGATGTTGAATTCATTGCAGCAACTGAAGCATGCAAGGAGTTGCTTGGGATGAAAGGGTTTACGAAGGAACTTGGTCTCACTCAAGAAAAGTATGTGTTATTTTGTGACAGCCAAAGTGCTATACACCTTGCGAAGAGCTCCACTTTTCAAGCGAGATCGAAACACATCGATGTGAGGTATCATTGGATACGAGAGACATTAGAGGCCAAAGAGTTGAAGCTCGAGAAAATACACACCGAAGACAATGGTTTAGATATGATGACAAAGGCACTTCCAAGAGAGAAGTTTGAGTTTTGTCGGCATCAGGCCGGCATGGATTCCACTTGAGGAGTTAGTGTTGGAATCTCCCTCATTGGGCTGGAGGGGGAGATTTGTTGGGCCTAAGTCCAGCCCAATAAGGGTTTATTTTGGAGTTTATGTGTTACTAGAGGGACAATATGGTCTTTCTAGATCTTAGCACATCTTATTTTTGAAGCCCTATTTTTGGTAGAAAGCAAGACACCCAAGATAGAGAGAAAGTGTGCAAAAATTCGTTGAAAAGAGGCTCCATGCAGCAGTTTTCAAACCGACGATCGGAGGTCGATCAGCGGTCCGATTAGGTTGATTATTTGTTAGGAGGTTCGTGACTCATTGATTTACATTCTGAACGGTTGATTTATGATTTGGAGCTCTCTACACTAGGTTTCTGTGTCCGTTTCAGAGGACGTTTTTGGTTTTGTACCTAAACTTTATAGTGAAGATTTGGGTGGACTCTGAGAAAGGTCCCATGGTTTTTATCCTTCTCTTTGAGGGAGTTTTCTACGTAAAAATTGTCTTGGGTTGATTGTGATAGATTGGTGATACTTTATTTGTGGTTTGCATATTCTTCCATTGCTTGTGTTCAATTGTTCCTCACAGGTTCACTCAAGGGGGAAAGGTGTTTGTTGTTTCCAAGCATTTCCCAACAGTTTTCCTGTTTAAGGAATGTATAAACCGACTACATAGTGTTTGCAATCTTGTTTTTCGTGATGATTTTGGGGTGTAGAATCAAACTTTTCTTTTCATGCAACTTAGAAATCATATACGTGGCCTTTGCAATTCCATGTTGCATGGACGTTTTTAGGGTGGAGGATTGAAGTTTCTTTCTTTAAAAAAAACCACTTATATATATGGTCCGGAACACATTGACATACCCTTTACATGGAGCTTTGTGGTATTAATGCGGCTTGTGGAGGAGGGAGGAGGGCTTATGTTCAAGAGTTTACGAAACTCAATGAAGGAAAAATGGAGAATGAACACCTAGTCATTACTATAGTAATTCAAATTCTATGAAAGTCAACTCTCATCTACCTTGCGACCCAAAATCTTTCATCCCTTACCATAGATCATTCACACCTTACCTCTTCAATAATCCTTCGGTGGAGTGCATTTGACCATAAATTCCCATATATTCAATTTTTAAGAAATCTAACACAAATAAACAGGCCTTAAGAGGGTGTTTGGATTTGCATAAAGAGGGGAAAACAAGAACAAAAAATGCATTTTATCTTAAATAAAGAAAAGAAGAGAGAACAACTTTCCCCACTCGTCTATGGTGTTTAAACATGAAAAGCATTTATTTCTCCTTCAATTCTACTTTCTCCAATTGATAGAGCTCCTCTCATTTTTCTTTCCATCATTTACTATATATATATATATATATCTATGGTTAAGCCTGTTATTTCAACCATCTATGCTATTGAATTCCTATGACTTCATAGTGAAAGGGGGTTTTATTGGAAAGGTCTGAAATAGTTAGGCGATCGCAAGATAATTTACTAGGGTCATGCATAGGTGAGTAATCATTTACTATATAAAGTAGATAATTTGTAGCTGATTGAGGACTTTCTAACCCTTATAGGGTTTTAGTCTTCAGCCCCTTTGATGCCTTATGTCCCTAAATGTAAAATGTGTTATCACACCATTGTCACGACCTTTATATTCTATTTTGGTAATTTATTTACATTTAACTGATCTAGAAACTATTAGAAAAAGAAGAATATATATAATTATTTTGTTTAAATAAATCAAATCATAACACCAGTATGTGAAGGCTTCAGTTGATAAATGCCATTTCCTATACCCTCTTCTTAGAACCATGGGCTATGAACCCACACAAACTCACAAACAATAGGCATTAATAATGTAGATTTCTTCGATCAGAATTCCAAATCCAAAAAGATTCTTAAGAGAATCCTGCTAGTGCCAGAGAAGAGGGGTTGAGTTTGGACAACTTGACATTGATGATAGTACTCCAACCTTTCTCTTCGGTTTGATGAATTTGTTGTGGATGCATATGAAGATACCTTTTAGGGTTTTGGGTTTAGAGAATGAATAAACTGAAAAAAGGGTACTGTGATTTAAATATTTTGATATAACTCCATGGACTTGAATACAATTTAGTCAGGATTCATGTTATTTTATACAAAATATGTTAAAACAAAACAACAAAAGTTATTTTCCTTTCAAGATTATTTTTATTCACTGCTGACATGTTCCTTCAATCGGATGGCTGAAAATATTCAACATAGTAGTTTTTTTTTTTCCTTAACATGCCTAACCTATAACTCACCTATTCATCTGTCATTAATGGACACCTAGATTTCAGGTATCTCAACTCAAGTGGAGCTTCCAAATGCTCTAATCCCCTCGAAGTCTTAAAACCAATAATGTTATTTCCTTACCATTTTTATAATTTTTTTTAATTATGAAGGCTTTTAAGTCTGAAGAGAGTCTTTAATGTCATGTGAAACTTTAAATTGATGAGAAAATATTTCTCAAATGTTAGTTGATTCTGAATTCAAGTTTTATGAACTCTCAAACAAATATGTTGCTGCTTGTGATCTTGTAGATCCCACTGCCATTATACGACCACCTTCTTTGGTCTGCTAATTGGTAAGCATATCTATCACGATTCAACAGTGACAATAATAAACACAGACGCTATCTAAGATTTTATGAAGTTTGATCTTTTTTTTTTTTAATATTAAGGATTTTATCTCATTAAAGAATGCTACTATGATTTATATACTTTCTATTATTAGGAAAATAATCTTTATGTACTTTCTATTATTAGTAAAGAAATATTTCTTGTGATTCTGGCAACATAATTGAGTTTGAAAATGAGCTTCTAATGGTTTGGATTCATGGCGTCTTTCAAGGAAACAAAGATTTTGGCACTGAATTATACTTTCATTTATCTACAACAAAATGTTTTAAAAACAATCAACCAAACAGTTTTAAAATATAAATTAGAATAAAATTGATAATCTCCCCAATTTTGTAATAATAAGAAAATTGTAATAAAAGAAAACCAAAGGGACTCTTACAAAGGAAATGGGATGTTGCAGCACATTCATATGGATGAAGCCCCTCATCTAGTGTTGATGTGAATTGTCATTTAAAGTTATATAATAGGAGCCACCATAGTTAATATTTGTTGCTTCTATTTGATCCTATACTGTTGGCAACCAATGTTTGCAAATATCTCTGAAGGGTCAAATTTGTTTTTTATTGAGATATTTTTCTGAAATAAAACTTTATTTTAATGTTGGAGCTATTGGGCTTAAAGTGTGGCCCAATAACCACATGCCCATGCGGGTCCCCCACTTGGACGACCCAATCCCTACTGTAGGACTCCATTACTATTAAGACTCTTTATTAGTATCTTTGGTTTTTAAGGAAAGTTGCTAGCCATCAGAGTCCCATTTTTAAAAATATAGCAAACTAAATTGTATAAATTATTTGAATATGCTGAGGAAAATTAACTTTGAAAAATTAACATGTGTTAATGCAGTGTGTCTCTGTGTGTGGGGGGGGGGGGGGGGGGGGGGGGGCGCGGGGGGTGGGGGGGTCCCACCTAAATGTATAAAAAGGGAAAAAGAACTTTCAAAAGATGTATATTATATGACTTACTTCCACTTTTATAAAAAAAGGAAAAACAGTTTCCACAGACGACTCTTGTTATTGATATACCTTTGTTATTCTTTTAGGTGGGACATCACAGGACCATGTCTTTTAAGAGTGTGAGCAGGACGGCAGGACCCCAAGCCTGATACACTATGGGAGTAAGATATCCCAGCTGCCACCACATTTCATTCATGTGAATTAACGTAACTAAAGCTTTGCTGAACTTTTAGAGCTAAGTCTTCCACACTAAGCTGGCATTCCAGTCCAATCTGTAAAAAAAGAGGAAGGAAAGCAAAATATTAGTTATTTCATGAAATGCTTTTAGTGCACAAATGCAAAACGCCATAAATCAATGGGTGTATCTAAAGGAAGCTTGAATATGATATTTGTTATTCAATGAAAATGAAACTTCATCAAATGATAAGCATAAGATAGTAGAAACGCACCTTATTTGAAAAAAAAAAAAAAAAAGGCTTTCATTGGGGATCAACGTTTTCTCTATCAAGGGGCTAAATTGAGTTATGTGGAACTAGATGTTTAGTTTCTGTGTTATCTGGCATTGACCATATTGCAATATTGATTCCTTCAATTGCAAATTCATTCATGATTTCTGTTACATTGAAAAGTTATTGGATAAGGAGAAATTCAAGCTTAATCACGATTGTAAATGTGTCTAGTTGAAGGATTATTGAGACTTTTTAACAATAACAAGTCAGGTCTCAACCTTGATCTTGATATTAAAATACAATAAACATCCAAGTCTAAAGACGCTTTAAGTATATTGAAAGATTTTCTACAAAAGAAATTATTGAGAGATTTTAACTATATTCAGAGGATTGGTGAATGGTATGGCCTCAACTAAACCTCCCAAACTGTTGGTGCCCATGCTCATTGTATGGACCTTTTCCTGTAGAAGGGCTACCTCAATGGTCGGCCGAGTGCAAATTGAATCAAAGGATCATTTGCTGGCCACCGATCAGATGATCAGTACAAGTTCATGATCACTACTAAAACCTTTGCATACAAGTGAAGCAATTCCTGACCTGACCCGACAGCCCATCCCAAGTTCAGTTGGTAAATGTGAATTTAGAATTAGAGTAGACATTTCCAAACTGATTGAAAAATAGGTTGGTTCAGGTTGCAAGGTTGATTCCCAACCAACCAGACACAACTATTGCCACCCCTAATTGTGCCCCCTTGATTAATGAGTACGCAGATCTATTTTCAGTTTTTCTTAGAGATGGTTGATTTTGATACTATTAACTCTGTTGAGATCATTTAATGGATGATAAAATTTCTAAACACCCAGGTATTGTTTGTTTAGAAAAAGATGTCGACTTAGAATGCTTAATTAGATGATACAAGTTAATTTGCGGTAAAACTATTAAAGAAAATCAGCTACAAAGAGTTTAAGGTAACACACCACCAGCGGGGGAAATTATCAAACCCCACTTTCTCATCGCCCCAAAAGAGGCCTTCCTTGGCTAGATAATGAACTGGCTTATTTAACCTTCTAGGGACATAGCTAAAACGGACCCAATCAAAACAGCATCAAACATGTAAATGAATTGTTATAATTAGAAAGAGAATAGTACAATTTGTTACCTTAATAACAAATGAGTAGAGGACATTGTCATCCGTGCTACTGATGTTAAGATGAAGAATCTCAAACGAAAGGCTCTCTAAGATGGTAATTATCTTCACAATTTGGCCCGGAATTTGCCTCGATACAGTTTTCAAAACAACATTTGGGCCGCAGATCTTTGCTTCCACGTCGGCAATGGGGGAGTTGCAGCATGCTCCAAGTTCATTCACATTTTCAAACCCGAGAGGGCCATCAGGAGGAGGGGTTGCAATTGCTTGCAATGGCCTTGGGCTACGACCAGGACTTAAGCTCTTTCTTCTTTTCTTGGACTCCAGTGACTGTAGAACTTGGTGCAACTCTTTGATGAACTCTACTACTCCTCCAATAATAGAAGCTTGGTCTCCCTTAAAACAATACAATGAAAAAAAAAATCAGATGGAGAGAGAGAGAGAGAGAGAGAGAGAGAGAGAGAGAGAGAGAGAGAGAGAGAGAGACTAGAATTCAAATCACTAATTCTTCCAATTATCATTTTTCCCATAATTTTAGAAGGAATTAGTCCATACTCGAGTGGAGTATGGACAGTCTTGCTTACAGGCACATCCACCATATACACATGGCAGTCATGTATCATGGCCCAAAATTGCGCAAATCATGGCCCCACAAATGGATGACGGCCCAAAATATCACACTAATTTGACAACCCTAATGGTTCTATTTTGTTTTGCAAGTTGGGTTTAGACGTTCTAGCCTTCCACTTTCTACCCAATAATCGGATTGTAGGATCATTCAATCAGTAGTATTTTATGAGCCAAAGCCACAGTAGTGCAAATCATTTTTCTTTTTTATATGGGATCTTGGTTTCTTTTATAAGAAAGCGAAGCTTGGTGTTATCAGATTAACAATCTCTTTCTATATCATGAAAGAAAAAACAACATATCTACTTTTGTTAACCGGAAGAATCAAAGATATTATTACTTCTGTTAAACATACAACCCGCGTTCGAGATTTAGAAGCCCAGGTTCTTTAACCCATAAGATCAATGACAAGGAAAGGATAATTACTCTCTTGACGTAGAAACATGGCGTCAGTGAGCGTAGGACCTTGAGATTCTCATTCATTTGCTTTCTCCTGTTTCTCTCCACAGACATATGAGACATGGCTTGCAGACCTTCTCTCTCTCTCTGGTCTGGCTTCTTTGCCGATTCTTATACACACAGGTCGACTTGTGTACGCATGTGTGTGTTTAAATACAAGCGTCCAATGCATGCAACAACTAACAATGAATACTGTGATGCCTGCATGGAATCTCATTAAATGCTTTATGTTGGACTCTCGTGAGCTTTATTCCCTTTATGTATTGCATCTCACGTTTATCAGATTGGTTTCATTACATCTGGGTGAGACTATGGGGCATGTTGGCATGCACTGATAAAGGGAAGGACTCAAGTGGGTGATGATACAACTCATGATGGGTCCGAGCTCAAGCAAATCCATGTGGGTCCAAGCTCATACGATCCATGATTCCTATCCCAATGATAGGAAGGCATCCAGGTGGAAGCTTGACCTCATAAGCACAATATGTGGTCTACTTGTAGGTGAAAACTCTTTCCAAATAACCTCTGTTTTAATGGGTTTAAATTAAGGAAAGATAGAAAATGAATACCCAACGATCACCTCAGTAATTTAAATCTTAAGCAAGTCAAATGTTACATTTATATTGCTACGTTATATCCTACACCACTCACGTCTTTAATAATCCTTAGTGGAGTGCATTTGACGATGAATGTATCCATATTTAATTCCTATACATTGCCCACCTGGGAGTTAGTGGAGTAGCACAAAGCATTTGGGTCAAAGACTTCGGGGATACCTATGTGATAAAAAAAAAGTATAATGCATTAATTGCAAGCCGCAAGCGAAGAAACTCTAATGATTAATCCTCTTAGGGTTTCCAAAACTACTGGGTCATCCAAAGTAAGATTGTATACTACACACACGGTATCTAGTGCACACTTTTTTTCATGCACACCTCATAGTGGGGCCCACTTGATGACCCATCCAAATGTTTGGTGTGCATTTGTATGGGTTATAGCGAGCATCACTATAGGGATTAGTGCTCTTGGATCAAACACCTCAGCATGTGATAAAGAAAATCTCATACATTCATTGCAAGCCTCAGGCAAATAAACTCTAGGTAATGACGGAGGATTAATCCTCTTAGGGTTTCCAAAACTAGCGGGTCATCCAAAGTAAGATTGTATTCTATTTATATAGTGTGCACCTTTTTTACGTGCACATCATCCACGGCTCATAGTGGGTCCCACCTAATGACCCGTCCAAATGCTTGATATGCACTTGTATAGGTTTAGCGAGCGCCACTAGGGGGATTAGTACTCCTGGGTCAAAGACCTCAGGGATACCCATGTAATAGAAGAAATCTCATGCATTAATTGCAATGCGCAAGCAATTAAACTCTAGGTAATGAGGGAGGATTAATCCTCTTAGGGTTTCCAAAACTACTGGGTCATCCAAATAGGATTGTATATTATATTATATTATATATATAGTAGTTATCTAGTGAACACCTTTTTTTCGCGCACACCATGCACACCTCTTAGTGGAGTCCACTTGATGACCCATCCAAATGCCCCATGTGCATTTGTGTGGGTTTGACGGGCACCACTAGGGAGATTAGTCCTCTTGGGTCAAAGACCTCAGGGATACCGTCGTGATAAAAAAAATCTCATGCATTCATTGCAAGCCCACAAGCAAATAAACTCTAAGTAATGAAGGAGCATTAATCCTTTTAGGGTTTCCAAGACCATTGGGTCACCCAAAAGTAGGATTGTATAGTGTGTGTTTGTGTATATAGACACACATGGGGCTCATATTTCATACACAGATAGTCTCCAACCAAATGAAGAGATCCTCATTGGTCCCATCCCTAGTGAGCTCCCAAGTGAGCCCTCATCGACATGTGCATTTTTGGATAACTAATATATATATATATATATATATATATATTTATATAACTTTAGAGCTTCCTTTAAATTTCTCTTTTGTGAGATTGTTTTCTTCTCAGCAACATATGGTCTTGGAAGGCTGGGATTCTCCCTAGCATGATTCACATTAGGGTTACTTAGATCACTGCATTATAATTAGTGGTGCATAATTACATGGGGTCTGGTTGATTTTTTTATTTTTTATTTTTTATTTTTTACGTAATAATGTTTACCATCTGAGCTCGAAGGGGCTGGTGTATTAATTCAAAATTTTGGATCACCTGCGTTGCGATCAGGTTATTGGAATATTGGATCACAAATTCAATAGGGTCAAGGCTCTACCCGGTTGAGAAATGGAATCCTAAAACTATAATCATGTGGATCATTTCATATTATGAACTGACCCGAATCATTTCATCAGATGCCTATCCCTTTTCATTGCTCCTTTTCCTTACTCGAACATCATATGGCCATGATCTTCCAGTTCCAGATATGGGTGGTTTAGCTAGGTTTGTTATTGGATCTCCAACCTAGTACCCCACGTATTTGCATTGGTTATATATATGCCACGACACTATACATGATATAAATAGGGAGTGCAAATGGTTCAAATCCAAGGTGGAACCATGGCTGATCTATACCCATAATTATCTTTAGAGATATGATTCCGAATCCCATACAGAACCTATATATTCAACCCAAATAGGCTTCAACAAGGAAAAATGGGATCCCGCTTCAGATTTGGAATAAGATGTGGAGTGCATTAATATATTAGAATAAAAGAGCTTCAAAATAAACATCTTAAATATATAATTGAAGCTATTAAATGGAATAATGATTAAAGCTAAGTAGATTATCATATATAAATATAACTCGAGCGTTGTAGCCCTTAAAATTGATTTTTTTTTTAAATATGTAGATTTAATCATTTTGGATTCGGATCCTTAGTTGGAACATGCAAGGAGAACATGCAAGGAGAACCTAGATATAAGGATATGGATCCGGATCTGAATTTCTCAAAAATCAAACAAATGGGTTTTAAATTCATTTTATTGGAAACTGGAGACTTAAGATATTCGTATAGTCGGATAGCCATTAGTAACCCTAAATACTGGATATGATGTATCAAGACATTGAGTTGGTCCATGTTGTTACGACCTGTAAGAGGTCCCGTGAAGAAATGAATGGAGGGAATAAATGTATTGTGTTGACACTGCCTGAAATGAGGGACTCTTCACAGGCAACAGGTGTATAATCAATTACAGTGTTGTTCCCTTTTCAATAAAAGGGTTTGGAAGATGTGACTGAAGAAAATTCTCGGAAGTATTGGCCCACCTTTTTCTCATCATGAGCAATGAATATGAATAGCACAAGCAAACAAAGTCGCATCTTTCTGGGATTGTAATTTGTTCACAAATGGGTTGGGACGTTATGGACCCAGATTATTTACCAGAATATTATTAGATAATATATTATTAAGAACATAATCTTATATATATATAAACTAATGGTCATATGAGGACGGCCCTTACCGTCTTACAGTGAGGACCATCGAGTCGGATCCCATCTCACAAGACCATTACCCATATAAAAAAGCATATGTGATGCATATACCTATATGTTATAATGGAATTTTCTCCTTCGAGTGGACTGCACAGATAGATGAGCTCTATGGGTCCACCTTTGATCAGTTCCTTCACACACTTACCTCCTCTGATCTAGCATTATATCCAATTTTATGCTCATTGAACCTTTACTCACAACTTGATTGAATCTAAAAAAAAAAGAAGTATCTATAGTTAAAAAATCATTAAATTTTAAGGCTTTTAAATCAAGGGTTGGGATAACCCAACTTGACTGATTTTTCGCATGGTCATTATCCATTACGAGACTCTTCCGTCTCACTTAAATATATTTAAGGGAGCCCCATGAGCTGGACTGCATGAGCACAGCATGTGATTTGCTTGTCCATGCCCAGGTTTCCCACTCTTGGGCCTGCTGATTATCCAGTAGCGGATGGCATTTACGGCCTTGCCAGTTGCCACAAAGTATAGGATAGGCTTAAACTGTTAAACAGAGTGGGCTGAGTCAATGTTTAAGGACCTCGACATGGAGGTGGGCCTGAGTACAGGGAGAAGAAACTGTGGAGCTTGCCTTACACTTTGATTCCTATCTTTCTAATTTCTATCCACTTAGCCAATCCAAAAGCCTAAGTTAATAGGTGGAAGGCCCAAACAGGTATATAAAGCACTATCAAACTCATTATTTAAGCGATGTGGGATGTGAGACTTCCCAACATGTCCCTTATCTCTTTAAATATAACTCCTTTATTAGAGTCCATTTGACAAAAAATCCTATGTATTTAATTCTATATAAACAAACGGGCCCTAAAAAACTACATATAAATACAAATTAAAACTATGAACTATGAAGGACTCGGTGCAATGCAACGTATCCAGCATAGAATACCTGCATGGAAATTCTCGAAGTCCATTTTGTTTTAGTACTCAAAGTCCATAGTTGAAATATAAAACCCAAGTAGGTTGTATTTTGGGCCTTCTATTCCAGCATGGTATAATGCTTGAAGTAGATGCATGTTACGCTTTCTCATTAAGTACACAAAACAACGGTGGCCTTGCATAAATATGAATTAGTCATGAAAAAGGTTGATGAAATTGTAAGACTCTAACAGTATGTTTGGCAATGAGTGAGAAATCCACATATGTGAAGATTCCTTACTATCATTGGAACAGGGATTTCCTGCTGAGGAGTTATATAGCTGAATATTTCACATCAAATCAATATTGGTGTATATGGGGGGGGGGGGGGGGGGGGGGGGGGGGGGGGGGCAAGCAATTGGGGACTTTCATAGGTCTAAATACTTAGGGATTTAAAATTGCCAAACATGGATTTTCTATGAGTGGGTGGAAAGCAGAAATCCTTTTTTTGAGGATTTGGTTACCAAACGTGACCTAAGGGTTTGTTTGTGCACAACCGCGGAAGAGGAAACGATAGCTACTTTCTCATTGGGGAGGTCGGAATTACTCATCCATTCTCGCGAGGAAAATCGGGCGAACAAAATGCGCCAGAAATCAAGGAGTGAGGGAATCCTCGCTACACCAAACATCAGTGGCGAACGCACCAGATTTCTCTGCCGTTTCCATGGAAAGAGCCGCTGCACAAGGACACCCTAATGGCCGATTTATTTGGATGGAATTGAGTTCCTAGGAATTCTCGGATTCCATGGAGAAATATTTATGGAGGTGAGGGGTGAAGGATATAAGCTAGGGATGTAGATAAACCCTAGACTTCCTTGGACTTTATTTATTTGGGTGATGGCTGGGTATCATTTTCCATTTGCCTTCAATTCAATTTTGAAGAGAAGGATCTCCACCTATTCAACTTTAGCAAATTCTAGATATACATTTATTAGAATTTTTAGGAATTTAATTCTATGCAAGCAAAGGCTTCAAAGCAAATAATACATACAAAAGCAAAATTCTTGGGGAGACTCTTGTTAGTGAGACCATTTTAGGAACTCATTTCATAAGGCCGGGCTATACACTATCCATTGAAATCCTTCACACTCAATTATGCACTGTGAACTGTCATGCACCCAAATTAGATCTTGATTAAAACAATACCAACACCTTTGGTTATGATTATCCATTTTGGGTGATTTTGTACCAATCTGGTAATCGTGAGAACTAATTTTATAACTGATTAAACATAATCGGACGTGGGTGAGGCTGGATCCGGCCCTTTTACAGCCCAGCAAAAAAATAACCAACAAGGAAACTACAATCTAGAACACCTGCATGACAATGGACCCATATCCGACCACCTTCCTTTCTGGCTCATCAGCAAACGGAAAGCACTCTTAGAAATGACACTGAATATTTATACATGGTCGGCTACACACTAGATTACAAAGAGAGACATGCAATGAGATGTAAAAATCCAAGTAAATCACAGATAGCAACTCCCACTTCCATAGACTCTGTCAAGAATTGATCCCTGGCAAGATGGTTTTCACTCTGCTCTCCTGGCCACTAGGCCGACTCAGTGAAAAAAAAAATCCTATTTGAAATCATTTTTTTCCTTTTTTGGTAAAAACTATTTGAAATCATTTGGGTATGTCATACGTGGCCTTTTTGAAGTTCTGACATTCAAATACTTCAATAGCTGTAGAGCTGCTTCCTGTGATTGTGAGCAGAAGCTTTCTTTTTTATGTTGCACAACTTAAGCCATGCACATCTAAGAACCACTCCTTACCCTACTGGTAAGGAGTTCGGTTCTTCTCGGGGAGGTCTAGGGTTCAACCCCCACCTCCCCCTTGTATATTTATGTATGTGTATATGCGGTCTTTCTTCCCATTTCGGTGGGCTCTCCTTCCTGGGTGTGCCGGGCTTTCTTCCTACTACAGTGAGCTTCCTTCTCGAGTGTACCAGCCTATATATATATATAAAAAGGAGTTCCGGCCATTGAAGCTATGGTACAGGAAAAAAGTCATGCACCATCTACTGTTTTGGGTACCCTTCTGTAAATGGACTTAAATGTAATTTAAATTGACCCCAAAAAAGTTTATGCTCAGTGGTAGCAGTTGGAACTTGGAAGACTTCCTGTGAGAGAGAGATTTTGTCATCTTCCAACGGCTTTAAAAGAAAGTTTGGGCATGGGTGTATTTTGGAACCTTGTGAATACTGAGGCCGTATTTGATTCCGAACTCAGAGGAAATTAGATTGGAATCACAGAGCTGTCCCTGAGGTAAGGGCACTCACTCCCATAGCTCCACCAAGGGATCGCTCCTGGGTGGGCAGGTTTTCCTTACTTCTCTTAGCCACCGAGCCAACTAACAAAAAAAAAAAAAGGAAATCAGATTGGTCCGGCTCTCCAAAACTTAGTAGGATCCTGTTCAAGTCCAATATGAACCCGATCTAGAAATGTTCCTGTTTAGAGCCCTATGCAGACTTGGGCACCGGTATTAGCGGCTGATGCAGGTGCCATGCCTATATATGGGATATTATCGATGTTCTAACCTTATGAGCTAGGATTACTTGGAAGAAAGAAAACAGCCTCTAATTTCTTGATTGGTACAGGGTTTTTTGTCCTAGAAGAAGAAACGGTTGTTTTTTTTTCCTTAACTTCGTAGGAAGTACAATTCTCGTGGAAACCGGTAGGAATTGGTTTACAGTGACATGGAAGAGAAGTTCGTTTTATCACAAAAATAAAATGTGCAGCGAACTTTACCATATAAGGTGCTTTTTAATCTGGACTCCGCTCTTGTCTCGCCTACGCTTTATATTCGAGTAAGGATTTTACCACACTTGTAATTTTACTTTAACATATATATTAGGTTCTGGTATGACCCTTGTGTGCGCCTGTAGTAGAGTGATACTCCAATGCCATCATCAATTAGTTTTGTAATAAGTGGTAGCTCAATGGGGTCTAAGATCTTATAAGTGGTATCAGAGTCGGGTAAGATTGGAGCTCGAGAATCTCCTATTGGGTGGTACCAGCGAGAGGGATTATTAGATCTTAAGTACAACGCTCATGTGCAACCATGCTTGAATCCTAACAGACCATAAAATCATTATTGTGTCATTTCTCATCACCAATTAATTTTGAGACAATGGTAGCTCAATGGGCTTTGACCTCCTACGGTATCTTACTTTTACTCTTTTCATAATTTGACATGTACAAACAAATGGACCTGTAGAATTCCTACGTGGCGCACACACGTTCTTAAAATCTGGATATGATTTTTATTACTAGAGCATGACTCAAAAATATGGCACGGCACTTTTCCCTATCACTTGTCCATGACAGGGCACAATCAAACTTGAACAAGGATTTCAACTTAGAGTAGCAAGTTCAATACAATGCATAAGGAAAAAAAACATACAGGTTTGGCTTGGAATTGAAAAAAGCACGGCATGGGACAGTTGCAGTATCAGAAAATACTCATAGGGGTGAAGCTATTAAAAATAAAAAAAATTCTTGAGAAAGCCCACGCAAAAAAATTCCTACAATTTTCAATAACATTAAGGGGTTTTCTGAAATTGAGAGGGAAAGAGACCAAGTTCAGCCCCTGGCATGGGATTCCCATTGCAGGGAGTAGAAATGCATGTCAGAAGTGTAATTGGCCTACAAATTTCAGCTGGTTGAAGTTTGATTTTTGTAGTAGCAAAACGTAAGTAAATAGATGGAAATTTGGCAGTGTGATTTATCATGCATAATGATAAAATGGGAAAAAAAATAAATAAATCCAAACCATTAATCTGCCACCACGGCGCAAAAAAAAAAAAAAAAAAGGGTTTTTTGATAGTCCATTCTTTTCAATTTTTTAATTGATGGGGGCCCTGAAATCTTGATCCAAACCGTGTATCATTTCCCAGAAGACAAAACACGAATGGGGCTTCAGTTCTCAACAAATAGATCCATCATGCATTTTCAGATATTTGTACAAAATTCCAAACGTAGTTTTATTAATTTACTTAGCTCTATGGACCCCATTTGCACAATTCAGACTGTTCAAATTCTCTAAAAAGCCAAAAGCAGGTAAAGGGCTAAAGTCTCAGATCTTGATTTTTCTTAGAATTACTACAAATTTGCAAAAAAAAAATAAAAATAAAAATAATAACTTTTCGATCACACATACTTTCTTCCATTGGAAGATTTCTTTGGGCATATTTATGTAGGGTCAACTTCCATGTAAAGATGAAATTGCCACATTAGCAAATTCTATGGTCTTTAAATACATCAGAAAAAACTTTCCAAAACAGTTAAAAATTTATGTTTGGTGTAAAAAGTTTTTCCACAGTGAATTGATGCTAATGTTGTTTGGTGCAGCTGCAGATTTCTTTAATGAAAACTACTGCGTGGGTAGGTTAGTATGGATGTAGAGTGGGTGGGGTTGAAAGGGGATGTAGAAGAAAGAGGGGGGGCGCGGGGGGGGGGGGCGGTAAATGGACTTCCTATACCCCCCCCTAAGGAAGTCCATTTCCATGTCTTTGTAAGGAAAAAGCAGACGCGGCGAAAAAGCAATGCGCGAAAAGTTACCACACCAACCACATGAAAAAGAAGTTTTCTGAAAAAAAAAAAAAAAAAAAAAACCACATCTTTTTTTATGGAAATGGGCTATACAAAGCTGCCCTTCCTGTTTGCCTAGCTTTGGAATTTTCCTCGGAAATCTCAAGCGAGGATACCTTATTTCTCTGGCTTAACAAAGGAATCCTCAAATCTGTAATGTTTGCAAACGTACCCTTTGAAAATATATTCCCGCGGACCACGCAACGTTCTCTTTTGCCTCTGCTGGCTCTCACTGCACTGTCTTCACACAACTCGTCCGAGAGAGAGGGAAGAGAGAGAGAGGGAAGGGAGAGAATGCATTCGTTCGGTTACCGCGCGAACGCGCTGCTAACGTTCGGCGTGACGATATTGGCGATATTGTGCGCATTCGCCTCTCTCTCCGACAATCTTAATGTCCCCAATCCTTCTGCTCATGTCCAGGTGCTCATCTCTCTCTGCCCTAATTTCCCTTCAAAAAATCTTCTTCTTCTGTTTTCCTTCACCTTTCGGAAACAGATATCTCTGCTGCAGACCCTAGAATCCATTCATCGATCTTCTTGTTGTTGTTTTTG
Organism: Persea americana; assembly: GCA_029852735.1. NCBI lineage: Eukaryota > Viridiplantae > Streptophyta > Magnoliopsida > Laurales > Lauraceae > Persea > Persea americana. Next base: position 40,098,133 of record CM056817.1, read on the forward strand.
TGCAGGTATTGAGTATAAACTGGTTCCAGAAGCAACCAAACGGAAACGATGAGGTGATATCAATATAATGCCCAAATTCTATTCTTTTCTGCATTTGTTTGTTTATCTTCGGTTCTGCATTTGATTGTGAGCCTTATGGTGCTGATTTTCTCAATTGTATTAGATTACTTTTATTGTGAATGATTTTATACGAATTGAGATGGGTGTATGTGATTGGACTTATGAATATCTGAAGTAGAAGTGGAGTAGATTTTAACTGAAATGATACAGTCTTTGATCTAAATCAGTAACTGACAAGTGCACCTTCACCTTTTTTTGGGTTGTCTGCTGAGGATTTGATGACCTGTGTGGCATGAATGATCTCGATCATGTGTTTTCCATGTCATGAGAATGTGAATTTGTATCCATTTATTGCAACTGGGAACTCTCATCTGAATTTGTATCCATTTATTGCAACCGGGAACTCTCATCTTTCATGACCTAATGAGCTGAACCGATCCATAAATTAGGGGAAAAAAGACTTAATGAGGTAAGAGATCTGCACTTCTAAAGTATTGCTTGTATGGGGCTTGATGGATTTCAACTCAAGTATGGTGCAAGTACATTCCCAAATCAAAATGGAAAAAGTGCATGCCCATTAATGTAAAAAAATAAAAGTTTTCTTTGTAAGATTTATGTAAGTTGTGGATTTCGGAATTCTGTAGATTTTGTAGAGAGAGAGAGAGAGAGAGAGTGGTATAAGCATACCATTAGATCTTTTAGGAATGATTTCCAATAGGAGTGGCCTTTACTTATGTGAATAACAACATGGGGTGACCCCTCCCCTTGGACCTTCTTTAGTTCTGCAAACACCTTGTCTCTGATTTGTTGTACATCCTTATAATTGCAATACAAACCTAAGTTAATACCTGGAATAGGTATGAGGTCTGAACCTGTATCGTCTCAACTCTGACCAGTTGACCCAGTTAGTTGACATTGTTTTGATTTTTTTAACACTAAATCATGCACCATTGTTGGATATTCCTGTTCATGTATTTGGTTATCAATGCTTTACTATTCAGACAAGCATCAGCCAATAGATAATGGAAGTCTATGGAGGGACATTGGCCCCAGAACTAAGGCAGGATTAGGTCTGAAATAAACTGTACATATAGCTACAGCAATGTGTGTTAACTTCAAAACTACAAATGAAAATGGGCTGCTGCAATGGACCTCGTAGTGAGTAGCGGGAGATTTGTGCCTTTTATCATCACCTTGATAATGTCCTAATTGAAATGAAAATGCCCTAGTGCAGTTGGAAGGTTCTCATTGTTGCAAGTTGTAACAGTTAGGCTATGGGTTTTAGTCATGTTACCGATTATCTATTTATTTTTTGTCCTTATATGATGCTATTTACTTGTCAGCTCTTAAGTAATTGTTAAATGCTTCATTTGTTTTGACATTTGAGTTAATTTGAAGTTGTGTTTCTTGTGTTCTGTAGGTGAGCTTGACGCTAAATGTTTCAGCAGACCTACAATCAATGTTCACATGGAATACAAAACAGGTTTGCTATCATGTAAACATTTTCTATTGTGGTCATGGCCTTTTCTTTATTTTTTTTGGCCATTTTGTTACTATATGGTGGGACTCTTGATAATTTATTCTGCATTCCATGCATGATAATACTTGGTTTCACACATAATGGTATGGCTAAAGATATATACTTGGTTAGCACTTCATGGAAGAATTCTCACTTTGGATAATCTTCGTAGAAGGAAAATAATAATTGTCAATGCCTGCCCCACGTGCCTTGCTTCGGAAGAGACTGACCTCCTTTTAAATTGTAAAGTTGCCCAAGCGGTTTGGAAATCTGTCATTGGCTGGTTTGATTGTAGTTGGGTGCTTCCCAGCTCTTTGCTAGATTGATGCTTGGAAGATGTGTGTGGGAAACGCTAGAGGAAAGGTCATGTGGAGATCCTGATTTTTGGCGGTCTTATGGGTTTTATGGAAAGAAAGAAATGCAAGGTGTTTTGAAGGTGTTTCTTCGTTGGTCGATGCCATAAAAGATGAGACCAAATTTCTTGTGGCCCTGTGGGTTTCCATCCTTCCTATCTTCCACGGTGTTCCCATTGATTCGATTCTTCATAATTGGAGGGAAGTTGTTTATGCCTGCAGTGATAATTGGCCTCCTTTTCCTCTAGGATTTCTGTCATTTCCTCTGCCCGTATGTGCTCTCTTTTGTTAGTTGTTTTCTGGAAAGGGTGTAGCTTCTGTTATGTGGGTTCTCTTCCTCTGGGCTACTATGTTTCTTTGGTTTTCTTTTCAGTACATCTCTCTTGCACTGTTTTGCCTCTTTTAGTGAACATTACCATTTAAAATATATATATATATATAGATTCTCAACATGAGAATCTATAAACTCATGCCCATACTATTGTGCAACATAGTTATCCAAAGTTTACAATTTATTCAATGAGCGATTGGATTGCTTTAACAAGAGGAGATTAGTCAAGTAGAGACAAAAAAAAAAAAAAAAGGGACCGTCAAAGTAAGAGTTCTCTAGGTGATCCGCATCATATTCGCTGTCTCCAAGATTTGAGAGAGTGATCTCCATGATGCAATAGGTAGTGAATTTCGTCCATCTAATCATAAATAAACCAAGGAAAAGGCAACCCTACATTATGTCACATTCGACAGGATATTAGAAACCCTATATATTTTTTTGGATAACGGAGGGTGTCCCAGCCCTTTGGGCAAGAACAATCCCTACGAGCCCGGGGGGGGAGCGGGGTAAATCCCCTGTGGCGCCTGTGTGGTAGTACAGTTTCGAACCCTCAACTCCGGATGCAAACCGTGGTCCTAGGCCAACTAAGCTATCCCTCGGGGTTAGAAACCCTATATTTGCCAGCTCTTTTCACCAAACAACCAGAGAATAAACTTCATTTTTGTTTGAGTTGTTTAACAATGGGCCTGAATAATTCCTGACGACCGTACTCTTCAAAATCACTGCTGATTCCTCTATTATCAGTGCTACCAGCTACTTGAATTGCATACAACAAAAAATTTAGCTTAAAACGACCCCAAGGAGGATGTGGCCAACCAACAGCCACCAGTACACTGTTTATCTGGATGTAACTGTTTGTCCGATTGCTCATATTTTAAAATTTCTCAATTCTTGAGATTCAAATAAAATTTAATTAAGCATTTGGTTTGTTCTCCAAATTTTTAGCATTCCCTTCTCCCATGTCTTTGAAAAAATGTTCAAATCCTGTGCATTGATGAATTTAAATTAATATAATTCTTTTCATTTATTTCCTTTATTATTATTTTCATCACATTTAGTTCATTACTCCAGGTGTTTGTTTTTTTAGCTGCTGAGTATGAGACCCCACAGAATTCATTGAATCAGGTATGCTTTGATATACTACCTTGATAGTTGGCCATGCATTCTCTTTTTGGCATGAAAGTCAGGTGTTGGATCTGATAATCAGAATATGACTCCATCGAGTTAGTGAACTTTTAATTATATACTTATTATTCGCATGAAATTATGGAAAAATATGTTAATTATAATATGATGGACCATGACTTGATGACATTGGTAATTGGCTTATCCTAGCCATTTACCATTGAAAGGTACAACGTGACTTTTTGTGGAATGACTCTGTTGACAAAAAAAAAATATCGCTTGGTTAGATGGGAAACAATGTGTCAACCTATAAATAAAGGTTGTCTGGGTATTCGTTCCATTGAGAAGGTAAATAAAGCTCTTTTGGGTAAGTGGTTATGGAGGGTGGGCAAGCCTGATCAAGGATTGTGGAGGAAGATCTTACAAAAACATTTGGGAAATGATGGGTGGTGGGTATCGGGTCATGATTATAAGGCTTCAGGTATTTGGAAGTCTATTCTTTCTGTGAAAGATGATTTTGTTCCTTTAGTTCATTATAGAGCTCATAATGGGAGGAGGATCGGCTTTTGGAAGGATGAATGGTGTGGTTAAATGGTGTTGTATCTTCAATTTCCTAATCTTTTTATGGCGGATAAGAGGCAAAATGCTTTTGTGAAAGATAATTTTTCCTATTCTGGGGGAGTTGTTTGGGATTTCTCCTTCTGAAGGAATCTTTTGGAATGTGAGGTTTCTGATTTTGCTTCTTTGCTTGGCTTACTAAGTAAAGCGTTTTTATCAGGGGGTAATTCAGATGTCAGAGTATGGAAACCATATGTTAAGGGCCGGTTTTCAGTGAAGTCTTTTTATCATGCTTTGGCTGATTCTTCAGGGCCCGTTTGGCAATTAACTAGTGGAGTATAGTTGAGTACACTGACATACTTTATAGTAAAAGGGTGATACTTGGAAAAAGTAAGCTGACGTACATGCCCGACTTAACAACATTTGGGAAGCCAGTAAAGTTTTTAAAAACTGACTTTACCATGTTTGGGTTTGGTTGTTGTATATTCCCTGACCTTAGTGGTACACTCGTACGACAATGGGGATGACCCACAGATCTGGTTAGTCTTGAGCAATGGAAGTGCTAGACACGGACCTCAGTGCTTGGATCGTTTTGTGTCCCACTCCCACCTCACATATCCTACGCCTGCATAACAGCAGACGCCAACGGAGGTGGGCCCAGATAAGTTGCAAATGGGGCATCCCAGCGAACTAACTGTGGACATTTGCCAAAGTGTGGATCTTGGCCCCACAAACACCAAGCTATTGTTTAAGCTAAACGGTGCACCACCCATCAAAACTCTTGGGCGACAAAAGTGTACCCATCTTGCACAAAAGGGGAAATCTGTTTTTCGCCCTCCCGGATGCACCCTTCTGCTGCCCAAATACCATACCACATTGAGTGTGTCTTCTCCGATCACTCCGGCGAATCGGCAGAGCCATATGCACACCTTCACCGTCTCTCTGGCGGACATCAGGCTGCAAGGATCGTCCGTGGCAGTATTCATCTTGCACCCGTTTCCATTGTGCATCATTGCGTTTCAAGCTCAAGACTGAAGCTTGCTTCTTCTTGCTCTCTTCTGTGCGTTCTTCTCTTTTCTAATTTCTTCTTTTATGCTCGCCATAAAAAACGTGTTGATGTACAACGTCTGGACTTGAGATTAGGGTTGGGTTTCATCATCCCTTTTTCCCCTGGATGGTGATGTCAAGCAAAAGGCTATTGCATGTTGAAAAATGGATTCATTTGCAAAGGACTGATCTCACTCTATAGAAAGCTGGGCTATGGTGTTATGCAAAACAGGCAAAATCCTAATTTCATGTGAAATTACGATCGAGGGGGCTCCAGGATTTGCTAAATTTGTTGTGATGATTTGTTCGGTTCCAATTTTAAAACAACACTGCTGAGTTTATGGGGTAGAAGACTCTGCTTGACCTTTTGGCTTCAGAGACCAATGGTCATGAAGAAGACAATGAAGAGGGCATTTGTCAAGTATGGGTAGTTGTCCCATTACTTAAGTTGTAAAGTCCAGTTGAGACAGCTGTAAAGTTGGTCGCATGCCACAAGCACTGCATGATCCCGGCCAAACTGGGTGCAGTGAAAATCTCGACCATTGGAGGGCTGCTTTACTTGACATCACTTTACATGTAAAATTATCAAACGGGCCCTCAGGAAGAGTGGAGGGCTGGCACAATTTTTGGACTCCTACAGTTCTGCCTAGGGTGTTGGTTTTCTGTTGGATAGCGAGGCTTCATAAAATTTTGACCATGGACAAGTTGAGGCGAAGGAGTCATATTATCATTAATGGGTGTCCAATGTGCTGAGAAGATGAGGAAACGGTGCTTCATTTGTTGATTATTGTCCTTTTGCTTATAGAGTGCGGTTTGCTTTGTTTGAAATGTTAGGTATGGAATGGGTTATGCATAGGACAGTTGAAGATTTATTTGTTCAATGGCATTGGCTCTGTAAATTTATTCAGGGTAAGATCTTATGGAGGTTAGTAGTGTGTGCTACTTCTTGGAAGCTTTGGTTGGAAAGGAATAATAGCTTTCCGGAATAAGTCTAACTCTGTGATGGAGGTGGTAGAGTCCATTCTTTGGTCTGTATCTGAATGGGCGAGTACGTGTAAGGAATTTAATGGCCTTTTAGTGAAAGATCTTTATAGATCTTGGTCTTCCTTCTTTAAAGGTGGTTGGCGAGTCAAGTCCAGAGTTAGAGTTGCATAGATGAATCCCCCGCTGGTGTTCTGAAGTTGAATTTTGATGGTAGCTTTGTGCGTTCTTTGCGAAAGGGTTAGATTGGTGGAGTTATAAGGGATTGGAATGGACAGATGGTAAGGAGCTTCTCTGGGTCGATTGACTCTTCGGATGCTAATGAAACTGAGTTGTTTGCTATTCTTATTGGTTGCCGAGAGTTGCTTCAGATGGTTGGCTATGGTGCTATTCTAGAGGGAGATTCTTTCTTGGTAATGCAGTGGTGTTCAGGTAGTTCTTCTTATCCTTGGAGATTGGCAGATTGGGTGGAGGAGATGCATGATATCTCAAGGAGATTGGGAGCCACCTTCAATCATATTCTCAGGGGAGCTAATGCTGTGGCAGATGGTCTTGCTCGTGTAGGAGTTTTTAGCTCTACCTTGTCTTTTGATGTTTAGTTATCTTATTTTCTTTGTTTGATGTTTTTCTCTCGTTGTGCTTTGTTCCTTTTTTTGGTGAAATAAAATTTTACTGTTATCAAAAGAAAAAAAAAAAAATCTTGGTCATTTCTTTCCCTGTGGAAGGTAATGATCATATATTATTTACCCAGCCGCTTCTAAGGCGGTTACAATCAAACAATACAATTGTCTGATTAGTGAAGAATTTTTAAATTTTTTTTTTTTTTTTCCTTGTGTTTAGTCATAGATTTCCATTGCAACAGCTGGACACTTGAAGGTTCTAACTGGCCATCATTCCTGCCACGCTTACAGTAAAAGGGTGTGTCCACAGTTATTAGGGTTTTCAAAATTCTACCGTATCATATTTCGTTTTTGCTATGGAATATGTAAATTAAATTTTATTTTAAAGATTTTGAATGATCTAGAATTGTCCATATTTTCTATGTCCTGGTTTCGAATGGATCTAGAATCTAGATGCAGTTCTTAATTTAATTTTCTGCTGTAGATGAGGGTCTATGCTTACTCTAGCTTCATGTTTGCTGTTATCATCATTAGATGTTGACATCTTCCTTTCATGGGTTAGAGTTCCTTCCATAGTTGCAGAGATTCCAGTGTGGAGTTCTGGCTTTCCAGGAGTCCTTTTGTTTAGATAGTGTTCTGGAATTTTTCTCACCTGACTTTATGGATAACATTTATTCCAGCAATGAAGTAGGAAAAAAAATTGAATCTCTCGTTTTCTTAGGATTTTGTATTATTATAATGGATCTGAGAAAAACTCCGGGGAATTCTCCACTGTCAGCTCTAACAGGAGGAGGGGCTGACTTTGGAATGGAAGAATTCCTGGGTACAGAAACCATGGACCCAGACTCCCTTGAAGGTCTTTAAATTGCAGTAGCATAAATGTCTCAAATAGCCATTAAGCTGGTCATGTACTTCATTTTTATTATAATTGTCAACGAAGCCATATCCTCCCATAAAACCAGGTATTTTCACCTCATTATCATTTTCATCAAAATCATCTGGAGCCTTTTCCCATTAAAATAATCATTATATGATCTTGAATCATTTGACTTCGGTATTCTCATATTGCATTGAGATGCGCATCTGTGTTTTAGGAAGCTAATCCCATATCAATGGGATAACAATTTGACGATGATGATGATGATCTGTGTTTTTGAAAAATTTTAATGATCATATTTTCACCTGTATCAAAAAGACTTTAATTAGGATAAACAAAAGATCCTTTTGGTTCACCTCCCAACCTTGGTGGGGCCCATCAGAAATTCGTTGTTCATTATTGAACCATGACCATGTGCAATTGTAGGGGACTAGCGGTGGCAAAGAGTTGGGTTTGGTGTGGGTTAGGCTAAACCCGAATCTGCCCCAACTGACCCGAATCTGACCCAAAAAAATATAGGTCCAGGCGACCTGGATTTGGACCTCTAAATCCCTGCGTGTGGCCCACAGCTGGATCTGAGTGAGAATCAGATCAACAAGGTTCAAGGAGACTCAAAATATCTTTCCAGCAAGACAAGATTCATCAAAATCCATCCACAATCCAAGATTTTGTACGGCTGTGATCAAAACTATCTTAGAAAACTGGAAAATCACAAATCGGGGCAAATGACCTACCTCTGATCTTGAAAAAATGTTGAAAAAATCTTCAAAATTACCAGGAGAGAGAGTCGACCACTGCTGTAGGGGAGTTGGGACACACCATGATGATTGTAGGTGGGCCACTTGTGATCATGTCGTCACAGATGTCTGTTTCCTCCGTCTGTTTGCGAAAAAAATACATGCAAATCCGTGATCTGGTTGATTGCAAGATTACAGATCCTTGATCTGTTCGCTTTTCCCAAGAGTTGATTCAGAACAGCAAGTCTTCAAGAATTTCCCAGTATTGGCTTTAATACCATGTCATGATGATGGAAGAGAGTGATATTTGTGGAAAACTTGGATCCCTCTCATGGACGATCCTCCTTCCCTTTTATAATCTCATTAGCCTTAATCAAGGCAATTCAAATCTTGATACAATCTATTTGTTATGGAATGAAAGCTGTTACATTGATTTTGAGTGTATCCTAAACGTATCCCATATGATGGGTTAATTTGTTTCAATGAATGGGCCTGGGCCTGATGGGCTTTGGATCACTTGTGTTAACATATCCAACCCAGTCCATGATGTGTTGATGATCTTTGATGCCAAACCCACTTTGTGACGGGGATGTGTTAGGTTTGATATTAGGAATTTTTTATTTTACAATATTATAATAATAAATTTACATTATATAGTTCTCTTAACGTCTAAAAGTATTTGAACCCGTCACTTGAGTTCTTTTAGATGTCCTCTACCCACTACAATGCACAAGATATGTGTATTGTATTTGTAGCACATTAAGAAGGAAATTGTTCTCCAACGAGCAATCTGCATATTGTTGATCTACAGTCCAGCTCATGGGGCCCACTTAGATGCATGTATATCCATGGGACTAGGGAAGATGGGAAGGTATCCTTATGGATAAGGGTCACTCAAAAACCAGCCTCATCAGATTATCATAGCCCTTGTTTAATAGCTTTTTTACCAGAGATTTTTTTTTATTTATTGAGATTCGATTTAACGGCGAGTGATGGTTCAATGAGTGTAAAATTGGGCCCTGTGCCAGATCATGGAATGAAAATAGTATGAGAATTTTGTACAGATCAAAAGCAGGCCCAAGTGGGCCCCATAGAGCTAGACTATTCATGCAGTCTGGTCGTAGGAGAACATTCTCCCATTAAGAAATATGTAAAGTAGTTGTAAACATGATGGGATGGGTTGGGGTAGTGCAGTCAAAACCCAAACCTGTCTTGGGTCAAAATCAATAAATCCATACCCAACCCAACCCCCAAAAAACTCTATCAAACCTGCCCCTAATAGGAGTAGGTTGGGATGATTCTCTCTTTCTTTTAACCTGACCCATTCTCATGCCTAGTCAATTTACTATGACGAGTCACAATAGATTGGATCTGGTAGGGTAGGGCTGGATATGACCTCCGAGAGTAAGGAGTACGGACCCAACCCCAATTTTTGAGCCCTAACTCTTTGTTATTTGAGTTGGATGTGTATGCGTGAATGTTGATTTACCTGGTTGGGTTCGGGTTGGATTGGCAGGTTGGGGCTGCAATTAGTTGGGCCACATTGGTGGGTTGAGTGGCAAGTATAAATGCAACCGGAGCCCAAATCATTTAATAATTGCGCTGGAAATTTTATCTGAACCGTGAATTATTCAGTCGGGCTAGGGTCAAATTGGCCGGTCAGTTCTGGGATTTCCGTATCTAGCTCTGAGACGCTAAAGTTGATGATAAAATTGCTGCAAAAAGTTGATAAAATCGAATAATGTGAACCTGCTTCATGCACATACACCACTCACAAATTGCTGTTAATAAGTAACATGTCCTGAAAATTGAGTTTTGAACTTTAACTTTGTTTATTAGAGCATGTGGATTCAAGGGTTATATTTAAGTTTCAGCCAGTTTATTCTGGTTGCATACTTCAATCAGCGCTATAATTAGACCTTGCACTGAATTTTAATTCCTATGTCTCTGACAGGTTTCACTTTGGGATGGAATTATACCGTCAAAAGAGCATGCTAAGTTTTGGACTCACACTGCAACCAAATATCGTTTCATTGATCAAGTAAGTGGCTGCTTTACCAGCTTTGTTTCAAATACAAATTTCTCACTTATTTCATGAGACATGGTTTTGGACTCCACCTCTAGAAAAAATAGAACAATGCCACTGAGATTTCTAGTTAAATGAGGAGTCTAATGAGTTCGATGTTAGGAACCCTCTAGTGACTTGGATTTTACTGAATTTTTAGACATGACAATCACATCTTCTCATTATTGAAACAAGTTATTATGATGGAAAAATGAGGGGTGTTTCCTTTGATCCTGTCCCAGCAAGTTGGATTGAGCTTTCAAGGTAAGGCCTCTTTGGTAAAAATGCCTCTTTACTCTTTAGCCTTGGTTCTTTTGTGAATTTCATTTCATAACTATGGTCCAGTTCCTCATTCAAGGTTCAGAGTAATGATTATAGTGTTGTATATGGGGCTTTACACTGCCTTGTGTTCGGTTTGGGAGTTTCTTCTTTGTTGAGGAAGAAGAAAGACTGCAGTCCCACATCAGACATGGAGGATTTCTCTAGGACTCCATTTTAGTGCTTTCCTCTTTTCTTTATGGTGTTTTGCTGAGAGGTGAGTATGGTGGAGAATGGCCATGACCACATATGTGTGGGTTCTTGCATCCCATGTGGATCTGCTCTGCGGCTTCGGTTTTGCTTGGTGTGCACTGATGCAGGACAAGCCCAATACCCATAGGTCGACCAAGTCCATTGGGCCCAGCCCATTCAGTTTATTTGTTTTATCTCTTTATTTTATCTAGAGTTGCTTTCTTTTAATGGTTTGTCTTTTAAGTTATTTGTTTTAATCTTGGCCATTGGTTATTTAATGGTTGAGATTATATATAGGTTTAGTTTACTCTTATATAAAGCATTGTAAAGCCTCTATGACTTCTTAGATTTTGATTAATGAAAAGAAAAAAAAAAAAAAGGAAACAAAAGTTTCAAGTGTTTTGCTCCCCTCTCTTCTCCTGCGAAAGGATCTAGCATGGGGCCATGGGCTTGAGGCCTTTCCACTTCAGGCGTGGGTCTGACTTATCACTCCATCTTCCCCGTACCGGCCCCACATCGATCCCCTCTCTACATCATGCACATCTTTGTTTTAATTTTTATTTATTATACTTAATAATTTTTCAGACTCTACAATGGCAACATGGATCTTTCCAATATATAGTGCTTGGAGTAGCCATCCAAAAAGAAAAAAAAAAGTATACTTGAACAATAGCATACACTGAACTTTTTTTTTGTGCAAAAATAGATCTGAAAAAAATCTTAAATCAGAAACATTGGAGAACCTTGCCTTTTAGTTCGTCATTCACGCCTTGTTAATCCTAGAGATTGAAAATGTCGAGTTATAGTCCTCTTTTTCTGTCTGTTGGGAAAATGAAACTATTTGGAAATGAATATATACAAAATTGAAAAATAAATAATGGATCTCAACAAGTGAGAAGACGAGGAGAGGGGGAGCAAGGATGACTTTTAATTGTGAATGTTAGTCATACAGTTAGCATCAATATCAGCAGCAAGTTATAAAGAATCTATAACAATTAACAATAGAATTGCATTTATTTGTTTATCTAAAGTTCAAAGCTGCATGCATATAATTTATGCACAATCAACATCTTGGCGGATAAACAATAGGTTTCCTCATAAAAAAGAACAGGCACATGATTATTGGTCCATTGAATGCAATCCATCACCTTCAATCGCTATTGAAATGTTAAATGACTGAGACATGTCCAGATTGGTCTCTCAATCATGATTCACCTAAAAGGACCGGGCACATTTGAAAATCACACATCATGATTTAATCTCAGTCCATTGTTTAGTTCCTCCTTTTCAGACGTGCAGACCTAGTGTCAACTGAGACTACCTACAGGGAGTACAAGCGCGTAAACAGGCTTGAACCTGTAAATTTATCCTCCATAATGGAGGGTGTGTCTTGCTGTCTCTCCAAGTGCCGGAAGATATAAATATCTATTATTGAATTTGTTGTTTACCTGCCTTGTATTCATTAAAATTGGTGTTAGGCAGCAGTTCCACCACTGTTTCTCTACTTTTCCTTCCCCAATAAATACTCATCACACCAAGGTGCTGTTTCTTTATTGGTTTTGTATGATGGAAGTGCCAAGAATATTTGCGGATTGTGCCTCAATGATGATAACTTTTGCCCCCCCACCCTGCACGCACGCATGCACGTCGAGATGTATAGATGGTGATCTTTCTTCTCTCGTGCAGGGAAGCAATCTCCGTGGTAAAGAATTCAACTTGACACTGCACTGGCATGTCATGCCCAAGACTGGAAAGATGTTTGCCGACAAAATAGTCATGACTGGATATCGCCTGCCTGATGAATACAGATAATGAGCTTTGTGCTTTTGACTCTTCTTATTTTGTTTTATATGGATATATGTCATACATCCAAGCTAGCAAGTAGAAAGCGTAAGCAGGCAAAACAATGTAGAGTAAAGACTGATGATAGAAACCATGGTATTGGTTCGCTTATTTTCTTGGAAATCAGAATGGGCAGGACCATGGTGAGAACACTTCATGTCCACTTACTGGCAGCTATGCTTCCAGTATTTGCATTATTTCTTGGCTGTTCACAGTTGCAATACCTTCACTTTAATCTTCAAATATTAGAAAGGCACTGACCTTGTCCAGGAAACAGAAACCATGGTATTGGTTCGCTTATTTTCTTGGAAATCAGAATGGGCAGAACCATGGTGAGAACACTTCATGTCCACTTACTGGCAGCTATGCTTCCAGTATTTGCATTATTTCTTGGCTGTTCACAGTTGCAATACCTTCACTTTAATCTTCAAATATTAGAAAGGCACTGACCTTGTCCAGGAAATAGAATTCATGCAGGTAAACATGCCTGTAGTTGTAAGGAATCTGAATTCCCTATTTGGATTAATAGGGAAGCTCTCTGTTGCATATAGGAATTTGCATGTAGGGCAACAGCTTGGTGATTAAGACTGGTGTTGGTTAATAACTATGGGTGAACTGTGGTGCATGACAATTAGAACTGGTGTAATTGAAAGCCAAGGGAAATATAATAGAGCCTAAACTGAGGTTGCAAATTGTTGGTTCAATGCCAAAATCATTTTACCTGGCAGTATAAGTAATTGTTCTGGGTCATGATTAAAGTTTTTTGGACCATTAGAAGATGCACTTGATCTGTAAAGAAATTTCTTCACGGCATCCATTTGCATTGGAATAACTTCTCACAGTATCATTTTTTATTTCTATTTTGTTCTTACAGTTTTATTTATTATGTTTTTATGCAGTTACTTGAGAAAGAGGATTGATTCGGTGTAATCTGCTGACCCCTTGAAATCTGTATTGCCTGGCATATTACCAAAAGTTAGATTGCATTCTCCGCTATTAATTGGTGGGTGCAAATGTATATTCATTCAGTGTGATAGAATCCCATTGGACTTGAGAAATGCCTAAACCCAGTGGCAAAAGAGGTGTATCACCTTACAGCAAGCTCAGGGCTGGTTTTCGAAATCTAGGGGGGGCCATGGCCACCCCCAATCAGCCCCATCAAATTATCTTAGCTCTTGATTTAGCAGCCTTAAAATTTAATGGCATTTTAACTATAAACTTTTTTAGATTCAATCCAAGTGGGCTCCATAGAGTGCACTTGGCTCGGAGGAGAAAGTTCTCTCTATGAATTCTAGCTTCTGGGTGGTCCGGAAGTTCTAGTATATTTTGCTGTAGCCCGTTCTTGATTGAACCTTTGGATTGAAATTTCCAGTGCTCGATCTTTCCTAGCAATTGTCAGCTAGTGCTGACTCGTATGGTTTCGTGATTCGTTAATGAAAGGGATTTTGGATAAGCCTTTGCTGAAAAGCCATCTACGACGGATGGGACAATGATAGATAGGACTCAAAAGGAATCAAATATTTAAAGTTATTGGATCAACTCCGAAATGTTACATCAAATTTGAGCTAGTCTAACCCAAGAAAGTTGGGTGAGTAAGAACGCGCTGTATTCATCACAAGTGGCTCCCACAAGATGTCTGCATCTTACTATCTTATTTTTTCTTGATTTCAGCACTCTATACAACATAAATCCATCTGAATTCTAATTTCCATTTTAACTATTTCATTATCATTTGGACGATATATTTCCATCTAAATTGTGAGAAATTCACCAGATATGTGTATCTTCCTGAGTAGTCAGTCCAACCCGTGGGATCCACTAGCTGATATGCTTGCAGTCATGGGTGAATGGGGATGAAAAACTCTATGTATACCCTTTGATTTGTGAAGAATGAGGGCCACCTGCATCCTGTCCGTTAATCTGATGGCCTCAAGGTTAAACAGGTTTTTTTTTTTTTTAAATTTTGAAGTCATCTGTTTCCTGTTGGTCTTACTTCTCATCTCTCATGTGGGTGAAAACCTACTGACCTGTAAAATACAAGTGTGATTGGAGATGACCGTCTACCAAACCCAGCAGAAACAACAATAAAAAAATTCCCTTCCATAGAAACAACCACCGACCAATCCCTAGCTGCAACTCTTTAAAAAAAATCAGTAACTGCAGTGCTGATGGTCGGACTAAAAAGGAAAATTATGGGCAACTTAGTTCCCACCCTAAGTGGTTTGGACCCAAAAGAGCCTGCACAAATGGGAAGAAGAAGCCCATACCATTGCAAGGAGAGCCTACAAAGTGAAGAGATGAAGCTTGCAAAGTGAGAAGCATATAGCCTACACACATGAGAAGAGTAGATACCTAGTATTCCGATCAACTAGAATTCCCTTATTGCGAATGGAGAGGGAACGAAGGGAGTGTGTGAGCACTTACCCTACATGATAATTAAAAAAAAAAAAAAAAACCATTTTAATTTGGACGGGCTGATGGGAGGCACAGTGCGTGCGTGAGATGCATTGCCTGCCATCAATGCATGGTGGGGCCTCTGCATTGAAGGTAGAGATGCATTTTACGACCCCACATCGCCGGATGTCCTCTGGAGAAAAATCTGTAAATCTTCTGTGTCTTTGAAGTCAAGGATTTGAAAAATGACTTTAGCCTCTAGTAGAGTGGTTGGTGCACCAGTCTAAGGGAAGGTTGATCATTGGTGGGCCCAAGTGCCTCATCAAAATCTCTCTCTCTCTCTCTCTCATATTCAATGGCTGAGTCAAAAGGAAAACATAATCTGCTGGATTTTCCTTTCACTCTGATAATTGCAAAAGTCCAATTGTAAGGTGGGAATGAATGATAGTCCCATTTTATGCAATATTTAGATTAATATTTCTCTCAAATGGATATTGGATAATCACATGATCGAATAGATATGGTGGAGCCCACAACCCAAATGCCTTCCTCCTTTTCTCCCCCATCTTGTCCTTTCCTTCACGCAACAAAACATTTGCTACGAATACGATACCTATATTAAAAAAAACAAAAAAGATTACCAACCTACATATTCCATTACATTACATCACATCACAATTAAGGGTTCCAAATTCCTATACCATGGGCGCCATTAGTCACATCAATCAATGTAGTGGTGGTCTTTATCTCCTGTGGGACCCACAACTTTAGATACCATTTCGGCCGTCCACCAAACCCCCCTTGCACAGAATATTCTGCCGGCTGACTAGGGTCACACAGTATATATGAAGATGTGGGCGAGCTAGATCAATGGATCAATTCCAAGACACCCATGGCCATGCCCCCACCTTGACTTGTTCCCACTCTAACATTAAATTAGAACCAAGTGATAAATATGTGGGGGGCTACCTTGATGCTGAGATGTGGACCCCATATTGAGGACTTTGTAGACATGCAGTTCCCCCTATCCTCTGCCACTTGTTTCTTTCTCCATGATTTCTCTTTCTTGAACATGCTGCTCTTTTGTTTTTTTTTTTTTTTGTTTTTTCTCTTGGAACACATGCTATGTGTTTTTCTAAACCACAGAATTGTTCCACCCTTTTGGGCTAACAATGGGGGTCAGCCATAGAATGTCTTGTCATTTTAGTGATATTTTGAAAGCCTTGTGGTGTAACTAAATTATTGGGTAATTTTCTTCTAGATGTTTTCGCATATGGACGGGTGATATTGTCACGATAGTATAGGTCAAAATTTATTTATTTATTTATTTCACTAGATCAGGCTTGAACGTGGGCATCTTCAAGCATCAGGGATAACATTTGAAATATTTGTTGTAATTGTACAAGTAGGTTCTCAGGGAGATGGCATTTTTTGAAATATTGGTCTATTTCAACTATTATTGATCAGGGATTGAATTATAATTACAAATGTAGTTTTGATGAGCTTTTAAGTCAGGGATTAAAATATCTGGTTGAAGTGATGTAGTGATGTGTTGGCAACTGTTAAACCAACTTATGTCCTTTTTCTTTCCCACTACCTACACGATTGACATGCAACCCAATTGGCCGGCACAATTGGGGTGCAAGGTAGGCAGCCTATTCGGTTATGGTTTCCATTTTTGTCGAATCCCATAATTCTCCAATTCAATTTGCCAGCAAACAGATGCTCTTATAAATTCTAATACTTAGGACCATGTTATAGGTTCCTATCTATGCTTTTTCATGTTTAAAATGGGATTCTTGCTTCCTTAGTTCCTTTTCCGTATTATTCTATAAAAAAAATAGTTTTTTTTTATATACCCCACTAAAGTTTCAATGATTTGTAAATAGGCCCCTTATAATTGTAGTATTTGTAAATAGGATCATACTTTTTCATTTGAATATCTTTCATGTCCCCAAATGGATAATCAACATGAGATTTGTGTTGCGCTTTTATAAAAATGACAGCTTTGTCGTTACATTCATTAAACAAAAATGAGTATATTATTATTTACAAAATACCATTATTTTGTCCCGACATCTAACGGTCTCTACCAATAACTTATTAATGTACATGAAGCCTAGTTATGTATTTTGAAACTTTCATCAATTCAACAATAGATCGTACATGGATTAGATCAATTATAAGCACAGGCGTTGATTGTCATTATGATCGATATGGATTTAATGAAATAGGCCATATATTGGTAAAAATAGGTTTACATTCAATTATTCTCTACCATTAAATGTAATTATTAATATTACAAGCTTTAGAGAAAAAACAAGTCCAATCTTTTGAGTTTAAGCATATAGGGATAAAGAGATGGGCAAAAGTGTCACTCCACTCTAAAAGCTTTTGGTGGTTAGAAAGGCTACTGATTTTGGGACGTGAAAAGTATTAAAATAAAAAAGAAGAGGCTTATTTACAAATATTAAAACCATAGGGGCCTATTTATAAATTCTAAAAAACTTAGGGGGGGTATATGCAATAAGCTCTAAAAAAACACAAGTGGAAATATTTTCTTAAAGAAAATTCACCGTAGGTTTATTATGAGAAGATAGTTCAATTTATACAAAGGGTTTGTTCAGTTGGTTGGCAACCCGATTGTCACTTGTTATCTAGGGATTGATAGCTTGGTATGCCACTCTTCCCACTTTATAGGTTTCTCTTCCCATTTATGTGGGCTATCATTCCCACTCTGTGTGCATCCTTTTCCCAATTGTGTAAGCCCTCCTTCCCATGATGTAAACTTACCCTTTCCGCTTGTGTCGGCTTTTTTGGGGCCCAGCCTGAGGCTGGGGTGCCAAAACAAAGTAAAAGATTCAAGGCTTATCATTTCACTTATTTCTAATACTCTTTAACATTTGTTTTCTTGTACATGTGACTCAAGTTGTAAACTATTTTATTCCTAAATTAGCCTAGTCTAGAGTCCCATGTCCTTGACGTTCACTATGTATTGTGCCCTACTAGGGTCGGTGGGTGACGGACACACACATCGGAAGAGGGATCCTTGGGCGCCTGCGTGAGAGATGGATTTGCTAACCAACTGAACAACCTCTAATTCTCTAGTAGAATTTCCATTGGTCTTTGTTTAAACATTGACATTGATCAGACCCATTCACCATTGAATTTTATCATTATTAATTTACACAATTTTTAACCACTAAAACTCGAGAACCTACTAGTTCAAGTCTAAACCTCTCCATCCCTTGAATATCAAGCACTCCAATGAATCTCACTTTTTAAGTGAAAACGCAAGGGTTTCTATAGCACTTAGGACAATGCGCTATCATGCAACAAAAATTGTCATCAAGATACTATTAGCGGGAGAATTTTCTCCTACCTATGGGGCTCACTTGGACCCTCCTTTACTCAAATCAGCTCCTTTGATACTCTTGTCATCCTATTATCCAGCATTAGGCCCAACTTTGCACTCATGGAACCTTCACTCAATGTTCGATTGAATATCGAAAAATCTACAATTAAGAAATCATTAAGGCTATTAAATCAAGCTCTAGGATAATCTGGTGGGGCTTTTTTTTATTTTATTATTATTATTATTATTTTTGTGCTTCCCCTTGTCCACAAGGAGGCCTTTCCATCTCTTCTCTTCCCATTCATTAAAATGCATCTAAGTGAACCCCATGAGCTGGGGCTGCATATGAGCAATATGCAATCTTTTCTTAGGAAAACATACTCCAATATTAGCATGAGATAATTACATATTAAGTCCTAGTTCTGTAGTTTTAGCGGGTATTAACAAGAAAAATATCATTAAACAAAACTAAAAAATTAAAGGACTGTTTCTTTTTTTATAAAAAAGCAAAATATTTTTTTTATATTATTCTGTGCAAAATTAAACCAGTGGCAATTAGCTGGGTAAGTGGTAAGGTTTTCTAACTCCTTTGACATAATATTCTAAATATATCACTTAGATATGATTCTGATGATAGACTAAATCAGCCATAATAATATCATAACAAAATCTTTTCAAGAAGTATCATAGAAATTTAAAATATTTGCGATGTTAGAACACTGTTATTGATGCCTTGTTAAACTTATTACTCTAAAAGAAATCAGAATATTTAGTAAGAATCCTTTCTCAACTTGTTTTTATATCCGGTAATCTAACATCACACTTTTGTTTTGGTACCCCAGCCTAAGGAGCTAAGACTAAAGAGAGCCCACACAAGTGGAAAGAGAAAGCCCACATCATGGATATTGAAATTGGATCCTTGTGTATTTCAGCCCAAAGATCCAGGTCTAGAACAATTACATTCACATATTAGACGTCTATATAGATTTCAAGGGCATACATAGCTTGAGTTATATTCACAACTGAGTCCTTTTGGCTTTAATTATATACCACTTAATAGCTTCACTTTTATGTTAAAAAAATTATTTTAAAGATTTTTTATCCAATTATACTGATGCACTTCATAAGTTTCATGTCGTATTTGGATTTGGAACTAACATCTATAAACACCGATTTGAGTCCGGTTAACCATGGTTTCGCCCTTGATTTGACCCCATTTGCATCCCTAGTTCTGGTGTTTTAACTAATTGATCATACAAACCCTAAAGGGTAGCTTAGTTGGCTTAGGACCACGGTTTGCACCAAAAGGTTGAAAGTTCGAAACTGCACTACCACACTGGGGCTATAGGGGATTTACCCGGCTCCCCCCGGGCCCGTAGGGATCTTTCTGGCTCAAAAGGCTGGGAAACTCTTTTGCTATAAATAAATAAATAAATAAAACACTAATTGATGAGACTATTTTCTAGGGCTTTGACAAGAACTCTCAAACGTCAGCTGCTAAAAAGCTCCATGTTCATTCGAGTGGTGATGTACCCATCGGACGATCCATATTCATCACAAGATTTGCACAAATCATGGATCCATTAAGTGGTACTAGAATAGCATGTGTCATTGAAGCCTTAACCACCAAAGTCAAGTGGATATTATTTTGTGTTAAACGCATTATCATACCACAAGGTAAATGGTTACATCAGGAAGAAAACAAAAACAGAGTTAGATGGGTGGATTTGATATTACAAAATTCGCAATCCTGCTAAACACCAGCTTACCAGGAGAACCATAGAAAACTGGGTTCCACTTCCACCCATTGTTTTGATATCAGAATCCAGAACCTGTTTGCCAACTATGAAAGTATGAAAGGAACTTAAAGAAGATGTCGAATATAATAATAAAAGCAATCAAAGGTCAAGAGCTTTATTAAATTGATGCCATCTCCTTTTAAAAATTCAAATTGCACTGTTATGCACTGATTAACTTTTGTTTGTTTGTGTTTTTACTCTTTGCATGTAGATTACTTTTTTCAAGCTTGGGCATGGTTAAATCTAATTTGGATGATTGGGTCACTCAACGGTTCAATTTAGATTTGGCTGAAGTTACACAAAATAGTGGAACAATGACTTCTTTTTTATTTTTTGGTACCCCGGCCAAGGGGTTGGTATCAAAGAGAGAGCCTGCACACTCACGGAAAAGTAGCTCACTCAAATGAAAAGAAGGCCCGCACAAGCAGAAAGAAAGCCCACACAAGTGGAAAAGAAGCCTATATAAGTAGGAAGAGGTGATGTACCAGGGGTCCGAACCCCAACAGCTAGGTAAAAACTGACGGTCTTTGCCTCTAGGTTAAGGAATAATGACTTGTTCTACAGATTTTGGAGCTCCTTTGGATCTTTGAAAGTGAGGGTAACTCGGTTATTGCTAAAATTAGACTAATTGGACCTATAAGCGAAAGTTAGACTACGTGGACCTATAAGTGACAATTGTTTGTTCTTTGTTAATACCAATTATAAGTAAATAGAGTTGTAGGTGAGTTGAGTGTTTGGTAATTGAAGTTCTCCTGATCCGAGTGGGTTAGAGTTGGGTTGCAAATGGATTCAGGGCGGAACCATGGTGTGTCTGGACCGGATCCATCTTCATAAATTAGATCTGGAATTGGATCCGACAGGAAACCCATGTGTTGTATCCATATCTAGTTTTAGCTGAAAAAACTGGGCTGTTGGGCTACTGGTCTGGGAGAGGAGGAATTTTTTTTTTTTTTTTTTCTTTTTATGCCAGATTGGTCCACTTGTTAGGAGTGATAATACCCATCTAAAGACTTGGGGATCGATCTAGAGGCGTGTGTGTGATCTAAAGGTGTCAACACCATTCAACCATCATTGTGTTGGAGATAGGAGCATCCTTTGACTTGGGAATCCAAGAATGGATCCATGTGTGTGAAGCTAAGTTACCAATGCCACTCAACCATATTTGTGAGGCCAAGGTACCAACACCAGTACTCCCATTTCATATAAATGTTCTTAATTCCATATATTAAAATGTCCCATCGGTCTTTCTAGAACTTTGGTTATTCACAATAATCTCCTTAACATCAAGGACTAGAATTTGAAAAAAAAAAAAAAAAAAAGAGAGATTAGGATAGTTTAAGTTTATCTAAAAAAAAAAAAAAAAAAAAAAAAAAAAAAAAAAATACTGCAGACCAAAATCTTTTTAGAATAGATAACGTTCTATTTGTAAAAAAAGAAATTAGAGGAATTTACGGGAAAAATCCCCGTAGGATCTTATACGTCCTATCAAGACCCCGTATTATGTTGGACACAGGAGGGGTCCTCATGTGGCCATTTTCATTTTATTTTTTTGTCGTTTTGTGATTTGGTAGATATCGACCATTCTGTCAATCCGATTTTCTTCAATTTATGGCCGTCTTATTTGCTTAACGCTCAGAATGGTTGATATCAACATATCACAAAAAAAAAAAAAACAAAAAAAGATGAACCTATAAATCCTCCGTCCTTGCCTCTTCTCACTCCCCTTGGGTCTGTAAGTCCTTGGCCCCCATCCCCTCCCTCCTCCACTACCTCCAGGCCCAGCCCTCTTCCTCATCTCCGCATACAACATTGCCTCCGTCTCCCATCCCCTCCTTTTCCTCCTCATCTCACTCCATGGCGATCCTCCCTCCTCCAAAGAAGACGACCTCATGCTCGCCGCCCTCGATGTCTTCATGTCCTCCCTCTCCTTGCCTCCCTGGCCCCATCCATAGCATCCACAGCTCTGGAGCAGCACCAACAACCAAGAGAGAAAATTCCAATTTCTATTTGGATTCTGCAAATCATAAGCAACCACCATAGAATGGTTGATATCGACCATCATATTAATCATATTGTTAAATGACAAAAAAAAAAAAAAAAAACCCCAGTCTATACTGTGCTTTTTGAACTTCATCAATGGTATAGAGCCCGATGGGACTTTTACCCGTAAAATCCTCAAAAAAAAAACTAAGGCCAAGGGGTTATTTGTAATCATCAAAAGTATTGGTGGTCCATAGTTATCTTCCCATTCCATACCGGGTCGTTAACATATACTATATAGTCACAAAATCCATACAACGTGTGCAGAGGATGTGCACCTATTCATGGCCTAGTGGTCACACTCTGTCAGATATAATTTTGGAATCTCAATCCGATTTTATAATCCGTAGGAACCGACGACAGCCCTTCAAGTGCTCGACCCTGACCGGCACCCGGACCCTACCACATCATCAATTATGGTCATGGGCGGCCGGCCAACTGGGCCCCACTTCACGTGTCGGGACAGATAAAAGAACGATTAGGAATAGTAAAACCCCATTTTACCCTCTCCTCTCATCTTTCCCATTTCGCTGCCTATAAATACATCACCTTCCCTTTACTTTACTCTATTCTTTCGTCCTCTCGCCATCATCGTCAAGAAAGACCACAGAGATGTTGGGGGTTTTCAGCAGCGCCGTCGTGACGCCGCCAGAGGAGCTGGTGGCGGCCGGAAGCAGGACGCCGTCGCCAAAGACGAAGGTGACGACGCTAGTAGACCGCTTCGTAGAGAGGACCCACTCCGCCGTGACCGTACAGATCGGAGACGAGGGGTACATGGCTTACTCCCACCACAACGAGTCGGTGCTGCAGCCTAGGTAATCACCTGCCGTCTTGACGGCGTTCAGACGCCGTCATATGCCGTGATGTCGGTTGGCTAGCTACTGGTAGATAAGGCGGAAACAGCTTCGTTTCCTTTTTAAGTTTTTTCAACTTGTAACACCGCTAGATGAACATACGTTGCTGCGATGACGATGGGAGGAACATAGGCCACGTGGCATACAATCATTCGAAAGAGAATGGTTGGGGGATAAGCTATTATTCATCGAGAATAAACTCGCTCTGGGCCGTCCGATCAAGGAGAACACGCAATAAAAAAGACCGAAGTGGACCAACGGTTAAAAATGTTCATTAAGTGGGCCCACCTTGATGACCGTGTTTAAATTACAGTAATAAAACTGATTTGGTGCTCGTATACCTGATGAGATTAGCAGATCTAGATAAACCTAGATCGTTCAGTTTGTTAATCACCTCATAGATGAACATGGATTTTTGAAGTAATTGGATGCTCCTAAGCATTCAATTTATATTTTTTCTTGTTTTATAAAGGAGGGTGTGCGGGCTGGGCTGTTTGGCGCAAGGATAGCCGGGTAAATTTTATGCGTGTGGCGTAGTGTGGTGGTGCAATTTCGAGGAAACCTTGATCCTAGTCAACTGAGCTACCGCATGAGTTAATTTATATATGTTTAATTTGATCTGAGGTGTTTTTTATTTGGACAGAGGTTTTTTTTTTTTATTTTTTTGTTATCAGTAATTTTCAATTTTTTGAACTGGGCTAAACCCTCCAAGCCCAGGGAGAAGTCTGCATAAACTCGCATAAACTCACATGTGGCTCCAATATGGTAGTGCAGTTTTGAACCTACAACCTCTTGCTGCAAACCTATTAGGCCAACTGAGCTATGATCTATATGTGATTGATGATGGATGGATGGATGCAGGTCATTTGCTGTAAAGGATGAAATATTCTGCCTGTTTGAGGGAGCGCTGGACAATCTGGGGAGCTTAAGACAGCAGTATGGTCTGTCCAAGACAGTGAACGAGGTAGTGCTGGTGATCGAGGCCTACAAGGCCCTGCGCGATAGGGCACCCTATCCTCCAAACCATGTCGTAGGACATCTCAATGGCAATTTCGCCTTCGTCGTCTTCGACAAGACCACCTCCACCTTGTTTGTAGCTTCTGTGAGTCTAATATAAACTACTAGCTAATAATAGTCTCTTGCTTGGGGCTTGGGCTTATATGACATTTTATGATCTTGGGGCCTTGGGCATTCCCAATTTCTATTGAAAATTGGTCCCAGTGGTATGAAATATGAATCCCTCTTGGACTATGGGAATTAACTCTTGAGTAATTATTATTATTATTGTTTTTTTTTATTTTTTATTTTTTTGTAAGTATTGATTGGTGTGTGTGACAGGATCAACAAGGGAAGGTTCCTTTCTTCTGGGGTATCACTGCAGATGGATATGTGGCATTTGCGGATGATGCAGATCTGCTTAAAGGGTCATGTGGCAAATCACTTGCATCCTTTCCTCAAGGTAAATGATACACCACTTGCTAGAAAGAATTAATAGGAATCAAGGGTGCATCATGTGAGTTTTGGATGATTTTGACGCACCCCAAACACCTGTTCATTGGTGGAAGAGGCACACATTTGTATGCCACACGTTGGAGATGGAATGGTAAAGGGGCGTTGGATGGGCTCGACTGGAATGATAGTGCCTTCGACTTGTTTGACTGGTGGTTATAATTATACGTGTCAATGAAGTTGATAGAGACATTGATTCTTGGGGTCTTTACATATTAATCATCTTTAAATTTAATTTTTTTAATTTTGTGATGGAAACTAGGATAATGTTAGGAAAGTCGCTTTAACTCGTATCAACATTTGATTTAAAACCTTTTTGCCCCGGATCCCATAATATTACGAGACTATTAGTTTTTATATAATACACTTTCTATGATCAGTAAGTAAATTCAATTTTTATAGAACACAAAAAATGGCATTTTGTGAAAAGTAAATTCACATCTAATCACTAATTTTCAGATTCTATCATTTGAAAAATCTTTTCCTTGAAATGTTGTATAAAAGCTATGATATCGTAAGGAAATTTTATGATATCATGGAATTTATCAGGCTCGGTCACATACACTATTTTTGTGATATCACTATTTTTGTGATATCATGGGATCTGAGACAAGAAAAGCTTAAAAAAAAAGGGGGAAAAAATTGTAGATAAGAGTAAGCAACTTTGGTGACATTATCTGAATTAATGTAAAAGAACCCCTATTTTTTAGGGACCGTCTTTAGGGCCTGGTTCTGAATTGGTTGGGCTAGTCCTATTGACCTCTTAACTCCTCTTTTATTTGGTTTCCGAGTGTATAATGTGTTATTATTAGGACTTTTAATTGCCATGTTTCAATTTGATATTCTTCAATTGATTCATGTGCGGTCTTCATTGGATCACAGGATGCTTCTACTCAACAGCCCTTGGAGAGCTGAAATGCTATGAGAATCCTAAAAATAAGGTCACTGCCATCCCTGCAAGTGAAGAAGAGATATGTGGTGCTACTTTCATGGTAATCTCTTTCTCCTCTTTCTATCTTGATTTGTGAAATTTTGAGTACATATGTCCTAAATGAATATAACTGAATAATTATGTTATGATCGGACAGTCCAAATTGTTGATCTGATGATACCAATTGTGGATGGATCTATCCCATAAATCACCCCCAATGGGGCAATTCTGCACTTCAAATTGATCAAATCAACAGTTATGGGTCGCCAAGGGCAGTGGGTTGGCCTTTTTTTCATCATTTATTTACATAGAAAAGTAGATTGGTTGGAATCTGGAAAAGGATAAAAAGTAAGTGACTTGATGCGCCAAAAATCGAAAACTTTACTACCAGTAGAAAAAAATGAAAAGAAGTTGATGGTCACTTCCATACATTTATCTTTAATTTGTCGTTCTTCGCTCCATTAGAACAATATTATCTTTCTATCCAAATCTTAAGAAAATGACAAGCATTACTCCTTAAAAGGAAGTTAACCACTTCATTAGGTAATGGATCACATAAATCCCTATAAAGACCATTCTGGAGAGTGATTGAACTAATTGTGATTTTTGGACAAATTTTCAGGTGGAGGCAGCGCCCGTTTTTGCAGCCATACCGTAGGAATCTCATAATCATGCTAGTACTTTGTGGAAAGGAGTTGTCAGTTGTGACTCTTTGGAGTGATCTGGCAGCCGTGTACATGGTAGAGAGAGGGGACCAGTGGACCATGGTGGCATGTGTGTGTGGGTGTGTTTGTAAATGTGGGGGGAGAAAGTTGTGTGGAGAGACTGTTGTACATGTTCTGTAGCACCAGTGAAAATGACAATAAAGAGATGCTTCTTTTCTATGACTTGTCATGATTGTGGATAAATAGATAAATCTATTAGCCTTTGCTTCAGCTGCGAAATGATGGGACCATATGGATTGTAATATATGTGATAATGGCCTATGTCACTTTGGAGTCTATTGAGTGGTGATAACCATATGGGTCTTCACTATTATTGGCAAAAACCTTCTAGGAAGAAAGTAAGTTGAACACTTGAGATCTGTTTGCTTTCAGATTTTAGTTAAACATTTTTTACTATTCTCAGCACCTTTGGTAAATTGGTTGCTTTCTTGACTGCTTTACTTTCTATTTTTTTTTTTTTTAAAAACCCATCAGGAGGGGCCAACTTGTGATGTAAAATACTCAGAAACAAGAATTGTGTTTTTAATTAAATTTTTTCTACAGTGGGGATTCAAACTTGTGCACCCTCACACACACCCAGTGTCCTAAACCAGCTGAGTCTCAAAAATTGAGTGCTTTTGAGATTTATAGAAAGGAGCCCTGCCCATGATGGATTTATGAGCAAACTAGATTTCAGAGGAAGGCCCTATGATGGATTTATAGGACTGGCCCGTGAGAATTCTCAAGTTACAGAGAATCTGCAGAGAACTCTTTGGAAGCCAACCCTATCCCTTGTTCAATTCCCATTCCCCTTCCTACTGCCAATGACTACCAACTGCACGCACTAGTTTTCCAACTGCATCTTTGGAGACAGGTTGCACGCTTATACAGGAACCTTGGAGCCGGTTGCATGTTTGAGCTCCGGTTGGTACAGAAAGTTACCAGACATTTGCACACCAAAAGATAATGGCAGTTTAGATGGTACACTTTCTTATCCTCTCCACTTGAGGCAAGGTCCAGGGAACGAAAGGCCTACTAGGGTCAAAGGAAGAAAAGAATATTCTATTACAAGAAAAAGCATTCGACAATATAAATGTCAAAATGGTAGTCATTTCTTGTCATTACTAAATTTGCAAGAGTTTCTTAATAAATTTGTGGTTGATAGAAGTCTATTAAAGAAAGTAACAGTTTTGAGAGTGCACATGGAGCAGAAGAGAACATGAATGGAAAGAACAACGATGGATATATAAAGTGCAAGTGCAACCTATTTGAGGGCTATATCTATATAAAGATTTTGCCGGCACGCAACAAAATTCATGTATCCAGCCCCAACATAGCTGAGACAAAGCTTTGAAGATGATGAACAAGCATGTCCCGTTGCACAGCTCACCCTATCTTTTCTATCCACAAGGAATCAAGTTCTCCTAGCAACCATGACTAGGAGCTGGACCACTTTTAGCTTTAACAATGGTACGTCTCTAGACAACTTCCCAGCAATTTAAGACCCTTTTTGGTTAATTAAGATTCTCAGATGGGACTAAAAAGTAGATACCACCACACAAAAGAAAAAGCTGGATTTGCCAACTCATCTCCACACCATGAGAGAGATGCGCATGTAGGGGTCACCATTCACTGTAGCAAAAGAGAATTCAGCACATTGATAAATGATCATGCAACCTCATAAAGATTTCTTCAATCAGTTCTATCATCAATGTCCTCATCAAAAAGACGTAAATATGGAACCTCTGATGTCCTCTCATGGTTGTCTTCTGCTGTGCCACTGGTGGCACCTAAAGTATCCCCACCAAAACACTGCAAATACACTTTGTCATAAGCTTCAATGTTTAAACCTGAAACAAGGAACAGTTCCAACTCATTTACAAACCGCTCTGATCTTCCAAATACAAAAGGCCCAACAGCATCAGCTAGCAAAGCCCTGAATTGTTCTCTTTTCTGTTCCGGTGAGTCCTTGGAATGCTCCTGTTTGCTCCTACAATATTATGGGAGTGCTATTCATTATCATATGAGTATGCTAAAAAACTTGGAAAAATAAAAGCAATTAAAGAGAGCTGGTGGCATAGGCAAAATTTAATGGAGATGAAAATGCAGAGACAAGTAGAAAACCTCCCAAAACATGCTTAAAGTGGAAACATCACAAACATGTTTGCGGGGGAAGAAGGAAACAGTTGTCATTCAACATATATTGAATACCCAGGACAAGATTGGAAATGCTTTTAAAAGTATGGAAATTCTTTGAAATCTGAATTATTAAGAGAATTCTGGCCTAGTTTTCTTTCCTTACTACCGGTTTCTTCTCGTACCATTTCATACCCATTCATTCACGCCAACTATGAGCTAGAGTAGAATATTGACCATATTTTTAACTATTAATAATTTAGCACTCCCACTAAATTCATACAAAAGGCACGTGTACAAGATATGAGCTAATCATCCAACAGGCACTACATGATATAGACCACATCCATATACAACTTCTCCCTCTTTAACATAAGGACTTCTAATGTTGGAATGAACTGATATGAAAACGAATGACAAAAATTACAGTAAACATCCATTTTTTCCTAAAAAGCCTATAAAATTAAAAGGGCAGGATTTTTTTTATCAATGCAGGTGGTCATTTATGACGTATCTGTGGTAGAGGTCCTTAGGATGAACAGGTTGGATCTCATGCACATGGCTGGGTCCTGGGTTAGATCATATGCATATTGTGCTTGTCATTTTCATCATTCACAACACCAGTTGTAGTCTACTGACTGCTCCAGCAAATGCTATGAACCCTCAGGGAGATTGGATGAACCAGAACAATCATCTGATCAGCCATCAGGTTGCCAGTAGGGTAGTTAAGACATACAGTTGAAGAGAATATATGCTCTGTGGTCCTACATATAACTGTGGACCAATCTTTGACCAATTTCCAGATATGGGTTAAACTGTCTAAACTTCAATTTTGTATTAGTTATTTATGTGAGCGAACTCTATTCTCCCATCACAACAAATTAAAAATAGCACACAACACATATTATCTTTAAATCACATAGCATGTAAAAGATGTACTTGCCTCCACAAGAAAGACTCGACCACACCGTGTACATGATGAACAATAATGTCAACGTCTTCCACCTACAAATGTCAGAAATTTAAAGCATAGATAGTTATTTGCACTTAAAAAAGTACACGATCTGATGGAAAGGCATCAACCTTGCAAATGGAAAACTCTAAATCTAATGAAAATTACATATATTATATGAAGATACTGTTACATGAGAGTGAAACTCAGGGTGGTCCAAAAAATCCATCAACAGAAAACAAAATTGCTCTGATACCAATTAGGTGCAAGTCTTATCTCCAAAACAAAGAATTCTGCTACACAAATTAGTAAAGTCATAATATGGATCGGATAAAATCATGAAGCAGATGCTAATAATAATAGGAGTTACAATTGGGGCAAAAAGGGAGCAGATCTGAAGTGCCATAGTTACAAGCAAATTTAGGAATCAAATCCTATCTTCAACTGCAAAACGGGGTCCATAAATAGGAATTCTAAAGACTAGTTTTCAAAACAAAAACTGCAATATATCCTCAAAATGGGGGAAACTCCTAATATAACAATGGCAGTAACCATATCTCCATAAAGGGTAGGGTGCAGCATTGCCCATGATAAAGAAAACTCGAGAAGGCTGACCTCAGATTGATGGGGAAATGCTAGGATGAAGATGGAAAAGACTCCAAAAAATGGCTTCTCCTATACAAAAAAATACATGATATGATTCTAACCTTTAACTTTCCAATGATATGATGTGTTAGGGCCTGTTTGATTGCACATTCAAGCTGAATCCAAACATGGATTAGTGAAAATGTCTGAAGATGAGCTAAGAATCATGGGAGTAAATTGATGCTTGGAAACTCTTGGCACCATATTAGGAGCAATTTTGTGGAAGGGACGTCAATAAGCTACTTGGGCACGAACATGCAAAATGTGATAAGAGAGAAATGCATGACACTGGTTTAAACTGATCAAAATAGTAGAAGGGGGAGCCTGTGGCTGATGCAAGACAAGACCCATGACCACATGCGTCAACTAGTCCTTTGGGCTTAGCCCATTCAATTTATGTTTATTTCTATTTTATTTAGAGTTGCTTTTATTGTTTACGTCTTTTAAGTGGTTGATGTTTTAATCTTGACAGTAGGTTGTTTTAATGGCTGAGATTAGATCTAGGGTTTGTCTTTTCTTTTATAAAGCATTGTAAAGCCTTTTGGCTCCTTAGACTATGATTCATGAAAACAAAATTGAGTGTTTACTCTCTTCTGCTCTCCTGCGATGGGAAGTTTTATTCGCCTCCAGTGATTGGAGTATAGTGTGAGGCCAATATTCCAGTGTGAAGTCTAACCTTTCGCCTCTCTCTGCCATCTCTATCTTGCTTGCCCCACATCTCATACCCCATTCCGCATCAGTTGCACAGTTCGAAGGTCCTCATTATCTTAAGCACAAGGGTTAAAAGTATAAAGTCAGCTTATCTCTAAATTGGAGAAGAAATGACGACAAAAGAAGGGTGCTGCCTTCACCAAATGTGGAACCAAACAGGCACTCAAGCTACCAAGACACAGCATGTGGATATGTAGACTTAGTAGTATGGGACACTCGTTTAACATGAAAGGATGAAAACCAAACTTCCATGGTACAGGTACATGTCAGATTTATGCTGGTATGGGGCATCCACTTGGACAAAACATGAAATATAGGAACTCTGGATTCGGCATAACATTTAGAATTTCAATAAGTATTTATTCTTCTTTAAGGTAAATTTAAGTAAATGCTTATTCTTAAACAAAAATAATGTAGAGTTCTCACTCTGAACAATCAAGAGATAATCATTTCAATATTATTTTTAGATTAAAAAAAAGACTAGAGCAATAATATTTACTCTGCTACAAAAAAAAATGTTCGAATCAATACAAGAAGAATTCAATATGTTGCTCGAATTCATTATGCTGCTTGTTTCAAATAATTCATGCAACATAGAGATTGAGAGAGAAATTCCTTATAAAATAGCCTTTTGCGCAACCTTCTGGAGTTATTCATGACATTGTGGATTGGATACGGATTGGAAACTAGAAACCAAATCATCATCAAAGCCTTGTCCCAACTATGTCGGGGTTGGTTACAAGAATTCTATTTCTCCATCTTGATCTACCCAGAGCCAAATCCTCGGATAGGTTTCACTTTTTTTTATTAAAAGTTCCATCCTATCTTCTTCGGCCTAACCCTTCTCCTTGGCGGGGTCATCAACCTATATAGAAGAACGTTCCTCAATGGCACTATTGTTAACCTATGTCGGACATGTCCAAACCATCTTAAGCAAGTTTCTCTTAATTTATCACCCTTATTGATGCTACCCCCAAATGCTCCTTAAAGCACTCATTTCTGATTTTATCTCTCCTAGTTACACCACACACCCATCTCACTATTCTCATCTCTATTATACTCAATTTGCGCATGTGTTACTTCTTCATAGGCCTGCATTTTGTTGTATAAGTCATAGCTGGTCTATTTGTTATCCTATAAAAATTTTCTTTCAATCTTGTTGGGTATGTACTGATCACAAAGCACTCTAGAAGCAAGTCTCCACTTAACCATCCCGCTCTTATCCTATGTTCAAGATCTTCCTCAACCTCTCTGTCTTTACTAATACTAATTATCGAGCCAAGATATCAGATTGAGTCTCTTTGTGGTACATCTTGAGCTTTAATTTTCACAGTAGTTCCGGCTCTTTGGACATCGTCATTGAAGTTTTGATTCATATATTCTGTCTTTATACGACTTACTTAAAAGCTCTTGAATTCTAAAGCCTCCCGCCATCTTTTAAGTTTCACACTCACTCATGTCATCTCTTGATTCATCCACCAACACTATATCATTAGCAAACAACATGTACCAAGGCAGTGAGGTACCTTTTCACAAGCTCTTGAATATATGTCTCTCCACAGGTAATTAGTTCTACACTCATTATCTCTCCCTCATACATGTTTTAATGATTTCACCATAACCTCTTGGGATGCTCTTTTGATCTAAAACCCACCAAATGGACATAAAATGAGTCAAAATATGGACCCCTTTTTCCAGTTACTGCTGCAAATAACCAGAAATCAAATAAACTTAATTTCAATGACCCGCATTCAAAGGGAAAAGGGCATATATAAGATGGCTAGAGTTTTCCTTTATAAGATTCCCAAGAGTTAGAGACCTTGAAATCAATGATTTAGATCAACAATCCATGGAGAAACTCAAGGTGAGAGGATGCTATGAAGTTTCATGGGTAATTGCTGATCATGTGGTTTTACATTTAAAGACACAGGAAATGCAGCCGCCTTGAATAGTATCACACCACCAGTTGATCTCCAAAACACAATGAATGAAGCAGATCTCGTGAAGCTAATAGCCATCATGAATTTTTGCAAGACCAGTAATTAATACAATCCCCATAAATCTGTTAACTACTATACTTAGCACTCTATATCAATCGCTAGATGCCACTGTTTTATTGAATACTATGGTCATAAAAATAGCAGACATTAAGAGGGTGAAAGGCCAGAATGAACTAAACAAAGAAGAATTCAACCAAATACCTGAATAAGTGCTTGAATTTCCCTTTTCAGCCAATCTTGAAGCCATTTGTTTGGCTGAAGATATCTCCGGAATCTCCAATATTGTAGAATGTTGAATTTTTCATATATGGAACCTGCAATGTGAAAATTACAAAGAAAAGTCAATTTACAGAATGAACAATAACATCATGGCCATAATTTAGCAGAAAAATGATTAGAAATGAGAAAATTAACCTATGTAACAAGCACACAGCACTTTTTCTGTTCTTTTTTTTTTTTTTTTTCCATTAAAACCAATATCAATAGAAACATGCAAAATTGACATTTCCAGATATACCTCCACTCATAGATCTTTCAGTAGATTTGTAGCAATAATAAAAATTAAAACTAAATGTAACTCATCAGAAAAATAATTTAGGTTACCAATAATTTTCTACATTTTACTGTTTTTCAACATACAATATAATTAGAAACTAATTCAATATTTTGATAGTGATAGCGACATTGGCATATTTGGATTCTTTTAAGAGCATTGCCCTGCATCTATGTGCCCAGCACAAAGAGAAGTGCCCGTGTCCAAGTTACTGAGCTAAAATCAAGTCAAATAAATGTAAGTGCAGTACCTGGTATGCAATAATAGCACTGCAATCTGTATCTGTGCGCTTCTGAAATAGAAAAGCTGTGGCATCATTGAGGAAATCAACAGAGGCACTAATAAGAAAATGAAATGGATGAATGATAGTTATGCAAATCCCAACCATGGAACTTGAAAATGAAATGTAGGAAGGAAAGAATCCCATACCCCTTTTCAAGATCCTGACTTATAAAATGTTGTTGATACGAATGCCCATCACAACCATGTATAATAGAAAAATTCTCTCCCTACACATATGCAACAGCAACAGTCCATATCAATAAAAAGCAAAGCCTCTCTCCAAATTATATTGAACATTAGAATAAGCAACTTAAGACAATTAAAACACCTTGCAAAGAGGGCACAACAAGGAGGATTTCGAGCTGCTGCGATGCTTGCTAGCAACTAACTTGGCCCAATGAGCAATACAATCATAGCAGAATTTATCTGTGAAAGAGATACTGGAATTCAACACAAGTTAAAAGCAACAAATCTTAGAAACAAAAGACATACTGGATCATTGGAAAATGCCAGCATTAATTACAAACAGTACTCCCAAAATCTTTACTTGATTTTTTTTTTTTTTTTTTGTTGACAAGACTCTACTGTAACCAAGAAACATAAATTATGTAGAAACAATATGCTCCAAACCCTACTAAGAACTTTAACTAACAACATCCCGCTGGTATTCGTACGTTTAAGACAGGGAGAGGACTGTAATGAGATAAAGATCAGGGTATAAAAAGAATCGACACGGCAGCAAGAAATAAGATAAAAAATCAAGTCGTTTTGAACGCTTTTTGTTTCTCTGTGTCATTTTCTTAGCAACACCCTTCAATCCAAATCAATTGTGGAGAAAACCCAATTCATAAAATCGAATGTTGGAGAAAACCCAATTCATGAAATCTGAAAAAAGAAGGGAATTAAGATACAAAAAGAAAAGGAGACAGAGAATTCTGCTAGAAAGAAGTAACAATTGCAACGATAAAATAAAGGAAGTAATGAACTTAGAGAGAAAGAGAGATGGGGCTTACGGAAACAGCGATCCAAATAGGCATCCTCATGAATGGATCGAAGGCAGATTGGACAAGGGTTTGAGTCCTTATTACTGTCCGAGGAGGAACAGTTGGTGTTGCCAACTGTATTACTCTCTGCCTCCATCTCTTAACATGTAGTTTTTGCTGTGTCTGAGGTGACGTTTATTCAAGTTTACGGATGGAGTCCTTGTTTGGCCGCATAGAGTTTCATTGGTTTTTTTTTTTAGTATAGTACTGTGAAGCTGCTGCTGCTCCAACGAGTAAGAAGGAGCCACGTTTATTATTGGGAAAATTTAGGAACAGTTTTTCATTCCCTCTGCATTACCTAGGAACTTTACTTGAAAACCTTTTATAATATTTTGGAATAATTAGCAAGAAGTCCATGAATTTCATAAAATAAAGGTGCAATCCAAGTTCTTTTGCACTAATGTCTCTAGTCCTTTGCCGGAAATATTCTTGCCGAAGGTCTTTAATGAGGCCAATTCCATTTTTTGATGACTATTCTGCCCCTTAATTGCCAAGGAGGTCATATTCCGTATTTTCCTCATAATTTTCAGCTCACTTATATTAATTAGCATAATTACCACAACCATTCCAGCATCTTCACGCTATTTTCCAATAAAATTCAAAATTCAGATTGAAAGGAATTCCTTCTCATAGTATAGCTCCCATGTCGAAGTCTACCAAATGTTTCTTCTCTACATCATTAGGCATGGCTTGGAGCAACATTTCACGAGTATGATCCCACATCTTTATGCAACATCTCTGCATCATCAAGCATGACTTCGAGCAACATCTTTGCATCTCCGGCTTCTCTTTTTCTTTTCTTTTTTTGGTGAACCTTTTTCTCCGGCTTCCCTTTCTCTACTCTTCACCTCTTATTTTTCTTTGGATTCAATGTCTAGTAAGATGAATGCGTTCCTTAGATAAAATTATCTGAGTTAGATAAGATAAACTCAAATAACTGAGATATTATATCAAACTCAGATAACTTTATCTGAATTCAGATGAAAAGTATATGAATTCTAAAAGTTATTCGAGGTTTCAAGCAAAACTCAGACAACTTTATATCTAAACTCAAATATAAAGTAATCTAAGTTTCGGCAAATTTATCCGAGCTTTTAGAAAATTGATATGTTTAGCAAAATTGAAAAACTCAAAAAAAAATTCTGAGTTTTGGGAAGATGGAGTGCCTGCACATGGGGATTGAGTGCACTCTTGTTTTGGGTTTTGAGTGTCTTTTGTTATGAGCAAGGAGGTAGTTTGATATGTCTAAAACATATTTTTAATTATACTTTAAGATTAGACTAGACTTCAACTATGCTACACTTGATATACCATTTATGATACCTTATGCTTCCGTTATTATTAGAATTGCTTCCGCTATATTATACATGCTTCTGTAATTTTAACCATTGATTATATATTAGTAAAAAAAAATAAAAATAAATTGGACATCACTGCGGACCTACGATCTTGGAAGTTCTCGGATTTTCCAGCAAGTAGTGCGCCAACTTCGGATACCTTGACGGAAATCTCGGTATTCGAAATTGGGACGTTACAATTTTATGGCAGTTCCCTAGACAACTTCGCGATTTTCTCTTTCTCAAACCAATAAATCTTCTTCTTCTTCTTTTTTTTAAATTTTGTCTACGCTTATGTGTCCATGATTAATGAAAATCCCATTAATCATGACCAATTAAATGGTAGTTTACCATTATTAATGGCATATCCCATTAAACATGTGGATTTGTTTTATCTTAATAAATAAGAACTTTTAAAGGAAGGATAATTTGGGCATTTTAGGTGTTCAAATTTGAAAAAAAGGATTTCCCACGCTATAATAAAAGATTGTAGACCTAAGACCACAAAGAGAAACGTACAGGACCTACCATCCAATTCTCCTAACTAAAACCCACACCTAATGGAGGTCAACTCAACATAACCTTTTATAGCTTTGATCCGTCCTAAAATAGGGTTTGCAAAAATAAATTATCCCCACTATTATCTCTACTTGCGAAAGCAAAGATATTAACCGGGTGTCGTATCCACTGCGACAAAAAGGCTAAATTGCGTTGTTTCCTAAATTCCTAAACTAATCCTAATAGAAAACAAAGTATAAATTTCTAAACTAATCATATTAGAAAACGAAGTGTTGTTTTGATGGGTTTGGTTCCTAAATTAACAAATTAATAGACAATGTTTTAATTCAATTAGAGAAAAGATCTCAGGGTACGAATCCACTCTAACCTTGCGCAATGGCAAGTATAGACCTAAGGTTTCACTATCAACGCTAAAAAGACTCGTTCTGGTTATAAACCTTCACAGAGTCAACAAATAAAGGATGTGGATGTAGGTCGCGGTATAACCTATCTCTATGGCATAGATTACCCTAAATCTAACAGCGCATTCAATCAAGCACCGTTATATAACTAGCATTCAAATCTACAAGATTAAAATACCAAAGTAAATAGATATTGCACTAAAGAGTAAAATCCAACATGTCATTTAACCAAAAAACGTTTACAGAAAACCCTAAAAGCCTATACATCACCATAAACACAAGATTAGGGCTTCATCGCAACGTTAAGATAAATATTTAGTTACTCATGGCGAGAGGTTTACGAAGAATCTCTGACGAAATCCCCATTGACACTCTTCCAAAGCTCAAAAACCTTGCTCCCGATCTTCTCCCCCAATGTCAATTTCTTAAAAACGAGATGAAGACTTTTATTTATAGGTTTTTGGAAAAAAAACCTTGTCAAAACGTGGAACAAGGCGGTCTTCATCCAGTCCTGGCGTCCGAACGCCAGGAAGCGGAAGCTTCTTGGTGCTCTCTGTGGCCGGGCATCCAGACGCCCAGTGCTGGCGTCCGAACGCCTGGAGGTAGAACCTCCGGGTCATTCCGGATTTTTTTGAATTTATTCCATTTCCTCTGTTTTACGCAAATTTCTTCCCAATGCACCTAGGGCACCTGTAAACATAAAAATAACATAATTAGACTAATTAAGCTCATCGTAATGTATACCAAAGTCTAAATTGAGTGGCCTAAATGGCACATTTTAAGCTCTCATCAAGCTTGCATTCATTTCAAATATTAATATTGTATATGAGTTCAATAACATTCTAAAAAAAAGCTCAACACAATCTCAACTCATTCTATATAAGCAACACATACTATTCTATTCTCACCCTAATCCAATGCATTGAAATAGGTTGGACGAATGGGTTGACCCCCACTCAACCACTTTAAATGCGGGCGGGTCAGATTTTTCTCATTACAACCAACCTACATATATGTTGCTGGATGGGTTAATTGAATTTGGATTAAGATAGTGGGTCGGATTAGATTTTGCCACCCCTAAGTTTATTAGAAGATCCTCCTTGACATTACTACCTATGACAGCACATAATTTTCAAATTTCATATTAAACAATATCATAGTCCCGCGGACCACCATACTGAACATGTTACAACGGTCCATTCTCCCTTTATATACTGGTCCAAAACTCTAACATGAGAAAACGGAAGGAGAGAGAGAGAGAGAGAGAGAGAGAGAGAGAGAGAGAGAGAGAGTGAAATCCCCAGAGATAGATGCATTCCTTCACCCTCCAAATGCGACAGCACATAATTTTCAAATTTCATATTAAACAATATCATAGTCCCGCGGACCACCATACTGAACATGTTACAACGGTCCATTCTCCCTTTATATACTGGTCCGAAACTCTAACATGAGAAAACGGAAGGGGAGAGAGAGAGAGAGAGAGAGAGAGAGAGAGAGAGAGAGAGAGAGAGAGAGAGAGAGTGAAATCCCCAGAGATAGATGCATTCCTTCACTCTCCAAATGCAAGAGTGAAATCCCCAGAGATAGATGCATTCCTTCACTCTCCAAATGCAATCTCATCCTCCTATAATCGATCCAAGTCACTTCAATCCCAAACCCCTCTCACAAATCCCCCAATCTTACAATGCCAGAATGTTGATTTATGTTTAGTGTATTGTCTAAGTGGTCAGTTATTACCACGTATGTATTTTCCTTTTATGTTGGGATGTTTGTTACTTGTTGATTTAGTCTTCCTACCACGTTTGTAGCAGTTATTAAACGTGGGCTATGTTATTGCTTTCAGTTTTATTTCAGTTCTCTGCAAGGCTATTTAACAGCCAAGTTTGCTATTGAAATGTAGTAGTCGATTTCCTCTATTCTATCTGTGCAAGCTTTTCAATCTCTATATTTCTTTACAATTGGTATCAGAG
The DNA here is from genome assembly GCA_029852735.1 of Persea americana. Lineage (NCBI taxonomy): Eukaryota > Viridiplantae > Streptophyta > Magnoliopsida > Laurales > Lauraceae > Persea > Persea americana. The sequence goes on from CM056817.1 coordinate 40,136,896, forward strand.
CCCCATCACAGGGGCCTGTTTACTTAGAAGCAACAGTTTTCTACGAGTGTTTTTTAGTTGAATGATGACAACAGAAGGTTCGTTTGTGCAACCAGCAGTTCCAAAGTTTGATGGCTACTATGATCACTGGGCCATGCTCATGGAAGATTTCCTGCGATCAAAGGAGTATTAGGGTCTTGTGGAGAATGGCGTTCCTGAAGCAGCAAAAGGTGTTGTTCTCACTAATGCACAGAAGAAGCACTTTGAAGATCAACAGTTGAAAGATTTGAAAGCTAAGAACTATCTATATTAGGCATTAGAGCATTCTATTCTAGAGACAATTCTCAACAAGAAATCTTCAAAGGATATCTGGGACTCCGTGAGGCAGAAATATCAAGGCACAACGTGAGTGAAACTTGGAAACTTGCAAGCTCTTAGAAAGGAATTCGAAGTTCTTCACATGAAGACTGGAGAGACTGTGAATGAATACTTTGCTCGCACTCTTACCATAGCCAACAAGATGAAAGCAAATGGAGAAGATAAGGGAAGTACTGCTATTGTTGAAAAGATTTTAAGATCCATGACTCCAAAATTTGATTATGTTGTATGTTCTATTGAGGAGTCTAAAGATATCGATACTTTGACAATTGATGAGTTGCAGAGTAGTCTGATTATACATGAACAACGCATGTGTTCACATGTTGAAGAAGAGCAAGCTTTGAAGATCACTCATGGAGATTCCTCAGGAGGAAGAGGTCGTGGTCGTGGAAACTACAGAGGAAGAGGAAGAGGACGCAACAACAGGTCTTTTGATAAGACCACAGTGGAGTGCTACAACTGTCACAAGCTAGGACACTTTGCATGGAAATGTCCAAATAAGAACATAAAAGCAAATTATGCAAAGAATCAGGAAGAAATGGTTGCTGATGGCATATGTGGATACCAACGAAGTTAGTCGAGAAGACATGTGGTTTCTTGATTCTGGTTGTAGCAATCAAATGTGTGGAAACAAAGAGTATTTCTCAGACTTTGATGGTATTTTCCGAGACTCTGTGAAGCTTGGCAACAACACAAGCATGGCTGTGTTGGGAAAGAGCAATGTGAGGTTGCAAGTAAATGGTCTAATACAGATCTTTACAGGTGTGTTTTATGTACCTGAATTGAAGAATAATTTGCTACAGTTGCAAGAAAAGGGACTTACTGTTTTGTTTCAGCATGGCGAATGTAAAGTGTTTCATTCTCAGAAAGGTATGATTTTGGATACGAAAATGACTTCCAATAGAATGTTTGTCCTGCATGCTATATCCCAGCCTATAGTATCCACTTGTTTTAAAAACAATAACTGAAGACATTGAACAACTTTGGCACTGTAGATATGGACACTTGAGTTTTAAAGGGTTAAAAACTCTTCAACAAAGAGAGATGCTGAATAGCTTGCCGAATTTTCAACCTCCCTCGAAGTTGTACAAATATTGTTTGGCAGGGAAACAGCACAGGAGCTCATTTCCTAAAAAGACCACCTGGCGAGCTGCAGAAATTCTTCAATTGGTGCATGCAGACATTTGTGGACCAATTAAGCCCATCTCTAACAGCAAGAAAAGGTACCTGCTCACTTTCACTGATGATTTTAGTAGAAAAACATGGGTTTATTTTTTGGTGGAAAAATCAAAAGCTTGTTTTTTCAAAAGTTTTAAGACTCATGTTGAGAAATAAACAAATTGTTTTCTGAGAAGTCTATGCACTAATCGAGGAGGCGAGTTTACATCCCATGAATTTGTCAATTTTTGTGATAAAAATGGTATACGGCGACGGTTAACAGCTGCATATACGCCACAACATAATGGAGTTGCGGGACGAAAGAATAGAACAATTATGAACATGGTTTGAAGTATACTTTTAGCAAAGAAAATTCTAAAGTCCTTTTGGCCTGAAGCAGTTAACTGGACTGTATATGTTTTGAATCGAAGTCCCACTCTTGCAGTACCAAACAAAACTCTAGAAGAAGCTTGAAGTAAAAGTAAGCCTTCAATTGATTATTTTAGAGTGTTTGGATGTATTTCTCATGTCCATGTGCCTGACAATAAAAGAACTAAACTCGATGATAAGAGTTTCAGCTGTGTTTTATTGGGAATTAGTGAAGAATCAAAGGCTTATAGATTGTATGATCATATTTCACAAAAGATCATAATTAGTAGGGATGTTGTATTTGAGGAAAACAAGAACTGAGACTGGGATAAGAAATATGAGGAAGTCACTTTATGTGATTTAGAATGGGGTGATTGTAAAGAAGAAGTAACTGAGAATGAGGAAAGAAGTGAAACTTATTCTAATCCTGATGTAGAAGACAAAGTAGCAGACAGTACAGTTGAGGTTATTGCTGAAGCTACTGGGATATGTTCTTTAATTCAGAACACAGATAGCCTTCAAAACTCGAGTGCAACCAGAAATCGAAAAGCACCTGTTTGGATGAGAAATTATGAAACATGAGAGGGACTTTCTGATGAAGAAAATGAAGGGGAATTTGCCATGTTTACAGCTGCTGATCCGATTCATTTTGAAGAAGCTGTAAAAAGTAAAAAATGGAGAACAACCATGGATGTGGAAATGGAAGCAATAAGCAAAAACGGGACTTAGGAATTAACAGAATTACCTAAGGGAGGAAAGACAATTGGAGTAAAGTGGGTGTATAAGACTAAGTTGAATGAAAATGGAGAAGTAGAAAAGCACAAAGCTCGGCTTGTAGCAAAAGGCTATGCACAACAATATGGAGTAGACTATACTGAAGTTTTTGCACCTGTGGCACGAATGGAGACAATTTGTTTGGTAGTAGCACTTGCACCTCAAAGAGGGTGGTCCATTTATCAACTAGATGTGAAGTCTGCCTTTTTACATGGTGAATTGAATGAAGAAGTTTTTGTAGAACAGCCTTGCGGCTATGTACAAAAAGGAAGTGAAGAAAAAGTTTACAAGCTAAGGAAGGTACTTTATGGACTTAAACAAGCACCCCGTGCTTGGTACAGTCGTATAGAAGCTTATTTCATGAAAGAAGCCTTTGAGAAATGTGATTATGAGCACACTCTGTTCATCAAGAATAACAAGGAAAGCAAAGTCTTGATAGTGAGCTTGTATGTGGATGATCTAATCTTTACTGGAAATGATGAATCAATGTTTGGAGAATTTAAACATTCAATGAAGCATGAGTTTGATATGACTGATCTTGGCAAGATGAGGTATTTCCTTGGTCTTAAGGTGTTGCAAAAGTCTGATGGTATTTTTATTAGTAAAAAGAAATATGCCGTGGAGGTACTGCACAGCTTTGGAATGGATAAGAGCAACTCTGTTTTCAATCCTACTGTTCCTAGTTGTAAACTTGTGAAAGATGAAGAAGGAGTTAAAGTAGATAAGACTTACTATAAGCAGATTATAGGGAGTCTCATGTATCTCACTGCTACACGACCGGACCTAATGTTTATAGTAAGTATGATTAGTAGGTATATGGAGAATCCTATTGAACTACACTTGCAAGCAGCAAAAAGAGTGATGCGATATCTGAAAGGAACTTTTGATTTTGGGATTTTCTATGGGAAGGGAGAAGATGGTGAACTTATTGCTTATGCTAATAGTGATTATGCTAGAGATTTAGAAGATCGAAAGAGCACTTCAGGTTATGTTTTCTTATTGAGTTCAGGGGCAATTTCTTGGTCATAAAAAAAACAACTGGTAGTGAGTTTATCCACCACAAAGGCAGAGTTCATTGCTGCAACCTCATGTGCATGTCAGGCAGTTTGGCTAAAAAGGGTGTTAAGAAAACTGGATCAAAATCAAGGCAAGACATGTATTATTCAGTGTGATAGTTGCTCTGCAATCAAGCTATCAAAGAATCCAGTGATGCATGGTCGAAGCAAACACATTGATGTGCGTTTTCATTTTCTTCGAGATCTTACAAAGGATGGAACTGTGGAATTGGTACAATGTGATACACAAGATCAGTTGGCTGACATAATGACAAAGCCACTCAAGCGAAACACTTTTGTCAAGCTGCGAGAACACTTGGGAATCTGTTCTGAAATTGATGTAAACTGAAGCTTGCAGCATTCAATTTAAGAGAGGAAATCTTGATTTATGTTTAGTGTATTGTCTAAGTGGTCAGTTATTACCACGTATGTATTTTCCTTTTATATTGGGATGTTTGTTACTTGTTGATTTAGTCTTCCTACCACGTTTATAGCAGTTATTAAACGTGGGCTATGTTATTGCTTTCAGTTTTATTTCAGTTCTCTATAAGGCTATTTAACAGCCAAGTTTGCTATTGAAATGTAGTAGTTGATTTCCTCCATTCTATCTGTGCAAGCTTTTTAATCTCTATTTCTTTACACAGAAACCCTAATCTCAGCTCAAAGAAAGAAACAGAAGGGTCGAAGCCCATGGCGAAAAGCAGTAGAAAAATGCATTTCATTCGCAGCGCCCGAACCATTGAATCCCATCCTTGACGATGGGGGAGTCGGGGGCGGTGGATCTGAGGTAGGGGGGAAGAAGAAGGGGTTTGGAGGAGAAGGGTTTGAGCAGAACTGGTAATTGGGGGTTGCAGGTATTTGGTTTTGGGGTTGGGTATTATGTTTGGTCTTGGGGAGGCGTTGGGATTTTGATTATTGGATTTTGGCGCCGGCGCTGTGTGAGTGTTGGATTAGGGTTTAGGGGAGGAGGAAATGGGGATTGGAGACATGGTGTCGTGTTTTGGGGGTTTTGGTGCTGACAGTGGAACTACGGTGGGATGGATTTGAGAATGATATTGTTGAGGATTTTAGAGATAGGTTTTGGGAGGTGGCAAGTGATTTAACTAAGATTGCATTTTGTTTTTTAATTATAATTTTGTGTTCGTGTTTGTTGCAATGATTCATGAAATCACCTCTCAGTCTCATGGAAGGGGAATCAGTATGACAGCCTCACTGTAGTGATTCTGAAGATGTACATTTTGCAGAGTCATTGTAGTGATTCTTAATTTTGACATATTGCATTGCCCTATTTTGACCATGAGTAGATGTCATGGACGCGGGCAAAGGGAGATTCTGTTTTGCCCTGTTAAATCATATCAACTGTATTAAATCTTTTCTTTCTTTTTTCCGAGGTGCATTAGGTTGCATGGGATTTTACATAGTTGATGCAAACTTTTATTTCTGCAAAACAGGGGATCCAATTTGAATTTGGTTTATGGAGATGAATATTTGCTAGGAATGCAGTTAAACTAGTAAGAAATGAATTACAACTTTTTATATATTAGGATGTGTCTTTTTAGATTAGGATGTGTGAGACTCACACACACACACACACACACACACACACACACACACACACACACACACACACACATATGTGAAAATATTCATGTGCATCCATCCCATATATATGTGAAAATATTCATGTGCATCCATCCCTTACTATGTTATGGTGAGGGACAACATAGTATGATTGACTTATAACATATCCGAATAATCCACACACATAGAATCCCTTTTAGTTACACTAGACTTATTGAATTTTCACATATCCAAATGGATTGGATTGTTGGATTGAGGTCAAACTTTTTCCTTTAATATAAAGTCATTAAATTTGTGGGCCACGGATGAAGGGGTTAGAAGCATGGGATTGACCCCAAATTTAATATATGGTCTTACCCAATATTTCTCTTCTCGTCCCCCACAAGTCTCATGATCAATGGGTCCCTAGGTGGGCCCCATTAAGTTTGTTCCTTACCATATGATGAGAGAAGGATGCAAAGGAATATCCTCGTTTGGGCTCCAACCATTTGGGCTGGACTAATCCCTTTGGGCCTAGAGAAGAGTTGTGTAAAACCCTTGTGACCCTCAGGTGGTAGCACTAGTGGATTCAACCTTCGGTTCCTGCAGAGAGGGGAACTAGGGTATCTACCGTGGTCTTAACCACTCGTCTATGAAAAATTATTCTAATTGAAGTTATCAATACGTTTATAAATATTGACATTAAAAAAAAAAACTAGCAATACGTACTTAAAGTAGTATTTCATAATAACGTCACAATGCTTCATGCAAACAAATGTATGAGAATAAGTGAGATTTGGAAAAATCAATCAAAAAAATATCTGGGTTGCCCAAGGTATGGTGCTGATTTACTAGGAAACCCCTAAATTTGAAAACGTGCTGACATTTTCCAAGAGGATAATTATTCTTAGAACAGAGCTTTGGGAAAATGGTTTGCAATGTGAAATCCCTTTATGCAACCCCTTTTGGCTCATTTATAATTGAATTCACTCCAAGTTGAGTCAAGTCCCTATTTGAATACCCCATTTAGGAAGATACTGTTTCACTCAATCCGCATTCGCCAACTGTACAAAATCTCTTCCTTGATTTGAGAAGTCTTGAAACTTGTGTTCTTTTTTTATTTATTTTTTTAATAAGGCAAAAACTAAAGGCCTTTTTTGAAATCTTCCCTTAAAAAAAAAACTTTCGTTCTACTGAAATTAGAGATATAATGGACCTCGCATTACCCAGTAACCCAAAAGACCCAACCCGAGCTCTCTTTTGAAACTAATGACTACCCATTAAATTTATTTTTTAATTAATGCAAGGCTCATTTCATTAAGTTTAAATTGATCATGATGACAATCAAGACCTGTACTTATAACCAGTTATAATTTATCCAATGCATACATGACCATACCATTGGTTTGATGAAAGTTTCAAAATACATGACTATGCTTTATGTGTAGGAGAGGGGAGTGTAGAAGAAATATTGGGGGAATGGGGAAATGTAAAAAAAAATATATATATTAATATTTAGAATTTACGAAGGGGTGGTGTTTAGCTCTTGGTAATAGAAATACTGGGGGAAGGGACAAGTGTAAAACAAAAAATTAATTTTTAGAATTTATGGAGGGGGTATTTTAGACTTTCTCATATATGAGTGGGGGCTTAAGTCCTAAGGCCCTTGTACCTGGGTCCATCTCTGGTCATATGAAGGAGAGAGTTATTAAAAAAAAACCATCTGGAGTTGAGATATAATAATGATATTATTGTAAATATTTACATACCCATTTTTGTTAAATGGATATAAAGACAAAGCTGTCGTTTATATAAAAATCCAATACAAATCTCATGATTGCTGCTCATTCTTGTTGGAAATATTGATTTTGGAGACATGAAAGGTATTGAAAAGAAAAGGCAGAGGCCTATTTACAAATAGTAAAACCTCGGGGGCCTAATTACAAATCGTACAAACCTTAGCGGGGTATATTCAAAAGGCTCTAAACTATATAAGAACTTTTAAAGGAAGGGTAATTTGGGCATTTTAGGTGTTGAAATTTGAAAAAAAGGACATCCTATGCTATAACAAAAGGTTGTAGACCTAAGGCGACAAAGAGAAACGTACAGGACCTGCCATCCAATTCCCCTAACTAAAATCCACACCTAATGGAGGTCAACTCAATATAACCTTTTATAGCTTGCATTCATTTCAAATATTAATGTTATATATGAGTTAAATACCATTCTAAAATAAAGCTCAACACAATCTCAACTCATTCTATATAAGTCATAGACTATTCTATGCTCACCCTAATCCAATGCCTTGAAATAGGCAGGACAAATTCTTAACTTTGAAGGGTAGTTCAGTTGACCTAGGACCACGGTTTGCTCCGAAAAAATGAAAGTTTAAAATTGCACTACCACACTGGGGCATAAGGGATTTACCGAGCTCTCACTAGGCCCGCATGGACGAATTATGTGGGTTGACCCCACTCAACCAATTTAAATGAGGGTAAGGTTTTTCTCATTACAACCAACCTTTATATATATATATATATATTTATATATCACCATAGGGTGAGGGAAAGATGCTTATGAACATTTCTCATATATATATATATATATATATAAATCGCTGGATGGGTTATGTAGATTGATTTGGATTAAGATAGTGGGTCGGATTAGATTTTGCCACCCCTAAATTTATTAAGATCATCCTTGACATTACTATTTACTACTGGTGACATTACATGATTTTCAAATATTTTCAAATTTCATAGCCCCGCGGACCACCAAACTGAAAATCTTACAACGGTCCATTCCCCTTATTCACCTGTCCGAATTCCGAAACTCAAACGATATCCCAAAAACGGTCTCAGACATGAGAAAACGGAAGAAGTGACGGAGAGCGAAATCGCCAGAGATGCATTCCTTCACTCTCCAAATGCAATCTCATCCTTTTCTAATGGATCCCGCTCTCTTCAATTCCAAACCCCCGACTCTCTATTCCTCCACAACTCTCTCAAAAACCCCTCAATCTTACAATACCAGAAACCCTAATCTCAGCTTCAGAATCTCCCATTTACCCCAGAAACCAATCACCATCATCTCAGCTCAAAGAAAGAATCAGAAGCGTCGAAGCCCATGGAGACAAGTAGTAGAAAAATGCATTTCACATGCAGCGTCGAATCTGGGATTCATGATCCTACCCGAACCATTGAATCTCATCCTCGACGATGGGGGATTCGGGGGCGGTGGATTTGGGGTCGGGAGGAAGAAGAAAGGGTTTGGAGGAGGGTTTGAGAGGAGATGGGAACTGGGGGTTGTGGGTTTTTTGGTTTGGGTTTTGTGGTTGGTCTTGGGGAGGTGTGGGGATTTTGGTTTTTGGAGTTTGGTGCCGGCGCTGTTGGAGTCTTGGATTAGGGTTTTGGGGAGAAGGAGGAAATGGGGATTGGAGATATGGTGTTGTGTTATGGGGGTTTTGGTGGTGATGGTGGGGCTGCGGAGGGATGAGAGATTGGAGAGGAGGATTGTTGAGGTTTTTCGAGATTGGTTTTCGGTGCTGGCGAGTGCTTTCAAGAGGAGGAGAAGAGGAGGAGGAGGAGGAGGAGGAGGAAGAAGAAGAAGAAGGAAGATTTAGTTGCTCGTTGCAGAGAATAATAAAGTTTTGAGAAATTGTCAAAAAAAGTTTGTTTTTTGTTATTTTATTATGTTTTTGTGTTCTTGTTTGTTGCATTATTCATGAAATCACCTCTCATGGAGGGGGAATGAGTACTACAGTTTCATTGTAGATTTGTAGCGATTCTTACTTCTTAAGATGTGTGTGTTTTTTTTTTTTGGACATTTTGCACAATCATTGTAGTGATTCTTAATTTTGACATTGCAATACCCATCCTAGGGCTATTACGGTCGGTCATGTCACCATAGACAGTCTATCTTGTATGCGGACAGCTTGTCCCTCTCCGAGGACTGAAAGACCGTAAATGGGCTACTTACCCAGGATCCAGATTAGTGCTAATTCAGTGTTTGTTGGTAGATTTTTTTTTCTTTAACAAAAGGTCACAATTTTCTGAAAAACATGTGCCCCTTTAAAGAAAATTATCAACTTCTCCAAAATGTATGTGCCTAAAAATATTTATGAGAAAGTACACTACAGAATTTAAATGTGATAAGATTTACACCTTTGGTGTTGGCTTTTTGGGCATAATGCACGGGTTTCTTCTTGGGATATTATATTCAAATCTCTCTAGATTTACCCAGTGCACGTCCCAGAAGGATTAGTCCTGAGTCCTGACAGGTCATTTGATTCCCTAAAATCTTTTGAAAATAATTGAAAAGCATACTGTATTCCTTGTTATCTTTGTAGGAGTACACGACATAAATACAAATGAGAAAATGTGTAAAAGCTGAGTGACAATTGTAGAAATGAATTAGAGCTCTTATTAGCATGGTCTTGGGTATATGAGGTCAGCGATGAAATATCAGCCGATTGGTCTGGAATCCTAACCCTTCAGGCCTAAAGGGTAGGTCCAGACATAAACTTAATCTGGCCCCATTTTAATTTGAGACATCAACATCGTATCCAGGGAGAACCTCAAGGCTCACTGGCTCAGGAGTGTTTTATCATTCTTTTCTTTGCAAATGAATCCAAGCTTTTAGTCTGGTTCAAGTGGTACCAGTTTCATCCTGTCTGGGATTACTGTGGCTGGGGTTCAATCCAGAACTCAAGCCCACCAGAATATCCTAAGGCTCTGTTTGAATCCATTAAACTGGGTTGCTGTGCATTTTTACTTTGTTGCTCTGCAAATTGGTTATGGAAAATAAAAGAATAATTAAGGCATCAATGTTAATTTACGCGTGAATCCAGTTACCTGCACTGAATTTGCGAAGATCCAAACAGGTCTCAACTCTTTCCCTGTGGGCTTTATCGTTAAAAATAGAAAGAAAAGGAAAAATTATACATTAAACAGAACTTCAATTGACTTCGTCCTGAACCATCTATTTTCATTTCTCAAGTAACACCCCCATACCACGAGAAACCTGACGGAATAATGATATGTCGGAGCTCTTTGAGATAGAAAAGTATTAAGAAATACATAAGGAAATACAGAAACAGAAGAAGTCTCTCTTTTTTTTTTTTTTTTTTTTTTTTCTCTAAAACTTTCTACATAGAAATCGATAAGTAAAGATTAAGAACGATATAAATGAATAATGAGAAGAGTGGCATAGAAAACATGGGTCCTGTTCAATCAAACGATGCCGGGTATTCCGTGAACAGTTTGGATCATCCAATCAGTTTTGTTTTGACCTCTAAAAGATGACAATCTAGTTATTAATGATGAGGTGGTGGTTTGATTTCTACATACAACCATTTGTAAGTGATGCTTATATTACACCTCAACATCTCCCAAATACATGACAAGAAAAAAAAAAAAAAAACCACAGCCCTTGAAATCAGAAGGCCAACAATATCCAACATTCTTTACAACATACCTAGAAGAATGCATACAAATTTTCTATTCTTTTAGTATTATTATTTTTTATTTTTTTACTTTCAGAGAATGCATATGAATTTAAAAAAAGACGCTGTTGCTATCGCTTACTGGGAGCTTGTAATTTTAGTGGCATGGTATACAACAATGTGCTCTCCTCTTATGCTGGAATGGGAAGTTGTTAGCTTTCAGGTTTTGTCAAAATCACCTGCTCCAGCTTTCTCAAAACTGTAATGACCTAACTTCTCAGGTAAGTGACTAATGTTGAATAGATTGAGAACTTCCTCTATGTTGGGCGCCCATTTCAATTCTATTTGTTGCAGTGGTCGTCAAGAAGCTTTCATGACTTCAAGATATGCTTTTAGCGTCCCCTTGTCGTAAAAATTTGGTTGAATTTTGATGCCGAAACATGTCCCGTCTGAGGATGAGTGCAAACAGCAGTTCATTCCATGCATCAGGAACGCCAGGAAGACACCAGTGGCTGCAGTCCTGCCTGTGAATTGGAGCAAGGCCCCCTGCAGGCCCAAGATAGTACAGTGATGGGTGGCCATCTTTCCTGAGTGCTGTCATCTGGGTCACATTCAATATCTCCAACTCTAGCGCTGGAGCCTTACTGGACAGTACCTCTTTGAAGGGTTTCAACAAATGGGCCCATGGCTGGGTTGACAATTGTGATGACAAGCCTGTCACTGGAAGCGTCTCCAAATAACAGCCTCTTCCAGTTTTCCAATCCCCATCCCTGAATTGAAATGTAATTCAACTAATTTAGATTGACGACAACCGCCATCTGTTTTTAAGTTTTAAAACTGCAAAAAGTTGAGTGCTTTTGAAATTTACTTTAAAGAAACTATTTTAAGAAGATTATTCACCATCTTCGATCATAATATTTATATGTACACAAAGACTGATTGAGTTACACCCAGCTTCAAGTGTCAGTATTTTATAGAAAAACACCCAGTACTGTCTTATAACTGATTCACACACAGAACATAATATGAATAAGAAAATTCATATTAAACTGACCAAATATTGATTTTTGACAGTGGTTATGATTGTGTTTCGATCAGCAACTCCTTGGAATCTCTCTTATGGAGGTTTTCCTTCATGAGATTCTTTTAGATTCCCCTATAATTACTGTTCAGCCTAAGTGTCTTCATATCCAGCATAAGAAGTATGAGAAAATCATTTCAGTGCTTATTTTAACTACTTACAGTTTCAGATTAGACTTGAGAATGATTAAAAATATGCTACAAAATAATTAGTGGACATTTTATTTAAATGTCTCTATGAAAGCATCATGGTAGTAATGTAGATATACTTCATGTATACTATGGAGAGAATTTGATGAAAATTCATGCTAGAATTTGTGGGATTGTGAAACAATCTACGGTAAATTGAGGAAATGCCATGTAACTCAGTGGTTAATAGTAACAACTAATAAGAGCCAACAGGTGTTATGAGATCATAACTTGATGACAAAAGGAAACTTAAAATTTAAAATTAAAGTAAATTAGGTTTTTAGATGTCATTTCATAATGGAGACCTAGCAAGAAACCTACTGTCCTCAGTTTCAGAATGCTCAAGTTTATGTTCCCTCATCCCTGCTTTTGCAGTGTGCCATGAGAAGGAATTATCACTTTCAGGACCTGCCTCTCCTCATCCTGTGACTTTCCCAGCATTCTGTTCCCACTAGCATTAAAAAGGTACTAAAATTTGCTTTTCCTTATTTTTAACATTTCCTCACTTCCCTCTGCATGTTGTATTCCCCTATGCTCTCAAGACAAAGCTAGTGTCCTGGAAACAGCAATTGTTGAAAACACACCCACTCAAAAGCAACAGTGTGAAATTTGCATCAATTAAAGCATTGCATCGAGTACCAGTTATTATTGTGAAGCCATACAAGGGATGAGGGTTCTATGTTTTTTCTTATAAAATCTATACATATATATTGCATATATTTTTATGATATCTTATCAATTCACAATGATTTCAATGATAAGTACTATAAAAAAAAATCATTCCAAGGTATCTGGGAAAATCATCCAAACTTTTCATAAGTTGTTTTTTAGCCACTAAAAAAGGCTTGGGTATTACCATGCCAAATGTAAAAATAAAAAAAAGTCTCAGAGGAAGAGAAAGAACAGTAATGGTAACCAAGAAATAGGTGGCATATTACCAATCATGGTGAGGGCAGGATTAACCAGGAAAAAAAATATATCAATAAAAAACAAAAAAGAAAACAGAAACTAAGTAACCAAACACAGCAAGGAAACAACCTGAAATGAACTGGAGCATATGTACGAAAGATGACCTCTGTTTTACTCAAGTTCACTTCCTTAGAGATCCAGTTAAACAATGTCTCGATTGATCTCCTGTAAGCACTCTCTACACTCATCTCCAGCATCACATCTGTGCCTATTTGAAAATAACAGCCCCTGCACAATTTCCAAAATTCTAAGTTAATGAAATACTTCTTATTGGTAATTAGAATTTGAACTTCCTAATTTGGTTATTGATGTTCATGACAAGTTTGTAGCAAGATAAGGAAAAAAGAGGAGCTTTCAAGTTTGTTAGACACAGGTCATAGTGGGGTTGGCGAGGGTTCCATTAAAAACAGGGCCAGATATAATCTTTCCTTGATTGATTGGAGTTTGAGGAACAGGAGGGAAGGAAGGGGACTGAGAATGGGAAGAGGGATGGTTTGAAGGGAGCTGCCCACCATTGCTGGCATGGGAAAAGATCAGAGGATCGGAGGAGGGAACATTTTTCATTGAAAAATCAGATTGAGGAGCGCAGATGTCCTTGGTTTCCTCTTCCACCATCTCACTCCACCGAAGAGAGTTGCTGATCTACTGTATACAAGGCTATACAGTTGGTGAAACTGCAACATCCATCTGGTTTATACCCTTCACAAATTTTATATTCAGAACTGTTATATAAACTAAAACGCCTTATTCCATACTGCAGAATATGATGGTGCATCTATTTTTGAACGTGGATCGAAATGGATACAACTCCTAAAAATTTAAAGATTTGATCTCACTTCCCCTCAATGTACCCATATGGTCTTTGATCAGAATGTGTTTGAATTCACTGATAATAACTTTGTTTCTTTTTCTCACAAACCAATTATCAGTTAAAAAAAGGAAGAATGTCAAGAAGCAGAAATCTAATTACCCTCTTTTGGTCTTCTCATAGTTCCACCAGTTGCCTGTATTGAAAATCAGAATATCTGCATCCTTCCATTTTACAGAGCTCCAATCCATGACATCCAATTTCAGTGTCGACTTCACTTTTTCTGGAGCCCCATGTGGTGCCCGACCTTGCACCACTAAAAATGGAGCTCTGTAGTACTCCACAGTGCAGTTATAATGCTTGAATTTGAATATAAAAAATCCATTGTGCTTTGTTATTGGGCTCCCATTCACTTCATAGATCGAAGCTTTATCAGCAATTGCTGAGGACAGCATGCAAAGAAGGGACTCCCATTGGTTTCGGCCCAATGAATCACCAACAAATACCATCCGCCGATTTCTTAGCTTCTCCAGCATTGCCATTGCATTAAACCTTTAGAGGAGAGACAGGAAAAGAGAAATCTGAGACCATGGTCATTTTTCTCCAGTTAACTAGGAAAGTACTGAACAGTTGAAGAATGAATCTTGACAAAATCAATAACCATACTACAAATATGGCCATTTTCTACAATCAAAATGAAAAAAAAAAAAAAAAAATTTACTGGAGACATTGCATAGAAATGCACATGCACAAGCATGAAATTTTTTAAAACTAAATTTTTGTTCATGGATCCAATAGTTGTTGATAAACCTAATGGTGATCAAAGACTACAAACTAGCCTTCTTGGTTTGAAATTACAAAGATAGGTAACCAGGCCAAAGTTTAGATATAAGGAATGACAAAGGTCAAGAAGAAGTGGGAAAGTCAACAATTAAATAAAATTGGTTAATGATCAGTCCAAAATGGACAAGATGGTTGAAACTGGAATCGTTCAAAATCTCAAATAATGGAAGGGGAAAGAAGAAAGAGGCACAACCCAATGAAAAACCTAGGCCCTAAAATTAGTGTTGATGTCTTACACTCATCAAATAACTTTTGAGAGGAATAACATTGTTGTTTCATATCCTTTTAAGATAATTGATAGCTTTGTTACTTTGAAGCTCAGTCACTGCAACAAATGATTGGCGATTTGGCATAGAATTCAAGCTTAAAAGGCCGAGGTTGATAATTGTTTAAATTATATTGGAAAGGAACAGGTTTTGGCAAAGTTCATTGATGAAGGCCTGATGATGATGGTCTAATAAGAAAACAATAAATTAAGGGTATTCTTGGTACATTAAGGGCATGCTTGGCAATATGCTTAAAAGTTTACCAGGGAAGGGGCTTTGGTCAAAGGGGTGGAGGCAGAAGAGTCAAGAGTGGAGACCTAAAAGAAGCCATCAATTCTGCTTCATATGCTTGAATTCATTTTTCATCTGAGAAGGGTGAACCACTTTTTCCTCAGAAAACTGACCATACACTTCATGCTCTAACCAACATTGGCTCTATTTCTGTCACCAAATATGTCCAACGCATGGTCCAAAATAGTGATTGATATGTAGTGCATTGGTTATCATGCAGCAGGTATCTCATTGGTTATCATGCAGCAGGTATCTTACCTCCTACAATGATAAATTGATGTGAGGCAGAGTAGTGGGGAATCACATGCATTTGCCATTACAGATTGGCAAGTACTTCACACATGGTGATAGAACTGACCTGAAATTGAAACCTGCATACATTTCACTTGATTTCTGTGTTTTTTTGACAGAAGTGTCACAAAATGCCTCTTTGGGCCGTTTAAGGTCAAATATGAGCATTAAAAACTTCAGTGCAAGCTTCAATTGCTGTATACATGAGAAGGTGATCTCCAAGAGAGTCGCTTGGGGAGGAAAGCTGACAAACCCTATTCTTGCACTGTGGATTTGTTCAGCGGTCCATGGTTTTTCCCTCTTATCTTTGACGGTTTTCTTCGTAAAATTGGTGTACAAAGCTCAAAATCTTTGCACCTTGTATTTGCTTTCACAGATTACTAGTTGTGGTTACGTGAACTGGTTTGTGCTTTTCTTGTAGCCTATATATTTGTTGCGTTTCCGAAGTAATTGACATAGAGGGAACAGTTCTTCATCTCACAACAGAAAGTCCACTCATATAAACATCCATTGACAGTTTAGGGCATAACTGATTATTCTCTACAAAACATAGAATAGGATATCTTGTGGATTAAATCAAAACTTGCGACAAACATGCCCCTATTATTTCAATATAAGAAAAAGTTTGATCAGCTGCACAGCACATTGTGAGCTTTGTTGTAGTTCACAAATAACCCAAAATCTCCCATTAAATATGTGGGCAAGCCTAAATGTGGGCCTTTCACCGTAATCGTTGTTCATAGGCAAGCCATCAGTAATGTTATGCTAGATGTCTTGTATTCTATATTTCTATGAACACGGATTAGAGGAAAACCCCAAAGAAGCTTTGTTACCGTATTTTTCTCAATAGATAGTGAAAGTTCAATCTCACCCGTCGATGCAGGGATATCACTGAACCATGTAAATCCTTGTGTGTTGGGTTTCTGTGTGCTTTTCTTCATTCATCACTATAACCATGTTAAAGGAAGATTGGGGTACGGCTCCAATCAGGATGGTACCCATAAGACAAACAATTTCAATACCTGAAATTTGGACCCTGTTCCAGACAATATCTGCTTTTTTCCCCTTTTTCTTCCTGGCCCAAACATTAAATGGGACTAAAATACCCAAAACAAAAGTCATCCAAAAAACCAAAGCAAAGCAAAACATTAAAACACCCAGGAAGAAATTCATCAAAACAGAATTGCAGCAACCCATGAATCCATCCACAGCAAAATAGCATCAAATACAGAGAATTTGCATTCTAATTAGAATAAGATGGCCAAACAGCTCGATGATGAACTTTTCAGTATGCGATTCATGACCCTCATTAATGTAAGCATGTGGACTATATTTCTTACAGCCTAGAAACCATTCCCCAAAAAACATACTTCAACATCTCCCAAAATTACTTTTTACAAGATATCAACAGAATTTGTTTTGAATGTATTAATAAACTCAACACTCCTCATTCAGGGAAATTATAAGCACTTGTTGATTGATCAGTATCGAAGTTTTAGGATTCTAAGCAATGCCTTTTTGAGAAAAGGGACTAAAGGTGAGAGATTAAAGTGAAGATACACAGAGACCATCAAATAATCTCCCTTTGGATAGGAAATGGCTACCCACTTTAGATCCTATGAGAGCAATGGTTCCATCCGTACCTCAGCATTAGATTCTTCACTCCTCACCTCTTTAAGACTCCTTAAAAATAAATCCCTTTTACTATGAATTCCTAGCAATTCAATGCAAAGTAGGCAAAGGGGCCCTGATATTCAAGAAAAATAATCTAACTAACAGTTTCAAAAGAAGAAAAAGAACAAGAAGACACAATAAAAAATGCCAAAAAGAGAAACTAAAAAGTCCAAGAAAGCATCAAGAAACATAAAAGAGGACAAGAAGAACCTTGGAAGATTACAACTTTTGGGTTGCCACCGCCATTTCATGTAGAAACTATCATTTCTTCCGTTCTCTGAACACCGAAATCCATCATCCAAGAACTCACAATCTCTCGACTGATAGAGCGGATAACTCTCGTCCCAAACCCACTCCCCTTCAAACAAATCACACTCTGCTCTTCCCTGTCCAAGAAACTCCAATCTGGGATTCTCCAAACGACCCCCAAACTCGAACCCCCTGGTAAAAACCCGATGATCCAAGTAGAAGAAGCAGCAGAGTACGGAGAACAAGGCCATGCAGAAGAAACAGAAAAGTTCAAGGGACTTGGGTCTCTTAACTGCTTCTTCAACTGCTCCATTCTTCTTGTGGGGTTGAGTTGCTGTTGGGCTTCTCATATTCATCAGAGAAGAAATGACTGTTGGAAGAAACACCTGAGTGATTTGAAGAGATGAGTATTTTTAAATGACTTGAGTATCAGAAAACAGGATTCTGAGAATTTATGTTACTTCTCTTTTTAGAAGATTGTGATCTGGATTGCATTAATTTATACTCTCTTCTTTTCTTTCTTTTTTTTGTTTTTTGGTAAGAGAATTAATATATATTGTTAAATCTTCTTTTTACAGTATAGAGACAGAAAGGAGAAGGGAAGGGAAGGAGCAAATAGAGCATTCATTGTTCCAGGCCGCAAATCTTCACAGATTTCATGTGTTATTTTGTTATATTTTGTTTTGTAGTATGGGAGTCTGTGTGAGTGTGTTTACAAATGGCAAAAGGTGGTTGGGACTTCAGAGATTTTCTCCTCTCCTATGTAGGGACTCTAATACGGCCCACCTTTGGTATACCTTTTTCAGGAAAAATAATAATCTCCTGTGATCAATAGGTGCTGCTTGGGCCGACCTTTGTTCCGTGCAGCCAATTTGATACTATGGTCATCCCATACTCTGGCATCAGGCCAATTTTGGAATAATTGAACATTCACTTGCTGTTGTTGGATTGAACTCAAAATGAACGATGGTTGGGACACTATTAAATTTTAAGGCCGTTAATTTATTGGCCTGAAGAATTTGGCGGTGCAGCGATTTTTTGGCTCCCACTTGTCCATAAGGGTACTTTCCATCCCTCATCCCGTTGACAAACATTCATATATGTAGGGCCCGAGCTAGACAACATATAATTGATATGCAGCCTGCTTGTAGGACAACAGGCTTCCCTTTGTTAGTGCACCCCATTCAAGCTATCTCATCATGATCCGGCATTAGACCAATTTGACAATAATCCAACCACTATCCACCATTGGATTGAAAATATAAACAAATATAATTTCTGGGACTATCAAATAAGAATGGGACTACTAGCTAGAAAAAAAAAAACAAGTATTAAAAATAAAAATTAGGACAACTTGATGAGGCTGATTTTTTTGCTCAACACTTTTCTATAATGAGATGTTTCTATCACCGCAACTCCCACGACAAAGTATCCATCTTGGTAGGTTCCACAAGCTACTGTGTTTCTTTGAACAATGAGGTCGAATCTTTGGTGGAAATTCCGTATTTTAATTGCTTTGGTCAGTTGAAGCAAACTCAAAACGTCTGCGAGTGGAGAAAGTGGGATTCTCCACCTATACAAATAAAGATAACTATTAACCCCATCTTCCAATTCTACCCAGAGAAGGACTACCAACCTAAACACCCAAAATTTAACTGAGTCTCACTCACACTTCCTTGTGAGAGAAGGGACTAAAACTCACCTTCGTTAAATAGAATGCCCCAAAATTTACTACAATAGAATTTAGTCTACAGTAAGATTGAGCATATGACTGATAACGTGAATAATAAAATTTCATATATGATTAATTATATCTATTAATCACACCATTAACTATATGCTCAATCTCATGGTGGACCGAATAAAACTTGAAAGCATGCCGCTAAAGGGACATTCATTTTAATTGTATCGGATTTTCAACAGGTGGGCCCAATGAGCTTTGCCTGGGCCTTGGAATATGGACAGAGAGCGGGCAAACTAGTTGGAAAGGAAAGAAAATGAGTTAGAAATGAACAAAACCATTGCAGCCATAGCAGGGGAGTTTATTGCTAAGTAGCACTTCCCTCAGTTTCCGGGTCAAATGGGATTGGATTCAACTTGAGAGACACGCTCTAAAATTTCACACCAATAAAAGTTAGTTCTAGTGCTTGATTAATCACAGTGATTTCAAAACATGTGGTCATGTTTTGTATATTTTATTTATCATGTTTTAATGTGATCAAGCTGAGGGTAGAAGTAGAACTTCGTTAAGTTAACACAAGTGGTTACCTTTATTTTGACCATTTCAATTTTAATAAATGATTCTTCTGGAAGAATTCCAACTCCCAACTGTGACCGGGCCTTTCTGTTATTTGTGGCTAATATCAATGTGTTGACAAAACTTATCATGACCCAAGGGATGTGAGTTGTGAGAGGCTCAGAATCCTCGGAGGCATCAAATGAACTCTGAAAGTGAAGGTTCAGTACAAATGTCAAATCTTTGTGTACCCATCAGACCCACCATATAGAAGGGTCTCTGGCTCTCTGCTCAACCGGAAGTATCTACAGCTACCATGTACGAAATGTGCGGTCCGTGGAATCTCTAATTCTCTATTTCCCCACCATTAACAATTCCACCAGGTCAACCAACAAGTGATAGCTCAATTTGGTAAGGACTTGGTTTATATGCATTAGCCACCTCTCGTAGTTTTATCTCATGCATGTGGACAAAAAGGTTTGCATGTGTTCTTAGAAATTAATTCTCTTCTGTTCAGAATTACTGTCCCTCGGGCCTTGGGTTAGACAGGAGATGCCCCAGGGAGAAAAAAAAAATGATTGTTTTAATGGAGAAAAAACATTTTTTAGTTGGTATCATGAATCTCGAACACTGGTTCCACTTTCCAATGCGTGTTGCTGTAAGACGTTTTCCTTGTTGAAAGGAGTTTCGACTGCTTGTGTAAGCGTAGGAAAAAAAAACAAGAAGCTAGGCTGCCATTTTAGGTGGGAATTTGCTTTCTCTAAAAATAACAAAGCTACCCCAAGGAAATGAAAACCCAGAAAATAAGAAAATAGCCAGCCAGAATATCCTTTTACGAAATAAATAAATAAAAATCAGACAGCTGGATTCTATTGGGAAATATGCAAATTTGAAATAATTTTAAATGTATCATATTGGTGTGTGAGTACAGCCGGCAAAAGCCCACCCGACCCGACCCGACCCATGTAATATACGGGCTGGTTGTGGGTCAAGCTTTTCTAACCTACGTTTAAACGGGTCGGATTAGGATTAACTCATTTAAATTGCATAACCCGTTCATTTTTTTCTTGCAGCTAAAACTTATACCCGATATATAATTCAATAGTCACTATTTGAAAAAATGTATACTATACTCATTGTATAAATAATTCTTCTCTTTCTTTTTTCTCAAGTAGGCCCTTTGTCAACCTACTTAAGAATATCTTTGTGTGCTCTTCCCTATTAGGAAGATTATGGACATTAAGAAGATACAATGGAAGTGGCATAAATAAAATAAAATAATCAATTAATAATTAAGTTCATACTAATTCACACATTATTTTCTGTCAAAAAGTACGGTGAATTATGGCATCATGACCTGCACCTATTCCTAAATTTTCAAGTCTCAATTCAACATAAATTTAGCCTAAGTCTGATTTAAGATCCTATACGAAACAAATTAATATTTTAATTATCATATCCCTAACAAAGTTGGTCCATATCGCCTACCATGATAGGTTTTAAATTGCACCCACATGATTTAGAAAGTTAAGAATTATTCTTTTAGATCTTATCGCGTTTTTATAAATTAACTTTTCGACTTGGGTCTAATTTAAACATTAGGTATGGTTATGCCTTTAGAGGATTATTAATAAATTTAAGTTTGGGTGCAAGTTGTGCGGGTCAACCCGACTTGCAGTAACCCCCAAGGGCTATGGGGGTTAATGTGGGTCGGGTCGGGTAAACACGTAGCTGACCTGCTTAATAAACGGGCCAAATGGGATAGGAGCATCTAACCCGTTTAATAAACGGGCCAGACCCGTTTAACCCAACCCGATCCATTTGCCACCTCTATTGTGAGTGCCTGAGTTCGAATCCCAGCAGAGTTTAAAAAACAAAAAGAAGAAGAAAGCATTAAATGAGACACGGAAAGCCCAATTGTCATCCACTGACCCCTCGAAACATATTAGGTTTTGAGCTACTTCGATAACAGCACAAGGCTGAACGAATAAGCTGTGTCTTCACATTATGACAGTGACCTGATCGAGCGCTTCCAATAAACGAGCCTTCCAAAACAGTAAAAAGACTTCAATAGGAAATGTAGCAAGCATGAGTACCTTACAACAATGAAATAGAACACAGTAGCAGCTCAGCTTGTTGACCCTGCAATTTATGACTGATCAGTCAAAAAAGAAAACAAACGTTGCAACTAGAGGCAGGCATATCTACAGATCGCACATAAAGAATATAGCAGCCAAGATGGTAATTCTAGAGAATAACTACTAGAAAAGGAGTCTGATTCATATCATAATATATAAAACCAAAAGGTGACAAATGCGGCAATGCCACTTAAGATACATAGTCTGTCCAGACGGCTCTCATTTCTCATCTTCTCCTCCTTAAGCTCAGTCTGTGCTTTTGAGTACAGATGACAAGACTCTAAGACCTCGCTGTAGTTTTTGCTCCTTCGACAGCTCAATGCTTCTTTTAGAACGAGCAAACTATTTCTCCCATTGACATGGGCACCCGCCATATCTTCCAACTGCATGCTTAACTCCATTAGCTTGAGGGTTGTTGGACTGCCCTCTTCCTGTGCAGTATCGATCACCCTAAACTTTGTAACAATGATGCATTCAACTAGCTGACATGGAAGGATGTTCTTGGCTGGAAGGACAGACCCAAAGCGCAATAAGAAATCCTTGTCGGTTGGCCAGTGCCTTTGCCCCCCAAGTGGGCTCCAGCTAGCAAGATTAGCAGCTTGCTTCATTTTCCTGTTCACAACAATCCAACTAAGCCTGATCCCATCGCGAAGCTCCTCCCAAAGCTTCCCTTCTTTCCTTTCCCTCTCTATGGACATTATTGGTGGCAGACCATCAGCTTCAGAGAGGGTAACTTCATCTTCGTGGCCATCAGTACCGGCTGAATTGTTGAGTAGATCAATTCGAAATGGGCAGTTGTAGAACCAACCATGAAAGCCATCCAAATCCGGAATTCCCCAGATGACTTTTGAATAAACAGATTTGTCCTTGTACCTGATGTCCACAATCGAAACGAAATCTGAAGGTGAAACACTGTCGAAGTCATCAAAGTCATCATAGTAATCAAATTCTTCAAAGAACTCAAAATCAGAGTCCCACTGGATAGCAGGAACATCCTTGTTCACAATAAGCGGGTAGCAGTCAGCATAGAACTTGCGGAAACCACCAATTGAAGAAATCAAACTCTTAACATCTTCTCTATTAGTCGAAGGCCATAAAGACTGACAGACATTTTCCCATATTCTCTCCTCTCTTGATATTATACAAAAATCAGCACAGGCACATCCAGCACTAGCCAGCGTTGCCCCATCAAGACGCCTGAGTATATCATAGAAAAGGTCACTACTCAATGATGCCAAACTCTCCACTTGGGCAACTGACATTGAACTGGGCCTTCAACAACCTGGAAAACACCAAATTTATAGCACAAAACATGAAACCAGTGCACATTGAATAACCAATAGCTTGCAATAATGAGCCCAATGAAATCCATTAATCCCAGTAGACATTTCCAAAACGAAGACACTATTTGAACATTTCTACAGTCAATCAAAGCAAGACCCTTTTCTCCAAGAAGATACCTATGAGACTAGTGAAACAGTATAATTGTTCCAATTGTTGAGAAACATCATTGGTTATCTTTGAGAAATCCTCCCCGTATTAACATATAATAAGACATAACATAATTTCTAAAATTAAAATTTTAGGCTTGACCAAATAATCCATTTGCCAAGAGAAGCATCATGTGAATGTACTTAAATTGAATCATACGTAAGGACTTTCAAATCAGGGTTGACCAAATAATCCATTTCCCAGGAGAAGCATCATGTGAAGGAAATTAAATTCAATCATATGTAAGGACTTTCAAATCAGGGTTAAAAAATCATTCAAATTTGCTTTGAAATCCAATACATATTTACAGAACAACACACCAAGTTGCATAAAGAATGAAAATTCAACTAAGTCAGGATCACCTCACTTGTTTAATAGAAGAATCAACCATACAAAAGAGGCAACTGCATGTATAAATTACAAGATGCTTCATATATGGCCTTATAGCTGTCCTCGTATCTCTTTTTTCTAACTCATACACTCTTCTCTTTTGCAGTCCTTGTTTCTTTCCATTCCTTGAATAATGTTTTTAAATAACAGTAGCTTAGATAATTGCATTCAATGCCATATGTACTCATGACTCAAACCCGCAACCTCAAGGCTGGGCAATGAGCACATTCCCACTGTGCTACGGGCTCTAGTCACAATTCATCATAATTCATTGCACAATTCCAATTGTATGGGCTCCAGAAATCCTTTTTTTTTTTTTTTTTTTTTTTTTTTGAATTATTTAGTTCTTTCTCCTTTTTTTTTTTTTTTGAAGTTCCACCATGCTATTCTTAACAGGGCCTGGTATTGACCTAGAAAGACCAACCAGCCACAAGAGAGAGAGAGAGAGAGCTATACATAAATGAGGGTGAAAATAGCCTTAGAATAAATAAAACTGAAAATGTGGTCCTCTTTTCTTTTTCTTTTTTTTTTTTAACGTAACTTCAAT
Source organism: Persea americana (assembly GCA_029852735.1). NCBI lineage: Eukaryota > Viridiplantae > Streptophyta > Magnoliopsida > Laurales > Lauraceae > Persea > Persea americana. The sequence continues at coordinate 40,161,074 of CM056817.1, forward strand.
TTTATCGAATGGAGCTAAACAGTATGAGAGGGGAAGCTACCATCCAAAACACAAAGAGGAACAACAGAACAAGGAAAACAAAGACAATCTCAAGCTTAATGAATAACCAAACTCCGTAGCATGATTCCTTCTTTGGCCAACAGGCCTGTCTGCCTTTGATTTTGCACTTCTTTTTGACATGCACGAAGGATGCCTCCAGTGCTTTACCCTAATCAAATATAGGCCAGAGTCCACAGAGCTTTGGATAAACCCAACACCCACCTGATAGCACACAGCACACAGAGTCACCCTCTGCTCTTAATCTTCAAAGATTTAATCTGCGAACCATATGAAGGCCTACAAGCATGGACTCTACCCCTACTTCGTTAACCAAGCAGTAACCAACTGGTAGGGCTTCTTTTCTTTTATTTCTTGTTTTCCCCCTTTTTTTCCAGTGAATGGGAATGCGATACTCAAAACTTTAGATGGTAACCTTCACTTGCTATGAAAGAAATGCAAACCAAATGAAATTGATGTACTATCCAATTGATAGTGAAATGCAACAAGATATTAACAACCCACTAACACCAATAAACATACTCAACCCAACAAATAAAAATGACTGCCATAGTGCCAATCAATTGGCACCATTGAATCTAATACTGAAAAATTAGTTGTTGAACTTGTCCGTGTATCATACCTTACCAACCATAGAAGACATACTCAGTTCATTTGGCATAAATTGGCCGAAACTGTTACGTTCTGTTACTGTACAGAACCAAAACACAACCCCAACCCCAACCCTCACCCCAACAAACCACTACCAAAAACAAAAATTAGGTCTGAAATTTGGGCTTGGTCGGTCAAAATCCGCATTTCAATATTGAATTCATTGATCCAAACCAGGCCAAGATTTGAAATCCTTAATTCCAATTTTATTGACAAAAGTGTTCTCCATTAGGGTAAAAGGGGTGGGAAGCCAGCCCAGCCACCCCGACCCCAAATATTTCAATGCAATCTCAAACCAGCGTCTAAAAAAAAATTGACAACTATGATTACAAGTTACAACTATAGCAAGAGCAACGTAGAAAGAATGGAGGCAACATCCCAGCCAAGACGGACATAGATCATACACATTAAATTTATTGAAACCCCATTGGCCCATAAATATGGCCTCCCCAATAATCACTTGAGACATTAAAAAATATACTACTAAGTACTAATACACCACAATGGGAAATATCTATTGCAAAAACAAACTATAATCACTGCTAATTAATGATAATAAAGCCCCCTCTAATGTAGGTTATTAGTGCATATTGACCCCATCCACCTGCCGACTACTTTTGACCATTGTATCTGAATCTGGATGGGCCATGTGCGATAAAACTTTCGATATGTTCCTTAACCTCCCATCACATGGTCCAAAACTGAAAGAGCCCACTTTGCTTTCTTTTACCAGATATTCCTCAATATATATCACTTCTGGCATCCTGATTCTCATCTTTGACAACCAAGTACTCCAAATTGCAACCCTTTATTTTTACAAAGCAACAGTAGAAGACCAAATTGCAATTGCAACCTTGCATGCACTCATGAATCATAGAACTCCGAATCCATATCCATTGTAAACATTTCTTATCCAAAGCCATAAACTCTCTTCAAGCAACATTCTCCTCAATTCTTATAGAATGTTTTCTTTGACAATGCTTTCTACATCATGCTTTCTAAATCCAATCTCACCATCTGTATTGTAGCTATATACAATATCCAATCAAAACTACCAATTGTAAGAACTAACAAACCAATGGTTGAACAGCATCCAAATCTTCACACTTTTGGTCCCATTTTTTTAATGCATTTTTGGCTCTCACAACACCACTTCTGCCTTGATTGGTAATGGACTGGGGGGAGGACCAAATCCAATAAAAGCTTAGAACCTTATTTTACACTGGGTCACAATACCAAAATACAAATAAATTATCTACACACTCTTCCCCAATCTACCTCCAAGAGATTAGAAGATAACAACCAAATGCCTCCCTACATTTACCACTAAAAACTACCCGACGCAGCAAAATGAAAATGCAAAACCAAAATGCCCCCATGATAAAAACACACAAATTAGAACATTTCTCACCGCGCAAGAGTGTGATTGATGCTAGACTTGACAAAAATCATAATTTCCACAACCCTGGCATGTAGTATTCATCAAGAGCATGTTTTTTGCACTACAGCTTTCATGGCATTTCATTTCCACTCACTCTCCGCAGCAGCAGCAACAACAACAACAAGAAGGAAACTGAAAACTCCATTTTCTACTGTTTGGTGCAGTCAAACATTTTCCACATCTAACCCTGGGACCGAATTTCCCCTCACAACAAGAACTGCAGAAAAACGCTTCCACCCCAGAAAATGAAAACAGCAGAGGAACAAAACTGAAAGATTTTCCTCACTCGGAAACCATTTCCATTTTCCGTGGAAACTGCTTCCCACCAAAAAAAAAAAAAAAAAAAACCCATTTACTGTTAAAAGCTCTCTGTTTTCTTTATACAAGAATTCTACTGATAGTCATCACTGAAAGATCAAGAATTCAAAGCAAACAAGAACAAAAAAATAAAAAAAAACCCCAGAAACTCAAACAAATGCCAAAATGGGAAGAAATCTCACCAGAACCTTAGCACCAACCAACCCAATTCAGACCGTCGGATTAGGGATTCCAGAAATAGATGTCGCGTCATCGACCATTGGATACCTAAAAAAAAGACGAACTTGAGAAGAAAGAAATCGCAAATTGCGGTGAAAGGAAAGATCGAGAAGCCACAATTACTGAGATTTCGAGGAAATCTCTCTTTCTCTCTCAAATCTAACGTCACAGATTCGCAGCATATATATATATATATATATATATATATATATATATATCTCTAAGAAGTACGACAAAATGGGTTTTTCTTTTTGGGGAGAGTTGCGTTTGAGGTGGAAATTGAATTCCGTGGAATGCAGGGGGGTTCGGTTTCGATCTGCTGGATCTTTTATTCGGGAGCTATGGGGCAATTTGGCCCCATCGACTGTATTCGCTAATCTGGACCGTTCATCAACTTTGAGGATCATTTGGTGAAGATGGGACCGTTGGATTTTGTCAGTCGGTCAGTGGGTGGGAAGCTGATAGGACCAGGGCTTTATGAATTTGAGTAATTATGTATCTGCTTCTCTGACTCGTCCAGGGCAGAGACGGTGATTCCAGGGGCTGGAGGTGTTTCAATCATCATGCATGGTGAAGATTTTTTTGGGTCCAGAGATCACTTTTCACAGGGCCTGTGTTGGGTAGTTGGGTTAATTGGGCAATGGTTTGAAAAGTCAGTGGTGAATGCTGATTTGCCTTGACTCGGCTGAGTCGAGTTGGCTCAGTAGATACTGAACCAAATAAACCAAATAGTCTGACTTTGAACTCACTCCTAATAAACCGAGATACTCAATCAAATTGGGGGTGCTTGCTGGCGAGGGTCTTATGGTTGCATTTCTTGCGAAGTTTTTTCATAGAAAGTGAGTAAATGCTTAATAGCATTTAGATATTCCTATTCAATTTGTGAGTTTTTAAAATTTCAGCTTTGTGATCTGACTTTTCTAGCTCACGGATAGTGTATTTGTTTGCAAGAATTCTCGTATGGGAGAATTTGGAGTTCTCAAAATATTGTCCGATAAGTGAAGTTTTAAATGCTAACGTCCACTCTCTGGCACTCATGGTACTGAAATTCCAAGAATTAAAGAAGAGGCTAAAAGGGGCTTCTCTGGTGGGCTAGTATTGGGAATTATAGATAGAGCATTTATTATGCTCAAAGGACATGATTTGAAACCAATATTAAAAATCCCCAAATGGCACAATTCACATCATAAATGCCTCCAACCTAATATGCCCAAAATTCTTCAAATTCTCAGGTATCCTAGTCTTAAAATGCTCACAGTTGAGTATTTGTGAATCCAGGTAGGGGATAGGGTGGCCAACATTTAAAATTTTCAAATACCCATGGGATGGAGATTCTCAAATACCCTAAGGCCTATTTCTTTTTTTTATTTGAATACCTAGGATTGTATTTGAATTAAATAACAAAAGTTTAATATCCAAAAATGACAATCAAATAAAGCGTAGAAATAAATACTATGTCAACACCCTAAACCTAGTGATTCAATACTTTGGGAAGTCAAAGTCTCATCTACATTTCTACCCCTCACCTCATATTCTATACCTCTTGTCGGGAAAGTTCCACATCTCACATTGCCCAAGTAATGGATTTGATAAAGCTTTGTATACCTGTTTGGGCCTTTCACCTATGAATTTAAGTTTTTGGGTTGGTACATGGTATTAGAGCTAGATTCGATCATGTCGTTTGTGTATCGGCCTTCCACCTATCAGCTTACCCTTTTGGGTTCCTTCATGAACTTCTATCTATTTTTGTGTGAATAAGCAAGCTTTAATCAATTTAACAAAAAAAAAAAAAAAGCCTAAACAAATAGTCCTTACTTTGAGTGGAGTTTTTGAGCTTTCAAACTATGGATTAAGTCTAAACTTTTGAAATTTTGATGGTTGACCTTATCGTGCATAAATGAATGGAAAATTTGTTTAGAAATTACTCTAACTTGAAAGGTTTTTTTTTCTAGTAAAACTCGAAAGGTTGAAAGGTTGCAAATCAGTTGTGAGGAATTTTATGCATTTTCAACAAGAAGCGTGAATCGGACCAAGAGGTCTCTGCGTAGATCAAGGTAGGACAAATATTAGTATGATTTAGGGACCCCATAGTTGACAGATTCCATAGTCCAACTTCATGTCCATCTTCCTGGATGGGACATTCTATATGAGATGAACTAGACAATCTCCTCCTTGGACATTTATGTGTGACCCATTAACACTTGCTACGTGGGATTCACTGGATGAATTATTGATCCTTATGCCATCAGGGTCATCTTTTTACATGGGATCCCATGTACATGGAACTCATTAGATGAAGGATCTCCTAAAATACACACATAAACATGGGACCACTACACTAACATGTGAGATATAAAACACCATACCACCTACCTATCCTTCTATAGGAAAGTATCCATGTTATTTGATGGAGTCTTTTAAAGCAAGAACCATGTGGACTTGGTCGATTTCAATTTTCAACTAGACCTCAGATTGATATATTGGCTGTATGTAGGTCAAGAGAGGTACTCTTTTAGTTTTAGAAAGAAATTGCCTTCGAAAAAGTAAGACAGATCCGACCCGACCAGTGCAGGAGATGGGCAGGGGTGTCTCTATCAGATGTGCTGTGAATACTTTGTTTTTTTATCTTTCATCCATGTTGTGAGACGTTGGTAGTTTTGATGGATATTTTGGTTAATTTTGAGTCTCTGGCCTAGAGAGTTCGTGTAAGTCTCTGGCTTACAAGAACATGAGCCTCTCAAAATGAATGGCCTCATCATGTATGGGATGTCTCTTAATTTTATTCTAATAAGAGTTTGTTTCACTGTATAATTGATCCTAGGATGAATAACATTGCTAATACAATTATATATAATTTATTAATCCTTTTTTGTAATATACATCTTAGGTTCGATCTTATGGCGGAGAGTAAAATATGAGGACATCTCATATATAATGGGGCAATTGATCATTTCGAACAACTTGAATTTTGAATAGGGTGGTGGAGTTCGATTGCTTTATCAAATGATTCTCCAAATAAGAGGCTTTGAGGACCAGACTCTTAGATCAATATGTGTAATGATGTGTTGTTTTGAAGAAACCTATGCTTTAGTCATTTGTAATTATTATGACTTGCTTGAGTCAAACTGAGGAAAGACCAGAGAGGGGTTTTCATGGAATTTAGAGCATTTTTAAAGGTTTTTTTTTTATTTATTTAGAAAGGTAAGTACCGACCCACCCACTCAAGTCCCTCACCATCAAGGCCACAACTAAAAACTGATCCCTAGTTATTTATGTGGAGGGAGGTGCCTCTCCAATCAAATTTCTAGTGGATTGACATTTTTTAAGTTGTGTAAATGTATGTTTAACTACTATTTTCTTTTTGGTAACCAAGCGAAGGGGGTTGGGACCCAAGAGAGAGCGAATGTTAGACTTAAGTCGTAACATTCAATATATGATGAAGTGTTTGAAAGTTCCATTACAAATATTCTAAAAAAAGAATTTATGATATATTCTCCAGTAAAATCTTGTAAACTTTTCTCATCTTTTAGCAGAAAAAAGAAAATCTTAAAAACTTTAGTAATTCAATTAGATCCTATTACAAATATACTATTTGAAATATTTAATTTAATTGCGAAAAGCAAACTTATTATATAGTAAAAGTCATATTGGGAGATTTGTCATATTGTAAAAATTCCATAGGAAACTTGTCAAAACGAGAATAATAATAAAAGCTGTCTAATTGATTTAGACATTGATATCCGATTGAAAAAGTTGGCATTTTGTTGCTGTTTTTAAAAAGATGCAAAAGATATTAATTAATGATGATCAAAAGCACTCAAACATTTGTCTAAATTAGATTTAAGTCATTTAGCCTTATTCTTGGAACGTTTTATTGAGATCCATGTGTAAGTAGGTTTTTTTAATTTTCGGGGTGGAGGAGTTGTGTGCAGAGTAAAAGTGAGCATATATCTTCACATTTTTTTCCTCCTCATCTAAAATGGCCTTGGCGTTAATTTTGGGTTTATGGAACCTCATCTAAAATGGCCTTAGCGTAAAATTTGGGTTTATGGAACATTAATAGTCATATTATGATTAATGAATGATTTAGGGTTAATTTAGACATGTTCGTTGAATGTGCTACATCAACTCTTCTTCCAAATTATGGATGGGATTCCCATTACGACCTCACTCCTGCAAAATGAGAATTCCAGTTAATTGCCATATGTATGTGCACGCATGTAGATAATGGAGTGGAAATGTATGAGCTGACTGGATATTGTTAATATACAGTCCAGCTTGTGGGGCCTACTTAGATGCATGTCTGTCCATGTGATAAAGGTAGATGAGAAGGTCTTTTTATAGATAAAAGATCATACAAAGCGTTAGGCTCATCAGATTACGCAAGCCCTTAATTTAACAACCTTAAATCTGAATGGCTTTTTATCATAGGTTTTTTTGAGATTCAATCCAACAGTAAGTGATAGTTTGATGAGTCTAAAGTTGGTCCATGTACCAGATTATGGAATTTAGAGAGTAGAGGGGCCGGATTGATCAAAAGTCAGCCTAAGTGGTCCCCATGGAGCTGAACTACCTTGTAGTCTTATGCTCGTTTCTCATATAATGTTTGTGATTCTAATTTCCTGTCCATTTGACACTCATCTAAACTTTATCATCAAATAAAGTCTCTCAACAAGTATTTAATTAAAATGATAGCTAAACTTCTAAGGTTCTTAAATTAAGGCCAGGCGCATTTATGCTTCGGTCTTCACACTCATCTATGATGACCCTTCTTTCCCATACTCCATTTGGAGAATTTTCTCCTGGCTGTGTGGGGTTGACTTCAGGTAAGTAAATAGGTTCCGATTCTCTGATTACCCTGAAGTTTTAACCTGCTAGAAATCGGGTTTGGGTCCTTATTTAGGCCATGCTAAGTAAATGAGTCCGGGTCCTCTATTTTTCACCGGTGACTTAAATGAGCCCGGTTCTAGTTCCACATTGGTTCGGACTCGTGGATCCATAGAACCAACACATTACCTCAATTTTTTAGAATATCTCAATATTGAAATTAGATTTTCTCCCATACCATTCTCTACCTAGACCTGAACCCATTCTGGGTCTGAGTCCACCATGGACCTTGACCGGAACCGACCTGTTTACATCCCTAGTTGACTTGGGCCCCTCTAATTAGTGCAATTTCTTTCGCACTCTTATCCCCCTCATGACCTACAATCATGCTCAACGTGTTCATTAAACGTTTGCCCTTTGTTGGATTGGATCTCGAATAAAAATCTAAAGACTGTTGAACTTTTAGGGCCACCTGGTATTGCCCAATTTTTTTTTAGCCTTTATGAGATCACTTTTAAATTGATACTATTCTCCGTGATAGGAATGCATTCAAGTAGATCCCGTGAGCTAAACTAGATGAGGTGAAAATCTTCCTACATTTATTTAGGAGCGCCAATCCATGCAGGTAGGCCCCATGGAATAGACCGGATATAATCACCAACATTTCTACTAGTCGGCTAAAAATTCTCCTTCCATCCATACCATAGTGCAACCTGCACCAGCTCCCCATGTGGTGGGGAAGTGGGAACGCAGAACGGTTGACAAAGGGTGCGACCGCATGAAGGCAGGCCCCACTATAGTTAATCAAATAGATTGCTGACGTTAGCGCTAACGGCACTATGCCTTCATAACCTCTTTTTAAAATCCCACACCCGCCTGTTCTTTCAACATCCTCTCGCTCTCTCTCAAGTCTCAACTCGCCAGATCTCAAAACCTCCGTTAATGGATTCTCTTTTCCTTCTCTTCCTCCCTCCTCCTCCTCCTCTACTTTTTCGTCCGTCCCAGCCCCATCAAGATCCCAATCAAAGACCGCCACGTGTTCATCACCGGCGGTTCCAGCAGCATCGGACTTGCTCTCGCCCGGCAAGCCACCTTTGACGGCGCCCGGGTCTCAATCCTCGCCCGCAATCCCAACAAGCTCGAGGAGGCCCGCGCCTCCATCCCCCAGTCCACAGGGGCCGACGTTGCGGTCTTCAGCGCCGATGTAAGGGAAGCTGATGCCCTCCGACAGGCTATCGAAAAGGCCAGCCCATCGATGTGCTAATCTGCAACCATGGCGTGTTCGCCGCCCAGGAGCTCGAATTGCAGGATCTGGAGGCTGTGAAGTTCATGATCGATGTGAATTTGACCGGGACTATCAAAATTTCATCAAGGCAGCGCTGCCGGGGATGAAGAACAGGGGCGATCGCGGCCCGGCTTCAATAGCCATGATTTCATCGCAGGCGGGTCAGGTATTAAGATTTTAAAATGCAGTACTTCTCCTTTGAATTGTTATATTGAGTTCTTGGTGACTGAAGTTTTTGTGAACATGCTAATGAGAGAATCATCTTAAAATATGAAGAGATAAAACCTAAGCTACTCACAAAGAGAGGTGTTGAATCATATGAAATGAAAAACTATATTAGTAATATCATAATCTCTTTTGACTTTAACTTGGGCCTGGAGAGGGGTCGGTCTACAGTTGGGTCCATTGGAGTTGGGTCAAGGTTGAATGGACTTAGACCCCTGCCCCCAGGTACATCGATTACTGGCTGTGTCCAGGTCTAGGTCCTCTTGGACTAGACCTGATCCTGACCTATTGACACCCCTATTGGCTATTAGTATTGTTAGGTTGTATGGCTCAATAGAAGTAATAATCTAGTAAATCGGGCCCCTGAATTGCTCATGTTCTACTGTGATTAGAAGTAGGTGTATAATTGTACGTCTACTGTGATTAGAAGTAGTGTTTAGGTCTAACAGGGTTTTGAGGCTGATATTATAAATAGAGACTAAGAGTCTCTATGATGTACACCTCTTCTAATTGCATAGTGAATTCTTCCATCTTCCCTGTGAACGTAGGCCAAAAGCCGAACCCCGTAAATTTCTGTGTTCTCTTGTGTGTGCTTGATCTCTTCTCGTAGGCCCCAGATCACAACAAGTATCTCATGAGAAATGTTATAATGGAATGAAAATGATGACCCACCTGAATGAATGCCAATTCATGCGAGGTAGTGAGATGTGAAGTGGAGCTTGCCCCTGTTCAATCACCATTTATCTCAGCTGCTACTGATCTTGGAAACAGCAGAGAAGTTTATGGTCATTTGTACCTATGCAGAGTGATTGGAAGATGGCGAACTTCTATTTTTTTGCTGCATATTTTGCGCTTTGCCATCATGATGATGGCGAACTTTTATGCCATGATGATGGGGAACTAATTTGCCTACATGTTTCTTCATAGGTGGGAATATATGGTTATGCAGCATATTCAGCCAGTTAATTTGGGCTCCGTGGGTTGGGAGAGTCACTGCAGCAGGAGGTCATTGGGGATAATATTCATGTATCCCTTATATTCCCTCCAGAAACAGACACTCCAGGTCAATCACAAGGTTTGAGCCTTTTCTTGTCACTCATGCTTTTAACTGTGTTGGGAAATGATAAATAGTTTTAGGGGAAATTTTCAAAAGCATCCCAAAGTTTTTCATAGTTCCAAAAATTGTTTATTTCAAAAATGTCCCCAAGTTTTCTAAGTTTCTTTCAATTGGGTTCGTTTTGGCCATAACCCCTCCTCCAGTTACACTTTCTTTCAACTTTTTAAATAACTAAATTGCTCTTTATCTTAAGAAGGGCTAGGGCCTTTTCAATTCACTTGCCCTCTCCCTTTCATTCTCCCTTTTCACTTCTTCCCTCCCTCTTCCCCACTTCCCCTTTGTTGAGGTCAACGTTCACCCTCGCTCCTGAGCGATCATAATTTTGGTCGAGCCCCTGCCCTCACCATAAAACCATTGTTTGGCCATTTCCCATCACCAATTGGTTTTGGGATCAGCGGTAGCTCAATGGGGTGTAAAATACTACAAGTGGTATCAGAGCCTAGTAGGTCAGGTGTTCGAGTCACGGGACGCATGTTTTGAGAGATGTGCAGCAAGAGTCACCGTGGGTGTGCCATTGAGGGAGGGTTTATTGAGGTCAACGTCCATCCTTGCTCTTGAGTGGTCATAATTATGGTCGAGCCCCCGCCTTCACCATAAAACCATTGTTGTACCGTTTCCCATTACCAATTGGTTTTGGGATAAGTGGTAGCTCAATAGGGTGTAAAATCCTACACCCTTCATTGACAAACACTAGTGTCCCTCAGTAACAACTAGTGGTCATCGGTTGCTACCAGGGGTGTGGTTGTCAGTGGTCTTTGGGAAAGGGAAATAAGGAAAAGGAAGATGGAGGGAAAAAGAGAATGAGAGAATGAAAGGGAGAGGGAAAGTGACTTTTAAGAAAGTCCTAGCTTATATTTAAGAAAAAGGGCAGTTTAGTCCTCTAGAAAAAGAGGATAAAGGGTTGCTAACGCGACGAGTTTTGGCCAAAAAGGAACCAATTGAAAGAAACTTGAAAAAGTTGAGAATTTTTTGAAATAAACGATTTCTATTATCCTGTTTTGAAAACTATGAAAAACTTGAGCTTGTTTTTGAAAATCTCTCTTTTGAGAATTAGTGCTAATCAGAAGATTCACGATAACTATAATGAGAGTATACAATTGAAGTATGTTTTATGTTAAAAATACAGCAGATATATTATCAGTTTAATCTATAAATGATGTGCATGCTTCTTTTTGTTTTCGTTTTTTTTTTTTTTTTCATATTTTTCCATTTTCTTAAATGCAAGATGTAAGATATGCTGTTATCACTGCACTAACTGAAAAGATAAGGAAAAAAAGGGGGAAAAAAAAACAATATACTAACTGAATCTTTGTAGTTGAATTGGTTTCTTTTTCCTCTGGTTTGTTCTTCTTGAGTTCCTGGAACTTAGGGGCAATCTTTGATGATCCTCCCAGGGAAAAACTAATGTACTATAGCTATTGATATCTTTGTTTTTTATATGTGATAGGCCTTGTCTCCATATGTCCTACTTGAATGTCATGTTTTCTTCCTTTGATTATTTCATGTTATTCCCAGCCTTGAAGTCCTCTTTTTATTGGTCAGACATTTGATTTTGTTTTTCCTGTTTTGGTTCTCATAGAAATGAATATAGTGGTAAATAGGTGTGTGTGTGAAAAAGTAGGACTCGCAAATCCAACCAATGATGATGACATCATAAACATCATGATGTGATGAAATGCCTTGTCATTTACTATTACTGAAACATTTGATGTCTCAATAGTTAATTGACAGACAAGTGAACAAACCATTTTCCTTTTTCACTGAGAATTTATTAAAAGAAACACTAATTTTACTGTTCAAAGTAAGGAAGAAACACCCATTTACAAAGGAGCATGTATGGAACAGCTGCAAGCTCAGATAAGAGATTCCTTATTTCACAAGGAGTTGGCCATCCATTAGCAAAAGGAAGACTAAATGATTTTCCAGACTAAAGATCCCTAATTTGAGTCTCCCAACCTGCTTTCACTTGGAAGCATGGCCTATCATTTTGCCCATTGGATTCATTCATGGAACTCCTCTACTATTGTTTTGGATGGACCCTCCTTATTATTGACAAGAAGCAACCATTTAATTATATGCTAGAATTTTCAACAGTACCCAACCTTTTTCCTTTGTAGGTAGACAGATTTTGGTTAGCTATACTAGTTTACAAGGCTAAATAAATGTTTTGAGATTTCCTTTACCAGTTATTTTCACAATGATATATACCAGACGCCAAAATGACTTGGACATGGACATTTGACTGTGTAAGATGCAGTCTCGCGGTGTCAAACATGGTGAATCCTGGAAACCTGATACATTAACATCCGTATTATATTGCAATATTTATAAAAATACTGTTTCATGTGTGCTAAAATGTAGAGAAGCTTCTTCACATATATAGAAATATTGTAGAACTACAACAGTTGCTCAAATAATATAAAGTATTACTATTTAACAGCTAGAAGAGAAATGTTTGCATTTTTCTGATTTTACGATAAAAAACCATACAACCAGTTCAATCATTTTGAAATGTGCGTTGCAGGAGGTGTGGAGTGTTTTGACGGTTGTTGTGTATGAGTATGATCAATTATCTGATACAAGAATAAATTATAAATTTCTCCCTTACCTAAACATGGGTGCCAGATTCTGCAATGTTTTAAAATATGCTGTGTCTGTGTTAACTAGAACTGAGGAATTCATCGAATTAATGAATCATGAAATTATGTTCTACATTAAATATGATTGGTGAAGGGATGATGGCCTTTGTTATCATTTTCATTTTTTTCAATTCTCTGTGTACACCGCTTTGAACATAATTTGCAACTGCAAGCTATTTGTTCAACCTAGTTATGTAACTGTTCTTGCTTCACCTTTGTGCTCCAAGACCAATATACATTGTGGTTGAGATAAGCTCACTTTTTCCCAGACCTCAAGACAAGACCAGAGCTCTGCAACATCATAGTAGCCTCGTCTTCTCCAATGAAGCCTGATGAAGTTGCTGCAGTAACTCTTAATGGCATTAAATCTGGAACCTTTTCTGTGGCATGCAATTTTGATGGTGTCATGCTATCTGTAGCAACTGCTGGTTTCTCACCGCAGAGATCATACTTGGTTGCGTTTCTTGAGGTTGTTACTGCTGGCTTTATGCGCATCATGGGTCTTTATTATCAATGGAGTTGGTACAGAACTATTGAAAGATGGCACTTACAAAAAAACAGTGAGTATTTCATGACCTACCAGTAGTCTCAGAAATCATTTTTCTAACTCTGTCTTGTATACTTGTTTCCTGTATTTTATTTTAATTTCTGAATACTGGAATTCCACATGTTGATGCCAGAAAGTGGGAAAAGTTAAATTTTGTAGAGAAGAAACAGATAGTGCATAAATATCATGCCTTTTCAGTTTAATCAATGAGAGATTCTCCTATAATAGAACTTACTTAACTTATTTTTATGGTTGATATTCTTTGGGGATTGTGCCATTTTGTAACTTCCTGTTCTTTTTTTTATGTTGTCATAATCTTGGGGAATAGGTGTTGAGCTGTGATATGCCTTCAAATCATTTGGGCGAAGACCATTGGCGAGGCTCCTAAAGATGTCAATACTGTGTTCGGCCATCTAAATGATTTCTCCTCTGTATTTTTCATTTGTGATTTCTTATGCCACTTTTAAATATGTATTCTCTGATGTAACATGTTTCTCTCCTTATTGGTGACTGGTGATATGCAATCACATAATATGGGTGAAGACCATAGTCAAGGCTCCTAAAGACGTCAAAAACTGTATTCGACCTTCTAGATGATTTCTCCTATGTATTCTTCATTGGTGGCTCTTAACACCACTCTATAATATGTATTCTTTGGTGTAACGTGTCTCTCTCCTTATTGGTGACTGGTGATATGCATTCACATAATTTGAGTGAAGACCATTGGAAAGACACCTAAAGATGTCAAAAACTGTTTTCAGTCATCTAGATTATTTATCTTATGTATTCATTTGTGATTCTTTATGCCACTTTTAAATATGTGTTCTATGATGTGACATGCCCCTCTCCTTATTGGTGACTGGTGATATGCATTCGCATCATTTAGGCGAAGACGATTGGCAAGGCTCCTAAATATGACAAAAACTTTGTCGGCCTTCTAGATGATTTCTCCTTTGTATTCTTTATTTGGGATTCTTTGTCACTTTTAAATATATTTTCTCTGATGTAACATGTCTCTCTCCTTATTGGGCATTGGTGAGTCTTTCTTCCATTTAAGAATTTGGTATCTAAAAAAAAAAAAAAAAGAATTTTTAATCTGTTTAATGTCAGAGATGTGTTAGTTCATTGTGAATTTTCCATCCAACTGAGTTTTCATTTCTCTCGACTTGAATCTTGATCAAGTGATGGGGCCATTGGAATCTATATCATGGATAAGTATGATTAATTCTCAGTGCTTATCTGACTAACTGTACCTATTTTACTTTGTTCATATGGCAGCTTTTTCAATGTTCACATTTTTTTCATCAGTAGCAAAGTGCATATTAGTTTTTTCCAATATTTATACAAAAGGTGCCTGTGTTGGATCCTACATTCCCGGTTGTGTTTGGATATGGGTCCATGTGGATGCAGCCTAAAATCGGGCATGTTGATTGCCCAAGTGGATTTCTTTTTATTGAAAAGTATTTATGCTACTTCTACTAACGCCCTAAGGTTTTGGTAGAAATGGTTAATTTAAGAAATTTAAGATGGTATCAGAGTCAACCGGCAGTGACTTCAAATCCCAAGAGGAACGAATTGTACGAAAAAAAAATGCGTGCCACCAAAAGTGTGCTGACCGGGCTCCACCCAAGAGAGAGTATTGAAAAGTATTTATGATGCATCTACTAACGCCTAGGGGTTTTAGTAGAAATGGTTAGCTAAAGAAATTTAAGATTTTTTCTTTCACTAGTGTATTGAGCATGATTGTTGCAGAAATATCAGTGGCGCATTCTTGAGGCTGCTGGTATTTGTTAATGTAACAGGGCAATGAGGGATATTTGGGAGTGTTGAATATTTTGTTCTTCTTAGAAAGCCAGCTAAAGTGCGAGGGGAGACTATCAGACTGCCCAGAGGTGAAGGTGATTATAGTTGCAGGTAGTCTTCTGGTGCTTGGTGCAACAGTAAGCATTAAGACATCTTCCATTTTGAAGGGTTGGGGTAAATGATGTTTAAACCTGTATAGATCAAGCTTGTAGCCCCTATAGGCAGCCCCTGTTGCCATTAAGGCAGCACATAGTGAGAGAGAGAGAGAGAGAGAGAGAGGGGCTGTGCAGGCATTTATTTCTTTTTTGCTCTATTTCCTTGTAATCTGCTGATTTTCTTTGTTTTGGGTGGTGGGTATTAGCTCATTTACCCCCGACCCTTGTTTGTAGTTTTCCTTTCGTGGTCCCTCTGTTTGTTTCCTTTCCTTTCTTAATATATTTTCTGTTACTGGAGGGGTAGAGAGAGAGAGAACCTGATTCTGGGGAAACTGTGTCCCAAGGATTCATCTGGGGATCACCTAAAAACATTATATGGTTAGAAGAAAAGCTGAAGCAACTTTTTTTCTGATCAGAATTCTGAAACCAATTACTTCACACATGGACGGTGGACATTGGCGCAAAGTCATAATTTGAGATGTAGTGTTACAAACACCCAACTGGAATAGCCAAATCCCTCTAAAACTAGTTGTGTTGGTGTCTAGCAACCTTTGTTGTGATTTTCTCCTTTCTTCACCATTTTGTTTGGTGTTTGGAACATACTTTTAGGTGGGTCACCTACAAACTCATATTAAATAGATGATCTTAAAAGTATGAGCAAAGGCTTGAAGTTACAGGATTAAACAAACTGGCAACTATGTGTGTGTGTGGTTTTTTTTCTTTCACAGTGAAATGTCTGAAATCTCCCTCTCCCTTGACAATCACATGACTCTGACGGAACAACATGAATGTGTTCCTTCACTCCCTTGTACGCATGCTCTTTCTTTTTTTAGTCTCACAATTCCCTTAGGGATCTAGCGATATTTAGAGCCCATTTGGATCTCTGTTAACTGGAGCGACCTAGCTACTTGGTTTATACATAAATGGCAGTTCATGAGTTTGGATAACATGAGTTACACATAAGTCACAGTTGGTCTGTTTGTGACGTCCCAGAGTCTCACATCGACTATATGTAGAGCTTACACCCTTACATTGCATGAGACCTTTTGATGGGTACTGGCCCATCAGAAACAAAATCGTGAGGCCCGTGGGCCAAAGCGGACAATATCATGCATGCGTGTAGGGTGGTGCGTTACAAATGGTATCAAAGCCTAGTCGAGAGTGGGTCCCCTGCCGTGGGCAGGCCAAGAGGGCTGGCAGGCTACAGGGACTGG
The DNA here is from genome assembly GCA_029852735.1 of Persea americana. NCBI lineage: Eukaryota > Viridiplantae > Streptophyta > Magnoliopsida > Laurales > Lauraceae > Persea > Persea americana. Next base: position 40,177,572 of record CM056817.1, read on the forward strand.
CAGGCTACTGCATAAGGACGTGCACACACCACAAAGACAGATATCCGACTTGCACACACCATAAAGACAGATATCCGACGTGCACACACCACAAAGACAGATTTCCTCTCCAGATATCCCCTACCTAAGGACTGAAGTTACCTTGTGTGGCTTTACGCATCTCTAATTCATAACTTGAGAGGTGAGGTCAGTTTTTAGAATAGCCCTTGAGTCCTTTAAATAGCTTTGGATTCGTACCTCAAGTGTTTTAATATGATTAGGAATCAGCAACACAAACTTGTGACAAATAAGGGGAGGAAACAAGGAAGTTTTTAAAAATTCTTTCAGGTTCGCTCAAGCAACCAGGGAGTCCGCTCGAGTGGACAAGCTACTGTCTTTGAATTACAGACCATTGCTCGTGCAATCACAAAGGTGGGTTGAGCGAAACACATTCTATCTGGGGTTCGCTCAAGCGGATGAACAGTCGCTCGAGCGGACCACAATGTTGATTCGGAAATCCAGCACAATTTCTCCCAGCTTTCTTCTTCTAATTCGTTTCAGTCTCCTATCTTCAGAGTCATTTTCTAAATATGAAACACAACTCAATTGACTCCTGGAGTTTTGTCCAACCCATGAATTTAGCCAACACAAAATTCTAACGCCTTACCTTGCATGAGCCCATCAGAAACAAAACCATGAGCATTTATAATGTTAGGAACCCAAACCATGAGCATTTATAATGTTAGGAACCCATTTATCTTGCATTCATACAAATATAATGTTAGTGTTACAATAAATTGGTGATTGGAAAGCTGACACGCTGTGCATCAAAACTAAGTCATGGATTATTTCTATCTGCAATTTGGAAAACCTATTTTTTGATTCGATGAGATGAAGCTTCCATTTTTCACTATTGAGAAATAATTTGGTTAATTGCCTTTTTCACCTCTACAATGCTCGCTTTCTTCCCATTGATTCTGTCTTTCACCTGCAAAAACAAAAAAGAAGAGTAGTTTCTTAACTCTTGATGTAAATAATGGCAGGTATTTCTGATATTTTGGCATTTATGATTTTTAAATTGGCCAAACTGTACATACCTTAGCTCGTATTTCTGCATCAAGAGCACCATTTGTCGAAGACGACCGGACAGCAGTAATCTCTAACCGAAGTTCGCAAAGGATTTGCATAATCTCAAGAAGTAGCCCATCTCTGTATGGGCACTTTAACTCCAAAAGCGCATCACTTTCAATTATAGAAACTTCAACAGTGTTGTTGAATGTGGCTTCAACTCCTTTGGTTTTCACACTTCCAGTCCCTTCTATGATTCTCAATTTCCTCTTCTCCATCACCGGCAGTCGGCTTCTGTCAGTGCTCAAGCTTTGAGATGCATTGGCCTTGGCCGAGCCACTGCTCTGTTGGACCTCCTTCGAATTGCTCGACTTGTGCAGTTCTGTTCCCTTTGCTCTTTGATGAATTTCAAATTGCCTGTTCCGGGATTCAAGGTCTTGTATTTTTCTTCTAAGTTGCTTTACATACTCGATTGTGTCGCCAAGGATTGAAGCTTTATCCATCTACAATAATACCAATCTGCATTAAGTGAAATCATTGTAGTACACAGGAATCTAAGCATTACATGCTCCCATCACATATATAGGCGTCATATGGATTATAGTAGCAGTCAAATCACTTAAAATTTCTACCTCAGCCTACAGCTTCATGTTAGCTGAAAGGGTTGTTTTATGGATAAACTGCAAACAGTTGGTCACTACTTAATAACAACTGTGTTTAAGGAAGGTTTTTCTAGTTACTAGTTATGATATATATAAACATATGTGATGGAGGTGCTCACTATTGCACATCAAAAGGTGCTCACTATTGCAATATGGAGGTTGTGTGTTCAAGTCATCTTATTGTATGAAAAAAAAAAGAAAAAAGAAAAAAAAGAAGTGATGTGTGCACCCTGGTGTCCTCATCAAGAACTGGAGTGTGAGCAGCCCAATGTACAATTTTTTTTCTAACCAAGCGAATGTAAAATTCATCATGTTCCTTCTCACCTTGGTGACAAATGGGACCAGAGATCTGAGGATGATGAACCGCTCGTTAAGCTTCTCTCTCCTTCGGCGTTCTGCAAGAACATGATTGGCACTCAACTCATCTTGTGGGGTGCCCTTCCGGAACCGGATTCCAGCATCGCCGCCTTCTCTGGATTTTGGGGAGTCCTCATCTTTGTACTTAGTGTGAAGGGATGGAAGAGTGAAGAGGATGTATTTAATCATCCATTGAGATGTGCCATCCAAGGCGGGAGGGCGAAGGAGATGATGATTGTCACTTCTGCAATTCCATTTGGAGAATGCAGACTGCTGAGAGTATCTCAGGTATGAGGAAGCTGAAGAAGACACTGTCCAGCGGCTTGCATTAAGTTGTAGGATGACAGACACTGTATGGGAGTAGTGGGCGTCTTCTTGGGTCAGCTCTGGGATTTGAGGCCCACCTACAGAAGTACATCCATATTCATGTTAGCAAAATCTCTGATCCATACAATTGGGTGGGCCCCACTTGATAAAAAAAATCCCATATTTAATTGGACCATTCAAACAGAAAAGGAAATGATCCTATGTATAGATGAATAATACTGAGAATTTTATACTGGGCCTTTATGTCTTCTGTCAACAGCACTAGCCCAGTCGGAAAGGAGGGATATCCAAGTACAGATATAAAGCAAGTGGTCTCTATATCATCTCACATATGATTCCACTTTTCTTTTTTTTCTGGTTGGAGAAATTATAGTTGAATACAACAACAATTTGGCTACCTATACTTTACTAAATATACTTTATTTGAGGGAAAAAAAAAAACTAGAGATGGTCTTAGTCCTCATGCATTTGGCAATTGGAACTGATTGCAACAATAATAGTTCCTTGTTTTCCGGATGATATGCTTATGACTTATACCACTTCCAAAAACTATTGAATTGTTTGGTTAAGTAGCAAGCAATTATTTACCTGAATGTGGAAGATCACTGCTAAGTTCATATTGGAGCATCGGCCAAGGATGGGCCGACTCAGCCCGGTAGGACTCAGCATGTTGGTAATGATCAACAGGCCCAACACCAGCGAGCACCTGCAGCTCAGAGTCCAAATTGTTAGAGCCGTCGTCTGGTGATCCAAGCCGAATGTCTTCGGACATCTCCAATTGCATCAACTCGCTTGGCTCGGCTGCTGCCTGACCCATGACTGTGCCATCAGGAACTTGCCCATGCAATTGTAGAGGATTTTGGACCACATTGACTGGGCTCTCTCTTCCTGTTTCAGCTTCAGAGTCCAATTCGGGTTCTTCCTCCTCCTCATCCTCTTCTTCATCATCATCGTCGTCATCATCGACTTCTTGATTGGCTTCGGCTTCTTTGATCTGCGGGGCTATTGGAGTGAACATGGCCGGAACAGGCGGAGAATGGTAATGGGGCCGATCTGAGGACATGGGATTTGATGTTGAGTGCTCAGAGAGTGCAGGCTTGGGGAAGTGGTGTTGGTTGTAGTGATCCATGAAGTAGTTCTTGGCAAGCTGGATGAGCCCAGAGTCTTCTTGGACCTATGTCATCAATAGAGATCCATTAAGTTAGTGTTGGTTTGAGTTGGGTTGTCTTCCACTTAAGTCCAGCTCATTTATTGAATGGGCTTGCACTTTGTGTTCAAGTCCAACCCATGTACTCTGGGGCCTAGGATCAATCTTGATCTGGCCTCGAATTAAAATAATTGCCAAACTCGCCCCCGGGCATGAGTAGCTACTCGGAATCTTGGTGCGCTTTAGAATCTGACCCAGACCAGTGACCCACAAGACTAAAATATCACTACAAGGTTTGATCCCAGACAGAAAGATGTATGTTGGAACTTGGAAGCAAAGTGAGAGTGAAGTGTGTGTCAATGGTCCCATTTTGCAAAATTTTGTATGTTGACCCAGAAACTGAGAAGCATTAAGCAAGAAATGTGGTGAATTTTCCAGTAATTATAGTTGGATTTAATTCCTGAAGATTAATGAGTCATGGGCTCACCCGGTCCGTGGTGCCGAGTTCAAGGACCCCGTCCATGAGAGGAATGCATAGAACAGTCTGCAACATCAGTGAATGATTTCTAACTCAAAAAACTTGTGAGCAAAAATATAAATGACAGAATCAAATGAGCAGAAGTGTTGCCGAGATGTGAACCTGGATTCGAGCGCTCTGTCGCAGGCCCACAGCAATTGCATTGGATGGAAAAACAAGCAGAAGCAATTTACTTCAGTGAGATTCAAGATGGAAGAAAATTGCAAAGTATAAAAGGTAAATGATATCACGCCCTCACTTTTATTAATTGGTCTATACAACTCTGATTGGAGTGTAGTTTGCTTATGCTCTTAGTGATCAAGTTTAATCCCAATACCCAAATTATGTATAAACGTACCTTACAAACACAATGTATATATTTTCTATATTTCAAACCTTTGAGAATCAAGCCTAGCTAACACAAAAAAGTGGGTGCCTAACCTTAGTCAACCCAACTCAAATTTCACTCTGATAAAGAACTTACTATTCGGGCGGGATATCATCACGTCGGGTTTGGGTTTACCTACAATCAACTAAAATTGGGCTTGGGTTAAGCCAACACTCGACTTGACCACCCTGAGTTGCCAACCTAAACCGTTCGTATGCAATGAATAAAATGTCAATTTGCAAGCAAAGCACAAAAATTATTTGAACCGTTCATCAGGTGGGTACCTTGGCAAGAATGGCCCTAGAGAAGACTTTGCTGTCAGCCTCATTTGCACCAGTCAGCCAAACATGTTGTCGCTTTGCAAATGCCTTTCCTGGTAACCTACACATCACCTTTTATTTGTCAAATCATCCAAAACGAATCTACAGGGGAAAAACAGGAATACAATCCGTGGGTAGAACTTTTGTGGCCCATTGATAAAAGAATCTCATATGTTTCTGCAATCACAATCATCCTATCACTGGCATGTAAATTGACAAAGAATCAATTGGATAGGGACTCATTGGCCAGTTGTGTTCTTTATATAAGCACACTGAGAGTGGATCCCCTGTTTGGTCCAATGAGGGGGTGCCACATGGGGGAAAGGGTCCAATCACACCCATCCCATCTCCCCCTTAAAAAAAAAGAAAATCACCCCCCCCCCCCCCCCCCCCCCCCGTGGCACTCCCTGGTTGCCCTGTTTGGACCAAACAGGGGATCCCCATCCAAGCACACTAGGGGCATCGAGAAAAGGATCATGTCAAATCAAGCATTAAAAAATTGAGTGACCAACTACAAATTCTTTTAGATAACTCAATCTTTGGAACCTAGTTCTTGAATCCAAAGTTTCCAAACCCCTCAAAAAAGCCTTCTCCTCACTTATTCCATTTCAACCAGATATTAATTAGGTGCAAAGCACACGAGTCACTTCCTTTCATTATTAATATTTTAATGAAGTATCTTACTTGTGATCAATCAATCTAAGAATGCACCCTACTCTAATTTTGATTTCAATTATTTATGTGGACATGTGGTACTACTGTACAAGTGGCCCTATTATTTGGCCTTGTGAATGTACTGTAGCCTGTAGGAATTAAGGTGTTGGATGTGACAGTTGACTAGAACCCACTTTCCATTTAAGTCGAAAGAGACAACTAAACCGTTTGATGCAGGGAACTGGGAAGCATAAAATGCACATGTAGACACTTTACCATCAAAGTAGGCAGTAGGCACAAATAAATCCTATTGAGGAAGAGCAAGGCATGTGAAATAGTTTCAGAGCAGTTATCATTGGATGTAAAACTTAAAGAAAAGCATAAAACCAAAAACTTTTGGGCAAAGTGCTTTAATGGATAAATCGAAAACTGTGGTAAATAAGTTTTTTCTTACTTCACCCAAGTTGAAAAGTAAAGTTCCAGCAATTAAAAAAGTTACGTTTGTTTTCAACTTAAAAAAACTTTACTTTATAAAATACAAATAAATTAATTACTTTACCGATTGTTAACTTCCTAGCTCACTAGAGAATGACACTTTATTCAATTTGTTAGGAGCGCAATTCTCACCTGGCTGCCAAGGGTTCAGGCTTTGAGTATGCCACCTCCACCTCTTCCTATGTGTGCAGGCTTATTTCCCACGTGAGTGAATTATCTTCTTATGTGTGCAGGCTCAATTTAATACTTTTACATTTTTATATGACTTGAAAATAGAGTAAGCTAAACGCAACTTTAAAGAAATTCACACCTTAAATACAAGAAGGCTAATCCGTGGAGGTTCCAATTTCATTTTAATGAACTTAGGGAGTTATTGACCAATATAAATATTTCCTTTTGTCATGTGTTTAGTTCCACTAATTCCTTGACAGATGTATTAGCCAAGCAAGGGGTTGATAAGATGATTTATTGGGTGGGTGTGTTATTTTAATTGAGGTTGAGCTGGTGCATCTCTCTTGCTCATTCCCGTTGCTTTGCTCCTTTGTTTTGATTTTCTGCCTCTCCCTTTTTTCTTAATAAAATATTTTGTTACCGCTTCAAAAAAAGAAAAAAAGAAATTCACCTTGAAGATGAGCCCTTTTATAATGTCATCAGATACTTGTTAGAGTAGGCGAGATAAATTCATCTACCAATGTGGGTCGCACCATATACTTACTTTGGTAAGGTTCCAGCACAGATATGTGTAATTAAATTAGGGTTTTGGTCCAGGGTCTGGTACCCAGAGTACCTGGCCCATACCGGCCTATTTCACTGCAGCTGACCAATAAGACAAATGTACAACGACAACTAAATTTAAGAATCATAATTGATTTATGGATTTGGGAGTAGGGTTCACGAGGATCTAGCCCAATTGTGGCCCACTGACAGCCTTAATTTCAAGTCCTTGCAATAGAATGGTGCTTTACCTATCCATAGGTACTGCACCAACATGACCAGTGACCACATTCATTCAGACTTGCCTTTCAGGCCAGCAGAGAGGCACATGATATTTCTTACCACCAATTTTAAGGGTACCCCTTGAATGGAGTGGGTCCTTCCATGAAATGGAGAATCAGGTGAGAGAACTAACTTCAGACAGTGCCCCTCTACTAATGGCCTTTGCATGCCCTGAAGGGTCGGTCACTTGACAGTCCAAAAGAATCTATTCTCCCAAGAAATCCTTCTTAGAAAGAAATGAAGCTTTCACCTGCTTACTTGTATCTCTTCCATTGATGGTTTGAAAGTGATGCACGAGACTGGCAGGGCTACCTACCGCCAACTTCTAATTTGGCTGTGGAAATAATTGCACAGTGTGTGCTTTTCTTTTGGTTAAAGTACAGAAAAAATAATTGCACTCTGTATTTCATCTGTTAGTAGGATAAGAAGACCATCTAAGAGTGGAATGTATTAATGGAGTTAGATGGGATGTTGACGTGCATTATCTACGCTTTTGATTTGTTGGTAAAGTTACAAATGTTCCAATGCCGATTGTCTAACATCAATTTGTTAACAAAAAAAAAATGATGGCAATAGTAAAAGAGCTAAAATGTAAGTTATATTTGAACGCCCCACTAAACTTTAGCACCTATTTGTGTGTGGCCGCATGGTTCTAAAAAAAAGTCACCCCAACTCCCACTTGGCTCAAACTCTGTAGGTTCTGAGTTGAGTCACCCGCCAATCATTTAGTAGGCAAAATCATATGATTTTTGGACACTAAACATACTTATCTTCTCTGTTTCTATTGAAAAATAAATTATTTGTGGGGAAGCTTCTAGGGACATACAGCAATCATTCTAGAAGATAAGGATCACAATTTTTTTATCAGTCAGAATCACTATTTTTTAAAACCCAAGAATGTAAGACCGGATGGTAGTATTCATTTCACTGAATGAAGTATAAATGTGGGTATTTATAAAAAAACAAAAAAAAAAGTTAAATTAATTGCTAACAAAGGAAATACAACAACTTTTAAAATTCTAAATTCTTAGAACATTTTTTCTGTTTTTTAGATTATTTTATTGTTTATATTCTTGTAAAGGTTTTAGGGCCTAGGGTGTGACTCTACTCAAGACTGACCAAATAGCTCTTAAGTCTGATTTTTAGACCCTGGTGGTGGGCAGGGGTGGAAAGAAGAATTTTTTGTTTGGGGGCCGAAGTACCAAGTTTTTTACTATGCTATAGGCTTCAAAGGAGCACCGATCATCTAGATCGTCCTCAAATGCAGGACCCTTTCCCTCAAATTCGGATTAGAAAGTAATTGAAACATAAGAAAGTAACTTATTTTTTAAATTCTCAATGGATATAACTCCATTTGGATTATGAATTGATGAAATAAAAGAACACAAAAAGAAAATATTTTTTAGTGGTTTAGATTTTATATGTGAGCTTCAATGACTGAAAATATTAATATTGTACCGTGCACGATTATATTTACAAAGTGTAAATAACTAAAGTAAGAAAATTGTAAGACGACTATATTTTTCTTTAACAAATATGTTACTACTTGGCTTCTAACTTTCAAGTTTTTGCAAAATCCAAGATAAGAGTATCCCAGATCTGCTACTCGGAGATGGTGTGTGGGCAACTCTTGGCTAATCTAACACAGTAGAAATCATTAGATTATCATTTATTATCTATTAAATAAATGGCTTGGACAATGAATTCCTATTTATGTAATAAATCACTCAATAATATTTCGTAGATTCTTTCTCCTTTCACTCCTCATTTTCCATTCCTTTCGTTTCGTTTCGTTTGCTTCAGTCTATTGTTTTTCTCACAAATCAATTAAGATTGTGTACCACTTACTCTTGGGATCTGGCAAGAATCATGTGTGTGTGAGGGGATGAGAGAGTTGAGTGAGTGTGCGTGTGCGTGTGAGTTCAAGCTCTAAATATTAAAAAAAACAAATAAGTAAATAAAAGAAGAAAAAAGTAAAATAGACACTTGCAAGAAAGCTTCTCTCTACGGTTGGACTTTAATCTGACCTAGATATGCTTCAGTCTTATGCAACCTGATCCCATGAATACTCTCAGTAGAATGTGTTCACTATTGTAACTTTAAAAGTTGTTAGTTGAAGTCACTTTACCAACGGAGAGAAAGCCTACTCATGACCAATCTAATGCATACGAAAGCATATAGACCATGGAAATTAACAATAGTCTCTATGAACGTGTGATTGTGTAGATGTTGAAAACCTTGTATGGATGGTTGGGGGCTAATAATGACCTTTTACTTCCCTCAAATGATTTCACTAATAGGCCCTCACCTAATGGAGTTGAGTGAAGTAGAGATTATTTTGAAGAAAGAATTAAATATAAGTAGGTTATGATAGTATTTTATTTTTAGTTATTTATTATGAAACCTTTTTTACTTTTTATATAGATTGTAAAGGTTTTTTTTTTCTTTTGTCTTTTAGTGGAGAAATGAGATTATTTGATGATTTTTTTAAAAAAAATAGGGTGAAAATTTTAAATTAAGATACTTTTAATGAAACTTTTTTTAAAAAATAAGAATTTTATTTTAATTAATAGTATTAATAGAGTTGTCAAACAATGGCCCATCCAGAAATATCTATGGAAGGAAGGTTCTCACTACTGTATTACCAGTGGTTTAACGTGGATCATGATTAGGGCAGTGGTGCAATAATGGGGTGATGCTGATATGGTGCAGGGGTACTTTTTGTCAGGAGAAAATTTAAACAGCTCGAGATGAGGACAGCACGAACCAAAAGTCCCACCCACCAAGGGTGCACAACAGTTAGCTTCGTACCACTCGCACATCTTTTCCTTCAACATGTCAGTCCTACAACTGATTCAGACAAGAAATGTTGACTCTGTCACCCTGTTGGTACCAAACTACCACTTCTCCCCCATGCATTGGTTGCCACTGTTGAAATGAGACTACCTTCAATTCTTTTTGTTCTTATTTTCTATTTGGCTATTAGATGAACGCTTATTAATACGGTGAAGTGAATGGTATGAAATTGGAGATACACCCTAGCCAATGGTGCATTCATATGTTGGAAAAAGATTTGTGAGAATTGTCAATATATTAATTAAGATAATAATAATATTAGTGAAAGGAAAGAAGGGGCCCAAACAGCAGGCACTCCAAGTACGTTATAGAGGACGCTATCTTTAAATAAATCTCACCCTCACAATTGTGCAGCGGATTTGTGGATGCCTGTCCCAAGATACGACAACTTGCTAATCGGATATCTCTACCATTCGTGCACTCGAACAGATTAAGAATTCGAACCCAGCAGACCACTATTTCGAGCTTGCTTGTAGCAGCAATAGCGAAAACCAAAGAGCAAAAGAGAAAAATATTTTACTGTGATAGTGGTATTGTGTGTATTTTGTCTGAGCCCTTATGCGGAATCACTATATAAAGAGAAATCCAACAAAGACAAAAACATGTAATGTCTCCTAGAAGTAACATACTTACTTCCGCATAAGTAACGTACCTACTTCCGCATAAGTAACGTATCTCATAGATCCATGGCAGTGGCGTACCTCTATTTCGCGGAAATGGGAACGCATTATATATATTAAAACAATTGGAGAGGTGGACTGTGGATTGTGCCACATCAGCAGCATGAGGATTTCTCTTATAGGAGAGCACCACATGGCATGGGTTTGACATTGACACGTGGTTCACCCAAATGTTGCAGTAAAATCTCCCTACAATCCTTCATTCATTACTTAATATACATGGAATGCCACATCGATTCTCCAGTTAAATCTCTCTCAGGATCTCTTTGACATTAACTAATTAATAATCACTCATAAATCTCCCCTAAAATTTCTCTCGGGAATTTAACTGCTCATTTCTAATTTTTAACTAATTGATAATCACTCATAAATCTCCACAAAAAATCTCTCTCGAAAATTTAGTTGCTCATTTACAACTTTCATACCTATTCTAAATAAATTTTATTTGGGGGCCTAGACTTAGCACTGCCGTTTGTTGCTAGTTATTACGTATGACAATAATCAGTATTAAAACTAGAGACACGTGAGCAACTACATAAATACACCCAACGACTAAAATCAAAATTGGGCCGGGCCAGATAGGTGGAGGTGGGCCTAAACTAGCGAAATTCAAAATACACAACAAAAAAAAAAAAAAAGGACTTTACCTATGTTTTAAAGCATGAAACCACCAACATCATATACATCTGGCTATTCCCTATATTAAGAAAATGGATTAGGTAAGCTACCTAGCTCCCCTATATTCGACAACATGTAGGATCTAGCACCTTTTACCTTATATATGCATGCATGCATGTATATCTATCCTACTAATTGTCCGGATATAAACTAATGTGGGAGCAGTTACATGGAAACTATATATCCCACCCCTCCTTAATTTGCTTCTTTTAGCTAGTGTCAATCCAAGCCGGTGGTAAATGAAGGTGGCATCAAACAAACCATAAAACTTTGTCGAACCTTTTAATGAAAAACTCCACATAAAAAGTAGGATCCTCATACAATCCAATTATGTACGGAACTAAGGGGACTCATGGATTGAAGAGTTGGATTGATGTTAGGCCACGATCCGGACTAATCATAATTAAACCTAATTAATCTCAATTAGTATTACTTAAGCATGATTAATTGTGCTAATCGTGGTTAGTGAACAAAATGAGATAGGTTAACCTCAAATGATTGAATGAAGCTTAATAAAGTGAATTTGAATGGGATTGAGTTGATTAAAATGAGTTTAATCTCAAACAAGGTAAACTAAGGACTTTTTTGTAAATACGGGTTTTGGCGTATTTCATCAAATACGGATATCCTTGATATCAACGTGTGTATCTCGAAGAGCACGTCAACTTTCATAATATACTTGATTCCATTTGACCTAAAATTGTTCGAATGAGCTTTCATTTGGCTCAAAATGTAATTAGACTAGATAGAAGAGGGTTTTAGTGTGAAGCTCCTTATATTAGAATGAAATGAACTCCATTGAGTTCATTCACTCCATTTGAGCCAAGAGGAAACCCTAGACTCACTTTTCTCTTTCTCTCTTCTATTTCTTCTCCATCAAGAGTGAGGATTGGAAGTTGTGAGAGATTTTGAAGAGGCATCATCATCTTCATCTTTTTCTTCAAGTCTTTCCCCCATTGTTGAAGTGTTTAGAGCTTGAAAGAGGACCCAAGCCTTATTCCTTTGAGCTACAAGTGAGTTTTTGAGTTCCTTATAAAACTTTGAAGCTCTATAAAATGTTTAGAGTTGATTCCTAGTTGGGTTAGCTCATAGGGAATTGTTTTCTTGTTTTCATGAGATTAGGGTTTGGGTTGGGGAAGATTTGTCGTAAATCAAGTTAAGTAAAGAGGGCTTTTAACTAAGAAGCTCCAAGAGAGGCAAGTATAAGCATTACTTGTGAATGGTGTTAGTCATTGTAGCATTTAATGGAGATTTCATAAATTTGGGTTTGTGGATATTTTCATTGATTTTTAGAATGATTTGTTGTTATGGATTAATGGAATGAGTAGAATCAGATGATTATTGTGTGTACTAAATGATGAATGAGGAGTGGACAGGAGGTCCAAATCTATTGCAGGTTTTGTGGTAATGGAATGGAGAAAGGAGAGAAGAAGAGAGAGAGTTGCAGAATTTCGGAGTGAAATTCTGAAGCGTTCGCTTGAGCGAACTTGGGTTCGCTTAAGCGACCTGCTCTCTGGATAAATGAGCTCGAGCGAATATGAATTTGCTCGAGCGACCACTCTTCTGTTTGAGTTTGCTCGAGCGAACTTTAGGTTCGCTCGAGCGACCACTTCTCTGTCTGGGTCCGCTCGAGCGAACCTGATGCTGGACAGGGTAATGATTGAGGGCGAAAATTTGGCCAATCGATCGAGGGACTCCATTTGAGTTCAGTTGGTTTTGGATTCGTAGGAAACAGGGATGCTTTTTGGACACTTTTAGGTCCTCTAAATTAGTTTTGTTGCTAATTAATGCAAAAATAGAGATTGGTGGGGATTGTGAACAATGAAATAGAATTTTTAAGAATTAAACCCTTGAATTAATAAAGGATTAAGTGTCGATTGATTATGGGCTATACCTTTATAGGTGATAATTACGGGAACTCTAACGTACATATAATACATAAATATGATGTCCATCGAGAATAACACGTATATTGGATAACCAACGGTTACACCTAAATGGTTGGTTGAAACTGAAATAGAAATGAGTAGAATTGGGTAATTAGTAATTCTCTCATTGTATTGTATTCTGTATCATTTCGTTCCAATCTCACAAGATTGATGTCATTGGTTGTTTCCTTTCCATTGTTAAGAATGGAATTACTGTATAGAATTGAATCCAGAAATGGATTGATAATGAAATGTATTGACTCTTGAGTCTGGCACTACCTAGCTATTGTATTAAATTCTAAATGAATTAATAAATGATTATTTTCATGAGGCCAGGGTCATGAATGGTGCGCGCTTCCGCCCTGAGCCAAATGACCATTCCTACTGCAATAAATGGATTTGGAGGCGTTCTGGAGCTCCGTGGTGATGCTAGTGTCCCTGGCCCGGACACTGGTAAGTCCCTCAAATTCTGATCATATCTATGGGTATTGATTGATGCCTTCCATTTGGAAGATGAATCCTTCCTTTGAAGGAAGATGGTAAATGAAATGAAATGAATTGAAATAAATGATATGGTAGTTGTCATTTTGCACATGTCTATTAATTGATTTATTATGCTCAACCACTATCATTGTAGGAGTTATCCAGACTTCTCTAGAATTGGAATTGTTTACTAAACTGATTGCATGAGTTTAGTATATGTATAACATATGATATCATAAGTTCTATTTATACATTGTTGAACTGTCATGTTCATTAGTGTTATTGATGGCATTACAGGCCCGATTACCCACCCGGTTCTACGGCAGCCCCGGTGGCAGCGGAAGAGACCCTTGCGGTTCCTCCAGGAGGATTGATAGAGTGGAACGGACGTGATAACCTTTGAACGGTTATCCGTATGCGTAGTGGATCGGAAAACCTTTTGGAAAATCCTTTTTTTTTTAAATAGTTGAAATTCATTTTGGAATGTAATATTTTGATAACTTGAATAGTCATCAATATGCATAGTATTTGAATATGCAGTGATTGATGAAAGAAAGCAAAAGGAATGAAATATGTATAAGGAACTTTATTTTGTATACATGTAAATCTTAAATTGATTTTGTCAATGTATATTTTCACAATTTGTACAATTGACAAGTATGAATGAATGTTATCCCTTGTGGATTCTGTTTTAACTTCGGTTAATTCAGAGTTTACAGGAGTAAGTATGGATCGCGGCCCTGGATTATCTTAACTCGGGCCCGGGTCGTGACAATTGAGGAATAATGTCATTTAATTCAAATAATATCATTGGCATGATGTTCGTTTCCCATAAAGCAGATAGCCCTAAATGAGAAAGATGTGCTTCAAACCACTGATGCTATTACTCATCAGTCCTCGCAAGCATAACTTTAGACGGTTGCTATTTAGAAGTCACCCTGCCAACCGGTCTAAAGTGCTTTGGGCATAGAGTGCAAATCTTAAGGGCCTACTTAGTTTGCTCCGTATTGAATTCCTAGAAACTCACTATAAAGCATAGTTTAGATAAGAAAAATTAAAAAGGTAAGATTTAAAGGATCCATATAATGTCTAGAAGTAGATGGAAGCCTCACTTTCTTGATTTGATTTACTGGCATGATACCTGGGTTTATCAATTTAGACCAAGGGGAGACTATTGATGGTTATTTGTAAATTTTCACTTTACCTTTCTAATTTTAACCCATTTCATAGCACCACATTGCTCAGAATTTCTAGTAATTCAATACGGAGCAAACAACCAGACCTATAAGAAATGTTTGTGCAAAACTAAAGATTACTCAATAGCAAGTAAAAACCTTTGATTTGCAATGCTTGCCATCTTTCTTGTTAAGGCTTCTTTTTTTTTTCCCTAGTCAACACTTATATATGGCGTCCGCATAAGTTCAACCTTTTCCACCTATTGCTCCATCTTTCCTATACCCTTCCCTACTCCAATCGGACAAATTCTTCCCCTATTCCGTCAAAAATCAAGCCAAAAAACTGTGCTTTCTAACAGAAATCTATCTGCACCAAATCATGGACAATGAAGTTCACGAAAAATCAAGTTATTTTTCTATTTCATTTCCATGAAAACGTGTTACACAAAAGTATCATGGGAGGGGGTAGGAATGGCTTCTCTGCAACATAATCCGAGGTGCCATGGAATTCACAAATGCATACAAATGTAACGGCTTTTAAGGTGCTCAGCCCATGTGTCCTCAATCACCCAACTAACCACATGCAAGCACCGCATACCTAAGCCAAACAACCTATTCAAAACACCTGGACACTGCCTACTTGACCCACCTATCAAACTGAGACATCACACTTGAATCACCTCAACAATATTACTAATTTACAATCATAAATCATGATCCCATCAATACTGTTTAATTTTATGGTGGTTGACTGCTTAAAACTTAAAGTCAAAATTAATAGATTTCTGCAGGATTTCTGACCAACCATGTACGGCGACACTATTACCATCATAAATCACATCTAACACTAATGTTTCATTTGTTTTTTTTTTCATTTTTTTACTGAAACCAAACAGAATTGTACGGTGGCTGAGAACCGCAAAGTTTAACTCGAATTAATTGATTTCTGCTGGATTTCTCAGTCTGGCTCCGTTATGCGACCCTTGGGCTTTGAACCAGGACCACACGTGGGAGTAAAAATAAAGTACATGATGTTTAGTTTTAGGGATTTCCAAGGATATAAAATATTATGAATTCTTTAAAATTGTATCGGCCAGAATTATATCTCCAATATAGATATTTTATATGGCACTCTAAATTTTTTTTATAATTCTATCAATTTTGTACGATATCACACAGATTGTTCGACCTCCTTCTTATATTTTCCTTCATTCCTATCTTCTAAAGCGCATATCCTCCTCCTTCTTTTGTGACATTTCCGTTTCTACTGTCTTATAGGTCATTAAAAAAGATTCCAAGAAAGAGTAGTCTTTCATTTTCTTCACCTAAAGATGATTCACAAAAAGTAGTTTCCAAGAAGCGTACATAGACCACAAAAGTTTACAAGGTAGTGATTTTGTGGATTCATTCCTTGTCCTCCGGGTAAAGTTATTACAACAGGACAATGACCAAATAGAAAAGAAAAGGCGGGGGAAGAAGAGATGTGGAGAAACCTTAAGATACTTTTAGATAAATGAAAAGGCAATTGGAGGAATCCTATTGAAAACATTTTTTAACGATGGAGAATGTAATAGGACCGAAGAAGACGCAGGAAGAAATGGAGGTTTAATGCTTTAGGAGGTGGGAACGGAAGAAAATATAAGAGGAAAATCAACTATTTTCACCATCAGTTTGTGTGATATCGCACAGATTGTGCAATACCGCAAAATATAAGTAGAATTGAAAAAAGAATTTGGAGCCCCACGTATAATAACCACATTTGGAATATAGTTTTGGTCAACACCATTTTAAGAAATTCATGATCTTTTATAACCCGTATGGTCAAAATCCCGTAGTTTTAATACTAGTTGGCATTTCACCACAATACCATGCAAATATTACTAAGACAAGCACAAGACGAGCTTTAACCGTTGGAAAAGTTTTCGTCAATTGCTTTTACTGTTTTCACCAGTCGTACCATTTATCTCATTCAACCTTTCAATCACATGTTCTTTGAAGATGGAAAGACTTAAGTTCTAAGGTATCGTTTGGAAAAGAGGTAAAATGAGGGGACGGAAAAAAAAAGAGTGGAAAATTGAAGGAATGTTGAAATTGAAGGTGTTTAGGAAGGGAGAGGGAAAGTGGGGAAGAAAATTTTGGGGGTAAAATTAGTGTGAAGCTCACTCCAAAAAAACTTTCCTTCAAAAAGGAGGGAAAATATGAGGCAAAGAGGGGGAATTTTTGTCAAATTACTGAACTGCCCTTTTTGTTTCTTATCTTTTTGCAAAAGTAAGGATAAAATGGTAATTGTCTCTCTACCTCACAAACAAACAAAATTACACTTTTCACTTTTCTTTCTCCTATTTTTTGACTATCCAAATAAGACGAGGTAGAATTAATTTTCCCTCCCCTCTCCTTCCCTTCATTTCCTTCCCCCTCAAATTTTCTCTCCCCTCTCCTCCCCCCTTCTCAAACACCCTCTAAAAGGAACAGGAAGTCACGGTAAAAAAGAAAAAAGAAAAACACACACACAAGCAAAAGACATGGAGCAATAGAGTATCAAAGGGAATGAGGAAATTGTGAGAGAGAGACACACATACCCGACACCAGGTGGGAAAGAGAAGGAGACACACATGAGATAGAACCATTCGGACTCTGTTAGATCTTCGGGTGAGAGCGCAGCGCAGGGACGCCTGGCTGGTTGGCCCGTCTCGCCCGCCGACAAGGACTCGTACAGCTCTCTCAGCTGCTGGCTCCTTTGTAGGGATGCCTCCTCGGCACTCACCTCCATGGGCTGCACCGTCTTCCTTGTCTTTATCGCGCCGTTGTAGTAACCATCTCCCCAGACTAGAATCCTACACACAAACCACCAACATTTCCAGAAAAAAAAAAAATAGGTGACATTAGTTCACATTAACTAGAATGTGACACGGAGGTGCTGAAGAATGAAGATGATGGGAGTACTAGAGTGTACGAGCTAGTACACCACACTACTAACAATAACCATAATAACAATGTTTAGTTGCAGATTTTAAGTGGTATTTAATTGATGGGATAAGACTCTGATAATAATAGTGAAAAACACACACATATATATATATATTTTAAACTAGATAAGGAAGTTCATAGATTACACGGAAAAAGAGGAAAAAGAAAAAGCAAAGGGCAATCAAGGTTTCTTTTCTTAATAATAACAACAATCGTATCCTACTGCGTCCTACTGCCATGAAAAGGATCCTTTGACAATAAGCACATTGTGACCTTCACCGCACATCAGCCTCTACTTCATGTCAGAAATTTTGAAGTGGGAACAAGGTGGGTGATTCATTACAAGGGCAACCAAGATGAAGTGAAGGTTAATAACAACAATTATGTATAGGTAATAGTTCCAATTATAATAGCATTTTTTTTGTGAAATAATAACAGTAAGGTGACATTAAAAGAATGGAGTATTGATGAACGACGACGATGATGATGATGAAAAGAGTAATTTTAATTAATCAATTGAAAAACATAGAGATAGCTTTAAAGAGTTGTATTGATAAGACATTCTTTATACATGTGAAAGAAGAGAAAAGAAAAAAAATATTGATAATTGAGGAAGATCATCACTTGCTGGTGCACTTACCCTTGTTGTGGGCAAAGTTGCCAAAAGAGGCTGTAGGTCCACTGAACTCCTTGCACTGCTGCTTGCAACATTTGTTGTAGCCTACTGCTCCCTGGGCAAGCCATCCTCCTCCTCCTCGTCCTCCTTTCTTCTTATCCCTCTCCCTAGATCCTTGTCTACATGAATTTCAAGAGATATAAGGATGACCCATTAGAGGAAACCCATGTCATGGGCCCTTTCAATCCAAGTTACACATGAAAGCAGTCTCTGGCTCTCATGTGCTTGAGAGGAAACTCAAGGCTGTTTTGGGGGATTTCATGCATGGGTTTTAGCAGTGGGAGATGAGGACATGATTGGAGATACAAGGTAGAGAGGGAGAGATGAGGAAATAGGATTTTTCTGTGTAGGTTTTGACTGGTCGGTCTACCGGACGGTTCTTCCTTACCTGCTCGCCCTCTTTCTTGTATGAGTCTGCCTATCTCTCACGTCACGTGGGTGGGTTTGTTCGTCACCAACGATAAATGTAGAGATGTAATGTTAGGTGGTGTTAAGTAGTGTTTCCTACAGTAAGATTGAGAGAGATGGATGTAAATGTTGAAATGTTGGAGGTGAAGATTTCAACGGTTTAGATTTTAAGAAGGTGGGCCCCACCAAGGGCCGCATCTTCCACAGGCAAACCGGACTCCAAGGGCTAGGATGGTGGACCCACTAGTGATTGAATGCACCGTACGACGCAGCCTTTCGTTTTTTAATTCTATTCGCATTTGGAGCTACCGAACCGAGGTGGGTTGATGGGAGGGCTTTATGGTAATTTCGCACGCCCATTGAATGACGGATGCAGTTTCCGTAGTGCTGGATTTTGCTGATGTTGTACACGTACGTTTCACACATTGCGTTAATCTGATCCGTTCAAATTGTTGTTCCCACTGAAGATTGTTTGGTTATCATTGTCCATTTGGTAGTTGTAAGGTTTTTTTTTTTTTTTTTATGCTAAGATTTGGTAGTTGTAGTTGTGTTACTCTTTCAATGATGTTTTTTTTTGTTTTCCAAAAGTGCAGGCAATTCATTGCCCAAGAAAAAATGCAAGCAATTGTACAGGCCATGTGTAATTAGTGAAGGATGTGGACTCGAGACTCCCACATGTAGCTGGTGATGTATGTGCATTTTGGTGATTGGAAAGCTTTGTGGATCTTTTTACAGTAAAAAAAATGGAGTGTGTCCAACCTTATAAATCCCTTCTCCTTATTTAGGCAAGTCTCAAAAGAGTCACACTTACAAAGGTTCTTATATGTGGGGACAGACAAAGTTTACATTAAGTGAGATTGTATTCTTTATAGGCTCTTGTCATGCTTGATCCTACATGAGACCTATGGGATGTGGGCCATACGATTCTTTACATTAGAAACTCTTAGTCTATTGGATTCAAGAAGATAGGATTGATATGTCATTTTTAGCTGTGTCATTGTAAAAATGAGTGGTCAAAATCAAAGCTTCTTATTTGGTCACCGTCCATTTCTTGATTTCGAATGGAAGAATTGGAATGTCTCATTTGCCTCATTTTTTGATGTGGACCTGTTTGTTTAGCTTAAAACAAATTAAAAGGGAAATGAAAAAAAAAAGTGTATGTTTGCCCTTTTACTTCATGATGATTTATTTGAAATAGTAGAAGGAGAGTAAAATTGATGGTGTCCATGTTTTTACTCTACCAATATTTTGATGGAAAAAAGGGTGGAGAATAAATCTGCTAATGTGACATAGAGTTTATTCTCCACCTCAGTTTTGCCCATTTCCATATACTCCTCTCAAGTCCGAAAAAAAAAACCCGAAAAAGAGTAATATTTTTATCATGTACTGCGTTTTATTTTCTATTTCTTCATATTTAGCTTTATTCATGATTTGACTCTTTATTTGCCTATTACTCTATATATAACTAAACAAACATGCACAAGTAAATCTGAACGTTTATTCCTTATATTGCACATCAAGTGGGTCCACAGACTTTAAATGTCTTCCTTCTTCTTTTTTACTTTATATTTAGGTTCAGTGAGTCCTACAAACTCTAAACATGTTATATCTTTGGTAGCTTTTGGCAGAGGATCCATTAAGCAATCTCACAACAATGGTATACAGATGGCTACTTCTAAATTGATCCAAACTGTTTAATTTTTTGTTCGCAATGCGAATTGGGCATTGTCGAAAAATCAGTTTGATTGGAAGGATGGTTGAATGTTTTTTATTTTGATTGTCAATATAAATGGCCACCAATTGAATAAGTAAGAAGTAAGAAGTAGGATCGGTCATTGCAACAGGGCTCCCCTAGGCCTGATTCTTTAATGGAATTCATAGAATTCCTTTATGGAGAGTTTTGAAGTTCTCAAACATGGTGGAGTTCCTGAATGCTCCCTTGTACTTGCATCCAAAAACTCCACCAAAAAAACAAATGGGCTAAAATTCCTGAATTCCCAAAATTCATTTAAGACCATTTAGGTGATTGGAATTACACTTTCAAATTCAAGGGGATAAGATGTTACATCATGTCCAAAAAAACCCAACATGATAAATTTTTGTTAAATGTTCTAGTAAAGAACCAAACTCCTATGGAGTTAGAGAATGCAGCGAGTCAACACTAACAAGTGTAGGTAAGGTAAGGGTGCAAGGTGGATGGATGGATATGGATAATCAAAGCCCTACACAATCAGGCATTTGTAGAATGACAATATGTAAAATCTAGCGTGGAATTTCCAAAAATGACAATGTTTTCTAAAGGAAATAGTTAATCAAAATAAAGATGAGGATTTTACCCAAAAAGTTTCCTTAGACTTGGTGAAGGAAAAAAAAAGCCCTCAAGTGTTAATATTGATCAAAAAAGCCTTGAACAGGGATATACCCTATTAGTTTCTTCTTCTTTTTTGGTTGTTTACTAAGTGGGGATATCGCCAGTCAGCCAAATATAAGAAAACAACAAAAAGATGAAGAAGAAGAAACAAACGGGGATGATGTCATTCAGGGCCTTTTTGGTTGATATTGATATATGAGGGCCTTTTTTGTCTTGACTAAGTTTAAGAAGATTATTATCATTATTATTTGTAAAATCCTCTAAATCTATCAAACACTGGCAATAATTTAAGAACATCACCAATAAAAATTGAAATGGAAAATTCCCAACTATTCACATTTCAAAAAATCTTAATTTTAGATGTTTTTAAGAATATTCTAGATACAATTTTATTTTAAGATTATCTTATCTTCGTGAAGTTTTCTCAAAGATAAAATAAGGTCAAATTGAAAAGTACAACCTATAAAGAAAGCCCATTTCACAATGTTGCAACGGAGATTAACTAACTGGTACATAAAATAAAAGAGAGGATGTCCATTAACTACTAATCAAAAAGTGAGATTAATTAATTGGATATTTTTAATCATCTAGTCCATCACTTGTGACAAGTTATGGAGAAAAAAAAAATCATAAAACGGCTCACAATCCCGCTGTACATGAGATGTAGATTGGCCTTTTCTTAGCCACGTTGGGCTACCTCTCATAGGCGATACTTTTGAACTTGAAACCCATAGATTGATCCCTGGCATGTATGTGAAACTATTGTGCCAACACCACTCAAACATGAGCATACTGGCAAATTGTCTAATTATTAGATAGACAGTGTTGAAATCGTATAGCCTACATGCCAAGAGTCTCACATTAGACCAGGCAGATGGCGAAGACCAAGACAAGATCTCCATGGATAAGCCTTGATCTATATATTAGGATGAGATAGGGATCCGCATTAATTTTGGATTAGTGGATCGGACTTTATCCCCGCAGGGCTAACCTCCTTGAGGATTAGGGGACATGAGTTTTTTTGGCAGAGAAGACTCCACTTGGGACTATCTATTTAAGGGGAGATGAGATTAAGACATGATCCATGATTTGCTATGTCAGTTAAATGTGGTTAATAAACCCATCACCTTACTATTTCATCCACTATTGTGATGTTTTAATTGATGATTGATACTAACCACATCGCCTAACTATTTCATCTATTATTATCGTTGATTGATTAAATCTTTTTTTAATAAAGGCTTACTCAACTACAATTTTCACATAACCACAAGAAACTATGAAGAATTTGAGAATCTCCTAACTTTGTCTAGAAAGGAGAAATTTTGAGCACTCTTTTTTAGCCAAAAAGAACATAAATCTTTATATATACATAAAAGAAAAGAAAACAAAAGTGTGTAATTCAAACACCATTCAAATTAATTACATAAAGAGGGTCCTACCCAATGATCAATCTAGCCATTAATGCGCATCTAAACCAATAACAAGGGGCTTGGCAACCCATCATCTTACCTGGCTGGCCATGTTCGAATTCTGGGTATTCTACTCTTTCATAAAAATAAAAAATCAAAAATAAGAAAGGGGAAAAAAAAAAAAAAAAAAAAAGAAGAAGAAGCAGTGAGCACCTAACCCTGGCATCAATCCAGATACTAGTACCAATTTGACCTTGATCTAACCATTTTCACCTATGTATCTAATCAAGTTAAAACCCCATTAATGTGATATTTGACCTAACCCTCTAAATCCTACCCAACTAATCAGTTGCATCCAGGAAAGTGGGCCCCACCTTAGCAGATGTGTACCGTTGAAGCAAATCCGGGTCATTTTCCGACCACCAATTTTGTAATGACAGTGGGAGACTGAGGTTGGAAGTTGGCATACGATTGGGTTTGTGGAATGTGTAGTGTGGAAATCGAAAATCTATGCTCAGAAAAACCCATTGACTTGATCGGCCAATTGTTTGCAATGATATAATTCTTGGTGTCTAATTTATAGGACGGCGGGCAGATCTCGAAGCAGATTCCTGGAAGGACTCAAGTAACTTCCAAGGTCTACCAAAAACCATACAACTTTCAAGACCCTGGGATTTTCAAGAGCCACAAAAAGAAAGGACCTTGGTTTTTTTAATTTGTTTGTTGCTGTGTTTCTACCCTTCTAAATGTATTTTATTTGGGTTCCCCCTCTCAAGAGCAAAATTCATGGAACTCGAGAGTCGAGACAGTTCTTCCTCTTCTCTTTTCTGTAATATAAGAGAAAAATAGGGGTGACAATTGAGAATACCGAGGTCAGCTCATGTCCGTCTGGTTGAATTGAAACCCAATTTTATGTAGAGAAGAAAGAGGGTTCCCAAATATCCAAAGCTCTTTAAAAAGATAGAATAGAAAAACCATAATCATTTTAGCTGGAGACTGGATGTATTCTGCTCCAAAGACTGCAGAAAGAAAAACCAAAACCAAAAACCTTATTAAGAATTTTGTTCCAGTGACCTTAATAATAAATTTGTACAAGTGATCTCCCTCTCTCTATCATTGATTTTTTTGGCGACTCTGGGAGCTCTACATTTTAACCCAACTCTTCATGGTCATGTTAACTTGGGAGTCTAAACAATCTCCTTAAATTGTTTTACTCGAGAACCAAGGGTTGCCTAGCCGGCTCTCACCCCACCTCTCACCCAAGGCATATGTGAGAGTCTCCTCTCCTTGTATGTCAGGGTTGTCTCTCACCTTTAGTGTAGGTGTCCTCTCCTCACGGGCCAACAGTTGGATTTATTGCACACGAGGGACTCTCACCATATATATCCCAAATACGAAAAAAGTAGAGTAAGTTCGTATCATGTTCCATATCTAGTCAATTCAACGGTGGCTACTATACTAAAATATAGTAATTTATTTTTTATCACTACATAAGGTGTTGGTGTATCCAATTAGCCTGGGTTTTTCAAAGCTGGGCTCCACATGCACTTAAATATGGGCGGGCGTTGAGCCATCCTACACAGCGACGTTGCACTATAGCTCTGCCCTTACATAACAACCGTGAAGGAATGATCCTTCATGAAGGCATGAGCTAAGTTACATCCACTGGTTTCCTCATATCCAAACAGACATCAATAAGGAAGAGATTAGCAAGTCTAAACAAGCGAAGCCCACTCAGGATTATGGGGGCTTAAAGTTTAAGTTTAGGCCCAATCTAATTATTTAAAGTACAACTTTAGGCTCCATATATACTGAAAAGAAGTGAACGGCCAGCTGATCCTTTCCACTGCCAGATGTGAACGGCCATTTTCTTAGTCAAGTTTCTCTGTCTGTGTCCCAAGGAACATTCAAGCCCCAGGCATGTTGTAGGGTCCATCCAACCCCACACTACATGGAAGGCCAGCCCTAGTCAGGCACTTAGCTAGGTCTGTCAATTTGGCCCTAAGACAAGGGGGCCGACCGAGCCTGACCCTCAAAAAGCCCTTAAAATGAGGGCTTCTGTTTCTAAGGAAAAGCCCTAGAGCCAGGCTTGCACAGTTTTTTGTTAGCCCTGAAAATTGAGGGCTGGGCTTGGATAGTACTAGCCCGGCCCGGCCCCGGCCCTGACCCTCCAACTTTTCTTTGTTTTATATATGTAAATATATACTAAAATGCCCTTATAGCAGTCACTTATTAGTAATAAAAATGAGGATATAAAGGCAATTTCATAATCTCACACCCATTACAAGATGCCCTAAAAACCAATACACACATACTTGGTTCATTTCTTCTCTATTTAATTATTAAGTTTTTTGTATTATACTTGATGTATAAGCAATAAGTGTTGCACAGTTGTACTCTTTCCCTTTCTTCTAGTTTTATTATTTCTTATTTAGTTTTTTTAAATTAATTTTTTATATTTTTGCTAGTGCAAAAGGGGGGTTTATTCCTGTTAATAAGAATATACTTTTTCCTCTATAGAGTGACTTAAGATGCCAACCAATTTATAAAGGTAGTTTGTATGTGCATAGAGCTTCAAGGATATGGGGTGATCCAAATATTTTTTTAATTAAATACTTATAACTCTCAATTTTTTAAGTCTTAAATAATAATAATTTTTTAAGTGCATTTATTTTTGTGACTACACTCCAAGAACATTTAATAGTCATATCAATGTTAAATTAATAGTGATGTCAATTCATAAAGGGTAGCCGAATATAATCGGTTTAAATTTCTCAAACCTAATACTTTGTTGGAATGATTTGGTACTTGGAAATTTTTGTGAAAAGTGTGAGATATAACAAACTCTTTAGCCATTTTTCTTCTTTGACAAAAAAATCACTCCTAGAACCCATGTCACCAAAGTATGCATGATTTTCTCCGACAAAAGAAAGTTTTTAGAGAGATCTTCTATTCCCTAAACATTTTCTTAGTGATCACTTTGCAGTAAAGGTAAGACAAGATAGTGCTCGGTTGACGCTCGATACTTGGTAACAATGTAAAAAATAATAATTTTTTTTTCCTTTCGAGGCCTTGAGCCCTGCCCTCGCCCTTGAGCGTAGGATAAGGGTCTAAGTAGTGCAAGCCCTCCGAGGCCTTTGGGCCGCCAAGCCTGGCCCTGCCCAGCCCTTTGACACATCTACACTTAGCCAAGCTTAGGTACGGCGCATTAAAAGAATAGTCCAAATAGATGCTTGCCACTTCATGTATTATGCGTTCATTTTGTGGCCACGGAGTGGATGAGTACACAACTTTTGATGGAGCTAAATTGGAAAGAAAGATGCAACTTTTCAGGGAAAGTTGGCTGAAACAGTATCTCCCTGTTTCA
Source organism: Persea americana (assembly GCA_029852735.1). Lineage (NCBI taxonomy): Eukaryota > Viridiplantae > Streptophyta > Magnoliopsida > Laurales > Lauraceae > Persea > Persea americana. Next base: position 40,203,483 of record CM056817.1, read on the forward strand.
ACAAAACAGGAGATCCAGACTCCCTTTTCAAGGGGCTGAGGGGCTGAGTTGGATAGAAGCCTAATTTAGAGGCTGAAACTTCATCTAATTGGGTCGAAAGGACCCCAGAAACATGCCTCTTTTTGTAACGCCTCAATTTTAAATACCTAGTTTATTACCAAGGTACCCTAATTTGGTTTGCTACTTCCTGAATAAACTGGGAACTTCCAAGATCGCAGGTTCACAGTGATGTTCAATTTAAAACTTTTTACCAACATTTGTAATCAATAGCTAATTGCGGAAGCATGTAGGAAATAGTGGAAGCAATAACAAATAATGCGGAAGCATTGAAGGTATCAATTCCAAACATAAAGCAAATGTAGCTGGCATAAGTCTAAGCTAATCTCAAGTATGAATAATGTGTATACAAACCATGTGAATAATACCCCCTGCTCACACAATTGACACTCAAACTCAAAATAAAGATCACTCAGTCCCGAGTATAGGCGCTCCAGTCTCCTGCTCCACCTCTTGGTTTGCCAGTCCCCATATGTACTCATCCACTAAGGGTGCCTTGAGGGGCACGTCGCCTTCGGGGTCGGGGATAATACTTACGCTCCAAATGATGGGACAGGTCCAATGATCTGACAAGGCACAATATATAAGTAACACAGGATGTATGCATCAAAGAGAATAAATATGATAATAAGATCGAAAGAGTAACAAGGTACAAGCTAAGCAATCGTGCAAAGTATAATGATAAGGATCAATATTAAAATAAAGCAATCTAACTCATCATCTAAAAATATAGCATATATTCACACGAGCTGGCTACTGCGGGATATTATGCCATGACCCTCCATACCGATAACCATTTGCAGCAGGGAAGATAGTCCAATGCAAGGGATGATAAGCCCTGCTAAAACGATAATAAGTAGTATATATGTATTACTGGAGTCTGCCAGCCACGAATGAAACATATACTACCGGAGTCTGTCGGCTATCTAATCATAGCTCATCATGACTGTCAAACAATACATAGCTCCCACTAAGGATCATCAGTCTAAGGCTAAGCTTATAACAACCGAGTGAATGTCCTGCGCTGACTCACGGAACCAAGTAAAGGTTTGTGTCTGGCTAGGCTATCATCGGGCAAGCAAGGTCAACTCATATCCATACAAGGTCCACTATCTATGTCCAATCCATATACAACATCCATAGTCCATATTTAGCATCATATCCACAACCATGATCCATAATGTCATGGTCTTATTCCATTTCCATCATAATTCAAATCCAGCATTGTTCATTCCGTTGCCCATTCGCATATGGGTTACTAAGTCATCATCACAGCCTTTCTTCTGAGGTAATCACATCCATCCATTTCTTAAGCCATATAATGGCCCGTCTAGCCACAGACACTGGTCAGATGATCTCCATTAACAATCCGGGTCACCACTAGGAAATCCTAGGTTCGGGTCCTCTAATTTTCATTTAATTAACAAGTTAAAGCAATGGATAAATATAAGAGTGAACATCAAGGAATAGCACCTAAGATATCTACATAACCATGCCAATCAATAGAATAATAGCAAAGGTCCAACCTAGGTCATGGCCCCCTTTTCAGGTTCAGGTCCATGTCAGCTAATTCAATTTCTAAATAAAGTTTCAAATGCCAAGGGAAGTATATTTGATGCTCCTGAAGTTACGGGCATCTTTAACGACGTTTAATGATTGAATCAAACTCCATTCAATACAGTAGACCCTACTTTGGTGCCCCCCCATAAATCAAGGTTAAGTCCAACCCTTGACTCATAGTTGGCTCATCACTAGAAGTTCACTTGGATGGTCAATGGGCCCCATAATAGGTTACATCCCAAAAAACCACAAATTATGAAATTCACTGTTTGCAGTGTATCCGGTCAACATCCTCTAAGGGTGGTCGACCGGATGCACTGGGAAGACAAGATTACGTCTCCCAGGTCGACATCTTGTTTAGTATATCCAGTCGACATCATAGGTGCCTGATCGACCGCATACAAATGGAACTTATGGACATAGACCTGGCAGGCAAGTCTCAAGTTCTCGATACTACAATGTGTGTTCGGTCAACATCCTCCAAGGGCGGCCGACCACTTATGCATGGGTTACTGAGACCTAGATTGTCTTTCAGGGAAAGCTGAGCAGTGTACCCGGTCAACATCCTGGCCAGAGCAATCGACCGAATGCACTGAATTTCTAGGACTGTGAGACAATTCAACTCTTAGTTATTTCCTGAGTTCTTATATGTATCTGGTCGACATCCTCTAAGGGTGGTCGACCGAGTACACACGAAATTCAATTTTTCAAATTTCTGCAACTTTTTCATTTCACTTCAATTTCTATCAAAACTCCACCATCTCGTTCCCAATCAGCACCAAACCATCCAGAAACATCAATTTCTATCTAAACATCACAAATCTATCATCAATTGGGCCATTGATCTTCCAAATGAGAAAACTCATCCACCAATGGACAAAATCCATAAAACAAGGCTTAAAGATAGATCTAAGCAATCAACATACATCTATGAATTGAATTACACAATCAAAAAAGGAAATCATGCATTTTATGCTAAGTATATTGTACTTGCCTCAATCCAATTGCAAGGGTTTTTATACTTGAAAAGAGAGATCCAAGCTCCAAATCCAAGGTTCTAAGCTCTAGTGGCTTACAAACTCTCTAATAGTCCTCAAAAACTCGGATATAGAAGATCTCCAACTCCTACACCCAAATCCATAGGAGAATTGCATAAGGGAATGGAGATTCTAGAGAGAGAAAGAGGATTCTATGGAAATTCAGCTAGGGAAAGGGAATTACCTTGTCTTTTAGAGAAAGGAGAGATCTAGGATATGAGAGAAGCCTTCTAGAGAGATAATAATAGTAGCTTGTAGTAGATCTTCTTCTTTGTAGTTGGAAAACCCTAGATCTAGGATTCTGGAGAGAGAATTGGAGGGAATTCTTGGAGGAAAAAGAGAGATATGAGAGGAAAATGAATCGTTGGCTGTGGGAAATAGAGGCATTGCCTCTACTTCTCTACATCACTTAGAGGTTGTCAAACGCCTCTATCCTCAAAATCTCTATCCGATTTAAGGATTTTGAGAAATAAAGGTAAAAAATAGTGATGCCAAAGAGGGGCTTACTCTCCTCGTGGTACTAGGAATCTTAGTTATAAATTATTTTTGGCTCCCTTTTTATCCTTGAGCTTGTAACCCCATCGATAACATTGTTCCAAGGGTTGTTTCTAACCTTTGCACGAGCCCTTTCTGATAACTTTACAAGTTCCACCTTAATGACCCACACTCACATGTATTTAGCTCTTTTTTAATACGGCGTGTTTGTTTGCATTTTTTATTTTTTATATTTATTATTACTTTTTTATTTTGTTTTTTGGATGATGTAGGTATTCTTGGGGTGTTTGACCCAACGGGACTAATTCCCTATGTAGCCGCTAAACCCACATAAACGTGCACCAAGCAAATTTGGGGCAAGTTTCAAACAGAAAACCAGGGAGCAAACCCATGTGTTATGTCACTCCAACTCTACATTACATAAGAATTGAATACATAAAACTATAAGGACAAATGAGCTCCACCAAAAGATCATTAAAGAGGTGAAGTGCAGCAGATATGAGGTGAGAGTTGAAGGATATAGGTAGCAATGTAGATGGGATCTTGACTTTCCTAGGATCTGAATTACTAAGGTGATGATAGGGTATTAGTTTTTCATCTTCGATTGATTCAATTCCAATTAAAGGAGAGGAGAGGTTATGTAATGGTCATGTTTGTATATTCATCTTTTTGCCTTCATTTTTTAAAAACTTATAGCTGAATTAGTATGTATTCAATTATGATGCTAAGCATACTCCAAATTGTTCATATGTAATCTAGCTCATGGGGCCCACTTAGAACATGCCTACCAAAGTACCAATTGTTGGAAGTATAGATGGAAAGGACGCCTAATGGATAAAAATCGGCCAAAAAATCAGCCCCGTAAGATTCTCCTAGCCCTTGATATTAAAACCATAAATTTTAATGGCATTTTAAACAATCAATCCAATGGTGAGTGCCGGTTCGATGAGATGGCCACCGTACAGCTGGATTCAGTCCTCCTCTTAAGACAACATTTTCCTTTTTTCAGTTCTCCAACATTCAAATTTACGCAATAAGAAAAAATCCATCCGTCATTATATAAAAGTCTCACGGAAGTGGCAGTCAATGACTACACAGCGTTTGCAATAATTTGCGTTGATCCAATTTGCAAAAACCCAAAACTCATTTCTCCATTTTTTTTCTCCAGTTGCTCCAAGACATTAAAATATGACTGTAATGCTTAGTTTTTTTTTTTTTTTTCTTTTTTTAAATTATCAACATGACTCCAAGGCACGACCTACTACGGTTTGTTCTCTAGTTCTCCATTTTTTTAAAACTCATTTTTCCATTTTGTTGCTCCAGTTGCTAATAGCTAGCACCTTCCACTATTCCATAGGCTCTCTTTGTAATACAAAATTATATTCAATTATAGCTAACTCACTACCTACTATGGTCCGCTCTCTATATATACAATTCGACAACTTCATTTTAAGCTTTTGCTGGTCTCCATTCAAATATTAAAAAGGTTACTAGCAATAAATGATTATATAAAAATTAAGCTCTAACATCTAAATAGTTACTAACAAAATATATTTAATAACGGCTGACTAACAATTTTCTTCTAAATATCTCTTTAATTTTACATCTTGGATTTTTTTTACATTAATGGTAAACACTCGCACACCCACACTGACACAATTGACCCAAGACCCAAACCAACAAATATACATCGTCGTCGTTTCCTAGCGAGAAAAATGCCTCATCACTGAGCTCTCACACGCATGCACCCAGTGTGTACGTGGCAACACACTATACATAAAATCATTATGAGAGAGATTCTCCCCCTCAGAGTTGAATAAAGATGTGAAAGGATCTGTCATAATTATATTGTTCCTACGACAACAACGTCCCATCATTATTTCCCTTCAAAACCTCTCGCAGAAAAAGAGTATGAACTGAACCGCAACATATTAGATTCAATTAGAAACGCCACAAAATCAATTAGAACCCATTCAGCTTACGATGGGATTGAGCGAAATGTACTCCGTCTGATGAAATTCAGGGAACAAACAAGTTTGAAGGGGATTTCTCAATCTGTAATCGTCACTCAACAACTCCTAGCAGCAAAGACCAGAGACTTAATGAAAATCAGAGTTTGACATGAACTACAAACTACGTCAAAGGAAGTGATAGGATGGTTGCCAGAGGGGCTGCAAGAGGATGTAAGTGAAGATCATCTGCAACATCAGAGGACTGGGTGACCAATAACACCAATTGATTGTACAGAAGGTTATTAGAAGTGAAATAAAAAAAGGCTTCATATCCATCGTTTAAAGGAGACTTTGAAAAGGTGACAAGGTTGTAGTCAGAGCCGAAATGAAGAAGCTGCAAGAGTTTGACTCCATCCTGGCAAGATGGTCTGGTGCATGGTGCATCAAGGGCAACTTCAACATCATTAGGCATCATTGCGTGAAAGGTTTCTAGGATGCCAGGTCACTTCTGAAATGATAGACGACTCCAGCCCATAAAAATTCATCCAACCCAGATGATCTGGTGCCTGTTGCGTCAGGGGAAACTTCCAAATCATCAGGCATTCTGATGTAAGTATGGAGGCTGGTCACAGCAGAAATGAGAGACTTCTCCAACTAGATAATGTCACAATATAGCAGACCTTGACATGAGTTGGGCCCAGTTTATTTGATCAAATCATTAGATACCACCATCTATTTCGAGGCTTACAAAGAATCGCTCTCTATGTCTGGGGATTGGGTAATGTACCTTGGGGTCTTTCAATCTGCATGCCAAGGCCAACATCGGAACACTGCTCTGTTTTACTGTATTCCAGACGCGCAAGGTGGGGTCGGCCTTTTTTTTTTTTTGGGGCGCTTCAAGCTGATGTGGGTGGAGATGAAAGGTTTTCTGGACGTTATCAAGGAATGAAAGAGCTATTAGCATGGATGAACTGGCCAGAACAGCTGGAAGGGAAACTGAAGCAGATGAAGGGCAAATCAAAGAGTGGGTCAAGGCCAATGTTGGGGAAGCAGAGGACTGATACATGTCAAATACTATGCACCACAAAGATGCATCATCTTAAAGTGGGCCACGTGCTTTGTGATTATGGGACCTAAACCTATTTAAAGAGTCCTAAATAATAGCCAGTTAGTTGACCCAGTTTCCCTTTGAATAAGAGTCACGTAGGTACGTTGTTAGCAATATTTGATCTTTTGTAGGAGAATGTGGATGTTGGAATGTTAACGTTGGAGACTTAAAGAGTCTGTGAAATAGTTGTAGTCTCTGTATTTGAAGGAGGACTTGTAATAAAAATGATCGTGACCGATTTTCCATTAATAGTTCTATGTTTGGCACAATCTCCCATCTAAGATTCTATCTTCTTAGCCTCCTTTTTTAGCAGTAATTTATTTCTTTTCACTATGGCTCGAGGAATGCTAGAAAGTTCGTATCAATTGATATCAGAGCAGTTCAATCCTGAGATAGAGGACAACACGGTTTGTGCTCTAATGGAAGAAGCAATAAGCAACCTACAGATGTCTTAGGTCAAGTTGAAGGAGACCTATGAATGCCATGGCAAATTGCTAATTGAGATATTACAATACCTGGAGAATCTCCTAAGTATAAAAAGCTCTATCGAGAAGACATCTCAGGCAGACCATGCTGTTATTGAGCCACAAGTTTGGCACTGCTCCATCAACACAAACGGTAATGTGAGAGCCCAAAACCCGGAAACGACCGGCGCTGCCGCCGCCACAGCAAAACTGCCTCTACCCACCCCAATTGGTGGCACCCATGTCCACTTCCCATTCCCCTACGATGTTGTCAAAGTATCCATTGATGGCTTCCCCATAAAGCTCCCCAAGGGCGTCACAGATCTCCAAGCATGCGAGGTCATTGGCGTTGGCGTTGACATCCCTCGCTTCTGCTACCACAGCCTCTCATCCGTCGTAGAAAACCACCATGCGTGCCTCGTTGAGGTAGAGAAGTCGCCAAAACCTGTCATCTCTTGTGCCATGCTTGCGCTTCTTGAGATGACAATTAAGACATACACGCTGGTAGCAAAGAAGGCAAGGGAAGATATGATGGAATTTCTACTGGTGAACAATCTGTTGAGTTGCCCAATTTTTTATCCGGGTGGGGAGTGTGATCATCAAGACCAGTTGATGGCGCTTGGGTCAGAAATCAAGAGAAGCTTTGCAGGAAAAGCATCTAATCATGTGGAGGCGTGTGGAAAATGTGCTATATCCCTTGTTGCTCTCATTACACGTCACTTCCAAGGTTTTCGTGATCATTCATTGTGCAAAGGTCACCATGTTTATACAAAAGAGCTCATAAATTTGCATTAGATTTATGGAGTGCCTTCAAGGGTCAAGGACATGGTGAATTATATGACATGGGCTCAATCACTATATTTGCAGGCTACATTGTTCTTGCGGTGCGTAGGGAGCTTGGTGTGTTGCAAAACAGTTTAGCCTTAGCTGGCACTATAGAAGCTAATGATGAAATAAATTCAGGTAGAGAAGAGGAAGTGGAGAAAACGAAGGACTTCATCAAGGCAAAATTTAGGAAGCAGGGGTCGAGTGTAGAATTTATGGTCCAGATGAGAGAATATACGAAGAAGAAGAAGAGGACCTTCTAGTCCCCATTGCGCCATGGAAGAGGCGAAGACTACTTCAGCGTGACATACCAAAGGGAACAGCTCCAAGAGGATTATAAGAATATTATCACAGAATATATAGTGGGCCTGATATTGCCGGGAAGGCCAATAGCCAAAGTCTGTTTTGAACTCTTGTATACAAGCATGACCCAGGCCATGTTTTTCCTCTCTGATTTCAAGCTTGGCCATTATACAAAGACTCTACCTAGATCAATGTTCTTAGTTCAGTTTATTGGCACCATGGTAGTAGGTACAACCATCCTTGCGTTAGCATGGTGGCTGTTGAACTTCATCGATCACATGCCATGATTACAATCATCGTCCACCAGTCATTATTGGTTCAATGGCAAGCACCACCTGAATCAGATGCTACTTGGGAACAATATAGATTGCTTGAATAGTGGTTTCCTAAATGCTAACCTTGTGGACAAGGTTAGTCTAAGCGGGGTGGATTGATACGTGTCAAATACTATGCACCACAACAGATGCATCATCTTAAAGTGGGCCACGTGCTTTGTGATTATGGGACCCAAACCTGTTTAAAGAGTCCTAAATAATAGCCATTTAGTTGACCCAGTTTCCGTTTGAATGAGTAACAGTCATGAAGGTCATTGTAGACTACTATAAGAACCTATACACGAAGTGTAGGGTAGAACAAAGTTGGATACTCTGGAAGTAGGTACCAGATCCTAACAAAGTGTTATGGCAGCAGTTTGCTGATGGCGCTCCAAAAGTGGTATCTTTAGCTCAAGGAGCCTTTGTTCATGGGCATCAGATTCTAGACTGTCGTATGAATCCACGTCTTGACTCAAGACATAAGCAGAGGAGGCCGGGTCTAGTTTGCAAGTTGGACCTGGAGTAGGCTTATGACAGTTGAGAGGGATTTCCTCCTATACTTGATGTGCGAAGAATGGGGTTCAGAATATGGCTGGCATAGTTGGATTAAGGAGTGTGTCAATGCAGTGGTTTAATCAATTTTGAATAATGAAGCTCTAAAAGGTTTCTCTGCAAGCTCAAGAGGTTTGAGGAGAGAGATCTGCTATCTATTTTATTCTTTGTTCTGGCCAAAAGCCAAAAGTGGCAAAAGAAGCAAATCAGACCCAGGGTTTATTAAATGTTCCACCCAAGGGTCTGAGGTAATCTGCTATGGCTAGCAGACAACATCGCGAATAGAGATCAAATCATGAAGCAATCTTTTAGTGCTTTAAGGCAATCTCGGGCCTCAGCACTTAAAATTGACCTCGTCAAAAGAGAGCTTTTGGAGGCCAGGGTAGAAGAGATGACACAACATAGATGATCGCATGCAGAAAAGGATCACTTCAGCCACATCTCGGAATGCCTCTACGTTTGGGGCTTGCATCTAATCAACTATGAAATGCATTCAGAGAGAAGATGAAAAAGAACCAATGTACACGGAAGGCAAATTGTCATTTGAAGTCTAGCTCTGATTTAAGGAGTCCCATTGAACTTTCCAGTTCATTTCATTTCCCTCTTTAAGTGTTCAGTGAAAGTTGTGAAGTGGCTTGAGAGCTTGCATCAAAACTTTGTATAGCAAGAGGCATGGAAGAGGAAAGGAAGTACCATTTAGTTGATTGTAATACTGTGTGCCAACCAAAGCAAAAGGGCGCCTAGGGATCAAGCCCTCAATTTACCAAAGCTCTCGAGAAAATGGTAGTGGGGCAACCCATCTGAGGCCACTAATTTCCAGATAAGGGGTATCAAGTCACATCATGTTACCGGGGGAATCAAGAGGGGGCTGGGATGTGGAGGTGGCATCAGATAAAGCATTCCAAAGTGCAGCGGGGACTGGTGATGTGGTTTGGATGGACATGTTTAGCGTTCGGTTTCAGAAGGAGTTTGACACCGCTGCAGCAGCTTCTCGGGAAAAATTTTTTTTTTTTTTTTTTAATGGCATTTGAGAGGAGGTAAGATTCAATCTCTTTAACAAGAACTTGGAAGAATCAGACTCCTCTGAAAGGTATCACCTTCATCTAGACAACGCTTCTACAGTCATGGGCAATTCGTGACATTGGCAACTTGCTGGTTGTAGTAGCTACGACTACGATTATCCATATGGTATTTATTTAAGTACTTTTACCAAGTTTCGAAACACACATTTCATCCCCCCTTAACTCCAACCCCTGGGTAGTTTCGAAACACACATCCCATCCCCCGCTTACTCCACCCCACGCAGGCACACAAAAGGTTAAAAATGAAAAAGAGCAAAAAGGGAGAAGAAGAAGAAAAATAAAACCACTGAGCTTTAGCAAGTTGCTCAAATTTCATTCCTAAGCAACTTAGGAATTTGTCGAGGAACCAAACACTGCTAAGGAAAGATAATCAACTTTAGAACATGGCAAATGTAAACATTACCAAGTTCAGCTACAACATTGAGTAGCAATTGAAAATAAAAATAAAAAAGAAAGAAAAGTTTCACTTCACCGGCATACTGCTTCATTGGCACTTTCCTGAGACTGTTACTGGAGATATTGGCAGTGACAATATCAGAAAAATGACTTTGGTAATAGTTTTTATGTATGTATATGCATATTCATAGGCGAAGAACCACCAGTTGAGCATCTGATACCCATCCGTCAGCTTCAGAGTGAATCCTGCAGGTTTACAAATATCAAATAAGTCAAGTGAGGTTCCAGAAATGATGAAATTTCTGAAATTCTAACAATATAGGAAAGAGTAGATTCAAGTCAGAAATCGTGCAGTTTAATAATGGATGTCTCCATCCAGTCATCACAAGCTAAGTATGATTCGAAAAGGGTTGCATGAGTATGGTTCCTTGCTACATTGGGAGCAGGACATCTTCTACAGGTTTGGTATTTTTAAGGCTATATTCAACCATACCAAGAAAAGGTAAAATCGAAAGGAAAAGGCAAATGTATAAGGAATTCTTGGCTGAATATATAGCAAGCAATTGATGCAGCACCATCATCATTACATGCCCGTCAAACAAGAAATCCCTGCACATATTTTTCTTCAGATTATTGAAATCACAACTCGCAAGCAAAACTATCTACTTTTTTTTTATGGCATGGGTATTCATGAGGCCTTTGACCCAACAGGACTATTCCCCCGTGTGGCACCCGCTAAACCCACACAAATTCACACCAGGCAACTCGCTGGCAAAGCGATACACAGCCTAAGGTCATGGATTATCTTAGCGAAATTATTAATCATCAGGTTGAGCCAGTCTGCTGCAGGATTAATTTAAAATGAAGTTCAACTTTCAAGGCCATTTTCGCTGGATGTCTTACAAAAAGTTAAAAAGAAATTCCAAATTCACTGAAACAAGCTGGTTTCCCTGTCCCATCTTTATTTTTTTAAAATAAGAAAAGTGCTGCCGCAAAACATTTACCAAATGTTCAAGACAATTTATAAGGTTTCCTTTCGAATTTTTGTTGTTCCATATAACCCTTCAAGTAATCTTTGTGAAAACATTTCATTTTGTTCAGACTCGAACGTGAGATGAACAGGCCCATTTTTCTGGGCATGAAACCATAACCAACAATTGAGATTAGCTATGGGTTCAAGTTTAACATAGAAGGTCTTCATGAGTATCTTTTGCTGTGAATAATATTTTTTGAGTTATAGCTATGGGCCTATGGCGCTTTGGCATTGAGCTATTGAGATACAGTAAAAAGTTAGTCTAAAAGACCATTACAAAAAAGTTAGTTTAAGAGTCAGAGAAAGCTTATATCATTCCCCCTTCTGTTACAATGTTACAACCACTGAAGCCAAGGCAATAGGGAAAAGTAGCCAGGCAAGAGCCATTATGGGTGTTCGGCAATTTCCTTGAGAGGTGTGTGATTTGTAACATATTCCACCAGTTGACAGATTTCATGTTTTTTTGGATCAGTAAGAGTCTAACAGAGAATGTTCTCAATGAAGCAACCTTATATAATTAATCAACGGCACCGGCTCAATCTTCATATTCTAAATAACCTGACAATTGCACTAAATCTTACCAATAACAGGAGCAAAAAGTTTACTTGTTGATTTTAGTAAACAGTCCATGATATTTTATGTGGTAATAAATCCATATACAGCTAAACACTCATAGAACTACACACCTCCACTTATTCCTATTATTATGGTATATCACAGAAGTATCCATTATTCTATTCAACAAGTTCCAGCTTACTTCCAAAATACATTGATTAGTTAAGACTCACCAGAGTCTTTACCTTGACAAGCACATGTTGGCACCACAAATAGTGCGCACCATGAACTCTAAAACCAAGGCTATAGAAAATGAAGCGTGGTAGTCTAACTGCTTGCTCTCATTATTATGTTAAGCAGTTATATGTACAAGACCTTCAGATGAAAGAAGGTTTTGGGAACTTAAGTGCATTATTAATCTTTTAATAACAAAAAAAGCATGCAGCATCAACCAAATACAATGACAAGTTAACAACCTTGGGCTGTTCATGGGAAAATAAAGAAAATGAGAACAACAGCATACACTGTTGCTACAGGTTCTTGAGTTTCAAAACCTAAGGCATGTGTTTTACCAATGGGGTCGAGTTGATATCAAAAGAACAAGCGTTTAAGATTAGTTGGCTTCACAAGTCACCAAATCACCGATTGAGAGAGGCAACAAAATAACCAATTTACTAAACACGAAAAAACGATTGAGAGAAGGTATCAAAATAAAAATAAAATAAAACTGCTAAAGAGGAGGTTTAGACCTGTACATGAGCAACTCCTACAAAGCCTTCACGGCTGGAAGAAAGAGGGCCAGAAGCATGAATGGGTAAATTTGAACTTGTTGCTTGTGCAGTTCCCCGACCAGTTTTATTAGGAATGATCAGATTTTCTGGGACTCTCTCCCCTCTGGGAAAGGATTCTGAGGTCCCCACAGTGCCACTAGAAACAGAAGTAAAGCCTCCAACTCTCTTCGATGTAGGATCCAGGCGCTCCATCATTCGTGCAACACCAGCAATGCCTGCAGTTACCTCACGTTGAACTTCTTTGCTCAGTTCCTTAACTGAAGTATTACGAGCCAATAGCTTCTCCTTGAAACCTCTAGTACTTTTTGAGATAGATTCCTTGTATCTGTTGCAAATAGTCCATTCATATCAAAATGGTGACTGATTGCCCCAAAAAAAAAAAGTTGCATTCATTTACCTGGAAGAGGCAGCAGATAATTTAGACTTTAGAGACTCTGAGAAAGAGAGAAACTCTGATGGTCGTGATGTTTGTGGGCTGGCAGGTGGTGTTTGGCTAGCCGTAATTCTGAAGAATCAAGGAAACAAAGAGATCAAACTATACATTACAAAATTGATTGCTAAAAATGGATAAAACTCATAAAAGTTCTAAGCATAAATCACGTAAGTGGGAACTTAGCAGAAAAGAAAGAAATCAATAAAGAAACATAATATAATACACATAGCACGTGTTATATTGTAATCGTTATCATCATCAGAGCCATACCCCATCTATCCAGGATCACAAAACATTGTTATATGTGAAAAAGAAAATGTAAAAAGGAAAAAATGAAAAAGAGTAAAATTAAAACTATACACATGCATTATATTCGTGTAGGTGGATAGGCAGATATATGTATACACGTACGTACATATGTATGTATGGGAAAAACCTCAGGTGAGCACTGCACGCCTAATTACCTAGTGGGGCCCACTTGGCGATCCATCCAAGTGGACCATAAAACAGGGACCCTTCCGGATAGTCACCATTATCAGGTTTGGCACCCATCCGAATGGACTGAACCATTGGATTGACCAGATACGTGTTTTTTTCGTTGAAAACTTGTCGCCATTGATCAAGTGGTTGGGTTGATGATCAAGTGTTATCTCTTAATCGAAAAGAAACCCTTTTTCCCCACGCGGGGTCCCAACCCCAGGTCAGCCCCATAATTAACCGTGCTCGCCTTATCGTGAGCATGAGCACCAGTGCTGAGGTGAGGGGCCCACATATATGTGGGGGAGGGCTACATGATGCCCAGCCATTTTGTAAATGATTGATGAATGAGGGTATCTCTCCCCTTGGTGAATTGGACATGCAATAAATGAAAGTAAACAACTACTTCTTCTCTCTCTCTTTGTTTTCTTCCTTATCACCTTCTTAATTACGCTGCATTCTCTCACGCTCTGCATCTTTTTTCTCTCTTTGTGACTAACGTCTTCAATTGAAGTATCCTCAATTTGACATTAATCACAATTGAGACAAGAAAAGAGGTTCCCACTAATATATTCTTTAGTGTTGCCATAGATGAATACCATTGATCCATTGGCAGGTCTTTCTATAACACATACATGGTTTTGTAAAAATAAAAAAAAACACATCATCTCCTACAAATGAGAAATTTTAATATGAGTTGGGTCCACCATAAAAGTGATGACTATATTTTTTTTTTAAAAAAAAGAAGCTTAACATTTGGGGCCCACTTGCATTTTTATTAGTTCAGATTTTTCATCAACAAATGAGAAATTTTAATAACTTGGGCCCACCATCAAACCGATGACTATATTTTAAAAAAATAACTTTAACATTTGGCCCCACTTAGCATTTTTATTAGTTTGAATTTTTCATCAATATATGAGAAATTTTAATGACTTGGGCCCACCATTAAACTGATGACTATATTTTAAAGAAAACACTTTAGCATTTGGGCTTTTATTAGTTTGGATTTTCCATCAACATCTGAGAGATTTTAATGACTTGGGCCCACCATCAAAATGATGACTATATTAAAAAAAAAAAGAACTTTAACATTTTGGCCCCGCTTATTATTTTTATTATTCCAAAACTCATGGCCAACCTCTTCGATTTCTTTTCCTATTTTTTCTCCTTTCAAAGTCTCAAAGAGTATCCTTAATAAGAAGTTGAATGGTCGGTGGTTTATTTTGAATCAAGTAATGCTATTTCCTCTCCTATTTTCTCTCTCATTGTCTTGTCTTGGAATTAGAAACGTTATTATTTCATGGCTTGTGGCTTATACCGATGGAGGGTTCATTTAATCCATGTGATGTGGCATTATACTAGTGGACCATCAAAAAGGGGCAAAAAAGCCCCTTTTCTAATGGGGCATTTTGTAGAATTTCCCCATATATGTGTGTACATATATATAGTAAGAGAAAGAGAGAGTAACATCAAATAAAAAGAAATGAAAGACATATCACAACTGAACCTCATGTTAATAAATACACACTGTACTAGGAAATGAGCAGTGGCTGGTAACTGTTCCACATGAGTAAATCAATGGAACAGTACGCTAGAAAAATACCTGGAGGTAAGAGGAGTGGGCGTGTTGTCCACAACATCAGAGCTCATACTTTCAGGAAAAATAGGAAATGATGCCCGACGTTGCTCAACTGTTGCAGGAGACAAGACAACAGTTGGAGCATCATCCTTAGCCTCAGGTAACACGGAAGTGCCTGTATCTTGACCTACAGATGGTGAGGTTTCCTGTACTTGCTCTACATCAGAAGCATTAGAAGGAGCAGCAAAAACAAGAGATTGAGATTGAGCCAACGCTGAAGACCTATGCCTCTCCCTCCTCCTCAAATGATGGGCCCTGCTAATCGCAGCAGCAGCAAGATGTTGCACGATACGCTCATCAAGATCTGACTCATCCGCGAAAGAAGGAACCTGAAATTTTCAATTTTCAACATAAAAAACAAACCTAGTATAAAAAATCCACAGAACAAATTCAACTTCTAGTGTAGTGACTGCTTGTAACCAACATTATGGAATTCAAAGTCCTCCGGAGGTATCCGACGAAATGTGGATGAATTTGAAGATATCCGTCTCGATCTCGAGTTTTTCTCTATCTCCACTGCTGCAAGAAGCTGTTGGCTGCAGATCCGGAGGAAAAGCCATTACAGGCATGAAGAAATGTCTCTTAAGACCCCATCTCATGTGGCGCTTCTCAACAATAAATAATTAGGAATTGGAACAATTGGCAACCTTAAAGTAGAACTACTAAACCACGGACATAGAATTCTGGAGTTAGAAGAAACAGATTCTAGTTGGCAATGTTTTGAACAAGCTATTTAAAAATGCCTTATTTATTGGTACAAGAATGTAGTTTCTTTCTTAAGGATAAAAGTGGGATGTGTACCTCTCGGGGTCCTTCAAGGCAAGCAACTGCCAGCATATTGGGCACTCTTTGCTTCTTTGTGACCTGAGATGTATTTTACTTCCATTAATAAGTTCTGATTTTCAAATTAATGCATGCCCACATGGGACTATGAAACTTTTTGCATGTAGAATATATGGTCATACCAAGGAAGATCAATTAAAACCTTGATGTGATGGTAATTGGGCATACCAGTCAAGAATGCACTGCAGATGATACTCGTGTTTGCAATTAGTAACCTGAAACAACCAATCATAACAAAAAGGCCATCAAAGGTTTGCTTAGGATTTGGAGACACTGAGATTTAATTTACATAACAAAAACTTTCGATAGAAGTTGAGCAAGACCAAGTAGTTATTATCTACTCTTGCATTGTTGAGAATGATATATGCATACACACCAAATGAAGTCTCTGGTTTTGTTTCCTTTTATATCCATGGATATGGCCTAAATAATCATCCAGCAGCCACACATCCACCCACAAGAAAACATACAAACACATAAAAATGGGAAAAGAAGAACTATAGCATTTTTTCTTCCCACATCAAAAACTGCACATGGGAAGTTAATGGCTCAATGCCTGTATCCAGAGCAGGACCTACCAAACACAAACTTACATCTAGCTGGAAACTAACCCGCCATATGTGTACAGATGCATTTTCTTTGCTTTTATTTGTCTGTACATGTCACTAATGAAGTGGATTAAGATAGTCCTATCAATTGATTTTGGGATACAGCTATGTGACCAATCCCTTTTTTTTCCTTTTTTTTTTCTTTTTTTTTCTTTTTTTTTTTGGTGGGGGGGTGGTTGGGGTTAGTCCCCAAGACCTACCTTTAGGAAAAAAAAAAAAAGGAACATTTTACTAGTCAATCACATTCATAATGGTCTTAACAAATTTTGGAGCCAGTACAGGAAGTAGTATTGATGTAGGACAGGTTGCGGACAACTTATAAAGTATCAAGATCAAAACAAGTCAAACCACCCTAAATTCCAACACACCTAACTTTTGTTTATTTTAGAAATCCTCTTCCTAATGAGATGTCTAGAACTTTTTTATTTTAGAAGAGGATGGGATCATTGCCCTTTGGTTAGGTGCACAGTGCACCCACTAAGCCAGGTATAATGCTTGTTCACAATGGTTCTAATTAATTTTCCCATATAGAATAAACATGGGATAACATGCATTTAGTCATAGTATAATAGTAGTAGAAGCAGCAGCAATAAATAATAATAGCAATAGTAATAGTAATAATACAACTTTGCAATTACAGGCTCAATATTGAAGTGCTAAAGGTTAAAGTAATTCGAAAAGGTAGAGAGCAATAAATACATGGAATGAAGTAGGGAGGGAAAAATAAAGACATGCTAGATTGTGGAGTTACTGGCTTTAAATATGACTGAGTAGAAAAGTAGAACTCATGAAACCACCACGCATAGAGTGGTTACAGCTACGATCATGATGACAACATAGTTGGTTTAAGGAAGACAAACCAGTACAACTGGACTTGATTCGAGGACTATATCCCATCGGATGGGAGCCTAAAAAACCATACTAGGAGGCTTTGACAGGTAACGAAAACCAGTGGAACTATCCATGAGCAATGCTTTCCTTGTTTTTCCATCTTTTGGGGTTTGGCAGAGTTCATGTTTGCATGCAAACTGGAAGTTGAATTGAAACAACCAGATCCAATTATTTCCAACGCTCAGCATTGGCATCCTAGCTTAGCGTAGTAAACTCCAATTCCCACCTCCTAATAGCTCAAACCATTCCCATACATCTCCAAATAAACAACTATCCATGGAGAAGTATATGCGAATCAAACATTTCAACCACAACCAAAGTAACAAAAATAAGAAATTATAAGATCTGGGCATCATCAAAAAATACAATTCACCACATCCCTGTTCTATCAATGCAAGAACCATGAATGTGCAGGCCCATATAGAACCTGCTGCAGATGGCGCTTGCGTCAACAGTCTCCAAAACTGTAAGATCCTAATCACTTTTCCACCATCTTCCTGGACTGTACGACTTTACTATTTTTGCCTCCGTTCACCATAAACCACAGAATGAAGGAAGAGTCGGGATCCCCCAATCCAGGAGATTCACAAGACAGCCTCCACCGACAACTGAAAACACTGCTACCTAACACATCAGCAGCAGAGAACAAAAGAAACGCTCGATTCTTCCTCATTCATTCAAACCAGCAAAAGAAGCTCAAAAATCATCCACCAAACAACAACCAAAACCAAAGGAATGCCATTCTTCTAAACCAACACCAACCACACAAAGCAATTCAAAACCGCAAAAACCTCAACCAAAATCCTGCATTGAGCGAGTAATCGAACCAAAACCCTTGGAAAAACAAAAGATCCCAACTCCAGCTCACAGTATATAAACCCTGATTTCACAGAAATCCAGAAAATCTCGATGCAATCGAAATCAAACAGATATATTTATATATATATGATTAGAGAGAAGAAGGAGAGAGCGACCGTACAGTGGCGGGATCGTCAGCGGAGAATTGCTCGAGGCAGATGCTGCAGCCGTCGTCGGCGGCGTCGGAGATCGGATTCACGGCGGGAGGAGCGAAATTCTCCATTGATTGATAGAAGTCTGAGATGAGATGGAGACAAGTAAGGATGCCGAGATTGAGAGATGGAAAAGTGATGAAACAGAAACCCTAGAAATAGAAAAAAAGTAATAAAGGTAGGGAGATGGAAAGAGAGATGGCAGTTATTATTGCCTCAGTGCGTATTGTAGTGTTTTGTGTATTTTAAGTAATTATTAGCTTTTAGAGAGAGAGACAGAGAGAAGGCGCTGGACTGAAGGAGTGTCGTCGCTGTAGAGGAAGAGGGAATAAAATAAAATAAAAAATATATATAAATATAAAACTGAAAATCCGATTCGGACGGTTTGGGAAGAATGACCGAATCGCGAGTGTGAAAGTCTTCTTTGGAGTGACATGCCACCTCGATTCTTGAACAGTTTTCCAGAATTATGAGAAACTTTTGTCTTTTGTCTTGGCAAAATTTCATATGCTTTCTAAGCTGGTTAAGAAAAATGTTCAAATGCAATTTAACATTCAAAAAATGTAATATTGTTGCGAGGATTTACTAATACTTGTGGGTTTAGTTAGAGATTATTCAAATCAAATGGGCCCATTCTTACAGTTTTAGTAAAGAAAAAATTATCATATCAAATGGGGGGAGTGCAAAACACCGAAAATAATATTGTTAAAAGTTTTGTTTTTATACAGTAGTAGTTAAACCAACTATAGCATATGGGAGAAGAATGTTTGGATGCACAATAAAGTAATACTTTATAGATCTTTTAATTTTCAAAGAAAAAAAAATCTTTTGTGTTTGGTAATCTAGGAAAAATATAAAGAAAATATCATTTTCTTCTAAAAAGCTCAATATTTTCTTTTCCTACAACTCTATTGTGTAGAAAACTTTCTACAATATGAAAATATTTCAAAATGAGGTTTACAAAGTGGTATAATAAAGTAAAGAACTTCACTAGATTCATCTTTGTGTACTCAGTGGTGGAGCCAGAATTTTCTTCCAAAGGGGGCAACCGATAGTTAATTAACATTTGTATAGCCAACATATATCGTAGAAAAAGAAATTTATTTATTTTTACAGATACCTCGAGGATATAATTTTTCAAAAAATGTGAAGTCAGTTAAAATGCAAAAATAATATAGCTCACTGTAATAAATCCAAACCGTTCAAAAATAATTATTACAAAATATTTTAGTATTGAGAGTTGTATCTCACTCTTATCAAAGTATTGTCTATACTGGAATGATCACATTAACCAAACCAGCTATAACTAATTAATGAAAATCTATTGATTGGCTGGTTATAATTGTTTAATGAACCACATTGCCTTTGGTAGGCATGGATGGTTGAAAGTCAATTATCCATACTGCTTTGAATAAATGAATTATTCTTAAATTGGATTTTTCCAAATTTTATTACAATTGGAGTTGGTCCCACTATAAGGTACTATTAAACGTAAATACCTCTATGTGGTATGGAGACTTCCATTTTGGAGATAAAAAGAGAACGTTCTGATTGATTTACTTACTTTAAACTCTCGTTAAAATTTGGGGAATGACTGCTGACTTTTTTGAAGCAACCAAAAGACAAAAGTAACCTCCAAAACTCATGAAGAAGGGAAAAATTGCACTAAACCAAAATAATTTTAAGAAGTTTTTGAAAGTTCTCTCATATTTTTGAAGTCCTCGACCCCACCTCCCTTCGTCCATGAATGTACTTTTTTACATGTGTGGTAAAGTAAAGTAAAGGTAAATGTCACATCACGGTAAAAGTGATGTAAAGTAAATGTGAGATAAAGTATATGGTAAAGTAAAGTGAGAGAGAGTGGTGAAGCAGTTTCTTTTTATTTTACTTTACTTTGTCACACTTTACCGTAGTTTATATGGTAAAGAAAAAGTGACTTGTGATAAAGTTTATGGGAAAATGTTGCGACTAAACTTTACTTTACCACACTATTTTTTTATTTAAATATAGTGAATGGATAATATGTCACATCTAAGTCGATGCATGTTTGTTTATATATATGGTAAAGTAAAATAAATGTTGACGCCACATCATGGTAAAATATAAGGTAAAGTAAGGTAGGATAAAGTATGTAACGAAGTAAAGTAGTATTTACTGCTTTATATGATAAAGAAAAATGGCTTATGGTAAAAGAAAAGATGTTAAAAAATTGATTTTCACAAAATAGTGTGGGCCGACCCATAAGCACCCCTACATCCAATATATCCTAGGTCTACTAGATCACGACCTTAGATATAATGGCTAAAAATGTTTATCCAATGTAAGCTATGATAAATGCCTAACCCAGACGGTAGCCTTGTGTTTACTATTTAGAGGTCGGGGTGTAAAGTCTCATATTCCACCTAGTGTGAAGATATGATTTATGTTATTATCTTGAAGACTTCTTAATTAGATTCTTAGAATGCGTGGTGAAGAGGTATCCCACGGTAGCCACACCTAAAGAAAGGGCCTCTTTTAAACTAGCCATCTACTAAAAATAGTGTATTCAAACTTTGTTAGCATTATGATTGAAGAGAATCGAAGTAGATTGTAATAAATAAAGAAATAATCAATAATTTAGAAAAATGCCTTTGATTGAAGGGTCATTAATGATCAGCATTTATATTTACTTATTTGAATAACCCTATTTTACATGTTGGGACTAATAAGTATAGTCTATCTATGTTGTACGATGGCAACATCTTTTAGAAATTGAATATTTTAATTGATGCTATACTATGGCATTCACTATTGCTTTCTAAAGGAGGATGTTTATTAGATATTGAATGGTCCACTAGTTCTACCAAATATAAGAGATATTATGAATCCAGCCATGTAAATAATCAAATTCATTAGAGTTCCATCTATCTCGGGTTATAAAATGAACAATATATTAAAAATGCCAAAGTCTATAATTTGACCATTCATTAGCGTTTGATTAGGTAGTTGCATTATCTAGTGGACATAAATGATTTTTAAATAGTTGAATCCCTTTTTTTTTTTTTGTGATTTAGGGAGGCACTAAAATTCTTCCATTTGTCACATTTTAGAAGTTAGCAAAGGCCTGTACTCTAATTGAATTGGATTTTATGTTGGATCCTGAGTCTTACAACCTTTTTTTATTTTTTGTATTTACTTGCATTGTAGCATATGGATAAATATTTAGCTATGGATGATCTTTAAGGACCATTTGGTCATTTTATATAAATAATATATGGGATATATCTCATTCAACCCAAACCAGAATATGTACAGATCATTTTTTTCAAATTGATATATTTTTTTTAAAATATGACCTCATGGTTTTAATGATTTATTTGTCTAATGTTGTGATTTTATGCTTTCCTACAATTTATTTTCCGCATGGAAAAGCATAGTTGACCAGCACACAAAAAAAGGATTTTTCATAAAATTGAGAGAAATGTGGTCTTTTTTTTTTTTTTCACATGAAATCGTGCCTTAACAAGACATGAAAAACTTGTGCACACGAAAAATTAGACCATTTTCTCATGCATCACAGATTTTTTTATAGTTTTCTTTTGCCAAAATAAAATGAGGATTTTTTTTCTTTTTTTGTTTTGCTAGAATAGAAAATTGTAGTTTGACTATTCTCAAGACACGCTCTCTACTTTCTAACAAATGAAAGATTTTTAGGAAAGGGAAGTATCATTCAATATTCAAGGCAAGGAAGGACTAAATACAAGATCAAAAGTCCCACAAACTACACAAAAGAGCCACAAACAAACCCGACTTTGACAATTCTCAAGACAGTCTTTATTTTTCTACAAATGTCCCCAATTAACCCCTTGACTCACGGCTGAAGTGACCTCATAACAATGCCTTTACATTTCAAGTTTAAACAATTCAAGAATAACTATTTTTCCCTTAAATCAAACAAAGTTTATGGGGCCTACTAGAAATACTCATCTCATTGAAATATCATGCCTCTAGACCCTGTTTCAGTCAGTTTTCAATGTCAATACATTTATGTTTCCGCGGATGTATTTGTTCTTGATTGATATTTCAATATGTTTTGATCTACATTTAATAGTTTTCAAATTCATAAAAACCTAAAAAAGTATGTCTTAATTATTATTATTGTTTTTAGGGTGTTTTAAATATAAATAAAGCAATAAAATACTATGAAGGTGTTTTTGTTTGGTAAAGATACTATTGAGGTGTTAAGAATGGAGTTAACACAAATTATATATATTTCTAATATAGACTTAAAATCACATAAACCCAGTATGGGTGATGTTCGAGACCAGGGGTGTGTTTATTTACATAGAACACGCATTAATTTATGATCACGTGAAAATCCAATGGAGCATTATTATTATCAATTGAAGAGGCGAGGGTGAGGAATATGAGACAATTATAAATGAGACCATGACTTTTCTAGGATTTGAAACATTAGGGTGATGGCGGGTATTCATTTTCATCTTCCCTTGATCACATTTCCATTGAAGGGAAGGTAATTTGAAGATCGTTTTTTTAATATTTATCTTTAATTCTTCGGTTCTAACTCCTTATAAAAATACAAAGTCCCGGAATTTCTAGGCATTTAATTACATGAAATAAACAAAACAGGCCATAAAAAAGCTTGCTTTTAACTTTGCTTTATAACCATGTAACCTAATCTAATTCTGTGTTTAGGGACTATGTGGGGTCAATGTGTTTAAGAGCAACTGTGATGCTTAGAGATAAGTTTAACTGGGTTGTTTTGTTCGAAGGTCAAATGAGAGGTGCGTATGGGATTGAAGATGGATGATTTTCCTACAAGTTCATTTATGAAAATCCAAGTCTAATTTTGGCAGAACTAGACATTGTTTGAGAAAATTATGGTTAAGTTTCAAGGTGGACATGAAAGGGGTGTTTTGATTTGAAGGCTAGCAGCTAGTCAAAAAAAAAAAAAAAAAAGTGGAAATAGGAACAATGATGGAACCAAGGACTTCTCCTCAGGGTCACTGTAAATTTTCTTTTTAAGGGGGCCTTATGTATTTAAACAAGGCATAAAACTCTACCTAGGTCAATGTGCTTTTGTTTATTTCAGTTAATTTTCTTTTCTTTTAATGTGAATTGTTGAATGAATCTGGCATTTACTCGATGATCATATCAATCTGCGATTCTGTATCAATCGTACCACCCAGTATATTTAACTCATTTAATGAATCTATCATTTTCAGAATGTGGTCCTGTACTGGGGTTTCCTCAGTCATTTTAGTGCTCATTAGTACCCTCATAATAGCCGGCCTAGCAGGCCTCCCTTGGTCACCAAACATAGGTTGTTTAGATTTTGCTAGGTACATAATAATCATCACAGTTTCTAGGTACATAATCTCTCACAAAATCTTGCTCTATCATGCATTTTTAGATGTTCTCCCTGATTATTATACTTTTAAGACTTGTTGAAGAACGATACCATCCTAATCACAAGGAAATCCTATTATTATTGAAATTATATTTGCAAGGGAAACAACATTAGCAAATGATACTTATTATCTACCTTGGATGCAGGAGAGCTAGTAACTTCATTCCTTGAGGAGAAAACTTCTCCAAAGAAGAGTAGCATGACTTGAAAATTCATCACCATCGATGGTAATTAAAGCATCATTGTAGGTTGGATTGCGATTGGTGTGCTTGAGGTTATCTAAAGCTTCGCTGTATCATGCACTTTTGACTCTTGAAGAATCCTTTCCTTTCTTTGGCAATGTATGGCAAATTTTCATATGCATTATTGGGATAAGAAACAAGAGAACGTTTTTGGATATGCCTGTAGGAATTAAAAGACTCGTGAAGGAGGTTCAGATGGAATGATGCCAGATATAAAGCCAAACAAGTTTAACTCTATTCAATTTAAGAACAGAATATTTCCGAAACAATAGAGAGAATTTCTAACTCAAGAATGATGCCAATCAAGGCCTTAGATGCTCGATGAGTATAAGTCCAAATTTTTATATGTATGTAATTGATTGCAAACCTAAGGTAAATTTGTTTGGAAGAATTGTGAGAATGCATTTGGAATATTGGAGTTCGGGGAACTCATAAAGTTGAAAATGTATTTTTATGTGGTCTGAAACTCTGAATTCTTACAATAAACAAAGTATTCGGAATGTCTACGGGACAAGATGTCATGTAATGTTATAAATTCCTAACAAGTCCAATTCTTTTTCAGAAATGCTTTTAACCAAATAGCCCCATTTGCGGAGTCCCTACCTAATATAACGTCCAAACCATGGGTGACCATGGGTATGATTTTGTGTTGCTTGCTGGATTCAACTTAAATCCCAATAAGGGGTGAAAAACCAGGGTGACCCCCAAAACTTTTGCAAAAACAGTTTCTCTTCATATCTAATTATCTATTTTCTCTTCACGCACTTCCCCTCGGAGAAAATTTTCCTGGTCCATCCACTGATGGGTAATCTTGAACCTTCATCCGTGGGGTCCGGTCCACAATTTGATGACAATCGCATCGCTTAGAGTCCACGCTGCCTGGAGCGCAGTAACTTCCCCAAAGCTAAGTCACAAATGCACCTGAAAGAATCCGACCATGGAAATTCACAGCATTGAATCCGACGTTGGTAGTGCCTCACAGCATCAGTCCACATTCGACACAAAGCGATGATTCCATCGATCGACAACTAGAATAAAGAGGCCATATCCACCTTTCATCGGAATCGTGTCATATATCTCCATCACGGTGCCACGTAAAGTTAATTCGAGCCATTCAAGATGAATCTCGATCTCTAGTTTAGATGGGCCATATAGAATAATCCAAATAATTCAAAATGAATCATCTTCACATCTTAGTTTACACCAATCAAGCACACTGAGGGAATAGTGATCAACACCACATCATTTTGGCTAACAAAAAATTACATTTTCAATCACGTGCTCCATCTTATGCCAAAACTTGGGGGATGAGATTCAACTTAAATGAACAGGATTATCTTACATGTAGGCTTCACAATGGGGTAATAGCTTGGGCAGGGGATTGAAGACTCCTGTGACCCTGTAATAAAAGTGCATCAAATTGCGTCGCATGAACGGTCAGGATATCATCAAAAGCCTTCCTCGTCCCCACCTTGCAGCCCAGGTTTTAGCTAGGGTTCTGACTTCATAAACGCCTCTGCGCCTCTCTCTCTCTCTCTCTTTGTCTGCACGACAAACGAAAGCCTGAAAGATGTTGGATATCAATCTCTTCCGATCAGACAAAGGAAACGATCCCGAACGAGTTCGCGAATCGCAGCGCCGCCGATTCGCCTCAGTCGAACTAGTCGACGAAATCATCGAACTCGACAAGGAATGGCGACAACGTACTTTTTCTTCTCCGAACGAAAAAGCCCTAATTTCTTCCCTTTTCCCCAATCTCTCTGTTCTTACTCTCTCTCTTTCACTGATTTCAGTTCAATTCGAGCTCAGCAATCTGCAAAAGGACTTCAATCGCATCAACAAGGAAGTCGCCCGCCTCAAGATCGTGAGTTTCTTTCCTTTCGATCCCATTCTGTTAGGGTTTTGCACCCGAATTTTGATTTCTAGGGTTTGATTATCTGGTGGAAAAGGCGGGAGAGGATGCGACGGAGAAGATAAAGAGCACAGACGATAACAAGCACCTGATGGAAGCGAAGGAGATCGAGGTTCAGGAGAAGAAGGCTGAGTTGTATTCGAAGCTCGAGACTGTAGGGAATCTCGTTCATGACTCCGTTCCCGTCAGCGATGACGAGGTCGTTTATCTTTCTCTGATTACTGTTGTTTTTCTTTTCGATGCAATGTGGAGTAATCTGGGAATCGTTCTTGAAGTGATAGCGATTTTTGTGTTTGCAGGAGAACAATGCGGTGGTTCGATCGTGGGGTGAGAAGCGAACGGAGGGGAAGTTGAGAAATCATGTTGAGCTTGTTCAGCTTCTTGGAATTGCAGATCTGATAAGAGGTATGGGAGCTGATAAGTTTGGGCTTCTTTCGATGTGCAATTGATGGGTGATTGGTTTGGATATTAAAGTTGAATGGATGTTTTTTTTTTTTTTTGGGTGGTCTGTTCTAGGCTTCTATCTTTGATTTTGTCTTGTTATCATTTCATTATTCAAATCAAGTTCTGGATATATGTGTTCTCTAGAGTTATTCGTGTGGATCACATTAAGCTTACGAGCAAGGCGAAGATGATGATTCTCTAGAGTAAAAATTTACGATCTTTTATTGCTATATAAAAAAAGAAATTATGTTATTTTTGGCCCGGATGTATGGAGTCATTATTGCTAACCTTGATGCCTTGATAGTGTTAAGAGGGTTAACACCAAGATTATTTAGAAAGCATAAAAGTTTAGAAGTCATTGTATTCCTTGAATGGATTCATCACCGAGTTGTTTAATGGATTCATCACCAAAAGTCCAAAACCAAGATATTTAGAAACCATAAACGTTAATAAGTCATTGTATTCCTTGAATGGGGCATGCGATGGATATTTTGAAGAACTTTGAAGTCTTGAGGTGCCAATCTCTGAGACTCCTTTTCTTAAGACAAGTTTGTCTAATTCTCTGTTTTCATTTACATCAAAGCGTCTCTTTAAACATCTATGATTCTTTGCCTATCAACTTGAGATAATAAAACACTCAAAATAAAAGTAGACGCTCAACTAGGACTAGTACTCTTGAAACTCATAAGTACACTGTACCTGTAAGAAAATGAGTCATAACTACTTCAATATTTGTTAAAATTGCACTATCTTGATTACTTTAGTTAAGTGTCTTTCGGCCATCATTTGACTCATGGAGTATGTCAGTCTCTCAAAAGCACAAATATGCTTGGACATGTTAAACAGAAGCGATCTACTATAATAACTTAATAACATTTGGCCGCGTGGTTTTGTGCAAACACTTACACACCCAACATGTGTGATGCTCTTGGCTGGCTATGGAGCCCACTTGGATCTCTTGGTCCTCTCATATTTGCATCTGCATATGCAATTTAGTTTGGCTTTTGTCCTTCATTATTCTGATATTGTGATTGTTTATTCTATTTTGTTTTGTTTTTGAATGATCATTTATTCTATTTTGCTTGTGGAAGTTAAACCATACTCGTATGTAACTTTCTTGATACATGTAGGTGCTGAAGTTGCGGGAGGGAGAGGCTTCTACTTGAAAGATGCAGGTGTACTCCTCAATCAAGCATTAATAAATTTTGGCCTCCAATTTTTGTCAAAACGGAGCTACAAGCCACTGCAGACTCCATTCTTCATGAGAAAAGATATCATGGCAAAATGTGCTCAATTAGCACAATTCGATGAGGAACTTTACAAGGTATATCTTTTGTTTCTTTCTCTTTCTGGACTTGTTTAGAATTGCATGAAGCAGTCAGTGAGGAATGTTTTATGCTATAATGTCATCTCGTCATCATTAGGATAATCATCTTGGCCTTATCCCTCCAATCTGAAGTTGGTGTAATGGGTTTTACTATTTTGCTCTGATTAATGTGTCCATATTCCCTTTCTTCCTAACCTGGGTGCATGGAATCTCTCTCTGAAAATGGATAAAATGGAAGTGCTATAATGGATAAAATTGAATTGCTAAAATGGATAAAGCAATCCAAGACTTCCTGGTCCACTCCGAAGGATCTGCCTCTCGACATGTAATAGGCAAGAAATCCAACCAGATTTGGATGAACCTATGTGCATGTTGTGAATGGAGTGTTCACATCTGAGCTTTGGAGTCCCTTGTATATTTCTGAAAATAAGACAGCAATAAATCAAGGTGCTGAAAATTAGTAACATCTACTAACCTGAAACTAAAGCACTAAAACACATAGTTGTCAATTTCATTCCAGTCACCGTTCTTGTTTGACCCTGTAGTGGAATATTTCGGCATTCCGGTCAATTCCGGTATTCTGTTCCGAAAGAGATGTGATTGAAAAATGAAAAAAATATAAAAGAATGCCAAAAATCGAAAAACTAGTTGAATGCTAAAATAACACTAAAAAATGCATACTTATATAACTTAAATTAAACTACACTCTATAGTTGATCATTTTCTAGTTTTCACTACATATGAATGGAAGTATGAAACCTTAGCCTGAATGGGGTGGAATTGGTTTGGAATTAAAATTAGAATTGGGATCGGAACGACTGGAATGGACTGGAAACTTTTAGAGGGGAATTCTGTTCCGCCCAAGGCCAATTCTGTAATGTTCCGGCCAATTCCGGACGGAATGAAACGGAATTGAGAACTATGCTAAAACACCCACTTTCCTCACTTTCCTCTGATCTCTTTATGACTTGATTCATTATAAATGTGACATTCATTTATTTTAATTTTTTAAAAACATAATCTACTCCATTGCTACTAGTAAAAGTCTTATTAGAATTGCATACACTTGGGCTCATTACAAAACGTAATTGAATAACTCATCAAACACATCCAATTCCAGCTGATTCATAAATCATTTGACGTATAAAACACGATGATTAT
Source organism: Persea americana (assembly GCA_029852735.1). Classification (NCBI taxonomy): domain Eukaryota; kingdom Viridiplantae; phylum Streptophyta; class Magnoliopsida; order Laurales; family Lauraceae; genus Persea; species Persea americana. The sequence goes on from CM056817.1 coordinate 40,232,407, forward strand.
CTTAAGAAAATGAAAACCTACTCCATTAGTGCTACATTGCATAATTCGTGTAGACAGTGGGTACTTCACTTGCTCTGTGCTTACATCAACTTCTCTTAGAATTTGAAAGTAAGAAAGACAGTCTCCTTCATTCGTAATGACTCGCTGAGTTATTTAGTCTTGAAGGTAGATCTACTAAATTGGAAAAGGAAAGAAAAGTGTTGAGAAGTTGGGTTACGTTATGAAGATTAATATTTCATATATCTTTTTTTTTTGTTGGGGCTGGGGGGGTCCGTCTTGCTAATGGGTATTCTATAAGATATGGGTCATCATCTTGCTGATGGGCATTCTAAGATATGGATCATATGGCACTACGTTTGCTGTGATCTTAGAAGTCTGTCCAATGGTTTTGGGGCAGCGGCCAGCGATTCGTTGCCTTTCTTCATATTATGCTAAAGTGATGCTTTTTGCGTTTGACATGTTTCCTCAGTCAACGTTGGTTCTATCATCTGTGTATTGAAACCTGCAGATAATTTTATAGAGGCATGGTTGATTGGGGTCCTCATTTTGCTTCCTTCACTCGCAAGTCGCAAATGCTATGTTTTAAGACACTGAGGCATGAGTGGGGAGCTCCAATTGAGTCAACAGCTCAATTCACTTCAGTTTTAAATTAGAAAGAGTCTAAGTTCGTAAGATCATCGATCAAAATAGTAGCTGCTACGTAGTGTAGCGGTCTAAATAGCATTTAGCATTGTTCACATCCGTAGCGACCTACAGGGCCGCTACGGAGTGAGACAGATTCCAACTTTCTAAATTTTTTTAAAATGCATAATAAGACTTACTTATTTTCTTCTTCTCTCCAAATAATATTTTTACACAACTCTTCTACCCTTTTATGTTTAAAAGAACACAAAAAAGCACATTATCTCACCGAATTACAATCGATACTGAGAGTTTTTCTCAAGGATTATTCTCTAAATACATCTTATTAGACACCCCCTTTGGTAGAGGTATTCTTTTCTCTAGGTACTCTTAAGTTTGAAGACTTGACTTCATGACATAGTTTTTTTTAATGAGCCTTTCATTAGTTTATAAGTTAGCATAACTAAGCAACATGAATACATGTGAAAAAAATGATCATTAATATTATTTTATATTTATACAGCGATACAGAACCTCATACAATGAGGGGACCGCTACGCTCCCTTATCTTAGTCACTTTTGCAAAAAAAAAAAAAAAACTCTCATTTTCCAATATTTTAGATTTTCTAAATTTTTTTTTTTCAAATCGCACTGCCACACCGCTACATAGCGTTTTGGTGGCGGGCCAGTACACCTGCCGCTACCGCTATTTTCATCCTTGCTTAATATAACTAATTGCACCTCTCTTTTTAACAATGAAGGTGTTATGGTTAATGTAGTACACCCACACTTATGGAGCTTGACTGAAGATTACACCATCCGAAGCATATGCCTCAAATATACCTCACAAAGTGAGTGCGTGCCCAAAATGCAAGCCACTCCTCAGGCTCAAGTCTTGGGGTGTTTTTCAGTTGAACTGAGATTCTCTATGAGCGACAAATGCTTCTAAAAACAATGCTCCCATGGACTATTTAACCAATTTTGGACGGTTTTTTTATGATGTCATCTAATTATGGAACCCGGCTACTTTATGTAATTATGAAACTTGATTCTTGCTAAAACTGAATTCTACCTCAGTCATGGAGTCAATATTTTCTTTCTCCTAAACCAATAAAAAAGATCTGTCTTAAAAGGTATAGTCAGGATGGGTGTTGCTATTCCATTTTACACTTACGGGGCAAAAAGTGGGATTTTTATTCCCTTCTGGTTTGTGCTTTTATGCTCTTTCACGAAGTTGCTATAATTTTGTAACGGACTATTCTACCTAAAGAATTTTACATGATCTTCGCTAGCTATTTTATAATCTTACACTTCAAATGAAATCTATTGTTTTTTTTCTCCTTTTTTTCTTTAAATGTGGCTGGCCTTTCAACAGGTAACTGGTGAGGGGGATGATAAGTATCTGATTGCCACTGCCGAACAGCCATTGTGTGCATATCATCTTGGTGAATGGATCCATCCTTCTTTGTTGCCCATAAGGTTCGAATCCGAACTAATATTTTCTTACTAGCCATAGATGCATCAACTATGAAAACTTTTGTTCTCAGTGCATTTTATATGCTTGCAGATATGGTGGATATTCAACTTGTTTCCGCAAGGAAGCAGGTTCCCACGGTCGAGATACATTGGGCATTTTCAGGGTCCACCAGTTCGAGAAAGTAGAGCAGTTTTGTATCACAAGCCCAAATGGCAATGATTCCTGGGAAATGCATGAAGAAATGATGAAAAACTCTGAGGACTTCTATAAAGAGGTGCTTTGGAGACCTGAACTTCCTGTGATTGCTAGTTGTTAAGTTTATCTTCTGTTAAATATATCTCATGTCATTTCTGTTTATAACAGCTGAACATCCCCTATCAAGTTGTAGCTATTGTTTCTGGTGCTTTGAATGATGCCGCTGCCAAGAAGTATGATTTGGAAGGGTGGTTTCCTGCATCTAAGACATATAGAGAGCTGGTATCATGTTCCAACTGTACTGACTACCAGTCCAGAAGACTGGAGATACGATATGGCCAGAAAAAGGTGGGTTGCTTTTCCTTCTAATTGTTCATTAATGGAAGATACAGATCTAGACAAATTAAAGCTCACATGAATATCTATGGCCCCTGCACGTGCCAATTCGGCATGGATGTGTGATTAAGCTGTTCATCTGTTTGGCCTAATGGTGAATGTGTGGTTGGCCCAGAAATCATGTTCTCCTTAGGTGAGCCACACGTGCTGAAATGGATGGCTACAGAAGGATGAACTATTTATTCACATTCATTGTACACACGGGCTTCATCTAATGAGCATATTGGCTCCATCTTATAACCATCGAATGGATGGTTAGAGAAGGATGGGTGGTATGTTTTATCTATGAAGACATGAAAAATCTATACAGGGGCTCCATTTCATAGAGAGGGAGACACTAGTCTTATTCTGATGGCTTCTATTTGTTGGTTGCTTTGCAGGGTAATGAACAAGCAAAGCAATATGTTCATCTTTTGAACTCTACTCTCACAGCAACAGAAAGGACTATTTGTTGTATTCTCGAGAATAACCAGAAGGAAGATGGTGTAGAGATCCCTGTACCTTTACAACCTTTTATGGGCACTAGCTTTCTTCCTTTCCAAAACAGTCCAGCTCCAGAGGTGAAAGGAAAGAAGTCTAAGGCTAAGGTCTATTCCAATCTGTTTGTCTATCTTCAAATTTCTTGGTGCACAACTATTCATGCATTTATAAATGGTCTTCAACCATGTGCTTGTATTGTCATTAGGGACAGAGCCTAATTTCATTTTTGACTTCGACAGGCAAATACCACTACGGGTTAGGGGAACGGAGAAGCATGCTGGGCCCTTTGTAAGGAAGATTGTGACAAAAAGATACTACACATAAGTGGCGTGTTAGGGCAATATAGAAACATGATGGGCACTTTGACATGAAGATCATTTACAAAAGGATATTGCACCTACTTGTGGAACTTGTTTTGCCATTTTTATTTGGTAAGCTATTTTTGAATCATGGAGCAGCCTGAATTGAATTTACTCCACCGTTTTTGCAACTGATTAATTCTAAAAAAAAAAAAAAAAAGATTTAAAAGAAATCAGTAATTTTTGTGACGGAAGAAAATTGTACTATTGCTTGTCGTTGATTTTTCCAGTGTGGCCCATTCTATCACTTTAGTTTTGCTGCAGAAAACCAAGATGATCCAACAAAAAATCCTTTGGACTTCGACTGGGTTGTTTCTTTTATTTTGACATTTATGAGTTTAAAAGGTTTCCATGCATCAGTACCACCGAAGAAGGTTGGGAATGCTTGAATGCGTTCCATTTTCTATAGTTATTAAATGCAGTTGAGCAATTTTCATTCACTCTCAATGATGAAACTGGTGACCAGTTGGTTTGAATATTTTGTGACGTGCCTTCCTGCGTTTACTAAGATGGATCAAGTCTTGCCCAGAATTCTTATACCAGCATTAGATAATATTTTCCTCTCTTATTAAGAGGCTGGTAATACTTCTATTACTTATATTTACTGCTAATGAGCTTGATAACCTCTTTTTTATCTTTTTTCCAATTTACTTTTGTCGCTGTGCGCTAACTTCTAATGAGCATGTAACTTGAAAAATATCTTGTGAGCTATGCTTGCTAGAGCCATTAGTGTATTTATGACAAGGGGTTGTACTGTTGGTAATCGCACGTAGGGATCGATCTCTAATTATGCTTCTCTTCCCACTTTGTGGGCTTTTCATCTCACATGGGTGGGCCATCCTTGTGGGCTTCCTCTTCCTAATTGTACAATCTCTCTTGGGTCCCAGCCTTGTAGGCTTTGGTATTAAAAAAATGGAAAATTTTCAAAACATGGCTCGAGTTTTCCCTATATTTTATATCAGGAAAAAAAAAAATACATTTCAAAACTGGACTTAAGTTTTTCATTTACATTTCAAATCAAGACATCCGGCAACACAGGAGTTTTCTGGTTACTTTTTCTATCCAATTTTTTTCTTCAAAATACCAAAAATGCCTTTGGCCCTTCTCTTTATTCTCACATGATCGTATGATCTTTGGCGATGCGAACCAGTTGTCCCGTACCTTATGCTTTCCTCCATTGTGTTCATCAATGCCTCAAGCATCACAATCAGGCTCGGGTGCGACGAGGCCACACCCTAATCATCCCCATTGTCCCCCATGAGTAGCAGGTTTGCCACGACGTCCTGGGTTTTGAACCATCTTTCTCATCCCAATCACACTTTCGGCCTTTACAAGCCACCACCACCTTCTTCACTATCATTACTATCATCTTCGTCTCATCACCATCCTCTGCACACCCATATCTCAACCAGTATCTCCAACTTGTAAATTGTGCGATCCACACCATGCGCTGAACCTAGATTTCCAACAACCTCAACCTAGACCGGCCACCTATTCATCCCAAAACCAAGCCCATATGATCCATTCATCATAACCCTCCACAAACCCACTTTTACAACTTCAGCGAGTCCGATGGTTCGAGACAAAAAGAAAAAGAGAAAAAGAAAGAAGATGGGTGGTGAGAGAAGAAAAGTTGCAGGTGGGTTTGGGGATTGGTTCCAATGGTGATATGTGGTTTGAAGGTTCTGCTGTGATGGTTAAGTGATGAATGAGTTCTGGGTTTGAAGATGGAGGAAGGTGACGGTACCGATTGAAAGAAAGACATGGAGAAGATGGTGTTGGGTTCGGTTGTCTGTTTTCGGCCTGAGATGAATGGAACAATGGCGTTCTATGAGTTCTGTCTGTGGGGCTGCTGTGATGGAGTTGGGTTTGAAGAGAAACGAGGACAAGAGGTGATTGTAAGAAGTTGCTTGTGAAGATGAGTTCTGTGCTTGGTGCAGAGTGGTTTGAGTAGGACTGTAGGAGGGCAGCCGCAGGGTTATTTCTTTTCAAGGCTGACACAGACGATGGCCGAGGGGAAGGAGGGGCTGTTGAACAGGGAGGCGTCATTGATCCCGTGACATTGGAGAGAAGGACCAAGGGCATTTTTGGTATTTTTAAAAAATAAACAAATAAAAAAAGTCATTGGAAAACTCTTATTTTGCCGGATTTTCTGATGCGAAATGTAAATGGAAAACTTATGTCCTGTTTTGAAATGTGATTTTTTTTTTTTTTTGTCTTGATTTTAAATCTGGAAAAAACTTTGAGCCCTTTTTTTGAGATTTTCCCTTGATAAAAAGAGAAGTTTACTTTTTATTCCAGACGTCAGGCATGTTTGAAAATCAGTGTTCTAATTATTTAAGCAGGTGGCATTAAGGAGACCTCTCAAGATGAATCTCATTCTCTCCGGGGATATATACTAAAATTTAACCAACCGGTGGTAGCTTAGTTGGCCAAGGACTCTGAGCTTTAGGAAGCGGAGAGGTCTTATGTGCGATATTTACCCTTGTTAGTCACCTCCCATAGTTTTACCTTGTGCATGTGGATAATAGGGATTAGTTCTCGACTGTCTAGAATCGAGTGTCCATTGGGTTCAAGGCCAAAGGCTCCTGCGTTGGGTGGGAGATAACCTGTGTGTGTGATAATGTCATGTTCGCATAAATTCCACGTATGTGGGTTTTCCAAGTTGGATGGTTGGACTATGGTTTTCCCTAGACGGTATGAAAGTCATTTTGAATGGTTTGGATTATCTATGTGTGGGCTCTAATGGAGTTCTGGGCATGTGCTGCATGGTTCCAGGGAAGCAACATGGGATCTGGATTATTAAGCTTACACAGGGATATTTTGATTCAGGCTGTTGCCCTTTTTACGGTACAGATTAAGCAACTATTTGTCACTGATACGGGCAGATTGGAAGATTGAGACTCTTGGAGAATGGGTGACTTTGGAGGAACTGGATTGAAAACTTGATTTTTTTTACCCTTTTTTTATTGATAACATTTTGGTCGGCAGTGTTCCACGGTTGGGAGTGATGTGACTTGTCATGTTAGAATTTTCTATGCCCAAGAAAAGGAGGAGGCTTGTGTGTGTAAGTAAGTGACAGCCACTGTAAAACTTTTTTCCAAACCGGAACTTGAATATGGGAGATTTCTCCAATAATGGAGATGCCGTGTGGGATACTGGGATTAACAGTTACGCCTGTAAGTCAAGGTCTCACATCTGAATTATTTCCCCGAGAATTGTCGGCAGGACCGCGGACTGTCTTATCGAGAGAGGATGCGAAAGCTGTCCTTTGACATTCTATAAGAGGTTAGTAGTAAATGGAACAATTTCACCCAGGGCTCGTGGCTTGGAGGGTTTTCATAATCCCCCAAGAATTAGTTCGGGGCTGTTTGGGATCAAGTGTCTTCCGGGGTTTTGGGTTGGATTGGGGCAGGAGATATTTTGGGTTTTCAAAAAAGAGGAAGGAAAAAAAAAAAAAGAGCAGGTCAATTTCTTGACGTGTATACCCCACAGCAAACCCGACTTGTTGAATTCAGGGTTGGGGCTGATCCTTTTTAATTTCACGTTTGTTTTGAAAATTGACTATGTATTTCAAGATTGTTTTAACATGATCCAATATCAGTCTTAACTCATTCTTGTCAACCTGACTGCCTCACATAAACCCGACCTGATTAATCAAGGTTTGGGCTGGTGCCCTTTAGTTCTAGGTTAGTTTTGGATTAAGTGCTTCTTAGCTAGGATCTTCTCCCTGCTAGGCATTCCTGCTTGTGGGTGCCATTCCTGCTTGTGGATGCCACTTATTTTGCAGTCGACAGTGAATGCAGGGTCCCCGGGCCCTATGTATTTTTGAAGGATGGGTTCAAACTCCAAAAGGTCTTTAGGTGCGAACGTCGGCCGGAGAAAATCTCGCTATTAACAAGTGGCAAACTAATATGCCAACCCAAGAGGACTTGTCCCATCACCACTCCCATGAGAGGAATGATGATTGCATGGCCCAGTCAGCCTGACTTTTTGGCTGAGTATCATGTCCATTTGGTTGGATCCTGTTTCATAGTTGTTTATTTTCCTTTAATGAGTCGCCCATTTATTGGCTGTCCTAGGCCTTCTGAATGCATTACCCTTCCAATCACATACATGTAACTGACGGACCTTTCACTCAAAAAAACTTTCAATGCCTTGTGGCTTTCTTTTCATCCTTTTTCAAGGAGCCCATAAATGCGTGAAGAGCCAAAGGCAGTCCGAGTTTGAAAGCATTGTCGTTGGAAAGAGTTATGGCCTTGAGAGGGTTAAATTAGCTGGCCGGACCCATTTTGGAGTTTGATTGGGTACCTGGTCGGCCTTGAATTGGAAATGAGTCTAGTCTAGCTACTTGGGTCAGGCCTGAGTTTGACTCTGCCCATCCACTTTTGTCCTTGTAGTGAATTTATTTTGTGGCTTGGCCTTGAGAGTTAAGACTAATAATTTGTTTATTGTGACATGGATTCGTGGCCACTTAGTTGTGGTTCGAGGGTGATCTTGAACCATTTTTATTGTGACAAATTTGTAGGTATTTGTCTGACCAAGACCTGTCCCATTGGCTCCAGTGGAATATGAACTGGATACCATGGGCAATTAATGCCCAGGCCTAGGTCTTCAGTAGCTGATAAGCCCAAATAAGAGCTTAAAAATACGAAAGACCCAAAAAAAAAAAAAAAACATACTACACTTGACCGTTACTGGTCGAGTACCCACTTGGGAGTCGGTAGAGTGGTATAATGTGTGGGTTTACTTCTCAATTTTTGTGCTCGAAATTTACTTCAGATATAACCCGTGTGCTTTGTGTGGGTTTTAACGGGCTCCTGTTGGGTCAAATATACGACGGCAGAATAAAATGGAGAATGCCTGTTGCCAGAGAAAGATTTAAAAATCTCCAAGGAATGCTGCACCTCAACAGTCTAACAGTTTGGATTTTTCAATCCCACCATCCACGAAAGCAGACCCTAAACTGTAGGAACCCACTGAAATCTGGTACGGCTCCCCCTAAAAATCCTATGCTGCTTCCATGTGGATTCCCATGCGTCAATATAGAGTGCCCATATGACTTCATGATTTATAATATAAAAATTTATAGTTGCGGAAAAGAAAAATATTTTCTCCTATGAATATCTGCACAAAATTTCATGCAAGGATATCATTCCTTCCATTTAGACTCTCTCTTTCTCACACATACACACCGCTTTCAATTTAATGGAAGAGGGAACGAGGGGAATTTTCTCCTAGGGAACATATACGTACCATTCAAGGTTTCATTTAACAAAAAAAATAAAAATTCTAAGGGGTTTGAGGTTGTTGAGGGCCTTGGCCTCTATGCTAGATACAACATTTGCACGTGCATGCGGACATTCATGGGAGAAAATCTTGCAGAAGAATAAAATGCTTTATCATTTTGGGGAATTTTCCGTTGTAGGAGTCTCGCATAGATGTGATATGAAATTTTCAGTGAGAGCCTTAATACAAAAGTATTGTTTTTGTGGACCGCGGGGATTGAAAATCCCTCATCATCCTTGGGCAGACTCCTATAGGAGAAAACTTCGCCTTTGATTTATATATTTTGTATCATCTTGCTCTTCATTGAGACAGAAAAGGGGCAATTTTATGCAAGTTGAGCTCAATTCAGTGTAGACCCATAGATTAAAACTGAAGTTAATGATAACCCAGAAATCTTATCTGCTAAAATATCATAAATTTGTCTTAGAAGCAAAAAAATCAAACTCTTTTCTTCATCTTTTACATCATTTTTTGTCAAATTTATATAAACAAGCACTCACTTGTTCAACACTCAGATTTTACATAATACAGAAACTAACAGAGGCGATAGAGGTTATGAAGAACTGAAGACTATTTATCATTACAAGAACTCACAAAATCAGTGTATTACCTACCTGTTATGTAATGGATCAGGGGATGAAGGCACTTGTCTTTTGCTTGTGTCAAAGAAGTCCCCACCTATAAAGCTAGTGGTTCTCCTCCAAACTTGAGTCTCTTCTATCTCTGCTAGCTTTCTTGGTAAATATTTAATACACAATACCTTTCCATCTTCACTTAAGGCACTCAACACAATCACTAGAAAAAACCCAACTTGCCACTTTGAGATTACCATGGCCTCCCAACTCTCTAAACAGACACAGACAAACACAATCTATCAATAGTTGCCTCTTCTCTCACTCACTTTATTTCCTCCAAATAAGAAGCAGCAGGTGAGAGTAAAACAACCAATCAAGGGGTTGTTCTTAAGCAGATTCAAGGATATTTACATATAAAGGTTGGGTATAGAAGAGGGGGTCAAGTTCCCAAGCTCAAACAGTAATGTGAAATAGCTGCAGGCTCCTGTTGGGTAGGGACTCGTTAAAAAGTTTAGCCTTTGAGGGTTGTAGGGCTTGGTGTGGCCCACCCATTTTCACTTGAGGACTTTCTGTTTGTTTAATACGACATTTCCAAAATAGCCCCTTCACTAGTAAGAACACTCCAGTTGCATTGAAATGTCCCTATTAGGATTGGAGTTTAATGAAAAGTCAGTGAATTATTGAAGCTTAATACATAGCTCACAATTCATAATTGTTCAGTTGAAATGACCCTGCTTTCACTAAAAAGGAATCTTAGCACTCTATTGGCTACTTAAGTTATCTACTCTCATGGAAGACTTTGATTGGCTTCTCTGTTTCACAAGAACTAAAGATCTGACTATTATTATTATTATTATTATTATTATTACTGGTAGTAGTAGTAGATGTGTGAAATTGTTATTTTTTTTTCTTTGCATATTCCTAGGCTTATTATTTAATTCGATCCCACCTCTCATTTTCATTATAGATAAATTACACCATCTTTTTGGCATCATGACTGGACATGATTTAGACCATTCATCAGGTAGGCCACACCACCATTGATCATTGCCCATGGTCCAAAAAATGTTGCTTTTTTCAGATGAGCCTGACCCGATGACTTAGGAGTTCTCCAGCCCAATGAGTTGAGCATTGTTGCTCTAACTTTTTCCGTTGACCCGTAGGCTAACTTTCAGCTGGTTGGCATGAAGTTCCTTCTTGGGCTATCCAATTCAAGTGTGGCCCACCAGTTGAATGGTCTTGATCACGTTGTTGTGATGGAGACATGTGGTTTTGTAAAAAGGCCAGTTGGCCATCAGTTCTCTTCAGTCTTGCCCTTGAAGAGATGAATAGGGAAAACAACTCATCAATTAAGTGTGTTTCCATCCATGAAACTGGTAAGTGAATTGAGTCGGGTTCCTTCTTAGGGGTTTTATCCATGGTGGCCGTGAGTAGACCAATCACGGCCTGCCATATCACAGTAGACGGCTGCTGCCTTTGATAGGTGCAGGCTGCCTGCGATGACCTGGTGGACCGCGATGGGTCCACTCATAGTCGCCTCACAGGATCAGGACTCTGGAGATGATGTCGTTACTTACGCTCCTGTAAGAAAAGCAGAGCCCAAGACCTCAAATTCAGGATCAAATGGGTTGAACGTTCCACGTGCTTACTGTTCTTTTATAATAATCAAAGCTTTCTAATCCCTGTAGTGGGTGTATTTCTAACTTCATCCTAACTTATATTGACTAAACATCTCTAATCAGTTTACACGCGGCTCCTTTTCCCATTTCTTTATCTTGTTGTACCACAACTAGGTTACTGCTCTTCAATGATGAAAAGGCCCTGTAATTCCTGAAGCAGGTGCATTTTCCAACTCCATCCTCATTTCTATTGACTAATCATCTCCAATCAGAATGGACATGTCCCCATATCCTACATTTCTTTATCTTACTGTAGCACAACTAGGTTAGGTCTTCTGTTTCTACTGTTATATTAGGTGGGATGGGGTTATCTTTTCATGTCTAACTTGTTTGGTTCCTTCCTGTTTCTGGTATTGTGGAATGTGGGTTTGGTCTTTGTTAAGGGCAACATGATTGACATCTTGTGGGTTTCTCTCATAAACTAGGGCTTATTCAGTTTTATTTAATGTAGTTAGGCGTAAACTTGTTCTACCTTGGTCTCTCAGTCAAGGTTTCCTGCGCACCCTTTGCTATGTTTTTTTTTTTTTTTTTTCATGGTAATACTTCATATTTGTATTAAATAAATGAACTAACTAGTTAAACTAGTAACTTCTGTATGGAGCTCTTGATCCAACCCGCTAAACCCACGTCCTCTGTTTAGGCATTGGTTCAAATTTCATCCCAACCAAAGAAATCTGCACTAATGGATTAATCATGTGCAGAAAGTATGACAGTATATTTCATACATGTATATCACACAATCACTTTACTCCAATCAAAGTAAACCTTGAGCTATTGTATATACATAATGAGGCTCATGAGATGAGTGGATTAGATCAAGCAAATATAACCCTGTTGGAGGTTAATCAGGCTTTTAGTTGTCATCAATGACGGCATTGTTAGATTATTTTTCACATTACACTTTTATCCACCTCCATTTTCTCCACTTTGACAGCTACGTAAGATTATTTTTCACAGTACAATTCTATCCGCCTCCATTTTCTCCACATTTTCCCATAAATCTTAACTAAAAATCCGATTACATGTAATTGTGAGCTCTGAGTTACATGTAACTCTAGTTATCCAAACACATGAACCTTCATTTTACCTGAACAAGGTTTATGAAGACCCAAACAGGCCCTTTATAAAGGGTTTGTTTTTGTCTCCCCTTAAATGTACCTGAAACACAAACAGCACTTCCTAATGTAGTTTTCAAATTTAAACCAGTAGTTAATCTAACCAAACAATAAAAAGGCTGGATCATTGAATGTTCACATTCCACAAATACGGCAAAAAACCTTCTGCACTGGTGCAGTACAAACCATTCAAACATCCCAAGTAACAGCCCAAAAATCAAATAACTACCCGTGATCACCTCCCAATTATTACTGGAGATGCCAAGTGTCCTTAGCAAACCAAAAACCTACAAAATGGTGATGACGAGGCAATAAGCATGTGATGAAGCAACAGCAGCAACATCTCCAATGGCTAATCCTCTGAAAAATGGAGATAATAAATTTTCCTTGGCAAACCAAAATCCTGCTGAAAGGTAGAAACTAACAAGGCAACAATCATTTGAGGCAACAGCAATTACAGCTCTACTAGCGACCCTAGCAAGTCATAACCTGATTGACATCATACTTTACACGAGTGATGTTTAATACTGCTTCAGCCTTTCAGGTTGTTGGTCCTACAACAGTGACCCAAAAGACACATTTCACACTATAGTCTAGAAAGCACACATGGATATGCTTTTTTGTGGGGTGCAACGGCCTACTTAATGTATTGAGAGAGCCACTTGAAGCCATCACCATAACCCATCTTGCGGACAATGCTGCACATGAAAACCTCAAGAGGACGAACGTTGGTGTCTGCCAGGCTCACCTTCCCCTTCCCAGTGGTGAAGTTGCTCAGGCCAAGCTGGTAGCGGAGCTCCTCCTCAGAGGCAGCATATGGGATATCAATCTTGTTCCCGAGTATGAGGAATGGGACGTTGGCTAAAGAGTCATCTGAAAGGAGAGCATCCAGCTCTTTCTTTGACTCTGCAAACCTTTCCTTGTCAAAAGCATCTACTAGATAAACCACAGCATCCACCTGCAAAAAATCAAATGCATCCAGCTTAAAGAAAGCAAGATCTAACATGCACACGAAATTCAAATGCAAAGCTACAGAAGCTAAATGCTTTCTGAAGATAATTAAAGATATGGCAAAAGAAGATCAAGTCAGTAATAACAATGAAAACTAAATCATGACACAGAACCACACAACCACACCAAATCCACTAGGGGATAAGTGATTGAAACTGACAGCAGATTGATGAGATAGATGAATCAATTTTTCCTAAATTTCATCAGGCTAAAATATGTTAATGAATCAATTTTTCCCTTTATCCCACAAATTGAAGAAATAAAAAGAGGTGTTTACCTCTATCATCAGAATTTTCTTGTAACCATATTGTCTTCACATTCATAAGATATGTGCTCCAATAGAAGAAGAAGAGGATGTCCTATATTATCCAGACATGTTACTTGCATGTGATGAAGGTTTTTAATAAGGTTCTTGCTACTCTTCACAGCTGTGATTTATCTTTCCACTGTTTTTTCACTTTTCTTGTATTGCTTTTCCATAGAAGTTGGTATTTAGGTCTGCTATCCACTATTTTTTTGTAACAGTAAATTTTATTACTAAAAAAAACCCGGACTAAAAAACTCAGTCCGGCCAAAAACAAACAAACTGGCAATTAAAAAAACACAGATAAACAACTGAAACAAAATAAACAAGCAACATTAAATATTAAAAGAAACAGAATCACGAAATACTCCCTCTCTGGTGAGATCATCAGCCATATCATTTGCCTCGCGAATAATATGATGAAAAGAGGGATCTAGCTGAGGAGAAATATCTTGCACCTCCTCCACCCAATCTACTAATCGCCAAGAATGAGAAATCTTCCCCGAACCACAATAGATAGCTGAGAAAGAGTCTCCTTCAATAATTGCCAAAATAACACTCAAATTGACTAATTCCTGACAGCCAACCAATAAAGCAAACGTTTCAGCTTCATTTGCATTTGAAGCTTCCACAAATACAGAAAACCTCTGAAAAACATTACCAGAAGAATCCCTAATAACACATCCAACACCACCTCTCCTAGTAGTGATAACTACCATCAAAGTTAAGGTTAAGAATCCCTTGAAGAGGAGTCATCCAATAACTTAGATGAGAGCCTAAGTAACCCGCCAACCCCCATCTAGGACAGCCGCCCAGGATCTATTAAGGTTGGCCAAGAAAATGTCATCAGACTCATTTCTCTTAATTGCCCATTCCAAAACCATCCGAACTATATTATCATCAATCTCCTCCATAGAGCAAGACTTACTATTGAAAATTCTATCATTCCTTTCTAACCAAAGCTCCTAGAAAGTAGCATATAAGATAAACTTCCACAAGATTCTACCATGAACAAACCGGCATCTAAAGAACCACAGTTGGAAAAGTTCTGCAACATACCAAGGTATAACGCACTGCATATCAAACCTAACAGGAAGAGCTACCCAGAGAGCATGAGCAAAATTACAATGAATGAGCAAACATTAACCGTTTCTTCATCTCTTAAGCACAATGGACAGCCGTTGACAATAAAATGATTTCGCCACCTCAACTTGTCAATAGTTAAAATTTCCTGTCTTATCTATCCAACAAAAAACCGATATTCTAGGCGGAATAGAGGGATCCCAAAAAAGCCGCCAATCTACAAAAACGCCAGAATTATCAGCCAACACATTATAAAAAGACTTCACTGAAAATTTTCCCTCAGCATCAGGTTTCCATAGTCTAACGACTGGTTCACCCAAAGACAAGTAAACCTTGTCTGACAATGCAAGCATCCCAGTAAAATCAAATGTTTTAGAATTTGTCAAATTCCTTCTTAAACATATATCCCAAACTGTAGAACCACCCATAATGTCAATATTCTCAGATATAAAAGCTTGTTGCCGCCTAGCCAAAAGGTAGATATGGAAATTGTTGACTCAAAACCTGCTGCCCACACCACTCATCATGCCAGAATTTAATATGTTGCCTGTCATGAACTTTATATCGGAACCATTGGTCAAAACCACCCTTCGCTGAAAGAATCGACTTCTAAATACTAGAAGCTTTGTAATCTCTATGTTGCACAAGCCAACCATCCCTTTCTAATTTGTATTTATGAATTAGGAGACGCCTCCACAAACAACTACCACCCTCCCGGGCCTCCCCCACCCTCCACAGCCAATTCCCAATAAATCCTTGTTAACCTTCTCAATGGAACGAATGCCCAACCCACCTTGAGCAATAGGTTGACAAACAATACCCCACTTCACCAAGTGATACTTTCTTTGCTCTACAAAGTCATTCCAGAGAAATTCTCACTAGTATTTTCAGGTGTCCGCTATCCACTATTGGAATGACTTCTCAGTTGGAATGATCTCATCCCAATCATTTGTACTAGTCTTGGAATGACTTCTCAGTTGGAATGATCTCATCCCAATCATTTGTACTAGTCTCAAGAAAAAAGTGTGCTTGTGCCAAAAATGAGTCCACATCATTTACTCTCAAGTCATGCCACTACTTCCCATTATATGATCACCATTTTTATCCATCTCAAAGTGAGACGGATAAAAATGTCTCAATAGTGATATGATTTATCACATGCACACGCAATGCATGGGATCATCATGCACACCTTGCTGTGGGGCCCGATTTGGGGATGGGGCTGGGACGGGTCCAAAGATCTGGATGGGCCCTACCTCCTTACCAATTTGGGGCCAACCCGATCATCCTAACCACTTTGATCAATGGCCAACAAGTTTCAACTGTTTATACTTAAAAAAAAAAGTGAAGTCGATCCAAATGTCAAGCCCATTTGGAAAGGTGCAACCCTGAGACTTGGTAACTATCAAGGGGGTCCCGGTTTTGTGGTCCACTCACATGGGTGATTAGGCGGCCCCACTAGATGTGCACTGTAAGATCCATGCACACACATATAGGGCCGTGTTCCTGTGCGGCTGTCTTGCATGCCTGTGGGGCCCACCCGAAGAGAACTTTTTCGACACAAGTTTGCAGAACAATTTGGAGCTTTTAATTGTTGCAATAGTGAGGTTGCGGTTTGAGTCCTGTCACTAATGAGAACATACGTGTGAGCGCTCACCTACACACACTACAAAAAAGAAAGAAAAGAAATACATTCAAGTGAGAACCATCTGCACATAAGAACCTAGAAGTCTAAATTTTTTTTGGGACCACCGGCCCACCTATGATCAACTTACCACCCTCACAAACACTACCCATAATGAATTGCCACAAGCCCATAACTAACACTTATCCAACTGTTACTCACCGTCGGATTGAAATATAGAAAAGAATGATGCCTTAAAACAATTAAACCTGAGGGCGGCCATCCATCATAACGTTTGGATGATTTGATGGGGTTAATATTTTGTGTATCCCACCAAGTCCATTTTGGATCTTTCCATCCCCCCACCCCATAATTGGCATGGCCCCACGTGGACGCCATAGGCCACACCACACCATCCTTGTGTGTGGATGTCCTCACTTGAATAAATCGCTTTATACATCATCATCAATCTTCAAACTCTATTCGACAAATCCAGGATTGACTAAAAGAGTTCTACTCTGAAACACCTCACTTAGAAGCAAAATTCCAACAAAGTGAAGGCCATAAAACCTTCCCAGAAACTGCAAGCAAGAATACAGGTCTCTCTGTGAAGAACGAGAAATTCTCTCTACATAATATATGATACGTACTAACAATTGTCACTGTCTAACTAGTGATGCAGAACGGACTACCACTCCACCACTGGTCCCACCCAACATAGTTTTAAGGATCTTTATTTTTTAGCAGCTTCCTAATTTTATTGTAATTAGGATTAGCATTATGATTTATTTGGTTTCCTAATTTGATTGAGATAGTTTCTATTATTAGATTAGATTTTCTTAGGCCCTAAGTTTACTTTGTCTATTTATATTGCATTGTAGAGATGATAATCTTAGATTTGGAATTGAATAAAATTGGGTGTTAGAAATCTATGCGAAGATAATTTGAAGTGTCTTTGACACGTGCTTCGGCATCTACGCAAGTCCTAACCCTAGGGCCTGCATCAGTTGGTATCAAAGCGAAGATCACATCGCTCCGATCGGTCTTCAGTCACCGATCGGAGCATATCCCCCGTTCCATCCCCTTCCCTGCGGAATCCCCCTCTTTGCCGAATCCCACAGCCATCATCGTTCCCTTTTCCTAGCCCTTCGTTAGTCCCCTCTACATACCCTCATCCCTGACAACCGAAGCCCATTCACAGCACCCCTTCCCCTGCAAAACAAAACCCAGCAACAACCATCTTCCCCAATCTCCACCATCGCCCGGACCTATTTGCGAAACAACAAACCCACCTCTACCAAATCGAATCACCCCTTCCCAGAAAACCCCAAACTCCTGCAACCTCCTCACAAAGAAGAACATAGAAGAGAAGAAGTGCGTACTGTGCACCACGGTCGCCCTACTGCAAGTGCCGCCTAATCCGCATCTCGCATCTATCGCCCCCTCTCCATACGCGCCATCGCCCTCACCCTCGCCATCGCCTTCGCTCTGAAGCCATTGCCATCGCCCTCGCCCTGAAGCAACAAGGACTTCTTCCCTCTCAGCCCTTTTCTTCTCCAGTTTTCTCTTACACAGAGAACGAGGCAGCAGTGAATCAATCACACGTGTGACACATGCTTAAGGTTGGGCCTAATTTCTAGTTAGTTCCAGTTCAGAATCAGGTCAGATCCGGCCCGACACACTGCATCACCAGATCTACTCAATAGTAGATTTTGATCAAATCAACGGCCACAGGTTGTTTCTGCGATATTGGGCTCATACAAAGTCAGATTTGATATCCGTCTTCACCTATGTGCTCTTGGCAAGCAGATTTACTAATTAGGTCAGCCACACATTTTGAATTTGCATTTAAAAAAAAAAAAGCCTCCCCAAGAAGCATGTAGAAGTGGAGTCTTCCTCCAATAATGATGATACAATTTGGTGTGACGTGTTACCAATGGATAGTGGAGATATCTTATTGGGTCACCCTTTGATGTATGACAAGAATGGAACTCATGGGATGCGCAACAACAAGTACACATTCAGGTATGCAGGTACGGCGAGAAGGAAGTTACACTCAATCCAAAGAAGCCAGAATCACTGAAGAAGAAATAAAGAGCCCGTGCTACAAAGGAAGTGCTTCATGTACATCATATATATAGAGGCAACTTGAAGAAGACTCGAGTTCGAGGTCGAACTCTTCTTTCAACCTGGAGGGAATGATGCTGAACGGACTACCACTCCACCACTGGTCACACCCAACATAGTTTTAAGGATCTTTATTTTTTAGTAGCTTCCTAATTTTATTGTAATTAGGATTAGCATTATGATTTATTTGGTTTCCTAGTTTGATTAGGATAGTTTCTATTATTATATTAGATTTTCATAGGCCCTAAGTTTACTTTGTCTATTTATATTGCATTGTAGAGATGATAATCTTAGATTTGGAGTTGAATAAAATTGGGTGTTAGAAATCTCTGCGGAGATAATTTTAAGTGTCTTTGACACGTGTTTCGGCATCTACGCAAGCCCTAACCCTAGGGCCTGCATCAACTAGCTAAGGATATGCCCGCTCACCGTCATTGCAGAACCCATCCTACTTAGAGTTGTCTTCACAAGTTCATTTTTGCCACTTGCACCATTTAGTGCCAAGTTCTACATAATGACATGTCATTCCTCATTCCTTTACTCAAGGTCTTGAATCGCATCCCTCTTCTCCTAGTACATCACAAGTAACCCTTCAATTTGTCTCACAACTCACAAGGGCAGTTGTTTGGCCTTCTGTAAACGTGCTCAAACCATCTCATGCGAACTTCTTTGTTTGTTTGTTTTTTTTTTTTTTTTTTAATTCTCAATTGTAGTATCTGAAGGTTTCTAATGATGTACTCATTTCTAATTACAGCCGTTCTAGCAACAATGTGCAATCCACTTCTCAACCACATGGACTTTAGCCTTTTCACAATTCTTTGTTGCACAACATACAACTTCATAATTGTTGACTTTAAAAGTTCCTTTAACCTTACGGACATTTGTTGATCGCATAACACTTTGCTAGCCATTCTCCACCAAGCTCACAATTTATTAAATCTACTAATTATAATGGACTCGAACTCTCCACTTTTAGGATAGCTCCTATGTAGCAAAATCAATCACACTAAGATACGAGGGTTGTTTCATGCTTGACAATCTCAACTTCTCTACACTCTAACCCGCTAAACTTGAACCTATATTTGGTCTTACATCTACTTATTTTTAACCCATTGAACTGGAATGCCTTCTCCATATTTCAAACTTATTGCACCTGCTTTCTTGTTTTACTAATTAGCACCAATTATCTAAAAACAACATACACAAAGGGACTCCATGACGGATATCTACCATAATATAATCCATGATGAAGGCGACTAAAGGACTCATTGTGGATCCTTGCCATAAACCAACTTGATTGGGAGCTCCAATGTGGCCCCACAAATTGTTCTCATGCCTGTAATTGCGGCCATATGCATATCTTGAATGACTTGATATAAACCCTTAGGGTTTCCTTTTTTCTTCAATGTCCACCGAATTATTGAGTCGACACCATGACATATGCCTTCTGTAGATGAAACCATGTGTAAATTTTTTTCCTAGTCCCAAACTTTATAATGAGTTGTCATAGAAGGAAATGGCTTCTATAGTGGACTTACCCAGTAAAAATACGAATTGATTCCGTGAAATACGAGATTCCTATCATAGGTTATTTTATCTCTTCCACAGCTTTATCATAGACCCACAGGGAGGGACATAATTGCCACAGTTCTAAATATCTCCTTTATCCTTATAGAATGGAACCACCATACTCCTTCATTCATTGGGCATTTTTCTTGTAATCAAAATTTTGTTGAACAATCTGGTTCACCAATCAACCTTAACTTTACCCGCCGTAATCCATGCATCAATAGGTATACCATCCTGACCTGGTGCTCAACTTTTCTTCATTCTAGCTAAGGCATGATTTACTTCTAATTAGAGCTTCATGGTATGACCCATAAGTAAGGGTGTAATTGACATAGTTCTGAACATCTCCTTTATTCTTATAGAATGGGAAGTTGGAACCACTATACCCTTTCTCTATTTATTAGACATTTTTCTTGTATTCGAAATTTTGTCTAACAACACCAATCAACCCCAACTTCACAAGTCATAATCCAAGCATCTACAGGTATACAATCTGGACCCAGTGCTCAACTTTTCTTCAATCTAGCCAAGGCATTCTTTACTTTTTTGGAAAGGTAAGTATATATTCATTTCCAAATGAGAGTGTACAATGTACAAATAATGCAGCAGTTCCACCTCACTGGTACACCCCAAAATGGCCAAAGTCTGGAGCGAGAGATGCAGCCAAGAGGGAGCTGCCATACAAACACGAAAAAAACCCACTAGCCAAGTCAGCCAAAACAAGGAAAAAAAAAAAAAAAAAACTAGAAAAAGATCTAGCCACAGCATTAATTGAAAAAGCTACATGAAGAAAAAGGAGCCCCACGGCCCAAGGAGAGTGAAAGAAATATGCCGAGCCGCACCAGCTTCTTGAAACAGAAATCAGAACCAGCTACTTGAAGGAATTTTCAACCATGTGAGAGCTTCTTTATCCAAAAGATTTGGAGACGGTAGGATTTAAGGCAGTGATTAGCCTAGTCACTCTTTTAGCATTAAAATGTTGCTCCAAATGGGAAAGATTGGGATCAAGAAGAAATTCATGGACTGTTTTCTTTTCACAATGAAATGGTCACTCGTTGATTTGATTCACAAACATTATACACATCACTTGTATACTCTGCATTTAAAAATTTTCAAAATACATCTCCCATCTATCCATCTAAATATACATATTCATCATCATCAAAGATATATGTATATAAATGCATTATATATGCATGTTTGCACAGCTGGAGAATCTTCTACTATCATTGTGATTTAGGTTTGGGGGAATTTCAAACATAATTGGAGAGAGAACAAAGAAGAGAGGATGGGGCATGAAATCTTCTACTCATAAACACTGATATTACCTCACAGTATGCCAGCATCTATATCTACAAATTAAAACATAACAGTCATATCGCAATGGATGATGGGAATCAAACCCTAATTCACAGAAATCTCCAAGAACAGATCGCATCACAAACAAGTTCACAAACCAAACCTTAATTAATAAAAGTGAAACCACCACATTCAATCAGACTATTAAGCACATCTACAGGTTGAATATATTAATCACATGCATCTAAAACAAATAATTAACAACCAAATCGATCAACCACTACTTCCATCAATCCAGAAAACCTAGAAAACAGAAAAACCAAAGTAAACGCAATCCTACTAAAAACAGAACAAAACCCCAGATCTGAGAAACCGAACACACACAAGAGAATCAAAATTAGACACGGACCTTTGCATAGTAATCCTTCCAGACTCTGCGAGCGATTCGATGCCCGCCCAAATCAAAAGCCTTAAACTTGATTTTCCCAATACTCAGCTCCTCCGAAGTCGGATACTGCGTCGGCTGATGCTGAACTAATCTCTACCAAAAGCACCAACCACAACCAAATTTCATAAGATCATCATAAAAATTCAAGGAAATCGAAGAAACCCAAATCCAATCAACAAATTGAGATCGATATCGAGATCGAGATCGAGAGGAAGAAGAAACAACAACAAAAAAGAAAAAAAAAAAAAAAACCTCGTCTTTGAGCATATGGAGGAGCGTGGTCTTTCCGGCGTTGTCGAGCCCTAAAAAAAGGATTTTTGCTTCCTTCTGCCACAATCCGAGGGAGGCTAGAACGCCATAGATCCAATCGAGAAGAAACATGATTGATTGATTGGTCTATCAGATCAGATGATGGATTCTACGGTTTAGATCTTTCAATTCAAAACGAAATTTGATAATCGTAGAGAGAGAGAGAGAGAGAGAGAGAGAGATGAAGCAACAAAGAAGAAGAGGTTTTGGGGAAAACGTCCTGGGGGAAGTGGGAAGAAGACGAGATGAGTTGGCAGTTACGTTGTTGTTGTCCAATTGGAACGTGAGTTTGGGATTTTCAACGTCATCGGATACTTTCTGAGCCGTTGATTTCAAATCCAACGGATCAGATCTCATGCTGGTTTCTTTCGTTGTTTTTTTAACCCCGATTTTTAAAGGCATGTTTGCCAGTAAGACAAAGCATTTCGCGTGGATGTGAGAAAGGTATCTCGAATGGAAGCGGATCCCGGGTTTGGTCCAAACACGCCTGCACGTGCATTCCAGTGCCAACTCAGCTCATGACAACTTTTTTTACAATAAATAAATAAAAAATGAAGAGGGGCTTTCTTATAAATTCTAAAAAATTGTCAGAGGCAGCCCGCTCAGGATTTTTCAAAATCCCGCCTTTTTCTCTGGTTGGTCATTCTCTCTCTTTCTTCTCTACCTCACATGCCTCCTTTCGATTTCGCTCGTCCAAATCTGGATTTTAGCTTTTGAATCGATCGATTTGCGATGAGTTCTTCTGAGCTCGAGCTCAGATCATGAAAAGCTGTTAATCTCTGGCTTTCTTTCCTTGCAATTTTTCTGTGCTTTTCCAATTTTGTGATATGATTAGAGGAAGAAGCTGCGGACTTGGAGGAAGATCTAAGTCGAATCACCCACATGCAATTATCTTGGGTTTTATAGATTCCCCTCCTCTCTCTCCAGAAATCTAGCAACTCATCTCTCAGCCTGGCTTCTTGAGTTTTATAGATTCCCCTCTCTCTCTCTCTCTCTCCAGAAATCCTGCAACTTATCTCTCAGCATGGCTTATTGGGTTTTATAGATTCTCCTCTCTCTCTCTCTCTCTCTCGCTTTCAGATTTTATACAAGAGCAAGCTTTAAGATAGTTCAATGGGTAAATGAAGCTCAATTTGAGAAGCATTGTTTCAAAATGCATTTCATACTTTCTTAGTAAACTTTTATTTTGCTTGAGATTAATTCAAGATATTTTGTGTTGCAGGACTAAGTTTTAGGAGACAGTTCTTCACAGCACAGATTTTTGGCACATGCTGTGCTATTTTGAGCTCCATGTGACATATTTTTTTGCGCTCACAGGGAAAATCCTTTGTATAGACAATTTGCATATATCTGTTAATTAATCACTTGTATGTGAATGGAACTATCTTTCAGATTGGATGTGATGAATGTAATTATTGTAAATTTGATCAATGTAAGTAGTGCTTTACCAGAGTACTTGCCAATGTAATTAGTTCCCTTTTGTATTCGATGTGAAGTCTTGGTATCAGATGGCAATGCGAAGTTCTGACAAAGCAAATTCACAGGTTTTAATTCTGTATACTAAGGTTGGATGAAAGAAATACCGTGGTTTCACTTTTTTGTTAGCCAAGAGACGACCCATGTATTCGATATAAAACCTTAGGGCACATGTGAAGGTCTGACAAATAATATCCACCGGTTTCAAAATTGTATACTAAGGTTAGATGAAAGAAATACCGAGGTTTACGTGTTTCATTTAACATACCCATGTATTCGATATAAAATCTTGGATATTAGATTGCATGACATATACTATGGTTTGAATCGTTATATATTGAGGTTGAACCTAGTTTGAGAAGGTTGTATGAATAAAATACTGAGGTTTCAGTGTGGATGAGTCCACCTCTATCCGATATAAAATCTACTTATTAGATGGTATTCGTAGGTTTGGCAACAACTATTCATAGGCTTTAATTCTGTGTACTAAGGTTAGATGAAAGAAATACTGTGGTTTCACTGCTTCCCTTAGCCTTGACGACCCTGTATGATATAAAATCTTGGGGCACAGGTGAAGGTCTGACAAAGAATATTTGCAGGTTTCAAAACTGTATACTAAGGTTAGATGAAAGAAACACTGAGGTTTATGTGTTTCATTTAACAGATTCATGTATTCGATATAAAACCTTGAGGCACATGCAAATGTTTGACAAATAATATCCATAGGTTTCAAAACTGTATACTAAGGTTAGATGAAATAAATACCGAGGTTGAGGTATCTCATTTAACAGACCCATGTATTCGATATAAAACCTTAGGGCACATGTGAAGGTCTGATAACTAATATCCACAGGTTTCAAAACTGTATACTAAGGTTAGATGAAAGAAATATTGGGGTTGGGGTGTCTCATTTAACAAACCTATGTATTCAATATAAAACCTTAGGGCAATGCAAAGGTCTGACAAATAATATTCATAGGTTTCAAAACTGTATAATAAGGTTAGATGGAAGAAATACTGAGGTTGAGGTGTCTCATTTAACAAACTCATGTATTCGATATAAAACCTTGAGGCACATGCGAAGGTTTAACAAAGAATATTCACAGGTTTCAAAACTGTACACTAAGGTTAGATGAAAGAAATACTGAGGTTTAGGTGTCTCACTTAACAGACCCATGTATTCAATATAAAATCTTGGATAATAGATGGCATGGCATATACTATGGTTTGAATCATTATATACTAATGTTGAACCCAGTTTGAGTAGGTTGTATGAATAAAATACTGAGATTTTAGTGTGGTCATCAGGCAAAGTCCACCTCTATCTGATATAAAATCTACTTATTAGATGGTATTCGTAGGTATGACAAAAAACATTCATATGTTTCAATTCTGTGTACTAAGGTTGGTTGAAAGAAATGCTGTGGTTATAGTCTCAGCTTATGGTATTGTATACAATGATTTGAATCATGATATACTGAGGTTGAAACCCAATTTAAGAAGGTTGTCTGGATGAAATACTGAGGTTTCGGTGTTTTGTTAGCTGGGATAATGCCTTAATGTTTCCATTATCAATTGATCAACATACGTGCATTAACGATTAATTAGTGACAATTAATCAACACCCAATACCAAAATCCATTATGAATTAGTAGATTCGCTTTTTCTTCTTGAATTTAATTTTGACACTCACAAAGACACCAAGTTTCCCATCACATTCAACTAATATAATTTGATAAAATTACAAAATCTCCATATCAAGTGAGCCTGGAGTGTGGCTAGTTGATATACAAAATTCTCAAGTGGGCCACGGTTGTATTCGATACAAAAAAGTATTGAATGCTGAAGTTCTGAAAACTCAGAATATTACATCATAATTTCATAATCTCTTGAACTCTCTCACATCAACACACATTTCTATACGAGAAATTCTGTACACCACCTGCAATGAATATGAGATCAATGTTAGAAAACAGAAAAATAAATCACCGACCAATAAGAATGTAAGAGGGTATTAATTTGATCACCAGCACCATAAAGAAGTTGTATCAGTAAGACGATAGTTTTGTTAATACCCTTCCTACAAGGAAAGATGTTAGGTCAGCCTATGAGTCCTCATGTTTGCCATCCGGTATGTGACCGAGCAATAAATGTGCTGCTATTTTTTTTTATATAATATCGGATTTCATCCTATTCCAATAACAAAGAAAAAAGAAAGAAAAGAAGAAGGAGCATGAAAAGCTATACCTGGGGTACTAAGCTGGGGAAGAGTAGAATGGGTAAAGTTGGTGATCCCGTCTGTATCCTTACAAATGTCAACAAAGAGACTTTGGTAAGTGATTACCATCCAAAGTTCCATTTCCTCAAAGAAAACTACCATGATCAGTTGTAGCCATTACTGTTTTTCAATTTTTATTACCTTTCTTGCTCCCCTGAAGAGATAAATGGTATGGGTTTCTTCATAATCTGATTTCAGCTTACAAATTTGTGCTTCATTGTAGCATTGATTAGGAAATCCCAGATCTATAAAAAAATTAGTCAGCCCACCATAAGGGGATGACAATTTTTCGATTCT
Organism: Persea americana; assembly: GCA_029852735.1. Taxonomy (NCBI): domain Eukaryota; kingdom Viridiplantae; phylum Streptophyta; class Magnoliopsida; order Laurales; family Lauraceae; genus Persea; species Persea americana. The sequence continues at coordinate 40,258,418 of CM056817.1, forward strand.
CCAATTGTCTGGTTTTGCTATGATCTCTACTATCAATACTCTGGTTTCTCTTTGATCTCTAATAATCGACTTGGTTGAGTTGACACTACTATGGATGAGCTAGGGGCCAAGCCTAAGTTTTAAAACACTGCTTGGACAATCTTATCTTGTGACAAATCCACATTAAAGAGGCAAAAGTTCCATTCTTCCCAAAGTTACTGTCATTCAATCAGTGTATGTTTCAACCATAGTAACAACAGGATGGCAGTACACATGGCCACATGTAAGGGAGAACATGGAAACATAGACATGTTAGATAATGAGACAAGATTGTAAGCAACATCATTTTAATTTCCACAATCTTCCAACATCACCCAAGATATACAAGTACACAACTAAACAAATAAACAAAGCATGGAGAAAATAAAATACTTGCAACGATTCACCCAGAGAAACATCTCACATAAACTTAGTCTCTGTCTTCATCAAGAATGAAAGTCTTTCTATTCAATAAGTTTGTTATGCTGACCTATTACAAGCACAAAAATTTATAGAGAAGGGAAATAACTGTACAAGCAAAAGCAGATGAAAAATCTCAAATGAAGGATCCTTACAATCAAGGAAACTCCACTAACAAACCCCAAAAGATACAATCTTTAATCCATCACTAATCCCTAATTTCAATCTTTCAAAAGCAGACCACAAGCTTCAAATGGAAAGAGAGAAAGAGAGAAGAAGAAGATGATGATCACCTCTTTGCGGTTGTCCATGGATGAAAAATCAGATCTTGACATACTTGTGGTGAAGAGTGCAGAAAATTTGGGGAATGGGTTTTTGGAGAGCAGAGACATGGAAGAGAAGAGACGAAAGTGATGAGAAAGGGCGAGCTTCCTCATTCTGTAGGTTTTTCAGAATTTGTAAGAAAGCCCCTCTTCTTTTCTTTTATTCATTGTAGGAAAAGTTGCCATCAGCTTAGTTGGCATGGAAATCCACGTGTCGGACTCGGTAACCCTGTTTGGACCAAACAGGGGATCTGCTTCCATCTCGAATGCGACGGCAACCCGACATCATTGTGAGTCAAAATGTTCTTTTGGAACGGAGTGTAACTTTTAGGCCCAATTATTTAAATTGGCGGCATCCAAATTTTACCCTAATGAGAGATGGCCTACCATAAGATTGAATATAAAAATGGCTAAAATTGTATTAATCACGTGCTCAATCTTATTGTGCGGGGAAATATTTATTGAGGTGAATTTTGAATATATATATATGAAATATATTTATTCTGAGCGGCTCAAATTTTCAACAAACAAGCTCCAATGTTGACTTCCTCGGAGATTACAATAAATAACAAAAGTTAAAATAGAACTTCATAATAGGATTGGAAATGGATGCTCTCCTTGTGATTGGAATATGACCAGTTTTACTCAAATAAGAATTAGTTCCGCTATGAGATTGACTATATATGAGATTTAGAAATAAAATTTAAAAGATTGAATTTTCATTTATTATCTATTACATGCTAAACCTCATAATGGGCTATGCTCATATGAGAGTAAGATTCCCATAAATTGTGAGGGCATTTAATTTCAGTAGTTAGATATTCACATGCATATGGCGCGTGACTAGTGAGACACTTGAGAGTCGGTAGCAAGAACAGGGACGTGGAATGTCAGTGAGACCTATGGAATTTTGTATCTGCCCAGAGCTTTCTAGATATATAAAACATATTCAACCATCTTGATGTATAGTCCGCTTATGATGTGTTAATTACCGGTCCTAGTGAAGTCATGTGTTCGTTACATTCCTAATTGTTGCTCAGCTAGTTCTTTGCGTTCAAGTTGTGAATAAAAATCTTTTATAGGTAGAAACTCAAGGATATATATATATATATATATATGCCATGCTTAGGGAGCAAGGATTATGCAATTCTTTTCTTTTAAATCAGTGAAAAGATTCTATGTACTATGAATGACAACTTGAATGTAGAGCCTATGTTTTGTGAACCGACTAAAGTTTTAATCAAATCCTTATGATTCTAGAAAGGATTCTGAAAATGAGGATTTTTGTTTCTTTTCCAAATGGCCGAAAGGCTCTCATTTAAAAATAACCACTTGTATGCTTTTCCACTAGGGCTCGAACTTAGCATGGGCCTTGCTCAGCTCGTGTACTTTGAACGGGAGGTGCATGTAGCTAGATTCAAAGTTTTGTGTATTTAGGATTTTACCAATGATCAAACGTATGTATGGGGGTTTGTGCACAGGTTTCTCGTCATAAAAAGAATTCTATAAGGTAGGCCCCACATTTTGTGAACCCATAGGTTCAGTCAAAACCTTTCTTATCAAATTTGATAATGAGCTCCATATTGATTTAATCATCCGAATTGCAGTTAAAAGAAAATTACAATTAGAGGATCCTTACAAGAAGACTAAAGCTTTGACTAAAACTTTGCCCAACATATGGTGAGCCACTTCAGTATCCTTCACTATATTCTCAGCTCATGGAAGGTCTAAGTTTCCTTGCCATGATCTGCCTAACATGGTGCATTGCTTAGTATTCTGTAAGTGGGACTTTTTTTTTTTTTGGGAAAATTACCGTATGGACGGCCCAAAACCCCAAATTTACCCAATACTAGATAAAAACTACAAATTGCCTAATAGAAGATCGTACATAAAAGGATGCCCAAAGTGGGTCAATTTTACCCTTTATCCTGCGATAACTTAGGCTTGTAGGATATCCCAGGATTTGATATCATAGGCCGATAGGATATCGCACCGTTCGATATCATAGGCTCGTAGGATATCGCACCGTTACTTACTCCCACCTTAGCAGATAACACATTTTTACAACTGAAGACCTCTGTTTCTATCTTCTCCGTTTTGGCTTGTGGGTTCCGATAGGATATTACCATTCCATCTTCTTTCATCCGTACTTTATACAGTTTATTCATCACAACAGATATGTGGGACCATATAATTTCTGAATGCGTTAAAAAAACAGCCCATAAATGTAGTATTGATAAACTTTTTTTCTACTTTGATTCTTATGATGGAAACCATAAATCACTTATTAAGATTTAGATCCCTCCATGAAATGCATGATTTTGTTCATCTTCTTGCATTTGATGTGTTTTTATTTATTTATATACTGCTCCCTCATCTTGTATCTTTCACCATTAACCTATTTAATAGTCCATTGGTGAAGCCTTTTTTTTTTTTTTTTTTTTGGATTTCTATGTTATTCAAAAATGTATGAAGTTGTTACTCACTAGAAAATAAGGCATTCTGAGTCCTTTATAGATACTAATATTGTGGCATTAATGATATTGTTCCTATAAATCTCATAAGAAAGGATTTAATGGTAAAATTCATCCTATGATTACTATATATTTTCAACCCATGCAATTTTTATTAATAAAATATATTGTATTTTTATTGTTTTAATTAGGATGTCAGACGTTGATTTGTGTCTTATACTGCACTTTGATGGAGAGCTAGATGTGGATCGCTCACATCCAATATATAACGGTGGAGAGCAGAAGCCTATCTTTGTCTATAACAACATAACTTACAATTCACTAATTGAAAAAGTTGTAGTAGAAACCAATTGGGAGATGAGAAATGGGTACCCTTACATGCAACACATATATTATACAGGCCGAAACTTTACATTAGTAGGCCTAAGAGGTGATGACGATCTCATGAGAATGTTCAGACTATTTCGATATGGAGTTGATCTTATCTTTCTGTATATCTATAGAAGTGATGGTGTTGCCACAAACCATCAACCACTAAGTTTAAGGTATGGAATAAATCATATTACTGCTTGATATCTATTATTATAATTTTTATTACCTAAGTCAAATTGGATGCATAGTAGGTGTACAATATCTCAATTAGACCAAAATGATGAGAAGGTAACAAGAGGTATTGGTGTAAGGAAGAGATCGCTCATGAATGGAGCTAATATAAACCCATCAACAGTTCTTGAGGATGAACAAGGCGATGAGAAGGTAACGAGAAGTAATGGAGTAAGAAAGAGATTATTAATGAATGAGGCTGATATAAATCCATCAATAGTTCTTGAGGATGAACAAGATAATGAGAAGGTAACGAGAAGTAATGGAGTAAAGAAGAGATTGTTCATGAATAAAGCTGATATAAACCCATCAATAGTCCTTGAGGATGAAGTCAATCTTTTTCCAATTACTAAATCCAATAGGTTTGCACTAAAACTTTTGAAATTTAGTTTTTGAATATTTTTTCCATCAATGTGTTTATGATTGATCATCCACTATGCATGTTAGATTTATAGGGCACCAAACCTATTCAGTTCGATTTAAACAGCCCCGTGCATGTGCTACTCCCCCACCGCGTGAATCCCAGCATTTTGTTATGGTAGAAAACAGAGCATGTGTCGCAGAAGTTAATGGAGAGAAATCTAATGCAATACAAGACAATAATATTGTTGAAACTTTGATTCCTTATTTAGAGTACACTGATGATGAGCATGTAGAGAATTCCTAACATGATATGTGGAAGGGAAGACAATTTCCAGATCGTGATTCATTCAGAGAAACATTGGCGAAATTTGCAATGCACAAAAACTTTGCTATTAAGCCTCTGCAAACGAGCAAGACAGAAGTCACTGCAAGATGTGCTGACACTACTTGTTCGTGGCGTATCCACGCTTCAATTGTGGCTTCTAGACCACAATTTTAAGTGAGGACATATAACAGCAGTCATTGTTGTTCAAAGCCAGCAATGGGGATGGGACATAGGCAAGCTATATCGATTTTAGTCGCTAAGTGGATCAAGAAACGGCTTTGACACAATTCGTCGTACACATCGAAGGAAATTCTTACTGACTTTCAATTGGAATTTGGTGTTTTACTTAGTTATAGGAAGGCATGGAAAGCAAAAGAAATTGCGATGCTTGATATACGGGGTTCTTACGAGAAGTCCTTCAGTATTTTGCCCCACTATTGCCTTGAGCTAGAGAGAACAAATCCTGGCAGCGTAACGGTGCTGATTAAGGCAGATGATGATTCGTTCTTAAGATTTTTTTGGGCATTTGGGTCAAGCAAACAATCATTTCTTTCATCCCTTAGACCATTAATTGCTGTCAATGGTGCCCATCTTCACGAAAAATATCCTGGAGTCTTACTCACAGTCATGACTTATAATGGAGACTGCAAACTCTTTCTGCTCGTATTTGCCATAGCAAAAATTGAGTGACAAGATTCTTGGGAGTGGTTCCTTGCTGCAATTTCTATTGCGTTCGCCCGACACAAAATTTAACCATTGTCTTTGATCGGCAAAAAGGACTTATGTAAGTTGTTTCCAATAGGTTCCCAACTGCATATCATTGTCATTGCGTACGACATGTTGCACAAAATATAGCCGAAATATTCAAGGATAAAGCTATTGTGACTAAGTTCTGGAGAGCGGCAAAAACGTACAGAGCATGGGAGTATGAGAAAGAGATGGCTGATATAATAATTGTTTCAGAGGAAGCATACAAGTACATTAACAACATCCCAAAAGAGTAGTGGGCAAATGCTATTGTAAGGGGCCGACGTTATGATATGCTCACTCAGAACATTGCGGAATGTACGAATGCTTTGTTGAAGGAAGTGAGGGAGTTTCCTATAGCGAAGCAAGTTGAAGCGATACACATCAAACTGATCGAGTTTTCTGAAGATCGACGCTTGAAATCACAATTGTTGGAAACAAGGATGACCCATTATGCTGAAAAGGTCATTAACATAGAGTTGGGACGTTCACGTAGATTGGGAGTGCATCCAGCCAGTCAATGGGAACTTCAGGTTCATTCACCTAGTGAGTATGTAGACTTCGTTTTGCTTGACAAACATTTTTGTACTTGTCGGAAGTGGGATGTACTTGGGATCCCATGTTCTTATGCCTTTGCGGTAATTAAGGCTAGAGGTCTCGACCCATACGACTTTTGTCAGCATTGGTTCTCCAGGGACACATATCAACAAACATACAATTATGTTTTGCATGGAACACGAGATATAAGGCAATGGGAGGAAAGAAGCAACGTGCGGGTGTTACCACCCCATGCAAGAAGACAACCTGGCCGACCCAAGAAGAATAGAAATTGGACAAAAGACTGACAAATGAATCCAGTCACGTGCTCCCGTTGTCGAGGAAATGGTCATAATCGACAAATATGTTGCAATCCACCGGCTCAAGAATAATGCCATTTCATTTGTACAAAAAGTTGGTAGGATTTGGTGATGATCATTGTTTATAGTAACTACTTTTGTAATAAGAAAAAACAACTGAATTTTGTTTACTATGATCCACTACTGATTGTTGTCTATAATTTTATTGTAACAGATGCTAATGCATTAGCAACTTTGTTGACTGCTTGTTGTATATATGGGAATCAAGCATCATGTGGGTCCTTTTTGTAATAACCTTCTTGTAATATATAAATTTGTGAAGCATCTGGACTAAATGAATCCAGCCTCTTTTGTGTGAAATTGTAACACCTTTTTTTTAAAATTATTTTTGTTGTTATTTTTTGTGATGTTTTTGTTGGATTCTGTGGATTAGTTGTTTTGAGCCAAATGTGCCAGTTAATTGAACATTGATACCCTAAGGGTGTTGGTAATCTGAAGCACAGAAGGTTGGATATGTTAAGTTTGATTGAGTTTATTAGATAATAGTGTACAGAAGGTTAAACCAAAACATAAAACTACCATTCAGATTTTTTAAACAGGTTGTACATAGTCATGGATAACGAAGAGAAAAGCATAAAAAAAATTATGAAGGAGGCGCTTCATTAATGACGAAGCTAGTTGAACATTTCGGTTAGCTGATTGCGAATGTCAGAAAAACCGCTTGCCACCCTTTCGTCCAATTGTTCAATCTGGACAGATTGATCAAACACTGCATGTTCAATCGCAAGGAGACGATTTTCAATGGAATCTGCCTCTGCGTTGCCAGCTTGGACTGGGGCTTGCCCCCCCTGAAGACGTCGACGCACATGTGTATCAGACATTGCTTTGGTTCTACCATTTATTTTCTGTCTTCGAGCAACGGGCAATTCATGGGTGTACGCTTAGCAACCGGCCTCAATCATCAATTTGCAGATCATTGCACCAAACGGAAGAGCGAGTATCCGTGGTTCATTATAAATTCGTAGCATTGATTCAAGTATCATCAGTTGAATGTCCACGGAGGTGCCTGTGCCTAAGGAGTAGAGAAGAAAAGCCCGAGGATAGAGAAGATCGGATGTATGGCTTTTAGGCTCAATGTTATGGCAGACAAATGTGTTGAGCAACCGGTAATCAGTGGTTAGACCGGATATCTTCAGCACAGGAGTATCTCATACAGTGGGCTCACCACAGAGAACGGTAGCCACCTCATTCGCTTGTATCACAATGTTATCCGGATTAGGGAATGGATAGGATATAAGAGCAGGTCTCTGAAGATTGAGTAAAGTGGCGATCCTATTTGCATCCACAGACAATGTCTTTCCCCGAACATACGTCTTGAAATCACTACTTGTTACATCAAATCTGTTGCAATAAAACTCCCATACTGTCGCGACCCTGGACCGCGTCAGCGCACCAAAGCACTCCTAATCCAGGACCGACGAGTTTAGTGATGTGTTGTTTAAAACAATAAACATAAGAATACACATATTTAATTTCACACAGGGTTCTGCGGTGAGGATATCTCATGTGCACACAAGTCATTCACTTTCACAGGACTGGGAAAGCGTGTAGCAAATAAAGTTTGTAATTCATCTCACATTTCAAGACTGATGATACACATAAAAATGACATGATGTCAGAGTGAGTAATATTCAATATGGCATTCCCAATATAATGTTAAAACACCATTTCTGAAAACACAAGGGAAGGCCCAGGAATTCTGCACAGTTCACTCGAGCGAAGGGATTTTTGGGAGGGTTCGCTCGAGCGGACACAATCTTGCTCGAGCGAATTGGCCCGAGTAAGGTGGGCTCGAGCGAATGAGAAGGTTGGTTCGAGCGACCAAGTCTCTGGAAGGGGTTTGCTCGAGCGTACAATGGGTTGCTTGAGCGATCTGGCTTTTGGGAGGGTTGGCTTGAGCTAACTATAAGGTTAGCTTGAGCTAACCAATTTCTGTGAGGGGTTCGCTCGAGCAAACTGCTTCAGAAACTGCCCGATTCAACACTTCGGGTCTATTCTTCTCTTCTCTTCTAAACCCCTTTGAAGTTACCATTTTGACATAATATTTATGGCACTTCCACCTACTCAAACCACCATTAAATCCTCCAACAACCTTCCACCAAAACTCTCAAATCTCATTAATTTCCAACCTCATTCAATGCAAGAAACAACCACCATTAATGAAGATGCAAAAATTGGCAAAACAAACTTTTAACCAAAGGTAATGCACACATTTTCCAAGAGACTAAATAAGAGAAGAGAGCTCATCAATATACTCATTTCAGAATCTATATCCACCATAGAACATAGATGAAGATGAATAGTAAAAATCCATATAAAATATGAAATCATTAAAACACTCCATTCATCCACTTGCCTTGGTTTTCAAACTAGCTAAGCAAGCTCTAATCACCACTTTCCAAGCCAAATCTCCAAGTTACACAAAACTCCCAAAATACACCCATTACAAACCTTAAAATAGTCAAACCAAGGAAATAGGAAGAGATAATCTCCAATAATGAAGATGAAGCTTCACTAGGACTAGTAGAACACAAATCTAGAAGATGGAGAGAATCACTTACATAGAAGACCTTCAAATAGACAAGGCTTGCTTAAAGAGAGTCTTGGAATGGATAGTTTCCTCCACAAATTGTATCAATGCGAAGCTTTCAAGATGGGGAAAAAGATGGTGACTTCCATTTTTCCATTAACAAGAGTTGGGAGTGAGTTGGAGGAGAAGAAGCAAGAGGAGAAAGGGAAGAAACCCTAGGCAGCTGGAACAAGAGCCTCTCCTCAATGAAAAGTTGCAAGAAAAGGAAGAAGGGAGGTGGGTTCTCTTTATATAGGAAGTGGGGTTGGGTCCCACCGCTTAACACACTAAATGGGCTTGGAACATGGGTTTCCGGGCCTCGAATGAATTCGACGAAGAAGGAAGAAATGTTTGTTGAAATTTTTAGTTTCCAAAAAGTACATATTTCGCTGGTTTCAGAGACATTGAAAATAGTGTCCAGATTTTGTATAAAAAGACTGTTTTGCCCCTAACATTAGCAAAGTGGGGTTTCAAGGTCTCGAACGGAAACGGAGTGAACACGAAAGTTGAAGGGAATGATAACATCAATCAAATAGAGCTAAAACACGAATTTTTTCGGAATATCAGATAATTCTCCAAGTCACACAAAAACACGACAAAGGAACCCCCAAAGGCCCCCACTAATGAAAAAAAGTTCTCAAATTATTCTAAAACTATATAAAAGCTATTTTAATCCCGACTTAATCAAAATCCAATCATCTCACTTAGAACTAAAACACGAATTAATTAGTGCTAATCGCAAGTTCTCGGGGTGGGGTCTTACACGTACCCAGTCCTCAAAGCATTCATCAATCAAGTTCATTAGAATCATAAGACAATTACGATGAAGCCAGTGCAAAAACCTTGTAGTGGTGAGATTGGCTTGCACAACTATTCTCTCAAAGATGACTGTGCGATTGATGAATCTTGATTTAAAACGTTCAGCACACTCAGCATCTTTAAACCGTTCAGTATTGAAACGAGAGGAAGACCCAGCTGGTCTCTTCCCTTTATAAGTTTTAGGAGGCATGCTGTACCATGGAGAGTCACAGAGACAAATAAACAAACACATAAGGTGCAAGATTTCTCCTAGGCAATTCAACAAACACTTAGTGTGCAGAAAAGTCATATCCAACTTTCATGATATATAAATGACTCCATATAATCCCAAAGGGTGAAACATCATATAGCACTTTGTCACAGAGCATATAACCAAGAGAAATCAATCGTTAGAATAGAGAACACCCAAAATGGAATCACAAGCACTTCCACCCAACCTTAAATCAAATTTGAAAGTTCCTTTTTCCTTATTAATTTTTTTTTGAGCATCAGGTTGTTGGGCCTTATGCCCTGAATAATGTTGTTAATGAACAGTTAGTTCCAAAATGGCTATTGACCTCCGTTAGTAAACATCATCTTATTCCACATGACCCATGGTTACTGACATGTGGTATATGATACAAGTGGGGCATTTGATGCTCAAAAATGGAACGACAACATGTATTTTTGAATTCCAAAACCTCGTTTGTTTTTCCTTTTTTTTTTTTGTTTTGCTTTTACCAGGCTTCAAAATATGTTCAGATCTGAGTGGATCTCAAGAGAACCCCTTCCTCGTGCACATTGTAAAGAGAAATGCCAATTACATAAGTTTGTGATGAATCCAAGAAAACCGCAACCAAACGAGTGAATGCAAGAGAAAAAAAAAGATAACACCCATGAGAAGAAGAGAAGATGATCATATTTGAGAAGAAGATGAGAGAAGGAAATGAAAGAAACAAGTGAAGAGAGTAGGAGTGGGTAGGAAAAGTCATAGAGAAGAAAGGGATCACATGGGCATTAATTCACAAGGACGAAAATACCCCTTATCTCTTGTCGCTATAGCGAGAACAGGTCTCGCTATAGTGAGACATCCCTTTGCCTCTCGCCTTGTGTTGTGTGCGCTGCTGTTATTCTCGCTATAGCGAGACCACTCTCTGGACGCTGGATTAGATTATTCTTGCTATAGCGAGAAAAGGTGTCGCTATGGCGAGGCCAGTCTCTGGATTTTTTCCTAACACTGCGGGGCAGAGGCCAGTGTTACTCCAGATGACCTCAAACTTTGCCATTCAGAAAGAGATAAAGGGGGGGGGGGGCGGGAGGGTTGAGATAAACTTTGGTTTGGGAAATTTCTATTGTTGAAAATAAAATTAATTTAAATTATCAAATAAGAATAAAGAAACCGGAAATCATTCTTCCATTGAAATCATACATTATGTTGTTTTTTGTCATGCTTTTATTGTGATAATTCCAATTCATTACTTTACAATGTCATTGTAAGATTCTTTTCATTAAACTATTATGATATTATGATAAAAAATTCTCTTTTATCATATTTATCACACCACTGGTTGGACCCATAATTTCAAGATATAAGTGGATATAGTACTGACCAATACATATTAGTCACCTACTAGATATGCCAATGTTGATTAAACAAAAACAAAATGGAACTAAAACACTCCAAAAACATGTACACTAAAAACTTGTACACTGTTCTTTACATTGCTGCAGGTTAAACAAAATAACGATTGTCCTAAAAAATGACCTTGCCTGATCCTGGCCTTTGAAACCAAAATTGAACTGGCTATCACATCATACTGAACCTATCATTTACAAAAACTCCATATACATGTAACTATAAAATATGAAACTAAAAAACTAATATGGTTTAGACATCCCTCGACTACTCTCTCAACATGGATGCCCTCCATCATCTGTCGTAGATTCGAGGAAACCATTATTTTCCCATTACTTGTAATATACGTCATGTACGATTTTTTGTCTGTAAAACCACATGTCGCTCTGTTTGAATTGTATGGGTCGGCCAAGTACTAGATGCTCAGCGTATGCCATCACAAATACTCCACAATCATCCCTGCACAAATTTTCACATATGAGAACATGCATCCCATCATCCAATAATGCAAACATCCAACATTTGCAACTTAAACTCACTCATTATCTTGTTTAGGACATGCATGAGGTATAGTTGGCCAGTGTGCAGGATCGTCCCAACCAAGTTGGGAGAAACAACTGTTAATGAACAAAACCTGTACACATGATATTACATATGTCAATACACAAGGACGTGATACTCTAAAATATATAATAGAAAATTTTTAGTAGAGATACACTTACAAAATGGTGAGTATATTCCTAGTCAGTATCGTTACCAAACTATTATAAAACTCCCATTTTTCTTGTTTTGGATATCCAACTAGGAGGAAAAAATGTGATTGATGCCAAATTGGAAAAAATAACATTTGATATTCGCTATACTCTCTAAGTCCCTCTTTCCCAATTGCAATACAATAATAATCTGTCAAATTGTTCTGTTCCTAATGCTACATGGTAAAAAAATAAAATAAAAATGTTACTATGACCCACATCATAATACTATAAGTCATTAAGTATAAAAAATTTCCATACCGCCAGTGAAGATGGAAAGAAATGTGCCGTTGGGACCTTGGCCTCAAGAATCTCAAACCAGCAATTCATTATCTAAGATACATGCACCATAATCAACCCATTTGGTACAACTTATTCATTTACATGGAAAAATAAATATTGAATACAATATTATTATCCATAAGTGCGACATACATTGGTATCGATCCAATGTTTATGCAGGTACTGACGTAGACTCTCAGCAGAAACCCTTGAACAAATTTGATCTAATTCTGGTACCCTGCATATATAAGATTATTATATATTTGTATTGCCCAATCCAATAATGCAAACTTTAAAAAATACATTATACATACTTACTTTTTATAATAACCGTTCCAAAAGTTATCTAAGATCTTATCTTCTTCTAGTGTAAGAGAATATTGTGGGTTGGGCCGTGGGCGTTTGCTTCTTGGACCCAAGACATATGGAGAGAGCCTTCGAAAAATAATCCTTTTCCTAGGATTACCTTTCACTCGGCCAACCATTGAAGATACGTTGTGTGTTGGACTTGGGATAACGAGTAGAGGTGGATGGGGTGTGAGACTTAGGATTACGAAAGGGATTGCTTGGGGTGTTGGACTCTGAATCACAGATGGATCAGTTTGGGGTGTAGAGCTCGAGGGTACGAACGAGGGTGGTTGTGTTGTTGGACTTGGAATTATATATGGAGAAGGCTCGGGTGTGGAGCTAGAGGGTATGAACGGGGGGTGGTTGTGGTGTTGGACTTGGAACCACAGATGAAGAAGGTTGGGGTGTAGCGCTTGGGGTTACGAATGGGGGTGGATGGGGTGTGGGACTTGGGTTTGCGAATGGGGAAGGTTGGGGTGTGTGGACATCACGTGGCACTTGTCCCATTTCTTCCTCTTGATTTTCCTGTTGCACAGCATAGATATCTCACAATAATATTATATTCAACAACAGAGTTAAACAACCAATGGAATTCAATACAATTGTAGTATACAATGAAAGAATTGTTAATATATCAAAACTAACCTTACTGAAATTCTCATATGACCTGTTATTAATACATTCCTCCAAGCTGAAATTTTCAAATCAAGCAGAGCAGGTAACCGAGAATTTCAAAAATTGGTGTTGAATTGTTTGCATAATTTTATACAAGAACCATGAATCATATTTCTCATCCACACTATTTATGGTAGCCACAATATGTTTGAGGAAGATTTCCATCTGATGATAGAATATGTCAAGATTAGCTCCTAACAGAGTAATGTATCAATAGCACAGAGTAACATGTTCTTTAAACAAAAAAAAAAAAAAAAAAAAAAAAAAAAAAACAAAGTAATGTATCAATAACATAAATTTATTGCTTACGCCACTATTTCAGCTAATGTTGAAGCTACAATTACCTGTTGGATTGCATGATCATATTGTGGATTTCTCCTTCATTGTGGTGGCCGCCCGACAAGCATTCTAGTGATACGATGGTACCAAGCAAAGTACGCATCAAAATGTCTACTGACCAAGTCATCGTACTCTCCATCGATAACTAATGACACTCTATTTTTCCATGCTTCTACTTGTTGTTTCAGCTTAACTCTATAATCGATTGTAACATTTGAGCTTTTTTCATCTCTCCAAGGAATTGGATGGAGTGGTGGAGGTAGGATTTGTCTCCAACCAAATTGCTTCATTACACGATTCGCATTGTGAGGTTCAACAATTGAGTAAAAGATCATTTCTGTGCATGCTGTAAAAAGATAACTATCTGCTTCTGACATGTGTTCAATCAACTCTTCAGCAAATTGGAGGTAAGGCTGCCACTTAAACTGCACCCATTTTTTCATTATTCCATATTAAGAGAAAAAATGGATAAGAACACAGAGATAACTGAACGAACTTACCTGATCAATGCTTTGCTGATTGAGTTGTTGACGAGCTTCTTCAACAGTAGTCAACTAAAAGTGATTTTTCAGTCTTTTTTTCCACATTTTAAAAAGTGGGAACTCAAATTTGATAGAATCCATATTTTATTTGATTGGACGTCCAATTTTCATTATGGAATATGCCCATATCTGTAGAAATATAATCAATTCATAAACTTGGATTTTCAATATTTGTTGTAATCCAGCAATATACGTGATAGTTATTATTTACCTAAAGAAGTTGGAGGGCCCCACATATTGTTCTTATCTCATCCTTCACTCGAGTGGCCTTGGACAGTATTATGTATAAATTTGCGAGGCAAGCAGGAGCCCATGCATACACTTGGAAGGTTTCAAATAATTCAAGAAGGTAGGCAGGCCCACTTAAGCCCGACGTAAACCCACAAATTTGGGTTGAAACAAGGCAAAAGAGATATGCCCTAGTATACCTATTGATATCCTCTTCAGACGCATTCTTTGGGGACTCAACGAAGTTTTTATGAAACCATGTCAGTTTGAGCTGTCCACCCTCGATGTCCGTGGGTTTAGGCACCTTTCCAAGAGTGAATTGCATACTTTCACAATGATGGGTCTCTTCGTGTATGTATGGCCTATAACTGGTGGACCATCAATGGGTAGGCCATAAATATATGCCACATCTTCAAGTGTAATAGTGGCCTCTCCGGATAAAAAATGAAAGGTATTTGTTTCTGGCCTCCACCTTTCAATTAATGCACTTATCAGAGCATGGTCGATTTGCATGTGGCAAATCTATAATAGATGGTGGAGGCCAGTCCTTTTCACAATGTCTCATTGCCTATCATTTAATTTCCAAAATCCACTCTTAGGGTTAGCGGGAATACATAGGTAAGCACCGGGTTCCTTGCCATTCCATATTGATGTGGATACGTGATTATCTTGTTCTGATAATATTGATGCATTAATCGGACCGGGTTGAAATGATTCCATCTTCTAAGCATTACTTGAATTAGGTGGAAATAACAATTGATTAAAAATAGAATGCAATTTAATAGCCAATCTAACATCCAAAAAAACAATCTATCATAATCAACTCAGACATCAGAATAGTAGTGCTATAACAGTCATTTTCATGTACTTATAATCACAAATAGGTGGATCTCTGTTTGTTGTTATTACATTATACATAATTTCAATGGTTGAAACCACAATACACCATTTTTCTAAGAGTGGTCAGACAAAAAATCAATCAAGGAGCCATGCCATGGTGGTTGTTTTTTTTTTTTAGACATTGACCTCTCTGCTATGAGAGTGATAATCTGGAGATGAAAGGGCACTTTGAGAACTTTTGCCTCCTGATAAAGGCCGTTCTGTGGTGTTTTCGCAAACTTTTGGATCTTTGCTTTTGGTCAAACTTGTCGCTTGTTTTTTTTCTTTTCCTTGTTATGTTGTATGCTTACTATGTACTGTGGTTGCTCAGCCCATTGCTCGACAGTAAAGAGGATTATGTGGATCCTCCTACCAACCTTTTCTTAATCTAACTCTTCAACTCTTCAGCAAAAAAAAAAAAAAAAAAAGTTGTAAGAAATATAAAGTAGAGATCCAAGTTAAAATTTAAATATAGTCTTTAGTTCTCTAACAATCTCATGGTAAATGAAGCCATTGTACTCATTTTGTTCTTCCATCATACGTCGACTCTTAACATGTGCTATGAAGTTTACCAGGAGTTGTTTACCAATTTATTAGACTAATTTTGAATGAAGTAGCATTCAAACTACCCTGTAGTACTTGAAAATTTTTAATCGGCTGATATACCATTTTGTGAGTGTTCAACCTTTTAATTCTGAAAGTAAAACATGGAAAGCAACAGAGTTTTCCATGGAAAAATGGTAAAATAAGCAGACAACAGCATCACTACCAAATTTTTTTGTAAGGGATCTCCTATAATTAGAGAGTGGAAGAAAAATAAGATTCGTAGCAACATCACACGATGCAATCCCCAAATAACAATAAAAACCCAAATGCCCAGCCTTAAAACAAGCCCTAATCCAGAAAAAAAGACTAAAACAAATCAAGAGATAAAGGAGAAACAATACTTCTTCCCCATACCTTAAACTGTTAACGAGTGGGTATATTTCCCCAGTAAAACCCTACACAGTTGAAGATCCACGACGTTGTAGCGATTGACGAAGGAGAATGTAATGGAAGGCCGTGTTCCTTCAATATCCATAGCAAGATGATGAAAAGAACACAGAGGAAAAACCATTGGAGGACCGAAGAAGATGATCACAGTAAAAGGGGGGTTTTTACCGAGTTATCTCTGTCCCTATTTCACCTAGGTTGAAAGGAGAGTAGTGAAAATTTTACGGAGATATCCTGTATATGTAGGATATCGAACGGTGCGATATCCTACAGGCCTATGATATTGATTCCTGGGATATCCTACAAGCCTAGGATATCGTAGGATAAAGGGTAAAACTGTCATACTTTGGACGTCCTTTTATGTACGATCTTCTAGTAGGCAATTTGTAGTCTTTAATCTGGTCTTGGGTAAATGTCGGGTTTTGGGCCGTTCGTACGGTAATTTTACCTTTTTTTTTTTTTTATTTTTTATAAAGAAAGTGAGGGTGGTACCAATGCTTGAACCCTTGACCTCTTGCATGTAGTCCCAATCATGCAACCATAGAGGCAAGTGAGACTTCTTTTCAAGGGCTGCCATTAACCATTGTCATTTATGTTAAGAAGTGGGTCCACCTGTGGGGGAGTATTAAAAAGTATTTACATGCCTCTATTAATGGGCTGAGATTTTGGTAGGAATGGTTAGCTACAAAAACCTTAATATGGTTACGGAGTCAGCCAATCACGAGTTTGAATCCCAAGAGGAACAACTCAGTGCCAGTGGCGGCTCCAGGAATTCAAGTTAGTGGGATCGACAAAAGACTTATCTTCCGCAAATGAAATAAATTTATTTTCCCCTTTATCAACATCTGCCATCTACTTTCGATAATTCGACAAATATAATATAAAATTATCAAATAATCTATTTCTGATAATTCGACAAAAATAATATTGAATTCTAAAATAAAATAAAATAATACATTGTTATTAATAGTTCTTAATCTAAAAAGAAAATCCAAATGCATAAACTCCTACAACTGCTCTCAATAGGTTTTAATATGTTGAAATCATTGCATAATAGATTCATTATCAACACTGGCAACCACATTTTTTTTAAATATATGTGACCAAACAGTCATTCATCCATTGATCTCACAATTCGGCTACGCAACCTGTTATTTACGTATTTCATTGCTAAAAACTGCTCTTTCTACGGTCGTAGTCGCTACTGGTAAAATCAATGTCAATTTTAGAAGCAAATAAACCAATTGGCATACAAAATCCTTCTTTTTCTCCACTAATTTTCTAGCAATGTCACCAATTCCTTTAAGTTCTAAAAACTTGTTGCTAGAGCGCGGGCCCATTAAATTTTTTTATATTTTGGTAGACAGTTGGCCCATTAACTTAGGTGGTAGGTGTCTTAAAGCCCAGGCCCAACCTGTTTTTCGCGGGATCTGGGCTGAGTTTTGATGATTGTTGGGCCAGGCTGG
The DNA here is from genome assembly GCA_029852735.1 of Persea americana. Classification (NCBI taxonomy): domain Eukaryota; kingdom Viridiplantae; phylum Streptophyta; class Magnoliopsida; order Laurales; family Lauraceae; genus Persea; species Persea americana. The sequence continues at coordinate 40,276,115 of CM056817.1, forward strand.
CCAAATTTGACCCAAGAGTAGCAGTGTGGCATATGTTTAAGTAAATGCCTAACTAGAGGGACTTACATGGGCCATCAATTTTAAAGTAAATATGTACATTTTCTGATCCAGGCCTGACTTCCCATGAGCAGAGCAAGGGAATATAAGCTATGCTTAATAACTAAATTAGCCTGGTTTAGCTGACCCAAAACGATGAGGGTAAAGCTAATGATGATAAAAACAAGCCCCTGTTGAATAACCTGGACCTGGAATGGCCCAGTTTAGTTGCAACCCTATTCAGAAGATTTTTCACATGTAAATGTAGGTGATAGCATGCATAGTGATAGCATGCATACGATGAAGTTAATATTTGGGTGGGCTTGTCTAACACTTGCCCATACAACTATCGTACCCTGAACCAAATAATGAGGCATGGACTTGACTTTGGCACGTCTCACAGTCACATATGGGTGAACAGTCATAGGCCCATTTGATATTTGGGTCATATCCATACCCTGTTATCTTAAAAACCAAAATGTTATAACTATATAGGTGTAACTGGGACTGGGCCTAGCCTTTTACACTGAAGGGATGAATGGTCCACTATGCCTTTACATAGGTTGATGGTAGATTGGTGACGCTGTGTGTATACTGAGCCTGTGTTTTAGTCAGCCCTCCAGAGCTAGGGTGCAACTTTGGCAGGTTGGGTTGTGAGTATTAGACCAACCCAAGCCCAACTTGCACATGTGTGTGTATATATATATATATATATATAGAGAGAGAGAGAGAGAGAGAGAGATTGAGAGGGGGGCAAGCTCTCTTAAGCTCAAGCTTAGGATAAGGTAAGCTCAAGTGTGTGGTGGAGCCCACATGGGGACCCACATGGGGGTAGGGGTGGGGGGGATTTCAAGGACTCCCTGGGATCTTCCTCTCAGCAAAAAATCAACCCCAATCGTGATTTCTATCATCTCCATATAGGCCCAAAAGTTTAATGGTCAATAGTACATTAGGATCGATACATAGTCGATCCAACGGTCCAGTAAATTTGGATATAACCGAAAGTTGGTGGACATGTGCAATTTAGAAGGGTCATGTGTTTGGTTCATTTGGATTGACCAAAGGTTGGGCCCAAAAGCATGAGCTTATGAGATTTTATCCTAAGCTTAAGCTTAGGAGAGCCTTGCTCATATATATATATATATATATATTTATTACATTAAAACACATGTACGTGAGTACCTCTATATCTATATATTTAGAAATATTTAAGTGAGGTCTGTCCACATTGTTCTTATGTGTGGTCCATTCTATTTTCTAGGCCCCTTGACCCACTTATAATCAAGTTATCTCACTCACATACACACATTACTCTTTATAAAGTACTCAATGGTCCAAATTCGACACTCATCAAATCACTGCTAGATCACTAAATTCAAAGGAAGTGAGGCCTTCTTAAACTATTTCATATATCTTGTGTGCCACTTACTACGATTCATTCCAATAAAGGCTGAGCCAACCATTATATTGATAGCATATAAAATACATAAATTTTTCTTTATATTTTATTTCATGTGTTATATTCAGTCTGACATGGGTCAAACTCTTCCTGGTGTACAATTTGGCAAAATCTATGTAAGTGGAGAATATTTATTTTGAATAGTTTAGATTTTAGTAAGTGAAAGCCATGGCGGATCGAGCATCACCAAATTTCTTGTGATTTGGCTCAGATCACGCCTCATACATTGTAGTTGCATTAACTCAACAGCAGATAAATGAAAGGGAGCCTCCTCCTTTGATGGGGAGTTCCAACTGATGGATGGAATAGCATCAATACAGGAATAATTAAGGACTGTATAGGCAACTTGATAGTGGCATATGCAGGGCAGGGTAGAGGCTTCAGCTGCAATAGAGACAGAGCTCTTAGCTTTCATCCAAGGAATCAAACTGGTCAGATGATTCAATATCAATGGCATTGTGACAGAAGGGGATTGCTCAGCACTTATGCATATGCACTGAATCAAGAAGGCATATTATCGTGGGGTTTGATGCACAGATGGAGTACTCTCAAAAGCCTCTTGCAAAAGAGAGTTCAATCGTGTATCTGGGTGGGACTCACACCTCTGCAAAAGAGAGTTCAATCATGTAGCACGCTAATTGGAACACTATTCCTTTCTCACACTTCCTATATTCACTCCAGGATATACCTCTGAATGTCCTTGCAGCTTGCAGGAAGGACATAGACACAGTTGAAACAGTGGCAGCCACACAAGGGAAAGGAAATCTTGAACAGGAGGCCAGGGCCATTGATCAAAATGGGGGAAAAGAAGTAATAGTAGTGTAGTGGAATTAGTTCCTCTTAGTGTTTCTGTGTGTTTTTTGGTTTAGAGTCCTCTATATGGTCTGGTGACTGGTCTGTAATGTGCAAGCACTTCCAATAATAATAATAATAAAAACTCCTGTTTCCTTCTACAATATGTTTAGGATGTAACATAAAGTGTATATATACATTGTCTCTCCTTATGTTGTCTCTCCCTTGTCCTAGGCAAAGAAATATTGGAAGGTAAATGATATGGAGATGTGCACTTTTTCGCATGTACATTTTACATGGTGATGTACTTTATTTTTAAACAATAAACATACATTCTCACATAAATCCAAGCAAGCAATGTACGGAGTTAAAATTCCGTATAAAGACCCAAGAACATGATTGAGTCTCGAATCTGACAGCATCTTCAGGGAGAGGAGATCTCAAGGATAAGCACAGCCCTGATGACATATCCATGTTGCATGTAAAAATTTCAGTGATGTGAAAGGGCAAGATTGTGGAAGATCAACCTAAGTAGAAAGACAAGGCAGAGAGAATCATGACCAGAGACCCTTTTACCACCCTGCCCAACCATACCTACCTTCTTTTTCACTACAATTTTTCCAACAAGGGGATCTGCCTTGTCTTGGCATAGCAGGAAAATGGTTGATTTGCTGTCTTGAAATCTCTCCGAGTTGAGGCCACTCATCCCACCTTTGACAGTTGGACTGCCCAATAAAATGTACTAGATATGGGGCCATTATAAATGAAATCATGACAGAGTTCCCAGGTCTCGTGGGATTGTAAGTTTTGCATGAAAGTGGTCTGACGAAAACCACTCAACCAAGTGGGTGGGTGGCTTGTGGTTAGCTTCAGCGTAGGGTCTGTTCCCTAGCTCCCCTCCCCCCCCCCCCCCAACCCACTTCCTTTTATTTAAATGGTGCTGATGCCTGAATTTCATGGACAGTGGTTCATTATGTCATGATCTACAGTGACAAATATAGGTGATAATTTTAAATTATTGGGTTATTAGAATAATATTGTCGATTCCTTTTACAATATAGTCGTAGTTTAAAATCATCAGCAAACATGAGAATATTGTCCAAAGAATATGAGAAAATGATCATGATGTTGTTGGAATAAAAGGGCAAGAGCAGTAAACATTTTATAACAATAATTGATATTATAATTGTTAAAACCTAATTTATTATTGTGCCATTTTCTTAATTTTCCCCTAGCAAAAATATCCAAAATTGGAAAAATCCCAACATCTTTTAGATGATATAACTTTTTATGAACAATACTTGTGAAAAAAATATAAGCCAGAGGTTTTAAGAAGCCTATTTTTGTAAATTGATAATGAAGGTTCCGAATTTTATGGGTAGCAAACTTCTATGTAGATTGCATATAAAATATGTGCAGTCCTGCTCATGGGTCCACTTAGATGCAAGTTTATTAATAGGAGGAGGGCAAATTGAAATGTCTACTTATGTCTAAGTACTGTCCAAAAAATCAACCCCAATTATCCTAGCCCTTGATTTAGCAATATTAAAGTTTAATGACATCTTAAACTATAGATTTTCTTGACCCTTCAATTCTATGCTGAATCAGCTAATTAAAAGTGTTTTTGATTTTATGTGAGATTTATGGAAATGAAATAAATATATTATCATTTCTTTTGCATGGGCACACAACAATTAATTTTGCAAAGGTTGGCCCTTCGTGTTATTGTACAAAAAAGTACACTTAACCGAGTTAGATGGGTCATGTTGGTGCAGATTGGGATGTCTGGCCCATTTGATAATCTGGTTTGATACGGCTTGTCCCTCATGCTACGGACCTCCTTTCAAGTTGATTCGGATAGACCTATACCCTACTGATTTGCTCTTCTCTTCATTTTATGGAAAAAAAAAAAAAGACAAGAAAAGAAAAGAGTAGAACCCAGCTAATTTGCTACTTCGTCTTAATTAATTATGGGAATGTGGCATTTTTACAAAGCCAAATTACACTAAATATGGGGTAGCCCAATTGGTTGGAGATCTTACCTCTCACTCGGATAACTAGGGATCGATCATTTGGTCTCTCCCTTCTTGCATGTACGAGTCTCCTCTTCTTGCATGTGGGTCTTTTCTTCTTACATGGGGACTTACAATTGCCATTGAAAAGATGCTGACTTAGAAAGTTTATAGGTTTAAAACTAGAACCCGGCCATGGGGCTCTCTGCTTTGAAACCTGATCGGTGCTCATATCTTCGAGGGGCCAATTTTTATGAGCTATGCATGTATACATGGAGATATTGATGTGACATCCTCAATTGTACAAATCCCCACTGAGGAATCTCTATCTAGTGCTAGTGAGGAATAATCAAATATGTGGATTTCTCATATGTTACCAAAGATCACCTCTCTCCTTTTAGGGGGTGCGTCTGATGTCCATGACTGTCCACTAAAAAATGCCGGGCCTTGTTTCATGCAGTTAACTTCTCGGTAATCATAGGAACGAATGTCTAAATATGTTTGGAATTAAGAATGAAGGCTAGAGGCAAATATTAAAAAATAACAATCCAATGACCTCCTCTTTAATGAAAACCGAATCTAAGGAAGATGAGAATTGCACACAAAGGCCTTTACCCTAGCAATTCAAATTCAAAGAGAGTCAGGTCGAGTCTACACGTCTCCTCAGAATGTATTCTTCATCTTTCACCTCTTTAATAATCCATTGGTGGAGATCATTTATTATTTAACCCTAATTTCTTGTGATTCAACTCCCAATGTGTACTACGCAAACAAACAGCCTTAATTAACCCTTTTGTCTCTTCCAGCTGGCAGTTTAATTTAGGTGGGCCACGTTCCGATCCAAAGACCACCACAAGAAGTTGCGACTTCTGATCACAACACATCCTCTTCCCACTGCCAAGGACCTTCCTAAACCAGACACACAAAATCATCTGTTCCTCACCTTAAATTTCTTACTTTTTGCTTGGCACTGGACGAGTCCCAAAATGATAGACATCCACGTACTATCCACAGCCACCAACACATGAACAGCCAATGAGCCAATCGACCATTCTTCAAACATGGACCACATGAAAAAGTGGGCCCACACTATCATGGCCATGGTTGTAGAGCACCACCACTGTTGGGCCCTTCATACCATCATGTTCCACTTCCAAACTTTGTAATTTTGAAAAATATTTAAGACACCACTTTTAGCGGAAGTATCCATTTCATTTTGGTGAATAAGCAAGCTACGAGCACGGGGCAATTGGGCCCCCTTTATCGGTGCATATTCTTCCACACTCTTTTCCCCCCTTGATCTAGCAACATGCTCATCGAACTTTTACTCACCGTTAACTTGAATCCCAATAACTCCGATTAAAAAATCATTGAACTTTAAGGCCATTAGATTAAGGGCTAAGATAATCTAATAGGACAATACTTTGCATGACCCTTATCAATAAAGAGACATTTCCATTTGTCCTACCTCCATTTGTAAGAATGCATTCAAGTGGCCCCACATGCTGAATTGCATAAGCATAGTATGTAGTTCTCTATAGGTGATCATTTTCCTAACTAACATAATGAACAAAAACAAAAGCACATGAGTTCTAACAACTGCCTCTTACCCTAATGGTCAGTTCTTACCTAGCTACCTCACCCGAGGTCTACTCTCTAACCAGAGGGCTTGGGTCCCAACCTCCTAAGCTGAGTACCAAAAAAAAAAAAAGTGAAAAAATAATGGGGAGGTTTTTTGATCTCTTTCCCAATTGAATCGTTCCCTTCCCCTAGGAGTACGTTTCCCCGAAACCAAGTTTATGTTAATTGGGAGAGGTGGGGAGGGAGGGAAAATATGGGCCGGATCTTGGAATTAATGATAGGCCCGATAATTTGCCCGGACACAGACACCCCTAATAGATAGACATGGGTATGTCATGGATTAGGGAGAATAGTCATTTGGTTGGAAAAGGATGTGGCATCTGGTGGCTGACATGGAAACGCAACAAGGAAAGAAAAGGGGAGGTTTGAAAGAAATAGGGATAGGAGGATAGAAGTCAGTTGTCGAAATGGATGGCCACATGAATCATGATAGAGGTGTGGGTTTGGCTGCCATGTAAGGAGTGACTAGCCCTTAACAGGGATGTCTATGTGAACAACGAAAGTCCCATGGAATTGCATTGCATTGTAATTCTCAGTTGTGTATATCCACCACACATGAGTATGTGGGTGCACATGTCAGATGTGGGTTCTTTTTTTGTACGGTTGGGTTTGGTTGAGAGTGAGAGAGCAGAAAGAGTGGAAAAGTCCTATCCCTTGCCCTTGTGTGTCCATGGTTGGGAGGACAGGTTGATGGATGGGCCTGGCTAATAGGGGAAGAGAGTGATGGATGATGGGTTTGGTATGTGGGGGTGACTTGGAATTTGATGAGAAAGCAGGACAGGGACTTGCACTTTTCGTCGATCTATGGCTCTTTCCATTTCCATTTATCTCCACTGGGGTGACAATGGGTGGGGTCAGGTGGGTTTAAACGTCAGTGGCTAACTAGAACCTGACTCATTTATATTGGAATTGAAAATGTCATTTCAGACTTAACCCAAAAGTTAAAAGGGCCAATTTGGACTCTTGATTAAGGATTGAGTTCAGATTGAGTTGTTGTGTCATAATGCAAATGGTTAGGTTGGATCAATTGGTGGATAGAAAAGTAAGAGTAAATTATACCTGAGACCTATTGGATACGGAATATTTTGTCCGTACAGCTGCCCTAAAACCTGGTCACATTCACCTAGGAACGATTGAAGTTTAATAAATTTCCACAAAGTTGTTCATGTGATGTTGCTCCAATCAAACTATGTAATATCCTACATCTGTAGGATATCACACCTTTGTTGTACAAACACCTTTACAAGAAATACTTTAACTTCGACTTTTATGAAAAAATGTCATGTCTAAAAGCAATCGTACAGGCAAAATCTCTGTTTAATGATATTCAAGATAGAAATGTCAACTTAAACATACTTTGTTAAGGAGTGGACTCCACCAAAGGAGGAGTATTGAAAAATATTTATGCTACCTCTACTAACACTATGAGGTTTTGGTAGGAATTGTTAGCTAAAGAAATTTAAGATGATATCATAGCCAAGCTGCGAGTTCGAATCCCAGGAGAAACGATTCGGTGCGAAAAAAGTATGTACCGCCAAAAATTCATCGACAGGGTTTCACTTGAGGGTGAGCATTGAGGAGTGGGCTCCGCACGAGGGGGAATATTAAAATATATTTATGCTACCTCTATCTACCAAAACTAGCTCCACTAGTCATTCATAACCAAATAAGTATAATTACATACTCATAAAAAAAAAAAAAAAAGATAATTGTATAAACAACTAAAACAAGCAGCAAGCCATTATAAGTGGTTCAGCGGGACGAAGAGAGTTCGAGATATCATTTTATTTCATTATTTAGTAGAATTCTACTATGGATTTTAGGTAGTTCTTACGTCCCATAGTCTAAGGAATTAATGTCCTTAGAAGAGGTTGATAACTCCATACAAACCAAGTTCCATGCATCCAGTAAGCCCTAATATGATGTGTTAATGTGATGTGGAGCTTATTAATCAACCAATGAGGAGAGAGAGAGAGAGAGAGAGAGAGAGAGAGAGAGAGAGAGAGAGAGAGTCCCCTTTAAAAAGCAAAGGTGTTATGATGTAATTTAAGCCTTGACACAAGCTAAGGTCCCAACTAAGATTTTTTTTATGAATTTTTGTTTCAATTGATTAAAACTAGAAGTAATTAACTTAGATTGAAGAGCAAGCAACCACAAGAAAGAGTGGCACATGATTTTTACGTGGAAAACTTGAACATGGGAAAAACCACGAGTACGATTACCGGGACCAATGGAAACCAAGCACTATGAAATCAAAGGTTACAAGACACAACCTAAGGGGCCATACTTGAACTCGCCGACGACCACACCATTCACCTTTTTCCGCACTTGAATCTTCATGCCTTGATGCCACTCAAGACGAACATACTGCAAGAGTAGAAGAAAGACTCCAAAAGACGAAAGCTTCATCTTAGCTACAATGGTGGCTCTCTGGAGAAGAAGATGAGTCTCTCAAAGGATTTCTAAGGTTCAGAATTGTAAGATAGGCAATTTTGGGTTTGACGAGGAGAGTGTTTAAATAGATGTAGGTTCGTGTACAGGAGTTAGGATTGCATTAGGAGAAGAATTGGGAACTTTTGAAGAAATTGGAAACACTCGGGTAAAAATTTGCCGCCATCCGATCAATTGAATGAGGGTTCTGTCTCGGATGGAAATCTGCGTACGTTTGTTAATTGAGAGTGCTTATCGGTCCGACCGATCGGGCATATATCCGATCGATCGGATAGTGCACTTTGCTGAAACGCTGGATTTTGCTTCCTTTAACTACACTTCGTGCATGCAATCAATGACCCATCTAAAAAATAAAAATTACAACTCAATGGACCCAAGTTTTGTCCATCCCAATGAATTTGCAACACTCAAAGCCTTACATATTACTTTACAGGTTTGAAAAATACATATGAAAACCAAAACCTAAAAGGAAAAACTATAGGTGGTTATCGTGGACTATTATTTTACTTGTGCATGAAGCTGTGCCATGAGGTGTCATTTGAGTTAAAGGATTGATTCTTGGCACTAGGGGTGGGTTTATGGTTGATTTAATCAGTAGTTATCTTCAACGTCATCTAAATTTGGATCACTTAGTAAATTATTTATATATGTGTTTTTTGTAAATTACACTTCCATAGGTTTAGTCCATTAAAAATACAACAATCGTATGCTTATGCCACTTTTTGGGATTATTCTAGTCAAAATTTTATGTTAATGTGAACATTCCAGCTTCTTAAAAAACTAAAACTAGTGAAGAAGTTCAGCAAACAGAATGATACACCTTTCCAAAATGTTCAAGAGAGAGCCCTGAGGCTAACACTTGGCTACCCTCTAAGTCGAAAACTTAAAAGCTTAGTTTTTAAGAAATAATAAATTTTAGGGGGGGGTGAAAGATAGACTTTAGTGCAGCACTTCTATATTGCATTATGGGACATCTCCCCCTGAATTTAGTCAAAGGGAGACTTGATTAATTTAAACCACTAAAAAATACTTTTCACCTTTATATGGCCACAATTTAACTTCAAGAACACTCCAACGAATGAGTTGATTACATGTTTTAGGTTGGACTAAATCTTACAACAAACTCTACTTGTTGAAAATAGATTTAGGTCATCCTTAGATGTAGTTTAGTTAGTTAGGAACACATGAGCATGCGTGTGAGTACATTAATTCTACTCTTCCATTTAGCAAAAAAGGGAAAAAAAAACTTAGCTCAATGACAGACGCAGGATAATTGTATTTTCTTATGTTGAGAAATGTAAGGGGCCATTTCCTATACTTATAGTGCCAATCAGTAAAATCTCATCCCAAGAGGTGTGGTACTGGCATGTTGATGTGGAATTGTGCAGACACCAATTGTTTGATTATGAATCAGATAGTTTACTCTAATCAATCCAACAGTGTATTTAAGTCCTGTCAACAAAGATATTAAGCCATTGGTTAATATCATTGGGCATGCATAAGCCATATGGATGAAACAAAGCTGAACTCAACATTGGTCATGTAAGATCGACATTGAGTAAAACTTACTAGTCAACAAAGGATCATTTCTCTTTCTCAAAAGGGAACTACGGTTGACACTAGCAACTTTCATGATAAAAAAGGCATTAGAAAATGATTACTTTGCAATACTCATTAGAAGGTGCTAAAATCATTCTTCATTAGTGTCAAAGTCTATTACAAGAGAATGGAATCTCTATGTTTTGGGCACAATAAATGGGTCTTTGTCCCCTAGTCTATAAATGTAAATTAACAATGGAATCCTATCCTAACTATTATAGTAATATCTACTCTTTGATGTTACGACCTCTTTTAATAAGACCCAAAGTGAAGTAGTTATGTACCATTGATTTCAACTTAAGAAAAGATAAACAAACAATGGCCATGCAATGTTACCCTAATGGCCAAGTCAAAAGAAATTTTTAGGGGACTAGGGTTTGAACGGTGGTACTTCTTTTCTTTTTTTTTTTTGTATGGTGGTTAGGCACAATGATACAAGTAGACAAATGCCAACCTCCTAAATCCCACAAAACACTAATGAATGGATGCCCTCATTCCACGCTCAGATCCTACTCTCCTCTCTCAAAGGATGTAACTGGTGAAGTCCAAACCACACCTACCTTCCCTTTCATGAAGTGGTTTACCGAAACAACCTTGAATCATCTAGAGTCAATAAAATATCCTCCAAAAAAATATCTGCAACAATCTTTCTAGCGTGCCTTGTGCAAAAAAGATCAGCCTACTAATGAATGCACAAAGGAATAACGGTTCTGTATCCTCTGCTATTTTGACAGTACGTTGTTCTCTATTTTACTGTGGCAGAATTTGTAAAGCCTACGGGCCAGTCTAGTGCAAGATAGCTTTGAGATCTAGCTAACCATGTGGGATCAGGTCTAGTGGATGTGGATAACATTTGATTGATGTTAGGCTACAAAATAAATAACAAGAAGGAAAGAGTAAAGTTTATACTTCGATCATCCATTTTATGATTTCAGATAAAATGATTATTAACATTAATTTTTATAATTAGATAAATCTTAATTTTTATAATTAGATAAATTTTAAAGCTCTCTTGCATCCACTAAAATAAGGGCATCCCACAAACTTTATTGTGTGTCATATTTCTAAAAGCTATGGAGAGCAGGATATGGCTGAAGGAGATAAGGATCTGGATCCCATTAAGAAAGATGAGTTAAGGCAACCCACTAACCCATTATTTGGCACCTTAATGGGGTCTGAAATCTATCTATAAGAGAGTTCAGTATCCCAGTGACACGTAGGGGCGAACCCAGGTTCAAGGGTCGGGTGATTGAAGCCCCCACCCATACCAAAAAGAAGCTTACAATTTTTAAGAACCTCCTTTCAAAATTTGGAAATTTATATATATATATATATAGGGAGATACTCCTATGAGAGCATCTCTTACCTTATTATGAGAGATAAAGTGGGGCCCTCACATTTATATATTTTTACATTTACCCCTTCCCCGAATATTTCTTTTGCATAAAACTCCCCTAAGGTCAATTTCCTGGATCTGCCTTTGTTGGCACGACTTGGGTTGAGCCATTTTTAGAAATTCAAAAAACCAATTCAAATAAAAGTTCACTTAGTCAAGTTTGACAGAAAACTTTGCTCTGGTTGGTTGCAAATAGATAATTCCAAAGACAGAGAGAACTCTTATAGTGGTTCAATTGAGTTTTAATCAAATCAACCGACTATGGACCAATTCAAAATGGGATATTCAAGTTGGGTCCTGTATCCCAATATCACAACACAAAATATTGGATCCTTCAGGCTTTCAGGGACCCATTTTCATTTCGAGAAATGAATTTCATTGAGTTAGTAAACATTGATCGAACATACTTTAACTGAGTCACTCAGTAGTTTTTGACTCGGGCCCCCTAACTCGCACTACTAGCTCCTAAGAATCTAAATGCAATAACCAAGGAAACAGCAAAAGTGAAAAGTTTTGCAGTTGGTAAATTGTCAGTATCTGATCAAATATCATGGAAGAGATTCACCCAAACCATGAAAGAGGGGAAAGACTTTGGCCTCATTAACAACGGCTAAGTTTGAGAGTTTGTTTTGTTTTTTTTTTTCCCCCTGCTAAGGTGCCCCGTGGTTTTCGAGAGACTTGCACATGGAAGGTAATAGAAACTCACACATACAAAGGGCAGATAACTCACACACATGAGCTAATAGGAACTTACACATGCAAGGAAGACCAACTCGCAAATGTGAGGTAATAGAGACTTTCACCTACAAGGAACCTGGCCACCCGGCCCGGTGAAGACTGCCGCATCTTATCACTCGAGTAAGATCCCGTTCTCGGCTATGTTTGAGAGTTGGGTGCTGAGAGCGCTCTCCTGAGGGCCCAAATTAAGTGATCAAGACCACTTATATAATGAGCCTGGCCATGTATATACCCCAACTATGTCTTACATAGGAAGATCATATGCTTCCACCGGATCGATAGTGGATATCACTGAATCATTCTACAACTAAATATACTTGTGTTTTTTTTTTTTTTCTTTTTTTTTTTATTATAGTTCCGATAAATACTCATGCACAAATCCATACACTATACAAAATTCTAACCACCTGATAACAACAGGGGCACTCATCTTTTGTATCCCTTGTGGAAACGGGAATGCCTTCCACCATACCATAAATGGATTGACAAATAGGGTTAAGGAAATCTATATACCAGCCGGCAAGTCATCATGGATCGGTTGGTTGGGTTACAATATCAGACCATCTACATAGTTTTGGCTTGGGTTTCAATTTGCCAATGGATTATGACCAAAATTATTATGATTTAATTTCAAAAATGTCAATCAATGGCTTAAAATCTTAGGCCTAAAACCCAACCCCACCTGCATATATATTAAAAACAGGAGAAAAATACAAATCGTTGTATTGTATCCATGATTGAGATCCCTGCACATAAAGTATCTCATCCTTCTCGCAGTGAAGAGTGATCATTGACACGACCTGAAACACTACCAAAGAATTACAATATGCAAATTGTGATTTGAGATCTAGATAACCATGGGCGAACTAATAGGGCAAGAGGGAATCTTCGGAAAAGCCACATAATATATGAATATGAAGAACGTTTTACCTTTTATTTTTTTTTACACCTAGATGCTCTTCCAAGAAAAGTCTCTGATTCCGCCACTATAGATGACTCTGCTTAAATCTCCCAAGTTGCCACATTCTACTAGTCGACAATCATCATCATCGTCGTCATCATCTACGGTTTATCCCAGTTATTTAATCTTACGACTGTCATCTAGGATTTTCTTGTTGGTGCCCTTAGCACGGGCCTCACTTTTGAGGACGGTGAGAATTAAATCCCCCACCATTAGGACAAAATTCTGCCTAATGATAATAATTGCTCTAATTAGGAAAAGGATGAAAACGTATGTTTTTTTAAAAGAAAATATGCACGTTTATTATTATTATTATTATTATTTACTTAAAGAGGGAACTATGACAAGAAGGGAAATGACAGCCCAGCGGCAGTTAAAGAAAATGATCTAGTGACAAGCTTTATGGATCCTTGAGAAGGCCGGCACCATTCTTCCTACGAAAAACCTCAAAACATAGCTAAAATGGGCAAAAGATTAGAGGCATTCCATTCAAAGATGAATTCTTTTCATTTTTGAATGATGGCTTTGGGGTTAATTGGGGTTAATTGGGGCAAGACGGAAGAGATAGATGTTTCTTATCTTCTAAATGCTCAACCATGACAACCCCTAATCTTTTATTATGCTAAGAAGAATGGTCCTAGAATAATTGACTGAAACCGCCATAGGTATGAGGCTTAGGAATAGAGCTAGGGAGGTGGTTCCACACACATCTAGTTAAATAACAATTTCCAAATAGTTGGTCTATAGCTTCATTTGATTCTCTACAAATGGAACAAATAAGACCAACATGGTTCACGAAGGAATCGAATTTATTTCTAACCAACAGTCTATTTATTAGAAGTTTTGTCACGACCCGGGCCCGAGATTAGGATTGCCACGGCCAAACCCCGAGTCGCGATTGCCATACTTACTCCCGTAAACCTCGCATCACCGAAGCCAATACGAGATTCACAAGAGATCTTACATATACCTGTCAAATGTACATTTTTTTGCGGAAATATATACATATATTGACATCCAACTTTAATATGTACAAGTCCTTTACATACAGTAAAGTCTACTTACACATCTCATTTTCTATTTAAATCAACCATGAATATTCAAATACAATGCATGTGATCACTATTTACAACCCAAAATAAATTTATTCAAAATGTTCCCAAAAATTGCTAAACCGGTCGCCTCCGATTTACATCCCCTCGTTTAATCCTCCTGGAGGAACCTAATTGGTCTCCTCCGCTGGCGGCGTGGCATCTGTATCAACGGGACGGGCAACTTGGCCTGTAATGTCATCAATAACACTGTGAACACGACGGTTCAACAATGTATACACAATTCTATGATAACCATTTGCTTAGCAAGTTTAAACAATTCAAATAAGTCTAAACATCTCAAATCAATAACAATTACATTCATTTATTTCTTCCCTGAAGAAAGCATTCAAATTATTCATGTAGTTCTCCCCTGAAGGAAGCAGGCAAATGTGTGGATTTACCAGCGCCTTGATCAGAGATCACCGGCATCACCACGGAGCTCCGGAATGGTCCAACTTATCTACTGCAGCAGACTTAATCTTTAATTCATTACAGTGTTTATTCACTTCAATGCTTTTCTTTTCATTTCAGTGCATTTCATTTCATTAATTCAACACATTATTCAATGGCAGCTCAACAAGGAGCATAACAGTAATAGACGAGAGAGGACAAGCCAACTCAAGTCAGAAACAATTAAATTTCCTAAACCAACATTCGGGTGAAACGTTCATTATGCAATGTAGGTATTATTTTAGATGACATCACTTTTTAGTGAAATTTACATTCACATAAGTTTAGCTAACACCCATGAAGGTTTAGGAAAAATATCAGAAATCAATTCTGATATCCCCTCAATTTCGGTCACCTCGTCGGTTACCTAGCGGTTAGCCGCATTATGGATTTCGGCTGACCGAACCATATTCGGTCAGCTTCCAGAATTCCATACATTACAGTGCACTTTGCTCAATTCGGTCACCTGTTCGGTCACCTACTCGGCTGACCGAAATCCAATTTTCGGTTAGCCGAATTTCTCGCGGTCAGCTTACGGTTCGTTTTCCAGAAGCTAAACTTCTGATGGAAAAACCCTGACAAGACTTTCGGTTACCTTGCGGTCAACCCTCGGCTAGCCGAACTCACAATTTCGGCTAGCCGACCTACGTCGGTTAGCTCTCGGTCAGGTGTCGGTCAGCCTGGCGGCTGACCGAATTATGCCCAGAAGGTCAGAAAATTCTGAACCGACTTTTCTGTAACTGAACTCCTTGAGTTCTAACAAGTCACTAAACATTTGAAATTAATATAATTGAGTATACTTGCCTTGTTTGGAAACTTCTTAGCAAGAATTCCCTTGTCTAGCTTGAATTCAAGTTGAATTCCTCAAGCCAAACCTTCTTTTGAACCTAAGGACCAACCAATCCATTCAAGAAAATTCTAATGAGTTTTGTAAGAAACCATTCCAAATCACCAAAGTGGACTCATAATTCTTAAACACAACATCATTCACTTACTTGTAGCCTCTTTGGTGGGAATCTTGAGATCTTCTCAAGCTTTAACTCCAAGAAAGTAAGAAAGAAGGTGGAGAATATGAAGAAGATGGAGTTCCTCTTCACAATCACTTGTCAGTTCTCCAAATCACACACACACCTTGATGGAAAGTCAAGAGGAACGGAAGAAAAAGGAAGAAGAGAAAGGGCTGGCTGCTGGGAGATGAGAGAATGAACTCAAAAGAGTTCATCCTCATCTTATAAGCCCCCCTATTGCATTTAACCCCCTCTTATTCCTCTAATTACAATTTAAGTCAAATGAATGATCATTTGAACCAATTCACACTTAATGGAATCATTACATTTACGGAAGTTAACGTACTCCTCAAGATATACGTGTGAGTATCAAGAGTTTCCGTATTCGACGAAATACGCGTAAATCCGTATTTACGAAAAAGTCCTTACCTCACATGGTTTAGCCTAAAACCATGCCAATTCATTCGGAACCTTCATTATTCTTTTCATTAAGTTCAATGTGACTATGTGAGCCAAATTCTATATCAATTTAGCCACTAATCCACATTAACTAACAAAACATGTTGAATTAGCATTAACCCCGATTAATTAGAGTTAATCTTAATTAACTCGGGACATGGTGTTACAAGTTTCCATAAAAAACATCTGAATTTTCGATGGGACCTCCAATTTCCAAACCATTTGGCTCGTTGGTTCCTGACTCCAACATCTGAGGTGACCTTTAAGCTGAATGAATACTCAAGACTTTCTCTGCAATTGTGCTTTGCCAAAGATTCCAAACAAGATTCTCATCCCAAGTGGAGGTCGTATCATCTTTCGTAATGAGGCCAGCTACAACTTTTGGCACACCTACAATATTACCTATCACATGGGTGCCAATGTAATTCAAGATTGCATTGGCCCCCGCAAGCATCCATTTGGTACTAGAAAAATTTAACCTTAGAACCATTTCCAATCACCCATCTTCGGTTTTCTAAGATCAGGTCCTTACTCCTTAAAATATTGCCTTCCGAAATTTCGAATCCAGTTGCTTCAAATGATAATCCTTTAAATCGCATTTAAAGAAGTATTTTTCAGACAAAAGTTTAACCCAAAGGGCATTTGGATCTAGAAACATTTTCAGACATTTTAATTCAGGATAACTTTGTTTTGAGATTGTAAATCTCTAAGACCCAGTCCCCCTTCACTTGTAGTTCTTATAGTTAGGTACCAGGCCAGAAAAGGGTAATGCCCTTATTCTTTTCCTCACAAAATCAAAGAAAATCCCTTTGAGCCGACACTAAGGGCATGTTTGTGTAGCCCATTTCCGCGGAAAAGATTGTAGTTTTCTACGGAAAACTTCTTTTTCATGTGTTTGGTGCGGCAGTTTTTCGCGGAAATGCTTTTTCGCCACGTCAGCTTTTTCTTTCCTAGGCATGGAAATAGACTTCCTATGGGGGGGGTATGGGAAGTCCATTTCCACGGAAAACTAACACCCCAATTTCCTCACTCTCACCCTCACTCCACCTAGCCACCCTCTTTCTTCCTCCTCCCCTCCCAACCCCACCCACCTCACACACATACCAACCCACCCACCCAATAGTTTTCACTAAAAAATGGTTTTCACTAAAGAAATCCATAGCTGCACCAAACAATATTAACACTAATTCATTGAGGAAAACCTTTTTGCACCAAACATGAATTTCTAATTTCCTCAGAAAACCATTTCTAAGGAATTTAAAAACCATAGAATTTGCTGATGTGGCAATTTCATCTTTCCATGGAAGTTGCCCTACACAAACGTGCCCTAAGATTTTCTAGAACTTCATTGAAATTTCTTGACGACCCATCCAATAGACTTAGAACAGCCGCCTAAACAGAATGAATCAAAATTTTGAGGCTAATAAGAGAAATGGTAGAACCCTTCCAACCTATAAATTTCTTTTGGATTTCTTGAATAAGACATCCGTTATCTCTTCATTTTGGGCAATACCTTCAATCAAGGAGGGGCTTTTTTGAGATTTTACTTGTAGAGGAATTGCAGAAAGGTCGAGCAGTCACATATTCACAATGTCACGATGTCATTGCATGTTGCACTCGAGGGACCCATGAGGGAAGCTTACAAACCTGGGTCGTGCAGTCGTACACTGTCGGCTAACAAGTTGACTCAGTCTCACTGTGAAATTCTCGAAATATTCCTTACAATATTTCAAAATTATTACATATACGCCAAACTCCACTCTCCTCCGGGCCCACCTTCTCGCATGCCATAGCCTGACAGTCGGTAGTTACCGGCAAGTGAGCCCGTTTGGTAATTCCGCATGTAAAATAAAGTGTAGTAAAGCATTAAATAAAAAGAGAATGAAATATAGTAGGGTTATAATGGTATTTTGTTATTAGTTGTTTGGTATGGAATCTCTTTCACCATTTGTATAAAAAAATGAAGTTTTTTTTTTTTTGTCCTTTTTAGTGAAAAAATGAGATTGATTTTTTACTTTTCTTTTTTTAAAAGATGGAGGGAATTTTGAATTAAAGTGCTATTGATGTGACCATTGTCTGAAAAATTGAGGCTTTACTTGACTTTTACTAATCTAATAAAGTGCCAAACAAGTATAGTCTCACTATCACCATGGGGTATACTCTCACTAAAAATAAACAAAGATTGGAAGGTTAGGATCACTTTATACCAATGTTTTTAAAAATTGGACCAGCCATTGAATTGGGTAGTGTGTGATTCCGATAAATTAGATCCCTCTGTTGGTTCATCCTCGTCAAATTTTGTCTCAAGATATCATAGTTATATGTTGTGATCTACGACCAACAGACATGATGACAAAGACTATTCCAGCAGTCAAGTTTAAGCATTGCTTGTACTCGATTGATGTGATCCGTACCTAAGTGCCCTAAGGGGCATGTAAGTGGAGACGGTGAGATGTGTTCTGTGCTCCGAGGATCAATTTCAATGTTCGCTAAGGTAGAGATCTGTTGACTTGTATAGCTCAATAGAAGCCAGTGATACTGAGTAATAAGTTAATATTCTCTGTTGACTGGGCCCCTGTACCACCCTTGTTTTATTTTGATTTGTGTAGGTCTGTTATAGGTCTACTGTGATTAGAAGTAGGTCTGTTCTGGGTGTACCATGGTGATATTATAAATAGAGGCTAAGAGACTTTATGATGTACTACTCTTCTGGTTTCTAGTAAGATTCTCCCGTATTCTCTCTTGGTTGTAGGCCAAAAGTCAAAGCACGTAAATCTTTGTCTTCTTGTATGTGCTTGATCTTTTCTTAGGCCCTAGATCACAACATTATATAATAAATATGCAACAAATAAAAACATCATTCTAAAATATATCTTAAAAATAAAGATAGCATGTTAGAAATTCTAAATTCCAGACATAATAGTTTAACACTAGTGCTGCTCTTTGCATTACTTTTATTCTTAGGGTTTGTTGGTTAGAATTGAATACATAGAAGTTCATAGTCAAATGACCCCACTTAATAATTATTAAAGAGGTAAGGAATGAAGGATACAATGTAATGATGCAGAAGGGACCTTGACTTTTAAGTTACAATGGTGATGACAAGGTATTGATTCAATTTCCTCTACAAGAAATGTGATCGATGGTGTATTTTAATATTATTTTTTTATATTCATTTTTAATCACCCAGAGCATATATTCCTATATATTTAATTCCTACGTATTAAATGCAAACAAACAGGCCCTTAGGGTTGCAAACCCGCTTAGTCGGGCTTAACTTGAAACTTTTGACTAGATTACAAAGACGTTCATTTTGGTTATTGGCTCTAATATTTAGACCAATATTGTAGGCCTGAGGGGTGCACCTACAAATAACCCCTTTGAACCCTATATTTAAAAGTCCAAATATGGTTTAAGTTCAATAAAAAGGGACCAGAAATGGGTGGCTTGCATCTTTTAATTAGGGTTTTCTCTTTTGGCGGTGGCCTATTAGATCAAAAACCATTCTGGACCACAGAACCATGGGACACAGTTATATATACTCATCACCTTATACTATTCATGTTCTTGGCAAAGGACTACATAATTCTTCATATACATATACATAAATATTATAACCACTGTATCTTTTTCAGGGCCTACTAATTTAAAAGATGGGGCAGGGCCACTTGGGTGGGGAGAGAGAGAGAAAGGAACTAACAACACCCTCTTGTCTTGGGTATTCCAATTTCTCATTTCAGGCACGATTTTCTTCTTACAGAAAAGGTGACCCCAAACATGTGAACTAGATATCTTGTTTATGTTATTAAGTGTGTTTTTCCAAGGCCATCCATCCGTAGATGAATATGGCATTTTGGTCCATCTAAAAGACACAACATAGAATCTTATTGAGATTAAATGGGGACCAAATGATTCCCATCCCAGCTCAATCCCTGTTATGATTCAATAGTTTTAGAAATCTCCAATTCAACTTTCAACCTTGTCTGTATTTTGCTTTACCCAGAAAAATAATAATAATAAACCTTGTCTGTATTTTTGCATAGAACTAGAACAAATGTCTTAATCTTTGAATAGCATTTTCTTCATGTACAATAAAGCTAGAACCCTTGAATTTTAGATTCCAAAATCAAGTTGTCCCCAGTCCCCACAATGCCTATATGGAATAACAATTCTTTTTGAGCCATACAGACATCCCATTTCAAAAATGCCCCTCAAGTACTTTTACCATCTTCCACAATATGTACCTTCGAATCAGCTGATATTTGAAAGACCCAGTAAGTATTTTTACCATTTACTATATATCAAATTAACATATGCATTGGATGGTTTGGATGCATGTTTGTTTGTACCACTTGTTGAAAATTCATATATTAGCTAGATTGAAATGCAGTCTTAGGATAATCTTGATATGAAGCCCTTATTTGCAGTCGAACAACTGCAGTTATTTGCAACATTAATCATTTGGGGATTTATGGAGTTCTGAGATTAGCTAGTGTTGCATGGTTTGTTTAGGTGAACACTGAACAATCCATCTTTGTAGATTTGTGGTCCTTGGTTTTTGCTGATAGACCCCATTTTGAGTAATAGATGGCAAAGTAATTTCATGGGCTGTAAAATCCACATCCTTTGTTCTCTTGTCTGTCTTGCTTACTCAGAAATATATCTGCAGGCCCCATTTCACAAAGTTTAAGAGTTTTTAGGCTTACAGCCCAACAGATTTTGTGGGCCATCACCAATCCACACTGAGGCTCTAGTCAGCTCAGTTTATGGCCTTCCCAGGAACTTTGGAAAACCCTCTTATTGTTATGGGAGAATTTATGTTATTTATTTGTTAAATCGCCCTCTACAAATCAGGCAAAATCTCTAGTTCGCCACTGTCAGTGACCTTGCAACTGGAGGTAATTTAAGTCTCTAGTTTTTTAACCATAGAACTGACTTAATCAGAGGGAATATTTGTGGTTTTCTTCTCGGGGGTAGTGTCGGGAACAACACAAATGTAAGACATCCACATAACAGACATGAGTCATGCTTGCCTCATGCTTTGTACCCATGACCAACAACTATAATAACTACCAATAGCATTTTCTATCAAGAAAAAATTACCAATAGCGCATTATTTCACAATACCAAGTTTGACGGAACAAAGAAACAAAAAAGAGCCCAGCAAAGAAACGAAAGGAAGAAAGATGAAGGGAGAAAGAAAGTAAAACAGTTGGTAGAATATAGGTTTGTATGGATAGAGAGACATTCCAAAAGAATGTTTTAGGAACTGGCCACCCAGAGAGACCCCAAAACCACCATCCCCCTGTTCCCATTTCCCCCTTCACTGCACCTTCCAGGCCTTTGAATCTTTCCAATTCCCATTTCACCCCCACCGTTACTTTCATCCCCATTTATATCCTCCACATTTCCACTCTCTCTCACTTCATCATCTCTCTCATGTTCGTCTTCTTCTTCTTCTTTGGGCTGTTCCATGGTTGAACAAGGAGTGCTTTTATTTTGAAAGCGAAGCAAAAGTCTTCCTTCTCTTCTCTCAGCTTGAAAGTAGGAGCGAGAAGAAGGGGCGGTGATGGTTTTGATGACCAACCTTCCATCTTCTCTATGGGGCTTCACATGAATGCAAGACCCACCAGCAATTGAAGTCAAAGGGGGTGGAAATGCTTCTTTACACTTGTTCTTTTTCTTCACACTAGCTTGGTTGGATCCCCCTCTTCTTATTTCCGACAGGGACTCAATCTCAGACTCTTTAAATGAATTAGAGGAAGAAAACCAGTTATTTTCAGTAATGCCAGTGCCAGTCTCGCAACCCAAGCTCTCTGTACACAATTCCAAGCTCTTTGCGCTCATTGATGAACAAGACCTTCTCAAGAGAGGGTGGATGTACTTAACGGCCTCTTGTGGGGTATCGGCCAGAGAATTGATTGAGCTGAAAGCACTGGAATCTCTTTGGCCCGCTTCGTTGGTGTCGCATTTTCTTGTGGGTGTCGGCGGGTTGGTGTAAAGATCTGACCCCGAACTTGTGTAGGGCTCTGCTCGTTTGAAAATATGTGGTTTGGGTGAGACCAACCTCAAGCAGAGTGCTTGTTGGACGAGCCTGGGCTCGAGGCAAGATTGGAGGCCTTGACAGATCTTAGAAGACATGGTTGTTTGTGTGGACAGGTGAGGATGGACTAGGGAGCTGGAACTTTGATTGGGAAAGAGATAATGCACGAGAATTTAGACTTGAGAGCATGAGATGGAGATTATGTTGAGACCCATGTTGGTAGTGAAGGAGTTGAGCTAAGGAAAAGATGTAGGGGCTTTTGATACCATACACAGAGAGAGAAGGAGTTGAGCTAAGGAAAAGATGTAGGGGCTTTTGATACCATACACAGAGAGAGAGGGAGAGGGAGAGTTTGGGAGATAGGTGAGAGGAGGGAAAATATGACAGATTGGTGAAGGGAGAAGGTGTGAATTTGTAGTGTGCAAACATGCAGGCAGAGGAGGGAAGTTGGGTAGTGGAGAGGGGCCCATTTTAGGCCGCTAGAATGATAGAAGCTATGTCCTGCCACACATTAGAGAGAGGAAAAGGGTGAAACCAGACAAGGGAAAGTAATTGTGAATCTTTTTGGTTGGTAGTCGGCTGGACTATGTCAAAACTCTGTACAGTATTTCCTCCCCTCAAGTGGGACCCACTCTCATGATTGCACCCGGGATTATTCATGGTCCTCGCGGGTCAGGCCCATTCTTTTTCAAATTTGTCTGGGCCCCCAGCTAAGCGGGGAGGGAAGGAGGCTTCAGATCAGGTGAATAACTCTTGGCGAAAAAGGTGGCATGTCCAGAGATCGATCCTCTAGACAATTGATAATTAGCACGTATTGGCAATGGGGTAAGGCTTCCCAATTTTATTCTCGCCAAACCAGTAGCAGTCCATGCATTTTGAAATATGACAGCACTTTGCAGAGAATGTGGGGTGCATTGATTTTTTCGAGAAAATCTTCATGCCTGCAGTGCTCATCCAAACCGTTCTCAAAGGTAGGACCCACCCTAAACTTCACATGCTCCGCCATGAGAACTGACCTATTGGACTAAAGAGTGCATGTGAAGTGCAAAAGCGCAGAAGAAGTTTTCTTTTTCGCCTTTGCATATGTAAAAAGATTTTTACATTTGGTCATCGATAAAAAAAAATCAGATTCATAGGATGTGACTACACGTACATGATGGAAAATCATAAAATGGATAGAGAGTACATAGACGGTAGAGATTCTTTTTTGACCATCAATTGTGTTCACTTTAATTCGACGGTTATCAATACTAACTGACTTTAGATTTTGTCGATAGTTTTTGGATCTTGATCTGCTCTTTTTTTAGGCTAGGTTGAGTGAATGGTCAAAAGTGATTTTTTGAACTTGAAGACCCAAGGATCGATCTCAAAACATGCGTGTGGAAACAAGGTGCCAATACCAGTCGACCATGAGTGTGTCAGCAGATCTTAATCTACTTGTACTTTTGGACAATTCACACAAGTTTCCCTACAAAAGCAGGAAAATATCCAGATCCATTGTAATGTTAAAAAGATGGGTTGGGCTAGACCTTGGAATATATATGGGCCATGCCCATCCCATTAACTAGTAGGCACAAAAATAGACTCTCCTCTAGTCCACGCATGTAAAAATACAGCCCAAACTTAGCCCAAATGCAAGCTGAGTCAGCTTGGTTCAGACTCAGGCTGGCCCACCCGATGAGCACTTCGTCCTATATTTCTCACTGTTGGGTAACCCATACTGATAAATCCAACTGGTTGTGAGATTCTAGCAGTTCAGTTTATTAACATTTTTCAATAAAATGCAGTTTATTAACATTTTTCAATAAAATGCAGTGGAAAGCGGCGAAAGAAAGAACAAAAAAAAAAAAAAAAAACATTAAACCCCCTTAAAGTCCTATTTGTCTTATTGAACACATTAGAATTGCATAGTTAGGAATTCATGCACTTAACGGTTGAAATGAAGATCAAATGTTGAATATAAAAAAATGAACATTAAATAATCTTTTCTTTGACAGAGACAGAATCAATGGAAGATTGGAAAAGAGTACCCATCCTTAACCGTAGTAATTCAAATTCTAGTAAAAAAAATATACCATATACATTACAACCTTATATCCTTCATCACTTACCTCTTTAATAATCTTAAAGATGGAGTACATTTAACCATGAATTCTTAATGTATTCAATTCCAATGAATTCCAAAGATTTATTCGGTTTGCCCTTGATAGACAATATAGGGCCGCGTTCAACTCCACCAGGTGGGTCTGGGTTAGGTATTGGGTCAACCTGTGGACTCTGTTTTTTGAGTCGAGGCCAGACCCCAACTTGAAAATCGCTAACCTGAATTCAGGCATTTGATCAGGTCAGACCATCTGGGTTCTGCTCGACCTGGCCCAAGTTGAAGCAAAATAACTGAACACCAAGAAAGAGTGTGGGCACTGGGCAACAACTTTTCTATCCTGTTCACCTTCCCTTCCAAAAGAAAACCAACAGAAAACCAAGGATCCTCTCATGTAGTTCTTGAAAGTGATTGCACTGCCTTCCTCTCATCTTCCTCATTGCAAATACTTGTGTAACATAAAAATGAAGGACTGTTCTGATGTCAACCCTGGTGCATCTTTTAAAGTTTTTTTCTTCCTATGTAGGCCCACTTGGGAGGCATCCAATTCACTAGGTAGGTTATATGTGCAAAGGAAATTGGTAGTCCTTTCCTCTCAATTTTAAAGCCTCAGCATCTAATGGTTGTGTAAGGACATTTAGTTGTTGTGACTTAATCCAATGAAGTGTATTGTTGGATAGTTGCAGACTGAGAACAATACCGATTCATGTGGGGGCGGGTGTGTGTGAATGTTTTGGATTTGGCAAAAGTGCTCTCCCCTGCAAATAAATGTGAGTTGATGTGAGAAATACATAAATTAGTACATGTATAAAAATTTTAATTTTAGCGGCAAGTCACCCACCTTTGATCTCATTGCCTCTTTCAAGTGAATTTTCCTCTGGACCTAATTTTACACTCATCCGAAATGTTCTAATCATAAAATTAATGGCTCAATTATATTTTAAGTTGTAGATATATTGTGAGGAGCCCATATCTCCGGTTAATGGTTAATGGTTCATCATCATCAAAGCCTTGTCCCAACTATGTTGGAGTCAGCTATCTCCGTCTAATGGTTACCATGCTTTTTTTCAATCTGCCATCCCCCTCCTTCAAATTAGGCCCACTGCTATCGTTTATAAATCCCACAAGAGATCTCTCTCTTCATGGTAGAGACCTTTGATATAAGTGAGTTTGATCAAATAAATGTGAGACTATTGGAAGGGGCAAGGGTGGCCATCCCCACCTCCTCCCTTCAAACTTTTTAATAAAAATTTTATATATCTTTTATAGGATGGCCCTTTCATAACCTTATGTATTTATTTTTCATATAGTAGGAGAATTTTCTTCCCTGCCCTTGGAGGCCCACAAATAAGGTTTCACTGCCATCAACATCACAGCGACAAAGCACAAGAGTAATTGGCAGCAAAAATTATAAGCATATGCTTTAAGCGGAAATCTTACACACTCCCATAGTTTAGAAAGCATGCCAGCGACCAAACCCAACATCAATTAAATAGAAGGACAGCCAAACCAACTCTAGATTTCTTTTCCAAACACCTAGCCCACAAGCCCCAAACTTGCAGCTAGCCTGGATCCAGCCCAAGGTAGGTTGGGCAAGGGCTTCAGAGCAAATGGTGAGGCCTACATTTTGGCAGGTTCAAGCCAAACAGCTAGTAAGCGAATCTCTGCTCATGCATCAGCTGTTAGGGGTTGTCGATTGTTTCCCCACCTAAATTTCCGAAATGCTAGGGAATGAGTCTCTCTACTATAGGAGGTGAGACAACTCGCAATAATAGCCCAAGCTGGAGCGAAACTGGGAGATTTTTTTTTGTATTATGAGGACCTCATTTGATGGCTGTAGGCCCCACCATGAATGGTTTTCTTGTACCTGAAAAAGTAGTAGAACATGACCCAAGTGAGTCGTTTCTAGCAATCCATTATTAGCCTAACAAATTGGAATGGAAACCACAGTGTTGGCCCTGAATATTTGTATCATGCAAAACAATCTAAAACCGCAAATATGTTTCCCATATTTTTCTGTCGTGTATATGGTTAGGAACAAAAAAAACCATACAAACAATTGGGCATGCACCATCCATGAGCTGGCCGATGAAACCCTCATATTTCTGGCTAAGTTCTGATTGTAGTGGGGAAAATACTGGTGTCTTGGAAAGGTGAAAGGAAATATAGGTAGGTGGTCCAAAAGCGAGCACCATACAAGCACAGATTAAAGAGATGTGTTTAACCGTTGGTTGTTCTAAAAATCACATGCTTTCCAAGCTAGTAGTACACCACTCCATACAAGCATGGATTAAAGAAACCAAAAAAATATAAATAATTTGTTTGTTAAAAATAAATAATAAAAAATTATTTGATAGTGGATGGTGATGAGAATATGTGCCCCTACCATCTCAACTCTCCACTTTTAATTTTGCATAACCATCTTTCAATTTAAGCCCTGCATGAGCAAAGAAAAAGTCCAGTGATTAGCAAAGAAAAGGAGGGATAGTTGTCTGTATGCTGTGAAAGGGAGCTGCATGATTTCTCTCTTTTGTTGTTCTTTAAGGCTTTTGTTGAGAAAGACGAGGAATCCAACTTTGTGGGTTACACAAGCAAGCAATGAAAGCCTTTTCCCACTACTTTGACCATGTTTTATGCTCACCTTTCGCGTCCATTTAGATTGCTTTTCACTTGGAGGAAGAGAAGGTGCTCCTCATTAATCATGCATACATGTCATGCAGCTACTGGGCTATTACCCTTTATAGCTAATAAGAATGTATAACAAAAGAAATATCTCAACTAGTAGGCATCAGAGTTCATCTGGTTATTAGAGACAATCCATGTGCACCGCAGAAGTCTCCTAAGTGCCCCTCACATGCTTCCTGTGAGTGGGATGTGTGGAATTGTGCACCGGAGCCCACCTATTGATAATGTAAATAGTTAAAGATGAGTTCCATCGCATCTAATGCTATATCCTTTGGAGTTGATTTCACGGTAAGATTGAGCATATGACAATGAACATGATTAGTCCATATGATTAATCATGTCATTAGTGTGCTCAATGTTAAGATAAAACCAACTTTTGTTAAAGTAAACGATATTCCACCGGGGACAATGTTCTTCTACGAGCAAACTGCATATTTCTAAATGGGAGGAAGGCAAATGGAAAGGTCTCCTTATGGACAAAGGGGAGCCAAATAATTCAACCCATCCAGATTATCCTGGCCCTTGATTTATTAGCATTTCTTAATCATAGTTATAAGATCAAATTTTGGGTGGCCAAAGGTGAATTGGTCAACTCGGCCCCTTGTAGAAAAATCCTATTCTCTTTCTTCTTTTGCGCGATAGCTTTGAAATGGATCCTTGCTAACAGAGGAAAAAAGCGATCAGAACTCGATCGGGAGGCCCGACCAAGGTCACTCCGACGCTCAAGTTAGTTCAGAAAATTTCCTTTTGAAAAGTCTCATACTATATTTTTTTTATACCTCTTTCTCTCCTTCCTTTTCTCCTCTTATACTGTGTTTCCTCCTAAATTTCCGCCCACCTCCTATGCACGTTTCCTCCCACTTCATGGTGATAAATGATAATGGAAAGAGTTATTCCTTCATGGGGCGTTCCTTTAATTTGGGTCCCTTTAATTCAATTGCCTCTTCAAATTCTTCCTCCTATCGGGTTGGGCTGATCCACTATGATCCATGCCCAACCTTGTATTGGATTCAAAATCTCCCTCCTACAATGCCCCCCAAGCTATCCCATTCTTCGCCGTTTTCCAAGGAATGGGATGGCTTGAGATATTTTCGAGACGCGTGTCATTCTCGGGTGTTCTTACGTGTCAATAGCTGTCACGCATCAATCTCCTTAAAATCGCCATTTAGTCCTTTCAGTTTCCATCTTCTTCTTATCTCGTCTCTGCTTCCAAATCTCCTTCTCCGGCTTCTTCCAACAGTTTGTGGTAAGTTCTGCTTTCAAACCTTGCTTTCCTTGTTTTCCTTTGTCTGCCTCTTCGTAGATGGGAAATCTTAAGATCTGCTTAATACTCCAGAAGGAGTTTCCAGCTTTAGGAATAAATATAGTATTCGCTCGGATGTTCAGGTCCCCGCTCCGCGAGCAAATGATTCTTTAGATTCAGGATCTCAAGACGGAACGCCCTTCCCTACTATCGCCATTGTGGAGGGCGGTGTCAGATTCCCTCTTGATCCCTTCTCAGCTCTGTTTCTTTCTTTAACTAATCTCTTCCTTACCCAATGTTCTCCTAATTTGTACCGCATAGTCGTAGGTGTAGCTGCCTTAAACAGGTTGCTCGGCACTGAACTCAGAGTTTTTGATATCCTTTCTTGTTACATGCTAATCCCTCTTGATAGTAGTAAATTGATCTTCTATTTGAAATCTAGGGATTCCAAGATACTCCTCGTGCATTATCTTCCTGATTCAAACAAACTCAGTAAAGGGGATTTCATTATCATGAGCGGAAATTATGAAACCCCTACTATCTGGGGTGGGGTTAGCCGCATGGTTCCCCAGACCCCAAGCTCCCCAGGTCGGCCTTACTCATTTTGAGGCACTTCTCTTTTTTTATCATTCCCCCCCCCCCCCCCCCCCCCCCCCTCTACAATGCTTCGTTCTTTTTTTCTTCGACCTGATGATTTAAAGAAAGTACTTGAGTTTCGAGGTCCGGCCGATTAAAGGGTTGGGGCAGAGCTGCTCACTTACTGCTGGGATACTCTCGCTCGTATGACAGCTTCCCAGCATTCCCTACTTGGCACGAACCCCTGAAGTCAGATACTGTTACCAGACGGAGGAAGGTTCCTGCTATGAAACCTTCCAGATCTTCTAGGGCTCGTACAGCTTCCAGTGCCCACTCCTTTGCTTCTTAACGTTCCATTTCCCCTTCTCAACCTGCTGAGCAGTCCTCATCCACTCGGACTAAGTCTAAGGGGTCATCGGCTCATCGCAGCATGCTGGGCTTTCTAGCGATTTTTCTACTTCTGCCGCTTATCAACAAACTCCTATTCTAAATATTTCGGATAATTCTTCCTCATCCGATGCTGACAAGCTTTCACCAGTAATGTCTCGACGCAAACCAAAAAATCTTTTCGACGGCATTGGCAACCTTCCATCCTCCAAAACGAGAAAGGCTTCTTCTTCCACACCTTCATCAGCTTTAGGTAAGAGACATGCTTCTTCGATTGACCCACGCGAACAAGAGAAGGTTAAAGACCCCTTTAAGCCTGCCGAGGTCCTTGACCCTACTACTGCATGGTTAGAGAGTAATGGTGTGCCCCCATTGCCCCCTCATCCCCCCACCCAAGCTCTTCTTCTGGTCAGAAGAGTCCTCTCAAGTCTTCGTCTCTAGGTGAAGCATTTCTGGATCTCCCTCCTTAGCAATGATCCTAGGAAAGTCAGCCCTTCTCCCTCCTGATATGAATCTACATAGCTCCTTATCTAGTGATGAGCTTGTATCTACGGGAGCCCAACACTGCCTTCTGATACGTTGTTTCCTTCCCCCCTTACCCCCTTATATATATATATATACATTTACGGCAATACTTCCATCGTTTCTTTGCTATTTCAGGGGTTGCAGAAATGGTTTAACGTCTCAAATCGCCTGAAAAGATCTCAGAGCAGCTTGGGAGATTTAGAAATGGAGTTGGCAAAATCTAAGGCTGCTCGGCGCGTTGCTGAATCTAATGCTGAAGTCTTCTCCAAAAACGCTGAAATTACTGAAGCCCAGGCGATTGCTACCAAAAGTCGTCTTACAGTGGCCGAGATGGAGTTGGCAGCTCTCCACTCCAGGAGGAGATTAGGGAAGCCGTTGAGAAATCCAAGGATGCCCAATTTGAAGAAACCAAGGCACATTATATGCAACAAGTTGAACAAATTAAAGTTGTTGTGTTTAAACGGGGTTATGATGTTGCCCTCGGGGATGTTGGAGTCCTAGAAAACTCTCTTATTTGGGCTAATTATGTAGATTCGTCCGAGGAGACTACTCTCCTTCCATCATTAGTTGAGGCCATGCTCGTCCTAAGACTGATGAGGTTATTTTACCTTCTGTCATGGAGGAGGGCGCAAATTGTTTGTCAGCCGCTGAGCAAATCCTTCCTGATTTTGAAGTTCCTAAATGAAAGAATATAAAATCTTTCCTTTTGATGTTGCTGGTTGGTTTGCCCAAGCTGTGGGCATAGTACCTTTTCTTCTTCCTTTGTTTTTTTTTGTATAAAGAATGTTGTGGTCCTACTTTTTGGTGGAATGAAATATTAATTCCTTTTCTTACTTTCTTATTCCTTACTTTCCTATCCCACCACCACTATCGGTTTCTTCTGAACTCTTTTTTTGCCTTCGCTTGCATCGTCATGCCTAAGCTGTTAGTAAAAAGGAGATCAGTGTGGTGTACCTAGTTTGGGCTCTTCCCAGTTAGGTTTTTATCCTTCAGCACGAAGTAATGGGTGTGATGCTACCCTTTAATTCTTAGGCCTTAGCCTTATTTTTGCAAATTTATCTTGACTAGAAGAACTTTTGTTGTGATCATTATTAATTCAATGGAACTCTCATTTTTGGCAATAAAATAAGACAATTCACACTAAGTCACCAAGTTCTTTGGTACAAAGATTAATAATAAAATTTCTGTCAATTCGCTGCATTCCATGGCCTTTTCAAAGCTTTTCCTTCGAGTGTTTCCAAATGGAAAGCTCCAGCCCTTCCAGCCGAGGTGACCCTATATGGTCCTTCCCAGGTTGGTCCTAACTTCCCATGATTGAAATCCTTCGTATTCAGGAATACTTTTCTCAAGACCACGTCTCCAACCTTGAAAACTTGCTCTTGCACTTTCTTCTGGTAATTTCAAGCTAGCTGATGCTGGTAGGCAGCTAACCTGATCAGTGCTCACTCACTTCATTCTTCAATCATATCTAAATGCTCGGCGATTTTCTCTTTATTTTGTTCATGAGTATATGCTTCTGTTCTCATGGTCGGCAACCCAATCTCCAAGGGTATTACAGCTTCCATTCCATATGCGAAAGAGAAAAGAGTTTCTCCAATTGATCTCCGTGGGGCAGTCCTATAAGCCCATAGGACACTAGGGAGCTCGTTTACCTATCCTCATTTTGCTTCATCCAACGTTTTCCTTATGCCGTTGAGTAAGGTTTTATTGGAACTTTCTGCTTGGCCATTACTTTGTGGATAGACAGGAGTTGAAAAGTAATGCCTGATACTATACTGTTCACATAAGTTTTTGAATGCCTTGCCTTCAAATTGTTTCCCATTATCAGTCACAAATGCCAAAGGCATTCCAAATATTGTGATGATATTTTTCCACACAGATTTCCTGGCATCACTTTCTCGAATATGAGCCAAAGTCTCTGCCTCTATTCACTTGGTAAAGTAATCTGTTGCTACAATCAAGAATCAACAATTATCCGCTGACCTTGGCATGGGTCCGACGATGTCAATCCCCCACTGGTCGAACGGCCAAGGGCTCACTATTGAGTTGAGTTGTCCAGCCGACTGATGAATTTCCTTTGCAAAACGCTGGCATCTATCACATTTATGCACGAATGCAATACATCCTTTTGCATATAAGGCCACCAATACCCTTGAGATATAGCTCGATGGGCCAAGCTCTGTCCTCTAACGTGCCCCCCACAGGACCCCTCATGGATTTCCCATAACAGGTTCTCCACCTTGGTTGGACTCACACACCGTAAGTAAGGTCCTGAGTATGAGCGTTGGTATAGCTTGCCTTCCGGTGACAACAAGAACTTAGCTGCTTTCCTCCTGACTTTCCATCTTTCATTTCCGTCCTTTGGTAGTAATCCATCTCTCAAGTACTGAATAATCGATGTCATCCAATCTGGATCAACCGTATCCTATTCAGCACACATGATCATCTGATCTCTTATGGTCAGTGATGGTTGGAAATCAATGAGGATCTCCATTCTTAGCTCGGACTTTATGGCTGAAGCCAAGCTAGCCAAGCTATTAGCAAGCGCATTCTCCTCTCTTCCAACCTGTTTCACCATAACCTCCCCAATCTCCTGAATTAGACGTTGTGCTTCTTTGACGTATACGACCATTCGATCATCACAAGCTGCGTACTCTCCATTCAACTGGTTGGCCACTAATTGTGAATCACAAAGGACTATCAACCGCCTGATTCCAAGCTCTTTAGCAGTCCTCAACCCGGATAGTAGAGCTTCGTATTCTGCCTTATTAGTTGATGCAGCAAAACCAAATGTCATGACCCTTTTCATCATTGCTTCTTCTGGTGTAATGAACACCATACCAGCACCTAAACCTTGTGAATTAGATGCGCCATCAACATATAACTGCCATTCTTCACGAGTATCCTGACCATTTTCTTCCTTCCTGCTTTGCTTCAATTCATCCTTATTTGTAAATTCTGCTATAAAATCAGCTACCACTTGACTTTTAGTCGCATTCTTCCTTATTTGTAAATTCTACTATGCATGCAGTGATCAAATTTTGGGTGGCCAAAGGTGAAATGGTCAGCTCAGCCCCTTGTAGAAAAATCATGTTCTCTTTCTTCTTTTGCGCGATAGCTTTGAAATGGATCCTTGCTAACAGAAGAAAAAAGCGATCAGAACTCAATCGGGAGGCTTGACTAAGGTCACTCCGACGCTCAAATTAATTCAGAAAATTTCCTTTTGAAAAGTCTCATACTATATTTTTTTCATACCTCTTTCTCTCATTCCTTTTCTCCTCTTATACTGTGTTTCCTCCTAAATTTCCGCCCACCTCCTATGCACGTTTCCTCCCACTTCATGGTGATAACTGATAATGGAAGGAGTTATTTCTTCATGGGGCGTTCCTTCAATTCGGGTCCTTTTAATTCAATTGCCTCTTCAAATTCTTCCTCCTGTTGGGTTGGGCTGATCCACTATGATCCATGCCCAACCTTGTATTGGATTCAAAATCTCCCTCCTACAATGCCCCCCAAGCTATCCCATTCTTCGCCGTTTTCTAAGGAATGGGATGGCTTGAGATATTTTCGAGACGCGTGTCATTCTCGGGTGTTCTTACGTGTCAATAGCTGTCACGCATCAATCTCTTTAAAATCGCCATTTAGTCATTTCAGTTTCCATCTTCTTCTTATCTCGTCTCTGCTTCCAAATCTCCTTCTCCGGCTTCTTCCAACAGTTTGTGGTAAGTTCTGCTTTCAAACCTTGTTTTCCATGTTTTCCTTTGTCTGCCTCTTTGTAGATGGGAAATCTTAAGGATCTGCTTAATACTCTGGAAGAAGTTTCCAGCTTTAGGAATAAATATAGTATTCGCTCGGATGTTCAGGTCCCCGCTCCGCGAGCAGATGATTCTTTAGATTCAGGATCTCAAGACGGAACGCCCTTCCCTACTATCGTCATTGTGGAGGGCGGTGTCAGATTCCCTTTTGATCCCTTCTTAGCTCTGTTTCTTTCTTTAACTAATCTCTTCCCTACCCAATGTTCTCCTTATCTGTACCGCATGAGGCGTTCCTTCAATCTAGGTCCCTTTAATTCAATTCCCTCTTCAAATTCTTCCTCCTAGCGGGTTAGGCTGATCCACCATGATCTAGGCCCAACCTTGTCTTGGATTCAAATTTTCCCTCCTACAATAGTTTTTTTTTATTAGATTCAACCAAACACCGAGTGAAGGTTCAATGAGTGTAAAATTAGTCTTAATGATAGATCATTGGATGCCAAGAGAATCAAATGATGGGTTGGTGAAGCCTAATGTCGACATTAGTGATTTATAGGGGTAAATATTTAATCCGTCGGTTAAATTTGGATCCTTGTAATAAGGTCAAATTCGACGGTTATGGGTGTCTAGGTGATTTTAGGGGTTCATGTATCTATTCTAAATGGTGAGAGTATTGTATTTTAGAGAGGAGAAACTGGGAGGGCTTTATACACTGGTATGCACAAGGAGGGAGTCTATCCTCTTGCGGTGATCTCTAAGAATAGTGAATTGGCTTGAATTTTTGTGGACGTAAGTCAAATTGGGTGAACCACGTAAATCTCATGTGTTTGATTTGTATTTCGTATTGTGTTCTTTGATGATCACGGTTTGTTTGATCTCTTAACATTAAAGGGTGTACTAATCAAAGGTGGGCACAAGTGGGCCCCATAGAGTTAGAGTGCATATGTAGTTTGCTTGCAAAAAAACAATCTCCATGTCACTGGAGGGGATGACATCAAATTTTTTTTAAACGGTAAGAAGAATTTCATTAAAAGGGAGAACAATACAAAGAGCAAAGAAGAATAGAAAGGTACAAAAGAGATGGGCCCCCACCTACACCTCAATTGCATAACAAAAGCCTTCCAAATAGTACTCCTTTCAACCCTCTATTTGGCAAGAGCGTCTGCCATATAGTTGGTCGATCTATGCTTATGTTGAAAGATAACATCAAAGCGAGGAGATAAGGTGCGGATTTCATTGAAGAGGAATTGAAATTTCCAAGGATTCGACTTCTAGTTAGATACCCATGAAATCGCATTTGAAGAGTCACTCTCCAAGATGAGTGTACCTTGGAAAAATCTTGAGAAACACAGAAAAGCTTCCAAAATAGCAAGCACATCTGCTTCATTAGAGTCGCAAACACCCATATGCTTGGAGAACATAAGAGAACCTCACCATATCATTGAGAAGAACACCTCAGATACCTACCGGACCCGGTTTACTTCCTGCAGCTCCATCGACATTGAATTTAGGCATGCCAAGAGGAGGAGGAGACCAAAGAACATAACTCCTCACCTTAGTTGGACCACACATCATACACGCTCCCCAATTTATAAGGATGTCATCAAGAGAAAAATAAGAGAACTCCTTTCTAATCAAAGCTCACTTCGCAATTCTAAGGGTGACAGTAGAGATCAAGTCCACAAAAGAAGTAGCAACACCCTTGAAGATTCTATCATTTCTTTCCTTCCAAATAGACCATAATTAGCAAAAGGGATCAATCTCCAGAGAATGCGCCCACAACCACCAAACCAATTTCCCCACCAAAGGGATGACATCATTTTGAATAGCTCGGATTATCAATCGGTGGACCCTAGTCAATTCAACGAGAGAATAAATCCGGGTTCTTGTAAAACGTGAAAATACCTTATACACTTGGAGGGCATTGATTCTGAACCGTTCATATTTCAATAGGTAGGCCCCACTCCAGGTCTCTAGTGAGGGAAGTAGACCTTAGGTGAGGTGAGAGAGCCCTCTGATGAGGGAAGTAGACCTTCGTGAGATAGAACAACCCTCGGGTGAGAGAAGGTGACTATCCAATTTGAATCCTTGCCGGCGGGTAGGTAATAACTAATGCCTTTTACTATTAGGTAAGAGGTTTTTCTTTGTTTTATAATATCAGTTGGAAGGAGATTTTTTGATACTACAACTTGATTCTTGGTACCTGTTGCCATAAACAGTGATACGCTTTCTTTGTTTTATAATATCAGTTGGAAGGAGATTTTTTGATACTACAACTTGATTCTTGGTACCTGTTGCCATAAACAGTGATACGCTAATTTTGTTCTAACACATAATTTCATTGAATATGGATGGATTCTTAGTAGCACCCCCGATAAAGAAAATTTCACATGTTACGACAACTGTTGGTTGTTGGTTGGCTTGCAAGATTGTTCATGGCCATGTTTTTTTTTTTTTCCCAGGCCGGCCTACTGATTAATTAGGAGTGATCCTATCATCCTAAAGATCCAGGGATCATTCCCTGCATAGGTGTGATATCAAGGTGCCAACGCCACTCAACCATGAGTGTGTTGCTGTTTGATTTTTTTTAATATAATTGATTTTTAGAGATTTCAAGACTAATATTTATAAAAGCATTTTAAAATGAAAGAATGCAAATATCAAAATATGCCCATCAAATGGTATCCCCGAGAGTTGGGAAATGAATACCCAGCCATCTCCCTAATAATTCATATCTGGGATCGAAGTCATGAAGGTCTCATGTATATACATCTCCATGTTGTATCTTCATCATTTATCTCTTTAATAATCTTTTGCATAGGAGCTCATTTCGCATGAATTCTTACTATTCAATACCATTCAAACAAATAGGGCCCTTAGCTAGGGAAAGAGAGAGAGAGAGTTGTAAAGAATCATTTATCACATACACTTCTAATCAAGGATTTAATTTCTTTCTTCACCTTAGTGGCCTATCTCCATGATAGGTTATGAGCCAGGGAATCTTGAATAGCAATGATATTAACCACCAGATTGCTCCATGAGACTTCGTTAACTATATTGTTGAGCAATTTAATCCTGCAATGAATATCACTCTTAATTTTTAGCTAATCACGTATTAGGTAAATATATTGAGATTTAAGGATTTGGTGCTAATAATGTGCTCCACTTTATCGTGCCAAAGACTTGATCGAGTGCATACAAGATACGAAGATGAGTGGAATACCATGTCAGTTGCAACAATGACGCTCAAAAAGAATCAGGGACTTTGACATATACATTACATATATAATCAATACCATTAAAAGTCCAAGAAAGCATTTGTTCTTTATTTGGCTTTCGTCACCTATACTATCTAAAATCTAAATAGGTATCAATCATTCACAAACGAATGCATTGTAATATAATAGATTCAAACATGCAACAAGACAAGCAGGTAGATGCTGTGGAGATTACCCAACAACTTGAAGATCAATGCAGCAGTTTCAAAGATATGTTTTATGACATGGCAATAAACTATTCAACGATATGGTGTGGTATTCTTTCTATACAATAAAATCAAAACTACCAAAGAATAATAAGTTAATTGGGGGTAAGTATATTTATATGTTAGTGATTTGCTTTTAGTGGAAGTAAAAAGTACTGCTCATTTGAGGGCTAAGACCTGCTTTTGTGACATGAATGGAGGAGCTTGAAAGGTTACGGCATGTTTGATGCGGCTACTTTTTTAGGAATGAAAAATATAAAAATGAAGTAAATTTTCTGTGAGAGTTTTTTTCCTGCAAAAGAGAGAAAAAACCTCAGTAAACCAGTTTACCACGGTGGTGCACAAATGTTCAATCAAAGTAGAGCACTCCAAATAATCTATGACAAAGAAAAAAATGATGCATGCACTACTGTAAAATGAGAATAACATAACTTATACCAGACGATTAGATTCCAACCAAGGGAGTTGACTAGCTAGGAACCCCGACCGAGTGAACTCGTCAACCCAGTCACTTACGCTGAGTGAATGAATCAGTTGAACTTATCCTAATAACTTATGGTATGGTTGAAATAACATCAAGGGGTAGCTCAGTTGGTCTAGGACCACGGTTTGCACCCGGAAATTGTAGGTTTGAAACTGCACTACCACAATGGGGCTACAAGAGACTTTACCCGGCTTCCCTCTGGGGCCCGGAAGGATTAGTCCAGCCCAAAGGGTTGGGAACCCTCCTATAACAAAAAAATAAAAATAAAAAAGGTATAGTTGAAATCCAGTAAAAATGGCAGGTCAACTTGTGCATCGGCTTGACTTGTCCTAGTCTGATTAAGTCAAGCGGGTGTCTAGTCATAATTCGTATAGTTAAATACAAACAAATATCATATCTAAGCTTTACATTAAAAAAAATGGTAGATGAAGTATACATAAATTAACAGAAACAGAAAAGTTGATATTATCATTTATATAAGATTCTCAAGAAAAATGAATATACATATATATATATCTAGTTATAAAATATATTTTAGTTAAAAATGTATTATATAAAATAAAAAAATATTTTAGAAGGTAAAAGACTGACCCACATGTTAGTTATAAATCTCTGTGTGTGTGTGTTTTGTTGTTGTTGTTGGTGGTGGTGGTGGTGGTGGTGTTATTGTTATGAAGCGTGTGTATGTTAATGGGTAATCCATGAACTCCTTGTATATTTCATCATTAGCAGTCATCATCAAGACACCCCACTTTGCAAGTGTTGCATAATTAGAGTCCTTGCATGAGCAATAAATCATGGTTGAAAAACTCTCTAGGTTGACTCTTAAATCTTCTGAGCCATCTCGTTTTGGTGGAGGACCAAGTCAAAAATAGGGGGGATTCGGCCGAGTCATCTCATTTTAATAAGTTATTTGCATTCTACACCATTTAATAGATAGATCTAATTTCAACCAATTAGTGTTTATTTATAAGTAATTATGCATGTGGTTTGGAGTCAACATAACTTAAAGATGATGGATCAAATTTGAGTTAGCAATTTAAATATGCTGGTTGAAATGAAATTTGAAACTTATATTTGATGTTTTATATTCGATATTTAGACTAACAAATTATGTAATATGCTATATTTCTTCTTTTATTTTTCTTATTATATTACTTTCTTTGCATATATAAATTTATTAATGTGAATTGATTATAATGGATGCATGTAAATAAATGTATATTTATGTTTTTAAGTAATGATTTCGTTTTTAAATATTTTTTAAAATTATTTAAAAGAACATGACTCTCCTCTCCACATTGACACTATCCGAGTCATTTTTTTATTCATTGGACGAGTCGAGTCCAAGTAGCGAGTTTACCTTGCAATAAATAAGCCGAAAATTCTCAAATGATAAACTGATTTATAGAAGTTTATGCATGAATAGTAATAGGGATATTGACCGTATAACTGGTCTTACATATGACATTTTCCCCACAACAGTCAAGCCTTAAATATTTTTCGTAGAATTGTTTGTAATATTGCTATGATATCACACAACCCTAGGATATTGCATTTGCAATATCGTACAACCATAGGATATTGCATTTGCGATAACGCACGGCCCTAGGATATTGCATATGATAATATTTGCGACATCACATGGGCCTAGGAGATCGCATAGTATGATGTGTGCGATATCGCCTGGCCCTAGAATATTGCACGAAGGAAATATTGATGTGTGCTATATCGCATAGCCCTAGGATATCGTATGAAGGAAATACTTAAACTTTTACCTCTCATGATGAATCTCAGGTCTAAAGACAGCTCTCCTGGCGATAGCCCATAGTAATATCATGCCCTAGTTGATATTAGATTGAACCCCTTTATATATTAGCTCTATTAATTTCTTCATTTCAAGATGCTTGTCTTTATTTTGGCGTTTCCATCGCAGGAACTTCCATCCCATGAAATCTCACAATACATTTCTGTAAATGTTTGGAAATATTAGATGAAAACTGTATGAAACTCTTGTGAAAATGGTGGGATTCCCGTACATTCCCTATACATTCTTCATTTGTTTGTTACATAGTATCCTTCAAAATTTTCGCAGATAAATGTAAGAATGTATACGACTCTAACCCTTTATATGGGCCGTGTACAACATAGTTTAGAAGTTGAGACCATGGCTGCTATTTCCAGATGCGAATTAACTTGTACAGACTCATTTCAGCTCGGGCAACTTTTGGGAAGTGAAATTAAGTTTTTATATTATTTTCTGTACCTGCCCTGGGCTGGTCTGGCAAAAGCATGTGGGTCTATCCCATTTGTCATTAGGCCTAAGACTTGGGCCTCAATGTAGTCTACAGACTTGAAAAATGTATGGGGGCTACTTGCTTGCAAAATATTATGAAGGACCGATAGTGATACAGCATCAATAATTGGCCCACACCGTAGACATGTTCTTTCCAGAGCATGCCACTATTATCATGAGTGTTGGGACTTCCTCTTTCCACCTGAGTGGGCTCTCTTGGGTCACACACAAAAAAAAAAAAACTTGGCTCGATTGAATCAGTAGCCAAATCGAAATTCGGGTCAAATGCAAAATGAATTAAATTGTAGCTGGGCTATTTAAGTTTGTTCTTTACTCTATAGCTAGGTCCATTTGTTACTTGGGGCTCCATATTACTCTTTTTTCTTTTTTTGGAGATGGTCACAAAACAAAATTTTAATTAAATGATATCGAAGAGAAGCCCATATATTCTTTGAAAAGAAAAAAAAAATGTACTCGTTTATAAATCTCAATTAGCTAATAATAAACAGACGCCTTTCTTTTTCTGAAATTTGAAATACTATCAGCTAGCAGGTTTCCTAAATTCAGCATGCTCAAATGAGGCTGGGATTTTGGAATTATATAAATTCCAAATGATGCTCGATGGATGGACAACAATTGATTACAGCATTGAAAATTCCATTCGTATCTGAAATTCCTCCAAACAAACTCCCTCATAAGGAACAAGTGTATCTTATTACATTTTCCTATTTCTTAATAAAGAGCCCTAGTTGGCCCGGCCCCAGAGGTTTTTTTTTTTGGTAGGAGGAACAAAGTATATTAAAATTGCAACCAAACAAAGGAGAACACAAGGCAAACAAAAAGAATCGCCCATCCTCAAGTTGACCCTAGACAGACCATGCTTAGCAAGTCTATGAGCAGCACCATTCATTTTCCTTTGGATGTGAAAAATCTCCAAAACCTCAAAATTCCGAGCTAGACTTAGAATATTGAAATAATGGTATTAATAGACTAGTCTTCTAGAACGGCTCCTTACCATATTGGTAAAAACCTGGCCCCTCCCTTCATATACGAGTTGCTATTACTTCACATGTGTGGGTTTTATCTCCTCGCACATGTGAGTTCCCATCATCTTGCATGTGTGGGCCGTGTCTCCTCCGCATCTTCTCGCACTTGCAAGTTTATAGGGTCTCTGCCCCTCAACTGGGATGAAGAAAAAAAAAAAAGGACCAGTCTTCTAGTCCCTTGGTAGGGTTCTAAGGCACCAGCGAAGAGACAGAATTTTGAAGATCTAAGGGGCAGTCGAGGCCTCTAATGAGAAGGGAACCATCTTTTCGCTTCTTTATCATAGAATGACATTGTTCCTTTAGAGGGCCATTTAACATCATTCTACGAATATTTCATTCTAAAAACAAAGAATGCTTGAGAGACAAAATCTAAAGAGATAGAGAGGAGGAAGATTTTATGTATGTACGTATGGAGAGGGAGAGAAAATGCCACATAAACATGTTTTTCTTCATTTATTCTAAGGAAGAATATTATTTTTCTTCACTTATTCTAAGGAAGAATATTCATGTGCATCAATCCCTTACCATAGGATGAGAGACACTTCCATAATTGAAAATTTCATATGCAAAAGAGGAAAAGTCAAATATGGTCATATACATAAAAGGAATATTCATATGCAAAAAGGGAAAGTTTCCTTACCCTATGGTGAGGGATGAATGCACATAAATGTCCTCCTATTCTAAGAACGAAACATTTCCAAAATGACCAACCAAAGCTTGCACATGAAAGGCTGAAACACACTACTTACCTTTAACAAATATAGCACATCCAAAATCAGTACTTCCATTCTTATGAGTGAACCGAGGCAGAGGTATGGTGAATTGAAGACCCAGAACGTGAAAGGCTGTGGGTGCACAGGAATGGGCCGCCCATGGTTATGGGCCTTCCGCCATTGCAACAGGTTTTTGATATGGCAGGGCTGATGGACTTCGTACTTGACCCTTAAGCATATACAGGCCAAGACCACAAGCCTAAAGATATATCATAGAATCCAGCCCAATTTAAGCTAAGCTTTGAACCTACGCAGCTCATGATCCAAGCCGAACCCAGGTGCTGTTTGGGCCAGCTCCCTTTTCAGGTTTCGTCTGACTCAATCTTTTGGGCCTATTGATTGGGTCCAGGCTTGCAATTACGTCTAAATAGCTAACGAATTGAACTGAGCCTGACCCTACGTCTATGTGTAGGGCCCAGTTAGATGATAGCCAGGGTTAAGGCCCATGTCTTGAAACTGCTTTTCGAGAAGATGGCTGAGACCATTATAGTAGAAAAAAATCTGCAGCAGACCAGCAATAGTTTATGTTAGTATTGGCAATCTTGGCATGGGAAATAGAGCTAGGGTTGCTTAGAGCATGACATGGTTTTATTATAACACAATTCCAGGCGAACTTGAAATTGAAATATCATTTCTTGAAAAGAATATATTATAAGATTTTTTAAATTGAAGGACCATTGCATTAGAAGATAATTAAGATGCGCTCAATCAAATATTTTAATGGATTTTGGAGTTGGGAGTTTAAAACAGGCTCCATTACAAAATCAGTGTCAATTATACCATAAACCAGTTCTGATCAGTGATAAGTGTGGGAGAAATTTTATTTTTTACTAACTAGATCTTTGCCCTTCGTCTAATTATGTAAATGTATTAAGCATTTCATGAAAACATGGATCGGATGGTTATTTGATACCCATTTTG
Organism: Persea americana; assembly: GCA_029852735.1. Taxonomy (NCBI): domain Eukaryota; kingdom Viridiplantae; phylum Streptophyta; class Magnoliopsida; order Laurales; family Lauraceae; genus Persea; species Persea americana. The sequence continues at coordinate 40,318,526 of CM056817.1, forward strand.
ATAAGAGTCTCTACAATTTTATGGCGACTTCACAAAGTTCATGACTCCTAATATCATCATCATTAAAACCTTTTTTCAATTATTTTGGGGTCGGCTACTCCATTCCTTCGTAAGTCAAATCTTTAGATAACTTGCACTTCTTCAAATCTATTTTTGCTATCTTCATCCACTTTCCCTTGGTGGGCCTTCATTTTGCCTCGTTGCCAACCTGCATTGGTCATGACTCCTAATATTTAAGAAAGGGAATACTAATGTACAATATTTACCATATTGTTTTGAATGAATCAACAGGATAGATATCATTATATTCCCTACTACCACTAATTTTTCGTCCTATCTTCAAATCCTAGAAAATACAATAAAAAGAGCAGATGATAAATTGAGTTACTTGGTGACGTTTAAGTATCGATGAAAACTACAATACATGTAAAAAAAATGATATAAAGGAGAACAAAAAAATATCAACAGACCCTTCACCCCAGAAAAATATTTTCGCCCGTAAAATATGGTACATTTAGCTTATAATAATTATAAAGAAAACACCAAAATAAAAATAAAAATAAAAATGAAAGAAAAAGGAAGAACTATTGCACTGTCTCTTTATCTTGGGATGGTGTGGTGGGCTGAACCGTGGTGAAGAAGAGGTAGATGTGTGACCCTTCTTGAACCCCATAATCAGATAATGATTTCTGATCATCCATCATCAGATGACACCCATTGCTGTGAACGAGGATTACTCGATGTTCTGGTATTGCTTCTTGCACTGCTATCTCTTTCTTGAGGTCTCCAAGTATGGCAGACTCGTCTATATCAACATGGAGAAATCTACCTGTCAATATCTCTATAACCACTTTCATCATCTTCGTCAACTTCAAAAGAAGAGTTTGGAAGGATTTGTTGCCGTTTCTTTATATAGCACAATGTACAGCTAAGGTGAGATTGAGTTTCTAGATCCATTTTGTGGAGATATCTTCGCCTTTCTTTTGGAGGAAGTTGAATCACACAAAATCTACATTTCCCAGAATCCTAGAAAGTACATACCAAACTAGGCTAGTTTTTAGATGCATTGAGAAGCTTGCTTAGTCTTCGCCAGCGTGTATGCTGTGGGTCCGGATCCATTGGCAAATAGGCCGCATGGGTTGTAGGTGGAGTCTGTTACGTGAAGAGTTCAAAAAAAGGAATCTTAAAAAACAAAAAAAAAACAAAAAAAAAAAAAAAAAAAAAAAACATAGCCCAAATATTTTTCTCTCAATACATAGCCCATATTCATCATATTCATCACTGAGTCCAGGTTCCTGTGTCGTTGAAACATGTATAAGTAATTTTTTTGTAAAGAAAATAAATAATTAAGATGGTGCATTAGCTTAGATAAGATTTCATACGGTTGCCAAATCTTAATTAGATGAAACAAAATCTTGTGTTTCAAGGATACACGGACCCAGACTCCATCCATATTTACTACTTTTGCATTAAGAATCACACTATTAACACAATTTACAAAGTATTATATAACTTTATGCTTCTTTTTTTTTTTTTTTTCTGTAAAGTCATTACTTCGGGATTCGAACTCCCAACCTGGTTGTGCATATAGCACTCATTAAAAATAAAAAACCCAAAAGAAAACCCTAAAATGACTGAGTAGAAGACTCTGACAATTGAAGAAAAGAAGGGTGCCAACTACTAGAAAGAGAAAAAGAAGGATTTGGGAAAAGAGGAAAAAATTATTCCACTGTCTCTTTATCTCCCACGGGTGTAGTGGGCTGAGCCTCGGAGAAGAAGAGGTATATGTGGGACCCTTCTTGACACCCATAATCAGATAATGATATCTGATCGTCCATCATGAGACAGCCATTACTGTGAACGAGGATTATTCGATGTTCTGGTATTGTTTCTTTTGCTGCAATATCTTTCTTGAGCTTTCCCAGCACGGCAGACTTGTCCATTTCTATGTGGAGAAGCCTACCCGTCAATATCTCTATTACCAACTTTATCATCTTTCTCAATGTCAACAGAAGAGAAAACGAGGACGACTCGTTGCCCTTCCTTTATGTAGCAAATGATTAAGGATAAAAGGTAAGGGTTAGTTTCTATATCCATGTTGCAGAGATATCTTCGCCCACTTTAGGATAAATATGACTAACACAAAATCTACACTTTTTAGAATCCTATGTGCTTACCAAAACTGCTCTGGTTTTTAGATGGTTGCCTGGGAGTCTGGATCTTATGACGCTTTGACCTGGAGAATTATTTCGTCGAAGAAATCTTTAGTTGGTCCCACCCATTGAAAATATGAACAGCTTAACAAAAAAGTTATATTTAATGAAGGGTATCTCAAAATCTTACCTTAAATGAATCTGTTAGGCCAAAAATTCAATTTGACAAGAACAGGCTGAGACAGAATTGTGTCTCACTATAGCGAATCTCTTTCTTGCTATAGCGATAGTATCCCAGGAAGCTCCCAGAATAGGGTCTCCCTCTAACAAGCATGGGTGGTAAAGATAGGTCTGATCTGGACTTTTGTGAGAAGTTCGACACAAACTGAAATTATGAGTATATTATTCTTAGAAGTCTCTTGGACGAATTTGAGCCTATAAATTGAGTGATTCTCTCAACCCTAACACACCACTCTCATTAATCTGAGTTAGAGATATCTTAGAGAGAGATTTCCTTATTTCTCTAAAGCCATTGAGAGATCGTTCTGAATGGTTGCTCTAGAAGATTGTGCTGCGGTGCAAGTCGTGTTAGTGGATTCTGTACAAAAAGAACTATGGTCCTTATGTAGAGGTACAGACTAAGGTAAAAGAGCTATAAGTATGTCTTGTAACTGTTTGTGAACTTTTAATTTCTAATTCGTAGTTTTTCTCCCTGTAAAAGGTTTTCACGCTATATACTGTGTCTACCTTCTTGTGGTGTGTAATTGGTAGATAGCTAGTTCTATATTGTGTGATTGGTTATTTTCGCTACATTGATTGGTTAAATTAGAACTAGTATCCATTCTAGTGAGTCCTGCAAAACTCTCAGAATCCCTCATTTCTTCACAGGTGAATTTTTCTCCTGCGGGACTCCATAATTAAGGAGTCCCTTGCGTGAAACTAAATTGGGTGCTTTTAATGTAGGACCTCCCTTACTCGGCTCTTAGGAATTTCTTTTTTTTATTTTTTTATTTTTCTCATAGAGGACCCCCAAGGCATATTTCCTAGTTCCACCCTTAGTATTGGCTCTATCTGTATATTTACTAAAATTACTTCCAATTTTTTTCATGTTCCACTTTTTATTAGCATGTAATAAGTCTTTAACCAAAAAATTTAGATCTGAGGTGGGAGAGAGAGTCAGATAGGCTTCCTCGAGCCACTCTCCGAGGAAATCCAATTGCACTTCCAGCTGTAGATTCTATCCCCATCACCTACTATCCAATCTATGTTCTAATTAATGAAGCCCACTGCTTCCAAAAAGCCTTTCCAAAATCATGAGTTCCCATTTTTCCCATCAGCCTCCTATAGGGGTTTATTTGAGCAATCTCTTAGTAGTAAATCTTCTAAAGGCCATAATAGAAAGGGCTAAATTTTTCTAAACGGCTTAGTAGAAAGGGCTAAATTTTTACTACAAAATCTCTTATCTTTAAGCCCCCACATTTCAAAGGTCTACAGATTTCTTTCCATTTAACAGTAAAATTCAGAAGAAGCATAAGTGAGACCGTGAGAGGATTAAGAATCATTAAATGGAAAATATCAACTAAAACATATTTGTAATTAAAGAAAAAGATTATTATTTTTCTCTCTTTTTTTTTTCTAAGAAGCGATCAAGCCTACTCGTTGGACTCCATTCAGGCCATCTGTGGGATCCAAATTTGGGTACTGGATGTTTTGATTGGAAGGATTTTATATCATTTATGACAGGCTGAAAAGGCAAATTCTCTAGCATAAGTACTTTTCTTGTGCCCCTTTTAGGATTTCATACCACTTGTTTTGTGAAGCCAAAGATTTGTAGGTTTGATTGTAGAACACCACGCATTTTGTGAAACTAAGTATATGTTGAAGTGAATATGACAATGATCGACTATGCTATTGCTTATGCGCACCTCAATTTTTATTATTCGTTTAAGCTTATCATCCTTATGTCATGACTTTTTAAACGCCTATTTTAGTTGAGTATGTGACCTCAGTTTATTGCGATTAATAGTAGACCTTGATTAATTTTTTGTCTTGTACATTATCCAGGTTTCATGTTGTATGCAAACTTTTATATATATATTTTTACCTGCCTTATTTATCTTTGCTATATTAACCTGTCTACATCTTAGTGGGTGTTGATTAATTACTTGCTGTTCTTGATGGCTCATTATATTCTACTTTCAATTTTTGCAGGTAAGTTCTGAAGTTATAGGATGTGGGAAATGCACTATGAGAGTGTGTCGTGTGATCATTTAGAAGAGTCTGTGGGGTGTTTAGATGGGTCCATCATATTATATTTCTTTGCAAATATGTAATTTAAGTTTTGTAGTTTAGTTTAGTTTTTTTTTTATAGACATGTTTCTATTATATAATTAAAATTTTGAACAGCTAGTTAAGCTCTGAATGACTGAATTAAATGACAAAAAAGTTTATATGATTTGATATTCATGCTCAAACTTCGATATCAAAGTGTGAAATTCGAGGCACCCTGATTTGGGTCTGAGCTTGGCCCAAAATAAACTGGCTGTGTTGTATAACGGCCTCAATGACCTTTGGAGTAGCTTGCTTTGCTATAGCTTATAATTAAGGCCTATTTGGCACTTCGTAAATCGAATGCAGAGAAAGTGTGTAGATTTATGTGTAAATTAAGATTTATGAGAACCTGAGATACTTGTAAATGTTAAGGTCTCACTTAATAAGATCAAAGATTTTCTCTATTCACTTAGAGCCTATTTATTTGCATGAAACTGAATTCAAAATAAAATGTGTTCACAAAGGACTAAATAAGTGAGAAGTGTACGACATAAAGTGGAGATGTAATATGTGATCTCGCCCTTCCTAAGATTTGAATTAGAGTGATAACTTGTTATTCATTCTCCTATCTCTTCCTAATTTATTTCCTTATATGGATGGCTTACCTAGAAATTGAATACTTAAAAATTCATGATTAAATGAGCTTCATTTTTAACATTATTAAAGAGGTGAAGGGTAAAATATACGGGTTGAGTGGTGAAGGATGACAGGTGGCCTTATAGATGGGATTGACTTTACTAAAAATTTGAATTCAGATCCTATAGGATGATAGCAGTATATGCATTTTTTTCATCTTCCATTGATTGTATTTCGAGAAGGGAAAGATCACCGATCTTCATTTAACTACTTAATTAGAGCATGAGTTATTATATATTTACTTCAAATAAACAGGCCCACAGGCCCACAGGCCCTTGAAAACATATCATTTCATAACTATTTATTAATCTAAACATAAACTTGTTCAACTTTTAACCAGTTTTAAAACTATACTTTCTAGAGTTCCTAGACTTCAATATTCCATTAAAACAGATGGCAGCAATTTGCCCATAAGGTGGGCCACAAGTGAAATTTGTAGTTTCCGGTCGAGCATCAATCTATATCTATGTATTGCAGTTTGGCCTAATCCTAATATAAGCGAACCCTGAAATAATTATGATTGAATGGGGCCTGATATTGGACCCCACTTGCAATATGAGCCAATAGCAACAGCCAATTGACTAGCCGTTGCATTCTCTTGGCCAGGGGCAATTTACTTATATAAAAAATGACAAGAGTGTTTTCTGCACAAATGTCAGATTTTATGGACATCTGCTACAATAGTCCAAGTCCAACCTACACATTGAGATGGATTTTTAGAATTTGGATATTAACCTTGGCACGTGACTGCACATGAACAGCTCACACTCCTCCAGTCCTCCGTGATGACTACTGCTATGTGCGTTTGTCACAGAATCACCCATGACATGCCAATCATGGCGATCAAGATGTTGGTCCCAATTGTATTCTATAGCTTAGCATGAAAATCACATTGACAACACTATTCTATGCTATCGTCTCATTTCACATGTTGATTTCCAAACAATAACAACAATCATCCTAGAGATCCCTTCTAAAGCAAACTTAAATTATTGGGACTGCAAGTGGGAGAGCCGGGTGAGAAAAGGTGACATGTCAGGATTCAGACTTTATATAACCAAGCTTACCACAAGGCAAGAGGTTGTTCTGAGTTGTATTTCTCCATGGTCCCCTAACAACCATCAATGAAAGTCTCCTCTTTTCTATCTTGGTAGCTGCTGATAATAAATAGTGGGCCTTGCAGGTATATACTAGCATTGAAAGACCAATTCTTCTTCCCCTTTTTTATGTTTTTGCAGTTCTAATCTGCAACCAGACTCGTCTTAAAAGGCTACTGTTATGAATCTGGGTCGGTCCATTTTGAAATTTTGAAATTTCCCCTTTAAATTTCTATTCCTGTGCTATCAATTTCTTCCCAAAAGTGGTTTCCAATTTTCAGATGGGCTTATAAACCAAGACCCATCAACCACATGACTAATCTTCAATAGTCTTTTTTACCCAAAAAAATAGCATAATCTTGAATTGTGGAGATCTCAAAGCCATGGGCCCGCTGCTACCTACACACTGCAAAAAACTTTCCACACACTGCATTTTTTTAAAAACAAAAAAATTTCTAAACTACCCCTATCCCTCTCCTTCCCTCTCTCTTCCTCTCCCTGCTCCGGCAACCCCGCCAGCCGCCGCCCTTCCCCCTCTCTTCCTCTCGTACACCGGCAGCCCCCACCCGCCCCCATCCCCATCCCCATCCCCATCCCCATCCCCCTCTCCCTGCTCCAGCACACAAATTTCATTTCCCTTCCCAATGCGCACCCCTGCTGCACTCTCCATCCCTTTCTACGCATCACTGCTCGAATCCTCTTCCTCAGCCAAAACCATCCAAATGCTCCATCTCTCATATCTAGTCATTTGTGATTTTTATGCAATGGGCAAGCAAATGATGGTTTTTGAAGATTTCAACAGCGACAAGCAAATGGGGAAGCAAATACTATGAATGTAAAAAAAAATCGCCATTGAAGATGAAGGCTCAGCGAATCTGATTCGTTTGGCCACACAGGGCCGAACAAACTCAATTTGTTTAGCCCTGTGTCGCCGAACAAACTCATCACAGTAACACACTAGAAATGTTGAGCTTTGTTTGACTATTTCCAAATTTCCTCTATGAGTTTAGATTGCAGAGATAAAAAGTGTAGTATTAAAAATAAAAAAAATAAAAAAAACAAAAAAAAACCTTGAACCAACCATCAAGTGACTCTTAGCCAATTGGATGATCAGGAAAATCATCAAGTTTTGGAGCATTACAATTGTATGGTGGATATGTTGGGGAGAGTGGGGTGCGTGGAGGAAGCGGAGGCATTCATTGAGGAGATGGATGAGGAGCCTAATGGGGGCGGTGTGGGTGCACTGTTTGGTGCTTGTAGGATGCTTGGGAATTTGGATGTTGCTGAGAGGCTGGCTGAAATATTATATGGGAAGGGCGGCAGCAGCTGGCGGGGTTGCCGGAGAAGGGAGAGGCAGAGAGGGATAGGGGTAGTTTAGAAATTTTTTGTTTTAAAAAGAATACAGTGTGTGGAAAGTTTTTTTTTTTTTTTTTAGCGTGTAGTTAGCAGCACTCCCACGTATATTATCTACGGCTGGATTACACTGCCGCCTAGACTAGTAGTACTAGTAATTCAATTCCTCCCCTACACCAGATCTAAACCATCCAACTTCCTCCATTTAACAAGAAGCTCCTTCATCTAACAGTCTCACCATCTCCCTCTCTCTCTCTCTCTCGTGAATCTCTTCTCCATTTTCAAATGGAAGGAGATGGAAGAATCCACAAACCAAGATCCAAACTTCAAACTTCTCCTTCCTCTCCTTCTTCTTCTTCTTCTTCTTCTTCTTCCTCCTCCTCCTCCTCTTCCTTCGAATTCTTAACCTCTCTCTCCCCTACCAAAAAGACTTCCTATTTATGCCCTGCAGACGAGCTCTTCTACAAAGGTCTGCTCCTCCCTCTCCATCTCTCTCCTCGCATTTCCATGGTCAGGACTCTCTTAGCTTCTTCCAGTTCTTCTTCTTCGTCCGACACCACCACCACCGCCTCCCGCGACTCCACAGGCAGCTCCAACTCCTCCTCTTCCTCCTTCTCAGGCGACGACCATCTCCTCCGGCTTGCCGGACTCGACTCTGCTCGTCCGAGCTCTGCTACTGAAGAAGAAGAAGAATTCAAGAAGCCCCATCAACCCAAGAAGGCCAAGTACTTCTCTCTTTCTAAAAAGTTCTCTTCTGTCTTCCTCCGCAAAGATAACAGAAATGATAGCGTATGTGCTGCTGCTAATGGTTCGGGCAAGGGAATCACTACAACGGCGAGAGAAGTCTTCAAGAAATATGTGAAGAAAGTGAAGCCTCTTTGTGAGAAGTTATCTCCGAAGCACAAAACCGTGGTGCCTTCTGTTACTGTAGGGAGAGCTTTTGAACAGAAAAATCCGAGGTACCCACTTTCTTTTTCCGGCAATTTGAGATACCCACGCCGGAGGAACTACATTTCAAGCTGCCCCACTTCGATGAGATCATCTCCCAATCATTCTGGGGTTCTTCGGATTGGTTCTGGTTCCTATTCAGATCCATCTTCCATAGAAGAGCTGCAGAGTGCAATTCAAGGAGCAATTGCGCATTGTAAGAACTCGATGGTCAGCGATTTCAATCAGAGGTAAAATGGTGATTTTGGTAGTGCGTGATGATATTTGAGGATTTTGGAGAAGACCCATTTCGAATTTTGTGTTGGTTTTGGTTGAAAGATATGGTTTTTGGGGTCTGGAATTTGGGTGTTGGGAGCGGATTGGGGAAAAAATGTAGCTTGTTTTTTTGTGTTTGTTTCAGAGAGGATTGAAGCATCTTTTTTTGTTTGTATTCTGTTTTATTCCACAGGCCTATAGTGATAGGGCTTGAATTTAAAAGCTTTTTATCTGAGGGTTTGACTTTCTACCGAGGAAATGCAAGTGGATCTGGAATTCTGCATCCTCCACAGCTTCTCGGTAGAAAGCACTCTGTTGATTTTGAAAGGTACCGGATCCTTACTGCTGAAACTGTAAAAGGGAACAAGTGGCAAACTTGGCAAGTAAACCAAACAGAATTCCATTTTTTTTTCCGATAAATACTCACACATACACAATACCCAAGACCCGAACCACCGCCACCAGGAAGGGAGTTGCTTCACCATTGAGGTACCAGTGAATTCGCTAACAGAAGTGTCGTGAGATCTCATCCCAAAAAATGAAACTTTGGGTCTATAAGAAGTTTCATTTCAAATCCATACTCAGAAGCAGTAGTTGTTTTCAGTCCCTCCATGAGCACTACAACTAGGATCGGTCCTAGTTGTTCTGTGAGGGGGAGGTGCCTGGTCACTGAACTAAATGTAGATTAACTTTTAGTGGTAGTTCGGTAGTTAGTTTGGACATTTAAAGATGTCTTATGACTCTAGTACTTTAATTTCTAAATTCGAGTGCCCTTCTATACTATGTGTGTAGTAGGTTTAGCTGTCATACCGACCCTCCCACATGATTGTAGTAGTGGCCTTCCAGCCCGGTGAAAGAGGAATCTCATGGCTAGGCTTATAAATCCAACATTGAGTTCATATTTCTTAAAATTTACCCCTCTCAGATCGTAGGACTCCGGGACAAATTTGTCTCTAATAGGAGAGGGCCTGTCGTTTGAGCGATCACTGTTGAAACAATAGATTTCATGCACTTTATTTCATGCAATGCATTATATTTGATAGTGTGACCATTGACCTGCTCTTAATAGAGTGAATTCTGCCAAAAAACTGATACTTGTGGACATCTTCCAGTGTTCTAAACTTTATAAGTGGCCCACAGTCATAGATGTTATAGAGCAAGCCTCTTGAAATTCTCTTATGGGTCCCCTCACTTTGAGCACCAGTGCCCACGGCTCTCCTGAGGAATTTCTTTCTCTTATACCTAGCCTTGGCCGACCTTGCTGGGAGTCCAAATCCCCTGTCAAGTCTGTCTCAGGGCATGTAACATTTGCTTGGAACTTAACTTTACTGGAGGGCCTACATGATGATAATCCAAACCGTTCATATTAAATATCATTTCCTCCCATGACATGCCCTAAAATTTTACTTTGATAGGAGCTTGTCCAACTGTCAGATTGTGCGCAGATGGATTCATGATGTATAATCCGGATTATCATCATGTGGGTCCGGACTCCCTGACCGAAGTGAATCCTCTCTTATCAGTGACTGCAGTTGGCATCACATTTACTATTTGCAGGTTACAGTGGCGCCATCTCCAAATTTAGAGCTGAGATGGGGAGAGGGATGGGAAGAGTGATTCAAAAACATGTTCTCAGCATTGCAATTTCTACTCATGTTTGCATGATTGTTACAGACTGTATGATAGCTTTTTTTTTTTTTTTTTTTTTGGTAGAAGGACTGTATGATAGTCAAGTACTACAACGAGCTTTCGCTCTCGTGGAATTGAATGCGCCATGTGCTCTGGCTTCAACGATTCCAGTTTGAATAAGCATTTATTACAACGGTTCAAATTTTTATTGTAGAGCTATCATTTGCATGAGGAGATGCTCTTAAAAGAGATCATATGCAGGGTTCATTGAGCTACAGTAGACTGCTCATGCAGTGCCACGTGACAAGAGCATCGGGTGAAGGAAACTGTTGATATTATGGGCTAACCACATGAAGTGGCCACAATCTTATTAAGATCCGGATCTCTGTGGCTTCTGCAGAAGAACCTCCCTGGAGCAATGGATCAAGTGTCCCACCAACTCTATAAGATATGAGAGGACATTGAAAATCCTACTTATCTTTTAAAAATTCAGATCCAATAATTTGTTTCTCATGCTCCAATTCGAGTAAGAAATATTGATGACCGTCCATTTGATGATTTCATATAAAATAGTTGGCATTATCCAATAGACCTCTTGTAATGGATTGAACCGCAAATCCGTCCATGTGGAAAGAGGTTTAGAACCCGACCTAGAGAAGGACGGTCAACTCACTGGTAGCCGACGAGGTGAGGGCCTTATTTCCTAGAAACAACAAGGAATCAATCCTCGACGATATATGAGATTATGATTGTGAGAGACTTGGGTGAGTCTGGGCTTGGGTTGGTGTAAGTATTTACAAAAGAAAGGGATTTTTGCTAGGCCTGTCAAAATAGGTATCCGGCCGGCCCAAGCCCGAAAATAGAGGGCTTTTAAACAAAAGTTGAGCTCAAAGGGCTGGCCATGGACAATGGTTTTAAAGCCTTGCCCAAATGGGAATGGGAATGGGTAAAAGAGGCCCAGCCCATTCAGGCCTGACCCGGCCGCAATTACATTTCACTCTTACTCATCACTCCTCGCTCAATAAATAGGCACTCTTTTTAAAAAATATCATTATTCTTTGGGGCCTCAAAGTCCATATCTAATATAATCCAATTGCTTTGTTTTCTAGGTCATCCATAAACCCCTCACACTCACCAAATAATAGATCGGCATTGACCGATTCGGTGTTCATCTAAGTTGAATTGAAAATTGAAACACTCACTTCTCTTTCTTTTTCTCTATTGTTCTGGAGCCTTGAAATCCAAATCAGTAATAATCCAATCACTTTGACTTTCAAGGCATCCATAATCTATGCATAGAACTTTAATTTCTACATTTAGGTAATCTAACAACAATTCTAATTAATGTGAACAGAACCTATGAATCAAAAGGACAACTAAGAAACCCAACATTTAAATTTAAAAAAAAAAGGGCATCCCTTAAAAGAAACCATTTCCATATATCCTCAACAAATGAATGCCAATATTACTAGAAATCAATCCAATGAGGAAATGAGATGCTAAAGGAGTTAATCATCAATAAAAGGAGCTAGATGTGGTACCATTTATAATAATAATAAAAAAAAAAAAAAAGGAGATGGGTTTAAAAAAAAAAAAAAAAAACTCAAAAAAAGAGAAAAAAATAGAAGTTATGGGCTTTGCACGTTTGGAATCTGGGCTCTCTCCCTGTAGATGGAATGAAAATATCTGGGGCGGCTATTTGGTTTTTAGATGTCAATCATTTTTACTTACTCTTTTGGGAAAAAAAAAAGATCGTGCTAAGTCCTGTCCCAACTCGGGCCAACACGATAGGGGATTTGACATAGGCCCGTTCAATTTAGGGCCGGCATTGGGCAACTCCCGGTAGACCTGCTTAATATTCGGGACGGAATTGGATAACTCAAGCCCAGGCCCAGCCCGGCCTGGCCCATTGACAGGCCTAGTTTTTGTATGACCCATGAAAATTAATTTAAAATTTTTCCAGATTGGGCTCGGCCAGTGCAAGTGCGGGCCCAGGAAATTTACCTTGGGAGGGCTCCATGTAAAAGAAATATTGAAAAAACGTGCAAATGTTAAAAACAGAGCACATTAGTTTTTACATTATAGAGGGGGTATTTTAAAATTTTCAAATAAGGGTGGGGGCTTCAACCCCAGACCCATGTACCTGGGTCCACCCTGGCCGGGTGGCCCAGCTCATGAGCACTTCTAAACAAAATGTACTATTTCTATAGTTCATGAAACATAAGGGACTAACTTCATATTTGTAATTCATAAACCAATTGAAATTTAACCTAAAAGATAGATATTAATCCCAAAATCCTCAAAGACATAATTTCTACCGTGCAAAATCTCCCCTACAAGAGTCTTGTACAAGAGCAATGTGGGATTTTCAATCAAGGCCCCCTATTTTAAGGTGCCAACCTGATATCCTCTTGGACAGTAGGGTAGGACTTCAAAGGAGAAAATTCCCATTCTACTTTATTTTTCGAACCCAATTATACCCTTGATTTCTTTACTTTATTTTTTTCTTCAATTCGTCGATGGCATGAACACGAGAAGTTCTTGTTTAGGACTGATTTATTTGAATGGACTTGCACCAAGGAATATTAGAAGAGGTGATCGATGAAGGATAACGTAGAGATGTAGATGGAGCGTTTCATTTCCAAGGATTTGATCTACTGGGCTGGGTAGATGATTGAGTATTGATTTGATCAAAAGTCCATTTGTTTGTGTGTAACTGAAATTCCAAGGATTTCATCGTAAAAGTACAGGTCCCAACAAGAAATCTTACAATGGCAGGGAGTGAATGATATAAGGTAAAGATGTAACTGAGATATTGACTATCCTAGTATTTAAACTACTACCCAGATGGCTGAGTTTCATTTCTATCTTCCCTTACTTATTTTTCATTATTTGAGAAATTATTTAATGGTCATTTATGAATATTCACCTTTATTTATGGCTTATATTCTTAGTTAGAGGTCCAACTTGGACCAACATAATAACCACAGTAGACCGTATATATTTTAAAATTTGATTCTTCTTAATTAATGTCAGGCCCTTGGACTGGATCTGAGCTTAAATTTTAGATTGTACGTTTTCAAAGCAATGGCCCCGCCCCACCCTGCCCCGCTCATCCCATCAACATCCATACTACCAGACAAGAAGCGCAAACTTGTCCCACCATTAATCATATCTATATATGGACCCAATCCTTATGAATCCAAATCCTCCAAGGCTTTGATAGTTCCCGTGTTGAAAGAACGGAACTCGACAATGGAGCCCACTTATTCAAAATATGAGACTCAAAATGAACACCCTCTCCGAGTATGAACTATCCAAAAACTCTAACTTGACATACTTTGGTCCTGCCATAAGATTGATGATTTGATAAAAAGATGAGGTTAATGCAATCTTATGCATATTCATTAAGCAAATGTTTCTTGTATCAAACAATCAATCTTATGGTAGTTAAAACTCAGAGTAAAATTTGGAGAGATATCATACATTGGGAGGGCGTTCGTTTTTAGATGCTAGGATTTTCAATGGGTAAGGCCACTATGGAGCTCTACTCAATTAACTCAAGTTTTTTCAAAGCCAAAGCCTCAGACAATGTAGATTCAAATCAGGGTTGCAAATTGATATCCGATTGTCCGAGTATCTAAAGCGTCTTGTTTCCAATAAAGCGAGTGTGTAACCTATTTTTTTTAGTATGGAAGATCTTTGAATATGAATCCAGACCAACAATATGAGATCGAAACCATTCGAATGGGAAGATTTATTTGTTCCGACTCAAGGATGAAGATCCGAAATGATTACGTCCACATGTTCAACAAACTATATACAAGTTCTAAATGCCTACACATCTTGAATAACATTGATATTTGGGGACCTACTTAGCTTCTATATTTGGGGACATACTTAGAACTATATACAAGTTCTAAACGTCCACATGTTTATAACCCACTAGTATATTTAAAGAAAAAAAACGTATTTTGAAGCCCTTTCATTATCTAATTATACTAACACATTTCAAATCTTTGAACCTGGATCCCAAATCGAATTCTTTTTTATTTTTCTTTTTTTAATTTTAATGTTGGATACGGATATAAGACATGGATTCCGTGTCGAATTTGATTTTGTAATTGAATTTGTAAGACAGAGAAATGAAGGTAAGAGGAATTAGTAATTGTGAAAGAAATATAGGGTGTATATAATATATTTTTAAAAGGAAATTCTCAAAAACTCCCCTATCTCAAAAGTAGAGTTTCTCCCCGGCCAATGATTTGTTAGTATTTTAAGAGATCCACCTTTGTAGGAAAATATTTAGGAGAGAGAATTGGCTAAGACATTGGCCTTTTTTTTTTAGAAAAGCGCCCAAGAGTTTTGTAGCCTAACTCATTTTTAAAAAAGGGCAAAGCTATGTACCATACAACGGCGCAGTATGATGCAGCACCTGGCATATGCAAGTGGGTGGGGCCCACCTTTAGGAAGTCCAATCCATTCATTGGTTTTAACACCCACTGTGGGATATTCATAAAAAATATTATTCAAATCAACAATATGCGCACCGTTGGATTAACTAAATCTTGAACACATGATTCAACTTTATTTAATTTCTCTCTCTTTCCTTATAGAAATAGAAGTTGGGCACATATTTAAAATTAACAGGTCAATCTAATGGTAGGCCCCACGAAATACACTTTGAAGTTATGTATGCAAATAACAGAATGCGTGTAAAAGATGATGGACGGATTGGATTTTTTTAAGGTAGGCCTCACCCACTTGCATAGCTACATCATACTAAAATGCAGCGCTGCTGTATGATAGTTTTGCCGTTTTAAAAATCTTCTTTTTTTTCTTTGCAAGTCGGTTGAGGCGGTCCCTTGCCAAGGGCGGTGGTGGAGGTGTAGCCCACTGCCCACCTCCAGACCTAGATGAATCTTGAAGGAACTGTCATTTCTCCAATTGCACATTTGTTTTCGCTTTTGCACTTCCGAGCCATAAAAGTCAAACCCAAAACTTAAATTCGCAAAAAATCAAGTATGTCCAGGGAAAGAGGAAGAATACTTTTGTCTGGAATTCTTAGATCTCCAAGATACCATTTGTTAGGTGAGTGACAGAAAAGAGATAGAGGCCACCTGTGCCTACCTCCCGGGAGGAATGTTTTATTCCTTTCCTTCTCTCTCTCTCTCTCACTCGTTTTCTTTTACCTTTTTTCCATCCCATTCACACAAATGAGATTTTTTTTTTCTGAGTTGGCCCAGTGGCTGGGAGAGGAAACTTTAAACCACCTGGCGGAGTAGGGGTGTAAATAAATAAAAAAATAATCCGAAAAACTGTCTAACCGACCGAACCGATGGTTAATAACCGTGTTTTACGGTTTCAGTTTTGGTTTTCAGTCTTGACTCATGGTTAGTAATCGAACCAAATCGTAAAATAGGATTCGGTTGGCCGTTTTCCAAAACACACGGTTAACCAACCAGTTACACCCCAATTTAAAAGGAACGAAAAAGACGAAAGGGGGTATTGTGGAATTTTATAACTTAAATAACTCCTTTTGATTTTTATCCCTAATCGTTGAAACAAAAAACGAAAGAGGAAAAATTGAAGGATCAAGGATTTGTTTGCTAGAAAAATGCACTTTATTATTTCATGTGTCTATGTAAACATTTTAATGCTACTTTAGTATTTTGGAATTATGTAATTTGTTGTCTACGATATCTGGTTTTGACTTTTGAACATGTATTTTGCATTTTGATAAAAAAAAATATATGTATTTTAAGTGACAATTAATTATAACAGAACCGTCTAATACGGTTAACCGTTGTTCGATTTTTTAATGTACAGTTATGGTTACGGTTTTTAAAAACAGAAAACCGTAAAATACGGTTCGGTTAATGGTTTTTCCAAAACACACAGTTAACTGAACTGTTGCACCCCTACTGCCAAGGATGCTATGGAAGCGGGAGTTGCTATCCACATAAACTCTCTTCGATTCCCTCCATTCCACACAAATGAGGGTTTTTTTTTTTTTTCATTTTCACAAATGAGAATTTTTATTTCCGCTAAAGAAGAAAAAGTCCGTAACCTGGTTTTCACTATGGGGGTAGATTTTTTTTTTAAGTAAGAAAGAAAAGTTCGCCCGTGAACTAGTTTTCTGTAGGCATGCAAAAATGTCCCCAAAAAATCAGATTTTTCAGGAAATAAAGACTGCACATTTCTCTCTCACAACGAAAAACTACCCAAAAAATTAAGTTTTCTATGAAAAGTCTGCTTCACTAAATATTGAGAAAAATTAGGTGCGGAAAACCAAATCATTAATCTCCTACTTATTTAAAAATTTGCTTCTGCACAAATATACCCTTATCCTAAAACCGATAAAAATACCTTTATCCTAAGAGCATCTCCAATAGATATGTCAATTTGGAGATGCCAAATTCCAATTGAAGGCATGCAATCTGAAGGTTTGAAACTTAGCATCTCTAAAGCATTGGACTCCGCCCCATATGTTAAATTATTATTTTATTTTATCTTTATCCAATTATGAGACCTCCATCATAAAATAAAATAAAATAAAATAAAAGAGGAAAAAGCATTCTGTCCCATATACCAAATTTGGCATTTTCCTCCAACATGCCAAATGCCATGTCAAATATCCAAGGTGGCATGTCAATGTGGAGTTTGAAGGAACTGTTGAGATGCTCTAAAGGATTTAAAATTACGTCATAAGCCGCAATAGAAAATCCATAGATGATCAAAATACCCTCACCCCTAATACCGATTAAAACAACCCAAAGTACAAATAATTTAACCCAACAGACCCGATCCCATGTGTTCATGAATGACATCTGTGTTCCCTCTTAAAATATATCTAGATTCGACTGGTACACAAGATGTAACACGAGGTTTACATTTTTCAATTTCGTTCATGTGGGAAGTGTGCCACTTGAACGTTTTGAATATTTATCCTTCTTGGAAAAAAACGTTTTTTCAAGAAAGATATAGATTCAAAACGATGATGAGATGAGTCCCCCTTAGGAAAGAATTTTCAGATTTATTGCTAAGGCAATATAATCTGATAGGTCCTATAAGATTTTATTTTATTTTTTTTTAATAACGGAGGGTGTCTCAGTCTTTTGGGTCAAAATAATTCCTACAGGCCCAAGGAGAGCCAGGTAAATCACCTTTGGCTCCAGTGTGATAGTGCAGTTTCAAACCCTCAATTCCTAGATGCAAATTGTGGTCTTAGGCCAATTGAGCTACCCCTCATAATTAAGTCCTGGCATTGTGGTTTTAGAAATGGGCATGATGGCCATCTGGTAGTTCATAACTCATAAGGCATGAGACCTAACATTTCAGTTTTAAAAATCGGTTTGATGAGCCCTGTTAGGAAAAGAAATTCAGATTTATTGCAAAGATAATATAACCTAGCAAAGCAATGGGATGAGGCCCAAACTTTTTTGGTAGAAACATCTGGTTTTGCAATATAGAAACGTGTAATAAGTGTCACCTTCCTCCTTATGATGTGATCAACCACTAAACCTAATATGACATTTGTAAGAAGAGTTGATCATTATTTTTATTGAAAAAGGAAGGAAACAAACATGCAAATTCTCCAAAAACTCTCTTTTTATCAGTCGTGCATTTCACAAAGGTGGGCCCCACCAATTAAATCCAATTCCACAAACATCTACCCCTTTGAATCAGGGTCATTTCCAATTTGCAACTAATCCATACAGTAGAGAGAATTAGATGTTTCTAATGTAACGAGCTAAGATTATATGTTTGGCATGATTTGGATAAGCTGATATTGAAAATACCCTAATTATCATGCACCTGCGTATCGGAATCTACATCTGATGATTTTAGTTTAAACATCATTTTATAATGGTGCTAGAACTGAGATGCACACCTAACCTCTATAGGACCTGTTTCTTTCATGAATAGAGTACATAAAAATTCATGAATAGACGACCGCAGGGCATGCGTTTCTCACGTCTGAGGCCCACCTAGATCCCCACCTGGGAATGGGACCAAGGGATTGGTAGCAAGTTCTCACCATCTAAAACAAGTAAACGGTTGATCTAATTTTGGTCCAATCCATTTAAATGAGTGCCAAACTCTGGGACCGATGACTATAGGAGAGTCCCTTGTTTGTGGTCCACCTGGATATTGCATTAGGTGGGCCCCAATAGCACATTCACAAGTTGAGCGGATAAGCGCATTAGGTGAGGAGAGGCTCCTCCAAATTTATATAATGCTTCTCCTCTAAATTTATATAATAAGTAGTTAAAAACTGAAAACCAGATGTGAATACACAAAAATAACTATCAAATAACCGTCCCTTTAGTAAAAATCGAAACAAGTGAACATGAAATATGAATATGCAGCCGTCACCCTTGTAATTCAATACTTATGAAAGATAGGTCCCATTTACTTCTCCACTTCATTCCTTTTGTCCTCCCTTTATATCATTCAACTCTTTCCTCTTCAATAATCTTTGGTGGAACTCATTTGCATATAAATTCTTATTATTTAATTCTTATGTAATCTTAAGTTTCCTTTAAACCTTTCTACATTTTTCCTTTTTTTTCTTTTTACTCTATTTCACTAAAATGCATTATGTATCCACCACGCTGAAACGGGATTCACTTGAACAAACTAATTAAAATAGGAAATATTTAAAAAAATATAAAACGTTTGGATAATTTTTAAAAAAGTACATGAAGATTTGAATATTTCAAGAAATTTTATAAGTTTTCCACAATTGTTTCTATTAAGCTCTCTCCATAAATCTTTTTAGAAAAGACAAAAAAATATCCTCCTTTATCGTAGGATTTTATCTTTTTCTAACTTCATTCCTCCCTAAAACTTGTCATTTTGGTTTTGATGATCATAACCATATAATAAATATAGTTTTTTAGTCATTTGGAATCCCTCTTTTAAACCATCAATCTATGCATAACGGTAGTTGAAGTGGGGCCCACTAGATCATTTGAAAAAAAAATCATAAAATGATATAAAGGCATTTTTATTTTTTCTTAGGATTTATTTTTACAGAGAGAAGTTGATCGAAAGAATTATAGAAAACTTTTATAGTTTTTTGAAATACTTAAATTTTATAAAATAAAATTAAAAAAGAAAAAAGCCAAAAGTTTCATATGGTTTTGAAATCCTCCTATTAAAAAATATAGAAAGGTCTAAGTGGGAGACCTTGGAATTTGGTGGTGATTCCCACTACTCGAGCAAATAGGAAAAGAAGAAAAAGGATGGATGTTGAAATGGACCAACTTCATGTCATGATTGCATATTGTTGTCGGTGCCATCCCATGAGAAATTTTCTCCTGCTAGGCTCTTTAAGACCCACTTCCTACGAGTGGAGCTCCTTTCACATTCTTGCCCCTCGGTACGTTGGCACTAATTATAATTTTGTGCTAGTTTTTACTCATAGATCACTGAAATTTAAGAGTTTAAATCAATGGCCAAAATAATCTGATGGAGCTAATTTTATATCAGGCCCTTATTTTATAAGGAGCAATTTACAACTACTCTACACCCCCTCCATCAATAGGCTTGAATCTAAGTGAGCTCCACTAGCTTCCACCGTGTAAAAACAATATTCCATCTTCTCATAGGTGAATATTTTCCTTCCTTTCTTACGTTGAAATATTTTTCAAATATAAAATATATGCATTTATATATATGTATAATTTTATTTTTTTTTTGTAAGACTCTATATTGATCATGTATATGTTAGGTTGAAAACTATGCACCACACATATACACAAATCCCATAGGTGCAAAAGTCTTATAGATACAGTCAAAACGTTACTATTCATGGACTCATTTAGCCAACGACCAAAAAAAAACAACTTAGATGAAAAGATCGATTCAGTAAATGAAAAATAACCCATACAAAGAAAGTTGAATATATTTCAAATTTAACAATGTAAAATATTGTACATTCAAAATTAACGATTTATATTATTAATTCTATAAAGAGAATAACGTATAATATTATGTTAATTGTGTTATTAATCATTGTTCAATTTTACAGTAACTTTGATTGGAGTATGATTTGGAGACATGCCTCGTTTCTAGAGGTCCACCAAAAATTTGTACTTCCCAAAAGTAACAATTTTCACCCTCCTTCCACTCGGGAGAAGCATGAGTGATAGATATATCCAGAAAGAGCGAGAGCGGTTCCCTGCCCTGGACCGCACAATATCGTTTTCCACGTGCGAAGGACGGGACCGATGCACCTTCACAGCACCCTCCGTCATCCAAACGCCTTTCACATTCAAAGTTGACGATGCGGTGACTTTCCTTCAAAATCACCCACTTTTCCTCCTTGAGAGGGCAATCTAGGTACTCAAAAAGACCCCAAGCCAAGCTATAAAAGCCCCCTCCCAACTATTCTACTCACACAAACTCCATACTCCATTCTCTCTCTCCATTCTCTCTCTCTCTCTCTCTCTCTCTCTCTCTCTCTCTCTCTCTCTCTCTCTCTCCTCTCTCTCTCCTGACGAAGAAAAAAAAAAACCTTACCACTCAAGCATGGAATCTCTCTCTTCCTCCTCAGTTATAATTGTTGGAGCAGGGATTTCTGGTAATTTTCACTTATTTAATTATGTCAGTTTCTTAGATGGATTTATAGATATCTATCTGAAGCTTCTTCTTTTTCTTTTCTTTTTTGTCTTTCTGTGTGTATTTAAAGGCATTGCAGCAGCAAAGGTATTGGCAGAGAACGGAGTGCAGGATATGGTGATTTTAGAAGCTACAGAACGTATCGGAGGTAGGATCAGGAAAGAGGAGTTTGGAGGATTGAACGTGGAAATTGGAGCTGGTTGGATACAAGGCGTTGGTGGAAAGCAATCCAATCCTGTTTGGGAACTTGCTACTAAATCTGGTCTCAAAACCTGCTATTCAGATTACTCCAATGCCAGATTCAACATCTACGACCAGAGGTACGTACCCCGGTTTTTTTTTTTTTTTTTTTATGACGACGAACCCGCCGACCTCTTATGGTTTGGTCATTGGTAAAATTTCAAATACACAGCACCACTCATGGCAAATACACAACACCTCCCATAGCACTGTGTAATAGACAAGGCCCCCACTCTCGCTCTCTTTTGCTGTTATCTTCTTTTTAGGTCCGATACGTTTCGTCCGTTACATGCCGCTCGCATTTTTGCGGTAGGCTTCTTTATTAGTTCGTGTCGCAATTGTATGAACTTCGTGGCGAATTTGGTTGAGATAGCGACGTTAGTAGGTAATAAAGCGGTGGACATTGCGTACGTGCAAGTTGGTTACTGTGTGTGTGGTCGGGCTAAAGCCTAAGTTGACCTGGGACCATCTAGTTTGGTAAAACCTTCCCAATATTGGTTTTTTTTTTTTTTTTTTTTGGGATTTTGACACCATGACTGCCTTTACACCCAATATTTCCCTTCTTTTTTTTTCATTTTTACCTAACATTTGCATTGGAATAGTTAGAAGTTTACATATTTGTTCGTATGATTATAGTGTGATATAGCATATAGCTATTGGTGATCGCACACGCCCTAGGATAACGTAGAGTATTTAGTGCCATATATATCGCACGAACAGCTGTGGAAGGTACTTTCTCTGAGCTGATATTGGTTAGCCCCACTTTACTTTTCATAGGAGTGATTTGACCGTCAGATCTTCTTTTCGTTGACCAGTGCGCTCAGCTTCTGTTTTTCTACTTTCAGTGGAAACATCTTTCCGAGGGAAGTGGCTGCGGATTCCTATAACAGAGCGGTGGAGTCTGCAATCCGCGAGCTGAGAAATGAAGAGGAAGAGAACCTCCCCAGCATCTCGTCCATAACCGAACCACCCATGTAATTACAATCTTTCTCCTCTTCAAAACCATACATCCTTTTCAATCTCTTCTAAACTTTCTCAGGAAATCTGATTGGATGTAGTAAAATTAATGATTTCTCAGGGTACCCAAGACGCCGATTGAACTCGCCATCGATTTCATCCTCCACGATTTCGAAATGGCAGGTGAATTTCTCATTATTGTTCATCTGTTGTCCTCTCTTTTGATTCTTCCGCAGTTTTTTTTTTTTTATGGGTGTTGAGAACTTGGGTTGTTTTTGCAGAGGTAGAGCCCATAGCTACGTACACTGATTTTGGAGAACGTGAGTTTCTTGTTGCTGATGAGAGGGGATACGAGCATTTGCTGTATAAGATGGCAGAGAATTTTCTTCTCACTAAGGACGGGGATATCATTGATAATCGCCTCAAACTCAACAAGGTAGGTAGACTTTCCTTGATATATGAGAGATATACACCTTGGTTTTTCTATGTTTACACCCATTTTCTACTCTGGTATTGGTTCTGATTCTGCTATTAACATTACTATCATTCATGGCAGGTAGTTTCGGAAGTAGAATACTCGAAAAACGGCGTTACTGTGAAAACAGAGGATGGTTCCTTTTACAAAGCCAAATACATTATACTATCTGCTAGTGTGGGAGTTCTCCAAAGCGACCTCATCACCTTCTCACCTCCATTGCCGGTTAGTCCAAATATCCCTTCCATTCACTCACAAAATCAGTATATTTGAGTGGTTCTCATCTCATGCATCTGTGGCCCACCATCATTGATTGGGATGTAGTTAGTTTTGTATATATCTCAATGATGAGCTTAATGAAATTGAAATGGCAGAAATGGAAAACGGAGGCTATTCAGAAGGTGGACGTTATCGTGTATACAAAGATATTTCTCAAATTTCCCTACAAGTTTTGGCCGTGTGGACCTGGTACGGAGTTCTTCCTCTATGCCCACGAGAAGAGAGGATACTATACGTTTTGGCAGGCAAGTACTTGTTCTTTTTATGAATTTCCAATCTTTTATGGGGTTTTGATCCTGCACTTAGACTCAGACTTGATATTTGTCATATGCCCTAAAACGGTCAAAGTTTACAGAGGGTGATATGTGCAATATGCAACAGTTATGTAACTACTTTTTTTTTTTTTTTACCATTAAAAAAAAATACAGTTATGTAACTACCTTTGTAGAAAAATAACTTTGGTTAGCTGGTTGACTATGGTGGTTGGTTTTCGATGGTCAACAGCACTAGGAGAAGTCCCCAAATTAATTTCCTTCTTTGTAAATACTTTTTGTAGAAAAATAACTTGTTTAGCTGGCTGACTCGGTGATTGGTTGTTGATGGTCAACAGCACATGGAGAACGCGTATCCAGGGTCAAACATTCTGGTGGTGACTTTGACTAACGAAGAATCTAAGAGAGTGGAAAGACAGGGAGATGAGGAGACTTTGAAGGAGGCAATGGGGGCACTAAGGGACATGTTTGGGTCCCAGATACCAGATGCCTCCCACATTCTCGTCCCCAAGTGGTGGAACAACCGCTTCCAGCGTGGCAGCTACACCAACTACCCCATCTTGTCCAACCCACTCCACTTTGCTGGCATCAAGGTCTTATACTCTTACTACTGATATCTTTCTCCTGTATTAATTTACACTACCGTTTTTTTTTTTTCTTCCTAACGAACTTCGTGAAGTGGTGTGTTTTGGTGTATTGCACTGATGATGTCTTGATCATCTGATGGTTGTCAGGCGCCTGTAGGACCCATCTTTTTTACAGGAGAGCATACTCACGAGCGTTTCAATGGTTATGTCCATGGAGGTTATCTTTCAGGTGAGGAATAAGGACTCATGACACCATTTTCATTTCGGTGCTCAATTATGTTAAGAGTTGAATGGATTGATAGATACAGAGTCTAGTTAGAGTTGTTGAGCCAATATCTAATAGCATTGGAATCAAGTGGCTTGGCTCTAGGTTCAAGTCTTGGTTATTCATCAAAGCCTTGTTCCAACTATGTTGGGGTCGGCTATATAAATTCTGATCTCTTTAATTGCATTCTAATTAACTAATCTTCTGCCCCCGTGTCCAAAATAAGCAGGCATTGACACGAGTAACAATCTGTTAGAAGCGATGAGGAAGGAGGAGGAAAGGAGGACTATTCAATCAAGCCCATTTAAAGGCCCGTTTATCCTCGAGCCCTTGTTGGCATTAACTGAAACCTTGAACCAACAACGCGTCATCTCATGCCCTCAGAAGTGGGACTTGGCCCGGCAGCTCTTCCTCAGTGGCAAGCTCTCCATCCAACAACGTGCCATCAAGTGAAGAATTTCAACCCGACCCAAGCCCAACTTACTCCCTGCTCAGTGGTACGACTACCAATGATTTCAGAGCTCTTACTGTCTCTCATTACCTGGTTCTTTACTTTTCCTCTAAGAAGAAGAAGAACATTAACATGACATACATATACGATATTTCTCAGATTACTGAGAAATATCATATATATGTATGTCATGTTAACATACATATATGATATATCTTAGTAATCTGACAGCTGATGATGTCAGATGCATTCCTCAACTGGCCAAGATAGTGTGTAGATTAAAGGACAAGGAGTTGCAGTTTCTATCAATCGTGCAATTAATATCCAATTTCTTCTTTATTTTTATCATCTCTCACATCCATGTATGCAAAGTATGAAGCCACAATCTTCTCCCTTTTTTTCCTTTTTATTTCTATCTCCCAATGTATATGATGATGTGAGTTGATCATGTGTATGTAATTAGTGATGTAAATGAATGAATCAACTGTTTCATAATTGCAATGATAGCGCTTGCTCAAAGGGCAAATGGCGGCTCCAATCCATTTGTTTTCATTCACTTTCTAGGCTAGATACATTGTGGTAAGCATTGTGAAAGACACCTCCAAATTGTTGATTCATCTCGAGCCCGGATGAAGAGGGTTGGATTAGACAGATAACTGTACAAAAAACTGGTTAAATTAAAATCTGGAAGTTTTATTTCATGATGATTGCAATGATTTCATATTCCTTCTCTTTAATGTTTTCACTTTGGTTCTTAGAAATTCAGCAAACAGTCCCTTTGTTTCACATTCCTTCTTCTTTTTCTTTGGTTCTCTCTGTGCATTATTTCTTCTCTTAATGAAAGTTTATATTACTGAAAAAACAAAAAAGACAAACAAATGTTTGTATGCGAGTAGAGTGAGATTACTGCTAAAGAAGTTGTATGCTTGCTAACAAAGAAAATCAATGCTATTTAGAAGCAAAATATGGGAAGAAGACCACGTTTGATTTGATTGCATTAAAATAGATATGAACAGAATAGATAGGATTCATACCATAAAAAAAAATGAAGATGAAAGGTGAATTTCAAAATTGATCTTCAAATAACCTTTCCATTTAGCTAAAGGTAATCAAGATAAAATGAGAAATGAATTACTAGGATAATGGTTGGTTTATTCATTTTTCATCTTCTTTTTATTCTATTTTTCTAAAAAAGAAGGTTATTTAATACTTATTTTTTTAATTTCACCTTTGATTTTCATCTTTTAACTACCTGTATGTATTACATTCCCATATATTATAGTGCAAAGAAACAGGCCCTACATCTTTAGTTATTTTTTTTCCTTGTAGAATGGAAGAAGACAGCTTAAAAGCTCATAATAGGCCACAATTTACCCTTGTATAACACACGCAACACAAACCAAAAAGAAAATCTTGTATGCACATGCATTAAGTGAGCTTTCTAGGGGATTCTCATATGCAAATTTCTAATTCCTAAAGATCCCAAGGAATTTGTACGAGGGATGAAGAAGGCAGATCATGAAGGAATATTGTATCATTTGTAACTTCACCAGTTGCTTTTGTAGAACTTCACCCTCAATGAAAAATTCTTGAACCCTTTAATAAATGCTGGAGAAATAAGTGACAAATTTGTCATTTATGTTCTCTAGTCTTGAAGGCTATATAATAATATATAACAATACAACTTATTTTTGGATCTTCAGCATGGCATGGAAATATATATCCTTCGGACAGTAGCTCAATGACAATACATTCTTTGCACGGTAGAGCTCAATATTTCTAATTACATGCGCTTCTCAAATCTTCCAAGCCTATGGACCACCAGGATCTCGATCAGTCTGGCCTGTAAAATGCTGGACCTGGGCATGTTCTTCTTTTGGGCCAGAAATACCAAATCCGGATCCAAGATCTAAGATTTCCCATAAGATAAAGATGGGTTCAGAACTTCAGATCTGAACTCACGTTCTAAGGACCTTTATTGGATTTTGAAAGTGTTCTTTCTCATCGACTAAATAATCAACCATTTCCACCTCGCAGGGAAAATCTTGCTTTATGAGAAAATGAGAGAATTTTGAAAATGTGTACGTTTGATGTGACCCTTTTTCTGAAAGTTGGATGATTTAGTTCACTCCACCATTCTAGTGAAATTCCCAGACCCTTGAATGCATGACGATCGTGGAGGTAGAGGTGATCAATAGGTCTCATTAAAAGGATTATATTTTGGGCATAAACACAGCCAAACTGGGCAATACCCATAGTAAGCATGTTCTTTTTTCCTTTTTTTTTTGGTGGGGCATAGTAAGCATGTTAATTAAGGAAATCATTATAATGATTTTTATTTTGAAATACGTTTGGAACTCACATTTTGTGGAAGGAGCCAAATTTAGATCAGATATTTTAACCTGACAGGCTTTGGCCAAGCTACTTGGATTGGAATCAGAATAAAAAGCAGGATTTCAGAGTGCCGCAAAGAGCCAAAGACATAGGCCTGGATGTGCATCTGTAAAAATCGGAGTTGTTTCCAACTCAAATAAATCTATTAGGCCAGCCTCTGATTTGCCCATAACATCACCTGGTCCTCTTTCCACCTGAAAATAAAATGAAATCTTGATTGGGTGATTCAGCCCATGCGATCAGTTGCATAGACCCTAGCCGTAACTATCAAACTTTCATTCAACTCAAAATGTTTGGTACAAGTACTAAAAGTATTTTTTTCACTTGACTGCATTTCAGATGATCATACAACTGATCATGCAAATGGTACAACAAAAAATAAATTCTTGTATCACTGGAGAATCCAAGACATTCCATCACACTTTTCGTAAATTGATCAGGAACATGGCCCAGCGTTTCCCTTGAGAAGCATCACTTTATTCCTTGACTTGTCAGCTTGCTCACTTTTTTTACCCAATTTGTCCTGGGAAAATAATAGGTACCCAGAGCTTATATTTCACCTTCTCCATGCTCACAATGTTTTGTGGGGTACTGAATCAGACACAGAAAGCTCTGCATACATATCTGAAATTTCTTTCGCAAAATAAGCCTTTGCTTGAGGTCTTTTTATCTGTGAGGAAAAAAAAAACCTCTTCATAACATGTACCCTTTGCACATATATTTTCATTGGTTATTGTTAAACAAATGCTTGCCTTGAATGTTGGAGTGAGAAGGCCATTCTCCATAGTAAATGGCTCTGGCACTAAAGTCACAGCTTTTGCGAACTCAAAGCCTCTCAACTACGTGACAGGAAAGAAGGCCAAAGTTCAAACAGTCACGGTTAAAGGAGTGAGCATCATAATAGCGGGAGAGGGTATCATTTGAAAAGAGGGGTTGGGTTACCTGAGCTTCCCTTCCAACAGCATCCATTTCAGCAAGGACAGCTGCCCTCGCCCTTGGGTCGCTGCACAACTGTGCCAAATGATTGTACTGCACAAATGCAAAGAAAATCAGTGTTCATTATACACTGCTCAACATGCATAGATGAAAGAATGCAGGCATTACAGCAATACAATGCATATCCGGTCAAGGTGCAACCATGCATCAATGCAATATGATTTCATGAACACACTAAATATCGAGTATACCAATTACATTACTAAACAAATGGCACAGTCCCAGAGTATGTCCAGAAAGGCCTCTGTTCACCTCCGGCGTTTCTTCAACAGTAAAATAATACATGCGAGACACATATCACATATGGAATTGTATGTGATGATAAAAAATATGTAAGAGCATGAGCCAGCCATTGCACAGATAAGGCCCACCTTTCAGTAATCTTAGCTGTCAAATCTGCTAAGAACGAATAAAGGACCACACCCTATTGTCTCTTCTGCTGGATCCTTGCCATCAGTTTGAAGAGAAATAAAAAGCAGCAGTTACCAGCGGCAGAAACAGATAGGATCATCCAAAAACGGGAGATATCTAGAGTATTTTATATTCACAGAGTAATGCATACGGATGTGATTTGGATCACAAAATGCAGGAACCATATATACAATATCTCAGGTGAAGCAAATGAGAAAAGACTTGGTCGATGATGGAGTATTGCACAAATCCTCATTTCTAAATGTATAAACAAATGCTGAGACAAGACCATTTACATTGTCCATGCAAGGGCAACAGCGATACATTTTCTTAATGGATAAAAAAATTTATTACACGAGAGAGAGAGAGAGAGAGAGAGAGAGAGAGAGAGACTACGAAAGGTACAAGGAATTCATGGAAGGTTGTTTGAATCTACTATACCCAACACCTTCATTTCACTATCCACCTTACAAAAGTACAGCACCAATGCTTTAACAGGCAGATTCACTGGATGAGACATGCCAAGTGAACAATCCCAATTAAGCCAAATTTAATGCATTTCCTAAATCTATTACAGCAATCTCCATCCAATCTAGGAGGATTTTCACCTACGAGCAGACCACGTATGTGCTTATGCGGTCCAGTTCGTCCCACTTAGATGATTTCCTATCATTGGAGGTAAGATGGATGGAAAAGTCTATTTACCAGTAAGTGTCATGCGAAAAATCAGCCCCATCAGATTATCCTAGCCCTAGCCCTTGACTTAACAGCCTCAAAATTTAATGGTCGTTTAACCATAGATTTTTTTAGAGATTCAATCCAAAGTTGAGAATAAAACTGATCGTGGGCGTGGTGCCAGATCATGAGGGGATAAGAGGGTGAAAAAAGCTACACTGATCGGGCCCAAGTGGACCCCATCAAGCTGGACTGCATGTCATAAGAGAAAATTCTCACTTAGTCAAAAGGGAGAAAGGATTCCCGCCACGTCAGGGACGCGTTTGTGTGACACTAGAATTCTACAGCGCCGCAGAGTCCTATTCTGCAGTGCCATAGGAAAGCAATTCCTACCCCGTCCCATGGGAAATCACTTTCTGTGTAGTTAAGAGGAAAAATAGTTTAATTTTTTCCTCTTTCCCAATGGTCAATGCCAGGCACTCCCAGGTTGCGCATCTAGCAACCACTGAAATTTTTAACTTGTTGATCTATTTTGGAATGCACTGGATGGCAATTCAGGAATAGGATACATCTGCAATGCTGGTCCACACATGCATAGGTAATCCAGTGAAATATCCTTCCATTCCGTGCAACCAACGAAGTTAAGTTTTTAACTTGTTGATCTATTTTGGAATGCACTGGATGGCAATTCAGGAATAGGATACATCTGCAATGCCAGTCCACACATGCATAGGTAATTGAGTGAAATATCATTCTAGTCTTTAGAATTCAACACCCATGATATAGCCCTTTCTCCAGCTTTTAAAAATTGTGCCTTGCATGGGTTCTCCACATCCTTCAACCATGTTGATGATTTCTGTCAAGCCAAATGGACCATAAAACCATACGTAAGAGCCACAGGGATTTATATGGATCACTGAAGAATGGTGCCCATGAGGCTAAAGCTCAGAGGTTGTATATGAATAGCCCATGACCCTTATTTCCCTCCAAAGATTCAAAGCAGATCTTTGCCATTTTGCAATAAAGAGAAAAATTATCCAGATTTTCCCTCAAATAGAACACTGAAGTGCAGTAGTACCCATGAGCTTAAAGCTTAGAGTATGGGACAATCAATAACACCTTAATTCTCTCCAAAAGTTCACAGCAGATCCTTGCCACTTGCAATTAGAAGTAGATAAAAAGTCATTAACAATCTCCCCAGTAAACACACTCTCTTAGTAGAATTACACAGCCAGTATTTGCCTAAATTCTCCAAATTTCCACTCAAACAGACCACAAAAGACTAGTCCCCTTGAAGCTAAAGCTAAGAGGCTGAACATGGGAAAATCCATAACACCTTAATTCTCTCCAAAAAGTTAAAGCAGATGTTTTCCATTTTGCAATGAATATAACAAAATGCAATCAACAATCTCCTCGCTACTACATATGAATATGATACAGCAATTTGGAATATCATGCTCTTTTCTCTTCACAGCCAATCTCCACAACACATCCACCCACCCAACTCTCTTAATAGACTGATACAGCAAGTAGTTGCCTAATTGGTATCAGGAATCCTCCAAACATGAATTCACCAAATTTCAATTCAAAAAGACCCTGAAGTCTTGAGGCAAAATAAGGAAACAAAAATATAAGTCCTCATTTGGAAGGAGAACTGCCATTTCCACATGGAAATGAAATCAGGGAATATGTACATAGTGGGAAACTAGACCCTCCTTGACTCCTCAGCCAGTAACATTGCTTTTCAATTCCTCTTCTATTAAAGTCCTTCACATCAAGCTCCAAAAATACAAAAAAATGGTTCGTATCTGTATTGTGCAGGGAGACACACCTTGACTCTTCTATAAATGAAAGGGGACAAAAACAACATACAAAAAATTAATTTATCTGAGACTCAAAGTTTCATTCACAATTTTAGTACCACTAATAGAGATGATCCGAAGCTGGTGTCAGTAAGGTGCTGACAGTGACAGAACCTAAATCACTTATTTAACCTGTATGACACCCACCTGTCCATAATCAAACCTACTCATATCACATGACACTGTAGGAACTGGCCCAAATTTTGCTCCAAATGTTGTTCATGTACTGTAGGACACATCATGTTTAGAAGAAAAAATAATATATTTCACATAGATCAATCTAGCAGCACATCACTCTAATTAAGTGATATTTGGGCAAAGCCTACGCATAGAGGCATGTGATATGAGCAAGTTGGATTAAACAAAAGGTGCCATATATTAAATCAGGAATTAGCTACCACCAGCACCATACTAGTGGCAGCAAAAGGATCATTTTTCACATTAATATACATATTAAATAGCTCTAACATTAGATACTTTTCAAGTAAGTAATTAAAGTAATATTAATAAATATTCCAATGGATGTTCTCGCTTATATGGCTTCTTGGGATTTCCATATCAACACCATGTGTCCATGCCTCAATACTACCAGTGACTGCCACAACAATAACAGTTGCAATGAGGGGTGCTTAGGGTGTCGTTCTCTGGATGAAGGGCCTTGGAAATCCCATTTTTCATTTTCAAGAGATTAGGTCCTTGGCCCAAGATATTAGGTCCTTGGCCTCCTTGCAGGTAGTTTTCCATCTCATGGGATGATCGGCTAATGGTTTTGCAGACTCTAATTAAACAAGGGTGGTAAGGGTGTCTACTTTGAATGATCCAATTAAGTAATTTTTCAGTTGTTGTAGCATGTAAGTTTAATGCTTATACCCATACTAGTCTCTTTTTTGTTGTATTTCTGCTCTTATGTTCATCTTTTTTTAATAGAATTTACAGTTAACTATAATTTAAAAAAAAAAAAAAAAAGCAACCAACAAGTGACAGTGACGTAACAAGATATTAAGGGTCAAAGTTGCAGCAGTAAGATGTTAGCAGGTTTCAATATCCTTTAATGTATGCATGTCTCCAAGGAAAATTAGAGAAAATAAGAATGAAAAAAGGAAGTCAACCTTGATGCCTCCAGATGCAGCCCAAGCCTTCAAATTATCCTCATCAACTGAGACAAGAGCAACTAAACTTGAATTCAAGCTGTCACCTGTCACCAAAAAAAAAAAAAAAAAAAAAAAACCAACCATTTAGCATTCAGTTAATTCAATGAGTTAGAATTAACTGCACAACCTCCAAATCCTTACCATATATAAAGCACTGAGCAATAAACTTGCACTTCACATATACATTCTCAATCTTCTCAGGTGCAATGTACTCCCCTTGAGCCAACTTAAAAATGTTCTTTTTCCTACGTAATTTCAGAGGTTCAGAGGGAATCCTTTTTAAATTACAGTAAAAGCTTTAACACAGAAAGATTCAAAGTCCAGATGCTCCACAACATTGAAACTCCTAGCCTAACAAGTTTGTTTAAAAAAGCAGGAAACACAGCTGTCCGAGAAGGCAAGAAGCATTACTGACTAAGAAAAATGTTAAAAGCAGAATATTCAGTAGAAAGAAAAAAATGAAAAACAAAAAAGGAAAATTATCTCACTTTCTTGAACCAAGAGCGGATGTTTATCTCACTTTCATCCTAGAGTAATAAAATATGAGAGCAACAGAAGTTGCCTCTGAAATGAGAGAGACACATGGAGAAAACATTTAAAACTAATCATTATCAAATTATATTATCACCTTGTAGCTTAATTATTTTTCCAATATCAGTTACATTTCCGGATTCATCTCCAACTCGATTCATCAATTCTGCCCCAAGTGGAGGGTTCTTTTTTTCCCACAGCAGTCTTTAAAATCATAAAATCCTAAGCTATAGCTCTCAAAAAAACGTGGAGCAAGGGAAATGGGTTTCTGAAAGCATTAGCTCTATGTTTTACTTATTTCCGACAAGCTGCAAGGCTGGACCATGCAACTCTATCGAAAAGACCAAGTTCCATTAAAAAAATAAAAACATTATAAAAAATAAAAATAAAAATAAAAGAAGGAAGAAGA
Organism: Persea americana; assembly: GCA_029852735.1. Lineage (NCBI taxonomy): Eukaryota > Viridiplantae > Streptophyta > Magnoliopsida > Laurales > Lauraceae > Persea > Persea americana. The sequence goes on from CM056817.1 coordinate 40,351,512, forward strand.
AGAAGAAGAAGAAGACCAAGTCACACCAAATCAAGTCCAACACCTTTTTCATCCTGGTATCCTCAAAAGTCTAAAGTAACGCCAAAAAAAGTTTTAAGTCTCAAATGAGAACTAATTCCTCAAAATTAATTGCTTGAAGTGAACATACCTATCAATAATCTTCAAGCGGCCCCCAGGTAACCACAATCCTATATCTCCTGTGCGCAGCCAACCTTCCTCATCAATTGCTTCTTTCCTGTTCAATTTGATTAAATGTCAGATCCGCAATAAAAAATAAAAAGTCGAACTTGAAAAACACAAAAGCACACAGACACAAAGCAATAACATGTACAAGGCGCTTACGTCTGCACATCATCTTTATAGTATCCCTTGAAAACAATAGGACCCCTTAGACAAATTTCACCACGAGGATGGGGCTGATCATCAGAGGTATAGTTCATTTCGGGAACATCCACGAGCTTTATTTCTGAATCAAAATTTAAAAAAATCAAGCCATTTTAAATCATGATGAAATTCCAAATGTAATATTGACAGCGAAAGACAAATCCAATTATTAGAAATGCTAACCCAGTCAATCAAATCCAATATCTATAGGAGAAAAATGTCTTAAGTTAGGCAATTGCACATAAAAATTGGGTAAACAGCCTCTCCACTTGCGAGGGAAAAGTTGTGTACAACTAATCGTCCCCAGACCCCGCAGTGGCGTGCACTGGGCATGCTCGACCCACATGCATGTTTTGTCATTTTCAAAGCAACACCTGAAAATGCGTGGGTAAGTTTATCACCATGGTACAATCTCAGAAGGATGCTAATTGCAGCACTAAGAGACGAAAAATTAGACTTATGGAAGAAACAAAATAAGGAGAAGCATTCCACTATAGCGGCTTCTGTAGACCCTATGAGCATAGATCAAAATATCGGCCGCTACAAAGCGTAGCGGCCGATATATCGGGGCCGCCACGCTATTTTCTATTTATCAGCAAACTTGCCGTATCGGCCGCTACGCGATACATACCGCCACGCAACGTGGCGGCCGCCACGTAGCAGGGGGTTTACCCCCCCAATTCGTCTCTCTTGCTCACTTTCCCCTTCACTTGTTCACTTCTCTCACTTTTTACATCTTCTCCTTGCTATGAAACCTCCCAAAGTGCTGTATTTTCAAGATTTTACAATTTTAGGCCCACAAGATCCACAAGGACCACAACAAAGTGACAAACAAACATCAAAACAAGGTAATCAAGATTCTGGGTATGTACTTTTTTCTTTTAGATTTTTTTTAGTAAGTTGACATTTGAGATCACATTCAAATAATCGCTTTCTAACTACTATAAATGCTTCCTTGTCTTGTAATATTGTTAGATCTATGTTTTCCTTTGATGATGCACACATATTTTTGGTTTTTTTTTTTTTTTTTTGCTATTTTTTATTTTCGGATTTATTAATTTTTTGAAAAAAAAAACGTGAATACTCATGGACAACCCATGAAACCACTTGGAAATGCATTCTAAATGATAGATCTATGTTTCACATAGATCAATCCATCACATTTTGCATGTTCATTGATTTTTCTCTATTTTTTATTTTCGAATTTATTTATTTTTTGAAAAAAAAAATGTGAATACTCATGGACAACCCATGAAACCACTTGGAAATGCATTCTAAATGATAGATCTATGTTTCACATAGATCAATCCATCACATTTTGAACGTTTATTGATTTTTCTCTTTGTTTTATTTTCGGATTTATTTATTTTTTGAAAAAAAATAATGTGAATACTCATGGACAACCCATGAAACCACTTGGAAATGCATTCTACATGATAGATCTATGTTTCACATAGATCAATCCATCACATTTTGAACGTTTATTGATTTTTCTCTATTTTTTATTTTCGGATTTATTTATTTTTTGAAAAAAAATAATGTGAATACTCATGGACAACCCATGAAACCACTTGGAAATGCATTCTAAATGATAGATCTATGTTTCACATAGATCAATCCATCACATTTTGAACGTTTATTGATTTTTCTCTTTTTTTATTTTCGGATTTATTTATTTTTTGAAAAAAAAAATGTGAATACTCATGGACAACCCATGAAACCTCTTGGAAATGCATTCTAAATGATAGATCTATGTTTCACATAGATCAATCCATCACATTTTGAACGTTTATTGATTTTTCTCTTTTTTTTATTTTCGGATTTATTTATTTTTTGAAAAAAAATAATGTGAATACTCATGGACAACCCATGAAACCACTTGGAAATGCATTCTAAATGATAGATCTATGTTTCACATAGATCAATCCATCACATTTTGAATGTTTATTGATTTTTCTCTATTTTTTATTTTCGGATTTATTTATTTTTTGAAAAAAAATAATTTTTAACATTTGAATACCAATCAAATGTCTTGAAAATGGTTCCTTGATTTGAGATTTATGTTTTCCATAGATTATTCCAACATATATTGCTTGTTTTTTTTACTTTTTAAATTTTTTAATTTCGGATTTTTGTTATTTTTTGGAAAAAAATTTATTTTTAATAATGGAATGCCAATCAAATGTATTGAAAAATGCTCCTAAATGTTATATCTATGTTTGGCATAGATCAATCCAACATATGTTTGTCATTTCCTAATTCTATTTTATTTTCTTATTTTCGGATTTTTAAAATTTTTGAAAAAAAATTGTAATTTAAGTAATGAAATACCACTTAAATGTCAAGAGAATGATTCCTAAGAATTAGATATATGTTTCCTCTAACATGTTTCTTTGTTTTTTTAATTTTTAACATACTACTTGTTCATATTTAATTATTTATAGCCAGGTATTCAGTCTTCTATTGATAACTTAAAATGCCTCGTGATATTGATCCCGCATGGAGCTTTGGTGAGGTAGTTGAGAATAACAGGTTGAGAATCAAATGCAAATTTTGTGGGAAAGTCACCAATGGGGGCATTACAAGATTCAAGCACCACTTAGGCCACATTTCTGGCAATGTTGCTGGCTGTACTGAAGTACCAAGGGAAGTCAGGGAACAAATGAAAGCTTTGGTTGGCCAAAACAAAGCTAGAAAAGTAGAGATAAAAGAAAAGAGGCGGCAAGATGTTGATGCTGCCCGTTATGAAGTATTTGGGGATGAATACTTTGATGAGGAAGATGCACAGATGGAGGCTGCACGCCGAGAGTCCATCATGAGTCAACAAGAAGAACAGGAACGTCGTGCATTTGCTGCAAGCAAATATTATGATGCAGGGGGCTCATCTACTGTGCCACAGCAGCCAAGCAAGAGCAAGGGCATTGCGGGGGCCATGCGTAGGGCATTTAGCACCCAGGAACGGGATGTTGATGTAGAAATTATCTCTACTAGAAGAGCAGTTCCTCCCCTTGTTGATCCTCTAGCACATAGAAAAGAGGGAGATAAACAACCAAAAATATCGTGTTATGAAAGGGGTAATGAAGGCTGCAAGAGATAGGTTAGCCAAAGCTACAGCAAAATGGCTAATTCATAAGAACATACCACCTACAGCAGTAGATTCCCCATATTTCCAGACTATTCTTGATGTTGCTGCCGAAGCTGGGCGGGGTATACAGGCGCCCTCCGTATATGATGTGGGCACTAAATACCTTGAAGAAGAATATAGAGAAATAAAAGCTTGGGTGGAACAGTTTAAGCCCATGTGGCAACAAAATGGTGTTACCATCATGTGTGACGGGTGGACCAACGGCACCCAAACACAATTAATAAACTTTTTGGTGTATTCAGTTGCTGGGACCGTCTTTGTGAAGTCCGTTGATGCAACTGAACATAGACGGACGGCCACATATATACACTCTTATGGATAGAGTTGTAGAAAGTGTGGGAGAGGAGCACATTGTACAGATTGTTACAGACAATGGCGCCAATTTCAAGAAGGCAAGTCAGTTATTAATGGACAAGAGGACCTATTTATTCTGGACCCCATGTGCAGCACACTGCATACATCTCATCTTGGAAGAAATTGGAAGGAAGACAAAAGTGGCTTCACTGATCAAGGCATGTAGAGAAATTACAAGATTTATATATGATCATTCATGGGTGTTAGGCTTGATGAAAAGATACACAAATAACCATGCCTTGGTGCGTCCAGGATTAACTAGGTTTGCAACCCATTTTCTGGCTATGGAAAGCCTTGTAAGGTTTAGAACAGAGCTAATTCAGATGTTTGCATCAGAAGAATGGCTTCTTTCGAAATGGGGCAATGCAACTAGTGGTCCGGGGTTTGAAGTCCCAAACCTTATGAGAGACAATAAATTTTGGAAGAAAGTGAGGAAGGTATTAAAGGTTTTTGAGCCTTTAGTTAAAGTGTTGAGGCTTGTAGATGGTGATGACAAGCCGACAATGGGCTTTATATATGAGGCAATGGATCGGGCAAAGCAAGCCATTATGGAAAATGTTAAATATCACGATAAATATATCAAAATTATTGATGCCCGTTGGAACGATCAGTTGCACCATCCATTGCATGCTGCAGGTAATTAATATATATCTTTAATACATTTTATTTTCCTAACTAATGTATTTATTATCTTGTTTGCTCACAGTACATTATGCATATTTTTAATGTAGGTTATTTTTTAAATCCCGAATTCTATTACCGCAATGCCGAACTACATACCGAAGCAATAGATACGGAATTGCGCGTAGGATTACGGGAGGTATTAAAGAGATTGTTAAACCTAGATGATCAAATTGATGCCATACAAGAGGTGAGTGGGTGGTTACTTAAGAGAATTTAATTATGCTGCCAAGTGCCAATTGCCATACATGTAGTAGGGGTTTACTGATTTATTTTTAATTTTCACATCGTAGATATCTATATATACACAAAGGAGAGGAACCTTTGCTGACCCTCTTGTGCAACGATCGATTGGAAGGATACCACCTGGTATGACTATGAACAAAAGAACCCACCCAATAGTCTTGATTTTTATATCTTAATTGATTAGAAGGATTTGAGGGTTACGAATATCTAATTTTCTTTATTTATTTTTTGCATTTCAGCTGATTGGTGGATGAATTATGGAGAGAGTGCTCCACATCTAAGGAAAGCGGCTGTTCGCATCCTTAGTCAGACTACAACATCTTCCAACTGTGAGAGAAATTGGAGCACTTTCTCCTTGATCCACACAAAGGCCAGGAATCGGCTTACCATGCACAAACTCAACAAGCTTATATACTGTCATTACAATCTGAAGTTGAGAAACAGAACTAGGGAGAGAAGGGCAAGGGATGATCCTGCTTATTGTCCTATTAATTTGGATCACATATTCAGAGATGACGATCCCTTACTCCCATGGCTAGCCGAGATAGAGGATCCACTGCTAGATTCAGATCCGGCTTTTCAGGGAACGGTTCAAGAGTTGATAGATGAGGATATGGGTGATGCACCTGCAGGAGGTCAGCCACCTCAAGGAGAAGGTACCAGTAGGACTAGGAGGAGTGGGAAAGAACCTGCTCATATTGGATCTTCTGAGAAAGCTAGTTCCACCACCGTCTCTTCGAGTAGCCATGGAGGAACTGGAGGAGGAGGAGACAGTGGGACAGGTGGTACTAGTGAATACTATCAACATGATGAAGACGATGACATTCCTGTAGAGGAAGTACATGAGTTACCTCCATCTGGAAGATTTGATCCAAGCCGTGGTTATCAACGGCGCCGAAGAGACTCACCGCCTGGGGCTGGAGGTAGTAGTGAGCAAGGAAATATGGGTGGAGATGTTGGTGGACAACAAGTAGCATCATGGACTGATTCGTGGGACCCTAGGTACGATGGACAAGGACTCTCACAATATTTTCCATATGGTCAAGCGCAACAAGGAGAAGAAGAGTCTTCAACTTCAGGGTCCTACTCATATGGATATGGACCATATGGTGACTGGTGAAATGCAAAGAAATCCACCTCCACCTCCTGTAAGTTCCTATGATGCGGCTGCCTTGTTTGGATTTGTTGATCCCAATTCTCATCAATATCAAATTCAATATGGTGCCAACAGAAATGATAACAATGATGGGGATGAGGATGAACATGGCGCCTTGAATCTTGGTAGACATTCCTTTTGGTGGTGATTAAGGTATTCCTATTTCCTTCACTAACTCTCTAGTCTCTACTCTTTGTCATTTCTAAATTGGTGTTGATTGTTGAATGTTGATTGTTGATCACTTCATAGTTCATTCACTTCATTGAATTTGAACCTTGAATGTTGAAGTATTGATATTTGATTGTTCAATGTTCTAATGAGTAATGAGTAATGACCTAACTCTTAAGTCTTATGCATTTATTTCATGTTCTAATTTTTTTTTACAAGCTTTACATTACTTTCTAGGTTAGCATGACTAAGAAACATGAATACATGTGAAAAAACTAATCATTACTATTATTTTCTATTTATACAGCGATACAGGACCTCATATCTTGAGAGCACCGCTACGCCCACTTTTCTTACTTACTTTTGCAAAAGAACCACATTTTCTTTCATTTTACAATTTTCTGGATTTTCTGGAATTTTTTCATATTTTTTTGGCGATCTTTTCAAATCGCACCGCTACGCCGCTACGTATCCCCGCTACGCTACGTATCGCCCGCTTCGTAGCGGTTTGGCGGTGGGCCGCTACACCCGCCGCTACCGCTATTTTCATCCTTGCCTATGAGTAAACCTCATGGCCTTTCCCCATGAGCAAATAAGAAGTCATTTTGTGCATCACACACCTCTTTATCCACCCAGATACCATATCAACTAAATCTAGTAGACTGAAATCCCAACCAACTTGCACAGCTGCTGATGAGCTGAGACTGGAATTGCATAGAACTGAAGAGCCCACACAATTAGATGCGTCAAGCTAATTTACACTGCACAGCCCAAAAAAGGTAAATCTGCACAGACAATTACTCAGTGGAAGCGGCCCAGAGTTGGGCTGTAGAGCTTGATCCAACATTCTACCTTGACAAGAAGTGGGCGCTGCTGTGCATATTTTGTATCACAACTAGCGGTAGAGGGAGGCTATGGTTGTGAATGTTGACAGCACTGTTGAGAGACAGCTAGGGCTTATTTGAAAATTTTCAGTAACTCTGGGTTAATTTGTAACAAGAAACTTTGGCGAGAAGGAATGTCCAAAGTACACTTTGGTCCAAGAATCTTAGAAGCTTACCACAAGCAGGGTTAGGAGAACCGACATGACCAGATAACTTGTCACCATCATCCATTGCACTTATAATACAAGAACTCTCTGTCATTCCGTAACCTTCAATTATTTTAACACTAAAGCATCTGTGAAACAAATCAGACAATATGATTGTGTAAGAAGATTATAACATCATCATCATCATCATGAGTCATGACTTCTCCCAACTATGTTGAGGTTAGCAATATGAATTGTATTTCTCCATTCCAATCCATCCTAAGCCAAATCCTTGGATAGGTTGCCTAATTTAAGGGTGACACGCGATGATTTCTCAAGAGGTCACCCGTCCTATAGTATACTACTCTTGCCCAAGCATGCTTAATTGTGGAGTTCTTATGGAACCGGTGCATTAGGGTTGGTATAATTGCACCCGAAGTAGATTATAAGATATCAACTAGAAAACTATTGTTAACATTATTTTAACATGAAAATAGTTGTCGTGCTTGGCAGGGAACAACTTACATCCTCAAAAAATCCATGACATCAGGAGACAAAGGCGAAGCACCTGAACCCATAAACCGAACACGACCTCCAAGCTTTTCTTTAATTTTATTAAAAACCAATCTGTCCCACATCGGCGATGGATTCTTACCTGAAAAGATCAAACGTAACCAACATAATTACATGTCAGAAAAGAATAATTGTGCCTCAAACAGAAGTCACATAGGTAGGAAACAACTATAAAATGCAGAAACGACATAACAAAGTTTACTACACAAATTTGCAAAAGAGAAGAACTAAGCAATATATTTCCAAATAAAGAGGTCCTGATCACCTGTCTTACTTATGGTGAAAGAAAGGATAGAACATTAAAGAATAAAGATCTAAAAAAGAATAATTTAAAGAGTCGCAGTGAAAGAAGAAAAGATAAATGAAGGATGGGGATGCATTGAACCCTAGATATAGAGTCGATTGCACCTAAAACATATTGATCGTGCACTAGATCAATGTGCGCACACTGGGACCTAGGGGGATCGAAAGATCTCCCTAGGACCTTCATCTTTGAAAAAAATTTGCCCCAACCCTAAACTCTATCATCTCCATCTGGACCCCACAAGCTTTAATGGTTTACAATCCATTCGAATGGGTGTGCAGTCAATCCAACAGTCCGGTCCATTCGGATGAGTGCAAACCCCTAAGAACATGTGAAATTCTGGGTGGGGGTGGGGTGTTCCAGCCATTGGGCAGGATGCACACCAGGCGCACTTAATAACCATTATATATATATAGAGAGAGAGAGAGAGGAGGGGGAGGGGGATCTAGTGCCCATGTCGCACACAGGGTTTTTGTGTGCGCCTGGCTGTGGGGCCACCGAAGGATGGAACCGGGGCGGTTCCTGTGTGTGATCCACTTGGGCCAACAGTGGGCCCCACAGCTAGGTGTGCACTGGATTATATATATATATATATATATATAGGAAATGCTCATATGAAATTTAACTCTCGCCGTCTTATGGTGAGAGACACCATGATGGGCCCCACCTATGACCAATCCGAACCATCCACACACATGGGGAACCCCTTAATAACGCCAGATCCCGTGGATTTGCAGTTTTGCACCCATTGGAATGGAGTGGACTGTTGGATCGAGGGTCAAATATGTGTGTATGTATTAAACTATTAATTATAGACTTTGAGAATAATCAAGGTGCATTAAAGATTAAAATTGAAGTCTCTCAGGAAAAGAAGAAAGATGAATGAAAGGCGAGGATGTATGTTATGGACCTGCTAAACACAAAACAGTTTTCAAACGCTATCAAGTTTCAACCTTTTCCATTAAATATGCCAAGACATTAAATTGGTCCCTAGAAACATATTAAACAGGCCTCTCTAGATCCTACAGCAGCTATGTCAGATGTATGGAAGAGGAAGAAGAAGAGTATGAGATGGGCTAGCTTATGTGAACTGTATGGAAGAGGAAGAAGAAGAGTCTGAGATGGGCTACCCCTCTAATTTCTGTTCTGTCACAATCACCAACAATTAAGGCCTAAATTATATCTTCACTGATTACAATGTGATATTAAAAGATAGAAAACAGCAACATGCTACTCATGAGAAATTGATGATAATTACATATATACATATAGTTTAAAATAATGATAAACAATACTTAAAAGAGTACGATACTCTGTCTTTCTTGCGGTGGTGGAATGGTAAAGAGACCACCCTCCATAGGCAGGTGTGTGAGTTCAAACCTGTGGTAGGTTGTTCCCGTGCTCCCTTACAAAGTCCCCTTTGCCACAAGGGTAGTGTATGAAAAAGGGAGTACGATACTCCTCTGGACTACCAAATACCAATGACCACCAACAGAAAATTTCATTCTGTAATCTGTACAGAAACATATATGCCTGGAGGCTACATACGAGAACATGTTGATGCCAAACAAGGGCAAAAGGTGTCAAAGGTTATATCCTGGAAAAATCTGTTACATTAACACTCATGCAAGTACAAACACAACATGCAACACAAATATAAGAATAAAAAGATAAATACAAGATCTTTTTTTTTATTTTGTAACAAAGGAATAGTACATTTAGAGCAACATTAAAGTACACAGATTCCAAGTAGCTAGAATAATATCAGAATAAAAAGATAAATAATGTTCCTGATTGAAAGTGCCAGAGATTGTAGGCACAATTGTGTCGAACAAAAATGTCAAAAGAGGGCCATATTGAACATTATTGTTTTACAATGGGATTAAAAAATATATAAATATTTTCAGATATGAAGTACAAGCTTCGCTTTATCAACTAAGGCCACTTCATTACTCCACAAACTTGTAAACAGAATCTTGAGTTTCAGTTTGAGGTTGTATCAAACAATGAATCTTTTACTCTTGAGTTTCATGATGTGATCTTCTCAAAATTTTTCTTACGTTAATCCGGCCAGACACAACACAACAGAGAATAACTCCAACATTAGCAACATTTGGGGCCATGACCATTCATGGAAGGAGATCCAAATGTTTGCCATGATGTGGCACGCTGTGGACAGATTAGCTTGATGATACCACTGATTGTGGCACTACCATTAGTATTCATAAATATGCTTTAGAATGTAAACTTCCGAAAGTCACAACAAAAATCTCAAGCTTCTTTACAAAATGGATTTAGTTGCTGTCAGTTGCTGTCATCATACCTTTCATTATTGCTTGCTTCTTGGCATTGAAGGCAGCATTAAATAGTCTCTCCCGCAAACCACCAGATGCTTTTACAGCATTTGTAATGCTGTCGGAATCACATGTTAGAGTTTCATTAAATTCACTGAACAAACTAAAAACAGCAGCGAAAGCATCATTTAATAGCACCCAATCATTATATTACCCATCATAAACTCTATTGTACAGTCGAGGAACACTGCAAAATAGTGTTGGTCTCAAAGCAGCCATGTCATCCATCAGTTTCAAATTGTCCTGCAAATAAAATCTGATATTTAGCCACAAGGCATGTAAAAAGTAAAATTAGGAATTAGAAAAAAACAAAAAAAAAAAAAAAAAAAACCAACCTACCAATACTTACCATCAACAAAGCAGACAGAATCTATCAAATCAAGATAGGCTGAATACTTTCCTTTAAATTATCTGATGTAACTAGAAGTCAGTGTCACAAATCTTGTTTTCAGGAATTTATCATCTTAGAAAATATTGGGACCATTTCGGATTTTCATTTTTCCTGGACATTAGTAGGAAATGTCATAGAAAATTAAAAAAGTAAATTTTAAAAATTACATATAAAAGTATACTAAATAAATGTACAAATATTAATAACTTAAAAAATGACAAAATATTTTTAAAAAATACACATGGAAAAGGGGTTCCAGACCATTGTTAAAGCTTAATTTTTTTAAGTGTTTTAGGATAAAATTTCTTTCTAACTGATAACTTTTTCATAAGATGGGTAACAATTTTGAATTTCAATCGGACAAAAACATACAACACTACCAAGAACGAACGGTATACACCTAGCCTCCTACTTCATAGAAAAGGGAAAAAACACTCACAAAACCGAACACATATCTAATAAATATACAAAAAAGGGACCCCACAACGCCAAAAATATATATATATATATATATATATTACTTAGGATTCTTAAAAAGCACCACAAGGTTTGGACGCAATTCTCAAAATGTAATGGTACTTGAACAAGAATAATTTCCAGTTGAAGTTTTGAGATGCTTCAAGATGAAGAAATTTTAATGTTTCTCCAGAGTGGTGACGAGTTCAGTTTTCAGAGGAATTTTCCATGTTTCTCTAGAGTTATGAAGAGTTCAATTTAAAGCTTCAAGAACCAGTTCAAAACACTATTAGGTTTGTAAGCGTACAAGTTATATGTATTGGGAGATTTTATACCATTCTTCCATCCAAACATCCAGAACATGGAACAGCAAGCTATAGTGGCTAGCTCATCTCTGCTTTTGCTGTGGTTAGAACTCTATGTTTGATAACATAAATAGCCCCTCTTTATAAGGATAAATCTCCTTGACAAAACATACAATAAATCGCTTTGACTGGTGGCACCATTGGTCTTCAAAAAACAGTCTTTCTGTAATTTTACCATTCGTCAATGAATTAGTTTCTCTTTTGGCCACTACAAAATATTGCAAGGAATCCTACAAAGCAGAAACTTTCACCCTGCAATTACTATGTATGGATTAAAGTTTTGGCATCTGCTATGCTTGAACTTCATCGGCTTCTTTATTGGTTGACAACTTTATTTGTTATTTAGAGATATACAAAATAAAAGGTCGGCAATCTAACGTAATTGATTTATGAAATTAACGGCAAGTTTATTGACAACATTCTACTTCTTAATAAGAATGAAATCTGCAACTTCTTCTTCTTCAGAGTATCTACTTGAGGGCATTACTGGTAGGCCAAAGGCTCAAATTCCACCATTCCTTCTGCAGCTATGTGCGCCCATTTTAGCGTCAGAAAGGAAGTAAGAAGGTAATTGCATATATATCAAGCAGTTCTCACAGACTTTTCTGAATTTAAACGAACGATCTGCTGGTCAAGAGTGTCAGTTCCATAGATGAAACCTTTGCAACTGAAATGACCTTATTATAACAAATAACTCAGTCAAAGGTAACAGTTGTTTAACAAATGAGATAGAAGTAAGTACACACCCCCTGATAGAAACCAATAGCAACTCCATAGTATGCCATCAAAATTTGGTTTGCCCGTTCATAAATGTGCGCCAAGGGAAGAAAGGATATGTAGCTGTCAAATGTTAAAGATGAAAAATTATTGTTGGCAATGGAATAAGATTTGAAGATGCCTTCCTAAGCAGACATTTTGGAGATTGTTACTAGATAGAACCAAAATAGCAGGAACTCACATATCTGAGGGGTAGAACTTTAACAAAAAATTTGAACCCGCAACATTAGCAATCAAGTTTCCATGTGTCAGAACAGCTCCCTTAACAGTGCAATCAATTGTAATGAAAATTAGTCCACCTGCTAGACCAAAAAATGCCAAGTGAACCGAATCAAAATACCTTTGGTGTGCCAGTTGTGCCACTTGTATAACAGATGGTTGCAATATCGTCAGGTGTAGGAGGGCAAAACTGCTGAAGATTACTTTGTCCCTGAAATGAAATCACTTTCTTTTTCAATAATGAATGAAATTATTTTTGCTCTGGTTAAACCAAGGAGACTAACTCTATGGGTGCAAAAAGTTGTAGAATGTGTGCATCTGGGCTTATATTACTTGGAAACCATGCATAAGAAGAGACATAGTGATGGCATTTAATGAGCCTTAATGAGTGGTTTTCTTTTCTTTTTTTTTCTTTTTTTTTGGAAATGACAATGGGCCCGGTAACTATATTAAAAGAAAAGGGAGTACAGACAGCCACCAGAAAGGCATCTACTGGAAAGCAAGCAGATTAACAAAGAGAAAAGGGTGGGCTTGAATGGAAAGAAACACAATCTACTATACTCGGTCTCTCTAATGATGATGTGTATCCTCCACAGATAAGAGGAGCAAGATGGCCAACAGACTACATTGAAAGAACCACTCTCCCCAATCAATCGACCAGAGAAAGTTCCCAAGAAAGATCCTCAACACCTCCCCAACAACTAACATCTCTACCTCATCGGAATCCTTGACAGGTTGATAGAAGCACCCAATCATTCTTCACAACCAGCATTGAGCCATCTCAAAATCTAGAATAAACTGGCCGCTGATGAATCAGGATGTCCAAATGAGATATGACAAGGGGCGATGAAAAGAGGGAGTCGATATTTTTTATTTAGATTTACTGTCTTGTGTAATAAATAATGTTTAAAAAGGAGGAAGTGCATGATACCATGCATCAGTACAGATCTAGGCCTGCTACCACCATTAATGTTGTGACACCTTTTATTTTCATTACTAAATAAAAAATAAGCAAAAGCAAGCATTAAATGCAAGATTTATTATTTGAATGGAAAAAAATGACAGAATCGATCTCTCAAAAAGTGAAGTTGAACCAAATGCACAAGGAGAGAAACGAACACAAAAGGTGCATCTTATATCAACCATTTCATCTGCTGGGGAATATGCAGATATCAACACAGGGATACACGACTCCTAAATATACTATTGCTTTTCTAGGACGCTGATGCCATAAATTAGAACTTACAGGGTCACTATGATTAGTAATTAAGAATCTATATGCATATATGAATCATTTTCAGGAACAGGCAATACAACATGTGGAGCCCACATGGAAGCATGACAATCATAGGAGGTTTAGGTGTTTGAAAGGTCCCCGTGAGTAAAAAATGGAAACCATTAGAGCTTCAATGTTATCCAAATCCTAACCATTAGAGAAAGTGGGATGGGTGCTGAAATTTGAGGGTTTGCACAACTCAGATGAGTCTCAATTTGGGTTACTGCTATTCAGGGGAGGGAAATAATAGTCAATACCTTTGATTGATTACAGGAGAGGGCAGGTAGGCCACACTGACTGGACTATTAAATAAGCTAGAATGGTCTGGCCATTCATGAAAATTTGTGTATCTATACATGAGTCGGGGGACGAATAAATTATAGAAGACCCTAACTCAAAAGTTGAAGAATTGCCTCTGCATAACAATATATAAGCAAGCATGTGGCATCATACCAACCAACACAGCTAAGAGTTGCAAGTTATTTCAAATAAAACAAGTTCCCAAAAATGAAAATCACTTCTTAACTTAATAGACTTTGTCGTTTGGTCAACAATCCATGAAAGCTTCCACCGACAATACAGAAGTACCTGATAGAGTAGTTTAGAATAAGACATAATCTTGACTCCAGCTGTTGTTGGAAGTGATGGCAAATGTTCATCAATACCTCCAACTACCTGTATCATAGTGAATATCATAAAGGAAACGCAATGAATACTTATTGAAGAACAGATAAAACTTCCTTTCATACAATTCTAGGAATATGTTCAGAACCAGTCGGGTACACTTTCTTACCACAACAAGACGTACAGATGGCATCTCAGATAGGAAGCTCAGCAACTACAGGATATAAAAAAAGTGATCGTAAATGAAAAAAAGTGGAATGGACAAAACAATTCAATCTGACAGCTAGTGATGCAGCTCCAAACTGTAAGCAGAATGAAATTGCAAGTGCCTAATTGCCAATTGAAACAAAGAAAATTAGTACATAGAGTAGATGAATCTGTTTGTTGCTTACCAGTGACATACTTAATTTATAGAATTGCTAAGATCCGATCCATCAACTGAGGAACAGAAATAGACAGGAGAACTAGGTAAAGCAACTTTTAACAATGTGATGCGCCCACCAAATTATAGGTATTCCGACCTCCATGTGGAATGCTTGTGCTCCAGTTTCTCTACAGCTGGGTCCCAGAAAGACTTGGATGCATTCTCAACACAGAGGGACCAAATCCTATGATGGGATCCAGCACGTAACAGTCACTAAGTTTAACCCTAATCAACTCACTCTTACAAATTTAAGTTTTAAAATCGAAACTGCTTCAAAGAACCTCAAGATGGCCTTATTGTTTTGACTTGGACAGTTGAACCTTAATAGCGTCACAGATTATAAGTGTCATCTGCAAAATGCAACTGAGAAACTGGAATTAGATCTCTCCTGTAGTACAAGGCCAGGAACAGGTCTGCCTGCAGGGCAATCTTTAGCATTCTACTCAAAGCTTTCCCCACCATAGAAAAGAGGAAAGGAGAGAGGGGATCCCTTGTCTAGTCTCCAGTTGATGCTGAAACCCACGTGCTAAAGTATGTACTGCTAGAGGTCCCACTCACCCTGTCCTATGCTTTTTCAAGATCCATTATACAAATGACTCCTGGCCTCCCCCTGCCTTATATCTGAAGTCTACTTACTGGTTAGCAACCAGAACCATAGAGAAATTGGCACTCGTTGACAAAAGCTCCTCGTGCGAATGAAATGACTGAAGGAGACACTAGCATTAAACTTGCGGCTAGAACTTCGGCGAAAATTTTGTATACACTCCCGATTACACTCATCAGTCCAAAATCACTGATTTTCACCACACCATTCTTCTTTCGAACGAGAGCAAACCTAAGCCTTTAGAAAGCTGACCACGATCATGGAATTCATTGATAAACTCCATCATGTCGTGTTGACATCATCCTACAACGCAAAAAGAAAGCCAATGGAGTCCATCCAGTCTAGGACTTCGACGCCTGCTACTTTAAAAAGCACCCCTTTGACTTCAACTTATGATATGACACTCTCGACACATGGAAAGGTAGAAATAGCCAATTTTATGGTGTAGAATTTATGTTAAATAACGTAATATGCATTTTTAATGTCACCTAACAATTCTATGATTTTCTCTACTTTCTCTATTTTTTTTTTTTTTACATTCTAAAACTCCAAAAAGGAACACTGATATGGCTCGAATGTCAAAATGTCCAATTTCAAGGGAAAATGGAACAGGTCTAGAACACTATGGTTTAATGTCTTATGCGCAATGACCTATACATAGTTTACAGACCAATTTAGTGAGTTTAATTATTAATTTATTTATTTACTTTTGCCTAAGCCACAGTCAATTACTGTTAAAACTTTTCAGCACATTGTGCTCTATTTGTAACAATATAACTAAATATCTTTCACATCTGTAGACTTATTTGCCAAAAAAAGTGCAAGTTTTAATTTCATATGATAACCTTTTGCATGCCTTAATGAAAAAAGACAATCTTGGAGGTAGAACCGGTGAACAAACAAATGATTGAAACTCACAGTATTCAATGTGACTGGCACACAAAAAATAGCTTGTACACTTGCATGGTCCACAACATACTTAACAGCATCTGGTCCTGCAGAGAGAACAGCCAATTAAAAGTTCAAAGCTTAATGAAATAGGGAAAAAAACAACGGAAAGATTCTTGTAAGACATCATACCAAGGGTGTCATACAGAGGAACGGAGATGTAAGAATATGCAGAGCAAGCATGGTCAACAATAATCCATTCAGGTCTGTTGACAAAATATAGCCCAATACAAGATCCCTGTTCCAAAAAAAAATCATGATGAGAAAAGACTGGACAGCTTCCACTTAAATTGAGATAAAAGATGCAGATAACGTCCCAAAGAGGGGTTATCCCCCTGCACACCTCGCCGTCAGGCCCCACCTCAGGATGGGATGATTGGGGGTGGGGTGGGGGGTTGAAGGAAAGGTCTTGATGGGCGCTGCGCCGCTGCCTCTCTACAAAATCTCAGGCCCATCAGATCAACATAATCCCTTGATCAATGGCCCACAAATTCAATGATTTTATATTAAAAGAATTATGTCGATCCAACGATCCAATCAATTTGAATCAGTGAAACAAACCCATGGGATCGATGACCATGAGGTACTGTCACTGTCTGTGGTCCAGTTAGATGGGCCCCACTATGAGATGCGCAGCCTGCAAACTCGGGCACTAGATACCAGTGACATTCTGAATCTCTGATGTATAAAGACATCCATACAACAGTGCACTCACTCAAGGAAAAGAGAAGAACATCCATATCCCATTAAAAAGATGAAGCTTGAAAGAAAAGGCTTTCAATCCTCTTCTTTGTTCCAAATTTCCAGCTCTGTAGTATATCATTTATCTTCAATGATGAGCTCACAACTTACATAAATTTCAATATTTTAATGTCATTGTTTTCATGTGCATCACATTAATCGACCATAAATATGGGTGCCAGTTTAATCATTCTGTCATCCGCATGGTTGTCCAATATTCAAAACTGTCCATATCCAAAATCTCAGTTTGACAACTGAATGAGATTAATTATCCAATAAATAAATCTTTGTTATTGATGTAAACTAAGCGTGTATTGTCATGGAATATTATTGTCTTGCATTGTATGGGTCAGATAAATATGCTCATCCAATCACATGCAATCAATGGTTAATCCCACTGGTTGAACAGTGGATCACATGGTTGGCAGGATGGGCACTGCATAAAAATATCAATAAAATGCCGTTTATACAGTAACTTGCAAGCCTCTCCGATAATTTTTGTTCCTAGAATACCTCCACATAGAAATCCAATTTCAACCATTTATTTATTCCATGTCCATTCTCTCTCCATTTTTTGATAAGTAATTCATGTTCATTCTCTCTCCATTTTTTGATAAGTAATTCATGTCCATTCTCTCCACATGCAGTTCACATTCTTACAATCTAGTCTTCATAAACATGCAGAGATTCTGGTAGCAACAAAACCCAATAAAGAACAATAGTATACAGAATAGATGAAATAGGCATGTGAAAGCTCACTTTTGGCACTCCATGATATATTAGACCAGATCCTATAGCTGCACGGGTAGTACCTGCTTCTCCATATGTCATCCATTTGTACCTTTAAAAGTAAAGAATAAATGTAACTGGATGGGGAAATTTCAGTTGAAATTTGCAAGCCAATTTCTAAAAGCAACATACTCGCCCACAGTTCCATCCACACGAACTCGCGTGCCCAAATACTTGAAATCTCGGAAGGTGTCAATGGCATGCCTAAATACAAAAAACCAGTGGAGTTCATTTTATATGAGAACATCTTTGTATACTATAACAGAATATTGTAAATATGATAATGGAGCTGTGTAGATGGTGCAACTCTAGAGGATTAGGTCGGTTATTGATGACTAAGCTAAATCCTGACCCATGTTAGATGTGGCTAGGTGTGAGCCTACATGGGGCCTGAATCACAGAGCCTGAGATCTGTCCTGAATTACAATTTACAGCCCAACTACAAGTCAGGCTTAGCCGGGCTGATTCAGAATGGGCCAGGTACCTGAATAAAAATCTCTTTCCGGCTTTTGTCAACCTTAAGATATATGAAAACCTAATACATGCAACAGTTGTCCAAAAGCAACGTCTTCATGTTAGCCAAGTAACTGCACTCAATTTACCAAAATCTCAAGCTCTTTTGGGAAAATATATTATTGAACCTTTCCAATGAAATTGAGAAAGAATTCAATAAAATGGAGCATTAGATATGTTTGACCACATATGACAGTTGAAATTGCTTGCTTATTTTGTGTTTTGAGAGGATGCAGTGGCATCAAGAATAATTAATATATGACGTGTATTTTGGGTTATGTGGGATCAACTCGATTACCAGAGGACTGAAACAAATCCAGTCCCAATTGCAATTTCATGTGGCCTGCCTGCGACCATGATTTTAGAACTCCATTTCAGACACCAATAGGCCAAAGAAAAAAAAAAAAAAAAAAAACTAAATTTATTGGCTCATATATTGGCAGTCAACACTGCAGTGATATATCAGTTTGTTTTGGCCCTTTTCTTGTACAACAAAAGATCGATAAAATAATCCAAAATAGAATGTATAGATATAAAATTGTAACTTGTAATTCCATTTAGAGTGTTCTAGCTGTAAATAAAATTACAGAATAGAAGTCCCAGGCTGGTGCTCAGCTATTTAGGGACATTTGTAGTGTGTGGGTGCATGGGTGGGTGAGACTGAGTCCCTTGTAAAGCAAAATAAATAAATAAATAAAATAAAATATATTAAGGTGGGGCAAACGAAGTTCTGTTACATTTTAACATTTGGATTCAACACATGAAAAATTGCTATCGGTCATGGTCAATACCTTTACATATCGGGCAATACAATTTCATTGTTCTACATAAAAATAAAATAAAATAAAAACATTAGTTTGTGTAAGTTTTAAAACCATCATGGCTTCAGACATGTGGGCTTGGGCTTAGCCAATACCAAATTGCACCCCTAGAGCTGTGAAAGAATTAAGCTATTCAAACAACTGAAAATAATTAAAGGCTTACTCACACAAAATTATCATGCAAAGTTCCAATGTCAGGATGCTCCGGGAATCTACTCACAAGCTTTAGAGGAGAGTGTGCAGATCTGCCAACCAAATGGTACTGATAAGTCATTACTAGGCATCAAGATGCACTGCAGTCTAAGAACAGTAGACACCGGATTACCTGTATACATTCCACTTTCCTGTTTGCAATTTCTCTGGAAGAACCACGCTGTAGCCCTGACCTGCACAGACATGAATAATCTCTTACAAGTTTCCCTACTTGTGTCAACAGCATGTGCAGCTGTACTAGAACTATATTCTTAATTGGAAAGCCACTCAAGCTGGAAAGAACAAATTCTCAGAAAATGTATAGTTCCGATTTCAATCTAGAAAATACCTGTTTGGCACAAATTAGTACTTAGTAGTTAAGAATCAAAGCCATAAATCAGCTTCTCTGTTGTGTTGTGCGGCATTAAACCAGGGTTCACAAAATGCTTATCCCCTTTTTTGACAAAGCTGACTGAAAACTCGATAAATACATTATAAAAAAAAAATTAAAAGAAGGAAATGGCAATAATTCTCGAATTATAAGACCTAATTCCCAAGCCCTTGGCATTAACACTGCATCAGCCATCAAAGAAGCACAAAAGGAATGTAACTGGCCAGAATTCCTCGTTCAACTCATAGTACATTCAGGTCTGTCACACTCGTATTAACAGCCTTCATGACCTAATCTTAAGGACACCTTCATATGATCTCTCACTTCCTACCCCAACTCCAGGATTCCTCCAATGGCACTGACCAGCTGTATTAACTGCTCTACCCTCATTTCTGAACTTGGCTATATAACCATTGATACTTTTCCTTGCAAAGAAAGGCGGTACACAATTATTTTTTTCAGCCCATGCATCCTGTTTGTTACATGCCTCACAAATTCAAACCTTCCTGAAATCCATCACTTTTGTGAGTTTTTTATAAACATGCCAGTTACCTTCTATACCTCTAAAAAGCAAAGTGCAGACCTTCAACAAACAAGGTTGTAGCACTTCTGAACCTATTTCCTAGTTTCTTCTGCTAGCATACACCAACACCCTTTCACTGCACTGGTGGATCTTCCTCTTCAATTGGCTCCATTAACTCCTACATTTGAGACTTTCACTAAGCTATAAACAACCTTGAGAGGAAGTGATCTCCACCAAATTTTTTTACGTGCGATCAATCTGACACCAGGCAGCACAGCAGGGAAACACCAGCAGGAAGATATGCTTAGGCTGCTTGAATGAAAGATTTCAGCTGAGAATGCATTTGAAACAAGAAAAGAAATATTCTAGGAAGGATCACCACTGGACACCTCCAATTATTCTCAAGGACCTAACTTAGGCATCAAGCAGAAGTGATTTTTAGTGAAGATTCCACTAGTATACTGACACCAGAATGCCTAAACGGGTCATAGGAATAGTAAAATGATACAGCTCCTGTTCATTAACTTTTTCTCTGGAATTGAGGAGGGATCCTTCATTTCAAAGTGTCCAGACATCAGTCCAGATTTAAAACGTTGAACAACTGTGTCTGATCTTTTCTTGACTGTGTCTGATATTTTCTTGATCTTACGTCCTACTGATAGCTTCAATAAGGACTACAGTACTGGAAGTTGGGGGACATCAGAATTCAATTGCACTGAGGATGATTTCCACTGTCATGAGAATTGCAATTTTCCTTGGTTTCATCGGATTCAGACCCCTTTTTCTTATTATCAGTCATTAAATTAATTTTTTTTATTGTGAAACTAATGGGGATCTAGATAGCCCTCTTTGAATTCATGGTACAATTCAGTAGGAAATGGACAGATTTCTTGTCAACCACAAAGAACAATTCTCTACATCTTCTTATAATAGAAAATCCGGTACCCAAGTGAATAAATCACTATAAATGAAATTAACCACAACTGTATTTTTTTATTTTTTATTTTTTATTTTTTGCCAGGTCGTCGTGTATGCTGATCTCGACCTGGTATCAAGTGTCCATAAATAAGTGATGTCTTCTCCATCGACAAACGCATGTGGCAGAGAGCCCAAAAGTTGGTGGCCTTTTCTCCTAATTCAACATAAAATAGGGTGTGTTTGGTTGCACCCCAAATCATCAGAAGTTGTGGAAAAGTAACATGGACATAAATTTTCAACCCCAATTTCAGTCATAGTGACTTCAAACAAAATATGGGCTTCGATCTCAGCCCCCACAAAAAACCAATCACAAGTTGGGGTACACCCAAACGCACCCAAAAATTAAAAAAAAAAAAAAGTGGAGTGGGGAAATCCGTCAAATAGTGATCCAGTCCCACCGCAGAATTTTAAGTAGCAAAGAAAGAAACCAAGGAGACAAAAGCACACCCCCATCTGGGGCACTGTAGAGATCAATGTCTCGGTCAAAACCTTGATTTCTCTCATTTTTCTTTAATGGGGGGCAACCAAACAGCATCCCCTGATTTGAAATAGATGCTATTTCAAGAATCTACTGGGAAAGTAAAATCGTATAATTGAAAAGACAAACACAAGACAGTAAATCAGTAATAACTAGAAATACATACTCCATTATAGCGTATGAAAAAGAATACCGTACACCAGACCTTTTAAGATTGCATTCAAATACCCTATCTAAAAGGGATCTTTCCTTCTAAAAAGTTTAGAAATTTCCGTACCGAAGGCGAACTCTCCAGCGGTCTCGTTTGCTTGAAGCATCAGCTGATGATGATCGATGTTGGGCGACGAGACGAGATGGTCTTGAATCGCTTTGAGGCGACGTTGGGCAGGTGAATCCATTGCTTCTTTTTTTTTTTTTTTTTTGTTCTTGCTGTTGATCGAATTACAGTCACTTCTCGTTCTCTGCCTTTCTTGTGTTTGTGATATTGCTTGTGGGAGAGAGATGGAGGAGATGGCGGGCCAGATATGGGAGAAAAAACGTAAGCGGCACGCACGCTCTTCAATGCTTCTTTAGTGGTGAGATTAGATGGGAAAGCAGGTTGGAGGTGAGAGGCACGTGTTTTTTCTTGCTGTGGACTCGGATCAGGATCAGGCGCAGAGAGAGATTAAGCTGTTGTTGTCGGCTTGGTTTGGGCACTCGCTGCACGCCACGTCTGCACTGGTGTCCGAACCATTTGGACTTGGGGATGAGATCTTTTTCATCTTTGATGTCGGCTTCTACACAAGTTCATTCAACCACCTCGTTTCCACAGTTACGCATGCGGGGCACCACCCATGACCCACGTAAATAAAGCTGATAAAGCCAGCTTCGTGGGAACTACTGGTGTGCGGCCATGGGAACTCGTCAATGCATGAAATTCATTACGTTAGGGGGCGTATGGTGACCGTCCACGCAAGTGGAGTCATCGCCTTTTCCGCGAGGTCGTGGATTTTATGTGTTTGGATGGACGTGGATTTGCAGAAAGTGGATGGGCAAAAGCTGCGGAAGCAAATATTGTTGACCTCGGACCTCTCCCGTTTGGATACGCATAATCCACTAAAGGAGAGAAATGTAGAGCGACAGTGACAGTACAATAACAGGGGCGGTACTGTGGGCCTAGTAAGTTTTTGCTTTGGAAATATACCTTTTAGATCCCATAATCAAGATCCAAACTGTTAGTCACCATTAACAACTCCAAAACGGCTACCTCATCACATTTCAACCGTTGATTCGTCTTACATATCGAGATATGTGTCAAAATGTCATTACTGTTGACAGTAATGTATACCAGGAATTAAAACAATCTATGTTTCTCAATTTTCTGGTTTGTGTGGGGTCCACAAGCAAGATCGGAACCTTTCATTATTTCGAGAAGGTCAAACACAACAAGATAACCAAATTTCAACTGTTAATTCATCTTATATCTCAAGATATGTGCCAAAATGTCATTACCTTTCACAGTAAATGTATACAGGGAATTAAAACAGTCTGCGTTTTCCAATTTTCTGATTTGTGTGGGGTCTACAATCAAGATCGGAACCAGTCATTAGTTCGGAAAGGTCAAATACGGCAAGGTAACCAAATTTCAGCAATTAATTTCTTTTATATCTCGAGATATGTGCCAAAACATCATTAGCATTCATAGCAACTCCAAAACGGGAACTAAAACAACCTGTGTTTCCTATTTTTCTCATTTATGGGGGCTCCACAATCAAGAACAAAACCATTCATTAGTTTGGAAGGGTCATACACGATTAAGTGACCAACTTTCAACCATTGATCTTTAATATATCTTGAGATATTTGTAAAAACATCCATATACTAGAATATGGAATTCTCATTGGGAATCCTCCCTCCATCCAACCATGGAACTCTCATCATGAATTATACCCGATGAGGTGTTGATTCTTTGGAAATAGAGAGAAACCTCTAAACAGAGGATTCTTTTATGTTTACCAAACGTGCCCTAAAAGACATAAAGAGGGATCGGAATTCGGCAAGTCCTATGAATTAAAAAAAGTCCCAATAGTGATTGAAAGTAAGGGTATTGATGGGATGGTCAGGCCTGGCTAAGAAACAAAGATGTGTATTTTGTCTGGTTGTAAATATCAAGCCCAAGCCTGCACATTTAGTCAAATGGGATGGGTCAGGTCCACGTGATTTTTTTTTTTATCATTTATATATGCTTTCTAGCTATTATTTAGACAAAGTATCACTAAATTAAAAGTACTCTTTAAACAGGCTTCCTATCACTTACTGAAGACCAGGTTAGGTGTTAAATGGTTCGGGTTATATATCCAAGCTCAGTGCATAAGCAACCCTAGTTAAATGCTAAATATCTTTATTGACGGAATTATTCTTTTACGAGCAAACTACAAATGTGATCTAGCTCTATGGGGAGCAATCAATGTTACATTTGATTAGTGCAACCTCTTTAATACCATGAGTTAGCATCAAGTATAATTCTACACTTACTGAACTTTCACTCCGTCTTGAATTGAGTCTCAAACAACATACGGTTAAGATATTGTCACTAAATCTTAAGATTAATATGCTTAAATCAAGAGTTAGGATGATTTGGTGGAGCTGGTTTTTTGGCTCCCCCCTCTTTCCAAAGAAGACGACTTTTCCACCTGCCACCTTCCCCTTTATAGAAATTTATCTAAGTGGGGAGATGAGCTAGATTGTATATAAGGAATATGTAGTCTACTTGTAGGAAAACATTCTCCTCCACTGTAAACATATAGGAGAGCTATTAATTGTAAACTCTAAGATACTTATAAATATATAGGAGAGTGGTCAAATGTAAATTATTTAAGTAATTTGCAAGCATCCAAGTGGGTCTTACCTCTTATTTCTTTTTTTTCTTTTTTTTTACATTACTCAAACCAACAATTTCAAGGTTACAATGATAAGCAGCTTTGAAATGTCAGCCCATTCAACCAATGATGTGGCGACAATGTACCAAAATCAAGTATTTTCATGCTATTTATGGGTCCATTCTAATGGACATTGGTGCAAAATTGGTGTGGCGGAAATAACAAGAGGATAATATAAACTACTATACCTCATAAAGTATTATGATAAAGTTCACAAGCACTTTTTACTTAGGTAATAAAAGCATGGTAGAGTATGGCACTTTATTACCCCCTTCCTCTCTTTCTCCCGCTTTATTTCACTACATGCTTGATCACACCTTTCTCGATCATCATAAACAAACATGTTACCCGTTTTACAAATCACATTCCAGCTGATGTGACCCTCCCAAGTCCCAATAAGTGCCCCACCTCCCTGGGCGTTCCCGGTTTCCAGCCTTGTGTCCGGGGCCTCATTAAGTCAGTTTCCCATTATATCTGTACTGTGTAAGGCTGCTCATGTTTCCAAATCAAGCAACGCTGGTTCCAGGACAGGCCCTTAATGCCACTGGACTACGTTCCATACACTGCTACAGGTCCTTAAACACACCGCTCTTCACACATAACAGTCAGCAATACTCACATATCACACATGACAAACACTCTGCAATGCTCACATAACCACCAACCAATCAACAGAGCGAAAGCCCTGACAGACAAAGCCAGTACAAGAGCATTAAATGGTTGATAATCAGTCTTTAAATCTAATAGTGGGGCCACTTACAAAATCCACGGCCAGGCTATTAATTATCAGCGAGGCCCACTTATAAAATCCCAACTTCTCAATAAATATGCGTCCTTGTATTGTCTTTTTGCTGATTCTCATCGATAAAAGTGGGGCCCAACATAATCAGAGTGGTCACACGTAACACAATTGAATATATGCCATTCAAGCCCTGACTCCGGAATGGATCCCCACGCTTCCTCAAGGTGGGGCCCACCCAATGATGATCTGGGTTGTTAAATTTTAAAGCAGTCCCCTCTCGTAACATTTGCTTAAATTTTACTTTGATAGGAGGTGGTCCCGTTATAAGATCAAACACACGCCTGATAAAGCAAATAACAAAGTCCTATTTATTATTAATTTGCATTAATCATATTATCAATCACGTGTTCAATCTTACGGTGGGAGCAAATCCTGTTAAAGTAAAATTCGAAAACATACTACTAGAGGGGATTGCAATCCATTGACAGCTTGGATCATCCCAATGTTCACGGGAATCACACCCTCCAAGGAAGAATACAAGGCACAACAGCCCCGAGATTCGAAAACTTGCCCTCCCTCTGTGATATCATATTAGCAACCACTTGTTCTAAAAGCTTGAGCTAATAGAGTTTAGTGTAACAATGTAAATTAAAGCCAGCCCCTCCGCCCCCGTATGGTCTCTTTCGCGGGACCTACTAATGATCCGAAATGTCAAATATAACCCCCACACACGCACGCACGTATAGTCTCTTTCGTGGGACCATCCCTCCGATAGGAATTGGCCCCACCATAAAATCGAACACACAACTGATAATGCAATCAATAGAGTCTTATGCCTATTAACTTGCGTTACCCACATTATCAATTATGTGTTCAATCTTACCGTAGAACCCATTTCTATGTAAGTAAAATTAAAAACTATACTATTAGAGAGGATTGCATTCAATTTTAACAGCTCGGATCATCGCGATGTGGGCCCCACGATGAGTCCCACCCATCCTATCAACAAAAAACATGTACCAGACCACTCAGGGGATTCAGACTCTTATGTCTATACATATCTATCAATGGGCCCCACATACAGAATCCAACCGTTCAAAGTCAATGTCGCGAAATGTACTAGTAGTGGACCTAATCGCTTTTCAATTTAAGTGAGGCCTGCCGTTAGATTGATATAAGAGAAGCCTCACATCAAATCCCACGTCAAAATTTTTTGAAAATTTCACCCCTCCCGCCATTCTACCTGTCGGGAATATGGGAGCATTTCCATCTCCGCTCGAACATTCCCTCGCAGCAGTTCTCCTTCTCCTCTCCTCCTCTTCTCCAAGGTCTTCTTCTCTAACCAAACTACCTTTATCCAAATCTCTTTCAACATTCTTCTGTTCCTGAAAACGTACTATTTCTACTTGCTGCAGCTGCAATGAAGAACCGTCTCCAGATTTTTCAAGTTCGTCTTCTTCAGATCTCACCAGTGACGGTTCTTCCGGAAGGATCGGAGCAGATCCGCTGCGAATTCTCGCCATGGCCGCTTATTACGTTGAGAGGAAGATTAAGGTTCTCAGATCTATTCTCTGGAGCATCTTAAGTTCAGATTTCTATGATTTGTTTGAAATTGCATGGATCTGTGTTTGTTCTGTAGATCAGAGCTCGATTTTCATCTCTTTTGAAGAGATTTACCTGATCTGATTAACGATCTGTTGATTTGAGTAGATTTTTTTTCATTTTCGTTCATCAGATCTGTTCTGCTTGTTTTTATGCTCTAAGTTGAATTCTTCCACCGGATTCAAGCGTGTTTTTTTTTTTTTTTTTGATCTGTTGAGATCTCTTCTTTATTTCAAGTAAGATTCAGAATTCGATGGAAATTTTCATTTTAGCTAAGTAGATGGTACTTCTTTTGAGAGAGAATTACATGATCTCTCACCTGTGATTTGAAGATCTTAGTGCAATTCTCCATTTCAATTCATCAGATGCCGTTCTGCTGGATTTATACTCTGTTCTGATGTTTTCTACTAGATTCATGTCTGTTTTTGTTCTAAATCTGCTAGAATCTCTTCCTCCATTCGTCTAACATTTCAATTTCCATCGGAATTTGAATCAGCTTGTTTTCTGCTATTGCTTCTCAAATAGAATTACTGATCTGAGCTATGATCTGTAGATCTAGTAGATTTTCTTCATTTTGATTTGTTAGATGGCATTATTCTTCATCGATCATGTCTGTTTTTGTTTTGCTTCTTCATTTCATTAACACTGTATGAAAAGTTGAATTTCAGTTCATTAGATGGTTTTTATTATGATCTGTTTGTTTTAAATTTGTTTGAATTGGAGATTTCTGTTACACCGACGAAACTTCTTCTGCAAGTATCTAATTCCCATTGTTTCTTCTAGCCCTTACGCAAAAACTTTCTTCATTCGTATGAATCTCAGATCTGAAATATCCTAATGTTTCCGTTTTTTCTCTCATTATATCAGATTGTGAAAAGAAGACGTTCGAAGATGCATTGCATTTCAGATAGGCAGCGGGTTCTCTCTGCCAAACAGAAGAAGGAGACGGAACAAAAACACATAGAGGTTTCGGTTCTGTCAAATTCGAGTAGTTCAAGTACTGTTACAGATGGGCCGAGTTGCAATCGAGTGAGAATCGGGAGGAGATCCTGGAACTGTGTAAAGGTCGGGCTACGGAGAAAGGCAGGCTCGGCCGAGTTGACTCGGTTGCGTTTTCGAGGGGAAGCTATCTTGGAGCTTCTATCTAGAGGATGTGCTTCCGAGGTTAGGATTCGAGCAGCTCTCGGTGACAGCCCTGACACGAGCAAAGCACTGAGAATGTGAATCTCTCCTCTCTCTTTCTCTCGTCCTGCTTGACCGCACGTGTGGTTTGGTTTGCTTGAATTATGACATGAGCATGACATCAAATCATGTAATAGTCAATTCAAATATAAAAGATGGTATAATATTAATAACATTTTCTAGGTACATTTAAAAAAAAGAAAGAAAGAAGACATTTTTAGGGCTTATTTGTTTGCATTAGAATGCATAGGAATTGAATAGATAAGATTCCTGCAATAAATGATTAAAAATGAATGTCATATTTGATTATATGTGAATTTTAAAAAATTAGCAACAAATAATCATTTCTTTATGGGAAATAGAATTAGTAGAGGATAGAAAATTAATATCCAACCATCACCCCTATTAATTTATTTCTTATCTTTTTTATTTCATTTTCCTAAAAGGAAATATTATTTTATGCTCATTTTGGAAATTCATCTTCAATCTTTATTTTTACCATTTATGGTATAAATTATATGTGTCCGATTCCTATCTATTTTAATGCAAACAAATGTGTCATTCAAGTTTAAACTCATTCTAGTTTATTTTAACCAATTTTAGTCATTAGAGTTATTCAACGGTTGGACTACATGGCACACGGTTTAGATGGAGTTGGTGGTTTTGGCTTGGATTCAACTGGGTCAGACTAGGGCATGTGCATTAGCACATACTTGAAATATATTACGTGGATCAATGCTGAATATTAGGTTTTTCTTATGAAGAACCTTAAAGATTGTTTGCAATTATAAATAGAACAAAAATGTATTGAAGGAAACAACAGTTTCAACAGTAACTTGGACCACAAGGCTAGTTTAAATTAAATAGTAGGATTTAACTTGCCAACACCTGAACACCTTCCTACAGTATTAGAGGCTCTTGTTCCAGTAAATGCATTAAGAAACTATTATAAGCACCTTTAAGCCTATGCTCTTTCAAGCTTTGATGATTCATTTATTCAAATTATGATTGATATCAATATATTATCACAGGCTCCTAATGTTGAAAGAAGTCAAGCGTTCAGGTGCAGGTGGGCACAGAGACCCCTTTTGTTATGCGGTAAGGAACTCAGTATCTTCAGAGTGCACCACGCTTACACTGTTAATTTGATATGTGCGCGTTACGTCTCGGGTTGCTGATGTGCTTGGTGAGCTTACTCACTGCACATTGTGCTGGATTTGGGATGTGTTTCTATCCACATGCCAAATTTTTCGGCCCCAATCAAATGAATCAGGCTTGGGCCTTGCATATGCTTAAAAACCCAAGTCTTACATACTACATCTTATAATGGACTGGTCCCAGTCTGTGGGTTGAATCCAGATCCAAATACAAAGCTCAATAAAAAAAGGAACTGGGCCTAGATGAGCTTTGGCCAGACTCGGTCCCACCCATGAACACCCTTAATTAGTCCAGTCCAGTGGTCTCCTCAGTTCCTCTAGCAAGACCTGTCATCCCTTTACTGGACCTTTTTCTTTCAATGGAGGGCAGCCAAAATATTCTCTTTCTACCGGCCGTAGATAGATCATCCAGTCTGGATGAATGGCTATTTCATGCATTTATTTTTTGCACCTTGCAACTTGCACATAGGTTTAGTGCAAAGGTTCACTAGGGTTATCATGGGTGGAACATAGCTCGTGGGGGTGGGGGACTACCATGCAGTGTTGAGTACCCATGTTAAATACATGTTTGCAGGCCAGTTTTGAAAAATCCAAACCTCTTTTTAGCCCTATAACCCATTAGAGTGATCAAATAATAAATTATTATTCAAATTAGTGAGATGGCCACCGTTGGATCAACTAAACCTAGAATTTGTGATTAACTTTCTTTACTTCCTCTTTTTATTGGGTGGGCCCCACCCATGTTGTTAACTGGGGTGAGCTTGATTGCTATTGTAGCAAACTAGGTCAGACTCTTTAACTAAAAGACCGCATATGGGCCAGAGGCCACTGTCCTCTAATATTAGTTATAGTGTTCTGAATCACAATTAAGAATATTTTAGATAAAACACTTAAACTTCTGGCATCCATCAGATGGTTTCAGAACACAGTTTCATCCCTAGTGACGGCTGACAATTAAGCTCAAATCTGTTCTGTTCTTCCTTTTCTTGAAAATTGAGAAGATGCTTAAAAGATTAAAAATATGAAAATATGCATTGTGGTTCATATAGGGTGTTACAAATGTAGAAAGAAAATGTAGTTTTTGATTTTATACCTCAATAGATATACAAAGTCATTGCCGAAATCTTTACATACCAGCGATGTTATAGAATTACAATTTCTCATTCTTGAAGAAAACCTATGTAATGTTAGCATATTAAGTTGTTTGATACTTCAACAGGTGGCAAGACCGTGCAGCAAAGTGGACTCGGCTTGAACGAGTCCTACATATAATTACTCGCTCTAAAGATTTTTTCATGAAAATGAAAAAGAAAAGCATAGTGAGGTATAGCAATTCATTCAATTTGTTCAAAATTCGACATGATTTTCTTCCCTTACATAGAAAGGGAAATTTTTGTTGGCCTCTGTTTGGAATTCTCTTCCCTCGTATGCACGGGAAGAGTACTAAATACGAGTCACGTTCATACAAATTCGAATACGATACTTCAAAGATAGAACTTTAGCACAGTTTTGTTTTCTGTGTTCGTAAAGGATAGAATAGTTTCCAAAGGCAATACAAGAATTGCTAAGATTTCCCAATTTACATCTTAGTATGATTTTGCAATAAGATCTTGTTGGATTGTTAGATTGTTTGGATGAAAAGGTGGAAGAAAGGAAGGTAAATAAAATGTTCACAATTCAATTTATACTGTGTACAGTCTTCTCACTTATTCTCTCCAACTGTTTTCTCCTAATAAGTAAGTGGAGAAGGTAATCAAAAGTACAAATTTGAATGTGAACGGTCGTCTTCTTTTTTCCGTAATTTCTCCTCCATCCAAATTCCAAACAGTCAGTTATGGTTTGTTTGCCGAAATATAACTAGCCCTCAAAGAGTGTGTCTGTGACTGACCGAACTCTTTCTATGAAGAGGAGGGAAGGATTATTGCTGGGCCATTGAGGGCAGAAGCTCGTCAAAACTTTTCCCATTTAGAATCACACCTGATGTTGAGGCCCACTTCCAACCCATTTGCAAAATGACAAGCCCTTTCTGAAAAATATGTTTGGTTGGGCCAGGCCTTTAAGAATAAATAGGCCCAGGCCTGGAGCATTCAACTATTGGAGTAGAAAATTAGGCCTGGTTCAGCCAATGGTTTAAAAATTACTGCAGTGTGGGATGATCCTCGGTGCGATTAGGCTAAGCTGGCCCATGAGTCCCTAAATTGGTTGGTGATATTCATCGGTTTCATTTCACTTTAATAATGAGGACGACGGTCATTTTTAATTTTTCTATTGGGCAATGTCTATGATTTAACAATCGTGATGGCTCCACTTCATTGACCATTAAGATACCTTCCCTTTCCTTTCCATCCAAAATGATTAGAAAGATAACGGTGTAAATACTCTCAACCAAAAAAAGAAAAAAAAAGGTAAGGCTCTCCCACAAAATTATGGCTGTTAAAATGAAGGGTTGCTTTTGCTGGCCCATGGTTTGTCTGAACAGTTCTTTGTAAATTATATTCCTCTTGGATGCTTTGAGAGTGTAACTCTCTTATTATGTTGATTTTTTTTTCTCTTCGCCCATGGTTTGTATGAATGATTTGTTTTTGTAAATTATATTCATCTTGAATGATTTGAGAGTGTCAATTTCTTATTATGTTGATTTTTTTTCTTCGCTTTACAAGGAATTCCAAATCATACACCCACGCACTGTATATCCCCAACCAGCTGACCAACATCAATCGGCACTTTATGTTGAATCAGGGTTAACATAGTCGAACTATTAACATACTTGTATGCAGTTCCGTCTAACTAGAATAGCAAATGGACCAAGCCGGGTTTCATCAGCCCAGATTTTGAACTTGTCAGACTCGGCCTCTTCAATTGTCAGTTTAAAACTCAAGAATTCGACTCCTCTCAAACTGAGCTGAGTACTCGGTTAGTCTCTTTTAACTCTCCTTAATTGGCATCCTACCAACCCGAGTCAGGAGAGTTGGAACAAGTACTCAACTTTCTTCAAAGATCCGATCTTCCTTATGCCTGGCAAGGTCCACTCATAGCTCTTCCAGTTTCAGATTGGAGTTAGCTCAGATACATATATGGTGCAACTAGGGATGAAAACTGACCAAGGTGGGGTTCAGGAGTTCAGATCCCCTATTTTGTAATGTTTCGTTCGATTAGAATTAGCCAACTGTGTAAAATCTCTTCTTTAATTTTTTTCATTCCAAAAAACCAATTGAGCGGGTGCATTAGCCACATGACGTTTTGCACAGTTCACTAATTCTGATTGGACGAAGCAGTATCTTTCTGTTTCTAAGCGGGGGATCCGAAGTCGGGGTTAAGGTACTTGGAGCTTGTCCCAATTTTCAAAAGGAAACATGCATTTGGACTTCACCTAATTCGAGTCCAGGCAGAGAACCGGTATCCCAAACTGAAATGTTTCACACTATGAGACGCAAACAGTTTTCTCCACTTCTATTTGCTTCGGCTATTTCTCTCCTAATAGGAAGGACTAGTGTTTCAAAGGTACTCTTTACGTCACGGACAAATTTGTACTACTAGTAGTGGCTATTACTTGCTGCTTCTGTTTTATT
Source organism: Persea americana (assembly GCA_029852735.1). Classification (NCBI taxonomy): domain Eukaryota; kingdom Viridiplantae; phylum Streptophyta; class Magnoliopsida; order Laurales; family Lauraceae; genus Persea; species Persea americana. The sequence goes on from CM056817.1 coordinate 40,384,587, forward strand.
AATGATAATCAATTTTAACATTACAGAGGCAGTGTTGTCTTTGAGTTCAGGCAGAAGTCAAAGCTGCACAGTGCACCGACTCCAGATAAAAGAAAAGAATATAAATTATGTAAAGAAATATGAGAAAAAGCTATGTTAGGGAAAATATAATTCGGATTATAGCATAACAATGAAAGATTTGACAAAATTTTTTATTCATTTTAATTTTCAAAGGATATTTGTAGAAAGATATTTTTAAAATGAAAATATAGTAAACAAAGGCTATCTAAAGCAAAAAATGAAATTACAATATAATGCTGGAAAAAGGTAAAAGAAATATTGACAAGAAAAATCGCCTAGGAGGTCATCTATTTTTAAGTAGAATCCAATCCAAAAATTATATACAGTCATGGACAGGTATCTAATCAGTCATTCCTACTGTTTTTATTTTATTTTTTTTGGTACTCAGCTTGTGGGGGTTGAGACCATAGCCTTCGGGTGAGGGAAGGAGACTTGGTGTGAGCCGAGAAATCTGTCCGGTGAGGTAAAATAGCTGTTGGGTGCGGGAAGGTGGCTGCCCAAGACAGCTAGGTAAGAGCCATTCTACCTACAGTTGGATTAAGGTAAACACTCTAATTAGGGCGACATCAACGTTAGATCAAGACAATTACTCTGATCAGAGCAATATTTGCCCTTGAATCAAACATTGCATGTAACCCAATCACTCCTTTATAGTGATTGAGTTTAGGGTGTGTGCACGTGTTTAACATAAACATGGTTTGTGCACATGTATTTAATACAAATTTTTAAGGAATGATCAGACTATCCTTAGCATGAATTGACCTGCCTTGTGGGGCCCACCTGACCCGCTAATCTAGACCTCAGCCATCAAAACCCCATGAATTAGCATTTACTGGGATTTGACGCCCATATGAATTGTATAGGCCCTTGAATGGGTCATGCAAATTTGACACTCATCATTTATGATTGGGGGCACAAGTTCACATGGTCACAGAAATCATGGAAAAACCTGCCCCGCCAGATGATCGTTGTGAATCCTTTGCATGCTTTCCACTGGTTATAGATTTTGAGAATAAATGCGTTTACGATGTATTTTAGCAAACAACATGCAGTCCCATTTTTTAATTTTTAATTTTCAAAATCTAAGAGCGTAAATCAAGATCCAAATCATTGAAAATGTTCAGATGTCAAGCACGGCCATAAAACCAAATTTTAGCTGTTTGATCATCACCAATCTCGAAATATGTGACAAAAAGTAAGTCATTGGATGGAATTTTCTAAAATCTGTGGGCCCCGAATACAAGATCCAAACCGTTAGATCTCTTTGGAAGGCTAAAAATGACTATGTAATAAATTTTTAAGGCTTGAAACCTTGTGGATCTCATGATATTCGTAAAACAATATCAGCCATTGATGTATTATGCTCAATTTTAGATTTGTCCATGAGCAATAACATTTTTTTATATATTTTTTTTATTTCTGAGATAGTAAATCACGATCCAAACCGTTGAAATCGTCCTTAAGATCAAGCCCAACTATGGGACTAATTTTCAGCCGTTGGACCATCACCAATCTCAAGATATGAGCAAAAAACATGAGTCATTTGATAATAATTTCTGGATTATGTGGGCCCCAAACATAAGATCCAAGCTGCTAGATCTTTGAAAGACTGAACACAGCCATGGGGGTCAATTTTCAATGCTTAATGCCTTGTGGATTTCGAGAAATTTGTAAAAAACTTTCAACCATTGATATAAAAAAGTCTATTTAACATAAATCATTGCATTACCAAACACTCCTTTTTTTACTCTAGCCTCTTTTTTCTGACTCTTTTTGTTTAATGGCTCTATTTTGATGGATCTGGAGATACCAACCAAGGCCTTAATCTACTTTGATCATCTTAATAAGATAACTAGTAAAGCACGGCCATTCATCATAATTGCATTGATAGGGGTCAAGATTTTAAAGATACAATTAGTTTTATGAATTAAATATTATTAGAATTTTATTGGTGTCAATGTTTAAATGTTAAAAAATCAATGTAATTAAATTATAAAAGTATATGAGAAGTAAGAGATTAATATAAATTTTAACTACATATCAAGTAATTTGGTTTTTCTTTATTTTTGATCAAGTATTTTCAGCATGACAAATCTTATGGGTCCATTGGAGTGACATAATAAGATTTATTAAGTATGAGCCTAAAAATAAGTCCCATTTACAAATTGAAACAAAATAAAATATAAAAGTGCATAATTCTTGAGATTATTTTGGTTAAAGGAAAAGTCATATAACTGTAGAAAGTATATTGGTCATAATTTTAAATTGCGTAGTGAAATGGACTTGAGTTTCTCTCTTATCAAGAAAGAAAAGCCTCTCTTTTAGGTGTACTTTGATCAACGAGATTATAAATTAAATGAGATAATTATCTTAATAATATTTGAAAAGTAAAAATGACTAAAATTACCCTTAAACGATTTAACACCTAAAAGATTTAGGGTTCTAAATATGAACTTTAGTGGTCGAGTTTGAATTTAGAAGGGTTAAAATTGAAATTGGTTCTGTAAACATAACAACTTTAATAAATAATAAATAATAATGGTTGAGAAAAAAATGGTAACAACATTCACATTTGTAAATAAATTATAAAATATATATATATATTGATTTGAAGGTCAAAAATATAGTGGTCATTTAACAAAATATCAAGTTTAAACTCAATTGAGTCACATGCAACGGGTTGGTCCAGGATGAAACTCCAGATCTGAAAAAGAATTTTCAAGGTCATTACAAACTTATAAATATAAATAAAATTAGGTTGATAGCAAGATCTTAGACTTAGGTCGGGTGCGAATTACCTTCTAAGGAAATTAAAGATAATTTTACAAACTCTTTTAAGTTATGATAATTAATAAGAACTTTGTCATGAAGTAGTTGGTAAAATAACTATAATCCTTTAATTGGGGAAAGTTTTAGACAATATTGATACGAGGAGAATTTTGATCCAACCTACTGACCTAACTTGACCAACCCCCTCCTTTTATTAATATAAATAATCATATGCCTCGCATTCACTCAACTAAGTCCCTCACTATTAGCGCTACAGTCAGGTAGTGGCGGAGCCAGGATTTTTTTTCAGATGGGGCAAGTGATGGGCAATGATGACAATCAAAGGAAAATCTCATAGTGACCCTGAATTATATTGGAGTGAAATTTCTCAAAAAGGCCATTTCTTTCATGGCTTGGTAACGATTCCAAGGTCATTTTCACTGTAGACACAAGGAAAAAAATAAAATAAAATGCAAAACTATGTAAGATGATAGCCAGAAGAGAGCAACTACCTGCACACTGCATTTTGCTCTCCACACACTGCATTTTAAAAAATAAATAAATAAAAATTCCTAAACTACCCCTGTCCCTGATTCGTTTGGCCACACGGGACCTAACAAATAAAAAATGTTCGGCCTTGTGTGGCCAAACAAACTCGATTTGTTCAGCCTTGTGTCTCCGAGCAAACCCGGGAGAGATCAAAATCTCAGAAACACGCTAAAAATGGTGAAAATTGACGGTTTGGTATTTGATTAACCTTTGTACAAGAGAATGAGTGAGGGGGAGAGAGGAAGAGAGAGGGAGAGAAAGGAGGAAATGGGAAGAGGGATGAGGTTGCCGGAAAGGAGGAGATGGGGAAAAGGAGAAGGAGAGGGCGGGGAGATGGGTTGGCGTAGGGCGGAGGTGGCGGCGTCGGCGGCTGGCGTGGGAGAGAGATAGGGATAGGAAGAGAGCGGGAGAGATAGAAAGAGGAAGAGAGCAAGAAGGAGCGGAGCAGGGAGCAGGGAGAGAGACGGGAGGAGAGGGAGAGGGGTAGTTTATGAATTTTTTATTATTATTATTTTTTAAATACAGTGTGTGGAGAGTATTTTGCAGTGTGCAGGTAGCAGCTCTCTAGCCAGAATTTTAGGAGACCACTTGGTGGGCCCAACCATAACAAGTCCAAATCAATGAGTATACCTCGTCAGATTTCACTCAAATAGTCCCTTGTGAGTGATAACTCTTGAAATATTTAAATAAAATATTATAAAAAAAACTAATATTTTGTATAGATATATCTGGCATTGGACCTAAGTTGTTTTAAAGTTAAGATTTTCATAAAAAGGTATTTTTAATGAGATTTTGATTTTTCTTAAGTGTGGGATGTTTTCATTTTTTTTTTTCATTTTTTTAATGGCCTAGTAACCCTAAATGATTAGGAATTTGTAGCATGTTCCCATTTTTCTTAGCTGTACCTCACTCAAGATAGTCACAAAATTCTATCCGGGAGCCCAAGAGGATCCCATCTATAGGATATCCCCCAGACTTACTCCACTAGAGTTGTTCCATCATAAAAGTGAGCCACATTAATTGTGTTAATAGTTATATGCTTAATCTTAAGGTGAGGCTAGCTCCTAAAAACTTGGAAAGCCCCTTTAGAGGATGTTCATTTAAAACAATTCTGATTTTTCTTCATTTAAAACAATTCAAATTTAGATGAGGCTCCACTTTGGAGTTCCTTTCTTTGGATTCATGTTTGATGAGGGACGATGAAGAAAATTCAGGGAGAGAATTAAGGGATAGAAATGTTGAATTCATTCTATCTTTTGAGAAAAAAAATAATGAAAATGCCCCTAATCTTTGATAATTTTACATAGCCTAAATTTTTATCATTTTCTATGAAAGGAAAGGAGAGAGATCTCTCGCCACCCCACCCCCGCCCCCCCCAAGAGATTGATCCGTAGTTGTTTTTATGGAAAGAAGATGTCTCACCACTAAGCTACAAGGAATAAAAAACTTGAAACCCACTTGGTAATTCAAAGTTAGAGCTTCTTTTTCTTTTTCTTTTTTTAAGGTCTGAGTTAACATTTCTCTAACCTAATTAATCAATGGATTGGATTAAAGTCAATATATGACATTTGACCTCCTGACCTAACTTTACTTACCACATTCCTTAACCCTCCAACAATTCAACTTGAATGCAACTTATTAATTAAATGCCGAGTCAACTTTTATAACTTCAAAGAAGTGTTTAGATTGACATCTTTATCATAATTAACGAATAGATAAACTTTAGGTTGAGCACACATGCTACTGTGCACTATTCAACACATTTAGTTCCACTTCCCTATCTTTAAATTGTCACTTTTTTTTTTTTTTTGGTTGACACTTGTTATCATCCTTTTAGTATGATATTTAGATGGGTGATATTTGTAGTCAGAATTCTTTATAGCAATTGGATAAATAACACTTGTCAGTCATTAACTCCCTATCTTTAGATTATCATTTTTTCATCGTACTTATTAGAGGTTCCTCCCTATAGCTTACCTTTATAGATGAGTTTTCCCTCCACCTTTCCAAAAATTCTAATTTTCCCTACGCCTTCTCAATGCCAAGGGAAATGTCAAAACTACCCATACCTTTTATTGAGGGATCATCATTCTTTGGTTTTAACCTTTTTTTTTCCTCTTGGTATGATTTATGTTTTTCTCTTTCTTTATCAAACATTTAGTCATTACACCCTATCTGGCCCACCTCTATGTGTACAATCCACCTTTACCTATTAAAGTGAGATACGAAACAATGAATATATTTGGAGTGGTTCTTCATATGATTAAAACTTTAAGCAATGAAAGGTAGGGCTCAAATAGGATAAATTAATTATATCTCCATTTCTTCTTTGTATACAAATTGGTCGTTTTCCATGACCAGTACATTTTTTGGGTCTTAACACAAAAAATCACATTGATTGATAGATAGTAATGATGGAAGGCTCCTGAATATTTATTTGCTTGTCTTGATTAGGGTCAATCTTATTGCATGAAAATAATTATTAGAAATTATATTGAATCACTTTACCACTAATATCTTAACCTGAACATATAACATGGCTTACTTATTTGCATAGAATTGAATTATCAAATATTTTAAAGAAATGAATTCATTATTGTTAAACTATGATCTATTAGTATGGATCTGAGTTTCTAAGAATTCAAAAGAACACATTCTGCCATGAAATATAGGATCTATTTGTTCACATGAAACTAAACTCCTACAAATTCAAAGTTTACCATAAAATCCCCTCTGTTGAGAATTTATAACATGTTTGTTTGCATGAATATAATTCTGAGAAAATCAATGAAACCCGTTTTGTCATGGATTCCTTATAATTGTAGATTTTTTTTTTCATTTAATTGAATTCATAGAAAATGGTGTTGTCGTCTTGTCATTTAAAAGTTTTTGAAAGAGAATTATAAAGTTATTGACCATTTCCTTCGTTTGAAAATTATGGTCAATCTTGAATTTAGCGTATATTATAATATGGGGTGATTGTCAAACTGCTTAATTCAAAGTCTATTTAATGTTTTGGAAATTCCCAAACAATAATACTATCAAAATAATTTTTCTAGTATTTAAGTCTAAAAATATCTTATTCTGTACATATCCATCCAAACATTCCCTAAGATCTGAAAGAATATAAGAAAATGCATATTAGATCACCACTTTTCAATTATAGAAAAATGCTATCCATTTTCATTCAAACCCATTTCCACCATTGCATTTTCAACCAACAAATGCAATAATACAAGTTTGAGTGCTTTTATTGACTAAATCCCAATCTATTTACAAGAATATATTTTTATTATGTCATAGCCCACACTATGGGCATTTAGGTGGACCCACGTGAACCCCAAGATGCAGCTTGCATTCTATTATACAAAAAAGAGCTGCACACACAGCGCACACCAGACCATTCCTCCAAATTAGATGTCCACAAAGTTGTATGTCATGGAACACCATTAAACTCTCTCACTGTGTGCAGGCTGTAGGTAGGATAGGAAAACACCATCACATCATTTTTATTAGGTGATTTTCTATTTTAATTTTTATTTAATGCGATGAGAAAAAGTTTTTCTATGCAAGTTGTCTGCCTTCAATGAAAAGAATTTGGATTGCCCTGTCGAAACTGTTACGTTACCGACTTTCTCTATAGTGGGGACCACCTGATGACCACAGGATTAGGGTATTTGATAAATAATACATTAGCTTATACTAATCACGTTATCAATCTTGTGCCCAATTTAACTGTGGGACAAACTCAAATTAAGAGAAAATCTGAGAATTTTGCCAATGGAGGGGGATGAGAGTAAAGATCAAATGTGTAGATTATCATTACATGGCGATCCACGGTGGAGTTTCAGGCATCTGATGCCGTTACAAGGGATCCATGAACGAGCCATCCATGTTTCGAACAAGAGCAACGTACACAGTGATAGCCGTGTGGACTCCTCAGGTCCAAGAGCCTCCTGCCAACATAGATTGAGTTGCGCACGTGATAATGCACGGTGCGGATTTCCTCTCTCAATTATTGCCTCGTTTGGATGATGATCTCGTCCCCTCTCAAATACGCACCAAGCCGGCTGCAAATCCTTCTCTCTTTCACCCCCACCCAGTCCCTCCATCTTCTATCCCATTTGGGTTTGTGGGGCAAAAAAGCCACCAGAAGAAGAAGAAGAAGAAATCATCTCACAGGAAGCTTCACAAATCTCATCCAAATGAGATTTCTTCTCAGTTATCACAACTAACAATCACCCAAAGAGGAAGAAGAAGAAGAAGAAGAAGAAGAAGAAGAGGAAGAAGTATAGAACAAGAAGATGTGTTCTCATTCTATCTTTCAGTCCTCTCATATCACTCCCTTCATCAACTCACCCCCTCTCCTCCATCCACTCCAAACCCATACCCGATCGACTTCTCTCCCACCTTCTAGAAGGTTCCAGAAGACCCAACCAATCAAGGCCTCCTCTTCCGGCCTCGTGGAAGCCGACCCCAGAGACGCTTTGGAGCGATGCTTCAACGCTTCGCCGGACTCCGCCGCATCGCCCTCTTCCCGCCCGCCTTCTACCGCCATCTCCCCCGTCATGAAAGGGCAGCACGGCGCCTTTGGGGCCGTCACACTTGAGAAGTCCAAGCTTGATCTCACGCAGAAGAGCACGAAGTCGAGCCCCGAGGTATTTGTTCCTCATTGGATTTCGTAAAGTCTCCTCCTTTTGTTTCCCCCTTCTTGAATTAGATACTTGTGTTTCAAATTTTTGGGGATCATTGGATTGAATTAGTTGTGGAAAAATTTGTGCTTGGTAGATTTTTAGTTAAGTTGCTTCTTTTGAAAGATGAGAGGAAGATTCTAAGGTGGGTTGTGGTTGATTTAGATGACAACCACAAATTGTTTGGTCACAATAACTTGTCTTTTGAATGCAGATTGTGCGAATTTTGCCAATACTTAATTTTAAACATTGAGAAGATGTAGATATTGTTAGCCCTTTTCTGGTAATCACATGCATACTGCCCATGTCATTGGTTTCTTTGTATTTTTAAGTTGTTCATTCAAATTGTGTGAGCCAAATGAGAGTCAGAGCTACTGAAATTCATGAAGTCTGAAACATTGCACTGCATGTCATGTGGTTTCTCTGTCTTAATTTAGATAGCTGACTATTACTTGAACGATAAGGCAGCTTGCTGGCAGTGGATTCTTACTTGGATAAGGTTGGATTCTTACAGGGTCAGATTGTTAGACTATTACTAGAACAATAAGGCAGCTTGCTAATGGTGGATTCTTACATGGATATTGCTCAATTTCATGATTTCATTAGTAATTTTATATTGTCATCATCATAAGTCATAACCCATTCTTTCTTCTCTCTTTTTTTTTCCCTCTCTCTCTTAAAGCTACTTTGCACTTTTTTTCCCCTTAAAACTACTTTGCTAAAATATAGGCACTGTGCATTTGGACCAAGGTCAAATAATTTTATCAGTGGAATCATTGTGCTTGCTGTAGGAATGCTACTATTATACCTTTTACATATAGTCCGAAGACAGCCATTGATATTATGGTGAGTTTCTGTTTTTGTAGTTGTTTTGTTGCCTGGTAACAAGGTTTATTGATAGTTGCTTCACCATGTTCATGGAAGCATTATCCCATCTATCTGGCATTGGCGTTGAAAGTTTTACTTCCGGTTCATCCCTATATAGGCTATTAACAGTTATTTGCATGGCTTGTAAATTTGCTCGTGTTGCTTCTTATTATGTAATAACTATGCATTTCCTGAATTTCATGGCCTTTTAATTTGTAGTTCAAATAGTTGAACATTATTGTTCTTGAAATAGGTTATCTCAGTTGCTTCCCTGCAGCTTACTTGGAGTGCAGAGCTAAGCTTTAATTTATGTTGGACTCTTGCAGACAGCTATTGGTGGAGGTGGTGGAGATATTGGAAAAAAGAACTTTCATGGTGGAGGTGATGGGGGTGATGATGGTGGTGATGATGACGATTATTTTGATGACTTTGACGATGGAGATGAAGGTGATGAAGGTGGATTATTTCGGAGGCGCCTTGTCCTTCAAGAGGTTGGCAAATCAATATTTCTTTTGTTCAATAAAGATGTAGTCAAGGTTGATGAACTGGGCATTTTCCACATCATAAGTTGAATGTCGATGATGATTTGTGATCTTCTTTCCAGCTTTTCGATCGAAAATTTGTAGATGCAGTCTTGCAAGAATGGTATAAAACTATGATGGATTTACCTGCTGGGCTCCTCCAAGCTTATGAAATGGTGAGTGCTTATGCAATTTATTTTGAGTAAGGAGCATGATTAAATAAGATACCTGACTGTAATTTTGGGCCTGCAGGGTTTAGTGAGCTCAGCTCAAATGGTAAGATTCCTAGCAATCAATGCAAGGCCAACCACTGCTAGGTTTATTTCTCGAGCTCTTCCTCAAACAGTGTCTAGGTCTTTCATTGGCAGGTAAGTTTATAGAACCCTCATTTGTTTTTCCAGTTCACTGAACCGTGGCTTTACACAAACAAGCCCATAAAGTTTATCACTTTATCCATGACTCCACAACATACTCAAAATTAATGTTATATAACTAGTTATTCTCTCTTTCATTGGCTGTGTCAGTTTCTTTTATGCCTCTCGTGAGGGATGGGGATTCTGCTCCTCAAGAAATGAGATTTTTTTTTAAATAATGAAAAATGGTGCCTATTGCAAATTTATGGGAAGTTTGAAGTTGAGAGATAAAAGAATCTTCAGAGGAAGAGTCTTCCTATGGTACACAGTCCATGCCATGGTTATTTGATTTGCAATTTGATCAATTCTGATTTGAGTTCACACTTCGTAATTCGGCGAAGAGTTGAATTTAGAAATTCAATGGGGTTGGTTCACACAGTTCGAGTTAAATAAGTTTGATGAATTAATTCCATGTAGTTCTATATGATTCATGTAGGTCTAATTTGAAACATGAGAATTTTATAAAATGCCCCTTTTAAAAAGGGGCGTTTTTGCCCCTATGTAATGTCAATGAAGCCTATCCTGCGCAAGCCCAATTGGGCCCAATAATTGTATCATAGTTTGATATTGTGTTTTAGTTAAGATACAATCAGTCTAGTCATAACTTAAGTACACTTTCTATATTAGTAGCTATAATTTAGGATTTGTATTTGTATTAGGATTCTGTTAATAGGGTATTAAACCCTTGTATAATGAGAAGAGTTGGGAACCTAAGGGGGACACACGATTTCAGCACTTTCTCCATGGGGATTTGAAAGAAGAGGTCTATATGCGGATACCACAGGGCATCACCTCTCCATCTAAGAAATTTGTCTTCCAATTTATATGGAAACATACAATGGAGACGGCAAGAATAAACAAACAATCACAACAAGAGATAAAAAGGGATAAAAGAGAGGAGTCAAGCTCTCCAGTGAATTAATATTAATCAAAATGAAACAAACATAATCTTCCCATCCATAGGACTCTTACAAGTTATTAGCATTCTTCCTCCTTGAATACATGCATAATCCCAAAGCTAACTACATTCAATACCACAACTTACTAGGCAGTCAACTAACACTCCCAAAATAAGACACAACTTACTAAGAACTAGTTACTAGGCAAAATAAATACTAGGAGTTCCAAGAAATTCACAATAATGCCAACCACTTTTCAAAATCACATTAATTGGGCTATAGCCTTAGGTATCCAATGTTGCCACTTGGTCTTCCAATGGTGCCACATAAGAGTCCACATGACAATGAAAGTGACATGGCCTATTTCTTCCTACATCAGTTTACATGCTGGATCTTTGATTTTCTGTGTTTACTTTGCCCCTTTGAACTGTGCGTTGAAATGGCAATGTAGAATTGACTTGACCCTTTGGTTTGTACCATTCCTTGCAAGTTCTGTTTTTTTATTAGCTGCAGAAACCTTCTTCCCAAGGTGCTGCTTCTGTTTCAGATTTTTTTTTTCCTGCTCTACTTATTGGCATTTGAGAATCTGTACTATTGAACCTCCTATAGCATATTGGTGACACAGAACACAATGAGTTATTTCAATTTTGATCGTCTAAGATGAATATGACAAAGACAATGTTCTAATCAGGGCAAGTGATTTTATTCGACACTAAAATTGACTTCTTATTTTACAATTAATATTTTAGTGTTAGACAGGTTTCAGAGATAGAGACTTTGAAATGTCAAGGTGATTTAGGAAATCTTATTGCCTGCATCAGCATAATACCGGCCAATCTTCCTTACATCTACATTACATTGCCAATGTTCATTACTTGTATCTACATGATATAGCCAATGCTGCTTGACTGCTTCATTTGTTTTTCCAATATCTTCTATTCATGAGGGCGTACTCTTTTCTATTTTCAACCCTATGAATTTTAATTATCACTTTACTATTCCTTTGATTTCTTACTGAATCTTCATCTCCATGTAGGATGATTGCAGATCCATCTTTCTTATATAAGTTACTTCTAGAGCAGGCTGCTACTCTTGGTTGTTCTGTTTGGTGGGAATTCAAGAATCGCAAAGGAAGGTATTACTATTATTATGTTATTGTTGTTGTTGTAGCTTTTATCATTCTGTAGGACATAATTTGAATAGGAACTCATTTAATGTTTGTATCATTCATTATGTATTCCAGGATAAAGCAGGAATGGGATCTAGCACTTATTAATGTGCTGACAGCATTAGCTTGCAATGGCGTTATTGTTTGGTCACTGGCTCCTTGTCGCTCATATGGGAACACATTCCGCTTTGACTTGCAAAATACTCTGCAAAAACTTCCCAACAATGTCTTTGAGAAAAGCTATCCTCTCCGAGAATTTGATTTGCAGAAAAGATTGCACTCATTCTTTTACAAGGGCGCAGAGTTTTGTCTGGTTGGATTAATGGCAGGAGCAGTTCAAGGTACTTTATCAAAAGTTTCTGCCACTAAGAAGGAGAGGTAAACCACACATTATATGCTAACCTTTTTTCTTGTTCTTCTAATACTATTCTGTTTGTCACGTTATACCAATAATCTGTTACTAATCTGGACAATTGGCCATCATTACTGTAACACAGGCCATCGGTAACAATCCCAACTGTGAGTACAAATGCTCTTGGCTATGGGGCTTTCTTGGGGCTTTTTGCAAACCTTCGCTATCAGTTCTTGTGCGGAGTTGATAGAGCAGTGTTCAACCACTTTGATGTTCTCGGAGTGGTGATATTTTTCAGCACTACATTGAGGTAACCTCTTCTCCAACTGGAATCATTATTGACATGAACAGTTTTTTTTTCCCCAATGCTGTCAAGGCACTATATCAAGTTCTCCAAAGTTAGGTGGGAGTTGTAACTTAACCATTTAGAAGCTTGAGTTTTATATTACCAATTTTGCTGTCCTTCTTGTTACGAAACAGAGTAGGGGACTTATTTCTATATAAGTAAACCTCAGTGGCTTATATGTAATTTGGGATAAACTACAGTTTTTTTTTTTTTTTTTTTTTGTTAATCATGAAAATAGTAGTTAAGTATTTATACGGTCGTGGTCGCCCAACCCTAGCAACCATAATCTTGTCCTTCCTTTCTCCCAATTCTTTTTCTTCTTTCTTTCATTTGAGCGTTTCTCATACCTTTAATGAAGAAACACTAGATTGCTATCAGTTAAATCATTCAACTCTTATTTGTCAAAGACAATTAGATGTTGACATATTGTAGTTTTAAACAATAACATCTAGACAAGATTCCTACTGCAAACCCTGTGGTGGAAGAAATTAGAGAGAGAGAGATGAGGAATTCTGGATTTGCATTAGAATGAGTGGCTGGATTTGCAATAGAATGAGTGGAAGTTATTAGCCAAGGATATTGACAAAGAAGAGTTAACGAAGGATCTGACTGTTGAAGGTCAAGCAGACATGCTCACATGCATCCTAGAGATGATTTGATAAGAAGGTACCAACCTCATGAAGCTACATTTGACGATTTAAAGTAAAGCGTGACGAGTTGAAACTAGATCTAATTGTTGTGATCCAACTGATGATATGGTGGAATAGATTATGGATAATGGATGGAGAGTGAACTGTCCAGTGGAAAATATACATAGATCCAATTATTCGATTGAACCTAGAGAAAAAAAAGAAGAAGATATCCAGTATGAGGAAGCCCATAACCCCATCATTTGGGAGATGAGGGAGGAGATGAACTATAATAAACCGTCTAATCACATGTTACACATGAAGCCAGTGGTGGGATCTAGAGATGCTATGGGTGAATTTGATCTTGGTGGATGGCACACAAACTCGAGGACTAGTGTTTCAAGTCAGGAAAAATGATGCAGATCTTGAGTCTTGAATGATTGAAAAGAGGCCCCACAACTTGATGCACAGGTCCCACCTTTTATTGCACAAACCCATTAAGGGTTGTGTTTTTTAAGTTCGGTGAAGAGAATCATGGTCTAGTTGAGCATCTTATTTAATCTCTATTTCATGTTATCATCGATCATAAAAAAAAAAAGAGTATATATATATATATATATCTCTAAAGATCTGCAGTAAAAAATCTGATTGAATAAACTGAGATTCGGCCCTGAAAATGAAACCTACTTACCACTCGACCATATTGATCTATTTTGAAAAGTGCTTTCCAACAACATATAATAATAAGAATTTCAATCTATAGATAAAAGATATATATAGACTCCAGAAGCTGAAGGGTCCAAAAGAAAACAAGGAAGTGAGACTACAGATACATTCCATTCCCCCAAGTCCCATGTGAATGACTATAGATGGGAAAGAGCTATTTGCCCTTGTATTTTACTTGTCAAGAGCTTTGCCGTGGTATACAATACATGAAAAATCTAACAGGCAGATCAAAAGATAAGGATTTTTAGAAGATGGCTTTGTGCAAGGGTTTTTGTATCCTATTCAATGTGCGTGGCATGTGGTGAATGGGTGTAGCACAAAGGCATGCAGGTCCAGATAGCACCTGTTTTAAGCACAACCCCATCTTTTTTAACAGGAAACCTTCCCCAACCAATTTATTCCACATAAAGTCATCCAAAACCCATAGAAAGGGTCTTTCGCATGTCCAATAGCGTTCATTCTTCCCCATTCACAACAAACATCCAAGAGCATCCCAGGGCATCCAACGCTTCAGAAAGACCATGTAGTCATGAACTAGAAGTCTTCAACTACTAGATTCAAGTTTGTGCCTTTAAGAAAGAGATTGAATAAGGGATATCAAGGACCTTGGACGTCTTATCCAATGTCCACAGAGTCCTACAAAGAACTTGAAGATTTGGCGCTAGAATGGTTTCCCTTCTCATTTTCTTTTGTGCCAATTGAAGATTGTACAAGTGACGTCGGATGAAGACTGTGGCCCTTGGATACTTGATCTGCAGAAAGTCTACTGTCATATGTACCTAGAGTAGACCAAAAAAAAAAAAAACAACTTAAATTTATTTTGTTACTTGTTTTGCTTGTTTGATTTTTCGGGTAATTAGTTATTAGTAGTTAAATAACTAGAGTCCTAGTTGTTTTGGGATTTGTTTTGTTTGCCAGCAGCACACTTTGAATGGCTGAAACAACTTAAATTTCCATTTAAACTGAAACAGTATAAAAAGTTATTTTTGATCATTAAATTAGTAAACTACTGTTCTTCGATAATAAGTCATAAGGTGAATTGAATGTTTGGATGTATGGTGAATTGAAGTATAGTGAGGTGAAGCATCAAATCAAGAGAGAATAAAATATAAGGTGATATGATGGTGTTTTGTTTTTAGTTGCTTGCTATGGAATCTTTTTGACTTTTTGTATAGAAAAGTGGAGTGTTTTTTGTCTTTTAGTGGAGAAAGGAGGTTGCTTTTTTTACTTTTTTTTTGAAAAATTCAGAGGAAATTTTGAAATTGTGTACTTTTGATATGACCCATTGTCATTTCTTGTCTGAATTCACTTTACTTTAACTTAATCTAGTTAGTTGCCAAACACGCCCTTATCATTTTCCTTTGAACATCCTCTAATTCAACATAACTTAGATTATCATCATTCTTCAGTTTTGAAAATTCATTTGTATAATGGCATTCACTCGTTCTCTCCCTCTGAAAGTTTTGTCCATGTTGGCTTCATTTATTGTACTAGTAACTAGTAACCCCTGCAGTTCAGAAATTGTAATTGATTACAAACCTAGAACATAAAGAATTTCAGATGAGTTCCATTACTTTCGTAACCACTTATGACTTCATTTAAAGTTCAACAGCTGCTTTAGAGAAAAATACAACAACAAATCAAACCTTTGCATATTGTATAAATCAATGTAAGCTGTGCTAGCAATCTAGAGATGACACATGTTTAATATTGGCATCAAGGCAGCAGTCTAGTGAAAAATAAACCCACTTGTCGAAAAATGAGAAACTAATGGCATGACTCTAAAGTCTAAACCCACTACCAACACAATCGCAGCCACTAATCACACCCTATTTGAGTGTTGAGTCTGGAACCAATTTTAGGGCATGTCAGCTCTGAATTTCAAGACTTGTCGACTCTTTCTACTACTACTACTTCTTCTTCGTTTTCTTTTTCTTCTTTTGGTCGAATGAAGAGGTTGAGTTAGGTTTTATTTTGCTTTTAAGATAAAAATAAATTGCCATTTTGGGTTGGGGTAAACAATTCTTCTTTCTTCCTTTTCAGCTTGGTGACATAGAATATTTGGACGAATTTTTCCATTTCGCCCCATTTCGGACAAAATCATCCATTTTGGACCTAATTTCAAAATTCATCCAAAATGGAATTAAACTTCGGACAAATTTTTTGAAAGGGAGTGTATTCATTTCGGTTTCATGAACAAACCAAATTTTCTGAAAAAAAAAAAAGTCAGAACAAAATGAATTTCATAGGTCGTAACCTATGATTTTTAGTCTATTAATTATATAATTATGACATCATTTTCATGTCGCATTTATTACCAAAATGAACCAACAGTCGGACCTGGTTCAACGAACCTTAGGTCCTCACGGGTTCAATGGCCAGTCCTTGTTTTTAAAAACATTGTTTGTAAATTGTAATTGGTTTGTGATGCATTAGTTGAGATCCATTGGTAATAGTTTTTTCTTTCTTTCTTTCTTTTTTATGTGGGTGCATAGGATTTTGAATGTACAAGTTGGTGAGGTGTCGAGGCATGCTTGGCTTGGGATTGAAGCAGATCCATTGGTTCTATCTGATAAACTGGCTTACAGTAGACCATCGGAGGGTACTGATCAGAAAGCTTCGAGCTGGGTCATCTCCAAGAATGCCGTGATTTCAGGGCTTGGGCTCTTTGGTATAAAGCAAGGCGAGGGTGAGCAAACTGCTCCTAAGGCACGGAGGAAGAGAGTTGTCAGGAGAAAGGTGGCAAGTTCAGCATAAGGCTCGATATAACGCTACTCCTTGAAACAAGTTTTGTAGCCTGAGGGGATTCCAATGGACACAAATTACAAGCATGAGAGCGATGTTGGTGGTGATTTCTGGCTGTCATTACAGGATGCTGAGGCAGGGGGAAGAAAGCATGCGGGGAAATCTGTGATCATTTTCACTGGATTTCTTTGAAATTAGTGGGATATTGATAAAAGGTTTTTTTTTGTATAATTTGACTGGGACACTTGGAAAAATTTGATGAAATGTGGGGATGGTTTCTGAGTTCTGACAACCCTTTCTTTTTTAATCATATTTACCCATTAATGTGATTGGAAAACTCAACTTTAATTTTACTGTGGGTATCCTGCTTCCGCTGATTTTGTGCAGATGGGATTGAGCTTAATCATGAGATTTTTGCCCATTGGAGTTGGACCATGGACCTTCAATTTTATCAGTTTTCCTGTTGAAATGGCCATCTAATTGGCGTTTGGGATTTTGTTCTGTCCTGTAGACCAGCTGTGCAAGGCCCAAAGTCTTCATTTTACTGTGGAGGAACGGATTATTTTCTAACCTCTTACAGTTGATATGAGAATCGTCTACTTGGGCTGTTTGTCCCACTTATGATCAAGTTCCCACTCACACACGTTTCACCCTTAAATATAACACATTCAACCATTACCTTTGTATTGGAATCTTAAAAAGAAAATGATGCCTTCCAAATCTATTCAACTTGGGGGACACCATAGATCAAGGGGTGTGAAAACTTGGGTCTTGAAAGGCTTCTTTTCATTCCCCCTCATCTTATGTGATTGGCGTGGCTCCAAGTGGGCTCCAAGAGAAAGTTAGCTTATATCGTTAAAATATTATGATAAATCTAGTTCTTGGCTGGTTCTTTTCTTTGAAATTACCGGGAGATTTTCTAAATTTTAGGATTTTCGTAGGGTACCGAGGAAAACAAAATTGAAAATAAGTGAAACTGAAAGTAGAAACTTCTAAAATTCTAAATCATTCATGAGCTAACAGCATTTCATAAAGTGACCATTAGCACCAATTCTTAATTACATCCTTGAAAATTTTCAGATGACATTGGGAAAAAAAGATGCATTAAAGAAGTGAAGTGTGAATGATGTGATGTGAGGGGTGAAGGAAATAAATTAACAATATAGATGTAGCCTTGACTTTCTTAGGATTCGAATTATTAGGTGATCGCTGGTTATTTATTTCTCATTTTCCCTTGATTCATTTGGTATTAAAAGAGAAGTTATTTAATGGTCATTTTTATATATTAACCTTTGAATAAGAAAACCTTTAATCCTCAATTTGAAGCTCTTAAGGGATGGATTCCAGTGTGTTTTATGCAAACAAATAGGCCCCAAGAGGTGGGTTTTTTTTTTTTTTTTTATACTCTATGAGAGTCGTAGGCTAGGAACTTGGAAGGCAATCCAAGTTCCAAACTAGATTCCAAGCTTTTTTTTTTATGCAATCCGCAGTGGGTGACCTCAAACTAGAATCTCTTCTTTGAAAGGTCATTTAAAGGGGCGGGCACTTTCCATCTGCAGAAACAACTAGCAAAGCACTGACGGTGAAGCATTTGAGTAGGGTACATGTGTGTTTTTACCATATCAAAAAAGAAAGAAAAAAGCTTTCAAAGGGCTTTAATTCATTTCTTGTTGGGCCTAGTTTCTCAATCCATGTGATGGTTAATTTGCGAGGCTTTGAAAATGGCCTCTTACACCAATGGTGATGGGCAACCTAGTCCTAGGCAGCCACCTTCCCTTTCTCTGAGGGCTGTCCTACTTTACTCATGGTATTCTTCTCTCATAAAAGTTCCGTCACCTCACCTGAGGTCTACTTCTCTCATTAAAGGACTAGGGTCCCGCACCTACGCCACTTATAAAAAAACAACTGTGTGTGCGTGTGTGAGGCTTTGATTCATGATAATGCCTTTAATTCACCATAACTTTGTGGGTCCACTATGGAGCCAACATTTAGTAGATCGAACGTGCTCAATTAAATGCCGTACTTATTTTGACCTGTACTACGCCACTTATAAAAAACAAAAGTCGTTGAAAACAAATGCCACCCTAAATGGGCCTTCAATAAAGTTCTATTTTATGCAGGAAGTGTGCCACTATCATATTAATCATTTATAATATATGTAAATAAAATATTAAAGACTTTGGTGTTAAATAATGGTTAATCAAAAAGCAATGAATAAACAAATAAATAAATAAATTTAGGTGTTTAATAAAATAATTATACACTAAAACTTAATATTAGTAATGAATAAATAGAGATACATGATATTATAACATAGGAGGATCGATATTTTGATTAATGGTCATTATTAATGGTAAAAAAAATATAATATTTTCTAGCATTTTACAATATTTTGGGTTTTTTTAGATATTTCTTAAATAAATAAAAAAACTGTTAAAGAAATTTATACCACGAAGAGTGTGACGGACCAGAAACTGCGACTAATACCGCGATTTGTTTTTTGCTTTGACCAATACCGTAATTTTCATCCATGGAGGGGAGATAATTTGGTTTTAATTTTTGAAAATTCATATTTGTTTCTTCAATTTTAACCATTTTAAAAAAAAAAGGTCTTCTAATTTCATTTGCATTCAGTTACATCAGACAAATAAGCCCTTTATGGTCCCTCCACTCCTTATAATAAAAGAATAAAAAAGACTAAAATGTTGTTCTCTTCCAATTCACCACCGTCGAATATGTTTCATTTATTTAGTACTTGTTCTTGGAATACCTGCACCAGCGTCCGTCCTTTACTAGATGTCTTGTTCTGGCGTCTTGTGCCATTGTCACGACCTTGTGATAAGTACAAATGAATGATTCAAACAAACAAGGGTACATTTAATTCTCAAGCAAGAGCTTCTTCCTCAGCCTTTCTTTGTAGTTGTACTGTTGTAGGGGCTCAATCTTCAAAATGTTCTGATCTTCACTGTTAGAGTAAGGTGCCAACTTCTTGAATTAACTCTTACTATTTGCTTGTGGCAGTAGGCCAAACGCTTCATGGGTTGAGAAAAAACTTTAGTACCTGAAGTGGGATATTGATGAGAATAACGTGGGATGGTATTCATGGACTGTTACAAAATTGCCAATGTGACCCTAAAATCACACATTCCAATGCTCATAAAGGAGGAGGATGAGAATAGTGTGGGCCTTAGTGGTTGAGAGAGTGGAGTGTCCCATAATGGGTTGAGAGAAAGGAGGCTACAAAATTATATCAACTCAAAGAAAGAGAATGGCTTGTGGAGTAGGATGATTACGTGGATTTTTTTTTTTTTTTTTTGTTACGACAAAGGAAGTCATAGTCCTTTGGGCGCGACTAATTCCTACGGGCTCAGGGGGATCCAAGTAAATCCCTAATGGCCCCAATGTGGTATTGCAGTTTCAAACCCTCAACTTTCGAAAGCAAACCGTGATCCTAGGCCAATTGAGCTACCCCTCTAGATTGGATGTTTATGTGGATGCAAGTGCTAATGTGGCTCAGAGGATAGGGAATGAGGGTTTTTTTGGAGGTTTTTTTTCTTCAAATGACAATTCCACATTAAAGTATAGAACGAGGACTTCAAAGGAACAGTTCTAGTGGTGGGATTTTAGCAAACTTAAAACCATATAGAGAAATTAGATAAATGAATTTTATACAGGGATTTTCCATTTCACATTAGAGATTACAAATTTTCATAATATACTAAGGTAATCCTAGGGCCCATCTGGATTTTTGGAACCCACCTTGTACTTAACTTACCTAGAATTGGTGATGGGCAGCATTACTGAAAAAATGAATGAATTGTAGACTACCCATTTAGTCAAGTCTGAATCCTCTATTTCGTATAAACAATGAGATGCTGTTTCATTCAATCCACATTCACTCACGGTATAAAATCTTATGGCAGCTAATGCACCCTCTCAAAAATAAAAATAAAAAATAAAAAAAAAGATTTTACATAATTGAAAAATATGAATTAAATGAAACAATAACTACTTGTGTTTTTCGAAACGGTGGATCCAGACTCCATTTAGTCACAAAGGCCACCCAAGCCTGTTACCTTGTTCGGCATAATAAGTTAGCCCGCTAGACCGTAACGCAATACAGACTAGAATAACAAGCAAGTCCCCACCTAACATTTGTCATGGAAGCATGAAATGGAACCAAATGATAAAATAAGGAGGAATTGAAGCTAGGTCTTAAGGTTCAATTAATCAATATTATCAAGAAGGTCCCTAAGTCAAATCCGAATTGACAGGGCGACCTCGAAACCGATAGGCATCAAATTATTATGCCATATCAGTTGAGAATTTAATTTAAACCATGCAGGGACCTTGGAGCCAAATATCTGATTTAATGTACAGAGTTGGACAAAGGAGTAGACAGATCTGTCTAAAAATCTGTGTAGACAAGCACGTATATCAAGATGGATGCTCAATCTCGTATCACCTGCACCACATTTTCTTATCACCATTACCAGGCTGACTTGTAATAGTTTATCATAAAAACCAATATGAGATACCAATATTTAAAGGGAAAAGTTCAGATGCATATTTT
The DNA here is from genome assembly GCA_029852735.1 of Persea americana. Taxonomy (NCBI): domain Eukaryota; kingdom Viridiplantae; phylum Streptophyta; class Magnoliopsida; order Laurales; family Lauraceae; genus Persea; species Persea americana. Next base: position 40,405,895 of record CM056817.1, read on the forward strand.
TCTCGCTATAAGGTGAGGGACACTCTCCTTTTTGAACATTTTTAAGTGCAAAATATACTTTTTAAGTACATAAGGTGAAGTACACTTCCTTATTTTTATGTGCAAAAAGGGAAGTGTCCCTCACCCAATAGTGAGGGAAAGATGCATATGAACATTCCTCTTATTTAAAACCATACGCTCCATGCCATTTGCATTGTGAAACACAATGAATAAGAAAAAAGGAAAAATAAATCCCCTCTTTTCCTTTCTTTGATGGAAGGATGAGCTTTGATCCTATATGGCTAATCTAAATAGCAAGTCACTTGAGGAACAAGAGACGCCCAAGTGGTTAAAAGTGGGGCTGGGAGGTATATATGGGTATGGAACTCACCCATCTAACAGAAAAAAATAAAAATAAATAGCAAGTCACTTGAAATCAAAATCTCTTGAACTCTGCCTTGTTCGATCTTGAGTTGAATTTAAAAAGTCACTTAAATCAAGTATTACTCGAACCCACAACCTCATAGTTGCAATAATGAGCAACATCCACTTGTCATAAGCTCGTCAAATTGCCCCCATGAAGTCGCAAATGAATGTGTGAATTTTTCTTTTCTTTTAAGCCTAGACGGCTAGACCCAACTTGTTTATTAAATGGCCTTTTGTAGATGCCCAGGCCCAGTCCAGCAGGTAGATGTCTTGTGCCCAATCCTGCTGTAATCGGGCAGGAACCAGGCCCTTTGTGATCCCTAGCACTTTCCTCTCCAACATTGAGCTTTGGATGGACCACATTCCACCCTCTATTTAAAGTGTATTTATCTGAGAAAAAATGAAGTAGATAGAGATGGCCAACTGCACTTCAGTCTGCTTCTTCCTTGATTCACAATTTCCTTTAGCAGAAGCCCCTCCTGGGATGGTCTGGTCGGTGGATTTTGGACTCTCCACATTAAAACGGCTCACTGGGTAATTAACTGGATCTCTTAATGCTTACCAATTTTTTACAATCCGATGACTCACATCTACCTTCTAACTCATTAGAATATTCATTTTACCAAAAATAACCATTAGAATTATTCATTTATGTCCTACAAATGGCCATCAATTTATCAGTTGGAGACCTCTGATGCATTAATGGGGTGGTTTATGCTGTTTCTAAGATCAATCTCCTTTTGTCTATACAAATTTAGATCCTCAGATATAAATTCCTCACAAATCCATCATGGGTTCCCAATTCTAGATTGGAACCGCATAAAACTCATTGTCATAAAACTGTATTAAATTTCACTCCAACAGGAGTTGAGTTCACCAGCAATTGTGGACATGTAAAACATTCAAATCATAAGTAGCAAAGTGAAATCAGAATTTGTGGCCGAACTCCAAATGGGCTGAACTATGACCGGAGCCCCACTGATAGTTTTCTAGGCCGGCATCATAGGATCGGAGCTTTTGTCCATACTAGACATGTGGCTTTGAAAAAGACCATAAATCTATCAAAAATAAATCCTTCAGCTACCTTCAAAGCAAATCCAATGGTAGCCAGTGAGGCAACTCCCTCCCACATAAACAACCACAGATCAATCACTGGCTACAGTATTGATGGGCATTAAACTTGGATTAGTGTGTGTTTGTGTGTGAGTACTTACCTTGGAAAAATAAAATATACTTCAATAAAACTCATCATGCCGCGTAAGATTATTAACTAGTAACATACATGATTAAGATGCTAAAACCAAAGAAAAGAATAGCTAATAATTTATGTGTTTCATGTAAGGACTGATTAAAATAGTATTGTTTGCAAATATTTTAGCAAACACGTGAAGAACAAATTAGAATATTCGGCATTGGTCAATTACGGTACAGCAATATAGCACAATTACTATAAGGGAAGTTGTGTGTTCGGAAACATTTCTTTTCTAATCTCCTTACAGGGGACTCAAGTCTTATAAATGTGCTGCACATGTTTATCCATGTGACCTGTTTAATATAATAGTCGTCATTATTTTTATACTATTTTGGACCACATAAGGACAGGGTAGATGTAATACTATCTTGAAAAGAAAAAAAAAAGACCTAATTTGATTCGGCAAAGTCTTTTGTACAACAACCTAATTCGGTTTTTAAATCCTTCCTTGTATGGAGGATATTAAGTAATGGTAGCAAGTTGATCAAGTACCCAAGTTTTCAAAAAATCCCAACAATTAAAGAAGGTTCCTTGCGTCTTAGTGCAGGTTAATGTAATTGTGTTTATGCGGAAATGAAAACGAAAAGCAATATATATATATTTTTTCCAAAAACGTCTTACGTATTACATCATTTGGTGTAAATACTTTTCTTAGGGATGGATAAAACTAGGTTGGGTTTAAATGGGGATTTGGTAGTATTAGAAGGGTTTGGGTTGTGTATGGTTTTCCATACACTAACCCAAGTCGGGTTTGAGGGCAAGTTTGGGTTTTGTATGTGTCTAACCTGTGCCACCCCAAATGTCTTTACTTCATATATTACTCAGTAAGGTATTGCATATGAAATTTTATCAGTGCAGGTGGTAGAAAGGAGTAACATTTTTCTGCATGTGGGTTCAATTATCTATCCTAACATTTTTCGCCAACAGCTCTTATGGTGAGAGACACGGTGAGAGACGCAAGTAGTGTGCATGCATGTGTAGTTGAGTAATTATTTACAAGAAAAAAAAACAAAAACCTACATAAGCCATTATGAGTTTATTGTTAAAAAGCAGACATGCGTTCTAGCACACTATGGTTAAATTGTGTTGGCACCTTTGTTTCACACAACTACCAAGGGATTACACCTTTAAGTTAAAAGTATCACTTCTAGTCCAATAGCCCAAACTAACATGACATGCCTTACATAAAAGAAACCATTCGGTTTTTTCGTTTGGTACCCTACCTAAGGTGTTGGAGACTCCGTCCGGTGAGGGAAGAAGACCTAAGGTGGGGTAAGCTGGCCAAGTGAAAACTGTCGCGCCACTGAAGTAACAATCCCATTCTCCATTAACTTTGATCTTGATTACTATTGGAGTACCACTTCTTAGCCAACAGTTTTCAGGTGTCCTACAGATGACCTACACTACAGGTAGCAAAGGGAAAGGATTCATTCAAGAGTGGATGGCAGATCCTTTCACCTCCCAGGAATATCATGTTTGCGCTTCAGGCGTTTATCCCATATACTTCATACGTCATTTTCAGTTCTCCTGAGCGGGGAACTAAGGCCACATGCACAGGACATACATCTGGGCCATCAACATTTCAACTCTCTATTCCACAGTTGAATGATGTGTGTCTTACTCACAACAAGTCATAAAAAGAGAACCGGGATTCTCTGACGTCCCACCCACCGCTACAGATTTCTTATGCTCCCAGCTGCACAGTTGGACCCGCTGCTGAATTTTAAAAAGCATTGTATTGACTGTTCTCTGTTCTGGCCGGGCCAAATTTTAGTGCCACATGAGTGGGGCTATTCAGAACTCAGAAGATTGATCACATTTGGACCTGTGATTCTTAGAAAGATCATTGTGACAATGAAATCAAACCCAGCTAAAGTGAAGCGAAGCTGTGGCCGGAGGTGCATTAGGAATACTTATTGCATTAGGGGGGGCATATTTTTGTTTCCTCTCTAGGTGTGATTTTATGGGGATCTATTAAATCTTGAGATTCTTTAGGGTCGCACTTTAGCATTTGAGAAATCTATTAATCCAACATCATCAATTCTAAGAATTCCTGAAAACAAATAGGTCATCTGGACTAGTAAGGAAAGATCAAAAAATCGCATAGCCTGCTTATTTGGAGGATATACTCATGGGAATTCCATGAGCTGGGATTGCAAAATCCTAACCGTATGAATGTCACTTTTGGTCCAAATTTAATCCTTGTAGGCTAGTTTTTTCTTTCATTTCAAGGTTTTGAAATTAGCCTAATATGTAAACTCTCACTTTGAGTCTTGAACATATAAAAATTACAGGGTCTTGATTTCAGTTTTACTAAATTCGCCTAATGATAGTGGAGTGAAACTTCCAAGGAAGGGACTGGGGATCCATCCCAATTTCCAACTTATCACCTGGAAACTAAGGTGCCCTGCCACTGAGATCAATGGTTTCACTGGTTTGGCTCCAAAATATAGGGGTTATTGTATGCTTTTTTATTTGCGTGATGCAAATCATGAAGTAATCAGTCAAAGTAGGAACTTTTGTTTTATTGTACATTCCATCAACTGATCGGACAGCTAGACACATGCAATCACCTAATATCTTTTTATTTAATCCGGATCTCATCCAGTGAGACTATTGAAAGAATTGCTATTCCCAGATTTACGTCCAATCGAATTCGCCGAGGACCTTTGTGCGTTTCAATATGAGATAGATTTCGCAGACTCAATGCGAATGCTCTCAAATCTCCTAAATGATCAAGTAAGTGATCCCATCTCCCTTATATAGAGCAATCCGTAGGAGTCACAACTACTATAGGCACTACCCCTCATGGAATCCCACATCTTCAAACTAGCGTAAGAATTCTACCAGGCCAAGAGTCTGAACTTAGATCTAAACTCTACCACAAAGAGTTCGAACCTTATCTGACTCTACCAAATCAAAACTTGTTGGGAGTTTATCCATAGCACACTACGGGGCTCGATCTAGCGTGTGCCTCATGGCTATCGGGCCACACAATTTTCCAACAGCTTTGACTCATAAAATTCCTCACTTGACATGTTTGTTTGGAAGAATTGTTAGAATTTTTGTCTACAATAATTCTAAGAACTTCAAATGTTGTCATCCAAAGTAAAATTCCAAATTTCTCAACCGTAATCTAGAATTTGGAGTGCTAGAATTTTAAGAATTCAGAAGGATAAAAGTGCCTTTTTATGTGGTCTGAAATTCTTAAGTCCTGCATCGGAGTAGAGTATTTGAAATGCCAAGGGATTAAGATGTTATATCATTTAAATAATTCTCAACATGCCTAATTCCTTTTTAAAAATGCCTCTAACCAAACATGGCACGGTAGTAAAACCACATCACAGCTCCCTACTGGAAACCTGATCCACTCCCAAATTTTTCTTCCTCTAAAGTTCATCTCATTATAAGATTGCCCATCGATAACAAACAAAGCATAAAATTACATTAATTATTTTTTAATCCATCAATCAATCTCACAGTAGAAACAACTCCAATTCAAATAAAACTCAAAACAACTCCAATTTTTCACGAGAGACATTTCACAAAACCCCAACCCCAGAGTCCCCCACCACCCACCACCCCAAAAAAAGCATCTGGCAGACCATCCAGGTCCTGTAATGATAAACATACATACAACTTTGTCGTTTCTACATTACTATACTCCCACATTCCACCTTAACAAATAAATAAAAATATAAAAAATGAAAAAGCAGTAGAAGAAATGAGAGGGAGATCTGTCTCCTTCCCTATAAATGAGAGTGAAATGCAACCAACTGTCCATAGGGTTCAGCTTAGGCACCCCTCATCTCATCTCATCTCATCTCATCTCAACTGACTAATCAAATCAAATCAAATCAAAACCCAAGAAGCAGGAGAAGAAGAGATGACGGTCGAATGGAGCGAGTGGGACTCGATCCCCGCGAGCGAATCGAAATCAGGAGTTGGCTCAGCAGCATCCGCAGGAGGATGCGTTGACGCGCGCGAGCGCCACAAGCTTGCAGAGCGCGAGCGACGAAAATCCATGCGCGAGCTCTTCCTCTCCCTCCACGCTCTCCTGCCGCACGCCAACACAGTCAGAAAAGAGCAATCCGCCATCCTAGACGAGATCCTCAAATACATCCCTTTAGCCGCTGCTCGCCTCCGCTCACTCAAAACCCGAAGAGAGCTGCCGCCCGGTCAGCCACCCCATGACTCCACCAGGTCCGACACCGCCCCCGCCGTGCACGTCTCAGAGCGCAGCTCTGCTTCTTCCAACTCCAGTGACTGCGACATACGTGTGGCCCCCGAACCATCCTCTTCCGTGGCGATCCGGGTGCGGGGAGACCGTGTCAACGTGTCCCTCACGGACACCAAAGGCACTTCCCAAGCCCTCCTGCTCTCTGCTGTTCTTGATGAGCTCGAGGCCCACCATCTTGATCTCGTCCGATCCACCCATTGCCGTGATGGAAGCAAGCTGCTCCACCATTCCGAAAGCAAGGTCAGTTCTTCTAAATTTAGCACCCCGCGTGAGTACCCGAGATCGTGGTGCTCTGAAAATGGGTCATTGACATTTGTTTTGATTGTGATGATTTCAGATAAGTGACGGTTTGGATCGATCGCCGGCGTTGCTGAAGGCGAGGCTGCAAGATCTAGCTTGCAAGTTGCATAAGCTTCGGAAGTCGTCTTCTCTGAAGAGGACCTTTGACCAGATTGATTAAGAACATGAGTTTGATCCGTTGGATCTTTGATGAGATGGGGGCTTACTAGTCTTGTATATTGTAATGTGCATTAGATCTGTTTAACAAAAAAAAAAAAAAAATTGTTCATTAGATCTTTTGATTAAGAAATATTAATGAGAGAAAGTTGGGTTTCTTCATATCATCCCACATGTTTTTTTTATCCTTTCATCCATTAATCTGTACCTTTCTCTCTCTCTTTCAAAAAGCTGACTTTTTTTTCTGCCCCTGCCCGTCTGTGTGTTTCTCATCATATCATTAATGACTTTATTTCTATTATGACCATCTGTTTAGATGGTCATGTTCTTTGGTATGGATTAGCACTGAAGTTTGGGTTGAACGGTTTGGATTGATGTAAGGCCGGAGTCAAAATAGAATAACTTATCTTCTGATTTGGTGACATCAAGGTGGGATCCACAAGATTTGTTGATCGGTCAAAGGCTGCGTGAAGAAAATTGGCTTGGTCACTCTGCCCTTGCATATGTGGGCTGGGTATGACTTGGGTGGCATGATTCTGATGTAGATGTGTGTACTGTATACCCATGATGAGGATGTCGCTATATGATGAAAGCTGTATTCAAAGATTGAGATCTAGAAAAAGAAACGAATGGGTAGCTCAATCTTGAAAAAGAAATGAATGGGTAGCCCGTTCCTGGATCCAGAGAAATTTCTCCAACTATGTATTCATGTGCATAGAATTCTAGAGTTTTGAATTCAGATTGAGGTGTTAATGTTTGCAATTCTAGTATTTGGATTGGAAACTAATTACACTTTGAAGGAAAAGCAGTATACTTGTTACTCTAATAGCTTGGATCATTGATTCACTTCCTTACACGGGTGGAGCTAGAGGGGGGTGACCAAGGATTTTTGGTGTACTCGAGGAAAAATAATTATGTACCGTACATGACCATGAAAGTTTTGAGGTGAAAAATCAATTGCTTTTCTGATCTACGAAAAAGAATCCTTGGTAGGAGTGAAATCTGTCCTTGGATTCTCACACATGGGGATTCCATCTTATCTATTTTCAGAGATGAAACTCTTTTTTCGTTTCTTTTCTTTTGTCAGTTGGGTGAGTGTACAAATTTTGTGAAACTATTCACTTGCCAGGAATCAATCCGCATGACATGTGAGATGGAATGCACTTGCTACCCGGAGGAGGGAGATAATATCAGTGAGATGGAATGCACTTGCTACCCGGAGGAGGGAGATAATATCAGTGGGCCCATTTGGCATTTTACTTTTAAAATAAAATGAAGTGAAGTGAAATAAAAATAGGGAATAAAATATAAGTGTATTATGATGTTATTTTATTTTTAGTTGTTCGAGATGAAATAATTTTTCAAAAAAAAGGGAGTTTTTTAATCTTTTAGTGAATAAAGGTAGTTGCTTTTTTATTTTTATTTTTTAAATGAGGAGAGAGTTTTGAATTAAAATGCTTTTAATTTGGTGCTTAACTTTATTTTACTTAACTTTACTTAACAAATAAAATGATCAAACGGGACATCCCTTGGGTATCCCAGAGATAATATCTGTTTAAGACATAACACCTACTTCCCTTGGGTATCCAAATCTGATCACTAAGGTCTGCTTTTTTTATTTTATTTTTTTTGCTAGTAACACCTACTCCCCTTGGGTATCCAAATCCGATCATTAGTTCTGTTTTTTTTTTTTTTTTTTTGCTGGAATTCCTGAAATTCCTGTTACATTGTGAAATTTATGAAAACTCCATTGTATTTCAGCATTACATGCATCCAGGCATTCGAATTCTTAAAATTCAAATATCACTTCTTTCTATTTGAAGTTTTGAATGTACAAGTATAAAAGGATAGGATTTCTACATGTTGGATGATTTATAAACCCTATATACAAAGATTTTGTGAATTCCAGTAAAGAAATGGCCCCCATGACTGTGTTAGCCCCAACACATTTGGGTCAAGAGTAGTGTCAAATCTGCTCACGGTAGTGATCATCCACCGTCATGCAACATACAGGTGTCCCAATCTACATCACCCTTATCATGTTTTCCTCTTATTGACCAAATCTAACCACTTGGCTTCAATTGTTGACCTGTGACCATTCAATTACTATTTAATGGGCAGTAGTCGTTTCCTGCATAGAGTGGGGATGGAAGACTCATTACAAAGAATTGCAATTTTTTTATTGGAAAATGAATCGCTGTTTGCAGAAATTAAAGTTTGGCCCTCATTAAATCCTGACCTTTTTACAGTCCTCTTCACCTCCATCTTTTTACTGTGCGTGTTTGTCCTCTTGCCTCATCAAGTGAGCCTGTGATCTTCGGCCTGCTTGTACGGCCTACTCAAATTACCGACCCTAAGATCAACTTTTCAGATTTGGGAGTGACAGATTCTGGCACCAATACGATTCAACCAGTTCAATCCTACCCGCAAATGAATCCAAAACCACCCCGACACAAAGCTTATATAGGTCCAGACAAGAGTCAAGAAAGCCTGACCCGCAATAAGTGAGTGGGGTCAGATTTGACCTGTTCATTAAAAAGGTTAAATACGCCTGGTTTTGCTGGAATTTCTGATGAAGAATTTCGGTGCTCTGCTGGGTTTATCCTTGTAATTTGTGAATGTCACATTTTTTTATAAGAATTTTAAAATCTCCATTACCCATAAATGCCTCTAATACCCTACAAGAATTTTGAGATTTCAGTCGCTTTGCCTTTTTAACGAGATTCTTAGATGCTTAAGTACAAATAAGTATTCAGGAATTCTATAATGTTCGGAAATTAAAAAATTCTCCTAACAAAAACTCTCTAAATTCTAGCAAAGAAATAGGCTCTAAACCGCTAAGCCAACGTTTGGCCAAAAACTTATATAAGTCGAATAGAGGTCTAGAACTGCACTCCATTATGAAACATTAGTCTTGTGTCAATTTATAGTGTGATAGGGTGTGTGAAAGGATTTAAATGATTGCAAGTGAGCCATAAGACATCAGAAAATAGGAGACAAAACAAGGGGTGTTTTTAAAGAGGAAATTTCATAGAATTTTACCATCAATAAATTCCGTTCTTGTTGGTCGTTTCTCTATAGAATTACCCTTGGGCGGCATCAGATTGGATAATATTAATACAATTACACGTACCCAGAGTGTATGCCACATGCACTACACAAAGTGTGACCGTATAAGAAGCACTTCTCATTCTTGAGATAGATTTTGTCGCAAATGCTAGTAGAATGATGCACTTCTAGTACCAGTGAAAGGGCCATTAATGTAAGACACAAGGTAAGTAGGGCTCACCCATTCCATCGCACAAACAAGGTTTTATAGAAGACTCATTATTGGGAGTTGTTTAGCTGTACAATCACAGATAAGTTGGGCTCACTGATTCCATCACATAAACAAGGTTTCATATAGGACTTATTTTATTGAAAGTTGTTAAGTGTACAATCAGAGATAATGATTTTAAAATAATCACTGCATTTCTTCTTGTATTTTTTGTAGAATAGTATTCTTCTTGTTAAACAATTCATTCGCGATGATCTTATATAACTGTATTAGGTCATCTCTCCAGTGGGATCTTTTGGTGTGAGAACTAGGTTGCCTCTTCCGACTGTCTCGTGTACTTTCATTTTTTTGATAGTATCCAATAAAACTAATGCATTGCAATTAAAGGCATCTGTGATGGGCTGACTCGTATTTACATGTAGGTGGACCCCACTCACAAAGAGACACCCTTCAGAAAGAGTCTTGATGGTGTAGGGATAAGAATTATTTTGAGTTTAGTGCAGCTCTTATGAGAGATAGTGGTTGCAAACCATCTGCACATATGCCATTATGTGTCATCTTTTTAGAAGAAGAAGAAGGTGTAGATATCCTTGAACCATCCATGGCCTCTTTTGTGTGCTTTTAATCATGCAAGCGTAGAGACAAAACGAAGATTGGTGCATACGTGTTGAACTTTTGTTTTCTTATCTTTTGCATGCATTCACTGATTGTTGTCAAAAATGTTTTAATGTGTTAATACCTTTACACGAGTTGAGGCTAAGATTATGCTAATTAATACTTTTTTTTTAATCGGTAAGAAGAGCATTCATTAAAAGGAGGAAAGAATTCAAGAAAAATAGCGGAAAGAAAAACAAAAGGGCGCATGACCATTGGACCCTCTCCCCCAGCAATTACATAATAATACCCATATCCAAGGAGACAATCTCTCAACCCCTTCCATCATAACATAGTATTAGCCAATCTAGTCTCATGGAAAATAAAAATTAATAGAAGAAGATAACTCCCTAATTTTATTAAAATGAGACCGAAACTACCAACGAACACTTTTTAATTAGAGAAAAAATTCTCTTAGAGCCAACCAACACAAGGGGGGCTACTGATTTAAGTGATTTGGATTTCATATATGGCTGCTCATTTTGTTTAAAAGAAGAGATAGGCTCCAATTCCAATCTTGCAGCATGTGTAGGACTTATACTATATACACTACTAGTCTTCGGTCCTCAGGGGGATGACGACAGCTTTCACAGAAGAATTCAAGGAAAGTTCGACTCTATACGTGGGTCTGTATATTAGAATAAGCCCAAGGCGCTTTTTTTTTTTTGCCTTTTTCCTTTCTTTCTTTTCCCTTCCTGTTTTGACTTATTTAGATTAGGAATTGAATGTTCTTTGGGCCTGATCAGCTCCTTAAACTTTTTTTTTTCTTTTTCTTTTTTTTTAACTCAGAGTAGCTCAGTTGCCTAATGGACACTCGATTTTAAACAGGCAATAACTAATCCCTATGGGCATATACAAATCCTCCTATCCACATGCACCCGCTAAAACTATCGGAGGTGACCAACAAAGGTGTCAAACACAAGACATCTTTGCTTCCTAATGCGCTAAGTCATTTGCCAATTGATCTATCACTTGTTGGTTATCAGCTCCTTAAACTATACACAACTTACCTTGCATATGGTCCAACACTGTCCCACCATTGATGATCATAAGTTTTTATGTACGTAACTGCCCATGGTTCGAACACTGGGTACGTCGTCTCTTTCCGCATGTGCGACCTTCCTTTTCACTTGTGTGGGCTTTCTTCTTACATGTGCGGACTCCTTTCCCACTTGAGTGGACTGTCTCCCTTGTGTTTGCGGGCTGGGCTCTCTCTCGAGTCCAGCCCCTTTGGTAAAAAAAAAGGAGGATCTATGTATCGGACTCCAATTTTTCTTTTTCAAACTTCAACCACACTCCAAAACACTAGAAATCAAAAGCATGCCTTTTTTTTTAACCTAAATTGTTGGAAGCCTCCCACCAATCTGTGTTAGAAACACCAAATTGAAACTAATCAGTGACTCTGTGAATCAAAACAGTGGTTTGGTCAACAAGTAGCGAGCCCCACATGAGAGTAAATTGAGGAGTTTTGTGTGGTCTGTTTTTTTCTGAAATAAACAAGTTTTGATATGGTCTTAGGACTCAATAATCCTTTTTCTTTACTCTAACCATTTCAACCCTGGCTGCGGCCGCCCTTTGAACACCTCATGTAGCTGAAGTTCATGGGTCTAATTCTTTATTGACCTCCTCCACGACCTTTTATTAGGTATCTTTGAGATAAAGTTGTTAGCCTTGATTGTCTTCTCATTCTGTTCTATTCATCATTTGCATAAATGATACAACCATACAAGGAACTATTAGATGCACCTTTTCGGATTCCAACTTTCTTAGAGCATGCCATGATTTTAAAATAATGGATTATGCCTTTACCAAAATAAAATAAATTAATCGATTGGATTTTATGGGCATGGCTTAGTTTAAGACGTAATTAGCTTTGCCTCTTATGTAGCATCAATGTTAAATCTCTTTCTCTTTGTTTTGCTCCAATTGGAACTCACGCTATTTTTGCCCAAAAAAAGGAAGGGAGTTGAACTTATGCGCTCTTGCTCATGCACCAATTTCTCTAGTCGGCTGAACAACAATAGGGAATATAAATGTCAAATCTCTAGTTTCAATCTATTATGTTATATTTCAAGTATTTATTTATTTGCGATCCTAATTAAGAAACATTGATGTGCAATAAAGATGAGGCTGTTACCTTAAAAATCTCTTTCCTTTTTTTTTTTTTAGTACAATGAGGACTTTAACTCACCACTCTTACACAATCATGTTCCTGAGGACCTTACCCAAGTGAGCAACAACCAGGTATCAATGTTAAATCTGTATTTTCTATCCCTTTGTTCATTTTCTAATATTTTTTTATTCTTAATTAAAACATCTCATTAATTTGAAAGGTTTAAATTAAAGGTCAAGTTGTTACCTTAATTTGATACTTTCGATAGTTCTAAAAAATGTATTGTAATTGTTATATATTAAGGGGTGATAATTCCTAATGAAACTTACCAACTCAACTTGAATTCTACATAGCATTCCAAGTCTAGGGTTTCTTACCTATTAAATAAATGGATTGGATTTGAGTCCAATCCATTTTTACTATTACTCTCGCCAACCAAATCTAATAAATTGCACTCTGACCCATTAATCCAAATAGCTAAGAATTCAGGTCCATCGTTTTAAGTCTATAGGTGAATCCAGGTTGGCATATTCAGCTTGATTAATGAACTCGAGGGATTGCCAACACATTCATGGTTGAGTGGTGTCGGCACCTTAGTCTCACACACATGCCCAATGATCGATATTTTGGTCCTTACGCAAGAGTACCGTTCCTAGACCAATAGCCCAACATACCAAGAAAATTAAGAAAACATGAATACAAAGGATTTGGTGGAGCCTATACATGTTGATGGCAATGCACAAGCCTTTATTGCCACACCCAATAACAGTCAAAATTTAAATTTTTTCTGCAAAGTTGTTCGTACAATAATAGGGCAATATTGTATGACCCTAAGATATTGTAGGGTAAAATGTGCATGAATTTCATACAAATAGCTTTATGGGAAATACTGAAGTTTCAAATAATTTCCCTTTTCCTTGGCACATGCTGACACATACTCTCATTGGCATGTGGGTTTTGAGTCCGATCCTATAAAGCTTTAACTTTATATGGAGTGGAACTCCAAAGTGGATCTGTTGAAAACTATTCGAAATGAATATCTTCTGCGTATATGGGGAATTCTAAATTTTATATTAACCCGAGTTTTTTAACAATTAGATTGACCAATTGAAAAGAGAAAAATTAACATGATCTTATGTATATTCATTACCACGTTTTTTAAAATTAAACCGTCAATCCAATAGTGGAATAAACTCTGATTAATGTGGATTTTGAAGAAACCCATATACCCGGAGGATATTGATTCTGAACGATTCTGATTTTAATAGGAGGCCCCACTGGAGTTCAACTGATCAAAGAATATCAGTTTGGTGTCAGTTTCAGATCTGAATTTGCGATACAGAACAGCATTGTATGTTCCAACTCAAAATAGGTTATGGCAATGCAAACCATGCATCAATCAGACAAAAATAAAATAAAAATAAAAGAGAGAGAGAGAGAGAGAGAGAGAGAGAGAGAGAGAGTTCCCTGCTAAATGCCAAAACCAATCAATACATCAATCTGAGTGACTAATGTAATCCAAGTGTACCAATAAATACATCAATCTGAGTGACCAATGTAATCTATGTGTACCTTTTTTATGCCATGCTCATATGAAGTCTGATGCTGATATTTGAAGTCATGCTTGGCATTAATTTGCATGGATCCAAAAGACCCAATTTATAGGCCTAGTAAATGGGGATAAGAAAAACCACCAATTATAAGTCCGCATCTTTTGAGGCCCAGACTAGACTCACTAGAAATATGTGAGACTCCTTGGTCCTTAGTGGTCAGCCCATTCATTAAAAATCTAAATCATCTAAAATAGATATCTTCTTTTTATACATCACCCTTAAGAGATCAGGTCTAATAATGTATTCCGTACAAATGAACAAGCACTAAACAAAACATAGGAATAATCTATCAAAGTGAAAAATGAGCAGAGAATGATAAAAAAAAGGTTCATTTATTTTAAGCGGTTTAAATTTTTTAACAAACTAACCCCACTAAAAAACCTCATGAGAACTAAGTCTAGGTCGCAGATAGATCCCATGATCAAGAGGCAAAATGCCCATCAAATGAAAAGTCATGAATATAAAATTAATAAGCAGATAAGAAATTCAGAATTCGAATGTTCATTCATCAGCCAGGTTCATCCAACCCACCACATGGTTTTGAACTTTCCAACATATTGCTTTAGTATTGTACTTGTGTGGCAATTGTGCTTTTGTTTTGTGCCAGACCTTACATTCTCCTCGTCTATGCAGGAATCACTTGCTATTATTTTGTCCTCATGTGCTTTGTTCAGGGCTTTCCTGGAACATTAGGTGTTAAAAGAGGGTTAGGTGTTTTTTCAAATAAGTATTGGAAGCTGCGTTATAGCCGACATTATGTGTGACGAGTCCCAAGTCCCAAGTCCAAATTACATTGTATTATAAAATATTTTCATGGTATTATACACAGATTTTAAATCACCAAAACACCTTTTAAGTTTTAACACTATGAATTGTTTGTGAAATTGATTGAGTTGTAATGGGATCACCCAAATTAATAGTCTTACCCTCCTGATATTTTCAGTTCTCCTATCTAAAGTCATGACATAACAGTCAGCTTAGTATTTGTTTTGACCATTTATTCTTGACTTTAAATTGGACATGTAGAAATATAAAGGTATTTGATTTTTTTGATGGTTATTCAAATTAGGAAAACATTCTCCTGCGCTCTGCAATCCAACCGTTCAGTGCCGGTTGTCAAGGGCATGATAGTGAAATTCAAAAGATCCCCCTTTGGGTTTCTAGAAATAGAATTTGCGGAAAAAGTTAATTCAATGTTATACTTTACAAATCAAAGGGATAGAATATTTATAAAGCATTCTAACAGTTTCAGGTGTAACAGCCCATAATGTCATCCCATATGTGTCTATCATACAAAGGTTCTTATCTAAGATAATAGCCCAGGTATCCCTTAACTGAAACAACATCAAGCCATGCGGATAACAGTCTATTGACCGACACTAACAACCAATCTACTAGCCAACTGTCAATCCCACAGAATCAGTCCACACAAACCCATTGATAATGATCACGAACTTCTTCGTGAGGCTCTGATACCAAAATAGAATTTGCTGAAAATGTTAATTCATTGTTATACTTTACAAATCAAAGGAATACAATATTTATAAAACATTATAACAGTTTCAGGTGTAACAGCCCATAAAGTCATACCATATGTGTCCATCATATAGATGTTTTTATCTAAGATAATAGCCCAGGTGTCCCTTGACTGAAACAATAGCAATCTATGTGGATAACAATCTATTGACTGACGCTAACAACCAATCTACTAGCTAGCAGTCAATCCCACAGAATCAGTCCACACAAGCCTTTCTCATATCTAGCTCTACCCGGCATCTAGTTGAAATATATATACATGCTTTAAATGGGTGGCCTTTTTTTTGGGTGGACTTCGAATGTTCTACTTTAGAGCCGGTTTGTCTATATGAGAATTGATTGTATATGAATTCATGGTAAAATGAACCCCAACAAAGGATAAGTAAAGAGGTGAAGGGAGGCAAGAGGTGAAGGATTAAAGGTAGACATGTAAATGGACACCAGGATATTTCTAGAATTTGAATTACTAGGGTGATGACTGAGTATTAATTTTTCTGTCTCTCTTCATTCATTTTCTATTAAAGCAAAATATATTTGATACTCATTTTTGAATATTCACTTCTACATCTTTATTTCTACTCACTTTAAAAATACTTTTTAGAATTCATAAGAATTCAATTATATGAAACAGAACGGGCCCTTAGGATTCAAGCAGACTTGGACTTCGCCGACTTGTCCATGGCAAATGGGATAAGATCCAGAAACAAGCAAGGCCAGCCTATTGTCATCTATTTTAACCATATCCTAACAAAGCTTCCTTTAATTTTAGTGCCACCTAACCACTAGAGGTCTTTTGTTTGAATTCCAGTTTCTAAAAGTGAAGTGTTTGTGTTCCATGGGCTATATTTTAAAGTAGACATAAAGATTCACATTTTACAAAAATATAAATAAAATAGAGATTCAAAAATGGTCATCAAATAGCCTCCCTTTGGTAGTATACATATATTGCAATCACATTTCTTACTAGAGTGCTCAATGCTCATGCTTGTGCTCTCCTCTAATGTGCTCTGCCACAGTAAATTCTATGCCCATGCTTCCCCTAGTATGCACGAGTTTTTATGCTTTGCTTTGCTATGCTGCCATCCGTGCTAAACTGGGGACTAAAGGTGAGATGAGATGCCCTTTACCACTTGGATCATATTATATTGTCCTGATAGCTTATTTGAGATAGGTCTAAGAACTGCCAAAATGATTTGTGTATGCTTTGAAGATCATTTTAAAGGTGGGAAGTTTAGTTTAATGGATCCACCAATAAAATAAATTTGAATTTTCACATACATGCATAGAATAACGATAACCTCTTGTCAGAAGTTGGAGTACTTTTACAGTGAAATCAGTCCCGGCAAGAAAGTAGTGTGAAGAAAATATCAAATTAGTGAAAAAGGTAATGGTGGTGTAAATGAGAAGTATACTTTCCAACAAACTATATTTGCATTGGTCTTTATGGGTAAAGTAGTTTGAGGTAAGACCAGAAGAGAACAATTGGTAAAGTGATCAATTTACTTAGTTTTAATGAAATATAATATTATTTTCCATTGAGGAAGTAAAATATAAAATTTTGGACAAAGGTTTTCACATTTTATGACTAACCCAACATGATTAAAGTAAAAATGAAAAGCTGACGATTGAAATTACTTTCCCTCATTTTTTGGCTTTACCTCTTTTATTGGTAGAAGGCTTTACCTGTTGTAAAAACACACATTGCCTAAAAAGAGGATAGAAAGAAAAAGGAAGAAACGGAAAGAATGTTTCACAGCAGCAGTTTTGTCAAAACATCACAAGAGTTTGAAATGTGAAGTATAAACGACAAGATAACTCTGCACGTGATTAACTGAGGAAGGCTGAATTTTCTACTGATGATTCTTCATTAGTCTCGTACACCATGAATCTAACTGCAATCTTGAACTTCGTTTTTTGCAAGTAATGAAAACAATGAGGTCCGTTGCTTTAAATGAGCAAGGGAAGGTTGGTAGGACTGGACTTATGATCATCATATAATCTATAAAGATTATTCAAGTTAAATGAGTGTTGTCTGAATGCTACTTCTTAAAAGTAATGAATAAGATTTCATCAGACAAGGGGGTTTTTTTTCCAATCAGCTGATTCTGTCGATTAGACGCCTCAGGGGTTTCCATCAGTAACCACAGGCTACAGAACAGCCACTTCTATTGACTTCATTTTCAAACAATTTCCATTTGAGGAACTTAACTATTCATGTGCTGATTGGAAAAGTGGGGGCAGGAGTTGAGACAGAAGGGCTGCAGTGGGCCTATCCGTGACAGAACCAAGATGTATGTTGACCCATACTATTTTTTCTGACGATGGATCCAGATCAACAGGGAACAAAAATAAAAAAACCCACTCGAGTTCAGAATCTGGATATATATGGGAAATTATCAAAAACTCTTTTATCTTAAAAGGGGAGTTTTTGCCCATATCTTATAGCTTAGTATTTTAAGAGAATTTATAAGAGTTCCACCTGTGTAGGAAAATGTATAGGAGAGAGATTAGGATATATATATAATTGATGACATATCTTATATTTTCATTGGCTAAAAAAGGGGGTTTTTCTTTTTTGGGAAAATGCCCGGAGTGTTTTGTAGAACCGTCGGATTGATAGTCAGATTTTTTATATAATATAAAGTCATTAAACTTATGAGACACAGACGAAGAGGTTAGAGGCATGTGATTGACCCCAACTTGATATTTGAGCCATACAAAATGTCTCTTTCCATCCTAGGGTTCTAGTTTCTACTCCACCTAAAAATAAAATACTATTATAACTCACTTATATTTTATTCTTTCTTCAAAATTATAGGATCTTACACCTTATTGATGTATCACTTATCCCAAAACCAATTGGTGATAGGAAACAATAAAATAATAGTTTTATGGTGAGGGCGAGGGCTCAACCACAATTATAAATGCTCAGGAGCGAACGTGGACGTTGACCTTAACAAAAATAATCTTTACTTCACTCATTAGTAAAGCCCCCAAACAGCCCCAAGGTTTGGAAGTTGGGGCTTGAAACATATCTCATATTTGGTTTAGTAATGGGTCCACGTCCTTGGGTTAGAATATGTACATAGCTTCATACCTGGATCCAATTTATTGTTATATGGGCATGTTTGTGTAGCCAATTTCCGCGAAAAAGTGAACGGTTTTCTGCGGAAAACCTACTTTTCATACATTTGGTGCGATAGTTTTCTGTGGAATCACTTTTTTGCCACATCAACTTTTCCTTCCTTACCATGGAAATGGACTCCCAGGGGGGCGGTGTGGGAAGTCTATTTCCATAGAAAACTAGCCCCCCTTTATCAACTCTATTTCCTACCCATTTTTTTATGCAAAACCCAATCCATAAGAAATAGTTTTATGAAGCTCCAAATGCCCATCACCAAGTTCTGCCCGTATCTTTACAACAACAACAACAACAACAACAACAACAAAAAAAAACCTTAACCACCAAATAGTAAACACTAGTTTTCCGTAAGCAATCCGCAACTGCACCAAACAACATTACTACTAATTCATTAAGGAAAAACTTTTTACACCAAACATGAATTTTTAACTTCCCTAAAAAACCTTTTTCGATGTATTTAAAAACCATAGAATTTGATGATGTGGCAAATTCTTCTTTCCATGGAAGTTACATGTACACAAACGTGCCCTAAATATTCTAAATCTGGATCCCATTTTTTATCACAACTAAACTTAAGTTCCTACGAGAAGGGAGGATAAAAAACCATGAGTCAAAGACACGTGGATCACTCGACTGTGAGAGTATTACTTAACTTCGAGTGCCAGAGAGATGAATTTTACATGTTTATGTCAAATGATAACAGCAACAAGGCATCTGCTTAGCTTAAATTGAAACATCAATTCAGATGAAGATTGCATCCCAAAAGAAGGCCAAATGATCAAATTTAACAGCAGAAGAGCCAACACAAGGCAGAGGACAACCCTCACGCATTAAACAACAACAGTACTACAATAGGGCACACCTGTCATCAATCCAAATCATCCCACACAC
Organism: Persea americana; assembly: GCA_029852735.1. Classification (NCBI taxonomy): domain Eukaryota; kingdom Viridiplantae; phylum Streptophyta; class Magnoliopsida; order Laurales; family Lauraceae; genus Persea; species Persea americana. The sequence goes on from CM056817.1 coordinate 40,425,474, forward strand.
CTGTCCCCCATTTGGCACTATAATAGCCTTGTTCAATACTGATCCGACTATTATTTACCGTTGATAGAGTCACAGTAAAAATACACTTACAAAATCATTGAACTTTGGATCTGTAAAATCAAGTGTTGGAATGATCTAATTCAACTGCTCTTTGTACAACTACGAATCCACAACATTGCAACAAATATCATTTTCTATAAAATGTTAGTATGTTTTTTAAATTAGACTTTTATTGGGATATTATTCAAAAGATGTCACAGAAAATATATTGATTTAATAATAATTAAATATAAATACAATAAAAAATCATTCATAAGTTTTTTCCAGATTTTTCTCACTTTTAATACAATATTATTATGATTTTGTAGTGATATTTTCAATTTGAAGATGTTTGAAAATATTGCAAGATTATCAAGAAAATGTTGCTTCCGGTAAATATTGTGATACTATTAGATATCATCATACTGCCTATATTTGTGACAATGATCAAAATCTCATTTTTATTCCCTCCACCCTTGTGATTGTGACAGATTGTTGCATTCAGGTGGGCCCCATGCAACCGTAGGGTATGTTAAGGTTCTCCCTTAGGAAGTAAAGAATAGGTGTGTGACATGTGAATCTTCTAGCTGGCCCGCTATCCCACCAAATACAAGAGGGTTTAAAACCTAGCCATTTACCAAAGTGACTGGCCTAAACCAAAGCCCTCATGTATCCAAGAGGCCACTGCCCTCCTAAAATCTCCCATTTGTTCTATTTTTAGAAAGTAACATGAATGTACCTGCATTAGTAGTCATGAAGGATTTGTACATATAATCATTGGTATGCTACATGACACTTCAAGAAAAACAAAAATAAAAATATATATCTATGAGAGAGATAGGGGGTTGGCAATGCATGACAACCATGACCGTTTATGTAAGCTTCAAGCAGCATTGTCACTAATTAGATGATCCTAACCACTTATATGCCAGCCCAGTTGATGTGGTAGGCTTTAGATGATGATGGAATTGACGATGATAACACATGACATGGTGGTGGGCTCATGACCCCATAAATCATGAGTTTATAAGGTCATGGTGGTGAGCTTATGACACTCATTCTTGAGTTCTAAACATACAGAGACCCAGGTCCCCTTCATAAGCTCGACACCTTTTATTCATTTCTCTATTATTTTCAATCATTATGCTTTGCTTTTAATTGGTAGGACTCAGCCCACTTTTTTAGTGAGAAATGATCAAGTCCAAGTAGCTGGACTAGAATTGTAGTTAAAAAAATCCATACCTTCTAGTGAGACCTTGCTTCAGCCACCCAAATGCATGGTTGGATGGCTCAATTAGGACTTCGTATATGGTTATGCCTCAAAGTTTGCCTTCACTTGATGATCCTAACAATTCTTTTAAAAGGACTCCAGAGTCTAAACAATTTGAACAGTTTGGTCCCGCAACTACTCATTTTCCATGTCAGCATTACCTGGCTCAATGCCACTGCTACAATGAGCTACTTGGACCTGTGTTCAAGCAAAAACTACTCCTAAGCGCTTTTCAAACAGAAAACCTGTTGAACAATAGTGATAAGAAGTTGTACAAGAGCTTTCTCTAACAAGAAAAGGTGACACTGTTTGCTGAGAGTTAAAAAAAAAAAAAAAAAAAATTGGACCCAAACATAAAAAATATGAGGCCTCTGCACTTGCCCTACTTTCTATGCTTTTATTCTTTCTTCTTCTGGTAAGTGAACAAGCTGTAAGAGACATATAACCATGATAACTTTTCACATTACTGGCGGCAAATATTACTGGCCTAGGCATTAGCTGGAGGCTTGTATTCAAGCATATCCCTTAAATTTAACCTCACAGAAGGTCCCATCGATGAGCACACATGAGCACTTTTCCAGTATATGCCTTTAGGTGCACCTGAAGGCTTGTTCACTTCAATCGATTTCTGTAGGAAAATAAACCAAAAGAGAAAAAAAAAAAACCATTAAATGTGCATTCAAATCAAGTAGATTTCAGGTCATTAGAAACGAAAATAACCAAAAAGGAAGGAGAAACATACAATTACAGCTGCCAAGTTTATCAGAAGATCTTCCTCAGGGAAGTTGACCTTTCCAAAAGGTATGTGGACAATTCCAGTCTTATCTACCCTATATTCAACCTTTCCTTTCTTAAACTCTGAAATAGCCTGAAATAAAGGACTGCTCGTGAGCAATTTCATTCAGCTCTAGTATAGTTTTAGAAAGGTAAAATGAACATTGTCCATAATTCAGTCGTCGGAAAAAGTAAAATAATTCATTCACATCACCCGTTATTGCACCAGTCTGCTTTTAGACCATGGCAAAGATCATGTTTTCTACAACCAAATTTGCATTATGTGCCAACGCCCAATAGCCCATACTGAAAGAAATCAAAGAATAACATCATATACTAGTGTGAACCTAGGGGCAGTGGTGGAACCATGGAATTTTCCTTGGAGAGGCCATCATGTGAAAAGGAAACTTTTAGGGGGGGCCTAGGACTAGTCCTGGGATCTTCCATGAGTGCCTGCTAGTTTTGAGTCCCTCCCTCCATCTCTCTCTCTCTCTCCACCCTCAACCCACCCCCCCCCCCCCCCCCCCCCCCCCCCCCACCAAAAAAGAAAGGGTATAATCATAGGAAGGGCCACAGGGTCAAGCTGCCATCTCAGTCACACATTCATTATCTGCAAGACACAGTAACATATAGCAGAAGGGCCACAAGGTGAAGGCTCTCCTCCATATAGAGGAAGGGCCTCAGAAACAAAGGGTTTAGATTAAAAATAAATGGGGATCCAATTGAGGAAACATTGGTTTATTGTAACTTCTTTTGTTGAATAAAGCTTTGGGTTTAGGTTTTATCCTTCATCTCCTTGCAAATATGTGAAATAATCAGGGGAAATATGGGGCTACAACTTGAGTAGAATTAGTCAGGAAAGGCTTTGTTGAACTGATGCTAATATAGTAGTGGAGAAATAGAATTATGACATAGAGCCAGTTGCAAAACTAAAAGATTATAAATTTAAGTGTAAAACTGAAACTCAAGGATCCTTTTTCCATGCAAATAACAGAACAAACAGAGTTCCCTACAAGAAAGCCTTTAAAATTATACATTCTTTTTATTTTGCTAAGGGCCTGTTTGTTTCATGTAATTGAATGCCTAGGATTGTATTTCCATAAGTGGTCAAAAACAAAGAATTAAAGGTACAGATCCAAAAATGACCATTAAACGACCTACCCTTTAATGAAAATTGAATCAACAGAAGATGGGAAATGAGTACCCACTGGAGTCAAATTTTTTTGGTATTGCCTCACTGGAGAGGAAGTGATACTTCCAATCTAACAACCAGGGATTGATCCCTGGTTGTCGCCATGAAACTGGTATGCCGTTCACTGACCCATCAGTGGGTTGGCGGGAAGTGTTATTGGAACACAGTCAATTCAAATGAAAAAAGCTTGCTAAGAAAACCTCAACTTGTATGAATCTGCAGTGGGATGATAGTCCCCCAGGTTCCAGTTGCAATATATTATCTTAATGCTATATATAATCAAACAAAAGTAAGCAGCAACAATCAATGACAGTCACCTCCATTTTTTTCTTGGGGCAAAAACCAAAACCAGTCAAGATTAATGTGCAAATAAGGAAGAAACCGTGCTTATCTGATAGAAAACAAGATGCTTAGCTGGGTTCAGTTTGTTCTTTCTAATACAGTCAATTAATTCAATAGCAATGATCCAGTTGCATGAATTACCCATGAAATAGAAGCAGTGAGGAACCCCAACACAGTAGTAGCCTCTTTTAACAATTCAGTCACTGGAATAGCTACAATCTAAAGGGGAAACAAGAAAACTGGCCAAGAATCTTACACAGGCACCAAGCCTGGCCCAAGGAATCACTCCAAAGGAATAGGTCTCACACCCAAAGCTTTCACAAAACTTGATGGAGGCTTTCACACAAAAAACTATGGGTCGAATATCATAAAATGTCAAAAAACTACTTTGGACTTACATTACCTTGCATAAATATTGTTTCCGAAAGAATAATAACCCTAATGTAAATTTTTGTGTTTGATAATCACCAAAACTAATTGTGGGCATACCCTCTCTTGGTTAACTTAAACAGAGTCCTAGACAAACTAAATAAAGAAAATATATCATGAAGTCTTAAAGGATTTGTAAATTGGGATTTGTGCAAATCCCTCTTTCTTTCCATCAACTCCCAAGTGACCCAAACAACATGTGCCTGCACCAGATAAGAAAACAGTATCTACTAATTTATTAAACCTCCTACTAGAGATGTTGTAATCCCCTGCTAGACATGCACCTACACCAGAAAAGAAAACAGTATCTACTAATTTATTAAACCTCCTACTAGAGATGTTGCAACCCCCACCCCCTTTCACGCTCTCAGACATGTGTAGCCATCGTTCAAATGCATAGAATACATCAAAGATCATAGTGAATCCCTATTACTATTATTGTAACATTGGAGACTCTCAAAATGATCTGATCTCCACCAGCTTATAACTGCCGGTCCCAAGTCCAAATAAAGAAGGAGCATTGCGTGAAGTAGGCTGACAGCCAGCATAAAATCTTTGTCCAATTAAATCATGATTTCTAAAATATTGAAATTTCATTATCATGCTAAGGTGTTCCCTGCTATAAGAATGATTCCTGCCCCCAATCTGGACGAGTGTAGGTAAAAAAAAGTTAGTCTAGAAAAAGAGGAGGGTTCGACTTCTTGGAATATATGAACACTTTGACAGCCAAGAGCATGAACTTGGTCGAAACAATGAAACTAAGAAAGATTTAATGTAGCCTATCTCCAAGAAACGAAGTAGAAAAGGGATATCTAAGAAAATCACTAATCCCTACAAACTCTACTAAAAAACAATGCCAGAAATGAGTATGAATGTTGTAAATAAGGATTTGAAAGAAAAGATTGTGGGGTTAAAGAAATTGGGTAATAGACTAATAACAATTAAAGTAGTGTTACAAAGAAGATTTAGATCATGTCATTAGTGCCTATGCACCCAATTCAGATCGGATTAAAGTGTTTAGAGACAGTTTTGGGAAGAAATGGATGATTTACTACGAGAAATTCCAATTGGTGAAAAGATTTTCCAAGAAGAAGATTTAAATGTTTTGCGGGTTATATTGTATCCCCTGTAGTGTTGTTTAACCTTTTCTTTTTGTAATTTTCTGGGCGGGGGTCTGGTTCCAAAACTTTTTGTTGGGTCTAGGCTTCTTCATGCTTTCTTTTGTTACAGTATACCTCTCCTATACTGTATAGTTTTCCTTTAATATAGTCACCTTTTTTCAGAAAGAAGATTTAAATGGACATGTAGGGAAGGATAGTAGAGGGCATGAGAGAGTGCATGGAGGACAAGAATTTGGAGAAAGGAATGCATTGAGAGACACTATCTTGGAATTTGAATTGGCATTGAACCTTGCTCTAGCAACCACCTACTTTAAAAAGAGAGATGAACATTTAATTACCTATAAGATTGAAACCAAGAAGCTAAATCTTTTTTTTTTTTTTTTTTACTTAAAAAACATGATCGACTAACTTTCAAAGATAGTAAGATTATTCCTAAAAAGAGTTTAACCACCCAAAATAGATCACTAGTTTTAATATCTGCATTAGAAGTAGAAAGAGAGCGGACGTAAATAAAAGATGCCCTAAAACAATGTGGGGGCATTTGAAAGACAAAATTGTTGTAGCATTTAAGCATAAAGTTATAGAGGAGGGAGAATGGATTCCAAAAGGTGAAGCTACGATGATGTGGGACCAAATGGTTGACTACATTAAAAAGGCTACAAAAAAGGTGCATGAAGAGTCGAAAGGGAAAAGACATTCTGATAAAGAAACCTAGCGGTGGAGTGTAAAGTTTCAGGAAGACATTCGAGAGAAAAGGCGTTGCTACAAAGTTTCCTAGGGGACTATGAATACGGAAAATTATGAAATGTATAAAAAGGCAAAGAAAAAAGTTTAGAAAGTAGACAGTAATGGAAAGTTCAAAGCATATGATGTCTTATATAATAAGTTAGAAACAAGAAGAGAGGGATTTACAAGCTTGCAAGAATGAGGGAAAGGGAAAGGGAGAGTAGGGACTTACACCATGTCAAATGCATAAAGAATAACAACCAAACAATTTTAGTGAAGGGAAATGATATTAAAAAATAGGTGATGAGAATATTTTAATAAACTTTTATATGAAGATTCTACTGGAGGCTCAGCAACTAGAGAGGATACTTCATTAGCAGGACATACAATCCGTTGAAGAATTTAGGATACTAGAAGTGAAGAAAGAATTGGGAAGAATGAATACAACAAAGGTTACGGGACCAGATGGCATTCCAGTAGAGGCTTGGAAGGAGAAATTGGATGGGTTTGATTAACTGGGCTCTTAATAAGATCTTAAGGACAAAGAAAAAAATGGATGAATGGAGAAGTGTTATAGCACCTATATACAAGAACAAAGGAGATATACAAAGTTACACCAATTATTGTGGGATTAAATTTACGAGTCACACTATGAAATTATGGGAGAGAGTGGTGAAGCAAAGAGTTAGACAAAAGCACGAGATATTTGAAAATCAATTTGTTATAGCATCCAGAAACCGGCCCGGGCTCTCAGACGGACCAAGTCTCGCAGACAACCCAGGTTTCATAGGTCCAGATCCGCCTCTACCCATCCAGAAACGGGTAACGAATCCAGATTCGCCTCGACCTGGCCCATAGATTTTGGGACGAGCCAAAGTCCTTCTTCTAAAAAATACAGTTCTCCAGCGACCTGGCCCTTAGCAAATGGGCCGAGCCAAAGGTACAAATTTCATAAAAAATGTGGATTGAAATCTCCAGCCCTAGTCCTCTCCCCTTCTCATTGCTTAGACTTGGAGTCTCTCCCTCCCTAGCAAAAGAACGTGTTGCTTCAAGATCGTCTTCCATCTCTGGTTCGACGAACTCGCCAACGATCATGACTGGAGAATCACCAAGGATAGCCTCGACCTATCCTGCGAGCAAGGATTTCACCCAGGATAGCCTCGACCTATCCTGCGAGTAGGATTTCACCTCCCATCACCTTGAGGCGAAGTCGGACTCCCTCTAGCTCCTTGCAAGCTGCTACTCCTCAGACATCGACCCCATCTCATCAGGTACCCCTTGCAACCCAAATCACTCTGGGCACTCCCCCCCTATCCCCACTCTCAGGGCCTCCACCTCCTCTCCCCCTTCTCTCTCTCCTAGTGATTTCGTTTCTCCTCCTCGGCGGACCCCTTCTGATCGACGGACCCCTAACGAAGGCTAGACCCTCATCTCAATGAAGGCCAAGCACAGGGTGGCAAACACCTCTCTGAGTTACTCTGGGCAGCCTGACTCGGCAAACAGAGATTCTTTGCCAGCCCTTGCCGAAGGATCCTACTCCAACAACTCCGAGCTGCCTCAAAAAATGAAACTCTGCGGAGAAGCCTTCGGACTCCCAGTAGATAACGGCAACGAAGGCTGGGACAGCCTAATTGCCTTCGCGATCAGCAGAGACAAAGACAGAGACAACCTCAGCAGACCTGGCTCCTTTAAAAAGAATAACAAACGGAAGGGCAGTAGGGAACTCCAGAACCTGTCGTGTTCCATCAACTACAACAACCACCGCTATGACATCTCTTCTTCTCTCAACCCGGTAACTAGAGTCAAAGATTATCAAAATAGTGTTAAATGAAGGCCGTCTCTTGGAATGTTCGCGGGTTAGGGAGCTCAATGAAGAGGGCAATAATAAAGGAGGTGATTCAGTCTTTCAAAGTTAACTTATTGCTCCTTCAGGAAACTAAGCTTAGATCTACATATCTTCCTCTAGTCAGAGAAATTTGGGGTAGCAGTCACTGTAACTGGATCTCCCTCGAGGCTGAAGGAACTTCTGGAGGTATCCTTCTGATTTGGAATAGCAGGCTTTACTCTATAAAAGATCACTACATTTGTTCTTTCTCTGTCTCAGCAGTGATGGAAGACAGGGAGAATGGCTCCACCTGGATCCTCTCCTATGTCTATGGTCCGACAGACCGCAAACTCCGAAACAGTTTCTGGAGCGAACTAGACCACATTCGCAGCAAATGGAATGGTCCGTGGTGTATAGGGGGTGACTAGAAAATCACTAGATTCCCCTCAAAGAAATTAGGTGGTGGGAATCTTTCAGCAAAAATGCAATCCTTCTCAGATTGGATCAATTCCCACTTCCTAATAGACCTTCATCTAGGGGGGGCTAACTTCACATGGTCCAACCATCAGAGTCCTCCGACCATGTCGCGTCTTGGCAGATTCCTTGTCACTGGAGATTGGATAGATCTGTACCCTGAAGTCTACCAAATAGTTCTCCCCAAGCCCACCTCCGATCACTGCCCCATCTTACTCGAATCCAAAAGCTTAAAATGGGGCCCATCCCCATTCCGCTTTGAACTTCTGTGGTTTGAGTCTTGGAGAACAAGTGTTTCAGAGACTCAATCAAAGAATGGTGGAACAGTTTTCAGGTCGCTGGTTGGGCGGGATATAGATTCTCCTTGAAGCTGAAAATGCTGAAAAATACGATTAAAGACTGGACCAAGTGCAATTTAGATCCTGTTGGACCTCAAAAGGAAAAAATTCTAGAAGAATTGCAGTCCATTGACAGAAAGGAAGAATCTCAAAGATTTTTATCTAAAGCGGATCTTGCAAAGAGACTAGAACTTAAAGATCTTTTTGAAAAAAAATTTAGGGAAGAAGAAATCAAATGGAAACAGAGATCAAGGTGTCGATGGCTAAAAGAAGGGGACAAGAACACAAAGTTTTTCCACAGTTTGGCATCAACTAAAATGAGGGGCAACAGGATCAATCACTTAATGGTCAATGGGAACAGAGTAGAGGTTGGAGAAGGGATAACAAATCACATCATTGGTTTCTTTAGCAATCTGTTCAGTAAGGATGAAAGATGCAAGCCTTCTCTAGACAATCTCCAGTTCCCCACCATTAGCGAGGAGAACGCAAAATGGTTGGAAGAAGAGTTCAAAGAGGAAGAAGTTAAAACAGCTATTTTCAGCTTAGCTAGTGAAAAGGCTCCAGGCCCTGATGGCTTCCCAATCTCTTTCTTCCAAAAACATTGGGAACTCCTTAGAACAAACATAATGGCCTTCATGAAGGAATTCCACTCCAGAGACAGGCTCTCCAAAACAATTGGTGCTTCTTTCATAGCTCTTGTCCCAAAGAAATCTGGGGCAGACTGCTTAAAAGATTTCAGGCCCATAAGCCTCTTAGGCAGCACTTACAAAATCTTGGTTAAAGTGCTTACAACCAGGCTCCAAAAGATCCTTCCTTCCATCATTTCTCCCTCTCAGAGTGCTTTCGTCAAAGGTAGACAGATCTTAGATGGGGTACTCGTCGCGAACGAATGCATTCACTCCAGATATAAAGACAAGTCTCCTGGTCTAATCTGCAAACTAGACTTGGAAAAGGCCTTCGACATGGTGGACTGGGACTTCCTTCTTTACTTGTTGCATAGGATGGGATTCCAGGATAAATGGAGGGATTGGATCCGAGAAAGTATCTCAACTGCAACCAACTCTATCCTTATCAATGGCTCCCCGAAAGGCTTCTTCCCCGCGGAGAGGGTTCTTCGTCAAGGAGACCCCCTATCTCCATTCCTTTTTGCCATCATCAAAGAGGCTCTCAGTAGGATGCTTTCAAAAGCAAAAGATTGCAATTTGATTTGTGGTTTCAAGCCCTCTCTCAGCGCTCCATCTGTCTCCCACCTTCTTTATGCAAACGACACTCTCCTCTTTTGTGACGCTGAAGAAGATCAAATAAAAAACTTGGTTGCCATCCTCAGATGTTTCGAAGCTGTGTCGGGCCTCAAGATTAACTTCTCCAAGAGCTCCATCCTAGGAATCTCAACTGATGAAGACTCCCTGCATCACTACGCAACCATATTAGGCTGCAGAGTTGAATTTTTCCCATCCACCTACCTTGGACTTCCTTTGTGCCTAGGTAGGGTGCCAAAATCTATCTGGAATCCAGTTCTAGAAAGAATTGAGAAAAAATTGTCTTCTTGGAAAGCAAGATACTTATCCCTAGGAGGCAGAATCACGTTGATCCAATCTACACTTGCCAACCTTCCTATCTACTACATGTCTATTCTCAAATGCCCTCTTGCTATTATCAATCGTATTGAGAAGCTTCAACGTGATTTCCTATGGAGAGGACGCGAGGAGTAAAAAAAAAATCCACTTGGTAAACTGGAAATCAGTTTGTTGCCCTAAAAAGTCAGGCGGTCTAGGCATAAGACCTTTAAGGAGCATGAATCAAGCTTTATTGGGCAAATGGCTTTGGAGACTCGGGGATGAATCTGAAGGTCTGTGGAGAACTATCCTTCTAGCCAAATATAAAGTTAGGAGAAACGGATGGGACATCTCTATTCCACCCCAAAGGTGCTCAAATTTTTGGAAAGGGATTTGCTCTACTAAAGATTCTTTTGCTCAATCCATCCGCTACCATGTTGGCAATGGAGAGATAATATCTTTTTGGCATGACATCTGGGCCGGTAACTCCCCCTTAGCAATTCAATTTCCTGATCTCTACAGCTGCGCTAGAAACCGCAAAGCTAGGGTCAGAGATTACCTGGATTCGAATGGCAATCATCAACAGTGGTGCCCCATTTTTAGAAGGAATCTCACCGAGTTAGAGGAAGGAAACCTATTCAATCTCTTGGAGGTCCTTTGCGGGTTGGTAATTAACAGCGAAGTTCAAGATAGCAGATGTTGGGCCACTACCGGCAATGGCTCTTTCTCCGTTTCCTCCTTCTTCTCTGCCCTTCATGCAGGTCCCCCAACTTCACATCAAGGTTGGCCCGCCCTCTGGAAAATCAAGGCCCCTCCCAGAGTCCTTGCCTTCGTCTGGCTAGCTCTCCAGAATAAAATTTTGACTATGGATAATCTTCGTCGTTGGAAAATGTTAATAGTGAATGCTTGCCCCCTTTGCTTAGCCGACGAGGAATCGGTTGATCACTTATTCATTCATTGCAAGCAGACAAAAGTTATCTAGTTAGCAACCCTCAAGGAGCTGGACTATAGATGGGTTACTCCTCTATCCTTCCCCGAGATGTTTCAACAGTGGGTTTGCCCAATCTCTACATCAAAAGGGAAGATCATGTGGCGCCTGGCACATTTGGCATTCATCTGGACGATTTGGAAAGAGAGAAACAATAGATGTTTTGAAGGGACCTCCTCCTCCCAAGAAGACCTAATTCTCAAAATGAAATTCATTGTAGCCTCTTGGGTTTCCATTCTCCCAGAATTTTGAGACTTTTCTCTCCACGCTTTATGTTTCAACCAGAGGGAAGTCATATTTTTTTTATTTGGCTCTCTTTGGCTTTTGTTTTGCTTGCCCTCTTATATAGCTTCTCCTTTTTTGGGCGGTGGCTGTATTTTCTGAGGCTTCCCCAGCCGCTTCTCAGTATAGCTCTTTTATACTGTAAAGCTTTTTATCAATACAAGTTACCATTTCAAAAAATATATATATATATATATATATTTGAAAATCAATTTGGTTTCATGCCAAGGAGGTCAATTGTGGAAGCTATCTTCTCACTTATGCAATTAATCGGAAAAATACCGAGAGGAGCAAAATTCTACATATATTCTTCACCGAGAGGAAACCTATGATAAGGTACCTAAAGATTTGCTTCGGTGGGTTTTGGATAAATGGAGTGTTTTTCCAAGGATTTTTTCTAGGGTTTTCTTATGTATTTGGGTTTCTTCATTTGTCGTTTGGGTTTATGATTCTTTGTTTGGTAGTGGTTTGTGGTAGGTTAGCACGTCAATATACTTCTCTTGCATAGCCAAGTCTAAATCAATAAAAGTTAATATTAAAAAAATGAGAAGAAGAAGAAGATAAAGGAGTGTTCCTAGAGATTATATTGAGATCATTAAAGACATGTATGAGTGAGCAGTAAGTAGTGTGAAAATTACCTATGGAAAGACGGGTGAATTTCCAATGACCATATGTTTGCATCAAATATTAAATTTAAGCCCCTATCTTTTTACACTTATTATGGATGAGTTAATTGCCCATATTCAAGAGGAGGTACCTTAGTGTACGTTGTTTGCAGACGATATAGTGTTGGCAGAAGAGTCGAGAGATAGCGTGAGCGCAAAACTTGAGATGGCAAGAGGCTTTAGAATCCAAAGGCTTTAGAATAAGCCATAAAGAGACGGAATATATGAATTACAACTTTAGTGAGGATATGTAAAGAGATGTAACTCCCATGATATTGAAGCTCAAGAGTCGAGATATCACAAAGAGAATCCTTTTGATACCTTGACTCTACAATTAGTAAGGATGGAGAGATAGAGAAAGATAGAATAAGAGTTGAAGGAAAATGTGGATTTGTGATGGATGCATACGTGATGAGTGCATACCAACATGAGCAAAGGAAAAATCTTGCAAGAAAGCAATTAGACCAGCTATGACCTATGGAACAAAGTGTTGAATAATCAATAAATGACACATGTAAAAAAATCAGTATAGCAAAGATGAGAATGTTGAGATAGATGCACAATAAAACTAGGAAAGATAGAATTAGAACTGACCACATTGGAGAGCATTTGGAGGTAGCATCAATCAGTGATAAATTAATAGACTCGTTTAATATGGTTTGGACATGTTCAATGCAAGCCAATAATGGCGTTGGTGAGGAAGAGATTTTCTATGCATGCTGATGGCCTATCAAGGAAAAATGGTATGTCGAAAACGACATGGATAGAAGCAATAAGGATAGATCTAAATAAGTACAAATTTGAGGATTTGCCAAAGACAGACAAAAATGGCAAAACAAAATTCATGTAGTTGACCCAACACAGGTGGGAAAAGACTTTGATGATGATGATGAGATTCTTAAAATAAAAGAAAACATACATAGAATTAGTGATTGATGGCATCAAATCAGCAATGACAACTTAGGTGCAAATTTGGACACCTTGACCTAGGCCTACTGATATGGGAGCAGCAATTTGCAATTAAATTGGGAGATCTTATCTTACTCAGCCAATTAAAAATATTGTTGCAAATTAATCCACCGGGATCCTTCTTAAGACGTTTATCCAATGCACTCATAGTCAAGGAGGATTCTTTCAAAGCTCTAAAATAAGAAACATATTTAGATAGACTACCCCTTCCTATTAAATAAATCAAGAACTGTCACTTTATAGTTTATACAGCTTTCTCCCATGTCTAGAGGGAAATAAACTTTGGTTGAAATGCTAATTACTAATTAGAGATCATGAGGAGAGATTTACATTGCATATGAAATATTACTCCATGTGGCAACACAAATGTTCAAACAGTAACAATTAGGATATGGACCAGATGGCTATCCATGTAAGTTAAAAAAAGAGTTCCGCCAATCATTATAACAATTAAATGGAACATAAGTCGCTGAGAAAAGAAATGACTACTAACATGAAGTAGATTATTGAGAAAACATGAAAATAACAAAGACTTTTAGAATAAACATCTTGATAATACCTGAGGGATATCATTTGAAACTGTACCAGCTTTTGGATTTGGCATGAGCCCTCGTGGTCCCAAAATTTTTCCCAAGCTGGCAACCTAAAGTAAACAATGAAAAATGAATGAAATGTTGCAAATTCCAAAAGAAAGAACTCTAAACTCAAGTAGACCATTGTTTAAAAACTCAAAAATCAGACTCAAGTCAGAAGTATAACAAATCAAAACAGCCCAAAGACTTGACCAGTCTAGGTAAATTAATACTCAGTATCAAAACAAAATAAAGCTAAGGGTAGAGAGGTAAGATTTGAATGTATTTTCACTTTCTCTTATAAAATACCAAGTTTTCATTTTCATATGTATGACTCAACCAAATCTCAGTCATCGACTAGTTTAATCGAGGTGGTGAACTTTTGGGCTGAGTCAAGATTCGCATTTCTAAACAGTATTGGTTTTAAACAAGTTACCCAAAAGGCCATCAAGTCGAGTCAATTTTCTTTATTTCTAAAACAGAAATTTACAATTTATATATTTAAAAAATAGTTCTGGAACAATCCAAATGAGTGGCATTTCTTGGCATTGGCATGAAGGCCATGGGTTAAAGTTCTTCTTGGATGAAGGATAAGAGAAATGTACGACATGCTTTACTAACATGCAAGAAGATACATAAAATAGTAACATTTGAAATCCCAAGGTATAAAATTTTGTAAAGAAATGTAGAGCCCCACCTTGGGCATCATGTCTGGAGATGCTATCAACTTATCGAAATCCATGAACCCTTCTTTTATTCTTGCTATTAAGTCCTCTCCACCAACCAAATCGGCTCCTGCTGCTTTTGCTTCCTCAACCTTCTCCCCTGTAAAAAAATGTGAGCTTATAAGGTAATGAGCATCAGAAAAAAATCATAGATTTATTCAATGCCAAACAACCTGTACATTTATATGCAAACTAATATATCCGCAGGGAGAACCAAAAAATTAAAGTACATTCGTATCTAATACATGTGCATCATACAATAGGTAAGAGACTAAAATGCAATTCAAAAGTAAAAATGTAAAAACGAATGAATTGCAGTTAGCAACTTGACATGATGTATCATTACATGCCATAAATCTCTCAGAGAATCCATTCACGCTAAGGTTATTAGATAAATAATGTTGTCTAGCTCTTGAAAGACCTTTTCTTAGATCACCGATATGACCATCAGACTGCAAATGAAACATCTCCACCCTTCCAACAATGTGTTTTCATGATTAATATCGAAGACTATCAGCATGCTTAGCCTCAGCTTCATAGAGAATATCATCAGCATACATGGTCAAGGTTCTCATATTTTATGGCCTTAACTTTTGGCCTACAACTTAATCAAGTTTATGTATAAATACTTAGGAAACTCTTACTTCATCAAATGAAGCAAAAACACTAATGTTTCTTGGACAACAATTTATATCCTCTAGACTATAATTATGATTCACTCATTTGCAAAAAAATATATATGTTCACCAAAAAAATAGAAACTACAATTTTCCCTCTTGTCAATTTTAGCATATAGATAGTGAGTAAAAGATTAACATGATTGGAAGTTAGAGAGGAAAGTAACCACCAAAAACCATCACATCTCTTATTTATCATATTAGGATATGGAAGTGGTACTATTGAGGTCTACTGAGATTCCTTGTGTCCTTTCTTTTCGTGTCATACATTTTTGCTTCGTGCGTTAAGATCTTAAACGAGCTTTGTTGAGCTTTTAAAATCACATAATATGGAAGGCAACAACTTTCTGTCGGAAGTTAGAACTTCAATCTCCTAAAGAAATATATTCTCCACTATAGCCTCATCATTAACAACATTCATTATCACTCCTGACAAACCCAAATCGTGCATGGATCTTGTGCATTAGATTTATCAATTTAAAAATAACACACAATTCATTCGTAGTGGAACTGCAGTTTCTAAAAGTTGTGGCGAATGAGAATTTTTTGGTTCCATACTCAAGTTTCAAACCTCTCTGATAGCCCATCATTTCAACACCTCTATTCAACCCACATCAAAAACCTTCTTATAATGTATGGAGCATGTTCAACTTATTGAACAAAAGCAAGAAAGAATTCAGTTATTCAATACTTACTGACTGGCACTTTTATTAACAGATGATTATATGCTTACAAAAAAAGAATGGATACAGGCCACAGACTTGGGTCATTGCTTTGGTGCAATGGTAAAAGTCTCAGGTGTCATGCGTGATAACGCGGGTTCGAGACCAAGCAGGCACTTTGTGCAAACTTGCCAAATGTTAGGTCTGTCTCCGGTCTGAACCCTACCAGGACCCTGCTTCGACGGGACCGCACTGGGTGATGTCCTTTTTAGAGGAAACAAACTATTTAAAAAATATATATATATATATATACAAAGTATACGGAAAGGGTTTTTTAGCCTTTCAAAAATTTTACCAAGTGGGACATTTCCAAGCATTATCAATATTAGGAAATAAATTTATAATAAAAACTCACCGGTAATGGAATTGCAGTTTTAAAAGTGGCCCCTTAATGAGAATCGTTTTGGTTCCATACTAGAGCTCCAAACCTCTTTGAATTGTCCATCATCTTGACACCTCTATTTGACCCACATTTCGAACCTTCTTATAATGTATGGAGCATGTTCAATTGATTTTTTTCCTACTACAATGGGGATTCGAACTTACTCACCCATGTCCCTAACCGGTTGAGTTACAGCTGAGGGACAGAGCATGATTAATTGATTGACCTAACTAAAGAAAGAATTCAACACTTACTGATACTTTTTCTATCAAAAGATGATATATTTACAAATAAAATGAATTAGGTAGGTACAGGCACAGGCTTTATTCACTAACAAAATCTTTTTTTTATAATAGTATATTCACTAACAAAATCCATTCACTAACACGGAGAAAATTTTATTTTGATTTGATGAATCAAATTCTTAAATTTGGCAAGGTGTGAAAATTAATTAGCTCCATTTTACTATAGCAGTAATCAAAATTGCATTCAATAAAAGAAAACTCAAGCTAACATTTAAATCCTTTTTCGTTGTTTCGGCCCCTAAAGAAAATTCCTAGTTCCGCTCGAGCATATTAACTTCAAAAGAAAGCATTTAGTCCAATCAAAACAGAGAAATAGCGATTCCCGACCCTGGGCAAGAACTGCCACTTTGACTGTTTGACCAGTTCCCTTGGGCAAATTCACCTATAAAACAAAACAAGCAAATTCAATATTAGATTTTAATGCAAATAACTCAAAGCCCTACAACAAATCACAAATGAAACACTCACTGTTGCCCTCAGCTGCTGGTCATTGTACTTTGGATTAATGTTGAGACGGAAATGTGCTTCAGCAGTTTCATTGAACCTGGTGTTGGCCATTTGCTTGACCAAGTTAATTGCAGAGGGCACATCATATTCTTTTTGTCTCTCCCTCAGGTTCTGAATTTGCAAGAATCGTTTGGAACGCGACTGACAAAAATAAATATAGCCCAAAATCAAAAACCATAAAAAAAAAAAAAAAAAAAAAAGGTCACAGAGAAGAATCTCACTGATCAGCATTAATCTCGACCGTCCAATTTGTGATTGTGATCGCCAATAATGTCCAGATAAGCCATGATTATGGCAATGGGGCATGGAATTGGAGTTCACATATACAAAATTTTAAGCACCCAATACATTATAATAGCACTACATATCCTATTTTGAACTATTCAAGCATCATAGGTGCCCGCAAATAAATATCATTCATCAAAATTCCACAAGGATTTCCATTTCACCACAGTAAAATTACATTCAACAATCAAAATATGGGATTTTCAATTCTCCATCGAATGGGCCATACCACAATCAGATAATCCCAATCGCCCAGGAGATGGACCCCACATATCTACATCAATCAAACAACCTCAGATTATCAGTTAAAAAAACAAAACAAAACAAAAGACAGCAGCTTAAAATAAAAATAAAAAAAAAAGAAGAAGATAAGGATTCCAAAGCTTACTCTATCTCTTTTCAACACCAATGCCGCTTTCCCCTTTTTGGGTTTCGCAGGGGGTGTCACCCCATCATTCTCCTGTGTCGATTCACCTTGCTCGACCTCCGCTTCCGCAGTTTTTGCAGCGACTTCAGTTGGTACCGCAAACGAAGGAGGAAGAGACTGAAGCCCCTCTGATAGAACCGAATCGTAGATGCTCTGGTATGACTTTCTGCCTCTGTTTTGCAGCAGCAGAGGGAATAGAGAGAAGTTGCTTCTGAAGGTGAGTTTGATGGAAGATGATGCTGATGCAGAAGAAGAAGAAGAGAGAGGTCCGTTTACATGGAGAGAAGGGACTGATGTGAGCAGAGAGGATGAAACTGCAGTTACGGCCATTGCAGTGGAGCCGAAGAGCATGCGAAAAGCGGGATTTGGGTTTGGGCAGAAGAAGACGATAGCAATCTGAGAAAGATGACGATGTGTGGATATAATGAGAAGGAGAAGAGAGGAGTCTCTCTCTTCAGAGTTTAGACGCGCTCGCGTAGGCCGTTTGGGTCCGTCGCATTTTAGTTTGGATTTTGGATCCTGGAGGACACGCTTGTTTACAGTGTTCATGAACTGCCAGCTAGTTTTGATGCCATGTTGGTCATACTAGGGTTTTTGTTTTTTTTATCTTGCAGCGGGTTGGGTTAGGTAAGAGAAGAAAACTCACAATTTGATTATATTAGATTGCTCATCTAATTTCACTCATTTTCAGCAAAAAAGTTTTATAGGATTTTTTTTAGCAAACTTTATAACACAAAAAACTTATTTAATGACTCTTAAATTCGCGTAATGAATAAAAAATATTTATAGGAGAGAACAGAAGATATCATATTTTAATTGCTTTTATTTGATTCGCTATTTGGGGAACCCATATTCAAGTGTGTGGATCCGAGTCTTAGGTGATCCGAGCTTGACTTTGTGATATAACGGTTTTTCTAAAAAAAGTTGATCGTGTCTTTTAGTTATATTAGTCAACTGGATGCAACTCACCATGTTTAGTGAAGTATGACATTCGAGTGATAAGCGTGTGTAAAAGAAAGAACTTGATGGATTTATTAAAAGGCGGCATGTGTCATTTATGGTGGAGCCTCGCTACCCCTATTTGATAAAAATAGATGTTTCGTGGATAATCCCCGCCGGAGGCAAATGCTTCCCTTGGCGCCTATTTGTTTTGTATAGCCAAATCAAATGAAGACGGAAAATAAATACCCATCCATGAGGCTCATTAGTTGTTGTAGCCGAATTTGAGATAACAACCATCGTCCATATATAATGGCTAACGAAGTCCATTGAGTTTAGCATGTTTAATCAAGAAGACTCCCCTCATTTTGATGGGGACGACTTCGACACATTCATTCTATTTAGTACACTAATTTTAGTATAATTAATTAGACAATCTTACCAGAAAAATCCTCTTAGAGTCATTGTACATTAAAAAGGACCTAAAAGACATGTTTCTATTGTAATGGTCCCATGGCTTCTTTTTTGTTCAACATTTTGGCATATGAGTTTGGTAGAGATATCCCAACTCACCCACATACACGAGTGGGGATATCCTCACTCATTTATCACCCCCTTCCCCCCCCCCCCCCCCCCCCCCTTCCTTCATTCAACTCCTTCCTATCATCTCTCCAATCACCATCAACCCTCTCTCTATTCTCCCATCATTCTTCAATGCATCATATTTGAACCCATTCGTCGAAGGCCATCACCACTCACCTTAATCCAAAACATATTAGAGCCCCATCATCCCACCCGCACAACCCACCACCAGAACTCAAACAGACTCTCACGTTCTTGGTCATCGAACCCAACCGATGGCCCACATCTCTCTGTAACTCACCATATTCATAACGATCTCCTTCTCTCTGCAACTCACCATAATTGAAATCTTTTTCTCTCATCATCTTAGTTATTGTTTCTCCTTCTGCCTTTGCTTCTCCTTCTCCTTCTCTTGTAGCAGATCTAAAGTGACAGTTTTTCTACAATTTCTCCAAGCATAACCTAATAACCATATCCTAACCAACTCAAAAAAGATACCTAGCTTGTAAGATTTGTTAGACATGGACTAAAAATGGATTTGATATTGGCACAAGTTTGATACGGTAGTTAGCTTTAGTGTGATGTGGTTAGATTGGAGATGGAATGGAAAATGTACAACTAATTTAATCAAATGTCAATTGAGTTAATTCGATGTCAAAGATTCAGGCCATTTTAATATCCACCCATACCAGACATGCTTTATTTTTCTTTTTGCTGACAAGGGTGTCCCATTTTTTCAAGAGCCGACTATTTCCCTCCCTACATGTGAAGTCCTTGCCTTCCCTACATTTGGCGACGAGGGTGTCCAACCTTTTTGAGAATCAACCATTACCCCCGGCTCTTGAGGCCTCTGCCTCCCCCACATTTGCTGACGAGGGTGTCCCGACTCTTTGAGAACTAATGGACTCCCCCCGTGAAGTGCCTTAGCCGTAGTCCTAGCTAGCTACGCTACTCCTCAGGGTTAGACCAGACATGGTTAGCAATTAAGATTCTTGAGTTCGAATTTTCAATATGATTTCTCACTTATAAGCATCTTTACTTATAATATCATTTTTCACATTTTAGGTTTTTTGTCTCCATGACTCTAGTTTGGTTTCGCATGCAAAGCTCTGACCCAGCGACCCATTTGACTCCAACAAATTTTTTTCCCTAACATCTTAATTATCATATCTTGCTTTTTGTCTAGACAATAAGTACTAAATCATCATCTTCAAGCATCACCCGCCTTGGATTTATGTTCTGAACTTATCCATAATCAAGGCAGATAAACATGAAATTAATTAGACCTAATTCCCAGTGGAAACCAGCTCTCCCAGAAAGCTCAGTCATGAGTCACGACTCACACACTTCCCAATCAAATTGATCCTACTTGATGCATTTCGTCTTATTGTCATGCACGTAAGAAGGATATCCCTTTTTTTTTCCTTGGCCTTTGAACTCAACTAAATTAGCTCCTAGACTCCCTATCACATGCTTAATGCTTTCTCTAGGTTGATTGAAAATCACATGTTTTCCCCCTTTTAGCTTTAAAGTTTTTCATCGATTGTCTTATAATGAAAGTGACTTTTATTGTAGATCTCCTTATCTGAGATATTCTCATCTTATGCTTATTTCATTACTTTCTATTATATTTTTCATTGGTTTGCTCATAATTAACTAGCAAAATATACCCGTGCTTAGCACGGGTAATATAATTATAATTTAAAAAATCATAGAAGCTTAAAATAAAAATGCTTTTGAATGAATTATATTAAGGATGAAAAATAAAATTGAAAGGTTTGAAACGCCAATTACATTAACTATCATAATAACTTATTCAAACAACCAATCAAAAAAAATTTCATCCTGTAAAGGGTAATCCAACTAAAGTAAAGCTCATTAAAAAATCCTCCCTTTTGAGTAGAGGAAAAGTTGTAAAATAAGTATACCATCGACTGCTATTGAAAATACCACTTTTCCTTCATTCAGAGTGGAGGAAAAGTTGCAAAACAAGTACACCACTATCATAATAACATATTCAAACAACCAATCAAAATATTTGTCATCTTGTAAAGGGTAATCCAACTAAAGTAAAGCTCATTAAAAAATCCTCCCTTTTGAGTAGAGGAAAAGTTGCAAAATAAGTATACCATCGACGGTTATTGAAAATACCACTTTTCCTCCACTCTGAATGGAGGAAAAGTTGCAACACAAGTACACCACTATCATAGATGGGGGCTACAAAAAAACCACTTTACCACTTTTCCTCCCTTCAGAGTGGAGGAAAAGTTGTAAATTAATCCGAAAATACCACTTTTCTTCTCTTCATAATGGAGGAAAAGTTGCATAATAAGTATGCCCAAATGTAATGGTGAGGCCGCATTTTCTCCCTTTAGAGCGGAGAAAAAGTTGCAAAATCAAGTATTCTGCCAAGCATGCTTTTGTATTTCACGGGAACTAAATGGAAGCTTGAATTAATGATAATTTTGAATGAATTTTATTGAGAATGAAAAATAAAATTGAAAGGTTTGAAAGACAAATTACAATATTAACTGTTGTAATAATATATTCAAACAACCCATTAAAATATTTTTCATCCCATAAAGGGTAGACCAATTTGGAGTAAAAATTATTAAACAACTTGACATGTTTTATTGCCATTATAACGCATAGTATCTACCATGATAAGATTCTTCTGAAACAGAGATCTTAAGGTCGTATTTAAACATTAGAAAAATAAATAAGTATAATATATGCATCGGAAAAAGAGGACAAACAAATCGACTTTTGTTAATATTGTCTATGTATATAATATTCTTTCTACATAAAGTAACCAACATAAGCATATAAAAAATAGATCAGTCAGTCACTTGCAAGCTACTAAGCAGAAAGTATATCATCAAAGCCATCAAAACTTAGAAACCAGGCCATGAAACTCATAATGCAAAAAGAAGTCCATATTGATGTCAGATTTATTGTCTAAGATGGGGAAACCAAGCGAAGAAACAAAGGAAAAAGAAAAGAAAAGACATAAGAGATGGTGGTGCCTGAAGGGATGATTGTAGAAAAATCCAGTGCATGAGGAGTTAAGAATAACGCAGATAAATTAGGCGTAAGGAGTATTAAAGAGTCATTCAAAGAGAGGAGGAGCTTTGGTATTGAAGAGTTTTTATAAGGAGTATGTTGGATATGAATCAATTGAAGGGGTCAAAAACAAATTCATACGGTTAAGATCAAATTTAGAATCATGGTTGATTTCTCACTTGAAATTAGTTAGCTTCATTATAAATTATAATAGCCTGATGGTTAATAGAGTATGTTAAAGTAAAGGGGTTGTATTGTTGTTTCTTCAATAGTCATAAATTTTACTTCAAAAGTTTACTAGCAAATGGCGCCCTGCTTAACATGGGCACCATCCAACTAACATTTGGCCCCACTAAAATTTTCTAAATCATAATGGGGCACCCTTACCCGAGCACCATCTGTGAGCACGGCCTCATGGGGGCCACATGGGGCCATGCCGATCGCGGGGGATGCAGAGAGTTGAAGGATCTAAAGGAGACTTAGGGGCATACAAAATATTAGCCACAGTAGATCGTCCTATCACTTTGGTCTATTGCCTTTTGAGTTCAACGGTTGAAGAAAAGCGTCATTTAATTTAATTTTGTTCAACCGTGAGTGATAGTTGGTTGAGTGCCAAAATTGTACTTGTGCCAATTCGCGGGGGGGGGGGGGGGGGGGGGGGGGGGGGGGGCGGCAATGAGTGTGACGGAATTTAATTCATCATTGGATCCCATTTTGTGTAAAAATGGAGGATACTCATAGATGATGCTCGTATAAGGGTTCTTGAGTGAGGGCTTCCCATCATAGATATATGTATGCGTGTAGCTGGTTATTAGGTCCGCTCCTGCGCACAGGGGATGGGGCTCACATGGGGGTCCATCTAGAATTCTAGATGGACTTAACCCTCTAGTTATATGGGTCTCATCCGAATGGATTGTACACCACTAGACCGACTGTATAGTGACATGTATGGATTGTACATTGTTTAACTCGTGGGGTTGGGATGAATATGATTTGATGATTGGTCGGGGCTGTTTTTTTTGCAGATAGGAAGAGTCCAGGGAGATCTTCAAATCCCCTAGTTACCAGCCCTAGGTGGGGCCCATAGCTAGGTGAGCACTCATGCATAGTGCTCCTGCACTCCATATTTTCTAAAACCACTCCTTCCATTGCCCCAAAAACGAAAAATTGATCCTATTAGTTTTATCTCTTCTTCACTTGTTTTTACCCATTTCTATTAAGAATGCCAATTGGAGAGAAATTAGAGTTAAGAAAGAAAATTTGTATAAATTAAATGAAATTTGTTCTCCATTAGATAACAGTCATTGAGAAAGAAATTTGAGAAAGGAACTGAAAAAAAAGATGAAGGACAAAAAAACTTGAATTAAATGACATTGCTGTTCACGGGCGGAGGGGCTAATGATTTCAGAAAGCCCCTTAAATTTTAGGAAATTTTATAATTTTTTACATATGGCCCCTCCAAGCCTTTAAATTTTTTTTTCCCCTATATATGTTGAGAATTACATACATCTTTTATATGTGGCCCTCCAAATAACTTTTTTATACACAGTAGTCCCCTCAACGAAGAATTCCTGGGTCCCCCATTATTGCCTTTATTGTTCTCAATTAGATGATATTGTTGTAGAGAAAGAAAACTAAGAAAAGGAATTGAAAGATATTAAGAAAGAAAATTATAATGGCAAGTAAAAGAAAATTAAGAAGTCAATTAAAAGATGTCAAAATTGGATTTGACACTCAGAATTGGTTTCTGAAACTAATTGCTATAATACAATGTAATTGAGTGATTTAATTAGCCAAATCACTCCAATATCATCGTTTACTATTGCGGCATTTATAAGTATACCATCTACCCCAATTTCACCTACTTCTAATTGTTCTAGTTAAATAAACGGATGCTACATCTGAGAAACTACATTATCATGAAAACGTATTTCTTACTTTACTTGAAAGAAGGATACATCTTTAAATAAGATAACAAGATGAGGACAATTACATTTCACTCATTTCAACCACTAATTTTCTTGTTGAAGAAACAATCAAACCAAACAGGGAAGTTAAGTAGATGTCCACTTGAGAACCGCACTTGAGACCCGCTCCCTATCCAAGTGGCAATTCTCACCTGGCTGCTTAGGATTTGAACTCTGGATACGCCTCTTTCCTTATGTGCGGGCTTTTTTCCCACTTGAGCGGGCTGTATGTCTTTTTATGTTTGTGCGGGCTCTCAATTGGGTCCCTATCCCCTTGCTGGATTGAAAAAAAAAAGAGTAGATATCCACCTGAGTTTATAGTATCAAAGGGAGTAACAACTAAACAAAATAATAACCACTGCATGCATTATAAGTAAATGTAAAATCCTTGGCAAAAAAAAAAAATCATTCAAACATCATCGCGGTTTAGACAAACTAGAGAACTTCACTATATATGAAAAGTCCCTAGGTTGTATGCAGTAATAATCTGATTACTGTTAATTAATGACTTGATAAACGGGGAGGATGACATGTTGGTGGGAACATTAACCTGTTGAAGGCCCTCTAGGAAGACAATATATTGGAAAAAATAATCAAGCTCCTTTTAGGAGAGGGAGAAAGTCATTCGTTGCTGGAAAGAGGAGAATGCTGGGACTTGTTATTAAGGCACTTTACAAAAATCTCCAGTCTTGATTGGTAGGCCCAATTTCCAGCAGTCCAAACTCTGGAATATTGGTGGGTTATGCTGTATTGAGTACCCACTATAGATTATTTAAGCAAACTTTTTAACTCAGTAGACCCGAGATGTGGGTTATGCCAACTATGATGGAATCAGTGGACCTGTTTAGTCAGTGTAGTTCTAGTATAATCATTTGGGAAAAACTTCCTAGGGCCTATTGTTAAATAAACAACTTTACCATCTCTTGCACCAATGGTTTTGGAACGGAGCATTGTTCCATAATGGACGTCGATGAGTAACAGTTTCTTTGTATGTATGGAGAGAAGGGACAAATACCATTTAAAAAATCACCCTTGGACTGCCATTCGGATACCTGTAACAAGTATTCATGAATGGAACACCCCACATTCCACCCCACATTTCCATAGAGAAGATAGAGAGATGGACTCGCGGCCACCAAACCCATTTAATTGAAGTTGATGGGTTAGTCAATCTCCATTCGTAAGCGGCTGGAACTAGAGGTATTATCAGCATGGTTTAAAATTGTAGTTACAGCTGATATCGTGGTTTACGGTTGTCGTGTCGCAGTTCGCTATTATCGTTGTCCACTGACGATGTAGGCCGCTACCGTATCATAATGACCATTATGAAACGGTAATGACTATTTTCTTTAAACCATGATTATTAGAGACCATGTTAGGTTGCTACTTTAGGCAAATTCTCACTTGCCTGCTGTTGAAAGCATAATCACAAGCCTTAAATTGGGTATAAGGAAGACAAAGCGCTGAGAATTGTAAAGATTGTCTTTTAAAGGGACGGTTTCTTGATCACTAGTGCAGTTCAAACTAAGGGTATCATCATCATCATCAAAGCCATATTCCAACTATGTTGGAGTTGACTACATGAATTATGTTTCTCCGTTCTAATCTATCCCGAGCCAAATCCTTTGCTATTTTTAATTTAGAATTTTTATTTTGTTTGTGTCAAAATTTTATGTTAGGCGTCGACCTATCTAAAATCCTCCTCCCTTACCCCGGCTTGGGACATAAAGTATAAACTTGCATAATTTAAAAGGCATATTAATATAGAGGCAAATAGATATTTAAAAGTCATTATTGTTGGATCTCAAAGGACTAGAGGGGTGGAAAAATGCAATTTACCATCGCAAGGCCAAGCCAATTAGTTTCTCTTTAGCAGTTAGAAAACCTGGGAATACTTGTTGCCCTTGGTCAGACAGATTTTTTTTTTCATAAAAAAACACAAATCATGTTTCCTAGAAAAAGGGCCAGCAACAGAAAGCAAAATATGCAAATATACTATTTTCTCAAGTAGAATTTTCTCTTACAAGTGGGGATGCATCTACAGTCCGTCTATGTGGGGTTCACCTGGGCACACATTTACTCAGAGCAGCCAATGATCTTGCCTAAGGAATAATTTTATGCTTATCAAACCTTTATTTACAACTAAATATCAAATAACAATTAAATTTATAATTAAAATACCATTAAGCTTTAAGGATGTTGCAACGTTTAAATATCTAACTAGCACAAAAATTATGCTAATCACGGATATGTTTGAAGAGACGGGGTTCTATGTATGCTAAAAAAGGGGAAGATGGGGAGTCTATAAACATGAAAAGTGGAAAGAGAATATATTTGTTGTTGTATAAATCGAAAATAACTTGCTAATAGTTGTATAAAAGATAATAACTTTTGGTTAAAATCAGCTAAAAAACCTTTTTGTTTAATATATTATATTAGGGCTATTTCTTGCATGACCCTTATTTTAATGGAGTCATTTCCTATTATTCCATCCATCCTTCCCCAAACCGACAGCAATGCATTAAAACCTGCCTCACAAGGAAACCTATAATCACATTATCTACTGAAAAAATCAATTCCATTTTTTAGATGTGCCAGGTACATTTAGAGGTGTATTTACCATTTCTATGGGACCACTATGTTATTTGTCAATTATATCACATTTAAAGTGGACACCCTCCCCTCTCTCTTTTCACCCGTACGTTTTTTAAATTTCATCATCATAATACATGCAAGCTGTCACATGGGGAAGTTCGTACAATACCCTCTCTCCAAAGTCTAAGCTTCCAAACACAACATGATCTCATCAGAGGACTTTCCACCTTTGGTGTGGCCCACAGCTGCACAATGAATGTGAAATGCTGTCATTCAATCGTACCAACCGTTTATCTATTGCCCTTGGCATTCATGACCGATTGATCACTGTGGAGCCCATTTAACAGGAATCTAACAAATCTGATTTTCTAACAAGGTCTTGATAGTACTTAGTGGGAAAGCCCGTAATGGCATAGAGGTGGTGCAGTGGGCAGGGGCTGTAAGTGCTGTTATTAGACAAAGGTCACGTTTGACGATCAAATTCTCAAAAATCTTTCAGATAATTTTTCTATCATACGGTTGAAAATGTATGTAAAATCTGAGGATTCGGCCAAATAGATACCCGTGTAAGATTCAAAACCTTGTTTATTTGTCTTTTTTTTTTTTTTTTGATTGCACATCATGTTAGTTTTTGTTAGTTACATGCATTACTACACACCAATGTCCCTGATAAGATCCAGTGATTCACAACTACACAATTTGTCCATGAGAAATCCCATTCAAGGGACAACAAGAATGACTCTTCACTTGCAATACTTTTTCCGCACAAAATGCATGAAAAGTAAAAATACATTTCCTAAAAAAAAAAAAAACCTAACATTTTCAATCGGAGGAGGTTGAAAAAAGTTTTCCTTAAAAAAATAAAAGCTTCTATCGTAAAAATAATATTTTACGGACGCGGCACAAACGTATTCTAAAATCAAAATCCATCTAATTCAACACAAAATGCAGAGATGAAAGCAACAACCAACAGACGCCATTGTGTACATCACACACACTCACAACCAAATTATCAGACAGAATTTGTACAGGTCCCAACAAAGGCTGGACTTCAAGACACAAGCCATCTTTGGTGGTCACCAGGACCATGGATAGATACCACAAAATCTCATCCATCCAACCTTCGAATCTACACCATCAATTCTAAGTTGGTTGATCAAAACGGCCAGTAACATATCCAATCAACCACGTGTCACCCGAACAATGGTCCTCACGGGCATACATAGATCACCAAAACCCGGGCCCCACTTGAAAAACCATAGGCCGAACACTATTTCAAAATCCCCGGGTCTCTCGCTCTCCCCACACTCACTACTGTCAGGACAGCGAATTTAGCTTAAAAAGGCAGAGAAAGGCAAGAAGAGAAAGAAAGCAATCATCCCTTTCAACCCCCAAAGCCCAAATCAATTATCTTTCCCATTTCCGCGTCTCTTCTCGCAATCTTCCTTCCATTCTCTCCAATCTTCTACCATTCTTTTCTCAGCTCTTTCGAACCCGATCGGGGAATCAGAAATCGAAACCTTGGATCTCTCGTCTTAAAATCGAAGAGGTTTTCGCCTTTGTAAGATCGACAATCGCCTTCTAATTTTTCTTTCCTTTTTTTTTTGTTTTCGTTTTGAAATCTCTTGAGCGATTCGTGTTCTGTTTGTTTTGCATTGATTTGGTCTCGATCTGGTGGAGAAGAAGGGAAAGATTTGATTTTTATGCTGATTTCTCACCACACGCACTGCTGAAGGGGGCGTTTGGGTGTTCCCGAGATCGGTCGTGTGTTGATTCTGTTTTAGGATTGTGTTTTACTGTGATGGATTACCGAAAGCGTTATTTGGTGGTAAGTCGAATTATTCGGGATCTGATTTCTTGATGGACATCCAAACGCCGTCTTGATGTGGTTTTGTCAGTTGTTACCGTTGTTTTGTACCTAATCGAATTTGGGTTGTAGGTGACAGTTTTGGTTGTAGTTGAATTTGGCAGTTAGTTGGGGTCCGTTTGTTGGATCAGTTAGTTTGTAGTTAGGTTTCGTGAGTTTGGTAGATGGTTTCGTGAGTTTGGAGGATGAATTCTATTTTCTAGTTCAATACTGTTTGATTCAGGTTGCTTGATGTTTAATTAGTTCCACCGGGTTCGTCGTAGGAGCATCAAGTTGTTTCTATAGGTTACAAAACGCTTGAATAATTCACGTGAATGAAATGCTGATTTAGTTTGATACTAAATGACTGAAATGCTCATTTACTTAATACCATGAAAAAGTTTGACTTGTTATGCCTATAAAAATAGGATTAAAGAGAGTTCCAATAGGATTTCCCTCGTTAGCGATCAACCCCTAGCGGGGACTTAACTCGCAAAAAAGGAAAAAGAAAAAAAAAAGGAGAGTTCTAATGAATCAAGAGTTCAACTACTTCAATTCAACTATTGAACTGTACTGAATCAGTATCAAACTGTGGAGTAGATTTTTTTTTTTTTAAATTATACTTAATCAAATTAGTTGAATGTAGGGTGCTTTGACATTTGTTTCCTGGTTCCGAATCTAGCTGCCTATTCAGTGGTCTGATTTGGTTGGTTGATTATTCCTTTCTGCTGATCCTGATTTGTTGCGAATCTGTTCAATTTCTGGCATTGATTTGATAAGTTTGTAGTCATGATATATTCAAGTTGTGATTATTATTCAGTTAGGAACTGCTCTAAATCTTACTACATGTCTCCTGTCCAATTCTTCTGAAGCTCAAACTTTTGATCCTTCCATCTTAGGAATTGAAGTCATTTGAACTCTGAGTTAGCTGACAATTTCTAGAAATTTAGCATAAAGATCCCAAGATTAACAATTCGATATTTGTGATTCAAGAGGCTAGAGAATTGTTCTAAGAGGGAGAGGCAGAAAGTTCATTGTTTGACACAGAGTAGTTGGCAATGGTTGCTAGGATCAACTGGCATAAACCTGTTGAGGGGTTGGTGATGATTTAGTGTTTATTACACAAAATGTCTGTTTTGTTTTCTTTAAGCTCTTTTGCTAGCCTTCTCTTTCTGCTATTTCACTCTTGTTTTAGTGCAGTGAATTTATGTTAGCTTAAAAAAAAAGGAATATTTTTGAATTTGATCAGAACACAGATGATCAAATCATTCTTGGTAAAGTGCGAATCTGTTCAATTCATTTGATTTGAATCACTTAGGGTTAGTTAGGGAATTAACAATGACATTTTTGTTTGACTAAGTATATGCATTTGATGTTATGATTTAATAAGTTCCTCATGTATTTTTAATTATTGTAGATGTTTGTCTGCCTTCTTGTTAGATTCTTTAATTAATTTGTTTGTCAGTTGCATACACCTGTCATCTATGTTAGTTGCTCATGGCTGTGGTTGTTGGGTGCTATGGATAGAGGCAGGAATGGAACAGGGAAATTTGCATTTTGGGGGGTGGGGGTAGGATGTGAAAAAACCCTAAAAAATTCTCTAAAACATAAGGGTTATTCCAATTTTCAATTTTTTTGGAGGCCCAATATAAATGAATTTTTTTAAGAAGATGGGGTTATCCAAATTTCTATTGGGGCAATGACCACCCCCAGCACCCCTCTAGGTCCGCCCCTGGATAGTTGGTTATCATTTAAGATCCTGGTTGCTTAAATTAACTCATACAGGTCATATACTATGTCCCTGGGTCGAGAAGGTCATACACAACGAGTAAACCGTTTTTCTTAGTTTTTAGTGGAAGAAATCCTTGTTTTCTCGGTCCAACTTGCTGTATGCCAAAATTGGAGATTGTTTTCCTACTCATTTACATTCCCTTTGTTGTCAAACCTAGTTAAAGACGAAGAGGTGTTCTTTTACTTTTACTTTACCTATAAAGAAAAAAAAACTGTATCGCTACTTAGTCTCAGATCAAATGATTATTGACAGTTCACTGACCTAGTACTTGTTTACTCTCTCTCTTCAGCAAAACCATATAGTTTTAAGCTGTGAAGATTTAGACATCAGAAGGTTGAAGTTCTTGCGTATATAGAGGAGTCTGAAAAGGAAGCTGTCACACAATGGCCAGTCCTACAAAAGTTGTAGATCCTGCATTTCAGGGAGTGGGCCAAAGAATGTATCCTTAGATAAATGTTCTAAATTCCATGCAATAAATAATCATGACATGTATCTGTTTCTGAAGTTGAATTGTTTTATTTTAGAAAAAAATATTTTGTTTCCCTTGGTATGCTTAGTTTTGAAGTGGTGTTGCTGTAGTATCCTTGTGCTTTTGTACTTAACTTATTCTAGAGGATCTGAAATCTGGCGGATTGAGAACTTTCAGCCGGTCCCTTTGCCAAAGTCTGAATATGGAAAATTCTACATGGGGGATTCATACATTATTTTACAGGTAATTTAGATTTCCTGTCTGTTGATATTTTAGTTTCATTTCCTTTTTGCCTAATGAACATCCATGCCTGTCTGTGTTAACTGGTATTGAGTGCCATATTGGTTACCTAAGAGCATACATTTGTTTTGGCAATTTATTCTACTAGCATTTTATTTAACTTTGGACTACAAAATAGTACTAGGGCAAAACTGTTTTTTTGACTGCCTTATATTTCAAGCTGTGGTACTAGTTTGGATGTGTGGGTCAACGAGAAACGATAGAATTCGAAATAGATGCATAAGATGAAGTTTACATTTCAAATAAGAGATCCGAAAAAACTGACTGCCATTTGAGATGGTATAGGCATATGCATACTGGACCAGAAACAACTCTTGTATGAAGTATTGACGTGCGATATGTACATGAAGCTATGAGAGGATGATTGGTAAAGACCTGTAAAGTAGTGAGAAATGACATGTTAGATTGCGGTGTGGGAAAATAATTAAGCCCTAAATAGGTATGAGTAGAGAGAACTCACAAAGTTGACCAAGACAGATGGGATAAGGCTACAATGATGCTGCTGCATCTTATGACACTTAATGATATTGTTTAGGGATTTAATTATATTAGATTAACATAGTTTCAGTTATGACTGTGGCGAACTTTATATATAGATATATATGCAATTTTAAATGTCAAATTGTTCACTGACAAATCAATAGTTGTGAGATAATGTTACAAGAAATGCCAATGTCCTCGACTAATAGATCTGGATAATTGACTACCGATTGAGAAAAATGACATTGGTTAGACACTGTAAGCTGTGGTTGGTTCTCATCTCTATGATAAGTATTCCTCATGAGTTGTCATTAGTCTTCTAACATCGCTTTTAATAAACAGATCAGGGGCTTTATTAGTTTTAAATTATAATGTCTAAATGTGCGCATTGCATGTTTAAGTGCAGGCATGAAACTTTTGTCCCATCGCATGAAGCACGGACATAATTCACAATTGTTCATCATTTTGAATTTCTTTTATCATCATAAAAATCATAGTCATTGCTGAGGGAAAGGGAGGGGTAGAGGATTTTTCTTCTTTATGTTTTTCTTCCCCCTTCGATTTTGGTTGTTTTTTTTTTTTTGGCAGGTGGGGGGTTGGTGGTTTTTGGTATTGGTGTTCATTTGTTGTCTTACTGCATTCTGGCATAATGGTAAGAATTCCCTCTCTTGTAGAGGATGGAGGTACTGGTTTGAACTTGTGGTACATCGTGCTCGTACCTACTATAGGTAGTCCCTTAGCTACTAGGCAGTGTATGGGAGTGTTGTTGCTGTGTTTGAATTTTTTTCTTTAAATTTGCTTATTTTCCTTCCTACAGTAATTTTCTTATCTTTTGGTTTGGTAAAAGCAATTTATTGAAAAAATAGCAAGAGTTCGGTGATCAAAACAAAGGGAACATGGATGATACACTGATAACTTTGAATTCTTTTTAATATCAATCTTTAATGTTGTTACCCAATTTTTCATGAAACGAGTCATCTAAACTGATGTTGATTGTGATCTTATCCATGAAAAGCTTGATGTCATCACTCTTCCTAATGAGACACCACAATTAGTTACTTCGTTTTGTCCTTACTTTTGGTTGACACACTCTTGTGATGATATGGGTTGGAGTTTCAGTGGAAGAGGGATGTAGATTACATTGTTGGTTTAGTTATGTTTTCATCTATTCAATTTTCTTTATCATGGCACTATTTTTCAGACAACTTCTGGCAAAGGAGGTGCTTATCTTTATGACATCCACTTCTGGATTGGACGAGACACTAGTCAGGTTTGCTTTGTTCAAGCTTTTGCCATTTGACACTTTCCACAAAGTTATACTCTTCTGTTTCATTTTTCTTTTAAATTCTAATAGGATGAATCCGGAACTGCCGCAATCAAGACAGTTGAACTTGATGCAGTCCTTGGAGGGCGTGCAGTTCAACACAGGGAACTTCAAGGTCATGAATCTGAGAAGTTTTTGTCATACTTTAAGCCATGCATTATTCCGTTGGAGGGAGGTCTTGCTTCTGGATTTAGAAAATGTGAGGATGAAAAATTTGAAACAAGACTCTATGTTTGTAGGGGAAAACGAGTTGTTAAGTTGAAGCAGGTACCTAATATATATATATATATATTTCTAAATATCTGCATTCCACCATGGAGCATCTTTTCATTTATAAATGCTGTATGTTGTTGTTAAGGGGATGATGAGTTGCATATTTTGTCATACAGGTTCCTTTTGCTCGCTCGTCATTGAATCATGATGATGTGTTTATTCTGGACACTGAGAATAAGATTTATCAATTTAATGGTGCAAACTCCAATATTCAAGAAAGGGCGAAAGCGTTGGAAGTTATTCAATATTTCAAGGAGAAGTATCACGAGGGAAAGTCTGAAGTTGCAATTATCGGTGAGAGATAAATCTTTTACATTGTGATTCTCGTTTTCTTATTCTCTCAGTTTGATTCCAGGAGATTATATTTATCCTGATACTATCTCAGCGCGCGCACACACAC
Organism: Persea americana; assembly: GCA_029852735.1. Classification (NCBI taxonomy): domain Eukaryota; kingdom Viridiplantae; phylum Streptophyta; class Magnoliopsida; order Laurales; family Lauraceae; genus Persea; species Persea americana. The sequence goes on from CM056817.1 coordinate 40,459,096, forward strand.
TCTATATATGTTTATATTTAATATCTGTCTTTCTGCTTATATTAACTCTGTTGATTTTACAGATGATGGGAAGCTTGTAGCTGAGTCAGATTCAGGTGAGTTCTGGGTTCTCTTTGGTGGTTTTGCACCTATTGGCAAAAAGGCTACGAGTGAAGATGATGTTACTTTGGAGACTACTCCTGGGAAACTTTACAGGTATCTAATTCACTTAAGACTTTATAAAAGAAGGAAGCCTTTTAGCCTTCGCTCTTTTCCATTTCTTTTTTGATACATGAATAGTTATGAAGTCGTCTTTTTCATTTTTAGTTTTTGAAGGAAGAGGTAGTTTATATGGAAAGTTATATCGTGTTCTAAAATTTTTTCATGGTTATGACTGTAAGATACCATATACCAACCAAAAGCTTAAACAGATAGGTGGAAGGCCCAAACAGGTATATGGAGCCTTGTCCAACTTAGGACTTAGGCGATGTGGGATGTGGGACTGCTTACCACTCCCCCTCACGTGCAGGCCCAACAAATTTCATGGACAGGCCTGCCACGTGGCCTACACAAGAATGGCGGGAGCAGATACCGCTCTGATACCATGTAAGATACCATATACCAACCCAAAAGTTTAAGCTGATAGGTGGAAGGCCCAAACAGGTATATGAAGTTTTGTCCAACTCAGAACTTGGGCGATGTGGGACTTCTTAACAATGACATCTGTTTCTTCATGACGTCTTGTAAAAATCTGTGCTGTGCTCAAATCTTTGCAAAACACATCCAGGCATTTTAGCATCCTACCTAATTACTTAACCCTGAGTAAAGTTATGTGCTGTTCAACAGTAAACACACATCATTGGTGTGGCTCTTATTCATTTTTCGGTTGGCTTGTGACGCACATCAATCTTGAGACATGGTACTTTGTGCCCCCAAAGGGATGGTGCCCTTAGCACAGAGCTATGCATGTGAAAGGCTATGGTAATGGCTTTTTGTTAAGTGATTTTTGTATAATGTATCAATATGCGACATTGTGCATTTAATTACGCACATGTTTTGCTGAATCTGTTAAGCTCATAGACATTTTTCATTGGTTGACTAAAAATGGGGTTTCTCCCGCCCCTCCTTATTTATTTGGTGAGAAAGGATTAGAAGATGGAAAGAACTGCATCCAAGTCTCAGTTTTAAGCATCACTTTTAGAGCACGAGGTTTCTTTCTCCAACCAATGTTAAATGCATGCAATGACTTTGACAGATGGGGCTGCTTCTCGGGTGAAAGGTGCCTCTTGCTCTGCTGATATTGCATGTCTCAGGCTTACCGTGTGTCACGACCCAAATTCAGGGGCCCTGTCGGATTCCAGATCGTGATTATCTAGCAATATTCTCCACGCATTCATTAAATAATTGCCACAAGGAATCAGGCATTTAGTTCAAGAGATAATTCTAATTAAATTGTAAATGTCAAACAATATCAATGATCTCTGAGTAATCAAAATTCCATATTCTAACTCAATTCAAAGATGACCTAAAACATTTAATAAAATTCCCTAAACAAGGGCTAATCCCTCTATCAACTATTTGAACTTTTCTCGTTCTCTCCCTTCAGCCATGCACACCTAAATCTATGTGCCGAACGTCGTTCTGCTCTGTCCCACCTGTAACGTGATTACCTGAAGGGGCAACACAACATTAATATTACTGGTGAATGAATTTTCCTAATTACACAAATAGCATAGAACATGACATAATACGTACAAGTCTAAATCAACAAATCGAGTACAATTAAAAGTACACCCATTTTCATATTCAGGTCCCTTGCACATTACAATGCCACCAAGGCTTATCGTATACATATATACTGGCCACCATGGCCCCGTCTCATCATTCACATCTATCAAGGACCAGCCAATACAATGGCCACCATGGCCAAAAGCCATCAATCTTCTGGACGCCAAGTCCAACATCCCAAATCTGGGATTTAGTGCACAATATCTCATAATCACATAGCAACCAGAATTCAGTAGTATTAATAATTTATACAATCAGTAGTGTGGACCCAACCCCTACCCAATTCATTGGTTGCTGCCCTGCCCCACTTCTAATCATAATCGGTATTGATTGGTATAGGGGTGGCCCACACACAACATTAATTAATCTAAGTTCGTATAATTAATCACAATCTAAATAATTAATCACAGCCCACATAAACCTTGATTCATCCAAGTAGAAAGGTTAAATTTGTAAATATATGCAAAGTCCAGGGTTATTTCCCTTAACAATTTCCACCTATATACATATAGAGCATAGAGAAGTATAATATCTTACGCCTGAACACAATGGTATAAAATCCAATGGGTCCCACTTGGCAAATCTGAGATCAGACCTAAAGTTCATGGTCGCCCAAGGGTAAACCTTCAACCCTTTGGATCTGATCCATCGTCAGTTCACTCCCTCGGGTCCACAAGTTAAGACAGTTCAAAAGATCTTAGTGTAAGTCACGCATGGTACATAATAGTCATAAGATGGACCACCAGATGGGACCTACTTCCCTTGGGTCCACTTCCCTAAAAGATGTGTGGTCCTGATCTTTGATCAGGTCCACTGATGGTTCCCACAACAGCTGTCGACCTTCAGCCCAGTTTTCATCAAACTTACGCCTATAACATAAAAAACAAGTGGATGGTGGCCCAAACAGGGCCCAACCTCTATGGGGACCAGTACCGCCATGGTCGCCCATGGGTCCCCTTCAAGATCCATGGACCAGATCCTTGATCAAGTGGGCCAGGTGGTCCCACTACTCTCAAACGTAACCCCCTATGTTGACGTCCAATGCCTGAAACTGCATTATCAAGATGATCACATCACACAATGACCCTGAGACCTCTCCATGAAGTTTATACACTTCTGTCAAAACAATCTATCAGGATTTTCATGATCCAAAGATAGTAATTGCAATCAATTCATGATCGCAAACACGTTTTCTGCACACATTATTGTAAAAGTGCTAATTCATGCTTTATTATCATTCATCGGATTAAATCATCAAATCCAGTAAGGAGGAATATCCACTCACCTTTGATAAGCGATCGTTGCCTTAGTGATATGCGTGTGCGAGTAGGACATCCGATGCCTTCTCACCGAGTGTCTTCTTCTTCTTCCCTTGAATTCCCAGCCACCAAACTCTCTCTCTCAGATTCTTTCTCCCAAAAGGGAAAAGCAAGGAATACCAACATAAGGGTTGTTGGTTTGTATATATAAACATTAGAGTCCCAATTCTTCTCAATCTACACTTAGAGTTGTATGCAAAATGAGCATGCAGTCCTAGTCCTACTAAATACAAGGTACATAGCACTCACTATTGGAGTTGAGATACAACTCCTAAATTATTCTAATACCATTCCACGTGGGACTCTTCCACAATATTTGAGGGTCCCACTCGGGCCATACAAATAAGCTAATCCTGGGGCCCAGATGACTCAGGATATATTTGTTTGGCGAGAAAGGTTTAGAAGATGGAAAAAACTGCATCTCAGTTTTAAGCATCACTTTTAGAGCACGAGGTTTCTTTTTGCAACCAATGTTACGATGCATGCAATGACTTTGACAGATGTGCCTTTTAGATGGGGCTTATTCTCAGGGGAAAGGTGCGTCTTGCTCTATTGATATTGCATGTCTCAGGCTTACCATGGATATATTATGCACCACCCAAAACTTTAGAACCATTTTGTTTGGCATGCATCTTCAAGTCAATGCATATGAACCTATTTATTAATTATAGTTCATGCACTTTCACATTAATGCTCGTGTCCCTAACCAGCTGAGCGACCACCAGGGGCCAAATTTTGAAGTATGTGACCACTAGGCATCCTAATATGCTTCATGTGGTACATTTTCCTTTGTCCAAGTGTGGACTTCATGAGGAGTGATTAATCACATGATTCAATTAAACCGTAATTTCTGTTAACTATACTTCAATTGGATGAGATAGAAATAGAATACTTGATCGTGAACACTTTTTCTAATGCATGATATATTCTTGTTACTTTTCACAATATAGTTATACTATCGTGTCCATGGCTTGCAATAAAGTTATTGAATATATCGTGTCATGACTTTCGTAATCATCAAGTTTGAATGCTGACTACTTGTCATAGGTTCTTGCACTTTTTGAAGCCAATGAGAGTAAACTTGCCTACCTATAAAAAAAATAGAGCAGCAATTATTATAAAATTTGATGCATTTGGTGATTGCGCGTTGCCAGGAAGCTCAATAGTTGACAAATTAGAGTCTCATCATCATCATTTGTTTATCATTTAGTTTTCCATTGTGACTCTTATTCGGTGTGGAGTTATGCCCTCTTGGCATTGGTTGGTGCTTTCCAAAATCATAGGGCAGGTTTGTAAAGTGTAGGGGTAGTGGTCCCATTTAAAATACTATGGATCTTAGTTTTTGTCACGACCCAAATTCCGGGGTCCTGTCGGACTCTGGATCGTGATTATTTAGTAAATGTTCACCATGCATTTATCAAATGATTTCCACAAGGGATCAAGCATTTAGATTAAAATATAACTTTAATTAAATTTTGAATGTCGAACAATATCAAATATCTCTGAGTAAATCAAATTCCATATCCTAATTCAGTTCATATAATAAAATTCCCTAAACAAGGGTTAATTCCCTTATCAACTAATTGAATATTTCTTGTTCTCTCCCGTCAGCCACGCATGCTGAAATTTACGTGCTGAACGTCGTTTTGCTCTGCCCCACCCGCAACGTGATTACCTGAAGGGGGCAACACAACATCAGTATTACTGGTGAATGAATTTTCCTAATTACACAAACAGCATAAAACATAATAACAAATTTGAATAAATAAATCAATTACCATTAAAAGTACATCCATAAACATATTCGTGCCATGCACATTACCACGCCTCCAAGGCTCATTATATACATGTATACCGGTCACCATGACCCTGTCTCATTAGACACGTCCCCAAAGGACCGGCCGCTATAATGGCCTGGACACTAAGTCCAACATCCCATGTCTGGGACTCAGTGCACAATATCTCATAATTGCATAACAATCAGAATTCATTACAAATAATTTGCACAAATAGTAGTGTGGACCCAACCCATGCACAATTCACTGGTTGCTGCCCCACTTCTCATCATAATTGGTATTGAGTGGTATAGGGGTGGCCCACACTATTATAAACACAACATTACACAAAATAATTAATCACAGTTGATCATAATTCACAAAACTTCAATTTATCAAAGTAGGGAAGTTAATTAATATTTCTACACAAGGTCCAGGGCCATCTCAATTAACAGACCCCTTCCAGTACTCTTCTTACCACAGAAAACACTACACAGAATATAGGTCACGTCTACACTTCTTGATAAGAAAAATCCGGTGGGTCCCACTGGACCAAACTAAGATCAGACCTCCACTTCAAGGTCGCCCAACAGTCAGCCCCCCCTTCTTTGGTCCTGATCCATCATCAACCACAATCTGGGCCCACAAATAACAAAGAATTGAAGTCTGCTGTTTCCTGCACAAAGTCTCGCCTGACTGTGTTTGAATTAATTGATCAGTGGGTCCCACTGAACCCAAGGCCCAGATGGACCAGCCTAACACTGTCGCCCAATATTACCCTGTCACTTGACTGGTCTTGATCTTAGATCAGGTGGGCCAGAGGGTCCCCTTAGAGCCTGCCGACAGGGAGCTCTCAATTTTTGAAATTACCGCCTCCTGGTTGTAAAACAATTAGATGAGTAATTAGGTGGGACCTACCCCTTATGAGTCCATCATCACTAGGGTCGACCATGGGTCCTCTACAAGATGTGGGGCTCTGATCTCTGATCAGGTCCACTGAGGGGTCCCACAATCCCTGTCGTCATCCAAAGCTGTTCCACCATATTAACGCCTGAGAATCTTTGGAAGTAATGGACAATGGGCCCCACTGGTGCATATCTCAGATGCCATCATCCCTAGGGTCGCCTACTTCAGTTGGTCGGATCTGATTTCCAATCAGACCATTAAGTGGGTCCCAGAAGGTCCTGACGACATGTAGTCACAGAATCTGTGATAGATGCCTCCCTCGCATCATGGTGATTTGATGAAGGCCCAAGTGGGGTTCACTCTCCATGGGTCCTCCACCTTAAGGGTCTACCATGAGTCCCCTTCTGGATCCATGGTCCAGATTCTCCATCTAGTGGGCCATGGGGTCCCACAGCCCTCCAATATCAATTGTCACCATGTCGATAGTCTCAGTTTCAACAGATTTTCAAACCTGTTCCACATCTCTGCATCCCATTCTATTGATATCATTCTCACATCCATTAGCATAGGTTTTTCTTGACCAAAACAGATGTCTTAAACACAGAATAATCAAAACAGATTTCCTTAACGCAACTAGTTGAATCACATCTCAATATCAATCATCTTGTTTCAATCAACAGGTTAATTAGGAAGATCCACTCACCTTTTGTATGAGATTGTTGCGTTTGCGATATGTGGGCGCGAATAGGACATCCGTCAGTGACTCCCTTCTTCTTCTTCTTCTCCTCCTGAATTCCAGCACACAAGACTCTCTCTCTCAGAATATCTCCAAAGGAAGAAAAATAGAATCCATCTATGGGTCGTTGGTTTCTTATATATACAAAGTAGAGTCCTATTCCTTCTTTTGTAATGTCTCTTCCTCTTTCTAATTAGAGTTGAAATACAACTCCTTTCCCTTCCTTTCTAAAAACCATTCACGTGAGGCAAATTCTAAGTCCAATCATAAATAATCAACTAAGGGTCCTACCTGGGCCAAGCTAGTCCTGGGGCCAGGTACTCAGGATATTACAGTTTTCATGTAAGTTTTGTGTGCTACAAGCAGGGGCGGATAGCACCCTCCTCTGGGTTTCTTCCTCCTTTGGGTTTCCTCTTCTTCTTCTTCATAGTGGCTCCCCCAAGGAGAATTTACTCCCTCCTCCCTTGGTTACAAGGAAGGAAAAAAAAACGAATGACATACTTGGCTGCGGCCTGCGGGAAAGCTGTATATTGGATTATTGGGTGGAGTGGACAAGAACAAGCTGCACATTCAGGCAATTAGTCTTGGAGAGAGATTTTGCTGATGTCATTATTTGAGTACTAAAGGGTGGAAAGGGCCTTTGAGATCGAATTTCATTTTTAGTAAGATGGAAGAGAAATGTATGACAATGGATGTGGTATTTTGGTGGATATTGAGGAGGGAACTAATGAGGTTGTGGACACATTTGCAAAACCAGTAGTGGCTAGAAATGACTTGAATGAAGGGTCTGATCACTGATGACATAGTTTCTTTCTCACCGTGGTATATATCTCTTATACTAGTGGGCCCTTTTGTATTGCCTTTTTCTTTGTTTCATTGTAAGTTTATTGCTACTAAAATAAGCAGGCACTACCAAATTCACTACGACATGGTTGCTTGAAAGCATATTCTTTATAATTGTCATTAAGGATACAAGAAATATGCTGATGTGTCTTTTAATTTCTGGAACACCATTTATTTTGGTCTCATGCTTATATCTAGAGTATATGCTTGCATTCTGCATTATTTGCGTTCTCCTCTTCATGCTGGTGTTTTGCTTATGCTTTTGATGAGCTTGATCACTTTCCAATTGTTTTTTATGGATGCTATTCTGCAAGATAAAAGATGCCTTATTTCTTGTGGATGACAACTAATATCTTTTTAAGTAGCCAATGTCCGAAGAAGAAAATTACTCTCATGAAGTTTGTGTATGAGCATAGAGTCCTAAAAGAGTAGTATTTCCCTGCTTCTATTTATTCATCATTACCTGCATCAGGCACTAAATTGTAGTCACTGCTTGCTGTAGCATTACTGATGGTCAGGTGAAGATGTTAGCAGAAAGTGAACTTTCTAAATCAATGCTTGAAAACAACAACTGCTATTTACTTGACTGTGGGGCTGAGGTATTTGTTTGGGTTGGCCGGGTAACACAAGTGGACGATAGAAAATCTGCTAGCCAAGCTGCTGAGGTATAATATCAGTGTTTATTTCCTCAAGCCATACATACAGGGTGATGCATTAATTCTTATTCCAAAAATGTACAGGAATTTATCAGTAATCAAAATAGACCAAAGTCAACACGTGTGACCCGAGTTATTCAAGGGTTTGAGACGCATTCATTCAAGTCAAACTTTGAGTCATGGTCTACTGCCACAGGGACCACCGGTGTAGACGATGGAAAAGGAAAAGTAGCAGGTCATTATGACTTCTTCAATATTGGGCTAAGAATGATATTATTCTGGAAAATGATAACTGAAAAAGTTGTTTCTTGTTCTGTTTAGCTATGTTGAAGCAGCAAGGAGTTGATGTCAAAGGAATCATGAAAGGTGGTTCTGCAAATGAAGAAGTCCCTCATTTGCTTGAAGGTGGTGGGAAAATTGAGGTCTGATTACAAGTCTGCCAGAATTCTTCGTCATCTATTGTGATATATGGATGTTATAACCTTCTTCTCTTCTTAATTATCTATTATGATATGAATTGTATAATCGTCTTAACTGTTACCACTGTTCTAAAGGGATTGACATTTTTCTTACCATTCAGGTATGGCGCATCAATGGAAGTGCTAAAACACCAGTTCCCCAGGAAGAGATTGGTAAATTCTACAGTGGAGATTGCTACATCATTCTTTATACATACCATTCTGGTGACAAGAAAGAAGACTACTACCTGTCCTGTTGGATAGGGAAGGATAGTATTCAAGTAAGTTAAATTGATGTATGGATTTTCTGAAAAATGAAATAGAAAATCCCTCATTGGCTCTTGCCTTAATCTGAGGTATAACATTGTGCCAAGATGGCCATGCATAAAAGTTATGCAGGAAATAATCTCTGTAATATTTTTCTTTGAGGCAGACATCACTTTCCTTCTTGTAAGGTTTGGCTGATGATGCTTAGTCCTTTTATCTTGTGGTATCCATCAGGGTTGTCATGGGTCAATTTCCTTTGATGTTTCCATTTTTAAATTTCCTTTTTTCCCTTTTCCTTTTGCCTTAAATGTTAAGTATCATTCAGGGTTTCCTGGTTATGTTGACCTCAGATGCTATTTAATGCCTCTATAGTGGATCAGACAAATCTAATATGTGCTTCTCCTACGTGGTCCAAAGGCTTGTTGGAATTGATGTTTGGGCTACTGTCTTATATTTCCATTTCTATAAAAGAAATATGCTAAATAGATTATGGATGCTCCTTTTAAAAGAAAAAAAGAAAAAGAAATAGATAAGCAATCTCTGCCTATTGTGGTAATACACGACAATTATGTAAATGTTTAAAAAAAAAAAAGGAAACCTATGAATCTCTTAACTAATTTGTTGGTATATGATAAGAAATATGTAAAATTTAAAGCAATTTCTTGAATTTTTAAATATGAAAATTCCTAATTTTATTTTATTTATTTTTTTATCGTTCATAATAAACATCATAATTTTCATTACCATTTTAGCCTTATCACATCTATTTGGGGTTTCCCTTATCAATCTAGTCTTTTGCTCGACCTTATTAAAGCCATGTTTTGTCACCTCATAATCTATCATGCCTATCATCGAAGCATAAACATCTTTATTGGTCTCCCCATTTCTATAGTTCTTTGAACTTGTAATTGTTCGTCCTTCAATTCATCGGACATAAGCTGTTTCTTATCTTCTGTACATGTGCCTATATCATCTCAAATGGCATCCCTTGACTTTCTTATCAGTTAGAGCTACTTGTAAGTTCCCACTTTTGTATTCAACTACTCGTTCCTATTTTTGTGCTTTCTTGCATCTCAGCCACGTGTACTTCAGCTTCTTCTTTCTACATTTTGTTAGATTAAGCAACATATATATTTTTTGATTGGTAACAGTAAATTTTATTGCAATAAAAAGGAAGTACAACTCAGCTAAAAAAGACAAACACCATCCATAGTGGAACTGGTACAAGAGAAATGAACCAACCACACACTACTTTAGAGAGGCGCTTAGATTACAAGATCTATGTATCCCTTGCTCAGCTAAACAGTCTGGCATCCCATTTGCATATCTACTAATGTGTTGAAAAGTAACCTGTAAGTCAGATTAGATTAAGCAACATATAACAATGCACAGGCTTTCTTTTCCTTATAAAAATGCCCATGTTGTTGAAGTGGCCCTGAGTGATTGCATAACACTACACTACCTTGTCTCTAATTTATCCACTTTGCAATCTCGTTTGCGATGCCAAACTCAAACCCTTTATTTTGTTCTATACTTCCTCCTAGATATAAAAAACCTGTCAATGTCATTAAGATATTTTCAGTTTACTCATCTTCCCTACTCTCAGTCTACTCGGCGTCTTTAGAAGCATTTAGTGCTTATTTGTTGAGGTTTGCTTCGTTGTGGAGCTTTCCAACAATGCTCCATGCCTGATGCCCCGTACCTCTAAGTCTGAGGCGTGCCTTGTATTCTGGACATATCGCTTACCATATGAAGCATTTTGAGGATATATCTAGATGAAGTGTGTGGTTCAGCCAGACTCCATATAAGGGGACATATGCCCCATTCGTGCATCTTGTCTTAAGGAAAAATGAGGGATTCATAATTTAAGAACTTAAAAATCTTTTTCCCCTAGTATTTACGACTAGTATAACTAGATTGATGTTAGTCTACTCTATGCAACTCATTAAAGGCATAAAAAAACCAAACTGCTGCTGTTTTCAATTTTTATTAATATATTCTTTTCTTAAAAGAATTATTTTTTTTTAAAAAAGGCGCTCTCACAAGGCTTGTACTCCGTTCATTGAGGCTTATCCCCTACACTTTTGGAAATTGGGAGAGAGAGAGAGAGAGATTCTTTTTGAACTTTGTATTCTATACACATTTTAGTTCAGTTGTGTTTGCTTGTGCTGGATTCGTTTAACCATAATTCTGTTGACACGATTATCTTACTCTCTTATAGGAGGATCAAATGATGGCTACTCGGTTAGCTAACACAATGACCACTTCTCTGAAAGGCAGACCTGTTCAGGTGGAATATTATTTGTCTTTCATAAATCTGGACATTGTATTCTTAATCATGATATGGTTTAAACAAAGCATCTTTGCAGGGCCGGGTCATTCAAGGACAAGAGCCACCGCAATTTATTGCACTCTTTCAGCCTATGGTTGTCTTCAAGGTACTTATGCAGTTGTTTTCCTTCTGGTGTAGGAAGACTGTTTAACCAACTTTCAGTAATAATGAAATGACTGTACCAAGGATAACTTATTACTATATTTACGTTCAACTGATTTTTTTCTCTTTTCTACTTTCCCTGCAGGGTGGAGTCAGTTCTGGCTACAAAAAGTTCATAGCAGACAAGGGTTTGAGTGATGAAACTTACACTGCTGATAGTGTTGCACTAATTCGAATTTCCGGTGCATCGGTGCATAACAATAAAGCAGTCCAAGTTGATGCAGTATGTTCATTTTGTTTGTCAGTATCATGTAATTCTTGTAAATCATTATGTTGGCCACACCAGTCACACCTTCAATGTTATTAAAACCTATGAGTCATTGAATCCTAAGGAAAAATATTCTTACCTATAAAACAAATCCCATTTATAGGTCAATCTTTGGATTCAAATGTGAATCTTATGATTCGATACTTGTTTTATCGAATTTTATGATTTGATTGATTTGTCTAGATGGGATCAGCACAACTGAATGGCTATTATATAGAATATTGACCTTTTTAAGTTTTTTTATTTTTAAATGGTTATCTAATAATTAATGAACCTCTCAATAATTTGTTGAATTTTGGGAGGTTTTAGAGATAAATAAGTTATAGGCATGACTCTAGAGTGTTTGACTGTACGTATGTGGTTTTATCTTTCTTTTATTTATTTATTTATTTTCTTCATAACAACTTTCAACTTCAAAAGTAACGTTGATGATTTGGATTTTATTTTATTTTTGATTTAAAGAAAACACAAAAGAAGTGCTGCTATTTTAGTTTTCCTAGTAACATTGATAAACATATTTAACTTACCATACATATATCATTTATGATATTTATATATATCATTGATGTTCTTCATATGATTGTGTCAGCCTTATTTGTAATTGTATTGATGCTGCCATGGATGAATTTCGATTTTTTTTATAACGATAAAATTTTACTTAATCCAAGAAACTAACACCAAAAAAAGGAGGACTAAGCCACAAGTTGCCAAGCCCAAAACAGTAAAATCCAAAACAAAAGGCCTACAAAACAAAAAAAAGATACTATACATCAAAAGTAAGAGAAGACTTAACCAGATTCCTTCTGAATAGCTGGAAAAGAATCACCTTCAAGAATTGCATTGAAACAACCCATCCTAACAACTCATGATTGTTGGGAAGTCCAATATCCCACATCGCCTAAGTCCTGAGTTGGACATGGCTTTATACCTATTTGAGCCTTCCACCTATCAGCTTAAGCTTTTGGGTTGGTACATGGTTTCTTACATGGATTTAGAGCGGGTTTCAATCTTGTCGTTCTTGTGTAGCCCACGTGACTCATGTCGTTCTTATGTAGCCCACGTGGCAAGCCTGTCAATGAAATCTGTTGGGCCTGCAGGGGGAGTGTTGGGAAGTCCCACATCCCAAGTCGCCTAAGTCCTGAGTTGGATATGGTTTCATTTACCTATTTGAGCCTTCCACCTATCAGCTTAAGCTTTTAGGTTGGTACATGGCTTCTTACAATGACAACCAACCAAAAGAGCAAATAGTTCAGCTTTGTTAGCATTCATCATCTTCAAAGTCCTTGAATAACTTTGAACAACTGTACTAGACCAATCTCTAATAACACCTCCAATATTCTTTTACATTATGTACGAGAAAAATAAAAAAAATCCTATGATTTATGATACAATTTCATTATTAAGAATAGTGAATAACTATGAAATATAGGCTTGTAGGCTGCCATATCTCAAAGTGTTTCTTTGCTATGCTGTTGCATGGCACATCTAAATATTATATCTTGTACAAGTAAAAGGGATATCTTTTGAGAAGTATTATGCCGTGCTGGATTTGTTTTCACGAGGAGGTTTTGTGTTTCCCTAGCAACAATAATACTATACACATATTTCTATCATTGTTCTATGCATTGTTTTAAAGGAATTTTTTTTTTTTTGGTTTCGTTGTGGTCGTTCTTCTAGTATGACTAAACTTTAGAGGTTGTTCTTCTAGTATGACTTATAACTTTTGAACTCATTCCTTGTGTCAACTATGTTTTGAAGATATAACTAGTGGATAAATACCATATTATTGACATGAACTGTTGGATATTTGTGTGTCCTTTTTATTTTTAATCACAACTTTTGTAATTTTATATGTTAGTGGTCGGTCCTATATAAATTTGTAACCTGTGATACTAACTTAAGTTGTGTGCAAGTGTTTAGCTGACAATGATAGTTTTATTTATTTATTTATTTATTTTTAACACTGGATTCTTCATTTTGGGAGCCTCATTGATGGAAGTATTCAGTGCTACAAGGAATTTTATGGAATAATTTATCCAGAATTTATTTTAGATAGAAGCATTGTGATGATCCCTTCTACCTTGTATGCCTTCCTCGTCTCCTTGTTATGTTGGCCCATTTGAATGTCCTGTGGAGAAGTTTCTCCACCTAATAATGATAGGGAGAGAGCTGGTGTGTAGGCAGATGGCCATAAAAACTTTGCCCAAACAAACTGGGTGCTTCTGTATAGAGGTTGCACTCTACCTAGCCCTACTCCATATTGTCGGGAATTGGTAATTGGAAAGATGTTGATTGCATCATGAATTTTACTGATGTTAGATTTATAATATCTTTTAGCAAGGAAAAGAGAAAAGGCTAACATGATTTTTTTAAACATGTTACAAATACACTGCAGATCGCATGTCAAGATTTTTGTTGTCTTTGTGCTAGTTTCACAATTCATTTATATATATATATATATATATATTTGTCTTTGTGCCAGTTTTATAATTTGTTTTTGTCTTCGCACTACTTATTCTTATCCAGGTTGCGACATCCTTAAGCTCTATAGATTGTTTCCTATTGCAATCTGGGTCGTCAATTTTCATTTGGAATGGAAATTTTAGTACATCTGATCAGCAACAGTTGGCTGTGAAAATTGCGGAGTTTTTGAAGGTATTTTTTTCTTTAACTTGTTTCTCCTACTTTCTTTTTCCTCATAAAAGAAGCTGGGATGGATCTCGGTTTGACTAATGACTAGTGTAATGAGAGGAGTCATGGGTTAAGAAAGAAGTTTCTCATTTTGATGATGAGCCCAAGCCCAAGCCCTGCCTAGGCCAAACACGGGCCTTAAGTGAGTGGCCTGAGCCCAACCTTCCTTAAAATGTCAGACCCAACTCCCAAGCCCGGCCATGCCCACCCATTTAATCAATCGGGCTGGGCTTTCTATCATTATTTTGTGCTTTTTAATTAATTGTTTGGGTGAAACAAATTACTAAACTACATGTATTACTTATTCAGGCTGGGCCGGGTCGGTCTTTCTATCACTTAAACCAAACTGGGCCATTTATTAAAAGGGGGCAAAAAGGCAAAAACTTAGATCCAGGTCCAGGCCGAGTACTAAAACCCCATGGCAGAGCTTGGCCCAAAGTGGGCTGGCCCATCCCTTGAGCACCCCTATTATACTCCTTATCAATTCCTATGCTTGAAAGGAGCATACATAATAGATTGCTATAACATTTTATGTGCTGCATTTTGCCTTAAAAAGTCAAATCACATGCTTTGAGATTGTGGTGTTGGAGAACTTTCTAGGGTCCTTCATGGGGCACTTGCTCGAACCCACATATGCTTCATGCTGAGAAACTGTTAGGGATTAATTTGTAATATTCTACTAATTATGAGTTAGTTTGTTATGAGGTTAGGTTTGTCCTAGAATAGGATTAGATTAAATTTGTGCTATATTAGGCTAGAGTTATGATGTGATTAGGTTTCCTATTATGATGTAACTAGGTTTCCATGTTTGAATATCTTTGATTGTAATCTATAAATAGCCATTGACAGTTTACAATGAAATAGGACACATGATTTTCTCAATATACAGTCCCTAAAATTCTACTTGGTATCAGAGCTTGGTTTAGGGTTCGGTTTAGATAAGAAGTATTTTCACATTCTTTATCGTAATGAGAAAAATTGCAATTGGATATAGGGCTTCTCAGGGTTTTAGGTATGATGTCAGGACATAACCCTCTCAAGTCCCTATATGACACCTTTAAAGGCTTGATTAGTCAATGATTGTGCGTGAGTCTCTGATAAAACATAAGTGTCTGAGAGAGGACTTATTTGTTTTCTCACAACAGAACGACCATCAATCTGGAGATGGATTCCATGGCGTCTGTGATTGAGTCTCCATCCCCGTCTTCAATTCGTCCTTTGCTTTGTCGCCACCATATTGTAAGCTTCCTTTGGTGTCTTGTGCCTAGAGGTTGGAACTCTCCTCAGTCCCCCACACCTCTACTTAGCTCTCTTTGGCACGATCTTCTCTTGTTCTTTGTCTTCTCCAACCTCCACTTCCTAGTCTCCATGACTCTTGGCAATGACCCACCATTACCTTTAATCATGAGACACCTGTCATCACGGGCAAGGCATTGTGCGTCCTGCACATTCAACGATGTAGTACGTCAGGTGCCTCGGTAAGTGCGCTAGTGGCCTCCATTGACAATGCCAAACTTTTAGTCAGGTCAGGTCCACGCCGATTTTGGTCAACCTGGCTATTAACCCGAAGAGCCCCACAACTGTTTAAAGCTTTGCATTAGGTTTGGGTCAGTTTCAGATGGACCTGACCTGAGAGCCCATTAAGTAGACAACCATCTCAGTTGCCACATTAGTGCATCACATCATTAGAAGCCACATCGACAACGATGCTCGTTAACAAAGTCAATGTGAATCTTTGACAAGTTTGCTTTGATTTATGAGGTTATTTAAGCGAAGGAATAAAGTTCTGTAAGTACTCCGCAATTATTTATCACTAACTCCACAATTATTTATCACTATCAGTCCAAGTAGTCAATGAGTTTTGGGTGAGTTTTCATTCATAAGGAGCAATTCAAGTTTATCGGGCGAGTATTCATCCCTAGTTTTGTATGAAAAGCATTCTAACCTCTTCAAATATGCTGTGTAGCATGCCATGCTAATGTGCTTAAATCAACAGTGTTGCTGATTGTGGAAGTTTATGCTGTCGAGCATATGCGGTTGTTTGCTGAGTGTAGTGTGTATGAAGAAAGATGGGTATGTTACTGGTTGCTAAGTATAGCAGTACAAGCTGCTAATGGTTAAGTGCAGTAAGTTTTTCATGTCGTCGTCTTCAGTCAGCTGTCGAGACAAATTGAAGATCCATCATAAGTCATTCGTTTTGAAGATCAAGCTGGCTCCTCACTAGTTGTTGGGGTAGCCCAATCATCAAGGCTCAAGACTTTTTTGAGGATGAAGTATGACTTTATGGAGAAGCCACCTTAGAAGTTACTTGGTGGAGAAGCCACCTTCCTTGGTGGTAGTGCTTTCTTTGAAAGCTCCATCCAATTTGTTAGCTTCGATTGACTTCTCCACCAAGGAACTTCTGAGGTAGCTTCTCGACCAAGTCAAGACTCAATGATGGAGAAGGATGAAAATAGCGGTAGCGGGCGTAGCAGCCCGCCGCCAAAACACTACATAGCGTAGTGGTGCGATTTGAAAAAATCATCAAAATAATTTGAAAAAAATTATAGAAAATCTAGAATATTGGAAAATGAGAGAAAATGTATTATTATTATTATTTTTTTGCAAAAGTAACTAAGATAAGAGGGCGTAGCAGTCCCCTCATTGTATGAGGTCTTGTATCGCTCTATAAATAGAAAATAATAGCAATGATCATTTTTTTTTCACACGTATTCATGTTGCTTAGTTATGCTAACTTAGAAACTAATGAAAGACTCGTAAAAAAAAACTATGTAATGAAGTCAAGACTTAAGACTTAAGAGTACCTAGAGAAAAGCATACCTCTATCAAAGGGGGTGTATAATAGGATGTACTTAGAGAAGAACCACGCTTGAGAAGAACTCTCTGTATCGACTGTAATTCGGCGAGATCATGTGCTTTTTGGTGTTCTTTTAAACATAAAAGGGCAAAAGAGTTGCGTAGAAATGTTATTTGGAGAGAAGAAGAAAAGAAATATGTCTTATTATGCATTCTGGAATTTTTTGGAAAGTAGGAATCTGTCGCACTCTGTAGCAGCCCTGTAGCGGCTGCTACGGATGTGAAAATGCCCTATATAGCGGCCGCTATGCCGCTATTTTGATCCATGATGATGGATGACATGTCCCCATTTGCTATAAATGGGGGTATACAACCTACCCTAGTTTATTTGCTAATGCCTCGTAAGGGGCAAGACAAATTGAAGATCCATCACAAGTTATTGGTATTGAAGGTCAAGCTAGCTCCTCACTAAAGCATTCATGAAAGAAAACAGATCTAAAATGTTTATTCTAGCTGATCACGGTAGACATCTATAGTCCAACTTAAGGGTGAGCGTTGAGAAACAGTCAAGCAAACCGAGATTTCTTGTCTAGAGCATTTGCAGCCATTCCAAATGCTGTCCCCCAAGTGGCATTCTGAAATGCTCAGGGGCTGTCTACCATTTCAAATGCTGGATTTCCTGGAATTCTGCATGGCAAAAGTCCCATTTGGAATGCCATCTAAGAGAATTCTCTTAATTTGAAGAGGTCACTTGGAATTCCACTAAGACAACACCTGCATTGCTGTTGGAAATTTCAGACAAAGGGAATTCCTATCAGAAATGCTTCCAACCAAACATGTACTTGGGGATTATTTTGTAATATTCTGGATAATTATGGATTGATTTATTAAAATGAGCATAAGTTTGTCTTAAATTAGGATTAGTTTTTTCTTTGGCTACATTTATACTAGGATTAGATTAAATTTGTGTTATATGCTAGAGTTGCAAGGTGATGAGGTTTCCCACTATGATGTAATTAGGTTTTTTTATTTGAGTTAATATTTTTTATTGGAATCAATAAATAGCCATTGGCTATTCTCAATGAAATAGAACACAAAACTTTACCAAGATGTAGTCCCTACACTTCTAATTTCATATGTCAACAAGATGAAGAATCCAAGCATTCGTAAATGCGAATGGTTAAAACATTTTGGTAATTTTTTCCTTACACTCTCTCTCTCTCTCTCTCTCTCTCTCTTCCCTTGAGACACCATTGGATGGGTGAAATGTTGGGGCAATTGGAAGTGAGATGCCAAGTGCTTTGGAGGATAGTGGGGCATGTGAAACAAAAGACAGTATAATAATTGAAGAGATGGTTTTTGTGAATCTTTTCCTCTATTTGTTAAGTGACTGCAGGTGAGAAAGTTTTTAGCACCAAGACCAGTCATGACTTTTATTAGGAGTGGGAGAAGAGGATATTGAAGGACAAGGTTGTGCAATCTTATGAGAGTGGCATGGCAATAGATAGCCTCATAGAAATCTAAAGAGGCTGAAATTGTTCTTTCTCCAGCAATCTGGGTCACGGAAGCTAAACATTGATGGAAGCTTCACATGCAAACTGAGAGCTTTTGGAATGTGTCATTCCCTAACGGATGACTAAAGCTACCATGGCACCCACTCATTTCATTCTGGTTGGACTTGGTGACCTCATTTTAGTGGAGTTTTTAACATATGGCAGACTCAAGCTTCCCTAGGGTTCTTTCTTTGAGAACCTAAATGCTGAATTAAGAAGTGCATTGCCTAGGGAAAATGGTAAGCTTATTGCTTTGCTTTAAATAAGAAAAGTCAATGTCAACTTCTTCTTTCTCGTTCCATCTTTTATCAAGGGTAGCAAATGCTGGAGCAGATGAACTTGTAAATTAAGTTGCTAATGAGATGGAGCTATGTGGTGGAGATGACACCAGAACACTAACATAGAGGTACTGGTAACTTTGCATATGGGTGATGCTTGTAATTTCAGAACGTAAATTTCCAAGTATTTGAACCAATGATTGTCAATGTAACACATCACTACTAATACAAAAGTAGAATAATGGCCATGAAGTGGATACCAGCATAGTCTGTGCTCAGTCATGGATCTGTTTTCTGGGACCCGCCATTGCTTGTGCTAGGAAAGAAGGCCATTTTGAACAATGTGATTCAATGGTTTGCAGATGATGTGGAGGCTGAATCCCCCTAATGTGACATCCGCCTAGTGTGCTTGGACTGCCTGGAACTGTGTGCTTCTAATGATAAAGTAAATGGAATATGGAATGCAGGTTCCACTGGGTTAATTGCAGCCTGCTGCAAACAGTGACTGGGATAGTGCATCAGAAAATCAGATGGGGCCTTGCAAAACACAAATAGAGAGGTGAAGTTGCACTTTTAGTGTTTCAGATTGTCAGCTTACCTGAAAAACATGCATGTAGAATTCAAGTTTTGCCAAGTCTTGATGGGAAGTATTCTGAATTTTTGACTTAGTGCTGGATGTTCAAATGGCTTTAGAGAATCGATTGTTTCATTAAGACCAGAAAAGAATTACAATGAAAAGATGGACGATTCTGAAAGTTTTAATTACAAGCTACTAAATATTGCTGAAATCTATATACTTATATGGAAACTGATTGGAAAGGAAGCTAAAACAATGCATTGGCACATGAGCTAAGCTAGCTGCATAAAAGGAACTCTCTTACCCATCTTAGATCCTTGATATCTCCATTTGATATTTATCTTCTTAGGGGAGATGGTGCTTTTGGAGCGGAAGTGGTCAGCTTTGAATATAAACCTCGAATAGTGAGAAAATGGGAGTTGGAATTGGGAAGAATGGGGTGGGGAATTGGACGTGTTGGTGTTGTCTTACAGGGAAGCTTAGTTTCTGGGGTTTTATGTGGATGTTCTGGAAGATTTTTGGTGTAGAGTTCTGAGGGATAGGATTGCTGAGCTAGGGTTTCATCCTAAGGCTCTCCAGGAGTCCCCCTATTAGAGGAAGACAAGGGTGTTTTTAAGGTTTAGAGACTTGGGAGGAAGCAAGCTAAGGGTATGGATTTTACTGTTTTGCTTAGGATAATTTGCTTCCTCTTGCTTTTTTTGACACTATCAATCTCATCTGTAGATCTAGTTTTGGGGGAAGATATTTATGGACATATCTAACATCGTTATGTTAGAACGAGATTTGAGAAAGAATTTAAAGTTGTTCTTTAAGCTAATGATGAGGATCTTATATTAATTTTGATGAGGTGGCCTGGGGGTATTTTGTGTTGGGTTTCTGAAGATGTTTCATGTGGACACCAGATAATTTAACAATTGGCTTTTCACTTTTCAGTCTGTTGGACGTTCTTTTTACCTGGGGTTGGATGTTCACTGGATGGTGTGGACTTGTCCAAGGATCTACTGACATTGGAATCAATTCCATTAAAGTTTCCAGATAGCAGCCTGAGGGGGCGCCAGTTGTGACACCGCATGATGTTCTGGGGTGTAGAGACTTGGGCCAAAGGAAACCCTTGTAGCTCACCAGATTCTTCATTTTTTCCCCTTTTGTGGGAAGTCCAGAATCCAATTTTTCATTAGTTAAGAACTAGTTTTCTTCACTCAGTGTCATCAAGGCTGATTTCAATTTTTCAGAAAATTGAATTTCTTTCCCACTTTCAGTTAGTATACCTTCCATTAGTTATTACTTATGGTGCTCAATATTTCAGCCAGGGGTTGCGTATAAACACGCAAAGGAGGGAACAGAGATCTCTGCATTCTGGTTTGCACTTGGAGGAAAGCAAAGTTACACAAGCAAAAAGGTTGCACCAGAAACTGTTAGAGATCCACACTTGTACACATTTTTGTTCAATAAAGGTTGGTGCTCTTTTTCCATAGTTACACAAGCGAAGATGCCTATATTCATATTGGACGACTCATTAAACTTTCAAGCTGATATTTTCCCATATTTGTCCTTGTTCTTGTGTTGGCTCCTCAGGAAAGTTTGAGGTGCGCTCCAAACATCACTTCTATTCTTTTTCTTCTACATTTTGTTTAAGCCAATTTTTCATATTTTAATTTACCTTTCTTGTTTCTTCTTCTTGTAGGTATCTGAGATTTTCAACTTTTCCCAAGATGATCTGTTGACTGAGGATATGTTAATACTCGACACACACGCAGAGGTCTTTGTTTGGGTTGGTCAGTCTGTGGATTCCAAGGAAAAGCAAAAAGCTTTTGAGATTGGCCAGGTAATGTTGCTTGTGATCAGTTTTCTTCACAATCACCCCCTTTCTTTACTTGACTTACTGAGGAATTTTTACAGAAGTACATAGAGCTAGCAGCAGCTCTGGAAGGGTTGTCTCTGGATGTACCACTGTACAAGATCACAGAAGGGAATGAACCAAGCTTTTTCACCACCTACTTTCTTTCATGGGATGCGACTAAGGCTACTGTATGTGTTGTGGTTTTTGATCTTCTTCTCTGTTTTACCTTAGAATCATTGCATATTAAAATATCTAATCAAAGAAGAGCTGATTTATTTTGGAAAATATATATTAAAAATATATAATCAAAGAAGAGCTGATTAATTTTGTAAAAAAAAAAAAAAAAGATTTAGGTGTGGGACTACTGTGACATAACTGCTAACTAGCTACATGGAAAATGTGTCATTTTAATGAGGGAAGGTCTGTTATTGGTTTGGAATAGAGTTTCTGTTCTCATCGTTCTTGTAGATAATTCTGATTTTCAATCACAATTTGATTAATGATGCTGAAGGAAAGCTTATTGATATGATAATGAATGTTTTAAGAAACCAAATGACCTCTTTATGCCGTAAGTAAACATCTTTGGAACTTCAAATCTTTTAAATGGCTTATTTAGAGTTAATTCATCTGGCAAGATGCCAATTCCGCCCCTCTTATTTTGAACAGCAGGGCTCACCAAACAGTCAATCCAAACCCAATCATACTTACTACCCTCCCATTAATGGGCACCCACACACATATCTATACTGCTCTAAATGTTATACACCATTGGATTGAAACAACAGAAGATATTACTTGTTTAAAGCTACCCCTTTTTTTGGTAATTTTATATAGTAATTTGTATATTTAACTTTCAAGTTCTAAAAATTAAGGCTAAGACAATTTAAGCTTTTTGAATTTTGGCCTAGCTCCAATATGGGCGACACATTTTAGTTGGGCTTTGTAGGTGGGCATACTTTAAAGTGTGTAACTAACAATGGCCTAGCTCCAATATGGGTGACACATTTTTGTTGGGCTTTGTAGGTGGGTATACTTTAAAGTGTGTATCTGACAACATGCAAAAAAATACTCACCAAGTTATGCCACTCATATAAGCTAAATGCACTGTACTTCATGGGGGATCACCAAGCACCCCCACAATCAAGCAAAACCCTTCACTCTCACCACACCAACATTCAAAATGAATTTGCAGTAACCCCAGTTTGATACTCGTCTAACAGTCACTGCTAGACATCCTGTATCTGTGCATAAACCTTCACATCCCTTTGATTAGTTGTTGCATTGGATGGGCGGGGAGTGTTCTGCGCGCAGGCTGCATATTGTAGATATGTAGTTGAGCTCGGGGGACAAGGCCACTATTGGGAAGCCCCACATCCCAAATCGCCTAAGTCTTGAGTTGGACATGGCTTCAGATACCTGTTTGGTCCTTCCACCTATTAACTTAAGCTTTTGGGTTGGCACATGGTTTCTTACATGGTATCGGGCTCCTGTCGTTCTTGTGTAGCTCACATGGTAGGCCCGTCCATGAAATTTGTTGGGCCTGCTTGTGAGGGGGAGTGTTAGGAAGTCCCACATCCCACATCGCTTTTGTCCTGAGTTGGACATAACTTCATATACCTATTTGGGCCTTCCACCTATTTGCTTAAGCTCTGTATGGATAAGGGTCATCCAAAACATAAGCCTCATTAGATTATCCTAGCCTTTGATTTAACAACCTTAGAACTTAATGGTGTTTGACCATAGTGTTTTTTTTTTTTTTTTAAGATTCCATCCAACGGTGGGTGATGGTTCGATAAGTGTAAAATTGGTGCTTGTGCCAGATCATGGAATGAAAGACAGAAAGAGTACGGGAAGGGCTGAACTTATCAAAGGTGGGTCCAACTGGGCCCCATAGAGCTTGAACATTCGTCTTGGATGGTCACCTTAGAGTGCCGCACAAGTGTTGCTCACAGAAGTGTAGTGCGGGAGAACATTTTCGTTTCTAGACACACAAAATGATCTCTTGAGCAGCACTTGCGCGACTTTCTGTGGGGCCTACCTCAGGCCACCACTAGTCAAGGCGATTGGGGTGCTCAAAAGAAAAATCAGTCGTGATTAATTTCCATTTTTGTGGATTTTAAGGCCTCACGGTAGAGAAATTGTTAAAAAGGAGGGTGTTTTCAATTACAATTTTAGAAATCAGTGGGAAAGTAGAAATCAGCAAGTTGATCCTAGATAGATGGATGGGGCCTCTTTATGATAATGATGATGCATGCATACACATGTAAGAGTTTTTTTAATGTTAAGCAATGAGGCTAAACAATGGTTTTAATTATTGTTATTTTTTCTTTTGGTGATATTAATCTGCCCTCCTACGCTACTTTATCTAACCTATTTTTCTGAACAATGTTATTGGCCTATATATCTCCTTTCCATCTGGTGTTTGAACCCAGCATTTGAAAACTTGGCTGAGTCTGGGTAGTCTTGGCCTTGGCTATCATTGAGTTGGGCTCGGCCAGGTTCTACCTCAATGATGGCCATTCTGTAGATTACGAGAATGGGTGCTCAAAAATGAGCATCATCATCAATAAAAAAAAAAAAAAAACCAACAGCATAAACCCTACACTCAATCAACATCATAATCTCGTATTTGCTCAAATTTGAAACCCTAGCATCGATTTATTCTTTTAATTAAGATAAAGAAATTCTTTGGAATGATTCCATTGAAAAAAAGAGGTATCATTTGGTTAGGTGGGAGATAGTTTGTAAACCTACTGGTCAAGGTGGGTTTGGCATCCGTTCCATTGCTAAGGTTAACAAATCATTACTTGGGAAGTGGCTTTGGAGGATTGGGGAACCAACTCAAGGTTTGTGGCGTCAGATTCTTATCCAAATATATAAGGTGGGGAACAATGGTTGGGATGTGCCGAGCAGGATATCTAATGCGTCAGGCTTTTGGAAGTCTATTTTATCTGATAAGGAGGACTTCATTTGGCAGATTCATTATAGGGTTCATGATGAGCATAGAATCAGTTTCTAGCATGATGAGTGGTGTGGGCAGAATGTGCTTTATACTCTTTTTCCTAACCTTTATTTGCTGGATAGAAGACGAAAGGCTTTTGTTGCAGAAAATTTTCAGTTGTTGGGTGGTGCTGTAGTTTGGAACTTTGGTTTCCGCAGGAATTTAACAGATAGAGAAATTTCAGACCTTACTTGTCTGCTTTGCATGTTATCTAAGGTCTACATATTAGTTGGTTGAAGTGATTCTAGAATTTGGAAGCCTGATGTTGAAGGCAAATTCTTGGTGAAGTCTTTTTTTAATATTTTGTCTAACTCTTTTATAAAGTGGAAGGTTGGCAGAGTTTCTGGGATAAATCTATTCCGCCGAAAGTGTTGGCTTTTTGTTGGATAGCACGGTGGCATAAAATCTTCGCCATTGATAATTTAAGGAGGAGGAAGCATGTTATAGTTAATGGGTGCCCTGTATGTTTAAAAGATGAGGAAATGGTTAATCATTTGATGATTCATTGTTTTTTTGCTGGCAAAATTTGGGCATTCTTTCTTAATATGTTTGAGATGCAATGGGTCATGCCACGGTCTGTTGATGATCTCTTCTGTCAATGGCATTTGGGGGGGCAAGTTTATGCGTGGGAAAATTCTGTTGAAATCTTTTTATATGCAACTCTTTGGAAACTGTGGATGGAGAGGAATAATAGACTCTTCAGAAATAGAAGTGAATCTGTGGAGGAAGTGGTAGAGTCTAATGTTTGGTCTGTTTCAAAATGGGTGAGTGGGGAAAAGGAATTTTGGTGGTGTGCCTCTAGAAGGTATTAATAGATCTTGGGTAGCAGCTGTCAAAGGGGTTCGACATGCTAAAAATAAGCGCCAAGCTACTTGGTTGTCTCCTCCTGTGGGGCTCCTTAAGCTTAATTTTGATGGAAGTTTTGTCCGGCCAAATTACGGAGGTATTGGAGGAGTTATAAGGGATTGTAGTGGTACTATATTGAGGAGTTTTTCAGGGCCTGTGTTTCGTTTAGATGCTAATGAAGCAGAGGTCTATGCTCCTCTAGTAGGATGTGGTGAGTTACGAAGTTTGGGAGGATGTAAAGCAATTATTGAAGGTGATTTTTTTTTTCAGCTATTCAGTGGGGTTCTGGGAAGATTTCTTATCCTTGGAGATTGGCGGATTGGGTGGAGGAGATTCAAGATATTTCCAGACAGTTTGAGGCTACTTTTCGTCATGCTTTAAGAGAAGCAAATATAGAGGCAGACGATCTAGTGAAGGAGGGAGTTTTTTGATCTTGTATTAATTTTGATGTTTAATCTGTTGGTATTTTAGTAGGTGTTCCGTTTTTTTTTTTTTATTTGTTTCTTTCGTGTTTGTTAGCTGGTTTTGGTTTTGTTTTTTGTTTCTCTTTTTGGTAGTAATAAAATTTACCACTATAAAAAAAAAGAAAAAGGTGATAAACTCCATTAAAAACATCTGAGATTTGCTTGGAATCAAAACTCTACTTTTGGTTTTCATCATTCAACAATATTAAAGAGAGATGAAGAAAAAGAAGAAAGTTCTTTAGATTAAGTGATTGAGACGAGAGTTCTTTAGATTGGAAAAAATACATAGATAAGAGGAGGGTTTACACACTAAGGGAAGAATCTTTGCTTGTATGCCATGAGAGAGACTTGTTAGTGGCGTGGACCCATGACAAGTAGGATGGCGTGAAGATGAGAGAAAAGGAATGTTCTCATTTTGCCTTCTCTTATGAGTTTGGCTGAGATGTGAAAGTTTTGGGGTTTTAAAAGCCTTTTCTGAAATTGGTACTAGACCCGACACAGTTGAGTCAACCCAATCCGACTCTAACTGACCATGGCCGAGTCGGGCGTTGAATCTGAATTTTAAAACACTGCCCGAACCTAGCTACCCTGTCTGGCTGCCTCCTCCTGGAGGATTTTGATGTCCCTCACTAGCTGAGCTACAATGTTAAACTTCAACAAGACCAATTTGAAATCATTTTTATCCATTTATATACAATCTAAAATATGGGACCTCTCTTGGACTCCAAAAACTGAAACTTGCAAGAATTATATAACCATTAACTAATGTTCATAAAAAAAAAAAAAACCTAATGTTCAATAAGCTACGTATGGACCTTTTTTTAGCTTTTCAAAAATTGAAATCAGAGTGCTATCTAATCAAAAGTGTGCTAATCTTTTGGCATGATCTATTAAAGTAGATTTTTTATAGCATGATCTAGATTTGCCTAGATTTTTTTTTTGTTTCTGGAAGAAAAACTTTATAATATGTAAAACAAAAATTTATACTGTGCCCCACCTCTAACCATCAATAATTGCACCCAAATGTAGATCAGGAGTGTTCAATTTGTTGACATGCCTCTTGAATTGACCAGAATGGCCCTCAGATTGTTAACTAGAATACTCTAACAAGTTTATAGAATGTTGCACATATGCCTTGAAAATAGAGGCACTTAATTGAGTAATTACGATGATCTATTTGATGAGATTTTTCCATTACAGTCAACCCATGATGTGTTGCATCTATTGACTGGTTTGGATGGGTGGATATAATATTCGCACTGATTTTATGGGGTGAAATTTAATGTAGTTCACCAACACTCTGGATATTAGCATAATCCTACACAAACCAGCGCACACACATGCGCAATCTCGCACATGTGCCATTTTGCACATGAACCCCTCCCTCCCTTGTCCACATTGTTTTATATTCTCTAGCACCCCAATTTTGATCTGAATCAGACTTGGATCACCCTATTCTCTAACAATTCTGAGGGGATCATTAGCCTATCGAGTCCCACATACTGTGATGCATGTATCACTTGCTATTTTCTAATTTTCGTTTGGGAATTTACTATTAAAGTGAAGGTGAAGTAAAGCCTCAATTTGCCTGACAAGAAACGACTAGGGAGGGGGTCATATCAGAAGTGCATAAATTAAAAAATTACCCTATTGAGTTCCACTTACTGTGATGCATGTATCAATTGCTATTTTTTAATTTTTGTTTGGGAATTTACTATTAAAGTGGAGGTGAAGTAAAGCCTCCATTTGTCAGACAAGAAAGACTAGGGGGTCATATCAAAAGTACACAAATTCAAAATTCCCTCCTTTAAAAGCAACCTCCTTTCTCCATTAAATGACAAAAAAATCCACTTTCTATAGAAAAAGTGAAAAAGATTCCCTATCAAGCCACTAAAGACAAAAGACCATCATAATCCACTTATATTTTGTTCTCTCTTGATTTGATGCTTTACCTCACTTCATTCTACACGTAGAGTTCCCAAACTGCCCGAAACCGCCCCCCCCCACCCCCCCCCCCCACCCCTTTTTAACTTAATGCATTGTCCCTTGTTTATGGTATGTTCTTTTCAATTAAATACATGCTTTCTGTGAAACTGCAGACTCAGGGAAATTCATTTGAAAAGAAGCTCTTCTTGCTGTTTGGGACAGCTGAGCATGCTTTGGAGGTAGATCATTTATTTGATTATTTTTATTTTCAGGCTTGAGATTTGGCAGCAAACTACACCAGCCACCAACCCGTCACTGGTTTAAGATATTGTAGGCAATTACAAAGTAAATAGTAGGAACTGCATATGGTAACAAAACTACACCAAGCGGCCAACTCATTACTTACTCAATGATACCAATGTACCAGAAGTATTATGGAGTAAATTTCAGAAATACACTAAATGATACACACATGGAACTCTTTTTCAAGCCAAAAGATGCATGTCAATCATGTCTTGCTTGGTGACGATTGATCTGGCAATCTGGTTCCAATCTATTGGTACAGAGATTTCTGTGTTTATGTTTAGTTGTGACTCAACAAGTAATAATTACCTGTACATTTCTAACCTTGTAGGGCAGTTTACTTAAAATATATATAGTTTTCTCATGGAAAACTGGAGAGATGATGTGAATAGCCGCTTAATCGTCACAGAACAATTATAGATTACTGAGTAACTGACTGCAGATCTGATCTTTTGTACTAACCAAGCTATCCATATCATCTCACATACTGTGTGCCAACCATCTCGTAGTTCTTGCTATTAGCATGTGCATGCGAGTTCTTATGAACTGAGCTTGACCCTAATTGAGCTGGTTCATGAATAGATGTTTAACAGAGCTGAGCAGGGCCTTGCTTGAGCTTGACTCATTTTGCAAAGAAGCTTGTAAAATAGGTTCGTTCAATCGTGAGCCTACTAAGATGAACTCGAGCTTGAGTTAAGCCAAGCTCGAGCTTTAGTCAAGGTTGACCCACTTCATGATCCATGCTGAGCCTAGTCGAGCAGGGTCTTGCTCAAGCTTTGCTATTTTTTCAAATGAGCTTGTCAAATAGATTCAGCTCAAGATTGAGTCCATAAAAAAATGAGCCACTATTGCTTAAAGTGGGAATACCAACTGGGATGAGAAGGTTTTATGTGTGATATTTTATGAAAAAAATATGTAAATTGCTCATAATTGAGGCTGGGTGGGTTGGGTCAGCCAAAACCCCAAACTGCACTAAACCGAAATCAAGTCAAAATATGTAAACCCATGCCCGCTCTGAACCTGACAAAACCACTATCATCAGGAGCAGATCATCCATTTTATGCCCATTTCCATTTATAATTCTTTGTTGCCTTCCCTAATTCCTTACCGAGGTTTAAGTATTCACGGATTTGGTGTTTTTTTTTTTTTTTTATAATTTATGTTTGGCAAATTTTTTTTTTTTTTTCTTTTCAGAATGATAGATCTAATGGTTCTAGTCAAAGCGGACCAACCCAAAGAGCTTCAGCTTTAGCTGCATTATCTTCCGCATTCAATCCATCGGCAGTAACCAAATCAAATGATAGATTTAATGGTCCTGATCACAGTGGACCAACTCAAAGAGCTTCAGCTTTAGCTGCATTGTCATCTGCATTCAATCCATTGCCTAAAACCACAACAACTGATAAATTGAATAGTTCTAGTAACAGTGGACCAACTCAAAGAGCTTCAGCTTTGGCGGCATTGTCTTCTGCATTCAATCCATCTGCTGGAACCAAAACCACGACTGTGAGGCGATCTGGTCCTAGCCAGGGATCACAGAGAGCAGCTGCAGTAGCTGCTCTATCCACTGTTCTTACAGCTGAGCAAAGGAAAGGACCATCTGATGCTTCTTTGCTATCCAGTGAAAGTCCTTCAGAAGTGAACCTCTCTGGTAGGCAAAATATGATCTTGTACTCTTCTATTTATGTGATGATTCTCAGCAGGAAAATATGGATATTTCTTAGTCCATAAGATGTGGATGCCAAAAACTAAAAGTACTATTCTTTTTTAATGAATCATCATTTCTTAGTTATGCACCAACTTAAGTCTTGCAGATTGAAAATATACATTCTTAGATACATTCTTAGTTCTTGCACACCACTCTCATCTCTCATCCAAAATTATTCAACTATTTCTACTACTATGATCTTTACTGGCACAAACAGCTTTACTAATAAATAGAATTGATATGGTTTTTTTTTTTTTCCTGTTTCTGTAGATCTTATTGATCTATCTGAAAATTGTTGTTGCCTTTCTAAAGAACTTTTCACAAGAAACTTACGGTGCGTACTGTACGCCTAATCCAAAATTTGGGCAGGGTTGAGGCTATTCCTTTTTTTGGTTTGGCATGAATTTATATGGCATAGAACGTGGAAACTGTATTATATGGGTTTCAACTTTTCTGCAATGATGTCTGAAAATGGTACATTTGCCTCCAGTAATGGCCTTAAACAAATTGATTCACCTCTGATAGATATCTAACCTGCCACCCACACATTTCTGGCACCTTAGATGCCCTTTAATTATTTAATATGATCAAAGTTTCTGGACTAGAAAAGCATAGCTTCTGAAAAACATAAGTACTCACCTTTCTTACCATTGTTTCATTAATGGTTTGTGTTTTTGACCTTTTATGATGATAGAGATCTGGAATTGTCCGGGGGAGTGAATTTTTAACCCCATGAGATTTTCTTATAGCCGTCATCTTCAAGATTTCTAGGGATTCATGTGGACTAACTATAACATCACGTTACTTGCTAGACATCTTGGCTGTTCTAACTGTAAATGAAAAGTTTCCAAATTTATTTAAATTATTATGGGGATGAGGTATTTGTTTACTAATTGCAGATGAGAGGAAGTCTGACGATTCTACTCTTGAGGCGGACAATCCCCAAGAAGATTCAGTAGTCGAGGAATCTGTAGAGGGTGGTGGATCCATATCAGAAAGCAATGAAGAGGGGTCCTTGGGGAAGGAAGACTCACTGACCGACGGAAATGGTGGTGAAAGTACATTCAGTTATGAACGTTTGAAGGCCAAGTCTACCAATCCAGCTAGAGGAATTAATTACAAGCAAAGAGAGGTCTGCGCACTTCTCATTCTGTTTCCATTTCTATCTCGACATGATTGTTGTCTTTGAAGTGTATCCATTGTGGATTCTTAGACTTGTCATGGGGTTGCAACTGCAATGCACCAGCCCACTTTGCTTCCAGAGTGGCCTGATGAGGCAGCCCAGCCCTACTTGATACATCTAACAATGGGCCCTATCGATTACTAAGGAGGTTACGCCTGGCCTTTGTTTGTTGAATCCGGGCCTAAATATTTGGGTCAGGTAACTAAATTGGATCGACTTGGACAAGATACGGCCTGGCTTTCCACTTTAGGACACTGAATGATTGCTATGATCATCTCATCAATGTAGTTTCTTTCTGTTGCCTCTTGCCAATCTAAACTCACCAGATGGATGGTCTGGATGAACATGCTCATATAAGTTTCTCCTTGATGAGTTAGTTCAATATATATCCTTTTCTTAAGCTAATGAGATGAATGTTGTTCTTCTGCCTAATCATTTTTATGACTCCTAGGCCTATCTGTCCGACACCGAGTTCCAGTCTGTATTTGGCATTACAAAAGAAGCATTTTATCAGCAGCCCAAGTGGAAGCAGGACTTGCAGAAAAAGAAGTTGGATCTTTTCTAAGTGTGTGATCAAAACAAGGGGCATGCAGTAAACTGGTGGTTCTTCAATTCCCTTCGTTGCTTATTCCTTGATGGCTTCTCAGTTTTCATTGAGAAATGCAGTTACCATGCTTGCATTGCTCTAGTTTGCTGTTTCCTGAAGACAACCGCTCTGCTCGTATCTTTTCAACTGAGTTGTGTGGCAGCAGGTCATTCTTTTATTTATATGTGAGCATATTGCAGCTTGGTTGCTCACTGGTTTGTTCTAATGTTAGTTAGGAGGGGTTCATTTGTATTCTTGGGTTACTTGAGTCTATCATCATTTGTTGAAAAGGGTGTGTGCATATATATTCATAGATCATTCACTGCATAATGGGATTTGGGAAGGAGTACTGGCCTGTTTCTTTGTTTGTCAAATTGAGTGGTCCCTGTTATAATACCTGTTTCATGGTTTTATTGGTAGTTCGAACCTAACATGGTATGCTAGTTGTATATGGTGATGGGGGACGGTTGATTTCGCTGCATAACATATGGCTTGACTAGAAGCAACCTCTTGTTTTTTCTTTCCTATAGTCAGGTGATCCCATCTCTGAAAGGAATTACAAAGGAGGCCGCCGTTGTTGAAGACAAGTGGTGATTTTGATGTGTGTTCTTTTTTCCCATGCTTGATTCAAGCGGATTGTAAAATTAGAGCTCGGTTGACCAAATATTTCCTCCCTAAGATGGGATAATTTATGGGCCTAGAAGTGTTCCTTACTTGTACCTCTGGAGCCAGTCCCTGTGTTTTGGGCTTGGTGAATCTGAATGGGTTTTGTGGAATCCATATTTTCCCAGAATCAAGCCAAGTATGTCAATGGGCCTTATAGGAGGGCCTAGGCTAAACCCTGAACCTATGCATACTTGACTGTAAGTATCTAAGCCTTTCATGGACGATCATAGGCAGAAATCAATTAGTCGTTCATTGTTCATTGCATACTTCAGTCTTTCATCTTGAAATTTCTACTTGACCTAATCTTTCAAAGAAATGAAAAAAAAAAAAAAAATGATCCTATCAATGGTTTTTTTTATTTATTTATAAATAATGTGGATCCTATCAACATTCACTAACTTTGAATTGATCTATGGGCTCCACCCTATAAAGAATGTCCTGATTGGCTTATTGGTCCACCTTATGAACTTCACATTTGAATGCTCCTGATGGGCCTCATGTACTAAATGGACTTCAGCCGAATCGTACAAAAGTTGATGAATGCGCCTACATCATGGGCCCAAAAGCAGAAACTATGCATAAACTGATGGACCTATCATACAGTCTGCGGAAAGGGGTACGAACTCTCTATTTTGTTCTACAGTTCTTTCTAAAATGGGCACATAATGAATTTAGGAGCACCAAAATAAAGTGGTATTGATAATACCGTGTAACTGTAATAAAGAATCCAAGGTTACCCCACAAAGTACAAGCCATCTCTTTTCCCTTCTGTTATATATCCTTCTAAAAGTTTTGTTTTGGACTCGTTAATGTGCCAGAGAAAGGAACAGCTCCCTCTGAGTGACAAGCGGGAGAAGGTGATGTTGATGTCAGGAGATGTTTATTTGTCGCCTTCATGCTCCCTCCCACAAGCATACTACATGATACATTCTAGAGGATAGAGACGTTAGTCTTAGAGATGGAGATGGAGATGGGCTAGCATTGGTTATAGATAAGTAGGAATGGTTATTGATAGATATTGTTTGGATTTGAATTATACTCTCTTGTATAAGAAGAAAAAAAAATGTCTCAATAAAATGCATGGTGAATTTAGGTGATCAAGCTGGCCACGGTCCTGAAGTATTTTAATAGCAAAGCATGGCCCGGTGGTGATCAAGCTGCCCAGGGTCGTACTCCTATTATACTATATTAAAAGCATGCGTTTTAAAGCTAATTTTGATCGTAACAACTGAATAAGTAACCCATATCCCCCCTCTTGCCACATGTAACCACTCTATTTCTTTCCACTTCTCACGCTTTTCTTTTCAACGACATCATTTTCCTCTCAAATCTCATATACACTTATTCTACGTATACTCATTTTTCCTTTCCCCTAACTTCTCTTACTATTGATTTTTACGTATGTTGTTGCAATTTTTTTTGGTAAATATGCCCATGCTTAGCATGGGTTATCGTGCTAGTCTTTTATTATGCTTTGCAATTATCACAGGCTCTTTTTCTGTTTCAATAAAATTTAAGCACCCTCCTTTATCCATCCAATTATCTACAAGCCTCATGATTTCACGATCTTCATCGATTGCACGATTAAGCGTTTTTGGACGAGACCACGGCAGATCTGATTCTAGTGGGTCGACAAACTAAAGAAGAGCGGGATGCAATACCATGTGATTGAGGGGGATGTTGGAGATAATGTTAGTGATAGAGATCAATTAGGATAGGTTATACTAAAATGTATATTTTAAATTTGAATTATGACCTCTCTTGCATAGAAAGAGAAGAATGTCTCAATAATAAAATGTATGGTGAATTTATTGAAATGTTTTTTTTTTTTTTAATTATTATTGAAATCCCACAATACAACTATTGCATATCCGAGATAAAGGCCCAAGGCCAAGAGATAAATTTTACAGACGATAGCCATTTAATTTTGTTTTTACATACAAACTACTTATTAAGTTCCAATTGGAGAATATTCACGTCTTGTACATCAAAATTATTTAGTCCTAACCGTTTATTGAAGTAGGACGTGTGCCAATTTTGTGTGATAAAATCTGAGGATCTGTATAATTTAGATGAGCAACAAATTTGAGGTTGTTCTAATTCACAGAAAGGTAGTGAGTGTGAGAGGTTTGGGTTGTTCATGGAGTGGGTGGCTGGCTCACTACTCCATGCTTGGCATGGCTATTAGGGGCGCTCATGGGCTGGGCAGCCCAATCTTCGCCCACATTTTGATGCATTTTGGCTCTATCTTTAGGCCCATGGAGCTGTTGTCGTTCGTTTCTTTCTACATTTTTTTTTCTTTTATAAATAAAAGGGAAGGCATCTTCTAACCTTACTTGTAAGGCACCTGATTAGGAGGTTTGTATATGTGTGATGGAATGTGTGATCAACTCCTCTCTTCCACAAATAAATAAATAAATAAATAAATAATAATAATAAAACAGTGCCTCTCATTCGGGCCGGGCTTCGAGCTTTCTACCGCTTAATCCCAGCCTGGCCCATATATTAAACAGGCCCAGAATAGGGATGTAAATGGGTCCCCGATTTTCCTATTATTGGGGGTTCCGACCCATTAAAAACCAAGTTTAGTTCCTTATTTTGGGTCCACCATGGACCCGCACCGGAACTAACCTGCTTACATCCCTAGCTCATAATTTATATATAGGTCCGAGTACTAAAAGCTTAGGCTCAAGTCCGGCCCAAACCGGGCTGGCCCGATCATGAGCACCCGTAAGGCCTAGGCCAAGGCCAATATCTTCGTTTTTTTTTTTTTTCCTTTTTCCTTTTTGGTAAATAGCCAATATCTTCTTAAAGCGTGGCCCAGACAGATATGCTTTAACATCAGCGGGTGGATGGGTGTGCATTCTTTGCAAATGGGCTGGGCCCAGATTGACTTTTAGGCTCATAGCCTGCATGTATGGCCTGATAAATAAATGGGTCAGGCTTGGACCAACCTGATCAATGAACATCCCAAACGGCCAGAGGTCCCTAAACATTATAATAATACTATAAGTGCACACTATGGGTAGTGCACCACTATGTCTGGGCATTTTACCTTAAAAATGCCACTTTCAGTGGGGGTGAGTCTGGACTCTTGATGCATGCCAATCAAGTGGACGCTACTCTGAAAACTTTGGACATGGATAAGAGGAATACAAGATATTACGCTGAGCAATTGATCCCAGCCGTTCAGTTTTAGATCCTCAAAATTTGATGTCTATCAATACACAGAGAGAGAGAGAGAGAGCCTTTGATTTATGGGCAAGAACCTAATGGGTCCCCTTGGGAGGAAGGAGCTTGTGGTTGAAAAGGGTAATGTTTGGATGGGATATCTAGAATAAAAGGATTTAAGTTGTGGAGATATGAGGCCGCCAAAATCGAGGACTTAAAAAAATTCAACTGAGAACGTGGGGTGGAAGGGATAGATGGACCACAGGTGGGCCCATGGGGTTCTCCCCCATGCATGTCTAAAAAAAAATTGTTACGCACTCAAAAGAACTCTCCACTTATAATATCTTATTATGCTCAAATTTTGAGTTTGAGCAGGAGCTAGGGCTCTGTACCATCAAACATGGGACAATGTTATCCTACTGCAAGCAGCAAAATGCAGTTTGGCTCACGAGGTCCAATTAGATACATGTCTATTAATGGGAGCAGAGTAGATAGAAAGATCTCCTTATGATTAAAGTGAAACAAAAAAACAGCCCCACCAAATTATTGTAGCCCTTGATTTAACAGTTTTAAAGTTTAACGACGTCTTAACCGTTTATTTTTCTCAGATCCAACCCAATGGTGAGTGAAGGTTCAATAAGAGTGAAATTGATCCTAGTTGTGGTTCATGGGATGAGAATAATATCCTAAGGGCTGTATTGATCACAGGTGCGCCCAAATGGGCCCCAAAGAAGTCCGCTCAATGTATCACTTGGGGTCAAACTTGGGACAAATAAATAGGTAGCCCAGCTTGTTGAAATTGCATCCCAGTGGACCTATAAAACAGAAGGAAAAAGAAGAAAAAACATTAAAGAAAGTTGGGTATGAGATTGTTTGGTCCATTGTTAGCAAGAGAATTGTTTAATTTTACCCTAAAAATGCAAAAACATTTCTTCATTTTCACATTCGTCTCACCATCTCCTACTGTTCCACCTAATTGCAATATAAAAATCTCAAACCAAGGGTGAAACTGAAAGCATTAAACTCTTATCTGCTGTCAACTCCTCAGGTCAATCTCTCAACTTTGGTTAGAACACATAAATGATTAGGCAAATGCATGGTACCCATTGGGTACAATACCATTGGATACAAGTTCTAACTGGGCATTTACAAAAACTCTCATTCTGCTGTGCATTGTTGGAAGTCTAACTTCAAACAAGGTGGGTGATAGTGAACTATTCACTCATTTTGCTTTCACATCCCATGCCACCTACCTTCATCAGACAGCTAAAAATAATTGATGGCTAATTTGCTTTTAGGTGCCTCATCTACCCTTCTCACTGTGAAACTAATGGGCTCACCAACTGAGCAACATGAATCTCAACATCACAATAAAGAAAGTCAAATAGACAAAGAACCCAACCATCAATAGAGTGGATTAACAAAGCACATGATCTGTCCTTCTTATTCTCTATAATGGCTCACTAACCATATATTTTTTTTCAACTAGCCTCTTTCCTCATTATATTCTCTTGCATTAATCTTTGGGTGGAATCAGAATCTCAACCATTATTAAAATGCAAATTCCAAGGAGCACCATCACATTTGGGTTGAGAAAGGGTTATAATGGGGTTTTATTGGGTTGAGAGGAACTCAAATCCAGCCCATTTATCAAATGGGTCAGATAAACTGAGGCTTCGTCCAATGCAGAGTTGACCTGATCCAATCCGTGGAACTTGTTTATAAAATATATTCTTTTAGATTTTTGGATGCAATGACATGCTGGGCTCACCTTTATACAACATTACACACATCCTAGGGTTTGCACTCATGCGAATGGACTATAAATCATTGTATCGATGACACATCTATAACATTAGAGCCTTACCCACCATAAAAGCTAGTTATTGAAGTGCATGTAACCATGGGTACTTAAGTCCACACTCTCAACTTACATGTTTCGTGTCATTCTATCTTGGGTGTTGTTTGGAAGGTGATTGACACACTAGATTTCAATCAAATCTGCCACCTTAGCTCAAGCACACCTATAGGGTCTAACCACAATGGAATATTGGTAGATCTAACAATCTAGATGAGGTATACTTATTTGAAAACTCTCAACTTCATAGGTTATTTGAATCATTTGAACCATGACACCAAAGTTTTATGATTTTAGAGGTATCACTTTCTTGTGATTTTAATTCAGTCGTGAGTAAAAGTTGGATTGGTATCAAATTCAGGCTTTATACCAATTCATAAATGGCTTTCCATCTTTTGCATATGAATATTTCTAATTACGTATGTCTCCACGGATGGAGTGATAAAATAGACACTTTTCCTTTTGAGTTTACTTTACCACACTCTACCTCAATTCTATAGAAAGGTAGAAAAAATGGATGGCGGATCTCCCTTTCTCTTTTTTGTCAAAAAAAAAAAAGAAAAATGATGAAATACAGTTGGGTGGGAGATGGAGTTACTTTTACCACATCTTTACTTTACTGCATCTAAACTAACATGTAGTATAGTTGTTACACAATCAGAGCCGGAGGATCCCCGAGAGTTTCAAAGCAGCATTCGCATGTGCGTGTGCGTGCGTGGCGCATGCAGTCAGCGTGCTCGACCTTTTTGACTCCTCTGCTGCTTCGTGCAGTCCGCCTCCCTCTGTCCTCCCCTGCCCCCTCCGATCCTTGCGGAGCCAAAAAATCTCATTTCTCCCACAAAATCAAAGCAAACACCGAACAACAACAACGACAACAACACAAGTGATTCAT
Source organism: Persea americana (assembly GCA_029852735.1). NCBI lineage: Eukaryota > Viridiplantae > Streptophyta > Magnoliopsida > Laurales > Lauraceae > Persea > Persea americana. The sequence goes on from CM056817.1 coordinate 40,496,924, forward strand.
TTGTTCATATGCATCTCTCTCTCTCTCCTCTTTTTTTTATATAAAACCAACCAAACTCATTCTTTTCTCCCACAAACATCAGAGAGAAACCAAAAGCAGCAATAATGTCTGCGACTTCCGCTACAAGATTCAACCTTTTCTCTTCTTCTTCTTCTTCTTCTTCTTCTACTCGAGATCCGCTTTTCTCACCACCTGATCTCAGCCGTTCATCTCATCTCTTCCTATCCACCGTCCATAGATCCCCTTCCATCACCACATCCTCCCTCCTCCATCTCTCTTTCTCCTCCAAGCAGAGCCGCAGGCCCAAAATAATCGTTTCTTCCACCGGCGGCGGAGGTAACGGCGCCGGAGATGGGGGATTCTATGGCGGCGGCGGTGGAGACGGAGGAGGTGACGCCGGCAAGAATCGGACGGGTGCGATGCTCGTCCTTGCGGACATCGGATGGTCTCTTGATACTCTCCCTTCCGATATGGCGGCGGCGATCCAGGCCGGGAGGATCCCTGACTTGATCGTGAAGCGGTATGCGGAGCTGGAGAAATCTGGATTCTTTAGGTGGTTTCTTCAGTTTGGCGGGTTTAAGGAGCGGCTGCTGGCGGATGAACTCTTCTTGCATAAGATTACTATGGAAATCATCGTCGGAATGTTCGCCAAGGTTTGATCTTTTTCTTCTTTGATTTGTTTGGTTCTTAGGTTCAATCAATGTTGCTTCATGTGCTAATGCTGAAAACTGTTGGATTTGGTTTTGATGTTATGTGATTTGATCGTTTTGTATAAGATTTAATTTCTGTCTTTCATGTTTGAGTCATTTTCAATGTTGTTCTCTTGTTTAATAATCTGACCTAAATCATTGTCAATATGATTCATGTTCTGTGAGATAGGAGCTCAATGCCTAATATTATTACTGTAATTAGGTTGAGAAGATCTGGACATTGGGCTACCAATGTAGTCAACAAACGTTTTGGATCGCAACTATATCTCACGGAAGGTAATCAGCCTAAAAGTTAAACCATATTACTAATGCTATTGATTGAACTATGCCTTGGGGGCGAGATCAACTCCATTTGGTTGATGTTGTGACTAATGTAATGTGATTCTCAAGCTCATTAGCTATTATCAATGAAATTTAATATACTTTTTGATAGGATAGAGATCAATGATGATAATGTTCACGTGTATCACTACATACAAGTTTAAAAATCTTACAATTATGCAATTTATGGTTTACAATCACGATTCAGTTGTCTTTATGGCCGTACAATTTGAATCGATTCAATCCATGGTGAGAAGCTTGCACTATAAGACAATGTGAGCTAGCATGTAGTGGTGGCCGTGATAGCATGTGGCCGGCCCCAGACGAATGCTTTAAAAAATAGTGGCCACCATAATGCATTTGAACTCATGAAAGGCCAAGGCCTATATTCCTTATCATCGTCCTACATGTTGTATTCCAACATTAGTATGGAATATGGATATTGATCTTAACCATCCTTGCACCAAGCAATGCTGACCTTTCTTGTTATAACTTCAAGCGTCCTAGTTGGAACCTATCAAGTGCATCAAAAGAGGTCCTCTCACAAATAACAAAGTTAAGATCTTCATGCAGCCTCCCTATGATCAGTCTTATATGCTCAAACCCACCTACCCCCATCAATTGGCAATCATCTTTAATTTCTAGTGATTTGATCATCGGTTTTTCACTTAAATCAAGTTTATCTGAAGGGTTGAGGGTACGAAACATATAAACTTTTGACTATTCTGATTGGATTGATATTATATGTGTTCAGCTCTGGAGTGTTGGCTCACAACTCCTTTATTATACTCTAATTTGATTTGTCTTTGTAATTAAATGAGTGTGAGAGTATCACCATCATGTTTTGAACTTTACTTGTCTTTAGTAAATATGTTTTATCCCTTGTCCATCTCTCCTGTTTATTAAATGATAATGTTTATCACCCATCTGCATTATTGCATTGTTATCTATATGCATTTTAAAAATACAAAGCTAAATATATGTATATATAGCAACAATTTCCTAATTTTGTATGCTTTACGTTTTTGTTGATTATTTTTTATTTTTGCATTCAACTTTTTACTGTCTCAAATGGTAAAATATTAAGTGATTTATGAGCATGACTTACTAGGGTTGACTTGCATTTTTCAGACTGCTGCGGAGTATAATCGTCGAGGAGAGAAGTTTTTCAAGGAGTTAGATTTTGTCATTGCAGATGTGGTATGGCTTCAATCAAGAATGTAATGATTTTTTGGGCTTGTTTGCCTTATCTGTAACTTTGGATGGTGTTGAAGTGTTTTGGCTAATTTTTTTTTTCTTTTCTTTTGCATCCTTTCTATATTTGGATGTAAAGGAATTCTGAAGGTATATTAGAACACAATAGTGCTGCAATAGGTTATTTGGTTGCTTCAAGATATTCGAGGTTCATCCAATTATTTTACCTAAACTTTCTAAATATCATACCTGTTATTCATGTCTAGAACTAAACCTGCAGCGAACTGGCCTTAGATGTTGATGGCAATTAGTAGTAAGGAAATATTTCCTTTATTCGAGAAAAATAGAAATAAAAAAGAAAAATATTTATTTGCCAGATTTTCTATCATAGACCATTTTACTGTAATTACAAATTTGTAAGTATCTATCATAGTCTGCAGTATATGGCTCTTTTGCAGTAAGCAACTTCTATGCAAAAGTAAATCACATTGTTGATTAAATGTCAAGAGGTTTAAGTTCTTTGCTAAAATTGAAAATAAAGCATTGGTTATTGCTTTATTGACGCATCATTTGGATTGATTCTGCTTTTTAATAGTACTGTGTCACTTACCAAACTTCTTTCATTGGCCTCTTGGTGATAATTCCTTGAGTAGGAAATTTTTTTTCTTCCAATTTAATTTTAATCACTATGGGTTGTTCAATGGTCAGAATCTTGTTTTCAATTTCTCTTAGTTTATTTCAGTTGCTGATTGACTTCACTTCTTAGGTGATGGCCATAATTGCAGATTTTATGCTTGTTTGGCTCCCTGCTCCAACTGTATCACTTCGGCCGCCTCTTGCAATTAGTGCTGGACCTATTGCCAAGTTCTTCCATACCTGCCCTGACAATGCGTTTCAGGTAAGTCCGTATAAGTTGTTGAGTTACTGGAGATTTGGCTTATTTTACAAACTTTGTTTCAGTTAAATAGAACATGCAGTGTCACTTATTTGGTTGGTTGGAATGCTCTATACAGATTGCTTTGCGTGGAACATCTTACTCATTTTTGCAGAGGATAGGCGCAATAGCGGTAAAATAACAATAATAGTCTTACCTATTTGTAGATGTTTTGTTAGTAAATTTAAATCTTTAGTGAAAAGCATGGCAGCTGTTTTTTTGAACACAATCCTTCAATTTGTAATATCTGGAACTGTTACCAATAACAAAATAATTTCTATTTTGCAGCGGAATGGGGCAAAGCTTTTTGTGGTTGGGACTAGTGCATCTATGGTACGCCAGTTTTTTCATAGAGGAGACCTATTTAAATTAGGCATTACTTTGTAGCTTTTTGATTAACCATTCTCCTAAACTCGCTTGTTGCTCATGTTATTATTGGATGCCATTGTACTTGTTGCTGGCAAGTGCTTCTCTAGGTTTATCATCGTTGCAATTGCAATATATTTCTCAGCACGGTGATAATCAAACTATTGTTCTTCCTCATGTATCTCTGCATGGATATTTTGCAGGCGCATATTATGGATATTTTGTAGCATGTTCCATTTTATGTTTGATTTAACTTAAATTACAAATTATCTGCACTCAGCTTCTACCACCAACAACCGCTATAATTTGTAATAATTTCTTCCATGTCTCTGGCCCCTCAATGCATCAGCTTCAGGACCTCTTGATTAGCACATGCCTATAGAAGCCTTATATGCTTCTTGCTTGACCACATGCACACATACTTAGATGAACAAGGACATAGCTACAGTCCTAGTATTTCTCTCCCTTCCCAAAAATCACTTTGAATAGAGATGTTAAAATGCAACATCTCAAGCAAAGAAAAAAAAATGAAATTTGCATTAAAATGAAAGGAAAACGCACAGAATAAAAACGACCAAACCACGAAAGGGAAAAAAAGGGGCTAAGGACCTAAGGTATAAGAGCATTATATCTAGCCCAAACTATAAGGAAGCAAACAACAAGCAACAAGAAAACCAAGGCAGCAGAACGGAGACCGTGTCTTCTCTACATCACCTGGGCCTCCTAGAATCTCCATTCAAGGTTTCTGTCACATTCTATGGACATTCTATGGGAGGATATGCAAACCCAACCAGCAGTCTCATGTTTTCAATCTTCTTTTCCTAGTACAGTAAAGAGAATTTAGAGTGTTTGCCATTGTATGGACACCCTGATAGAGAGAATGAAATGCCTGATATATAGTGATTTGTAGGGTAAGGGGTTCTTTGTTGGATCTCAAGAGTGTCGGGTGGATCTGGTTTTGCTCTTGGAGGTCTTGTACTACATCCTGGAATTTTTGACACATTGAATTTCAAAGTTGCGCATGAAGGTTCTTACAAAAATGTCTAACATGGCTGTACAGAGATTCACACTACTGGTGAACAATTTGCTCCCTTGACATGGATGCCCAGAGTTTTTTTTATTACTCGTTTGTTTCTGATTCCAGTCTTTAGGCTACTGCTGGTCTTCTGTTCTCTGTTGATGAATGTTTGGACTTTGGAGGTAATCTAGAGATGATTCGGACTTTCTTGATTGAGATTTGTCCAATGATGGGATTGTTCTTGTGGAGTGTGGTAAGTGGTGACTGTATTGATGCAGTACCTACAAAACCAGTAATCAAAGGTTATGTTTCCACTGAAATTAAGGGTTGTGTAGTCCTTGTTCATGGTATTGGGAGACCATTATTAGTGGAGACCTGTAGTTTTTTGTGCCTGTTTAGGTATGGCACATCAGCAGGGTCTGTCTAAGTGGTGATTGAAAAGTTCAAGTGGTGATTAAGAGCCTGCTACTGTGTCTCTTGTTTCGGTTGCAGATCTGTGATTGTAGAACATGTCGTTGAGTGAGTGTCACTATTATCTATGATGCCTAGAAACAGCATGGATATAGCAGGGACATGCCATAGATATACAAGGGATACGGATTTTACACATAAAAAGTGAAATATCGAAGATGATAGACATGATGCCTTACCAATGTTGATCATAGAATATTATACAAACTATCATCAGTTGTCATCTTGATCTTGGTTGGATCCGTCTAACATTGACTGATTCTCACACCATGCAATCCTTGGGTGTTTCTGTTAGAGCTTTCATGAATGAAGGTGAAGAGCTTCTGCAATTTCTCAAGATGCTTTAAAGAAATTGTTCTCATTCTCTAGCCCTTAAAGACTAACAACCTTTACCTTTCTATGTTGTATGAAAGCCAACTATATTGCTCCCTTCTGTGGTGCACCCATTTCCTCCGTAATAATGATTTCAATGATAAAAGTGACTTCAATCCATTTTAGTTATTCTGATTGCCACCACATCATTGAAACATTTATTTCATCCGGAAGGGCAAATGCAATCACCAATACTACATTAGAGGGTAATTGAGAATCACATAGTCCATGGAAGTTTTCCAACATGTCTGATTCCCTTTTGGCCTTTTTTTTTTGTTAAATTGAATTAAATATTTGATTATCAATCAAATAAAATATCTGGAGTATTGTTACTCTGTCCTCTTGTTTTGTTCTACTTCAAATTCCCCTGTCAATTATTATGCTCAGATTAGTTTGGCAGACAGTTTTTTAGTTTAGAAATTGTTTATAAATTGTATTACCAGATATTAGATATTTCAAAAATACTTAAATGAATCTTTAAATACATTTTTCCCATTGATTTTAAGAGGTTGATCCTGACAAAAAGTTTTAAAAAAGAGAAAAGTACGGAGATGTACTTGCGTGATTGCGTCTTTCATTTTGGTACTACTATATGTACAGCCTACACTTACAGGAGATCCCCAAATAGAAGAAATAATGTTTTGATGATGATGCTACTGTTTCATATTGGGGTCTGTATTATTGCATACACTAATCTTGTTTTGTAACGTACCCATAAGATTTAGATTTTAAAAGGATAATATCTTTTATATTTGCATTAGCATTTCAAACTAAAATATCCCAAGTTGCTAGAGTAAATGTTTCACTTGAATTTTTGGGTGCATACAAATGATTAATTGGTTATGTTCCAGGTGGGTACAGGTGTCACAAATGCCCTAATTAAAGCACGAAAAGCAGTTAACACAGAGTATGCAGGTGAAGTAGAGGATGTCCCCATACTATCAACTAGTGTTGCCTATGGTGTTTATATGGCAGTTTCAAGCAATCTTAGGTATGTTGGTTTTATTATGGTCAATGCCAATGCCTTCTTAATGATTGATTGGTGGAACTCTCCTCTTAGTTTTCCTATTTTCATTATTTATATTTTTAAATAAATAGTGACCGCTAAGTGGATTCTCAACTCTTTGATTAGATGATTACTCCACAGAATTCACCATTGTATCTACCAAAACACAAAAACCCTTCTCAGGTTCAAAGAGATTGTTTGGCTGCTGAAGACTCGAAACTATTATTAATTTTTTTTATTGGTAATATGACACGAACGCACAACCTCAAGTTTACAATAGTGAGCACATTCCACTGCTTGTGAAACTATAGTTGAGAAAAGTAATTAAGTACCGGAAAAGCTAATTTGCATGAGGTAGGATGTAGGTATTGGAATCCCTTATCTATAAAAAGGTGTTCTACTCAGCGAATCCTGAAAAATAGGGTTCTGAATTTTGCATATTATTGAAATTATTGTTTCTTTTAAAATAAAGATTAATGAAAAAATAACTATAGTAGAAAAACTGTCCAAATTTTACTCCAGATCATCAAGTAATAACATTTGGAAGATGCTCATTATTGCAACCCACAGGTTGCACGTCTGAGTCAGTGCCTTAAAAAACTGCAATGAACATTTAAAATAATTTTATCTATATTTCAAAAGAAAAATACATAATAATATTGTAAATGGGAAAACATCGCTTACACTAGCATTAGAAGAATCTTGTTATTTCATGAGGAATTCAACATGGTTTTGTGAAGAATCCAAGATGAGTATCCTGTCATTATGCTATACAACAAATTATCCATGTACTAATTAAGCATAGGATAAAAGCTATGATGATGCACCGTAAGCATATATTGACTTATAAGGATCCGAGTCTTGTCACAACAAACAGACATAATAAAGATGTAACTTCAATCAGACTCAGGTGATCTGGATGGTGCGTTAGTTTAATAACCTGATATCCTTTGATGCCTAAAAGAAATATCCAGAGAGGCCACGCGTTTAGGGGTCGTTTGCCTTCTACATGTGATAGGAAAATGGGTTTTACATAAGTAAATGTTACAAATGCGAATGCTGCATACGAAAATGTTACCCATGTGAAACAGATTACCATGTTTGTCAAAATCACCATTTTCACATGAGTAAATGAGTACAGCCAACAGTTTTAGATTTATTTGGGTTCTTGGACTTTTTTCACAAATGTCTCAAAATCCACTAAGAATTAAGATATGAAGCTAAACGTCTTGATATATACCATTATTACAAGAAGATTGAATGGTTCGGATCATGAATTGGGGACTCACAGAAGTGCTGAAAATTAGATATATAGGTTGGGACTTTTTATCAAAGTACTCAAAATCTATGCAGATTTAAGATAATCGGCTTTAAGATCTCGGGGGTTATTAGTCCAATAAACAAATTGAACGGTTTTAATTACAAATTTGGGACCCACAAGAGTGGAAAAATAAAGGCGTTTAATGGGTCCACAAGAATGCTATCATCATGTAAAAGTGTACTGGTGCCTTTTGCAAGAGAATTGATGGTGATTTTCGCACCTATTCAGGTGTCAGAATTTTGGTGTGTAAATGGCCTTATTTACACACCATTTTCACACCTAATTTACGCATCTGAAATTAAATGTGCGGAAACAAACATGCTGATTCGTAACCATTATGCATGAGAATCATTTACATATGTAAATGACTGCAAACAAACGACCTCGTGGTGAAAAATGGTTTGGCCTATGGAGCCGCTCTTTGATCAAGAACTCTCGTTTCCAACAACGAAATGACACTAATTTGACTATTTTTGTTTGGATTGAACTATAATATTGCATCTTGTCTCCTCATCATCGTCGTCATTATCATCAGCAAAGACTTGTCCAAACTATGTTGGGGTCAGCTATATGAATTCTATTTCTCCATTCCAACTTATCCTAAGCCATATCCCTGGATAGGGTTTACTTCTTAAGAGTTATCCTTACTTCCAAGCTCCATCCATGTCTCTTCAGCCTACCCATTCTCCTTGGTGGGCCATCAGGGGTGGAACTAAAGTGGGGCTGGCAGGGGCCATGCCCCACCTAAAGATCTGAAAATGATTATATATTAATGCTATGGCCATTCCATCTGATGGGATGCCCCTCCGTCTTTTAGAAATATTATGACCTAAATTTGAGTCTCACAAAATGGAAACAAAAAACATTGCTGATTTTGAGGAAATCTTAATATGAAAGAAGGAAAGGAAAAGAAAGGAAAGGCGGAACACATAAAAAAAAAGGTTTGATGGAGATTGGAGAAGAAATTTCTCAGTCCGAACTATCCAGATTTGCCACCTCTAAATCTTGTGATGATGAGAGGTAGAGGAAAGAGCACTACTTTGGGCTTCTTGTTCTAGACCTTGGAATAACTTTTTAGATGCAGAAGTCAAGTACACCGAAAGAAGAGGAAGAAAGGAACCCACTTCTCTTTTTACAAAATTTATTTCTTTACATTGGGTGGATGTATTATTCAACTATAGGTAATTATGTATTTTCAATATTTGTGGCTCATATTGAAATTTAATCCACTCAAAATCAATTTTTATTGTGTTTTATTATTGCATAAATTTTCAACTCAATAGGAGTTTTATCCATCATGGAGAAATAGTATCATTAATTTTCTTTGTGCTTTTGAATGATGAAATCTCAAATTACATCTTAAAAGTTATATTTGAGAACTTCTTACTTCTTTTATATACTTTAGTATATATTTGCATAGGTTAGATGTACTAATGCACTGTATATAATTTTGTTATTCAATCACTGGGGCTTATATTTGAGATCTAATCCACTCAAAATCACTTCCGTTTTTTTTCCACTGTTACATAATTTTTTAATCTAATCAAAGTTTATCTCCGTGAATAAATATATAGTTTTTTCTTATAATTATCTAAGTGAGAACAAATCTGATTGAAGGGAATTCTTCAATGGAGACAAAAACTAATGTGATTGTGCTTTTAAACAGTTTAGATTTTAAATGTTGATCCTGCTTATATATATATATATATATATAGAGAGAGAGAGAGAGAGAGAGAGAGAGAGAACGGGGCTCTCCTAAGCTGAAGCTTACCTTATCGTAAGTTGGAATAGTGCTGGTCCCACAAATATAAGTCGATTACATTTGTTTTTTGCATGATGGAACTGGAAAATCTAGTTTTGATTGGATTTATTTTGATTTTGGAGATGATCATCATGCAAAACAACAACGATAATCGACTTTGATTTGTGGGACCAGCACTGTTTCAGCTTAGGATAAGGTAAGCTTCAGCTTAGGAGAGCTGGCCCTATATATATGGAGATGCTCCCATGAGAGATATCTCTCACCTTATATGAGAGATGGGGGTGGGAGCACTCACATTTAAGTTGTTGGCATTGGATATGGATGTGAGGGCCCCCACCCAATCTCTCATTTAAGGTGAGAGATATCTTTCACATGAGCATCTCCCATATATATGGCAAGGTTCTCATAAGCGCAAGCTTAGGATAAAATTCCATAAGCTCATGCTTGTGGGTCCATCCAAATGGACCAAATGCACAAGCCCCCTGAATTGCACATGTCCACCAACTTTCAGTCAGATCTGAATTTACTGGACCGTGGGATCGATTGTGTACCGATCCGAATGGATTGTTGACCATTAAACTTTTGGGGCCTAGATGGAGATGATAGAAATCATGGTTGTGGTTGACTTTTTGTAGAGAGGAGGGTCCCAGGGAGACCTTCAAATCCACCCCTATATCCCCATCCCCATATGAGTCCCAACACACACTTGAGCTTATCTTATCTTAAGCTTGAGCCTAGGACATTTGCCCATATATATATATGGATATTCACGTGCATCCTTCCCTCACCATATGGTGTGGGACAGACTTAACGGGGCCCACGTAGGGCCCCACTGATCATGGGACTTGGGGGGATTGAAAGCAAGGATGAAAATAGCGGTGGCGGCGGGCGTAGCGGCCCGCCGCCAAACCGCTACGAAGCGGGCGATACGTAGCGTAGCGGGGATACGTAGCGGCGTAGCGGTGTGATTTGAAATACTCACCAAAAAAATATGAAAAAATTCCAGAAAATCCAGAAAATTGTAAAATGAAAGAAAATGTGGTTCTTTTGCAAAAGTAAGTAAGAAAAGGGGGTGTAGCGGTGCCCTCAATATATAAGGTCCTGTATCACTATATAAATAGAAAATAATAGTAATGATTAGTTTTTTCACATGTATTCATGTTCTTTAGTCATGCTAACTTAGAAAGTAATGAAAAGCTCATTAAAAAAAAAAAAAACTAGAACATGAAATAAAGGCATAAGACTTAAGAGTTAGGTCATTAGTGAACATTGAACAATCAATAGTCAATACTTTAAGCCTCAAGGTCAAAGGTTCAAATTCAATCAAGTGAATGAAGTGGTCAACACTCAACAACTCAACATTCAACACTAATTTAGAAATGAAGTGGTCAACACTCGTCCTCTCAAAAGATGACACATCCGATTAAGAGGAAGACTCCAAGGTCAACACATAAATCAATTACATCTCTTGCAAAACAATGATGGAGACCGTGGGAACTTAAGAAGTTCCCTCTCGGGCCTCTCCCACTTAGTTATTTAACAATGAGGGTTCTTTTAAAACAGTTAAATTAAGATCAGTTTAAAATTTAGTAGTAATAGGTAACCATATCTATACTACTACACACATTCCAAATATAATTAAACATGCTTAATATCATATATTAACAAATAATGATAATAATAGACATCCAAGCACAACAAAGAAAGACAACCAGTAAAAGAGGCCTAGCTATCATGGTCAAGTAGGATCCTTTTGTTTTCATGATTGCCACTTCTTTAAAACATGCATTTCGCAAAGGGGGTCCGGGGGTATCCCCCGGCGGGGATCGAGCTGCCCGGTCAGCTCGCGGGGGCCCAGGGGGCAGCGCCCCCGGACCAGAAATTTTTTATGAAGTTCTTCCTTCGAAATCGAATTTCTGCTTTCAGAACCTGTGCCCCTCCTTAAAAGTTGTGATTCATAGTAGTTAGAGAGTAATAATCTCAAAAGTTGAAAAAAAGTGAAAAAGTCGTGGGGGGGGGGGGGGGGGGGGGGTTTGTTTAACACTGCCGATATGTATCGGCCGCCACCCGCTATTTTAATCCATGAGTCCTTGATGATGAATCTTCTTTAGATTCCTTAGAATAGTTGAATCTCTTGATTTTGTAGCAACAAATCTTGACAAAATGGAGTTGGGACCACTAGGGGGACACACAAAGGGTTCACAACAGTAAAAATGGAGAAAAAAGAGGAAGGAAGATGAAAAAAGTTGAAAAGGTAGAACGAAAAGTCGTCAGGGGGGTTTTATTACCCCCCAACGCCACGTAGCGGCCGCTACGGCCTGTAGCGGCCCGTAGCGGCCGCCACGCTTGCGTAGCGGCCGCTACGGGCCGCTACGGGTGCGTTGCCCGCTAAATCCAATTTAGCGTGGCGGCAACTGCCGCCACGGCCGATATATCGGCCGCTACGCTACGTAGCGGCCGATATTTTCATCCCTGATTGAAAGAGACTTGACTTCATATTTCAATGAAACAATAAGCGATGATTTCAACTCAATGAAAGAACGTTGAGCACAATTTAAATAATTTATTTATTTTATATTTTATTACTTAACTTTGTAATATTTTTAAAGTTTTTTCTTTGCGCCACCACAACAACAACCCAACCCAAACCAACCCCCCCCCCCCCCCCCGGTTCCGCCCCTATTGGTCATCAACCCACAGAAACTTTTCTTCAATGGTGCCGTTGCTATCTTGCATTGGACATGTCTAAACCATCTCAAATGAGTTTTCCTTAATTTAACACCTATTGCATCTTTTCTATCGGGTAATAATACTTTAGCTTGGAGGCCCTTATATCAAGGGTTAGGATGATCAGGGGCACTCTTCATGTTGAGATGACTATGTGAAGTTACTTTTGAAGTCCAGACCCTGTATAATATTCTTGTCAGCAAAGGAATTATATTACTATCTAGAGAAAATTACCAAAAAAAGGACCCTAGATGGCCACTAACCAAAAAACAGGCCACTAGTCAATATTGCACGGAAGTGGTTCCCTGTGACTACTTCCGTTTTTTTTTTTTTTTTGTTAAAGATTTAAACGTGTGGTGACATTGTTGCTTAATATCCCATTTAAACGTGTGACGATGACCGCTTAATCGCCTGAAACCCCATTTCCCCTATTTTCCCCTTCTTCCTCCCATCGTTTTCCCCCTTTCTTTGGCGGTTTCCTTTCCCCCTTTCTTAGATTAGTGCGAATGCTAAAACCCGTGCGCCTGGCTTATCCGTTATGGAAAGACTTTGCAGCCTCATCAGAGTCAGACTCCATGCCCACATATGGATCGACACTTGCAAGTTGTATTCACTTGATGGCCTTATGACAGGATTTCTAACATTTAGATCAGTCTCACCCACATGAGCATTAGCATTACCGTTTGAGGTGTTGTGTCCTACTTCTACTTCCGACCGCATGTGAGGTTCTTCAGATGTGTTGTCCGTTTGCGGTGTATTCCATCATGCACTACAGAAAAGACCTATAAGATTGCGATGTAATTAGAAGATAACAGAACTAAGTGTCTCTTTCTCATTCTCATTCTCATTCTCATTCTCATCACACAAGCATTCAAAAACAGCATACTAATAATTCCAGAGAAAGGGGGAAAGGAAACTGCCAGAGAAAGGGGGGAAACGATGGGAGGAAGAAGGGGAAAATGGGGTTTCAGGCGATTAAGCGACGACGTCGTCACACGTTTAAATCTTTAATAAAAAAAAACGGAAGTGGTCATAAGGAACCACTTCCGTGCAATATTGACTAGTGTTATGTTTTTCGGTTAGTGGTCATCTAGGGTCATTTTTTCGTAGTTTTCTCTACTATCTATGGAGGGATGTAAAAGTATTTGAAGTCCAGTAGGTATCCTATTATTTCAGCAGACAACAATGCTGTTGGTGAAACTAATAATTAATATGCATGTGGATCACAGACTTTTGTCCATCATTAGGGTCCTTTTTTTGGTAGTTTTCTCTACTATCTATGGAGTGATGTAAAAGTATTTAAAGTCCAGTAGGTATTCCATTATTTCAGCAGACAACAATGCAGTTGGTGAAACTAATAATTAATATGCATGTGGATCAGAGACTTTTGTCCAACATAAGGCCCCTAACAATCTATTGCTGAACAGGTACCAACTACTGGCCGGTGTTGTGGAACAGCGGATTCTTGAACCCTTGCTACACCAACACAAGCTGATGCTGAGTGCAATGTGTTTTGCTGTTCGTACAGGCAATACATACTTGGGATCATTAATGTGAGAATCATGGGCTTTGTTTTGAGAATTCTCCATTTTTTATTTAAATTATCAAAAACTTATTTGGCTCTCTAAATGCTTCTTGTTGTGTGGTACAGGTGGGTGGACTATGCTCGTTGGGTTGGAGTCCAATAAGTCCGTGAGTAGAAAATCCGGTGGGAGGCATGGATGTTTACTATTTCTCAAAATTTTCTAGTCTTTTATATACAGTAATTCTTCAAAATAATGATTGATGCCTATTTATTGGGTGCTTATGGCGGTGTTAGGGTCTGGGTATGTATGGTGGGAAGTTTGGCTCAGCTCCTTCAATCGGAAGGCGGCTGGAGATTGATTTCCTGTAGTTTTAGTGGACCTTAAAAGGTGTCATGCCGTTTGTACTTTTGAAATATTTATCATAGCTTGTTAAAGTTCTTAACATGTTGCATATTTCCAATATTGACATGGTTTTTTTTATTTTTTGTGATCCAAACCTGTCTAGTTTGGTAAGTTTATTCAGAAGCAGCTGACACAGATTGATTTTCATTTCCATTTACAATTTTGTATATTTCCTCTACTCTGCTGCTTCACTCAATTGGCGAGACCATGTGAATTCCCTTGATTCTAGTCTCTCAATCATTCTGGATCCTTCCGTCCATCCAATCTGATTGAGTAAAGCAGTTGGGAGTCATCCCCTTATATGGTGCTAGTGGATCACCCTTTCCCCATCGCGGTCTAATTGTGATGCCTATGTGACTATAAGTCCTTTGACCCTGCCATTGCTCCTCATTGCTTTAACAGATGCCTCATATGGGTAACTTCCTCTACTCTATTAAGCGGGGTTCCGGAAGAGCCCTTTGGTTTAACTAGGCTATTGATGCCCCTGCATTAGAAAAAGTTATGAAAAAATTAAAATAAAATAAAATAATTCTCTTCTATATTGAAATTAATAATTCTTCATTCAATGTCCCATGATGGACAATTTAGGGCATGGTTGGATCTAAACCAGGTGCAAGAATTCGGTTTGCTTAAATGGGGAGTGAATGTGGATGCACCCACTCATGGTTTGGATAATGCCTACCGTTTCAGAAGCTAGAAACTCTCTGTTCGAAGACGAGAAAATGGATCTTAGGAATTGTCCTGTTAAATCACATCTACAGGGGACCCAAATAACAGTTGGTTTACATGTGAGTGTTACATGTAGCCCAGTTCCAGACACCCTTATTTGGATCCTTGTAACTCTGGTTGCCTTTAAGAAGTTACCTGGAACACAGGAAGCTGTCACTGTTTGGATTCCATGTCCATAGCTGCAGACTTGCAGGTCTCTCTTGGCTTTCCTGCAACAAGAAGAACAACAGACGGCTTTCTTCTAGATTCTAAGATGGCGTGGAAGATATCAAAGAGCCCTATCTGTAATGACAGGCCACTGTATCTCCAACCTGGTGGTCTCAAATGAGTGGCCATGCTCACATGTAGCGGAAAACGCCAATGAGTTTTTAATTTTTCTTGGAAGATTATTGGAAAAAATGTCACAGGAAAATATAACCCTAAATAATTAAAAACAAAAAATAAATATAAAATACATTTAAAAGTTAACATTTATTGATTTTCACTGCCTTTTCAATATTATTCTGATATTATCACAATTCTCTATATGTATTTTGAATATAGCATGGTATTGCGGGAATACAATATTTCATTATAGGGTTATCAGGGTATTTTATAAATTGTTGATACTTGTAACGAGGTTCTCTCTCTCTCTCTCTCTCTCTCTCTCTCTCTCTCTCTCTTTTGGACAAACGCATATATACATGAGTTTATTATGATGTGAACTTTTTCCCACATGAGGCCCAGCAGGGTGGGGTTAGGGACGAATATAAAATTAATAAAGATGAAGATCAACAAATGGCGATCAAATAATTCCTTCTTTTTTTTTTAAAAATAAATAAGGAAATATGAAAAATGAATATGCCGCCTTCAATCCATTGCCCGACTAAATTAAATCCTAGAAAAATCAGGATTCAATCAAGTTCTTTGCCTTATATCATTCATCCCTCACCACTTTAATAATCCTTTCTTGAAACTCCTAGGAATTCAATTCCTTGCAAATGAATGGCCCCTATGCCAATATATCAGTTGCAATTAATAAATTAGTTTGTTTTTATCCTTTTTCTTAAAAATATAATTCTAAAATATTCAAAAAATAGAAAACTTCTTGAGTGAGAGTTGGAGTTGTTTTTTTTTTTTTGGGGGGTGGGGGTCATCACCTCTGCGTTGTGCACCACACTGTGGGGCCCATAGAGGATGGGGCCAGTATGGATGGGAAGGATCAGGGTGGGCCTTGCTGTATATAATGACAGAGCCTTGGATCATCATGTGAGGCCCTTGACCAAGGTTCCCAAATTTTGACCACCCAAATCTAGTGCATAGTTGATCCAATGGTCCAACTCATTCGGTGGGTACAAATCCCGGCCAACAGGGGGGGGTCTCATGTATGGACCCCCCGGATGCATCATGACCGGGGCCCACAAAATCTTCCTATATAAAATGTCTACGGAAAATCCTTCTATGAGGTCCCTTATATGAGCACCATTTGTGATCACCCTCCTTTTTTAGCACTTGGGACGTCTATCATCAATCCAACCCACACACATTATGTCTCGTGAATTGGCACAAGCCTAAATTTGATACTCATCTAACTCCCACTCATGATTAGATTAAAACCAAATAATATGATATCTTTTATGATCATTAAACACGATCACTGGCGGACCTACGTGTAGGCCAACGGGGGCCATAGCCCCCCATAAGTTTTCAAAGTGTTATTTTTTACCACTAGAACTTTTATAATTTTTTATTTTACCCCTTATAATTTTAAAATTCTCTTTTAATAACTTTAATTTGCCCACCCCACCCCCCAAACCCACCCACCCCCTTTCTGGGTTTGCTTCTGAACACGATAGGCCCTGCTCCAGAGAAATATGTATGTATTCTTTTTCTTTAACCGTATACAACCTAGTGCAGAAACATCTTTAAATCCTATCTTAAAGACATACGTTTATTAAAGGTCACATCTCTTTTGTCTTAACCATTCTTTCAGAAGGTAATGCAAAACTCCCAACACTCAAGAGTCTGGGCTCTGCCCTCATTGTTTCTTTGAGCCTAAATTCTTAGTGTGGGTCTCACCAGTACAGTCCCAGCTAGTTAAAATCATTGTCCCCACTACTACACTTAAGGAAAAATTTTCTCCTATCAAAGTAAGGTAAAATAATGACCTTGAACAATCTGGATTACCAAAGTGGGTGCAATTGATGAATTTATGGAAATAAACTCAAAGAATCTGTGTGTTGTGATGACCCAAGACTCTCACATGGCTTTTTCTTGGATGCTTGAAAACTCAATTCAGATCAACAATTCCTCCGTCTATGAATTTCTTTTCGGTTTGATTTTGCGTTTGTTAGGGTCTTATGATTGGTTGGTAACATGTTACTAGGGTTCTTTGATGAAGAATTTCGATTCATTGAATGTTGTTAGGTGGTTCCATCGGTTGAAAGATGCCCAGTTATCATGCAGGTCTTAATGAGTGAGTTGGAAAACCAATGCTTCAAGGTTAAGATATGACATTTTTTTAGTTCTTTTTAGACATGTATAACATTCTACTACATGAAAATTCAACATGGTGATAAAGCTAAATGATAAAACATTATGTGGCAAGGCAAGAGGATGATTAAGATAATCATGCCCTGTGTCATTTTAGGAAACTTGTGTATTCACTTCTCTTCATTCAATCTAGAGCTGTCTCTTCAACTAATGAAGGGACATGCAGTTTTCTCACATTACATGACTAGATATGGCATGTTTGTGCCCAAGATGGCCATGTGGCTTTGTATGGGTTTGGTGAAACCAAAGGTCAAAAAACATATTAAATAGAAGGCATGGAGATGGATAGGATTAGACGTTGATTACGGGGCATTTGTATCATAAGTCTTCTTCTGATAAGGTGATAGCAACCCTTAATTTAAGTCATCAAACTTTAAGGTCACTTATGGTAACCAAATCACTGAGGGAAAGATTTTTGTTTTTTACGAAGTTAAAGAAAATTCAAGTTTAACAATTGTAAATTCTTGAGGATTTGGACCATTGGTTTTTAGGTCTGACCTCTCCTCCTATAAGATTTGAAAATTCACACTTTTGCAGATTTTCACAATGAAACCGATTTTTATTAGCTACATGCATGATATGCACTAATATCAATGTGAAACCATTAAGTATACAAATCCTCATTGAGAACTTCCTATTCCAGGCGGTGAAGAATCCTTAGATCTACAGATTTCTATGACCGCTATCCAATTCAATGGCAAATAGGCAAGGCTGGTTGCAAGCATTTAGAGGTAGTTGAAACCCTAAAGTGGAATTCCAAAATGCTTAAATCGGTAGTGGCATTCATAAATCCAGAACTTCGAGAATTTTATTGGCCAAAAGTGACAATTTGAATGAGTAGCTCAGCTATCTTACACTTCAAAGTCAATCAAATAGAAAACTCAGAATTTCCATAATTAGCATTTTCATTTCTTCCAAATTCTCTGACAAGGGGATTTTTTTTCCAGCAATTCTCTCAACCAAAGCACTCTAAATCAAGAGCCAACCAAAAAATATAAAGAAAAAGTGGGTGAAGGAACTAAATCCATCATAGGTGGGCTTGGTATGTGAGAACAAAAAGGAGGGTGTCAGTAAAGTCAAGTCTCTCAACCAAAGATGCTCTAAATCAACACTCAACTCAAAATCAAAAGATTTTGTGTGTGTGTGTGTGTGGGAACTGAATCGATCGTTGGTGGGCTTGCTTTCCTAGAACAACAAAAAGGAGGAAACATGCACTGCGAATCTACCAACATGATAGGGTACGGCAGTAGTGCCGCAAGTAGCATCATCTATTTCTCTTTCTCCAAAGTAAGTAGAAACTTCTAAAAAAAAAAATAGTTTTCAAATAAGGCGTTAAGTTTTTACCTTATTTAAAAAAAAGTCACAGGTTTTAAAATTTTTTAAATTAGTCCCTAAGCATTTCAAGAAGCTTTCAATTAAGGACATAATTTGTCCAGTTAAAGCTATTTTCTGAGAAAGTTTTTCCCTCAAAATCTTTAAATTACCCAAATTACCCTTCATTGAAATAAAATCATCCTCCACTTCCTCTATATCTTCTTTCTTTTATTCATCGCATCCTCACTAGGATTAAGGTCAATTAGCATCTCCACGGTGATTGGATGAATGTAGTGGCTCCTCGAACCATGTCATGGCTTTAGATGAATGGTACTTTGGGTATTTAAAAAAATGAGGGAGAAAATCATCAAAAAATAGCATTAAATGGCAAGATGTCCTTAATTGAAAACTTACTGAAAAACTTAGGGACTAATTTGAAATTTTTTGAAACTTATGCCTTTTTATGAAATAAGGAAAAAACTTAAGGCCTTATTTAAAAATTTTCGTCCAAAAAAATATTATACAAACAAAGGGCTATTGACATTAACTTGTAGGTAGCGTTCTCCCAACATTTCCCAACCTCACCCCTCGTTCTATCCAACTTTCAGCTTCTTGTTTTTCTTACCAAGTCTGGTGATAGAATGATGTGATGCACTGCCTTGGGGCCCACCTCTCGATCTCCGTGGTGAATACATAACATAAATAAAGAGCCTGAATCATCTGAGGCCTTTTCCAATAGTGACTGTGAGTGGAACAATCAGAGTCTACGGTCCACCACGTCTCCGTGAGTCAAAAGCCTCACTAAATCCCTATTTATAAATGAAATTGTGGTCATATATCCGTGTCCTATTGAAACTGGGCAAAGGACATAATTAAGTCACTTGTCTAATTATTCTTATTTGAACTATTCTCATCTTACACAAGATGTTACATTTATTGAACAGTGACGTTCAAATATTTCTTCCATTGAGCAAATGGACATCTCTTGGGTATAAATCTAGATAGATCACTTCTCCTTTTTCTTTTCCACTTGCGGTAGGCTTGGAAACTAATTTCAACTGCTAGAATATTGAAACACATGTTGACTTTGAAATTTGATCTTAATGTTAGATGTAAGTGCTTTCTCTCCTCTGCGTGCTTTTATTACCAATTCTTTTCCTTTTAATTGAAGAAAGAGATCGATAATTTCATTAGAAATGGGAAAACAAACAACGGGGCAGACAAAAAAAAAAAAAAAACCATCCTTTCTCTACTTGCTCCTTTTGAAGTATGACAATGGAATGACAAACGTCTAGAACATTTGTTTGAAAAATAGTTAGTCATTTGAGCTGTTCGTGAATTCAAAAGCCTCACAACAGAGGGTTAAGATGATCTAACTGAAGTGACATTTAGCCAAACACTAGCTAATATCACACATGAGCCCCACACAAGGTGTGGATAGTTTGAGAAAGCAAATCATACATTCTTCTTAAATGATTAATTATTTGATGATAAAAAAGTACCTTTTTTTTCTTCTTTTCCTTCCTCAAAGGTGAAAATATTTATTTTATTTTTTTAAAAAATCAAGATTGTAGGAAAAAAAAAAAAATACTTCTCTCTTATGAAAGGAGTTGAAATCAGCTGAAAAGGAAATTTCCCTTTTCACTTTTCTCATCAACCAAATGTGCGCTTCAGAATATCATCAGAATATCATATGTAGTGTGGGATACTAACAGGGGCGGACCTACATATAGACTTTTGGGAGCAATCACCTTTATCATGCCCGGGTCATTTTAAAACCCATAAGAAAATTTTGGTTCCGCTCTCCCAAATTCAACACAAAAACGTGCGCCCCCCCAAAACCCACATCGAAATACTGAGCTTGCCCCCAAAATCCAACTAATTGTTTGGGTCCGCCCCCTCAAACGAAAATCCTAAGTCTGCCGTAGCATTAAAAGAGTTGGAGTTTTTGACAGTATAATTATATATGGTAACAGTCCATGCTGTAACTGTTATGCAATGAGCGCAATGGCCAGGTTTCAAGCCATAGCTAACTATTCTGGATTCATTTAAATGTTTTGCTTAGATTAAGTTTGATTTTGTTTCAAGGAATTTTAATAGGGTATATAGCTCTTGAGTTGGCTAAATTTAGCTTCTCTAGTAAGATGTCAAGTGGTCTGAGACTTTTGTGGAGTTGGTTGTTGGATCTCATTATGTCCATGTAGGTGTTTTTTATTCTATGTTGTTGCCCTTTTAATGAATACCTCCTTTTACCAAAGGAAACAAAGAGTCATGGCTAACTTATAGATGAGAGTGAGACCCTTTCAAACAGATGGTGCTGATCTGATCAGTCTTCATTTGCGGCTGTTTTTAATCCATTTGAAACAGGGAGCAGAGAGACATAGCCACACCTAATCTGACTTTTTATCATTTCTCTGTAGATGCTTTGATTCACCCTTGCTGCAAAAGTGGCCGTTTGTCTTGCTTTCTACTCCTAATATTTTGACACATGTCATCACCTCAGTGCTGGAGGAGAGTCTGGACCCTTAGTGGGGCCAACATATGAAATTTAAACCACTCATAACCACAGTTCCATTTTTCTCATAATCATTGAGGAACAATCAACTTCAGTGCACATGGAGCAAAATATATGACTCTTGTTTTATAACATTATATATTTATGAACAGAGTGTGGAATCCTCTTGTGTTAAAGATGTTACATCTAGCCTTTACCACACTTTAATGCAAACATAGCGCATGTGTCACATTTGAGCTTACCTTTACTTTATTGCTGGCTAAACAAAAATCAACTTGCTAGGGATTGCGAGCAAGTGGCACCCCCACTTTTCCATTTTTGGGTAGAAAAAATGGCAACCCACTTGGAAATTTTGTTCAGCTGCCTCCAACAATCCGCAACGTGAGTCATGAGCATGTGCCGACAATAGGGCCAACTTGGAGACAGAAATTACCAACTCCCTCCATCAAGTTGATGCTCTTTTTTGTTTTTTTTTTGGTTAGTCTGCTTAGGGGGCTAGGACCCAAGTCCTCTGATCTTGAGAGAATAGACCTCGGGTGAGGTGAGGGAGCCTTCTAGTGAGGGAAGAAGACCTCGGATGAGGTAGCACGGCTCTCAGGTGAGGAAAGGTGCCTGCCTAGATTCGAACCCAGAATTGGCATGTAAGAACTCACAACTCTTACTACCATGATAAGAGGTAGTTCTTCATCAAGTTGATGCTTGATGGCCTTCTTTTTCATACTAAAATTGGACCTCTGAGTTTCATTCCATTTGCAATTGGTTGTTTCTAGATAAATGTCTTGGTTGGCTACTCAGGACAAGATCTGCCAATCCGATTCAAACTTTGACTTGGTAATTCAGGATTCAGGTGGACCATTTTAATTTTTGAGTTCTTTTCCAATGAAATTTCAGACCCGGATTGAGTTAGGGTTGAGAGTAAGACTTTACTTGCTAGTATACCTGATAACCTAACTTATGAAGTGCGCAATCTCCTGCCAATCCAAAAGTGGTTGACTCTTTTAACTTCCACGCCGATTCTTTGTTTTTTTTTTTTTTTTGCTACATTAAGGATTCAAACTCGCACGCTCTACTTCACACACCCATGTCCCCAACTAGCCAAGGATAAAAAATTGAGTTGGGTTCAGGTTGAGCCTTTGTATTTTACCCAATCGCTCAACTTTATTTGACCCATTACAGCCTCTAGAGAAGATCATTAATCTTTTACCATATGTATTTGACATCATAAAAAGGGGTGCTCATTGGGGTCTCAGCTTGACTTGAGCCCGGCCCACGTTGGGCTTGATTTCAACAGTGCTTTTAGGCTTGCTGGCTGCATCTCATCTAGACTAGCCTCGGCCAATATATGCTTAAATGCCCACTCTAGCCTGACATATTTAACACAAAGGATGTATGCATTTTGCAAATGAGCTGGGTCTGCGCATGGATTTGAAGCCCATGTGCTTGATCTGGGTCCTGATGACTAAATTATGCCCAATAACTAAATGGGCCTTCCTTGGCAGGCTTCGGCCAGACTGACCGGGCCATGAACACCCTAGTAGTGGTAATGAATGATATTGGATGCACCCATGATTTTGGAAAAAACCTGATCACTTCCATTTATTACCAAAGAGGACACCACTTGCTACAAGATAAATGTACCAGTTGAAAACCGAGTCCGAATCCCCTGATTCAACGAAACTAGAAAATATTGTTTCGGCTTATTCTCAAGTGACACCTGTATAAAATGCCGTACCAGCTAGGTCATTACTTTCAAAAAAGAGAATAAAGAAATAAACGAGATTTCTAGCCTTTTAAGGTGTCGCTTGGGGATGGGCCAATACAACATTTCCCTGTTTCAACACTCCAGTTGAAAATATTATTTTGGACCTCTAGCCGTCACGGCCACAAGTTTCTTTCTCAACAGCTTCTCAACATGTGAAAATGAAGGAGAATTGAAAATTCTTATTTATCGAGATAAAATAGAAAATCTTCTTGGAAGTAAAATAAGTGGAAAAGACAATTTAAGATACATTAAACACATATAAACTCTTGATAGATGTGATAAAGCTATGATGATGATGAATAAGAAGAAATGTTTGAAAATATATAGCTTAAGACATAAAAAAAAACTTCGGTAAAGTCTTATGAAACTATTGTGCATGCATGAAATTGATTCATATACTTCAGTGCAGTTTGGCAAGTCTCTGCATTTTTTTCCCCCAGCTTATGGGGCACAGCCCTTTGTTGAGGGAAGTAGACCTCGGGTGAGATGAGGGAGCTCTCCCCTCATGAGAAAAGTAGACCTCGGGGTGAGGGAAGGTGACTGCGGTAAGAACCGAAATGTAAAAGGCTGTTCTTGGCAAGCTTTATATTTTGGATGTATAATATATTATTTTGGAAACTGGATTTTGAGGATTTTTATATGCAAAAGGCAACATATTCACTACACTGGCTTCATGAATTCTCACAATTTAAATAGAAAATTTAGAATTATAGAGGGACAACATACTTTTGTTGCCAAGAATTTCCAACTTAGGAAATTCACATAAAGAATACCTCCAAATGTCTTCCCTAATTGGTTCTCAAAATGCTCAACTACAGTCCAGCATTCAGTAAGTCGAGCTGAAAGTAACTTTTTAGGAAGTTGATTTTCAGAAGAACAATAGGCACTTGTATTTTCGAATGATCTAAAAAAAGACCATAGATTTTGTGCCTTAACTAAAACCTGCCTAGTTCGGTGGTGAAACAAAAAATTGTTAGCTTCTTTGGACATGTTCCTTTGTTTAAGTTTAACAAATCTAACTAACTCAAGTCAAATTAGGTGGGCTCCACCTTAAAGCTTAATGACCAAGGGAGTGAATCGAGATCATCTGATGCCTTTTCCCATGTTGATCGTGAATAGATCAATCACGGTCCGCCACGTCACTGTGGGCAGCCTTGGCCATGCATAGAGTAGCAGCATTGCGTGCATTGCAGGTTGCCTACGGCGATGTGGCGGATTGTGATTGGACCACTCACGGTCACCTGGGGTAAAGCCTCCCAAGACCCGGACTCCAAGGGAGGCATGATAGTTATAAGGCGTGAATGAGGATTAGGCAATATGTAATATTAAGGAGATAAAACGATCCTAGCCCTTAATTTTGTTCCTCAAAGTTTAATGGTTGGATATTGTGTAAATGTTTTGTTGTCAAATTTAATGGTGAATAATACCTAAAATAGTGTGAAATTGGATCAATTCCAATAAAAATGAGTTGGATTGATTAAAGGTGGGCCCCTATATGAAGCTCAAGAGAGAGTGTGTGTGGAAAATGGCATTTTGGGAAAATTATAATTTGAGTAATTTTTTTTTAGGGGTAAATCGGTTAGAAATAAGAGTGGGAGGATATAGTTACTTTTTGCATAATTTGACTCTTAGTCAAGGGCAGTTTTAGTAAAAACCTAGAAAATAGGCGTTTTTTAAAGATTATAATATAAGTGCCTCAAAGAAAAAACACTCTTTTAAAAACTCTTGCATTCAAACATAGAATTGCAAATGTTCTAAAAACATTACATACGTGACACTAGCATAAAAAATCCCCAACACATGTAATATTTGCTTTTTTTGGTAACCTAGCCATAAGGGTTGGGACCTAAGTGAGAGCTTGCATTCACATGAGAAGATAGCTAATCAAGTGGGAAAGGAGTCCCACATGGGAAGATGTGGCGTACCCAAGGGTCAAACCTCAACCAGGTGAAAACTGCTATTCCTTACCACTTGAGTAAGGAGTCGTTCTCATGTGCATGTAATACTCGTTAGAAATAGCTTCTAACAAACAACGAACAGACCCTCCGAGTCTAAAGTGCGTCTCATGTTCCACAATTTTTTGGTGGGTCCTACCTCTCACAATTCTATAGGTGGGCCTCATGTTGACATGTTGTATTTTTAAAAAGGTAGGGGGCATCTACTAAATTTCTAACCGCGAGTCTCACATAATTTCTAAAAGTGGCCCTACAGAATCATTTCTAAATGTGAGTTCTCTATGGTTTATGAAAGTGGACCCCACATCTGAACTCCTTATATTTTAAAAGCCTAAGCCTTCATATGCACAATTTCTAAAGTTGGGCCATGTTGTTACCAACAATGCAGTACCTGTATTGTAATTTCTAAAAATGGGCTCCATATTGTAATTTCTAAAGGTGGGTAACACTTTGGAATTTCTAAGTGTGGGCCCACACTTTAATTCGTAAAGGTTGGAATTTCTAAAGTGTATGCCTCAAGTTGTATTTTCTAAATATGGGCCCGTGCACCACAATTTCTAAAAGGTGGGCTTCACATTGTTATTTTTGAAGATGGCCCCACAAAACAATATCGGCAAATGGCTCGATGCTGTAATTTTAAATGTGGGACCACGCACTAAAATTCCAAAAATGGATCCCGTATTATAATTCCTAAATGTGGGCGCAGTTATAATCTCTAAAGGTGGCCCCCACTTGCCACAATTTGTATGGAATTCCAGTAACTATATTATGAACCATGGAGTTTGTACGAGTAATAATGACAATGGAACTGAATGAAACAGGAAATTTAAGAATAATAAATTCTACGGCATTTCAAAACTCTTATACTTGAAATTTTCATACATCCAACAAACTTGAATTTCAAAAAGTCCAGTAAAGAAATGGGCCTACGTTCTATTATATTCTGCAATGTAGATCAATGTATAGTGGGATTAGTTTAAGTGTTTCACTTTTTGGCAAATATTCTGCCACGTAGATCAATGTATAGTGGGATTAGTTTTAAGTGTTTCACTTTTTGGCATACCTAACAACAGAATAGTTGAGCTGCCTTTCTCTCTACCTTGAAATCCTCATGATCCCACAAATGTACCTGAACACAACATTTTGTTTTCCTCCCCCCATGTGTTATTCCTCATTCTTCTTCATCTACCATCTACTGGTCCCAATCCGATCCCAATGATGATGATGATGATGATGTAAAATATAACTATTCAAAATCCCATGTTCTGTTTGGCCGTGAAAAATGGTTTGTTGCTATCTGTCATGGAAACGTTGGTTAGAAGCACTTACGATTAGGCCTTACCCACGAGATGTCAGCATTGCTTGATTCATTCCTGAATGCCTGTGTGGATCGGCCACAATTTTACTGTACTACTGTACAAAACAACATTTCACTGTTGTAAATGGAATGTTGACACAGTTCTAGGGCCATCAAAATGTATATCCAAACAGTGTTACAGTAACTGTTTTGTTGGTTTGGTGAAGCCAAAAAGGGACCCACTACATGTAATTGTAGCCTGACCATCGAATCATGCTGTGTGGGGTACTGGGGTTCTTCACCTTGCTTGGACATCACTACAGGAAGAAGGGTCTAAAATCTTTGTCAGATTCAATTTTCTTAGTAAGTGATGCAGCGTCTGATGCGCCGGGGATTTCGGAATCCACACGAGGCTGATGATGATTGATGAAGTATGATTGATATCAATAAAGGGAGAATCCTCTTCTGTTGAAATCTGTTGAAATCAATGACATATTTCTTCTGATGGAAGTGTGTGTGTGTATATATATATATATATATATATATTTATAAAAACAACTAACTGATGTAACAGATTGTAAATGTTATATCCAACTACTTCAACTCACAACGCAAAAATAGAATACAAGAGTAACAATGGTTAAATGTGGGTCTTTGATTAAGATAACTTGGGCCTTGCGTGTTAGTCTTGTACATTGCATCAGTAAGTGATGGGATTTAGTTCATGTTTTGGTGAAACATTATAAAACAAGAGTCTTTGTTAAATAAAGGATATGTGTCATCAATTTTTTGAGAAACCAAATGCTTGTTTGTATCAGCCAACTACCTGATGGCATTACATTAGTCATACAACATGAAGAAATATGAAATACTTTTCAACACTGACATGAATATTGTTTGAAAACTTGGTCAGTTGACTTGAAATTCGGCCATGCTGTCGGCTTAAAACACTCTAGTTTACTTAAGAAACTATTTGCTACCATATTTGTAACTCCAAGAGGGGGTTCTCGAAAGTTTAGGGTTCGAGATCTCTAAATTGGTCCACTTATTAAATCAGCCCCAAAGTAGACAAAAACAATAAATATGCAGCATAAACAAAATCACAAGCACACACCACAAGGATACCAGATTTTGTGTGGAAAATCTGAGGATTTTGCAGGACCCACTAGAATGGATATTAGTTCTAATTTAATCAATTAATGCAGCGGATGTAACCAATCACAAAATATAGAACTAGTAAATAGATCTACCAAGCAATCACCACAAGAAAGCAGGCACAAATTTAACGTGGAAACCCTTTCCAGGGAGAAAAACCACGATCTAGAAATCAAGATTTCACGAACAGTTTACAAGATATACTCACAGTTACTTTACCTCAGTTTGTACCTCGACTTAAGGACTGTAGTTGTTTTTACACAGAATCTACTTACACGACTTCCACCGTGTACCGTTCTCCTTACTTAATCTCCTCGCACCTTGTCAAACAAGATGATCAATCTTCTACAAGATAGTAGAAGCAGCAAACACATTCTAGAGCATCCCTTAAAAACGATCTCTTAATGGCGGCTCTAGAGAAAAATCTCTCTAAGATATCTCTGACTCAGATTAATGAGAGTGGTGTGCCGCCTTTAGGGTTGAGAGAAACACCCAATAAATAGCCTCAAGTTCGTGTATAAGGCTCCAATCATAATCCACTCAGAATAGCAATTTGTGTCAAACTTTTCACAAGAGTCCGGATCATACTGTTCTTTACCGCCCAAGCTCGCTATAGCGAGACCCTGTTCTGGAATCAGTCTGCGTTACTCTCCACTCTCGCTATAGCGAGAGTAGGTCTTGCTATAGCGAGACATGTGACTGTCTCGGCCTGACAAGATTTTCTCTCAGGTTGACATTTGGCCTAACAATCTCCCCCTTTTGGCAATTTTTGGACAAAACCCTTAGAACAATACAATATGATCTACTCAAAAGAAAAACCTAAAATACATTGAATTTTTTAAAACAAAAAAAATTTAGCACTGTAGATCTTGTATGGCCTTTGCTTGAACTTTTCAGATCTTGAATTGCCTAGGCTTGTATAGCTCCCCCTAGCTCCATTCTTCTCCCCCTGTTTTTGTCCAAAATTGACAAACAAATATCATTATGCAGCTTCTGTTAATCTGGATGCAGTAACTCCCCCTCAATATTGACTCCCTCTCAATATGATCTTCGTATTAGCACTGGGGTGGGGGCTTGATCTTGCAGATCAGGAGTGATGAAGATTAGGCACACACACTTGTGAATTGAAAATTTTCAGCATAGTGTGTACCAATGTAGAAGAGATGTCTTCTTTCTTGACCCATACAACTTTCGTATTCTTCTTTTTCAGCTCAGCCTTCTGCGTTTTCCATTGCTTTTGATTCGGTAAACTTCGCAGCTTATTGCAATGGGGTCGAATGTGTCCTTTAATTCCAAAATGATGGCACGTGGGAATTCGTTCAGGACGTGACGCATTTTGCTTCTTTGGAGCTTGCTTTGTAACACTAACAACATGATTAATAACAACTGAATTTTTAATAAAATAATTTTTACCTTTAGCATTCGAAGTGGATGCTCCGTCAGATATCCTCCGTCATATTTCCTCTCCAGATATCCCACACCTAAGGACTGAAGTTACCTTGTGTCGCTTCACGCTTCAACAACTTCACACCACTGATTGCAACAGACTCAATCCCACACTTGACTCCTTAAATCTTCTACGCAAGAATATGATCTTCTACAAAGGATGTAGAAGAAACCGACTTTAGAGAACTTGGCAGCACAACTTCTTAATATATCTCTAGAGAAGAATTCTCTCAATTAAATCTCTAACTCAGAACTTTGAGAGGTGATGTCTCTTTAGAATAGCCGTTGCGTCCTTTAAATAGCCCTTGGGACGTGCTTAATGTTGTCTAACTTGATTAGAATTAAAACAAGCAGTTTGAGAACAATTAGAATTCAATTTTTAATTTTCGTAGGACTTTGTCACCTTGTCCGCTTTAGCGGAGGATGTTCTGTTTCAATGCAAATACAACTTTTGTCAGGCGTTTGGCCATTCTGACTCCATCCGCTCGAGCGAAGATATGGGCGCTCGAGCGGACCCCATTTTGGATGTTCCAGAAATTCAGCACTTCAGATTTTTTTTCCAACTCTTTGAGTAATTCCAATCTTCTATCTTCAGAGTAATTTTCTAAAATAAGATTACAACTCAAAAGACCCAGAGTTTTGTCCAATCCATGAATTTAGCCAATATTTAAAATCCTAATAGTTCCCAAAAGGCCCACTTTCTGTCCATATAGTTGTGAAGCACTAAGGTCACATTTCCTAAACGTCCATTCTGAGGATTTCTCACGCTTTTCCACACTTCCGCAAAAAATCCATATTTGGTTTAGCATGAAAAATGGCCGGAAGGAATCCCCAGATCCATGGATGCAATTACTTTCCAAGTCAGACCCTCCCCAATCCGACTTTTCAAATATGCACACGCAAGCTACAGTGCCTATGGCGGAATAAAGAGATTTATTGTTTGTGTCTGGAAGCCTAAGTTTTGGGTCCCACAATTAAGATCCAATCCGTTAATCATGTTTAAAAGGCCTAAACCAGCCATGTGGTCAAATTTCAGCCGTTGATTCTACATATATTTTGAGATATTTCCAAAAAAGGTAGAGCATTGGGTCATAATTTCTAGACTTTTGTTGGCCCATTTTGCAAAATCTGAACCATTCTGTCTCTTAATAAAGCTTAAAATGGCAATGAGATCAAATTTCACAACATTATTCTTTCACGGATCATGAGAAAATAGCAAAAAAAACAAAAAAAAAGAAAAAAAAACTGCTCTTGCTAATATTTTCAACTTAGCGACACGGAGATGAGGTTACTACAGTACCAAAACTGGTAACATTGAGGTTACTGTTTTTTTTCCTTGGAACCCTATTGTTTAATTCACATGATCAAGATTTGAACCATTAATCATCATTAAAAGGTCCAATATGTCTCCTACGTCAAATTTAAGCCGTTGATCCATCATGGATGTTTGAGAATAACTCCATATCATCAAATATTAATTTTTCATTCATGTGGCCCCCATCTTTCAAGATCTGAACTATTTAAATTCTCTAGAGGGCTAAGGACAGCTATGGGGTGAAATATCAGCCCTTGATTTTTCATAAATTTTGAGAAAATTGTAAAAATCTATAACCATTAATCACACATCCCATAGATGTAGGAATCCTCTCCGTTTACCAAACCTGATACTCTCCTTGAAAATCCTCTTTATGGATATGTTAGATCCAGGAGAATGAGTATTCCTTTATGTTTACCAAATGTGCCTAGGTGGGCACATCGAGGATAGGGGTCAAACTTATTTAACTAAAATCAACTAATCTTAACTGAGTATCTTGAAGCACAATATTAATGATAATTTCAAGTGTGAATTTGTTTTTGACAAAATATAATAGTGGTTGTGTTTGGATCGTGTCAAATTGGGTTAGTGCCAATTCTCATGGATGTTAGTGTGAATTTCTTCAATTTGTGAAAGGTGAGCCTCTGTATCTAAAATCGAGCTTTTAGAAAAAAAAAACCATATGTTAGTATGTGTTGGGTTTATGTTTCGTATTCCGGGTTTACCGGAGGGTCCATTGGGCTAGCCAAATGACTGGATTCCTGATCAAGGGTGTTTTGTTCATCGTATCAAGGCTTTTTTAGGGTTAAGAAAGAAAATATTATATATATGATTTAATATGTAACCTTAAATTCTGAAGAGAGTAAGATGTGAATCGTTGCTCTCTTCCCGTGGATATAGGTGGTTTCGCCCAACTATGTAAAATCTTCTAGTCTCCCTTGTGTGACATGATTGTTCAATCATAAGTATTCGCGCTTCTGCACGCACACGCACAACCATGTGCTTAGATTGCATCCACATGAGATCATGAAAATAACATGGAGGAAGTAATCTAAATAATACGCAATCCTAATCCGAGCCATGATGATGATTATGATATGCTCTTGTTAAAGATTTTTAATTACTTGAACTCTGAATGCTTCGCTGTATTGTGGTGTTGATGATTACTGTTGAGAGTTCCAAGGATAATGGCAGGCGATCCCTGATCTTTCCTTTAATAAATATCCCTAGTCGTATGTGCGCCTGTTTAGTTTATATCATATATGGGACTTCGTAGATGTTGGGTTCACAACTTCACCTAAAAAAGGGAATGCCCTACCAAAATCAGGTAAGAGTACATTGAAATTGTGAGAACTATCAAAACAATGGCATACCTCCCTTCACCATGTACATTACATGATTCAGAGAAAATTAATCATTGGCTTTCGTTGTTGATGTGCTATATATGAACTATGATTGAAATGGCAAGTATAGTCAATCTTAGAGAAGAGAACATTAATGACACATTTGTGCAATGCTGCGAAAAACCAGATTCACAGAGTACGTTTTTATCCTTACGTGAAAAAAAGTTTTTGAAGAAATCACTGAAAAGTTATGGCTTTTTTTTTTTCGTTTTTTGCTTTTTCAGGATGCGCTAAATGCAGATTACTCAATGCTATGAAAAAGCATTTCACTTTCCATGCTTCTTCTGCATAAAAGCGGCTGTACATACGTGTCCTAAACTGCAGGAGGCCTCAACTCTGATCCATTGCAAATGCAAGTATGCAAGCCAATTGGAACATTCCAGTATTTGCTTGGAATATCTCCACTGATTGTGGTCTAAGAATAAATAATCAACAGTCTAGAATTTTATTGGCATAAATCATATCACATCCTACCAACTGGGTAGTTGAGTACCACAGAACTCAAATTGGATTAGTGATTAGTGAAACTTTTACTGTTGACTTGCTTTTTCTTACACCACTCTTTCCTTTTTCTTCTACCTGACATCTTATCCCATCAATTTACAGTGACTGAATCCTAAATAGAACTCAAAATCGATTGACAGACTTTTAACATCTAAATTGTTTGGCCGACTTAAGAAGTAGCACACGCCTAGGCACCACACATGGAGGAGGAATAAACCTGGCATCATTTCAATTACTAAGATGGCTAGCTTTTCTTTTGAGAGATCAGCCAGAACTCTCACTTAAAATAGTAAGGGTCATATGAACCTGATGATGCTTTCAAAATGGACAAAGATGAAAGTTTAAGATGTGGTTAATTTTAGGTCCGGACACCCTATGTGGGGACATAATCTGGTGACTCTATGAGGCCCACCTGGTGCAAATCAAGGGGGTAGATGGAATGGATTTGAGGTTTGTGCACGGCTTTTTTTTTTTTTTCCTCATGGTTGTCAGCTCTTGCTTTAAACGTTTCTATGAAAAGATTCATTCCAAATCCATTCATTTTACTTGTATGTTAGAGCGGCTTTTCCTCTTTCAGATAGTTATTCCCCTAATCTATAACCTATTACATCTTACTTATCAGTTTCAACAAAACTCCTCAAAATGTGCCATGGATACTATGGAGGCTTCATGGTTGCTTCGTTACAAAAAGTTCTTTCTCTATTTATAGCTCAAATCTGTGAAATAGGGGTGTATTACCTGCAATATTAAGCTAATTTCATTCATGTAATAATTATAAGTTCACAGTAGTCCTGAGGCAGATGAATCATTGTTAAGGAAATACAAAGTCTGGAGACTATCACACAGGGAAATATATATATGTTAGTAAAATCCATATATCTTGTCTATAAAAAAGAAAAAAGAAAAAGAAGATTTAAAGATTACATCTACTGTAAATCAGCATAATTATGCAGTCCGAGTTAATATCCTCTGAGTCACTGACTTTTGAGAATTATCGAGTTTGTGGAGTGGAATCCTAGTGGAACTCATTTATTATAAGTTTGAGCAGCTCAAAATGAACGTCCTTACTGTGCGTGGATATTCCTACATTTAGATAAACAGTATGAAGAATAAAGGCACAATCTTATGTATTATTAATAAGGTTATTCATCATATAATCAGTCTAATGGTAGTGCCAGCTCCTAGATAGAGTAAAATCTGGAGACTTTATGGCTTCCTTTGTAGATTTTTACTCCTTTAACTTATAAATTTTCTATATCATAGAGTTGGTGAATCTGAACTCTACATACCTATGCTCACACACGCACACAAAATAAAAAAATGGAAAAAAAAAATTCATCTAGGACTGGTAAACGGCCTTCATACTACCATTGTTTTGGTGGAAAACATGCCCACTTTGATGGACTCATTGGTCCATAATGGTCTTTGTTTCTTAAGCTGATGTTGTCGTTTCAACATCATTTTGCGTAGAATATTCTGAAAATTGCACTAACCTGACCTTCTTTTTGTCTATTCATTTGGTTTTGTACTCTTCTTCTTTCTCCTTGTAATGTTGAGCAACAAGATTGTTGGGATGGTCCAATCAATGGGATTTTTTCCTTCATGCTCGGTCCATTAAAAAATTATGATTTGCACGTTCTCTTTGGAGGAATATATTTATGTATATGATGAATATCAGTGTTTAATAAAGGTGGGATAAGTGGAACCCTTTATTCCTTTTTCTTAGGGTACTGACGTCTTTCAGTAAGATAGTAACAGCTTTCTTTGATACGTTGTTTATATTACTTATCAGTTTTTATCCTTAGTTCTCAATCTTCAGTATGATTTGGAGGGTAAGATTTCCCAATTTGCACAATTTTATACTTTATACAACAAATCATCGTATTGAAATCAAGATGCACGCTATTTTTAAATTAGTTCAAATTTCATTTGAAATTAGTATATGATTGACCTAGGCTTGTTGGCTAAAAGTATTGCCCACTAGTTCAGTGTTGCTCCACTAAAACTGTCATGATATCCACCTCCCAAAAGTTCAAATTGATAACAAATATAACTTCCTTTGTGTTGGCACTGGGAAAAAAAACTATTCAATTTAGTATTGAGGCCCATAGGATTGATTACAAATTTAAATTTGGTCAACGCTAAAAAAGAGAGGCTCCTAGCGGCGGACAAAACCGCCTTTATCGGTGTTTTTTCTATGTCACTAAAAGTGATTTTTTACGGTGGTTAAGTGCCGTTTTAAATCGCATTTTGATCGTCTAAGACAAATGTTTCATTTTAGGGCAGAAAAAATTTCCTTTAGTAGCGGCTTTTTTTTTCGCCGCTAAAATTCTCTTTTTTGTTGTGAGCCTATACCTTGCTATGTGTTTTATGAGAAGTCTTTTACAATGAGGGTGAGGTTTCATTCATATTCTCAAACCATGTGGGTATCGATGGCTCAAATGAGACAAAATTCTTGGCTATTTTGAAAGCTCTAAGAATATGTTCATCTTGACATTTTCATTGCATCACGTGTGGAAAGCGATTTGTTGCTATTTATTGGATGTGTTGCTTAGACAAGGGCCCTTAGAAATACCAATTCCTTTTCATTGAAATTAAGACTTTGTCCTCATCTATGAATGCGGTGTTTCTTCACATGAAGTGGTGGAAAATAGAATGGCAGATGCTTCGGCAAAATTAGGGGTGGTAAGAGAGGTAGACTTACTACTTCCT
The DNA here is from genome assembly GCA_029852735.1 of Persea americana. Taxonomy (NCBI): domain Eukaryota; kingdom Viridiplantae; phylum Streptophyta; class Magnoliopsida; order Laurales; family Lauraceae; genus Persea; species Persea americana. Next base: position 40,531,693 of record CM056817.1, read on the forward strand.
ATGTGTGTGTGTGTTTGTGTGTTTTTTTTTTTTTTTTGTTATTCTTCGTAGTTATATTGCTTTTATACCCGCTTTATTATCTTCTGTGTTTTTTTTTTTCTTTTCTCTCTTGATGTTTCTCTTTGCTCTTTAATATAATATTCCGTTACCTTTTAAAAGAAGAAAAAAGGGGAAAAAGAAGAAGTCTTTTACAAACTCCAAGAAAAAAAAGCAGCTCATTTAAAATTGCATTTAATATAACTTAATTTAAAATTGTCTTCACGAAAAATGACCGGGCCTAGCTGCTAAGCATCAAACGTGCGAAGTGTCTCTAAGCATTGAATGGCTTGACATCATGGGTTGCCCACATGAAGCATGACCATCATTATATTTCTGGTTTTGGGGGACTTGGGGGAGGAGTTTTATGATATGTTGGGTTTGAGAGGCCCGTCCATCATTTACCTTCGTGTGAAATTTTGAGAAGTTATATCCGAAAGCCTTGTTGTTAGATAGAGATGTAGGTCGATCTTAATTTGCATGATAAATTCAAGAGCCTATAAAAGTTTAACGAGTGTCATATTACATTTAGGGCCTCCTTGTTTGATTGGATTTGAATTGTGAGAATTAGTTGAGCTGGCTATGCGAAAAGTCAATGTTTGCTAGCAGAATTCTTAGAATTGTGGATTTCACATTGTTAGTTTTGCCTTTGATCATTTTGGAATTCTATTTTGGGACATCATTTGAAACTCTCCAAATGCTCCAAATAAGATATCCCAAAAGGCTTTCAACCAAATTGGCCCTTAAGACTTGTTTGTTTGTTTGTTGGGGAAGTGAATACATATGAATTTACGGTAAAATGAGTTACAAGAATAATTGTTTGATGGGTGAGGGAGAAAGGATATAATAAGGTGGCTATGTAGATGCAATCGTCAATTCCTCGGGTTATCGTGGGTTGTTCATTTTCTACGTGCCCTTGATTCATTTTCCATATGTGGTAGATAATTTGATTATTGTTCTTGAAAATTTACATTTCTTTTTTAAATGTTAAGCATTTTTAGAAATAGAAGTCTTATGTACTCAATTACATGAAATGAACAAACCTTTAATAAGAGTGAGAGATTTAAATTGATTCTTGGGGGAAAGTAAGTTCCACTAGTTAGGCTCATTTATGCTTATAGACATCTTGATTGTCCTTGATAATCACTTTTAAGTACGTGCTTATAAAAAAGTAAAGTTCAAAAAACGCGTGCAAAGATCATATTTGAATGTACAAATTTAAAGAAAAACACACACACGCACACACACATATATTCCAGATTTTGAGTCTTAAAAACTTTTCAATGTACATCCGAATACCCTTAAAAAGCATATCAAGGACTACTTGTTTCATGTAACTGAATTCCTGAAAATTTAAAGATTGTGTAATTCTACAAATGGTAAAAAAATAAGAATCAAAGGTGAAGATCCCAAAATGACCATCAAATAAACCCCTCTCCCACCCCTTAACGTAAATTGATTGAAGGGAAAATGAAAAATGAATAACCAACCATTACTCTAATAATTTAAATTCTAAGAAAATCAAGATTCCATCTTCATTATCACCTCGTTCCCTTAACTCTCGAGTCATATTCTTAACTTGTTGTCTCTTTAATCATTCTTCGGTAGAACTCATTAATTTCACCATGAATTCTTCTAACATTCAATTCCTATCATATATACTTTTTGACCTTTTCCTTCAAATGTTAAAAATCATTAGAAACTTTACAACCTAAAAAACGACACCCATATGCATGACATACTGTATGTCTCCTGTATATCTGCCAAACCAATGACCAACCATGGGTTTGAGTATTCTGCCAAAAAAAGGGCATTAAAAAAAAAAAAAAAAAAAAAAAAAAAAAAACCAACCATGGGTTAGACTTGGAGTATACAGGCGGTTCGGCGTAGTTTGGAAGGTTCACACTCCCACTCCCACTCTCGCTGGTGGATCAAGTTGGACCCTTATTTTGTCAATATAGTACTGCCAGCCAACTTTACTCTATCTATCTATCATTAATCAGAGCATGCATCTACTGTAGATGACCTAAAAAGATAGCTCTCCTTCGGCGGGGGTCAGACTGATCCCAGAATTCAGTCAGACAAATAGTAATTTGTGGCAAATGGTCCTAACTCGTGAACTGCAACATCAATTTGGCAACTCACACTCTCACTCTTTTTTTAACCATTTACACCCCACCCCTACTCAACAACCACATGGAGGTAGATGCTGACAGGTGACACCCCCAACCCCACCATCCATCTCAAATCTGACCCTAGGCTGGCCCACCCCCATCCCTCGTGCATCCCACGTGCCCATCAGCCTCCTCTCCTTCTACTTAGTATAGAATATAATATATAGAAGAGAGAGAGAGAGAGAGCTGGTGAGCTGAAAAAGGTGGGCGGTGCAAATCGTGCTGCAGTGGGGAAATAAAATAATGTTATCTTGCTGGTCAGGGTTTATTGAGTCCGTCCGTCCCCAATCTCTCTCTTGTTTCTCTCTCTAGCTTTTTTTTTAATGATTATTAACCTTTCTCTCTCTAGATCTTCTTTTCTTTTTTTTTTTTTTTGGTGATTATTTTAATAAATGGGGTTTTGGGGGTAACGTTGGGAGTATTCCGGGGACAGTGACTTGTTCCCAACTTCTCACGCGCACGCGGCCCCACAAAACCCGCTCTGCGACAAGTCTTACAAGGACACAGGCTCGACTCGCAGTCGCTCTTACAAGAATACCAGTCTCTTGTTCGCTCATGTGAGTCTCTCACCAGCCAAGCTGAAATTTTTTTTTTTTTCTTGTTATGAGATCTAATCTTTTTACAGTTTTTGTTATGGAAACTTGTGTTTAGTTGCATTTTTCGGAATAGGACCACAGGACTGGATTTTGTTGGATATGCTGCTTTTATCTTGTTAGTGATAGTAGTAAAAGCTTTGGACTTTAGTTATTTTAGAAAAATGAAATAACTCAATAAATAAATAAGATTGGATAATTATTGAGTTTCTAATTCTTATTTATGTTTGCCGATCCACTTGTAATCCAAGTGGTGGGCATCTAGTGGCGGACCCAAGATTTTTATAGAATTAGGTAGTTGGGTTTTGACCTATGTGGGCTTTGGTGGTATGTAGACCCAAGATTTTTATGTGGAATTTGAAAAGTGAATCCAAAAGTTTTATACGGGTTCTTCATTTTGGTAGGTACACTACTAGGGTTGTAAACGGGTCGGTTCCGGTCTGGGTCGATGGTGGACCCGGAACCAGAACCGTGAAGGAGAAGGTGGAACCGGACCTGGACCCGAAACCGTTTTCTTGTCTCCGGAATTGAAACCAGAACCATATATGGTATGGGTTTGGATCCGGGTTCGGATTTAGATAGAGAATGATATTAAAAAAATATGATTTTTAGGAGAGATTCTCGAAAATTAAGGTAATATGTGGGTTTCGGGTCCATGGGTCTGAACTAAGGTGGAACTGGACCCGGACCAGGACCCATTTACTAATCGGAGCCTAAATAAGGACCCAGACCCAATTATTAACGGGTTGGAAACTCTAGGTAATCGGAGAATCGGGTACCCATTTACATCCCTATACACTACTGGTTAAAATTAATTATCTAGTAAAATATAAATTTTTCTTAGATTTCTACTCCTCTTAGAAAGGTTGATAATTGTTAATTGGTAATTGATTATTTATACTTTCTAAGTCTTATATGTGATGGTTAATTATGTCATCTGATGCGTTCTTTTAGAAGACTAATCTACCTTTTCCTTGTACTTAAGCATCTAATAATGGGTCCTACAGAATGCTAGTAACCTTTTAATGTGAAAAGTTACACAAAGGCTGTAACTTGCTAAGTCACCCTCATGTGCCTCTACTGTATTCCTCATTAATTTATATTGCTGAGTACATAGAATCTTGTGAATTGTGGGTCCATTGCTGATATTCTTGAATTTCTTTTTTTTTTTTTTTCTGTGGGAAAGTTATAAAAGCCCCATGTCTGCTTTCATTAAGGATGTCCCCCTCCCTTCTCCATGAGACTCATCTAGATGCATCTAGTCATAATGACTAGGGAAGAAGAGCAAACCACGTTGTGGATTATTAGGGTTTGTCAAATATCACTTTAGTAATGTATCATCTTCACTTTTAATTTCTGGGCCTCTAAGTTTATCTGTCTTTATCACATGTTTAATTTTTTCTTATTTCCATAATGGCAGAAATATTGTTAAATTGAAATAAGTGCCCATCACATACATAAATTAATGAACAAGAGGGTTAGAGTGATTATTGTGGCCGCATTGAATGGAATATAAATGGAAAATTTTCTCTAATGTCAAAAGGCATTACTCTGTTAGTTTGCAGTGGCAAAAAGAACTATACTAGTAAAAAAAAATGAATGTGGAATCCAATTTATTAAGAAACATGACACTCTCTCTTTAACTTGCATCAATGTATAAAACTGTATACAAGTTTTTTTTTCCTTCAAGACGGCCATGAGGTTGAACTGTTGAAGTGCTAGAATTGTTCCATGGATGAAGCGTCTGTTTTCTTTACAGGGGACCCACAATCAAACGGCTCAAAATATGGGCGACCTTCACTAGAGTGAATGATATGGCACATGTAAGGTGATACATCTGTATCACCCAGTCAAGAGAGAGAGAGAGAGAGGGGGGAGAAAAGGGAGCCATGTTAGCCAAAGAAGACCCCCAAGAAGTCCCCAAGTAGCATTCTCTTTTCTGGCAAATGGTAGCCCAGAGGGAGAGGGAGAGAGGATAACGGTATCGTCATCTCTTCTGGCAATAGATTCAGGTCACTCAGTCGATTGATTGTCGTACCCAGAACTGATGTCTGATTGCTTATCGTATTCCACGTCTTCAACTGAAAGAAACCCACCTCAGATCTTCCACTTTCTGTGTCTTCCAAAGGCGGCAACGCCTCCCCTTCTCTCTTTGCTAGCTAAGTGCTAACTAGGGTTTCTGGGAGCCGAAAGCAAAAGCAAAAAAAGCCAGCTTAACTCTATCTGTACGTAACTTAAGGTGTGCTTCTCTTCCTATATTCTGCTGTTTCGTGATCCTTACATTTGGCCATTTTAAGGGAAGAAATAAAGTGCAAAGTAGCCCGACCTGGATTGTATGATATGAAGTGGGTTTGATGAGAGAGGTAGATCGGTGTTGATTGAATCTGAGGAGTTGGGTTAGATTGATCTCTTCAATAAAGGTACTGTAAAACCCATTTCTTTATTGATTAGGGTATATAAGTTGTCATGCAACTTGGTTTGATGACCATCATGTGTTTGGAGATTCCATTAGTTGGGTACTCTTCGTCACAATTCATTACACACAGTACTGGACCAAGGAAGAAAATCAATTAGGATTCAGCTAAGGAAGTTGGGTGTTTCCTGTAGGAACCCTTTATTCAAATCAATAGCATAAAGGAGGAGGAGAATAGAGAGAACAAGAAGAAAGCCTTGATAGAGATTTGTTCCATTAGCCACTTGTATCTTCTTCTTCTCGTCGTAGTCATCAAATAGAAAATCTGGCAAATCCTTGGTGGGCTGGAAATGTGCCCATGGGAGGAGGGGTTAGTCCCTCCGCCCCATCTCTCCATCTACGCAGCTCCAATGACAACCATGGCACCGGGCTAGGCCTCCTTGGTCCAAAACGAGACCAAGAACTCATAGAAACCACCACCACCAACACCAACAGCAGCAGCAGCAACAACACAAACAACAACCAAAATCCTGAAGAAGGCGACAGCCGCGATGCTGAAGACCAGACTGGCCAAGACACTGTTGAGCCAGGCAGTGGCCGTCGCCCCCGCGGCCGCCCGCCTGGCTCCAAGAACAAGGCCAAGCCTCCAATCATCATCACCCGAGAGAGCCCCAACGCTCTCCGGAGCCATGTCTTGGAGATCAGCAGCGGCAGCGACATAATGGAGAGCATCGCCGCCTTCGCCCGGCGACGGCAGCGTGGGGTCTGCGTGCTAAGCGGTAGTGGAGTAGTCACGAACATCACCCTCAGGCAGCCGGCGGCGCCGGGTGCCGTTGTCACTCTCCATGGGCGGTTCGAAATTCTCTCGTTGTCTGGGGCGTTTCTTCCTGCGCCATCGCCGCCCGGGGCGACTGGGCTGACCGTGTATTTGGCGGGCGGGCAGGGACAGGTTGTGGGAGGGAGCGTGGTGGGGGCGCTGATGGCTTCGGGGCCTGTGATGGTGATCGCTGCGACGTTCTCGAATGCAACCTATGAACGGCTGCCGTTGGAGGAGGAGGAGGAGGGTGGTGGAGAGGGGATGCAATTGCAGCAAGCTCCTGGGTTGAATTCAGCTTCCAGTGGCATTTCACCATCTCAGTCACATGGTTTAGGAGATCCGTCTTTTCCTATGTACAATCTCCCGCCCAATCTCCTTCCCAACGGCCAGCAACTGCCCCATGACATGTATGGTTGGGCTCCTCGTCCTCCCCCATCTTACTAAGCACAAAGGAACACACAGGCATCTCTCTCTCCATCTTCTTACTTTCTTCTGTTCATTTGTTTTTCCTTTCCATCTGTGGCAGATAGCTTTTTAGTTTCCTTCTATGTTTGTCTCACGTCATTTCAGATTAGCTGTACACAAAGAAGCAAGGTAGACAGTTCTAGTGAAATCTGTTATTGTTTATCTTCCTTTCTTAGCTTTTTTTATGTTTGATATCATGTACTTTGATGGGTTTCTCTCTGACTTTCTTTCTGAAGAAGAACTTAATTGCTAAATATCATTCAAGAATGTGAAGTAAGGGCCACAAGTTGTTAAGATTTCATGAACCCAAATGAGGTAAGAATCATCTTCTTCTACTTATTCTTGTATACACTCATTCTGTTTATTTTTCTTCTTTGGGATAGTGTATGTGGTTGAACCTAAATGATGGTGATAGTTTATTGACAAGTCATTAATGGCCATTTATGCGTCAGCACAACTGGTGGTCAGTAGTGAAACTGAATTTCAGGACATTAGCTTTGGGAGGTAAATTTGTGTATGTTGTGAGGGTATCTTTCGTGGGTTGGAAGTAGAAAATGGGAAGCGGGAATGAATGCTGACGTTTATTCATCTGAATCTTTCCTCAAAGGGTCATGTCACTGCTGCAAGTTGCATTGTGTCTGTGGGTACCTTAGAGTGCTTTCACATCAAAAGGATAGTTTCCACCCATACGACTAGAAGGGCCTTCGTTGATTAAAAAGCAGGAAGATTCTTGAAAACTGTTCATGTATCCTTGGAGACGAACAGGCATTTTTTTTTTTTTTCAGAGACGATCAGGCATTTGGGAGTATTGAAAGATGCCTTTTTTTTCTCCAAGCCGCTATCAGATTTAGTTGAATTTGTGAGTTGAGACTTTTCTTCTTGCTCTTAATTTGGTCATTATTTTGTCGTTTGCACGTCTCTGTTTATAGGTTATGCTTAACAGCTCTCGAAGAATAAAATGGCTTAATTAAGGACCCCATGAGAAACCACAAAAAATGAGACACTATTGACTGTCTAATTCTAATTTAAACAATAGTTTTACTACTACTGAAATGGAAGAAACTATTAAGGAAATTAAAAGCTGCTGGAAGTTTGGTTCCATATGGAATGATCGACAATATGCTTTCATTACTTGCAACTCATGATCCATGGGTGTGTTAAGTTGGGTTCCATCTTATTTATTGACCATCATCACTAACACTTATTGGTGCCTTCTTGTTATTTGTAAAAGTAACAAATATTGGAATATATCTCATTCTGTCTCCCCTCCATTTAATTTGTTATTTAGCTAACGTTTCTTTGGTTGGATAGGAAAGAGAAAGTTGAAAAAATGTTTCAAACTATATTACGAAGAGAAATGTCCTCCTACGAGCTTCTGCTTATGCAGTTCAACTATGTGAGGCCCCCTTTGGCCTTGCCTTTAATTATTGCAGACCCTTTCACATTCTCATTGTCCCATGATCTTGTACCAATTGCAATTTCACTATAATCGAACCTTATCCACCGTTGAATTGAATTTCAAAGAAATTTATGGTTAGACTACGAATGTTAAGACTATTAAATCAAGGGCTAAGATTATCTTACGTGGCTGATTTTTTTGTTGGCCTTTATTTGTGAGAAGACCTTTCCATGTACCTGACCCCACTAATAAGAAGGCATCTTAAGTGGCCCCCACAAGCTGGATTGCATAATGCTTATATGTGGTCTACATGTAGAACATTGCCCATATTAGGAAATCTACTTATTTAAGAAATATAGACTTTGCAACTTCTAATATGATTCTAATTTGAGCTTGCCTAAGGAAGTTTTTAATCAGAGTGTTCGTTTAAATATCATATTTTATGCAAAAAAAAGTTTGTAAAAATATCATATAGCTATTATATCCTGCTAATTCTACCATGATTTATTGGTCTTCCTTGTGGCGCCTTCCATTATTTTGTACATGGAAATGGATTTAATCCATTAGGTTTTGATTATGGTGCTTGCTAGTGAACAATCCTTTTCATTAACTTTTAATAAAAGGTGTTCATGTCAATGTCAAGTCGTTTATTGAGGTTCTTACAAAAAAATAAAAAATAAAAAAAATGAGAGAATAATCTTTGGACTAGTAGTTATCAATATTGAATTCCTCAGCTAACTGTTTCTACTCAACACCTCAAGGCGTTAGTAGAGGCAACATTGAACTTGGTCAGCACACTCTTGGTGCATGCACCCTTGGTGACCGTTCTTGTTGAGTTTGTCGGTATCGGTGGTCAACTAGATCAGATCCGACACAATCTCTTTCATATGCTTTGATCGTGCAATTTAAAGGAGATGGAGATTTGATGAAGATGGTGAGCGAGATTGTAAGGCTTGGCTTGATGGATAGATAGGAGAGGATGTTGATTTTTTTTAATGAAATAGAAATACTGACAGTGATAATTGCGGAAGTAGGGTCGTACCCAGATTGATCGTAAGATCATCGTCGGGCCAGAACTTTGATACCATAAAGAATTTTAGAGAAATAAATTCATTGCATAAATCCACCGTTCCATTTAATTGGGAAATGATGTCAATTTATACAATGAAGAGCAAACCTAATCAATAATTATTCAAAATTCAAACTATCTAGAATCTCTAACAACCAAACTAATCTTATCTAAGATACTAATATCTAACAATCTACTCAGGATGTTGGCATTTAATTGATCATAGCTTTAGATTATTGCATGAACTGTCCTACAGGCTTAGTGAAAGAAGGGCAACATAAAACTCTATATGTAGAACTAAACTCTATTAGAATATGAAATAATTTCTTATTAAGGGAATAAGATTGAGATGGGGTTGTTAAGATTGTTGTGCCAATATATGTAAACAAGAAAGCATTTCAAACACATCTTGGAAAAGAAACCAATGAATTGTCCTAGATTTATACTTCTATATGATAATTTGTAGATGGATTAAATAGTGGAATGGAAAATGGTACACTGTATTTAAGTTTTAGCAGAGAAAAATATTTCTTTTTTAATATTTTGAACCAGCCTAATAACTGTGTTGATCTGTTGGATTCTCAAGGCTACTAGTTGCAATTTAGCTCGTTTCACCGCACCTTACTTATGATCTTCTCTATCCTCTGGTTGTGATAAACTCTCCAAACATGGAATGGCAGTAGTTTTCTTCTCCAACATTTATGTCTTTTGGAAAATCAGGAATGAAGCTAGATTCTAGAACTAACTTCATTCTCAACAAGTATCTAGAAGGCTTTTGTGGATCCAGCTAAATTCAGCCTTGCAGCAACTGAAGAAGCCTTTTCATGGGCATCCTCTTTCCTCTATCATGTATTTTTTGAGAGATGCTCCTCTGTAATTTTTTCCCCTCTCTTTATCTTCTTCATTTTGGCTCCTCTTATAGCCTTTCTTCTTTCTGTTCCTTCTGTATTTTTTGGGAGCTGATTTTTAGATCTTTCTTTCTCTTTTTTCTCTATATAATTTGCCTTTTGAGGAAAAAAAACTTCTTTCATAAAAAGAAATATGGAACCTAAGGCAAAGCCATAAGATCAAAGACCACAATGAGTAACAAGGACATTAGAATCACCTAAGACATTAGCAATCTATTACAAGGAACATATTTAAGCAGTGAAAAATCATAGGTATCTTTCCTTTTATATTTATGTTATAGTCAATGGTATTATATAGATAATTTGGACACTGCTCATTTTACTCTCCTTTTGGTTTGTATTTGTTATGCTTTTGGGGCTAGCAAGTTTTAGCCTTTGTACAGGTGCCTTTCTCTTTGCTTTTAATACAATGTGCAAACTAATAATAATAATAATCCAAACAAAAACTTATGTTTTTAATCAACATATAATTAAGTTCCCCTCTAAATAGAAATCACCTACTCTCAATTCAATGTTTTGTAAGCTCCCAACTATCTTTTGTGTTTTTAATCAACTCTCATTTGAGTCTTGCAAGTTCACAACTATCTTTTGTGTTATCGTAATCTGACTCTGCCTCCAAAGGTTGTTATGGCAGTATGGTTGTAGAGTCAGTCATCATTTCTTTCTTCTTTAGTCTGTTCTCTCTTTGATGTTTGTCTCAGATTTTTTCAGTATTTGGGTTGCCTGTTAGGTAGTTGTTTTGTGTTTTTGGGGGCTTATGTCCAGCCCTTGCATCTTTCTTTTCTTCCTTTTAATACAACATTTACCTTTTAAGAAAAATAAATAGATAAATCTTTTGTGTTATTTACCTTACTTACCCTTTCATTGGAATCTATGCACAGAGATATTGGAAGTAATGTTTAGTCAATCTTGTAAGATCTTGTTATATATCAAATTCTTTCTTTTCCAATATCGGTGAATGAAGGGCCCATTTTCCTATTTACTATTGAATTTGTATGATTCATAGTAAAGCTGGTTCTCTAGTGAAGGAATATTAAAGAGGTGTGAGTGAAGGATATAATGTATAGATGTAGACTGCATACTTAATTTCCCTTAATTTGATTTACTACAATGAAGGTATTGAGGAGTGGGCTCTACCCAATAGGGAATATTAAAAAGTATTTCAACTGCCTTTACTAATGCCTCGAGGTTTTGGTAGTAATGGTTAGTTAAAGAAGTTTAAGATGGTATCAGAGCCAACCGGTCGTAGGTTCGAATCCCAGGAGGAACGGCTCGGCGCAAAAAAAAAAAAAAAAAAAAAAAAAAGAGCGTGTCGTGCAAAGTGCGCCGGTCGGGTTCCACCTGAGGGGAAGTATTGAGTAGTGGGCTCTACCCGATGGGAAATATTAAAAAATATTTCAACTGCCTTTACTAATGCCTCGAGGTTTTGGTAGTAATGGTTTACTAAAGAAATTTAAGAGAAGACAGGGTAATTATTCTCTACCAAAGGGGCGAATTATGATGGTGACCTTTGATCTACCAGAGTCTTTTCATCTTTCCTTCTTGAATTTTAGCACCTTTGATAGGATGGAATACTTAGAATTCGTACGGATTCAATACCGAGAAAAAGAAAGCGCCCTAAAATTTTTTAATGTGCTTCTTAAAATTCAATCCTAATGTGAAAGTCAATAGGATATATATGTTTGAAGTACAAATTATATAAGGCAGTAATTTTTTAGTTACTGAGAGAGAGTTTCTCAAGTATTCAATGACTTCTCTAGATTGCACTGAATAAATTTTAGGTAATTCAAAGATGCAATAGCTGTGGTCAGGTAATATGGAAAATACTAATATTTAAAGTCATATTCAGCCATATCTATCAAAAACTAAGTTTATGAGAGTAGTTAAATCTGAATCGGACAGGGAATGGGGGCACCAGTTAAAACTCTCAATGTAAATAAACTGGATTTGATAAGTGAGTTTATTTTTTAAATGTATGGACATGTAAAATTAAGGTTTTTAGCTTTTGTTGTTGTTGTTGTTGTTATTATTCTGGGGAAATGAAATCTAAGATTTTAAAATCACATTCCAATAAATTATATTAAATAATTGCATCCCAAAACCTATAGAACTTGAAGATCTTAAAAAGCCAAGAGGCTAGCATCTTACCACAAAAATAAACTAATAATTTAAAAGGAACATTAAAAGGAACAACTATACAAGAAATTGAGAAAAGGCAAAAGAGAATGGCCTCAGAATTGCTTTCTCATTTGACCAAGAGCTAGAAGCCCTAAGTTTCCTAAAGTGGCCATTCTTTGTGTTCTAGGGAGTGTTAACAGTTGTAAAGAAAATTGCACATATTCATTTTCTAGCAGGAGCAGTTAGTGGAAAAAGCAGACCATATAGAGTAACTTGTGAAAATAAATGCAGATCCAGTTGTAAAGAAAAGCCTTCCATTCTAAAAATCCAAGTGTGGACCGAGAAGGGGTGGTTGAAAAAAAATTGCAGATCAGCTTCCACGTTGTTTATGCATATGGGAGCATCTAGAGGCAACCTGAACTCCAATGGATTGAGCCCACCTCTGAGCAGGGTTCTTCCTATGAAGAAAATTGTAGGCAATCAGGATAGCTTAGGATGAAAAGCTGCTTCCAAACAACGAGCACCCAGGACAGATGGCAGCCTCTGAATCTAACTTTCTGCTAACAGCCTAGCCTCCTTAAGTGTGAGACTGCCATCGGAGGAGCCTTTCCAAAGCAAAAGGTCCTGCTGAAGAGAGACTTGCAACTGAAAACTATGGGTTTGACTGAGGCAGTCTACAGAAGAAGGGCTAGAATGATCCAAAAGCCACCATTTATAAGAGTCAAACACGTTCCTTGGCTGAGAAGAGAAACGGAGGGACTGAAGAAGCAAATGGGAACCTGCTCAAGCCATAGTTCATACCAACTAGTACTAATGTGGTTGCCTTTAAAAGTTCCATGATGATGTGATATGACAATAGGTACGATTGCAGCAAGCCTAGAGGCCAGAACTTTAGAAATAACTCTGTAGGAAAAGTTCAACAAACTTATAGGCCTGTTTCAGTGAAAGAAGGAGATGGACCTTCCCAAAATAGAGCCATAAAATAAGAATTTGCCGCTCTATGCATTGCTTTAATAAGAAGATTGTTCGGTCTATGTATGTCTCATATTTCAGGTTACCCGAATTAGTTATTATTGGTTAACCTAGGTGTAATATTTCTTGAACCTACGCCCAAATATAGTGTATGAAATTCTGGAGAAAATTCCAGCCTCAATTCTAGACTGCTCTAACCCCTTCTCCATCCTAGAACACTGCACCCTGGCTAAACCCACAGCCCCCATTATTCCAATAGCCACCCAATCATCATTTGTATCCACTTCAATTTCTCAGGCTTCACACCTGGTTCTTGACCCTTTTTCTCAACTTGTTAGTGATATTCCTCCCTTAACAAGCCCTGATTCTATCACTCCTATGGAAGGCAATGTTATTACTGCCATACCCCATGTAGCTCACTGCCCACCTCTCGCCCCTCTGGATGGTAATGTGGTCAATACTATCCCCCAGGAAGCCAACCTGGTTGTGGACTTATCTCCGTACACGATTAAAGTTAAGAGGAACTCTAAGTTAAAGGGCCAAACCTCTTCAAGTCCCAAAACTAGGAGTTCCAATGGCCCCCTCCCTCAATCCTTTGTATCATGATTAAGATCCTATATTGGAACTGTAGAGGTATTCGCAATACCCCTACAAAAACAATGCTGATTCACCTAATCACTGTTCATTCCCCTGATCTCCTCTTTCTTTCCGAGCCTAAGGCTTCTTTTGATCCTTCAAATCTTGTAGGCGTCCTCTCCTTTGTTTTTACCTCTTTCTTCTCCAACACTAACAGCTCTCTGTGGTGTTTCTGTAAACCACGCTCTCTGTTCTCCTTTTCTCTTCTAGACCAATCCTTTCAACATTACCTTTCCATGGTGTGTGATTGGTGACTTCAATGCTATACTCCTTGTTAAGGAAAAGCTACGCATCTGCCCTCCTTCCTCCCCCTCTGTTAAAGACTTCAATGATATGGTTTTAGCCTTTGGTCTCAAGGACCTAGGCTTTAGAGGGAATAGCTTTACTTGGGCTAATAACAGACAAGGCCAAGCTTTTGTGGCTGCTAGGCTTGATTGAGCTTTCTCTAATGTGAGCTGGATGGACACTTTTGAGGACATCACCTTCCTAGGATTGCTTCTGAACACAACCCTCTCCTCCTATCTAAGAAAAAGAGCTCAGTGATAAAGAATATTCCTTCTAAATTTGAGGCCATGTGGCTGTCTCATGACTCTTTCATGAAGGTAGTGGAAGATAGCTGGGCAATCTCCTGCAGTGGAACTCCTCAATACATCCTAGTCCAGAAGCTGAAGTGCCTCAAACTCCATCTCAAGGTTTGGAACAAGGAAGTTTTTGGTTACTTGAAAGTCAAAATTTCTGGAGCTGGGCAAAAGGTGATGGATCTTCAAACTGCTTTTGCTGACTGTCCCTGTGCTTTTATCCTTTTGGATATCAACTCAGCCAAATTTGATCTCCACAATTGGCTCAATGCTGAGTCAGTCCTTTGGAAACAAAGAGCAAAAATTAGATGGCTTCAAGATGGAGATAGGAATACAACCTTTTTTCACCTCTTTGAGAAACCTAGAGGTATTCGAAATAGGATAGATAGCATCTCTGAGGCTGGCATGCTTTTTGAAGAGGAAGTGCAAATCAGAGATCAAGCTACTCTATTCTTCTCCAACCTTCTGAAGTCCTTCCCAGGGCATATTAACGAAGCCCTTTCTAAGAAGGCAGGCCTTCTGTCTCCCCAGACCAGAACAAGCTTGTCACAGTCATTCCCTCTTCCTAGGAGATCAAAGAGGCAATTTTCCAGCTTAAGAAAAATAGCTCTCCTGGTCCTAATGGCTTCTCTGGGATCTTCTATACTTCCTGTTGGCAGATGGTTGGTCCAGATGTAATAGCAGCCGTCACTCACTTCTTCTCCTCCATAAGACTTTTGAGAGAATCTAATGCCTACTTCCTAACTCACATCCCCAAAAACTAGTCTCCTATTTCATTCTCAGACTATAGGCCAATTAGCTTCTTAAACTTTACCTACAAAATCATATCCAAGATTTTGGCTACTAGGCTCTCCAAAATTCTCCATTCTCTTATCTCTCACCACCAATATGCTTTTGTCTTAGACCGCTCTATTCATCATCATGTAGCCTTGGCCCATGACCTTTTCCAAAAACTCAATTCCAAAATTAGTGGGGGCTCAGTTTGTCTCAAATTAGATATTTCTAAAGCCTTTGACAAGTTGCAATGGGACTTCTTCTTCAGCGCCCTTCAATTCTTCAAATTATCTCCGGATTGGAGCATCGGCATGATGAAAGAGCTGATTTGCACTTGTAGAGGATTTGCCCTGATCAACAAAAGCCCCTGTGGCCTTTTCTCCTCTAGTTGTGGTCTGAGGCAAGGTGGTCCCCTGTCGCCTTACCTTTTTATAATTGCAGAGGAGATACTCAGCCTTTAGATTGAAGGGCAAAGACTAGCAGGAATCATTGTCCTAGTATCCCCAGTTAATTGTACTCCCTTCCACCTACTCTACGCAGATGATATCTTGCTTTTCCTAAAAGCTCATAAGAGAAGCTTAAGAAGGCCTTTTAACTTGCTCAGTTCTTAGCAAGATTCCTTAGGCCAGTGCTTTAATATCCAAACGAGCAATCTGTTCCTGGGTAAATGTTCGGCTAGGAGAGCCTCAATGGTTACTGGTCTTCTCTACATTCCCCAAGCCTCTCTCCCTTCGTCATATCTAGGTGTCTTTGGCAGTCCAAGGCACTCTCACTCCAACCATTTGCTAGACTACATGAGATCTAGGCTTCAAGGCTGGAAAACCAAATGCCTATCTTTTGTAGGGAGACTAGTTCTTGCTAAGCATGTGCTGGCCTCAATTCCCCTTCATATCTCCCTTGTCATCCCCATTCCAATCAAAACTTTTAACCTCATAGATAGGCTCCTACGGAATTTCCTCTGGTCGATCAGCAAATCTGGATAAGATGAGATCTAACTATGTCAGGAGGGACTCTGTTTGCCTTCCAAAAACGGAAGGGGGTCCATTCCTGTAGAGGATGAAGGATCTCAATGCAGCTTGTATGTTGAGATTGGGTTGGTTTGCTACTACTTTTGAATCTCTCTGGGGAGGGTGGTTTCGCGCAAGATACTTTCAAAACTCTTCAATTTGGAATAACAGTAATCCAGTGGCAGGGTCCTGCATGTGGAAGAAAATCAGGTCCTGTTCTTCCTTTCTTCATAAAAGCAGTAGATGGAAAGTTGGGAATGGCTCCTTCACTAGTTTGTGGTTTGATAACTGGCTGGACAATGACCCCATTGCATCTAGAATCCCTCATTTTTAGTTTTCTCTGTCTGATTTAGTAGAGGACATAATTCAAGGGAACTCCTGGCTCATCCCAAGACACCTTCTGGATGATCTCAGAGCTTTCCTTTTGCAAGCTACTAATCAGCTTCTTTTAGGTGGTCCCTCTGCTAAGGACACTCTATCTTGGCGAGGGCATCCCACAGGCACTCTCTCCCTCGACGTTGCCTGGAATATTCTGAGATCTTCAGCAGATAAAGTGGTGTGGGCAAGTTTGATTTGGTCTAGTTTTGTTTGTCCAAGCCTTGCCTATTTCAGCTGGCGCCTATTGCACAGGAGAACCCCCACTGACAACTGGGCGAAAAACAGAGGTCTGTATTTGGCTTTAAGATGCTTCTCCTGCTTCAGTTCAGAGGAAGATGACTCCCATCTATTCTTCTCTTGCAACCTGGCATACCAGTTCTGGTCTTGGCTTCTCAGCATCTTGGGTTCTGTTTCTCCTCCTCCTCTCACTCCCTTTTTCATTTGGAAGGCCATTGCCAACGGTGGAGATGCAAATGGAAGAAAATGCGCAGTTACCATTTTCTTCCGTGACACCTCTATTCTTTGGTTTCTTCGCAATGACTCCAAGCACCAAGGAAGGATGCCATCCTTGCATAGAGCCAACCTTATTCTCGGGGATCGCCTAAAAGGTATGGCTATCTCCCAGCCAATTCAATCTCACCCCCTTCTAACTCACCAAATATTAGTCCATTTTGGACTAGTTAGCTAATTTTTTGTTCTGCCCTGTTTTTGCCTTTCTCATGGTTGTATAGTTTCTCTGCTATTGTTCTTTGTTCTTGTTTTCTCTCTTTGTATTGGGGGCTTTTTGTCTCTTACTTTCTCTTTTTGTAGTGGGGGCTTTCAGGCTTTCCTTTTCTCTCCTTCTGCAATACAAATTTACCTTTAAGAAAAAAAAGGTGTAAGTGGGTTTGATTAATATTTTGGTAATTATACTAGGGCTTTCTTAGAGGTTAAAAAAGCGTAACTTATACATCATGTGATGTGTAACTCTAACCATTGGTTGGAGAGAGAAAGGAGAGAAGAAAATAATTTACGACATTTCTCTTTTTAGTGGACGTAGGCACTCTTACCAAACCACGTAAATCTCGTGTGATGCCTCTTTTCTTTTTGTGGAGTTTGATTGTTGATCGCAAGTTTCATGTTGTCCCGCATACATGCACAGCGTAAGTGGCGTCATAACTTGGTCCATGAATCTCCTATTATGTCTCAAGTTGCCTTAAAGAAAGCACATGTGAATCCATTATGCAATGAAGAGTTGCTTGTTTTCAGAGAGAAAATAATATTCCGAATTTCATGTGGGCTAGAATAAAGGTCAAGGACATATTGTGAGTCTCTCTAACCGGAAGGCTAAGTATGTTGAAGAAATTTGGATCTTGACTACTATGTTGAGGTGTAAACTTTGGAAATGCAAACAAAGGTAATCTGGTAATTTTGCTAGGAACCACCAAGTGTAAGGACCACTGCTTAATACAAGTTTCTAATGAAAAGTGCAAACCCAAAGGGTTATGAACACTTAAGCTAGGATGGCAGGCAGCTTCGGCAAACTCCTTATGGGCCCGATGGTTCAAGTATCACTACTTTAAAAACAACTCCATGAGGAACTAGGCAAATCCATTGAACGCCTTTTGCATGTGGCAGAAAATAAGACGCCTTTCTTACTTCATCTAGTTAGGAAGCAATTGGGAATGACAATGGCAAGGAGACTAATCTATGCCATGACCACTGGTGGGAAGACAGGCCGTTTTTCAACTAGATTTCCTCTACACTATTTCCCACCATACCGGAGGCTTTCTTCAATCTTCCATGATGGTAGTTGGTCCATCCCCTATCATTTCTATTCTGTAATCAAAGAAAGAAAGTAAACAAGCTTCACTGCTCCTTTCCTCAAGGCCAGGTAGCAATGATGTGCTATGTTGGAAACATGATCAACAGTCCCAAGTGTAGGGCCGAGACGCAGTAATAATCTCGGTGAGTCCGAGGTCAATCCACAAGGAGCAGAAAAAGAAAGTAATTAACTTGTACATGTCCTAAAGAAAATCTAACACTAGCCTATATGAACCTATACAAATCAATCTACTATTAAACTGAAAAATTAATTAATCATAATCCAGTTACAACTAATAAAAATTACGTAGACTAAAAACTCTAAACTGGAAACCTAATCTAGAAAATAAAGATTGCATCCAGAATTTGCAATCCATGGATGAAGATTAGTTGCTTTCTAAGCACTAAAAATATGAATGGTTTAGTTCAATACCTCCCAAAAGGATGAGGCAAGGTGAAAATCTTAAATTGTTGATCTCATGAGAGATGTCGCACTCATCTAGGCTCCAACATTCATATTTTCATTATTATAAGCACATAAGCATTCAATATATCCAGAAAAAATAACGAATCACAGAAATATTAGATAATGAAAATTAAATCAACAATAGAAAAATTACACCTTTTAATGGACATGTTCATACATAGAATTAGTCCAAGAATAGTCAATTTCTCCTTTCTCCTTAGATTACAAAAAGAATTCTATTCCATCTTCATCTTCATCTTCATAAAAATAGAAGTTTGTCGCATGGAAAAGGAAACAAAAGAGGAGATAAGAGGGGAAGAGAGAGCGAGAAACGGCTGCCCCAAAGATGGACTTTCAAGCTCTATGAGGGCATGCGTTGGAAGTCAAGCCTTGCTTCTCTTGTATGGTTTTTGTTTGCTTGGATTCTAAGCTATGATAGAGAGAATAGGAAAGGTTTCTTTTTTAGCCTCTAAGTTTGAATGAAATTAGGAAGGTTTTGGAGAGAATTAAGGAGATTTTGAGGGATTTAGAATGTCTTACCTTTCTTGATTTTGTATTGTGCAAGAACTTCCTAATTTTGTAACCCATTGTTGCTTTCTTGGAAACTTTCCATCATAGGCCCGACTCTAATGGAATTTTCTTCAAAATGAATGATTTTTTAATGCTTGAAAAATGGTTGTGCCCCACTTGGGTCATGTAAGGGCTGGTGGGTCCCCCATGAGAGTGGGATTTCTTGCAATTACAGCTTAAAATTGCAGCAGTCAATTTTTCGAGGGCATGTCTCCCTTAATGCAGCTCTGATCAATGCAAGCATGTTTGGATGTATGGTGAATTGAAGTATAGTGTGGTGAAGCATCAAATCAAGAGAGAATAAAATATAAGAGGTTATGATGGTGTTTTATTTTTAGTTGTTTAGTATGAGATCTTTTTTGACTTTTTGTATAGAAAAGTGGGTTTTTTCTTTTTTGTCTTTTAGTGGAGAAAGGAGGTTGCTTTTTTTTTTTTACTTTTTTTGAAAAATTCGAAGGGAATTTTGAAATTGTGTACTTTTGATATGAGCCATTGTCATTTCTTGTCAGGATTCCCTTTACTTTAACTTAACTAGTTGATTGCCAAACACGCGTAGTCTCTATGGAGTTCTACTTGAAAAGAGCTTTCCAACGGTGGGCAGATTGTACTGATCCGATACTTGGTTTGAAAGTTATGAGTATTTTAATTTTGTTGCTCTTAAGAAAAACGAGAATAATTGTACGAGAAGTTTCCTCCCTTCTTCCTTCTTTGGAATTTCTAATTCTCTTGACCTTTTCTTCTCAAAGTGGGCCCCAAAATCTAAATTTCTCGTACATAAAAATCAAAGAATAATTTTTCATGCAAGAAAAGATAATGCTATGCATGGGACCCGATTCAAACCGAATGCATGCGTATGAATATACCATGATGATCGAGATTTCGGCAACTACATAGTGGTTCAAAGAAATTATGCATGTTTACATATGAATCAAAAGTTATTCAAGAGGATAATCAGATAATAAAAAAGAATAATTTTATAAAAACCATGAATTTAAACCAATTGTCAATTGAAATGCACTCTGAACACCATGATGCATGATTTTTTGAAATTCGATGAAATTTCATGTAGTTATCAAAACACTCTTCAGATGGCCAATTGGAATTTCGTTAGATATCAAGCAAATAACACTTCCTAGGGTCCTCTAATTTGGAACTCAATCAACATTCCAAGAATTGTGTATTTCGATTGGCGTTTGATGCACCAGAAAACCCCTACCCAGGATCATCTCCTACGATTGGGGATTTCTTTAGCCTCAAGATGCAACCTTTGATGTCAAGCGGATGATTCGATCCCTCACCTCTTCTTCAACAATAGCCTCACAAAGTTTGCTTGGAAATGGGCTCTCCAATCGGCCATAGCTCTCCCTTCTCCTCTCCACTCCGCTACTGTCCTCTAGAACTCTTTGTCTACTGGTTGTGACATCATTGCAAGAAGGCACATGGGTGTAGTTTTTATAACAGTCATGTATACCCTATGGACAATGAGAAATGTAGCTAAAATCAAGGGAGTAAAAGTTTATTTAACGCACATCAAGGATCAGCTGCACTATTACCTTCTCCATTCACTCAAAAATGTAACAAAAAGTTGTAACGCCCCAATTCCGAATGCCGAGGTTACCGCCAAGGTATCCGAATTTGGCGCGTTACTTTCTAGGGAATTCGAGAACTTCTAAGATCATCGTCTGCAGTGAGGTCAAATTTTTAAAACTTCTTGAACAATAAAATAATCAATAGTTAAATTGCGGAAGCATAAGAAAGATAGCGGAAGCAATGTGTCAATAGCGGAAGCATAAGGTATCGTATAAAATGAATCAATTATAGAAGGGTTGAAGTCCAGCATAAATCTCAAAATGTGAATAATAAGTCTGTACATATTAGTCTATCTCCTTGCTCACAGCATAACCACTCGAAATCCCAAAAGTAAACTACGCTTAAACACCATATGCGGGCACTCCATCATCTGGCTCGACCACTTTGTCAACTGGTCCCCATCCGTAGTCGCCAGCTACGGGCGCCTCGATGTTCGCGTCACAAGCGGGGTCAAGGTCAAAACCTAAGCACCAAAGATGTATTAGATTCAAGGATCTGACAAAGCAACATATACAGATAACACATGATATATGCATCAAAAGAGAATAGAGACGATCAATTAATCATAAGAATAACAATGATACATAAGCTAGGCAATTGAGTAGTATATCACAATTAGAATCAAAATAATTAAGTAATCTAATCTAACATACCACAACATGGCACATCACACAAGTTGGATACCACGAGATATTATGCTGTGGCCCTCCCATACTTTAAACAGTCGGGATGGGAAAAGTAAGGTAACCATACAAGGGATAACAAGCCCTGCTAATATGAATATAGAACACCAATCACACCCCTTTATCCCAATATAAAACACCGATTACACCCCCTTATCACAATAGACCGGAACCGGTATCACACTGTCCATCTAGCCATAACTCATCATAATAGCTCTAGTCATAACCAATATAGCTCATACTAGTGATGATCAGTCAACAGGCTGAGTTTAGAACAACTGAGTAAATGTTTAGTGCTGATCCAGGGAAACAAATACAGGTCCGTGTCTGTCTAGGCTTATCTTGCGGGAGCAAGGTCCTAACAAATCCGTAAGAGGTCCAAGTACAATACCATGGAACACAGTCCAAGTCCAAGTCTAATCATTGGATCCATACTAAGGCACATCAAGCCATAGCCTTAGTCTAAATAGTCCAGGAGAGATCACAGTCTCAATCCAATGCCAATCAGTCTATTCTCATTCATAATGAGTCACAAGTCCACATAAAACTAACCTCTCCATCATAGGATATCATCCGTCCAACTTAGGTCGTATGAGGGCCCGCCTAGACACAGACACAAGTCATTGATCACCCAAATCACATCACCAGGTCACCTCTAAGTAATTCTAGGTTCAGGTCCTCTAATTTCCATTTATTTAACAAGTATAAAAAATAGTAAGGATATAAGAGTGACAGTGATGCAACAAGTTAGGTAACCCTCCAAATTAAGAAAATCAATCTAAAAATATCAAGAGTCCATCCTAAGTAATGGTCCACTTTCAGGTCTAGGGCCATATCAGTTAATTTGATCCCTAACTGAAGTTTCAGATGCCACAAGATACTATGTTTAGTGCTCCTAAAGTTACGGGCATCTTCAACGACGTTTAAGGATCGAATCACTGACAATTTCAATCCTTAAACCCTACTTGGTGGTCCGCACGAGTCAAAATTGAGCCACACCATTGACTCGTGCTTAGCACATTAATGAAAGTCCATTTGGATGGTCAATGGGCCCTACCCAAAATAATTACCCTCTATAAATAATCCAATAGTCTAATATGGGTTCATTAAAATAACTAAGGCTTAATTTTAATTCTAAAAACTAATGGGTCACAGTACTACTCCAATAGTACTTAAGCCTTTATGGTCATATGGAATTCTTAAGAACTAATGTAATTCCAAAAATATAAATCTTTAAGGGTCCAAACTCCAATCCTGTTCATTAAAGACTAAGGGGTCTTTTTCCTAATTTCCATAAATCTAAGGGCTAAGTAAGTACTTTCACCAAGCTAAAAGTCACATGGGATTACATCATCACCATGTCATCACACCTTTTTCCTCCTTTACTACTCTTATTCTTATCAGGTAAGTAATCAGGTCATCCAATTCTCCGTCCTTTTATTTCTTATGCATAACAGGTTATCAGGTCACCTATTACCAAGTCACCAGGTCATCAAGTCACCATCACCTTCTTTTTTTCTTTTCTTTTCTATTCCACTCATTAGGCTCCGTGAAAAACGTCCACACAGAACTGAAATCGGTAAAGAGCCTCATGCTTGCAAAACTGGAAAGCTTGGACAGTGGGCCCCACTGGCCCAATCCAAGATGGGACCTGATCTCCAAGGCTGCCCAAGGCCCCACAACAGATCCTAAGGTTCTGATTTGGCATCAAGTAGCCCTACCGGGCCCCACGACCTGTGCTCATATAAGAAAACCCCCCAACAGTGATTCATGCCTCAGATGATTAAAGAAATTGGATGGTGGGCTAGGTAGGATCCACTCCACAGGGGTCCACCACCCTTGAGGTCGCCCATGGGTCCCCTATCATATGTGGGGACCCGATCTACAATCAGATCATCTAGTGGGTCCCACAACTAGCTGCTGCCAAAACCGTTTGCCCTAAGCACGTCCTCTCTCACTGATCAAGTGCTGATGTTTGGCCCACCTTGCACGGGTCCACCACCTACTAGGTTGCCCATGGTTCCTCTATCGGATCCCCGAATCAGATTGGCCATTGGGTGGCCCACCTGGGTCCCAGTATCGACACAAACAAAACAGGCCCTTAGTTTCGTCTCTGAGAACTTGCTACAGGAAACCCAGTTTCCTGAATTCTTCTTCTTAATCCATTTTCTATCCATACCATCTCTAACCACTTCTAATCCACACATTTCATCACATAAATACACAAGACAATAAAAACACTTCAATGCCCAACCATCCATCATCCATCCAGACCATTGATTTCCCAATTGAGATGAAACCCAACGATCAATGGCCAAACATCCATGAAAACATGCTCAAAGGTAAATCTAGCAATTCTAACATCATATGAATTGAAAATTTATGAATCAATTGAAAGAAAACATACATTCTATGATATCTAGCATAAGGTACTTGCCTCAATCCAATAGCAAAGAGATAGAGAGAGAAAATAGAGATCCAATCTCAAATTAAAATCCAAAGCTCCTATGATCTTCCACACACCCAAACCCACAAGAGAAGGTAAGGAAGATTGAAGAGATGAGAGTGAGCTAGGGCTTTAGAATTAAGGTCTAAGGGAAATGAGAGATGAGAGATGAGTTAGGGTTTTGGAATTAGGGTTTTCTTGAGAAATGTGAGAGGGTTTAGTTTATATAGGTTAGGGTTTTAAGGAATGATCGAAAGGGTATTCTAGCTTAAATGGAAAAGAGGATAAGGCCATGGGCATTTTGGTCTTTAGGTGGGGTTCTAGAAGCTTCTCAAGTGGGGGAAACCCCTCGTACAAAACCTTATTACCATAAAGGGCATCTAGCTAACTAGCTAACTCTACAATTATAAAAGACACCCTTATGGACTCTCTAAACTACACAAAAGGCCTAATCAAATTAAAACTTAGAAAAATATCTATCTACCTCCTCTAATCTCTATTAATTAGTACAATTAAACTATAAATAATATAATTATAATATTCAAATTCAAAATGAGGGCCCACAAGGGATGGGGCCTCACAAAAGTCCCACAAGAGATCAGCTATTTTCTCTCATGGATTTTTTGGGTGTGTCAATGTTAATAGTTACCTGCATGACTTTCCTTTCTTTCTTTTATTTCTTTGTCATTCATGTAGTTTTTCTTCTTTGCCTTTCTTTGGTCTTATGTTTCCTTCTTTGGGGGGCGCTTTGAGCTTTTTTCCCCCTTTTTCTCTTTTTAATACAATTACCCTTAAAGAAAAAAAACTTCCAAGTCTACCACAAATGAGATGCAAAGTGCGCTGAAAGTTGGGACTTCATTGATATCTTAATGAGGCTAGGAGGAAAAAACAAGCAAAGATCTACAGGTGCTGAAATTTTTTTTTAGGCTGAAAATTCAATGTATTTTGGGTAGATCATTTATATTATTCTAGGGAGTTTTATCCATGAATTGCCAAAGTGAGAGATTATAAGTATTTTTATGTAGGCTAATTCATGAGTTGGACAAAACTCTAGGTCCAATGAGTTGTATTTTCTATTTTATTTTGGACTAAACTGTGGTGGTGTTGCTGAAATAGCTAAAGCGAAGAAAATGATAAAAAAGATAATTTTGGGTGAAACCACCGAGGACTGATCGATCAGAGCCTCTATGCAATCGATCGGTGGTTTGATGCACTCCAGTTATTTCGGGTGGTCTAGTCGATCGGAGCTACTGTTCAATCGATAGGATGAACCGGGCACAACGAGAAAGTCTCCAATTTTGATGCGAATTAGTTTCCTTTTGAGACTTTATTTCCTAATTTGAGTCTTACTTGTACACTAAGTCTAATGCACGAATTCGAAGCTACTTATTGGGGTTTGCTCTCAACCGTAAGAGATAAGACAAGAAGTTAATTCTCTCTCTTGATCTGATGTTAGAATACCCTAAGAGATTTCCTTGTTTTTCTAGAGCCATTGAGAGATTGTTCTGAAGGGCTGCTCTAGAAGGTTATTGTTGCCTCTACTCTCTTGTAAAAGATAGTTCATCTTGGCTAACAAGGTGCGAGGAGATCAAGTAAGGAGAACAGTATACGATGAAAGTCGTGGCAGTGAGAAGTTGTGTAGGAACAATTACAGTCCTTAGGTCGGGTTACTAACTGAGGTAAAGGAGTTGTGAGTATATCTTGTAACTGTTCGTGAGGTTTTTATTTTTGGTTCGTTGTTTTTTTTCCTTAGATAGGATTTCCATGCTAAAAATCGTGTCTGGTTTTTTGTGGTGTATGATTGGTAGATTACTTGTTTTATCTTCTTTAGTTAGTTACATCTGCCGCGTGTTGGTTTGATTTATTAGAACTAGTATCCATTCTTATAACCCCCAAAACTTTCATATCTGCAATGGACAAGGTACATTATCTAGAGGGCCAGTGATTTTGGGCTGACACTAAGCTCTTGGACAGTCTCACAATAAAAAGGTGACCTTTAGTGGCGTGCTCTTCTTACCACATGGCTGCCCACTTTATAGTATGCAATTTCTCTCGTTAGAACAGTTCAACTATCTAATCCCTTTAATTGGTGATTGCAGCTAATTACAGCTATATCCCCTGATTTGGGGTTTATGGAAGTTAGCTATTTTCTAATGTAAATCATCCAAGTATGCCAAGTCAATTCTTGGTTTCACACGTGCCATTCACTTGAGTCATTCTAACATTCAAAATAGGACTATAATAAGAATAATATTTTACCCAAAGAAAGAGAGTTGAATCTTGTTCAAGATGATAGGTTTAATTAGTTCCCCAGAGATAAGGATTAGTTACCTTGGAGAGAGGATTAGTTTGAATACGATTTGAATTGTTCTTTTCTTTCTACATAAATATATATAGGTGGTAATGTAAGGACCGTCCTTACTGTCCGCACCGTTCGGAACGCCCACTGAGGCCCACCTTATGACCCATCAAAATTAACCACTCATTCATAACTCCCTTATAGGCATTGAATCCCATGAATTTGCATGGATTCGAATAAACTAGACCGTTGGATTAAGGGTCAATTTTTCTTCTTTGATATAAAACTATTAAACTTGTGGACCATGGATGAAGGGGTTAGAGTATTAGAATGACTTTAAATTTCTAATGTAAGTAAGTCTCATTTGGATCTTTCAGTCCCCCTTCTCTCGCAGCTAGTGGGGTCTTACGGTGGGCTCCAATAGGTAGTCCGCACCATAAACCGTAAGGACGGTCCTTATAGGACCGCCTCCCTATATATAAAAGTTTGTATTGATAAAAGTTACAGTTACAAAATTTAATAATAAATATAAAAATTATCGATCACAAAAACTTACTCCACGTCCTTTCAAATTGTTCACTTACAAAATAAACTATTATAACTAATTTATTTATTTTATTGGTCAGTTTGATGGGGGCCGTCTTCTATTGGAATAAGATCTCAAATGTGACATTACAGATTTTTTAGAATGCCTAACTCAATATGATAATTGTATATATTTGTAAGCGAGACCTATATTTAAAATCTACACAGTTAAAAAACACAACCCCGCTAAGTTTTATCAGCTCCAAAGATTTTGGACTACAAATTTATCCGGACAGAAAAAACTACAATCAAAACACAAGCAACTATGTTTAAATTCGCGGTGGGTGTTAGTATGTTTGCCTTAAAAAATCATGTCATAGAAGAACACATAATAAACACAATAATTTTGAGTGATTTCAGATTTCATATATGCACTAGCTAATTATATATAACTAAAGTAAAAGTATTTTTGAGACGGATCGTTTATTCTTCAAAATACCTGCAACTTTCAGAAAAATCCCAAAAATGAAATCGTGAAATTGTGAAATCTAAGATGGGTTGGAAATGTTTTCCCTCCCTACTTATTTCTTTCTTTCTTCCTAAATGCCTTCATTTCCTCTCCTTTCCTTTCCTTCATACTCATTTTTTCCTTTTTTAGAAAAATCATCTAAGATTCTGTAAGGTTTTTTTTGGAATCAAATATCAAATAGATTGGATGGCCATATGATGGGTGGCCAGAGGATCTCTTTACATCTGTCCCAGTAGAAATTCAGCCATTTGTTATTCAAAAGGGCCCTGTGAATTCTGGTTGCAACATAGGATCTTCCTTGGGTTTTTTTTTTTTTTGAATCTTCTACTCCGGAGCTACAATTGAATTAAAGTCTCACAAAACACATCCAGGGTTCTGAGAAGCAAAACAATCTAGTGACTAGTGGAGGACCCAGAATTTTCATTTGAAGAGCTGACCCAAATAGGTAGTTGGGTTTAAGATAAATCCAGGATTTTCATGTAGATTTTGAGGACGGAATCATAATTTTCAAATCATGTGGGTTTTGGAAGTGGACTCAGGATTTACATTTCTATTTTGGAAGCGGATGCATATCTGATGGGGCGACTGCCCCTGAAACTATGTATGTAGGTCCACCCATGCATTTTCGTGAGGTATTGCCAAAGGTTCATTCTCTACGAATAGTTGAAGAGCCATTGACTGAGTGAAGATGTTGGCCAAGCCACAAGCAAGGTTGGTTATTATTGGAAAGTCCCACATCTCACATTGGCAAAGTCCCGAGTTTGACAGGGCTCTATATACATGTTTAGGCCTTCCACCTATCAGCCATGAAATCTGTTGTATCTAAGCGTCGGATCGATATGTGAAGGAAAGATGAATCAATCATGGTTGGATATGGTTTTATATACATGTTTGAGCCTTCCACCTATCAACAATGATATCTGTTGGGCCTAAGCGTCGGATCAATACGTGTGGGAAAGATGAATCAATCATAGTAGCTATACAATTGGAGGGTCTTTTGCAAGACAGTAGAGGGAACTAACCATAAGGCATAATTGGGAATAATGATTGATTATATTGATTGAAATTAACCCCTATTAAGGAGAATTTTTTAATTTTCTTGATATAAATCAATGTCATCTGTCATTTTGAGGACACACAAATCCCTTCTCACATATACTATCAAACTATCTCCATCCATTCTTTGGCTTCTGCGGTTGTTATCAGTCATAAATTTAGACAACAAAATATAGAGAATTTTTTTTTGTACCTTTTAAAATTTCTAAAAGTTGTCCAGGTAAGAAAAGCTTGCAATGTTTGGTTTGGTATCTTGGAAATCGGTAGTCCTAGATAATTTTAAGGCTCAATTGCTTGCTTTTACCAAAAAAAACAAAAAAGAAAAGTCTTGGTTTGGTATCTTGGAAATGAGAATGAAAGAGACAATAGCCAGTGGGGTTCAACTCCCAAAAAATGAGAATGGACAGAAGACAGTGGACTTGGATTTGCTTTTTCACTTGACTAAGAGCTAAAGAGAGAAGGTCTTTTAGATAACATTTTGCTTTGTTTTGAGAAGGTCTGAGATTTCCGAACGTGTGGTGATTCCTTGTCTTCCAGAGAGTGTTAACCGTTAAAAAAAAAACTACTCCTATTCCTTTTATCTAGCAGAACCATCACAATTAGTGAAAAGAGCAATCCATATAAAATAAACTGTGAAAACCTGTGGGAAAGAAGTGTCCGCCAATCTAAAAATCCAAGTCCACGCTGTTCATGCATAGGAGGCATGCATCTTAGTCAAGGTAAACTCCAATGGATTGGGCCCAACTCTCAGTAGGGGTCTTCCTATGAAGAAACCACCAAGCAAAGCAGGGCAGGTTAGGACGAAGAAGCTGATTCCAAAACAGGCCCACCCAGGAGAAATGGGAGGCTCTGGATCTTCTTTTAGTGAGTCCGGAGAAAAGTTGTGTAAACTCCTCTCTCATCCATTTGGTGTAAAAGAAGCAAAATCCAAAAGAGAAAAAGTTACACGACAATAGAAAAACAAAAAGAAGCAAACAAATCAGGAAAATAAACAGATACAAAAGCAAAAGTTGAAAATGAAGAGATCAACCCAAAAAAGTACCACGAAACCGCAAGCACTTTACTTGGGCTACAGGAACTGAAAATCAGCCTTGTGAGGACGGATATTGAAATAAGAGCTATTCACTTTCTCATTTTTTTCAAGTTCTTTTTTCTTATGGATAGGAAAATGAGTTTTACATATATATAAATATTACATATACAAAGGTTACTTACGTGAAACACATTACTATGTATGAAAACCAAAATTTTCATATAAGTAAATGAATAGAGTAACCATTTTAGGTGTCTTTGAGTTCTTTTGAACTTTTTTAGTTTTTACTAATTTATCAAAATCCATGAAGATCTTAGGTATGAAACAGAATGTCTTGATAGTTACTATTGAAATGAGAATATTGAGTTGTTCGGATCGTGAATTAGAGGCCCCCAAAAGCATTGAAAATTAGATCTATAGGTTAAGGTCTTGAGGTTTATTTGCTCATTAAACAATTTAAACAGTTTCAATTACAAATATGAGACCCAAAGGAGCAAAAGATCATATTAGTTGATGAGATTCGTTCCTGTGACCATTTGCAAAACAAATCCAATAGCCATTGAGAATGTACTAGTGCCTCGATTTATGTGGGAGATTTGAAAGTGTGTTTTACCTCTTGAAAATTTTCATACCTTTTTTTACACTTTCACACTACATGTACATATAACAAGTAAATGAACATGAATAAATATGATGATGCATAATCATTCAATATATAAATGTCCGCAAAAAAATGACTCCTTGGAAACCATAATTACTAATCTTCAAAGGGGATTTGTTCTCATCGTGCCTTGGAGTAACAATGGATGCCATCACATAAAAATTAGATTATGATTAAGTTATATTTTTCGTGCATTACAAGTGACTCAATTCACCCCCCAAAGACTTTTTAAAAAACATTTGCACTCTACACTAGCTAAGTCCCCTACTCAAAATTATTATTATTTTATTTGAATAAGGGGCTGCTTTTGGGTTTGAGATAAGGGAGGGTTTTTTAGGTCACTCAACCACTTAAAATGGCAAGAATAAACAATAAATGAAAGCTCTATTGGCACTGCGAAAATGTCATTCCCCATCGTAAAAAATATATAATAATAATAATAATAATAATTCCTAAACTACCCCCCCACACTCCGAGTCTCCAACGAGGAGGGAGCACCGGCTTGCTTCTCCCCTCCCTCTCTCTCTCTCTCCCTTCCTCTTCTCTCTCCTTCCCTCCCTCCCCTCCTAGTCGTCGGCGGGGAGGGAGATCGGGCAGCAGCCCTGCTGTAGGGTTTCCGCCTACTAAAAGAAGAGGAAGGGAGAGAGGGAGAGGAAATAGAGGGGGAAGGAGGGAGGAAGAAAGAGGGAGAGGGAGGCCGATCGGGGCTCCCTCCCCGCCGGAGACTAGGGGGAGAGAGAGAGGGAGAAGAAGAGGAAGGGAGAGAGGGAGAGAAAATAGAGGGAGAGGGAGGAAGAAAGAGGGAGAGGGAGGCTAGCCGGAGCACCCTCTCTGCTGGAGACTGGGGGGAGGGAGGGGGAGGGGTAGTTTAGGAAAAAACTTTTTTTTTTTTTTGTCTTCTAGTGCGGTGGGGAAAGAAAAAAGCCCAGTGCAAATAGAAGCTCTCTAATTTAAAAATAAAATTAAGATAAGAACCCATCAAGTATGTTAACTAAAATAAGTTCCCAAAACAAAGCAGGTTTAAAATAAGGGAAATTTTCAAAACAAGTCCTTAACCTTTGGGTGATTTTAAAAAAAGTATCAAAAGAAATCAATATTTCAAAAGCGTATGAAGATTTTCAAGATTTATTTCAATCAGGTCCAATCCAGCAATCTATACCCACCGCCGGCAACTTTGTATAAACAAAATTTCAAAAGGACAAAAGTGCCCTTAGTGAGTAGTAAGTAGGTAAAAATGAAATCTTCAAAACAGTCCTAAACTTTTTAGGCAGTTTTAAAAAAAGGACCAAGGAATTGGATATTCCAAAAAGGTATAAAAGATTTCAAGACTTCTTTCAATTAGGTCCTGTTGAGAGATCTCCATCCATTGTTGGCTGTTTTTTTTTTTTTTTTTAAATTCAAAATGAAAAAACTCCATTTGATTTTATTCATTCTCCAAAATGTTGGACTAACTATAAGTTCACTTTTGCTTGTTCCAAGTCACTTATATAACACAACGCATTGATTGCACTAAAATTTACCTTAATAATTAGAGTACCCAAATATTAGGTTGATCATTACGTGAAAACTAAAATTAACTATTGATTAGGTTAATAATTAGATTGCCCGCCGAAAAAGTTTATGACTGTTTTGAAAATTTCCTTTTACCTACTGACTACTTACTAAAGGCACTTTTTTCCTTTTGAGTTTTTGTTTATACAAAATTACATGCCATGGGTATGGATTGCCAGTTGGACTTGAGTGAAAGAAGTCTTACAAACTTTAATACGCTTTTGAAATATTGAATTCTTTTGACCCTTTTTGAAAATCACCCGAAAGTCAAGGACTTTTTTGAAAATTTCTCTTAAAATAAATGTAAACTCATGGCATTATTTCAGAATTGAAGCAAATACCAGGGTGGTTTTAGAAAAACCCGAAAGTAATATTAAGTCTTAATATGGGGTCCACATCCAACTGATCCTGACCTTTCATTTCATAATCCGGACCATTTCTCCATTCCTTCCACCAATCAGCAACCAAACAAACTATGACCCTCATATTTAAGGGAGGATCCATCTTTTTTCCGACAGGCCGGAGGGGGTGGATTGTATTAATGGGGTGTAGGATTGGTCTATTTCGGCTTTTAACAGTGACATTTAAGTCATCTCTTCGTACTTCGATCTTGTTAAGTTTTCTATTATTCCAGGGAGTTCTATATCATCTCTCCCCCATCCTCACAGATTTCTCGATTTCATACACAGTAGAGTGGTAAAGCTCACTTGACAAGTATCCGGTCAAGTCAGGCCCAATAATAGCGACAGCGGTAAAGTTGCCTTTCTTCACAATTTTTGTGACGGGTTGCACCCAAATGGAGAAAGACAATGGTGGAGATTGAAATTTACCTTTAAAAGAAGAGATGGTGTGGAGGACTAGGAATGCTTAATTCATGCCGGAGGAACACCGGAGAGACTGGGACGCCGGAGAAGTGGAGGGTTCAGTTGTGTGGAAGGAATGGGAAGAAGATGTGTGTTGGAAGAAAGAGGAAAATGGAGAGATGGGTAAAATGGAGATTTTTAGTGTGTGTGGAAAGAAGTAATGTTGTTTCTAAATTATTGTGATGTGTGTAGAGAGAATTTATGTGAAAAAAGATAAAATATATGTACCAATAGCAGCTCCCTGATGAAATTATGGGCCGCTGGAGCTGCACTGTATTTGGCATCACTTTACATATCAAATTACCAAACGCGCACAAATGATCCAAAATTAGCATGTAACTATGCCCAAAGTGGGCCCCACACCAACGGTCCAGATGACGAGCGTCTTTGTGGCCAGAATTTCCTCTCCACCCTTGAAACAACCCTCCTCATCCGACGTTGCACCCAACCATCTTCAAACACCAAATCTGCGTGTTAATTTTGACTCCTCCCATCCAACCAAATTCCCTCTCTCTCTCTCTCTCTCTCTCTCTCATTCAGTTGCAAACAAACGAACCCTTGTCGGGTCCTTTTCGAAGCTCCACCAGACATCCAACAAGGGAAAGGGAAAGGGAAAGGGAAGGAGAATCCGTTTCCACGAATGAGAC
This sequence comes from Persea americana, assembly GCA_029852735.1. Classification (NCBI taxonomy): domain Eukaryota; kingdom Viridiplantae; phylum Streptophyta; class Magnoliopsida; order Laurales; family Lauraceae; genus Persea; species Persea americana. Next base: position 40,564,752 of record CM056817.1, read on the forward strand.
AATTCTCCTTCCCAAGCCCCACCACCATCTCACTAATCCAACGGTCTTAAATGTTTGCCGCCAAATCCTGGATCTCGGAGCTCGCACTGTGCCTACGATCCGACTCCGACAAAAAAACCATCAAGTCCCCAAAACACCCTCCCACCCTCGGAATCCTGTCCTTCGAGACAGCCAAAACCATGTCCCGCCTCCTCTCCCTCTACAAATCTCTCTCCGAGGCCGAATTCAGCTCCTTCCGCCTCTCCGTCATCCGCTCCCAAGGCGTCCGCCACCTCAATTCCTGCGACGAGACCTTCCTCCTCCGCCTCGCCTGCGCCGAAAAGATGGACGACCTCGACCGCTCCGCCGCCACCGTCGCCTCCCTCGCCTCCCGTTGCCGCGACATCCGTTTCCATGACTTCGGCCGGACTTACGCCGAAATGAAGCTTGGATCGTTCGATCTGGTCCGGTTCGCCTTCCCCGCGAGCGAGATCGACCGTCGGATTTCGAAGATGGAGGGAATGGTGGCTTCCACGTCGGATCTCTACACCGGCCTGGAGATCCTCGCCGACATGGAGGCCGCGGGGAGGAGGATGGCGCGCTGGAAGAACCACCCCGGACCGGGACCGTTAAAGAAACCGAATTCGGAGCTGTTCGAGCAGAAGCTGACGTGGCAGCGCCGCAGCGTGAGGCGAGTGCGGGATGGGTCGTTGTGGAGCCAGCCGTTCGACAAGGTCGTGGCGCTCATGGCTCGCTTCATCTGCAACGTCTACATCAAGATTTGTGCCCTTTTCGGACCGTACGTTTCGGATATCCCGCTCGTCTTTTCGGACGGGAATTCCGTTTCCGTTACGTCTGGGAAACTCCACTTCTCTACGTGCGAATGGGGATTCCCTCCGTTACAAATGCCCCCGCGCACTTCGGGGACTCACGAGAGACAAGGGTTGAAAGACCCCAACTGCATGAAATCGCCCCCCGTTCCGCGGAGGCATCTGTTTCGGGCGTTCCGACACGAGAAGAATCGGAGACAAAAAGAAACCCAGGAGGAGGTACTGCTGCATCGGAGAAGAGAGCGCGTAACGGAGGCAGAGGCGAAGACGTTGGGCGGCGCTGCGCTTGCGACGCGTTATGCGAACGTGATAATTATGGCGGAGAAGATGGTGATGTCGCCGGAGACGGTGGAGGAGGAGATGCGAGAGGATCTTTACCAGATGTTGCCGTGGAGGATTAGGGTAGAGGTGAGGAAGAAGATGAGGCAGTACCCGATGCCGGCGGCGGATGGGTGGAAGGAGGTGGAGGGGATACTGGGGTGGCTGGCGCCAATGGCGCATGATATGATACGGTGGCAGGTGGAGAGGACGTTCGTGGCGAAGAAGGAGTTCGAGCCCCGGCGCTCCGTCATGTTGCTGCAGACGCTGTATTTTTCCGATAGGGAGAAGGCGGAGGCGGTGATCGTGGAGCTGCTGGTAGGGCTGAGCTCCGTTTACGGGCAAGAGAGACGACGCCGGTGGCCACTGGCGTTCTCCATTGGGTGGTGATAAGTGGGGGTTTTCATGGGCCGGGTCCGACCAGGCTGAGAAATATCTATGCTCGTTTAGCCCAACGTGGACCATTCAATGAATGTTAGGCTTGAGACCAAACATTTTGTAAATAGGGTCAGGGTGGGTTGGGCTGTGCTGGGCTTTTTATCACTTGCTTGGGTTTTCTAGCAATTGGGTGGATAGTGATGAGGCGAGGAGAAGGCAAGGATTGCCAATTTGTCATGGACAGGGAAGGTCTCAATGACCGCTCAGCTCGGCCCATCAGGCCCGTCGGATTGGATTTTAGTTTTAGTGCCCAATAGAAAAATGGGCCACCCTTGTGGATACTGGCGGATTGGTGGGGCTTACAACGCTGTTGGGAAATTGAATGGACAGTAATTTTGATTGTGATTAAGATTGTGATTGGGGATGATTTGAATCCCTTTGTAAGAAAGAGAGAGGTTTTGTGATTTTGATTAGGTTTTGGAGTGGAGAGAGGGAAAGATGAAATCCCCCCCCCAATAGGCTTTGATTCTGTGAATTTGTTTTAAATTATAAACATTTAGGACATTTTCAAGGATAGGTTTTTCAAGATTGGTGGGCCACCTTAGCTTGATCCAACCATTTGTATAATATTGCATACCGTGTATATGTATTGATCAGACTTTTACTTCACCTAAAGAGTGATGCATCGTTGGATTGATCCTACCTAATCTTTCTATTTATGCATTAATCAATTCATTGATTGATACAAATTTGATTGTAGTAGGAGAACATGTGTGATACGGTGGACTTGGAGAAGAAGGCTGGGTCCCACATGAGTCAAGACAGTGCAAAAGAGAGGTCCTATATATTATGCATCCTGAATCATTTGTGTTGTTCGAACCGTCTGCATTTTGATTTTATTTGACTTAAAATTTATTCAATTGAGGTTTGAATGGAGTACCCTGTTTTAAAAAAATTGATTCAAACACATCCTAGACTGAAAAAGTTACTAGATGTATGAATGCATCAATTGCAGAAGCGGATCCCCTGCTTGGTCCAAACAGGGAAACCCTGTTTGGACCAATCATGGGGTGACACATGGAGGAAATGTCAAGTCAGCATATCCCATCTCCTCTAAGGAAAAAAAAAAAAAACTCCTCTCTCCCTATGTGTCACCCCCTGATTGGTCCAAACAGGGTTTCCCTGTTTGGACCAAACAGGGGATCCGTTTCCATTAGTTGCCTCTTCTTCAAAAGTAATGTTCTTAGCACTTTTGATCCTGTGCATCTGGACACCACAGGGGCCCATAATAAGATCAATTCGGCCATCCAAACCCTTTCTCTCCACCTGAAATGTATGGGTCCGATGGGGTTTACACCGATCCATCCTATTGACATTTTTTACGGGAGTCCATCCCACAGACACTATAAAGCACAAAAAAGCTTTGTATTGATTTACTTTTGGAAGAAAGGTCATTTTATGTTTATTTTTAAAAATGTACTTTCGATCTTTATATTAATCATTTATGATATGAATCATATGCATTAAATTACTATGTATTATAACGCAAACAAACAGGCGGGCTAGGATCATCCTCTCTTGTACACCCACAGAGCACAACATTTTCATTCATCCCTAAACAATAGAAACCCATCAAATAATCTGCCTGTATTACCAATCCACAAAACCCTCTAGTTCTCTTTAATGTTAACTAGTATAATAACCGGTCCTGAGCACGAATATGGTCATTGTTGCAATTTAATTCGTGCATTAAGAAAACTCATACATTTAGAAAGAAAATAAAAGAATAAAAATGTTATGAGAGTACCTTATTATATAATTCAAGAGCTAGTGGTGGGAAGAAGAGAACTTGAGCGGTAATGGGGTTTTTACACTAGGTAGTTTGTTGAGTGGTAGAGGTTTGAGTGAGATGGGTTTTTTACACTATGTAGTTGGATGAGTGGTTTTAATTATCAAATAAAGTAGGTAGTTGCACGAGTGATGAGAGAAGATTTAAAAAGTGAATAGTTGGAAGTCAAAATTAGAGCAAAAACCTTCCTCTATAGTATAGTATAATTGGATAATCATTGCCGTCTAATATGTAAGTCATTTTTCTCCCTTTCATACAGCCACACCGATCTGTAGCCACAAAAGAAAGAAGAGGATCTGAAAATTGTAAAAGCCTTCAGTCTTTTATTGGAATATCTGAACAAACACCCTATACACCTGCTCAAACTTCTTCAGAGCGATTTAAGAAAATGAGCCATTCGTGGGTGTTCCCTGTAAATCTCCGGCATCTCCAGAGTCCTGAGTCCAGATGCCGAATGTCTCTCAACTCACTCGAAGCATTCCAATAGAAGTTTTTGGTTGCTCGAGCCTTGAGTAACTTAACCTGTGATTGAATCCTCTAAGTGGATCATTGCCTTTTGAAATAGGCAATTTAAGAATAGTTCAAACTGTTGATATTTCCGAAAATCAGTTGTTGGGAACTGTCCTTTTCACAACCTGCGACTCCTCAAATCTATTGTACTTGGGCTTGGCTGGCAATTCACTTCATGGGCTTGCTCCAAATTCATTTACCAACTTGAAAGGAATAAACTCATGGATCTTTCATCTGACAATTTATCATGGGGGTGTGGTTTCGGAGACTATTTCCGATACTTCTCTGTTGTGCGGCATGGTTGATTGAAGAATCCATTGGTCGAAGAATCCATTGATCATCTCTTTGTGCATCGTGACCTGGCTTATGCTCTTTGGTGGCATTTTGTTAGTTGGTGTGGTCTTCAGTAGTGTATCTTGTATGGCAGGCAGGTTCATTGTGTGGTTTGGTGGATGCTTAGAGATTTTCGCCTTTTTGATGGTTGTGGTTTAATATTGTGGAGAATCATTCCTTTTGTTATTCTTTGAATTGTCTGGAAGGAAAGGAATGGCAGAATCTAGGTGTTTGTCATGAGCACTGAAATCTTTTTTATCAACAGCGGTGCTCAAATATTGCTAGCTAGTTGGGCTACTATTAGAAGTTGTGGAATTTAACTTAGAATTCATTATTCTCAATTGGGAAGTGTCCGTGATGTGCGATTCTTCTACGGTGAAGAAATGAGTTTTTTGGTGTCCTTTGAATGTAGTTTTGAAGTTTAACGTTGATCGCGTGGCTAAAGGAAATTGGAGCTAACAGGATTTAGCGGAGTTTTTTGTAATTGTAAGGGAGATATTATCTATATTTTCTTTAGGAATGCGGGTATCAAAGACTCAAATGAGGCAAAACTTGGAAGTTGTAGTGATCTTGGAGGCTTTTATGCTGTCACTTATGGGGAGGTTGATAGTAGAAAGTGATTCCGCCAATATTTTTCACTGGGTTTCAAATCTAGAAGATGGCCCTTAGAAGTACCATTTGCCTCTAGAAGAGATCAGAATATTATCTTCCAATGGTGGAGTTCCTTTTTCTTATGTTTCCTCATGTCCTATTCATTAGCTAAGCAAGGGGTGGATAAGACTGTTTCTTCGTCCACTTCCATCTTGTGATATATTAATATTGTAGGTTCTTGGTACAAGGCTTTTATACCGAGTTTTCTTATGTTATTTGCTCTCTTTTTTTTTTGCCCTCCCTTTCTTTTACTAAAAAGTTATTGTTGCGAATAAAAAATAATTTATTTAGAAAAACACTATTTTGTTTTAATTTCCTTCATTTTGTGATGCCTTAACTTTTCCAGTTGAAGGAGTCAACCTCAATTTATGTAACGGAGAATCATAAGTACTGCGATGAGGTGCTGAAGTCCAAGTTACCCAATTGTGCTTTCGGCTAGTGGTTGGCTTGGTGGAATTTTGCATTCTCTTGGATTTCTCATAGTTGTTTTGAAAGAGGAAACCAGGGAAACTTCCCTTCACTGATGTTGTATCTTATGAGTTTTGATGCTCCTCAAAGACTATAGTCATATCGCAATCTTAGAATTGCTGCCAATTGTTCCCTTTTTTTTATATTTTTTATTTATTTTAATTTTATGTTCGGTAATGATGAACTTCATTGATCAAGAAAGGTGCCAAGAGACTTATATCAGAACGAAAAAAAAAAAGGCACCAAAAAGCCAAAATTACTAGCTCGATTTTATCTACTCCGTGCTTAGCCAACAAATCCAAAATATCATTCATTGAGTGAAAAACATGACAAAACACCACCCGGAAAGAATGCAATCTTATTATAATCTGAACCTGCAAGAATAACAAACTCATCAAAGCAACCAATTTAATATAATTTAATAAAAAAAATCCTCAATTAAATCCTAATTTTCAAAACCAATTTCAATGCAATTATGAATGATTTATGTAGCCCTAAGTGTAAACAATTCAATTCTAAGAAAGTTTCTAATCATATGTTGCATGCCGTAAAACTTTTAAAAATGAAAACTATTGCACAGGCCCAACTTTGCTTAACTGCACGACATACCTATCATGCCCTAAAACTAAATCTAATTGCTGGAACTCAAATTCTGATGATGCATGAACAAAACAAAAAATTTAAGTTAAAAAAGACTTATAATGGAAAAGTTATGGTCACCTAAAATGCTTAGTTGACAAGTTTTTAAGTACTGGAAATCAGATACAGTCTGCCCGAGTACTCCTGTTTAGGCCATTGATTGACCCCACTTCCCAAGGTTATTTTTTCTCTGGAATTCTAGGTTTCAAATACTTATTCCCAAATATTGATTTTGCAAAATTTTAATGGAAAATAAGCTTGTTTTCCTGATTTTCAAGTCATGCACTTTTGTGAGAAAAATAAACTGTTGTAAACAGTGCTGTCTTTTTCACTATTCAGCTTTCTAATTCATAGTAGGTCCGAAGTTGGCCTTCTTAATCACTCATTAATCTCTAATTTCCAGCAACTAAACACATGCTTAAATGCAATTTCTAATTCTAATGCATGCAATAATTACTTTTCAACCATAGATTATGCAAAGAACAAAATTAGAAAGTTTCCAAACTATTGTGGAATGATGCAATTAGAAATTCCTCAATAAAAAAAATTGTTGTGAAAACAATAAAAAAATAACTGAACAAAAATAAAGAAGGGTAGAAAATTGAAAGAGGGAAATTATACATCCAAGATCTAAGAACTTGATAAGAGCCTAAGTATTGAAAATACGGGCAATGTAAATCTTCTCCTCTCTTCTCAGAGTAGGGCAAGATGCAAGCAATTTTAGGATATGTAATTTCTCTAGACTCTGATTTGCTAATTTTTTTTTTTCAATGCCTAGTTCTAAGCATATGATATATCATCTCTAGACATAACATGTCAAAGAAGCTAGACAAGAAAAAGAATTACTTACACTAAGATGGAGCTTATGCATGTAGAATCAACCAAAGAGACGTCATATTCCTCAATCATGGAGTATATGAAATTAAAATCCCCTCTCTTCATTATTCTCTCAAACATGATCCCTCAATCTATGCCTAAGAAGAACTAGAAGTGGGAAGAAGAAGAAGGGATTAGAGAGAGAGAGAGAGAGGGTTGGATGGCCGGGCGTCTTCTATTGTGCAATGAGGCTTGGAGTTCCAAGGGGTATGCTCCTCCTTTTATAGTTTGAGCACGTCCTCTTTGTGAGCAATTTGTTTCCTCTTTGGATTGATTCTTGGCTTAGCTTTGAAGCAAGACTTCTATGCTGGAAAGAATTTGAATTGTAGAGATTCTATTGCCAATTTGAGTGTCCTGGTAAGCAAGACTTTCCTTGTAGACTGCTCAGAATTCTCTCAAAGCTTGCATGACTTAAAATATTTCCAAATTCCCAAAGTTTGTGCATAAAGGAAGCTTCATGTGCAAGGAAAGTGAGTCCCCTTCACATGCACAATTGTAATCCTGAGTAGATATTTAAACACTAATTCTCAGAGGCCATATCTTCATCATTTCAACTCCGATTAACGTAATTTTTGGCTATAAGGATATTTGCTAGAAAAGAGCTTTCTAACGAGAGATAGACTGCGCCAATTCAACACTTGGTTTGAAAGTCATGATCATTTTAATCTTACTGTCCCTAAAAAAAATGGAAATAAATTTGCAATTAAAAGTGCTTCTATGTTGGATGTCCATGGGCATGTGGGACCACTTGTTCGACGTGCTAGATTGCTTGGGAGCTTTCCTTCTATGCATTATGATCATCTTTCCATCTTTGGTGAATTTTCTTGCTTGCACATTTGACTTTCCATCTCTCGTTACAAACTATCTATTCTTGAATTTCTTTGCTTGACTTTTCAAATTTGAAAACAAATAGAACTTTCTAATTCTGAATTCTCTCGTCCTTAGGCTTCCCTTTGATCTCTCTCTCACATTACATCAATGCAGGCCCCAAATTCTTGTTATTTCCTACACAGATTGAAAGAAGCACAGTCAAACTATAATTCTATGTAAGAAATTTACATTGACCATGCATAAGACCCTCACATGCCTAATGATGTACCAATTTGAAAAACTTTCCAAAAATAGCACATAGTACCAAAAATAGCAAACATGCATTAATGAAATAAAAAAGCTAATTGGTGTGATGATTTGATGATGCAAAACTCTAATTTCACAAAAGTAATGCAAATCAATGAATTTTAACTGATTTTGACGACCTAATTTCCAAATTTATGTCCAAATGCATGAAATCATAAAATTGAATGCAATTATTTGCAATTAATTCTAATTAAGTCCACAAATGCACATAAAATAATGACCTAATGAACTAATTTTGTGGACTTATCAGCTAAGAAAGTATAAATTATATATACAATGTAATCTATAATCTTATACTTTAAAGAGAGTCAAGATGTGAGTCTCTCTTGTCATGGACAGCATCGCCGAACCATGTAAAACCCTCTGTGTCTTTCTTGTGTGCCATGATGGTTCGATCACAGGTTTTGCACTTCTGCAGGCACGCGCACAATACTTGTCATGATCACAAGTGATTGTTTGACTGGTTCAAGGCCCTCTTGCAATTCTACATGCAAAAAGCTTTGGATGGATGGTTCAACAGGGAAAGAAAGACATCTAAAGTTAAAGGCAAGGCCAGCTATGGCTATTGAAGTGGTATCATGACCCTGTGACTTTTTTGTGATGCACTTCGATCTGAAACCGAATAATGTCCTTCTCTTAACGAGGATAAAATGGCACAAAAGGGTGACTTTGGACTTGCGAGGATGCTTCTTGAGATACGTTGTTGGAAGGGATCTATCTGGTACATTGTTTCTGGTACTTGTTTTTATGCATATGCTCATACTGTTGGACAGAGTTGTCCATCTTATGGTCCATGTCAAAATTACAAGCAGTTGCATGTTTTTCGTATTCATCAAATCTGTTTGCTATTAATGTAGCAGTTTACTTTTCTACTGTTTTTTTTTTTTTTTTATAAAGTTACTTTTCTACTGGTAAGTGGTTAATGAATACGAAAGGTGCATTGGTTAGGACCTTGAGATGATATCAAAGTCAACATGTGTCCTGGATTTGAATGCACACCGGGTAAAAGAGGCCCCATGCCATGTCTTGTGTGTGGGTGCATGTGCATAGGGCAAAGAGGGCCCATACCATGTCTTGTGTGGGAGTGTGCTTCGAGTATGGGCGATGTCCCACCCAAGGGGAGTGTTAAGTGGTTAGTTTGACGCACCTTTTAACCCCTAGGCATTTTGGGTGTATTGGATATCAACTTGAGATCTACTCCCTGAAGTGATATTGACACTTAGAGGGTTTGTGCCTTGAGTTATAAAATTTGGCTGAGAGGATGATAATCAATGGGATCCTGTGATGGGCAGCACAGAATCTGAAATCAATTGGGTTGGATTCTGTTTCTTCAATTTTCTTTATATCACAAATCAATTGGTGATTGTCTCTGATACCAATTATGGCAAGAAAAGCAGAAAATCAGTGTTCCACCTAATGTACACTGCCAAAAACCACCGTATATAAACATTCGCTCTACCAAAATTCTATAATCCCTTGCAATTTTATATGCAATTAAATGGAACGTAAATATATGCAATGCTACATTGCTTACAAAGGAAGAAGTAAAGTCAAATTTTGACGACATTAAATTATTCAGCCAATGCTGCCCAAAACAAAGTTATGTTAGTGGGGGAGTAGCTTGTTTATGTCGCCTTTATTCTGGGATGTAAAGCTTTTTATTCTGGGACTCATTATTCTTAAGAAACACTGCATGGTTTCAGTCAAGAGCATTGACAAGTTATGTGCACTTGGAACACTGGCAGAGTGACTGAAATTGAGAAGAATCTGTTTGGATGGGAAGTACTAGAAACCTGCAGCTCTGCAACTTCGCTAATTAATTAAGAAATTTGATTTTTTCCTTTTGTTGTGCTAAAAAGAAGCTATACCATTGTTAGTGGCTCATGCTATAGGAAAATAGGTCTCTAACACCAGCGTAAACGATAAATGAATGCCCAGTGTTTTCAGGAAAATTCAGATTATGGTAAAGACTACGAATGTTATTGCTAATACTAAGCCCTTGTTCTGCTAACCAGAATGACAGCATTGCACCGCGAAGGATTTTAGGATGTCTGAAACAAGACCATTTTCACACCAAATAGGGAGTTGCTTTGTTACATGCAAAAAGATGGAATCATGGTAGTGACATGCAACACTCAATGCCTAAGAGAAACAAAGCCAGTGACACTCCTTTAACAGTTTGAATCAAGGTAAACCCATGATTGGAGGGATTTATAGAAGGCGGTTCAGTAGCCAATCTTAATGAATACATAGACTGCATGATTAAGATGTTTCACCCTTTTTCTCTGTATTGGAGCCCTATGAGATATAACATGTATCAATGGATCTCTAATTTCCAAACTGTTACATTTCCTGTTAACATTCTCAAGATAAACTTAGAGCATTCAGATACTTACAGTCATTTTGTGCTTGGATGTATCCCGAATCAGAGTCATTTTGTATGTTCTCACAGAAAAAATGGCTATCTGTCTTAATGTGCATTTGCGGTGGTTTGCAATCCAGAAACCACTTTAGGTAGGACATTGCTTTCTGTTTTTCTGAACAAATTATTATCAGCAACAATAGTCAATCCTAATCTCAAGCACGAAAAGTCCAAAACAGTGTCCTACTTAATTTGAGTTCCTCACTCCAAATGCACAAACATATTTTAGATACAAGATGTTGCTGACTCCATTTTCGGGAGTCTTGTTCGATAAATTTCATCATTGATGAATATACATTTACAATGAAGAACCCTTCCAGTAAAATTTTGAAATCTACAGACAAGTTGCACATTGATGCATGCTAAGTACAGGGCTTGCGCGATTGGAAGGTTTCTGTGGATCAAGAATTGGTGCAAATCAGCGTGATCGGGTGATCCTAACCATTTGTTGTGGGACCCTACAGTTTTAGGAGTTCCATATGCACTTGTCAAATCATTGAAATGTGGGGCTGTTGAATGGATGGTTAGGATCCTTAAATTTACCAAGTTTTTACCCACACTCACAAGATCTACCATTCCCACCCTACCCATGTGATTGACGTAGGAGAGCCCAACAAAGTCATTCCCATTGGTTTATGCTTGAAAATTTCTCTGTCGGTTTCTTCTCTTTTCGTTGAGTTTAAAATCCACTGAGTTGATTCAACTTGCTAACTCAGTGAATTAAGCCAAAAGCGATGGTTCATTTTTAATGTAATAAATCTGAAAATAATAAAAAAATTATAAATCTAAAATTATAGTAAGTGTTGAAGATTACCCTGCTTCAAACTTGAAATATAAACTCATGAATAATGGAACTGAGTTTTCTTGATATTCAATCAACTTGATTCAATAAGTTCTAATTACAAGCACATGCAAAAAAAAAACGCAATGGATTATAACAGGTGGTTTCTTTCCTGGCGAAAAATGAACAAGCATGTAGGTTATGCATGCTAAATACTAACAAACCGAACAGACTCTTTTTCCAACTAAGTAAACCTATCACCTAAGCCTCGAGAAAAATTTCACCTTTCGAAGGGTGAAAGCAAACAGTTCAAAATTCAGTGACTTTGATCCTAAGAAACAACACAAGTTCACCAGCTCTGCACTTGTGGCTCCCCACCGGTTCTCAACCAAAGAAAAACATACTTTATAACTGAGGATAGATGGCATTATTGAACCATGTATCATTAGGCAATATCGCATGCTCCATCACATCCAAAGCAACTTTCTCAGAGAAATTGGGTCCATTTACTATGTCATGAAGCTCCCAACTGTCTGTGACCTCTCTATCTAAGGAAGGAATTTGGTGGCCAACTCCGCCAATTGAAGCACGATTAGAATCAGGATCCAAGATGATATTTTGATTGACAGAATCAAATAAATTCTCAGTGCCTTTCTGTGGAGATAACTGGAAGTCACAGAAGTTGTTAATCGGTTGGATACTTGCATAATTAACAGCATTGGCCACAGGCTGCGTCGTTTGTGTTTGCATTGCAAGAAAGTCTATCTCCCCCTGCAGATTGGCCACCTACAAAATATAAGGTGAAGGGTAAATGGTTTAGAAAGAGAGAATTCCATGGCATCAGATGAATGTCAGTGAAGGTTTTCTAGCATGGGAACCTGTTGCTGGAGCGCAAAGATATGAGCAACACAACCATATATTGGATCTCGGATACGAGCTTGCGCTTCATAGGAAATGGTGATGGCCGCCTCACTCCGGCTGTGCATTGGCAGGTGCGAGAGTAGCTTGGAGACATTGCTTGCTCCAAAGACCTTGTGGATTGCAGCAAAATGCGTTGCACCTTCATCATAGCAGAAGTAAGGTGCAAATATACAACCATTGGTGCACTTTCTTCTTAAGAACTTGCATGCTCCACATGAGGTTCCATGCCCCGCCATCCTCAGAGACTTAATTAGTTAATCTACTTCAATGGCTAATGGCACTTTTGATTATTAGAAAGGAGAAATTGAGATTTGTTCTTTATAACCATCAACCCTAGAATTAAATAGGTCCTAGATGTTAAAGGTAAGTTCTTTTATGGTGACAATGGCCACTCCTACTTTAGTTATTAAAGTAACCTCTCATGGGTCTCCTTGGTGGCCTACATTGTCATACTCAAAATTCCTAAGCTTTTTCTACTCCATGCCTAAATGGTGGTTTTTAGCCAAGATTCCTTGCAACAAAAACTATTGATGGCATGTCTGATTATCAATATGGTAAGTTGGTTCTCAACCACGAGGAACTCACTTGAACTAATAATCTGGCGTCTGTGAACCCCTGCCATAACTTAAACTGTGAGAAGAAGTTAAAGTTATTTGGTTACAAATCACATGTTTCTATACCATAAATGAAAGGAAGTGTATCATTTCACAGATGTGGAAAAGTGAAATAGGAGATAAGAAAGTAGCAAGGTGTTGTTTTACATTTAGTAAGAAAAGTAAGAAACAAAATAAAAAAAAATTAAGAACCCTTATACATATATATATATATATGAGAGAGAGAGAGAGAGAGAGAGAGAGAGAGAGAGAGAGAGAGAGAGAGAGAATTGGGTGTAAGATGACACAGCTGAATTTAAAGTTAGTAGAACTCTTTAACCCGACCAGATTGGATAAAGCTGAGATGATGATGATGTTTCTAGTTATATAAAATATCTCATTGTACAAACTCAACATTCTTTACTCACTTTTCCACATTATGTTCATGCAGAATGAATTGATAGCCCTCATAATTGAGCAAAATAAAGTAAAATAAACAACATGATACATACATCTGGGATCATTCCCCTAGACTCAGTTAAGATCTACCTAATTGTAGATATCTATGCCGAGAATACAGACGCAACACTTATTTTGTTTAGCTTCGTTGTTATGCATTATGTTCTAATTGCCTGTGCTGTCTATGGTTCTGGTTTAGTAGTTTGTTTAGAGTTATTTAAAGTCTATACAGAGAAGTTAACAGTGCTCTTTAATCTTATGTTAACAGACATGCAGGGTACTCTTCTCTTCTATTATTTTCATCAGAGTTTTATCCTATCTGGGATTGATTATGTGAGTTAAACTCACTCGTCCTTATCTGACACCAAGTCTTCTGTCACTTCACAATCTGACCTGCTGCAGAGCACCTCAGCTCTTTATTTTTCTTAATCATTTGAGATGGACTGGGTTACTAATTCACATGACTGTGAAGATCTTCATGGAGAACATGACAAAAAAGACAGAAATGGTTCAATCTCGAAGCAATTCATCAGATCGGGTCCATTTTGAATGATTTCAACAATCAGAAGTTTTACTCAACATGTACCATGTATTTACGTAGTATATGGATTATGGATTATGGGCTGACAATCATACTCTATGTCAAAACAGCCATTTTCTTTCTCATACATGTAAGAGCATCCAGCGACTAATGACATATGCACACCTTACTAGTTTACTAAAATAAGTAATAGTTCCAGTTCAAGCTGAAATTTTGGTTGGACATCACATCTGGACAAACTTTTTTTTAAATGTTTAATTCATACATTACTGCTAGAGAAAGTTGGCAGTAGCGCACCATTCATGAATTTTCTATTCCAGTCTTCTTAGGGGCCTTTTGAGATCTTCATAAATGGATAGCAAGTTTCTGTCTAACAGCATATCTGATTGCAAGAATTTCTGACTGAAATTTGAGCTGTTGGGAATTTCACATCCAACCAGATTTGTCGGATGAAAATATTTTTTATGGGAAGGATTCTAAAGGCATATATACTTTGTTACAGTGAAATGGCTAAAATTTCCTTTGAAATTCTCTGAATTCCAAAGTTTGGAATTGGTGGGCGGTGGGGGTTGGAGGCCAGAATTGGAACTTGTTTGTGCAATAAGAGGAATCCGTGCACCGCAGATTTTGAAGGAAAGGTGTCATGCAAAACACTAAGCAGTGGCCTTCGTGAAAAATTAGAACAAGTTTCTTTTCTATCGTGGAATCCTCTCACCACAAAAATGCACGCCTTTTGAATCCTCTCAACATGCGTTCCCCAAATTCTCCCCATCCAACAGACCCGAAGTTGCATAAGTAGTGTGTCTAAGCTTTTGAATTCCCTCACGTGACCCAATTTACTAGGTTGCATAAAAAAAACCGTGTATAAAAAAATGGGGAAAAAAACCCTTCAAAATCTAGGAACTCGTTTGAAGAAAAATCAGAAGTTCTTTAGATGCATGGTCTTACGGGGGATCCAAATAACGACGCTTTCTTTAACTCTTCTTAATAAGATATACTGGGTAACCATAGTTGCAGAATCTAAGCAGGACCCAAGGGACAGAAAGGCATGAAGGTAACCAGAAAGTGAATTAGTCTTCATACAACAAATGCATATGATCAATATAATCACAATCATAACAGTACAAGAAAATGTTACATACAACAATCACTTCTAAAATCATTTAGTTACCAGTAATAATCACACTACTGGCTCTTCAATTGGAGTTGAAAAAGGCCCTTTTTTTTCCTCATATCTGATGTTTAAGTTTCTTACTCCAAGTATTGGTGATTAGAGTTGTACAGCCGGCGATTTGTCTAAAAACATCACCATCATCAGCGTGCCAATCTGTTCTATTAGGCCTAATTACTTCCTGCCTAGCTGTTGGCCACTTACTTCGGGTGGTGGCCTCGGACCCCATTTGTCTTCCTAAGACAGCAAAGTCATGAAAGAGGTTCATCCCATCCTGCCAAGAGAGGGTCACCATAGCAATCAGCTACAGTTCTAAAAGTAAAGTGAGAAATGGACAAAGAAAGAAAAGGAAAAAGAGAAAGACAAAATGGACACTTGGGAAATTCCCTCTTTTTCATGTCTTTCAGGATGTGGAACCTTTTGGGTGTCCAGACATGAGGGGTTGGGATTGACACTGTTTAGGATTTCGAGTTAAAAACTATTGAAGCTGGTCCTTTCTTCATGCACAAGGGTCACGCCATTCCTTCTCTCTCCCTCTGCATGGTTAGTTATGGGATTTGTTGACCACCACGTCAGCGATGGTTTATTGAATTAAGGTGTGGGTTTGTTCTCTACATCTTGTGTTCAAATCCCACTTTAAATTTATATACCGGAGGGTTATGCATGCGGCCTTCGAAATAATCGAATTGGATACGAATACCACTGGGATACCCAAAGTCATAAAAAAAAAAAAATACTACTTAAATTACTATTTCAGTTATGCATTGATTGACAAGTTCCCAGTTCCCAGTTCCCAGTTCCCAGTTCCCAATGCAGGTGGCTACATCTGAGGTCTATAGCACTTGCCAAGTAGCCACATGAAAAGAGGAGTGGATAGAATTCTATGGGTTTTTTAGTATGATAAGGCTTTGCACTTGGCGTCTCACCTAACAAAGTTGTTTCTTATAGGCCATTTTAAGGGAACTTGTATAAAGGAGGGTTCCTCATGTGGAGGCCTTCTCTGTCTCTTTCTTGAAGTGGAGCCATGCTTCTTTCATAATGGGGGAGATAGAAAGGAGAAGATTTGCTTAGGTTCTCTCATTTCCCCGACAAATCAACTTGCTTGATAATAAAGCAAGGGAATATAGTGGAAATTGCTAACCATTATTACAAGTGACAAAACACACGTTTGTTGGATAAGCATCATAATTACACACACATGCATATATACAGGAGATTGATCCCACTTCATGCCTTGATGGTGCGCACCCTATGAGCCCCATGTTTTGGGGCCCACCTGGTACCCCACCAATCAGTCGGAAAGGGGATCGAAAGATCTCTATGGGCCCTTCCTCTATGTAAAGTCTAGGCTTATTAGATCACCCCAACCCCTTGATTTGTGGTCCATAAATTTAGCGAGTTTCATATTTTTTTTAAAAAAAGTGACAGTCGATACAATGCGTTGGTCAATCTATTCCGATGAGTATAAACCCATAGAATTTGTTAACGGAAAAAGGGGGTGTGTGTGGTCCATTTGGATCGGCAATCAAATGAGATCCACTAGGAGGTGCACAGGACTCACTGGGTCCCCAATTCATATATGTAAAAAGTCTCATTTATGTGCTCCCATTGGGGACCTGCTCCACTAGTATTGTTTTCCACATGCAAGTTACAATCCCACAATCCCTATCTTTGCTGATCAAGGACGTGCGTGTGAAATGAGTGGGCTTGAGAACCCTATGTAGCAGAAAAGGACGATCTCCATCGGCGACCTCTAATAGATCTCAACCAGCTAATGAAATAAAATCAATGTTATATATAGGAGATGATTTTGACTGTCTTAATTTTAATTTTGGTGATCTCAACTTTGATTTTGACTGCCCTTTTCAAATCTGACCTATCTGACCTATGTAAGAAAGTACATTGCTAGCTACCACTTGTGTGAGAAAACTTTTCTACCCAAGGGGCCTGTTTAGAAATCTACAAAATAAAATACCTATAGATTTAAATATCCCAAGAATAAAATATTACAAAATACATTAGTGTAATATTATGATATTGCAATATGTTTTGCAATTTATGAAAAATGCGCATGTATATATGTTAAGAAAAGTTACTTACAAAATATTTTGTTTGTGCTTAGTTCATCTCTTCAAATCCAGCAACGAGGCGCACCTTTGAAAACCAAAAAACTTAAATTCAATTTCCCACATTGTTTACTATAAGATTGATCACATTTACAGATTGTGGTTCAAAATAAAAAGAATTCAAAACATATTGTTTACACATCATCAATATGTTGGTGGAACTAACTTTTATTTAGAGTATAACTCTAATTGATGATATATATATATATATATTTAAGGTGGGACACCATCATCACTACCATCATCATAATCACCACCACCATCATCAGAAACTCTATGATCGTCATCATCATCACAACCATTATCATCATCATCATCATAATCGTTGTCATCGTCACCACCACCACCACCACTTATCTCCATTACCATCACTGTCACCACAAACATGATATGATCAATGGAGTTTTACTTTCAAATCCAAACAACTCAAATTTACTTTCCCACTTTGTTCGAAAAACTTTACTCTAATTGGTTCCATGCCCCCACCAACTGGTCATCTACAACACACTAAATTAAAAAAAAAGTTTCAAATCGTAAGCTTTACACATTGTCATTTTGATAGAAGAAGTTTGATAGAATTTAACATTTTTTTGGATAAAAATAATAAGGGGAGACACCATCCTCACCACCACCACTGTCATTATCACCATCATCCACATCATCATCTCCTCCACCACTATCATCATCGTCGCCACCATATCATCATCATCGCCGCCGGTGCCAATGCCAATATCATTAACATCCTAACTTGTGCACCTCTTTGGTAAGGGATTTATTTTTTAAAGCTTGTATTTGATATACGTCGACGTCTTTGGCACTGATTCTAACCGGAATCAAATGATTTAAGAACGAACTCTTTTCATCAAGATCAGAAGGCTTAGATGATACTTTAAAAAAAAAAAAAAAAAACCGAAGGCTTAGACAAAATACCATATTTGGGCTGTGTTTTTAGGCCGACGAGCTTGACATGGGCCTAATTCTTGGTAAAAATTAAAATGAAATGGGCCTGGGCAATTTCGGGCACATGGACAGGATTTAACCCAGCACATGAAATCTCATAATAGCATCTGAATAAATTGGGATGCCACTTGGGGCCTCTAAGAACAAACAGCTCTAAGAGTTACAGATTGGGAGGCCCAGCGTTTCTATCATTTGGGCTTCTTGTAACTTATTGATCAGCATTGAAATCAAAATTTGACTTTTAGTTTTTTTTCTATTCATTTAATGAGCCGTTGAAAGCTATTTAGATTAATGGAAGCATTACTCAAAATGTCAATCCCAACAATGATAATTGAGATAGATTTGAGTTGGCCATGCGTGAAAGAGTACAATGGGCCGGGCCGGTTCTTGATTGCAGGTTGTTGAACAGTACAATAAAAGATAGATAAGGAGCCGCGTGCTTCCTGATGGTACAGGCCCAACCTTCATTTCTGTCCTGGGCTTGCTCGTCAAGCCCATATGTTCAGACCGATCTGTTCTCAAGTCTGAAATTATGATCAGGTTGGGCTTAGAAGCTTCACATATGTGCATGACTGATGATAGGCCCTTTGGGCTAACTTGGGCTTGGGCCTTCCCCCTTCTACATTGAGATAGTAAGAGACTACTAGGAGTAGGATATCACTGGTCATTGTTACCCTTGCCATGTATAGGATATATATTGAAATAATCAAAGTAGTGAATTTCTAGTTTGGACTTGGACCAACTTACCCTGCATGACCTTACCCAATGGACCAGTGACCTGAACTAGAGCGTTGAACCTAACCCTGCACCTGACCCAATGGACCAGTGACCTGAACTCAATCTTTGCCTAATTAGTACTTGGTTCTGAACATTTAACGCAGTCCAAAACTACACCAAAGTTCAATTATTGTTGGGCCGGGCGATACCAGTAGTCATTCTGATCTCAGTTGATCTGATCACCCTGTAGGCTTGGAATGGGCTCTCAGACTTGTGGATCGGACCTGATTTATTTATTGACCTGGCCCATGTTTAACTAGTTTTCTGTTTATGCTGGGCTTCAGTGGAATCTAGGTCAGTTTATGTTCACAAGGGCCAAAAAAAAAACCTGGGCTAAAATGGGATAACTGCCTAAGTCCACAACAAGTTTATGCCTGATTAGTAAATGGGTCAAACTTGTACTAGTTTCTAGCCTCCTGATTGAATGAGAAAATGCTTCCAAGTTTGAAGGAAGGCCAGCTATTTTCTCTTTCACTTGTCGGCAATAGCTTCTATACAAAACTCTTGACAACTATCGATTTGGCAAATTGTAAGTTCTATTAAACAGGTTGCTGAGATACCTGCTAGGTGAACTAAATTTTAATTCCTTTAATGTAGGATTTCTCCATGTTAAAGTTTCAAAGGATCCGTGTTCACCATTAGATGCTAATTCGATAGATTAGCTATTTATAAAAGATTTACAATATTAAAGAAAACTATCAATATTTTATATTCAGCATCTTCCACTTTTACAAGTCAGTTTCCTCTTGCTGAATTCCACCTACCCTAACCTAATACATTCCATGCAGAAGGTAGGTCCAGTGCACAAAAATCTCACATGTCCCTGCTCAATTTTTTTATTTTATTTTTATACTCTTCTGGACCTGGTTAGGCCATGGTCCATACTGTCCCATTTCCATTAGGACAAGTGGCCCCACTTCCCTTAAACGGATGCAAACCTATTTATGTTCCCCTCTTGAATCCTTACTTGTCGTCCGCTCTTGTTTTTTTTTTTTTTTTTGTTCATTTCCCCATTCTCTCTCATCAAACCCTAGTATTTCCTTCTCTTCCCCAATCCTCCCTCTGCAAATCCCCAATCCAAGCTTTTACCCTCCAATCTCTCCATTTTTACCTGCCTTCCACTCTCCACTCTCCTCCCTCTCTCTTTCCCCCTCCCCCAATAGATCCTGACCGTCGGAAATGGCAGCTTCGGGCGTCTCCGCCGTCTCCGCCATCTACATCCATGTCATCGAGGACGTCATCACCAAGGTTCGCGACGAGTTCGCAAGCCTCGGCGCTGGAGAGAATGTCCTCAACGAGCTCCAAGGGGTATTTTTTTTTTTTTTTTTATATACTTTTCTATTGTTTTCAGGGTTTTGTTTTGGGAATTTCGGAGTTTGTCGTGGAGAATCCCTGAAATCACTGATACCCAGAACTGTTTTTGCTATTTTGATTGACACCCAGAAGTCGATTTTGCTTTATTTATTTATTTATTTATTTATTTATTTTTGCCTGTTTCTTTTATTTGAGTGATTTTGTGGGAATTTCCAGCTTTGGGAGATGAAGATGATGCAATGTGGAGCGGTTTGCGGTCCCATAGAGAGGACACTTGCACAGAAGGCCGGCGGCCCGGCGCAGGTGCACGATCTGAATGTGCCGTATGAAGGGACGGAAGAGTATGAAACTCCTACGGCGGAGATGCTCTTCCCGCCGGTAATTTCTGCCTTTTCTTTTCATAGCATATGAGTTCTTGAACTAGCTTAAGGGGGAAAAATAGTAGAGATTTATTGATTATTTTATGGTTTATGAATGGGGGTGTATTTGAGTGTTCCCCAATTTGCAAGTGGTTTTTGAGTATTGTGGAAGAATGGATGGTTATGCATTCTACTGTGCTGCCTGTGTGTTTGGAGTGGGTAAGTTGGAAACACTTTGAACTGTGAATGCATCTTTTTTATGCGTTTCTTCCCCCAGATTGTTTTTGGACTGGAGTTGTTAATTAGGTGAAGTTGGATCAACAGTGTTGCACCTAATGTGGTTTCTAGTTCCCTGGCCGCCCCAAATACAATGAATGACAATCTGATATTACCTAAATATTTAGACTAGTTATGACTTTCTGTACATTCAATATTCCTAGTTGCCCATCCTAAATTTTGTTAGTTGTTTTGAATTTAGTCATTTGCTCATTTGTTTGCTTGTAATTATTCTATATGACAGTGTAATTGATCTCACAGTATGTCCTTTTGATGCACAATTCTGTGATTTGCCATGTGATTTGATTGGTTATGTTGTTTTACGTTATTATCATTTGGCAGATTGCCAATTTCTTGGTTTTTGGTTGCGGGTTTATTTTTTATTTTTCAATTATTTTTTATTTGGAATCTTCTTTGCAGACACCAATGCAGACTCCCATTCAGACTCCATTGCCTGGAATGGAAAATTCCTTGTATCAGCTTCCTAGTGGAAGTAATGATTTTGCTCCCATGCATGACAATAGGGGTGCAGTGGACGTGAAAAGTGGAAGGCCCAGCCCTTATATGGTATACTCCCTGTTAATTTCATCTAGTTGTTCCATTTTTATTCAATTTGCATAGCATTTTTGCTAATGGTGTTGTGCATTAATGCCTGTTTGCTGAATGGGAAGGGGTACAGTGGTTTGAACTGTTAATATTCGTGTTTGTAGCTTGTTCCTACTTCTATTAGGTCATCGGATGCTTCTTTTTTTTTCTTTTTTTTTTTGTTTTTTGTATGATGTGGATATCCCTGAGGTCTTTGACCCAACAGGACTATTCCCCTGGGTGGCACCCGCTAAACCTAGACAAACGCACACTGGGCAAATTTGGGGTGGGTTTCAAACATAAGATGTGGGGAGCAAAACCCCACTTCATCAACTCCAATTGTAAGCAAATTGCAATGAGTAAGAATATTTACATGCAAATTGCAATGAGTAAGTATATTTAAGTAGTGGGTGGATACCTATATTCCTATGCTTTTTGGGCAGAAATCAGAGTGTGATATTGTTCTTCCAACTTTCTGCTCTGAAATAAAATTGCCAATCAGCTATAATAATCACAGGGAATGGAAATGCAGAAGAGTGGTATCCCTGTACTTTGATTTCTAGTGATTTTATGTGGAGCTAAATGCAGAGGAAACATGCTAGCATTTGTTCTGCCAAAATGTACAAGCGGTGTATCCTTGCTGTTTGAACTTTTTTTAGTACAGTATATCTGTATGATCTATTATATTCATTTGTTTGTATTCGTATTGACATAATTCATTAGAAATCGATGTATCTAATCTTTCCCCTTTTTTGGTAGCAACCCCCTGCTTCTCCTTGGATGAATCAAAGACCGCTTGGTGTTGATGTTAATGTCGGTAAGTATTATGGTTTTAACTATGCCAAAAAAAGTATGATGGCTTTATAAATTGGAGTATGAATTAGACAGTTTCATCTCTTAGGATATTGTAAAGACTCCCCACGTTACTTCTTCTACAATATTGATGTGTAATGGATGATCTGTATTTATTTCATAGCTTATGTGGAAGGGCGGGATGAAGTAGATAGGGGGGCTCCTCAACAAGCCTTGACACAGGTGTTTCTCTTCTTTAACCCTTGACTCTTCTGCCTTTGCAGTTTTTTTATTTTTTATTTTTTTGTGGTTTTAATAATATCTTAGATAAAAGTTGTATGATCTGTTGTGTTCTTCCCCCAAAGATATGTTGGTTCAGGGAGGTATGAATTAATCTTGAGTTTAAATTGCTAGGACTTCTTCATGATGTCATCTGGCAAGCGGAAGAGAGATGATTATGCTTCACATGTTAACCAAGGTGGATATATACCACAACAGGATGGAGCTGGAGATGATTCATTAGATGTTTTTGAGACAGAGGTAGTTGACACTTACATTTACATTTTTTAAATTTATTCTTATACCATTTTCCCTATGATCTTCTTATCTTTATATTGATAGCATCACTTTCTTGTCATTAAGTGATTTTGGTGGAGGAATTTATAGGGTCCTGATACTTTTTGAAATGGTAATTTCTTGTATCTACAACAATGAGTAAAGTCAGAAAAAAATGTCTTTAAATCAGTCCTACATTTTTTTTGAACATCATGCATAAATATGGCCATCATCTCAATCCGTTTAATCATTAAAGATGGGCCCATGTGAGTCTCGCGAATATGGCAGCCTTCCTATTTCTTTTGGCATTCCTCTTTTTAGGTTATTGTCTCAAACTATGATGCACAGATGCTTCAAAATGGGCAACATATCGTTATATCGTTTCATATCGTGTCCGATATTGCATTTTTTGTGTAAAGTCCCTGTCCCTGCCATATCCATGGCATATACCTGCCGTGTATGGGCATCATAGGTCTCAAACATCTGTCCTTGTGTCTGTATCACTTTCGGATTTTCTGTTGGCATCTTTCCATCAACAACCATGTTCTTTTAATCTTGATATGGACTGCTGAACTATTTCCTGGTTACCCTATTGGGATTTAGGTCAGTCAAGTGAAACATATTTCGGACAGACATGACAGAGACTCTGCAAATGTTGAGACACTATCAGTGCAAGATGTAAGGGTTGCTCCAAGGATTCCCCAGCAGGATGGAAGCCATGATGGTTTTGAGAATGTAAATCACCATTCACATCTCTACCAAATTTGTTCATTTGCATGATCTGTTTTCATAATCATTTCTTTTTTTCCCCCATCTTTTCTTGTTGAAGTTGTTCCATTTGCCAAGTGTTGCAAATGAAGACTATAGTACACCGGCAGACCAGGGTGAGTTTGCAGATAACTCTTGTATTTAAGTGTGAACTATTGTCTAGAAATTGATAAGCCTTTAATATCTAACCTTTTGGGTAGATCTAATAAGCCTTTGTTTTCTAATCTTTGTGTAGATTTACATGCAACTCCCAGCATTAGCACACCAAAACTAGCTAAAACCGAAAGTGCAGATGATGATGAGCCACCCTTGAATGAAGATGACGACGACGATGATGATTTGGATGATTTGGACCAGGGAGAAGAAGAGCCCAGTACAAACCATTTAGTTCTGGCTCAGTTTGATAAGGTAACTCCTAGTTCTAACAGCTACAAGTTGAGTATGTTCTTACGTCCATTTCCTGTTTTAGATTACCTTTTTTTTTTTTTACTTTTTTTTTCAAAATAAACTGGAACATTTACCACATCCAAGTCTTGCAACGTTTCCTACATCTATGTCTTAACTCATTTGGTTCTTGCCTGCCTTTTTGTATCTGTATAGGTGTCACGGACCAAGAGCAGATGGAAATGCATGCTCAAGGATGGGATAATGCATTTCAACAATAGGGACATTCTTTTTAATAAGGTGAATTGCAGTGTCGAAACTATACTCTTTTTTTTCCCTTTTAAGAATGACTGCTTGGTAATAGTTGCATGGTTTGCACTCATACTGTAGTTTCACAAGTTTCAAGGGTGAAATTGCCTCCTGAAGTTTCACTCAACTTACTTCCTGTAATGAAGGATAACTTATATAGAAAGTTGGAACAAAAATTGTAACATTTGAAAATGTGTGGGGAGAGAGTGCAAGAGAGGGGCAGACAGTAGAGAGAGAGAGAGAGAGAGAGAGAGAGAGAGAGAGAGAGATGGGTAAAGTTAACATATGTAAAGCTAAAGAAAAGGATATCTCTATCTTTTATAATGGAAATTTGGGATTGGGTTGACTGGCGGTCAAGGGTGCTTTTTGAGATTGTCTAAAAAAAGAAAAAAAAACAACAACGGGGGCTGTCTTTGTAAGTAGATTTCTTCCATCTTCTGAACAGAGTGTAAATAATTGTTTTAGAAAGTAGATGTGTCATTATAAATGACCCTTTTTATAGGTTTAGGATTAAGGAAAGGAGAAAAAAACCATGCATTTCTATTATACCCAGATACTTTATAATAGGCAACATATTGTGTTGTATTGTATCCAATACTTCTTTTATGTGAAAGTTCTCTTTCCTGGCCATATCCATGGCGTATCCCTGCTTATCTGTGCTGGAACTGGGTATCATTGCTGTTTTCACACTGGGAAGCTGCTTAAGCCTTGAGAACATCATCTGTAGCCATCTTAGTGTTCCCCAAGCTCCTGCTCTATTCTTGCTATTGCTGCTCCTACTACTGTTGCTACTGCTGCTGGTGCTATGTAGATTTTTCATGGCTGACAATAGAATCTCTCTGTGGAATGCGAAGTCTTCTTTGGAGCTTGCAACTCTTTTTCATGGCATGTATCCCTTCAAAATTTCAAAAGTGTAATGCTACATTTTGAAGGGATATTAGGAGATAATAGATGACTATTCATTTTCCTCTTGTGGAGATTCCATGAGAAGCAAGGTTCCAAATTGTTAGCAACCAAAGGTATAACAGTGGATCCAGAAAACTATATGTATCAAGCAATACATACTGTCAGTGAAGTAATTCGCTAAAAAAATTCAAAGCAAGTATCTGAAATGTCCAAAATGATAGGAAATGTTATATTCCTATGATTATTTGTGTTAACTAGTTTATATGTGTCAGACCCTTAAATCTATTATCATATTTTTAAAAATCATCATATGACACTAAACAAAAAAAAAAAAATCGCTTTAATGTGTTTAGGTGCAACCATGTAATTCACGTCATTGTTTAAAACTAATCAACAAACAATTCTAGCAATTAAATAGAAACAGCATGATAATTGGTAAGCTAGCCGGCTGGCTAGTTGAAAAGTAGACAAATAGGGCTAGTTGAAAAGTAGACAAATAGGGAAATAGTGAATATCAGATGTTGAATTCATTACATGAATCCTGAGTGAATGAAGCAAGAATGGATTTAAAAAAAGTAAATAATAAATAAATCGATGAAGAAAGAAATGATTAGATGTTTGCACGAGGAAAATGCTTCAAAAAATAACCCAAAACCTTTAAAAATGTCTCAGATATTGCGAGTGGGAGCAAAAAAATTGTTACTTGCATTGGTTGTATTTCTTTCTTTCTTTTTTTCTTTTTTCAAAATGGTAAAGAAGTTTATGTTGTTGGTTAGACTAAAAGGCTCAACACTACATGAGAACCCCATTAGAACATAAATCAGACATCAAACATGAGTCTAGAAAATATCCTTGGTTAGTGAGTTGATCAGCCTCCAAATTACCCAACCAAGAAATTTGAATGAAAAGAAATCCACCATGAGTTGCCAGATGCCCTATTTGATCAATCCACTGTGCAATCCATTCGGGCAAGTATCACTGTAGCAGTACCTAAAGCCTGTCAGCAGCACAAGGAGAATATTCTTCCACCAGCGCATTCATTGTGCCCACCTTGGTCAATTTCCTACATCCATCAAGGAAGGAAAAAGTTCCTACTTCGTAGGAGTACCTATCAAACAATGGTCTTGAATAATGCCTTGTTATCTCTGAGCAGAAAAAAAAAAAAAAAAAGCCTTATCAAATAACCTTCCCAACTTTTAATAATGTCTCTCATATCAACTTAACAGATCCTATAACCATCGCAGTGGAGGATTCCCACCTTGAGGTTGTGGGTTCAAGTCAGGTTATGTGCGCGCGTGCGTGGTGCGTGTGTATGTGTGTAGAGAGAGAGAGAGAGAGAGAGAGAGAGAGAGAGAGAGAGAGAGAGATGCTCTCATACCTTACTATGAGAGATAGGGTGGGGGCCCTCACATTCATATACAATGCCAATAACTTAAATATGAGGGCCCCCATCCTATCTCTCATAGTAAGGTGAGATATGCTCTCATAGGAGCATCTCCTATATATATATATATATATATATAAAAAGAAAATGCCCAATACAAAGAACAAATGAGATAAAGAGACAAGCAAGGTTGGAAAACTTGTGAATCGAACTCGACTCGTCTAGTGTAAAAAAATTGACTCAGATAGAGTCAACTCGGAGACTCGAGAGAGTCATGTATTTTAAAAATATTTAAAATGAACCCATTATTATAAAATATAAATATACATTTATTTACATGCATTCATGATAATCAATTCAAATTAATAAATTTATATATGCAAGAAATGTACTACAATAAGGGAAATAAAAGAGAAATATTGTATATTACAGGGTTTGTTAGTCTGAACATCGAATGTAAAAGATCAAATATAGGTTTCAAATTACATTTTGGTCATCATTTTTAAATTGTTGACTCTAAACCTCATGCATACTGACTTAAAAATAAATATTAATTGTTTAAAAATGTATCTACCTATCAAATGGTTCAGAATGCTAGTGACTTATGAAAATGAGATGACTCGGCCAAGTCTCCCTTATATTTGACTCGGTCCTTCGTCAAAACAAGATGACTCGGGAGAGTCAAGAGTCAACTCGGAGAGTTTTCCAACCATGGAGACAAGTTAATGAGGAAGAGTTGATGAGGTGGCATGAGTTGGCATTCTCATCTAAACATGGAGTAGCCATTAAGGATAGGGACATTTGCTTCCTATTTTTTCTCTTTCATTAAATTACTTAACAACCGAGTATCCTTCTTACTTTGTCTCTTCCATGAATGGGGCCCACATAAATCTAGTTGATTTTAAATGATTTAGATTATGATGATTCTCAATAGGTCTCATAAATCATATGCACAGGGAATATAATTTATAATATAAAAATAACATAATATTTAGTCTAAATGATATAGAGATGGTAAAAATTGAAATCAAATTTAAAAATATAATAATAAAAAAAAAATAGTTGGTTGATTTCAAAATCAAAGCAATTTAATTTGTTTGAAATCAATTGAGTATTTTACTTCAAACATTCTTTTGAAATTAGAAGAATAAACCCATAATAAAAAAAGAAAATTGATAAAGCACAACAAAAATATAACATGAAAACAAAAGTCCATAGACAATCCAATAATAAAAACAACTTAAAAGAAACAAATAAACCTATGGAGCCCCAATGCCTAAAAACCAAAATCGAAACCAAAGAATAAAAGAAAAAACATAAATCTATGAAAATCTATCACCACGGAAACTAAAATAACCCATCAAAACCAAAAAATTAATAAAACAGAACGATGATAAAAAGCAAAAAACTCATTAAAACACCAAACAATATATAATAAAGGAATAAATTTAAGAAAGGGAAGAGACATGAGAAGATCGTTTTTCAAAAATCATTGAAAATGCAGTTGTGAGAATCATCATATTTCACTCTTGTTAATTTGAATTACACGACTTAAGGGAGATTAAAGAGTCTAGATCCAATTAAACCCCATAAAATCGAAAACCATCATGGCATTGCACGAGATAAATGATGAAAGGCTCAGATGAAAGACTCTTTAATATGACAGCAGATAAGATTTACTTACCTGTAACATTAGATAAGAAAATGTAAATATGCATTGATTGATTAGAGCTCCTTTTAGATTGGTCTATTTATTTAGATGGCTAAAATCGAAAATTTCTTTCAAATCCCTAAAATCTTTCCCTCGACTCAAAATCGGGTCAACGTTAAAATTGAAATTGAGCTCCAATTTCTCAATTAATTGTGAAATTGGAGCTCCATTGCAAAATTGAATCCTATCCCTTTCATATCTAATAATTAAAACCTACCCAATGTTAGATTGGTGAATATAAGAAAAAATGAATATATGGGCCCAACTCCTATTCAAGTGTTGGAGAATTTTATTTTGATTGATTTGAATCTTTTATTTAAAGTGGGCCCCTCAAAGGAGACTCATTAATTGATATGAATCTTTTATTTAAATGGGCCCCTCAAAGGAGAATCACTAATTTCTTACAAGTTTCTCATGGCAGGAGTCTTCTCATTAAATGCCCCTTTTAAAATAAACGGCTAGAAATACTTTATAACTTCATGCTCTATTTATCATTGTATTGAACAATAAATGAGTTTGCTTTTCATTGGATTTTACATAAGGACATTTTGTAGAATTTCTCTCTCTCTCTCTCTCTATATATATATATATATATATGTATGCGTATACATATGTATATACACATACATACATATATATATAATGGGCAATGGCACCGCCCCGGATCCGTGATCGAAGAATAGACCAATCTCCCAAGGTATTGATTGAATCCATACAAGGATTCAGCCACTAGGGCACACTCATGGTAATGGTAAACACCATAATTGAGGAGCAAACTTAGATAAAAGTCAAGAACTTTGAGAATAATAAGCATGAATTACAATGAAGCCTGTCAACCCTTATATAGAGTAGGTTGTAACTTGGACACCAAGATTTTCCTAAACAATGAAGGAAACTAAATCACTAACTTACCTAACAATCCAACTTTTATAAAACTCCTAATTTAAAATACTTCTAAATAAATCAATTATCTAAATAAAATTCCTAACTAAATGGATGTCCCCTTGGGCCAGTGGCTGGGCCCAATAGTTTGGCCGACCTTTTGTCTGGCATGCACTAGGCAAACCTCCAAACATAACGTCATTGGTTGTGTGCTTATTTCTCACGCATCTCATTGGTTGTGCACATAAAGTCCAGTTGAGCATGTGCTCACACACTGCTTTGAGGAGGAAGAGATCAGCATACAATGTTGGGAATTGGCATGAAACAATTCTACCTTCCAATGTCATAAATCCAAAGAACAAACACCCTTAAGCTCCTTATGAGTTAATGCTCATTTATTCACCGTTCAACACCTCCATAACTCTAATTTCAACTAAGTCGGCTTTATTTTTAAAAGTTATGCTCTCTCTGAAGTACCCAAAGAATAAACACCGAGGTTAGACACTATAAATTTGTCCTCTCTTTAGAGCATATCCCATATGCCAAGAATAAACCAAATGAATGAAAGAGCTAGTCATAACCCAAGTAATCTGAAAAGCTGCAACGACATCCATGCCCTATAAGCAAAGTTGCAATGAACAAAGGAGTGATTCATTTTTGCACTTGGGATATGGGACACCCTCTTATTACCTATTGTGTTCCATACCCCTGCTGCATGAAATCTGCATCAATGAGGGCAAGTGTAAAAAGCCACTGAGTACATATGCTCCCACGACAATTTATCTATTGTGTGCCATACCATTCATTACTCTCTATAGGCACCATAACTATAGGAGACCATTTGGATAGTTGTAGATAATAATGTATGGGTGATTAGATTAATTTTTTCTTAAGTAAAGGATTGTAATTGATGGTTGCATCCTAAAACATTATAAATAAAAGCTAATCTCTTTCCTTCACAAGTGATTTCGACCAAAATATGCAAAAACCTTGACCAAAATATTCGTCTTTTTTGTTTTTTAGTTTTCTACCTCAAAACAAAGATTCAGATGAAAAAACCCCTTGCATATCGACTTTGATTCTTTTGTCATTATTTTTCATGTGTTTTTCGGTGACAGAATACCCCAAAACTTGTCTATTTTGTATTCTTGAAAGAGAATGCAAGAAGAATCGAAGAGAAGATTATATGAACAGTCGGATGTCATATCTCATAGTTTGTGTATTTGCCATGACAGCCAATATGGGGATATAATAAGTATCAAATTGACAGTCCCCATGAATTGTCTATATCGATACCTATTAATTGATACTTTTTACCTTGATCAGAAGAGATATTTCAAAGATATGAAATTGGGTGGTAGCATTGGTTATTTGTTGATCTTTCCAATAATCCCAAATTTGTGGAATTCAGACAAGAATTGAGCAAGATATGGCTCATTTATTGGTAAGGGATGGTTACGAATTTTAGGAACTTCAGCATTTTTTTTTATTACTAAAAAGGTTGTGTGGCCAAGATTAAGACACTTGAAAATTGATAGTAAATTGAAGCAATGTAGGCTGCAATGTTGCGTTCTCTCTAGTTTTAGGATTATTAGAAACTATTGATTGTGTGAGACAGAAATTCATTAGGTGTGAAGCCTATCTTTTGACTATGTTAAGTCTTTTTTAGAGCATGGGTTAAGTCTTTTTTAGAGCATGAGACTCTTTCATGGTATGAACATTTGGAGAATCTTGCAGTGCAAAGCTATGTATCGAAGTGATATTTGAAGGAGATAATAGGTGGAAGGCCTCTTAACTCTTTCTTTTTGTGGAGATTATTTTGAAAGCGATATATGGTGACAACAGGGTATAAGGTCTTTTTAACAAAAATGTGGCTGTAATGTGAAATTAGGCCTTTCCAAACCCTAGATTGCATCAAATTTAAAGCAGAGCAAAATTCGGGCACTTAGGGTCGATTTTTAATAAAGTGATGAAGATGTGTGGGGCCCATCCCCTTTTGCACGTCAAAACCAAGGGATGACTTGTGCCATCTATATTTGCGTAAGTCCTTGATTTGGGCGGAAATTACGGGGGAGTTTCTCATTTTAGTTGCAACTTTTCAGTCATTCTGTCTATTAGTTAGGAACTGATTAAGTTTCTTATTAAGGACTCTCTGGTTACATTCTTTTGGAGAGATTGAGATTTTTTTATTTATTTTAACCATATTTAAATAGTGTGATATATCTGTTACTAAGGGCCTAGGAGAAAGTAGAGAGACAGCTAGAATTAGGTCATATTTGTTGTTTTGATTTCTCACAGTATTAAGGCCTAGCGTGCATTCGTTCTCAAGAAGAGTTTTCCCATAAAGAGCCTTCCAACTCTAATCAGAAAAAGATTGAATCAAGATTCCAAAACATAGAAACCAATCCTTTCACAAGGAAGAAGCAAGTAAACTATGTCCTGATCTTGCTTTGAAATGGAACCTGGAACCTAGAAATTGACGGCATTAAGTTGATAAGTCTTCTGCTCTGTAAATGTTTTT
The DNA here is from genome assembly GCA_029852735.1 of Persea americana. Classification (NCBI taxonomy): domain Eukaryota; kingdom Viridiplantae; phylum Streptophyta; class Magnoliopsida; order Laurales; family Lauraceae; genus Persea; species Persea americana. Next base: position 40,596,217 of record CM056817.1, read on the forward strand.
CCATATTATGCATCCGGCCCCAGAAACTGTTTTGTGTAGGCCATAGGAATTTGTGTTTCAGATGTTAGCTTCTTGAAGAGTGTCTTGCATCATGCAAGGTTAACAGTTCTCTTCTGCTTTGTTCCATATCGCTAACTTGAATGAGATTTTCAGGTGGAATAAATTGAATGACTTTCTTTGGAAAATTTCATAAGTTGTCATACTTCCTCAAGGTTCTGGAGTTGTGTTTAGTCCTTGGTTCAAAATACGTAGCGGCCGCATTATTAGTCATAACGGTTAAGGCCCTATGCTATTTTGAAAATAGCGGTGCTATGGTCAAAAACCTAGTTGAGGCAGACGGTTTTAATTTAAAACACTATTTTTCCTATTTCTTCTCCTCAATGGCCTTTATTAAAGTTCTCTACCCTCATAGGGATCCAAATCATTTAAAAAAACACAAGATTGGTTGCTACACAAGATTTCAATTCTTTAAAAAATTCACGCCGCTTCGCTGTTACGTATCACCACCACTACTATGTATCGCTCGCTACGTAGCATTTTGGCCAATGGCCGCTATGCCCACTGCAACCGCTCTATTTTGATCCTTGGTTTGGTCAATATATTCAGGTAGAAGTGGGCATACCTAGGTTTCACATCCGAACATATACCGGGAAATTTGGACTTAGTACTGCTAAAATGATCTTGCTTGGATTGAAAGGTGGTGTATTTTTTTTAAAGAATTTAAAAAAAAAATCAGCAACCAAATCTTCACTTGGATCTGTTTGGCGGTGGTTATATTAGCTACAATGCTGAGGTGCAGGATGGATACAGCAAGGACAGGCTATGGCTACAGAAAAGAAAATTGTTACAGGTTTCCTTATTTTAAACTAGCTGGGTATTGCGCGGTATTAGAGTGCATCGGGTTGGCACATCTAATAGAAGAACTGACTGTGTGCCTATATATATTTTTAAGGAGAGAGAGTAGTTGAACAGGGAAAAAAGTAAGGGTATAAAATGGAAATCAAATAAGGTAAATGATCTGTTTTGCCAACATTATTACAGTATAGTTGTAGGATACGGAACAAATGTGGGAGCACAAGGGAGTGGGAAAGGTACCATTTGCTAGGGCAACAATTTTCCTTGGTAACAATGGTTGAGGCTGTTCTCCTTGAGGGAACAGTGTGCAAATTCCTTCTGAGATAGAAGGAAATGAGCTTTTTCACCAAATGAGTTGAGGGTGAACAATCAAGGGTGTATGTCTAGCTGTCTACATTCTCTCTTTTCTTTTGATATTGTGATCTTTAAAATCACCCCAACCCACACCCACACCACCCCAATTGTTATCTTGTGTAAGCTCCAGATATTATTACTGTTACAGCGTTTGGGGTGCCTCTGTATGATAAATGTTGTCTCTGTGGGTTTTGGAAATATCACTTCTCCTGTAGTTTTGATGCCATTGAACCGGAGCAGCATTAAGCAGGTTATCTTTTCCTTTTCCAACCCAAATTAGCCTCTAGCTTTTCAGGACCTGGAAAAAAGAACAAAAACAATACAAAAGCAGAGGCCGAGTTGCATGGAAAAGAACCCCACCTGACATGAACTGCAAAAAGCATCCAAATGTTGCTTCCCTTTTTTCCTTTTCTTTTCTTCTTATTCCTGTTTCTTGGATTGATCTTCGAGTTTTCTCTTTAATGTCATTTTTGCAGGCAACTGGAGAATTTGAGTTTTAACTTGCGGCGGACTTCCACCAGAAAACTCGGATCACTTTAGAACCACTGCGTTGGATCTCTGGACTGGATTTTTTTTTTTTTTTTCTTTTTCAATTTTCTTGAGGAATTAAGTGATGGTGAGTGAGGGAGGAATGAGATGTATAGAGAAAGCCTTGTGGAGCCTTGTGACCCAACACAAACTGCTCAAACCTTGGCAAGCCCCTCTATATTGATGTTTGGAATTTTATTTGCCTTGTAAAATTCTTCGTCTTGGTATAATTATAACTTCATCATTTGTTGGTGTCTGCTCTCTGTGGTATGCCACTCGGATTTCTAGTGAATACATCTATGAAACTTACCTTCTGCATGAAATAGTGTACGCCTTGAATAAAAAAAAAAGTAAATAATGGGAAGTAGGTAAAACAGGTGTCATTTGCAAGTAATCGCTGCTATTAGATGCTCATCATTCTGGAACACCTTTATCCACATTTTTAGCCACCCTACGTATAAAATTCTGTCTTTCTTTTTTAATACTAGCTGAATTAGATCATCTTAACCCCTTTGATCTTCGGCCCTCAAAGTTTAATGATCTTTAAAGTCATCGATATTCTGGAATTTAAAATAACGGTGATAAACAATCAAATAAGTTGCAAAATGAAGGAGTAGATCTTTCGTCTGAGGCCTGTTCATAGTGGACTCTAGCATTGTAATTATGGTTATTGGGATGAACTAGGCAGGAGTATCTCCTCTGACGTTATTTGACCTTCATGAACTATCGATGCATCCAACTGCTTTGAGATTATACAAAGCTTCTCTCTTATTTATTTTAAGAACTGCTAATGTAACCACATTGATCATCACTTAGAAACTTCTAGAGAATGAGGAATCCTTCCATAATCAATGTTAAGAATTAAAATTTCAAGCGCATTGAATCTCCCATTTAGATCTGAATTTTGGTTTTGTTGTCCTTGAATGCTATTGTTCTGGAAAGACAACAAAGATTCTTACTTAAAAATCTTTTTTAAAAAATTGCTAACATGAGTGGTGTTGGTACCTAAGTTTCACACATGCATAGGAATAAATCCCTACTTCCTCGAGTTAAAGTATTACTCCTGGACTAGTAGCCAACATCGCAAAATGGAATATATATATATATATGGGAGATACTCATATGAGAAATATCTCTTATACCTTATATGAGAGATAGGGGTGGGGGCCCTCACACTTAAGTTCTTGGCATTGGATATGAATGTGAGGACTCTCATCCAATCTCTCATTTAAGGTGAGAGATATATCTCATAAGAGCATCTCCCTATATAAATATTTATATATATATATATATATATGTAGGAGGCAGTCCTGTAAGGACTGTCCTTACAGTTCGCACCGTTCGGAATGCCCACTGGGGCCCACTTTATAACCCCATCCAAATCGACCACTCATTTATAACCCCCTTATAGACACTGAATCCTATGAATTTGCATGGATTCGGATGAACTAGACCGTTGGATTGATGGCCAATTATATTTTATATATAAAAATATATTTATCAAGAGTGGCATCAAGGTGAATGGATCCACTAGATAACATACAAGTAAAGACACCCACTTCACTTAATTCAAACCAAATTCTACCATTAGATGCTCTAGTCCTTGACTATAGTAATATTCATTTCTCTGAGAAGAACCTTCTCTAAAATTACAGTACTGTTTTTAAAACCATTCACAACTGCAGGAGAGGAAACAGAGGTAAGAGACTCCATGGGTTCTAATCATAACCTATCTGAGCGCGCGGGTATGTGCCAAACCTGCGTGACCTCAGTCTCAACGATGTTATAACCATGCGCTGCGTCTCTATGAGCATCTTCCCTTCTTAGCGTCTCCATCACAGCAAACATAGAAACTGAATATTCACGTTGATCGCTCAAATCGTTAACAACTTCAGATTGACAAAGTGGGCAAGTCGAGCGAGTCTGGAACCAAGCATCTGTGCATGATACATGGAAGATGTGAGAGCAATCGGGCAGCAGTCTCACCCATTCACCTTCTTGGAACTCCCTCAAACAAATTGCACACCCTCCACCGCTGCTTTGAATGATTTCTCTGTATATATTCAAGAACTGAATCACAGGGAGAGAGCGTAGAATGGAAAAATCCAGACCACGGGTTTGGTAATGTAATGAAGGGTAGTAGATAGTTGAGCTTGAGTTGTTTTCGGTCAGAAGCGTCGGTTGCGAGCGGACCCTGAAAAGAGGCAGGTAGAATGTAGATAGGTATTTTCTTATAAGATAGTAGTAGAACAAGAAGATTAAGATGCAGCTAATAACTCCCATCAAGCCAATGAGAATAGGGTGAAAAGTAGACCAGGAACCATCCGCGAATAGGGACATGGTTACCACACTGCTAATCTAAGAAACCAAATGGATGATGAAAACCTTGTAACTGTCTTTACACAAATGGAGGGAATGTTGTTGAGAAAGATGATGCCACGAATGTAGCATGTTCTACTATTAGTAGAGGAATGGAAGGCTTTGGCTGTGTGTGAATGGAGGTTCTACATTGAATAAATGAGAATAGTTTTATGGGCAGGGGAGTTTGTGTTTTTGGGCTGATGACAAACATGTCGTCGATCATCGATGCTGATATGGAGAATTTTTTTTTGGGCTGGTGATATTTCTAAGGAAGGATGACTGATGGGGTCAAGGGGATGTTATTTTGATAATTGGACGTATCTAAATTGTAAGAGGTTTGATTCTTTGTTCTCACTCTTGTGACAAGAGAAAAGTACAAGATCGTTGAACTCCCCCATATGTGAAAGCAAATTTTGTTTGATATTTCTTCTTTGGGACTTATACCTTCCATCGTATGCTATGAAACAAAGGGTATTCTTCTTGTTTGTTTATGGATGTCCTGTATCAGCAGTTCTGGACATGAACTTGTTCCTGTACGAGTATGGCATCGTGGAAATCTTGGATTGGCTGTGACAAGTCTGCTACAAATACAAAGACCACAGTGTATTGTGTAGGATCAAGTAATACTTGTAGACGCCAGATATCATCTGAGAGCAACCAGTCTAATTCACGGAGCATGATCTTAAGGCCAGTAAAATTGTGACACTGTGAAATGATCACTGAACAAATCTATTTGGTTTGCAAAAAAAGTGTACATCTATTTTGAACTCTGTTTCTCCGATTGAAGTGAAAATCTATTTGGTGTCTATATATTGATAGCCATATGAAATGCATGGTTTCGGGGCTGTTTTGGGAACTCTGGTCTTATTAATAAGAGCTAATTAGATTAAGGCCTAAAATAAATTAAAACATATAATTTTCAAGTTCTAATTTATAATTAGTTGCTTTGCTAAAGTTACAGAACAAAAGTTGGTATTTCATGAGGTGATTTGGGCCCCACCTTTAGGAACTGTGATAACTAGGGTCCATCTTATAGAAATTAAAATATATAACCCACTATTAAAGTTATTTTGAAAATTTTATGAGGAAGTTTTCGTCCAAAATATTTGTAACTTGGCATTGTCCACTTTCATATGCTTCAGCTCAAAAGGCTATGATAGAAAAGAGCAACCCACTTAGCTTTGTTTTAAGAAGCGAAAGTTCTAATATGCAGAAGAACTCTAAAAATAATATATATATATATATATAATTAGAGGTTTATCAAATACCTTAATAATAAATTTTAAATCATAAAATAAGAGCTTATTTTTAGAGTTTCTGAGTAAGTTTTTAGACTCATGAATGGCAATTATTAGAAGAAAGTAGAGCATCGCCCTTCCAGAAGGGAGAGCCAACTCTAAGAACTCTACATAAATAACCACGCACATGATAGGACTATAATCATTGAAAGGGAGCTCTTTGATTGCTTTTTTGATTTGTTAGACCTTACTTTGCACTTGTTCCATTGCAGTATATCACACCGCCTTGCCTTGCCATGTCACCATTTTTGTTTTGGTCTCTGGCAAGTCGTTCTCAAGCAGTTGGGTGGTAGTGTCATAAAAAGTGGGAAAGTATAAAAACAGAATGAAAGAAGAGGAACGAGGGAAGCAAACAGGAGAGAACAATACAGTGGTTGATGCTCTCTCTCTCTCTCTCTCTCTCTCTCTCTCTCTCTCTCTCTCTCTCTCTCTCTCTCTCTCTCTCTCAGATGGATAGTGATGAGGGTGTTGGATACCTTCATTCTTGGGTTGCCAAATGGATATGTATTTAATTAATACATGGGGTTGCTATTGTTGTGAGTCCTCTGTGGGTTGCCAGAGAATTCTTGGGCTCCAGTGAGTCATCTGTGGATTGCTGGTTATTTTTGATACACAGATCTAGGCTGAGTTCGAGTGGGGCAGTCATCTCCAATTTAAGAAATAATAAAGCCCAATCAAGTACCATGCTAAAATGGACCTTAGTAGATTCATTCATTATATTTCTTTCATTCGCAGGTTTTTTGTTTTTGTTTTTGGTTTTTTCTTGAACTATTGGTGGAGGTGAGACGCCAATCTACCGACGTCCTGGAGTGTTTTAATGACACGAAAATGCCTACGCCACTGAGCTATCAAGTTATCAATGTGTGGACTTGGTTACGTTCTTTTTGTTAATATGAATCATTTTCTATTTTGGTAGTATGAGTTTTGTGTTTTATTTCAATGATTGTTAATTTTATAAAGGCGCCTATTTGCCTTTTTTTGCCCTTTTTGTTTCATTGTTTTGGTGTGAATTAACTACTAGTCATGTCATTTGTAAATAAAAGAGACAGCTCAATTGGAAACTAGAAACATTTAGATGAAAACTTTCACACGGTTCTTATGTGTGGTTCAACTTAATTTTGTATTCACATAATTCACCTAATATCAAGGGGAGGATTTTCTCCCGTGAGAGTCTTGTACAGCGGTCATGCCGAAATTTCGGTGCCCTAAATGTTAGTGGATGATGGGGATTAAAAATCCTACGCTGCCCGTACAAGGACTTCCGGCAACGTCCATCCTTTAGTTGTAGGGTTCTAATTTGTGGATGGTAGGGATTAAGAACCTTACACTGCCCTTACGCACATTTGCCATGAGCCTAAATTCCCATCCTATTGGATATTAGACCTAATCACTTTTTTGGACCTAAAACTCCTTTAGAGCTTGCATAGTTTTAAGACGCTTAAGGGCGTTCTTGTTCTTGTTCTTTTAAATGATCTTTAATCAAAATCGTCCAAAAGTGATCAAAACCATGGGTTAAACTGGTTGACAAATATTAAAGTAGTTGTTGGAAAAACTTTAACTTACGTACGTGGTTTAGAAGGAATTCTATACACTGTACTGACCATTCAAAGGGCATCCAGCTTATGACCTGAAAGGGTCCATTGGAGAAACAATCTTAGGAGCTAAAAACAAGAATCTCCTAAACGGTAGGCTAGATCATATTTGTTAGAACATAGACCCATTTTGACCGGATGCCTGCCTGCCGACGGTGGGACCCACCAGATAGATGGTCCTGATCATATGCCTATATGATCATGAAATCAGATTTTTTCCATCTAAGCTCTAACCCTGTTTATGAAACCAACCATCCTTATAATCTAATGGCCCACTACCTAACTAAACCGAAAACCACAGATGCCATCACCCAATCAGGTGGCGCCACGTGCCATCTTGCCCGTTGGAAATTCCGAAGCCAAACCGCAGGATTTGAATTCCCAACCAACTCAGAGACAAAAACGCTTACAAGTACACTGTTTTTTCCTTCTGTTTTTTTCAGCAGTAACGACAGCACTTCAATTTCACTTGATCAGGACTGTGGCTTCTGAAAAATCAATGGCTGCTAGCGTCTCAACTGTTGGAGCTGTCTACAAAGTATCGGTACTGAGTTTTTCCCGCCCTTTTTCCCCTCCATTGATTGGGTCGATGTAATCGATTTGGTTCTTGTGTCCTTTTGGGTTTTTTGGTTCATGGGTCTTTTTACCTCTGTGTTTTGATAACTGGGTATTTCTTCGGCTCTCTTTATGTGCTTGTTTGTGTTTCAATCTGTTGGTAGTGATTAGATTTAGTGAGTTTCGGGTTGTTTCATTCATGGGTCTTTTTCAATCTTCTGTTTTGACAAATTTTTAATTCTCTATTTCCGCTCTATTTGTGTTTGGTTTTGTTAGTAATGATTTTTCGAGTTTCGTTTCAACTTATTCATGAATGTGCTTTTTACTGAATTTTGATTCGTGGGTCCTCTTCTCTTGGATAGTTTTGTTCATAGATTTCATAGTGTTGGTTGATTTCTTATTCGTTTTGGGGCCTTCTCATTGACAGTCTCTTCTTTTTAACTGTTCTTCACTATATATGATTTTGTTGGTTTGAGTATGATTTGAGTCCTCAACAGTTGGAGAGAATATGGAATCTGTCATTTCCTTTAAATCGTGTAGTATTTTGGGTATGAAGAAGGGGTTCTCTTTGATGCAGCTGAGCTTGAATAGCTCTGGCTCTGGAGCTTCTGTTCCCAGGTCAGCCTTCTTGGGTGCAAGCTTGAAAGAGGTGAACCCTTGTTTGGTCCACCCAAGAGTGCCCAATGGAAGTTTCAAGGTTGTAGCAGAAGTTGACAAGAAGAAGCAGACCACCAAGGATAAATGGAGAGGGCTCGCATTCGACACTTCCGACAACCAACAGGATATTACCCGAGGAAAGGGAATGGTTGATTCCCTCTTCCAAGCTCCAATGGGATCAGGAACACACCATGCTATCATGAGTTCCTATGAGTACGTCAGTACTGGTCTCCGGCAGTAAGTATGATTTAGGAACACAGAGTTATCTTATCTGTTCATGAACTTTTCAAGTTCTTATTCCAAAGTTGTAGAATAAGTCGGAATTATATGATCCTTGAAATGAATATGTGTGGTATCATCTAGTCTTTGTTTTGTAGACCACAGTGTGGATAAACCATGCCGCCACGGTAGAATGATTAGGTTGTTGAAATAGATCATTGATGGCAAGGATAGACCATTTACTAATTAACCCAGACTGGAAGGTTGCAGGTGTTTGGTATTTTGGGGTTTATTCCAATGAATGTGAACTGTCACTGTTTTCCCTTCTTAACTGTATACTCACAGGTCTTCAGTTGAATGGTTAGGACGATCTTTTGAATTCTTGGAACATTGTCTAACAAATCAATGTGAGATGCACAATTTTTTATTCACTACACTTGCTTATATTATGCATATCTCAGGTTGGAACTCATAGAATTCTATAGAAATAGAGTATTTACAACTTAAAGAGAATTTTATATAGTTCCTCCACAAGTCAAGCATCCCATACTCTTTATCTCTATTTGGTCAAGACCATGGTGGGGCAGATTAAATCTTTGGTATGAATTCTGACAGAAGAAAAAAGGAAAGAAGAAAAATCATCAGTAATCACTATATTCATTTATGGAGAGATTTTTATTTTTGATGGCATGGTGGTAAAACTGTTCAGATACAATTTGGACAACATGGTGGATGGGTTTTACATTGCTCCGGAGTTCATGGATAGGCTTGTGGTCCACATCACCAAGAACTTTGTGACACTGCCAAACATTAAGGTATGTAGCAATGGAAATCTTCCCATTGGTTAGAGTTTTTTCTTAATATGGTTTAATGTTTCATTGCTTGAGCATGTAATTATTGTACTGGATCATTGCAGGTTCCTCTCATTCTTGGCATTTGGGGAGGCAAAGGTCAGGGTAAATCTTTCCAGTGTGAGCTTGTCTTTGCCAAGATGGGAATCAAGTGAGTTATATGTTCCCTTTCTTCTTTTGTTTTTCCAGTTTTAGTGAACTTGCAGTAAGCAGAAAGAACTATATTGCTTGGGAATATTTGAAAGTAAAACAATCAAATATAATGGCTGGGAAGGTTTCAAATAGAACAAACAAAAATTGTGCATGATTTTGTGAGTCGTATGTGGTGTATGGAGTTTGGATAGTTTTCACTATAACTGGATGACATGATTACTGTTATGGTGGACTGGGAAGGGAAAACTCTACTTCTTATTCCTATTTTCATGTACTTGGAACATGGTATTAACGATTGTGAGAAAAATGTCCTTGACAGTAGATCAATTAACTGACGTATAGGCAAAACAAAAAAGGAGGACAAAGTATCTGCATTAACTGAGTTTGATTGCACCAACCAAAATATGGGTTGAAAATTGGTGGATAGCTTACGCCACAGACCCTCATTCCAATACCATTACATACCCTTAAAGAAGCACCTTAAGCTATCAATAGAACTAGTCCATGTATCTTTCTTGGATTCTCATTCATTTCAAATAAAGATTGTTTCGGCAGGAACTTTCCAAGGTCCATATCTAGTTTGAAATACTTTTTCACAGAACCTTGTTAACAATCTAGCTAAGATCCAATAGCGATTACATATGTTGATAAGTTCTGACTCGACTTTTCAATGTCACATTTACAAAGAGATAAACAGCGTCATTAAAAGTATAATTATGTTCTTCCAAATCAAGATGATCTTATTATTATTTCATTTACAAAAAAAAAAAAAAAAAAAGTATCAAATTAGCATTATTTTATGCTAACATTGCAGTTTTCATGGGTAGTAAGGGTTTCTGCTTCCTGGAAGAACTGAATGCACTCTGCAGTTTCTCCTCAATCGATGATAAATGAACATTCAAAAGGTATTGCTATCTGCATATCGGTAGAAGAAGAAACAAAAACTCATATCTAAACGTGCATATCTGAGAAATAAGGAACCCATACTCAAAACTGAATCTCTCCTCAATTGATGGTATCTAAATCTGAATATCTGTTAAACAAGGAATCAAAACTCTGTACCTAAGTCTGTATATCTATTAAATAAAGAACCAAAACTCATCTGAAACTCTCAACCCCATTTCAGTAGATAATGAAATGAATTGATCCATGGGCTAAAAACTTGATACTGCAGAGAAATAAACCAAGCAAGGTTGAATATGAATAGTCCTACTGGTTTTGATGCCCAGGTGGGTTTCACTTGGGAACTGAACTTTGTAACCATGTTCTTGAAGAGTAAGAAATTAATTTCTCTTTAACTATATTGTGTAATCTTCATGCATTTGTCTTGTTTACCTGTTAAGGAAATTAATATTTGTTCATATGATCCACTATATGATTGGTGACACTGATATTTTACACCAATTCTGATGATCAGCCCCATCATGATGAGTGCTGGTGAATTAGAAAGTGGAAATGCAGGAGAACCAGCAAAACTAATTAGACAACGGTACCGTGAGGCATCAGATATCATCAAGAAAGGGAAGATGTGCTGCCTCTTCATCAATGATCTTGATGCAGGAGCAGGAAGGCTGGGTGATACCACCCAATATACAGTTAACAATCAGATGGTCAATGCCACCCTAATGAACATTGCTGATAACCCAACAAATGTTCAGCTTCCTGGCATGTACAACAAGGCAGAGAATGATCGTGTTCCCGTCATTGTCACTGGAAATGACTTCTCAACATTGTATGCTCCCCTCATTCGTGATGGTCGCATGGAGAAATTTTACTGGGCCCCGACCAGAGAAGATCTGATTGGTATCTGCATGGGAATTTTCAGATTGGACAACGTGCCCAAGGAGGACGTCATCACACTCGTCGATGCCTTCCCAGGCCAGTCGATTGGTAAGCTTTGAAAAGCTCATGCTCATAATCTCTTCACGCCATTCACCGTTACATCTATGCATAAATGTTAACTACCCAGCATTAAAATATATTGGAGTCTTTCAAGATAAGAACATCTCACTCTGTATTTACCATTTCATATATAAAATTTATTAAAAGATTCAAAATAATATGATTTTGTACTATTTGTAGAAACCTTGCAATGCTCGATCTTCCACACAAGATTAGCAAAACATGTATTTAAAACTGTATGTTCCCAGATATACCTTGGAATTTTCTATCTTTTTGTGCACTGCTTAAAAAAAAAGAAAAAGAAAGAAAGAAAAGAAATGACAGGACTACATTTTTCACTTTTGGAACTTTTGCAACTATGATACCCAAATACACTTGATAAAATGTTGTGTTCTGCTTAGGGGAACAAACAAACTAAAAAACTCACTTTCTGTTTTACTTAAAGGTACTTATGCTTGCATGAATTTTGATGGAATAGTAGATATTCATACCATGGCATCAACTTTTACTTTCATAACAGAACTATAGTCTACTTGTTATTCAGAAAAACATTTTTCTAGAACTCATTTATCCATGTAACTTCAGTCTAAGTATAATCTTTTTTATTATCTTTATTTGTCATCAATCAGATTGTCTAAGGGACATATACCAATTTGCAGATGGTTTAATAGTTTTGTATAATGGATACCTATCCTTTGGAATGTGCATTTTGAAATGACACAAATAAAAGATCGCATGAAGTGGGATACTGTTCTTAATTCTCCATCCTAAATCAGTATCAGCTATGAGCACTGAATGGTTTTGGGTGGAACGCTGGAACACGCAAATATTCAAATTCCCACCTAATGCAGTTTTCTCTTCTCACTCCACTCCAAACAAAGCACCCTCTGTTCTTCCAAGGTATTCAAATTTCAAACTTCCTGTAATGTTGGGTACATCCAAACAAATCTTAGGATAAATGAGGAGTGTAGTAGAATGAAGTGGATTTCACATGTGGAGTGGAGTGGAAGATAAGTAGGTTGAAGTTAAAGTAGAGTACTTCACTTCACTCCATTTGGATGCTTATTTCGAAGCTAAGGTTTGGAGTAGAATCCACTTGTACTCAGGGAAATGAAAGTATTTAGAGTTGAAGTGAAATGGAGTACATGTGGCTCACAACATTACTTCATCTATCGGGTCAGACTCATCCAAACAGGGTAGAGTTGAAATTTTAGACTATTTGGGCCCATTTAACTTCACTCTACTCTATTTTTTGCCTATCCGCACAGGCCCTAGGAAGTCATTAATGTGAATATCACATTCCATTTGCAGACTTCTTTGGTGCCATTAGACCCAGGGTGTATGATGAAGAAGTGAGGAAGTGGATTAAAAACGTGGGAGTCGAGAACATAGGAAAGAAGCTGGTTAACTCAAAAGAAGGACCCCCAAAATTTGAGCAGCCTGCTATGACCCTCAAAAGGCTGCTGGAATATGGTTACATGCTTGTACAGGAGCAAGAAAATGTGAAGAGAATCCAACTGGCAGACAAATACTTAAAGGAGGCTGCTCTTGGAGATGCCAATGAAGATTCGATTAAGAGAGGAACTTTCTATGGTTAGCATCTTAATCCTCAAAGCCTAGAGGGGTTGCTTTGCAACTGGCTTTGATACTGTGGTTGGAATCCCTCATACGAAGGAGACAGAAATTAAAGAGAGTTCTTTGAAAGGTGGGTAGAACATAGATTCTTCTTTTTTATATCATTGTTTGGATGCAGGTAAAGTAGCTCAGCAAGTGAACCTCCCTGTTCCTGAAGGCTGTACTCACCCATCTGCCAAGTGCCAAGAACTTCAATCCAGTGGCCAGGAATAATGATGGCAGCTTCCTGTATCAGTTATATCACTGTTCTAGTTCTTGTTATTGGATGGGGAAGCCCACGAAATGGCAACAGTTCTCTTGGAATAGGAGGAATAAGTAAGGTCACTTCTGTATCAACATAAACATGTTGTATTTAATTTTTTTTATTTACATCTTAATCGATCTTAAATAGGCAATGTCAGTATAATCAGTTGTTTTCCTTCTTACTTACTTGGTGCAGCTAGGATGCCATATAGGTAGCTTACATTATTTACCAGAGTTCGACCAAAATCCCATACATCTTCTGTAAGGAAACAAAAAGAAAGGAAGGGAAAGGTGATACCGAACAAGAACAAGAAAGAAAAAGCTCCAAATTGCGAGCCAATAAAGTTAATCAACTGTCTCCTCATTGAACCAACAAATAAAACAGATAATTGAATGTGCATGCTTTCAACAATCAAGATTGTCTGGAGTGGTGATTTTGTTAGAAAATTGTCCAACAAAACTATCGACCATGGGTCGGTACTAGGTGCAGAATGATTTCCAAGTCGCTCTACAAGGGAAATGACCAATGAATTGGACACAAGCATATTGAAAAGACATCTTGTAAAGATCCCAAGATCTTCTAGCATCCAAATTCTCCTACCATCTTCATCCAAAGGAAGTGCATCATCCTAAGAACTCCATTAAATCATCAACCATATGCAATTCAATCTCCCTTAAAGCCCTTCTAAAAGATATGTTCCACACCAATCTCTGCCCTTCTTGAACCTCACAATCTTTAACTAATGCTTATTTATAACTAGATAACATGCTACAATTAGATAACATGCATAACCTCTCAAGCCATACATCCTTGCAAGGTAGAATGCTGCACCTCCCATGCATTATGGACAAATATTCATTTAATCAAGAAAGGAAAACGCCACAGAAACCAAACTAAAATCATTCAAATGAATAACAGATAGATGAATAGAAGACATTTCAATGTATTATTTATCTGAATTTGACGAAGTCATCACCAATTTGTGATAGCAAATACAATAGCAACAATAACTGGTGTGTGTTGGTAGAACATTGTCATTACCACTTCTTTTCTTAGAAACCCTTTTCATTACCACTGACAAAAACTAATTAACTGACATGAGGACGATAAGCAACCAAACCGGAGGACTCCACAAAAAGGCGAACATGCCCAGGTTTATATTCCATTTTGACATGTGTATGGGTTAGAACCACATGGAAGGAAGCCCATGGCATGTCTTTGCTTATTATTTTCTCTGCTACTTCCACAGTAAGCCCCACTACTTCTGGCCATGTCGGTTTGACAAGAAACTCCTCCCCTTCATCTATTTTATCATAAACCATACCAATTAGTACACTAGTAAGTTTTCTAGTTAACAAGTAATCGAGAAAAAAATAAATAAATCATTGACATATATTATAATTTTTGTAATGTGTCACTCCCAGGCCTGATTCTACACAAAAACTACACAGTTGAAGAACATTTCCTCCACCCCATTATATATTAATGCAAAAGGCTCCTTCAGATGTAGAGAGTCGAGTAATAGATGGAACTTGGAAGTATGCTTCCAGGTGCATTAATAAATGTTGCTTTTAAAACGTTTCTGTGAGGCCCCACCCCTTGTGGGCCCTCAGTTTGTTTTAAATAATTATTAATATGTTATTTCCTATTTTAATATGCTAATTAATAGGAATTAGTAGAATAGTTCCTAATATTCCTGAGTCTTAGAATTTAATATTTATAGAACTCTTTATAGATAATAGGTGCTTGTTGTTAATCTAATAGGTTTTGATTTAATTAGGACTTGGCTAATATTAGAATTAATAGGAGGGGCACTATGAGTTTAGAACATTCTAGAATCCCACCTAATGACCTAATTACCCATGGCCCCATCTCTTTTTCATTTACAACCAAGTCACCCTTTTGGTAATTAGCCTAAACCCTAATCTATATAACCAAACTATTGCAAACTTAGACTAAAAACCTTAATTCACTCTCCTCTCTCATTTGCCCTATCTTCCTCCCCAAGAAAACCCTAATTCCCCAGAGTTCCAACACAAGGAGGCTAGGAGGCCAGCCCAATTTGCAACAATACCTCTATTGGATCTCTTCTTGCATTCTAATTTCTCTTCTCTACTACACAAAGGCAAGTACCCTATGCTAATTTCACTTGATGCATGTTGTTCTTCTTTTGATCCTGCAATCTCAATTCAATTAAGTAGAGATGCATGTTTAGATCTTTACATTTGAGCTTTGTTTATGGAAATGGCCATTTGATGGATGGGTTCTCCCATTTGGAAGATCAATGGCCCGGTTGGATGGTGGATGGAGATTATAGAAGTGTTTTCCTTGTCTTGTATGCCTTTATGATGAATGGAGGAGATTAGGAGTGATTTGGGTGAGAAATGGATTGAAGAAGGAAATCCCAGAATTCTGGAATTTTCAACTCACTGCGCGTACCCGGTCAACCGGACCCTGTCTCGGTCGACCAGGCACACTAAATACAAAGAAAAACCAAGTCCCAGTTAGCTTCTGTAAAATTTTACAGACAGTGTACCCGGTCGACCGGACCCTGTACCCGGTCGACCGGATACACATGATGCAGCAGGGTTAACTGAGACCTGAATTTTCTCAGACAGGTCCAAATCCTGTGCACCCGGTCGACATCACGGCCATGATGTCGACTGGATACACAGTGATTCCTGTAGAACCCCCCAGCTGTTTGGCTCCAGGTCCCAGTGGACCCGGTCGACATCACGGCCATGATGTCGACCGGAGACACTGCAGGATGTCGACCTGGGGGTCAACATCCAGTGCACCCGGTCGACATCCTAGGGGATGATGTCGACCGGGCACACTGTGAACAGTGAACTTCCAGATTTCAGTTCCCTTTGTTGTGTGATCAATTGTGGGGTCCATTGACCATCCAAATAGGCTTCCATCAAGTATACCAAACACGAATCAATGGCATGGCTCAGCCTTGACTCGTGGGGTCCACCAATTGAGGTTTTGGGATTTGAATCGTCAATGATTCGACCCTTAATTGTAGTCCATGATGTCCATAACTTCAGGAGCACCATATCTATTATCTTTGACATCTGAGGCTACAACTAGGGATCCAATCACCTGATGAGGCCTGAACCAAGAGTGGACCAATTACCTAGGATTGAACCTTTGTCTATTTCTATTTGATTCTATGAATTGGAGGTTTATATGTAATGTTCTTCTCTCCTATCCTTATTTATGGTATAAACCTGTTAATTAATGGGAATTGGAGGACATGAACCTAGGATTACTTAGAGGTGACCCTATGATGCGTTTGGAGATAAATGACCCATGTCTGTGGCTAGGCGGGCCCTCATACGGCCTAGGATTGGGTATGTGGAACCTTAGAATGGAGAGGTTAGTTCTAATGGATTATTGGTTCATTGTGTATGAGCATAGAATGATTACTTGTGAAATGAACTTGGCATTGTACTTGTATTGCCTCGGGCCATGGCTGTGAGCCTTGGAGTGGATCCAATGATGATTGGACTTGGACTTGGATATTGGACAGTGTTCCATGTTGCTGTAACTTAACCTCTTAGAGACTTGATTAGGACCTTGCTCACGCAAGATAAGCCTAGACAGACACAGACCTGTACTTGTTCCCTGGGTCGGCATTAAACATTCACTCAATTGATCTAAGCTCAGCCAGTTGACTGATCATCACTGGTAGGAGCTATATTGGTTACTTAGAGCTATCATGATGAGCTGTGATTAGACGGACGGTGTGATACCGAGTCCGGGTTAATCTGATAAAGGGGTGTGATCGGTGCGATAAAGGGGTGTGATCGGTGTTATATTGTGTATGTTAGTATTAGCAGGGCTGTTATCCCTTGCATGGTTATTACCATTTTCCCCACCGCAAACTGTTTACAGTATAGGAGGGCCGCGGCATAATATCCTGCAGTATATCCAGCTTGTGTGAATGTGCTATTTGTTATCTGATTAGATTAGAATACTTTACATTTCTGATTCTAAACTGTTGACTACTGCTCAATTGCCTAGATCATGTATCTTTGTTACTCTTATGATTACATACCTGTCACTACTCTCTTTTGTTGTATACATCCTGTGTTAGCTGCATATGGTGCCTTGTCAGATCCTTGGATCTGACCCATCTTTGGTGCTTAGGTCCCAACCACGATCCCGCGGACGACGCATTCTATGAGGCGCCTGTAGTTGGTGACTATGGGTGGGGGCCGGCTGACCAGGTGGTCGAGCCGGAGGACGGAGCGAATGCACAGAGGGATTGAGTGCAGTTCTTTCTTTTGGATTTTGAGAGTTTTATGTAGTGAGTTGGGTAGATAGATAATTTTGTATAAACTTTGATAACCACATTTGAGATTTTTATCAGACTTCCGCATTATTATATTTGACTCATTTATATGATACTATTGCTTCCGCTATCTTTTCTTACGCTTCCGCAATACAACTGTTGATTATGTTATTGTTCAAAAAGTTTTAAAAATTTGACCTCACTGCGGACTACGATCTTGGAAGTTTTCGGATTTTCCGGGAAGTAGCGCACCAAATTCGGGTACCTTAGCATTATCTTCAGTATTCAGAATTGGGGCGTTACAGTTTCTTGCCACCCACTTGGTTGAACTAAGTCTGCAATAGTTTCGAACACAAGACGTCTCTAAGGATACAATGAAGCTCACCTTCTAGAAATTGTTGATTTGTGGTTTGTTGTACCAAAATTCAATCTAGAGGCCAGAAGCCGGTTAAGGGTCCAATAGCAGAATTAAATAGTTTTGCAAATGCAGGAACATAGTGCGAAAAAACCAGAGTGAGAAAGTATGTTCTTTAGCTAAAATCTAGCAAAAAGCTCGTTGAGAGGGGCTGCCTCTGGTGTCCCATGGGCTTGCAACAGCCATAGACCAACAGGTCCAACGAATAAGATCTAACCCATTGGCCCAACAGCTATTAACAATCACCAACTAACTTGGCCAGAAGGCTAGCCCGACCCTGTCCAATAGCAATCTGAGTCAGTCCAGTAGTGACTGAGTAAGCTCAGGTTCACGCCAAATACGCCAAGCCCAAGCTTGTGCACGTGCATGATGCCATGTGATGCACTTATGTCACGACCCAAGCCCGAGATTAGGATTACCACGGCTAAACCCCGAGTCGTGATCTCCATACTTACTCCCGTAAATCCCATATTAACCGAAGTCAATACGAAATTCACAAGGGATATCATGCATTCATACCTGTCAAATGTACATTGTCGCGGAAACTATATATACATTGACAATTAAATTACACCTACAAGTTCTTTACATAAAAGTAAAGTTCATTATACACATTCCATCTAATGTTTAAGTCAACACTGCATATTCAAAATACATTGCAGGTGACTACTATTTACATTCAAAATGAATATATACACGTACTTCTCAAAATATCTCAAAACATTCTAATGTGATTGCCCTCTGATCTACGTCCACTCGTTTAATCCTCCTGGAGGAACCTGATGGGCCTCCTCCGCTGGCGGTGCGGCCTTTGTATTATCGGGACGGGCAACTTGGCCTGTAATGTCATCAATAACACCGTGAACACGACGGTTCAACAATGTATGCACAATTCCATGCTAATAATTTGTCTAGCAATGTCTAAAACAATTCAAAGCAATAAACATTTACATTACACTTATTCATTCATTTAGTTCTTCCCTGAAAGAAGCATTCAATATCATTGCGTACACTTTATCAGGTGACTTCTCATTGTCCTCCAAGGCATAGGGCGAAAGGGCGCACCCTCCATAACCTAGCCTTAAGAAATGACTTATTCAATTTCAATTTCAATTTCCATATGATACACTTTATTAAGTGGCTTTTCAAATATGTGGGATTTACTAGTGTCTTGATCAGAGATCACCGGCATCACCATGGAGCTCCAGAACGCTCCATTCCATCTACTGCAGCAGGATTATCCATTAACTCATTTCATTAGTTCATTTCATTAATTCATCATTACATTATTCTTTTATTTCATACATTATTCATTTATTTCATTTCATTATTCCTTTCACTTCATTAATGCGATTCATTATTCATTCCAGCTCAACAAGGAGTGTAACAATATAATACAGTGTTAGACTCAAACGAATAAGCCCATTCAAAACAAGAAAATCCAATTAAATTTTCCTAAACTAAACATTCGGGTGAAACGTTCGTTATCTAATGTATATGTTATTCTTGATGACATCACTTTTAGTGAACTTTACATTAGCATAACCTTAGTTAACACCCATGAAGGTTTAAGAAAATTCCACTAACACGAGCCTTAGCCAATAGACTTCTACTCAAAGAAATCAGATATCAATTCTGAAATCTCCTCAAGTTCGGTCACCTGTCGGTTAACCGAAATCCGGAATTCTGCTAACCGAACTTTGTCGGTCAGCTTTCCAGAAGCTCAGTTTCCTGATACCACTTCTGACATTTTTCCATGGGAATTCGGTCACCTTGTTGGTCGACCGAAGCCACAGTGTCGGTTAACCAAACTCCCCTCGGTTCCAATTCCAGAGAGCTCAGATGAGATCTCAAACAACTCGGTCAGGCAGTTCGGTCGATTGTCGTTCGACCGAGTTGCAACTTCGGCTGACCAAACTCAATTCGGTCAGCTTTCCAAAAGTTGTAGTCTCTTGCAAAATTCAGCCCAGAAAGCATCGGTCAGGTTTCGGTCAGCCGCTCCTAGAAGCTCAGAAAAATTCTGAATTGAAATTTCTGGAATTGAACTCTTTGAGTTCAATCGAGTCTATTAACATCCTTAACCACTAGAGTTGAGTATACTTGCCTTGTTTGGAGATGAATTCGCAAGAACCTCCTTGCTTAACTTGAATTTGAGATGAAAACCCCAATTTGAAACACTCTTTTGAACCTAAAATCATAATCAATCCATTCAAGAGAACTCCAATGAGTTTCTTATGCAAGAAACATTTAAAAATCACTGAATAGACTTGGAGTTCTGAAATCAACTCAAAGCACTTACTTGTAGCCCTTTGGAGGGAATTCTTGAGACCTTCTCAAGCTTTTCTCTATGCAAATTGAAAGAGAGTGAGAGGGAGAAGATGAAGAGAGGAATCCTCTGCAAAACCACAGACAAGCTCCAATCCTTGATTGAGAATGGAAGGAAGAAAGAAAAAGGGAAAGGAGAGAAAGGGCTGGGCTGCTGGGAGTTGATGAATGGACTCAAAGTTCATCATCATCTTCTTGTAAGCCTCTTTTTGCACTTAAGCCCCTCTCTTTTCCACTATTTACACATTGAGTCAAATGAAGGGTCATTTGAATCAATTCACGTCGAATGGAACCACGCCAATCACGGAAGTTAACGTACTCCTCGAGATGCACGCGCGGGTATCAAAAGCTTCCGTATTCGACGAAATACAGGGGAATTCGTATCAACGAAAAAGTCCTCGTATTCCTCAATCTAAGTCTAAACCCCTTCAATTAGCTTACTTTCACTCATTACCTTCTCACTAAGCTCAAATTGCTCATTTGAGACCATTCCAACTCAATTTAGCCATTAACCAACATTAATTCCATAAAACATGCTTAATTAGCATTAAATCCCGATTAATTAGAGTTAATCTCGATTGACTCGAGATAGGGTGTTACAACTTAACACCCCAAGTCAGGGTCATGGGTCCATGGGAAGCAACATAGAATAGCTAGTTGAGAAATCATATATAAATCCCATTCCCACTTTCCAATTTAACCAAAGTGGGACTCAATAAGGAAGTCTATTAGATAAGTTGCCAAACACTGAAATGGTTCTTTTGAGAAAGCTTTTTCAAGAGATTTTTCCACCAAAATTTCAATTAAAAATCAGACTTTTCGAAATATTTTTACATAGATCATAAGCACAAAAACTAGATTCAAGATTATTTTGGAAAAATCTCCAACATCTTCCTCTATTTCTTTAGTTTGACTATAAACCAAGAAAACATAAAATAGTGACAAGCATGGGGGAAACAGGAACATCAGATGAATATGGGCATGTAAACATCACTGACATCTTTTTTGTTTGATATCTAAATATAAGATACAAAAGAAATTGAGGTCAATGAAATCACCTTAAAACTTGAAGTCAACTTTGAGTATAAGAGGAAAAAGTAGAACTTACAAAGCAGACCAACATAGATATGCTAAGAATCAAATGATGATGAAGTAGAGATAATCAATTAACTACTAACATTGTGGAGGATTTCCAATATGGGTCTCGGCCATAGCAGCTGAGAGGAAAGTGATCAATGAGAATAGGAGGAATGTCTTCTTTTCCTTGCAACTAGTTTTCAAGCTTCCACGTTATGGTACTTACGAGGAGCTCTTGACTCTTTATATAAAGAGTGGTTTTTCCGATGCTTCTGAAAGAAAAAATAAACATGCAAATTTTCTACAGGGACCATGTTTAGTGGGCCTCTTTTTTTTTTTTTTCAACATAGGGCCCAACCCATGGTTTCACAATTTTATTTTGGACCTTGAATCTGCCAATTGGGCCAATGTATTTGTTCTTTGGGTTTTATTTGGGTTTGGTTCAGCCCATGTTCGCATCAGAGAACTTTTTGAAGGAAAAAATAGTTTTTTTTTTCAAAAAGCTCCTGGAATAAAACAAACTGAAACTTTGTATTAAAAAAAGGTAAATAAAGTATTAGTATTGATTTCACTATAAAAAAAATAAAAAAAAAAAAGTTATCTTAAGCCCAAATGTATTCTCTTGTGGCAGAAAGGAAAAACTATCTTGCTAAGAAGCTATACTCTAAGTTTACTTTAGTGACTCCAGTCCCTTTTACACTCCATCTGTAGCTCATTTAAGATTGACTCCAACTCCGTTTACACTCCTTTGTAACTCTTATTCTAAAAGTCATTACATTCACCTTAAAGCAGAATAGCTCTTGAAAAAAAAAAGGATCGTTCTAGCTCCTGCTTGAGCCACATCAACCTCTTGCCCTATAAGCAATCAGCCATTTTCAAATGGTCAGTTTCTCTAATGCCTTAAAGGGCAGCCATCAAACCTCCTTAAATCCTCACTCAATGACTCTAAATACAATTGAAAAAAAGGAAACTAACTGCAACCTCACTCAACTACTCTTAATACAATGAGGAAAAAA
Organism: Persea americana; assembly: GCA_029852735.1. Classification (NCBI taxonomy): domain Eukaryota; kingdom Viridiplantae; phylum Streptophyta; class Magnoliopsida; order Laurales; family Lauraceae; genus Persea; species Persea americana. The sequence goes on from CM056817.1 coordinate 40,618,554, forward strand.
AAAAAACTGAAACCTCCATTTTCTAATCCTTGTTGTACACAATTGTAGAAGCCACATGTACTCTTGTCAACTCCCCTTATTGTATCAGCTAAGTGCAATTTGCAAAGGAAACACATCAAAAATGCTGAAGAATACCTAAGATAAGAAAAAAATCATGTCTTGTATTTTTAGATTTTGATAATGCTCTGGCATTCCTTCCAAATAAATCACACATGACAGCTTGGCATAATAGCGTCACATTTGCCACCCAAATTCTACTGGAAAAGTGTTTTTTTTTTCCATTTCCACAAGTCGTGGAAAACCCACATTTAGCAATTGTAAAACCACAAATATTTGGACCAATAATTCAGGTCACCCCATGGGATTTGAAAATCCTCACTTTTGGAGATTTATACATCTAAACCATTTTTTCTCAGCTCTTTGCATTGGAGATATTGATGTGAAATCCTCAGCTAATCAGTTAAACAAATCATCAACAACGAATTTTCGTTCCAAGGATGGGGAAGATTCCTCATATGTTACCAAACATGCTATAACTCACCTTTTATTGGGCGCAGCAAGAACTATATAAAGATGCCACATGTCCAAAACCCTTCCTTTTTTCCCTTGTTATGAGTTTGTCCACCCGTGATACCAGATATCATGAGTTTGTCACCATGGAAGGGTCCGGCCACGTCGAAGCTATTCCAACTATAACCAAAAAGTAGTCATGGGTGGGGTTTCATGCCTGTACGCTGTAGCTGCCATGGGCCTATAACATTAAAATTGAACCACCAAGCACTAGCCAAAAGGCTGAAGATTCTGTTGGACTTAGTTCAACTAGTGGTTCATTCACATCAAATCATAACATTAACATTACATCATAATCATATACTAAATAAATGTAAAAAAAAGTAAATATTTACAATACATCCAAAAAGCAAAAATATACAAACAAGAAAACATTCAATTTAAAATTCCTTCTAAGGTTTTTTTTTTTTTTTTTTCCTGACAAGGGTGTCCGGTCTCTACAACAACCAACTATTCCCCATCCCCAGCCTCCCCCACCAACCTCCCCCACCAACCTGGTGAGTCAGGCTTTTGCCAGAGCAAGTGGCCCTAGGGAGAGAGTGCGTGTTCAAAACAGCAACCTCCAATTTATGAGCCGTTGTCTTATCGGACTACACTACTCCTCGAGGTTAAGTTGCTTTAAAGCTAATTCTTCTAGTTTTGAAAGCTAGATCTATCGTAGTATAACATTTGGATTAGTTTACCATTATAAACAGTTCAACAGTCAAACCATACTCTTCACAGTGTTTGAGGATAAGCATTTTTTGTTGAATTGGTTCAACCGAGTCAGATGGGCCAACTTGTACGGTTTTCAAAACACTTGAATACATGGTATTAATTAGGATGCAACTACAGTTGAGCCTTGACGCGTATGGCCTATTTTAAATACTAATTGCCCAGTCACTGCATAAAACAACAGCATAAAACCCCTACCCCATTTGATCTGGATCAAGCCTGGCCTAGAATAGCCTATGCTTTTGAAAAGCCCCTATCTGCGAATTCACCAGTTTGATACTTGCTCAGATTACAGATATGCATCATTCGTATAGAATTGATCTGAAAGTCACTACTGATGGCATAATATAATGCAAACCCAAATCCATTGAAAGCCATCAAGAATCTTTGAACTCAACAGGAACTCAAACTGATTTCTTATTTTCAAGCTCAATCCCAAGCCCAACAAGAGCCTAAAATGACCCACTGATTCCGAGCGAAGTATAACGCAGGCACAATGGAGTCACTCAAAAATACAGTTGCTAGATTCTTCTGGTTAGTGTCTTCAATCACTCCCCTTGGTTAATATCAACCTCTTTTATCTCGGCCAAAATAAATAAACCTGGAAAAGAATGATGATGAATATGTTCACCTCGCAAATACACACTTTCTCACTACAAAAATCAACTCGATTTGAGATCAAATACAACCACCCAAACTTAATGAAAAATTATGATCCCCTAATTCATGGTCTCTTGACACCTGACTGAAAACCTCGCTCTTCATTGAAAAAATAATATAATAATTCTAATGCCAGTATAACTTAAAAATCAGAAATCCCACTCCAAAACAAAGACCAACCTGAAACCCTGTTCAGAAGCTAGGAATCATTATAGTTTTTGTTTTTCTTTACCTACCTCGGTTGGCCCAGTGGCCAGAGCCAGCCCTCTACTCCCACAAGGCCAACCCCATGATCAACTTACATTTCTAGTCATGACAGTGAAAAAGAAAAATCAAAATGTAACTAAGGTAATCCAAACACAAAATGTCATTTACCTAGGCTGAGTTACCTGATCTCAGTTTATGAAGACGACCCATAAGAGCCCTTACGGACATTACAGTATTCTGCCTTCCCTTCCATACCTTTAATAAGATGATCTTAATCAAAATTTCACACATTCCCCAGAGAAAAAGTATACCATGTCGCAAATACTAAGAATAAGATAAGTAATGAGTTCTTGATTAGAGGGTTTTTTTTTTTTTTTTGTAAGATGAGAGTTTTATGGCGCAGTAAAATTACAAGGATTAAAGTGAAAAAAAACAGCCCATAGGAAATAAAAACAATGCCTTCAAAGCAGTTTCATGTGCCTTAAGGAATTAACTTTCTTCGGTTGTTCCTTGAATACATCAATCCCAGACCTGAAATAGTTCCTCCTAACTAACGGGCAAGTCCTCTGCCTGCATACCAGTTGCATGGTTGGCAGCTACATGTTTTCAGCCTCAACTGCACCCCTTTGAATGATTTAACTGTCGAGTGCACCCAGTGCTTTCATGTCCTCCAAGAAGGCCATATACGAATCATCTATGCTCTGCGGCTTTGGTGCTGATGGTTGGGCTGCTGACTCCAATCTTCCAATTGTAACAGGGGCAGATGGCCGGGGTGCAGTGCTTACACTGGAGTGCTGTGGCTTTGGTTTTGCTTTCTGAATAGCAGTCTCTCTCCTCACCCGCACAGATGCAGGAACCTGAAGTTAAGAGAAAAGTAGTTAATATATTGACACAAATCTTAAGATGAAAACAGGCCTCAAATTTCAAAACCGTTAGATGGTGCCCCCTTGAATGCATGTTAGTCACATGGGTGGGGCTGTATTGAAAGGTTAGTGTGGATTGAGGGAGTGTAAGAAATCAACTTGATCCGATGATCATAACCTTTCCATTCAACGATCACCAAAGTTTCACTGCTCATGCATGACCTTAGCTGCACAATACTGACTATATTGACTATAAATCTAAATCTATACAACTCGGCAATAATTATCAATGTCGTTCTTCATCGTCTTCATTGAACCCTTGCCCCATCTATCTGGGCCCACCAACCTAAAATAAACGAGGGGCACATACATGACAGTCACATAGTACAGCTACACAAAATAGAAACCATGAATGTAGGTACTTCCGTACAATCCTCATCAAGACCCTCTTCCCTCAATGAAAATGGGGCCAATGAATATCAGATGAGTGTCTTTAAAATATAGCATCGTAGCATTATATCATAAAACCTGTGTAAATTTCTTTGATAATCAATATCTTAATAAACCATTCAAATTACACCCACATAAATGTATTTCACTTTATCATATACCCTTTATCCCAATTGCAAACATGCCCAAGTGCCCTCTTCATAAATCAGATCGCATAACCCACACACACTCAAATCTTCAAGAGAAAGAATAAATTATAACCCATTCTTTTAATCAATATTAAATTATAACCCATGATGGTAAACTTCCATGCAAAAGCAGAACATAAAATTGTAGGAGTGAAAGGCTTCCCGAAACTAGAGCATGCTTATGGTCTGATTAAAAGCATAAAAATAAAAAAAATAAAAAAAAACCTGCAAATATTTCTCAAAAAAATTGGAGCTGACGAGTAATCAATTCTAAAAGTTTTGGTTGTGCATTGTCAATCATCAATGGAAAAGGCTATGTATTTCAGACAGGAGCAGACCTAGACATAAAAGATCTGGGCCGGTAGCCCCATGTAAATTTTGAAATTACATGATATTCGAATGGGCCTGGACCTCTCCCATGTATATATAATAAACAGTCACCCCACGTCTAAACCTTGTGATCGCCCCACATTACAAAACCTGAAATGCTTGAAAACAAATCCTCTTCGCACCGATCTCTTTCAACATCTTTTTAGTGAGTCTGAGATCCTCTTCACGTCAATCGAGCTTCTCGTCACCGGTCCTCCTGTGGTTACTCTCTCTCTCTCTCACACCAAATAACCCTAAATAAAGCAATCTTCCTCCCCAGTTGTAGTATAATCCTAATCACTCTATACCTGAATGTGAACCTTTAATCTCCTAATCCTAATTTCAAACCCTAAATCCCCAAATCCTAATCCAAACCCTAAGCCCTAAATCACAGAATATCTACAAGTCCGAAGATGACCAAATCACCATTGGGTACACTTTAAGCTTCATTTCATACATAAATCAGGCCTTGGGGTTCATATGTTTGGACAATTTGGGTTACATTTAAGTGACAATTTGTCTTCTTTGTCATGAGCCAATGACCGACTAAGGGAATTATTTTTATAGCTAAGTAAGTGCAGGCAACCAAATTCCATATATCCAAATAAAATTCCTTTGGAAACCCAAATTGGTTACATGGGTGCTCACCCAAATTACTGTTTCAGGGCATCCAAACATCTAGGATTAAAGAAAATGTTATCTTAGGCTGTTTTGACGATGATGAATTGATGATCACCTGAATTTGAGAGAGGCAGTGGGAAGACCCTTCAATTGGGCAGGAGATCTAACCATGGAAAAAAGTTGTCTATTTAAATGGATTTTTTTTAATCTTTTGATATTGTTAATGTGAAAAAAAAAAATAGCAAAGTTGAGTAAGAGTTTAGCCCCACCTAAACAAAAATCTTGGGTCCGCCACTGATTTCAGACCTCACAGAATCAGTCTTGGCCTTTTGAGATAGAAAGCACGACTAAACAAAAAGTTTTATAATTCTGAAATGAATAAAGTACAACATTTTATATTTTCAAAGATGGAGGAAACCACCAGCAAATGCAATCACAGAATGAGAAAGGGAAAGCACGATTCAAATTAGAAAGGTCAAACTCACCATAGCCGTAAGCTCTGGAGTATGCTGTGCTAGCGGCCTCTTCACAACTGTAGAGGCTGCTGATTTAACATATGATGGCTTCTGAGATGCTGAAGGTTTAACTGCAGCAGGATCATCGTGTTGAATGTGAGGATGCCCAGGTGGAAGTGGTGGTCTTGACATGGGTGGTGGAATAGGAGGTGGACCAAAAGGCGGCCTAGGGATCAGTGGTGCTACCATACCAGGAGGAACAGGTCGACTGGCAAGGCCAGGGCTGGTCAAAGGCGGTCTCATGTCCGGTGGGGGTGGTGGGGGAAAGCGTGAAATGCCAGGTGGTAACACATCAGGTTGTAATGCGGGCATCAAAGGGGGCCTCGGCACTGGTAGTGGCTGCCTTGGAGGTGGTGGCGGTGGAAGCATCTTACTGCTATCTTTACTATTATTTGCATCATAATCAGAGGGAGCACCTTCAGATTGCTGAGTCACCATCTTTGGGAGCAAGCCAGGTGGAGGTGGAGGAGGTGGAGGAAGCACAACAGCTGCAACCTACAAAAGAGATGAATGGATCATTATTCCTTCCGATAAGGAAATTGTTCAGGTGTTTGAAGGTACAGTGAAGGTCATGTTTCCTTCTTTGTTTTTCATTTCTTGTAGAAGTAAAAATGACTCTTACACGTACATGTAAAAATGGTAACTGCAATCAAGGTAGAAATCAATAATAATCAATAGAATTTAAAAAAAAAAAAAGAATATGTAAATTGTAAAAAGCTCAAGTCACCACCAAATATGAGGGACCATAAATACATCCATTCAGAGATTTATTTATTTTAGGCCAAAGACACATAAAATACTGAAAACAGCTACATTACTATAAATAAAGTTCTTGTTTATACAGAGGCATTTTGACATTTCTGTAGAAATGGAAACTGATTTTCACACTTCTATCATATTCCTTAGTTAAGTGCAGCTGATTCTCATGTCCTTGCTATGACATTTTCCCTGACATTCTAGGATTTCCTTCTTCCAGAAAATAGGAAATGAAAAGTTCGTGGAAAAGGAACCCTGGCTAAAGAAGGCTTTTTCTCCAGGAATTGCAAAAGGCCCTTTTCAGCTACTCATTTCCTCAGAAAAATGGAATCCTCACAGAAACTCACAGAATATCACCAAAAACAAACCACAGAACCATGTAACAGTAGATCAATATTTTCTTAATACAAGAATTAATTAAAGTATCTCATCCTAATAGAAACATCCATATATGTATCAGAAAAGTGGGGTATCCTTACCTAGGTTCACAGCTACAGAAGAGGAATAAAAGCAACACATAGCATTAAAATCTATTTTGTTGGATCGCAAGAATATTGAAAACCAATTTTCATTATAATAATAAAAACCATTATAATACTAATGATTCTTACAGTTTTGAGAAAATGAAATGAAACTGCGAAGTCATTTCAAAAACAAAATGCAAAGGAAGAATTAGATTATATACAGGTCCAGACAAGGGGAAGTTCATAAATTTGTAGATGAAATAAAACAGCACCTTAATAATAGCAAGATTATCATGTGAATGCAGAAGCAAGTTACTTAGGCATTGTAGAGTGCCAAGACAAGAACTTACCCGATCCAAACCACCAGAATTTCCACCATCTGATGTTGCATTTTGAACTTTTTCCCCTTCACCAGTGCCTGGCGGAGGTGGTTGAGCAGGTCGTTGAAGAGGTGGCATTGGTGGTGGTGGAGGCAGTAAAGAGCGTCCTTCTTTAGGTGGAGGGCCTGGAGGTGGTGGTGGCAGTGGTGGAGGCGGCAATGATGTAACTGATTCCCCAGATGGCTTGGGTGGTGCTGGGGGTGGAGGAGGTAAAGGTAAAGACAAAGGTACAGCAAAATCATTATCCATCGAAGCCAATTCACCAGAATCTGGCAAGGGGGGAGGTGGGGGAGGTGGTGGTACAGACAAATCCACTTCTTCTGGCTCTGACTTTGAAGATGATGCTGCGGCACTTGATGATGCAGACAAGGGGATCCTGGGTCCTAAAGTTAAAGACCCAAAAAAGGAAATTAAAAAAATAAAGAGCAACACAATCAGAAGCAGACATGACCAACTGATTAGACAAGGCAAAATAAACATTAGGATACTGTTTGTTATCTCTACAAATAGGATCTATTTGACTTAAAACTGATCCAAACAGATGTCCGAGTGGATAGACTATTTGAAAAAAGTCTTATTTCCCCCTCAGCATTGACCATTTTCCTCTTTTTTAATAAGCAACTAAAGAGAAGAGAATCTAGTCAGACATCAATGTATAAAGCAATCAGATTTTTTTTTTTTTTTTTTTTTGGGAGACTACTTTGCCTGTACTACTTTTACAACATGACAAGTTTTCCCAAAAAACTTTTACTATATGACAAGTTTGCTTTTTTCAATTTAATCAGACACACTATGCGTCTTACCAAATGGTCTATTTGTAAAATACTCTAATTGGAACAGCTCTATATCAAATAGAACTAATTGAACCAGCTCTATTTCAAACAGATTGGAGTTTCCAAACAAAGTTAACAAACCCTAACAGAAAGAAGAGTTGAACTAACCTATCGAGGATTTGTACATGGGCGGCTTTCCAGGAGGAGGTGCCCCAGTAGGGTTTAATGTAGGATGATAGTAAACAGAGTCCTGCATCCACACAGCAGCTGTAATGTGAGTTTGCAGAACATGGTTAGGAATTAGTTAAATACACATAGGCCCCAATCAAAACAACTCCTGTTAGATATCGTAGTCTGATAACCAAACTATCTGCCTAACAGGTACAAAATTAGGCAATCCAGTAAACTGTCATAGTTGGAGACACATAGGCCCCAATCATAACTCCTGTTGGATCTCGTAGTTTGATAACCAAACTATGAGCCTTAACAGGTACAAAATTAGGCAATTCAGTGAACTGTCGTAGTTGGAGACCCAGGACCAATCCACTAGTTGCTACTCTCTCATATTAGCAAAATTTAATAGAAAACTAAAAGCAAAGATACACCCCATGAGGAAGCATAGCAAAAGGAACATGACCAAAGGGATTTACTAGAAGTTATACAAATACCTCTGGGTTTGGATGTTTCACTCTTTCTTCCTCTTCAGCAGTTGTTCGCCTCCGTGGGGGTCCCAAATGACTGAAAAATAAGGGGAAAAAGGGGGAGGGTGGGTAAAATATTATCTGGAAAGACCAAAGCGTCTATTAATTTAAGTCAATTGCAAACAAAAGGAACTTAGATTGATGATAAGCCTCACCTAAACATAACCGGTGCCTCACCTTTGTCACGCATTTTATCTTCATACTCCTGTTTCAAAGGAAAAACAGTTGTAAGAAATGCAAGTAGAACCTCAAGCAGTAAAGCACTTGAGCACTAGATTATGTAGAATACGTGCAGATTAGAGCTGATGATGGATAACATGGATTAGCATTTGAGGCAGAAACAACAAAGAAAATACATTAACTTTTTTTCCTGGCCAGTGAATGGGCTGTGCTTTTTTTTTTTTTTTTTTTAATGTGTTAAGGAAATTATATTTGATATATCCACAGAAAGAAGCTAAATCATGAAAGCAAATATACAAAATGGTCCAGTAGGAAGTTGAGTGCAAGTACAACCCAGAGCATAAGTCAGTCATTGAAAAACATAATTAAGTCATTACAGTCTTGACTGCGTAAATTTTACTTTAGTGCCTGAAAGCCTTTTTCTTTTTCTCTCTTTCTTTCTTTCTTTTTTTTAGGGTTTGGTCTGGTTACTAGGTCATCTTACCACAGAATCTTTGCAGGAGTGTTGCCATTGTGATTCTTCACAATGCTGTCACCTTTTTCCTCGTGTTAATTTCTTGCACCTCTCAAGCCTCTCCTATCTAGTTAGGAAGACAAAAGGCTGGGCCTGAAATTGACTCATGCTCACATTTAGAACCAGTCACCCGGGCAAGACTGGCCACACATATTAAAATTTAAAATTTACCCAAGCCGTGATCCCATTTGCCTGCTCTCTGTTTTTTTTTTTTTTTTTTAAGAATTTTTCATGCATGCTAATTTCATACTTATTCACAAAACAAAAAATTATCTCAAAGCCTCCAATCTACTAAGGAAACCACCCTGATATATAAAAGATTTTATTACTGGATATAAATACAAGGAAACAAAATTTGTCCAAAACTAAGGCATGTAGCCCCCAAAATATGTATATTTTCTGGAAGGGTTAAAAGCAACTTGGTGTCATCAAAACCAAAGGAACCATTAGTTTCAGCCAAAACTAAACAACTCTGGTTTGGCACCCCATGAATCAAAATCCAAAAGCTTAAATGACTACTGTGATTTTGCAAAAATAAATCATGAAGCCTATCATCTTTCTAAAGGAAAAGGGTCAACTTCTTGTTGTATTGCGTGGAAAGAGAGGCTGTCAAACTCTCAATGGACCTTCATTACCATGGCCTTGAACTTGAAGAGTATGACCCTGAAAAACATTCAGACCCAGATTCAGATCTGAAGCCAATCAACAGGAAGGTCTCACCCAGGTCCAGTAGCATCCATACAGTATATGTTGTAAAAATAGGTGTTTATTATTCATTATTTTTATTTTTGAAATGGTTGTAAAAATATGCATGTCGTTTAAATTTCTTTTAAAAAAATGGAGCATATATTGAAAACAAGAAACCTTCTTTTCAGAAACCACCTTTATTCTCCCTCTTCTCAGCCTATTTTCTCTCTTTTGCTTCCCCCTCAATTCACCAAAACATTTTCACTCTTTCATTTTTTACCTCTCAAATCACTTCATGACTTAAGGTACCCCTCCCTCCCTCCCTCATTTCCAGTTCTTGTTCTTCCTCTGAACTTACAACCCACATTTGGATTCATCTGGAATATGGGTGGTCTTCAAAATGCAATTATTTAGATCCATGTCCGACATATGAAACTGGTGTCAGAGTCTGCTTTGGATGCAGGTTGAGGATCCTGGAGATAAAGTCAGATTCAGATCAGCGCTGGACCTGAGTCTAACATGAACCTGACCCTTTTATCCTAGAGGAAAGGAAACAGAATACATGGCACACCAATAACAAAAAGAATGGTCAAAGAGCAGCCATTGCAACAATTGATGATTGATCAAACAATAAGCATACTGTCCCATAGCAGGTATTGTTCATATATATCCACCTATGATTCATCCAATCCCTTCACACCTACCCTCCACGAATTTGAAGTAATCCTAATCTGACACACTTTTTCTTTTTCTTTTCTTTTTATGAATCCTAATTTGACACTGATCCAAACATTAGTCACCGTTGGGTTTTATCACAATAAGTTTACATGATATACAGTCGTTAAATTTTGAGCATCTACAACTAAGGGCTAGGATCATTTGATTGGCCTAATATTCAACATAAACCTAACCCACATCCAAAACATACATCGTCTCCCTTGGTCGTCATGCAGCCTGGTGGTTCCCACTGGGAGAGGGCGCCCTTCAAGAAACAACACATGGGTGCCATCCCATCCATTCACACACCTACGCTCCCTGAATTTGCAGCAATCCTACTTTGACACTGATCCAAACATTAGTCACCGTTGGATTTTATCACAATAAGTTTACACAACGCATAACCATGAGACTTTGATGGCCTACAACTAAGGGCTAGGATCATACATGTACCCCTAACCCTTGTCCAAACCTATCATTGCCCTGCCTCCCTTGGTTTTCATGCATCCAAGTGAGCCCCAATATGAGAGGGCCTCTTTCAAGGGATAATGCCCAGGTGCCATCCAATGTTGCTCGGATGAAAATGGATCATTGTTGCAGAATACTATGTTCCACCCAATGTATGATGAGTATGCTCTATGGTGGTTTATGAAGCCCATCATGTCTTTCCCATCATAAGCACATAGCTCTATTCTTTTCCTCTATTTGCTGCCTTAGATGCATGATCCAGCGCATAGTCTCTTTGACTGCATTTTGAACAAGTAATCTTCCCTATATAAAGAGAAAACTTCAAAGTGGGAAATAGGGAAGATCTTACTTCCATCATTATCTTCACTCGATAGTAGTAGGACAGGTGGTTATCAGCACATAGTTGACAGCTCTTCCACCTCAATATCCTCAAGAAAGGATAGCCGGAACTTCTTGAAACCACTCATCAAGACTCAAGAGCTTGCAAGGAACAGGAAAACAATTAGGGAATGGCAGTCAACAGACTCAATACCACTAGAAATATAAACCCACTGCCATAAAAATTAAAAGAAAGTACAAAAATAACAAAAACAAAAATTCAAGGTTTGATCTAATGTCTATCGCGATATAAACCTAACCTCGAATGAAAAATGTTGAGAATAGCTGGAATTAGACAAAAATTGCAGTTAAATGTTTTGTATAGAGAAAAATGTTAAAGTATATGTTATTAATAATAAACTCATCAAGAGTATCTACACTTGAAAGGCATTCTAGCACTCAAAACACTAATTTTAAGGTTTTCAAAGACCAAAACAACCCTAGTTTTGATAGATGCAATCCATCCCATCAAAGATTTTCATGTATAAGATAGTTAAGCCATGATTGCAAAGCTTCAACTCATTTAACAGGAGGAAGCACATATCATCTTTCATCCTTAATCTAATGCAACTTCGAGAAGCACTGTCTGTGTCAAGTCATCTTGATAGGATTCACAACAACAGGTCCCAACATTTAGTAGAGTCTTGCAGTACAAAGAAACTATTTTTTAAAATTGTCGATCAATGCAGAAACGCGCATTTTTCACCTACGGGAGTCCCACACGTGAATGGTGCATGATTTTCGATCCAAGCTGCCTCAAATGCAGGACCCTCCTGAATTAAAGGCATCAACTGAAATTCCTGCATAAAATATCCACATTACCTTCCTCTTTTTCATCACAAGATTCAATGTGTCCTCAAGCTGTCTTTTCTTATGCTTCCTTGCCTTGTCCAGGGCACCATCTGCCTCTACACCAATCAAGAATACATGTCAGACACCTAACTATAACACCTTAGAGACGACATTAATACATCAAGAATAAAACAGCACAGCACAAATTCTCATAAATGTTGCCCAAAGAAGATTCTCTTTTAGGCATATTCTGTGTAAGCCGATATGGTGGCCGATCGACTGGCTAAATGAGTGAACTGTCTTGGTTTCATATTTGATATTCTGAGCAATGACCTACACCAGTTGCCTGCTGTATACTTCTATGTGATTGTAGCCATTGCTGTAGCAAGTAGGCAAATTTAAGCCCCACCAACCATGTGACCTCAATATGTGCTCTAATAATCTGACCTTCAAACATAGCTTGCCAACTCAATGACTTGCTCAGGAACTCAGCCAAGCTGACTCAACTCAGCAACTTGCCAAACTGAGAACATAGTTGACACAGCAGCTTTCAGTCCCATGCTGAGTCACTTTGCCATGTCATCAGACTAGTTTGACATGGCCAAGTTATGTAACTCCTACTTATGAAGAGATGCCAATAATAGGATCATAATCGTTGATGGATTCAATCCCAAGTTCATGTAAGCCAACAATACAACATTACAATACCTACCAGTGACCCAAGTAGCCAAATGTGTTCGATATGTCTCTGACAAATTTTTAAGAACCTTGAAAGTTAAAAAAAAAAAAAAAAAAAACACTCTAGTGAATATAATACCTATTTTGCGACTGAATTTGCCTAAGCTTGTTATCCTTCATCTTTAAATGTTTTTAATATTTCAGTTTTAAAAATTTTGACTCCCTGACTAGACCGCCCGAATCTCCAAGTTGACTCCACTCCTTGGTCTGCCCAGTCAAGTTCAAGTCACAAGTTGAAAGCCATGCTTTCAAAAGGTGCTCATAGTTACAGCACAAAGCAACATCCAACTGATCTAATGGTCCCAGAATATAACCATGCAAATGGAATCCAAGATAACGGATAATTACTGATTATTTAAGGGAAAAAAATGTAGTATCTGTATGATAAACAGAAAGGATGCAACAAAATGATCACTTACTCATCATCTCTAATTTCTCAATCTGCTCCCTGAGGGTCTCCGGGTCCTTCTTCAGAATTCCAACCTCCCTCACCTTTTTTCTTTCTTTTTTGTTCTGTACAGTTCATTCCAACACAAAATTATATTAAAGCGACTCCAAAAGCAAACAATGTATTGACACCATGAAAGAAAACAAAATATTATCAAACCTAATTAGGATAGCAGAAACTAAATAAGTAGTGTCAAACATATCAATGAACTTACATACATGCGAACAGTCAATCTTCACCAGATTTCTTAACATGATGTATCATAGTCATCTTAACACTTCAGTATTACAACCATTAGATGAAATGCTATTGTATCTGTACATTCCCTAAACCCCAAACGAACCCAACCATTCAGCAGAACTGATATTTATATGCATTCAGTTCTGTATTTGAGGAAGTGTGGGGGAAAAAGGTCATATTAACTGAACAGAGAGGAATCGTATTAATGATTTTGTAGGTTGAAAATAATTGTTCTTAGAAGAATGACAATAATTTACTAAAAATAAACAAGTAAAGAAACACTCTCTTAAGGCAATAGACTGCTTCTAGAATATTAAATTACAATAGTATGAAAAAAGGAGTAAGGAATTTCCAATCACTAGCTCAGACCTGGTCGCCTTAAGTGATGAATCTGTTCCTTCATTTCATTCTCTTGGAATACTTCTTAAAAAATACACACTAAAAAACTAGTTAGTCTCATCAACAACCAAAGCCAATGTTAGTGAACCCGCTTCAATTAATGAGGATCTTGAACATGAATTTGTAAACTTCCCCCTTCAATTATTGTCATAATTTTAACTCTATTGGAATCTAGCCTAACCAAACAAATATTGAGGAAGCCTGCAGTACTTTATCATTTCTTCTAGCTTGCCCAATACCGAATTGCCCACACTTGCCAAGGGCGCTTCCATCAGTGTTGAACTACCACTGCCCATGTTTAAGTGATAATCTACACACATTCAATTTTATTGTTGTGATAAAAATCCCATTTCCAAAATCCGAAAAAGAAAATTCCACCAATGACCAAACTCCTTTGCTAATATTCCTCTTGGACAAATCCAAGACTTTATTCCTCCCTCTGAAGTCCTTACAAAATGCTCACTTCAAAAAGACACATTTCATTCATCCAATTTCCCTATGCAATTGCCTGAGGTAAAATTTCCACCTTTCTGGAAACAGATTCCCAGAGCAGCCTTCATTAAGAACCTGGAAGAAAAGGAAATAGTGCACCTAACACAAAAGCAAAATGCACCAAAAGATATGGGACAAAATGCAATGACCAAAGCGATTAAGAACCAACTCCTACATCAACGAATGCATACACAAAATATTGTGAAGTACACATCTGACAAAAGAGATGATATAAGGTTCTACTGGGGAAGGAAAAACAAGGGAAACTGGTATCCAAAATTTCCATCTTTTCCATCCAAAAGAAACGCCACTCCACAAAGAAACTCCATCAAACTTCCCATGATCTATATTTCAAAATCTATCAGGTTCCTTCTAATGGATCCAAACCAGGGCTTTCTTCCCACACTAATTATCTACATTCATTCAACAGCAGCACCTTTAGAGTTCGAAATCATATGAAGTCATTAAAATCTTGAAGACAACGGAATGGTAGCAATCAATGCATCTTCCTGATTATGATGAATTCTACTTCCCCTGCCCGCCATGTATTATTATACATAAAATCCAAGCATGTATCCAATTTTGACCAATTCGCATCAATTTTGATTTTAAACAATCCATTGGAAAAAAATTTTAAAAAAAAATAATTCCGTCTCAATTCAATAAACCAAAAAATGAATGAATAAACATGCGTTCTGAGATTCTCCTGCTATACCAACTTTCCAAAAACCGATTAACCAAGAAATGAACTGTATGAACAACCATGGTTTTTCAAGTTTTTTTGCCAACTGTGAAACCAAGTTAACAAAATCATTTTCTATTGATTAGATTGGTTTCGATTTTGGAGTACTTGTACATCCTTTTTTGAAAACGTGGCATGTTTCCCCAGTCTCAACCAAGAAATAAAGGGCCGGTGGCGCAGTGGAAAATGATATGAGTTTAGTTGGGTCCATATAGTTAGAATTGTGGGGCAAGTGCACAGTGAAAAGTCTCTTCTTTTATTCTAAGTGCAATTCAAACTCATAACTTGACTAAAAAATCTAATGATGCTCAGACACACGTCTGCTTAATTATCCACTAGCAAAACATGCCCGTGCTAAGCACGGGGCATATATATGTAAAAAAGTTATGATAAAAATAATTAATTAACAAAAAATTATGACGAGAGTTAACGATTTAAAAAATAATAATATATTATTTGAATGTATTAGCCAGAAATTCATCTAAATAGAAAATTCTCAAATTTAATTACAGGAATTGCAGGCTAGGAATTATGATAAATAAATTACAAGAAAAAAAAAAACCTTACCCTTGATCTTCATGGTTATGTCGCTTCTTCGAGAAATGACAAGGAAGCTGAAGAATTCAAACCTTTTCAACTTGCATCTTTGCAAAAGAGTACAAGTAATTTTTCAAATGTTGAGTAGTTACATGGGTTGTCATATACGATAAAAGGATAAGATAGACTAGCAGTTATGGGAAAGTGAGTTGATAAGAATAGAACGGATAAGAATAGAACAAAGGAGTTGGAGAGTGGCAGAGAACATGGAATATTTGAAATAAAGTAGAGTAACTTACTTTCAAAATCATAACCCACAGTCAACATCCAATCCAAAAGCCCTTCAGCTTAATATAGTATAATTTGCAAAGACTTGGTTGATAACTATCAGATACAAAACCATAAAATTGGAAAAAACTTCATCCTTTATCACTGACCTTTAATTTTATGAAGTAAATGAATGTGGTGTTTTGCAGCTGGGTAGATCTCAGGGTCAGAATTGTTGGCATGCAGACCGATATGAACCCCACATGTACACATCTGGCTAAAAAAGAGCACTAAAGACAAATTGACTCCGCACATTGTGTGTCTGAGATTTCCTCAGTGGATAAAAGGAAAGAAAGCAGGAAGACGGAAGGCGTTTACAGCTTAAATGTGTGCTCAAGCAAGATGGAAACGATGTTTTCATCGTTTAAGGAAAGCCAGGCCAAAAAATGGTCCATACCCAGGTTCTCTTCTCAAATGCGGTATGTGAAGAAGGGTGTTGAGATTCATCTTTCTTCTGGGTGCAGTAGCACGTATGCCCCGCATTGCAAACTTATGGTAGATAAGTTCCAACATATCTGAAAGCTTGCCTATGCTTAGCACGGGCACCATTTCCTAGTATATAATTATACTAATGATTCCCCCACCTTTACCTCACTCAACCCACTATTTGATTATGTCTCTCTTTTACTTCATCTACCAAATCCTATCTCCTATTTCCTTTCCCACATTTCAAAGCAATAACCTTTTTATGTAAAGCCTCCCTGCCTACTATCCACCTCCGTACACCCCAATTTTTCGAGCGAAAATATGCATCACAACCATCCATTTCCTGGTTGCAGCCCATTCAACATTTAGGAAAACAACTTACTATAATAACAAAATAATGTCAAAATCAGAAATTGTATTACATGGGATACTGTTTGTCCTTTTTTCCCTCAATGATGGAGGAAAGAAAAACAGACGAAACAGCACAATACCCAGCATAATTTCCAAAATTCACACCAGCCAAGCTCTCCATGTAACAAATAATTCACCCGTTTTAATATAACACTCAAAACGGTCAAGCTCCAGAAACTAAACTACAATCATTGCAATAAAAAGAGAGCCATTGCCGCATCTTAGCGGGAAAGCACTATTCAGAAGCACATCAAGCAGCCTCATCTCACAAAAGATCGTATCTTTCAGCCCTAAAAGCTAGATAGAGATTAACAAAGCAAAAGTCGTTGTGAAATCAATCAGAACCTCACGGTATCATCAGAGAGGAATCGGAAAACGAGGGTTTTGGAGACCATCGACTCTAGTCTAGGGTTTGAGAAATAGCACATTGAGATTGAAACGAGGAAAATGAAAGAAAACCCTAGAAAGAGAAGAATGAATGGGGATTTACCCTTTTCAACTCCTTCTTTCGGAGCTCCTTTCTGTATGCATCAGTT
This sequence comes from Persea americana, assembly GCA_029852735.1. Classification (NCBI taxonomy): domain Eukaryota; kingdom Viridiplantae; phylum Streptophyta; class Magnoliopsida; order Laurales; family Lauraceae; genus Persea; species Persea americana. The sequence continues at coordinate 40,635,817 of CM056817.1, forward strand.
GGGTTCATGACCTTCCCTCCCTTCGTCGTCTTCATCTTCGTTTGCGGAAGAAAACCCTTCGATCCCTTCTCTTCTTCGCGAATGATGAGTGCTGAGGATTTCGGGGTGGATATATGATTTTCTAAGCAATGGGCTTGGGTCTGGCCCAGTTCAGGTTGATCGGACGGGGCAGGCCTAGGCTTCTAAAACTTTGGTGAAAATATAGTCGTTTTTCCAAAACACGCGGTTAACCGAATCGTTGCACTAATAAAAAAGAACTAAAAGGCCTAAATGAAATAAACTAACTTACGTTAAGCCCCATTTCTCATTCTCTCATCTGAGAATTCAGTTATTTTGTGAGTTGGATTATACTTGTCTCATGTTTCATAGAATTATATTGCATGATGGATGTTTTATAGTATCATTTTAGACTTTTAGTTGTGTTTATTTTCATGAAAAATGATAATGTTGTTTTGTTTGGTATGTGAAAATGATAGTGTTGCTCTCCATATAAAGTTAAATGGCAAAGATAGATTTTTTTTAAGTGACAATTAATCGTAACCGAACAGTCTAATATAGTTAACCGCGATTCGGTTTATAACAATTTTTTATGGTACATTTACGGTTACAATTTTTAAAAACTGAAAACCGTAAAATATAGTCCCGTTAACAACTTTCTCGAAACAAACGGTTAACCGAACCGTTACACACCTAACCAGGGCATAGGGGTATTCATGGGCCGAGCTGGGTTAAGGCATATCGAGGCCCAATCTGACTTTAGAATCATGGGCCCAGGCCCTACCTAAGGCTGAAACGGGCTATAAAGTTAGACCCAAGCCAACCCATTTAATCAACCAGGCAAGGCTAAAGCAAGCTTTTGATCAATTTTGTGGGTCTCTAGCGAATGTTTGGCCTAGTTAAATTAAATTACATGCACTTATTATATGAGTCAGGCCAGGCCAGGCTGGGCTTTGGGCTTTCTTTTACTTAATCAAAGCCCAGCCCAATTATTAAATGTGCCCAAATTACATATCCAAGCCCTGCTTAAAGTGGGATGCACCGTGATAGGGATTGCCCGGCCTAGTCCATGAACAACCCTACCGTGGGCTTACCTAAATTTAAAGGGTAATTCTCCAAAATGCCCTATTTTAAAAACCCTCCTTTTACACCTATTTTTTTTTTAATAGAACCCTCCTTTTTTCTTTTCACATACTACTCCAATGAATAGTCATAAGTCCAAAGTTGACACCCATCCTAATTTTTCCTCACCATTTGATTGAAGTTATAATAAAATGATGCTTCTAAATCATCAAATCTCAGGGTCATGAATTAAAAGGTTAGGATAATTTTATAGAGTCAAGATTTTGCATATTAGTAGGTCTTATATGGATCTTTTCATCCAATGAACTTCCACCATCATCATTCATTCCAGTGGACCAAACTAGGAGTGGCATTTTTCTCCTAAAAAATGCCGGGAGTTGTCTTACCCTGTCTGAATTTAAATAACCCATATAAAAGGTTATAGAGTCGGACCTGTGTATGTATACACACACTTCAGTATTTGATTACTAGGAATCTGGAGGCCCCAATTATCCCTACCCATCGTTCAGAGCTAAGTGGCACTTATAGGCTCCAAGTTTCCGATGCTTGGTGAATGGTAAGACATATTTCCACACAAAAAATGCAAGTTTTTTAAATTCATTTTTCCTTGATTTAAAAAAATGAAATTCAATTGAGAAAGGTGGAGAATGGGATTCTACCCTCATGTGAACTTCTTGTGCTAGATAAGCATTCATGTTTGGTTTGCATAGAATATCTAGGAATTCATGCTCGAAATGGTTAAAAAATGAGGATATAAGGTGAATATACAAATAATAAATTTCGAATAACCATTCCTTTTATGTAAATAGAATCAAGGGAAGATGGAAAAATGAATACCGGCCCAACAATCACCATAGCAATTCAAATCATTGAAAAGTCAAAGTCCCACTACGTCACTACCTTATTCCTTTCACCCTTCACCACTTATCATCCACTCTTCAGCCCTTTAATAATATAAAAGATAGAGCTCATTTTTCTTTTCTTTTTTACTTTTTTTTTTAGAAAAAGATAGTGCTCATTTAACTATGAGATCCTATGTATTCAATTCCTATATATTATATATAAACAAATAGGACCCAAGTGCAATTTTATGCTATTCAAATGCATTAATTGCTATCTGCTAAGTGGGACTACTAGTCTAGAGTGATACTTTAAACTTTAAGACCCATGGATTGGTCCCTGAGCATAGTAATCAATTCCATTTCATTTCGGCTGGAACGGCCGAAATTTTTCCGTTTCGGTCCTTTGGCCAAAATGGAATGGATCTCGGGCCATTCCAATCCATTTCGGTTTGTAGCACAATTTTCATTATTTTTTTTTAAATTTTTTTCTCAAAATCCATATCAAGAAACATGCATGATTTATATTTTCTTTTTTTTTCTTCTATTTTTACAGTCATGTATATATTTTTATGAATTTTGTTATTCTGAAAAGTTACTTCGAGAAGTTTTGCCAAAATTTTGAAATATAGAAATATTCCATTTTGGATGCTAGACCAAAATAACGATCAAAACGAAATTGACAATTATGTTCCAAAGTTACCTTCACTTCCTTTACAAAGGTAGAGAACAACTCCTATTTGTTTGTTAAGTTGGACCATTAGTTTGGAGTTTTACCTTAAACTTGAAGACCCTCCACAAAATTCCTTTACAAAAATGGACCCTTCACAAAACTTGAAGACCCTCCTCTACCTTTAGAGAACAATTCCTTTTTGCTTGCTAAGTTGGACCATTAGTTTGGAGTTTTACCTTAAGCATGAAGACCCATGGATTGATCTCTGTGCATGTGTGTACAGGCCAACGCCATTCAACCATGAGTACGTTAGCAAAGAATGGCTCTTTTAACAATCCAATCCTTTACCTATATTCTGAAAGACACATTTGTGTAACAACAAGGATTCTTTGGTGACACAATAAAAAAGTATTCAATTTCCCATATTTCGCATTTTGTCGCTATTTATTGCAGCACTTTCCGCTCAACAACAATAAAAAATTGATCGATTTTCCTATAAAAGGTTAGGAATTGCTTTTCCATAACATTGCAAAAAAGAATCCATACTTTCATAAAATTCCAACTTCGCACAATCGCATCTTGAAAGCTTATTTATAAGAGGCTTTGGAAAGGAGTGTTCGCTAGCTCCTTTCTTGCGTTCCAACTTCTTAGGCAATTTAATTTTCAAATATCTATGATTTTCATTCTCAAAGTTTTTTTTTTTTGGCTGATCAAGGATTTCCACTCAAGGCATATACTATAAGCGCCAATGTTCCTAACGAGCTGAGCTACAGCTCATCTTATGTACAACCATTTTGTAATGCTATCAACAGTGGGTATTCTCCGCTATGGAAAACCAAACAGGCACCTTTGCCAATTCCATCGGAAATCCCAATTTTCCTTGAGAAATAGGCTTCCATGAATGTAAGGAACCATCAAAACAAATACCCCTTTCATATGAAATGAGTTTTACACCCTTCACTCTATAATATTGAAGTTTAGAAATTTGGTGGTGTGTTCTCGATAATCACACTTGAATTCGAAGTTACCTAGGTTGTCGGATCACAGTTATGGTTCAGGAATCAAGGGTCATGTATCACTTCATGTCAATGATCTTAGTATGCTAGGGGTAGGATGAAATAAACATTCATGGATATACAAGTGGGACTAGACCCATAGAGAACCAACCAACAATCTGAATCATTATAAATCAGACCATGGTTTGCAAAGTGGGGCAAAAATAAAGGTAAAGACCCGATTCATAACAGGTGTTCATGGATCGAGCCTGGCTAAGCCATGCGAAAACTTATTCAACAAGCCTAGCCCATTGTCAAGCTTGATATTCGACAAGGCTGATGTCAATGGAGAATACAATCCCGCTCAATGTAAGAATTGATCTAGTCCCACTAATAAGACTCCCAATAAGATTAGTGGATGCAGGTTTCTTGGCGAGATAGTCTCTAGTAAGTGTGACTCTTTGAGACTTGTCTATATAAGATAAGGGAGCTCTAAGGTTGATTATTATTCCATCCCATGGGAGAGATAAGAGGCAGGAGATCCGCAAAACTTCCCAATCATCGGAACGCACATAAATCTCTGGCCGCGTGTCGGAGTCTCCGCATCCAAACCCATCAATTGGTATCATAGCTTTGTTCCTTGCGTTTCAACGATTTGGATATCGCGTTGGAGTTCAAGATCGCACATATCTCAGGATTTCGATGGAAACCCTAGGCCTCCTTCATTTCTCTGCAACTCATACTTGCGTGAGAAAGAAGACAATTCCACTGTGCACGGAAACCAATAAGAAAGAGACGACTTAGTTTCTCTTGCTTTTTTTAATGGTTATCTTTGTCTTTGAAGTCAACAAAAGTTGTTTTGTCTTTAAGCCTCGAGGTTTGTGCGTGCCATAAGACACCACTTTTTCGAGCAAAAGAGAGAGCACGTGAGTGCTGTTGCTTTTTCTCCTACGGACGCATGAAAGAAAAGCAAGGAGATCACTCTCTACAGTTTGGGCAGATCTAACCCAGATCAAATTGGCCCAATGCAGGCCGACCCACACAAGCACGGGTACAGCACTGTTCTAGGCGACCGGCAATTACGATGTCAGCAGACTGCTGACATAGGCAGGGTGATTTCCAACCGTCAAACTTCGTGTTGCGATATCTTGAGCATTCGGACCCCGATCCACGAACAGTTTGGTTTTACGAAATCCTTGTAAGCAAATCTACGCAGTAACAGCAAGAGGAAAACGATCCAACGGTTCAGAAAAGGGTGATTTTTCTTCTTTAACGATCAGTGGTATCTGAATCTCTTTTTCAATTCGGTAATTATGTCTTCCAAATCAACGTTACATAATCTTGCTAAGGCTGATATTTTAATAGCAAGAACTTAGCCGTGTGGAAGCATCGGATGAACACATTGCTGCACTTTGACGGATTAACATATGTGATTGAATCCGATCAGATCTCCAAACTCGCTGATGATGCCCATAAGGATGATCATGATGTGTATGAACAAAGGGTATTTGATAACAAATCAGCGAGGCATCTTCTAGTCGGATTCATATCTGGTGATTTGGTAAAGCAGTTTGAGCACTTTAACACTGCTAAAGAAATATATGACTATACTATAGACAAATATGATGAAACTTCCAAATCTCACTTGATGGAGGCATTTAGCGCATATGTTAACTATAAGATGCCAGATGGATCATCTATAATATCGAAAAAGTGAGGTTGAGGCTAGATTGCTTGCTGAAGGACCTGTTGGAACTAGGTGGGCCTCGTGGATAGGTTTACAAAAACTTTTGACCCACTTAACGCAGGGATCAAGTATCCATAAGGCTTCAAAAACCCAATTCAGGATCTATGACCTCTTTCTCCTTATCATGTACAGTAGAAAACTCTATCTAGAAGATAGAAACAACACCTAACAAGCAACTACGAAATCCACAACAAACAAGGAAGTATATTATACATTGGGAGCTCGGTTGTATTCTAATGGAGAAGTTGATCTCTTTTTTTTATAAAGAACTCCTCTACAGATCAAATTAGAATCTCCAAGACCTCTTAGCCTTCCACGCTATGGCCTATCTCAGATTTCTTTCCTCAAGAAGATAGGTCAGATCTCCAAGAGAAAAATCTAGAAGCTCTAAGGGAAACCAGAAGAGAAACTAGAAGAGAAAAGAGAGGAGAAGAGTGCAACTCTTGTACACAAAGGGTTGGGTGTGAATCCAATAGTGTTGGACATCCAGCCCCATGAATCTCCTTTTATGGCTCCAAGCCATCTCCACTTACTAATTAAAATAGAAGTCCAACTTCCATAAGTAATTAGTAACTTACTCTTCTTTTATTTGCCACTATTGGAAGTCTTACTTTCAATAGAAATAGTAACTTTCTAATTCATTTCCTTTTGAGTTCAAGTAGAATTAGTAATGATCCAATTTTGGGCTAGCGTGGGGACTATTAGGGATTCCATAGAAAGCTGGCTCCAACTGGGACACTGCGACCCCATATCTCTTGTACAATCTGGGTTCACAGTTAATTGCAAATAACTCAACTATATAAATGCAATTGAACTCCAGTCTTATGAATAAATTACAAGAAGACCCTAAACTTCTCTATCACCACAAGTAGGCCCCTCTATCAATATCCATGGATCAATTGGACTAAACCTGTCCCACCAATTTGAATCCACATTTTATTATCCTTGAGACCCAATCAATAACAGTAATCATCAGTACAATCTAATTAACTCTTAATTGAGATGGGTGCGCACTTGCTAGTGATAAATTCATTAATTGGCACAAGGGAATAATAGAGATAGATTCCATATTAACCATTAAATGTTCCCACGGCCCCACTACCACATACCCAAGACATTGAGGTGTTGACCTACAGTTGGTCTCACTCATTGGTGACTCAAAGCAAATGAATAGATGAAAACTTGAGTTCATCGATGTCTCAGGATTGAGAGCATATTGCTAGGGAATTATAAAAGCAGACCTTAAAGTAAAGACAGTGTTTCATAAGGTGCTTCTCATGGTCCTTCAGTACATCTAATGTGCCAGCACAATGATCCAGAGTCTTACACTCCGATGATCTAGACAGATCACATTATCTCATAGTGATCATAATGCTGCAACCTTATTATATGAGATGCCCAATCTCATCACTAGTTGTGAAGCTATTTTTTAAGTATAAGATTTGTGACACATGTCTCCCGTATGTGAATCTCATCCACACACATGTATTACACTTAATATACTTGTGGGCTTCGGTTTATCTCATGAACCTTTATGTCATTTGTATTGGTTATGTGCAAACAAGTAACAAAACACCATTCATCTCATGAAAAAGGAGCATGATTATACTTATATGAATCAATTTATTACATCATCTACTGGATTGAGACCACACAATCTAACAATCTCCCACTTGGGCTCAATGCCAGTTAAGGTTGCATCTCATGCCCATCCCATCTACATGCTGCTCAAACACTTTGGTGGTCAATGGCTTAGTAAAGGGATCCGCGAGATTGTCTGTAGATGCTATCTTAGTGATTGCAATATCATCTGTCTGCACAATCTCCCTAATTAAATAATACTTCCTTTGTACATGCTTTTGGCTTTTATGGCTCCTAGGTTCCTTGGACTGAGCGACTGCCCCGCTGCTATCGCGGCAAACTGTGAGTGGTTGTCGTGCCAAAGGTACCACTCCAAGTTCCATAAGGAATCTTTTGAGCCATATTGCTGTCGGATGTGAATTTCGACCTCCCCTTCCTCTCCAAGAGAGGCATGGTTTGGGGGAAATCTCCATTCATCTATATATATGTTATTTAAATTTTACATCGAAAATGAGGATTCCGACTACCCTCAAAATCAACGGATCACGATCGCCAGCTACGGTTACGGCTGTAACACCGTTCTTCAGTGAAAGCCGAAGAAATATGGGGAGAAAAATAATAAAGTGGGTTCTTCCTCTCGTCTAATGTGCCGCCGGCAACACACGACGGTTGTCCTGTCACATTAATTTGGGTCTCTTTAATTTGAGTCAATTCAGGGTCATGGGTTAAAGTCTGAATAAAGGTTAATCCTCACATAGCACAATCATAATATATCCAAGTAAAATAAAATAACTAGAATAAAGAAAAAATAAAATAAAAGAGGGGGGAGGTACCAAATATTTAAGAAGAGGATCGGCCCCATTCCCAGGTACCCCCTTCTGATCCCTTGGCAAAATAAGGTTTAAAGGCTGATTTTTCAAACCAAAATGATGATGCAAATGAGACTTTGACTTGTGATTTCTGTGTGTTTCATGTGCGATACATGAGTGATAAAAGTAAAAGGCCGATGGACTATAATTGATTGAAGGTGGCCGATGGGCCAGGATTGATTGAAAATGGCCGATGGGCCAGTGTTTATTTTAGGGTGGCCGATGGGCCATGATTGATTAAAAGTGTGTGCGAAATCACTCATCTCATCTCGTTATTCTCATTTATTCAATTTTAGAAATCAGTTCTTTATTCCCTTTTATCATTAAGTTCGATTAAATATTTGGCACCTGAGGTGGAGGAAGAAATAAAAGGAAAATCTTTTTGGGTTTATTTTGTTGGTTTTATAGTTTTTATGGCTTTTTGATATGGGGCTAGAAGGGCCTAACTAAGGGATTTTACTTAGATCTATGTGATTAATGCTTTATTACTGATCATTGGATTAACCCTAACCTAAGGTCTTAGACCGCCCACATCAGCTCTCCCAATCCCCTAAAGGAACAGGAAGAGTAGTGGGGCAGAGCCTAACGCTCTAAGCTACTTAATCAGATAATCCGATCTAATCCTAGGGTGTAGGCAACTTAAGCTTGATGGTTTCAGCGCCTAAGCAACTCGTTGGGTGTGACTTTAATTGGTTCAGTTTATTTTAAGCTATGAGTTGATTAGGAGTGATTTAGGGATGGATTAGGGGCGTCTTAGAATTCTAATTAGTGTGTTTTTAAATACTTTAGGGTTCTGGAATTTAAGGTTTGAATTTAAAAGGTGAAATGATGTCGAAATTGGCTGAACGGGACTAACGGAAGACTTGGGCGCACCTGGGGTGGCGCCTAGGTCACTCTGGTGACTTGGGTGCACCTACAGTGGCGCCCAAGTGTCTGGTTCTGTGTGGTTGGGCTTGTGGTGACGATATTTATGTTGATTTTGTAATTCGGGGAGTTTCTACTTAGGATAGGTCTGTGTTTTGATATTGTTTTAGGTTTTGGTTGGTTTTATTGTACTGACTTTAAGTCCAGAACTCGAAACGTGACTGAGTTTCACAACCCAGGCGAGACAGAGGACTTGGGCGCACCTGTGTGGGCGCTTAAGTGATTCTGTACACTTGGGCACACCAGCAGTGGCGCACAAGTCTTGATTTGATGCTTTTTGGTCCTCTGAGTTCGGTTCGAGGTTTCGGATGGGTTTAAGTTGATTAAAATTTTAATTCCAAGGCTGTTATCGATTCTGTAAAGGTTCTGGAGTGTTGGTTCTAGTAAATTTGGTGTTTTCTTAGGTTGATTTGAGGTTGAACTTTTATGGCTTGACGTTCTTTAAATTATATGTGATTTACTGTATTGTGTTCATTAGGATTAAGTTAGGTTTCAATTAATTAGGTTTCTTAATGATTAAGAGAGGATGTTTTTGTGGTTTGAATTGGTTTGATGCTTAAAGTTAATTCGGGCTTCTGGTTTCAATCATTTTAAATCGTAAAGGCGTTCTAGTGTGTTGACTTGGGTTGAGATTTGAAATTAATAGGGATACGGTGGTTCTAGGGGTAAAATGTGACTTGGGCGCACCTGTGGTGGCGCCTAAGTCTTTCTGGTATACTTGGGCGCACATGTGGTGGCGCCCAAGTGCTTGGTTCTTGAGTTTTCATAGTTTTCGCGAATTATTCACTTGGATTTGTAGTTTTGGGTGATCTATGTTGATAAATTCTGAATCCGGAACTGGTTTGAGTCTCTAGACCTCAAGGGTGGTAATGATTAGGGTTAGGTGATCAAAACACAAACGAAGCGTGTCTTGGGGTTAGACACAATAGCTGGGCGCACCTGTGGGGGCGCTCAGGTGTGTGCTGGGACTTGGGTGCACCTGTGGTGGTGCCCAAGTGTCAGTCTACTAATTCGTTGTCTTCTAGGATTCTTTCGAGTCAGTTTCGGGTACTTGACTCTAGTTTCGGTTGGGAGAGGTTTTTATCTTCGAAATGTGATTGGTTTATTGTTTTTATTAGGTCTTGATTAGGATTAAGAGTTGATAATCAAAGTTTAATTAAAGTTAGTTGAGGTTTGAATTTGGGGTTGGTAATTATACTTCGTTGATTAGGGTCTCAATAGATTAGAGCTTATTGATTAGATTTATTAATTTGGACTTGTAGATTAGGGTTTGATTAATTAGGGGTTTTATTTGGGGATTGTTAATTAGGTTTTACTAAGTGGGGTTTTGATTAATTAGGGGTTTTATTTGGGGATTGTTAATTAGGCTTTAAGGGTTTGATTAATTAAAATTTAATTAATTAAGTCTATGGATTTTAATTGGATGTTTTCACTTAGATGTTTTGAATTAAGTGTTTTAGATTGGAGTTGACTAAGTTAATTTACTTACTTAGGCACGAGTGCAATAGCCTAGGATCACCTAATGAACATCTACTCTATTTTTGTTTGAATCTTTCTATTTCTTTTTATTCTTTTTTCGTTATCTTCTCTAATTACTAAAGAGTAAGATGAGAAGGGAAGAGTTTTATGATTTTGTGGTTTTTTTTATTTTTTATGCAAAAGTAACACAACCTAGGCTAAAGTGTAATGATTTAGCAATTCAGAGTTTGGAAGTTCAGCAATAAGTCATATTCATCACAGAGATTTAATAATAAGCTAAATGAAAATGCAAAAAATGGAAAACGCGAACAGAAGATGAACTGGGGACTTGGGCGCACCCACAGTGGCGCCCAAGTGTCAACCTGGTGGAGTGGGGTGCACTTGTAACTTTTTGACGATACTCCAATGCGATTTCTAACACTTTATGACTAAATGCAGGGTCCTAATGTTAACTACTGATGTCAGAGACTTCGGATCTAAGAATGATGACACAATATCCAAATTAAAGGGGTGAATATCCTTGGCAGAGACTTGGGTGCACCCACAGTGGCGCCCAAGTGCACTGTCTGTTTTTCTTTTCTTTTCCTTCCTTTTTGGTAATGTATTTGCTTATCTTTTTCCGATTTAGAATGTGAATTTGCAGATCCGAAGGCTCTGATATCAACTTATACGAAGGAATATACATATGTGAGAAGTAGAATGCAACTAATACGAAAAACGGGGTTAAAACCCAACTCCTGGGACTTGAGCGCACACACAGTAGCGCCCAAGTGCTTTTCTGCACTTTTCCCTTCTCTTCTTCTTTTATAATATCTTTATATATGTTCTTATGATGCCTTTTATGCGATTTAAAACGTGAAGTTACGAATCCGAAGGCCCTGATATCAACTTATATGAAGAAGAACTTGAATCTAAGAGACGAAATATACATATGACTGAAAACGGGATTGAAACCCAGCACTTGGGACTTGGGCGCAACTGTATGTGCGCCCAAGTGCTTTTTTGCACTTTTCCTTCTCAAGTTCGGATTTTTCTTAATGAGGATGATATGGATGCAAGATCTAACCTAATCACGAGTTCGAGATGATGAAAATGATGCGAATCTATTACTTATGATTGATCCTAAGCATGTTCCTAATAATAGATGGTTGATGAAAATCAAATCTACCGCTAAACTACTATTATTAATGAAGATCTACTATATATGAATGAACCTAAGCATATTTCAAAGCATGCATGGTAATGGAATGCAATAACAATGAGAGATCTAGGAATACCGGTGTAGAGAGGTGTTTGTTAAGTTCCTAGAACGAAACTTTCGTGAAGTTCCATGGCTCTAGTTGAAGATGTGAAAGCCTCCTTCTCTATTTCCTCTTCTTCTTCTCTAGATCTGAAACTTTCTCTCTCTAATGGTGGCTACCTCTCTTCTTCTTCTTCTTTATTCTCTCTTTTCTCTCCTTTCTTAGGGTTTTTGGGTAGCCTCCTCTGAATTAAGTTAAGAGAACCTTAAATAAGGGTTTAGGGCGTACAAGAGGGATTAGGGCCGCTGTTTGCACGAACTACTAGAAGGTTCTCGCATCCCAAAGCCAGATTAGGGCTTCTCGGGACTTGGGCGCACCTGTGATGGCGTCCAAGTGGGTCCCATGAGTTGGGCGCCCACATGGTGGCACCCATGTCTAACTTTAAAGCCTAATGGGTCTCGAGTTCGGTTTCGAGTTGTCTTTTGGTCTAAACTGAGTCGAAACTACGAAGAGTAGAGTGGGACACACCTAAGTATATACCGAAGTATATTTTTAACATTACTGGGCACAGGTGTGCCCAAGTACATGGGCGCACCTGTGGTGGTGCCCATGTGTGTCTTGAGTGGGGCCACTAGGGCAATCTTCCAAGGGTCATATCTTTTGATCCAATGGTTGGATTTTTGACGTTCTATATATCGTCGGAAAGCTCTCGAAGTGAGAAATCCAAATGTTCAATTATCTTGATGATTAGGGGTTAGGAAAAGTGAGGGATATCTGGATCAATGGATTTAGTTTCCTAACTTGGGCTAATCATGTGACATTTTGACAAACTAAGCACGATCTTTGTAGAAATTGGCCTAAGCATGTCTTAAGTGGTCCGGAAGAAAGTTTGAATAGTATCACGGTTCACTACTTGTGTAAGTAGTGGGGCTGGACTCGAGATCTCGACGCGACTTGGCTTTTCTCTCAAGAACTTTTAGAAATCATCGAACTAAGTCTAGAATTATCAACAAGCATCTTCATCGTCGTTAATTAATCTGAATTATGTCATTAATCATTCAATTGTGGGTGAAATGAGGGCACCGCTATATATGATGGGTATTTAAGGCTATCATGGGGGCCAAATGAGGTGTCTACAACTGCTTCCTTAGCTGCTTCACAAACCGTTACATATTCAGCCTACGAGGTGGAATCAGCGGTACATTCCTGTTTAATACTCCTCCAGCTGATAGCTCCGCCGCCAAGCATAAACACATACACATAAGTTGATTTCCTGCAATCCTTATGTGAGGCCCCACCCCTGGTGGGCCCTTGTTTAATTTAAATAATAATTAATAGAGTATATTATACCTTAATATACTATTTAATAGGAAATTAGTAGTATAGTTTATAATATCCCTAAGTTTTAGATTATAGCTTTTGTTTAATTTTAATAGATTGGATTAGGTTAGGTTTTAATATTCATTAGCACTAATAGAAGGGCATGAGAGTTAAAACATTCTAGAGTCTTACCTAATTACCCAAATGCTCATAACCCCATTTCATCTTCATTTGGAACCAAAATACCCTTTAGGGAATTAGCCTAAAACCCTAAGTTATAAAAACCTAAGTTATTGCAAAATCACCCTAAACCCTAATTGCCTCTCATCTCCCTCAATTAACCTATCTTCCTCCCCAAGCACCCTAATTCCCCCAAAAACCCAGCACAAGGAGGCTAGAGACTCTTCTCTCTTGCAATCAACACTCTATTGGATATTCTCTCTCACCTCAATTTCCATTTCTTCTACTCTAAGGCAAGTACTCTATGCAATTTCACTAGTTGTATGCTTTCTTCCTTTGTTTCTGTCATTTCAATTCAATTGAGTAGGGATGCATGTGTAGATCTTCCTTTTTGAGCTTGTTTTCATGGAAATGGCCATTGATGGATGAGTTTTTCCATTTGGAAGATCAATGGCCCGGATGGATGGTGGATGATGATTATTGAAGTGTTTATGTGTTTCCCTATGTATATGTGATATATGGGAGTGATTTGGGTCGACTAGGATGAAAAATGGATTGAGAAGGAGAAATCCAGAATTCTGGAAATTCAATTTCCTGCGTGTACCCGGTCTACTGGACCCTGTCTCGGTCGACCGGGCACACTAAAATACCTGAAAATGCAAGTCCCAGCTATTTTCCTGAAACTGTGCACAGACAGTGTACCCGGTCGACCGGACCCTGTCTCGGTCAATCGGGCACACTGGAAAACACAGGGAATAACTGGAACCTGGGTTTTCAGAACAAAACAGAAATGCAGTGTACCCGGTCGACATCACGGCCATGATGTCGACCAGATACACTGGATTTCCTGCAGAACCCCTCAAGTGCTTAACACCAGGTCTCAGTGGACCCGGTCGACATCACGGCCATGATGTCGACCGGGGACACTCTAGGATGTTGACCTGGGAGGTCAACATCCAGTTCACCCAGTCGACATCCCAGGGTGTGATGTCGACCGGGCAAACTGGGATCAATGAATTTCAGAATTCTGTAGAGTGTGATGTTTGATCACAAGTGGGGCCCATTGACCATCCAAATGACCTTCCATCAAGTGTGCCATACCACGAATCAATGGCATGGCTCAGCCTTGATTCGTGGGGTCCACCAATTGAGGATTTAGGATTCAAATCATCATTGACTCGAGCCTTAATTGTAGCCCATGGTGTCCCCAACTTCAGGAGCACCAGAATTACCATTTTTGACACCTGAAGCTACTGTTAGGGATCCAATCATGTAATGAGGCCTGAACCAAGAGTGGACCACTACCTAGGACTGGTCCTTTGCTTATTTCCACTTGATTCCCTGTTTTTAAGGATTTCATGAGTTATTCTCTTCTCTTATCCTTGTTGTTGTCTTAACCTTTTTAATTAATGGAAATTGGAGGACCTGAACCTAGGATTACTTAGAGGTAACCCTAAGCTGTGTTTGAAGATAATTGACCCGTGTCTGTGTCTAGGCGGGCCCTCATACGGCCTAAGGTTGGGGATGTGAAACCATAGTATGAAGAGGTTTAGGATAAATGGTTAGTTAGCTCATTGTGTATGAGCATAGGGTGATTACTTGTTGAATGGACACAGTATGGTACTTGTGTTATCTCAGGCCACGGTTATGAGCCTTGGAGTAGATTCAATGTTGTTGGACTTGGACTTGTTGTTAGACTATGTTCCATGTTGTACCTTAACCTCTTAGAGACCTGGGTAGGACCTTGCTCACGCAAGTTAAGCCTAGATAGACACAGACCCGTACTTAGTTTCCCGAGTCGGCACTGAACATTCACTCAGTTGTTCCAAGCTCAGCCAGTTGACTGATCATCTCTGGTAGGAGCTCTGGTTACTTAGAGCTGTCATGATGAGCTGTGGTTGGACGGACGGTGTGATACCAAGTCTGGGCTAATCTGATAAAGGGGTGTGATCGGTGAAATAAAGGGGTGTGATCGGTGTGATAAAGGGGTGTGATCAGTGTTATGTATACTGTATGTTATATTTATCAGGGCTGTTATCCCTTGCGTGGTTATTACCCTTTCCCCACCACAAACTATTTATGGTATGGGACGTTTACAGTACGGGAGGGCTGCGGCATAATATTCCGCGGTGTATCTAGCTTGTGTGAATGTGCCTCTTGTTGTCTGTATAGATTAGTGTACTTTACATTTCTGATTCTACACTGCTATTACTGCTCAACTGCTTAGATTATGTACCTTGTTTACTCATATGATTATGCACCTGTCATTACTCTCTTTGTGTATACATCTTGTGTTATCTGCATATGGTGCATTGCCAAATCTTTAGATCTGACCCATCTTTGGTGCTTAGGTCCAGACTATGATCCCGCAGATGACGCGATCTACGAGGCGCCCGTAATTGGTGACTACGGATGGGGGCCGGCTGACCAAGTGGTTGAGCCGGAGGATGGAGAGCCTGCACAGGAGGGTTGAGTGCAGTTGTTTTGGGATTTGAGAGTATATATTTGTAGTGAGATGGGTAGTTAGCATGATTTTGTATAAACACTTTGATATTCACACTTTGAGA
The DNA here is from genome assembly GCA_029852735.1 of Persea americana. Classification (NCBI taxonomy): domain Eukaryota; kingdom Viridiplantae; phylum Streptophyta; class Magnoliopsida; order Laurales; family Lauraceae; genus Persea; species Persea americana. The sequence goes on from CM056817.1 coordinate 40,651,312, forward strand.
TTATTATCAGGCTTCCGCACTTTTACATTTGATTTATATACATTATATCTTTGCTTCCGCTATCTTGTGTTACACTTCCGCATCTAACTGTTGATTATGATGTTGTTTAAAAGTTTTAAAATTTTGACCTCACTGCGGACTACGATCTTGGAAGTTCTCGGTTTTCCCGGGAATTAGTGCGCCAACTTCGGGTACCTTAGTGTCATCTTCGGTATTTAGAATTGGGGCGTTACACCTTATCTGACATGAAGCCAGAATCCATGTATCCGACTGGAATCAGCTCATTACTGCTGTAAATTAACATGTAATCTCTAGTCCTTCTACAATATTTGAGAATACACTTCACAGCAGTCCAATGGTCAGAACCTGGGTTAGACTGATATTTGCTGACTAAGCCCACTGCATGACAGATATTCAGTCTAGTACAAAGCATAGCATACATGAGGTTGCCAATAGCCGAAGTGTATGACACTTCTCTCATATGCTCATTTTCTTAAGGTGTCTTAGGACACTAATCCTTGGAAATGTGCACTCCATGCCTGAAAGGTGTAATGCCCTTCTTGGAGTTTTACATTGCAAACCGTATTAGTACCTTATCTATATGCGCAGCTTGAGATAAGCCAATCATCTTATTTTTCCGGTCTCGATGGAGTTTGTTCCCTAGGATGTAGCTAGCTTCTCCCAAGTCTTTCATATCAAAAGTCTTGGCCAACCAAACTTTCACTGTTGACAACTTTCCTATGTCTCTCCCGAGGAGAAGGATGTCATCGACATACAATACTAGAAAAACTACCATTTCTCCTTCACTTTTCATGTACACATATGACTCATCCGGATTTTGACAAAAATCAAATGACTTGATTGCCTGGTCAAAACGAATGTTCCAGCTCCAGGATGCCTCCTTTAATCCATAAATGGACTTCTACAGCTTGCAAACTCTTTACTCTTGGTTTTTAGCTACAAAACCGTCTGACTGCATCATATAGATGTCTTCCTCAAGATGGCCATTGAGAAACGCCGTCTTGACATTCATTTGCCAAATCTCATAATCAAGATGAGCCGCAATGGATAAGAGTATCCAGATAGACTTGAGCATGGCTACCAGCGAGAAGTTTCCTCATAATTGATGCCCTCTTTCTGAGTATACCCTTTCGCAATAAGCCTGGCCTTAAAGGTCTCAACTCTTCCGTCCGATCATCTCTTTCTCTTGTAGACCCACTTGCACCCAATAGGTTTAATATTGGTAGGCAAGTCCACTAGTGTCCAGACCTGATTAGAGTACATGGACTCCATCTCAGCTTTCATAGCTTCTTGCCAACGTCCCAAATCTATGTCACTTATTGCTTCATCATAGTTACAGGGATCTTGTTCCAGTTCTTCCGGGATTGCCTCGTAAGACTTTCTAAAAAATGAGAACATGTTAGGGGGCCTGACAATCCTTCCACTACGACAAGGCACTGGTGTAACTACTGGGTTAGGTATGGGCGAATTCTCTTCAAGTTCGGTCATATTTGGATTTGGAATTGATAGATCTTGAATTTCTTCCAAGATAACATTTTCTAAAGATTTCCGGTCAATCATATAATCTTCCTCTAGAAAAACCGCATTGGTGCTAACAAGCACTTTCTGCTCTCTGGGATTATAGAATAACCAACCTTTAGTTCCTTTAGGATATCTTACAAATGTGCATACTTCTGACTTCGATTCCAACTTATCCGTCTTAACCTTCAACACATGTGCTGGATAACCCCAAATATGTAAATGTTGTAGACTAGGCTTTCACCCGGACCACAACTCCCGGGAAGTCTTAGGTACAGACTTTGATGGTACGAGTTTTAGTATGTACATTGCAGTATCCAAAGCATTTCCCAAAAAGATATAGGTAATCCTGAGAAACTCATCATAGACCTGATCATATCTAAAAGAGTCTGGTTCCTTCTTTCTACTACTCCGTTCTGCTGAGGCATTCCTGGAGCAGATAACTGGGATAGAATCTCATTCTTTGATAAGTATCTCGTAAAATTAGCGGAGAGATATTCACCTCCTCGATTTGATCGAAAAATCTTAATACTTTTACTTAATTGCTTTTCCGTTTCCGCTCGAAACTCTGTGAACTTTTCATAAGCCTCGGACTTGCAGTGCATAAGGTATATGTATCCATATCTTAAGTAATCATCTGTGAAAGTGATAAAGTACTCATATCCTCCTCTAGCTCTTACATTTATGGGTCCACACACATCAGTATGCACTAATTCCAATTAATCTTTGGCCCTATTGTCCTTAGATGAAAATGGTCTTTTGGTCATTTTGCCTTCTAGATAGGATTTGCAGACAGGCATAGATTCTACCACCAATGAAGGCAAGAAACCATCTTTCACTAGCCTGTCAGTCCTATTTAAGTTTATATGACCTAGCCTCAGGTGCCAAAGTTTCGTTGGATTAGATGAAGTTGACTTCCTCTTTAATGATGGTCTATTAATTATTTCGGTGTCATGTATCTCATACATTGTGGGAGTTATTAAATAAAGTCCATTGATAACCTTGCCAGAACATATAAAAGTACCATTTCTCTTTATGACAATTTCAGTACCAAAAGTAATAGAATAACTTTTATTCACCAAACTAGAAACTGAAATTAAATTTCGCCACAAAGACGGTACATATAAAGTATCTGACAAAACCAATTTATTATCTGAAAAACATAAGGTAACTACTCCCATTGACACCGCTTCTGCCTTTGCATCCGATCCCAGGTTGACAATGATTTCTCCGTCACTAAGCCTCCTAGTTTCCCGGAACCCCTGTAATGAATTACATATGTGATTAGTTGCACCGAAGTCTACACACCAGGATTCTGAAATACTAGTTGCAAAACTAACTTCAGAAACAAGTGACTCAATCATACATGCGGTCTTATTTTTTGACAAAAAATAAGGACAATTCATCTTCCAATGTCCTATCTTACCACAGTGAAAACACTTTCCCTTGGTTCCTATTCCTTTAGCAATGGCCACACCACCAGTAGGACTATTCTCCACCTTAGGACCCTTGGGGACTGATTTCTTCTTGCCTTTCCATCCTTTGCCTTTTGGCTTGGAACTGGCAACTAACTTTTCTGTCATCAGGGCAGTTGGCTTCTTCTTCATGATGCCCTCAGTCGCAACCAGCTAGCTAGACAGCTCAGCTAAGGTCAGTTTCATCTTATTCATATTATAATTGATCTTGAAATTGTTAAATGAATCTGGCAGTGACTCGAGGATCATGTCCATCTGCGATTCTGCATCAATCGCAACACCCAGTACATCTAACTCATTCAATGAGTCCATCATCTTGAGCATATGGTCCTGTACTGGTGTTCCCTCAGCCATTTTTGTGCTCATGAGTACCCTCATAGTAGCTTGCCTGGCAGGACTCCTCTGGTGCGCAAACATCTCCTTTAAGTTCGATATAATATCGAATGCAGTCTTATAGGATTGATGTTGGTGTTGCAAAACACTAGACATGGATGCCTGCATATAGCATATGGCAATCTCATCGTCTTTGGTCCATTTGGTGTAAAGGTCCTTTTCATCCTGTGATGCATCTGACCTAAGCTCATCAGGACATGGTGTGGTAAGGACATATTTATATCCTGAAGCATTCAGGACATATTTATATCCTGAAGCAGTCAGGACAATATCAAGCTTCCTTTTCCAGTCCACGTAATTTGATCCCACCAACTTATTCTGGTTGAGGATGGTCGCAAGTGGATTGAAGGTAGATGAATTCATACTGAATAAACTGTAACAGATAACCATATATTTAATTAAAGAATATTAATGACATTAGGATTTAGTATTGTGCCAAATTTATGTGGGAATCCTCATAACCACTAAATTCAGAATACATCGGAATTCCAATAACTGGGATATGCCTCCTTGGGGAGTGCAAATACCACCTAGATTAGTGCATATAAAAGTCGGTCAAAATTAGGATTAAGACTAACTATCAATGATCCCCATCATTCATTATCATCTAGGTATCTCATGCCAAATAATGTATGACTCCCAATTAGCTTTGGTTTCTAAAATATACGAGGCAAATCATTGGGGATACTACATCACTATTTTAGTTAAGTATGACCCACCAACTAGTATTGCGTGACAACCGTTGTGGGCAGCTCCTCCTTGGGGAGTGGGCCCCCACCCCGTCTCACCAACACTATCCATAAGGAGATCAATATCTAGTAACTAGACAAATAAAAGTCCTCCATGGGAAATGACCATTCTCAAGGTGGCGCGAGGCTAATACTTTCCTTACAATGAACCTATGGTGGAAAACCATGGGGATTTCTCAATTTAAATGCCCCGCTCCCACTTAATATTTAGAATTGAGGATTTCCTTTTTAAGGTTTATGGGCCCACCATATTAACATCAAATCATCTCATGATAGGACCAATGATTGGTTCCAAGTCAATTTATATTTAAGGAAAGTCCAGTTTCTTATATTAGTGTTACCAATGGGTCCATCTCATGGGTCCACCAACACTAATTAGAATTCTTTCCAAAAGTTAATTTGATTTGACCAATTTTGGAAACTGCTATGTTTGGATTAGATTTGGAATCATTCTATAAAAGCAAACATCCATAAAAGAAAGTGCTAAAAATAGAAATTAGTCCTCTCCTCCACATAGCCCAAGCGGAATAGACTTCTTGGACTTCTTAGACTCTCCAAAACTTTGAGATTCCTCAAACTCTTTAGTCATCTCCAAAGCACTTTTGGTAATATTTAGACTCTTTGATTAGGAGTCCAACTTCACTTTCCTTCGTTGTCTCAGACATTGCCAGAATTTACAAATTTATAAAATTACATAAATTCCTATGCTTCAACGGTGAGACTTAATGGAAATAAAAGGGCTATAGGGAAAATCACCATGCCTTATCCTTTCACAAGAAAACAATTATGCCCCTTTACACTTAGCCTCAAATAAACCAACAACCATAAAAAGAAAGTAAAAGACATGTGGGCCACATGGAAAGGACAAGATAACCTGCAACTTAGTATCTCATACAACTATATAAATTACAAAACCAGACTGCCAAACAATAGTGGAAAAACATGATGCCAAAAGAGACCCAAAACTGAAAAACAGAAATTGCACTCTTCTGTGTCAGTGTACTTGGTCGACCGGGCATAAGGCTCGGTCAACAGGCCTACAGTCACCCGGTCGACCGGCCATGGGGCCAGGTCGACCGGCCTACAGTCACCCGTTAGATTATGTCATTCGTATTGGTTGTGTGTAAATAAGTAACAAAACACCTTTTATCTCATGAAAAAGGAGCATAATTATACTGATATAAATCAATTTATTACATCATCTACTGGATTAAGACTACACAATCTAACAGGACCAAGGCAGGCCGCTCGCTGTGTAACACATACAAATTCTAACATGATTGTTAAAACTAAGAATAATAACTGTGCGTTAACCATCAATATGAAAAATAAAAGGAAATCCAAAGGCAATAAAAAACGGAAAGGGCCTAGGAATGGTGTTTGCTTTAACTGCGGGAAGCCTTGACACTTTAGTTCTCAATGCAGAAAGAAAAGAGGTGAGAGTAGCCAACAAGGTAAAGTGACCAAAGAACATGGTGATTATGTTGAGATGGTCACAGAGTTCATGATGGTGGACACTAATGATAAGAATTGGTGGATTGACTCAGGAGTCACCAGGCACATTTCAAGAACCAAGGCTGAATTTGTCGAATTCAAAAAGATGAAACCGGGAGATCAAAGTATTTACATGGGGAATGAAATATTTTGTGATGTATTGGGTGTAGGGAAAGTCAAAATTCTCTTACCAACTAAAAAAATCCATATATCTCTCCGATGTTTTCTTTGCTCCAGCTATGAGGAGGAGCGTCATCTCTGTGAGCCAGTTGGCTATGAATGAATTCAAAATCAGATTTAAAGATAAGGAGGTTACAATTGGCATGCGCAGTCAAGTTTTAGTCAATAGTTTTCTTTCTGATAAATTGTATTTGCTCGACACTCATTAATGATGAAATAAAATCTAGTTCCCATGCTTTTGTGTGTGTAAATGTGTGCATGGATGGTTTGGCAATGTTATGGCATATGAGATTAGGGCACATTAACAAAGACATAATAATTATAATCTTTAGGGATGGACTCTTACCAGATTTATGTAAAGTGGAGTACCCTATATATGAACCATGTCTAAGTGGAAAAATGGTCAAGAAACCATTTCCAAAAGGAACTAGAAGTTCAAAAATATTGACCATAATTCATTCTGATATTTGTGGACCATTGAATGTACAAAATAGAACAGGGGAGGACTATTTTATCACATTTATTGAGGCCTTAAAACTGTTTTAAATATATGCTGTTGAGGTCCAAAATCAAAAGGGTAAGAAATAAAACGGATTAGATCCGATAGGGGGGTGCATATACCTTGGAACTGTTTCAAGAATATTGTGCACGTGAAGGAATCATTCATGAATATTCAATTCCATATACCCAACAATAAAATGGCGTGGCATAGAGGAGGAATAAGACCTTAACGGATATGGTAAGGTCAATGATTAGCCATGTGAGACTTCCGCTATATTTGTGGGAAGAAGCATTAAACACGGCATAATATATCTTGAACAGAGTACCCTCCAAAAGTGTGCCCAAGACCCCGTATGAAGTATGGACTAGTGCAAACCAAAATTATAACATGTGAGAGTTTAGGGCTGCCCTATACATGTCTTGCTACCACCACAAGAGAGATATAAACTGCCAGCAAAAAACGAAGAAAAATTATTCTTTCGTTGGCTACCCATTGCATTCTAAAGGATATCATGTGTATGACATGATAACAGGATAATCATAGAATGCCGATATGTGTTTTTCCTTGAGGATCCAATGGTCAGTCCTAGAGTAGAATCACAGTGTGTGGAATTATATGAAATCTCTAAGAGTAAGGGGGCTCAAGCAAGTGGGGGCTTCGATGAAGAAGACGTTGGACATGAAATTCCTGTCCATGACCCACTTGAAGTGATTGAACAACCTGATGAGCTGATTAGTAGGCCGAATTGAGCAAGGAAACAACCGGCATATCTAGATGATTATTGAAGTTTATTGGAAACCGTGCATGATTTGGATCCAAATTCTTACTCTGATGCGATCAAAGCGCATGATGCGCAGTATTGGTTAGAGGTGCCTGTAGCTGCTGACTACTAATGGGGACCAGCTGACCAGGAGGTCGAGCTGGGGGACGGAGAGCCAGCACCGGGGGTTTGAGTGTTTATCATTTTTGGGTTTGAGTGTATTTATATGGTGAGTAGGGAGTTAGTATGATATGTTTATAAACATGTTCTTAATTATACTTGAGATTTAGGCTGGACTTCAGCCCTGCTACATTTGATACACCTTTTATGATACTATATATTTCCGCTTTATTCCTTATGCTTCCGCAATTTCAACCATTGTTTACAAGTGGGTCAAAAAGTTTTAAATTGGACCTCACTGCAGACCTATGATCTTGGAAGTTCTCGGATTTTCCGGGAAGTAACGCGCCAACTTCGGGTACCTTGACAGAAATCTCGGTATTTGAAATTGAGGTGTTACACGCAGTATTGGTTAGAGGCTATGAGAAAGGAGATAGAGTCAATTGAAAAAAACCAAGTATGGCAATCGATTGATCTTCCAAAAGATTGAAAGGCCATTAGAAAGAAACTAAATTTGGATGGATCCTCGGACAAATATAAAGCACAGCTAATAGCTAAGGGACTCACACAAGTGGAAGGAATAGATTATGTGGAGACGTTTTCTTCATTCGTAAAATTTCAATCCATACGAACCTTAGCGGCATTGATAACATGTTGTGACTTTGAATTGCACCAAATAGATGTGAAAACTGCATTCTTAAATGGCGAATTAGAAGAAGAAATTTATATGAAACAACGAGAGGTTTGTGGTACCTTATGCTTAAATTGTGGGCAGCATCATGTATGCAATGCAATGTACGATACCAGACCTTGCATTCGTTGTTGATCTTGTAAGCAGATTCCTAAGTAACCCGGGATTATAACATTGGTATGCGGTTAAGAGGATTTTGTGGTACATCAAAGGAATAGTGAATCTTCGCCTATGTTATCAAGGTGAAGTCGTGAAACTGCGTAGCTACTCAGATGCAGATTGGGCCGGTGATTTAAACCAGACAAAGTCAACAACTGGCTATGTGTTTACCCTCGGAGGATGTGCAGTTTTTTGGGATAGCAAGAAACAGACCTCGACGACCATGTCAATTGCTGAAGCAGAGTATATAGCCTGCAGTACAGCAGTCCAAGAGGCTCTTTGGTTAAAATATTTCTTAACTGATTTGGAAATAATTTGAGAAAAAGAGCCCATCCCAATGAACGTAGACAACACATCTGCAATATCCATGGTGAATGAGCAAAAGTTCAACAGCTGATCAAAACATGTTGAGATAAAATATTACTTCATCAGAAAGAAGGTTGAAAATAATGATATAGAAATTTTTTATATGCCTTCAGAGGAATTGATGGCTGATGCTCTTACCAAAGCTTTCCCTGCAGAGGTTTTTGTAAGGCATGTGATGCGCATGGGATTGAGATATATTTGATGTACATGACATTAATGCCAAGTGGGAGATTGTAGGAAATCGTGTGGCCCGCATGCCACGGGTCCCACGTTAGATCAAGCAGGATTGATGCCAACAGAGAATACAATCCAACTTAATGTAAGACTTGATCTGGTCCCACTAATAAGGCTCCCAATAGGATTAGTGGATGTGGGTTTCTTGGCGAAGAAGTCTTTAGTAAGTGTGATTCTTTGGAACTTGTCTATATAAGGTAAGGGAGCCCTATGGTTGATTATTATTCAATCCCATAAAAGAGATAAAAGGCAAAGAGATCTGCGGAGCTTCCCAATCGCCAGAACGCACATAGATCTCTGGCCACGTGTCTGAGTCTCCTCATCCAAATCCATCAGTTAGTCCCATGCAGTTCATTTGCAAATGGGAGAGTTTGGGCCTTTCAACATAGAAATAGACGTCGTTTATCTATTGGGCCAAGAAATGAGGTCTGGGACCAAACCATGGGCCTAATACAAGTAATAACAGTCTACTGAGCTCAATGTGGGCGGGTTTTGAGCAACGTATTCTTTGATTCTTTAGTATGTGGAGGACTTGAACTCAATAACTCTCTCTATTGAGAGCATTGTGTCCTACGTAAGGGACTATCAAACTATTTTGTCCACTACGATCATATTTTTATTTAGACCAATCTCAAATTTAGGGATTTACCCTCGTTATTGAATTCACATCTACCGCTGCCAACACGGATCCTCTGAGGCCAGACCTTATGATATTTTTATGAGGCCAACTATATATAAATATGCCAGTAGGCCCCACCTTTGATGCTTAAGACTCTCAATATTGTGTGTCTTCTGTAATGGCCTAGTGCCAAAATTTAACAGTACTGGAATCGGCTCACCATCAAATTGACCTCTGGAAAAACCTAATAAAAAGGAGTTAATCAATCTAACTATGAGAACAGCTTTGGGTGGAACCAAATTTGTCCCAGCATCAACACTAGGAAACAATGCTTTTAACAGGTTTACACATATCATAGTTGGGCCTTACCAACGGATTTATAGTGCCCGAGTCTGTTTTCATGGGTGCTACTCTTGTGTTTGGTTATGCTTCAAAGAAGCCTCTGGTTGGTTGTGTTTCAAAAACATCATACAAGTCCTTCAGCCACCATCCCCTCTCTGAATTGTTGTTGGTCCTAACTGTACTCTATTTCCAGCTTTAGATTTTATCAAAATAATCTTATGTAATGTATAATCATTAGACTTTGAGGCCACAGCACTAACTTTAGGATCATTCCATCACCATAATACCTTTTACAAAACCTTTATCACCGTGCCACCTTAGATTGCCACCCATTCATAAGTCTTATGAAAGTAGCTGTGTCTTTTAGTGGAGAAGTCTAGAAAGCCTGTTTACTTGCATATCATCACACTCATTGTTGAGTAGTGTTGGCATATCAAAATCACGCACATCCCAGGTATCGATTCCTTGGTCTTCACTAGTATTACTCGTGGCGAGTGGGCTAATCTATCAAAAAGAAAGAAAGAAAGAAAACTATAAAAAATGTATTCATATCAAAATAGCGAAATTAAAAGAAACAAAGTGAGAAGCCACAAATGTCCATCAAATAATCTCTCCTCGTTGGAAAATGATTGCCCAACCACCTCCCTATAAATCAAGTCATAGGATAATCAAGATCCCATCTATCTACACCTCTACCTCTTTAACATTCATTAGATGGAACCCCTTTCACCATGAATCTGCAGTAATTCAATTTCGATGCAAACAAAGTGGTTCAAGAATGCAAACCATATTGTTGCATAGTCAGAAACCTCCAATCCCACGATCATGCATTGAACCTGACATCTCCATCAGTTGCATATCCTTCACATTCTTTATTCTCCTGTGGGCCCTGCTGTCTTTAGTCCATAGCATCAACACCATTCGTATTAGATACACATATGTAATATATGTTGCCTGTCCTAATCCGGGAAGGTCACCTGTCTAGTATGAGTGAGGACCGTTGACGTTTACTTTGAATAGTCCACGTAACAGAACAGTAGCGATTCTCTGGACATGAGTGGTCCACATGATTCATGGTTCAGATCATCTGGAATGCACCCACGATGGACCCACATCAGATGAGTCCAAACCTGGTTCTGTCAAAAACCGAAGCTACCTAGATCCACCACTGCTTCATTTGCATGGACCCTCTTCAAGTTTCTAATCAAGCGCTTTATATGCAACCACTCTTCTCAACTTTCTAATAAAACACAGGCAGGGATAATGAGACCCACTCGCCCTACCATATTCAAGCGGCTTTTTGGATATACCCTAACTAAAGACTCTAAAATCTAACAATGTTTTTTATTGTCCAATTTAAGCTTATGATCAAAATTAAAAGTTTTACTTTTTATTGTTACGATCATTTTATGACTTTAAATCGGATGGATGATAATATCGTTTATTTAATTTGTTGTAGGATAATTCCAAACAACTTTTTAATTTAATGGCATCCACAGACTTTATTATTTGTCCAGTATGAGAAAGAAAAAGACAGTGTCGTGCAGCTGAAGATCTAAATCCAACATGGAATCTACTTCTTACATCAATTGAAATGTACATGAATTACAAAAACCGTGGAAATTCATGTCACTGATCCAAAAAGTCTGCGGTTGGTGGCCCTTCGTTCATACTTCCACATCTATATACGTATGAGATATATATTGCAAGAAAAGACCGGAGGTTGGCAAGTAGGTAGTTGATTGCTAAAATTGAACGCTCACTTTACAATAGTTAGGATCAGGTACACTAGGTGTGCACCGTATAACAATGGGCACTTTTCTGTAGGGCCCACAGGGGACCCAAATGGGAATGGGACTGATGATTTGAACATCTAAGTTGGCCCTACCTCCCAGGCAAAAATGGTATCCATTGATCATCCTAACTCCTTTATTAATGGCCCATAAAATTCAATAAATTTATAAATAAAAAAAATAATGTCTATCGTGGGTCCAATCCATTTGAATGGGTGTAAACCCCACAGATCCGGTGTAATTCTTTGGGGGGGGGGGCGGGGGGGGGCGCACTTGGTCTTTTCTACACTCTACTACACTCTACGGAGGAATTCACTAATTAAATTTGAGCTTGTCATTAGATCAATCAAGTTCAAGAATGGTTAGGTCAAATTTGAAAAGGCCTCCCACAAGGAAAATGTCCCCCCCACAAGGGTTGCATGTGCAGTCCTACTCTATACAGCTCACTTCCCACTAGTGCAGCCGTTTGATACTCTGGTCATCCCTTGAGTGGACATCAGGCCCAAATTCACCCGCAGTGAATCTTCAATCACCTTTAGATTGAATTTTGAAAAAAGCTATGATTGAGACGCCGTTAAACTTGGGTTTTTTATAAGGGCTTGGATAACTGGTTGCAGTGTGTCACTGACTTTCTTTTTTTTTCCTCCTTTTATCAGATTCTATCTACCCAACTCCCATTGATAGACATGCATCTAGCTTCAATAAGTGATAAACTGCTCTAAGCACCATGGAGTCTGCATATAAGCTGGACATTCTCCCTCCTACAAGAGTTTTTCCATGAGTGGGCCACACTGAGGAAAGCCTTATAGTAAAATCATGAGTCTATCTTAGCGTTGTCCTCATCAGTGGGCCCACCCATGTGCTTTTATACTAGAGTTAGATGTCATTTGCTGCTAAGTATTTCCCACTCAATTTATTGCAGTTGGACTTTAGCAATGTGTTGCAAGATTCTAATGCTACTCTTCTTCTTCTTCTTCTTCTTCTTCTCTACAGCCTCTTCTCAGAGCCAAGAAAACTTCACCTTCGCCGGATTTCATGGCGCCAACGTGAGCTTGGATGGATTGGCAGTGATAACAGCCGATGGCCTCTTGAGACTCACCAACGCCACCGACCAACACATAGGCCGGGCCTTCTATAACACCCCCCTTCGCTTCAAGGACGCTTCGAACGGTAAGGTCTTCTCCTTCTCCACCGCTTTCGTCTTCGGTATTGTCCCTGAAGATCCACCCAACTTAGGCGGTCATGGAATTGCCTTCGTTGTCTCCCCCTCGAAAGAGTTCCCGGGAGCTGTCCCCAGCCAATATCTTGGCCTTTTCAACGCCACCAGCAATGGAAACTCATCAAACCATGTCCTCGCCATCGAGCTCGATACAATTCGGAGTATTGAGTTTGGAGATATCAATGCTAACCATGTTGGAATCGATGTCAATAGCTTGATATCCATCCAATCTGCTCCTGCCTCTTACTTCTCTAATGGTGCAAACACCGGCATCACCCTCATCAGTGGTAAACCAATGCAGGTATGGGTAGACTATGATGGTGGAGGAGATCAATTGAATGTAACAATAGCTCCTATCAATACCCAGAAGCCCAAATTACCGCTCTTGTCGGCAGTGATCAATCTCTCATCAGTCACCAAAGACGAGATGTATGTGGGTTTCTCTTCGTCTACAGGCACTTTACTTACATACCATTACATCTTGGGATGGAGTTTTAATATGAATGGAGATGCCTTGCTCGATCTTTCTCGGTTGCCTTCTCTCCCAAACAAAAAAAATCGCAAACAAAACAGCAAAGCAATGGTTTTGGCAATCCTATTGCCATTGATTGGTACAGCGTTCGTGTTAACGGCCATCTTGGGCATCATTTATGTAATGAGGAGGATCAAATTTGCTGAAATACTTGAAGACTGGGAGCTGGAATACGGGCCTCACCCGTTCTCCTACAAGGATCTTTACATGGCTACCAAGGGCTTCTCAGACAAAGAGCTTCTGGGTGCTGGTGGATTCGGTAGGGTTTATCACGGGGTACTACGGTCGAAAATCCAAGTTGCAGTGAAGAAAATCTCACATGGATCGAGACAAGGGATGAGGGAGTTTGTTGCAGAGATTGCAAGCATTGGGAGGATTAGGCACAGGAACCTGGTGCGCCTCCTGGGCTATTGTAGACGCAAAGGAGAGCTGCTTTTAGTGTATGATTTCATGCCCAATGGGAGCCTGGACAAGCTCCTCTTTGACCAAACCAAGGCACCGCTAAGCTGGGGTCAACGATTTCACATAGTCAAAGGAGTGGCAACCGGTCTTCTCTACTTGCATGAGGAGTGGGTGCAGGTGGTTCTGCATAGGGACATCAAGGCAAGTAATGTTCTTTTAGACCATGAAATGAATGGTGCTTTGGGAGACTTCGGCCTAGCCAGATTATATGACCATGGGTCTGATCCTCAAACCACCCACATGGTTGGGACCTTTGGCTACATTGCACCGGAGCTGACGAGAACAGGCAAGGCGACTACTGGCACGGATGTGTTTGCATTTGGGGTGTTCCTGCTCGAAGTCGCTTGCGGGCGGAGACCATTGTCTAGATCTAGATCGGCGGAGGAGGGAGAGGAAGATCTGATATTGGTGGATTATGTGGTGGGGTGTTGGAAGAGGGGGGTGATTTTAGAAGCTGCCGACACGAACTTGAAAGGTGAATATGTGGTGGAGGAGTTGGAAATGGTGTTGAAGCTTGCCTTGCTTTGCTCACACCCGTTGGTGGTGTGTAGGCCGAGCATGAGGCAGGTGGTGCAGTTCTTAGATGGAAGTGCTAGTTTTCCTAATCTGTCAGTGGATGGTTTTGGTGGTGGCCATCTTAATCTGGGCCAGGATGAGGGGTTTGATGATTTCCCCATGACTTTTCCTTCTACAGTTGCAGACTCCTTTTTCTCGGGGGGACGTTGATTGTATGAAACTTGTATGATTCAACAACATTTCCATGATTCAATTTTTTGTCCTTCTGAAAGAGAGTACTTGTGAAGGTCCACAAAAGCTCATGAAATGGTTTCTCCTTTCTCTTAAAATGATTACTCACCCATCATCCCTGTAATTCAAATATTAGAAAAGCCAGCATCTAATCTACATCTCTACGTTGTATTCTTCAACTTTTAATCATTTTAATATTACTTGAAGAATCACCAATTAGTATTCTTCAACTTTTAATCATTTTAATATTACTTGAAGAATCACCAATTAGTATTCTTCAACTTTTAATCATTTTAATATTACTTGAAGAATCACCAATATCTATTTAGTCTTTTACAAATTGGTATAAAATGAAACTCTCTTTCTATTTCCTACTGAGTTTTCTTGAGTGTTACCCTAGCATTTGGTTATCCCTCCCTGAGTTCGTTTCTTCTGTCTTCTGCTCCTTTTTTCATTTTATATATTCTTCCAAAGAATTGAAATATGGGGTGTCATGCGTCCAATAGAGACTTTTTGATCTTAGGTGTGTCGTGGGTGTTTTGGCTTCTAAATCATATACTCTTATCATTTTTTTGTCGTGTATTAAGGATTCCATGGATAGACCATTGGTTTTGAAAACCCCAGATTTAATTGGTGCTATTGTGGTTGGGTCTGGCCCAAGTCCTATACTTTTTGATAGGCAATTAAAGGCCCAAGGGTAGGGTCCCTATTTGAGGATATATCGACTTAAATCCCTCGCTAAATGGCTTCTCAATGCTAGATTTGTAACACAAGCTGGCCCAATAATTTCCTTAAGCGAGGAGCTGGGCCATACTTTAGTGCATCTTTGGTAACTGGTGAATTCTTTGCTAGATTTGTATAGCTAGGGATTTCAAATTGATATCAGTGCATACCGATATGTGCAATTGAGAAAATTAGTATTAATATGTAAATCCATCAAAAGGAGGATTTCAAAATCTTATAGGAGGGTGTCAGACTAAAACTCCTCAAAACTGAGAACTTTCAATAGCCCAAATTACCGATGATATATATATATATATATATATATAATTGACAAATGCAGAATTTTCACGACACTGAAACATTGGTGAGGAATATTTGAGAAATTGATTGTCAAATGTGACCTTAGGCGTACAGGGTCGAACTTTGACTAAGAATTAGTGGTGGCTTACATGTATGAAAGCGCCAATGAAAAGCAGAGGACATGTCTGCATGACCGCCGTTCTCTGTAATGCCCACCCCTTGCTCATGGGCCGCGTGATTGAGACCATGGCTTGGATGAACAGTGCTGATTCCCACTTGTCTATTATTTGTCTATGTTTATTCTAGTCTTCTGTGTTCTTATTCTAATTGATAGGCCAAATGTTAGTTATTGTTATAACATCAGTGAGGCCCAGTTTTGGTTATATGTCAACTTCAATGTAAGAGAATGTAAGAGCTAGTAGAACAACATCGTTGGGGGAATCCTATTTGAGTCAAAGTGGGCATGCCAAAAGTTTTTCTGCATTCTTTAAACGTTTTGTCGCAAATGGGAAATAATTCTTACTTTATACAAATCAATTGTTACATTCAAGGTTGGGTGGGTCATCTTTGGTAAGTATAAAGGAAAGATAGTTCCTTTTTTGTCTTCTTGGTTTTTTATTCAACAAACACAACCCATGTAGGGAAAGGTACAGACGCAATTGATTATTTGTTTTTAGAATCTCTCCATAGCTAGATTGACTTTTTTGCCAGTTAAGACTAGAAACTGAGGGACAATTGTAATCTACAGATTCTGGTGAGGTGCATTTGTGTTTATTTGCGAGTTTCAATTCAGCGTGGGGATAGTGAGCCATGTGAGCGCTATGCAACCTAGTTCTCTCTAACATTATGCGTATAAATTTATTTATTGAATTTCATTAGCTAGTCATTCCTACTACAACCTCAAGATGTTAGTAGAGGCTACGGAAATACTTTTATATATTATCCCTTGAATGGAGCCCACTCTTCAATACTCCCGGTATATATTTTTCATAATGGTGAGATTTTCTCCTAATGAATAAGGGTTCTTGAGTGAGCTCCACAGACTAATGCTCACGAACATAATATGCTGAGAGTTTCCCATACTATATATTTTCTAGTACATGTATATGTATAGTGGAATTCCCTTAAATGAAGGGTTAGAGAGTGTTCCAAGTCACACACACACACACACACACACATATATATATATATACATTGAAAATTTCCATGGATCTCCTACCCGACTATCGAGAAGCAACCCCATAAATAAAAGGTGTTTGGAGAAAATTCCTCTATTATAATTAAACCGTACATGAATTGAATCATGGAAACTCGCCTATGAGGCCCTCTTAGGGTAATGCCAATGATGGAGGAGGTGGGAGATGGAAAGATTTCAATGAGACCTAAGAATGTGCAAAATATTTATCCCTTGATCTCCGACTCTAAGTTTGATAGTTTTATAATGCACTTTCTTTTATTTCAATCCAATAATAAGCACCAACCAATTGGATGAGTTTCAAACTTAGTTTTGTGTCCTTTCACAGATGATAAAATGTGCAAGGGAAATAATTTGATCATAGGTAGATAATAGGATGAATTGAGTACTTTGCATACAAGCATTGGATGGATTTTAGGGGTAAAAGCCCCATAGGACCTCATACCACTGTTGAGGTCCCAAAAGCACCGAATAGACGGGACAGGTCCTCTTGCTTCTTTTTTTTTTTTTTTTTTTGTCATTTAATCAATCATTCTGTGGTGGTTGCTCTCGATTTGTAGAATCAAATAGAAATTGGGTTTTTCTCTCTTGGTTGTTGATGCTGCTCCAGAGCGGTGGATAAGGCCGGGGGGGCAGGGAGAGGGAGGACACCAATGAATGGAGGGCCTGCGAGTATAGGATCGTCTTCGTCGGAGGAGGGAGGATCGTTGTAGAGAGAGAGGAGGGAGAAGAAGGGAGGGGAGACGAAGGTGAGGTTGTAGGCGGAGATGAGGAAGATGGCTTGTCCTAGAGCTAGTGGGGGAGAGAGGGGATGGGGGCCAAAGACTTGCAGACCCAAAGGAGAGTGAAAAGAGGCGAGGGCGGAGGATCTACAGGCAGACCTGCAGATTTGTCTATTTTTCTTTCACGATATGATCGATATCGACCATTCTGTCGTCTTCGATAAATAAGACAGTTACATGTTGAAGAAAATCAGACTGACAGAATGATCGATATCGACAATCACGGATGGTCGATATCGACCATATCACAAAACGACAAAAAAAAATAATTAAAATGGCCACATGAGGACCCCTCCCGTGTCCAACATGATACGGGGTCCTGGTAGGACGTATGGGGCATAGGAGGATTTTTCCTGCAAATTCCTCTTATTTATTTATTATCATTTACTTAATATGATTCAGTATTAAAATGGGCCTCGCATCAAATAGACGAAGGCTGGCGAGTCACAGATGCGCGAGCAGACCATCTCCTGAGAGTATGGCGCGACGGAGACTTAGAACTCGCAAGCAGGGGGCGCCCGCGCGCAACATCCACGCGAGCATCCGTAACTCCTCCGCGAGTATTCGCTAACTCCAAAGCGCGCGCAACGAAAAGCATCCCCTCCCCCACCTCCTCCTCCTCGGAGGAGGAGTAGAAGCACGAGGGATTGCAGTGGAAATCTAGGGTGTAAAAAAGAGCGACATTTCCATTTCCACATCTCACGAGTAAGTCAGGAAAATCTGGGGTTTCTATGAAATTTCTTCTCTATTAGATTTAATAAGATTCTTGAAGATTCAAGAGGACTGCAATTGTTTTTATGGGTTATGTGACTTTTGATAGATTGCTTAGCACAAACCCAAAAAAATTGGAACTTTTTTTAAATAATGAAGAACAATTACAGGGGCAAGGGATTTCCAGTCTAAAACTTGGGTCTAATTACTCCTTCTTAATCTAAATTTCCCTTTTGCAATTGGAATGGAGCCTTTAATTAATGCATTGAACTCATTTACTTGTAATCTCCATTGAAATGGTCATGATTCTATACAATCAATGACTTATGTCAATGAAGTAATCTTACTTACCTTGGGATTATTGCCTGTTTTCTCTGCTTGCAAATCCACAATGTGGTTGCAAATGGTGGGGTTCTCTATAATATTAGCTTCTGATTGAGAAAGGATCATTACACCAACCTTCAACCAGAGCTTGGAAGAAATAGAGAAAAATGGAAATGTAACACCAAACAGGAGGGGAAACAAATGATAGAAGAAGACATGAAATCTGATAGAAGATAATCATTGACCTCAGTGTTAATTCTAAAAAAATGAAAAAATAAAGGAAAAAAGAAGAAATTATCAGTGGGTCCTCCTTAGACCAACACATGTAACAAATATTCAGAAGATATAAGTTTGTGAGCTTCAGATATTTTGAGTTTCTGATCCTTCCAATTCATTAGTTTATTTCCCCTTATGCCTCCTTCCTCTTTACAAGAAATCCCTTAGGTATAACCACTGTCATTTTGTCCCCCCTTATGTCATTTTCTCCCTTTGGGTCCTCCCTTGTACTAACAATGAAGAAAAGTGATAATTTTTGCTTTTTCTTCTTTTTGTTGGTCTAAAATGACAGTGGTTATTCTGAACCATTTAAAATCCTAGAAGGTGTGTATGCTGTCATGAAAATTGCTACTTGAGCATTTCATGTTGTTATTAGCTTCAACAAAGTTCTCCTCTCTAGATGTAGTCGAGAGACCTCCTAAAATTCTAAGCATAAGAACTTTGCTGACATTTGGATTTACTGTTTTTAAGAACTGCATCTGAAGTCGGGTAAAATGCATGCACGCATGCACACCATTTTGTCCAATCTCTTCAGGACAGGAGTTTTTGCTATGAGTGCTATTCATGTTTTACCGTACATTTTAGTTCAACAGTTTGCTAATTATATATTTTTTTGTATATATTTAAGTGGTTTATTGTTGCTATGTCCTACATGTCAAATGTTATGCGTGTTTAGATGTTCTTATTGGTCCTTCAGGAGAAAGTCCTCCAGAGGAATCTTACATGTCGCATTTTGATACGTTCTTTTGCAGTTTGGCATAATCATGGCTGACTTGGAAAGTTTTTTGGCATCTCAAGTGTTCGGTGAAAGAGATAGAACAAAATGTCCCCTGGCTACTGACATTGAGCCATGCATGGGTGAGGATGAAATTGGTGACAGTTGCTCTGCAAGGGAGGTAAGCGGAGGAGATGCAAATCTAGAACCCTATGTAGGTATGGAGTTTCAAACAGAGGAGGCCGCGTTTTCATTCTATACTGAATATGCCAGGCATATGGGCTTTGGCATCCGTAAGAAATCAACCCGCTACTCTAAGTGTGACAAGAAATTAATAGCTACACAGTATGTATGCCATAAAGAGGGATTCAAACCAAGTAATGGAACAGTCAAGAATCCACGGCCAACCACAAGGGAAGGTTGCAAGGCAAGGATTAGGTTAAAGAAAATGGACTCTGGGAAATGGGTGGTTCATGATGTTGAGAAGGACCATAACCATGCACTAGCTGGTCCACCCACTGTGAAGCACCTTAGATCACATAAGAAGAAAGTGGATGTTGAACACTATATAGTTGTGGACAAAATGGAAATAAATTCTGCAGTAAGAAATCAGTTTGAAGAAAATCCAAATTTAGAACCGTGTGCTGGTATGGAGTTTGACTCTCAAGAGGCCGCCCATGCATTTTACAATGAATATGCTAGGCTTTCAGGCTTCAGCACCCATAAGAGATCCACCCGTTATTCAAGGCGTGACAAAACATTAATTGCTATCCGTTATGAATGCTCTAAAGCTGTTTTTAAACAGAGTAATGAAACAAACAAGAGTCGGCAACCAATGATCAGGGTAGGTTGTCAGGCAATGGTCAAGGTAAAGAAAAAAGACTCTGGCAAATGGTTTATTCATTCTGTTGAAAAGGAGCATAACCATGAACTTGATCGTCCAAAAGAAATGCATTGCCTTCCATCACATAGGAAATTGAGTGCAAATGTGAAATGTCTCATGAATCCTTCTTTGCCTAGCATTAGCAATATTGGCCTAACAAAAAATGATGGAAAAAACTGCGATGAACAGTCACGGCGATTGACGCTTGCCAGAGGAGAAGCTAAGGCTGTTGTCGAGTATTGTAAGCATAAGCAAGCTGAGAATCCTTCCTTCTTTTATTCAATAGAAATTGATGATGAAGAGCATATGAGAAATGTTTTCTGGGCTGAAGCTAAGTCTAGGATGGCTAGCAATTATTTCGGTGATGTAGTTGCCCTTGACACTACATATTTGATGAAAAAATTCCACACTCCACTCGCTACATTTACAGGAGTAAACCATCATGGACAATCTGTGTTGCTTGGTTGTGCTTTACTTGCAGATTTGTCCGCATCATCTCTTGCATGGTTTTTCCAAACGTGGCTTATAGCGATGTCTGGGCAACATCCAATCTCGATAATTACTGAACAGGATAGGGCCATACAAACAGCAGTGTCAGAGGTTTTCCCTGAAACCCATCATCGTCTATGCATGAGCGATATCGAAAGAAATGTTTTTGAAACATGGAGTCATATGTCCAATGAATATGGAAATTTTGTAGAGGAGTTTGATAAATGCATTTATCAAACTGACACAGTTGATGAATTTGAATTAAGATGGGGGCTGCTTCTTAATGCATTTGGTCTTAGGGAGAATGAATGGCTTAAGATCTTATATGAAGATCGCCGACAATGGGTACCAGTGCACTTGAGAGGCAAGTTTTTTGCAGGAATGTCTACTGCTCACGGAAGGGAAGGCATCAACCCTTTTTTTTATGGGCATGTAAGTGAAGAAACTACTTTACAAGAATTTCTTCCACTGTATGATTTGTCCTTACAAAATCATTATGATAAGGAATTTCGCGCTGATTATGAGACAATGTATACCAAACCCAATTTGATGGTGTCATCACCTTTGGAAAAACAAGCCGCAGATGTTTATACAAGAGAAGTATTCAAGAAATTTCAAGTTGAGATTCGTGAAACTGGTAGTTATTATGCGAGGAAAACTGTGGAGAATGGGTCGATCATAACATATATGGTGGCAAAATTTGGTGAAGAGAAGAATTACACTGTAAGGATGAATGTCTCTGAAATGAGGGTTTATTGCACCTGCGATTTGTTTGAGTTTGTAGGCATTCTCTGTAGACATGCATTGAGAGTATTCATGGCAACAAATATATTTACGATCCCTCCTCATTACATTTTGAAGCGTTGGACAAAAGATGCCAAGAGCAGGCTTGTGTTGAATGACTGCCATGTTAGAGCATCACATGATTTATCTGAATCCATGATCGTCCGTTACAATGATTTGTGTCAACTATCTATTAAATTTGCGGCGGAAGCAGCACTATCCCTAGAAAGCTATAATGTGGCACTGAGTTCTTTACAAGAAGCATTGGGAAAAGTTGTCATTGCTAATGATTCCCATGCGAGCTTGGCACATCCCGACATTGTGTGCAGTAATCATCAACAAAAAGTTACTGAAGCCAATCAACTCAATTTATCCAACTTCAGAGCTTCACGTGATTCTCAATACTTAGTGACAAAAGGGGACCCTCCAACTAAAAGATTACGACTTGGATTGGATATGAACACTTGTAAGATAAAAATGAGATTATGTAGGAACTGCAAGAAGATGGGTCACAATATTTGTACCTGCAAGGAGATTCTTCACGACATTCAAACGGTTGGGCAATCTTCCATTCTGATCTTGATGTTTTTGCAAATTATTTTACGCGACTATATTATATTCTTACCTGGTTTTGTTCTGATTATTTACTTCCATCTTTTTGTAAAAATATTTTGCAGGGACAGTTGGACTTGGGAATACCAGTTCCTGCAAATCAGTGTAGCACACAGGACAACCTTACGGATAGTTGGAGGTAGATGCACTTCTGTAGTATGTCGGATCCTGAAGTCATATGCACTAATGAGTCTATCCTTCATCGCCAATATATAATAGCAGAAAACAGCTTCTTCCGGTCATCAGCCATTTCAGTTTCTTTGATTTGTGGAAAACAAAACTAATTTAAGTTCAGATGTTCATTTCATTTTCATGGGCTTTTGTTTTGACATCAAAGAAATACAGTCTTATAGTTGGGAGTTTTATGTACCTTTTTTTGTGTACTCAAAATAAAAATCTTGGTACCCTTAGAAAAGCAGCATAAAACCTTTACCGGATCCATCATCATCATATGAAGCCTTATCCCCCATCTATTTGTGGGGAAAAGCCTTAGCAGATAGTAAAGCAATAAAGCTGTTTGGATGCAAGTATTTTAATAAATCATGGGCTTTCAGAAACCTGCACTTTTCTTCCCTAGTGAAAGTGTTTATTAGGAAGAAAGAATACAACCACATGTCTAGACCATGGGTTACATCATAAGGCAAATTACCCCTATGAATACCTGGGTTTTGTAAGCTGTAACCAACACTGTAGGGTCGCCTCATTTTGCAAGCTTCTCCCTGCAAGATCAGATCTCTTCAACATCGACTACAAGTGGATTTTCACTGGTTGATTAGGATACGAGTTTGTTGTCCTTGCGTCAAAGTGCAAGTATGTTTGCATGATTGATGAGCTGTTCCAAATTGCAAGTTGTATCAAAATCACAGAAATATTGCACTTGTCTGGTTTCCATTATAATTTGAACATTATATTCACATTTACATCTATAGAAGGTCCGATGATCGCCACTGTACAAGGCAGAGCAAATTTCTTGCCTTTTTTCGTTTTTATTATTATTTTTTTTAAATTATGATAATGTAACAGTGACTCACCATTGATTTAATTTGATGTTTGCAGTCTGAGCTTGTGGATGTAATGTGCTGATCATGAGAGACCGACTGATGTTATCGATAGTTCTCCGACCCTTGTATAGATAAAGGCTTTTGCTGAGGTTAACTGCCACATCTTCTATCTGTTTTTGTGGAGTGGCTCTTCTCCATTTACTTGAACTGTAATTTGGGGCAAGTGTATGATATTCTGGACCATCCATGGGCTAAGGATTAAAAATTGAACCAATCAAATAATCCTAATACTTTGAACTAAAACTTTTTGTACCTGGTGAAAACTAACTATTGCCCGTTTTCTCTCAAAAATCCTTCTGCAGGCTATGGTCACATGGTTATGTTCATTTGATTTTTGTAATTCCAGGCCCTGTTTGCTATATACATAGGCAATGCTTGCAGGAAAAGAGTGACTATTACTGGGTATGAAGTACCATCCTCTTTATGTTCACTAAACATTTACTCATGTGGCAATTTATCGGCTGTCTTTTCAGCAATGGTGATGAAGGATGGAGTTGTACATTGCAATTTTGATTTGCCAATGACTGGGGCATTTGATTATAGGAAATGGGATGTCATCTTTTGATCATTTGTAAATTTGAAGGTGGTTATTGACCCCATATATCTGTCGTACATTTTACCTTATTTGGAGAATTGATTTTTTTTGGTGGGGTCCCTTCTCTACTCCGTGTACTCTTTATTTATTTTTTTATCTTTATCTTTTCCCGGCTGTTGGTATCAGTCGGAGCCTCGTAACCAGCAGCTTCCAGCAGGGAATATTGAATACATGATCAAATGGGTATCCAGCAGGAAATATGGATACATGCAGTGGTGTGGTAAGACACCAGAGCACAGTGAAAATAACGGGACCTAATCTTTGTTCATTGTTGGACCTGCAGATTCTCATAACTGTTTAATGAATTAGAGATAATTTAGGAGACTTGAGAGCTTTAACCATTTTGATGTTTTGGAGAGCCTGGATAGCTTGTAACCTATTTTGATGTTTTGGAGAGCCTGGATAGCTTGTATCCTATTACGGTTCAAGAGTACCAGTTGTACCTCAACAGATCTATTATGAGGCCCTTAATTTGAGTATACTCACCAAGCTCCATTAATGCCACGTTTGTGTAGCAGCCATGGAAACAAAGTCCATATTTCCTGTTCCTGGAATGATCCGCCTTTCTCATCCCCTAGAAAATCAAGGCAAAAATGAAAACTTTCCTTGCAGGAAACTCCCCGTGCCAAACAATGGAAAAGGTGGTATGAGGAAAACTGGAATTATTTTTTTTCTTTTTTCTTTTTTCTTTTTTTTTTTTCCTTTCCTCTTCCACGGAAATTTCGTTACACAGACTTGTTCTTACTGTTTGGGATCTCATTGTTTATTCGTAATTGACGTTGGATCCAATGCAACCAATATATGTCCCATTTTGATTTATAGATGGATCTGTCCTATATAAATGAAATGAGATGGAACTAAGATTTTTATGATGATGATGATAATGAGTTGAATTCATCCTAGAAGGAAATGGATGAATTCCCCGCATCAAGAAACATTGATCTAATACACGTTTTTCTAAATGTCCAACTCAAAAGAGGGCCCACTTGGATGTGTAAAAATCAAGAGATCTAGGATGATGGATATGTTGAACATAAACCTCGGGTAAGAAGGATACCATGCCGAACCAATGGTGGTTCCTGGTTAAAAGGGGCCTCTTTAGCCCTGTTTGTTTGGAGACTATCTGAGAACTTCTATCTGCAATTCCAAATGCTGTCCTCAAAACTGAGTTCATAGTCAATATCTGAGAATTTGGAGAATTATGTAATCCGAAGAAGCCAGTCACAAGGCTGAATTATTGAAAAATCAAGTTCAAGGTTAAGGTTAGCCAATGCTGGGGTCAGCCACTGACATGCTGGACGACTGCAGGACTCACCTGGCAGGTGGTCAAAGGGTAGGCAATACTCTCTAAACCTAAGCAGAGATAGCATCCTTGGCCAGGATCACGTGCTTACACAAACAGCCATCAAGCACCCCATTTCAGTCAACACTGACTGATTTGCTCGGGCACCACTTTTCCCAGACCACTGCCCTACTCGGACATGTTACAAAGCCAAATTTCACTTCAATCAAATCCCGCCCTCTAGTAACACAATAAACATTATAATGCAGCCTGCTTTGAAATCCAAAGCGCTCAGAAGTCACTCTCCTGCTTGGTTTTATTCATCCCAAAGCCAGATTTCACTTTGAGAGGTCCCTACTCAGTCACCCACCTAGAGAACCCCACGATAAATAAATAAATCAATAAAATTGACCTCGGGTCACGAATCAGTCTTTTACAAATTGTATGCATTGCAATGTTCTAGCACTCTGGCTGATTTCTTTACTACAGAGGTTTTAAGACTTTTAAGACATGGACAAAACTGCAATTTTTCATGTTATTCCTGCTTCAATTGAAACTTTAGAATGCATTGTTAGCATGAAATTTTGCAGATTTGAAACACAATCCCCTTGTACTCTCATCCATCTTGTAAGTTCAGTTATGCACCCTCGTACTCTCATCCATCTTGTAAGTTCAGATATGCATTCCACCCCATTCATAGGTATGCCCAATACCCAGTGTAAAGACTTAAAAGACCATCACTTTTTAACATGGCCGCCAAGGCTTGGGACAAGACCATTAATTGGAATGTCAGGGCAACGCTCAAGTTAAAACGATGATGATGGTGACAATTATATGACAGGATATGGCTAAGATGATGACTTTGATGATAAACATTCACAAAGGGAGCCTGAATGGAGAGGAGGTATTATAACATGAGGAATGTGTTCATCTTGGATGTTGCGATATCCAAGAACAGTGCAGTGTGCAAGATCCTTTCCAATTTTACCAACCTGCACCTATCTTTCCCATCAACACGCACTAGTAATTGTCATTTTCAGTCTTTTCGGGCATTATCTCCTGCTTGAACTGATCTTACAGCCAAGATAGGTTCTTTTCACTTGGTATTAAAGATATGAAGCTAACTAAAGTTTGGTGACTCGGTCTATCCATTCTTCTAGCCACACAATATGAAGAACATGAACCATTCATTGGTTATAATCTCATTTAACCATTAAAATGCCTACTAGCATCATCATTCAAAAAACAAGTATCATACTAGTATCAACACATCACCCGTCAGCAAAATATTTCATCATTATAATCCTCTCCAAAACAGAAACACAAATTTTCTCCTATATATTACCAAAAGCAATGATGAGACACATCAGCTTCCAACTGAATTGCGACTATGTTAAGGATTCTGCACTGTAACTCATGAGCCAGGATTGCTTTCAACATTAGAATCGGCAGACGAAGGCCCAGGAGCAAGCAACAGTGGGGGGTTTTCTTTCTTTTCATTTTTCGGAATTTGACTGGCAGCTGGATTTGAAGCCCATGCCCTGAGAGGCGGTTCAAAAAGCTTGCTAGCAACATCAGGCGGGGGTGCATCATCTTCAGGAAGAGTTGCAAGACCCTTCTTGCGGAGAGACGAGGGCTCATTATAGCATGCATTCCAAAGAGAATCCAACAGCTGCCTCTCCTCCCTAGCAGCCCCAAGGTCTTCCGGAGACATCAAGCTGATACCATTTATCCGGTTCTGCAGAAGCTGCTTCAATTTCTCATCCTCTTGAGCTAGACTGCTGGCTCCAGATGCCTGGTCTTGAGCAATCTCTAGTAGGCCATGAAGGGCAGCTTCTCGTACTGCAGCATCATTGCTAGAGGCCAGGTGCATCATGATGCGCGGAAATCCAAGCTCTGAAATGGCACTACAGTCTGAGCTGTTTTCATGTAGTAGGTACTGAATCAGGCTAAGCGCCTTCCTGTAAAATTATACAGATGTCAAGGGCCATAGTAGAACTAAAGGGAGACGAAAAGGAAAAAGGAAATTAGAAAAGAATAGACAAACCCATGAGAGAATGCAGCCAATGCAGATACTTCAAGATCTAGACCATAAGCCAAAAATAATAACACCTTAAAAGGTGTCTGGTTATGATAACTGACTCGAGTGGCATGAATATTTAGAGAAAGTTGGGCTTGGGAATAGACTGATCATAAGAACTAAGTTGAGGGTTACAGGATAGTAACAACTGGAAAACTTCAAAACAGTTTATCAATTTGACAGCTGCCTTATCCTTAGTTCTTTATGTGTAACCCATCCAAGAGTTAAAGTCACTCCAGGATATTACACAGCAGAGATTACAATTACTAGCAGAGATTACAATACTAGCCTTGATACGCGGATAAAGGCCTTGCCAAAAAAGTCTCAGCACATTTACAATCTAACACCATTTCCGTAAGAAGTATGCTAGCCTAACATGACATATCAGACACCCAGTCTGAGACCGGTTTAAAACTTGGCCAAGTCAGAGTTGTCTTCCATGCTGATCCGAAGTCCCACTCCTTAACTGCAACGAACTCCATTCCACCCTCCCTGATCAAGACCCATCAAGATCTCCAATAATTAAAAGGTTGGTCACTGATTCTGCAACACTGCCACCCTAGATTCATCTTTCCCTCTGTTAGGCAAAAGAACAAGGACACATAGAAAGAGAGAAGGGAATATAAAGGAATTGCTAATCGTCCAGCCTATGTACGGTTCTTTAATTAATGTCTTTATTTTGTACATGTCTAATTATCAAAATAAGGAAGGCCACTAGCGTTGCATGACCATGGAAGGATTAATGGACCAAGTCTGGCCAGCCAGGTGGTTTGTGGGCCTAAATCCTTCAGTGCTTGGTGGGATGCTACATGGCCTTGGGCCCATTAGAATTAATTTGGGCTATGTCCAACTCCCCTGATTGCACCTAATTTTATACAAGTAGACAGCCTAATCCATCTGCTTCCCTTCTCACATGAGAAAAAGGTAACCTCAAGGTAGCATAAAAATCAAGTTTGTAGTTGCACTGGAGTTTTTGGTATAAGCAGAGCTCAACAAGTGCCTCAACATGAGATGGTTGCTGGGATGCAACTAACCTCCTTACAGTAGAGTGGCACTCTTTCTGGTATATAATGTCTGTACCAACATGTATCAAACAAATTCAAACCATCTGAGACAAAAGTTTTAAGTTTATGATCCCTCTTCAAAAATCTATGCAGTCACTGAAAAGTCCAAACATGAATATGTTATAAATTATTTAAAAAATTCATGAAACTTATAAATGGACTAATTAGGTGGTTTTCTTGGTTCACAGCAGGAAAAAAAAAAGAAAAGAAAAAGAAAAGGAGAAACATATAAATGGATCTTTATATATTCGATAGTTACATATGTAGACATAATGCGAAAGAACACCATTCGGGAAAAAAAAAAAAAATACTGCGAAAGAACTGAGAAATTTGGGGCCAGTCATCTACCTTTGAAATCTGACACTATCTGAACTCAAGGCATCCCTCAATCCTGCATAACCATTCGCCAAACGAAATGCAGCAATTCCTGGTTTGTTGTGTCGAATCAATGCTGAAAGTTGCACACAAGAAAATATGCTTCAGAACCCAGCATGACCCCTGAGATTATGGAGGAACTACAGTATTCTGATTCTCATGATGCACACCAGTCTATAGAAGTAGGGCATATGGTTTAGCAGCTCAAGCTACTTATGTATGGGCCTCATTGCTACTTGATTGGAAGATCCCAGTATTCATATTTTAGAAAATAAAAAGAAAAAAACAAAAACAAAAAGGTAAGAAGGAAAACAATGGTGCTGATGGTCAGGAATTTCAAAACAGGGATGAATCAAAACCCTGTCGTTCCAAAAATCACGAACCATAGACATGCATCTACTTTGGAATCAGAACTCAAGCAAGTGGAAAGCAGTTCATAGCACATAGCCCACAGATCAGTAGTCCTTAGATGAATAAATGAGTAATCTAGTGAGAGCTGACCAAATTGTGGGACGTGCATAGGTGATAGGACCACCTACTTGATCAGGACAAGTAGCCATTGATAATAATAGATGGCCTAAAAATCACTTGGATTGGATGATGACATCCATCAACTGAAGTCCATCCAAAATGAACGGACTGTTAGAATAATATGCTCCAACAGTTTATTTTGCATGCTGCCATCTTATAGTTAACAACATCAAACTCAGGTGACTTATGGCCATCAACAATCCAGATTGTGCTTTTCCCATCCAACTCCCACTGATCATGGAAGTGGTCCCAGGTCAAAACAGCTCTTAGCTTTGCTAGGATTGACTCTTACTATGCATTATGATATACCATTCCTCTCTATGTAATTGTATATTGGAAACTTACAGGATATTGCCCCAAGTGCTTTAGTCCGGACATTAATGTCGGGATCCGAAAAAAAATTAGATAGGAGAGGTTCCAAGCCATTTGCTTCCATGACAAGTTGTTGACTCTTGGGATTGTTCTGCACAATGGTGGTTACAACATCAGCAGCCTTTGCCCGAATGCCAGGATGATTATTCTTCAGAAAACTAAGGAGAGGGACTAAGCCGCCGATTGAGTGAAGGTCTGTTGCACATACAGAAATAACTATAGAAAATATGTAAAAAGAATTTTTGAATGGTAAAATAAGTAAAATTACTATAACATAAACGATAGTTTTCATCATTTGGATGCATATAAAGGGTTCAATCATTTTGACTTTTTATATCAACCATATAGTAAACTAAATCATCATTTATTTAACAATGAATATAACAGTAATTTTTGGAGGCATATATATATATATATATATATATACATAGACACACACACACACACACACACACTAGGACATAGTTTTTTTCTTGCGTGATAATGCAGGTTTGAGACCTGTGAGCAGCCACTTTGTGCAAAATTGCCAAAGGTTAGGTCTGTCTTCAGTCCGGACCCTCCGAGGACCCTACTTCAGCAGGACCGCACTGGGTGATGGCCTTTTTGGTGTACATTTATTAAGCTAAAGCAGCAAAAGGAACAGCCAAGCAATACCTCTCATTACTATACCTTTTTTTTAGAGCAAATGATGTCAATGAGTAATATTATTACACAATTCTAAAGAAAAAGATGGAATAAACAAGATAATTTGCCAGAAACAAGATAGGATTGATGAAATGTGCCATATTGTATGTGCAAGGTTCAAACCACCAAGATGATGCTGGAAGCCTGGAACCGTATCCATCGCGGTATGAATTGAAAGCCCAATGAATAATGATAGATGCCTTTGCAGTTTGCAGCACCTCACAAAATAATTTGTCTCGTGTTTGCCTCCTATTACCATCAACTCATGCATATGTATAGATTGATCACTCGCAGATCTCTTCCTCCAATTTCCATCTACATTGGCACCATTCTCCTCCAATGTCTGTCTACATCAGCACTCAAACCTTGGAACTCTTTCCCTGAAGACTTCATTCAATAAGACAGCTTTGATTCTAAAAGCTGCAGTTAAAATTACGAAGAATATCATAATATATAATTATATATATGCCATTGTAGGGGCGCTGTACATCAAGAGAACTAGCCAGATCAGGATCATCCAAGCTGAGTCATGAGTTGACAGGTTGATCTACCAAGTTTCAGCTGAGACTTGCTCAAACTGGGTTAAATCCGACCCAGCCACCCAGTATGTAAAAGATCAAGTCCGCTTGTGCAGGTTCCTAAATCCTAGTCAACCCACCAGATCAACTGAAACTCCCTTCCTCCCTCCCTCCTTGTCCCATTTGAAAAGGTGAACCTTACACTTTTCACTTTTACCATCCTCGAAGATATGGTACTCTCAGGGCAAACTAAGATAATTGAATGGATCACTACCAAATGACAACACAGAAACCCTTCGCTTTTCACCTTTACCATCCCCTAAGATTTGGTGCTCTTAAGAGGCAAACTAAGATAATTAAAAGGATCCCTACCAATGACAACATAGAAACCCAACTATATCATAGGCCAATTCATATTCACCTACAAACACAAAGATGTCTCACAACAACACGACAATAATTTATCCAATCAGATAATGTCATCACAATGATTGGTACTGATACCATTGGCAAAATGGAGATGCAAGATGTCCAAGGCAGTCAACAGCTTTGGAACCCTTGATGACATTTAAGCCCGTTGCCTTGTGAATTTGCTAGTTAAGACCTTCCACCACCATTGTATTTGTAAAGATACTCGTGATACAAATAAAAATAACTATCATATTGTTGGTGCAATACAAATCAGTCCATACCCAAATCAAACAATATTATAGACTATGTTCAGGAACACCAAGAAATATATAGGAAACAAGCATGCACAAGCAGTCATGCATGCACACACACATATAGGAAACAATATAAACATTACCATTGGCCATGTCAATGGACTCCACATGCTCCTGTAGCTCATCCAACAAATCTGCCCAAGTCATAAACCTCCAATGAGAGAAATGTGCAAATAACTGAAAACTAAAACTGCAAGGATAGCAAATACAATGTTTAAAATAATGTCGAAGCATCTTCGCAATGGCCTTTTGAATGGTGGAAGAAGAGATCACAAACATCACTCCCTGGAGCATAATGGAAAGAGTTCAAAACATGGGAGACGTCTACAATGACATTTAGGACTCAACATTTACAGATGAACTCCAACTTTATTTCTTTTTTGAATGATTTAGATGATCCCAAACTTGCAAGTGAGTATTTTTGGTTGAATGGAAGTTTATCCATTCAGAGAAAGAGAAGGAAAAAGGGAGGGGTGGTAGCAGTAGTTATGACACAGGTGAAAAAACAAGCACGTAAGCTTAGACATATTTGGTCATTCCTGACAAATATTGTGTCAAATTGTTACTACAAAATAGCAAATCTGCAGTTTAGGCTCATGGATCATCATTAATACGAGGGTGTAACAGACCCTTTGAAATTGCCAACCATAAAATAATACATCTGATCTTATAGTCAATGAAGTTCCATTACTGCTAAAAAGAAAAAAGTTACTATAAGTTACCTTCAAGATCTGCAGAGGTGACACCTTGAGCATCCAAGACTTCTTTGGGAGTTTGCATCACAAGAGTAATATCTTTCATCCGCTTAACAACATCAACAGTTTGGGCTTGCATCGCTTCCATGAACCATTTCCGGTCCTCTTCACTGAACAATAAAAATGAAATCAACCAGTTAACATGAAAGACATGATAGAAGACCAGCTGTAGAGGAAGGATAATCAATAATAGAACTTTTTTTAGTGTTATCAATAACAGAAATTATCATGGGCAGTCAATTGAGTTGTTCTGGACATGTATATAGAGGGCCAAAAATAGCCATGTACGACATCATGAAAGGCTATGAATGTAAGGAATCAAGGAAAGACATTGTATAAAGTACCGAGGAAAGCCATGTTGAATTGTAAATCGATAAAGAGTATGACTTCAAATAGATATGTACGGAAAAGCAGAAACTACAGAGGATAACCTGGGATATCGATATGCTGATTGTATATTGTTGCAGATTATCTCACTCATATTGATATGCTGATTGTATATTGTTGCAGATTATCTCACTCATTCACTCACACAACTCACAAGCCCACGCCCATCTATGATGCACGGATACTTCGAAATGGGCAACGTATTGTGTCGTATCGTATATTCGTATCCGATACTTTACTTTTTGTGTAAAATCCGTGTCCTTGCCATGTCTATGTCGTATCCTAGCCAGATCCATGCTGTATCTGGGCATCATAGATGCCCATATATATATATATATCCCATTAGTCAACTCTTAAAGCCAATGCAGTTTGATGGGACAAGGCAAAGAAGACAATGATGATGAAAAGGTAAATAGATAAGCAACATGGTTGAAACTGGAAAAATATGGATTATGGAGAGAATGAGAGAGATATTTCCATTATCATAGTCGTCCCCACCCCCCTAAGATGATGACGATGATGACAATGAATAAACTAGCCACATGGAAGTCACTGAACAAGTGGAAACTTAATCTATTTCTTTCTTTTTTTGAATGGATACTTTCATTAAAATCAAGCAGTACAAGAGAACAACCTGGGCCAATCTTGGTTAGGGGGGTCAACTCTTTAAAAGGTTCTAGTTTATTATTAGAATTTCATTGATCGTGTACAATCTGTACACAAGAACGTGAATAATAATAATTAAAAAAAAAAAAAAAAAAACGAGCAGTCAATCTAACAACGACCCCTAAATCATATAGCATCCTAAAGGACCTACACAGAGACAACTGATTTGGTGGGACACCTTCAAAAAGAGACAAAAACACGGCTGGAAACTCATGAACCAGCTGCAGCTTTAGCCCATCCAAACCCTTTACGCGTCAAGAATTTTTTTTTCATTTCCACTCCCTAGTTTACAAGGCCATAGGTCTCCTCATTTGTGTCTCCGACTACCCGAAAAACATGGTGAAATAATAATGACATAGAGCATTAGAGCTTCATAAGCCCCCTAATTCCTACGCCGCATACGCTCACCTGCAACGGGCATTGGAGGACGCATCTTTCGCCCATGCAACCATACACCTTAAATCTTACTTTGACCATTTAATTCCACAAATTAGACCAACAATAACAATTTGGTACTTTCATGGTGAACCTAGGAAGCAAGATGGTGATGATAGGTCTCCACCCAGCAATATACTAAGCAACTACAATTTATCCGAACAACCTTGGTAATTAAAAAAGAACCCCAGCAGTTTGGGAATGAACCCACACTAATCAGCAGCAGACCCAAAAACAGATGTGTTGTATAACAGAGCCTCAATCAAGCAGCCTATATTTAAACACTAGACTCCATCACCATCTTAGATTCAAATTGCCTATGTATCAACAAAGATTGGCAGCAATTTCAATAAACATAATCTATGATGCGCAAAAGAGCATGTAAGAAACTGTGGGGCAGGGCTGAAATAGGTGTATGTAACAAACAACGACCACAGACCACACAGTCAAGTAATGGGTATGAAGATTTGGCCACATATAAAAACAGACTCATCCTGTAACGGTTAGAAACATGAGAATTGAGGGAGTCAGTGTGTTACAATAATATACAGGGATAATTGCAAAAGGTTTTATTAGGGTTTTAGGCATGATTGATTGGATTGGGAAGAGCAAGCGCAAGAGCAAGAGAGGGAGAGGAACCTGAGATTTCGAGTGGGGCGTGATCCATCAGAATGGGCGAGGCTCCACTTGAGAAGGCCTTCCCAGTTGGGTCCTCCGTCGTTGGCCATTCGTAGTCAGTCAAACAAGGAGCCTTTGTTGTTCTTCTCTTCTTTTCGGTGCTGCTTTTATGTGGCTAGATGAAGGAGGTATTTGTATTTATATAAATAACTGGCTTGAAGAGGAAGAAAAAGAAAGATGGATGGCTCTACAACTTTCTTATTTTTCTATTGGATCCGGATCCCCTTTTTGGACCATACTGGAAACCTGTTTGGACCAATCACAGGGTGACACATGGGGAGGATGCCAATTCAGTTGACTTCCCATCTCTTCTAATGAATTAAAAAAAAAAAAAAAGGCCACCCCCCCCCCCCCCCCCCCCCCACACCAATAGGTCATAATTAAAAAATAATTAAAATTTTTAATTAAAAATATTTTTAAAGAGGATTTTACTTAAAAATTTCCATTACATGGGTGTTGTACGAAATAATGCCTCCTACATCGGGCAGCATAAACCAGTACTCGAGAGGAGAGACTCACGAGAGAAATTTTATTTGGTTAAATTAGTAAATATAAATAATTATATATTACGTGTGGATTTTGAAATTTACTGTCTTCTACAATGTTCCCTACGGATTAACCATACCAAATACCAAAAGGAAAAATAGGAAGAAAAGTAGCAAAATACTACCTATATAAATAATTATATATTAAGTGTGGATTTTGAAATTAACTGGCTTCTACAATATTCCCTACGGATTAACCATACCAAGTGTTGAAATGAAAAAAAGAAACAAAATACTGCCTACGAAAGTGTCCCAAATTTCTGCAATTTGGATCTGACATAAGGGTCCCACAAATTGATATGCAATAACATTGAAGGTAACTAAAGAGAAGTTATTATTGTATGTTATGTTTTAGAGGAGATAAGTATCTTATTTCAAGAATATCTTAGATTTGCATTGAGATATTTTAATTTAGGTGATGAGATTAGATTGGAATGGTAATTCTGGAATGCAGCATTGCAAAATTTTTTAAGACATGCTACGTGTCGCTCTCTCAGAGAATCATGCTTTAATATATATAATTTTCTATGTTTTTTTTTCCTTTTTTTAATGAGATGGTTAGCCGTGGGGTCTTTTTTTTTTTCTTTAGCAGCATAACATGGTATGATCCGCTAAACTCATACAAATGCACATCGGATAAGTCTAAAAATGTTTTGAACAATGGTATCAGGGAGTGAACCTAGGCCTTATGCCACTCCTCCAATTCTGAGTGGGTGAATTTGGTGCTTTACTCGACAAATTATCCCAAATTTTTAGCAAATGGTAATTTTAAGATGTTAGATATTTTCTATTGTCAAAGTTTAAAATGTCATGAGAAATTATAATGATCTTACATAAAAGATAAAAAATTAAAATCTATAAAATTGTTTGAATAGTACAATTATTCATTTGTATTTTTGTAAATTTACTTTCTATTTTTATTTATTTTTGCTATCAGACAGCAGGAGTGGCAAACTAATCAAACTCACTACCTTACTATTTGTGCTCTATTAAAATTGGTCCATTGTCACGGTAGGATTAGATGAAGTTTACGGAGTTTCTGTTGGAAATTGTGTGGCCTGATTGCCATGGACCTATGTCAGGTCAAACTCAGCAGCGTGTCACAGATGCACTCCAAATAAGTCTTGAGTCTTGATTTGGTAGAGCAAAATAAGGATGAAACTCTTTGCCGTAGGGTTTGGATCGGGATCAACTTCCTGTTTGGCAGAGTTTCACGTTGGTCAAGAAATATAGAGTTTCAGGAGTAGTAGAGTCCACGGCAGCGATGGCTCAAATTGCTCTGTATAAGAGAGATGAATCCTTATTGATCATCTAGTAAATTTGAAAACATTGACCGCAAATTTGCAGGATCTGTCTCACACCCGCGGGAAGGAGCAAAAGATTCTCGGTGAGTTCGTTCCTGCCTTTGAGGACAATTGTCCGAAGAGAGAATTTTCTCACTTACAGTAAAATGTCATACCACGAGGCTTTCTCGTATTTCCCTTAAATATTTTCTGATAATGTCATGAGGAAACCTCAAACAGTGGCTAGAGCAGATATAATTAAATTAAATATACAATGCCCATTGTGGACCCCACAGAACATCATCACCAAATTCTCCATGGTTCCACTCCGTTTCCCTCTCTATCCAGTGTCGGGGTCGCTGCTAATTCACCAAGAGCAGTTCCAATTTCCAAACACACAAATGAAATGATGGCTTCTGCATTTGCTCCTCCTTCTCCACTTCTCAACTTCTTTCTCCCTCCACATTCTGTCTCTTCTCCTCAAACCTTCAAAGCCTCCCTCCCATCCTCCTATCATGCAATCTTCTCCCTCAAATACCCACCAAGCAAAATTGTCTTCTACCCATATTCAGCACAGAAAAAAATTTCACAAAAAAGGACACAATCTTGGAGAATTCTTGCAGCTACTGGAGATGTTCTTCCTCCAAACACCCCAATAGAGGAAACCCAACAGATTGTTCCCCCTGATGACAGCAGTGGCTCCACCATAATCTCTGTTCTTCTGCTCATTGCTTTTGTTGGCCTTTCAATCCTTACCGTAGGGGTAAAGATGCCCTATGCTTTACATGGTTTTGTGGCTTTTTTTTTTTTTTGTTTCTTCTCTGCTAAAGATGTGATTTTGGGATTTGGGTTGGTGTTGGCTTCGGATTTACAGGTCATCTACATAGCTGTGACTGATTTCTTGCAGAAAAGGGAGAGGGAGAAGTTCGAGAAAGAGGAGGCTGCAAAGAAGAAAAAGAGTGGGAAGAAAGGGAAGGTGAAAGCTAGGACTGGCCCAAGGGGATTTGGGCAGAAAGCAGAGGATGATGATGAATAGATTTTCAAGTGGAAGCATCTCTCTTTCTGGTGTTGTTTCCTTATTTATCTTCTTTTCCAATTAGATGTGGAGATTTAATGAAAACTCCTACGATTCAATGTTCCTGACATGTAAAAGCTTGAATTTTAATTTCCTATGTTGGAAGTTTCTTGAAAATAATGACATTTAGTTCTCAGAAATATATTTCATTTTTGTTGGTTTTCTTTTGTTGTGCAATTTAAAAAGCTTTCAGTTATGTGATTAAAATGGAATTGGCAAATTATGCAATCAGTGAATTGAAACAGAAGATGATGATAATCACGTTTGGCTGTGTTTGGATGTCCTGGCTCTTTTGGGTAGGTGGGATCAGGGATGCTTTTCCACCCTAAAAAAAGTTTAGATCAGACCTAAAATTTTCATTTGGGGTTATTGGGGTCAAAACAATTTCTTTTTCCACAGCACCCAAAATGCACACCTTGTGATTTGAGGTACACCCAAACAAACCATTTACTTTATTTATTACTGGCAGAAGAAATGGAAAGAATCTTAAACCCTAAAAAGAAAGAGAAAAAAAGGAAACAATTATAAATCTAACAACATGGTGTGCAAGATGCTGTTCTCAGCTAGAAATCTTTACTGGAAAGTCTTGTAACTGTCATTTAATGAAGTGTGGTGTGGATTCAAGATTTAAGATCCTCCACTACAGTTTGTAGCCATCTTAAGCATTTCCCAGCTGAAACCATGGTGTCAACAAGTAAACTCTTCCTC
This sequence comes from Persea americana, assembly GCA_029852735.1. Lineage (NCBI taxonomy): Eukaryota > Viridiplantae > Streptophyta > Magnoliopsida > Laurales > Lauraceae > Persea > Persea americana. The sequence goes on from CM056817.1 coordinate 40,689,300, forward strand.
CACTGTAAACTTAACCTCCAACATGTGATTTATTTTTCTCTTTTTTATAGATAACGTGGCTCAAACCGGCAACTTCGGGGCTGCTAAAAACCTTCCTTGTTCAATCTTCTCTGGCCTTTAAATTTTACCTTGTGATTCCTGATGGAAGGTTGGGCTATGAATTTCTTTGAACCAAGGCAACAAGTGCTATGTGAGCTAGTTCTCTTCAGAATTACTTGAAGAATTTGGAGGGAAGGAACAAGAGAGCCTTTGAGAAACCCCCTCCACTATTTAATCCTTAGTCGAGACAAGACTTTGATCATTCCATCAGAATGTCTTGGTGACTGACTCGTTTACAATAGTTGAGGGACCACGCTAACAAGCACATGTTGCCTGGGGAAACAGTGCCTGGGATATGTGGAAGTTGCATATCGATGGTTATCTATGGATATGTGGAAGTCCATAGATGATGCAATCAGTGTTTCAGATGTTGGACATTATATCAGCTTTTGGTCTGTTCAATATGGTCTATCCTGAGAATTTTGAACCGACATGGGCTGATAGAGACTGGTTTTTGGCCTAGGTGACACAGTCTGATTCCAATATACTGAACCAGTTAAGAAGGCAACCACAGTCCACTCATATGCCATTTAATGCAAGATACCACCTTCCTCCCTCCTCGCCCCCCCCATGACGTCCATACTCTCTTGTTCAATTGGTGGATGCTACTAATTATCCCCATTATATCAGAACATCAACCATATTCTTTTACAGTCAATAGGCAAACAGAGAAGCTCTCCTACTATTCCAATGATCTCAGCAGCCCATACTCCATTGGTGACGATACAAGCATCTCTCCCTGAATTCCAGTCTTATTGCAGGACAACCCCAGGCTAGTGGAAGAAGGTAGTTAAAAACCTGCTATGATTTATCAGCCCACCTGAATCTAGGTGATTGTCTGTTTCTTTTAGTTACCCAAATGGGTGATACTAGTAGGTGATGTTCTTTTCCTCTCAGGAGTGGAACACGAATAAGAGAGATTCTTCAAAACGCGAATGTGACTTTGACAACAGCTTTATGATTGCTCCCAAGTAAATTCTGAACCCTAATCTAGTACAACAGTAAAAAGAAACAAATTGGAAGAACACTATAATTACATCATGTCTTTTAGCCCAATGCCTAATTTGGCAATAAAACTCAGTCCGGCAAATACCAAGGCTTGAGCCATTGAATAGATAATTTGAGGAGACATCTAATGCTGTGGCTTATGAGCCTTGCCAGCTTGCCTAGTCCTTAGCCAATGTAAAGGTATATGATAGCACCCCAATAATCTACTCATATATTAGTGACAAGATAAATAAGTAAAACTAAATTATTGTTTAAAAGCATGCATGTCCTTGGAAGATTGTAAATCTCTACCATCTTAGTCACTTTTAGGTCTCACTTGGATGTGAGGAAGCCTGCTCTTAATATAGAAAATGGGGGACTCTTTGGGATTATGTCGTTTGAACAAGCCATTAGTTCTGAAAAGATTTCCATGCGATCCTCATTCCCATGCTCTTTTGAGGAATCCTTATGTCCAATTGAAAACATGTTAGTCCTCATTTCCAGAGCTAATCACTGTCTATATGTTTTTTTAGGTATTTCATCAGATATCCAAACAAAAGCCATCCCAATAGGAATCCAAATGACTTCAGGACCTCAGGTGTCCATGGCTACTAGGTGCCTTACATCCAGTTCCTGATCATGACTTGAACGTTCCACTACATCAGTATGGATGTGGAGATGTGATTAGAGATCATAATTGACAGTGGGGTACTGGGGTTTGTATTCTCAGGCTCCACTAACGTGTGAGGTTCCAGTAAGGCTAAAATCTAGGCCATATCAAAAGGTATGAAATTCTTGAAGATTGGTTTACTTGGGGCTTCATATAGTGGAGGCTTGGATATGTTCCATACTCTCTCTTTTCAGAGGGTTGGTTTAACAGCTGGTGAGATGTGGTTTTGATTGCCTGATCAGTGATAATGTGTTCAAAGGGAATCTACCTTTGATTGGTGAGACAATGCCTCCATTTTAGAATCTTGGGTCGAATGGCTCGTTCACTTTGTGGGTGCATCTTTACATGATCTCTACTGTTCATTTACTCCTTCCCCGAAATAAGATTTTCATAATCTATGGATGAAAGACAAAAACTATACAAGGATATCTCTATCTCAGAAAATTACTTGGAAAAAAGGAATAGACGTGTACTTTTCTCGACCTAGATTTCATTCCTCTTGAAAATTCCAGGTCACTCTCCATTTGGGTCTTTCAATCAATGTGACTTTCAAGCCCTTAAATCATCTAGGAGGAAGCCCACGCAATCTTTTGATGTGGATATATTCCAGTTGTATGGTAGATCTGTATCTTAGTTTGATACAACCATACAGTGCACTGAGGTCTGAGGATATGGTATGAGTATAAATTCTCCTGAAGGTAAAGCACAAGACTACTCAGAAGAAGCTTAGTACGTAAGGACTTTTCTGGGTATTCTCTCTCTTCCTTTTCTTTTGACAAAGCCATAATTGAAAATATGCGTATTAGTAAGGATGTGGGTTCGCCTAGATATGATTGTGTGGTCCACTAAAGAAGTAGAATATGAAGCTAGAACTTGGCACTTGTAAGATGGTAGTGGTGGTCGTACCAAGGTACATTGGGCCATTTAAATGCAACCTTTTAGGCAAAAATGGTTCAGATTTTCGTAAGATCGGATGAGTGACCTTTGCAACAACCATGCATTAATATACAGTCAGATTGTATATACGTGCATGCATGTGTATATACTTTTATCTACGTACTATACAACCATAGACAATTAGGAGCAATAGTAGCCAAAAGGCCGAGAAAGGCAAAATTAGGAGCAATAACCTGCTCTGTGCTGTTTGCACTTAATTCAGGCGTGAGCTTGGCCTAGAAGCATTACAATTGTAAGAGTTATGGAATGATCTTACTAGCACCAATGGTTGTGCGAAAATGAAGCCTCAACATCCCATTATACATGAGTGTGAGGGAGTTGAATTGATCATAGAAAGTCTCACTTTCTCCAGAAAAAAAAGAAAAAAGAAGAGAACACGCGCAATTGCCTCTCATAAGTGGATCTAAAACTGATACTGATGGACCCAGGGCAAAACCCAAATATCTTCAGGTTCAACTCTGTAGAGACAAACAGAGACCCAAAATTAAGTGGGGCCTGAATAAGTGGCCAAGACCCTTTTCATGGGTCAGGCATGGGTTAACGGGTACTCATTGCTACCCCTACTCTCCCATCTTTGAAAAGGTCCCTGAATAAAAAAAATGATAACTCTCCTTCTGTGGCTTCTGAATCATCCTCTACTGACAATTGGCCCAACAGAATAATGGTCTGTATCAGTGAACTATAGGCCCCACGTGTAAAAGGTTGAACAGCTAGGTGCCATTCAAATCCATCACGGCAGCTTCAAGCAAAAAGAACTTCTAATCAACCAAGCAGCTCGGGTCATTTCAAATTTCAAACCACCCATTAACCAAGAGGACCCTGGTCCTCGCGTCCTGCTCATTCTCAGAATAGTAACAAATCATTGCACAGGAAGAGTGATTCAAGATAAAAAAAAGGAAGCCTACCACAAACAATTTGTCCATATGAAGGGACCCGCCTCAAATAGTGCTATGATTTTGAATGATGAAAATTGTCCTTTCACTTGGGTGGCATGGAAAACACATTCGGGAGAATGGGATACTGCTTTCCTGCCTTTTCTCTTCCAACTTATTGTCCGCACCATGATATAGAACAGCCGACTTGAGATGAGTTATCTCACCCCATTGAATTTTTAAGTTTCAGTGCCATCTCAAACATGCACAAGGAATGGAAGTGCACACTTCAACAGAAAAATTCAAACCAGCAGGACTTGGGTTGCATCAATCAAAATGCACCCTCTTACTTCAAAAGTATGATGTAGATGAGATATAGAGAAAGACATAAATGGAAGGAATCATGAAGCTAACAGTTCTAACATTTATGATGTCCTCAAAGGGCATTAGTCACATTAGAAAAAACATGTCTCAAGATTGAAATTCCAAGGAAAAATCCAGCCTAACCCGGATACCCGGAGCTCTCCGCAAGAAGACATTTATACAGTTACATTAACATATATTACTACCTCTCATCTTCTTTTTACACCCTTTAAATCTCGAACAAATCATTTATATTCTCTGCATGGGCGTCAGGGTGTATTCACCATCTGCGCCTCAGCCTTTGCCTGATTTAGTACATCTCATACTACACAATGTACATTTTAAATACAAGCAACAAATTTACTTCCAACCAGCTTGTACTTGTTGGATTAGTAGATAAATGGAATATTGATAGAGGGAGCTCATACTAGCCTCTGTTAGCTGTACAACATCATCCTTTCTATGCCATCTGCGATGTGTATGACGACTGAAATCCCATTCTCCGTTCTGCAAATCAAAAGGCCTGTAAGTAGGGAAACTGAAAATGTGAAAGAAAATAACATCTATTATTCAGGTTTTGCTTGACTAGTGTGCAGTTCTTCACACAGCCACACACTGGCCTGGCACATAAAAATTCAAGCAGTACAACAGGAAGGAACCCAGTCTGTAGATGATCTAGCCGAGAGTTTAAAAAAAGGTCCTCTCATCAGGTGGCTCACACCGACAAAATGAATATAGTTGGACAAAAAAATTTAACAATCTATCCCAACATGCATGTGCAACTCCACTGATGAGAAATAACCTCACTGAATTTTGGCCAATCTACACTGTGCAGTCCACTTGCCGCACAGCTTGACAGTGGCAGAAGGCCACATGTGAACCCTGCACGCATCTAGAAAAACTCCATATTTTCACTAGATGTGTTGTCTACACCACAAAAACAGGAATTCTCTTCAGTAGGTGAAAAATTCATGGGTTACCATAATGTCTTAGATGTACTCTATGATATATAGATGCATTCATATTATATCACTAATCTCTGAATGCCAGGAGCAAATTCGCCAGTCCGCATATGCTCTAAAATTTATCAGGATTTCTGTACTTCAGTCCGAAAGACCCATTCAGGTACCACAATGCCCAAATCTCCAAAACCCATTGCATATCATAAAGTTGCAGTAATGATGTATTCTGAGTTGCATCCTAATATATAATAAATAAAACCTGATTAATCTATAATACATTAAGAATATATTTCCAAATGCCACTCCCACTATATTGGAAAGTAACGCTACATATTCAAACCCTAAATACATCAGTATTGAATCATTGATACTGCTGCATATTTGTGTGGGAACTGTATGGACAAGACGGCAGTCTCAATATCAAGGAAATCTTAAAGGTGGGATCCTCAAGTGCCCATATCATTGTAACAAGCTGTATAGATGGGTGGTCGTGTCAACCATTCCTAACAATTGTGATCCATTCAAACTCAAAGTACCTACGGCACGTCCCTTTTCACCAATAATAGGAAGGCGTTCAACTGAGGGATGTGACTATTAGGAATGACTAACCAGGGAGGAGGAGACAGGGCAACACAATTTAAATTGTCTTAAAAGAGACAGCTTGCAAGGAATATTGAGCCGTTCATGCCTTGCTCTCCTGATTTGATGGAAGCATCCACCTATGTATTGGATGCCCAGACCTGAGACTTACATCCAATCCCAACTCTATTCCTTCATTGTAACACCCTGTCCCGAGTTAGTCAAGATTAACTATAATTAATCAGGATTAATGCTAATTGAATGTGTTTTACGGGATTAATGTGGCTTAATGGCCAAATTGAATTGAACATGTCCCAAATGATTGATTTAAGCTTAATTACAAGGTAAAGAATGAATTGAATTGCTTTTAGACTTAGATTAAGTGATACGAGGACTTTTTCGTAAATACGAATTTCCGCATATTTCGTCGAATACGGAAACTTTTGACACCCGCGCGTGTATCTCGAGGAGTACGTTAACTTCCGTAACAGTAGCGATTTCATTCGACGTGAATTGGTTCAAATGACCCTTCATTTGACTCAATATGTAAATAGTGGAGTAGAGAGGGGCTTAATTGCAAATGGGGTTTATTTAAGATTGAGATGAACTCCTTTGAGTTCATTCTCTCATCTCCCAGCACAACTCTCTTTCTCTCTTTCTCTTTTTCTTCCTTCTTCCAATTTCTCTCCATCAAGTGTGGTTTGGAGGCTTGACAAGTGATTGAAGAGGAACTTCATCTTCATCATCTTCTCCATCTTCTTCCTTGTTTTTATTGGAGTTTAAAGCTTGAGAAGATCTCAAGATTCCCACCAAGGAGGCTACAAGTAAGTGACTTGAGTTGTTTATAGAGTTTCTGAGTTCTCTTTGGTGATTTGGAATGGTTTGTAGCACAAGGAACTCATTGGAGTTCTAATTGTGAGTTGATTGTGATTTTTAGGTCAAAAGAGGGTTTCACTTTGGGGATTTTGTCTCAAATTCAAGCCACGCAAGGAGGTTTTTGCTAATTAATCTCCAAACAAGGCAAGTGTACTCAATTCTACTGATTTCGTATGCTAATAGACTTGTGTGAACTCAAGGAGTTCAATTCCAGAAAATTCCAATTCAGAATTTTCTGAACATTCTGGAGCGGCTGACCGACACCTGACCGACGTTTTCTGGACTGAATCTCGCAGGAGAATGCAGTTTCTGGAAAGCTAACCGAACTGGGTTCGGTCAGCCGAAGTTGCAACTCGGTTGACCAACAGGCGACCGAGCTGACAGACCGAGTTGTCTGAGATCTCTTTTGAGCTCTCTGGAAATGGGACCGAAGGGTAGCCGAACCAAACTCGGCTAACCGACACTGTACCTCGGTCGACCGACACCCAACCGACGAGGTGACCGAATTCCTTGAGGAAAATGTCAGGATTTGTATCAAGAAACTGACCTTCTGGAAAGCTGACTGACAAAGTTCGGTCAGCCGAAATCCAAAGCTTGGTCAACCGACAGGTGACCGACCTTAATGGAAATTTAGAATGCATTTCTGATATGGTTAAGGCTAGTGTGTAAGGTATTTTCCTAAACTTTCATGGGTGTTAACTAAGGTTATGTTCTTAAATCACATTAAAAGTGATGTCATCCAAAATAACACATACATAACGAACGTTTCACCCGAATGTTTGGTTTAGGAAAATTTCATTATATTTATTGTTTTGAATGGGTTTCTTATTAGCACTGTGTTTCAATTGTACGCTCCTTGTTGAGCTGAAATGCAAAATGAATTGAATTAATAAAGTGAAAGGAAATGAAATGAAATGAATGAACCAATGTAATGAATTAAAGAACAAGTCTACTGCAGTAGATAGAGTGTTCCGGAGCTCCATGGTGATGCTGGTGATCTCTAATCAAGACACTGGTAAATCCCACACATTTGAAAAGTCACTTAATAAAGTGTATAATATGAAATGAAATAAGTCCTTCTTAAGGCTGGATCATGAATGGTGTGCCCTTCCGCCCATGCCATTGAGGAAAATGAAAAGTCACTTGAAAAAGTATACGTAATGATATTGAATGCTTCCTTCAGGGAAAAACTAAATGAATGAATAACTGAATGCGAAAATGAATGTAATTGTTTATTGACTTGAATTGTTTAGAATTGCTAAACGAATTATTAGCATGGAATTGTGTATACATTGTTGAACCGTCGTGTTCACAGTGTTAATGATGACATTACAGGCCAAGTTGCCCGTCCCGTTGATACAGAGGCCGCGCCGCCAGCGGAGGAGGCCAATCAGGTTCCTCCAGGAGGACTAAATGAGTGGTCGTAGATCAGAGGGCAATCACATTAGAATGTTTTGGAATATTTTGAGTATAAATTCGTTTTTGATGTAAATAGTAGTCACATGCATTGTATTTGAATATGCAGGGTTGACTTAAGCGTAAATAGGAAATGAAATGTGTAAGTAAACTTTACTTTTATGTAAAGAACTTGTACGGTTTAAATTGATTGTCAATGTATATATATATATATATATTTCCACAAAAATGTACATTTGACAGGTATGAATGTAAGATCCCTTGTGAATTTCGTGTTGACTTCGGTAATGCGAGATTTGCGGGAGTGAGTATGGAGATCGCGACTCGGGGTTTAGCCGTGGTAATCCTAATCTCGGGCCCGGGTCGTGACATTCATCGTCTTAATAGTTGACCATGGGCTTCACCATATTGGTATCTTTGATGCAGACTTCTTACTGGATGTTCTTAGTTATTTTGGTTACATCTGCAACACATTTTACTCTATCGCATCTACAAAATTCATTCAAACAGCGTTCTACTTATTCTAGATTGCAAATATGCAAATCCAACCCGATCTTTGTGCGAGTGTCAATTCACCAGAATCTACAATCAAAATTTAGAACCATTTTTTTGGGTGTCTCATTCACTAGAAAGTATGAGTATCAGATCTACTATGTACTGACGGCACATTTGGCATTTTCCAAGTAGGTTTCTAGGGAAGGGACTTCAATCATGAAGGGTTGAGGGTCAAGCGTGGAAATCTAAAAGGATCTGTTTTTCATTTTTTACAGGTGAAGGGGGAGGGGAGCCGATTCCACCACTTGCATGTTTTAAGCAACCATGACTCCGTTGCTCTCATGAATAGTTTCGCCCCAAGGAAAATTAGGAAAATGCCAAGCTCTATGTAAATAATATATATCATTCCCTGGAGATGAACAAAAAGACAATGATACCAAGAAAAGATGAAAAGAGCAAATAGAAGAGATGCTATACCGCCAGCTGCAACAAGCTTCTCCACTCGTGCGACTATATGCTTTCCATAAGTGTACTTCTTCAAAGCATTCAAGTGCACCTTTATTCTCGAAAGGATCAGCTCACGTTGCTGGTCATCACAAGTTTCCAAGACTTTCTGTACAACATAGTTTGCAAACTGATCTTTCATCATTGCCTGACAGAAACAAGCATGAACTAATCAATTGCTACCAGAAAAAAGAAGCAAGAAAATGAGAATTTGAATATCAGTACAAGGAAGTTACTGTAGTGGAATTAGACAGTAATAGAATTTTGAGTTACTTCTCATGAGTCCAAGCAGTGAAGCCACAACAAGATATAATAGTATAACAGGGCTAGATGCAGTAATATTAAACCAGGCCAGAGGTAGTTAGGGCTACCCCTGAATAAAAAAGCACAAACATCACCAGAGAATATACAGACAAGCTCTACAGCCCCATCTTTGTTGTGCAAAATCCGTTATTGAGCTGCATTTTTTCTTTGTAATCAAATTCATTTAGCTGAGAGAAAAAAGATGATCTATCTGAATTTACAAAGAAAAGAAGCCCCTTTCCCAATATGGCACCACTGGTCCGCGACAATGGGTCTGCGAAGCTTGTCTGAAATACGTTCATATACTGGCACTTGCTTCTCTCAATTACTAAATACAGCCTTGAATTAAATTTTACAACTCACCAATGAAAACAAGAGTAAATAAATAATGGTTTGGAAGTCTCCAACCATAAGAATATGTTCCAATTACAGGAGTCACTAAATTCTATAAACAATCCATGCACACAAACTTTCAATGATCTTTCTAGGTGTATATATTACAACAGTTGCCGACCATGAGATTTCCATTCGGATTATGGGCAAAGCCTCCCCAAGCACACAGTTCAAAAAATAAAATAACTCAAAAGTTTAAAATCCAAACAGAAAAGAATATCCCCGCTTGATCATCCATCAAAATTATGCTCCAGTAATATTCAATTTGACCATAGTACTTCAGTTAGATACTTCATTGTATTTTATCTGTGCATATTATCATGATGTCATCCTCGTTAAGATAAGGGTTACATGTAGCTACAGCCTTTAGATGAAAATGATAACACACCAACAGATCAGTAAGGAAAAAAAAAAAAAAAAAAAAACAGACACAACACATTCTCTATTTGAGTTTTGTCAACTGAACTTTCAATAAGCTATGTTGCATTTCCTGCCTTTGGGTTCACTGACAAATTTCATCAGTTTGTTCCATATAAACCATTCTAGAGTCCCAGGTGAACAGACTAAATGATTATTGGCAAAGAGACTGGTACTTTTCTAGCCACCACACAGGATCGAGAATGAATAACATGACACTTGAAGGATGGGTTCATGGAGAGTGTGAACCATGCCATGTTCGTGATGGTTTTTGTAGGCATAACATTATTTATTTAACTGGAATAAGATTGGAAGTAAAAGGTGTTCTTGTACTAATGACACAAAGCATCACAGTTATTACTGGTCTGTGCCCCACCGCCACAGCTACAACAGCAGCTATCTCCCTACCGATATATTCTATATGTCAAAACAAAGCCAAAATTATTTAGTTAGATATTTGTAATTAGCACATTTTAGAACTTGTAATCTCTATTCCTGGTCATGGCAACACTATCAACTTATAAACTTAACTGTAGATACAGGGCCGGCAAGAAAGCACATATTTATAGAAGAAATGTTAAACATTTAGGGGGTATTTTTTATGTGGAGAAAAGGTGGGGAACTGATAGTTGGAAAATGATCGTACTTCAAATTTGAATTGTGCAATCATTTTGCCCACCACTTGTCTCCGCACCTCTACACACATTCAAACAACCCTCTAATGACAGGCAGAAAGATGACGAACCTGTAGAGGCTCATTTTCATCAGTGGAGCCAAGCATCTCATTCACCAAAAGCTGGCGTTCTGTAGGACAGCCAAAGCTCAAACACTTTTCAACAACATTCGAGGCAAACTTCTGCTGGCTCATTTGAACTATCTGTCCAGCTAATTTCTTGATTATACATGAGCGTTCATGTGGCTTTCCATGCTCCAATACATGCTGCTTCCAGCCCAAGTGACAAATGGAATTAGGATATCAACCAAAACATATAAAGTATAAACCATAGAATTCCATGAATGTGCATATAGAAAAAGATAAATCATCGTAGATATATAATTGCTGTGTAATTGAGCCAATGTTGGAAAGAATAATGAACCTAACAACTGAAGTGACCGCTCAGGTTAGACCCTTCAATCAATGATCCAAGTCAAACAGTCGATGGAAAGGTTTTAGATGTCACTATGGGAGTACAATACATAGGAAGGTGATACAATCTGATGGTAATGAATATATTATAAGCAAAGACGCATAAACTACACATATTATGCAACTGCAAGAACAGGGATGCCAACAGTTGGAAAATCATTAGAAAATCAATAAACATAATTGTACTATTATCTATATTTATCATTTCCACCTAGTCCTTCATTTTCTCTATAAAAATTATTTTAAAAAAAAAATAACTTGTACATCTGTATATCCATTGGTGTACTATCATACCCTGATTCCACTCTAAGAGCCTAAAAAATTCTCAGTTTTGGTAATCAGAACTAGGGGTCCTTTTATTTTATGTACTTCAAAATTTCTTTTCCATGCTTCATTATTTGTTATTTAAGAAAGATTGAAAAACAAAAAAACAAAATAAAACATGAGAATAATCAGAGAATTCTTTAAATTGGGATTTATCATCTGCTACACATACCTCACAGGAGGCAACTTAGGACGGTTAAGACACATTTGTTTTCTCGTGATGATGAATCATTAGAATTACAGAATTTATGGCAGGAGTACGTATGAAATGAAATGGAGGTAATTTAAAAGATCAAAAAAAGGATCACAAACCTGAATAACATAGTTCCCATACTGATCCTGCGCTAACATGCAAACATTCTGCAGGATCTCATCCATCACGATACGCTGGGTTGCTGGATCCTTGCAGTGCTCCAACACTCTCTGCAATATGAAATGCAACCCATTTGAGTTTACAAAGATTTACATTTTATTAATTTATGTAATTTTCTCAAATCAAGCCCCTTTTAATCTCAACGAGCTGGAAAAGTCAATTAAAGGAGAAGAGGAGAAATGAAGCACCTGTTTGTTCTATTTTAATGAAAGTAACCATTCAGAGAAAAAATAAATAAAAAGAGGAGGAGAAATGAAGCACCTGTATGACACGACAGCCATAAGGATGAGTGGACAATGTCACAACTTGATCATAGAAGGTTGAGATGATAAATTCAATTGCATCCTCGGGGATACATTCAATACACTTCTGGATGACATGGTTTCCATTTTGATCTCGTACACATCGCATGACATGACCATCAAGCTCTGAAACCATTTCAGTCTTCTGGTCCAATTCAACAACTTCTACTGCCTGCATCAGTCAGTTCAAAGGACTTACATTACATCCTTAATATGTATTAAGAATACTTCGTACAAGAAATAAACAAAGAATTTGTTATTGCACATTATAAAGACAAATGAATTCAGGCAAAGCAAAAGAAAGCAATTGTGCTTAAGTACGAATTCGTTTGTGAATCATCTGTATTTAATTGATGACACTGAAGGAAAATAAAAGGAAAAATGCGCGCGCGCGAGAGAGAGAGAGAGTCAATCTTTCCATGGTCTCTTAAAAATATGGTGAATTATCGAGATTCTAAAAAAACATATCTAATTAATAAAATCTTTCCTAATAAGGGTCAATTACTATTTTATCCTCTAGCTTAATTTCAATGAAGTCCTAATAAGGAAAGGAAACAAAAAAAGGGAGCAAGAATTAGAGGAAAAATGAGAAATACAAGAGTTTCAGATATTCAAAATACGCTTTTGTTTTTACTTTTTTTAATGATATTTTTTATTTTTATATATGACCATTTTATTACCATTAAAAAAAATTAAATAATTAAAAATGCAATTTTCAAATAACACCAGAAGGATTTAAAAAGCTTTTAGAAAGACCTAACAACCAAAATACATGTATGGTGAATGTAATGAGTCAAACTGTGCAATTGAGTAAAATTGCAAGATATGCGATTTATGACTTGCTATTTAACTAAAATTTGTAAGATTTAATGGAAAGTGTGACCTACGATTTGAATTAACATATGCACGATTCAATTTGAATTGCACAGTTTTAACAATCATGTTCAATGGAGAGTACATCAATGCGTTGATTTTGTATTACTATCTAGAGACCGTTTAGCTTCTTGGAAGATTCAGACTGAAAGGACATAGAGGGAACAGAGTTTGGTTCAGTTTTCAGGGTGAAAGCCTCAAAAAGAACTTTGCCATTTCCTAACCATAGAAATGGAAAGAAGAGGTCTCCATTTTCAGAAAATGGTTGGATTGCTCATTTCCTTCTGGGGGTTGCTTGTTCCCTTATGGCTAGGGATTCATCTGTTTCTTTGGAAATAACTGGAGAATGATAGAAGGCAGTCATCCAGTAACTTGTCCAGGTAAATCTCTATGACAGTGAAGTTATTGCAGGGGGTCAAATCAGAGTTTAAATGAAAATAGTCTTAAGCCAAAAAAATGGAAATAGTCTGCTGAGGAAGCACACTACTGTGACAAAAATGGTGAAAGTGGAATTTTGACTTAAAGTTTTTACAGAAAAGCTGGCAAATGAGGATCAAAGGGATAAAGCAGAACTATGGGGTAACATAACGTGCAGGTGGAAATGCCTTACACAGGGCACTAGGGGTGGCTGTCCAAGTTCGAGTATGAGTCCACCATGGACCGTACCAAACCTGACCAGTTTACATTCCTCAGTCACATGAATTTGTCAGTTGGATAGCGAGCAATTTCCTACCATTAATGAGAGGATGCCCCCATTCTCTTTCTTTTTTGCAATGCTTTAATTTTGTAAGTGAATAATCTACAATGTGATCTCATATATAATGAGTCAATCTTCAATTTAATGATTAACCAAGGCAAAAGATACCTGGATATTTATGTATGTTCAATATATCGTGTTCGACACAATGTGATGTCGTTAACGGTACTAGATTCCCACAGAATTTACTTTTAACTTAGATAAAGATAAGGATGGAAGGTACTTATATTCATTATGTTTTACCATTTTTGTCATAAGAAATATATGTACATATATAAAACAAGGTCTACCATAATATCTTGCTAAAAAATACAGAGTGAGTGAATGAAACTTTATAAAAATTATTTATTGTTATATTAAAGTGCTTGAAGAACTGCATCATCTAATATAGTAGCATATTAACATTCCAAGCAAAAGCCATGAACAAAATCTCAATGGTGTTACAATTAGGCTCGGCGATACCATTATCCATATCCATACTCTGGATGTTGGGAAATGGGATTGGTCATATCCTTGGTTCCCACATCTGTGCCCATGGCAGTATTCACATAATGCAGCATGGCTGGCTGGTCATCACATTGAGTTGAGTTCTCAGATCGTCAGATTATTGTTGCAATGTGGTTATTTTAAAAGCAGTGAATGCAGCTTACTAATACAGATAAGCATCAGTGATTGAGAAATAGTAACCAAAATGTTGGTTAGAAAGTTAGGTTAAAAAGGACAAGGTACCTTCTGAATCACACGACAGCCATACATTTGAAGGCTAAGTGTTAGTACATGCCCATTGAGCTGGTTGGCAAGTTCTCTTCTCTGTGCAACAGTTCCATGCTCAAAAAACTGGACAAAAAATAATTAATAAATAAATATCACCCACGTGAATGAAAACAATAAAAATGAGGTGAAAGCAGAAGAGGGGATCACATATACAGATCATGCCATTTGTTCAGACAGAGAAATGTGTTTGTGAAGAAAACTGTTTTCCCCTTTTATGGAGTACCGGTGGAAAGACTACTGTGAGACCTACCCAAGCAGGGATTAAACCCTGGGTGTACTAAGGTGGGACGCCTCTTTGCCACTGAGATGTGAAGACAACTGTTTTGTGACCCAAACTATTCATACAATATTATTAATGGAAGTATCTTTTTTATCAGTAATACCATACAGGGAAAATAACCAAAAATCTCCCTCTCCAGATGCTTCTAACAATCTGATTTCACACTCATAAAATGCGAACCATTTTTAAGAATGTAACATAGTATTACTAAGACAAAGTAACAATTTACAATAATGATCACAAAAGACAATTGCCATTGATTTCAATTATCATTTGTAAACCACCAACTGGAATGATGGAACCATCTATTGTAAGAGATAAAAATCATAAAATGGCCGAACTCATATAGAGATCACCAGATGAACAGGTTTGATTGCAGAATGATGGGCTTATGAGCCTTTGCTGATCAAAAAGAAAGAAGTTGGTTCTCTTTGTCGAGCATCACATAATTCCACTTTAATCAAATTAGCAAGATACCTTCTGGATCACATAATTTCCAAACACATCAGTCATCAAAGAGAACGCTTGAGGAATTATTTCATCAAAAACCATGTTTTTCTCTTGCATTGTGGCTGTTTCAAGCTTCTGCTGTATAAATCGGCTCCCATATTGGTCAGCACTGTTTACAAAAATGTCAAAAAATTGTTTATTCCTCCTGTGGAGACGTTAAAACTCAAACACAGCACAAGTTAAATAGTTCTTTACCTGAACTCAACAACATGACTAGCAATCTCGGACAGTTCAAAACATCTACTCTTGTTGCTTTTAAATTCTTCCAGCAGGGACGATGCAAAACTTCCATCCATGCCGTCCAAATTCCATCCCATGGCACCACCACTGAAGTTTCTAGTGCCAGAAGGAAAACGCACATTGCGATCATTGTGCCTAACAGGACTGCCAGCTCCTACAGGGGATGCAGGAAGAACAGGACTTGCCAAGGTACTTCCGGGGTATGGCATACCAAGGCCAAAAGCAGGATTTGCATAGTAACCATGTTTTAGACCACCAGATTTGCCAAGAAAAGGTACACCATATTGTGACTTCTGTGGTGAAAGCAATGCACCAAGGTATGCTTTCTGGAGTCCAACTCCAAGTAGATCTCCATATGAAGTGCCCATGTAGTTCCTTTCCAATGAAGGATCATTGCAGCTGGCTGCAACATGTGCTGCATATTCAGCCGTCCTCAGGTACTGGATATATAGTGGGTCCATGAGAGGCTCCTGAAGAGCACTTGCTGTAATATGATTGCCCAACTTATTTAGATTTTGCATTTCTGCTGCTACTGTTAAATTTGGTCCAGAAGGCAAACCTCCCAGTGATCTAGTCTCATTGCCACAAACTGCACCAGCAGCAGCAGAATTTTCAAATGATGGAGGAAAATTACCATAACTAAGATGATTCGGCATCATGGATGGAGAAGCTGGATTGATGGAAAATCCACCCAGGCAATAGTTCGTGAATGCTGAATTTGCATTATCTAAGTTCTGATAATGAGGAGAACCTCCTGAACTAGTGATAGAAGGTGAAGAGGGTGCTTTGAAATATGAGTCATGGGAAGAAACCATAGGCTTGTGAAGTTCAGCAATCAGCATGTCCATCCACCGCCACAGAAGAATCTGTTTGATCCGTGAAAGGTCCATCATTTTTGCTTAAAACAGAATGTGATGATTTAGTTGACCGAGGAACAGAGGATGGATGTAAATGCTCTGATTCACATTTTTCCAAGTATGACTGTTGCTTAATGTGGTTCTGTCCACCTTGCAGATCGAAAATGAAATTCTGGTGACCATTAATTTCATTTTGGTTATGTGACTGCAAATGATTTTCTTCATTTAGCACGCCATTTGCCGACAGGCTCATTCCTGCCACAGCGGCTACAAGATCTGCAGATTTGGCAATACTAGATGAGCCATTAAATGCGCTTGGACCATTGACAGCTTTCTTATCTGTAGCACCATACCTCCCTCCCACAGGTGGCAGGCGAGGACTAGGAGCCCTTGCAACAAGCTGAGGGTCAGGCGTAGTGCTTCTTGACAAAGATGCTCCTAAAGCAGAAGCGTAAGTATGAGAAGATGATTGCCCAATGTTTTGAACTCCACTCATACTTTGAACATTTGCAGCAGTAATTTCAGCATAATCATCGAAGGCATTACGGCTTGCAGGACGAGATGAATGCCTTGGGATGGGAGCATGAACAAGATCATCCTGAAATGAAAACTAGAAACACTTCACTAAAACAACTATTAAATGTAAATCCTATAAAATACATGTTATTTAGTACAACATAATCTCACAAAATGTAATAAGAATAACTAGCAGAAAACTTTATATAGATTAAATGAAAAACGTGAACTGAAAGACATAATCTCACAAAATGTAACAAGAATAACTAGCAGAAAACTCTATATAGATTAAATGAAATATTTGAACTGAAAGAACATTGAACTGCCAACAAAGTCAAAAAGAGGAACCTGGAACCACTAAGCCCATCGATATCAACTTACACGAATGCACCCAGCCCCCTCCCATCGCACCTGGGATCCCCACACCCTTGAAAACACCAAGTTTAATACCTATGATTACATGGGGCTTTTGAGCTGCTATCTTTGGGGAGACTTTGGGGAAGGCTCTGAACTACCATTACAAGCAAGAATTGGAGGCCAAAACCAAGAATCAATGGTGATCCAAAGAGATTATAACTGCTGGATTCGATGCTCCATGAAGCCGTTTGGCAGAATGTTCGTTTTCTATTTTTTTTAATGTTTCTTTAGTGAAATCTGTTTGAAAATTGTTTATATGTTTCTTCGAGAATTTTGTCAAACTTCACAGAGGTTTTTTTTCTTAATGGTTGGTAAGTCCCTGAAATTGAATCTCATTCTCATCATTTCATGTAGAATTTGGACTTATTTTGGATAAAATGTATTGAATTTCATAAAATCATGCATCATGGTGTTCAAAGTGGATTTCATGTGAAAATTTGTTTAAATCTTAGAAATTGCATGTTTTTATCAAAATTATTCCTTTTGGATTATTGGATTATCCTCTTGAATATCTTGAAATTTACACGTAGAGTCAAGTAATTTCTTTACACCATTAGATTGTACATGAAAAACTGAGTAAGATGGTGTATTTGCATGAATGCATACGTGTACATATGGGTCTCATGCATGGAATGATAGTTTTCTACATTGAAATTATTATTTTTCTTATTTTCATTCTTTTTTGTAGGAAATCCAGAAATTTGGGGCCCGCATGAAGAGAATTTCAAGAGGAGAAATAAAAGAGAAGAAATAGAGGAGAACACCCTGTGGTACCCCACCCGCTTGGGTGTGAATCCTAAGGGAGGTACGGCCAAGGGTGGGACCCACCTTTGTTGCAAGAGCTCAAGGAATGTCTTACTCTTTACAAAATTTGAATTCAAATGAGCGTCCAAGTTTAGAAAGAAGAAGAAAATCGGGAGAAAAGCAAGCAAACAAGGAAAGAAGAAAAAGAAAGAAAGAAGAGAAAACCAAGACCACATTGGACATCCAAGTGGGGTCCACTACCAGCCTTGCACGCCCATAAGGTGCCCACTATGTTTGAAAATTTCAAATCTCTTCCCTTTTGAAGACATTCTGATTAGAGATGGGGTTCATGGTAAAAGTTTCCAAAGAAGCAAGAGTTGGAGCCAACGTAGAAAGTCTTGTGCAACAAGAAACCATGCATGGAAAAATTTTCTTTTTTCTTGAATGGTAAAATTCATTAAAATAAAGCCATCGGTACAAGAGAACTATACTGACAAGCTAAAACAACACCCGAGACAAAACAATCCAGATCAGCAGAAAAACCACGAGAAAGAAACAAAAGATAGGGGAAAGAACTAATAGAACACCGCAACATCCTTGCAATTCATCATAATTTGGTCTATCGAGATCCCATGAAAAAGGGGATTTGTAGAGACCCAAAAGGCCACGGAAAGCCTTATCTTATCAGGCACTGAGTTTGCACTTGAGGCAATCCCTTCAAAGCACCTGGCATTTCTCTCCTTCTAGACATTCCATATGATGGCAACAAATGACAGTTTCCACATTTCTCTGCCTCTATGAGCCAAAGAAGGAAATGAGTTTGGGAGAACCCAGCTGCACCCAAACCAATCCAGCACCGCATTCCAAATCCTATGGGTGAATCTGCATTTAAGCAGAAGATGCTCCGCTAACTCCTCATCCTGTAAACACAAAGGGCAGGCATTCACCACAACAATACCTTTCCTTCATAAATTATCCATTGTTAGGATTCTGTTTCTGAGGGCCGGTCACCCAAACACCAAAATTCTAGGAGGAGCTTTTAATTTTCAAATCCTTCCCAAGGCGCATCTTGGATTAGTCTACCCTGCCAATGCCTTAGAGAAAGTGGAGACTGAAAATTTGCTGTCTTTAGCAAGAGTCCAAATTCTCTCGTCATTCCCCCATAGAATTGAAACCAAAGAGAGAAGATCAAGGAGAGAGATAACTTGATTCCCTTCATTCTCCTTTAGATTTCTAATTCCCTAGATTTTCTACTACTTTTTCTCCCTCTCCTTCCTACTCTCTCTCCAAGCTAGCCAACGTCCTAATTCCCCTCTAACTTGGAGATCAAGTTTGCAAAAATTATAAAAGAAGTCCAAGAGAGAGAAGAGGGGAACTTCGATCCCATCCATTGTTGCAACTCGGTCTCTCGCCGTCCTCCACCCCCCCACCAACCCCAACAACCACCCCAAAAAAAAAAAAAAAAAGAAACCTTCTCTCTCTTTTCTCCATTCTCTCTTTTCTTTTCTTTTTCTAGTGCTAAATGATTGTATTGTTAAGAAGAAGAAGACGATGATGATTGTAATGGCGGCGTGATTTTCTTTTGCAATCCAAGGAAGAAGGTGAAGCTTGTAGTACTCTTTTACTAGTTCTACGGATGGACATGATTTAATTAAGGTAATATTTTTCTAGTGGTCATTTTATTTTTATCATGAATGTTTCTTTGATTTCTTATTTTCTCCGTGATATATGGAATGCTTAGAGACATCTAAAGATAAAAATGCATTGGTAGGAGCCTAGCTAAGTCTGATCTCTCACAATAACAACTATTGAAATTGCATCTTAACTCATCCTGATGGGAGAGAAAATCTAAGCCATGTGTACTTCTAGTCATTAGAGGCAATTGGATCCGACTCCTTAGATTGCAATTTTCCGTTCTTATTTCTTCAACTATTTTAAATTGATTTTCTGATTTTTTTTTTATTATGATTGCAGTATTCTTTTTAGATTAGTATTTTTTAGGTCTAGGACTTTTTAGACTAGTAATTTTTAATCGGGGTGTAGTTGTGTAATTAATTTTAATTCAGACATTCAATTTGATGTATGGATTTTATTTCGGCTAAATTTAGGGTTTAATTAGGATAGTTCAAATGCAGCATTGAGTTCCACCCCCATAGATCGACCTTAGACTCACCGCGATTATTACATTGAAGACAACAATATACTTGGGGTTCACATCAATGGTCAATGGAGTTGACACCGGAATGCCGGATAGATGGAAAAATGCTTAAATGATGGTGAAGATGATGTGAGACGGGAAGCAAATACCAAAGTGGGCATCTTAGCACATAAGGAAAGTCCACAGAGGTTTTTTTTTTTTTTTTTTTTTTGAATGGTCAACGGAGTTGACACCAGACAGATGGAAAAATGCTTAAATGATGATGAAGCTGATGTGAGAGGAGAAGTGAATACCAAAGTGGGCATCTTAGCACACAAGCAGGAGCGGGACTAGGGGGGCTGGTAGGGCCATGATCCCCCCTAAATGGCAAAAAAAACCCTTTAGATGGAGCCTTGGACACGATGCATATGTCCAAACCATACGCAAATCAAGTTACCAACACAGCCAAGTTGTCAATTTCATCTTGGGCCCCATTGATTTAGTCTATATAGTGGAACATTTCAGCTGCTTCGGCTCATTTGGTCCTCCGTTTCAACCATTTTGTTTGAATATATATATATATATATATAATGAATAATGAAAATAAAAAGTTTACTAAATTAAGAATAATTACTAATTAGGATTGAACTAACTTCAATACCACATATTTACCTTTTCAAACAAAATAGTAAACTCTATTACTAGCATAAAATTAAATTCCCAATCAATAATGGTCCTTCCATAAAACCCCCATTTCCATGAATTCTAGAAAATAAATGTATAATAAAAGCTAGAGGAATTAAAAATAACAGGTACGCAGCCTCTCGGGGGTGGGTTGATCCAACCTTGAAAATCATGTTTCTAAAACTTGGTATTCATGAGTATCTAAGTTCGACACAACTCAGCAGCATTGCATTAGACAACTGATTTTTAAAATCCCCACTTAGAATCACCATCACTGTAATTGGTATGCACTCAACTCGACTCCCAATCTTGGTGATGTTCACAGTCGGATGGAATCACCTAAAATTTTCAGCATTACATCAGTTATCATCATCCGACCATCCTAACTCTTGGCCATCATGATCCACACTAAACCATCCCATTCCCCCACAACTCATAATATGAAATGGACACACATACTCACGTTGGCCCCCCACAATGGCCAATTAGTAGCATTGCTCTTCATCATCTCCCATATAGGAAAATAATCGAGTGAGGACCTATCCTGCCATACTGATAGTTAATACATGTTTCGGTTCTTGGAAAATTGATATCGAAAAGAATCTAAAATACACTCCGTCCTTGTTATATAGGTTGCCAAAACTAAGAAAAACATAGTGAGTTGGAAACTATTCTGGTTTGAACACCATAAGTCAGAAAAATATTTCCAAAACACCCGTCATTTATTCATTATGAAGCTCAATTGCTTAGCTCAGAAACATTTCATATAGAAAGTGTGCTTAAATGGAATTCTAGGTGCCAAATCATCTTACAGCACCTTTCGACAGCATTTCAAAAATCGTCTGAGTCCAAGTCCACTTGGATTTTGCCACGACCAAGTCACTCCCTAAATGGACTCAGCCGAGTCCTACGATATATCCTCTTTTTTTCCCTTTATGTGAGGACTGAATAAAGGAGTGAAGAAGAGGAGAAAAGTCTCTTCAACCAAAAAGAATTATATTTGAGAAAAGGAAACAATTGGAAGCAATAAATGAGTAGTCAAGACTTGAGAGGAAAGAAACAAAACGCACACAAGTCCAGATCCTCTGAGGCTTTGACTTACAAAAATCCTAGGTTGAAGGAGTGGAACTCCACAGTGGGCCCCATCCATTGAAAATCCAAGCTGCTCAAAATGAAAATGCACACATGCATTAATATCAAGCACTGGATTTCTCGCCTCGTCTACTAATCCTAGGCCCTCTTTCTACTCTTTGGCAACTGGCAGGTGTCTTTATTGTGACATATCCACAAAAGGAGTATAGATTCTCTTAGCTCGCACTCAGGCTTCCACTTGAGAAGCGACCCGACTGGGTCAAGTTGCACCCGATTAGACCAAGTCAACTGGATTCAACTCGACCATGGCCGAGTTAAGGGTTGAGTCCAATTTTTCAAATGTTGTTTCTAGATACATGAGGCATGTCAGGGGCATTGAATGGAATTGGGTTGGAAGCATAGAGTGGTGGCATAAGGGAAGCACAGGAATGACAATGAAAAAGGCAGGAATAAAACAAAGTGAGAACCCATGTTAAGAGCAAAAGGTCAAAAGTTACCTTACTTGTGTACAGACCGTATCAGAATCCAACTATGGCAAAAGGTGTCAAGTTCCACAAATTCCAGCATAATGAATTCACGGATTCCGTGCTCCATTTAAATTAATTTCAGTGAATGATAAAAATAACTAACATGAAAATCCATGTCAATAGTTGTCAATACAAACTAAGTTCCTGGTTTCACAAAGAATACCTGGAACATCTTAGAACTGATGACTGAATAGAAAGCTAAGTAAATTAATAAGTGAAAACGAATTTTTGTTCGGTGCTCCATAGGTGGCCTAACAAGGGTGGTTGAGGCCACAAACATATGAGAGAGAGAGAGAGAGAGAGAGAGAGAGAGAGAGAGAGGAGAAGTTCCACAAATGTCAATTCTCAGAAAGGAAAAGTTACATGGACTGACCATATAGTCACTCAACTGCAAATGCTTCCAAACATCCTAATAACAACATCTCTTTCAGGATGCAACAAATTTCAAGAAGGAACAATACCTCAGAAAATTGGAAGAGCAACAAGTATTAAATCATTAACATTCAGGCCAAAAGGATGAAACTATCCAAAACTAGAACTCCCAATAACAATCAGATTATAAACAAAATGGATAAACACATTTATTTTTACAATAAGAAACAGGAAAACAAGATCAAAGTGTAGAAAAAGAAAGCACAGAAACTGAAAGAGAGCAGAAATTGCTAGCTCGCATGACCTGAATGATGTCTGCGAGGCTCTTCCGTCTGCCTCCTAGGCCCAATCCAGACAGCCCAATCAAACCATCCTCTCCTCTATCCAACCATTCAGATGATGCCTGTGACTTCCTCGCCTCGACTCCACCTTCCTCCTCCGGCGATATAAACCCAGGCTGCATTGAGAACAGCGACCGGCTACCCCCATCATCAACCCAATTCGCCTTCCTCCGATCACCAATTCCTCCAATCACCGATCCACCCGCCTGCAACCGCCGTGTAAACCGGCAATCTTCCTTGGAAAACGCCGGAGGCGGAAGGCGAGGATTCAGATTCACATTAGCATAGTAGTACGATGAATACGCCGGATCAGACCGTAGCTCCTCCTCTGGCAGGTCGCCAACACGGCCGAACAAACCCCCTACTGCAGATAAAGACCCTTCAACAGTCGGCGGCGCCGACCCGCTCCGATAAATATTCAGCTCCTGCTCCTTTTCGCATACCTCTTGCGGCCGCTGGAGTAAAAACCCTAGCTCATTCCCTAAATCCTCACCGTAAAATCCCTCACTGCTCCCAAGCATCGTTCGCATTCCCATATCCGAAACCATCTTCAAAACGATACTCAGTAAACACTTCAAAACCCTAAGACAGAGAAAGATACAGCAGCTTTGGCAGCTGCAGATCAATTTATCGTTTCTTCTACTGAAACACGTAACAAGCTGAAAAGATTTGTGCTTTTTACTGTTTTAGAAGCGATTCAGATCCTTTCTAAAGCAAAAACCCTAGATAAACCCTAAAAAATAACTGAAATGCTCTCCTAGGCTAACAAAATCCGGTCTCTGCTATCACAGATGTGATTCTACTCATTCATAAAATCTACGCGTAGAAGCAGTAATAAAAACCTATAAAAAGAGAGGATTACGAACAGCTCGAGCTTCCAAAACCGATTCTCTTTTCGATTTTGCGCTGAAATCAGTTCCTAAGATGAAAAGATCCAACCTTTACTGATTTTCGAGGCGATTTCCATCGTTTTCAGATCAAATCGAGGTTTCTGAAACTCGAGATTACAGTTCTAACCGATCGAGCTGAGACGAGGTTGAGAAGAGAGATTTTCTCAGCTGAGTTTGAAATTTGGGTTCGATTAGAACGTGAAAGATCGAATCGATTATCGATTATTTCCAGTTTCGATTCGAAAAGAATCGAGAGTCTGAAGATCTTTCCGCCATTTGAACAGTGGAAGTTCTGATTGGAGCCGCAGAGAGTGGAGTGAGAGCGTGGAGAAAATGAGTACGGAAATGAGAAACAGGAACTATAAATAGGAAGATCTCAACCGTCGATGGAGAATTGGACGGGCTGGATCGACCGAGATGAGATTTGTCGTTGCAAGATCCTGTTAGGGTTGTATTTGTTTATAAAAAGGAAATGTCATTATAAGATAAGACGGTCATCTGTTTTTGCTTTCGGATTTGTCATATGTGTTTCTGTCCTTTGAAGATTCTGAACGGGCCTCTTGTAATCTACCTCCTCATTGTTAACTAATTAGTGGCCCACCTTTTTATCTGAGATGGTCTTAGATTTGCGATGAGGCGGCCGAGCAAATCTGAAACGGGTTTAGAACACAAGCAAGGAGGAGGAGGAGCGATTTTATACCTTACACTACTCCACCAAGTCTCCCAAGTGATTGGTGAAATTACCTTTGGAAAATCTGTTTATCGGCTCTAATACCTATTGAATTCTCCATATCTAAATATTCAAATAGACTTCAGTAGGCCAACTAGTAAATGTTACACATATGGGACTTGTGGGACTCTTCCCTGTCAATTTAGGGAAAGGGAATCAAAGAAAGTTGATGAGTGTTTTAGATCTAGTCAATCCAATGGTAGCTATCTTACTTATTCAAGTAGTAATTTTTGAAAGGTGGACCCACCTATGTGTTTAATAAGGATGATGTACCTCACCACAATGAAGTCATGCCTGCCCTAAAAGTATGCGTTTTTTCAAGATTGAAAACTCTCTTTTAACTACTTTATAGATTTATATTATTTAGAAATTCAGAGAGGTTGATGAGATAAGGTTGACAGTGACACCAAAAGAATCGTCATATAACTTTCTTGAACTTTGAGGAGATTGGAACATATAGTCTAATTAGATAATGAGCCCCATATTGACCACCTTCAAATTTAAGATATGACAGGGTGGAAGATGATTCAGCTGTCTGGATTTCAAGAATGTGTAGCCCACTCATTAGTAGGATAATTACACACCACTGACAAATGGAATTGGCCCACTTGCCATGGTGGTCATGAGATCAAACTGCCTATTTGTCAGATCCACCAACTTGTAGATCAATGTAGTTGGATGGTTTTGTAGAAGATAACATTTTTTAGGCTGTAGTTCTACACTTCAATCATAGACTATACCACTTGATCCTCTTGCCGTTTGAGCGATAGGCTGTGCCTGCCACCTATGTTTGTCCAGCTGTGGTTTGTTAATTACTCAATTGTCATCCCACTAAATTAACTCCAAGGAGTAGCTCAATTGGCCTAGGACCATAGTTTGCACCAAAAAATTATAGGTTTGAAACTGCACTACTACATTGGGGCTACAGGGAAGTTTACCTCGCTTCCCTCTGGGCTTGGAGGGATTAGTCCAGCCTAAAGGGTTGGGAACCCTCTGATAGCACAAAAAAATAAAAAATAAAAAAAAATCACACTAAATTAGTCTGAGACATTACATGTTTAATGATAACAAGATACAGGTACCTTGGCTCAAGTTGACATTGCGCATTAGTTTGTGCTATGAAATGCTGCAAAGCCCCTCGGGCGCCACTAGTATTTTTTTTTTACTCTAGTAAGAATCCAATTAAAACAGACTTTACATAGCCAATTCCAATATAGTTAGGATAAGACTTTGATATTAATGATGAGGCAAGAACTTAATTCACCCCCGGTGAAAGTAAATAATAATAATAATAATAATAATAATAATTTACACTCACTTGTATCATATGTCAATTTTGTTTGCAATACTCAAGCAATATGACACCTTTGCTCGCATGTTTTTTTCAACATGACAAGTTTATCTTTTTCAAGTTGAGTTGCATACCAAACAATTTATTTGTAAAATGGTCTAATTTGATTGCAAGTAGATCTATTTGAATCAACTCTAGTTTAAATAGATTATACTTGCCAAACATGTCCTCAATAGGTGTAAATTTAATGTCCTAAAGACGTGTTTGTTTCATGTAGTTGAATGTAAGACTTCATATTTTTATACGTGGCAAAAAATACCGCATCAGATTTGAATATCCAAAAATGACCATCAAATAAACACACTCAATGAAAATTGAATCAAGAAAAAGTTGAAAATGAATACCCAGCCATCACCTTAGAAATTCAGATCAAAGGAAAGTTAAGGTTCTATCTACATTACCACGTCATCCTTCATCCCTCACGTCTTTGATAATCGTTTATTAATTAGATTATAAAAATTTCATGTATCATATGCAAACATATAAGCTTAAATGATCAATATTGAAAAATTAGTTAAATTTATAATTTTGTGTTGTGAAGATAAGTTCATTGTAATGTTATAATGCCTAATTAAGCTATTTCACAAAATAGGACATGCAAAAGAGCTCGTGGAGTCCGCTAGTTTCTTAAGTATAGAAAGGCTCTACTCGTCTTAAAAATCAAATTCAATTGATAGTGTTGTATCAAGGATCAATGAGCAAATAATCAAAATAAAACTAAAAGTTTAGGGTGTGAGATCACTAGATTGGTCCACTCAATAAATCAGTCCAAAAAGTGTGCAAAATCAGAAAATATGCAGCGGAAATAAAATCACAGGCACACACCACAAGGACACCAGACTTTTACGTGGAAGACCCTAACCGGGTAAATAACCACAGATCCGAACTGGATCTAATCAAGAACTATGAATCTCGCAATTACAAGAAACTCAGATTTCTTCCCCGGATATCCCCTACCTAAGGACTGAAGTTACCTTGTGTTACTTCACGCTTCAACGACTTCACACCGCTGATTGCAACAGACTCAATCCAGCACTTGACCCCTCAAATCTTCTCACAAGAAGAAAATCTTCTACAAAAGATGCAGAAGAAACTGGCTCTAGAAAACTTGGTAGCACAAGTCCTTAATAAAACTCTAGAGAGGAATTCTCTCAATTAAATTTCCAAATCAGAACTTGAGAGGTGAGGGATGCTTTTAGAATAGCCATTGAGTCCTTTATATAGCCTTGGATTCGTGCCTCATGTGTTGTAATATGATTAGGAATCAGCAACACAACTTTGAGACAAATCAGGAAAGGAAATAGGGAAGTTTCTAAAAATTCGCCCAGATTCACTCGAGCGACTAGGGAGTCCGCTCGAGCAGACAAGTCACTGTCTTCGCGTATCAGACTATCGCTCGTGCGATCATAAAGGTGGGTCGAGCGAAACACATTTTGTCTGGGTTCGCTCAAGCGAAACACATTCTGTCTGATTCAAAATTTCAGCGATTTTTCTCCCAACTTTCTTCTTCTAATTCTTCCAGTTTTCTATCTTCAGAGTCATTTTCTAAATACGAAATACAACTCAATGGACCCCTAGAGTTTTGTCCAACCATTGAATTAAGCCAACACAAAATTCTAACAAAAACTTTCCTTACCATCTATTTTATAGCTGTAATAACATTCACTGGTTGTATATGAAGAATACGGGAATTCTACAATATCCTCAAAGTTTACATCCATGGGAGTTTTTCTCACCATTGGATTGGTCGTTTAATGAATAACGTGATAAACACAATCTCATACATATTCATTATCACATTTTAAGCAAACAAACAATCCAAAGGTGGTCAAACTACAATTGATGTAAAAATTAAGGATAAGTCATATACTTGAAGTGTGTTTAGGCTTTACTATAGAGTTCCACTCCTTTTACCTTTGGATTTCTCTATGTTAAAGGCTTAGAAGATTTAGACTCTTCGTATCAAATGGTTTCGTTGAAATATATTTAAAATAAATAGATAATGATGAAAAAATCTATTTAAAAAAAACTCATGGTTTTCAAATAGGCCCTTATTGCCTATTTATTTATTAGAATTTCTTACAAGAATTTGTTATATTAGGGTTTTTTTGGACATATGTGACATTGTCTCTTGACATTTGCAAATGTCATGTTTCTTCGTGAAAGTTATAAAATTTTGGCCACCTAAAAGGTCTCAAAATGGCCTTTAAAATCTTGGAATTCCAGCCCCTTTCTTCTTCTTTTTTTCTTTCTTTCTTTTTATTTTGAGATTTCTAGATGATCAATACAAGAGAGCACACATGAATCCCATTATGCTAAAAATCTTCAAATTTCTTCATATAGAAAATTCATGAATTTCAGTAAATAAACATGCCCTTAGGGCCTATTTATTTACAAGCATTTCTGACGGGAATTCAGGCTGTCTATGGATTCTAGAATTCCTGTCACAAATTCAATGTTCTTTTGGTGGAATTCCCAATATTCAAGGTAGCAAGATTTCTAAATGCCAAAAAGGTGAAACTTCAAAATGCCAGCCCCTCCAAAAGCATTTTAGGATTCTGGAACTCCGAGAAGTTTGGTTGGAATTTCGGCTCCCAACAGAGGACGCCGATCTTACCTACCAAAAAGTGGGGCCCATATTTACAATTGCAAGAATTGGGCCCATGCAATTCATGTCAAAATGGGCCCATATTCAAAATTTTAAACTTGGATTTTGTACTCTAGTTTCTAAAAAATGGGCCGATGCACCATATACCTGAGGTGGGTCTACATTGTATTTCTTACTGTTTTGTCCCAAATTCACAACAACCATATGCTACAATGCAAAAAATGTGTACTTCCAGTCAAGAATTCATGTAGTAATAAAACAGAGAGTTTATGAAATTTAGGAATTTAAAAATTCTCAAGCAAGAATTCATATAGGAATGAAACGGAGAATTTTGAAATGATAGAATTCAGTAACATTTCAGAATTCTAGCATGTGGAATTCCTAGACAGCTTCTAGACATGAATTACAGGAATTCTAGTAAAGAAACAGGTCTTTAGGGTGTGTTTGGTAAACGAAGAGAAATCCTTTGTTTAGAGGATTCCCTCCATCTCCTAAAATTGAGATATCCTCATATGGGATTTGTAATGAGAGTTATAGGTTTGGTAATGTGAGAGGATTTCTACCATTGGTAGAATATATGATCCAATAATTGTAAGGTTTTTTTTTTTTTTTTTAAATAACTCAAGATCCACGAAGAATCAAGATCTCAGCTTTTTACTCAAAGTCATTTTTGGAAATTGAGAGTATTTGAACAGTTTAGATCGTGCAAAGGGCCCCCACAAGAATCAAAAATTAATATTTTAGAACATGGACGTTTTTGCAAATATCTTAAAACCTAGTGAGGATCAACGACAGAAGTTTGAGCAACTGACCATTTTTTATCTTTGGGAAATAATTCACGGTTTAGATCATGATTTTGGGTCCCATTGAAATAAAATAATAATAATAAAAAAAACTGTTTTTATCCCTTTTTTGCACTATGTGAAATCAATAGCTAAGAGTATTTGGCCAATTTCTCATGATCCATCACGAATCAGGCTGCCAAATTTGGGCTTCTGGTTGTCTTTGGCATTCTCAAGAGATTGGACGGTTTGGATTTCGCAAATGCGACCCACACAATTTCAAAAATCGCCATATAGTGCTCTGAACTTTTTTGTAAATATGTCAAAATCTACGAGGAATCAGCGGTTGATATTTGATCAAGTAGCCGTATTTGGCCATTTGAAGAGGATGAGCGGTTTGGATTGTGACTTTATAGCCCACACATATGAAAAAAATCAAGAAACACAATCAGCCCAAAATGACCGTTCCTGTTTGTGTAGCTCCATGTTCCAGAGCTTCTGATGATTATGTCGTTCCGTTGGGGGAAGGTCTGGCGTGGAGAATAATATAGCTGTAGAGGATTTTGGATTTACCTTTTCTTTGATTCTTGTGTAAAACAAACATGATTTTCTTTGATATCACAAAAAACTAATAGAGGATTCCTCACCATGGACGTTTACCAAACATTCCCTTACTCTTTTGAGATAGCTACTAATCCTGAAGTCCAATGGCATTTTATAGACAATTGGCCTCAGTCTCTATCATGTGCATGACATGAAACTTCATCTAAATCCATTAATTGAATTATTAGCACTGCCACTCAATCCTCCTCTCCTCCTTTTCTAATATTTCAGCAACATACACTGATACACACGGCATGCATTCATTCCTGGGAAGAGGATCCCCTGTTTGGACCAAACAGGAAAA
The DNA here is from genome assembly GCA_029852735.1 of Persea americana. Lineage (NCBI taxonomy): Eukaryota > Viridiplantae > Streptophyta > Magnoliopsida > Laurales > Lauraceae > Persea > Persea americana. The sequence goes on from CM056817.1 coordinate 40,719,728, forward strand.
CCCTGTTTGGTCCAATCAAAGGGTGCCACATGGGAGAAACACATCCCATCAATACAGCCCATCTCCCCAATGAATTTTTTTTTTCTCTCCATGTGGCACCCCTTCATTGGATTTTCCTGTTTGGTCCAAACAGGTAATCCTCGTGATCCTCTTCCTCATTCCTGCCGCTCCCCATTGCACATCGACCATGTGGAATTCGGTGACCGCCTCGCCGATTGTGTCAGACAAGGATGCACCCATTTTCCTCTTTTTCTTCACCGCAGTCGCAGATTTCGGGAAATCCAAGCCCTTCTCAGTTGCTAATTGATTGACTAACGAAGAAACAAAACATATCTTCTCTTCCTTTTAGGCAGTCAAAAAGATGGTGGGATTGCAATCATTATCCACAAATCCCGTGCCTTTCATTATCTACTGTTTTTCATCTTTCCTTGTCGTTTCCAGAACTGTACTATTTCACTTGATTAACTATGAGCCCCTGTGGTCGGTGGACCACATTCATCATTCATGTGGGCAGTGGGCATCACCTCACACGTGATCCATGGTGCAGCATTCTCTTGTGGGCTTGTGGCTCGACTAGCAAGCTGCGGAGGGGTTTTAACTTTAATATCTAGGCCTGCCAATAGGGATGGCGATGGGTCTGGCATAAATCGAGACCCACCTCATATCACTCCTATTAGAAGTGGATTTGGTAGTGTTTTTTTTCATTTTTTTCCTCTTTTGTGTGTTCGAGGTGAGTTTGGATTTTGTTGTCCCAACCCAACCCTCTCTAAATATATAATATATGTATACTTATTACTAAAGCAATAGCCAAAACTCGCATGATTTTGGTAGTTTTGGGCCTCATTAAGGGACGTGAAAAAAAGAAGTTGGTGTGTCCAATCTCTACCATGCTTATTCTCATGCATTTTTATATATTTTAAAATTTTTAAGCTTTAAACTACTAAACCTGCCTCAATAAAAAACTTAGGAGCCCCGGTACCTTGCATAGCCGTCAGAATCGTTTATTTCGCTCTGGCCTACAAAATAAGGAGTTACATGAGCTTATCAAATGGAAATCAAAATAGCCTTGCTGATTTGACTCCATTAGACTCAAGTGGAGCCTTTCAAATGAGTCAAATTCATACGCTAATTAAAGATTTATATTTCATAAAGTAGTCGGATTTTGCAGTCTTAAAACATGGTACGAAGGCGAGGCACCATCCGCATATATGGGCTCAAAATATTGGGACTGCTTTAATTTGAGATTTTCTTTTACCAAAAGAAAGCTTAAAATTCTAAAACTAATTAACTACTAGAACAAGCTCTGTACACTGATTGCATTTGGTTATGCGATTGGTCAGGAGATCAAATCCCGTCAACTACTTTCTTTCATTTCTATGGGCCTCTTATTTGTAATCAAATTTTTTTATTTGCTAATTGAACTAATAAACTTCAAAACTTTTAAGTTGATTATCTTAAATCTTCATCTGTGAAAAATGTCAAAAAAATTCCAACCTATAAATCTAATTAACTTTTTGCAGTTTTGTGGCCCCCCATCTCATGATCTAAACTGTTCAACAATCTTATATTGATGGTAAGCAACAAAAATAAGGTTAGTTAGATATCTAAAGTCTCCATGGATTTTGAGAAGTTTATTAAAACATTACAACATCCAAATACATCTAATATTGTTGGATGTAAACATTACAACAAAAATAAGGTTCACCTGTTTCACGCGGTAACATTTGCAAATGAAATGTTTAGATGTGTAAAACCCATTTTTCTATCTCATGCATGAAATAAAATGACCGTTTAAATTACTTATTTTAGCAAACGAGTCAATTTGAGCGTTTTCAAAATAAGATCATAATGTGTGGTACTAATTAGTGGGTTGAGGTTTTTCTTCGTTTAAATTATATGCATTTGTAGATCTCTCAAAAATCCTGTTTAATTTATAAGTGTGCTGGGTACCCAATTTTCTTTTATAAGTGTGCTATATTTTGAATTTAAAATTCCGATCCATTGATGCCATCATAAAGTCAATATTTTAACATGATTTGCAATTTAGATATTATATTACCAAAATTTGAGTAAAGATATGAGAATTAAATCGAGCCAAAGTAATCATCTTATGATGCAACCTGAAGTAAGACGATGCTTAACATTATGTCCTAGCAAAAGATGGGAATCAAATAATCTTTCTTTTTAAGAAAATAGAATCAAAAGAAGTTGAGAAATGAACTATTGGCCATCACACTAGTAGTTAGTTTATTTTCCATCTTTTCTTTTATTCTAAAAAGATTGGTTATTTGATGCACATTTCAAAAGTTTACATTTGATCATCATTTAAGCAATTATGTTATGAATTATATGTATTCAATTGCTATATATTATATGCAAACAAACAAGACCCTAATGCAAACAATGAGCATGAGAGACAATTAAAAAAGTCTTATCATGTTTAGAATATATAGTTGAACCAACGATAGTCATATCACCGATTCAAAATATTTTATAGGGAAAACTTTAAAAGAAGGCACTAAGTTTTAGGCTTATTTCAAAAAAATGACATAAGTTTCACAACTTTTTATTTGAGGGTCTAAGGTTTTCAAAATATTTTCAATTAAGGACAACCGACCAAAAAAGAGGAGAAAACATTAGCTTTTAGGTTGATTTTTCAAAAATGGTGAAAATGCCCTTAATTGCTTCCAAATAAGAATAATTTGTTCCCTCCAAAGGTTCTCATTTCTTCTATTTTCTCATTCCCCCTCCTTCCCTCACGTTGGACGACGACATTTGGCGGCCACCGGCGACCCATGGCCACAAACAATAAGCCCGTTCTTGTTCCAACACCCCCCCCCCCCAACACCTTTTTCACTCTCCCATTTCATATCTTCTGTGTGGGTAAAATACCGTAATGACGAGATTAAGCGAGGAATACAGTAGTACTTGCTGTCCACCTCGGCTTCTGTAATCACAGCCCAACAACTCGGCAGCTCGGTCAGGAGTGCCAGCACAGCGGGGCGGCTCGGCAGCTCGGCTTGAGTGCCAGCTCAGCACAATATGCCCAGCGCGGCCAAGCCACTCTTGGTCTCGGAGCAAAACGCTGAAGGCACAGTGGGCCGTCACCTTCCTCCGGGAAGTACGGAGCGCCCTGACAGATAGGAGCATTCATTTATGACGATAGGATTGCTCATTTATGACGATAAGAAGTTAGCTTTATCAGCCCTTAACATCAACTGACTGAAGGCATGGAAAGTGAGGATGGGATGTTCCCTTTTCACCTATCGCTGCATGTCAGGGTAAGGATCGATGGGACCTCACCCCCACCTACCCCCACTCACAGAGAGGATGAACGAGGAATGTCGAGAAACATACATACACGGGGGATCAGCCCCAGGGAGGTACGCAACCGGCAATACTCAACACATCGTCTCATTCCCCTCTCCCTCCTCCTGCTTAGTTTTTTGGAGAACTAACTTAGGCATCGGAACGCCTTCGACTCACAGCAGCCAGGGGCTCTAACCCAAGCAGTTTTCCTTCCCTTTTCAGGTTCTTGGTGTTCGGTATTCCCTGATCTACAAAGTTCATCTCAATCTAAGTGGGTGTCGTGTTTTCACCGCCTACAGTTTGGCGCCGTCTGTGGGAATCACTGAACGAAAAGCCTTCCAACACCATGCCTCCAAAAACCAGAAATGGTGAAGGACCCTCCAAGGGCAAGGGACCGACCACGCAGCCTGTGCTGGTACAAGGTCCACCCCCTCAACAGAGAAGATCAGGAGGAAGGTCCCCTACAGTCCAGTCGGTATCACAGTCTAGGGGATTGACGATGCCTTCCCTTCACAATATTATGCCTCCAGAGCAGCCCCACCGCAGCAATGAGCACGACAGGCGAGGTGACAAGTCAGTCACCAAGCTGCGTGAAAAGTCAGCAAGAGGGGGATCTCAGTCCCACCATCAGGTCAACCCTAACGAAGGCGAAGACCCTCGCCTGGATGAGGTCAGAGCTCAAAACCGCCTCATTCAGGAGCAGGACGAGCTTATCCTACGTCTCAAACAGCAGCTCCAGGAGAAGAGAAGGGCTCGGAGCCCACTTCACGGGCGTAGCCATGCCTCGGGTCCTCCACCCAGGCATAGCCAGGCTCCTCCGGGCCACGGGTGGGACCTGAGGCACGTCCTCGATGATAAAAGGCGTGATCGGATCCACAGAGAAGAGGACTCCAGCAGCAGCCACGAGCATGTAGAGCCAAAGAAGCAGTGGAGGATACCAGAAGACGATGAGGAGCTCAAGCAGTGGATCAACCGGCAGGTCAAGCTGACTGTTCGCCAGAATATGGAGACTGCTGATATCGCTCGAGACCAGTGCAACGCCTTTGAAGCTGAAGAGACAGGCGCATCCCCTTTCTCCAGGGAGATCAGAAAGTACTCCCTCCCCGAGAAGTTCAACGTCTCGAGGTTTACCTTGTATGATGGAACCTCGGACCCTGCGGCTCACCTTCGACACTATGTCCAGAGGATGTCGGTCTGGGGGGAGAACGATTTCCTGAACTGTAGAGTTTTTTCCTCCAGTTTGGGAGATCTCCCCCTACGATGGTTCTGCTCACTCCCAGGAGGCTCCATCTCCAGTTGGCGACAGCTTCGGACGTCCTTCCTAGAGAAGTTCCAGGCCCATCGCGTCATCCCTAAGACCGATGCTGACCTGATGGCCCTCCGGATGAGAGAGGACGAGAACGTCACCCAGTTCGCCCGTCGCTTCTGGACTGTTTACAGCCAGATCGAGTGTGCCTCTGAGGAGATGGCGGTGAAATCCTTTCAGCTGGCCATGCGCCCGAGCATCCAGCTCCGGGCACAGCTGGTCATGTACCCCGTAGCCACCATGAAGGAGCTCATGACCCGGGCAAACCGGTTCATCCGGGCAGAGGAGGATGAGGTCCGCGGGCGGGAGAACTTCGGCCTCTCCCAGAAGAACCGACCACCCAAAGGAGACAGAGACAACAGGTCCTCCAGGAGGGAGGACCGTCGCAGAGACCCGACCCCGGATCGGCACAGGGCCCGGTCCTCAGATCGTCGACGGAACCCCTCCACCTCGGTCGCAGCCTCGGGGAGCAGCAGGAGGACCGGGAACGATGCCGCCACCTTCAAAGCGGTAAACACGATTTTCAAGGAGCCCATCTATAAGCTCCTCCACAAAATAGAGGCACGACCCTTCTTCAAATGGCCGCAGCCCATGAGAGGTGACCCCTCTTCCCGAGACCAGGGCAAGTTCTGCGCTTATCACAAGCAGAATGGGCACAGAACTGATGAGTGCAAAAGCTTCAATCCCACCTCGAGAGCCTTGTGAAAGAGGGGCACCTGAGGGACAACGTGAAGGAGGAAGGATGGGACAGCAGCCGACCTCCGTGCCAACATGATGGCGGACAGGATAGTGAGCCGGAAGGCATCATCAATGTCATCCACCTCGCTCCTCCAGCGAAGGGGAGCTCCCAGGCCCGTGCCGAGGCCAGAAGAGCCTCCCGTCAGAAGCAGGTGTTGACTGCGGCGCCGGAACCAGCTGCAAAGAAGGCCAAGACAGAGGGGCCCAGAATATGGTTCTCCGACAGGGATCTAAAGGACGTAGAGCTCCCACATAACGACCCTCTAGTGCTCACCTTGAAGCTGCAGAACTTCTTGGTTTAGAGAGTCCTTGTCGATCCAGGCAGCTCGTCCGAGATCCTGTACTACGATTGCTTTCAGAAGCTGAAACTCAAGGACGAGGACCTCCAAACTGCCCGAACTCCTTTCGTTGGCTTCAGCTCAAAACCAGTGTACCCGAAGGGGAAATCTCCCTCAGAGTCCAAGTAGGAGGCGCCTCCAGGCAGGTTGACTTCCTGGTCGTCGACGTCCCCTCCCCGTACAATGTCATAATGGGAAAGACGTGGCTGCATGCCAAGGAGGTTGTGCCCTCCACCCGTCATCAGAAGCTCAAATTCCCCCTAGAGAACTCGTCCGGTCGGACCGACGTGATCACTATAAGAGGCGACCAGCACATGGCCAGATAATGCTTGATGCCTGTGCTGCCTGGAGAAGCCGAATCATCCGAGGTCCATATGGCCGAGCTGGACAGAGAAGGGTAGCTTGGGGATATTGGTAGGGCTCCGGCGCAGAAAAGCATCGAGGACCTCACCGAGGTTAGGATTGACCCCGCCGACCCGAACAGATTTTTCCTAGTCGGAAGCCAGCTCCCTGAGACCGAGAAGACACAGCTGCTAGACCTCCTCCTCGAGAATAAAGAGGTCTTTGAGTGGACGCCTTACGAGATGCCCGGCATCGACCCAGCAATCATGTGCCACAAGTTGAATGTGGACCCTAACCACAAGCCCGTGATCCAAAAAGCACGCCAAACCGAGGTCCCACAAACTGAGGCTGTAACGGAAGAGGTTGAAAAGCTGCTCGAAGCGCAAGCAATAAAAGAGGTCCACTATCCGCAGTGGCTAGCCAACACAGTAGTGGTCAAGAAGAAGACGGGGAAGTGGAGGGTCTGTGTCGACTTCACTGACCTCAATACAGCCTGTCCCAAGGACAATTTCCCCCTTCCAAAGATCGACCAGCTCATTGACCCCACTGCCGGACACGACCGTATGAGTTTCCTCGACGCTTATCGAGGATACCACCAGATACCTCTGTTCGTACCTGACCAAGAGAAGACAGCCTTCATCACACCCCGGGGCACCTACTGTTATAAGGTAATGCCCTTCGGGCTGAAGAACGTAGGGGCGACATACCAGCGGCTAGTGACCAAGATGTTTCAAGCGCAGCTCAGGAAGACAGTGGAGGTCTACATCGACGATATGGTCGTCAAGTCCAGAGAATCGTAGGACCATTTAGCCGACCTCCACCAGGTTTTCGACATCCTCCTCCAGTTCCAGTTGAAGCTAAATGCATCTAAATGCGCCTTCGGTATCGGCTCCGGAAAGTTCTTAGGGAGCCTGGTCACGAGAAGGGGGATTGAAGCAAACCCTGATCAGATCACGGCGATCCAGGAGCTCCAGAGCCAGACCACGGCTAAACAAGTTCAGAGGCTGACCGGCATGGCTGTCGCGCTCAATCGCTTCATCAGCCGAGCTTCCGACAAGTGCAGGCCTTTCTTCCAGCTCCTACACAAAGGCTCAAAATTCCAATGGACGCCGGACTATGATTAGGCCCTGCAACAGCTCAAGTGCTACCTCTCTTCACCTCCGCTACTGTCGACCCCAACCCATGGCGAAGCGCTGTATCTGTACCTCGCAGTCTCGGACCACGCAGTGAGCTCGGTGTTGATAAGAGAAGAAGATGGCTAGCAGAGGCCTATCTATTACACCAGCAAGATCCTGCTCGACGCCGAGACCCGGTATTTACAGCTCGAGAAGCTTGCCCTGGCGCTCGTCAGCGCCTTGCGAAAGCTCTCCCATTACTTCCAAACCTTCACTATCGTGGTCGTAACCAAGCACCCACTGAGGGCTCTCTTCCGAAAGGCAAACTTCTCCGGTCGAATCTCCAAATGGGCTGTCGAACTGGGGTAATACGATATCAAGTATCAGCCCAGAACGGCCATCAAAGCCCAAGTTTTAGCAGACTTCATTGTCGAATTCACTTCTCAGAGTTCGGCCCCGACCCTGCTTGGCATCGAACTAGGGGGCAAGAAGGATACAAAGGCAGCAACCGAGACAGAGCATGAACAGTCCTGGAAAGTCTTCGTCGACGGATCCTCAACGTCCAATAGGGCTGGCGCTGGCATAGTCCTCCAGTCTCCGGAGGGCCTTGTCATCGAGCAAGCTCTAACATTCGGCTTTAAAGCATCCAATAATGAGGCCGAGTACGAAGCACTCATTGCCGGGCTGAACAGTGTCAAAATCTTGGAAGCTCGACATATTGTGGTTTTTAGCGATTCCCAATTGGTGACGAACCAGCTCATCGGAGCTATCAGGCTCGAGGACATGGAAGGCAAGGAGCTGCCGCGACCATGGAATACAATGCATCTCAAAAAGTTCTACTTTTAAAAACATGTATAAGGGTTCGAACAACAATAAAAAGGAACATTCTTGAGCAGATCTTTTTCAAAATTTGCTTCCAAGTTATGCAGCTCGGCCGCAATGCCAGCTACCTCAGGGTCCGGTGACAGCACCACCCTGCGGCTCGGCAGCTCTGTTCAGAGTGCCAACATTCCTTAGCTCGGTGCCTGCACCAGCTTTGGCGGCACAGCCATAACCTTTCTCAGGGTCCGATGACAGCACCACCCCATGGCTCGGCAGCTCTGTTCAGAGTGCCAACCGTCCTCAGCTCGGTGCCTGCACCAGCTTTGGCGGTACAGCCATGAGCACCTCAGGGTCCGGTGACAGCACCACCCCGGGGCTCGGCAGCTCTGTTCAGAGTGCCAATCGTCCTCAGCTCGGTGCCTGCACCAGCTTTGGCGGCACAGCCATGAGCACCTCAGGGTCCGGTGACAGCACCACCCCGTGGCTCGGCAGCTCTGTTTAGCGTGCTAACCGTCCTCAGCTCGGTGCCTGCACCAGCTTTGGCGGCACAACCATAAGCTTTCTCAGGGTCCGGTGACAGCACCACCCCACGGCTCGACAGCTCTGTTCAGAGTGCCAACCGTCCTCAGCTCGGTGCCTGCACCAGCTTTGGCGGCACAACCATGAGCACCTCAGGGTCGGTGACAGCACCACCCCGCGGCTCGGCAGCTCTGTTCAGAGTGCCAATCGTCCTCAGCTCGGTGCCTGCACCAGCTTTGGCGGCACAGCCATGAGCATCTCAGAGTCCGGTGACAGCACCACCCCGCGGCTCGGCAGCTCTGTTCAGAGTGCGAACCGTCCTCAGCTCGGTGCCTGCACCAGCTTTGGCGGCACAACCATGAGCATCTCAGGGTCCGGTGACAGCACTACCCCGCGGCTCGGCAGCTCTGTTCAGAGTGCCAACCGTTCTCAGCTCGGTGCCTGCACCAGCTTTGGCGGCACAGCCATGAGCATCCCAGGGTCCGGTGACAGCACCACCCCCGACTCGGCGGCTCAGTCAGAGTGCCAGCCGTCCTAGCTCGGTTCTAGCACCAGCTGCGGTGGTTAAGCCAAAAACGTCCAAGAACACTGACTTTGGCGCTCAAGAACACCTCGAGTTCTGGCAGCTTCCGCTCTCAAGGGTTATTGGATGTTGATCGGGACCACGGTTCATAGACTAAATCTCGGTCAAGGGCAGACATCCAATTTTATCTTTTTAAAGACTTACGAAGAATTCGGTTATTGAGACCAACCACTTAGCAAATGAAGCATAAAAAGGCACACGTCATCTGCACACTCATTCCATCAAAGAAGAAAAAAGAAAGCCAGGGGATTCAAAGAAAATTGATGTTCCATTGATAGAATTCGGATTACAAGGATAAAAAAAAAATAATAATAATAAAATACAATGAAAGAAAGGAAAAATACAATGGGGCTCAAGGGGCTACAGCTTCTACGTTGCAGTCGATTTCTGGAGCAGCCTTAGCCACGACTGCGCTGGCCTCGGGCACGGTTGAGGTGGCTTCAGAAACGACCGCACTCGCTTAGGGAACGCTAGCCTCAGGAGCGGCGGCTTCAGAAGGGGCCTGGGCGACCGCAGGCGTAGGGGAGTCTTCAAGCTCGGCGCTGGCAGTTGGAGGGGCCTCCGAAGGCGCCTCGGGGGCGGCGCTCGCCTCTGGGTAGGCTTGCGGAGGAAGACAAGGGGAAGCCAGAGATATGGCCATAAGTTCTGAGTCCGAGCGGGGGAACTTTGGGGGATTCCTCAGGAGAGGGCTCTCCCCAGGAACCCCAGCCTTCTTCAAGGTTGCTTTCCATCCGAGCTCCCAGGCTCAGTCCCGGATCCCTGGCAGTTGAGCCTTGTAGTCCGCTGCTAGTTTGCCAACCTCCTCCCCCATAATGGAGTTATGCTCCGCCAAGAACTCCTCCTTGAGCCTGACTTCTTGTCTCGCCAAAGCGGACTCGATCTCGGCCGTTTTCCCCTTCAAGGCCATCTCTAGGGAGCCTTGCGCCAGGTTCCGCTGGGAGAGGAGCCTCTTGTTCGTCCCTCTGACGTCCTGCAGGTCCTCTTCCAGCCGCACCACCACGGTCCGGAGATCGTCAAGCTCAGAGGCAAGATGGAGGTTCTGGGTCCCCTCATCCTTCAGCTCTTCCCTGAGATGCTCGACCAGGACCTAGGAATCTTCGAGGTCAGAGACGAGGCCAGCATTTCTGCCCACCTCTTCTACCAGCATCGCCTCCTTAGCCGCTAAGGATGCCTGCAGCTCCTCCCTCTCGGCCACCCATTCCGCCTCCCTGGCCTCGGCTGCGTCCAGCCTCTCTATGCCCATCTGGCATTTCTGCAGCAGCTGCAAGAAGAAAACCAGACGTCAATAAAAGAATACCGAGCTAAAAGCTCTAGGGAAATACTACACTTACCGATACCAGCGAGCGCATCAAGGAGAGCAGGAGTGACTCGTTGTCCATCTCAGCCCACCTCGCCATGTCCCGAGGAAGGGCGCAAGTGCATCCCAGCGCGGCGACCACTTGGGGATCGGTCGCACGGTCTGTTTCGGCCAGCTGCCTCCCTAGTACTTCCTCAATGGCCGGCCTCCACGGAGCCAGAGGAGGGGGCGAGATCGTTCCGCCAGCAGGCGGAGGCAACGAGGGGCCAGGCGAGGCCTCAACTCTTGCTCTCTTTTCGGGTCGAACCCCCTCAGTGACCTCGGCGGAGCGAGCCCGACCTCCAGCCCTTGTAACACGGTCGGGGGGTGAGTCGTCTATGACGATAGTCGCTGGAGGCAAAGCCGAGGCGACCTCGACCGCGGCGGACTGAGTGACCTCGGTCGTGATTGCGCGGACCGTCTCGGTAACCGGGGCAGTAGGAGTTCCGCCTGCAGCGGCCGGAGGCGTCGCAGCCACTGCCTGAGGGGGATCCCGGGCCTCGCCCCCGATGTCCCCGAAGGCCGCCGCAGACAGGTCTTCTGTAGCGTAGCGTTGCCCGCGCTGGCGTAGCATCTCTCCCTCCTCTTCCTCTTCCTCCGAGCTGGAAGATGTCGAGCTCTCAGACGAATTGGAAGCTACTAGCCTCTTCCTTCGCGAAGGCCGGGGCTCTGGTCCTGAGGTCTTGTCAGGCTCTGCGACTGGAAGTGCTGAAGCGCGGTATCCAGACTCAATCAGACGCCCAGTAGGTATCACGACAGTCACTGCTGCCGAGCTGGGCACCGCGGTCGTCGCTGACCCTAAGCTGATGCCTTCCCTGCGCAGCACGGAGTCTATTCCTCCTGACACCCTTCTCGAGGTGTTGAAGGATCTGTAGTGGGGCATATACCCCAGGAGGGACCACGCAGCACGACAGTTGTGACCGCGGTAGTTTCTCGCCTTCTCGTGCCACTCACTGTTCACCCTCCAGCGGTTTTTCCTGGCGAGCTCCCTCTTTTCGCGAAAATCTGCATAAACAAAAAAAATTGTGTTAAAAGTCAGGCGTAGAAGAAAGAAAAAACTGCAAACCGAAAAGACTTCGGTCTTTACTTGGTGGAGTTCCTATTTTTCGAGGAATCCGGACCGTGGTGCTAGGCTCCGCTTCACCGAACTCCCATCCTCCTCTGACGAGTACTCGGTCTTCGCCCGCGTATTTGTTGGAATCCTCCAGCGCGGTCACAAACCCAATCCGGCGGACCCTCAGCCGGAGGTAATAGGTGTCCCCTTCTGTGGATTTGCAGAGGTCATACGTATCCTCGATGTCCGGGACACCAAGGCCGATCTCCAGGATCTCGTTCAGCCGCACTACTCCCATTATAATTTTGTATCCGTTGGGAAGTAGTTGGCATGGGCACAACCTCCACTCCCGGAGGCAGTCCCTAACCAGTGGATGGAGGGGGAAGTGGACCCCTCCCTCCACAACGGAGACCAGCCAGAACGGCATCCAGCCATCGCAGTAGGCGAGGCCATCATCAGGGCCATCTGGTCTGACCTCCACATTGGCGGGGATCTTGTACGCATCCCTAAAGTAGGCTATGGAACCCGGGTCTCCTAACAGATGTCTATAGATCCCCATTCTCAACCCAGACGAAAGTCTACCCAAAAGAAAAGACAAGAGAGAAGCGGAAAGAAGCCCTACGAAGGGGGACTGCACAGACAGGATCGCCGGAAGTTCGTAGACGTTGAAGAAGTTCTCTTGCAGAGCGCAGTAGAAATTCGAAAAGAGTAAAAGAAGGTGAAGACGAAGGAGACGCCCTAATTTATAAAGGCCAGAGACGCCGTTTCGGCTTTCGAGAAGAGCCTTTAAGAGGCGTCCCCTCAGTCAGCCCTAACGTCGCATCTCGCAGCCCTAACGTCTTCTCAAAGTAATTGCGTGGCAACCAAAAGAGGCGACACGTGCCACCATCGGCGCAATATCTGAGGGCTATTAAATATCCTGGACAGGCAAAGAGACATCTTGAAAGGGACCGTACGTTAGCGACGACCATCAGGCTCAGGAGGGACCCTTCCGATCCGAGGCTCCTCTGTCTCGGTAACCCCTTCCCACACTTCGGTGACCCTCACTCGAGCTCGGTAGCGGTGCCGGCTAGACAGTCACTAAGCTTCTGACCTCCTCGAGCTGGAGGACTCTAAGAAGTCAAAAGCTAGGGGGCAATTGTGTGGGTAAAACACCGTAATGACGAGATTAAGCGAGGAATATAGTAGTACTTGCTGTCCACCTCGGCCTCTGTAATCACAGCCCAGCAACTCGGCAGCTTGGTCAGGAGTGCCAGCACGGCGGGGCGGCTCTGCAGCTCGGCTTGAGTGCCAGCTCAGCACAATATGCCCAGCGCGGCCAAGCCACTCTTGGTCTCGGAGCAAAACGCTGAAGGCAGAGTGGGCCGTCACCTTCCTCCGAGAAGTATGGTGCGCCCTGACAGATAGGAGCATTCATTTATGACGATAGGATTGCTCATTTATGGCGATAAGAAGTTAGCTTTATCAGCCCTTAACATTAACTGACTGAAGGCATGGAAAGTGAGGATGGGATGTTCCCTTTTCACCTACCGCTACATGTTAGGGTAAGGATCGATGGGACCTCACCCCACCTACCCCCACTCACAGAGAGGATGAACGAGGAATGTCGAGAAACATACATACACGGGGGATCAGCCCCAGGGAGGTACGCAACTGGCAATACTCAACACATCGTCTCATTCCCCTCTCCCTCCTCCTGCTTAGTTTTTTGGAGAACTAACTCAGGTATCGGAGCGCCTTCGGCTCATAGCAGCCAAGGGCTCTAACCCAAGCAGTTCTCCTTCCCTTTTCAGGTTCTTGGCGTTCGGTATTCCCTGATTTACAAAGTTCATCTCAATCTAAGTGGGTGTCGTGTTTTCACCGCCTACATCTTCCATTCCTACTTTAGCCCCTTGTTCGAGCCATCTCTAGGCTTCATCATACACCGCTGGCAACCACGGGATGTCGCCGATAGTGCATCCCATGGAGATGCCCAATTGTGTTAAGTTCGACCAACAGATCAATTATGTTGCAGCTGTGGTTCATTTAAATACTATCAGGTACTAAACATGGGGATGCCCAGTGCCATCAAGAATGCAGAAAGCACATAACAGTGGGTCTCCCATTGCCCAAATAACTTAAGATAAGATTAATCTAAGGACCAATGGTTGGAACAAAAGAAACCAAATTATGTTTATCAAAGTCATTCAAACAATTTCCTTAAACGGTTGTTTGGCTGGTGTGAAAATGATACGAAATTAAACAATAGGTGCGTAACAGAATCACATCCATTGTGTTTGACTGCACTCATGATGTGTAAATGAGGTGTGAAAATAGTATGCATTTTCAGCCCTAAAATTTTATACCTCAAGGGATCTGAAAGAGACTACATGTCTCTGAAAAAAGAAGGAAGCTAGAGGCGATGCTACATTAATACACGTCAATAACGCACATCCCCATTTTTTATTTATGTGAATTGCATAGGGTCCATAATCAAGATTCTTTAAAGGGCCAAACACGGCCAGAGGGTTAATTCTCAATCCTTGATTCATCATGGATTTTGATATATTTGCATAAAAACCCAAACATTAAAATCTACCATTCTGGACTTATGTGGGCTCATTTTCATGATCTGAACCGTTAATCCTCTTTAAAAGACCAAAAATAGTTATGAGGTGAAATTTTACATCTTAACTCTTCATGAATTTCAAGAAATCATAAAAAGAATGTAGAACCATTGGATTGAAAAACTAATATGCCATGTTTATGGGCGTCCTTGACCACCGGTCCTTTTTTTTGTTTTTTTTTTTAAAATTGTGTGGGCCCTTAAAGCAAGATCTAAACTATAAAAAATTCTCCATTAGGCCAAAAGACTGCCTATAAGGAAGCATATGGTTGGCCAGTGTCCGACACTTGTCTTAAAACACCACTGTTCGATTAGTGTTGTGACTTGCGAGGCTCCAAATTTTTTAGCTTTTTCTTTCGTTTTTTTCCCTACTTCTTGGGAACTTTTTACACAATAACTACTCCCATTAGTTTACATTCAACTAAACTACAAATTGATAAAAAGACATGAGCTTACATGGATTCTAGCAAAAATGATAAAATTGAAAATGAATCAAGCAAGATCTTTGCATGCGTGTTATGGAAATAAGATTAATCACTTGCCTAAGATTTGGGCTATATGGCATTTGAAAGCTTCTCAATTGCTTTTTTAGATTTCCCAAAGTCTTTGTTTGGTAGAGGGAATTTCGAAAAGCAGGCACACTAAAATAACTATAACAGCCTTAAGAAATAGCCCAAAATTTGAAATTAAAAAAAAAAAGCTTTTTTGGAGATTGTCATTTTAAGAATTTCAATAGTTGAATTTCTAACAAGATTTGAAGGCATTGGCAATGTGCAAACGAAGATTCTTCAAACTCATATCATCAAACACATACATTTTTGTCCTCAATTATAATATATTAAAGACAAGCGTTCTTGATTCGATTTTGATTGAATTCCTTCAATTTTGACTTTTCAAAGGAGCCTTGGTTAAAAACCTAAAATAACTAACATGTGTCATGACCTCTACCACTTAAAAATACTTAACCACCACACCGAAGAATGCATTTATATAAAATTTTAATAGAACAATGTCAAAGTAGTTAGATAAAGCGGATACCCATGCCAATTGGGCTTATAACATATTTTTATCATTAACTCCAGTTAGACTTTATTTATGACATATTTATAAAACTTGTTTTATCGTTAGAATGTTGACTCCTGTTAATACTATTGTTATTGTTTCTTCTTTTATTTTTTTTCATGCTTATGCATCAGTGTAGTTGCATTTACTAACTGTTTTTTAACATATGATGAATTACTAATTGTATCTACCAACTACTGCAGTTGTCATTTACTTACAGTTTAATTATATAATTCTTTTATCTTTTAACTATTAAATTAATCCTTATTTATATTTTCCCCTTATTTTGTACAAAAACTAATGGTAGACATGCTTGTGATTAGCACAGGATACTGTCCTAGTTGAATTTGATAACTAAATGATGAAGAGTAATTCTCAGTCCATTTCTTTTCAAACTGCCTCTCTTTTTTTCGCCGGATCGGGCTAATGGACTAAATTGCCGAAGCCACAAGAAACAATATAAAGAGAGGGTTCAGATAAAAAAACACTAAATTTCTAAAATCACCTCTTCCTTTCAACAAAAAGAAATGTTTAAAGGATATTTTCTCATGCCGCTGAACGACAAGAAAAGCTTGGGCTGTTCATGGACCAGGACAGCCTAGGTTAAGGAATATCTAAAACGGCCCGACTTATAAACTAGAAGCCTAAGCCTGCCCAAGCTTGAGCCAGTCTTGAAGTTGCTGGCTTGAGCCAAACCTGCATGGAAATGTTGAAGCCCAAGCTCTACCCATGTTAGACTTATGGAACAGAAAAAATGATTTTTTTACCATGTTCTAG
The DNA here is from genome assembly GCA_029852735.1 of Persea americana. NCBI lineage: Eukaryota > Viridiplantae > Streptophyta > Magnoliopsida > Laurales > Lauraceae > Persea > Persea americana. The sequence goes on from CM056817.1 coordinate 40,735,634, forward strand.
GCCAGCTCAATTGGTTTGGTTATATCAACCTTTTGTGAGAGGTTATGGGTTTGAATCCCCCCGTTACTACCCCCTCCCATATAATTATATATATATATATATATATATATTTGGGCCGGGAGGGGGTTTCGGATCTCAACAACCGAGTCCAAATAAAAAAATCTAGGCACGACCTATCTATGATGACTTAAACCCTATGCTCAACCCAACATCGGCCGGCCCGATCCATGAGTGCCCTTACAAACAACACTATTCTTTTCTAAAAGAAAGATTAAAAAAAGCTACTCTCTCACTTTTTGATTTGACCAAACATTTACTTTTGGTCTCTTTTGCATCATCCGTTTACTTCACTTCACCGGTAAAGTAGATTTACCAAACAAGTGATGTATTTGTTGTGATTTGATATTATGGCATTTAAACATTAATTATACATGCCCATCCATTATTTTGTGGACCAAATCCCTAACCCGCAATCCGACCAAGATGTAAATAGAGGAAAAAAAGAATAGGTTTGCCAGTGTTGCAATTGCAAGTTTTCCTCCGCTTGGAGAGCAGGAAAACTAGCAGAAGAGACTTTTCCACCGTTTGAACCGATGGTATGGCTGCAAGTGCAAGATTTCCTCTTCTCAGACGGGAGGAAATCTTGCAAATGCGACTTTACTACCTATAAGAGCTGCTGTAAACCTGTATGTGTGCCCAAATTCATACCAAGGATACCTTTCCCTTTCCTTTAACATAAAAATGAAAGAATCAAGGGATTTTTAAGAAGATTTTCATTGTAAATACTGTTTAGACAAATTTATTAACAAATATATGAAAAAAATCGAATTAGGGTTCGTACGCAATAAAAAAGATAATTATGCCCCTAGTTAAGAATACATAACACATCATTATATTTCTTCCCTTGCAAATTTTCATCCGTTGATCTATCATGGATTTTGAGATATTTTGAAAATAGATATAGGATCAAAATATGTGATTTTGGACGTTTGTGGGGGTCCATTTTCACGTTTCAAATCATTGATCCTATTTGTATGTCAAAAATATAATAGAGAAACAAATCTCAAGCTTTGATTCAACATGGATTTTGGGATATTTGGAAAAATGGTTAGCCGTTTGATAGTAAATGGCCTTTTTGCATGTGGTTTTGAAGCACGTGTGTAAATAACAAACAATAGGAAGTGTTTTCAGGAGACTCAATTGCGTATGAAAATGAATCACATGTGCATCATTTACACATGTGAATCATTTTCCTATTACATGTGGTTTTGCCAAATTACCCCTTAGAATTCACAATATATATTAGCATTGGATGGACGAACAACGCATAACTGTGGAACTGTTGCTTTCTTCAAACTTGAATTTTCTACTTGGGCCATTTTCTCACACAACTTTGTTCATCACAGGACTTCAAATATAACAGAATGCAGAACTTGCAAATGTTTATTAAGTTCAATTTGTTTTTCAGATTTCGGTTACCTGCACCTGAATGTAGAACTTGCAATTGTTTATTAAGTTGAATTTGTTTTCCAAATTTTGACTACCTGCGCATGATTAAAGACATGTTAATGTTGGTGCCGAGCATAAAGTTTGCCATGTTCTTTTGGATTACACTGGCTGTGATAGGCGGAAATTAGAACAACAAACAGAACATCTCAAAGCTCCATATTTTGAAAATTTGAAGCTATTACAGAATATTTAGTTCCCTTTGAAAATTAAATGGGTGGCATATCAACAAAGATCTAAACTTGGACTTGAACTTCTTCATCATCCTTTTAATTTTCAAATCGATAAACAACGCATACTTAAATATGTTAAAGAGCCATAAGCCTTCAGATAGCCTATTAGATGGTGAATAAAGCATGCTTAGAACAGTTGACATTCCCGAACACATACATTCAGACCATTCAAACCAACAAAATCCTGAATAACATATTTTTTCATAGCATTCAAACGATTCTGAAACTAAATGCGCACAAATTTCATTTTTAATCATTTAAACCATTCTTACAACCTTCAATCAGATAAGTCCCAACAAAAATTCTATCCCATAATTCAAAACCATTGTAAAAATTGGAGTGAAACCATTCTAGTAATGTCCAGAGTAATTGGTGAGACCTAGAAGAATCAGTTTGTAAATCACAGAATTTACTCATTTTAGTAGAACAGTTTCCTCTCTATGGTAAAATACTTTTGTTGCACACATCTAAAGATGCCCTTAAGTCTAGTCATTTCTGCCCTGCATCTTTCTTTTCTCAAAGACTTGATGGACAAAACCAGCTTTTTCATGCTTACACTGGGGCAGCGCCCAAAAAAGCATTCTTAAATCCGAGTTCAGGTAATTGCATTGCTTTCACATTGGTAAGGCCTGAATGTTTGTCCAATAAACTAATGGAATTGGGCATGGACAAGCTTTCTGAATCCTATTTCATTCCTTCCTCGTTCAATCTAAGAGATCTCTAGAATATCAACTATAACCTTTTTCCTGTGCCATGGGGTAAGCCAAGTGTTACCATTAACAGAAGCAGCAGAAATGCACATAAATGAAAAAGATGGTATTGTAACTGCCCCTCAGCATCAGCTGTGGTTCAACTGGTTAGAGATGGGGTGCGTGCGAATTTGAATTTTCGATGTAGTTAGAAAAAAAGAAAGAAAAGATGTATTGCAATTGAATTCACATGAAACCGACTTTTTGAAATGAAGTCATGTGGCTGGAAATGAGCTACTTCTAGGTGGGAAGAGGTTTTGACAAATTATCCAATTATCTGAAAACGGTGGCCAAATATATATATATATATATATATATATATTTATTTGGTGTTTCAAGAACAAGGTTGCCAGGTTGGCTGCGAACCCCTTTTCTCACCTTATGGCTTCTTTCTTTAACAAAATTTTGAGAATTCAAGTTTGGAGAATTTCAAATTCTTCAAATGTTACCCTCCACATGGAATTCAAGTCATGGAAAACCCATGTTTGATAATTTGTAAATTCCTGAGAAATGAAAATCCTCATTTGAGAATTTTAAAGTCTAACATTCAATCTTGAGATTTAGAAAACTTTACTTTTTGCAGATTTGCGCACTAAAACCAATTTTTCTCACCTATGTGCATGGGATATGCACCAACATTTGGAGAATTTTAAAATTTTCTCACCTGAAGGTAACATTTGGAGAATCTCAAATTCTCCAAATGTTACCCTCCAGTCCACATGGAATTCAAGTCATGGAAAACCCATGTTTGTTAATTTGTAAACTCCTAAGAAATGCAAATCCTCATTTGACAATTTTTAAGTCTAACCTTCAATCATGAGATTTAGAAAACCTCACGTTTGCGGATGGAAATCCTCATTTGAGAAATTTTAAGTCTAACCTTCAATCGTGAGATTTAGAAAACCTCACTTTTGCGGATTTGCGCACTAAAACCAATTTTTCTCACCTATGTGCATGGGATATGCACCAACATTGACATGAATTCTCAGCACCGAGGAATCCTTGTTCTATGGGCATTACCAAACGTGCTCTAAGAATTCTTGTCAGAAGATTTTGATAAAGAAACAAGCCCTTACTATTATTTTCAGTTGGAAACGCCACCGGTCATTAGGATCTCTAGGGCTTGTTTTGAGTTTTTTTTTTCTTAACTACAATAAGGCACATATATTTTCCCTTAACCTTGGAAAGGCCTTCTTATTTTAAGTTTTTACTAAAACCTACAGTGGAACTGTACAAAATGCAACTGGACCATCATATTTTTTTGTTTTTGTTTTTGTTTTTGGGCAATTTACCCTTAAGAACTCAAATTAATCCCTTGAGTTATTACCCCTTCAACTGAGGATCTAAAACTAAAGTCCATGATCATTTAAATGGCTTGATGCACATCCAAACCTTTTCATATCATCCCTTGTCATCATGCGTCCAGGTGGCCCCACTAAAATAGCTTGAGAGAAATTTGCTGGGCTTAAATAAAAGGTGGTCTATCATTTTTTTTATCCATAAAAACTAGAAGTCGTATGTTACACTCTCTGACTGTGGGCCTTTTTAAATTTTTTTTTTAAAAGACAGGCCTTTTTGTGGTTCTCTGAAAATATAGCATTTTTGTAAAAAAAATGAAGAAGAAGAAGAAGAAGAATAACTGAGGCTCTGTATGATCCTCAAAGTGAGAGCTAATTAGATCAAGAAAAAAAATAAAATAAAAGCTCTAACTTCTTTTAAGTTCTAATTTACATTAATTCCTGTGTTTGATAAAATTATAAGAAAAAAGGTTTCATGTTATGAGGTGATTGGGGCCCACTATAAATTACAACGTAGGACTTGTCATTTGTGTCATTTTGTAGTTTTGATTAGGTTATTTTCATCCAAGACAGCTGTAGATTTTGCATTGTTCATCTCCATTGGCTTTAGCTGGGAAAGAAAACTCTCAAAAGAAGTAACTCCCTTATTTTTTTAGAAGCAAAAGCTAAAATTTGTAAATAAGCACTAAAATCAGAAAATGTAACCAATGGTATACCAAATGCTCTAAGAAGTAATTTACCTATTAGAGAGTTTGGCAAATTTCTAATTATATTTTTCATTTTTAAAACTTATGTACATACTATAGCTTTTGCCTCTAGAAAATAAGTTAATGGGGGCATGCTTTATTTAGAAGAGCCTTTTTCATTATTATTTTGTTTTTCCACATAGCCTATTGGACACCACAAATTCAACCACGTGACTATACATTATTATTCACATAATCAATCTTACAGTGGAGCCAACTATTATAGTAAAAATGAGGGCATCTCATATATATAGTAAGAGCATTTATTTTTTGACGGGGGTATCATCAAATTTGACATCGATTGGAATATGTCCCACCTTAGATTGATCGTTTTTCATCACACGTGTTATAATGAATAAGCATAAGATTGTGTTAATCACTTTTTTTTTATTTTTTTATTAAAGGTCAATCCAATGGTCAAAACTCCAATTGACATAAAGATGACCAATACACCAGTAGGTAAATTGTGTTGAACGGCTCTTATTTAATTTGGTAGGCCCCAATGTGGAGTTCCACTCCTTCTAACTCAAGAATTTCTCTAGGTTTTAAGGAAAAAAAAAAAAAAACACACACACACACTCAGGGGTGGACCCCTTCTTATCAACAAAAAGAAGTGAGATTCCAATTGCTGACGTGCCTTATCCACTTCATTCCATTCCCATGCCTTCAAAATCAATCCCCAATCTAAAACCCAAGACTTATCTACTCTACTCTCTTCGCTCTGCAAATTGCAATGGCTTCTTCTACGTCTCCGTGGTTGACCTTGTCCCTATCTTTCTGCCCAACCCATCATCCAGTTCGACCTGCTACTGCTGCTAATCTATCATGCCCTTCTCCTTCCCTCTCTAATTCCATCTTCTCTGGCAGCAGGATCCGACTGGGACCCGGATCTTCCTCTCCGACAGCGGTTTCCGCCGTGGGCGACGTGTCATCTGACGGCACCACCTATCTGATTGCCGGCGCCGCTGCCGTCGCTCTCATCGGAACGGCATTCCCCATTCTCTTCTCTCGCAAGGACACGTAAGCTGGTGCTCTTTTTCTATTTCCCCTTCGTTTAATTTAATTAATGGGATGGGGCCCACTCGTATCCATGTGGGCCCACTTTTTTTTATTTATTGATCAACGTGTGAGTCAATGGTTTTGATTGTGTGGGGTCCATGGACCAGATGCCCAGAATGTGATGGTGCAGGTTTCATCAGGAAAGCAGGTGCGACCCTTCGAGCCAATGCGGCGCGAAAGGACCAGGCTCAGATCGTCTGCCCTCGCTGCAGTGGGCTTGGCAAGCTGGGGCAGATTGACAAGTAAATCAAGTTGTAATTTTTAAGAGTTCCGATCCCCCGATGCTGTTACTTCGTAAACTTCAATGTGGGACCTATATGGAGATAATTCGGACCATTCAAGATGGATCCCATTGCTTCTGATGATGGATCATTCGAATTCACTTTAATAGGAATGGATCCCACCGTAAGATTGAACACGTGAGTGAAAATGTGATTTTGTAGATGTAAATGTAGCGTTAATCACATTTCTTTCAAGTGCCCAATCAGATAGTGGAACCGCTCCAATTGAACTGAGATTTGATGATGTATATTTTTAGTGGTGTGATTCATCTTGAACGGTCCAGATTATTTCTATGTGGGGGACATAATTAAATTCCAGTATTTCTTCTCATGTAATAGCTGCAATAGGGGATCTAGACTCGAAAATATATTCATCTGTTCCTAACCATAATATCCATACTAGAAAATATGAAAAAAAAAAGGAAGCCCAACCCTTTTTTTTGTTTGTTTAATCTATCTATTAATGTTTTTTCTTAAACTTGTAAAATTGTTTGTATGTAAATCTGAGGTTGCAGTTACCAGTTCGGTATTCTCAACTCTGTTTTAATCTTTAGGTCCTCATTATTGATGAATGCATCATCGTAATCTGCATCATGGGTTTAAAACTTTTTCGACATTGCCTTGACACCTGATTCTTAGGTCCGAGTGAGTAAGATTATGTATCCATGTTTATAGTTACTTGAGTTTTAGCGTTGAGGCCCTGTTTGTTTGTAATAGAATACATATGACTTTTTTTTTTGGTACCCCAGCTTCAGTGGTTGGGACCTTTTTTTTATTTTTTATAATTATATAGAGCTCGGTACACCTAAGAAGGAAGCCCACTGAAGTGGGAAGAAAGCCCGGCACACCCAGGAAAGAAGCCCACCGAGGTGGGAAGAAACCCGCATATATACATGCATGAATATATAAGGAGGAGGTGGGGGTTGAACCCCTGACCTCCCCAACAAGAACCTAACTCCTTACCAGTAGGGTAAGGGAATTCATGCCAACTAGAGAGAAAACCCCGTGCTACGCACAGGCAATGTAATTCGTAATATTAGATATTAAAATATATCATTAGAAATTTTAAAATTCTAAAATATAGAGTGTCATTTATAAAATTAAAGGCTTAAAATAAGAAATCAAAATGGTTAGTATAATATACCTCTAGTAAAATAAATAAATAATTTTTATTAACTTCACATTTTTTAAAAGAAAAATAAAGTTGCAGCCACTTAAGTAGAAGAAAACTAATGTGCGAAACGAACTGAGAAATTCAAAATGGAACTAAACATAAAAAAGAAGCAAAAGACCTAGATTATCGAAGCAAATGCAAGAAAAAAATAAATCAGTTTTAAAGGAAACATGCATCTATAAAACAAAGGAGATTGATGTTCTTATCAATCGATAAAACAAAGGAGATTGATGTTCTTATCAATCGATTATTGTAAAAGTTGATTTTCATTTATACCTTTGCGTTGCTAGCAGCAAAAAAGCCATCTCCAACCCCAAGTGCATCCATCATTCCCTGTCAAGCATCATATAAAAGTTCTTTTTGCTGGGATGATGTAAGGGACTAAAATTAGTATTGGAAAATGGAAAAAAGTAACAATCTTCATATATTGTTCAAATGCAATATTTTCTCTAAAACGTTTTTAGAAAACATGAAAATTTTATATATGTATGTGTAAAAAACATCAAATTAAATATCTTGTAGGTCTTATTGCATCAATATATTCAAAAGAGACTAAATATATACACACAAATTTAATTAAAGCCCTATAAAACTAATGCAAAAGAAAATTAGTCTTATCAACTAATCAAGGAAGTGGAATGTAGCCATTCAAAAAAAAAAAAAAAAAGAAATTGGAAATTAGCATACAATCGAAATCAAGACTAAAATGCCTTGTGGTATATCTTGATAGGTAAATCACTACTGATGTCTTCCAATGAGCCTTCTTCCAATTTTATTTTATTTTTTTGTTTGATTTGCATCTTCTTCTATTACTCACTTCCAATGAGACATATTACATGCACATTGTCACCAAACCACAAATCCAATGACTATTTACAAACCAAGTCAATAGATTTTCTGAAAAAAGAAAGAAAGAAAAAAAGACCTCAATAGATAGCCAACCAATGCAATAATGCTCATCCCTTAAAACCTATAAGTTTTTATTCTTTCATACTCATCTTCCAGTGTGCTATGTTCCATTTTTCTTCTTTTATTTGATATCAATCTTCTATTCCTCATACATCTCACAATGGGCCATATTATATACCCATTGTCAGCAGACTATAAATTCCATAATCATCCACAAATATCAACATTACTTGTGATTTGGGGTGCACAAACATTCAAATGAATGCTCACTCAAGCGCTGATGCAATTTGATAATCTACATAGAGCCACTCTTCCCTATTTTGGTCTGTTTGTCCTACACAAGATTTGTTCACACTCATAGTCTTAGTAGAAGTGCTCCCTGATAAAACCCACAATGAAAAAAGAAAAGAAAAAAAAACCCACAACCCCACCCAAAAAAAAAAAAAAAAAAACACAAAACCAATCCAATGAAATAATTTCACAAAAGCATTTCACTTCTTTATCAATAAGATTTCGAAGGTGAGGAAACAAAGAGGACACCTGTGGTAGAGAGAGAATGATGGATAGAGAAGCACGTGGTTCACTAAGGAATTTATGTGACAAAGCCATCTTCAACTTCTCCCTTTCTTCTCCTTGTCTCCATGTCTGGATTAGGGTTCGGGGTTTTGCAAAAACTGGAGAGGAGATAGACAGAAGTGGAAGTGGAGGAGTTGCATGTAAGAGAGATGCAAGAGTAAACGAAGAGGAGATGGCGAGAGATGGTGAATTGGTTTCAAATGCAGTTATGCACAAACATTGGAAAAATGAAATGGTTCGAGGAGTGATGAGAGAAGGTGAAAACCAATTGTTAATCAATGGCTCTAGGAAAATAGTCAAAATTGATTTCAAAGTGGCAATTGGTAGTAATGGCAAGAAGATAGAAGAGTTAAAATTCAAAATTAATTCCTTCTTTACGTCGATTCTAGAAACAGTAATGTAGTTAATGAGATGGGGGAGAAAATGGCATTTGGAGGAATTGGGGACATCAATGAGTGAGAGAGTAATAGTTTGAATGTTTTATAAGAGGGTCAAAACGGAATGCGGAGTCAAAATCAATTGAACCTAATTTCTCAATTGGAACAGTCACTTTCATATATGTAAACTAGAAAAACATGCCTGTGCTTAGCACGGGCAATATAATCATAATATTAAAATTTATAAAAAAAAACAACTTTATGATCAGTTTCTTTTTAAATGCAAAAGGTTTTAGTCTAATAGAAAGGGAAAAAAAAAAGAAGAAAAGAAGTCCATAAGAATTCAATACCTAATACCACATAATTAAAAAAAAAAAAAAACACAAGCCCGTGAAATTTGAAGATTAATGATCAAGAAAATTAAAAAATAAAATAAAAACAAACAAACAATATAAACTAAGAATAAGATCCAATGAAATTTGAAAGACACATAGAAATAGAACATAGAAATGAAAATCCATAATCAACTCAATAACATAAGCAATTTAAAAGAATCAAACACTCATGAGGAAAAAAAAACTAAAAAATGGAGCACAAAAGGGCAAAGACAAAATAACCCACAAATTTATGAAAAACCATCATAAAAAAAAAACTAAAAACCCATCACAAGTGAGAAATTATAATAAAATAAATACAAAATAAAATGAAATAAATTTTATGGAAAAGTCTATAAAAAATATATAAATAAAGATCCATAGACAATACAATGATAAAAGAAATCTAGAAGAACCAAACTAACTTATGATAATCTAATACTCAAAAACGAAAATCTGAAGCCACAAAAGAAATAAGAAAAATCCATAAAAAGATTTCACAAAAAAGAACCCAATTGAAGTAAAATAAATAATTAACTCATAATGATAAACATTAAAAAAAATAAAAAAAATACCATAGAAAAAATGAGAATTCACAGAAAATTCCATGATAAAAAGTGAATAAAAAAACCAATGAGAACCCAATACCCAAAAGTTGAAATACAAAAGGGGGAAAAAAGAAACTCACAATCTATGAAAACCGTACAAATACAAACCATAAAAATATTTCAAATCTATATAAATTTTAAAATGATGATTCTTTTGTATAAATCGTATTAAAATGACATAACTAAAATTGTTCAAATAAAATATGATTAACTCAAAAGTAAATGAATTAAAAAAGGTTTACCTCCAAATTGAAATGTTTAATAATTGCACTAATCATCTCAAGATGCTTACATTTTAAAATGGGTTGAACGCTAATCTAAACTAAGTATGCAAATGAGACATGAGACGGTACAGATAAAAGAGACACAAAGAAACAAAAAAATTATTGAAGTTGCTCTAGAAAAACACAATGAACTTAAAATTAAATGAATGGAAAAAAATGAAAGTTCTCTTGTTGACATAGAGAAATAAAATTATATTGGAGAAAGTAGAAAATGACGATGATAAGAATGAGTTTAATTCTTTATTTAGATGGACCAATATTATTGGAGATTCCTTTTACCATTAGTTCCGCATTCTTAAAAAGAAGTGTACAATCAAAATCAATAGATAAAAAAAAAACCAGACAACCCAAGTCCGAGAGTGGATCAAATAAAAAAGACTAAGGATTAAATAAACCAGACAGCCCAGAAATTGGCATTTCACATTCTAAAAAAAAAAGAAAAAAAATCATATAATCAGAACAAACAAAAATACTTGAAATTCCTTAGGTTAGTGGCACTTAGACACTGGGACCTATTAATACTCAAATGTTATTGCCTTGATGAAAATAGGATGATATTAAGAGTTTCTTAATAGACAAAGGGCATGATGGAGAGTCCAAATCACAAAAGAAAAAAAATTATTTGGAAAACTCCAGTATTTTGTATTTTTTTTTATCAAAGAATCAATTTGACCGTGGAAAAAACCGAGAATGAGGTGAAAATTTGAGGTTTCCCATAAATAGCAAAGATGTTTGTCTTAATGATTGTGATTTTTAAATGATGGGGTCTATCGTAGTGTTCCACGTCATTTACATCACGATTTATAAAAGTTAAAGTCATACACAAAAGAGAAAAAAACCAAATTCCACCCTTTCTCCTTCGGCAAACGTGCATGGTCGCACATCAGTTACATGGAAAGTTTCCCACATCCTCTTTAGCTCCATGTTCTTGTCGCGAGTTTTTCTTTTTTCAATAATATTGTCATTTTCTTATTAATTTTAAAACTTATTATTTTTGTTGATCAATTCCATATATTATATATTCATTTGAGTTTAGTTTTATTGTAAAACGGTTGTCATAGAAAATTAATGACAATATAGGAAATTATATAAAATAGTTATTTCAAAAGTTAAGCATTTATGCTTAAAGTACAATGAATAAGTATGAAAATAATAACAACAGTATTTATAGGGGTTAATATTCTAAAAATATAGTTATTTTTATAAATACCTCTTAGATAAATTCTAACTCCCGGTCAATATTCTAAAGTAGGGCTGGTCCCTTCCTTATTAACTAAATTTAAGTTTTGTCAATAACTATTAACAAAAAGATGCTTTGTGGTGTAGTGGTAGGGTCGCTTCTTTGAAATCCATATTGTCTTGAGTTCGAATCTCGGCACATACTATAATTAATTTTTACCTTGTCATTAAAAATACACGGGTAGGGTTGGGTCAAAAGGGTTGGGTCAAAAAAGTGTGCTTTATCTCTGGCCCTACCTAATTCGATTGGAGCGAATTGGAACTGATTTCTCAATTGAAATAAGTCACTCTCATATATAATAATTGAGCTCCTAGGTGCAAGTAGTTTACATGGATTTGTATGTGGGTTCTATATTTCTCACCTCCTAGGTGCAAGTCGTTTCCATGCATTTTTCATATGACTCCCCCATTCACCTCAAAGATCAAATGCTAAAAGAAATCATAAGAAAAGGCCTACATGGAAAGGAATGTAGATTGTGGGGCATTGCCAGGTGGCCTCTGTTTTACCTAGCAGTGCCTTGCAGGCAAAGATGTCACCAGGTTATGGCTTGCAGGGCCATTAGCAGGCAGAATTTTTGTCCGGCAGTGGCTGGTAGAGCCTTTCGTGAGACACTTTGAGAAGCTCTAAGTGCCATCAAACTCAATGATGCACATATCATATTCTCTCTCTTATACATTCTTTTATGAATGTAAATTTTCTTTAAATACTAACAAATTATTGGCTATTAGAAAGGGGCGGAAACTCCCCTTTTGAGATGTGATTTTTTTAGAATCTCTATCTATCTATCTATCTATCCATCCATCTATTTGTCTGTCTCTCTGTCTACACACACCATCAATCGTCTTGAGTGTTTCCTGACTCGCTTCTCACAGCCATTGTAGTCCACATTCACGTTAAGAACAAAAGTCTGCAAGAGAAAGATACTTAAAGAAACAAATAAAAAATTAAAGAAATGAAAATGGAGTGCTTGTCATGGAGGGGCATTTTATTTAGATAGGGGCTGAAAGGAGATTGGGTTTGGAAGATGGAAAGGGAAAACAGAAGTACCTTGATTGTGACAACCACTTTGTTTCCTTGGCTCATTTTGCTAACACCAGAGAAGAGAGCCACAGAAAGAAATGCTTTCCCTGGTGGGACTTCTAACAAAGAAAGAAGTAAAATATATAGACTTGAACATAAGAAAAGACAAAGAAGATATAAAGGGATTTTACAAAAAAAAAAAAAAAAAACAAACACACACTTTAGGTGATTAGTGAGCCTAAAAGATCATTTTAACCGACCTTGCACCAGATCAGCCATTTTGCTTGAAAAGGTATTTTTTTTAGCACTTTCAACTAGCGTCCCTAAGAACCTTAGTTTTATGACGCTAAGCGTCCCTAGGAACCATGCGGTGCACACAAATTAGAACAAAATATGCGTGTTTTCCTGTGTTTTGTTGTCAACAAGTCTATTTTCCTTCACCACGTTTGTCTGCGCCAATTTCTTCTGCCCAACCGTCCAACTGTGGTCCCCTCCAACATCTTATTCGTCTGCTGCTCCTACTCCTCGCCCTCCTACCAACTGTGGTCCCCTCCCACATCCTCTTTGTCGAAGGTATGTGCTGTTGGATGCTCCCCTTTGGCCTTTTTCTGAGTCGTCTGGGCTGGATTGTCGTCTAGGTTGGGCCATTATCTCGCCTCCATGCCTTTTGGCTTGGTTAGTGTTTCCTTGTGGCAAACATTTACTCTACACTCTAAAATCACTTTCTAAAAGGGTCTCTTTGTCTTCCTCGTGTAGCATTACCCCTCATAGCAAGAAAAATGCCCTAAAAATGGCGTTTGCCCTTTCTGGAAGACAATAGGCAGAGACAAATGCATGATCTGCTTTCAATTGTTTTCATTTCTTAATCGCTTGCCAAAAGCAAATGCATCTGGTTTAAATTGTTTTCGGTTCTGAATCACTTGCTAAATACAAATGCATGATCTGGTTGTCAAAGATAAATGCTCATGTAAATTAGGAATCACATTGTAGTCTTAAATAGGATTTATTTTTGAGAACCTAGGTAGTAACAAAGTTGTATATTTATCACTAAGGTTTTAGCTATCACTAATAATGATTTTAAATAGGTTTGGAGCAAAAGTAAAAATGAAAATATATCCTCTTGGATGGCTGGGTTGGAAGAAATGGGTGCAGACGAACGTGGTGAAAGAAAATAGGCTTATTGACAACGAAACACGAGGAAACACGCCTATTTTGTTCTAATTTGTGTATACCGCAGGGTCTCTAGGGACGCTTCGCGTCATAAAACTAAGGTTACTAGGGACGTTAATTGAAAGTGTTAAAAAAAAAAACACCTTTTCAGGCAAAATGACTGATCTGGTGCAAGGTTGGTTAAAATGATCTTTTAGGCCCATCGGTCACCTAAAGTGTTTTTTTTTTTTTTTTTTTTGTTGTAAAATCCTCAAGATATTAACTTTACTTGAGTTGGTTGAGAGAGAGGCTGTAGTTATACATTAAAATGCTAGGTCATGTGAGAGTAGAGACACAAACAAATACGGTTCCTAGCTTTTGTTAATCCTTATCTACATGGTTACAATTCATTTTCTTTAATACTTAGCTCTTGCTATTTGTTATAATTCTTTTTTTTTTCTCTCTTAATTCTTTCTTAGGCCTTTGGAGCTTACATTTTATACACCTATGTGGATAGTTGGGTTTTCTTAAAAAAAAAAGTTTTTAGTAAAAAGAAAAAGAATTTAGAAAAAAATTCATATTGGATGAAGAGTTCGTTGGAGATGTTAACTTTCACTTTATCTTAGTGCCCAGAACCGCCTCTTAGCCTTCTTGTTCCTACTCCGAAAATGCGGATTGGCGTTTTCGGAGCTCGCGTTTTTGGAGCGGAACCATCTTCGGAGTGCGGTTCGATTGAATATGGAGCGAACTGTGCAAAGTTTTTGGTTTTGTGTGCATTTTCTTTTTCTGTAAATTTGACATTTATCTTTTGAATGAAGAAACTTCTTTTGACTTATTAATTATTTTTTATTTTATGTGATCAAATTGCAAAGTTAAACTTTTTCTCCATTTTTTATACTTGAATATATGGATAAGATATTTTGTGCCCATTAGTTAATTGTTTATAAATCCAAAAGTACTATGTTGTATAGGAGCTCCGGACATATAATTATTTTAAAATTTAGCGCTTCAGTGCTCCCCTTGCCGCTCCACGCTTGGGGCACTTAACACTTTATAATCTAGTTCTAGTTTACGCAAAATGCAAGTTTTCGCCTTTCTCAGAAACGATAAGTATTTCCCCACTGAAGTGTGGAGAGTAGGCGCCATGTTAAACTACTATTGCTTTTCTAATTCGCTGATTCCATTGTACGATAATACCACCATGTGTGCCAATCTAAACCCTGAATAAATAAAAAGAGTTACATTTAACTATTTATGAAAACTTGCAGAACTTGTATGATAAGATTTTTTAAAATAAATCAAAGTAAGTGAAAAAAATTGAGTGAGAAAGTAGAACTTCCAAATCCAACTCTAATTGAGAGATAAGGTTTTTAAATTTTAATATACCTATTGGAAATCACTAATTTGTGATCCATTACCGTTGTTTTAGAAGAGTCACCATAGCACTCATTGCCCCTAACCATAAATACTCTTAGGTAGCGTTTGGTTCGCTGCAATGAATGTCGGAATGGAAATGTCATTCCAAAGAAATGATTATTACCGCGTCTGGTTCGCAAAAAAGTGGCAGAATAACCATTACTTCCGGAATCACCATTCCTTTATGTAGATGAATGGTTATTGCATTGGGGAGGTAGAGGAATGGTCATTCCATTCCTTTATAAATTTCCCTTGAGACCAAAACGCCCTTTTATCACATCAACCTGCCTTCCTCCACCCTCTTCCTCCTCCTCATCCCAGTCGCTGGCAGGGAAGGAGACCATCTGGAAGGCCCCGGCGGCAACCCCGGCCGGCCTCCCTCCCCCCGCTCCCTTCCCCCCTCCCCTCCTCCACCTTCCTAATCGTCTCCAAACACTGCAAAACTAGGGTAGCTGTTCATCTCCAACTACTTTTCTGGCGAAATCCCGCTGAAGATCTCCAAAGCCACGCTGCTCATATCGATCGACACCAATTTCAATCAATTCTCCGGCGAGATTCCGGCTAGCATCGGAGGATTGAAGGGTCTTGGCAGCTTGTTATTCGACAAGAATATGCTCGCAAGCGGAATTCTAGTCATTATCCTCCCACGCTTCTCTTCACGAGATCAATCTCACCGAAAACTCTCTCTCAGGTCAAATCCAGGCGACCTTGGCCTCACTGCAATCCCTCCATTCCTTAAATCTGTCCGCAAACAAGCTTTTCGGAGAGTTTCTCGTCCTTGAAGCTTAGCCTCCTTGATCTATCAAGAAACCAGCTAAATGGCCAAGTGTCTGATGCCCTCTCAATCTCGGCCTACAATAGTAGCTTCCCAAGGACTCTGCAGTCATAACATCTGTTATCGCCCATGTCTGTCAAGTTCCGTCCATGCCGGTGGGGGATGGATGGGGGCTGTTGGTGGTTGATGGATTTGTGATGGGGGTTGCTGCGGTTAATGGATCTAGAGAGGGATTTGCGATGGGGGTTTCCGGCCTAGGGGAGATGAGGAAGAGAAAGAACAACCGCGGGCAGTGATGGAGGAGATGGCTGGAGAGAAGGATGATGATGGAGAGGGTTTTGCGCAGGGAGGAAGAAGATGAAAATGGAGATGGGGGCGGCTAGGATGGATGAGGGTGATGCGTGAGAGAGGGAGGTTCAGGTCCAGGGGAGATGAGGAAGAGAGAGAACAGAGGGGGAGAGACAACGAAGAAGAAGAAGAAGAAAATAGGAAAAGGAAGGTGGATCAAGGAGGAAAAGAGAGGGGGGCAGAGGGAGGCCAGCCTAGTTGTTGCTGCTGGGGCCTGTAGGCTGGTCTCCTTCCAAGGTGGCGACTAGCGGGGAGGAGGACGAGGAGGAGGGTATTTTGGTCAGTTTTATGATGTATATATATATCTATATATTTATGAGGGAGGGAGGGAGCAGTAATGCGGAGGCTCAAAACCATGACCTCTCATAGAAGGTGATAAGATCAGAGCAGCTGAGCTGGCCTGGGACTTGGTAGGAAACTCATTTTTCTGTTCTATAGGTCTAATATAGGTGGGGACTCGGGCTTCATGATTTCCATGCGGCCTGGGTTCGGGCCAACAACTTTTAGGCCTGACTCATCGGCGGTAAAGTGGATTTTCCAGCTTTCCACCTCTATGAGAGGAGGAAAACTGGAAATTGCAGATTTGCTGCGGTTACATATGGCGGAAATCTTTCAATCCGATCTTTTATCATTTCTTCCCTTCTTTTGCTTATTGGTGGGTCGTGGGTCGAGGCTTAGTTCCACAAAAAGAAGGATGGACATGTGTGAATAAAGTTGGGTGAAGTAATATCAAATCACAATAAACACACACTAAATCGTAGCTTTACTTTACCGGCGAAGTGAAGT
This sequence comes from Persea americana, assembly GCA_029852735.1. Classification (NCBI taxonomy): domain Eukaryota; kingdom Viridiplantae; phylum Streptophyta; class Magnoliopsida; order Laurales; family Lauraceae; genus Persea; species Persea americana. The sequence continues at coordinate 40,752,542 of CM056817.1, forward strand.
AAAAGGTCAATGAAAGAGAGAATAAAAGTAAGGGTGTCGTAGAACTAAAACGTGGGAGAGTAGCATTTTTATTTTTCCTCTTAAAAAGACTAGCGTTTTTTTTTGTGAGGGAGCTCATGGATTGGGCTTTGGGCATGGGGTTTTGTTATTAATAGATGGGCCGTGCTCATGTGTTTTTTTTTTGTTTTTTTATTTGCACTTAGAAGTTGAGAGCCGGAATCCACTCCCGGCCCAAATTTATGTAAATAAACATACATACGTATACGTACTTATACATATAAATGTATATGTATATCTATATATTTATGAGGGAGGGAGGGAGTAGTAATGCGGAGGCTCAAAACCATGACCTCTCACAGAAGGTGATGAGACCAAAGCAGCTGAGCTGGCCTAGGACTCGGTAGGAAACTCATTTTTCTGTTCTATAGGTCTAATATAGGTGGGGACCCGGGCTTCATGATTTCCATGCGGCCTGGGTTCGGGCCAACAACTATCAGGCCCGACTCATGCCTGGGCTAGCGTTAGGCTTCTAGTTTAGAAGTGGCTGTTGGAGATTCCTTGGAATGGCCCCGCCGCGTCGATGGACACCCCTAGTCTTTTTTATCATTCACTGGCGTGAGAGAGTGTACGACTTTTTAGCACTTTTTTATGGCAGAGACGGTATTCGAAACCGAAATTTTTTTCTTATTGCACCCTCCCCATTTCATGTCTCTCGTATCAGCCCTTTACTTTACTTAACAAGCAAAGTATGAGCTTACCAAAATTATTACCTTAAAAAACCAGAGATCCTAATATCTACGTTTGAGAGTATAAGTTAATCCAGCAGAATCTTCATTTCAACAGGACAACAAGAAAAAAAAATCCTATACTCGCAAACATGCCCGAGTAATCGGTACATCACTGCTTTTCTGTGCATGTAAACAACTATGGGGTGTTTTGCTGCGGTCCTAAGTAGTTATCGAGCTTCGCTTGACCAGTTCCATCCGTCCTACATCCTGTTGGTTAGGCCCAGAGAGTTCCAAATCTAATCATGTCGAGAAAAATAAAGTTTAGATATTGATTACAAGATTACATGATCTTCTGTGTCATTGCTTTAGATTAGAAACGTGATAACACTCAATGCTTTTAAATTTCTCTCACAGAAGTGTTCTATTGAGGGCCGCATGGAATTGAATTCCTAAGAATTTATTATCAAGTGAGTCACACCGATGATCATTAAAGAGTACAAGTGATGAAAGATTTAAGGATAGAGTTGTAGACAGGAGCAGATTGCTTTAATATAGTGATGTCCCGGGTTTTTTGTTTTATTATGGGGATGTTATTCGATGATCGTTTATATATTTCAGCTTTTATTTCTGGGGCAGCGTATATATTCAAATGCCGAGAAATTCAATTCCGCACGGGTCAATAGCCAAAATCAGCTTCTGTGATTTTCTTCTCTCCACTCATATCAGATGGGAGTTCACTAGATATGGGCTACAAGAAAAAACGGAACTATTGATTCTTTCATTTTATTTTATGTTAATTGGAAATGGTAAGGTCTTGCGACTTTAATTGAATGCTCACACAGCTTTACCGCTGCTTGTGTGGGCGGTAAACTAGATTTTCCGGATTTCCTCCGCTCTGAGGGGAGGAAAGCTGGAAATTGCAGCTTTACCGCTGCTCTTTTCCGTGGTAAACTTGATTTTCAAGTTTTCCTCCGCTCTGAGAGGAGGAAAACTGGAAATTGCTGCTTTACCGCTGCTTTCATCGGCTGTAAAGTGGATTTTCTAGTTTTCCTCCTCTATGAGAAGAGGAAAACTGGAAATTGCAGATTTACTGCGGTTACACATGGCGGAAATCTTTCAATCCGATTTTTTATCATTTCTTCCCTTTTTTTGCTTATTGGTGGGTCGTGGGTCGGGGCTTAGTTCCCCAAAACGAAGGATGGACATGTGTGAATAACAGTTGGGTGAAGTAATATCAAATCACAATAGACACAAACTAAATCGAAGCTTTACTTTACCGGCGAAGTGAAGTAAAAGGTCAAAGAAAGAGAGAATAAAAGTAAGGGTGTCGTAGAACTAAAACTTGAGAGAGTAGCATTTTTATTTTTCCTCTGAAAAAGACTAGCGTTTTTTTTTGTGAGGGAGCTCTTGGATTGGGCTTTGGGCATGGGGTTTTGTTATTAATAGATGGGCCGTGCTCATGTGTTTTTTTTTGTTTTTTTATTTGCACTTAGAAGTTGAGAGCCGGAATCCACTCCCGGCCCAAATTTATGTAAATAAACACACATACGTATACGTACTTATACATATAAATGTATATGTATATCTATATATTTATGAGGGAGGGAGGGAGCAGTAATGCGGAGGCGCAAAACCATGACCTCTCACAGAAGGTGATAAGACGAGAGCAGCTGAGCTGGCCTGGGACTTGGTAGGAAACTCATTTTTCTATTCTATAGGTCTAATATAGGGGGGGACTCGGGCTTCATGATTTCCATGCGGCCTGGGTTCGGGCCAACAACTTTCAGGCCCGACTCATGCCTGGGCCAGCGTTAGGCTTCTAGTTTAGAAGCGGCTGTTGGAGATTCCTCGGAATGGCCCCGCCGCGTCGATGGACACCCCTAGTCTTCTTTATCATTCACTGGCGTGAGAGAGTGTACGACCTTTTAACCTTTTTTTATGGAAGAGATGGTATTCGAAACCTAAAACTTTTTCTTATTTCACCCTCCCCTTTTAATGTCTCCCGTATTAGCCCTTTCCTTTACTTAACAAGCAAAGTATGAGCTTACCAAAATTATTACCTTAAAAAACCAGAGATCCTAATATCTACGTTTGAGAATATAAGTTAATCCAGCAGAATCTTCATTTCAACAGGACAACAAGAAAAAAAAAATCCTATAATCGCAAACATGCCCGAGTAATCGACACATCACTGCTTTTCTGTGCATGTGAACAACTATGGGGCGTTTTGCTGCGGTCCTAAGTAGTTATCGAGCTTCGCCCGACCAGTTCCCTCCGTCCTACATCCTGTTGGTTAGGTCCAGAGAGTTCCAAATCTAATCATGTCGAGAAAAATAAAGTTTTGATATTGATTACAAGATTACATGATCTTCTGTGTCATTGCTTTAGATTAGAAACGTGATAACACTCATTGCTTTTTAAATTTCTCTCACAGAAGTGTTCTCTTGAGGGCCCTCTGTTGGCATGGAATTGAATTCCTAAGAATCTATTATCAAGTGAGTCACACCGATGATCATTAAAGAGTACGAGTGATGAAAGATTTAAGGATGGAGTTGTAGACAGGAGCAAATTGCTTTAATAGAGCGATGTCTCGGATTTTTTTTGTTTTATTATGGGGATGTTATTTGATGACCACTTATATATTTCAGCCTTTATTTCTGGGGCAGCGTATATATTCAAAAGCCGAGAAATTCAATTCTGCACGGGTCAATAGCCAAAGTCAGCTTCTGTGATTTTCTTCTCTCCACTCATATCATGTGGGAGTTCACTAGATATGGGCTACAAGAAAAAACGGAACTATTGATTCTTTCATTTTATTTTATGTTAATTGGAAATGGTAAGGTCTTGCGACTTTAATTGGATGCTCACACAGCTTTGCTGCTGCTTGCGTGGGCGGTAAACTGGATTTTCCAGTTTTCCTCCTCTCTGAGAGGAGGAAAGCTGGAAATTGCTGCTTTACCGCTGCTCTCATCGGCGGTAAACTAGATTTTCCAAATTTCCTCCGCTCTGAGAGGAGGAAATCTGGAAATTGCAGATTTAGCGCTGATCCTTTCCGCGGTAAACTGGATTTTCCAGTTTTCCTCCGCTCTGAGAGGAGGAAAACTGGAAATTGCAGCTTTACCGATGCTTTCATCGGCGGTAAAGTGGATTTTCCAGCTTTCCTCCTCTGTGAGAGTAGGAAAACTGGAAATTGCAGATTCGCTGCGGTTACATATGGCGGAAATCTTTCAGACCGATTTTTAATCATTTCTTCCCTTCTTTTGCTTGTTGGTGGGTCGTGGGTCGGGGCATAGTTCCACAAAACAAAGGATGGACATGTGTGAATAACAGTTGGGTGCAGTAATATCAAATCACAATAGCCACACACTAAATCGTAGCTTTACTTTACCGGCGAAGTGAAGTAAAAGGTCAATGTAGGAGAGAATAAAAGTAAGGGTGTCGTAGAACTAAAACGTGGGAGAGTAGCATTTTTATTTTTCCTCTTAAAAAGACTAGCGTTTTTTTTTGTGAGGTAGCTCATGGATGGGGCTTTGGGCATGGGGTTTTGGTATTAATAGATGGGCCGTGCTCATGTTTTTTTTTTTTTTTTATTTGCACTTAGAAGTTGGGAGCCGGAATCCACTCCCGGCCCAAATTTATGTAAATATACACACATACGTATACGTACGTATACATACAAATGTATATATATATATATATATATCTATATATTTATGAGGGAGGGAGGGAGCAGTAATGCAGAGGCTCAAAACCATGACCTCTCACAGAAGGTGATGAGACCAGAGCAGCTGAGCTGGCCTAGGACTTGGTAGGAAACTCATTTTTCTGTTCTATAGGTCTAATATAGGTGGGGACTCGGGCTTCACGATTTCCATGCGGCCTGGGTTCGGGCCAACAACTTTCAGGCCCGACTCATGCCTGGGCCAGCGTTAGGCTTCTAGTTTAGAAGTGGCTGTTGGAGATTCCTCGGAATGGCCCCGCCGCGTCGATGGACACCCCTAGTCTTCGTTATCATTCACTGGCGTGAGAGAGTGTACGACATTTTAACCTTTTTTTATGGAAGAGATGGTATTCGAAACCTAAAACTTTTTCTAATTTCACCCTCCCCTTTTAATGTCTCCCGTATTAGCCCTTTCCTTTACTTAACAAGCAAAGTATGGGCTTACCAAAATTATTACCTTAAAAAACCAGAGATCCTAATATCTACGTTTGAGAATATAAGTTAATCCAGCAGAATCTTCATTTCAACAGGACAACAAGAAAAAAAAAATCCTATAATCGCAAACATGCCCGAGTAATCGACACATCACTGCTTTTCTGTGCATGTGAACAACTATGGGGCGTTTTGCTGCGGTCCTAAGTAGTTATCGAGCTTCGCCTGACCAGTTCCCTCCGTCCTACATCCTGTTGGTTAGGTCCAGAGAGTTCCAAATCTAATCATGTCGAGAAAAATAAAGTTTTGATATTGATTACAAGATTACATGATCTTCTGTGTCGTTGCTTTAGATTAGAAACGTGATAACACTCATCGCTTTTTAAATTTCTCTCACAGAAGTGTTCTCTTGAGGGCCCCTCTGTTGGCATTGAATTGAATTCCTAAGAATTTATTATCAAGTGAGTCACACCGATGATCATTAAAGAGTACGAGTGCTGAAAGATTTAAGGATGGAGTTGTAGACAGGAGCAAATTGCTTTAATAGAGTGATGTCTCGGATTTTTTTGTTTTATTATGGGGATGTTATTCGATGACCGTTTATATATTTCAGCTTTTATTTATGCGGCAGCGCATATATTCAAAAGCCGAGAAATTCAATTCCGCACGGGTCAATAGCCAAAGTCAGCTTCTGTGATTTTCTTCTCTCCACTCATATCATGTGGGAGTTCACTAGATATGGGCTACAAGAAAAAACGGAACTATTGGTTCTTTCATTTTATTTTATGTTAATTGGAAATGGTAAGGTCTTGCGACTTTAATTGGATGCTCACACAGCTTTGCCGCTGCTTGCGTGGGTGGTAAACTGGATTTTCCAGTTTTCCTCCTCTCTGAGAGGAGGAAAGCTGGAAATTGCTGCTTTACCGCTGCTCTCATCGGCGGTAAACTGGATTTTCCAGTTTTCCTCGGCACTGAGAGGAGGAAAACTGGAGATTGCAGCTTTACCGCTGCTTTCATCGGCGGTAAAGTGGATTTTCCAGCTTTCCCTCTCTGTGAGAGTAGGAAAACTGGAATTTGCAGATTCGCTGCGGTTACATATGGCGGAAATCTTTCAGACCGATTTTTAATCATTTCTTCCCTTCTTTTGCTTGTTGGTGGGTCGTGGGTCGGGGCATAGTTCCACAAAACAAAGGATGGACATGTGTGAATAACAGTTGGGTGCAGTAATATCAAATCACAATAACCACACACTAAATCGTAGCTTTACTTTACCGGCGAAGTGAAGTAAAAGGTCAATGTAAGAGAGAATAAAAGTAAGGGTGTCGTAGAACTAAAATGTGGGAGAGTAGCATTTTTATTTTTCCTCTTAAAAAGACTAGCGTTTTTTTTTGTGAGGTAGCTCATGGATTGGGCTTTGGGCATGGGGTTTTGTTATTAATAGATGGGCCGTGCTCATGTTTTTTTTTTTTTTTTTTATTTGCACTTAGAAGTTGGGAGCCGGAATCCACTCCCGGCCCAAATTTATGTAAATATACACACATACGTATACGTACGTATACATACAAATGTATATATATACATATCTATATATTTATGAGGGAGGGAGGGAGCAGTAATGCAGAGGCTCAAAACCATTACCTCTCGCAGAAGGTGATGAGACCAGAGCAGCTGAGCTGGCCTAGGACTTGGTAGGAAACTCATTTTTCTGTTCTATAGGTCTAATATAGGTGGGGACTCGGGCTTCACGATTTCCATGCGGCCTGGGTTCGGGCCAACAACTTTCAGGCCCGACTCATGCCTGGGCCAGCGTTAGGCTTCTAGTTTAGAAGTGGCTGTTGGAGATTCCTCGGAATGGCCCCGCCGCGTCGATGGACACCCCTAGTCTTCGTTATCATTCACTGGCGTGAGAGAGTGTACGACCTTTTAACCTTTTTTTATGGAAGAGATGGTATTCGAAACCTAAAACTTTTTCTAATTTCACCCTCCCCTTTTAATGTCTCCCGTATTAGCCCTTTCCTTTACTTAACAAGCAAAGTATGGGCTTACCAAAATTATTACCTTAAAAAACCAGAGATCCTAATATCTACGTTTGAGAATATAAGTTAATCCAGCAGAATCTTCATTTCAACAGGACAACAAGAAAAAAAAAATCCTATACTCGCAAACATGCCCGAGTAATCGACACATCACTGCTTTTCTGTGCATGTGAACAACTATGGGGCGTTTTGCTGCGGTCCTAAGTAGTTATCGAGCTTCGCCCGACCAGTTCCCTCCGTCCTACATCCTGTTGGTTAGGTCCAGAGAGTTCCAAATCTAATCATGTCGAGAAAAATAAAGTTTTGATATTGATTACAAGATTACATGATCTTCTGTGTCGTTGCTTTAGATTAGAAACGTGATAACACTCACCGCTTTTTAAATTTCTCTCACAGAAGTGTTCTCTTGAGGGCCCCTCTGTTGGCATGGAATTGAATTCCTAAGAATTTATTATCAAGTGAGTCACACCGATGATCATTAAAGAGTACGAGTGATGAAAGATTTAAGGATGGAGTTGTAGACAGGAGCAAATTGCTTTAATAGAGCGATGTCTCGGATTTTTTTGTTTTATTATGGGGATGTTATTTGATGACCACTTATATATTTCAGCCTTTATTTCTGGGGCAGCGTATATATTCAAAAGCCGAGAAATTCAATTCCGCGCGGGTCAATAGCCAAAGTCAGCTTCTGTGATTTTCTTCTCTCCACTCATATCATGTGGGAGTTCACTAGATATGGGCTACAAGAAAAAACGGAACTATTGGTTCTTTCATTTTATTTTATGTTAATTGGAAATGGTAAGGTCTTGCGACTTTAATTGGATGCTCACACAGCTTTGCCGCTGCTTGCGTGGGTGGTAAACTGGATTTTCCAGTTTTCCTCTTCTCTGAGAGGAGGAAAGCTGGAAATTGCTGCTTTACCGCTGCTCTCATCGGCGGTAAACTGGATTTTCCAGTTTTCCTCGGCACTGAGAGGAGGAAAACTGGAGATTGCAGCTTTACCGCTGCTTTCATCGGCGGTAAAGTGGATTTTCCAGCTTTCCCTCTCTGTGAGAGTAGGAAAACTGGAATTTGCAGATTCGCTGCGGTTACATATGGCGGAAATCTTTCAGACCGATTTTTAATCATTTCTTCCCTTCTTTTGCTTGTTGGTGGGTCGTGGGTCGGGGCATAGTTCCACAAAACAAAGGATGGACATGTGTGAATAACAGTTGGGTGCAGTAATATCAAATCACAATAACCACACACTAAATCGTAGCTTTACTTTACCGGCGAAGTGAAGTAAAAGGTCAATGTAGGAGAGAATAAAAGTAAGGGTGTCGTAGAACTAAAACGTGGGAGAGTAGCATTTTTATTTTTCCTCTTAAAAAGACTAGCGTTTTTTTTTTGTGAGGTAGCTCATGGATTGGGCTTTGGGCATGGGGTTTTGTTATTAATAGATGGGCCGTGCTCATGTTTTTTTTTTTTATTTGCACTTAGAAGTTGGGAGCCGGAATCCACTCCCGGCCCAAATTTATGTAAATATACACACATACGTATACGTACGTATACATACAAATGTATATATATATATATATCTATATATTTATGAGGGAGGGAGGGAGCAGTAATGCAGAGGCTCAAAACCATGACCTCTCACAGAAGGTGATGAGACCAGAGCAGCTGAGCTGGCCTAGGACTTGGTAGGAAACTCATTTTTCTGTTCTATAGGTCTAATATAGGTGGGGACTCGGGCTTCACGATTTCCATGCGGCCTGGGTTCGGGCCAACAACTTTCAGGCCCGACTCATGCCTGGGCCAGCGTTAGGCTTCTAGTTTAGAAGTGGCTGTTGGAGATTCCTCGGAATGGCCCCGCCGCGTCGATGGACACCCCTAGTCTTCGTTATCATTCACTGGCGTGAGAGAGTGTACGACCTTTTAACCTTTTTTTATGGAAGAGATGGTATTCGAAACCTAAAACTTTTTCTAATTTCACCCTCCCCTTTTAATGTCTCCCGTATTAGCCCTTTCCTTTACTTAACAAGCAAAGTATGGGCTTACCAAAATTATTACCTTAAAAAACCAGAGATCCTAATATCTACGTTTGAGAATATAAGTTAATCCAGCAGAATCTTCATTTCAACAGGACAACAAGAAAAAAAAAATCCTATACTCGCAAACATGCCCGAGTAATCGACACATCACTGCTTTTCTGTGCATGTGAACAACTATGGGGCGTTTTGCTGCGGTCCTAAGTAGTTATCGAGCTTCGCCCGACCAGTTCCCTCCGTCCTACATCCTGTTGGTTAGGTCCAGAGAGTTCCAAATCTAATCATGTCGAGAAAAATAAAGTTTTGATATTGATTACAAGATTACATGATCTTCTGTGTCGTTGCTTTAGATTAGAAACGTGATAACACTCACCGCTTTTTAAATTTCTCTCACAGAAGTGTTCTCTTGAGGGCCCCTCTGTTGGCATGGAATTGAATTCCTAAGAATTTATTATCAAGTGAGTCACACCGATGATCATTAAAGAGTACGAGTGATGAAAGATTTAAGGATGGAGTTGTAGACAGGAGCAAATTGCTTTAATAGAGCGATGTCTCGGATTTTTTTGTTTTATTATGGGGATGTTATTTGATGACCACTTATATATTTCAGCCTTTATTTCTGGGGCAGCGTATATATTCAAAAGCCGAGAAATTCAATTCCGCGCGGGTCAATAGCCAAAGTCAGCTTCTGTGATTTTCTTCTCTCCACTCATATCATGTGGGAGTTCACTAGATATGGGCTACAAGAAAAAACGGAACTATTGGTTCTTTCATTTTATTTTATGTTAATTGGAAATGGTAAGGTCTTGCGACTTTAATTGGATGCTCACACAGCTTTGCCGCTGCTTGCGTGGGTGGTAAACTGGATTTTCCAGTTTTCCTCTTCTCTGAGAGGAGGAAAGCTGGAAATTGCTGCTTTACCGCTGCTCTCATCGGCGGTAAACTGGATTTTCCAGTTTTCCTCGGCACTGAGAGGAGGAAAACTGGAGATTGCAGCTTTACCGCTGCTTTCATCGGCGGTAAAGTGGATTTTCCAGCTTTCCCTCTCTGTGAGAGTAGGAAAACTGGAATTTGCAGATTCGCTGCGGTTACATATGGCGGAAATCTTTCAGACCGATTTTTAATCATTTCTTCCCTTCTTTTGCTTGTTGGTGGGTCGTGGGTCGGGGCATAGTTCCACAAAACAAAGGATGGACATGTGTGAATAACAGTTGGGTGCAGTAATATCAAATCACAATAACCACACACTAAATCGTAGCTTTACTTTACCGGCGAAGTGAAGTAAAAGGTCAATGTAGGAGAGAATAAAAGTAAGGGTGTCGTAGAACTAAAACGTGGGAGAGTAGCATTTTTATTTTTCCTCTTAAAAAGACTAGCGTTTTTTTTTTGTGAGGTAGCTCATGGATTGGGCTTTGGGCATGGGGTTTTGTTATTAATAGATGGGCCGTGCTCATGTTTTTTTTTTTTATTTGCACTTAGAAGTTGGGAGCCGGAATCCACTCCCGGCCCAAATTTATGTAAATATACACACATACGTATACGTACGTATACATACAAATGTATATATATATATATCTATATATTTATGAGGGAGGGAGGGAGCAGTAATGCAGAGGCTCAAAACCATGACCTCTCACAGAAGGTGATGAGACCAGAGCAGCTGAGCTGGCCTAGGACTTGGTAGGAAACTCATTTTTCTGTTCTATAGGTCTAATATAGGTGGGGACTCGGGCTTCACGATTTCCATGCGGCCTGGGTTCGGGCCAACAACTTTCAGGCCCGACTCATGCCTGGGCCAGCGTTAGGCTTCTAGTTTAGAAGTGGCTGTTGGAGATTCCTCGGAATGGCCCCGCCGCGTCGATGGACACCCCTAGTCTTCGTTATCATTCACTGGCGTGAGAGAGTGTACGACCTTTTAACCTTTTTTTATGGAAGAGATGGTATTCGAAACCTAAAACTTTTTCTAATTTCACCCTCCCCTTTTAATGTCTCCCGTATTAGCCCTTTCCTTTACTTAACAAGCAAAGTATGGGCTTACCAAAATTATTACCTTAAAAAACCAGAGATCCTAATATCTACGTTTGAGAATATAAGTTAATCCAGCAGAATCTTCATTTCAACAGGACAACAAGAAAAAAAAAATCCTATAATCGCAAACATGCCCGAGTAATCGACACATCACTGCTTTTCTGTGCATGTGAACAACTGTGGGGCGTTTTGCTGCGGTCCTAAGTAGTTATCGAGCTTCGCCCGACCAGTTCCCTCCGTCCTACATCCTGTTGGTTAGGTCCAGAGAGTTCCAAATCTAATCATGTCGAGAAAAATAAAGTTTTGATATTGATTACAAGATTACATGATCTTCTGTGTCGTTGCTTTAGATTAGAAACGTGATAACACTCACCGCTTTTTAAATTTCTCTCACAGAAGTGTTCTCTTGAGGGCCCCTCTGTTGGCATGGAATTGAATTCCTAAGAATTTATTATCAAGTGAGTCACACCGATGATCATTAAAGAGTACGAGTGATGAAAGATTTAAGGATGGAGTTGTAGACAGGAGCAAATTGCTTTAATAGAGCGATGTCTCGGATTTTTTTGTTTTATTATGGGGATGTTATTTGATGACCACTTATATATTTCAGCCTTTATTTCTGGGGCAGCGTATATATTCAAAAGCCGAGAAATTCAATTCCGCACGGGTCAATAGCCAAAGTCAGCTTCTGTGATTTTCTTCTCTCCACTCATATCATGTGGGAGTTCACTAGATATGGGCTACAAGAAAAAACGGAACTATTGGTTCTTTCATTTTATTTTATGTTAATTGGAAATGGTAAGGTCTTGCGACTTTAATTGGATGCTCACACAGCTTTGCCGCTGCTTGCGTGGGTGGTAAACTGGATTTTCCAGTTTTCCTCCTCTCTGAGAGGAGGAAAGCTGGAAATTGCTGCTTTACCGCTGCTCTCATCGGCGGTAAACTGGATTTTCCAGTTTTCCTCGGCACTGAGAGGAGGAAAACTGGAGATTGCAGCTTTACCGCTGCTTTCATCGGCGGTAAAGTGGATTTTCCAGCTTTCCCTCTCTGTGAGAGTAGGAAAACTGGAATTTGCAGATTCGCTGCGGTTACATATGGCGGAAATCTTTCAGACCGATTTTTAATCATTTCTTCCCTTCTTTTGCTTGTTGGTGGGTCGTGGGTCGGGGCATAGTTCCACAAAACAAAGGATGGACATGTGTGAATAACAGTTGGGTGCAGTAATATCAAATCACAATAACCACACACTAAATCGTAGCTTTACTTTACCGGCGAAGTGAAGTAAAAGGTCAATGTAGGAGAGAATAAAAGTAAGGGTGTCGTAGAACTAAAATGTGGGAGAGTAGCATTTTCATTTTTCCTCTTAAAAAGACTAGCGTTTTTTTTTGTGAGGTAGCTCATGGATTGGGCTTTGGGCATGGGGTTTTGTTATTAATAGATGGGCCGTGCTCATGTTTTTTTTTTTTTTTTTTATTTGCACTTAGAAGTTGGGAGCCGGAATCCACTCCCGGCCCAAATTTATGTAAATATACACACATACGTATACGTATGTATACATACAAATGTATATATATACATATCTATATATTTATGAGGGAGGGAGGGAGCAGTAATGCAGAGGCTCAAAACCATTACCTCTCACAGAAGGTGATGAGACCAGAGCAGCTGAGCTGGCCTAGGACTTGGTAGGAAACTCATTTTTCTGTTCTATAGGTCTAATATAGGTGGGGACTCGGGTTTCACGATTTCCATGCGGCCTGGGTTCGGGCCAACAACTTTCAGGCCCGACTCATGCCTGGGCCAGCGTTAGGCTTCTAGTTTAGAAGTGGCTGTTGGAGATTCCTCGGAATGGCCCCGCCGCGTCGATGGACACCCCTAGTCTTCGTTATCATTCACTGGCGTGAGAGAGTGTACGACATTTTAACCTTTTTTTATGGAAGAGATGGTATTCGAAACCTAAAACTTTTTCTAATTTCACCCTCCCCTTTTAATGTCTCCCGTATTAGCCCTTTCCTTTACTTAACAAGCAAAGTATGGGCTTACCAAAATTATTACCTTAAAAAACCAGAGATCCTAATATCTACGTTTGAGAATATAAGTTAATCCAGCAGAATCTTCATTTCAACAGGACAACAAGAAAAAAAAAATCCTATAATCGCAAACATGCCCGAGTAATCGACACATCACTGCTTTTCTGTGCATGTGAACAACTGTGGGGCGTTTTGCTGCGGTCCTAAGTAGTTATCGAGCTTCGCCCGACCAGTTCCCTCCGTCCTACATCCTGTTGGTTAGGTCCAGAGAGTTCCAAATCTAATCATGTCGAGAAAAATAAAGTTTTGATATTGATTACAAGATTACATGATCTTCTGTGTCGTTGCTTTAGATTAGAAACGTGATAACACTCACCGCTTTTTAAATTTCTCTCACAGAAGTGTTCTCTTGAGGGCCCCTCTGTTGGCATGGAATTGAATTCCTAAGAATTTATTATCAAGTGAGTCACACCGATGATCATTAAAGAGTACGAGTGATGAAAGATTTAAGGATGGAGTTGTAGACAGGAGCAAATTGCTTTAATAGAGCGATGTCTCGGATTTTTTTGTTTTATTATGGGGATGTTATTTGATGACCACTTATATATTTCAGCCTTTATTTCTGGGGCAGCGTATATATTCAAAAGCCGAGAAATTCAATTCCGCACGGGTCAATAGCCAAAGTCAGCTTCTGTGATTTTCTTCTCTCCACTCATATCATGTGGGAGTTCACTAGATATGGGCTACAAGAAAAAACGGAACTATTGGTTCTTTCATTTTATTTTATGTTAATTGGAAATGGTAAGGTCTTGCGACTTTAATTGGATGCTCACACAGCTTTGCCGCTGCTTGCGTGGGTGGTAAACTGGATTTTCCAGTTTTCCTCCTCTCTGAGAGGAGGAAAGCTGGAAATTGCTGCTTTACCGCTGCTCTCATCGGCGGTAAACTGGATTTTCCAGTTTTCCTCGGCACTGAGAGGAGGAAAACTGGAGATTGCAGCTTTACCGCTGCTTTCATCGGCGGTAAAGTGGATTTTCCAGCTTTCCCTCTCTGTGAGAGTAGGAAAACTGGAATTTGCAGATTCGCTGCGGTTACATATGGCGGAAATCTTTCAGACCGATTTTTAATCATTTCTTCCCTTCTTTTGCTTGTTGGTGGGTCGTGGGTCGGGGCATAGTTCCACAAAACAAAGGATGGACATGTGTGAATAACAGTTGGGTGCAGTAATATCAAATCACAATAACCACACACTAAATCGTAGCTTTACTTTACCGGCGAAGTGAAGTAAAAGGTCAATGTAGGAGAGAATAAAAGTAAGGGTGTCGTAGAACTAAAATGTGGGAGAGTAGCATTTTCATTTTTCCTCTTAAAAAGACTAGCGTTTTTTTTTGTGAGGTAGCTCATGGATTGGGCTTTGGGCATGGGGTTTTGTTATTAATAGATGGGCCGTGCTCATGTTTTTTTTTTTTTTTTTTATTTGCACTTAGAAGTTGGGAGCCGGAATCCACTCCCGGCCCAAATTTATGTAAATATACACACATACGTATACGTATGTATACATACAAATGTATATATATACATATCTATATATTTATGAGGGAGGGAGGGAGCAGTAATGCAGAGGCTCAAAACCATTACCTCTCACAGAAGGTGATGAGACCAGAGCAGCTGAGCTGGCCTAGGACTTGGTAGGAAACTCATTTTTCTGTTCTATAGGTCTAATATAGGTGGGGACTCGGGTTTCACGATTTCCATGCGGCCTGGGTTCGGGCCAACAACTTTCAGGCCCGACTCATGCCTGGGCCAGCGTTAGGCTTCTAGTTTAGAAGTGGCTGTTGGAGATTCCTCGGAATGGCCCCGCCGCGTCGATGGACACCCCTAGTCTTCGTTATCATTCACTGGCGTGAGAGAGTGTACGACATTTTAACCTTTTTTTATGGAAGAGATGGTATTCGAAACCTAAAACTTTTTCTAATTTCACCCTCCCCTTTTAATGTCTCCCGTATTAGCCCTTTCCTTTACTTAACAAGCAAAGTATGGGCTTACCAAAATTATTACCTTAAAAAACCAGAGATCCTAATATCTACGTTTGAGAATATAAGTTAATCCAGCAGAATCTTCATTTCAACAGGACAACAAGAAAAAAAAAATCCTATAATCGCAAACATGCCCGAGTAATCGACACATCACTGCTTTTCTGTGCATGTGAACAACTGTGGGGCGTTTTGCTGCGGTCCTAAGTAGTTATCGAGCTTCGCCCGACCAGTTCCCTCCGTCCTACATCCTGTTGGTTAGGTCCAGAGAGTTCCAAATCTAATCATGTCGAGAAAAATAAAGTTTTGATATTGATTACAAGATTACATGATCTTCTGTGTCGTTGCTTTAGATTAGAAACGTGATAACACTCACCGCTTTTTAAATTTCTCTCACAGAAGTGTTCTCTTGAGGGCCCCTCTGTTGGCATGGAATTGAATTCCTAAGAATTTATTATCAAGTGAGTCACACCGATGATCATTAAAGAGTACGAGTGATGAAAGATTTAAGGATGGAGTTGTAGACAGGAGCAAATTGCTTTAATAGAGCGATGTCTCGGATTTTTTTGTTTTATTATGGGGATGTTATTTGATGACCACTTATATATTTCAGCCTTTATTTCTGGGGCAGCGTATATATTCAAAAGCCGAGAAATTCAATTCCGCACGGGTCAATAGCCAAAGTCAGCTTCTGTGATTTTCTTCTCTCCACTCATATCATGTGGGAGTTCACTAGATATGGGCTACAAGAAAAAACGGAACTATTGGTTCTTTCATTTTATTTTATGTTAATTGGAAATGGTAAGGTCTTGCGACTTTAATTGGATGCTCACACAGCTTTGCCGCTGCTTGCGTGGGTGGTAAACTGGATTTTCCAGTTTTCCTCCTCTCTGAGAGGAGGAAAGCTGGAAATTGCTGCTTTACCGCTGCTCTCATCGGCGGTAAACTGGATTTTCCAGTTTTCCTCGGCACTGAGAGGAGGAAAACTGGAGATTGCAGCTTTACCGCTGCTTTCATCGGCGGTAAAGTGGATTTTCCAGCTTTCCCTCTCTGTGAGAGTAGGAAAACTGGAATTTGCAGATTCGCTGCGGTTACATATGGCGGAAATCTTTCAGACCGATTTTTAATCATTTCTTCCCTTCTTTTGCTTGTTGGTGGGTCGTGGGTCGGGGCATAGTTCCACAAAACAAAGGATGGACATGTGTGAATAACAGTTGGGTGCAGTAATATCAAATCACAATAACCACACACTAAATCGTAGCTTTACTTTACCGGCGAAGTGAAGTAAAAGGTCAATGTAGGAGAGAATAAAAGTAAGGGTGTCGTAGAACTAAAATGTGGGAGAGTAGCATTTTCATTTTTCCTCTTAAAAAGACTAGCGTTTTTTTTTGTGAGGTAGCTCATGGATTGGGCTTTGGGCATGGGGTTTTGTTATTAATAGATGGGCCGTGCTCATGTTTTTTTTTTTTTTTTTTATTTGCACTTAGAAGTTGGGAGCCGGAATCCACTCCCGGCCCAAATTTATGTAAATATACACACATACGTATACGTATGTATACATACAAATGTATATATATACATATCTATATATTTATGAGGGAGGGAGGGAGCAGTAATGCAGAGGCTCAAAACCATTACCTCTCACAGAAGGTGATGAGACCAGAGCAGCTGAGCTGGCCTAGGACTTGGTAGGAAACTCATTTTTCTGTTCTATAGGTCTAATATAGGTGGGGACTCGGGTTTCACGATTTCCATGCGGCCTGGGTTCGGGCCAACAACTTTCAGGCCCGACTCATGCCTGGGCCAGCGTTAGGCTTCTAGTTTAGAAGTGGCTGTTGGAGATTCCTCGGAATGGCCCCGCCGCGTCGATGGACACCCCTAGTCTTCGTTATCATTCACTGGCGTGAGAGAGTGTACGACATTTTAACCTTTTTTTATGGAAGAGATGGTATTCGAAACCTAAAACTTTTTCTAATTTCACCCTCCCCTTTTAATGTCTCCCGTATTAGCCCTTTCCTTTACTTAACAAGCAAAGTATGGGCTTACCAAAATTATTACCTTAAAAAACCAGAGATCCTAATATCTACGTTTGAGAATATAAGTTAATCCAGCAGAATCTTCATTTCAACAGGACAACAAGAAAAAAAAAATCCTATAATCGCAAACATGCCCGAGTAATCGACACATCACTGCTTTTCTGTGCATGTGAACAACTGTGGGGCGTTTTGCTGCGGTCCTAAGTAGTTATCGAGCTTCGCCCGACCAGTTCCCTCCGTCCTACATCCTGTTGGTTAGGTCCAGAGAGTTCCAAATCTAATCATGTCGAGAAAAATAAAGTTTTGATATTGATTACAAGATTACATGATCTTCTGTGTCGTTGCTTTAGATTAGAAACGTGATAACACTCACCGCTTTTTAAATTTCTCTCACAGAAGTGTTCTCTTGAGGGCCCCTCTGTTGGCATGGAATTGAATTCCTAAGAATTTATTATCAAGTGAGTCACACCGATGATCATTAAAGAGTACGAGTGATGAAAGATTTAAGGATGGAGTTGTAGACAGGAGCAAATTGCTTTAATAGAGCGATGTCTCGGATTTTTTTGTTTTATTATGGGGATGTTATTTGATGACCACTTATATATTTCAGCCTTTATTTCTGGGGCAGCGTATATATTCAAAAGCCGAGAAATTCAATTCCGCACGGGTCAATAGCCAAAGTCAGCTTCTGTGATTTTCTTCTCTCCACTCATATCATGTGGGAGTTCACTAGATATGGGCTACAAGAAAAAACGGAACTATTGGTTCTTTCATTTTATTTTATGTTAATTGGAAATGGTAAGGTCTTGCGACTTTAATTGGATGCTCACACAGCTTTGCCGCTGCTTGCGTGGGTGGTAAACTGGATTTTCCAGTTTTCCTCTTCTCTGAGAGGAGGAAAGCTGGAAATTGCTGCTTTACCGCTGCTCTCATCGGCGGTAAACTGGATTTTCCAGTTTTCCTCGGCACTGAGAGGAGGAAAACTGGAGATTGCAGCTTTACCGCTGCTTTCATCGGCGGTAAAGTGGATTTTCCATCTTTCCCTCTCTGTGAGAGTAGGAAAACTGGAAATTGCAGATTCGCTGTGGTTACATATGGCGGAAATCTTTCAGACCGATTTTTAATCATTTCTTCCCTTCTTTTGCTTGTTGGTGGGTCGTGGGTCGGGGCATAGTTCCACAAAACAAAGGATGGACATGTGTGAATAACAGTTGGGTGCAGTAATATCAAATCACAATAACCACACACTAAATCGTAGCTTTACTTTACCGGCGAAGTGAAGTAAAAGGTCAATGTAGGAGAGAATAAAAGTAAGGGTGTCGTAGAACTAAAACGTGGGAGAGTAGCATTTTTATTTTTCCTCTTAAAAAGACTAGCGTTTTTTTTTTGTGAGGTAGCTCATGGATTGGGCTTTGGGCATGGGGTTTTGTTATTAATAGATGGGCCGTGCTCATGTTTTTTTTTTTTTTTTTTTTATTTGCACTTAGAAGTTGGGAGCCGGAATCCACTCCCGGCCCAAATTTATGTAAATATACACACATACGTATACGTACGTATACATACAAATGTATATATATATATATCTATATATTTATGAGGGAGGGAGGGAGCAGTAATGCAGAGGCTCAAAACCATGACCTCTCACAGAAGGTGATGAGACCAGAGCAGCTGAGCTGGCCTAGGACTTGGTAGGAAACTCATTTTTCTGTTCTATAGGTCTAATATAGGTGGGGACTCGGGCTTCACGATTTCCATGCAGCCTGGGTTCGGGCCAACAACTTTCAGGCCCGACTCATGCCTGGGCCAGCGTTAGGCTTCTAGTTTAGAAGTGGCTGTTGGAGATTCCTCGGAATGGCCCCGCCGCGTCGATGGACACCCCTAGTCTTCGTTATCATTCACTGGCGTGAGAGAGTGTACGACCTTTTAACCTTTTTTTATGGAAGAGATGGTATTCGAAACCTAAAACTTTTTCTAATTTCACCCTCCCCTTTTAATGTCTCCCGTATTAGCCCTTTCCTTTACTTAACAAGCAAAGTATGGGCTTACCAAAATTATTACCTTAAAAAACCAGAGATCCTAATATCTACGTTTGAGAATATAAGTTAATCCAGCAGAATCTTCATTTCAACAGGACAACAAGAAAAAAAAAATCCTATAATCGCAAACATGCCCGAGTAATCGACACATCACTGCTTTTCTGTGCATGTGAACAACTATGGGGCGTTTTGCTGCGGTCCTAAGTAGTTATCGAGCTTCGCCCGACCAGTTCCCTCCGTCCTACATCCTGTTGGTTAGGTCCAGAGAGTTCCAAATCTAATCATGTCGAGAAAAATAAAGTTTTGATATTGATTACAAGATTACATGATCTTCTGTGTCGTTGCTTTAGATTAGAAACGTGATAACACTCATCGCTTTTTAAATTTCTCTCACAGAAGTGTTCTCTTGAGGGCCCCTCTGTTGGCATTGAATTGAATTCCTAAGAATTTATTATCAAGTGAGTCACACCGATGATCATTAAAGAGTACGAGTGCTGAAAGATTTAAGGATGGAGTTTTAGACAGGAGCAAATTGCTTTAATAGAGTGATGTCTCGGATTTTTTTGTTTTATTATGGGGATGTTATTCGATGACCGTTTATATATTTCAGCTTTTATTTATGCGGCAGCGCATATATTCAAAAGCCGAGAAATTCAATTCCGCACGGGTCAATAGCCAAAGTCAGCTTCTGTGATTTTCTTCTCTCCACTCATATCATGTGGGAGTTCACTAGATATGGGCTACAAGAAAAAACGGAACTATTGGTTCTTTCATTTTATTTTATGTTAATTGGAAATGGTAAGGTCTTGCGACTTTAATTGGATGCTAACACAGCTTTGCCGCTGCTTGCGTGGGTGGTAAACTGGATTTTCCAGTTTTCCTCCTCTCTGAGAGGAGGAAAGCTGGAAATTGCTGCTTTACCGCTGCTCTCATCGGCGGTAAACTGGATTTTCCAGTTTTCCTCGGCACTGAGAGGAGGAAAACTGGAGATTGCAGCTTTACCGCTGCTTTCATCGGCGGTAAAGTGGATTTTCCAGCTTTCCCTCTCTGTGAGAGTAGGAAAACTGGAAATTGCAGATTCGCTGCGGTTACATATGGCGGAAATCTTTCAGACCGATTTTTAATCATTTCTTCCCTTCTTTTGCTTGTTGGTGGGTCGTGGGTCGGGGCATAGTTCCACAAAACAAAGGATGGACATGTGTGAATAACAGTTGGGTGCAGTAATATCAAATCACAATAACCACACACTAAATCGTAGCTTTACTTTACCGGCGAAGTGAAGTAAAAGGTCAATGTAGGAGAGAATAAAAGTAAGGGTGTCGTAGAACTAAAATGTGGGAGAGTAGCATTTTTATTTTTCCTCTTAAAAAGACTAGCGTTTTTTTTTTTGAGGTAGCTCATGGATTGGGCTTTGGGCATGGGGTTTTGTTATTAATAGATGGGCCGTGCTCATGTTTTTTTTTTTTTTTTTATTTGCACTTAGAAGTTGGGAGCCGGAATCCACTCCCGGCCCAAATTTATGTAAATATACACACATACGTATACGTACGTATACATACAAATGTATATATATACATATCTATATATTTATGAGGGAGGGAGGGAGCAGTAATGCAGAGGCTCAAAACCATTACCTCTCACAGAAGGTGATGAGACCAGAGCAGCTGAGCTGGCCTAGGACTTGGTAGGAAACTCATTTTTCTGTTCTATAGGTCTAATATAGGTGGGGACTCGGGCTTCACGATTTCCATGCGGCCTGGGTTCGGGCCAACAACTTTCAGGCCCGACTCATGCCTGGGCCAGCGTTAGGCTTCTAGTTTAGAAGTGGCTGTTGGAGATTCCTCGGAATGGCCCCGCCGCGTCGATGGACACCCCTAGTCTTCGTTATCATTCACTGGCGTGAGAGAGTGTACGACATTTTAACCTTTTTTTATGGAAGAGATGGTATTCGAAACCTAAAACTTTTTCTAATTTCACCCTCCCCTTTTAATGTCTCCCGTATTAGCCCTTTCCTTTACTTAACAAGCAAAGTATGGGCTTACCAAAATTATTACCTTAAAAAACCAGAGATCCTAATATCTACGTTTGAGAATATAAGTTAATCCAGCAGAATCTTCATTTCAACAGGACAACAAGAAAAAAAAAATCCTATACTCGTAAACATGCCCGAGTAATCGACACATCACTGCTTTTCTGTGCATGTGAACAACTATGGGGCGTTTTGCTGCGGTCCTAAGTAGTTATCGAGCTTCGCCCGACCAGTTCCCTCCGTCCTACATCCTGTTGGTTAGGTCCAGAGAGTTCCAAATCTAATCATGTCGAGAAAAATAAAGTTTTGATATTGATTACAAGATTACATGATCTTCTGTGTCGTTGCTTTAGATTAGAAACGTGATAACACTCACCGCTTTTTAAATTTCTCTCACAGAAGTGTTCTCTTGAGGGCCCCTCTGTTGGCATGGAATTGAATTCCTAAGAATTTATTATCAAGTGAGTCACACCGATGATCATTAAAGAGTACGAGTGATGAAAGATTTAAGGATGGAGTTGTAGACAGGAGCAAATTGCTTTAATAGAGCGATGTCTCGGATTTTTTTGTTTTATTATGGGGATGTTATTTGATGACCACTTATATATTTCAGCCTTTATTTCTGGGGCAGCGTATATATTCAAAAGCCGAGAAATTCAATTCCGCACGGGTCAATAGCCAAAGTCAGCTTCTGTGATTTTCTTCTCTCCACTCATATCATGTGGGAGTTCACTAGATATGGGCTACAAGAAAAAACGGAACTATTGGTTCTTTCATTTTATTTTATGTTAATTGGAAATGGTAAGGTCTTGCGACTTTAATTGGATGCTCACACAGCTTTGCCGCTGCTTGCGTGGGTGGTAAACTGGATTTTCCAGTTTTCCTCCTCTCTGAGAGGAGGAAAGCTGGAAATTGCTGCTTTACCGCTGCTCTCATCGGCGGTAAACTGGATTTTCCAGTTTTCCTCGGCACTGAGAGGAGGAAAACTGGAGATTGCAGCTTTACCGCTGCTTTCATCGGCGGTAAAGTGGATTTTCCAGCTTTCCCTCTCTGTGAGAGTAGGAAAACTGGAAATTGCAGATTCGCTGCGGTTACATATGGCGGAAATCTTTCAGACCGATTTTTAATCATTTCTTCCCTTCTTTTGCTTGTTGGTGGGTCGTGGGTCGGGGCATAGTTCCACAAAACAAAGGATGGACATGTGTGAATAACAGTTGGGTGCAGTAATATCAAATCACAATAACCACACACTAAATCGTAGCTTTACTTTACCGGCGAAGTGAAGTAAAAGGTCAATGTAGGAGAGAATAAAAGTAAGGGTGTCGTAGAACTAAAACGTGGGAGAGTAGCATTTTTATTTTTCCTCTTAAAAAGACTAGCGTTTTTTTTTTGTGAGGTAGCTCATGGATTGGGCTTTGGGCATGGGGTTTTGTTATTAATAGATGGGCCGTGCTCATGTTTTTTTTTTTTATTTGCACTTAGAAGTTGGGAGCCGGAATCCACTCCCGGCCCAAATTTATGTAAATATACACACATACGTATACGTACGTATACATACAAATGTATATATATATATATCTATATATTTATGAGGGAGGGAGGGAGCAGTAATGCAGAGGCTCAAACCATGACCTCTCACAGAAGGTGATGAGACCAGAGCAGCTGAGCTGGCCTAGGACTTGGTAGGAAACTCATTTTTCTGTTCTATAGGTCTAATATAGGTGGGGACTCGGGCTTCACGATTTCCATGCGGCCTGGGTTCGGGCCAACAACTTTCAGGCCCGACTCATGCCTGGGCCAGCGTTAGGCTTCTAGTTTAGAAGTGGCTGTTGGAGATTCCTCGGAATGGCCCCGCCGCGTCGATGGACACCCCTAGTCTTCGTTATCATTCACTGGCGTGAGAGAGTGTACGACCTTTTAACCTTTTTTTATGGAAGAGATGGTATTCGAAACCTAAAACTTTTTCTAATTTCACCCTCCCCTTTTAATGTCTCCCGTATTAGCCCTTTCCTTTACTTAACAAGCAAAGTATGGGCTTACCAAAATTATTACCTTAAAAAACAAGAGATCCTAATATCTACGTTTGAGAATATAAGTTAATCCAGCAGAATCTTCATTTCAACAGGACAACAAGAAAAAAAAAATCCTATAATCGCAAACATGCCCGAGTAATCGACACATCACTGCTTTTCTGTGCATGTGAACAACTATGGGGCGTTTTGCTGCGGTCCTAAGTAGTTATCGAGCTTCGCCCGACCAGTTCCCTCCGTCCTACATCCTGTTGGTTAGGTCCAGAGAGTTCCAAATCTAATCATGTCGAGAAAAATAAAGTTTTGATATTGATTACAAGATTACATGATCTTCTGTGTCGTTGCTTTAGATTAGAAACGTGATAACACTCATCGCTTTTTAAATTTCTCTCACAGAAGTGTTCTCTTGAGGGCCCCTCTGTTGGCATGGAATTGAATTCCTAAGAATTTATTATCAAGTGAGTCACACCGATGATCATTAAAAAGTACGAGTGATGAAAGATTTAAGGATGGAGTTGTAGACAGGAGCAAATGGCTTTAATAGAGCGATGTCTCGGATTTTTTTGTTTTATTATGGGGATGTTATTTGATGACCACTTATATATTTCAGCCTTTATTTCTGGGGCAGCGGATATATTCAAAAGCCGAGAAATTCAATTCCGCACGGGTCAATAGCCAAAGTCAGCTTCTGTGATTTTCTTCTCTCCACTCATATCATGTGGGAGTTCACTAGATATGGGCTACAAGAAAAAACGGATCTATTGGTTCTTTCATTTTATTTTATGTTAATTGGAAATGGTAAGGTCTTGCGACTTTAATTGGATGCTCACACAGCTTTGCCGCTGCTTGCGTGGGTGGTAAACTGGATTTTCCAGTTTTCCTCCTCTCTGAGAGGAGGAAAGCTGGAAATTGCTGCTTTACCGCCGCTCTCATCGGCGGTAAACTGGATTTTCCAGTTTTCCTCGGCACTGAGAGGAGGAAAACTGGAGATTGCAGCTTTACCGCTGCTTTCATCGGCGGTAAAGTGGATTTTCCAGCTTTCCCTCTCTGTGAGAGTAGGAAAACTGGAAATTGCAGATTCGCTGCGGTTACATATGGCGGAAATCTTTCAGACCGATTTTTAATCATTTCTTCCCTTCTTTTGCTTGTTGGTGGGTCGTGGGTCGGGGCATAGTTCCACAAAACAAAGGATGGACATGTGTGAATAACAGTTGGGTGCAGTAATATCAAATCACAATAACCACACACTAAATCGTAGCTTTACTTTACCGGCGAAGTGAAGTAAAAGGTCAATGTAGGAGAGAATAAAAGTAAGGGTGTCGTAGAACTAAAATGTGGGAGAGTAGCATTTTTATTTTTCCTCTTAAAAAGACTAGCGTTTTTTTTTGTGAGGTAGCTCATGGATTGGGCTTTGGGCATGGGGTTTTGTTATTAATAGATGGGCCGTGCTCATGTTTTTTTTTTTTTTTTTTATTTGCACTTAGAAGTTGGGAGCCGGAATCCACTCCCGGCCCAAATTTATGTAAATATACACACATACGTATACGTACGTATACATACAAATGTATATATATACATATCTATATATTTATGAGGGAGGGAGGGAGCAGTAATGCAGAGGCTCAAAACCATTACCTCTCACAGAAGGTGATGAGACCAGAGCAGCTGAGCTGGCCTAGGACTTGGTAGGAAACTCATTTTTCTGTTCTATAGGTCTAATATAGGTGGGGACTCGGGCTTCACGATTTCCATGCGGCCTGGGTTCGGGCCAACAACTTTCAGGCCCGACTCATGCCTGGGCCAGCGTTAGGCTTCTAGTTTAGAAGTGGCTGTTGGAGATTCCTCGGAATGGCCCCGCCGCGTCGATGGACACCCCTAGTCTTCGTTATCATTCACTGGCGTGAGAGAGTGTACGACATTTTAACCTTTTTTTATGGAAGAGATGGTATTCGAAACCTAAAACTTTTTCTAATTTCACCCTCCCCTTTTAATGTCTCCCGTATTAGCCCTTTCCTTTACTTAACAAGCAAAGTATGGGCTTACCAAAATTATTACCTTAAAAAACCAGAGATCCTAATATCTACGTTTGAGAATATAAGTTAATCCAGCAGAATCTTCATTTCAACAGGACAACAAGAAAAAAAAAATCCTATACTCGCAAACATGCCCGAGTAATCGACACATCACTGCTTTTCTGTGCATGTGAACAACTATGGGGCGTTTTGCTGCGGTCCTAAGTAGTTATCGAGCTTCGCCCGACCAGTTCCCTCCGTCCTACATCCTGTTGGTTAGGTCCAGAGAGTTCCAAATCTAATCATGTCGAGAAAAATAAAGTTTTGATATTGATTACAAGATTACATGATCTTCTGTGTCGTTGCTTTAGATTAGAAACGTGATAACACTCACCGCTTTTTAAATTTCTCTCACAGAAGTGTTCTCTTGAGGGCCCCTCTGTTGGCATGGAATTGAATTCCTAAGAATTTATTATCAAGTGAGTCACACCGATGATCATTAAAGAGTACGAGTGATGAAAGATTTAAGGATGGAGTTGTAGACAGGAGCAAATGGCTTTAATAGAGCGATGTCTCGGACTTTTTTGTTTTATTATGGGGATGTTATTTGATGACCACTTATATATTTCAGCCTTTATTTCTGGGGCAGCGTATATATTCAAAAGCCGAGAAATTCAATTCCGCACGGGTCAATAGCCAAAGTCAGCTTCTGTGATTTTCTTCTCTCCACTCATATCATGTGGGAGTTCACTAGATATGGGCTACAAGAAAAAACGGAACTATTGGTTCTTTCATTTTATTTTATGTTAATTGGAAATGGTAAGGTCTTGCGACTTTAATTGGATGCTCACACAGCTTTGCCGCTGCTTGCGTGGGTGGTAAACTGGATTTTCCAGTTTTCCTCCTCTCTGAGAGGAGGAAAGCTGGAAATTGCTGCTTTACCGCTGCTCTCATCGGCGGTAAACTGGATTTTCCAGTTTTCCTCGGCACTGAGAGGAGGAAAACTGGAGATTGCAGCTTTACCGCTGCTTTCATCGGCGGTAAAGTGGATTTTCCAGCTTTCCCTCTCTGTGAGAGTAGGAAAACTGGAAATTGCAGATTCGCTGCGGTTACATATGGCGGAAATCTTTCAGACCGATTTTTAATCATTTCTTCCCTTCTTTTGCTTGTTGGTGGGTCGTGGGTCGGGGCATAGTTCCACAAAACAAAGGATGGACATGTGTGAATAACAGTTGGGTGCAGTAATATCAAATCACAATAACCACACACTAAATCGTAGCTTTACTTTACCGGCGAAGTGAAGTAAAAGGTCAATGTAGGAGAGAATAAAAGTAAGGGTGTCCTAGAACTAAAACGTGGGAGAGTAGCATTTTTATTTTTCCTCTTAAAAAGACTAGCGTTTTTTTTTTGTGAGGTAGCTCATGGATTGGGCTTTGGGCATGGGGTTTTGTTATTAATAGATGGGCCGTGCTCATGTTTTTTTTTTTTATTTGCACTTAGAAGTTGGGAGCCGGAATCCACTCCCGGCCCAAATTTATGTAAATATACACACATACGTATACGTACGTATACATACAAATGTATATATATATATATATATCTATATATTTATGAGGGAGGGAGGGAGCAGTAATGCAGAGGCTCAAACCATGACCTCTCACAGAAGGTGATGAGACCAGAGCAGCTGAGCTGGCCTAGGACTTGGTAGGAAACTCATTTTTCTGTTCTATAGGTCTAATATAGGTGGGGACTCGGGCTTCACGATTTCCATGCGGCCTGGGTTCGGGCCAACAACTTTCAGGCCCGACTCATGCCTGGGCCAGCGTTAGGCTTCTA
Source organism: Persea americana (assembly GCA_029852735.1). Lineage (NCBI taxonomy): Eukaryota > Viridiplantae > Streptophyta > Magnoliopsida > Laurales > Lauraceae > Persea > Persea americana. The sequence goes on from CM056817.1 coordinate 40,779,559, forward strand.
GTTTAGAAGTGGCTGTTGGAGATTCCTCGGAATGGCCCCGCCGCGTCGATGGACACCCCTAGTCTTCGTTATCATTCACTGGCGTGAGAGAGTGTACGACCTTTTAACCTTTTTTTATGGAAGAGATGGTATTCGAAACCTAAAACTTTTTCTAATTTCACCCTCCCCTTTTAATGTCTCCCGTATTAGCCCTTTCCTTTACTTAACAAGCAAAGTATGGGCTTACCAAAATTATTACCTTAAAAAACAAGAGATCCTAATATCTACGTTTGAGAATATAAGTTAATCCAGCAGAATCTTCATTTCAACAGGACAACAAGAAAAAAAAAATCCTATAATCGCAAACATGCCCGAGTAATCGACACATCACTGCTTTTCTGTGCATGTGAACAACTATGGGGCGTTTTGCTGCGGTCCTAAGTAGTTATCGAGCTTCGCCCGACCAGTTCCCTCCGTCCTACATCCTGTTGGTTAGGTCCAGAGAGTTCCAAATCTAATCATGTCGAGAAAAATAAAGTTTTGATATTGATTACAAGATTACATGATCTTCTGTGTCGTTGCTTTAGATTAGAAACGTGATAACACTCATCGCTTTTTAAATTTCTCTCACAGAAGTGTTCTCTTGAGGGCCCCTCTGTTGGCATGGAATTGAATTCCTAAGAATTTATTATCAAGTGAGTCACACCGATGATCATTAAAGAGTACGAGTGATGAAAGATTTAAGGATGGAGTTGTAGACAGGAGCAAATGGCTTTAATAGAGCGATGTCTCGGATTTTTTTGTTTTATTATGGGGATGTTATTTGATGACCACTTATATATTTCAGCCTTTATTTCTGGGGCAGCGGATATATTCAAAAGCCGAGAAATTCAATTCCGCACGGGTCAATAGCCAAAGTCAGCTTCTGTGATTTTCTTCTCTCCACTCATATCATGTGGGAGTTCACTAGATATGGGCTACAAGAAAAAACGGATCTATTGGTTCTTTCATTTTATTTTATGTTAATTGGAAATGGTAAGGTCTTGCGACTTTAATTGGATGCTCACACAGCTTTGCCGCTGCTTGCGTGGGTGGTAAACTGGATTTTCCAGTTTTCCTCCTCTCTGAGAGGAGGAAAGCTGGAAATTGCTGCTTTACCGCTGCTCTCATCGGCGGTAAACTGGATTTTCCAGTTTTCCTCGGCACTGAGAGGAGGAAAACTGGAGATTGCAGCTTTACCGCTGCTTTCATCGGCGGTAAAGTGGATTTTCCAGCTTTCCCTCTCTGTGAGAGTAGGAAAACTGGAAATTGCAGATTCGCTGCGGTTACATATGGCGGAAATCTTTCAGACCGATTTTTAATCATTTCTTCCCTTCTTTTGCTTGTTGGTGGGTCGTGGGTCGGGGCATAGTTCCACAAAACAAAGGATGGACATGTGTGAATAACAGTTGGGTGCAGTAATATCAAATCACAATAACCACACACTAAATCGTAGCTTTACTTTACCGGCGAAGTGAAGTAAAAGGTCAATGTAGGAGAGAATAAAAGTAAGGGTGTCGTAGAACTAAAACGTGGGAGAGTAGCATTTTTATTTTTCCTCTTAAAAAGACTAGCGTTTTTTTTTTGTGAGGTAGCTCATGGATTGGGCTTTGGGCATGGGGTTTTGTTATTAATAGATGGGCCGTGCTCATGTTTTTTTTTTTTATTTGCACTTAGAAGTTGGGAGCCGGAATCCACTCCCGGCCCAAATTTATGTAAATATACACACATACGTATACGTACGTATACATACAAATGTATATATATATATATATCTATATATTTATGAGGGAGGGAGGGAGCAGTAATGCAGAGGCTCAAACCATGACCTCTCACAGAAGGTGATGAGACCAGAGCAGCTGAGCTGGCCTAGGACTTGGTAGGAAACTCATTTTTCTGTTCTATAGGTCTAATATAGGTGGGGACTCGGGCTTCACGATTTCCATGCGGCCTGGGTTCGGGCCAACAACTTTCAGGCCCGACTCATGCCTGGGCCAGCGTTAGGCTTCTAGTTTAGAAGTGGCTGTTGGAGATTCCTCGGAATGGCCCCGCCGCGTCGATGGACACCCCTAGTCTTCGTTATCATTCACTGGCGTGAGAGAGTGTACGACCTTTTAACCTTTTTTTATGGAAGAGATGGTATTCGAAACCTAAAACTTTTTCTAATTTCACCCTCCCCTTTTAATGTCTCCCGTATTAGCCCTTTCCTTTACTTAACAAGCAAAGTATGGGCTTACCAAAATTATTACCTTAAAAAACAAGAGATCCTAATATCTACGTTTGAGAATATAAGTTAATCCAGCAGAATCTTCATTTCAACAGGACAACAAGAAAAAAAAAATCCTATAATCGCAAACATGCCCGAGTAATCGACACATCACTGCTTTTCTGTGCATGTGAACAACTATGGGGCGTTTTGCTGCGGTCCTAAGTAGTTATCGAGCTTCGCCCGACCAGTTCCCTCCGTCCTACATCCTGTTGGTTAGGTCCAGAGAGTTCCAAATCTAATCATGTCGAGAAAAATAAAGTTTTGATATTGATTACAAGATTACATGATCTTCTGTGTCGTTGCTTTAGATTAGAAACGTGATAACACTCATCGCTTTTTAAATTTCTCTCACAGAAGTGTTCTCTTGAGGGCCCCTCTGTTGGCATGGAATTGAATTCCTAAGAATTTATTATCAAGTGAGTCACACCGATGATCATTAAAGAGTACGAGTGATGAAAGATTTAAGGATGGAGTTGTAGACAGGAGCAAATGGCTTTAATAGAGCGATGTCTCGGATTTTTTTGTTTTATTATGGGGATGTTATTTGATGACCACTTATATATTTCAGCCTTTATTTCTGGGGCAGCGGATATATTCAAAAGCCGAGAAATTCAATTCCGCACGGGTCAATAGCCAAAGTCAGCTTCTGTGATTTTCTTCTCTCCACTCATATCATGTGGGAGTTCACTAGATATGGGCTACAAGAAAAAACGGATCTATTGGTTCTTTCATTTTATTTTATGTTAATTGGAAATGGTAAGGTCTTGCGACTTTAATTGGATGCTCACACAGCTTTGCCGCTGCTTGCGTGGGTGGTAAACTGGATTTTCCAGTTTTCCTCCTCTCTGAGAGGGGGAAAGCTGGAAATTGCTGCTTTACCGCCGCTCTCATCGGCGGTAAACTGGATTTTCCAGTTTTCCTCGGCACTGAGAGGAGGAAAACTGGAGATTGCAGCTTTACCGCTGCTTTCATCGGCGGTAAAGTGGATTTTCCAGCTTTCCCTCTCTGTGAGAGTAGGAAAACTGGAAATTGCAGATTCGCTGCGGTTACATATGGCGGAAATCTTTCAGACCGATTTTTAATCATTTCTTCCCTTCTTTTGCTTGTTGGTGGGTCGTGGGTCGGGGCATAGTTCCACAAAACAAAGGATGGACATGTGTGAATAACAGTTGGGTGCAGTAATATCAAATCACAATAACCACACACTAAATCGTAGCTTTACTTTACCGGCGAAGTGAAGTAAAAGGTCAATGTAGGAGAGAATAAAAGTAAGGGTGTCGTAGAACTAAAATGTGGGAGAGTAGCATTTTTATTTTTCCTCTTAAAAAGACTAGCGTTTTTTTTTGTGAGGTAGCTCATGGATTGGGCTTTGGGCATGGGGTTTTGTTATTAATAGATGGGCCGTGCTCATGTTTTTTTTTTTTTTTTTTATTTGCACTTAGAAGTTGGGAGCCGGAATCCACTCCCGGCCCAAATTTATGTAAATATACACACATACGTATACGTACGTATACATACAAATGTATATATATACATATCTATATATTTATGAGGGAGGGAGGGAGCAGTAATGCAGAGGCTCAAAACCATTACCTCTCACAGAAGGTGATGAGACCAGAGCAGCTGAGCTGGCCTAGGACTTGGTAGGAAACTCATTTTTCTGTTCTATAGGTCTAATATAGGTGGGGACTCGGGCTTCACGATTTCCATGCGGCCTGGGTTCGGGCCAACAACTTTCAGGCCCGACTCATGCCTGGGCCAGCGTTAGGCTTCTAGTTTAGAAGTGGCTGTTGGAGATTCCTCGGAATGGCCCCGCCGCGTCGATGGACACCCCTAGTCTTCGTTATCATTCACTGGCGTGAGAGAGTGTACGACATTTTAACCTTTTTTTATGGAAGAGATGGTATTCGAAACCTAAAACTTTTTCTAATTTCACCCTCCCCTTTTAATGTCTCCCGTATTAGCCCTTTCCTTTACTTAACAAGCAAAGTATGGGCTTACCAAAATTATTACCTTAAAAAACCAGAGATCCTAATATCTACGTTTGAGAATATAAGTTAATCCAGCAGAATCTTCATTTCAACAGGACAACAAGAAAAAAAAAATCCTATACTCGCAAACATGCCCGAGTAATCGACACATCACTGCTTTTCTGTGCATGTGAACAACTATGGGGCGTTTTGCTGCGGTCCTAAGTAGTTATCGAGCTTCGCCCGACCAGTTCCCTCCGTCCTACATCCTGTTGGTTAGGTCCAGAGAGTTCCAAATCTAATCATGTCGAGAAAAATAAAGTTTTGATATTGATTACAAGATTACATGATCTTCTGTGTCGTTGCTTTAGATTAGAAACGTGATAACACTCACCGCTTTTTAAATTTCTCTCACAGAAGTGTTCTCTTGAGGGCCCCTCTGTTGGCATGGAATTGAATTCCTAAGAATTTATTATCAAGTGAGTCACACCGATGATCATTAAAGAGTACGAGTGATGAAAGATTTAAGGATGGAGTTGTAGACAGGAGCAAATGGCTTTAATAGAGCGATGTCTCGGACTTTTTTGTTTTATTATGGGGATGTTATTTGATGACCACTTATATATTTCAGCCTTTATTTCTGGGGCAGCGTATATATTCAAAAGCCGAGAAATTCAATTCCGCACGGGTCAATAGCCAAAGTCAGCTTCTGTGATTTTCTTCTCTCCACTCATATCATGTGGGAGTTCACTAGATATGGGCTATAAGAAAAAACGGAACTATTGGTTCTTTCATTTTATTTTATGTTAATTGGAAATGGTAAGGTCTTGCGACTTTAATTGGATGCTCACACAGCTTTGCCGCTGCTTGCGTGGGTGGTAAACTGGATTTTCCAGTTTTCCTCCTCTCTGAGAGGAGGAAAGCTGGAAATTGCTGCTTTACCGCTGCTCTCATCGGCGGTAAACTGGATTTTCCAGTTTTCCTCGGCACTGAGAGGAGGAAAACTGGAGATTGCAGCTTTACCGCTGCTTTCATCGGCGGTAAAGTGGATTTTCCAGCTTTCCCTCTCTGTGAGAGTAGGAAAACTGGAAATTGCAGATTCGCTGCGGTTACATATGGCGGAAATCTTTCAGACCGATTTTTAATCATTTCTTCCCTTCTTTTGCTTGTTGGTGGGTCGTGGGTCGGGGCATAGTTCCACAAAACAAAGGATGGACATGTGTGAATAACAGTTGGGTGCAGTAATATCAAATCACAATAACCACACACTAAATCGTAGCTTTACTTTACCGGCGAAGTGAAGTAAAAGGTCAATGTAGGAGAGAATAAAAGTAAGGGTGTCGTAGAACTAAAACGTGGGAGAGTAGCATTTTTATTTTTCCTCTTAAAAAGACTAGCGTTTTTTTTTTGTGAGGTAGCTCATGGATTGGGCTTTGGGCATGGGGTTTTGTTATTAATAGATGGGCCGTGCTCATGTTTTTTTTTTTTTTTTTTTATTTGCACTTAGAAGTTGGGAGCCGGAATCCACTCCCGGCCCAAATTTATGTAAATATACACACATACGTATACGTACGTATACATACAAATGTATATATATATATATCTATATATTTATGAGGGAGGGAGGGAGCAGTAATGCAGAGGCTCAAAACCATGACCTCTCACAGAAGGTGATGAGACCAGAGCAGCTGAGCTGGCCTAGGACTTGGTAGGAAACTCATTTTTCTGTTCTATAGGTCTAATATAGGTGGGGACTCGGGCTTCACGATTTCCATGCAGCCTGGGTTCGGGCCAACAACTTTCAGGCCCGACTCATGCCTGGGCCAGCGTTAGGCTTCTAGTTTAGAAGTGGCTGTTGGAGATTCCTCGGAATGGCCCCGCCGCGTCGATGGACACCCCTAGTCTTCGTTATCATTCACTGGCGTGAGAGAGTGTACGACCTTTTAACCTTTTTTTATGGAAGAGATGGTATTCGAAACCTAAAACTTTTTCTAATTTCACCCTCCCCTTTTAACGTCTCCCGTATTAGCCCTTTCCTTTACTTAACAAGCAAAGTATGGGCTTACCAAAATTATTACCTTAAAAAACCAGAGATCCTAATATCTACGTTTGAGAATATAAGTTAATCCAGCAGAATCTTCATTTCAACAGGACAACAAGAAAAAAAAAATCCTATAATCGCAAACATGCCCGAGTAATCGACACATCACTGCTTTTCTGTGCATGTGAACAACTATGGGGCGTTTTGCTGCGGTCCTAAGTAGTTATCGAGCTTCGCCCGACCAGTTCCCTCCGTCCTACATCCTGTTGGTTAGGTCCAGAGAGTTCCAAATCTAATCATGTCGAGAAAAATAAAGTTTTGATATTGATTACAAGATTACATGATCTTCTGTGTCGTTGCTTTAGATTAGAAACGTGATAACACTCATCGCTTTTTAAATTTCTCTCACAGAAGTGTTCTCTTGAGGGCCCCTCTGTTGGCATTGAATTGAATTCCTAAGAATTTATTATCAAGTGAGTCACACCGATGATCATTAAAGAGTACGAGTGCTGAAAGATTTAAGGATGGAGTTTTAGACAGGAGCAAATTGCTTTAATAGAGTGATGTCTCGGATTTTTTTGTTTTATTATGGGGATGTTATTCGATGACCGTTTATATATTTCAGCTTTTATTTATGCGGCAGCGCATATATTCAAAAGCCGAGAAATTCAATTCCGCACGGGTCAATAGCCAAAGTCAGCTTCTGTGATTTTCTTCTCTCCACTCATATCATGTGGGAGTTCACTAGATATGGGCTACAAGAAAAAACGGAACTATTGGTTCTTTCATTTTATTTTATGTTAATTGGAAATGGTAAGGTCTTGCGACTTTAATTGGATGCTCACACAGCTTTGCCGCTGCTTGCGTGGGTGGTAAACTGGATTTTCCAGTTTTCCTCCTCTCTGAGAGGAGGAAAGCTGGAAATTGCTGCTTTACCGCTGCTCTCATCGGCGGTAAACTGGATTTTCCAGTTTTCCTCGGCACTGAGAGGAGGAAAACTGGAGATTGCAGCTTTACCGCTGCTTTCATCGGCGGTAAAGTGGATTTTCCAGCTTTCCCTCTCTGTGAGAGTAGGAAAACTGGAAAATGCAGATTCGCTGCGGTTACATATGGCGGAAATCTTTCAGACCGATTTTTAATCATTTCTTCCCTTCTTTTGCTTGTTGGTGGGTCGTGGGTCGGGGCATAGTTCCACAAAACAAAGGATGGACATGTGTGAATAACAGTTGGGTGCAGTAATATCAAATCACAATAACCACACACTAAATCGTAGCTTTACTTTACCGGCGAAGTGAAGTAAAAGGTCAATGTAGGAGAGAATAAAAGTAAGGGTGTCGTAGAACTAAAATGTGGGAGAGTAGCATTTTTATTTTTCCTCTTAAAAAGACTAGCGTTTTTTTTTTTGAGGTAGCTCATGGATTGGGCTTTGGGCATGGGGTTTTGTTATTAATAGATGGGCCGTGCTCATGTTTTTTTTTTTTTTTTTATTTGCACTTAGAAGTTGGGAGCCGGAATCCACTCCCGGCCCAAATTTATGTAAATATACACACATACGTATACGTACGTATACATACAAATGTATATATATACATATCTATATATTTATGAGGGAGGGAGGGAGCAGTAATGCAGAGGCTCAAAACCATTACCTCTCACAGAAGGTGATGAGACCAGAGCAGCTGAGCTGGCCTAGGACTTGGTAGGAAACTCATTTTTCTGTTCTATAGGTCTAATATAGGTGGGGACTCGGGCTTCACGATTTCCATGCGGCCTGGGTTCGGGCCAACAACTTTCAGGCCCGACTCATGCCTGGGCCAGCGTTAGGCTTCTAGTTTAGAAGTGGCTGTTGGAGATTCCTCGGAATGGCCCCGCCGCGTCGATGGACACCCCTAGTCTTCGTTATCATTCACTGGCGTGAGAGAGTGTACGACCTTTTAACCTTTTTTTATGGAAGAGATGGTATTCGAAACCTAAAACTTTTTCTAATTTCACCCTCCCCTTTTAATGTCTCCCGTATTAGCCCTTTCCTTTACTTAACAAGCAAAGTATGGGCTTACCAAAATTATTACCTTAAAAAACCAGAGATCCTAATATCTACGTTTGAGAATATAAGTTAATCCAGCAGAATCTTCATTTCAACAGGACAACAAGAAAAAAAAAATCCTATACTCGCAAACATGCCCGAGTAATCGACACATCACTGCTTTTCTGTGCATGTGAACAACTATGGGGCGTTTTGCTGCGGTCCTAAGTAGTTATCGAGCTTCGCCCGACCAGTTCCCTCCGTCCTACATCCTGTTGGTTAGGTCCAGAGAGTTCCAAATCTAATCATGTCGAGAAAAATAAAGTTTTGATATTGATTACAAGATTACATGATCTTCTGTGTCGTTGCTTTAGATTAGAAACGTGATAACACTCACCGCTTTTTAAATTTCTCTCACAGAAGTGTTCTCTTGAGGGCCCCTCTGTTGGCATGGAATTGAATTCCTAAGAATTTATTATCAAGTGAGTCACACCGATGATCATTAAAGAGTACGAGTGATGAAAGATTTAAGGATGGAGTTGTAGACAGGAGCAAATTGCTTTAATAGAGCGATGTCTCGGATTTTTTTGTTTTATTATGGGGATGTTATTTGATGACTACTTATATATTTCAGCCTTTATTTCTGGGGCAGCGTATATATTCAAAAGCCGAGAAATTCAATTCCGCACGGGTCAATAGCCAAAGTCAGCTTCTGTGATTTTCTTCTCTCCACTCATATCATGTGGGAGTTCACTAGATATGGGCTACAAGAAAAAACGGAACTATTGGTTCTTTCATTTTATTTTATGTTAATTGGAAATGGTAAGGTCTTGCGACTTTAATTGGATGCTCACACAGCTTTGCCGCTGCTTGCGTGGGTGGTAAACTGGATTTTCCAGTTTTCCTCCTCTCTGAGAGGAGGAAAGCTGGAAATTGCTGCTTTACCGCTGCTCTCATCGGCGGTAAACTGGATTTTCCAGTTTTCCTCGGCACTGAGAGGAGGAAAACTGGAGATTGCAGCTTTACCGCTGCTTTCATCGGCGGTAAAGTGGATTTTCCAGCTTTCCCTCTCTGTGAGAGTAGGAAAACTGGAAATTGCAGATTCGCTGCGGTTACATATGGCGGAAATCTTTCAGACCGATTTTTAATCATTTCTTCCCTTCTTTTGCTTGTTGGTGGGTCGTGGGTCGGGGCATAGTTCCACAAAACAAAGGATGGACATGTGTGAATAACAGTTGGGTGCAGTAATATCAAATCACAATAACCACACACTAAATCGTAGCTTTACTTTACCGGCGAAGTGAAGTAAAAGGTCAATGTAGGAGAGAATAAAAGTAAGGGTGTCGTAGAACTAAAACGTGGGAGAGTAGCATTTTTATTTTTCCTCTTAAAAAGACTAGCGTTTTTTTTTTGTGAGGTAGCTCATGGATTGGGCTTTGGGCATGGGGTTTTGTTATTAATAGATGGGCCGTGCTCATGTTTTTTTTTTTTATTTGCACTTAGAAGTTGGGAGCCGGAATCCACTCCCGGCCCAAATTTATGTAAATATACACACATACGTATACGTACGTATACATACAAATGTATATATATATATATATCTATATATTTATGAGGGAGGGAGGGAGCAGTAATGCAGAGGCTCAAACCATGACCTCTCACAGAAGGTGATGAGACCAGAGCAGCTGAGCTGGCCTAGGACTTGGTAGGAAACTCATTTTTCTGTTCTATAGGTCTAATATAGGTGGGGACTCGGGCTTCACGATTTCCATGCGGCCTGGGTTCGGGCCAACAACTTTCAGGCCCGACTCATGCCTGGGCCAGCGTTAGGCTTCTAGTTTAGAAGTGGCTGTTGGAGATTCCTCGGAATGGCCCCGCCGCGTCGATGGACACCCCTAGTCTTCGTTATCATTCACTGGCGTGAGAGAGTGTACGACCTTTTAACCTTTTTTTATGGAAGAGATGGTATTCGAAACCTAAAACTTTTTCTAATTTCACCCTCCCCTTTTAATGTCTCCCGTATTAGCCCTTTCCTTTACTTAACAAGCAAAGTATGGGCTTACCAAAATTATTACCTTAAAAAACAAGAGATCCTAATATCTACGTTTGAGAATATAAGTTAATCCAGCAGAATCTTCATTTCAACAGGACAACAAGAAAAAAAAAATCCTATAATCGCAAACATGCCCGAGTAATCGACACATCACTGCTTTTCTGTGCATGTGAACAACTATGGGGCGTTTTGCTGCGGTCCTAAGTAGTTATCGAGCTTCGCCCGACCAGTTCCCTCCGTCCTACATCCTGTTGGTTAGGTCCAGAGAGTTCCAAATCTAATCATGTCGAGAAAAATAAAGTTTTGATATTGATTACAAGATTACATGATCTTCTGTGTCGTTGCTTTAGATTAGAAAAGTGATAACACTCATCGCTTTTTAAATTTCTCTCACAGAAGTGTTCTCTTGAGGGCCCCTCTGTTGGCATGGAATTGAATTCCTAAGAATTTATTATCAAGTGAGTCACACCGATGATCATTAAAGAGTACGAGTGATGAAAGATTTAAGGATGGAGTTGTAGACAGGAGCAAATGGCTTTAATAGAGCGATGTCTCGGATTTTTTTGTTTTATTATGGGGATGTTATTTGATGACCACTTATATATTTCAGCCTTTATTTCTGGGGCAGCGGATATATTCAAAAGCCGAGAAATTCAATTCCGCACGGGTCAATAGCCAAAGTCAGCTTCTGTGATTTTCTTCTCTCCACTCATATCATGTGGGAGTTCACTAGATATGGGCTACAAGAAAAAACGGATCTATTGGTTCTTTCATTTTATTTTATGTTAATTGGAAATGGTAAGGTCTTGCGACTTTAATTGGATGCTCACACAGCTTTGCCGCTGCTTGCGTGGGTGGTAAACTGGATTTTCCAGTTTTCCTCCTCTCTGAGAGGAGGAAAGCTGGAAATTGCTGCTTTACCGCCGCTCTCATCGGCGGTAAACTGGATTTTCCAGTTTTCCTCGGCACTGAGAGGAGGAAAACTGGAGATTGCAGCTTTACCGCTGCTTTCATCGGCGGTAAAGTGGATTTTCCAGCTTTCCCTCTCTGTGAGAGTAGGAAAACTGGAAATTGCAGATTCGCTGCGGTTACATATGGCGGAAATCTTTCAGACCGATTTTTAATCATTTCTTCCCTTCTTTTGCTTGTTGGTGGGTCGTGGGTCGGGGCATAGTTCCACAAAACAAAGGATGGACATGTGTGAATAACAGTTGGGTGCAGTAATATCAAATCACAATAACCACACACTAAATCGTAGCTTTACTTTACCGGTGAAGTGAAGTAAAAGGTCAATGTAGGAGAGAATAAAAGTAAGGGTGTCGTAGAACTAAAATGTGGGAGAGTAGCATTTTTATTTTTCCTCTTAAAAAGACTAGCGTTTTTTTTTGTGAGGTAGCTCATGGATTGGGCTTTGGGCATGGGGTTTTGTTATTAATAGATGGGCCGTGCTCATGTTTTTTTTTTTTTTTTTTATTTGCACTTAGAAGTTGGGAGCCGGAATCCACTCCCGGCCCAAATTTATGTAAATATACACACATACGTATACGTACGTATACATACAAATGTATATATATACATATCTATATATTTATGAGGGAGGGAGGGAGCAGTAATGCAGAGGCTCAAAACCATTACCTCTCACAGAAGGTGATGAGACCAGAGCAGCTGAGCTGGCCTAGGACTTGGTAGGAAACTCATTTTTCTGTTCTATAGGTCTAATATAGGTGGGGACTCGGGCTTCACGATTTCCATGCGGCCTGGGTTCGGGCCAACAACTTTCAGGCCCGACTCATGCCTGGGCCAGCGTTAGGCTTCTAGTTTAGAAGTGGCTGTTGGAGATTCCTCGGAATGGCCCCGCCGCGTCGATGGACACCCCTAGTCTTCGTTATCATTCACTGGCGTGAGAGAGTGTACGACATTTTAACCTTTTTTTATGGAAGAGATGGTATTCGAAACCTAAAACTTTTTCTAATTTCACCCTCCCCTTTTAATGTCTCCCGTATTAGCCCTTTCCTTTACTTAACAAGCAAAGTATGGGCTTACCAAAATTATTACCTTAAAAAACCAGAGATCCTAATATCTACGTTTGAGAATATAAGTTAATCCAGCAGAATCTTCATTTCAACAGGACAACAAGAAAAAAAAAATCCTATACTCGCAAACATGCCCGAGTAATCGACACATCACTGCTTTTCTGTGCATGTGAACAACTATGGGGCGTTTTGCTGCGGTCCTAAGTAGTTATCGAGCTTCGCCCGACCAGTTCCCTCCGTCCTACATCCTGTTGGTTAGGTCCAGAGAGTTCCAAATCTAATCATGTCGAGAAAAATAAAGTTTTGATATTGATTACAAGATTACATGATCTTCTGTGTCGTTGCTTTAGATTAGAAACGTGATAACACTCACCGCTTTTTAAATTTCTCTCACAGAAGTGTTCTCTTGAGGGCCCCTCTGTTGGCATGGAATTGAATTCCTAAGAATTTATTATCAAGTGAGTCACACCGATGATCATTAAAGAGTACGAGTGATGAAAGATTTAAGGATGGAGTTGTAGACAGGAGCAAATGGCTTTAATAGAGCGATGTCTCGGACTTTTTTGTTTTATTATGGGGATGTTATTTGATGACCACTTATATATTTCAGCCTTTATTTCTGGGGCAGCGTATATATTCAAAAGCCGAGAAATTCAATTCCGCACGGGTCAATAGCCAAAGTCAGCTTCTGTGATTTTCTTCTCTCCACTCATATCATGTGGGAGTTCACTAGATATGGGCTACAAGAAAAAACGGAACTATTGGTTCTTTCATTTTATTTTATGTTAATTGGAAATGGTAAGGTCTTGCGACTTTAATTGGATGCTCACACAGCTTTGCCGCTGCTTGCGTGGGTGGTAAACTGGATTTTCCAGTTTTCCTCCTCTCTGAGAGGAGGAAAGCTGGAAATTGCTGCTTTACCGCTGCTCTCATCGGCGGTAAACTGGATTTTCCAGTTTTCCTCGGCACTGAGAGGAGGAAAACTGGAGATTGCAGCTTTACCGCTGCTTTCATCGGCGGTAAAGTGGATTTTCCAGCTTTCCCTCTCTGTGAGAGTAGGAAAACTGGAAATTGCAGATTCGCTGCGGTTACATATGGCGGAAATCTTTCAGACCGATTTTTAATCATTTCTTCCCTTCTTTTGCTTGTTGGTGGGTCGTGGGTCGGGGCATAGTTCCACAAAACAAAGGATGGACATGTGTGAATAACAGTTGGGTGCAGTAATATCAAATCACAATAACCACACACTAAATCGTAGCTTTACTTTACCGGCGAAGTGAAGTAAAAGGTCAATGTAGGAGAGAATAAAAGTAAGGGTGTCGTAGAACTAAAACGTGGGAGAGTAGCATTTTTATTTTTCCTCTTAAAAAGACTAGCGTTTTTTTTTTGTGAGGTAGCTCATGGATTGGGCTTTGGGCATGGGGTTTTGTTATTAATAGATGGGCCGTGCTCATGTTTTTTTTTTTTATTTGCACTTAGAAGTTGGGAGCCGGAATCCACTCCCGGCCCAAATTTATGTAAATATACACACATACGTATACGTACGTATACATACAAATGTATATATATATATATATCTATATATTTATGAGGGAGGGAGGGAGCAGTAATGCAGAGGCTCAAACCATGACCTCTCACAGAAGGTGATGAGACCAGAGCAGCTGAGCTGGCCTAGGACTTGGTAGGAAACTCATTTTTCTGTTCTATAGGTCTAATATAGGTGGGGACTCGGGCTTCACGATTTCCATGCGGCCTGGGTTCGGGCCAACAACTTTCAGGCCCGACTCATGCCTGGGCCAGCGTTAGGCTTCTAGTTTAGAAGTGGCTGTTGGAGATTCCTCGGAATGGCCCCGCCGCGTCGATGGACACCCCTAGTCTTCGTTATCATTCACTGGCGTGAGAGAGTGTACGACCTTTTAACCTTTTTTTATGGAAGAGATGGTATTCGAAACCTAAAACTTTTTCTAATTTCACCCTCCCCTTTTAATGTCTCCCGTATTAGCCCTTTCCTTTACTTAACAAGCAAAGTATGGGCTTACCAAAATTATTACCTTAAAAAACAAGAGATCCTAATATCTACGTTTGAGAATATAAGTTAATCCAGCAGAATCTTCATTTCAACAGGACAACAAGAAAAAAAAAATCCTATAATCGCAAACATGCCCGAGTAATCGACACATCACTGCTTTTCTGTGCATGTGAACAACTATGGGGCGTTTTGCTGCGGTCCTAAGTAGTTATCGAGCTTCGCCCGACCAGTTCCCTCCGTCCTACATCCTGTTGGTTAGGTCCAGAGAGTTCCAAATCTAATCATGTCGAGAAAAATAAAGTTTTGATATTGATTACAAGATTACATGATCTTCTGTGTCGTTGCTTTAGATTAGAAACGTGATAACACTCATCGCTTTTTAAATTTCTCTCACAGAAGTGTTCTCTTGAGGGCCCCTCTGTTGGCATGGAATTGAATTCCTAAGAATTTATTATCAAGTGAGTCACACCGATGATCATTAAAGAGTACGAGTGATGAAAGATTTAAGGATGGAGTTGTAGACAGGAGCAAATGGCTTTAATAGAGCGATGTCTCGGATTTTTTTGTTTTATTATGGGGATGTTATTTGATGACCACTTATATATTTCAGCCTTTATTTCTGGGGCAGCGGATATATTCAAAAGCCGAGAAATTCAATTCCGCACGGGTCAATAGCCAAAGTCAGCTTCTGTGATTTTCTTCTCTCCACTCATATCATGTGGGAGTTCACTAGATATGGGCTACAAGAAAAAACGGATCTATTGGTTCTTTCATTTTATTTTATGTTAATTGGAAATGGTAAGGTCTTGCGACTTTAATTGGATGCTCACACAGCTTTGCCGCTGCTTGCGTGGGTGGTAAACTGGATTTTCCAGTTTTCCTCCTCTCTGAGAGGAGGAAAGCTGGAAATTGCTGCTTTACCGCTGCTCTCATCGGCGGTAAACTGGATTTTCCAGTTTTCCTCGGCACTGAGAGGAGGAAAACTGGAGATTGCAGCTTTACCGCTGCTTTCATCGGCGGTAAAGTGGATTTTCCAGCTTTCCCTCTCTGTGAGAGTACGAAAACTGGAAATTGCAGATTCGCTGCGGTTACATATGGCGGAAATCTTTCAGACCGATTTTTAATCATTTCTTCCCTTCTTTTGCTTGTTGGTGGGTCGTGGGTCGGGGCATAGTTCCACAAAACAAAGGATGGACATGTGTGAATAACAGTTGGGTGCAGTAATATCAAATCACAATAACCACACACTAAATCGTTGCTTTACTTTACCGGCGAAGTGAAGTAAAAGGTCAATGTAGGAGAGAATAAAAGTAAGGGTGTCGTAGAACTAAAATGTGGGAGAGTAGCATTTTTATTTTTCCTCTTAAAAAGACTAGCGTTTTTTTTTGTGAGGTAGCTCATGGATTGGGCTTTGGGCATGGGGTTTTGTTATTAATAGATGGGCCGTGCTCATGTTTTTTTTTTTTTTTTTTATTTGCACTTAGAAGTTGGGAGCCGGAATCCACTCCCGGCCCAAATTTATGTAAATATACACACATACGTATACGTACGTATACATACAAATGTATATATATACATATCTATATATTTATGAGGGAGGGAGGGAGCAGTAATGCAGAGGCTCAAAACCATTACCTCTCACAGAAGGTGATGAGACCAGAGCAGCTGAGCTGGCCTAGGACTTGGTAGGAAACTCATTTTTCTGTTCTATAGGTCTAATATAGGTGGGGACTCGGGCTTCACGATTTCCATGCGGCCTGGGTTCGGGCCAACAACTTTCAGGCCCGACTCATGCCTGGGCCAGCGTTAGGCTTCTAGTTTAGAAGTGGCTGTTGGAGATTCCTCGGAATGGCCCCGCCGCGTCGATGGACACCCCTAGTCTTCGTTATCATTCACTGGCGTGAGAGAGTGTACGACATTTTAACCTTTTTTTATGGAAGAGATGGTATTCGAAACCTAAAACTTTTTCTAATTTCACCCTCCCCTTTTAATGTCTCCCGTATTAGCCCTTTCCTTTACTTAACAAGCAAAGTATGGGCTTACCAAAATTATTACCTTAAAAAACCAGAGATCCTAATATCTACGTTTGAGAATATAAGTTAATCCAGCAGAATCTTCATTTCAACAGGACAACAAGAAAAAAAAAATCCTATACTCGCAAACATGCCCGAGTAATCGACACATCACTGCTTTTCTGTGCATGTGAACAACTATGGGGCGTTTTGCTGCGGTCCTAAGTAGTTATCGAGCTTCGCCCGACCAGTTCCCTCCGTCCTACATCCTGTTGGTTAGGTCCAGAGAGTTCCAAATCTAATCATGTCGAGAAAAATAAAGTTTTGATATTGATTACAAGATTACATGATCTTCTGTGTCGTTGCTTTAGATTAGAAACGTGATAACACTCACCGCTTTTTAAATTTCTCTCACAGAAGTGTTCTCTTGAGGGCCCCTCTGTTGGCATGGAATTGAATTCCTAAGAATTTATTATCAAGTGAGTCACACCGATGATCATTAAAGAGTACGAGTGATGAAAGATTTAAGGATGGAGTTGTAGACAGGAGCAAATGGCTTTAATAGAGCGATGTCTCGGACTTTTTTGTTTTATTATGGGGATGTTATTTGATGACCACTTATATATTTCAGCCTTTATTTCTGGGGCAGCGTATATATTCAAAAGCCGAGAAATTCAATTCCGCACGGGTCAATAGCCAAAGTCAGCTTCTGTGATTTTCTTCTCTCCACTCATATCATGTGGGAGTTCACTAGATATGGGCTACAAGAAAAAACGGAACTATTGGTTCTTTCATTTTATTTTATGTTAATTGGAAATGGTAAGGTCTTGCGACTTTAATTGGATGCTCACACAGCTTTGCCGCTGCTTGCGTGGGTGGTAAACTGGATTTTCCAGTTTTCCTCCTCTCTGAGAGGAGGAAAGCTGGAAATTGCTGCTTTACCGCTGCTCTCATCGGCGGTAAACTGGATTTTCCAGTTTTCCTCGGCACTGAGAGGAGGAAAACTGGAGATTGCAGCTTTACCGCTGCTTTCATCGGCGGTAAAGTGGATTTTCCAGCTTTCCCTCTCTGTGAGAGTAGGAAAACTGGAAATTGCAGATTCGCTGCGGTTACATATGGCGGAAATCTTTCAGACCGATTTTTAATCATTTCTTCCCTTCTTTTGCTTGTTGGTGGGTCGTGGGTCGGGGCATAGTTCCACAAAACAAAGGATGGACATGTGTGAATAACAGTTGGGTGCAGTAATATCAAATCACAATAACCACACACTAAATCGTAGCTTTACTTTACCGGCGAAGTGAAGTAAAAGGTCAATGTAGGAGAGAATAAAAGTAAGGGTGTCGTAGAACTAAAATGTGGGAGAGTAGCATTTTTATTTTTCCTCTTAAAAAGACTAGCGTTTTTTTTTGTGAGGTAGCTCATGGATTGGGCTTTGGGCATGGGGTTTTGTTATTAATAGATGGGCCGTGCTCATGTTTTTTTTTTTTTTTTTATTTGCACTTAGAAGTTGGGAGCCGGAATCCACTCCCGGCCCAAATTTATGTAAATATACACACATACGTATACGTACGTATACATACAAATGTATATATATACATATCTATATATTTATGAGGGAGGGAGGGAGCAGTAATGCAGAGGCTCAAAACCATTACCTCTCACAGAAGGTGATGAGACCAGAGCAGCTGAGCTGGCCTAGGACTTGGTAGGAAACTCATTTTTCTGTTCTATAGGTCTAATATAGGTGGGGACTCGGGCTTCACGATTTCCATGCGGCCTGGGTTCGGGCCAACAACTTTCAGGCCCGACTCATGCCTGGGCCAGCGTTAGGCTTCTAGTTTAGAAGTGGCTGTTGGAGATTCCTCGGAATGGCCCCGCCGCGTCGATGGACACCCCTAGTCTTCGTTATCATTCACTGGCGTGAGAGAGTGTACGACATTTTAACCTTTTTTTATGGAAGAGATGGTATTCGAAACCTAAAACTTTTTCTAATTTCACCCTCCCCTTTTAATGTCTCCCGTATTAGCCCTTTCCTTTACTTAACAAGCAAAGTATGGGCTTACCAAAATTATTACCTTAAAAAACCAGAGATCCTAATATCTACGTTTGAGAATATAAGTTAATCCAGCAGAATCTTCATTTCAACAGGACAACAAGAAAAAAAAAAATCCTATACTCGCAAACATGCCCGAGTAATCGACACATCACTGCTTTTCTGTGCATGTGAACAACTATGGGGCGTTTTGCTGCGGTCCTAAGTAGTTATCGAGCTTCGCCCGACCAGTTCCCTCCGTCCTACATCCTGTTGGTTAGGTCCAGAGAGTTCCAAATCTAATCATGTCGAGAAAAATAAAGTTTTGATATTGATTACAAGATTACATGATCTTCTGTGTCGTTGCTTTAGATTAGAAACGTGATAACACTCACCGCTTTTTAAATTTCTCTCACAGAAGTGTTCTCTTGAGGGCCCCTCTGTTGGCATGGAATTGAATTCCTAAGAATTTATTATCAAGTGAGTCACACCGATGATCATTAAAGAGTACGAGTGATGAAAGATTTAAGGATGGAGTTGTAGACAGGAGCAAATGGCTTTAATAGAGCGATGTCTCGGACTTTTTTGTTTTATTATGGGGATGTTATTTGATGACCACTTATATATTTCAGCCTTTATTTCTGGGGCAGCGTATATATTCAAAAGCCGAGAAATTCAATTCCGCACGGGTCAATAGCCAAAGTCAGCTTCTGTGATTTTCTTCTCTCCACTCATATCATGTGGGAGTTCACTAGATATGGGCTATAAGAAAAAACGGAACTATTGGTTCTTTCATTTTATTTTATGTTAATTGGAAATGGTAAGGTCTTGCGACTTTAATTGGATGCTCACACAGCTTTGCCGCTGCTTGCGTGGGTGGTAAACTGGATTTTCCAGTTTTCCTCCTCTCTGAGAGGAGGAAAGCTGGAAATTGCTGCTTTACCGCTGCTCTCATCGGCGGTAAACTGGATTTTCCAGTTTTCCTCGGCACTGAGAGGAGGAAAACTGGAGATTGCAGCTTTACCGCTGCTTTCATCGGCGGTAAAGTGGATTTTCCAGCTTTCCCTCTCTGTGAGAGTAGGAAAACTGGAAATTGCAGATTCGCTGCGGTTACATATGGCGGAAATCTTTCAGACCGATTTTTAATCATTTCTTCCCTTCTTTTGCTTGTTGGTGGGTCGTGGGTCGGGGCATAGTTCCACAAAACAAAGGATGGACATGTGTGAATAACAGTTGGGTGCAGTAATATCAAATCACAATAACCACACACTAAATCGTAGCTTTACTTTACCGGCGAAGTGAAGTAAAAGGTCAATGTAGGAGAGAATAAAAGTAAGGGTGTCGTAGAACTAAAATGTGGGAGAGTAGCATTTTTATTTTTCCTCTTAAAAAGACTAGCGTTTTTTTTTGTGAGGTAGCTCATGGATTGGGCTTTGGGCATGGGGTTTTGTTATTAATAGATGGGCCGTGCTCATGTTTTTTTTTTTTTTTTTTTATTTGCACTTAGAAGTTGGGAGCCGGAATCCACTCCCGGCCCAAATTTATGTAAATATACACACATATGTATACGTACGTATACATACAAATGTATATATATACATATCTATATATTTATGAGGGAGGGAGGGAGCAGTAATGCAGAGGCTCAAAACCATTACCTCTCACAGAAGGTGATGAGACCAGAGCAGCTGAGCTGGCCTAGGACTTGGTAGGAAACTCATTTTTCTGTTCTATAGGTCTAATATAGGTGGGGACTCGGGCTTCACGATTTCCATGCGGCCTGGGTTCGGGCCAACAACTTTCAGGCCCGACTCATGCCTGGGCCAGCGTTAGGCTTCTAGTTTAGAAGTGGCTGTTGGAGATTCCTCGGAATGGCCCCGCCGCGTCGATGGACACCCCTAGTCTTCGTTATCATTCACTGGCGTGGGAGAGTGTACGACCTTTTAACCTTTTTTTATGGAAGAGATGGTATTCGAAACCTAAAACTTTTTCTAATTTCACCCTCCCCTTTTAATGTCTCCCGTATTAGCCCTTTCCTTTACTTAACAAGCAAAGTATGGGCTTACCAAAATTATTACCTTAAAAAACCAGAGATCCTAATATCTACGTTTGAGAATATAAGTTAATCCAGCAGAATCTTCATTTCAACAGGACAACAAGAAAAAAAAAATCCTATACTCGCAAACATGCCCGAGTAATCGACACATCACTGCTTTTCTGTGCATGTGAACAACTATGGGGCGTTTTGCTGCGGTCCTAAGTAGTTATCGAGCTTCGCCCGACCAGTTCCCTCCGTCCTACATCCTGTTGGTTAGGTCCAGAGAGTTCCAAATCTAATCATGTCGAGAAAAATAAAGTTTTGATATTGATTACAAGATTACATGATCTTCTGTGTCGTTGCTTTAGATTAGAAACGTGATAACACTCACCGCTTTTTAAATTTCTCTCACAGAAGTGTTCTCTTGAGGGCCCCTCTGTTGGCATGGAATTGAATTCCTAAGAATTTATTATCAAGTGAGTCACACCGATGATCATTAAAGAGTACGAGTGATGAAAGATTTAAGGATGGAGTTGTAGACAGGAGCAAATGGCTTTAATAGAGCGATGTCTCGGACTTTTTTGTTTTATTATGGGGATGTTATTTGATGACCACTTATATATTTCAGCCTTTATTTCTGGGGCAGCGTATATATTCAAAAGCCGAGAAATTCAATTCCGCACGGGTCAATAGCCAAAGTCAGCTTCTGTGATTTTCTTCTCTCCACTCATATCATGTGGGAGTTCACTAGATATGGGCTATAAGAAAAAACAGAACTATTGGTTCTTTCATTTTATTTTATGTTAATTGGAAATGGTAAGGTCTTGCGACTTTAATTGGATGCTCACACAGCTTTGCCGCTGCTTGCGTGGGTGGTAAACTGGATTTTCCAGTTTTCCTCCTCTCTGAGAGGAGGAAAGCTAGAAATTGCTGCTTTACCGCTGCTCTCATCGGCGGTAAACTGGATTTTCCAGTTTTCCTCGGCACTGAGAGGAGGAAAACTGGAGATTGCAGCTTTACCGCTGCTTTCATCGGCGGTAAAGTGGATTTTCCAGCTTTCCCTCTCTGTGAGAGTAGGAAAACTGGAAATTGCAGATTCGCTGCGGTTACATATGACGGAAATCTTTCAGACCGATTTTTAATCATTTCTTCCCTTCTTTTGCTTGTTGGTGGGTCGTGGGTCGGGGCATAGTTCCACAAAACAAAGGATGGACATGTGTGAATAACAGTTGGGTGCAGTAATATCAAATCACAATAACCACACACTAAATCGTAGCTTTACTTTACCGGCGAAGTGAAGTAAAAGGTCAATGTAGGAGAGAATAAAAGTAAGGGTGTCGTAGAACTAAAATGTGGGAGAGTAGCATTTTTATTTTTCCTCTTAAAAAGACTAGCGTTTTTTTTTGTGAGGTAGCTCATGGATTGGGCTTTGGGCATGGGGTTTTGTTATTAATAGATGGGCCGTGCTCATGTTTTTTTTTTTTTTTTTTTATTTGCACTTAGAAGTTGGGAGCCGGAATCCACTCCCGGCCCAAATTTATGTAAATATACACACATACGTATACGTACGTATACATACAAATGTATATATATACATATCTATATATTTATGAGGGAGGGAGGGAGCAGTAATGCAGAGGCTCAAAACCATTACCTCTCACAGAAGGTGATGAGACCAGAGCAGCTGAGCTGGCCTAGGACTTGGTAGGAAACTCATTTTTCTGTTCTATAGGTCTAATATAGGTGGGGACTCGGGCTTCACGATTTCCATGCGGCCTGGGTTCGGGCCAACAACTTTCAGGCCCGACTCATGCCTGGGCCAGCGTTAGGCTTCTAGTTTAGAAGTGGCTGTTGGAGATTCCTCGGAATGGCCCCGCCGCGTCGATGGACACCCCTAGTCTTCGTTATCATTCACTGGCGTGAGAGAGTGTACGACATTTTAACCTTTTTTTATGGAAGAGATGGTATTCGAAACCTAAAACTTTTTCTAATTTCACCCTCCCCTTTTAATGTCTCCCGTATTAGCCCTTTCCTTTACTTAACAAGCAAAGTATGGGCTTACCAAAATTATTACCTTAAAAAACCAGAGATCCTAATATCTACGTTTGAGAATATAAGTTAATCCAGCAGAATCTTCATTTCAACAGGACAACAAGAAAAAAAAAATCCTATACTCGCAAACATGCCCGAGTAATCGACACATCACTGCTTTTCTGTGCATGTGAACAACTATGGGGCGTTTTGCTGCGGTCCTAAGTAGTTATCGAGCTTCGCCCGACCAGTTCCCTCCGTCCTACATCCTGTTGGTTAGGTCCAGAGAGTTCCAAATCTAATCATGTCGAGAAAAATAAAGTTTTGATATTGATTACAAGATTACATGATCTTCTGTGTCGTTGCTTTAGATTAGAAACGTGATAACACTCACCGCTTTTTAAATTTCTCTCACAGAAGTGTTCTCTTGAGGGCCCCTCTGTTGGCATGGAATTGAATTCCTAAGAATTTATTATCAAGTGAGTCACACCGATGATCATTAAAGAGTACGAGTGATGAAAGATTTAAGGATGGAGTTGTAGACAGGAGCAAATGGCTTTAATAGAGCGATGTCTCGGACTTTTTTGTTTTATTATGGGGATGTTATTTGATGACCACTTATATATTTCAGCCTTTATTTCTGGGGCAGCGTATATATTCAAAAGCCGAGAAATTCAATTCCGCACGGGTTAATAGCCAAAGTCAGCTTCTGTGATTTTCTTCTCTCCACTCATATCATGTGGGAGTTCACTAGATATGGGCTATAAGAAAAAACGGAACTATTGGTTCTTTCATTTTATTTTATGTTAATTGGAAATGGTAAGGTCTTGCGACTTTAATTGGATGCTCACACAGCTTTGCCGCTGCTTGCGTGGGTGGTAAACTGGATTTTCCAGTTTTCCTCCTCTCTGAGAGGAGGAAAGCTGGAAATTGCTGCTTTACCGCTGCTCTCATCGGCGGTAAACTGGATTTTCCAGTTTTCCTCGGCACTGAGAGGAGGAAAACTGGAGATTGCAGCTTTACCGCTGCTTTCATCGGCGGTAAAGTGGATTTTCCAGCTTTCCCTCTCTGTGAGAGTAGGAAAACTGGAAATTGCAGATTCGCTGCGGTTACATATGGCGGAAATCTTTCAGACCGATTTTTAATCATTTCTTCCCTTCTTTTGCTTGTTGGTGGGTCGTGGGTCGGGGCATAGTTCCACAAAACAAAGGATGGACATGTGTGAATAACAGTTGGGTGCAGTAATATCAAATCACAATAACCACACACTAAATCGTAGCTTTACTTTACCGGCGAAGTGAAGTAAAAGGTCAATGTAGGAGAGAATAAAAGTAAGGGTGTCGTAGAACTAAAATGTGGGAGAGTAGCATTTTTATTTTTCCTCTTAAAAAGACTAGCGTTTTTTTTTGTGAGGTAGCTCATGGATTGGGCTTTGGGCATGGGGTTTTGTTATTAATAGATGGGCCGTGCTCATGTTTTTTTTTTTTTTTTTATTTGCACTTAGAAGTTGGGAGCCGGAATCCACTCCCGGCCCAAATTTATGTAAATATACACACATACGTATACGTACGTATACATACAAATGTATATATATACATATCTATATATTTATGAGGGAGGGAGGGAGCAGTAATGCAGAGGCTCAAAACCATTACCTCTCACAGAAGGTGATGAGACCAGAGCAGCTGAGCTGGCCTAGGACTTGGTAGGAAACTCATTTTTCTGTTCTATAGGTCTAATATAGGTGGGGACTCGGGCTTCACGATTTCCATGCGGCCTGGGTTCGGGCCAACAACTTTCAGGCCCGACTCATGCCTGGGCCAGCGTTAGGCTTCTAGTTTAGAAGTGGCTGTTGGAGATTCCTCGGAATGGCCCCGCCGCGTCGATGGACACCCCTAGTCTTCGTTATCATTCACTGGCGTGAGAGAGTGTACGACATTTTAACCTTTTTTTATGGAAGAGATGGTATTCGAAACCTAAAACTTTTTCTAATTTCACCCTCCCCTTTTAATGTCTCCCGTATTAGCCCTTTCCTTTACTTAACAAGCAAAGTATGGGCTTACCAAAATTATTACCTTAAAAAACCAGAGATCCTAATATCTACGTTTGAGAATATAAGTTAATCCAGCAGAATCTTCATTTCAACAGGACAACAAGAAAAAAAAAATCCTATACTCGCAAACATGCCCGAGTAATCGACACATCACTGCTTTTCTGTGCATGTGAACAACTATGGGGCGTTTTGCTGCGGTCCTAAGTAGTTATCGAGCTTCGCCCGACCAGTTCCCTCCGTCCTACATCCTGTTGGTTAGGTCCAGAGAGTTCCAAATCTAATCATGTCGAGAAAAATAAAGTTTTGATATTGATTACAAGATTACATGATCTTCTGTGTCGTTGCTTTAGATTAGAAACGTGATAACACTCACCGCTTTTTAAATTTCTCTCACAGAAGTGTTCTCTTGAGGGCCCCTCTGTTGGCATGGAATTGAATTCCTAAGAATTTATTATCAAGTGAGTCACACCGATGATCATTAAAGAGTACGAGTGATGAAAGATTTAAGGATGGAGTTGTAGACAGGAGCAAATGGCTTTAATAGAGCGATGTCTCGGACTTTTTTGTTTTATTATGGGGATGTTATTTGATGACCACTTATATATTTCAGCCTTTATTTCTGGGGCAGCGTATATATTCAAAAGCCGAGAAATTCAATTCCGCACGGGTCAATAGCCAAAGTCAGCTTCTGTGATTTTCTTCTCTCCACTCATATCATGTGGGAGTTCACTAGATATGGGCTACAAGAAAAAACGGAACTATTGGTTCTTTCATTTTATTTTATGTTAATTGGAAATGGTAAGGTCTTGCGACTTTAATTGGATGCTCACACAGCTTTGCCGCTGCTTGCGTGGGTGGTAAACTGGATTTTCCAGTTTTCCTCCTCTCTGAGAGGAGGAAAGCTGGAAATTGCTGCTTTACCGCTGCTCTCATCGGCGGTAAACTGGATTTTCCAGTTTTCCTCGGCACTGAGAGGAGGAAAACTGGAGATTGCAGCTTTACCGCTGCTTTCATCGGCGGTAAAGTGGATTTTCCAGCTTTCCCTCTGTGAGAGTAGGAAAACTGGAAATTGCAGATTCGCTGCGGTTACATATGGCGGAAATCTTTCAGACCGATTTTTAATCATTTCTTCCCTTCTTTTGCTTGTTGGTGGGTCGTGGGTCGGGGCATAGTTCCACAAAACAAAGGATGGACATGTGTGAATAACAGTTGGGTGCAGTAATATCAAATCACAATAACCACACACTAAATCGTAGCTTTACTTTACCGGCGAAGTGAAGTAAAAGGTCAATGTAGGAGAGAATAAAAGTAAGGGTGTCGTAGAACTAAAATGTGGGAGAGTAGCATTTTTATTTTTCCTCTTAAAAAGACTAGCGTTTTTTTTTGTGAGGTAGCTCCTGGATTGGGCTTTGGGCATGGGGTTTTGTTATTAATAGATGGGCCGTGCTCATGTTTTTTTTTTTTTTTTTTATTTGCACTTAGAAGTTGGGAGCCGGAATCCACTCCCGGCCCAAATTTATGTAAATATACACACATACGTATACGTACGTATACATACAAATGTATATATATACATATCTATATATTTATGGGGGAGGGAGGGAGCAGTAATGCAGAGGCTCAAAACCATTACCTCTCACAGAAGGTGATGAGACCAGAGCAGCTGAGCTGGCCTAGGACTTGGTAGGAAACTCATTTTTCTGTTCTATAGGTCTAATATAGGTGGGGACTCGGGCTTCACGATTTCCATGCGGCCTGGGTTCGGGCCAACAACTTTCAGGCCCGACTCATGCCTGGGCCAGCGTTAGGCTTCTAGTTTAGAAGTGGCTGTTGGAGATTCCTCGGAATGGCCCCGCCGCGTCGATGGACACCCCTAGTCTTCGTTATCATTCACTGGCGTGAGAGAGTGTACGACATTTTAACCTTTTTTTATGGAAGAGATGGTATTCGAAACCTAAAACTTTTTCTAATTTCACCCTCCCCTTTTAATGTCTCCCGTATTAGCCCTTTCCTTTACTTAACAAGCAAAGTATGGGCTTACCAAAATTATTACCTTAAAAAACCAGAGATCCTAATATCTACGTTTGAGAATATAAGTTAATCCAGCAGAATCTTCATTTCAACAGGACAACAAGAAAAAAAAAATCCTATACTCGCAAACATGCCCGAGTAATCGACACATCACTACTTTTCTGTGCATGTGAACAACTATGGGGCGTTTTGCTGCGGTCCTAAGTAGTTATCGAGCTTCGCCCGACCAGTTCCCTCCGTCCTACATCCTGTTGGTTAGGTCCAGAGAGTTCCAAATCTAATCATGTCGAGAAAAATAAAGTTTTGATATTGATTACAAGATTACATGATCTTCTGTGTCGTTGCTTTAGATTAGAAACGTGATAACACTCACCGCTTTTTAAATTTCTCTCACAGAAGTGTTCTCTTGAGGGCCCCTCTGTTGGCATGGAATTGAATTCCTAAGAATTTATTATCAAGTGAGTCACACCGATGATCATTAAAGAGTACGAGTGATGAAAGATTTAAGGATGGAGTTGTAGACAGGAGCAAATGGCTTTAATAGAGCGATGTCTCGGATTTTTTTGTTTTATTATGGGGATGTTATTTGATGACCACTTATATATTTCAGCCTTTATTTCTGGGGCAGCGTATATATTCAAAAGCCGAGAAATTCAATTCCGCACGGGTCAATAGCCAAAGTCAGCTTCTGTGATTTTCTTCTCTCCACTCATATCATGTGGGAGTTCACTAGATATGGGCTACAAGAAAAAACGGAACTATTGGTTCTTTCATTTTATTTTATGTTAATTGGAAATGGTAAGGTCTTGCGACTTTAATTGGATGCTCACACAGCTTTGCCGCTGCTTGCGTGGGTGGTAAACCGGATTTTCCAGTTTTCCTCCTCTCTGAGAGGAGGAAAGCTGGAAATTGCTGCTTTACCGCTGCTCTCATCGGCGGTAAACTGGATTTTCCAGTTTTCCTCGGCACTGAGAGGAGGAAAACTGGAGATTGCAGCTTTACCGCTGCTTTCATCGGCGGTAAAGTGGATTTTCCAGCTTTCCCTCTCTGTGAGAGTAGGAAAACTGGAAATTGCAGATTCGCTGCGGTTACATATGGCGGAAATCTTTCAGACCGATTTTTAATCATTTCTTCCCTTCTTTTGCTTGTTGGTGGGTCGTGGGTCGGGGCATAGTTCCACAAAACAAAGGATGGACATGTGTGAATAACAGTTGGGTGCAGTAATATCAAATCACAATAACCACACACTAAATCGTAGCTTTACTTTACCGGCGAAGTGAAGTAAAAGGTCAATGTAGGAGAGAATAAAAGTAAGGGTGTCGTAGAACTAAAACGTGGGAGAGTAGCATTTTTATTTTTCCTCTTAAAAAGACTAGCGTTTTTTTTTTTTGTGAGGTAGCTCGTGGATTGGGCTTTGGGCATGGGGTTTTGTTATTAATAGATGGGCCGTGCTCATGTTTTTTTTTTTTTTTTTTTATTTGCACTTAGAAGTTGGGAGCCGGAATCCACTCCCGGCCCAAATTTATGTAAATATACACACATACGTATACGTACGTATACATACAAATGTATATATATATATATCTATATATTTATGAGGGAGGGAGGGAGCAGTAATGCAGAGGCTCAAAACCATGACCTCTCACAGAAGGTGATGAGACCAGAGCAGCTGAGCTGGCCTAGGACTTGGTAGGAAACTCATTTTTCTGTTCTATAGGTCTAATATAGGTGGGGACTCGGGCTTCACGATTTCCATGCGGCCTGGGTTCGGGCCAACAACTTTCAGGCCCGACTCATGCCTGGGCCAGCGTTAGGCTTCTAGTTTAGAAGTGGCTGTTGGAGATTCCTCGGAATGGCCCCGCCGCGTCGATGGACACCCCTAGTCTTCGTTATCATTCACTGGCGTGAGAGAGTGTACGACCTTTTAACCTTTTTTTATGGAAGAGATGGTATTCGAAACCTAAAACTTTTTCTAATTTCACCCTCCCCTTTTAATGTCTCCCGTATTAGCCCTTTCCTTTACTTAACAAGCAAAGTATGGGCTTACCAAAATTATTACCTTAAAAAACAAGAGATCCTAATATCTACGTTTGAGAATATAAGTTAATCCAGCAGAATCTTCATTTCAACAGGACAACAAGAAAAAAAAAATCCTATAATCGCAAACATGCCCGAGTAATCGACACATCACTGCTTTTCTGTGCATGTGAACAACTATGGGGCGTTTTGCTGCGGTCCTAAGTAGTTATCGAGCTTCGCCCGACCAGTTCCCTCCGTCCTACATCCTGTTGGTTAGGTCCAGAGAGTTCCAAATCTAATCATGTCGAGAAAAATAAAGTTTTGATATTGATTACAAGATTACATGATCTTCTGTGTCGTTGCTTTAGATTAGAAACGTGATAACACTCACCGCTTTTTAAATTTCTCTCACAGAAGTGTTCTCTTGAGGGCCCCTCTGTTGGCATGGAATTGAATTCCTAAGAATTTATTATCAAGTGAGTCACACCGATGATCATTAAAGAGTACGAGTGATGAAAGATTTAAGGATGGAGTTGTAGACAGGAGCAAATGGCTTTAATAGAGCGATGTCTCGGACTTTTTTGTTTTATTATGGGGATGTTATTTGATGACCACTTATATATTTCAGCCTTTATTTCTGGGGCAGCGTATATATTCAAAAGCCGAGAAATTCAATTCCGCACGGGTCAATAGCCAAAGTCAGCTTCTGTGATTTTCTTCTCTCCACTCATATCATGTGGGAGTTCACTAGATATGGGCTACAAGAAAAAACGGAACTATTGGTTCTTTCATTTTATTTTATGTTAATTGGAAATGGTAAGGTCTTGCGACTTTAATTGGATGCTCACACAGCTTTGCCGCTGCTTGCGTGGGTGGTAAACTGGATTTTCCAGTTTTCCTCCTCTCTGAGAGGAGGAAAGCTGGAAATTGCTGCTTTACCGCTGCTCTCATCGGCGGTAAACTGGATTTTCCAGTTTTCCTCGGCACTGAGAGGAGGAAAACTGGAGATTGCAGCTTTACCGCTGCTTTCATCGGCGGTAAAGTGGATTTTCCAGCTTTCCCTCTCTGTGAGAGTAGGAAAACTGGAAATTGCAGATTCGCTGCGGTTACATATGGCGGAAATCTTTCAGACCGATTTTTAATCATTTCTTCCCTTCTTTTGCTTGTTGGTGGGTCGTGGGTCGGGGCATAGTTCCACAAAACAAAGGATGGACATGTGTGAATAACAGTTGGGTGCAGTAATATCAAATCACAATAACCACACACTAAATCGTAGCTTTACTTTACCGGCGAAGTGAAGTAAAAGGTCAATGTAGGAGAGAATAAAAGTAAGGGTGTCGTAGAACTAAAATGTGGGAGAGTAGCATTTTTATTTTTCCTCTTAAAAAGACTAGCGTTTTTTTTTGTGAGGTAGCTCATGGATTGGGCTTTGGGCATGGGGTTTTGTTATTAATAGATGGGCCGTGCTCATGTTTTTTTTTTTTTTTTTTATTTGCACTTAGAAGTTGGGAGCCGGAATCCACTCCCGGCCCAAATTTATGTAAATATACACACATACGTATACGTACGTATACATACAAATGTATATATATACATATCTATATATTTATGGGGGAGGGAGGGAGCAGTAATGCAGAGGCTCAAAACCATTACCTCTCACAGAAGGTGATGAGACCAGAGCAGCTGAGCTGGCCTAGGACTTGGTAGGAAACTCATTTTTCTGTTCTATAGGTCTAATATAGGTGGGGACTCGGGCTTCACGATTTCCATGCGGCCTGGGTTCGGGCCAACAACTTTCAGGCCCGACTCATGCCTGGGCCAGCGTTAGGCTTCTAGTTTAGAAGTGGCTGTTGGAGATTCCTCGGAATGGCCCCGCCGCGTCGATGGACACCCCTAGTCTTCGTTATCATTCACTGGCGTGAGAGAGTGTACGACATTTTAACCTTTTTTTATGGAAGAGATGGTATTCGAAACCTAAAACTTTTTCTAATTTCACCCTCCCCTTTTAATGTCTCCCGTATTAGCCCTTTCCTTTACTTAACAAGCAAAGTATGGGCTTACCAAAATTATTACCTTAAAAAACCAGAGATCCTAATATCTACGTTTGAGAATATAAGTTAATCCAGCAGAATCTTCATTTCAACAGGACAACAAGAAAAAAAAAATCCTATACTCGCAAACATGCCCGAGTAATCGACACATCACTGCTTTTCTGTGCATGTGAACAACTATGGGGCGTTTTGCTGCGGTCCTAAGTAGTTATCGAGCTTCGCCCGACCAGTTCCCTCCGTCCTACATCCTGTTGGTTAGGTCCAGAGAGTTCCAAATCTAATCATGTCGAGAAAAATAAAGTTTTGATATTGATTACAAGATTACATGATCTTCTGTGTCGTTGCTTTAGATTAGAAACGTGATAACACACAGTGCTTTTTAAATTTCTCTCACAGAAGTGTTCTCTTGAGGGCCCCTCTGTTGGCATGGAATTGAATTCCTAAGAATTTATTATCAAGTGAGTCACACCGATGATCATTAAAGAGTACGAGTGATGAAAGATTTAAGGATGGAGTTGTAGACAGGAGCAAATGGCTTTAATAGAGCGATGTCTCGGATTTTTTTGTTTTATTATGGGGATGTTATTTGATGACCACTTATATATTTCAGCCTTTATTTCTGGGGCAGCGTATATATTCAAAAGCCGAGAAATTCAATTCCGCACGGGTCAATAGCCAAAGTCAGCTTCTGTGATTTTCTTCTCTCCACTCATATCATGTGGGAGTTCACTAGATATGGGCTACAAGAAAAAACGGAACTATTGGTTCTTTCATTTTATTTTATGTTAATTGGAAATGGTAAGGTCTTGCGACTTTAATTGGATGCTCACACAGCTTTGCCGCTGCTTGCGTGGGTGGTAAACTGGATTTTCCAGTTTTCCTCCTCTCTGAGAGGAGGAAAGCTGGAAATTGCTGCTTTACCGCTGCTCTCATCGGCGGTAAACTGGATTTTCCAGTTTTCCTCGGCACTGAGAGGAGGAAAACTGGAGATTGCAGCTTTACCGCTGCTTTCATCGGCGGTAAAGTGGATTTTCCAGCTTTCCCTCTCTGTGAGAGTAGGAAAACTGGAAATTGCAGATTCGCTGCGGTTACATATGGCGGAAATCTTTCAGACCGATTTTTAATCATTTCTTCCCTTCTTTTGCTTGTTGGTGGGTCGTGGGTCGGGGCATAGTTCCACAAAACAAAGGATGGACATGTGTGAATAACAGTTGGGTGCAGTAATATCAAATCACAATAACCACACACTAAATCGTAGCTTTACTTTACCGGCGAAGTGAAGTAAAAGGTCAATGTAGGAGAGAATAAAAGTAAGGGTGTCGTAGAACTAAAACGTGGGAGAGTAGCATTTTTATTTTTCCTCTTAAAAAGACTAGCGTTTTTTTTTTGTGAGGTAGCTCATGGATTGGGCTTTGGGCATGGGGTTTTGTTATTAATAGATGGGCCGTGCTCATGTTTTTTTTTTTTTTTTTTATTTGCACTTAGAAGTTGGGAGCCGGAATCCACTCCCGGCCCAAATTTATGTAAATATACACACATACGTATACGTACGTATACATACAAATGTATATATATATATATATCTATATATTTATGAGGGAGGGAGGGAGCAGTAATGCAGAGGCTCAAAACCATGACCTCTCACAGAAGGTGATGAGACCAGAGCAGCTGAGCTGGCCTAGGACTTGGTAGGAAACTCATTTTTCTGTTCTATAGGTCTAATATAGGTGGGGACTCGGGCTTCACGATTTCCATGCGGCCTGGGTTCTGGCCAACAACTTTCAGGCCCGACTCATGCCTGGGCCAGCGTTAGGCTTCTAGTTTAGAAGTGGCTGTTGGAGATTCCTCGGAATGGCCCCGCCGCGTCGATGGACACCCCTAGTCTTCGTTATCATTCACTGGCGTGAGAGAGTGTACGACCTTTTAACCTTTTTTTATGGAAGAGATGGTATTCGAAACCCAAAACTTTTTCTAATTTCACCCTCCCCTTTTAATGTCTCCCGTATTAGCCCTTTCCTTTACTTAACAAGCAAAGTATGGGCTTACCAAAATTATTACCTTAAAAAACCAGAGATCCTAATATCTACGTTTGAGAATATAAGTTAATCCAGCAGAATCTTCATTTCAACAGGACAACAAGAAAAAAAAAATCCTATACTCGCAAACATGCCCGAGTAATCGACACATCACTGCTTTTCTGTGCATGTGAACAACTATGGGGCGTTTTGCTGCGGTCCTAAGTAGTTATCGAGCTTCGCCCGACCAGTTCCCTCCGTCCTACATCCTGTTGGTTAGGTCCAGAGAGTTCCAAATCTAATCATGTCGAGAGAAATAAAGTTTTGATATTGATTACAAGATTACATGATCTTCTGTGTCGTTGCTTTAGATTAGAAACGTGATAACACTCACCGCTTTTTAAATTTCTCTCACAGAAGTGTTCTCTTGAGGGCCCCTCTGTTGGCATGGAATTGAATTCCTAAGAATTTATTATCAAGTGAGTCACACCGATGATCATTAAAGAGTACGCGTGATGAAAGATTTAAGGATGGAGTTGTAGACAGGAGCAAATTGCTTTAATAGAGCGATGTCTCGGATTTTTTTGTTTTATTATGGGGATGTTATTTGATGACCACTTATATATTTCAGCCTTTATTTCTGGGGCAGCGTATATATTCAAAAGCCGAGAAATTCAATTCCGCACGGGTCAATAGCCAAAGTCAGCTTCTGTGATTTTCTTCTCTCCACTCATATCATGTGGGAGTTCACTAGATATGGGCTACAAGAAAAAACGGAACTATTGGTTCTTTCATTTTATTTTATGTTAATTGGAAATGGTAAGGTCTTGCGACTTTAATTGGATGCTCACACAGCTTTGCCGCTGCTTGCGTGGGTGGTAAACTGGATTTTCCAGTTTTCCTCCTCTCTGAGAGGAGGAAAGCTGGAAATTGCTGCTTTACCGCTGCTCTCATCGGCGGTAAACTGGATTTTCCAGTTTTCCTCGGCACTGAGAGGAGGAAAACTGGAGATTGCAGCTTTACCGCTGCTTTCATCGGCGGTAAAGTGGATTTTCCAGCTTTCCCTCTCTGTAAGAGTAGGAAAACTGGAAATTGCAGATTCGCTGCGGTTACATATGGCGGAAATCTTTCAGACCGATTTTTAATCATTTCTTCCCTTCTTTTGCTTGTTGGTGGGTCGTGGGTCGGGGCATAGTTCCACAAAACAAAGGATGGACATGTGTGAATAACAGTTGGGTGCAGTAATATCAAATCACAATAACCACACACTAAATCGTAGCTTTACTTTACCGGCGAAGTGAAGTAAAAGGTCAATGTAGGAGAGAATAAAAGTAAGGGTGTCGTAGAACTAAAATGTGGGAGAGTAGCATTTTTATTTTTCCTCTTAAAAAGACTAGCGTTTTTTTTTGTGAGGTAGCTCATGGATTGGGCTTTGGGCATGGGGTTTTGTTATTAATAGATGGGCCGTGCTCATGTTTTTTTTTTTTTTTTTTTATTTGCACTTAGAAGTTGGGAGCCGGAATCCACTCCCGGCCCAAATTTATGTAAATATACACACATACGTATACGTACGTATACATACAAATGTATATATATACATATCTATATATTTATGAGGGAGGGAGGGAGCAGTAATGCAGAGGCTCAAAACCATGACCTCTCACAGAAGGTGATGAGACCAGAGCAGCTGAGCTGGCCTAGGACTTGGTAGGAAACTCATTTTTCTGTTCTATAGGTCTAATATAGGTGGGGACTCGGGCTTCACGATTTCCATGCGGCCTGGGTTCGGGCCAACAACTTTCAGGCCCGACTCATGCCTGGGCCAGCGTTAGGCTTCTAGTTTAGAAGTGGCTGTTGGAGATTCCTCGGAATGGCCCCGCCGCGTCGATGGACACCCCTAGTCTTCGTTATCATTCACTGGCGTGAGAGAGTGTACGACCTTTTAACCTTTTTTTATGGAAGAGATGGTATTCGAAACCTAAAACTTTTTCTAATTTCACCCTCCCCTTTTAATGTCTCCCGTATTAGCCCTTTCCTTTACTTAACAAGCAAAGTATGGGCTTACCAAAATTATTACCTTAAAAAACCAGAGATCCTAATATCTACGTTTGAGAATATAAGTTAATCCAGCAGAATCTTCATTTCAACAGGACAACAAGAAAAAAAAAATCCTATACTCGCAAACATGCCCGAGTAATCGACACATCACTGCTTTTCTGTGCATGTGAACAACTATGGGGCGTTTTGCTGCGGTCCTAAGTAGTTATCGAGCTTCGCCCGACCAGTTCCCTCCGTCCTACATCCTGTTGGTTAGGTCCAGAGAGTTCCAAATCTAATCATGTCGAGAAAAATAAAGTTTTGATATTGATTACAAGATTACATGATCTTCTGTGTCGTTGCTTTAGATTAGAAACGTGATAACACTCATCGCTTTTTAAATTTCTCTCACAGAAGTGTTCTCTTGAGGGCCCCTCTGTTGGCATTGAATTGAATTCCTAAGAATTTATTATCAAGTGAGTCACACCGATGATCATTAAAGAGTACGAGTGCTGAAAGATTTAAGGATGGAGTTGTAGACAGGAGCAAATTGCTTTAATAGAGTGATGTCTCGGATTTTTTTGTTTTATTATGGGGATGTTATTCGATGACCGTTTATATATTTCAGCTTTTATTTATGCGGCAGCGCATATATTCAAAAGCCGAGAAATTCAATTCCGCACGGGTCAATAGCCAAAGTCAGCTTCTGTGATTTTCTTCTCTCCACTCATATCATGTGGGAGTTCACTAGATATGGGCTACAAGAAAAAACAGAACTATTGGTTCTTTCATTTTATTTTATGTTAATTGGAAATGGTAAGGTCTTGCGACTTTAATTGGATGCTCACACAGCTTTGCCGCTGCTTGCGTGGGTGGTAAACTGGATTTTCCAGTTTTCCTCCTCTCTGAGAGGAGGAAAGCTGGAAATTGCTGCTTTACCGCTGCTCTCATCGGCGGTAAACTGGATTTTCCAGTTTTCCTCGGCACTGAGAGGAGGAAAACTGGAGATTGCAGCTTTACCGCTGCTTTCATCGGCGGTAAAGTGGATTTTCCAGCTTTCCCTCTCTGTGAGAGTAGGAAAACTGGAAATTGCAGATTCGCTGCGGTTACATATGGCGGAAATCTTTCAGACCGATTTTTAATCATTTCTTCCCTTCTTTTGCTTGTTGGTGGGTCGTGGGTCGGGGCATAGTTCCACAAAACAAAGGATGGACATGTGTGAATAACAGTTGGGTGCAGTAATATCAAATCACAATAACCACACACTAAATCGTAGCTTTACTTTACCGGCGAAGTGAAGTAAAAGGTCAATGTAGGAGAGAATAAAAGTAAGGGTGTCGTAGAACTAAAATGTGGGAGAGTAGCATTTTTATTTTTCCTCTTAAAAAGACTAGCGTTTTTTTTTGTGAGGTAGCTCATGGATTGGGCTTTGGGCATGGGGTTTTGTTATTAATAGATGGGCCGTGCTCATGTTTTTTTTTTTTTTTTTTTTTTATTTGCACTTAGAAGTTGGGAGCCGGAATCCACTCCCGGCCCAAATTTATGTAAATATACACACATACGTATACGTACGTATACATACAAATGTATATATATACATATCTATATATTTATGAGGGAGGGAGGGAGCAGTAATGCAGAGGCTCAAAACCATGACCTCTCACAGAAGGTGATGAGACCAGAGCAGCTGAGCTGGCCTAGGACTTGGTAGGAAACTCATTTTTCTGTTCTATAGGTCTAATATAGGCGGGGACTCGGGCTTCACGATTTCCATGCGGCCTGGGTTCGGGCCAACAACTTTCAGGCCCGACTCATGCCTGGGCCAGCGTTAGGCTTCTAGTTTAGAAGTGGCTGTTGGAGATTCCTCGGAATGGCCCCGCCGCGTCGATGGACACCCCTAGTCTTCGTTATCATTCACTGGCGTGAGAGAGTGTACGACCTTTTAACCTTTTTTTATGGAAGAGATGGTATTCGAAACCTAAAACTTTTTCTAATTTCACCCTCCCCTTTTAATGTCTCCCGTATTAGCCCTTTCCTTTACTTAACAAGCAAAGTATGGGCTTACCAAAATTATTACCTTAAAAAACCAGAGATCCTAATATCTACGTTTGAGAATATAAGTTAATCCAGCAGAATCTTCATTTCAACAGGACAACAAGAAAAAAAAAATCCTAAACTCGCAAACATGCCCGAGTAATCGACACATCACTGCTTTTCTGTGCATGTGAACAACTATGGGGCGTTTTGCTGCGGTCCTAAGTAGTTATCGAGCTTCGCCCGACCAGTTCCCTCCGTCCTACATCCTGTTGGTTAGGTCCAGAGAGTTCCAAATCTAATCATGTCGAGAGAAATAAAGTTTTGATATTGATTACAAGATTACATGATCTTCTGTGTCGTTGCTTTAGATTAGAAACGTGATAACACTCACCGCTTTTTAAATTTCTCTCACAGAAGTGTTCTCTTGAGGGCCCCTCTGTTGGCATGGAATTGAATTCCTAAGAATTTATTATCAAGTGAGTCACACCGATGATCATTAAAGAGTACGCGTGATGAAAGATTTAAGGATGGAGTTGTAGACAGGAGCAAATTGCTTTAATAGAGCGATGTCTCGGATTTTTTTGTTTTATTATGGGGATGTTATTTGATGACCACTTATATATTTCAGCCTTTATTTCTGGGGCAGCGTATATATTCAAAAGCCGAGAAATTCAATTCCGCACGGGTCAATAGCCAAAGTCAGCTTCTGTGATTTTCTTCTCTCCACTCATATCATGTGGGAGTTCACTAGATATGGGCTACAAGAAAAAACGGAACTATTGGTTCTTTCATTTTATTTTATGTTAATTGGAAATGGTAAGGTCTTGCGACTTTAATTGGATGCTCACACAGCTTTGCCGCTGCTTGCGTGGGTGGTAAACTGGATTTTCCAGTTTTCCTCCTCTCTGAGAGGAGGAAAGCTGGAAATTGCTGCTTTACCGCTGCTCTCATCGGCGGTAAACTGGATTTTCCAGTTTTCCTCGGCACTGAGAGGAGGAAAACTGGAGATTGCAGCTTTACCGCTGCTTTCATCGGCGGTAAAGTGGATTTTCCAGCTTTCCCTCTCTGTGAGAGTAGGAAAACTGGAAATTGCAGATTCGCTGCGGTTACATATGGCTGAAATCTTTCAGACCGATTTTTAATCATTTCTTCCCTTCTTTTGCTTGTTGGTGGGTCGTGGGTCGGGGCATAGTTCCACAAAACAAAGGATGGACATGTGTGAATAACAGTTGGGTGCAGTAATATCAAATCACAATAACCACACACTAAATCGTAGCTTTACTTTACCGGCGAAGTGAAGTAAAAGGTCAATGTAGGAGAGAATAAAAGTAAGGGTGTCGTAGAACTAAAACGTGGGAGAGTAGCATTTTTATTTTTCCTCTTAAAAAGACTAGCGTTTTTTTTTTGTGAGGTAGCTCATGGATTGGGCTTTGGGCATGGGGTTTTGTTATTAATAGATGGGCCGTGCTCATGTTTTTTTTTTTTTTTTTTTATTTGCACTTAGAAGTTGGGAGCCGGAATCCACTCCCGGCCCAAATTTATGTAAATATACACACATACGTATACGTACGTATACATACAAATGTATATATATATATATATCTATATATTTATGAGGGAGGGAGGGAGCAGTAATGCAGAGGCTCAAAACCATGACCTCTCACAGAAGGTGATGAGACCAGAGCAGCTGAGCTGGCCTAGGACTTGGTAGGAAACTCATTTTTCTGTTCTATAGGTCTAATATAGGTGGGGACTCGGGCTTCACGATTTCCATGCGGCCTGGGTTCGGGCCAACAACTTTCAGGCCCGACTCATGCCTGGGCCAGCGTTAGGCTTCTAGTTTAGAAGTGGTTGTTGGAGATTCCTCGGAATGGCCCCGCCGCGTCGATGGACACCCCTAGTCTTCGTTATCATTCACTGGCGTGAGAGAGTGTACGACCTTTTAACCTTTTTTTATGGAAGAGATGGTATTCGAAACCTAAAACTTTTTCTAATTTCACCCTCCCCTTTTAATGTCTCCCGTATTAGCCCTTTCCTTTACTTAACAAGCAAAGTATGGGCTTACCAAAATTATTACCTTAAAAAACCAGAGATCCTAATATCTACGTTTGAGAATATAAGTTAATCCAGCAGAATCTTCATTTCAACAGGACAACAAGAAAAAAAAAATCCTATACTCGCAAACATGCCCGAGTAATCGACACATCACTGCTTTTCTGTGCATGTGAACAACTATGGGGCGTTTTGCTGCGGTCCTAAGTAGTTATCGAGCTTCGCCCGACCAGTTCCCTCCCTCCTACATCCTGTTGGTTAGGTCCAGAGAGTTCCAAATCTAATCATGTCGAGAAAAATAAAGTTTTGATATTGATTACAAGATTACATGATCTTCTGTGTCGTTGCTTTAGATTAGAAATGTGATAACACTCATCGCTTTTTAAATTTCTCTCACAGAAGTGTTCTCTTGAGGGCCCCTTTGTTGGCATTGAATTGAATTCCTAAGAATTTATTATCAAGTGAGTCACACCGATGATCATTAAAGAGTACGAGTGCTGAAAGATTTAAGGATGGAGTTGTAGACAGGAGCAAATTGCTTTAATAGAGCGATGTCTCGGATTTTTTTGTTTTATTATGGGGATGTTATTTGATGACCACTTATATATTTCAGCCTTTATTTCTGGGGCAGCGTATATATTCAAAAGCCGAGAAATTCAATTCCGCACGGGTCAATAGCCAAAGTCAGCTTCTGTGATTTTCTTCTCTCCACTCATATCATGTGGGAGTTCACTAGATATGGGCTACAAGAAAAAACGGAACTATTGGTTCTTTCATTTTATTTTATGTTAATTGGAAATGGTAAGGTCTTGCGACTTTAATTGGATGCTCACACAGCTTTGCCGCTGCTTGCGTGGGTGGTAAACTGGATTTTCCAGTTTTCCTCCTCTCTGAGAGGAGGAAAGCTGGAAATTGCTGCTTTACCGCTGCTCTCATCGGCGGTAAACTGGATTTTCCAGTTTTCCTCGGCACTGAGAGGAGGAAAACTGGAGATTGCAGCTTTACCGCTGCTTTCATCGGCGGTAAAGTGGATTTTCCAGCTTTCCCTCTCTGTGAGAGTAGGAAAACTGGAAATTGCAGATTCGCTGCGGTTACATATGGCTGAAATCTTTCAGACCGATTTTTAATCATTTCTTCCCTTCTTTTGCTTGTTGGTGGGTCGTGGGTCGGGGCATAGTTCCACAAAACAAAGGATGGACATGTGTGAATAACAGTTGGGTGCAGTAATATCAAATCACAATAACCACACACTAAATCGTAGCTTTACTTTACCGGCGAAGTGAAGTAAAAGGTCAATGTAGGAGAGAATAAAAGTAAGGGTGTCGTAGAACTAAAACGTGGGAGAGTAGCATTTTTATTTTTCCTCTTAAAAAGACTAGCGTTTTTTTTTTGTGAGGTAGCTCATGGATTGGGCTTTGGGCATGGGGTTTTGTTATTAATAGATGGGCCGTGCTCATGTTTTTTTTTTTTTTTTTTTTATTTGCACTTAGAAGTTGGGAGCCGGAATCCACTCCCGGCCCAAATTTATGTAAATATACACACATACGTATACGTACGTATACATACAAATGTATATATATACATATCTATATATTTATGAGGGAGGGAGGGAGCAGTAATGCAGAGGCTCAAAACCATGACCTCTCACAGAAGGTGATGAGACCAGAGCAGCTGAGCTGGCCTAGGACTTGGTAGGAAACTCATTTTTCTGTTCTATAGGTCTAATATAGGTGGGGACTCGGGCTTCACGATTTCCATGCGGCCTGGGTTCGGGCCAACAACTTTCAGGCCCGACTCATGCCTGGGCCAGCGTTAGGCTTCTAGTTTAGAAGTGGCTGTTGGAGATTCCTCGGAATGGCCCCGCCGCGTCGATGGACACCCCTAGTCTTCGTTATCATTCACTGGCGTGAGAGAGTGTACGACCTTTTAACCTTTTTTTATGGAAGAGATGGTATTCGAAACCTAAAACTTTTTCTAATTTCACCCTCCCCTTTTAATGTCTCCCGTATTAGCCCTTTCCTTTACTTAACAAGCAAAGTATGGGCTTACCAAAATTATTACCTTAAAAAACCAGAGATCCTAATATCTACGTTTGAGAATATAAGTTAATCCAGCAGAATCTTCATTTCAACAGGACAACAAGAAAAAAAAAATCCTATACTCGCAAACATGCCCGAGTAATCGACACATCACTGCTTTTCTGTGCATGTGAACAACTATGGGGCGTTTTGCTGCGGTCCTAAGTAGTTATCGAGCTTCGCCCGACCAGTTCCCTCCGTCCTACATCCTGTTGGTTAGGTCCAGAGAGTTCCAAATCTAATCATGTCGAGAAAAATAAAGTTTTGATATTGATTACAAGATTACATGATCTTCGGTGTCGTTGCTTTAGATTAGAAACGTGATAACACTCATCGCTTTTTAAATTTCTCTCACAGAAGTGTTCTCTTGAGGGCCCCTCTGTTGGCATTGAATTGAATTCCTATGAATTTATTATCAAGTGAGTCACACCGATGATCATTAAAGAGTACGAGTGCTGAAAGATTTAAGGATGGAGTTGTAGACAGGAGCAAATTGCTTTAATAGAGTGATGTCTCGGATTTTTTTGTTTTATTATGGGGATGTTATTCGATGACCGTTTATTTATTTCAGCTTTTATTTATGCGGCAGCGCATATATTCAAAAACCGAGAAATTCAATTCCGCACGGGTCAATAGCCAAAGTCAGCTTCTGTGATTTTCTTCTCTCCACTCATATCATGTGGGAGTTCACTAGATATGGGCTACAAGAAAAAACGGAACTATTGGTTCTTTCATTTTATTTTATGTTAATTGGAAATGGTAAGGTCTTGCGACTTTAATTGGATGCTCACACAGCTTTGCCGCTGCTTGCGTGGGTGGTAAACTGGATTTTCCAGTTTTCCTCCTCTCTGATAGGAGGAAAGCTGGAAATTGCTGCTTTACCGCTGCTCTCATCGGCGGTAAACTGGATTTTCCAGTTTTCCTCGGCACTGAGAGGAGGAAACTGGAGATTGCAGCTTTACCGCTGCTTTCATCGGCGGTAAAGTGGATTTTCCAGCTTTCCCTCTCTGTGAGAGTAGGAAAACTGGAAATTGCAGATTCGCTGCGGTTACATATGGCGGAAATCTTTCAGACCGATTTTTAATCATTTCTTCCCTTCTTTTGCTTGTTGGTGGGTCGTGGGTCGGGGCATAGTTCCACAAAACAAAGGATGGACATGTGTGAATAACAGTTGGGTGCAGTAATATCAAATCACAATAACCACACACTAAATCGTAGCTTTACTTTACCGGCGAAGTGAAGTAAAAGGTCAATGTAGGAGAGAATAAAAGTAAGGGTGTCGTAGAACTAAAACGTGGGAGAGTAGCATTTTTATTTTTCCTCTTAAAAAGACTAGCGTTTTTTTTTTGTGAGGTAGCTCATGGATTGGGCTTTGGGCATGGGGTTTTGTTATTAATAGATGGGCCGTGCTCATGTTTTTTTTTTTTTTTTTTTATTTGCACTTAGAAGTTGGGAGCCGGAATCCACTCCCGGCCCAAATTTATGTAAATATACACACATACGTATACGTACGTATACATACAAATGTATATATATATATATCTATATATTTATGAGGGAGGGAGGGAGCAGTAATGCGGAGGCTCAAAACCATGACCTCTCACAGAAGGTGATGAGACCAGAGCAGCTGAGCTGGCCTAGGACTTGGTAGGAAACTCATTTTTCTGTTCTATAGGTCTAATATAGGTGGGGACTCGGGCTTCACGATTTCCATGCGGCCTGGGTTCGGGCCAACAACTTTCAGGCCCGACTCATGCCTGGGCCAGCGTTAGGCTTCTAGTTTAGAAGTGGCTGTTGGAGATTCCTCGGAATGGCCCCGCCGCGTCGATGGACACCCCTAGTCTTCGTTATCATTCACTGGCGTGAGAGAGTGTACGACCTTTTAACCTTTTTTTATGGAAGAGATGGTATTCGAAACCTAAAACTTTTTCTAATTTCACCCTCCCCTTTTAATGTCTCCCGTATTAGCCCTTTCCTTTACTTAACAAGCAAAGTATGGGCTTACCAAAATTATTACATTAAAAAACAATAGATCCTAATATCTACGTTTGAGAATATAAGTTAATCCAGCAGAATCTTCATTTCAACAGGACAACAAGAAAAAAAAAATCCTATAC
The DNA here is from genome assembly GCA_029852735.1 of Persea americana. Classification (NCBI taxonomy): domain Eukaryota; kingdom Viridiplantae; phylum Streptophyta; class Magnoliopsida; order Laurales; family Lauraceae; genus Persea; species Persea americana. The sequence continues at coordinate 40,822,598 of CM056817.1, forward strand.
TCGCAAACATGCCCGAGTAATCGACACATCACTGCTTTTCTGTGCATGTGAACAACTATGGGGCGTTTTGCTGCGGTCCTAAGTAGTTATCGAGCTTCGCCCGACCAGTTCCCTCCGTCCTACATCCTGTTGGTTAGGTCCAGAGAGTTCCAAATCTAATCTTGTCGAGAGAAATAAAGTTTTGATATTGATTACAAGATTACATGATCTTCTGTGTCGTTGCTTTAGATTAGAAACGTGACAACACTCGGTGCTTTTTAAATTTCTCTCACAGAAGTGTTCTCTTGAGGGCCCCTCTGTTGGCATGGAATTGAATTCGTAAGAATTTATTATCAAGTGAGTCACACCGATGATCATTAAAGAGTACGAGTGATGAAAGATTTAAGGATGGAGTTGTAGACAGGAGCAAATTGCTTTAATAGAGCGATGTCTCGGATTTTTTTGTTTTATTATGGGGATGTTATTTGATGACCACTTATATATTTCAGCCTTTATTTCTGGGGCAGCGTATATATTCAAAAGCCGAGAAATTCAATTCTGCACGGGTCAATAGCCAAAGTCAGCTTCTGTGATTTTCTTCTCTCCACTCATATCATGTGGGAGTTCACTAGATATGGGCTACAAGAAAAAACGGAACTATTGGTTCTTTCATTTTATTTTATGTTAATTGGAAATGGTAAGGTCTTGCGACTTTAATTGGATGCTCACACAGCTTTGCCGCTGCTTGCGTGGGCAGTAAACTGGATTTTCCAGTTTTCCTCCTCTCTGAGAGGAGGAAGGCTGGAAATTGCTGCTTTACCGCTGCTCTCATCGGCGGTAAACTGGATTTTCCAGTTTTCCTCCGCTCTGAGAGGAGGAAATCTGGAAATTGCAGATTTACCGCTGATCCTTTCCACGGTAAACTGGATTTTCCAGTTTTCCTCCGCTCTGAGAGGAGGAAAACTGGAAATTGCAGCTTTACCGCTGCTTTCATCGGCGGTAAAGTGGATTTTCCAGCTTTCCTCCTCTGTGAGAGTAGGAAAACTGGAAATTGCAGATTCGCTGCGGTTACATATGGCGGAAATCTTTCAGTCCGATTTTTAATCATTTCTTCCCTTCTTTTGCTTGTTGGTGGGTCGTGGGTCGGGGCTTAGTTCCACAAAACGGAGGATGGACATGTGTGAATAACAGTTGGGTGCAGTAATATCAAATCACAATAACCACACACTAAATCGTAGCTTTACTTTACCGGCGAAGTGAAGTAAAAGGTCAATGTAGGAGAGAATAAAAGTAAGGGTGTCGTAGAACTAAAACGTGGGAGAGTAGCATTTTTATTTTTCCTCTTAAAAAGACTAGCGTTTTTTTTTGTGAGGTAGCTCAAGGATTGGGCTTTGGACATGGGGTTTTGTTATTAATAGATGGGCCGGGCTCATGTTTTTTTTTTTTTTTTTTTATTTGCACTTAGAAGTTGGGAGCCGGAATCCACTCCCGGCCCAAATTTATGTAAATATACACGCATAATGTATATATATATATCTATATATTTATGAGGGAGGGAGGGAGCAGTAATGCGGAGGCTCAAAACCATGACCTCTCACAGAAGGTGATGAGACCAGAGCAGCTGAGCTGGCCTAGGACTTGGTAGGAAACTCATTTTTCTGTTCTATAGGTCTAATATAGGTGGGGACTCGGGCTTCACGATTTCCATGCGGCCTGGGTTCGGGCCAACAACTTTCAGGCCCGACTCATGCCTGGGCCAGCGTTAGGCTTCTAGTTTAGAAGTGGCTGTTGGAGATTCCTCGGAATGGCCCCGCCGCGTCGATGGACACCCCTAGTCTTCTTTATCATTCACTGGCTGTAAGGTCCCCGACCTTAATAGGGTGTTTAATTTCTTAATATTGGCAATTAGCCTAATTAATTGTAATTTTAGCTAATTAGGCGGGTTTAGTGGCTAAGCAAGTTTCTTTCTTCATTAGAAAGATGTTCCCGAAGTTTCATTCGATTCCGAGTGCGATTAGTCTTAATAAGGGGTTAGGTTGTGATTAATAGGAAAATTGGGTATTTTTCCGAAAAGTCCCGTTTTCGCCGAATTTGGGCTCGTTGGAAAGATCTCGTCGCGCTCGTCATCTTTCGTTCTTGGCTCGTCATGATTTGACGCCCCGAAGTACCTCAAATAATTGATTTTCTCTCATTTCACTCAAAAGGGGCATTTTGGACTTTTCCTCTCCAACCCTCATTTAAACTCTAAACCCAGCCCTAACCTTCGTTTCCCTTCTTCACTCAGCTGCTGGAGCTTCTTCTTCTTCTTCCTTCCTCTTCATTTCTCCCCTTGCAAGTGTGGATTGAAAGCCTCCCAAGAGAAACCAAGCACACCATCTTCTTCCTCTCTCCTTCCTCTACCTCTTGATCTAAATTTGGTGAGTTTTCCCCTTCTCCTTCCTTCCCCATTTCGTTTTTCATGGCTGCAAATGGGTAGAATGTTAATGGCTTCTCTCTTTTCTTCTTCCTTGGTGTTTATTGGGTGTAGGAGAAGAGTTTTGGAAGGTGGGTGTAGCTAGAGTGTGTAGGGAGCTCTCCTCCTCAAGTTTCTCTCTCTAATCTCCATCTCTTCCATCCCTTTGGTGAAGGCAAGTTGATTAGCTCTATGTAATGTTCATGCATGCATGTTTACTTCATTCTTGGCAATGCAATTGATAGAAGTCCCCAAATTCCAAGCTTGTTAATGTTTCATTGGATTTCACATGTTGATTAAGTGAATAATGTTAATGGACTTAGAGGGAGTGGATGAGTGTTTTGTGGCATGATATGCATGGTTTACAGGTGTGGAATGTGAGGTCTCTGAAGCTCATTAGATGCATTTCGAAATCTGACTGAGAACAGCTTCAGAAACTGCATGTTCTGCACGGGCGGTTACCCCCGCGGTCAGCCAGCGGCTGACCGCCTACACAGAAACTGGACACAGTTGTTCACGCGGTTACCCCGCGGTTAGCCCACGGCTGACCGCCTAATCAGAACAGAACCTCTTCAGGTTCTGTCTCGCCCGCGGTGACCCAGCGGTCCTCGCGCGGCTGGCCGACCTGACGAAACCCCAACCCAGTAGTGTCTGCACTACACGCGGTGACCCGGCGGTCACCACTCGGCGACCTAGCGGTTAGCCGACCAACCCCAGGCGGCTAGCCGCCTGCTCAGAAAACTGTTATTGAAAATGGGACTTCTGCCCTAGGTCTTGACTTAATATGTGGGACCCCTTGACCCTACCCTTACATGACCAATTGGGAAAAATGGAAACAGAGCATGATTGGCTTGGTGTGCTTCGTTGGTTGTCCGGGATTTCCGTATATTGACGTTACTTGGCTGAATGCGTGTGGTAGTGAGTTGATTGGTGCCCAATAACTTCCGTACACCATGAGCCGCCAAATTAGGACACCAATGACTCATTCTCCATACGTCCTCCGTTGGGGATACGTTTAATACACGGTTGACAGCCCTTGACCTAGGTTTGGCTTGTTCTTCATTCTTGACTCTTGAATCTCGTATCCGTAGTAAGTCGTACCTTGTACACTCTATCTTGAATACTTGTATAATTGTAATCTAACTTGTAGAATTAGGGTTGGACTGGACTTAGAGTGTATCCGTAGGTACCTTGCCTTGTATTGACGGACACGTGTGGATAGACTTGAAAGGGGACTACTCATGGAACTTGGACTCGACTTGTATCTTGGCTTGACTTGGAGTAGCCCTCGGCTTATTATCTTGTACTTGGAAACCTATCCACGTGTATTTGTCTTGGAACTTGTGTAGTATACAAACCATCACCATCATCTTGCATTCATACCAGCTGCAGTCTGATGATTCTTGAGTGGGCCGGATACCGGACACTAGGGTGGGCAGTCGGCTTTGGACGGCGTCCATGGCGTGAATAGCTGGGAGCGGGCTAGGACCGTGCTGCTATTCCTAGGACCGGGAGCTCGGATCCCCCTAGAGCCGGACTTTGGGTATTTGTAGTCGGCTCGGACATCACTTATACCCCCGGGAGATGGCTTTGGACATCCTCGGAGTCTCCTCTTGCTTGCATTGCATTTCATGGATGGTTATTCTTGTTATCTTGCTAGGACTTATCTTATTGCTTGATTCTCGTATTATTCATGCTTATTGCCTAGCTTGTACCTTGTTATCTTATAATCAGGTATTTGTCTTTACTCTCCTTTGAAGCATGTTATGAATAATGTATATTGCTTATCTTCTTGCCAACATGTTGTTGACCTTATCCCATGGTGTGCAGAGGACACCTATTACTACCCCTACGTTGACCCGGATGCCGAGGCAATCCCAGAGGATCCTCAACCGGGGGAGGAGGACGAGGTACGAGAGTGGGGTGCCGATGACGTAGCTTAGCGTCATCACTTCCGGCACTAGCGCGCGTAAACGGGGATATTTCTCATCGTACCACTTCTTCTTATCTTTTGGTTTAAACATTTTGTAATCACCATACTTTTGCATATCTTTTGTACCAGGGCCTAAGTTTTTGGGATGGCCCTGATGTTTATAAACTTTATATGTTTTATTTGAAACTTGAAATTTAATGGAATGAAATCCATACTTGCTTCGATATCTCTACAGGTTATGAATGTGTTTACCGGACAAGCCCTGTTGATTAACTGATAATGAGGCAACTATACAATCCTCACAGCGGACTTCGATCCGTGGGCATTAAGGAAAAAAAAAAAAAAATTTTTAATTAGCCCTAAATTTCACACCCCGGATCCGGTTTAATTACTAATCGGGTTCGGGGGCGTGACACTAGCGTGAGAGAGTGTACGACCTTTTAACCTTTTTTTATGGAAGAGATGGTATTCGAAACCTAAAACTTTTTCTTATTTCACCCTCCCCTTTTAATGTCTCCCGTATTAGCCCTTTCCTTTACTTAACAAGCAAAGTATGAGCTTACCAAAATTATTACCTTAAAAAACCAGAGATCCTAATATCTACGTTTGAGAATATAAGTTAATCCAGCAGAATCTTCATTTCAACAGGACAACAAGAAAAAAAAATCCTATACTCGCAAACATGACCGAGTAATCGACACATCACTGCTTTTCTGTGCATGTGAACAACTATGGGGCGTTTTGCTGCGGTCCTAAGTAGTTATCGAGCTTCGCCCGACCAGTTCCCTCCGTCCTACATCCTGTTGGTTAGGTCCAGAGAGTTCCAAATATAATCATGTCGAGAAAAATAAAGTTTTGATATTGATTACAAGATTACATGATCTTCTGTGTCGATGCTTTAGATTAGAAACGTGATAACACTCAGTGCTTTTTAAATTTCTCTCACAGAAGTGTTCTCTTGAGGGCCCCTCTGTTGGCATGGAATTGAATTCCTAAGAATTTATTATCAAGTGAGTCACACCGATGATCATTAAAGAGTACGAGTGATGAAAGATTTAAGGATGGAGTTGTAGACAGGAGCAAATTGCTTTGATACAGCGATGTCTCGGATTTCTTTTGTTTTATTATGGGGATGTTATTTCATGACCACTTATATATTTCAGCCTTTATTTCTGGGGCAGCGTATATATTCAAAAGCCGAGAAATTCAATTCTGCACGGGTCAATAGCCAAAGTCAGCTTCTGTGATTTTCTTCTCTCCACTCATATCATGTGGGAGTTCACCAGATATGTGCTACAAGAAAAAACGGAACTATTGGTTCTTTCATTTTATTTTATGTTAATTGGAAATGGTAAGGTCTTGCGACTTTAATTGGATGCTCACACAGCTTTGCCGCTGCTTGCGTGGGCGGTAAACTGGATTTTCCAGTTTTCCTCATCTCTGAGAGGAGGAAAGCTGGAAATTGCTGGTTTACCGCTGCTCTCATCGGCGGTAAACTGGATTTTCCAGTTTTCCTCCGCTCTGAGAGAAGGAAATCTGGAAATTGCAGATTTACCGCTGATCCTTTCCTTGGTAAACTGCATTTTCCAGTTTTCCTCCGCTCTGAGAGGAGGAAAACTGGAAATTGCAGCTTTACCGCTGCTTTCATCGGCGGTAAAGTGGATTTTCCAGCTTTCCTCCTCTGTGAGAGTAGGAAAACTGGAAATTGCAGATTCGCTGCGGTTACATATGGCGGAAATCTTTCAATCCGATTTTTAATCATTTCTTCCCTTTTTTTGCTTGTTGGTGGGTCGTGGGTCGGGGCATAGTTCCACAAAACGAAGGATGGACATGTGTGAATAACAGTTGGGTGCAGTAATGTCAAATCACAATAACCACACACTAAATCGTAGCTTTACTTTACCGGCGAAGTGAAGTAAAAGGTCAATGTAGGAGAGAATAAAAGTAAGGGTGTCGTACAACTAAAACGTGGGAGAGTAGCATTTTTATTTTTCCTCTTAAAAAGACTAGCATTTTTTTTTGTGAGGTAGCTCATGGATTGGGCTTTGGGCATGGGGTTTTGTTATTAATAGAAGGGCCGTGCTCATGTTTTTTTTTATTTTTTATTTGCACTTAGAAGTTGGGAGCCGTAATCCACTCCCGGCCCAAATTTATGTAAATATACACACATACGTATACGTACGTATCCATACAAATGTATATATATATATATCTATATATTTATGAGGGAGGGAGGGAGCAGTAATGCGGAGGCTCAAAACCATGACCTCTCACAGAAGGTGATGAGACCTGAGCAGCTGAGCTGGCCTAGGACTTGGTAGGAAACTCATTTTTCTGTTCTATAGGTCTAATATAGGTGGGGACTCGGGCTTCATGATTTCCATGCGGCCTGGGTTCGGGCCAACAACTTTCAGGCCCGACTCATGCCTGGGCCAGCGTTAGGCTTCTAGTTTAGAAGTGGCTGTTGGAGATTCCTCGGAATGGCCCCGCCGCGTCGATGGACACCCCTAGTCTTCTTTATCATTCACTGGCGTGAGAGAGTGTACGACCTTTTAACCTTTTTTTATGGAAGAGATGGTATTCGAAACCTAAAAGTTTTTCTTATTTCACCCTCCCCTTTTAATGTCTCCCGTATTAGCCCTTTCCTTTAGTTAACAAGCAAAGTATGAGCTTACCAAAATTATTACCTTAAAAAACCAGAGATCCTAATATCTACGTTTGAGAATATAAGTTAATCCAGCAGAATCTTCATTTCAACAGGACAACAAGAAAAAAAAAATCCTATACTCGCAAACATGCCCGAGTAATCGACACATCACTGCTTTTCTGTGCATGTGAACAACTATGGGGCGTTTTGCTGCGGTCCTAAGTAGTTATCGAGCTTCGCCCGACCAGTTCCCTCCGTCCTACATCCTGTTGGTTAGGTCCAGAGAGTTCCAAATCTAATCATGTCGAGAAAAATAAAGTTTTGATATTGATTACAAGATTACATGATCTTCTGTGTCGTTGCTTTAGATTAGAAACGTGAGAACACTCAGTGCTTTTTAAATTTCTCTCACAGAAGTGTTCTCTTGAGGGCCCCTCTGTTGGCATGGAATTGAATTCCTAAGAATTTATTATCAAGTGAGTCACACCGATGATCATTAAAGAGTACGAGTGATTAAAGATTTAAGGAAGGAGTTGTAGACAGGAGCGAATTGCTTTAATAGAGCGATGTCTCGGATTTTTTTTGTTTTATTATGGGGATGTTATTTCATGACCACTTATATATTTCAGCCTTCATTTCTGGGGCAGCGTATATATTCAAAAGTCGAGAAATCCAATTCTGCACGGGTCAGTAGCCAAAGTCAGCTTCTGTGATTTTCTTCTCTCCACTCATATCATGTGGGAGTTCACTAGATATGGGCTATAAGAAAAAACGGAACTATTGGTTCTTTCATTTTATTTTATGTTAATTGGAAATGGTAAGGTCTTGTGACTTTAATTGGATGCTCACACAGCTTTGCCGCTGCTTGCGTGGGCGGTAAACTGGATTTTCCAGTTTTCCTCCTCTCTGAGAGGAGGAAAGCTTGAAATTGCTGGTTTACCGCTGCTCTCATCGGCGGTAAACTGGATTTTCCAGTTTTCCTCCGCTCTGAGAGGAGGAAATCTGGAAATTGCAGCTTTACCGCTGATCCTTTCCGCGGTAAAAATTTATTTTCCAGTTTTCCTCCGCTCTGAGAGGAGGAAAACTGGAAATTGCAGCTTTACCGCTGGTTTCATCGGCGGTAAAGTGGATTTTCCAGCTTTCCTCCTCTGTGAGAGTAGGAAAACTGGAAATTGCAGATTCGTTGCGGTTACATATGGCGGAAATCTTTCAGTTCGATTTTTAATCATTTCATCCCTTCTTTTGCTTGTTGGTGGGTCGTGGGTCGGGGCATAGTTCCACAAAACGAAGGATGGACATGTGTGAATAACAGTTGGGTGCAGTAATATCAAATCACAATAACCACACACTAAATCGTAGCTTTACTTTACCGGCGAAGTGAAGTAAAATGTCAATGTAGGAGAGAATAAAAGTAAGGGTGTCGTAGAACTAAAACGTGGGAGAGTAGCATTTTTATTTTTCCTCTTAAAAAGACTAGCGTTTTTTTTTGTGAGGTAGCTCATGGATTGGGCTTTGGGCATGGGGTTTTGTTATTTATAGATGGGCAGTGCTCATGTTTTTTTTATTTTTTTTATTTGCACTTAGAAGTTGGGAGCCGGAATCCACTCCCGGCCCAAATTTATGTAAATATACACACATACGTATACGTACGTATACATACAAATGTATATATTTATATATCTATATATTTTTGAGGGAGGGAGGGAGCAGTAATGCGGAGGCTCAAAACCACGACCTCTCACAGAAGGTGATGAGACCAGAGCAGCTGAGCTGGCCTAGGACTTGGTAGGAAACTCATTTTTCTGTTCTATAGGTCTAATATAGGTGGGGACTCGGGCTTCATGATTTCCATGCGGCCTGGGTTCGGGCCAACAACTTTCAGGCCCGACTCATGCCTGGGCCAGCGTTAGGCTTCTAGTTTAGAAGTGGCTGTTGGAGATTCCTCGGAATGGCCCCGCCGCGTCGATGGACACCCCTAGTCTTCTTTATCATTCACTGGCGTGAGAGAGTGTACGACCTTTTAACCTTTTTTTATGGAAGAGATGGTATTCGAAACCTAAAAGTTTTTCTTATTTCACCCTCCCCTTTTAATGTCTCCCGTATTAGCCCTTTCCTTTAGTTAACAAGCAAAGTATGAGCTTACCAAAATTATTACCTTAAAAAACCAGAGATCCTAATATCTACGTTTGAGAATATAAGTTAATCCAGCAGAATCTTCATTTCAACAGGACAACAAGAAAAAAAAAATCCTATACTCGCAAACATGCGCGAGTAATCGACACATCACTGCTTTTCTGTGCATGTGAACAACTATGGGGCGTTTTGCTGCGGTCCTAAGTAGTTATCGAGCTTCGCCCGACCAGTTCCCTCCGTCCTACATCCTGTTGGTTAGGTCCAGAGAGTTCCAAATCTAATCATGTCGAGAAAAATAAAGTTTTGATATTGATTACAAGATTACATGATCTTCTGTGTCGTTGCTTTAGATTAGAAACGTGAGAACACTCAGTGCTTTTTAAATTTCTCTCACAGAAGTGTTCTCTTGAGGGCCCCTCTGTTGGCATGGAATTGAATTCCTAAGAATTTATTATCAAGTGAGTCACACCGATGATCATTAAAGAGTACGAGTGATTAAAGATTTAAGGATGGAGTTGTAGACAGGAGCGAATTGCTTTAATAGAGCGATGTCTCGGATTTTTTTTGTTTTATTATGGGGATGTTATTTCATGACCACTTATATATTTCAGCCTTCATTTCTGGGGCAGCGTATATATTCAAAAGTCGAGAAATCCAATTCTGCACGGGTCAGTAGCCAAAGTCAGCTTCTGTGATTTTCTTCTCTCCACTCATATCATGTGGGAGTTCACTAGATATGGGCTATAAGAAAAAACGGAACTATTGGTTCTTTCATTTTATTTTATGTTAATTGGAAATGGTAAGGTCTTGCGACTTTAATTGGATGCTCACACAGCTTTGCCGCTGCTTGCGTGGGCGGTAAACTGGATTTTCCAGTTTTCCTCCTCTCTGAGAGGAGGAAAGCTTGAAATTGCTGGTTTACCGCTGCTCTCATCGGCGGTAAACTGGATTTTCCAGTTTTCCTCCGCTCTGAGAGGAGGAAATCTGGAAATTGCAGCTTTACCGCTGATCCTTTCCGCGGTAAAAATTTATTTTCCAGTTTTCCTCCGCTCTGAGAGGAGGAAAACTGGAAATTGCAGCTTTACCGCTGGTTTCATCGGCGGTAAAGTGGATTTTCCAGCTTTCCTCCTCTGTGAGAGTAGGAAAACTGGAAATTGCAGATTCGTTGCGGTTACATATGGCGGAAATCTTTCAGTTCGATTTTTAATCATTTCATCCCTTCTTTTGCTTGTTGGTGGGTCGTGGGTCGGGGCATAGTTCCACAAAACGAAGGATGGACATGTGTGAATAACAGTTGGGTGCAGTAATATCAAATCACAATAACCACACACTAAATCGTAGCTTTACTTTACCGGCGAAGTGAAGTAAAATGTCAATGTAGGAGAGAATAAAAGTAAGGGTGTCGTAGAACTAAAACGTGGGAGAGTAGCATTTTTATTTTTCCTCTTAAAAAGACTAGCGTTTTTTTTTGTGAGGTAGCTCATGGATTGGGCTTTGGGCATGGGGTTTTGTTATTTATAGATGGGCAGTGCTCATGTTTTTTTTATTTTTTTTATTTGCACTTAGAAGTTGGGAGCCGGAATCCACTCCCGGCCCAAATTTATGTAAATATACACACATACGTATACGTACGTATACATACAAATGTATATATTTATATATCTATATATTTATGAGGGAGGGAGGGAGCAGTAATGCGGAGGCTCAAAACCACGACCTCTCACAGAAGGTGATGAGACCAGAGCAGCTGAGCTGGCCTAGGACTTGGTAGGAAACTCATTTTTCTGTTCTATAGGTCTAATATAGGTGGGGACTCGGGCTTCATGATTTCCATGCGGCCTGGGTTCGGGCCAACAACTTTCAGGCCCGACTCATGCCTGGGCCAGCGTTAGGCTTCTAGTTTAGAAGTGGCTGTTGGAGATTCCTCGGAATGGCCCCGCCGCGTCGATGGACACCCCTAGTCTTCTTTATCATTCGCTGGCGTGAGAGAGTGTACGACCTTTTAACCTTTTTTTATGGAAGAGATGGTATTCGAAACCTAAAAGTTTTTCTTATTTCACCCTCCCCTTTTAATGTCTCCCGTATTAGCCCTTTCCTTTAGTTAACAAGCAAAGTATGAGCTTACCAAAATTATTACCTTAAAAAACCAGAGATCCTAATATCTACGTTTGAGAATATAAGTTAATCCAGCAGAATCTTCATTTCAACAGGACAACAAGAAAAAAAAAATCCTATACTCGCAAACATGCCCGAGTAATCGACACATCACTGCTTTTCTGTGCATGTGAACAACTATGGGGCGTTTGGCTGCGGTCCTAAGTAGTTATCGAGCTTCGCCCGACCAGTTCCCTCCGTCCTACATCCTGTTGGTTAGGTCCAGAGAGTTCCAAATCTAATCATGTCGAGAAAAATAAAGTTTTGATATTGATTACAAGATTACATGATCTTCTGTGTCGTTGCTTTAGATTAGAAACGTGAGAACACTCAGTGCTTTTTAAATTTCTCTCACAGAAGTGTTCTCTTGAGGGCCCCTCTGTTGGCATGGAATTGAATTCCTAAGAATTTATTATCAAGTGAGTCACACCGATGATCATTAAAGAGTACGAGTGATTAAAGATTTAAGGATGGAGTTGTAGACAGGAGCGAATTGCTTTAATAGAGCGATGTCTCGGATTTTTTTTGTTTTATTATGGGGATGTTATTTCATGACCACTTATATATTTCAGCCTTCATTTCTGGGGCAGCGTATATATTCAAAAGTCGAGAAATCCAATTCTGCACGGGTCAGTAGCCAAAGTCAGCTTCTGTGATTTTCTTCTCTCCACTCATATCATGTGGGAGTTCACTAGATATGGGCTATAAGAAAAAACGGAACTATTGGTTCTTTCATTTTATTTTATGTTAATTGGAAATGGTAAGGTCTTGCGACTTTAATTGGATGCTCACACAGCTTTGCCGCTGCTTGCGTGGGCGGTAAACTGGATTTTCCAGTTTTCCTCCTCTCTGAGAGGAGGAAAGCTTGAAATTGCTGGTTTACCGCTGCTCTCATCGGCGGTAAACTGGATTTTCCAGTTTTCCTCCGCTCTGAGAGGAGGAAATCTGGAAATTGCAGCTTTACCGCTGATCCTTTCCGCGGTAAAAATTTATTTTCCAGTTTTCCTCCGCTCTGAGAGGAGGAAAACTGGAAATTGCAGCTTTACCGCTGGTTTCATCGGCGGTAAAGTGGATTTTCCAGCTTTCCTCCTCTGTGAGAGTAGGAAAACTGGAAATTGCAGATTCGTTGCGGTTACATATGGCGGAAATCTTTCAGTTCGATTTTTTATCATTTCATCCCTTCTTTTGCTTGTTGGTGGGTCGTGGGTCGGGGCATAGTTCCACAAAACGAAGGATGGACATGTGTGAATAACAGTTGGGTGCAGTAATATCAAATCACAATAACCACACACTAAATCGTAGCTTTACTTTACCGGCGAAGTGAAGTAAAATGTCAATGTAGGAGAGAATAAAAGTAAGGGTGTCGTAGAACTAAAACGTGGGAGAGTAGCATTTTTATTTTTCCTCTTAAAAAGACTAGCGTTTTTTTTTGTGAGGTAGCTCATGGATTGGGCTTTGGGCATGGGGTTTTGTTATTTATAGATGGGCAGTGCTCATGTTTTTTTTATTTTTTTTATTTGCACTTAGAAGTTGGGAGCCGGAATCCACTCCCGGCCCAAATTTATGTAAATATACACACATACGTATACGTACGTATACATACAAATGTATATATTTATATATCTATATATTTATGAGGGAGGGAGGGAGCAGTAATGCGGAGGCTCAAAACCACGACCTCTCACAGAAGGTGATGAGACCAGAGCAGCTGAGCTGGCCTAGGACTTGGTAGGAAACTCATTTTTCTGTTCTATAGGTCTAATATAGGTGGGGACTCGGGCTTCATGATTTCCATGCGGCCTGGGTTCGGGCCAACAACTTTCAGGCCCGACTCATGCCTGGGCCAGCGTTAGGCTTCTAGTTTAGAAGTGGCTATTGGAGATTCCTCGGAATGGCCCCGCCGCGTCGATGGACACCCCTAGTCTTCTTTATCATTCACTGGCGTGAGAGAGTGTACGTCCTTTTAACCTTTTTTTATGGAAGAGATGGTATTCAAAACCTAAAACTTTTTCTTATTTCACCCTCCCCTTTTAATGTCTCCCGTATTAGCCCTTTCCTTTACTTAACAAGCAAAGTATGAGCTTACCAAAATTATTACCTTAAAAAACCAGAGATCCTAATATCTACGTTTGAGAATATAAGTTAATCCAGCAGAACCTTCATTTCAACAGGACAACAGGAAAAAAAAATCCTATACTCGCAAACATGCCCGAGTAATCGACACATCACTGCTTTTCTGTGCATGTGAACAACTATGGGGCGTTTTGCTGCGGTCCTAAGTAGTTATCGAGCTTCGCCCGACCAGTTGCCTCCGTCCTACATCCTGTTGGTTAGGTCCAGAGAGTTCCAAATCTAATCATGTCGAGAAAAATAAAGTTTAGATATTGATTACAAGATTACATGATCTTCTGTGTCGTTGCTTTAGATTAGAAACGTGACAACACACAGTGCTTTTTAAATTTCTCTCACAGAAGTGTTCTCTTGAGGGCCCCTCTGTTGGCATGGAATTGAATTCCTAAGAATTTATTATCAAGTGAGTCACACCGATGATCATTAAAGAGTACGAGTGATGAAAGGTTTAAGGATGGAGTTGTAGACAGGAGCAAATTGCTTTAATAGAGCGATGTCTCGGATTTTTTTTGTTTTATTATGGGGATGTTATTTGATGACCACTTATATATTTCAGCCTTTATTTCTGGGGCAGCGTATATATTCAAAAGCCGAGAAATCCAATTCTGCACGGGTCAGTAGCCAAAGTCAGCTTCTGTGATTTTCTTCTCTCCACTCATATCATGTGGGAGTTCACTAGATATGGGCTACAAGAAAAAACGGAACTATTGGTTCTTTCATTTTATTTTATGTTAATTGGAAATGGTACGGTCTTGCGACTTTAATTGGATGCTCACACAGCTTTGCCGCTGCTTGCGTGGGCGGTAAACTGGATTTCCCAGTTTGAGGAGGAAAGCTTGAAATTGCTGGTTTACCGCTGCTCTCATCGGCGGTAAACTGGATTTTCCAGTTTTCCTCCGCTCTGAGAGGAGGAAAACTGGAAATTGCAGCTTTACCACTGCTTTCGTCGGCGGTAAAGTGGATTTTCCAGCTTTCCTCCTCTGTGAGAGTAGGAAAACTGGAAATTGCAGATTCGTTGCTGTTACGTATGGCGGAAATCTTTCAGTCCGATTTTTAATCATTTCTTCCCCTCTTTTGCTTGTTGGTGGGTCGTGGGTCGGGGCATAGTTCCACAAAACGAAGGATGGACATGTGAGAATAACAGTTGGGTGCAGTAATATCAAATCACAATAACCACACACTAAATCGTAGCTTTACTTTACCGGCGAAGTGAAGTAAAAGGTCAATGTAGGAGAGAATAAAAGTAAGGGTGTCGTAGAACTAAAGCGTGGGAGAGTAGCATTTTTATTTTTCCTCTTAAAAAGACTAGCGTTTTTTTTTGTGAGGTAGCTCATGGATTGGGCTTTGGGCATGCGGTTTTGTTATTTATAGATGGGCAGTGCTCATGTTTTTTTTATTTTTTTTATTTGCACTTAGAAGTTGGGAGCCGGAATCCACTCCCGGCCCAAATTTATGTAAATATACACACATACGTATACGTACGTATACATACAAATGTATATATACATATATCTATATATTTTTGAGGGAGGGAGGGAGCAGTAATGCGGAGGCTCAAAACCATGACCTCTCACAGAAGGTGATGAGACCAGAGCAGCTGAGCTGGCCTAGGACTTGGTAGGAAACTCATTTTTCTGTTCTATAGGTCTAATATAGGTGGGGACTCGGGCTTCATGATTTCCATGCGGCCTGGGTTCGGGCCAACAACTTTCAGGCCCGACTCATGCCTGGGCCAGCGTTAGGCTTCTAGTTTAGAAGTGGCTGTTGGAGATTCCTCGGAATGGCCCCGCCGCGTCGATGGACACCCCTAGTCTTCTTTATCATTCACTGGCGTGAGAGAGTGTACGACCTTTTAACCTTTTTTATGGAAGAGATGGTATTCGAAACCTAAAACTTTTTCTTATTTCACCCTCCCCTTTTAATGTCTCCCGTATTAGCCCTTTCCTTTACTTAACAAGCAAAGTATGAGCTTACCAAAATTATTACCTTAAAAAACCAGAGATCCTAATATCTACGTTTGAGAATATAAGTTAATCCAGCAGAACCTTCATTTCAACAGGACAACAAGAAAAAAAAATCCTATACTCGCAAACATGCCCTAGTAATCGACACATCACTGCTTTTCTGTGCATGTGAACAACTATGGGGCGTTTTGCTGCGGTCCTAAGTAGTTATCGAGCTTCGCCCGACCAGTTCCCTCCGTCCTACATCCTGTTGGTTAGGTCCAGAGAGTTCCAAATCTAATCATGTCGAGAAAAATAAAGTTTAGATATTGATTACAAGATTACATGATCTTCTGTGTCGTTGCTTTAGATTAGAAACGTGATAACACACAGTGCTTTTTAAATTTCTCTCACAGAAGTGTTCTCTTGAGGGCCCCTCTGTTGGCATGGAATTGAATTCCTAAGAATTTATTATCAAGTGAGTCACACCGATGATCATTAAAGAGTACGAGTGATGAAAGGTTTAAGGATGGAGTTGTAGACAGGAGCAAATTGCTTTAATAGAGCGATGTCTCGGATTTTTTTTGTTTTATTATGGGGATGTTATTTGATGACCACTTATATATTTCAGCCTTTATTTCGGGGGCAGCGTATATATTCAAAAGCCGAGAAATCCAATTCTGCACGGGTCAGTAGCCAAAGTCAGCTTCTGTGATTTTCTTCTCTCCACTCATATCATGTGGGAGTTCACTAGATATGGGCTACAAGAAAAAACGGAACTATTGATTCTTTCATTTTATTTTATGTTAATTGGAAATGGTAAGGTCTTGCGACTTTAATTGGATGCTCACACAGCTTTGCCGCTGCTTGCGTGGGCGGTAAACTGGATTTTCCAGTTTGAGGAGGAAAGCTTGAAATTGCTGGTTTACCGCTGCTCTCATCGGCGGTAAACTGGATTTTCCAGTTTTCCTCCGCTCTGAGAGGAGGAAATCTGGAAATTGCAGCTTTACCGCTGATCCTTTCCGCGGTAAACTGGATTTTCCAGTTTTCCTCCGCTCTAAGAGGAGGAAAACTGGAAATTGCAGCTTAACAACTGATTTCGTCGGCGGTAAAGTGGATTTTCCAGCTTTCCTCCTCTGTGAGAGTAGGAAAACTGGAAATTGCAGATTCGTTGCGGTTACATATGGCGGAAATCTTTCAGTCCGATTTTTAATCATTTCTTCCCTTCTTTTGCTTGTTGGTGGGTCGTGGGTCGGGGCATAGTTCCACAAAACGAAGGATGGACATGTGTGAATAACAGTTGGGTGCAGTAATATCAAATCACAATAACCACACACTAAATCGTAGCTTTACTTTACCGGCGAAGTGAAGTAAAAGGTCAATGTAGGAGAGAATAAGAGTAAGGGTGTCGTAGAACTAAAACGTGGGAGAGTAGCATTTTTATTTTTCCTCTTAAAAAGACTAGCGTTTTTTTTTGTGAGGTAGCTCATGGATTGGGCTTTGGGCATGGGGTTTTGTTATTTATAGATGGGCAGTGCTCATGTTTTTTTTTATTTTTTTTATTTGCACTTAGAAGTTGGGAGCCGGAATCCACTCCCGGCCCAAATTTATGTAAATATACACACATACGTATACGTACGTATACATACAAATGTATATATACATATATCTATATATTTTTGAGGGAGGGAGGGAGCAGTAATGCGGAGGCTCAAAACCATGACCTCTCACAGAAAGTGATGAGACCAGAGCAGCTGAGCTGGCCTAGGACTTGGTAGGAAACTCATTTTTCTGTTCTATAGGTCTAATATAGGTGGGGACTCGGGCTTCATGATTTCCATGCGGCCTGGGTTCGGGCCAACAACTTTCAGGCCCGACTCATGCCTGGGCCAGCGTTAGGCTTCTAGTTTAGAAGTGGCTGTTGGAGATTCCTCGGAATGGCCCCGCCGCGTCGATGGACACCCCTAGTCTTCTTTATCATTCACTGGCGTGAGAGAGTGTACGACCTTTTAACCTTTTTTATGGAAGAGATGGTATTCGAAACCTAAAACTTTTTCTTATTTCACCCTCCCCTTTTAATGTCTCCCGTATTAGCCCTTTCCTTTACTTAACAAGCAAAGTATGAGCTTACCAAAATTATTACCTTAAAAAACCAGAGATCCTAATATCTACGTTTGAGAATATAAGTTAATCCAGCAGAACCTTCATTTCAACAGGACAACAAGAAAAAAAAATCCTATACTCGCAAACATGCCCTAGTAATCGACACATCACTGCTTTTCTGTGCATGTGAACAACTATGGGGCGTTTTGCTGCGGTCCTAAGTAGTTATCGAGCTTCGCCCGACCAGTTCCCTCCGTCCTACATCCTGTTGGTTAGGTCCAGAGAGTTCCAAATCTAATCATGTCGAGAAAAATAAAGTTTAGATATTGATTACAAGATTACATGATCTTCTGTGTCGTTGCTTTAGATTAGAAACGTGATAACACACAGTGCTTTTTAAATTTCTCTCACAGAAGTGTTCTCTTGAGGGCCCCTCTGTTGGCATGGAATTGAATTCCTAAGAATTTATTATCAAGTGAGTCACACCGATGATCATTAAAGAGTACGAGTGATGAAAGGTTTAAGGATGGAGTTGTAGACAGGAGCAAATTGCTTTAATAGAGCGATGTCTCGGATTTTTTTTGTTTTATTATGGGGATGTTATTTGATGACCACTTATATATTTCAGCCTTTATTTCGGGGGCAGCGTATATATTCAAAAGCCGAGAAATCCAATTCTGCACGGGTCAGTAGCCAAAGTCAGCTTCTGTGATTTTCTTCTCTCCACTCATATCATGTGGGAGTTCACTAGATATGGGCTACAAGAAAAAACGGAACTATTGATTCTTTCATTTTATTTTATGTTAATTGGAAATGGTAAGGTCTTGCGACTTTAATTGGATGCTCACACAGCTTTGCCGCTGCTTGCGTGGGCGGTAAACTGGATTTTCCAGTTTGAGGAGGAAAGCTTGAAATTGCTGGTTTACCGCTGCTCTCATCGGCGGTAAACTGGATTTTCCAGTTTTCCTCCGCTCTGAGAGGAGGAAATCTGGAAATTGCAGCTTTACCGCTGATCCTTTCCGCGGTAAACTGGATTTTCCAGTTTTCCTCCGCTCTAAGAGGAGGAAAACTGGAAATTGCAGCTTAACAACTGATTTCGTCGGCGGTAAAGTGGATTTTCCAGCTTTCCTCCTCTGTGAGAGTAGGAAAACTGGAAATTGCAGATTCGTTGCGGTTACATATGGCGGAAATCTTTCAGTCCGATTTTTAATCATTTCTTCCCTTCTTTTGCTTGTTGGTGGGTCGTGGGTCGGGGCATAGTTCCACAAAACGAAGGATGGACATGTGTGAATAACAGTTGGGTACAGTAATATCAAATCACAATAACCACACACTAAATCGTAGCTTTACTTTACCGGCGAAGTGAAGTAAAAGGTCAATGTAGGAGAGAATAAGAGTAAGGGTGTCGTAGAACTAAAACGTGGGAGAGTAGCATTTTTATTTTTCCTCTTAAAAAGACTAGCGTTTTTTTTTGTGAGGTAGCTCATGGATTGGGCTTTGGGCATGGGGTTTTGTTATTTATAGATGGGCAGTGCTCATGTTTTTTTTTATTTTTTTTATTTGCACTTAGAAGTTGGGAGCCGGAATCCACTCCCGGCCCAAATTTATGTAAATATACACACATACGTATACGTACGTATACATACAAATGTATATATACATATATCTATATATTTTTGAGGGAGGGAGGGAGCAGTAATGCGGAGGCTCAAAACCATGACCTCTCACAGAAAGTGATGAGACCAGAGCAGCTGAGCTGGCCTAGGACTTGGTAGGAAACTCATTTTTCTGTTCTATAGGTCTAATATAGGTGGGGACTCGGGCTTCATGATTTCCATGCGGCCTGGGTTCGGGCCAACAACTTTCAGGCCCGACTCATGCCTGGGCCAGCGTTAGGCTTCTAGTTTAGAAGTGGCTGTTGGAGATTCCTCGGAATGGCCCCGCCGCGTCGATGGACACCCCTAGTCTTCTTTATCATTCACTGGCGTGAGAGAGTGTACGACCTTTTAACCTTTTTTATGGAAGAGATGGTATTCGAAACCTAAAACTTTTTCTTATTTCACCCTCCCCTTTTAATGTCTCCCGTATTAGCCCTTTCCTTTAGTTAACAAGCAAAGTATGAGCTTACCAAAATTATTACCTTAAAAAACCAGAGATCCTAATATCTACGTTTGAGAATATAAGTTAATCCAGCAGAACCTTCATTTCAACAGGACAACAAGAAAAAAAAATCCTATACTCGCAAACATGCCCGAGTAATCGACACATCACTGCTTTTCTGTGCATGTGAACAACTATGGGGCGTTTTGCTGCGGTCCTAAGTAGTTATCGAGCTTCGCCCGACCAGTTCCCTCCGTCCTACATCCTGTTGGTTAGGTCCAGAGAGTTCCAAATCTAATCATGTCGAGAAAAATAAAGTTTAGATATTGATTACAAGATTACATGATCTTCTGTGTCGTTGCTTTAGATTAGAAACGTGATAACACACAGTGCTTTTTAAATTTCTCTCACAGAAGTGTTCTCTTGAGGGCCCCTCTGTTGGCATGGAATTGAATTCCTAAGAATTTATTATCAAGTGAGTCACACCGATGATCATTAAAGAGTACGAGTGATTAAAGATTTAAGGATGGAGTTGTAGACAGGAGCGAATTGCTTTAATAGAGCGATGTCTCGGATTTTTTTTGTTTTATTATGGGGATGTTATTTGATGACCACTTATATATTTCAGCCTTCATTTCTGGGGCAGCGTATATATTCAAAAGCCGAGAAATCCAATTCTGCACGGGTCAGTAGCCAAAGTCAGCTTCTGTGATTTTCTTCTCTCCACTCATATCATGTGGGAGTTCACTAGATATGGGCTACAAGAAAAAACGGAACTATTGGTTCTTTCATTTTATTTTATGTTAATTGGAAATGGTAAGGTCTTGCGACTTTAATTGGATGCTCACACAGCTTTGCCGCTGCTTGCGTAGGCGGTAAACTAAATTTTCCAGTTTTCCTCCGCTCTGAGGGGACGAAATCTGGAAATTGCAGCTTTACCGCTGATCCTTTCCGCGGTAAAATGGATTTTCCAGTTTTCCTCCGCTCTGAGAGGAGGAAAACTGGAAATTGCAGCTTTACTGCTGCTTTCATCGGCGGTAAAGTGGATTTTCCAGCTTTCCTCCTCTGTGAGAGTAGGAAAACTGGAAATTGCAGATTCGTTGCGGTTACATATGGCGGAAATCTTTCAGTTCGATTTTTAATCATTTCTTCCCTTCTTTTGCTTGTTGGTGGGTCGTGGGTCGGGGCATAGTTCCACAAAACGAAGGATGGACATGTGTGAATAACAGTTGGGTGCAGTAATATCAAATCACAATAACCACACACTAAATCGTAGCTTTACTTTACCGGTGAAGTGAAGTAAAATGTCAATGTAGGAGAGAATAAAAGTAAGGGTGTCGTAGAACTAAAATGTGGGAGAGTAGCATTTTTATTTTTCCTCTTAAAAAGACTATCATTTTTTTTTGTGAGGTAGCTCATGGATTGGGCTTTGGGCATGGGGTTTTGTTATTAATAGATGGGCCGTGCTCATGTTTTTTTTTATTTTTAATTTGCACTTACAAGTTGGGAGCTGGAATCCACTCCCGGCCCAAATTTATGTAAATATACACACATACGTATACGTACGTATACATACAAATGTATATATATATATATCTATATATTTATGAGGGAGGGAGGGAGCAGTAATGCGGAGGCTCAAAACCATGACCTCTCACAGAAGGTGATGATACCAGAGCAGCTGAGCTGGCCTAGGACTTGGTAGGAAACTCATTTTTCTGTTCTATAGGTCTAATATAGGTGGGGACTCGGGCTTCATGATTTCCATGCGGCCTGGGTTCGGGCCAACAACTTTCAGGCCCGACTCATGCCTGGGCCAGCGTTAGGCTTCTAGTTTAGAAGTGGCTGTTGGAGATTCCTTGGAATGGCCCCGCCGCGTCGATGGACACCCCTAGTATTCTTTATCATTCACTGGCGTGAGAGAGTGTACGACCTTTTAACCTTTTTTATGGAAGAGATGGTATTCGAAACCTAAAACTTTTTCTTATTTCACCCTCCCCTTTTAATGTCTCCCGTATTAGCCCTTTCCTTTACTTAACAAGCAAAGTATGAGCTTACCAAAATTATTACCTTAAAAAACCAGAGATCCTAATATCTACGTTTGAGAATATAAGTTAATCCAGCAGAACCTTCATTTCAACAGGACAACAAGAAAAAAAAAATCCTATACTCGCAAACATGCCCGAGTAATCGACACATCACTGCTTTTCTGTGCATGTGAACAACTATGGGGCGTTTTGCTGTGGTCCTAAGTAGTTATCGAGCTTCGCCCGACCAGTTCCCTCCGTCCTACATCCTGTTGGTTAGGTCCAGAGAGTTCCAAATCTAATCATGTCGAGAAAAATAAAGTTTTGATATCGATTACAAGATTACATGATCTTCTGTGTCGTTGCTTTAGATTAGAAACGTGATAACACACAGTGCTTTTTAAATTTCTCTCACAGAAGTGTTCTCTTGAGGGCCCCTCTGTTGGCATGGAATTGAATTCCTAAGAATTTATTATCAAGTGAGTCACACCGATGATCATTAAAGAGTACGAGTGATGAAAGGTTTAAGGATGGAGTTGTAGACAGGAGCAAATTGCTTTAATAGAGCGATGTCTCGGATTTTTTTTGTTTTATTATGGGGATGTTATTTGATGACCACTTATATATTTCAGCCTTTATTTCTGGGGCAGCGTATATATTCAAAAGCCGAGAAATCCAATTCTGCACGGGTCAGTAGCCAAAGTCAGCTTCTGTGATTTTCTTCTCTCCACTCATATCATGTGGGAGTTCACTAAATATGGGCTACAAGAAAAAACGGAACTATTGATTCTTTCATTTTATTTTATGTTAATTGGAAATGGTAAGGTCTTGCGACTTTAATTGGATGCTCACACAGCTTTGCCGCTGCTTGCGTGGGCGGTAAACTGGATTTCCAGTTTGAGGAGGAAAGCTTGAAATTGCTGGTTTACCGCTGCTCTCATCGGCGGTAAACTGGATTTTCCAGTTTTCCTCCGCTCTGAGAGGAGGAAAACTGGAAATTGCAGCTTTACCACTGCTTTCGTCGGCGGTAAAGTGGATTTTCCAGCTTTCCTCCTCTGTGAGAGTAGGAAAACTGGAAATTGCAGATTCGTTGCTGTTACATATGGCGGAAATCTTTCAGTCCGATTTTTAATCATTTCTTCCCCTCTTTTGCTTGTTGGTGGGTCGTGGGTCGGGGCATAGTTCCACAAAACGAAGGATGGACATGTGTGAATAACAGTTGGGTGCAGTAATATCAAATCACAATAACCACACACTAAATCGTAGCTTTACTTTACCGGCGAAGTGAAGTAAAAGGTCAATGTAGGAGAGAATAAAAGTAAGGGTGTCGTAGAACTAAAGCGTGGGAGAGTAGCATATTTATTTTTCCTCTTAAAAAGACTAGCGTTTTTTTTTGTGAGGTAGCTCATGGATTGGGCTTTGGGCATGGGGTTTTGTTATTTATAGATGGGCAGTGCTCATGTTTTTTTTTATTTTTTTTATTTGCACTTAGAAGTTGGGAGCCGGAATCCACTCCCGGCCCAAATTTATGTAAATATACACACATACGTATACGTACGTATACATACAAATGTATATATACATATATGTATATATTTTTGAGGGAGGGAGGGAGCAGTAATGCGGAGGCTCAAAACCATGACCTCTCACAGAAGGTGATGAGACCAGAGCAGCTGAGCTGGCCTAGGACTTGGTAGGAAACTCATTTTTCTGTTCTATAGGTCTAATATAGGTGGGGACTCGGGCTTCATGATTTCCATGCGGCCTGGGTTCGGGCCAACAACTTTCAGGCCCGACTCATGCCTGGGCCAGCGTTAGGCTTCTAGTTTAGAAGTGGCTGTTGGAGATTCCTCGGAATGGCCCCGCCGCGTCGATGGACACCCCTAGTCTTCTTTATCATTCACTGGCGTGAGAGAGTGTACGACCTTTTAACCTTTTTTATGGAAGAGATGGTATTCGAAACCTAAAACTTTTTCTTATTTCACCCTCCCCTTTTAATGTCTCCCGTATTAGCCCTTTCCTTTACTTAACAAGCAAAGTATGAGCTTACCAAAATTATTACCTTAAAAAACCAGAGATCCTAATATCTACGTTTGAGAATATAAGTTAATCCAGCAGAACCTTCATTTCAACAGGACAACAAGAAAAAAAAATCCTATACTCGAAAACATGCCCGAGTAATCGACACATCACTGCTTTTCTGTGCATGTGAACAACTATGGGGCGTTTTGCTCCGGTCCTAAGTAGTTATCGAGCTTCGCCCGACCAGTTCCCTCCGTCCTACATCCTGTTGGTTAGGTCCAGAGAGTTCCAAATCTAATCATGTCGAGAAAAATAAAGTTTTGATATTGATTACAAGATTACATGATCTTCTGTGTCGTTGCTTTAGATTAGAAACGTGATAACACACAGTGCTTTTTAAATTTCTCTCACAGAAGTGTTCTCTTGAGGGCCCCTCTGTTGGCATGGAATTGAATTCTTAAGAATTTATTATCAAGTGAGTCACACCGATGATCATTAAAGAGTACGAGTGATTAAAGATTTAAGGATGGAGTTGTAGACAGGAACGAATTGCTTTAATAGAGCGATGTCTCGGATTTTTTTGGTTTTATTATGGGGATGTTATTTCATGACCACTTATATATTTCAGCCTTTATTTCTGGGGCAGCGTATATATTCAAAAGCCGAGAAATCCAATTCTGCACGGGTCAGTAGCCAAAGTCAGCTTCTGTGATTTTCTTCTCTCCACTCATATCATGTGGGAGTTCACTAGATATGGGCTACAAGAAAAAACGGAACTATTGATTCTTTCATTTTATTTTATGTTAATTGGAAATGGTAAGGTCTTGCGACTTTAATTGGATGCTCACACAGCTTTGCCGCTGCTTGCGTGGGCAGTAAACTGGATTTTCCAGTTTTCCTCCTCTCTGAGAGGAGGAAAGCTTGAAATTGCTGCTTTACCGCTGCTCTCATTGGCGGTAAACTGGATTTTCCAGTTTTCCTCCGCTCTGAGAGGAGGAAATCTGGAAATTGCAGCTTTACCGCTGATCCTTTCCGCGGTAAAATGGATTTTCCAGTTTCCCTCCGCTCTGAGAGGAGGAAGACTGGAAATTGCAGCTTTACCGCTGCTTTCATCGGCGGTAAAGTGGATTTTCCAGCTTTCCTCCTCTGTGAGAGTAGGAAAACTGGAAATTGCAGATTCGTTGCGGTTACATATGGCGGAATTCTTTCAGTCCGATTTTTAATCATTTCTTCCCTTCTTTTGCTTGTTGGTGGGTCGTGGGTCGGGGCATAGTTCCACAAAACGAAGGATGGACATGTGTGAATAACAGTTGGGTGCAGTAATATCAAATCACAATAACCACACACTAAATCGTAGCTTTACTTTACCGGCGAAGTGAAGTAAAAGGTCAATGTAGGAGAGAATAAAAGTAAGGGTGTCGTAGAACTAAAACGTGGGAGAGTAGCATTTTTATTTTTCCTCCTAAAAAGACTAGCTTTTTTTTTTGTGAGGCAGCTGATGGATTGGGCTTTGGGCATGGGGTTTTGTTATTTATAGATGGGCAGTGCTCATGTTTTTTTTTTTTTTTTATTTGCACTTAGAAGTTGGGAGCCGGAATCCACTCCCGGCCCAAATTTATGTAAATATACACATACGTATACGTACGTATACATACAAATGTATATATATATATCTATATATTTATGTGGGAGGGAGGGAGCAGTAATGCGGAGGCTCAAAACCATGACCTCTCACAGAAGGTGAAGAGACCAGAGCAGCTGAACTGGCCTAGGACTTGGTAGGAAACTCATTTTTCTGTTCTATAGGTCTAATATAGGTGGGGACTCGGGCTTCACGATTTCCATGCGGCCTGGGTTCGGGCCAACAACTTTCAGGCCCGACTCATGCCTGGGCCAGCGTTAGGCTTCTAGTTTAGAAGTGGCTGTTGGAGATTCCTCGGAATGGCCCCGCCGCGTCGATGGACACCCCTAGTCTTCTTTATCATTCACTGGCGTGAGAGAGTGTACGACCTTTTAACCTTTTTTTATGGAAGAGATGGTATTCGAAACCTAAAACTTTTTCTTATTTCACCCTCCCCTTTTAATGTCTCCCGTATTAGCCCTTTCCTTTACTTAACAAGCAAAGTATGAGCTTACCAAAATTATTACCTTAAAAAACCAGAGATCCTAATATCTACGTTTGAGAATATAAGTTAATCCAGCAGAACCTTCATTTCAACAGGACAACAAGAAAAAAAAATCCTATACTCGCAAACATGCCCGAGTAATCGACACATCACTGCTTTTCTGTGCATGTGAACAACTATGGGGCGTTTTGCTGCGGTCCTAAGTAGTTATCGAGCTTCGCCCGACCAGTTCCCTCCGTCCTACATCCTATTGGTTAGGTCCAGAGAGTTCCAAATCTAATCATGTCGAGAAAAATAAAGTTTTGATATTGATTACAAGATTACATGATCTTCTGTGTCGTTGCTTTAGATTAGAAACGTGAGAACACTCAGTGCTTTTTAAATTTCTCTCACAGAAGTGTTCTCTTGAGGGCCCCTCTGTTGGCATGGAATTGAATTCCTAAGAATTTATTATCAAGTGAGTCACACCGATGATCATTAAAGAGTACGAGTGATTAAAGATTTAAGGATGGAGTTGTAGACAGGAGCGAATTGCTTTAATAGAGCGATGTCTCGGATTTTTTTTGTTTTATTATGGGGATGTTATTTGATGACCACTTATATATTTCAGCCTTTATTTCTGGGGCAGCGTATATATTCAAAAGCCGAGAAATCCAATTCTGCACGGGTCAGTAGCCAAAGTCAGCTTCTGTGATTTTCTTCTCTCCACTCATATCATGTGGGAGTTCACTAGATATGGGCTACAAGAAAAAACGGAACTATTGATTCTTTCATTTTATTTTATGTTAATTGGAAATGGTAATGTCTTGCGACTTTAATTGGATGCTCACACAGCTTTGCCGCTGCTTGCGTGGGCGGTAAACTGGATTTTCCAGTTTGAGGAGGAAAGCTTGAAATTGCTGGTTTACCGCTGCTCTCATCGGCGGTAAACTGGATTTTCCAGTTTTCCTCCGCTCTGAGAGGAGGAAAACTGGAAATTGCCGCTTTACCGCTGCTTTCATCGACGGTAAAGTGGATTTTCCAGCTTTCCTCCTCTGTGAGAGTAGGAAAACTGGAAATTGCAGATTCGTTGCGGTTACATATGGCGGAAATCTTTCAGTCCGATTTTTAATCATTTCTTCCCTTCTTTTGCTTGTTGGTGGGTCGTGGGTCGGGGCATAGTTCCACAAAACGAAGGATGGACATGTGTGAATAACAGTTGGGTGCAGTAATATCAAATCACAATAACCACACACTAAATCGTAGCTTTACTTTACCGGCGAAGTGAAGTAAAAGGTCAATGTAGGAGAGAATAAAAGTAAGGGTGTCGTAGAACTAAAACGTGGGAGAGTAGCATTTTTATTTTTCCTCTTAAAAAGACTAGCTTTTTTTTTTGTGAGGCAGCTGATGGATTGGGCTTTGGGCATGGGGTTTTGTTATTTATAGATGGGCAGTGCTCATGTTTTTTTTTTTTTTTTATTTGCACTTAGAACTTGGGAGCCGGAATCCACTCCCGGCCCAAATTTATGTAAATATACACACATACGTATACGTACGTATACATACAAATGTATATATATATATCTATATATTTATGTGGGAGGGAGGGAGCAGTAATGCGGAGGCTCAAAACCATGACCTCTCACAGAAGGTGAAGAGACCAGAGCAGCTGAACTGGCCTAGGACTTGGTAGGAAACTCATTTTTCTGTTCTATAGGTCTAATATAGGTGGGGACTCGGGCTTCATGATTTCCATGCGGCCTGGGTTCGGGCCAACAACTTTCAGGCCCGACTCATGCCTGGGCCAGCGTTAGGCTTCTAGTTTAGAAGTGGCTGTTGGAGATTCCTCGGAATGGCCCCGCCGCGTCGATGGACACCCCTAGTCTTCTTTATCATTCACTGGCGTGAGAGAGTGTACGACCTTTTAACCTTTTTTTATGGAAGAGATGGTATTCGAAACCTAAAACTTTTTCTTATTTCACCCTCCCCTTTTAATGTCTCCCGTATTAGCCCTTTCCTTTACTTAACAAGCAAAGTATGAGCTTACCAAAATTATTACCTTAAAAAACCAGAGATCCTAATATCTACGTTTGAGAATATAAGTTAATCCAGCAGAACCTTCATTTCAACAGGACAACAAGAAAAAAAAATCCTATACTCGCAAACATGCCCGAGTAATCGACACATCACTGCTTTTCTGTGCATGTGAACAACTATGGGGCGTTTTGCTGCGGTCCTAAGTAGTTATCGAGCTTCGCCCGACCAGTTCCCTCCGTCCTACATCCTGTTGGTTAGGTCCAGAGAGTTCCAAATCTAATCATGTCGAGAAAAATAAAGTTTTGATATTGATTACAAGATTACATGATCTTCTGTGTCGTTGCTTTAGATTAGAAACGTGATAACACACAGTGCTTTTTAAATTTCTCTCACAGAAGTGTTCTCTTGAGGGCCCCTCTGTTGGCATGGAATTGAATTCTTAAGAATTTATTATCAAGTGAGTCACACCGATGATCATTAAAGAGTACGAGTGATTAAAGATTTAAGGATGGAGTTGTAGACAGGAGCGAATTGCTTTAATAGAGCGATGTCTCGGATTTTTTTTGTTTTATTATGGGGATGTTATTTGATGACCACTTATATATTTCAGCCTTTATTTCTGGGGCAGCGTATATATTCAAAAGCCGAGAAATCCAATTCTGCACGGGTCAGTAGCCAAAGTCAGCTTCTGTGATTTTCTTCTCTCCACTCATATCATGTGGGAGTTCACTAGATATGGGCTACAAGAAAAAACGGAACTATTGATTCTTTCATTTTATTTTATGTTAATTGGAAATGGTAAGGTCTTGCGACTTTAATTGGATGCTCACACAGCTTTGCCGCTGCTTGCGTGGGCGGTAAACTGGATTTTCCAGTTTTCCTCCTCTCTGAGAGGAGGAAATCTTGAAATTGCTGGTTTACCGCTGCTCTCATCGGCGGTAAACTGGATTTTCCAGTTTTCCTCCGCTCTGAGAGGAGGAAATCTGGAAATTGCAGCTTTACCGCTGATCCTTTCCTCGGTAAAATGGATTTTCCAGTTTCCCTCCGCTCTGAGAGGAGGAAGACTGGAAATTGCAGCTTTACCGCTGCTTTCATCGGCGGTAAAGTGGATTTTCCAGCTTTCCTCCTCTGTGAGAGTAGGAAAACTGGAAATTGCAGATTCGTTGCGGTTACATATGGCGGAATTCTTTCAGTCCGATTTTTAATCATTTCTTCCCTTCTTTTGCTTGTTGGTGGGTCGTGGGTCGGGGCATAGTTCCACAAAACGAAGGATGGACATGTGTGAATAACAGTTGGGTGCAGTAATATCAAATCACAATAACCACACACTAAATCGTAGCTTTACTTTACCGGCGAAGTGAAGTAAAAGGTCAATGTAGGAGAGAATAAAAGTAAGGGTGTCGTAGAACTAAAACGTGGGAGAGTAGCATTTTTATTTTTCCTCTTAAAAAGACTAGCTTTTTTTTTTGTGAGGCAGCTGATGGATTGGGCTTTGGGCATGGGGTTTTGTTATTTATAGATGGGCAGTGCTCATGTTTTTTTTTTTTTTTATTTGCACTTAGAACTTGGGAGCCGGAATCCACTCCCGGCCCAAATTTATGTAAATATACACACATACGTATACGTACGTATACATACAAATGTATATATATATATATCTATATATTTATGTGGGAGGGAGGGAGCAGTAATGCGGAGGCTCAAAACCATGACCTCTCACAGAAGGTGAAGAGACCAGAGCAGCTGAACTGGCCTAGGACTTGGTAGGAAACTCATTTTTCTGTTCTATAGGTCTAATATAGGTGGGGACTCGGGCTTCATGATTTCCATGCGGCCTGGGTTCGGGCCAACAACTTTCAGGCCCGACTCATGCCTGGGCCAGCGTTAGGCTTCTAGTTTAGAAGTGGCTGTTGGAGATTCCTCGGAATGGCCCCGCCGCGTCGATGGACACCCCTAGTCTTCTTTATCATTCACTGGCGTGAGAGAGTGTACGACCTTTTAACCTTTTTTTATGGAAGAGATGGTATTCGAAACCTAAAACTTTTTCTTATTTCACCCTCCCCTTTTAATGTCTCCCGTATTAGCCCTTTCCTTTACTTAACAAGCAAAGTATGAGCTTACCAAAATTATTACCTTAAAAAACCAGAGATCCTAATATCTACGTTTGAGAATATAAGTTAATCCAGCAGAACCTTCATTTCAACAGGACAACAAGAAAAAAAAATCCTATACTCGCAAACATGCCCGAGTAATCGACACATCACTGCTTTTCTGTGCATGTGAACAACTATGGGGCGTTTTGCTGCGGTCCTAAGTAGTTATCGAGCTTCGCCCGACCAGTTCCCTCCGTCCTACATCCTGTTGGTTAGGTCCAGAGAGTTCCAAATCTAATCATGTCGAGAAAAATAAAGTTTTGATATTGATTACAAGATTACATGATCTTCTGTGTCGTTGCTTTAGATTAGAAACGTGATAACACACAGTGCTTTTTAAATTTCTCTCACAGAAGTGTTCTCTTGAGGGCCCCTCTGTTGGCATGGAATTGAATTCTTAAGAATTTATTATCAAGTGAGTCACACCGATGATCATTAAAGAGTACGAGTGATTAAAGATTTAAGGATGGAGTTGTAGACAGGAGCGAATTGCTTTAATAGAGCGATGTCTCGGATTTTTTTTGTTTTATTATGGGGATGTTATTTGATGACCACTTATATATTTCAGCCTTTATTTCTGGGGCAGCGTATATATTCAAAAGCCGAGAAATCCAATTCTGCACGGGTCAGTAGCCAAAGTCAGCTTCTGTGATTTTCTTCTCTCCACTCATATCATGTGGGAGTTCACTAGATATGGGCTACAAGAAAAAACGGAACTATTGATTCTTTCATTTTATTTTATGTTAATTGGAAATGGTAAGGTCTTGCGACTTTAATTGGATGCTCACACAGCTTTGCCGCTGCTTGCGTGGGCGGTAAACTGGATTTTCCAGTTTTCCTCCTCTCTGAGAGGAGGAAATCTTGAAATTGCTGGTTTACCGCTGCTCTCATCGGCGGTAAACTGGATTTTCCAGTTTTCCTCCGCTCTGAGAGGAGGAAATCTGGAAATTGCAGCTTTACCGCTGATCCTTTCCTCGGTAAAATGGATTTTCCAGTTTCCCTCCGCTCTGAGAGGAGGAAGACTGGAAATTGCAGCTTTACCGCTGCTTTCATCGGCGGTAAAGTGGATTTTCCAGCTTTCCTCCTCTGTGAGAGTAGGAAAACTGGAAATTGCAGATTCGTTGCGGTTACATATGGCGGAATTCTTTCAGTCCGATTTTTAATCATTTCTTCCCTTCTTTTGCTTGTTGGTGGGTCGTGGGTCGGGGCATAGTTCCACAAAACGAAGGATGGACATGTGTGAATAACAGTTGGGTGCAGTAATATCAAATCACAATAACCACACACTAAATCG
This sequence comes from Persea americana, assembly GCA_029852735.1. Classification (NCBI taxonomy): domain Eukaryota; kingdom Viridiplantae; phylum Streptophyta; class Magnoliopsida; order Laurales; family Lauraceae; genus Persea; species Persea americana. The sequence goes on from CM056817.1 coordinate 40,853,810, forward strand.
TAGCTTTACTTTACCGGCGAAGTGAAGTAAAAGGTCAATGTAGGAGAGAATAAAAGTAAGGGTGTCGTAGAACTAAAACGTGGGAGAGTAGCATTTTTATTTTTCCTCTTAAAAAGACTAGCTTTTTTTTTTGTGAGGCAGCTGATGGATTGGGCTTTGGGCATGGGGTTTTGTTATTTATAGATGGGCAGTGCTCATGTTTTTTTTTTTTTTTATTTGCACTTAGAACTTGGGAGCCGGAATCCACTCCCGGCCCAAATTTATGTAAATATACACACATACGTATACGTACGTATACATACAAATGTATATATATATATATCTATATATTTATGTGGGAGGGAGGGAGCAGTAATGCGGAGGCTCAAAACCATGACCTCTCACAGAAGGTGAAGAGACCAGAGCAGCTGAACTGGCCTAGGACTTGGTAGGAAACTCATTTTTCTGTTCTATAGGTCTAATATAGGTGGGGACTCGGGCTTCATGATTTCCATGCGGCCTGGGTTCGGGCCAACAACTTTCAGGCCCGACTCATGCCTGGGCCAGCGTTAGGCTTCTAGTTTAGAAGTGGCTGTTGGAGATTCCTCGGAATGGCCCCGCCGCGTCGATGGACACCCCTAGTCTTCTTTATCATTCACTGGCGTGAGAGAGTGTACGACCTTTTAACCTTTTTTTATGGAAGAGATGGTATTCGAAACCTAAAACTTTTTCTTATTTCACCCTCCCCTTTTAATGTCTCCCGTATTAGCCCTTTCCTTTACTTAACAAGCAAAGTATGAGCTTACCAAAATTATTACCTTAAAAAACCAGAGATCCTAATATCTACGTTTGAGAATATAAGTTAATCCAGCAGAACCTTCATTTCAACAGGACAACAAGAAAAAAAAATCCTATACTCGCAAACATGCCCGAGTAATCGACACATCACTGCTTTTCTGTGCATGTGAACAACTATGGGGCGTTTTGCTGCGGTCCTAAGTAGTTATCGAGCTTCGCCCGACCAGTTCCCTCCGTCCTACATCCTGTTGGTTAGGTCCAGAGAGTTCCAAATCTAATCATGTCGAGAAAAATAAAGTTTTGATATTGATTACAAGATTACATGATCTTCTGTGTCGTTGCTTTAGATTAGAAACGTGATAACACACAGTGCTTTTTAAATTTCTCTCACAGAAGTGTTCTCTTGAGGGCCCCTCTGTTGGCATGGAATTGAATTCTTAAGAATTTATTATCAAGTGAGTCACACCGATGATCATTAAAGAGTACGAGTGATTAAAGATTTAAGGATGGAGTTGTAGACAGGAGCGAATTGCTTTAATAGAGCGATGTCTCGGATTTTTTTTGTTTTATTATGGGGATGTTATTTGATGACCACTTATATATTTCAGCCTTTATTTCTGGGGCAGCGTATATATTCAAAAGCCGAGAAATCCAATTCTGCACGGGTCAGTAGCCAAAGTCAGCTTCTGTGATTTTCTTCTCTCCACTCATATCATGTGGGAGTTCACTAGATATGGGCTACAAGAAAAAACGGAACTATTGATTCTTTCATTTTATTTTATGTTAATTGGAAATGGTAAGGTCTTGCGACTTTAATTGGATGCTCACACAGCTTTGCCGCTGCTTGCGTGGGCGGTAAACTGGATTTTCCAGTTTTCCTCCTCTCTGAGAGGAGGAAATCTTGAAATTGCTGGTTTACCGCTGCTCTCATCGGCGGTAAACTGGATTTTCCAGTTTTCCTCCGCTCTGAGAGGAGGAAATCTGGAAATTGCAGCTTTACCGCTGATCCTTTCCTCGGTAAAATGGATTTTCCAGTTTCCCTCCGCTCTGAGAGGAGGAAGACTGGAAATTGCAGCTTTACCGCTGCTTTCATCGGCGGTAAAGTGGATTTTCCAGCTTTCCTCCTCTGTGAGAGTAGGAAAACTGGAAATTGCAGATTCGTTGCGGTTACATATGGCGGAATTCTTTCAGTCCGATTTTTAATCATTTCTTCCCTTCTTTTGCTTGTTGGTGGGTCGTGGGTCGGGGCATAGTTCCACAAAACGAAGGATGGACATGTGTGAATAACAGTTGGGTGCAGTAATATCAAATCACAATAACCACACACTAAATCGTAGCTTTACTTTACCGGCGAAGTGAAGTAAAAGGTCAATGTAGGAGAGAATAAAAGTAAGGGTGTCGTAGAACTAAAACGTGGGAGAGTAGCATTTTTATTTTTCCTCTTAAAAAGACTAGCTTTTTTTTTTGTGAGGCAGCTGATGGATTGGGCTTTGGGCATGGGGTTTTGTTATTTATAGATGGGCAGTGCTCATGTTTTTTTTTTTTTTATTTGCACTTAGAACTTGGGAGCCGGAATCCACTCCCGGCCCAAATTTATGTAAATATACACACATACGTATACGTACGTATACATACAAATGTATATATATATATATATCTATATATTTATGTGGGAGGGAGGGAGCAGTAATGCGGAGGCTCAAAACCATGACCTCTCACAGAAGGTGAAGAGACCAGAGCAGCTGAACTGGCCTAGGACTTGGTAGGAAACTCATTTTTCTGTTCTATAGGTCTAATATAGGTGGGGACTCGGGCTTCATGATTTCCATGCGGCCTGGGTTCGGGCCAACAACTTTCAGGCCCGACTCATGCCTGGGCCAGCGTTAGGCTTCTAGTTTAGAAGTGGCTGTTGGAGATTCCTCGGAATGGCCCCGCCGCGTCGATGGACACCCCTAGTCTTCTTTATCATTCACTGGCGTGAGAGAGTGTACGACCTTTTAACCTTTTTTTATGGAAGAGATGGTATTCGAAACCTAAAACTTTTTCTTATTTCACCCTCCCCTTTTAATGTCTCCCGTATTAGCCCTTTCCTTTACTTAACAAGCAAAGTATGAGCTTACCAAAATTATTACCTTAAAAAACCAGAGATCCTAATATCTACGTTTGAGAATATAAGTTAATCCAGCAGAACCTTCATTTCAACAGGACAACAAGAAAAAAAAATCCTATACTCGCAAACATGCCCGAGTAATCGACACATCACTGCTTTTCTGTGCATGTGAACAACTATGGGGCGTTTTGCTGCGGTCCTAAGTAGTTATCGAGCTTCGCCCGACCAGTTCCCTCCGTCCTACATCCTGTTGGTTAGGTCCAGAGAGTTCCAAATCTAATCATGTCGAGAAAAATAAAGTTTTGATATTGATTACAAGATTACATGATCTTCTGTGTCGTTGCTTTAGATTAGAAACGTGAGAACACTCAGTGCTTTTTAAATTTCTCTCACAGAAGTGTTCTCTTGAGGGCCCCTCTGTTGGCATGGAATTGAATTCCTAAGAATTTATTATCAAGTGAGTCACACCGATGATCATTAAAGAGTACGAGTGATTAAAGATTTAAGGATGGAGTTGTAGACAGGAGCGAATTGCTTTAATAGAGCGATGTCTCGGATTTTTTTTGTTTTATTATGGGGATGTTATTTGATGACCACTTATATATTTCAGCCTTTATTTCTGGGGCAGCGTATATATTCAAAAGCCGAGAAATCCAATTCTGCACGGGTCAGTAGCCAAAGTCAGCTTCTGTGATTTTCTTCTCTCCACTCATATCATGTGGGAGTTCACTAGATATGGGCTACAAGAAAAAACGGAACTATTGATTCTTTCATTTTATTTTATGTTAATTGGAAATGGTAAGGTCTTGCGACTTTAATTGGATGCTCACACAGCTTTGCCGCTGCTTGCGTGGGCGGTAAACTGGATTTTCCAGTTTTCCTCCTCTCTGAGAGGAGGAAATCTTGAAATTGCTGGTTTACCGCTGCTCTCATCGGCGGTAAACTGGATTTTCCAGTTTTCCTCCGCTCTGAGAGGAGGAAATCTGGAAATTGCAGCTTTACCGCTGATCCTTTCCTCGGTAAAATGGATTTTCCAGTTTCCCTCCGCTCTGAGAGGAGGAAGACTGGAAATTGCAGCTTTACCGCTGCTTTCATCGGCGGTAAAGTGGATTTTCCAGCTTTCCTCCTCTGTGAGAGTAGGAAAACTGGAAATTGCAGATTCGTTGCGGTTACATATGGCGGAATTCTTTCAGTCCGATTTTTAATCATTTCTTCCCTTCTTTTGCTTGTTGGTGGGTCGTGGGTCGGGGCATAGTTCCACAAAACGAAGGATGGACATGTGTGAATAACAGTTGGGTGCAGTAATATCAAATCACAATAACCACACACTAAATCGTAGCTTTACTTTACCGGCGAAGTGAAGTAAAAGGTCAATGTAGGAGAGAATAAAAGTAAGGGTGTCGTAGAACTAAAACGTGGGAGAGTAGCATTTTTATTTTTCCTCTTAAAAAGACTAGCTTTTTTTTTTGTGAGGCAGCTGATGGATTGGGCTTTGGGCATGGGGTTTTGTTATTTATAGATGGGCAGTGCTCATGTTTTTTTTTATTTTTTATTTGCACTTAGAAGTTGGGAGCCGGAATCCACTCCCGGCCCAAATTTATGTAAATATACACACATACGTATACGTACGTATACATACAAATGTATATATATATATATCTATATATTTATGTGGGAGGGAGGGAGCAGTAATGCGGAGGCTCAAAACCATGACCTCTCACAGAAGGTGAAGAGACCAGAGCAGCTGAACTGGCCTAGGACTTGGTAGGAAACTCATTTTTCTGTTCTATAGGTCTAATATAGGTGGGGACTCGGGCTTCATGATTTCCATGCGGCCTGGGTTCGGGCCAACAACTTTCAGGCCCGACTCATGCCTGGGCCAGCGTTAGGCTTCTAGTTTAGAAGTGGCTGTTGGAGATTCCTCGGAATGGCCCCGCCGCGTCGATGGACACCCCTAGTCTTCTTTATCATTCACTGGCGTGAGAGAGTGTACGACCTTTTAACCTTTTTTTATGGAAGAGATGGTATTCGAAACCTAAAACTTTTTCTTATTTCACCCTCCCCTTTCAATGTCTCCCGTATTAGCCCTTTCCTTTACTTAACAAGCAAAGTATGAGCTTACCAAAATTATTACCTTAAAAAACCAGAGATCCTAATATCTACGTTTGAGAATATAAGTTAATCCAGCAGAACCTTCATTTCAACAGGACAACAAGAAAAAAAAATCCTATACTCGCAAACATGCCCGAGTAATCGACACATCACTGCTTTTCTGTGCATGTGAACAACTATGGGGCGTTTTGCTGCGGTCCTAAGTAGTTATCGAGCTTCGCCCGACCAGTTCCCTCCGTCCTACATCCTGTTGGTTAGGTCCAGAGAGTTCCAAATCTAATCATGTCGAGAAAAATAAAGTTTTGATATTGATTACAAGATTACATGATCTTCTGTGTCGTTGCTTTAGATTAGAAACGTGAGAACACTCAGTGCTTTTTAAATTTCTCTCACAGAAGTGTTCTCTTGAGGGCCCCTCTGTTGGCATGGAATTGAATTCCTAAGAATTTATTATCAAGTGAGTCACACCGATGATCATTAAAGAGTACGAGTGATTAAAGATTTAAGGATGGAGTTGTAGACAGGAGCGAATTGCTTTAATAGAGCGATGTCTCGGATTTTTTTTGTTTTATTATGGGGATGTTATTTGATGACCACTTATATATTTCAGCCTTTATTTCTGGGGCAGCGTATATATTCAAAAGCCGAGAAATCCAATTCTGCACGGGTCAGTAGCCAAAGTCAGCTTCTGTGATTTTCTTCTCTCCACTCATATCATGTGGGAGTTCACTAGATATGGGCTACAAGAAAAAACGGAACTATTGATTCTTTCATTTTATTTTATGTTAATTGGAAATGGTAAGGTCTTGCGACTTTAATTGGATGCTCACACAGCTTTGCCGCTGCTTGCGTGGGCGGTAAACTGGATTTTCCAGTTTGAGGAGGAAAGCTTGAAATTGCTGGTTTACCGCTGCTCTCATCGGCGGTAAACTGGATTTTCCAGTTTTCCTCCGCTCTGAGAGGAGGAAAACTGGAAATTGCCGCTTTACCGCTGCTTTCATCGGCGGTAAAGTGGATTTTCCAGCTTTCCTCCTCTGTGAGAGTAGGAAAACTGGAAATTGCAGATTCGTTGCGGTTACATATGGCGGAAATCTTTCAGTCCGATTTTTAATCATTTCTTCCCTTCTTTTGCTTGTTGGTGGGTCGTGGGTCGGGGCATAGTTCCACAAAACGAAGGATGGACATGTGTGAATAACAGTTGGGTGCAGTAATATCAAATCACAATAACCACACACTAAATCGTAGCTTTACTTTACCGGCGAAGTGAAGTAAAAGGTCAATGTAGGAGAGAATAAAAGTAAGGGTGTCGTAGAACTAAAACGTGGGAGAGTAGCATTTTTATTTTTCCTCTTAAAAAGACTAGCGTTTTTTTTTGTGAGGGAGCTCATGGATTGGGCTTTGGGCATGGGGTTTTGTTATTTATAGATGGGCAGTGCTCATTTTTTTTTATTTTTTTTATTTGCACTTAGAAGTTGGGAGCCGGAATCCACTCCCGGCCCAAATTTATGTAAATATACACACATACGTATACGTACGTATACATACAAATGTATATATACATATATGTATATATTTTTGAGGGAGGGAGGGAGCAGTAATGCGGAGGCTGAAAACCATGACCTCTCACAGAAGGTGATGAGACCAGAGCAGCTGAGCTGGCCTAGGACTTGGTAGGAAACTCATTTTTCTGTTCTATAGGTCTAATATAGGTGGGGACTCGGGCTTCATGATTTCCATGCGGCCTGGGTTCGGGCCAACAACTTTCAGGCCCGACTCATGCCTGGGCCAGCGTTAGGCTTCTAGTTTAGAAGTGGCTGTTGGAGATTCCTCGGAATGGCCCCGCCGCGTCGATGGACACCCCTAGTCTTCTTTATCATTCACTGGCGTGAGAGAGTGTACGACCTTTTAAACTTTTTTTATGGAGGAGATGGTATTCGAAACCTAAAACTTTTTCTTATTTCTCCCTCCCATTTTAATGTCTCCCGTATTAGCCCTTTCCTTTACTTAACAAGCAAAGTATGAGCTTACCAAAATTATTACCTTAAAAAACCAGAGATCCTAATATCTACGTTTGAGAATATAAGTTAATCCAGCAGAATCTTCATTTCAACAGGACAACAAGAAAAAAAAATCCTATACTCGCAAACATGCCCGAGTAATCGACACATCACTGCTTTTCTGTGCATGTGAACAACTATGGGGCGTTTTGCTGTGGTCCTAAGTAGTTATCGAGCTTCGCCCGACCAGTTCCCTCCGTCCTACATCCTGTTGGTTAGGTCCAGAGAGTTCCAAATCTAATCATGTCGAGAAAAATAAAGTTTTGATATTGATTACAAGATTACATGATCTTCTGTGTCGTTGCTTTAGATTAGAAACGTGATAACACACAGTGCTTTTTAAATTTCTCTCACAGAAGTGTTCTCTTGAGGGCCCCTCTGTTGGCATGGAATTGAATTCTTAAGAATTTATTATCAAGTGAGTCACACCGATGATCATTAAAGAGTACGAGTGATTAAAGATTTAAGGATGGAGTTGTAGACAGGAGCGAATTGCTTTAATAGAGCGATGTCTCGGATTTTTTTTGTTTTATTATGGGGATGTTATTTGATGACCACTTATATATTTCAGCCTTTATTTCTGGGGCAGCGTATATATTCAAAAGCCGAGAAATCCAATTCTGCACGGGTCAGTAGCCAAAGTCAGCTTCTGTGATTTTCTTCTCTCCACTCATATCATGTGGGAGTTCACTAGATACGGGCTACAAGAAAAAACGGAACAATTGATTCTTTCATTTTATTTTATGTTAATTGGAAATGGTAAGGTCTTGCGACTTTAATTGGATGCTCACACAGCTTTGCCGCTGCTTACGTGGGCGGTAAACTGGATTTTCCAGTTTTCCTCCTCTCTGAGAGGAGGAAAGCTTGAAATTGCTGGTTTACCGCTGCTCTCATCGGCGGTAAACTGGATTTTCCAGTTTTCCTCCGCTCTGAGAGGAGGAAATCTGGAAATTGCAACTTTACCGCTGATCCTTTCCGCGGTAAAATGGATTTTCCAGTTTCCCTCCGCTCTGAGAGGAGGAAGACTGGAAATTGCAGCTTTACCGCTGCTTTCATCGGCGGTAAAGTGGATTTTCCAGCTTTCCTCCTCTGTGAGAGTAGGAAAACTGGAAATTGCAGATTCGTTGCGGTTACATATGGCGGAATTCTTTCAGTCCGATTTTTAATCATTTCTTCCCTTCTTTTGCTTGTTGGTGGGTCGTGGGTCGGGGCATAGTTCCACAAAACGAAGGATGGACATGTGTGAATAACAGTTGGGTGCAGTAATATCAAATCACAATAACCACACACTAAATCGTAGCTTTACTTTACCGGCGAAGTGAAGTAAAAGGTCAATGTAGGAGAGAATAAAAGTAAGGGTGTCGTTGAACTAAAACGTGGGAGAGTAGCATTTTTATTTTTCCTCTTAAAAAGACTAGCTTTTTTTTTTGTGAGGCAGCTGATGGATTGGGCTTTGGGCATGGGGTTTTGTTATTTATAGATGGGCAGTGCTCATGTTTTTTTTTATTTTTTATTTGCACTTAGAAGTTGGGAGCCGGAATCCACTCCCGGCCCAAATTTATGTAAATATACACACATACGTATACGTACGTATACATACAAATGTATATATATATATATCTATATATTTATGTGGGAGGGAGGGAGCAGTAATGCGGAGGCTCAAAACCATGACCTCTCACAGAAGGTGAAGAGACCAGAGCAGCTGAACTGGCCTAGGACTTGGTAGGAAACTCATTTTTCTGTTCTATAGGTCTAATATAGGTGGGGACTCGGGCTTCATGATTTCCATGCGGCCTGGGTTCGGGCCAACAACTTTCAGGCCCGACTCATGCCTGGGCCAGCGTTAGGCTTCTAGTTTAGAAGTGGCTGTTGGAGATTCCTCGGAATGGCCCCGCCGCGTCGATGGACACCCCTAGTCTTCTTTATCATTCACTGGCGTGAGAGAGTGTACGACCTTTTAACCTTTTTTTATGGAAGAGATGGTATTCGAAACCTAAAACTTTTTCTTATTTCACCCTCCCCTTTTAATGTCTCCCGTATTAGCCCTTTCCTTTACTTAACAAGCAAAGTATGAGCTTACCAAAATTATTACCTTAAAAAACCAGAGATCCTAATATCTACGTTTGAGAATATAAGTTAATCCAGCAGAACCTTCATTTCAACAGGACAACAAGAAAAAAAAATCCTATACTCGCAAACATGCCCGAGTAATCGACACATCACTGCTTTTCTGTGCATGTGAACAACTATGGGGCGTTTTGCTGCGGTCCTAAGTAGTTATCGAGCTTCGCCCGACCAGTTCCCTCCGTCCTACATCCTGTTGGTTAGGTCCAGAGAGTTCCAAATCTAATCATGTCGAGAAAAATAAAGTTTTGATATTGATTACAAGATTACATGATCTTCTGTGTCGTTGCTTTAGATTAGAAACGTGAGAACACTCAGTGCTTTTTAAATTTCTCTCACAGAAGTGTTCTCTTGAGGGCCCCTCTGTTGGCATGGAATTGAATTCCTAAGAATTTATTATCAAGTGAGTCACACCGATGATCATTAAAGAGTACGAGTGATTAAAGATTTAAGGATGGAGTTGTAGACAGGAGCGAATTGCTTTAATAGAGCGATGTCTCGGATTTTTTTTGTTTTATTATGGGGATGTTATTTGATGACCACTTATATATTTCAGCCTTTATTTCTGGGGCAGCGTATATATTCAAAAGCCGAGAAATCCAATTCTGCACGGGTCAGTAGCCAAAGTCAGCTTCTGTGATTTTCTTCTCTCCACTCATATCATGTGGGAGTTCACTAGATATGGGCTACAAGAAAAAACGGAACTATTGATTCTTTCATTTTATTTTATGTTAATTGGAAATGGTAAGGTCTTGCGACTTTAATTGGATGCTCACACAGCTTTGCCGCTGCTTGCGTGGGCGGTAAACTGGATTTTCCAGTTTGAGGAGGAAAGCTTGAAATTGCTGGTTTACCGCTGCTCTCATCGGCGGTAAACTGGATTTTCCAGTTTTCCTCCGCTCTGAGATGAGGAAATCTGGAAATTGCAGCTTTACCGCTGATCCTTTCCGCGGTAAACTGGATTTTCCAGTTTTCCTCCGCTCTGAGAGGAGGAAAACTGGAAATTGGCGCATTACCGCTGCTTTCATCGGCGGTAAAGTGGATTTTCCAGCTTTCCTCCTCTGTGAGAGTAGGAAAACTGGAAATTGCAGATTCGTTGCGGTTACATATGGCGGAAATCTTTCAGTCCGATTTTTAATCATTTCTTCCCTTCTTTTGCTTGTTGGTGGGTCGTGGGTCGGGGCATAGTTCCACAAAACGAAGGATGGACATGTGTGAATAACAGTTGGGTGCAGTAATATCAAATCACAATAACCACACACTAAATCGTAGCTTTACTTTACCGGCGAAGTGAAGTAAAAGGTCAATGTAGGAGAGAATAAAAGTAAGGGTGTCGTAGAACTAAAACGTGGGAGAGTAGCATTTTTATTTTTCCTCTTAAAAAGACTAGCGTTTTTTTTTGTGAGGTAGCTCATGGATTGGGCTTTGGGCATGGGGTTTTGTTATTTATAGATGGGCAGTGCTCATGTTTTTTTTATTTTTTTTATTTGCACTTAGAAGTTGGGAGCCGGAATCCACTCCCGGCCCAAATTTATGTAAATATACACACATACGTATACGTACGTATACATACAAATGTATATATACATATATGTATATATTTTTGAGGGAGGGAGGGAGCAGTAATGCGGAGGCTCAAAACCATGACCTCTCACAGAAGGTGATGAGACCAGAGCAGCTGAGCTGGCCTAGGACTTGGTAGGAAACTCATTTTTCTGTTCTATAGGTCTAATATAGGTGGGGACTCGGGCTTCATGATTTCCATGCGGCCTGGGTTCGGGCCAACAACATTCAGGCCCGACTCATGCCTGGGCCAGCGTTAGGCTTCTAGTTTAGAAGTGGCTGTTGGAGATTCCTCGGAATGGCCCCGCCGCGTCGATGGACACCCCTAGTCTTCTTTATCATTCACTGGCGTGAGAGAGTGTACGACCTTTTAAACTTTTTTTATGGAGGAGATGGTATTCGAAACCTAAAACTTTTTCTTATTTCTCCCTCCCCTTTTAATGTCTCCCGTATTAGCCCTTTCCTTTACTTAACAAGCAAAGTATGAGCTTACCAAAATTATTACCTTAAAAAACCAGAGATCCTAATATCTACGTTTGAGAATATAAGTTAATCCAGCAGAATCTTCATTTCAACAGGACAACAAGAAAAAAAAATCCTATACTCGCAAACATGCCCGAGTAATCGACACATCACTGCTTTTCTGTGCATGTGAACAACTATGGGGCGTTTTGCTGTGGTCCTAAGTAGTTATCGAGCTTCGCCCGACCAGTTCCCTCCGTCCTACATCCTGTTGGTTAGGTCCAGAGAGTTCCAAATCTAATCATGTCGAGAAAAATAAAGTTTGATATTGATTACAAGATTACATGATCTTCTGTGTCGTTGCTTTAGATTAGAAACGTGATAACACACAGTGCTTTTTAAATTTCTCTCACAGAAGTGTTCTCTTGAGGGCCCCTCTGTTGGCATGGAATTGAATTCCTAAGAATTTATTATCAAGTGAGTCACACCGATGATCATTAAAGAGTACGAGTGATTAAAGATTTAAGGATGGAGTTGTAGACAGGAGCGAATTGCTTTAATAGAGCGATGTCTCGGATTTTTTTTGTTTTATTATGGGGATGTTATTTGATGACCACTTATATATTTCAGCCTTTATTTCTGGGGCAGCGTATATATTCAAAAGCCGAGAAATCCAATTCTGCACGGGTCACTAGCCAAAGTCAGCTTCTGTGATTTTCTTCTCTCCACTCATATCATGTGGGAGTTCACTAGATATGGGCTACAAGAAAAAACGGAACTATTGATTCTTTCATTTTATTTTATGTTAATTGGAAATGGTAAGGTCTTGCGACTTTAATTGGATGCTCACACAGCTTTGCCGCTGCTTGCGTGGGCGGTAAACTGGATTTTCCAGTTTGAGGAGGAAAGCTTGAAATTGCTGGTTTACCGCTGCTCTCATCGGCGGTAAACTGGATTTTCCAGTTTTCCTCCGCTCTGAGAGGAGGAAATCTGGAAATTGCAGCTTTACCGCTGATCCTTTCCGCGGTAAACTGGATTTTCCAGTTTTCCTCCGCTCTGAGAGGAGGAAAACTGGAAATTGCCGCATTACCGCTGCTTTCATCGGCGGTAAAGTGGATTTTCCAGCTTTCCTCCTCTGTGAGAGTAGGAAAACTGGAAATTGCAGATTCGTTGCGGTTACATATGGCGGAAATCTTTCAGTCCGATTTTTAATCATTTCTTCCCTTCTTTTGCTTGTTGGTGGGTCGTGGGTCGGGGCATAGTTCCACAAAACGAAGGATGGACATGTGTGAATAACAGTTGGGTGCAGTAATATCAAATCACAATAACCACACACTAAATCGTAGCTTTACTTTACCGGCGAAGTGAAGTAAAAGGTCAATGTAGGAGAGAATAAAAGTAAGGGTGTCGTAGAACTAAAACGTGGGAGAGTAGCATTTTTATTTTTCCTCTTAAAAAGACTAGCGTTTTTTTTTGTGAGGTAGCTCATGGATTGGGCTTTGGGCATGGGGTTTTGTTATTTATAGATGGGCAGTGCTCATGTTTTTTTTATTTTTTTTATTTGCACTTAGAAGTTGGGAGCCGGAATCCACTCCCGGCCCAAATTTATGTAAATATACACACATACGTATACGTACGTATACATACAAATGTATATATACATATATGTATATATTTTTGAGGGAGGGAGGGAGCAGTAATGCGGAGGCTCAAAACCATGACCTCTCACAGAAGGTGATGAGACCAGAGCAGCTGAGCTGGCCTAGGACTTGGTAGGAAACTCATTTTTCTGTTCTATAGGTCTAATATAGGTGGGGACTCGGGCTTCATGATTTCCATGCGGCCTGGGTTTGGGCCAACAACATTCAGGCCCGACTCATGCCTGGGCCAGCGTTAGGCTTCTAGTTTAGAAGTGGCTGTTGGAGATTCCTCGGAATGGCCCCGCCGCGTCGATGGACACCCCTAGTCTTCTTTATCATTCACTGGCGTGAGAGAGTGTACGACCTTTTAAACTTTTTTTATGGAGGAGATGGTATTCGAAACCTAAAACTTTTTCTTATTTCTCCCTCCCCTTTTAATGTCTCCCGTATTAGCCCTTTCCTTTACTTAACAAGCAAAGTATGAGCTTACCAAAATTATTACCTTAAAAAACCAGAGATCCTAATATCTACGTTTGAGAATATAAGTTAATCCAGCAGAATCTTCATTTCAACAGGACAACAAGAAAAAAAAATCCTATACTCGCAAACATGCCCGAGTAATCGACACATCACTGCTTTTCTGTGCATGTGAACAACTATGGGGCGTTTTGCTGTGGTCCTAAGTAGTTATCGAGCTTCGCCCGACGAGTTCCCTCCGTCCTACATCCTGTTGGTTAGGTCCAGAGAGTTCCAAATCTAATCATGTCGAGAAAAATAAAGTTTGATATTGATTACAAGATTACATGATCTTCTGTGTCGTTGCTTTAGATTAGAAACGTGATAACACACAGTGCTTTTTAAATTTCTCTCACAGAAGTGTTCTCTTGAGGGCCCCTCTGTTGGCATGGAATTGAATTCTTAAGAATTTATTATCAAGTGAGTCACACCGATGATCATTAAAGAGTACGAGTGATTAAAGATTTAAGGATGGAGTTGTAGACAGGAGCGAATTGCTTTAATAGAGCGCTGTCTCGGATTTTTTTTGTTTTATTATGGGGATGTTATTTGATGACCACTTATATATTTCAGCCTTTATTTCTGGGGCAGCGTATATATTCAAAAGCCGAGAAATCCAATTCTGCACGGGTCAGTAGCCAAAGTCAGCTTCTGTGATTTTCTTCTCTCCACTCATATCATGTGGGAGTTCACTAGATATGGGCTACAAGAAAAAACGGAACTATTGATTCTTTCATTTTATTTTATGTTAATTGGAAATGGTAAGGTCTTGCGACTTTAATTGGATGCTCACACAGCTTTGCCGCTGCTTGCGTGGGCGGTAAACTGGATTTTCCAGTTTTCCTCCTCCCTGAGAGGAGGAAAGCTTGAAATTGCTGCTTTACCGCTGCTCTCATTGGCGGTAAACTGGATTTTCCAGTTTTCCTCCGCTCTGAGAGGAGGAAATCTGGAAATTGCAGCTTTACCGCTGATCCTTTCCGCGGTAAAATGGATTTTCCAGTTTCCCTCCGCTCTGAGAGGAGGAAGACTGGAAATTGCAGCTTTACCGCTGCTTTCATCGGCGGTAAAGTGGATTTTCCAGCTTTCCTCCTCTGTGAGAGTAGGAAAACTGGAAATTGCAGATTCGTTGCGGTTACATATGGCGGAATTCTTTCAGTCCGATTTTTAATCATTTCTTCCCTACTTTTGCTTGTTGGTGGGTCGTGGGTCGGGGCATAGTTCCACAAAACGAAGGATGGACATGTGTGAATAACAGTTGGGTGCAGTAATATCAAATCACAATAACCACACACTAAATCGTAGCTTTACTTTACCGGCGAAGTGAAGTAAAAGGTCAATGTAGGAGAGAATAAAAGTAAGGGTGTCGTAGAACTAAAACGTGGGAGAGTAGCATTTTTATTTTTCCTCTTAAAAAGACTAGCTTTTTTTTTTGTGAGGCAGCTGATGGATTGGGCTTTGGGCATGGGGTTTTGTTATTTATAGATGAGCAGTGCTCATGTTTTTTTTTTTTTTTTATTTGCACTTAGAAGTTTGGAGCCGGAATCCACTCCCGGCCCAAATTTATGTAAATATACACACATACGTATACGTACGTTTACATACAAATGTATATATATATATATATATATATCTATATATTTATGTGGGAGGGAGGGAGCAGTAATGCGGAGGCTCAAAACCATGACCTCTCACAGAAGGTGAAGAGACCAGAGCAGCTGAACTGGCCTAGGACTTGGTAGGAAACTCATTTTTCTGTTCTATAGGTCTAATATAGGTGGGGACTCGGGCTTCATGATTTCCATGCGGCCTGGGTTCGGGCCAACAACTTTCAGGCCCGACTCATGCCTGGGCCAGCGTTAGGCTTCTAGTTTAGAAGTGGCTGTTGGAGATTCCTCGGAATGGCCCTGCCGCGTCGATGGACACCCCTAGTCTTCTTTATCATTCACTGGCGTGAGAGAGTGTACGACCTTTTAACCTTTTTTTATGGAAGAGATGGTATTCGAAACCTAAAACTTTTTCTTATTTCACCCTCCCCTTTTAATGTCTCCCGTATTAGCCCTTTCCTTTACTTAACAAGCAAAGTATGAGCTTACCAAAATTATTACCTTAAAAAACCAGAGATCCTAATATCTACGTTTGAGAATATAAGTTAATCCAGCAGAACCTTCATTTCAACAGGACAATAAGAAAAAAAAATCCTATACTCGCAAACATGCCCGAGTAATCGACACATCACTGCTTTTCTGTGCATGTGAACAACTATGGGGCGTTTTGCTGCGGTCCTAAGTAGTTATCGAGCTTCGCCCGACCAGTTCCCTCCGTCCTACATCCTGTTGGTTAGGTCCAGAGAGTTCCAAATCTAATCATGTCGAGAAAAATAAAGTTTTGATATTGATTACAAGATTACATGATCTTCTGTGTCGTTGCTTTAGATTAGAAACGTGAGAACACTCAGTGCTTTTTAAATTTCTCTCACAGAAGTGTTCTCTTGAGGGCCCCTCTGTTGGCATGGAATTGAATTCTTAAGAATTTATTATCAAGTGAGTCACACCGATGATCATTAAAGAGTACGAGTGATTAAAGATTTAAGGATGGAGTTGTAGACAGGAGCGAATTGCTTTAATAGAGCGATGTCTCGGATTTTTTTTGTTTTATTATGGGGATGTTATTTGATGACCACTTATATATTTCAGCCTTTATTTCTGGGGCAGCGTTTATATTCAAAAGCCGAGAAATCCAATTCTGCACGGGTCAATAGCCAAAGTCAGCTTCTGTGATTTTCTTCTCTCCACTCATATCATGTGGGAGTTCACTAGATATGGGCTACAAGAAAAAACGGAACTATTGATTCTTTCATTTTATTTTATGTTAATTGGAAATGGTAAGGTCTTGCGACTTTAATTGGATGCTCACACAGCTTTGCCGCTGCTTGCGTGGGCGGTAAACTGGATTTTCCAGTTTTCCTCCTCTCTGAGAGGAGGAAAGCTTGAAATTGCTGCTTTACCGCTGCTCTCATTGGCGGTAAACTGGATTTTCCAGTTTTCCTCCGCTCTGAGAGGAGGAAATCTGGAAATTGCAGCTTTACCGCTGATCCTTTCCGCGGTAAAATGGATTTTCCAGTTTCCCTCCGCACTGAGAGGAGGAAGACTGGAAATTGCAGCTTTACCGCTGCTTTCATCGGCGGTAAAGTGGATTTTCCAGCTTTCCTCCTCTGTGAGAGTAGGAAAACTGGAAATTGCAGATTCGTTGCGGTTACATATGGCGGAATTCTTTCAGTCCGATTTTTAATCATTTCTTCCCTTCTTTTGCTTGTTGGTGGGTCGTGGGTCGGGGCATAGTTCCACAAAACGAAGGATGGACATGTGTGAATAACAGTTGGGTGCAGTAATATCAAATCACAATAACCACACACTAAATCGTAGCTTTACTTTACCGGCGAAGTGAAGTAAAAGGTCAATGTAGGAGAGAATAAAAGTAAGGGTGTCGTAGAACTAAAACGTGGGAGAGTAGCATTTTTATTTTTCCTCTTAAAAAGACTAGCTTTTTTTTTTGTGAGGCAGCTGATGGATTGGGCTTTGGGCATGGGGTTTTGTTATTTATAGATGGGCAGTGCTCATGTTTTTTTTTTTTTTTTATTTGCACTTAGAAGTTGGGAGCCGGAATCCTCTCCCGGCCCAAATTTATGTAAATATACACACATACGTATACGTACGTATGCATACAAATGTATATATATATATATCTATATATTTATGTGGGAGGGAGGGAGCAGTAATGCGGAGGCTCAAAACCATGACCTCTCACAGAAGGTGAAGAGACCAGAGCAGCTGAACTGGCCTAGGACTTGGTAGGAAACTCATTTTTCTGTTCTATAGGTCTAATATAGGTGGGGACTCGGGCTTCATGATTTCCATGCGGCCTGGGTTCGGGCCAACAACTTTCAGGCCCGACTCATGCCTGGGCCAGCGTTAGGCTTCTAGTTTAGAAGTGGCTGTTGGAGATTCCTCGGAATGGCCCCGCCGCGTCGATGGACACCCCTAGTCTTCTTTATCATTCACTGGCGTGAGAGAGTGTACGACCTTTTAACCTTTTTTTATGGAAGAGATGGTATTCGAAACCTAAAACTTTTTCTTATTTCACCCTCCCCTTTTAATGTCTCCCGTATTAGCCCTTTCCTTTACTTAACAAGCAAAGTATGAGCTTACCAAAATTATTACCTTAAAAAACCAGAGATCCTAATATCTACGTTTGAGAATATAAGTTAATCCAGCAGAACCTTCATTTCAACAGGACAACAAGAAAAAAAAATCCTATACTCGCAAACATGCCCGAGTAATCGACACATCACTGCTTTTCTGTGCATGTGAACAACTATGGGGCTTTTTGCTGCGGTCCTAAGTAGTAATCGAGCTTCGCCCGACCAGTTCCCTCCGTCCTACATCCTGTTGGTTAGGTCCAGAGAGTTCCAAATCTAATCATGTCGAGAAAAATAAAGTTTTGATATTGATTACAAGATTACATGATCTTCTGTGTCGTTGCTTTAGATTAGAAACGTGAGAACACTCAGTGCTTTTTAAATTTCTCTCACAGAAGTGTTCTCTTGAGGGCCCCTCTGTTGGCATGGAATTGAATTCCTAAGAATTTATTATCAAGTGAGTCACACCGATGATCATTAAAGAGTACGAGTGATTAAAGATTTAAGGATGGAGTTGTAGACAGGAGCGAATTGCTTTAATAGAGCGATGTCTCGGATTTTTTTTGTTTTATTATGGGGATGTTATTTGATGACCACTTATATATTTCAGCCTTTATTTCTGGGGCAGCGTATATATTCAAAAGCCGAGAAATCCAATTCTGCACGGGTCACTAGCCAAAGTCAGCTTCTGTGATTTTCTTCTCTCCACTCATATCATGTGGGAGTTCACTAGATATGGGCTACAAGAAAAAACGGAACTATTGATTCTTTCATTTTATTTTATGTTAATTGGAAATGGTAAGGTCTTGCGACTTTAATTGGATGCTCACACAGCTTTGCCGCTGCTTGCGTGGGCGGTAAACTGGATTTTCCAGTTTGAGGAGGAAAGCTTGAAATTGCTGGTTTACCGCTGCTCTCATCGGCGGTAAACTGGATTTTCCAGTTTTCCTCCGCTCTGAGAGGAGGAAATCTGGAAATTGCAGCTTTACCGCTGATCCTTTCCGCGGTAAACTGGATTTTCCAGTTTTGCTCCGCTCTGAGAGGAGGAAAACTGGAAATTGCCGCTTTACCGCTGCTTTCATCGGCGGTAAAGTGGATTTTCCAGCTTTCCTCCTCTGTGAGAGTAGGAAAACTGGAAATTGCAGATTCGTTGCGGTTACATATGGCGGAAATCTTTCAGTCCGATTTTTAATCATTTCTTCCCTTCTTTTGCTTGTTGGTGGGTCGTGGGTCGGGGCATATCTCCACAAAACGAAGGATGGACATGTGTGAATAACAGTTGGGTGCAGTAATATCAAATCACAATAACCACACACTAAATCGTAGCTTTACTTTACCGGCGAAGTGAAGTAAAAGGTCAATGTAGGAGAGAATAAAAGTAAGGGTGTCGTAGAACTAAAACGTGGGAGAGTAGCATTTTTATTTTTCCTCTTAAAAAGACTAGCGTTTTTTTTTGTGAGGTAGCTCATGGATTGGGCTTTGGGCATGGGGTTTTGTTATTTATAGATGGGCAGTGCTCATGTTTTTTTTATTTTTTTTATTTGCACTTAGAAGTTGGGAGCCGGAATCCACTCCCGGCCCAAATTTATGTAAATATACACACATACGTATACGTACGTATACATACAAATGTATATATACATATATGTATATATTTTTGAGGGAGGGAGGGAGCAGTAATGCGGAGGCTCAAAACCATGACCTCTCACAGAAGGTGATGAGACCAGAGCAGCTGAGCTGGCCTAGGACTTGGTAGGAAACTCATTTTTCTGTTCTATAGGTCTAATATAGGTGGGGACTCGGGCTTCATGATTTCCATGCGGCCTGGGTTCGGGCCAACAACTTTCAGGCCCGACTCATGCCTGGGCCAGTGTTAGGCTTCTAGTTTAGAAGTGGCTGTTGGAGATTCCTCGGAATGGCCCCGCCGCGTCGATGGACACCCCTAGTCTTCTTTATCATTCACTGGCGTGAGAGAGTGTACGACCTTTTAAACTTTTTTTATGGAGGAGATGGTATTCGAAACCTAAAACTTTTTCTTATTTCTCCCTCCCCTTTTAATGTCTCCCGTATTAGCCCTTTCCTTTACTCAACAAGCAAAGTATGAGCTTACGAAAATTATTACCTTAAAAAACCAGAGATCCTAATATCTACGTTTGAGAATATAAGTTAATCCAGCAGAACCTTCATTTCAACAGGACAACAAGAAAAAAAAATCCTATACTCGCAAACATGCCCGAGTAATCGACACATCACTGCTTTTCTGTGCATGTGAACAACTATGGGGCGTTTTGCTACGGTCCTAAGTAGTTATCGAGCTTCGCCCGACCAGTTCCCTCCGTCCTACATCCTGTTGGTTAGGTCCAGAGAGTTCCAAATCTAATCATGTCGAGAAAAATAAAGTTTTGATATTGATTACAAGATTACATGATCTTCTGTGTCGTTGCTTTAGATTAGAAACGTGAGAACACTCAGTGCTTTTTAAATTTCTCTCACAGAATTGTTCTCTTGAGGGCCCCTCTGTTGGCATGGAATTGAATTCCTAAGAATTTATTATCAAGTGAGTCACACCGATGATCATTAAAGAGTACGAGTGATTAAAGATTTAAGGATGGAGTTGTAGACAGGAGCGAATTGCTTTAATAGAGCGATGTCTCGGATTTTTTTTGTTTTATTATGGGGATGTTATTTGATGACCACTTATATATTTCAGCCTTTATTTCTGGGGCAGCGTATATATTCAAAAGCCGAGAAATCCAATTCTGCACGGGTCAGTAGCCAAAGTCAGCTTCTGTGATTTTCTTCTCTCCACTCATATCATGTGGGAGTTCACTAGATATGGGCTACAAGAAAAAACGGAACTATTGATTCTTTCATTTTATTTTATGTTAATTGGAAATGGTAAGGTCTTGCGACTTTAATTGGATGCTCACACAGCTTTGCCGCTGCTTGCGTGGGCGGTAAACTGGATTTTCCAGTTTGAGGAGGAAAGCTTGAAATTGCTGGTTTACCGCTGCTCTCATCGGCGGAAAACTGGATTTTCCAGTTTTCCTCCGCTCTGAGAGGAGGAAATCTGGAAATTGCAGCTTTACCGCTGATCCTTTCCGCGGTAAACTGGATTTTTCAGTTTTCCTCCGCTCTGAGAGGAGGAAAACTGGAAATTGCCGCTTTACTGCTGCTTTCATCGGCGGTAAAGTGGATTTTCCAGCTTTCCTCCTCTGTGAGAGTAGGAAAACTGGAAATTGCAGATTCGTTGCGGTTACATATGGCGGAAATCTTTCAGTCCGATTTTTAATCATTTCTTCCCTTCTTTTGCTTGTTGGTGGGTCGTGGGTCGGGGCATAGTTCCACAAAACGAAGGATGGACATGTGTGAATAACAGTTGGGTGCAGTAATATCAAATCACAATAACCACACACTAAATCGTAGCTTTACTTTACCGGCGAAGTGAAGTAAAAGGTCAATGTAGGAGAGAATCAAAGTAAGGGTGTCGTAGAACTAAAACGTGGGAGAGTAGCATTTTTATTTTTCCTCTTAAAAAGACTAGCGTTTTTTTTTGTGAGGTAGCTCATGGATTGGGCTTTGGGCATGGGGTTTTGTTATTTATAGATGGGCAGTGCTCATGTTTTTTTTATTTTTTTTATTTGCACTTAGAAGTTGGGAGCCGGAATCCACTCCCGGCCCAAATTTATGTAAATATACACACATACGTATACGTACGTATACATACAAATGTCTATATACATATATGTATATATTTTTGAGGGAGGGAGGGAGCAGTAATGCGGAGGCTCAAAACCATGACCTCTCACAGAAGGTGATGAGACCAGAGCAGCTGAGCTGGCCTAGGACTTGGTAGGAAACTCATTTTTCTGTTCTATAGGTCTAATATAGGTGGGGACTCGGGCTTCATGATTTCCATGCGGCCTGGGTTCGGGCCAACAACTTTCAGGCCCGACTCATGCCTGGGCCAGCGTTAGGCTTCTAGTTTAGAAGTGGCTGTTGGAGATTCCTCGGAATGGCCCCGCCGCGTCGATGGACACCCCTAGTCTTCTTTATCATTCACTGGCGTGAGAGAGTGTACGACCTTTTAAACTTTTTTTATGGAGGAGATGGTATTCGAAACCTAAAACTTTTTCTTATTTCTCCCTCCCCCTTTAATGTCTCCCGTATTAGCCCTTTCCTTTACTTAACAAGCAAAGTATGAGCTTACCAAAATTATTACCTTAAAAAACCAGAGATCCTAATATCTACGTTTGAGAATATAAGTTAATCCAGCAGAATCTTCATTTCAACAGGACAACAAGAAAAAAAAATCCTATACTCGCAAACATGCCCGAGTAATCGACACATCACTGCTTTTCTGTGCATGTGAACAACTATGGGGCATTTTGCTGTGGTCCTAAGTAGTTATCGAGCTTCGCCCGACCAGTTCCCTCCGTCCTACATCCTGTTGGTTAGGTCCAGAGAGTTCCAAATCTAATCATGTCGAGAAAAATAAAGTTTTGATATTGATTACAAGATTACATGATCTTCTGTGTCGTTGCTTTAGATTAGAAACGTGATAACACACAGTGCTTTTTAAATTTCTCTCACAGAAGTGTTCTCTTGAGGGCCCCTCTGTTGGCATGGAATTGAATTCTTAAGAATTTATTATCAAGTGAGTCACACCGATGATCATTAAAGAGTACGAGTGATTAAAGATTTAAGGATGGAGTTGTAGACAGGAGCGAATTGCTTTAATAGAGCGATGTCTCGGATTTTTTTTGGTTTATTATGGGGATGTTATTTGATGACCACTTATATATTTCAGCCTTTATTTCTGGGGCAGCGTATATATTCAAAAGCCGAGAAATCCAATTCTGCACGGGTCAGTAGCCAAAGTCAGCTTCTGTGATTTTCTTCTCTCCACTCATATCATGTGGGAGTTCACTAGATATGGGCTACAAGAAAAAACGGAACTATTGATTCTTTCATTTTATTTTATGTTAATTGGAAATGGTAAGGTCTTGCGACTTTAATTGGATGCTCACACAGCTTTGCCGCTGCTTGCGTGGGCGGTAAACTGGATTTTCCAGTTTGAGGAGGAAAGCTTGAAATTGCTGGTTTACCGCTGCTCTCATCGGCGGAAAACTGGATTTTCCAGTTTTCCTCCGCTCTGAGAGGAGGAAATCTGGAAATTGCAGCTTTACCGCTGATCCTTTCCGCGGTAAACTGGATTTTTCAGTTTTCCTCCGCTCTGAGAGGAGGAAAACTGGAAATTGCCGCTTTACTGCTGCTTTCATCGGCGGTAAAGTGGATTTTCCAGCTTTCCTCCTCTGTGAGAGTAGGAAAACTGGAAATTGCAGATTCGTTGCGGTTACATATGGCGGAAATCTTTCAGTCCGATTTTTAATCATTTCTTCCCTTCTTTTGCTTGTTGGTGGGTCGTGGGTCGGGGCATAGTTCCACAAAACGAAGGATGGACATGTGTGAATAACAGTTGGGTGCAGTAATATCAAATCACAATAACCACACACTAAATCGTAGCTTTACTTTACCGGCGAAGTGAAGTAAAAGGTCAATGTAGGAGAGAATCAAAGTAAGGGTGTCGTAGAACTAAAACGTGGGAGAGTAGCATTTTTATTTTTCCTCTTAAAAAGACTAGCGTTTTTTTTTGTGAGGTAGCTCATGGATTGGGCTTTGGGCATGGGGTTTTGTTATTTATAGATGGGCAGTGCTCATGTTTTTTTTATTTTTTTTATTTGCACTTAGAAGTTGGGAGCCGGAATCCACTCCCGGCCCAAATTTATGTAAATATACACACATACGTATACGTATGTATACATACAAATGTCTATATACATATATGTATATATTTTTGAGGGAGGGAGGGAGCAGTAATGCGGAGGCTCAAAACCATGACCTCTCACAGAAGGTGATGAGACCAGAGCAGCTGAGCTGGCCTAGGACTTGGTAGGAAACTCATTTTTCTGTTCTATAGGTCTAATATAGGTGGGGACTCGGGCTTCATGATTTCCATGCGGCCTGGGTTCGGGCCAACAACTTTCAGGCCCGACTCATGCCTGGGCCAGCGTTAGGCTTCTAGTTTAGAAGTGGCTGTTGGAGATTCCTCGGAATGGCCCCGCCGCGTCGATGGACACCCCTAGTCTTCTTTATCATTCACTGGCGTGAGAGAGTGTACGACCTTTTAAACTTTTTTTATGGAGGAGATGGTATTCGAAACCTAAAACTTTTTCTTATTTCTCCCTCCCCTTTTAATGTCTCCCGTATTAGCCCTTTCCTTTACTTAACAAGCAAAGTATGAGCTTACCAAAATTATTACCTTAAAAAACCAGAGATCCTAATATCTACGTTTGAGAATATAAGTTAATCCAGCAGAATCTTCATTTCAACAGGACAACAAGAAAAAAAAATCCTATACTCGCAAACATGCCCGAGTAATCGACACATCACTGCTTTTCTGTGCATGTGAACAACTATGGGGCGTTTTGCTGTGGTCCTAAGTAGTTATCGAGCTTCGCCCGACCAGTTCCCTCCGTCCTACATCCTGTTGGTTAGGTCCAGAGAGTTCCA
This sequence comes from Persea americana, assembly GCA_029852735.1. Lineage (NCBI taxonomy): Eukaryota > Viridiplantae > Streptophyta > Magnoliopsida > Laurales > Lauraceae > Persea > Persea americana. Next base: position 40,877,942 of record CM056817.1, read on the forward strand.
AATCTAATCATGTCGAGAAAAATAAAGTTTTGATATTGATTACAAGATTACATGATCTTCTGTGTCGTTGCTTTAGATTAGAAACGTGATAACACACAGTGCTTTTTAAATTTCTCTCACAGAAGTGTTCTCTTGAGGGCCCCTCTGTTGGCATGGAATTGAATTCTTAAGAATTTATTATCAAGTGAGTCACACCGATGATCATTAAAGAGTACGAGTGATTAAAGATTTAAGGATGGAGTTGTAGACAGGAGCGAATTGCTTTAATAGAGCGATGTCTCGGATTTTTTTTGGTTTATTATGGGGATGTTATTTGATGACCACTTATATATTTCAGCCTTTATTTCTGGGGCAGCGTATATATTCAAAAGCCGAGAAATCCAATTCTGCACGGGTCAGTAGCCAAAGTCAGCTTCTGTGATTTTCTTCTCTCCACTCATATCATGTGGGAGTTCACTAGATATGGGCTACAAGAAAAAACGGAACTATTGATTCTTTCATTTTATTTTATGTTAATTGGAAATGGTAAGGTCTTGCGACTTTAATTGGATGCTCACACAGCTTTGCCGCTGCTTGCGTGGGCGGTAAACTGGATTTTCCAGTTTGAGGAGGAAAGCTTGAAATTGCTGGTTTACGGCTGCTCTCATCGGCGGTAAACTGGATTTTCCAGTTTTCCTCCGCTCTGAGAGGAGGAAATCTGGAAATTGCAGCTTTACCGCTGATCCTTTCCGCGGTAAACTGGATTTTCCAGGTTTCCTCCGCTCTGAGAGGAGGAAAACTGGAAATTGCTGCTTTACCGCTGCTTTCATCGGCGGTAAAGTGGATTTTCCAGCTTTCCTCCTCTGTGAGAGTAGGAAAACTGGAAATTGCAGATTCGTTGCGGTTACATATGGCGGAAATCTTTCAGTCCGATTTTTAATCATTTCTTCCCTTCTTTTGCTTGTTGGTGGGTCGTGGGTCGGGGCATAGTTCCACAAAACGAAGGATGGACATGTGTGAATAACAGTTGGGTGCAGTAATATCAAATCACAATAACCACACACTAAATCGTAGCTTTACTTTACCGGCGAAGTGAAGTAAAAGGTCAATGTAGGAGAGAATAAAAGTAAGGGTGTCGTAGAACTAAAACGTGGGAGAGTAGCATTTTTATTTTTCCTCTTAAAAAGACTAGCGTTTTTTTTTTGTGAGGTAGCACATGGATTGGGCTTTGGGCATGGGGTTTTCTTATTAACAGATGGGCCGTGCTCATGTTTTTTTTTTTTTTTTTTTTTTTATTGGCACTTAGAAGTTGGGAGCCGGAATCCACTCCCGGCCCAAATTTATGTAAATATACACACATACGTATACGTACGTATACATACAAATGTATATATATATACATATATATTTATGAGGGAGGGAGGGAGCAGTAATGCGGAGGCTCAAAGCCATGACCCCTCACAGAAGGTGATGAGACCAGAGCAGCTGAGCTGGCCTAGGACTTGGTAGGAAACTCATTTTTCTGTTCTATAGGTCTAATATAGGTGGGGACTCGGGCTTCATGATTTCCATGCGGCCTGGGTTCGGGCCAACAACTTTCAGGCCCGACTCATGCCTGGGCCAGCGTTAGGCTTCTAGTTTAGAAGTGGCTGTTGGAGATTCCTCGGAATGGCCCCGCCGCGTCGATGGACACCCCTAGTCTTCTTTATCATTCACTGGCGTGAGAGAGTGTACGACCTTTTAACCTTTTTTTATGGAAGAGATGGTATTCGAAACCTAAAACTTTTTCTTATTTCACCCTCCCCTTTTAATGTCTCCCGTATTAGCCCTTTCCTTTACTTAACGAGCAAAGTATGAGCTTACCAAAATTATTACCTTAAAAACCCAGAGATCCTAATATCTACGTTTGAGAATATAAGTTAATCCAGCAGAATCTTCATTTCAACAGGACAACAAGAAAAAAAAATCCTATACTCGCAAACATGCCCGAGTAATCGACACATCACTGCTTTTCTGTGCATGTGAACAACTATGGGGCGTTTTGCTGCGGTCCTAAGAAGTCATAGAGCTTCGCCCGACCAGTTCCCTCCGTCCTACATCCTGTTGGTTAGGTCCAGAGAGTTCCAAATCTAATCATGTCGGGAAAAATAAAGTTTAGATATTGATTACAAGATTACATGATCTTCTGTGTCGTTGCTTTAGATTAGAAACGTGATAACACACAGTGCTTTTTAAATTTCTCTCACAGAAGTGTTCTCTTGAGGGCCCCTCTGTTGGCATGGAATTGAATTCCTGAGAATTTATTATCAAGTGAGTCACACCGATGATCATTAAAGAGTACGAGTGATGAAAGGTTTAAGGATGGAGTTGTAGACAGGAGCAAATTGCTTTAATAGAGCGATGTCTCGGATTTTTTTTGTTTTATTATGGGGATGTTATTTGATGACCACTTATATATTTCAGCCTTTATTTCTGGGGCAGCGTATATATTCAGAAGCCGAGAAATCCAATTCTGCACGGGTCAGTAGCCAAAGTCAGCTTCTGTGATTTTCTTCTCTCCACTCATATCATGTGGGAGTTCACTAGATATGGGCTACAAGAAAAAACGGAACTATTGATTCTTTCATTTTATTTTATGTTAATTGGAAATGGTAAGGTCTTGCGACTTTAATTGGATGCTCACACAGCTTTGCCGCTGCTTGCGTGGGCGGTAAACTGGATTTTCCAGTTTTCCTCCTCTCTGAGAGGAGGAAAGCTTGAAATTGCTGCTTTACCGCTGCTCTCATCGGCGGTAAACTGGATTTTCCAGTTTTCCTCCGCTCTGATAGGAGGACATCTGGAAATTGCAGCTTTACCGCTGATCCTTTCCGCGGTAAACTGGATTTTCCAGTTTTCCTCCGCTCTGAGAGGAGGAAAAATGGAAATTGCAGCTTTACCGCTGCTTTCGTCGGCGGTAAAGTGGATTTTCCAGCTTTCCTCCTCTGTGAGAGTAGGAAAACTGGAAATTGCAGATTCGTTGCGGTTACATATGGCGGAAATCTTTCGGTCCGATTTTTAATCATTTCTTCCCTTCTTTTGCTTGTTGGTGGGTCGTGGGTCGGGGCATAGTTCCACAAAACGAAGGATGGACATGTGTGAATAACAGTTGGGTGCAGTAATATCAAATCACAATAACCACACACTAAATCGTAGCTTTACTTTACCGGCGAAGTGAAGTAAAAGGTCAATGTAGGAGAGAATAAAAGTAAGGGTGTCGTAGAACTAAAACGTGGGAGAGTAGCATTTTTATTTTTCCTCTTAAAAAGACTAGCGTTTTTTTTTGTGAGGTAGCACATGGATTGGGCTTTGGGCATGGGGTTTTCTTATTAATAGATGGGCCGTGCTCATGTTTTTTTTTTTTTTTAATTTGCACTTAGAAGTTGGGAGCCGGAATCCACTCCCGGCCCAAATTTATGTAAATATACACACATACGTATACGTACGTATACATACAAATGTATGTATCTGTATATATATATATATCTATATATCTATGAGGGAGGGAGGGAGCAGTAATGCGGAGGCTCAAAGCCATGACCCCTCACAGAAGGTGATGAGACCAGAGCAGCTGAGCTGGCCTAGGACTTGGTAGGAAACTCATTTTTCTGTTCTATAGGTCTAATATAGGTGGGGACTCGGGCTTCATGATTTCCACGCGGCCTGGGTTCGGGCCAACAACTTTCAGGCCCGACTCATGCCTGGGCCAGCGTTAGGCTTCTAGTTTAGAAGTGGCTGTTGGAGATTCCTCGGAATGGCCCCGCCGCGTCGATGGACACCCCTAGTCTTCTTTATCATTCACTGGCGTGAGAGAGTGTACGACCTTTTAACCTTTTTTTATGGAAGAGATGGTATTCGAAACCTAAAACTTTTTCTTATTTCACCCTCCCCTTTTAATGTCTCCCGTATTAGCCCTTTCCTTTACTCAACAAGCAAAGTATGAGCTTACCAAAATTATTACCTTAAAAACCCAGAGATCCTAATATCTACGTTTGAGAATATAAGTTAATCCAGCAGAACCTTCATTTCAACAGGACAACAAGAAAAAAAAATCCTATACTCGCAAACATGCCCGAGTAATCGACACATCACTGCTTTTCTGTGCATGTGAACAACTATGGGGCGTTTTGCTGCGGTCCTAAGAAGTCATAGAGCTTCGCCCGACCAGTTCCCTCCGTCCTACATCCTGTTGGTTAGGTCCAGAGAGTTCCAAATCTAATCATGTCGGGAAAAATAAAGTTTAGATATTGATTACAAGATTACATGATCTTCTGTGTCGTTGCTTTAGATTAGAAACGTGATAACACACAGTGCTTTTTAAATTTCTCTCACAGAAGTGTTCTCTTGAGGGCCCCTCTGTTGGCATGGAATTGAATTCCTGAGAATTTATTCTCAAGTGAGTCACACCGATGATCATTAAAGAGTACGAGTGATGAAAGGTTTAAGGATGGAGTTGTAGACAGGAGCAAATTGCTTTAATAGAGCGATGTCTCGGATTTTTTTTGTTTTATTATGGGGATGTTATTTGATGACCACTTATATATTTCAGCCTTTATTTCTGGGGCAGCGTATATATTCAGAAGCCGAGAAATCCAATTCTGCACGGGTCAGTAGCCAAAGTCAGCTTCTGTGATTTTCTTCTCTCCACTCATATCATGTGGGAGTTCACTAGATATGGGCTACAAGAAAAAACGGAACTATTGATTCTTTCATTTTATTTTATGTTAATTGGAAATGGTAAGGTCTTGCGACTTTAATTGGATGCTCACACAGCTTTGCCGCTGCTTGCGTGGGCGGTAAACTGGATTTTCCAGTTTTCCTCCTCTCTGAGAGGAGGAAAGCTTGAAATTGCTGCTTTACCGCTGCTCTCATCGGCGGTAAACTGGATTTTCCAGTTTTCCTCCGCTCTGATAGGAGGACATCTGGAAATTGCAGCTTTACCGCTGATCCTTTCCGCGGTAAACTGGATTTTCCAGTTTTCCTCCGCTCTGAGAGGAGGAAAAATGGAAATTGCAGCTTTACCGCTGCTTTCGTCGGCGGTAAAGTGGATTTTCCAGCTTTCCTCCTCTGTGAGAGTAGGAAAACTGGAAATTGCAGATTCGTTGCGGTTACATATGGCGGAAATCTTTCGGTCCGATTTTTAATCATTTCTTCCCTTCTTTTGCTTGTTGGTGGGTCGTGGGTCGGGGCATAGTTCCACAAAACGAAGGATGGACATGTGTGAATAACAGTTGGGTGCAGTAATATCAAATCACAATAACCACACACTAAATCGTAGCTTTACTTTACCGGCGAAGTGAAGTAAAAGGTCAATGTAGGAGAGAATAAAAGTAAGGGTGTCGTAGAACTAAAACGTGGGAGAGTAGCATTTTTATTTTTCCTCTTAAAAAGACTAGCGTTTTTTTTTGTGAGGTAGCACATGGATTGGGCTTTGGGCATGGGGTTTTCTTATTAATAGATGGGTCGTGCTCATGTTTTTTTTTTTTTTTAATTTGCACTTAGAAGTTGGGAGCCGGAATCCACTCCCGGCCCAAATTTATGTAAATATACACACATACGTATACGTACGTATACATACAAATGTATGTATCTATATATATATATATATCTATATATCTATGAGGGAGGGAGGGAGCAGTAATGCGGAGGCTCAAAGCCATGACCCCTCACAGAAGGTGATGAGACCAGAGCAGCTGAGCTGGCCTAGGACTTGGTAGGAAACTCATTTTTCTGTTCTATAGGTCTAATATAGGTGGGGACTCGGGCTTCATGATTTCCACGCGGCCTGGGTTCGGGCCAACAACTTTCAGGCCCGACTCATGCCTGGGCCAGCGTTAGGCTTCTAGTTTAGAAGTGGCTGTTGGAGATTCCTCGGAATGGCCCCGCCGCGTCGATGGACACCCCTAGTCTTCTTTATCATTCACTGGCGTGAGAGAGTGTACGACCTTTTAACCTTTTTTTATGGAAGAGATGGTATTCGAAACCTAAAACTTTTTCTTATTTCACCCTCCCCTTTTAATGTCTCCCGTATTAGCCCTTTCCTTTACTCAACAAGCAAAGTATGAGCTTACCAAAATTATTACCTTAAAAACCCAGAGATCCTAATATCTACGTTTGAGAATATAAGTTAATCCAGCAGAACCTTCATTTCAACAGGACAACAAGAAAAAAAAATCCTATACTCGCAAACATGCCCGAGTAATCGACACATCACTGCTTTTCTGTGCATGTGAACAACTATGGGGCGTTTTGCTGCGGTCCTAAGAAGTCATAGAGCTTCGCCCGACCAGTTCCCTCCGTCCTACATCCTGTTGGTTAGGTCCAGAGAGTTCCAAATCTAATCATGTCGGGAAAAATAAAGTTTAGATATTGATTACAAGATTACATGATCTTCTGTGTCGTTGCTTTAGATTAGAAACGTGATAACACACAGTGCTTTTTAAATTTCTCTCACAGAAGTGTTCTCTTGAGGGCCCCTCTGTTGGCATGGAATTGAATTCCTGAGAATTTATTATCAAGTGAGTCACACCGATGATCATTAAAGAGTACGAGTGATGAAAGGTTTAAGGATGGAGTTGTAGACAGGAGCAAATTGCTTTAATAGAGCGATGTCTCGGATTTTTTTTGTTTTATTATGGGGATGTTATTTGATGACCACTTATATATTTCAGCCTTTATTTCTGGGGCAGCGTATATATTCAGAAGCCGAGAAATCCAATTCTGCACGGGTCAGTAGCCAAAGTCAGCTTCTGTGATTTTCTTCTCTCCACTCATATCATGTGGGAGTTCACTAGATATGGGCTACAAGAAAAAACGGAACTATTGATTCTTTCATTTTATTTTATGTTAATTGGAAATGGTAAGGTCTTGCGACTTTAATTGGATGCTCACACAGCTTTGCCGCTGCTTGCGTGGGCGGTAAACTGGATTTTCCAGTTTTCCTCATCTCTGAGAGGAGGAAAGCTTGAAATTGCTGCTTAACCGCTGCTCTCATCGGCGGTAAACTGGATTTTCCAGTTTTCCTCCGCTCTGATAGGAGGACATCTGGAAATTGCAGCTTTACCGCTGATCCTTTCCGCGGTAAACTGGATTTTCCGGTTTTCCTCCGCTCTGAGAGGAGGAAAACTGGAAATTGCAGCTTTACCGCTGCTTTCATCGGCGGTAAAGTGGATTTTCCAGCTTCCCTCCTCTGTGAGAGTAGGAAAACTGGAAATTGCAGATTCGTTGCGGTTACATATGGCGGAAATCTTTCAGTCCGATTTTTAATCATTTCTTCCCTTCTTTTGCTTGTTGGTGGGTCGTGGGTCGGGGCATAGTTCCACAAAACGAAGGATGGACATGTGTGAATAACAGTTGGGTGCAGTAATATCAAATCACAATAACCACACACTAAATCGTAGCTTTACTTTACCGGCGAAGTGAAGTAAAAGGTCAATGTAGGAGAGAATAAAAGTAAGGGTGTCGTAGAACTAAAACGTGGGAGAGTAGCATTTTTATTTTTCCTCTTAAAAAGACTAGCGTTTTTTTTTGTGAGGTAGCACATGGATTGGGCTTTGGGCATGGGGTTTTCTTATTAACAGATGGGCCGTGCTCATGTTTTTTTTTTTTTTTAATTTGCACTTAGAAGTTGGGAGCCGGAATCCACTCCCGGCCCAAATTTATGTAAATATACACACATACGTATACGTACGTATACATACAAATGTATGTATCTATATATATATATATATCTATATATCTATGAGGGAGGGAGGGAGCAGTAATGCGGAGGCTCAAAGCCATGACCCCTCACAGAAGGTGATGAGACCAGAGCAGCTGAGCTGGCCTAGGACTTGGTAGGAAACTCATTTTTCTGTTCTATAGGTCTAATATAGGTGGGGACTCGGGCTTCATGATTTCCACGCGGCCTGGGTTCGGGCCAACAACTTTCAGGCCCGACTCATGCCTGGGCCAGCGTTAGGCTTCTAGTTTAGAAGTGGCTGTTGGAGATTCCTCGGAATGGCCCCGCCGCGTCGATGGACACCCCTAGTCTTCTTTATCATTCACTGGCGTGAGAGAGTGTACGACCTTTTAACCTTTTTTTATGGAAGAGATGGTATTCGAAACCTAAAACTTTTTCTTATTTCACCCTCCCCTTTTAATGTCTCCCGTATTAGCCCTTTCCTTTACTTAACGTGCAAAGTATGAGCTTACCAAAATTATTACCTTAAAAACCCAGAGATCCTAATATCTACGTTTGAGAATATAAGTTAATCCAGCAGAATCTTCATTTCAACAGGACAACAAGAAAAAAAAATCCTATACTCGCAAACATGCCCGAGTAATCGACACATCACTGCTTTTCTGTGCATGTGAACAACTATGGGGCGTTTTGCTGCGGTCCTAAGAAGTCATAGAGCTTCGCCCGACCAGTTCCCTCCGTCCTACATCCTGTTGGTTAGGTCCAGAGAGTTCCAAATCTAATCATGTCGGGAAAAATAAAGTTTAGATATTGATTACAAGATTACATGATCTTCTGTGTCGTTGCTTTAGATTAGAAACGTGATAACACACAGTGCTTTTTAAATTTCTCTCACAGAAGTGTTCTCTTGAGGGCCCCTCTGTTGGCATGGAATTGAATTCCTGAGAATTTATTATCAAGTGAGTCACACCGATGATCATTAAAGAGTACGAGTGATGAAAGGTTTAAGGATGGAGTTGTAGACAGGAGCAAATTGCTTTAATAGAGCGATGTCTCGGATTTTTTTTGTTTTATTATGGGGATGTTATTTGACGACCACTTATATATTTCAGCCTTTATTTCTGGGGCAGCGTATATATTCAGAAGCCGAGAAATCCAATTCTGCACGGGTCAGTAGCCAAAGTCAGCTTCTGTGATTTTCTTCTCTCCACTCATATCATGTGGGAGTTCACTAGATATGGGCTACAAGAAAAAACGGAACTATTGATTCTTTCATTTTATTTTATGTTAATTGGAAATGGTAAGGTCTTGCGACTTTAATTGGATGCTCACACAGCTTTGCCGCTGCTTGCGTGGGCGGTAGACTGGATTTTCCAGTTTTCCTCTTTCTGAGAGGAGGAAAGCTTGAAATTGCTGCTTTACCGCTGCTCTCATTGGCGGTAAACCGGATTTTCCAGTTTTCCTCCGCTCTGAGAGGAGGAAATCTGGAAATTGCAGCTTTACCGCTGATCCTTTCCGCGGTAAACTGGATTTTCCAGTTTTCCTCCGCTCTTAGAGGAGGAAAACTGGAAATTGCAGCTTTACCGCTGCTTTCGTCGGCGGTAAAGTGGATTTTCCAGCTTTCCTCCTCTGTGAGAGTAGGAAAACTGGAAATTGCAGATTCGTTGCGGTTACATATGGCGGAAATCTTTCGGTCCGATTTTTAATCATTTCTTCCCTTCTTTTGCTTGTTGGTGGGTCGTGGGTCGGGGCATAGTTCCACAAAACGAAGGATGGACATGTGTGAATAACAGTTGGGTGCAGTAATATCAAATCACAATAACCACACACTAAATCGTAGCTTTACTTTACCGGCGAAGTGAAGTAAAAGGTCAATGTAGGAGAGAATAAAAGTAAGGGTGTCGTAGAACTAAAACGTGGGAGAGTAGCATTTTTATTTTTCCTCTTAAAAAGACTAGCGTTTTTTTTTGTGAGGTAGCACATGGATTGGGCTTTGGGCATGGGGTTTTGTTATTAATAGATGGGCCGTGCTCATGTTTTTTTTTTTTTTTAATTTGCACTTAGAAGTTGGGAGCCAGAATCCACTCCCGGCCCAAATTTATGTAAATATACACACATACGTATACGTACGTATACATACAAATGTATGTATATGTATATATATATATATCTATATATTTATGAGGGAGGGAGGGAGCAGTAATGCGGAGGCTCAAAGCCATGACCTCTCACAGAAGGTGATGAGACCAGAGCAGCTGAGCTGGCCTAGGACTTGGTAGGAAACTCATTTTTCTGTTCTATAGGTCTAATATAGGTGGGGACTCGGGCTTCATGATTTCCACGCGGCCTGGGTTCGGGCCAACAACTTTCAGGCCCGACTCATGCCTGGGCCAGCGTTAGGCTTCTAGTTTAGAAGTGGCTGTTGGAGATTCCTCGGAATGGCCCCGCCGCGTCGATGGACACCCCTAGTCTTCTTTATCATTCACTGGCGTGAGAGAGTGTACGACCTTTTAACCTTTTTTTATGGAAGAGATGGTATTCGAAACCTAAAACTTTTTCTTATTTCACCCTCCCCTTTTAATGTCTCCCGTATTAGCCCTTTCCTTTACTCAACAAGCAAAGTATGAGCTTACCAAAATTATTACCTTAAAAACCCAGAGATCCTAATATCTACGTTTGAGAATATAAGTTAATCCAGCAGAACCTTCATTTCAACAGGACAACAAGAAAAAAAAATCCTATACTCGCAAACATGCCCGAGTAATCGACACATCACTGCTTTTCTGTGCATGTGAACAACTATGGGGCGTTTTGCTGCGGTCCTAAGAAGTCATAGAGCTTCGCCCGACCAGTTCCCTCCGTCCTACATCCTGTTGGTTAGGTCCAGAGAGTTCCAAATCTAATCATGTCGAGAAAAATAAAGTTTAGATATTGATTACAAGATTACATGATGTTCTGTGTCGTTGCTTTAGATTAGAAACGTGATAACACACATTGCTTTTTAAATTTCTCTCACAGAAGTGTTCTCTTGAGGGCCCCTCTGTTGGCATGGAATTGAATTCCTGAGAATTTATTATCAAGTGAGTCACACCGATGATCATTAAAGAGTACGAGTGGTGAAAGGTTTATGGATGGAGTTGTAGACAGGAGCAAATTGCTTTAATAGAGCGATGTCTCGGATTCTTTTTGTTTTATTATGGGGATTTTATTTGATGACCACTTATATATTTCAACCTTTATTTCTGGGGCAGCGTATATATTCAGAAGCCGAGAAATCCAATTCTGCACGGGTCAGTAGCCAAAGTCAGCTTCTGTGATTTTCTTCTCTCCACTCATATCATGTGGGAGTTCACTAGATATGGGCTACAAGAAAAAACGGAACTATTGATTCTTTCATTTTATTTTATGTTAATTGGAAATGGTAAGGTCTTGCGACTTTAATTGGATGCTCACACAGCTTTGCCGCTGCTTGCGTGGGCGGTAAACTGGATTTTCCAGTTTTCCTCCTCTCTGAGAGGAGGAAAGCTTGAAATTGCTGCTTTACCGCTGCTCTCATCGGCGGTAAACTGGATTTTCCAGTTTTCCTCCGCTCTGAGAGGAGGAAATCTGGAAATTGCAGCTTTACCGCTGATCCTTTCCGCGGTAAACTGGATTTTCCAGTTTTCCTCCGCTCTTAGAGGAGGAAAACTGGAAATTGCAGATTTACCGCTGCTTTCCTCGGCGGTAAAGTGGATTTTCCAGCTTTCCTCCTCTGTGAGAGTAGGAAAACTGGAAATTGCAGATTCGTTGCGGTTACATATGGCGGAAATCTTTCGGTCCGATTTTTAATCATTTCTTCCCTTCTTTTGCTTGTTGGTGGGTCGTGGGTCGGGGCATAGTTCCACAAAACGAAGGATGGACATGTGTGAATAACAGTTGGGTGCAGTAATATCAAATCACAATAACCACACACTAAATCGTAGCTTTACTTTACCGGCGAAGTGAAGTAAAAGGTCAATGTAGGAGAGAATAAAAGTAAGGGTGTCGTAGAACTAAAACGTGGGAGAGTAGCATTTTTATTTTTCCTCTTAAAAAGACTAGCGTTTTTTTTTGTGAGGTAGCACATGGATTGGGCTTTGGGCATGGGGTTTTGTTATTAATAGATGGGCCGTGCTCATGTTTTTTTTTTTTTTTAATTTGCACTTAGAAGTTGGGAGCCGGAATCCACTCCCGGCCCAAATTTATGTAAATATACACACATACGTATACGTACGTATACAGACAAATGTATGTATCTATATATATATATATATCTATATATCTATGAGGGAGGGAGGGAGCAGTAATGCGGAGGCTCAAAGCCATGACCCCACACAGAAGGTGATGAGACCAGAGCAGCTGAGCTGGCTTAGGACTTGGTAGGAAACTCATTTTTCTGTTCTATAGGTCTAATATAGGTGGGGACTCGGGCTTCATGATTTCCACGCGGCCTGGGTTCGGGCCAACAACTTTCAGGCCCGACTCATGCCTGGGCCAGCGTTAGGCTTCTAGTTTAGAAGTGGCTGTTGGAGATTCCTCGGAATGGCCCCGCCGCGTCGATGGACAACCCTAGTCTTCTTTATCATTCACTGGCGTGAGAGAGTGTACGACCTTTTAACCTTTTTTTATGGAAGAGATGGTATTCGAAACCTAAAACTTTTTCTTATTTCACCCTCCCCTTTTAATGTCTCCCGTATTAGCCCTTTCCTTTACTCAACAAGCAAAGTATGAGCTTACCAAAATTATTACCTTAAAAAACCAGAGATCCTAATATCTACGTTTGAGAATATAAGTTAATCCAGCAGAACCTTCATTTCAACAGGACAACAAGAAAAAAAAATCCTATACTCGCAAACATGCCCGAGTAATCGACACATCACTGCTTTTCTGTGCATGTGAACAACTATGGGGCGTTTTGCTGCGGTCCTAAGAAGTCATAGAGCTTCGCCCGACCAGTTCCCTCCGTCCTACATCCTGTTGGTTAGGTCCAGAGAGTTCCAAATCTAATCATGTCGAGAAAAATAAAGTTTAGATATTGATTACAAGATTACATGATCTTCTGTGTCGTTGCTTTAGATTAGAAACGTGATAACACACAGTGCTTTTTAAATTTCTCTCACAGAAGTGTTCTCTTGAGGGCCCCTCTGTTGGCATGGAATTGAATTCCTGAGAATTTATTATCAAGTGAGTCACACCGATGATCATTAAAGAGTACGAGTGATGAAAGGTTTAAGGATGGAGTTGTAGACAGGAGCAAATTGCTTTAATAGAGCGATGTCTCGGATTGTTTTTGTTTTATTATGGGGATGTTATTTGATGACCACTTATATATTTCAGCCTTTATTTCTGGGGCAGCGTATATATTCAGAAGCCGAGAAGTCCAATTCTGCACGGGTCAGTAGCCAAAGTCAGCTTCTGTGATTTTCCTCTCTCCACTCATATCATGTGGGAGTTCACTAGATATGGGCTACAAGAAAAAACGGAACTATTGATTCTTTCATTTTATTTTATGTTAATTGGAAATGGTAAGGTCTTGCGACTTTAATTGGATGCTCACACAGCTTTGCCGCTGCTTGCGTGGGCGGTAGACTGGATTTTCCAGTTTTCCTCTTTCTGAGAGGAGGAAAGCTTGAAATTGCTGCTTTACCGCTTCTCTCATCGGCGGTAAACTGGATTTTCCAGTTTTCCTCCGCTCTGAGAGGAGGAAATCTGGAAATTGCAGGTTTACCGCTGATCCTTTCCGCGGTAAACTGGATTTTCCAGTTTTCCTCCGCTCTTAGAGGAGGAAAACTGGAAATTGCAGATTTACCGCTGCTTTCATCGGCGGTAAAGTGGATTTTCCAGCTTTCCTCCTCTGTGAGAGTAGGAAAACTGGAAATTGCAGATTCGTTGCGGTTACATATGGCGGAAATCTTTCGGTCTGATTTTTAATCATTTCTTCCCTTCTTTTGCTTGTTGGTGGGTCGTGGGTCGGGGCATAGTTCCACAAAACGAAGGATGGACATGTGTGAATAACAGTTGGGTGCAGTAATATAAAATCACAATAACCACACACTAAATCGCAGCTTTACTTTACCGGCGAAGTGAAGTAAAAGGTCAATGTAGGAGAGAATAAAAGTAAGGGTGTCGTAGAACTAAAACGTGCGAGAGTAGCATTTTTATTTTTCCTCTTAAAAAGACTAGCGTTTTTTTTTGTGAGGTAGCACATGGATTGGGCTTTGGGCATGGGGTTTTGTTATTAATAGATGGGCCGTGCTCATGTTTTTTTTTTTTTTTAATTTGCACTTAGAAGTTGGGAGCCAGAATCCACTCCCGGCCCAAATTTATGTAAATATACACACATACGTATACGTACGTATACATACAAATGTATGTATATGTATATATATATATATCTATATATTTATGAGGGAGGGAGGGAGCAGTAATGCGGAGGCTCAAAGCCATGACCTCTCACAGAAGGTGATGAGACCAGAGCAGCTGAGCTGGCCTAGGACTTGGTAGGAAACTCATTTTTCTGTTCTATAGGTCTAATATAGGTGGGGACTCGGGCTTCATGATTTCCACGCGGCCTGGGTTCGGGCCAACAACTTTCAGGCCCGACTCATGCCTGGGCCAGCGTTAGGCTTCTAGTTTAGAAGTGGCTGTTGGAGATTCCTCGGAATGGCCCCGCCGCGTCGATGGACACCCCTAGTCTTCTTTATCATTCACTGGCGTGAGAGAGTGTACGACCTTTTAACCTTTTTTTATGGAAGAGATGGTATTCGAAACCTAAAACTTTTTCTTATTTCACCCTCCCCTTTTAATGTCTCCCGTATTAGCCCTTTCCTTTACTCAACAAGCAAAGTATGAGCTTACCAAAATTATTACCTTAAAAAACCAGAGATCCTAATATCTACGTTTGAGAATATAAGTTAATCCAGCAGAACCTTCATTTCAACAGGACAACAAGAAAAAAAATCCTATACTCGCAAACATGCCCGAGTAATCGACACATCACTGCTTTTCTGTGCATGTGAACAACTATGGGGCGTTTTGCTGCGGTCCTAAGAAGTCATAGAGCTTCGCCCGACCAGTTCCCTCCGTCCTACATCCTGTTGGTTAGGTCCAGAGAGTTCCCAATCTAATCATGTCGAGAAAAATAAAGTTTAGATATTGATTACAAGATTACATGATCTTCTGTGTCGTTGCTTTAGATTGGAAACGTGATAACACACAGTGCTTTTTAAATTTCTCTCACAGAAGTGTTCTCTTGAGGGCCCCTCTGTTGGCATGGAATTGAATTCCTGAGAATTTATTATCAAGTGAGTCACACCGATGATCATTAAAGAGTACGAGTGGTGAAAGGTTTAAGGATGGAGTTGTAGACAGGAGCAAATTGCTTTAATAGAGCGATGTCTCGGATTCTTTTTGTTTTATTATGGGGATGTTATTTGATGACCACTTATATATTTCAACCTTTATTTCTGGGGCAGCGTATATATTCAGAAGCCGAGAAATCCAATTCTGCACGGGTCAGTAGCCAAAGTCAGCTTCTGTGATTTTCTTCTCTCCACTCATATCATGTGGGAGTTCACTAGATATGGGCTACAAGAAAAAACGGAACTATTGATTCTTTCATTTTATTTTATGTTAATTGGAAATGGTAAGGTCTTGCGACTTTAATTGGATGCTCACACAGCTTTGCCGCTGCTTGCACGGGCGGTAAACTGGATTTTCCAGTTTACCTCCTCTCTGAGAGGAGGAAAGCTTGAAATTGCTGCTTTACCGCTGCTCTCATCGGCGGTAAACTGGATTTTCAAGTTTTCCTCCGCTCTGAGAGGAGGAAATCTGGAAATTGCAGCTTTACCGCTGATCCTTTCCGCGGTAAACTGGATTTTCCAGTTTTCCTCCGCTCTGAGAGGAGGAAAACTGGAAATTGCAGCTTTACCACTGCTTTCATCGGCGGTAAAGTGGATTTTCCAGCTTTCCTCCTCTGTGAGAGTAGGAAAACTGGAAATTGCAGATTCGTTGCGGTTACATATGGCGGAAATCTTTCGGTCCGATTTTTAATCATTTCTTCCCTTCTTTTGCTTGTTGGTGGGTCGTGGGTCGGGGCATAGTTCCACAAAACGAAGGATGGACATGTGTGAATAACAGTTGGGTGCAGTAATATCAAATCACAATAACCACACACTAAATCGTAGCTTTACTTTACCGGGAAAGTGAAGTAAAAGGTCAATGTAGGAGAGAATAAAAGTAAGGGTGTCGTAGAACTAAAACGTGGGAGAGTAGCATTTTTATTTTTCCTCTTAAAAAGACTAGCGTTTTTTTTTGTGAGGTAGCACATGGATTGGGCTTTGGGCATGGGGTTTTGTTATTAATAGATGGGCCGTGCTCATGTTTTTTTTTTTTTTTAATTTGCACTTAGAAGTTGGGAGCCGGAATCCACTCCCGGCCCAAATTTATGTAAATATACACACATACGTATACGTACGTATACATACAAATGTATGTATATGTATATATATATATCTATATATTTATGAGGGAGGGAGGGAGCAGTAATGCGGAGGCTCAAAGCCATGACCTCTCACAGAAGGTGATGAGACCAGAGCAGCTGAGCTGGCCTAGGACTTGGTAGGAAACTCATTTTTCTGTTCTATAGGTCTAATATAGGTGGGGACTCGGGCTTCATGATTTCCATGCGGCCCGGGTTCGGGCCAACAACTTTCAGGTCCGACTCATGCCTGGGCCAGCGTTAGGCTTCTAGTTTAGAAGTGGCTGTTGGAGATTCCTCGGAATGGCCCCGCCGCGTCGATGGACACCCCTAGTCTTCTTTATCATTCACTGGCGTGAGAGAGTGTACGACCTTTTAACCTTTTTTTATGGAAGAGATGGTATTCGAAACCTAAAACTTTTTCTTATTTCACCCTCCCCTTTTAATGTCTCCCGTATTAGCCCTTTCCTTTACTCAACAAGCAAAGTATGAGCTTACCAAAATTATTACCTTAAAAAACCAGAGATCCTAATATCTACGTTTGAGAATATAAGTTAATCCAGCAGAACCTTCATTTCAACAGGACAACAAGAAAAAAAAATCCTATACTCGCAAACATGCCCGAGTAATCGACACATCACTGCTTTTCTGTGCATGTGAACAACTATGGGGCGTTTTGCTGCGGTCCTAAGAAGTCATAGAGCTTCGCCCGACCAGTTCCCTCCGTCCTACATCCTGTTGGTTAGGTCCAGAGAGTTCCCAATCTAATCATGTCGAGAAAAATAAAGTTTAGATATTGATTACAAGATTACATGATCTTCTGTGTCGTTGCTTTAGATTAGAAACGTGATAACACACAGTGCTTTTAAAATTTCTCTCACAGAAGTGTTCTCTTGAGGGCCCCTCTGTTGGCATGGAATTGAATTCCTGAGAATTTATTATCAAGTGAGTCACACCGATGATCATTAAAGAGTACGAGTGGTGAAAGGTTTAAGGATGGAGTTGTAGACAGGAGCAAATTGCTTTAATAGAGCGATGTCTCGGATTCTTTTTGTTTTATTATGGGGATGTTATTTGATGACCACTTATATATTTCAACCTTTATTTCTGGGGCAGCGTATATATTCAGAAGCCGAGAAATCCAATTCTGCACGGGTCAGTAGCCAAAGTCAGCTTCTGTGATTTTCTTCTCTCCACTCATATCATGTGGGAGTTCACTAGATATGGGCTACAAGAAAAAACAGAACTATTGATTCTTTCATTTTATTTTATGTTAATTGGAAATGGTAAGGTCTTGCGACTTTAATTGGATGCTCACACAGCTTTGCCGCTGCTTGCGTGGGCGGTAAACTGGATTTTCCAGTTTTCCTCCTCTCTGAGAGGAGGAAAGCTTGAAATTGCTGCTTTACCGCTGCTCTCATCGGCGGTAAACTGGATTTTCCAGTTTTCCTCCGCTCTGAGAGGAGGAAATCTGGAAATTGCAGCTTTACCGCTGATCCTTTCCGCGGGAAACTGGATTTTCCAGTTTTCCTGCGCTCTGAGAGGAGGAAAACTGGAAATTGCAGCTTTACCGCTGCTTTCACCGGCGGTAAAGTGGATTTTCCAGCTTTCCTCCTCTGTGAGAGTAGGAAAACTGGAAATTGCAGATTTGTTGCGGTTACATATGGCGGAAATCTTTCGGTCCGATTTTTAATCATTTCTTCCCTTCTTTTGCTTGTTGGTGGGTCGTGGGTCGGGGCATAGTTCCACAAAACGAAGGATGGACATGTGTGAATAACAGTTGGGTGCAGTAATATCAAATCACAATAACCACACACTAAATCGTAGCTTTACTTTACCGGCGAAGTGAAGTAAAAGGTCAATGTAGGAGAGAATAAAAGTAAGGGTGTCGTAGAACTAAAACGTGGGAGAGTAGCATTTTTATTTTTCCTCTTAAAAAGACTAGCGTTTTTTTTTTGTGAGGTAGCACATGGATTGGGCTTTGGGCATGGGGTTTTGTTATTAATAGATGGGCCGTGCTCATGTTGTTTTTTTTTTTTAATTTGCACTTAGAAGTTGGGAGCCGGAATCCACTCCCGGCCCAAATTTATGTAAATATACACACATACGTATACGTACGTATACATACAAATGTATGTATATGTATATATATATATATATCTATATATTTATGAGGGAGGGAGGGAGCAGTAATGCGGAGGCTCAAAGCCATGACCTCTCACAGAAGGTGATGAGACCAGAGCAGCTGAGCTGGCCTAGGACTTGGTAGGAAACTCATTTTTCTGTTCTATAGGTCTAATATAGGTGGGGACTCGGGCTTCATGATTTCCATTCGGCCTGGGTTCGGGCCAACAACTTTCAGGCCCGACTCATGCCTGGGCCAGCGTTAGGCTTCTAGTTTAGAAGTGGCTGTTGGAGATTCCTCGGAATGGCCCCGCCGCGTCGATGGACACCCCTAGTCTTCTTTATCATTCACTGGCGTGAGAGAGTGTACGACCTTTTAACCTTTTTTTATGGAAGAGATGGTATTCGAAACCTAAAACTTTTTCTTATTTCACCCTCCCCTTTTAATGTCTCCCGTATTAGCCCTTTCCTTTACTTAACAAGCAAAGTATGAGCTTACCAAAATTATTACCTTAAAAAACCAGAGATCCTAATATCTACGTTTGAGAATATAAGTTAATCCAGCAGAACCTTCATTTCAACAGGACAACAAGAAAAAAAAATCCTATACTCGCAAACATGCCCGAGTAATCGACACATCACTGCTTTTCTGTGCATGTGAACAACTATGGGGCGTTTTGCTGCGGTCCTAAGAAGTCATAGAGCTTCGCCCGACCAGTTCCCTCCGTCCTACATCCTGTTGGTTAGGTCCAGAGAGTTCCAAATCTAATCATGTCGAGAAAAATAAAGTTTAGATATTGATTACAAGATTACATGATCTTCTGTGTCGTTGCTTTAGATTAGAAACGTGATAACACACAGTGCTTTTTAAATTTCTCTCACAGAAGTGTTCTCTTGAGGGCCCCTCTGTTGGCATGGAATTGAATTCCTGAGAATTTATTATCAAGTGAGTCACACCGATGATCATTAAAGAGTACGAGTGGTGAAAGGTTTAAGGATGGAGTTGTAGACAGGAGCAAATTGCTTTAATAGAGCGATGTCTCGGATTCTTTTTGTTTTATTATGGGGATGTTATTTGATGACCACTTATATATTTCAACCTTTATTTCTGGGGCAGCGTATATATTCAGAAGCCGAGAAATCCAATTCTGCACGGGTCAGTAGCCAAAGTCAGCTTCTGTGATTTTCTTCTCTCCACTCATATCATGTGGGAGTTCACTAGATATGGGCTACAAGAAAAAACGGAACTATTGATTCTTTCATTTTATTTTATGTTAATTGGAAATGGTAAGGTCTTGCGACTTTAATTCGATGCTCACACAGCTTTGCCGCTGCTTGCGTGGGCGGTAAACTGGATTTTCCAGTTTTCCTCCTCTCTGAGAGGAGGAAAGCTTGAAATTGCTGCTTTACCGCTGCTCTCATCGGCGGTAAACTGGATTTTCAAGTTTTCCTCCGCTCTGAGAGGAGGAAATCTGGAAATTGCAGCTTTACCGCTGATCCTTTCTGCGGTAAACTGGATTTTCCAGTTTTCCGGCGCTCTGAGAGGAGGAAAACTGGAAATTGCAGCTTTACCGCTGCTTTCACCGGCGGTAAAGTGGATTTTCCAGCTTTCCTCCTCTGTCAGAGTAGGAAAACTGGAAATTGCAGATTCGTTGCGGTTACATATGGCGGAACTCTTTCGGTCCGATTTTTAATCATTTCTTCCCTTCTTTTGCTTGTTGGTGGGTCGTGGGTCGGGGCATAGTTCCACAAAACGAAGGATGGACATGTGTGAATAACAGTTGGGTGCAGTAATATCAAATCACAATAACCACACACTAAATCGTAGCTTTACTTTACCGGCGAAGTGAAGTAAAAGGTCAATGTAGGAGAGAATAAAAGTAAGGGTGTCGTAGAACTAAAACGTGGGAGAGTAGCATTTTTATTTTTCCTCTTAAAAAGACTAGCGTTTTTTTTTTGTGAGGTAGCACATGGATTGGGCTTTGGGCATGGGGTTTTGTTATTAATAGATGGGCCGTGCTCATGTTGTTTTTTTTTTTTAATTTGCACTTAGAAGTTGGGAGCCGGAATCCACTCCCGGCCCAAATTTATGTAAATATACACACATACGTATACGTACGTATACATACAAATGTATGTATATGTATATATATATATATCTATATATTTATGAGGGAGGGAGGGAGCAGTAATGCGGAGGCTCAAAGCCATGACCTCTCACAGAAGGTGATGAGACCAGAGCAGCTGAGCTGGCCTAGGACTTGGTAGGAAACTCATTTTTCTGTTCTATAGGTCTAATATAGGTGGGGACTCGGGCTTCATGATTTCCATTCGGCCTGGGTTCGGGCCAACAACTTTCAGGCCCGACTCATGCCTGGGCCAGCGTTAGGCTTCTAGTTTAGAAGTGGCTGTTGGAGATTCCTCGGAATGGCCCCGCCGCGTCGATGGACACCCCTAGTCTTCTTTATCATTCACTGGCGTGAGAGAGTGTACGACCTTTTAACCTTTTTTTATGGAAGAGATGGTATTCGAAACCTAAAACTTTTTCTTATTTCACCCTCCCCTTTTAATGTCTCCCGTATTAGCCCTTTCCTTTACTCAACAAGCAAAGTATGAGCTTACCAAAATTATTACCTTAAAAAACCAGAGATCCTAATATCTACGTTTGAGAATATAAGTTAATCCAGCAGAACCTTCATTTCAACAGGACAACAAGAAAAAAAAATCCTATACTCGCAAACATGCCCGAGTAATCGACACATCACTGCTTTTCTGTGCATGTGAACAACTATGGGGCGTTTTGCTGCGGTCCTAAGAAGTCATAGAGCTTCGCCCGACCAGTTCCCTCCGTCCTACATCCTGTTGGTTAGGTCCAGAGAGTTCCAAATCTAATCATGTCGAGAAAAATAAAGTTTAGATATTGATTACAAGATTACATGATCTTCTGTGTCGTTGCTTTAGATTAGAAACGTGATAACACACAGTGCTTTTTAAATTTCTCTCACAGAAGTGTTCTCTTGAGGGCCCCTCTGTTGGCATGGAATTGAATTCCTGAGAATTTATTATCAAGTGAGTCACACCGATGATCATTAAAGAGTACGAGTGGTGAAAGGTTTAAGGATGGAGTTGTAGACAGGAGCAAATTGCTTTAATAGAGCGATGTCTCGGATTCTTTTTGTTTTATTATGGGGATGTTATTTGATGACCACTTATATATTTCAACCTTTATTTCTGGGGCAGCGTATATATTCAGAAGCCGAGAAATCCAATTCTGCACGGGTCAGTAGCCAAAGTCAGCTTCTGTGATTTTCTTCTCTCCACTCATATCATGTGGGAGTTCACTAGATATGGGCTACAAGAAAAAACGGAACTATTGATTCTTTCATTTTATTTTATGTTAATTGGAAATGGTAAGGTCTTGCGACTTTAATTCGATGCTCACACAGCTTTGCCGCTGCTTGCGTGGGCGGTAAACTGGATTTTCCAGTTTTCCTCCTCTCTGAGAGGAGGAAAGCTTGAAATTGCTGCTTTACCGCTGCTCTCATCGGCGGTAAACTGGATTTTCCAGTTTTCCTCCGCTCTGAGAGGAGGAAATCTGGAAATTGCAGCTGTACCGCTGATCCTTTCCGCGGTAAACTGGATTTTCCAGTTTTCCTGCGCTCTGAGAGGAGGAAAACTGGAAATTGCAGCTTTACCGCTGCTTTCACCGGCGGTAAAGTGGATTTTCCAGCTTTCCTCCTCTGTGAGAGTAGGAAAACTGGAAATTGCAGATTTGTTGCGGTTACATATGGCGGAAATCTTTCGGTCCGATTTTTAATCATTTCTTCCCTTCTTTTGCTTGTTGGTGGGTCGTGGGTCGGGGCATAGTTCCACAAAACGAAGGATGGACATGTGTGAATAACAGTTGGGTGCAGTAATATCAAATCACAATAACCACACACTAAATCGTAGCTTTACTTTACCGGCGAAGTGAAGTAAAAGGTCAATGTAGGAGAGAATAAAAGTAAGGGTGTCGTAGAACTAAAACGTGGGAGAGTAGCATTTTTATTTTTCCTCTTAAAAAGACTAGCGTTTTTTTTTTGTGAGGTAGCACATGGATTGGGCTTTGGGCATGGGGTTTTGTTATTAATAGATGGGCCGTGCTCATGTTGTTTTTTTTTTTTAATTTGCACTTAGAAGTTGGGAGCCGGAATCCACTCCCGGCCCAAATTTATGTAAATATACACACATACGTATACGTACGTATACATACAAATGTATGTATATGTATATATATATATATCTATATATTTATGAGGGAGGGAGGGAGCAGTAATGCGGAGGCTCAAAGCCATGACCTCTCACAGAAGGTGATGAGACCAGAGCAGCTGAGCTAGCCTAGGACTTGGTAGGAAACTCATTTTTCTGTTCTATAGGTCTAATATAGGTGGGGACTCGGGCTTCATGATTTCCATGCGGCCTGGGTTCGGGCCAACAACTTTCAGGCCCGACTCATGCCTGGGCCAGCGTTAGGCTTCTAGTTTAGAAGTGGCTGTTGGAGATTCCTCGGAATGGCCCCGCCGCGTCGATGGACACCCCTAGTCTTCTTTATCATTCACTGGCGTGAGAGAGTGTACGACCTTTTAACCTTTTTTTATGGAAGAGATGGTATTCGAAACCTAAAACTTTTTCTTATTTCACCCTCCCCTTTTAATGTCTCCCGTATTAGCCCTTTCCTTTACTCAACAAGCAAAGTATGAGCTTACCAAAATTATTACCTTAAAAAACCAGAGATCCTAATATCTACGTTTGAGAATATAAGTTAATCCAGCAGAACCTTCATCTCAACAGGACAACAAGAAAAAAAAATCCTATACTCGCAAACATGCCCGAGTAATCGACACATCACTGCTTTTCTGTGCATGTGAACAACTATGGGGCGTTTTGCTGCGGTCCTAAGAAGTCATAGAGCTTCGCCCGGCCAGTTCCCTCCGTCCTACATCCTGTTGGTTAGGTCCAGAGAGTTCCAAATCTAATCATGTCGAGAAAAATAAAGTTTAGATATTGATTACAAGATTACATGATCTTCTGTGTCGTTGCTTTAGATTAGAAACGTGATAACACACAGTGCTTTTTAAATTTCTCTCACAGAAGTGTTCTCTTGAGGGCCCCTCTGTTGGCATGGAATTGAATTCCTGAGAATTTATTATCAAGTGAGTCACACCGATGATCATTAAAGAGTACGAGTGATGAAAGGTTTAAGGATGGAGTTGTAGACAGGAGCAAATTGCTTTAATAGAGCGATGTCTCGGATTTTTTTTGTTTTATTACGGGGATGTTATTTGATGACCACTTATATATTTCAGCCTTTATTTCTGGGGCAACGTATATATTCAGAAGCCGAGAAATCCAATTCTGCACGGGTCAGTAGCCAAAGTCAGCTTCTGTGATTTTCTTCTCTCCACTCATATCACGTGGGAGTTCACTAGATATGGGCTACAAGAAAAAACGGAACTATTGAATCTTTCATTTTATTTTATGTTAATTCGAAATGGTAAGGTCTTGCGACTTTAATTGGATGCTCACACAGCTTTGCCGCTGCTTGAGTGGGCGGTAAACTGGATTTTCCAGTTTTCCTCCTCTCTGAGAGGAGGAAAGCTTGAAATTGCTGCTTTACCGCTGCTCTCATCGGCGGTAAACTGGATTTTCCAGTTTTCCTCCGCTCTGAGAGGAGGAAATCTGGAAATTGCAGTTTTACCGCTGATCCTTTCCGCGTTAAACTGGATTTTCCAGTTTTCCTCCGCTCTGAGAGGAGGAAAACTGGAAATTGCAGCTTTACCACTGCTTTCATCGGCGGTAAAGTGGATTTTCCAGCTTTCCTCCTCTGTGAGAGTAGGAAAACTGGAAATTGCAGATTCGTTGCGGTTACATATGGCGGAAGCCTTTCGGTCCGATTTTTAATCATTTCTTCCCTTCTTTTGCTTGTTGGTGGGTCGTGGGTCGGGGCATAGTTCCACAAAACGAAGGATGGACATGTGTGAATAACAGTTGGGTGCAGTAATATCAAATCACAATAACCACACACTAAATCGTAGCTTTACTTTACCGGCGAAGTGAAGTAAAAGGTCAATGTAGGAGAGAATAAAAGTAAGGGTGTCGTAGAACTAAAACGTGGGAGAGTAGCATTTTTATTTTTCCTCTTAAAAAGACTAGCGTTTTTTTTTTCTGAGGTAGCACATGGATTGGGCTTTGGGCATGGGGTTTTGTTATTAATAGATGGGCCGTGCTCATGTTTTTTTTTTTTTTTTAATTTGCACTTAGAAGTTGGGAGCCGGAATCCACTCCCGGCCCAAATTTATGTAAATATACACACATACGTATACGTACGTATAGATACAAATGTATGTATATATATATATCTATATATTTATGAGGGAGGGAGGGAGCAGTAATGCGGAGGCTCAAAGCCATGACCTCTCACAGAAGGTGATGAGACCAGAGCAGCTGAGCTGGCCTAGGACTTGGTAGGAAACTCATTTTTCTGTTCTATAGGTCTAATATAGGTGGGGACTCGGGCTTCATGATTTCCATGTGGCCTGGGTTCGGGCCAACAACTTTCAGGCCCGACTCATGCCTGGGCCATCGTTAGGCTTCTAGTTTAGAAGTGGCTGTTGGAGATTCCTCGGAATGGCCCCGCCGCGTCGATGGACACCCCTAGTCTTCTTTATCATTCACTGGCGTGAGAGAGTGTACGACCTTTTAACCTTTTTTTATGGAAGAGATGGTATTCGAAACCTAAAACTTTTTCTTATTTCACCCTCCCCTTTTAATGTCTCCCGTATTAGCCCTTTCCTTTACTTAACAAGCAAAGTATGAGCTTACCAAAATTATTACCTTAAAAAACCAAAGATCCTAATATCTACGTTTGAGAATATAAGTTAATCCAGCAGAACCTTCATCTCAACAGGACAACAAGAAAAAAAAATCCTATACTCGCAAACATGCCCGAGTAATCGACACATCACTGCTTTTCTGTGCATGTGAACAACTATGGGGCGTTTTGCTGCGGTCCTAAGAAGTCATAGAGCTTCGCCCGGCCAGTTCCCTCCGTCCTACATCCTGTTGGTTAGGTCCATAGAGTTCCAAATCTAATCATGTCGAGAAAAATAAAGTTTAGATATTGAATACAAGATTACATGATCTTCTGTGTCGTTGCTAGATTAGAAACGTGATAACACACAGTGCTTTTTAAATTTCTCTCACAGAAGTGTTCTCTTGAGGGCCCCTCTGTTGGCATGGAATTGAATTCCTGAGAATTTATTATCAAGTGAGTCACACCGATGATCATTAAAGAGTACGAGTGATGAAAGGTTTAAGGATGGAGTTGTAGACAGGAGCAAATTGCTTTAATAGAGCGATGTCTCGGATTTTTTTTGTTTTATTATGGGGATGTTATTTGATGACCACTTATATATTTCAGCCTTTATTTCTGGGGCAGCGTATATATTCAGAAGCCGAGAAATCCAATTCTGCACGGGTCAGTAGCCAAAGTCAGCTTCTGTGATTTTCTTCTCTCCACTCATATCATGTGGGAGTTCACTAGATATGGGCTACAAGAAAAAACGGAACTATTGATTCTTTCATTTTATTTTATGTTAATTGGAAATGGTAAGGTCTTGCGACTTTAATTGGATGCTCACACAGCTTTGCCGCTGCATGCGTGGGCGGTAAACTGGATTTTCCGGTTTTCCTCCTCTCTGAGAGGAGGAAAGCTTGAAATTGCTGCTTTACCGCTGCTCTCATCGGCGGTAAACTGGATTTTCCTGTTTTCCTCCGCTCTGAGAGGAGGAAATCTGGAAATTGCAGTTTTACCGCTGATCTTTTCCGCGTTAAACTGGATTTTCCAGTTTTCCTCCGCTCTGAGAGGAGGAAAGCTGGAAATTGCAGCTTTACCGCTGCTTTCATCGGCGGTAAAGTGGATTTTCCAGCTTTCCTCCTCTGTGAGAGTAGGAAAACTGGAAATTGCAGATTCGTTGCGGTTACATATGGCGGAGGCCTTTCGGTCCGATTTTTAATCATTTCTTCCCTTCTTTTGCTTGTTGGTGGGTCGTGGGTCGGGGCATAGTTCCACAAAACGAAGGATGGACATGTGTGAATAACAGTTGGGTGCAGTAATATCAAATCACAATAACCACACACTAAATCGTAGCTTTACTTTACCGGCGAAGTGAAGTAAAAGGTCAATGTAGGAGAGAATAAAAGTAAGGGTGTCGTAGAACTAAAACGTGGGAGAGTAGCATTTTTATTTCTCCTCTTAAAAAGACTAGCGTTTTTTTTTTCTGAGGTAGCACATGGATTGGGCTTTGGGCATGGGGTTTTGTTATTAATAGATGGGCCGTGCTCATGTTTTTTTTTTTTTTTTAATTTGCACTTAGAAGTTGGGAGCCGGAATCCACTCCCGGCCCAAATTTATGTAAATATACACACATACGTATACGTACGTATACATACAAATGTATGTATATATATATATCTATATATTTATGAGGGAGGGAGGGAGCAGTAATGCGGAGGCTCAAAGCCATGACCTCTCACAGAAGGTGATGAGACCAGAGCAGCTGAGCTGGCCTAGGACTTGGTAGGAAACTCATTTTTCTGCTCTATAGGTCTAATATAGGTGGGGACTCGGGCTTCATGATTTCCATGCGGCCTGGGTTCGGGCCAACAACTTTCAGGCCCGACTCATGCCTGGGCCAGCGTTAGGCTTCTAGTTTAGAAGTGGCTGCTGGAGATTCCTCGGAATGGCCCCGCCGCGTCGATGGACACCCCTAGTCTTCTTTATCATTCACTGGCGTGAGAGAGTGTACGACCTTTTAACCTTTTTTTATGGAAGAGATGGTATTCGAAACCTAAAACTTTTTCTTATTTCACCCTCCCCTTTTAATGTCTCCCGTATTAGCCCTTTCCTTTACTTAACAAGAAAAGTATGAGCTTACCAAAATTATTACCTTAAAAAACCAGAGATCCTAATATCTACGTTTGAGAATATAAGTCAATCCAGCAGAACCTTCATTTCAACAGGACAACAAGAAAAAAAAATCCTATACTCGCAAACATGCCCGAGTAATCGACACATCACTGCTTTTCTGTGCATGTGAACAACTATGGGCGTTTTGCTGCGGTCCTAAGAAGTCATAGAGCTTCGCCCGACCAGTTCCCTCCGTCCTACATCCTGTTGGTTAGGTCCAGAGAGTTCCAAATCTAATCATGTCGAGAAAAATAAAGTTTAGATATTGATTACAAGATTACATGATCTTCTGTGTCGTTGCTTTAGATTAGAAACGTGATAACACACAGTGCTTTTTAAATTTCTCTCACAGAAGTGTTCTCTTGAGGGCCCCTCTGTTGGCATGGAATTGAATTCCTGAGAATTTATTATCAAGTGAGTCACACTGATGATCATTAAAGAGTACGAGTGGTGAAAGGTTTAAGGATGGAGTTGTAGACAGGAGCAAATTGCTTTAATAG
The DNA here is from genome assembly GCA_029852735.1 of Persea americana. Taxonomy (NCBI): domain Eukaryota; kingdom Viridiplantae; phylum Streptophyta; class Magnoliopsida; order Laurales; family Lauraceae; genus Persea; species Persea americana. The sequence goes on from CM056817.1 coordinate 40,905,766, forward strand.
AGCGATGTCTCGGATTCTTTTTGTTTTATTATGGGGATGTTATTTGATGACCACTTATATATTTCAGCCTTTATTTCTGGGGCAGCGTATATATTCAGAAGCCGAGAAATCCAATTCTGCACGGGTCAGTAGCCAAAGTCAGCTTCTGTGATTTTCTTCTCTCCACTCATATCATGTGGGAGTTCACTAGATATGGGCTACAAGAAAAAACGGAACTATTGATTCTTTCATTTTATTTTATGTTAATTGGAAATGGTAAGGTCTTGCGACTTTAATTGGATGCTCACACAGCTTTGCCGCTGCTTGCGTGGGCGGTGAACTGGATTTTCCAGTTTTCCTCCTCTCTGAGAGGAGGAAAGCTTGAAATTGCTGCTTTACCGCTGCTCTCATCGGCGGTAAACTGGATTTTCCAGTTTTCCTCCGCTCTGAGAGGAGGAGATCTGGAAATTGCAGGTTTACCGCTGATCCTTTCCGCGGTAAACTGGATTTTCCAGTTTTCCTCCGCTCTGAGAGGAGGAAAACTGGAAATTGCAGCTTTCCCGCTGCTTTCATCGGCGGTAAAGTAGATTTTCCAGCTTCCCTCCTCTGTGAGAGTAGGAAAACTGGAAATTGCATATTCGTTGCGGTTACATATGGCGGAAATCTTTCGGTCCGATTTTTAATCATTTCTTCCCTTCTTTTGCTTGTTGGTGGGTCGTGGGTCAGGGCATAGTTCCACAAAACGAAGGATGGACATGTGTGAATAACAGTTGGGTGCAGTAATATCAAATCACAATAACCACACACTAAATCGTAGCTTTACTTTACCGGCGAAGTGAAGTAAAAGGTCAATGTAGGAGAGAATAAAAGTAAGGGTGTCGTAGAACTAAAACGTGGGAGAGTAGCATTTTTATTTTTCCTCTTAAAAAGACTAGCGTTTTTTTTTGTGAGGTAGCACATGGATTGGGCTTTGGGCATGGGGTTTTGTTATTAATAGATGGGCCGTGCTCATGTTTTTTTTTTTTTTTAATTTGCACTTAGAAGTTGGGAGCCGGAATCCACTCCCGGCCCAAATTTATGTAAATATACACACATACGTATACGTACGTATACCTACAAATGTATGTATATATATATATCTATATATTTATGAGGGAGGGAGGGAGCAGTAATGCGGAGGCTCAAAGCCATGACCTCTCACAGAAGGTGATGAGACCAGAGCAGCTGAGCTGGCCTAGGACTTGGTAGGAAACTCATTTTTCTGTTCTATAGGTCTAATATAGGTGGGGACTCGGGCTTCATGATTTCCATGCGGCCTGGGTTCGGGCCAACAACTTTCAGGCCCGACTCATGCCTGGGCCAGCGTTAGGCTTCTAGTTTAGAAGTGGCTGTTGGAGATTCCTCGGAATGGCCCCGCCGCGTCGATGGACACCCCTAGTCTTCTTTATCATTCACTGGCGTGAGAGAGTGTACGACCTTTTAACCTTTTTTTATGGAAGAGATGGTATTCGAAACCTAAAACTTTTTCTTATTTCACCCTCCCCTTTTAATGTCTCCCGTATTAGCCCTTTCCTTTACTTAACAAGCAAAGTATGAGCTTACCAAAATTATTACCTTAAAAAACCAGAGATCCTAATATCTACGTTTGAGAATATAAGTTAATCCAGCAGAACCTTCATCTCAACAGGACAACAAGAAAAAAAAATCCTATACTCGCAAACATGCCCGAGTAATCGACACATCACTGCTTTTCTGTGCATGTGAACAACTATGGGGCGTTTTGCTGCGGTCCTAAGAAGTCATAGAGCTTCGCCCGGCCAGTTCCCTCCGTCCTACATCCTGTTGGTTAGGTCCAGAGAGTTCCAAATCTAATCATGTCGAGAAAAATAAAGTTTAGATATTGATTACAAGATTACATGATCTTCTGTGTCGTTGCTTTAGATTAGAAACGTGATAACACACAGTGCTTTTTAAATTTCTCTCACAGAAGTGTTCTCTTGAGGGCCCCTCTGTTGGCATGGAATTGAATTCCTGAGAATTTATTATCAAGTGAGTCACACCGATGATCATTAAAGAGTACGAGTGATGAAAGGTTTAAGGATGGAGTTGTAGACAGGAGCAAATTGCTTTAATAGAGCGATGTCTCGGATTTTTTTTGTTTTATTATGGGGATGTTATTTGATGACCACTTATATATTTCAGCCTTTATTTCTGGGGCAGCGTATATATTCAGAAGCCGAGAAATCCAATTCTGCACGGGTCAGTAGCCAAAGTCAGCTTCTGTGATTTTCTTCTCTCCACTCATATCATGTGGGAGTTCACTAGATATGGGCTACAAGAAAAAACGGAACTATTGATTCTTTCATTTTATTTTATGTTAATTGGAAATGGTAAGGTCTTGCGACTTTAATTGGATGCTCACACAGCTTTGCCGCTGCTTGCGTGGGCGGTAAACTGGATTTTCCAGTTTTCCTCCTCTCTGAGAGGAGGAAAGCTTGAAATTGCTGCTTTACCGCTGCTCTCATCGGCGGTAAACTGGATTTTCCAGTTTTCCTCCGCTCTGAGAGGAGGAAATCTGGAAATTGCAGCTTTACCGCTGATCCTTTCCGCGGTAAACTGGATTTTCCAGTTTTCCTCCGCTCTGAGAGGAGGAAAACTGGAAATTGCAGCTTTACCGCTGCTTTCATCGGAGGTAAAGTGGATTTTCCAGCTTTCCTCGTCTGTGAGAGTAGGAAAACTGGAAATTGCAGATTCGTTGCGGTTACATATGGCGGAAGCCTTTCGGTCCGATTTTTAATCATTTCTTCCCTTCTTTTGCTTGTTGGTGGGTCGTGGGTCGGGGCATAGTTCCACAAAACGAAGGATGGACATGTGTGAATAACAGCTGGGTGCAGTAATATCAAATCACAATAACCACACACTAAATCGTAGCTTTACTTTACCGGCGAAGTGAAGTAAAAGGTCAATGTAGGAGAGAATAAAAGTAAGGGTGTCGTAGAACTAAAACGTGGGAGAGTAGCATTTTTATTTTTCCTCTTAAAAAGACTAGCGTTTTTTTTTTCTGAGGTAGCACATGGATTGGGCTTTGGGCATGGGGTTTTGTTATTAATAGATGGGCCGTGCTCATGTTTTTTTTTTTTTTTTAATTTGCACTTAGAAGTTGGGAGCCGGAATCCACTCCCGGCCCAAATTTATGTAAATATACACACATACGTATACGTACGTATACATACAAATGTATGTATATATATATATATCTATATATTTATGAGGGAGGGAGGGAGCAGTAATGCGGAGGCTCAAAGCCATGACCTCTCACAGAAGGTGATGAGACCAGAGCAGCTGTGCTGGCCTAGGACTTGGTAGGAAACTCATTTTTCTGCTCTATAGGTCTAATATAGGGGGGGACTCGGGCTTCATGATTTCCATGCGGCCTGGGTTCGGGCCAACAACTTTCAGGCCCGACTCATGCCTGGGCCAGCGTTAGGCTTCTAGTTTAGAAGTGGCTGCTGGAGATTCCTCGGAATGGCCCCGCCGCGTCGATGGACACCCCTAGTCTTCTTTATCATTCACTGGCGTGAGAGAGTGTACGACCTTTTAACCTTTTTTTATGGAAGAGATGGTATTCGAAACCTAAAACTTTTTCTTATTTCACCCTCCCCTTTTAATGTCTCCCGTATTAGCCCTTTCCTTTACTTAACAAGCAAAGTATGAGCTTACCAAAATTATTACCTTAAAAAACCAGAGATCCTAATATCTACATTTGAGAATATAAGTCAATCCAGCAGAACCTTCATTTCAACAGGACAACAAGAAAAAAAAATCCTATACTCGCAAACATGCCCGAGTAATCGACACATCACTGCTTTTCTGTGCATGTGAACAACTATGGGCGTTTTGCTGCAGTCCTAAGAAGTCATAGAGCTTCGCCCGACCAGTTCCCTCCGTCCTACATCCTGTTGGTTAGGTCCAGAGAGTTCCAAATCTAATCATGTCGAGAAAAATAAAGTTTAGATATTGATTACAAGATTAAATGATCTTCTGTGTCGTTGCTTTAGATTAGAAACGTGATAACACACAGTGCTTTTTAAATTTCTCTCACAGAAGTGTTCTCTTGAGGGCCCCTCTGTTGGCATGGAATTGAATTCCTGAGAATTTATTATCAAGTGAGTCACACCGATGATCATTAAAGAGTACGAGTGGTGAAAGGTTTAAGGATGGAGTTGTAGACAGGAGCAAATTGCTTTAATAGAGCGATGTCTCGGATTCTTTTTGTTTTATTATGGGGATGTTATTTGATGACCACTTATATATTTCAGCCTTTATTTCTGGGGCAGCGTATATATTCAGAAGCCGAGAAATCCAATTCTGCACGGGTCAGTAGCCAAAGTCAGCTTCTGTGATTTTCTTCTCTCCACTCATATCATGTGGGAGTTCACTAGATATGGGCTACAAGAAAAAACGGAACTATTGATTCTTTCATTTTATTTTATGTTAATTGGAAATGGTAAGGTCTTGCGACTTTAATTGGATGCTCACACAGCTTTGCCGCTGCTTGCGTGGGCGGTGAACTGGATTTTCCAGTTTTCCTCCTCTCTGAGAGGAGGAAAGCTTGAAATTGCTGCTTTACCGCTGCTCTCATCGGCGGTAAACTGGATTTTCCAGTTTTCGTCCGCTCTGAGAGGAGGAAATCTGGAAATTGCAGCTTTACCGCTGATGCTTTCCGCGGTAAACTGGATTTTCCAGTTTTCCTCCGCTCTGAGAGGAGGAAAGCTGGAAATTGCAGCTTTACCGCTGCTTTCATCGGAGGTAAAGTGGATTTTCCAGCTTTCCTCGTCTGTGAGAGTAGGAAAACTGGAAATTGCAGATTCGTTGCGGTTACATATGGCGGAAGCCTTTCGGTCCGATTTTTAATCATTTCTTCCCTTCTTTTGCTTGTTGGAGGGTCGTGGGTCGGGGCATAGTTCCACAAAACGAAGGATGGACATGTGTGAATAACAGTTGGGTGCAGTAATATCAAATCACAATAACCACACACTAAATCGTAGCTTTACTTTACCGGCGAAGTGAAGTAAAAGGTCAATGTAGGAGAGAATAAAAGTAAGGGTGTCGTAGAACTAAAACGTGGGAGAGTAGCATTTTTATTTTTCCTCTTAAAAAGACTAGCGTTTTTTTTTTCTGAGGTAGCACATGGATTGGGCTTTGGGCATGGGGTTTTGTTATTAATAGATGGGCCGTGCTCATGTTTTTTTTTTTTTTCAATTTGCACTTAGAAGTTGGGAGCCGGAATCCACTCCCGGCCCAAATTTATGTAAATATACACACATACGTATACGTACGTATACATACAATTGTATGTATATATATATCTATATATTTATGAGGGAGGGAGGGAGCAGTAATGCGGAGGCTCAAAGCCATGACCTCTCACAGAAGGTGATGAGACCAGAGCAGCTGAGCTGGCCTAGGACTTGGTAGGAAACTCATTTTTCTGTTCTATAGGTCTAATATAGGTGGGGACTCGGGCTTCATGATTTCCATGCGGCCTGGGTTCGGGCCAACAACTTTCAGGCCCGACTCATGCCTGGGCCAGCGTTAGGCTTCTAGTTTAGAAGTGGCTGCTGGAGATTCCTCGGAATGGCCCCGCCGCGTCGATGGACACCCCTAGTCTTCTTTATCATTCACTGGCGTGAGAGAGTGTACGACCTTTTAACCTTTTTTTATGGAAGAGATGGTATTCGAAACCTAAAACTTTTTCTTATTTCACCCTCCCCTTTTAATGTCTCCCGTATTAGCCCTTTCCTTTACTTAACAAGCAAAGTATGAGCTTACCAAAATTATTACCTTAAAAAACCAGAGATCCTAATATCTACGTTTGAGAATATAAGTTAATCCAGCAGAACCTTCATTTCAACAGGACAACAAGAAAAAAAAATCCTATACTCGCAAACATGCCCGAGTAATCGACACATCACTGCTTTTCTGTGCATGTGAACAACTATGGGGCGTTTTGCTGCGGTCCTAAGAAGTCATAGAGCTTCGCCCGGCCAGTTCCCTCCGTCCTACATCCTGTTGGTTAGGTCCAGAGAGTTCCAAATCTAATCATGTCGAGAAAAATAAAGTTTAGATATTGATTACAAGATTACATGATCTTCTGTGTCGTTGCTTTAGATTACAAACGTGATAACACACAGTGCTTTTTAAATTTCTCTCACAGAAGTGTTCTCTTGAGGGCCCCTCTGTTGGCATGGAATTGAATTCCTGAGAATTTATTATCAAGTGAGTCACACCGATGATCATTAAAGAGTACGAGTGATGAAAGGTTTAAGGATGGAGTTGTAGACAGGAGCAAATTGCTTTAATAGAGCGATGTCTCGGATTTTTTTTGTTTTATTATGGGGATGTTATTTGATGACCACTTATATATTTCAGCCTTTATTTCTGGGGCAGCGTATATATTCAGAAGCCGAGAAATCCAATTCTGCACGGGTCAGTAGCCAAAGTCAGCTTCTGTGATTTTCTTCTCTCCACTCATATCATGTGGGAGTTCACTAGATATGGGCTACAAGAAAAAACGGAACTATTGATTCTTTCATTTTATTTTATGTTAATTGGAAATGGTAAGGTCTTGCGACTTTAATTGGATGCTCACACAGCTTTGCCGCTGCTTGCGTGGGCGGTAAACTGGATTTTCCAGTTTTCCTCCTCTCTGAGAGGAGGAAAGCTTGAAATTGCTGCTTTACCGCTGCTCTCATCGGCGGTAAACTGGATTTTCCAGTTTTCCTCCGCTCTGAGAGGAGGAAATCTGGAAATTGCAGCTTTACCGCTGATCCTTTCCGCGGTAAACTGGATTTTCCAGTTTTCCTGCGCTCTGAGAGGAGGAAAGCTGGAAATTGCAGCTTTACCGCTGCTTTCATCGGAGGTAAAGTGGATTTTCCAGCTTTCCTCGTCTGTGAGAGTAGGAAAACTGGAAATTGCAGATTCGTTGCGGTTACATATGGCGGAAGCCTTTCGGTCCGATTTTTAATCATTTCTTCCCTTCTTTTGCTTGTTGGTGGGTCGTGGGTCGGGGCATAGTTCCACAAAACGAAGGATGGACATGTGTGAATAACAGTTGGGTGCAGTAATATCAAATCACAATAACCACACACTAAATCGTAGCTTTACTTTTCCGGCGAAGTGAAGTAAAAGGTCAATGTAGGAGAGAATAAAAGTAAGGGTGTCGTAGAACTAAAACTTGGGAGAGTAGCATTTTTATTTTTCCTCTTAAAAAGACTAGCGTGTTTTTTTTCTGAGGTAGCACATGGATTGGGCTTTGGGCATGGGGTTTTGTTATTAATAGATGGGCCGTGCTCATTTTTTTTTTTTTTTCAATTTGCACTTAGAAGTTGGGAGCCGGAATCCACTCCCGGCCCAAATTTATGTAAATATACACACATACGTATACGTACGTATACATACAAATGTATGTATATATATATATATCTATATATTTATGAGGGAGGGAGGGAGCAGTAATGCGGAGGCTCAAAGCCATGACCTCTCACGGAAGGTGATGAGACCAGAGCAGCTGAGCTGGCCTAGGACTTGGTAGGAAACTCATTTTTCTGTTCTATAGGTCTAATATAGGTGGGGACTCGGGCTTCATGATTTCCATGCGGCCTGGGTTCGGGCCAACAACTTTCAGGCCCGACTCATGCCTGGGCCAGCGTTAGGCTTCTAGTTTAGAAGTGGCTGCTGGAGATTCCTCGGAATGGCCCCGCCGCGTCGATGGACACCCCTAGTCTTCTTTATCATTCACTGGCGTGAGAGAGTGTACGACCTTTTAACCTTTTTTTATGGAAGAGATGGTATTCGAAACCTAAAACTTTTTCTTATTTCACCCTCCCCTTTTAATGTCTCCCGTATTAGCCCTTTCCTTTACTTAACAAGCAAAGTATGAGCTTACCAAAATTATTACCTTAAAAAACCAGAGATCCTAATATCTACGTTTGAGAATATAAGTTAATCCAGCAGAACCTTCATTTCAACAGGACAACAAGAAAAAAAAATCCTATACTCGCAAACATGCCCGAGTAATCGACACATCACTGCTTTTCTGTGCATGTGAACAACTATGGGGCGTTTTGCTGCGGTCCTAAGAAGTCATAGAGCTTCGCCCGGCCAGTTCCCTCCGTCCTACATCCTGTTGGTTAGGTCCAGAGAGTTCCAAATCTAATCATGTCGAGAAAAATAAAGTTTAGATATTGATTACAAGATTACATGATCTTCTGTGTCGTTGCTTTAGATTAGAAACGTGATAACACACAGTGCTTTTTAAATTTCTCTCACAGAAGTGTTCTCTTGAGGGCCCCTCTGTTGGCATGGAATTGAATTCCTGAGAATTTATTATCAAGTGAGTCACACCGATGATCATTAAAGAGTACGAGTGATGAAAGGTTTAAGGATGGAGTTGTAGACAGGAGCAAATTGCTTTAATAGAGCGATGTCTCGGATTTTTTTTGTTTTATTATGGGGATGTTATTTGATGACCACTTATATATTTCAGCCTTTATTTCTGGGGCAGCGTATATATTCAGAAGCCGAGAAATCCAATTCTGCACGGGTCAGTAGCCAAAGTCAGCTTCTGTGATTTTCTTCTCTCCACTCATATCATGTGGGAGTTCACTAGATATGGGCTACAAGAGAAAACGGAACTATTGATTCTTTCATTTTATTTTATGTTAATTGGAAATGGTAAGGTCTTGCGACTTTAATTGGATGCTCACACAGCTTTGCCACTGCTTGCGTGGGCGGTAAACTGGATTTTCCAGTTTTCCTCCTCTCTGAGAGGAGGAAAGCTTGAAATTGCTGCTTTACCGCTGCTCTCATCGGCGGTAAACTGGATTTTCCAGTTTTCCTACGCTCTGAGAGGAGGAAATCTGGAAATTGCAGCTTTACCGCTGATCCTTTCCGCGGTAAACGGGATTTTCCAGTTTTCCTCCGCTCTGAGAGGAGTAAAGCTGGAAATTGCAGCTTTACCGCTGCTTTCATCGGCGGTAAAGTGGATTTTCCAGCTTTCCTCCTCTGTGAGAGTAGGAAAACTGGAAATTGCAGATTCGTTGCGGTTACATATGGCGGAAATCTTTCGGTCCGATTTTTAATCATTTCTTCCCTTCTTTTGCTTGTTGGTGGGTCGTGGGTCGGGGCATAGTTCCACAAAACGAAGGATGGACATGTGTGAATAACAGTTGGGTGCAGTAATATCAAATCACAATAACCACACACTAAATCGTAGCTTTACTTTACCGGCGAAGTGAAGTAAAAGGTCAATGTAGGAGAGAATAAAAGTAAGGGTGTCGTAGAACTAAAACGTGGGAGAGTAGCATTTTTATTTTTCCTCTTAAAAAGACTAGCGTTTTTTTTTTCTGAGGTAGCACATGGATTGGGCTTTGGGCATGGGGTTTTGTTATTAATAGATGGGCCGTGCTCATGTTTTTTTTTTTTTTTTCAATTTGCACTTAGAAGTTGGGAGCCGGAATCCACTCCCGGCCCAAATTTATGTAAATATACACACATACGTATACGTACGTATACATACAAATGTATGTATATATATATATATATATCTATATATTTATGAGGGAGGGAGGGAGCAGTAATGCGGAGGCTCAAAGCCATGACCTCTCACAGAAGGTGATGAGACCAGAGCAGCTGAGCTGGCCTAGGACTTGGTAGGAAACTCATTTTTCTGTTCTATAGGTCTAATATAGGTGGGGACTCGGGCTTCATGATTTCCATGCGGCCTGGGTTCGGGCCAACAACTTTCAGGCCCGACTCATGCCTGGGCCAGCGTTAGGCTTCTAGTTTAGAAGTGGCTGCTGGAGATTCCTCGGAATGGCCCCGCCGCGTCGATGGACACCCCTAGTCTTCTTTATCATTCACTGGCGTGAGAGAGTGTACGACCTTTTAACCTTTTTTTATGGAAGAGATGGTATTCGAAACCTAAAACTTTTTCTTATTTCACCCTCCCCTTTTAATGTCTCCCGTATTAGCCCTTTCCTTTACTCAACAAGCAAAGTATGAGCTTACCAAAATTATTACCTTAAAAAACCAGAGATCCTAATATCTACGTTTGAGAATATAAGTTAATCCAGCAGAACCTTCATTTCAACAGGACAACAAGAAAAAAAAATCCTATACTCGCAAACATGCCCGAGTAATCGACACATCACTGCTTTTCTGTGCATGTGAACAACTATGGGGCGTTTTGCTGCGGTCCTAAGAAGTCATAGAGCTTCGCCCGGCCAGTTCCCTCCGTCCTACATCCTGTTGGTTAGGTCCAGAGAGTTCCAAATCTAATCATGTCGAGAAAAATAAAGTTTAGATATTGATTACAAGATTACATGATCTTCTGTGTCGTTGCTTTAGATTAGAAACGTGATAACACACAGTGCTTTTTAAATTTCTCTCACAGAAGTGTTCTCTTGAGGGCCCCTCTGTTGGCATGGAATTGAATTCCTGAGAATTTATTATCAAGTGAGTCACACCGATGATCATTAAAGAGTACGAGTGATGAAAGGTTTAAGGATGGAGTTGTAGACAGGAGCAAATTGCTTTAATAGAGCGATGTCTCGGATTTTTTTTGTTTTATTATGGGGATGTTATTTGATGACCACTTATATATTTCAGCCTTTATTTCTGGGGCAGCGTATATATTCAGAAGCCGAGAAATCCAATTCTGCACGGGTCAGTAGCCAAAGTCAGCTTCTGTGATTTTCTTCTCTCCACTCATATCATGTGGGAGTTCACTAGATATGGGCTACAAGAGAAAACGGAACTATTGATTCTTTCATTTTATTTTATGTTAATTGGAAATGGTAAGGTCTTGCGACTTTAATTGGATGCTCACACAGCTTTGCCGCTGCTTGCGTGGGCGGTAAACTGGATTTTCCAGTTTTCCTCCTCTCTGAGAGGAGGAAAGCTTGAAATTGCTGCTTTACCGCTGCTCTCATCGGCGGTAAACTGGATTTTCCAGTTTTCCTACGCTCTGAGAGGAGGAAATCTGGAAATTGCAGCTTTACCGCTGATCCTTTCCGCGGTAAACGGGATTTTCCAGTTTTCCTCCGCTCTGAGAGGAGTAAAGCTGGAAATTGCAGCTTTACCGCTGCTTTCATCGGCGGTAAAGTGGATTTTCCAGCTTTCCTCCTCTGTGAGAGTAGGAAAACTGGAAATTGCAGATTCGTTGCGGTTACATATGGCGGAAATCTTTCGGTCCGATTTTTAATCATTTCTTCCCTTCTTTTGCTTGTTGGTGGGTCGTGGGTCGGGGCATAGTTCCACAAAACGAAGGATGGACATGTGTGAATAACAGTTGGGTGCAGTAATATCAAATCACAATAACCACACACTAAATCGTAGCTTTACTTTACCGGCGAAGTGAAGTAAAAGGTCAATGTAGGAGAGAATAAAAGTAAGGGTGTCGTAGAACTAAAACGTGGGAGAGTAGCATTTTTATTTTTCCTCTTAAAAAGACTAGCGTTTTTTTTTTCTGAGGTAGCACATGGATTGGGCTTTGGGCATGGGGTTTTGTTATTAATAGATGGGCCGTGCTCATGTTTTTTTTTTTTTTTCAATTTGCACTTAGAAGTTGGGAGCCGGAATCCACTCCCGGCCCAAATTTATGTAAATATACACACATACGTATACGTACGTATACATACAAATGTATGTATATATATATATATATATCTATATATTTATGAGGGAGGGAGGGAGCAGTAATGCGGAGGCTCAAAGCCATGACCTCTCACAGAAGGTGATGAGACCAGAGCAGCTGAGCTGGCCTAGGACTTGGTAGGAAACTCATTTTTCTGTTCTATAGGTCTAATATAGGTGGGGACTCGGGCTTCATGATTTCCATGCGGCCTGGGTTCGGGCCAACAACTTTCAGGCCCGACTCATGCCTGGGCCAGCGTTAGGCTTCTAGTTTAGAAGTGGCTGCTGGAGATTCCTCGGAATGGCCCCGCCGCGTCGATGGACACCCCTAGTCTTCTTTATCATTCACTGGCGTGAGAGAGTGTACGACCTTTTAACCTTTTTTTATGGATGAGATGGTATTCGAAACCTAAAACTTTTTCTTATTTCACCCTCCCCTTTTAATGTCTCCCGTATTAGCCCTTTCCTTTACTCAACAAGCAAAGTATGAGCTTACCAAAATTATTACCTTAAAAAACCAGAGATCCTAATATCTACGTTTGAGAATATAAGTTAATCCAGCAGAACCTTCATTTCAACAGGACAACAAGAAAAAAAAATCCTATACTCGCAAACATGCCCGAGTAATCGACACATCACTGCTTTTCTGTGCATGTGAACAACTATGGGGCGTTTTGCTGCGGTCCTAAGAAGTCATAGAGCTTCGCCCGGCCAGTTCCCTCCGTCCTACATCCTGTTGGTTAGGTCCAGAGAGTTCCAAATCTAATCATGTCGAGAAAAATAAAGTTTAGATATTGATTACAAGATTACATGATCTTCTGTGTCGTTGCTTTAGATTAGAAACGTGATAACACACAGTGCTTTTTAAATTTCTCTCACAGAAGTGTTCTCTTGAGGGCCCCTCTGTTGGCATGGAATTGAATTCCTGAGAATTTATTATCAAGTGAGTCACACCGATGATCATTAAAGAGTACGAGTGATGAAAGGTTTAAGGATGGAGTTGTAGACAGGAGCAAATTGCTTTAATAGAGCGATGTCTCGGATTTTTTTTGTTTTATTATGGGGATGTTATTTGATGACCACTTATATATTTCAGCCTTTATTTCTGGGGCAGCGTATATATTCAGAAGCCGAGAAATCCAATTCTGCACGGGTCAGTAGCCAAAGTCAGCTTCTGTGATTTTCTTCTCTCCACTCATATCATGTGGGAGTTCACTAGATATGGGCTACAAGAGAAAACGGAACTATTGATTCTTTCATTTTATTTTATGTTAATTGGAAATGGTAAGGTCTTGCGACTTTAATTGGATGCTCACACAGCTTTGCCGCTGCTTGCGTGGGCGGTAAACTGGATTTTCCAGTTTTCCTCCTCTCTGAGAGGAGGAAAGCTTGAAATTGCTGCTTTACCGCTGCTCTCATCGGCGGTAAACTGGATTTTCCAGTTTTCCTACGCTCTGAGAGGAGGAAATCTGGAAATTGCAGCTTTACCGCTGATCCTTTCCGCGGTAAACGGGATTTTCCAGTTTTCCTCCGCTCTGAGAGGAGTAAAGCTGGAAATTGCAGCTTTACCGCTGCTTTCATCGGCGGTAAAGTGGATTTTCCAGCTTTCCTCCTCTGTGAGAGTAGGAAAACTGGAAATTGCAGATTCGTTGCGGTTACATATGGCGGAAATCTTTCGGTCCGATTTTTAATCATTTCTTCCCTTCTTTTGCTTGTTGGTGGGTCGTGGGTCGGGGCATAGTTCCACAAAACGAAGGATGGACATGTGTGAATAACAGTTGGGTGCAGTAATATCAAATCACAATAACCACACACTAAATCGTAGCTTTACTTTACCGGCGAAGTGAAGTAAAAGGTCAATGTAGGAGAGAATAAAAGTAAGGGTGTCGTAGAACTAAAACGTGGGAGAGTAGCATTTTTATTTTTCCTCTTAAAAAGACTAGCGTTTTTTTTTTCTGAGGTAGCACATGGATTGGGCTTTGGGCATGGGGTTTTGTTATTAATAGATGGGCCGTGCTCATGTTTTTTTTTTTTTTTCAATTTGCACTTAGAAGTTGGGAGCCGGAATCCACTCCCGGCCCAAATTTATGTAAATATACACACATACGTATACGTACGTATACATACAAATGTATGTATATATATATATATATATCTATATATTTATGAGGGAGGGAGGGAGCAGTAATGCGGAGGCTCAAAGCCATGACCTCTCACAGAAGGTGATGAGACCAGAGCAGCTGAGCTGGCCTAGGACTTGGTAGGAAACTCATTTTTCTGTTCTATAGGTCTAATATAGGTGGGGACTCGGGCTTCATGATTTCCATGCGGCCTGGGTTCGGGCCAACAACTTTCAGGCCCGACTCATGCCTGGGCCAGCGTTAGGCTTCTAGTTTAGAAGTGGCTGCTGGAGATTCCTCGGAATGGCCCCGCCGCGTCGATGGACACCCCTAGTCTTCTTTATCATTCACTGGCGTGAGAGAGTGTACGACCTTTTAACCTTTTTTTATGGAAGAGATGGTATTCGAAACCTAAAACTTTTTCTTATTTCACCCTCCCCTTTTAATGTCTCCCGTATTAGCCCTTTCCTTTACTCAACAAGCAAAGTATGAGCTTACCAAAATTATTACCTTAAAAAACCAGAGATCCTAATATCTACGTTTGAGAATATAAGTTAATCCAGCAGAACCTTCATTTCAACAGGACAACAAGAAAAAAAAATCCTATACTCGCAAACATGCCCGAGTAATCGACACATCACTGCTTTTCTGTGCATGTGAACAACTATGGGGCGTTTTGCTGCGGTCCTAAGAAGTCATAGAGCTTCGCCCGGCCAGTTCCCTCCGTCCTACATCCTGTTGGTTAGGTCCAGAGAGTTCCAAATCTAATCATGTCGAGAAAAATAAAGTTTAGATATTGATTACAAGATTACATGATCTTCTGTGTCGTTGCTTTAGATTAGAAACGTGATAACACACAGTGCTTTTTAAATTTCTCTCACAGAAGTGTTCTCTTGAGGGCCCCTCTGTTGGCATGGAATTGAATTCCTGAGAATTTATTATCAAGTGAGTCACACCGATGATCATTAAAGAGTACGAGTGATGAAAGGTTTAAGGATGGAGTTGTAGACAGGAGCAAATTGCTTTAATAGAGCGATGTCTCGGATTTTTTTTGTTTTATTATGGGGATGTTATTTGATGACCACTTATATATTTCAGCCTTTATTTCTGGGGCAGCGTATATATTCAGAAGCCGAGAAATCCAATTCTGCACGGGTCAGTAGCCAAAGTCAGCTTCTGTGATTTTCTTCTCTCCACTCATATCATGTGGGAGTTCACTAGATATGGGCTACAAGAAAAAACGGAACTATTGATTCTTTCATTTTATTTTATGTTAATTGGAAATGGTAAGGTCTTGCGACTTTAATTGGATGCTCACACAGCTTTGCCGCTGCTTGCGTGGGCGGTAAACTGGATTTTCCAGTTTTCCTCCTCTCTGAGAGGAGGAAAGCTTGAAATTGCTGCTTTACCGTGCTCTCATCGGCGGTAAACTGGATTTTCCAGTTTTCCTCCGCTCTGAGAGGAGGAAATCTGGAAATTGCAGCTTTACCGCTGATCCTTTCCGCGGTAAACTGGATTTTCCAGTTTTCCTCCGCTCTGAGAGGAGGAAAGCTGGAAATTGCAGCTTTACCGCTGCTTTCATCGGCGGTAAAGTGGATTTTCCAGCTTTCCTCCTCTGTGAGAGTAGGAAAACTGGAAATTGCAGATTCGTTGCGGTTACATATGGCGGAAATCTTTCGGTCCGATTTTTAATCATTTCTTCCCTTCTTTTGCTTGTTGGTGGGTCGTGGGTCGGGGCATAGTTCCACAAAACGAAGGATGGACATGTGTGAATAACAGTTGGGTGCAGTAATATCAAATCACAATAACCACACACTAAATCGTAGCTTTACTTTACCGGCGAAGTGAAGTAAAAGGTCAATGTAGGAGAGAATAAAAGTAAGGGTGTCGTAGAACTAAAACGTGGGAGAGTAGCATTTTTATTTTTCCTCTTAAAAAGACTAGCGTTTTTTTTTTCTGAGGTAGCACATGGATTGGGCTTTGGGCATGGGGTTTTGTTATTAATAGATGGGCCGTGCTCATGTTTTTTTTTTTTTTTCAATTTGCACTTAGAAGTTGGGAGCCGGAATCCACTCCCGGCCCAAATTTATGTAAATATACACACATACGTATACGTACGTATACATACAAATGTATGTATATATATATATATATCTATATATTTATGAGGGAGGGAGGGAGCAGTAATGCGGAGGCTCAAAGCCATGACCTCTCACAGAAGGTGATGAGACCAGAGCAGCTGAGCTGGCCTAGGACTTGGTAGGAAACTCATTTTTCTGTTCTATAGGTCTAATATAGGTGGGGACTCGGGCTTCATGATTTCCATGCGGCCTGGGTTCGGGCCAACAACTTTCAGGCCCGACTCATGCCTGGGCCAGCGTTAGGCTTCTAGTTTAGAAGTGGCTGCTGGAGATTCCTCGGAATGGCCCCGCCGCGTCGATGGACACCCCTAGTCTTCTTTATCATTCACTGGCGTGAGAGAGTGTACGACCTTTTAACCTTTTTTTATGGAAGAGATGGTATTCGAAACCTAAAACTTTTTCTTATTTCACCCTCCCCTTTTAATGTCTCCCGTATTAGCCCTTTCCTTTACTCAACAAGCAAAGTATGAGCTTACCAAAATTATTACCTTAAAAAACCAGAGATCCTAATATCTACGTTTGAGAATATAAGTTAATCCAGCAGAACCTTCATTTCAACAGGACAACAAGAAAAAAAAATCCTATACTCGCAAACATGCCCGAGTAATCGACACATCACTGCTTTTCTGTGCATGTGAACAACTATGGGGCGTTTTGCTGCGGTCCTAAGAAGTCATAGAGCTTCGCCCGGCCAGTTCCCTCCGTCCTACATCCTGTTGGTTAGGTCCAGAGAGTTCCAAATCTAATCATGTCGAGAAAAATAAAGTTTAGATATTGATTACAAGATTACATGATCTTCTGTGTCGTTGCTTTAGATTAGAAACGTGATAACACACAGTGCTTTTTAAATTTCTCTCACAGAAGTGTTCTCTTGAGGGCCCCTCTGTTGGCATGGAATTGAATTCCTGAGAATTTATTATCAAGTGAGTTACACCGATGATCATTAAAGAGTACGAGTGATGAAAGGTTTAAGGATGGAGTTGTAGACAGGAGCAAATTGCTTTAATAGAGCGATGTCTCGGATTTTTTTTGTTTTATTATGGGGATGTTATTTGATGACCACTTATATATTTCAGCCTTTATTTCTGGGGCAGCGTATATATTCAGAAGCCGAGAAATCCAATTCTGCACGGGTCAGTAGCCAAAGTCAGCTTCTGTGATTTTCTTCTCTCCACTCATATCATGTGGGAGTTCACTAGATATGGGCTACAAGAAAAAACGGAACTATTGATTCTTTCATTTTATTTTATGTTAATTGGAAATGGTAAGGTCTTGCGACTTTAATTGGATGCTCACACAGCTTTGCCGCTGCTTGCGTGGGCGGTAAACTGGATTTTCCAGTTTTCCTCCTCTCTGAGAGGAGGAAAGCTTGAAATTGCTGCTTTACCGTGCTCTCATCGGCGGTAAACTGGATTTTCCAGTTTTCCTCCGCTCTGAGAGGAGGAAATCTGGAAATTGCAGCTTTACCGCTGATCCTTTCCGCGGTAAACTGGATTTTCCAGTTTTCCTCCGCTCTGAGAGGAGGAAAGCTGGAAATTGCAGCTTTACCGCTGCTTTCATCGGCGGTAAAGTGGATTTTCCAGCTTTCCTCCTCTGTGAGAGTAGGAAAACTGGAAATTGCAGATTCGTTGCGGTTACATATGGCGGAAATCTTTCGGTCCGATTTTTAATCATTTCTTCCCTTCTTTTGCTTGTTGGTGGGTCGTGGGTCGGGGCATAGTTCCACAAAACGAAGGATGGACATGTGTGAATAACAGTTGGGTGCAGTAATATCAAATCACAATAACCACACACTAAATCGTAGCTTTACTTTACCGGCGAAGTGAAGTAAAAGGTCAATGTAGGAGAGAATAAAAGTAAGGGTGTCGTAGAACTAAAACGTGGGAGAGTAGCATTTTTATTTTTCCTCTTAAAAAGACTAGCGTTTTTTTTTTCTGAGGTAGCACATGGATTGGGCTTTGGGCATGGGGTTTTGTTATTAATAGATGGGCCGTGCTCATGTTTTTTTTTTTTTTTCAATTTGCACTTAGAAGTTGGGAGCCGGAATCCACTCCCGGCCCAAATTTATGTAAATATACACACATACGTATACGTACGTATACATACAAATGTATGTATATATATATATATATCTATATATTTATGAGGGAGGGAGGGAGCAGTAATGCGGAGGCTCAAAGCCATGACCTCTCACAGAAGGTGATGAGACCAGAGCAGCTGAGCTGGCCTAGGACTTGGTAGGAAACTCATTTTTCTGTTCTATAGGTCTAATATAGGTGGGGACTCGGGCTTCATGATTTCCATGCGGCCTGGGTTCGGGCCAACAACTTTCAGGCCCGACTCATGCCTGGGCCAGCGTTAGGCTTCTAGTTTAGAAGTGGCTGCTGGAGATTCCTCGGAATGGCCCCGCCGCGTCGATGGACACCCCTAGTCTTCTTTATCATTCACTGGCGTGAGAGAGTGTACGACCTTTTAACCTTTTTTTATGGAAGAGATGGTATTCGAAACCTAAAACTTTTTCTTATTTCACCCTCCCCTTTTAATGTCTCCCGTATTAGCCCTTTCCTTTACTCAACAAGCAAAGTATGAGCTTACCAAAATTATTACCTTAAAAAACCAGAGATCCTAATATCTACGTTTGAGAATATAAGTTAATCCAGCAGAACCTTCATTTCAACAGGACAACAAGAAAAAAAAATCCTATACTCGCAAACATGCCCGAGTAATCGACACATCACTGCTTTTCTGTGCATGTGAACAACTATGGGGCGTTTTGCTGCGGTCCTAAGAAGTCATAGAGCTTCGCCCGGCCAGTTCCCTCCGTCCTACATCCTGTTGGTTAGGTCCAGAGAGTTCCAAATCTAATCATGTCGAGAAAAATAAAGTTTAGATATTGATTACAAGATTACATGATCTTCTGTGTCGTTGCTTTAGATTAGAAACGTGATAACACAGTGCTTTTTAAATTTCTCACACAGAAGTGTTCTCTTGAGGGCCCCTCTGTTGGCATGGAATTGAATTCCTGAGAATTTATTATCAAGTGAGTCACACCGATGATCATTAAAGAGTACGAGTGATGAAAGGTTTAAGGATGGAGTTGTAGACAGGAGCAAATTGCTTTAATAGAGCGATGTCTCGGATTTTTTTTGTTTTATTATGGGGATGTTATTTGATGACCACTTATATATTTCAGCCTTTATTTCTGGGGCAGCGTATATATTCAGAAGCCGAGAAATCCAATTCTGCACGGGTCAGTAGCCAAAGTCAGCTTCTGTGATTTTCTTCTCTCCACTCATATCATGTGGGAGTTCACTAGATATGGGCTACAAGAAAAAACGGAACTATTGATTCTTTCATTTTATTTTATGTTAATTGGAAATGGTAAGGTCTTGCGACTTTAATTGGATGCTCACACAGCTTTGCCGCTGCTTGCGTGGGCGGTAAACTGGATTTTCCAGTTTTCCTCCTCTCTGAGAGGTGGAAAGCTTGAAATTGCTGCTTTACCGCTGCTCTCATCGGCGGTAAACTGGATTTTCCAGTTTTCCTCCGCTCTGAGAGGAGGAAATCTGGAAATTGCAGCTTTACCGCTGATCCTTTCCGCGGTAAACTGGATTTTCCAGTTTTCCTCCGCTCTGAGAGGAGGAAAGCTGGAAATTGCAGCTTTACCGCTGCTTTCATCGGCGGTAAAGTGGATTTTCCAGATTTCCTCCTCTGTGAGAGTAGGAAAACTGGAAATTGCAGATTCGTTGCGGTTACATATGGCGGAAATCTTTCGGTCCGATTTTTAATCATTTCTTCCCTTCTTTTGCTTGTTGGTGGGTCGTGGGTCGGGGCATAGTTCCACAAAACGAAGGATGGACATGTGTGAATAACAGTTGGGTGCAGTAATATCAAATCACAATAACCACACACTAAATCGTAGCTTTACTTTACCGGCGAAGTGAAGTAAAAGGTCAATGTAGGAGAGAATAAAAGTAAGGGTGTCGTAGAACTAAAACGTGGGAGAGTAGCATTTTTATTTTTCCTCTTAAAAAGACTAGCGTTTTTTTTTTCTGAGGTAGCACATGGATTGGGCTTTGGGCATGGGGTTTTGTTATTAATAGATGGGCCGTGCTCATGTTTTTTTTTTTTTTTTCAATTTGCACTTAGAAGTTGGGAGCCGGAATCCACTCCCGGCCCAAATTTATGTAAATATACACACATACGTATACGTACGTATACATACAAATGTATGTATATATATATATCTATATATTTATGAGGGAGGGAGGGAGCAGTAATGCGGAGGCTCAAAGCCATGACCTCTCACAGAAGGTGATGAGACCAGAGCAGCTGAGCTGGCCTAGGACTTGGTAGGAAACTCATTTTTCTGTTCTATAGGTCTAATATAGGTGGGGACTCGGGCTTCATGATTTCCATGCGGCCTGGGTTCGGGCCAACAACTTTCAGGCCCGACTCATGCCTGGGCCAGCGTTAGGCTTCTAGTTTAGAAGTGGCTGCTGGAGATTCCTCGGAATGGCCCCGCCGCGTCGATGGACACCCCTAGTCTTCTTTATCATTCACTGGCGTGAGAGAGTGTACGACCTTTTAACCTTTTTTTATGGAAGAGATGGTATTCGAAACCTAAAACTTTTTCTTATTTCACCCTCCCCTTTTAATGTCTCCCGTATTAGCCCTTTCCTTTACTCAACAAGCAAAGTATGAGCTTACCAAAATTATTACCTTAAAAAACCAGAGATCCTAATATCTACGTTTGAGAATATAAGTTAATCCAGCAGAACCTTCATTTCAACAGGACAACAAGAAAAAAAAATCCTATACTCGCAAACATGCCCGAGTAATCGACACATCACTGCTTTTCTGTGCATGTGAACAACTATGGGGCGTTTTGCTGCGGTCCTAAGAAGTCATAGAGCTTCGCCCGGCCAGTTCCCTCCGTCCTACATCCTGTTGGTTAGGTCCAGAGAGTTCCAAATCTAATCATGTCGAGAAAAATAAAGTTTAGATATTGATTACAAGATTACATGATCTTCTGTGTCGTTGCTTTAGATTAGAAACGTGATAACACACAGTGCTTTTTAAATTTCTCTCACAGAAGTGTTCTCTTGAGGGCCCCTCTGTTGGCATGGAATTGAATTCCTGAGAATTTATTATCAAGTGAGTCACACCGATGATCATTAAAGAGTACGAGTGATGAAAGGTTTAAGGATGGAGTTGTAGACAGGAGCAAATTGCTTTAATAGAGCGATGTCTCGGATTTTTTTTGTTTTATTATGGGGATGTTATTTGATGACCACTTATATATTTCAGCCTTTATTTCTGGGGCAGCGTATATATTCAGAAGCCGAGAAATCCAATTCTGCACGGGTCAGTAGCCAAAGTCAGCTTCTGTGATTTTCTTCTCTCCACTCATATCATGTGGGAGTTCACTAGATATGGGCTACAAGAAAAAACGGAACTATTGATTCTTTCATTTTATTTTATGTTAATTGGAAATGGTAAGGTCTTGCGACTTTAATTGGATGCTCACACAGCTTTGCCGCTGCTTGCGTGGGCGGTAAACTGGATTTTCCAGTTTTCCTCCTCTCTGAGAGGAGGAAAGCTTGAAATTGCTGCTTTACCGTGCTCTCATCGGCGGTAAACTGGATTTTCCAGTTTTCCTCCGCTCTGAGAGGAGGAAATCTGGAAATTGCAGCTTTACCGCTGATCCTTTCCGCGGTAAACTGGATTTTCCAGTTTTCCTCCGCTCTGAGAGGAGGAAAGCTGGAAATTGCAGCTTTACCGCTGCTTTCATCGGCGGTAAAGTGGATTTTCCAGCTTTCCTCCTCTGTGAGAGTAGGAAAACTGGAAATTGCAGATTCGTTGCGGTTACATATGGCGGAAATCTTTCGGTCCGATTTTTAATCATTTCTTCCCTTCTTTTGCTTGTTGGTGGGTCGTGGGTCGGGGCATAGTTCCACAAAACGAAGGATGGACATGTGTGAATAACAGTTGGGTGCAGTAATATCAAATCACAATAACCACACACTAAATCGTAGCTTTACTTTACCGGCGAAGTGAAGTAAAAGGTCAATGTAGGAGAGAATAAAAGTAAGGGTGTCGTAGAACTAAAACGTGGGAGAGTAGCATTTTTATTTTTCCTCTTAAAAAGACTAGCGTTTTTTTTTCTGAGGTAGCACATGGATTGGGCTTTGGGCATGGGGTTTTGTTATTAATAGATGGGCCGTGCTCATGTTTTTTTTTTTTTTTCAATTTGCACTTAGAAGTTGGGAGCCGGAATCCACTCCCGGCCCAAATTTATGTAAATATACACACATACGTATACGTACGTATACATACAAATGTATGTATATATATATATATCTATATATTTATGAGGGAGGGAGGGAGCAGTAATGCGGAGGCTCAAAGCCATGACCTCTCACAGAAGGTGATGAGACCAGAGCAGCTGAGCTGGCCTAGGACTTGGTAGGAAACTCATTTTTCTGTTCTATAGGTCTAATATAGGTGGGGACTCGGGCTTCATGATTTCCATGCGGCCTGGGTTCGGGCCAACAACTTTCAGGCCCGACTCATGCCTGGGCCAGCGTTAGGCTTCTAGTTTAGAAGTGGCTGCTGGAGATTCCTCGGAATGGCCCCGCCGCGTCGATGGACACCCCTAGTCTTCTTTATCATTCACTGGCGTGAGAGAGTGTACGACCTTTTAACCTTTTTTTATGGAAGAGATGGTATTCGAAACCTAAAACTTTTTCTTATTTCACCCTCCCCTTTTAATGTCTCCCGTATTAGCCCTTTCCTTTACTCAACAAGCAAAGTATGAGCTTACCAAAATTATTACCTTAAAAAACCAGAGATCCTAATATCTACGTTTGAGAATATAAGTTAATCCAGCAGAACCTTCATTTCAACAGGACAACAAGAAAAAAAAATCCTATACTCGCAAACATGCCCGAGTAATCGACACATCACTGCTTTTCTGTGCATGTGAACAACTATGGGGCGTTTTGCTGCGGTCCTAAGAAGTCATAGAGCTTCGCCCGGCCAGTTCCCTCCGTCCTACATCCTGTTGGTTAGGTCCAGAGAGTTCCAAATCTAATCATGTCGAGAAAAATAAAGTTTAGATATTGATTACAAGATTACATGATCTTCTGTGTCGTTGCTTTAGATTAGAAACGTGATAACACACAGTGCTTTTTAAATTTCTCTCACAGAAGTGTTCTCTTGAGGGCCCCTCTGTTGGCATGGAATTGAATTCCTGAGAATTTATTATCAAGTGAGTCACACCGATGATCATTAAAGAGTACGAGTGATGAAAGGTTTAAGGATGGAGTTGTAGACAGGAGCAAATTGCTTTAATAGAGCGATGTCTCGGATTTTTTTTGTTTTATTATGGGGATGTTATTTGATGACCACTTATATATTTCAGCCTTTATTTCTGGGGCAGCGTATATATTCAGAAGCCGAGAAATCCAATTCTGCACGGGTCAGTAGCCAAAGTCAGCTTCTGTGATTTTCTTCTCTCCACTCATATCATGTGGGAGTTCACTAGATATGGGCTACAAGAAAAAACGGAACTATTGATTCTTTCATTTTATTTTATGTTAATTGGAAATGGTAAGGTCTTGCGACTTTAATTGGATGCTCACACAGCTTTGCCGCTGCTTGCGTGGGCGGTAAACTGGATTTTCCAGTTTTCCTCCTCTCTGAGAGGTGGAAAGCTTGAAATTGCTGCTTTACCGCTGCTCTCATCGGCGGTAAACTGGATTTTCCAGTTTTCCTCCGCTCTGAGAGGAGGAAATCTGGAAATTGCAGCTTTACCGCTGATCCTTTCCGCGGTAAACTGGATTTTCCAGTTTTCCTCCGCTCTGAGAGGAGGAAAGCTGGAAATTGCAGCTTTACCGCTGCTTTCATCGGCGGTAAAGTGGATTTTCCAGCTTTCCTCCTCTGTGAGAGTAGGAAAACTGGAAATTGCAGATTCGTTGCGGTTACATATGGCGGAAATCTTTCGGTCCGATTTTTAATCATTTCTTCCCTTCTTTTGCTTGTTGGTGGGTCGTGGGTCGGGGCATAGTTCCACAAAACGAAGGATGGACATGTGTGAATAACAGTTGGGTGCAGTAATATCAAATCACAATAACCACACACTAAATCGTAGCTTTACTTTACCGGCGAAGTGAAGTAAAAGGTCAATGTAGGAGAGAATAAAAGTAAGGGTGTCGTAGAACTAAAACGTGGGAGAGTAGCATTTTTATTTTTCCTCTTAAAAAGACTAGCGTTTTTTTTTTCTGAGGTAGCACATGGATTGGGCTTTGGGCATGGGGTTTTGTTATTAATAGATGGGCCGTGCTCATGTTTTTTTTTTTTTTTTCAATTTGCACTTAGAAGTTGGGAGCCGGAATCCACTCCCGGCCCAAATTTATGTAAATATACACACATACGTATACGTACGTATACATACAAATGTATGTATATATATATATCTATATATTTATGAGGGAGGGAGGGAGCAGTAATGCGGAGGCTCAAAGCCATGACCTCTCACAGAAGGTGATGAGACCAGAGCAGCTGAGCTGGCCTAGGACTTGGTAGGAAACTCATTTTTCTGTTCTATAGGTCTAATATAGGTGGGGACTCGGGCTTCATGATTTCCATGCGGCCTGGGTTCGGGCCAACAACTTTCAGGCCCGACTCATGCCTGGGCCAGCGTTAGGCTTCTAGTTTAGAAGTGGCTGCTGGAGATTCCTCGGAATGGCCCCGCCGCGTCGATGGACACCCCTAGTCTTCTTTATCATTCACTGGCGTGAGAGAGTGTACGACCTTTTAACCTTTTTTTATGGAAGAGATGGTATTCGAAACCTAAAACTTTTTCTTATTTCACCCTCCCCTTTTAATGTCTCCCGTATTAGCCCTTTCCTTTACTCAACAAGCAAAGTATGAGCTTACCAAAATTATTACCTTAAAAAACCAGAGATCCTAATATCTACGTTTGAGAATATAAGTTAATCCAGCAGAACCTTCATTTCAACAGGACAACAAGAAAAAAAAATCCTATACTCGCAAACATGCCCGAGTAATCGACACATCACTGCTTTTCTGTGCATGTGAACAACTATGGGGCGTTTTGCTGCGGTCCTAAGAAGTCATAGAGCTTCGCCCGGCCAGTTCCCTCCGTCCTACATCCTGTTGGTTAGGTCCAGAGAGTTCCAAATCTAATCATGTCGAGAAAAATAAAGTTTAGATATTGATTACAAGATTACATGATCTTCTGTGTCGTTGCTTTAGATTAGAAACGTGATAACACACAGTGCTTTTTAAATTTCTCTCACAGAAGTGTTCTCTTGAGGGCCCCTCTGTTGGCATGGAATTGAATTCCTGAGAATTTATTATCAAGTGAGTCACACCGATGATCATTAAAGAGTACGAGTGGTGAAAGGTTTAAGGATGGAGTTGTAGACAGGAGCAAATTGCTTTAATAGAGCGATGTCTCGGATTCTTTTTGTTTTATTATGGGGATGTTATTTGATGACCACTTATATATTTCAGCCTTTATTTCTGGGGCAGCGTATATATTCAGAAGCCGAGAAATCCAATTCTGCACGGGTCAGTAGCCAAAGTCAGCTTCTGTGATTTTCTTCTCTCCACTCATATCATGTGGGAGTTCACTAGATATGGGCTACAAGAAAAAACGGAACTATTGATTCTTTCATTTTATTTTATGTTAATTGGAAATGGTAAGGTCTTGCGACTTTAATTGGATGCTCACACAGCTTTGCCGCTGCTTGCGTGGGCGGTAAACTAGATTTTCCAGTTTTCCTCCTCTCTGAGAGGAGGATAGCTTGAAATTGCTGCTTTACCGCTGCTCTCATCGGCGGTAAACTGGATTTTCCAGTTTTCCTCCGCTCTGAGAGGAGGAAATCTGGAAATTGCAGCTTTACCGCTGATCCTTTCCGCGGTAAACTGGATTTTCCAGTTTTCCTCCGCTCTGAGAGGAGGAAAGCTGGAAATTGCAGCTTTACCGCTGCTTTCATCGGCGGTAAAGTGGATTTTCCAGCTTTCCTCCTCTGTGAGAGTAGGAAAACTGGAAATTGCAGATTCGTTGCGGTTACATATGGCGGAAATCTTTCGGTCCGATTTTTAATCATTTCTTCCCTTCTTTTGCTTGTTGGTGGGTCGTGGGTCGGGGCATAGTTCCACAAAACGAAGGATGGACATGTGTGAATAACAGTTGGGTGCAGTAATATCAAATCACAATAACCACACACTAAATCGTAGCTTTACTTTACCGGCGAAGTGAAGTAAAAGGTCAATGTAGGAGAGAATAAAAGTAAGGGTGTCGTAGAACTAAAACGTGGGAGAGTAGCATTTTTATTTTTCCTCTTAAAAAGACTAGCGTTTTTTTTTTCTGAGGTAGCACATGGATTGGGCTTTGGGCATGGGGTTTTGTTATTAATAGATGGGCCGTGCTCATGTTTTTTTTTTTTTTTCAATTTGCACTTAGAAGTTGGGAGCCGGAATCCACTCCCGGCCCAAATTTATGTAAATATACACACATACGTATACGTACGTATACATACAAATGTATGTATATATATATATCTATATATTTATGAGGGAGGGAGGGAGCAGTAATGCGGAGGCTCAAAGCCATGACCTCTCACAGAAGGTGATGAGACCAGAGCAGCTGAGCTGGCCTAGGACTTGGTAGGAAACTCATTTTTCTGTTCTATAGGTCTAATATAGGTGGGGACTCGGGCTTCATGATTTCCATGCGGCCTGGGTTCGGGCCAACAACTTTCAGGCCCGACTCATGCCTGGGCCAGCGTTAGGCTTCTAGTTTAGAAGTGGCTGCTGGAGATTCCTCGGAATGGCCCCGCCGCGTCGATGGACACCCCTAGTCTTCTTTATCATTCACTGGCGTGAGAGAGTGTACGACCTTTTAACCTTTTTTTATGGAAGAGATGGTATTCGAAACCTAAAACTTTTTCTTATTTCACCCTCCCCTTTTAATGTCTCCCGTATTAGCCCTTTCCTTTACTCAACAAGCAAAGTATGAGCTTACCAAAATTATTACCTTAAAAAACCAGAGATCCTAATATCTACGTTTGAGAATATAAGTTAATCCAGCAGAACCTTCATTTCAACAGGACAACAAGAAAAAAAAATCCTATACTCGCAAACATGCCCGAGTAATCGACACATCACTGCTTTTCTGTGCATGTGAACAACTATGGGGCGTTTTGCTGCGGTCCTAAGAAGTCATAGAGCTTCGCCCGGCCAGTTCCCTCCGTCCTACATCCTGTTGGTTAGGTCCAGAGAGTTCCAAATCTAATCATGTCGAGAAAAATAAAGTTTAGATATTGATTACAAGATTACATGATCTTCTGTGTCGTTGCTTTAGATTAGAAACGTGATAACACACAGTGCTTTTTAAATTTCTCTCACAGAAGTGTTCTCTTGAGGGCCCCTCTGTTGGCATGGAATTGAATTCCTGAGAATTTATTATCAAGTGAGTCACACCGATGATCATTAAAGAGTACGAGTGGTGAAAGGTTTAAGGATGGAGTTGTAGACAGGAGCAAATTGCTTTAATAGAGCGATGTCTCGGATTCTTTTTGTTTTATTATGGGGATGTTATTTGATGACCACTTATATATTTCAGCCTTTATTTCTGGGGCAGCGTATATATTCAGAAGCCGAGAAATCCAATTCTGCACGGGTCAGTAGCCAAAGTCAGCTTCTGTGATTTTCTTCTCTCCACTCATATCATGTGGGAGTTCACTAGATATGGGCTACAAGAAAAAACGGAACTATTGATTCTTTCATTTTATTTTATGTTAATTGGAAATGGTAAGGTCTTGCGACTTTAATTGGATGCTCACACAGCTTTGCCGCTGCTTGCGTGGGCGGTAAACTGGATTTTCCAGTTTTCCTCCTCTCTGAGAGGAGGAAAGCTTGAAATTGCTGCTTTACCGCTGCTCTCATCGGCGGTAAACTGGATTTTCCAGTTTTCCTCCGCTCTGAGAGGAGGAAATCTGGAAATTGCAGCTTTACCGCTGATCCTTTCCGCGGTAAACTGGATTTTCCAGTTTTCCGGCGCTCTGAGAGGAGGAAAGCTGGAAATTGCAGCTTTACCGCTGCTTTCATCGGCGGTAAAGTGGATTTTCCAGCTTTCCTCCTCTGTGAGAGTAGGAAAACTGGAAATTGCAGATTCGTTGCGGTTACATATGGCGGAAATCTTTCGGTCCGATTTTTAATCATTTCTTCCCTTCTTTTGCTTGTTGGTGGGTCGTGGGTCGGGGCATAGTTCCACAAAACGAAGGATGGACATGTGTGAATAACAGTTGGGTGCAGTAATATCAAATCACAACAACCACACACTAAATCGTAGCTTTACTTTACCGGCGAAGTGAAGTAAAAGGTCAATGTAGGAGAGAATAAAAGTAAGGGTGTCGTAGAACTAAAACGTGGGAGAGTAGCATTTTTATTTTTCCTCTTAAAAAGACTAGCGTTTTTTTTTTCTGAGGTAGCACATGGATTGGGCTTTGGGCATGGGGTTTTGTTATTAATAGATGGGCCGTGCTCATGTTTTTTTTTTTTTTCAATTTGCACTTAGAAGTTGGGAGCCGGAATCCACTCCCGGCCCAAATTTATGTAAATATACACACATACGTATACGTACGTATACATACAAATGTATGTATATATATATATATATCTATATATTTATGAGGGAGGGAGGGAGCAGTAATGCGGAGGCTCAAAGCCATGACCTCTCACAGAAGGTGATGAGACCAGAGCAGCTGAGCTGGCCTAGGACTTGGTAGGAAACTCATTTTTCTGTTCTATAGGTCTAATATAGGTGGGGACTCGGGCTTCATGATTTCCATGCGGCCTGGGTTCGGGCCAACAACTTTCAGGCCCGACTCATGCCTGGGCCAGCGTTAGGCTTCTAGTTTAGAAGTGGCTGCTGGAGATTCCTCGGAATGGCCCCGCCGCGTCGATGGACACCCCTAGTCTTCTTTATCATTCACTGGCGTGAGAGAGTGTACGACCTTTTAACCTTTTTTTATGGAAGAGATGGTATTCGAAACCTAAAACTTTTTCTTATTTCACCCTCCCCTTTTAATGTCTCCCGTATTAGCCCTTTCCTTTACTCAACAAGCAAAGTATGAGCTTACCAAAATTATTACCTTAAAAAACCAGAGATCCTAATATCTACGTTTGAGAATATAAGTTAATCCAGCAGAACCTTCATTTCAACAGGACAACAAGAAAAAAAAATCCTATACTCGCAAACATGCCCGAGTAATCGACACATCACTGCTTTTCTGTGCATGTGAACAACTATGGGGCGTTTTGCTGCGGTCCTAAGAAGTCATAGAGCTTCGCCCGGCCAGTTCCCTCCGTCCTACATCCTGTTGGTTAGGTCCAGAGAGTTCCAAATCTAATCATGTCGAGAAAAATAAAGTTTAGATATTGATTACAAGATTACATGATCTTCTGTGTCGTTGCTTTAGATTAGAAACGTGATAACACACAGTGCTTTTTAAATTTCTCTCACAGAAGTGTTCTCTTGAGGGCCCCTCTGTTGGCATGGAATTGAATTCCTGAGAATTTATTATCAAGTGAGTCACACCGATGATCATTAAAGAGTACGAGTGGTGAAAGGTTTAAGGATGGAGTTGTAGACAGGAGCAAATTGCTTTAATAGAGCGATGTCTCGGATTCTTTTTGTTTTATTATGGGGATGTTATTTGATGACCACTTATATATTTCAGCCTTTATTTCTGGGGCAGCGTATATATTCAGAAGCCGAGAAATCCAATTCTGCACGGGTCAGTAGCCAAAGTCAGCTTCTGTGATTTTCTTCTCTCCACTCATATCATGTGGGAGTTCACTAGATATGGGCTACAAGAAAAAACGGAACTATTGATTCTTTCATTTTATTTTATGTTAATTGGAAATGGTAAGGTCTTGCGACTTTAATTGGATGCTCACACAGCTTTGCCGCTGCTTGCGTGGGCGGTAAACTGGATTTTCCAGTTTTCCTCCTCTCTGAGAGGAGGAAAGCTTGAAATTGCTGCTTTACCGCTGCTCTCATCGGCGGTAAACTGGATTTTCCAGTTTTCCTCCGCTCTGAGAGGAGGAAATCTGGAAATTGCAGCTTTACCGCTGATCCTTTCCGCGGTAAACTGGATTTTCCAGTTTTCCGGCGCTCTGAGAGGAGGAAAGCTGGAAATTGCAGCTTTACCGCTGCTTTCATCGGCGGTAAAGTGGATTTTCCAGCTTTCCTCCTCTGTGAGAGTAGGAAAACTGGAAATTGCAGATTCGTTGCGGTTACATATGGCGGAAATCTTTCGGTCCGATTTTTAATCATTTCTTCCCTTCTTTTGCTTGTTGGTGGGTCGTGGGTCGGGGCATAGTTCCACAAAACGAAGGATGGACATGTGTGAATAACAGTTGGGTGCAGTAATATCAAATCACAACAACCACACACTAAATCGTAGCTTTACTTTACCGGCGAAGTGAAGTAAAAGGTCAATGTAGGAGAGAATAAAAGTAAGGGTGTCGTAGAACTAAAACGTGGGAGAGTAGCATTTTTATTTTTCCTCTTAAAAAGACTAGCGTTTTTTTTTTCTGAGGTAGCACATGGATTGGGCTTTGGGCATGGGGTTTTGTTATTAATAGATGGGCCGTGCTCATGTTTTTTTTTTTTTTCAATTTGCACTTAGAAGTTGGGAGCCGGAATCCACTCCCGGCCCAAATTTATGTAAATATACACACATACGTATACGTACGTATACATACAAATGTATGTATATATATATATATCTATATATTTATGAGGGAGGGAGGGAGCAGTAATGCGGAGGCTCAAAGCCATGACCTCTCACAGAAGGTGATGAGACCAGAGCAGCTGAGCTGGCCTAGGACTTGGTAGGAAACTCATTTTTCTGTTCTATAGGTCTAATATAGGTGGGGACTCGGGCTTCATGATTTCCATGCGGCCTGGGTTCGGGCCAACAACTTTCAGGCCCGACTCATGCCTGGGCCAGCGTTAGGCTTCTAGTTTAGAAGTGGCTGCTGGAGATTCCTCGGAATGGCCCCGCCGCGTCGATGGACACCCCTAGTCTTCTTTATCATTCACTGGCGTGAGAGAGTGTACGACCTTTTAACCTTTTTTTATGGAAGAGATGGTATTCGAAACCTAAAACTTTTTCTTATTTCACCCTCCCCTTTTAATGTCTCCCGTATTAGCCCTTTCCTTTACTCAACAAGCAAAGTATGAGCTTACCAAAATTATTACCTTAAAAAACCAGAGATCCTAATATCTACGTTTGAGAATATAAGTTAATCCAGCAGAACCTTCATTTCAACAGGACAACAAGAAAAAAAAATCCTATACTCGCAAACATGCCCGAGTAATCGACACATCACTGCTTTTCTGTGCATGTGAACAACTATGGGGCGTTTTGCTGCGGTCCTAAGAAGTCATAGAGCTTCGCCCGGCCAGTTCCCTCCGTCCTACATCCTGTTGGTTAGGTCCAGAGAGTTCCAAATCTAATCATGTCGAGAAAAATAAAGTTTAGATATTGATTACAAGATTACATGATCTTCTGTGTCGTTGCTTTAGATTAGAAACGTGATAACACACAGTGCTTTTTAAATTTCTCTCACAGAAGTGTTCTCTTGAGGGCCCCTCTGTTGGCATGGAATTGAATTCCTGAGAATTTATTATCAAGTGAGTCACACCGATGATCATTAAAGAGTACGAGTGGTGAAAGGTTTAAGGATGGAGTTGTAGACAGGAGCAAATTGCTTTAATAGAGCGATGTCTCGGATTCTTTTTGTTTTATTATGGGGATGTTATTTGATGACCACTTATATATTTCAGCCTTTATTTCTGGGGCAGCGTATATATTCAGAAGCCGAGAAATCCAATTCTGCACGGGTCAGTAGCCAAAGTCAGCTTCTGTGATTTTCTTCTCTCCACTCATATCATGTGGGAGTTCACTAGATATGGGCTACAAGAAAAAACGGAACTATTGATTCTTTCATTTTATTTTATGTTAATTGGAAATGGTAAGGTCTTGCGACTTTAATTGGATGCTCACACAGCTTTGCCGCTGCTTGCGTGGGCGGTAAACTGGATTTTCCAGTTTTCCTCCTCTCTGAGAGGAGGAAAGCTTGAAATTGCTGCTTTACCGCTGCTCTCATCGGCGGTAAACTGGATTTTCCAGTTTTCCTCCGCTCTGAGAGGAGGAAATCTGGAAATTGCAGCTTTACCGCTGATCCTTTCCGCGGTAAACTGGATTTTCCAGTTTTCCTCCGCTCTGAGAGGAGGAAAGCTGGAAATTGCAGCTTTACCGCTGCTTTCATCGGCGGTAAAGTGGATTTTCCAGCTTTCCTCCTCTGTGAGAGTAGGAAAACTGGAAATTGCAGATTCGTTGCGGTTACATATGGCGGAAATCTTTCGGTCCGATTTTTAATCATTTCTTCCCTTCTTTTGCTTGTTGGTGGGTCGTGGGTCGGGGCATAGTTCCACAAAACGAAGGATGGACATGTGTGAATAACAGTTGGGTGCAGTAATATCAAATCACAATAACCACACACTAAATCGTAGCTTTACTTTACCGGCGAAGTGAAGTAAAAGGTCAATGTAGGAGAGAATAAAAGTAAGGGTGTCGTAGAACTAAAACGTGGGAGAGTAGCATTTTTATTTTTCCTCTTAAAAAGACTAGCGTTTTTTTTTTCTGAGGTAGCACATGGATTGGGCTTTGGGCATGGGGTTTTGTTATTAATAGATGGGCCGTGCTCATGTTTTTTTTTTTTTTTTCAATTTGCACTTAGAAGTTGGGAGCCGGAATCCACTCCCGGCCCAAATTTATGTAAATATACACACATACGTATACGTACGTATACATACAAATGTATGTATATATATATATCTATATATTTATGAGGGAGGGAGGGAGCAGTAATGCGGAGGCTCAAAGCCATGACCTCTCACAGAAGGTGATGAGACCAGAGCAGCTGAGCTGGCCTAGGACTTGGTAGGAAACTCATTTTTCTGTTCTATAGGTCTAATATAGGTGGGGACTCGGGCTTCATGATTTCCATGCGGCCTGGGTTCGGGCCAACAACTTTCAGGCCCGACTCATGCCTGGGCCAGCGTTAGGCTTCTAGTTTAGAAGTGGCTGCTGGAGATTCCTCGGAATGGCCCCGCCGCGTCGATGGACACCCCTAGTCTTCTTTATCATTCACTGGCGTGAGAGAGTGTACGACCTTTTAACCTTTTTTTATGGAAGAGATGGTATTCGAAACCTAAAACTTTTTCTTATTTCACCCTCCCCTTTTAATGTCTCCCGTATTAGCCCTTTCCTTTACTCAACAAGCAAAGTATGAGCTTACCAAAATTATTACCTTAAAAAACCAGAGATCCTAATATCTACGTTTGAGAATATAAGTTAATCCAGCAGAACCTTCATTTCAACAGGACAACAAGAAAAAAAAATCCTATACTCGCAAACATGCCCGAGTAATCGACACATCACTGCTTTTCTGTGCATGTGAACAACTATGGGGCGTTTTGCTGCGGTCCTAAGAAGTCATAGAGCTTCGCCCGGCCAGTTCCCTCCGTCCTACATCCTGTTGGTTAGGTCCAGAGAGTTCCAAATCTAATCATGTCGAGAAAAATAAAGTTTAGATATTGATTACAAGATTACATGATCTTCTGTGTCGTTGCTTTAGATTAGAAACGTGATAACACACAGTGCTTTTTAAATTTCTCTCACAGAAGTGTTCTCTTGAGGGCCCCTCTGTTGGCATGGAATTGAATTCCTGAGAATTTATTATCAAGTGAGTCACACCGATGATCATTAAAGAGTACGAGTGGTGAAAGGTTTAAGGATGGAGTTGTAGACAGGAGCAAATTGCTTTAATAGAGCGATGTCTCGGATTCTTTTTGTTTTATTATGGGGATGTTATTTGATGACCACTTATATATTTCAGCCTTTATTTCTGGGGCAGCGTATATATTCAGAAGCCGAGAAATCCAATTCTGCACGGGTCAGTAGCCAAAGTCAGCTTCTGTGATTTTCTTCTCTCCACTCATATCATGTGGGAGTTCACTAGATATGGGCTACAAGAAAAAACGGAACTATTGATTCTTTCATTTTATTTTATGTTAATTGGAAATGGTAAGGTCTTACGACTTTAATTGGATGCTCACACAGCTTTGCCGCTGCTTGCGTGGGCGGTAAACTAGATTTTCCAGTTTTCCTCCTCTCTGAGAGGAGGATAGCTTGAAATTGCTGCTTTACCGCTGCTCTCATCGGCGGTAAACTGGATTTTCCAGTTTTCCTCCGCTCTGAGAGGAGGAAATCTGGAAATTGCAGCTTTACCGCTGATCCTTTCCGCGGTAAACTGGATTTTCCAGTTTTCCTCCGCTCTGAGAGGAGGAAAGCTGGAAATTGCAGCTTTACCGCTGCTTTCATCGGCGGTAAAGTGGATTTTCCAGCTTTCCTCCTCTGTGAGAGTAGGAAAACTGGAAATTGCAGATTCGTTGCGGTTACATATGGCGGAAATCTTTCGGTCCGATTTTTAATCATTTCTTCCCTTCTTTTGCTTGTTGGTGGGTCGTGGGTCGGGGCATAGTTCCACAAAACGAAGGATGGACATGTGTGAATAACAGTTGGGTGCAGTAATATCAAATCACAATAACCACACACTAAATCGTAGCTTTACTTTACCGGCGAAGTGAAGTAAAAGGTCAATGTAGGAGAGAATAAAAGTAAGGGTGTCGTAGAACTAAAACGTGGGAGAGTAGCATTTTTATTTTTCCTCTTAAAAAGACTAGCGTTTTTTTTTTCTGAGGTAGCACATGGATTGGGCTTTGGGCATGGGGTTTTGTTATTAATAGATGGGCCGTGCTCATGTTTTTTTTTTTTTTTCAATTTGCACTTAGAAGTTGGGAGCCGGAATCCACTCCCGGCCCAAATTTATGTAAATATACACACATACGTATACGTACGTATACATACAAATGTATGTATATATATATATCTATATATTTATGAGGGAGGGAGGGAGCAGTAATGCGGAGGCTCAAAGCCATGACCTCTCACAGAAGGTGATGAGACCAGAGCAGCTGAGCTGGCCTAGGACTTGGTAGGAAACTCATTTTTCTGTTCTATAGGTCTAATATAGGTGGGGACTCGGGCTTCATGATTTCCATGCGGCCTGGGTTCGGGCCAACAACTTTCAGGCCCGACTCATGCCTGGGCCAGCGTTAGGCTTCTAGTTTAGAAGTGGCTGCTGGAGATTCCTCGGAATGGCCCCGCCGCGTCGATGGACACCCCTAGTCTTCTTTATCATTCACTGGCGTGAGAGAGTGTACGACCTTTTAACCTTTTTT
Source organism: Persea americana (assembly GCA_029852735.1). Taxonomy (NCBI): domain Eukaryota; kingdom Viridiplantae; phylum Streptophyta; class Magnoliopsida; order Laurales; family Lauraceae; genus Persea; species Persea americana. Next base: position 40,941,120 of record CM056817.1, read on the forward strand.
TATGGAAGAGATGGTATTCGAAACCTAAAACTTTTTCTTATTTCACCCTCCCCTTTTAATGTCTCCCGTATTAGCCCTTTCCTTTACTCAACAAGCAAAGTATGAGCTTACCAAAATTATTACCTTAAAAAACCAGAGATCCTAATATCTACGTTTGAGAATATAAGTTAATCCAGCAGAACCTTCATTTCAACAGGACAACAAGAAAAAAAAATCCTATACTCGCAAACATGCCCGAGTAATCGACACATCACTGCTTTTCTGTGCATGTGAACAACTATGGGGCGTTTTGCTGCGGTCCTAAGAAGTCATAGAGCTTCGCCCGGCCAGTTCCCTCCGTCCTACATCCTGTTGGTTAGGTCCAGAGAGTTCCAAATCTAATCATGTCGAGAAAAATAAAGTTTAGATATTGATTACAAGATTACATGATCTTCTGTGTCGTTGCTTTAGATTAGAAACGTGATAACACACAGTGCTTTTTAAATTTCTCTCACAGAAGTGTTCTCTTGAGGGCCCCTCTGTTGGCATGGAATTGAATTCCTGAGAATTTATTATCAAGTGAGTCACACCGATAATCATTAAAGAGTACGAGTGGTGAAAGGTTTAAGGATGGAGTTGTAGACAGGAGCAAATTGCTTTAATAGAGCGATGTCTCGGATTTTTTTTGTTTTATTATGGGGATGTTATTTGATGACCACTTATATATTTCAGCCTTTATTTCTGGGGCAGCGTATATATTCAGAAGCCGAGAAATCCAATTCTGCACGGGTCAGTAGCCAAAGTCAGCTTCTGTGATTTTCTTCTCTCCACTCATATCATGTGGGAGTTCACTAGATATGGGCTACAAGAAAAAACGGAACTATTGATTCTTTCATTTTATTTTATGTTAATTGGAAATGGTAAGGTCTTGCGACTTTAATTGGATGCTCACACAGCTTTGCCGCTGCTTGCGTGGGCGGTAAACTGGATTTTCCAGTTTTCCTCCTCTCTGAGAGGAGGAAAGCTTGAAATTGCTGCTTTACCGCTGCTCTCATCGGCGGTAAACTGGATTTTCCAGTTTTCCTCCGCTCTGAGAGGAGGAAATCTGGAAATTGCAGCTTTACCGCTGATCCTTTCCGCGGTAAACTGGATTTTCCAGTTTTCCGGCGCTCTGAGAGGAGGAAAGCTGGAAATTGCAGCTTTACCGCTGCTTTCATCGGCGGTAAAGTGGATTTTCCAGCTTTCCTCCTCTGTGAGAGTAGGAAAACTGGAAATTGCAGATTCGTTGCGGTTACATATGGCGGAAATCTTTCGGTCCGATTTTTAATCATTTCTTCCCTTCTTTTGCTTGTTGGTGGGTCGTGGGTCGGGGCATAGTTCCACAAAACGAAGGATGGACATGTGTGAATAACAGTTGGGTGCAGTAATATCAAATCACAATAACCACACACTAAATCGTAGCTTTACTTTACCGGCGAAGTGAAGTAAAAGGTCAATGTAGGAGAGAATAAAAGTAAGGGTGTCGTAGAACTAAAACGTGGGAGAGTAGCATTTTTATTTTTCCTCTTAAAAAGACTAGCGTTTTTTTTTTTCTGAGGTAGCACATGGATTGGGCTTTGGGCATGGGGTTTTGTTATTAATAGATGGGCCGTGCTCATGTTTTTTTTTTTTTTTTCAATTTGCACTTAGAAGTTGGGAGCCGGAATCCACTCCCGGCCCAAATTTATGTAAATATACACACATACGTATACGTACGTATACATACAAATGTATGTATGTATATATATATATATCTATATATTTATGAGGGAGGGAGGGAGCAGTAATGCGGAGGCTCAAAGCCATGACCTCTCACAGAAGGTGATGAGACCAGAGCAGCTGAGCTGGCCTAGGACTTGGTAGGAAACTCATTTTTCTGTTCTATAGGTCTAATATAGGTGGGGACTCGGGCTTCATGATTTCCATGCGGCCTGGGTTCGGGCCAACAACTTTCAGGCCCGACTCATGCCTGGGCCAGCGTTAGGCTTCTAGTTTAGAAGTGGCTGCTGGAGATTCCTCGGAATGGCCCCGCCGCGTCGATGGACACCCCTAGTCTTCTTTATCATTCACTGGCGTGAGAGAGTGTACGACCTTTTAACCTTTTTTTATGGAAGAGATGGTATTCGAAACCTAAAACTTTTTCTTATTTCACCCTCCCCTTTTAATGTCTCCCGTATTAGCCCTTTCCTTTACTCAACAAGCAAAGTATGAGCTTACCAAAATTATTACCTTAAAAAACCAGAGATCCTAATATCTACGTTTGAGAATATAAGTTAATCCAGCAGAACCTTCATTTCAACAGGACAACAAGAAAAAAAAATCCTATACTCGCAAACATGCCCGAGTAATCGACACATCACTGCTTTTCTGTGCATGTGAACAACTATGGGGCGTTTTGCTGCGGTCCTAAGAAGTCATAGAGCTTCGCCCGGCCAGTTCCCTCCGTCCTACATCCTGTTGGTTAGGTCCAGAGAGTTCCAAATCTAATCATGTCGAGAAAAATAAAGTTTAGATATTGATTACAAGATTACATGATCTTCTGTGTCGTTGCTTTAGATTAGAAACGTGATAACACACAGTGCTTTTTAAATTTCTCTCACAGAAGTGTTCTCTTGAGGGCCCCTCTGTTGGCATGGAATTGAATTCCTGAGAATTTATTATCAAGTGAGTCACACCGATAATCATTAAAGAGTACGAGTGGTGAAAGGTTTAAGGATGGAGTTGTAGACAGGAGCAAATTGCTTTAATAGAGCGATGTCTCGGATTTTTTTTGTTTTATTATGGGGATGTTATTTGATGACCACTTATATATTTCAGCCTTTATTTCTGGGGCAGCGTATATATTCAGAAGCCGAGAAATCCAATTCTGCACGGGTCAGTAGCCAAAGTCAGCTTCTGTGATTTTCTTCTCTCCACTCATATCATGTGGGAGTTCACTAGATATGGGCTACAAGAAAAAACGGAACTATTGATTCTTTCATTTTATTTTATGTTAATTGGAAATGGTAAGGTCTTGCGACTTTAATTGGATGCTCACACAGCTTTGCCGCTGCTTGCGTGGGCGGTAAACTGGATTTTCCAGTTTTCCTCCTCTCTGAGAGGAGGAAAGCTTGAAATTGCTGCTTTACCGCTGCTCTCATCGGCGGTAAACTGGATTTTCCAGTTTTCCTCCGCTCTGAGAGGAGGAAATCTGGAAATTGCAGCTTTACCGCTGATCCTTTCCGCGGTAAACTGGATTTTCCAGTTTTCCGGCGCTCTGAGAGGAGGAAAGCTGGAAATTGCAGCTTTACCGCTGCTTTCATCGGCGGTAAAGTGGATTTTCCAGCTTTCCTCCTCTGTGAGAGTAGGAAAACTGGAAATTGCAGATTCGTTGCGGTTACATATGGCGGAAATCTTTCGGTCCGATTTTTAATCATTTCTTCCCTTCTTTTGCTTGTTGGTGGGTCGTGGGTCGGGGCATAGTTCCACAAAACGAAGGATGGACATGTGTGAATAACAGTTGGGTGCAGTAATATCAAATCACAATAACCACACACTAAATCGTAGCTTTACTTTACCGGCGAAGTGAAGTAAAAGGTCAATGTAGGAGAGAATAAAAGTAAGGGTGTCGTAGAACTAAAACGTGGGAGAGTAGCATTTTTATTTTTCCTCTTAAAAAGACTAGCGTTTTTTTTTTTCTGAGGTAGCACATGGATTGGGCTTTGGGCATGGGGTTTTGTTATTAATAGATGGGCCGTGCTCATGTTTTTTTTTTTTTTTTCAATTTGCACTTAGAAGTTGGGAGCCGGAATCCACTCCCGGCCCAAATTTATGTAAATATACACACATACGTATACGTACGTATACATACAAATGTATGTATATATATATATATATCTATATATTTATGAGGGAGGGAGGGAGCAGTAATGCGGAGGCTCAAAGCCATGACCTCTCACAGAAGGTGATGAGACCAGAGCAGCTGAGCTGGCCTAGGACTTGGTAGGAAACTCATTTTTCTGTTCTATAGGTCTAATATAGGTGGGGACTCGGGCTTCATGATTTCCATGCGGCCTGGGTTCGGGCCAACAACTTTCAGGCCCGACTCATGCCTGGGCCAGCGTTAGGCTTCTAGTTTAGAAGTGGCTGTTGGAGATTCCTCGGAATGGCCCCGCCGCGTCGATGGACACCCCTAGTCTTCTTTATCATTCACTGGCGTGAGAGAGTGTACGACCTTTTAACCTTTTTTTATGGAAGAGATGGTATTCGAAACCTAAAACTTTTTCTTATTTCACGCTCCCCTTTTAATGTCTCCCGTATTAGCCCTTTCCTTTACTCAACAAGCAAAGTATGAGCTTACCAAAATTATTACCTTAAAAAACCAGAGATCCTAATATCTACGTTTGAGAATATAAGTTAATCCAGCAGAACCTTCATTTCAACAGGACAACAAGAAAAAAAAATCCTATACTCGCAAACATGCCCGAGTAATCGACACATCACTGCTTTTCTGTGCATGTGAACAACTATGGGGCGTTTTGCTGCGGTCCTAAGAAGTCATAGAGCTTCGCCCGGCCAGTTCCCTCCGTCCTACATCCTGTTGGTTAGGTCCAGAGAGTTCCAAATCTAATCATGTCGAGAAAAATAAAGTTTAGATATTGATTACAAGATTACATGATCTTCTGTGTCGTTGCTTTAGATTAGAAACGTGATAACACACAGTGCTTTTTAAATTTCTCTCACAGAAGTGTTCTCTTGAGGGCCCCTCTGTTGGCATGGAATTGAATTCCTGAGAATTTATTATCAAGTGAGTCACACCGATGATCATTAAAGAGTACGAGTGGTGAAAGGTTTAAGGATGGAGTTGTAGACAGGAGCAAATTGCTTTAATAGAGCGATGTCTCGGATTCTTTTTGTTTTATTATGGGGATGTTATTTGATGACCACTTATATATTTCAGCCTTTATTTCTGGGGCAGCGTATATATTCAGAAGCCGAGAAATCCAATTCTGCACGGGTCAGTAGCCAAAGTCAGCTTCTGTGATTTTCTTCTCTCCACTCATATCATGTGGGAGTTCACTAGATATGGGCTACAAGAAAAAACGGAACTATTGATTCTTTCATTTTATTTTATGTTAATTGGAAATGGTAAGGTCTTGCGACTTTAATTGGATGCTCACACAGCTTTGCCGCTGCTTGCGTGGGCGGTAAACTGGATTTTCCAGTTTTCCTCCTCTCTGAGAGGAGGAAAGCTTGAAATTGCTGCTTTACCGCTGCTCTCATCGGCGGTAAACTGGATTTTCCAGTTTTCCTCCGCTCTGAGAGGACGAAATCTGGAAATTGCAGCTTTACCGCTGATCCTTTCCGCGGTAAAATGGATTTTCCAGTTTTCCTCCGCTCTGAGAGGAGGAAAGCTGGAAATTGCATCTTTACCGCTGCTTTCATCGGCGGTAAAGTGGATTTTCCAGCTTTCCTCCTCTGTGAGAGTAGGAAAACTGGAAATTGCAGATTCGTTGCGGTTACATGTGGCGGAAATCTTTCGGTCCGATTTTTAATCATTTCTTCCCTTCTTTTGCTTGTTGGTGGGTCGTGGATCGGGGCATAGTTCCACAAAACGAAGGATGGACATGTGTGAATAACAGTTGGGTGCAGTAATATCAAATCACAATAACCACACACTAAATCGTAGCTTTACTTTACCGGCGAAGTGAAGTAAAAGGTCAATGTAGGAGAGAATAAAAGTAAGGGTGTCGTAGAACTAAAACGTGGGAGAGTAGCATTTTTATTTTTCCTCTTAAAAAGACTAGCGTTTTTTTTTTCTGAGGTAGCACATGGATTGGGCTTTGGGCATGGGGTTTTGTTATTAATAGATGGGCCGTGCTCATGTTTTTTTTTTTTTTTAATTTGCACTTAGAAGTTGGGAGCCGGAATCCACTCCCGGCCCAAATTTATGTAAATATACACACATACGTATACGTACGTATACATACAAATGTATGTATATATATATATCTATTTATTTATGAGGGAGGGAGGGAGCAGTAATGCGGAGGCTCAAAGCCATGACCTCTCACAGAAGGTGATGAGACCAGAGCAGCTGAGCTGGCCTAGGACTTGGTAGGAAACTCATTTTTCTGTTCTATAGGTCTAATATAGGTGGGGACTCGGGCTTCATGATTTCCATGCGGCCTGGGTTCGGGCCAACAACTTTCAGGCCCGACTCATGCCTGGGCCAGCGTTAGGCTTCTAGTTTAGAAGTGGCTGTTGGAGATTCCTCGGAATGGCCCCGCCGCGTCGATGGACACCCCTAGTCTTCTTTATCATTCACTGGTGTGAGAGAGTGTACGACCTTTTAACCTTTTTTTATGGAAGAGATGGTATTCGAAACCTAAAACTTTTTCTTATTTCACCCTCCCCTTATAATGTCTCCCGTATTAGCCCTTTCCTTTACTCAACAAGCAAAGTATGAGCTTACCAAAATTATTACCTTAAAAAACCAGAGATCCTAATATCTACGTTTGAGAATATAAGTTAATCCAGCAGAACCTTCATTTCAACAGGACAACAAGAAAAAAGAATCCTATACTCGCAAACATGCCCGAGTAATCGACACATCACTGCTTTTCTGTGCATGTGAACAACTATGGGGCGTTTTGCTGCGGTCCTAAGAAGTCATAGAGCTTCGCCCGACCAGTTCCCTCCGTCCTCATCCTGTCGGTTAGGTCCAGAGAGTTCCAAATCTAATCATGTCGAGAAAAATAAAGTTTAGATATTGATTACAAGATTACATGATCTTCTGTGTCGTTGCTTTAGATTAGAAACGTGATAACACACAGTGCTTTTTAAATTTCTCTCACAGAAGTGTTCTCTTGAGGGCCCCTCTGTTGGCATGGAATTGAATTCCTGAGAATTTATTATCAAGTGAGTCACACCGATGATCATTAAAGAGTACGAGTGGTGAAAGGTTTAAGGATGGAGTTGTAGACAGGAGCAAATTGCTTTAATAGAGCGATGTCTCGGATTCTTTTTGTTTTATTATGGGGATGTTATTTGATGACCACTTATATATTTCAGCCTTTATTTCTGGGGCAGCGTATATATTCAGAAGCCGAGAAATCCAATTCTGCACGGGTTAGTAGCCAAAGTCAGCTTCTGTGATTTTCTTCTCTCCACTCATATCATGTGGGAGTTCACTAGATATGGGCTACAAGAAAAAACGGAACTATTGATTCTTTCATTTTATTTTATGTTAATTGGAAATGGTAAGGTCTTGCGACTTTAATTGGATGCTCACACAGCTTTGCCGCTGCTTGCGTGGGCGGTAAACTGGATTTTCCAGTTTTCCTCCTCTCTGAGAGGAGGAAAGCTTGAAATTGCTGCTTTACCGCTGATCCTTTCCGCGGTAAACTGGATTTTCCAGTTTTCCTCCGCTCTGAGAGGAGGAAAGCTGGAAATTGCAGCTTTACCGCTGCTTTCATCGGCGGTAAAGTGGATTTTCCAGCTTTCCTCCTCTGTGAGAGTAGGAAAACTGGAAATTGCAGATTCGTTGCGGTTACATATGGCGGAAATCTTTCGGTCCGATTTTTAATCATTTCTTCCCTTCTTTTGCTTGTTGGTGGGTCGTGGGTCGGGGCATAGTTCCACAAAACGAAGGATGGACATGTGTGAATAACAGTTGGGTGCAGTAATATCAAATCACAATAACCACACACTAAATCGTAGCTTTACTTTACCGGCGAAGTGAAGTAAAAGGTCAATGTAGGAGAGAATAAAAGTAAGGGTGTCGTAGAACTAAAACGTGGGAGAGTAGCATTTTTATTTTTCCTCTTAAAAAGACTAGCGTTTTTTTTTTCTGAGGTAGCACATGGATTGGGCTTTGGGCATGGGGTTTTGTTATTAATAGATGGGCCGTGCTCATGTTTTTTTTTTTTTTTAATTTGCACTTAGAAGTTGGGAGCCGAAATCCACTCCCGGCCCAAATTTATGTAAATATACACACATACGTATACGTACGTATACATACAAATGTATGTATATATATATATCTATCTATTTATGAGGGAGGGAGGGAGCAGTAATGCGGAGGCTCAAAGCCATGACCTCTCACAGAAGGTGATGAGACCAGAGCAGCTGAGCTGGCCTAGGACTTGGTAGGAAACTCATTTTTCTGTTCTATAGGTCTAATATAGGTGGGGACTCGGGCTTCATGATTTCCATGCGGCCTGGGTTCGGGCCAACAACTTTCAGGCCCGACTCATGCCTGGGCCAGCGTTAGGCTTCTAGTTTAGAAGTGGCTGTTGGAGATTCCTCGGAATGGCCCCGCCGCGTCGATGGACACCCCTAGTCTTCTTTATCATTCACTGGTGTGAGAGAGTGTACGACCTTTTAACCTTTTTTTATGGAAGAGATGGTATTCGAAACCTAAAACTTTTTCTTATTTCACCCTCCCCTTATAATGTCTCCCGTATTAGCCCTTTCCTTTACTCAACAGGCAAAGTATGAGCTTACCAAAATTATTACCTTAAAAAACCAGAGATCCTAATACCTACGTTTGAGAATATAAGTTAATCCAGCAGAACCTTCATTTCAACAGGACAACAAGAAAAAAGAATCCTATACTCGCAAACATGCCCGAGTAATCGACACATCACTGCTTTTCTGTGCATGTGAACAACTATGGGGCGTTTTGCTGCGGTCCTAAGAAGTCATAGAGCTTCGCCCGACCAGTTCCCTCCGTCCTCATCCTGTCGGTTAGGTCCAGAGAGTTCCAAATCTAATCATGTCGAGAAAAATAAAGTTTAGATATTGATTACAAGATTACATGATCTTCTGTGTCGTTGCTTTAGATTAGAAACGTGATAACACACAGTGCTTTTTAAATTTCTCTCACAGAAGTGTTCTCTTGAGGGCCCCTCTGTTGGCATGGAATTGAATTCCTGAGAATTTATTATCAAGTGAGTCACACCGATGATCATTAAAGAGTACGAGTGGTGAAAGGTTTAAGGATGGAGTTGTAGACAGGAGCAAATTGCTTTAATAGAGCGATGTCTCGGATTCTTTTTGTTTTATTATGGGGATGTTATTTGATGACCACTTATATATTTCAGCCTTTATTTCTGGGGCAGCGTATATATTCAGAAGCCGAGAAATCCAATTCTGCACGGGTCAGTAGCCAAAGTCAGCTTCTGTGATTTTCTTCTCTCCACTCATATCATGTGGGAGTTCACTAGATATGGGCTACAAGAAAAAACGGAACTATTGATTCTTTCATTTTATTTTATGTTAATTGGAAATGGTAAGGTCTTGCGACTTTAATTGGATGCTCACACAGCTTTGCCGCTGCTTGCGTGGGCGGTAAACTGGATTTTCCAGTTTTCCTCCTCTCTGAGAGGAGGAAAGCTTGAAATTGCTGCTTTACCGCTGATCCTTTCCGCGGTAAACTGGATTTTCCAGTTTTCCTCCGCTCTGAGAGGAGGAAAGCTGGAAATTGCAGCTTTACCGCTGCTTTCATCGGCGGTAAAGTGGATTTTCCAGCTTTCCTCCTCTGTGAGAGTAGGAAAACTGGAAATTGCAGATTCGTTGCGGTTACATATGGCGGAAATCTTTCGGTCCGATTTTTAATCATTTCTTCCCTTCTTTTGCTTGTTGGTGGGTCGTGGGTCGGGGCATAGTTCCACAAAACGAAGGATGGACATGTGTGAATAACAATTGGGTGCAGTAATATCAAATCACAATAACCACACACTAAATCGTAGCTTTACTTTACCGGCGAAGTGAAGTAAAAGGTCAATGTAGGAGAGAATAAAAGTAAGGGTGTCGTAGAACTAAAACGTGGGAGAGTAGCATTTTTATTTTTCCTCTTAAAAAGACTAGCGTTTTTTTTTTCTGAGGTAGCACATGGATTGGGCTTTGGGCATGGGGTTTTGTTATTAATAGATGGGCCGTGCTCATGTTTTTTTTTTTTTTTAATTTGCACTTAGAAGTTGGGAGCCGAAATCCACTCCCGGCCCAAATTTATGTAAATATACACACATACGTATACGTACGTATACATACAAATGTATGTATATATATATATCTATTTATTTATGAGGGAGGGAGGGAGCAGTAATGCGGAGGCTCAAAGCCATGACCTCTCACAGAAGGTGATGAGACCAGAGCAGCTGAGCTGACCTAGGACTTGGTAGGAAACTCATTTTTCTGTTCTATAGGTCTAATATAGGTGGGGACTCGGGCTTCATGATTTCCATGCGGCCTGGGTTCGGGCCAACAACTTTCAGGCCCGACTCATGCCTGGGCCAGCGTTAGGCTTCTAGTTTAGAAGTGGCTGTTGGAGATTCCTCGGAATGGCCCCGCCGCGTCGATGGACACCCCTAGTCTTCTTTATCATTCACTGGCGTGAGAGAGTGTACGACCTTTTAACCTTTTTTTATGGAAGAGATGGTATTCGAAACCTAAAACTTTTTCTTATTTCACCCTCCCCTTTTAATGTCTCCCGTATTAGCCTTTCCTATACTTAACAAGCAAAGTATGAGCTTACCAAAATTATTACCTTAAAAAACCAGAGATCCTAATATCTACGTTTGAGAATATAAGTTAATCCAGCAGAACCTTCATTTCAACAGGACAACAAGAAAAAAAAATCCTATACTCGCAAACATGCCCGAGTAATCGACACATCACTGCTTTTCTGTGCATGTGAACAACTATGGGGCGTTTTGCTGCGGTCCTAAGAAGTCATAGAGCTTCGCCCGGCCAGTTCCCTCCGTCCTACATCCTGTTGGTTAGGTCCAGAGAGTTCCAAATCTAATCATGTCGAGAAAAATAAAGTTTAGATATTGATTACAAGATTACATGATCTTCTGTGTCGTTGCTTTAGATTAGAAACGTGATAACACACAGTGCTTTTTAAATTTCTCTCACAGAAGTGTTCTCTTGAGGGCCCCTCTGTTGGCATGGAATTGAATTCCTGAGAATTTATTATCAAGTGAGTCACACCGATGATCATTAAAGAGTACGAGTGGTGAAAGGTTTAAGGATGGAGTTGTAGACAGGAGCAAATTGCTTTAATAGAGCGATGTCTCGGATTCTTTTTGTTTTATTATGGGGATGTTATTTGATGACCACTTATATATTTCAGCCTTTATTTCTGGGGCAGCGTATATATTCAGAAGCCGAGAAATCCAATTCTGCACGGGTCAGTAGCCAAAGTCAGCTTCTGTGATTTTCTTCTCTCCACTCATATCATGTGGGAGTTCACTAGATATGGGCTACAAGAAAAAACGGAACTATTGATTCTTTCATTTTATTTTATGTTAATTGGAAATGGTAAGGTCTTGCGACTTTAATTGGATGCTCACACAGCTTTGCCGCTGCTTGCGTGGGCGGTAAACTGGATTTTCCAGTTTTCCTCCTCTCTGAGAGGAGGAAAGCTTGAAATTGCTGCTTTTCCGCTGATCCTTTCCGCGGTAAACTGGATTTTCCAGTTTTCCTCCGCTCTGAGAGGAGGAAAGCTGGAAATTGCAGCTTTACCGCTGCTTTCATCGGCGGTAAAGTGGATTTTCCAGCTTTCCTCCTCTGTGAGAGTAGGAAAACTGGAAATTGCAGATTCGTTGCGGTTACATATGGCGGAAATCTTTCGGTCCGATTTTTAATCATTTCTTCCCTTCTTTTGCTTGTTGGTGGGTCGTGGGTCGGGGCATAGTTCCACAAAACGAAGGATGGACATGTGTGAATAACAGTTGGGTGCAGTAATATCAAATCACAATAACCACACACTAAATCGTAGCTTTACTTTACCGGCGAAGTGAAGTAAAAGGTCAATGTAGGAGAGAATAAAAGTAAGGGTGTCGTAGAACTAAAACGTGGGAGAGTAGCATTTTTATTTTTCCTCTTAAAAAGACTAGCGTTTTTTTTTTCTGAGGTAGCACATGGATTGGGCTTTGGGCATGGGGTTTTGTTATTAATAGATGGGCCGTGCTCATGTTTTTTTTTTTTTTTAATTTGCACTTAGAAGTTGGGAGCCGAAATCCACTCCCGGCCCAAATTTATGTAAATATACACACATACGTATACGTACGTATACATACAAATGTATGTATATATATATATATCTATTTATTTATGAGGGAGGGAGGGAGCAGTAATGCGGAGGCTCAAAGCCATGACCTCTCACAGAAGGTGATGAGACCAGAGCAGCTGAGCTGGCCTAGGACTTGGTAGGAAACTCATTTTTCTGTTCTATAGGTCTAATATAGGTGGGGACTCGGGCTTCATGATTTCCATGCGGCCTGGGTTCGGGCCAACAACTTTCAGGCCCAACTCATGCCTGGGCCAGCGTTAGGCTTCTAGTTTAGAAGTGGCTGTTGGAGATTCCTCGGAATGGCCCCGCCGCGTCGATGGACACCCCTAGTCTTCTTTATCATTCACTGGCGTGAGAGAGTGTACGACCTTTTAACCTTTTTTTATGGAAGAGATGGTATTCGAAACCTAAAACTTTTTCTTATTTCACCCTCCCCTTTTAATGTCTCCCGTATTAGCCCTTTCCTATACTTAACAAGCAAAGTATGAGCTTACCAAAATTATTACCTTAAAAAACCAGAGATCCTAATATCTACGTTTGAGAATATAAGTTAATCCAGCAGAACCTTCATTTCAACAGGACAACAAGAAAAAAAAATCCTATACTCGCAAACATGCCCGAGTAATCGACACATCACTGCTTTTCTGTGCATGTGAACAACTATGGGGCGTTTTGCTGCGGTCCTAAGAAGTCATAGAGCTTCGCCCGGCCAGTTCCCTCCGTCCTACATCCTGTTGGTTAGGTCCAGAGAGTTCCAAATCTAATCATGTCGAGAAAAATAAAGTTTAGATATTGATTACAAGATTACATGATCTTCTGTGTCGTTGCTTTAGATTAGAAACGTGATAACACACAGTGCTTTTTAAATTTCTCTCACAGAAGTGTTCTCTTGAGGGCCCCTCTGTTGGCATGGAATTGAATTCCTGAGAATTTATTATCAAGTGAGTCACACCGATGATCATTAAAGAGTACGAGTGGTGAAAGGTTTAAGGATGGAGTTGTAGACAGGAGCAAATTGCTTTAATAGAGCGATGTCTCGGATTCTTTTTGTTTTATTATGGGGATGTTATTTGATGACCACTTATATATTTCAGCCTTTATTTCTGGGGCAGCGTATATATTCAGAAGCCGAGAAATCCAATTCTGCACGGGTCAGTAGCCAAAGTCAGCTTCTGTGATTTTCTTCTCTCCACTCATATCATGTGGGAGTTCACTAGATATGGGCTACAAGAAAAAACGGAACTATTGATTCTTTCATTTTATTTTATGTTAATTGGAAATGGTAAGGTCTTGCGACTTTAATTGGATGCTCACACAGCTTTGCCGCTGCTTGCGTGGGCGGTAAACTGGATTTTCCAGTTTTCCTCCTCTCTGAGAGGAGGAAAGCTTGAAATTGCTGCTTTACCGCTGCTCTCATCGGCGGTAAACTGGATTTTCCAGTTTTCCTCCGCTCTGAGAGGAGGAAATCTGGAAATTGCAGCTTTACCGCTGATCCTTTCCGCGGTAAAATGGATTTTCCAGCTTTCCTCCGCTCTGAGAGGAGGAAAGCTGGAAATTGCAGCTTTACCGCTGCTTTCATCGGCGGTAAAGTGGATTTTCCAGCTTTCCTCCTCTGTGAGAGTAGGAAAACTGGAAATTGCAGATTCGTTGCGGTTACATGTGAAGGAAATCTTTCGGTCCGATTTTTAATCATTTCTTCCCTTCTTTTGCTTGTTGGTGGGTCGTGGATCGGGGCATAGTTCCACAAAACGAAGGATGGACATGTGTGAATAACAGTTGGGTGCAGTAATATCAAATCACAATACCCACACACTAAATCGTAGCTTTACTTTACCGGCGAAGTGAAGTAAAAGGTCAATGTAGGAGAGAATAAAAGTAAGGGTGTCGTAGAACTAAAACGTGGGAGAGTAGCATTTTTATTTTTCCTCTTAAAAAGACTAGCGTTTTTTTTTTCTGAGGTAGCACATGGATTGGGCTTTGGGCATGGGGTTTTGTTATTAATAGATGGGCCGTGCTCATGTTTTTTTTTTTTTTTAATTTGCACTTAGAAGTTGGGAGCCGGAATCCACTCCCGGCCCAAATTTATGTAAATATACACACATACGTATACGTACGTATACATACAAATGTATGTATATATATATCTATTTATTTATGAGGGAGGGAGGGAGCAGTAATGCGGAGGCTCAAAGCCATGACCTCTCACAGAAGGTGATGAGACCAGAGCAGCTGAGCTGGCCTAGGACTTGGTAGGAAACTCATTTTTCTGTTCTATAGGTCTAATATAGGTGGGGACTCGGGCTTCATGATTTCCATGCGGCCTGGGTTCGGGCCAACAACTTTCAGGCCCGACTCATGCCTGGGCCAGCGTTAGGCTTCTAGTTTAGAAGTGGCTGTTGGAGATTCCTCGGAATGGCCCCGCCGCGTCGATGGACACCCCTAGTCTTCTTTATCATTCACTGGCGTGAGAGAGTGTACGACCTTTTAACCTTTTTTTATGGAAGAGATGGTATTCGAAACCTAAAACTTTTTCTTATTTCACCCTCCCCTTTTAATGTCTCCCGTATTAGCCCTTTCCTTTACTTAACAAGCAAAGTATGAGCTTACCAAAATTATTACCTTAAAAAACCAGAGATCCTAATATCTACGTTTGAGAATATAAGTTAATCCAGCAGAACCTTCATTTCAACAGGACAACAAGAAAAAAAAATCCTATACTCGCAAACATGCCCGAGTAATCGACACATCACTGCTTTTCTGTGCATGTGAACAACTATGGGGCGTTTTGCTGCGGTCCTAAGAAGTCATAGAGCTTCGCCCGGCCAGTTCCCTCCGTCCTACATCCTGTTGGTTAGGTCCAGAGAGTTCCAAATCTAATCATGTCGAGAAAAATAAAGTTTAGATATTGATTACAAGATTACATGATCTTCTGTGTCGTTGCTTTAGATTAGAAACGTGATAACACACAGTGCTTTTTAAATTTCTCTCACAGAAGTGTTCTCTTGAGGGCCCCTCTGTTGGCATGGAATTGAATTCCTGAGAATTTATTATCAAGTGAGTCACACCGATGATCATTAAAGAGTACGAGTGGTGAAAGGTTTAAGGATGGAGTTGTAGACAGGAACAAATTGCTTTAATAGAGCGATGTCTCGGATTCTTTTTGTTTTATTATGGGGATGTTATTTGATGACCACTTATATATTTCAGCCTTTATTTCTGGGGCAGCGTATATATTCAGAAGCCGAGAAATCCAATTCTGCACGGGTCAGTAGCCAAAGTCAGCTTCTGTGATTTTCTTCTCTCCACTCATATCATGTGGGAGTTCACTAGATATGGGCTACAAGAAAAAACGGAACTATTGATTCTTTCATTTTATTTTATGTTAATTGGAAATGGTAAGGTCTTGCGACTTTAATTGGATGCTCACACAGCTTTGCCGCTGCTTGCGTGGGCGGTAAACTGGATTTTCCAGTTTTCCTCCTCTCTGAGAGGAGGAAAGCTTGAAATTGCTGCTTTACCGCTGCTCTCATCGGCGGTAAACTGGATTTTCCAGTTTTCCTCCGCTCTGAGAGGAGGAAATCTGGAAATTGCAGCTTTACCGCTGATCCTTTCCGCGGTAAACTGGATTTTCCAGTCTTCCTCCGCTCTGAGAGGAGGAAAGCTGGAAATTGCAGCTTTACCGCTGCTTTCATCGGCGGTAAAGTGGATTTTCCAGCTTTCCTCCTCTGTGAGAGTAGGAAAACTGGAAATTGCAGATTCGTTGCGGTTACATATGGCGGAAATCTTTCGGTCCGATTTTTAATCATTTCTTCCCTTCTTTTGCTTGTTGGTGGGTCGTGGGTCGGGGCATAGTTCCACAAAACGAAGGATGGACATGTGTGAATAACAGTTGGGTGCAGTAATATCAAATCACAATAACCACACACTAAGTCGTAGCTTTACTTTACCGGCGAAGTGAAGTAAAAGGTCAATGTAGGAGAGAATAAAAGTAAGGGTGTCGTAGAACTAAAATGTGGGAGAGTAGCATTTTTATTTTTCCTCTTAAAAAGACTAGCGTTTTTTTTTTTCTGAGGTAGCACATGGATTGGGCTTTGGGCATGGGGTTTTGTTATTAATAGATGGGCCGTGCTCATGTTTTTTTTTTTTTTTAATTTGCACTTAGAAGTTGGGAGCCGGAATCCACTCCCGGCCCAAATTTATGTAAATATACACACATACGTATACGTACGTATACATACAAATGTATGTATATATATATCTATTTATTTATGAGGGAGGGAGGGAGCAGTAATGCGGAGGCTCAAAGCCATGACCTCTCACAGAAGGTGATGAGACCAGAGCAGCTGAGCTGGCCTAGGACTTGGTAGGAAACTCATTTTTCTGTTCTATAGGTCTAATATAGGTGGGGACTCGGGCTTCATGATTTCCATGCGGCCTGGGTTCGGGCCAACAACTTTCAGGCCCGACTCATGCCTGGGCCAGCGTTAGGCTTCTAGTTTAGAAGTGGCTGTTGGAGATTCCTCGGAATGGCCCCGCCGCGTCGATGGACACCCCTAGTCTTCTTTATCATTCACTGGCGTGAGAGAGTGTACGACCTTTTAACCTTTTTTTATGGAAGAGATGGTATTCGAAACCTAAAACTTTTTCTTATTTCACCCTCCCCTTTTAATGTCTCCCGTATTAGCCCTTTCCTTTACTTAACAAGCAAAGTATGAGCTTACCAAAATTATTACCTTAAAAAACCAGAGATCCTAATATCTACGTTTGAGAATATAAGTTAATCCAGCAGAACCTTCATTTCAACAGGACAACAAGAAAAAAAAATCCTATACTCGCAAACATGCCCGAGTAATCGACACATCACTGCTTTTCTGTGCATGTGAACAACTATGGGGCGTTTTGCTGCGGTCCTAAGAAGTCATAGAGCTTCGCCCGGCCAGTTCCCTCCGTCCTACATCCTGTTGGTTAGGTCCAGAGAGTTCCAAATCTAATCATGTCGAGAAAAATAAAGTTTAGATATTGATTACAAGATTACATGATCTTCTGTGTCGTTGCTTTAGATTAGAAACGTGATAACACACAGTGCTTTTTAAATTTCTCTCACAGAAGTGTTCTCTTGAGGGCCCCTCTGTTGGCATGGAATTGAATTCCTGAGAATTTATTATCAAGTGAGTCACACCGATGATCATTAAAGAGTACGAGTGGTGAAAGGTTTAAGGATGGAGTTGTAGACAGGAACAAATTGCTTTAATAGAGCGATGTCTCGGATTCTTTTTGTTTTATTATGGGGATGTTATTTGATGACCACTTATATATTTCAGCCTTTATTTCTGGGGCAGCGTATATATTCAGAAGCCGAGAAATCCAATTCTGCACGGGTCAGTAGCCAAAGTCAGCTTCTGTGATTTTCTTCTCTCCACTCATATCATGTGGGAGTTCACTAGATATGGGCTACAAGAAAAAACGGAACTATTGATTCTTTCATTTTATTTTATGTTAATTGGAAATGGTAAGGTCTTGCGACTTTAATTGGATGCTCACACAGCTTTGCCGCTGCTTGCGTGGGCGGTAAACTGGATTTTCCAGTTTTCCTCCTCTCTGAGAGGAGGAAAGCTTGAAATTGCTGCTTTACCGCTGCTCTCATCGGCGGTAAACTGGATTTTCCAGTTTTCCTCCGCTCTGAGAGGAGGAAATCTGGAAATTGCAGCTTTACCGCTGATCCTTTCCGCGGTAAACTGGATTTTCCAGTCTTCCTCCGCTCTGAGAGGAGGAAAGCTGGAAATTGCAGCTTTACCGCTGCTTTCATCGGCGGTAAAGTGGATTTTCCAGCTTTCCTCCTCTGTGAGAGTAGGAAAACTGGAAATTGCAGATTCGTTGCGGTTACATATGGCGGAAATCTTTCGGTCCGATTTTTAATCATTTCTTCCCTTCTTTTGCTTGTTGGTGGGTCGTGGGTCGGGGCATAGTTCCACAAAACGAAGGATGGACATGTGTGAATAACAGTTGGGTGCAGTAATATCAAATCACAATAACCACACACTAAGTCGTAGCTTTACTTTACCGGCGAAGTGAAGTAAAAGGTCAATGTAGGAGAGAATAAAAGTAAGGGTGTCGTAGAACTAAAATGTGGGAGAGTAGCATTTTTATTTTTCCTCTTAAAAAGACTAGCGTTTTTTTTTTTCTGAGGTAGCACATGGATTGGGCTTTGGGCATGGGGTTTTGTTATTAATAGATGGGCCGTGCTCATGTTTTTTTTTTTTTTTAATTTGCACTTAGAAGTTGGGAGCCGGAATCCACTCCCGGCCCAAATTTATGTAAATATACACACATACGTATACGTACGTATACATACAAATGTATGTATATATATATCTATTTATTTATGAGGGAGGGAGGGAGCAGTAATGCGGAGGCTCAAAGCCATGACCTCTCACAGAAGGTGATGAGACCAGAGCAGCTGAGCTGGCCTAGGACTTGGTAGGAAACTCATTTTTCTGTTCTATAGGTCTAATATAGGTGGGGACTCGGGCTTCATGATTTCCATGCGGCCTGGGTTCGGGCCAACAACTTTCAGGCCCGACTCATGCCTGGGCCAGCGTTAGGCTTCTAGTTTAGAAGTGGCTGTTGGAGATTCCTCGGAATGGCCCCGCCGCGTCGATGGACACCCCTAGTCTTCTTTATCATTCACTGGCGTGAGAGAGTGTACGACCTTTTAACCTTTTTTTATGGAAGAGATGGTATTCGAAACCTAAAACTTTTTCTTATTTCACCCTCCCCTTTTAATGTCTCCCGTATTAGCCCTTTCCTTTACTTAACAAGCAAAGTATGAGCTTACCAAAATTATTACCTTAAAAAACCAGAGATCCTAATATCTACGTTTGAGAATATAAGTTAATCCAGCAGAACCTTCATTTCAACAGGACAACAAGAAAAAAAAATCCTATACTCGCAAACATGCCCGAGTAATCGACACATCACTGCTTTTCTGTGCATGTGAACAACTATGGGGCGTTTTGCTGCGGTCCTAAGAAGTCATAGAGCTTCGCCCGGCCAGTTCCCTCCGTCCTACATCCTGTTGGTTAGGTCCAGAGAGTTCCAAATCTAATCATGTCGAGAAAAATAAAGTTTAGATATTGATTACAAGATTACATGATCTTCTGTGTCGTTGCTTTAGATTAGAAACGTGATAACACACAGTGCTTTTTAAATTTCTCTCACAGAAGTGTTCTCTTGAGGGCCCCTCTGTTGGCATGGAATTGAATTCCTGAGAATTTATTATCAAGTGAGTCACACCGATGATCATTAAAGAGTACGAGTGGTGAAAGGTTTAAGGATGGAGTTGTAGACAGGAACAAATTGCTTTAATAGAGCGATGTCTCGGATTCTTTTTGTTTTATTATGGGGATGTTATTTGATGACCACTTATATATTTCAGCCTTTATTTCTGGGGCAGCGTATATATTCAGAAGCCGAGAAATCCAATTCTGCACGGGTCAGTAGCCAAAGTCAGCTTCTGTGATTTTCTTCTCTCCACTCATATCATGTGGGAGTTCACTAGATATGGGCTACAAGAAAAAACGGAACTATTGATTCTTTCATTTTATTTTATGTTAATTGGAAATGGTAAGGTCTTGTGACTTTAATTGGATGCTCACACAGCTTTGCCGCTGCTTGCGTGGGCGGTAAACTGGATTTTCCAGTTTTCCTCCTCTCTGAGAGGAGGAAAGCTTGAAATTGCTGCTTTACCGCTGCTCTCATCGGCGGTAAACTGGATTTTCCAGTTTTCCTCCGCTCTGAGAGGAGGAAATCTGGAAATTGCAGCTTTACCGCTGCTCCTTTCCGCGGTAAACTGGATTTTCCATTTTTCCTCCGCTCTAAGAGGAGGAAAGCTGGAAATTGCAGTTTTACCGCTGCTTTCATCGGCGGTAAAGTGGATTTTCCAGCTTTCCTCCTCTGTGAGAGTAGGAAAACTGGAAATTGCAGATTCGTTGCGGTTACATATGGCGGAAATCTTTCGGTCCGATTTTTAATCATTTCTTCCCTTCTTTTGCTTGTTGGTGGGTCGTGGATCGGGGCATAGTTCCACAAAACGAAGGATGGACATGTGTGAATAACAGTTGGGTGCAGTAATATCAAATCACAATAACCACACACTAAATCGTAGCTTTACTTTACCGGCGAAGTGAAGTAAAAGGTCAATGTAGGAGAGAATAAAAGTAAGGGTGTCGTAGAACTAAAATGTGGGAGAGTAGCATTTTTATTTTTCCTCTTAAAAAGACTAGCGTTTTTTTTTTTCTGAGGTAGCACATGGATTGGGCTTTGGGCATGGGGTTTTGTTATTAATAGATGGGCCGTGCTCATGTTTTTTTTTTTTTTTAATTTGCACTTAGAAGTTGGGAGCCGGAATCCACTCCCGGCCCAAATTTATGTAAATATACACACATACGTATACGTACGTATACATACAAATGTATATATATATATATATCTATTTATTTATGAGGGAGGGAGGGAGCAGTAATGCGGAGGCTCAAAGCCATGACCTCTCACAGAAGGTGATGAGACCAGAGCAGCTGAGCTGGCCTAGGACTTGGTAGGAAACTCATTTTTCTGTTCTATAGGTCTAATATAGGTGGGGACTCGGGCTTCATGATTTCCATGCGGCCTGGGTTCGGGCCAACAACTTTCAGGCCCAACTCATGCCTGGGCCAGCGTTAGGCTTCTAGTTTAGAAGTGGCTGTTGGAGATTCCTCGGAATGGCCCCGCCGCGTCGATGGACACCCCGAGTCTTCTTTATCATTCACTGGCGTGAGAGAGTGTACGACCTTTTAACCTTTTTTTATGGAAGACATGGTATTCGAAACCTAAAACTTTTTCTTATTTCACCCTCCCCTTTTAATGTCTCCCGTATTAGCCCTTTCCTTTACTTAACAAGCAAAGTATGAGCTTACCAAAATTATTACCTTAAAAAACCAGAGATCCTAATATCTACGTTTGAGAATATAAGTTAATCCAGCAGAACCTTCATTTCAACAGGACAACAAGAAAAAAAAATCCTATACTCGCAAACATGCCCGAGTAATCGACACATCACTGCTTTTCTGTGCATGTGAACAACTATGGGGCGTTTTGCTGCGGTCCTAAGAAGTCATAGAGCTTCGCCCGGCCAGTTCCCTCCGTCCTACATCCTGTTGGTTAGGTCCAGAGAGTTCCAAATCTAATCATGTCGAGAAAAATAAAGTTTAGATATTGATTACAAGATTACATGATCTTCTGTGTCGTTGCTTTAGATTAGAAACGTGATAACACACAGTGCTTTTTAAATTTCTCTCACAGAAGTGTTCTCTTGAGGGCCCCTCTGTTGGCATGGAATTGAATTCCTGAGAATTTATTATCAAGTGAGTCACACCGATGATCATTAAAGAGTACGAGTGGTGAAAGGTTTAAGGATGGAGTTGTAGACAGGAGCAAATTGCTTTAATAGAGCGATGTCTCGGATTCTTTTTGTTTTATTATGGGGATGTTATTTGATGACCACTTATATATTTCAGCCTTTATTTCTGGGGCAGCGTATATATTCAGAAGCCGAGAAATCCAATTCTGCACGGGTCAGTAGCCAAAGTCAGCTTCTGTGATTTTCTTCTCTCCACTCATATCATGTGGGAGTTCACTAGATATGGGCTACAAGAAAAAACGGAACTATTGATTCTTTCATTTTATTTTATGTTAATTGGAAATGGTAAGGTCTTGCGACTTTAATTGGATGCTCACACAGCTTTGCCGCTGCTTGCGTGGGCGGTAAACTGGATTTTCCAGTTTTCCTCCTCTCTGAGAGGAGGAAAGCTTGAAATTGCTGCTTTACCGCTGCTCTCATCGGCGGTAAACTGGATTTTCCAGTTTTCCTCCGCTCTGAGGG
Source organism: Persea americana (assembly GCA_029852735.1). NCBI lineage: Eukaryota > Viridiplantae > Streptophyta > Magnoliopsida > Laurales > Lauraceae > Persea > Persea americana. The sequence continues at coordinate 40,963,115 of CM056817.1, forward strand.
GAGGAAATCTGGAAATTGCAGCTTTACCGCTGATCCTTTCCGCGGTAAACTGGATTTTCCAGTTTTCCTGCGCTCAAAGAGGAGGAAAGCTGGAAATTGCAGCTTTTCCGCTGCTTTCATCGGCGGTAAAGTGGATTTTCCAGCTTTCCTCCTCTGTGAGAGTAGGAAAACTGGAAATTGCAGATTCGTTGCGGTTACATATGGCGGAAATCTTTCGGTCCGATTTTTAATCATTTCTTCCCTTCTTTTGCTTGTTGGTGGGTCGTGGGTCGGGGCATAGTTCCACAAAACGAAGGATGGACATGTGTGAATAACAGTTGGGTGCAGTAATATCAAATCACAATAACCACACACTAAATCGTAGCTTTACTTTACCGGCGAAGTGAAGTAAAAGGTCAATGTAGGAGAGAATAAAAGTAAGGGTGTCGTAGAACTAAAACGTGGGAGAGTAGCATTTTTATTTTTCCTCTTAAAAAGACTAGCGTTTTTTTTTTCTGAGGTAGCACATGGATTGGGCTTTGGGCATGGGGTTTTGTTATTAATAGATGGGCCGTGCTCATGTTTTTTTTTTTTTTTTAATTTGCACTTAGAAGTTGGGAGCCGGAATCCACTCCCGGCCCAAATTTATGTAAATATACACACATACGTATACGTACGTATACATACAAATGTATGTATATATATATATCTATATATTTATGAGGGAGGGAGGGAGCAGTAATGCGGAGGCTCAAAGCCATGACCTCTCACAGAAGGTGATGAGACCAGAGCAGCTGAGCTGGCCTAGGACTTGGTAGGAAACTCATTTTTCTGTTCTATAGGTCTAATATAGGTGGGGACTCGGGCTTCATGATTTCCATGCGGCCTGGGTTCGGGCCAACAACTTTCAGGCCCGACTCATGCCTGGGCCAGCGTTAGGCTTCTAGTTTAGAAGTGGCTGTTGGAGATTCCTCGGAATGGCCCCGCCGCGTCGATGGACACCCCTAGTCTTCTTTATCATTCACTGGCGTGAGAGAGTGTACGACCTTTTAACCTTTTTTTATGGAAGAGATGGTAATCGAAACCTAAAACTTTTTCTTATTTCACCCTCCCCTTTTAATGTCTCCCGTATTAGCCCTTTCCTTTACTGAACAAGCAAAGTACGAGCTTACCAAAATTATTACCTTAAAAAACCAGAGATCCTAATATCTACGTTTGAGAATATAAGTTAATCCAGCAGAACCTTCATTTCAACAGGACAACAAGAAAAAAAAATCCTATACTCGCAAACATGCCCGAGTAATCGACACATCACTGCTTTTCTGTGCATGTGAACAACTATGGGGCGTTTTGCTGCGGTCCTAAGAAGTCATAGAGCTTCGCCCGACCAGTTCCCTCCGTCCTACATCCTGTTGGTTAGGTCCAGAGAGTTCCAAATCTAATCATGTCGAGAAAAATAAAGTTTAGATATTGATTACAAGATTACATGATCTTCTGTGTCGTTGCTTTAGATTAGAAACGTGATAACACACAGTGCTTTTTAAATTTCTCTCACAGAAGTGTTCTCTTGAGGGCCCCTCTGTTGGCATGGAATTGAATTCCTGAGAATTTATTATCAAGTGAGTCACACCGATGATCATTAAAGAGTACGAGTGGTGAAAGGTTTAAGGATGGAGTTGTAGACAGGAGCAAATTGCTTTAATAGAGCGATGTCTCGGATTCTTTTTGTTTTATTATGGGGATGTTATTTGATGACCACTTATATATTTCAGCCTTTATTTCTGGGGCAGCGTATATATTCAGAAGCCGAGAAATCCAATTCTGCACGGGTCAGTAGCCAAAGTCAGCTTCTGTGATTTTCTTCTCTCCACTCATATCATGTGGGAGTTCACTAGATATGGGCTACAAGAAAAAACGGAACTATTGATTCTTTCATTTTATTTTATGTTAATTGGAAATGGTAAGGTCTTGCGACTTTAATTGGATGCTCACACAGCTTTGCCGCTGCTTGCGTGGGCGGTAAACTGGATTTTCCAGTTTTCCTCCTCTATGAGAGGAGGAAAGCTTGAAATTGCTGCTTTACCGCTGCTCTCATCGGCGGTAAACTGGATTTTCCAGCTTTCCTCCGCTCTGAGAGGAGGAAATCTGGAAATTGCAGCTTTACCGCTGATCCTTTCCGCGGTAAACTGGATTTTCCAGTTTTCCTCCGCTCTGAGAGGAGGAAAGCTGGAAATTGCAGCTTTACCGCTGCTTTCATCGGCGGTAAAGTGGATTTTCCAGCTTTCCTCCTCTGTGAGAGTAGGAAAACTGGAAATTGCAGATTCGTTGCGGTTACATATGGCGGAAATCTTTCGGTCCGATTTTTAATCATTTCTTCCCTTCTTTTGCTTGTTGGTGGGTCGTGGGTCGGGGCATAGTTCCACAAAACGAAGGACGGACATGTGTGAATAACAGTTGGGTGCAGTAATATCAAATCACAATAACCACACACTAAATCGTATCTTTACTTTACCGGCGAAGTGAAGTAAAAGGTCAATGTAGGAGAGAATAAAAGTAAGGGTGTCGTAGAACTAAAACGTGGGAGAGTAGCATTTTTATTTTTCCTCTTAAAAAGACAAGCGTTTTTTTTTTCTGAGGTAGCACATGGATTGGGCTTTGGGCATGGGGTTTTGTTATTAATAGATGGGCCGTGCTCATGTTTTTTTTTTTTTTTTAATTTGCACTTAGAAGTTGGGAGCCGGAATCCACTCCCGGCCCAAATTTATGTAAATATACACACATACGTATACGTACGTATACATACAAATGTATGTATATATATATATCTATATATTTATGAGGGAGGGAGGGAGCAGTAATGCGGAGGCTCAAAGCCATGACCTCTCACAGAAGGTGATGAGACCAGAGCAGCTGAGCTGGCCTAGGACTTGGTAGGAAACTCATTTTTCTGTTCTATAGGTCTAATATAGGTGGGGACTCGGGCTTCATGATTTCCATGCGGCCTGGGTTCGGGCCAACAACTTTCAGGCCCGACTCATGCCTGGGCCAGCGTTAGGCTTCTAGTTTAGAAGTGGCTGTTGGAGATTCCTCGGAATGGCCCCGCCGCGTCGATGGACACCCCTAGTCTTCTTTATCATTCACTGGCGTGAGAGAGTGTACGACCTTTTAACCTTTTTTTATGGAAGAGATGGTAATCGAAACCTAAAACTTTTTCTTATTTCACCCTCCCCTTTTAATGTCTCCCGTATTAGCCCTTTCCTTTACTGAACAAGCAAAGTATGAGCTTACCAAAATTATTACCTTAAAAAACCAGAGATCCTAATATCTACGTTTGAGAATATAAGTTAATCCAGCAGAACCTTCATTTCAACAGGACAACAAGAAAAAAAAATCCTATACTCGCAAACATGCCCGAGTAATCGACACATCACTGCTTTTCTGTGCATGTGAACAACTATGGGGCGTTTTGTTGCGGTCCTAAGAAGTCATAGAGCTTCGCCCGACCAGTTCCCTCCGTCCTACATCCTGTTGGTTAGGTCCAGAGAGTTCCAAATCTAATCATGTCGAGAAAAATAAAGTTTAGATATTGATTACAAGATTACATGATCTTCTGTGTCGTTGCTTTAGATTAGAAACGTGATAACACACAGTGCTTTTTAAATTTCTCTCACAGAAGTGTTCTCTTGAGGGCCCCTCTGTTGGCATGGAATTGAATTCCTGAGAATTTATTATCAAGTGAGTCACACCGATGATCATTAAAGAGTACGAGTGGTGAAAGGTTTAAGGATGGAGTTGTAGACAGGAGCAAATTGCTTTAATAGAGCGATGTCTCGGATTCTTTTTGTTTTATTATGGGGATGTTATTTGATGACCACTTATATATTTCAGCCTTTATTTCTGGGGCAGCGTATATATTCAGAAGCCGAGAAATCCAATTCTGCACGGGTCAGTAGCCAAAGTCAGCTTCTGTGATTTTCTTCTCTCCACTCATATCATGTGGGAGTTCACTAGATATGGGCTACAAGAAAAAACGGAACTATTGATTCTTTCATTTTATTTTATGTTAATTGGAAATGGTAAGGTCTTGCGACTTTAATTGGATGCTCACACAGCTTTGCCGCTGCTTGCGTGGGCGGTAAACTGGATTTTCCAGTTTTCCTCCTCTATGAGAGGAGGAAAGCTTGAAATTGCTGCTTTACCGCTGCTCTCATCGGCGGTAAACTGGATTTTCCAGCTTTCCTCCGCTCTGAGAGGAGGAAATCTGGAAATTGCAGCTTTACCGCTGATCCTTTCCGCGGTAAACTGGATTTTCCAGTTTTCCTCCGCTCTGAGAGGAGGAAAGCTGGAAATTGCAGCTTTACCGCTGCTTTCATCGGCGGTAAAGTGGATTTTCCAGCTTTCCTCCTCTGTGAGAGTAGGAAAACTGGAAATTGCAGATTCGTTGCGGTTACATATGGCGGAAATCTTTCGGTCCGATTTTTAATCATTTCTTCCCTTCTTTTGCTTGTTGGTGGGTCGTGGGTCGGGGCATAGTTCCACAAAACGAAGGACGGACATGTGTGAATAACAGTTGGGTGCAGTAATATCAAATCACAATAACCACACACTAAATCGTAGCTTTACTTTACCGGCGAAGTGAAGTAAAAGGTCAATGTAGGAGAGAATAAAAGTAAGGGTGTCGTAGAACTAAAACGTGGGAGAGTAGCATTTTTATTTTTCCTCTTAAAAAGACAAGCGTTTTTTTTTTTTCTGAGGTAGCACATGGATTGGGCTTTGGGCATGGGGTTTTGTTATTAATAGATGGGCCGTGCTCATGTTTTTTTTTTTTTTTAATTTGCACTTAGAAGTTGGGAGCCGGAATCCACTCCCGGCCCAAATTTATGTAAATATACACACATACGTATACGTACGTATACATACAAATGTATGTATATATATATATCTATATATTTATGAGGGAGGGAGGGAGCAGTAATGCGGAGGCTCAAAGCCATGACCTCTCACAGAAGGTGATGAGACCAGAGCAGCTGAGCTGGCCTAGGACTTGGTAGGAAACTCATTTTTCTGTTCTATAGGTCTAATATAGGTGGGGACTCGGGCTTCATGATTTCCATGCGGCCTGGGTTCGGGCCAACAACTTTCAGGCCCGACTCATGCCTGGGCCAGCGTTAGGCTTCTAGTTTAGAAGTGGCTGTTGGAGATTCCTCGGAATGGCCCCGCCGCGTCGATGGACACCCCTAGTCTTCTTTATCATTCACTGGCGTGAGAGAGTGTACGACCTTTTAACCTTTTTTTATGGAAGAGATGGTATTCGAAACCTAAAACTTTTTCTTATTTCACCCTCCCCTTTTAATGTCTCCCGTATTAGCCCTTTCCTTTACTGAACAAGCAAAGTATGAGCTTACCAAAATTATTACCTTAAAAAACCAGAGATCCTAATATCTACGTTTGAGAATATAAGTTAATCCAGCAGAACCTTCATTTCAACAGGACAACAAGAAAAAAAAATCCTATACTCGCAAACATGCCCGAGTAATCGACACATCACTGCTTTTCTGTGCATGTGAACAACTATGGGGCGTTTTGCTGCGGTCCTAAGAAGTCATAGAGCTTCGCCCGACCAGTTCCCTCCGTCCTACATCCTGTTGGTTAGGTCCAGAGAGTTCCAAATCTAATCATGTCGAGAAAAATAAAGTTTAGATATTGATTACAAGATTACATGATCTTCTGTGTCGTTGCTTTAGATTAGAAACGTGATAACACACAGTGCTTTTTAAATTTCTCTCACAGAAGTGTTCTCTTGAGGGCCCCTCTGTTGGCATGGAATTGAATTCCTGAGAATTTATTATCAAGTGAGTCACACCGATGATCATTAAAGAGTACGAGTGGTGAAAGGTTTAAGGATGGAGTTGTAGACAGGAGCAAATTGCTTTAATAGAGCGATGTCTCGGATTCTTTTTGTTTTATTACGGGGATGTTATTTGATGACCACTTATATATTTCAGCCTTTATTTCTGGGGCAGCGTATATATTCAGAAGCCGAGAAATCCAATTCTGCACGGGTCAGTAGCCAAAGTCAGCTTCTGTGATTTTCTTGTCTCCACTCATATCATGTGGGAGTTCACTAGATATGGGCTACAAGAAAAAACGGAACTATTGATTCTTTCATTTTATTTTATGTTAATTGGAAATGGTAAGGTCTTGCGACTTTAATTGGATGCTCACACAGCTTTGCCGCTGCTTGCGTGGGCGGTAAACTGGATTTTCCAGTTTTCCTCCTCTATGAGAGGAGGAAAGCTTGAATTGCTGCTTTACCGCTGCTCTCATCGGCGGTAAACTGGATTTTCCAGCTTTCCTCCGCTCTGAGATGAGGAAATCTGGAAATTGCAGCTTTACCGCTGATCCTTTCCGCGGTAAACTGGATTTTCCAGTTTTCCTCCGCTCTGAGAGGAGGAAAGCTGGAAATTGCAGCTTTACCGCTGCTTTCATCGGCGGTAAAGTGGATTTTCCAGCTTTCCTCCTCTGTGAGAGTAGGAAAACGGGAAATTGCAGATTCGTTGCGGTTACATATGGCGGAAATCTTTCGGTCCGATTTTTAATCATTTCTTCCCTTCTTTTGCTTGTTGGTGGGTCGTGGGTCGGGGCATAGTTCCACAAAACGAAGGATGGACATGTGTGAATAACAGTTGGGTGCAGTAATATCAAATCACAATAACCACACACTAAATCGTAGCTTTACTTTACCGGCGAAGTGAAGTAAAAGGTCAATGTAGGAGAGAATAAAAGTAAGGGTGTCGTAGAACTAAAACGTGGGAGAGTAGCATTTTTATTTTTCCTCTTAAAAAGACTAGCGTTTTTTTTTTCTGAGGTAGCACATGGATTGGGCTTTGGGCATGGGGTTTTGTTATTAATAGATGGGCCGTGCTCATGTTTTTTTTTTTTTTTTTAATTTGCACTTAGAAGTTGGGAGCCGGAATCCACTCCCGGCCCAAATTTATGTAAATATACACACATACGTATACGTACGTATACATACAAATGTATGTATATATATATATATATCTATATATTTATGAGGGAGGGAGGGAGCAGTAATGCGGAGGCTCAAAGCCATGACCTCTCACAGAAGGTGATGAGACCAGAGCAGCTGAGCTGGCCTAGGACTTGGTAGGAAACTCATTTTTCTGTTCTATAGGTCTAATATAGGTGGGGACTCGGGCTTCATGATTTCCATGCGGCCTGGGTTCGGGCCAACAACTTTCAGGCCCGACTCATGCCTGGGCCAGCGTTAGGCTTCTAGTTTAGAAGTGGCTGTTGGAGATTCCTCGGAATGGCCCCGCCGCGTCGATGGACACCCCTAGTCTTCTTTATCATTCACTGGCGTGAGAGAGTGTACGACCTTTTAACCTTTTTTTATGGAAGAGATGGTAATCGAAACCTAAAACTTTTTCTTATTTCACCCTCCCCTTTTAATGTCTCCCGTATTAGCCCTTTCCTTTACTGAACAAGCAAAGTATGAGCTTACCAAAATTATTACCTTAAAAAACCAGAGATCCTAATATCTACGTTTGAGAATATAAGTTAATCCAGCAGAACCTTCATTTCAACAGGACAACAAGAAAAAAAAATCCTATACTCGCAAACATGCCCGAGTAATCGACACATCACTGCTTTTCTGTGCATGTGAACAACTATGGGGCGTTTTGCTGCGGTCCTAAGAAGTCATAGAGCTTCGCCCGACCAGTTCCCTCCGTCCTACATCCTGTTGGTTAGGTCCAGAGAGTTCCAAATCTAATCATGTCGAGAAAAATAAAGTTTAGATATTGATTACAAGATTACATGATCTTCTGTGTCGTTGCTTTAGATTAGAAACGTGATAACACACAGTGCTTTTTAAATTTCTCTCACAGAAGTGTTCTCTTGAGGGCCCCTCTGTTGGCATGGAATTGAATTCCTGAGAATTTATTATCAAGTGAGCCACACCGATGATCATTAAAGAGTACGAGTGGTGAAAGGTTTAAGGATGGAGTTGTAGACAGGAGCAAATTGCTTTAATAGAGCGATGTCTCGGATTCTTTTTGTTTTATTATGGGGATGTTATTTGATGACCACTTATATATTTCAGCCTTTATTTCTGGGGCAGCGTATATATTCAGAAGCCGAGAAATCCAATTCTGCACGGGTCAGTAGCCAAAGTCAGCTTCTGTGATTTTCTTCTCTCCACTCATATCATGTGGGAGTTCACTAGATATGGGCTACAAGAAAAAACGGAACTATTGATTCTTTCATTTTATTTTATGTTAATTGGAAATGGTAAGGTCTTGCGACTTTAATTGGATGCTCACACAGCTTTGCCGCTGCTTGCGTGGGCGGTAAACTGGATTTTCCAGTTTTCCTCCTCTATGAGAGGAGGAAAGCTTGAAATTGCTGCTTTACCGCTGCTCTCATCGGCGGTAAACTGGATTTTCCAACTTTCCTCCGCTCTGAGAGGAGGAAATCTGGAAATTGCAGCTTTACCGCTGATCCTTTCCGCGGTAAACTGGATTTTCCAGTTTTCCTCCGCTCTGAGAGGAGGAAAGCTGGAAATTGCAGCTTTACCGGTGCTTTCATCGGCGGTAAAGTGGATTTTCCAGCTTTCCTCCTCTGTGAGAGTAGGAAAACGGGAAATTGCAGATTCGTTGCGGTTACATATGGCGGAAATCTTTCGGTCCGATTTTTAATCATTTCTTCCCTTCTTTTGCTTGTTGGTGGGTCGTGGGTCGGGGCATAGTTCCACAAAACGAAGGATGGACATGTGTGAATAACAGTTGGGTGCAGTAATATCAAATCACAATAACCACACACTAAATCGTAGCTTTACTTTACCGGCGAAGTGAAGTAAAAGGTCAATGTAGGAGAGAATAAAAGTAAGGGTGTCGTAGAACTAAAACGTGGGAGAGTAGCATTTTTATTTTTCCTCTTAAAAAGACTAGCGTTTTTTTTTTCTGAGGTAGCACATGGATTGGGCTTTGGGCATGGGGTTTTGTTATTAATAGATGGGCCGTGCTCATGTTTTTTTTTTTTTTTTAATTTGCACTTAGAAGTTGGGAGCCGGAATCCACTCCCGGCCCAAATTTATGTAAATATACACACATACGTATACGTACGTATACATACAAATGTATGTATATATATATATCTATATATTTATGAGGGAGGGAGGGAGCAGTAACGCGGAGGCTCAAAGCCATGACCTCTCACAGAAGGTGATGAGACCAGAGCAGCTGAGCTGGCCTAGGACTTGGTAGGAAACTCATTTTTCTGTTCTATAGGTCTAATATAGGTGGGGACTCGGGCTTCATGATTTCCATGCGGCCTGGGTTCGGGCCAACAACTTTCAGGCCCGACTCATGCCTGGCCCGGCGTTAGGCTTCTAGTTTAGAAGTGGCTGTTGGAGATTCCTCGGAATGGCCCCGCCGCGTCGATGGACACCCCTAGTCTTCTTTATCATTCACTGGCGTGAGAGAGTGTACGACCTTTTAACCTTTTTTTATGGAAGAGATGGTAATCGAAACCTAAAACTTTTTCTTATTTCACCCTCCCCTTTTAATGTCTCCCGTATTAGCCCTTTCCTTTACTGAACAAGCAAAGTATGAGCTTACCAAAATTATTACCTTAAAAAACCAGAGATCCTAATATCTACGTTTGAGAATATAAGTTAATCCAGCAGAACCTTCATTTCAACAGGACAACAAGAAAAAAAAATCCTATACTCGCAAACATGCCCGAGTAATCGACACATCACTGCTTTTCTGTGCATGTGAACAACTATGGGGCGTTTTGCTGCGGTCCTAAGAAGTCATAGAGCTTCGCCCGACCAGTTCCCTCCGTCCTACATCCTGTTGGTTAGGTCCAGAGAGTTCCAAATCTAATCATGTCGAGAAAAATAAAGTTTAGATATTGATTACAAGATTACATGATCTTCTGTGTCGTTGCTTTAGATTAGAAACGTGATAACACACAGTGCTTTTTAAATTTCTCTCACAGAAGTGTTCTCTTGAGGGCCCCTCTGTTGGCATGGAATTGAATTCCTGAGAATTTATTATCAAGTGAGTCACACCGATGATCATTAAAGAGTACGAGTGGTGAAAGGTTTAAGGATGGAGTTGTAGACAGGAGCAAATTGCCTTAATAGAGCGATGTCTCGGATTCTTTTTGTTTTATTATGGGGATGTTATTTGATGACCACTTATATATTTCAGCCTTTATTTCTGGGGCAGCGTATATATTCAGAAGCCGAGAAATCCAATTCTGCACGGGTCAGTAGCCAAAGTCAGCTTCTGTGATTTTCTTGTCTCCACTCATATCATGTGGGAGTTCACTAGATATGGGCTACAAGAAAAAACGGAACTATTGATTCTTTCATTTTATTTTATGTTAATTGGAAATGGTAAGGTCTTGCGACTTTAATTGGATGCTCACACAGCTTTGCCGCTGCTTGCGTGGGCGGTAAACTGGATTTTCCAGTTTTCCTCCTCTATGAGAGGAGGAAAGCTTGAAATTGCTGCTTTACCGCTGCTCTCATCGGCGGTAAACTGGATTTTCCAGCTTTCCTCCGCTCTGAGAGGAGGAAATCTGGAAATTGCAGCTTTACCGCTGATCCTTTCCGCGGTAAACTGGATTTTCCAGTTTTCCTCCGCTCTGAGAGGAGGAAAGCTGGAAATTGCAGCTTTACCGCTGGTTTCATCGGCGGTAAAGTGGATTTTCCAGCTTTCCTCCTCTGTGAGAGTAGGAAAACGGGAAATTGCAGATTCGTTGCGGTCACATATGGCGGAAATCTTTCGGTCCGATTTTTAATCATTTCTTCCCTTCTTTTGCTTGTTGGTGGGTCGTGGGTCGGGGCATAGTTCCACAAAACGAAGGATGGACATGTGTGAATAACAGTTGGGTGCAGTAATATCAAATCACAATAACCACACACTAAATCGTAGCTTTACTTTACCGGCGAAGTGAAGTAAAAGGTCAATGTAGGAGAGAATAAAAGTAAGGGTGTCGTAGAACTAAAACGTGGGAGAGTAGCATTTTTATTTTTCCTCTTAAAAAGACTAGCGTTTTTTTTTTCTGAGGTAGCACATGGATTGGGCTTTGGGCATGGGGTTTTGTTATTAATAGATGGGCCGTGCTCATGTTTTTTTTTTTTTTTTAATTTGCACTTAGAAGTTGGGAGCCGGAATCCACTCCCGGCCCAAATTTATGTAAATATACACACATACGTATACGTACGTATACATACAAATGTATGTATATATATATATATATATCTATATATTTATGAGGGAGGGAGGGAGCAGTAATGCGGAGGCTCAAAGCCATGACCTCTCACAGAAGGTGATGAGACCAGAGCAGCTGAGCTGGCCTAGGACTTGGTAGGAAACTCATTTTTCTGTTCTATAGGTCTAATATAGGTGGGGACTCGGGCTTCATGATTTCCATGCGGCCTGGGTTCGGGCCAACAACTTTCAGGCCCGACTCATGCCTGGGCCAGCGTTAGGCTTCTAGTTTAGAAGTGGCTGTTGGAGATTCCTCGGAATGGCCCCGCCGCGTCGATGGACACCCCTAGTCTTCTTTATCATTCACTGGCGTGAGAGAGTGTACGACCTTTTAACCTTTTTTTATGGAAGAGATGGTAATCGAAACCTAAAACTTTTTCTTATTTCACCCTCCCCTTTTAATGTCTCCCGTATTAGCCCTTTCCTTTACTGAACAAGCAAAGTATGAGCTTACCAAAATTATTACCTTAAAAAACCAGAGATCCTAATATCTACGTTTGAGAATATAAGTTAATCCAGCAGAACCTTCATTTCAACAGGACAACAAGAAAAAAAAATCCTATACTCGCAAACATGCCCGAGTAATCGACACATCACTGCTTTTCTGTGCATGTGAACAACTATGGGGCGTTTTGCTGCGGTCCTAAGAAGTCATAGAGCTTCGCCCGACCAGTTCCCTCCGTCCTACATCCTGTTGGTTAGGTCCAGAGAGTTCCAAATCTAATCATGTCGAGAAAAATAAAGTTTAGATATTGATTACAAGATTACATGATCTTCTGTGTCGTTGCTTTAGATTAGAAACGTGATAACACACAGTGCTTTTTAAATTTCTCTCACAGAAGTGTTCTCTTGAGGGCCCCTCTGTTGGCATGGAATTGAATTCCTGAGAATTTATTATCAAGTGAGTCACACCGATGATCATTAAAGAGTACGAGTGGTGAAAGGTTTAAGGATGGAGTTGTAGACAGGAGCAAATTGCCTTAATAGAGCGATGACTCGGATTCTTTTTGTTTTATTATGGGGATGTTATTTGATGACCACTTATATATTTCAGCCTTTATTTCTGGGGCAGCGTATATATTCAGAAGCCGAGAAATCCAATTCTGCACGGGTCAGTAGCCAAAGTCAGCTTCTGTGATTTTCTTCTCTCCACTCATATCATGTGGGAGTTCACTAGATATGGGCTACAAGAAAAAACGGAACTATTGATTCTTTCATTTTATTTTATGTTAATTGGAAATGGTAAGGTCTTGCGACTTTAATTGGATGCTCACACAGCTTTGCCGCTGCTTGCGTGGGCGGTAAACTGGATTTTCCAGTTTTCCTCCTCTATGAGAGGAGGAAAGCTTGAAATTGCTGCTTTACCGCTGCTCTCATCGGCGGTAAACTGGATTTTCCAGCTTTCCTCCGCTCTGAGAGGAGGAAATCTGGAAATTGCAGCTTTACCGCTGATCCTTTCCGCGGTAAACTGGATTTTCCAGTTTTCCTCCGCTCTGAGAGGAGGAAAGCTGGAAATTGCAGCTTTACCGCTGGTTTCATCGGCGGTAAAGTGGATTTTCCAGCTTTCCTCCTCTGTGAGAGTAGGAAAACGGGAAATTGCAGATTCGTTGCGGTCACATATGGCGGAAATCTTTCGGTCCGATTTTTAATCATTTCTTCCCTTCTTTTGCTTGTTGGTGGGTCGTGGGTCGGGGCATAGTTCCACAAAACGAAGGATGGACATGTGTGAATAACAGTTGGGTGCAGTAATATCAAATCACAATAACCACACACTAAATCGTAGCTTTACTTTACCGGCGAAGTGAAGTAAAAGGTCAATGTAGGAGAGAATAAAAGTAAGGGTGTCGTAGAACTAAAACGTGGGAGAGTAGCATTTTTATTTTTCCTCTTAAAAAGACTAGCGTTTTTTTTTTCTGAGGTAGCACATGGATTGGGCTTTGGGCATGGGGTTTTGTTATTAATAGATGGGCCGTGCTCATGTTTTTTTTTTTTTTTTAATTTGCACTTAGAAGTTGGGAGCCGGAATCCACTCCCGGCCCAAATTTATGTAAATATACACACATACGTATACGTACGTATACATACAAATGTATGTATATATATATATATATCTATATATTTATGAGGGAGGGAGGGAGCAGTAATGCGGAGGCTCAAAGCCATGACCTCTCACAGAAGGTGATGAGACCAGAGCAGCTGAGCTGGCCTAGGACTTGGTAGGAAACTCATTTTTCTGTTCTATAGGTCTAATATAGGTGGGGACTCGGGCTTCATGATTTCCATGCGGCCTGGGTTCGGGCCAACAACTTTCAGGCCCGACTCATGCCTGGGCCAGCGTTAGGCTTCTAGTTTAGAAGTGGCTGTTGGAGATTCCTCGGAATGGCCCCGCCGCGTCGATGGACACCCCTAGTCTTCTTTATCATTCACTGGCGTGAGAGAGTGTACGACCTTTTAACCTTTTTTTATGGAAGAGATGGTAATCGAAACCTAAAACTTTTTCTTATTTCACCCTCCCCTTTTAATGTCTCCCGTATTAGCCCTTTCCTTTACTGAACAAGCAAAGTATGAGCTTACCAAAATTATTACCTTAAAAAACCAGAGATCCTAATATCTACGTTTGAGAATATAAGTTAATCCAGCAGAACCTTCATTTCAACAGGACAACAAGAAAAAAAAATCCTATACTCGCAAACATGCCCGAGTAATCGACACATCACTGCTTTTCTGTGCATGTGAACAACTATGGGGCGTTTTGCTGCGGTCCTAAGAAGTCATAGAGCTTCGCCCGACCAGTTCCCTCCGTCCTACATCCTGTTGGTTAGGTCCAGAGAGTTCCAAATCTAATCATGTCGAGAAAAATAAAGTTTAGATATTGATTACAAGATTACATGATCTTCTGTGTCGTTGCTTTAGATTAGAAACGTGATAACACACAGTGCTTTTTAAATTTCTCTCACAGAAGTGTTCTCTTGAGGGCCCCTCTGTTGGCATGGAATTGAATTCCTGAGAATTTATTATCAAGTGAGTCACACCGATGATCATTAAAGAGTACGAGTGGTGAAAGGTTTAAGGATGGAGTTGTAGACAGGAGCAAATTGCCTTAATAGAGCGATGACTCGGATTCTTTTTGTTTTATTATGGGGATGTTATTTGATGACCACTTATATATTTCAGCCTTTATTTCTGGGGCAGCGTATATATTCAGAAGCCGAGAAATCCAATTCTGCACGGGTCAGTAGCCAAAGTCAGCTTCTGTGATTTTCTTCTCTCCACTCATATCATGTGGGAGTTCACTAGATATGGGCTACAAGAAAAAACGGAACTATTGATTCTTTCATTTTATTTTATGTTAATTGGAAATGGTAAGGTCTTGCGACTTTAATTGGATGCTCACACAGCTTTGCCGCTGCTTGCGTGGGCGGTAAACTGGATTTTCCAGTTTTCCTCCTCTATGAGAGGAGGAAAGCTTGAAATTGCTGCTTTACCGCTGCTCTCATCGGCGGTAAACTGGATTTTCCAGCTTTCCTCCGCTCTGAGAGGAGGAAATCTGGAAATTGCAGCTTTACCGCTGATCCTTTCCGCGGTAAACTGGATTTTCCAGTTTTCCTCCGCTCTGAGAGGAGGAAAGCTGGAAATTGCAGCTTTACCGCTGGTTTCATCGGCGGTAAAGTGGATTTTCCAGCTTTCCTCCTCTGTGAGAGTAGGAAACGGGAAATTGCAGATTCGTTGCGGTCACAT
This sequence comes from Persea americana, assembly GCA_029852735.1. Taxonomy (NCBI): domain Eukaryota; kingdom Viridiplantae; phylum Streptophyta; class Magnoliopsida; order Laurales; family Lauraceae; genus Persea; species Persea americana. The sequence continues at coordinate 40,978,141 of CM056817.1, forward strand.
ATGGCGGAAATCTTTCGGTCCGATTTTTAATCATTTCTTCCCTTCTTTTGCTTGTTGGTGGGTCGTGGGTCGGGGCATAGTTCCACAAAACGAAGGATGGACATGTGTGAATAACAGTTGGGTGCAGTAATATCAAATCACAATAACCACACACTAAATCGTAGCTTTACTTTACCGGCGAAGTGAAGTAAAAGGTCAATGTAGGAGAGAATAAAAGTAAGGGTGTCGTAGAACTAAAACGTGGGAGAGTAGCATTTTTATTTTTCCTCTTAAAAAGACTAGCGTTTTTTTTTTCTGAGGTAGCACATGGATTGGGCTTTGGGCATGGGGTTTTGTTATTAATAGATGGGCCGTGCTCATGTTTTTTTTTTTTTTTTAATTTGCACTTAGAAGTTGGGAGCCGGAATCCACTCCCGGCCCAAATTTATGTAAATATACACACATACGTATACGTACGTATACATACAAATGTATGTATATATATATATATCTATATATTTATGAGGGAGGGAGGGAGCAGTAATGCGGAGGCTCAAAGCCATGACCTCTCACAGAAGGTGATGAGACCAGAGCAGCTGAGCTGGCCTAGGACTTGGTAGGAAACTCATTTTTCTGTTCTATAGGTCTAATATAGGTGGGGACTCGGGCTTCATGATTTCCATGCGGCCTGGGTTCGGGCCAACAACTTTCAGGCCCGACTCATGCCTGGGCCAGCGTTAGGCTTCTAGTTTAGAAGTGGCTGTTGGAGATTCCTCGGAATGGCCCCGCCGCGTCGATGGACACCCCTAGTCTTCTTTATCATTCACTGGCGTGAGAGAGTGTACGACCTTTTAACCTTTTTTTATGGAAGAGATGGTAATCGAAACCTAAAACTTTTTCTTATTTCACCCTCCCCTTTTAATGTCTCCCGTATTAGCCCTTTCCTTTACTGAACAAGCAAAGTATGAGCTTACCAAAATTATTACCTTAAAAAACCAGAGATCCTAATATCTACGTTTGAGAATATAAGTTAATCCAGCAGAACCTTCATTTCAACAGGACAACAAGAAAAAAAAATCCTATACTCGCAAACATGCCCGAGTAATCGACACATCACTGCTTTTCTGTGCATGTGAACAACTATGGGGCGTTTTGCTGCGGTCCTAAGAAGTCATAGAGCTTCGCCCGACCAGTTCCCTCCGTCCTACATCCTGTTGGTTAGGTCCAGAGAGTTCCAAATCTAATCATGTCAAGAAAAATAAAGTTTAGATATTGATTACAAGATTACATGATCTTCTGTGTCGTTGCTTTAGATTAGAAACGTGATAACACACAGTGCTTTTTAAATTTCTCTCACAGAAGTGTTCTCTTGAGGGCCCCTCTGTTGGCATGGAATTGAATTCCTGAGAATTTATTATCAAGTGAGTCACACCGATGATCATTAAAGAGTACGAGTGGTGAAAGGTTTAAGGATGGAGTTGTAGACAGGAGCAAATTGCCTTAATAGAGCGATGACTCGGATTCTTTTTGTTTTATTATGGGGATGTTATTTGATGACCACTTATATATTTCAGCCTTTATTTCTGGGGCAGCGTATATATTCAGAAGCCGAGAAATCCAATTCTGCACGGGTCAGTAGCCAAAGTCAGCTTCTGTGATTTTCTTCTCTCCACTCATATCATGTGGGAGTTCACTAGATATGGGCTACAAGAAAAAACGGAACTATTGATTCTTTCATTTTATTTTATGTTAATTGGAAATGGTAAGGTCTTGCGACTTTAATTGGATGCTCACACAGCTTTGCCGCTGCTTGCGTGGGCGGTAAACTGGATTTTCCAGTTTTCCTCCTCTATGAGAGGAGGAAAGCTTGAAATTGCTGCTTTACCGCTGCTCTCATCGGCGGTAAACTGGATTTTCCAGCTTTCCTCCGCTCTGAGAGGAGGAAATCTGGAAATTGCAGCTTTACCGCTGATCCTTTCCGCGGTAAACTGGATTTTCCAGTTTTCCTCCGCTCTGAGAGGAGGAAAGCTGGAAATTGCAGCTTTACCGCTGGTTTCATCGGCGGTAAAGTGGATTTTCCAGCTTTCCTCCTCTGTGAGAGTAGGAAAACGGGAAATTGCAGATTCGTTGCGGTCACATATGGCGGAAATCTTTCGGTCCGATTTTTAATCATTTCTTCCCTTCTTTTGCTTGTTGGTGGGTCGTGGGTCGGGGCATAGTTCCACAAAACGAAGGATGGACATGTGTGAATAACAGTTGGGTGCAGTAATATCAAATCACAATAACCACACACTAAATCGTAGCTTTACTTTACCGGCGAAGTGAAGTAAAAGGTCAATGTAGGAGAGAATAAAAGTAAGGGTGTCGTAGAACTAAAACGTGGGAGAGTAGCATTTTTATTTTTCCTCTTAAAAAGACTAGCGTTTTTTTTTTCTGAGGTAGCACATGGATTGGGCTTTGGGCATGGGGTTTTGTTATTAATAGATGGGCCGTGCTCATGTTTTTTTTTTTTTTTTAATTTGCACTTAGAAGTTGGGAGCCGGAATCCACTCCCGGCCCAAATTTATGTAAATATACACACATACGTATACGTACGTATACATACAAATGTATGTATATATATATATATATATCTATATATTTATGAGGGAGGGAGGGAGCAGTAATGCGGAGGCTCAAAGCCATGACCTCTCACAGAAGGTGATGAGACCAGAGCAGCTGAGCTGGCCTAGGACTTGGTAGGAAACTCATTTTTCTGTTCTATAGGTCTAATATAGGTGGGGACTCGGGCTTCATGATTTCCATGCGGCCTGGGTTCGGGCCAACAACTTTCAGGCCCGACTCATGCCTGGGCCAGCGTTAGGCTTCTAGTTTAGAAGTGGCTGTTGGAGATTCCTCGGAATGGCCCCGCCGCGTCGATGGACACCCCTAGTCTTCTTTATCATTCACTGGCGTGAGAGAGTGTACGACCTTTTAACCTTTTTTTATGGAAGAGATGGTAATCGAAACCTAAAACTTTTTCTTATTTCACCCTCCCCTTTTAATGTCTCCCGTATTAGCCCTTTCCTTTACTGAACAAGCAAAGTATGAGCTTACCAAAATTATTACCTTAAAAAACCAGAGATCCTAATATCTACGTTTGAGAATATAAGTTAATCCAGCAGAACCTTCATTTCAACAGGACAACAAGAAAAAAAAATCCTATACTCGCAAACATGCCCGAGTAATCGACACATCACTGCTTTTCTGTGCATGTGAACAACTATGGGGCGTTTTGCTGCGGTCCTAAGAAGTCATAGAGCTTCGCCCGACCAGTTCCCTCCGTCCTACATCCTGTTGGTTAGGTCCAGAGAGTTCCAAATCTAATCATGTCGAGAAAAATAAAGTTTAGATATTGATTACAAGATTACATGATCTTCTGTGTCGTTGCTTTAGATTAGAAACGTGATAACACACAGTGCTTTTTAAATTTCTCTCACAGAAGTGTTCTCTTGAGGGCCCCTCTGTTGGCATGGAATTGAATTCCTGAGAATTTATTATCAAGTGAGTCACACCGATGATCATTAAAGAGTACGAGTGGTGAAAGGTTTAAGGATGGAGTTGTAGACAGGAGCAAATTGCCTTAATAGAGCGATGACTCGGATTCTTTTTGTTTTATTATGGGGATGTTATTTGATGACCACTTATATATTTCAGCCTTTATTTCTGGGGCAGCGTATATATTCAGAAGCCGAGAAATCCAATTCTGCACGGGTCAGTAGCCAAAGTCAGCTTCTGTGATTTTCTTCTCTCCACTCATATCATGTGGGAGTTCACTAGATATGGGCTACAAGAAAAAACGGAACTATTGATTCTTTCATTTTATTTTATGTTAATTGGAAATGGTAAGGTCTTGCGACTTTAATTGGATGCTCACACAGCTTTGCCGCTGCTTGCGTGGGCGGTAAACTGGATTTTCCAGTTTTCCTCCTCTATGAGAGGAGGAAAGCTTGAAATTGCTGCTTTACCGCTGCTCTCATCGGCGGTAAACTGGATTTTCCAGCTTTCCTCCGCTCTGAGAGGAGGAAATCTGGAAATTGCAGCTTTACCGCTGATCCTTTCCGCGGTAAACTGGATTTTCCAGTTTTCCTCCGCTCTGAGAGGAGGAAAGCTGGAAATTGCAGCTTTACCGCTGGTTTCATCGGCGGTAAAGTGGATTTTCCAGCTTTCCTCCTCTGTGAGAGTAGGAAAACGGGAAATTGCAGATTCGTTGCGGTCACATATGGCGGAAATCTTTCGGTCCGATTTTTAATCATTTCTTCCCTTCTTTTGCTTGTTGGTGGGTCGTGGGTCGGGGCATAGTTCCACAAAACGAAGGATGGACATGTGTGAATAACAGTTGGGTGCAGTAATATCAAATCACAATAACCACACACTAAATCGTAGCTTTACTTTACCGGCGAAGTGAAGTAAAAGGTCAATGTAGGAGAGAATAAAAGTAAGGGTGTCGTAGAACTAAAACGTGGGAGAGTAGCATTTTTATTTTTCCTCTTAAAAAGACTAGCGTTTTTTTTTTCTGAGGTAGCACATGGATTGGGCTTTGGGCATGGGGTTTTGTTATTAATAGATGGGCCGTGCTCATGTTTTTTTTTTTTTTTTAATTTGCACTTAGAAGTTGGGAGCCGGAATCCACTCCCGGCCCAAATTTATGTAAATATACACACATACGTATACGTACGTATACATACAAATGTATGTATATATATATATCTATATATTTATGAGGGAGGGAGGGAGCAGTAATGCGGAGGCTCAAAGCCATGACCTCTCACAGAAGGTGATGAGACCAGAGCAGCTGAGCTGGCCTAGGACTTGGTAGGAAACTCATTTTTCTGTTCTATAGGTCTAATATAGGTGGGGACTCGGGCTTCATGATTTCCATGCGGCCTGGGTTCGGGCCAACAACTTTCAGGCCCGACTCATGCCTGGGCCAGCATTAGGCTTCTAGTTTAGAAGTGGCTGTTGGAGATTCCTCGGAATGGCCCCGCCGCGTCGATGGACACCCCTAGTCTTCTTTATCATTCACTGGCGTGAGAGAGTGTACGACCTTTTAACCTTTTTTTATGGAAGAGATGGTAATCGAAACCTAAAACTTTTTCTTATTTCACCCTCCCCTTTTAATGTCTCCCGTATTAGCCCTTTCCTTTACTGAACAAGCAAAGTATGAGCTTACCAAAATTATTACCTTAAAAAACCAGAGATCCTAATATCTACGTTTGAGAATATAAGTTAATCCAGCAGAACCTTCATTTCAACAGGACAACAAGAAAAAAAAATCCTATACTCGCAAACATGCCCGAGTAATCGACACATCACTGCTTTTCTGTGCATGTGAACAACTATGGGGCGTTTTGCTGCGGTCCTAAGAAGTCATAGAGCTTCGCCCGACCAGTTCCCTCCGTCCTACATCCTGTTGGTTAGGTCCAGAGAGTTCCAAATCTAATCATGTCGAGAAAAATAAAGTTTAGATATTGATTACAAGATTACATGATCTTCTGTGTCGTTGCTTTAGATTAGAAACGTGATAACACACAGTGCTTTTTAAATTTCTCTCACAGAAGTGTTCTCTTGAGGGCCCCTCTGTTGGCATGGAATTGAATTCCTGAGAATTTATTATCAAGTGAGCCACACCGATGATCATTAAAGAGTACGAGTGGTGAAAGGTTTAAGGATGGAGTTGTAGACAGGAGCAAATTGCTTTAATAGAGCGATGTCTCGGATTCTTTTTGTTTTATTATGGGGATGTTATTTGATGACCACTTATATATTTCAGCCTTTATTTCTGGGGCAGCGTATATATTCAGAAGCCGAGAAATCCAATTCTGCACGGGTCAGTAGCCAAAGTCAGCTTCTGTGATTTTCTTGTCTCCACTCATATCATGTGGGAGTTCACTAGATATGGGCTACAAGAAAAAACGGAACTATTGATTCTTTCATTTTATTTTATGTTAATTGGAAATGGTAAGGTCTTGCGACTTTAATTGGATGCTCACACAGCTTTGCCGCTGCTTGCGTGGGCGGTAAACTGGATTTTCCAGTTTTCCTCCTCTATGAGAGGAGGAAAGCTTGAAATTGCTGCTTTACCGCTGCTCTCATCGGCGGTAAACTGGATTTTCCAACTTTCCTCCTCTCTGAGAGGAGGAAATCTGGAAATTGCAGCTTTACCGCTGATCCTTTCCGCGATAAACTGGATTTTCCAGTTTTCCTCCGCTCTGAGAGGAGGAAAGCTGGAAATTGCAGCTTTACCGCTGCTTTCATCGGCGGTAAAGTGGATTTTCCAGCTTTCCTCCTCTGTGAGAGTAGGAAAACGGGAAATTGCAGATTCGTTGCGGTTACATATGGCGGAAATCTTTCGGTCCGATTTTTAATCATTTCTTCCCTTCTTTTGCTTGTTGGTGGGTCGTGGGTCGGGGCATAGTTCCACAAAACGAAGGATGGACATGTGTGAATAACAGTTGGGTGCAGTAATATCAAATCACAATAACCACACACTAAATTGTAGCTTTACTTTACCGGCGAAGTGAAGTAAAAGGTCAATGTAGGAGAGAATAAAAGTAAGGGTGTCGTAGAACTAAAACGTGGGAGAGTAGCATTTTTATTTTTCCTCTTAAAAAGACTAGCGTTTTTTTTTTCTGAGGTAGCACATGGATTGGGCTTTGGGCATGGGGTTTTGTTATTAATAGATGGGCCGTGCTCATGTTTTTTTTTTTTTTTTAATTTGCACTTAGAAGTTGGGAGCCGGAATCCACTCCCGGCCCAAATTTATGTAAATATACACACATACGTATACGTACGTATACATACAAATGTATGTATATATATATATATATCTATATATTTATGAGGGAGGGAGGGAGCAGTAACGCGGAGGCTCAAAGCCATGACCTCTCACAGAAGGTGATGAGACCAGAGCAGCTGAGCTGGCCTAGGACTTGGTAGGAAACTCATTTTTCTGTTCTATAGGTCTAATATAGGTGGGGACTCGGGCTTCATGATTTCCATGCGGCCTGGGTTCGGGCCAACAACTTTCAGGCCCGACTCATGCCTGGGCCAGCATTAGGCTTCTAGTTTAGAAGTGGCTGTTGGAGATTCCTCGGAATGGCCCCGCCGCGTCGATGGACACCCCTAGTCTTCTTTATCATTCACTGGCGTGAGAGAGTGTACGACCTTTTAACCTTTTTTTATGGAAGAGATGGTAATCGAAACCTAAAACTTTTTCTTATTTCACCCTCCCCTTTTAATGTCTCCCGTATTAGCCCTTTCCTTTACAGAACAAGCAAAGTATGAGCTTACCAAAATTATTACCTTAAAAAACCAGAGATCCTAATATCTACGTTTGAGAATATAAGTTAATCCAGCAGAACCTTCATTTCAACAGGACAACAAGAAAAAAAAATCCTATACTCGCAAACATGCCCGAGTAATCGACACATCACTGCTTTTCTGTGCATGTGAACAACTATGGGGCGTTTTGCTGCGGTCCTAAGAAGTCATAGAGCTTCGCCCGACCAGTTCCCTCCGTCCTACATCCTGTTGGTTAGGTCCAGAGAGTTCCAAATCTAATCATGTCGAGAAAAATAAAGTTTAGATATTGATTACAAGATTACATGATCTTCTGTGTCGTTGCTTTAGATTAGAAACGTGATAACACACAGTGCTTTTTAAATTTCTCTCACAGAAGTGTTCTCTTGAGGGCCCCTCTGTTGGCATGGAATTGAATTCCTGAGAATTTATTATCAAGTGAGCCACACCGATGATCATTAAAGAGTACGAGTGGTGAAAGGTTTAAGGATGGAGTTGTAGACAGGAGCAAATTGCTTTAATAGAGCGATGTCTCGGATTCTTTTTGTTTTATTATGGGGATGTTATTTGATGACCACTTATATATTTCAGCCTTTATTTCTGGGGCAGCGTATATATTCAGAAGCCGAGAAATCCAATTCTGCACGGGTCAGTAGCCAAAGTCAGCTTCTGTGATTTTCTTCTCTCCACTCATATCATGTGGGAGTTCACTAGATATGGGCTACAAGAAAAAACGGAACTATTGATTCTTTCATTTTATTTTATGTTAATTGGAAATGGTAAGGTCTTGCGACTTTAATTGGATGCTCACACAGCTTTGCCGCTGCTTGCGTGGGCGGTAAACTGGATTTTCCAGTTTTCCTCCTCTATGAGAGGAGGAAAGCTTGAAATTGCTGCTTTACCGCTGCTCTCATCGGCGGTAAACTGGATTTTCCAACTTTCCTCCTCTTTGAGAGGAGGAAATCTGGAAATTGCAGCTTTACCGCTGATCCTTTCCGCGATAAACTGGATTTTCCAGTTTTCCTCCGCTCTGAGAGGAGGAAAGCTGGAAATTGCAGCTTTACCGCTGCTTTCATCGGCGGTAAAGTGGATTTTCCAGCTTTCCTCCTCTGTGAGAGTAGGAAAACGGGAAATTGCAGATTCGTTGCGGTTACATATGGCGGAAATCTTTCGGTCCGATTTTTAATCATTTCTTCCCTTCTTTTGCTTGTTGGTGGGTCGTGGGTCGGGGCATAGTTCCACAAAACGAAGGATGGACATGTGTGAATAACAGTTGGGTGCAGTAATATCAAATCACAATAACCACACACTAAATCGTAGCTTTACTTTACCGGCGAAGTGAAGTAAAAGGTCAATGTAGGAGAGAATAAAAGTAAGGGTGTCGTAGAACTAAAACGTGGGAGAGTAGCATTTTTATTTTTCCTCTTAAAAAGACTAGCGTTTTTTTTTTCTGAGGTAGCACATGGATTGGGCTTTGGGCATGGGGTTTTGTTATTAATAGATGGGCCGTGCTCATGTTTTTTTTTTTTTTTTAATTTGCACTTAGAAGTTGGGAGCCGGAATCCACTCCCGGCCCAAATTTATGTAAATATACACACATACGTATACGTACGTATACATACAAATGTATGTATATATATATATATCTATATATTTATGAGGGAGGGAGGGAGCAGTAACGCGGAGGCTCAAAGCCATGACCTCTCACAGAAGGTGATGAGACCAGAGCAGCTGAGCTGGCCTAGGACTTGGTAGGAAACTCATTTTTCTGTTCTATAGGTCTAATATAGGTGGGGACTCGGGCTTCATGATTTCCATGCGGCCTGGGTTCGGGCCAACAACTTTCAGGCCCGACTCATGCCTGGGCCAGCGTTAGGCTTCTAGTTTAGAAGTGGCTGTTGGAGATTCCTCGGAATGGCCCCGCCGCGTCGATGGACACCCCTAGTCTTCTTTATCATTCACTGGCGTGAGAGAGTGTACGACCTTTTAACCTTTTTTTATGGAAGAGATGGTAATCGAAACCTAAAACTTTTTCTTATTTCACCCTCCCCTTTTAATGTCTCCCGTATTAGCCCTTTCCTTTACTGAACAAGCAAAGTATGAGCTTACCAAAATTATTACCTTAAAAAACCAGAAATCCTAATATCTACGTTTGAGAATATAAGTTAATCCAGCAGAACCTTCATTTCAACAGGACAACAAGAAAAAAAAATCCTATACTCGCAAACATGCCTGAGTAATCGACACATCACTGCTTTTCTGTGCATGTGAACAACTATGGGGCGTTTTGCTGCGGTCCTAAGAAGTCATAGAGCTTCGCCCGACCAGTTCCCTCCGTCCTACATCCTGTTGGTTAGGTCCAGAGAGTTCCAAATCTAATCATGTCGAGAAAAATAAAGTTTAGATATTGATTACAAGATTACATGATCTTCTGTGTCGTTGCTTTAGATTAGAAACGTGATAACACACAGTGCTTTTTAAATTTCTCTCACAGAAGTGTTCTCTTGAGGGCCCCTCTGTTGGCATGGAATTGAATTCCTGAGAATTTATTATCAAGTGAGTCACACCGATGATCATTAAAGAGTACGAGTGGTGAAAGGTTTAAGGATGGAGTTGTAGACAGGAGCAAATTGCTTTAATAGAGCGATGTCTCGGATTCTTTTTGTTTTATTATGGGGATGTTATTTGATGACCACTTATATATTTCAGCCTTTATTTCTGGGGCAGCGTATATATTCAGAAGCCGAGAAATCCAATTCTGCACGGGTCAGTAGCCAAAGTCAGCTTCTGTGATTTTCTTGTCTCCACTCATATCATGTGGGAGTTCACTAGATATGGGCTACAAGAAAAAACGGAACTATTGATTCTTTCATTTTATTTTATGTTAATTGGAAATGGTAAGGTCTTGCGACTTTAATTGGATGCTCACACAGCTTTGCCGCTGCTTGCGTGGGCGGTAAACTAGATTTTCCAGTTTTCCTCCTCTATGAGAGGAGGAAAGCTTGAAATTGCTGCTTTACCGCTGCTCTCATCGGCGGTAAACTGGATTTTCCAGCTTTCCTCCGCTCTGAGAGGAGGAAATCTGGAAATTGCAGCTTTACCGCTGATCCTTTCCGCGGTAAACTGGATTTTCCAGTTTTCCTCCGCTCTGAGAGGAGGAAAGCTGGAAATTGCAGCTTTACCGCTGCTTTCATCGGCGGTAAAGTGGATTTTCCAGCTTTCCTCCTCTGTGAGAGTAGGAAAACGGGAAATTGCAGATTCGTTGCGGTTACATATGGCGGAAATCTTTCGGTCCGATTTTTAATAATTTCTTCCCTTCTTTTGCTTGTTGGTGGGTCGTGGGTCGGGGCATAGTTCCACAAAACGAAGGATGGACATGTGTGAATAACAGTTGGGTGCAGTAATATCAAATCACAATAACCACACACTAAATCGTAGCTTTACTTTACCGGCGAAGTGAAGTAAAAGGTCAATGTAGGAGAGAATAAAAGTAAGGGTGTCGTAGAACTAAAACGTGGGAGAGTAGCATTTTTATTTTTCCACTTAAAAAGACTAGCGTTTTTTTTTTCTGAGGTAGCACATGGATTGGGCTTTGGGCATGGGGTTTTGTTATTAATAGATGGGCCGTGCTCATGTTTTTTTTTTTTTTTAATTTGCACATAGAAGTTGGGAGCCGGAATCCACTCCCGGCCCAAATTTATGTAAATATACACACATACGTATACGTACGTATACATACAAATGTATGTATATATATATATATATATATCTATATATTTATGAGGGAGGGAGGGAGCAGTAACGCGGAGGCTCAAAGCCATGACCTCTCACAGAAGGTGATGAGACCAGAGCAGCTGAGCTGGCCTAGGACTTGGTAGGAAACTCATTTTTCTGTTCTATAGGTCTAATATAGGTGGGGACTCGGGCTTCATGATTTCCATGCGGCCTGGGTTCGGGCCAATAACTTTCAGGCCCGACTCATGCCTGCGCCAGCGTTAGGCTTCTAGTTTAGAAGTGGCTGTTGGAGATTCCTCGGAATGGCCCCGCCGCGTCGATGGACACCCCTAGTCTTCTTTATCATTCACTGGCGTGAGAGAGTGTACGACCTTTTAACCTTTTTTTATGGAAGAGATGGTAATCGAAACCTAAAACTTTTTCTTATTTCACCCTCCCCTTTTAATGTCTCCCGTATTAGCCCTTTCCTTTACTGAACAAGCAAAGTATGAGCTTACCAAAATTATTACCTTAAAAAACCAGAGATCCTAATATCTACGTTTGAGAATATAAGTTAATCCAGCAGAACCTTCATTTCAACAGGACAACAAGAAAAAAAAATCCTATACTCGCAAACATGCCTGAGTAATCGACACATCACTGCTTTTCTGTGCATGTGAACAACTATGGGGCGTTTTGCTGCGGTCCTAAGAAGTCATAGAGCTTCGCCCGACCAGTTCCCTCCGTCCTACATCCTGTTGGTTAGGTCCAGAGAGTTCCAAATCTAATCATGTCGAGAAAAATAAAGTTTAGATATTGATTACAAGATTACATGATCTTCTGTGTCGTTGCTTTAGATTAGAAACGTGATAACACACAGTGCTTTTTAAATTTCTCTCACAGAAGTGTTCTCTTGAGGGCCCCTCTGTTGGCATGGAATTGAATTCCTGAGAATTTATTATCAAGTGAGTCACACCGATGATCATTAAAGAGTACGAGTGGTGAAAGGTTTAAGGATGGAGTTGTAGACAGGAGCAAATTGCTTTAATAGAGCGATGTCTCGGATTCTTTTTGTTTTATTATGGGGATGTTATTTGATGACCACTTATATATTTCAGCCTTTATTTCTGGGGCAGCGTATATATTCAGAAGCCGAGAAATCCAATTCTGCACGGGTCAGTAGCCAAAGTCAGCTTCTGTGATTTTCTTCTCTCCACTCATATCATGTGGGAGTTCACTAGATATGGGCTACAAGAAAAAACGGAACTATTGATTCTTTCATTTTATTTTATGTTAATTGGAAATGGTAAGGTCTTGCGACTTTAATTGGATGCTCACACAGCTTTGCCGCTGCTTGCGTGGGCGGTAAACTGGATTTTCCAGTTTTCCTCCTCTATGAGAGGAGGAAAGCTTGAAATTGCTGCTTTACCGCTGCTCTCATCGGCGGTAAACTGGATTTTCCAGCTTTCCTCCGCTCTGAGAGGAGGAAATCTGGAAATTGCAGCTTTACCGCTGATCCTTTCCGCGGTAAACTGGATTTTCCAGTTTTCCTCCGCTCTGAGAGGAGGAAAGCTGGAAATTGCAGCTTTACCGCTGCTTTCATCGGCGGTAAAGTGGATTTTCCAGCTTTCCTCCTCTGTGAGAGTAGGAAAACGGGAAATTGCAGATTCGTTGCGGTTACATATGGCGGAAATCTTTCGGTCCGATTTTTAATAATTTCTTCCCTTCTTTTGCTTGTTGGTGGGTCGTGGGTCGGGGCATAGTTCCACAAAACGAAGGATGGACATGTGTGAATAACAGTTGGGTGCAGTAATATCAAATCACAATAACCACACACTAAATCGTAGCTTTACTTTACCGGCGAAGTGAAGTAAAAGGTCAATGTAGGAGAGAATAAAAGTAAGGGTGTCGTAGAACTAAAACGTGGGAGAGTAGCATTTTTATTTTTCCACTTAAAAAGACTAGCGTTTTTTTTTTCTGAGGTAGCACATGGATTGGGCTTTGGGCATGGGGTTTTGTTATTAATAGATGGGCCGTGCTCATGTTTTTTTTTTTTTTTAATTTGCACTTAGAAGTTGGGAGCCGGAATCCACTCCCGGCCCAAATTTATGTAAATATACACACATACGTATACGTACGTATACATACAAATGTATGTATATATATATATATATCTATATATTTATGAGGGAGGGAGGGAGCAGTAACGCGGAGGCTCAAAGCCATGACCTCTCACAGAAGGTGATGAGACCAGAGCAGCTGAGCTGGCCTAGGACTTGGTAGGAAACTCATTTTTCTGTTCTATAGGTCTAATATAGGTGGGGACTCGGGCTTCATGATTTCCATGCGGCCTGGGTTCGGGCCAACAACTTTCAGGCCCGACTCATGCCTGGGCCAGCGTTAGGCTTCTAGTTTAGAAGTGGCTGTTGGAGATTCCTCGGAATGGCCCCGCCGCGTCGATGGACACCCCTAGTCTTCTTTATCATTCACTGGCGTGAGAGAGTGTACGACCTTTTAACCTTTTTTTATGGAAGAGATGGTAATCGAAACCTAAAACTTTTTCTTATTTCACCCTCCCCTTTTAATGTCTCCCGTATTAGCCCTTTCCTTTACTGAACAAGCAAAGTATGAGCTTACCAAAATTATTACCTTAAAAAACCAGAGATCCTAATATCTACGTTTGAGAATATAAGTTAATCCAGCAGAACCTTCATTTCAACAGGACAACAAGAAAAAAAAATCCTATACTCGCAAACATGCCCGAGTAATCGACACATCACTGCTTTTCTGTGCATGTGAACAACTATGGGGCGTTTTGCTGCGGTCCTAAGAAGTCATAGAGCTTCGCCCGACCAGTTCCCTCCGTCCTACATCCTGTTGGTTAGGTCCAGAGAGTTCCAAATCTAATCATGTCGAGAAAAATAAAGTTTAGATATTGATTACAAGATTACATGATCTTCTGTGTCGTTGCTTTAGATTAGAAACGTGATAACACACAGTGCTTTTTAAATTTCTCTCACAGAAGTGTTCTCTTGAGGGCCCCTCTGTTGGCATGGAATTGAATTCCTGAGAATTTATTATCAAGTGAGTCACACCGATGATCATTAAAGAGTACGAGTGGTGAAAGGTTTAAGGATGGAGTTGTAGACAGGAGCAAATTGCTTTAATAGAGCGATGTCTCGGATTCTTTTTGTTTTATTATGGGGATGTTATTTGATGACCACTTATATATTTCAGCCTTTATTTCTGGGGCAGCGTATATATTCAGAAGCCGAGAAATCCAATTCTGCACGGGTCAGTAGCCAAAGTCAGCTTCTGTGATTTTCTTCTCTCCACTCATATCATGTGGGAGTTCACTAGATATGGGCTACAAGAAAAAACGGAACTATTGATTCTTTCATTTTATTTTATGTTAATTGGAAATGGTAAGGTCTTGCGACTTTAATTGGATGCTCACACAGCTTTGCCGCTGCTTGCGTGGGCGGTAAACTGGATTTTCCAGTTTTCCTCCTCTATGAGAGGAGGAAAGCTTGAAATTGCTGCTTTACCGCTGCTCTCATCGGCGGTAAACTGGATTTTCCAGCTTTCCTCCGCTCTGAGAGGAGGAAATCTGGAAATTGCAGCTTTACCGCTGATCCTTTCCGCGGTAAACTGGATTTTCCAGTTTTCCTCCGCTCTGAGAGGAGGAAAGCTGGAAATTGCAGCTTTACCGCTGCTTTCATCGGCGGTAAAGTGGATTTTCCAGCTTTCCTCCTCTGTGAGTGTAGGAAAACGGGAAATTGCAGATTCGTTGCGGTTACATATGGCGGAAATCTTTCGGTCCGATTTTTAATCATTTCTTCCCTTCTTTTGCTTGTTGGTGGGTCGTGGGTCGGGGCATAGTTCCACAAAACGAAGGATGGACATGTGTGAATAACAGTTGGGTGCAGTAATATCAAATCACAATAACCACACACTAAATCGTAGCTTTACTTTACCGGCGAAGTGAAGTAAAAGGTTAATGTAGGAGAGAATAAAAGTAAGGGTGTCGTAGAACTAAAACGTGGGAGAGTAGCATTTTTATTTTTCCTCTTAAAAAGACTAGCGTTTTTTTTTTCTGAGGTAGCACATGGATTGGGCTTTGGGCATGGGGTTTTGTTATTAATAGATGGGCCGTGCTCATGTTTTTTTTTTTTTTTTAATTTGCACTTAGAAGTTGGGAGCCGGAATCCACTCCCGGCCCAAATTTATGTAAATATACACACATACGTATACGTACGTATACATACAAATGTATGTATATATATATATCTATATATTTTTGAGGGAGGGAGGGAGCAGTAATGCGGAGGCTCAAAGCCATGACCTCTCACAGAAGGTGATGAGACCAGAGCAGCTGAGCTGGCCTAGGACTTGGCAGGAAACTCATTTTTCTGTTCTATAGGTCTAATATAGGTGGGGACTCGGGCTTCATGATTTCCATGCGGCCTGGGTTCGGGCCAACAACTTTCAGGCCCGACTCATGCCTGGGCCAGCGTTAGGCTTCTAGTTTAGAAGTGGCTGTTGGAGATTCCTCGGAATGGCCCCGCCGCGTCGATGGACACCCCTAGTCTTCTTTATCATTCACTGGCGTGAGAGAGTGTACGACCTTTTAACCTTTTTTTATGGAAGAGATGGTATTCGAAACCTAAAACTTTTTCTTATTTCACCCTCCCCTTTTAATGTCTCCCGTATTAGCCCTTTCCTTTACTCAACAAGCAAAGTATGAGCTTACCAAAATTATTACCTTAAAAAACCAGAGATCCTAATATCTACGTTTGAGAATATAAGTTAATCCAGCAGAACCTTCATTTCAACAGGACAACAAGAAAAAAAAATCCTATACTCGCAAACATGCCCGAGTAATCGACACATCACTGCTTTTCTGTGCATGTGAACAACTATGGGGCGTTTTGCTGCGGTCCTAAGAAGTCATAGAGCTTCGCCCGACCAGTTCCCTCCGTCCTACATCCTGTTGGTTAGATCCAGAGAGTTCCAAATCTAATCATGTCGAGGAAAATAAAGTTTAGATATTGATTACAAGATTACATGATCTTCTGTGTCGTTGCTTTAGATTAGAAACGTGATAACACACAGTGCTTTTTAAATTTCTCTCACAGAAGTGTTCTCTTGAGGGCCCCTCTGTTGGCATGGAATTGAATTCCTGAGAATTTATTATCAAGTGACTCACACCGATGATCATTAAAGAGTACGAGTGATGAAAGGTTTAAGGATGGAGTTGTAGACAGGAGCAAATTGCTTTAATAGAGCGATGTCCCGGATTTTTTTTGTTTTATTATGGGGATGTTATTTGATGACCACTTATATATTTCAGCCTTTATTTCTGGGGCAGCGTATATATTCAGAAGCCGAGAAATCCAATTCTGCACGGGTCAGTAGCCAAAGTCAGCTTCTGTGATTTTCTTCTCTCCACTCATATCATGTGGGAGTTCACTAGATATGGGCTACAAGAAAAAACGGAACTATTGATTCTTTCATTTTATTTTATGTTAATTGGAAATGGTAAGGTCTTGCGACTTTAATTGGATGCTCACACAGCTTTGCCGCTGCTTGCGTGGGCGGTAAACTGGATTTTCCAGTTTTCCTCCTCTCTGAGAGGAGGAAAGCTTGAAATTGCTGCTTTACCGCTGCTCTCATCGGCGGTAAACTGGATTTTCCAGTTTTCCTCCGCTCTGAGGGGAGAAATCTGGAAATTGCAGCTTTACCGCTGATCCTTTCCGCAGTAAACTGGATTTTCCAGTTTTCCTGCGCTCTGAGAGGAGGAAAGCTGGAAATTGCAGCTTTACCGCTGCTTTCATCGGCGGTAAAGTGGATTTTCCAGCTTTCCTCCTCTGTGAGAGTAGGAAAACTGGAAATTGCAGATTCGTTGCGGTTACATATAGCGGAAATCTTTCGGTCCGATTTTTAATCATTTCTTCCCTTCTTTTGCTTGTTGGTGGGTCGTGGGTCGTGGCATAGTTCCACAAAACGAAGGATGGACATGTGTGAATAACAGTTGGGTGCAGTTATATCAAATCACAATAACCACACACTAAATCGTAGCTTTACTTTACCGGCGAAGTGAAGTAAAAGGTCAATGTAGGAGAGAATAAAAGTAAGGGTGTCGTAGAACTAAAACGTGGGAGAGTAGCATTTTTATTTTTCCTCTTAAAAAGACTAGCGTTTTTTTTTTCTGAGGTAGCACATGGATTGGGCTTTGGGCATGGGGTTTTGTTATTAATAGATGGGCCGTGCTCATGTTTTTTTTTTTTTTTAATTTGCACTTAGAAGTTGGGAGCCGGAATCCACTCCCGGCCCAAATTTATGTAAATATACACACATACGTATACGTACGTATACATACAAATGTATGTATATATATATATATATCTATATATTTATGAGGGAGGGAGGGAGCAGTAATGCGGAGGCTCAAAGCCATGACCTCTCATAGAAGGTGATGAGACCAGAGCAGCTGAGCTGGCCTAGGACTTGGTAGGAAACTCATTTTTCTGTTCTATAGGTCTAATATAGGTGGGGACTCGGGCTTCATGATTTCCATGCGGCCTGGGTTCGGGCCAACAACTTTCAGGCCCGACTCATGCCTGGGCCAGCGTTAGGCTTCTAGTTTAGAAGTGGCTGTTGGAGATTCCTCGGAATGGCCCCGCCGCGTCGATGGACACCCCTAGTCTTCTTTATCATTCACTGGCGTGAGAGAGTGTACGACCTTTTAACCTTTTTTTATGGAAGAGATGGTATTCGAAACCTAAAACTTTTTCTTATTTCACCCTCCCCTTTTAATGTCTCCCGTATTAGCCCTTTCCTTTACTTAACAAGCAAAGTATGAGCTTACCAAAATTATTACCTTAAAAAACCAGAGATCCTAATATCTACGTTTGAGAATATAAGTTAATCCAGCAGAACCTTCATTTCAACAGGACAACAAGAGAAAAAAATCCTATACTCGCAAACATGCCCGAGTAATCGACACATCACTGCTTTTCTGTGCATGTGAACAACTATGGGGCGTTTTGCTGCGGTCCTAAGAAGTCATAGGGCTTCGCCCGACCAGTTCCCTCCGTCCTACATCCTGTTGGTTAGGTGCAGAGAGTTCCAAATCTAATCATGTCGAGAAAAATAAAGTTTGGATATTGATTACAAGATTACATGATCTTCTGTGTCGTTGCTTTAGATTAGAAACGTGATAACACACAGTGCTTTTTAAATTTCTCTCACAGAAGTGTTCTCTTGAGGGCCCCTCTGTTGGCATGGAATTGAATTCCTGAGAATTTATTATCAAGTGAGTCACACCGATGATCATTAAAGAGTACGAGTGATGAAAGGTTTAAGGATGGAGTTGTAGACAGGAGCAAATTGCTTTAATAGAGCGATGTCTCGGATTTTTTTTGTTTTATTATGGGGATGTTATTTGATGACCACTTATATATTTCAGCCTTTATTTCTGGGGCAGCGTATATATTCAGAAGCCGAGAAATCCAATTCTGCACGGGTCAGTAGCCAAAGTCAGCTTCTGTGATTTTCTTCTCTCCACTCATATCATGTGGGAGTTCACTAGATATGGGCTACAAGAAAAAACGGAACTATTGATTCTTTCATTTTATTTTATGTTAATTGGAAATGGTAAGGTCTTGCGACTTTAATTGGATGCTCACACAGCTTTGCCGCTGCTTGCGTGGGCGGTAAACTGGATTTTCCAGTTTTCCTCCTCTATGAGAGGAGGAAAGCTTGAAATTGCTGCTTTACCGCTGCTCTCATCGGCGGTAAACTGGATTTTCCAGTTTTCCTCCGCTCTGAGGGGAGGAAATCTGGAAATTGCAGCTTTACCGCTGATCCTTTCCGCGGTAAACTGGATTTTCCAGTTTTCCTGCGCTCTGAGAGGAGGAAAGCTGGAAATTGCAGCTTTACCGCTGCTTTCATCGGCGGTAAAGTGGATTTTCCAGCTTTCCTCCTCTGTGAGAGTAGGAAAACTGGAAATTGCAGATTCGTTGCGGTTACATATGGCGGAAATCTTTCGGTCCGATTTTTAATCATTTCTTCCCTTCTTTTGCTTGTTGGTGGGTCGTGGGTCGGGGCATAGTTCCACAAAACGAAGGATGGACATGTGTGAATAACAGTTGGGTGCAGTAATATCAAATCATAATAACCACACACTAAATCGTAGCTTTACTTTACCGGCGAAGTGAAGTAAAAGGTCAATGTAGGAGAGAATAAAAGTAAGGGTGTCGTAGAACTAAAACGTGGGAGAGTAGCATTTTTATTTTTCCACTTAAAAAGACTAGCGTTTTTTTTTTCTGAGGTAGCACATGGATTGGGCTTTGGGCATGGGGTTTTGTTATTAATAGATGGGCCGTGCTCATGTTTTTTTTTTTTTTTAATTTGCACTTAGAAGTTGGGAGCCGGAATCCACTCCCGGCCCAAATTTATGTAAATATACACACATACGTATACGTACGTATACATACAAATGTATGTATATATATATATATCTATATATTTATGAGGGAGGGAGGGAGCAGTAATGCGGAGGCTCAAAGCCATGACCTCTCACAGAAGGTGATGAGACCAGAGCAGCTGAGCTGGCCTAGGACTTGGTAGGAAACTCATTTTTCTGTTCTATAGGTCTAATATAGGTGGGGACTCGGGCTTCATGATTTCCATGCGGCCTGGGTTCGGGCCAACAACTTTCAGGCCCGACTCATGCCTGGGCCAGCGTTAGGCTTCTAGTTTAGAAGTGGCTGTTGGAGATTCCTCGGAATGGCCCCGCCGCGTCGATGGACACCCCTAGTCTTCTTTATCATTCACTGGCGTGAGAGAGTGTACGACCTTTTAACCTTTTTTTATGGAAGAGATGGTATTCGAAACCTAAAACTTTTTCTTATTTCACCCTCCCCTTTTAATGTCTCCCGTATTAGCCCTTTCCTTTACTTAACAAGCAAAGTATGAGCTTACCAAAATTATTACCTTAAAAAACCAGAGATCCTAATATCTACGTTTGAGAATATAAGTTAATCCAGCAGAACCTTCATTTCAACAGGACAACAAGAGAAAAAAATCCTATACTCGCAAACATGCCCGAGTAATCGACACATCACTGCTTTTCTGTGCATGTGAACAACTATGGGGCGTTTTGCTGCGGTCCTAAGAAGTCATAGAGCTTCGCCCGACCAGTTCCCTCCGTCCTACATCCTGTTGGTTAGGTGCAGAGAGTTCCAAATCTAATCATGTCGAGAAAAATAAAGTTTGGATATTGATTACAAGATTACATGATCTTCTGTGTCGTTGCTTTAGATTAGAAACGTGATAACACACAGTGCTTTTTAAATTTCTCTCACAGAAGTGTTCTCTTGAGGGCCCCTCTGTTGGCATGGAATTGAATTCCTGAGAATTTATTATCAAGTGAGTCACACCGATGATCATTAAAGAGTACGAGTGATGAAAGGTTTAAGGATGGAGTTGTAGACAGGAGCAAATTGCTTTAATAGAGCGTTGTCTCGGATTTTTTTTGTTTTATTATGGGGATGTTATTCGATGACCACTTATATATTTCAGCCTTTATTTCTGGGGCAGCGTATATATTCAGAAGCCGAGAAATCCAATTCTGCACGGGTCAGTAGCCAAAGTCAGCTTCTGTGATTTTCTTCTCTCCACTCATATCATGTGGGAGTTCACTAGATATGGGCTACAAGAAAAAACGGAACTATTGATTCTTTCATTTTATTTTATGTTAATTGGAAATGGTAAGGTCTTGCGACTTTAATTGGATGCTCACACAGCTTTGCCGCAGCTTGTGTGGGCGGTAAACTGGATTTTCCAGTTTTCCTCCTCTCTGAGAGGAGGAAAGCTTGAAATTGCTGCTTTACCGCTCCTCTCATCGGCGGTAAACTGGATTTTCCAGTTTTCCTCCGCTCTGAGAGGAGGAGATCTGGGAATTGCAGCTTTACCGCTGATCCTTTCCGCAGTAAACTGGATTTTCCAGTTTTCCTTCGCTCTGAGAGGAGGAAAGCTGGAAATTGCAGCTTTACCGCTGCTTTCATCGGCGGTAAAGTGGATTTTCCAACTTTCCTCCTCTGTGAGAGTAGGAAAACTGGAAATTGCAGATTCGTTGCAGTTACATATGGCGGAAATCTTTCGGTCCAATTTTTAATCATTTCTTCCCTTCTTTTGCTTGTTGGTGGGTCGTGGGTCGGGGCATAGTTCCACAAAACGAAGGATGGACATGTGTGAATAACAGTTGGGTGCAGTAATATCAAATCACAATAACCACACACTAAATCGTAGCTTTACTTTACCGGCGAAGTGAAGTAAAAGGTCAATGTAGGAGAGAATAAAAGTAAGGGTGTCGTAGAACTAAAACGTGGGAGAGTAGCATTTTTATTTTTCCTCTTAAAAAGACTAGCGTTTTTTTTTGTGAGGTAGCACATGGATTGGGCTTTGGGCATGGGGTTTTGTTATTAATAGATGGGCCGTGCTCATGTTTTTTTTTTTTTTTAATTTGCACTTAGAAGTTGGGAGCCGGAATCCACTCCCGGCCCAAATTTATGTAAATATACACACATACGTATACGTACGTATACATACAAATGTATGTATATATATATATATATCTATATATTTATGAGGGAGGGAGGGAGCAGTAATGCGGAGGCTCAAAGCCATGACCTCTCACAGAAGGTGATGAGACCAGAGCAGCTGAGCTGGCCTAGGACTTGGTAGGAAACTCATTTTTCTGTTCTATAGGTCTAATATAGGTGGGGACTCGGGCTTCATGATTTCCATGCGGCCTGGGTTCGGGCCAACAACTTTCAGGCCCGACTCATGCCTGGGCCAGCATTAGGCTTCTAGTTTAGAAGTGGCTGTTGGAGATTCCTCGGAATGGCCCCGCCGCGTCGATGGACACCCCTAGTCTTCTTTATCATTCACTGGCGTGAGAGAGTGTACGACCTTTTAACCTTCTTTTATGTAAGAGATGGTATTCGAAACCTAAAACGTTTTCTTATTTCACCCTCCCCTTTTAATGTCTCCCGTATTAGCCCTTTCCTTTACTTAACAAGCAAAGTATGAGCTTACCAAAATTATTACCTTAAAAAACCAGAGATCCTAATATCTACGTTTGAGAATATAAGTTAATCCAGCAGAACCTTCATTTCAACAGGACAACAAGAAAAAAAAATCCTATACTCGCAAACATGCCCGAGTAATCGACACATCACTGCTTTTCTGTGCATGTGAACAACTATAGGGCGTTTTGCTGCGGTCCTAAGAAGTCATAGAGCTTCGCCCGACCAGTTCCCTCCGTCCTACATCCTGTTGGTTAGGTCCAGAGAGTTCCAAATCTAATCATGTCGAGAAAAATAAAGTTTGGATATTGATTACAAGATTACATGATCTTCTGTGTCGTTGCTTTAGATTAGAAACGTGATAACACACAGTGCTTTTTAAATTTCTCTCACAGAAGTGTTCTCTTGAGGGCCCCTCTGTTGGCATGGAATTGAATTCCTGAGAATTTATTATCAAGTGAGTCACACCGATGATCATTAAAGAGTACGAGTGATGAAAGGTTTAAGGATGGAGTTGTAGACAGGAGCAAATTGCTTTAATAGAGCGATGTCTCGGATTTTTTTTGTTTTATTATGGGGATGTTATTTGATGACCACTTATATATTTCAGCCTTTATTTCTGGGGCAGCGTATGTATACAGAAGCCGAGAAATCCAATTCTGCACGGGTCAGTAGCCAAAGTCAGCTTCTGTGATTTTCTTCTCTCCACTCATATCATGTGGGAGTTCACTAGATATGGGCTACAAGAAAAAACGGAACTATTGATTCTTTCATTTTATTTTATGTTAATTGGAAATGGTAAGGTCTTGCGACTTTAATTGGATGCTCACACAGCTTTGCCGCTGCTTGCGTGGGCGGTAAACTGGATTTTCCAGTTTTCCTCCTCTCTGAGAGGAGGAAAGCTTGAAATTGCTGCTTTACCGCTGCTCTCATCGGCGGTAAACTGGATTTTCCAGTTTTCCTCCGCTCTGAGAGGAGGAAATCTGGAAATTGCAGCTTTACCGTGGATCCTTTCCGCGGTAAACTGGATTTTCCAGTTTTCCTGCGCTCTGAGAGGTGGAAAACTGGAAATTGCAGCTTTACCGCTGCTTTCATCGGCGGTAAAGTGGATTTTCCAGCTTTCCTCCTCTGTGAGAGTAGGAAAACTGGAAATTGCAGATTCGTTGCGGTTACATATGGCGGAAATCTTTCGGTCCGATTTTTAATCATTTCTTCCCTTCTTTTGCTTGTTGGTGGGTCGTGGGTCGGGGCATAGTTCCACAAAACGAAGGATGGACATGTGTGAATAACAGTTGGGTGCAGTAATATCAAATCACAATAACCACACACTAAATCGTAGCTTTACTTTACCGGCGAAGTGAAGTAAAAGGTCAATGTAGGAGAGAATAAAAAGTAAGGGTGTCGTAGAACTAAAACGTGGGAGAGTAGCATTTTTATTTTTCCTCTTAAAAAGACTAGCGTTTTTTTTTTCTGAGGTAGCACATGGATTGGGCTTTGGGCATGGGGTTTTGTTATTAATAGATGGGCCGTGCTCATGTTTTTTTTTTTTTTTAATTTGCACTTAGAAGTTGGGAGCCGGAATCCACTCCCGGCCCAAATTTATGTAAATATACACACATACGTATACGTACGTATACATACAAATGTATGTATATATATATATATATATCTATATATTTATGAGGGAGGGAGGGAGCAGTAATGCGGAGGCTCAAAGCCATGACCTCTCACAGAAGGTGATGAGACCAGAGCAGCTGAGCTGGCCTAGGACTTGGTAGGAAACTCATTTTTCTGTTCTATAGGTCTAATATAGGTGGGGACTCGGGCTTCATGATTTCCATGCGGCCTGGGTTCGGGCCAACAACTTTCAGGCCCGACTCATGCCTGGGCCAGCGTTAGGCTTCTAGTTTAGAAGTGGCTGTTGGAGATTCCTCGGAATGGCCCCGCCGCGTCGATGGACACCCCTAGTCTTCTTTATCATTCACTGGCGTGAGAGAGTGTACGACCTTTTAACCTTTTTTTATGGAAGAGATGGTATTCGAAACCTAAAACTTTTTCTTATTTCACCCTCCCCTTTTAATGTCTCCCGTATTAGCCCTTTCCTTTACTTAACAAGCAAAGTATGAGCTTACCAAAATTATTACCTTAAAAAACCAGAGATCCTAATATCTACGTTTGAGAATATAAGTTAATCCAGCAGAACCTTCATTTCAACAGGACAACAAGAGAAAAAAATCCTATACTCGCAAACATGCCCGAGTAATCGACACATCACTGCTTTTCTGTGCATGTGAACAACTACGGGGCGTTTTGCTGCGGTCCTAAGAAGTCATAGAGCTTCGCCCGACCAGTTCCCTCCGTCCTACATCCTGTTGGTTAGGTCCAGAGAGTTCCAAATCTAATCATGTCGAGAAAAATAAAGTTTCGATATTGATTACAAGATTACATGATCTTCTGTGTCGTTGCTTTAGATTAGAAACGTGATAACACACAGTGCTTTTTAAATTTCTCTCACAGAAGTGTTCTCTTGAGGGCCCCTCTGTTGGCATGGAATTGAATTCCTGAGAATTTATTATCAAGTGAGTCACACCGATGATCATTAAAGAGTACGAGTGATGAAAGGTTTAAGGATGGAGTTGTAGACAGGAGCAAATTGCTTTAATAGAGCGTTGTCTCGGATTTTTTTTGTTTTATTATGGGGATGTTATTTGATGACCACTTATATATTTCAGCCTTTATTTCTGGGGCAGCGTATATATTCAGAAGCCGAGAAATCCAATTCTGCACGGGTCAGTAGCCAAAGTCAGCTTCTGTGATTTTCTTCTCTCCACTCATATCATGTGGGAGTTCACTAGATATGGGCTACAAGAAAAAATGGAACTATTGATTCTTTCATTTTATTTTATGTTAATTGGAAATGGTAAGGTCTTGCGACTTTAATTGGATGCTCACACAGCTTTGCCGCAGCTTGTGTGGGCGGTAAACTGGATTTTCCAGTTTTCCTCCTCTCTGAGAGGAGGAAAGCTTGAAATTGCTGCTTTACCGCGGCTCTCATCGGCGGTAAACTGGATTTTCCAGTTTTCCTCCGCTCTGAGAGGAGGAGATCTGGGAATTGCAGCTTTACCGCTGATCCTTTCCGCGGTAAACTGGATTTTCCAGTTTTCGTTCGCTCTGAGAGGAGGAAAGCTGGAAATTGCAGCTTTACCGCTGCTTTCATCGGCGGTAAAGTGGATTTTCCAGCTTTCCTCCTCTGTGAGAGTAGGAAAACTGGAAATTGCAGATTCGTTGCGGTTACATATGGCGGAAATCTTTCGGTCCGATTTTTAATCATTTCTTCCCTTCTTTTGCTTGTTGGTGGGTCGTGGGTCGGGCATAGTTCCACAAAACGAAGGATGGACATGTGTGAATAACAGTTGGGTGCAGTAATATCAAATCACAATAACCACACACTAAATCGTAGCTTTACTTTACCGGCGAAGTGAAGTAAAAGGTCAATGTAGGAGAGAATAAAAGTAAGGGTGTCGTAGAACTAAAACGTGGGAGAGTAGCATTTTTATTTTTCCTCTTAAAAAGACTAGCGTTTTTTTTTGTGAGGTAGCACATGGATTGGGCTTTGGGCATGGGGTTTTGTTATTAATAGATGGGCCGTGCTCATGTTTTTTTTTTTTTTTAATTTGCACTTAGAAGTTGGGAGCCGGAATCCACTCCCGGCCCAAATTTATGTAAATATACACACATACGTATACGTACGTATACATACAAATGTATGTATATATATATATATCTATATATTTATGAGGGAGGGAGGGAGCAGTAATGCGGAGGCTCAAAGCCATGACCTCTCCCAGAAGGTGATGAGACCAGAGCAGCTGAGCTGGCCTAGGACTTGGTAGGAAACTCATTTTTCTGTTCTATAGGTCTAATATAGGTGGGGACTCGGGCTTCATGATTTCCATGCGGCCCGGGTTCGGGCCAACAACTTTCAGGCCCGACTCATGCCTGGCCCAGCGTTAGGCTTCTAGTTTAGAAGTGGCTGTTGGAGATTCCTCGGAATGGCCCCGCCGCGTCGATGGACACCCCTAGTCTTCTTTATCATTCACTGGCGTGAGAGAGTGTACGACCTTTTAACCTTTTTTTATGGAAGAGATGGTATTCGAAACCTAAAACTTTTTCTTATTTCACCCTCCCCTTTTAATGTCTCCCGTATTTGCCCTTTCCTTTACTTAACAAGCAAAGTATGAGCTTACCAAAATTATTACCTTAAAAAACCAGAGATCCTAATATCTACGTTTGAGAATATAAGTTAATCCAGCAGAACCTTCATTTCAACAGGACAACAAGAAAAAAAAATCCTATACTCGCAAACATGCCCGAGTAATCGACACATCACTGCTTTTCTGTGCATGTGAACAACTATGGGGCGTTTTGCTGCGGTCCTAAGAAGTCATAGAGCTTCGCCCGACCAGTTCCCTCCGTCCTACATCCTGTTGGTGAGGTCCAGAGAGTTCCAAATCTAATCATGTCGAGAAAAATAAAGTTTGGATATTGATTACACGATTACATGATCTTCTGTGTCGTTGCTTTAGATTAGAAACGTGATAACACACAGTGCTTTTTAAATTTCTCTCACAGAAGTGTTCTCTTGAGGGCCCCTCTGTTGGCATGGAATTGAATTCCTGAGAATTTATTATCAAGTGAGTCACACCGATGATCATTAAAGAGTACGAGTGATGAAAGGTTTAAGGATGGAGTTGTAGACAGGAGCAAATTGCTTTAATAGAGCGATGTCTCGGATTTTTTTTGTTTTATTATGGGGATGTTATTTGATGACCACTTATATATTTCAGCCTTTATTTCTGGGGCAGCGTATATATTCAGAAGCCGAGAAATCCAATTCTGCACGGGTCAGTAGCCAAAGTCAGCTTCTGTGATTTTCTTCTCTCCACTCATATCATGTGGGAGTTCACTAGATATGGGCTACAAGAAAAAACGGAACTATTGATTCTTTCATTTTATTTTATGTTAATTGGAAATGGTAAGGTCTTGCGACTTTAATTGGATGCTAACACAGCTTTGCCGCTGCTTGCGTGGGCGGTAAACTGGATTTTCCAGTTTTCCTCCTCTCTGAGAGGAGGAAAGCTTGAAATTGCTGCTTTACCGCTGCTCTCATCGGCGGTAAACTGGATTTTCCAGTTTTCCTCCGCTCTGAGAGGAGGACATCTGGAAATTGCAGCTTTACCGCTGATCCTTTCCGCGGTAAACTGGATTTTCCAGTTTTCGTTCGCTCTGAGAGGAGGAAAGCTGGAAATTGCAGCTTTACCGCTGCTTTCATCGGCGGTAAAGTGGATTTTCCAGCTTTCCTCCTCTGTGAGAGTAGGAAAACTGGAAATTGCAGATTCGTTGCGGTTACATATGGCGGAAATCTTTCGGTCCGATTTTTAATCATTTCTTCCCTTCTTTTGCTTGTTGGTGGGTCGTGGGTCGGGCATAGTTCCACAAAACGAAGGATGGACATGTGTGAATAACAGTTGGGTGCAGTAATATCAAATCACAATAACCACACACTAAATCGTAGCTTTACTTTACCGGCGAAGTGAAGTAAAAGGTCAATGTAGGAGAGAATAAAAGTAAGGGTGTCGTAGAACTAAAACGTGGGAGAGTAGCATTTTTATTTTTCCTCTTAAAAAGACTAGCGTTTTTTTTTGTGAGGTAGCACATGGATTGGGCTTTGGGCATGGGGTTTTGTTATTAATAGATGGGCCGTGCTCATGTTTTTTTTTTTTTTTAATTTGCACTTAGAAGTTGGGAGCCGGAATCCACTCCCGGCCCAAATTTATGTAAATATACACACATACGTATACGTACGTATACATACAAATGTATGTATATATATATATATCTATATATTTATGAGGGAGGGAGGGAGCAGTAATGCGGAGGCTCAAAGCCATGACCTCTCACAGAAGGTGATGAGACCAGAGCAGCTGAGCTGGCCTAGGACTTGGTAGGAAACTCATTTTTCTGTTCTATAGGTCTAATATAGGTGGGGACTCGGGCTTCATGATTTCCATGCGGCCTGGGTTCGGGCCAACAACTTTCAGGCCCGACTCATGCCTGGGCCAGCGTTAGGCTTCTAGTTTAGAAGTGGCTGTTGGAGATTCCTCGGAATGGCCCCGCCG
The DNA here is from genome assembly GCA_029852735.1 of Persea americana. Classification (NCBI taxonomy): domain Eukaryota; kingdom Viridiplantae; phylum Streptophyta; class Magnoliopsida; order Laurales; family Lauraceae; genus Persea; species Persea americana. Next base: position 41,006,450 of record CM056817.1, read on the forward strand.
CGTCGATGGACACCCCTAGTCTTCTTTATCATTCACTGGCGTGAGAGAGTGTATGACCTTTTAACCTTTTTTTATGGAAGAGATGGTATTCGAAACCTAAAACTTTTTCTTATTTCACCCTCCCCTTTTAATGTCTCCCGTATTAGCCCTTTCCTTTACTTAACAAGCAAAGTATGAGCTTACCAAAATTATTACCTTAAAAAACCAGAGATCCTAATATCTACGTTTGAGAATATAAGTTAATCCAGCAGAACCTTCATTTCAACAGGACAACAAGAGAAAAAAATCCTATACTCGCAAACATGCCCGAGTAATCGACACATCACTGCTTTTCTGTGCATGTGAACAACTATGGGGCGTTTTGCTGCGGTCCTAAGAAGTCATAGAGCTTCGCCCGACCAGTTCCCTCCGTCCTACATCCCGTTGGTTAGGTGCAGAGAGTTCCAAATCTAATCATGTCGAGAAAAATAAACTTTGGATATTGATTACAAGATTACATGATCTTCTGTGTCGTTGCTTTAGATTAGAAACGTGATAACACACAGTGCTTTTTAAATTTCTCTCACAGAAGTGTTCTCTTGAGGGCCCCTCTGTTGGCATGGAATTGAATTCCTGAGAATTTATTATCAAGTGTGTCACACCGATGATCATTAAAGAGTACGAGTGATGAAAGGTTTAAGGATGGAGTTGTAGACAGGAGCAAATTGCTTTAATAGAGCGTTGTCTTGGATTTTTTTTGTTTTATTATGGGGATGTTATTTGATGACCACTTATATATTTCAGCCTTTATTTCTGGGGCAGCGTATATATTCAGAAGCCGAGAAATCCAATTCTGCACGGGTCAGTAGCCAAAGTCAGCTTCTGTGATTTTCTTCTCTCCACTCATATCATGTGGGAGTTCACTAGATATGGGCTACTAGAAAAAACGGAACTATTGATTCTTTCATTTTATTTTATGTTAATTGGAAATGGTAAGGTCTTGCGACTTTAATTGGATGCTCACACAGCTTTGCCGCAGCTTGCGCGGGCGGTAAACTGGATTTTCCAGTTTTCCTCCTCTCTGAGAGGAGGAAAGCTTGAAATTGCTGCTTTACCGCTGCTCTCATCGGCGGTAAACTGGATTTTCCAGTTTTCCTCCGCTCTGAGAGGAGGAGATCTGGAAATTGCAGCTTTACCGCTGATCCTTTCCGCGGTAAACTGGATTTTCCAGTTTTCCTCCGCTCTGAGAGGAGGAAAGCTGGAAATTGCAGCTTTACCGCTGCTTTCATCGGCGGTAAAGTGGATTTTCCAGCTTTCCTCCTCTGTGAGAGTAGGAAAACTGGAAATTGCAGATTCGTTGCGGTTACATATGGCGGAAATCTTTCGGTCCGATTTTTAATCATTTCTTCCCTTCTTTTGCTTGTTGGTGGGTCGTGGGTCGGGGCATAGTTCCACAAAACGAAGGATGGACATGTGTGAATAACAGTTGGGTGCAGTAATATCAAATCACAATAACCACACACTAAATCGTAGCTTTACTTTACCGGCGAAGTGAAGTAAAAGGTCAATGTAGGAGAGAATAAAAGTAAGGGTGTCGTAGAACTAAAACGTGGGAGAGTAGCATTTTTATTTTTCCTCTTAAAAAGACTAGCGTTTTTTTTTTTCTGAGGTAGCACATGGATTGGGCTTCGGGCATGGGGTTTTGTTATTAATAGATGGGCCGTGCTCATGTTTTTTTTTTTTTTTAATTTGCACTTAGAAGTTGGGAGCCGGAATCCACTCCCGGCCCAAATTTATGTAAATATACACACATACGTATACGTACGTATACATACAAATGTATGTATATATATATATCTATATATTTATGAGGGAGGGAGGGAGCAGTAATGCGGAGGCTCAAAGCCATGACCTCTCACAGAAGGTGATGAGACCAGAGCAGCTGAGCTGGCCTAGGACTTGGTAGGAAACTCATTTTTCTGTTCTATAGGTCTAATATAGGTGGGGACTCGGGCTTCATGATTTCCATGCGGCCTGGGTTCGGGCCAACAACTTTCAGGCCCGACTCATGCCTGGGCCAGCGTTAGGCTTCTAGTTTAGAAGTGGCTGTTGGAGATTCCTCGGAATGGCCCCGCCGCGTCGATGGACACCCCTAGTCTTCTTTATCATTCACTGGCGTGAGAGAGTGTACGACCTTTTAACCTTTTTTTATGGAAGAGATGGTATTCGAAACCTAAAACTTTCTCTTATTTCACCCTCCCCTTTTAATGTCTCCCGTATTAGCCCTTTCCTTTACTTAACAAGCAAAGTATGAGCTTACCAAAATTATTACCTTAAAAAACCAGAGATCCTAATATCTACGTTTGAGAATATAAGTTAATCCAGCAGAACCTTCATTTCAACAGGACAACAAGAGAAAAAAATCCTATACTCGCAAACATGCCCGAGTAATCGACACATCACTGCTTTTCTGTGCATGTGAACAACTATGGGGCGTTTTGCTGCGGTCCTAAGAAGTCATAGAGCTTCGCCCGACCAGTTCCCTCCGTCCTACATCCTGTTGGTTAGGTCCAGAGAGTTCCAAATCTAATCATGTCGAGAAAAATAAAGTTTGGATATTGATTACAAGATTACATGATCTTCTGTGTCGTTGCTTTAGATTAGAAACGTGATAACACACAGTGCTTTTTAAATTTCTCTCACAGAAGTGTTCTCTTGAGGGCCCCTCTGTTGGCATGGAATTGAATTCCTGAGAATTTATTATCAAGTGAGTCACACCGATGATCATTAAAGAGTACGAGTGATGAAAGGTTTAAGGATGGAGTTGTAGACAGGAGCAAATTGCTTTAATAGAGCGATGTCTCGGATTTTTTTTGTTTTATTATGGGGATGTTATTCGATGACCACTTATATATTTCAGCCTTTATTTCTGGGGCAGCGTATATATTCAGAAGCCGAGAAATCCGATTCTGCACGGGTCAGTAGCCAAAGTCAGCTTCTGTGATTTTCTTCTCTCCACTCATATCATGTGGGAGTTCACTAGATATGGGCTACAAGAAAAAACGGAACTATTGATTCTTTCATTTTATTTTATGTTAATTGGAAATGGTAAGGTCTTGCGACTTTAATTGGATGCTCACACAGCTTTGCCGCAGCTTGTGTGGGCGGTAAACTGGATTTTCCAGTTTTCCTCCTCTCTGAGAGGAGGAAAGCTTGAAATTGCTGCTTTACCGCTGCTCTCATCGGCGGTAAACTGGATTTTCCAGTTTTCCTCCGCTCTGAGAGGAGGAGATCTGGGAATTGCAGCTTTACCGCTGATCCTTTCCGCGGTAAACTGGATTTTCCAGTTTTCCTTCGCTCTGAGAGGAGGAAAGCTGGAAATTGCAGCTTTACCGCTGCTTTCATCGGCGGTAAAGTGGATTTTCCAGCTTTCCTCCTCTGTGAGAGTAGGAAAACTGGAAATTGCAGATTCGTTGCGGTTACATATGGCGGAAATCTTTCGGTCCGATTTTTAATCATTTCTTCCCTTCTTTTGCTTGTTGGTGGGTCGTGGGTCGGGGCATAGTTCCACAAAACGAAGGATGGACATGTGTGAATAACAGTTGGGTGCAGTAATATCAAATCACAATAACCACACACTAAATCGTAGCTTTACTTTACCGGCGAAGTGAAGTAAAAGGTCAATGTAGGAGAGAATAAAAGTAAGGGTGTCGTAGAACTAAAACGTGGGAGAGTGGCATTTTTATTTTTCCTCTTAAAAAGACTAGCGTTTTTTTTTGTGAGGTAGCACATGGATTGGGCTTTGGGCATGGGGTTTTGTTATTAATAGATGGGCCGTGCTCATGTTTTTTTTTTTTTTTAATTTGCACTTAGAAGTTGGGAGCCGGAATCCACTCCCGGCCCAAATTTATGTAAATATACACACATACGTATACGTACGTATACATACAAATGTATGTATATATATATATCTATATATTTATGAGGGAGGGAGGGAGCAGTAATGCGGAGGCTCAAAGCCATGACCTCTCACAGAAGGTGATGAGACCAGAGCAGCTGAGCTGGCCTAGGACTTGGTAGGAAACTCATTTTTCTGTTCTATAGGTCTAATATAGGTGGGGACTCGGGCTTCATGATTTCCATGCGGCCTGGGTTCGGGCCAACAACTTTCAGGCCCGACTCATGCCTGGGCCAGCGTTAGGCTTCTAGTTTAGAAGTGGCTGTTGGAGATTCCTCGGAATGGCCCCGCCGCGTCGATGGACACCCCTAGTCTTCTTTATCATTCACTGGCGTGAGAGAGTGTACGACCTTTTAACCTTTTTTTATGGAAGAGATGGTATTCGAAACCTAAAACTTTTTCTTATTTCACCTTCCCCTTTTAATGTCTCCCGTATTAGCCCTTTCCTTTACTTAACAAGCAAAGTATGAGCTTACCAAAATTATTACCTTAAAAAACCAGAGATCCTAATATCTACGTTTGAGAATATAAGTTAATCCAGCAGAACCTTCATTTCAACAGGACAACAAGAGAAAAAAATCCTATACTCGCAAACATGCCCGAGTAATCGACACAGGACTGCTTTTCTGTGCATGTGAACAACTATGGGGCGTTTTGCTGCGGTCCTAAGAAGTCATAGAGCTTCGCCCGACCAGTTCCCTCCGTCCTACATCCTGTTGGTTAGGTCCAGAGAGTTCCAAATCTAATCATGTCGAGAAAAATAAAGTTTAGATATTGATTACAAGATTACATGATCTTCTGTGTCGTTGCTTTAGATTAGAAACGTGATAACACACAGTGCTTTTTAAATTTCTCTCACAGAAGTGTTCTCTTGAGGGCCCCTCTGTTGGCATGGAATTGAATTCCTGAGAATTTATTATCAAGTGAGTCACACCGATGATCATTAAAGAGTACGAGTGATGAAAGGTTTAAGGATGGAGTTGTAGACAGGAGCAAATTGCTTTAATAGAGCGATGTCTCGGATTTTTTTTGTTTTATTATGGGGATGTTATTTGATGACCACTTATATATTTCAGCCTTTATTTCTGGGGCAGCGTATATATTCAGAAGCCGAGAAATCCAATTCTGCACGGGTCAGTAGCCAAAGTCAGCTTCTGTGATTTTCTTCTCTCCACTCATATCATGTGGGAGTTCACTAGATATGGGCTACAAGAAAAAACGGAACTATTGATTCTTTCATTTTATTTTATGTTAATTGGAAATGGTAAGGTCTTGCGACTTTAATTGGATGCTCACACAGCTTTGCCGCTGCTTGCGTGGGCGGTAAACTGGATTTTCCAGTTTTCCTCCTCCCTGAGAGGAGGAAAGCTTGAAATTGCTGCTTTACCGCTGCTCTCATCGGCGGTAAACTGGATTTTCCACTCTTCCTCCGCTCTGAGAGGAGGAAATCTGGAAATTGCGGCTTTACCGCTGATCGTTTCCGCGGTAAACTGGATTTTCCAGTTTTCCTCCGCTCTGAGAGGAGGAAAGCTGGAAATTGCAGCTTTACCGCTGCTTTCATCGGCGGTAAAGTGGATTTTCCAGCTTTCCTCCTCTGTGAGAGTAGGAAAACTGGAAATTGCAGATTCGTTGCGGTTACATATGGCGGAAATCTTTCGGTCCGATTTTTAATCATTTCTTCCCTTCTTTTGCTTGTTGGTGGGTCGTGGGTCGGGGCATAGTTCCACAAAACGAAGGATGGACATGTGTGAATAACAGTTGGGTGCAGTAATATCAAATCACAATAACCACACACTAAATCGTAGCTTTACTTGACCGGCGAAGTGAAGTAAAAGGTCAATGTATGAGAGAATAAAAGTAAGGGTGTCGTAGAACTAAAACGTGGGAGAGTAGCATTTTTATTTTTCCTCTTAAAAAGACTAGCGTTTTTTTTTTGTGTGGTAGCACATGGATTGGGCTTTGGGCATGGGGTTTTGTTATTAATAGATGGGCCGTGCTCATGTTTTTTTTTTTTTTTAATTTGCACTTAGAAGTTGGGAGCCGGAATCCACTCCCGGCCCAAATTTATGTAAATATACACACATACGTATACGTACGTATACATACAAATGTATGTATATATATATATATCTATATATTTATGAGGGAGGGAGGGAGCAGTAATGCGGAGGCTCAAAGCCATGACCTCTCACAGAAGGTGATGAGACCAGAGCAGCTGAGCTGGCCTAGGACTTGGTAGGAAACTCATTTTTCTGTTCTATAGGTCTAATATAGGTGGGGACTCGGGCTTCATGATTTCCATGCGGCCTGGGTTCGGGCCAACAACTTTCAGGCCCGACTCATGCCTGGGCCAGCGTTAGGCTTCTAGTTTAGAAGTGGCTGTTGGAGATTCCTCGGAATGGCCCCGCCGCGTCGATGGACACCCCTAGTCTTCTTTATCATTCACTGGCGTGAGAGAGTGTACGACCTTTTAACCTTTTTTTATGGAAGAGATGGTATTCGAAACCTAAAACTTTTTCTTATTTCACCCTCCCCTTTTAATGTCTCCCGTATTAGCCCTTTCCTTTACTTAACAAGCAAAGTATGAGCTTACCAAAATTATTACCTTAAAAAACCAGAGATCCTAATATCTACGTTTGAGAATATAAGTTAATCCAGCAGAACCTTCATTTCAACAGGACAACAAGAGAAAAAAATCCTATACTCGCAAACATGCCCGAGTAATCGACACATCACTGCTTTTCTGTGCATGTGAACAACTATGGGGCGTTTTGCTGCGGTCCTAAGAAGTCATAGAGCTTCGCCCGACCAGTTCCCTCCGTCCTACATCCTGTTGGTTAGGTCCAGAGAGTTCCAAATCTAATCATGTCGAGAAAAATAAAGTTTAGATATTGATTACAAGATTACATGATCTTCTGTGTCGTTGCTTTAGATTAGAAACGTGATAACACACGGCGCTTTTTAAATTTCTCTCACAGAAGTGTTCTCTTGAGGGCCCCTCTGTTGGCATGGAATTGAATTCCTGAGAATTTATTATCAAGTGAGTCACACCGATGATCATTAAAAAGTACGAGTGATGAAAGGTTTAAGGATGGAGTTGTAGACAGGAGCAAATTGCTTTAATAGAGCGATGTCTCGGATTTTTTTTGTTTTATTATGGGGATGTTATTTGATGACCACTTATATATTTCAGCCTTTATTTCTGGGGCAGCGTATATATTCAGAAGCCGAGAAATCCAATTCTGCACGGGTCAGTAGCCAAAGTCAGCTTCTGTGATTTTCTTCTCTCCACTCATATCATGTGGGAGTTCACTAGATATGGGCTACAAGAAAAAACGGAACTATTGATTCTTTCATTTTATTTTATGTTAATTGGAAATGGTAAGGTCTTGCGACTTTAATTGGATGCTCACACAGCTTTGCCGCTGCTTGCGTGGGCGGTAAACTGGATTTTCCAGTTTTCCTCCTCTCTGAGAGGAGGAAAGCTTGAAATTGCTGCTTTACCGCGGCTCTCATCGGCGGTAAACTGGATTTTCCAGTCTTCCTCCGCTCTGAGAGGAGGAAATCTGGAAATTGCGCCTTTACCGCTGATCGTTTCCGCGGTAAACTGGATTTTCCAGTTTTCCTCCGCTCTGAGAGGAGGAAAGCTGGAAATTGCAGCTTTACCGCTGCTTTCATCGGCGGTAAAGTGGATTTTCCAGCTTTCCTCCTCTGTGAGAGTAGGAAAACTGGAAATTGCAGATTCGTTGCGGTTACATATGGCGGAAATCTTTCGGTCCGATTTTTAATCATTTCTTCCCTTCTTTTGCTTGTTGGTGGGTCGTGGGTTGGGGCATAGTTCCACAAAACGAAGGATGGACATGTGTGAATAACAGTTGGGTGCAGTAATATCAAATCACAATAACCACACACTAAATCGTAGCTTTACTTTACCGGCGAAGTGAAGTAAAAGGTCAATGTAGGAGAGAATAAAAGTAAGGGTGTCGTAGAACTAAAACGTGGGAGAGTAGCATTTTTATTTTTCCTCTTAAAAAGACTAGCGTTTTTTTTTGTGAGGTAGCACATGGATTGGGCTTTGGGCACGGGGTTTTGTTATTAATAGATGGGCCGTGCTCATGTTTTTTTTTTTTTTTAATTTGCACTTAGAAGTTGGGAGCCGGAATCCACTCCCGGCCCAAATTTATGTAAATATACACACATACGTATACGTACGTATACATACAAATGTATGTATATATATATCTATATATTTATGAGGGAGGGAGGGAGCAGTAATGCGGAGGCTCAAAGCCATGACCTCTCACAGAAGGTGATGAGACCGGAGCAGCTGAGCTGGCCTAGGACTTGGTAGGAAACTCATTTTTCTGTTCTATAGGTCTAATATAGGTGGGGACTCGGCCTTCATGATTTCCATGCGGCCTGGGTTCGGGCCAACAACTTTCAGGCCCGACTCATGCCTGGGCCAGCGTTAGGCTTCTAGTTTAGAAGTGGCTGTTGGAGATTCCTCGGAATGGCCCCGCCGCGTCGATGGACACCCCTAGTCTTCTTTATCATTCACTGGCGTGAGAGAGTGTACGACCTTTTAACCTTTTTTTATGGAAGAGATGGTATTCGAAACCTAAAACTTTTTCTTATTTCACCCTCCCCTTTTAATGTCTCCCGTATTAGCCCTTTCCTTTACTTAACAAGCAAAGTATGAGCTTACCAAAATTATTACCTTAAAAAACCAGAGATCCTAATATCTACGTTTGAGAATATAAGTTAATCCAGCAGAACCTTCATTTCAACAGGACAACAAGAGAAAAAAATCCTATACTCGCAAACATGCCCGAGTAATCGACACATCACTGCTTTTCTGTGCATGTGAACAACTATGGGGCGTTTTGCTGCGGTCCTAAGAAGTCATAGAGCTTCGCCCGACCAGTTCCCTCCGTCCTACATCCTGTTGGTTAGGTCCAGAGAGTTCCAAATCTAATCATGTCGAGAAAAATAAAGTTTAGATATTGATTACAAGATTACATGATCTTCTGTGTCGTTGCTTTAGATTAGAAACGTGATAACACACGGCGCTTTTTAAATTTCTCTCACAGAAGTGTTCTCTTGAGGGCCCCTCTGTTGGCATGGAATTGAATTCCTGAGAATTTATTATCAAGTGAGTCACACCGATGATCATTAAAGAGTACGAGTGATGAAAGGTTTAAGGATGGAGTTGTAGACAGGAGCAAATTGCTTTAATAGAGCGATGTCTCGGATTTTTTTTGTTTTATTATGGGGATGTTATTTGATGACCACTTATATATTTCAGCCTTTATTTCTGGGGCAGCGTATATATTCAGAAGCCGAGAAATCCAATTCTGCACGGGTCAGTAGCCAAAGTCAGCTTCTGTGATTTTCTTCTCTCCACTCATATCATGTGGGAGTTCACTAGATATGGGGTACAAGAAAAAACGGAACTATTGATTCTTTCATTTTATTTTATGTTAATTGGAAATGGTAAGGTCTTGCGACTTTAATTGGATGCTCACACAGCTTTGCCGCTGCTTGCGTGGGCGGTAAACTGGATTTTCTAGTTTTCCTCCTCTCTGAGAGGAGGAAAGCTTGAAATTGCTGCTTTACCGCTGCTCTCATCGGCGGTAAACTGGATTTTCCAGTCTTCCTCCGCTCTGAGAGGAGGAAATCTGGAAATTGCGGCTTTGCCGCTGATCGTTTCCGCGGTAAACTGGATTTTCCAGTTTTCCTCCGCTCTGAGAGGAGGAAAGCTGGAAATTGCAGCTTTACCGCTGCTTTCATCGGCGGTAAAGTGGATTTTCCAGCTTTCCTCCTCTGTGAGAGTAGGAAAACTGGAAATTGCAGATTCGTTGCGGTTACATATGGCGGAAATCTTTCGGTCCGATTTTTAATCATTTCTTCCCTTCTTTTGCTTGTTGGTGGGTCGTGGGTCGGGGCATAGTTCCACAAAACGAAGGATGGACATGTGTGAATAACAGTTGGGTGCAGTAATATCAAATCACAATAACCACACACTAAATCGTAGCTTTACTTTACCAGCGAAGTGAAGTAAAAGGTCAATGTAGGAGAGAATAAAAGTAAGGGTGTCGTAGAACTAAAACGTGGGAGAGTAGCATTTTTATTTTTCCTCTTAAAAAGACTAGCGTTTTTTTTTTGTGAGGTAGCACATGGATTGGGCTTTGGGCATGGGGTTTTGTTATTAATAGATGGGCCGTGCTCATGTTTTTTTTTTTTTTTAATTTGCACTTAGAAGTTGGGAGCCGGAATCCACTCCCGGCCCAAATTTATGTAAATATACACACATACGTATACGTACGTATACATACAAATGTATGTATATATATATATATCTATATATTTATGAGGGAGGGAGGGAGCAGTAATGCGGAGGCTCAAAGCCATGACCTCTCACAGAAGGTGATGAGACCGGAGCAGCTGAGCTGGCCTAGGACTTGGTAGGAAACTCGTTTTTCTGTTCTATAGGTCTAATATAGGTGGGGACTCGGGCTTCATGATTTCCATGCGGCCTGGGTTCGGGCCAACAACTTTCAGGCCCGACTCATGCCTGGGCCAGCGTTAGGCTTCTAGTTTTGAAGTGGCTGTTGGAGATTCCTCGGAATGGCGCCGCCGCGTCGATGGACACCCCTAGTCTTCTTTATCATTCACTGGCGTGAGAGAGTGTACGACCTTTTAACCTTTTTTTATGGAAGAGATGGTATTCGAAACCTAAAACTTTTTCTTATTTCACCCTCCCCTTTTAATGTCTCCCGTATTAGCCCTTTCCTTTACTTAACAAGCAAAGTATGAGCTTACCAAAATTATTACCTTAAAAAACCAGAGATCCTAATATCTACGTTTGAGAATATAAGTTAATCCAGCAGAACCTTCATTTCAACAGGACAACAAGAGAAAAAAATCCTATACTCGCAAACATGCCCGAGTAATCGACACATCACTGCTTTTCTGTGCATGTGAACAACTATGGGGCGTTTTGCTGCGGTCCTAAGAAGTCATAGAGCTTCGCCCGACCAGTTCCCTCCGTCCTACATCCTGTTGGTTAGGTCCAGAGAGTTCCAAATCTAATCATGTCGAGAAAAATAAAGTTTAGATATTGATTACAAGATTACATGATCTTCTGTGTCGTTGCTTTAGATTAGAAACGTGATAACACACGGCGCTTTTTAAATTTCTCTCACAGACGTGTTCTCTTGAGGGCCCCTCTGTTGGCATGGAATTGAATTCCTGAGAATTTATTATCAAGTGTGTCACACCGATGATCATTAAAGAGTACGAGTGATGAAAGGTTTAAGGATGGAATTGTAGACAGGAGCAAATTGCTTTAATAGAGCGATGTCTCGGATTTTTTTTGTTTTATTATGGGGATGTTATTTGATGACCACTTATATATTTCAGCCTTTATTTCTGGGGCAGCGTATCTATTCAGAAGCCGAGAAATCCAATTCTGCACGGGTCAGTAGCCAAAGTCAGCTTCTGTGATTTTCTTCTCTCCACTCATATCATGTGGGAGTTCACTAGATATGGGCTACAAGAAAAAACGGAACTATTGATTCTTTCATTTTATTTTATGTTAATTGGAAATGGTAAGGTCTTGCGACTCTAATTGGATGCTCACACAGCTTTGCCGCTGCTTGCGTGGGCGGTAAACTGGATTTTCCAGTTTTCCTCCTCGAGAGGAGGAAAGTTTGAAATTGCTGCTTTACCGCTGCTCTCATCGGCGGTAAACTGGATTTTCCAGTTTTCCTCCGCTCTGAGAGGAGGAAATCTGGAAGTTGCAGCTTTACTGCTGATCCTTTCCGCGGTAAACTGGATTTTCCAGTTTTCCTGCGCTCTGAGAGGAGGAAAACTGGAAATTGCAGCTTTACCGCTGCTTTCATCGGCGGTAAAGTGGATTTTCCAGCTTTCCTCCTCTGTGAGAGTAGGAAAACTGGAAATTGCAGATTCGTTGCGGTTACATATGGCGGAAATCTTTCGGTCCGATTTTTAATCATTTCTTCCCTTCTTTTGCTTGTTGGTGGGTCGTGGGTCGGGGCATAGTTCCACAAAACGAAGGATGGACATGTGTGAATAACAGTTGGGTGCAGTAATATCAAATCACAATAACCACACACTAAATCGTAGCTTTACTTTACCGGCGAAGTGAAGTAAAAGGTCAATGTAGGAGAGAATAAAAGTAAGGGTGTCGTAGAACTAAAACGTGGGAGAGTAGCATTTTTATTTTTCCTCTTAAAAAGACTAGTGTTTTTTTTTGTGAGGTAGCACATGGATTGGGCTTTGGGCATGGGGTTTTGTTATTAATAGATGGGCCGTGCTCATGTTTTTTTTTTTTTTTAATTTGCACTTAGAAGTTGGGAGCCGGAATCCACTCCCGGCCCAAATTTATGTAAATATACACACATACGTATACGTACGTATACATACAAATGTATGTATATATATATATATCTATATATTTATGAGGGAGGGAGGGAGCAGTAATGCGGAGGCTCAAAGCCATGACCTCTCACAGAAGGTGATGAGACCAGAGCAGCTGAGCTGGCCTAGGACTTGGTAGGAAACTCATTTTTCTGTTCTATAGGTCTAATATAGGTGGGGACTCGGGCTTCATGATTTCCATGCGGCCTGGGTTCGGGCCAACAACTTTCAGGCCCGACTCATGCCTGGGCCAGCGTTAGGCTTCTAGTTTAGAAGTGGCTGTTGGAGATTCCTCGGAATGGCCCCGCCGCGTCGATGGACACCCCTAGTCTTCTTTATCATTCACTGGCGTGAGAGAGTGTACGACCTTTTAACCTTTTTTTATGGAAGAGATGGTATTCGAAACCTAAAACTTTTTCTTATTTCACCCTCCCCTTTTAATGTCTCCCGTATTAGCCCTTTCCTTTACTCAACAAGCAAAGTATGAGCTTACCAAAATTATTACCTTAAAAAACCAGAGATCCTAATATCTACGTTTGAGAATATAAGTTAATCCAGCAGAACCTTCATTTCAACAGGACAACAAGAGAAAAAAATCCTATACTCGCAAACATGCCCGAGTAATCGACACATCACTGCTTTTCTGTGCATGTGAACAACTATGGGGCGTTTTGCTGCGGTCCTAAGAAGTCATAGAGCTTCGCCCGACCAGTTCCCTCCGTCCTACATCCTGTTGGTTAGGTCCAGAGAGTTCCAAATCTAATCATGTCGAGAAAAATAAAGTTTAGATATTGATTACAAGATTACATGATCTTCTGTGTCGTTGCTTTAGATTAGAAACGTGATAACACACAGTGCTTTTTAAATTTCTCTCACAGAAGTGTTCTCTTGAGGGCCCCTCTGTTGGCATGGAATTGAATTCCTGAGAATTTATTATCAAGTGAGTCACACCGATGATCATTAAAGAGTACGAGTGATGAAAGGTTTAAGGATGGAGTTGTAGACAGGAGCAAATTGCTTTAATAGAGCGATGTCTCGGATTTTTTTTGTTTTATTATGGGGATGTTATTTGATGACCACTTATATATTTCAGCCTTTATTTCTGGGGCAGCGTATATATTCAGAAGCCGAGAAATCCAATTCTGCACGGGTCAGTAGCCAAAGTCAGCTTCTGTGATTTTCTTCTCTCCACTCATATCATGTGGGAGTTCACTAGATATGGGCTACAAGAAAAAACGGAACTATTGATTCTTTCATTTTATTTTATGTTAATTGGAAATGGTAAGGTCTTGCGACTTTAATTGGATGCTCACACAGCTTTGCCGCTGCTTGCGTGGGCGGTAAACTGGATTTTCCAGTTTTCCTCCTCGAGAGGAGGAAAGCTTGAAATTGCTGCTTTACCGCTGCTCTCATCGGCGGTAAACTGGATTTTCCAGTTTTCCTCCGCTCTGAGAGGAGTAAATCTGGAAATTGCAGCTTTACCTCTGCTTTCATCGGCGGTAAAGTGGATTTTCCAGCTTTCCTCCTCTGTGAGAGTAGGAAAACTGGAAATTGCAGATTCGTTGCGGTTACATATGGCGGAAATCTTTCGGTCCGATTTTTAATTATTTCTTCCCTTCTTTTGCTTGTTGGTGGGTCGTGGGTCGGGGCATAGTTCCACAAAACGAAGGATGGACATGTGTGAATAACAGTTGAGTGCAGTAATATCAAATCACAATAACCACACACTAAATCGTAGCTTTACTTTACCGGCGAAGTGAAGTAAAAAGTCAATGTAGGAGAGAATAAAAGTAAGGGTGTCGTAGAACTAAAACGTGGGAGAGTAGCATTTTTATTTTTCCTCTTAAAAAGACTAGCGTTTTTTTTTGTGAGGTAGCACATGGATTGGGCTTTGGGCATGGGGTTTTGTTATTAATAGATGGGCCGTGCTCATGTTTTTTTTTTTTTTTAATTTGCACTTTGAAGTTGGGAGCCGGAATCCACTCCCGGCCCAAATTTATGTAAATATACACACATACGTATACGTACGTATACATACAAATGTATGTATATATATATCTGTATATTTATGAGGGAGGGAGGGAGCAGTAATGCGGAGGCTCAAAGCCATGACCTCTCACAGAAGGTGATGAGACCAGAGCAGCTGAGCTGGCCTAGGACTTGGTAGGAAACTCGTTTTTCTGTTCTATAGGTCTAATATAGGTGGGGACTCGGGCTTCATGATTTCCATGCGGCCTGGGTTCGGGCCAACAACTTTCAGGCCCGACTCATGCCTGGGCCAGCGTTAGGCTTCTAGTTTAGAAGTGGCCGTTGGAGATTCCTCGGAATGGCCCCGCCGCGTCGATGGACACCCCTAGTCTTCTTTATCATTCACTGGCGTGAGAGAGTGTACGACCTTTTAACCTTTTTTTATGGAAGAGATGGTATTCGAAACCTAAAACTTTTTCTTATTTCACCCTCCCCTTTTAATGTCTCCCGTATTAGCCCTTTCCTTTACTTAACAAGCAAAGTATGAGCTTACCAAAATTATTACCTTAAAAAACCAGAGATCCTAATATCTACGTTTGAGAATATAAGTTAATCCAGCAGAACCTTCATTTCAACAGGACAACAAGAAAAAAAAATCCTATACTCGCAAACATGCCCGAGTAGTCGACACATCACTGCTTTTCTGTGCATGTGAACAACTATGGGGCGTTTTGCTGCGGTCCTAAGAAGTCATAGAGCTTCGCCCGACCAGTTCCCTCCGTCCTACATCCTGTTGGTTAGGTCCAGAGTGTTCCAAATCTAATCATGTCGAGAAAAATAAAGTTTAGATATTGATTACAAGATTACATGATCTTCTGTGTCGTTGCTTTAGATGAGAAACGTGATAACACACAGTGCTTTTTAAATTTCTCTCACAGAAGTGTTCTCTTGAGGGCCCCTCTGTTGGCATGGAATTGAATTCCTGAGAATTTATTATCAAGTGAGTCACACCGATGATCATTAAAGAGTACGAGTGGTGAAAGGTTTAAGGATGGAGTTGTAGACAGGAGCAAATTGCTTTAATAGAGCGATGTCTCGGATTCTTTTTGTTTTATTATGGGGATGTTATTTGATGACCACTTATATATTTCAGCCTTTATTTCTGGGGCAGCGTATATATTCAGAAGCCGAGAAATCCAATTCTGCACGGGTCAGTAGCCAAAGTCAGCTTCTGTGATTTTCTTCTCTCCACTCATATCATGTGGGAGTTCACTAGAAATGGGCTACAAGAAAAAACGGAACTATTGATTCTTTCATTTTATTTTATGTTAATTGGAAATGGTAAGGTCTTGCGACTTTAATTGGATGCTGACACAGCTTTGCCGCTGCTTGCGTGGGCGGTAAACTGGATTTTCCAGTTTTCCTCCTCTCTGCGAGGAGGAAATCTGGAAATTACAGCTTTACCGCTGCTTTCATCGGCGGTAAAGTGGATTTTCCAGCTTTCCTCCTCTGTGAGAGTAGGAAAACTGGAAATTGCAGATTCGTTGCGGTTACATATGGCGGAAATCTTTCGGTCCGATTTTTAATCATTTCTTCCCTTCTTTTGCTTGTTGGTGGGTCGTGGGTCGGGGCATAGTTCCACAAAACGAAGGATGGACATGTGTGAATAACAGTTGGGTGCAGTAATATCAAATCACAATAACCACACACTAAATCGTAGCTTTACTTTACCGGCGAAGTGAAGTAAAAGGTCAATGTAGGAGAGAATAAAAGAAAGGGTGTCGTAGAACTAAAACGTGGGAGAGTAGCATTTTTATTTTTCCTCTTAAAAAGACTAGCGTTTTTTTTTGTGAGGTAGCACATGGATTGGGCTTTGGGCATGGGGTTTTGTTATTAATAGATGGGCCGTGCTCATGTTTTTTTTTTTTTTTTTTTAATTTGCACTTAGAAGTTGGGAGCCGGAATCCACTCCCGGCCCAAATTTATGTAAATATACACACATACGTATACGTACGTATACATACAAATGTATGTATATATATACATATATCTATATATTTATGAGGGAGGGAGGGAGCAGTAATGCGGAGGCTCAAAGCCATGACCTCTCACAGAAGGTGATGAGACCAGAGCAGCTGAGCTGGCCTAGGACTTGGTAGGAAACTCATTTTTCTGTTCTATAGGTCTAATATAGGTGGGGACTCGGGCTTCATGATTTCCATGCGGCCTGGGTTCGGGCCAACAACTTTCAGGCCCGACTCATGCCTGGGCCAGCGTTAGGCTTCTAGTTTAGAAGTGGCCGTTGGAGATTCCTCGGAATGGCCCCGCCGCGTCGATGGACACCCCTAGTCTTCTTTATCATTCACTGGCGTGAGAGAGTGTACGACCTTTTAACCTTTTTTTATGGAAGAGATGGTATTCGAAACCTAAAACTTTTTCTTATTTCACCCTCCCCTTTTAATGTCTCCCGTATTAGCCCTTTCCTTTACTTAACAAGCAAAGTATGAGCTTACCAAAATTATTACCTTAAAAAACCAGAGATCCTAATATCTACGTTTGAGAATATAAGTTAATCCAGCAGAACCTTCATTTCAACAGGACAACAAGAAAAAAAAATCCTATACTCGCAAACATGCCCGAGTAATCGACACATCACTGCTTTTCTGTGCATGTGAACAACTATGGGGCGTTTTGCTGCGGTCCTAAGAAGTCATAGAGCTTCGCCCGACCAGTTCCCTCCGTCCTACATCCTGTTGGTTAGGTCCAGAGAGTTCCAAATCTAATCATGTCGAGAAAAATAAAGTTTAGATATTGATTACAAGATTACATGATCTTCTGTGTCGTTGCTTTAGATTAGAAACGTGATAACACACAGTGCTTTTTAAATTTCTCTCACAGAAGTGTTCTCTTGAGGGCCCCTCTGTTGGCATGGAATTGAATTCCTGAGAATTTATTATCAAGTGAGTCACACCGATGATCATTAAAGAGTACGAGTGGTGAAAGGTTTAAGGATGGAGTTGTAGACAGGAGCAAATTGCTTTAATAGAGCGATGTCTCGGATTCTTTTTGTTTTATTATGGGGATGTTATTTGATGACCACTTATATATTTCAGCCTTTATTTCTGGGGCAGCGTAAATATTCAGAAGCCGAGAAATCCAATTCTGCATGGGTCAGTAGCCAAAGTCAGCTTCTGTGATTTTCTTCTCTCCACTCATATCATGTGGGAGTTCACTAGAAATGGGCTACAAGAAAAAACGGAACTATTGATTCTTTCATTTTATTTTATGTTAATTGGAAATGGTAAGGTCTTGCGACTTTAATTGGATGCTCACACAGCTTTGCCGCTGCTTGCGTGGGCGGTAAACTGGATTTTCCAGTTTTCCTCCTCTCTGAGAGGAGGAAAGCTTGAAATTGCTGCTTTACCGCTGCTCTCATCGGCGGTAAACTGGATTTTCCAGTTTTCCTCCGCTCTGAGAGGAGGAAATCTGGAAATTGCAGCTTTACCGCTGATCCTTTCCGCGGTAAACTGGATTTTCCAGTTTTCCTGCGCTCTGAGAGGAGGAAAACTGGAAATTGCAGCTTTACCGCTGTTTTCATCGGCGGTAAAGTGGATTTTCCAGCTTTCCTCCTCTGTGAGAGTAGGAAAACTGGAAATTGCAGATTCGTTGCGGTTACATATGGCGGAAATCTTTCGGTCCGATTTTTAATCATGTCTTCCCTTCTTTTGCTTGTTGGTGGGTCGTGGGTCGGGGCATAGTTCCACAAAACGAAGGATGGACATGTGTGAATAACAGTTGGGTGCAGTAATATCAAATCACAATAACCACACACTAAATCGTAGCTTTACTTTACCGGCGAAGTGAAGTAAAAGGTCAATGTAGGAGAGAATAAAAGTAAGGGTGTCGTAGAACTAAAACGTGGGAGAGTAGCATTTTTATTTTTCCTCTTAAAAAGACTACCGTTTTTTTTTTTTGTGAGGTAGCACATGGATTGGGCTTTGGGCATGGGGTTTTGTTATTAATAGATGGGCCGTGCTCATGTTTTTTTTTTTTTTTTTTAATTTGCACTTAGAAGTTGGGAGCCGGAATCCACTCCCGGCCCAAATTTATGTAAATATACACACATACGTATACGTACGTATACATACAAATGTATGTATATATATATATATATCTATATATTTATGAGGGAGCGAGGGAGCAGTAATGCGGAGGCTCAAAGCCATGACCTCTCACAGAAGGTGATGAGACCAGAGCAGCTGAGCTGGCCTAGGACTTGGTAGGAAACTCATTTTTCTGTTCTATAGGTCTAATATAGGTGGGGACTCGGGCTTCATGATTTCCATGCGGCCTGGGTTCGGGCCAACAACTTTCAGGCCCGACTCATGCCTGGGCCAGCGTTAGGCTTCTAGTTTAGAAGTGGCCGTTGGAGATTCCTCGGAATGGCCCCGCCGCGTCGATGGACACCCCTAGTCTTCTTTATCATTCAGTGGCGTGAGAGAGTGTACGACCTTTTAACCTTTTTTTATGGAAGAGATGGTATTCGAAACCTAAAACTTTTTCTTATTTCACCCTCCCCTTTTAATGTCTCCCGTATTAGCCCTTTCCTTTACTTAACAAGCAAAGTATGAGCTTACCAAAATTATTACCTTAAAAAACCAGAGATCCTAATATCTACGTTTGAGAATATAAGTTAATCCAGCAGAACATTCATTTCAACAGGACAACAAGAAAAAAAAATCCTATACTCGCAAACATGCCCGAGTAATCGACACATCACTGCTTTTCTGTGCATGTGAACAACTATGGGGCGTTTTGCTGCGGTCCTAAGAAGTCATAGAGCTTCGCCCGACCAGTTCCCTCCGTCCTACATCCTGTTGGTTAGGTCCAGAGAGTTCCAAATCTAATCATGTCGAGAAAAATAAAGTTTAGATATTGATTACAAGATTACATGATCTTCTGTGTCGTTGCTTTAGATTAGAAACGTGATAACACACAGTGCTTTTTAAATTTCTCTCACAGAAGTGTTCTCTTGAGGGCCCCTCTGTTGGCATGGAATTGAATTCCTGAGAATTTATTATCAAGTGAGTCACACCGATGATCATTAAAGAGTACGAGTGGTGAAAGGTTTAAGGATGGAGTTGTAGACAGGAGCAAATTGCTTTAATAGAGCGATGTCTCGGATTCTTTTTGTTTTATTATGGGGATGTTATTTGATGACCACTTATATATTTCAGCCTTTATTTCTGGGGCAGCGTATATATTCAGAAGCCGAGAAATCCAATTCTGCATGGGTCAGTAGCCAACGTCAGCTTCTGTGATTTTCTTCTCTCCACTCATATCATGTGGGAGTTCACTAGAAATGGGCTACAAGAAAAAACGGAACTATTGATTCTTTCATTTTATTTTATGTTAATTGGAAATGGTAAGGTCTTGCGACTTTAATTGGACGCTCACACAGCTTTGCCGCTGCTTGCGTGGGCGGTAAACTGGATTTTCCAGTTTTCCTCCTCTCTGAGAGGAGGAAAGCTTGAAATTGCTGCTTTACCGCTGCTCTCATCGGCGGTAAACTGGATTTTCCAGTTTTCCTCCGCTCTGAGAGGAGGAAATCTGGAAATTGCAGCTTTACCGCTGATCCTTTCCGCGGTAAACTGGATTTTCCAGTTTTCCTGCGCTCTGAGAGGAGGAAAACTGGAAATTGCAGCTTTACCGCTGCTTTCATCGGCGGTAAAGTGGATTTTCCAGCTTTCCTCCTCTGTGAGAGTAGGAAAACTGGAAATTGCAGATTCGTTGCGGTTACATATGGCGGAAATCTTTCGGTCCGATTTTTAATCATTTCTTCCCTTCTTTTGCTTGTTGGTGGGTCGTGGGTCGGGGCATAGTTCCACAAAACGAAGGATGGACATGTGTGAATAACAGTTGGGTGCAGTAATATCAAATCACAATAACCACACACTAAATCGTAGCTTTACTTTACCGGCGAAGTGAAGTAAAAGGTCAATGTAGGAGAGAATAAAAGTAAGGGTGTCGTAGAACTAAAACGTGGGAGAGTAGCATTTTTATTTTTCCTCTTAAAAAGACTACCGTTTTTTTTTTTTGTGAGGTAGCACATGGATTGGGCTTTGGGCATGGGGTTTTGTTATTAATAGATGGGCCGTGCTCATGTTTTTTTTTTTTTTTTTTTAATTTGCACTTAGAAGTTGGGAGCCGGAATCCACTCCCGGCCCAAATTTATGTAAATATACACACATACGTATACGTACGTATACATACAAATGTATGTATGTATATATATATATATCTATATATTTATGAGGGAGGGAGGGAGCAGTAATGCGGAGGCTCAAAGCCATGACCTCTCACAGAAGGTGATGAGACCAGAGCAGCTGAGCTGGCCTAGGACTTGGTAGGAAACTCATTTTTCTGTTCTATAGGTCTAATATAGGTGGGGACTCGGGCTTCATGATTTCCATGCGGCCTGGGTTCGGGCCAACAACTTTCAGGCCCGACTCATGCCTGTGCCAGCGTTAGGCTTCTAGTTTAGAAGTGGCCGTTGGAGATTCCTCGGAATGGCCCCGCCGCGTCGATGGACACCCCTAGTCTTCTTTATCATTCAGTGGCGTGAGAGAGTGTACGACCTTTTAACCTTTTTTTATGGAAGAGATGGTATTCGAAACCTAAAACTTTTTCTTATTTCACCCTCCCCTTTTAATGTCTCCCGTATTAGCCCTTTCCTTTACTTAACAAGCAAAGTATGAGCTTACCAAAATTATTACCTTAAAAAACCAGAGATCCTAATATCTACGTTTGAGAATATAAGTTAATCCAGCAGAACCTTCATTTCAACAGGACAACAAGAAAAAAAAATCCTATACTCGCAAACATGCCCGAGTAATCCACACATCACTGCTTTTCTGTGCATGTGAACAACTATGGGGCGTTTTGCTGCGGTCCTAAGAAGTCATAGAGCTTCGCCCGACCAGTTCCCTCCGTCCTACATCCTGTTGGTTAGGTCCAGAGAGTTCCAAATCTAATCATGTCGAGAAAAATAAAGTTTAGATATTGATTACAAGATTACATGATCTTCTGTGTCGTTGCTTTAGATTAGAAACGTGATAACACACAGTGCTTTTTAAATTTCTCTCACAGAAGTGTTCTCTTGAGGGCCCCTCTGTTGGCATGGAATTGAATTCCTGAGAATTTATTATCAAGTGAGTCACACCGATGATCATTAAAGAGTACGAGTGGTGAAAGGTTTAAGGATGGAGTTGTAGACAGGAGCAAATTGCTTTAATAGAGCGATGTCTCGGATTCTTTTTGTTTTATTATGGGGATGTTATTTGATGACCACTTATATATTTCAGCCTTTATTTCTGGGGCAGCGTATATATTCAGAAGCCGAGAAATCCAATTCTGCACGGGTCAGTAGCCAAAGTCAGCTTCTGTGATTTTCTTCTCTCCACTCATATCATGTGGGAGTTCACTAGAAATGGGCTACAAGAAAAAACGGAACTATTGATTCTTTCATTTTATTTTATGTTAATTGGAAATGGTAAGGTCTTGCGACTTTAATTGGATGCTGACACAGCTTTGCCGCTGCTTGCGTGGGCGGTAAACTGGATTTTCCAGTTTTCCTCCTCTCTGAGAGGAGGAAAGCTTGAAATTGCTGCTTTACCGCTGCTCTCATCGGCGGTAAACTGGATTTTCCAGTTTTCCTCCGCCCTGAGAGGAGGAAATCTGGAAATTGCAGCTTTACCGCTGATCCTTTCCGCGGTAAACTGGATTTTCCAGTTTTCCTGTGCTCTGAGAGGAGGAAAACTGGAAATTGCAGCTTTACCGCTGCTTTCATCGGCGGTAAAGTGGATTTTCCAGCTTTCCTCCTCTGTGAGAGTAGGAAAACTGGAAATTGCAGATTCGTTGCGGTTACATATGGCGGAAATCTTTCGGTCCGATTTTTAATCATTTCTTCCCTTCTTTTGCTTGTTGGTGGGTCGTGGGTCGGGGCATAGTTCCACAAAACGAAGGATGGACATGTGTGAATAACAGTTGGGTGCAGTAATATCAAATCACAATAACCACACACTAAATCGTAGCTTTACTTTACCGGCGAAGTGAAGTAAAAGGTCAATGTTGGAGAGAATAAAAGTAAGGGTGTCGTAGAACTAAAACGTGGGAGAGTAGCATTTTTATTTTTCCTCTTAAAAAGACTAGCGTTTTTTTTTGTGAGGTAGCACATGGATTGGGCTTTGGGCATGGGGTTTTGTTATTAATAGATGGGCCGTGCTCACGTTTTTTTTTTTTTTTTTTTAATTTGCACTTAGAAGTTGGGAGCCGGAATCCACTCCCGGCCCAAATTTATGTAAATATACACACATACGTATACGTACGTATACATACAAATGTATGTATATATATATATATATCTATATATTTATGAGGGAGGGAGGGAGCAGTAATGCGGAGGCTCAAAGCCATGACCTCTCACAGAAGGTGATGAGACCAGAGCAGCTGAGCTGGCCTAGGACTTGGTAGGAAACTCATTTTTCTGTTCTATAGGTCTAATATAGGTGGGGACTCGGGCTTCATGATTTCCATGCGGCCTGGGTTCGGGCCAACAACTTTCAGGCCCGACTCATGCCTGGGCCAGCGTTAGGCTTCTAGTTTAGAAGTGGCCGTTGGAGATTCCTCGGAATGGCCCCGCCGCGTCGATGGACACCCCTAGTCTTCTTTATCATTCACTGGCGTGAGAGAGTGTACGACCTTTTAACCTTTTTTTATGGAAGAGATGGTATTCGAAACCTAAAACTTTTTCTTATTTCACCCTCCCCTTTTAATGTCTCCCGTATTAGCCCTTTCCTTTACTTAACAAGCAAAGTATGAGCTTACCAAAATTATTACCTTAAAAAACCAGAGATCCTAATATCTACGTTTGAGAATATAAGTTAATCCAGCAGAACCTTCATTTCAACAGGACAACAAGAAAAAAAAATCCTATACTCGCAAACATGCCCGAGTAATCGACACATCACTGCTTTTCTGTGCATGTGAACAACTATGGGGCGTTTTGCTGCGGTCCTAAGAAGTCATAGAGCTTCGCCCGACCAGTTCCCTCCGTCCTACATCCTGTTGGTTAGGTCCAGAGAGTTCCAAATCTAATCATGTCGAGAAAAATAAAGTTTAGATATTGATTACAAGATTACATGATCTTCTGTGTCGTTGCTTTAGATTAGAAACGTGATAACACACAGTGCTTTTTAAATTTCTCTCACAGAAGTGTTCTCTTGAGGGCCCCTCTGTTGGCATGGAATTGAATTCCTGAGAATTTATTATCAAGTGAGTCACACCGATGATCATTAAAGAGTACGAGTGGTGAAAGGTTTAAGGATGGAGTTGTAGACAGGAGCAAATTGCTTTAATAGAGCGATGTCTCGGATTCTTTTTGTTTTATTATGGGGATGTTATTTGATGACCACTTATATATTTCAGCCTTTATTTCTGGGGCAGCGTATATATTCAGAAGCCGAGAAATCCAATTCTGCACGGGTCAGTAGCCAAAGTCAGCTTCTGTGAATTTCTTCTCTCCACTCATCTCATGTGGGAGTTCACTAGATATGGGCTACAAGAAGAAACGGAACTATTGATTCTTTCATTTTATTTTATGTTAATTGGAAATGGTAAGGTCTTGCGACTTTAATTGGATGCTCACACAGCTTTGCCGCTGCTTGCGTGGGCGGTAACTGGATTTTCCAGTTTTCCTCCTCTCTGAGAGGAGGAAAGCTTGAAATTGCTGCTTTACCGCTGCTCTCATCGGCGGTAAACTGGATTTTCCAGTTTTCCTCCGCTCTGAGAGGAGGAAATCTGGAAATTGCAGCTTTACCGCTGATCCTTTCCGCGGTAAACTGGATTTTCCAGTTTTCCTGCGCTCTGAGAGGAGGAAAACTGGAAATTGCAGCTTTGCCGCTGCTTTCATCGGCGGTAAAGTGGATTTTCCAGCTTTCCTCCTCTGTGAGAGTAGGAAAACTGGAAATTGCAGATTCGTTGCGGTTACATATGGCGGAAATCTTTCGGTCCGATTTTTAATCATTTCTTCCCTTCTTTTGCTTGTTGGTGGGTCGTGGGTCGGGGCATAGTTCCACAAAACGAAGGATGGACATGTGTGAATAACAGTTGGGTGCAGTAATATCAAATCACAATAACCACACACTAAATCGTAGCTTTACTTTACCGGCGAAGTGAAGTAAAAGGTCAATGTAGGAGAGAATAAAAGTAAGGGTGTCGTAGAACTAAAACGTGGGAGAGTAGCATTTTTATTTTTCCTCTTAAAAAGACTAGCATTTTTTTTTGTGAGGTAGCACATGGATTGGGCTTTGGGCATGGGGTTTTGTTATTAATAGATGGGCCGTGCTCATGTTTTTTTTTTTTTTTTTTTAATTTGCACTTAGAAGTTGGGAGCCGGAATCCACTCCCGGCCCAAATTTATGTAAATATACACACATACGTATACGTACGTATACATACAAATGTATGTATATATATATATATCTATATATTTATGAGGGAGGGAGGGAGCAGTAATGTGGAGGCTCAAAGCCATGACCTCTCACAGAAGGTGATGAGACCAGAGCAGCTGAGCTGGCCTAGGACTTGGTAGGAAACTCATTTTTCTGTTCTATAGGTCTAATATAGGTGGGGACTCGGGCTTCATGATTTCCATGCGGCCTGGGTTCGGGCCAACAACTTTCAGGCCCGACTCATGCCTGGGCCAGCGTTAGGCTTCTAGTTTAGAAGTGGCCGTTGGAGATTCCTCGGAATGGCCCCGCCGCGTCGATGGACACCCCTAGTCTTCTTTATCATTCACTGGCGTGAGAGAGTGTACGACCTTTTAACCTTTTTTTATGGAAGAGATGGTATTCGAAACCTAAAACTTTTTCTTATTTCACCCTCCCCTTTTAATGTCTCCCGTATTAGCCCTTTCCTTTACTTAACAAGCAAAGTATGAGCTTACCAAAATTATTACCTTAAAAAACCAGAGAGCCTAATATCTACGTTTGAGAATATAAGTTAATCCAGCAGAACCTTCATTTCAACAGGACAACAAGAAAAAAAAATCCTATACTCGCAAACATGCCCGAGTAATCGACACATCACTGCTTTTCTGTGCATGTGAACAACTATGGGGCGTTTTGCTGCGGTCCTAAGAAGTCATAGAGCTTCGCCCGACCAGTTCCCTCTGTCCTACATCCTGTTGGTTAGGTCCAGAGAGTTCCAAATCTAATCATGTCGAGAAAAATAAAGTTTAGATATTGATTACAAGATTACATGATCTTCTGTGTCGTTGCTTTAGATTAGAAACGTGATAACACACAGTGCTTTTTAAATTTCTCTCACAGAAGTGTTCTCTTGAGGGCCCCTCTGTTGGCATGGAATTGAATTCCTGAGAATTTATTATCAAGTGAGTCACACCGATGATCATTAAAGAGTACGAGTGGTGAAAGGTTTAAGGATGGAGTTGTAGACAGGAGCAAATTGCTTTAATAGAGCGATGTCTCGGATTCTTTTTGTTTTATTATGGGGATGTTATTTGATGACCACTTATATATTTCAGCCTTTATTTCTGGGGCAGCGTATATATTCAGAAGCCGAGAAATCCAATTCTGCACGGGTCAGTAGCCAAAGTCAGCTTCTGTGATTTTCTTCTCTCCACTCATATCATGTGGGAGTTCACTAGATATGGGCTACAAGAAAAAACGGAACTATTGATTCTTTCATTTTATTTTATGTTAATTGGAAATGGTAAGGTCTTGCGACTTTAATTGGATGCTCACACAGCTTTGCCGCTGCTTGCGTGGGCGGTAAACTGGATTTTCCAGTTTTCCTCCTCTCTGAGAGGAGGAAGGCTTGAAATTGCTGCTTTACCGCTGCTCTCATCGGCGGTAAACTGGATTTTCCAGTTTTCCTCCGCTCTGAGAGGAGGAAATCTGGAAATTGCAGCTTTACCGCTGATCCTTTCCGCGGTAAACTGGATTTTCCAGTTTTCCTGCGCTCTGAGAGGAGGAAAACTGGAAATTGCAGCTTTACCGCTGCTTTCATCGGCGGTAAAGTGGATTTTCCAGCTTTCCTCCTCTGTGAGAGTAGGAAAACTGGAAATTGCAGATTCGTTGCGGTTACATATGGCGGAAATCTTTCGGTCCGATTTTTAATCATTTCTTCCCTTCTTTTGCTTGTTGGTGGGTCGTGGGTCGGGGCATAGTTCCACAAAACGAAGGATGGACATGTGTGAATAACAGTTGGGTGCAGTAATATCAAATCACAATAACCACACACTAAATCGTAGCTTTACTTTACCGGCGAAGTGAAGTAAAAGGTCAATGTAGGAGAGAATAAAAGTAAGGGTGCCGTAGAACTAAAACGTGGGAGAGTAGCATTTTTATTTTTCCTCTTAAAAAGACTAGCGTTTTTTTTTGTGAGGTAGCACATGGATTGGGCTTTGGGCATGGGGTTTTGTTATTAATAGATGGGCCGTGCTCATGTTTTTTTTTTTTTTTTTTTAATTTGCACTTAGAAGTTGGGAGCCGGAATCCACTCCCGGCCCAAATTTATGTAAATATACACACATACGTATACGTACGTATACATACAAATGTATGTATATATATATATATCTATATATTTATGAGGGAGGGAGGGAGCAGTAATGTGGAGGCTCAAAGCCATGACCTCTCACAGAAGGTGATGAGACCAGAGCAGCTGAGCTGGCCTAGGACTTGGTAGGAAACTCATTTTTCTGTTCTATAGGTCTAATATAGGTGGGGACTCGGGCTTCATGATTTCCATGCGGCCTGGGTTCGGGCCAACAACTTTCAGGCCCGACTCATGCCTGGGCCAGCGTTAGGCTTCTAGTTTAGAAGTGGCCGTTGGAGATTCCTCGGAATGGCCCCGCCGCGTCGATGGACACCCCTAGTCTTCTTTATCATTCACTGGCGTGAGAGAGTGTACGACCTTTTAACCTTTTTTTATGGAAGAGATGGTATTCGAAACCTAAAACTTTTTCTTATTTCACCCTCCCCTTTTAATGTCTCCCGTATTAGCCCTTTCCTTTACTTAACAAGCAAAGTATGAGCTTACCAAAATTATTACCTTAAAAAACCAGAGAGCCTAATATCTACGTTTGAGAATATAAGTTAATCCAGCAGAACCTTCATTTCAACAGGACAACAAGAAAAAAAAATCCTATACTCGCAAACATGCCCGAGTAATCGACACATCACTGCTTTTCTGTGCATGTGAACAACTATGGGGCGTTTTGCTGCGGTCCTAAGAAGTCATAGAGCTTCGCCCGACCAGTTCCCTCTGTCCTACATCCTGTTGGTTAGGTCCAGAGAGTTCCAAATCTAATCATGTCGAGAAAAATAAAGTTTAGATATTGATTACAAGATTACATGATCTTCTGTGTCGTTGCTTTAGATTAGAAACGTGATAACACACAGTGCTTTTTAAATTTCTCTCACAGAAGTGTTCTCTTGAGGGCCCCTCTGTTGGCATGGAATTGAATTCCTGAGAATTTATTATCAAGTGAGTCACACCGATGATCATTAAAGAGTACGAGTGGTGAAAGGTTTAAGGATGGAGTTGTAGACAGGAGCAAATTGCTTTAATAGAGCGATGTCTCGGATTCTTTTTGTTTTATTATGGGGATGTTATTTGATGACCACTTATATATTTCAGCCTTTATTTCTGGGGCAGCGTATATATTCAGAAGCCGAGAAATCCAATTCTGCACGGGTCAGTAGCCAAAGTCAGCTTCTGTGATTTTCTTCTCTCCACTCATATCATGTGGGAGTTCACTAGATATGGGCTACAAGAAAAAACGGAACTATTGATTCTTTCATTTTATTTTATGTTAATTGGAAATGGTAAGGTCTTGCGACTTTAATTGGATGCTCACACAGCTTTGCCGCTGCTTGCGTGGGCGGTAAACTGGATTTTCCAGTTTTCCTCCTCTCTGAGAGGAGGAAGGCTTGAAATTGCTGCTTTACCGCTGCTCTCATCGGCGGTAAACTGGATTTTCCAGTTTTCCTCCGCTCTGAGAGGAGGAAATCTGGAAATTGCAGCTTTACCGCTGATCCTTTCCGCGGTAAACTGGATTTTCCAGTTTTCCTGCGCTCTGAGAGGAGGAAAACTGGAAATTGCAGCTTTACCGCTGCTTTCATCGGCGGTAAAGTGGATTTTCCAGCTTTCCTCCTCTGTGAGAGTAGGAAAACTGGAAATTGCAGATTCGTTGCGGTTACATATGGCGGAAATCTTTCGGTCCGATTTTTAATCATTTCTTCCGTTCTTTTGCTTGTTGGTGGGTCGTGGGTCGGGGCATAGTTCCACAAAACGAAGGATGGACATGTGTGAATAACAGTTGGGTGCAGTAATATCAAATCACAATAACCACACACTAAATCGTAGCTTTACTTTACCGGCGAAGTGAAGTAAAAGGTCAATGTAGGAGAGAATAAAAGTAAGGGTGTCGTAGAACTAAAACGTGGGAGAGTAGCATTTTTATTTTTCCTCTTAAAAAGACTAGCGTTTTTTTTTGTGAGGTAGCACATGGATTGGGCTTTGGGCATGGGGTTTTGTTATTAATAGATGGGCCGTGCTCATGTTTTTTTTTTTTTTTTTTAATTTGCACTTAGAAGTTGGGAGCCGGAATCCACTCCCGGCCCAAATTTATGTAAATATACACACATACGTATACGTACGTATACATACAAATGTATGTATATATATATATATATATCTATATATTTATGAGGGAGGGAGGGAGCAGTAATGCGGAGGCTCAAAGCCATGACCTCTCACAGAAGGTGATGAGACCAGAGCAGCTGAGCTGGCCTAGGACTTGGTAGGAAACTCGTTTTTCTGTTCTATAGGTCTAATATAGGTGGGGACTCGGGCTTCATGATTTCCATGCGGCCTGGGTTCGGGCCAACAACTTTCAGGCCCGACTCATGCCTGGGCCAGCGTTAGGCTTCTAGTTTAGAAGTGGCCGTTGGAGATTCCTCGGAATGGCCCCGCCGCGTCGATGGACACCCCTAGTCTTCTTTATCATTCACTGGCGTGAGAGAGTGTACGACCTTTTAACCTTTTTTTATGGAAGAGATGGTATTCGAAACCTAAAAATTTTTCTTATTTCACCCTCCCCTTTTAATGTCTCCCGTATTAGCCCTTTCCTTTACTTAACAAGCAAAGTATGAGCTTACCAAAATTATTACCTTAAAAAACCAGAGACCCTAATATCTACGTTTGAGAATATAAGTTAATCCAGCAGAACCTTCATTTCAACAGGACAACAAGAAAAAAAAATCCTATACTCGCAAACATGCCCGAGTAATCGACACATCACTGCTTTTCTGTGCATGTGAACAACTATGGGGCGTTTTGCTGCGGTCCTAAGAAGTCATAGAGCTTCGCCCGACCAGTTCCCTCCGTCCTACATCCTGTTGGTTAGGTCCAGAGAGTTCCAAATCTAATCATGTCGAGAAAAATAAAGTTTAGATATTGATTACAAGATTACATGATCTTCTGTGTCGTTGCTTTAGATTAGAAACGTGATAACACACAGTGCTTTTTAAATTTCTCTCACAGAAGTGTTCTCTTGAGGGCCCCTCTGTTGGCATGGAATTGAATTCCTGAGAATTTATTATCAAGTGAGTCACACCGATGATCATTAAAGAGTACGAGTGGTGAAAGGTTTAAGGATGGAGTTGTAGACAGGAGCAAATTGCTTTAATAGAGCGATGTCTCGGATTCTTTTTGTTTTATTATGGGGATGTTATTTGATGACCACTTATATATTTCAGCCTTTATTTCTGGGGCAGCGTATATATTCAGAAGCCGAGAAATCCAATTCTGCACGGGTCAGTAGCCAAAGTCAGCTTCTGTGATTTTCTTCTCTCCACTCATATCATGTGGGAGTTCACTAGATATGGGCTACAAGAAAAAACGGAACTATTGATTCTTTCATTTTATTTTATGTTAATTGGAAATGGTAAGGTCTTGCGACTTTAATTGGATGCTCACACAGCTTTGCCGCTGCTTGCGTGGGCGGTAAACTGGATTTTCCAGTTTTCCTCCTCTCTGAGAGGAGGAAAGCTTGAAATTGCTGCTTTACCGCTGCTCTCATCGGCGGTAAACTGGATTTTCCAGTTTTCCTCCGCTCTGAGAGGAGGAAATCTGGAAATTGCAGCTTTACCGCTTCCTTTCCGCGGTAAACTGGATTTTCCAGTTTTCCTGCGCTCTGAGAGGAGGAAAACTGGAAATTGCAGCTTTACCGCTGCTTTCATCGGCGGTAAAGTGGATTTTCCAGCTTTCCTCCTCTGTGAGAGTAGGAAAACTGGAAATGGCAGATTCGTTGCGGTTACATATGGCGGAAATCTTTCGGTCCGATTTTTAATCATTTCTTCCCTTCTTTTGCTTGTTGGTGGGTCGTGGGTCGGGGCATAGTTCCACAAAACGAAGGATGGACATGTGTGAATAACAGTTGGGTGCAGTAATATCAAATCACAATAACCACACACTAAATCGTAGCTTTACTTTACCGGCGAAGTGAAGTAAAAGGTCAATGTAGGAGAGAATAAAAGTAAGGGTGTCGTAGAACTAAAACGTGGGAGAGTATCATTTTTATTTTTCCTCTTAAAAAGACTAGCGTTTTTTTTTTGTGAGGTAGCACATGGATTGGGCTTTGGGCATGGGGTTTTGTTATTAATAGATGGGCCGTGCTCATGTTTTTTTTTTTTTTTTTTTAATTTGCACTTAGAAGTTGGGAGCCGGAATCCACTCCCGGCCCAAATTTATGTAAATATACACACATACGTATACGTACGTATACATACAAATGTATGTATATATATATATATCTATATATTTATGAGGGAGGGAGGGAGCAGTAATGCGGAGGCTCAAAGCCATGACCTCTCACAGAAGGTGATGAGACCAGAGCAGTTGAGCTGGCCTAGGACTTGGTAGGAAACTCGTTTTTCTGTTCTATAGGTCTAATATAGGTGGGGACTCGGGCTTCATGATTTCCATGCGGCCTGGGTTCGGGCCAACAACTTTCAGGCCCGACTCATGCCTGGGCCAGCGTTAGGCTTCTAGTTTAGAAGTGGCCGTTGGAGATTCCTCGGAATGGCCCCGCCGCGTCGATGGACACCCCTAGTCTTCTTTATCATTCACTGGCGTGAGAGAGTGTACGACCTTTTAACCTTTTTTTATGGAAGAGATGGTATTCGAAACCTAAAACTTTTTCTTATTTCACCCTCCCCTTTTAATGTCTCCCGTATTAGCCCTTTCCTTTACTTAACAAGCAAAGTATGAGCTTACCAAAATTATTACCTTAAAAAACCAGAGATCCTAATATCTACGTTTGAGAATATAAGTTAATCCAGCAGAACCTTCATTTCAACAGGACAACAAGAAAAAAAAATCCTATACTCGCAAACATGCCCGAGTAATCGACACATCACTGCTTTTCTGTGCATGTGAACAACTATGGGGCGTTTTGCTGCGGTCCTAAGAAGTCATAGAGCTTCGCCCGACCAGTTCCCTCCGTCCTACATCCTGTTGGTTAGGTCCAGAGAGTTCCAAATCTAATCATGTCGAGAAAAATAAAGTTTAGATATTGATTACAAGATTACATGATCTTCTGTGTCGTTGCTTTAGATTAGAAACGTGATAACACACAGTGCTTTTTAAATTTCTCTCACAGAAGTGTTCTCTTGAGGGCCCCTCTGTTGGCATGGAATTGAATTCCTGAGAATTTATTATCAAGTGAGTCACACCGATGATCATTAAAGAGTACGAGTGGTGAAAGGTTTAAGGATGGAGTTGTAGACAGGAGCAAATTGCTTTAATAGAGCGATGTCTCGGATTCTTTTTGTTTTATTATGGGGATGTTATTTGATGACCACTTATATATTTCAGCCTTTATTTCTGGGGCAGCGTATATATTCAGAAGCCGAGAAATCCAATTCTGCACGGGTCAGTAGCCAAAGTCAGCTTCTGTGATTTTCTTCTCTCCACTCATATCATGTGGGAGTTCACTAGATATGGGCTACAAGAAAAAACGGAACTATTGATTCTTTCATTTTATTTTATGTTAATTGGAAATGGTAAGGTCTTGCGACTTTAATTGGATGCTCACACAGCTTTGCCGCTGCTTGCGTGGGCGGTAAACTGGATTTTCCAGTTTTCCTCCTCTCTGAGAGGAGGAAAGCTTGAAATTGCTGCTTTACCGCTGCTCTCATCGGCGGTAAACTGGATTTTCCAGTTTTCCTGCGCTCTGAGAGGAGGAAAACTGGAAATTGCAGCTTTACCGCTGCTTTCATCGGCGGTAAAGTGGATTTTCCAGCTTTCCTCCTCTGTGAGAGTAGGAAAACTGGAAATTGCAGATTCGTTGCGCTTACATATGGCGGAAATCTTTCGGTCCGATTTTTAATCATTTCTTCCCTTCTTTTGCTTGTTGGTGGGTCGTGGGTCGGGGCATAGTTCCACAAAACGAAGGATGGACATGTGTGAATAACAGTTGGGTGCAGTAATATCAAATCACAATAACCACACACTAAATCGTAGCTTTACTTTACCGGCGAAGTGAAGTAAAAGGTCAATGTAGGAGAGAATAAAAGTAAGGGTGTCGTAGAACTAAAACGTGGGAGAGTAGCATTTTTGTTTTTCCTCTTAAAAAGACTAGCGTTTTTTTTTGTGAGGTAGCACATGGATTGGGCTTTGGGCATGGGGTTTTGTTATTAATAGATGGGCCGTGCTCATGTTTTTTTTTTTTTTTTTTTAATTTGCACTTAGAAGTTGGGAGCCGGAATCCACTCCCGGCCCAAATTTATGTAAATATACACACATACGTATACGTACGTATACATACAAATGTATGTATATATATATATATATCTATATATTTATGAGGGAGGGAGGGAGCAGTAATGCGGAGGCTCAAAGCCATGACCTCTCACAGAAGGTGATGAGACCAGAGCAGCTGAGCTGGCCTAGGACTTGGTAGGAAACTCATTTTTCTGTTCTATAGGTCTAATATAGGTGGGGACTCGGGCTTCATGATTTCCATGCGGCCTGGGTTCGGGCCAACAACTTTCAGGCCCGACTCATGCCTGGGCCAGCGTTAGGCTTCTAGTTTAGAAGTGGCCGTTGGAGATTCCTCGGAATGGCCCCGCCGCGTCGATGGACACCCCTAGTCTTCTTTATCATTCACTGGCGTGAGAGAGTGTACGACCTTTTAACCTTTTTTTATGGAAGAGATGGTATTCGAAACCTAAAACTTTTTCTTATTTCACCCTCCCCTTTTAATGTCTCCCGTATTAGCCCTTTCCTTTACTTAACAAGCAAAGTATGAGCTTACCAAAATTATTACCTTAAAAAACCAGAGAGCCTAATATCTACGTTTGAGAATATAAGTTAATCCAGCAGAACCTTCATTTCAACAGGACAACAAGAAAAAAAAATCCTATACTCGCAAACATGCCCGAGTAATCGACACATCACTGCTTTTCTGTGCATGTGAACAACTATGGGGCGTTTTGCTGCGGTCCTAAGAAGTCATAGAGCTTCGCCCGACCAGTTCCCTCCGTCCTACATCCTGTTGGTTAGGTCTAGAGAGTTCCAAATCTAATCATGTCGAGAAAAATAAAGTTTAGATATTGATTACAAGATTACATGATCTTCTGTGTCGTTGCTTTAGATTAGAAACGTGATAACACACAGTGCTTTTTAAATTTCTCTCACAGAAGTGTTCTCTTGAGGGCCCCTCTGTTGGCATGGAATTGAATTCCTGAGAATTTATTATCAAGTGAGTCACACCGATGATCATTAAAGAGTACGAGTGGTGAAAGGTTTAAGGATGGAGTTGTAGACAGGAGCAAATTGCTTTAATAGAGCGATGTCTCGGATTCTTTTTGTTTTATTATGGGGATGTTATTTGATGACCACTTATATATTTCAGCCTTTATTTCTGGGGCAGCGTATATATTCAGAAGCCGAGAAATCCAATTCTGCACGGGTCAGTAGCCAAAGTCAGCTTCTGTGATTTTCTTCTCTCCACTCATATCATGTGGGAGTTCACTAGATATGGGCTACAAGAAAAAACGGAACTATTGATTCTTTCATTTTATTTTATGTTAATTGGAAATGGTAAGGTCTTGCGACTTTAATTGGATGCTCACACAGCTTTGCCGCTGCTTGCGTGGGCGGTAAACTGGATTTTCCAGTTTTCCTCCTCTCTGAGAGGAGGAAGGCTTGAAATTGCTGCTTTACCGCTGCTCTCATCGGCGGTAAACTGGATTTTCCAGTTTTCCTCCGCTCTGAGAGGAGGAAATCTGGAAATTGCAGCTTTACCGCTTCCTTTCCGCGGTAAACTGGATTTTCCAGTTTTCCTGCGCTCTGAGAGGAGGAAAACTGGAAATTGCAGCTTTACCGCTGCTTTCATCGGCGGTAAAGTGGATTTTCCAGCTTTCCTCCTCTGTGAGAGTAGGAAAACTGGAAATGGCAGATTCGTTGCGGTTACATATGGCGGAAATCTTTCGGTCCGATTTTTAATCATTTCTTCCCTTCTTTTGCTTGTTGGTGGGTCGTGGGTCGGGGCATAGTTCCACAAAACGAAGGATGGACATGTGTGAATAACAGTTGGGTGCAGTAATATCAAATCACAATAACCACACACTAAATCGTAGCTTTACTTTACCGGCGAAGTGAAGTAAAAGGTCAATGTAGGAGAGAATAAAAGTAAGGGTGTCGTAGAACTAAAACGTGGGAGAGTAGCATTTTTATTTTTCCTCTTAAAAAGACTAGCGTTTTTTTTTGTGAGGTAGCACATGGATTGGGCTTTGGGCATGGGGTTTTGTTATTAATAGATGGGCCGTGCTCATGTTTTTTTTTTTTTTTTTTAATTTGCACTTAGAAGTTGGGAGCCGGAATCCACTCCCGGCCCAAATTTATGTAAATATACACACATACGTATACGTACGTATACATACAAATGTATGTATATATATATATATCTATATATTTATGAGGGAGGGAGGGAGCAGTAATGCGGAGGCTCAAAGCCATGACCTCTCACAGAAGGTGATGAGACCAGAGCAGCTGAGCTGGCCTAGGACTTGGTAGGAAACTCGTTTTTCTGTTCTATAGGTCTAATATAGGTGGGGACTCGGGCTTCATGATTTCCATGCGGCCTGGGTTCGGGCCAACAACTTTCAGGCCCGACTCATGCCTGGGCCAGCGTTAGGCTTCTAGTTTAGAAGTGGCCGTTGGAGATTCCTCGGAATGGCCCCGCCGCGTCGATGGACACCCCTAGTCTTCTTTATCATTCACTGGCGTGAGAGAGTGTACGACCTTTTAACCTTTTTTTATGGAAGAGATGGTATTCGAAACCTAAAACTTTTTCTTATTTCACCCTCCCCTTTTAATGTCTCCCGTATTAGCCCTTTCCTTTACTTAACAAGCAAAGTATGAGCTTACCAAAATTATTACCTTAAAAAACCAGAGATCCTAATATCTACGTTTGAGAATATAAGTTAATCCAGCAGAACCTTCATTTCAACAGGACAACAAGAAAAAAAAATCCTATACTCGCAAACATGCCCGAGTAATCGACACATCACTGCTTTTCTGTGCATGTGAACAACTATGGGGCGTTTTGCTGCGGTCCTAAGAAGTCATAGAGCTTCGCCCGACCAGTTCCCTCCGTCCTACATCCTGTTGGTTAGGTCCAGAGAGTTCCAAATCTAATCATGTCGAGAAAAATAAAGTTTAGATATTGATTACAAGATTACATGATCTTCTGTGTCGTTGCTTTAGATTAGAAACGTGATAACACACAGTGCTTTTTAAATTTCTCTCACAGAAGTGTTCTCTTGAGGGCCCCTCTGTTGGCATGGAATTGAATTCCTGAGAATTTATTATCAAGTGAGTCACACCGATGATCATTAAAGAGTACGAGTGGTGAAAGGTTTAAGGATGGAGTTGTAGACAGGAGCAAATTGCTTTAATAGAGCGATGTCTCGGATTCTTTTTGTTTTATTATGGGGATGTTATTTGATGACCACTTATATATTTCAGCCTTTATTTCTGGGGCAGCGTATATATTCAGAAGCCGAGAAATCCAATTCTGCACGGGTCAGTAGCCAAAGTCAGCTTCTGTGATTTTCTTCTCTCCACTCATATCATGTGGGAGTTCACTAGATATGGGCTACAAGAAAAAACGGAACTATTGATTCTTTCATTTTATTTTATGTTAATTGGAAATGGTAAGGTCTTGCGACTTTAATTGGATGCTCACACAGCTTTGCCGCTGCTTGCGTGGGCGGTAAACTGGATTTTCCAGTTTTCCTCCTCTCTGAGAGGAGGAAAGCTTGAAATTGCTGCTTTACCGCTGCTCTCATCGGCGGTAAACTGGATTTTCCAGTTTTCCTGCGCTCTGAGAGGAGGAAAACTGGAAATTGCAGCTTTACCGCTGCTTTCATCGGCGGTAAAGTGGATTTTCCAGCTTTCCTCCTCTGTGAGAGTAGGAAAACTGGAAATGGCAGATTCGTTGCGGTTACATATGGCGGAAATCTTTCGGTCCGATTTTTAATCATTTCTTCCCTTCTTTTGCTTGTTGGTGGGTCGTGGGTCGGGGCATAGTTCCACAAAACGAAGGATGGACATGTGTGAATAACAGTTGGGTGCAGTAATATCAAATCACAATAACCACACACTAAATCGTAGCTTTACTTTACCGGCGAAGTGAAGTAAAAGGTCAATGTAGGAGAGAATAAAAGTAAGGGTGTCGTAGAACTAAAACGTGGGAGAGTAGCATTTTTGTTTTTCCTCTTAAAAAGACTAGCGTTTTTTTTTGTGAGGTAGCACATGGATTGGGCTTTGGGCATGGGGTTTTGTTATTAATAGATGGGCCGTGCTCATGTTTTTTTTTTTTTTTTTTTAATTTGCACTTAGAAGTTGGGAGCCGGAATCCACTCCCGGCCCAAATTTATGTAAATATACACACATACGTATACGTACGTATACATACAAATGTATGTATATATATATATATATATCTATATATTTATGAGGGAGGGAGGGAGCAGTAATGCGGAGGCTCAAAGCCATGACCTCTCACAGAAGGTGATGAGACCAGAGCAGCTGAGCTGGCCTAGGACTTGGTAGGAAACTCATTTTTCTGTTCTATAGGTCTAATATAGGTGGGGACTCGGGCTTCATGATTTCCATGCGGCCTGGGTTCGGGCCAACAACTTTCAGGCCCGACTCATGCCTGGGCCAGCGTTAGGCTTCTAGTTTAGAAGTGGCCGTTGGAGATTCCTCGGAATGGCCCCGCCGCGTCGATGGACACCCCTAGTCTTCTTTATCATTCACTGGCGTGAGAGAGTGTACGACCTTTTAACCTTTTTTTATGGAAGAGATGGTATTCGAAACCTAAAACTTTTTCTTATTTCACCCTCCCCTTTTAATGTCTCCCGTATTAGCCCTTTCCTTTACTTAACAAGCAAAGTATGAGCTTACCAAAATTATTACCTTAAAAAACCAGAGATCCTAATATCTACGTTTGAGAATATAAGTTAATCCAGCAGAACCTTCATTTCAACAGGACAACAAGAAAAAAAAATCCTATACTCGCAAACATGCCCGAGTAATCGACACATCACTGCTTTTCTGTGCATGTGAACAACTATGGGGCGTTTTGCTGCGGTCCTAAGAAGTCATAGAGCTTCGCCCGACCAGTTCCCTCCGTCCTACATCCTGTTGGTTAGGTCCAGAGAGTTCCAAATCTAATCATGTCGAGAAAAATAAAGTTTAGATATTGATTACAAGATTACATGATCTTCTGTGTCGTTGCTTTAGATTAGAAACGTGATAACACACAGTGCTTTTTAAATTTCTCTCACAGAAGTGTTCTCTTGAGGGCCCCTCTGTTGGCATGGAATTGAATTCCTGAGAATTTATTATCAAGTGAGTCACACCGATGATCATTAAAGAGTACGAGTGGTGAAAGGTTTAAGGATGGAGTTGTAGACAGGAGCAAAATTGCTTTAATAGAGCGATGTCTCGGATTCTTTTTGTTTTATTATGGGGATGTTATTTGATGACCACTTATATATTTCAGCCTTTATTTCTGGGGCAGCGTATATATTCAGAAGCCGAGAAATCCAATTCTGCACGGGTCAGTAGCCAAAGTCAGCTTCTGTGATTTTCTTCTCTCCACTCATATCATGTGGGAGTTCACTAGATATGGGCTACAAGAAAAAACGGAACTATTGATTCTTTCATTTTATTTTATGTTAATTGGAAATGGTAAGGTCTTGCGACTTTAATTGGATGCTCACACTGCTTTGCCGCTGCTTGCGTGGGCGGTAAACTGGATTTTCCAGTTTTCCTCCTCTCTGAGAGGAGGAAAGCTTGAAATTGCTGCTTTACCGCTGCTCTCATCGGCGGTAAACTGGATTTTCCAGTTTTCCTGCGCTCTGAGAGGAGGAAAACTGGAAATTGCAGCTTTACCGCTGCTTTCATCGGCGGTAAAGTGGATTTTCCAGCTTTCCTCCTCTGTGAGAGTAGGAAAACTGGAAATTGCAGATTCGTTGCGCTTACATATGGCGGAAATCTTTCGGTCCGATTTTTAATCATTTCTTCCCTTCTTTTGCTTGTTGGTGGGTCGTGGGTCGGGGCATAGTTCCACAAAACGAAGGATGGACATGTGTGAATAACAGTTGGGTGCAGTAATATCAAATCACAATAACCACACACTAAATCGTAGCTTTACTTTACCGGCGAAGTGAAGTAAAAGGTCAATGTAGGAGAGAATAAAAGTAAGGGTGTCGTAGAACTAAAACGTGGGAGAGTAGCATTTTTGTTTTTCCTCTTAAAAAGACTAGCGTTTTTTTTTGTGAGGTAGCACATGGATTGGGCTTTGGGCATGGGGTTTTGTTATTAATAGATGGGCCGTGCTCATGTTTTTTTTTTTTTTTTTTAATTTGCACTTAGAAGTTGGGAGCCGGAATCCACTCCCGGCCCAAATTTATGTAAATATACACACATACGTATACGTACGTATACATACAAATGTATGTATATATATATATATATCTATATATTTATGAGGGAGGGAGGGAGCAGTAATGCGGAGGCTCAAAGCCATGACCTCTCACAGAAGGTGATGAGACCAGAGCAGCTGAGCTGGCCTAGGACTTGGTAGGAAACTCATTTTTCTGTTCTATAGGTCTAATATAGGTGGGGACTCGGGCTTCATGATTTCCATGCGGCCTGGGTTCGGGCCAACCACTTTCAGGCCCGACTCATGCCTAGGCCAGCGTTAGGCTTCTAGTTTAGAAGTGGCCGTTGGAGATTCCTCGGAATGGCCCCGCCGCGTCGATGGACACCCCTAGTCTTCTTTATCATTCACTGGCGTGAGAGAGTGTACGACCTTTTAACCTTTTTTTATGGAAGAGATGGTATTCGAAACCTAAAACTTTTTCTTATTTCACCCTCCCCTTTTAATGTCTCCCGTATTAGCCCTTTCCTTTACTTAACAAGCAAAGTATGAGCTTACCAAAATTATTACCTTAAAAAACCAGAGACCCTAATATCTACGTTTGAGAATATAAGTTAATCCAGCAGAACCTTCATTTCAACAGGACAACAAGAAAAAAAAATCCTATACTCGCAAACATGCCCGAGTAATCGACACATCACTGCTTTTCTGTGCATGTGAACAACTATGGGGCGTTTTGCTGCGGTCCTAAGAAGTCATAGAGCTTCGCCCGACCAGGTCCCTCCGTCCTACATCCTGTTGGTTAGGTCCAGAGAGTTCCAAATCTAATCATGTCGAGAAAAATAAAGTTTAGATATTGATTACAAGATTACATGATCTTCTGTGTCGTTGCTTTAGATTAGAAACGTGATAACACACAGTGCTTTTTAAATTTCTCTCACAGAAGTGTTCTCTTGAGGGCCCCTCTGTTGGCATGGAATTGAATTCCTGAGAATTTATTATCAAGTGAGTCACACCGATGATCATTAAAGAGTACGAGTGGTGAAAGGTTTAAGGATGGAGTTGTAGACAGGAGCAAATTGCTTTAATAGAGCGATGTCTCGGATTCTTTTTGTTTTATTATGGGGATGTTATTTGATGACCACTTATATATTTCAGCCTCTATTTCTGGGGCAGCGTATATATTCAGAAGCCGAGAAATCCAATTCTGCACGGGTCAGTAGCCAAAGTCAGCTTCTGTGATTTTCTTCTCTCCACTCATATCATGTGGGAGTTCACTAGATATGGGCTACAAGAAAAAACGGAACTATTGATTCTTTCATTTTATTTTATGTTAATTGGAAATGGTAAGGTCTTGCGACTTTAATTGGATGCTCACACAGCTTTGCCGCTGCTTGCGTGGGCGGTAAACTGGATTTTCCAGTTTTCCTCCTCTCTGAGAGGAGGAAAGCTTGAAATTGCTGCTTTACCGCTGCTCTCATCGGCGGTAAACTGGATTTTCCAGTTTTCCTCCGCTCTAAGAGGAGGAAATCTGGAAATTGCAACTTTACCGCTGATCCTTTCCGCGGTAAACTGGATTTTCCAGTTTTCCTGCGCTCTGAGAGGAGGAAAACTGGAAATTGCAGCTTTACCGCTGCTTTCATCGGCGGTAAAGTGGATTTTCCAGCTTTCCTCCTCTGTGAGAGTAGGAAAACTGGAAATTGCAGATTCGTTGCGGTTACATATGGCGGAAATCTTTCGGTCTGATTTTTAATCATTTCTTCCCTTCTTTTGCTTGTTGGTGGGTCGTGGGTCGGGGCATAGTTCCACAAAACGAAGGATGGACATGTGTGAATAACAGTTGGGTGCAGTAATATCAAATCACAATAACCACACACTAAATCGTAGCTTTACTTTACCGGCGAAGTGAAGTAAAAGGTCAATGTAGGAGAGAATAAAAGTAAGGGTGTCGTAGAACTAAAACGTGGGAGAGTAGCATTTTTATTTTTCCTCTTAAAAAGACTAGCGTTTTTTTTTGTGAGGTAGCACATGGATTGGGCTTTGGGCATGGGGTTTTGTTATTAATAGATGGGCCGTGCTCATGTTTTTTTTTTTTTTTTTTTTAATTTGCACTTAGAAGTTGGGAGCCGGAATCCACTCCCGGCCCAAATTTATGTAAATATACACACATACGTATACGTACGTATACATACAAATGTATGTATATATATATATATATCTATATATTTATGAGGGAGGGAGGGAGCAGTAATGCGGAGGCTCAAAGCCATGACCTCTCACAGAAGGTGATGAGACCAGAGCAGCTGAGCTGGCCTAGGACTTGGTAGGAAACTCATTTTTCTGTTCTATAGGTCTAATATAGGTGGGACTCGGGCTTCATGATTTCCATGCGGCCTGGGTTCGGGCCAACAACTTTCAGGCCCGACTCATGCCTGGGCCAGCGTTAGGCTTCTAGTTTAGAAGTGGCCGTTGGAGATTCCTCGGAATGGCCCCGCCGCGTCGATGGACACCCCTAGTCTTCTTTATCATTCACTGGCGTGAGAGAGTGTACGACCTTTTAACCTTTTTTTATGGAAGAGATGGTATTCGAAACCTAAAACTTTTTCTTATTTCACCCTCCCCTTTTATTGTCTCCCGTATTAGCCCTTTCCTTTACTTAACAAGCAAAGTATGAGCTTACCAAAATTATTACCTTAAAAAACCAGAGATCCTAATATCTACGTTTGAGAATATAAGTTAATCCAGCAGAACCTTCATTTCAACAGGACAACAAGAAAAAAAAATCCTATACTCGCAAACATGCCCGAGTAATCGACACATCACTGCTTTTCTGTGCATGTGAACAACTATGGGGCGTTTTGCTGCGGTCCTAAGAAGTCATAGAGCTTCGCCCGACCAGTTCCCTCCGTCCTACATCCTGTTGGTTAGGTCCAGAGAGTTCCAAATCTAATCATGTCGAGAAAAATAAAGTTTAGATATTGATTACAAGATTACATGATCTTCTGTGTCGTTGCTTTAGATTAGAAACGTGATAACACACAGTGCTTTTTAAATTTCTCTCACAGAAGTGTTCTCTTGAGGGCCCCTCTGTTGGCATGGAATTGAATTCCTGAGAATTTATTATCAAGTGAGTCACACCGATGATCATTAAAGAGTACGAGTGGTGAAAGGTTTAAGGATGGAGTTGTAGACAGGAGCAAATTGCTTTAATAGAGCGATGTCTCGGATTCTTTTTGTTTTATTATGGGGATGTTATTTGATGACCACTTATATATTTCAGCCTTTATTTCTGGGGCAGCGTATATATTCAGAAGCCGAGAAATCCAATTCTGCACGGGTCAGTAGCCAAAGTCAGCTTCTGTGATTTTCTTCTCTCCACTCATATCATGTGGGAGTTCACTAGATATGGGCTACAAGAAAAAACGGAACTATTGATTCTTTCATTTTATTTTATGTTAATTGGAAATGGTAAGGTCTTGCGACTTTAATTGGATGCTCACACAGCTTTGCCGCTGCTTGCGTGGGCGGTAAACTGGATTTTCCAGTTTTCCTCCTCTCTGAGAGGAGGAAAGCTTGAAATTGCTGCTTTACCGCTGCTCTCATCGGCGGTAAACTGGATTTTCCAGTTTTCCTGCGCTCTGAGAGGAGGAAAACTGGAAATTGCAGCTTTACCGCTGCTTTCATCGGCGGTAAAGTGGATTTTCCAGCTTTCCTCCTCTGTGAGAGTAGGAAAACTGGAAATTGCAGATTCGTTGCGCTTACATATGGCGGAAATCTTTCGGTCCGATTTTTAATCATTTCTTCCCTTCTTTTGCTTGTTGGTGGGTCGTGGGTCGGGGCATAGTTCCACAAAACGAAGGATGGACATGTGTGAATAACAGTTGGGTGCAGTAATATCAAATCACAATAACCACACACTAAATCGTAGCTTTACTTTACCGGCGAAGTGAAGTAAAAGGTCAATGTAGGAGAGAATAAAAGTAAGGGTGTCGTAGAACTAAAACGTGGGAGAGTAGCATTTTTATTTTTCCTCTTAAAAAGACTAGCGTTTTTTTTTGTGAGGTAGCACATGGATTGGGCTTTGGGCATGGGGTTTTGTTATTAATAGATGGGCCGTGCTCATGTTTTTTTTTTTTTTTTTTTAATTTGCACTTAGAAGTTGGGAGCCGGAATCCACTCCCGGCCCAAATTTATGTAAATATACACACATACGTATACGTACGTATACATACAAATGTATGTATATATATATATATATATATCTCTATATATTTATGAGGGAGGGAGGGAGCAGTAATGCGGAGGCTCAAAGCCATGACCTCTCACAGAAGGTGATGAGACCAGAGCAGCTGAGCTGGCCTAGGACTTGGTAGGAAACTCATTTTTCTGTTCTATAGGTCTAATATAGGTGGGACTCGGGCTTCATGATTTCCATGCGGCCTGGGTTCGGGCCAACAACTTTCAGGCCCGACTCATGCCTGGGCCAGCGTTAGGCTTCTAGTTTAGAAGTGGCCGTTGGAGATTCCTCGGAATGGCCCCGCCGCGTCGATGGACACCCCTAGTCTTCTTTATCATTCACTGGCGTGAGAGAGTGTACGACCTTTTAACCTTTTTTTATGGAAGAGATGGTATTCGAAACCTAAAACTTTTTCTTATTTCACCCTCCCCTTTTAATGTCTCCCGTATTAGCCCTTTCCTTTACTTAACAAGCAAAGTATGAGCTTACCAAAATTATTACCTTAAAAAACCAGAGATCCTAATATCTACGTTTGAGAATATAAGTTAATCCAGCAGAACCTTCATTTCAACAGGACAACAAGAAAAAAAAATCCTATACTCGCAAACATGCCCGAGTAATCGACACATCACTGCTTTTCTGTGCATGTGAACAACTATGGGGCGTTTTGCTGCGGTCCTAAGAAGTCATAGAGCTTCGCCCGACCAGTTCCCTCCGTCCTACATCCTGTTGGTTAGGTCCAGAGAGTTCCAAATCTAATCATGTCGAGAAAAATAAAGTTTAGATATTGATTACAAGATTACATGATCTTCTGTGTCGTTGCTTTAGATTAGAAACGTGATAACACACAGTGCTTTTTAAATTTCTCTCACAGAAGTGTTCTCTTGAGGGCCCCTCTGTTGGCATGGAATTGAATTCCTGAGAATTTATTATCAAGTGAGTCACACCGATGATCATTAAAGAGTACGAGTGGTGAAAGGTTTAAGGATGGAGTTGTAGACAGGAGCAAATTGCTTTAATAGAGAGATGT
This sequence comes from Persea americana, assembly GCA_029852735.1. Lineage (NCBI taxonomy): Eukaryota > Viridiplantae > Streptophyta > Magnoliopsida > Laurales > Lauraceae > Persea > Persea americana. Next base: position 41,051,115 of record CM056817.1, read on the forward strand.
CTCGGATTCTTTTTGTTTTATTATGGGGATGTTATTTGATGACCACTTATATATTTCAGCCTTTATTTCTGGGGCAGCGTATATATTCAGAAGCCGAGAAATCCAATTCTGCACGGGTCAGTAGCCAAAGTCAGCTTCTGTGATTTTCTTCTCTCCACTCATATCATGTGGGAGTTCACTAGATATGGGCTACAAGAAAAAACGGAACTATTGATTCTTTCATTTTATTTTATGTTAATTGGAAATGGTAAGGTCTTGCGACTTTAATTGGATGCTCACACAGCTTTGCCGCTGCTTGCGTGGGCGGTAAACTGGATTTTCCAGTTTTCCTCCTCTCTGAGAGGAGGAAAGCTTGAAATTGCTGCTTTACCGCTGCTCTCATCGGCGGTAAACTGGATTTTCCAGTTTTCCTGCGCTCTGAGAGGAGGAAAACTGGAAATTGCAGCTTTACCGCTGCTTTCATCGGCGGTAAAGTGGATTTTCCAGCTTTCCTCCTCTGTGAGAGTAGGAAAACTGGAAATTGCAGATTCGTTGCGCTTACATATGGCGGAAATCTTTCGGTCCGATTTTTAATCATTTCTTCCCTTCTTTTGCTTGTTGGTGGGTCGTGGGTCGGGGCATAGTTCCACAAAACGAAGGATGGACATGTGTGAATAACAGTTGGGTGCAGTAATATCAAATCACAATAACCACACACTAAATCGTAGCTTTACTTTACCGGCGAAGTGAAGTAAAAGGTCAATGTAGGAGAGAATAAAAGTAAGGGTGTCGTAGAACTAAAACGTGGGAGAGTAGCATTTTTATTTTTCCTCTTAAAAAGACTAGCGTTTTTTTTTGTGAGGTAGCACATGGATTGGGCTTTGGGCATGGGGTTTTGTTATTAATAGATGGGCCGTGCTCATGTTTTTTTTTTTTTTTTTTTAATTTGCACTTAGAAGTTGGGAGCCGGAATCCACTCCCGGCCCAAATTTATGTAAATATACACACATACGTATACGTACGTATACATACAAATGTATGTATATATATATATCTATATATTTATGAGGGAGGGAGGGAGCAGTAATGCGGAGGCTCAAAGCCATGACCTCTCACAGAAGGTGATGAGACCAGAGCAGCTGAGCTGGCCTAGGACTTGGTAGGAAACTCATTTTTCTGTTCTATAGGTCTAATATAGGTGGGGACTCGGGCTTCATGATTTCCATGCGGCCTGGGTTCGGAACAACAACTTTCAGGCCCGACTCATGCCTGGGCCAGCGTTAGGCTTCTAGTTTAGAAGTGGCCGTTGGAGATTCCTCGGAATGGCCCCTCCGCGTCGATGGACACCCCTAGTCTTCTTTATCATTCACTGGCGTGAGAGAGTGTACGACCTTTTAACCTTTTTTTATGGAAGAGATGGTATTCGAAACCTAAAACTTTTTCTTATTTCACCCTCCCCTTTTAATGTCTCCCGTATTAGCCCTTTCCTTTACTTAACAAGCAAAGTATGAGCTTACCAAAATTATTACCTTAAAAAACCAGAGATCCTAATATCTACGTTTGAGAATATAAGTTAATCCAGCAGAACCTTCATTTCAACAGGACAACAAGAAAAAAAAATCCTATACTCGCAAACATGCCCGAGTAATCGACACATCACTGCTTTTCTGTGCATGTGAACAACTATGGGGCGTTTTGCTGCGGTCCTAAGAAGTCATAGAGCTTCGCCCGACCAGTTCCCTCCGTCCTACATCCTGTTGGTTAGGTCCAGAGAGTTCCAAATCTAATCATGTCGAGAAAAATAAAGTTTAGATATTGATTACAAGATTACATGATCTTCTGTGTCGTTGCTTTAGATTAGAAACGTGATAACACACAGTGCTTTTTAAATTTCTCTCACAGAAGTGTTCTATTGAGGGCCCCTCTGTTGGCATGGAATTGAATTCCTGAGAATTTATTATCAAGTGAGTCACACCGATGATCATTAAAGAGTACGAGTGGTGAAAGGTTTAAGGATGGAGTTGTAGACAGGAGCAAATTGCTTTAATAGAGCGATGTCTCGGATTCTTTTTGTTTTATTATGGGGATGTTATTTGATGACCACTTATATATTTCAGCCTTTATTTCTGGGGCAGCGTATATATTCAGAAGCCGAGAAATCCAATTCTGCACGGGTCAGTAGCCAAAGTCAGCTTCAGTGATTTTCTTCTCTCCACTCATATCATGTGGGAGTTCACTAGATATGGGCTACAAGAAAAAACGGAACTATTGATTCTTTCATTTTATTTTATGTTAATTGGAAATGGTAAGGTCTTACGACTTTAATTGGATGCTCACACAGCTTTGCCGCTGCTTGCGTGGGCGGTAAACTGGATTTTCCAGTTTTCCTCCTCTCTGAGTGGAGGAAAGCTTGAAATTGCTGCTTTACCGCTGCTCTCATCGGCCGTAAACTGGATTTTCCAGTTTTCCTCCGCTCTGAGAGGAGGAAATCTGGAAATTGCAGATTTACCGCTGATCCTTTCCGCGGTAAACTGGTTTTTTCCAGTTTTCCTCCGCTCTGAGAGGAGGAAATCTGGAAATTGCAGCTTTACCGCTGCTTTCATCGGCGGTAAAGTGGATTTTCCAGCTTTCCTCCATTGTGAGAGTAGGAAAACTGGAAATTGCAGATTCGTTGCGCTTACATATGGCGGAAATCTTTCGGTCCGATTTTTAATCATTTCTTCCCTTCTTTTGCTTGTTGGTGGGTCGTGGGTCGGGGCATAGTTCCACAAAACGAAGGATGGACATGTGTGAATAACAGTTGGGTGCAGTAATATCAAATCACAATAACCACACACTAAATCGTAGCTTTACTTTACCGGCGATGTGAAGTAAAAGGTCAATGTAGGAGAGAATAAAAGTAAGGGTGTCGTAGAACTAAAACGTGGGAGAGTAGCATTTTTATTTTTCCTCTTAAAAAGACTAGCGTTTTTTTTTGTGAGGTAGCACATGGATTGGGCTTTGGGCATGGGGTTTTGTTATTAATAGATGGGCCGTGCTCATGTTTTTTTTTTTTTTTTTTAATTTGCACTTAGAAGTTGGGAGCCGGAATCCACTCCCGGCCCAAATTTATGTAAATATACACACATACGTATACGTACGTATACATACAAATGTATGTATATATATATATATCTATATATTTATGAGGGAGGGAGGGAGCAGTAATGCGGAGGCTCAAAGCCATGACCTCTCACAGAAGGTGATGAGACCAGAGCAGCTGAGCTGGCCTAGGACTTGGTAGGAAACTCATTTTTCTGTTCTATAGGTCTAATATAGGTGGGGACTCGGGCTTCATGATTTCCATGCGGCATGGGTTCGGAACAACAACTTTCAGGCCCGACTCATGCCTGGGCCAGCATTAGGCTTCTAGTTTAGAAGTGGCCGTTGGAGATTCCTCGGAATGGCCCCTCCGCGTCGATGGACACCCCTAGTCTTCTTTATCATTCACTGGCGTGAGAGAGTGTACGACCTTTTAACCTTTTTTTATGGAAGAGATGGTATTCGAAACCTAAAACTTTTTCTTATTTCACCCTCCCCTTTTAATGTCTCCCGTATTAGCCCTTTCCTTTACTTAACAAGCAAAGTATGAGCTTACCAAAATTATTACCTTAAAAAACCAGAGATCCTAATATCTACGTTTGAGAATATAAGTTAATCCAGCAGAACCTTCATTTCAACAGGACAACAAGAAAAAAAGATCCTATACTCGCAAACATGCCCGAGTAATCGACACATCACTGCTTTTCTGTGCATGTGAACAACTATGGGGCGTTTTGCTGCGGTCCTAAGAAGTCATAGAGCTTCGCCCGACCAGTTCCCTCCGTCCTACATCCTGTTGGTTAGGTCCAGAGAGTTCCAAATCTAATCATGTCGAGAAAAATAAAGTTTAGATATTGATTACAAGATTACATGATCTTCTGTGTCGTTGCTTTAGATTAGAAACGTGATAACACACAGTGCTTTTTAAATTTCTCTCACAGAAGTGTTCTCTTGAGGGCCCCTCTGTTGGCATGGAATTGAATTCCTGAGAATTTATTATCAAGTGAGTCACACCGATGATCATTAAAGAGTACAAGTGGTGAAAGGTTTAAGGATGGAGTTGTAGACAGGAGCAAATTGCTTTAATAGAGCGATGTCTCGGATTCTTTTTGTTTTATTATGGGGATGTTATTTGATGACCACTTATATATTTCAGCCTTTATTTCTGGGGCAGCGTATATATTCAGAAGCCGAGAAATCCAATTCTGCACGGGTCAGTAGCCAAAGTCAGCTTCAGTGATTTTCTTCTCTCCACTCATATCATGTGGGAGTTCACTAGATATGGGCTACAAGAAAAAACGGAACTATTGATTCTTTCATTTTATTTTATGTTAATTGGAAATGGTAAGGTCTTGCGACTTTAATTGGATGCTCACACAGCTTTGCCGCTGCTTGCGTGGGCGGTAAACTGGATTTTCCAGTTTTCCTCCTCTCTGAGAGGAGGAAAGCTTGAAATTGCTGCTTTACCGCTGCTCTCATCGGCGGTAAACTGGATTTCCCAGTTTTCCTCCGCTCTGAGAGGAGGAAATCTGGAAATTGCAGCTTTACCGCTGATCCTTTCCGCGGTAAACTGGATTTTCCAGTTTTCCTGCGCTCTGAGAGGAGGAAAACTGGAAATTGCAGCTTTACCGCTGCTTTCATCGGCGGTAAAGTGGATTTTCCAGCTTTCCTCCTCTGTGAGAGTAGGAAAACTGGAAATTGCAGATTCGTTGCGCTTACATATGGCGGAAATCTTTCGGTCCGATTTTTAATCATTTCTTCCCTTCTTTTGCTTGTTGGTGGGTCGTGGGTCGGGGCATAGTTCCACAAAACGAAGGATGGACATGTGTGAATAACAGTTGGGTGCAGTAATATCAAATCACAATAACCACACACTAAATCGTAGCTTTACTTTACCGGCGAAGTGAAGTAAAAGGTCAATGTAGGAGAGAATAAAAGTAAGGGTGTCGTAGAACTAAAACGTGGGAGAGTAGCATTTTTATTTTTCCTCTTAAAAAGACTAGCGTTTTTTTTTTGTGAGGTAGCACATGGATTGGGCTTTGGGCATGGGGTTTTGTTATTAATAGATGGGCCGTGCCCATGTTTTTTTTTTTTTTTTTTAATTTGCACTTAGAAGTTGGGAGCCGGAATCCACTCCCGGCCCAAATTTATGTAAATATACACACATACGTATACGTACGTATACATACAAATGTATGTATATATATATATATCTATATATTTATGAGGGAGGGAGGGAGCAGTAATGCAGAGGCTCAAAGCCATGACCTCTCACAGAAGGTGATGAGACCAGAGCAGCTGAGCTGGCCTAGGACTTGGTAGGAAACTCATTTTTCTGTTCTATAGGTCTAATATAGGTGGGGACTCGGGCTTCATGATTTCCATGCGGCCTGGGTTCGGAACAACAACTTTCAGGCCCGACTCATGCCTGGGCCAGCGTTAGGCTTCTAGTTTAGAAGTGGCCGTTGGAGATTCCTCGGAATGGCCCCTCCGCGTCGATGGACACCCCTAGTCTTCTTTATCATTCACTGGCGTGAGAGAGTGTACGACCTTTTAACCTTTTTTTATGGAAGAGATGGTATTCGAAACCTAAAACTTTTTCTTATTTCACCCTCCCCTTTTAATGTCTCCCGTATTAGCCCTTTCCTTTACTTAACAAGCAAAGTATGAGCTTACCAAAATTATTACCTTAAAAAACCAGAGATCCTAATATCTACGTTTGAGAATATAAGTTAATCCAGCAGAACCTTCATTTCAACAGGACAACAAGAAAAAAAAATCCTATACTCGCAAACATGCCCGAGTAATCGACACATCACTGCTTTTCTGTGCATGTGAACAACTATGGGGCGTTTTGCTGCGGTCCTAAGAAGTCATAGAGCTTCGCCCGACCAGTTCCCTCCGTCCTACATCCTGTTGGTTAGGTCCAGAGAGTTCCAAATCTAATCATGTCGAGAAAAATAAAGTTTAGATATTGATTACAAGATTACATGATCTTCTGTGTCGTTGCTTTAGATTAGAAACGTGATAACACACAGTGCTTTTTAAATTTCTCTCACAGAAGTGTTCTCTTGAGGGCCCCTCTGTTGGCAAGGAATTGAATTCCTAGGAATTTATTATCAAGTGAGTCACACCGATGATCATTAAAGAGTACGAGTGGTGAAAGGTTTAAGGATGGAGTTGTAGACAGGAGCAAATTGCTTTAATAGAGCGATGTCTCGGATTCTTTTTGTTTTATTATGGGGATGTTATTTGATGACCACTTATATATTTCAGCCTTTATTTCTGGGGCAGCGTTTATATTCAGAAGCCGAGAAATCCAATTCTGCACGGGTCAGTAGCCAAAGTCAGCTTCTGTGATTTTCTTCTCTCCACTCAAATCAAGTGGGAGTTCACTAGATATGGGCTACAAGAAAAAACGGAACTATTGATTCTTTCATTTTATTTTATGTTAATTGGAAATGGTAAGGTCTTGCGACTTTAATTGGATGCTCACACAGCTTTGCCGCTGCTTGCGTGGGCGGTAAACTGGATTTTCCAGTTTTCCTCCTCTCTGAGAGGAGGAAAGCTTGAAATTGCTGCTTTACCGCTGCTCTCATCGGCGGTAAACTGGATTTCCCATTTTTCCTCCGCTCTGAGAGGAGGAAATCTGGAAATTGCAGCTTTACCGCTGATCCTTTCCGCGGTAAGCTGGATTTTCCAGTTTTCCTGCGCTCTGAGAGGAGGAAAACTGGAAATTGCAGCTTTACCGCTGCTTTCATCGGCGGTAAAGTGGATTTTCCAGCTTTCCTCCTCTGTGAGAGTAGGAAAACTGGAAATTGCAGATTCGTTGCGCTTACATATGGCGGAAATCTTTCGGTCCGATTTTTAATCATTTCTTCCCTTCTTTTGCTTGTTGGTGGGTCGTGGGTCGGGGCATAGTTCCACAAAACGAAGGATGGACATGTGTGAATAACAGTTGGGTGCAGTAATATCAAATCACAATAACCACACACTAAATCGTAGCTTTACTTTACCGGCGAAGTGAAGTAAAAGGTCAATGTAGGAGAGAATAAAAGTAAGGGTGTCGTAGAACTAAAACGTGGGAGAGTAGCATTTTTATTTTTCCTCTTAAAAAGACTAGCGTTTTTTTTTGTGAGGTAGCACATGGATTGGGCTTTGGGCATGGGGTTTTGTTATTAATAGATGGGCCGTGCCCATGTTTTTTTTTTTTTTTTTTAATTTGCACTTAGAAGTTGGGAGCCGGAATCCACTCCCGGCCCAAATTTATGTAAATATACACACATACGTATACGTACGTATACATACAAATGTATGTATATATATATATATCTATATATTTATGAGGGAGGGAGGGAGCAGTAATGCGGAGGCTCAAAGCCATGACCTCTCACAGAAGGTGATGAGACCAGAGCAGCTGAGCTGGCCTAGGACTTGGTAGGAAACTCATTTTTCTGTTCTATAGGTCTAATATAGGTGGGGACTCGGGCTTCATGATTTCCATGCGGCCTGGGTTCGGAACAACAACTTTCAGGCCCGACTCATGCCTGGGCCAGCGTTAGGCTTCTAGTTTAGAAGTGGCCGTTGGAGATTCCTCGGAATGGCCCCTCCGCGTCGATGGACACCCCTAGTCTTCTTTATCATTCACTGGCGTGAGAGAGTGTACGACCTTTTAACCTTTTTTTATGGAAGAGATGGTATTCGAAACCTAAAACTTTTTCTTATTTCACCCTCCCCTTTTAATGTCTCCCGTATTAGCCCTTTCCTTTACTTAACAAGCAAAGCATGAGCTTACCAAAATTATTACCTTAAAAAACCAGAGATCCTAATATCTACGTTTGAGAATATAAGTTAATCCAGCAGAACCTTCATTTCAACAGGACAACAAGAAAAAAAAATCCTATACTCGCAAACATGCCCGAGTAATCGACACATCACTGCTTTTCTGTGCATGTGAACAACTATGGGGCGTTTTGCTGCGGTCCTAAGAAGTCATAGAGCTTCGCCCGACCAGTTCCCTCCGTCCTACATCCTGTTGGTTAGGTCCAGAGAGTTCCAAATCTAATCATGTCGAGAAAAATAAAGTTTAGATATTGATTACAAGATTACATGATCTTCTGTGTCGTTGCTTTAGATTAGAAACGTGATAACACACAGTGCTTTTTAAATTTCTCTCACAGAAGTGTTCTCTTGAGGGCCCCTCTGTTGGCATGGAATTGAATTCCTAGGAATTTATTATCAAGTGAGTCACACCGATGATCATTAAAGAGTACGAGTGGTGAAAGGTTTAAGGATGGAGTTGTAGACAGGAGCAAATTGCTTTAATAGAGCGATGTCTCGGATTCTTTTTGTTTTATTATGGGGATGTTATTTGATGACCACTTATATATTTCAGCCTTTATTTCTGGGGCAGCGTTTATATTCAGAAGCCGAGAAATCCAATTCTGCACGGGTCAGTAGCCAAAGTCAGCTTCTGTGATTTTCTTCTCTCCACTCAAATCAAGTGGGAGTTCACTAGATATGGGCTACAAGAAAAAACGGAACTATTGATTCTTTCATTTTATTTTATGTTAATTGGAAATGGTAAGGTCTTGCGACTTTAATTGGATGCTCACACAGCTTTGCCGCTGCTTGCGTGGGCGGTAAACTGGATTTTCCAGTTTTCCTCCTCTCTGAGAGGAGGAAAGCTTGAAATTGCTGCTTTACCGCTGCTCTCATCGGCGGTAAACTGGATTTCCCATTTTTCCTCCGCTCTGAGAGGAGGAAATCTGGAAATTGCAGCTTTACCGCTGATCCTTTCCGCGGTAAGCTGGATTTTCCAGTTTTCCTGCGCTCTGAGAGGAGGAAAACTGGAAATTGCAGCTTTACCGCTGCTTTCATCGGCGGTAAAGTGGATTTTCCAGCTTTCCTCCTCTGTGAGAGTAGGAAAACTGGAAATTGCAGATTCGTTGCGCTTACATATGGCGGAAATCTTTCGGTCCGATTTTTAATCATTTCTTCCCTTCTTTTGCTTGTTGGTGGGTCGTGGGTCGGGGCATAGTTCCACAAAACGAAGGATGGACATGTGTGAATAACAGTTGGGTGCAGTAATATCAAATCACAATAACCACACACTAAATCGTAGCTTTACTTTACCGGCGAAGTGAAGTAAAAGGTCAATGTAGGAGAGAATAAAAGTAAGGGTGTCGTAGAACTAAAACGTGGGAGAGTAGCATTTTTATTTTTCCTCTTAAAAAGACTAGCGTTTTTTTTTGTGAGGTAGCACATGGATTGGGCTTTGGGCATGGGGTTTTGTTATTAATAGATGGGCCGTGCTCATGTTTTTTTTTTTTTTTAATTTGCACTTAGAAGTTGGGAGCCGGAATCCACTCCCGGCCCAAATTTATGTAAATATACACACATACGTATACGTACGTATACATACAAATGTATGTATATATATATATATATCTATATATTTATGAGGGAGGGAGGGAGCAGTAATGCGGAGGCTCAAAGCCATGACCTCTCACAGAAGGTGATGAGACCAGTGCAGCTGAGCTGGCCTAGGACTTGGTAGGAAACTCATTTTTCTGTTCTATAGGTCTAATATAGGTGGGGACTCGGGCTTCATGATTTCCATGCGGCCTGGGTTCGGGCCAACAACTTTCAGGCCCGACTCATGCCTGGGCCAGCGTTAGGCTTCTAGTTTAGAAGTGGCCGTTGGAGATTCCTCGGAATGGCCCCGCCGCGTCGATGGACACCCCTAGTCTTCTTTATCATTCACTGGCGTGAGAGAGTGTACGACCTTTTAACCTTTTTTTATGGAAGAGATGGTATTCGAAACCTAAAACTTTTTCTTATTTCACCCTCCCCTTTTAATGTCTCCCGTATTAGCCTTTCCTTTACTTAACAAGCAAAGTATGAGCTTACCAAAATTATTACCTTAAAAAACCAGAGATCCTAATATCTACGTTTGAGAATATAAGTTAATCCAGCAGAACCTTCATTTCAACAGGACAACAAGAAAAAAAAATCCTATACTCGCAAACATGCCCGAGTAATCGACACATCACTGCTTTTCTGTGCATGTGAACAACTATGGGGCGTTTTGCTGCGGTCCTAAGAAGTCATAGAGCTTCGCCCGACCAGTTCCCTCCGTCCTACATCCTGTTGGTTAGGTCCAGAGAGTTCCAAATCTAATCATGTCGAGAAAAATAAAGTTTAGATATTGATTACAAGATTACATGATCTTCTGTGTCGTTGCTTTAGATTAGAAACGTGATAACACACAGTGCTTTTTAAATTTCTCTCACAGAAGTGTTCTCTTGAGGGCCCCTCTGTTGGCATGGAATTGAATTCCTGAGAATTTATTATCAAGTGAGTCACACCGATGATCATTAAAGAGTACGAGTGGTGAAAGGTTTAAGGATGGAGTTGTAGACAGGAGCAAATTGCTTTAATAGAGCGATGTCTCGGATTCTTTTTGTTTTATTATGGGGATGTTATTTGATGACCACTTATATATTTCAGCCTTTATTTCTGGGGCAGCGTATATATTCAGAAGCCGAGAAATCCAATTCTGCACGGGTCAGTAGCCAAAGTCAGCTTCTGTGATTTTCTTCTCTCCACTCATATCATGTGGGAGTTCACTAGATATGGGCTACAAGAAAAAACGGAACTATTGATTCTTTCATTTTATTTTATGTTAATTGGAAATGGTAAGGTCTTGCGACTTTAATTGGATGCTCACACAGCTTTGCCGCTGCTTGCGTGGGCGGTGAACTGGATTTTCCAGTTTTCCTCCTCTCTGAGGGGAGGAAAGCTTGAAATTGCTGCTTTACCGCTGCTCTCATCGGCGGTAAACTGGATTTTCCAGTTTTCCTCCGCTCTGAGAGGAGGAAATCTGGAAATTACAGCTTTACAGCTGATCCTTTCCGCGGTAAACTGGATTTTCCAGTTTTCCTGCGCTCTGAGAGGAGGAAAACTGGAAATTTCAGCTTTACCGCTGCTTTCATCGGCGGTAAAGTGGATTTTCCAGCTTTCCTCCTCTGTGAGAGTAGGAAAACTGGAAATGGCAGATTCGTTGCGGTTACATATGGCGGAAATCTTTCGGTCCGATTTTTAATCATTTCTTCCCTTCTTTTGCTTGTTGGTGGGTCGTGGGTCGGGGCATAGTTCCACAAAACGAAGGATGGACATGTGTGAATAACAGTTGGGTGCAGTAATATCAAATCACAATAACCACACACTAAATCGTAGCTTTACTTTACCGGCGAAGTGAAGTAAAAGGTCAATGTAGGAGAGAATAAAAGTAAGGGTGTCGTAGAACTAAAACGTGGGAGAGTAGCATTTTTATTTTTCCTCTTAAAAAGACTAGCGTTTTTTTTTGTGAGGTAGCACATGGATTGGGCTTTGGGCATGGGGTTTTGTTATTAATAGATGGGCCGTGCTCATGTTTTTTTTTTTTTTTAATTTGCACTTAGAAGTTGGGAGCCGGAATCCACTCCCGGCCCAAATTTATGTAAATATACACACATACGTATACGTACGTATACATACAAATGTATGTATATATATATATCTATATATTTATGAGGGAGGGAGGGAGCAGTAATGCGGAGGCTCAAAGCCATGACCTCTCACAGAAGGTGATGAGACCAGAGCAGCTGAGCTGGCCTAGGACTTGGTAGGAAACTCATTTTTCTGTTCTATAGGTCTAATATAGGTGGGGACTCGGGCTTCATGATTTCCATGCGGCCTGGGTTCGGGCCAACAACTTTCAGGCCCGACTCATGCCTGGGCCAGCGTTAGGCTTCTAGTTTAGAAGTGGCCGTTGGAGATTCCTCGGAATGGCCCCGCCGCGTCGATGGACACCCCTAGTCTTCTTTATCATTCACTGGCGTGAGAGAGTGTACGACCTTTTAACCTTTTTTTATGGAAGAGATGGTATTCGAAACCTAAAACTTTTTCTTATTTCACCCTCCCCTTTTAATGTCTCCCGTATTAGCCCTTTCCTTTACTTAACAAGCAAAGTATGAGCTTACCAAAATTATTACCTTAAAAAACCAGAGATCCTAATATCTACGTTTGAGAATATAAGTTAATCCAGCAGAACCTTCATTTCAACAGGACAACAAGAAAAAAAAATCCTATACTCGCAAACATGCCCGAGTAATCGACACATCACTGCTTTTCTGTGCATGTGAACAACTATGGGGCGTTTTGCTGCGGTCCTAAGAAGTCATAGAGCTTCGCCCGACCAGTTCCCTCCGTCCTACATCCTGTTGGTTAGGTCCAGAGAGTTCCAAATCTAATCATGTCGAGAAAAATAAAGTTTAGATATGGATTACAAGATTACATGATCTTCTGTGTCGTTGCTTTAGATTAGAAACGTGATAACACACAGTGCTTTTTAAATTTCTCTCACAGAAGTGTTCTCTTGAGGGCCCCTCTGTTGGCATGGAATTGAATTCCTGAGAATTTATTATCAAGTGAGTCACACCGATGATCATTAAAGAGTACGAGTGGTGAAAGGTTTAAGGATGGAGTTGTAGACAGGTGCAAATTGCTTTAATAGAGCGATGTCTCGGATTCTTTTTGTTTTATTATGGGGATGTTATTTGATGACCACTTATATATTTCAGCCTTTATTTCTGGGGCAGCGTATATATTCAGAAGCCGAGAAATCCAATTCTGCACGGGTCAGTAGCCAAAGTCAGCTTCTGTGATTTTCTTCTCTCCACTCATATCATGTGGGAGTTCACTAGATATGGGCTACAAGAAAAAACGGAACTATTGATTCTTTCATTTTATTTTATGTTAATTGGAAATGGTAAGGTCTTGCGACTTTAATTGGATGCTCACACAGCTTTGCCGCTGCTTGCGTGGGCGGTGAACTGGATTTTCCAGTTTTCCTCCTCTCTGAGAGGAGGAAAGCTTGAAATTGCTGCTTTACCGCTGCTCTCATCGGCGGTAAACTGGATTTTCCAGTTTTCCTCCGCTCTGAGAGGAGGAAATCTTGAAATTGCAGCTTTACCGCTGATCCTTTCCGCGGTAAACTGGATTTTCCAGTTTTCCTGCGCTCTGAGAGGAGGAAAAATGGAAATTTCAGCTTTACCGCTGCTTTCATCGGCGGTAAAGTGGATTTTCCAGCTTTCCTCCTCTGTGAGAGTAGGAAAACTGGAAATGGCAGATTCGTTGCGGTTACATATGGCGGAAATTTTTCGGTCCGATTTTTAATCATTTCTTCCCTTCTTTTGCTTGTTGGTGGGTCGTGGGTCGGGGCATAGTTCCACAAAACGAAGGATGGACATGTGTGAATAACAGTTGGGTGCAGTAATATCAAATCACAATAACCACACACTAAATCGTAGCTTTACTTTACCGGCGAAGTGAAGTAAAAGGTCAATGTAGGAGAGAATAAAAGTAAGGGTGTCGTAGAACTAAAACGTGGGAGAGTAGCATTTTTATTTTTCCTCTTAAAAAGACTAGCGTTTTTTTTTGTGAGGTAGCACATGGATTGGGCTTTGGGCATGGGGTTTTGTTATTAATAGATGGGCCGTGCTCATGTTTTTTTTTTTTTTAATTTGCACTTAGAAGTTGGGAGCCGGAATCCACTCCCGGCCCAAATTTATGTAAATATACACACATACGTATACGTACGTATACATACAAATGTATGTATACATATATCTATATATTTATGAGGGAGGGAGGGAGCAGTAATGCGGAGGCTCAAAGCCATGACCTCTCACAGAAGGTGATGAGACCAGAGCAGCTGAGCTGGCCTAGGACTTGGTAGGAAACTCATTTTTCTGTTCTATAGGTCTAATATAGGTGGGGACTCGGGCTTCATGATTTCCATGCGGCCTGGGTTCGGGCCAACAACTTTCAGGCCCGACTCATGCCTGGGCCAGCGTTAGGCTTCTAGTTTAGAAGTGGCCGTTGGAGATTCCTCGGAATGGCCCCGCCGCGTCGATGGACACCCCTAGTCTTCTTTATCATTCACTGGCGTGAGAGAGTGTACGACCTTTTAACCTTTTTTTATGGAAGAGATGGTATTCGAAACCTAAAACTTTTTCTTATTTCACCCTCCCCTTTTAATGTCTCCCGTATTAGCCCTTTCCTTTACTTAACAAGCAAAGTATGAGCTTACCAAAATTATTACCTTAAAAAACCAGAGATCCTAATATCTACGTTTGAGAATATAAGTTAATCCAGCAGAACCTTCATTTCAACAGGACAACAAGAAAAAAAAATCCTATACTCGCAAACATGCCCGAGTAATCGACACATCACTGCTTTTCTGTGCATGTGAACAACTATGGGGCGTTTTGCTGCGGTCCTAAGAAGTCATAGAGCTTCGCCCGACCAGTTCCCTCCGTCCTACATCCTGTTGGTTAGGTCCAGAGAGTTCCAAATCTAATCATGTCGAGAAAAATAAAGTTTAGATATTGATTACAAGATTACATGATCTTCTGTGTCGTTGCTTTAGATTAGAAACGTGATAACACACAGTGCTTTTTAAATTTCTCTCACAGAAGTGTTCTCTTGAGGGCCCCTCTGTTGGCATGGAATTGAATTCCTGAGAATTTATTATCAAGTGAGTCACACCGATGATCATTAAAGAGTACGAGTGGTGAAAGGTTTAAGGATGGAGTTGTAGACCGGAGCAAATTGCTTTAATAGAGCGATGTCTCGGATTCTTTTTGTTTTATTATGGGGATGTTATTTGATGACCACTTATATATTTCAGCCTTTATTTCTGGGGCAGCGTATATATTCAGAAGCCGAGAAATCCAATTCTGCACGGGTCAGTAGCCAAAGTCAGCTTCTGTGATTTTCTTCTCTCCACTCATATCATGTGGGAGTTCACTAGATATGGGCTACAAGAAAAAACGGAACTATTGATTCTTTCATTTTATTTTATGTTAATTGGAAATGGTAAGGTCTTGCGACTTTAATTGGATGCTCACACAGCTTTGCCGCTGCTTGCGTGGGCGGTGAACTGGATTTTCCAGTTTTCCTCCTCTCTGAGAGGAGGAAAGCTTGAAATTGCTGCTTTACCGCTGCTCTCATCGGCGGTAAACTGGATTTTCCAGTTTTCCTCCGCTCTGAGAGGAGGAAATCTGGAAATTGCAGCTTGACCGCTGATCCTTTCCGCGGTAAACTGGATTTTCCAGTTTTCCTGCGCTCTGAGAGGAGGAAAACTGGAAATTGCAGCTTTCCCGCTGCTTTCATCGGCGGTAAAGTGGATTTTCCAGCTTTCCTCCTCTGTGAGAGTGGGAAAACTGGAAATTGCAGATTCGTTGCGCTTACATATGGCGGAAATCTTTCGGTCCGATTTTTAATCATTTCTTCCCTTCTTTTGCTTGTTGGTGGGTCGTGGGTCGGGGCATAGTTCCACAAAACGAAGGATGGACATGTGTGAATAACAGTTGGGTGCAGTAATATCAAATCACAATAACCACACACTAAATCGTAGCTTTACTTTACCGGCGAAGTGAAGTAAAAGGTCAATGTAGGAGAGAATAAAAGTAAGGGTGTCGTAGAACTAAAACGTGGGAGAGTAGCATTTTTATTTTTCCTCTTAAAAAGACTAGCGTTTTTTTTTGTGAGGTAGCACGTGGATTGGGCTTTGGGCATGGGGTTTTGTTATTAATAGATGGGCCGTGCTCATGTTTTTTTTTTTTTTTTAATTTGCACTTAGAAGTTGGGAGCCGGAATCCACTCCCGGCCCAAATTTATGTAAATATACACACATACGTATACGTACGTATACATACAAATGTATGTATATATATATATCTATATATTTATGAGGGAGGGAGGGAGCAGTAATGCGGAGGCTCAAAGCCATGACCTCTCACAGAAGGTGATGAGACCAGAGCAGCTGAGCTGGCCTAGGACTTGGTAGGAAACTCATTTTTCTGTTCTATAGGTCTAATATAGGTGGGGACTCGGGCTTCATGATTTCCATGCGGCCTGGGTTCGGGCCAACAACTTTCAGGCCCGACTCATGCCTGGGCCAGCGTTAGGCTTCTAGTTTAGAAGTGGACGTTGGAGATTCCTTGGAATGGCCCCGCCGCGTCGATGGACACCCCTAGTCTTCTTTATCATTCACTGGCGTGAGAGAGTGTACGACCTTTTAACCTTTTTTTATGGAAGAGATGGTATTCGAAACCTAAAACTTTTTCTTATTTCACCCTCCCCTTTTAATGTCTCCCGTATTAGCCCTTTCCTTTACTTAACAAGCAAAGTATGAGCTTACCAAAATTATTACCTTAAAAAACCAGAGATCCTAATATCTACGTTTGAGAATATAAGTTAATCCAGCAGAACCTTCATTTCAACAGGACAACAAGAAAAAAAGATCCTATACTCGCAAACATGCCCGAGTAATCGACACATCACTGCTTTTCTGTGCATGTGAACAGCTATGGGGCGTTTTGCTGCGGTCCTAAGAAGTCATAGAGCTTCGCCCGACCAGTTCCCTCCGTCCTACATCCTGTTGGTTAGGTCCAGAGAGTTCCAAATCTAATCATGTCGAGAAAAATAAAGTTTAGATATTGATTACAAGATTACATGATCTTCTGTGTCGTTGCTTTAGATTAGAAACGTGATAACACAGTGCTTTTTAAATTTCTCTCACAGAAGTGTTCTCTTGAGGGCCCCTCTGTTGGCATGGAATTGAATTCCTGAGAATTTATTATCAAGTGAGTCACACCGATGATCATTAAAGAGTACGAGTGGTGAAAGGTTTAAGGATGGAGTTGTAGACCGGAGCAAATTGCTTTAATAGAGCGATGTCTCGGATTCTTTTTGTTTTATTATGGGGATGTTATTTGATGACCACTTATATATTTCAGCCTTTATTTCTGGGGCAGCGTATATATTCAGAAGCCGAGAAATCCAATTCTGCACGGGTCAGTAGCCAAAGTCAGCTTCTGTGATTTTCTTCTCTCCACTCATATCATGTGGGAGTTCACTAGATATGGGCTACAAGAAAAAACGGAACTATTGATTCTTTCATTTTATTTTATGTTAATTGGAAATGGTAAGGTCTTGCGACTTTAATTGGATGCTCACACAGCTTTGCCGCTGCTTGCGTGGGCGGTGAACTGGATTTTCCAGTTTTCCTCCTCTCTGAGAGGAGGAAAGCTTGAAATTGCTGCTTTACCGCTTCTCTCATCGGCGGTAAACTGGATTTTCCAGTTTTCCTCCGCTCTGAGAGGAGGAAATCTGGAAATTGCAGCTTGACCGCTGATCCTTTCCGCGGTAAACTGGATTTTCCAGTTTTCCTGCGCTCTGAGAGGAGGAAAACTGGAAATTGCAGCTTTCCCGCTGCTTTCATCGGCGGTAAAGTGGATTTTCCAGCTTTCCTCCTTTGTGAGAGTGGGAAAACTGGAAATTGCAGATTCGTTGCGGTTACATATGGCGGAAATCTTTCGGTCCGATTTTTAATCATTTCTTCCCTTCTTTTGCTTGTTGGTGGGTCGTGGGTCGGGGCATAGTTCCACAAAACGAAGGATGGACATGTGTGAATAACAGTTGGGTGCAGTAATATCAAATCACAATAACCACACACTAAATCGTAGCTTTACTTTACCGGCGAAGTGAAGTAAAAGGTCAATGTAGGAGAGAATAAAAGTAAGGGTGTCGTAGAACTAAAACGTGGGAGAGTAGCATTTTTATTTTTCCTCTTAAAAAGACTAGCTTTTTTTTTTGTGAGGTAGCACATGGATTGGGCTTTGGGCATGGGGTTTTGTTATTAATAGATGGGCCGTGCTCATGTTTTTTTTTTTTTTTTAATTTGCACTTAGAAGTTGGGAGCCGGAATCCACTCCCGGAACAAATTTATGTAAATATACACACATACGTATACGTACGTATACATACAAATGTATGTATATATATATATATATATATCTATATATTTATGAGGGAGGGAGGGAGCAGTAATGCGGAGGCTCAAAGCCATGACCTCTCACAGAAGGTGATGAGACCAGAGCAGCTGAGCTGGCCTAGGACTTGGTAGGAAACTCATTTTTCTGTTCTATAGGTCTAATATAGGTGGGGACTCGGGCTTCATGATTTCCATGCGGCCTGGGTTCGGGCCAACAACTTTCTGGCCCGACTCATGCCTGGGCCAGCGTTAGGCTTCTAGTTTAGAAGTGGCCGTTGGAGATTCCTCGGAATGGCCCCGCCGCGTCGATGGACACCCCTAGTCTTCTTTATCATTCACTGGCGTGAGAGAGTGTACGACCTTTTAACCTTTTTTTATGGAAGAGATGGTATTCGAAACCTAAAACTTTTTCTTATTTCACCCTCCCCTTTTAATGTCTCCCGTATTAGCCCTTTCCTTTACTTAACAAGCAAAGTATGAGCTTACCAAAATTATTACCTTAAAAAACCAGAGATCCTAATATCTACGTTTGAGAATATAAGTTAATCCAGCAGAACCTTCATTTCAACAGGACAACAAGAAAAAAAGATCCTATACTCGCAAACATGCCCGAGTAATCGACACATCACTGCTTTTCTGTGCATGTGAACAGCTATGGGGCGTTTTGCTGCGGTCCTAAGAAGTCATAGAGCTTCGCCCGACCAGTTCCCTCCGTCCTACATCCTGTTGGTTAGGTCCAGAGAGTTCCAAATCTAATCATGTCGAGAAAAATAAAGTTTAGATATTGATTACAAGATTACATGATCTTCTGTGTCGTTGCTTTAGATTAGAAACGTGATAACACACAGTGCTTTTTAAATTTCTCTCACAGAAGTGTTCTCTTGAGGGCCCCTCTGTTGGCATGGAATTGAATTCCTGAGAATTTATTATCAAGTGAGTCACACCGATGATCATTAAAGAGTACGAGTGGTGAAAGGTTTAAGGATGGAGTTGTAGACCGGAGCAAATTGCTTTAATAGAGCGATGTCTCGGATTCTTTTTGTTTTATTATGGGGATGTTATTTGATGACCACTTATATATTTCAGCCTTTATTTCTGGGGCAGCGTATATATTCAGAAGCCGAGAAATCCAATTCTGCACGGGTCAGTAGCCAAAGTCAGCTTCTGTGATTTTCTTCTCTCCACTCATATCATGTGGGAGTTCACTAGATATGGGCTACAAGAAAAAACGGAACTATTGATTCTTTCATTTTATTTTATGTTAATTGGAAATGGTAAGGTCTTGCGACTTTAATTGGATGCTCACACAGCTTTGCCGCTGCTTGCGTGGGCGGTGAACTGGATTTTCCAGTTTTCCTCCTCTCTGAGAGGAGGAAAGCTTGAAATTGCTGCTTTACCGCTGCTCTCATCGGCGGTAAACTGGATTTTCCAGTTTTCCTCCGCTCTGAGAGGAGGAAATCTGGAAATTGCAGCTTGACCGCTGATCCTTTCCGCGGTAAACTGGATTTTCCAGTTTTCCTGCGCTCTGAGAGGAGGAAAACTGGAAATTGCAGCTTTCCCGCTGCTTTCATCGGCGGTAAAGTGGATTTTCCAGCTTTCCTCCTCTGTGAGAGTGGGAAAACTGGAAATTGCAGATTCGTTGCGCTTACATATGGCGGAAATCTTTCGGTCCGATTTTTAATCATTTCTTCCCTTCTTTTGCTTGTTGGTGGGTCGTGGGTCGGGGCATAGTTCCACAAAACGAAGGATGGACATGTGTGAATAACAGTTGGGTGCAGTAATATCAAATCACAATAACCACACACTAAATCGTAGCTTTACTTTACCGGCGAAGTGAAGTAAAAGGTCAATGTAGGAGAGAATAAAAGTAAGGGTGTCGTAGAACTAAAACGTGGGAGAGTAGCATTTTTATTTTTCCTCTTAAAAAGACTAGCTTTTTTTTTTGTGAGGTAGCACATGGATTGGGCTTTGGGCATGGGGTTTTGTTATTAATAGATGGGCCGTGCTCATGTTTTTTTTTTTTTTTTAATTTGCACTTAGAAGTTGGGAGCCGGAATCCACTCCCGGAACAAATTTATGTAAATATACACACATACGTATACGTACGTATACATACAAATGTATGTATATATATATATATCTATATATTTATGAGGGAGGGAGGGAGCAGTAATGCGGAGGCTCAAAGCCATGACCTCTCACAGAAGGTGATGAGACCAGAGCAGCTGAGCTGGCCTAGGACTTGGTAGGAAACTCATTTTTCTGTTCTATAGGTCTAATATAGGTGGGGACTCGGGCTTCATGATTTCCATGCGGCCTGGGTTCGGGCCAACAACTTTCTGGCCCGACTCATGCCTGGGCCAGCGTTAGGCTTCTAGTTTAGAAGTGGCCGTTGGAGATTCCTCGGAATGGCCCCGCCGCGTCGATGGACACCCCTAGTCTTCTTTATCATTCACTGGCGTGAGAGAGTGTACGACCTTTTAACCTTTTTTTATGGAAGAGATGGTATTCGAAACCTAAAACTTTTTCTTATTTCACCCTCCCCTTTTAATGTCTCCCGTATTAGCCCTTTCCTTTACTTAACAAGCAAAGTATGAGCTTACCAAAATTATTACCTTAAAAAACCAGAGATCCTAATATCTACGTTTGAGAATATAAGTTAATCCAGCAGAACCTTCATTTCAACAGGACAACAAGAAAAAAAGATCCTATACTCGCAAACATGCCCGAGTAATCGACACATCACTGCTTTTCTGTGCATGTGAACAGCTATGGGGCGTTTTGCTGCGGTCCTAAGAAGTCATAGAGCTTCGCCCGACCAGTTCCCTCCGTCCTACATCCTGTTGGTTAGGTCCAGAGAGTTCCAAATCTAATCATGTCGAGAAAAATAAAGTTTAGATATTGATTACAAGATTACATGATCTTCTGTGTCGTTGCTTTAGATTAGAAACGTGATAACACACAGTGCTTTTTAAATTTCTCTCACAGAAGTGTTCTCTTGAGGGCCCCTCTGTTGGCATGGAATTGAATTCCTGAGAATTTATTATCAAGTGAGTCACACCGATGATCATTAAAGAGTACGAGTGGTGAAAGGTTTAAGGATGGAGTTGTAGACCGGAGCAAATTGCTTTAATAGAGCGATGTCTCGGATTCTTTTTGTTTTATTATGGGGATGTTATTTGATGACCACTTATATATTTCAGCCTTTATTTCTGGGGCAGCGTATATATTCAGAAGCCGAGAAATCCAATTCTGCACGGGTCAGTAGCCAAAGTCAGCTTCTGTGATTTTCTTCTCTCCACTCATATCATGTGGGAGTTCACTAGATATGGGCTACAAGAAAAAACGGAACTATTGATTCTTTCATTTTATTTTATGTTAATTGGAAATGGTAAGGTCTTGCGACTTTAATTGGATGCTCACACAGCTTTGCCGCTGCTTGCGTGGGCGGTGAACTGGATTTTCCAGTTTTCCTCCTCTCTGAGAGGAGGAAAGCTTGAAATTGCTGCTTTACCGCTGCTCTCATCGGCGGTAAACTGGATTTTCCAGTTTTCCTCCGCTCTGAGAGGAGGAAATCTGGAAATTGCAGCTTGACCGCTGATCCTTTCCGCGGTAAACTGGATTTTCCAGTTTTCCTGCGCTCTGAGAGGAGGAAAACTGGAAATTGCAGCTTTCCCGCTGCTTTCATCGGCGGTAAAGTGGATTTTCCAGCTTTCCTCCTCTGTGAGAGTGGGAAAACTGGAAATTGCAGATTCGTTGCGGTTACATATGGCGGAAATCTTTCGGTCCGATTTTTAATCATTTCTTCCCTTCTTTTGCTTGTTGGTGGGTCGTGGGTCGGGGCATAGTTCCACAAAACGAAGGATGGACATGTGTGAATAACAGTTGGGTGCAGTAATATCAAATCACAATAACCACACACTAAATCGTAGCTTTACTTTACCGGCGAAGTGAAGTAAAAGGTCAATGTAGGAGAGAATAAAAGTAAGGGTGTCGTAGAACTAAAACGTGGGAGAGTAGCATTTTTATTTTTCCTCTTAAAAAGACTAGCTTTTTTTTTTGTGAGGTAGCACATGGATTGGGCTTTGGGCATGGGGTTTTGTTATTAATAGATGGGCCGTGCTCATGTTTTTTTTTTTTTTTTAATTTGCACTTAGAAGTTGGGAGCCGGAATCCACTCCCGGAACAAATTTATGTAAATATACACACATACGTATACGTACGTATACATACAAATGTATGTATATATATATATATATCTATATATTTATGAGGGAGGGAGGGAGCAGTAATGCGGAGGCTCAAAGCCATGACCTCTCACAGAAGGTGATGAGACCAGAGCAGCTGAGCTGGCCTAGGACTTGGTAGGAAACTCATTTTTCTGTTCTATAGGTCTAATATAGGTGGGGACTCGGGCTTCATGATTTCCATGCGGCCTGGGTTCGGGCCAACAACTTTCTGGCCCGACTCATGCCTGGGCCAGCGTTAGGCTTCTAGTTTAGAAGTGGCCGTTGGAGATTCCTCGGAATGGCCCCGCCGCGTCGATGGACACCCCTAGTCTTCTTTATCATTCACTGGCGTGAGAGAGTGTACGACCTTTTAACCTTTTTTTATGGAAGAGATGGTATTCGAAACCTAAAACTTTTTCTTATTTCACCCTCCCCTTTTAATGTCTCCCGTATTAGCCCTTTCCTTTACTTAACAAGCAAAGTATGAGCTTACCAAAATTATTACCTTAAAAAACC
Organism: Persea americana; assembly: GCA_029852735.1. NCBI lineage: Eukaryota > Viridiplantae > Streptophyta > Magnoliopsida > Laurales > Lauraceae > Persea > Persea americana. Next base: position 41,073,807 of record CM056817.1, read on the forward strand.
AGAGATCCTAATATCTACGTTTGAGAATATAAGTTAATCCAGCAGAACCTTCATTTCAACAGGACAACAAGAAAAAAAGATCCTATACTCGCAAACATGCCCGAGTAATCGACACATCACTGCTTTTCTGTGCATGTGAACAGCTATGGGGCGTTTTGCTGCGGTCCTAAGAAGTCATAGAGCTTCGCCCGACCAGTTCCCTCCGTCCTACATCCTGTTGGTTAGGTCCAGAGAGTTCCAAATCTAATCATGTCGAGAAAAATAAAGTTTAGATATTGATTACAAGATTACATGATCTTCTGTGTCGTTGCTTTAGATTAGAAACGTGATAACACACAGTGCTTTTTAAATTTCTCTCACAGAAGTGTTCTCTTGAGGGCCCCTCTGTTGGCATGGAATTGAATTCCTGAGAATTTATTATCAAGTGAGTCACACCGATGATCATTAAAGAGTACGAGTGGTGAAAGGTTTAAGGATGGAGTTGTAGACCGGAGCAAATTGCTTTAATAGAGCGATGTCTCGGATTCTTTTTGTTTTATTATGGGGATGTTATTTGATGACCACTTATATATTTCAGCCTTTATTTCTGGGGCAGCGTATATATTCAGAAGCCGAGAAATCCAATTCTGCACGGGTCAGTAGCCAAAGTCAGCTTCTGTGATTTTCTTCTCTCCAATCATATCATGTGGGAGTTCACTAGATATGGGCTACAAGAAAAAACGGAACTATTGATTCTTTCATTTTATTTTATGTTAATTGGAAATGGTAAGGTCTTGCGACTTTAATTGGATGCTCACACAGCTTTGCCGCTGCTTGCGTGGGCGGTGAACTGGATTTTCCAGTTTTCCTCCTCTCTGAGAGGAGGAAAGCTTGAAATTGCTGCTTTACCGCTGCTCTCATCGGCGGTAAACTGGATTTTCCAGTTTTCCTCCGCTCTGAGAGGAGGAAATCTGGAAATTGCAGCTTGACCGCTGATCCTTTCCGCGGTAAACTGGATTTTCCAGTTTCCCTGCGCTCTGAGAGGAGGAAAACTGGAAATTGCAGCTTTCCCGCTGCTTTCATCGGCGGTAAAGTGGATTTTCCAGCTTTCCTCCTCTGTGAGAGTGGGAAAACTGGAAATTGCAGATTCGTTGCGGTTACATATGGCGGAAATCTTTCGGTCCGATTTTTAATCATTTCTTCCCTTCTTTTGCTTGTTGGTGGGTCGTGGGTCGGGGCATAGTTCCACAAAACGAAGGATGGACATGTGTGAATAACAGTTGGGTGCAGTAATATCAAATCACAATAACCACACACTAAATCGTAGCTTTACTTTACCGGCGAAGTGAAGTAAAAGGTCAATGTAGGAGAGAATAAAAGTAAGGGTGTCGTAGAACTAAAACGTGGGAGAGTAGCATTTTTATTTTTCCTCTTAAAAAGACTAGCGTTTTTTTTTGTGAGGTAGCACATGGATTGGGCTTTGGGCATGGGGTTTTGTTATTAATAGATGGGCCGTGCTCATGTTTTTTTTTTTTTTTAATTTGCACTTAGAAGTTGGGAGCCGGAATCCACTCCCGGCCCAAATTTATGTAAATATACACACATACGTATACGTACGTATACATACAAATGTATGTATATATATATATATCTATATATTTATGAGGGAGGGAGGGAGCAGTAATGCGGAGGCTCAAAGCCATGACCTCTCACAGAAGGTGATGAGACCAGAGCAGCTGAGCTGGCCTAGGACTTGGTAGGAAACTCATTTTTCTGTTCTATAGGTCTAATATAGGTGGGGACTCGGGCTTCATGATTTCCATGCGGCCTGGGTTCGGGCCAACAACTTTCAGGCCCGACTCATGCCTGGGCCAGCGTTAGGCTTCTAGTTTAGAAGTGGCCGTTGGAGATTCCTCGGAATGGCCCCGCCGCGTCGATGGACACCCCTAGTCTTCTTTATCATTCACTGGCGTGAGAGAGTGTACGACCTTTTAACCTTTTTTTATGGAAGAGATGGTATTCGAAACCTAAAACTTTTTCTTATTTCACCCTCCCCTTTTAATGTCTCCCGTATTAGCCCTTTCCTTTACTTAACAAGCAAAGTATGAGCTTACCAAAATTATTACCTTAAAAAACCAGAGATCCTAATATCTACGTTTGAGAATATAAGTTAATCCAGCAGAACCTTCATTTCAACAGGACAACAAGAAAAAAAGATCCTATACTCGCAAACATGCCCGAGTAATCGACACATCACTGCTTTTCTGTGCATGTGAACAGCTATGGGGCGTTTTGCTGCGGTCCTAAGAAGTCATAGAGCTTCGCCCGACCAGTTCCCTCCGTCCTACATCCTGTTGGTTAGGTCCAGAGAGTTCCAAATCTAATCATGTCGAGAAAAATAAAGTTTAGATATTGATTACAAGATTACATGATCTTCTGTGTCGTTGCTTTAGATTAGAAACGTGATAACACACAGTGCTTTTTAAATTTCTCTCACAGAAGTGTTCTCTTGAGGGCCCCTCTGTTGGCATGGAATTGAATTCCTGAGAATTTATTATCAAGTGAGTCACACCGATGATCATTAAAGAGTACGAGTGGTGAAAGGTTTAAGGATGGAGTTGTAGACCGGAGCAAATTGCTTTAATAGAGCGATGTCTCGGATTCTTTTTGTTTTATTATGGGGATGTTATTTGATGACCACTTATATATTTCAGCCTTTATTTCTGGGGCAGCGTATATATTCAGAAGCCGAGAAATCCAATTCTGCACGGGTCAGTAGCCAAAGTCAGCTTCTGTGATTTTCTTCTCTCCAATCATATCATGTGGGAGTTCACTAGATATGGGCTACAAGAAAAAACGGAACTATTGATTCTTTCATTTTATTTTATGTTAATTGGAAATGGTAAGGTCTTGCGACTTTAATTGGATGCTCACACAGCTTTGCCGCTGCTTGCGTGGGCGGTGAACTGGATTTTCCAGTTTTCCTCCTCTCTGAGAGGAGGAAAGCTTGAAATTGCTGCTTTACCGCTGCTCTCATCGGCGGTAAACTGGATTTTCCAGTTTTCCTCCGCTCTGAGAGGAGGAAATCTGGAAATTGCAGCTTGACCGCTGATCCTTTCCGCGGTAAACTGGATTTTCCAGTTTCCCTGCGCTCTGAGAGGAGGAAAACCGGAAATTGCAGCTTTCCCGCTGCTTTCATCGGCGGTAAAGTGGATTTTCCAGCTTTCCTCCTCTGTGAGAGTGGGAAAACTGGAAATTGCAGATTCGTTGCGGTTACATATGGCGGAAATCTTTCGGTCCGATTTTTAATCATTTCTTCCCTTCTTTTGCTTGTTGGTGGGTCGTGGGTCGGGGCATAGTTCCACAAAACGAAGGATGGACATGTGTGAATAACAGTTGGGTGCAGTAATATCAAATCACAATAACCACACACTAAATCGTAGCTTTACTTTACCGGCGAAGTGAAGTAAAAGGTCAATGTAGGAGAGAATAAAAGTAAGGGTGTCGTAGAACTAAAACGTGGGAGAGTAGCATTTTTATTTTTCCTCTTAAAAAGACTAGCGTTTTTTTTTGTGAGGTAGCACATGGATTGGGCTTTGGGCATGGGGTTTTGTTATTAATAGATGGGCCGTGCTCATGTTTTTTTTTTTTTTTAATTTGCACTTAGAAGTTGGGAGCCGGAATCCACTCCCGGCCCAAATTTATGTAAATATACACACATACGTATACGTACGTATACATACAAATGTATGTATATATATATATATATCTATATATTTATGAGGGAGGGAGGGAGCAGTAATGCGGAGGCTCAAAGCCATGACCTCTCACAGAAGGTGATGAGACCAGAGCAGCTGAGCTGGCCTAGGACTTGGTAGGAAACTCATTTTTCTGTTCTATAGGTCTAATATAGGTGGGGACTCGGGCTTCATGATTTCCATGCGGCCTGGGTTCGGGCCAACAACTTTCAGGCCCGACTCATGCCTGGGCCAGCGTTAGGCTTCTAGTTTAGAAGTGGCCGTTGGAGATTCCTCGGAATGGCCCCGCCGCGTCGATGGACACCCCTAGTCTTCTTTATCATTCACTGGCGTGAGAGAGTGTACGACCTTTTAACCTTTTTTTATGGAAGAGATGGTATTCGAAACCTAAAACTTTTTCTTATTTCACCCTCCCCTTTTAATGTCTCCCGTATTAGCCCTTTCCTTTACTTAACAAGCAAAGTATGAGCTTACCAAAATTATTACCTTAAAAAACCAGAGATCCTAATATCTACGTTTGAGAATATAAGTTAATCCAGCAGAACCTTCATTTCAACAGGACAACAAGAAAAAAAGATCCTATACTCGCAAACATGCCCGAGTAATCGACACATCACTGCTTTTCTGTGCATGTGAACAGCTATGGGGCGTTTTGCTGCGGTCCTAAGAAGTCATAGAGCTTCGCCCGACCAGTTCCCTCCGTCCTACATCCTGTTGGTTAGGTCCAGAGAGTTCCAAATCTAATCATGTCGAGAAAAATAAAGTTTAGATATTGATTACAAGATTACATGATCTTCTGTGTCGTTGCTTTAGATTAGAAACGTGATAACACACAGTGCTTTTTAAATTTCTCTCACAGAAGTGTTCTCTTGAGGGCCCCTCTGTTGGCATGGAATTGAATTCCTGAGAATTTATTATCAAGTGAGTCACACCGATGATCATTAAAGAGTACGAGTGGTGAAAGGTTTAAGGATGGAGTTGTAGACCGGAGTAAATTGCTTTAATAGAGCGATGTCTCGGATTCTTTTTGTTTTATTATGGGGATGTTATTTGATGACCACTTATATATTTCAGCCTTTATTTCTGGGGCAGCGTATATATTCAGAAGCCGAGAAATCCAATTCTGCACGGGTCAGTAGCCAAAGTCAGCTTCTGTGATTTTCTTCTCTCCAATCATATCATGTGGGAGTTCACTAGATATGGGCTACAAGAAAAAACGGAACTATTGATTCTTTCATTTTATTTTATGTTAATTGGAAATGGTAAGGTCTTGCGACTTTAATTGGATGCTCACACAGCTTTGCCGCTGCTTGCGTGGGCGGTGAACTGGATTTTCCAGTTTTCCTCCTCTCTGAGAGGAGGAAAGCTTGAAATTGCTGCTTTACCGCTGCTCTCATCGGCGGTAAACTGGATTTTCCAGTTTTCCTCCGCTCTGAGAGGAGGAAATCTGGAAATTGCAGCTTGACCGCTGATCCTTTCCGCGGTAAACTGGATTTTCCAGTTTCCCTGCGCTCTGAGAGGAGGAAAACCGGAAATTGCAGCTTTCCCGCTGCTTTCATCGGCGGTAAAGTGGATTTTCCAGCTTTCCTCCTCTGTGAGAGTGGGAAAACTGGAAATTGCAGATTCGTTGCGGTTACATATGGCGGAAATCTTTCGGTCCGATTTTTAATCATTTCTTCCCTTCTTTTGCTTGTTGGTGGGTCGTGGGTCGGGGCATAGTTCCACAAAACGAAGGATGGACATGTGTGAATAACAGTTGGGTGCAGTAATATCAAATCACAATAACCACACACTAAATCGTAGCTTTACTTTACCGGCGAAGTGAAGTAAAAGGTCAATGTAGGAGAGAATAAAAGTAAGGGTGTCGTAGAACTAAAACGTGGGAGAGTAGCATTTTTATTTTTCCTCTTAAAAAGACTAGCGTTTTTTTTTGTGAGGTAGCACATGGATTGGGCTTTGGGCATGGGGTTTTGTTATTAATAGATGGGCCGTGCTCATGTTTTTTTTTTTTTTTAATTTGCACTTAGAAGTTGGGAGCCGGAATCCACTCCCGGCCCAAATTTATGTAAATATACACACATACGTATACGTACGTATACATACAAATGTATGTATATATATATATATATCTATATATTTATGAGGGAGGGAGGGAGCAGTAATGCGGAGGCTCAAAGCCATGACCTCTCACAGAAGGTGATGAGACCAGAGCAGCTGAGCTGGCCTAGGACTTGGTAGGAAACTCATTTTTCTGTTCTATAGGTCTAATATAGGTGGGGACTCGGGCTTCATGATTTCCATGCGGCCTGGGTTCGGGCCAACAACTTTCAGGCCCGACTCATGCCTGGGCCAGCGTTAGGCTTCTAGTTTAGAAGTGGCCGTTGGAGATTCCTCGGAATGGCCCCGCCGCGTCGATGGACACCCCTAGTCTTCTTTATCATTCACTGGCGTGAGAGAGTGTACGACCTTTTAACCTTTTTTTATGGAAGAGATGGTATTCGAAACCTAAAACTTTTTCTTATTTCACCCTCCCCTTTTAATGTCTCCCGTATTAGCCCTTTCCTTTACTTAACAAGCAAAGTATGAGCTTACCAAAATTATTACCTTAAAAAACCAGAGATCCTAATATCTACGTTTGAGAATATAAGTTAATCCAGCAGAACCTTCATTTCAACAGGACAACAAGAAAAAAAGATCCTATACTCGCAAACATGCTCGAGTAATCGACACATCACTGCTTTTCTGTGCATGTGAACAGCTATGGGGCGTTTTGCTGCGGTCCTAAGAAGTCATAGAGCTTCGCCCGACCAGTTCCCTCCGTCCTACATCCTGTTGGTTAGGTCCAGAGAGTTCCAAATCTAATCATGTCGAGAAAAATAAAGTTTAGATATTGATTACAAGATTACATGATCTTCTGTGTCGTTGCTTTAGATTAGAAACGTGATAACACACAGTGCTTTTTAAATTTCTCTCACAGAAGTGTTCTCTTGAGGGCCCCTCTGTTGGCATGGAATTGAATTCCTGAGAATTTATTATCAAGTGAGTCACACCGATGATCATTAAAGAGTACGAGTGGTGAAAGGTTTAAGGATGGAGTTGTAGACCGGAGTAAATTGCTTTAATAGAGCGATGTCTCGGATTCTTTTTGTTTTATTATGGGGATGTTATTTGATGACCACTTATATATTTCAGCCTTTATTTCTGGGGCAGCGTATATATTCAGAAGCCGAGAAATCCAATTCTGCACGGGTCAGTAGCCAAAGTCAGCTTCTGTGATTTTCTTCTCTCCAATCATATCATGTGGGAGTTCACTAGATATGGGCTACAAGAAAAAACGGAACTATTGATTCTTTCATTTTATTTTATGTTAATTGGAAATGGTAAGGTCTTGCGACTTTAATTGGATGCTCACACAGCTTTGCCGCTGCTTGCGTGGGCGGTGAACTGGATTTTCCAGTTTTCCTCCTCTCTGAGAGGAGGAAAGCTTGAAATTGCTGCTTTACCGCTGCTCTCATCGGCGGTAAACTGGATTTTCCAGTTTTCCTCCGCTCTGAGAGGAGGAAATCTGGAAATTGCAGCTTGACCGCTGATCCTTTCCGCGGTAAACTGGATTTTCCAGTTTCCCTGCGCTCTGAGAGGAGGAAAACCGGAAATTGCAGCTTTCCCGCTGCTTTCATCGGCGGTAAAGTGGATTTTCCAGCTTTCCTCCTCTGTGAGAGTGGGAAAACTGGAAATTGCAGATTCGTTGCGGTTACATATGGCGGAAATCTTTCGGTCCGATTTTTAATCATTTCTTCCCTTCTTTTGCTTGTTGGTGGGTCGTGGGTCGGGGCATAGTTCCACAAAACGAAGGATGGACATGTGTGAATAACAGTTGGGTGCAGTAATATCAAATCACAATAACCACACACTAAATCGTAGCTTTACTTTACCGGCGAAGTGAAGTAAAAGGTCAATGTAGGAGAGAATAAAAGTAAGGGTGTCGTAGAACTAAAACGTGGGAGAGTAGCATTTTTATTTTTCCTCTTAAAAAGACTAGCGTTTTTTTTTGTGAGGTAGCACATGGATTGGGCTTTGGGCATGGGGTTTTGTTATTAATAGATGGGCCGTGCTCATGTTTTTTTTTTTTTTTAATTTGCACTTAGAAGTTGGGAGCCGGAATCCACTCCCGGCCCAAATTTATGTAAATATACACACATACGTATACGTACGTATACATACAAATGTATGTATATATATATATATATCTATATATTTATGAGGGAGGGAGGGAGCAGTAATGCGGAGGCTCAAAGCCATGACCTCTCACAGAAGGTGATGAGACCAGAGCAGCTGAGCTGGCCTAGGACTTGGTAGGAAACTCATTTTTCTGTTCTATAGGTCTAATATAGGTGGGGACTCGGGCTTCATGATTTCCATGCGGCCTGGGTTCGGGCCAACAACTTTCTGGCCCGACTCATGCCTGGGCCAGCGTTAGGCTTCTAGTTTAGAAGTGGCCGTTGGAGATTCCTCGGAATGGCCCCGCCGCGTCGATGGACACCCCTAGTCTTCTTTATCATTCACTGGCGTGAGAGAGTGTACGACCTTTTAACCTTTTTTTATGGAAGAGATGGTATTCGAAACCTAAAACTTTTTCTTATTTCACCCTCCCCTTTTAATGTCTCCCGTATTAGCCCTTTCCTTTACTTAACAAGCAAAGTATGAGCTTACCAAAATTATTACCTTAAAAAACCAGAGATCCTAATATCTACGTTTGAGAATATAAGTTAATCCAGCAGAACCTTCATTTCAACAGGACAACAAGAAAAAAAGATCCTATACTCGCAAACATGCCCGAGTAATCGACACATCACTGCTTTTCTGTGCATGTGAACAGCTATGGGGCGTTTTGCTGCGGTCCTAAGAAGTCATAGAGCTTCGCCCGACCAGTTCCCTCCGTCCTACATCCTGTTGGTTAGGTCCAGAGAGTTCCAAATCTAATCATGTCGAGAAAAATAAAGTTTAGATATTGATTACAAGATTACATGATCTTCTGTGTCGTTGCTTTAGATTAGAAACGTGATAACACACAGTGCTTTTTAAATTTCTCTCACAGAAGTGTTCTCTTGAGGGCCCCTCTGTTGGCATGGAATTGAATTCCTGAGAATTTATTATCAAGTGAGTCACACCGATGATCATTAAAGAGTACGAGTGGTGAAAGGTTTAAGGATGGAGTTGTAGACCGGAGCAAATTGCTTTAATAGAGCGATGTCTCGGATTCTTTTTGTTTTATTATGGGGATGTTATTTGATGACCACTTATATATTTCAGCCTTTATTTCTGGGGCAGCGTATATATTCAGAAGCCGAGAAATCCAATTCTGCACGGGTCAGTAGCCAAAGTCAGCTTCTGTGATTTTCTTCTCTCCACTCATATCATGTGGGAGTTCACTAGATATGGGCTACAAGAAAAAACGGAACTATTGATTCTTTCATTTTATTTTATGTTAATTGGAAATGGTAAGGTCTTGCGACTTTAATTGGATGCTCACACAGCTTTGCCGCTGCTTGCGTGGGCGGTGAACTGGATTTTCCAGTTTTCCTCCTCTCTGAGAGGAGGAAAGCTTGAAATTGCTGCTTTACCGCTGCTCTCATCGGCGGTAAACTGGATTTTCCAGTTTTCCTCCGCTCTGAGAGGAGGAAATCTGGAAATTGCAGCTTGACCGCTGATCCTTTCCGCGGTAAACTGGATTTTCCAGTTTTCCTGCGCTCTGAGAGGAGGAAAACTGGAAATTGCAGCTTTCCCGCTGCTTTCATCGGCGGTAAAGTGGATTTTCCAGCTTTCCTCCTCTGTGAGAGTGGGAAAACTGGAAATTGCAGATTCGTTGCGCTTACATATGGCGGAAATCTTTCGGTCCGATTTTTAATCATTTCTTCCCTTCTTTTGCTTGTTGGTGGGTCGTGGGTCGGGGCATAGTTCCACAAAACGAAGGATGGACATGTGTGAATAACAGTTGGGTGCAGTAATATCAAATCACAATAACCACACACTAAATCGTAGCTTTACTTTACCGGCGAAGTGAAGTAAAAGGTCAATGTAGGAGAGAATAAAAGTAAGGGTGTCGTAGAACTAAAACGTGGGAGAGTAGCATTTTTATTTTTCCTCTTAAAAAGACTAGCGTTTTTTTTTGTGAGGTAGCACATGGATTGGGCTTTGGGCATGGGGTTTTGTTATTAATAGATGGGCCGTGCTCATGTTTTTTTTTTTTTTTAATTTGCACTTAGAAGTTGGGAGCCGGAATCCACTCCCGGCCCAAATTTATGTAAATATACACACATACGTATACGTACGTATACATACAAATGTATGTATATATATATATATATCTATATATTTATGAGGGAGGGAGGGAGCAGTAATGCGGAGGCTCAAAGCCATGACCTCTCACAGAAGGTGATGAGACCAGAGCAGCTGAGCTGGCCTAGGACTTGGTAGGAAACTCATTTTTCTGTTCTATAGGTCTAATATAGGTGGGGACTCGGGCTTCATGATTTCCATGCGGCCTGGGTTCGGGCCAACAACTTTCAGGCCCGACTCATGCCTGGGCCAGCGTTAGGCTTCTAGTTTAGAAGTGGCCGTTGGAGATTCCTCGGAATGGCCCCGCCGCGTCGATGGACACCCCTAGTCTTCTTTATCATTCACTGGCGTGAGAGAGTGTACGACCTTTTAACCTTTTTTTATGGAAGAGATGGTATTCGAAACCTAAAACTTTTTCTTATTTCACCCTCCCCTTTTAATGTCTCCCGTATTAGCCCTTTCCTTTACTTAACAAGCAAAGTATGAGCTTACCAAAATTATTACCTTAAAAAACCAGAGATCCTAATATCTACGTTTGAGAATATAAGTTAATCCAGCAGAACCTTCATTTCAACAGGACAACAAGAAAAAAAGATCCTATACTCGCAAACATGCCCGAGTAATCGACACATCACTGCTTTTCTGTGCATGTGAACAGCTATGGGGCGTTTTGCTGCGGTCCTAAGAAGTCATAGAGCTTCGCCCGACCAGTTCCCTCCGTCCTACATCCTGTTGGTTAGGTCCAGAGAGTTCCAAATCTAATCATGTCGAGAAAAATAAAGTTTAGATATTGATTACAAGATTACATGATCTTCTGTGTCGTTGCTTTAGATTAGAAACGTGATAACACACAGTGCTTTTTAAATTTCTCTCACAGAAGTGTTCTCTTGAGGGCCCCTCTGTTGGCATGGAATTGAATTCCTGAGAATTTATTATCAAGTGAGTCACACCGATGATCATTAAAGAGTACGAGTGGTGAAAGGTTTAAGGATGGAGTTGTAGACCGGAGCAAATTGCTTTAATAGAGCGATGTCTCGGATTCTTTTTGTTTTATTATGGGGATGTTATTTGATGACCACTTATATATTTCAGCCTTTATTTCTGGGGCAGCGTATATATTCAGAAGCCGAGAAATCCAATTCTGCACGGGTCAGTAGCCAAAGTCAGCTTCTGTGATTTTCTTCTCTCCACTCATATCATGTGGGAGTTCACTAGATATGGGCTACAAGAAAAAACGGAACTATTGATTCTTTCATTTTATTTTATGTTAATTGGAAATGGTAAGGTCTTGCGACTTTAATTGGATGCTCACACAGCTTTGCCGCTGCTTGCGTGGGCGGTGAACTGGATTTTCCAGTTTTCCTCCTCTCTGAGAGGAGGAAAGCTTGAAATTGCTGCTTTACCGCTGCTCTCATCGGCGGTAAACTGGATTTTCCAGTTTTCCTCCGCTCTGAGAGGAGGAAATCTGGAAATTGCAGCTTGACCGCTGATCCTTTCCGCGGTAAACTGGATTTTCCAGTTTTCCTGCGCTCTGAGAGGAGGAAAACTGGAAATTGCAGCTTTCCCGCTGCTTTCATCGGCGGTAAAGTGGATTTTCCAGCTTTCCTCCTCTGTGAGAGTGGGAAAACTGGAAATTGCAGATTCGTTGCGGTTACATATGGCGGAAATCTCTCGGTCCGATTTTTAATCATTTCTTCCCTTCTTTTGCTTGTTGGTGGGTCGTGGGTCGGGGCATAGTTCCACAAAACGAAGGATGGACATGTGTGAATAACAGTTGGGTGCAGTAATATCAAATCACAATAACCACACACTAAATCGTAGCTTTACTTTACCGGCGAAGTGAAGTAAAAGGTCAATGTAGGAGAGAATAAAAGTAAGGGTGTCGTAGAACTAAAACGTGGGAGAGTAGCATTTTTATTTTTCCTCTTAAAAAGACTAGCGTTTTTTTTTGTGAGGTAGCACATGGATTGGGCTTTGGGCATGGGGTTTTGTTATTAATAGATGGGCCGTGCTCATGTTTTTTTTTTTTTTTAATTTGCACTTAGAAGTTGGGAGCCGGAATCCACTCCCGGCCCAAATTTATGTAAATATACACACATACGTATACGTACGTATACATACAAATGTATGTATATATATATATATCTATATATTTATGAGGGAGGGAGGGAGCAGTAATGCGGAGGCTCAAAGCCATGACCTCTCACAGAAGGTGATGAGACCAGAGCAGCTGAGCTGGCCTAGGACTTGGTAGGAAACTCATTTTTCTGTTCTATAGGTCTAATATAGGTGGGGACTCGGGCTTCATGATTTCCATGCGGCCTGGGTTCGGGCCAACAACTTTCAGGCCCGACTCATGCCTGGGCCAGCGTTAGGCTTCTAGTTTAGAAGTGGCCGTTGGAGATTCCTCGGAATGGCCCCGCCGCGTCGATGGACACCCCTAGTCTTCTTTATCATTCACTGGCGTGAGAGAGTGTACGACCTTTTAACCTTTTTTTATGGAAGAGATGGTATTCGAAACCTAAAACTTTTTCTTATTTCACCCTCCCCTTTTAATGTCTCCCGTATTAGCCCTTTCCTTTACTTAACAAGCAAAGTATGAGCTTACCAAAATTATTACCTTAAAAAACCAGAGATCCTAATATCTACGTTTGAGAATATAAGTTAATCCAGCAGAACCTTCATTTCAACAGGACAACAAGAAAAAAAGATCCTATACTCGCAAACATGCCCGAGTAATCGACACATCACTGCTTTTCTGTGCATGTGAACAGCTATGGGGCGTTTTGCTGCGGTCCTAAGAAGTCATAGAGCTTCGCCCGACCAGTTCCCTCCGTCCTACATCCTGTTGGTTAGGTCCAGAGAGTTCCAAATCTAATCATGTCGAGAAAAATAAAGTTTAGATATTGATTACAAGATTACATGATCTTCTGTGTCGTTGCTTTAGATTAGAAACGTGATAACACACAGTGCTTTTTAAATTTCTCTCACAGAAGTGTTCTCTTGAGGGCCCCTCTGTTGGCATGGAATTGAATTCCTGAGAATTTATTATCAAGTGAGTCACACCGATGATCATTAAAGAGTACGAGTGGTGAAAGGTTTAAGGATGGAGTTGTAGACCGGAGCAAATTGCTTTAATAGAGCGATGTCTCGGATTCTTTTTGTTTTATTATGGGGATGTTATTTGATGACCACTTATATATTTCAGCCTTTATTTCTGGGGCAGCGTATATATTCAGAAGCCGAGAAATCCAATTCTGCACGGGTCAGTAGCCAAAGTCAGCTTCTGTGATTTTCTTCTCTCCACTCATATCATGTGGGAGTTCACTAGATATGGGCTACAAGAAAAAACGGAACTATTGATTCTTTCATTTTATTTTATGTTAATTGGAAATGGTAAGGTCTTGCGACTTTAATTGGATGCTCACACAGCTTTGCCGCTGCTTGCGTGGGCGGTGAACTGGATTTTCCAGTTTTCCTCCTCTCTGAGAGGAGGAAAGCTTGAAATTGCTGCTTTACCGCTGCTCTCATCGGCGGTAAACTGGATTTTCCAGTTTTCCTCCGCTCTGAGAGGAGGAAATCTGGAAATTGCAGCTTGACCGCTGATCCTTTCCGCGGTAAACTGGATTTTCCAGTTTTCCTGCGCTCTGAGAGGAGGAAAACTGGAAATTGCAGCTTTCCCGCTGCTTTCATCGGCGGTAAAGTGGATTTTCCAGCTTTCCTCCTCTGTGAGAGTGGGAAAACTGGAAATTGCAGATTCGTTGCGGTTACATATGGCGGAAATCTCTCGGTCCGATTTTTAATCATTTCTTCCCTTCTTTTGCTTGTTGGTGGGTCGTGGGTCGGGGCATAGTTCCACAAAACGAAGGATGGACATGTGTGAATAACAGTTGGGTGCAGTAATATCAAATCACAATAACCACACACTAAATCGTAGCTTTACTTTACCGGCGAAGTGAAGTAAAAGGTCAATGTAGGAGAGAATAAAAGTAAGGGTGTCGTAGAACTAAAACGTGGGAGAGTAGCATTTTTATTTTTCCTCTTAAAAAGACTAGCGTTTTTTTTTGTGAGGTAGCACATGGATTGGGCTTTGGGCATGGGGTTTTGTTATTAATAGATGGGCCGTGCTCATGTTTTTTTTTTTTTTTAATTTGCACTTAGAAGTTGGGAGCCGGAATCCACTCCCGGCCCAAATTTATGTAAATATACACACATACGTATACGTACGTATACATACAAATGTATGTATATATATATATATATCTATATATTTATGAGGGAGGGAGGGAGCAGTAATGCGGAGGCTCAAAGCCATGACCTCTCACAGAAGGTGATGAGACCAGAGCAGCTGAGCTGGCCTAGGACTTGGTAGGAAACTCATTTTTCTGTTCTATAGGTCTAATATAGGTGGGGACTCGGGCTTCATGATTTCCATGCGGCCTGGGTTCGGGCCAACAACTTTCAGGCCCGACTCATGCCTGGGCCAGCGTTAGGCTTCTAGTTTAGAAGTGGCCGTTGGAGATTCCTCGGAATGGCCCCGCCGCGTCGATGGACACCCCTAGTCTTCTTTATCATTCACTGGCGTGAGAGAGTGTACGACCTTTTAACCTTTTTTTATGGAAGAGATGGTATTCGAAACCTAAAACTTTTTCTTATTTCACCCTCCCCTTTTAATGTCTCCCGTATTAGCCCTTTCCTTTACTTAACAAGCAAAGTATGAGCTTACCAAAATTATTACCTTAAAAAACCAGAGATCCTAATATCTACGTTTGAGAATATAAGTTAATCCAGCAGAACCTTCATTTCAACAGGACAACAAGAAAAAAAGATCCTATACTCGCAAACATGCCCGAGTAATCGACACATCACTGCTTTTCTGTGCATGTGAACAGCTATGGGGCGTTTTGCTGCGGTCCTAAGAAGTCATAGAGCTTCGCCCGACCAGTTCCCTCCGTCCTACATCCTGTTGGTTAGGTCCAGAGAGTTCCAAATCTAATCATGTCGAGAAAAATAAAGTTTAGATATTGATTACAAGATTACATGATCTTCTGTGTCGTTGCTTTAGATTAGAAACGTGATAACACACAGTGCTTTTTAAATTTCTCTCACAGAAGTGTTCTCTTGAGGGCCCCTCTGTTGGCATGGAATTGAATTCCTGAGAATTTATTATCAAGTGAGTCACACCGATGATCATTAAAGAGTACGAGTGGTGAAAGGTTTAAGGATGGAGTTGTAGACCGGAGCAAATTGCTTTAATAGAGCGATGTCTCGGATTCTTTTTGTTTTATTATGGGGATGTTATTTGATGACCACTTATATATTTCAGCCTTTATTTCTGGGGCAGCGTATATATTCAGAAGCCGAGAAATCCAATTCTGCACGGGTCAGTAGCCAAAGTCAGCTTCTGTGATTTTCTTCTCTCCACTCATATCATGTGGGAGTTCACTAGATATGGGCTACAAGAAAAAACGGAACTATTGATTCTTTCATTTTATTTTATGTTAATTGGAAATGGTAAGGTCTTGCGACTTTAATTGGATGCTCACACAGCTTTGCCGCTGCTTGCGTGGGCGGTGAACTGGATTTTCCAGTTTTCCTCCTCTCTGAGAGGAGGAAAGCTTGAAATTGCTGCTTTACCGCTGCTCTCGTCGGCGGTAAACTGGATTTTCCAGTTTTCCTCCGCTCTGAGAGGAGGAAATCTGGAAATTGCAGCTTGACCGCTGATCCTTTCCGCGGTAAACTGGATTTTCCAGTTTTCCTGCGCTCTGAGAGGAGGAAAACTGGAAATTGCAGCTTTCCCGCTGCTTTCATCGGCGGTAAAGTGGATTTTCCAGCTTTCCTCCTCTGTGAGAGTTGGAAAACTGGAAATTGCAGATTCGCTGCGGTTACATATGGCGGAAATCTTTCGGTCCGATTTTTAATCATTTCTTCCCTTCTTTTGCTTGTTGGTGGGTCGTGGGTCGGGGCATAGTTCCACAAAACGAAGGATGGACATGTGTGAATAACAGTTGGGTGCAGTAATATCAAATCACAATAACCACACACTAAATCGTAGCTTTACTTTACCGGCGAAGTGAAGTAAAAGGTCAATGTAGGAGAGAATAAAAGTAAGGGTGTCGTAGAACTAAAACGTGGGAGAGTAGCATTTTTATTTTTCCTCTTAAAAAGACTAGCGTTTTTTTTTGTGAGGTAGCACATGGATTGGGCTTTGGGCATGGGGTTTTGTTATTAATAGATGGGCCGTGCTCATGTTTTTTTTTTTTTTAATTTGCACTTAGAAGTTGGGAGCCGGAATCCACTCCCGGCCCAAATTTATGTAAATATACACACATACGTATACGTACGTATACATACAAATGTATGTATATATATATATCTATATATTTATGAGGGAGGGAGGGAGCAGTAATGCGGAGGCTCAAAGCCATGACCTCTCACAGAAGGTGATGAGACCAGAGCAGCTGAGCTGGCCTAGGACTTGGTAGGAAACTCATTTTTCTGTTCTATAGGTCTAATATAGGTGGGGACTCGGGCTTCATGATTTCCATGCGGCCTGGGTTCGGGCCAACAACTTTCAGGCCCGACTCATGCCTGGGCCAGCGTTAGGCTTCTAGTTTAGAAGTGGCCGTTGGAGATTCCTCGGAATGGCCCCGCCGCGTCGATGGACGCCCCTAGTCTTCTTTATCATTCACTGGCGTGAGAGAGTGTACGACTTTTTAACCTTTTTTTATGGAAGAGATGGTATTCGAAACCTAAAACTTTTTCTTATTTCACCCTCCCCTTTTAATGTCTCCCGTATTAGCCCTTTCCTTTACTTAACAAGCAAAGTATGAGCTTACCAAAATTATTACCTTAAAAAACCAGAGATCCTAATATCTACGTTTGAGAATATAAGTTAATCCAGCAGAACCTTCATTTCAACAGGACAACAAGAAAAAAAAATCCTATACTCGCAAACATGCCCGAGTAATCGACACATCACTGCTTTTCTGTGCATGTGAACAACTATGGGGCGTTTTGCTGCGGTCCTAAGAAGTCATAGAGCTTCGCCCGACCAGTTCCCTCCGTCCTACATCCTGTTGGTTAGGTCTAGAGAGTTCCAAATCTAATCATGTCGAGAAAAATAAAGCTTAGATATTGATTACAAGATTACATGATCTTCTGTGTCGTTGCTTTAGATTAGAAACGTGATAACACACAGTGCTTTTTAAATTTCTCTCACAGAGGTGTTCTCTTGAGGGCCCCTCTGTTGGCATGGAATTGAATTCCTGAGAATTTATTATCAAGTGAGTCACACCGATGATCATTAAAGAGTACGAGTGGTGAAAGGTTTAAGGATGGAGTTGTAGACAGGAGCAAATTGCTTTAATAGAGCGATGTCTCGGATTCTTTTTGTTTTATTATGGGGATGTTATTTGATGACCACTTATATATTTCAGCCTTTATTTCTGGGGCAGCGTATATATTCAGAAGCCGAGAAATCCAATTCTGCACGGGTCAGTAGCCAAAGTCAGCTTCTGTGATTTTCTTCTCTCCACTCATATCATGTGGGAGTTCACTAGATATGGGCTACAAGAAAAAAACGGAACTATTGATTCTTTCATTTTATTTTATGTTAATTGGAAATGGTAAGGTCTTGCGACTTTAATTGGATGCTCACACAGCTTTGCCGCTGCTTGCGTGGGCGGTGAACTGGATTTTCCAGTTTTCCTCCTCTCTGAGAGGAGGAAAGCTTGAAATTGCTGTTTTACCGCTGCTCTCATCGGCGGTAAACTGGATTTTCCAGTTTTCCTCCGCTCTGAGAGGAGGAAATCTGGAAATTGCAGGTTTACCGCTGATCCTTTCCGCGGTAAACTGGATTTTTCCAGTTTTCCTCCGCTCTGAGAGTAGGAAAACTGGAAATTGCAGCTTTCCCGCTGCTTTCATAGGCGGTAAAGTGGATTTTCCAGCTTCCCTCCTCTGTGAGAGTAGGAAAACTGGAAATTGCAGATTCGCTGCGGTTACATATGGCGGAAATCTTTCGGTCCGATTTTTAATCATTTCTTCCCTTCTTTTGCTTGTTGGTGGGTCGTGGGTCGGGGCATAGTTCCACAAAACGAAGGATGGACATGTGTGAATAACAGTTGGGTGCAGTAATATCAAATCACAATAACCACACACTAAATCGTAGCTTTACTTTACCGGCGAAGTGAAGTAAAAGGTCAATGTAGGAGAGAATAAAAGTAAGGGTGTCGTAGAACTAAAACGTGGGAGAGTAGCATTTTTATTTTTCCTCTTAAAAAGACTAGCGTTTTTTTTTGTGAGGTAGCTCATGGATTGGGCTTTGGGCATGGGGTTTTGTTATTAATAGATGGGCCGTGCTCATGTTTTTTTTTTTTTTTTTAATTTGCACTTAGAAGTTGGGAGCCGGAATCCACTCCCGGCCCAAATTTATGTAAATATACACACATACGTATACGTACGTATACATACAAATGTATATATATATATATCTATATATTTATGGGGGAGGGAGGGAGCAGTAATGCGGAGGCTCAAAACCATGACCTCTCACAGAAGGTGATGAGACCAGAGCAGCTGAGCTGGCCTAGGACTTGGTAGGAAACTCATTTTTCTGTTCTATAGGTCTAATATAGGTGGGGACTCGGGCTTCATGATTTCCATGCGGCCTGGGTTCGGGCCAACAACTTTCAGGCCCGACTCATGCCTGGGCCGGCGTTAGGCTTCTAGTTTAGAAGTGGCCGTTGGAGATTCCTCGGAATGGCCCCGCCGCGTCGATGGACACCCCTAGTCTTCTTTATCATTCACTGGCGTGAGAGAGTGTACGACCTTTTAACCTTTTTTTATGGAAGAGATGGTATTCGAAACCTAAAACTTTTTCTTATTTCACCCTCCCCTTTTAATGTCTCCCGTATTAGCCCTTTCCTTTACTTAACAAGCAAAGTATGAGCTTACCAAAATTATTACCTTAAAAAACCAGAGATCCTAATATCTACGTTTGAGAATATAAGTTAATCCAGCAGAATCTTCATTTCAACAGGACAACAAGAAAAAAAAATCCTATACTCGCCAACATGCCCGAGTAATCGACACATCACTGCTTTTCTGTGCATGTGAACAACTATG
Source organism: Persea americana (assembly GCA_029852735.1). Taxonomy (NCBI): domain Eukaryota; kingdom Viridiplantae; phylum Streptophyta; class Magnoliopsida; order Laurales; family Lauraceae; genus Persea; species Persea americana. The sequence continues at coordinate 41,093,006 of CM056817.1, forward strand.
GGGCGTTTTGGTGCGGTCCTAAGAAGTCATAGAGCTTCGCCCGACCAGTTCCCTCCGTCCTACATCCTGTTGGTTAGGTCCAGAGAGTTCCAAATCTAATCATGTCGAGAAAAATAAAGTTTAGATATTGATTACAAGATTACAAGATCTTCTGTGTCGTTGCTTTAGATTAGAAACGTGATAACACACAGTGCTTTTTAAATTTCTCTCACAGAAGTGTTCTGTTGAGGGCCCCTCTGTTGGCATGGAATTGAATTCCTGAGAATTTATTATCAAGTGAGTCACACCGATGATCATTAAAAAGTACGAGTGGTGAAAGGTTTAAGGATGGAGTTGTAGACAGGAGCAAATTGCTTTAATAGAGCGATGTCTCGGATTCTTTTTGTTTTATTATGGGGATGTTATTTGATGACCACTTATATATTTCAACCTTTATTTCTGGGGCAGCGTATATATTCAGAAGCCGAGAAATCCAATTCTGCATGGGTCAGTAGCCAAAGTCAGCTTCTGTGATTTTCTTCTCTCCACTCATATCATGTGGGAGTTCACTAGATATGGGCTACAAGAAAAAACGGAACTATTGATTCTTTCATTTTATTTTATGTTAATTGGAAATGGTAAGGTCTTGCGACTTTAATTGGATGCTCACACAGCTTTGCCGCTGCTTGCGTGGGCGGTAAACTGGATTTTCCAGTTTTCCTCCTCTCTGAGAGGAGGAAAGCTTGAAATTGCTGCTTTACCGCTGCTCTCATCGGCGGTAAACTGGATTTTCCAGTTTTCCTCCGCTCTGAGAGGAGGAAATCTGGAAATTGCAGCTTTACTGCTGATCCTTTCCGCGGTAAACTAGATTTTCCAGATTTCCTCCGCCCTGAGAGGAGGAAAACTGGAAATTGCAGCTTTACCGCTGCTTTCGTAGGCGGTAAAGTGGATTTTCCAGCTTTCCTCCTCTGTGAGAGTAGGAAAACTGGAAATTGCAGATTCGCTGCGGTTACATATGGCGGAAATCTTTCGGTCCGATTTTTAATCATTTCTTCCCTTTTTTTGCTTGTTGGTGGGTCGTGGGTCGGGGCATAGTTCCACAAAACGAAGGATGGACATGTGTGAATAACAGTTGGGTGCAGTAATATCAAATCACAATAACCACACACTAAATCGTAGCTTTACTTTACCGGCGAAGTGAAGTAAAAGGTCAATGTAGGAGAGAATAAAAGTAAGGGTGTCGTAGAACTAAAACGTGGGAGAGTAGCATTTTTATTTTTCCTCTTAAAAAGACTAGCGTTTTTTTTTGTGAGGTAGCTCATGGATTGGGCTTTGGGCATGGGGTTTTGTTATTAATAGATGGGCCGTGCTCATGTTTATTTTTTTTTTTAATTTGCACTTAGAAGTTGGGAGCCGGAATCCACTCCCGGCCCAAATTTATGTAAATATACACACATACGTATACGTACGTATACATACAAATGTATATATATATATCTATATATTTATGAGGGAGGGAGGGAGCAGTAATGCGGAGGCTCAAAACCATGACCTCTCAGAGAAGGTGATGAGACCAGTGCAGCTGAGCTGGCCTAGGACTTGGTAGGAAACTCATTTTTCTTTCTATAGGTCTAATATAGGTGGGGACTCGGGCTTCATGATTTCCATGCGGCCTGGGTTCGGGCCAACAACTTTCAGGCCCGACTCATGCCTGGGCCAGCGTTAGGCTTCTAGTTTAGAAGTGGCTGTTGGAGATTCCTCAAAATGGCCCCGCCGCGTCGAAGGACACCCCTAGTCTTCTTTATCATTCATTGGCGTGAGAGAGTGTACGACCTTTTAACCTTTTTTTATGGAAGAGATGGTATTCGAAACCTAAAACTTTTTCTTATTTCACCCTCCCCTTTTAATGTCTCCCGTATTAGCCCTTTCCTTTACTTAACAAGCAAAGTATGAGCTTACCAAAATTATTACCTTAAAAAACCAGAGATCCTAATATCTACGTTTGAGAATATAAGTTAATCCAGCAGAACCTTCATTTTAACAGGACAACAAGAAAAAAAAATCCTATACTCGCAAACATGCCCGAGTAATCGACACATCACTGCTTTTCTGTGCATGTGAACAACTATGGGGCGTTTTGCTGCGGTCCTAAGAAGTCATAGAGCTTCGCCCAACCAGTTCCCTCCGTCCTACATCCTGTTGGTTAGGTCCAGAGAGTTCCAAATCTAATCATGTCGAGAAAAATAAAGCTTAGATATTGATTACAAGATTACATGATCTTCTGTGTCGTTGCTTTAGATTAGAAACGTGATAACACAAAGTGCTTTTTAAATTTCTCTCACAGAAGTGTTCTCTTGAGGGCCCCTCTGTTGGCATGGAATTGAATTCCTGAGAATTTATTATCAAGTGAGTCACACCGATGATCATTAAAGAGTACGAGTGGTGAAAGGTTTAAGGATGGAGTTGTAGACAGGAGCAAATTGCTTTAATAGAGCGATGTCTCGGATTCTTTTTGTTTTATTATGGGGATGTTATTTGATGACCACTTATATATTTCAGCCCTTATTTCTGGGGCAGCGTATATATTCAGAAGCCGAGAAATCCAATTCTGCACGGGTCAGTAGCCAAAGTCAGCTTCTGTGATTTTCTTCTCTCCACTCATATCATGTGGGAGTTCACTAGATATGGGCTACAAGAAAAAACGGAACTATTGATTCTTTCATTTTATTTTATGTTAATTGGAAATGGTAAGGTCTTGCGACTTTAATTGGATGCTAACACAGCTTTGCCGCTGCATGCGTGGGCGGTAAACTTGATTTTCCAGTTTTCCTCCCCTCTGAGAGGAGGAAAGCTTGAAATTGCTGCTTTACCGCTGCTCTCATCGGCGGTAAACTGGATTTTCCAGTTTTCCTCCGCTCTGAGAGGAGGAAATCTGGAAATTGCAGCTTTACTGCTGATCCTTTCCGCGGTAAACTGGATTTTCCAGATTTCCTCCGCCCTGAGAGGAGGAAAACTGGAAATTGCAGCTTTACCGCTGCTTTCGTAGGCGGTAAAGTGGATCTTCCAGCTTTCCTCCTCTGTGAGAGTAGGAAAACTGGAAATTGCAGATTCGCTGCGGTTACATATGGCGGAAATCTTTCGGCCCGATTTTTAATCATTTCTTCCCTTCTTTTGCTTGTTGGTGGGTCGTGGGTCGGGGCATAGTTCCACAAAACGAAGGATGGACATGTGTGAATAACAGTTGGGTGCAGTAATATCAAATCACAATAACCACACACTAAATCGTAGCTTTACTTTACCGGCGAAGTGAAGTAAAAGGTCAATGTAGGAGAGAATAAAAGTAAGGGTGTCGTAGAACTAAAACGTGGGAGAGTAGCATTTTTATTTTTCCTCTTAAAAAGACTAGCGTTTTTTTTTTGTGAGGTAGCTCATGGATTGGGCTTTGGGCATGGGGTTTTGTTATTAAAAGATGGGCCGTGCTCATGTTTATTTTTTTTTTTAATTTGCACTTAGAAGTTGGGAGCCGGAATCCACTCCCGGCCCAAATTTATGTAAATATACACACATACGTTTACGTACGTATACATACAAATGTATATATATATATATCTATATATTTATGAGGGAGGGAGGGAGCAGTAATGCGGAGGCTCAAAACCATGACCTCTCAGAGAAGGTGAAGAGACCAGTGCAGCTGAGCTGGCCTAGGACTTGGTAGGAAACTCATTTTTCTTTTCTATAGGTCTAATATAGGTGGGGACACGGGCTTCATGATTTCCACGCGGCTTGGGTTCGGGCCAACAACTTTCAGGCCCGACTCATGCCTGGGCCAGCGTTAGGCTTCTAGTTTAGAAGTGGCTGTTGGAGATTCCTCGGAATGGCCCCGCCGCGTCGATGGACACCCCTAGTCTTCTTTATCATTCACTGGCGTGAGAGAGTGTACGACCTTTTAACCTTTTTTTATGGAAGAGATGGTATTCGAAACCTAAAACTTTTTCTTATTTCACCCTCCCCTTTTAATGTCTCCCGTATTAGCCCTTTCCTTTACTTAACAAGCGAAGTATGAGCTTACCAAAATTATTACCTTAAAAAACCAGAGATCCTAATATCTACGTTTGAGAATATAAGTTAATCCAGCAGAACCTTCATTTCAACAGGACAACAAGAAAAAAAAATCCTATACTCGCAAACATGCCCGAGTAATCAACACATCACTGCTTTTCTGTGCATGTGAACAACTATGGGGCGTTTTGCTGCGGTCCTAAGAAGTCATAGAGCTTCGCCCGACCAGTTCCCTCCGTCCTACATCCTGTTGGTTAGGTCCAGAGAGTTCCAAATCTAATCATGTCGAGAAAAATAAAGTTTAGATATTGATTACAAGATTACATGATCTTCTGTGTCGTTGCTTTAGATTAGAAACGTGATAACACACAGTGCTTTTTAAATTTCTCTCACAGAAGTGTTCTCTTGAGGGCCCCTCTGTTGGCATGGAATTGAATTCCTGAGAATTTATTATCAAGTGAGTCACACCGATGATCATTAAAGAGTACGAGTGATGAAAGGTTTAAGGATGGAGTTGTAGACAGGAGCAAATTGCTTTAATAGAGCGATGTCTCGGATTTTTTTGTTTTATTATGGGGATGTTATTTGATGACCACTTATATATTTCAGCCTTTATTTCTGGGGCAGCGTATATATTCAAAAGCCGAGAAATCCAATTCTGCACGGGTCAGTAGCCAAAGTCAGCTTCTGTGATTTTCTTCTCTCCACTCATATCATGTGGGAGTTCATTAGATATGGGCTACAAGAAAAAACGGAACTATTGATTCTTTCATTTTATTTTATGTTAATTGGAAATGGTAAGGTCTTGCGACTTTAATTGGATGCTCACACAGCTTTGCCGCTGCTTGCGTGGGCGGTAAACTGGATTTTCCAGTTTTCCTCCTCTCTGAGAGGAGGAAAGCTTGAAATTGCTGCTTTACCGCTGCTCTCATCGGCGGTAAACTGGATTTTCCAGTTTTCCTCCGCTCTGAGAGGAGGAAAACTGGAAATTGCAGCTTTACCGCTGCATTCATCGGCGGTAAAATGGATTTTCCAGCTTTCCTCCTCTGTGAGAGTAGGACAACTGGAAATTGCAGATTCGTTGCGGTTACATATGGCGGAAATCTTTCAGTCCGATTTTTAATCATTTCTTCCCTTCTTTTGCTTGTTGGTGGGTCGTGGGTCGGGGCATAGTTCCACAAAACGAAGGATGGACATGTGTGAATAACAGTTGGGTGCAGTAATATCAAATCACAATAACCACACACTAAATCGTAGCTTTACTTTACCGGCGAAGTGAAATAAAAGGTCAATGTAGGAGAGAATAAAAGTAAGGGTGTCGTAGAACTAAAACGTGGGAGAGTAGCATTTTTATTTTTCCTCTTAAAAAGACTACCATTTTTTTCTGTGAGGTAGCTCATGGATTGGGCTTTGGGCATGGGGTTTTGTTATTTATAGATGGGCCGTGCTCATGTTTTTTTTTTTTTTTTTTTTTGCACTTAGAAGTTGGGAGCCGGAATCCACTCCCGGCCCAAATTTATGTAAATATACACACATACGTATACGTACGTATACATACAAATGTATATATATATATCAATATATTTATGAGGGAGGGAGGGAGCAGTAATGCGGAGGCTCAAAACCATGACCTCTCACCGAAGGTGATGAGACCAGAGCAGCTGAGCTGGCCTAGGACTTGGTAGGAAACTCATTTTTCTTTTCTATAGGTCTAATATAGGTGGGGACTCGGGCTTCATGATTTCCATGCGGCCTGGGTTCGGGCCAACAACTTTCAGGCCCGACTCATGCCTGGGCCAACGTTAGGCTTCTAGTTTAGAAGTGGCTGTTGGAGATTCCTCGGAATGGCCCCGCCGCGTCGATGGACACCCCTAGTCTTCTTTATCATTCACTGGCGTGAGAGAGTGTACGACCTTTTAACCTTTTTTAATGGAAGAGATGGTATTCGAAACCTAAAACTTTTTCTTATTTCACCCTCCCCTTTTAATGTCTCCCGTATTAGCCCTTTCCTTTACTTAACAAGCAAAGTATGAGCTTACCAAAATTATTACCTTAAAAAACCAGAGATCCTAATATCTACGTTTGAGAATATAAGTTAATCCAGCAGAATCTTCATTTCAACAGGACAACAAGAAAAAAAAATCCTATACTCGCAAACATGCCCGAGTAATCGACACATCACTGCTTTTCTGTGCATGTGAACAACTATGGGGCGTTTTGCTGCGGTCCTAAGTAGTCATAGAGCTTCGCCCGACCAGTTCCCTCCGTCCTACATCCTGTTGGTTAGGTCCAGAGAGTTCCAAATCTAATCATGTCGAGAAAAATAAAGCTTAGATATTGATTACACGATTACATGATCTTCTGTGTCGTTGCTTTAGATTAGAAACGTGATAACACACAGTGCTTTTTAAAATTTTCTCACAGAAGTGTTCTCTTGAGGGCCCCTCTGTTGGCATGGAATTGAATTCCTGAGAATTTATTATCAAGTGAGTCACACCGATGATCATTAAAGAGTACGAGTGATGAAAGGTTTAAGGATGGAGTTGTAGACAGGAGCAAATTGCTTTAATAGAGCGATGTCTCGGATTTTTTTTTGTTTTATTATGGGGATGTTATTTGATGACCACTTATATATTTCAGCCTTTATTTCTGGGGCAGCGTATATATTCAAAAGCCGAGAAATCCAATTCTGCACGGGTCAGTAGCCAAAGTCAGCTTCTGTGATTTTCTTCTCTCCACTCATATCATATGGGAGTTCACTAGATATGGGCTACAAGAAAAAACGGAACTATTGATTCTTTCATTTTATTTTATGTTAATTGGAAATGGTAAGGTCTTGCGACTTTAATTGGATGCTCACACAGCTTTGCCACTGCTTGCGTGGGCGGTAAATTGGATTTTCCAGTTTTCCTCCTCTCTGAGAGGAGGAAAGCTTGAAATTGCTGCTTTACCGCTGCTCTCATCGGCGGTAAACTGGATTTTTCAGTTCTCCTCCGCTCTGAGAGGAGGAAATCTGGAAATTGCAGCTTTACCGCTGATCCTTTCCGCGGTAAACTGGATTTTCCAGTTTTCCTCCGCTCTGAGAGGAGGAAAACTGGAAATTGCAGCTCTACCGCTGCATTCATCGGCGGTAAAGTGGATTTTCCAGCTTTCCTCCTCTGTGAGAGTAGGAAAACTGGAAATTGCAGATTCGTTGCGGTTACATATGGCGGAATTCTTTCAGTCCGATTTTTAATCATTTCTTCCCTTTTTTTGCTTGTTGGTGGGTCGTGGGTCGGGGCATAGTTCCACAAAACGAAGGATGGACATGTGTGAATAACAGTTGGGTGCAGTAATATCAAATCACAATAACCACACACTAAATCGTAGCTTTACTTTACCGGCGAAGTGAAGTAAAAGGTCAATGTAGGAGAGAATAAAAGTAAGGGTGTCGTAGAACTAAAACGTGGGAGAGTAGCATTTTTATTTTTCCTCTTAAAAAGACTAGCGTTTTTTTTTGTGAGGTAGCTCATGGATTGGGCTTTGGGCATGGGGTTTTGTTATTAATAGATGGGCCGTGCTCATGTTTATTTTTTTTTTTAATTTGCACTTAGAAGTTGGGAGCCGGAATCCACTCCCGGCCCAAATTTATGTAAATATACACACATACGTATACGTACGTATACATACAAATGTATATATATATATATATCTATATATTTATGAGGGAGGGAGGGAGCAGTAATGCGGAGGCTCAAAACCATGACCTCTCAGAGAAGGTGATGAGACCAGTGCAGCTGAGCTGGCCTTGGACTTGGTAGGAAACTCATTTTTCTTTCTATAGGTCTAATATAGGTGGGGACTCGGGCTTCATGATTTCCATGCGGCCTGGGTTCGGGCCAACAACTTTCAGGCCCGACTCATGCCTGGGCCAGCGTTAGGCTTCTAGTTTAGAAGTGGCCGTTGGAGATTCCTCGGAATGGCCCCGCCGCGTCGATGGACACCCCTAGTCTTCTTTATCATTCACTGGCGTGAGAGAGTGTACGACCTTTTAACCTTTTTTTATGGAAGAGATGGTATTCGAAACCTAAAACTTTTTCTTATTTCACCCTCCCCTTTTAATGTCTCCCGTATTAGCCCTTTCGTTTACTTAACAAGCAAAGTATGAGCTTACCAAAATTATTACCTTAAAAAACCAGAGATCCTAATATCTACGTTTGAGAATATAAGTTAATCCAGCAGAACCTTCTTTTCAACAGGACAACAAGAAAAAAAAATTCTATACTCGCAAACATGCCCGAGTAATCGACACATCACTGCTTTTCTGTGCATGTGAACAACTATGGGGCGTTTTGCTGCGGTCCTAAGAAGTCATAGAGCTTCGCCCGACCAGTTCCCTCCGTCCTACATCCTGTTGGTTAGGTCCAGAGAGTTCCAAATCTAATCATGTCGAGAAAAATAAAGTTTAGATATTGATTACAAGATTACATGATCTTCTGTGTCGTTGCTTTAGATTAGAAACGTGATAACACACAGTGCTTTTTAAATTTCTCTCACAGAAGTGTTCTCTTGAGGGCCCCTCTGTTGGCATGGAATTGAATTCCTGAGAATTTATTATCAAGTCAGTCACACCGATGATCATTAAAGAGTACGAGTGGTGAAAGGTTTAAGGATGGAGTTGTAGACAGGAGCAAATTGCTTTAATAGAGCGATGTCTCGGATTCTTTTTGTTTTATTATGGGGATGTTATTTGATGACCACTTATATATTTCAGCCTTTATTTCTGGGGCAGCGTATATATTCAGAAGCCGAGAAATCCAATTCTGCACGGGTCAGTAGCCAAAGTCAGCTTCTGTGATTTTCTTCTCTCCACTCATATCATGTGGGAGTTCACTAGATATGGGCAAAAGAAAAAACGGAACTATTGATTCTTTCATTTTATTTTATGTTAATTGGAAATGGTAAGGTCTTGCGACTTTAATTGGATGCTCACACAGCTTTGCCGCTGCTTGCGTAGGCGGTAAACTGGATTTTCCAGTTTTCCTCCTCTCTGAGAGGAGGAAAGCTTGAAATTGCTGCTTTACCGTTGCTCTCATCGGCGGTAAACTGGATTTTCCAGTTTTCCTCCGCTCTGAGAGGAGGAAATCTGGAAATTGCAGCTTTACTGCTGATCCTTTCCGCGGTAAACTGGATTTTCCAGATTTCCTCCGCCCTGAGAGGAGGAAAACTGGAAATTGCAGCTTTACCGCTGCTTTCGTAGGCGGTAAAGTGGATTTTCCAGCTTTCCTCCTCTGTGAGAGTAGGAAAACTGGAAATTGCAGATTCGCTGCGGTTACATATGGCGGAAATCTTTCGGTCCGATTTTTAATCATTTCTTCCCTTCTTTTGCTTGTTGGTGGGTCGTGGGTCGGGGCATAGTTCCACAAAACGAAGGATGGACATGTGTGAATAACAGTTGGGTGCAGTAATATCAAATCACAATAACCACACACTAAATCGTAGCTTTACTTTACCGGCGAAGTGAAGTAAAAGGTCAATGTAGGAGAGAATAAAAGTAAGGGTGTCGTAGAACTAAAACGTGGGAGAGTAGCATTTTTATTTTTCCTCTTAAAAAGACTAGCGTTTTTTTTTGTGAGGTAGCTCATGGATTGGGCTTTGGGCATGGGGTTTTGTTATTAATAGATGGGCCGTGCTCATGTTTTTTTTTTTTTTTTAATTTGCACTTAGAAGTTGGGAGCCGGAATCCACTCCCGGCCCAAATTTATGTAAATATACACACATACGTATACGTACGTATACATACAAATGTATATATATATATATCTATATATTTATGAGGGAGGGAGGGAGCAGTAATGCGGAGGCTCAAAACCATGACCTCTCAGAGAAGGTGAAGAGACCAGTGCAGCTGAGCTGGCCTAGGACTTGGTAGGAAACTCATTTTTCTTTTCTATAGGTCTAATATAGGTGGGGACACGGGCTTCATGATTTCCACGCGGCTTGGGTTCGGGCCAACAACTTTCAGGCCCGACTCATGCCTGGGCCAGCGTTAGGCTTCTAGTTTAGAAGTGGCTGTTGGAGATTCCTCGGAATGGCCCCGCCGCGTCGATGGACACCCCTAGTCTTCTTTATCATTCACTGGCGTGAGAGAGTGTACGACCTTTTAACCTTTTTTTATGGAAGAGATGGTATTCGAAACCTAAAACTTTTTCTTATTTCACCCTCCCCTTTTAATGTCTCCCGTATTAGCCCTTTCCTTTACTTAACAAGCGAAGTATGAGCTTACCAAAATTATTACCTTAAAAAACCAGAGATCCTAATATCTACGTTTGAGAATATAAGTTAATCCAGCAGAACCTTCATTTCAACAGGACAACAAGAAAAAAAAATCCTATACTCGCAAACATGCCCGAGTAATCAACACATCACTGCTTTTCTGTGCATGTGAACAACTATGGGGCGTTTTGCTGCGGTCCTAAGAAGTCATAGAGCTTCGCCCGACCAGTTCCCTCCGTCCTACATCCTGTTGGTTAGGTCCAGAGAGTTCCAAATCTAATCATGTCGAGAAAAATAAAGTTTAGATATTGATTACAAGATTACATGATCTTCTGTGTCGTTGCTTTAGATTAGAAACGTGATAACACACAGTGCTTTTTAAATTTCTCTCACAGAAGTGTTCTCTTGAGGGCCCCTCTGTTGGCATGGAATTGAATTCCTGAGAATTTATTATCAAGTGAGTCACACCGATGATCATTAAAGAGTACGAGTGATGAAAGGTTTAAGGATGGAGTTGTAGACAGGAGCAAATTGCTTTAATAGAGCGATGTCTCGGATTTTTTTGTTTTATTATGGGGATGTTATTTGATGACCACTTATATATTTCAGCCTTTATTTCTGGGGCAGCGTATATATTCAAAAGCCGAGAAATCCAATTCTGCACGGGTCAGTAGCCAAAGTCAGCTTCTGTGATTTTCTTCTCTCCACTCATATCATGTGGGAGTTCATTAGATATGGGCTACAAGAAAAAACGGAACTATTGATTCTTTCATTTTATTTTATGTTAATTGGAAATGGTAAGGTCTTGCGACTTTAATTGGATGCTCACACAGCTTTGCCGCTGCTTGCGTGGGCGGTAAACTGGATTTTCCAGTTTTCCTCCTCTCTGAGAGGAGGAAAGCTTGAAATTGCTGCTTTACCGCTGCTCTCATCGGCGGTAAACTGGATTTTCCAGTTTTCCTCCGCTCTGAGAGGAGGAAAACTGGAAATTGCAGCTTTACCGCTGCATTCATCGGCGGTAAAATGGATTTTCCAGCTTTCCTCCTCTGTGAGAGTAGGACAACTGGAAATTGCAGATTCGTTGCGGTTACATATGGCGGAAATCTTTCAGTCCGATTTTTAATCATTTCTTCCCTTCTTTTGCTTGTTGGTGGGTCGTGGGTCGGGGCATAGTTCCACAAAACGAAGGATGGACATGTGTGAATAACAGTTGGGTGCAGTAATATCAAATCACAATAACCACACACTAAATCGTAGCTTTACTTTACCGGCGAAGTGAAATAAAAGGTCAATGTAGGAGAGAATAAAAGTAAGGGTGTCGTAGAACTAAAACGTGGGAGAGTAGCATTTTTATTTTTCCTCTTAAAAAGACTACCATTTTTTTCTGTGAGGTAGCTCATGGATTGGGCTTTGGGCATGGGGTTTTGTTATTTATAGATGGGCCGTGCTCATGTTTTTTTTTTTTTTTTTTTTTGCACTTAGAAGTTGGGAGCCGGAATCCACTCCCGGCCCAAATTTATGTAAATATACACACATACGTATACGTACGTATACATACAAATGTATATATATATATCAATATATTTATGAGGGAGGGAGGGAGCAGTAATGCGGAGGCTCAAAACCATGACCTCTCACCGAAGGTGATGAGACCAGAGCAGCTGAGCTGGCCTAGGACTTGGTAGGAAACTCATTTTTCTTTTCTATAGGTCTAATATAGGTGGGGACTCGGGCTTCATGATTTCCATGCGGCCTGGGTTCGGGCCAACAACTTTCAGGCCCGACTCATGCCTGGGCCAACGTTAGGCTTCTAGTTTAGAAGTGGCTGTTGGAGATTCCTCGGAATGGCCCCGCCGCGTCGATGGACACCCCTAGTCTTCTTTATCATTCACTGGCGTGAGAGAGTGTACGACCTTTTAACCTTTTTTAATGGAAGAGATGGTATTCGAAACCTAAAACTTTTTCTTATTTCACCCTCCCCTTTTAATGTCTCCCGTATTAGCCCTTTCCTTTACTTAACAAGCAAAGTATGAGCTTACCAAAATTATTACCTTAAAAAACCAGAGATCCTAATATCTACGTTTGAGAATATAAGTTAATCCAGCAGAATCTTCATTTCAACAGGACAACAAGAAAAAAAAATCCTATACTCGCAAACATGCCCGAGTAATCGACACATCACTGCTTTTCTGTGCATGTGAACAACTATGGGGCGTTTTGCTGCGGTCCTAAGTAGTCATAGAGCTTCGCCCGACCAGTTCCCTCCGTCCTACATCCTGTTGGTTAGGTCCAGAGAGTTCCAAATCTAATCATGTCGAGAAAAATAAAGCTTAGATATTGATTACACGATTACATGATCTTCTGTGTCGTTGCTTTAGATTAGAAACGTGATAACACACAGTGCTTTTTAAAATTTTCTCACAGAAGTGTTCTCTTGAGGGCCCCTCTGTTGGCATGGAATTGAATTCCTGAGAATTTATTATCAAGTGAGTCACACCGATGATCATTAAAGAGTACGAGTGATGAAAGGTTTAAGGATGGAGTTGTAGACAGGAGCAAATTGCTTTAATAGAGCGATGTCTCGGATTTTTTTTTGTTTTATTATGGGGATGTTATTTGATGACCACTTATATATTTCAGCCTTTATTTCTGGGGCAGCGTATATATTCAAAAGCCGAGAAATCCAATTCTGCACGGGTCAGTAGCCAAAGTCAGCTTCTGTGATTTTCTTCTCTCCACTCATATCATATGGGAGTTCACTAGATATGGGCTACAAGAAAAAACGGAACTATTGATTCTTTCATTTTATTTTATGTTAATTGGAAATGGTAAGGTCTTGCGACTTTAATTGGATGCTCACACAGCTTTGCCACTGCTTGCGTGGGCGGTAAATTGGATTTTCCAGTTTTCCTCCTCTCTGAGAGGAGGAAAGCTTGAAATTGCTGCTTTACCGCTGCTCTCATCGGCGGTAAACTGGATTTTTCAGTTCTCCTCCGCTCTGAGAGGAGGAAATCTGGAAATTGCAGCTTTACCGCTGATCCTTTCCGCGGTAAACTGGATTTTCCAGTTTTCCTCCGCTCTGAGAGGAGGAAAACTGGAAATTGCAGCTCTACCGCTGCATTCATCGGCGGTAAAGTGGATTTTCCAGCTTTCCTCCTCTGTGAGAGTAGGAAAACTGGAAATTGCAGATTCGTTGCGGTTACATATGGCGGAATTCTTTCAGTCCGATTTTTAATCATTTCTTCCCTTTTTTTGCTTGTTGGTGGGTCGTGGGTCGGGGCATAGTTCCACAAAACGAAGGATGGACATGTGTGAATAACAGTTGGGTGCAGTAATATCAAATCACAATAACCACACACTAAATCGTAGCTTTACTTTACCGGCGAAGTGAAGTAAAAGGTCAATGTAGGAGAGAATAAAAGTAAGGGTGTCGTAGAACTAAAACGTGGGAGAGTAGCATTTTTATTTTTCCTCTTAAAAAGACTAGCGTTTTTTTTTGTGAGGTAGCTCATGGATTGGGCTTTGGGCATGGGGTTTTGTTATTAATAGATGGGCCGTGCTCATGTTTATTTTTTTTTTTAATTTGCACTTAGAAGTTGGGAGCCGGAATCCACTCCCGGCCCAAATTTATGTAAATATACACACATACGTATACGTACGTATACATACAAATGTATATATATATATATATCTATATATTTATGAGGGAGGGAGGGAGCAGTAATGCGGAGGCTCAAAACCATGACCTCTCAGAGAAGGTGATGAGACCAGTGCAGCTGAGCTGGCCTTGGACTTGGTAGGAAACTCATTTTTCTTTCTATAGGTCTAATATAGGTGGGGACTCGGGCTTCATGATTTCCATGCGGCCTGGGTTCGGGCCAACAACTTTCAGGCCCGACTCATGCCTGGGCCAGCGTTAGGCTTCTAGTTTAGAAGTGGCCGTTGGAGATTCCTCGGAATGGCCCCGCCGCGTCGATGGACACCCCTAGTCTTCTTTATCATTCACTGGCGTGAGAGAGTGTACGACCTTTTAACCTTTTTTTATGGAAGAGATGGTATTCGAAACCTAAAACTTTTTCTTATTTCACCCTCCCCTTTTAATGTCTCCCGTATTAGCCCTTTCGTTTACTTAACAAGCAAAGTATGAGCTTACCAAAATTATTACCTTAAAAAACCAGAGATCCTAATATCTACGTTTGAGAATATAAGTTAATCCAGCAGAACCTTCTTTTCAACAGGACAACAAGAAAAAAAAATTCTATACTCGCAAACATGCCCGAGTAATCGACACATCACTGCTTTTCTGTGCATGTGAACAACTATGGGGCGTTTTGCTGCGGTCCTAAGAAGTCATAGAGCTTCGCCCGACCAGTTCCCTCCGTCCTACATCCTGTTGGTTAGGTCCAGAGAGTTCCAAATCTAATCATGTCGAGAAAAATAAAGTTTAGATATTGATTACAAGATTACATGATCTTCTGTGTCGTTGCTTTAGATTAGAAACGTGATAACACACAGTGCTTTTTAAATTTCTCTCACAGAAGTGTTCTCTTGAGGGCCCCTCTGTTGGCATGGAATTGAATTCCTGAGAATTTATTATCAAGTCAGTCACACCGATGATCATTAAAGAGTACGAGTGGTGAAAGGTTTAAGGATGGAGTTGTAGACAGGAGCAAATTGCTTTAATAGAGCGATGTCTCGGATTCTTTTTGTTTTATTATGGGGATGTTATTTGATGACCACTTATATATTTCAGCCTTTATTTCTGGGGCAGCGTATATATTCAGAAGCCGAGAAATCCAATTCTGCACGGGTCAGTAGCCAAAGTCAGCTTCTGTGATTTTCTTCTCTCCACTCATATCATGTGGGAGTTCACTAGATATGGGCAAAAGAAAAAACGGAACTATTGATTCTTTCATTTTATTTTATGTTAATTGGAAATGGTAAGGTCTTGCGACTTTAATTGGATGCTCACACAGCTTTGCCGCTGCTTGCGTAGGCGGTAAACTGGATTTTCCAGTTTTCCTCCTCTCTGAGAGGAGGAAAGCTTGAAATTGCTGCTTTACCGTTGCTCTCATCGGCGGTAAACTGGATTTTCCAGTTTTCCTCCGCTCTGAGAGGAGGAAATCTGGAAATTGCAGCTTTACTGCTGATCCTTTCCGCGGTAAACTGGATTTTCCAGATTTCCTCCGCCCTGAGAGGAGGAAAACTGGAAATTGCAGCTTTACCGCTGCTTTCGTAGGCGGTAAAGTGGATTTTCCAGCTTTCCTCCTCTGTGAGAGTAGGAAAACTGGAAATTGCAGATTCGCTGCGGTTACATATGGCGGAAATCTTTCGGTCCGATTTTTAATCATTTCTTCCCTTCTTTTGCTTGTTGGTGGGTCGTGGGTCGGGGCATAGTTCCACAAAACGAAGGATGGACATGTGTGAATAACAGTTGGGTGCAGTAATATCAAATCACAATAACCACACACTAAATCGTAGCTTTACTTTACCGGCGAAGTGAAGTAAAAGGTCAATGTAGGAGAGAATAAAAGTAAGGGTGTCGTAGAACTAAAACGTGGGAGAGTAGCATTTTTATTTTTCCTCTTAAAAAGACTAGCGTTTTTTTTTGTGAGGTAGCTCATGGATTGGGCTTTGGGCATGGGGTTTTGTTATTAATAGATGGGCCGTGCTCATGTTTTTTTTTTTTTTTTAATTTGCACTTAGAAGTTGGGAGCCGGAATCCACTCCCGGCCCAAATTTATGTAAATATACACACATACGTATACGTACGTATACATACAAATGTATATATATATATCTATATATTTATGAGGGAGGGAGGGAGCAGTAATGCGGAGGCTCAAATCCATGACCTCTCACAGAAGGTGATGAGACCAGAGCAGCTGAGCTGGCCTAGGACTTGGTAGGAAACTCATTTTTCTGTTCTATAGGTCTAATATAGGTGGGGACTCGGGCTTCATGATTTCCATGCGGCCTGGGTTCGGGCCAACAACTTTCAGGCCCGACTCATGCCTGGGCCAGCGTTAGGCTTCTAGTTTAGAAGTGGCCGTTGGAGATTCCTCGGAATGGCCCCGCCGCGTCGATGGACACCCCTAGTCTTCTTTATCATTCACTGGCGTGAGAGAGTGTACGACCTTTTAACCTTTTTTTATGGAAGAGATGGTATTCGAAACCTAAAACTTTTTCTTATTTCACCCTCCCCTTTTAATGTCTCCCGTATTAGCCCTTTCCTTTACTTAACAAGCAAAGTATGAGCTTACCGAAATTATTACCTTAAAAAACCAGAGACCCTAATATCTACGTTCGAGAATATAAGTTAATCCAGCAGAATCTTCATTTCAACAGGACAACAAGAAACAAAAATCCTATACTCGCAAACATGCCCGAGTAATCGACACATCACTGCTTTTCTGTGCATGTGAACAACTATGGGGCGTTTTGCTGCGGTCCTAAGAAGTCATAGAGCTTCGCCCGACCAGTTCCCTCCGTCCTACATCCTGTTGGTTAGGTCCAGAGAGTTCCAAATCTAATCATGTCGAGAAAAATAAAGTTTAGATATTGATTACAAGATTACATGATCTTCTGTGTCGTTGCTTTAGATTAGAAACGTGATAACACACAGTGCTTTTTAAATTTCTCTCACAGAAGTGTTCTCTTGAGGGCCCCTCTGTTGGCATGGAATTGAATTCCTGAGAATTTATTATCAAGTGAGTCACACCGATGATCATTAAAGAGTACGAGTGATGAAAGGTTTAAGGATGGAGTTGTAGACAGGAGCAAATTGCTTTAATAGAGCGATGTCTCGGATTTTTTTGTTTTATTATGGGGATGTTATTTGATGACCACTTATATATTTCAGCCTTTATTTCTGGGGCAGCGTATATATTCAAAAGCCGAGAAATCCAATTCTGCACGGGTCAGTAGCCAAAGTCAGCTTCTGTGATTTTCTTCTCTCCACTCATATCATGTGGGAGTTCATTAGATATGGGCTACAAGAAAAAACGGAACTATTGATTCTTTCATTTTATTTTATGTTAATTGGAAATGGTAAGGTCTTGCGACTTTAATTGGATGCTCACACAGCTTTGCCGCTGCTTGCGTGGGCGGTAAACTGGATTTTCCAGTTTTCCTCCTCTCTGAGAGGAGGAAAGCTTGAAATTGCTGCTTTACCGCTGCTCTCATCGGCGGTAAACTGGATTTTCCAGTTTTCCTCCGCTCTGAGAGGAGGAAAACTGGAAATTGCAGCTTTACCGCTGCATTCATCGGCGGTAAAATGGATTTTCCAGCTTTCCTCCTCTGTGAGAGTAGGACAACTGGAAATTGCAGATTCGTTGCGGTTACATATGGCGGAAATCTTTCAGTCCGATTTTTAATCATTTCTTCCCTTCTTTTGCTTGTTGGTGGGTCGTGGGTCGGGGCATAGTTCCACAAAACGAAGGATGGACATGTGTGAATAACAGTTGGGTGCAGTAATATCAAATCACAATAACCACACACTTAATCGTAGCTTTACTTTACCGGCGAAGTGAAGTAAAAGGTCAATGTAGGAGAGAATAAAAGTAAGGGTGTCGTAGAACTAAAACGTGGGAGAGTAGCATTTTTATTTTTCCTCTTAAAAAGACT
Organism: Persea americana; assembly: GCA_029852735.1. NCBI lineage: Eukaryota > Viridiplantae > Streptophyta > Magnoliopsida > Laurales > Lauraceae > Persea > Persea americana. The sequence goes on from CM056817.1 coordinate 41,110,928, forward strand.
ACCGTTTTTTTCTGTGAGGTAGCTCATGGATTGGGCTTTGGGCATGGGGTTTTGTTATTAATAGATGGGCCGTGCTCATGTTTTTTTTTTTATTTTATTTGCACTTAGAAGTTGGGAGCCGGAATCCACTCCCTGCCCAAATTTATGTAAATATACACACATACGTATACGTACGTATACATACAAATGTATATATATATATCTATATATTTATGAGGGAGGGAGGGAGCAGTAATGCGGAGGCTCAAAACCATGACCTCTCACCGAAGGTGATGAGACCAGAGCAGCTGAGCTGGCCTAGGACTTGGTAGGAAACTCATTTTTCTTTTCTATAGGTCTAATATAGGTGGGGACTCGGGCTTCATGATTTCCATGCGACCTGGGTTCGGGCCAACAACTTTCAGGCCCGACTCATGCCTGGGCCAGCGTTAGGCTTCTAGTTTAGAAGTGGCTGTTGGAGATTCCTCGGAATGGCCCCGCCGCGTCGATGGACACCCCTAGTCTTCTTTATCATTCACTGGCGTGAGAGAGTGTACGACCTTTTAACCTTTTTTTATGGAAGAGATGGTATTCGAAACCTAAAACTTTTTCTTATTTCACCCTCCCCTTTTAATGTCTCCCGTATTAGCCCTTTACTTAACAAGCAAAGTATGAGCTTACCAAAATTATTACCTTAAAAAACCAGAGATCCTAATATCTACGTTTGAGAATATAAGTTAATCCAGCAGAATCTTCATTTCAACAGGACAACGAGAAAAAAAAATCCTATACTCGCAAACATGCCCGAGTAATCGACACATCACTGCTTTTCTGTGCATGTGAACAACTATGGGGCGTTTTGCTGCGGTCCTAAGTAGTCATAGAGCTTCGCCCGACCAGTTCCCTCCGTCCTACATCCTGTTGGTTAGGTCCAGAGAGTTCCAAATCTAATCATGTCGAGAAAAATAAAGTTTAGATATTGATTACAAGATTACATGATCTTCTGTGTCGTTGCTTTAGATTAGAAACGTGATAACACACAGTGCTTTTTAAATTTCTCTCACAGAAGTGTTCTCTTGAGGGCCCCTCTGTTGGCATGGAATTGAATTCCTGAGAATTTATTATCAAGTGAGTCACACCGATGATCATTAAAGAGTACGAGTGATGAAAGCTTTAAGGATGGAGTTGTAGACAGGAGCAAATTGCTTTAATAGAGCGATGTCTCGGATTTTTTTTTGTTTTATTATGGGGATGTTATTTGATGACCACTTATATATTTCAGCCTTTATTTCTGGGGAAGCGTATATATTCAAAAGCCGAGAAATCCAATTCTGCACGGGTCAGTAGCCAAAGTCAGCTTCTGTGATTTTCTTCTCTCCACTCATATCATGTGGGAGTTCACTAGATATGGGCTACAAGAAAAAACGGAACTATTGATTCTTTCATTTTATTTTATGTTAATTGGAAATGGTAAGGTCTTGCGACTTTAATTGGATGCCCACACAGCTTTGCCGCTGCTTGCGTGGGCGGTAAACTGGATTTTCCAGTTTTCCTCCTCTCTGAGAGGAGGAAAGCTGGAAATTGCTGCTTTACCGCTGCTCTCATCGGCGGAAAACTGGATTTTCCAGTTTTCCTCCGCTCTGAGAGGAGGAAATCTGGAAATTGCAGCTTTACTGCTGATCCTTTCCGCGGTAAACTGGATTTTCCAGTTTTCCTCCGCCCTGAGAGGAGGAAAACTGGAAATTGCAGCTTTACCGCTGCTTTCGTAGGCGGTAAAGTGGATTTTCCAGCTTTCCTCCTCTGTGAGAGTAGGAAAACTGGGAATTGCAGATTTGCTGCGGTTACATATGGCGGAAATCTTTCGGTCCGATTTTTAATCATTTCTTCCCTTCTTTTGCTTGTTGGTGGGTCGTGGGTCGGGGCATAGTTCCACAAAACGAAGGATGGACATGTGTGAATAATAGTTGGGTGCAGTAATATCAAATCACAATAACCACACACTAAATCGTAGCTTTACTTTACCGGCGAAGTAAAGTAAAAGGTCAATGTAGGAGAGAATAAAAGTAAGGGTGTCGTAGAACTAAAACGTGGGAGAGTAGCATTTTTATTTTTCCTCTTAAAAAGACTAGCGTTTTTTTCTGTGAAGTAGCTCATGGATTGGGCTTTGGGCATGGGGTTTTGTTATTTATAGATGGGCCGTGCTCATGTTTTTTTTTTTTTTTTTATTTGCACTTAGAAGTTGGGAGCCGGAATCCACTCCCGGCCCAAATTTATGTAAATATACACACATACGTATACGTACGTATACATACAAATGTATATATATATATCTATATATTTATGAGGGAGGGAGGGAGCAGTAATGCGGAGGCTCAAAACCATGACCTCTCACAGAAGGTGATGAGACCGGAGCAGCTGAGCTGGCCTAGGACTTGGTAGGAAACTCATTTTTCTGTTCTATAGGTCTAATATAGGTGGGGACTCGGGCTTCATGATTTCCATGCGGCCTGGGTTCGGGCCAACAACTTTCAGGCCCGACTCATGCCTGGGCCAGCGTTAGGCTTCTAGTTTAGAAGTGGCTGTTGGAGATTCCTCGGAATGGCCCCGCCGCGTCGATGGACACCCCTAGTCTTCTTTATCATTCACTGGCGTGAGAGAGTGTACGACCTTTTAACCTTTTTTTATGGAAGAGATGGTATTCGAAACCTAAAACTTTTTCTTATTTCACCCTCCCCTTTTAATGTCTCCCGTATTAGCCCTTTCCTTTACTTAACAAGCAAAGTATGAGCTTACCAAAATTATTACCTTAAAAAACCAGAGATCCTAATATCTACGTTTGAGAATATAAGTTAATCCAGCAGAATCTTCATTTCAACAGGACAACAAGAAAAAAAAATCCTATACTCGCAAACATGCCCGAGTAATCGACACATCACTGCTTTTCTGTGCATGTGAACAACTATGGGGCGTTTTGCTGCGGTCCTAAGTAGTCATAGAGCTTCGCCCGACCAGTTCCCTCCGTCCTACATCCTGTTGGTTAGGTCCAGAGAGTTCCAAATCTAATCATGTCGAGAAAAATAAAGTTTAGATATTGATTACAAGATTACATGATCTTCTGTGTCGTTGCTTTAGATTAGAAACGTGATAACACACAGTGCTTTTTAAATTTCTCTCACAGAAGTGTTCTCTTGAGGGCCCCTCTGTTGGCATGGAATTGAATTCCTGAGAATTTATTATCAAGTGAGTCACACCGATGATCATTAAAGAGTACGAGTGATGAAAGCTTTAAGGATGGAGTTGTAGACAGGAGCAAATTGCTTTAATAGAGCGATGTCTCGGATTTTTTTTTGTTTTATTATGGGGATGTTATTTGATGACCACTTATATATTTCAGCCTTTATTTCTGGGGAAGCGTATATATTCAAAAGCCGAGAAATCCAATTCTGCACGGGTCAGTAGCCAAAGTCAGCTTCTGTGATTTTCTTCTCTCCACTCATATCATGTGGGAGTTCACTAGATATGGGCTACAAGAAAAAACGGAACTATTGATTCTTTCATTTTATTTTATGTTAATTGGAAATGGTAAGGTCTTGCGACTTTAATTGGATGCCCACACAGCTTTGCCGCTGCTTGCGTGGGCGGTAAACTGGATTTTCCAGTTTTCCTCCTCTCTGAGAGGAGGAAAGCTGGAAATTGCTGCTTTACCGCTGCTCTCATCGGCGGAAAACTGGATTTTCCAGTTTTCCTCCGCTCTGAGAGGAGGAAATCTGGAAATTGCAGCTTTACTGCTGATCCTTTCCGCGGTAAACTGGATTTTCCAGTTTTCCTCCGCCCTGAGAGGAGGAAAACTGGAAATTGCAGCTTTACCGCTGCTTTCGTAGGCGGTAAAGTGGATTTTCCAGCTTTCCTCCTCTGTGAGAGTAGGAAAACTGGGAATTGCAGATTTGCTGCGGTTACATATGGCGGAAATCTTTCGGTCCGATTTTTAATCATTTCTTCCCTTCTTTTGCTTGTTGGTGGGTCGTGGGTCGGGGCATAGTTCCACAAAACGAAGGATGGACATGTGTGAATAATAGTTGGGTGCAGTAATATCAAATCACAATAACCACACACTAAATCGTAGCTTTACTTTACCGGCGAAGTAAAGTAAAAGGTCAATGTAGGAGAGAATAAAAGTAAGGGTGTCGTAGAACTAAAACGTGGGAGAGTAGCATTTTTATTTTTCCTCTTAAAAAGACTAGCGTTTTTTTCTGTGAAGTAGCTCATGGATTGGGCTTTGGGCATGGGGTTTTGTTATTTATAGATGGGCCGTGCTCATGTTTTTTTTTTTTTTTTTATTTGCACTTAGAAGTTGGGAGCCGGAATCCACTCCCGGCCCAAATTTATGTAAATATACACACATACGTATACGTACGTATACATACAAATGTATATATATATATCTATATATTTATGAGGGAGGGAGGGAGCAGTAATGCGGAGGCTCAAAACCATGACCTCTCACAGAAGGTGATGAGACCGGAGCAGCTGAGCTGGCCTAGGACTTGGTAGGAAACTCATTTTTCTGTTCTATAGGTCTAATATAGGTGGGGACTCGGGCTTCATGATTTCCATGCGGCCTGGGTTCGGGCCAACAACTTTCAGGCCCGACTCATGCCTGGGCCAGCGTTAGGCTTCTAGTTTAGAAGTGGCTGTTGGAGATTCCTCGGAATGGCCCCGCCGCGTCGATGGACACCCCTAGTCTTCTTTATCATTCACTGGCGTGAGAGAGTGTACGACCTTTTAACCTTTTTTTATGGAAGAGATGGTATTCGAAACCTAAAACTTTTTCTTATTTCACCCTCCCCTTTTAATGTCTCCCGTATTAGCCCTTTCCTTTACTTAACAAGCAAAGTATGAGCTTACCAAAATTATTACCTTAAAAAACCAGAGATCCTAATATCTACGTTTGAGAATATAAGTTAATCCAGCAGAATCTTCATTTCAACAGGACAACAAGAAAAAAAAATCCTATACTCGCAAACATGCCCGAGTAATCGACACATCACTGCTTTTCTGTGCATGTGAACAACTATGGGGCGTTTTGCTGCGGTCCTAAGTAGTCATAGAGCTTCGCCCGACCAGTTCCCTCCGTCCTACATCCTGTTGGTTAGGTCCAGAGAGTTCCAAATCTAATCATGTCGAGAAAAATAAAGTTTAGATATTGATTACACGATTACATGATCTTCTGTGTCGTTGCTTTAGATTAGAAACGTGATAACACACAGTGCTTTTTAAATTTCTCTCACAGAAGTGTTCTCTTGAGGGCCCCTCTGTTGGCATGGAATTGAATTCCTGAGAATTTATTATCAAGTGAGTCACACCGATGATCATTAAAGAGTATGAGTGCTGAAAGGTTTAAGGATGGAGTTGTAGACAGGAGCAAATTGCTTTAATAGAGCGATGTCTCGGATTTTTTTTGTTTTATTATAGGGATGTTATTTGATGACCACTTATATATTTCAGCCTTTATTTCTGGGGCAGCGTATATATTCAAAAGCCGAGAAATCCAATTCTGCACAGGTCAGTAGCCAAAGTCAGCTTCTGTGATTTTCTTCTCTCCACTCATATCATGTGGGAGTTCACTAGATATGGGCTACAAGAAAAAACGGAACTATTGATTCTTTCATTTTATTTTATGTTAATTGGAAATGGTAAGGTCTTGCGACTTTAATTGGATGCTCACACAGCTTTGCCGCTGCTTGCGTGGGCGGTAAACAGGATTTTCCAGTTTTCCTCCTCTCTGAGAGGAGGAAAGCTTGAAATTGCTGCTTTACCGCTGCTCTCGTCGGCGGTAAACTGGATTTTCCAGTTTTCCTCCGCTCTGAGACGAGGAAATCTGGAAATTGCGGCTTTACCGCTGATCCTTTCCGCGGTAAACTGGATTTTCCAGTTTTCCTCCGCACTGAGAGGAGGAAAACTTGAAATTGCAGCTTTACCGCTGCATTCATCGGCGGTAAAGTGGATTTTCCAGCTTTCCTCCTCTGTGAGAGTAGGAAATCTGGAAATTGCAGATTCGTTGCGGTTACATTTGGCGGAAATCTTTCGGTCCGATTTTTAATCATTTCTTCCCTTCTTTTGCTTGTTAGTGGGTCGTGGGTCGGGGCATAGTTCCACAAAACGAAGGATGGACATGTGTGAATAACAGTTGGGTGCAGTAATATCAAATCACAATAACCACACACTAAATCGTAGCTTTACTTTACCGGCGAAGTGAAGTAAAAGGTCAATCTAGGAGAGAATAATAGTAAGGGTGTCGTAGAACTAAAACGTGGGAGAGTAGCATTTTTATTTTTCCTCTTAAAAAGACTAGCGTTTTTTTCTGTGAGGTAGCTCATGGATTGGGCTTTGGGCATGGGGTTTTGTTATTTATAGATGGGCCGTGCTCATGTTTTTTTTTTTTTTTATTTGCACTTAGAAGTTGGGAGCCGGAATCCACTCCCGGCCCAAATTTATGTAAATATACACACATACGTATACGTACGTATACATACAAATGTATATATATATATCTATATATTTATGAGGGAGGGAGGGAGCAGTAATGCGGAGGCTCAAAACCATGACCTCTCACAGAAGGTGATGAGACCGGAGCAGCTGAGCTGGCCTAGGACTTGGTAGGAAACTCATTTTTCTGTTCTATAGGTCTAATATAGGTGGGGACTCGGGCTTCATGATTTCCATGCGGCCTGGGTTCGGGCCAACAACTTTCAGGCCCGACTCATGCCTGGGCCAGCGTTAGGCTTCTAGTTTAGAAGTGGCTGTTGGAGATTCCTCGGAATGGCCCCGCCGCGTCGATGGACACCCCTAGTCTTCTTTATCATTCACTGGCGTGAGAGAGTGTACGACCTTTTAACCTTTTTTTATGGAAGAGATGGTATTCGAAACCTAAAACTTTTTCTTATTTCACCCTCCCCTTTTAATGTCTCCCGTATTAGCCCTTTCCTTTACTTAACAAGCAAAGTATGAGCTTACCAAAATTATTACCTTAAAAAACCAGAGATCCTAATATCTACGTTTGAGAATATAAGTTAATCCAGCAGAATCTTCATTTCAACAGGACAACAAGAAAAAAAAATCCTATACTCGCAAACATGCCCGAGTAATCGACACATCACTGCTTTTCTGTGCATGTGAACAACTATGGGGCGTTTTGCTGCGGTCCTAAGTAGTCATAGAGCTTCGCCCGACCAGTTCCCTCCGTCCTACATCCTGTTGGTTAGGTCCAGAGAGTTCCAAATCTAATCATGTCGAGAAAAATAAAGTTTAGATATTGATTACACGATTACATGATCTTCTGTGTCGTTGCTTTAGATTAGAAACGTGATAACACACAGTGCTTTTTAAATTTCTCTCACAGAAGTGTTCTCTTGAGGGCCCCTCTGTTGGCATGGAATTGAATTCCTGAGAATTTATTATCAAGTGAGTCACACCGATGATCATTAAAGAGTATGAGTGCTGAAAGGTTTAAGGATGGAGTTGTAGACAGGAGCAAATTGCTTTAATAGAGCGATGTCTCGGATTTTTTTTGTTTTATTATAGGGATGTTATTTGATGACCACTTATATATTTCAGCCTTTATTTCTGGGGCAGCGTATATATTCAAAAGCCGAGAAATCCAATTCTGCACAGGTCAGTAGCCAAAGTCAGCTTCTGTGATTTTCTTCTCTCCACTCATATCATGTGGGAGTTCACTAGATATGGGCTACAAGAAAAAACGGAACTATTGATTCTTTCATTTTATTTTATGTTAATTGGAAATGGTAAGGTCTTGCGACTTTAATTGGATGCTCACACAGCTTTGCCGCTGCTTGCGTGGGCGGTAAACAGGATTTTCCAGTTTTCCTCCTCTCTGAGAGGAGGAAAGCTTGAAATTGCTGCTTTACCGCTGCTCTCGTCGGCGGTAAACTGGATTTTCCAGTTTTCCTCCGCTCTGAGACGAGGAAATCTGGAAATTGCGGCTTTACCGCTGATCCTTTCCGCGGTAAACTGGATTTTCCAGTTTTCCTCCGCACTGAGAGGAGGAAAACTTGAAATTGCAGCTTTACCGCTGCATTCATCGGCGGTAAAGTGGATTTTCCAGCTTTCCTCCTCTGTGAGAGTAGGAAATCTGGAAATTGCAGATTCGTTGCGGTTACATTTGGCGGAAATCTTTCGGTCCGATTTTTAATCATTTCTTCCCTTCTTTTGCTTGTTAGTGGGTCGTGGGTCGGGGCATAGTTCCACAAAACGAAGGATGGACATGTGTGAATAACAGTTGGGTGCAGTAATATCAAATCACAATAACCACACACTAAATCGTAGCTTTACTTTACCGGCGAAGTGAAGTAAAAGGTCAATCTAGGAGAGAATAATAGTAAGGGTGTCGTAGAACTAAAACGTGGGAGAGTAGCATTTTTATTTTTCCTCTTAAAAAGACTAGCGTTTTTTTCTGTGAGGTAGCTCATGGATTGGGCTTTGGGCATGGGGTTTTGTTATTTATAGATGGGCCGTGCTCATGTTTTTTTTTTTTTTTATTTGCACTTAGAAGTTGGGAGCCGGAATCCACTCCCGGCCCAAATTTATGTAAATATACACACATACGTATACGTACGTATACATACAAATGTATATATATATATCTATATATTTATGAGGGAGGGAGGGAGCAGTAATGCGGAGGCTCAAAACCATGACCTCTCACAGAAGGTGATGAGACCGGAGCAGCTGAGCTGGCCTAGGACTTGGTAGGAAACTCATTTTTCTGTTCTATAGGTCTAATATAGGTGGGGACTCGGGCTTCATGATTTCCATGCGGCCTGGGTTCGGGCCAACAACTTTCAGGCCCGACTCATGCCTGGGCCAGCGTTAGGCTTCTAGTTTAGAAGTGGCTGTTGGAGATTCCTCGGAATGGCCCCGCCGCGTCGATGGACACCCCTAGTCTTCTTTATCATTCACTGGCGTGAGAGAGTGTACGACCTTTTAACCTTTTTTTATGGAAGAGATGGTATTCGAAACCTAAAACTTTTTCTTATTTCACCCTCCCCTTTTAATGTCTCCCGTATTAGCCCTTTCCTTTACTTAACAAGCAAAGTATGAGCTTACCAAAATTATTACCTTAAAAAACCAGAGATCCTAATATCTACGTTTGAGAATATAAGTTAATCCAGCAGAATCTTCATTTCAACAGGACAACAAGAAAAAAAAATCCTATACTCGCAAACATGCCCGAGTAATCGACACATCACTGCTTTTCTGTGCATGTGAACAACTATGGGGCGTTTTGCTGCGGTCCTAAGTAGTCATAGAGCTTCGCCCGACCAGTTCCCTCCGTCCTACATCCTGTTGGTTAGGTCCAGAGAGTTCCAAATCTAATCATGTCGAGAAAAATAAAGTTTAGATATTGATTACACGATTACATGATCTTCTGTGTCGTTGCTTTAGATTAGAAACGTGATAACACACAGTGCTTTTTAAATTTCTCTCACAGAAGTGTTCTCTTGAGGGCCCCTCTGTTGGCATGGAATTGAATTCCTGAGAATTTATTATCAAGTGAGTCACACCGATGATCATTAAAGAGTATGAGTGCTGAAAGGTTTAAGGATGGAGTTGTAGACAGGAGCAAATTGCTTTAATAGAGCGATGTCTCGGATTTTTTTTGTTTTATTATAGGGATGTTATTTGATGACCACTTATATATTTCAGCCTTTATTTCTGGGGCAGCGTATATATTCAAAAGCCGAGAAATCCAATTCTGCACAGGTCAGTAGCCAAAGTCAGCTTCTGTGATTTTCTTCTCTCCACTCATATCATGTGGGAGTTCACTAGATATGGGCTACAAGAAAAAACGGAACTATTGATTCTTTCATTTTATTTTATGTTAATTGGAAATGGTAAGGTCTTGCGACTTTAATTGGATGCTCACACAGCTTTGCCGCTGCTTGCGTGGGCGGTAAACAGGATTTTCCAGTTTTCCTCCTCTCTGAGAGGAGGAAAGCTTGAAATTGCTGCTTTACCGCTGCTCTCGTCGGCGGTAAACTGGATTTTCCAGTTTTCCTCCGCTCTGAGACGACGAAATCTGGAAATTGCGGCTTTACCGCTGATCCTTTCCGCGGTAAACTGGATTTTCCAGTTTTCCTCCGCACTGAGAGGAGGAAAACTTGAAATTGCAGCTTTACCGCTGCATTCATCGGCGGTAAAGTGGATTTTCCAGCTTTCCTCCTCTGTGAGAGTAGGAAATCTGGAAATTGCAGATTCGTTGCGGTTACATTTGGCAGAAATCTTTCGGTCCGATTTTTAATCATTTCTTCCCTTCTTTTGCTTGTTAGTGGGTCGTGGGTTGGGGCATAGTTCCACAAAACGAAGGATGGACATGTGTGAATAACAGTTGGGTGCAGTAATATCAAATCACAATAACCACACACTAAATCGTAGCTTTACTTTACCGGCGAAGTGAAGTAAAAGGTCAATCTAGGAGAGAATAATAGTAAGGGTGTCGTAGAACTAAAACGTGGGAGAGTAGCATTTTTATTTTTCCTCTTAAAAAGACTAGCGTTTTTTTCTGTGAAGTAGCTCATGGATTGGGCTTTGGGCATGGGGTTTTGTTATTTATAGATGGGCCGTGCTCATGTTTTTTTTTTTTTTTTTATTTGCACTTAGAAGTTGGGAGCCGGAATCCACTCCCGGCCCAAATTTATGTAAATATACACACATACGTATACGTACGTATACATACAAAAGTATATATATATATCTATATATTTATGAGGGAGGGAGGGAGCAGTAATGCGGAGGCTCAAAACCATGACCTCTCACAGAAGGTGATGAGACCGGAGCAGCTGAGCTGGCCTAGGACTTGGTAGGAAACTCATTTTTCTGTTCTATAGGTCTAATATAGGTGGGGACTCGGGCTTCATGATTTCCATGCGGCCTGGGTTCAGGCCAACAACTTTCAGGCCCGACTCATGCCTGGGCCAGCGTTAGGCTTCTAGTTTAGAAGTGGCTGTTGGAGATTCCTCGGAATGGCCCCGCCGCGTCGATGGACACCCCTAGTCTTCTTTATCATTCACTGGCGTGAGAGAGTGTACGACCTTTTAACCTTTTTTTATGGAAGAGATGGTATTCGAAACCTAAAACTTTTTCTTATTTCACCCTCCCCTTTTAATGTCTCCCGTATTAGCCCTTTCCTTTACTTAACAAGCAAAGTATGAGCTTACCAAAATTATTACCTTAAAAAACCAGAGATCCTAATATCTACGTTTGAGAATATAAGTTAATCCAGCAGAATCTTCATTTCAACAGGACAACAAGAAAAAAAAATCCTATACTCGCAAACATGCCCGAGTAATCGACACATCACTGCTTTTCTGTGCATGTGAACAACTATGGGGCGTTTTGCTGCGGTCCTAAGTAGTCATAGAGCTTCGCCCGACCAGTTCCCTCCGTCCTACATCCTGTTGGTTAGGTCCAGAGAGTTCCAAATCTAATCATGTCGAGAAAAATAAAGTTTAGATATTGATTACACGATTACATGATCTTCTGTGTCGTTGCTTTAGATTAGAAACGTGATAACACACAGTGCTTTTTAAATTTCTCTCACAGAAGTGTTCTCTTGAGGGCCCCTCTGTTGGCATGGAATTGAATTCCTGAGAATTTATTATCAAGTGAGTCACACCGATGATCATTAAAGAGTATGAGTGATGAAAGGTTTAAGGATGGAGTTGTAGACAGGAGCAAATTGCTTTAATAGAGCGATGTCTCGGATTTTTTTTGTTTTATTATAGGGATGTTATTTGATGACCACTTATATATTTCAGCCTTTATTTCTGGGGCAGCGTATATATTCAAAAGCCGAGAAATCCAATTCTGCACAGGTCAGTAGCCAAAGTCAGCTTCTGTGATTTTCTTCTCTCCACTCATATCATGTGGGAGTTCACTAGATATGGGCTACAAGAAAAAACGGAACTATTGATTCTTTCATTTTATTTTATGTTAATTGGAAATGGTAAGGTCTTGCGACTTTAATTGGATGCTCACACAGCTTTGCCGCTGCTTGCGTAGGCGGTAAACAGGATTTTCCAGTTTTCCTCCTCTCTGAGAGGAGGAAAGCTTGAAATTGCTGCTTTACCGCTGCTCTCGTCGGCGGTAAACTGGATTTTCCAGTTTTCCTCCGCTCTGAGACGACGAAATCTGGAAATTGCGGCTTTACCGCTGATCCTTTCCGCGGTAAACTGGATTTTCCAGTTTTCCTCCGCACTGAGAGGAGGAAAACTTGAAATTGCAGCTTTACCGCTGCATTCATCGGCGGTAAAGTGGATTTTCCAGCTTTCCTCCTCTGTGAGAGTAGGAAATCTGGAAATTGCAGATTCGTTGCGGTTACATTTGGCAGAAATCTTTCGGTCCGATTTTTAATCATTTCTTCCCTTCTTTTGCTTGTTAGTGGGTCGTGGGTCGGGGCATAGTTCCACAAAACGAAGGATGGACATGTGTGAATAACAGTTGGGTGCAGTAATATCAAATCACAATAACCACACACTAAATCGTAGCTTTACTTTACCGGCGAAGTGAAGTAAAAGGTCAATCTAGGAGAGAATAATAGTAAGGGTGTCGTAGAACTAAAACGTGGGAGAGTAGCATTTTTATTTTTCCTCTTAAAAAGACTAGCGTTTTTTTCTGTGAGGTAGCTCATGGATTGGGCTTTGGGCATGGGGTTTTGTTATTTATAGATGGGCCGTGCTCATGTTTTTTTTTTTTTTTTATTTGCACTTAGAAGTTGGGAGCCGGAATCCACTCCCGGCCCAAATTTATGTAAATATACACACATACGTATACGTACGTATACATACAAATGTATATATATATATCTATATATTTATGAGGGAGGGAAGGAGCAGTAATGCGGAGGCTCGAAACCATGATCTCTCACAGAAGGTGATGAGACCAGAGCAGCTGAGCTGGCCTAGGACTTGGTAGGAAACTCATTTTTCTGTTCTATAGGTCTAATATAGGTGGGGACTCGGGCTTCATGATTTCCATGCGGCCTGGGTTCGGGCCAACAACTTTCAGGCCCGACTCATGCCTGGGCCAGCGTTAGGCTTCTAGTTTAGAAGTGGCTGTTGGAGATTCCTTGGAATGGCCCCGCCGCGTCGATGGACACCCCTAGTCTTCTTTATCATTCACTGGCGTGAGAGAGTGTACGACCTTTTAACCTTTTTTTATGGAAGAGATGGTATTCGAAACCTAAAACTTTTACTTATTTCACCCTCCCCTTTTAATGTCTCCCGTATTAGCCCTTTACTTTACTTAACAAGCAAAGTATTAGCTTACCAAAATTATTACCTTAAAAAACCAGAGATCCTAATATCTACGTTTGAGAATATAAGTTAATCCAGCAAAACCTTCATTTCAACAGGACAACAAGAAAAAAAAATCCTATACTCGCAAACATGCCCGAGTAATCGACACATCACTGCTTTTCTGTGCATGTGAACAACTATGGGGCGTTTTGCTGCGGTCCTAAGAAGTCATAGAGCTTCGCCGACCAGTTGCCTCCGTCCTACATCCTGTTGGTTAGGTCCAGAGAGTTCCAAATCTAATCATGTCGAGAAAAATAAAGTTTAGATATTGATTACAAGATTACATGATCTTCTGTGTCGTTGCTTTAGATTAGAAACGCGATAACACACAGTGCTTTTTAAATTTCTCTCACAGAAGTGTTCTCTTGAGGGCCCCTCTGTTGGCATGGAATTGAATTCCTGAGAATTTATTATCAAGTCAGTCACACCGATGATCATTAAAGAGTACGAGTGATGAAAGGTTTAAGGATGGAGTTGTAGACAGGAGCAAATTGCTTTAATAGAGCGATGTCTCGGATTTTTTTTGTTTTGTTATGGGGATGTTATTTGATGACCACTTATATATTTCAGCCTTTATTTCTGGGGCAGCGTATATATTCAGAAGCCGAGAAATCCAATTCTGCACGGGTCAGTAGCCAAAGTCAGCTTCTGTGATTTTCTTCTCTCCACTCATATCATGTGGGAGTTCACTAGATATGGGCAAAAGAAAAAACGGAACTATTGATTCTTTCATTTTATTTTATGTTAATTGGAAATGGTAAGGTCTTGCGACTTTAATTGGATGCTCACACAGCTTTGCCGCTGCTTGCGTGGGCGGTAAACTGGATTTTCCAGTTTTCCTCCTCTCTGAGAGGAGGAAAGCTTGAAATTGCTGCTTTACCGCTGCTCTCATCGGCGGTAAACTGGATTTTCCAGTTTTCCTTCGCTCTGAGAGGAGGAAATCTGGAAATTTCAGCTTTACCGCTGATCATTTCCGCGGTAAACTGGATTTTCCAGTTTTCCTCCGCACCGAGAGGAGGACAACTGGAAATTGCAACTTTACCGCTGCTTTTATCGGCGGTAAAGTGGATTTTCCAGCTTTCCTCCTCTGTGAGAGTAGGAAAACTGGAAATTGCAGATTCGTTGCGGTTACATATGGCAGAAATCTTTCAGTCCGATTTTTAATCATTTCTTCCCTTCTTTTGCTTGTTGGTGGGTCGTGGGTCGGGGCATAGTTCCACAAAACGAAGGATGGACATGTGTGAATAACAGTTGGGTGCAGTAATATCAAATCACAATAACCACACACTAAATCGTAGCTTTACTTTACCGGCGAAGTGAAGTAAAAGGTCAATGTAGGAGAGAATAAAAGTAAGGGTGTCGTAGAACTAAAACGTGGGAGAGTAGCATTTTTATTTTTCCTCTTAAAAAGACTAGCGTTTTTTTTCTGTGAAGTAGCTCATGGATTGGGCTTTGGGCATGGGGTTTTGTTATTTATAGATGGGCCGTGCTCATGTTTTTTTTTTTTTTTTTATTTGCACTTAGAAGTTGGGAGCCGGAATCCACTCCCGGCCCAAATTTATGTAAATATACACACATACGTATACGTACGTATACATACAAAAGTATATATATATATCTATATATTTATGAGGGAGGGAGGGAGCAGTAATGCGGAGGCTCAAAACCATGACCTCTCACAGAAGGTGATGAGACCGGAGCAGCTGAGCTGGCCTAGGACTTGGTAGGAAACTCATTTTTCTGTTCTATAGGTCTAATATAGGTGGGGACTCGGGCTTCATGATTTCCATGCGGCCTGGGTTCGGGCCAACAACTTTCAGGCCCGACTCATGCCTGGGCCAGCGTTAGGCTTCTAGTTTAGAAGTGGCTGTTGGAGATTCCTCGGAATGGCCCCGCCGCGTCGATGGACACCCCTAGTCTTCTTTATCATTCACTGGCGTGAGAGAGTGTACGACCTTTTAACCTTTTTTTATGGAAGAGATGGTATTCGAAACCTAAAACTTTTTCTTATTTCACCCTCCCCTTTTAATGTCTCCCGTATTAGCCCTTTCCTTTACTTAACAAGCAAAGTATGAGCTTACCAAAATTATTACCTTAAAAAACCAGAGATCCTAATATCTACGTTTGAGAATATAAGTTAATCCAGCAGAATCTTCATTTCAAGAGGACAACAAGAAAGAAAAATCCTATACTCGCAAACATGCCCGAGTAATCGACACATCACTGCTTTTCTGTGCATGTGAACAACTATGGGGCGTTTTGCTGCGGTCCTAAGTAGTCATAGAGCTTCGCCCGACCAGTTCCCTCCGTCCTACATCCTGTTGGTTAGGTCCAGAGAGTTCCAAATCTAATCATGTCGAGAAAAATAAAGTTTAGATATTGATTACACGATTACATGATCTTCTGTGTCGTTGCTTTAGATTAGAAACGTGATAACACACAGTGCTTTTTAAATTTCTCTCACAGAAGTGTTCTCTTGAGGGCCCCTCTGTTGGCATGGAATTGAATTCCTGAGAATTTATTATCAAGTGAGTCACACCGATGATCATTAAAGAGTATGAGTGATGAAAGGTTTAAGGATGGAGTTGTAGACAGGAGCAAATTGCTTTAATAGAGCGATGTCTCGGATTTTTTTTGTTTTATTATAGGGATGTTATTTGATGACCACTTATATATTTCAGCCTTTATTTCTGGGGCAGCGTATATATTCAAAAGCCGAGAAATCCAATTCTGCACAGGTCAGTAGCCAAAGTCAGCTTCTGTGATTTTCTTCTCTCCACTCATATCATGTGGGAGTTCACTAGATATGGGCTACAAGAAAAAACGGAACTATTGATTCTTTCATTTTATTTTATGTTAATTGGAAATGGTAAGGTCTTGCGACTTTAATTGGATGCTCACACAGCTTTGCCGCTGCTTGCGTGGGCGGTAAACAGGATTTTCCAGTTTTCCTCCTCTCTGAGAGGAGGAAAGCTTGAAATTGCTGCTTTACCGCTGCTCTCGTCGGCGGTAAACTGGATTTTCCAGTTTTCCTCCGCTCTGAGACGACGAAATCTGGAAATTGCGGCTTTACCGCTGATCCTTTCCGCGGTAAACTGGATTTTCCAGTTTTCCTCCGCACTGAGAGGAGGAAAACTTGAAATTGCAGCTTTACCGCTGCATTCATCGGCGGTAAAGTGGATTTTCCAGCTTTCCTCCTCTGTGAGAGTAGGAAATCTGGAAATTGCAGATTCGTTGCGGTTACATTTGGCGGAAATCTTTCGGTCCGATTTTTAATCATTTCTTCCCTTCTTTTGCTTGTTAGTGGGTCGTGGGTCGGGGCATAGTTCCACAAAACGAAGGATGGACATGTGTGAATAACAGTTGGGTGCAGTAATATCAAATCACAATAACCACACACTAAATCGTAGCTTTACTTTACCGGCGAAGTGAAGTAAAAGGTCAATCTAGGAGAGAATAATAGTAAGGGTGTCGTAGAACTAAAACGTGGGAGAGTAGCATTTTTATTTTTCCTCTTAAAAAGACTAGCGTTTTTTTCTGTGAGGTAGCTCATGGATTGGGCTTTGGGCATGGGGTTTTGTTATTTATAGATGGGCCGTGCTCATGTTTTTTTTTTTTTTTATTTGCACTTAGAAGTTGGGAGCCGGAATCCACTCCCGGCCCAAATTTATGTAAATATACACACATACGTATACGTACGTATACATACAAATGTATATATATATATATCTATATATTTATGAGGGAGGGAAGGAGCAGTAATGCGGAGGCTCGAAACCATGATCTCTCACAGAAGGTGATGAGACCAGAGCAGCTGAGCTGGCCTAGGACTTGGTAGGAAACTCATTTTTCTGTTCTATAGGTCTAATATAGGTGGGGACTCGGGCTTCATGATTTCCATGCAGCCTGGGTTCGGGCCAACAACTTTCAGGCCCGACTCATGCCTGGGCCAGCGTTAGGCTTCTAGTTTAGAAGTGGCTGTTGGAGATTCCTCGGAATGGCCCCGCCGCGTCGATGGACACCCCTAGTCTTCTTTATCATTCACTGGCGTGAGAGAGTGTACGACCTTTTAACCTTTTTTTATGGAAGAGATGGTATTCGAAACCTAAAACTTTTACTTATTTCACCCTCCCCTTTTAATGTCTCCCGTATTAGCCCTTTACTTTACTTAACAAGCAAAGTATTAGCTTACCAAAATTATTACCTTAAAAAACCAGAGATCCTAATATCTACGTTTGAGAATATAAGTTAATCCAGCAAAACCTTCATTTCAACAGGACAACAAGAAAAAAAAATCCTATACTCGCAAACATGCCCGAGTAATCGACACATCACTGCTTTTCTGTGCATGTGAACAACTATGGGGCGTTTTGCTGCGGTCCTAAGAAGTCATAGAGCTTCGCCGACCAGTTCCCTCCGTCCTACATCCTGTTGGTTAGGTCCAGAGAGTTCCAAATCTAATCATGTCGAGAAAAATAAAGTTTAGATATTGATTACAAGATTACATGATCTTCTGTGTCGTTGCTTTAGATTAGAAACGTGATAACACACAGTGCTTTTTAAATTTCTCTCACAGAAGTGTTCTCTTGAGGGCCCCTCTGTTGGCATGGAATTGAATTCCTGAGAATTTATTATCAAGTGAGTCACACCGATGATCATTAAAGAGTACGAGTGATGAAAGGTTTAAGGATGGAGTTGTAGACAGGAGCAAATTGCTTTAATAGAGCGATGTCTCGGATTTTTTTTGTTTTGTTATGGGGATGTTATTTGATGACCACTTATATATTTCAGCCTTTATTTCTGGGGCAGCGTATATATTCAGAAGCCGAGAAATCCAATTCTGCACGGGTCAGTAGCCAAAGTCAGCTTCTGTGATTTTCTTCTCTCCACTCATATCATGTGGGAGTTCACTAGATATGGGCAAAAGAAAAAACGGAACTATTGATTCTTTCATTTTATTTTATGTTAATTGGAAATGGTAAGGTCTTGCGACTTTAATTGGATGCTCACACAGCTTTGCCGCTGCTTGCATGGGCGGTAAACTGGATTTTCCAGTTTTCCTCCTCTCTGAGAGGAGGAAAGCTTGAAATTGCTGCTTTACCGCTGCTCTCATCGGCGGTAAACTGGATTTTCCAGTTTTCCTTCGCTCTGAGAGGAGGAAATCTGGAAATTTCAGCTTTACCGCTGATCATTTCCGCGGTAAACTGGATTTTCCAGTTTTCCTCCGCACCGAGAGGAGGACAACTGGAAATTGCAACTTTACCGCTGCTTTTATCGGCGGTAAAGTGGATTTTCCAGCTTTCCTCCTCTGTGAGAGTAGGAAAACTGGAAATTGCAGATTCGTTGCGGTTACATATGGCAGAAATCTTTCAGTCCGATTTTTAATCATTTCTTCCCTTCTTTTGCTTGTTGGTGGGTCGTGGGTCGGGGCATAGTTCCACAAAACGAAGGATGGACATGTGTGAATAACAGTTGGGTGCAGTAATATCAAATCACAATAACCACACACTAAATCGTAGCTTTACTTTACCGGCGAAGTGAAGTAAAAGGTCAATGTAGGAGAGAATAAAAGTAAGGGTGTCGTAGAACTAAAACGTGGGAGAGTAGCATTTTTATTTTTCCTCTTAAAAAGACTAGCGTTTTTTTTTGTGAGGTAGCTCATGGATTGGGCTTTGGGCATTGGGTTTTGTTATTAATAGATGGGCCGTGCTCATGTTTTTTTTATTTTTTTATTTGCACTTAGAAGTTGGGAGCCGGAATCCACTCCCGGCCCAAATTTATGTAAATATACACACATACGTATACGTACGTATACATACAAATGTATATATATATATATCTATATATTTATGAGGGAGGGAGGGAGCAGTAATGCGGAGGCTCAAAACCATGACCTCTCACAGAAGGTGATGAGACCGGAGCAGCTGAGCTGGCCTAGGACTTGGTAGGAAACTCATTTTTCTATTCTATAGGTCTAATATAGGTGGGGACTCGGGCTTCATGATTTCCATGCGGCTTGGGTTCGGGCCAACAACTTTCAGGCCCGACTCATGCCTGGGCCAGCGTTTGGCTTCTAGTTTAGAAGTGGCTGTTGGAGATTCCTCGGAATGGCCCCGCCGCGTCGATGGACACCCCTAGTCTTCTTTATCATTCACTGGCGTGAGAGAGTGTACGACCTTTTAACCTTTTTTTATGGAAGAGATGGTATTCGAAACCTAAAACTTTTTCTTATTTCACCCTCCCCTTTTAATGTCTCCCGTATTAGCCCTTTACTTTACTTAACAAGCAAAGTATGAGCTTACCAAAATTATTACCTTAAAAAACCAGAGATCCTAATATCTACGTTTGAGAATATAAGTTAATCCAGCAGAATCTTCATTTCAACAGGACAACGAGAAAAAAAAATCCTATACTCGCAAACATGCCCGAGTAATCGACACATCACTGCTTTTCTGTGCATGTGAACAACTATGGGGCGTTTTGCTGCGGTCCTAAGTAGTCATAGAGCTTCGCCCGACCAGTTCCCTCCGTCCTACATCCTGTTGGTTAGGTCCAGAGAGTTCCAAATCGAATCATGTCGAGAAAAAGAAAGTTTAGATATTGATTACAAGATTACATGATCTTCTGTGTCGTTGCTTTAGATTAGAAACGTGATAACACACAGTGCTTTTTAAATTTCTCTCACAGAAGTGTTCTCTTGAGGGCCCCTCTGTTGGCATGGAATTGAATTCCTGAGAATTTATTATCAAGTGAGTCACACCGATGATCATTAAAGAGTACGAGTGATGAAAGGTTTAAGGATGGAGTTGTAGACAGGAGCAAATTGCTTTAATAGAGCGATGTCTCGGATTTTTTTGTTTTATTATGGGGATGTTATTTGATGACCACTTATATATTTCACCCTTTATTTCTGGGGCAGCGTATATATTCAAAAGCCGAGAAATTCAATTCTGCACGGGTCAGTAGCCAAAGTCAGCTTCTGTGATTTTCTTCTCTCCACTCATATCATGTGGGAGTTCACTAGATATGGGCTACAAGAAAAAACGGAACTATTGATTCTTTCATTTTATTTTATTATAATTGGAAATGGTAAGGTCTTGCGACTTTAATTGGATGCTCACACAGCTTTGCCGCTGCTTGCGTGGGCGGTAAACTGGATTTTCCAGTTTTCCTCCTCTCTGAGAGGAGGAAAGCTTGAAATTGCTGCTTTACCGCTGCTCTCATCGGCGGTAAACTGGATTTTCCAGTTTTCCTTCGCTCTGAGAGGAGGAAATCTGGAAATTGCAGCTTTACCGCTGATCATTTCCGCTGTAAACTGGATTTTCCAGTTTTCCTCCGCACTAAGAGGAGGACAACTGGAAATTGCAACTTTACCGCTGCTTTTATCGGCGGTAAAGTGGATTTTCCAGCTTTCCTCCTCTGTGAGAGTAGGAAAACTGGAAATTGCAGATTCGGTGCGGTTACATATGGCGGAAATCTTTCAGTCCGATTTTTAATCATTTCTTCCCTTCTTTTGCTTGTTGGTGGGTCGTGGGTCGTGCGTCGGGGCATAGTTCCACAAAACGAAGGATGGACATGTGTGAATAACAGTTGGGTGCAGTAATATCAAATCACAATAACCACACACTAAATCGTAGCTTTACTTTACCGGCGAACTGAAGTAAAAGGTCAATGTAGGAGAGAATAAAAGTAAGGGTGTCGTAGAACTAAAACGTGGGAGAGTAGCATTTTTATTTTTCCTCTTAAAAAGACTAGCGTTTTTTTTTGTGAGGTAGCTCATGGATTGGGCTTTGGGCATTGGGTTTTGTTATTAATAGATGGGCCGTGCTCATTTTTTTTTTTTTTTTATTTGCACTTAGAACTTGGGAGCCGGAATCCTCTCCCGGCCCAAATTTATGTAAATATACACACATACGTATACGTACGTATACATACAAATGTATATATATATATATCTATATATTTATGAGGGAGGGAGGGAGCAGTAATGCGGAGGCTCAAAACCATGACCTCTCACAGAAGGTGATGAGACCAGAGCAGCTGAGCTGGCCTAGGACTTGGTAGGAAACTCATTTTTCTGTTCTATAGGTCTAATATAGGTGGGGACTCGGGCTCCATGATTTCCGTGCGGCCTGGGGTCGGGCCAACAACTTTCAGGCCCGACTCATGCCTGGGCCAGCGTTAGGCTTCTAGTTTAGAAGTGGCTGTTGGAGATTCCTCGGAATGGCCCCGCCGCGTCGATGGACACCCCTAGTCTTCTTTATCGTTCACTGGCGTGAGAGAGTGTACGACCTTTTAACCTTTTTTTGTGGAAGAGATGGTATTCGAAACCTAAAACTTTTTCTTATTTCACCCTCCCCTTTTAATGTCTCCCTTATTAGCCCTTTACTTTACTTAACAAGCAAAGTATGAGCTTACCAAAATTATTACCTTAAAAAACCAGAGATCCTAATATCTACGTTTGAGAATATAAGTTAATCCAGCAAAATCTTCACTTCAACAGGACAACAGGGAAAAAAAATCCTATACTCGCAAATATGCCCGAGTAATCGACACATCACTGCTTTTCTGTGCATGTGAACAACTATGGGGCGTTTTGCTGCGGTCCTAAGTAGTTATCGAGCTTCGCCCGACCAGTTCCCTCCGTCCTACATCCAGTTGGTTAGGTCCAGAGAGTTCCAAATCTAATCATGTCGAGAAAAATAAAGTTTAGATATTGATTACAAGATTACATGATCCTCTGTGTCGTTGCTTTAGATTAGAAACGTGATAACACTCAGTGCTTTTTAAATTTCTCTCACAGAAGTGTTCTCTTGAGGGCCCCTCCGTTTGCATGGAATTGAATTCCTAAGAATTTATTATCAAGTGAGTCACACCGATGATCATTAAAGAGTACGAGTGATGAAAGATTTAAGGATGGAGTTGTAGAGAGGAGCAAATTGCTTTAATAGAGTGATGTCTCGGATTTTTTTTGTTTTATTACGGGGATGTTATTTGATGACCACTTATATATTTCAGCCTTTATTTCTGGGGCAGCGTATATATTCAAAAGCCGAGAAATTCAATTCTGCACGGGTCAATAGCCAAAGTCAGCTTCTGCGATTTTCTTCTCTCCACTCATATCACATGGGAGTTCACTAGATATGGGCTACAAGAAAAAACGGAACTATTGATTCTTTCATTTTATTTTATGTTAGTTGGAAATGGTAAGGTGTTGCGACTTTAGTTGGATGCTCACACAGCTTTAACGCTGCTTGCGGGGGCGGTAAACTGGATTTTCCAGTTTTCCTCCTCTCTAAGAGGAGGAACGCTGGAAATTGCTGCTTTACCGCTGCTCTCATCGGCGGTAAACTGGATTTTCCAGTTTTCCTCCGCTCTGAGAGGAGGAAATCTGGAAATTGCATCTTTACCGCTGATCCTTTCCGCGGTAAAATGGATTTTCCAGTTTTCCTCCGCCCTAAGAGGAGGAAAACTGGAAATTGCAGCTTTACCCCTGCTTTCGTAGGCGGTAAAGTGGATTTTCTAGCTTTCCTCCTCTGTGAGAGTAGGAAAATAGGAAATTGCAGATTCGCTGCGGTTACATATGGCGGAAATCTTTCGGTCCGATTTTTAATCATTTCTTCCCTTCTTTTGCTTGTTGGTGGGTCGTGGGTCGGGGCATAGTTCCACAAAACGAAGGATGGACATGTGTGAATAACAGTTGGG
This sequence comes from Persea americana, assembly GCA_029852735.1. Classification (NCBI taxonomy): domain Eukaryota; kingdom Viridiplantae; phylum Streptophyta; class Magnoliopsida; order Laurales; family Lauraceae; genus Persea; species Persea americana. The sequence goes on from CM056817.1 coordinate 41,133,985, forward strand.
TGCAGTAATATCAAATCACAATAACCACACACTAAATCGTAGCTTTACTTTACCGGCGAGGTGAAGTAAAAGGTCAATGTAGGAGAGAATAAAAGTAAGGGTGTCGTACAACTAAAACGTGGGAGAGTAGCATTTTTATTTTTCCTCTTAAAAAGACTAGCGTTTTTTTTTTTTGTGAGGTAGCTCATGGATTGGGCTTTGGTCATGGGGTTTTGTTATTAATAGATGGGCCGTGCTCATGTTTTTTTTTTTTATTTGCACTTAGAAGTTGAGAGCCGGAACCCACTCCCGGCCCAAATTTATGTAAATATACACACATACGTATACGTACGTATACATTCAAATGTATATATGTATATCTATATATTTATGAGGGAGGGAGGGAGCTGTAATGCGGAGGCTCAAAACCATGACCTCTCACAGAAGGTGATGGGACCAGAGCAGCTGAGCTGGCCTAGGACTTGGTAGGAAACTCATTTTTCTGTTCTCTAGGTCTAATATAGGTGGGGACTCGGGCTCCATGATTTCCGTGCAGCCTGGGGTCGGGCCAACAACTTTCAGGCCCGACTCATGCCTGGGCCAGCGTTAGGCTTCTAGTTTAGAAGTGGCTGTTGGAGATTCCTCGGAATGGCCCCGCCGCGTCGATGGACACCCCTAGTCTTCTTTATCGTTCACTGGCGTGAGAGAGTGTACGACCTTTTAACCTTTTTTTATGGAAGAGATGGTATTCGAAACGTAAAACTTTTTCTTATTTCACCCTCCCCTTTTAATGTCTCCCTTATTAGCCCTTTACTTTACTTAACAAGCAAAGTAGGAGCTTACCAAAATTATTACCTTAAAAAACCAGAGATCCTAATATATACGTTTGAGAATATAAGTTAATCCAGCAGAATCTTCACTTCAACAGGACAACAGGGAAAAAAAATCCTATACTCGCAAACATTCCCGAGTAATCGACACATCACTGCTTTTCTGTGCATGTGAACAACTATGGGGCGTTTTGCTGCGGTCCTAAGTAGTTATCGAGCTTCGCCCGACCAGTTCCCTCCGTCCTACATCCAGTTGGTTAGGTCCAGAGAGTTCCAAATCTAATCATGTCGAGAAAAATAAAGTTTAGATATTGATTACAAGATTACATGATCTTCTGTGTCGTTGCTTTAGATTAGAAACGTGATAACACTCAGTGCTTTTTAAATTTCACTCACAGAAGTGTTCTCTTGACGGCCCCTCCGTTTGCATGGAATTGAATTCCTAAGAATTTATTATCAAGTGAGTCACACCGATGATCATTAAAGAGTACGAGTGATGAAAGATTTAAGGATGGAGTTGTAGAGAGGAGCAAATTGCTTTAACAGAGTGATGTCTCGGATTTTTTTTGTTTTATTACGGGGATGTTATTTGATGACCACTTATATATTTCAGCCTTTATTTCTGGGGCGGCGTATATATTCAAAAGCCGAGAAATTCAATTCTGCACGGGTCAATAGCCAAAGTCAGCTTCTGCGATTTTCTTCTCTCCACTCATATCACATGGGAGTTCACTAGATATGGGCTACAAGAAAAAACGGAACTATTGATTCTTTCATTTTATTTTATGTTAGTTGGAAATGGTAAGGTCTTGCGACTTTAATTGGATGCTCACACAGCTTTAACGCTGCTTGCGTGGGCGGTAAACTGGATTTTCCAGTTTTCCTCCTCTCTAAGAGGAGGAAAGCTGGAAATTGCTGCTTTACCGCTGCTCTCATCGGCGGTAAACTTGATTTTCCAGTTTTCCTCCGCTCTGAGTGGAGGAAATCTGGAAATTGCAGCTTTACCGCTGATCCTTTCCGCGGTAAACTGGATTTTCCAGTTTTCCTCCGCCCTGAGAGGAGGAAAACTGGAAATTGCAGCTTTACCGCTGCTTTCGTAGGCGGTAAAGCGGATTTTCCAGCTTTCCTCCTCTGTGAGAGTAGGAAAACTGGAAATTGCAGATTCGCTGCGGTTACATATGGCGGAAATCTTTCGGTCCGATTTTTAATCATTTCTTCCCTTCTTTTGCTTGTTGGTGGGTCGTGGGTCGGGGCATAGTTCCACAAAACGAAGGATGGACATGTGTGAATAACAGTTGGGTGCAGTAATATCAAATCACAATAACCACACACTAAATCGTAGCTTTACTTTACCGGCGAGGTGAAGTAAAAGGTCAATGTAGGAGAGAATAAAAGTAAGGGTGTCGTAGAACTAAAACGTGGGAGAGTAGCATTTTTATTTTTCCTCTTAAAAAGACTAGCGTTTTTTTTTTTTGTGAGGTAGCTCATGGATTGGGCTTTGGTCGTGGGGTTTTGTTATTAATAGATGGGCCGTGCTCATGTTTTTTTTTTTTATTTGCACTTAGAAGTTGAGAGCCGGAATCCACTCCCGGCCCAAATTTATGTAAATATACACACATACGTATACGTACGTATACATTCAAATGTATATATGTATATCTATATATTTATGATGGAGGGAGGGAGCTGTAATGCGGAGGCTCAAAACCATGACCTCTCACAGAAGGTGATGAGACCAGAGCAGCTGAGCTGGCCTAGGACTTGGTAGGAAACTCATTTTTCTGTTCTCTAGGTCTAATATAGGTGGGGACTCGGGCTCCATGATTTCCGTGCGGCCTGGGGTCGGGCCAACAACTTTCAGGCCCGACTCATGCCTGGGCCAGCGTTAGGCTTCTAGTTTAGAAGTGGCTGTTGGAGATTCCTCAGAATGGCCCCGCCGCGTCGATGGACACCCCTAGTCTTCTTTATCGTTCACTGGCGTGAGAGAGTGTACGACCTTTTAACCTTTTTTTATGGAAGAGATGGTATTCGAAACGTAAAACTTTTTCTTATTTCACCCTCCCCTTTTAATGTCTCCCTTATTAGCCCTTTACTTTACTTAACAAGCAAAGTACGAGCTTACCAAAATTATTACCTTAAAAAACCAGAGATCCTAATATCTACGTTTGAGAATATAAGTTAATCCAGCAGAATCTTCACTTCAACAGGACAACAGGAAAAAAAAATCCTATACTCGCAAACATGCCCGAGTAATCGACACATCACTGCTTTTCTGTGCATGTGAACAACTATGTGGCGTTTTGCTGCGGTCCTAAGTAGTTATCGAGCTTCGCTTGACCAGTTCCCTCCGTCCTACATCCAGTTGGTTAGGTCCAGAGAGTTCCAAATCTAATCATGTCGAGAAAAATAAAGTTTAGATATTGATTACAAGATTACATGATCTTCTGTGTCGTTGCTTTAGATTAGAAACGTGATAACAGTCAGTGCTTTTTAAATTTCTCTCACAGAAGTGTTCTCTTGAGGGCCCCTCTGTTTGCATGGAATTGAATTCCTAAGAATTTATTATCAAGTGAGTCACACCGACGATCATTAAAGAGTACGAGTGATGAAAGATTTAAGGATGGAGTTGTAGAGAGGAGCAAATTGCTTTAATAGAGTGATGTCTCGGATTTTTTTTGTTTTATTACGGGGATGTTATTTGATGACCACTTATATATTTCAGCCTTTATTTCTGGGGCAGCGTATATATTCAAAAGCCGAGAAATTCAATTCTGCACGGGTCAATAGCCAAAGTCAGCTTCTGCGATTTTCTTCTCTCCACTCATATCACATGGGAGTTCACTAGATATGGGCTACAAGAAAAAACGGAATTATTGATTCTTTCATTTTATTTTATGTTAGTTGGAAATGGTAAGGTCTTGCGACTTTAATTGGATGCTCACACAGCTTTAACGCTGCTTGCGTGGGCGGTAAACTGGATTTTCCAGTTTTCCTCCTCTCTGAGAGGAGGAAAGCAGGAAACTGCTGCTTTACCGCTGCTCTCATCGGCGGTAAACTGGATTTTCCAGTTTTCCTCCGCTCTGAGAGGAGGAAATCTGGAAATTGCAGCTTTACCGCTGATCCTTTCCGCGGTAAACTGGATTTTCCAGTTTTCCTCCGCCCTGAGAGGAGGAAAACTGGAAATTGCAGCTTTACCGCTGCTTTCGTAGGCGGTAAAGCGGATTTTCCAGCTTTCCTCCTCCGTGAGAGTAGGAAAACTGGAAATTGCAGATTCGCTGCGGTTACATATGGCGGAAATCTTTCGGTCCGATTTTTAATCATTTCTTCCCTTCTTTTGCTTGTTGGTGGGTCGTGGGTCGGGGCATAGTTCCACAAAACGAAGGATGGACATGTGTGAATAACAGTTGGGTGCAGTAATATCAAATCACAATAACCACACACTAAATCGTAGCTTTACTTTACCGGCGAGGTGAAGTAAAAGGTCAATGTAGGAGAGAATAAAAGTAAGGGTGTCGTAGAACTAAAACGTGGGAGAGTAGCATTTTTATTTTTCCTCTTAAAAAGACTAGCGTTTTTTTTTTTTGTGAGGTAGCTCATGGATTGGGCTTTGGTCGTGGGGTTTTGTTATTAATAGATGGGCCGTGCTCATGTTTTTTTTTTTTTATTTGCACTTAGAAGTTGAGAGCCGGAATCCACTCCCGGCCCAAATTTATGTAAATATACACACATACGTATACGTACGTATACATTCAAATGTATATATGTATATCTATATATTTATGAGGGAGGGAGGGAGCTGTAATGCGGAGGCTCAAAACCATGACCTCTCACAGAAGGTGATGAGACCAGAGCAGCTGAGCTGGCCTAGGACTTGGTAGGAAACTCATTTTTCTGTTCTCTAGGTCTAATATAGGTGGGGACTCGGGCTCCATGATTTCCGTGCGGCCTGGGGTCGGGCCAACAACTTTCAGGCCCGACTCATGCCTGGGCCAGCGTTAGGCTTCTAGTTTAGAAGTGGCTGTTGGAGATTCCTCGGAATGGCCCCGCCGCGTCGATGGACACCCCTAGTCTTCTTTATCGTTCACTGGCGTGAGAGAGTGTACGACCTTTTAACCTTTTTTTATGGAAGAGATGGTATTCGAAACGTAAAACTTTTTCTTATTTCACCCTCCCCTTTTAATGTCTCCCTTATTAGCCCTTTACTTTACTTAACAAGCAAAGTATGAGCTTACCAAAATTATTACCTTAAAAAACCAGAGATCCTAATATCTACGTTTGAGAATATAAGTTAATCCAGCAGAATCTTCACTTCAACAGGACAACAGGAAAAAAAAAATCCTATACTCGCTAACATGCCCGAGTAATCGACACATCACTGCTTTTCTGTGCATGTGAACAACTATGTGGCGTTTTGCTGCGGTCCTAAGTAGTTATCGAGCTTCGCTTGACGAGTTCCCTCCGTCCTACATCCAGTTGGTTAGGACCAGAGAGTTCCAAATCTAATCATGTCGAGAAAAATAAAGTTTAGATATTGATTACAAGATTACATGATCTTCTGTGTCGTTGCTTTAGATTAGAAACGTGATAACACTCAGTGCTTTTTAAATTTCTCTCATAGAAGTGTTCTCTTGAGGGCCCCTCTGTTTGCATGGAATTGAATTCCTAAGAATTTATTATCAAGTGAGTAACACCGATGATCATTAAAGAGTACGAGTGATGAAAGATTTAAGGATGGAGTTGTAGAGAGGAGCAAATTGCTTTAACAGAGTGATGTCTCGGATTTTTTTTGTTTTATTACGGGGATGTTATTTGATGACCACTTATATATTTCAGCCTTTATTTCTGGGGCAGCGTATATATTCAAAAGCCGAGAACTTCAATTCTGCACGGGTCAATAGCCAAAGTCAGCTTCTGCGATTTTCTTCTCTCCACTCATATCACATGGGAGTTCACTAGATATGGGCTACAAGAAAAAACGGAACTATTGATTCTTTCATTTTATTTTATGTTAGTTGGAAATGGTAAGGTCTTGCGACTTTAATTGGATGCTCACACAGCTTTAACGCTGCTTGCGTGGGCGGTAAACTGGATTTTCCAGTTTTCCTCCTCTCTGAGAGGAGGAAAGCAGGAAACTGCTGCTTTACCGCTGCTCTCATCGGCGGTAAACTGGATTTTCCAGTTTTCCTCCGCTCTGAGAGGAGGAAATCTGGAAATTGCAGCTTTACCGCTGATCCTTTCCGCGGTAAACTGGATTTTCCAGTTTTCCTCCGCCCTGAGAGGAGGAAAACTGGAAATTGCAGCTTTACCGCTGCTTTCGTAGGCGGTAAAGCGGATTTTCCAGCTTTCCTCCTCCGTGAGAGTAGGAAAACTGGAAATTGCAGATTCGCTGCGGTTACATATGGCGGAAATCTTTCGGTCCGATTTTTAATCATTTCTTCCCTTCTTTTGCTTGTTGGTGGGTCGTGGGTCGGGGCATAGTTCCACAAAACGAAGGATGGACATGTGTGAATAACAGTTGGGAGCAGTAATATCAAATCACAATAACCACACACTAAATCGTAGCTTTACTTTACCGGCGAGGTGAAGTAAAAGGTCAATGTAGGAGAGAATAAAAGTAAGGGTGTCGTAGAACTAAAACGTGGGAGAGTAGCATTTTTATTTTTCCTCTTAAAAAGACTAGCGTTTTTTTTTTTTGTGAGGTAGCTCATGGATTGGGCTTTGGTCGTGGGGTTTTGTTATTAATAGATGGGCCGTGCTCATGTTTTTTTTTTTTATTTGCACTTAGAAGTTGAGAGCCGGAATCCACTCCCGGCCCAAATTTATGTAAATATACACACATACGTATACGTACGTATACATTCAAATGTATATATGTATATCTATATATTTATGAGGGAGGGAGGGAGCTGTAATGCGGAGGCTCAAAACCATGACCTCTCACAGAAGGTGATGAGACCAGAGCAGCTGAGCTGGCCTAGGACTTGGTAGGAAACTCATTTTTCTGTTCTCTAGGTCTAATATAGGTGGGGACTCGGGCTCCATGATTTCCGTGCGGCCTGGGGTCGGGCCAACAACTTTCCGGCCCGACTCATGCCTGGCCCAGCGTTAGGCTTCTAGTTTAGAAGTGGCTGTTGCAGATTCCTCGGAATGGCCCCGCCGCGTCGATGGACACCCCTAGTCTTCTTTATCGTTCACTGGCGTGAGAGAGTGTACGACCTTTTAACCTTTTTTTATGGAAGAGATGGTATTCGAAACGTAAAACTTTTTCTTATTTCACCCTCCCCTTTTAATGTCTCCCTTATTAGCCCTTTACTTTACTTAACAAGCAAAGTATGAGCTTACCAAAATTATTACCTTAAAAAACCAGAGATCCTAATATCTACGTTTGAGAATATAAGTTAATCCAGCAGAATCTTCACTTCAACAGGACAACAGGAAAAAAAAAATCCTATACTCGCTAACATGCCCGAGTAATCGACACATCACTGCTTTTCTGTGCATGTGAACAACTATGTGGTTTTTTGCTGCGGTCCTAAGTAGTTATCGAGCTTCGCTTGACCAGTTCCCTCCGTCCTACATCCAGTTGGTTAGGACCAGAGAGTTCCAAATCTAATCATGTCGAGAAAAATAAAGTTTAGATATTGATTACAAGATTACATGATCTTCTGTGTCGTTGCTTTAGATTAGAAACGTGATAACACTCAGTGCTTTTTAAATTTCTCTCACAGAAGTGTTCTCTTGAGGGCCCCTCTGTTTGCATGGAATTGAATTCCTAAGAATTTATTATCAAGTGAGTAACACCGATGATCATTAAAGAGTACGAGTGATGAAAGATTTAAGGATGGAGTTGTAGAGAGGAGCAAATTGCTTTAACAGAGTGATGTCTCGGATTTTTTTTGTTTTATTACGGGGATGTAATTTGATGACCACTTATATATTTCAGCCTTTATTTCTGGGGCAGCGTATATATTCAAAAGCCGAGAACTTCAATTCTGCACGGGTCAATAGCCAAAGTCAGCTTCTGCGATTTTCTTCTCTCCACTCATATCACATGGGAGTTCACTAGATATGGGCTACAAGAAAAAACGGAACTATTGATTCTTTCATTTTATTTTATGTTAGTTGGAAATGGTAAGGTCTTGCGACTTTAATTGGATGCTCACACAGCTTTAACGCTGCTTGCGTGGGCGGTAAACTGGATTTTCCAGTTTTCCTCCTCTCTAAGAGGAGGAAAGCTGGAAATTGCTGCTTTACCGCTGCTCTCATCGGCGGTAAACTGGATTTTCCAGTTTTCCTCCGCTCTGAGAGGAGGAAATCTGGAAATTGCAGCTTTACCGCTGATCCTTTCCGCGGTAAACTGGATTTTCCAGTTTTCCTCCGCCCTGAGAGGAGGAAAACTGGAAATTGCAGCCTTACCGCTGCTTTCGTAGGCGATAAAGCGGATTTTCCAGCTTTCCTCCTCCGTGAGAGTAGGAAAACTGGAAATTGCAGATTCGCTGCGGTTACATATGGCGGAAATCTTTCGGTCCGATTTTTAATCATTTCTTCCCTTCTTTTGCTTGTTGGTGGGTCGTGGGTCGGGGCATAGTTCCACAAAACGAAGGATGGACATGTGTGAATAACAGTTGGGTGCAGTAATATCAAATCACAATAACCACACACTAAATCGTAGCTTTACTTTACCGGCGAGGTGAAGTAAAAGGTCAATGTAGGAGAGAATAAAAGTAAGGGTGTCGTAGAACTAAAACGTGGGAGAGTAGCATTTTTATTTTTCCTCTTAAAAAGACTAGCGTTTTTTTTTTTGTGAGGTAGCTCATGGATTGGGCTTTGGTCGTGGGGTTTTGTTATTAATAGATGGGCCGTGCTCATGTTTTTTTTTTTTATTTGCACTTAGAAGTTGAGAGCCGGAATCCACTCCCGGCCCAAATTTATGTAAATATACACACATACGTATACGTACGTATACATTCAAATGTATATATGTATATCTATATATTTATGAGGGAGGGAGGGAGCTGTAATGCGGAGGCTCAAAACCATGACCTCTCACAGAAGGTGATGAGACCAGAGCAGCTGAGCTGGCCTAGGACTTGGTAGGAAACTCATTTTTCTGTTCTCTAGGTCTAATATAGGTGGGGACTCGGGCTCCATGATTTCCGTGCGGCCTGGGGTCGGGCCAACAACTTTCCGGCCCGACTCATGCCTGGGCCAGCGTTAGGCTTCTAGTTTAGAAGTGGCTGTTGCAGATTCCTCGGAATGGCCCCGCCGCGTCGATGGACACCCCTAGTCTTCTTTATCGTTCACTGGCGTGAGAGAGTGTACGACCTTTTAACCTTTTTTTATGGAAGAGATGGTATTCGAAACGTAAAACTTTTTCTTATTTCACCCTCCCCTTTTAATGTCTCCCTTATTAGCCCTTTACTTTACTTAACAAGCAAAGTATGAGCTTACCAAAATTATTACCTTAAAAAACCAGAGATCCTAATATCTACGTTTGAGAATATAAGTTAATCCAGCAGAATCTTCACTTCAACAGGACAACAGGAAAAAAAAAATCCTATACTCGCTAACATGCCCGAGTAATCGACACATCACTGCTTTTCTGTGCATGTGAACAACTATGTGGCGTTTTGCTGTGGTCCTAAGTAGTTATCGAGCTTCGCTTGACGAGTTCCCTCCGTCCTACATCCAGTTGGTTAGGTCCAGAGAGTTCCAAATCTAATCATGTCGAGAAAAATAAAGTTTAGATATTGATTACAAGATTACATGATCTTCTGTGTCGTTGCTTTAGATTAGAAACGTGATAACACTCAGTGCTTTTTAAATTTCTCTCACAGAAGTGTTCTCTTGAGGGCCCCTCTGTTTGCATGGAATTGAATTCCTAAGAATTTATTATCAAGTGAGTAACACCGATGATCATTAAAGAGTACGAGTGATGAAAGATTTAAGGATGGAGTTGTAGAGAGGAGCAAATTGCTTTAACAGAGTGATGTCTCGGATTTTTTTTGTTTTATTACGGGGATGTAATTTGATGACCACTTATATATTTCAGCCTTTATTTCTGGGGCAGCGTATATATTCAAAAGCCGAGAACTTCAATTCTGCACGGGTCAATAGCCAAAGTCAGCTTCTGCGATTTTCTTCTCTCCACTCATATCACATGGGAGTTCACTAGATATGGGCTACAAGAAAAAACGGAACTATTGATTCTTTCATTTTATTTTATGTTAGTTGGAAATGGTAAGGTCTTGCGACTTTAATTGGATGCTCACACAGCTTTAACGCTGCTTGCGTGGGCGGTAAACTGGATTTTCCAGTTTTCCTCCTCTCTAAGAGGAGGAAAGCTGGAAATTGCTGCTTTACCGCTGCTCTCATCGGCGGTAAACTGGATTTTCCAGTTTTCCTCCGCTCTGAGTGGAGGAAATCTGGAAATTGCAGCTTTACCGCTGATCCTTTCCGCGGTAAACTGGATTTTCCAGTTTTCCTCCGCCCTGAGAGGAGGAAAACTGGAAATTGCAGCTTTACCGCTGCTTTCGTAGGCGGTAAAGCGGATTTTCCAGCTTTCCTCCTCTGTGAGAGTAGGAAAACTGGAAATTGCAGATTCGCTGCGGTTACATATGGCGGAAATCTTTCGGTCCGATTTTTAATCATTTCTTCCCTTCTTTTGCTTGTTGGTGGGTCGTGGGTCGGGGCATAGTTCCACAAAACGAAGGATGGACATGTGTGAATAACAGTTGGGTGCAGTAATATCAAATCACAATAACCACACACTAAATCGTAGCTTTACTTTACCGGCGAGGTGAAGTAAAAGGTCAATGTAGGAGAGAATAAAAGTAAGGGTGTCGTAGAACTAAAACGTGGGAGAGTAGCATTTTTATTTTTCCTCTTAAAAAGACTAGCGTTTTTTTTTTTTGTGAGGTAGCTCATGGATTGGGCTTTGGTCGTGGGGTTTTGTTATTAATAGATGGGCCGTGCTCATGTTTTTTTTTTTTATTTGCACTTAGAAGTTGAGAGCCGGAATCCACTCCCGGCCCAAATTTATGTAAATATACACACATACGTATACGTACGTATACATTCAAATGTATATATGTATATCTATATATTTATGAGGGAGGGAGGGAGCTGTAATGCGGAGGCTCAAAACCATGACCTCTCACAGAAGGTGATGAGACCAGAGCAGCTGAGCTGGCCTAGGACTTGGTAGGAAACTCATTTTTCTGTTCTCTAGGTCTAATATAGGTGGGGACTCGGGCTCCATGATTTCCGTGCGGCCTGGGGTCGGGCCAACAACTTTCAGGCCCGACTCATGCCTGGGCCAGCGTTAGGCTTCTAGTTTAGAAGTGGCTGTTGGAGATTCCTCGGAATGGCCCCGCCGCGTCGATGGACACCCCTAGTCTTCTTTATCGTTCACTGGCGTGAGAGAGTGTACGACCTTTTAACCTTTTTTTATGGAAGAGATGGTATTCGAAACGTAAAACTTTTTCTTATTTCACCCTCCCCTTTTAATGTCTCCCTTATTAGCCCTTTACTTTACTTACACAAGCAAAGTACGAGCTTACCAAAATTATTACCTTAAAAAACCAGAGATCCTAATATCTACGTTTGAGAATATAAGTTAATCCAGCAGAATCTTCACTTCAACAGGACAATAGGAAAAAAAAAATCCTATACTCGCAAACATGCCCGAGTAATCGACACATCACTGCTTTTCTGTGCATGTGAACAACTATGTGGCGTTTTGCTGCGGTCCTAAGTAGTTATCGAGCTTCGCTTGACCAGTTCCCTCCGTCCTACATCCAGTTGGTTAGGACCAGAGAGTTCCAAATCTAATCATGTCGAGAAAAATAAAGTTTAGATATTGATTACAAGATTACATGATCTTCTGTGTCGTTGCTTTAGATTAGAAACGTGATAACACTCAGTGCTTTTTAAATTTCTCTCACAGAAGTGTTCTCTTGAGGGCCCCTCTGTTTGCATGGAATTGAATTCCTAAGAATTTATTATCAAGTGAGTCACACCGATGATCATTAAAGAGTACGAGTGATGAAAGATTTAAGGATGGAGTTGTAGAGAGGAGCAAATTGCTTTAACAGAGTGATGTCTCGGATTTTTTTTGTTTTATTACGGGGATGTTATTTGATGACCACTTATATATTTCAGCCTTTATTTCTGGGGCAGCGTATATATTCAAAAGCCGAGAAATTCAATTCTGCACGGGTCAATAGCCAAAGTCAGCTTCTGCGATTTTCTTCTCTCCACTCATATCACATGGGAGTTCACTAGATATGGGCTACAAGAAAAAACGGAACTATTGATTCTTTCATTTTATTTTATGTTAGTTGGAAATGGTAAGGTCTTGCGACTTTAATTGGATGCTCACACAGCTTTAACGCTGCTTGCGTGGGCGGTAAACTGGATTTTCCAGTTTTCCTCCTCTCTGAGAGGAGGAAAGCTGGAAATTGCTGCTTTACAGCTGCTCTCATCGGCGGTAAACTGGATTTTCCAGTTTTCCTCCGCTCTGAGAGGAGGAAATCTGGAAATTGCAGCTTTACCGCTGATCCTTTCCGCGGTAAACTGGATTTTCAGGTTTTCCTCCGCCCTGAGAGGAGGAAAACTGGAAATTGCAGCTTTACCGCTGCTTTCGTAGGCGGTAAAGCGGATTTTCCAGCTTTCCTCCTCTGTGAGAGTAGGAAAACTGGAAATTGCAGATTCGCTGCGGTTACATATGGCGGAAATCTTTCGGTCCGATTTCTAATCATTTCTTCCCTTCTTTTGCTTGTTGGTGGGTCGTGGGTCGGGGCATAGTTCCACAAAACGAAGGATGGACATGTGTGAATAACAGTTGGGTGCAGTAATATCAAATCACAATAACCACACACTAAATCGTAGCTTTACTTTACCGGCGAGGTGAAGTAAAAGGTCAATGTAGGAGAGAATAAAAGTAAGGGTGTCGTAGAACTAAAACGTGGGAGAGTAGCATTTTTATTTTTCCTCTTAAAAAGACTAGCGTTTTTTTTTTTTGTGAGGTAGCTCATGGATTGGGCTTTGGTCGTGGGGTTTTGTTATTAATAGATGGGCCGTGCTCATGTTTTTTTTTTTTATTTGCACTTAGAAGTTGAGAGCCGGAATCCACTCCCGGCCCAAATTTATGTAAATATACACACATACGTATACGTACGTATACATTCAAATGTATATATGTATATCTATATATTTATGAGGGAGGGAGGGAGCTGTAATGCGGAGGCTCAAAACCATGACCTCTCACAGAAGGTGATGAGACCAGAGCAGCTGAGCTGGCCTAGGACTTGGTAGGAAACTCATTTTTCTGTTCTCTAGGTCTAATATAGGTGGGGACTCGGGCTCCATGATTTCCGTGCGGCCTGGGGTCGGGCCAACAACTTTCAGGCCCGACTCATGCCTGGGCCAGCGTTAGGCTTCTAGTTTAGAAGTGGCTGTTGGAGATTCCTCGGAATGGCCCCGCCGCGTCGATGGACACCCCTAGTCTTCTTTATCGTTCACTGGCGTGAGAGAGTGTACGACCTTTTAACCTTTTTTTATGGAAGAGATGGTATTCGAAACGTAAAACTTTTACTTATTTCACCCTCCCCTTTTAATGTCTCCCTTATTAGCCCTTTACTTTACTTAACAAGCAAAGTATGAGCTTACCAAAATTATTACCTTAAAAAACCAGAGATCCTAATATCTACGTTTGAGAATATAAGTTAATCCAGCAGAATCTTCACTTCAACAGGACAACAGGAAAAAAAAAATCCTATACTCGCTAACATGCCCGAGTAATCGACACATCACTGCTTTTCTGTGCATGTGAACAACTATGTGGTTTTTTGCTGCGGTCCTAAGTAGTTATCGAGCTTCGCTTGACCAGTTCCCTCCGTCCTACATCCACTTGGTTAGGTCCAGAGAGTTCCAAATCTAATCATGTCGAGAAAAATAAAGTTTAGATATTGATTACAAGATTACATGATCTTCTGTGTCGTTGCTTTAGATTAGAAACGTGATAACACTCAGTGCTTTTTAAATTTCTCCCACAGAAGTGCTCTCTTGAGGGCCCCTCTGTTTGCATGGAATTGAATTCCTAAGAATTTATTATCAAGTGAGTCACACCGATGATCATTAAAGAGTACGAGTGATGAAAGATTTAAGGATGGAGTTGTAGAGAGGAGCAAATTGCTTTAATAGAGTGATGTCTCGGATTTTTTTTGTTTTATTATGGGGATGTTATTTGATGACCACTTATATATTTCAGCCTTTATTTCTGGGGCAGCGTATATATTCAAAAGCCGAGAAATTCAATTCTGCACGGGTCAATAGCCAAAGTCAGCTTCTGCGATTTTCTTCTCTCCACTCATATCACATGGGAGTTCACTAGATATGGGCTACAAGAAAAAACGGAACTATTGATTCTTTCATTTTATTTTATGTTAGTTGGAAATGGTAAGGTCTTGCGACTTTAATTGGATGCTCACACAGCTTTAACGCTGCTTGCGTGGGCGGTAAACTGGATTTTCCAGTTTTCCTCCTCTCTAAGAGGAGGAAAGCTGGAAATTGCTGCTTTACCGCTGCTCTCATCGGCGGTAAACTGGATTTTCCAGTTTTCCTCCGCTCTGAGAGGAGGAAATCTGGAAATTGCAGCTTTATCGCTGATCCTTTCCGCGGTAAACTGGATTTTCCAGTTTTCCTCCGCCCTGAGAGGAGGAAAACTGGAAATTGCAGCTTTACCGCTGCTTTCGTAGGCGGTAAAGTGGATTTTCCAGCTTTCCTCCTCTGTGAGAGTAGGAAAACTGGAAATTGCAGATTCGATGCGGTTACATATGGCGGAAATCTTTCGGTCCGATTTTTAATCATTTCTTCCCTTCTTTTGCTTGTTGGTGGGTCGTGGGTCGGGGCATAGTTCCACAAAACGAAGGATGGACATGTGTGAATAACAGTTGGGTGCAGTAATATCAAATCACAATAACCACACACTAAATCGTAGCTTTACTTTACCGGCGAGGTGAAGTAAAAGGTCAATGTAGGAGAGAATAAAAGTAAGGGTGTCGTAGAACTAAAACGTGGGAGAGTAGCATTTTTATTTTTCCTCTTAAAAAGACAAGCGTTTTTTTTTTTTTTTTTGTGTGGTAGCTCATGGATTGGGCTTTGGTCATGGGGTTTTGTTATTAATAGATGGGCCGTGCTCATGTTTTTTTTTTTTATTTGCACTTAGAATTTGAGATCCGGAATCCACTCCCGGCCCAAATTTATGTAAATATACACACATACGTATACGTACGTATACATTCAAATGTATATATGTATATCTATATATTTATGAGGGAGGGAGGGAGCTGTAATGCGGAGGCTCAAAACCATGACCTCTCACAGAAGGTGATGAGACCAGAGCAGCTGAGCTGGCCTAGGACTTGGTAGGAAACTCATTTTTCTGTTCTCTAGGTCTAATATAGGTGGGGACTCGGGCTCCATGATTTCCGTGCGGCCTGGGGTCGGGCCAACAACTTTCAGGCCCGACTCATGCCTGGGCCAGCGTTAGGCTTCTAGTTTAGAAGTGGCTGTTGGAGATTCCTCGGAATGGCCCCGCCTCGTCGATGGACACCCCTAGTCTTCTCTATCGTTCACTGGCGTGAGAGAGTGTACGACCTTTTAACCTTTTTTTATGGAAGAGATGGTATTCGAAACGTAAAACTTTTTCTTATTTCACCCTCCCCTTTTAATGTCTCCCTTATTAGCCCTTTACTTTACTTAACAAGCAAAGTATGAGCTTACCAAAATTATTACCTTAAAAAACCAGAGATCCTAATATCTACGTTTGAGAATATAAGTTAATCCAGCAGAATCGTCACTTCAACAGGACAACAGGAAAAAAAAAATCCTATACTCGCAAACATGCCCGAGTAATCGACACATCACTGCTTTTCTGTGCATGTGAACAACTATGTGGCGTTTTGCTGCGGTCCTAAGTAGTTATCGAGCTTCGCTTGACCAGTTCCCTCCGTCCTACATCCAGTTGGTTAGGTCCAGAGAGTTCAAAATCTAATCATGTCGAGAAAAATAAAGTTTAGATATTGATTACAAGATTACATGATCTTCTGTGTCGTTGCTTTAGATTAGAAACGTGATAACACTCAGTGCTTTTTAAATTTCTCTCACTGAAGTGTTCTCTTGAGCGCCCCTCTGTTTGCATGGAATTGAATTCCTAAGAATTTATTATTAAGTGAGTCACACCGATGATCATTAAAGAGTACGAGTGATGAAAGATTTAAGGATGGAGTTGTAGAGAGGAGCAAATTGCTTTAATAGAGTGATGTCTCGGATTTTTTTTGTTTTATTACGGGGATGTTATTTGATGACCACTTATATATTTCAGCCTTTATTTCTGGGGCAGCGTATATATTCAAAAGCCGAGAAATTCAATTCTGCACGGGTCAATAGCCAAAGTCAGCTTCTGCGATTTTCTTCTCTCCACTCATATCACATGGGAGTTCACTAGATATGGGCTACAAGAAAAAACGGAACTATTGATTCTTTCATTTTATTTTATGTTAGTTGGAAATGGTAAGGTCTTGCGACTTTAATTGGATGCTCACACAGCTTTAACGCTGCTTGCGTGGGCGGTAAACTGGATTTTCCAGTTTTCCTCCTCTCTAAGAGGAGGAAAGCTGGAAATTGCTGCTTTACCGCTGCTCTCATCGGCGGTAAACTGGATTTTCCAGTTTTCCTCCGCTCTGAGAGGAGGAAATCTGGAAATTGCAGCTTTACCGCTGATCCTTTCCGCGGTAAACTGGATTTTCCAGTTTTCCTCCGCCCTGAGAGGAGGAAAACAGGAAATTGCTGCTTTACCGCTGCTTTCGTAGGCGGTAAAGTGGATTTTCCAGCTTTCCTCCTCTGTGAGAGTAGGAAAACTGGAAATTGCAGATTCGATGCGGTTACATATGGCGGAAATCTTTCGGTCCGATTTTTAATCATTTCTTCCCTTCTTTTGCTTGTTGGTGGGTCGTGGGTCGGGGCATAGTTCCACAAAACGAAGGATGGACATGTGTGAATAACAGTTGGGTGCAGTAATATCAAATCACAATAACCACACACTAAATCGTAGCTTTACTTTACCGGCGAGGTGAAGTAAAAGGTCAATGTAGGAGAGAATAAGAGTAAGGGTGTCGTAGAACTAAAACGTGGGAGAGTAGCATTTTTATTTTTCCTCTTAAAAAGACAAGCGTTTTTTTTTTTTTTTTTTGTGGTAGCTCATGGATTGGGCTTTGGTCATGGGGTTTTGTTATTAATAGATGGGCCGTGCTCATGTTTTTTTTTTTTATTTGCACTTAGAAGTTGAGATCCGGAATCCACTCTCGGCCCAAATTTATGTAAATATACACACATACGTATACGTACGTATACATTCAAATGTATATATGTATATCTATATATTTATGAGGGAGGGAGGGAGCTGTAATGCGGAGGCTCAAAACCATGACCTCTCACAGAAGGTGATGAGACCAGAGCAGCTGAGCTGGCCTAGGACTTGGTAGGAAACTCATTTTTCTGTTCTCTAGGTCTAATATAGGTGGGGACTCGGGCTCCATGATTTCCGTGCGGCCTGGGGTCGGGCCAACAACTTTCAGGCCCGACTCATGCCTGGGCCAGCGTTAGGCTTCTATTTTAGAAGTGGCTGTTGGAGATTCCTCGGAATGGCCCCGCCGCGTCGATGGACACCCCTAGTCTTCTGTATCGTTCACTGGCGTGAGAGAGTGTACGACCTTTTAACCTTTTTTTATGGAAGAGATGGTATTCGAAACGTAAAACTTTTTCTTATTTCACCCTCCCCTTTTAATGTCTCCCTTATTAGCCCTTTACTTTACTTAACAAGCAAAGTATGAGCTTACCAAAATTATTACCTTAAAAAACCAGAGATCCAAATATCTACATTTGAGAATATAAGTTAATCCAGCAGAATCTTCACTTCAACAGGACAACAGGAAAAAAAAAATCCTATACTCGCAAACATGCCCGAGTAATCGACACATCACTGCTTTTCTGTGCATGTGAACAACTATGTGGCGTTTTGCTGCGGTCCTAAGTAGTTATCGAGCTTCGCTTGACCAGTTCCCTCCGTCCTACATCCAGTTGGTTAGGTCCAGAGAGTTCCAAATCTGATCATGTCGAGAAAAATAAAGTTTAGATATTGATTACAAGATTACATGATCTTCTGTGTCGTTGCTTTAGATTAGAAACGTGATAACACTCAGTGCTTTTTAAATTTCTCTCACAGAAGTGTTCTCTTGAGGGCCCCTCTGTTTGCATGGAATTGAATTCCTAAGAATTTATTATCAAGTGAGTCACACCGATGATCATTAAAGAGTACGAGTGATGAAAGATTTAAGGATGGAGTTGTAGAGAGGAGCAAATTGCTTTAATAGAGTGATGTCTCGGAATTTTTTTGTTTTATTACGGGGATGTTATTTGATGACCACTTATATATTTCAGCCTTTATTTCTGGGGCAGCGTATATATTCAAAAGCCGAGAAATTCAATTATGCACGGGTCAATAGCCAAAGTCAGCTTCTGCGATTTTCTTCTCTCCACTCATATCACGTGGGAGTTCACTAGATATGGGCTACAAGAAAAAACGGAACTATTGATTCTTTCATTTTATTTTATGTTAATTGGAAATGGTAAGGTCTTGCGACTTTAATTGGATGCTCACACAGCTTTAACGCTGCTTGCGTGGGCGGTAAACTGGATTTTCCAGTTTTCCTCCTCTCTGAGAGGAGGAAAGCTGGAAATTGCTGCTTTACCGCTGCTCTCATCGGCGGTAAACTGGATTTTCCAGTTTTCCTCCGCTCTGAGAGGAGGAAATCTGGAAATTGCAGCTTTACCACTGATCCTTACCGCGGTAAACTGAATTTTCCAGTTTTCCTCGTCTCTAAGAGGAGGAAAACAGGAAATTGCAGCTTTACCGCTGCTTGCATAGGCGGTAAAGTGGATTTTCCAGCTTTCCTCCTCTGTGAGAGTAGGAAAACTGGAAATTGCAGATTCGCTGCGGTTACATATGGCGGAAATCTTTTAGTCCGATTTTTAATCATTTCTTCCCTTCTTTTGCTTGTTGGTGGGTCGTGGGTCGGGGCATAGTTCCACAAAACGAAGGATGGACAAGTGTGAATAACAGTTGGGTGCAGTAATATCAAATCACAATAACCACACACTAAATCGTAGCTTTACTTTACCGGCGACGTGAAGTAAAAGGTCAATGTAGGAGAGAATAAAAGTAAGGGTGTCGTAGAACTAAAACGTGGGAGAGTAGCATTTTTATTTTTCCTCTTAAAAAGACTAGCGTTTTTTTTTTTTTTTTTTTGTGAGGTAGCTCATGGATTGGGCTTTGGGCATGGGGTTTTGTTATTAATAGATGGGCCGTGCTCATGTTTTTTTTTTTTATTTGCACTTAGAAGTTGAGAGCCGGAATCTACTCCCGGCCCAAATTTATGTAAATATACACACATATGTATACGTACGTATACATTCAAATGTATATATATATATATCTATATATTTATGAGGGAGGGAGGGAGCTGTAATGCGGAGGCTCAAAACCATGACCTCTCACAGAAGGTGATGAGACCAGAGCAGCTGAGCTGGCCTAGGACTTGGTAGGAAACTCATTTTTCTGTTCTCTAGGTCTAATATAGGTGGGGACTCGGGCTCCATGATTTCCGTGCGGCCTGGGGTCGGGCCAACAACTTTCAGGCCCGACTCATGCCTGGGCCAGCGTTAGGCTTCTAGTTTAGAAGTGGCTGTTGGAGATTCCTCGGAATGGCCCCGCCGCGTCGATGGACACCCCTAGTCTTCTTTATCGTTCACTGGCGTGAAAGAGTGTACGACCTTTTAACCTTTTTTGATAGAAGAGATGGTATTCGAAACCTAAAACTTTTTCTTATTTCACCCTCCCCTTTTAATGTCTCCCGTATTAGCCCTTTACTTTACTTAACAAGCAAAGTAGGAGCTTACCAAAAATATTACCTTAAAAAACCAGAGATCCTAATATCTACGTTTGAGAATATAAGTTAATCCAGCAGAATCTTCACTTCAACAGGAACACAGGAAAAAAAAATCCTATACTCGCAAACATGCCCGAGTAATCGACACATCACTGCTTTTCTGTGCATGTGAACAACTATGTGGCGTTTTGCTGCGGTCCTAAGTAGTTATCGAGCTTCGCTTGACCAGTTCCCTCCGTCCTACATCCAGTTGGTTAGGTCCAGAGAGTTCCAAATCTAATCATGTCGAGAAAAATAAAGTTTAGATATTGATTACAAGATTACATGATCTTCTGTGTCGTTGCTTTAGATTAGAAACGTGATAACACTCAGTGCTTTTTAAATTTCTCTCACAGAAGTGTTCTCTTGAGGGCCCCTCTGTTTGCATGGAATTGAATTCCTAAGAATTTATTATCAAGTGAGTCACACCGATGATCATTAAAGAGTACGAGTGATGAAAGATTTATGGATGGAGTTGTAGAGAGGAGCAAATTGCTTTAATAGAGTGATGTCTCGGATTTTTTTTGTTTTATTACGGGGATGTTATTTGATGACCACTTATATATTTCAGCCTTTATTTCTGGGGCAGCGTATATATTCAAAAGCCGAGAAATTCAATTATGCACGGGTCAATAGCCAAAGTCAGCTTCTGCGATTTTCTTCTCTCCACTCATATCACGTGGGAGTTCACTAGATATGGGCTACAAGAAAAAACGGAACTATTGATTCTTTCATTTTATTTTATGTTAATTGGAAATGGTAACGTCTTGCGACTTTAATTGGATGCTCACACAGCTTTAACGCTGCTTGCGTGGGCGGTAAACTGGATTTTCCAGTTTTCCTCCTCTCTGAAAGGAGGAAAGCTGGAAATTGCTGCTTTACCGCTGCTCTCATCGGCGGTAAACTGGATTTTCCAGTTTTCCTCCGCTCTGAGAGGAGGAAATCTGGAAATTACAGCTTTACCGCTGCCCCTTTCCGCGGTAAACTGGAAATTGCAGCTTTACCGCTGATTTCATCGGTGGTAAAGTGGATTTTCCAGCTTTCCTCCTCTGTGAGAGTAGGAAAACTGGAAATTACAGATTTGCTGCGGTTACATATGGCGGAAATCTTTCGGTCCGATTTTTAATCATTTCTTCCCTTCTTAAGCTTGTTGGTGGGTCGTGGGTCGGGGCATACTTCCACAAAACGAAGGATGGACATGTGTGAATAACAGTTGGGTGCAGTAATATCAAATCACAATAAACACACACTAAATCGTAGCTTTACTTTACTGGCAAACTGACGTAAAAGGTCAATGTAGGAGAGAATAAAAGTAAGGGTGTCGTAGAACTAAAACGTGAGAGAGTAGCATTTTTATTTTTCCTCTTAAAAAGACTAGCGTTTTTTTTTTTGTGAGGTAGCTCATGGATTGGGCTTTGGGCATGGGGTTTTGTTATTAATAGATGGGCCGTGCTCATGTTTTTTTTTTTTTGTTTCTTTATTTGCACTTAGAAGTTGAGAGCCGGAATCCACTCCCGGCCCAAATTTATGTATATTTACACACATACGTATACGCACGTATACATACAAATGTATATATATATTTATATACCTATATATTTATGAGGGTGGGAGGGAGCAGTAATGCGGAGGCTCAAAACCATGACCTCTCACAGAAGGTGATAAGACCAGCTGGCCCAGGACTTGGTAGGAAACTCATTTTTCTGTTCTATAGGTCTAATATAGGTGGGGACTCGGGCTTCATGATTTCCATGCGGCCTGGGTTCGGGCCAACAACTTTCAGGCCCGACTCATGCCTGGGCCAGCGTTAGGCTTCTAGTTTAGAAGTGGCTGTTGGAGATTCCTCGGAATGGCCCCGCCGCGTCGATGGACACCCCTAGTCTTCTTTATCATTCACTGGCGTGAGAGAGTGTACGACCTTTTAACCTTTTTTTATGGAAGAGATGGTATTCGAAACCTAAAACTTTTTCTTATTTCATCACCCTCCCCTTTTAATGTCTGTCGTATTAGCCCTTTACTTTATTTAACAAGCAAAGTATGAGCTTACCAAAATTATTACCTTAAAAAACCAGAGATCCTAATATCTACGTTTGAGAATATAAGTTAATCCAGTAGAATCTTCATTTCAACAGGACAACAAGAAAAAAAATATCCTATACTCGCAAACATGCCCGAGTAATCGACACATCACTGCTTTTCTATGCATGTGAACAACTATGGGGCGTTTTGCTGCGGTCCTAAGTAGTTAACGAGCTTCGCTTGACCAGTTCCCTCCGTCCTACATCCTGTTGGTTAGGTCTAGAGAGTTCCAAATCTAATCATGTCGAGAAAAATAAAGTTTAGATATCGATTACAAGATTACATGATCTTCTGTGTCGTTGCTTTAGATTAGAAACGTGATAACACTCAGTGCTTTTTAAATTTCTCTCACAGAAGTGTTCTCTTGAGGGCCCCTCTGTTGGCATGGAGTTGAATTCCTAAGAATTTATTATCAAGTGAGTCACACCGATGATCATTAAAGAGTACGAGTGATGAAAGATTTAAGGATGGAGTTGTAGACAGGAGCAAATTGCTTTAATAGAGTGATGTCTCGGATTTTTTTTGTTTTATTATGGGGATGTTATTTGATGACCACTTACATATTTCAGCCTTTATTTCTAGGGCAGCGTATATATTCAAAAGCATAGAAATTCAGTTCTGCACGGGTCAATAGCCAAAGTCAGCTTCTGTGATTTTCTTCTCTCCACTCATATCATATGAGAGTTCACTAGATATGGGCTACAAGAAAAAACGGAACTATTTATTCTTTCGTTTTATTTTATGTTAATTGGAAATGGTAAGGTCTTGCGACTTTAATTGGATGCTCACACAGCTTTGCCACTGCTTGCGTGGGCGGTAATCCAGATTTTCCAGTTTTCCTCCTCTCTGAGAGAAGGAAAGCTGGAAATTGCTGCTTTACCGCTGCTATCATCGGCGGTAAACTGGATTTTCCAGTTTTCCTCCGTTCTGAGAGGAGGAAATCTGGAAATTGCAGCTTTACCGCTGCCTCGTTCCGCGTTAAACTGGAAATTGCAGCTTTACCGCTGATTTCATCGGCGGTAAAGTGGATTTTCCATCTTTCCTCCTCTGTGAGAGTACGAAAACTGGAAATTGCAGATTTGCTGCAGTTACATATGGCGGAAATCTTTCGGTCCGATTTTTAATCATTTCTTCCCTTCTTTTGCTTGTTGGTGGGTCGTGGGTGGAGGCATAGTTCCACAAAACGAAGGATGGACATGTGTGAATAAAAGTTGGGTGCAGTATTATCTAATCAGAATAAACACACACTAAATCGTAACTTTACTTTACCGGCGAAGTGAAGTAAAAGGTCAATGTAGGAGAGAATAAAAGTAAGGGTGTCGTAGAACTAAAACGTGAGAGAGTAGCATTTTTATTTTTCCTCTTAAAAAGACTAGCGTTTTTTTTGTGAGGTAGCTCATGGATTGGGCTTTGGGCATGGGGTTTTGTTATTAATAGATGGGCCGTGCTCATGTTTTTTTTTTTTTGTTTTTTTTTTTGCACTTAGAAGTTGAGTGCCGGAATCCACTCCCGGCCCAAATTTATGTATATTTACACACATACGTATACGCACGTATACATACAAATGTATATATATATTTATATACATATATATTTATGAGGGTGGGAGGGAGCAGTAATGCAGAGGCTCAAAACCATGACCTCTCACAGAAGGTGATAAGACCAGAGCAGCTGAGCTGGCCTAGGACTTGGTAGGAAACTCATTTTTCTGTTCTATAGGTCTAATATAGGTGGGGACTCGGGCTTCATGATTTCCATGCGGCCTGGGTTCGGGCCAACAACTTTCAGGCCCGACTCATGCCTGGTCCAGCGTTAGGCTTCTAGTTTAGAAGTGGCTGTTGGAGATTCCTCGGAATGGCCCCGCCGCGTCGATGGACACCCCTAGTCTTCTTTATCATTCACTGGCGTGAGAGAGTGTACGACCTTTTAACCTTTTTTTATGGAAGAGATGGTATTCGAAACCTAAAACTTTTTCTTATTTCATCACCCTCCCCTTTTAATGTATCTCGTATTAGCCTTTTACTTTACTTAACAAGCAAAGTATGAGCTTACCAAAATTATTACCTTAAAAAACCAGAGATCCTAATATCTACGTTTGAGAATATAAGTTAATCAAGCAGAATCTTCATTTCAAGAGGACAACAAGAAAAAAAATATCCTATACTCGCAAACATGCCCGAGTAATCGACACATCACTGCTTTTCTGTGCGTGTGAACAACTATGGGGCGTTTTGCTGCGGTCCTAAGTAGTTATCGAGCTTTGCTTGACCAGTTCCCTCCGTCCTACATCCTGTTGGTTAGGGCCAGAGAGTTCCAAATCTAATCGTGTCGAGAAAAATAAAGTTTAGATATCGATTACAAGATTACATGATCTTCTGTGTCGTTGCTTTAGATTGGAAACATGATAACACTCAGTGCTTTTTAAATTTCTCTCACAGAAGTGTTCTCTTGAGGGCCCCTCTGTTGGCATGGAGTTGAATTCCTAAGAATTTATTATCAAGTGAGTCACACCGATGATCATTAAAGAGTACGAGTGATGAAAGATTTAAGGATGGAGTTGTGAACAGGAGCAAATTGCTTTAATTGAGTGATGTCTCGGATTTTTTTTATTTTATTATGGGGATGTTATTTGATGACCCCTTACATATTTCAGCCTTTATTTCTAGGGCAGCGTATATATTCAAAAGCATAGAAATTCAGTTCTGCACGGGTCAATAGCCAAAGTCAGCTTCTGTGATTTTCTTCTCTCCACTCATATCATATGGGAGTTCACTAGATATGGGCTACAAGAAAAAACGGAACTATTGATTCTTTCGTTTTATTTTATGTTAATTGGAAATGGTAAGGTCTTGCGACTTTAATTGGATGCTCACACAGCTTTGCCGCTGCTTGCGTGGGGGTTAAACTGGATTTTCCAGTTTTCCTCCTCTTTGAGAGGTGGAAAGCGGGAAATTGCTGCTTTACCGCTGCTCTCATCGGCGGTAAAATGAATTTTTCAGTTTTCCTCCGCTCTGAGAGGAGGAAATCTGGAAATTGCAGCTTTACCGTTGCTCCTTTCCGCGGTAAACTGGATTTTCCAGCTTTCCTCCGCTCTGAGAGGAGGAAAACTGAAAATTGCGCCTTTACCGCTGCTTTCATCGGCGGTAAAGTGGATTTTCCAGCTTTCCTCCTCTATGAGAGTAGGAAAACTGGAAATTGCAGATTTGCTGCGGTTACTAATGGCGGAAATCTTTCAGTCCGATTTATAATCATTTCTTCCCTTCTTTTGCTTGTTGGTGGGTCGTGGGTCGGGGTGCAGTTCCACAAAACGAAGGATGGACATGTGTGAATAACAGTTGGGTGCAGTAATATCAAATCAGAATAAACACAGACTAAATCGTAGCTTTACTTTACCGGCGAAGTGAAGTAAAAGGTTAACGTAGGAGAGAATACAAGTAAGGGTGTCGTAGAACTAAAACGTGAGAGAGTAGCATTTTTATTTTTCCTCTTAAAAAGACTAACGTTTTTTTGTGGGTAGCTCGTGGGTTGGGCTTTGGGCATGGGGTTTTGTTATTAATAGATGGGCCGTGCTCATGTTTTTTTTTTTTCTTTTCTTATTTGCACTCAGAAGTTGAGAACCGGAATCCACTCCCGGCCCAAATTTATGTAAATCTACACACATACGTATACGCACGTATACATACAAATGTATATATATATATATATCTATATATTTATGAGGGAGGGAGGGAGCAGTAATGCGGAGGCTCAAAACCATGACCTCTCACAGAAGGTGATAACACCAGAGCAGCTGAGCTGGCCTAGGACTTGGTAGGAAACTCATTTTTCTGTTCTATAAGTCTAATATAGGTGGGGACTCGGGCTTCATGATTTCCATGCGGCCTGGGTTCGGGCCAACAACTTTCAGGCCCGACTCATGCCTGGGCCAGCGTTAGGCTTCTAGTTTAGAAGTGGCTGTTGGAGATTCCTCGGAATGGCCCCGCCGCGTCGATGGACACCCCTAGTCTTCTTTATCGTTCACTGGCGTGAGAGAGTGTACGACCTTTTAACCTTTTTTTATGGAAGAGATGGTATTCGAAACGTAAAACTTTTTCTTATTTCACCCTCCCCTTTTAATGTCTCCCTTATTAGCCCTTTTCTTTACTTAACAAGCAAAGTATGAGCTTACCAAAATTATTACCTTAAAAAACCAGAGATCCTAATATCTACGTTTGAGAATATAAGTTAATCCAGCAAAATCTTCATTTCAACAGGACAACAAGAAAAAAAAATCCTATACTCGCAAACATGCCCGAGTAATCGACACATCACTGCTTTTCTGTGCGTGTGAACAATTATGGGGCGTTTTGCTGCGGTCCTAAGTAGTTATCGAGCTTCGCTTGACCAGTTTCCTCCGTCCTACATCCTGTTGGTTAGGTCCATAGAGTTCCAAATCTGATCATGTCGAGAAAAATAAAGTTTAGATATTGATTACAGGATTACAGGATCTTCTGTGTCGTTGCTTTAGATTAGAAACGTGATAACACTCAGTGCTTTTTAAATTTCTCTCACAGAAGTGTTCTCTTGAGGGCCACTCTGTTGGCATCGAATTGAATTCCTAAGAATTTATTATCAAGTGAGTCACACCGATGATCATTAAAGAGTACGAGTGATGAAAGATTTAAGAATGGAGTTGTAGAAAGGAGCAAATTGCTTTAATAGAGTGATGTCTCGGATTTCTTTTCTTTTATTATGGGGATGTTATTTGATGACCGCTTATATATTTCAGCTTTTATTTTTGCGGCAGCGCATATATTCAAAAGCCGAGAAATTCAATTCTGCACGGGTCAATAGCCAAAGTCAGCTTCCGCGATTTTCTTCTCTCCACTCATATCATATGGGAGTTCACTAGATATGGGCTACAAGAAAAAATGGAACTATTGATTCATTCATTTTATTTTATGTTAATTGGAAATGGTAATGTCTTGCGACTTTAATTGGATGCTCACACAGCTTTGCCGCTGCTTGCGTGGGCGGTAAACTGGATTTTCCAGCTTCCCTCCTCTCTGAGAGGAGGAAAGATGGAAATTGTTGCTTTACTGCTGCTCTCATCGGCGGTAAACTGGATTTTCCAGTTTTCCTCCTCTCTGAGAGGAGGAAATCTAGAAATTGCAGCTTTACCGCTGCTCCTTTCCGCGGTAAACTGGATTTTCCAGCTTTCCACCGCTCTGAGAGGAGGAAAACTGGAAATTGCAGCTTTACCGCTGCTTTCATAGGCGGTAAAGTAGATTTTCCAGCTTTCCTCCTCTGTGAGAGTAGGAAAACTGGAAATTGCAGATTCGCTGCGGTTACATATGGCGGAAATCTTTCAGTCCGATTTTTAATCATTTCTTCCCTTCTTTTGCTTGTTGGTGGGTCGTGAGTCGGGGCATAGTTCCACAAAACGAAGGATGGACATGTGTGAATAACAGTTGGGTGCAGTAATATCAAATCACAATAACCACACACTAAATCGTAGCTTTACTTTACCGGCGAGGTGAAGTAAAAGGTCAATGTAGGAGAGAATAAAAGTAAGGGTGTCGTAGAACTAAAACGTGGGAGAGTAGCATTTTTATTTTTCCTCTTAAAAAGACTAGCGTTTTTTTTTTTTTTGTGAGGTAGCTCATGGATTGGGCTTTGGGCATGGGGTTTTGTTATTAATAGATGGGCCGTGCTCATGTTTTTTTTTTTTATTTGCACTTAGAAGTTGAGAGCCGGAATCCACTCCCGGCCCAAATTTATGTAAATATACACACATACGTATACGTACGTATACATTCAAATGTATATATATATATATTTATATATATCTATATATTTATGAGGGAGGGAGGGAGCTGTAATGCGGAGGCTCAAAACCATGACCTCTCACAGAAGGTGATGAGACCAGAGCAGCTGAGCTGGCCTAGGACTTGGTAGGAACCTCATTTTTCTGTTCTCTAGGTCTAATATAGGTGGGGACTCGGGCTCCATGATTTCCGTGCGGCCTGGGGTCGGGCCAACAACTTTCAGGCCCGACTCATGCCTGGGCCAGCGTTAGGCTTCTATTTTAGAAGTGGCTGTTGGAGATTCCTCGGAATGGCCCCGCCGCGTCGATGGACACCCCTAGTCTTCTTTATCGTTCACTGGCGTGAGAGACTGTACGACCTTTTAACCTTTTTTTATGGAAGAGATGGTATTCGAAACCTAAAACTTTTTCTTATTTCACCCTCCCCTTTTAATGTCTCCCGTATTAGCCCTTTACTTTACTTAACAAGCAAAGTATGAGCTTACCAAAATTATTACCTTAAAAAACCAGAGATCCTAATATCTACGTTTGAGAATATAAGTTAATCCAGCAGAATCTTCACTTCAACAGGACAACAGGAAAAAAAAAATCCTATACTCGCAAACATGCCCGAGTAATCGACACATCACTGCTTTTCTGTGCATGTGAACAACTATGTGGCGTTTTGCTGGGGTCCTAAGTAGTTATCGAGCTTCGCTTGACCAGTTCCCTCCGTCCTACATCCAGTTGGTTAGGTCCAGAGAGTTCCAAATCTAATCATGTCGAGAAAAATAAAGTTTAGATATTGATTACAAGATTACATGATCTTCTGTGTCGTTGCTTTAGATTAGAAACGTGATAACACTCAGTGCTTTTTAAATTTCTCTCACAGAAGTGTTCTCTTGAGCGCCCCTCTGTTTGCATGGAATTGAATTCCTAAGAATTTATTATTATGTGAGTCACACCGATGATCATTAAAGAGTACGAGTGATGAAAGATTTAAGGATGGAGTTGTAGAGAGGAGCAAATTGCTTTAATAGAGTGATGTCTCGGATTTTTTTTGTTTTATTACGGGGATGTTATTTGATGACCACTTATATATTTCAGCCTTTATTTCTGGGGCAGCGTATATATTCAAAAGCCGAGAAATTCAATTCTGCACGGGTCAATAGCCAAAGTCAGCTTCTGCGATTTTCTTCTCTCCACTCATATCACGTGGGAGTTCACTAGATATGGGCTATAAGAAAAAACGGAACTATTGATTCTTTCATTTTATTTTATGTTAATTGGAAATGGTAGGGTCTTGCGACTTTAATTGGATGCTCACACAGCTTAAACGCTGCTTGCGTGGGCGGTAAACTGGATTTTCCTGTTTTCCTCCTCTCAGAGAGGAGGAAAGCTGGAAATTGCAGCTTTACCGCTGATCTCATCGGCGGTAAACTGGATTTTCCAGCTTTCCGCCGCTCTGAGAGGAGGAAAACTGGGAACTGCTGCTATACCATAGCTTTCGTCGGCGATAAAGTTGATTATCCAGCTTTCCTCCTCTGTGAGAGGAAGAAAACTGGAAATTGCAGAGTTGCTGCGGTTACATATGGCAGAAATCTTTTAGTCGGATTTTTATTCATTTCTACCCTTCTTTTGCTTGTTGGTGGGTCGTGGGTCGGGCCGTAGTTCCACTAAATGAAGGATGGCGATGTGTGAATAACAGCTGGGTAAGTAATATCAAATCACAATAAACACACACTAAATCGTAGCTTTACTTTACCGGCGAATGGAAGTAAAAGGTCAATGTAGGAGAGAATAAAAGTAAGGGTGTCGTAGAACTAAAACGTGAGAGAGTAGCATTTTTATTTTTCCTCTTAAAAAGACTAGCGTTTTTTTTTTAGAGGTAGCTCATGGATTGGGCTTTGGGCATGGGGTTTTGTTATTAATAGATGGGCCGTGCTCATGTTTTTTTTTTATTTTTTTATTTGCACTTAGAAGTTGAGAGCCGGAATCCACTCCTGGCCCAAATTTATGTAAATATACACACATACGTATACGTATGTACACATAGAAATGTATATATATATATTTACATATTTATGAGGGAGGGAGGGAGCAGTAATGCGGAGGCTCAAAACCATGACCTCTCACAGAAGGTGATTAGACCAGAGCAGCTGAGCTGGCCTAGGACTTGGTAGGAAACTCATTTTTCTGTTCTATAAGTCTAATATAGGTGGGGACTCGGGCTTCATGATTTCCATGCGGCCTGGGTTCGGGCCAACAACTTTCAGGCCTGACTCATGCCTGGGCCAGCGTTAGGCTTCTAGTTTAGAAGTGGCTGTTGGAGATTCCTCGGAATGGCCCTGCCGCGTCGATGGACACCCCTAGTCTTCTTTATCATTCACAGGCGTGAGAGAGTGTACGACCTTTTAACCTTTTTTTATGGAAGAGATGGTACTCGAAACCTAAAACTTTTTCTTATTTCACCCTCCCCTTTTAATGTCTCTCGTATTAGCCCTTCACTTTACTTAACAAGCAAAGTATGAGCTTACCAAAATTATTACCTTAAAAAACCAGAGATCCTAATATCTATGTTTGAGAATATAAGTTAATCCGGCAGAATCTTCATTTCAACAGGACAACAAGAAACAAAAATCATATACTCGCAAACATGCCCGAGTAATCGACACATCACTGTTTTTCTGTACGTGTGAACAACTATGGGGCGTTTTGCGGCGGTCCTAAGTAGTTATCGAGCTTCGCTTGACCAGTTCCCCCCGTCCTACATCCTGTTGGTTAGGTCCAGAGAGTTCCAAATCTAATTATGTCGAGAAAAATAAAGTTTAGATATTGATTACAAGATTACATGATCTTCTGTGTCGTTGCTTTAGATTAGAAACGTGATACCACTCAGTGCTTTTTAAATTTCTCTCACAGAAGTGTTCTCTTGAGGGCCACTCTAAGGCATGGAATTGAATTCCTAAGAATTTAATATCAAGTGAGTCACACCGATGATCATTAAAGAGTACGAGTGATGAAAGATTTAAGAATGGAGTTGTAGAAAGGAGCAAATTGCTTTAATAGAGTGATGTCTCGGATTTTTTTTGTTTTATTATGGTGATGTTATTTGATGACCGCTTATATATTTCAGCTTTTATTTCTGGGGCAGCGCATATATTCAAACTCCGAGAAATTCAATTCTGCACGGGTCAATAGCCAAAGTCAGCTTCCGCGATTTTCTTCTCTCCACTCATATCATATGGGAGTTCACTAGATATGGGCTACAAGAAAAAACGGAACTATTGATTCTTTCATTTTATTTTATGTTAATTGGAAATGGTAAGGTCTTGCGACTTTAATTGGATGCTCGCACAGCTTAAACGCTGCTTGCGTGGGCGGTAAACTGGATTTTCCTGTTTTCCTCCTCTCAGGGAGGAGGAAAGCTGGAAATTGCAGCTTTACTGCTGATCTCATCGGCGGTAAACTGGATTTTCCAGCTTTCCTCCGCTCTGAGAGGAGGAAAACTGGAAACTGCTGCTATACCATAGCTTTCGTCGGCGGTAAAGTTGATTTTCCAGCTTTCCTACTCTGTGAGAGGAAGAAAACTGGAAATTGCAGATTTGCTGCGGTTACATACGGCAGAAATCTTTTCGTCAGATTTTTATTCATTTCTACCCTTCTATTGCTTGTTGGTGGGTCGTGGGTCGGGGCGTAGTTCCACAAAACGAAGGATGGAGATGTGTGAATAACAGCTGGGTAAATAATATCAAATCACAATAAACACACACTAAATCGTAGCTTTACTTTACCGGCGAATGGAAGTAAAAGGTCAATGTAGGAGAGAATAAAAGTAAGGGTGTCGTAGAACTAAAACGTGAGAGAGTAGCATTTTTATTTTTCCTCTTAAAAAGACTAGCGTTTTTTTTTTAGAGGTAGCTCATGGATTGGGCTTTGGGCATGGGGTTTTGTTATTAATAGATGGGCCGTGCTCATGTTTTTTTTTATTTTTTTATTTGCACGTAGAAGTTGAGAGCCGGAATCCACTCCTGGACACAATAAACACACACTAAATCGTAGCTTTACTTTACCGGCGAATGGAAGTAAAAGGTCAATGTAGGAGAGAATAAAAGTAAGGGTGTCGTAGAACTAAAACGTGAGAGAGTAGCATTTTTATTTTTCCTCTTAAAAAGACTAGCGTTTTTTTTTTAGAGGTAGCTCATGGATTGGGCTTTGGGCATGGGGTTTTGTTATTAATAGATGAGCCGTGCTCATGTTTTTTTTTATTTTTTTATTTGCACGTAGAAGTTGAGAGCCGGAATCCACTCCTGGCCCAAATTTATGTAAATATACACACATACGTATACGTATGTATACATAGAAATGTATATATATATATATATATTTATATATTTATGAGGGAGGGGGGAGCAGTAATGCGGAGGCTCAAAACCATGACCTCTCACAGAAGGTGATTAGACCAGAGCAGCTGAGCTGGCCTAGGACTTGGTAGGAAACTCATTTTTCTGTTCTATAAGTCTAATATAGGTGGGGACTCGGGCTTCATGATTTCCATGCGGCCTGGGTTCGGGCCAACAACTTTCAGGCCTGACTTATGCCTGGGCCAGCGTTAGGCTTCTAGTTTAGAAGTGGCTGTTGGAGATTCCTCGGAATGGCCCCGCCGCGTCGATGGACACCCCTAGTCTTCTTTATCATTCACTGGCGTGAGAGAGTGTACGACCTTTTAACCTTTTTTTATGGAAGAGATGGTACTCGAAACCTTAAACTTTTTCTTATTTCACCCTCCCCTTTTAATGTCTCTCGTATTAGCCCTTTACTTTACTTAACAAGCAAAGTATGAGCTTACCAAAATTATTACCTTAAAAAACCAGAGATCCTAATATCTATGTTTGAGAATATAAGTTAATCCGGCAGAATCATCATTTCAACAGGACAACAAGAAAAAAAAAATCCTATACTCGCAAACGTGCCCAAGTAATCGACACATCACTGCTTTTCTGTGCATGGGAACAACTATGGGGCGTTTTGCTGCGGTCCTAAGTAGTTATCGAGCTTCGCTTGACCAGTTCCCTCCGTCCTACATCCTGTTGGTTAGGTCCAGAGAGTTCCAAATCTAATCATGTCGAGAAAAATAAAGTTTAGATATTGATTACAAGATTACATGATCTTCTGTGTCGTTGCTTTAGATTAGAAACGTGATAACACTCAGTGCTTTTTAAATTTCTCTCACAGAAGTGTTCTCTTGAGGGCCCCTCTGTTGGCATGGAATTGAATTCCTAAGAATTTATTATCAAGTGAGTCACACCGATGATCATTAAAGAGTACGAATGATGAAAGATTTAAGGATCGAGTAGTAGACAGGAGCAAATTGCTTTAATAGAGTGATGTCTCGGATTTTTTTGTTTTATTATGGGGATGTTATTTGATGACCACTTATATATTTCAGCTTTTATTTCTGGGGCAGCTCATATATTCAAAAGCCGAGAAATTCAATTCTGCACGGGTCAATGGCCAAAGTCAGCTTCTGTGATTTTCTTCTCTCCACTCATATCATATGGGAGTTCACTACATATGGGCTACAAGAAAAAACGGAACTATTGATTCTTTCATTTTATTTTATGTTAATTGGAAATGGTAAGGTCTTGCGACTTTAATTGGGTGCTCACACAGCTTTACCGCTGCTTGCATGGGCGTTAAACTGGATTTTCCAGTTTTCCTCCTCTCTAAGAGGAGGAAAGCTGGAAATTGCAGCTTTACCGCTGCTCTCATTGGCGCTGAACTAGATTTTCCAGCTTTCCTCCGCTCTGAGAGGAGGAAAACTGGAAATTGCAGCTATACCGCTGCTCTCATCGACGGTAAAGTGGATTTTCCAGCTTTCCTCCTCTCTGAGAGGAGGAAAACTGGAAATTGCAGATTTGCTGCGGTTATATATGGAGGAAATCTTTCAGTCCGATTTTTAATCATTTCTTCCCTTCTTTTGCTTGTTGGTGGGTCGTGGGTCGGGGCTTAGTTCCACAAAACGAAGGATGGACATGTGTCAATAAGAGTTGGGTGAAGTAATATCAAATCACAATAAACACAGACTAAATCGTAGCTTTACTTTACCGGCGAAGTGAAGTAAAAGGTCAATGTAGGAGAGAATAAAAGTAAGGGTGTCGTAGAACTAAAACGTGAGAGAGTAGCATTTTTATTTTTCTTCTTAAAAAGACTAACGTTTTTTTTTGTCAGGTAGCTCATGGATTGGGCTTTGGGCATGGGGTTTTGTTATTAATAGATGGGTCGTGCTCATGTTTTTTTTTTATTTTTTTATTTGCACTTAGAAGTTGAGAGCCGGAATCCACTCCCGGCCCAAATTTATGTAAATATACACACATACGTATACGTACGCATACAGACAAATGTATATATATATTTATGAGGGAGGGAGGGAGCAATAATGCGGAGGCTCAAAACCATGACCTCTCACAGAAGGTGATAAGACCAGAGCTGCTGAGCTGGCCTAGGACTTGGTAGGAAACTCAGTTTTTTGTTTTATAGGTCTAATATAGGTGGGGACTCGGGCTTCATGATTTCCATGCGGCCTGGGTTCGGGCCAACAACTTTCAAGCCTGACTCATGCCTGGGCCAGCGTTAGGCTTCTAGTTTAGAAGTGGGTGTTGGAGATTCCTCGGAATGGCCCCGCCGCGTCGATGGACACCCCTAGTCTTTTTTATCATTCACTGGCGTGAGAGAGTGTACGACTTTTTAACCTTTTTTTATGGTAGAGATGGTATTCGAAACCTAAAACTTTTTTTTATTTCACCCTCCCCTTTTAATGTCTCTCGTATTAGCCCTTTACTTTACTTAACAAGCAAAGTATGAGCTTACCAAAATTATTACCTTAAAAAACCAGAGATCCTAATATCTACGTTTGAGAATATAAGTTAATCCAGTAGAATCTTCATTTCAACAGGACAACAAGAAAAAAAATATCCTATACTCGCAAACATGCCCGAGTAATCGACACATCACTGCTTTTCTATGCATGTGAACAACTATGGGGCGTTTTGCTGCGGTCCTAAGTAGTTAACGAGCTTCGCTTGACCAGTTCCCTCCGTCCTACATCCTGTTGGTTAGGTCTAGAGAGTTCCAAATCTAATCATGTCGAGAAAAATAAAGTTTAGATATCGATTACAAGATTACATGATCTTCTGTGTCGTTGCTTTAGATTAGAAACGTGATAACACTCAGTGCTTTTTAAATTTCTCTCACAGAAGTGTTCTCTTGAGGGCCCCTCTGTTGGCATGGAGTTGAATTCCTAAGAATTTATTATCAAGTGAGTCACACCGATGATCATTAAAGAGTACGAGTGATGAAAGATTTAAGGATGGAGTTGTAGACAGGAGCAAATTGCTTTAATAGAGTGATGTCTCGGATTTTTTTTGTTTTATTATGGGGATGTTATTTGATGACCACTTACATATTTCAGCCTTTATTTCTAGGGCAGCGTATATATTCAAAAGCATAGAAATTCAGTTCTGCACGGGTCAATAGCCAAAGTCAGCTTCTGTGATTTTCTTCTCTCCACTCATATCATATGAGAGTTCACTAGATATGGGCTACAAGAAAAAACGGAACTATTTATTCTTTCGTTTTATTTTATGTTAATTGGAAATGGTAAGGTCTTGCGACTTTAATTGGATGCTCACACAGCTTTGCCACTGCTTGCGTGGGCGGTAATCCAGATTTTCCAGTTTTCCTCCTCTCTGAGAGAAGGAAAGCTGGAAATTGTTGCTTTACCGCTGCTATCATCGGCGGTAAAGTGGATTTTCCAGCTTTCCTCCTCTATGGGTGGAGGATAACTAGAAATTGCATATTTGCTGCGGATACATATGGCGGAAATCTTTCAATCCGATTTTTTATCATTTCTTCCCTTCTTTTGCTTGTTTGTGGGTCGTGGGTCGGGGCTTAGTTCCATAAAACGAAGGATGGACATGTCTGAATAACGGTTGGGTGAAGTAATATCTAATCACAATAAACACACACTAAATCGTACCTTTACTTTACCGGTGAAGTGAGGTAAAAGGTTAATTTAAGAGGGAATAAAAGTACGTGTGTCGTAGAACTAAAATGTGAGAGAGTAGCATTTTTATTTTTCCTCTTAAAAAGACTAACGTTTTTTTGGTGAGGGACCTCATGGATTGGGCTTTGGGCATGGGGTTTTGTTATTAATAGATGGGCCGTGCTCTTGTTTTTTTTTTTTTCGTATTTGTACTTAGAGGTTGAGAGCCGGAATCCACTCCCGGCCCAAATTTATATATATATACACACATACGTATACGTACTTATACATATAAATGTATATATATATCTATATATTTACGAGGGAGGGAGGGAGCAGTAACGCGGAGGCTCAAAACCATGACCTCTCACAGAAGGTGATAAGACCAGAGCAGCTGAGCTGGCCTATGACTTGGTAGGAAACTCATTTTTCTGTTCTATAGGTCTAATATAGGTGGGGACTCGGGCTACTTGATTTCCATGCGGCCTGGGTTCGTGCCAACAACTTTCAAGCCTGACTCATGCTTGGGCCAGGGTTAGGCTTCTTGTTTAGAACTGGCTGTTGGACATTCCTCGGAATGGCCATGCCACGTCGATGAACACCCCTAGTCTTTTTTATTATTCACTGGCATGAGAGAGCGTACGTCTTTCTAACCTTTTTTTATGGCAGAGATGGTGTTCGAAACCTATTTTTTTTCTTATTTCACCCTCCCCTTTTAATGTCTCTCGTATTAGCCCTTTACTTTACTTAACAAGCAAAGTATGAGCTTACCAAAATTATTACCTTAAAAAACCAGAGATCCTAATATTTACGCTTGAGATATAAAAGTTAATCCAGGAAAATCTTCATTTCAACAGGACGAAAAGAAAAAAATTCCTATACTCTCAAACATGCCCTAGTAATCGATACATCACTGCTTTTCTGTGCATGTGAACAACTATGGGGTGTTTTGCTGCGGTCCTAAGTAGTTATCGAGTTTCGCTTGGCCAGTTCCATTCGTCCTACATCCTGTTGGTTAGGTCCAGAGAGTTCCAAATCTAATCATGTCGAGAAAAATAAAGTTTAGATATTGATTACAAGATTACATGATCTTCTGTGTCGTTGCTTTAGATTAGAAACGTGATAACACTCAGTGCTTTTTAAATTTCTCTCACAGAAGTGTTCTCTTGAGGGCCCCTCTGTTGGCATGGAATTGAATTCCTAAGAATTTATTATCAAGTGAGTCACACCGATGATCATTTAAGAGTACGAGTGATGAATGATTTAACGATGGAGTTGTAGACAGGAGCAAATTGCTTTAATAGAGTGATGTCTCGGATTTTTTTGTTTTATTATGGGGATGTTATTTGATGACCGCTTATATATTTCAGCTTTTATTTCTGGGGCAGTGTATATATTCAAAAGCCGAGAAATTCAATTCTGCACGGGTCAATAGCCAAAGTCAACTTTCATGAGATGAATGGTGTTTTATTACTTAAATACACATAACCAATACAAATGTCATACTGGCTCATGAGATTGACCGGAGTCCACAAGTGTATTAGATGTAACACATGTGTGTGGATGAGATCCACATACAGGAGACATGTGTCACAAATCTTATGCTTAAATTGATTCACGACCGGTGATGAGATTGGGCATCTCATCTGACAAGGTTGCAGTATTATGATCACTATGAGATAGTGTGATTTGTCTCGATTATCAAAATGTAAGATTCTGGATTATCATACTAGTACATTGGATGTATTGAAAGGACCATGAGGAGCACCTTAGGAACACTGTCTTTACTTTAAGGTCTGCTCTCATAATTCCCTAGCATTAGGCTCTCAACCCTGAGACATTGATGACCTTAAGTTTCTATCTATTCATTTGCTTTGAATCACTAATGAGTGAGGCCAACTGTAGGTCAATACCTCGGTGTCTTGGGTACGTGGTAGTAGGACTGTGGGAACATTTAATGGTCAAGATGGAATCTATCTCTATTATCCCCTTGTGCCAATTAATGGATTTATCATTGGTAAGTGTACACCCATCTCAATTAAGAGTTAATTGGATGGTACTAATGATTGCTATAATTAATTGGGGCTCAAAGATAATAAGATATGGATCTAAATTGGTGGGACAGTCTGTCCATTTGATCCATGGATAATGATAGAGGAGCCTACTTGTACTAATAGGGAAGTTTAGGGTCTTCATGTAATTTATTCCTAAGACTGGAGTTCAATTGCATTTATTTAGTGGAGTTATTTGCAATTAACTGCGGGCCCGGATTGCACATGAGATGTGGGGTCGCGGTGTCCCAGTTGGAGCCAGCTTTCTATGGAATCCCTAGTGGTCCCCACGCTAGCCCAAGATTGGGTCTTTACTAATTCTATTTAAACTCAAAAAGGAAAGCTACTATTTCTATTTGAAGTGAGACTTCTAATAGTGGTAATAATGGAATGAAGGGTTACTAATTAATCTAGAAGTTGGACTTCTAGTTATTGAGAAAGAGAGGAGTAGCAAGACTATAAATAGGGGGCCAAGGGAGGGCTTGGACGTCCATCCCATTATTCCAAGTGGAGATTCACGCCCATAATCCCCTTGTGCAAGAGTTGCACTTCTTCTCCTTCCCCTCTCTCTCTTCTAGTTCCCTTCTAGTTTCCTTAGCGATTCTAGTTAGTCTTTCTCTTGGAGATTCCACCATCTCTCTTGAGGAAAGAGATCTGAAGCGGGTCATAGCGTGGAAGACGATTGGGCATTGGAGATTTTGATTGTGGAAGAGCTCTTCATCAAAGAGTTTAATCAAGTTCTCCATTAGAGCACAACTGAGCTCCATAGGTATTTTCTACTCCTTGTATGTTGTGGAATTTCGTGGTTGCTTGTTGGGTGCTGTTTCTATCTCCATGATAGGTTTGTTTACTGACCATGATGGCAGAGATTGAGGACATGCATCCTGGATTGGGGTTTATTGGCTTTTTGGATAGGTGTTCACTACTTCTAGTTGGTGAAAAGTTTTTGAAACCTATCTTAGAGGCCCACCCACTTCCAACAGGGAAAGTGAAGGAGACTCCTCTTTTTATACAAAGTGGGGATGGGTCCCACCACTTAAAAATCTAATTGGGCTTAAAACATCAATTTTCGGACTTCGGATGGATTCGGAGAAGAAGGAAGAATTGTTCGTCGAAGTCTCTAGTTTCCAAAAAGTATACATTTCAAGGGTTTCAGAGACGTTGAAAATAGTGTCCAGATTTTGTGAAAAATGACTATTTTACCCCTATCACTAGCAAAGTAGGGTCTAGAGGTCTCAAACGGAGACGGGGCACATACGAAAGTTGTCATTAATAATAAAATACATTAAACGGAGTAAAATACAGATTTCTAGAATTACTAAATATACCCCAAAGTCACTCAAAACACAATTGAAGGAACCCCAAAAGGGTCCCACTAAATCAAAAGAATTCCCAAAATAATCCAAAGCTATAAAAGAGCTATTTTAATCCAAACTTCACCAAAACTCGCTAATCACACTTATAACTAAAGCACGTCTTAATTAACACTAATTGGAAACTCTCAGGGCGAGGTCTTACATCCTCCACCCCTTAAGGCATTTGGTCCACCAAATAAAACATAATAACTGACCTCGGGTAGTATATGCGAATACTTCTTCTGAACTTGATCCCATAATTCCCACGTTGCCTCTTCAGGTCCGTGATTTTCCCAAAGGACCTTTACACAGTGTATTGTTCATGTCCTCAGTTATTGTTCATTTGTATCAATGATCTGAATAGGCTTCTCAACATAGGTGGCATCTTCTCTGATCTCCAACAGTTCATGACGGAGTACATGTGACGGATCGGGGACGTACTTCTTCAATATAGACACATAGAATACATTGTGCACGCCGAAAAGCTCAGGTGGTAAGGCTAATCTATAAGCCACGTCACCAATCTTGCTCACAATATCATAGGGTCCAATGTATCTCCGTCATAGCTTGCCTTTCTGCCCGAATCTTAAGGTTCCTCTAGTAGGTGACACTTTTAAGAAAACCTTATCTCCTTCCTTGAACTGTAAGTTTCTTCTGTGAGAGTCTGTATAACTCTTCTGTCTACTCCGGGCTACCTTCAAACGTTTTTGGATCAACTTGACTTTGTCATTGGTCTCACTCACTATAGTCGGTCCATGAAAACTGCGAACACCTACTTCTTCCCAACAAATTGGAGTTCTACACCGTCTGCCATACAATGCCTCAAAAGGCGCCATTCCAATGCTTGAATGGTAACTGTTGTTGTAGGCGAACTCGCAAAGCGGTAGGGTCTCATCTCATTGAGTCTTGAAATCTAACACACAAGCCCGAAGCATATCCTCAAGGGTCTGAATCATCCTTTATGACTGACCATCTGTTTGTGGGTGATACGCTGTGCTGAACTATAGCTTCGTACCCATAGACTCATGCAATGTCTTCCAAAATCTCGAGACGAATCTGCTATCTCTGTCTGAAGTAATGGAGACTGGCTGTCCGTGACGGCTAACTATCTCGTTAACAAACAACTCCGCGAGAGGTAACATGCATTTTCTCTTCGGTTTTCATGGGATTAAAATGAGCTGATTTGGTAAGGCGGTCTAAAATGACCCATATGGCGTTATTCCTTTTCCTGGTTCTGGGTGGTCCCGAAATAAAATCCACGGTGATATGTTCCCACTTCCATTCCGGGATCTCTAATGGTTGCAACAACCCTGGAGGTTTCTGATGCTCTACCTTCACCAACTAACATGTCATACATCAGGAAACGAAAGCTGCTATTTCCCTTTTCATGTTGTTCCACCAAAATCTGTCATTCAAGTTCTGATACATCTTCGTGCTACCCGAATACATAGAATACTTTGTACTGTAGGCCTCTGTCATGATGTCATTCTTCAAATCTTTGATGTTTGGCATGCATAGACGATCGCGATAGTATAGGATTCCATCCACAATACGAAAATCAGGACGTTCTGCTATATGTTCTAAAATCTTGGCCAACTTTGGATCTTGCAATTGGTCATCTTTGATCTTCCGAATGAATGAGAGCTCAAACACTGACATGTTGGCTAACATTACTCCCTTTCTTAGAGGTTGAAACTCCACACCTAACTCTTCAAATTGGTGAAAAATGCAAGTAACCCTAAGACTTGCCACACTTGCAGACTTCCTACTCAAGGCATCGGCTACAACATTTGCCTTTCCCAGGTGATACTTGATCGGAAAATCATAGTCCTTGATATAGTCCATCCATCTTCTTTGCCTCATGTTCAACTCCTTCTAAGAAAACAAGTACTGTGAGCTGCGGTGGTCGAAGTGGACTTCAAACTTCTCTCCATAGAGATAATGTCTCCACATTTTTAGGGCAAAAACGACCGTTGCTAACTCAAGATCATGCGTTGCATAGTTTTTCTCGTGGTCCTTCAACTGACAGGATCCGTAAGCAATGACTTTTCCATCTTGCATCAACACACAACCAAGTCCTATATTCGAAGCATCGGTGAAAATGGTGTAACCGCCGCTACCAGATGGTAAGGTGAGGACTGGTGCTGAAGTCAATCTCGTTTTCAACTCTCGGAAACTAGCCTCACACTGATCTGTCCACACAAAAGGTGCATTCCTCTTGGTCAACTTCGTCAAAGATGCTGCAATCGATGAAAATCCTTGCACAAACCTCCGGTAATAACCTGCCAATCCTAGAAAACTTTTGATTTCTGATGCATTCTTCGGTCTTTTCCACTTCACAACTACATCAATCTTGGCTGGATCCACTGACAATCCTTCTTTGGAGATGATGTGTCCCAAAAATGCAACTTGTTCGAGCCAAAATTCGCACTTACTGAGCTTCTCATACAATTGATTGTCTCTTAGAAGTTGCAGTGCTATCCTCAAATGTTCTTCATGTTCTTCTCTGGACTTGGAGTACACCAAAATGTCATCAATAAACACTATTGTGAACTGGTCTAAGTACTCCACGAAGATTTTGTTCATCAAGGCCATGAATACTGCCGGTGCATTTGTCAGTCCAAATGGCATCACTAGGAACTCATAGTGTCCATATCTTGTCCGGAAAGCTGTCTTTGATACATCTGAATCTCTAACTCTCAGCTGATGATAACCGGATCTTAAATCAATCTTCGAAAAGTAGGCAGCACCTTGCAATTGATCGAACAGTTCATTTATCCTTGGCATCGCATACTTGTTCTTGATGGTAGCTTGGTTCAATTTCCGGTAATCAATACACATCCTCATCGAGCCATCTTTCTTCTTGACAAATAAAACTGGAGCTTCCCACGGTGAAACGCTATGCCTCACAAAGCCTTTGTCCAACAATTCTTACAATTGTATATTTAATTCTCCTAATTCTGCCGGAGCCATTCTGTATGGTGCAATAGATATCAGAGCGATCCCCGGTAACAACTCAATGGTGAAGTCAACTTCTCTAACAGGTGGTAAACCTGGGATCTCTTCTGGAAAAATGTCTGGAAACTCACAAATAATTGGGATCTCCTCCACCCCTTGGGACCATTTATCCTCCGTGATAAACACCAAATAGCCTTCACAACCACTTCTCACAAGTCTATCAGCCTTCAACGTTGAAATAAACCTTGGATAAGGATTCCTCCTCTCTCTTTGAAATAACACTCCTCTTGGTGTCTCCTCTAACTTAAAAGTGAGGGTCTTATGGAAACAATCTATAGTAGCATAGTACCCTGTTAACCAATCCATCCCTAGGATGACGTCAAAATCATACATCTCCAACAAAATAAGATTCGCTGATAACACCACATCTCCTATCTTAATTGCACATCTAGGATAAAATTTTCTACACACAACTTGTTTGCCTACTGGGGTGGACACAGTCAAAACAAACTCAAGTTCTCTAGCAGGCATATCAATCAACTTAGAAAAATTTGGAGACAAGAAAGAGTGTGTAGAGCCAGGGTCAAACAATATCTTAGCTTCAATTCCACAAACAAGGAGTTTACCTTCCACCACGTTATCTGCAGCCTCTGCATCAGCTTGGTTGATTGCATACACTTGTCCTCGCTGCTGTGGCCTGTTAGGAGCTTGCTGCTGCCTTCCTTGTTGTGCATTCCTATTCTGTTGAGGAGGGTTTTGCCTTTGCTGACGGGCCTGATGCTGCTGCTGAGGTCTATACTGCTGCTGAGGAGCTTGTTGCTGAAGTGGCCTTGGCTGATTCTAGACGGCTAGTGCATTCTAAGGTGGTGCTGGACGCTGTGCTCCTTGTTGTTGCTGATTCTGCCTATTGCCTTGGCCAACAAGCCTTGGACAATCCTTGAGCTAGTGCGCCATGGAACCACATCTGAAACATGCTCCCGTAATCGTACGGCATTAAGCACTCTCATGATTCTTGCCACAATGAACGCAAACTAGTGCATTTTGCACATTCTGTTCTTACCTTGGTCGCTTGTTCTGTTGGTTCCTTGGTGGGTGATTTTGTTGATGAGCTGGTGCCTTTCCTTGTATCTTCAGGATCTTGTTGTTTAAGTTCTCGAACTTATAGGCCCTTCTAACAACCTCTTCAAAGGTGGCAAGTGGCACAACACCTGTGGCATCTCTTTCAATGATCGGGTTAAGTCCCTCAAGGAACTTTGTTATCTTCTTCTCCACTGTGTTGATCAACTCGGGGGCATATCAAGACAACCTTTTGAACTTCGTGAGGTACTCTTGGACTGTCATGTTGCCTTGTACGAGCTGCTGGACCTCGATGGCCTTTTGCCTCTTGACATGGGTAGGTACATATTTGTCACTAAATTGGGTCTTGAAATTAGCCCAAACTTCAGCATTTGCCATAGTCCGGTATCCTGCTTTAACCGTCTTCCACCATATATCAGCTAAACCGGTGAACATAGATGCTGCAAGATCTACTCGTTGCTTATCAGTGCATTGGAATATTTCATAGATGTTCTCTGTGTATTCTAACCAATCATCAGCAGCTAGAGGGTCCTCTTGTCCAGTGAATTCCTTTGGACCTCTCTTCCGGAATCTCTCATACAAATCATTAGGGTCATGCCCTTTGTTACTAAAAACGAATTGAGCACCTGCAGGTTGGGCTACCAGTGCGGGTCTCCTCTCTAAGACTTCCAACAATTGTCTTTGCATCTGTGCCATCTCCCTGGCATGGTCTTCATCTTTCTTAGCCATTTGTTTTTGCAATCTG
Source organism: Persea americana (assembly GCA_029852735.1). Lineage (NCBI taxonomy): Eukaryota > Viridiplantae > Streptophyta > Magnoliopsida > Laurales > Lauraceae > Persea > Persea americana. Next base: position 41,177,937 of record CM056817.1, read on the forward strand.
GCTTGATTCTCGTTAGCCTGACGCTGTTGGTCTAGCATGGCTTGCATCATCTGCTTAAACTGATTCTGCATGGTCGGATCAGGAGTACCGTTCTCAAGTGGCTTGGTATGCTCACTATTGTTTGAGGCGGGATTGTCGATTATGGGCCTTTTACGAGGTGGCATATTACTGCAAAACAAGTTGTTAGCACATGAAAATCATATAAGGGTCACACATTGCTCACACGAGTCTAACTAACAAAAAGTCTAACGAATCATCGCCATGTTCTTAGGATTTCTAGTTTCTTTTAATTGCCTGAAACACATCTCGCTCTAATACCAGTCTGTCGTGACCTCGGACCAGGATCCGGGCCCGCGAATGAGGATTTCGATGTGTGGTTACAACGATGAATACTATGAATATACATCCACTTAATTTCCCACAGGTTTCCGCGGTGAGGATTTCACACACACTTACAAAACATTTACATTGGTACAGAAGCGTGTAGCAAATCGAGTTCTTAATCCATTCACAACACAAGACTGATAAATACATGTAACTGACATGATGTCAAAGTGAGCAATGATCTCATTGGCATTCCCCAAAATGTAAAGTTAGAAGTTTAATCAAAAGATCAATTAAGTTAACATTCCCCAAAAATAATAGCTAATAAAGGCCAGTACAACCAAAATGTAAATCAAAAGTAAACCAATAATCCCCCAAAATATGTTTCGTAACTCGAAGTGCAACCAAATGTCTAAATGACATTGTCAGCTTGCCACTCCACTAATCGTTGCGGTTCACCGACCGCCTCCTCTGGCTCCTCCTCGTAGGCAATAACGGGGACTGGACCTGAGTACCACAAAAATGGGTCAGACACGACAGTCTGGTAGGTGGGTGAATAGATAACACAATAAGAGAAATCGAAAGATATATTGAAAAGACATTGAGATTTATACAAACATTTATTTCCATGAAACAAGATATATCATTTGTCAAAATGTATATATAAGATAAAACATGCAGGATATCAAAGAACAGGGAACTAGCAAGATGGCAACCACACTAAAGCTAAATCCTCTCCATCACTAATGTGATGAGAACACATTCGGTGCATGGGGCTCGAACACGCGAAGTGACGAGGACCAACAATATATACATATACATATAACTAGACAAGACCACGGCCGCGGAACCTGGTAACGGGGCAGGACATGATCCAAGTTGCAACTGGCGGGAGCACGAGGGGGAGGCCCAAGTCAGTTGGTACGAAAGCGCCTTCATAAAAGAGAATTCTCATCCTCATTAAAGATACCTGCATTGAAACACTATATCAAAGGCGATAACTGAAAATGTAAACGTGGTACAAATAAGATATTCAGTTCTTCAACTATAAGACATGCATTTTATGAAGATGGAAACTTTTGATTGAAACTACTTTTATTAGATTTGAATATAGCTTCAAAAATGATTCCTTTAAAGGCTCTGATTGTGAAAATAAAAAGGATAGCTCTTTAGATTTGATGATTTTTCCTAGCTGATTCTTTCTATGCTTAAAAAAAATAATAGAAATTAGAGAAACATATACATGTGGGACAGAAAAAGAGTTTTTGAAAAAGAAGAAAGTGGAGAGTGGACGTGAGTGTAGGGGTGTTCATGGATAGGGCCAGTTTGAACTTGAGCCCGACCCAGCCCGGTTTGGCATGGGTTTGGACCTAAAGTCTTACCACTAGGGCTGGGCTTGGGTTATTTATTTGGGCTTATTTATTAAATGGGGCCGGCTTGGATTCAATGGCAGAGACTCCAAGCCCAGTACCTGGTTGTAAAGATAAAAATGGTAGGAAAAGTTAATAAAGAGGATTTGAACACTTGATGCCCAGGGGGCACGTGCATATCCAAACCAACTAAGCTATTTTGACAAACACAACAAATGCCCTTTTTTTTTTTTTTTTTTTTTTGGCTATAATTGAAACTGGGCTGGGCTCCGGATAAACTTTCTTTAGGTGGGCCGGGCCAACTAGTTATGGCCCAAGTCGGGCTTGGGGCTAGAGTTCAGAGGTCGGGACAGGCCCAGATATTCCTCAACCTTGCCCATGATCACCCCTACGAGAGTGGTTTCATAGAGAAATATACATAGTTACATAAAGATAATAGTGGGAGAGAATGTGGAGTATTTGAAAAAGGGGATAACTTCCGATCAAAATTGCAGCTGTCATTCAAAATTAAATCCATGACCCTTGGCTTTAATGTATTATAATTGACACAGGTCCAACCCATTTAATGCCTAGGCCAGAAAAACTATTCTAGGCCCAAGATAGCCGAAATCCACCAAATGTGGGCTGGACTCAAACTGAACTGGCCCATGAGCCCCCATGAGTGGCCAAGAAGCATAATAGTTGGTGCATGAATTGTCTCAAGAAGACTCGTACCAATCAAATCAAAGCTCATGCCAACATCATTTTCTTTAATTTACATTACTTGGATCACAGTTAGAAGGTCCATAATATGAAGGAAAAAACAGTAGGTGAGAGCCTCCTCTTGAGGGAACTGATGCTGGTTTGTGATAGAGGGAGAGAGAAGAAAAGTTGGGTCGGACGTCCTTCTCTCGTTTAGATGGCCTTAATAATAAACACCACCAAGATTGCCTACACCAGCTAAAAAGCGACCATACTAGCCAATGTCTATGCAAAGCAAAAACGACATACCATTTGAAAAAGCAGTCATGAATTAACTACCACCCTGTTGTTTTCCTTGATTTTCAAGACTAATGGTTGGAGGCATATTGCAAATAACTACATTGGAATTTCTTGAGAAGAAGGCTATACATTAACATTCTTAAAAAAGGGAGAGAGAGAGAGAGAGAGAGAGAGAGAGAGAGAGAGAGTAATTAATACCAATAGAAATAGAGAGGTTGACAGTTGGATGATAAGTGATCCTCTCATAGTAGGGTATTAAAGCAATTACTGTCATTTCATGATCTATGTAAGACATACGCTTAGAACAAGTTGGTCCAACCATTGTTTTTACATCCGTGCTCTTGATTTAGTTGTTATCATCATGGAATAAAACTGAGATTTAAGGCATATGTAATCAACATTCTCTTGTATACATGACCGACCATATCAACATTGTATTGAATATATGACCAACCATCTACTAAGCATATAGGTGGCTTAGTGGGCCCACAAAATTTGTTGAACTCTGTTTTAACGTTCACTTTTATTTTCTAACAAAAAAAAAGTTATCACTTGTCAAAAAAATAAAAAAAAAGACTTGCCCTTTGTAACAAGAAAAATGGATTCTGAACCAATGAAAGTACACGAAGGTTCCATATTTTGCAGTGGCACACTATGGCCTACTCTGATCAAGGTAAATCATTAGCTCAACCCAGCCAGTGATCGATGAAATCCCCTGTTTGGCTCGCTCTAGTCCCATGTGATAAAAGGCTCATGCCGAGTAATGGGACTTGGGCAAATTCAGTCCAAGTTGGGAGTTCTGGCCAATATCGTCCAAACCAAGCTGCATCAAGTCTCAATCAAGTCAAAGTAGCTTCAGATGGCAATAGGCTTCAGTAATTCCAAGATGACATGAGTTTGCATTGATTCAAAGGGTTTTCAAGTTTGACAGGGATTTCTAATCATGTAAAGGATAATTTATCTTTCTCTAAAAACATTAGAAAGTCTAGAGCAAAGTACGATTAGAATCATAGTTGGGATGTCCCTGCCAGGCTAATCTGTGGAGTTTTTCAGAAAGTAAATCTCACAATCAAATGGTCTAAATCACCATGGTACAGTTTGGGATTGAAGACACTAAAATATTTCCTTGGTTCTTCCATCATCCATGTGATATCAACACTAGAAAGCGGACAGCCACATCCATCTGAACTCACCCACCTTCCTCTTCTTGATGGACATAGAAATGCAATATGTTCAATAGTGACAATTGTGTTGGAAAATTAAAATTGTCATTAAATAGAAGTTACCACAAGGAATCCATATGTGGAGGTAAGAAGAAAAGAGACAAAATCAGCCACATAAATAAATTGAAGCCACCAAGGAAAGTGTCCTATTTACTTAGCCAATTAGATAGAGTACTCGAGGAGCTAGGGACCACTAAAGAGGGACGATCCAATGGGTCATGATAGGATGATGATAAAAAAAGTCCTAACAATTCTACGGTCAAAGACGGATCATATTTTTTAATCTCTTCCTGTCAAGGGTATTTCAGAACTCTTTTCCTGTTGAAAGGAGTCTACCAATTTGACTTTTTCAACACTCAAAAGTTCTGCTCGACCTAGACCCTCCCAAGCTTAAATGCCATGAAGATTTCTTCCTTTTGCCTCAAGATATCATCACCTAATCAAACAAACGCTCTATATAAAGCACCTCACCCAAGCACTCATCAATCCTATCCCTCTACTTGCTCCTTCCAAGCTCTCTCACAGAGAGAGAGAGAGAGAGAGAGAGAGAGAGAGAGATGGGTTCTTCTCTTCTGCCATCACCCCTCTCAGTAAGAGTAGTTCTGCTATTTGCATCGACTACTTTGTTCTTCTTGCCTGTTCTAGCAAATTCCACGCATGCAGGCATCACCAGGCACTACAGGTTCAACGTATGTAGCTCATAACCCTCATGCAAGATAGCTAATTACATTGACATAAGCTACTGAAAAATAGATTTTGTCATCTTTAAGCATTTCGCCTGTTTGTGTGCAGATCCGGCTCCAAAGCGTGACACGATTGTGCCACTCTAGAAGCATTGTGACTGTTAACGGCCAGTTTCCAGGGCCCAGGATAATCGCCAGGGAAGGTGACCGTGTCGTCGTTAAAGTTGTTAACCATGTTCAAAACAATGTTACCATCCACTGGTATGGAACCCTTCACCAACTCGTTCATATGCATTTGTTGGCAATGAGATTACAACCTCATGATCTGCAGCAGCTGTAAAAAACTACCGGCCATGATTTTGCTGTTAAAAGGAAATGCAAGGGCTAGGACCAGTTCTTCATATGGTTGGGTCCAGCCCTTCTTTTAAGTCTGGATCTGGGTTCAGGCCTTTAAATCAGCTGTGGGTAGGAGTACGTACTGCAGGTCGTCCTGTGACCTGTATCAGACTAGTGTGCGGGTCCCTTCTTCATAAGTTGGGTTTGAATGACCAATGCCGACCCATTTTCATCCTCTAGATAGGGATGGCGCGATGGGTCGGGTTAAAACCTGGACCTGCCCTGGGCCGATCCTATTAGGGGTGTAGTGGTTTTCTTGGTTTGGAATGAGTTTGGATTTTGTTGCTGTACCCGCGTCTTATTCAGTCTTTCTCTTTATATAGAATTTATTTCTTATTAAAGTTATAAACAAAACTCATGTGATTCAAGTGGTGTTAGGCATTAACTTAATACATATAATCCCATGCATTTATATATTTTAAAATTTTTAACTTTTAAAATCAACCTTATGCCAACCCAATAATTTCCTTCAGTAAAATTACAGTGGTAGCAATAGAAGCCAAAATGTTTCTAAATTGAGCTTCAACTATTGTAGTTGAATAGCCAATCACACTTAGAATTCATGATCTACTTCATTGTGATTGTGGTTGCAACCCACCTCATTGTGACTGCAATTGCCTTATTGTAATTTCAATTTTAGAGGCTCAATTTGGTCAATGCCAGCAAAGGCAAACATGTAAATCTATTCAGTCCGTTATCTCAAGAATTTGTAACTTGTAACCCATCAAATTGTTTGGGTCGTCTCTCTCAAATTAATTTCATTACAGTGAGTTCTTACTTCTTACACTATAATAGCTATAACAGAACAACTTGCGAAATTAACTTGATATGCAATTAATTTTGAATTTGCTTGGTGGGAAAAAAAACCAGGCATGGAGTTCGACAGCTCCGGAGTGGTTGGGCCGATGGTCCCGCATATGTGACCCAATGCCCCATACAAACGGGCCAAAGCTACACCTACAACTTCACCATCACTGGTCAGAGAGGAACATTGTTCTGGCATGCACACATCTCATGGCTTCGAGTAACTGTCCATGGACCCCTCATCATCCTTCCAAAACAAGGTGTCCCTTACCCATTTGCCAAACCATACAAGGAAGTCCCCATCATCTTCGGTAAAAATAAACTCCTGCTCCATCAAAGATCAGCTCTTGTGGCTTAAATACCTCTCATATGTCCAGTATGTATTAACATGAAGTTGGATTTGGTTGGCTGTCAATTACAGGGGAGTGGTTCAACACAGACACTGAGGCCATAATCTCACAGGCTCTACAGACAGGAGGAGGCCCAAATGTCTCTGATGCATACACCATTAACGGACTCCCTGGTCCCTTGTACAACTGCTCAGCTAAAGGTAAAACAATGGGCTTGATCCATTGGGCCTTTATGGGGTTAAGGTTTTTTAAGTAGGGGATTAATGAGTATGAACACAACCCAAATTCATCCCACTAATTAATATAATTGGAAATGTTAGTTCCAATCTTATTTCACATATCAATTTAGGGTTTTGTTGGCAGATTGATGTACAACCAGAACCAGAGTTGGTGGGGTGGGCTAGGATTACACTTTCTTACTTTATTAAAGTAGTACATGCTTAGCAAATAATATAACATATTAACATGTGGTATTAATGTATTACAGATACATTTAAGCTGAGTGTTAAGCCCGGGAAGACCTATCTCCTTCGTCTCATCAATGCTGCACTCAATGACGAGCTCTTCTTTAGCATTGCCAACCACACACTTACTGTTGTAGAAGCAGATGCCACCTACATCAAGCCCTTCCAAGCTGAAACAATCCTCATTACACCAGGACAGACCACCAATGTCCTCCTCAGGACCAAGCCCCACTTCCCCAGTGCTTCATTTCTCATGGCTGCTAGGCCCTATGTGACCGGCCCCGGCACTTTCGACAATTCAACAACCGCCGGAATCCTTGAATACCAGCTAAACAATTCATCTTCTTCTTCCTCTAGTACGATAAAACTTCCTCTCTTCAGACCAACCCTTCCACCTCTCAATGATACTTCCTTCGCTGCAAACTTCACCAAGAGATTTCACAGCCTTGCCAATGCTAAGTTCCCTGCTAATGTCCCACAGAAAGTCGATAAACGCTTCTTCTTCACTGTGGGCCTTGGCACCAGCCCTTGCCCTAATAACCAGACCTGCCAAGGGCCTAATGGCACTAAATTTGCAGCTTCTGTCAACAACATCTCATTCATTCAGCCAACCACAGCCCTCCTCCAGGCCCACTTCTTTGGGCAATCCAACGGCGTCTACACCACCGACTTCCCCAACAATCCCCCCTTCCCATTTAATTACACTGGTACCCCTCCTAACAACACCTTGGTGAGCAATGGCACAAAGTTGGTTGTGCTTCCTTTCAATACCAGCGTCGAGTTGGTGATGCAGGACACTAGCATTATTGGTGCGGAGAGTCACCCTCTCCATCTCCATGGCTTCAATTTCTATGTTGTTGGCCAAGGCTTTGGAAACTATGATCCCAAAAAGGATCCCTCCAAGTTCAATCTCGTTGACCCAGTTGAGAGGAACACTGTAGGAGTTCCATCTGGTGGTTGGGTCGCCATTCGGTTTTTCGCCGATAACCCTGGTCAGTATTTCATCTTCCTAACCTCGTGAGAATTCACTAAATTAATTTCTTATTATCCTCTCAATATTGGTTCCTTATAGTCTTTATCTGTAAATGTATGATATTTTTTTGCATGGCTACAGGTGTATGGTTCATGCACTGTCATTTGGAAGTTCACACCAGCTGGGGTTTGAAGATGGCATGGGTTGTGTTGGATGGGAAGCTGCCCAAACAGAAGCTGCCGCCCCCACCATCTGATCTCCCCAAGTGCTGATCTTGATCGTGGACTGTGGATCGCCTGAATTTTTTTTTCTTTTAATTGGCTCTTAGTCATTATTTTTGTTTAATTTATTTTTTTTCCCTGTTCTTCGTGGTAATGTTTTGGTTCTGGTTTTTTTGGCGGCTCCGAGCATAGAGTAGCAAGTACTTGTAATATCATAAATCATGAACTTGTGATGGAGAGTGTAATGAAGTACATCACCTTATGAATTTCAGTTTTCATATCATTTCTGGTCACTTGTGCGTTTTCTCAACCAAAATTCGATCAGTGTGGAAAATGATATATATATATATATATATATATTTATATGGGAGGTGCTCTTGTGAGAGACACTCTCACCAAGTTTGTGAGAGATGGGTGGGGCCCTCACATTTAGGTACATTTAGGTTGGGGGTTCTTGCATTTAAGTTGGTGAAAGTAGATATGTCACGTCCTCCAAAATGAGAATTAGGGAAAAAATGTGAAAAATAAATAAAATTCAAATTCCTGTATTTAATACAACACAAGCTTCTAAAAGTGGACCCACAAAAAATTTTAATATGTGGTGAGTCAAAATAAATTTCATTAAATGCAGCGGAAGCTTTATTCAATTAGTAATCAATGTTCATAAATGAAACCCAACACAAAAATCAAATAAACATTAATAGTTAAAATTGCAGAATTATAAAATCTCTAAAAGAGGTCTCAACACTAAAAGAAAGTTCATTTATATAATTCTAATATGACGTTCTCTCTTGTGCTGGCTCAGACGGCTCCAAAGCCATCTCCGGCATCCCATTCGGGTTCATCAGTTGGCTCAAACGTTTGAAACACTTGATCCTCCTCCGTCTCCTGGGTAAAGTAGGGCTCAATACCTATGCACCAAATATTACAAAGTAAATAGTAAGAACATAATCATAATTCGAAATTTAATACGATAACGAAAAGAATATAGACAAGTGTGATCATAATGAAACAATGACAAAGATAATAATGAGAAAGAACGTAAAACAAAAGTCTAACGATACAAAGGGAGCAATATAGAATCACAGGGTGACAAGTGTCCCCATTATGGGTGGTCAGCCCTAAATAAATCGGGAAAGCCCGTCCATAACGTCGGTGGTCATAAACCGATCAAAATAAAATCAGGATAACCTGTGCATAAATAAAGCGGATTATAAGTGATCCAGTCACATCGGTGATCAACCGTCCATATATCGATCTGCAGTCGTCCATAAATGACTCACATAAACACATAAACATATATTCATAATAGACCTGATTAATAATGCTTCGACACAAGAATCCTAAGTCATATTCAAATAACCACTCATGTATGCAAACCCGAAGGTCAAATAATAACCACAAGCAAATCCTAAGTTCAAACATAAGGTCTCGTACCCAATAACCATAGGAATCTCTAATGGATAAAAGATCAACGCATCTCTTCTAAGTTAATGGTGCATAGACCCAATTAAGGGTTTTCCAATAGGGATGAGTTGAGCTCGAATCCATTAGGATTTGCCCGAAGTTATATGAAGCACTAAACCCCCATGTTAGTAAGATACCGTATGCCCAGACGGTATTTACCCAGGTCCAATTATTCAAATAATAAGGTACAAATATATAATTTTAACACATTAAAACCCAAAGATATCATTTAATATTAATTTGCAAATAATAATGATAATACCATTCTTAGTTTATAATTTTAGAAAACCCAAGGACCCTATCAAAATATTTTCCACATTCAAAATAGTCAAAGGATCTAATTTGGATTTATAAAACCACCCAAACCCTTATTCCTAATTTTTAGAACATCATGGTATTAAAACTAACTTCACATAACACTGTGTAATGTCACAGGTCCTTCACCTGTTGTCAAAACTGTTGCCAGTCAACACCCCCACACCTTTCTTTTCTTCAATCCTATTCAAGTTAAGTCACCAGGTCACTAGTTCATCAGGTCATCCATTCACCAGGTTACCAGGTCATCCATTCTCCACTTTTTATTCTCTCACATGGCATGTCAACACCACCTGCTGTCAACACTACCTTCTCTCTTTCTTTTTGCACATCAGAACCGACCTAACAACTTAACACAGAATGAAATTCTGTGATGGGTGAAGCCACGCTTAATGCATCATGATCATCTAGAAAGTGGGCCCCACCATTTCCATTCCTAAGATCACCCTCACAAACATGGTCGCCCAACCATGTACTGCCCAAGGATCGGACATGATCATGGATCAGATCATTAAGTGGGTCCCACAACATGATTCATGCCCAAACTAGTTTTCCCTTCATTCACGCCCTCTCTGATCAACCCAATGGATGGTAGGCCAAACAGAGCCCACCTCGCACGGGTCTGCCATCTGTAGGGTCGCCCGTGGGTCCTCCTTCGGATCCACGGATCAGATCGATCATCGGGTGGCCCACCTGGGTCCCATGGTTAAAAACACGGACAGTCCCAAACTGCCTGCGTTACCTTGTTGTTGATACACTGCATGTGGTTCTGCTGACCATCAAGGTCACTCAAAAGCATGGTCTCACATTCCTAAACGCAAGCAGAAAATGAAAAAAGGGTTTTGAAATCAAAATAAAAGTGCTGCGGCAATAGCAATTTGCAACAGAAACAGAAACATCAATAAGAGAAAATTGATTGGATCATCTCAAGTCTCCGATCTCATTGCAAAACAAAATCGCATTATAAAATTATCATAAGAAAAGGCATAAAAGGGTTTCTACATGCAGTGACATGCCAATCAAGGAGAAAACAAATATTAAATTTATAATTCATGATTAGGTACTTGCCTTTTACCCGAGTTGAAGAAAAATGCACAAATCCTAATCAATACCCAAACCGTGATTTCCACAACGCTTGAGAATAATCCTATCACCGATCTGACAAAGAATATGGGAAAGGAATGCTCAGATGAATAGATCTATGGTATTCCTACCCAAAACCTAACATTGGAAAGAAAAAGGATAACCTAAGAATATAGATCTACTCCTAATGATTTAAGGAGAGGGTTACCTGAGATAAGAAGATTGAATGAAGAATGTTGGTATCCTCTGATCTTGATTCTGATGGTTGGATCCTAAAGCTGGTATGGCTTGGGAAGTTGAAAGAGGAAGAAGACAAAGATAACCGGGAGGAGTTGCAGAGATTAGTTGGGAGAGATAAGAAGGGTTTCGTTAAAAAAAGGGATTAGGTTAAAAAGAATACTACTGGGCTTAAGTCATTTGGTCAAAACTACGGGTCAGGCCATCTACCCATTAACCCCAACTCATCAATCTACGCATCTAATCTAACGTGTGCCCCACTTAATCCTACCCACTTAAATAACTAAAATACATTCAATTAAAATAATAATAACATCTAATTAAAATATAATAAAATAATAAATATGTGGGACTGGGATCTTAGAGGATATGGAAGTGAGGACTCCCACCCATCTCTTATATAAAGTGAAAAATGTCTCCTATGAGAGATATTTCTCACCTTACTATAAGAGATTGGGTGGAGGCTTTCACATCCATATCCAATGCCAACAAGTTAATTGTGTGGGCCCTTACCCTTATCTCTCATATAAAGTAAAAGATGTCTCTCGTAGGAATATCTCCCTATATTTATATCTAGAAGTATCCATTTCGGGGGGAGGGTGTTTACAATGCCTCCAATGCCTCAATGACTAGACATAGGCAAACGGTACATGTAAGATTAATAATTGTTTGGAGATGAAAAGAAAATTCCGAAGTTGGTCTACTCGACCTTATTTTATTTGTTAAGATATATCAATCGGTACATAGTCGATCCAACGGTTCAGTAAATTCACATTTGATCAAAAGTTTGTGGACATGCACAATTTAGGGGTTGTGTGTTTGGTCCGTTTGGATGGACCAGGGGCAGGCCCCACAAGCATTAGCATACCAAATTTTATCATAAGCTTTAGTTTAAGAGAGCCTAGCCCAAATATACATGTGTGTGTGTGTGTGTGTGTGTGTGTGTGTGTGTGTGTGTGTGTGTTAATGCTAAGTGGGCCCAGTGTTACAAAAAGGAGGAACAAATGATCCTTAGGCAGCTACGTAAGGTGAGATGTCTCTTAATACTTTTCAACAAAGCATGTTTCAGAAATGTTCACTTATTAATTTCAATTCGCTTAAGGTAAAAGTAATAATTTTTGTTAGAAACATAAGTCTAATTTCAAGGGCTTGTTTGGATAAATGAGGAGTGGAGTAGAATGGAGTAGATTTCACATGTGTAGTGGAGTGAAGGGAAGTAGGTTGAAGTTAAAGTAGAGTACTTCACTTCACTTTATTTGAATGCTTATTTTTAAGTTAAGGTTTGTAGTAGAATCCACTTTTACTCAAGGAAATTGAAGTTATTAGAGTTGAAGTGAACAGGAGTACATTTGGCTCACAACATTACTTCATCTATAGGACAAAACTCATCCAAACAGGGTATAGTTGAAATCTTAGACTGTTAGGGCTCATTTAATTTCACTCTACTCTATTTTTTGTCTATCCAAATAGGCCCAAGCCCAAGGCTTGTTTTGAGGTTTATTTATTTTTTGTTAACAAAAAACCGCATATATTTTCCCATAACCTTGGAACGGCCCTTATTTTTTAAGCTCTTTTACTAAAATCTACCATCAAACGGTGCAAAGAGTTAAGACCATCCAATTTTTTTGCTGTGGAGCAATTTACCCTTTATAACTCAAATGACTTATTTCTTGAGTTATTGCCCTTTAAACCAAGAATCAAAAACTAAATGCCAGGATCATTCGAAGGGCTTGATGCTTATATTTTTGTAATTTTACCCAAGCCTTTTCATAGTGGATCTTCGAAGGGCTGGGTGTTTATATTTTTGTAATCCAACGCAAGCCTTTTCATAGTCATGTCTCTCTTGATCATCATGCATCCAGGTGAGCCCATGTGTTGGTGGAATTTGCTAAGCTTAAATTTAAGGGTGGATCTATCATGTATCCATAAAAGGTAACGGTCATAGCTACCAATCATGTTGCGGTGTCTAATTAAGGTCTTTTTGCATAAAAGAATTTTCATTTTGCAGAAGAGAGAGAAAGGAACTCGGTATGTTAGATCCTCAGATTTGGCTGAGGTTCGGATTGTGGACCATGGATGAAGGGGTCAGAGGTGTCCACAAGTTTAATAGCTTTATATCAAAGAAGAAAAATTGACCCTTAATCCAACGGTCTAGTTCATCCGAATCCATACAAATTCAGGGGATTCAGTGCCTATAAGGGGGTTATGGATGAGTGGTCAATTTGGATCGGTCATAAAGTGGGTTCCAGTGGGCATTCCGAACGGTACAGACCGTAAGGACGGTCCTTACAGGACCGCCTCCCATATATAATATCAGCTTAAGAACCAACTGCAGTTTTTAACGCAATGTTGTAGCCTCGGAAAATTATGAGGTAAAATGAGTGTCATCCGCAGTGGGGACCACTTAATGAAGTTTGAATTGACGTAACTATTAATCCAAGTTTGTCACATCATGGATTGACCATTTGATGAAAAATATCCAAGGGTGGAAAAGCTTAGAATTTAATAAATTTTGAAAATACCCCATATAATTGGGTGATTTATTTCCAATATTAGGCCTTGTTTGGCAAATCTTATCTATATTAAACTAATCTGCATGAAATAGATCTATTTCAATTGGCCCAAATTGAAATAGATGCTATATAAAAAGTATGTTTGGTAAAACAAAAAATCTTATTAAAATATACTTTTTAAAATCAATGGTTGATAGGTTTTTTGCAAATATCTCGAGATCTACAAAGCATCGGAGGCTGAGATTCAACCTCATGGCCGTGTTTAGCTTTTCAAGAGGATCAACGGTGTGGATCTTGATATAGGGGCCCAAAATATTTAGAAAATAACATCAAGTAGTTCACATTTGTCTGCAAATTTCTAGTGATTGGTGAAGGATCAACGATTGAAAATTTGTGTGATAGATGTTTTTAGTCTTCTTAAGAGCTTTTATGGTTCAGATTGTAGAATAGGGTCCCACAATTGAAGAAAAACAAAAAAAATTGGACTGTGTGAACAGTGTCCAAAACTTTGTCAGGTAAGCATATAATAATCAACGATCTATAGTTTTTTGCTAATTTCTTGTGATCTAAAACGAATTAGTCAACAAAATTTGGGGTAGTAGCCGTGTTTATCCTTCCAAATATGATGAACAATTCAGATCTTGAGTGTGGGGCCCACAAAAGTTAGAAATGATGACCTAAGCTTCTAGGGTTTATTACAAATATCTCAAAATATATGAACATCCAACGGTTGAAAATTTGATCCATGGCCGTATTTGATCTTATAAATCTATCCAACAGTTTGGATGGAGCTTGAGGGGTCCAAAAATAAATAAATAAAAAGGAAAAATCGGACTGTCATGTGACTACGTGAAATGCACTGTAGCCAATATGTCTTTCCGCTTCAGCCTGGGATGTCTACTTCAAATCTTGCCATTTTAGTTGCTTTTTGGAAAAGACACTTTATGTCTTTTCTCCAATTGAGAATGACATGTGAAAAAAAGAACCAAACACTCTAAAAGCAATTTGAAGCAGTTTTATGCTAATAAGAGGCAAGAATAAGAGATGCCAAATTGAACCTTACTCTTTTAGATGTACCCTCTAAATTATCCTTGATAAGTACTTTATTTGAGAGTCGTTTAATGGACACCCCCCCCTTGCGTGTTTATCTTTTGTACACTCTTTGAGGCTGTTTGGGAACTCTAATTTAATTAGTAAGAGCTAACTAGTTTAAGGTCGAAAGTAAAAGCTTTGATTTTAGTTCTAATTTATAATTAGTTTGTTTGGTGAGATTATAAGGAAAAAGTTCTTAATTCATGAGGCAATTTAGAAATTCAGGTGATTGGAGCCCACCTATTATAAATTACAATGTAGGACCCACCATTTGCATGATGACATCAAAATTTTTATTTAGTTATTTTCATCTACTTTAGCGAAAAAAACTATTAAAAAGTAGTGCCCTCGTATTTTTTTTAGAGGCAATTGATAAATTTAATATAACTAATAAGAGCTAGTTAAAATTAAACTTTAAAACAAAAGCTCTAATTTCTTAAGTTCAAATTATTATATATTATAAAGATAGGATTTGACATTGGTTAAGAAACAGGAGCTCAATTTCTATATCAAATGCAAAATTGGAACTCCAATTTCAAATTTTTAAGTTTGCTTGGAATTTAAATCGAGAGTCCACTTTTGTCATCCTTCTTTAGGTGAGTTTTTAGGAATTTCAAATAAAGAAAAGCTCAAAATGCACTGTCCACAATCTCAATGATTTCTTTAGGGTGGTAACATTTTGATCTTATCTCCAGATCCCATTTTTCCTCATCTAGGTTGTCTAATTTATATTTGAATACAATAACGATTTTTTTGGTTGGTAACATGTTAATCATATATCCAGATCCCTTTTCCTTTTCTTCTAAGTTATCTAATTTATATTTAAATACAATTCAAGACTCTCCATGTAGAAGTGGGCCCACCCAACAATTCACATAATCATAATATATTTTTTCCTTTTTTTTATTTATCTTATTTCTTTAAGTTTTCTTTGTTGTTCCAAATCTTTTTTAGCACTACACCAAAAACGGGAATTTGGAACGCTTTAGGAACGGTTTAACGGATTAGGAACGGACGGATTAGGAACGGTAATGCGTTCCAATTTCCTGTTTTCCGTTCCTAATCCGTTAATCCGTTCCAAAAATAGGAAATTGGAACGGTTTTGGAACGGTTTAACAGATTAGGAACGGGCGAATCAGGAACGGAAATCCGTTCCAATTTCCCGTTTTTGGTGTAGTGTAGTAGGATTTGAAGAATTGGTTTTTTCTCATTATTTTAATATCAATTTGGTCTATATCATTTTATTCTCTATTCTTTTGTTTCTTTGCATTCACGAGCCTTAATTTTTTGCATTTGAGTTTCCGATGAGTACTATAAAAATTAATAAGAGAATGCCTTAGAGACAGGATTTATTCCTTTTCTATAAATATTTCAAAAAATATATTTTCTATAATTCTAATCATGGATATCCTTTCTTTTGGACTAATCCCTCCAGGCCCATAGGGAAATTGGATAAACACCTGTGGCCCTAAGGTGGTAGCACTAGTGGATTCAACCTTCGATTCTTGAAGAAGGGGGAATCGAGGGTCTATATCAAGACCTCTAGCCCAGAAAGAGGGAGGAATCGTGGTTCTGACCACTCGGCCAACCCCTTGTGGTTATTTTGAAGTTAATCACTTATTTGTTTTTAACTTATAGAGATTGACTTTTATTACAAAAAACTATTAATTTTAAACTTTTAGATAAGTTTTTTCTTTTATGAATCATATTGCCCATGCTAAGCACGACAATTGATTGAGAACCATTGTATATTTGGTATTGTCTTTGTTGGATAGGGCACAAATGAAAAATTTTCCTTTCTGAAAACCTAATTATTACAAGGCTCGGGTTGAGACATTGTCTATACATGGTTTTGCCTTTAAGATTAATGGTTGGAGATCCTATGACTGTGGGGCGTATCAGGACAACATCAAGATTGAATGATGTATTTAAAAAATACATTCAGTGGAAGGGGAAACAATCCATGCTCAAGTATGGTTGTCAATTAAATGGGCCCAAGCTTTGTAAAATTGATCTTTTCAATAATCACGGCGCAATCTATTCAAGATGAGGTCCTAAAGATACTCTAGACTGGCCCATTAACAGCTTATTTGGTCAAGCGAAAATGGGTCCCTTCTATTGGTGGATAGGACCTTCACTGTTGCACAAGTGGATCAAGGGAGCATAAATTATCCAATTTTCTTATTCTTCTAGACTTTAAATTTATTATTATTTAACTTTGTATTTGAAACTAAATTCATTAGTTATTATTTCACATAAACTTACTTTAGTTTGTAGATTATTTCATATTACATTATCATGGTATGACAGCTATGTGTAACTATACTTGTGCCCCGATGTCTATATGATACTCTTCATTTCAATTAAATAATATTTTTTATTACTTTAATTCTAAATATATTCTCATTAGCCCAGGCCTTTGTTGCTAGTGTACTGTTAAATCTTTTCATCTATTGAAAGTTAATATAAAAAAATATTTAAAAATGAAGGTGAGTTTATTTGTTTATTTATTTAGTTTTCTTTGGTAGCAAAACTTTTTGTTTCTCTTGGTCTTTTTATTCGATGGTGATAGTAGATTCTCATAAAATATTGTTAAATCCGAGCTATGTCATGTAGGAGTTATGAATGTGAATTAAAGGCGAAGATACTCAAGGTAGGCGGGTTTGCATATTTTAAAATTAATAAGGGTGACTTTATACATTACTTTCTTCTTTTTTTCTTTTTTTTTTTTTGTTTCTTTTGGTCTTTTTATTTGGTGGTGGTAGTAGTCTTTTTATTTGATGGTTTGAATCATATATAAAATATTTTATTTAGAGAAATTGTCTAGTGAGATGGTGCAGTATATAAGCTAACTTTTCAGGGCCCACCTAGATTTGTGCCAATCATGAAGGGCAGGAGGTAATTAATGATCATGATGGAACTAGGTACATACAAAAAATCAGCGCCATCCTATCATCCTAACCCGCTTCATCTTAACAGTCCACATTTGCAACGGCTGAAATAAGTCATCTCATTTCACACATCAAACTACATTGGATGCGGCTGATTTTTGGTACATACCTAGTTCCCATCATGATCTTTCAATCTGTCCTGCCCTTCATGGTTGGCATAAATATAGGCGGGCCCTAAAAATTTAGCTTATATACCACACCATCTCGCTAGAGTGTTTCTCATTTTATGCATACGAGCTTTGTTCCTAATTGCAGGAATAAGTGGCTAACTCTTATCATCTCATTGCTATGAATTTTTAGATTACTACTAATAAATCTTGTTATATTTATTTTTGGGCCCGATCTACCTCTTTCTCTTCCTCCCTCCCTATAACAGAAAATTTTAAAATATAATTTGTTTTTCCTACTTGTTCCTTGAAATATATAAAAGAAAATTATCATGCTCATTTAATATACATGAATTGAAAGACTATATCAAAGGAGATAATTGAAATACAAAAGAGGCTACAAGTAAGATATTCAGTTTTTCAACTATAAGACATGCATTTTATGAAGATGGAAACCTTTGATTGAAACTCTTTTATTAGATTTGCATATAGCTTAAAATTGATTTGTCCAAAGGCATCCATTGTGAAAATACAGCCCTTTAGATTTTGAGGATTTTTTTTCCTCCATGATTTTTTTCTTAACCTAAAAAATAGAAATTAGAAAAACATAAACATGGGTTTCCAAAGGGATATGATAATAGCAAATAAAAAAAAAAGAAAAAACAAGAATGAATATTAAAAAAATTATGTTGTTATCCAAAAGAGAAAAATTAAAAAACCATGGGTTATGTGCTGAAATTTATCTTTATCCTGGGAGCTACTAGTCTTGAATTAAGATTTTGCAACATCCCACGAAATGCAAGGGCCTCCAATTTCAACATCTTAGTCATTAAGTAGGTGGGCTCCGCTGTGAACTTCCAATCTTATGTCAACTCCTTTACCTTCAAGGAGTCGTCATGTTATTAAGTTTACTCCTCTTTTAAATATGTATTTTGGTACATACAAATTTTTTTAATAATCATTAGATTTATATTTTTAATAACATTTTATTTTTTAAAATTTTAACATATCTTCATTTTTTTTAATTTTGAAGTTGGTCGATTGATTTTACATGGAATTTTGTGAGGTTGGATTCAAATTTAAGTTGCCTCAAGAAAGCTCGGGCTTGGTTGAAAGATGTATGCCCAAGACTGTACATTTGTTAGGTTTTTTGTATGTTGGCTAATTCATGGGTTGGAAAAAACTCTGGGTCCATTGAGTTGTTTTTTTATTTTTAGAAAAAGACTCTGAAGATAGAAGATTGGAATGACTCAAAGAAGAAAGTCTTGCAGAATTAGAAGTAAGAAATTAGACATAAATTAGAAGTACGCTTATGGGAGAATAAAAAGTTTGAAAGTTTTAGAAAAAGAAAGCTGGAAGAAATAGCAGTGCTGAATTTTCGGATCATCTATAATGGAGTCCACTCGAGCGCCCATATCTTAGCTCGAGCAGATGTAGTCAAAATGATGCCAATCGTTGAAACAGAATGTTGATCGCTCGAGCGAGCGATTCCATCCGCTCGAGTGGAATAGGTGGCCGAGTCTTATGAAAATTGGAAACTTGATTCTAATTATGCTCAAACTTCTTGTTTTAGTCCTAATCATCTTAGGCAACCTTAAGCATGCCCCAAGGGCAATTTAAAGGACATAAGTCATAAGGGCTATCATAATGGATGACCTCACCTTTCAAAATTTTGAGTTAGAGATCATTATTAAGAAAAATCTTTTCTAGAGATTTATTGAAGAGTTGTGTTGACAAGTTCTCTAGAGAGCTAGAATTTTCTGTATTCCTTGTAGAAGATCATCTTCTTGCATAGAAGATTTGAGGAGTCAAGCATATGATTGAGTATGTTACAATCAACGATGTGAAGTCGATGAAGCGTGAAGCGACACAAGATAACTACAGTCCTTAGGTAGGGGATATCTGGGGAGGAATCTAAGTTTCTTATAATTGAGAGACTCGTAGTACTTGATTGTTGATCAAGTTTGGATCCGTGGTTTTTCATCCGGTTAGGGTTTTCCACACTAAATTTGGTATCCTTATGGTGTGAGCTTTTGCTATTTATTTCTGCTGCATAGTTACTTGTTTTGCACACTGTTGGGTTGTTTTGTTGAGTTGACCAATCTAGAGATCTCATATCTGAAACTTTCAACATTTAATTATCAAACCTAATGTTCAGGCCAAGATCCTGACAATTTGGACCACTTGTTTTGAATCTTTTAGAGCCGGTTTGGCAACTTTACTAATAGAGTCGAGTGAAGTAAAGTTGATTTTAAAGAAATAATAAAATATAAGTGGGTTATAATGGTATTTGTTGCTTTTTTACATTTTAAAAAAAAAGGGTTTTAAATTAAAGTGCTTTTGATGTGACATCTTCTTTGAAAAATGGAAGCTTTACTTGACTTTTACTATGCTAGTAAACTAGCCCTTAGGGTCTCCTCGACATTAAGAATATATTGGCACTAGTCCGGCCCATTTAATGCCCATGGCAGAAAAAATAATTCTAGGCACAGTCCTCAGGCCCAAGAAAGCCGAAATCCTCCAAATGTGGGCTGGACTCAAACTGAACCAGCCCATGAGTAGCCAACAAGCATAGTAGTTGGTGCATGAATTGTCTTAATAAGACTCATGCCGATCAAATCAAAGTTCATGCCAACAACATTTTCTTTCATTTATATTACATGGATCACAGTTAGAAGGTCCATGAAATGAAGGGAAAAAACAGTAGGTACTTGGTTTGTGATAGAGAGAGATGAAAAGTTGGGTCGAACGTCCTAAAAAGCGACCATACTAGTCAATGTCTATGCAAAGCAAAAACGACATACCATTTGAAAAAGAAGTCATGAATTAACTACCACCCTGTTGTTTTCCTTGATTTTCAAGACTAATGGTTGGAGGCATATTGCAAATAACTACATTGGAATTTCTTGAGAAGAGGGCTATACGTTAAGATTCTTAAAAAAGGGATATATATAGAGAGAGAGAGAGAGTAATTAATACCAATAGAAATAGAGAGGTTGACAGTTGGATGATAAGTGTGATCCTCTCATAGTAGGGTATTAAAGCAATTACTGTCATTTCATGATCTATGTAAGACATACGATTAGAACAAGTTGGTCCAACCATTGTTTTTACATCCGTGCTCTTGATTTAGTTGTTATCATCATGGAATAAAACTGAGATTTAAGGCATATGTAATCAACATTCTCTTGTATACATGACCGACCATATCAACATTGTATTGAATATATGACCAACCATCTACTAAGCATATAGGTGGCTTAGTGGGCCCACAAAATTTGTTGAACTCTGTTTTAACGTTCACTTTTATTTTCTAACAAAAAAAAAGTATCACTTGTCAAAAAAATAAAAAAAAGACTTGCCCTTTGTAACAAGAAAAATGGATTCTGAACCAATGAAAGTACACGAAGGTTCCATATTTTGCAGTGGCACACTATGGCCTACTCTGATCAAGGTAAATCATTAGCTCAACCCACCCAGTGATTGATGAAATCCCCTGTTTCGCTCGCTCTAGTCCCATGTGATAAAAGGCTCAGCCGAGTAATGGGACTTGGGCAAATTCAGTCCAAGTTGGGAGTTCTGGCCAATATCGTCCAAACCAAGCTGCATCAAGTCTCAATCAAGTCTAAGTAGCTTCAGTTGGCAATAGGCTTCAGTAATTCCAAGATGACATGAGTTCGCATTGATTCAAGGAGTTTTCAAGTTTGACAGCGATTTCTAATCATGTAAAGGATAATTTATCTTTCTCTAAAAACATTAGAATGTCTAAAGCAGAGTATGATTAGAATCATAGTTGGGATGTCCCTGCCAGGCTAATCTGTGGAGTTTTCAGAAAGTAAATCTCACAATCAAATGGTCTAAATCACCATGGTACAGTTTGGGATTGCAGACACTAAAGTATTTCTTTGGTTCTTCCATCATCCATGTGATACTTCCATCATCCATGTGATATCAACACTTGAAGGTGGACAATCTTGACCCTCCACATCCATCTGAACTCACCCACCCTCCACTTCTTTTTGGACATAGAAATGCAATATGTTCAATAGTGACAATTGTGTTGGAAAATTAAAATTGTCATTAAATAGAAGTTACCACAAGGAATCCATATGTGGAGGTAAGACGAAAAGAGACAAAATCAGCCACATAAATAAAATGAAGCCACCAAGAAAAGTGTCCTATTTACATAGCCAATTAGATAGAGTACTCGAGGAGCTAGGGACCATTAAAGAGGGACGATCCATTGGGTGAATGATAGGAGGATGATAAAAAAAGTCCTAATAATTCTACGGTCAAAGTATTAAATTTCTTTAGCTAACCATTCCTACCAAAACCTCAAGGCCCACCCACTCTTTAATACTCTCCCTCATGTGAAACCCGGCCGGCACACTTTTGGCGACACGCATTTTTTTTTTTTTTTTACGTCGAGTCGTTCCTCATGGGATTCGAACTCACGACCGGTTGGCTTTGATACCATATCAAATTTCTTTAACTAACCATTCCTACCAAAACCTCAAGGCTTCAGTAGAGACAGCAAAAATACTTTTCAATATTCCCCCTTGGGTGGAGCCCACTCTTTAATACTCCCCCTCTTTTCATATTTTTAAATGTCTTCCTGTCAAGGGTATTTCAGAACTCTTTTCCTGTTGAAAGGAGTCTACCAATTTGACTTTTTCAACACTCAAAAGTTCTGCTCGACCTACACCCTCCCAAGCCAGAATGCCATGAAGATTTCTTCGTTTTGCCTCAAAATATCATCAGCTAACCAAACAAACGCTCTATATAAAGCACCTCAGCCAATTAGCACTCATCAAATATCCTATCCGTCTACTTGCTCCTTCCAAGCGCTCTCTCTCTCTCTCACACGCACACACAAATATATATATATATAGAGAGAGAGAGAGATGGGTTCTTCTATTCTTCCATCACCCCTCTCAGTAAGAGTAGTTCTGCTATTTGCATTGACTACTTTGTTCCTCTTGCCTGTTCGAGCAAATTCCAAGCATGCAGGCATCGCCAGGCACTACAGGTTCAACGTATGTAGCTCATAACCCTCATGCAAGAGAGCTAATTGCATTGACATAAGCTACTGAAAAATAGATTTTGTCATCTTTAAGTATTTCGCCTGTTTGTGTGCAGATCCGGCTCCAAAGCGTGACACGATTATGCCACTCTAGAAGCATTGTGACTGTTAACGGCCAGTTTCCAGGGCCCAGGATAATCGCCAGGGAAGGTGACCGTGTGGTCGTTAAAGTTGTTAACCATGTTCAAAACAAAGTTACCATCCACTGGTATGGAACCCTTCACCAACTCGTTCATATGCATTTGTTGGCAATGAGATTACAACATCATGATCTGAAGCAGCTGTTAAAAAGTACCGGCCATGATATTGCTGTTATAGTTCTTGATAGGGTTGGGTCCAGCCCTTTTTTTGAGTCTGGATCTGGGTTCAGGCCTTTAAATCAGCTGTGGGTAGGAGTACGTACTGCAGGTCGTCCTGTGACCCGTATCAGACTTGTGTACGGGTCCCTTCTTCATAATTTGGGTTTCATCCTCTGGATAGGAATGGCAATGGGTCGGGTTAAAACAAAGATCCGCCCTCAGCCGTTCCTAGTAGGGGTCTAGAGGTTTTCTTGGTTTGGAATGAGTTTGGATTTTGTTGCTATGCCCGTCCTGTCCTGTCCAGTCTTTCTCTCTCTATATAGTATTTATTTTTTTATTAAAGTTATAAACAAAACTCATGTGATTCAAGTGGTGTTAGGCATTAACTTAATACATATAATTTCATGCATTTATATATTTTAAAATTTTTAACTTTTAAACTCGGCCTCATACCAACCCAATATTTTCCCTCAGTAAAATTACATTGATGGCAATAGAAGCCAAAAAGTTTCTAAATTGAGCTTCAACTATTTGTAACTTATAAATGGTAGAACGAAATGCAACAGAACCCATCAAATTGTTTGGGTCGTCTCTCTCAAATTAATTTCATTGCAGTGAGTTCTTACTTCTTACACTATAATAGCTATAACAGAACAACTTGTGAAATTAACTTAATATGCAATTAATTTTGAATTTGCTTGGTGGGAAAAAAAACCAGGCATGGAGTTCGACAGCTCCGGAGTGGTTGGGCCCATGGTCCCGCATATGTGACCCAATGCCCCATACAAACGGGCCAAAGCTACACCTACAACTTCACCATCACTGGTCAGAGAGGAACATTGTTCTGGCATGCACACATCTCATGGCTTCGAGTAACTGTCTATGGACCCCTCATCATCCTTCCAAAACAAGGTGTCCCTTACCCATTTGCCAAACCATACAAGGAAGTCCCCATCATCTTCGGTAAAAATAAACTCCTGCTCCATCAGAGATTAGCTCTTGTGGCTTAAATACCTCTCATATGTCCAGTATGTATTAACATGAAGTTGGATTTGGTTGGCTGTCAATTACAGGGGAGTGGCTCAACACAGACACTGAGGCCATAATCTCACAGGCTCTACAGACAGGAGGAGGCCCAAATGTCTCTGATGCATACACCATTAACGGACTCCCTGGTCCCTTGTACAACTGCTCAGCTAAAGGTAAAACAATGGGCTTGATCCATTGGGCCTTTATGGGGTTAAGGTTTTTTAAGTAGGGGATTAATGAGTATGAACACAACCCAAATTCATCCCACTAATTAATATAATTGGAAATGTTAGTTCCAATCTTATTTCACATATCAATTTAGGGTTTTGTTGGCAGATTGATGTACAACCAGAACCAGAGTTGGTGGGGTGGGCTAGGATTACACTTTCTTACTTTATTAAAGTAGTACATGCTTAGCAAATAATATAACATATTAACATGTGGTATTAATGTATTACAGATACATTTAAGCTGAGTGTTAAGCCCGGGAAGACCTATCTCCTTCGTCTCATCAATGCTGCACTCAATGACGAGCTCTTCTTTAGCATTGCCAACCACACACTTACTGTTGTAGAAGCAGATGCCACCTACATCAAGCCCTTCCAAGCTGAAACAATCCTCATTACACCAAGACAGACCACCAATGTCCTCCTCAGGACCAAGCCCCACTTCCCCAGTGCTTCATTTCTCATGGCTGCTAGGCCCTATGTGACCGGCCCCGGCACTTTCGACAATTCAACAACCGCCGGAATCCTCGAATACCAGCTAAACAATTCATCTTCTTCTTCCTCTAGTACGATAAAACTTCCTCTCTTCAGACCAACCCTTCCACCTCTCAATGATACTTCCTTCGCTGCAAACTTCACCAAGAGATTTCACAGCCTTGCCAATGCTATTGTTGGCCATTTATTTTAGTTTGTAATTGTTGTCAAACATAGGGTGTTGGCATGTGTTGGAAAGCAGCATGATGAAGGTTGCAAGCATTCGAAGTGAAAATAGGGGCACTGCATGTTCAGGTTATGTTAATTAAGAATGTTGTTATGCTTATATCTTCACATCTAACATCTGAATTAAAAAGTGGTCAACATGACTTTTGTGCATCAGTGAGAGGGCTTCATTTTTTGTTTTTGAATCAGGTCGGTCCGACTGCAGGTTTTAAAGTTATGGCCCGGACAGCAGGACAACTCTGCTTCACTCAAGTTACTGTTTTTCTGTAATCAGGCAGCTTCAAGGTGATTTTACACTACTTTCCATTCAATCTGGGTTAAATATCAAAACATGAAAGTTGTAGTCCTCTGATAATCTTTCATTTGGCTTAAGAATCATGTCGTTTCGAGCTCGGAAGAGGAAGTTATGAATTTTCTAGTGGAGACAAATTATGCAGTTTTTCTGCACTGCCGGATTAATTACTCTTCTTTGTACTTTGTTGTGGGTCCATTATGTGTTGGAAAGTAATTAGTAGATGGTCCATCAGATTCATCTGACTTAAATAGTGGGTCAGCCCAGTCCAAACGAGGATTTGCTTGTTGGGTTCTTTGTTTGGTAAGAAAGTCAAAAGGATATTCTTCTTGCCCTTTTTAATTGTTAGCAACTTCTCCTATTGGCTGATATCCAACTTTTTAGGATCTGAGAGATGGGCTTTGAAAACTGAATGTTAAGAAACAGAGAAAGTAGCGTGCAGTTTTGAAAAAGAGAGAAAGACGTGTGAAGTTCTGCCTTTCCATTGGAGTTCTTCTACAACAATCAGCTTGGAGTTTTCTTCATAGATTGACGTGCAGTTTATTAAAGAAAAAGGGGTGCAGAACAGCAACTGCTGTGTAGTGAGGGGCAATTCCTGATACAGTAGGGTGCTGGTTTTGAGAAAAATTGCAGAGTGCTGTTTTGGGAAAATTGAAGAACGTTTTGAGGTTGGTTTTTCATGAATTTGCTGCATCAGAATTTAAATATATTCCTGCATTAGATCTGTCTTGCATATTTCTACATCGTGCAGAATTCTGAATAGTGGTGTGCAAGGTTTTCATTGTGGTTTTCTTGTTGGGTTTTTCTGCATCTGAGAGTGTGTTGAATTGTTTGAATCAGACGAATATTGCAGGATATACAGGTGTTTGTTTTGGCTGATTGAAAATATTGGAAAGCATCTGCGTATGCTATATTTTTGTATTAAAAGTCTATAGGGCATCTGCGTATGCCATTGGGATATTATTGTGAGACACCTGTGTATGTCAAATTAATTGATATCTTGTAATCACTCAAGTTGGGGCTTGAGAGTAGGGGTTGGTGCTCCTGTTCGTTAAAGCGGGCGAAAATTGTAAAGGGGCTGGTGCTCCTAGCAGTGGGTGCTGCTAAATAGTGGAAGTGTGCACTTTGCACACCGTGGACGTAGCCTGCGGGTGAACCACGTAAAAATCCCTGGTGTTCTCTTGTGATTGTGTGATTGCCTGGTTGATTGCTTAAGAAAGTGCTCATCTATTTTGCAAAATTAAAATTGTCACTGATTCACCCCCCCCCCCCCCCCCTCCCCCACCCTCTCAGTGACCAATTGAACCTAACAATTGATATCAGAGCCAGATTCTCTTAAGAAAGCTTGACCGCTTAGGGTGATCTTGGACAGGTTCACATGGCATCTGGAGAAAGTAATTCTGTTAGTAGAGCACCACTGTTTGACGGCACAAACTATGCCTTCTGGAAAATTAGAATGCAGGCTTATCTGTGTTCATTGGGACGAGATGTCTGGAATAGTGTGAAGAAAGGCTATAATGGTTCTAATGATCCTACAGATGCTGCAGACAAGGAGTTATTTGAGAATGACTCTAAGGCAAGGAATGCTTTGATGTGTGGACTGTCAGACAGTGAACTTGTCAAGGTCATGTCCTGCAAGACCTCAAAGGAGATATGGGATAAGCTGCAGAGTATTTATGAGGGAGACAAGAAAATAAAAGAGGCAAAACTGCAAACTTACCGAGCCCAGTTTGAGAGTTTGAAAATGATTGACAGTGAGACCATTGACTCATATCTACAGAGAGTAAATGAAGTTGTGAACTCTATTAGAGGGCTAGGTGAAGAGCTAAAAGAGGAGTCTATTGTTAAGAAAGTTCTGAGAACTCTTCCTGCCAGATATGATGCCAAAGCTGCTGCCATTGAAGAAGCCAAAGATCTGGACGTATTCAGCATGGATGAACTGCAAGGTTCATTGACAGCATATGAGATGAGAATAGGGAAGCCCAAATCTTCTGACAGGGAAGCTGCTTTCAATGCAAAGAATAAGGCTAAGGAAGTAGTTAAGTCAGATAAAGATAATTCAGATGATTCAGATGATGAACTAACGGCTAACTTCGTCCGAAAATTGAAGAAGGGTCAGGGTAAATATAAAGGGAAGCTGCCTTTCAAGTGTTTTAATTGTGGAGATGTGGGTCATTTTGCTGCAAAGTGTCCTCATAAGGACAAAGAAGAAGATGATGATGATACACCTAGGAAGAAAAGGTTCAAGAGAAACTATCGTTCTAAGAAAGGTAAGTCTAAAAGTCTAATGTCGAAGAAAATGGCCAGCTCTTCAGATGATAATTCTGACAACAGTGGAAATGATGCAACAGATGCTCTTTTTATGGTCATGCTTGATGAACAAGTTGAAGATCACAAGTCTGAAAAGGGAAAATCATCAAGTGATGATGAAGACGCTGAAATTAACTTGCAAGGAGAGTTGTTGGCTGCACTTGAGGAACTATCTTCTGAAAGAAAGAAGCATAAGAAAACTTCAAAAAGGCTAGTTGATGCAGCGGAGATGGTTGTAACATTGAAAGTGGAATTGGAGGAAAACAAGAGGATACATGAAGAACTTGAGGCACAGTTAGTTTTGAAGACTGAAGAAAACAACAAGTTAGAGGAGAAGGTGATTGGTTTGAAAACACAAATGGAGAAGCTCTCACAGAAGCTAAATGCTTATCAAGGGTCCTCCAAATTGAATGAGATTCTAAATGCTCCAAGGCCTCCTCATCTAAAATTTGGCCTTGGGTTTGAGGGAGAGTCTTCTTCAAAACAAGTTAAAGAAGCACCTCAGAAAACTAAGCAGATAGCTGTGAATGTAACTCCTCCAAAAGCAATATCACAAACTCAAAAGCCTAAAAGGAAACTTGCTCCACCAAAGAAAATGCCACAGCAGCAAAACTTTAGGCCTCCTATGTGGATACAATCTACAAACTTCAGGTCAATTTCTCACTTCCATGGTTATTATTTCAAATGCAATACATATGGACATAAAATGATGACCTGTAAATTTAATTTGAGGCCTAGAAACTTTGTGAATAGGAACTCTTTTGATGCCCTTATGATGTATCCTATAGAATGCTTCATTTGTCATAATTTTGGGCATCTAGCTAGAAATTGTGTATATGCACATGACTTTAATCGAAGACAGGTACAATTTCAAAAAGCAAATGCTATTACATATGAACAGAGGGCTCCTAAGACTGCTGAGTTGACTGATGTTGAAACGGATAAGTCTGCTAAATCAATTAAGACGGTTTGGAAAAGGAAAGAACAGAAAGACAAGGCTAATTCCATGATAGTACAGACAGCCTTCAAAGCACAGGGAAAGTCGACTGCATGGATTCTAGATAGTGGATGCTCTAGTCACATGACTGGCGATAAGAGTAAGTTCTCCAAGCTACAGCAGTATGATGGAGGATCTGTGAAATTTGGAAATAATGATGGAGCTAAGATTGTTGGGAAAGGTTTGGTCAGAATAATTGATGGAAAAATCAGATCCGAAGAAGTGTTGTTTGTTGATGGGTTGAAACACAATTTATTGAGTGTCAGTCAGATATGTGATAGAGGACATGACATTTTCTTCAACAAACATGGCTGTGAGATCACAGACAACAATGGAAAGGTTGTGGCAGTTGGTATAAAGACTTCAGGCAACTTATATATTCTCTCTGAAACTACGGTGAGTACGTGCATGCTAGGGAAGGAAGATGAAAGTTGGTTGTGGCATAGGAGGCTTGGGCACATAAGCTTCAAGAATTTGTCTAATATATGCTCCAAGAAGGCAGTTCGGGACATACCTTACGTCGGGAAAGCTCAGGACAGTGCTTGTGATGCATGTCAGAAAGGGAAGCTGACTAGAGCTTCTTTCAAGTCAAAAGAGTACAACACAAGCAAGCATTTAGAGCTGGTACACACAGACTTGTGTGGCCCGATGAGGACTCTAAGTTTGAGCGGAGACAAGTACTTCATATTGTTCATCGATGATTACTCTCGCATGACTTGGATTATGTTTCTGAAGAATAAGGATGAAGCATTGGATATGTTCAAGATCTTTAGAAAACAGGTTGAAAATCAGACTGGCAGGAGAATAAAGGTGTTGAGGTCAGATCGAGAAGGAGGGTTTACTTCAGATGAGTTTGAGGAGTATTGTTAGAAACATGGAATTCGTAGGCAATTTTCTGCAGCTCGCACACCTCAGCAAAATGGTGTGGTTGAAAGGAAGAACAGGACAGTGCAGGAAATGGCCAAAACCATGTTGACAGAGAGTAAGCTCGCAGATGGATTTTGGAGAGAAGCAGTTCACACTGCTATATACATTCAGAACAGATGCATGCTTAGAGTACACAGCAGCAAGACTTCCTATGAAGTATGGTTTGGCAAGAGAGCATCAGTGAAGTACTTCAAGGTATTCGGCAGTAAGTGCTTCATAAAAAGGTTGGATCAAAATCTTGGGAAGTTTGATGATCATGCAGATGAAGGAATCTTCCTAGGCTATTCTATTAGAAGCAAGGCCTACAAGTGCTACAATAAAAGGCTTAAGAAAATAGTCGAGAGTGCAGATGTTAAGTTTGATGAAAACAAAAGACTTCCAAAGAATATTCAGGAGATTGAGTATCCAATGTATGAAAATCCTGATGATAACAATGAAATTAAAGACTTGCCTAATCACAAAGAAGGAAAGTCGGACGATAACTCAAAAGAGAAGAAAGAAAATGACAGATGGCATAATTATCATGGTATTAACGAAAGTGATATCATTGGAGATCCACAAGGAGGATGAAAACCAGTTTATTCTCTCTTTTGTCCACAGTTGAACCCAAGATTGTTGCAGAAGTAAGTAAAGATGATAATTGGGTCAAAGCAATGCATGAAGAGTTGGATCAGATTGAGAAAAACAAAACTTGGGAACTTGTACTTAGACCAAAGAACAAAAATGTCATTGGTACCAAGTGGGTTTTCAGAAATAAGTTGAATGAGGAAGGACAAGTAGTGAGGAACAAAGCTAGACTTGTTTGTAAAGGCTATGCACAAGTTGAAGGGATAGATTTTGAAGAAACATTTGCACTTGTGGCTCGGCTTGAGGTTATTCGTATGTTTCTAGCTTTGGCAGTATATAAGAGCTTCAAAGTCTACCAAATGGATGTCAAGTCTGCTTTTCTGAATGGCAACTTGGAGGAAGAAGTATATATAGAGCAACCAGATGGATTTCAGTTGGGAGACGACTCGAATATGGTCTGTAAACTGAAAAATGCTCTATATGGCCTAAAGCAAGCACCAAGGGCATGGTACTCTCGACTGGATGCCTACCTACAGCACCTTGGGTACAAAAAGGGTGTTGTAGACCGCAACCTATATGTGAGGACAGAAGAAGGTACTCAGGTAGTTGTGGTCTTATACGTGGATGACATCATCTTTGCGGGCAACAAAGATGAATTGTGTACAGAGTTTGCAGAGAAGATGAGGACCGAATTTGAAATGTCCGTGATTGGGGAGCTCTCGTTCTTTCTTGGTCTCCAGGTTAACCAAATGAAGAGTGGCATGTTTAACTCACAGGTAAAGTATGTCAAGGAGATGTTAAAGAAATTTAACATGGATGACTCAAAACCTATCAGCACACCCACGACAACGAGCTGCAAGTTGAGTAAAAATGATGAGTCAGCAACTGTTGATCACACAATGTACAGGTCCATGATTGGAAGTCTACTGTATCTGACAGCTACTAGGCCTGACATTTTACAAGCTATGTGTATGGTTGCTAGATTTTAGGCAGATCCAAGAGAAACACATGTGAAAGCAGTGAAAAGGATCTTCCGATACATCAAAGGTACAGCAGACTATGGTTTATGGTATCCACGGGGAAAGGACTTCACATTAATAGCCTACTCAGATGCAGATTGGGCAGGATGTATAGATGACAGAAAGAGCACCAGTGGAGGTGCATTCTACTTAGGTGATAAGTTGGTAGCCTGGCACAGCAAGAAACAGGATTCAGTTTCCTTGTCTACAGCAGAAGCTGAGTATATTGCTGCAACAACTTGCTGCACACAAGTTCTTTGGATGCGCCAAATGCTGAAGGATTTAGGAATTCAGTTGGTTACGGCTATTCCTATTTTGTGTGATAATACAAGTGCCATTAACATCTCAAAGAATCCAGTTCAGCACAGCAGGACCAAACATATTGCCATCAGGTATCACTTCCTGAAAGACAAGGTGACTGATGGAGAGGTGAAGTTAGAGTATGTTCCGACTACAGAACAAGTTGTGGATATTTTCACAAAGCCTCTCTCGAAAGAAGTTTTTGAATACCTCCGGATGAAATTGGGGGTTATTTCTTCTCCAAAGAGGTAGGGAGGATTGAAGACAAGGGGAGTGCGGCCATATTGTTGCAGAACTTTTCACTCCCGGACATCTCCCTTTGTTATTGTTGTCAAAGGGGGAGATATGTATGTATGTTTTGCAGAATGGATTTGATTTTTAAAAAAACTCCAGAAGAGTGGGCTAAGAAGGTTTGATGACAGGGGAAGTCAAATGAGTTTTCTTTTCTTCTCCAAGTCCGTAGGTGTTGACAACAATTCCAAAGGGGGAGATTGTTGGCCATTTGTTTTAGTTTGTAATTGTTGTCAAACATAGGGTGTTGGCATGTGTTGGAAAGCAGCATGATGAAGGTTGCAAGCATTCGAAGTGAAAATAGGGGCACTGCATGTTCAGGTTATGTTAATTAAGCATGTTGTTATGCTTATATCTCCACATCTAACATCTGAATTAAAAAGTGGTCAACATGACTTTTGTGCATCAGTGAGAGGGCTTCATTTTTGGTTTTGGAATCAGGTCGGTCCGACTGCAGGTTTTAAAGTTATGGCCCGGACAGCAGGACAACTCTGCTTCACTCAGGTTGTGTTTTTCTGTGACCAGGCGGCTTCAAGGTGATTTTACACTACTTTCCATTCAATCTGGGTTAAATCTCAAAACATGAAAGTTGTAGTCCTCTCATAAATCTTTCATTTGGCTCAGGAATCATGTCGTTTCGAGCTCGGAAGAGGAAGTTATGAATTTTCTAGTGGAGACAAATTATGCAGTTTTTCTGCACTGCCGGATTAATTACTCTTCTTTGTACTTTGTTGTGGGTCCCATTATGTGTTGGAAAGTAATTAGTAGATGGTCCATCAGATTCATCTGACTTAAATAGTGGGTCAGCCCAGTCCAAACGAGGATTTGCTTGTTGGGTTCTTTGTTTTGTAAGAAAGTCAAAAGGATATTCTTCCTGCCCTTTTTAATTGTTAGCAACTTCTCCTATTGGCTGATATCCAACTTTTTAGGATCTGAGAGATGGGCTTTGAAAACTGAATGTTAAGAAACAGAGAAAGTAGCGTGCAGTTTTGAAAAAGAGAGAAAGACGTGTGAAGTTCTGCCTTTCCATTGGAGTTCTTCTACAACAATCAGCTTGGAGTTTTCTTCATAGATTGACGTGCAGTTTATTAAAGAAAAAGGGGTGCAGAACAGCAACTGCTGTGTAGTGAGGGGCAATTCCTGATACAGTAGGGTGCTGGTTTTGAGAAAAATTGCAGAGTGCTGTTTTGGGAAAATTGAAGAACGTTTTGAGGTTGGTTTTTCATGAATTTGCTGCATCAGAATTTAAATATATTCCTGCATTAGATCTGTCTTGCATATTTCTACATCGTGCAGAATTCTGAATAGTGGTGTGCAAGGTTTGCATTGTGGTTTTCTTGTTGGGTTTTTCTGCATCTGAGAGTGTGTTGAATTGTTTGAATCAGACGAATATTGCAGGATATACAGGTGTTTGTTTTGGCTGATTGAAAATATTGGAAAGCATCTGCATATGCTATATTTTTGTATTAAAAGTCTATAGGGCATCTGCGTATGCCATTGGGATATTATTGTGAGACACCTGTGTGTGTCAAATTAATTGATATCTTGTAATCACTCAAGTTGGGGCTTGAGAGTAGGGGTTGGTGCTCCTGTTCGTTGAAGCGGGCAAAAATTGTAAAGGGGCTGGTGCTCCTAGCAGTGGGTGCTGCTAAATAGTGGAAGTGTGCACTTTGCATACCGTGGACGTAGCCTGCGGGTGAACCACGTAAAAATCCCTGGTGTTCTCTTGTGATTGTGTGATTGCCTGGTTGATTGCTTAAGAAAGTGCTCATCTATTTTGCAGAATTAAAATTAAAATAAATTTGCAGATAAAAGACAATCACTGATTCAACCCTCCCAGTGACCAATTGAACCTAACAAATGCTAAGTTCCCTGCTAATGTCCCACAGAAAGTCAATAAACGCTTCTTCTTCACTGTGGGCCTTGGCACCAGCCCTTGCCCTAATAACCAGACCTGCCAAGGGCCTAATGGCACTAAATTTGCAGCTTCTGTCAACATCTCATTCATTCAGCCAACCACAGCCCTCCTCCAGGCCCACTTCTTTGGGCAATCCAACGGCGTCTACACCACCGACTTCCCCAACAATCCCCCCTTCCCATTTAATTACACTGGTACCCCTCCTAACAACACCTTGGTGAGCAATGGCACAAAGTTGGTTGTGCTTCCTTTCAATACCAGCGTCGAGTTGGTGATGCAGGACATTAGCATTATTGGTGCGGAGAGTCACCCTCTCCATCTCCATGGCTTCAATTTCTATGTTGTTGGCCAAGGCCTTGGAAACTATGATCCCAAAAAGGATCCCTCCAAGTTCAATCTCGTTGACCCAGTTGAGACGAACACTGTAGGAGTTCCATCTGGTGGTTGGGTCGCCATTCGGTTTTTCGCCGATAACCCTGGTCAGTATTTCATCTTCCTAACCACGTGAGAATTCACTAAATTGATTTCTTATTATCTCCTCAATATTAGTTCCTTATAGTCTTTATCTGTAAATGTATGATATTTTTTTGCATGGCTACAGGTGTATGGTTCATGCACTGTCATTTGGAAGTTCACACCAGCTGGGGTTTGAAGATGGCATGGGTTGTGTTGGATGGGAAGCTGCCCAAACAGAAGCTGCCACCTCCACCATCTGATCTCCCCAAGTGCTGATCTTGATCGTCGATCGTCTGAATTTGTTTCTTTTAATTGGCTCTTATTCATTTTTTTTATCTAATTTATTTTTTACGGTTGTTTGTGGTAATGTTTTGGTTCTGTTTTTTTTTTTTTTTTTTTGTTTTTTTTTCCGCGGCTCCAAGCAAAGAGTAGCAAGTACTGTAATATCATAGATCTTGAGTTTGTTAAGGAGAGTGTAATGAAGTTTTCACCTTATGAATTCCAGTTTTCATACAATTTCAGGTCACTCGTGCGTTTTCTCAACCAAAAGTTCAGTGTGGACACAGAGAAAATGATGTATATATATGTTAATAAGACTAAGAAGTGCCCATTTCGGGTGTTCACTACCGAAATGCATGCCCAGACAGTGGCAAATGGTACATGTAAGATTAATTAATACTTGCTTGAAGATGAAAAGAAAATTAAATTCAAAAGTTCATCTGTACTCCACTCTACTTTATTTGTTGAGATATATCCATCAGGACATGCAAGCAAGGATGGCAACACTCAACCAGCGTCTGTTAAAAGTGTGTTCGGTTCAAGTTGATTGTGGTTTTGTCACGTTTTGATGTGGGAATGGATATATAGATTTTGAATCAAGTAGGAGTACTTCAGGTTGGTTCAGATTTTTGCTGCCTAGTCATTCGGATGAAATTCAATATGATAATGCAAAACTACCATTAAACTTGAGTCACTTAAATTAGAAACTGCTTCCACACACACACACACATATATATATATATATATATATATTGTAGGCGGTAAAAACGACACCTACTTAGATTAGGATGAGATCGGGGTTACACTTCTTAGGACAGGGAATGCTGAACTCCGAGAACCTGAAAAGGAAGGAGAAAGACTTGGGTCAGAGGCCCTGGCTGCCGTGAGCCGAAGGCACTCCGATGCCTGAGTTAGTTCTGAGAAAACTAAACAGGAGGAGGAAGAGAGGAATGAGAGTGCGTGTAGTATTGAGGGTTATGCGTTGGATATTGCGTACCTCTTATGGGACTGATCCCATGCATATATAGGCAAATGTTCCTCGTTCATTCTCTCTGTGAGTGGGGGTAGGTGAGGTGAGGTCCCATCGTTCCTTACCCTGACAGGCGGCCGTAGGTGAAACGGACAACACCCCTACCTTACTTTCCACGCCTTCGGCCAGCTAGCGTACAGGGGTGATAAAGCACACCTCTTATCACCATAAATGAGCGATCCTATCGCCATAAAGGAGCAATCCTATCGCCATAAATGACCGCCCATATCTGTCAGGGTGCGCCGTATTTCCAGAAGGAAGGTGGCGGCCCACTCTGATTCTAGTGCTGCGGTATGGGACTAAGGATGGCGTGTCCGTGGCGCGCCCTTGTACCGGGCTGACGCCCATACCGAGATGCCGAACTGTGCTGAGCTTGTAAGCTGCCGACCGATCTACCGAGCTGCCAAGGTATTGACCGAGCTGCCGAGCTGACGATCTTCTACCGCAGAGGCTGAGGAGCTCGGCGAGTTTAGCCGTGATCCTTGTCTAACTTCGTCATTACCGCGTTTTACCCACACATATATATATCTATATATTAATGCCAAGTTGGGTCAGTGGCACAAAGAGGAGAAACTAATGATCCCTGGGCAGCTATGTAAGGTGAGATGCTTCCACACACACACACACATATATATATATATATATATATATCTATATATTAATGCCAAGTTGGGTCAGTGGCACAAAGAGGAGAAACTAATGATCCCTGGGCAGCTATGTAAGGTGAGATGCCTCTTAATACTTTTCTACAGAGCATGTTTCAAAAATCTTCACTTATTAATTTAAATTAGCTTAAAGTAAAAGTAATATTTTTTTATAGAACCATAAGTCAAATTTCAGCCCTTAGTGATTGGACTCGTACCTATATATCCATGCACGTGATCCACCTGAAAACCAACTAATCCACTCGATAGACTGAATATCTGATCTGATTTTCATCAGAGCCCGGATCCTGAGGTTTCAAGCGAGGCTTACTTAAGAAAGAAATTATTTAACTTGAAAACAGATTAATAAGAATTGACAACGACAGGCCGTGGCTCTGCAAAAGGTTTACAACTTTTGTTGCAGGGCTTAAGCCACATTACCTGGAGAAAAAAAAGTAAAAGAAATCAGGCCAACTATCACATCAATAACTGCGTGGGAAGTGTGCAATAAAATTTTGTACTCCATAGTATGGCTCACGTATACATAATTTGGACAATTAAAAATAGATTTCATGCCATCCATTACTATTTCATCAAGCCTCGATCCAAAAGGAGTAGGTCTCACTTTTCAACCGAGCAAAGACATAAACATGACTACGTGGAAAGTATTGTAGAGGTGGCATTAGTTGCATTTTCCAATGTGTGATCAATCATAGAATAGGACTCTCCCTTACAGAGCTGAAACTTTTGGATGTACATATAAAGATAGGGGTGGACTCGAGATTTTTGTTTGAGCGGGACTGACCTAAACAAGTAGTTGGGCTTTAGGGGCAAATGCAAATATTTTTACGTGAACTTTGAATGCAGACCGATAATTCTCATATGGGTTTTAGAAGCTGATCTAGTTCCGATAGGAGCATATGCCCCCATGTGAATATATATAGGTCCGATCCTGTATAATGGGGATGAGACTCATCTTGGGTGGTTAGATTTATCTCTATATGGCCCTACAATAGAGTTTCATAAACTTATCACAACAATAACTACAATAGAAAACTTTGAGTTCTTCAAAATACATTAATCACGTGTAGATCAAGATCAAGATCAATTACCCAAGCCAAAGTGCAATTTGGCAACACATTGAAGAGGGTCACGAATTTCTCGTCAGTCGGATCCTTCTAGGATCCGAACATGTAATATTTCATTTAATAATAAACAGGGCTACTTTCGTCATTTGACCACACCGGCACCGTTTTCTTCCGGACTCTGCTTTCGTCTTCGTGCCGCCTCCTTCCATTCCCCGCTCTCTCCCTCTCTCCTTCTCCTCCTCCCTCAGCCGGAGACGCCGTCGCCACTGACGCCGGCGGCCTCCATCAAATAGGAACTCCCCGAAATACCCCTACCACACCCCAAAGCCGCCGCCTTCTCCATCTTTACAGCAGCAGCAGCTGAAATGAGTCGTCGATTCGTCTCGCTTCCGATCCTTCTCGTCCTCTCTGCAATCTTTTTCCTCTACTACACGACTGTCTTCGTGGTGATTGATGAATGGCTAGGATTGAAGTCTTCTCCTGGCCTCATGAACGCCATCTTCTTCACCTTCCTCGCTTTCATGTCCCTTTACACCTACGCCATAGCCATCGTCAGAGACCCAGGACATGTGCCTTCTTCGTTCGTCCCAGACATTGAAGATCCCGACAGCCCCATTCACGAAATCAAGAGGAAGGTCCAATCTAACAAACCAATCTTTTCTTTTTCACTTTTTTGGGTTTTGTTCAATTAGTCCCAGATGGTTTGCTATGGTTATATAAATGTGATTTTTATTGGTTTTGATCAAGCAATCTCTGCCTCTTCATTTACTTGTATGTGGACATGGTAATTAGTTGTATGAAGGTTTATAGATTTTTTCGAATTTAGTCTCCCCAGATGTTTTGCTATGTTTATAAAAATGTGATTGTTATTGGTTTTGATCAAGAAATCTCTGCCTCTGCATTTACTTCTATGTGGACATGGTAATTAGTTGTATGAAGATTTATAGATTTTATCTGATTTAGTCTCCAATTGAAGACTGTTCTCTCTTTTGCACTCCAATTTGGTACTTTCTTTTGTCACCCATTTTTGTAAAAATCCAGAGATTGGCTTAGGAGCTTCTATCCACATTTTAGATTTTAGCTGGTGGTGGTGGTATCCATTTTTTTTTTGGTCTCCCTGTCGATTGGATGAAGAGCCAATCCCACAAAGCGCCTCTGTCCACCATTGTTGTTTAGAAATGAGCATGTTCGAATCAAGCTATAGCATTGACCTAGGATTGAATACCTTAATCATTGGTAAGGTAACATACCTAGGGATCCCTCACATTGAAAAATTCTTTTGTTTCTCTCGTTGCAATCCCCTGAAGAAATTTTATGAGGTAGCATTTTTCCATAAAATTTGACCCCATCTAATGAAAGATCAGAATTTCCATCCTTCTATGAGGGACACGAGAGATTCCAAGAACACCCATGACAAGGAGAAGAGTTGAGGAAAGCAGACTAGATAAGCCTGTGGAGAAGACAGTGAACAGGTAAGTGGCTGACAGATTCTTCATTCATCCAACACATGAAGCGAATAGTTGAGGTGTCAAATTTTGGGGGTTTGATGTTATCAATAATGAGGATCTTATTGGCTGTTGGTGCACAACAAAGGCCTTGACTTATGGGGTGATGAGGATTTTCAATCAGAGTTGAAGAGGACAGTTGTGGTTCTAGGTCGGATGACCGAAAAAATATATTTGCTCAAGAAGATTTTACTTGCTTACTCCTTCCAAACACGTCAAGGAAATGGTGGCACATCTTCCATAGGTTTTAAAAGAGCCTCCATTTGTGAGATTTCATAGTCCATAATGTTCCTTCTAATATTAAGAGCCACATTGGTTTCCTCCTAATTATCTCCCCACATGCCCTAATGACCTCTTTATTACTTATTTTATTTGAAAATTGATAGGTCCTTGCAAACAACACTACGAACTTTTATGTCCTCCAAAAATCTCATTTTTCCCATTACCCACCAAAAACTGCTTCTAAAGGATCAGTCTGATGGTTCTGTACACACTGCACTGCGTTCATAGTTCAATAACGGGCCAATCAATCTGATAAGTGTCTTCATACGGAGGTTGTCGGCCTGATTACATATGTATCCTCCATTTGTAAGATTTCATTTTCCATAATGTTCCTTCTATTGTGAAGAGCCACACTGGTTTACTCCTAGTTGTCTTCCCACATGCCTTAATGACCTGCTTATTATTTTATTATTTTTTTGCTTTAACTCACGGGAAAACATTCTTACGATAGAAAATGTTTTCTGTGGAAAAATGCCCCACTTTTCCTTTTCATTTCTGTGGAAAAAAGCAGTTAAACATACGTGTCCTAAACTTTCTAAGGAAAAAGGATCAGAGAGCATAAATTTCTAAGTGAAAATTATATGTGGTTTTCTTGTGAGGAGAGTATTGTCAAGGTTAGAAGGTGGTGGAGCTGGACAATTAGCTAAAAACTGTTCAAATTGGGTCATGGAATTGTTTGAGTCAATGAGTATGCTTTGATAAGCAACTTGCATTTATTCTATTGAGTTCCTAGTTCCTACTAGATCTTGCTTATGATACCACTGTTAGTTCTGATGTATCTTAAATGATGTTATAGTGGAGGAATGTTGGAGCTGATTTATTTATTTCATGTTTGGGGTTGGCTTGAAATAATATAAGAAAATTCACTAACTATTCTAGAAATAATGAAAAAATTACAAAAAACTCTTATCCATGAATGTAAACTACCTTTAGCCATTAAAGAAAACGACGTATATGTAAGGCTCCAATTTCAGGCTATGTTGTGAAGAACAAGTAGGAAGATTATGAGTTATAGGACCTTCACCAGCCGTTGGCATAGCTAACATGCATCGAGAGGAAAGATGTGTAAGGGAAGAGTTATTATTTAATAAAATTTTGTCAAAATCAATAAACGATTTTTACACAAAAAAAAAATCTGTTAAATATATTTTGATGGTAGAAGCACTAAAATTTTAAAAATGTCAGCAGAGGGTCTCATGGTTTGGTTTTTTTTTTATTTTTTGATGAAATTGCCCATATGTCACACGATCCTGGCATATCTCTTCATCTTCCTTTTGAGAGATTTCTTTCTTGCCTTTTTTACAAGGTAGATTTGTGCTAGTTTTTAAACTTTTGATTGACTCTTTTCTGTGCTTTTGAAGATTGGGTTTCTTTTGGTGCCACACATTACATTACATTTCTACAGTCTCTCCCTCATGAAATGGAGCCATACCAAATGGTAATCAATGTCTCCATCTTCTCATATCTCTTTTGACACCCTCATATCAAATGCTACAAAACCCATTTCAAGTAATCAAAGATGATTCAATTCCTAATTTAAGCGATGAAGAAAACATATTTCAAGAAATCAAGAAAAAAAGGGAAAAAAAGAAGATGATATCCACTTCTGAAGCACCATCTCTTATAGCATTAGAGATCGTCTTCAATCAATCAAAACCTTTTTCAAAAAATAAAAAACAACCCGATTCTCAGCCCAAGAGATCAAGAAAACCCATTTCAAGAAATGAAGGTAAAAAAAGGGAAGAAGAAGATGAAACCAAGCTCCCAAATGCTATCTCTCATGGCATAGGATATCTTCAATCAATGCAAAACCACTTTAAAAAAATCAAAGATAACCCAATTCCCATCCCAAGCAATCAACGAAGCCCATTTCAAGAAGTTAGGAAATAAAACGGTCGAAGAATATGAACTCTATGTCCAAAACACCATCTCTCATAGAATAGAAGATCTTTTTCAATCAATGCAAATTCCTCTTTAAGAAATCAAAGATAACCAATTCCAATCCAAGAGATCAAGAAAACACATTTCAAGAAATCAAGGAAAAAGAGGGAAGAAGAAGATGAAACCTAGCTCCAAAACACCATTTCTCATGGCATAGGAAATCTTCTTCAATCAATGCAAAAACCCTTTCCAAAAATTGAAGGTATCCCTATTCCCAATCCAAGAGATTAAGAAAAAAGAAAAAGAAAAAAAATCCATTTCAAGAAATCAAGGAAATATGAGGAAGAAGAAGATGAAACCCACCTCCAAAACACCATCTCTCATAGATAGAAGATCTTGTTTAATTAATGCGAAACCCCTTTTAGGAATCAAAGATATCCAAATTCCCAATCCAACATTTCACGAAATCCCATATCAAGAAAAGGGGTAGAAGATGAAACCCATCACCAAAATAAGATCTCTCATAGCATAGGCGATCTTCTTTAATCAATGCAAAACCCCTTTCAAGAAACTCAAGATATCCCAATTCCCAATCCAAGAGATTATGAAACCCATTTCAAAAAATCAAGAAAAAGAGGGTGGAGAAGAAGATGAAACCTACTTCTTAAAAAGACCATCTCTCATAGCAAGGAGATCTTCTTCAATAAATGCAAAACCTCTTTTCTTCTTCATCCTCATCTCAATCCTCAAATCCCACAAAATGGCTATAAAAAAGGAGACACACTTTATGTGTCACATGGAAAGAAAACAGATTTTTTTTTATTACGAGAAAACATGCCGCGATTGGACAAGATACTTGCAATTATGTTGCAATTGCAAAACATAATCACGATCAAAGTCGCACAATATCGACACATGGGCAATTTGTCCCCAAAAATAGAAAAACACAAGGCCCTCTGCTGACATTTTTGAAATTATAGTGCTTTTGCCATCAAAAACATGTTTGACAGGTTTTTCCCATAAAAACCCAATGAAAAAACCACCTAGAATATGTTTTGTATGCCCACGAGGCATTGACATACTGTATTTTAAGTATTTTTGTCATGAGGAGGTGCACTGGTCACATGGTGAATTTGATGGCATAAGTTTCAGTATGGTTGGCATCATTAAAAAAAAAAAAAAAGATTTCAGTATGGTTGATGTCTTCAAAACATAATAACACTCTTTGGCAATGTCCAAGCTTAGGCCAGTTTGAGTTTGGTTGAATCAAATCATGTTGGGCCCGATGATACTAACTTAAGCTCAAGCTCAGGCTTTATTAGAAAGCATGGCCAAGCAAGGTTTGATCTCAATTTATGGTGCATATTGATTTTGGTCTTGAGGTAAGCCTTACTCAAACATAATTGATGCAGGACAGACCCATGGTCCCTCATGGGTCAACCCGCCAATGGGCCCAGCCCATTCATCTTATGCTATTTAGAATTACTTTAGTTTATTTAATGGTTTGTGTCTTTTAATTAGATGTTTTAATCCTGACTATCAACATGTTTGGATGGTCTAGATTAGTTCTAGGATTTCTTATTTTCTATATAATGATGTAAAGACTCTTTGGATCCTGAGACGAGTTAATGATTAATGAAGATTTTCTCGGGTGATTTTGGGGTTTTCCGAGTTCTCTCTTCGTCCTCGCCCGCGATGGGGAGTTTGGCGTGAAGCCAATTTTCAGGCGAAAACGTGTCCTACCCCCTCCACGCTCTATCTTTATTCTCTCTATCTCTACATGCCTCGCTCTTGGTACCCCACTCCGCATCAATTGCTCTCACGCCAAATTCCCAATCACGGGTGAGGAAGAAGAGTACTCGAGAAACCCAAAACACTCAATTTTTTTTTCCCATTTATCATTGTTTGCATAAGCCATGAGGCTTTACATTCATATATAAGAAAAGAGAAACCCAAAACTAATCCTAGCCATCTAAACATGCCTGATAGCCAAGATTAAAAGATTCAACTAAAAGACATAAATCATAAGAAAAAAAAAAGCACACAACTTCTAATAAAATAACTTGAAATAGGTTAAGGATAGGTGGGCTAGGCCCAAAGGCGGGTCGACCCATGGGGACCACAGGCATGTCCTGCATCAACTCGAGGTTGAGTTCTCTCAGAGAAGGGGAGAATTCATGCAAGACAGACCTATGGTCCCCCATGGATCAACCCGCTAATGGCCCAACCCATCCACCTCGACCTGCCAATGGGCCCAACCCATTCATTTTATGCTATTTAGAATTACTTTAATTTATTTTATGGTACATGTCTTTGAATTAGATGTTTTAATCTTGGCCATCAACATGTTTGTACAGTTCAGATTAGTTCTAGGATTTCTTATTTTCTATATAATGATGTAAAGCCTCTTTGGCTCCTAAGATGAGTTAATGATTAATGAAAATTTTCTCGAATGATTTTGGGGTTTCTCAAGTTCTCTCTTTTTCCTTGCCCGTGATGGGGAGTGATGCAGCATAGCCTCATGGCCACATGTGTAGGGCCCACGTAGATTTAGGAATTTATTTTTATGTCATTAGTTTCTTTAAATTTTGTAATTAGGGTTAGATTTCCAATATTATTTAGTTTCCTAGTTTAATTAGGTTTCTTAGGGCTTAAGTCTTCTTTTACTATTTATATGGCATTGTAGAGAATTATTTCTCAAAGAGTTTATTAATGAAATTGGGGTTTCCCATTGAGTTGCGTCCTCGTTTATTGTCTCTGTGGAGATTTATTGTGTTTTCGGACACATGCTTCTGCACCCATTGTGATTTTACCACTTTCCACACAAGCCTTAACCATAGGGCCTGCATCAATTGGTATCAGAGCTGAACGATCCCTCGATCGTCAGCGTGATTACTCCTGTTTTTCGTCCATCCATCCCCTCCTTCCTTTCGCTATCCACGTCATAGCCATTACCATATTCCTCCCACACCCACCTCTGTTCCCTGTTCCTTTCCGAACATCAATCAATCCCAACATCATGGCACATCCCCATCATGAACCCTCATAGCCCCATCCCATAATCGAAACCGAGGCCCTTGCGACCGACATACCTATCCCAAACCCTTGAAATCCACCATTCACCCATCTGCCATCCCAATCCAC
Organism: Persea americana; assembly: GCA_029852735.1. NCBI lineage: Eukaryota > Viridiplantae > Streptophyta > Magnoliopsida > Laurales > Lauraceae > Persea > Persea americana. Next base: position 41,221,779 of record CM056817.1, read on the forward strand.
CAAATCAACCAAACCAGTAGCCCACCCACTTCAGAAACACCATACCCGAACCCTAAACCCATCCCGCACCCCCTGCCAAACCCCCATTCACGGAACCCCAATCACCCTTCCCAATCTCCACCCTCATCTTGAACTCCACCCTCGTTCGACCAATCCAAACCCTCGACCCATCCTAACTCCACTTTCTGAACACAGCCGCACCCCATCTCTCATTCAGCAGAACCCAGCCTAGAAAAAGAAAAAAAGAAAAAAAGGGAATAGCAGAAGAAAGAGCAGAGGACGAAAAGCATACCTGGTTGCCACACGCTAGCACCGAGCTCCAGTCACCTGCAATTGTCGCCATAAGCAGCACATAGCAGCAACATCATTGCTGTCGGCCACCGGACTCTTGGTGCCGTATTCATCAGAGAAGACCACGTCATTGCACGTAGTCTCCACAATCCGTATCGAGTTCTCCTTCGTCCCCTTCATGAATCACGGAACGAGAAAGGAAATTTCAGCCCCCCCACCCCCCCCCCCCCCCCCCCCAACCCCATTTTTTTTACTTCTGGTGGCACGAACAGCAAGACTCATTAACACGTGCGGAGCCCACCTGTTTTGTTTGGAGTGAAGCCCATCTTGAGTTTGGGTCTACAGAGATCCGACCCTGCTTGAGGCCAACAAACATCAACAGTAGTACCCAGCAATCAGGCTTACTTCCCCGCTGATGTCAGTAGATTGGTCATATTGTAGGTTTGACCAAATCGAGGGCAAAGATAATTTTTGCAATTGCAATGCAATCTGAAGTCCGATTTCAAATCAGTCTTTGATTGTGTGATCGTGGAGAGCAGATCTACAGATAGGGTCAGTCTATTTTCAAATCCAAGATGAAATTCCATATTAGTAAATTCCACACTACACTTCAAAGACTCAAATATGCACAACAATATGGCATATGGTATTTTAAGAATGAAGTCTATTTTCGGTCCTTTCTTGATTTGCAACAAGGAGAATTATCTGTTTTTTACTATGGTGACATGTTTGCATGGCTCCAAGAGAAGTGTGGATTAAAAGATGATGAGGAACATGATTTAATCAGTTTTGTAAGAGGCTTGAGATCGGAAATAGTGGAGAAAATGAATGACACTAAAAATATTCATGAGGCATATTGGGAAGCAATTCGTGTGGAGCATATACTTAAAAGGTCTCATCTAATGGAAGTTACTCCTCAAGAAGAAACGTCTCACGTAATAGACCGTGTTGAAGAACCAGTGCCAACGGATATACAAATCGATCAGCCAAAGTTAGACACAAAAGATTCTACATCTACAGTTGGCCTTGAAATTTCTCCTATGAATACTAATAATCCCCAAGTGCCAGCACCAATTGATGAAGAGCAAGTTGTTGATATTCCCCACATAAACTCTCAAAGTGATTTTGTCTTTGGGGATCAACAATGGAAATCAGGAGTTTAAGAACGCTTAGTCAAAGATTGCAATTTGACGATGCAAATTCCACATGTGACGTCCCCAACGGATCATGAGTACATCCAAACATGCTTCAACCGCCAAATCAAAGGATGTGTCATGTTCAGCATTTTCAAGATCTGTGTACAAGCTCAAGATCGGCCAACTAATAGAAAGTTCGTTCGATTGATTTTTGATCCAAGTGGACATTTTTCCGAACTCGTGGTCGAGTTCTTTTCAAGCGGGGGAGAATGATGCAGCATAGCCTCATGGCCACATGTGTAGGGCCCACATAGATTTAGGAATTTATTTTTATTTCATTAGCTTCTTTAAATATTGTAATTAGGATTGGATTTCCAATATTATTTAGTTTCCTAGTTTAATTGGGTTTCTTAGGGCTTAAGTCTTCTTTTACTATTTATATGACATTGTAGAAAATTATTTTTCAGAGAGTTGATTAATAAAATTGGGTTTTCCCATTGAGGTGCGTCCTCGTTTATCGTTTCTGCAAAGATTTATTGTGTTTTCGGACACGTGCTTCGGCACCCATTGTGCTTTTAGCACTTTCCATGCAAGCCCTAACCCACCCTAGGGCCTGCATAAGGGAGTTTGGCGTAAGGCCAATTTTCACGCGAGAGCTTGTCCTCTCTAGTCTCTCTATATCTACCCGCCTCGCTCCTAGGACCCCGCTCCACATCAATTATCATATATTGGGAACTTTTCTCCTTTGCACCACTTATATGAGCACTATTGGAGCAGCACTATGTGGGTCATTTTGGAGCCTTGAAATTAAATAAAAAAAATGTGAGGAAAATAGTCATAATTATTAATCACTATTTGTTGGACTATTTCAGTGGTCATTGTGGGAGCTGGTTTTGAACTTATAATGTATTTTTATTTATGTAAGCACCTGTTTCTTTGTCTTTCAAAGTAATGGAAAAGAAAAGGTCATAATGCATTTTCAGTATCAAATATTTGTATAGTTGTGTTAGAATGTTTTATTTGGCACCTCTTGTTTTTGTCCTGTCAGTAACAATTTCTTTGAAAGTTGCATAGCATGTAGTGAATTTTCTCTGCCTTACTGTTCTTTTGTGTGCATCCATTTTTTGAGGTAATCCAGTTGCATTCGTTTTACATTAAATTGATGATATTTTTGAAGAAATCAGTTACTTCCAGTCCACAAGTTAGACGTTGTCCATATGGTGAATTTCCTTGCAGGGCGGTGATCTAAGATACTGTCAGAAATGCTCCCACCATAAGCCTCCTCGAGCTCATCATTGTCGTGTTTGCAGAAGGTGTGTTTTGAGAATGGTAAGTATGAGCAATTGCTCAAGGCTTTCGGGTTATTTTACTGATGCAGATAGCCCTTAAAAATTGGCATTAATACATGCAGGATCACCATTGTGTGTGGATAAACAACTGTGTCGGGCATGCAAATTATAAGGTTTTCTTTGTCTTCGTATTGTATTCTGTAACTGCAGGCATCCACTCTTTGGTACGTTTTTTCTCCTTTATCTGATGTACGGTTAGAAGTTTATAATGTATCAGAGGGGAATTTGACGTCCTATTTCAGGTCCTGCTTGTGGGAAGTGCTGCTTATGATGTTCACAGGGATCAACAACAGAGTGGAAGCTCTTTCAAAACTCCTTATGTAAGCAATTCCCAAATTTAGTATGTCCAATGGTACAGCTATTGAATTTTCTTTTGGTCCAAATCTGTGACCTGAACTTCTGATCTGGTGGGTCTCACCATGGAGTGCCAATAGTTTAGAATGCCCCCATCTGAGGGGCATCATTTATCAAATGTTGGGCCCATTTCTGTGGTCTTGTCACAAAACACTGTGCAGTGTATGGGATTTGGTATTATCTGCAAAATTGTACACTTAATGCAGTGTGGGATTTTATGGCTGTGTTGGTATTGGGACATTACCAGCATTTTAAGCTAAACTGCATTGTAATGACTAGATATTATTTGCTATAGCATGGAGGCTCTGATTAAGCTAACAGTATCAAGGATTTTCAGTCTGTTGTCATGGCATTATTAAGTAAGATGACCTACCCATTTTACGTTAAATATGGGGAAACAGAATGGCAGTGGTAGTCATCACAAAGTGCCCTGTAATTCCTATTAGAAACTGAAGCCACCTTAGCGATTTTACTCATTTGATGTTCTTTGCAGGTCATTTGTGGAGTACTGCTTGTTCCTTTAACTGTGGCATTAAGTATCCTCTTGGGCTGGCATATATACCTCATCTTACATAACAAGACTACAATTGAGGTTTGAAAATTATTAGTTTGGTACTTGCTTGTTTTGTGGTTATTGACTTCATTATGTCATTGAAAGTAGTGTATCATTCATTATTCATTGGTTTATTATTATTCAGTTTCAAAATGCTTGTGCTTGATGGGTTTCACAGTATCATGAAGGGGTGAGGGCGATGTGGCTGGCTGAGAAGGTTGGAAATGTTTACAGGCATCCATATGATCTTGGTGTATATGAAAACCTTGTATCGGTGAGAATATGGTTATACTTTTTTGAGTCTTTCACTGTTTACCATGAAAAGGCTTTTTAATGGTGATTTGGTTGGTGAATATTAATTAATGATAAAAAGAAAAAATACTAACGGGTGTGTGTTTCTACGGAGACTTTTGACGATCCAATATTTTCCTGGATTTATGACACTGGCAGCCTGATTTACATTTCATGCATGTGACCAAATTTTATGAACCATAATATGATTCTCAATCTGAGGATATGCATAGTTTCTAAACACTCTGAGTTGAACGCTTGGGCCTCATGATTGGTGATACAGACCATGAATTTGGTGTTTCCCACTATAGCAAGCCAATGCCTCCAAAATAATCCAGATTGGAGAATATTGAAAATCCAGTGTTTGGCCCTTTTACATGGCCTGTATTAAGTTGGTATATTTCTTGGTGCCACCTGAAGGGTTAGGATTGTCCATCCAAACACATCTGATAGTGTTTTCGGCATTCCCTATGCATGCCAGGGGTTCGTAACATGAAAAATCTGAACCTAATCACTGAATAATGAATTCTACTTGAACGTGCTTAAGCCCCTAGCTTGGGTTTCTTTTTTAATCATAAGAAAGGCAAGAGCTTAGTTTATACAATATATTCATGATTTTGCATCTGTAAATTAGGATGATTTGTTTGACGGTTGCATCGTGTTTGTGTGTTTCCTACTTGTACTCCTCTCTGCTGGTTAAAACCAACCAGTTTGCTTTCCGCAGGTGCTGGGCCCAAACATTCTAAGCTGGATATGCCCCACATCAAGGCATATTGGCTCTGGTCTACGCTTCCGAACTTCTTATGATAGCACACTTTCTACAATATCAAGATGACATTTGAATTGGAGGGTGTTGGTTAGTGAGCACACTGCACATTTTAGGCGGGCAACAGAAGCCCTTGTCAGGAAGGGGAAGGATCACTTTGGTGTCAAGGTTGTTCTCTTCTAGCTCACCGGCCATGTAAATTATGTCGAGCATCTCTGGGAATTGATCGAGAGCCAGCCCTTGTTCATCATAGGTCCCTTGTAATCTTGTGGAATTATTAGTGAAAGGTGTCTTATGTGAGTCAAGTTTTTCAAAAAAGAATTTGGCTGAGCTGAAACCTACTCTTGTTCAGGACGGAGGTTTTTTTTTTTTTTTTTTTCCTAATTTGGGAGGACAGAGAGTGGGGTGCCAAATGAAGTAGTGGTTCTTGACAGATGATTATTTTTTTTTATAGAGAGACATACATTGTAAACTTTTGAAGGGATACACTGATGTTTTTTTTGTTTCTCTTTTGAGTGGTTTCCTTTTCTTTTAAAATTTCTGGACCATCTTGTGGTTACATTGAGGTGTGGCATTGAGCGCCATCGACCCAAATCTGTAGGCACAGCCTAGATTGAATATCTTGCTGCCGGCTACCACTACTATAACAGATGAAGGGACTGAAAAATCACGCCATGTCTGAGTAAGAAATATACACGATACGGGATATTAGTGTTGCGCGTGCACGTGGGGGTGGGGGTGGGGGTGGGCGGGTGTGTTATGGGGTCTTTAGAAAACTTTCTACCATGTTAAAAAATGATGAATTGACGTGTGTGACGTCCACTCTAATCCCCAGCCTAAATAGTTATCATACATTCATCCGGTGCTACCACTTATATAGCTTTCTGAATCAATATATCCTCGTTTCAAGTCAGTTTCTGAGTCAGAAATATGTTCTTGATCTCATTCATATCAGTGAGGGGCTTTAAGATCTAGAAAAGCTGAAATATAAACAGAAGGGCTTTAGTGCATTTGCAATGACTGTTCTAAATTGCAAATGGTACTTCCATTTAGGTAATTGGGACTAAATTCCCAAGATTATAAGTGATGCCGTAATATCAAATGGCAGTAAAAGCAGGAGAATTTTTCTCATATGGGAATTGGGAACGTAGGACAGGTCCCATCCAACGGGTGAGCGCTTTAATTCATAGGGTCGTGGTCCTATCATTTGTCTACTTCCCTCTCTAATGGTTGGATGGGATTGTCTCCATGCAGATGTTCCTACATGTTCCTACTGGAGAAAATTTGGTGGAAGAAGTATAGGATTGAAGATGAAGATCCACGATGGGGCCATCAAACAATCACTTTCTAGGAAATGTTTTTCCATTACCACTCTAATAAATTAAATCCCATAAAAGTGATTTCAACTGTTTAATACTCCTTTGATATAACCCCCATTATATTGAAGTCCCAGGAATTTAGCCCAGGTAAGCAAATGGGCACTGAACATCTCTTCCTTTCATAATATTTTCCCTCCAGGATCATATGAAGAAAAATCTAGATTCTTCACCTGGTTCATTCAAGTTTAAATTATCAACACCACTTTGGGCCTATCCTTCTTCGAGTTGGATATGGGTTAACCTTTTAATCCAGTTGGCAGGGGAGTCTGTATAAGCCCTGTCCACATCGGCCATAGATATCATCAATAAAGTGTATTTAGAGTATACTGAATCAGTATATATAGCTACGCTTCATTTGACACAACAATGCATTTTCAGTCAGTATCGAAAAGAAATTGAATTCCTTTCTTCCTTTCTTGTTACTTGTCTATGCAAAATTGTGTCATTCAATAGAGAATTTCTAAATACCTGTAATATAGGGCTTCCATTACTGTCTTTGAAATAGAAACTGAAGATCTTGGTAAAGTGTAAGTATGCATATAACCCGAATCACATACATAATCAGCCACATTAGCAATAAAAGTGTCAATCTGAGTATCATACAAATACTTTGTATTGGTTTCTTGAAAAATTAAGATATGGTACGCATCAGCTGATATATAAAACCATAATGACATTTTCACTTTCTATTACCAAGTTTTTTTAAATTTCACTCATTCAAAATAGTATAATCTAAGGTTGAGAGGTTTTGGTAGAACCAGGACTCTCTATCATACAGACATAAAACTTTCATAAAATGGCATGGTGATTAATCAACCAATACTTAAAGGCTAAGCTCATCAGAAGGTCTAAAACATCGATCAACCTCTAGTTCCCCAAAGTTATGTTCTCCTAATATAATGTTACATTCATTTCACAAAGGGCCCAAACTGCTTTTATCCCTTCTAATCCACTTTAGCATATATATTGTGTTCCCCAGCTTTAAGTACTTTTAACCAACTAAAACAAAGTTCGAACTTAAACAACCAACTTCATGGATCAAGGGAGCCAGCAGCCATGCAAACTAAGATATCTTATCTTTGAAAATTCATATTACAAACCAACAGTGTAATGATCAAAGTAGGCAGAGGTTCTTAAAATATATGCTCTGATGTTCTGTATTCAGACACAATTAGGTGTATGACATCTTTTCAGCAGACACAAGGAATGCCAAGCCATGGGATCAAGAATTCTCTTTTGCTCTACCAAAAATATATATAAAAAATTCCACCAAAACTAATAATTGAACTCTTTTGGAAGTGTGCTTTCATGAGGTATATTATTTGCACACTCTGGAGATCAATAATATACTTCTACGAAGGGTCCATTGTGAGTTTTGAGAAGAATCAGCTTAAATCCTTGAATATCAAAACTAACCATGTAATACAGGATAAGATAAAGGTAAAACGTGCTTATACTAGAGTTATTTATTTCCAAAATCAAATTGAAAAACAACATATTTTTTTTTATTAAGAAAAGTTTGCAGGAAAGGAAGATTGATCTAAAGGCTTGTTTGTGGAGAACTGTTATTCCACACTCCACAAAAATCCATTTTCATATGGACTTGGAAAAGCGGTTTTGACCCCTTCCAAAAAGAAAAAGTTTTTGCGGAATCAAGAAAAACTAGTTCAAAATACTATTCTTTTTGCGCAGTTAGTTTTATTATTATTATTAGCTAGTATTATGATTTTATGATTCCTGTATATTCTTAGCCTAATTAAGTCCTTGTGTTAATGAAGGAACCCAATAAAAAAAAAAAAAAAAAAAAACTAATAATTTGAATCGGACTCATAAAAATCAACCTCAACACCTACACCGAAGCTTCGCCTTTTTCTAGTGCTTAGTTTTTACCCTTGACCTGGCTTGTTTGGACCAAAATACAGAAATGACCCGTGTGATATGGACATGTAATCGGCACGCAGCTCAAGTTTTTCATCAATTTTAGAAGCCTATAACATCCCACCTGCATATTTGGGACAGAGGAGCATGAGAAGTATCAATCACAACATACAATGTGAAGTTGATCAAGGTAAAAGCCAGATGCATCAATATCTTTGCCATTAACTTTAAATATGAAGTTTATGATAATGGAGATTGTATTTGAATTGATCAGTTAAATAAAGCTTAACACCCACATATATGATTCAAAGATCTAACCAAGAATCCTATTCTCAAAACAGTTATTACAGGTTCATCCCTTAAGTTCAGCGATTACTCTAACTGACAATACAATTAGTTAATCAGTAATATGAGAAATTAAGGAGAATAGAGTAATTTGAATGATTATCTTAATGAAGATCTTAATTTTAAATTAAAAATAAATAAACTTCAACAAAATATCTTCTCACTAAAACATACAAATAGAAAGATAAAAAACAAGTACAACAATAAATGCTTCATGAGAAGTGAAACGACTCCATTTAGGCTACGTGTGGGTGGCCCTGACACAAGTTTCAAACAATAATGGAATTGGTATATCTTTTGTAGGCACTAACATTCGTGGAAATAAAAGTCCGCAGGCATTAGTCGTCCGATTGACATCATTTTGTAAACCTTCCATTCTCAAAATGAAGCAATACTTAATTGGCAGACATTTTGTGAGATAGAAAGTCTAAAGAGATAAGAGGAAGAGGGAAATAGATAAGGAAAAGCTTTACATATTGAAAAGTATTTTACGGTGCCTCTACTAATGCTTTCAAATTTTAATGGGAACGGTTTGCTAAAGAAAATTAATATAGTATCAGAGCCAACCGATCGTGAGTTCGAATCTCAAGAACTTACGAGAAACGACTCAATGCAAAAAGGAAAAAAAAAAAAGCTTCGCAAAAAGTGCGTCATTCCCCTTGAGGGGTGAGTGTTAAGGGAATGGGCTCCACCCGAGGGGGAGGATTGAAAAGTATTTATGCTGCCTCTACTAAAGGCCTCGAAGTTTTAGTAGAAATGGCTCGCAAAGGAAACTTAATATGTTCAGGAGTGGGCTCTACCCGAAGGGGAATATTGAAAAGCATTTCCACTGCCTGTGCTAAAGCCTCCAGGTGCACCGACCATGCTCCACCTGAGGGGGAGTGTTGAGGAGTGGGCTCCACTCGAGGGGGAGTATTAAAAAATATTTATGCAGCCTCTACTAAGGCCTTGAGGTTTTGGTAGGCATGGTTAGTGGAGGAAGCTTATTATGTCGAGGAGAAGGCTCCATTCAAGGGAGAAGATTGAGAATTATTTCTGCTACCTCTACTAAAGCCTCTAAGTTTTGGTAGGAATAGTTAGCTAATGAAACTTAAGATGGTATCAGAACCAATTGGTCTTGAATTCGAGTCCTAGGAGAAATGACTCGGTGCAAAAAAAGTAGATGCCCCCAAAATTGCATCGTCCGGGTTTCACTTGAGGGGGAGTGTTAGGAGGAATGACTCGGTGCGAAAAAAATACATGCTCCCAAAATTGTGTCGACCGGGTTTCACTTGAGGGGGAGTGTTGAGGAGTGGGCTCAGTCTAGATGGTGTATTGAAAAGTATTTATACAGCCTCTACTAAAGCCTCAAGATGTATCAGATATATATATGAATGGTTAGTTGAAGAGAATTAAGAGCATTGAGTTTCCTTTGCTATCTATTCCTACCAAGACCTCAAGGCCTTAGTAGTGGCATCATAAATACTTTTCCATACCCTTCCTCAGGTGGAGCCCACTCCCTCAATATCACAAATATGTAGAAATGGAGAAAATAACACCTCCCCTACCTCTTGGAATGAAACATTTACAAAATAATGCCAAACATCTAGCTTTTCTACCGAATGCTTCTTTTTGTACTCCCTACCTAGAGTGGAGAAGTCTTTTTCTTTTGAAGAGCCGAAACATTGTCATTTTTTATGTTTTTCTTGCAGGTAAAAAAACATTTTTCCTAAGTGATGATAAAAGTTTGAAAAAGAGGAATTTACTAGAAAAAATACTTTAGATAGACAGTATGCCAAAAAAGTCACTTTAGGGGACCTCACACCAAATCGGCATTTCCACCCAAAGACTCTTGTGTTTTTACCCCTTTTTTCGGGGTTGATATTGACTCAGTTTCGCTTGTCTTCTTCCTTTCTTCCCCAAAATCAACTCAAAGGAAAAGACCCAAATGCAGTTCCACATACAAGATGCTCAGATAAATAAACTAATCTTCATGCCTTCAACCAAAATCTTTTTAGATGTAAGATTTCGTCAAGATTTTGGTTAAAGGCATGGAGATTAGTTCATTAATCTGAGCGTCTGGTAGTGTGGAACTGCATTTGGTTCTTCTCCTTTGAGTTGGGTCTAGAAAAGAGAGGAGGAAGAAGATGTGCGAAACTGTTTTGGTCGCCAGGCATGGTCGATATTGACCCTAAAAAAATTAAGTAAAAAAATGATTTTTTTTTTTTAGCGGAAATGCCAATTTAGTGTGAGGTCTCCTATAGTGACCCTTTCTGTCTAAAGTCCATCTAAAGTATTTTTTTTTTCAATAAATTCCACTTGAGAAAAAGAAAAGAAAAGATTTTGCCTCAAATTAAAAATGCCATTTTCTCTTGTTTGCCAAAATAAGATTATTGTGTCCAAACTCCAAAAACCCTGGGCCTGTTTGGGGGATTTACTTGTAGAGTTGAGTGGTGTAAAGGTTATTTTAAAGAAATAATAAAATATAAGTGAGTTATGATGGTTTTTTGTTTTTAGTTGTATGTGATGGAATCTTTTTGACTTTTTTATTGAAAGATGGACTTTTTTGTCTTTTAGTAGTTGTTTTTTAACTTTTTTATGAAAAATATGATGGAAAATAGAAAATAAAAGTACTTTTAATATTACTTGCTTTTGAAAAATGGAGACTTTATTCTACTCCACTTTACTAATAGAGTGGTCAAACAACCCCAGAATCCAAAGATCCCCATGTCTCTCAAGTGTAAGATAAGCAAACGGCCTCCACTTAACATTTATTATAGTATGGTACACTTGGTCACCACCAATTATTGCTGGGTCCTTAGATAAGGTGACACACCCCCTATTTATTACGACAGAAGATTCTCTCTCTCCATCCCCCTAGATTACCTTAAAATATAAAAATCAATGCATCTCCAGAAACCACGAGATGGTGGACCTCACAGCCATTACTCCCCCCACGTGAACTGCACCCCATTCAGACGTGGCAGCGGATCCCACCACTGCCAGCCCATGTGCCCTTGAGCCTCTCAGGACCTTGGACCAGCCTCTCTCGTGCTCCTGCTGCCTACCATTAGCGACACGTGATCCAATGTAGCTCGCGAGAAGACGGAGCACCATAAACTCTCTGGGTCCCATCTGTCGGCTGATATGACCGTTGACCACACTCGAAGCATCTCTACCAGCCCCCTGCTGGGCCCCACACCGCTTGACGCTATCCTGCGCTGGGTCGTCATGTCGCTGCCTCCCGCATGCGCCTGCTTAATGCTCTGTGCTTGTGCTTTCTTTCTCTCCCGCTCTCTTTCGGCCAACTGTCCGCACGCGTGGGTCCCGCTATCTTGCGCCTGCATGCATGCGATGCGATGCGGGCTTAACGAATTGGCCAAAGGCGGGAGTGGATAGAGGCTGTACCACACTAGTGTTCCGGAGTAAGCGTGAGTAGGCTAATGATTGTAAACCTTTGATTCTGTTCAAAGGTGGGGCCCAGCAACCTTTCTTCTTTCCTTCCCTTTTTATTAGCAAAATCTTGACCGTGGGTAGCTTGATTGCAAGAGTGCTAATCTTCTAGCAAGGGCTTGACTGAAAAAGATGGGTGCAGCCGACGGAAAAAACAGATTGCATTTAAGTTTTTAAGTACAACAAGCTGTGGCTGGAGCAGTTCTTCTGCTGTTGATAGTTAAAAGATTCCAGATAAGGTAAAAGCCCTTCATTATTATTATTATTTATGAATGAGGATTTGCGTGCCGTTTAATTCAATGGTGGGACTACCAAGTTTACAGTAAAATAGTATTAAATTGCACTGCCAATTCCTCCTAATAAAAGGCCTTTTCTTTTGTTTTAAAAGTCATAATATGAAATTCTAAAGATTATTATGCTCTTCAGCATAAACTCACGAGGGCATTCACTGAACTTCTGTATTTATTTTTACAAGCAAAAGTTATGACTTTCACTGAATAATGGAAGTCTCACTGGGAGCAGATTAAACATAAAAACCACGTTTGGGTCACCACAAAATGATAGAATTGCAGTAGTCTAGTCTCTTCCAACAATGACAGCCACTTAGATTTTCAATGTTTGGTTACTCTAATATTGTAATCCTCATAATCAAACTTCTGACATGCTTCTTAAAATTGATGGCCCTACCATACATATCCATAATTGAATGGACCCTCAGATTCTGTGTTTCATTATAGGGATCCTCTACCTCAACTGAGTCATTGGATATGACTACCATGATTAGATAGGTCGTCCAAGCTATTCATCATGTGCAGTTCATCATAGTTTCCATGATAAAGTGCCCATTTTGTGTTTTCGCATTTAGTGGCACGTTATCATTGTCATTTGATGCACAATATGCACACACAAAGCTCAATTAATCAAGAAAAATAAAACATAAAAAATACATGTATAAGTTACATAGTTTTTTTTCTAAGATAAAAAAAAAGGCTAACATAATTTGGAAGTATTTCAGTATTTACAGAAAAGAGAAATCATGTTTGTATCCCTGTTTCAAGGATTCACAGATTGACTCCTTTTAAGAGGTATCTACAAAACTTTCGTATAAAAGACCAAAATAAATTTGAGAACTCTAAATATGGATCCCGGTTCACCAAAAGGACTGTTGCAATGAACTGAGAATATAAGATATACTCCAACAATGATCTTCACATTTGATTTGATTTCAATATAATCAAGTCATCTTTAGCCTAATAGTAATTTGTTCATCCTCCATACCGTGCCCAAAGGTATAGTCACTCACCCTTTACAATTAGGTTCAGCTTCTATACTCCCTTGTCCTACGGTGCACTTCATTTCTTTATCTTTGTGCGAAGTCGATGAAGTCCTAGTGAGGGTTAAACCGGCCCCTTTGTAATCGATTTTTTCAACCTAAACACATGCATCTCGTTCTTCCAAAGTGATTTTCTCCATTTGCTATCATTCCAATATATCAGGGTATTCTTGCAACACAATGAATCTTTGCTTTCCACTGTAAGGCAAAATAAACTTTCTTACCAAATCAGTGTCTCCCCCAAACCTTGGGTTTATGCTTTTTTTTTTTTTTTTTTGTTTTCATCTTGGTGTTATTCTCATCGTTCTTGCTATTATAGACTTCCATATTAGATGCCTCCTTAGAAGATCATGTCACGTTGCCTTCTTTTTTGTTAATTTTGTCATATTCAGTTCGGACAGAACTGAATATTTCCTTCCATTAGAAGTTGCTTGACTATTCACTGTATTTTCCAATAAGATAGAACTCATAAAATCAAAACAAAGCGCCGTATGCAGGGGCGGAACCAGAATCCAGGCTATGGGAGGGCCATTGTGAAAAAAAATTCTTATAGGGCCATGTGTAAAAATTGTTTTACATTTTAAAAAAACGAAGGGGTCTGATTGTAATTTAGGGGGGACCATGGCCCCTTCCAGCCCCCTAGTTCCGCCCGTGGCATATGAAAGCAAAATAATTTTATGGTATGATGGGGCCTCAATAAAATCAAACCACACATTGCGGCACATCCATCTTTGTGATTTGCCTATCACTCTTGATCTAATCACTTACTATTGAGTTGAATAAAAAACTAAGATGTTGCTACGAAGTTGTAAATCTTTGGTGCCGAACAATTAATGGATAAGATGGAAAAAATATTTACTCGACCTCCAGTTCACATTACACCTAGGGATGTTAGTATGCCAAATTAAGGATGGAGCCCTGATGGGTGCAGACCCAAGTCCATCTAGATCTAGATTTAGATTAGACATGAAACGTGCATCGCATCTTAATTCGATATCAACTTCAATAAATGGATCTGGTAATTTGGATTTGGATTCAAAATAAGAGGCATAATGCATTAATATAATTGAATAAAATAGCTTTAATGTATCTTTTTAATATAAAGCTGAGTAGGCTTTTCAAATTTATATACATACATATAAGTAAATGTTTCTATGAGGCAACTTTTACATTACTATGAAAATAAGAAGAGACCTATTGGATTCATATCCAATGCTAAAAGTTTAAATACAGTGGGCCTCTTCTACTTTAAAATCTACTATCCCAACTATTTGAGTTTTAAGTCTTTAAGTAGTCCAATGATTGAACTTCTTTAATATAAAAAAAAAATGCATCTTAAAAAAATCTCGCTATCAAACAAAGCAACAAACACACTTGGAGCCTTGGAATGGGCCTCTGCTGTCATGAAAGGGCTAGATCCACACTGGTCAAGGCCTGCACCTAACAGGAGTCATGAGTCCACAGGATCAGCTGGGTCCGGGGTCCGACCCCACGAAACTCGAGTCCTTGTCTGGCCAGCGGACAGTCTAAAGTGGGTATTAAAATCTGAGGTCAAGATAACGATGTTTTGTTGGTAGGAGCCGCACACCGAAATCAAAGGGAGGCGTGTGAAAAGTAGGATGTAGGTGGTCAAACAAAGTTACGATAACTTCATCCAGTCAAACCTCGAAAGGCGGTGATTTATTAGATTTGGAGGGAGTGGAAGGTTAGTTTCGTAATTTGATCACTTCCCTCTGCCACATCATGTCTTCCCTCTTCTATAACCGGAGACGACAGGTTCTTGGGAAACACTTTTACCCTCTCTTTCCCCATAGAACAAAGGGCAAAAAAAAAAACCTCACCACCGCTCGATCAGGATTCAAGTCGTATGTGGGGCCCACCATCGCTGTCCCATCCACGTTGATTCTCCACTCGATAGACAAATACAATACCATTCTCAACCAGTGTCGCGTCCTATTGGTCCGTCGACAGTGACCAAGATTCTCCTTATTTTGAATCGGTGGGTCCCACAGTAATCTATTGATGACCGGCCAAGGATCAAATAAGTTTACTAGGAGCCTAGAGGATTGATTTGCAGTGTTGATAAAGAATCCGGATCCTCTTGGGATCTGGCTTCAGGGCACTTTTGCAAAGGCGATGGAAAGCGTAGAAAGAAAATGGAGATCAAATCGTGAATATAGAAAAAAGGAAGGAGTTAAAATAAAAATAAAAAATAAAAAAAAAGTAATTATTGTATACTGGAACTCCAGAGTGGCTATAAATGTAACCGCCCCCCAAGTGTAATATATGTATTGAGATTTTCCTCAATAGGATTGGGCACCACAGTAAGTTTGACCACTTTGAATTAACCAATATATATATATATATATATAATATATTAATCAAGTCATTTTTTTTATCATATGTTAGATTTTACCCTTTTGGTAGGAAAAAATTGAAAATACTCAATAACGTGATGGCTGTTTATTTTTAGCTTTATGACCGGCTGGGAGTTTCAAAATTTTTTTAACGGTAAGCTATAGAGTCCCACTCCTTTTAACATTCAACTCATAATTTCTCTGATTAAGGTCGTATTTAGTAATTAAATCCTTGAAAATTCCTAATATGTCTTCCACAAAGTAACCAAAAACCCATGTTATGTTTGGAAATTGTAAATATATGAGAATTGGCCTTGAAAATTCTCTAGTTTTAGGACTTTTCAAGTCTAATCTTCCCCTTTATGATTTGGAAATCCTCATTCATGTAGATTTACTCATAAATGCTAATTTTATCAGCTGTTTGCATCTGTACCAATATTTCATTGGTAGCGAGGAATCTCTATTTTAGTGCTATGCGGAATCTTTAAGGGCAAAATTTTGTGGCTAGTTTTTTGTGAAAAAAAGAAGAAGAAAAGATTGTATAAATACTTTTCCACACTATAGTAAAATTTATATTTGGTGAAGTTTTTTTTTTTTTTTTTTTTACGAGAAAATATACAAATGAACTAAATTTTTTATGATTCACTGGAAACCTTTTTCTTAAGGGTTGACGTTTTTCCACAGGAAATAGTTCACACAACTAATTTTAATTAATTTTCCGCATATGTAAACAAATGTGTCCTATATATCTCCT
Source organism: Persea americana (assembly GCA_029852735.1). Taxonomy (NCBI): domain Eukaryota; kingdom Viridiplantae; phylum Streptophyta; class Magnoliopsida; order Laurales; family Lauraceae; genus Persea; species Persea americana. The sequence continues at coordinate 41,237,997 of CM056817.1, forward strand.
CAATTATCTCCTCACTTGTTAGCAAAATGTTCACCAAGATCAATCACTTGAGAGGATCTGTACTCATTATCAAAACATTGATACAATGGGTCTATTACTCTAATCTCCATGGCCAGCAAATGTCCGGAAAATATTTCATTTTTTAAACCTATAATTCTACACTCAAGGCAAAAGCCTACCTGCATTACTTACCAAGGTTCACCGTCTCCGTAGTCAGTACCCCCACTTTATTTCCACATGAGACAGTGACCTCATGCAGCACTCGGGACCCACCAATGGTGCTGCCGCCTCGTCGTTTTGCTCTGAAAGAATTTGGTGCTACTTCGGACTACAAGTTTCGTCTTCACATCTCAAATTTCCCCAGAAACAAACAGCCAAGCCACTGTAAAAGTTCACAATAAATATATAATATGACTGTCAGACCATGGTGCAGAGCCACTCAACACACACAGACCAGAGAGGACATGGTCTTGAAAGACGAACCAAAAACAGTATTCCGAGGGCCCCCCACATGTAAGTCTAGACCGTGCCACTCGTCATTTTCTAACCGTTAGCGTGCTTTCGGTCAGGGTCTCACTACCAGTGGGTCTCACCTGTTTTAATGGCCTGGATCCGTAGCACGCATCCATTCCAGCAACTGTGCGCCGCGGAACACTTGATTCTATGGTCATGCAGATTTTGCAGAGGGGTGTGAATGTGTTTGGCTACGAGTGTTTCCATGGAAATATACAATGAAAATACAAGAAGACCCAACAGCCATAAATCATAAATGATAGAACTCATTGTATTAATCTCACGTAGGAGCGTAAAAAATAACATAAGGATTCCGTCTCTCTTTCATAAGAGAGTAAAAATGAAAACAAAAATATTTACAACTATGTATCTTCATATCTCTTTTTCTTGGATGGAAGGAATCCATCACAGAGAAAGGAGGATAAAAAAAGAGGAAGAGAAGAGTAGAAAGAACTAGACTTTCCTTTTGACTTAAGAATCTCTATACTCCCTCCAGCAAATAAGCATGGTAACGCAACGCCGCATGATATAAAACCTTGCTCTCTGTTCTTTCACCAGACTCGAACATTTCCTTGTAAAAGAACACATCCCATGAGAAGAATTCCTCATGAAAGACCCTCCTCCTCCTCTTCCTTCTTTCTTTGACAGCTTCAATTTCTCGTCCATGTAGAACTGTGGACCTGCAACCGCCATGAGAAACTACCCCAACACAAGACCACCTTTCAGTGCTTTCTACTCTCCCACAAAGAGAGAGAGAGAGAGAGAGAGAGAGAGAGAGAGAGAGAGAAGAACAGCTTTTGCAAGGCTTCTTTCTCTCTTCTGAGTCTTGGCTTCTTCACCTCTTCTGCTTTCTTATCTTCTCTCCGCTGGGGTAATACTGTTGTTTGTGATTGATGAGCATGGAGAGGGGAAGTGGGGTTTGGTAGATTTATAAGGGTTTTTGGAAGGGGAGCAGATGGGTGGCAGTTGGCATCACCTGGGATTCTTTTACCTAGGGAGGCCCACCATTTTATGTGACCCGCTTTTATGATTATAGTTTTTACTCGCATTTTAATAAGCCCTGTTTCCAATGCTAGTAGAACTGGGCTTACTAAAATTAGTGGCTTTTATTACAGGAAATCTCAGTGCCACAGAAGCTGAAAATCTGCAGTGGTTAAAATAATTGAAAGTAAGAAACGGGTACGTAAAACACAAGATGAGAAAATCTTTTTACCATGGTTGGTGTTTTGTCAGGTTAGATTCGACGATGAATTGTATGGTTCTCGGCTGTGTAGCTGTACAGTATCTTCTTATCTGTCAGTCAATTCTTGATCGTTGATCAAACCTTCGCAGGCAAAGTTTTCGGAAATCCTAGCCTTAGGATTTGACTGGGAAATATATTCGACGGTTGAGGTTGCCCTGATGAGTTGATGCTGGTCTGCAGGGATGAGTTGGTGGGAGCCAGCTAACAGGGAGCTTTTACTCCTTCATATCCGTTCATATTTGTTCACACGTGTGCTGCATGCGATAGCAGGTGATGAGCGAGGGTGCTTTGAAACTGCAGCTAATAAATCAGGGACGTGCAGAGAGATTGGCATGGGTTGTCGTTTTCTCTGTTACACGTGTGGAAGACATGGGCAGCATTTCATCGTCATCTTTGAGAAGAAGGCATATTACTACCTCCTCAGAAATATTAAGAGGCCTGGACAGCATTTCATCATCATGTTGGTGGAGCCCACCTGCTTCTATAATCAATGTGCTCTCTTCATATGCGCCTGGCCCAGTTGCCAAGCCCATATTTGACATTTATCTGAAATTTGTAAATTCCTAAATAATGATGTAAAATAATATCGAATGGTAGCTTAGTTGGCTTAAGATCATAGTTTGTACCAGGGGGTTATGGGTTCGACAATGTACTACAATACTGGGGCTACAGTGGAATTTTATCCGGCTTTCTATTCTAAGCCCGTAGGAATTATTATCGCCCAAAGGAGTGAGACACCTGCGTTATAAAAAAATAATAATAATGATGTAAAATTTAATACTCATCCAGCTGTATCCAACAGGTAAAGATAGCTAATAGCACTTTGCAAAGCTCAAAATAAGTCTATCCCATGGGATGGATTCATTTTTTGTTATTATCATTGTGCAAAGAGGCGAGTCAAAGAGAGGACTCTAGTCCTTGTGCCTCTCAAAATATATAATACTTCCCATGGGTGGTTTCTAAAATTTTTTTCTACAAAGAAGCATGTCATAGGAAAACCATTTTAACGCTTATGCCCCTCTCATGGCTTTTGTGCTTTTAATAAGTGTACTCACCACGAACCAGGATTCCCCTTTTTTGTATGTGTATGTCCCTGTTACTTCACATGTGTGAGTTGTCTGTCTTTTGCAATAATGAATTTTTATTATATCGCATGTGTAAGTCTCTCACGACCCAGCGTCTTATATAAAAAACGTCTCACAGTTCTTCCAAGCAGTCAACCTTATGCATTGGGCTAATTAGACCGCCCATGATCATATTATCTCATAGGAATGTACCCACATATATGGTCATGGGGAAATCACCTCCATTGGACTTGGATCCGCCTCTAAGTACTCATATAGGAATTTTGGGTTCGCCTCCAAGACCCACAATAAGATTCCGCATCCAACATTAAAATCAACATGAAATTTTTGGGCTTGCCCACAAAATCCAACAACCTCTTTAGGTCCACCCCTCTCAGATAAAAACCCTGAGTCCGCCACTACGCATATACTATGAATTGTCAATCTTAAAATTGATGCCAGCTCAATGGTTACTAGCCAGTGAATTAAAATTCGAAAAAAGGATTATTTTAGAAAAACACACTAAACATGAGGGTCAAGGAGTTGGATGATCCAATAGAGTAGATACTTTGCATAATGTTACGTCTCATTGAGATCTTTTATTCCCCACCTTCCATGATCGGCAAGGACACAAGTGCGCCAAAAGGCAAGTTTGCATGTGTGATAGCATACTAATTAAAATAAATAAATCTCTCTCGACAAGTGAGAGAGAGATTAATTTCATGTTATAAAACGATAACCCCTAGTGTCCGATGAGGTGTTGCCTACTCTCTTATTTCATTATGCATTTCTTTCCATCAAGTCCATATCTCACTTGACTAGCACCCCTATCTCACTTGGTTGCCCAGAGATCAATATCAAGGTATATCACTCTTCTCACATCTGAGGGCTTTCTTTTTCTACATATGTGAGCTCTCCTTCCCACGGCATGGCTTTTCTCTTCCTACTTGTGTGGGTTCTCTTGGGTCCCGGCCCGCTAAAAAAAATCCATATCTCACATGCAAGATCAATGTGTTAGTGAAACAAGGGGCTCTTTAGTGGGCCTAACCATCTAAAAATCTAAATCGCTCAAAATTGATGCCACCTCTTACATATGACGCAAGCAAAACTTTACTCCAAGAGTAGTTAGTCCTGCTCCGATGGAAGGTGAGCCACGCACTCATGCAACATATATGATAATAATTGCCGTGTAAGCCAAGATTTTTGTAAGTGAGCCCATTGATGGATGAACCCACACATACATATCGTATGTTTTTTCTTCAGACTATTGGCCATTATATACGAAGATCAAAATGACCTAGCCATTGAACCACGTATATGATAATGATAAAAGATTTTTATAGGCGAGCCCACTCATAGACGACTCTCCACATGTATCATATCACGAGATATTTTAGGGCGTGGTCAAAGGCATTTTTGACAAGAAATTGGGTTCGTTGGGACATGATGTGACATCTTTGCCCTGGGCATTTTAAATGCTTTATTTGATGCAAAATTCAAAATTCTAGACAACATGAAAAAGGCACTTTTAGCCTTGTGAATTTTTAGAACTCTAGCATTCAAAATACTAAAGTGGAGTTCAGCATTTGAAATTTTACTTTAGGGGGCAGTATTTGGAATTCTCAGAAATCTCCCAGATGAGAATACTCACAATTCTACCAAACAAATTGAAGGTCTGACTAGACCTAGATCAACCTTCTATTTAAGCCTTAACACAGGCCAAAGTCCTTTCTCATATTACAATATGGATTTTAATCTCAATTAGTTAATTTAATCAATTAACCTAAGTCCAAATAAGAATCAATCAGCACCAAAGAGAAAAAAAAACATAAGATTTTTACGTGGAAAACTCTACTCGGGAAAAAACCACCAAAAGCAAAGCACTATAAAACGAAGATTACAAGTGAACTCACTTGACCTATAACGCAGTTGAAACTCAACCTAAATGACTATGAAGAACTTGCCAACAACTCACCATTCACCTTTCACATGCTCGCTTGAAACCCACCTTGAATTCTCCTTCAAAGTGCTGAGAGAATAAGGAAAAAGAAAATATCTTCAACGCAGCTTCCTTTGCCAGATAAGCCCACAAAATCTCTCTTAGACGAATGCTCGATGCTTAAGAAAATTAGATAGCTCCAGTAATTCTTTTGTGGCTGCAAGGGGTTTATAAATCGCCCAAGATTCATGCACAAGGCTTTTGGGAACAAAGAAGGACTCTTAGAAGAAGTTGAAATGGAACAGCATAAAGGAGTCCTGATTGGGTAGAACTTCCTCAGCTCGTTGTAGCGAGCAAATGTTCTACTTGTGCTAATTTCATAGCTCGCTACAGTGAGCTTCAGTCTCCCTATAACAAGACTGCATTTTGGAAGCAGTTTAGTGGCGCAAACATCCAGCTTTGAGAGGACTCTTAATTTAAAATGTCTTCTAATGTGTCTAGAAGTCTTCAAGACTTGTCTCAAAAGTTCAAAAGTTGTCTTCCAGTGTCACAGGGTTGCTTCATAGTCCTTTTCTAAACAAAATAGAAATTACAACTTAATTAGAATTTGAGTTTTGTTCAAACTAGAAGAATTAGCCAACTAAAATTCTAACACAAATAGGCCTAGAGTAATGGCCATTTTAAATAGGACTCAAATCATTGAAGATCAAAATAATCCAGCCATGCAACCATCCGTAAGCACACTGGACGAGCTCCTCATTTCTATCACATGGGACGCTCTATGATCACTTTGGTTTTGTAGTGTTTTTTTATTTTATTTGTTCTATTCTAGAATTTGAGGAGGGTGTAAGTTGATAAATTTTGATGTGAGTCGAATTCAAGGCATCGTGAACTGTGACTTCGTCAGCCTCCCCGCTAAGTTCATATATATCAACCTTACATATTTATAAATAGCATGGACACAAAACACACCCAACCCCATTGGTATTTTAGTTTTGCGAAGAGGGAGTATGCCTTGAGATATAGTAGAATTTTTCTCTCTATAAAATTTAGAAATTTAGCAAAATTATATCTAGGACGACCAGCCGAATCCAATTTTTGTAACAAGCCAAATTTGTTATTTAATATATGGTAAATGTTTTTATGAGAGTAACTATCACGCTACTATAAGAGTAAGGAGATGGACCCTTATATTAAGGATATTTTCATTGAATATGGATCCAATAGTTCCACCCATTACTCTTATAGTAGTGCGAGAGTTACTCTCATTGGTGCATTTTATATTTTCCTTTTATATATTAAAGGTGTGTTTGTGCATAGCTCTCCACAGTTCTGCATTTCCGATGGAGGTAGATGGGAATCCCATCTCCCCTCCAGCGAGAAAACACGCAAAAAAATTGCAAAAGTTCCATCCTTTCCATGCTGCATGCATCAAACGAGAGATGGAGGCACTGGAAATTCTGGCGCCTTTTCAGCAATAGATTTCCACTAAAACTTGCCCTGCACAAACAGAGGATCAAAACAATCGTAGATGAGATTTGGTATTAGATAATATTATGTATTCATCATGGGTATGATTGGGTATTAAAGGGGGTAGGTCATAGGCGCGACTTGCAAGTGGAGGGGGTTTTAGGTTTACCTTTTCTAAACCACACCCAAACCATTGTCATTCGCATGCAATTTTTACATACCAGTCTCTTCCAGCTTGTTGTCAAATCTAATAACTTACAACTGTATTTGCATCATTTATGAATTACCTCAAATAAGAAGCTGCAACAAGAGAAAACCTTTGAGCTAGCAACAAGAGAAAACCTTTGATCTCACTCTCTCTCCCTCTCTCTCTCTCGCTCTCTCTCTCTCTCTCCAAGATGCAACAAGAGAAAACCTTCGATATATCTATCTCTCCAAGATGCTTACAATTAGGAATCATTGAATTTGAAGCCATTGTGGGTAATATATATAGAGCCAGCATGTGCCGAGCCTACAAACTCCTAACAATAGACAGATTGTGGGCTTACAAGTGATGGAGACAGATTTATTTTTGGCAACAGAAAGTTTGAAAACAATAAAACTAATCTGCATGTGAAGAAGAGCTTAAGATTGTGAGGAAACGGCTGATAGATATAGCAATCGGCACTCACATGATTACACATGCGCCGTTTGCGTAATGGGGCCGAGGAGTCTCTAGTTTTTGAAATCCTTGTCCCAAAGCACACGTGTCTGCTGCCACAATAGTGGCGTCCTGTCTCCGGTCTGGTGGACCACAAGTCTATCGTTTTCGACCCCTTGTCAAATTAAGACAAAGTAGAGACTAGCTTATCAACTTAACTATATCTTTTATATTTTTTTAAAGTTTTTTATTCCTCAGCTCTACTTAATTGTTCAACCCCTTGTGGCTAAGTAGAAGTTAAACCTAAACTTTAACTTTTACCTTTCACTGTTGTACTCACCCTAACCTTTCTCTGGGCACGTTTGTATAGTTATGTTTCCATAAAAAAAAATTAAGTAAAAGTTGATAGCTTTTTCACTTTGAAAAATTTTCACCTTTGATGTGGCCTTTTTTTTTTTTTTTTTTTTTTTTTTTTCTTTTTTCCAAAAATAAGAAAGCGCAAAAGAGAATTTAATTTTATGTGATTTTAGGAAAAGAGTTGGGGGTGTTTAGGATTTTTTTTTTTTTTTGGGCAAACAAAGAAAATTTCACATAACCAATTCTTCGTATCGACACTATATACAAACATCCCCATCTATCAAAACTAATGATGTGGCATGGCTGATTCCTTGATCAAACATGGAAATTGGTAAAGTCGTTTCTTTCTTTGCAACTCTTGAGCAGCTTTTTTTTTTTTTTTTTGGGTTTGGTATTAGGCTTTCAAGGCCACTCTGAACTTGACCCTTTATCCTAGAACTTCCATTTTATCCTCCAAATTCGAATTACACATTGGAGAGACTCATGTATTTTGATCAGGTGATCAGGTTGGCAATGGGTCTGGTTGAATACGGTTCATCTCGGGGTTAATGCTTGATGCCTATAGTTTTAAGTCCAATCTGAACCTGACTCATATTAATTAAGTTTGCAAATGTAAATTCAACACTTGAAATCTCTGGTTAAAAATTGGATTAGAGAGTATGGATGGACTCAACTCAAATTGGCCCATAATTACTAGGTTGGGTTGGGAATGAGTTAGTGTGGGTTAGGTGAAAAATTGCAAGGTCTGAATGAAAGGGACGTGTGGGAGAGAACATAGGGTCCAACAGCAAGAAAAGGGAACAGAGAACATGGAAAAGAGGAAAGGAGGAGAAATGGTCACGGGCACAGCACATGAATCTTTGGGTGCACTTGGTACTGTCAAAAAGGAGGCCATGGAAGAAGGATTGCACGCTTGCACTTGTAAAATCATAAAAATGACAATAAGTAATAGTACATTGATAAGAGAGACGTGAGTGCTTCGTTTGTTTCCTACTCAGGCCGGACAAATGGATTTCCCCTTTGAAATGTAGAAAATCTGTTTGCTTCAATACTGAAAAAAAAAAAAGAAGAAATATTTCTCTAGCTATTAGTAGCATTTGCTCTCCAGAAGACTTCTTCCTCCTATGACCTATGTTAAGCATTCGGTAATTGCCAAATTACAATCATTAAAAAGTGCACAATCTCTAAAGGAGATTCTCCACCCCAATTTCAACTTAATTTTTCTCTTTACGTAAAACAAATCACCTCTTTACACTTTCAGTACCAGTCAAAGGGTTCACATGGTTCAAGAAAGTTATAACTGATATTTGAATAGTTAATTTGCCGGATCAAGATCAAATGCATCCAATTTGAATAGTTAATTTGTTCCAATATTTGTTATCCACTTTCATTTCATATGAAGCAACTATTTGTTATCCATGCGACTAAAAACGTTTGATGAAGCTAATATCTTATAACAAGGGACATTCATGTGCATCTATCCCTCACCATAGGGTGATGACACTTTTCCTTTTTGCATATAAATCCCCCTTTTGTACTTCCCCATATGTACTTGAAATCCCCCTTTTGTACTTAAAAATTTTCATTTATGGAAGTATCCCTCACCCTATGGTGAGGGATAGATGCTATTGAATATTTTCCTTTTATAAGTAACCATCTAAAAAACCTTCTTTTATGAGGAGAAGATTTTCCCTTTTAAGGATGGTTGGCCATTGTTCAAACTTTGATGCTTATGTTTTGTATTCACCCAATCAGTTTGTTTTTTAATATGGTCACACGGTCAGAATGGCCCCTCTGAAGTTGTGAGAAAAGGAAGGAAACAACTTCCTGCAACAGAAGAAAGCATGAGACATGGTTTTTAATTTTCTGAGATGAGACAGGGTTTTACCATTTAAAAAAAGCATGAGAAAATGATAGTTGCTTTTGTTTTGTTTTGTTTTTCCTTTCCCTTTTGTTTTCTTTACTTTTTTCCTGATGCTTACATGAGAAAATGGTGTTTACTCTCAGAAGAGAGAATCAAAATCTTCCTTTTTAACTTTGATAAAATTGATTAAATATGAAAACCGAAGCTCACTTTTTTTAATTTCTCTGTCCAACCAAACTCCAACCACAAAACTCCAATATGAGAAGGTTTTGGTCTCTCTTTTTTTCCTCATTTCACCTAATCCAAACACCCACTATGACCAATCTTCCAGTGTTTTTATGTTAGCACATTTAGAATAGAGGAATCTCATATCACACTTAGCAACAGGACCATGTGCCACTGTGCCCATTGTGCCACTTCGAGTATGGAACAGCACGCTTTCTTAACTAAAGAACAAGTTGGTCAGGGGTCCCCATCTAAGTGAGAAAGCAATGTCCATACTCTTTACCTTCTTTTACTTGTCTGTTTTCTCATATTTTATGTCACAGCCGTAAAATTTTCAATTTTCAAACATTTTTATCCTACCAAAATAAAATATGGCATATTTGACTATTAGTCCGTATTTAAAATTTAAAATTTTAATTAGTACTATGAGACTTAAGTACCTTGCCACAAAGCCATCAGTGGTTTAACGTTAAACTAAAACATTGACGTAGCAGCTGGTGATATATTACAATTGCAATGATAGATTGTTTTGTTTTGAGCCCCTTTTAATCCGATAAAATCTTTAAATGAATTAGAATATAAGAATTACAAATCTTCAGTAATTGAGATTGGAAATACTAAAGATTAACATCTTTCATGTCTTAAATCATTTAAGTAATGAACAGTATAATATAGTTTTGGCTGAATTTTAAAACCATGTAACAACAAAAGTCTGTTCTCGGCAAAATTTAATCTGAGGGACTCATTGGGACGGCTTGAATCATGGTGGGGTTGATACGTTTCTTCAATTTTATATCCGTATCTTATGGATTTCGACACATAACAATGATTTCAAAGCTCGTGATTGGATTCCTAGACCAGTCAAAGCTACTCATTAGAGAGAGAGAGAGAGAGAGAGAGAGAGGTGATCATATACAAGGATGGATGGTGTTTATATAGGTCGGGCTAGGGGTGGTAATGGGTTGGATTGGGTATTGGATAGGTCTGAATTGAACACTGTGGATGACCCAAAAAAGGTCATCTGAATGAACCTCTTTACTAATCAGGTCAAAAATGTTGACTGAAGTCAATCTGGAAGTTTGTCAACCTGAAGTCTTAATTAGTAGGTCAGTTCTGGTTTAGTTTGCTGGTCGCGACTCATGAGTTATTTGGGAAAGGTAAAATTCAGTTTGAGTTGGTGGATCAAATAAAGAATGGACTCAACCCCATCCCAATCCATTTAATCATCTTCAGTCAGCCAAAAAACAAGGGTACCCTTTCCATTACCTGGCTGGGTCTCCGTTGAATTGGCGGGTCAGGTTTGGAATTAATGAACGCTTTGTAGCAGGCTCAATCAAAGTTGATTATCTATTATCTACCTGTGTCTGGCCCAATCAAAGTTGATTAATGAATGCTTTGTTTCAGGCTCAACATCCAGGCCTAAATAAGGGGAGCAACGAGCCAGAATGGTTATAAAGGTATATGAGCCTGACCATGGGCCTGTTTAGTATAGTTTAAACTTTTGGTTTGAGCCTGGAGGGCATTATGAGTTTCAGTACCGGCACAGCTATTTTATGAAAAAGGACCCTCAACCCCGCCCATTAAGCTTGTTCGGTCTTGGCTCAGACTCAGGTGCACTTAGGTTATATAATTAATGGTGTAAATGATCAGGTCCATGGTGGACCTGGGCCTCACTCCAGGCGTGAGTGAAGATGTGGGAAAATATAACTAAATTATGCAGTCCTATAAAGCCAACATAATTTTTTTTTAAAGTGAATGTAATCATCCTATATTGAGATCCTCGGGTCAGAGAACATTCATGAATCCCATTCTGCATCCAAATGTTTTGGATCCCATCTCACGGATCTGGATCTGAATTTAGATTTCTACGTTATCCAAAAATAGGTTTCAGACCCATGTTATTCAGGATTGGAGATTTGGGTTACTTGAATAATAGGATACCCATTTGCAACCCATGAGCGGGTTTGAGTCCATGCCTGAATAGCTGTGTGCCAGAGTGATAGTCATAAAATTTACATGTATTATGCAAAACATATGCTGATAAATAAATATGTATAGCAATTTGCTCCAATACGTGTGTCATGGACGGTCTTACCATGCGAGGCACCAAGTGGATCCCACTATATGATTAAATTCAAATGGATCAACTAAACTCCCTCCCAATATGTTACAGATCCCATGTAGTTCGCACCGATCTAAATGGATTGGAACCTTGAATCTAGTGTGGAGTTCTTTATATTTAAAATGATTAAACTTGCCGGGCATTGATCAAAAGGTTAGTTACTTTTTTATCCCATCTCTGTCATGATCTGTGGGGCCCCCATGTAGGCCTAAGAAATTATCACAAACGGGAGTGTCTTGCGTAGGATCAACTCCTCAGATTTATATACAATAAACAAAGTTAGAAGTGTTTCATCTGTGACTCTGTGACTTATATATAGCAAGCATACATTAGGTCGTCCTGGACCTGTCTCACACATGTTTTATCTCTGTGCATATAATGGACACATGTTTGATAAACAAAAAAACTGGTAAGGTGCTTGCAGTCCTGATGTGCGTTCTTCAACATTGGCCGGCTGTAGTCCAGGCCAGGATTTCATGTCAGCGGCTATATAGATAGGATGAGGGTTGAATTTTTAGGCCCATTGGATAGATGGCCCTGAATCAAGTCGGTTCCATTTATGGGTTTTCTTCTTTTGAAGGCCTGATAGATGGGGGTTTCTCATCAACCTGGTCAGTCTGGTATGGTCCAAGCCCAACCGACTTTTGGTAGATTTGGCTGTGTTTTTAGGTCTTTAGCGTGGATCTGGGGCTAATTTCTGGGCTGACAATTAAGCTGCCGTGAGGTGCCAATTATGCTTGAAGGCCCTGCACGGACCGATATATTTAGCACAGGGAGGCATATACTTTTTTTTTTTTTTCAAAATGGGCAGGGCCTAGCCCTACATTTCAGAATTATATGCTGCTGCAGGCATAAATTCTGGGCCTGACTGAAAAACAGTCAAGGTTTAAATGAGCTTTATCCTACCCAAATTGGACCAAGAACAGTCTTCGGTGTGATTGCTATTCCTGCACCCTAGTTTTAGGCCCACATCAGGTTTGTGCTTCGTTTCAGGTCCTTTGCAAAGGGACCGGCTAAGAGCGCCTATTGTAACATTAAGCTGTGGGCCACTTTGTGTGCTAGACTGACATGGGCAAACTTTTTTCTGCTGATGGACTGGAACTAGGCCTGATAAAATATAACTCATTTGTATGGATCTGAACCTGACTTTTAGGCCATTGGCTTTATCCAGGCCTGAATAATAGTCCCAAGAGTAAACCAACTGGGTTAGAGTTAGACTCAGTCTGTCCCACCCAAACGAACCCATGTACAACTCTACCTGTTTCTTTCTTCTGGACAAGACGAGGTTTCCTCGCTCCACTGAACCTATATGTCTCAAAACTGTAAAAGAGACAAAGGGGATATCTGCACCAACTGAAATCAAAGAGGGGTTTGTTGATGAGTTTGTATACGAAAGGATCAGCCCAACCTAGCATTGCTAGCCCCAGATAAAATGTTTGCTGCCAATCTCTAAAACGAAAATAAAGTGGGCCTTACAGACTAAAAGAGGGGTTACAACCTTATATAAGAGACAATCTAAGATGAAGCCAACCTTCTGTTCTTGCATGTGGATGAATCATCAATATCAAGCGCATACGGGTACACAAAATTTATGAGAGAGATGATCTCTTGTATATAAGAGATGTATGTTCACTATTCTCCCTTGCCAAATTAGAATTGTTTCACCAGGATCCATGTAACGGTTCGTACGCTTGGATACAAGTAAAACAGCTGACCGATTTTAAGTAGTGGGAGCATACTCCACCTTTGAAAGTAGGAGTTTTTCTTTTATTATAATCCAGCTAAGGGGTTTGGTCCCTCAGAGACTAGCACAATGTGATCATAATAGACACATAAATTCACATGCAAGGAGGACTAACTCGTACATACGAAATATAGTGACTCACACTAGAAAGGCAAGGGGTGACTGGTTTCGAACCTGGCCACCCCAGTGAGAACAGCCACGTCTTGCCGCTGGGGTAAAATGAGTTATCAAGGGAGCTAAAAACTAGTTGGATATAACATAATATTATGAAGTTTCTGAAATTCCAAGATTTCATGGTGTTGAACCTACGCAAAAATTTATGCAAGCTCAATGGCCCAAAGTTGAAAGCGAGAACAGAAAGCAAAATAGAAGTAATTGAAGTTACTTGTCCTTTCGCTTATGGGCAAATATGCTATAAGCATTGGTAATATGCCATGAATATTTGCACCGATTGAGCTTAATTTTGAACAGTAAATCAGTTTCCTAGGTTACATTCACAAAACTGTTGTTATGGTTAGAGGGGGATCTTCTCCTGCGGTGTCTGTAGGAAGTGTTGTGCAGTGAAATTCACTGCATGCCATCAATGCAGGGTGGCCCTGGGTGGGGCCCTCTGCATTGACGCCAGAGATCCGTTTTCAGGCGCAAGAGAAAATCCTACTATAGTTAGAAAGCAAAATGGTTATCAGTCCAAAAATATATAAAAAACACTAGAGAGAGAGAGAGAGAGAGAGAGAGAGAGAGAGAGAGAGAGACTCTTTGAACATTTCTAAGAAGAAAAGATGCTGCAAGATTATTTTTTGAAGAGTTTACCCTATAGGAGGATCAGGGCTACTCTAATCCCAAGCTAATTAATAAATGGTGCATACTTGTAAAATGAAAGCTAGCTCATGATCCACTAAATATATAGAGCCTAACCTACTCTACTAAAAAGGAGTTAAATCTAAAAATGACAATGGATTGGATGAATCCACCCTCTTTGTTTCATTCTATAATATATATAAAGCTGAAGCTTTGCCAAAATCATGGTGAAAGTTTGCAGATCAAGAGTAAAGGCAAGCAACATACTGGAAAAATCCAAATGAACCAATAAACCAAGAATTGTTTACGTAGGGAAAGTTAAAAGGTTGCCATTAAGTTGATCACCATTCTAATTTATGGGCATTCCAGTTGCGGAGTGGCCCCCCATTAGATTGTTACATGTGTCCACATTCTCAAAGAAAAAGGAAAACTATATGAATAGAAGAGAGCCTTGTAGCCTCCATCAAGTATTTTTCTTTCTCAGAAACAATGTACCTACGGATAATTATCAAATTCAGTCATATGGATGATGGGGGAGGGTAAATGGAATGAAGCACTCAAAAGAATTTTTTACATGGAAGGACAAGTGGATCTTTCCAAGTGAAAACTTATAATGATATATGGTACGCATGACCCTAGCCCCATAATTTATTTAAAAGCAAGTTAAGACCCAAGGAGATTCACCCATATCCCTTCTCTCAGAGAAAACCATTAATCAACTATTACCATGAGATGGGGCAACTTGGCAACAAAGCACACCAAAGCACTAAAATAGATATCATGGGTGGATATGGGCTTTGTAGAAGGAATGATGGAAGTGCATTAATGGGAATTTTGTGGGAATTGAGAATTAATGGTTTGCACATTTTGAAAATGAAATTTGAGAAGGGGCTGGATGCAAATTGGATAAGCACCAAAATGGCAAACCAGTCCTCCATCAAAAGGGTTCCTAAAATCAAGACGGCCCGACATCTAACTGGAATGGGCTAGATCCATTAGAACACTAGTGATCTATCCAACAGTTACCATGCGAATATCAATCAATCAGGGAGCATAAAATGGTAAAGAGAGGCAAAATAATGGATGGCCAATTTTTATGATCAATCGATCTAGAACAGATTTGATCCACCCCTAACCAATGGCACGGCAGATCTTATACTAGATGACCGGATCATGGGTCCACATCGTACATGTATAAAACTTGAATATTAAGGCTGCATGTCATGAGATAGTTTTCTATATCATCACAAAACAAGGTCCGGCCAAACTCACGTTAGTTCCTTTTTAGCAATGACAAAAATCATGTTTTATCTTCAACATTTTACAAATTCCACTTCCAAACCATTGACATTTTCAGTTTAATTCTAGATATTTTATGGTTTCATTTGAACATCCATGAAGCATCAATAGAGTTCTTCTCCGTCTAAATGCATTGGAGAAATGATCGCTTAGAACAAGTTTCGTCGAATAAAACTGACCATTTTTTAAGTGGATAGCAACATTGAGTGTCCACAATTGATTAGAAGATCCCGGCCATTAGATCGATGATGAAATAATCAGATAGTTCAGTCCTTCAAGTTCCAAGTCTCATCTCTTATGATGAGAATGTTAACCTTTTCCATTTGTCAGGATGAAAATGTAAAGGGTTTAATCTGAATAACACAAATCAAGAACAAGAACCTTGAATCTAATATATAAATGCATGCCTGGATCCATTGCTTTCTTAGGTTTTCTTCTTTTATGATCTTTTCTTTGATGGAGTTTACAACTTTATGCAGCTTCCCGCTTTTGCAGGTCTCAATGATGGTTGCTTACAAGCATTTCAAGTGTAAAGACTTAACCAAGGTGTTCTCTTTTATAGGCTTTTCCAAATGCATCTTTTCCATCAAGGGACACTAGCCATTAGATTCCCTTAATTGCAGTGAATGAGGAAGAATGAAATGACACAAAAGCAAACCAACATTCATACATGCGTCCTTTCAAATGGAGAGAGGGAGAGCATGACCGCCTTAAATGGTGTTCCAACAGTCTCCCACTTGGTCCACGTGACCACATGCATATATCTCGATTTTTTTAAATAAATATAATTTTAAAGGAAACCCAAAATTGAAAAAAGAAAGACTTTGATTGGTGCGCCACTTTGAAAAAACAATTCTCATTCAACTTTTATGCCATTCTTTAATCTGTGATTGGTCAAAAATACTCATGTGAATCGTGGTGGTCACATATCATTATTGACACATTTCCTTCCACCACAACATCAATACTCTTTCCTAATCAAGTCTTTAATAAGGATCAAAATAGGATCTTAACACGACAATCCTATTTTAGAGGGTACTTGAATGCCATAACCTTACATTCTCACTTTATCCACATCAATCACATGTGATGACAAAAATATAGTAAGAATGATGAAATCATTTCTTTTATTGCAACTGTAATGATCAAAGTACATGGTGTCAAACAAACATAAATATATAAATCCCAATAAGGCAGTTCATACAGGCCCATATTTAATACATGTCCATTATAGGTCGTCAAAGGTAATGCTTTCGTTAGTGGATCTGCAATTATGAGGTCCGTTGGAGCCCCAATAATTGACACCAAAAGATCCCGTACTTTCTCTTATAAGACAAGATATTTAACTTCTAAGTACTTAGATTTACTTGAACATTTGTCATTTTGGGCGAAGCGCCTCACTGCATCATTATCGCAGTAAATTTTCAAAGGCTCGGAGATTTGATCCATGATCCTAACTCCTGATATGAAATTACGCAACCACATTGCATGACCCATGGCTTTAAAGCATGCCACAAACTCTGCATGAAATGTGGAAGGAGTGGTTAATTAGTGTTTGCTTTGCACTTCTCCATGAAATCGCCCCACCAGATAAAAGGAAGATGTATCTGAAAGTTGACCTCCTAGTGTCGAGACATCCAGCAAAGTCTGAATTTGAGTATCTTATCACCTCCAAATGATCGGATCTCTTATATGTGAGCATGTATTTGCTAGTACCACGTAGATACAGTAAAATCTTATTGACCCCGATCCAATGTGCAATGCCCAGATCACTTTGGTATCTACTCAACATTCCGACTACAAAGCTGATATCTGGTCTGGTACAAGTTTGTGCATACATCAGACTTCCTATTGTAGCCGCATAAGGACATTTGCTCATTTGTTCCCTTTCTATTTCATTCATTTGACATCGATCCTTACTAAAGTTGTCTCCCTTAATAATGGGTGTATTCTATGGCCTACACCCTTCCATATGAAATCTTTTAAGAATAGCATTGATGTAGGCTTCTTGAGATAACCCAAGTAAACCTCGATATCTATCACGAAGATATCTATCACGAAAGATCTCGATTCCTATTACAAAGGTTGCTTCACCCATACCTTTCATATCAAAATTATTCTGAAGATAACCTTTGGTCTCACGAATCATACCAAGGTCGTTACTAGCCAATAAAATATCGTCAACATACAAGACTAAAATCATAAACTTACTCCCACTTATTTTGAGATAAATATAATGGTCAACAACATTCTCTGTGAAACTGAATGCTGAGATAATGTTGTTGAACTTTAGATACCATTGTCTAGAAGCTTGTTTAAGACCATCTATTGACTTCTTTAACTTACAGACTAGTTTATTGTTACCTTGTTCGACGAAACTTCAGGTTGGTCCATGTATACTTCCTCTTCTAGATTCCCATTTAGAAACTCAGTCTTAACGTCTATTTGATGTAACTCTAAGTTAAAATGAGTTACAAGGGCCATAACAATTCTGAATGAATCTTTCTTTGATACAGGGGAATATGTTTCATTATAATCAACACCTTATCTTTGAGTAAAACCCTTGACTATAAGTCCGGCTTTAAATCGTTCAACCTTTCTTTTGGAATCTCTTTTGGTCTTAAAGGCCCATTTCCAATCAATAGTTTTGGATCCTTTAGGAAGTTCAACAAGATCCCAAACGTTATTTTCAGCTGTGGATTTTACTTCATCTATCATAGATTCCATTCTTTTATCAGAATTGTCACTGTTGATTGCTTCTTTGAATGTTCTAAGATCTTCTTTTATTCCAATATCCGCATCTTCCAAATACACAACATAATCATCTGTAATAGCAGGTCTTTTCACTCGAGTTGATCTTCTCAATTCATCTATATTGATTTCACTTACATTTGGTTGTGTAATATTTGGAATTTGATCACCTTCAACAGTTTGTCCAGGGAGTGTTTCATTGTTGATGGGTTGTTGATCTACTTGAGTATTGATGTTTATGTTATCAAGAGTAACATCTCTTTCATTCGGTTGTAGTTGTACCTCTTGAATATCAACATCAAGTGGAACAACTATGCCACTTTTATTAGGTAATTTTACATCCCTAATTTCTTCATAATTGATTTTCCTTGTGTCACAACTCTCATTGTTTTGGTGATTCTCTAAAACTTTGGCATTATTGGATTCCACAATCTTAGTGGTATGATTACAACACTAAAACCTATTTCCCTTGGACCTTTCCGGATAACCAATAAAATATCCACTTACTGTTCTAGGGTCTAATTTCCTTTCTTGTGGGTTAAGTCTTTCACTTTAGATGGACATCCCCATATTCGAAAATGGTTTAGGCTGGGTTTGCTGCCAGTCCATAACTCAAAAGGAGTTTTGGGAACTGCTTTACCAGGGACACAGTTCAAAATGTACGTTGCCATCTTTAGTGCTTCACCCCAAATAGATTCGGGTAATATGGTATTACTGACCATACTCCTAACCAAATCCATCATCATCATATTTCTTCTCTCAGCAATACCATTATGTTGAAGCGTTCCAGGCATTGTGTATTGGGCAACAATACCTTCTCGTTCAAGGAAATTTACAAATGGACTCGGATTACGACCTGATTCGGTGTATCTTCCATAATATTCCCCACCCCTATTCAACCTCACAACTTTAATTCGTTTATCTAATTGCTTTACTACTTCAGCTTTGAAAACATTCAAGGCTTCATATTATTCTTTAATTAGAGAAACGTAACCATAACGTGAATAGTCATCAATGAAGGTGATGAAATATGATTCACCCATAAAACAAGATATATGCATTTTACCACAGATACCTGTATGGACTCATTCAAGAAGCTCATCACTCCTTGTGGCAGTTTTCTTGATTGTCTTAGCTTGTTTACCTTTAATACAATCAATGTAGACACCAAAATCAGTGACATCAAGGTTTGATAATAACCCATACTTCACTAATCTCACAATTCTCTCTCGCGAGATGTGTCCTATTCTATTGCCAAAAGTTAGAAGAGTTCTCATTTATGACTCCTCTTTTCATGCCGATGTTCATCCCATATTAATTTGCTGGGTATAAAGTGATTATGCATACGCTGAATCTAACATTAATTTATACACTCCATCATATAAAAATCCACTTCCAACTAAAATAGCATTTTTATAAACTTTCAGCAATCCATGTTCAAAATTTAATACAAAACCATTATGATCTAATTTTGAAATAGAAATTAAATTCTTAGATATAGTCGGGACATATAAAGTATCATGGAAATCCAGTGAGAACCCAGTATCCAGCACAAGTCGGTAGGTGCCTATGGCCTCAACACTCGATTCCTATTAGTTCCCCATCATGATGGTTCGCTGACCATCGCTTGGACTCCGCTTTGAAAGGAATCCCTGCATACAATCAGATACGTGAACGGTTGCCCTAGAGTCGACCCACCAGGTATTTGATGAGACATCTGCTAAATTAGTTTTAGAACAAATAATAGATAAATTACGATGATTACCTCTTGTTTCAAACCAAGTTTTTCTTTTCAGACAGTCCGATTTGAAGTTGCCATTTTTTTCCACAAAAGAAACATTTCTTTGTGACCCTTTTCTTCTTTCCTGGCTTTCCACCTTCCTTTGGAACTTCGGTCTTAACCTTTTTCTTTCCTTTAAATTTATTTTGGGAGACAATGTTGACTGCAATTTGCCCCTCAGCCTCTAGCCTTCGTTCCTCTTGATCACATCTAGTGATCAATTCATTTATAGTCTACGGAGTCGAGTTTTGATTTTATGCCACTTTGAATGGGCCAAAAGGGGGAGGGAGAGAGTCAAGGATGAACCGGATTAAATATCCTTCTGATACACTCATGTCAACATTCTTTAGTTCAGCAAAAAGACTCATCATGGTTAAAATATGCTCTCTTACTCCTATGGTTCCATCATATTTTAAATTTATTAATCGGTTCATCAAAGATGCACCTAGGGCCATGTCTGTTAGCTCAAATTGTTTTTCCACTGAATCAAGGAGATCCTTAGCATTATCTTTAATTATAAGTGATCCACTTATGCTTTCAAAAACAGAATTTGAGATAATCCTAAGGCAAACTTTATTGCATCTCATCCATTTATCATAATTTGCTTTATCAGTGGCTGAAATCATTTATGTAGGCTTTGGGGGCATAGGTTCATCAACAGCCATGTCCAAGTCTAGATAGGTAAAGGTTAGTATCAACATGTCTAACCAATCAACAAAGTTCGATCCATCTAAAATGGGAATGGCCCCTAAGCAGGAGGGCAAGGTCATAGATTTGGAGGCTATAAAATAAACATACACACATTAAATTTATGCTTTGAATTAAAATAATAATGTTAAGAATAATGGTACATCATTGTGATTCTACCTTTGGGTTGAAAACAAAATGTGAATTATCACTCTCCTATATTCAATAAGACTATATTAATAAAACATGTCTCAAATTAATTGACTTTACCTTTGGGTCATAGAATAATTAGCCCTCGATGTGTTTATTAAGCATGTCTTATTCCAATTTTCAAATTATGAAAAGGATTATCAAACCTTTGGGCAGATACTCAATCTCATAAATGAAATTTCCATATAGTGTCATTGTTTATCACACAATTGAATTAGTAATCTATTTAATTATAAAATCAAAAACAGAATTTTATCATAACTGGGCCACCGTGGTGACTACCAAATTAATAAGAAATTGTGCATTTGCATTAATACATACAACAACACTCTGTGATCTCATAAGTCCTTTTATATCATCATAAGTAATATGGATTTATAAATCATTGAATGTCTCAAATTAACTAGGCACAAAATGAATCCAAATGATGATCATTTGACTTATTTTATTTTGCTAGATCACATTTCCTTTATAGGTACCCTTTTGTATGATTAATGGTCCAAAATAACTTTAATTGGGCATTAATCAATATCTAATATCTTTAATTGATTTACCATATTGATAGATCCATTCAATCCAACCATTGATTCTCCTCACATTTGGCATAAAATCATATAAAATGCATATAAACAACAAATATTAACTCTAATCATAAGAATCAAATTAAAACTAAGTGCGCAAATTCAACTGTAATGAGTTAAAGTAAAGTTTATAAATTATGGGCAAAAATTAGAATCACTTTATGACTGATCCAAATAGTTAATCATGAAGATCTCTTTGAAATAAACCTATAGATGAAAACAAATCAAAATTTGAGCCCAGATGAGCCCGTAATCATGAAAATAAAACTTCAGCCATTCAATTTTCCCTAATCTGGTCAACCTGAGTGTTGGCCAGTCACGTCAATAAGTTAGATATGTTCGTATGTTAATCTTAACAGTTCAGATCTATCATATTGGTTCTAGAATGGCAGAATGGACACAATATAGTGGTCCATACTGTAGTACAAACCGGTATATAACTTCTTTGAGGTCTGCTATAGAGAAGAAAAGATGCGTTGCAATGAACAGGCTACCTATTGTGGCAGTGTGCAACCCTTTTTTCTCCTTTTTAATCTTTCATGAATATGGCTTGTCTCTAATTCCAATTCTGGAGATGTTTGGGGTTAATCCCAGAAACTTTAACGATAAGTTCAGAGATTAAGAAGAAGAAATATCTCCAGACAATTACTTAATAGATTTTGAGAGGAAGAACCCAAATAAAACCAATGAGAGTTTATTCATATTAAAACCCAAAACCAAAACCGGAGGCTCTAATACCAATTGTTAACATTTTCCATTGGTCGGGAACAAAATGTAAGGGGTTTAATCTGAATAACACAAATCAAGAACCTTGAATCCAATATATAAAGGCATACCTAGATCCATGGCTTTCGTAAGTTGTCTTCTTTTATGATCTTCTCTTTGATAGGGTTTACAACTCTCTACAGCTTCCCCTTCTTTTTGCAAGTCTCAGTGATGGTTGCTTACATGTAGACCACCTTAAATGTTGTTCCAACAGAGAATAGAAACTTCTTTAATTGACATTGACAATAACATCAATATATATAAATTACAACAGATTAGATAAATAAAGAAAGAACTAATCAAAATCGAATCAAATTTTATCTAAAATAATCTGATCTTAACTTCTTTCAAAAAGATATTCTAAAATATTCGAGTGCCTTTCAAGTAAAACAAGCAATAAGAAACTATACACAGTAACATGAGCAACAAGAACACCAAAACAGCTTCATCAGGAGATCATAATGGCATGTAATCCAAACTATCCTCTGTTGTTTAGAAGATCGGATGTTGACAGAAGTAGAAAAGAGATGAAAACGAATCGATGCACTTTCAAAATCTAGATCTCCATACTTTAGACATGAGTTTTTTCATATTGATAGATGCATCACCCTTCTTCAGTATAAGGAGGTAACGGTCTTTCTAATTCAAGCTGCTCATGTCGTTTTGTAAACCACCCCCAGAACCTTGTGTCGATTGCATTATATTTGGAATCTGTGGCCCTAATTCTGTGATGCCTCATGAGGTGGAAATCCACCAAATTGCACCTGCATGACATTGTAGATGCCATATATCTATAAAACCACCAAAAACCAGAAAAATCTGTGAACTCTGGTACCTTACCAATGCTCCACTAGACATCACTTTGAGCCTCAAACTATTTGCTTGCAGCTGAAACCTAAACAGTGAAAATGGAAGATTTTAAAACATTTTTAAACAAAATTCAATGGCAAAATCTTTTTTTTTTTTTTTTTTTGGTCTCTTGGAGATTAAGTCGCCCACTCAACATCCTTTGGGCCACATAGCTCTGGTTGTTGGAATCTTCAAATTGATGATATTCGATGCCTACATGTCCCATGGGAGTGGAAAAAGATCAAATCCACTTATTGGCTATTTGATTTTAAGATGGAACTTCATAAGATAGAGATATGAAGGCAGTACTATTGCAATTTCTTTCCGTAATGGTTCCCATATTGTAGTATCTGTCAATCTCAGAGAAGCTTATCCTGCAAATGAGCAATAGTTACTCTAGCATCTGTCGATCTCAAGAGAAGTATCAAGCACATGAGCAATAGTTACTATAGCATTACTATAAAGAAGATCAAAAAATAAAGTTTAATAATTATTATAAATACCTGATCAATTCCACAAAGAAGTGGCGGCACAAAATCTACTCTATCCCACGAAGCACATTATTAATTTTGTCTCTGATCAAAAAAGAAACCAGGAGAATAGATATAACAGTAAATGCTGATTTTGTTCTACTTGAATCCTACGAGGAAGCAGAAAGTGGTGTAATCCTTGAATACCTAAAACCATTGCATTTTGAACAAAAGAAAACATAACGCAAGGTATTTGTTCTCCGATTTCTAGGAAAAAGTATCGACTCTTCTTTGGCTCCTTGAGCCACAAGTTATTTGCTAACAAACAATAATTTGCAAAACATGAAGAATTTGTGGTATCATATCCTTAAAAACCCTAAAACTATTGATCTCATGACAATTTCTTGAGTTTTGTGCTTAAACAAACCGAAGTGTCTCAAGGATGATAGTTGGTAATAAGAAACTAGTCCACCATATATGCTTAAACTTAAACTACAAAATATAGGACTATCCTGTTGAGACAATGAAAATTTCTCAAGTACTAAACAATTGTACAAGGATGAGGTATCAATTGTTTCAAATTGGGAAAGATTATGGTCCACTTGTCAATACAAGTACAGTTTTGCCATCCCTATGGTGTTGCTCTCCAACAAATAATCTTTCACCAACAGTAACATTTGCGTGCTTTGTATTGAAATCCTAGGAACTCAAGATAAAGGTGATTCTATGAAAAAAATATATTAAGGAGCTGAGGGCTGAGGGACATAAGGTGAAGAGGGAGACATGACCCTTACTTTCTTAGGATTTAGTGCACCGGGATGATGGTTGGGTGTCATTTTTTATTAGAAATATAGACTATTTGATGGCCCTTGGCCCTTGCTGTTCTTTAACTTTACCACTACAATTTAGCCCCTTTGATGGAAAGGCATTGCTTTGAACTCTTAGAACCTCTCTTTCTCTCTCTAAAAGAAAAGAATTATTTATTTTAACTAATCTCTTGGTTAATCCAAAGATATTTAACTATATTGAAGGCCTAATCCAATCACACAGTGAGAACTTTTTTTTTTTTTTTTTTTTCCTAAAGGGTAAAATTTGTATAGAGAAAGGGGGGGAGTGGGGGTCGTGTTGAACAAGGGCAGAAAGCCCCAAAGGCTACACAAGAAACCAAAATAGCTAAACAGAGAAAAGCCAATTAATTAGCAATGCCCAAAAACATCAAGATAGGACGGTGATAGATATAAAAAACAGTGATAACTATTACTCAATTAATTAACTGTACTGTTTTGGATATAGATCATTACTATCATAGGAAGAATGAAAAGTATCAGCATAGATAAAGGGGTTTGATACCAGAGTAAATATTTCTAGAAATCATTAAAATCCAAGTCCTTCAAGACCTGTACAACGTTTTTAGACTCTTGGAACGGTTCAAACAAAGAAAAGCTTATGCTTTTCCTCTTGAAAAAACAAGCAAAATGAAGCCCCTCAAATAAAAACATGCCATGAAAATAAATCACAGAAGCACAAACAAACAAGAGGACAAGCAAAAACTCATGATTCTGTTGTACGCAACGTTAAGCAATTATTGCAAAAGCCAATGATCTTGATTTCGTCATTCCGTCAGAAAGAAAAAGCTGAAAACTGATAGCAGAGAGAAATACCCATATGGAAAAGATGTAAAGAACAGTGTACATATTTAAAAAAGAAAATGTCACAGGATTCAATTGGCCAACCATTATTCCTCGTTGGGAGAAAATTCCTCTAACGTAGAACTAGTAAATTAAACAACAGGAGAGAGAGAGAGAGACCTTCATGATATCAAATGATAAAAAGGGCCATTGCAAAGGCATGCAAAGTGCTCATAGGCTTAAACTAAGCACACTACCAAGCACCAAGCACCTGGACAGAGAAGAAGAAGAGAGCGCTTGAATGTGTAAGAAAAATACTGCAATAGTAATGTTGTAATGAGTGATTTAGGTTTAAAAGGGAACAAAGACAGTATCACCTTCTTCTTTTTTTATTGATTTTCCTAGTCATGGTGTGTCCTTAATCACCGCTTGGGGATTGAAATAAAGTCATCTATTGCCGATGCAGCATCATCAAGATTCTCATCTCTAGTGGGATTTTGAGGAGTGCAACTAGCGAGGGACCACAAATTCCACCCAAGAAAAACCCTTAAAAAGCATGTGAATCTTGATGATGCTACGCCAGCAAACACTGACTGGTCTCTCCGGATCCTTATACACCATAATAGTGACCATGGTCACCCATATGTGATGGAGAAATATAAAAGAAAGAACGGATAGAGAGCCCAACCCAAACCCTAACCCTAACCCTAAAATCAAAATCCATGGAGGGAAAGGAAAAAAAAAAAAAAAAAGAGTAAAAAACAAAGGGCACTCGAACAACAGATGCCGCTTTTTTGGTAAATAACAGATGCCACTTGATAAACATGAAATGATTAAAAAAGAAAGGAGAAAGAAGACGACCCACTGCAAGAAAAGATAATTGGGGTTAGAACAACTGAGCAACGGTGGGAAACATGAGAGAGAACATAGGAAAAAAGAAATTGTATAGGAAGAGATGCAGAACAAATTAGAAAGAACAAGAACCAGTTCAGCAAAAAGGTCACATTGGGGTTAGAAAAGCTGAACAGAACTAGAAAACATGAGAGGAGATAGGAAAGGAGAAAGTGTATAGGAAGAGAGAAAGAATGAACTTAAACAAAACGAGACCCACTTCAGTTAAAAGGCCATAGGGTTAGAAGTAGAACCACAAAACAAATACTAGAAAACTTGACATGGGAGATAGCAAGGAGAGAGCAAGAGATGGAGAACAAAAAGAGGATGGGGTCACTTGGAAGGGGATCCAAAGAGAGCGGAAAGGAGAAGAGTGGTTGAAAGATTGGGGGAGAAAGAACGGGTATAAATAAGGGAGGTAATGAATGCAGATGCAGATAGACGGGGATTAATTGGTTGTTGTTGAAGATTGTCTGGTAGTGATGTACACGCAGCAGTTATCTATCACAATCCCCAGTGCCAAAAACCAATATAACCTTTAATCCCTCCTGGGCTAGGCCACCTCTACATTTGTCAAAAATTCAAAATCTCTCTGTATAGAAAGAGAGAAAACTCTCTATTATTAGTTCTGTTTAGGTTAGGAGGCTCTGCTGTGTTTTCTACAAGCATTTATGTGCACTGAAGTGGAAGGCCTCACTGCCAAAATGGCAGTTTCTCAATTTGTGTCTTTTACTTTCTTGTTCAGTTTCCATATTAAACACCCATTTCTTGGCCTAATTATTTCATTTTTGTATTTCTGATGAAATAAATCCCAGCAAAGAAAAACCCAAATTCTTGTAGGAGAAGTGGTCCCTTCTGCAAGTTTTCACTCTTGTACTATTTCATGCCAGCTGAAGGTTTCTTAGTTACTTTAAAAAAATCTAAGTGGGATCATACATTTTGTACTAGAAAGTTTGAAACAAAAGGTTCCTCAACCACAAATTCAAAAACAGAATAAATAAAAATCTGACAATTCAATATTTGCCTGAACAGCCACTCAGAAAGAATCTTTTTTATATCTTAGTTGATTTGGCTATTTATATCGAATTAAATATGATAATCTATCTCTAACAATTACTATTTGCTAGTGTTGTTGTGGTTGCTATTAAATCTCTATTTCTTTTACACCTATTAGCACAGAATATAATTTTAACATATTTGAATATTATTAGATTTCAACATCACATAACAAAATAGCATCGTGTTATAATATTATAACAATTATAATGTTTGGCATTTTATACTAATTTCAACATAAAGTAAATTGATGTATTTGGAACTTTATAAGGGATATGCCAAAAAAGAAAGAAAATTGAGAGATAAGAACCCAAGTGGATCATCTAATGCAAAAGAGGGATTTGATTGTAAATCTGATGGGATCCCACCCACTCAATATTGGTAATTATGTAATACTGGTCTAATATTTTCATTGTTATTGTTATTTTATTTGTTTAAAATTTGAGTTCACAAGGAAAAAAAAATAAACAGATCTTGTCCTAATGGAACCCGCTAACATTTATGTGTTCGCATTCAAGGTGGGACCCATTTAATGTTAGAAAATCAATGTACCTCCTATTGTTAAAAATCATGAGATCTGATTAAAATGTCCAGAGTAGGTCCCGTCACGTATGCATCTATGGTGTCACATATCTAGCAACAATTATCATGATGGGCTCTAACAAATGTCATACATATTGTTGAGGGATCCATCTAATATTAAAATCATAGGAGAGCCTTGTTTTGCTAATTGGTAAATTTGTACTAAAAAGGGAAAGGCCAAAGCCCACAAGAGAAAGAGAAAGAAGAAAACAATCAAGAGAATTCAGCCATAAAAGGGCAACCCTGATGCAACAGGGGCACTAACCAGCTGAAAACAAAAAGAATAAGACTCCCAGAAACAACCAGGTGATAAGAAACTTAAAAGAGCAGCCTTAGAGCAACAGGGCACTAAACAACAGAGAACAAACCAGCTGAATCTCATAACCAAGGAAGCTACTTCTCTAAAAAACTTAGCAAAAAACAAAACACAGCACATACCAACAGTAGAAAGGGAGCAGCAACTGAAACCACTCTTCCGTTCCAAAAGCTCACTTACTCCCCAATGCAGACTCAGGACAACTCTGCAGAAAACTCAGAGGCCTTGGCAGCTTAACTTATCCCTGGAAAGATAGCAGCAGGACCATGCCTAACCAACATAAAAGGAAATGAAACAAGCCAAGAAATCCAAAGAAACCAGAGCTCTAGGCAACTTCAATAGACCGAAGACCCCCCTGCAGAATGAGGCTACTACCGACCAGACCTCCTCATTGGGAGAGAAATGGCAAAGACAGGAAGACTACCACGAGTACATTCCAGAACCGAGCACAGAACCTCTCTATCAGGAGTTGGAGCCAAGAGAAGAGGGAGCAACCAGGGGGAAAGAAGGAGGAAAGCTAGTCGCCCCATCCTAAAGCTCTCAGAATTGGGTGAGACGGGGTAGCCATACCAAAAGAAGACTTGAACATACCACAAATTCTGTCTTGGAAGACCAACTAAGCTTTCTTCAGGGATGGCCTTTTGCTGCGGTGCTTGGCTTCATTGCGAAGGAACCAGAGGATATTGATGACTTGGAAAAAGATTGCTGCTGCTGTTTTCATTCCAAGGCTATCTACTCCCATAGCTAAAGCGGACCAAACTGAAGACGCGGAGAGAGGAGGATCTGGGGGAGAGCCAACTTAGCTGAGGAGCCAGCACCATAGCTTGAGAGCTAAGGGGTAAGAGAAAAAGAGATGAAGATCTGATTCACTATCAGTATGGCAAGAATAGCATCTTGAAGCCATTGAGCACCCATATGCATTACCAAAGTGTCTATAAGCGTTTTCCTGATAAGAAGGCGCCAGCTAAAACAGGAAAGCCTGGGGTTGATGATCTTATTTCACACGAGACCAGACCAAACTATGACTTCTCTACTTGACCTCAGGGTGTTCCAGGCTGATTTGAAGGAGAGAGCCCCTGAAGCATGACCTATCCAAGAGAGTTTGTTAGGGACAGAGTCTGAGAGAGGGATAAGTTCGGTCTTCTGGATGAGGAAGCTCCGCACCTCTGTAGGAATGGAGTCAGGGATACTCCGAGAAAGGCCTTGAGTTATGTCCACCACCCGGTCCATTTCAGAGAAGTGGAGGAGGGGGAACCTTTTAGCAATTGGATCATGGTCAATCCAGTTGTCTAGCCAAAGTTGAATGGAGTGGCCATTCCCCAGAACCCAGCGACTGCCTTGCTGAAGCAATGTGGCTAAAGATCTGATCTTTTTCCATATGCAAGATCCAGCCTTATTAGTATTACCAGAAAACCAAATGGGAGAGTGCCTGAAGTATCTTTCACGGAACCAAGAAGCCCAGAGAGAATCGGTAGTAGCAGCTAACCAACCCAGCTTCAGCAAACATGCATCATTAAACTCATTCACCCTGCGCAAGCCAAGACCACCCTCTGCCTTTGGCACACAAACATTTTCCCAATTCACCAAATTACATCTCTTTTTATCAGGGCTAGAGGACCACATAAAGTTTCTAAAAAGCCTTTCAATCTGCAGACAAGTTTTGATTAGAATGGGAATAGCAAGGGAGATGTGAAGGGGGATGGAGGAGAGCACACGCTTAACCAAAATCAACCTCCCCGCAAAGGAAAGACATTTGGCCTTCCATCCATCAAGCCTAGATCTGATGGAGTCCAATTTGGAAACCATCTAATGTAGTAAATGTTAGGCCCACCTAATATCTTCTTTTTTTTTTTTTTTTTTGCTAAAAGGCAATTGTATTAGTAATGAGGGAAAGAACAAAGGCTATAAGACCCCAAAGAGAACAGCCATCAAGGCAGCTTTAGAAGTAAAGGGAGGGGAAGAAAAGAAAGAAAGAAAGAAAAAAAAAAAAAGATACGACCATCAGACTAAAGAGCCTCTGTAACAAGAGGAACTGACAAAAGATTGCAAAACTCTTAAAGAGGCCTACCAGTTTGTCTAAAAGCCTGAGAGAGGAAGAGAGAAGCTCTATCAGGTAGATCTTGTGAAAGTTTAGGGTACGAGATTTCTAGATTGATCTACTCAATAAATCAGCCCAAAAGTGTGCAAAAACAATAAATATGCAGCGGAAATAAAATCACAAGCACACACCACAAGGACACCAGATTTTTATGTAGAAAACCCTAACCGGGTGAAAAACTACGGATCCGAACTGAATCTAATCAAGCATTATGAATCTCGCAATTACAAAAAACTCAGATTTCCTCCCCATATATCCCCTACTTAAGGACTGAAGTTACCTTGTGTCGTTTCACGCTTCAACGACTTCACACCGTTGATTGCAACAGACTCAATCCAGCGCTTGACTCCTCAAATCTTCTCACAAGAAGATGAACTCCTACACGGGATGCAGAAGATACTGGCTCTAGAGAACTTGGCAGCACAACTTCTTAATAAATCTCTAAATAAGAATTCTCTCAATTAAATATTTAATTCAGAACTTGAGAGGTGTTGTTTATCTTTAAAATAGCCCTTGAGTCCTATAAATAGCCCTCGGGACGTGCTTAAGGTTGCCTAACTTGGTTAAGATTAAAATAAGCAGTTTGGGCACAATTAGACATAAGTTTCTAATTTTTCGTAGGACTCTGCCACATGTCTGCTCGAGCGGACCCACCATTCGCTCGAGCGGATGAGGTTCTGTTTCAGCGATGGTCATTTTGATACATGTCCGCTCGAGCGGATGAAGTGGTCGCTTGAGCGGACCCCATTCTGGTTGATCTGAAATTTCAGTGCAATTTCTCCTCTAACTTTTTCTTCTAATGCTTTCAGACTTTCTTCATAGAGTCCTTCCAACCTTCGATCTTCGGAGTCCTTTTCTTTCTCTAAATATGAAATACAACTCAATGAACTCCCAAAGTTTTGTCCAACCCATGAATTTAGCCAACACTCAAAATCTTAACATCTTGGCGTTCGTCTGAAAGGCTCTAGAGTTTCTAAATATAAGATCATTTCTACATTTCCAAAGTATAAGGGTGGTCGTAAAAAAAAATAGAGGAAGCTCCTTTTTTGGCCAGCTTGTCAGTTGAGGGACAGATCTACCCAGATATTGGAGGGAGATATGGGTGTAGCATTTCTTACTCCAGCAGCTTGAAGAATCCTTGTCCAAAGAGAAGTAGCAAAGGGGCAAAGGAAAAGGAGATGGAGATCTTTTTCTAGGCTGTTCTTACAGAGACAGCACATGGGAGCAAGGCTGTTACCAACAGATTGAACCCAAGCTTGAGTTGAAGTCTTGCAGTGCATGAGTCTCCAAGCAGAGAAAGACACCCTAGGAAGCATCAAAGATTCCAAGCCAAAGGATCCCACTCAATTGACTCACCTCTGGACCGAAAGAACTGCCAAGCCTCCTTAAAGGTGAGATCGTGGCCTAGATGAGATTTCCAAAAAATATTGTCTTCAATGGCCCGATCTAAGAAGATATTTTGGACTACATTCCTTATAAACTCAACAGGATCCGAAGGAATTTCTGACGGTATAACCCAGTTATCTCCATTCGTAAGAGAGCTTAACTTCTGATTATGAGAGAAGGAGAAAGAGGGAAAATGAGAAAATAGGCAAGCGTCCTCAGCCCAGCTATAGGCCCACCTAATAATACCGGTGATCAACAAAGAGCTATCTAATGTTGATCAATATGATGAGACTCACCAATGTTAGTAATCATGGTAGGATGGACGCGATATTTGTAATATGGGACCAATCTAATATTTAGAGTTATAGTGGGACCTGCTTATTATTTTAATCAGAAAGAGAACAATCAATTTTAAAAGTCAAATATAGTTATTATGTGCTATATGGTTGCTCATTAAGTAGAGATGTGCTAAATCTTCCCACCCCTTTTTAAATTTTTTTTATCTTGTAGATGATTTTCTTCACATTATCCTTGAAGAGGTTTTCATACGAAATTGGCATGTTGTACTCTACTTTCTAGGGTAGCTAAACACCAACATTTTAAGTGAGTAGATTAGACTATAATTTATCAAATTATATTTTAGGGCCTGTTTGGATGCACCAGAAAACATAAGAAAATAATATTTTATAGAATATAATCTTTCAATTTTTAAAAAAGAAAATCTTGTGCGTTTGGTAACTCAAGAAAAATTTGAAGAAAAGATTCTTTTCTTTCAAAAAGCTCAATATTCTCTCCTATAGCTTCCCCCTGTAGAAAACTTTCTACAAGATAAGAATCTTTAGAAATGGCTATTACAAAGTGGTAGAGTAAAGTAAAGATTTTAGTTCACCAAATCCATTATAATGTGTATGATTACATATATGGTAAAGTAAAGTAAAAGTAATTTTCACAGGACGGTAAAGGTATGGTAAAGTAAAGGTGAGATAAAGTACATTGTGAAGTAGAGTGGGAAGGAATGGTAAAGTAGTTTCTTTTCTTTACTTTACTTTATCATATTTTATCTTAGTTTTATATTGTAAATAAAAAATGACTTGTTTACTGGTGTGGTAAAGTAAAATAAAGATTGATGTCATATCATGGTTAAAGGTGAGGTAAAGTAAGGTCAGATAAAGTATGTGGTAAAGCAAAATGGGAGAGAGAGAGAGAGTTATAAAGTAGTTATTTTTTTAGACTTTACTTTACTATACTTTATCATGGGTTTATGTGATAAAAGAAAAGTAACTTATGGTAAAAGCATGAAAGTTAAACTTCACTTTACCACATTACTTTTTTATCTAGATGTGATAAATTACATATAAATTAAAATATTTAATAAAAAATATTCTTATAATGTAATTTACTTTAATCATAACACCTTCCAAACTGCTTAAGTTAAAATCTATAATATTCTTAAAAAATTGCCAAACAGTAAAAATATTATACTGTTATAATATTGCATTATTGTATTCTATACTATTTTATTATTGCAATACTTAAATCTGTAAATATTTTATTCTGTAGATATCCAAACGGGCCCTTAGAATCTTTAGAAATATCTTGTTTTCAAACACCTCCTTTTTCCTATAGAATTCTCGAGTTTAAATATATATATATATATTGTACTTATATGGGGGGATTCTTGAAATACTATTTGATATGGTGAATACTGCCCATTAATAAATATCAGGAAATGTATACAAGAACTTATATTTAGGGTTTTACATAGTAATTAAGGAGACAAGATCTTCATCACAATCTTATCATAATCAATCAACATGTCAAGAAAATCCCATCATCAGATTAACCAATGTCCTTGGGAAAATTTCTATTATATCACCCACTTATCCTCCCCATCAAGTGATATTAGTATTAAAATTATTTGGGAAATTCTCAAAACAGCCCTTAACTTTTGGGTGATTCTCAGAAAAGGGTCAAGAGAATTCAATATCTCAAAAACATATGAAAATTCTCAAAATTTATTTAAATCAGGTCCAATCCAACAATCTATACCCACCGCCGGCAACTTTGTATAAATAAAAACTCGAAAGGACAAAAGTGCCCTTAGTGAGTAGTAAGTACGTAAAAAAGAAATTTTCAAAATAGTCCTAAACTTTTTAGGTGGTTTTCAAAAAGAGACCAAGGAATTGAATATTTCAAAAAGGTATGACAGTTTTCAAGACTTCTTTCAATTAGGTCCTATTAGGAGATCTCCATCCACTGTTGACAGGTTTTTTTTTTTTTTATTTAAAATAAAAAAATCCATTTGATTTCATTCCTTCTCCAAAATGCAAGACCAACTATAAGATCACTTTTGGTTGTTCCAAGTCACTTATATAACACAATGCTTTGATTGCAGTGAAATTTACGCTAATAATTAGAATGCCCAACTATTAGATTGATCATGATGTGAAAACTAAAATTAACTTATGACTAGGTTAATAATTAGAGTGCCCACCTAAAAAGTTTGGGACTGTTTTAAAATTTTCCTTTTCACCTACTTACTACTCACTAAGGGC
Organism: Persea americana; assembly: GCA_029852735.1. Classification (NCBI taxonomy): domain Eukaryota; kingdom Viridiplantae; phylum Streptophyta; class Magnoliopsida; order Laurales; family Lauraceae; genus Persea; species Persea americana. Next base: position 41,271,880 of record CM056817.1, read on the forward strand.
ACTTTTGTCCTTTTGAGTTTTTGTTTATACAAAATTGCCGGCAGTAGGTATGGATTGCTGAATTAGACTTGAGTGAAAAAAGTCTTGCAAACTTTTATATGTTTTTAAAATATTGAATTCTTTTGACCCTTTTTTGAAAATCACCCAAAAGTTAAGGACTTTTTTGAAAATTTCCCTAATTATTTAGATGACAAGTGGGCTCAAGATAAGCATACTTGGAAATTTCTTCATGTAATTGCTCCTTAATTTTAGGCTACATGGAACGTGAAGATGTCCCATGATTGATTGCTAGTGATAGAATGAAATTATAGGTCGCTAGAGAAAGGATTAAGTGAGCACAAATTATCTAACCTATCACATGCTTATTCCATTTTATTTTTTTTTAATTAGAGTTGTGAAGCTAAGCCACACACTATCCAAGGCCCTAATCATCAGAACTAAGGATGGGGATTGAACCTTGGTCGTTTTCCATGGCAATGAAGGTGCCTCAGAATTGAGCTAATGAAGGAATGACAACCGTTTAAATTCAAACCTAAGATCTCTAACCAATCTAATCTCCATCACTAACTCCCCCTATAATCATGTGGTCCCTTCATGGAAAGGATCGTGTGACAGTTAACATAAAAAAAAAAAAAAATACAGATCTTTGATCTCTCTTGATATCTTATACAATCATCATCTCTATTGGTGATCACCGCCTATCTTCTAGAGTCATCGTTATTGTTGCATGCTCTTTTCTAGTCTATTGGTGGTTGTCCTTTTCTAGATCAGATATGTCATGATCATGTGGCTTGATGAAGATGAAAAGACCGCGTCTTGATGAATGTATATAAGAGAAGATGTTTGATTTTGCCAAGAAGAGAAATGAAATGATAGTAACGATAATGACATTATTGTAGAATCTAAGAAGCATATTGGTTAGATTGCAAGATCGCTACCAAGCTATATCTTTGATACAACATAGAAGTTTAAGGCTTCATTTTAATTAAAAAAAACTACAACATTTCAATAAAAACATCACCTGAGCCTGTTTGTTAATTTAAAAAGTAGAGTGAAGTTAAATGAATGGTCAATTAAAGAGACAAGAAAAGAAGAAAGGTCAAATCAATATCAATTTTCAAAAATCATCTCTTGTTTTTTTTTTTTTTTTTTTTAAGAGAAAAGGTCAAAAAGCACTTCCCTCATCCCACTAAATGATAAAAGCTCCTCTACTTTTTCCCAAAAAGTAAAAAAAAAAAAAAAAAAAAAAGGGCTCCTTCTCATGCCACAAAATAATTTTTGTCATTTGACACCTTTGATTTGACCCCCTCTTCTTTGATACTCTTTTGATTGATCATTCACTTCACTTCACTCTACGAGTAAATTACCTAAATAAAAAAAGCATCTCAATTTATAAAAGCTAACGACTATCCTAATCAACATTCAAGGTTATTTAAAATTCATGCTCAACCCTTTAAATTCAAAGCAATGATACCTTTCAAGAGAAGAAAAAAAAATCCAGGGGCATTATCCAAGGTAAAATCCATTAAAAAAACAAACGAGAGTACAATGCTTTCCTTCATAGTTTTGCCTAAACCTTGAGGTATTACATCAAACAGAGAAGATACAATGTCACTTCTTTAGGGCCAATTTGGCACTTTACTAGATTAATAAAAATCAAGTAAAGCCTCCATTTTTTAGATAGAGGTCACATCAATAGCACTTTAATTCAAAATTCATTTCATCTTTTTCGAAAAAAGTAAAAAAGCAACCTCATTTCTCCACTAAAAGATAAAAAAACCTTCACTTTTCTATACAAAAAGTTAAAACGATTCCATACCAAACAACTAAAAATAAAAAACCATCATAACCCTATCATATTTTATTCTCGATCTTTTGATTTGATGCTTTAATATACTTAATATTACTTCTCCTTTTGTTTTTTTTCCTATGTTTGGAGCTCTGTTCCTTTATGTGGAGGTGGGCTTCTCTGCCCAGCTTCCATGTCCTTGGATTTTCTACAGTATTGGGGGCTTTTACAGCTCTCCTCCTCCCCTTTTTAAATGCAATTTTACCTTAAGCAAAAATAAATAAATAAATTTACATGTACAATTACCAAACAAGCCGTTAATGTCTAATCAAAGCTTACTTTCACACTGCAAATCACTTTTAGGCTTGCATAAAGGAATTGGCACCGTCAAGACACCTGATAAAAGAGTGAAGGATACAAATCTCGAATCTAAAGAAAAATCTTCTGTTTAATTTCACCTTATCTTTTCTCCTTTTTCTCCACTTGAGAAAGAAGAATTGGCCTTATATCATATAAATATCCTCTTTTTATTTTTCTTTTCGTCTTCTCAACTTGGTGGGGCCCACATATCAGGGTTAAGAACTCCATGGCATGGAACATGAGATACGGTAGCATTTTTTTTATTGTCTATCATCTATTGGTCCATTATTCTGATTCACTAGAAAAAAAGTGATTTTTGGCAGCGGAAAAAAATGCCTATAGCGGCAATATTTTTTTCCATCGTTAAAAGTTGAAAGTGCTGAGTTTTCAAAGGCATAGAGTTTTTTATGTTGCTAAAATGGGTGGAATATCATAGACAGTAGGAGGAGGGCCTAAAATGGCACTTTTAGAGGCAGAAAAATATTTCCGCTACTAAATGTGACTAATAGCAGCGGAAGAAAAAAAAACGCCACTACAAGCCTTTTTGGCGTAAAAGTCCCTTTTTTTGTAGCATTATGATAGAGTAAAATGTATGATTTTAACATTACATGAAAATTTAAGAATATGGGCATTCTAAAATGACTCAATTGTTTTCTCCCTTTTTCTTTCTTCCTAATATAAGGTGTAGGTTGAAGCAAATGAATCAATTGTACTTTGAATTTTGAAGCTATCATTTAGGGGAGGTGCTCCTATGAGAGGCACTCTCACCAACTTGGTGAGAGATGGGCGGGGGCCCTCACTTTCATATCCACTCTCACCAACTCAAACACAAGAACCCCCAACCATCTCTCACCAAGTTGGTGAGAGTGCCTCTCATAGGAGCACCTCCCATCATTTAGAACTGAAATCTAACATCATCAATCGGATTACATTCGACAATGTATTAAACTTACCTACTCAAATTTGTCATGAGGAAGAGGAGGATGATTAGTCTAGGACTAGATCAAATCCTCATGAGATAGTTGATTGGACAATTGCAGAAGCTCTTCCATGCATGAATGCTTCAAAGACTCACATAGTTGCATAACCATCCTTGTTTGATGAAGCACAAGGGATCAAGGAGTGACAAGAAACAATTGATAAAGAGATTGTAGTCTTAATCAAGAATGAGACATGGGAGTTGGAATCGTATTTAGAAAGTGTGAAGCGGGTTACGTGAATGTGGTCTTTTTTTCTCACTACAAAAAGTGACTTTTAGCGCGGAAAAGACGCCTTTAACCGCAGTTTTTCCCCTCTGCTGAAAGTGTCCAAGGGCTGGAAATGACTCTTTTAGCGGCAGAAAAAAACCGCCACTAAAAGCCTTTTTTTTTGCTGGTTTTTTTTTTTTTCTGTCATTAGAAATCACTTTTTTTTTTTTTTTTGTAGTGACTGTGAAGTATAAGCTGATTCACCGTACTTTCAAATGAATTTACATAGAACTGCCTCCAAATAAACTATAAAGATTGGATCTTCTCAAATTAGTTAAGTGCATTAGGTACGCAAATACATATCATTCCATCCATGAAGGAGTGGGAATCCTTGTATCTCTTCTTCATAACTTGTGGACTACAAGAAAAGTGGAAACCAATGCACAGCAACTACGAAAGTTTTACCCTAGTATGAAAGGGAAAACCAAGGAAGCCACTGCCTAATCTTCTATGCAAGAATTGTTGGAATAAAATGGAAGAAAGCTTTTCCTATGTTTAAACCGACCGGCCAAATCAATCCGCAGACGTGGAGTCCTCTAAATGTACAAAACACCGTTATAAACAATAGGAATTGACATTTTCATTTTCAAGGGCTTCTCCATACACTCCCTCCTTTGCCGTATCTTATGATGAGAAGAAGAGAATGACACAAATATAATCTATCCTCATACTCACACATGCACTCTAGACAATAGACATCTTAGATGTGCCATGGCGATCCCATGTAAAATCTTATGGTAGAAATACTATTTTATGGTAGATATACTATTTTTCTTATTAGATGTGCCATGGCGATCCCATGTAAAATCTTATGGTAGAAATTCTATTTTATGGTAGATATACTATTTTTCTTATTAGATGTGCCATGGCGATCCCATGTAAAATTTTCTTTCTGATTGATTATGCACTCTAGACATCTGCTCCACCGCAGTTGTAGTAATAACAAATCATAGCATAGGAATACCTCCATTAATGGAAGTGCTTGAAATGGAAAAATATTATTTAAAAAACGAAAAGGAAAAGAATGTGAGTTGGAAATTTTTTTTGAAACGAATGAAAACTTCAAAAATAAAAAAAGAAAAATGGAAAAAAGTTGTCTTGATATAATATTGTATTTACTGTTTACTCTGGATATGTATAAAGGATTTACAGCCTTGGACTTGGAGAATATCTGAGTCCCACCCTTATAGGATACAGACTCCGGTCGATCATCTAAAGTAGTAAAGGTTAAGACTTCTAACAATAAATTGTGTTTTATAATAAAAAAAATAACAGCTCTTCATATGCAATCAACTTTTTTTTCATCTACATATATTGATAACTATACTATTTTAGTACCAATTCCTTAATCCTTTTTTTAGTTTATTAATACTTCCTTATTTTAGGACCCTAAGTTTAACAGATTAAAAAATGTATCCAACGCTATGTAATCATCATCCTATGTAGTATTCATCAGCCCCATTATGCTAATCGTCGCTCAATGGTAAGGGATCTCTCTCTCTATAAAAAAACAACTAGGGATCAATCCCTAGTCATAGCTCTATTTGTTATGAACTATAGGTCGGGGTTTGTATGTGTGGGTGTGTGAGTATTTTTCCGGAACAAAAGCCCTATGTTAGACTAAAGATAAATGTAAAACTTGGGATTGATGTTAGTTTTACTCATTATGTACTTGAAGAGGTGATAAAATGCCCATTAGAGATATTGTTGGTTGTTTTTTTCCAATGAAAGAAAAGTTATTAAACAACAAAAGGGAACAAATTACAAAGGACACAACATCTCAACCAAATCAGATGGAGAAACGTCAGTCCAACCCACGTGATAACACTTGAGCCCAACTTTAGCCAAGTAGTGATCGGGCCTATTCAACCTGCTAATTCTATGAGCATAGTCAAAAACCCATTACGTTTTTGTTGTTGTTGATGGTGGTGGTTAGGGTTGTAAATGGGTATCCGATTATCTGATTATCTAAAAATTTTGACCTTAAGAGAATCGGGTTTGTAACCTATTTTAGGTTCCGATTCATAAACAGGTCTGGGTCATATAATGCCCCACCCTATACGCATGCATAATATTGTCCGCTTTAGCCCGCGGGTCTCATGGTTTTATTTCTAATGGGCCTGAACTAATCAAAAGACCTCATGCAAGGTAAGGGTGTAAGCTCTATATATAATCTCATTATTTTCCTCTCTATAGTCGATGTGGGACGCTCACAATCCACATACCATTTGTAACGCTCCACTCTACATGCATGCATGATATTGCCCGCTTTGTCCCACGGGCCTCACAATTTTAATTCTGCTATGCCTAAACCCATCAAAAGGCCTCATGTAAAGTAAGAGTGTAAGCCCTACATATAATCTCATTCACTTTCCTCTCTATAGTCGATGTGGGACTCCATGGCGTCGTAGGTCCGAAACCCAATTTAAGTTTTGATTGATAAACGGATCCAATTCTTGGTCCATATAGGTTCCGACCTGTGGACCCGGGACCTGCCATTTGAGTATTTGATACAACTTGTAGCACAAAATCAACCTTTTTTGGGCATTTTTATGTATAATTCTAGAGGTAGTAAATTTGATGCACTGCTATAAGTTGCATGATATACTTACTTTAAGAGAAATAAGAAAATAAAGAGAAATTAGATTCGATTTTGGAATTAGATTCCGGTCCTTTAGGTAGACCTGGTTCCGAAATCGGATTATGTTTTCATTATCAGAACCGGGTCTGGAACCAGGATAAGACTAAGTCTGAAACCAGAACCATTATTTAGAAATGGGTCCGGCTCCAGCTCTAGTATGGTCTCTACCCGGAATCGTCCTGTTTGCAACCCTAGTGGTGGTGGTGGTGGTGGTGACGTTTAAATTTAATCGCTTGAGGAATTATTTTTGAAGACCTAAAATCTATGGTTAAAATACTTTGATCATAATGGTAGTCTAGTGATGGTGGTGGTGGTGGTGGTGGTGTTGCCAGCCCCCCTCTAGTCTTGCCTCTGCCGAGGCAACCATGCACCGGGCAAGTCAGGTTTTTGCCTGGGCAAGTCGCCCAAGAGAGAGAGCCCAAGTTCAAAGCTGCAACCTCCTGTTCCTGAGCCGTGGTCTTTGCCAACTATAGTACCCATCGAAATTTATTATTTTTTATTAGAGCCCGAACCTGGTTTTTTATATATAGGCTTAAGAGATGAATGAAATAGTTAGTTGCTTTAGAGGTTTTAATTAATCTTAAAAGGAGGCTTCTTCTCCAGCGTAGAGTGAGTCCTCTAACCAAAAATAAAATGTAGGGTGAGTCGGCAGAGCAATATTTCTGTAAGAAAAAAAAATCAATCCCCCGTGAGTCATGAGATGTAGTTGCTAGGTGCTCCAGTTGCGCTGCTCTCCAGGTAGCACAAAACGTTAGGTCCGAGATTAGATTTGCATTTGTAGGGCCCACAAGACGGGTGTACAATACGTCAATCTGCTCCAGTTGATAGTTTGTTGGGTCTTACTGATGTCATTGCTTTTGTACTAAATAAATATACAAATATAGTACTGTATAGGCTCCCTTGGATGCTTGGGTTCTATGCAAGTACCTCTTTTATTGTACAAAATAAGGTACATTTTTCATATAACTTTTTTTTTAAATCAAATGGCTTCCTCCTCCTGGACCCATCAACTAATTTCTGTGATCAAGGCACTGGGAGAGATAAAATCAACAAAATGAGGAGGGGAACAAGACAAGAGTGACAACAAGGCAGCAAAGTGTACTCGATCACAATGGAATAGGCATCCAAAATATTTGTCTTTCTTAATTTTCTAATACTTAAAAAGAAAAGAGACTTTCTGTTTGAATAAAATATCTCAGAATTAATTATAGAGAAATTCATAATCAAATGAGCTCCAACGGATAATTATTAAAAAGATGAAAGGTAAACAATACAAGCTGAGAAGTAAAAAAAAAAACGGTGGAGATGTAGATGAGACATTAACTATCATAGACATGGAATTACAAGAGTGATAGTTGGGTATCAATTTCTCGTCTTTTCTTGATTCAATTTCTATGGAAGGGGAGGTTATTTGAAGGTCATTTTTAAATTTTCACCTATGGTTCTTCAATTCTAACTACTTATGAAAATGCAATCCTAGGTTTTAAATTATATGAAACAAATAGGCAGTGAATAGGCTTCTCAATACATGGCAACATGCTAAAAGACTGCCTTTAAAAAAAAAACAGAAAAAAGCCCAAAAGGCTGCAAAAATTATGGCCTTTTTTTTTTCTCGTCCTAAAGCCTGAGAATAGGGTAGTACTCATTTTTATCAAGCTCGCCACCTTGAGGGTTGGGCTCGGGCTTGACCTAGCCTAGCATGACCTTTTGTCCATTATGTATATTAGATATTATATAAATATATGTGTATATGACCTTTGTCCATCGTATATATGGCATATATATGCATTTGTATAAAATAACTCTATTACATTGAGAGAGAAGCAAGTTATACATTCTCATCACATCATGGGGTTTTAATTGCAAAATAATGTTTAAATCTTTAATTAATGGAACGATTTAGAAACCTCAAGAATCAACAACAAAGGATACGGCCAAAAAAGAAATCTGAACTAAGCCAGTCCAAAAGCTCTTTTTTCGCTAAAATGCAAATGATATATTAAAGAAAAGAAGAAGAAGAGCTAAGAAAAACCTCACAAAAGACAAAAGCAACAAAAAAATTACTATAGCTCGACAAACCTGAGAAAAGCCAAAAGAAAATAATTACATTGGAGAAGGATCTCCCAAAAAATCTAGAATCGAGGAGAGTGGATGACCAATAAAAGGCTTAGCTAGTCCAAGTACTCTGCAATTTTTTTTTTTCTTTCGTAGCGGTAACAAAAGACTTTATTGAGAAAGAAGGGAGAGACAAAGAAAATTAAAACAAAAGAACAAAGGAACGGGAAGGTGCAAGAGAGATGCACCAGCCCAACTTCAATTACAATAACACACCCACCCAGGGCGGACCTAGGTGTAGGCGTAGGGGGGCCAGGAACCCCCCCTTCAAATCGATACCCCTATATACAATATGTTTCAGTAGGTTTGTATATTGATTTTATAACGTGCAACACCCCCCCCCCCCCCCCCAAAAAAAAAAAAAAAAAATTTTGCACAAAGTATTAAAAAAAAGGGACAAACCAAATCGTCTCATCTCATGTTCCTCTACTTTGGCGGATCTATGGCGGCCTTTCAACAGGAAAAAAAAAAATCATCTCATCTCCTATTCTCCTGTGATGTCTCCCAAAAGGCCAAAATGGCAAAACCCTAAGTCCGATCCAAACAACTCTGTTCAGATGGAGATGGCGATTAATTGCAGCCTGCGGCCATTTCTTGCCTCTCTCATCTGAACCCCCAATACCCCAAAACCACCTATCTTCACCGGGTATGAAAATCTGTCATTCCCTCCTTTAACCCTCTCTCGCCCTGTATTTGATTTGTTAGTGTAGATCTCTCATTATGCTCTTATTCGGCGGGAATGGGGAAGTGGGGTTGTTTCATCTGGTGATTTGAGACTTGGGTTCCTATTTGTGGGGTTTTGTACTTTATTCAATTCTTTGTCTTCTTTACGAGGAGATGTCCCACCCACTTTATTTTGTTTATTTTATTTATTTATTAATTTGTGCAATATATGTGCTTGTTTTGTTTTTTTTTTTTATTATAATGTGTGCATTGTGATACCTGTTGGGTTTGTCTCTTTACTTTTTTTTCTCATTAGTATGCTTGTGAACTATTTTTTTAATCGTTCGCCTTTGCTTTTTTTTTATTTTATTTATCAAATGATGTGTTGAGCTGGGCTTGTCTACTAGACTTTAACCTGAATATGAAATATATAATAAATATTATTTTTATTTGATTTGTAGATGGAAAAATCATCTACAATTAATGGATTTTCCAAGAGAAAAAATCCTACAATTGATGGACCATCGCCCACCTCTAACATTGAAACTCCAATTGCTGAAAATCATCCTACAAAACTTCAAAGAACTGAAATAAATAATGATGATGATATTAGTTCTTTGGAGCGTAATCTAGGATTATGTCACCAGATATGGGAGTATGTTGTCAATCAATGCGATGAAATTCGACGAAAGTACATAAAGGTTGGTCCATACCAACCGAAGCTCACAAAGTATCCGAAATCTATATCAATGGCTCATCCTCGTAGCTTTCAAGAGTCTTGGTTTAATTTATTTCCTTCATGGTTGGAATATTCTCTAGAGAAAGATGCAGCTTTTTGTCTTCCATGTTATCTCTTTCATAAGCCAATCGGACATGCTAGAAAAATTGCATTTACTATTAACCAATTTCGGAATTGGAAGAAAGTTATGGATGGAAGAAATTGTGCTTTCTTAAATCATATGGGAAAAGGTCCTAATACTTTTCATAAAGATGTCGAGAGATCACGCGAGGACTTGATGAACCAACCTCAACACATACAAAAAGTGCTTGACAAGTTCACTTCTGAACAAATTGCAAATAATCAGTTACGGCTTAAGGCCTAGATTGATACAGTCCGTTGGCTTGCATTTCAAGCTTGTGCTTTTAAAGCACATGATGAAAGTCAGAGTTCAATCAACCGTGGATATCTTTTGGAGATGTTAAAGTTGTTGTGTCTTATAATGAAAGGGTTTCAGAAGTTGTATTAGATAAAGCTCCCAAAAATGCCTCGAACACATCACCAAAAATCCAAAAACAAATTTTGCATGTGCTTTCAATTAAAGTGAAGAAGGCAATTTGTGAAGAAATTGGAGGTGCAAAGTTTTTTTTAATTATTGAACAAGCTTCTGATGTGTCAAATAAGGGGCAAATGGCTATAGTTTGTGAGATTTGTTGACAAAGATGGTTTAGTGCATAAGCGTTTTTTCAAGCTTGTTCATATGTCCGACTCTGCGGCATTGACCTTACAAAAAGATATATATTTTGTGTTGTTTTATCATAATCTCAATATTCAAAATATTCGAAGACAAGGATATGATGGTGCAAGTAATATGCGTGGTGGGTGGAAGGGATTACAAGCTTTGATTTCAAATGATTGTCCATATGCTTACTAAATTCATTGTTTTGTGCATTGCTTGCAATTGGCTTTAGTAGCAACATCAAGAGAAGTTCTTCTTGTTCAGCACTTTCTAACTACATTGACTAGTGTTGCAATATTGTTGGTGCTTCAAGCAAGCGTAATGAACAATTGAAAATTGCTCAAGCATCCGACATTGCACATATGATTGCTTTGGATGAGTTGGAGAGTGGCAGAGGACTTAATCAAATTGGTACTTTACAACATGCTGGAGATACTCGTTAGAGTTCTCACTTGAAATCAGTTTCTAGCTTAATGAAGATGTTTAGTTCAACATGTGCAGTCCTAATTAATATCATTGATGATGGAACTACTCATTTTCCAGCGAGCAAAGGTAGACTTTGCTTACAAGGCATTGACTTCCTTTGAATTTGTTTTCATCTTGCATATGATGAAAGAAATTATGGAAATCACTGATTTACTTTGTCAAGCGTTGCAACGCCAATCTCAAGATATTTTGAATGTCGTGGATCTTGTTTCATCAACTAAAGCAATTATCCAAAATTTGAGAAATATTGGATTGGATGCTTTACTTACCAAGGTGAAATCATTTTGTAATGCACACAACATAGATATCCCAAATATGAATGCTCCTTATGTTGTGAGACGAGGTCGAGCCCATCAACAACAAGATGAGTTTACAATTAAGCATCATTCTCGAGTGAATATTTTCTATGCTGCAAGTGATTCTCAGTTACAAGAATTAAATCGTTGGTTTAGTGAGAACGCAGTGGAGTTGCTTATTCTTAGTTCATCTTTGTATCATCAACTTTCATATGAGTCTTTTAAAATTGACGACATTTGCCAGTTGGTAGAGAAGTTTTATCCCCAAGACTTCACAGATCATGAGAAAATGCAGTTGAGAATACAACTAAACCATTATGAGCATAATGTAGTTCGACATAAAGACTTCAAAGAATTGTCAACTATTTCTGAACTATGCTAATGGTTGGTAAGGACTAGAAGATCAACAACCTACCAACTTGTTTTTAGAGTGATCGTCCTTGTGCTTATTCTTCCAATCTCCACTGCAACTACTAAACGATCATTTTCAGCCATGAGCCTTATTAAAACTAGACTTCGCAGCAAAATGAAGGATGAGTTTCTCACAGACTCTTGTCTTGTATACATTGAGAGGAAATTGCAGAAAAATTTAGCACAAAATCAATTATTGAAGATTTTCAAGATTTAAAAGAACGTCGAATTTCATTTTGATATATTATGGAAGTTGGAATGTTCTAAAATACAATTATTTATGTCAGCTAGATCATGGTTTTGTTTTTAATGCGAAATTTAGCCCTAGATTTTAATATATTTATCATGCTTAAACTTGGAGATATGTCCAGAAAAAAATATAAAAAAACATTATCTATCTTAATTTCTTAAAATATATTTATTTAAGTTTGGCAAACCACTCCCCCACCCCACCCCACCCACCCCCCACCCCCGGCAAGAAGAAATCATGTGTTCGCCCCTGCACCCACCCAAGGAATCAACCTATCGACCCCTTGCTTCGCTAATACATCCGCCAAGGAATTAGCGGATCTAAACACATGACAAAAGGAAACATTTATGTTGATCAATAACTCCCTAATTTCATTAAAATGAAATTGGGATCTCCATAGATCAACCTTCTTGTTGGACACCCAAGCGCTCACGTTAGAGGAATCACTTTCGATTAGAAGTGCACCACCATATCTTGTAAAGAACAACCTAAGAGCTTCCAGAATAGCTAGCACCTCCACTTCATTGAAATCACACACACCAATTTTCTTGGAAAATATAAGTAACACCTCGCCCTTGCCATTGCGAAGCACACCCCCAATCCCTGCGTGACCCGACTTACCCCTGGAAGAACCATCCACATTTAACTTTAAAACCCCTTCTGGAGGGGGATACCAAGGGGTTGATCTCATCTCCTTATAAGGGTCACACACCATGCAAGCTCCCCAACTTGAAAGAATGTCGTCAAAGGTAAGCTTGGAGAACTTCTTTCCAATCAAAGCCCATTTTGCAGTCTTAAAAGAAACTTTAGAGGTCAAATCTTCCATTGAAGAAGAAAAACTCCTAAAGATTCTATCATTTCTCTCCTTCCAAATAGACCATAAGATAGCAAAGGGGGTCATCCTCCATAACACTTGGCCGCACCCTACGAATCACCCACCCAACCAAGACTCCGCCACGTCAACAATATTCTTAGGGAAACACCAAGCTAAACTGCATCTCTAGATAAAGTTGCTCCAAACCAAAGTTGTCAATTCACAGTGAAGAAAAAGATGGTTGATTGACTCCTCCTCCTTGCCACACATCACACAATTGTCTGAAAGATTAATAGAAGTAAACCCCTCCTTCTTAGATTGTCAATTGTTAAGACTTTACTGACAACAACCAACCAACAAAAAGCCTCAACCTGAGGAGGGGCCAACCCCAACCACACAAGGGAGGAGGGGCCCTATGAAGCAAAGTTCCCTCTAAGGCCAAATAGAAAGCTTTAGCCGAGAACTCTCCGGAGATGGAGTGCTTCCAAATCTGAGAGTCTTTAGATTCCCTGCAAAAAAAGGTGTTAGTAAGAATACTCAACAACTCCTCACAAGAGTCCCCCTCCAATGGCCAAAGACTCCTCCTGAAAGAGACCCCCCCAAACTATGTAACCACTCCTCACCTCAAAACATTCATTGACAGAAGAGTCTTTTTTGACAGACAATCTAAAGAGTGTCGGAAACATACTACTCAAGGTGCCCATCCCCACTCAATCATCCAACCAAAACCTAACATCTTTACCATTCCCCACCACAAAGCCCACCCCTTTATGCATGATTTTCCCTCTCAAATTCAATTCACCTCCAACAAAAACAATAGCCCTCCACACGGCCGACCTACTATGACTAGGTCCAATCTTAGGCCACTACCCCCATTTATCCTCACCATATTTAATGGTAATCAACCTCCGCCAAAGAGGCTCTTTTTCCTCCCTAAACCTCCACCACCATTTGGCCAACAAAGTTCAATTCTTATTTTCCAAACTACCAAGGCCAAGGCCTCCTTTTGATTTAGGTTTGATCACCTCACTCCACTTCACTAAGTGTAACTTCTTGTTATCCCCATTACCTTTCCATAGAAAGTCCCTCCGAATACGATCCAGGCTCTCCATCACCACCTTTGGCATCTGAAAAAGAGACATGTAATAGATTGGAAGATTGAATAAGCAAGTTTTGATAAGGGTGATTCTCCCACCGAAAGACAGATAATGCCTCTGCCATTAGACAACTTCTTCATAAATTTCTCTATCATCAAGTCCCATAACGTCTTGGACCTTGGCTTAGCTCCAATAGGTAACCCCAAGTAAATAATAGGAAGCCTCCCTGACCTACATTTAGTGATATTTGCTAAATTCATAGTAGTCTCCTCTGAGCACCCTACTCCCACCAACGCTCTTAGAAATATTTATCTTTAAACCCGACACCTACTGGAAGTACCAAAGAATTCTCCTTAGAGCTACAATCTCTTTCTTTCTCGAGGAACTGAAACGAACAATATCATCTGCAAATCAGAGATGGATAATTGCATCTCCATTCTGCCCCATCTCAAAGCCTTCAATCACCCCCAGTTGTCTTGCTTTCACCAAGAGTAAACTCAACCCTTCAACCACAATCGTAAACAAGAATGGAGAGAGGGGACCCCCCCCCCCTGCCGGATACCTTTAGAAGCACTAAACAACTTTGATGGGGAACCATTTACCAAAACAGAGAAAGAAGTAGTAGAAATGCACTCGTGAATTCACCCGCACCAAGTTTCTCCAAAGCCAAACTTGAAAAGCATATAGTCAACAAAATTCCACTCCACATGGTCATAAGCCTTTTCTAGGTCAACTTTGAATAAAACTCCTTCTTTCTTAGACTTCTTCCTGGAATCCATAAGCTCATCAGCAATCAACACTCCATCAAGAATTTGCCTACCAGCAACAAAGGCCCCTTGAAAGGGTTAATAATATGGGTAAGAACACACCTCAGACGATTTACCAAAATCTTAGCCAATAGCTTATATAAACACCCAACTAGGCTAATTGGCCTATAATCCTTTAGATCCATAGGATTAGGGACTTTGGGAATAAGAGTTAAAAAAAGTTTCATTACTCTTTATGTTAATTCTACCCCTCTGATAAAACTTAGACAAGAACATAGCAAAGTCCACTTTCAGAAATTCTCACCCTGCTTTGATGAAAGTGAAGGTGAAACCATCCAGACCTAGATCATTGCCCCCTTCACACTCCTCCAAGGCGTTATAGACCTCATCCTCCTCGAATTCCCTTTCCAACCGACTTCAATTGTCTGAGGAGATTGAAGGAAAAGAAAGTTCGTCAAGCTTTGGCCTTGCATCCGCTCCAGCCATCCGATGAAAGAAGCTAGTGTTTTTATCCCCTTCCTTAAGCCATATAATTCTAGACTTTTGCCTCTAGGAAATCTCTTCCAAATAGTTGAAATCCCAAATCTTCCTTTGGGCGTCCTGTTTAACAACAACCTCATCCATCCGTAACTCCCTACTCTTGCTAGCTTTGTCAAGATCTTCGCAACAATTTTTACCAAGGCTTCTCTAGTTTCATTCAGCTGACAAAAAACTTCTCTATTCCACCTCTTGATATTCTCCTTAAGAGCCCAAAGTCTTTTACAAACTCTGTAACCTGCAAAACCACACCCCCCCCCCCCCCACCTGTACTTGATACCACCACATCCTAGCCAAATTGATGAACCCTTTATGTTGTAGCCAACCATTGTTGAATCAAAATGGCCAAGGACCCCAACCCAGCATTTTAGAGCATAGCTTAATGGAACAATGGACGGAGATTAACTTGGCGAGAGCCAATTGAATAATTCCTCCAGAGTGATCATCCCACTCCTGAGATAGCAAAAATCTATCAATCCTACTCATAGCTACTCGATCCCCATTGTTAGACCAAGTGAATCTTCTCCCTTGAAGAGGTAAATCAACCAAATCATTGACATTGACAAAATCGGAGAGCAAGTTCATAGACCTAGTACAAGGACGTTCTCTGCATTTGATATTTGAAATTTCTTCATAGTGCAATTAATCAAAGATCTAAACATTATTTTGTTGTTAGAATTTCCTAAGGACATTTTTTGCTTTAGTTTTGACTGTCACTTGGGATTTTGACCGTAAGTTATTTTATTTTTAATTTTTTTTCTCCTCACTCATGCAACTACTTTATCTCATTATCAAAACCACTCATAACCACTCCTACTTCTCTTTTACTACAAAAACTTAATTTCAATCCAAATTATTCCACACCCTTTCTACTCACATTCTCCTCCTTTAACCACTAGCTCTGGGATCTATAAAGAGGTACTCTCATAACCTTCTTACTCGTTTGTTTTCATTTTAAAATCTATAAGTTCTTTTAATACATGAATATTTAAATTGCGATAATAGTCATATCCTTGCTCAGCATAGGTTATTATACTAGTTATACTATATAAAAGCCAAGCACTCTAAAGCCGATTTTGACTGTAACCATTATAATATATTAAGCTAGAGGCTTTTTAAATAATTTTGACCACTTGATTTGATTTTGACCGTAACTGAAATATAACTTCTCACTTCTTATAACAACTATTATAACTGCCTATTACCTTTTCTTTTCTTTTTTTAATTTCTACAAAATTACCTTTTGGCCCACATCTCCTATTCCAATTCTACATATATATATTTACCTCACTCCTCATATTCCCTTTCTACTCTCCTAAGTTTCGATTCTGAAAATAGGTACAGTCATATTTTTTTTCTTTCTAAAAATTCATTGCTATGCATGAATACTTTATTTGCATTGCATGAGTGAATATTTAAATTGCATTGTATGGAAGTGCCCGTTCTCAGCACAGGTTATTGTGCTAATTGATTTCTATCGAGAGTTATATACCTTCTCTATAACTAACTCATTTTATCTTCCCACCTTGACATGCAACTACTCTAATTCTTTCCACTTTTAACAATTATCTTTTCAACTACGTACTTAATTTCCATCCCAAATCTCATTTACACATACTCTACATATACTCCTCTTTCCTTTCCACCTAACTTCTCTTACTCCATTTCCACACCGCAAGCTCTTGAATTAAAAAAGAGTATTATCATCCTCTTTTCTATTATTTTCCTGTCGGTAAGTTTTTGAGGATGATTTTACACGATTTGACTTTTTTCTGATTAATTTTTACTAGTGAGTAGGCTTGTGGTTAGCATGGGTTAGTGCCCCATTATCATTATTTCTTGGGGTGACGAAATACACACGAAGCAGAACAGCCTCCCTCCCGTCTTCAAACCATAGTCTTGAAAAAAGTAAAAAAGCATCTTCCTGTTTCATATACACGTCCGATTGTCAAATCATGCTTTATCTACGCATCTCTCTTGATCGTCTTGTTGGTCATCATCACCCCTCTCTCTCTCTCTCTCTCTCTCGCTCTGTCCTGCATATGAAAAAACAAAATTTCAGCTCACCTCAGCGTCACGGACCGAACAAAAGGAAAGAAAACCTTCTCTGCCTCAAATCGATTTTCTGAGATCTCTCTTTTACACAGGTGGGGGCAACATGCCTTCCTTGTGGCCAGCAGCTACCTTGTCCTCTTTCTCAAAACTACCACCTGAGAATGACAAAGGGACCAATGCCCCCTTTTTATCTATCTTTTTTTCACTCTCATAGTACCATTTCATCTCATGCCTACATTTTTTCTTCTCATCATAACAAATCTACATCTTCTCTTGTAAAGCACAGGCTCTGGTACGTACATGCCCCTTTCTGGATTATATTACATTGTATGTATTTGGTAACATATTGTGGTTTTTCTTTTCTTTTTCTTTTTTTGCCCTTTCCTCAAAACGGTATGCAAAGTGCAATGGCATGATAGCTCCAGATCCGATAGAAATCTTCCTTTTCACTGATTTTTAAGGTGTTATAATTTAGGAATCTTTACAAAAAAAAAAAAAAAAAAGAGCTTAAACCTTAATTAAATGATTTTACGAAGAAATATTATAAAACGACAAGATAATTGTTTGTATATTTTATTTTTGGTCGAAACCACCCTAGTTGACCATATCTTCAACTTTCATTTCAAAAAATGATATTTTGATCTATCTTCTTCTGCCTAATGATCGAAAGGTTATGAAAATCATTGCATTTTGTATTTCAATAGTCTTCTTTAAGTCGTCCCGGCAATCTTCCTTACACATGTGGATCTTATATTTAGTTTCTACACATTTTTCGCCCCCCATTCACATGAGTTTAGAGTTCAAGTTTGGAGTGTAAAGTGTTCAATGAAATGCCCAAATGAAATTTTTCTGTCAATTTGGCAGCGGCTTCGATGAGGCTTGAGGGAATGAATTTGGGTATGCTTTTGTGAACATTTAGAGCTTAAAGTCATTCATTTGGTAAGATTTCATTAGTCTTGATGTTTATGAGCAACATGTAGGGAGCTCTATTGGGCAATATTTGATTAGTGAATGTGAGGTTTTCTCCTAAGTATTTTATTGTTTGTGTGGAGTTTTAAATCCCAAGAGTGCTTTTTGTCATGTTAATCCGGATGATTTAAACCTACTTTAATAATGGATTTGATAGTGGACGGATTTAACACACTTTATTATGTGATTTGTGAAAGACCTGTCAAACGCTTCTCCCTTGATGCATTCATCACCTCCTTTTGATTTTCCTTCATTTGTTTGAAATGAATATTCATCTTCCGCTAAGTCTCAGCATCATCCCCTCTAACCCTAAGACAACTAGCTATTGAAACCATCAAAGAAGAAGAAGAAATGTACAAGAAGAAAAAAAGAAAGAAAAGTAGCAGGAGGTTGACGATAACATCAACTTAGTTGATGATATCGTCAACTGGAGTAATTTTATCAAAAACCATATACGAACAATTATCTCATCATTTTCTATTTTTATTCATAAAAACGTTTGATTATGATTTAAATTTAATTTTTTTGTAAAAATCCCTATAATTTAGTAGGAATGATTACCAATACATCACTAACCAAATATATAGATAAAGACAAGAATCTCACTTCAACCAATGTAGCTTTTACCATTAGATTGATCAAATATGAAAATTGATCTTAAAAGATTGAACCATGTCCTTACTTTTACTCACAAAACGGTTAAACCCCAAGGGGTAGCACAGTTGACTTAGGAACACGATTTGCACCTGGATGTTGTAAATTCGAAATTGCACTACCATACTGGGACTACAAGAGACTTTACCCAGCTTCCCTCTGAGCCCGGAAGAATTAGTCCAGCCCAAATGGTTGGGAAACCTCCAATAGCAAAAAAAAAAAAAAAAAATGATCCAACAATGTATCCTCAGCTCCTATAGTGTTGTGAAGTGATCTATGTCCCTACTTTGCATGCTTTAGTTGTATACTATTGTGAAGTGAATGTTCAAATCATGAGAGAATAAAATCAAAGGTGATCGAATAAAAAAGTATTAAATGGGAAAAAAAAAAGCACATCTTCACTAGTCTTTTGTCATTTAATGCCACGAGAGGGTAACTGTTGACCATTTTTTTCTAAAAAGATGGGGGCTTTTTACCATTTAGTATAAAAGGAGAATAACATTTTGACATTTCTTTTTGTAAAGAGAAAAGGTGCCTTTTGTGATTTAAGACTTTTTTATTTGACATAATTAGCGAATGGTCCCCAAAGTGGAATGTATCAAGCCTCTGGTCCACGCAAATTCTGTTTAAGGGCTCTGGTCCACTCAGCTAGACAATTTACAGTCAAAGGTCCCTACATCTACACGATCACATATTTCAGGACTGGTTTGCCCTTTCAACCGTATTAAGCATAAAATTTTGAAATTTAAAATTTAAAATCTTCCCTCCTCCCTCCTTCCTAAATCCTCTCGATCTTCGATCCTCCCTCCTTCCTAAACAAATTGGTATTCGCGTGCTAAAGCAGAGAAGAGATTGGTTCTAATCTTGGTGGGCCACACAAATCGCAAAAAAGAGAAAGGATCGTTCCCTGGTTTCGGATCGGTTTGCAGAAACAGATCTAATCGACGAATCCTTCGCAGGAGAAGAAGGTTATTGTTGTGACCAGAAGTTTGAACCGCCGCAACCTGCATGGTCGGAAAGGAAGAAGAGCCCAGACGCAGGCCATAACTAAGTTTTGTTTGGACCGAAAGAAGAAGACCAGAAACGAAAGGATTATTAAGTCTGCTGGATTGCTCGTCACCGAGGAAGAAGACTCATGCCGTCACAGTTTGAAGATTCTAGAGAAGCCTCGTCTGCTTCTGCCGCACCATGCCGTGGCCGAAGGAGGAAGAGCACTGGTTCTGGTTCTGATTCCAGAACCAGAACTTGAAGAAGACAATCCAGTTCTCTAGGTCTTTTGTTCCAGGTCTAGGTCGAGTCAGGTTGACTCAGTCCACATAAATTTATCTGAGTTTTTGTCAAATTTATCTGTCTTCTGTCATATTTCTTTGTATTTTTGGCAAATTTATCTGTGTTTTTTAGCAAATTTATTTACATTTTTTTTAAATCTATTTGCGTTTTTTTTATTTTTTTGAGTCTTTTCAAATTTATTTGTGTCTTCTCAAGTTTATCTTCTTTTTTGAAATAAATTTAACTGAGTTTTGGCAAAAATACTTGAGTTTTTGGCAATTTTTTCAGAAATTTGGAAAATTGATCTATCTTAGTTTTGGCAAATGTGTTTACATTTTGAATTTTATTTGCTTCTTTTGAAATTCATTTGCATCTTTTGAAATTTATTTGCATTTTTTGAATTTTCTTTGGATCTTTTGAGATTTATTTGACTCTTTTGAAATTTATTTACATTTTCTGAAATTTATTTGGATCCTGTGAAACTTATTTGCATCTTTTTAAATTGATTTGCGTTATTCTGAAATTTACTTGTGTGTTTTTAGAATTTATTTGAAAAAATTTCATTAGTGGGATTCCATTAATCGTGGCCAATTAAATGGTTATTGACCATTAGTAATGTGATATCCCACCAATCATGGGATATGATTTAAAGAAAGGGTAAACTAGACATTTCAAGTATGAGAAAGTGTAAGAGGGACCTTTGGCTGCATGCATTTAGATTGTAGACCATTTGCAATAAAGTGATGAGTTGAGGGACCTCTGACCAAGGCCCCCTTTTTATTTAACCCACTCTTCTTTTATTATCTCTTGATTTGACAATTCTCTTCACTTTACTATATAAGTTAATTCCCAAAGAGGTCCAACGAATGACATTTGGCTAAGTTCATTTAAAGAAAGTGACCTTCGGTTGAGTGGCTTGGATCAATCAAAGTGCTGCACAATGGGCCAAATTAACTCATTCTCATGAATATTACCGTGCACATGCCACCAAATAATCATTAATCATCCCTAAGAAGAAGTTTAAAACTATATGAGATCAATTGTTAAAAAAAAAAAAAAAAAAAACCCTTTTTTCAGCAGAGTAAAGCTAATCAAGGTTTAGGTTGAGCCCATGCTTGACGTAGACCCAGTTTGGGTTGCATTGGAGCCTACACAGTCTAATGTGTTGCACTTGAGCCGAACCCTGATTAACTCAGTTGGACTCAGATCCAACTCTGGACACAAAGCCAAAGTATTAAATTATTATTTGCATTTTTAGATATACTGACATAATAATATTAATCTAATGGAATACATATAGGAATGCTAGAAAACTCCTGAGGAGGTTTATTTTTTGCTTCAGAAAATGCCTTTTTCCAGTTGGGATCACTATGGTGTATGGAAATCATGGAATACCGCTGGATGGTGTAATGTAGATGAGATCTACCTATGTGAAAGTTTTCAACTCCATTATATTATCCTAACTCCTTGATACATGGATCCAAAGTTTAATGGTTTTAGAGGGGTCGTTTTCTTGTGATTTCAATCCAACAATGAATAAAAATTGGATGAGTGTCAAATTTGGATTTTATGCTAATTTGCAAGGAATAGTATGTATAAAATTAATTAATTGGCTCAAGATGGGCTCCACACCTTAGCAAAAAGGGAGTTTTTTTTTAATGGAGAATTTTTAAGAATTCCCCGTGTGTTTTTTTTCTCCTTTTATAATTGGAAGCATCCACGTGCATCATTTAATACAGAGTGGGGACAATTCAATGGAGTTTCAAAATAAGCCACTTGTGTATGCCTCATCATTTCCATGCCCATTTGAATCTCTCACCCAGAAAAAGAACAAAACCGCTTAGCATTTCTCCCCATTGTCAACTGGGCCCACAAAACAAACCACAATAAGAATCCAGACCCTGAGAGGCTTTATTTCACAGTGATAGTGAATGGACCAATCACAGTCTGTACATCACTACGGACAGTCTGCTATGCATACAGGGCTGCTGTCCTATACCCAGGCAGGACTGCCCACGGTGACATGGCGGACCGTAATTGGTCCACTCACGAGAAAATGCCTCGGATGATTCCAATTCCCACAATAAATGACTACATAGTTTATGGGCCCAATTAAGATTTAAGTCATAGTTCCATCATTAGATTGATCATTAAAATCCAAATTAAGATTTTTATATAAAAACTTTCGTTTCAATAGGAGTTGGACTCACATTAGATTCAGAAACATAGAAAATCTAAGTTCCATAGCCTTACTGTGGGTCCCAGCTCTTATTGAAGTGAGATATGGTGATGAGGCAATAAAAGATAAGGTCATTTAATTTGATTGGCTTGGATTTTTCGTAAGTGGTCCCTATGAGGGGTGTCACATATTTTCTAAAAGAAATCAGGATTAAACTTGTATTCATGCATTCATTGAATGGATGGATGCCTACATGTCACCACTCATTTTTGAATTGGGATACGGTGACCTTGAGTGGACTACTCAGGGTCCGCCACGTCACTGCAGGCAGCCCCTGTCCGGATGCATGGCTGGCTACTCGCAATAAGTGGCAGACTGTGAAAGTCCACTCACGGTCCCCGTGGGATTTTACCTCATTAGATCCGAACTCCTCATTTCTTAATAGGCCTTTAATGTTTTAAATTCATACAAAACCCAAAGCAAGACAATCATTTTATGTGGCATTTTTTGGTTAGATGTTATAAAGAGGTAGAAACACTCCTTTTCTAAGAGGGCAGATTGTAGAATTCATACATATATAGAAATTGTATATGGCAACTTTCAGTAAAGGTGCCTGACACAATTGTTTAAGCCCTCGTGGGAACGACAACGATGTATGTTTTGCTGGAAAGGCCTTCAGGTAGATTACATTTTGGGCCAAGAAACCATCACAACCATGAAGGGATTATATTTTGGCTACGGTGGAGACTAGTCCTACTTACACACTCTATGTCGAGCTACACCCACAGACATTATACATCAATAAAAGAAGTTACAATTAGCGGAGGTTGCAAAGGACTTTACCAGCAGATGAAGCCCATAAACAGCGGCAGAAGTTTTTTTTTATGCCGCTACTCCTGCCATGTTGGCTTAGACTTGGCACTAACACGGCAGGTTTAGAAGTGGGAAAAAAATCTGCCGTTATTTGTGGGCTTTATCTGGAAAAAAAAACTGCCGCTAAAGCCCTTTGCGTCCCCCACTAGTTGTCACGTTTCATGTATCAATCAGATAACAAAGAAAGCTCCCATATCCAAACTTAATTGTGAGTGTCATCTTTAAGCTAGCTGCATGGTTGAAGGTTTATTGGCAGCCCAACAGCAGCTGTAATTATATTTAACCGCACTCTTCGCATTTGCGAGTTCTCACTCTCCATCAGTTCTGTCTCCATTTATGTATGAGTACTCTCTCCTTGCTTGTGTCGGTTTTCTCCCCGCATATGTGACTACTCTCATGGTACCGGACTCCCAGCATCTTTCACTCCCAAAAAAGGGCAAAAAAGGGCAGATGTAGATCGACCGTTGAAAAATACATAGGATGCCCTAGCAATAAAACATGTCACTAACAATAGAAGCTACCTGTACGAGTTGCAGATTTTATGCCAGAATCATAAGTGCCAGATCTTATGCCTGAATCATATGTACCGTCTTGATCATCATGTCGGCCAATTAGCATGTCTCTCCATGGTGCCCTGAGTAACAGATGGAAAAACAAAGAATAAAAATCTAGCATAGTTATGCTTAATTGGTAGGTTTGATCTGTTTAACATATAACTCATTCTAGTAGATATGTTTGAAATATGATTATTCTGATTAGATTGTATGGTCTGGTAGGTCTGATTAAATTAAATAAAGAATACTTTTGTCCATTTTAATTATATGGGCAAAGTCGTTATATAGTAAAAGTAACGTCACAAAAAGTCATATAATAAAAGTATATATGGACAAATTTCTATAAACGAGTATGATTAGCTAGCATGCATAGGGAGCCAAAGAAGGTGGCATATTCTTCTTCTAACGAACACAACATATGGTTGCCATCTCGCACGTGAGGTCATTTTGAGAATATGGCAGAGTATTGCATGGTGGGTCATTTGGATAGCAAGTTCTCACTCTAATCACGGGCATATATATACTTCTTGAGAGTGCATTGAATTTCAGAAGAAAACGAAATGTGATCATGCATGTTTGGTCCACACTTTGGTTTTGGGAACTCTCAACAAGAAAATAAATGTTTGGTGATTCAGACACAGAAATAATTTATTGAGGGATCCACCTGATGAGAAAGGACTCATGTCCTTCAAATATGTCATCTGCTAAAAGTTTTAAATAACAACCACGATCAGTCAAAAAGAAACATAACAGAGGTCCACATCTAATAAAAATAAAGCTAAATGTTAAACATGTAACAAGATTCAAATGTGATTTCTTGGATTATGCTTTATTACTGGAGCTCATCAAGTGAATCTTCTAGACCGTTGAATCATATCACTCGGATAATCATTATGTGAAGAGACCTTGGAGGAGGAAATATATCTTGTATATGCAAGAAGTTCGTCAATGTTCCACTTTTTTTTTTTTCCTAAGTTGGGCTGCTAGTCAGGAGTGAATCTCAATGTGAATCATTAGTATCATCAAATAATTACATTTTTGTAATATATCCCACCTGTAACTGAAGCTACCAAGTTTGCTACACATCTAAGGAAAATGAATGGTAAAGGAGAGAGCACGTGACACTTTTAGGTGCTAATTACCATGGTCGCATGGTGGCAAGGTAGTGAGCTCTTTGAAAAGTGCTCTCCTTGCCTCTACTAATGCTGCGATGTTTTGGTGGAGTGGTTGGCTGAGAAAATCTTAATATAGTATTGGAGTCAATCAGTCACTAGTTTGAATTCCAAAAAGAACAACTCAACACAAAAATATGTGTGCACAAAATGTGCATCGACTAGGTTCCACTTGAGAGGGAGTATTCGAAAGTATTTTCGCTATCTTTTTTAACGTCTCAAGGTTTTGACATGGTTGGTTAGCTGAGGGAATTTAATATGGTATAAGAGCTGACCGGTCACAAATTCAAATCTCGGAAAAAATGACTCGATGCTGAAATGTGCATGTTGTGAAATGTATGCAAACCGGGTTCCGCTTAAGGAAAAATGTTGAAAAGAGCTTTGCATAATTGTGGTTATTGAAAATGCTCTCAACAAAATAACCTCCATTGTGCAATGACTTCCACCTCAGGTACTGATCACTCATTGCACTTGATAAAGATGAAACAAATTCAGCACTTTGGCGTAGATTCAATCTCTAATTTGTTCTCAAATAACACATGAAATACTTTCATTACAAGATATTGCCAATGCTATGTAAGTATATATAAGCCGCAGAGCCCCCACAAAGCACATTATATTAGAAGCTCTCTTTAAAACGAATTTTGTACCTTGGATAAACATCCAAATCAAAGGTTATTAAAGTCACCTTCACAATACAATGCCCAACCCCACAGTAAAGACCAATTGCGCTCTAGTTTATATCTAATTTCCAAAATGTACTTAATAGAGGATCTACACATGCAATGCACATCTCAAACATGCATCCGATCAATCTATTTTATGTGGCCTGCATCCCATATTCTAACTTGCTAATTACATGTATAGGATGAGTATTAAAATGCGAAAAGCATTGCAAATCTTCAGTTCAAGTTATTACTTATAAAGGCTTCTTAAGTTTCAATCCAAATTCAATATAAGAACATCACATGGCCATCCTTCTTGAGTTTTTTGTACGTCGCTTGATAACATTTCCTTGGTCCCTTCGTATGCCATTTTATTTATTCATTCATTTTGTATAGTCTATCTCACGTACATTTCATTTTTTTTCCCCCTTTCCTTAAATACTAACCTGCCCAATCGATCCCTCCTATTTCATTCATAATCGGAGTGTACTTTCATGATTCAATTTTCATTTCTTCATTTGTTTCACAGCTAATTCTTGTCTTACCCGTTTGATCAATGAGTTTCATAAAATATAGTTTTAAATAGGATTTAATGCAAAAAAAAAAAAAAAATCTAACTTAACTGACTTGGAATAAATGGAATAAAGTTGGATGATGATGTTGATGTACCTTTTTTCATGCAACTCAGCTTTTTTTGGAGCATTCTTCATTAATTCACCTAAAAACCTTTTCATCCCTCAATCTGTAGCATCCCTTATTTTTCAAAAAGAGAAAATTACTATAATGCTTATATAAGTGAAAAGGAATTTTCCCCCATCATTTCAATTGAAAATATTTTATCTCCTTCCCCTAATTCCCTTAAGTGCCTCTAATACATGTATGTTTCCAAAATGCCAATTTGAAATAACATTTTTTTATTATTTTGATATTCTAGTCAAGGGAGTTGGGACCCATCAGAGCACCCATGGGGGTAGAGAGTCCTCTGAATCACAAGTGAGAAGACACTACCACAGGTTGGGGGTGGGGGTGGGGGTGGGGGTGGGGGACCGGACTTGCACTTGAGTGAGAAAATACTCACACATAGAGGGAGGGAGAGACCCAGGAATCCATCTATGATTATGGAGCTGAGAGGCGTCTCCCAACCATTTAAACATTTAAAGAAGAATAGCCTTTTAATCCAAAATCGCTACCTCACTCTGTACTCACCTTATCTGAAGCCCTCGTTCGCCTGACAAAACAGTATCTGACAAAAGTTAAATGTCTAAAATCTGGTTGAGACAGAGATAAAGGGGTTCCTTTCTTTGTGTTCTTAATTCTTAAAATGTGTATGGGGGAGTGGTTAAAAGGAAAGAGGTGGTGACGCACACGTAAAAGCTGCTGCAACTACTGCTCCACTCTACTTACTACTATGTTTTGGTTTTGAACCATGATTGATGATGACTTGGTCCCCTGTCATGTTTCCTTTCCTGCTTCTCTTCCTTTCTAATTCCCTTTTCCTTTGTTCGATGATATAGATGACGACCCCATCTCCCAGCCTCTCATGCATTCATTGTTGCTCCTTTTCTTTCCTTCGGTGTATGTTCGCAAATGTCACCACGACACCATCACATGCATTGTTATTATGATGCTCTCTTTAGTTGAAGTGAATTTCATGATGATGGTAGAAATCAAAAGGTACGATTCCCATGTGGGCTGGCCAATCCTTGAGCAGGCCTGAGAATTTATGGTTGGCACAGATGATCCAATGATGCAGAATTCAGTAGGTGGCAATGGAAATACCCCACCGCATGGACATCGTGTAACGTTCATTGTGACCCCGACCAAGAAGGGCGTCTGTCCGACACCCAAGGTTTTAATACATTGGATGACATGAGTCCCAAATCAAAGTAGATGAGTCCAAATCCTGAATTTATA
The DNA here is from genome assembly GCA_029852735.1 of Persea americana. Lineage (NCBI taxonomy): Eukaryota > Viridiplantae > Streptophyta > Magnoliopsida > Laurales > Lauraceae > Persea > Persea americana. The sequence continues at coordinate 41,299,114 of CM056817.1, forward strand.
AGTCAAACGTCGTCTTAACTAAACATGAGGCTTCATAAAAATATATATATATTGCATTACACATTTAACAATATATAATGTGACTGATTAAAATTATCGTGTCAGGATTCTAAAAGTTAGACCCGGGACAGAACCATGTTGTATTTTAATCCAGATCCATATTTAAAAGGGATATGGATCCATCCGATCGAATGGCCCTACCCCAAGGAGAGAAAAAGAGGAGCTAAGTAGGTAGAAGAATGGTAAATAGAGATATTGATGACTATGGGCCAAATGACTTCATGTTTCTCTCTAAGAAGCGTGCAAATTAAGCTTCACCTAGGCTCGTACTCGGCAAGTGTTAAGCTCTAGGCTAGCCTGATCGTTAACCATGATTACAAAACTTGAATGAAACTACGTGACCAACCACTATGGTGTTTTTACCAGTTATGATTAAAACTTATTTGCAATTCCCATTTTACCTAACCATGGGAGTATGACCATGGTTAATTATGTATACTCCATTTTAGGTCCATGCCAAGTACACCATGGCCCAACCATAACCAGCAGGTCAATGCTCATCTCTAAACCACATTAAATAACATCTCGACTTTCTACTCTAACTCAATTACAAAGAAGAAATAGAACAAATGTGACAACTATAATTAGAAATAAAGAAAAGCAAGATAAAAAATGGCTAACTTTTTTCCTTGTATCTTATTGCAGAAACACTTTGATGGGGAATCATTTCTCAAGCATAGGCACAATCACGCTTTTATAGAGTTCTAGAAATATTGGCAATTTGCTTACTTTTAAACCCATACTCTACTTCTAACTTTTGAACTACAAAACAAAAGGCGGGAAGTAAAAGTAAAAAATAAAACTGTCAACCCTCAATTTTATTACTTTTTAAGTAACTCTTACAAGAGGCATTTTAGTATATGTTTAAATATATATAAAGTAAATAAAAATAGTAGGGCCGGGGCTGGGCAGGGTTGTTTAAGCCCGGCCTCAATGAGGGCTTCTTCCAAGAAATCTGTCCAAGCCTAACCCTAGCTCTTGAGCCTTTTCTTAATCAAAGATACAAATCCTATTTTAAAGGCTTTTTGTAGGCCCCTTTGCCTAATGGCTGGATTTACAGATGTATTCATAGACCATGGATGATTGGAACTATAAGTAAAGTTGCAGAGTCTATGGTTGATTGCAACTATACGTAAAATTTCATCTGAGTCTCTGCTGCAGTATCGGGCCCCCAGGGTAATAAGGCAGTGAGGCAGGGAATCCCAAGTTGTCGGTCCTTGTGTCTCATGATCTCGACGTGCAGGTGCAGCCATGCCAGTTAACTAATTGGCCCACTTACGAGGTACTATACTAATCAAGTCTTCATATATATGATAAATGCAAAGGACCGTCACTTTAATCTGCCAGTTTGGAGCTTTTGCTCGTCCTGTAACTCTCACGTCACAGCTCTCATGGTTTCTGCAGTAGCCTCCAGATTTGAACCGTGGAAATTCTGTCCACTTTCATTTTCATCATCATTGAATTTCATTTTCATATTTTATTTTTCTGAAATCCTTATGCATGTTGTGGTTCTTTTTATTATATTTTAAATGCTAATTTTGCCAGCTAGCTATTTAAGGTGGCCAGATTTCATTCTGATGACCTTAACCAGCAATGTTAGGGCCCCAAAGTTTATTGATCTTATGAGTGCCTGTATAAGTTTAAACATGGAGCTTTTAGAAAGAAGTCTTATTATTGGATTGTGCTGATTTTGTACGCACTCTTAATCCATGTTAGAGCTTGGGATTCCACTCTAATCTCATCATTAACATGCATCGATTAGCGCCCAAAAGAACGGTTTGCGGGTTTGAGAATTGCAAACAGTTCTTGGTGAATTTTCCCCTGAGATTAGTAGTTGGTTTTTATATGATTATATGCTGATATAAAATGAGATGTACTCACCATGCTTCCGGTTATTGGGATTCTGTACTATGGAAATGCATTTTAGCCTAATTTGATTCCATGGGTTCAACCACTGTGCAAGGTTATCCACTTAACCCTTCTCAGCCAGACCTTTAAGACCATTAGAATCCTAGAAAAGATCATTTGGAGGGGGATTGAGGGGATGTGCAGTCTATAAATCAAGGCTGAGGACTTGATTCATTGTACTATGGGGCTTCCCCTTCACTGTAATTGGAGATTTACAAAATAAAAACTGTAAGCATTGCAATGGCATTTTCATACCATATTGTAACTGGTGTTATTGTTTGGCATACGGGCACCATTTATCTTGTCGTCTCCCTCCATCACAAGTGTTGTTTCTTGTCTTTCTGGTTACTCCACATTCAACGGTTACTCAGTGTGTAGGAAATTGTTGATTTTGTTACCCTTGTAGATGGTTGAAAATGTCAAACAAAGGAGTCAATTTAAGCCCTTAATTACTGAGTCTAGTACGGGTTGCATTATGGTGCAACTGAAATCGGATGGGTTGGGTTGAGTTTAGGTAGGGGTTGGGGTGACAGGTCAAATAGAAACAATGGGCTCAACCCTACCCATCATCATCATCATCAAATCAATATCTCAACTATATTGGAGCAAACTGCATGAAATTTGTTTTTCCATTTCAGTCTATTCTATGTTTAGTTTTCGAATAGGTTGCTCTTTTTCGTATCTATATCTACTATTTTATCTATATCCTTTTGGGCCTATCTTTTTCCTTAAGAGCCATCAACCTTCATAGAAAAAATTTTCCTCCTTCATGCCATTGTTGGCCCAAGTTGGAATATCAACCCTAATCCAGCGTTTTTTATTAATCGATGCAACAAAAAAATAATAAAAATGTGATGCTATACTTAAAAGAAATGATGGATGCCCATAAAAGCGAAATTTGTAGAAAGTATACTCTTCATTTCTTCAGATAGATACTAAATTTCACCCCAAAGAAAACAAGACTCCAAAATCTGCAACTCACAAACATAAAAAGGCTCAAACATGGAAAGAGTACTTCTAAGGCTCAGACATGGAAAGAGTACTTCTAGGTATCAAATTTATTAGGACAAAGATGTTGTTGACTGTTTGATACTCTTCATCAACCCTAGCATTTTCTAGTGCCTGGAGGAGGCTTGATCAATAAATAGACTTCCAAAAATGATCCCTAGATAGTGCAAGTTCAACACTTGGGAAGATCTGACGGTGGAGGTTGCAGCTTCTGATTGGGCAGCTTCCCATCTAACACAAGCCATGCCATCTTCAAACCCCAACTGAGGTGGACGTCAAAGTGGCAGTGCATGAACCATACACCTGTTGCCATGTCATGATCAATGCCAAATTTAGTAAATCAAACAGAAAGAGTTAATGGGCCGGCCCCGGTCAAAGCTATCAGGGTCAGCCCATTGAGTTATCTGGTAATATCAGGCATGGTCCAGCATTGGGCTTAAAAAGGCCCATGTGCACTCATTTTTTTAAAAGTCACCAAAGCCTGGCCCATTTGACAATTGTGCAAGAAACTTAGGCCCTGCAAAGCCCATTGGACTTGAAACAGAGCCCATGTCCAGCCCAGTACAAGCCACAGTTAGGTCAGCCTTAACCCGGACTGGGCCTCATCATTCAATTCATTTGATATACGAACTCAAAAGTTTTCAATCCAGCTAACCTGGGTTATCTGCTCGAAAGCGAATTGCGACCCAGCCACCAGAGGGAACTCCTATAGTATTTCTCTCAACTGGATCAACGAGATTGAAGTTGGAAGGGTCCTTATTCGGGTCATAGTTGCCGAAACCTTGTCCCACAACAAAGAAGTTGTAGCCATGGAGATGAAAAGGGTGGCTCTCTGCCCCAAGAATGCTAGTGCCCTGCAGCACCAACTCAACACTCGTATTGAAAGGAAGCACCTCCACCTTGGTACCATTGGTTACCACAGTATTGTTCGGCGGTGTACCCGTATAATTAAACTTAATCAGTGGAAAGCTAGGGAAGCTGGTGCTATATATGCCGTTTGATTGGCCAAAATAGTAGGACTGGAGGATGGCCGTGGTTGGTAGGATGAAAGACACATTGTTGATGGAAGCTGAGAACTTAGTCCCATTTGGGCCTTGACATGTCTGGTTCTTCGGGCAAGGGTTTGAGCCAAGGCCCACTGTGAAGAAGAACCGCCTGTCAACAGTTTGTGGGACGTTGGCTGGGAATTGAGCATTGGCTAAGCTGCGTAATTTGCTGGCAAAGTTTGCGGCGAAGGAAGTGTCATTGAGAGCTGGAAGGGATGGTTTTAGAAGAGGGAGATTCTTGTTATTTGATAGAGAAGAGTTGGGCTGTTGGTATTGAAGGAGCCCAGCAGTAGTCGAGTTGTCGAACGTGCCCAGGCCCGTGGCGTAGGGTCTGGCAGCCATGAGGAATGTAGCACTGGGTGAGTTGGGTTTGGTGGCTAGGAGGACATTGGTGGTCTGGCCTGGTGTTATGAGAAGGATTTTGGTGTTGAACGGCTTTACATAGATAGCATCAGTTTCCACCACGGTGAGCATATGGTTGGCAATGCTGAAGAAGAGCTCGTCATTGAGTGCAGCATTGATCAGACGGAGGAGATAAGTCTTTCCAGGCTTCACACTTAGCTTGAATGTATCTGAATTTCATCACCCAAAAATTAAAAATGCCAAGGTCAGTTTGGTGTACCTTTTTCTTGTTGATTAGATCTACACTGGGCCGATCCAAGCCCACCTCAGATAAATGAAGTGTAAATTCTGTGTGCGAATTGTGATCCCCCGGCACCCAGCATTACCAAGAGTACAGGTTCATGCGGTCCGGAGTTGGTCATTGGGTCAGATCCAGACACATTTTTCTGAAAGGCCCATGCCTTCCTTGAATGCATTGGGCCTTTCAGAATTGAGGGCATGGGCGTTTCATCACTGTTGTAGAATCATTTTGTCCACTTCTTTGAAAAAAAGTCCCACTGTTGTAGAATCAGGATGGCATTAAAGTCCCCACAATTTTGTGCCCGAAGTTTTTCAAAGAAGTGGACAAAATGATTCTACAACAGTGATGAAAATGAGTCCCAAATGCCCGGATTCCAAAGGACCCAAAAGTTTCTGGTATAGGTCCATATTTTTTAACCCACTTTTTATTACGTTTTTGGTTCAGACCCACTGCGTGAACCCAAGTCGGGTCATGGTTTGGGTCATGGGTTTCATAGCCGACAACCCAAATACCTGGTGCCCTGGCCCAATAGTATATATACTAATATATGATATAAACTCTATTAACCGATCCTGCCAAAAACCCTGAGCAGCTGAAATATTTCTCAACACTCCCTCTCGGGTGGAACCCAATCAGCTCACAATTCGTGACACGCACATTTAACAGCTGAATCCTCTCTTTTGGGGTTCCAACTCTCAATGAGTTCACTCGGATGCTATATAAAATTTTCTTCACCAGCTAATCCTACTAAAATCTTGAGGCATAAAAAAAGGTGACAGAAAAGCTTTTTAATAGGTACATCCTTTTCATCTGGTGACCGTATCATCCTGTCTTCAATTTAATTTATGCTATGGATGTCGCCATGTCGGTCTTGTAACCTATACCCTATTGGGATTGGTCAGTCGGTACCTTTCTTAGAGCAGTTGTACAAGGGCCCAGGTAGCCCATTAATGGTGTAGGCATCAGAGACATTTGGGCCAGCTCCTGTTTGCAAAGCCTGGGCAATAACAAGCTCAGTGTCTGCATTCCACCACTCCCCTATAATAGAATTGAAATCCCACATCCATGTCAGTTGATTAATCAATCAGTAGATTTACTAAATACACTGGATTTTAGAAATCAGTTGAGCCACACACCAAAGATGATTGGGACTTCTTTGTATGGTTTGGGAAATGGGTAAGGGACACCTCGTTTTGGAAGGATGATGATGGGCCCATAGAGAGTCGATCGTAGCCATGAGATGTGTGCATGCCAAAAGAGAGTACCCCTCTGTCCAGTGATGGTGTAGTTGTAAGTGAAGCTTTGACCAGTCTGTATGGGACACTGAGTAATATATGCTGGGCCATCAGCCCATCCACTTCTTAGTTGTCGAATTCCATGCCTGAAATCCCATCCATACAAAGTTCAATACAAGTTCACAAAATGGACCCATTTAAAAGCTTAAATTAATGCTTGTGTCAATAAATTGTCAAAAAGATTATTTTCTTATAAAAGTTAAATCAAGTAAAAGGTGGTCCCATCTAAAGATAAAATATTTGCCAACAGTAACAATTGGTTGCAAGGGTTTGGTACTAAAAAGTGGTATTGGTGTATCTATTAGTTCTGAGATTAGGCAATAGAAGCAGGTGTTAATGTTTTCAAAGAAGCAATTATGGGTCTCTGATTAAGGAAGCAATACACCAAATGCCATTAAGTGGGCCCAAGGATCTTCTAAACCCACAGAAATGAGAACAAGTTGATGGAAAAAAGACAAAACACCCACACACACACACACAATGCATTAGAGTCTGTATGGCCTCATCATACCAGACCATTCTAACCTGAAATCCCTGATAGGACAGATTGCCAATTTGCAATCCTCTATATAAAATTGATATTGGCACATGCATTATGGAACCACTTTTTAAGTTAATTACTGAAGTAATAACTCTATTCAAGAACAATATGTAGGCACATTAAAAAAATCAGTAGCATGAGATTAAGGAGTAGATAAGAGTAGACAATACCAATGCAGGCTGACATTGTACTGAACATTGTTAACCACCGTAATAACAACTCTATCACCTTCTCTAGCTACAATTTTAGGCCCCGGAAACTTGCCGTTAACTGTCACTATGCTCTTCTTGTGGCACAATCGCGTAAATTCATTCATCTTTACCTGCAAAAACATGCTCCAAAATGTCATATAAATCCATTAATTTTATGTGATCATTTAGTGAAGATTGTGAGACGCACATTGAACGTATAGTGTCTGGTATTTTGCTTAGCACATGCAAGCTCAGGCAAAAGAAACAATGGACTCAGTGCCAAGAACATAGCTCCCATGGAAATAAGTGAAGGAAGAGGAGAAAAGGCCATCTCTCACTCTCTTGTTGGCAAAACAGAAGAATAAGATCAGTGAAGTATTCTACTAAGGAACCCTGCTGTTGAAATGAGAGATTGTAATGTCCTTTATATAGAGATGGTTAAGAGATCTTTGCATGATTAGGTGATGAGATATCGTGAGAAAGATACATGACATATTTAATCTCTCTCTTTTGAACAGGGGGTGGCCACCTAGCTGGTCGGAATGGTGTTGGGTCGAGCTGAATTTTAGAGTGTTGCTAAAGTAAAATAGTACTTCACGAGGCCTAACCTTAATTTAGTCTTCAAACGAACCTTTATCTTTGTGCATGCAATAATGGTTTGATATTTTCCAAGGAAGAGTTTTGTGGTCCATAAGACCATAGCAATCTCACATTGGTTGGGTCATTCCTATTTTATGCTTGTGGCTCCCATTTGTTCTACGATCAAGACCATTGATGGGATGGATCCCACTTCTGGTATATCATGTGTGTAAAGAAGAATAATTAATAGTAATAAAAAAAAGTCATGGGGTGAGAAGGTTATGGACATCAAAGACGGGGGTAGCAATGTTCGAGCCTTCGTTAAAATGTGAAAAATTGTCCAATAGCACCTTGAGAAAATATGTCAGATAAAGGCAGATTAGGAGGGTAGATTAGAATTATCAAAAAATAAGTAAATTTTAAAAAACTGAAAGAATGATTCCAGATTGGAAGATCACATCTTTGCACTCATTGGCATTCCACTGCAGCATTTATGCATGCCCTATTACACAACATTCATTTGCAGGTTACATTTGCAGGCCATAGATTGAAGACATAGGATTAGGGAGTTGTTGGGTTAATCGTCTGTTCATAAGGACTTCTATAAGTAGTAACTAAAGATGACTTTGACTGATGTAAAGAAGTGAAAATAACATATATTAATAACTTCATCAATCCCCCAAAATCTAAAAACACCAAAAAGAAAATTCCAATTCTTGTCTCAGTTTTTAAGACATGCAGAATGATGGGACCTCTTGATTTTTCTAGCTGTTGTTGGTTTTTTAAGCATAGATTGGTAGGGTGGTTAGAAGGATGCCAAGCTCGCAAGGGAATTCCTACTCTCTCTACTTCCTCACTCATCCTACTAGATCTCCAAACGCTTATCTTAATAATCAAGTCTGTCCTAACTAATAATCAGATGAGCTTCGGTTATTGATCATTATAAATAGTAACACCTATGTTACTTTTCCATATTTATTTAATATTATCTCAGGGTCTTTGTTCTACTTACCCTACTTCTTTCAATCGTCAATGTTCCAGCAATTTCAGAAAGTGACCATTGACAAGGCAGTGGAAAGGGCCTTTCTACCTATCGACAGTCATAGACAAGGTATTCCGTTATGGATGTTGGTAGGTGTCAATATCAGGTTTGGGAGGCAACACTTACTGTGGAGTATTGAGTGCCCTCAAGAATACAGGTCTAGCTTAGTAGGGATGTAAAATTGTAAATCGGATCAGGGTGGAACCATGGTTTATCCGGATCCAGACCCCAGTTGGGAACCATTCTCTTGGCTTCAGATACAAGTCTGTTTCTGTCTTCAGATCTGACAGGGATTCTATGTGTTGAATTAATGTATTTATTTTTTATCCATAACAGTAACTTATATTAAAAGAAAATAGAATACAAACATGGAGTACAATAAGGAAAAAAAAAAGGAGGAAAAAAACAGAGGTGCAAGAGTAATGTACCCCACTCACACCACAACTACTTTAATTAATTAAATTAATTGAAAAGAGCTTAGATATTTGGATGATAGCCAATTGGCATCCCTGGTCAAGCTTCTCCACCATCTGTTCTATTATGTCTTCTACAAAGATCTATTCAGGTTGAATGTGTGAATGAAAAGTTCATAACCCCAGAAGCATGGTTCATATTAATAATATTGGATGGAGAATAGCTTAGCATTTGAGTGGGTGGAGTCTCTCTAACCATTAATTGGCTTTTTCTGTTTTTCTGTTTACCGGCCAAGGTGGGTGGAGCCTGACCCTTTGGACTCACTGACCATGAATAAATTAACTTAGCAGGCAGACTACCAGTAAATGCTGGGAAGATGACCACTTACACACGCTAGGAAAAGGACGTAGATGAGAATGGGTCGACCGACCCCCAATCATGGCTATCCCATTGTCCTTCATTAATTGGATATCGTTGAATCGGATATGATCAAAAGAACAAAAAGGACTAGCTGCCCATATGGCATGTTGGTGAAGTACATCAGACTCAATCAAGGGGAATCTCTAGATTAGGCATCCATCAAAACTTTAGCTCCATCAGAAGTTTATTATTTTATTATTTTTTCTTAATCATCCAGTGTGATTTTCTTTTCTTTTTTTTAATGACGAGCTCTCCTCGTGGTATTTAACTTTACAGGACTAATCCTCCGAGCACATGCACGGAACTCACACACTAGGGGTGGGATCTGAAAACAAGACGTGGGGGAGCAAACCCATGTCTTATGCTAGTCACTTGACACCGAGGTGGATGATTGAAATAAAATGAATGATCATCAATTCTATAGCATCACATTAAATGGTTAGAAACGTCTAATAAGAATGAGTATTTTCTATGTCGGAAAATATTCATGTGCATCCATCCCTTACCATAGGGTGAGGGATACTTCCATAATTGTAAAAAATTTTCTGCAAAAATAGAAAAGTCATATATAGTCATATGCATAAAAGGAATATTCATGTGTAAAGAAGAAAAGCAATGTAAGTATTCCTCACCCTATAATGATGGATGGATGCACATAAATGTCCTCCTCCTATGTCTAATCTAGATTTATCTCTTTATTTGGCAAGGTCAGATTGGCCACAGAGCCCACCATTTGATAAAGAAGGGGCTCACAGTGGAGGATCTATCTGGGCTATAGAGACTTGGGGCAAATTATGCTGATGATGTTATCTAATTATTTCTTGTCATTTCTTTGAAAACGGTAGGCCGTTTTCATATAGATCAAATATTTGATTGTGATTGTTCCAGCGGATCGAGTTTAATGCAAATGGTCATGAATCAAGACGCTAAATGCAAGTAGCCAATGACAAAAATATTCAGGATTTGTCCAATTGACAGTTCCTTTGTGGATATTGCATCCGATCACTCCTTTTCTGAACTTCTACAAGCAACTGCCAAGTTAAATCCTTTGATAGGATGGATGTCTGTTTCATTTATTGGAACTATGAAGGGACAGCCCACCATTCAGCCAAGTAGGTTTTGATGAGGCCCCTTGTACGTAAGCCTATACCCTACCCTCACATATGCATGCAGGACCTAGTTCTAGCAAAAGCCCTCATTGCTCTTGTGGGCCTACAATAGCAAGGCCCTTATTCTGAAAAGAAAATCCTTTTTTTCTGAGTAAATCCAATAACACGGTTAGTCATGATGTCAAAATGACTGATTAGAATACGATCTGAAAAGGGGGGTAAAAAATATTACGAAGTGTAAAGCATCTACAATTATCAATCGACATTTATATCCCTCTTTTTTCTTTTTTTTTTCTGAATCACATTACTGTTGAACAAAGACATACAATTTTATAACATCATATCATCCAAAGGAGCATTATCTATTTTCAACGAGTAAATGTTGTCTATTAACATACTACTGTCACTTGCATACTGAAACTTTGTAATTTCAATTTGTTGACTGACTAGGTAAAAATATACCAATGGATGCGAATGCAAGAAAAAATAAACCCAAGAACGTGCACTTATCTCAAAGTAATAATTAATGCCTCAAAATTGGATTTTGGTCGAAATCTGCTATAAAAATACATGAGCTCTGAAATTTCCAAGAATGTCTGCTTTTGGTTTGCATCTCTATCATTATCTTCCGAGATTTCAAGTCCACATGCGTTCAATATCTATGACATGTATTTTCTCAGGTTAGTGGCCATCCATGTGAGCTTCATGGCACGAGCGTTTGCATTGTGTGTGTTTTGGGGTCGTCACTAAAATGGCTATACCCGTGTTGGTAAGATGCTCATTTAATAAACCTACAAGAATAAGAGCACTTTTTTTCTTTTTTTTATCTAAGGCAAAGATAAATTGAATTAAAGAATTAGGCATAGAACCTAAGCCCAAAAATAAACAGCTGGAAAAGAGACCCAGAGCCACTGCAAAAAAACACAAATGAACCTAGAAGTCCAACAGCCCCATACAACAACAAAAAAAAAAAAAAAAGAACAGAGAGCTAGACACCAAGAACCAATGGATGGCTATTCTTTAGACAAGAGACACAACTGAAATGCAATGAACAAAACCAAATAATCAGTAAACAACTACAGACTGAGAGAGAGCTTCTCTTCAACCAGCCACACCTCAAAAGAGACTATTACTGACAATGTTAAATGCAAAGGGTGAAATGATGTAAATGTCTATGCTTAAAATATGTGGAAAAGTCTTAGTTCATCAATACAACGGAAGTTATGATGCAGATCATATATAAGACAATGAAAAGGCCCGGATCATTGATCCAATTGTTAAAAAGAAGGGGATCATTGATCTAATGGTGAAAACGCCTTAGATTGTTCACAAAAAATATATATATATAAGATGTGACTTGTCAAATAAATGGTGAGAGTTCCTCAAATCATCTACCTAGTGCAAGAAAAGAAACTAAACATTGATCAAATGGAAGAAAAGCGTCAGATCATTGATCCTATAGCAAAGATTAAAAACATTGATTGATCTACCAATAGATATGCCTCAGATAATTGGTTCAATAACAAAAAACAATGTAGGTTAAGTGGTCGAAAATCTCCAAAACATTGATCCAACAGCAGAAAAGATGACAATGGGCGATCTAATGCCTTATGGCCAATAAGCATCAAACTATTGATTGACAGAGATGAGACAGGTGTATATAGATCGGTGATCTGGGGTTTTCGATGATTTACATTTTTGCTTTAACAACTTTTATGCTTTAGATCAATGAAAGTACAAACCTATTTGCAGGACATCTCATTTCCTCTTAAACTCTACGGGGCGTATGGAAACTTTGAGGCTACTTAGAAATTTTTCCTAGAATAAAACATTGAAGTGGTCAACCAATCCGTCCCCATCCTTTTACCACTGGTTAGAGCGATCGAACAGTATTGCCCAAGACTTCCATAGTTATGATAAAACGCATTCGAAGGCTGTACATTTTCACCCAAGGCCTGTTTGTTTGCATTGGAATACATGGGATTTATAAAATGAGTGATTGAAAATGAAGATCAACGGTGAATTTTCAAAAATGAGCATCAAAATAACATTTCCTTTTAGGGAGATAGGAATAGAAGGATGGAAAATGAATAATCCGCCAACACATTAGTAATTCAATACATAGGAAAGTGAAGGTCCTATCATATCTCCACCTTACATCCTTCACCCCTCGACTCCTTGCTAATCCATTTTTGGTAGAGTTCGTTCGGCCATATATTCTTATGCATGCATCTTAAAGCAAACAAACTGGCCCTTTTAACATTGGAGATCTTGTTTGTAGGATATCAAGGATTGTGAATACAAGAGATCTTGTTTGTAGGATCCATATATGGTAGCCCCACCAACCACCAGATCATTCACCTTGACTACACAATTGTTGGCTACAAAAGCACAAAGGGTTGGGATTTTCAGATTCAGATCTTGGGATATGTCTTATGAATCACCCAACTGTCCCATCGCTTGTGCAAACTTCAATTAGGTCATTCATGGTCGTTATTTCTTGCACAACAAACAAAAGATAATATACAGGAAATTAAGAAACAGAAGGGCCTATTTAGATCCCCCAGCAAATCTAATTACCTGAAACTCAGATGCGAGAAGAGTAAGAGTACATCTCATGTAATTCTCATGACCTGGAGCGTAACTGACCTCTCTCATTTGAGTTTGGAGGACATCCAAGTTAAATTATTAACTCTATTTTACCCAAATAATACACAAAAGCTAGAACTCCCAATTTAAACTGAGCTTCTTGCACTCGGTTACATGGACCTCAAAGAAACTTGCCAGTTCAGATATTAGATGAGCAAAACCCACTGGCCTATGTTGTTTGCTCTCTGTGATTATAGGGCCATGATCCATCCATCGAGATAGGGTCCATCATATCAATCACTTTGATAGACCATCCTCACTCATGAAGCATTGAAACTGGTTTCCCACAATATTTCGTCCACCTGTAGCCGACAGGAGGCACATGGATACAGAGAGCCACCATACTCAACATTGAAGATGTACATTGATGCAAAAATCTAATGTGTCCTTTGTAGATGAGAAATATCCCCAAGGGAGGGTTAATTTGGCTGCTTCATATTGAATTCATGGTAAAAGGGATTTTCTTTTGGAGTATTAAATTAGGTGATTAAAGGTTTACAGTGTAGACAGCAATATGGGCAAAAAGAGCCAAGGAAATTCCCTTGAGCAGTCTCATATTTATAATCACATTGCTATTATATAGTTTCAGCGTTTTGCTCGATTATACAGAGTACCTGATCTGATGCCTACGTAGCCAATCCTCGCCTTTCTCATAATAATCCTGCCTACTGAAGGTCTGGTTGAAGAACTCTGCAGTAGCAGCAAAAGCAGAGGCACCTCGCCATGCATCCAAGATGGGATCGGATGCTCTGACTACTCTTATAGGTGATAGGAACGGTCGTATTTTTCGAATCTCAGCTTCCAGACGTGCATCCATTCCAGGAAAGAGACTGCTCCCGCCCATCAAGAGGATTGAATTGGTGATCCTCTCCTCGACACCATCTCCCTTCACAGGCAACCTCCGTATTGAGATACCTGCCATCTCATCAAGGCCTGCCTGGTCTATCCCAATCATGTTTGGCTGGAACAAGATTTCAGGACATCGGAATCTTTCAACCCCAAGCAATATCTGAAAATCTTCAGCAGTGAGAGGGCGGGAACGAGGGAGTTCTGGAATGGTTTGGAAGGAACCATTATCTGATTTTGGAACAAACGTTGGGTCTATATCCTGTAGCGATCAATATCCCCAAAAAAATAAAAAAAGAGAAATTAGAACAAAGTATCTAATTGATAAAACATCAAAGAATCAAATTTTGACAAAACATCTTCATTAGGGCATACTCAACTGCACATGGGCATGAACATTTGCATACATATGGGGTAAAGATCAACACACTTATTCTACCATTGTGAAGAGAGAGAGGAAAGAGAATCCGTGTGAACGCACAATCACCTCACATGAAGGTCGCAGATTGTTATTAGGGGTTCGTCCCATCTAGTTGAATCTAATTACTGGCTGGGAAGAGAGGGGATGGGCCCAAGTTGGACAAGGGTAGACCGAAGCTGCTTCCATTGGATGATAACTTCCATGCAAACAGTGTATGAAACTTGCATTCGCACAACATGATATTAGTTTTATTGCGGCAGAAACCGAAAAAGGTCTGTAGAGTGTTCTCACGGGAAATGGCTTTTGTAGCACCACCTGTGCGCCACAATGGTGAATGATGTTCATACTAAAATGCAGGCAGGCAGGCAGGCAAGCATGTGCATGCACAAATGACAATTTCAACTCATGTATTCCATACTCATATAAACCACACACAAGACGAATCCTATGACAATAATGGTGGGGCAATTGTTCAATTCCCAATCTTAGTTCCAAATGCGTGCATTTCTTCTGCTCCTGTGTGTAATACTAAACATGCCTGGGCATTGTGCTTGCATTTACGTCAGAATAAATAGAGTGTCAGTCATGAGAATCACACCCATGTAGAAGTATCTAACGGTGTCAAGTTCAAGAGACCATAATTTCATAACCTAGAAATTTCACCCAATAGATACAAGAAAAACACATTTGGTATTTTTGAGACTCAGTGCATTTAGAAGCGAAGCAGTTTACAGTCATTTTATGTATGGTTGGGAAGTTTGCAGTCTTTACTATGCGAAGCAGTAAGACTGTGCAGGTAAAATCAAAAGTATGCAGTTTCCAGTGCATTTTAGCCAGCACAGAAATCAGACATTGCATTAGGTGAACTTCATTCCGACTATTCCACCCAGTATCAATGTTCTGGATTCGCGCTGATAACAATCATGGGCAGAAAACAGTATCCCATCCAGTGGTCATGGATTCTACTCTGCCAATGATGGTCAAATTACTAGCAATTTGAAGCACATTGAAAGTCCAAACACACCTTAAAGCCATTGAAGTTGAATAATTTTTTTGCTGATCACCAGTAAGGACACTGTAGCACATATGAACTCACCTGTAGCCGAGAAGTGATACGAGCAAGTTCTGCTTCATCCTCATTTGGTCCATCATCTTCATCATCATTATCTTTGCTCATCAGTTTATATAGTTGCCAATCTTCATCCTTGGTTCCAAAAGTGTCCTCACCCTTCCCTCTATCAAAAGCTGCTGTTGTTAGGAGGCGCATCCTTTCTTTCTGAGCTGCATTTAATCGTTCACCGCGGCCAACACCTCCAGATGAGTTTTGATTGCCATTATTACGGGAACCATTTGTCTTCAATCGCTTTCGCTGCTCAACCTTTTCAGTAAGTTCTTTATGTTTGGCACGTAACTGTTCTAAGTATAGTTCTGGATTCTCTCTGCATCGGAGCACATAGGATTTAATAGATCAAACAAAGAGAAGTTGCAAAACTTGAATGACTGTATATGACCAACACACTATTAAAATATGAGATATGCCATATACAATAAAAGTAAAAAACAAACAAAATACTGAAAATTCAGTAACCAAGTCGAAGCAACCCACTGACCATATCGATCGAAAAAGGAAAAAAGGAAATATTGTGCTGTGAAAGGGTCAAACACAGTAACAACTAACAAGAACCATTGAAGGTCTTAAGCTCCAAAAGGAGAGAGTGAAGTAATCCTGTGCCAAAGCAAAGTCAACAAAGGAATCTGATTTCCTTCATGGCATGACCCTAAGATCCAGACTATTAAGTTGATAGGAAAAACCATGCAATGGTGCATTCCCAACATATCTTCAGTTAGCCAATTAACAATAAATACAAAAACTACCACAGAGACTGCCACAGAAGAATGTACGGCAGCACATACTGACATGTCTCACCCATGGTCATGCTATGGGCGGCCCATGAAAGAGTGCAGCTCTACATGAGGGCAATGGCAGAGCCAGGAAACAAACAAATGAACGATGGTCAGCCAACAATATCATTATCTGCTTTGTGCATTCCTTTTCCCATTAAAATGAAAAAAATGAATCAATTGAATTTTGATCAAGAAGGGGGAATCAAAGAACCTCAATAAACAAAATATTAAAATAAACAATCGTCCATCAATCACTCATAAAAGAGGATTCCCACAAAGAAGTCATCTGGCGCAAATTATATTGTGATGACATTGTGTACTCAAGTCCACAAATCCAATCCCAACGCAAATTTTATTTGGGACCATAGAAAATTTTCTCAATCCTTGGCATGTGGCCTGTGGTGTTGCTCAGCTGGCTTGGGAGTTCTGCGTGGGCTTCTCTTATAGAGCAAGCCCATGTCAATACTGCATTCAATGTGGAGCCAATGAATTAAGTGGTCTTCATACACACTGAAGAATCATTGGCCTCATGTATGGTGTTTGAAACAACAGCAAAGCACATACATAACTAAGGTTCCAGGAATTTTTTAAGACCCCTATGCATCATATTTTCTTGTAGCGGAAATATAATGCTCATCCCCAGCATATGTAAAGTTTATGTTGCAAGATTACCCCTTCTGTTTCTCATTCCTCACATTTGGTTCATGATTCTAAGAAAATGCTATAACAAAATGTACAAAAAGAAGCCCTTTGCAACTCATGAATATACAGCCACTAACAATATTACAGCAAGGGAAACATGCGATTAGAAAAAGGCTAATGGTTTTAATGGAAAGGATCTTCCAGTCAGTAGATTTTCAATGCAGGTACCATCTCCAGTGGAACCATGATGTTAATAGTCATCATCAATGTGCTGTGTACCCCACCTGTACTTAAAAACCAAGATGAATGCATACTTCATAGGGACTAGACTGTATACTTCCCCTTCTGATAATGCATTAAATATTCAAATCACACGACATATAGGTAAGAATATCCAACACAACTCTGTCATGGAAACAGCTTTCTGCCACAGTGTTGTCCAAATCCAGAAACAATGCCAGATGTTTAGGGATACATTAACTACAACACCCAAATCCAGATTAAGAGAATTGTGGAGATTTATGTTAACATACAAGCGTTTTTCCTCATCAAGTTGATTTTGCCTTTCCCGTTGCAATTCTTCTTCAAATCGTTTTTGTTTGGCTCGCTGCCGGCCTTCAGATGCGGTCTTGAGAAATGCTTGCTTTCGTTTTTCCTTCACCTGATAAATAAATATTCCCAAGGTTAGAACTTTTCATGATGCTATAATAATAATCACCATCATCAGCTGCTACTGGTAGCTTAGTTGCAAGAGAAAAAAAAGTCAGAATCTATAACGATTAAAGCTAATTCTGATAATATCTCACGACTCACCACTTCTGGTTGGCTTCTTGGAGTGGCTACCTGCCTTTAAATGGTGCAAGGCTGCAAGTAGTTACCTATTCAATGAGAAACTTGGTTTCACATATAATCCTAACCTTGGGAGGTTGAATTGCAGTATTTTAATTATAGAAAGTGTACGTATGTGGGAATAATTTAGTTATTTTGTAATATTTTATCACTTTCAGTTATTTCTTAGCTTTATCAAAATAAGGAATTAAGGATGTATTGTATGTTGGTCCAATGCTTTAACCAATCATTTGCTATTGGCATTGCCCTTGTTTTGCTGTTTCTGTGTAGCTCTTGTGCAGTCCGCTTTTGGAATAGTGCTGCTATACCATATTGTACCTTCTTTCTACTTTATCCATAGAGGGCATGTTTATCCATGTAATTGAATTTCTAGGAATAATAAGACTCTATATTCCTCTAAGTGGTTAAAAATGAATAATCAAACTTGACTTATCAAAAATGATCATCAAATAACCAAACCACCCCCCCCCCCCCACCCCCCCCACATTAATGGAAACTAAATTATGAGAAGATGGAAATGAATACCGAGCCATCACCCTAGTAATTCAAATCCTAGGAAATTCAGGCCCTGTTTGGCTTCGTGCCAACGGGGTGTTCTTTTGTTCCCATAGGATAAATCCACGAAAACGCATTTGGCAAGCAAGGATGACGTTCTGCACGGATGTTTTGGCTGGAACAATTCCGGAATTTTGGACCCGCGAGAGTAAGGAAGTGAAAACAAAAAAAAAAAAATCTTTTTTTGGAAGAGACCCGCTGGAACGATTCGATCTTCATTTCTTTCTTGCATGTTCAACGCGATATAAGAGGGACTTGCATCTCCTCCCGTATCCGCTTGTTCCCATCTACCGTCTCCATCTTCAAATCTCATCTGCAAACCTCTGGGAAGTCCCATTCTTCTTCTTTCTCCCTGCCACTCTTGGCATGCAACTCTCCATCCCTCTCCCTCTCTTGCTGCCCCGTTTTTTTTTTTTTGTTTTTTTTTTTTCTTGTTCATATTCTTTTTCTTCCTTATTTCTATCTTTTTCTCTCCATCTTTTTCTTTCTCTGCTCACACCCTCTCACCCTTTAATGGACTGCCCCTACAAAATCCCGGAACAAGAAGAGGAATTGCATCAAACATCCTATGAGCATAGAAGAGCATTATCCCAAAAAGGCCCAAAAAAATCCCGAAACAAGACGAGAATCCATAAGCATCAATCATCACAGGACTCAGACCCACCCTAGTAATTCAAATCCTAGGAAATTCAGGCCCTGTTTGGCTTCGTGCCAACGGGGTGTTCTTTTGTTCCCATAGGATAAATCCACGAAAACGCATTTGGCAAGCAAGGATGACGTTCTGCACGGATGTTTTGGCTGGAACAATTCCGGAATTTTGGACCCGCGGGAGTAAGGAAGTGAAAACAAAAAAAAAAATATTTTTTTGGAAGAGACCCGCTGGAACGATTCGATCTTCATTTCTTTCTTGCATGTTCAACGCGATATAAGAGGGACTTGCATCTCCTCCCGTATCCGCTTGTTCCCATCTACCGTCTCCATCTTCAAATCTCATCTGCAAACCTCTGGGAAGTCCCATTCTTCTTCTTTCTCCCTGCCACTCTTGGCATGCAACTCTCCATCCCTCTCCCTCTCTTGCTGCCCCGTTTTTGTTTTTTTGTTTTTTTTTTTTCTTGTTCATATTCTTTTTCTTCCTTATTTCTATCTTTTTTTCTCTCCATCTTTTTCTTTCTCTGCTCACACCCTCTCACCCTTTAATGGACTGCCCCTACAAAATCCCGGAACAAGAAGAGGAATTGCATCAAACATCCTACGAGCATAGAAGAGCATAATCCCAAAAAGGCCCAACAAAATCCCGGAACAAGACGAGAATCCATAAGCATCAATCATCACAGGACTCAGACCCTCCTCCCATCTCGCAAATCTTCTCCCAAATGCTCTACAGCACCGGCACCACCGACAGCCATGCTTGATTGAAGAGCACAAAATGCTTGAGCCCCTCTTCTTCCTTCATCTCCTTGAGAGAAACTGGCTGCTGCATCAACCTAACGGCCCAGACATCGACGGCCCCTTCCTTCTCTCCGGTCTCGTACCACTGCCAGATGACTTTGACAACTCCAACAACTCAGCGTTCATTGGGGCCCCATTGGTAGAAGAAGCAAAGATCGGAGAGGGACATGAATTTCATGTAGTTCTAGGTCTGCTTGTTCTTGACCCCATCCCATTTAGAAATCCCACCGTTGGATCCTTGATCTTCCCATGACCACTCTCCTGGCTATGTCTTCAACA
The DNA here is from genome assembly GCA_029852735.1 of Persea americana. Taxonomy (NCBI): domain Eukaryota; kingdom Viridiplantae; phylum Streptophyta; class Magnoliopsida; order Laurales; family Lauraceae; genus Persea; species Persea americana. The sequence goes on from CM056817.1 coordinate 41,318,965, forward strand.
GCCAGTTTTGAATTTGGCGGGCCTTTCCCTTCTTTCCCTCTTGCCCAAACCACACAAAACCCATGTTTCTAGTTTGTTTTATATATATATATATATATATATATGATTTGAGTCATATTGGGTGTTTGCTTATATCTTTTGATGGTTGAATAATTTATATGATAATTTCTCTACAGTTGTTGTTTTTCATTATTTGATTGTTTGTTCATAATTGGTAATTGTTCATATCTGATGGTTTTTGCATAGGTGTTCATATTTGATGGTTTAATTGGCATGGACAAAATGTAGATTGGCACAAATGTTAAGATAGATTAATTAGGAGAGTTTAAGGGAGGAAAACCAGCAAGTTGCCTTAGTAAAAGAGAATCAAGAATATTTAAAATGGGCATTTGATGAAAGATGATGATTGTTTGAAATGGTTTGGACAAAGCACATTATAGATAGAAACCCCTTTTGGAAAAACACGTGAGAGAGAAACCCATATTTAGAAAAAATATGACTTTCGTGATTTTATTTATTAGAAAAAATTGTTATGTCATTACCAAACAAGTTCCGCATAGCATAATCTCAATAGAACAATTTATGAGCACTTTGCCAAACAAGTTCTGAACATATTGGTCTCGGCACAACCTGATCTCATCACAGAACCGGGAACAATACTAAAACAATGCCAAACGGGGCTTCAAGGTCCCATCTACATCGCTACCTTATATCCTTCACCTCTCACCTCTAACCTTCACCCATCACCTCTTCAATAATTCTTCAATGGAGTTCATTTGACCATGAATTCCTAAGTATTCTATGCAGTCAGGCAGGCCCTATACTATGTTACCATTTCAAAGGGGGAAAAAAGATTTATTTTAGTCACAAAAAAAATTTTCTATTTGTGCTAGCTTTCTTACTAGGCATAGGGATTTTTAAAAACTAGTTGTTGCTTAAAGCTGTATTCCAAGCTCCAACATTGACCAGAGAAATAAGATTAAGAAAAACCTCACAACCCGAAGCGTGCTAAATATAGTTTACTTGGAAAAAAGAATATACAGAAGTGTCAAAATTATATATACTAAAAAAGATAAAATAAAAGGCATATAACTATAAATTGACAATAGTAAAACTATAGACACCTGCTCAGGGGTTAGCATGTTGTCAGGAATATTGAGGAGAGGATACTTCTCGGCTGACGGAGGCTCAATTTTCTCATCAAGATCAAGCTGCTCACCCCTTGCTTTCCGTAGTGATTGTGTTATTCTTAGCACGGCAGACTCAATCTCCTCTTTGGAGACATAGCCAGTTTCAGCTAGGAAAGATGCAACCTCATGCTCTGAAACACTGTCAAGTTGCTGCAAAAGGAACTCCAATCCCTGGAGCTCATTTTCTAGCTCTGTAATTCTTGAAACTCTCTTTGCTGCAGCCATCTCTCGCAGTCGTTGCCCTTGTCTTTCTTTTATAGCTGCCCTTCTTGCGATTTCTTCTCCAGATGGCACCTCTTCTTGTGGAGGGGGAATCCATGGGAGCTGCCAACACCTGGTTTTCTCTTCAGCTTCCTTTGATTCTTTCTGCCAGGAACATAGGTTGCAAGAGGAACATCACAAACAGATCCAACAATAGAGGACTAACATGATCCTTGACTGCCCAAGATATTAATGGTACACTTAAGCCTCAATTAAAAATTTAATAAGTGGGATGCATGACTGGATGATCATCAAGTTGATCTAGATGGGTCAATCACAAGATTCATTCACAGCTTGGATTGAAAATCCTAAAAGTATATTTAAATGGGTCTATTATAAGATTCATTCATAATCATTCAATTGGCTGATGGAGGACAGTAAAAAGAAGAGTACAGCAAGGATCGACATTCAACAGAAAAATAGGCTATTGGATGGCTGGATCTTCCCATCCAGGTTAATCTTGGAGCATGACAGACTGTTCCATTAGATCAAAAGTCAATCAATGAATCATGCACACATACAGACTTAAAGAGCTCGGAATATACTTGGGTAAAGGATCATATAACTCCTCACAATACAATGAAGACATTTAACAATATAAACAGAAAAAGGTGCAAGTGTGAAAACACAGAGCAGGCATGCAAAAATGCCCACATGGCTTAAGCATGGCCTCGGATAAAGAGATTTGCCCAAACGGCACATGAAGCCTATGAGCTGAAGAGATTATTAGTAGCAAAGCTTAGATTTCATGGCATCATGGTTAAGAAATTGTACCAATAAAAAATGGTTAAGAAATTATGCATCCCAATGAGCATACAACTGCAATCATCAATTGGCCCCATCAAAGCATCATCAGGTCATGACAATATCACAGAACTAAGGAGTAAGGAATTTTAAGACTTCCCATGAAACAAGTGTGCAACAAAACATATACTGTTAAGCACTCACAAACAGATTAACTTCAGATTTCAATACAGAGCATGTATAGGCTTGATATGAACGGTATGACAGAACTAGCAGTATATTCTACCAAATGCCTGGATACTAATGTAATGTTTATATGTTTTGGTACAGGAAACAACATGATGCAATCCAATACCAGTCCACAACACCTGTATATACTTAGGAGGGTACATTGTAGATAACTTTAGTCTTGTGTGCTATTATTGTATTTCATATTATATCTGTCATCAAGAAAGAATACAAAATAAATGGTAAAAAGATTAATTTTTCTTTTCATTGCAACGTCAAAGTTTTATTAGGAAATAGAAGATACAAAAGGAAAAATATCAATTTGAAAGTGAAGATTTTCACTTTCCACCTGGTTTCTTTGGTTTATTAAGAAATGAGTAAGGAGAATGCTTCTTGCTATTGATCTATTTTTCTAAGTTCTTACTTTTTCTAATTAGGGTTCAATAATCAGAAATAAGTAATAATTCTATTTGCTTAGGTCACAATTCCATATGCAGTTATCTTCTTATTTCATTTATATCAAATTCTGTAATACATACTTAGTTCTACGCTCCAGTCTTCTTATAGAATGAATCATTTCCTTAGTTCATGACCAAAATGAAATATACATAATGAATGAATCTGATGGAACTTGTATTTCTGTACCTTTTAGCCAACAAAGTGGATGCTGGATAGAATCACTAAACCTCAACCTAGGATGCACGGATACTTCAAAATGGGCAACGTATCGTGTCATATCATAACCGATACTTCACTTTTTACATGTAAAATCCGTGTCCTTGCCGTGTCTATGGCGTGTCCCTACCCTAATTGTGCCATATATGGGCATCATAGACCTCAACTGATTCAACAGATTAGGATCAAACTTCAAAACTACATTTACAAGGAAATTTTGGTTAAGGCAAAACTCGTCCACCAAATCCAGAACAGATTTTGAACTGTTGGAGGGGACAGTTTGGATGAAAGCTGGTTTAACCATCCAACTTGGCCTGGTTCAACCATGATGCTAAACAAGAGCCCAAAAAATAAACAGTAGTATTGGAAAATCTTAATACAGGGTCCATCCAATTTCACCGCAGGTTTTCAATAGTTTTGACCGGACCTAACCAGAGGTGTGGGCACCGGTTTCAGTTGAACCAGACCAGTTTTTAGACACAAATAGAAATAAATCAAGCCAAATTCTACTGGCAACAATACTGAATGTGATGGCAGGGGTACAAGCTTATATAACTATATAAGAATTTTGGAACTTAGCATTAAAAAAAAAACCTTAAATTCTGTTGGACAGTGCAGTTGATTTTGAAAAATGCCAACTTTTAATTAAACAAACGTATGGCCCATTTTTTCATGACATTAAATTTCTAAGAATTCTAAGAAATGTATTCCTTAAAGTAGCTTTTATTTTGGTAAACTTTTTATATGTTTGGTAAACATATTTCTAAGTTCTTTAAAATGAAAAAAAAAAAAAAAAGTGAAATCCAGCCATTAAATAATCACCCCTAAAATTGGGGAAAATCAAGGGAACGTAGGAAAGTCACGATCCATTTACATCTCCAACTTGTATCATTCACCCTCTTTAATAGTCATTTTGTTAGAATCCATCGTGCCTTGAATTAGTGGGATTTAAATTCAAACAAACAAAGAGGGCGCCTAGATTTGCCGTTCCAAGAATTATGCCATCTTGTAAATGCATTTAACTTACATTCTAGCTGGGGTATACAAAGAAGCAAAGAGAACAGATACAACTCAGAAGAGAAACACCAAAGAGGGGCAGCAAGTTGCCTTTGAAGTCTGCCACAAGTAGACCTCGGCAACATTTCTCGAGAAGGGGAAAAGACATGTGACCCACTTATTTAATCATTGAACATCCGGTTTTGGGGGGTTGGGGGCGGGGGGGTGGCCACACCATAAAACCATGTATACTCTTTATAGAAATTTGCTTAAACTGCAAACCTACTGAAGTGACCGACCAATAGATTGAGTTTCTTACCTGAAATTTTTCAAGTTCTGAAGAATAATCGGGAGCTATATAACAGTGCTCCATCTTAAGGCCTTCAACCTTCTCCCATGTAATGCTAGATCTATTGATGCAGACAGATAAACATTGTAAAATAAGGCCACTTGCATTAGCAGGAATTTACTTGGAACAGAATAATGGCATACTTACATGTGATATGGGTATTTGAGTGAAAGAAGGTTCTTCAAATAGTCAGTAACATGATACCCACCAATGTTAGTTCTGCTGGTTGCTTCAATAACAGGCTCCCCATTTATGAACTGGAAGGCAGAATATGATGAGTATGTATGCGGAGGTTTAAAAGAAAAGGTTCAGCTAAAACCCAAAGGATCTCTCATTGATAAGAAAGAAAAAAAGCATGTTAAAATTATGTTATAATAAACATCCATGAAATATTTGCCCAAAAAAGAAAAAAGAAATTCTTCCAAATAGAAAGAATCCCATTTCAAGGGGGGAAAGGGACACCAGTATCTAGTGCTGTGGATGCAATTAACTGGCTGTCAATCTGTAGATAGTCCGACCATGGTTATCACTCTTACATGTTGGTAGTTACTTTATCAAATGAGAAATGTATAGCATCCGTTACTTACAGGGATAACATGGCATGTTGTGTACCCTGAGCATATGGCAAGACCATCGCTATAGCATAGACCAAGTTGTTGATTGTACTTGTAGCTGAATGCAGAATCAATGCCAAAAGCTGTCAACAATAGGCTCAAAAGTGTTAATGATGAATAAAAGGATAAGATAATTCTAAAAATGCAAAGATAAATTAGTTTGGTCTTTAATGGCAACCTTGCTCGCAAAAATATATAATGAATATATATATATAGAGAGAGAGAGAAATGTAACATATAATGAATATTAAAAGCTACAATAGTATCTCAAGGAATTCGGAGCTAGTACACATACCCACCGATGGTACACCATAAGTCTCAAAGAGAAGCTCAGCCATTTTACTTCGAGATTGAATGGGATTGCATGCACATTCTGTAATGAGGATGGGATGGTCCACCTGTTCTGCCTTCAAGTTTGACACAAAAATGGCAACATAAAGTTGTGAGTGCATATAACCAATTGCAACTCACAATCGTAGGCCCACGGGGAACAACCTATTTCTTAAACATGTGGGACTTGTTATGCAATATACGGCTTAACCATAGGATAATATACAAAAAATTACACATCACTGTCAGGGATATGCTTGTTATTCATATGCGTATGCATGCAAAAGATGCATCTAGTTAAGCAAGCAACTCAAATCTTATATGACTTTGAGGGCAAAAGGATGGCAACTATTCCGCTCCTTATTCTGCCTTGTAGTGAGTTCAGTTAATGTATGGGATCAGATTTACGTGTTATATAGAGAGTTTAATTAACAGGCCATGCTCTCATAAGGACATCTCTCAAGGCCTGCATGAGAGACAAAATTCTAAGTCGCTTGTGGGAACCACTTGGATGCACACCAATCACATCAAGATAGAGGGATGGAAGGTCTGGTCATGGATATGATTTTGGGAAAAGATCATCTCAATCAAATCATCACAACCATTGATTTAGCCATTTAGGTACCCTAAACTTTGTAGGTTTCCTAAGTTACACTTTCTTAGTGAAATTCAATCCAATGGTGAGTATCATTCAAATTAGTGAAAAATTAGAGTGAAAGCCAGTTCATGTGGGCCTATTGAATGCCAGGGTGTTGGATCGATCACAAAGGGTCATGTGTGGCCTTCTCATGAGAGTCATCCACATGTGATTGTTTTTCTTAATTAACATATAAAATGAAGCTTAAGAGTGAATGGTGACGTCTAATTCACAGAAGATATCACACAACTTCAATGATGGCATTCCCAAGTCAGATTCGTTTCGCATATTTCTTGAACAAGGCCCTCCCAGGTTCCTTTCTTTCTCTGCCTGTTTGTTTATGATCACCATATCCATATGTATCTATTTGGAAATGAGGTCTACCAGATACAAACACCATCTTTCTATATCTCTTTATCTATAGACACTGTGCATGTGTATACATGAAAATGAGGTCAACCCAAAAAGAAGCACAGCATCCCACAAGGATGGAGATCATAAACCAAAAATCATGTTCTATTAGGTCAGCAGATTGGGGATTGTCTTCACCAGCGGGCAACTGAATTTCGGGTGTTGGTGTCGACAGCGTGCAGCATTATAGAGGATTCTGTCTTGTCCAGTCACTTGATTTTTTTTCTCTGTAGACAAGAAGTCCACTTCCTTCCCTGCCCTGTTTGCTTACAATTATCTTGATGATGTATTGGTTTAATGATGATTTTGTTGCCTTTAGATGAATTCAATATCTTCTGCAGTTCATTCCTCTGTTTCTCTAACCTTCCATCAAATGTTTATCTCAGCCTTGGAAAACATAGACTAGGGTGGGTCAATATTAAATTTACATAGACTAGGGTGGGTCAATATTAAATTTGTAGCCCTTGATTTGATTCTGATTATCAATCATTGACAGGATACGGAATGCCAAAGAAGCACATGGCAAGGGGGAGACCAGTAGCCCACCCAAATTTTGAATGCCTGCACTGCAAGACCAGTGCTTGTGCTGTTAAGCCAATGCAGATACACCACGATCCATGTATCCTCATGTCCCCTTTGATTAGACCAAGTTCTCCAACTAGTATGCAAATCATGTCAGTGCCATATCCAAGCCTCGTCCTGGCATCTGTTGTAACCCCAAGAAACAAAGGCCTCTTATCTGATGCTTTTGCCAAAACTCATTTGAGAAGCTTGGTTTGTTAGTGTTGCCTTTGTTTCCTTTTGTTCGTTTGCCTTTGTGGCTGACAATAAAGAAAGCATGGTTTGGAGAATGACTCCATATTGGTTGTAACATCACCAAATTCAATTCCATGGTGTTGCCCTTTCATTCTAATTCATTTGATGATCATTTTAATAGCATCTCCTAAATAAAAGTGTCAGTGCAATCATGACATAAAATGCACATTTAACAAGGTATGTAAGATGTGAATTAGGTAATACTTATATTGTAGAAGACTAGATCATTTTTTATACTAAAACAATATTCAAATGCGACAGAAATGCATCACTTATAACAAATATAAAACAGAAACTGCATTGTTATACCTGTGAGCCATCCGCACCTATCCGCTCAAAACCAAAGTCAAGGATCTACAAAATATAAATAAATAAATAAATGGGGGCATGAAAATATCAAATAGAAAAGCGAGGAAAGTTCTACCATAATCATCAATAATTGTTAGAAATAGCCGAATAAAACAGTTCTTGCACCAGTATTACACAAAAACTCTGAAAAAATCCCTTTAACGAGTTAGGAAAAACTGAATTAGAAGTTTTGTAATTTTCTATACTATATTCACAATCAAGTAAATACTTATTTTCATATTAGAGAGCTCCAAAATGAAGGCATCTATCTACAGTATGCATTTGATGATAGGCATGGTTTCTTGCAAATCTCTGTTAACTTTCTGCTAATTTAAAGATACGGGATGGTCCTGAAAGTAAGCATTCCAGCTTCTTTTACACTAAGCATTATTATTGAAGCAATTAGGATCTTGGGTACATTGATCCTTTGACATTACTGCAAGTACATCAATAGGGATGTTGGCATGGTTGAGAGGTTCTTGGAGCCAACATCCATTCAAGAAGAAATTATGTGGAGAAGAAGATCAAGGCACAGATGAGTTAAAATGGTAAAATAACAATAACTGACAACATGGAGTCTATGTGAAAAAAAAAAGCAACAAATTTCATAATTCTGTTTTACAATGATGCTAAATGGCCTGCTCAACCAAACTAGAATTGAACTTACATATTCCATTAGTTCAAACTGATAAACAACGTTGCTTTCAAATGGTGACCGCTGAGATGAGCGTGTGCAATCAAAATATTTCATCAATGCAGGATCATGATCACCAACGATAGTGACTGTTTCACCTGCATTAAAAATAAAAAACTTGACATACTTTAAACCATTATAGACTTCCCTTTGTATCTCTATTGTACATGAGAAGAATTATTAACAACATCTGAGTAGTTTACAAAGAAAGAACGAATGGAGAAATATGTACATTGAATCCACGACCTAAATGAAAACTCACAGAATCAAGACACCTTGGGAGATGCGGGAAGAAAAAGATATAAAAACTTCTTGTTGACATACCAAAAGTGTTGTGGACCCACTGCTGTCACATCAGATACACCCATCGTGTGGCAGCAGGATCCTAGCAAAAATTGCAAAAAGGCAGCAATATATTTTCTTTTCTGACATGTGGGACAAGCTGCTAATAAACAGAACACATGATATGGAAGCACGCTCATTGTGTAGCAGCTGCAAAGCCAGGATGACAGGGCTTGTTGGCAACAGACTTTTCTCTTCCTCATCTTTTCTTTCATCCTCCAGACATACCCTTGTATTAATGTCTCAGGGACTCGTCAATGAGTTTAGTCCTACTTTCTGTATAAACCCATCAATCAAAATGTCTTCTTTTTTTTTTTTACGAAATCAAAATGCCTTCTTAAATATATGAAGCAAGCATTTCCTACCACCTTACCGAATCGATGGTCCTTTTTTATTGACACCAAACTAAAAATCAGTAATGCTGGTGAATGCCAACACCTCATCTATCCAAAGTGATGGACATCATATGGTTTTGAACACCAACTGCCAGGGGTATAAAGCTAAAAATGTAACTGATGTCTTGTATGTGTTGTCCTACAAGGTTACACATTCTGCCTAAAAGCCAGCCATCACAGACATTCGCAGCTTGTGCATCAACATATATGATCTTATACAGTCCAGTAAGGCCAAAGGAAGTTTTCTCCCCTTCTTGAGAAAGATATCACCGCATATCCTGCTGATACCACGTTTGTCATATCACTATGGAGATAGACAACTATAGACTTACAATGTAGAAGTGGAAATCCTTGCTATAGCTGATGGAGTGATGGTTTAATTTACTATAGCATAACCATGCTCACCCATGTTATGTGTATTTTCATCAAGGCCTCAAAATCATATGGATTAGGACTTAAATTCAAATTGTTCGCCTGACACAGCCACTATGAAGTAAAAAATAAGAATAAAAATAAAACCAACAGAACAACTCAACCATCCAATCTGTTGGTTATTCCTACGCTTGAACTTGAACAATGGGCAACACTTTTCATTTCCACCGTCCATCTATAATCCGACAATCAGGTGCCTTCTATTGTCCAATGAAGTACTACTTAGCAGCCTTGCGCGCGGCTATAATGACTAGCTATTAGGGTAAGAAACATGGCCCGCCCAACAAATAAAACCCTAACCATCCCATATACAAAATTGTGCATAGTAATGTAGAGACCCGATCATGTCAATCCAAATATGGCACCAATATGTTACGGTCCTAAATGATTATAAGACTTAATTTGACGCGTTCCATCAGTCTTAGGCTATTTGGCGTATTAGTTAGGTACATAATATTTGGTATCAGAGCCAACCTCTACGTCTCGAGTTCGAGTCACGGAAAAGGCTACCTGGAATAGAGTGAGAGCCATCTAAAAAAATAGAGAAAATGGCTACCTACATACTGCCGCAGAGAGGGCTACCTGGAGCAGAGTGTGAGCCGTCCTAGGAGGGAAAAAGGGCTACCTGCCGCCGGAGTGAGAGCCACCGAGAACGTCGGCTATGGAAGTGTGGTGGTATGTTACGGTCCTAAATAATTATAAGACTTAATTTTACGCATTCCATCAGCCCTTGGGATTTTGGCGTATTGGCTAGGTACGTAACACAATATGACACCAATAACCATCACATCACAACCGGTTCATCTAATAGTATCATCTTAAGATTCCATGAGAACCCAAAGATCAGCTGAAGGTTTCTACACTTTGCAAGAAAAGACATTGAGAATTTCATGATTTCGACACGGATTTTAATATCTTCCGGGATGTAAGGAGAGTCAAAAGGGGAGATTTTTACCTGAGGCTTTGTGGCGAGGCCGCTGCACGACGTTGCGGAAAGTGACACGGGGATCAGACTCTCCCGCCCATCTGAATGATAACAACACACACACACACACAGAGAGAGGGAGAGAGAGAGAGAAACAGGTAAGAAGGGGAATTGCAGGAGAACTAGGGTTTTGGTTGGTTTTTTCTTTCGTTACGTACCCAATCCGGAAGTTGAAGGCGCCATTGTCGATGACGATTGGAGCGTTTGGGGGGAAATTATTGTAATCCGATTGCTTCAGTGGGCGTGTAATTGAAGGCATTTCCACTCAACTCTCTCTCTCTCTCTCTCTCTCTCTCTCTCTGAAATTTCGGATTTGAAGAGTCTGTATCTTTTCTCCTCTTCTTTCCAAACTCCTTTTTGCTTCTCTGCATCCGCTCTCATGGAGGAACAAACAACCCTTCTCACAAGTTACTGGCACTACTTTCAGCTGCAAATACATATACATGGACCATCATGTATGTATTTTGTGCTTTTGGGCCTTGTTTGGGTCTGGTCTCAGTCGCTCAAAGAATGCCAATGGTACTACAATTGATTCAAACTGTACAAAATAAATTCCCTCACTCCCTTATATAATCAGGGTTATTCAAAGGTGTTAAAAACAAAAACAAAAAACCTAATACCCCGTGAAACCGGAAGGCCGTTTATTTAAAAAATTCGGATTTTAATAGGTGGGTATCAGTGTGAATTTTCTCTCTTTTAACTCCGAATATCTCTAAGCTGCTTTGAAGGATATGACTAAACAAGTTGGTGGCATTTCTTGACCAGACCCATAATTAAAGGTGTGGGTTGGCATTTCGGGTTCAATTCAGGTAGACATTTTTCACCTCTTGAAGTGGGGTTTCCAATGATTCAGTTCTTGTGTCCTTTGTTCCGCGAAACCCGACTAATTACACTTTGATGCCTGATTCATCCTGAAAATAAGGGTTTGGATTAATCCTCTTAACATTTGAGACGTGTTTAGATAATATATTCATTCGTTTTCTCCTTTTTTAATGCTTGGGTGGACTATTCTTAACTTGCACGCTCTCACTACCAAGAGGGCCATTTAATCAAGTCTCTAACGGGGGTTGCACAAAAAATCCGTCAATTTGTAAAACCGATCCAATCCGCGGTTTTTTAAGCGAACCGAGGTGAACGGATTGGTAACGGATTGAGAATCGTAATCCATTAACAACGTATCGGTGACATATTTCACCTCCAATCATCCGATTCAATCCGATCCGATCCGTTAACATTAAATATAAATTAAAAGAACTTAACACTATGTTTGGGAATGGGGGAAGGGAGGGGAGGGGAGGGGAGGGAGAATTTAAGGGGGAAAGAAAATGAAGGGGAGGGGAGGAGAGGGAAAATTAATTTTACCTTCTCTTATTTGAATAGTCAAGAAGTAGGGGAAAGAAAAGTGAAAAAGTAGGGTTTTGTTTGTTTGTGAGGTAGAGAGAAAATTACCAATTTATCCTTACTTTATGAAAAAGTGAAAATAGCAGTTTAGTAAAATGACAAAGATTCCCCTCTTTCCCTCATACTTTCCCCCTATTTTTTAGGGAAAAATTTTAAGGTGAGACCCACACGAATTTTACCCCCACTTTCCCTCCACCCTTCCCAAACACCCTCAATTTCCACTTTCCCTCCATTTTCCCCTCTTTTTTTTTCCTTACCCTCATTTTACCTCCTTCCCAAACAGAAGGTAAGGGGTCTAAATATAAGTTAAGAGGTCTAAATATAAAAGAAGAAAAAACTTCAGGAGTCAAAATGTATTTCACTTTTATATATAAGTATAACAAATGAAACCCTATACCAAATTTCACCCTATCCTTAAGAGTATGCTCTTCAAATTTTCTTTAACATTAGATTCAATGGATTGAACTGATTAAACCGATCAAAACTGGTCCTCCACGGATCGGATCAGATTAGTTTTTAACAGCCATATATTGGTGACGGATTCCAAATCCATCGATCCGTAAGTAGCGGATTGGTGATGATTTGGCCTAATCCGCACCAATCCGATCTGTATACACCCGACTTTAACTAGTTGAGCTACGTCCTGCGGCTTTTATAAACATTTTCACCTGATCAATAATGGATCAGGTTTCAATTGACTTACCAACGCTTGGTAGCGCCGTTGGTTGGGGCACTCCATAACCACCAGGAGATCTCACCATCGAAGACCGCCAATGCGTTGGGACCCCAGGCTATTATATAGCCCTACGAACCCGGTTAGTGGAAACATGAGGAGGCCACCACCCCGGGGGACTAGTCAAGTGCTCAAAGAGGCCTTGGACACCTCCAGTCAGCAAAAAAAAAAAGGTTTCAATTGACCCCATACATTTTTACTGTAGTCTTTATATTTATTTTCCATTTCATTGCTTCGTCAATTGTGTTCAAGGACAATAAATATAATCTCTAGCTCTGTGTGTGTACCCCACTGGTAAGGAGTTGGGTTCTTATTGAGGAGGTCTGGGCTCAAACCCCCACCTCCTCCACTATATATTTCTGCATGTATATATAAGGGCTTTCTTCCTACTTTGGTGGCGTTCCTTCCCGAGTGTGCCGGGCTTTCTTCCCACTTCAGTGGGCTTTCTTCTCGGGTATACCTGGCTCTATAATAAAATTAAATAAATAAATAAATTTAATATAAAAAAAAACCCAACTTGAGCACCCAAGATTTTTGTCCAATATTAACAAAAGAAAGATTGGCCAAAACAAATTGTTGAATCCACTTGCTGTTAGTCTTTTAATGGACCCACGTCTATCCTAGATTTGTCTGGGCCCGTAATGCGAGGGATTTGGACTGCCCAATGAGAAAAATAGGGTGTCTATGTTCAAGTTTGAACATAGAATTCATTAGGGGTGTAAAATAAAAAACCGAAAAATCGTCTAACAGAACCAAACCGCTGTTAATGACCGTGTTTCACAGTTCGGTTACGGTTATGGTTACGGTTTTTTAAATTGAGAAACCATGCTTCACAATTCGGTTACGATTTTTGTCTCGACTCACGGTTATTAACAGCGGTTAACCACGGTTTGGTTAACCGTGTTCCCAAAACACACGATTAACCGAACCGTTTTGCTAATAAGAAAAAAACTTAAGAGCCTAAATGAATTTTTTTTATAGTAACATATTATGCCATTCTCTAACTATGTTTTTTTTTTTCACAGTAAGTTTGATTGGTAAATCATAAAATTTTCATAATTTTTTTAAGTGACAATTAACTGTAACCGAACCGTTAATCGCAGTTAACCGCAATTCGATTTTTAACGGTTTTTCACTGTTTGGTTACGGTTACGGTTTTTAAAAACCAAAAACCGTGAAACACGGTTCGGTTAACCATTTTCCCAAAAACCGCGGTTAACCGAACCGTTACACCCCTAGAATTCATGGCCCTACCCTTTGTCGAGTCAGGTCAAGTGAGGTCTTGATCCAACCTAATCCCGATTAAAATAGGGCAAGCCATTATCTAACCAACCTTTGCACTCAAGAGAATCAAGAAGCCAAGTAAGTGGCCCATCCCACTTAGGTTCAGGCCCATGGGCGAAACATTTGGCACTTGAGATGAGAGGATGAAGGATGTGAGAGTGCAATGTAAATTGGATGACTTTCTTTGGATTTGAATGGTAAGGGTGATGGTTGGGTATTCATTTCCCGTTTTAATTGATTAAGTTTTCATAAAAATCCAATTACTTGGAACATATTAAATAGAGAAGAAACGAAAAAGGCCCACAGTGAAAAGTTAAAAAACCAGAGTCTCAATCACAGTGTTTTCACACAAAAGAAAAATGAAAAAGATACTTTTGTTGACCCATACGGGCCCACATTCTCTAGATCAAGCCATTGATGTTACCTTGTAATTTAGGATCTACATGCATAGTAAACATCTGCAGTTGAACAGTTTAAATCTTCACAAAATGACTTTAATAAACTTTTCTTGAATGATCTAGAAATTGATCATATTCTGACATATGCATGGGAATTTTCATTTAGGCAAGTTAGTTTGACTTATTGGGCCTAACATGCCTAAATTTACACACCTCATTGTCACTTGCTTCATTTTATCATAATAACGAAATTCGCCTTATTTCATTCAGCTTGCATCTTTCTTATAATAATGAAAATTTTCAAAGGAAGATAACGTATTTTACTATTTTTAGTTTTACAAATAGCCCCATCTATCATCTAAAAATCTTGACCAATCACCTTGATTGTTGGTCAGTGGTTCTTTTCAATTAATTCTCTGCATTTTTTCATAAAAAGTTAAAACATTTCCTTAGATCCAAGCCTCATTCAAATTAAATTTGGGCCCGATAATGCAAAGTGACTGACCAAAAAAATTATCTCAAGCGGTCACTTTGTTAAAAAAAAAAAAAAAAACACTATGAGGGGTGCAATAAAATAAAAACATATCTTTATCTATATATATATATATATATATATCTATTGGAATGTGCTTTCCCTTCGGTTAACCACAGGCCTCCAAACTACAAATCCTAATTTTAGAAAATACATCAAAACAGGTGTCAAAATCTCCATCCATGCCAAGTCTCCTCTCTCTCTCTCCAGTCTCCTCTCTCACCACTATCCTCTCTCTAAACTAACTGACCCGCATAATATCTTCCAAAAATAACCAACTTTCCACTTCGTAACTGCTCTTCTATCTCCTACTCCAAATACATGGAATAGGAAAAAAAAAATTGACTGACACCAAAGGAGGAGAAGGGGAGAGATATAGAAGGGAGAAGAAAACACAAGGAGATCCCACCATTTCTCAACTCTAACCTAGATAAGATGAGTACACATTTCAAATATTGTCGTGGCAAAAACTCTCTACGTGTTAGGGAATGGACGGATGAGTTCGAATATAAACCATTTGTAAATGATACCCCAATAAGAAAGCATGGTTCCCGCAAAATAGAACTAGCTCAGTGGCTGAGAGTGTGTGGAAACTTCATCCCTGAAACAGATATAATGATAAAAATTGCTGAAACAGTGCCACCAGCTTGGGATGATACAAAAAGGAGGATATTTGAAATTTTGCGACCATGGCATACAGTGGAGTTTGTCGACCTATTACAATCATTTGAAAAATATATTCATCCCTTATGGATATTGTTCAGGAGAGAGAAAATGGTTGAAAGAATAGGTGTTAGAGAATATTTTTTAAACAAGGAACAATTGTTCTATGATCTCAAAAGAAGAGGATTTGAACCAAATATTGCAGATCTGGTATGTTCCACAGTAAGCATCTACCACCTCCTTGGCCGGTACAAGACATCTATGCTAAGTTCAAGACTAATTTCGTAGACATGAAGGAAATAGGAGAAATGTTGGAAGGATCGAGTTCGACCTTACAACAATAAAGGCTTTAAAAGATTTAGAAGATGGACTGAACAACAACAACAAAATATGAAAGTCGATCTCCATATATCCAGGTAAAAAATGTCCTCTTATGATGACTATTGGGATAGTTTCAATGGATTATTTACCATTAACATAAACTTATTAACATAGTTTTTATATGCCTATGGGTCCAGCGCGAAGCACTTAAAAGATGGAGTTTCAAATACTCAGGGCATGAATATTTTGTTTGATATTGTTTGTGTTCTAATTTGTACATATTTTGGATTTCTAGAGGTTAACGTAACCATTTCGAAAGTTGAATTCAGTGTTTTTTAATTTGTATAATTCATACAATTGTGTATATTGTGAACCCCGTGTTATTCAAATTAAATTTACTTGCTTTATTATGTTGTTTTATTGTTAATATATCTTTTATTTATTTTCTTTTACACGTACCCGAGCATCATCAAACTCCATTTACACCTCACGTAAAGAATAAAACATTTGGAAAAAACACATAAAGATCAAATTAGCAACTAAAAGAAGGACTCACAAGTTTACTAATTAATAAATTTAATTAAAATAATTTGTATTAGTATGTGCTTTTGGTGGTTCCATGGTCTATACAAAGCACGGGGTTTTGCTAGTGTGCTCATATAGATTTGGGAGGCCTGTGTGGGGAGAGATACGTACCTTTTGAAAATGATGAAGGACCCACTTGTAGTTTTAGGTGACTGCTTTGTACACAACTTGTTTAGCAACATTACATCAAATTGTTAAGAACAGCCGGTCACCTCGTTGGTAGGTGGTGTTAATTCTCATCTAGCTCTTTAGGATTTGAACTGGTATGCCATCTCTTCTTATTTGTGTGGAGTTTTTTTTTTTTTTTTTCTACTTGTGTGGACTTTCTTTCCCTTATATGTGCACTTCTTCAAAAAAAAAAATTATGTCAAATTGTCTGCACGCTCATGCATGCTAACTTCATAGGAACAAATCACTAATCGAATTCATGAATCCATCATATGTAGTTTCTATTTGATAAAATTACAGTTACCATTTGAAAAATACAAACATACACAAGTAAGGAGTCTTTTACTCAATTAAAGTATGACTACTAATTTAATTCAATAATGAGAGAAAGAGAGGCTAATACTAGTCACAAACACCATTATAGACAGCAATTTGTGCACAAATTATATAGTAAGTGTCTAAATCTCACCATAAACTATAAATCTATATCCTGAAATTCAATATCTTAAGAAATAATAGGTTTCCCTTAAGCTCAATATTTTAAGAGATAATAAATTTCCTTATAGGTTTGAGTTGATTAGAGATTGAATTTTCTGTTAAGTAGTAAAAGCATGTACTATTATAGCAATTTGATGCAGACCAGCCCAAATCACAGGCGCGCAAGCCTTGATGGCCCCCACATGATCAAAGATCCTTCCAATATCAGAGATCCCTATCTTTTAGCTACTTGATTACTAGATGGTTTCTAAATTTCATTCAAGTAGTTAGTCTTCTACTTTTATTTCAATTAAGAGTTGTATTAGGAAACTTAATTATCTTGCTACTCAACACTTTCCTCAATTGAGAGAGATCCTTTCTCATATGCAGGTATAAAAGGGGATGGCCTTCATTGTAATGGATCATCAACCTCTTCAATAAAATTATTCGATTATTTCTCTTGAATTGTGAGTTTCTTTCTATAGTAGGAGTGCCCTATTGAGGAGTGGGCTCCACCCGAAGGGAATAATGAAAAATACTTCTGTCGTCTCTACTAATGCCATGAGGTTTTGATAGCAATAGTTAGCTAAAGAAATTTAAGACGATATCAAAACCAAACAGGGTTGAATCCCAGGAAGAACGACTCGGTGCAAAAAAAAATAAAAAAATGCGTGTCGCCAAAAGTGCGCCGACCGGGTTCCACCGATGGGGAGTATTGAGGAGTGGGCTCTACCCGAGAGGAAATATTGAAAAATATTACCCCTGCCTCTATTAACACCTTGAGGTTTTGGTAATAATGGTTAGCTAAAGAAATTTAAGATGCCTGATTGCGTGAATTCATTTTTGAATTCGATCGTGCCTGATTGGGAACTGATCTAGCTGATCGCGGATCAGGACTGTGCGACAATTTCACATTAGATAATTAATTTCCCGCTAGCTTGCAACAGCATGTACTATTACAATAATTTCAACATGTGACTACAAACTGAAATTGAATGCATAGCCCACCTGGTGCACATGATACTTTAGTACTACTATGTGGCACATGGGGGAGTCAGTCAGATAAGTATGTGCTAAACAGGTCATCAACAAGTGTATCTTCCCTTGGAGTTCTGACATAATTGTTTGTTCACTACTCGCATGTTTGTTCTCAGCTAGTGAGAGGTACGTGCGTTGTTGCATGTAGTTACTAATGAGGGGCTCAGTATCATAGTAAAAAAAATTAAACATATAGTGCCTAATTCTTATTATGCCCTGAATTCATAAATGAATAAAAAGAACTTTCATTCTACAGTGGTCAAATAACAAAAAATTTCAGCTACACTAACACATTACAAGATGCTAATGTATGTTTGCATTTTGCCAAAGATCAGTCAATGAAATGGAAAATGCCAATCTCAAGATGACTAAATCGAATGGACAAAAGGGGAAAAAAATAGAGCATGCAAAACATCAAACATGCTTGATCAATATAATCTTCAACAAATATTTGACATCAAAACCTTAAGAAGTGTAAGAGTATGAACAGAACTTACAAACAATAAAATGAAAACAGAAACTATTGAAATCATAAAATATATGTTATCTACTTAGTTTTGCAGCTCAAAAAAGACAAATAATTGTTTTATAAGAACAAGGAGAACTGGTAATTCAAACTACAATGAAAGAATCTCGGTTAGTAGCCATTTAACAAACTTCCAACCCTAAATATCCTCTAGTCATCTCCAAGGAAGATGACTTGCTCTTGCAAAAAATGAATAGATCATGATAACTGCATCCCTATAGATACCAAGTGTATAACAATTAGACTCATCAACCAAAAACTACATACTTCTTTAAGCATTGTATTTTTCATAGCTTTTTCATACTATGCCTTGAGTTCGAAGGACCTATTCAAGTAAGGTTTCTTTTCCTAGGTTGATAGTAACAAAATAAAAACATATTGGCATCCTACTCACAGAGTAGCATCCAAGAAAAGAAAATGAATGAGAAGACATGGTGCTTACTTCATTTGTCATGAATTTCCACTTCTCACCCCACTTTCTGTTGCAACCTTTTGTTTATAAATCAAAAAGAAGATTTCACCACCATATGTTTTATGACAGTTGACAACAATGCGAATGGAACCCATCAAAATGAATGAATGCTCAATGTTAGATGTTCTATAGTTGAAACACTTGATGAATCTGAATCAGCCTCTTTATACTTTTTTCTTTAAGTCATCACAAGCATAAAGCACTCATGTAAGTGAAGGCATATAAATTGCTCATAAACCCATCAATTCAAATGACACAGATTTTAATTACATGTAATCCCTAATTAAACAATCTTTAAATGAATTCTTAATAATAGAAGTACATCTCACTTTAAAAAGCAGCTGATCAATTATAATTCATCATCTATACTAAGAACAAAACAAAAGCGAAGAAAAACAAAACAAAGGGGGAGTTGTATACATAAAGAGAAAGAAGGTTGTTGGAGCATATTTAGGCGTGTTTGGATCTTTCAGCTTTGATGTCGCCTTCTTCCTGACATTTAGAAATCAAATAGATAAGCAAAAGAGGAGGAACATAAGAATGGGTTTGAAAACTTAAAATAGAATTCCAAAGAAACTGAATTAAAAAAAAAAAAAAAAAAAAGAGCCTGAAAAAAAGAGTACATACCTTTGAGAGGTAGAACAAACATGGAGAGAGAGAGAGAGAGAGAGAGAGAGAGAGAGAGAGAGAGAAACTCATGAGATTAAGGGTTTAGAAACATATCAATGAACCACATGCAGGTATAACATCATTTTTTAAACAAACATTCATTGATAGGATATTCAACTCTCTCTTACTACTATTACCACTATTAGAAGTCTCACTTCAAATAGAAATAGAGACTTTCTAATTCCTTTCCTTTTGAGTTCAAGTAGAATTAATAATGATCCAATCTTAGGCTAGTATGTGGACTACTAGGGATTCCATAGTAGGCCCCTCCATCAATATCCATGGATTAATTGGATAAACTGTCCCACAAATTTAGATCCACATCTTATTATCTTTGAGAGTCAATTAATCACAGTGATCATCAGTACCATCAAATTAACTCTTCATTGAGATGGGTGTACACTTACCAATGATAAATCCATTAATTGGCACAAGGGGATAATTAGGATAGATTTCATCTTGATAATTAAATATTCTCACAGTCCTACTACCACATACCCAAGACACCGAAGTGTTGATCTACAGTTGGCCTTACTCATTGGTGACTCAAAGCAAATTGATAGATAGAAACTTAAGTTCATTAACATATCAGAATTAAGAGCCTATTGTTGGAGAATTATGAGAGCAGACCCTAAAGTAAATATAGTGTTTCATAAGGTGCTTCTCAAGATCCTTCAATATATCCAATGTACCAGTACGATGATCCAGAGTCTTACACTCCAATGATCAAGACAGATCACACTATCTCATAGTGATCACAATACTGTAACCTTATCAAATAAGATGCTCAATCTCATCACCGGTTGTGAATCAATTTAAATATACGATTTGTGACACATGTCTCCTGTATGTGGATATCATCCACATACATGTGTTACATCCAATACACTTGTGGACTCAAGTTCATCTCATAAGCCATCATGTTATTCGTATTGGTTATGTGCAATTAAGTAATAAAACACCATTCATCTCATGAAAGGAAAGCATGATTATATTGAAATAAATCAATTTATTACATCATCCACTGGATTGAGACCATATAATCTAACATAAACAACCGATACATCTAGATGATTATTGAAGTTTATTGGAAACCGTCTCAAGCGATCAAAGTGCAGGATGCGCATTATTTGTTAAAGGCTATGAGAAAGGAGATATAATCAATTGAAAAGAACCAAGTATGGCAATCGGTTGATCTTCCAAAAGATCGGAAAGCCATTGGATGTAAATGGATTCTTAGAAAGAAACTAAAGTCAGATGGATCCTTAGATAAATATAAAGCACGGCTAGTAGCTAAGGGATTCACACAAGTGGAAGGAATAGATTATGAGGAGACGTTTTCTCCAATCGTAAAATTCCAATCCATACGAACCTTTGCAGCGTTGGTAGCATGTCGTGACCTTGAATTGCACCAGATGGATGTTAAAAACCACATTCTTGAACGACAAATTAGAAGAAGAAATTTATATGAAACAACCCGAGGGGTTTGTGGTGCAAAGTCAAGATGACAAAGTGTACAAACTTAATAGGGCATTGTATGGATTAAAATAGGCCTCGAGACAATGGTATAGAAATTTTCACCATGCCATAAGTGAAATAGGATTTGTCCCCAATAATGCAGACACATGTTTCTATATTAAATACAGTGGGAATGGTTATTTATATTTGTCATTATATGTGGATGCCATTTTGATCGCTGGTGATCAATTAGAAGCCGTAAATAAAATCAAACAATGGTTAAAGTCAAGATTCAAGATGAAAGACATGGGTGAGGCAGAGTATGTCCTTGGCATTGAAATAATCCGTGATCGTCCGAATAGGTTATTGACTTTATCACAGGGATCCTATTTGGAAACTGTGTTGAAACGGTTTGATATCGCTATGTGTAAATCAATTGACACTCTAATATGCAGGAGCATAAAATTGTCAAGCGATTAGGGACCCACAAACGAGCAGCATAAGGAAGTGATGAGAATGAAACCTTATGCTCAAATTGTGGGCAGCATCATATATGCGATGCTGTGTATGAGACCAAACCTTGCATTCACCGTGGGTCTCGATCGTAAGCAGATTCCTAAGTAACCCAGGATTACAGCATTGGTTTGCGGTTAAGAGGATTCTGCGGTACATCAAAGGAACAGTGAATCTTCGCCTATGTTATCAAGGTGAAGTCTTGGAACTGCACGACTACTCAATGCAAATTGGGCCGATGATTTAGACTAGAGAAAGTCTACAAGCGGCTATGTGTTTACCCTTGAAGGAGGTGCAGTTTCTCGAGGTAGCAAGAAACAGACCTCTATGGCTATGTCAATAGTCGAAGCAGAGTATATAGCTTGCAGTACAGTAGTCAAGGAGGCTCTTTGGTTAAAATATTTTCTAACTGATTTGGAGATAATTAGAGAAAAAGAGTCTGTCCCAATGAATGTAGATAGCACATCTGTTATATCTATGGTGAATGAGCAAAAGTTTAACAGCCGATCAAAACATGTTGAGATGAAGTATCACTTCATCAGAGAAAATGCTAAAAAGAATAATATAGAAATTTTTTATATGCCTTCAGAGGAATTGATGGCCGATGCACTCCCCAAGGCTTTGCCTGCAGAGGTTTTTACAAGGCATGTTATACGTATGGGACTGAGATATATTTGATGTACATGGCATTCGTGCCAAGTGGGAGATTGTAAGAAATCGTATGACCCGCATGCCACGGGTCCCATGTCATATCAAGCAGGGTTGATGCCAACAGAGAATACAATCCCACTTAATGTAAGACTTGATCTGGTCTCACTAATAAGACTCCTAATAGAATTAGTAGATGTGAGTTTCTTGGCGAAGAAGTCTTTAGTAAGTGTGACTCTTTGAGACTTGTCTATATAAGATAAGGGAGCCATAGGGTTGGGAATTACTCCATCCCATAGGAGAGACAAGAGGCGAAGAGATCCGTGGAGCTTCCCAATAGTCGGAACGTACATAGATCTCCGGTCGCGTGTCGGAGTCTCCGCATCCAAATTCATCAAAGATGTTGTATGATCTCTGCTTTTTCGAAAGGAGAAGAGAGAGAGTTTGAGCGTTTTGGAGGGAGAAAGAGGGAGGGCGAGTGGGAAGATAGCTCTGGGTCATAGCTGTTCAACGTAAAAAGGGGTTTTGTTGAACGGATTTTTGGTGCCAATAAAACACTGTCCAGGGCTGTTTTTGTCTTAAGAAATATCCTCCGCCTCTATGTTTTTTAGAGGATTTGGCTCTTATTTTCATCTGCCCAGATTTAGGGCATTTCATTTTTAGAGAATTTTGCTCAACTTCTCTAAAGTGGGTAGAGGTTAAAACCAGGTGCCAAACACTCTAATTTTTTTAACCTCTGTCCGATTTAGGCATTTAGACAAGTAGAGGTGAGAAATAGAGATGCTAAACATGCACATAGTGCTCTCCGGAATAGATAGACCGATGGACCGCACTCGTGTGAAAGCCATGCGATTATGCTCCCTCTATTACTCATTTGTCAAGTGTCGGCTATCCTTCCTTCGAACCGCCCAAAGCGCAGTGCCATGAATTTAGCCAGATCAACTGTCGGGACTCAGGAATATAATAACTCCATCCAAATTGACCCCATAAGTAGGCCACGCAAAGCGCAATTAACAGCCACAAACGTTAAAAACTGCACAGAAACGCATATAATAAGACCCCAAAACTGCTCCACCCTTTTGTAAGTGGCCAAGTCCTGTCCATCCACATTTAAAAGTGGGACCCCACTCAAGCTGTTCCTGCCAAGGACCACTTACAAAGTGGGCCACCCGCCACTAAGTCGGTGATGTCCCCATCGCCACAAAGTACAAGGTCAACCTACGCTTTTCCAACGTGTAACACTCTCCGTCACAAATCGCTCGTACCGCCTCAAATTCAAATCCCCCTCCTCTTCATTGCCCGCGCGTTCATCGACCCGTTTCGCGCCAATTTCTTTGAACCAGAAGAGCGAGGCCGACTGATCGCCACGTGCTCGGTCCAGGTAGATAAAGCCCCAACGCACTTTATGCCACGTGGAAAACACCCCATCCGAGCTGGCACAGGCTCCACCACACACCAACACTCGCTAGCAGCTTCCGGAAAGAGCTTGCAAGATATATTAAAAAAACCTTCACATTACAGTTCTTATATAAATGCAGTGAGTTGGTTGAATTTCAATTCAATTCAAAGTTCAAAAACCAAACTTCTTCTCTTCTTCTCTGTCTCTGCTTCTGTTTTCTCTCATTTGCCACATCAATTTTCCTGCTACTGCTATGAAGATGATGATGGAGATGGAGATGGAGATGGAGATGGAGATGGGAGGAGGCATGGAAAATGTGTCGGAGGGTTGCGCTACGCCGAAACATGGAGTGTATAGGATTCCAACTGTGTTTGTATGTCCTCCACCTCCCAAGAAGAAGGCAGCTATTGGGAAGAGGGACCCACCCAAGGATGGTTATTATCAGCCGCCTGATCTTGAACTGATCTTCGAGTTGGTGAGTAGGCGGTGAGGATATATCTCCATCTGGGGTGTGCTTATGTAGATTTGTAATGTTGGAAGTCAGGTTTTTGTAGGGGGTCTTGTAGTACAAGTGTAGGTAGGTTTGTATTTACGTTATGTAGTAGATTTGAAGGTGGTTAATTAGTGTATTCTTGTTGGTTGAAATTAAAGCTGTTTCTTGAAGAAGAAGCAGCTTCTGTTCTGACGTGAGATCTGATCTGATTTTGTGTTGAAGCTTGTTTTGTAATTGTGTCTGTTGTTTTGTAAAATGCATGTTGGAAGAAGTTTATGAGATCGAGTTACGGATTTATGGTTGTGGTTCTTTATCTTTTTCAGCTCAGAAAGTAGGGACTTTGTGTGATGCTCGCTGAGATTCGGGGTCAGTCCATTCCACTCCGGTGACCAGCTCTAATCAGAAATGAATTTTGGTCAATGAGTCGTTGGATTGACCATAAGTGGGCCCCACATGAATGTTGCGCTTCTGGTTTGAACTTCTTCTTTTTTTTTAAATTGTGGGGCTACCTTTTAATTGTGGGTCCGAACTAGTGGTCAGAGGGGCATTGACCACTGGATTTGAACCATGATAAAGGACGTGATTGGCTTCCCTGTGAAGTGATGGAAGCATGGAGACGTATGACTCGGC
The DNA here is from genome assembly GCA_029852735.1 of Persea americana. Classification (NCBI taxonomy): domain Eukaryota; kingdom Viridiplantae; phylum Streptophyta; class Magnoliopsida; order Laurales; family Lauraceae; genus Persea; species Persea americana. The sequence goes on from CM056817.1 coordinate 41,343,820, forward strand.
TAAAGCTTAGCATGATGTTTGAACCCCCAAACCAATCCAAAGAGAGCCAAGGCATGCACTTATGACACCACTTTTACACACGCATGAACAGGGTTGGATTGGATGGCCCAACACAGAGGGTAGAAGATAAAAGACAAATGTAAAGAGGAGATTAGAGATCCTGAAGCTTCAAGATGCTCGACCAACATCATGTGGAATTTTTTTCATCTCGCTAAGGGCTCTTTTGGGAAGTTAATTTTTGTGGGGATCGATGGTGGGTTTAGTTTTGTGTTTCTGGATAAGGGTTTTCATGAGCGGGCCGGGCTGGCCTGAGGAATATCCAGTCCTGGCCCTACTTATAATATTTGGCCCAGGCCCAGCCCATCCCATCTGAAGTTCAGGAAGGCCGAGCCAAGCCTGAGATAATATTATAAGAAAAAAGATTTAGGCCATCTATAATTTTTCCCAAAGCCTTATATCAATGAGATGTCATCTGTTCACGCCTCCCCCACTTTTATTACAATTACTTTTATGGTTGGACTGGGCCGGGCTTGGGCTCTCTATCAATCGATCTATGCTCAGGCCAAAGCAGTTGGGGCCAGACTCGGGCCAGAGTTGGCTTAGTCCCTGAACACCCCATTTTGTTTGCGTCCTCTTTTCTTCTATTGTTGCCGTGCTTTTCTTCTAATGAATCTGCCTTTTACCAAAAAATTAAAAAAGCATCATGTGGAATTAATTATCAAGGATGGCTAGCAGCCTGTAGGGCCATTAATAACGCTGCTTAAGAGGTTAGTGGAACGGACCTAGAAGGTTGGAAATCCTCCCTGTAGGGCCAATATGAAAAAAAAATCCTCGGGGGCATATGTTAAAAGTGCATACAATATTTAAAGAGTGTCATTTAAAAGTCAGGGCTGGGGGCTATATGTAAAAATATATATTGGAAAATTAAAGGGTTTTTTTTTCTTTTTGGTATCCCAGCTATAAAGGGTTGGGACCCCACCTCAGGAGAGGATAATAGACCTCTGGTGAGGTGATGGAGCCCTCAGGTAAAGGAAGCACACCTCAGGAGAGGTGTCAAAGTCCTCTCAAGAAAGTGGCATGCTCACAATTCAAACCCTGGGCAACCAATAAGGCAAGTGGTTGTTCCTTCTTAAATCAAACTAGTGTGAGAGGGCCATGCCAAACACAAGCCAAAAAAGAAAAAAATATATATTTCAATATAAAAGCAATATCTAAGTATATCAAAGAAACCCAATTGAAAGAGAGATGCATATCTCGGTAAGATCTGTAAGGTCTATAAGAGGAACATGTATAAATGAAGTCTATAAGAGGAATGGGCCGGAAAAAAAAAAGTTAAGAATGGTTGAAAATAATACTTATAAACAATATTATAAAAAATCTAGTGCCATTGTAAATTCATAGCTCTAATTTAAATGGCGAAGTGTTACATGAAATCCAATATAGATTATAAATAATTTTTCGGACACTGACCAATGCCACATATCTGTTGCCATTATGTGGGCACTGAAATATCTCCAATAAAAATTATTGGCAATATTACTCGTTTACCAACAGAAATGAGTAGGCGATATTACTCATTATGTATAAATTCGAAATACTACGCATAATAATTAGGTGACATTAGTAGGTAATACTACTCATAATATTGGGCACGGGCAATGGCAAATTGTTGGGCACGGCCACGGCAACATAGATTATAGTATCATGTTTGGGCCAGATCTATTTATAGTGGGATTGAGTGAATTTCTATTATGTCGGCTATTATATATATTAAAGTAATAGGATTTGTTTTGCTGCGTAATCACTCATGGAGCTCTCCTTTCATAAAAATACCTAAGAAAAAAAAATATAGCCTTTTGCTTTGATGTAGGCCACTCATGTCTCCAATTTTATTTCATGTTACCATTTCCAATTCAAATTCAAATAAGTATTTCATCTTTATCATTTCTTAACCCCTCTCCTACCTACATCTTCTCTTTCCATAACGCTCATTTACGTTAATACTTCTATCCCCCAACCTCCTCTTACATGAGTGTTTTAATCTGAGTAATAGCAAACCACATCCTATCCAACGGTACACATTATTTTGATTCACAACTTAATTCGTTAGAGTGTTAAACACATGATATTCTGGTCATTAAAACTATAATAGGTAGATTGTAAACTGATTAATTCCATAAGGGTTGAATGGTTTTTCGATTTTGAGAATTAATATTTGTTTGTATAAATTCCGAGGATATTGTCCTCCCACTTGATTTTACAGATGCTAAGTTTACTTTACTTCTTAATTTATTTATACTTTTTAATATAGTATATCTTTTTTCTTAATAAATTTTTAGAAAGATCTTTAAGAATATAATATTTTTATTTTTGGGGCCCGAGCTAAGAACGGGCCTTTGTTGCTAGTCCATTATATATTATTCGGACCCAAGCCCTGACTTGTGACTAGATCAAGATGTTAAAAAGAAAAAGAGAAAAAAGGTGAAAAAGTCGGTTTGCTTTAATGCAAGTTTTCCTTCCCTTAGAGAGTGTTTGGCAAATTAACTAGTTAAGTTAAAGTGAAGTGAATGCAGACAAGAAAAGACAATTGGTCATATCAAAAGTACACACTTTCAAAATTCTCACCATCTTTTTCAAAAAAAGTAAAAAAAGCAATATCCTTTCTCCACTGAAGGACAAAAAAACTTCACCTTTTTTTTACAAAAAGTCAAAAAAATTCCATACCAAACAACTAAAAATAAAATACCATCATAATATCTTATATTTTATTCTCTCTTGATTTAACACTTCACTTCACTTTACTTCAATTCACCATACATCCAAACACACCGTTAGAGAGGAGGAAAAGTTGTAAATGCTATTTAAAGCTACTTTTCCTCCACTTAGAGAAGAGGAAAGGTTGTAAATGCGACTTTAGAACCAACTAATTTAACATATATAATGGGCTTCCAAAAATCTTGGCCCCGTGAGTCCTCCGATGGAGGGTACGGACTACCTTTGCAAAAGTAGAGCTTCAGTTTCTCCTTGGTTTGCAAAAGGAGAGCTCTCAAACTAATTTGATGATTGGACTTGCACAATACCAAGCGTACCCCTTTCATTTATTTATTTATATACAACCAAGCTTATTTGAGTATAAATGTGGGTTTATTTGATAATGATTTTTATGTGATTCTTATGTTGGTTGTATGTGATTTGTATATTACCTTTTTATATGATTATGACTTTTTTGCATTTTTATGTAAATAAACTATGCATAATTCTTATATGTTTTTTTTTTTATTTTATTTTTATTTTTATTTTTATAATGGCTTATCTACACTGCATTTTTCATTGTTGCATGAGATCACTTCTTTTTCTCACACACACTGCTCATTAGTTGTTAGGTCTAATTTAATGTTTAGCTTCATATTCAGATTAAACTTTCGTGCCCACTTCTTTATTCAGTATTTAATTCATTAGAATTCAATGAATGCAAACAAAAACAATAATGTGTAAATATTACACATGTGAATCATTTACACATGTAAAAAATCAGACCCCAAATTCCAATACTTGGACCCAACTGCAAGCCCAATTCAAGTTCCCTGCTGATTTCATCGCCCAACCATAATCCAAGTTTCGCTTTTGGTTATTGGGCCAGCCTAAATTGTGATGATTCAATCTGAAGGTGGGCACAACTCCAATTAGGGTGAATTTAGGCCATATTAATATGTTATAACAGTCTTATTTTGTTTTTTAGATGTGGACCCCATAGATGGATTTATAGTGCTGGCTACAAATGACCGTTCGTTGGCGATGATGATAAATCAAATTTTGCTCCACTACAGATAGATTTATAGGGCTGGGCCATGTGGGCCCAACTCCCAAGTTAGATAAGGGAAAATTACAAAATGGGGCCTAAGTTTGTGGCAGATTTCAAAATAGGAAAAAAATTAGATCCTCATTTCAAAATGGCCACAAAGTTTTCCAAGTAGATTTCAATTCAGGAGATCCAGCCAAATTAGGCGCCGGCCGGCCAATTTCTCCCCTCTTCCTGCCAATTTCTCCCCTCTTTAATCAAAAAACCCAAAAACCTCTCTTTAATCCAAAAACCCAAAAATGCCCTTCTTGTTACCGAAAGAAACGCTCTCCGAATCAGATGCAGTAAGGTTATCCAAATCAGTGTCAAGACCCACCGGACTTCTCCGAATCAGCATTGCCCGAATCAAGGGACAATTGCCCTTTCATCAATCATGGATTGCCTCAACGCCCGTGAATTGTATGATTCTCATCTCCCTTCATCAATCATAGATTGCTGCAGTGCCCGAATAACCAATCTGGGCGCCCCACCAACATTCCTCTCACCACTGTAATCCAAACTCCTTGTAAGCGAATTCAATTGTCGGGCCCTCACCGGCCACTGGTGTTGTTCGAACGACTTCGAGTTCTCCAATTGATCACCACCCGCAGCATCAATCTTCCCTCTAACCGATGTCACTCCCCGCCTCTCTAGCGTGGGCTTCCTCTCATAGTTTGAATTGGGGTGAGGCCTAGGCGGTGCAACCTTCACCTTACTAATCGGGAGGGAGAACGACTCGCCTGAAAAGGACACTGACAGGCTCCTAGCCAAAGTCGAGAGCATCTTGGAGGCCAACGGAGTTTCTCAGCGCCAGTGCTGAGTTTCAAATTGGGGAGCTAGTGGTGTGATAGGCCGCAAAGCCATAGGGTGCCTCCACTTTGACGATTGATGGCTCGGGTATTGCCGTAGGTCTCGACACAGTAGGGGAGGGTAACTTTCTACTAGGAAAAGAAGACATGTTCCTGGAAGTGACCTCTCTAGTTTTCTGTCTCCTAGCCAAGCCATTGTCTCTCTCTCTCTCTCTCAAGGAAGGAGATTACAAAACGGCATTTTTGGGGTTTGAAAGACATTTTTAGTGAAAATTACTAAACATCGTTTTTGGGTTTTAAAAAAAAAGGGGGGAGAAATTGGCCAACTGGCACCTAATTTGGCCGGATGTCTTGAATTGAAATCTGGTTGGAAAATATGGGCCCTTTTTGAAATGTGACTCTAATTTTGTCCTGTTTTGAAATATGTGAAAAACTTAGGCCCCATTTTGACTTTTCCCTTTAGATAAACCCTCTTCCAGTCGGGCCATGTTTAAACCCTCCTGAGTGCTGAGCTTGAGTAGAAGAAAACTCGAGAGCTCCCCGCAGAAAAACCTCAAATGGGAGCCTCCTCCATCTTCCTCCACTCAACATGCCCATCTTCTCCTCTCTCCCCACTCAAGACATCATCCTACACACTAAACAAGCACAATCTCTCTCTCAAGCCGTTCGATGGAGGAAAAATCTCTCTCAGGCATTTCATCAAACACCTTCGCTACGGACCACCAACCAACCCAACATCGACAAAAATGACGATAACCTATCGTTGCCCTCCACTCAAATGCTCATATTCCGACTCTTCTCCTCCTTCTCCCCAAACCCCACAAACCAAATTCCTCAAAATCCCTTTCTTCTCTTCCCCCGAAATCCCCTTTTCCTCTTTCTTCAATCTCTCCACTCTCACCCCTCTTGACGTCTGCAAATGGGCAGGGATCATCTCTCTCGCCCTTGCAGCCACCAAAAGAACCACCAGGCTCCTCCTAAACCCCTTCTTCTGGATGTATTTCAGCTGGACGTGGCTCTTCTGGCCTTGGGTTGTCGCCATCGCTCTCGCATTCTACGGCCTCTATTGCCTCCGCAAACACTCCCAGCAGAAAGCCGGCATTCCTGAGCAGGTTGTCATTGTAACATCTGCAATCACATGGCTGACCCTCGTCCCACCCGCCCATTTCAACGGATACCTCGAAGGCTGGCCAATTGTCTTCTTTTTCGCCTACCACTACTTCTTCTTCTTCGAGTCCAGCGTCCGCAGTCGCCTCTATGGCGATCTCTATCCCCGTCCGCATGACCCCAGATGGGATATTAGCCTGCCCTTCCCTGCCCGTCTCGCATTTGCTGGTGCCATCTTGGTTGGCCACTGGCTTGCCGCATTGGAGGGGCCGGAGCTGCACCTTGTTCCGGGCGGCTGGGCCAATCTTGCCATTTGGGCATTGATTATCACTGGCCAATTCATGAAGTACCACTCCACTCTATACCTCCACAAGTACTCGGAGAAGGTACTTGTTCCAACGTCGGTGGTGCAGTTCGGGCCTTACCGGTGGGTTCGCCACCCGATTTATGTGTCGGTGATGCTTTTGTTTGCCACTTACTGTGTAGCACTTCGCGCCCCTTTCAGCTTGCTTTTCATTGTTGGAGCTTGTGTGGTGTATTACAACCAGAAGGCACAATTGGAGGAGGCTTTGTTGGAGGAGACGTTTGGGGAGGCTTATTCGGCTTACCGGAGTAAGGTTCCTTACAAGTTCATTCCGGGTGTTTTTTAGTTTACTTGTCACTGTAATTGGATTTTTCAACAGTTCTGCAACAAAGGTATTCTGGTTTTGCTGTTTTTTATGGTGTTCAATTGAAATTTCGAGAGAAATGGTGCAGATATACATATTTGTTATGTTTGTTTATGTGCAATATCTGGATTTAGATGGTTTCTTTAGAAGTGAAAATTTTGGAGCATGTGTCTCTAGTATTGTTTGTGGAACCATAGCTGACTTATTGATGCTAAGGAAAATGGAGGAGAAGAACAATGAAGCAGAGTCCGATATTGGCCATGCTTCAAGCATATATGATACATTGATACTGGCCCAAGGCAACCACAACAATCAGAAACAGATTAGGATGGACAGCACCCTCTTTAGCTAAGTAGTGTGCCTCGGAGTTGGCTCCCTGTTTCTCTTCTGAGCATACTATAAAGGGGTGTTGATTTCGATGGGGCCCACTTTGGTCCACCTTTCATCAGTGTACCCCATTCTATGGGGCTCACTACACCCCATGATCTGGCACTTGGCCTGGTTTGACACCCTACCTTTACTTAACATTGGATTGAATATAAAAGAAAAGTAAACTTAAAAGACCCTTGAACCATGAGACTACTAAATCAAGGTTTGGGATTACTTGAGGGGACTGATTTGTTTTACTAACCTTTATCCATGATGAGGCCTTTTCCATTATCCCTATCCCCATGGATAGGCATGCATCTAGCTGGGCCCCATGACCTGGACCGCTTCTGAACAATATGCAATCTGCTTATACGTTAAAATTCCACTCAGTAGAACATTGGATGAGGTAACGGAGCAACCTTCAAGTGAATCCTTCCAACTTGTTAAATACTCTAGGTGCTCCCAAAGTTGGTGTGCATCTCTCCTTAGTCACTTCAAAGTGCAAGTTAAATCCCCTTCAATTTATGATGCTAGATACGGATATGGATATGGGCACTGATCTGGGGATCGGGGATACAACTCTTCACTTTTGAAAATCTAGAACACAGATATGGATACAAGTGTCTTAATTTTTTCTTTCGATCACGTTTGAATCAACGAAATTATCATAAAGGACTATATGTAGGATATGTTAAACATGTTCCCTGTAAGTATCGGTGCAGTATCAGGTACCAATACAAGTGCCGTATCGGTCCGATACAGATGCATTGGGTTTGTACAAGTATCCAGGTATCATAGCCCTCAATGATTGGAGGAAAAGGCGAACTTTGCCTGCACCTCTTATTCCTATAAGCAATGCCAGTGGCCCTACTTCATTGATGCTCCTAGAACCTGAAGATCATGGCGGTCTCATCTAGGTTGTGAAATTTACCTTTTATCCCTGCAGCCCTTGGATCGCCTTTGGCAAACTTGTCACAATTAACCTTAAAGCAACCCATTTGAGGTGCAACCCCCAGAAGGGCTGATATTAGCTCTAATATCCAGAGTGACCTCCAGCAACTTGCAGTCTATACATCAGCTGAATTTCCTTGAAACTGCTTCAGCACTAGAGCACAAGAGATGACTTTCCTTCTCACTATAGTCAAGCTTAGTAGAGCCGCCATTTTTTTCCCTCAAAAGCATCTTATATTCCTTCTTTTCCAGATAGACCATACAGACACAAGAAAAGTGAGTATCCATGGGAGTTTACCTGTTCCCTTGTCAAGTCAAAACGTTAACACCAATCTCTTCCAGAAAATAACCCAAGATACACCAAACCAAGAATGAGAACTTACAAATCTGCTTTGGTCATGTGACAATTGAGAAGAAGGTGACTGACACTACCCTTGTAATCATGGCTTAAAGGGAAACCATTGACAATATTTGTTTTCCTACCACGCAGATGATCCATTGTAAGACTGCTGTCCACCTTCATTGGTGCTCCAATGGACCATATGCAAGCTAAAGCACTGCGATCACCCATGCTCTTTAAAAGACTTAATGTGGAAAAACAAAAATCCTACATGCCATCCATGTCCACACCCTGTGATCCTGCAATGACCTTGTCGCGCACACACTAGCAATTGGAAAAGCTGAAGGAACTGGGTCACCTCCACATGAATTAGATAATTACGATTTTTATTTTTATTTTTTTGAATGGCTAGATAATGACGAAATCTAGGACAACAAACAGAATCTTTACACAGTATTGGATTTTACCATGGGGCAAGACACAATAGTCTTAGATTTTACCATGGGGCAAGACACAATCTTGTACAAAGTCAGGAACGCAGTGGATATTAGTTCATCTCCTGCACTTATCTGTTCAAAAGAGAATTATGTTGCCTTCTACATGAAATGGATCTTCTGTTCAAATGACTCTAAAATTTAGAATTCCCCTCCCCATTTTGGGATATGAGTGCGCCAGAAACATTATAATCCATCATTCAGTCTCCATTTATTTAGACTTTGGAGAATGCCACCCTTTCCTGGCACAGTCATTTTCCAACGAGTGCTTCTTGACGTTCCTCAAAATTGCTATCTTCCTTATTTGTTGGGTGGAACTTGCTGTAATCAATTGCACCTCGGTTGATGGGTTTTTGCTGGTTGTTTTTGGTTTTGTGTGGGTGGGACTACTACTACTTGGAAGTCAAGTAAAATCATTGTTGCCATGCCACCCTGACACATATAACAAGGGGTGAATGTGTGAAACAGGGAGGAGAGTGAGACTACTACCACCACTACCAACATGCGTTCCAGTAGCGGTTACATGATGATGGGGCATATTCATGATAGAATCTTTAATCTTTTAGTTTACAGTCTTTAAACAGGAATTTGGCTTGGATCTGAAATCCTATGTGAGTTTGTCCATGTTTTCATGGGATTTGACTTCTGAGATGGTTCGTTGGGATGCTGAAAATGTGTTTTGTTTTTGTTTTTGGTGCTTTCCTCCATGTTACCTTATATTTGTGCTCTAGACCAGAGCTTCTATTGGAAAAGAAAACAAGATGACACTCATTAAAGCATGATTGGACTAGATCTATAGATGATAAACACCAAAAAGACAATACTATAATCAAAGCTTCTGTTAGAACACCAAAAAGATACTACTCATTGAAGCTTGGTTGAGCTAAGATTTAGTAACCAGTTTCTTGAAATGGAAACTTGAATATGTAGCAATTTTTAAACAAAAACTTTCTATAGGGAGGAGCAGGTACCGAGCAAAGCAAAGGGAGGGGGGACGCAGTGAGAGAAATGCAACTAACGTGAAACAGCTGAAAAATGCTTTCAAATAGAAAATATGAGAATCACCTTCATATGTATAGGAACTCTGGGGTGAGCATGATCTCAAATAGATTATTTACGCAGATGTATTCTCAGTTGTTGGATTCCACTTGTGTTTAGATGAGAATGCATGACTTTGGGACTTGGCGAGACTCTCTCTCTCTCTCTCTCTCTCGTTGGGTGTTCCTTTTGCTTTGTTCTTCTGCCTCTAATCTCACCTTCTCGTCTTTTTTTTTTTTTGTGCGCTAGATGGGTGACTGGCACAACCCTTGTGATAACCTGCCTACCCAGGCATCGATGCCTGGGCACCCGTGTGAGATGAGACACCCTTAACCCCCGGGATGTCTCGTGTTCCTCTGTGTCATTTTCTTTGTTTGTCCTCTCATGTTTGGGATTCTTCACCTCTCTCCCAGTTGCCAGTTTTATCCATATCCTCTCTCTCTCTCTCTCTCTCTCTCTCTCTCTCTCTCTCTCTCTCTCTCTCTTATTTTGAGTGTTCTGTGATTCTCCTTTTATGTTATTCTTTTCTTCTATTATCGCATGTTCTTTCTTTTGTTAGGCCTTTCCTTTCTTGTATCTTTGTTTCAATTGGTTCTTGTTTTGAGCACGACTTGGCAAGTGACATTACAGTGACCCAAGGGAAACTTTTAGGGGCTTACTGCTGCATCTTTTTAAATAACACAAACTAGTTCCCATATGTTAGGCGTTTATTGGTTCTTGTTTTGAGCATGACTTGGCAAGTGACATTACAGTGACCCAAGGGAAACTTTTAGGGGCTTGCTGCTGCAACTTTTTAAATAACACAAACTAGTTCCCATATGTTAGGCGTTTCCTTTCTTGTATCTTTGTTTCAATTGGTTCTTTTTTTAGCCTGACTTGGCAAGTGACGTTCCAGTGATGCTAGAGGGAATTTTAGGGCCTTGCTGCTACGACATTATAAATAATACATGTTGGGAAGTCCTACATCCCACGTCGCCTAAGTCCTAAGTTGGATATGGCTTCATATGCCTGTTTGGGCGTTCCAAGTTCTACCTATCAGCTTAAGCGTTTGGGTTGGCATGTGGTTTTTTACATGGTATCAGAGTAGGTTCCGATCCCGTCATTCTTGTATAGTCCACGTGTCTCTTGTCGTTCTTATCAAGCCCACGCTGCAGGCACGTCCATGAAATCTGTTGGGCTTTCACGTGAGGGGCAGTGTTGGGAAGTCTCACATCCAACCTTGCCTAAGTTTTGAGTTGGATATGGCTTCATATTTTTATTTGGGCCCTCTATCTATCAACTTAAGCTTTTGGATTGATAAATGGTTTTTTTACAATACAAACTAGTTATACCTATAAGAATGCCTCAGCTTCTATAGTCATTGTTGATGGGACATCAATTTCAAATGCACTCCTGCTGTTTGCGAGAAACAGTGGGTTCAATTGGATAGCTGGTAAATTATTGTTATGATGATGGTGATGGTGATGATGATGAAGCATTGAATGCTTGGATAGTAGTGGTTATCGGTGGCCGTGAAGACACAACATGTTTTAAGTGTCCCATGAAATGAGATAGTCACCATGCTTCCGTGAGTAAATTGTCTAAATCTGATGAGAAAATTAAGAGTGCGGAGAAGATTTGAGATCAAGTAATAACAATATATACTGAAACTTGGGCAAATGAAACCTGGGTGCACCAATAATTTGGTGGCTGTATTGTCTATGGTTCAAGCTCATTTGTATGGAGACCATTGTCTATGAAATAACACTGGCATCAGGCATGGATCACAGCAACGTTCTCCCACGACAATGAATACTTTTATACTGGAGTGTACTCAGGTTGAGAAGTGCTTAAAATAACATGCACCTTATTTCTTTTATTCTGATCTCACCATTGATCTGACGGCCTCTGAACCAACTATGTCCAAATGTACCCAGACCGCAAGATTTTCACCAACAGCCATTTTGCAGGTCTTCTTTTCCCACTTAGGATATGATAACCTGTTGGTGCATTTCATTCTTTAACAATTATTTTGCGGGCTTATGCTATGCTTTGGATTGCATGATAGAGCAAAGCTCTCTTATAAAAAAAAAGGAGTGCCACCACCTATAGATGAATACCATTTAAATTTATGATCAATCAGAATTCAGAACCCAGTAACTAAGTCACTCCAAAATATTTTACAAGTCCAATAACTCAGTCAATCAAAACTATTCTGAAAGAAACATATAACCTTTCTCCATATGAATTTTGCCTCAAGCCATACAATGGCCTTTGCATCAGCACCTACGAACATTCAAACCACAGCTATGTTTGTAACTCTCCACCACTTTTGTCAAAGATCCAATTGAACAACAGCCAATATCAGTCCAGCTTGTGCAATCCTCTTTGGTACAACTGGAAGCTGAGGAGTAATAATCATTTGTGATCAATCAACAGCTAATCTTAATAAACACACATGAAAGTAATTAAGGAAACTAACTTTTTTTTGGTATGCAGCCAAGGGGGCTGAGAACCCCTTTTAAATGGCAGCCTGCACATTGCTGGAAAGGAGACTGCTCAATGCAGGAAAGAAGCCAGGATTCAAACCCTGAAAAGTAGGATGAGAATGGGGAAGCCAACCGAGCTACTCCTAGTTCCCAATTAAGAAAACTAACTTGATTGGATGCGGTCATTCTTTCATCCTCTTTTACCTCCTAAAGTGAATTTTGATAGAGCGCCGTTGTATACAGAATCACTTTCATTAATGGACATCTAAGGATGGCTGTAGAGGGGGATGAACTCACACTTGGCCGAGTCATACCCATGAGAGACAGAGAGCGAGCTGGCTCTTGGCATGTACAGGCAATATTTGATCCTTCAAAGAGCACCCTTAAAAAAAAGAACCATCTTAAACAAAGAGACCAGAAAGAAGACATCTAACATGAGAGACAACATAGGTGATGGAAGAAAAGAACCACCAACATGGAAGGAGGAGAAACACAGAAAACACTCAGGATATATGAGAGAGAGAAACAGGAGGGAAACACAAAAATGTTCCCAGATGGATTGAACAGGCAATTGGGAGAGAGAAGAAAAGAAACTCTTACATGAGAAAGTAGGACAAAAAAACAAGGTGAGATAAGAGAGCAGGAAAGACATAAAACGAGGGGAACATTCGACATATATTCAACCGAGAATGCATGTGCGTAAATAGCCTATTTGAGCTCATACTCACCCGCAAATCCCTCTCTCTATATGTATATATACAGAGAGAGGAGTGCTCATGTGTGAGACAACTAATGGGGCTCACCTAGGGCTCCATAGATGATGGGAGAGGCGGAGATGGAAAGATTCATGTGGGACCATCCTAGATATGGTATCTCAAGTCAATCATATGAGCCTAACCCCTTGATATGTGGCTCCAGGTGGGCCCCATACTGCTAAAGTAGAATGATTGAAGATCCTATTGATTCTTCTGAAAATAATTTTGAGAAATCATGTAAGTGACATTTCTACTTTCTAGAGCTATTGGTCAAATCCTTTCCGCAGGAATGTATCTAATGAAAAGTGGGAAGTCATTTCAAACTTTGAGATTTAGAGAATCCCATAGACTTTTTGGACATTTTGCTTTATTACTTTTTTGAATAATGTCATATCAAACATAAAATATATGAATTGCAACTTCAATGGAAACATACCAAGAGTTGAAACTCTTTTGAGAATTTAAAACTCAAGAGATACCACAAAGAGATTCTTTTTTATACCTTGGCTAGATAATTAGTAATGATGAAGAGATTAAGAAAGATGTTGAACATAGGGCAACAGCATGAGGGTTGAAGTAAAAACGTGCTTCTAGAGTGCTTTATGATCAACAAGTACCAACAAGATTGAATGAAGAACTTTATTGGACAATAACCAGACCGGCTATGATCAATGGAATGCAATATTGATGAATCAAGAAGCAACACATGCACAAATCAACACATGCACAAATCTAAGTGTAACAAAAATAAGAATGATGAGATGAATGTAGTAAAACTAGAAAATATAGAATAAAAAATAAGTACTTTTTGAAGCATTTAGGGGTAGCATCAATAGGTGATAAATTAAAATAGATTCATTTGAAATGGTTTGGACATGTTAATTTAGTCAACCCTGCCAAGGAAAAGGCAGGAGAAGAGGATATGAAGTCGTAAGGACATGCATAAAGAAGTGAGATCTATCCGTGGATTTAGCTTATAATGGATTGGAATGGGGAAATATAATTAATGGATATAGCTTTGATGATGATGATGATGATTTTTGAAATCTTGACAACTATTAATGCTAATACGACTACTTATTTAATTTTTATGCTTGTTTGTGTAAATGTGGGATACTTTATATGCATCACAGAATCCGTTAAGCCTGATGTAAGGACCCAACCTTGTGATACGGGAAATATTAATATATAATTCTTTAAAAAGAGGTTTTGCGTTTTTTTTTTTAAATTCATAACCTGATCTAATTAATTCTGAATTTTCAATTAATAGGGCTAGACTTAATTTAAAATAGACTTGCTAGTTGGCATAAAATGAAAAATATGATAACACTATATATTAATAGGGTTAGTCAACCCGCATTGTATGGCTTGTAATCCCATAAACAGTGTCAAAATGTGATCGGTATACCACAAACTATGTCAAAATGTGATCGGTATACCACAAACTATGTGGTGTTGGGTTTCTTAGTACCACATAAGGTTTAAGGTATCGAGTGTCAATCAGGCTCAAGGCCAAAGGCTCCTGGGATGGACTAGACTGGGAGAGAGATATCCTGGATTAAAAAAAAAAAAAAAAAAAAGAGGTTCAAGGTCATTGTAGCGGAACTGATTCAACAAGTTGTTAAAATGTTTTCGAGGACCTTATAGACTACAAAAGACTATGTCATCAACTTCAATCTTTGGGATCCTAATTTATACATGTTTTATTATGAATTATGTATGATATTAATATTTAAGGTACCATGTAGCGGAAAAATCCGATTTTAGCGGTGGAAGTCACTTTTAGAGATAGAAATTTTTTTCCGCTGCTAAAAGTGTCATTTTTAGCTCAAAACATACCATCTAGTCTTTTTCGGCAGTTTTAGAAGCGGAAAAAATTATCCGCTGCTAAAAATCACACTCAATTGACTTTTATAGGCGGAAAAAACATCCAATAAATGCAGATTTTTTCTGCCGCTAAAAGCCACTTTTTTTCCACTCTTTAAGAAATCTGGTCCTCTAAATTAAAACATACCTTATTAAAAAAGGTGGGGGTATTTCTTCCGAGCTTTCTCTTCAAGTTCCCATGTCTCCTTCTTTCCATCGTGATATCCCCACAATACTCTGACCAACCGCACCACTTTTTTCCGTAAAACCTTCTCTCTAGTTTCTAGAACCGCCACGGGCTGCATCCAATTTGCTCGCTGTGGTTTTTGCACTGATACCACAAAGGTTATGCGAGTCCATATTTCTTTAAAATAGGAAGAGAGTCTTAACATTAACAAAATTCATGGCCAATCCACTGAAAATTTCCTTTTCCACCTCAGTTGGACAGAGACTTGTGTTGTGTGTATCAAGTGTATGAGTATGAGTGAGACTTATTTAGATAATAACAAAAGGAGTAATGTTTGTTGCACCTCCATACATTTATTTATAAAAGAATCCAAATGATAGGTCAGTCTACTGAAGCAATAAATAAAATATGTTATTAAAAATAAAAATAAAAACAATGATAGCAAAGAGAACATAAAAAAGATAGTAGCAAGACCCTAAAAGGAAAACAAAGGTGATTAATTTAAATCTTCATATTTCTATAAATTCTTATATATTCTTCAAATTTTTAATAGAGTATTCACAAAAAAAAAAAAAAAAAAAAAAAGGTAGTAATTTGCCCCTTCACCAATTTTAATCCATCTAATAACTTCTTCTTCTTCTTCTTTTAGATTTTTAGAGAAACAGGCAATAAAAATTTATAAACAAATAAATCTAGCTAACTGAAGTAGGTTGGTTCCCCCCTTTGTTTTAACATGCAATATATACCAACCTCAATCACACGGATGATGATGGTAATGATCACAATGCAGTCATAGACATTCCAAAGAAAAATAAAAAGGAAATACATGTTAAAACTATGTATACACATTGTTGATCCTAGCTCAACTTCACACCTTAGGGTCTATTTGTTTGGGTTAAAATACATAAGAATTGAATACAAAGGATGATAGGAATTAATGGTGAAATAGATTCTACCAACAGAAAATTAAAGATGAAATGAGCTCTAGAAAAAGGATTATTAAAGAAGTGAGGGGTAAAATATATGAGATATAATGTGGAGATGTGGATAAGACCTTCACTTTCTTATATATTGAGTTTCTAGTGTGACGGTTGGGTATTTATTTCCCATCTATTTTTTCTACCATTTTCCTCAAAGGGAAATTTATTTAATGCTCATCTTTGCAATTTTACTTTTGATCTTCATTTTTAACCACTTATGGTTTAAATCATATTTATATATTCAATTCATATGAATTCTAGTGCAAACAAACCAACCCTTTTAAGTTTTATTCATTATTTGAAATTGCTGAAGGCTTGAGATCATGCACTTGAGGCCCACAAGAGTGCAGAAAAAACAAATAGTGGGATTTAGCTATTTTGTGTTCTTCACATCTCTCCTGAAATCGAAAAACTTTACTTTTCGGGGTTTATCATTTCTACAAGAATATTGAATGGCTTGGGTCATGAATAAGAGGTCCACATGATTGTATAAAAAAGTAGGATCATATATATATATATATATATATATTTTTTTTTGAGTTTCTCACATATCTCTCAAAATCCAAGAGGATGTAAGACATGGGACTTCACATCTTGCTCTTTATTAGTTCTATAAAAACGTTGAACGTTTTGGATCATAAAATTGGAGGCCCACAACATTGCAAAAATAATAAAAAGGGAGTAAACTATGTGCATTTTAAGATGTATGCAAATGAGGCTGATAGGTTTCAAACCAAAGGCCTGTTTGGGCTGTTATACGGCCCCCACAATGTCGTGGCTTCATTTCAAAATAAAGAGCTCTAAAAAATCTTGGGGTCGGCTTATATATACACACACACACTAGTGCAATAGGCCTGCGCCCAATGCAGGCCATAATTAAAAAATTATTAAAATTTTTAATTAAAAATATTTTTAAATATTTAAATAAGTTATAAATGAATACTAATAAATAATTTATAACAAAGATGAAAAGTCATTAGAGAAATTTTAGGTAGCTGAAAATATTTAGGGAAAGATCAAGTAAATAGTAAAAATTTTAGGACATTGATTTGATTATATTTGTGCTTAGCCATAAATTAAGTGGCATTTCAGAATTAAATGTGGATTTTGGAATTAATTAGCTTTCGCAATGGGCCCCACAGATTAATTAATCTTACTAAATATCCAAAGAAGAATAAGGAGAAAAATGTACATAATGGGCCTCACAAATTAATCTTACTCAATATTGAAAGGAAAATAAGGAGAAAAAAGTAGCAGAATAAAACCTATAAAAGTGGCCCCCATAAATTGTGAGTTTGGAAATAAAGAAGACTAGGGTTTCATAATGGGACTCATAGATTTATTTAGTTAAATTAGTAAATTCAAATGATAATAAAAAAAATCTTGAAAAAGGTGGAGACTCATGAGAGAGAATTTATTTGGTTAAATCAGTAAATATAAATGATTATATAGTAAATGTAGATGTTGAAATTAACTGAATTCCACAATTGTCCCCATAGATTAACCATACCAAATACTGAAAAAAAAAATAGGAAAAAAAGTAAGAAAATACTGCCTACGAAAGTGCCCAAAATTTCTACAACCTGGATCTGACATGAGGGTCTCACAAATTGATATGCAACAACATTTAATACATACACATTCACCGATCACTAAAATTATAGCCAAAGAGCCTTTATTCTTTTTTTTTTTTTTTTTGTTAGTTTAATAATTCGTGGGGCCCATTGAAGATAACTAAAGAGAAGTTATTATTGTATACTATGTTTTAGGGAATTGATAAGTATCTTATTTGAAGAATATCTTAGATTTGCATTGAGATATTTTCGGTGATAAGAATAGATGAGAAGGGCGATTTTGGAATGTAGGATTGCAAAAAGTTTGACGTTGCACTACGTGCTGCTTTAATATATATAATAGGGCAGGCTCCTCAAGCTTAGGATAAAATTCCGTGAGGTCACGCTTGTGGGGCTCACCCTTGGTCTATCCAAATGGACCAAATACACGACCCCATTGAATTGCACATGTCTTCCAACTTTCAGTCAGATCCGAATTTACTGGACCGTTGGATCGACTGTGTACCGATCCGAATGGACTATTGACCATTAAACTTTTGAGGCCTAGATAGAGATGATAGGAATCATGGTTAAGGCTGATTTTTTGCAGAGATAAGGGTCCTAAGGAGTCTTTGAAATCCCCCTCATCCCTATCCCTATGTGGGTCCCCAAGTGGGCTCTACCACACATTTGAGCTAACCTTATTATAAGCTTGAGCTTAAGAGAGCTGCCCATATATATATATATATATATATATAGGAAGCTTTTCAATTTGATTTTGATTGCAACCTTTGGGTTTTTAATTCTTAAATCTCGAACCCCATATCAACCTATTATTATATATGGTATTAGGAGGTTTTTTTTAATTCAATTTTGATGTCTTGGATTGCATTATGTCTCTCCATGTTGTGGGATTTCTGAAATTTATTTGAACTTAATTATTCAACACTAGCATGGGTGTTTCATTTAATTGAGCTCCTAGGAATTCTAAGATTTATATTTCTAAAAGTGATTTAAAATATAAGAAGGTGAATATCCAAAAATGAACACCAAATAATCTCCACTTAATAGAAAATGAACCAAGGAAAGATGGAAAATAAATACCTAGCCATCACTCTAGTTATTCAAATGATAGGAAAGTCGAGGTCCATTCCATACAAACAAACATGCATGCCAGCAACAACATAAATACAAGTTAAAGATAGAAAAATAATAAGAGAAGCACACAGTCCATACCTGCAAGGGAATTCTCAAACTCTCCAAGTTGAACCATAAAGCCCTCATTAGGTTTTATTTTTGGCCTTCTTCTCTGAACATAATCTAATGCTTGAACTAGATTCATCTTACGCGTTTTCATCAAGTATGCAATAACGATAGTGGCACTGCATAAATATAAATAAATTGTTAAAAAGATTAATTAACTAAGTTGCAAAACTTGAAATGCCTGTTTAATCGAATGAAATTGAATTGTTAGGAATTCATGGGAAAATGAGTTCTACGGTGAAATATTATAGAGGTGACGGGTTAAGGATCTAAGGTGGAGATATAGATGCACTTGATTTACTTGGGTAATGGTTGGGTATTTATATTCGAAATAAAGATCATTAGGCTGCCATTTATGAATCCCTTTTGTTGTTCAATTTTAGTCACTTACCAATATATTTATCAAAATTCTTAGAATTTCAATTCCATGCAAATTAATCAAACAGGCTCGGAAGCAAATACTACAAACAAAAGCAAAATTCTTGGGAGCCCCATTTTAGAATCTCATTTTATAAGGCCGGCTTATGATCAATCGAAATCCGTTGCACCCGAATTGATTTTGATTGAAACAAATATCCATGTTTTTGGTTATGATTATCCAATTGGGGAGATTTTGTACCATTCTGGTAATCACGAGAATTAAATTTCTAATTGATTAAATATAATTAGATATTAGTTGCTGGTGTGGCTGATCGGCCCTTTTATTGTAAAATAAAAAAGAAGAAGAAGCGTGAGATGCCCGAGCAGTGACGGGCGTCACTTCTCACCCACGATGCAAGAGATTGACCCTTGGCATTGGCCGCGCATGGGATGGGGAGCGTCCAAGGTTGGAGCACGGCTGAAGGCGTACTCAAGCGGAGTGCGATACGAGGATCCCATGGCAGGGTACACATGGAGCACCCAAGGGAAACCCTGGGCTAATGACATAGGATAATTTACTGTTACCTCTCATGTAATAACAAATAAATAAATACATAAATAAAATAAAAACAACCAACAATGAAAGTACCTTCTGGAAACACCTGCACGACAATGGACCAATATCCCACCACCTCCCTTTCTGGCTTCATCAATGAATTGGAAACACTCATAAAAATGACACCGGATATTTTCTTGTGGTTGGTCATTCACTAGATTACAAAGACAGACATGCAATGAGATATAAAAATTCCAGGAATACAAAGAAATTAGAAAAAGAGAAAGGACCAATAGAACATATATATTCCAAGAATACGACCCTATGAAGAACACAAGAGGACGAACATGTGAGCAACAAAAAGCTGAAAGGGAAATAAATGCCTGACCTTTGATTGTCTTATATTTGAAATCATTTGGGTATGGGGTCGAATCTGAATTTCGGACAGTCAAGATGTGGGTGACCTTCAAATACTTCAATCGCTTTTCGTTAAAAGCTGCCCCGCGAGAACCCAGGAAGAGACCCTGAAAGCAACGGAAAAATGGAGTTAGCATTGATGTTGCTTATCTTAGCATTGATGTTGCTTATCTTAAAGTCATCATGCAGCCATCTACTGGGTACCCTTTCTACCAAAAGAACTCACATAAAACTGACCATCATAAAAAGTTAAATGCTTCCTGGAAATTGGAAGACTTCTAGTAAGTAGAGAGAGAGAGAGAGAGTACATAAGGATGTGAAGATATTCTTGAGGGATTTAGCCAAGGAGACTTCCAACATACTCCCACGGCTTAGATAGGCAATGCATTGCTTGGACTTTTGAGAGGAGAAGAGTGAAAGGTGAATGATAAAAGATATTTTAAATCATGGTTAGGAAACTCTCGGAGCTAACGGTTGACTAACCCAAGTCATCTCCACTGGCACAACCAGAGGGGGCCTGGCACTGGCAGGACCAGGCCACCTACAAAATTTTAGAAAACCCCTTCAAGTTTTAAAGATTTTTTATAATTTTTTACATATGGCCTCCCAAATATTTAAGAAAAGCACTTATATATTTGAAAACTACATCCATTCTTTTATGTGGGGCCCTCCCAAATTCTTTTTTCTACCTAGTGACCTCCCGAGGAAGAATTCTTGGGTTCGCCCTTGGTCATCTCATTTTGATGAAGAGCTGAGTGAAAAACATAAAAGGCTTAGCTAAGTCATCTCATTTTAATAAGTTGTAGGCATTCTGAATCATTTAATAGACAAATCTAATTTTAAACAATTAGGATTTGTTTGCAAGTAATTATGCATGAGGTTTGGAGTTAATAATTTAAAAATAATGACTAGACAGTAATTTGAGACGTATACTTGATCTTTTACATTCATTATTTGGACTAACAAATTGTGTTATATGTTATTTCTCTTTCTTTTATTTTCCTTATTGCAGCACTTTTCTTGCATATACAACTTCACTAATTTGAATTGATTATTATGAATGCAGGTAAATGAATGTATTTTTATATCTTGTAAGCAATTGATTCATTTTTAAATATCCTTAAAAAATTTTATAAGAAAACATGACGTTGCTGAGTCTACGCGTTGAATCTATTTGAGTTAATTTCTTTGTATTGAATGTGTCGAGTCTGAATCACAATTTTCCAACCTTGATTCAAAGTTACTATCAGTTTTGCAAACTCACAGCTGGACTAGTGGCAATTAGGCACCCCCTCTGTAAGACTAGGTTTCAATCTCTAAGGCACGTTTGGTACAAGAGAGGAATCCTCTATCCAATACATTCATTTATTCTTCAGAAACCATACTATCCTCTCTAAGGAATTTTTAGGAGAGGAGTCATTGCTTTCTAGGTTTGGAAAACACCTAGGAGAGGTCGCTCTTTGTACCTTAGGTGCTACTTTACTTCCGTGGATTTAAAAAAATTGATGTGGGGGAAGTGGAGACGGGGAATCAATTGAACATGGAAATTTTTTATGCGTTTGGAGGATTTGAAAAATGCTCTCTCACTTTTTCCCTCTTCCCCCAACCCTGCTTTTCCTCGCAATCAAGGAAAATCAAAGAGGATTATTCTCTGATGACATTACTCAAACATGCCCAAATAAACCTGCCTACCCAAAGATTAATCCTTGGCTAATCTTGCTGGAGCCCAGCGTATTGGAAAATAGAATATAATCCTGCTGGAGCACAGCTTTGTGGGATTCCAGGAATCCGTATGATGTTGATGCTGATTGAAGAAAAACAAATAGGTGAGGAAAGTATAGGAGACAGTAGATGTAGTTTTTTTACTCACGTTTTCAATTTTGCTTGGGATGTCATCTGAGCTTTCGGGGGTTTCTTGCAAGTTAAAAATAGCCTTTGATTTTTCTTGTTTGCCATTTTTTCTTTGAATATTGGTGCAGTGCTTTTTCGGGAGGAGGAGAGAGAGATTCTGTCTTGTCACATGAACATCCATAACATCTAAATCTGACTTTCCAGCACCTGAAGATGACCGGCAAAATGGTATGCTCCGAAGACACGACAGAGAAGTCTTAGAATACACTGTCATGGCACTTTTCACTTCTCCCCAGCTGGTCATGACAGTGCTCAATCAAACCTGTGCAAATTAAGATTTCGACTCAACCAAAAAATTTAAAAAGAAATAAGCCACTGGTCCATCTCCTTCCATATTAAGTTCGCTACAATGCACTAACAACTTAAGAGGGAAAAAAAAAAAAAATGGGCGAGTTTGGATGAGTGGTGAAGTGAATTAAGGTGAGGCGACACATCAGATTAAGAGAAAATAAAATACAAGAGAGTTATGATGGTCTTTTATTTTTAGTGGCTTAATAGGGAATATTTTTTACTTTTTTGTAAAAAGATGAATTCTTTTGTCATTTAGTGGAGAAATGAGGTTGCTTTTTACTTCTTTTTTTTTTTTTTAAAAAAGAGGGAGTTTTGAATTTGAGAGAAAGAAGATTGCTTTTTTGCTCTCTTTTTTCTTTTAGAAAAAGGAGGGAGTTTTGAATTTGTGTACTTCTGATATAACCTTAGTATTTTCTTGTCTTGATAATGGAGGGTTTACCTAACCTCAATTCAACTCACCACTCATCCAAACACTCAAGTTTTCACATATTAGTCTTTCTTACGTCTAGTTTTTCTAATTTCATCATCGAAATTCAGATAATGTCACCAAAGTCGCTTCACTCTAGTCAATATTTTTTTTAGACTTTGTGATGCCATATCCCATGATATCATAAGATTTACCCGTTTTCTCATCATATACTTTCTACAACCAACAGGCAAATTCGTTTTTAATAGAACACAAAAAATGAAATTTTGTGAAATTTAAATGCACATCCTGAACATCTTTCTCAGGTTCTATTATTCGGAAAAAATCTCCTAAATATGTTGCATAAAAGCTATGACATCATGGGATAATCTCATGATATCATGAGATTTATCAGCTTTTGTGACGTACACCATTCCCACGACATCATGGGATCTTGGGCAACAAGGTTTAAAAAATAATATTGATAAGAGTCAAGAGCAATTTTGACGACAGTATCTAAGTCTCAGTTATAAAATTGTAAAAATCGGCTTTTAGTTAGGAGGACTAAAATGCCAAAACCCCTAAAAAAATAGAGACTTGCTAAGGTCCCTCTTTTTATCCTCAAATGAAATAAAATGGTATAAAAAATTGCCAACGAGACTTATCACCTGATCAAAGAGTTTGATTGTTTCTCATGACTACAAATATTTCTTTTTGTTGTTTCATTTAATATGTGTCTGTGATTACATACCATTGACTTATGCAACTCATAAATCCAATTACCAGATCGGTTTTGTTTCTTTCTATATATCACCATATTAACACACAAGCATTTTCATTCATCAGCATCATCGTTGATTAACATAATCAGGGAAAAGAGAGAGGAAAACAACATTGATCAAGAAGATATATACCTTCATTGACAAGAACTCATGAGAATTTAAATAAGAATATGTAAAGAAAAGAGAGAGAAACCCGGAGGGAAGAAAATTTCACACCAACCCAAATGATATCTATCTATATATATATATATATATAAAAGGATCTTGAAATTCGTAAAAAAAAGAGGAATTTATAAGAGATGTCACCGTAGGACCCCATACATCTTACCAAGTCCTCGTATTATGTCGGACACGGGAGGGGTCCTCATGTGGCCCTTTTTCTTTTTCTTTTTGTCATTTAGCGATATGGTCGATATCGACCATTCTGATTGTCGATATGACCATTTTGCGGTGGTTGCTCTTGATTTGCAGAACCCAAATAGAAATTGGATTTTTTCTCTTTTGGTTGCTGGTGCTGCTCCAGAGCGGTGGATGGGGCCAGGGGAGGGAGGGAAAGGGAGGATACGAAGGAATGGAGGGTGGCGAGCATAGGGTCATCTTTGTCAAAGGAAGAGGGATGACTGCCATGGAGGAAGGGGAGGAGGGAGAAGAGGGGAGGGGAGGGAGACTGACATGGAGATAGAGATGAGGTTCTAGGCGGAGTTGAGGAAGAGAGCTGGGCTTACAAGTAGTGGGGGAGGGAGGGGATATGGGTCAAGGACTTGTAGACCCAAGGGGAGTGAGAGTACGTATGCGAGGGCAGATGATCTGCAGGTGGACTTGCAGATTCGTCTTTTTTCTTAGTATTTCGCGATATGGTCGATATCGACCATTCTGTTGTGTTCAGCAAATAAGATAGTTACATGTTAAAAAAAATTTAACTATAGAATGATCGATATCGACCATCAGAATGGTTGATATTGACCACATCACAAAACGACAAAAAAAAAAAAAAAAAAAATTTAAAAGGGCCACATGAGGACCCCTTCCGTGTCCAACATGATATGGGGACCTGGTAAGACGTATGAGGTCCTATGGGGACTTCTTCCGTAAATTCCTCTAAAAAAAGGAACTTTAAAAACAATAACATTACAAGGAAAAAGTAGATAAAAATGGTTGCCAGTGGCTTTATGTTCTCTTTCTATAAAAACACTATAAAAGATAGATGTATAAGCACTTTACATAGCAGTTCCTTTTATACTAGTTACCATGAAAGTTTATAGACTACATCTTGTTGAACTCCGTGGTTTTTTCCATTAATATCCAATGACTATCCATAAGAATATAATGAGCCAAAATAGAAAACGTGATTTGACTGAAATTAAATTAGATAACCTAATCACATCCCTAATAGGATACCAAATCACTAAATAATAGAAAACTTAATTATAATATAACAGTACTAGCCTAATATAAACCAAATTAATATAATTTAATTTAAGATCAACTCATCCTTTTCATACTGCACGTTCTCTAAAATATTCTCCAATATTCTCATTTGGGTATTGTTGTGCGCGTGCGTGTGGAAGCGCGATACTTGTGATTGAAAAACATATCACACAAGAGAGAGACAATGGTTTTACATGGTCCGCCAAAACCGCGTACATCTACGGAAAGAGAGCAATGACTCACATCTAGACTCTTTTCATAATCTAGTTTGGCAAAAACGCCTACATCTATGGAAAGAGAGCAATGACTCACATGTTGACTCTCTTCAGAGTCTAGGGTTATAGATTATACACACACACATACGAGGAATTATCAAAAACTCCCCATTTAGAAAAGGGGAGTTTTTGCCCCATTGACTTGTCCAATGAGATTTTGCCACCTCACGTGGGAAACATAGGAAAAAAGGACATTTTTGAAATCTTAAATTTCTTATTTGCATTTAACTTGATGATGACACATGTCATAGTTTTATTGGCTTAGAAAAGGGTATTTTTTTTGTGAAAAGCGCCTGAGGAATTTTGTAGCGCTCCACATGTGCGTGCATGCGCATACAACACACACAAACATATATATATATATATATATATATGAGAAATTCTACAGAATGCCCCTGTTTGAAAGGGGCGTTTTTGCGCCAGTGTTAATAGCCAAAGAGAGTGAGACGCGTAATTTAGCAATGACTCATACCTTAAATGCTCCATTTGTCTCGTCCATTCTGTGCACTTTTATTTGCTCATCATTTGAGAAGTGTAGGAGAGAGAGAATAGGATGAATAAGGCATGTTATAATATCAAGCAATTAAATAGGAGATTCAAATCTAAAAGAAAAAAACGAGATTCATTCCTTTGGATCATGTATATAGGAAGCTTCCTAACTATTATACTTCTTTCATTGAAAATAGGAAGCTCTTTAAAGTGGCTTCTTATATTATTTGCTAGAGGGGGAAAGGAGGAGAAAAAATAGGAAAAAAAATCACTGCCAATAAAGTTTCCCAACCGTTACACTTCTTTCCTTAAAAGTAGATTGTTAGTATTTTTATGTTTGCTAATTCATGGGTTGGAAAAAACTCTAGGTCTATTAAGTTGTATTTTCTAATGGAATGTAGTTGTGTTGCCGAAAGAGCTGAAGCGAAGAAAAGAAGAAAAAATAATTAAGTCTGGGCGAGAAACTCGAATATTGATCAATTGGAGCCTCTATGCGATCGATCAATGGTCTGACACACCTCAATTATTTGGGTGGTCCGATTGATCAGATGGCGCAGGAAATTAATACGGGAAAGAGTCCAGATTTGCTACGAATTTGTTTCCCTTTGAGACTTTGTTTCCCACTTTGAGTCATATTGGTGTTCTAACATTAAGGCACGAGTTTGGGGCCAGAAATATGGTATTGCTCTCAACCCTAAGATACACATCAATTAGTTATTTCATTGATATGAGGTGAGAATATCTTAGCAGAGATTTTTTGATTCTCTAAAGCCATTGAGAGATTGTTTTGAAGGGCTGCTCTAGAAGGATTTGTTGCTTCTACTCTCTTGTAGAAGATTGATTATCTTAGTTGACAAGGTGCAAGGAGATCAAGTAAGGAAAACGGTGTACGGTAGGGAAGTCATTATTGCGGAAGTTGTGCAAGAAGAACTACAGTTCTTAGGTCGAGGTATTGACCAAGGTAAATGAGCTGTTAGTATATTTTGTAAATGTTCGTGAGTTCTTGATTTCTAAATCATGGTTTTTCTTTCTGAATAGGGTTTCTACGCTAAATATTGTGTCTGGCCTTTTGTGGTGTGTGATTGGTAGATTGATTAGATTGCTCGTTCCATCTTGCATTGGTTGATTAGAATTAGCCTCTATTCTAATAACCCGAAACTTTCATAGATCTTATCTTACTTGCTAGAGGGAAAGGAAGAGAAAAACAAACAGGGATTAAAATGGCGTAAGTAATTGCTTCAAAAATAGGGATTAAAATGGCATGAGTATCATAAACATAAACCATTAACTCTAAATTACTTTCTAAGACCTTTTGTAGAGGTTGAGACTTAGACAAACTCAAAAACTCCTAAAATAAACAAAATAAAACTTACTATAAATAGTAATAAGTTATGCGCGGAAATTGTGTCTTGATCATCTTTGAAACGGTCTTATTTTACCCCGATGATGGCACCGGCCTTACATTTGTGTTAAGAGCATTAAATATATCCATAGCTTCAAATAAGTACTTAATTACTTAATTGTTTCATGATGGTACCCAGATCAAAAGTTATGGCAATTGAAATTGACGTTGATAATGTTTTGCAATCTTCCTTTTTTCCAAAAATCATTCTCCCACCTAATCTATATAACCATAGTTTATTAATGCTTCACATAGTTTTGCATATGAGATGGAGAGAGAAACAAGATCTACCAAGCAGTTAGTGTACTGAACTACATTAGAAAGCCATTACATAAGGAGTGATTGATCGTATATGGCCTCAAGTGGGGCTCAGATACGCTACCAATGTACAAGTACATCATGAGATGAGTTTGGATGTCTACGATCAAACCGTAGGTTTCATATCAAAAACCTAGAAAAAACACGAACAAACTTCACTGTTCGGTCAGCCCATACAAAGAATAAAAAGAAAACCACTATATCTGCATCAAGAAAAACAAATGATGGTTAAAAATCATAGTTCGCGAAACAACAACAACAAAAGAAGAAGAAAAAAAAAAAAAAAAAGAACAAAGAACAAAGAAACCCATGATCCGTATTGCTAAATGGGTTAAAATCCCAACACAATCTCAAGAAAATAAATGCGATCCATCAAAATCTACTTATTTCCATACCAAGCAATAACAAAGCTAAATCTAACGACATTAAATATTAGGAAGAGCAGTAAAAGAGAAGATAACGAAAACCCTAAAAAGAAAAGAAAGACATGTATTAAGACATATGAGGATATGAAATAGGGGTTTTGACATATTGGTTCACTTCAGATTTTGTTTTCCCAATTCTATGACTCAAATTTACATAAACTTTTTTACACCATATCCCATGATATCATGGGATTTATAAATTTATGTATGGGAAATGCTCCTGCGAGAGTTTCTCTCACACTACTATGAGAGTAAGAGGGGACCCATTAGATCCATATCCAATGTCAACAACCTAAATATGAGGGTCTTCCCCCCCAACTCTCATAATAATGTGAGAGTTACTCTCATAAGAGCACTTCCCATATATCATATATTTTTTGCAACTGTTGAACAAATTTTTATTTTATAAAATGCAAAATATGACATTTTATGAAAAGTAAATACATATTTGATCATAATTTCTCAGATTTTATCATTTAGAAAAAAAATCTCTCTAAGATGCTACATAAAAGCCTTGATATCATGGGATCTAAAGCAAAGAAATTTTAAAGAAAAAGTTGACCAGAGTCGTTTGACATTACCTGAATTTTGGTCATGAAATTGGAATGTCTCAGATTAAGGGGTACTAATATGTCAAACATGAAAACCCACGTAAAAAGGAGTAGGGCAACAAGAAGATATGTATTCATGGATATCTAAGGAAGTAAGGATTGACCTTGATTGCTTGCTTTCACATGCAATCAACAAAACCAAAGACCAGGAATAGATAAGACAAAGAGAAAGGCTGTTGTTTGGAAATTTCTACAAACATTTGGTAGGCAATGTGATTCTCTAACACCAATCATCAATCAAATGCTATGACAATGCAACTAAGCCAAACATACATCAAACCACCATCATATAGATAAATAAAACCAGACAAGAAACACATAAGACATAAGATTTACGTTGTTAGGTCATAATATGTGACCTACATCCACGAGATTATAAGCCAACTACCAAGTAAAACTATAGAAACCCACTTACAAGTTACAAGCTTTCATAGTTTTCTTTTCCCCATTTTTCTTCTTCTTCTTCTTGGAGAAACTTTTTTCTTGCCTCTTCTCCCGATCTCTATACTATCTCAACCAAGGAATATAAAGGAATATCCATTCGCTTTTTCCTTAGGGTTTTCTTAAAAGAAAGAAGCTCAACAACCATTGGATTGACTCAATCCACTAGCTCACAATAAAAGAGCTAAAAGAGGTTAAAAATAGAGAAAAGAAAAGTACAAGGGTGTAAAAGAAAATAAAGAGAATTTGGCTTCACACATGTGTTGCGCACACACACAAGTTAGATCCAACAAAGGTACCTCTTTTTAAAGGAGTGGTTGGCAAGGGAGAAGATTAATGCTCCTTTATCTACAAGCAGATATATTTGGAGAGTTGTAATAATAAAAAATCTAGGTCTTCTTATAAGAGTAGGGCTTAGGAGTACTAAGAGTCTGGATCCCTTGTCACGGTCTATGACATGCAATATTTCCCGTAACGAATGCATGAAACTCCACTACGGGCCCGCATTATGATCATTTAAACCATTCATTTTGAATCCCATCCCTCTAGAGGTATATCCTCTCAGTAGGAGTGGGTCACACTGCCCAATTGAACACATGTAAAATTTTGGTGATGACGTGGCATCGTTGCTAGGTAGTGATGACACCATATTTCTGACATGTGCTCAATCGGACGGTGGGACCCATTTCTATATGTTGGGCTAAATCTTTTTAAGGTGCCATTAGTGGCGATGAGACTCAAGATGAACGACCCAGATTATCACCATGTGGGACCACAATGGGGTTCCAATTATAATATATTAAGCTGAAAGGTTTTTTATCTAATTTTGACTTTACTATGTAATTTTGACCAAAAGTTATTTTCGGTTTCTACAAACATACTCTCCCTCCACGTTTTACTAATATACCTCCCCTACTTATGGACTCCCATCTTCCCCTTTACTAATATACAGGATTCCTATCTCTTCATACATACCCTTGATTAGCACAAGTTTTTGTACTAGTCATTCATTATAGGAATGCCTATCATAGACACGATAGAATATTGACTCCAGTTCTTGTTCCAAATTATACCTGCTCATTTTACGACAAAAGTAGGGGTAGGAAACTGTCCTTTGAAAAATAGTGGCCTAGTGTTTGGGGCCCACTTAATTTTTTTTAAACTTTTTACTATCAGATTAAGTGTTTGCTTTTAATTAATTATTTATTCACTTACTTATATTTATCTTTGAGATGGGTGGTTAAAATTTGAATGAATGTAGGTTTAGAGTAAGAGAACTTAAAAAGATTGTGATGGTAAGTGAGGTAGTGAGGATAAGAGTGATTGATCATAGATGGGCCCAAGTTGGACCAGCAGACGGTTCATTTGTCAATTTGATTTGGGTTTGGATTTACGTTAACCAATACCATAAGTTACTTCTTGTCAACACTATTTTTGTCCAGGGCTGACCTTTATGTTATATACACCCATTTGGGGCTCACCTAGACGCAGGAAAATATTATTCCCTTGGGTTCTCTATATCATGCAGTTAGCTGGGCTGACAAATTGAATAATAAAACTGGACTTAACTGAAACCCAACTTAAAAATAAAAAAGGTTCAACCCAGACCCTCAATTGATGGATCGGGTGGGCCATTGTGGGTCAGGTCAATATTTTAGAATTTTATATAAACGGTTAATGAATTTTTGCAAATTGAGAGAATGTTTATCGAAGGAGCAGTTGAATGAATTTTAACTGAAATTATACCATCTTTGATTTAAATAGACAGCTTAGAATTTAATGACTTGTTGTGTGCCATGTGTGGAGAGATCAACCTCAGTTATGTGTTTTCCATGTCATTGGATAGACTGATCAAAATAATAAAATTCTTGTAATCATGCATTTCACAAAAAAAGCACAAAACCCAAAAAAATTCAATTCAAAACCCCAAAATAATAATAATTTATAATAAAAGAAAAAAAATTAATTAAAATAATAAAAGAAAATCCAAAAGTGCAAAAATTTGTGTTGAGAGTGGGATTTGAACCCACGCCCTTTTGGACCAGAACCTTAATCTGGCGCCTTAGACCAACTCGGCCATCTCAACATTGATGCACTTGGTATGAAGACAAGTTATAAAACTTAATAGTCTGAATGGTATTCTCATGGGCTGGGCCAGACTGAATCCGAACCGGGTTTGGCTAGATCTGTGCTGTATTTTTAAGGGCCATTGGCTGAACTAAGCCCCATTTTGGATGAATAGTTAAATTGGCCTTGCGTTTTCCTTTAAATCCGAGGAGTAGGCCAACCCTATATATTCAAAATAAATAGGTTTATATATATATATATATATATTTACAAAAGATCTGAGCCCAATCATGAGTTTGTGTTCGAGCTGGGATGGGTCCTTGCTTCAGTTGCTTGAATATAGGCCCATCAACTCCATGGACAGCCCTTGGACAATCTTTTAGTCTGACCAGGCCCAAGCGCTCTCTCTGTTTGTCCTTCATGAGTTGTTGGTTCAGGTCTAGCTAAGGCTTTGGAAATCTTTGCATTGAAATATCTAATCAATACCACGGAAATAAGAATACAGCGAAATTCGCCAATGTCTTCAAACATAAGTCCAATCCATTTAACTTGGTCATTGGACAAAAGAGGATGACCTGTTCAAACATTGTTGGCATGATTTTGGACTTTCTATTCTTTGCAAGTAAAATAATCCAACAGGTGCACCGGGAGGTTCGCAAATACAATAGAGGCATTCAAGACCATGACCATATATATATATATATATATATATCATTGTGGATTATTATACTGAAGAAAGCATGCTCACCAGTCATTAATAATTAACCAAAACTAGAGTGCACCAAACAAACAGTTGTAAAGATAACTAGAAGAGCAGCAACCCAGGTGACAAAACATGCACAAGAAAGAGCCCAGCAGCCCAAGGAAAGGTTCTGGTCATTCAAATAGATTTTTATAGAGTGAAAGATTTCTGGGTGACTCAAAACAAAATGGAGAGATTTTGTTGGATATGTGGACAATGTGGTTTGGAATTTTGATGTGGTCTTTTGCTTATTTGCACTGTGGTTATGAGAAGAGGCCACATATGAAAAATAGAATCAATGAAAGAGTACATCAAATTGGAAGATCCCACCGTTATTAAAAATAAACATGTTTTTGCTGT
Source organism: Persea americana (assembly GCA_029852735.1). Lineage (NCBI taxonomy): Eukaryota > Viridiplantae > Streptophyta > Magnoliopsida > Laurales > Lauraceae > Persea > Persea americana. Next base: position 41,375,787 of record CM056817.1, read on the forward strand.
ATTTCTTTGTCAACTGTCATATTTCTGGGCCAAAGATCAAGAGTTTTCTACTTTCAGTTTATACGTTATGAGGCACATCAGACCAAGGATTTTTAGTGGACAAGTGAACAGTTCATTGTCATCTCAATCTGATATTAACTACCAAGCTCGAAGATCATATCATGTGATATATTTTTTTTAATGCATGAGTTCTGCATTTAATATAGTTTATTTCATGTCTGAATATTATGATGTAATACTATTTGATAGGCATTCACAATCATCACTTATGACTCGTGTATGGGTTTTTATCACAGACTACTCGCCTTCCAAACATGCATCCAAACTGTTTTGTTCCTACTTTTGATATTGACTTATTAATCAATCTTTTTTTTCATTTTTTTTTATGCACAGTGGCATACAGATGATCTAATAACCTGTCCATCAGTTGCCAATAGTCTCTCTCTGCCCTCTCAAATCCCTCTCGAACTAGTTCTAACTTTTCTGATTGGAAAGACTCATCGACATTTGTCATAAGCCCCTTTAAATATAGATGTTGCTACAAAGAAGCCTCAACCATCCAAGCCTATTGATGCTCTGACACCACATGTTAATTTGATACCAATATGACTTTAATCGAATCTAAATAAATATAGTATTAATTTGAATAACACAATATAAATCTTGAAACTAAACGCATACTTGATTACATCGTGTCTGCCAAAACTGAACTGCTGCTAACTTTGATTGGGAATTTACTACACTTTTCCATTACAACCTTACTATATGATCTTGATGGGGCAACCATTTATTGTGTAGAGAGGTCCTGTAACTCCTAAACCCTATATTTCTCCATCCCTTCCCATCATGGAGTCCAAATCTAAATTAGGAGTTATACTCCTCTTAACATTGAAAACTCTATTAGGTTAGCAACTTTCCATAGACACCTAAGTCATCTCTACTAATGATACTTACCACTTGTGAGTTGGCCTTCTAAAGTGGGAGATCCACATGGGTGTGTGGTTATTGGGCCACACCTAAGCCCAATAATTCAAACAAATTCCACCTACTTGTATGAAATTTCCATCGAATTAGGGCTATATCTACTATTGGATTCTACAAATCCAGTTTAGCTAGATTTTTCACATGTGTCCAATCCAATAGCCAAACTCAACTTGATTGACTGGGAGTCTAGAGTATATACCGTATAATGTGAGTAGGAGTGAACTCACAGTTTGGGTCTATGTAATGTTGGCCCTGTTGACGGAATATTTGATTTTTATTTAGACAACACGATTAATGATTTTTTTAAGACAACATGATTAAAATGTGATTTAACTTGTTTATCTTTTTATATGACTCGGTTTTATGCGTAAATGATGGTTCAAGCATTTGGATATTCTGAGCTAACAGTAATTTTCAATTATTTGCTCTTTGCAAGAGCCAATTACAAGTAAATGATGGTTCATGAGTTGGGTTATCTGTAAAGAGGTGCACAAGTGAGTTCTGAGGATCCAGATGTGGCTCAGGGTTTAGTGGATTAAGGTTGGGCCTTTAGCCAGTCTCACTTGAACTTAATTGCACTTATCTGGCCAAAACTCCAATCAAGCTGGGCATTTTCTCATTTAGATGAGGAAAAAGAAACCAGTTTGAATTCAGGTTGAGTTCAATTAGTTGAGTTAGTAGGTCTGAGTTGTCCCTTCTAAAAATATGGCCCTTGTAAATATGAGTGGCCAATTAGTTCGATGGTGTCAGATTGACAACTATAATAAGTAAAATGTATTTGCCAAACAGAATCCTTACCCATTTTATTTATACAAGTGTAAATGTCAACAAAATCGAATGAAAAGTTAAAAGGGTGATCCTCGATCTCGAATTAAGTTGAGTTGGTCAGGTGGATATAATCTTGAGCAGTTGTCGAGTCAGTAAGTATTATTTTGGGTGCCGATCAATCTGACTTAAAAGTAAAAGTGGTCAACCTAAACCTTAAGTTACTTGAACGTATTCGGGTTGGTTAAGCAAATAGGTCAAAAATTATCACCCCTCTAGAAAGAAGATTCAAGTCCATTTTAAGTTGGATTTCGTCTTCCCTTTTATACATACTAGACTTTTGGACCATTAAAAGACCTGACAATTTATTGTGAAGTACAAATACGTCTAATTACAGTAATTTTTGACATATGAAAAACAAACTATATATAAGTAGAATACATACCATTTCGATCCTGTTGAAAAGAGCTTTCTAATCATGTATATCAAGAAGAAGAAAAAAACCCAATATAAAGAACGTTCGAAATAACCTTTAGAAGTTAGAAAGGTCAAAACAAAAAAAAAGAGATATTTGTCATTCAGCCCATTCGATTCCATTTACATGACTTCTAATGGGATGTATCTTTAATTCTTTATACCATTATATGAGTTTGGATCCCCTAGCTCTTTCATATAACTAGGGAGGTACCGTGAATGTGGATTAAATGAAACAATACCTCCCTGTTTCTACGAAAAAGGGGATTCGGACTCACCATTATATATATAATATGTCAGCTAAACTCTCAACGTGGATTTGACACATGGTAGTTCCCTAAATACTTTCTTTACTTGTGTCTTTTAAACCCTAAAACCTAAGTGAGAGTAGAAGTGTAGGTTAAAAAACACTTTTTATCATAAAATTTGTCCTACTACAATTTATTACACTTTTTTCTTCTTTTTCTTTTTAATAAAAAGAAAGAGGCTTCTAAAGGAGTAAAAGGTAAGTGATGTCACTTAATAAGTTCATTTTTTCACTCTACTTTTTTTCCCCGAAAACATGGTGAAGTAAAAAATGTCATATCACATGCCCATTTTAACTCCACCTCCACTACCATTCATTCTAAATAACCACCCTTAAAATAAGGGCATGCAGCATGAATGGAGCTGCACGGATCAAAGGTGGCCAGTGCAGGCCCCGTACCGGTTGGAGAAAATCCTCAATGCTTCAGTGAGACAAACAAGTCTACTGACGGATGTGTTTGTATAGTGCCGTGTTTGCTCTTCTATGGCATAGAAAAGTGTTGGATTAAATGTGTGTGGCCCACATGACCAGAAGCCCATTAAGGATTTTTAATCATACCCACTTGTTTGCACATTTATGAGACCTAGTTATGTTTTAACGCACTTGCCAACAAACCAATAATGAGATGAGATTAAAGGGTTAGGTGATAGTTGGATGTTAATGGTTCCTTGATGGGCATGAATCTCCTATAAAAAGACCCATTGGGTAACTTCTTTAGTTACTAGTTTTCTTGGCCTCCATCACTAAGCAAGAAAGAACAGCAAAGGCAAAGGAGTTGTAAATCTCACCTGAGTTTCAAGTTTCTGTCATTTGAAGGAGCTTTTGTTACCTTAAAGAAAAGCAATGCAATCAGGTAAGCTTCTACCCATTCTTGGATTTTTCATGTTTACTTTACTGTGTTATTTGAATTAGACCCAAGGAGATCCTCCTGTGGATTGAGAGATCTTAAGTTAACATGTGGTATCAGAGCCATCTTTGGGTATAGCCAAATGATCATTTCATATTTTGTTTACATATTCTGAGATTTGGGGCTTTCCGAGTTCTTCTTGGAAATCAAACCAAATGCCCAAATGAAAGAAGTTTTGGGTATTTGATAAAAGGTATTCCATTTTATTGGAAAGAAGAGACTCAAAAATCGAGTATTATGGTGCCCAACCCAATCTGGAAGAGATGGGAATAAAAGATCATATTCTATCGATCTATATATATTTCTTGATTTAAGAAATTATCTAGAGTTGGAACCTCCATTGGCTTATCACTGTTATTTATTTATTTTTTCGTTTAATGTCGTTTTGATGATGGTCATGAAAGGAGAATATGATGATGAAAACTTTATTCTATAAAAAATAAAAATTAAAATGACAGGCGGACAGTGCAACGGTCAATGCACAGTTTGTCGCACTGTGCATCGGACTGTGCAGAGGCAGCATTCCAACAGTTTTGTTGGGCCGGGCTAGACAGGTCAGGTCAGTCAACCTGGCCTGTTCTAGCCCAGCCTGGCCAGTTGACAGTCAGGCCTGATCTGGTTATGAATCGGGCCTGATCCATTAAGGACCCCCTGAGCCCAATATAATTTTGGAAGAAAAATTTCCAGAATGTTCTCCTTATTAAATGGCAGCCATTGGCAAGGTTAATTAGCCTAAATGAATTCCAGAACTGACCCAATTATTAGTATTGATCATATTGTTCAAACTAGGTGATCCAGAATTTGTTTTGATTATAACGGACTCATGGGAACTTGGAATCTCAATCCGTTTTTTCCTATGAATTCCTATTAATGAGATCTTTAATCTAAATAGTTTGGATCTATTATGAAGTGTCTCTAATATTTTGGCATATATTTTTTTAAATAAGCCATTAAAGTTTATTTCCACATCATGGATGATTTATTTATATAATCAAAGTGTACAATAGCTTGTAATTCAGCTAATTATGTGTTGTTATGTCAAATTTATGTCACCTTAGACCATTAGAGAAAAACAAAGATTTCAATTAAAGATGTGTAATGATGAAAGTGTGGTTGTTATAATTTCAATTAGAAATAAATGATTTAGATTGATTTGATAGTTGCCAAAGCAACCAAGTCATGAAGAATTGTTTGATTTCTAGATTGAATTAAGGGAACATTACCATTATTTGTGTGATTATAATAACACTAAATTGCGATTTCATAAAAGATATGAGGAGAAGCCCAAAGGTTTTATCTTCATGGAATAGAAATTAGAGTAAGATATTGTTGGTAATGTGATGTAGTTAAGAATGATTTATGCCCAAAGGAATAGTCCTCTTAATCGCATCATATTATTAACGTAGTCTTATTAATTAAAGAAAACTGATTATTATGCATGTTGTTTTCATACCCAAAGGTAGATTTACAATGATGTACAATTACTTTTACTTTTATTGTTATTGCATGATCAAGAATAGATTGTAACTTGTGGATATTATTGTTTATTTTTAGTAACTAAGTCAATGGCAGCACTTTCTACATTTGGGATCATTCCTACCTTAGATGAGTCAAATTTTCTAGAATGGATGGACATGCTAATGATAGCAATAACCTTCTTGAACTTGGATATAGTCTTTGATGAGCCTAAACCCCTAACTCCTACAAATGAAACATCTAGTGATGAAAAAGCAAAATCTGATAAATGGACCAGGGCTAACAGGGTAGCAACCAAGATTATCTTGAACTCAATTTCAAGAGGTATTAGGGGATCCCTTGGAATAATAGAAAATGCAAAGGATCTCTTAGATACTGTAAATGAGCAGTTTAAGGTAACTGACAAGGCTGTAGGGGCATCACTAATAAGCCGCCTATCAAGCATGAAATATGATGGGACCCTGGGAGTGATAGAAAATATTTTATCAATGTAAAATATTGTTTCAAAATTGGAATAAGTTGATATGAGTGTATCAGAAAAGTACTTGATACAATTCATCTTGGACTCTCTCCCTTCATCTTTTGGCCCGTTTAAGGTTGCTTAGAATCAAAGTCCAACACATTGGACCATAACAGAATTAATTGCTAGATGTGATCAAGAAGAGAGGAGGCTTAAGGCTAAGGGGCAAATCCAAGGAAAAGGAAAAGAACAAGAAATGGCCAAGTGTTCAAATTGTATAACCAGAAAAGAAGGAAGAATTGGGACAGAAGAAATGCTTCTTCTGTGGAAAGAACGGTCACTTCAAAAAGGATTGCCTAAAGCGGAAAAATTGGTTTGAAAAGAAAGGCACAAATTTATCTTTAGTATGTCATGAAACCAATTTAACCAATGTTCCACCAAGTTCTTGGTAGGTTGACTCTAGTGCAACCATTCATGTAACTGGTTGTGTGCAGGGATTCCTTTCAAGCCGGAAACCAAATGATGGAGAAAAAACTATTGCCATGGGAAACCGGAAGGAATCACGAGTCGAAGCAGTAGGCACTTACAGATTGGTGTTGGACAATGGATTTATTTTGGACCTCCATAATGTTTTCCTTGTTCCTGAGATTTCTAGAAATTTAATTTCTGTTTCAAAGCTGGTTCATGAAGGGTTTGATATTATTTTTGGACAAAACTTTATGAGTATTTCTAGAAATGAATGTTTAATTAGGAATGGTTATTTATGTGGTGGATTGTATAGATTACAGTTAAATTCTTTGGATGAACAATCATTGCAAACACCACACATTAGTTGTGAACTGAGCATTGGCATTAAGAGAGGGGCAATTAAAGAGAACTCCTCTATGTTGTGGCATAAAAGGCTAGGGCATATATCAAAAGAGAGAATGCTCAGATTAATGAAAGAAGGATTATTGCCTAATCTTGATTTCAATGATTATGGTGTTTGTATAGACTGTATAAAGGGAAAACAGTCAAACACGAACAAGAAAGGTGCCACAAGAAGTTCTGAACTCCTGGAAATAATCCATACAGATATATGTGGAAAAATAGATGTACTATGTTTTACAGGTGAACAATGCTTTATCAGCTTTATCGATGATTTTTCTCGATTTGGTTATGTTTATTTGATTAAAGAGAAATCTGATGCTTTAGATATTTTTAAGATATTCAAAGCAAAAGTAGAAAACCAATTAGAGAGAAAAATCTAAGTAGTGAGATCTGATAGAGGTGGTGAGTATTATGGAAAGTACACCAAATCGGGTCGTAATCCGGGCCCATTTGCTAAATTTCTAGAAAATGAGGGTATTGTGGCCCAATATACAATACCTAGAATACCTCAGCAGAATGGTATTGCTAAGAGAAGAAATAGGATGCTTATGGATATGGTTAGGAGTATGGTAAGTAATACCACTTTACCCAAATCAATGTGGGGTGAAGCACTTAAGATAACAATATACATATTAAATCGTGTCCCTAGTAAAGCAGTGCCAAAAACACCATTTGAGTTGTAGACCGGAAGGAAACCCAACTTAAACCATTTTCGAGTCTGGGGTTGCTAATCTGAAGTGAGAATTTACAACCCACATGAAAGAAAGTTAGACCCTAAAACTATTAGTGGATATTTTATTGGTTATCTTGAGAGGTCTAAAGGGTATAGGTTTTACTGTCCTAATCATAACACTAGGATTGTAGAATCGGGAAATGCAAAATTTCTGGAAAATCATGAGAATAGTGGGAGTTTTCAAGGAAGAGATATAGTTTATAAAGAAATCAGGGAAAATATTGAGTTACCTGATACACAAAATGGGTTTATTCCACTAGATATTATCAATGGTCATCAAGAAATGCAACAATCACAAAATGATCAAGTTGAACATAATATTGGTCAACCCATTAATGATCCACTCCTAGAACATCATGATAATGCACTTCCTAATGAACCGGAATTAAGGAGGTCAACTCGAATAAGAAGACCTGCCATTTCGAATGATTATGTTGTATATCTAGAGGAAGCCAATATTGGGATAAAAGATGATCCTAGAATATTCAAAGAAGCCATGGAAAATGTGAATTTTGATAAATGGATGGATGCTATGAAAGAAGAGTTAGAATCAATGGCCACGAATGAGGTTTGGGATATTATCAAACTACTCAAGGGTTCTAAGGCCATAGGCTGTAAATGGGTCTTTAAGACCAAAAAAGGAAAGGTAGAACGATTTAAAGCTCGTCTCGTGGCCAAAGGTTTTACTCAAAGGGAGGGAGTTGACTACAATGAGACTTACTCTTCGGTATTTAAAAAGGATTCATTTAAGATAATTATGGCTTTTGCAGCTCATTTCAATTTAGAGCTACATCAAATGAATGTTACAGCAGCGTTCCTAAATGGAAATTTAAAAGAAGAGGTATACATGCAACAACCGGAAGGATTCAAAAAAGGGAATACTAATAAATTAGTTTGTAAATTAAAGAAATCGATATATGGTCTAAAACAAGCTTCCAGGCAATGGTATCTTAAATTTAACCGCATTATCACGTCATTCGGTTTTTCTGAAAATCTAGTAGACCATTGTATCTATCTCAAGGTTAGTGGGAGCAAGTTTATAATATTGATACTGTATGTCGATGATATTTTGCTAGCTAGTAATGACATTAATATAATTCATGAAACTAAGGAATATCTTAATAATAGTTTTGATATGAAAGACATGGGAGAAGCAACCTTTGTAATAGGAATCTAGATATATCGAGATAGATCTCGAGGACTACTTGGATTATCACAGGAATCCTATATAAAAAATATTCTTAAAAGATTCTGTATGGAAGGATGTAGGCCCCAAGATTCACCAATAATTAAGGGTGACAAATTTAGTAAAGTGCAAAGTCCAAGAAATGAAATCGAACGACATCAAATGGACCAGTGTCCTTATGCTGCTGCAGTAGAGAATCTTATGTATGCACAAACATGCACTAGACCTGATATCAATTTTGCAGTTGGCATGTTCAGTAGATATCAAAGTGACCCAGAAATGACGCATTGGGTAGGAGTTAAGAAAGTCTTGCGATATCTTAGTGGCACTAGGAATTACAAGCTCTCATATAGAAAGTCCGATCAATTAGAAGTGATTGGTTATTTAGATTCAGATTTCGCTGGATGCCTCGATACAAGAAAGTCGACTTCAGGATACATTTTCCTGTTAGCTGGTGGGGCAATATCATGGAGAAGTACAAAACAGACCATAGTGACTCCATCCACATTTGATGCCGAATATGTGGCATGTTTTAAAGTAATAGGTCATGCATTATGAATACGAGATTTTATTATAGGTTTATGAATTATGGATACAATTTTTAAACCTCTTAAAATCTTTTGCAATGATGATGCAGCAAGAAAATTTGCTCAGAATAACAAAGTTTCCAGTAAATCAAAATTTTTGGAAGTTAAGTACTTTGTATTAAAGGAAAAGGTATGAAATCGATTGGTGTCTATTGTTGGGGCTTCAACGAGCCAAATGATAGTGGATCTGTTAACGAAGGCATTGGAGCCAAAGGCTTATAGAGAGCATGTTAGAAATATGGGCCTTATTGATTTGCCTTATTATTGAGGACATCAGTATAGTAATGATTTTGTAATTCTTATCTTGTCAAATATTTACACGTATTAAGGTGAATAAATTAAGAATATTAAAGAGAATGGCATTATCGTACCCAATTTAATAGGACGGCCATTGAAAATGTCCTATTTTACCCTTATCAAGGACTTGGTTAGGTTGGGGTGCTAGTGGAGTAATTATAAAAGGAAGCATGTCATTAAAGACATGTAACCGCTATGGTTCACATTGGTAAACCAATTTAGTCACAGTATTAAAGCTCAGTATAAGAGACACGTTGGCAATTATTTTCAAAGTTAATGTGCATCGGTTAAAGTTGTTTTATCGTTTTTCAAAGTACTATTTGAAAATGAATTTCCTTAAATTAAAATTTTGGATTTTGTTTCCATGGTCATATGGCCCAAGTGGGAGAATGTTGGATTAAATGGGTGTGGCCCACATGACCACAAGCCTATTAAGGATTTTTAATCATACCCACTTGTCTGCACATTTATGAGACCTAATTATTTTTTAGCTCACTTGTCAACAAACCAATAATGAGTTGAGATTAAAGGGTTAGGTGATACTTGGGGGTTAATGGTTCCTTGATGGGTAGGAATCTCCTATAAAAGGACCCCTTGAGTAACTCCTTTGGTTACTAGTTTTCTTGGCTTCCATCACTAAGCAAGAAAGAATAGCAAAGGCAAATGAGTTGTAAATCTTACCTGAGTTTCAAGTTTCTATCATTTGAAGGAGCTTTTGTTACCTTAAAGAAAAGCTATGGAGTCAGATAAGCTTCTACCAATTCTTGGATTTTTCATGTTTACTTTACTATGTTATTTGGATTAGACCCAAGGAGTTCTTCCTGTGGATTGAGAGATCTTAAGCTAACAAAAAGCTGAATGAAAGTTGGAGAAGAAAAAATCCACGAAATAAAGCGTTGAGTGCAAAATCCAACGCCTTGTTTTCTCTTTTTTCCGGGAAAGCTTACCGGTACACAAACGCGCACTTAGACTTTTTTTTGAAAAACGAAAGGCATTGTTTATGTTTTTTTATATAAAAAAAATTCCACTCTCTAAGTTGAGACACCATTCCAATAGCCACACCAAGATGTAGCCAAATGATGGAGCAAAAAACAAAAATGTAGCCAAATGCAAGTACATGGCTAGGATTTTGGATCCTCAACCTGCTCTGAGAGACCTCTATTGATGCTCACCATCATATCAAATTGATAATCACAGCATCAATAAAAGACTCACCCAATGTTAAATCCAACAGAAAGGCCGTAGATCATGCCAGTGGCCCAGCTTCATCTCCCTGATTTCACACCACCACTCAACACCCTGTCTCGCTGGCCCACTTCCATGCCACATGTAAATAAATAGTTCCATAGGTCGAAATCTTGGTCATATCTTTGTTTTGTGAAACAAGTCTTCTCTCTCTCTCTCTCATCCTGCTTCTTATACAAATCCCTCCCCCTCTCTCTCTCTCTCTCTCTCACTCGACTTTTTCTGTCTATCGTAGCTATTTCCTTCGCACACGCACGCAGCAGACCCCAGCACACTTCCCCTTGCCATTCAAAAAAATCTCCTCGCAGTCGCCGGTCGCAGAGAAGAAAATCCCCAAAAGCCCTGCCTTTAGAGATAACATATTTCCTTGGTTGCTTCGATCAAATTCCCATTTATGCCCGATCACAGCAGATGATGATATTTTCCAAGCTCGGACGCTCTCTATCTCGATCTGCTCGTTCCAGATTCCAAATTGTAGCTTCTCTTTCTCATATTCCCATTCTCAAATACGTCTTTTTTTTTTTCACTTTCTGTTTCAATCGATCGATCGAGGTTTGCTGATTTTTCTGCATTTTCAGAGCGGAGCCTCGGGTAGCTATGGTGGAAACTCTTCTTATTTGAACGAGTCGATAAGCCATTCCTGCCTAGTTGGTCAGGGCGATGGCGGATTAGGGTTTTTGCGGGGTTATATGGCTTCTACAGGAGCGGAAAAGGGTTTCTTGTCAAAGAAGGCTTTGCAATCGGACTTGGGTTTCCTTCTTGCGAACCCGAAATTTAGTAGACTCTTCTCCAGCGAGGCTCCAAAGAAGAAAGGTAAGATTAGCTCTCTCTCTCTCTCTCTCTCTCTCTCTCTCTCTCTCTCTCTCTCTCTCTCAATCCATATATTGTGTAAAGATTCAAATTTTAGCTTTTTTTTTTTTTTTTTCAAAAGGGCTTTTTTGTTGTTGTTTTGGATGAATTGAGATTTGGGTTTTATTTGTTTTTTTTTTTTTGGTTAAAGTAGTTTTGTGGTGATTTTGTAGATTATGAGAATTTTTATCCAAAGGGAAAGAAAGAAATTCCAAAGGATAATGACCAGCGCAAATCGGAATCTAAAGGTATGTGGCATGGTTGGTGGAATTTGCACTCGTTTGATAGAGTTACATTTCTGGTGTTGTAATTGTTGGATCAAAATTGAATGAATGGGTTTGATTTTTTTTTTTTTTTTTGTTGTAGTGAGAGATTATATTTTGTTGTTGATGAACGGAAAAAAAGGAATGAACTTTGGTTTCCTGTTTTTTTTTTTTTAGTTTTTTCTATGATTAAATAACAACTACAGAAATGTAGAAACTGAATTTGTGATAGACTAGGATGTGAAGTAATCTTTCTTTCCTTTTTTTTTTTTTTGTGTGTGTGTGTGTGATGAATTTAGGGTTGAATTGATCAGATATGATTATTACAATGGAAAGATGGGTTTTGTTAGTGCTGAATAGAAAATTGAATTGATAAGTCTTCTAAGTTTTAGCTGTGGTAGTTGAGGTTGAACTCCTTTTGTAAGAGAGTCCAAATTTTGACTTGTACTTTAGATGGGAGGGCTGACTCTGTGCTCCTCTGAGAGAGAGAGAGAGAGAGAGAGAGAGAGATGCAGGGGTGGGCGGGCTTGGGCCTTGTATTTTTTGTGATTAGGATAACTAGATTATAGGTGGGCCAGGTTGCCCAAATAAATAGGGCAGATTGCATGGAAAAACCGAGTGGACGGTTCTCAATTCTCACTTGAATATTTCTATTATTGTTATATAACTAATGGTTGGGGCATATTTGTTGCATTTTCGGTCATCATTGTTTTCATCTGATCCTTATCCCATTCATCTGGTTATTGCATGCTTACTTGTAAGGACTTTGTTTTTAATGTTTGTTCTTTTTCCCCTTAATCTTTCTCTTATTTTTTGTTCTAATATTTATTTGCCAAATTTTTTCATTTTTCCCCCACGAGGGTGTACCATCATATCCTGAGAGAAACCCATGTACAACATCTAGAAAAGCCAACCATCTCAAGTTCAATCTTGAAGGCTATAAATCCTGTTGGTATTTCTCACATTAGCAATACCATGAGAATTTTTTATTTATTTTTATCTCTTTGATTCACTTATTTCGAGAACTCTGCCTCCACTTTATTTCTTCTTGACCACATTTCCACATATGTTCACCTTTTAACTTGCATATAGGGAGCTTTTCTTCCCCGAGTAGAAGCACCATTTTCTTCCACTTTATCCAACATTTGGATTTGATTCAAAAGAGAGGCCTCGGCATCCTCGATTTGATCAAACATATTTTTCTTCCATTCTTTTCATTTGCCTAAAACATATTTAATGTCCTAGTTGGTGAAATTCCATCCATCCTTCAGCATGGAACACTATCAACCAATTGCCAATCAATTTAGAAAATCATTTTTCCTAGAGCCACATTAATTAAAACCAAAACCAAAATGAATGGGGACTCCAAGCCTCTGTAAAGACCTCAAGAAGGATAGAGCAGTGATCTGATATTGGTCGGGGGAGAATGCGCTGTGATGTGCCTGGGCAAACACCAAGCAAGGACTCCACATTTCCCCAACCCTGTTAAGTGCATAACTGATTCCAGTTACCGTAGTTTGTTGTTAACTTTAGTTGATTATGGAGTTCAGTTGCAGATGGTATTGCCTGTTATACAATGCTGTGAATGGCTTAATGAAAGTGAGCTGCAATTTTTTTTAGGAGAAACCGATGTGTATGTAAAAAATTCCGCTGTGATGCTTTCTGCAAATTGAGAATTGAAGCATGCTTTATTTTAGCTAGCTTTCGTGGTATCTCTTAATGGGTACGATTGAATTAGTTGAGATTAACATGATTGGTATCTCTTAAATTTTTTTCTAAGTGAATTACCCCGTGCTTCACAGGTCTGGAAAAGTCCACCTAACACAATTTTTTCTACTTCTTCAGAGGATTCCAGTACAAATGAACAAGGAAGTTTTCAGGAAAGTTTCATAAAGCAGTTGCAAAATTTTATCACACCTCTGTTGTTTATCGGGTTGGTGCTTTCTTCTTTTAACTTTGGTCCTCGAGACCAAAAGCAGGTGAGCCTCCTCTAAAACTGTTTTTCTAGTTCTCACAGTTCACTACTAGCTATTCAGAATATAAAATAGGAAGTATGATTCAAAAAATGGGGCAAGAGGATAGAAGGTGGAAATTAAAAATTATAATGGTAATGCTTTGATGTAATGTATTGATTATGATGTGATAATGTACATGATAAAAGGAAGAGAGTTTGATCAGAGAACTCTTTTGATAGATTTTAACATTATTTTATCTATTCAACATATCATCACCGTTGTCGTCGTCATCATCAGCATAAAAGACAGCAAGATCATCTGAGCATCATCAACGTCACCATCTAAGCAGTGTCCGTCTCATCATCATCACCATCACCACCACCATCATCAAAGCCTTGTCCCAACTATGATGGGGTCAGCTGCACGAATTCTGTTTCTCCATTCCGATCTATCTTGAGCTAAATCCTCACATGAGTTATACTTCTTCATATCTATTTTTACTACCTCTATTCACGTCCTCTTTAGCCTGCCCCTTCCTCTTGGTGGGTCATCAACCTTTATAGCCAAACTTTTCTTTATCAACGTCGTTACTGGCCTACGTTGGATATGTCCAAATCATCTCAAACGAGTTTCTCTAATTTTATACCCTATTGTTGCTACCCCTAAATGCTCTCGAAAGCGCTCATTTCTAATTCTATCATTCCTAGTTTTACCTCACATCCATGTCAACATTCTCATTTCTCCTACATCCATTTTGTGCATATGTTGCTTTTTCATTGGCCAACATTCTGCTCCATAGGTCATAGCTGGTCTAATTGTTGCCCTTTAAATTTCCCTGAATCTTCTTGCCATTCGTTGGTCATAAAGCACTCCTGAAGCAAGTCTCCATTTCAACCATCCCGCTTTAATCCTATAATTGACATCTTCATCAATCTCCCCATCCTTACTACTTATAGAGACAAGGCAGCGGAAAGAATCATTTTATGGTATCTCATGGTCTTCAATTCTCACAGTAGTTTCAGCCCTTTTTATATGCCCACTGAAGTTACAAAGCATATATTCCATCTTTATACGGCTTATTTTAAAGCCTTTAGATTCTAAAGCCTCCCGCTATCTCTCGAGTTTTGCATTCACACCGTCTCCTGATTCGTCTGCTAATACAATTACAACTTCAACACACCAAGTTACCTCTTTTGAATATGAGCAGTTACCTCATCCATAATCAGTGCAAAGAGATAAGGGCTTGGTCACTAGGAGCTCTCCTGTCTCTCCACAAGTGGTTCTCTCACTTTTTATACTCATTCATACATGTCTTTAATAATTTCAATATAACCTCTTGTAACATTCCTTTTTTTTAAAACCTACCAAATTAAATCTCTAGGTACCCTGTCATACGCTTTTTATAGATCGATGAAGACCATATGTAGAGTTTTCGTTTTTGCTCGATATTTCTCCATTAATTGCCTAAGTGTGAAGATAGCTTCTCTATCACTGACCTCCCTGGTATAAAACCAAATTGATTTTCAGATATATTGATCTTCTATCTAAGTCTTTGCTCCATTACTCTCTCCCATAGTTTCATAGTATGACTCGTAAGTTTAATCCCACGATAGTTGGTACAGTTTTGTATCTCTCCCTTATTCTTATAAGCAAGTATTACAACACTTCTTCTCCATTCATATGGCATTTTCTTTGTCATTAATATCTAATTGAAGAGTTTAGTTTACCAAATCTCCCTAACTGCTCCTAAGCATTTCCAAGCTTCAATCGGGACGTCACCTGGACCCATAGCCTTTTTTGTCTTTATTTGTTTTAGTGCTTTTCTCATTTCTACCACCCTAATTCTACTGAAAAAAGTATGCTTTGCTACTGAAGTATCATCTTTTGTTCTTATGTCTCCTATATAGTCTTCATTTAAAAGTATGCTAAAATATGCCCTCCACTATTCTTTGATATCTTTGTCCTTCACTAGTTACTTTTGGTCATTGCTCTTAATACATTTGACATGATCTAAGTCCCCACTTTTCATATTTGTTATTTTTGCTAGCTTAAAAATATCCTTATATCATTCTCTTGTTCCTAACCTATTATATAGGCCATCATATGCTTTGCACTTTGCATCACTTATTGCTTTCTTAGCTTCTTTCTTTGCCTTTTTGTATATCTCACAGTCTTCCATATTCCTAGTACTCAGCCAAACTTTGTAATGTCTCTTCTCCCGAACTGCTTCCTGAACCTCCTCCACCACCATGTTTCTTTATTATTGTGTATTCTCCCTTTCAACTCTCCAAGCACCTCTTTAGCAACCTTCCTAACACAGTTAGCCATTTGATTCCACATCCCTGTAGTTTCTCCTTACAAATTTCATTTTCCCCCGTCAATCACTTTGTCCTTAAATAGTGTCGCACTTTCTTTTTTAAAATCCCTCCACCTTGTTTTATGGCACATTTTATTTACTACCCATCCTCTAATGCAAATATCTAAAACTACTAGCCTATGTTGCATGGCCAAACTCTCTCCCGGAATAACCTTACAATCTTTACAGTCCAATCGGTCGTGTTTTCTAACTAGAAAAATGTCTATCCGGCTCTTGTTAGTTCCACTTTTATAAGTAATTAAATGTTCCTCTCTCTTTTTAAAGTAAGTGTTTGTTATTATAAGGTCAAATGCCAATGCAAAGTCGAAGATAGTGTCTCCTAACTCATTCTTTTCTCCAATTACAAGGTCAAATGCCAATGCAAAGTCCACTACCTCATATCTTCTATTATCCTTTCCTACATGCCCATTTAAGCCTCCTCCTAGAAAAATCTTTTCACTAGTTGGAATTTCACGTAGTAAACCATCCATCTCCTCCCAAAATTGCTCTTGACCTTTCATCTAATCCTGCTTGGAGAGCATATGCACTAATGATGTGAATTATGTCTTCCTGTAACACTAGTATAATTGCGATAACTCTATCACCCAATCTCTTTACCCCGACAATTTTCTCTTTCGAATCTTTATCTACAACTATACCCACTCAATTTCTTGTGTTCTTTCCTGCATGAAAAAGTTTATAACCATCAACGAGCTCCTTACCTTTATCCCCCTTCTACTTTGTCTCTTGTAGACAGACTACACTAACTCTTTCTTCTTTCCATTACGACAACTAACTCTGTACTCTTGCCTGTCAAGGTTCCTATGTTCCAAGTAGCAAGTCGAATAAGGTTCCTATGTTCCAAGTAGCAAGTCGAATCTTTCTCTTGCCTGTCAAGGTTCTTGTCATTGTCCATCTAATATATGTAATTTAAAAAATCGTGGGAATTGATGTTCGAAATGCTAGTTGTCTTATGATTTTTACAGACCTGGTCTGACTTTTAGAACATTGTTTTTTCACATGTTTTGGATAAAAAAGTCTATCTCTATTACCCTTTATATTAATGATGTGCGTAATGAATTAAAAATGGTCCCTTTTTTATGGTTTGTTTCATATTGCCCTGTCCATTCATGTGGCTTGCTTAAGGGTGCTCATGGACATCCATGTCGATGGCCCCATAATGGTCCTTTTATTCCGAGATGCATTGCAACAACTCTATTTCATTTCTCCTCCGTCATATGTTGTTCTTCAGCATATGCAGGTGCTGGGCCCGGATAATTTTTTCTATGGTAAATCTTGGTTGTATCAATTGTTAAGACATTATGTTTATTTATTTATATTCTTTTTTTTCCTCTGATAAATACCCAGACATCCATGCACACCCCCTACCGAAGTCCCTCTCCATGACTGCTACAGCTAGCGATTGTCCCTGGTTGTTTCTGTGGAGGGGAGGTGCCTCACCATGGAGCCTGGATAAAGTGTTTTTTTTTTTTTTTTAAGTATTAAGTATTAACATTAAAAAAAAAAGGACTTATAGTACAAGAGAGCTATACTGAGAAGCCAAAACAAAAGAGAGGAGGCACTGGGGAACACCACAAGAAACAACACCCACCGAGCCCGGATAAACTAGCCAAGCCATATTTTGAATTCTACCTTTAGAAAGTTGTGCTCAGCCATCCTCAGTTAGATGGATCTAGTGTTTGATTTGATGATATGACAGCTATGATGCACGGATACTTCAAAATGGGTAACGTATCATGTCGTATCATATCCGATACTTCACTTTTTATGTGTAAAATCCATGTCCCTGCCGTGTCTATGGCATGTCCTCACCGTATTCATGACGTATCTGTGCATCATAGTATGTGCATCATAGTATGACAGTCCTCAATTGTCAACGTTATTAACCTCGTACATTTTATTGTTATATTGTTTCCAATATTTTGAGATTTTCTTGGTTCTCATTACTGTAGGGAGTATCGCCAACTCTCTTTTACCTTGAGCAATTTTAAGATGCTTTCATTTAGCGTCTGAAGCTTGATTAAGTGTGGAGCATAACTGAGAACTAGCATGTTTTCTTGTTTACTTACATATTTGCTTTGTTTATGATTGTTAATTAATGAGTGTTGTACTTTTGTTCTGGTATAAATTGATTTTCCACAGATTAGCTTCCAAGAGTTTAAGAACAAGCTTCTAGAGCCTGGTTTGGTGGATCGCATTGTTGTTTCCAATAAATCAGTTGCAAAAGTGTATGTCAGGAGCTCCCCGCTAATCATCAATCACTCTAGTGATGAAGAAATCCAAGGGCCTATGACTCGTAGCCCTGCTCAGGCAAATATGAGCCAATATAAGTATTATTTTACTATTGGAAGTGTTGACTCATTCGAAGAGAAGTTGGAGGAAGCCCAGGAAGCATTAGGGATAGATCCTCATGATTTTGTTCCTGTAACTTATGTCTCTGAAATGGTCTGGTACCAAGAATTGTTGAGGTTTGCTCCAACAGCCTTACTTTTGGGAACACTCTGGTATATGGGGCGAAGAATGCAAGGTGGGTTTGGTATAGGTGGAAGTGGAGGGAAGGGCGGCCGTGGTATATTTAATATTGGAAAAGCTCAAGTAACAAAATTAGATAAGAACGCAAAAAACAAGGTTAGATTTGCAAATTTTGTTTGTCTTTTGTGTTTATGGAGTTATTATGTTGCATGAGTTTTACAGTTTTGCATTGTATAATATTATGTATTATTTGCAAAATGTCGTGCTTGTGACCGAAGTCACCAAACGTCTAGGACTAGGATGCATTTGGATTTAACCTATTGGAAAAAAAATTTTGGATGCCTTTGGATGTACTTTGTCATTCTGTATATGTTGGCAGAATAGATGGTTAATCGTTCTAGTTATTCTTGTGGGACAGGAGTACATTATTGGAAACCAATTTGATTGGATACTGTTCTCTATTCGTTATCAGTGCCACTTGCTGGTATTGTGCATTGATAGTAGGTCCCAGATAATTGGACAACTCAATGATGAGCATTTGAGATAGTAAGCGGGAGAACAGTTTCCCCCAGTATCTTTTCCAATTTTTGTGCCATCCTGGATGCAGGCTTTGAAACTGAAATGTTTTGGTACTCCTACTGTATTCTTTAAATGTTGTACCATACTGAATGCACTTAAGAAGTTGACCACTTGTTCTGCTACAATATTCATATGACAATATGGGTTACATCTGAGGAAGTTCTTACTGCTTGTTCTTTTGATTGTCAAACAGTTTTTGTGTGACTTTTCACTGAGTCATTTCATTCAGAAGATGTAGAAAGTGAAATACATTTTTTGTCCAGGTATTTTTTAAGGACGTAGCTGGCTGTGATGAGGCAAAACAAGAAATCATGGAGTTTGTGCATTTCCTCAAGAATCCAAAGAAGTATGAGGAGTTGGGGGCAAAGATTCCAAAAGGTGCTCTGCTTGTTGGCCCTCCTGGCACAGGGAAGACACTTCTTGCAAAAGCTACTGCGGCTGAGTCAGGTGTTCCTTTTTTATCTATATCTGGTTCAGATTTTATGGAAATGTTTGTGGGGGTCGGGCCATCGAGGGTGAGGAGCTTGTTTTCAGAAGCCAGACAATGTGCACCTAGTATAGTTTTCATTGACGAAATTGATGCAATTGGTCGAGCGAGGGGACGCGGAGGCTTTTCAGGTGGCAATGATGAGCGTGAAAGTACTCTTAATCAGTTGCTTGTAGAAATGGATGGATTTGGGACAACTTCTGGAGTGGTTGTACTTGCTGGGACCAATAGACCAGACATTTTGGACAAGGCATTATTGAGGCCTGGTCGGTTTGATCGTCAAATTACCATTGATAAGCCTGACATCAAAGGCCGTGACCAGATTTTTCGGATCTATCTCCAAAAGATTAAACTTGACAACGAACCATCCTTTTACTCTCAGAGACTTGCAGCTCTTACTCCTGGATTTGCAGGAGCTGACATTGCAAATGTTTGTAATGAAGCTGCACTAATAGCTGCAAGGCGTGAAGGAACACTCGTAACAATGGAGCACTTTGAGGCAGCCATAGATAGGATTATTGGTGGTTTGGAGAAGAAAAACAGGGTAACAATTTTCTGACTTCTCCATATTCAGCAGATCTAATTTCATTGTCTGGTTTTGCCTGTGGATGTTTGTTTTTCGTTTCAATTCGAAGCTTCTCTGAGAGTGCAACTTTGTTAGCTTTCAGATATACTTGAGTTAATTTTTGAGCATTTTAATGCTTATAAAAAAACTTGTTATGCTTTCAAAGGTAAAATATTCAGTTCTTTCATTTAAGGATGTGTTTGGACATACACTGCATTCAGTTTCTATTTTGGGGGAGGGGTTGGTTATTGCCTTTTCATTTGGTGGTGAGGAAATCCAAAGCCATATTTGGTGGTTTCTTAATTCCTTCTTTTCTTATATTTTAAATCAGCATTCAGTGATACTGATTTGGTGGATGAGGCTGAAAAACCATATCCATGTAATGTCTTTCAGATATTCTTATTCCCTCATTGGTAGCAGAGTGGATAGCGATCCATTCTGCATTAATTAAACCAGCTACCATCCGGACATGCTATGCCTCTAGATGCAAAAGGGCCCTTTGATGAAGACTTTGTGCTCAGTTACATGGGGACTTTTTTGCAGGTTTTTTTTTTCATTTTTTAAAAAATTCTTTTTTTTCCCTTTTGTCTGTGTACTCACGGGCTCATGTGCATTCATGCATTTGTCTAGAAAAGAAAACTATTTCTTATCTACCATGTGACAGATTTGGAATATTTCTTCCTCCTAGGTACATGGGCCAAATGCTTCTACAGTGTATTCTGCCCAAGCATTTCATAAAATGGGTCTTTTCTTGCAGCAATCCATATTGTTCATTGGGCCGAGCTGTTGAACAAGCTGGATCACTAAATGATGGGCTCAACCTGTTCAGTGTGCTTGCCTGAACGAGCCATATATTTACTGCCTCATGTATTGCATATATTTTCCCTCTCCTGTTTGGGAGCTTGAGGGTCCAGTTCGGTCACCTTTGAGTGCCTTTTTTTTTATTGAGAGGTGAGCATCATTTAAATGTTGCCCCCGGGGGGGGGGGGGGGGGGGGGGGGGTGTGGAGAGGGGGGAATTGTTCCTAATCATTATGCAGAATCAAACTCTCCTACTTGTATTAAAAGTGGATGCACCTTGCCTGCTGTCCTATAAATTCTAATGTATAATGGACCCTTGACGCTGCCTGCTGACTAGCATTTTCTTTCTTCATTTTGTATGATATCAAATTTGCTTTGTTTGCATAATCTTTATCCACAGTTCGATTTGCTGAGGAAAAAAAGATGTCCATGTTCAGAATTTTAGCATTATTTTCTGAATACCATTTTGTTTCCCCCAGCATTTAATCTTGATTTGGTTGAGCAGGTGATCAGTAAACTGGAACGACGAACTGTTGCTTACCATGAATCTGGTCACGCCGTTGCCGGATGGTTTTTGGAACATGCAGAGCCCCTACTTAAGGTCACTATTGTTCCTCGTGGAACTGCAGCTCTGGGATTTGCTCAATATGTTCCTAATGAAAACCTGCTGATGACCAAAGAACAGCTATTTGACATGACATGTATGACTCTTGGTGGTCGAGCTGCTGAACAGGTTAAAAGTCCCTTATCCCTTTCCGTGATATTTTTCTGAAATAGTATTTTGCACAATTTTGGAATAGAAAAGTGAACTCTCTACCCTCCAGAAATTCCTTAGAAGTAATAGCTCACCTCATCATCATCATCATTGAAGCCTTGTCCATCCATCTGGGGCTGGTTTATGAGTTCTGGTTGTCTGCTAACCCCTATTTAGAGCTATGTTCTGTCACTACCTCATCTAACATATTACTTTAATTATTGGGTAAGTCCTTTGTTTCTCCACTCTACCTGTTTCTTATATTTTCTAAACTCTAATTCTTTGTACAGGATTTGATCTTTTAAGTACATGCCCATAGCAATTTAGACAACATTCTCTGACTTTTTCTATCTAGTTGAGTAAGCCTTAGATATTCTCTTTGTAGTCAATTTCTGATCCTATCCTTTCTTGTTACATCCAACTTATCACATGCTCTGAAGAAAACCTTTGTTGTATTATTGTCATTTCTTTGTTGCCCAACATTCATTTCCACATATTAATGCAAATTTAATTGCTTCCTTAAAATGTAAGTGGCACTAGCCGCTTGCTGATCATATAGAACTCCGTGTGCTTGTCTCCATGTTGCCCACCTGTACCGTTCCTCCTCAGCGCAAACCTTGTTCAGCCTTCTGTTTTGTTCGATTGTTTCTCTCAAATACCATAACCAATCACATTGGGGGACAGTGGTTTTCAATTTTCCATTATTCATTCTACTCCTTTTTCTTTTCTTTCCTCCTCCTTTCTTTTCTTTTTTTTTCTTTTTTTCTTTTTTTTGTTAGTTCTTCATCATACTCTTTAAACCACTAACTTGCACACTCTTTTTTTTTTTTCATGGCCTTTGTCGTGCCAATTTTCAGTCTGTTCTACTTATTGCCTTTTTCTGGACTCTTAACTTGTTAATTTACTCGCCTTTTCTTTTAACTATCAAGCATCACATCATCTGGAAAAAAACACCACGATCATCATGATCATGACCAATATGCTCCTTGAGTCATGATCACCGTCCATCACCATCATAGTGTATTTATTATCTATTGGGGAGGTGTTGGAAGTTACATTCACCATATGTTCTTATTTAGGGCCAACCATAGCTTTGCAATCTAATAAGTAACTTTTTCACTACCATGTTCCAAGCCTTGAGTGTCAATTATTCCGACATGGTTTGTCTCGTCTTCTTTATATAATGCCCAATCCTCTCAGAAATTTTGTTTTCTTTACTTTGAGTTATTCCATCTATTCATTTAATCATTTGGATATCAGCCACATAAACTTTATATATTTCTTCCATTTCAACATCAATTCCATGCAGTAATGTTAGCCCAAAGTACCATATTGTAGAAATGCTACTTTTGGTTGTGGCTTGAGCACTTGGATGCCGGACCACTTAAGCTGTATCAAAGCCCTGTAAAAGGATTTTGCAGAACACATTTCAGATGGGTGACTTCCAGATTGAAGTCTTCACTTCTTAGTTACAGATAAAAATGTTAGAAAGGTCAGAGAAAAATCAACAATGACTCGGACCTCTTTTTTTTTTTTTTTTATTCATTAACAATGACTCATATTCTTCCAAATAGGATGATGGACTCCCCTAATGGCCACTTCTCAATACACCTCATCCCCATCCTGAACATAGCACTTCTTTGACTTAGGACTATTTATTGGACACCAACCCAGACAACCTAGGATATAAAATGGACCCATCCCCACCTAATCATCAAACAAATAACAATTGTCATCTCATCTACTGTTAAGATTATGGAATCTCACTTCTAGAGGGCTTATCCAGTGCACACGATATGCATGGAAGCTTCCATGCACACCTCGCTATGTGCCCACCTAGGGCTCCACATGGAGATGGGATTGGGGGATCTCTTCATCTGGTTGGGGCCTACTTGTGTACAAAATATGGCCCCCATCTAATCATCCTAAGCCCTTTATCAACACCCAAGTTTCACCCCTTTAAAAATTGACCTGTTGATCCAACAACACGATCCATTTGGATGGGGTGTAAAAAGGGACCGGTGTAATTCAAGGGTCATCTTGTGTGTGGTCCACTCAGATGGGCTATCCCCAATTCTCCGACTACCCGGAGGTTACGACCTATAAAAACACTGGGTGACGCATCTAAGAAGCAACACATGTACAACATCGTTTAATGTGAACAAAAAGATAAGTGACCTTTCCACTTCTTCCTTCCACCTTTTTTTGCAAAACGAGAGCAAGCACCATCTCCAGATTAGGTCTAGTGAAGGGCATTCCACACCAAAATAGCAATTTCTCCTTGTGCCGTTCCCCTTTCTAGCTCCTCTCTTCCTTCTGGATCATTTAATGGAGAAAGTGGAGAGACATCAAAGGAAGAAGATGAAGGTCTCTAGATAAGTAAGAAGAAAGCAAATAATAAAGCAAAAGGAGAGAACAAGAAGAAGCAAAATCTCCTTGTACCAGGATACTTCTCTTCCCTCTTCTGTTTTTTTTCCTTCTAGGGTTTGTTTAGATGATTCCTTTAGGAATCTCTCTCTCTCTCTCTCTCTCTCTCTCTCTCTCTCTCTCTCTCTCTCTCGCTCTCTCTCTCGCTCTCTCTCGCTCTCTCGCTCGTATTCTGAAATGAATTAAAGACAACAGGTGGCCTGAGAAAAAACCCACCCAGAACTTGACCTAGACACATACGCTAAGCGGAACTGGTTCTGGAACCGGATCCCACTAATCTTACTGGAAACAGGAAACTAGTTCTGAGTCGGAACCGTCCTCTAAGAAACAGTTCCAGTTCCAGTTCCACTCTGGATCTGGACCGGAATGGACCCGTTGACATCCCTACTCAGGTGGGCCCTATTATGAGGTGTGCACGAAGTAAGGTGTGCATAGGATAATTTCTACACAGTTCCATAATCCAACATGTAACAATCTCATTTATGGATAAGTAGAACATAGGGTCCATCTAAATGCATGTCTGGCGGACGGGATTATTTTTCCTCCTAGTCAATCTGTTTCATCTTAAGTAAGCCATGAACCCATTCTCGATATAAATTTGAGCAGGAAAGGTATATTGTCTAGCACAGTTTTCCATTCTGTGCTCCCCTGAATCATGGGGATGGATACTATTTGTTTTCACCAATATGTCTGTTGAAATTGTGATCTTCATCAAAACTCAATTGTGACCTACTGTCAGATTGTTTTAGTATGATCATATGGCTGGTTTCTTATCTATCAAAATCGAGGTTGGTTGGTTTCATACAGTCGGTGTATGTTTTACCCAGATGTGCGTCTTCACATGATGAGTTAATCCATGTTTGTTTTTAATTTGTGTCGCTTGATTTAGTTTTGGCATTGTACCTATAAAAATAAATAAATAAATAAATGTAGTTTTGTCATTGTTTTAATGTGGCAGTTTCTGGAGAGAAAAGAAGCCATTGGTTATATCCTCTTTCAACTGGTTTTCCTTTTTCTTCATGGGTGGAGCCAGGATTTTTGCCTTTTCTTGGCGTTTTGTGGGTTTTTTTCTATGTAAAAATCCATTGAATTTTACATGATGTATCCACCCTAAGGATGGTTGTCTCATGTAGTACTGTTGGGGTCCTACAGTAAAAAACATGCAATATTGACACAGTATTTTCTGAATCGTGTTTGACAAATTTTTGATGCACCCGTTTTAAGAATGGCAGAATGTCAGCTTAATTTATCTTTCATTTTAAGTATACAAAAGTACATTATAAACTAACAATATGCTATAATATTCTTCCGTTTTTGAGCAGTTATATATTTTTAATTTATGTAAATATCTATTTCTCTATCGTTGAACTGAAACATAAGTAGTGGCATATCATCTTTGTGCCTTAGTGTGCATGTCTTACAAGCGCTGGTGTTCGAAGTGAGTGTCTAACTATTAGCATTTAGTGTATAGCAAATGCATGGTTAGAGGATGAGGAAATTAGTGGACCATGATGAGTCATTCCAGTGACATGGACTGGTTTTCCCATTTGATGCAGGTTATACTGGGTAAAATTTCAACTGGAGCCCAGAATGACTTGGAGAAAGTGACCAAGATGACCTATGCCCAAGTGGCGGTTTATGGTTTCAGTGATAAAGTTGGACTCCTCTCCTTTCCCCCAAGAGATGATGCCTATGAGATGAGCAAGCCCTATAGCAGCAAGACTGCGGCACTAATTGACAATGAGGTAAGGGAATGGGTGGGCAAGGCCTATGATCGCACAATTGAGCTGATCACAGAGCACAAGGATCAAGTGATGCAGATTGGAGAATTATTGCTTGAGAAGGAGGTACTTCACCAGGACGATTTGCTTCGGATCCTGGGAGAGCGCCCATTCAAGTCAAGTGAGCCAACAAATTATGACAGGTTCAAGGAAGGATTCCACGAGGAAGATAATAAGAACAGATTGGATGCAGTTGTGGAGGATGAGGCGCCGGCATCACTTGACGATGGGCAGGTGGTGCCCATCTAACTATAAAATAGGTTTGTGTTTGTATAAGAAAGAATATTGATTTTCTTTCCCTGAGATGTACTCAGTCATCATAAACATTTGAGCTTTATCCCATCCACCTGGGGTTCGCTTTCCCTGCGATATACTGATTGTATAAATTATCATTTTTTGCTATAGTAAGTTGTTTTAAATTCGTCCTTAGAGCAAGTTACATAATTGCAGTACTGGCCTATCATATTCTTCGTTTGTCACTCCCATGGGTAAATTGTTTAACTTGTCTTCCATCTAGTAAGCAATTCGAATAGCATGATGACTAAACAGTGACATTTCATTTCCTTGCATTCCAAATCCTGCGAGACCTTATGAACACTTGCAATATCCATTAAGATATTTTTAAACATACTTGGCACTATGTTTTTGATGCATTGGTCCTAGTATTTAGGCCTAGGATTCCATCCATGCTTCTTGGTCTGTTCATTATAATCACTTCCAGAAAAGTCCACATTATGGGAAAATATAAATCTATTGACATATTTGCTAATAAACTTGGGAATAAGGGTCTGATGAAGCATTAGGCTTTGTATCTTGGTCTGTTCTTCTATTGTAGGCTTCCTCTTGGTCTACATCAGCTTATAATAATGTTATCTAATAATATCATGAGAACTCAAAAATCTTTTAAAAGAATGGGAATACTGCGAGATTTACTACGTTTGTTTGAGATTCATACATTATAAAATCATAATTTTAGTATTCTTATTATTTTGGATGGTATTTTCCCATTAGTAATCTGAGAAAAAAATGAGTTTGGACTAAATCCGGTATGAATTTTTGTTTTGGTAGTTCTTGATGTATAGGCTATTGTCATCCTATCAAAATCTAGGTGATGGAAGGGATTGCTCATGGATCCATATTCCAAATGGACCCAAAGGTCTCCAAACTACAGTGTCATGTGCATCAATAATCTTTCCATACTCATAAAAAAAAGCCTTTCAGTACCATACCTGACAGAAGTACCCGATTGGTAGGGAACATTTTCTTCATCTTTTTTTACAGGGGAATGGAATTCAGGTACCAACCCACACTACATATTTCCCTAATTGGCTAGGCTATGTAACGACGGAGGGATGGAGCTCTTGGTTTGATATTCTAAACCAATCATGTAATCTTTCAAGCAAAACGGGGCGTCTCCAACAGTCTTTAGATCTTGAAGCTTTTGCGGTGATTATATTAAGTTGGTGACAATCCCAAAATCAAAAGCAAGGGTTAGTTAAATTGTTGGGAAAAGAGGAACATCCCATGAGACTGATGCCCACCTGCTCTCCCATGTTACTCAAGGTCATTTGTATTTCCTTGCTTCTTTAAAGAAAAAAGAAGAAATATTAAACAATGGTGTTTGTTGCATCATCTTTTTTTTTTTTTTTTTTTTTCTCCATTTGTATAGATCATCTTTTGGAAGTTCTCATCACTGGATCATCTTCTAAGTTGGCATCAAAGGTTTTGCTCTCTTATGTCCTGAATCGTATTTATACTCTAGGTAATAAAATATCCCATCATTTTATTTCATTACTCCAATTATTGACTCAATATAGTTGAAACTATAGGCCTTGTTTGTTTGCTGTTTTGAATTTCTACGAATTCTAAGTTATGCTTTGGTGTCAAAGGCGCTAAAAGTGAAAAAGTAAATCACCTTAGTAAATCAAATCCAAGGAAAGTGAGGCTCTCATATACATTTCCCCCTTTTTTGATTGCTAACATCTCCCCTTTTATATGAACTTCACTTCTCATCTTTTCAATATTCCTTCTTTAAACCTCACTTTATTGTGTATTTCTAAGAAATCAATATCGCCCATACTAATTCAAACTTTGCTGTGTTTTTACTTGCCAAAACTTTGGAGCCCATGGCAATGACGGAAGATTTTCTCCTGCACAAGAACTGCTGTGACAGCACACATCTGGACCATTCTCATAGGTGGGTTTGCCCCTGAATTTCATCAGGTCTGCCGTGACAATGGCACTGATCTGAATGGGCCACGGAGCTAAGGTGTGGCGAAAACATGATTTTCGTTTGGGTGGTGCATGGAATGATCAATTGAAGAAGTAAAATAATAAAATAGAATTTTTAAGATATTATTTCAAGGAGTTTCTCAAACTGCGCGGGTGCAACCACACCCCCGCGTTATCACTTGGGTCCACCCTGAGGTTGCCACTTCCCAATTGGATCATTTGGATATTTGCACACTTTCATGAATTATTTGGTCTTCAATGATCACATTAATTTGAGTAGGTGAAAACTTGGGAACAATCAAATTTGTATTCTTCATTACTACAAATGATTCTAATTTTCCCTGACCTATCAAAGTTGCACTAACCCATATTTGAAAACCACAAGCAATGACAGATGGACGGGTGATTTGTCTCTGATCTTGAGATCTGAGAGATCTGAATGTTGAATGATATGATTAACAAGAGACATCATGGTCCTCATCATCATAACCTTATCTCATCCATCTCAGTTTAGCATTTGAAACATCCAAATGCTAAACAGTTTGTTATTATTGAAGATCTATCAATTGCAGTTTGCTGCTTACTGGAGTACATATATTTGTTTCGAACAGATAATGTGAGGAACAGAAAATCATCTTCATGAAAGTAATACGTGAAATGTAGAATTGCATAAAACACTAAGCTGTACTGTAGATGGGGCACATTCCAGAAAAAAAAATCTATACTGACTCAGTGGCTATTCAAACGTTATTGGGGGGCCTTGTTATGGACGGTCAAAATGAAATAGTGTAGCATGGGCCCGCTATTTGGGCGGTAGGAATTGAGAACACCAATCGCCCCATATACAGGGAGTGTTTGTTTATATGAATCACCACAAGCTGCCAGAGTATCATATAGGAACTTGTTTTATTCTTTATGATTTCTTGTAAATGGTAAATTTTTGGAGAACACCAAACGAGTCCTGTCATCAGCTTGTAATATGTGAGCCACATGATGTAGGAAAACGAGGCACATTTAGTTGGACCCTCATCTAAATAACCGAAGGTTGACTATTTATATGTATCTGATCTTAATAAACAAACTTAAGTTGAAAATGGCAGATTTTGTGGGAGATTACAGTGAAGCTTCTCTCTATGAAGATGATGCTGATGGGTATAGTTGCTGTTTGGCTCATGATGATGAATATGTTGACGATAACTCTGGTTATTGTGTGAGGTCCACTTCTGATGATGATTATGAATATGATGAAGACCATGTCAATGACAATGACAGGTACCGCAGCGACGATGATGACTATGTTGATGATAACTGTGGTTATTGTCTGGGTCCCACTTCTGATGATGATTATGAATATGATGATGATGATGATGAAGACCATGGCAACAATGACAGTGACCGCGGTGTTGATCAAGTTTGTTATTTTAGGGGCCCTACTTATGGTGATGGTTATGAGGATCTTACAATCAACAACTTAAGCAATGCATTTGACCGTGTTGAATTAGTTGATGAAGTTGGCTCAATTGGCTATGGTTACCATGATTGGACGGATAATCTCTTTGATGATTGGGATCTTTCATTGTCAGACTATGAAGGTTCTGAATTTGATGCTAATTTCTCTGACTTTGATTTCCTTTGATCATCATATGAAACCTGGTTGGTTTGGTACCTTTATTATCATCATATTTATATAACTTAGTATGAATATTGGTCCTTTTCTATTTTAGTAGTATGGATCTCTGGCTTTCTTTATGGGTAGATTGGTTGTTTTCTCGTTGTATTATTTGTTTGTAGTGGGGGTAGTTGTCCTGTGAGTTGTGGAGTGTTGTCTTTATGTTTGTAGCCGTTTGTTTTGACATTCCCTTTCAATGAATAGTTTATTTTCAGTGAAAGGAGAGAACAGCTGTGAAGTTGATAGTGGAAATGGAACAAATGAATTGAGTTGATTTGGCCCTTTTTTTTTTTTTGTCTCCCTGTACTTTTCTTCAGACAAGTACTGATATCTAGTTCTTGAGTTCTTTTGGAAGGCTCACATACATTTTAAGAAATTTGATATCCAACAATTGACCTTTGAAGTTGATGGTAAATTTTATAGGGAGAGAGAGAGAGAGAGGTACAAATGAATAGCAGTCGATGATTACTGATAAATACAGCAGATAAGGAAAACAAGAACATACGAAAAAGGAATTTAAAAAGATGGAAATATGTGGATTTTACATGCCCCAAAAACTGTCTTATAAGTGACAAAGGATATGCCACAAAAAAGAACAAATTCTGAAAATGGCTTTTGTCATGAATACCCATGTATTTACGTGTAATTTCATCTACCAAACTTCTCAAAACCTGTAATTGATGAACAAGACATGTTGATACAATGTTATTACAGTAAAACAAAGTAGTTGAATAATTACATACAAATTGCTTCACTTGCATCATGTTTGCCAAGTGCTAGGAAGTGAGAATCATTTGAAGAAAAGAAAGCAACCTCAGTTTCTGTTAAATATTTATGAACGTGTACTGAGGTTATCACTGGCTGCCCATCCTTCTTGAACTTGAACAGAGTACTGCAAGTTCCAGAGTACATCTTCTATTGAGGGACGCTGTCTAAAATGTTTCGACAGACAATTAATGGATAGTTCAGTTGCGGTTCTTAAGGACTCATATGCAAATGTGCCGAGGATAGATGGATCTGTCACTCCTTGCAGGTTTTGTGGGGCATCCATTAAGCTACTCTCTAGCTGCCAACCATACGATTTTGCAATGCAATTAGCTAATAACCAGGTTTTGCTTGATGATTTCATGCTTCTTTGACCAAAATAGAAAATTAGAACAAGCGATGCTTAGAGAATTGTGGATGTTAAAATTTTATCATATTGCCAAGCAGTAAATTTCGTATTTTAAAATCTTCTAGATTGGTTTCCGGAATATTATCGGTGAAGCCTTGTTGATGAGATAGATAAATATTGCAAGAAATGGAACTTGTAGAGATGTTTTAATGTTTCTATTCAAATGCAGTGATGAGAAGACAGAGTCAAGAGTTTGTTGTTTACTTGATGTTTCAACACTTCCAACTCATTTTGGGATGCGATTGGTTTGCCTGTAATAAGTTGAAGTAGAATGACACCCAGCTGGTAAACATCTTCTGCGTTGCCATTTTCAGTTCTGCAAAAAAATTCCCCAGGAAGTAAAAATGATGGATGAATTAAATCTCAATGCTGGTTCATGACAATTTGAATAAGCAAAATGCATTTGTAATTGTAACAATAGAAATGCCTGATTCTCTCTTTGGTTCTGTATGTATACCATACACATGAATAAATAAGGATTCTTCAGCCAAAGAAATAAATATGGTTCACCTGCCCCAATCATCAATTTCGCCACCATGCAAAGGGATTTCTACACCTACCTAGAAGATTCAAGATGGAGAATTAAGCACCTTTTAATTACAACATTATAGAAAGTAAAGATAGTGCTTCTGAGAAAATAACAATAGTATGGATTCACAAAGGACTAAAAGATGACTTGCTCATTCTAATATTACTTACCTTGGTATTCCTAATTTTTGAAGCTATAGGAAGACTATAGCCACTAATTTTTGCTGTGAGATGTTCATCCAAAACAATGTTCTCTATGTTTAAATCATTCCCAAAAATGCCAGGTGCAATTCCTGAATGCAAGAATTGGGTTCCTCTTGCGACACCAATGGCAATGGCCAATCTTTGTGGCCATGTCAGCATCTCTTGTTTTTGTTCTTCTGCAAAATCAAGTAGAAAAATTGAACTTCTCAGATTGCCCCAGAGCAAAATATGGCAGAGAGAGTGATAGAAATGATTATTTAAAACTGTTTCTTTTACCGCTAAGATGACACCTTAATGTCCCATTTGAAATGTATTCAAAGATAAGAAAGATGGTGTTGCACGCACTAGGACTGTCCTGATGAGTAATGATGCAATGTCCAATAATGCTGACTAAATGGCGATGCCTGAGCTTGGAGATCACTTCCATGTGCTCTGTTAAGCTGTGTATTGCCTGGCCCCGTTCGAGTTTAAAACATCTCACTGCTGCTAATGAGCCATCTCTGATCCTACCTTTGTATTCCTGGAGGCAGAAGAAATCTTTCCAAGTTAAGCGCATGACCAAATAATATTCAAACAATTTAACACACAGTGGTATGCAGATAACCTATCCTTTACCTTTGGCATTTTATTTCTGTGATGATGGACCTATGATCAGAAAGATTCATTTCATGGAATGAGCTATGACATTGGTACTCAAATCAGCCATAGATACGACAAGTTAAATAGATCATTAGTGTCCATGTCCCTGGTTGTAGAAGTACATTAAATTTTGGGAGTTATTTAGTTTTAAGTTTTGCTAGTACAAATCATTTAGACATTGGTTGCAGTAAAGCAATTATGAGGTATCATTGGCATTTTTCTAAAGAAGCATATCTATCTAGTCTTTTTGGATATAGAAAAGAAAACCAACAATGATGATGATTTTCAGATTGTTTTTCTTTTTTTTGTGTGTGGTCGGTAACAGAAACTTTCATTGAAAGAAGAGATTACAAAGAGATAGAATAGAACAAAGGAGCAAAAAGGTTCAAGATCATTGTAGCCCCACACACACCACAACTACATAATAATACCCTCCAAGGGGAAATCCTCTCAACCCCCTGTTTGGATAAGGCATCAGCCATTGAGTTGGCCGATCTAAGCAAGCTCACGACAGAAGACAACATTAATTATAGCAGATGAAAGAATCACAAAGGTACCTGGCCGATTTTGAGGTACTACTTCAAACTGATATGAAACAATTACAAATGTACCTGACCCATAGATCCTTCCCCAAGCAAATTTGATGGGTGAAAGTTGTTTGTAGCCTCTTCAAGTTCTTCCAAAGTGAAAATGCGATAAGGTGGGAGCCCAGTTGGCCCTAATCTCAGTGCATGCGGCACATAACCTGAAAATTTTTTTTTTTGCCTCAACTGATGACATAAATCACGTAAAATATGCATTAAGAACATTAAAAAATACAGAATTTACACACAAATACTTGTTAAAATACAAGATATACATGTTTTTCTTGTGTGTGATCCACCAACATTTATGTACTTCCATATAAACAGAATTAGACAGAGGGAGGGTATATACAGATATCCCCTTCAGAATATCAACAAATTTAGAATAAATTCTTGGATCTATCTACATCCAAAGCAACATTTTATGCATTTTTAACTTGCACCTTGAGGAAGCAAAAAAAAAAGAGGCCTTACTTGCATTAGGAACTAGTCTTGGTGAGGCCCGAATCGAAGCTTTATCTAAGTAGGATTTCAGGTTTGCACCATTCTTTGTTTTCCTTGAACCTACCACCTTCCTATGAATGACCCAAATTGCAAACCCCAAAACCAATAAACCCCCAAGAATTCCACCTGCAATACCAAGTAGAATGCCTAACTTGCTCTTTGATCCATGTTTTTCGATTGGAACTTGAGGCATAATTGCAGCCAATGCTTCTTCGTGACAGAGAGAATATGGGTGTTGATACTTAGAGTCTCCGGCAGACAAACAATTCCATGCATACAACACTGCTCTGTTCGAAGAATTAGAGCGGATACAGAGGGGCAATCTTCCAATCAAAAGATTACTTGAAATATCCACAAACCCAAGTCTGTCACTGCAGGATACATTCATGGGAAGAGCACCACTCAGTTTATTTCCGCCCAAGTTCAAGTACTGAATTGTGGGCAGGGAGAATAACCACGCAGGGATTGGCCCTTGAAGGTCGTTGAATGAGAGATCCAGTCTCTGTAGCTGATTGAAGTACTGGAGTTGGGGAGGAATGTTGGACCGGAACATATTGTTTCTCAATACAAGGCTGGTGAGAGTGTTCCCCAGAGAAGGGAATTCAGGTCCAAGAAGATTGCGTCCCAAGTCCAATTCTTTAAGACCACTAAGGCCACCAAGATCTGGAACAGTTCCATTGAACAAGTTATTGTCTAGATCGAGACTCTTCAGACTATTCAGAAAAGAAACTGCAGAAGGGATCCCTCCATAAATGAAATTCGAGCTCAAATTGAGAACTCGAAGCGAAGAGAAGCGACTGATCTTCTCTGGCAAAGGTCCCCAGAGCCCCAACGACACAAGCGAGAGCACCTCCAAGCTGGAAAGCTTAGAGAGAGTGGTGAAAAGAGAATCAATGGAGAACACTGAAGAAAGAGATTGCGGAGAAACAGCGAAAGCTTTCTGTCTAGACTCGGTCCACCCAAGAGAAGGGGGTCCTCTGATTCCAATGACAGTTAATTCAGTTACTCTGTTTTGTGAACAGGTGATGGTGAGAGATGGAGAGGAGGGAAGGTAACAGATGTTAGTCCAGTTGGTCCAACCATTGAGGGCCGGCGGATACTCCAGAAGGCGACGAATGCGGTAAAGTGCCCGGCTTTCAGAGGATATCAATTGCCCCGTTGAAGATAATGGGAGCAAGGTGAGAATGAAAACAGCAAGATGAAGATGGTGGGGTTCATGCCAATGCTCTTTCATTGCTGAAGAACAAGAAGAAGAAGAACAAAAGTTTCAGCGATCAATGGAAGAGTGCAGCTTCATTCAATGGAACAGAAGCATGATAAGAAGAAAGGCAAATGCATTATGCATATGAGTGTGAACTAAGATTTGAACAGTTCAAAAAGCAGAGCAAGTGAAGGTAAGGTGCAGAGCAAGTGATTTGAGCAAATGGAAATTTTTTAATTCCAGCAAATGGAAGTTGAGCATGGCCAAAAAAAAAAAAAAAACAGAGAATAAGAAATCCATATCCTATGAAGCCAAGCTCTCACAGAATTCTCAGACTTCATCCTCATACTTACCATTACCATGTCCTATATATGAAATCCAAACTGTTCAGATCCTCAAACACCTATTGTTTCATCTCTTAACAAAAATTCAGTCCAATCTAAGCTGATCCCACGGTCAGATTCACCACTCATGAGATATATTGTATGCATGATCAATCTGAAGATGGGTTTTAGTCAGATTGGACTAAATTTGGGTCTTACCTAAAACAAGTGGGAATAGTAATGGTAAGTTGTTTGGATTTTACATTTGAGCCGCACTGATGAAATTGTAGCAATGCATATGAGATTGGATTAAAATGGAGGAAATGGTCAACAATCAAGACTTTACATCACGTGCGTTTGGTGTTGGATTGAGTAGGGAGCATTGAAATGAATTAAATAGAGAGACGGTGGTGGTGGTGGTGGCGGCGGCGGCTTTCTAGTTTGTATCAAGTTATTACTTGGATTCACACTCTTGCTTGGTTTTGAGGATTTCTTTCCAACTTTTGACTCACCTAAAATATTTCTACTTGCACTTCCCAAGACTCTGGGTCTGGGGGTCAGCACCATGGTTCAAATCAAGGGTTCGGGTTGTGTATAGGTTAAGGTATGTGATGGATCTAGACCATTTTGTAAGAATCTAGATTGGATATACTTAACCTAAATCCAAACCATTTATTAATTGGGTTATAGATCTCAGCTTGATCCCAACTTGAAAGACCTCAACCATGAACTACTTGGTGGGGTTTGGGTCATATTGATCAAAGTGAGATCACTTGGCTTCGCTTGGGTTTCATTTGGATCGGAGCATTTGGCAGGTCGATCATGGACCCAACCCATTTATTTAAGAAGTTTGAAATTTCAATCTAAACCAACTTGAAAATAAGAAACAAATCCTAGATTATTGGGTTGGGCTTAGGCACTGATCAGAGCAAAAGCCTTTACATATTGCTTGATATAACAGTATTGGAAAGGTAACTTGATTTATTTTGACCCTTGTAATGGCTCTTTTCCTTTTTTCAAGTGAAAAGATTTTGATAGATATCCAAAAGTTCGAAAGTCTTATTTAATATTCAAATTAACTGATTTTTTTTTTTGATCTCTCACAAAATATATATTAAAAAGACAAAGGAGATACTAGAAGAAGCAACTGAAAAATAAAAATAATATATATATATATATATATATAAAAGGAATGTACCCTCAACCACCCACAACCATTGGGGTTATATAGGTAAAACAGTAGAACTGAATTGAAAGGCTAGGAGAATGAGACCTTTGTACCTTTGTGTTTCCTTCACCCTTTCTTCTTCTTTTCTTGTATTTTCTCCTTGTAATCTTTTTCTCTCAATAACAGTTATTGTTATCAATAAAAAAAAAAAAAAAAAAAAAGAGACATGGAGAATGGAGAATATGCTTTGGACTGAAGTCGGATAATGAGACCTATGACATTAGCTTAATCCTTCGATCTATGGCTCTCGAGTTTAATGACATTAATAGACATTGGGTTTTAGGATTTCAATATAATGGTAAGTAAAAGATGGACCGGAGATCGAAAAAAAAAAAAGGTTTGGATGAGTGTTGAATGGGAGCCTGTGGAAATTCACAGGAGATGTGTGTGAGGGGTTAACTTTGTTGGGTTTTTGAGTGTCTCAAAAATTTAAAAGGTTTGACTTTACTTGAAAAAGTGTTTTGTATTTTTCCATATTTTGTTTTATATGAATAGTGTAGGCTATTTGGAAAACACGGGATCCCACGTTGCTTAAATTCAACTCGGCTTTATATGTTTTTCTATTCGTATACACTTTAAGAACTTTTGAAGCTTTTTACCGTGAGCTCTACGTGCGCTTGTCAGGGTTCGGAAATGTTTAACCGGCGTATCTGCAGTGCAAATCGAGCTTGACTGGCCTAGGAGGGACCTATGTTTTGATATAGGATTTAAATGTGATTTGACTTTTTATAAACCTAGCTGCTCTCTCTTTCACTTCCGCCAACAGTAATCAAGAGAGGATTCGGAAATGACAGCAGCCCCTTTTCTGTAGTATTTCCAACAAACTTGACAGTAGGTAGGCCAAGTGACCCAATAAATAAGGTGGAACACACACACAGAATCCTGTCATACACCTGTAGGTCATTAATTAGGTCAAGCCTAATTATGGACTCCTCTCTTTAAGATCCGGCCAGAACTGGACCCAGTTGCACATAAACTTCTAGGTCCAGACCTCACATGTGCCCATCCCTTTTGCAGACCGAAGTTTTGATTTGGTTCCCAAATCCATATAAAATTAGGCTTCAATCAATTTTGGGATTAAAGAAGACCCTTGGCCCCACATTAAGCGGCAATTTGAAAATTAAGAAACACTTCATCACCAAGCATTGTTCCAACTATGTTGGATTATGCTATATGAATACAAGTTTTCCGTTTATTCATTTAGGGCCAAATTCTTAGATAGGTTGCATTTCTTCATATCTAATCATATTATATTATCCCTGTCCTCTTCGGCCTAATATTTTTCCTTGGTGAGCCATCAACTTACAAAACTTATAAATAGTAATCGGTAACTAGGCAAACACTAAACTTGAACCATTTCTCTGTAAGTCGTCCTCCAAACGTTTAACACTAGTCATTAGTGTCAGATTAAACAAATTTCAAACCACAGAAAATAGTTTAAATTTTAAATTACAGAAGGGTCCATCATCCAGCCCTTTAGAGACTGCATTAGTTTAATGAGATTCAAATTGTGAAGAAATAAAGCCCCATTTAGAAACAAAAAACAAAAACAAAACGAGAGAGAGAGAGAGAGAGAGAGAGAGAGAGAGAGAGTAATGTGTTAAGGACTAACTTTGGAGAATCTCCCTTCTCTTCTTCTTCCCTTATTTTTTTTTCCTTCTAATTATCAGCATATGTGCAATTTTACTTTTGACTAGAATTAGAAAGGAGCAAAAAATTAAAAAGCTAGAGAAAAGGTGTTGTTTCCACGTCTCTCAGTCCCGAAAGAATTTATGCGGTTACACCAATGTTTAGTGTATCCCTAAGACATGATCACTATTGAGTCCTCTATTTCTTAAGCTCCACCACCAAATCAAATCCTTTCCCCATGATCAAAGATACCCACATATTATTAATTTGATTAGTCGTTTATTGTGGGCATGTTTGTTTGCTTAAAATACATAAAAATTGAATGTAAAGGAATTTACACCAAAATGAGCTCCATTAAATGATTATTGCGGAGATAAGAGGTGAAGGATATAAGGCAGAAATTTATATGGGACCTCACTTTACAAGGTATTAAATTACTAGGGTGAGGGCAGTGTATTCATTTCCATTCGACGGAAGTTGTTTGATGGTCATTTTTTGGTACTCACCTCTGGTTCATCATTTTTAACCACTTACTGAATTGCCTCAGATAAGTGGTCTTCTTGGAGTGGGATATGCATTTGTAATTTTACTTTTGGAATTTACCTGGGCTGTGGTCATCTTTCTTTACGGCTTCATATTTCAAATGGGCCTGCTTTCCTACTTGGTCCTTAGAAATTCATAGTTAAGGAGGGTTTAGTAGTATAGTTAGGAGGGTATACTAGGATTGAAGAGGCGAGGATCCAAGGGCGTTGGTGGAAATGGAGATTGAGTTATCACGGCCTCACAATTTAATTTAATTTATTAGGGCAATGGGCGGGCAACTATTTCCCATCAAAGGAAGGATAGTTTTGATGGCACCTTTCGGATCATTACTTTCAGTCCACTTGTAGATGGGGCTTTCAATTTTAGCCCCTAAAATGAGAAGACATTCATAAAGAAGATAGGGGGAAAAAGAGGATTGATTTATTAATAGCAATTGAATACATCCACTAATACTGAACAAGGATACAATCTTTCCATGAAAAAAAAAACACACATTCCCCTCGATCGTCTCCTCCATCCAATATACACTAAGCTGTCACCTCCATTGCAACCTTACTTGAATACCTGACCCCATCCGATTTCTCTACTTCTTCCCAGAGCTCGGGTAATGCTTCTCTGATGTTGTGGATACTTTCCAATGCAAAATCTGCACCTTTAACTCTATTAGATGTGCCCACCTAAACAAAGAGAAGAGCCATTAGAAAGTTAATGATGAGCAGTATCACTGCACGCATATTGTTCTATCATCTATGTAGTTGTTAGTTGTTTCGATTTGCCATATCAAGAAGGAAGTTTTCCAGGCTAATTAGATGTAGTTTCTCTGTTGTCTTCCTGCTTTTTACTGTTCTATTTAATTTTTTTTTTCTTCATGCTTTCTTGCTCTTTCTGTTCTCTATTTCTAGTTGTGTTTTTGCATTAATGAAATCTCGTTGCCAAAAACAAAGAAGCAATCCCAACATACTCAAGGTCAAAAGAGGACTCACCAGCACAGTATGGAGACCAACATTTTTTCCAGCCTGTATGTTTCGAACACTGTCATCGAAAAATATCTGAAGAGGAAGTACAGCAGAGTTAGTTTGATCCTTTCGCATGCATTAGATTACTAAAAGAAGTCCATTTATCATTAGAAACTTCAATCATCTTACAGTTCTCTCAGGATCAAGGTTGGCAACGTTTAGAGCTTGTTTGATGGCAGCTTCAGATGGTTTGCAGAGAATTGGTGTCTTTGGAAGATCTGACCCATCATTATGTTGAGAAAAGTGCTCCAAAATGTCAAAAATGTTGGCGCTGGCAGTCGGCCTCAAGCCTTTAATGTCAGACTCAGAAGTAGGATTTAGAGTCTCAAAGCATATAATTCCTTGGAAACAATCTTCCAAGCCAAGCCTGCTAAGAACTTTAGCAGCATGGATCTTATCTGCATTTGTAAATATCTGTTTCACAGAGAAGGGAACCGTGATCACAAGAGAACGACAGAAATCAAAGCATTACTAGTCATAGTTTCAATGAGAAGAAACTTACAACTTTCCGAATGGGAAGATTCAACAAGAGGTTCCTCAAAACATGATCCGGTTTTAGATTTTCATAGGGTAACCTTCCATGAACAAAGCTGTACAACAGAAAAGAGCTAGGTTATAATTGTTCATAAATAAAGACTAGTCTTATAAAGAATAGTATAAGGAAAGAATAGACACCTATGATAGTCATTATAGTCAAATTCATAGCCAATGGCCTGCACAGTACAGAAGACACCACAAAACAATGTGAGAAAAGAAACTGCATGAAGTTTGATGCTCCCTAAGAGGAAGAGAGTTTTCAAATCCTACCCTGAGTCCAGCCATTGTTGTCCCATAGTTCTTGTATGATAGATTAGACATGGCAGAGATCTTGCTTTTATCTATCCCAAGCTTCTCAACCATGTAACCTAGAGGAAAGGGGATAAATGAGGGGGAAAATCATATATAGGAAAATTTTGAAGAACTCAAAAGAGAACCGCTAAGAGAGGAAGTTATGACATGTCCCTGTACCTTCAATATTCTGGCGGCATGCTGTTGCTAAGCCAGAACTCAGAGGATAAAGGGTATCATCTAAATCTGAGAAATAAACAAATACCCGTTTAATGCTATACAGTGACCAAGTTATATTAAGAAAAAAGACATTTATGATTACTAATGTTACCAAAGAGAAGGCATTCGTATTTAGCACTCTGCGCATAGAGGTCGTCAAATTCCATTTTGACCTAACAAGTTTCACAAGATAACACGAGTAGGCATTAGTAAGGATGAACAAGAGAGACCCCACATATTAGAAAGCCTTATACTTTTCTTTGGATCTTTTCAATCCAGAGAAAGCAGAACCTCATACTCCCCAATAGAAGAGATCAACACAGAAAATTGAAAAGACAAAAGTCACAAGATGAATAGACAATTGACAATCACTAATATAGGACCACATTGCATTTGGGTTGGAACTTCAAGCTTAATGTAAGCACTGGGCCACATCTTTTTCGCTGAACAGGAACCACAAAATATTATGGAAGATAAAGAAAAGGCTATAGTTTCAAGCCATGAAGACACTACTTTACACTGGGAATGCAGAGGCAGGATCCACTGCACCCTGGAGGACAAAAAATATGTAGCCCCACATTTCTCGACATTTCTAACCACACATATAGTCCATGTGGACAAGATCCAAACCATCTATCTCATCTTTGATAAAACATCAATCAAGGACCATTCAATGGACTTCTCATGGCATGGAGGTGAAGCATTGTTAATGTTCATTTATTTTTCCAGAGATTAAATATCTAGGATTGTGCAGTCACTGCAACTGCTGAGGTATCCATTTTTGTATCCTCCTGAGAACAGTAGATCTGGCCCAGTAGTTGGAATCTCTTCATGACACAAGATAAAAAAAGTTTTCAAACACTGCAATCTAGAAGCATGAATTTCAAGAACCTTCCAAAGTCTAGAGAAGCTGAAAAAAAAAAAAAAAAAAAAAAAAAAAAAATTCTAGACCAAATGTAACAGCAACCCTTCCATTGAAAATTTGCAACACCAGTACATCACGCTCAGGTTTGATACCAGATGTATGTCATGAAATCTAAAAACAAATGTGTACGGATTTAATTAGAACTAAATTTCTTCGAAATCAACCAAAAACCATAAAACACCAACAATCAGCATCCACTTGTGATGCATCAAAAGTTTCAGAACAATTCAACTAACGAGGAATTCTATTTCTATCAGAAAATACTATCTGCCCTGATAAATTAAACTAATGAACTTCAGGAATGAAAAATCTACTATTGCCAAGCATCATAAGGAAAACAAAAGGTAAATTCAAACAAAACTGCCAACAGTGAACATAAAGAGACCATACTTGAAAATCAAAACCTCTGGTTTTTATAAACATTTAACAACAAACAGAAACACACACAAGTTTCTACCATCACGTATGAATGAATAACTGGTCAAGAATCAGTTTTTAAAGAGATTATATTGAACTGAACCAAAACCAACCTCCAGCATCAACAAGAAAACTAAACTAACATAAACAACCAAATTAGAATCGATAAAAAAAAGCCTAAAACATGTAGAAAATCCTAATACCGCAAAGTTCACACGAATGAAACAGAAACCTCAGATAATCAAATAACAGTGGATTTTGTTCCAACCGGATCATTAATAGCATCACATTTCTCAAAGTCTAAGCATAAATCGATGAAATGTTCAGAATCACTTCCAAAACAGAGCTTTCAAGTCCCAATCACAAAACATAGAAGCATACAAAATCAAAAACAGAAAATCTCAAAACGTAAGATTTATAATCTACATTTGCAATCGGAAGAGCCCTTTCAACCATTAGAAAAAACTGCAATTTCAAGCAATCATAATCAAATAAAAAACTAAAAAAAAATAAAATTTGTGACTGCAACTTTTAGACCCTGTAAACATGAAAGTTTGAAACTTTCCACCTCAGTATTACCTCGGAGCACAGAAAAACCCGAAAAGACTCAAACGGATGAACTACATAACACGAAAGCAAGAAAAAAAAAAAAGCCGCAATTTGAAGAAGAACAAAACCGAAAGAGGAGAAAAAGATGCAACTTTTGGCGATCAAAACGGGAAGAAATCAAGAAACATTCAAAAACACAACTCCTGCAAGTTTTGGAATTCATAAAACCTAAGAAACCTAAAGCATTGCCCCAAAACAAGAACAAATCTAGAAAAAAGCTATTACAACATCTGTAGAGCAAATCAAATGCTGGTTTGGAACAAATCAAACGCACCAGATCGAGATGAACGGTGTCCAAACGCTAATGCAATAGAGAGAGAGAGACAGACAGACAGAGAGAGAGAGAGAGAGAGAGAGAGAGAGAGAGAGAGAGAGAGAGAGAGTTGTAATAAAGAAAGAAGGCAATGCAGTCGAGTTGATGAAGAGAGAGAGAGGAGGGGAGGGGAGATTGAAGGAGGAGGAGAGGGGGTTTAAATAGGAAAGAGTGGCTGCTGCTAAACGTGATTAAGGAGATATTATTAGGATAATTACTTAATTAGAGATGGGATTGTATGGTCAGAAGCTTCCTAGCTGTGGAAATGGGATTCCTCTTTGTCCCGACCGCAGGGGAGATTTTGTACGACCGACCTTTACTTTTCATGAAAGCTCGGAATTGCCCTTGTTTGGCCGGTGGGGGTGGGCCCCCACATTTCTTGGTATTGGGCTTTATACCCTTTTTTGTGATGACTCATAAGCATAAATCTTTAGCAATCAA
This sequence comes from Persea americana, assembly GCA_029852735.1. Taxonomy (NCBI): domain Eukaryota; kingdom Viridiplantae; phylum Streptophyta; class Magnoliopsida; order Laurales; family Lauraceae; genus Persea; species Persea americana. The sequence continues at coordinate 41,418,613 of CM056817.1, forward strand.
ATTAAGTTCCACTTTTTTATTGAAAACATTGCCTTAGCCATTGACAAAGAGAGAAGGTTTTTCAAATATTTTAAAATTATAATAAAAATCATATTTAATTATTTTAGTTGATATTTATTATTTCTCATTAATATTTGAGTGCTTTATTAAAAAGGGCGATCTTAAGTGCGCATCTCTGATTAACGTCATTTGAATGTTTTTTTGGAGCACTCTTGCCTTCAGCAATCCATTCGGATTGATATCATCCGCATGGGGGATGCAGTGGAATTTAAAGGACATCTCACTTTTGGAAAAACGTTTGGAAGTGCACAAGAAAAAGATTTCTTTTGTACCTTAAGTTAGCAAGTATTTAAGAAAGGAGCTAACGAGTTGTTTTGAGATAAAAATGGCTTAAATTGTCGTCGTCCCTATTTAGGAGTGTCTAAACATCTATAGAAGGAAAATCTTATCATTTATATTTTTAGTTTTATTCAAGATATTATCCAGTAAAACGAAGAAATATCCATTAAGGAAATTAGAGAAAAAGGAAAACAGTCATTTGAAAAACTAGAAGAAAAAAAAAAGGGAGGAATACAAGGAAAATGGTTGTTCTATCACTTTATTTTCTATCTCCTTTTATTTTCCCCAAATTATTGTGAAACCTTTAATATTTAGCAATATTTTCCTGATATACTCATCGTTATCGAGATATTATTAAAAATATCATTGAAAGTTAATATATTCTAATCTCTGGGAGCCTATCTGTTTACATTGGAATTGAATACATAAAATGTCTAAAAATAAAGATCAAAAGTGAAAATTAAAAATTAATGATCATCGAATAGCACCATCTTTTAATTCTCTTTCCTTAAAAAAAATATTATTTGATGTTTATTTTTTCGAAATTCACCATTGATCTTCATTTTTAACTACCTTATCACATATACTTAGTTAAACAGTTATTCATTGTCATAGTTTTTTATTATGATCAAATCAATGATAACTAATATCTGAATTAGTATCACTTCTTAATCACAGTAGAAAGGATGGACTAATATTAATCGCAGGCTAACGACAGGCAATTGAAGAAGGCGCCCCTGCGCAACTTCTGCATAGAAAAAACCACCCATGCAGAGATTAAAGCGGACACCACGCCCGCTGAAAAAGGCCCGGAGTAGGTAGAGTCATAGACAAAATATCTGTCAATCTGTGGTTGAGGTTTTATACATTTTGAGTACAGCACAGGAGGTTCATACGTTGGGTGGTTGGTGGTTGGTGGTTGGTGAACCACTGAACCGACCACTTGGGGGCCAAGCATTCCATTTACCAGGTCTCATCAATCAATGCCCTTCAATGGATGATGTATTGTGTATTGTTTTACTTGATTGTGGTCATCTTTGATCAGGTGGGCCATCCAAAACTCTTTCGAGAATGAACAGTCCCTGTTCACTTAATTTTCAGCCACCCCATTAAAATTACTTGGATGAGAGACTGCAAGAGAGGAGCAGGCTTCCTTTGCTGTGGCTGTGACTTTCCTTTCCCATCACTGATGTCTACAGGAAGGGGAAAGAGATGCTTGTATGAATGAATGTACAGGGGGAGCAGATGGACGGATGATATGGACTGTTAATTTGTGGGCCACAAGGAATAAATCATTCCCAGGTATCCACAATTGAAAGGCACTACTGAGTAGGCCTCGGTGGAGATGAATGGGGTCACTTCAAAAATCCACTTGCTGGCTCAGCGGCGGATTCATGATTTTTGTTAAGGTTGGGCAGGCAATGGTCAATTGAAAAAATTGATACCCTTTACAAGAAAACTTAAAATATCACACGCTTCCCTACGAATAAGAATACGAGCATAATTGTGAAAATTAACCAATAGATGTAACAATTAAGGGAAACACGATACAACAACAATCTATGCAAATCACAAACCCAAAAGGCATATGGTCAATACGAAATACAATTCACACTAGATCCAATCTTTAATTTCTTTTAATCCAACAGTCTATGCTTAAAACCTATAAATCAAAATCTCTTCCATCAATATAAGTTTTAATAGACACAAATTACAAGGACAATATGACTTATATCTTGGATCAACAAAAGGAAATGTTAGACAAGTATTTGAAATCGTAATGAAAGTGGAAGAAGAAACATGCAAAAGTCCCGATTATCTTTTCTCCATGGAGTAAAAACTAAAGAAATAATTAGTTTCCAATACAAATAACCCAAAAGGGAAAAGTAAAAGGAAATAGGGGGCAAGAAATCCAATAACCCTTACAGACAAGAGAGAAAAATGTAAAAAAAATAAAAAAATAAAGCATATTTTGGAAAAAAGAGAAAATGAGATAAAGTCTTAGACATAAGACACGTGGGGCAATTTTTCAGACATATATGGGGCTTAGCCTAGGGCTCCATTTGATTCTCTTGCGACCTCAAGATGTGACGTGTGGCGGCCGCCCCCAAGTGGTCACAACTTGGGTCGACCCCGCAGGCTTATTATGGTGGGGTATTCATTGCATCTGCTAATCAATAGTTGGTTCTTCTGATGAATAATACAAGCAATTGAAAGATGAGATGAAACCCACTTCCGTGGAGTCATTCCAATTTGGAAGGATCTTTCACCACACACTGCAGGATAGGTCCTCAACTCCTCGCCGTTCCATCAACAGCTACATCAAAAGATCTCTCTAAAATGACAAAAGGGTGGGGTCATTTCATTGAGGATGTGGAATGATGCATATCACATCACATCATGTCCATTCATCTTGCCTGCCCCATCCAGCCGTTATATCATATCAATGGGATGTTATTGGTTCCAGAAGTTGCACCATGACCTCATAGGTTTGTTAGGATGTGCATATATGGTCCAGCCATCCAGGGCAAAATGTGCTCCTTTTATTGGTTCATGGGGTTCAATGTTCCATTGGAAAGGGGCTACAGATTGGGTCCGGCCAACATAGTATTGTGCTTGAACCTAAAGTACTGAGGAACCCGTGCTAGATTGGGACCCCAAATCATGTCTAGGCAACAAGACCCTTACACATACCGAAATTCAGATCGAAGATCCAAGCTTAGACCTTGACTCAACTAAAAAGGCATCAGTTTGGGCTGAAATTGAGGCCCAATTACTTATATACAAGTATAATACACTAGTAAAATGCTTAAAATTCTATATGGATCTACACATACATATAGATCATGAATATTGGGGTCTATGGGTGAGAAATTCATTGCTGGCATCAGGACCCAAACTTTATATGGGGTCTATATTGTAACCTTAACCCGATCCAAATTAAAAAAGGCCCAAATATTATAGCCCTGGTTTCTTTAGTTCAGGTCGTTTCGATATTTCTGAACCCGATTTCATCATTAATTCTTCTCTCACTCCTAATAGGCATCATCATCATCATCATTAAAGGCAACTATATTAAAGTCAGTCAGCTACATGAATTTTATTTCTCGATTCCAATGTTCTAAATCCTTGAATAAATTACTCACTTTCATTAGGCATATCTAAGCAGTTTTTAGGAGAAACTATCTTATTCTAATTTAAATATTAAACTGACCACTTGATTTAATGTCCTCAGGACTTTGTGAGGTTTAGGTTGAATCCATTCTGGCTATTTGATATCCAACACAATCTAAACCTTACCCAACATAGCCAGTTTCACACCGGTCCAGTTGAATGCGGCCAACTAAGGGTTCTAATTGACCCTTTCAAACTTTCAGCTTTGACTTAATTTGAAAGTTTCCAACTCTTTTTACAAGTGAGTTGGGCCAAGATTAAGCCTATACATGCTACCCACAGTGCACAATGCGACTCACACGTCACACCCACTGTTACAAAGTAATATTAAGTCAATCCCATTGTATCCTCTCTATGGATTGAACGGAAAGGATGACTATAAAAAAAAAAAAAAAATTTTGGTCAAAATAGTTTAATAGAAAGAGCTGAACGTACTATTAACAAAGCAAGGTCATGTGACAAGGCCAAGAAATATTAAAAAAAGTGTTGCCATTGCCAAGAAAGGGAAGGAAATATCTTTATTACCTTCGTGAGGAACGCAGAGTCTTTCTTTTAAAGGGATGTGGTCCGGTGAGAACTGTTCTCATAGAGGCACCGTGAAAATTTTTTGTGGGGCCCATTGAGAGCACCATTTTGGAATAAAACCGGTGAGGATTGAAAGATTAATATGAGACCCCTGCGAATATCAAGTTTGGCCTCAATCCCATGCTTCTAACCCTTTCATCAATGGCCGACAAGCCCAATCCATTCATATGGGTATATAGTCGATCGAACGGTCCAGTTCATTCGCATTGGTGCCAAACCATGAGGCATGTGACTATCAAAGGGCTTTCTATCCATTGCAAGATTTGGATTGGGTGATAGGTGGCTCCACCCCATAGTTCTCACGGTTTGAACCTTGAGAACACTTCTCACCTAATTATTTTCCTTTTTTAAAACCACAAAAAAGAAGAAGAAGAAACAAAAAAACTGCACGAGCAATTGCCGCCAGCTAATAGCCATAACCATTCAATGCATACAGCTAACTCTTGCACTTTACAGCCAATTGCAACTACCAGTATCTAATTGCATCACACTAATCTCTAATTCCATTTGAAAATTAACTTTCACAGCTTTTCATTTTCTAAAACCAAGGCATCCTCTACGCTTCTCATGAATCTCATGAATCTAATTCCAACCCCACCCCACCCCACGCCCCCCAAATACTTTCTTTGAATATGGAGACCCAAGGATCAATTCTTCATAATAGTGTGTACATAATAAGGTTTGGAAACTCTTTGAATTGACTCCTGACTCTCCTGAGTCGTCTCATTTTGATGCAAGACCGAGTCAAATATAAGATGGACTCGGTCAAGTCACCACATTTTAATAAGTTATTTGCATCTAAACCATTTATAGATAGATCTGATTTTGAATAATTAATACTTATTTTTAAATATGTGCAAGAATCGAAGCAACCAATTTAACAATAATGATTGGAATGTAATTTCAAATTTATATATGATTTATTACATTTAATATTTTAGACTAATAAATTATGTAAAAGAACATGACTCTCTCAAGTAATCGTATTGACAATATCCAAGTCAGATTTTTTTACATTAAATGAGCTGAGCCCATGTTACGAATTTCCCAACCTTGGTGAATTGTTATAGACACTCAACCCTAGGTGCATTGACATATTGTTCAAGTATTAAATTGAAAGTAAAAAAATGTACCAACACAATCATGGCTGAGCTTCACTAATTTGCCCAATAATTGATCCCTGCCTCTTATAAGTTCTATCACCGCTGAGTACGCACTAGTCCAATGTAGCAAGGAAAAAACATGGCATTGAAAATAGAGCGTCACATAAACTATAAAATGGCCTCTGTCTGGCAGCTGTCCCTAAAAGAATCTTCAGAAGAAAAAAAGAAGAAAAAAAAAAAAAAAACCACCCTCCAGAAGAATCTCAGTGTCATCTACTTCCATACAATAATTTATAGATGTGTGGCCCACCTGATTAATGGAGGGTATATTTAGGCACTAGCAGCATTATTGGTATGGCCACTCAGTAGTCGGTACTCCTCCTCTTGTTTTTCATCAAAGAATCTAGAAACTGGACGCGTGCTACCATGGCTTTCACAACTGCTACTGAAGCCAAATGTGTCATGGCAATTATTGAAGTGAGAAGGGATTAGTGGCACTCATCCTGCAAGCACGAGTGGCTACCAATTGCGTCCACGTAACTTAAAACATAGGCGAAACAAAATTGTTTGTCTACTTGGATGATGATTGCATGAGGAGAAATCTGGTGAGGCCCATGTCTCAGTGATGCATCATGCATGAATGTTGGTCCAGTGGCTCCTGATTGGAATTTGGATAGAGATGCAATGCTGCTGTTGTCTTTTATTCTTTTTACTCGGCTCAAAAAGCAGCATCTGTGCAGTCCATGAATGGTCTAGTATCTAAATCATTCATTGTTGGGGCCCACCATGAAGTGCAACAATGCTAGGTTCATTTGGTCTAATCAATCACCTCCTCCTAGGTGGTCCAATCAATTATCCACACTGTAATAGCATCTTTCAGAGTAGAATCCGGTGCTTTTTGAGGGTGGCTCTACATATATTCGTAAGGATAGCATCCATTCATGTGTAGCCAAATCTCACTTTAATACGAGCTTTGACCACTTGTGAAAATGTCGGGGTTGATATCTTATGTTTTAAGTTTTGTAGTGCTTAGTAAAATAGTAAGGTAAGTATATATGCGATGTAATTTGTAAACTTTGCATTTTAGCGATATAAGCGGCTTTTTTATTTGGCCGAAATACGGGCAAATCAATCCAATCACAAGATTCTGTAAGCATGTTTCCACAATTTGTTCACAACAAAAACACCTGATTGTGCATTTTTTTTTCCTTCTTATTCATGCGAACAAGAAAAAAAAATGATCTTGAGCTGTTTTAGTTTTTAGTAGTGAAGTCCTTCAAATTATTCAGTTTGAATATGAACAAACGGTTATGCTTCACCCATAATTCTCCTTTCCATGATGTGGCTACAAATGTGGTCCAAGGTTAGGGCTGTCAACAACTTGGATGCACAGATTGAGTCCAGACCCAATAAAGATTGTGGGGTCCAAATTAAAGCCAACTTTAAAATCAGATGTACATGAGTCACTCAGCTCAGGAAGTTGTAGGGCTAAACTAACTCTGGCATATCTCCAAATTTAGACCGGTCAAAATGTCCAAGGTCGGTGTTAGACCGGTCAAGAAAAATTGAAATGCTCAAAACTTGATCCGCCCTCCTACAGTGCTATCTCTTAGATCTCAAGCAATGAGGGCCCTTGGATGTTCCACTTACTCTTTGCAGAAATCAAGTCCCTATCTTCTCAAGGTTATGTCGAGTTTAGGCATGTTAGAAGGTCGGCAAATGTAATGGCAGACTCTCTAGCGAAACAAGGGGTAGATAGGGTTATTCCTTTGATTGCTTACACCATGTAATTGTCTATCTTTGTTCTTTGGATATAAAGCTCTTATATCTGTTGTTGGTGGTGTATTGTATTTTTGTTTGCCTTCTTTTTAATATATAGTTTCAATTACTATTCAAAAAAAAAAAAAAATTGCAATGCTTACACCGTAGTTTACAAACTCAGAAATTCGACTCAGCTCAGGTAAGTAACTCAATCAAGTAGTATTGTATTCAGTGATATCCAAACATTCTCCCCTGACTCAGACCTACTGTCCAAGAAACTTGGGTGCGTTTTGGCGACCCCACCAAACAAGTTTTAAACTATATATTACAGGTAGAAGAAAAAAGTGTAATGAGCTGAAGACTTAGGATCCGAGTCCTGTCCATCAGCTCATCCTAGAGGACAAATCAGATGGATGACAAGTCATAAGATTTTCAAAATTCACCTTTACAGCACGTTTGGCAACGATCCGTGATGGGGAATCCTCGCCCATTTTCCACGCATGTATGGATTTTTCATGTTTGGCTCACAGGTGATTTCAAGAGAAAAGACACTGCAAATCCACCATTGCAATTATTTATGCAATCTGACCTCCCCCCTTCAGACACTGGAAATCCATCATTCCAAGGAAAGGCGGAGCTACAGTGCGGGCTACAGTAAAAAACGGTAACTTGAAGGTTGTTGGATTTTGCTTCCGAAACCAACTTTTTAGATCCCACAATCAAGATCCAAACCGTTGATCGTGTTAAAAACCTCCAAAACGGCTACATGATGAAATTTCGAGCATTGATTCATCATGTATCATGAGAAATAGGCCAAAAATCGTGACCGTTGATTTCACATAGTGTATAAAAACGGGATGAAAAAACAGTCCCTTTTTTTTTTTTTTTTGGTTTTTGTGGGCTCCAAAACCATGATTTGAACCATGAATCATTTTCAAAAGGTCAAGCGCAACTACTACATTAAATTCCAGCCGTTGATTCATCATAGATCATGAGAAATAGGCCAAAAACCAGTGGCAGTTTTTTTCACATATAGTGTATAAAAAGGGGATGAAAAAACAGTCCGTTGTTTTCCATTTTTGGGTTCCTGTAGGCCCCAAAACCATGATCTGAACCGTGAGTTATTTCCGAAAGGTCAAACACAACTACTACATCAAATTTCAGCCGTTGATCCATCCTATATCTTGAGATATTTTCAGAAAATTCCAGGTTCTAAAAAAATAATTTTTTATTCCTGTGGGCCCATTTTGCTCGATCCAAGCTGTTCAAATTCTCTTAAATGGCCAAGAACATCTTTAAAGAGAAAGTTGAGGTCTTGATTTTTCATGGATTTTGAGAAATTTTCAAAAAGCTTACAACCATTGGATCATATATCTTCCAAATGATAGAAATCCTCTCTCAATACCAAACATAGAATTCTCGTTGGAAATCCTATACGAGGACATGTTGATTCTATAGAGATGGAGAGATTCCTCTAAATAGAAGATTCCTCTTTGTTTTCCAAACATGCCCTTAGGGAAGTGCAAACCACAGTATTTTACCTCCATCCAAATGCCATCAGAGTCAAAATCCATCAAACAATTGATGAAGGAAAGAAGTGTAATTTGGCAAATTCACAACAGCACAAACAAGCCTTCCTTTTTGAAGTCTGCTAAGTTGAGGCATCTGTTGCTTTAAATAATATAAACAGACACAAATAATTGGAAAGGGCCCAACCTCAAACCGATAATGACACAACACTTTCGTTTGATTCCCATAATCAAATGGAAATAATTGGGAGCCCAAGTCACAGACGAGGGAAGCAATCAAAACACTCAATTCCTTTATAAGTACAAGGGAGTAGATGAAAAGGCCACAATAGGAAAAGCATAAAAGAGAGAGACATTTCTTGGGTCTTCCTTTCTCATTCACATAATTAAATACATGAAGATAGTTACGTTTGAAAGGTTCATTTCTAACCCCTTTTCTGTTTCATCCCCTTCAATAATGTTTTAAGGTGGGTAGCAATGGCGAGAGTCTCTCTAACTTATAGTTGGGTCCCTTTCTTTCTTGTCCAATCAATTAATTTAAGTAGAGATCTTACCTGTTGTGGTCACTGCATTATTATGGAGAGACTAGGATTCATTCCTCTCTTTGTTTGTTATTTGAAAAAGAAGATAGAAAATTGCATGTTGGACAAAGGAGATCCATTGAGTTCAATTCTTCATCCTTCATAACCTTGTCTCAATTAGATTCCCACCGGTATGGGTATCAAGGTGTTGTTTATTTTCTTAGCTTCTAGATGGCTTAACAAAGGCTCGGAAACGCAGTAAACCCAAGTTAAATTGGAGGATTATCTGGTCTTCATACATCAGGATCTGCACCATTAATTACAAGTGTAGCCCATGGGGACTGTGATTAAGAAAAGTTGATTTACCCACTTTCATGGGTAGGGTTTGGCAACTTTCCAGATGCTGATGATCATAGCTGTGTTGATCTTTGATCAATATAACCATAATCGCATTTACACAAAATAGGATACAGATGAATATCACATCACTTGAATCATAAGTGTGGACCTGATTCCATGATTGACATTTTTATCTCTGTGAACCCCTCAAACAAACCGCTGCCTTTTAATTAGGGATTTATATTAAACTCCTCTTCTTGTATGTGAGACCTTATCAAATGATGGGGGTGATTACTAATTTCAAATTGAATAGCTATAACTTATAAAACCCTTTATATAAGTTCTCTGAAACCTTTTCTAGACCCACTATTCTCCCGACCACGTGAAGTCCCTACCTCCCCTACACACCGGGTAAGTCACTTTTGCCAAGGCAAGTGGCCCCAGGGAGAAAGTGTGAATTCGAAACCACAATCTTCGATTTCTTAACCCTAATCCTAGTCGACTGTGCTACCCCCGAGGTTTAGAAGCCCTCGTCCATTGGCTAATAAGAAGCTCCAATATATTGGTGCTTTAAACACCAAGGATATAATCTCATAGGCAGATATGAAACACTATAAAAACTCTTTAATGAGTGGATCATCCAAGTGGGCCCCACAATGTTGATGTGGGTCTCAATCCCTTAAAAGTCCAACAAACTGTCCATTACCTCTTTTGGCCATCATATAAGCAGTCAAGATGCAACAACCATTTGAAACAAAACGCCAAAGGGCCAGATAATGGAGGGAGGATGCATATCAATGGCCTTAATCATAGGCTTTTAATGCGTCAGGATTGTGTAAAAGCCCCTTGGACTAGAAACTAGGTTGTAAACAGTTTGAATTTGGTTCAGGTCCATACTGCACCTGGGCCTAATGGACCCGATTCGTTTACCTAAATATTCATGAATCGAGTTTTAGTTGTTTACCTTGAAACAATTTCCATCCTGCATTAAAATGGTTTATGAGTACATGAGTATTCATGCATTTTAATAACCCAAGAATCATTGGGTTTTTATCCCTTTTTCCTGATTATTTTCAGATTAGAGAGGAAAACCGATAGGGTTCGGGTCAGTCCCCGGTGTATTAGGACCTGAGCCTAAACACATACCCGATTAGCATTTAAATAGCTGTACTTATACGGTTATACCTATACCCAGCTGGGGATTTTGTTTGTTTGCTTATATTTTTAAATTTGATGAATGGTTAGTTGTACATATTTAAAGATATGTTATTCCAGTCAATAGGCCCACGGATGGAGCTCCTTGTCAGGCATTCAAAATTCCTTCGAACTGGCTCGATAACATCGATTGGATTCGGAAAAAAATGGCCCAAAAAGATATTCTAGGTCCAGAAATCCCAAAATTTGGAAGCTGGAACAGTATTATAAATTATCATCCATTTCCTATTAACAATTCAAGGTACATGACAACAGTATTAGATGTCAGTTGAAATTCCAGAAGGGCATAATCTGGGCTTTTGGATCTCAAATCTATCCGACAGCTTGTATACTTGCCGTCAAATGGGCCCTTTGTTTTGGGCCTCTTCATCTGATTCACTGCATTCCTTATTCAAGGTATAATAATACAGTAGCATTATTTAGTTTGAGATCATCCATTTGCACCTTCCAAAGCTAACGTCATCCTGAATCCTCAACCCTAAACCCTAATCTGATGAATGGGCCGGCCATGAATTCTAGCCCTTTGTCACACACTCATTCCATCAGGTAATTGATGCGATGAGATGCACAATAGCAGGGTTAGGTTAAGGCTTGCAAAAGTGATGTATGAACCATTACTGTCATGCAACACAACTCGGATGACGGACTTAAGCTTGACATTGGGTTTTGACATATTAGTCCCCCTTAAACTCAGATGTTTAAATTTCATGACCAAAATTCAGGTAATGTCATCAGAGTCGTTTGACTCTAGTCAACATTTGTTCATACTTTTTTGCTCCAGATCCCCTAATATGTCAAAGCCAAGTCGAAGATTCTGAAGGACCCTATGAGATTCTTGAATTGTGTATAATTATCTAAAGTGTTCTGTAAATTATGAAGAATGTGCAAGTTTATGAGTCTTATCCATTAGACAAGTGACATGTGGCATAATTTTAGTCATTCATTGTACAATGTAGATCTATAAATACAGGTGTCATAGAAACTCTATGGTTTTCTTTTTTTCTTTTATATGTATGTATTGAAGTTTTCAATTTTTGAGAATGATACCAGAAAGGGTTTTTGGTTTGAAAATATTTATGGGAAGGGGGACACCATCCTCGGTGGGCCCCAATTCTGCTTCAGGAAGGGTTTTTGTTTTTGTTTTTTTTTAATACTGTGACCCTCTGAAAATAATGCTACCATCTGGTAGTCATTGCAAGATATCTGAAAACAGGTTTCTGGCTTAACTTCTCTAAGTTAGCTTGCCATGTTTTGCAAAATTGCTGAGATCACAAGGTACTAATTCATCATAAAGGAAAATGTCTGTTTTTGTATTGCAGCATTCCGCATTCCACTCATTGATCGGACAACCCCACAATGGATAGATGCCCTCATATATGTATATTATAGTTTGGAAGATTTCAACCATCCAACCTTTGGCTAGTGCTTACTTTTTCCCCTCTTTTAGGGTGTGTTTGTGTGACGAGAGAATTCCATGATAGAAAGGAAAAAAATGCATTGATTTCCCTCGATAGAGAGGATTTCAATTTCCTATATGAAAATGGTAGGATAGGAATGCATAAATCCTCTCTCATATAAACAAAATCTGCAGAGCACGGAGAGCACGGAATCCTCTCATTGCATAAATGAGTCTTTAGTGTCTTTAAGGGTGACCTAGAGGAAATGTCCCACGGATGAGTACTTTGGATTGAAATGAACAAAGCCATAACAAAAAGGTTGCGCACTAGAAAACTGTACATGTCTCATCAGATAATGAGAATCTATTCTGCTTGGATTGATTACCTTCATCTGTTTCTCAAGGCTCCAATGAATAGTCTTTTAAATTTTAAGGGTCCGTTTAATTGCATGAAATTGAATACATAGGAATTTGTGGTCAAATGGATAAAAGGATTATTAATGAGATAATCTTTTTCACAGCTTGATCGATAATTTGAAAAGCCAATGATTTTTTTCCGTGTCTCAAAATACAGTTAAACAACATGTTAACTAATCGATTACGATAAATTGGATCCGATTTTGCGGTTTTTTCTTCTACAGTACCTCAACGTGACATGAGCGTGAAAGAGGTTAAGAATCCGTTTTCTTTTTATACGGGCTAAAAATGAATCCCTTATTTTGGCTTGGAGGGGTGAAGGTTATAAGGTGGAGGGAGAGGGCTGGGATGTTCATCTCTGTTTCTTCAATTTCAGCCACTTCTAGAAATTTATGCCTTAGAATCTTAGGAATTCAATTACATGGACCAAAAGGGCTTTAAAATGACACCTAAAAGAACACAACAGGACATCAATATAAAGCATCACCTCAAGAAAGACTGAAATTTAAAAGGAAGAAGACATTAGTATTGAAAGCAAGAACACCTACCATGCCCAAGAATCAATTTTAACCCCACCAACACAGACACAGAAGAAGATTGAAATATCAAAAGAAAATTATCATAAAAACACCAACTGAGGCCAAGGAGTAATTACAAAACAATAATCCATATACAATAAACCCTAATGTATGGCTCTTAAAGATGGCATAATCTTCACCATTCTTAATGCCCAAAACAGAAGTTGATTTTATCATCCGTTCAATGTATATTTCTTCCCCGTGAATGGTTGGAACTTCGGTTCTTCCTTCTTCTGGGGTTCAGAATTGGTACCTCTATGTTCTCTTGCAGCAGCCTACAAAGGAAGAAATCACAATGGGTGATGGATTGCAGAACTTGATTAATCAATCAGAAAGAACAGCACAGCAAGTATTCTCCAGTTTCTTTGCCCCGAAGTGCTAAAAACATAATTTTAAGTGAAAGAAAGCAATATCCTGCCCAACATGTGGTTTACTAAGCACTACCAGATTTTTTCCTTGATTATAGTTCTAATTCTCAGAGTTCACGCCCGCACAAGACTAATTGAGCCCACACAAACACACAATGCGGCATGGAATATTTTTTTGCCCTTCTTGGTTTCAAACACATCGACGCGTTGGCTTGGATACCATTTCAGAGTGGCTAGCCAGTAATCCCAAAACCAATTTGTGATAAATTAAAACAAATTCAAGACACTACTGTTCCCTTGGAACCGAGAGTGCATGAATTTGAGTCTAGGGTTCTAACTTCCATTGGGACTGAAGCAGACCCAAAAAAAAATAATATGATAAACAACAACTACTACTACTTGCCACACTCAAAAGACATGTACCTTTTGTGTTTCCTTTGGAACCTGGTTTGCATCTGAACCAAACAGAAGCCTTCCTGAATGTTTACGCGATGAAGTGCCAGAGGAAGTCTGTCCCTTCACATTGGGAACTTCTGACTGATGTTCTTTCCATACAGAGGCAGACACTGGTTTTGAAGACATGCCATCCAAACGTCTTCCAACTCCACTAAACGGGATGATTCTTGGCTCTTCCTTCACAGGCTCTTCTTGATCTAAAAGCAATGTTTCATGTATCCAAAACAACAGATAGTTAAAACGATGCCCAAAAAATAAGACAATAGTAAAATGCTTAGTAATTTTCCCAATAAGAAGACATTACATGAAAAATTCTATATCATGTGCATGTGATTTAAACACAAAGGTTTAGTCCTTCAGCGTGCTGTTTGATTTCCAAGCCAATGAATCCTAGCTAGGTCATTGGATTGGATGACTGCAGACCTCATAATAAGAACCTATAAGGCCAGGAAGTGCAGAAAATGAATAGTGAATGACAGCCTCTATTCCATGCATAGGAGCCAGCAGTCATTCAGATTTCAGACTGTTGATCTAGTTGGCCCCACTATGGATAGGGGATGTCACATGGCTACAAATCCAGAGTAGAGAACCAAATACAGTAGAAGGTTGAGAAAGAATGTCATACAATGGAGATTAGTAAAAGAGTATCCAAACTCAAAACCTTATATGTCTGACAGTTACTTCCTACAATTGATAAAATTGAGAAATGAATTTTACAGGTAAAGTAAATGTGACATCATGACATCAGTAAATGGTACAGTTTACTCTAAAAGTACGAGTAAGCACTGCTTAGCGTATGTTTTTGTAAGTAACTTTTCATGAAATTGGTAACAATATAAAACCCAACTTCTTCATAGGCCAGCCAATTGTCAAAAAAGAAAGATTGAAAGGTAACCACGAATTAAAAATGCCTACTTAAAGTCATTTACCAAATGCAAGCATTAGGATAATCAGAGGATGTTTCATTGAAGTCGGACAAATGTATGAAGCTATTAGTAAAAAGAAAATAGCCTTTGAATGCTACCAAGGAAAAAAGACTTCACTATATTTTATGGTTCTTTAATTTTAAAACCACCATGGTACTAATGCATGATTTATGAATCTAGATATCTTTATCTATATCTTATGCATACATGTACTGATAGTTAGATAATTTAAGCTTTACCAGAAAACTATAGGGTTCTCTATTGTCCTCATGTCTAACATCTCATGACTCTGTCCAACACCAAGTGTGTGCCTACATTCACAATTAGCTTTATTTTTCACCTGCCCAAGTCCCATACATGGACGCAGCAGGATTTTGAAGTCCTGACACCAACAAGTAGGATCTGTCCTAAATTAAGGGCAGGGAATGAAAATCCCACACGGTTGATGAAAGCCCCCCTTCAAAATCAAATGGAACTTTGTGTTATAACAAAACAGGTCTTTGAAATTTGGATAAGAGCTACAACAGAATTGAGCCCATGAAAATTATCCCAAATCTTCTATGGACATTTAGTAGAAATCAGAATGAAACACATTGTCCACCATGGCATGGATTTTTCCTCGTTTTCCTTTTTATTACTCTTCTATTTAAAGTGATCTAAAATGTTGTTTCACAGAAGGGATTAGATGCAAACATGACATTTTGACTTTTCTTTGGAAAGTAGAAGGTTCACTATATGGAAAACGATCAACATGCAAGAGAACCAGTAAATTAATGAACAAAGGCTGCGGTGTGTTAAAGGATATGTAAATTCATCTTCTATATTCATACTTCCTTAGCTCGCTTTTGCCATGTGCACGAAATACTCAAAGATGGATGCATTTTCATGGGACAGATGAGTTCAATCTACTCCAGATTGCAAGAGTTTTGTACGACCCATATGCATCCCGCACACACCCCAACTCCCACCCACAAACACAAGTACACCCCATTCTCCCACCCACAGATAACTAGTGTTGATTCAGGATAGTAGTTTCTTATTTTTCACATTCTCCAATGCATATGAAAATGAATTGCCATATCCGGTTTTGCCAAATTTATTCAATTTGACTGAGATTTGGAGCACATACAGTTGTGCACTAAGCCAACCAGAAATATTTTGATTATTTACTTCAGGCATGCATGAACCATAGGAAATAAACAAAAAGGAAAGCTTTACGACTGAAGTGATCAGTGAAACATAAAAACCCAAGCTAAAAGTAGAGAGCAAGTATGCCAGAAAAACAAAAACCTTGAGATGGTGCCTTGCTTGATGTTGTTGGTCTTTCTGGCTCTTTATAATCAAGAGGAGGGGCAAAGTCCACCTCACAGTCTGTCTCAATAATGCTTACAGCATTAGTGGGCTTTGTCTCTATAATATCAATGTAATACTTCTTATTGTTATAAGAAAGCATAATAGTGTCGCCTGTGGTCAAACAGGAGTAATTCCGCAACGTCATTTCCAAACTGCAAGTGACATTAAGACTCATTAAATGCCCATCCCTTGTAAGGAAGGCTCAAAAGAATGTAAAGTTATTAAATTAGAATTTTGATAAATGCAACATAAAAACATGCAAATTGACAAACACTTCTTGTCCTGATTTTTTCTGGGCATTTCTTTTCTAGGTTACTAAGCTAAAGTTTCAGTCCGACTCAAACCTGAAACAGAGAAACCTTGAATTGGGGTAAAAAAAAAAAAAAAAAACACAACAAATTCAGCTGTATTTTGCAATATCTATTTTCCATGTTCCTCACTATAGCTCAACTGATTAGGGACATGAGTGTGTGGGTTAGAATCCCCAATGTAACCCCCCCCAAAAAAAAAACAATCTTATTTCCATGTTGCCTCAAGCGCACACACATTGAAACAGAAGTATTCCATTCCACCAAAATAGTGGAGTTGCAGTTTGGAGCACATCAAAGTGCATTTGCAGCATTTTTAACTTTATTAAACTTTCGGGATTCTAACTGCGATTGCATGGTCAAAGTACGATTGCATGCAGAAATATTAAACTACCAATTATTACTAGAGAACTCTTGGCAATACTCACATAGCTTTTGGGTTTGAAATATCTAAGAATTCCTTTGAATGGGGCTGCAGCTTCAAATATGTTCCCTTCTGAAGAGTGGCATTTTTAACTTTTACGATATTGCCTTCTTGTAAAAGCATGTTTTCCATCATCTGCAATAGAAAGACAGCATAAACTTAGGTTAAATTTCTGGCAGCCAGGCCTCAAATCTTCATTTATATGCATAAAAATCAATTTTATCAACCAATCTCAGCTATGCAAGCTACAGATCTTACCCAATGCGGCAAGTAGATCATGCCTTCATCAGCAATGAACTCCAGCACACCACAATGTGACACTCGATTGGTGGCAGGATTGTGAAGCTCAAACAACATTGGAAAATCAATGTGCAGAAATGCTGCAAAAAAAGAAATGTTATCTTAGTCAGAACTTTAAAAATAGTTAGTTTGAGGTTAATGAGAGAATCACTTTACCTAGCTAACATTCAACAGAAATAAATTATACTAAATATTTTAACAGAAAAAAAAAAGAAAGCTCTCATGCAATAAAAGGGAATGGGAAAATATATGATGCTTGGACACCAAAAAACAACACTACACTCCATTGACCTCACTGAGGAGTTCCTACATTTTCACTCCCCAGACTGTTCATGCAGAGGGTCTCACCAAGGATAGACAATGCTTTTTTTATTTTTTAAACAATAACACAAAAATTTACACCAATAAAGGAAGAAAAAGAAAAACTATGCTTAGGTACAGGAGACATATACCCAAACACCAGATACAACTAAATAAGAGAAGCCTCCAATGCTGAAATCCTAACAACCCCTTGCTTGGCCAAAGCATCTGCCATACAATTAGCTGATCAACTTACATAAGAAAAGGTTACCAGAATGGATGGGCGCCAATGCTTAATAGATCCCTCAATAGACAAACCTGACCCCTAATGACTGATACGCCAAATGGTGGTTTAAAAGAAAATGTAGAAATTGGTCTAATCTAACTGTAAGATAACTCAAGCAACCAATAGATAGGGATTCACACTATGCCACCAGAAAAATCATAAAAATTAATACTATCGTACAGTAATTCACAGAAGGAAAAGGGTTTCCTGCTTTAGTTTGAACCAAGTGTCGTAGAATCAAGAAGCAGAACTGAAATGCTGGAAACACAAAAACTAAGAGGGAACTTACCAAGGCAGTCCAGTGCTGATTGAGGCATTATAACTGGAAAGGACATACAATAAACAAACAAACTCAGGAAAAAAAAAAAACTGAATAACAAAATGAAAAGTACAAATTGAGAAAAACGGCACATTGCGTAAGAAAGATAACTTACTCTTATCTCCACTCTCTACATGTGGCTGCAAATAAGATAAGAACCACAGTTAATAAAATGGAAGAAGTAAAGAAACATGTGACATTTTAACATTAAAAGTGTCTTAGAAATTCATCAAAGAAACGAGATTGGTTACAGGTGCATTTGAATGGCCTTTAAACTACAAGTGGTTGAATATTTAGGAAGAACAATGGTTATCCAATCTACTCTCATCTTAAAAAGCCAAGAATTGGAAAATAAATTGGTTGAATGTTGTTGGTCTGTACTCCCCCACCCCAAAATCAACATCAATGAATCCTCCAATCAAGGGAACCCATCAAATGCGGTTTTCTATTTCCATGCAGCAGAGAAGACTGCAATCTATTCTGCCAGAATAGTAACCACTTATAATTGAGGAACATCCAAAAAACACCTAGGATATACACTATTTAATTGACAAACTAACATGTTGCACAGCGCTCGCTGCTTCTAAAAGAGAGTAAGGAAGAAAGATTATTACCGGGAAAAAAAAGAACTAGTTAACATCCTCAGCGCAGAAAATATATCAGCTAAAGAAAGTGTCAAGAGTAAATAAAATAGAATGAAGGATAACAAACCTTATTGATCAAAGAAGAAGGGTAACACCGGTACCTCTGCTCAAATGACCCAACATCATGATCATAGCCATAGCCTTGATAATTCTGCAAACACCATCAACAATAAGAGAAAAGGTCAAGACAAAAATGTGGCCTGAGAATCGATTTATTTGACAAATCAATAAGCATCTTAAAATCTAACATTTGGGTGGCCTGAAAAATCAGACATGGGCTGGTTGATGACGCAAGATAACCCTCAGAGTAGCAGCGAGGGCTGGCTGCAGTCTTTTAAATCCAAAATCAGCAAATACACAGAAGAAGATTGACAGATTTAACCTAGGAGTCAGCACCTAGGGATCTTGGAGTCAGCACCGAGACTTGGAAAGAGTCAACACCGTTTGCATGGAGTCTTCACCACACCATGACACAAGAAGAAAAATATAGCCTTTGTTCAAAACTATTCCACTAAACAATTAAATAGTGCCACAAGTTACAATATATGTGGATTACTAGGTCCTGCTGCAAATTTGTAGGATAGAAGTCCTCGTTACAACAGAATCTTAATCAATCCTCCTCAGTTAAACCTCCTAAAAATAAAGAACACTCTTTCTGTTAATATGACTATCACAGTAACGTACGTTGAGTGTATAAGATCACAACTTTATCTTTATAAACATAGTGCAAGAGAAATTAAAGATATGAACATGAAGTATCAAGACTAACCTTAATTGCATGTACTACTAGTACTCAAAACCATATAGTTTGCAAGCTTCCAAACCCTTTCTATTTTTTTCCTCTAAACCCCTTCTTAGCACAACAGAGGTACTATGCACTCAAACAAGGACTGACTAACATCATTACAAAACCGACTGCAATTGCATACATTCAAAGTTGACAGGTAAATCCAATCTCAAAACTAACAATTTCAACTGCGGCCAATCTACATCAGTCCTAATTTTTGATGAACTACTCGACCCAGAAAACTTTCCCTCTGCTTCAATCCGGAGCACAAAAATACAACAATAGAACTAGAGAAAGAAAAGTCCATTCAATGGAATTAAACTAAGCATTGGACAAACACACATTAATCTAGTTATATGGAAAGATAATAAAAAAAAATGACAGTAGTAGTAATAATAGTAATGATTCATATAACATACCATCGTGACAAAAGAATTCAATGCAAGGTTTTGATTGAAAGAATTTGAGATAAGAATAGGTGATGAGTGGAAAGCAGAGAGGCAAAAATAAACATGCTGAGCAAAACCAAAGGAGAGGTTTAAATTTATAAACATAGGAAGCGGTAGTATTGGTAGTTACTGAAATTACCAACCAGAATCCGTTCCTAAGTATACTTTCTACTTTCTACTTTCTATATTTGCTTTATAAGAATGAGATGCAAAGAAAGTGGGCCACACCAATTAAACTTGGTGAAAAAGGAATCGAGACCGTCCTCATCAATAGTCCAAGTCCAATAAGGACAGTAGCAAGCAAATTCTAAATTTAGATATACACTACAAGAAATCGATGTGAGTAACTGGCAGTCAAATAGAGATTCTCATCCATGGCCCAATTGTCTAAATCACCCAAGAATCTGGATCCTCTGAAGCTTTTTAACCCAGAGAAATTCTCTCAATTGAAGGAGAGGAACTCCAGATCGAAACGGTTCACAATAAATGCTTTCTAATTATATTGGGTATCTTAAATTTTACTTGAATCTTAGTTATTTTACACCGTTGGATAGACGGTTTGATGAAAAATATGATTAAAACGTGATTAATAAAAAAATCATGAATATTCATTTTCATGTTTTTCATCAAATAGTTAATCTAAACGTCAAATAAAAAAAAAGAAAAGAAAAAAGGTCTAAGTTAAAACTACCCCATGTGGCTAGACCAAAGGATGTTATCTATTTTGAATGGTTCAGATTTCAACAATGGCCCCCAAACGTAGAGTTCCCTTCGTTTAACTCAGATATCTATTGATTCAATCAACCATTAATGGATCCTATGTACCATGAGGGTATTATTACGAGAAATTCTATTTACACCACAAAAATAATTGAGCACACCCACTTTACTAAAAAAAAACCTTATTATCAAAATACCCATAAGTTCCGTGCATATCTCATGTGCACATGTGAAAAACGCCGTGCACATGATATATGCACGGGGTTTCACACCCATGCACCTCTTTATGTGCACTACCCTAAAACTCTGTGCACCCCACCAGCGAGCAATACACGCGAAGAAAGAGGAGAAGATGGCTGTCGGTGATGGTGGGGCAGAGAGGGGATCTCGCTAGTGATGGGGCGGGTGTCAGGGTTCAGTTATAGCAGGTGGGAGGGGAAGAGAAAAGGAGAAGAAACCGCTTACCTCACCGGAGGGAAAAAAAAAAAAAGGAGAGCTCGCCGGTGATGGTGGGGCAAAGAGTGGAGCTCGCAGGAGGGAGAGATGGTCGCTAATGATGGGGCAGCCGTGAGAGTTCGATCCCAGTAAGTGGGAGGAGAAGAGGAGATGGTATACCTGACTAGAGCCCTGCCAAACCCACCCCTATTAAGGGGCGAGGGCATTTAAACTTGACCCATTACTAAGGACCCCACTCACCCAAGTCCACCCATTTGATTTCTCTTGACTCAATCTCCCAACCATGGACCCCACTCACCCAAGGCTCGACCCGAGTTGTTAGTACATTTCATCGGTCGAGCAACGCGGATGATATATATATATTCATCTGGATTGATCGGTAACTTGATTTGAGATATTTTAGTGGGCGCTTCTTCTACTTCTACTACTTGCCATGGAGATGGCCACAAACGTCTCTCTCTTTTCTTCTCCTTCCGCCATTTGCTATAAAACCCGACGTATCGCTCCGATTTTCTCTCCGCTACAGAACAAGAAGAGAAAACAACCACTCATGCTAGTTGCAGCGGCGGCGGCGGGAGGTTCCCCTCCGAGCACGGTCCTGGTGACCGGGGCCGGTGGCAGAACTGGTAATCATCAAATCCCCCCTCTGAGCACCATGCTTGAAGTTGAAGAAATTGTAATTCTTCATCAAAACCTTACCTTTTTAAAATCCCACTGTAACATTGGAACCTGATACAGAGCCAGGATTTTGCATGGAATTGAATTCCTAGGAATGCTGAGAAATGTGTTGGTAGAAGTAGTTGAAATTGAAGAAACAAAAGGTGTAGACTGTAGATTCATAAATGGCCATCAAATAATCTCCCCTTTGGTGGGAAATGAATTAAGGGGAGAGTAGGAAATGTATTACATGTAAACCTTGCAGTTCACAATGTTTAATAAGCGAGTGGTTATCTGTATGAGGTCAGAGATTTTCAGTTAACACAAAGTTTGATTCTTTATGAGACAGTCCAAGTTCACACAGGTTCACAGTTCTTTGTTGTCATGTTCATGTTATGCAGGCCAAATTGTGTATGGGAAATTGAAGGAGAGAACAGGTCAGTTTGTTGCAAGGGGTTTGGTAAGGACAGAGGAGAGCAAGGAAAAAATTGGAGGAGCAGATGATGTATTTGTAGGAGATATAAGGGATGCTGGAAGCATTGTTCCTTCCATTCAAGGCATTGATGCACTCATAATTCTAACAAGTGCTGTTCCTAAGATGAAACCAGGATTTGACCCCAGCAAAGGTGAGCGGCCTGAGTTCTATTTTGAGGATGGTGCTTTTCCAGAGCAGGTAATTTTTGGGTCTTTTGCCTTTTGGTCTTGTTTAATAATGCCCACAGTTGCCCAAGTTATTGTTAAAAATTATGGATTCTTCACTCTGTTAATCTTGTTGGGTGTTTCATGGTAATTACCATATTAGGTTGATTGGATTGGACAGCAGAATCAAATAGATGCAGGTAAGAAAGTTTCCTGTCTCTCTCTCTCTCTCTCTCTCTCTCTCTCTCATATATATATATATATACGACTTATGCTACAAAACTCATCTTTTAGCCAATAAAAGTGTGATACGTGTCATCAGTCATACACATCCGATTGTCTCTCCTAAATATTCTCCTACAATGGTGGATCTCTTAAAATACTAACAAAACATTAGCTATTAGATAGGGCAGAAACTCCCCTTTTGAGATAGGGGAGTTTTTGAGAATTTCCCTATATGTATATATGTATATATGTATATAAATTATGTCTCTTGCTGCTTAATTTATCTAATCATTTTCTACAGCTAAAGCTGTTGGAGTGAAGCAGATTGTTTTGGTTGGGTCTATGGGTGGAACAGACCTTAACAATCCCTTGAACAATATCGGGAATGGGAAGATACTGGTAAGCAGTTAGATTAGGCCATTGTAGTTCTTCTTCTTTTTTGGTTAAAATGACTGATTAAAGTAGAATGCATAAATTCCACATTCAAACCAAATAAGCTACTAAAAGAAAAACATAGAACAGAGGCAAAACAAAACAAAATGAAAACTGTAGCATCATAAGAACTGCATTAGTCTCTTGGAGGGGGATCCTACTTCAGCCTCTCCCTTTTTTTTTTTTTTTTTTTTTAATCTTGTAGGTGTAGTAAAAGGCTTTTACTTTTCCTTTTTGCCACTTTTTACTTAATTAGCAATAGAAATGCTAGTCATTCTGCATTTGAAATTTTAATGTGTTGGTGGACAAAAATTATATAGCCATATTTCAGCAACTAAATAGTTTGTTGCACCTCCCATTTCAGTAAATGAGGCCCATGGTTTGAAGGCAAAACCTGATGAATCCATTGGTGGATGAAGGTTATCCTAGCAATCCATTCGCTGGTTTTTTCTTGACTATTGCTTATTTTATTCTCAACCGAGACTGATGAATGAAAGCGTTTGGATCTCCCAAGCTAGGAGATGTTTTGGATGTCAATCATCGGTGGTGAGGGCCAGCAGTTCATCAGTTTGGATCACAGGACAATGAGCCTACATGTAAGAACTGAGAAGCGTAGTAAGTGTGGCTTGTTGTGGGACAGGACCTTTTTCCCATTTTTTGATAGGACAAGTTTAAAGCTTTTTAGTATGACATTTGATTCTTAAATCCTTATTTAATGCCAACTTATGCATTGCTAACCTCTTAAATAAACTGGTAAAGTATTTTGGGTTTTTGCTGAACTGTAGGTTTTTCTGTCTCAGGATATTGATATTGGCTATTCTAATAATCATACATTCTAGTGTTTTTGCTGGTTGCCTATGGGTCATAGATTTGCAAAAAAAAATTCAAATTGTTAGAATTTGGAGGAAGCCACTTAATGTGAATTCATTAAACATGATTTTATACAGTTAGTGGTGACATGCTAACTACTTTCTTGTTTCTATATCTGCAAGGAGATACATGAATTCATGCAAATATTTGCACACATGTACGAATGGGTGTAGAGATGAAGAAAAGTTAAAAACAAAAGTGTAGAGAAATGGGGTTAACTAAAAAACAAAACCTGGGAAATAAATTTGCTACATGTTTTATTCACTTCAAAATTATGTCTTCTATTTCCATCCCACATTGGGAAGAGATAAAAAATAAAAAATAAAAAAAAATAAAAAATAAAATTATACTACTCAAATTCAAGGATCTTAGCCCATTTGCATCACCTTAAACCATAGCAGCTTCCTAGCTCATGTCAGATAGGAAATTCCTTTATAATCACATGTTATACTGTACCATTTCATTACAAACAATGGGTTGCTGGTTGACTGGCAAGAGATGGTGCCAACACTTAGGGTTTATTTAGTTGACTAGCTGTAATAGTGTTTACTTATTTTTTGTAGTAATCTAGGCTAAATAAATATACAAATAATTTGGTTCATTTCAAGTAGAGATGGAGTTCTTCATCTGGACATTAGCTCGAGTAAATTAGGAAATTCAGAGAGGAATGAAGGTGAAAGTTAATGTGAGGAGGGAGTCCCTTCAAAGTGTCATTATGCAGCACTACATAAGGAGGAAGCATTCTTGAAGCAGTAGTGAACTCATATCTTCTTAAGAGTATAAATCATAGTTTCTGTAGTGTATGTTAAAGGTTGTTCCCATTCAACAGTATAAATCATAGTGTATGTTTTCTTAGAATTTCATTTTTATGTGTTCATAATATGGTAGCTTGCATGCTTCAATAGTGTGAACTTCTTCTTCTTCTTCTTTTTTAAGCATAGGCTATGTAGCATTGGAATCAAAATTCCTATTTTCTGCAGATCTGTATCTTCTTCTAGTTTTGTGGGGTTCTCCTTGCAAGGGAGAAGTTTGAAAACTCATTTTCGAGAGAAATATACCAATGGTGAAAAGATGATGTTGTGTCGGAGTGAAGCACTGGAGCTACTAGATCCCAACTTCCGATAAAATAGAATTTTAATTTATTTTCTATCCATAAGAGGCAATGACATCAATTTATAGAAACATTTTTTATTTATTTCCTCAAACTATTGGCATCAATAATATATGAGGCATTGGCATCAAATTGTTTTCTAAAACTATGTTGCTAGCGCCAACATAGTTGGGACAAGGCTTTGATGATGATGATATGGTTTATTTCCTAAAAGAAGTTTATTTGTGGAAAATGTTAATGGTTTTTAAATAGATCTTCCATTTTGTTAACAGGTGTGGAAGCGGAAGGCTGAACAATATTTGGCTGACTCTGGTGTACCATACACAATTATAAGGTGCATCTATTTATGTTACCGTCTAGGATTTTCTTTTTGATTTTTTTTAATCAGTTTCATTTCATTCAATGATTAATGGTTTTTATCTGTGCTATTGTAGCCGGATACCAGCTTATCAATTAAAGAAAAAAAGGGAAAATAAGTTACATCTGTTGAATTTGAACTGTCTATGAATCTGAGTTGGCTTTACTATTTTTGAAGGTTTAAAAGAAACTCTTGGAATCTGTGATCATATTTTTATTGTTATCAGTAGGGAGGAGATAATAATGTAATTTATTTTCAAACGCAGGCATTCAAAATAAAAGAAATTGACACCAACGATTAAAACTTTTATACTGTTAAGTCAACTACTAGGATGATCTGATGGGGCTGATTTTTTTCATGCCCCTTATCCATAAGTAGATTTTTCCATCCATCTTATCTACAAGGATAGGAAAGTATCCAAGTTGGCCTCACAAGCTAGAATGCATATTGTGCATATTCAGTCTGCGTGTAGGTGAGAATCTTCTAGAGTAGGAGATCATGAATCAGAATAAATTTAAAGGATTATCAAATTATTCAAAATAGAGGCAAGGGCAGCATTACTAAGGTGAAGAATGCGAGAGTATAGGGGCAGATGAGGTACAATAACAGATTGGGGTTTAATGGGTGATGGTAGGAATGGTCAACTAAATGTTCAACAAAAATTTGACTACAGTAAGAGTGCTCAAAGATGGAGATCAGGCATTCTGGTTTCTATTTATCAGAATGAAGGATGTATCCATAATTGTGCGAATCACTGAGCTATTGGACTAAAGTCATACAAAGAGAATTTTGGGGGTAGAGAGCAACGCTTAAGTGTCTTTTATTTTCAACAACCAACGCGTCAAACAACTATAGAAATCATTTTTCTTATTGAGACAACTTGTGGAAAAGTTGAGGCAAGGAGGAATAATTTTGGTTTTTTGTTGATTTAGAAAAAGATCACAATAAGGTGTTGGGGCTGTTAATTTGGTAGACATTGAAGAGAGAATGTATCTTTAGTGGTTATACCGCAATTATATGAAACATGTATCAATAAAAAGCATTAAGTTTTTGTGAGTTCCAAGTCATCCAGAGCTATTGTGGACAACTTGGCAGTGGAAATTCAAGTTAAAGGTTGTAGTGTATGTTATCTATAGGCAATATGGTGATATTAATCAGAAAATAAACCAAGTAATGCTAAGATGAAATTTTGAAAAAAAAAAAAAAGATAAAAAAAGCTTTGGCTTACGGTGTCTGATAATATGCAAATGCAAGTTTAGTGCATAGTGATTCTTGTTGGGAAAGTCCCACATCGCCCAAGTAATGGGTTTGAGAGGGCTTCATATACCTGTTTAGGCCTTCCACCTATAAGCTTAGGCTTTTGGGTTGGTCCTTGGTATCTTACATGGTATCAGAAATGGTTTTGATCCCATCATTCTTGTGTAGCCCACGTGGCAGGCCTGTCCATGAAATCTGCTGGGCTTGCACGTGAGGGGGAGTGTTGGGAAAGTCTCACATCCCACATTGCCCAAGTAATGGGTTTGAGAGGGTTTCATACACCTGTTTGGGCACCTATAGGCTTAAGCTTTTGGGTTGGTACATAGTATCTTACAATTCTTAAGAATAAGGAGGATGTTTCAGATTTTCAGTAACACTGAAAATTACTTGGTGCCCTATATGATTCCAATATCTAGAAGGAACAGTAAAATAGAATGAAGGGCTTGGAGAGGATTATGTACACAGGATAAATGCTGGGTGGGCAAAGTGGAGACAAGTTTGTGTTTGTAAACTGGAACTTCAATTGAAGGAAAATAGTTTTAACATGGGAACGAGACCAACATTGTTATATGGTGTTGAATGTTAGTCAACAAAGACAAAGCACAATGAAAAAAAGAGGAAAAAAAAAAAGGACAAAGCACTTGTAGCTCAGATGTGGATGCTACTGTGGATGCATGGGGTAACAAGATAGGGTTAGAATCAGTGCATGATTTAAAATCTATTGGTGGTTTCAGTCGAGGGACTCACCAGAAACAATGAGATCATACTGAACTTGCTCGAATGACTTAGGAGGGACTCAACTCAAAAAACTTGTCAGTGCCAATCAAATTGAGTTTTTCTAACTATGACAAGAACTGAAGAGTAAAATTGTGAAGCAGCAGAGCATAGCTTTAACTGGGGATGAATGAGAAGTAGACCCAACAAAGGCAGTCCTAAATAGATGATATAGGACTTAAATGATGATGCTTTGGCGGGGCACTTTTTCTTTTTGTTTCACCCAAATTGATTTAAGTGATTGGCACAGATCTTACTTTTTGTGTGAAAACTGAAAACAAAAGAAAGTATCTCACTTAATGTGATTCTATTTTCCACTTTGCTCCAAATGTAAGCTAAATAGATTTCTTTTTCTACCAAAATATTGAAACTGCTAGAGATTTGGTGTAATCTAATATCACTTTCAGTCACTGCTGGACCCTTTCCCCCCTTCTTCTTCTCTTGTCATCTATGAGTCCGTGATATTGATTTCTTCAGTTGAAATTTGTTCAGGGCGGGAGGTTTACAAGACAAGGAAGGAGGTATACGGGAACTACTTGTAGGCAAAGATGATGAACTTCTTAAGACCCAAACAAGAACCATTGCTAGAGCTGATGTGGCAGAGGTTTGCATTCAGGTATGTATATCTCCAGAAGGTCATGTTCAGATATTTCTTGACTTTGTGGAAACTATAAAAGAGGCTAAATTTCCATAAAATCTCATTGTGACTTTCTTAATAGAGACTCTTCAATTTATAAAGAGGAGTAATTGAGAAAAGAATAATTCAAATTCCAACATTTAAAGTAACCCTTGTCTCTAATAAACTATTCCTCCCATCTCTCTAACACCCCCATAATTACACGGTCCTTTTACAGTGTGATTGTTTAAAAAAAAACAAACTCACTCTGGTCTCTTTTGATTTCTTGCACGATTATTATCTGTCTTAGGGATGTGTGTGGTTCGTGAGTATGTACCTTTAAAAAAAATGTCTTGATTACAGAAACATGAGTGCCACTTATGCATACATGGGGGCCAATGATGTTAATCATACAGAGGCTGGCGTAGTTCCTCTACCAAAAACTTTCTTGGTCTCTCTTGGGATGCTTGAATTCCATGTAAATGTACTTTTTTTTATAACTAAGGTACATTTCCTTACAAAAAGTTCACTGTTAAGAAAGTACATTTTCCACCCTCATTAAACCCCATTCTTTGCTTTGAGCACGAAACCATGGACAAGGTGGTGACAACTAGGGACACTAACATGTCTGGGTTGGGTTATGATTCATACATAAGAAGTCATGGCCCAACCAAAGCCAGACCCATTTGTTAAACAGGTTGGGTCATCAAACCTGTATCTGACCCACTAATAAATGAGCCAACCCAATCTGACCCATATCATTAAAGCTCCAATTATTTAGCCTAAACCAGAGCCTTATCAAGATATACCCTAACCAAACCCCTATTCAAAATCCCCAATCAACTCTAAATGAAATGCTAATAAAAAAAATATAAAAACAACTCCAATCCCTAATAAAACCGTTGTTAAAAACTTCGATCAACCCAAATGAAAACCCCTAATCATGCCCTAACTAAAAGCCTAATTAAAACCCTAATTGGAACCTAGCCTACTACTCAGAGCCCTTACTAAACCTTGAATCAAGTTGAAATAAGAACTTGATCAAACTATTCTGAGATTAGGGGAGAAAACAAAGATGGAGATCCAGCAAACTTTAAAAAAATAAAATAAAACTGCCGTAGAATCATCAGTCATCGTCTCCATCACCATCATTGTCAACATCATCATCTTCTTCTTCTTACGGGTAGGGAGCAAGGGAAAAAGAATAGTGAAGTGTGTGTATGAGAGAGGGAGCGAGAGAGAAGGAGAGAGGTCATGCAGTGTTTTGATGTCCATTTTCATGCCAGGTACATTTCATGTTACCCCAAGTTCATAGGGTTGGCAAAACGACTTGACCAATCTCTCTCTCTCTCTCTCTCTCTCTCTCTCTCTCTCTCTCTCTCTCTCTCTCTAATTACCTTAAATAAAATAAGGTACATTCCCATGAAAAGAGAATAGCCACATGGTCTAAATCTGCAAATACATGTTTGCTTTCATGCTTGTCAAAAAGATTGTTTACATTGGTGTAGTTTGTTTCTAAATTTCTCTCTGGTTTAAGAATAGCTTACATTTCACTGTACGGACAGGCATTGTGTTTTGAGGAGGCAAAGTTCAAGGCACTTGACCTGGCATCGAAGCCAGAGGGTGAAGGTACACCAACTAAAGATTTTAAAGCACTCTTCTCCCAAATATCTTCTCGTTTTTGAGTTTCTGTGGTCTTGATTTTAGTAACTGTGACTCCCATCGATGCATTAAGGAAAAGAATTCGAGGATCGGATGTGTAGAAATTTGTGAGAAAATATAAATATGATTGAAACTGAGGTAATTTTTTTGGTCATATTTATCAAGGAAAGAGAATATTCTCTCGTTGCATTCAATCTTACTTTTATTCAACACTTGCTTTCATAAGAAAAAAAAAAAAAACAAAGTTAGACTAGATCTATTTGAAAACGTTTGACATAACAATTGGCAATTGGTGGGATCCTGATTTCCCAAACACAGTGGTTGAATTTGATGATGATTAATGAACTGTACTAGAGTCGATAGGTCGAATGGACAGGGTTTTAGAACCACAGGCCGGAACTGAGTTGTATAGCCAGTTACATAGGTTTCGAGATACTTGTATTGGATAATTCTGTAGAAAAAAACACAAACTAGCAAACAAAGAAATATGTATTAGAGCTCTATTATCTCCACCTTTCTATTATATCTTGTTATATTATTTACATCTAAAACATTCTAAAAGCAATTAAAAACGAAGAATGCATTTTGTTTGAATATTTAATAAGATTAATATTTTTGGGTAAAATGCTGAAACAAACCAGAATGCCAATATATCGGCGGATGCATGAAAGGCTTTGGCAATGGCTGATAGCATCAAAACCCATGTTTTTATTACCATGTGAATGGATAGGATCATTACAGCTATGTAAGTTTTAGATAATGGTTAGTGATTATTGATTTTTAGTATTATTCATTTGCCATGTTAGGAACCATCGTCGATGCATAGGCTCATTTACATTTTCTATGGTATGAAAGGATGTGATTATTGATTTTGGGACTGCTCGGTTGGTGGGTCTTTGATGATCCTAGTCGTCCAGGCTTTTATTTTGAGCAATGGAAATTATTCAGGAACTAATTGTTAATAGGGCTGTTGGCAATTCCTGGCCCGACATGGTTATTCAAGTTGTGGTTAGTAAATGACTAGGATTAAGGTTGGATTAAATATTTGCTAGGAGTGCTAATGGCCTGGACCAGGCCTGGCCTGAGGATATATATTTTTAAAGGTCCTGCCTAGCCTGTGATATTAACACTATGGGATGTATCTATTTTGCAAATGGGCTTGGTCTGGGACTGACTTTCCGGTCAGTGGCCTGAATCTGTGTCTAAATAAATATTAGGCCTGATAACTAAATGGGCCCATGAACATCCGTAGTATTAGCCATCCGAACCTACTCATTAGGCTCCCATCTGCCAAAGCTACCCATGTGATGTTGAACGGCAGCCAGAAATAGGAGTTGAGAAGTCATACTGTCTATAAAACATAGAATAATGCAAGTGGAGGGTGTTGTGTTGCCTCTTCCTCAAGAAGCTAAGGTCTTTTTTTTTTTTTTTTTCCTCGGTACCCTATCTAAGGGGGCTGGGACCCAAGAGAGAGCTTGCATGCTCACGGAGAAATAGTCAACTCAATTGGAAAGGAAGTCCGCACACATAGGATGAAAGCCTACACAAATGGGAAAGGAGCCTGCACAAGCAGGAAGAGGTGACGTGCCCGTGACTCGAACCACAGACAGCCAGGTAAGAACTGAGTAAGAACTGAGTGGGTTCTTACTATCAGAAAAAGCGTGAGAAGCTGAATCGAAGTTTAGTAAGACCACCAAAAGAGGCTAGGCCTAACATCAGGTGCCTACAGATTGCTGCTAGCACAATATGGTCGCTACATTTGCAAGCTAGTTTCTTCATCTCATCAGGTTTTCTTGACTTCTTTGTTATGATTTCTCTTCCTAGTCAAGAATGAAATGCAAGGTTCAATCCATCATTGACACATGCTACATGTAGTTGCAGTATATTTCATTGTTGTATGTTTCCTGCACTGCTGATACATGGTAGTTTTGTGGATTTTAGCATTGTTTTTGTGCCAACTAAAATAGAATTCACTCGGAACCCACGCCTCAGCGATTTAGGGCCTTTAGATCTAATGGAACCCACCAAGGATAGGTGATGTCTGAAAGAAATCGCAGCCTTTAGATCAATTGACTGTAGTCTCCACGCTCAATTGTTAAAGGGCCGGATTGTGGGGGGTGGGGCCCAATTTCATATAAGTAGCACCTCAACAAACTATTGGAAAGTTGTCATTATCAGCAACCATGAGATTAATAGTTTGAGTCATGTTATCATGGAAAAAAAAAAAGGAAAATTTTGAGAAAGGTATAAAACTTTTGGGTCATTTTTAAAAAAGTAAATAAAGATTTGAATATTTCAAAAGAGTATAAAGATTTTTCATATTTTCTTCAATTAAGTCCTCTCCACAAAAAAAATTAACATGAAAAAAAGGCCCTTCCATCGTTTTTCGAACTTTACCTTGCATAAATCATTTAAGAGAAGGGATCCCAAGCCCAACCTAAATACCCTAGTGGTGTCCACTTTAGCTACCTATGTGCATAGATGGCTAAATAAACAGGGTTTATATGGATTCTAAATAACTGAAAAGCTAGCTTCATTAAATGGTTATAATCATCCAAATCAAGTTTAAATTTGGGCTCCACTATATATACACGTTAGAAAAGAGAGAGACTAAGGCCTTGTTTGGAAAATCTCATCCATATAAAATAGATTTGCTTGAAATAGATCTGTTTCAAATGGCCTTGATTGAAATAGATGCTCTAGAATTAGTTTGTTTGATGACACAAAAAATCTGATTAAAATAGGCTTTTTAAAATCAATGGTTGATAACTTTTTTACAAATATCTCGAGATCCACAAGGAATTAAGGGTTGAAGTTCAACCCCATGGCTGTGTTTAGCCATCCAAAGAGGTTCAACGGTCTGGATCTTGATATAAGTGCCCACAAAATTTAGAAATTAACATCAAGTAGTTCACATTTTTCTACAAATATCTAGAGATTGGTGAATGATCAATGGCTGAAATTTTATATGGTACCCATTCTTAATCTTCTTAAGAGTTTTTACGGTTCGGATTATAGTTTAGGGCCCCACAAATGAAGAAAAAAGAAAAAAAAAAAAAGAGGACTGTGTACACTATCAGGTAAGTATAATGTAATCAATGGTGTATAGTTTTTTGCAAGAATCTTGAGATATACACGAAATCATTCAATGAAATTTAAGTGAGTAGCCATGTTTATCCTTCCAAAGAGGATTAACGATTGAGATCTTGAGTTTGGGGCCCACAAAAGTCAAAATGGTGATCTAAGCATCTAGCGTTTTTTTTACAAATATCTGAAAACATGTGAACATCCAACGGTTGAAAATTTTCCCCATAGCCGTACTTGACCTTATAAATCTATCCACTGGTTTGGATCTGAATTTACGGGCTCAGAATTAGAAAAAAAAATGGAAAACTCAGACTACCCTGTGTACCGTTAGAGACATTGTAGCGTCCCAAGTCTATCTGCTTCCACCTTCATCGTCTATTTCAAATCTTCCTGGTTTCCTTGCTTTCTGAAATAGACAGTTTTTGTCTATTCTCCCATTGAAACAGACAATGGAAAATGTTTACCAAACAGTCTCAAAACTATTTGAAACTGTTTTAAGACAATAAGACGAAAAAATTAGAGTTGCCAAACACCACCGAAGAGAAAGAGGATTAGAGGGAGGAGAGAGAGCTTTTCTATTATCTTATTATATGTGTGTAATTACAAAGGTGGAGAGGCCTATTCATAGACAAAATAACCCCACAAGAGAGGAACTATAATTCTAACTCTAACTCTAACTCATCTCAAGCGGGCATCCACCCAAGATACATATCTTATAACACTCCCCCTTCGATGACCATTATTCAAAGATAGTTGCCTCATTAAAAACCTTGTTAAGGAAAACCCAATGGGAAAAACCAAAGCGAAGGAAAAAAAAAGAGTACAACATTCTTCGAGATCATTGAACTGGTGTTAGATGTGCATAATGCTGCCTTGTTAAAATCTTGACTAGAAAAACCCAGTGGGATAAAACCTAGAAAAGGAAAAAGAGTACAGCGCACAAATGTCTGGGGTAGCATATTTCAGAATGCCCCCTCATAAATCACTCCCCCTGATAATAAAAACCATTCACATAGTTTGATGATGAACTCTATGCATGTCGATCTCATATACAAGCTTATGGAATATTGATTTTGGCAAAAATTTAGTAAACAAGTCAGCCAGGTTGTTACTCGAACAAACTTTCTTAACTTCAATTTCTTTGGTCTTCTGAAGTTTATGAGTGAAGAAGAACTTCAATGCTATATGCTTTGTCTTATCACCTTTAATGAAACATTCTCGAATCTGTCTTATGCATACTTCATTATCTTCATAGATAATATTCGAAATACCTACAATAGATGGTAATTGACAAGAACTACGAACATGTTGAATCAAAGATTTTAGCCATACATATTCCCTATTGGCGTCATAAAAGGCAAAAATATCAGCATGGTTGGAGGAAATAGCTACCAAAGTTTGTTTAGTAGAACACCAAAAAATGGCGGCATTACCATGTATAAACACATAATCCGTCTGTGATCGACCCTTATGAGGACCAGAGAGATAACCTGAATCTGCAAATCCTATAAAACTAAAATCTTTGCGATAAAATATTCTTAAATCAGTTGTTCCACCAAATATCGTATGATGTGTTTCATAGCAATCCAGTGCCTTAATTGGATTGAGTACGTACTCCTTGGCTTTGGTTCAGGCAAATGAAATCCTTCCGAGATTTATAAAACGTGGTTTTGTATCCCAATCATTATTATTTATATTCCATCTCTCTCTTGAATAATTGCAAAATATAGAGATCTCTTCATTATCTGGTACCAGTGCCTCTTCAGGGGCTTCCAAAGTCTCACCGGAGACTTTCATTATTCTAGAGATAACGGATTTTACCATAACCTCTTCAGAAGCATTACTTTATAGAACGTGGTTCTGTGTCCCAATCATCATCATTTCTATTCCATCTCTCTCTTGAATAATTGTAAAGTATAAAGATCTCTTCATTATCCGATACCGGTGCCTTCTCAGGGGTTTCCAAAGTCTCACCAGGGACTTTCATTATTTTAGAGAAAACGGATTTTACCATAGCCTCTTCAGAAGCATTACTTGCCTCTTCGGGAGAAACATCTTCAGGAGCCTTACGTGCCTATTCGGGAGAAACATCTCCAGGAGCATTACTTGCCTCTTTGGGAGAAACCTTTTCAGGAGCGTTACGTGCCTATTCAGGAGAAACCTCCTCATGAGCGTTACGTGCCTCTTCGGGAGAAACCTCTTCAAGAGCGTTACGTGCCTCTTCAGGAGAAACCTTTTTCAGGAGCCATTACGTGCCTCTTCGGGAGAAACCTCTTCAGGAGCGTTATGTGCCTCTTCAGGAGAAACCTCTTCGGGAGCGTTACCTGCCTCTTCGGGAAAGACCTCTTCAGGAGCGTTACTTGCCTCTTCAGGAGAAACCTCTTCAGGAGCGTTACCTGTCTCTTCGGGAGAGACATCTTCAGGAGCGTTACTTGCCTCTTCAAGAGAAATCTCTTTAGGAGCGTTACCTGCCTCTTCGGGAGAGACCTCTTCAGGAGCATTACCTGCCTCTTTGGGAGAGACCTCTTCAGGAGTGTTATTTGCCTCTTCGGGAGGACATGATAATGATCGCTCATTTCTCATTTTCCGCAAAGCTGAATCCTTTGAACCTATAGGTCTGCTACGATTCTGTTGTAATGCAGATTCTTTTGCTGGTATATTTTGACTTTACTCTACAAGGACATTAATCCTGGCAAGTGCATTCATAGCTGGCACATGTGACTTTGTCACCTTTGCTGCATCGTTAAATGCATCAGGTAATATGTTTGTAATTTTTTACAAATCATAATTCTCCGTACTTCATTTTCACATTGTCAAGTACGTGGATCTAGATGAGACAGATTGGAAGTATTCCATGTTAATTCTCGTCATTCTTCAGGAACATGTTGTTCTACAGGAACAATATGTTCTTTAGGAGCTATCTTATCTCTCCCTAACGGCGGGGATATTGTCTCATCATATGGGCACTTCTGGAGCCTTCAATAATTTACATAGGTCCAGCTATGGTGGATACCATTCGTAGAATGAACAGCAATTCTGAAAAAAAAAACTCTGATTTTTCAGAATGGTGTTCTGGCATTATCTACCAAACATAGATTGTCCTCAGTTCTATGATTCATACCCTAAATAATAAATCAATATAACTATGCAATCACATGATAAAATTGAAATAAGTAAAACATTCATCATAAATTAAGACATTAATGAAGTTTCCCTTCAAAACGGAAAAGTCTAAGAAACATGCATTTCAAATGAACTAAAAAAAATTAAGTTTGTGAAGTTAAAAAAATTATGGATCTTCTATACCATGTCAGGGGGTGTTCCCAAATAATTGTTAAATGCCTCATTATCTAGAAGTTGGTTTGGTTGTCCTCATTCTAAAAAAAATCACGAGTCTTTCAATTGAAGGCCTCTCTGATGTCATCGTATTCCAATTCCAGCCTTCCGGATCATTTGTCTTTGCTAAATGAACAGCGGCCTTGTATGCTTTATATTGTTCCGCCACTTCCTTTAGTGCACGGCAAGTACGTGACCAATGCCCACTTCTTCCACATCTGTGGCATGTGTCATCCGGACGTTTGGTAGGATTAGCCGGTGGATTCTGGTTGTTCTTATGATGAGGGCCAGACCACTGCTGGTGATTCTTGAATTTTAGAGAGGGACCTTTAAAACCACATCGTTTGGAGGAGTTATGTCTTCCATTCTCCCTTCCTCTGCATTTGTTTGAGCTAAAACTGGCATTTTCTTCAGGAACTGCCAAAAATGCAGTGGGTCTGGAGTTATTATTCTTCATCAATACTATGCAATTTTGTTTAGCGACAAGGAGACATGAGATAAGTTTTGAATATTTCGATTAACGTCGTTATTGATACTGCTGTTGTAGGAACACGTTCAAGGCATGAAAAGTAGATAACGTTTTCTCCAACATTTGCTCTTCCGAAACCTTTTCACAACATAACCTTAATCAGGAAACAATATTGAAGAGGGCAGAGTTGTAATCAGATATTGTTTTATAATCTTGTAACCTCATATTTAACCATTCATTCTGAGCAGTTGGGAGTATGACCATCTTTTGGTGATCATACATATCTTTTAGAGATTTCCATAAACCTGCTAAGTCTTCCTCAGTAAAGTATTCAATTTTTAGGTCGTCATGTATGTGATGATACAAGAAGATGAGGGCTAATGCACATCTTGTTACCTTCCTTTATGGTCTCTACTAGTTTCTTGGATTGCAATTGGATTTTAGCATCCAATTGCCAAGATAAGTAATTGTCCTCATTTATGTTAAGTGCTTTAAAGTCAAGTTTAGCCAGATTTGACATCATGCAACAACTGTAATAAGAGATATATATATATATATATGAAGTTAATCGTATGTAGATAATCAATAAAGTAAAAAGAAAAAATGAAAATTTAAACAAGCAGAACTACTGGTTCTATCAAGACTTCAAGCTTGATTTAGAACTTCAGGCTCATTAGAATTGCAGATTCTGTCAAATCTTCAGGTTTAAAGTAGAACTTCTGGTTCTATTAATTGATCAGAACTTTTGGTTCTGTCAAGACTTCAGGTTTAATTTAATGGCTTTATAATTTTATGGATATGAATCTGCATGTTCATATCAGTATTCCAACTTCTAGGACTTCTGGTCCATAGATCAATGAACTTCAGGTTTTGGTTTAGAACTTTTGATTCTATTTTGTGATCCATTCATAGTATTAATAAATTTGAATTAAAAGAAAAAAAATTGTGCAAGCCGATGAACAGTGACCAAAATACTATGATTATTATAAACAAGCATTATATACTGATTTTATGCATTCTAATAAATTTTAACTATGATTTAGATACCACTTACTTTAATCGTAGTCCAGAAAATATTTATGACTGTTGAAATTCTGATCTGTTGCGTCTATTAGGTAATGCTCGTCGCCACGAATCTTTAGAACTAAACCGTTGTCGATCGGAGGTCGGATGAGGAAGTTACGGCCGGTCAAAAATTCTATTAACCGAAGAGACCGGAACCGTGCTTGTGTCAGCAACACAGCAACAGTAAAAAAAAAATCCAGCGCTCGTCCCAAGGTGGAAGAGAAAGGAAAAAAAATCACAATGACTTTTCAAAAGATGACCTCTGATTATAGGTAGATCTAAGTAGATCAAAACAACGTACTGTGTTGTTATTATAAATACTAGGACAAGAGTAGGATCTTGCTATGAGATTGGTCATACCCATTCGTATTGGATGGTACTGGCCCTAATTCTCCAAAAGATATTAACGAGATAGAAACTTGAGGTATGGCTCTGATAACTGATCTAACGAGGCAGGCTTTGAGTTTCTTTTCTTTGCACATAAATTGAGAGTATCGTGCTGATAACGTCTGAGAAAAGAAAGAGACTAAGAGAAAGAGGATTAGACGGAAGAGAGAGAGCTTTTTTGTTATTTTATTATGTGTGTAAATACAAAGGTGGAGATGCCTATTTGTAGACAAAATAACCCCACAAGAGAGGAATCCTAATCCTAAGTCTAACTCATCTCAAGTGGGCATCCATCCAAGATACATATTTTATAATAATACATGGTTTATAAGATTATTTTTTGTAAAATACTTTTGGACAAAAAATACTTTTGGAGAGGACTTAGATGGAAAGAAATATGAAAAAATTTTATACTCTTTTGAAATATTCAAATCTTTATGTACTTTATTTTAAAAGAGCAAAAAAAATTATTACTTTTTTGAAATCTTTATTAATATTTTCCAAGGTGGAAGAGTCTTTAATTCCTTAATACACTTCTTTCCCACGTGAAAGCATGTGAGTGTCACATCAAAAGCATCACGCATGTCATACTGTGAGCTCGACCTTCACCGGAACCCACACACGTGCATTGAATTTGCAGGGATGGAGCTTGTTTTTTTTTTTTTGTTTTTTTCTTCTCTATTCTTTTTTCATGTGGCCCTATTTTTTTCCTTTATTCTCTTCTTTTTAGGTTTTCAGTTGTCACTGTTGTATGTATATGTATCCAACCTGATGTATGCTTTGAATGGGACCATGTGAAAAACGGCTTGGAATGTGGATAATGAAATGTGTGGACCTACAAAATGGATGGTAGTTTTCTTAGAAATAATTCATTATTTCCACAGTGAAAAGAAATCCAAGCTTTACAGGCGAAAATTGGTGTTTGGAAAGTATTTTTCCTGAAGGGTCCGTTTATTTTATGTAATTAAATATCTAGGATTGTATTTCTACTGTAGTTAAAATATAAAATAATGAAGACTTCAATAATCCTTCTGTGGAGCTATGTATTTTGCTTGAAAACAAAGGCCCTAAGAGACAGTGTTGAACCGAATCCAAAGAAAACAGTTCCCTTTCACAAAGAGAATATACCAAACGTACCTACTTCTCACCTCTATCTTCTTCAGTTGTATTTGATCTGAAAAATGTGAAAATTATGCAACAGTGAAAAGTCCAACAATATGCAGGGACGCACGTCTGTTGTGCTCACTTGAGTCAGACGGACCAAAAATGCCCACGGTCTAATAGTTCATCATGCCATGGAACAAAACCACATGATATCTGTTTATTTGGCCTGGAAATCTTGCTGGAAATTATAGGTTCAAACTAAGTCTGTTAAAGCCATGAACAGGTGTGGACTTGGGATTAGGCTGATCATCACAAGAAATTAGCTGTACAAATCTTAAGATCTATCAAGATTTTTTTTCCACCAAAACCCAGGACTATAATTTTAACTTATACATCATAAAAAAACCTCTGATAACACTAAAAAACGAAAAAGCCCAAAACAGAAATATCTTAGATCACATCCGTGCAGATCATGTTTATTCATTGAATTGAGGCAGAAATAAAGCACCCAACAGATTCACCAGTCACCACTCTTAAACTGAATAGAGCCATTTTATTCAAGCATAGAGCTCCCATATATTTGAAGTAAAAAAATTACAACAAAAAGAAACATCCAAAACATCAAGCCTTAGCCAGACCCAAAACACAGCGGCAATTAATTGAAATGCTACAATTCCATTTTTCTTTCTATTTGTTCTATAAAAGAATCGAATCAATTAACCCCGTCGTCAGTCAGCATGAACACAAATTGCGTTAGAGTGCTCTTATTTCGTCTATCATGTACAAGCGCCAACCTCTCCTTTCTTCTGCATTAAATAACTGAGGAAAGGAAATTTGGCTAAGAATCATCAATGGTGAGAGGATATTACATACATTTCAATTATTTGTTACCCCATTTTTTACAATTGAAAGCCTTCTCCTTCCCACGCCTGTCCCCTCCATTCAATCCAATCATTGAGCAGGCAGAGGGGAATCTGGCCGGTTGCTGTTGTTGTTTGTTCTGCCACCTGGTTTGCTGTTCTGTTGAGACCAATAGGCATGGGCAGATAACACCCTGTCCAGGAGTTCCTGAGGAACAGGCTCCCCCCTCCTCTGCTGTGGAGAGATTCTTGCTGTGTGCACCAACGTCTTCCACTTATCCTGCACACAGGAAAAGAATACACAAAACAAGAATCCACGTAAATACAATTATATATACACATAGCGCGTACCCACACACAAACACACTAAGACTGCTGCTATTTAAAAAAAAGCAGCAGCAGTCTTTCACTCAAATCTGCTGCTGCTGCCACATGGAAAAAGGTAGTGGTACACCAGCAATTTCTTATCATGAAGGGAAGGGACAATGTACAAAGGCCATCAGCCAAATGGTAAGGACTTTGGAAGGGGCAACTACAGCTGCCGGAACCTACAAACTCTCTGTTATTAATGGATGGATAGTAACATCTAATGGTACAGATTTTTAATAAATAGCTTGTCCTCTCAACTCTCTTAGGTGGTAGAATGCCCCTATAGAATTGGAAGTCAATCTACGAGACTACAATGTTGAGCAAAACTCCACTCCTGGCCTTGTCAAAGATAAGATCAGGAAGCATATGGTTCGGTAATGAATACAACTACACACAAGATTTTCTTGAAATGGTTGGTATGGAAAGACTTGCTGAACCCACTTACAAAAGCTTGGAGATGCAGGATGCTACATTTCAAAAACCCAACGCATGGCCACTAGATGAATAGGCCTCCAACAAGATAATTTCAAAAACCAAATGTTCAAAACATAAAATGTCAACGTTGAAAGTAAAGATAGCAAGGGAGGTTTATAACAGTAATTCCATTAGAGATAAATAAAATGACCTCATTAAACAACTTTTTGCCCTTGCATGTTTTCATTTCTGCTATTGGAAGTAATTGCCCAAATGGACAACAGAGACTATAAGATCAAAAAACATGCTAAGCAAACTGCCTACCTTCAAGTCAACATATGTCCGATGTTTCGCATTTTCAAAAGCACGTAGTTTAACATCACGCCACCTGCAAAATATGACCAAATCATACGAGTAAGAACCATGAAAGGATTTCATAAAACTTCAAAAGCCTAACCAGAAAAATATGCACTCATATGTTAGTTCCGATTAAATCAAGAGTTTTCTCATAAAGTCCTTCCTTCCTTTTGAATTAATTCTAAATATCCCCCCATCCTTACAGATATTCCACCAAAGCCCCTGCTTTTGTGAATTATTTCTCAAACAGGGCCCCTGCTGGAACTTTGACATAAACCATTACAGAGCTTGTTAAAACTGAAAGTTTAGTGTCTAAAGACAAAAATTACCCCCATCATTAACCCATCATTTGTAGGGTATCCGAATCTACCAAAAAGTGGTGCTTACAGCTGTTGCACTCCTCCCTATTGTAAAGTACACTACGTCACACGTGTGTAATTTTACAATTCTTTTAACTTGCATCAGTTCAGTAGATCATTTCTGTTATCTGATGTGAGAGGCTGACAGCCAGTGGCGCATTTGAAGGTAT
Organism: Persea americana; assembly: GCA_029852735.1. Taxonomy (NCBI): domain Eukaryota; kingdom Viridiplantae; phylum Streptophyta; class Magnoliopsida; order Laurales; family Lauraceae; genus Persea; species Persea americana. The sequence goes on from CM056817.1 coordinate 41,460,244, forward strand.
TTCAGAAAACAGCTGTCGCAATGGAATTTCATGAGGATAGTGGGTTTTACAAAATTCTCCCAAATGGATTTTTTTTTGTGTGCCTTTGTTTCTTTCTTTCTTTGTTTTTTTTTTTGGAGTGGGGGGATGATATGAAGAAAACCCTTAATAAAAAAAAGAAAAGAAAAATCTTCTTCTAGAAAAGGAAAATCACTTTTCGTTCCATCCAGAAATGGCAGTGGGAGATAAACCATGCTACAGTACGCCCCCTGTTCAATGGCCCTCGCCCATCAGATTAAAAGACTTTCTGATGTTGATAATGAAAAAGGGCCCAACACACTGTGTGAGGATAGTCTGTGTTCTGGGCACACATGTTTGATCAAACTTAGTGTAATACCTGTTTCTATTTCTTTCTTATTCATGAAAGTAACTTTCGTAAAACACTGAGCATATAAGTAGTGCAATTTAATGTGGCGAGGAGTAATCATTGGACTGTAAATTAGAGGTAGATGCTCAGGTCGGGTTGAGGTCAGTTTAGCACAATGGCATATATAGGCTCAACATGAACCGTCGAGGTTGGTTTAGCACAATGGAAGACATATATAGGCTCAACATGAACCCCAGCCATATATTAATCAGGTTGAAAATGCCAACCAAACCTGCCTGAAAGTTAACAAGGTCAGCCCAAACCCGTAATTACCAATTCTGTTTCACTTAGGGTTGGCAGATCACAGTGTAATTACTGAGGCTGGGCTGTGTGTAGGATTTAGGTCAGATTAGCAGGTGGAATAACAATAATGGAATATCAACCTGAACCATGAATTACCAGGTCAAGGTTCAGTCAGGTTGGTAGGTTGGGTGAATTGCCACCCCTACTGTAAAGTGTCAAAACCCACATGAAACTTGGAAAAACTAAATAGTCAACTTCAATTATGAGGAGCAAAAGAAAACGGAAAGAATGTCCAAATTGGACTAGGGATACAAGGCACATACCTTCCAGTACCAAGCTTCTCGACCGCTTGAACAAGTGCTTCTACTTCTGAGACAGAAAAGGGTCTCCTGATGCGACGCTGAACAAGCTCAGATCGCCTTGATTTGCCATGCAAAGGAACCACAGCAAGCGCCTCCACACTCATGGCTGGAACAGAAACCAATGCCTTGGAATCTGGAGTTGTTTTCTCCATTGACATATCAGGAGGAAAGGGAACTGACTCATAAGAGTCCTCAGTGGAGTTGCCAGAATCAGCCAGTGGAAGATCAGGGGAGGTCTCAGGAAGCCCTGGTTCTAGGGCAGGAACTGGAGGGTACCTGAGAAAAACGTGATGTGAAACATATTGCAGTAAAAGAACAAAATGTCCATGGGCCTGTTTCAATCCATCAGGCATTAAAAATTATTTAAAATAGGCATATTCATAACCTAGTACAAAATCAGTATCTATTAAAAGCTTGATGCATGTCCTCAATACCTGGTTAGTGGCTCAGTTGAATCACAAGGAAGCAGACTTTGACAATCTTCGGAGCACTGCGGTGGTGGAGGATGCACAGTGGTGGGCTCCAATGTAAAGCCCAAACTATCTAGCTTATCATCATGAGAAATTCCTGTTTGGAGGAGAGTCCTGTTGTCATCTCTAACCTTCTTTCCATGAAGAAGAACACCAACTCGCAGACCACTTCCAAGGACAGCAGTCACTGCCTCCATAACTGTCCTCTACACATCAAATTGAACCCAACCAAAAAACAGACAGGGATTATGTAAAGTGAAAAAGCTCCAAACAACAGTTTATGGAAAAATAACACAAGCCCCAGAAGGTCTGAGGTGGTCACTTGGGATTGGAATCAAGGGTAAATTAGATGTGCATAATAAGTACTGACGAGTAGTGACGATGCCAGAAATAGAAAAGGCAAGAACGCAGTAAGTTATAATATACCGTGAAGCTTCTAATTGTGGGAAGTCTTTGACCACCCTTGGGATTTGTTGCTTCTAACAGGCAACAGTGACCAAAACCTCTCATCCATGTGGTACAATACCAGTAAGGCCTCTTCACCCATGCAGGAAAATTTTTGTACATTGACCACCAATGAACTGCACCCTTGACTGCCGAGTTACAGATAATTGGTAGAAAAATAGACTGATAAGAATCACATGAATAATTTGTTTTCAGTAACTCGCACCTTTCTTTTGTTACCATAAAAAAAAAAAAAGCAACATTTTTTTTTCCAAATTTTTGAAGTTGAAATAATACACATGTTGGGGTGGGGTTTTGCAGAGAGAGAGAGAGAGAGAGAGAGAGAGAGAGAGAGAGAGAGAGAGAGAGAGAGAGAGAGAGCTCGAGCTCCAATACGCTTGTGCTTCTAGGGTGAAGTTGGTGCGTGGGCATTATTCTTATAGGAGTTCTATCTCATACAATATCTCATGAGTTCACTTCTTTCAAACTTTGTCCTATAAAGAAATAAATAAATGAATTTATGGGGTAGGAATCATGGAGGGAAAGGGGGTTGGCATAGGTGCCATGGAAAGAAATAAAAGGAAAAGGGAATAACTCAGAAAATGACTCTCCAGTCCAGACTTTCAAAAGCAGGGCAGAAAGTAAGTGTCAAAGGCATTTTGGAGAACACAATCCAATTTTTGGAACTCCTGGAATGAAAGAACAAAATTCTTCTATAAAAAGAAGAATTTACAGACAATAAAGCCAGCTCAGCAGAAAAGCCCCACATAAGAATATTTCTCTCACTTTTTCCTTTTCAATTACTCATTCAAACAGGCTCCGTTAGATTCAGTGGAATTCACTGCCAAATTCAGAGGGATTCACCAGATTATCCTTGGGTGTTGGTTGCCAAACATTACTGTTACAAAAGGAGCTTACAGATTCTTGTAGAGGCTCATGCTAAAAAATTGGCATGAAATTAGGAATGCCACAGGGGCTTTATCATTAATTAATTGAGCCGGTAGAATGAGAAACAAACACAATATTCAGCCAAATGTAACGTAAAAGGAAAGAAAGTAAAGACCAGTTTACCTTCAAAGAACCAACTGTTGCAGTTTCAGGAATCTCAATGAAGAGCTCTGGCACCCTGAAGGACTTGATTCTAAGTTTCACTGAGAAGAAGAAAGACAGTACCTCTTATGAGACACAGATGACAGAAGTCAAGCAAAATAAAGCGGTCAAAGTGCAACAAAGGCATCTTCCATCAAAGATCATCATACCATGAGAATCCCTGGATTCCAAGGATGATTTCTGACTGGTTACTGGAGCCCTGCTTGCTGCAAAGAATTGCTAGTATTTTAGAAATTTAGCAGTGCAGCTAATAAAGGAGAATAGAGAAGAGAAAAGGCTTTGGTGATGATAATGACGTGGAAAAAAGGAGTTAGAGAAAGTAGAAGGTAAACAGAAACAAACCCTGATGCATAGTACCACCTAGACAAGTTGCTTCACTGATGACCTTCTTTTCAGGTGAACTAGAAACAGCTTCGCCATTAATTCCCCTATCAGATATTGATATCAAGCTTCGGCCAAAGAGCTTCCTCCTCTTAAAAGAACACCTCTGAGACCTTTGGTGTGTGTAGCATATTTTTCGGCTGCGGAAAATAGGCTTTATATCTGACTCTGGCAACATCATCAATTTAAAAAAAAAATCAATTACTTAAAAAAATCATTCAGAATCTCGATGTTAGGAAAGCTAAATTAATCAACAGCAGGACAGAAAAGTATTGGAAGTTCAGAATGGAACTTTTTCTGTATCAAACTGGTCTCACCAGTGTTAGAGAACACACCATCCTTCAACATTGCTGGAGCAGCTTTCCAATGTTTGGATGCCAGCAATTTTCTAATCCTCCTGTCTCCAAGCCGTGATAGCCGGTAGGATTTCAAGGTGGAGAGTCGGGTGCTCACTGAAGAGTTTTCATCATCATCTCTACTGACTACTTTGACATCATCTTGACACCTAGTGAATGAACTACAGTGATCGTGAATGCCATGCAAAGGCACCTCAACACTGCTATCGGAGCTAACTAAAGCAGGGGGTTTAGTATCTATTTCCATAGGATCCTTCAAATGGAACATATCCACCACAGTTCCATCTATCACACTTCCAGTCCTTGGTTGTTCCACTTCCATTTGTCTGTCGATTTCATCATTTACTTTTCCATCATGCGACTCTGCACAGCCAGGAGATCCTCTTTCAACATGATGCTTTCCACAAATCATGCATGGAAAATTTTCACACTCTTTCCTACTTTCTCCAAAATCATGAGCACAAGTAGTGTTTGCTGGTCTCTCAGATTTTGTTTTTACAGAAGCAAGCCCAAAAGTTGAATCCTCCTTAGAATGTAAGTATTCCTTGAAACTAAAGTCATGGCCGTGCCTCTGTGAACTAAGCACAAAGACTGATGCACTCTCATCGCAACTCCCTTGATCACATGGTTCTGGTTTAAATGAATGTGGTCCATCTTGTTGCTCCTGTTTAATGCTGTCTTTTCTAATGGCAGACTCAGATATTTGGCCTGATACATTGCTGGGAGCTGCAGAGCTTCCTTTTTCCTCCAATAATTCACCAGCTACAGTAGCCAGTAAATCAAATGCACGCATCCGACTGTCCTCAACTTTCTTTTCAAACAAACGCCTCCGCTGATAATGATCAAAAGAAAGATTATGACAACAAACAAGAACAGGGTTTATGCACAATACCAGACTGGTGAGAAGAAAAAAATTACCCTAACTGATCTTGAAGCTCGAGGCATAGCAGGCACCTCGAAACCATTGAATCCATAGTATAATCTCTTCTGTAACACCATATCTCAGATGCACATTCCACTAAGAAAATAGATCAGCAGTATTGTAGAAACAGCACCATCTGAGTCATTCACAGGCCTTTGTCACAATTTAATGCAATTTCCACTAATCTGCCAAAAAGCTCCTGTACAAACAATGACAAATCAGAGTATTCTAGGCAACCAATTGTGCTGAAGAGAAAAAACCTCTTTCCACTATTTTTCTTTTTCCCATGAGGGGTGTGTTTTTTTTTTTTTTTTTTTTTTTTGTGTGTGTGTGTGTGTGTTTGTGTGTGGTCCCTACCAATCACCCATGAAACAAAAACATCCTGAAACATGAAAATTAGGAAGAAGGTTGCCGGGAAAAAAAAATCTTCATCTTAAACAAATCTATGATCCAATTGATCATATGAAACCATTAACAGAATCTTTTAATAGATCTTGTACATTTGAGACAACTCAATTTCATCAAATCTACATGTAGAATAAATCACATGATTCATGGTAAAACATGATCTTTTCCCCAGTAGTTTTTTTATAACAGTAAAAAAAATTCAATCAGTTGATGCAATCTTTAAAAAATAAAATAAAATATAAAAAAAAAAGATAACAAGTATTAACAATATGATCAATGCAGAAGCTAATAAATAAGATCACCGCGGCAATTTCGTAAAAACCCAAACCTGAACGTGCTAAAATTCAAATGATGATGTTTTCTTCCTGATCTACAGCATCCGTTGGATACATATGAAGAATTGAAAATTTCAGACATGCACAAGATATGCATCAAGATGATCACCATCATCTATGCTCAATTAATAATAAATAAATAAAAATACAAGGTTCTAATAAGATCCTACAAAAAAAAAATCATATTGATAACCATCTCTACGCCCAATTAAAAAAAATTACAAGGTTACAATAAGATCCTACAGAAAAAATATCAGATTTACAAGATCATATTATAAAAGGAATATATATAACCCATGGTCATTAAAAAAGGGGAGTGAGATTCTCAAGCATCAATAAACCCTGTTAAATGTTCACGCAAAACATGTTAACGCCATCAATAAACCCGACTTGAATCATCAATGAAGAGAATTCATCCAAAAGCTAATATCAGACATCTTCCTAATAATCTCCGAAAACTCAGGTAAGGACATAAATATTTCCCCTTCTTCAACGGAACTGGAAAAACCTCCGCAGAAGACATCGAAACAATAAAATGTAACAGAATGAACGAAAACAGAAAGCCACATGTATCTTCATTGTAATTTCCAACCGGATTCAACTAGAAAATGGGTTTTAAACATCAAAACCCTCAAAACAGAGATCGATTGAAACAAAAGCTCAAATTTTGACATCTCCTTCGCTATAAATTCACATACAACGATCAGATCTCAATAACTCTTAAGATTCAACAGATTACGAGAAGTAAAATCAGAAACATTAAGTTTCAATGAAACCTCAGAATTCAGATCAACCGCGACAGAAATCGAAATTGAACATGGAAACAGCAAATCCAGACCAGAAATTCCACAGAACAACAAGATCTCAGGAAGAAAAAGGGAAATTGACGAGATTGGGAACGGAAGGCAATGGAATTCGATCGAATTACCTCCAAAAGAAAGAATTTTCCTTTGATAATTCCGATTCGAGAGAGATTGCCTCGAAAGATCCGAAATTCCGTGGAATCCTACTCCTTTTTTCTAGAAAAAATCCGTTCAAACTCCGGCCTTGAGATCGGCCATTTGCATGAGAATTTCGAGAGATCTGGGAATTGAAATTCGCTTTTTCGTCTCTCTTCCGCTCAAATCTGATGGACAAAACCCTCTGAAAAACCACCGGTTTTTGAGCTTAAACCCAGAGGCTTTATACCATTGACCCTTGTGACTGGACGGGCCGGTAAAAAGCCCAGGCATGGACTGGCTACACCCGGTTGCGTAAACCGCCAAGACCGGTTCTTCCATCCCGGTGCTCCACTACTCTTTTCAATTGCGCGAATGGAGGACACGTGTACGATTAAAGTGACCCAACGGTGGGGATTGTATTTGGAAACGTCCTGCGAAGGAGAAGGTCACGTGCCTTAATGAAATGAAAAACAATAGGGAGAGTGTCGTGTGTGGACAGAATAGGTACCCCAGATTTAGATGGGGGAAGAAAACTGCCGGTAGATTTGGGTCTGAATCTTGGGGCCAAGGATAAGACCGTACGTGGAAGAGTGTGGGACATTGGGGCCCACAAGCCTTAGATCATGACCGTTGAAAAATAAATTCTGTGGGCACAGATTGTGTGATGGTGGGCCTCCAAATTTCCTTTGGTCATGGATATACGGACAACTTTGGAGAGGAGGGTTTGACCTGCATGGGGCCCGACCAACTCACCTTTTTATATGGATTGGCAGTTTGAAAGTCTTGTGTGCCCTTGTCATTATCTTCAGACTATCATGCTGATTGCTGCCAGCGCCATGTATATTGTCTTCTAATGGGCTGGGGAGAGATCAGGGCCCTGGTGCTTCCTATGGTGTAGATTGATTCACCAGCCTGTGATCTGCGGTTTGGATTAAAATGATCAAGATCATTGACAAGTTCTTTACAGGTCTCAATATCGAAGGTCTTACTTGTTTCGGATTCAATGGGTTATTGGACTACAATTCTCATACTCCACATTGTGTGGGGGTCACTTATTGATAATCTGAATTGTAGGAAATGATTATCATTCAGTTTGATGACATAGCGTCAAAATTTTACTTCAATAGAAATTGGTCTCACTATAAGATTGAACACGTTTTTTAATTATATGATTAATTTGATATAATTAATAATGACAAGATTGTGATAATTCAGGAATGAAATATTTGATCTACTGCTATAAAAAATACGGATGGATCATTAACCATGAATTATGAAACATCAATCCGGTGATCCCAATCCAAAGGCCATGGTTTGCAAGGAGAAGTCTTTTTTTCTTTTTAGAACAAAATTTACCCGGGGGAGGGGGCGGGCGTGGGGTTGATCTGTTTTGTTGTATATGGGGAATCTAACGGTAAAAACTGCTCTCATTGAAGCAAGATTTGGAATTCTCCTAATTTAATGAGGGTAGCTGTTTTGTTGGATTGTTTGGACTGATGAAATAAAGAGTGGTCTGTTGAATCATGACCATTCAAACAAGTGGGCGTTTGTGCTTTGAATATTAACCGTGTGATTTTATTGTTTAACTGCTCTTTCGCAGCCTGCTGAGGGAGCAGCGTTCATTTGGTAGTCAAGCAGCGAAATGGGCCCATCTAACTCCTCTTTTCTGACTGCTCTTTTCTGGCAGTCAGCCTCCATCAAAACCATTTAAGTGTCATTTGCTTGTCAAACAGTTGGTGAACTTGTGCGTTGAAGCACTAAAAGCAAACGTTTCTTGATCTAAACTATTTATATTACACTTTTAAATTGATTTTTCTCTAAATTTATTTTTAATTAACATCGTATATAATTCTATTTTAGTAAAGTTTGACCCAAAAATAATAAAGTGAAAAATGTGATTTGTGTGGTTTGCATCGCGCGAAACCACAAACTCAAAATGGTACAAAACTTAAAAGTACATTAGATTATTTTTAATGCTGTTGTTATATTAATGAACCAAGTCCATTTGAAGACATTGTTGCAGGAAAGATAGGAGTAAATGACCAATAGTTTTGTTAGACGTTTAATGAAACAATTTTTTTTTTATAAAGCCTACTTTTATTTGATCTAATTTGCTCATGCGAAAGCCTCTTTATAGGTGGTTGCTTCAATTTCACTCTAACAAAAATGATTGCAGCCATCAGATTAATTGTACTGAGGCATTTAAGTTTTTTTTTTTTTCTTTTTTCTACATATCATCTATATGTCACACTGTCCATTTGGAATCAGGATTTGGACCAATTTTGATATAACGAGGTCAATATGAGGGGAGACCTCATCACAAACATCTTCCCATTAAGTTATTGGGGAGTAATTTCAAATGTAGGGTTTTCTTGACATATTATGAAAAGATGTTGCATTAGAAAGATCAATTTTTAAATAATTAAAAATGATAAATACATAAAACATGAAATCATTTTTTTTTCTAGAAATTCTTGCTCATATTTTTATCACTACTATCTTCAGAAATTTATTTTGACAATATTTTGAGAATATCAAGATATTATTGGGATAGTACATTTTCAAGAAATATGAAAACATAACCATGTTGTAGGTTTCACTTAAAAGATGCTAATTGCATAAGAATGAAGTGATAATTATTATCATAGGTGCCCACCTAGGAGTTGATGAAGTGGCATAAGACGTGGGTTTGCTCTCTACATTTTGTGTTTGAAACCGCCCTAAATTTGTCTGGTGTGCGTTTGTGTGGATTTAGTAGGCTTAGCGCGCGGGGTGGGGGGTGTGGTTCTTTAGATTACATGTGCTTGGTTTCAAGACATTTTGGTGTTTTTTTTTTTTTTTATATATATTTGTGGTTTTGTCCCAACCCATTAGCTTTTTTTCCTTTTATAAATGGAAAGAATCCGAAAAGTCTTGAGGTTAGTTTTGTCGTTTTCTTGCTTTTAAAAGATAAGTAAATTCTTCGCCAAACTTTAAGGGAAGATTTTAGGAGTTAGATAAAGTAAATTCTTCTTTGCATCGTCTATTCTTTCAAAATTGGAATTCTTCATAAGATATACTTCTTTTCCAAAACTTCTTGATAAAAGACTTTCTCTGCAACTAGTTGGATCTGGGCATCTAACTATCCTTTTGACTCAAATAGAAGTTGATCTCTCCATATTTAAGCATTGTATAAATTATGATTTGTTTAATCTTTTGGTGGAACCAGCTCATATTGTAGTAAAATTTGGAGAAAAAAATACTTAAAAAGAAGTTATTTACTCTAAGCATCATGGATGTTACACATTGACTTTTCACTTTTGTAGCATCGGTTAATGGCTTTCAGACTTACTGTGATGTGCTCTCAACTATCCACTCCTACCATAGGCGTCACGGCTCATCAAGCAATGATAAGTAACCAATCAATGGATTTTAAACCATCAATGTCTACTATAGGCAATGTGGCTCGTTAAACGATCAATACTAACCAATCAATAGATTTTTATTAATTAATTATAGGTTGGATTGATTCAAATGTGATCAGTCCCATAGAGGCCCTATTTTGATTAGAGTGATATAAACTCTTAGTCCTAAAACAAAGAGTGAATGATTATTATGAGTGACTTAGATTCATCACGCGAGCCCTATTTTTTTGTAATTTAACTATTCTTGAAGTTTTGAGAATTACGTCTTTAAAGCTACTGAAGTATTTTCAAATTTAGAAAATTTTCTTTAAAATTAATATAAAAAAAAATCTCTTCAAAAAATAAATAAATTTATTTTAAAATTATACATAAAAAAGAAAAAAAATATTATTGATCCCCTCTAAAAGAAATCTTGGTTCTATTGTTGTTAGTCACTAATTACTTGCCTCTCCTGACAAAAAATCCTAATTCTGCCACTGGTCGAGAGATTAGTCCAGTTGAGTTAAAGACCTCTAGGATATCCACATTATAAAAAATATATATATATATATATATTATAATGGGTGAGTCAAAAATCAGCTTAATTTTGTTTTGATCATTGTCACTCTGTGGAAGCCAAAATCCATGGCTTAGAATGCAAAATTGCAAGCTTGTTATTGATCCATAGAATGTTGATGAGCGGTTTGATGTCAGCTGACTTGTGCCAAATCAGCAGCAAAAAAAGTGCTACACTTTTTTTTGCCCCTTCCAGCGGTAGATCTGGGCCACATGAAACAGTACTGATAAGAGTAAATGTCGCGTGGGGTACGAGGCGAATATTGTAAATTTGTAACCTTTTTGGAATATATGTGGTCACTGCTGCACACTAGAGAATATTCCCCTAAAATGGAAGACGTATGCGAATATCCGTTCCATGAAGATATCATCCTTTCCACTAAGAAAAATAGATAATACGGCTGATTAAGGTGCAACTGAGGTTGGGTCTAACCTTAACCATCATGACCCGAGTCACTAAGGGCGCATTTGTGTAACGCCGCGCAAGTTTTATCTATATATATAACTAATTTTATAAAGACGGTTCTTACAAGCTTATGGTGCGGACTGCCTAATAGGTTCACCGTGAGACTACTGGTCATGAGATAGAAGGGGACCGAAAGACACAAGTGGGGTATATATATCTACAAATATATACGTTGCACCATATATTTTGAATGCAGAAATCCAATACAGCATAGCTAATTCACCGCGGATTTCGTTTGACACAAACATACCCTAAAAGTGAAACTTAAGTTCAGCTTGTTTGGGTTTAGTGAAGGCTTGAGCCTGAATTTTGAAGCCAATGTGGAATTGGGATTGTGCTTGGTTTGGGTCTTCGCGTTGCTGGATCTCATCTTGGTACCCAACTTATTTGTAGATATAAGTGTGTGTAAGCTTATATATATTACATTATATAGTGCATACCCAAGGAGAATTTGATTGTCTACCCAACCTGAGCCAACCCGACTCCATCTACTTGCATTTTAGGATTCACAATTTGTGTGAGGTTCGGGTTCATTACATTCAGGTTTCATTTAGGTTGGCTTTAGGTTTAGGCGTTCCTACATATAATTTGAGTGGGTACTCAACTCGACTGAATGAGGTAATTAACATTTTATGGAAAAGTGTTAATTCTATTTATTAAATGATTTAAGTTAATTAGGTTTCATTAATTTGTTTTAAGCCAAAATTCAGATATAATGTTAGTTATTCCTTAAACTTCAAATAAAAGGCCCTATTTCAATCTCGAAACTCATTTGCCTTAGTATTAATTTAAATTTAATTAATCTTGAATTTGTACTTGATAATGAAAAATGTTAAATCAACTATCGCATGTAATTTGAGTCATCCTACAAATGAATCCTTGTCTACATTCAAACCAAATTGTGTTGTGTTCAATCTCTACCAAATGCATACCGAAACATGGAGCCTGTTTTGTTTACATAGGATACATAGGAATTTATGGTTCTATACATTCCATCTTTAAGCTTATTAAAGAGGTGAGAGGTGAATGATATAAGAAGATGGTAAAATATACAAAGTAGCAATGAAGATAAGACTTTGACTTTTCATCTCTATCAAATGCATACCGAAACATGGAGCCTTTTTTGTTTACATAGGATACATATGAATTCATGGTTAAATGCATTCCATCTTTAAGCTTATTAAAGAGGTGAGGGGTGAAGGATATGAGAAAAGGGAGGAAGATACATAGTAGCAATGAAGATAGGACTTTGACTTTTCTTGTATTGAATTACTAGAGTAATTGTCGGATATTTATTTCTCATCTTCACTTGATTTTATTCACCACTTACCGCTTTAGTAATTTCCATTGAACACAAATTGTATGTATTCATGTCTATATTCTTTGCAAAATAAATAGACCCGGAAGCCACATTTGTGTGATGTATATTCTGCATGATATGATTGAAAAAGCATTTTGATTTTCACAAACTTGTGTTCCATTGTTTGATTCGAACAACTTCGCATGAGTAAAATCAACGTGTTTGGAAAATTCAAGAAAAACCCTTTTCAATGCAGGTATAGAAAAGGACGAGCGTTTCATGAAGAAGCAAAAATCCATTTTAGTGGAGACTACACGAATTTGGCCTAGGAGTTTTTAGTATTACAATACTCTTGTGATGCATGTGCCTTGGGATATCATTAACCTCTGTGAGTATTTAATGTTAAATATTTAATGTACAAAAATAAAGTTTTAGATTTTGTGAAAGAGTGGAAGAAGTGAACTTTCACATCAGAAGTTGGAGCCCATCTATTGAACTTTAGAGGTGCTCAAAATTAATACTCTTTTTGTGTATGAGATATTCTAAAATTTTTACTTTAACAGGAGTTGATCCCACCATAAGATTAAATAGATACAACTAATAACGTAAATAGTTCAATCTTATTAATTATCATTATATTTAATCACTTAATTAATCTCTTTCTGAAATTTTCATCAATGACACTCATGCCGGCTCGGGTACAGTGAAAAGCAATTTTAAATGATCCAATTGACAGAAGAATAATAAAATGAAAGTACTGTCGGTATGTGTTTAAAAGGTTAGGTTGGTGATTGGTCCCATTAACCAAACCAAATCGGTGGGTACTTACTTCCTCTTGTTTTCTCAGCAGCCAGAACCAAAGCCTGCCACGGAGGATCAAAAGCTTCTTTCCTCCATGTATCATCCACTCATCAAAATAATTAAATAAGCAATGTAATCATTATTATCGAAAAAATTATCTTAGATGTGCCTAGCACCAAAAAACTCTCATAATTTCTCTATAACAGTAAAGGTCATCCCGTCAATTTTTACTTTTATTCGGGATAATATCGCTTCATATATTTTAAATTCTTTATTATTATTTATTTATATTATTTTTATTATTAATTTTTTGTGATGGAGGTTGCATGGCTGCTATGTGGTTGCAATGGGGGGATGGGGGCGTCAGGGTCGTAAAGCCTGACGGCGTCAGAATCTGTTAACGACGGGGGAGGCGGCGGAGCCACTTATATTGACGCCGTCAGTTCCGAAGATAAGGGAAGTAGAGAGGAAGGTGGGGCTTATGTGGTTGGAGATTGTGGTCCAAAGTCCGATCTTGTAGGATGGATTAGGACGGAGACGGACTCACTTGCGCGTGTGCTACAAATTGGATAATGAGGTCAGGTCCTACCATCCATCCCTATATAAGTTCTCATCTTTTTTTCAATCCATTATTTTTGTTGCATTTCTGGTGACATTATTATGCAAGGATATAGGCCTTGCGGGGCCATTCTGAAAAACAAGAAAAAAAATTTGTGGGGACCCATTGCTAAAAATGAATTTAAATGAAAATGTATATAAAGGGTATAAATTCATAACTTGAAATTTTCTCCTACCAACTTTCAAATCCTGAAATACGTGCAAAAGCAATAGTAGTGGTGGAACCAGAAAATTTGCTTTAAAGAGACTACTATGTATAATTAAAAACTCTTGGTTGCTCAACCACACTCACTGTTGAGTTATCCTGGCATCTTAATTTCATATACATGTCCACACATCAATATCCTAGAACTCAAACTAAAGTATCACTTGCAGATTAGTTGCCCAACTAGAGGGAGAAAAAAGATCCCTCCAAAGTTTTGCCCCTGCATAGCAAAGAATCTATAAGGTTTTGTAACATTTTTTTCCCTTAAATTCCTCAAATTATTTATTTTATGGAGAAAGAAGAATAAAACAACCATTTGAGTACTGAATTTCAAATATTTCTTTTTGAAAATCTGGCATTTAAAGAATCTGAATGCTAATATTTCTTACAAGATTTTGAGGGCATTTGAGAGTCACTAACAATTTCTTTCTCTCTCCTTTTCAGTTCTTTCTATCATATCTAAGGTTAATTAACTTAGTTACTTAGGGATAGTTGTTTTATTATTTTTTATGACTGTACAGGTAAATAGAGTTGTATGTACAGTGACACAAAGAAAACCCAAATACAAGGCAACCACGTTTCATCAATCTAAATAAGACCCACGCCAGAGCCAATTTTGAATAAAAGATTTGCATGTCCATTCGATGAATTCGGGTAGGACATGGATGCTCAATCAGGTCTCAAATCAGGGTGAAGAAAAGGGAATAATGTGTTCGATTGGGTCCCAAAGCATCCATTTAGTGTCGTCGTCATCAACCTTTTTGGAGTCCTGGTCCCACTTGAATTTCTTATCATTGACAGCAGTCGCCAGTAGAGAACATGTACTTGGTCCCACTTGTATTTCTTATCATTGAAACCAGTGGAGAACATGTACTGCAGGCGAGGAAGCCAAAACCTAGCCTGCAATGGCCATCCTGAACCGAGCACCTCTTGCGAGCAGCATTGGTGAGCACTCCTTTGGGCCATGGCCGTGCCAATCATGGGAGGAGTGGAGATAAAAAGATTTGGATGAAACTCAAGGTTATATAAAAGAGTTTTTTAGTTTTTTCGTATACCCTTAAGGTTCGTAGGATTTATATGTAGGCTCTGGTAGTTTTAAGATTTGTAAATAGACACATTCCTTTTCATTTTATTACTTGTGATGCCACCTAAAATTTAAATCAAAGGTGAATTTCCAAACATATAAACATTGGCATAAGAATTAAATGCATATAGCTGTTAAAAATAAAAATTAAGGGTGAATTTCCAAAAATGAACATCAAAGAAGATTTTCTTTTAGATGTTCATTTTTGGAAATTCACCTTCGGTCTTCATTGTAATCACCCTTTTTATTTAATTTCTATATATTTTAATATAAACAAATGGAAAAGAACTTTCTTTTAGGGAAATATAATCAAAAGAAAATTCTATTTAATGCCCATTTTTGAAAATTCACCTTTGATGCCCATCTCAAAACCAAAGACTGTTTTTGCTGGTGAGTTCAGTTGACCTAAATGGTATCTAACCTCACTTGATCTAACCAATTCATATCACACAATCAACAAGATTAAACCAGATTCCATGTCAGCAATAGTGATATCACCATCAAATTAATCAATGTGTAAGCACATGACCAATCCAATACTACCTACTTCTCTAGTTGAAGCGAAACTTGTGCTAAACTTGTATTCATTGAAAGGTTTTGTACATAACGAGTTGCTTGAATTGTGGAAGTACCAAACGAAACGGGTCAACTGAAAGCTATCCAACTAGTTTAATAATGTCTTGTTCCCATAACTATAAGCAATCATGGGACCCATTAGTTTATTTTCACTGCATCCGCTGCTATAATATAGGGTTTCCAATGGGATTTAGGAGCAAGTAGCAACTAAGAAACATTTTGAGTAAAAATGCATTAAACTCCATATTTGGATGGTCTAATAATCCATGCTTTTAGGACTATAGAAATATCACATGATAGCATCAAAAGGTAACTGAGGCCCCATTTGGTTTTGCATCATAGATCCATAATAAATCACTGTTGCATCCTGGAAAAAATGGAATGCACCAAACATATATGATTTTGTCTTTAGAGAAAAAGGCAGTTATCCAGAGTAGGAGATAAATGCCCAGCCTAGCTTGCCATGTGAGCCCCACTAAAAGATTCAATAACAGGTGAAAGTTGTTCTTAGACGTTTGTGCAAAATATTCTTTTCTTGCAGTTGGATGAAACTGGAAGAAATGCCTGTGTCAGCAATCCGGCAGAGAAGATGCATGCAAGCCAAGAGAACAGCCTACTTACGCTACATGTGCGAACGTGCACGATAAAGTTCATTCACGAGGTCCATTTTTGGAGGTGGCCCATTTCAGAAAAAAGCTGATCAGCTCGACCAGGCAGAGCCACGTGGGTACCAAAAGTATGGGCGCAAAGAAATTGATTGATCCGTTGGCAAAGTTCTGCGTCCTAATTCTACCAAATAATGGATTTGAAAGGGCTTCATGTACCTTGTTTGGCTTTCCAACTATTGGCTTAAGTTTTTTGGGGGTTGACGTATGGTATCGATACCAACCGGTTGCGATTCAGCACGTCTCAAGTTTGAATCTGCATAGGAGAAAAAGGAAGTAGGCACTATGATAAAGATCTAGAGTCTGATTGTGGGGTTCTTCCACCTTAGCAGCTAGAACAACTGAACTCATATAAGTAGGGTTGTAAACGGGTCGGTTCCTTGTTTGAAGATGGTTCCACACTGGACTCGGACCGGAACTGGAACCACTTTCTAAGAAAGGGTACCAGAACAGAAACTGGTTCGGAACCAGGAAACTAGTTCCGGAACTGGTTCCGATAATTTTAATGGGAATCGGAACCGTTTGCGAGGCGGATCTGGTTCCGGTTTTTGTTCAAAAAAAGTAATAAAGGGATAATGGTCGCCCAATATGAAGTCCCCATGGCAGTCCTGGCCACAATTGTCTCTATGTTGATGTATGGCGCCTTCAAATAGGAGCCTGAGCTAAGAAAAAATGAGGGTTGGTTTTGGAAAGTTTGCTGGAAGGGAGAATTTTGTATCTGAATTACTTAGAATTCACATGCGGTCTTGGTTGCGGAGTTTTGGGGAGTTCATCTGGCAAGGTGTGGCAAACTTCAAAAAGAAAAAGAAAAAAAGAAAAAAAAAAAAAACAAAGCCCCAAGAAGTTATTTTTACACTTGATTTAGTAGCCTTAATGTCGGGGCCTTCAACTATTCACATATGACCCGTCAAAATTGCACACGGTGCTAAATCATAGGTGATGGTGAGCGTGAAGGGAGCACATTGAGCAAAGGTGAACTCAAGTTGGCCCATGGAGCTAGCTGGCATATGCCAAATCAAGCACTGCACCAACGAATGAGAAAATTATTTTGGCTGTAATTGACTTGCCAAATCAAGCACGTAGCCTACTTCTCACGTGACCTGCTACAAGCTACATAACATACAGATACTAAAGTATTTAGGTTATAGTATATTTGGTCGGGTCCCGAGTCTGAACCACTGTGGATCCAGAACCGGACTTGTTTAGGTAACGGTTCCAAAAAAAGGATTCGGAACCGGAACTATTTACTTATCGGGACCAAAATAAGGACCCAGACCCGGAACTTAATGGGTCGGAATCTTCGGGTAATCGGAGAATCGGGACCCGTTTAT
The DNA here is from genome assembly GCA_029852735.1 of Persea americana. NCBI lineage: Eukaryota > Viridiplantae > Streptophyta > Magnoliopsida > Laurales > Lauraceae > Persea > Persea americana. The sequence goes on from CM056817.1 coordinate 41,477,627, forward strand.
AACCCTACATATAATTAAGTCTCTAAATGAGGGTAGCAAAAATAGTTGGGTAAGGACAAAACGATGACGAGTTTGGTTTGATTAGGATAATGATTAATTTGGTTTGAGTGACAAACTTTTAAGATATTGGCCCATCAGTTCTTTAAAAAATTGTGTGAATCTATGATCGGGAGGAAGACTCTTTTAATCCTTTGGATCAGAGAACACATGGGCCTAACATTTTTAGGACCTTGGGTTCAGTAAACAATGCATTCCTGGGTGACCTGACTTCTAGACTCTTTAAGTCATATAGTAATGACTACACAGACAATTCCCGTATTCATTGCACCTACCTTGATCACATGCCCACCCACCCTACAATTAACTGGCCACTACTCAGATCAGATCATAACACTGCTTGAAGAGAAATAGGGAACATGGTTCTGTTTCTGTTGTTCACTTTAATCACTGGTTGGAACTAAAGGGTCATATGGGACCCATATTTGTGTGATTCAGTTGGTTTATACGATGGGCCCAGAATATGAATTTGGGTTGTCCAAAAGCATCTGAGATTGGAAGATCCCAGCTGTCCATCCATCCACTGCACTTCCCCATTGAGTGTTGGCCATCATTGTGATCTTTTTCTTACACATGATTAATTCAATGGTGGGCCACAATACATAAGAGGGTGATTCTTTGATTGAGATTATGGCAGGAGGTTAATGACTGTGAGTGGTTTGGATTTAATGCGAGCCCCTTCGCTGAAAACCTGATGATAATACTAATTCAATCCCCAAAAATGATGGATAGAAGAAACAAACCTCCATAATTCTTATCGAACAATAACTCGACAGCTTTAGGAAAAAAGCTATGGCTTGTAAGTAGGGGTGGCAAAAACTCAATCTATAAACGACTTGACTCAAACCTGATCTGCATGACTGCACCTGCAGAAATATATGGCTCAGTCATGGCTCAGGATAACCCTCAACCTTCTCAACCCACATACCCCACTCATCAATTTAAGTGGATTGGTTTAGGGCCGATTCGTATACATGAACCCATTCAAAGAATTTGGTGGCTTAATATTTTTATACTTTGAATAGTTTATTAGGTCATGTTCTACTAAGAGGAAACTCTCATATAGTCCGTGAGAGGTTTTTTTTTTTTTTTTTTGCCATCACAAGTCCACACCCTCACACTCAATAATCCCCCGTGAATGAGCACTAAATTATATTTATGGTTGGATTAAATTTCATAAAATATGTAACTTACCGAAAAACTTTAAGGACCTAAATCAATGGTTCGAATGCAAGTTATGTGGACTGGGTCAAATTGATCCACACGTGAAGTTACTCGACCCGTTTACTTGACCCGTTTTAAAAACTTTGGATCCTTTGAAGGCATGAGACAAAATTCAAACTACTCAAAAGCACATAATGTTTTTCATTTTATATTTATTAAGTTACGATAAATCATATTCTAATTATAATATATTAAGTTAGATGGTTTTGGATTCAATTTTGACTGTACTTTATATTTTGATGGGAAATTACTTTTAGTTTTTACAACGGCCAGCATACTCTCCTTCTAATTTCCACTAACATACTTTCCTCACTTATGGACTCCCATTTCTAACATACATGGAATCCTCCCTCTTCATGCTTACAGCTTACCCAATTACCCTTGATTAGCACGGGTTTTTGTGCTAGTAGGAATTAAGACTTAAATAAATTGATCAATTATTTTATGCATGATGAATTTAATTGTAGACCCAAATTCTACTTAAGTGAAAATTGCTTTTACCCCCAAAAAAGAAAATTGGCACACATAATACAAAAGATTTTAGTGGTCTTTTCAGGGAGCAGAGGACAAAGTCCACACCTGATTAGAATGTGAGGTGGGTGAGTGGGGAGGGGGCACACTCTGACGTGTCTTAAAAGGCACTAAACCCAGTTGCTACCTAAATGTCATGAAAGTTATAAGTAAGCTTCAGTAGGAATATGGTGAGATTGCACAGAATCATGTTGGTTGTCAGGTTTCATTGTTGTGAGGTGTACTGAGAGTTGAGGTCTTTTTTGTTATTAATTAAGAAAGACTGTGAGACATTAAATAAGAGATGATTAAAAAAATTCCCATTATTTTAATTAATGGAAACTCAACTCATGTGGGGCCCACTTAAATTTTTCTTGGCAATGAAAGAGAAAAAACAGGGGAGATAGATTTAGATCATGAGGACAATGGATAAATGTAATATCAGTGTGTGATAAAATAATACTTACCCTTAAATTTATGTCTTGAAAATTGTGACTTGCATTATGCAAATTTCTTTTGATTAAATTTATGTCAAGTAAGTTGGGTTCTGACTCAATGAAAAACTGTTGGCGCAAGGATTGACAAGATATGGCCTCTAATCAAAATAGGAAAGAGGCATGAATTAAGATGAATATTTGGAGGATATTGTATTTAAATAAGTGTTCTTCTTTTATTTTCTTTTGTTATTACAGTGATCATGTGACAAGGATAACTCTGCCAATTGTTGACGTCACATGAGTGAAGAGATGGAAAGCTCGAAACAGCTGCCTCACTATTTTTTTTATTTATTTATTTAGGGGTGTATTTTACAAGATATGGTAGATTCCACTAGATTGATATCACCTTTGGCATTATATAATGGGCCACATTTAATCAACCGTTTCGATCATCTGAAGTGATTGGCTCGAGGGGTTGAAGGACAAATTTGGATGGGTTGATTAACCTGGATTGGGTCAGTTTTAAATGGAACTCTTTTAGTTCTATATAACTTATACATGCTAACAACTTGTCAACCTCTTTGATGATATCAACCTTGGAGGCTTGATAACCAGGGGTGGCCAGGTTAGCAAGTAGCAGCCTTGTTTCTCACCCACCTATCTAGGGATTGATCATTTGGTATTTCTCCTCTTTCCAAATGTGTTGGCCTTTTCTCCATATGGGAGAGCTCTTTTCTTATGTGAATGGGCTCCCTCATGAGTCCCAATGCCCTTGGCAACTGGAAAAAAAAAAAAAAAAAAAAAAACCGCACCTTGGAGGCTTGTAGCAATCTCTTCGTGGAGCCCACTTTTAGGCTACCTTGTGATGTTGATAAACATCCACAACAGACGAATGAAGATGACATGCCATTTTTTCGCTTTGATAACATGTTAATGACCAGCAACACCAAAAACTAAAAATATTAGTGAACGGTAGAACAATATATATTAACATGTGAGGTCAAGGGCAGTTGCCTCCACTTCTTGAGAGAGCCTGCATGAGTTCTAATCTCTTCTCACAACAATAAATAAATAAAATAATAATACACATGGCAATCTAATGTGGCACTTGAGTAAAGGCCTTTGATGACGTTTTTTCAAAGGGACAGAGTTCAAAAAAAAGGTACAACATCGACGGGTGGCTGGAAAACTTGACTTTTGGACCTTTGGTAGAGAGGGATAGAGGGTATATCCTTTATTAGGATTTTTTTGTGCAAATAGAGGAATTCAAAATCTGCATATTTCTGTTTGCATGGGAGAGAGGAATTTCACATTCATGCTTCTCTCATAAAAAATCAAAATCTTTCCTATCAAGGAAATCTATATCATTCCTTTTCCTTGTCCACAGGGAAAATAAGTCCATCATACAATGAAACAGTTTGTTGCATGGAAGATCAGACCATTTTTCCCTTCCTATCATGGATTTTCTTGCTGCAAAAACGCACCACTAAGGTTATGTTTTGTAATGAGATCCTCAGGATTTCTCTTCGGCTTTCAACAATGTATGGAAAATCTGCGTTTGGCAATTGTGATTCTTTGAGAATTTGGGCTATCACATCCTCAACTTTCTAGCATTCACTCCCCTCAAAGCCCCTGTTGGCACATTTATGTGCATTTTTTTCTGCAATTTCACTGCTGCCACGCCCACCATACAATATTTTTTCAACATTTCTGCCTCTAATTTTGAGGATACATCGATCAATTTGCGAAATTGCATCTCAATTGCATGGATTGATTTGTCTGATATTCTCGTCTGCATTGTATTCAATCTCATTGAAGAATCTGGTTGGGTTTATAGTTGGGTCAAAATAGTTAGTTTAGTTTGATTATCAATAAGAAGGCCTTATCAGTTCAACCATATGCACACTTGTGAAAGGGATCTTAGTCTGTTCGATATCATGAAGTGGGACCCACTTGTTAGCATCAAACATCTGGTCATGGCTAATCATTAGAGGGCTCGTGTTAGGTTGGCAGTTAAGCTATCTATCTTCCATGGATTTTGGTGTTCTTCACCAAACACATTGAAGAAGTCCTCAGTCATTCCACCATCCCAATCAAATATGGAAATTGAGTAATCCTTGACTATACATATCCTCTGTTTGGAAATCCTTGTTTGAGACGCAGCAAGGAATATTCTTGTTGCCAAACGTGGCATCCTCTAATTTTTTTACTTGTCAAATATTTTTGTCTTGGTTGTTGCTGCAGTTGCTGCTTGGGGGTGGGGTGTGGAAGAAGGGAAGTCACTGTGGGGGCACAATTCAAACAAGTATTGATGCATGAAATCTAGCAACGATAGTACAATGAGTTATAATCAACACAATAGTCAGAACAGAGATGTTCGAGCCAAACATAGATACCTACTACAATGGCTCTCTCCCTTTTACCTCTGATAATAAATTTTTTGCCAGCTTCTGCTAGGCGTCGAATTGAGCACCCTCAGCTCAGTGGGATTTATGTTACTTCTGATCAAATGTTCAATTTGTTTCAGTCCTCTCAAGTTCAATTTGTTGGAGACTTCACAGAAGTCTCTTATTAGGTCTATTTATGTATAGAATCTATCGGTCCCTCTCTCTGCACCCAACTAACATATAGGAGAGACCATTACTATACAACTGATTATGAAAAGTAGAGCAATAAAGGAAGGATTGAAAGATCGGGCTAAAGTCCTATCAAGTTGCTTCTCTTCTTCATCATTCAAATGGCAGTCGAAGTGAGAAAGGTTACTTAATTTCATTTATTATCTTGCTTTGATCATGATCACTATGCTTTGGATCCTTACACAACTCATAAATAATCTACCAGGCCTTTTCACTTCAGCCCAAAAAATATAATTCCTAAAGAAGTCAAACTAAACACTCTACTCAATGCAAAACTTGCACAGAAGCTGATACAGAACTCTCACTTTCTATGTGCCAAGTTTCCAAACAAGTCCTTTATTCTAGGTTTTTCAATTTAATTAGATCTAACAAATCCATTTGGTAAGGATTGATCACAGGTTGTAGCTTCGTTGGTTAAAGACTTGGGTAGCATGTGTATTGAGTGTTGACTATTAACCAAATCCATTTGGTATGTTGCAATCCCCACACATCTTCAATCTCTACCTTGTTAGCTCCCCATGAGTTTGATAACCTTGAACATAATGTGATATTTTCTGCCTACTGATTTTTTAGCAATTATCACCAGGAAGTCCCCACAGTTACTTTTACAACTGAGCAGCCTCCATAGGTACTGGGTTTCAGCAGGAAAAGATGAGGAGGTACATAAACCACATTTCATCCTAGCTGCTTAGATCCCTTTAACATACGCCGCTTACCAAAAATCCCAATTTTTCATACTTGTTCTACAGGAAATGTCTAGATACTATTAATTACCAAGGCTGAGATGGGCTTGGCTTTCGGTCCAGTACTGCTGGGCTGAGTAAGAGTTTCAGTCCAATTGTTTTTACATGAAAGAGAGAGTAAAAGGAAAATAGGGGTCAGATCATGAATAAAGGAAATAGGAGGGGGTTAAAGTGAAAAAAAAGGACTAGAAGACAAAATTCTACTTCTCCCTGGTTTTTACACTTGGGGAGAGTTTAAAAAAAAAAAAAAAAAAAAAAGTGGTAAAAGTGAGGTAAAACTGTAAAAGGCCTTCTTTATGTCATATCAAAGTTTACTCTCCCCTCTCCTTTTTTTTCCATTCAAATAGGAATTAAGTAAAACAACAACATCACCTTTTTTACTCTCCTTCTACTTCTTTCATACAAACATCATGTAGTAAAACTTTATATTACATCATAGACCTTTATACTCTTCCTTTGCTCTCCTTTTTTGCCAAACAAACAGGCCCAAGAAAACCTGACTTGAACCTGCCAACCCCAGCCATTGACAACCTACTTCAAAACCAGAGGTCGCCGCTATAGGTCTGAACTCACTCACAAAAAATAGTTCTCCCAAATTGAGGAAAGTGGTACACATCTAGCATTTGGAAGAACAGAGTAATACTGTAATAGGTATCCCACTCGGAATTCATGGGTTACATCAGAAGTGAATTTGACGCTACAACCTGTGAATTTTCATCGGTTCATCCAAAAATGATGGAATGATGTTCCATCTAACAATTTCATCTTGATACACTAAACACCTCAACACTTTAAAAAACACACATGATGAAATCTCAACTGTATCAAAGACCATTTTGTGTGAGAATAACAGCAAGGACCTCATGACCATGTTCAACTATGGAAGGCCCAATGGCCCTTCAAATTTGAGGGTCTGTTATGGTCCTTATGGATTATATATCTAGCAAATGTCAGCCCCATTGGTCATTTCAGTTTTCCAGTCTAAAGCAATGAATTCGGTTGAAACAATAAGCAGATGACCCATAACATGCTTTCTTTGATTAAATGCCTAGAAATGTCAAATCACAACTTGGTGTAAATATTTGGTAGATGTCTAATCTATCATCAACATACCACCATCTGTTGCACTGTAACATGATGATTGGGCCCTCCCACCGAAGTGTTCCTTGGAAGCTAGCTTCTTGATCAATGATTCAAACGACATATTAATTAGAACAAAGAAAAATAATAGTTTACCAATAATCTTGACATGTGCAAATACCATCTTTAAAATGATGAAATTGGACGGCATCTCTCAACACAATCTCTCTACATGTGATCTTTGATATGAATTTAGCAGCAGTATGACAATCTTCACACGTGCGTAGGTTCTTCATTATTTTAATAGGCATGCCTGTAGAAGTTCTCAACAACCCATAAGCTATAGCTAACTTCTCACTGTGACTCTTTAACACACTTTCTTTCACATCATCCTCAACATTATGCAAAACAACCTTTGTCTCAGGCACATAGCCAACCAACCTTATCTCCTCCATTATTTCCTCCAGTTTCTTGTATATCTCATTAGAATCTGCATGGGTTTTGTCTCCTGAAAGGAAGCAGTGTACCCTGTTACCGATTTCAATTGAGCTCCACCCAGCAGGTTTCCTCAGTCCCCTTTCTCTCATCCATCTTCTTACATTTCTTACTTCAGACCACATCTCAGCAGCTGCATAGATATTTGATAGTAAAACATAGAATCCAGGGTCTGAAGATTTCAACTCAAACAGCCGGTCAGCAGCATGTCTGCCTAAGTCAACATGTCCATGAATTCTACAACCACCCAACAATGCGCCCCAGATACTGGGGGAAGGTTCAATAGGCATGGAATTAATCAAATCCATTGCCTCTTCGAACAGCCCTGCTCGTGCAAAAAGGTCAACCATGCAAGTGTAGTGTTGTGCACGTGGGATGATGCCGTGATAATCAACCATGCGCCGGAAATAACTCTGACCCGCATTGACAAAGCCTGCATGGGCACAAGCCGATAGAGCCCCAATGTAGGTAATGTAGTTGGGTTTGATGTTATTGGTTTCCATCTCCTCAAACAGTGTTAGTGCCTCAGCACCGTAGCCATGGGAGCCATATCCCATGATCATAGAACTCCAAGCTACAACACTTCTATTGTGCATGCAATTGAACAAACAGCGGGCCACGACCAAGTCCCCAGATTTAGCATAAACATCCATTAAAGCAGTCATGAGAAACTCATCTGACTCTAAAGCATTTCGGATGATAAAACCATGACAAGATCTTCCAAGATGTAGTGCACCAACTTGAGCCACGGCGGGTAGAATTCCAGCTAAGCTCGATCCATCTGGCTTTAAACCAGTACATTGCATCTTAGTGAAGAGTTCAAAGGCATCTTCTATCAGCCCATTTTGGGCACAACACGAAATCAAGCAATTCCAAGCAACTAAATCTTTGGTAATCATCTCTTGAAACAGTTGATAAGCAAAATCAAATTCACCAGAATTCGCATACATATCCAAAAGCGCAGTGGAAACAACTACATCTGTGCTGAACCCACTCTTCAACACATAAGAATGAACCCTCTTGCCTGTTTGAACCATATAGATATTAAGTTTGACGACACAACTGTATGCTCTATAATGTAGCTCTTCAACTCATGACAACTCTATTTCAACACGTATAAAAAATCTTAGCTGATCAATCATCTGATGGAACCTGCCTTGGATGGCCCATGGCCTAAAAATCACACTTGTGGACCAGTCATAACCATTAAAACACTTGTAAGACAACAAGATGGGTGCTTCAAGACAAAAATTCAAATCAAAATTGCTTATTGACCATTCCTTTTCATTAACATCCTCCAGGTGAAAGATTAGGATTCTCTGGTCAAATGTAATATTTGGATATGACCTATCCACAGGGGATCCACCAGATGAGAATGGTTGAGATCTCATTCACCTATACCACATTAGTATCAAAACCATAGTTTTTCCTTAGTCCAAAACAGATAGTGTGGTTTCTAAAAACAGAAGTGAATTTCATAAGCTGCATAACAAGACCACATTCAGTTAACATACCCTGATGAAGGAAATGCAACTGTGTGCAGGTGGAGATTGCAGATGCAACCGCAACACAATCAACTTCCACGCCTGCTGTCTGCATCCTGTTATAGACACTCATTGCTTCTTCTGCCATTCCATTCTGTGAATAACCAACCAGAAGCGCATTCCAAGCAACAGCATCTCTATCATTCATTCTATCAAATACTTGCCGGGCGATCCCAAACTCCCCATTTTTCATATACATATCCATCAACCCAACAGCCACGAACCGATTAGAATCGAACCCAAATTTAACCGACTGGCCATGGAGCTGAATTCCAAGAGAAAGAAGGAAAGAGGACGAACACGCTTTGAAGAGTAGTGGGAAGGTGAATTGGTTGGGGAAGAAGCCGCTTTCGAGCATCTGAATGTAAATTCGAAGGGATTCTCGGTGGAGGGAGTTGAGAATGTAGGCTTGGATGAGGGAATTAAACAGAAAGACATCTGGGTCTTGCACATGGCGATTGAAGGCTCTATGGGCGGAGCCCAAATCGCCGAATTTTCCGTAAGATGCGACGAGTTTGGTGGTGAGATTGAGGTTTTGGGAGTGTGGAGATTTCAAGTGTTGGGCGTGAGATTGTTTGAGTGCAGAAAGAGATTTGCAAGAATCTAAGCTTTGTAATTGTGGGGAAATGAAAGATTGCAGATTGTGGTCAGAGCAGGAGATGGCCATAGCTTTTCCAAATGGAACTTCCTCCCGCCAGAATTTAAAAGGTAGTTGCTAGCGTTGAGTTCTCAACGGCCGCGGTGGAAGTGGGATGGAGTGTGGGGCCCACCTGAAAGAATGAAAATCCTGGTTGGTATGGTTTCGAAATGGGCCCACTTGGGAGACTCTCTCAACCCATTTCCTTCTAGATAGGGGTGCTCATGGTTCAGGTCAGCCTGAAAATGACAGGAGCCGAGCGAACATTGGGCTGAGGCTGGGTTTTAGTTTTAGGCCCATGGGTTTTATCGATTTATCTAAGCCTGCTTTTTAGGCTGGTAATTAAAGGGGGTAAGGCCTGGTCCTATATAGACAACCCCACCCCCAAGATAAGTGGGCTGATACTTAGCCTGACATTCAAGTTTGTGGACTGGAACTGGGAATGATTTTAGGCCTGGTGAGGAAATAGACTGGACTTGGACAGACTTTTACCCAGCCCATAACACCTTATACAGGACTGAGCCTTTTTGCCTAGCTCGACCCACCGTTTCTGTTGCTCACCAGTCACAATGTTGTTTTAATCTCGAGTCTGGAGAATGTGTCGTATGAGGGGAATGGGGAGTAGAACTCAACAGTGGGGGTCCGCCAATTGAAAGTTCAAGCCTCTCAAAATGAACAATTTTTCTATGTATGGGATGTCCTCTTCGTCCTACCATAAGATTAACAAATGATTAAGAATATGATTAACACAATCTTATGCACTATTAACATTAGTCATGCTTTTAATCATATGTGCAGTTTTAAAGTGGAATCAACTCCTATTGAGGTATAATTTGAGGAGAACCGGTACACATAAAAGTCATTAATTTTGAGCCGTTAAGATTTTCAATAGGTGGGCTTCATTATAAAGTTCCACTCCTTCCACTCATGGAAGCGCGTTGGAGACGTTATGTTTATCATCTAAGACATTTATGTTAATATAAAGTGGTCCAAATGGATCGCCAAGACTTGTCCCGATAGCCATGATCAACGGTCCACCTACACAGACAATGATTAGTTGGGATCCAAAGGGAGTACCATTGGATCAGGAACATGGCGCAATGGGAGTACCAATGGTTCTCATGAAAAAAATTGCAGGTTGTTAAGTCATTTCCAAATAATCCATGGCCTCTTACACCTCAATTAAAAATCATTCATGCATTTCATTTTCCCTACATTTATGGTTTCTAATATTGAAGGATCAGGAACATTCATTCTGAGACGGTTATGGCATTGATCCCACATTTCATACACAGAGGCGCATTCAATCAATGCTGTGGCATGTGGGTCATTCATTATATCATGTGTTTCACATCAAAGTCAAAGCAAAGCAGATGATGAACCTAGCCTTATCCTCATGCATCCCACCTATGCATGGAAATCACGGCATCCAACACGAATCCTAACTCGAGTAAAAGCTGTCATATTCAAGAGATACTTCAACTACAGTCTTTACTATGTCAGTATGTCATCTACTGCTAAAAAAAATTGAAGATGTGGGCCACCAAATAATCAGATCACGTGGTGCATTTGATCCACTGGGCCCACAGGCATTAGTGCGGGCATGCATTATATGAGCTTGAGTAATCGTGTCCACACTGCTGGTTGCAATCTTGTCAGCTTTGACAGAGGAACCCATCTCAACACCACCCATGGGGAGGATGCCGCCATGGATGGGACACCACCATTACTAACTAATCTATTTAATCTCAAGTGCTCCCCAGCCAGACTTACACGGTAGCTATTGCTATAGCTGCCAGACACAAATCTGTGCTGGACTATATATTAATGCTTCTTCTCCAAAACTGTGGACATCCTGTTGATACTACTCCACAGCCACAGGCAGTAAAGGCTGGTCCATGGGAGACTGGATAGTCAGGCTTTCTAACTTGTAAGCAGGCAAATGCATTCCCAATTAGTGGAGCTAAAAAGTAAGTGGTCATTTGCCATTCGATGCATGGTATATATAAATGGGTTTTACAAATATAAGAGGCCGGATACCCTGTGCAACCTTGATCATGCGCACCCTGCTTGCTGCAAGTTGTAGGGCCTAGCTTGGGGTGGGAAGGAGGGGAGGGGTAAATGTTGATGGGCCTTACCTTTTTCTAAAATCTTAAGCTCATCATATCTCCTAACCCTTTTATCCTTGGCCCATAGGTTTAACGATTTGATATTAAATAAAAAGTGTTAGTAGATCCAACGGTGCGGTCCATTTGAAATGGTGAAAGTCTGGGGATCTGATAACTATTAGGGGGTATGTGTGCATGTGGTCCACTCATATGGGTGATCAAATAGGCCCACTAGTAGGTGGGCAGGTTTGTACCTCGCACACCCGATCTGATCATCCATCTACATACGTAAATGTTACACATGCAAATAATATGTGCAAATGTCACAAATGTGAATCATATTATCACGTCTGTCAAAATCATCATTTACGTAAATGAGTACGTCAAATGGATCATTTACATGTGTAAATGATTCACATGCGTACTAGGTTTGTGTCATTGTGTTTGTTTATGCTCATTTATGCATTACATAAATGAGGTGTAAAAGCAATGTGTAAATAAGGTTATTTTCACCTATCCGGCTTATGAAAGGGTTCTGGTACTTACATCAAATGGTAATTGCATTCTGATTATGCATCTAGTCGTGAGATCAAACTCTATGACCCACTTTTTAGTTTTTTAATCTTATTTATGATCCAAGTCATTCAATTTGTTTATTGAACTATTAAATAAATTCAAAGACCTATAAGTTGATTATATTAAATCATCATAGATTTTAAGTAATTTGTGAAAAATGTCCAAAATTTTAGCCTATCTAAATTTTTGTCCTTTTGTATGCCTCTAATTCATGATTTGAACCGTTCTTTATTTTTCTATTAATTATAACCATTAAGGCACTTTTTATATCTTAAATCTTCGTTGACTTTGAGAAATTTGTGCAAAGTACTTTAAACATCTAAATACATCTAAAATCGTTGGATGTACTCATCTACTCATGTTAAAATGTTGATTTTGACATAGTTATTTCATATATGTGCATAACTGCATATGTAACATTTATATTTATAATATTGATTTTCCTATCCCATACATAAGAGGCAAACGAGCCCTTTTGGATACGACTCTCTCTCTCTCTCTCTAAAACACACGTAATTAAGAAATGCATTTAGTGAGAAAAAACGAAAACATCTCAAATCGATCACTTTAAATTAAGATTTTATTCTATTCAAAGAGAAATGATTGTCTAGTCTCACTCATAACTCACTCATAACTTCGAAGAACAAGAATTTTAAGAGTTTTTTTGAACTTCAAGGATTTTTTTACAAATTAAATTTACAACTAGGATTTAATAAAAAAAAAAAAGCATAAATTCATATATTTGGAAAAAGAAAAAAAATCTTTGCCTATTTTTAGCCTTGGTCTCGAAAAAATCTTTGCCTATTTTTAGCCTTGGTCTCGAGCTAAAATAAAAAAAGAGTCACATTAGCTAGGTTGACAGCTAGCATAAACTTGTTACAACTCAAATATGAATTCTAATATGAGAAATAGAGTTCATATAACCGAACATAACATAGTTGGAATAAGACTTTAATAAGGATGATGATGATTTAACAACAAAATAAGATTCAACATCAATTTTGACAATCAAACTGACAATAGATGTTTATTCTTGAGCTTTTCAACCTATAATAAAAAAAAAATTAAAAGATTAAATTACATCTGAACTCATTAATAGGCTAAATCTAATTAGGAAAAACAGGAGACATAACTTTCTCCATCATTAGTTACCAGTTTTTACTTGTTTAAAAACAAAATGAAATTGTTTGATACATAGAATTAAAGAGTTTTGATAATCACTTTCTTCCCATAATTTTACCGTAAGATTCATTGACAGAAAATATTACATTTATAAGAAAATACTAACTAACAATATCCAAAGGATAATGATAACCTACTAATATTCCTAAAATCCTAACAAATTGATAATCTTCAACATTCCCCCTCAATCAGATGGTACTTTCAAAGAAAGTATCTGTGATGGTAAACACAAAAAATAAGAACCCGTCAATCTCTTAAAATAGATGATAAAATATTTTAATAGAAACGATCTTCATGTCTCTTGGTGATCACCGTCTATTTGTAAATCCATTATTGTTGCAACCCACTCCTTTCTGAGTCTGTCGTTGCCGATGGCCCACTGGATTGGATTTATCGCGATTTCTTCTAGAAGCTTCGATTGTGTAATTTTGATGAAGATGGTGAGATCGTAGGGCTTAGCTGAATGGGTGGGCAGGAGAAGATCATGATCATTTCTTTATTGAAATAAAAAGAATTGATGTTGATAATCACGGAAGGAGGAGGATTATTCCTGAATTGATCGCAAGATCATCAATGGGCCCAGGCCCTGATACCATAAAGAGTTTTGAGAATTACTTTCTTCCCATAAATTTGTAGTAAGATTCATTAATAGAAAATATTACATTTATAAGAAAATACTAACTAACCATATCCAAAGGATAAAGACAACCTACTAATATCCATAAAATACTAACAAACAGATAATCTTCAACAAGAATCCGATGGATTTTATTATAAACATAGAAACGAACAATAATAGTACTAGTATTAATTTAGGTGTGGACACCTCACAGCAACATTAAAATCTTGAAAAAAAGGAACACCCTTTTTTAACTAAATAAAGGAACACCATTTTTAGGGAAAAAGGGAAAGGTGATTGTGAAACATTTTTTAAAATGAAAGATTATGGTACATATAAAATAGAAACGCATTGGGGCAACCTAAAGAATAAACAGCAACCCCACACAGTGAAGGAAATCACTTTCTAGCCAGTCAAATGACAAAATCAATGCATGAGTCCAATCAACCCAGGAACTCAGTCAATGATTGCAACGACTATGGCCCACCCAATGATAATAGCAACAATAGTGCGATCCACCAAATGAATCAAGAACAGCTAAAATACAAACAACAACAGTAACTGAATCACAGTAGACAAATCACTTGTTTATACACAAATCCAACAATAGGCCCGGCTCCAACAGTCTAATTTGTGCAAAATTTAAGTCCACATCAATGGAAGTGAGCGTTGTTCAGAGGTTTTTGTACACTGCTGATTCATATGAAGATGGGGTTAAGGAATTTGGATCGATCTTTCATCACAATACATAAACAGAAACAAAACACAGCAAAATATAAGCAGATATTATGCTGACATTAGCCACGGTGCAACAAGTTACACACAGCAGATGCGGGCTACACGTTTCTGCAGCCACTTCAACTGCCAAAAACTATTACAACCAAAACAAAAACACACACACACACTCCTGCCTCTCTCTCTCTCATTATCCTACCAAAACCCCATCATTTAAACCCTTTCCTTGTACTTTGTTTCCACTGCCAACTAAAACTTGCTAGAAAAACCAAAAACAATGGAAGATATTTCAACTTGTAATCAAACCCTGAAATTCTTGCCGGAGAAGGTCTGGCCAAACTGCCAATTGGAGGGAGCAATGTTCCATGAGGTGGAGGTGCGGTGGTCACTTCCGGTGACTCGGAAGGAGAGGGACTGACCCACCAAGGCTGCATTTGATTGCCAGTTCTGGCCCCAGTTGCGGCTCATGCTCATCCAACCAGTCCTCGACCCTTTGACGCTGACGCGGATAATGTCGCCGGAGCCTGCAACATTTGTTATTAATACCAGATTGAAGTACCGGAATCCATTGATGGTGAATCTGATTCCACCCTTCTTCCGGCATGGCACCCTGTAATTGATAATAAAAAAAAAAAAAAACAGTAGTCATTAAGATGTGCACATGCTGGCCAGAGAACACAAGACAAAAATTCTAACCTGCCCACGGGGGGTATAGAAACGAAGGGTCATTTTCATCATTTATAACAATGGCTATTGAGTGTAAAGACTGTGGAAAGGGATGCTGTTTCCATGGAAACTACCAAACAAGGGCCCGGTAAAAAGAAGAAATTATGGATTGTTTATCTGGAGAGAACAGCTTTTTTTGTTTTTGCCCTTTCCATATGGGATGTGAGTAGAAAAATCTTAGAGAAATTTTAAATAAATCCTTGAGTTTTTACCTTATTTTAAAAAATGACACAAGTTTCAAAACTTTTCAAATTAATTTCAAAGTTTTTGAGAAAGTCTTCAATTAAGGACGTACGTCCATTTAAAGCTATTTTCCGGCAACTTTTTTTCTCGATTTTTTTAAATACTCAAATTACCGTTTATTAAAATAAACTCTCCTCACTTTATATATTTCATCCTCATTTTCTTCATCGGCATCGTCCTCACTATGATAAAGGACAACCAATGTCCTCACGGCGATTGATTGCATGTGGTTGCTACTAAAATCATGTCATAACCTTAAATGAAGGGTAATTTGAATATTTTAAAAAATATTAAGAAAAAAAGTTGCTAGAAAATGCATTTAAATGGTCTAATGTCCTTAATTGAAAACTTACTAAAAAAAACTTAAAAGCTAGTTTAAAAAGTTTTGAAACTTGTAAACACTTTTTAAATAAGACAAAACCTTGAGGCCTTATTTAAAAAAATTTCAAAAATCTCTTGCATGTGTCAAAAAGTAGAGATCATGGTTTTTAATTTTTTTTTTCTTTGAGGAAATGTGAATAATCATGAGCCTAAATTTTTTATTATGAGTTTTTAATCAAAAGCAACTTTTTTTTTTGTATTTTTAAAAACTTAAAAACAACCGGTGAAAAGGTCCGGGCCTCTTACTTGAAGGAGTGGAACTCCATGGTAGATCCCACCTATTGAAAAAAAAAAAAAAATGATCAATACAATCTTACAAGTTTCATTAATGAAGGGTTTTTTGGTAAAATCTTATGATGGAATCATCTCCCCCCAGAGTAAATTTTGGCATATTTAATACAGAACGTATTTTGAGTGACTCAAATTTTTAGTAAGTATACCCACTTAAAAAGTCACAATCCCTTAAGTAAAAGGACAAAAAACTCGTCATATTTATTTAGCAATAGAAAAAGGAAAGATAACGGAGTTCGAATAAAACCACAAAATAACAAAAAAAACTAGCTCATCTTTTCTTTTTTTTTTTTTCTTTCCTTTTTTGTCATTTAATAACTTTTAATAGCACATTTTTTTCTTCAATGATTACACTTTCATTCCACTTTTCATTTTCTCTTGATTTGACCACAAGGGTCCTCAAAAGGAAGGTGAGCACGCATGCCTAAATACCCAGTGGTGCCACTTAATAATCTATCTGAGATGGGTCTATAAAACAGAGACCACCCTGTGGTCACCAATTTTGGTTTAGCACCCATCAGAATGGACCGGATGTCTCCATCGACATAATCCTCATTTTGGACCAAAGAAACTTGGGATCTGTTGATCAAATAGTTAGAATCACCATACAAAATTCATAGGATGACCAGAGGGGTCTCCAAAATCTGATTCACTCACCTGCGAAAGGAGACTGGGACGATTCCAGCTCGGTACTCAGCGAGTTTGAGGAACATGGGCATGGCGAGGTCGAAGTGGGGGCGAGGGGGGTTGCACCACCCTCCGTTGTCGCTGGGCAGAGCGTAGTTGGGAGGGCAGAAGTTGGTACCCGTTATGAAGATGGAAGGACTGCCCGAATGGCACCACCTGGGATCGTCGGCGCATTTGAGCTCGAAGCACGCCCCGCAGCTCAATCCGTCGTTAAATAGCGCCGTGCTCAGAGCCCCCGTCTCCACACCGTAGCCCTGGCTGTACAGATTCCCATACCCACAAGCCCCACCTGCGGTCCAAGTAACATTTCAAGATTACAATGGGAAAAACTGATGTTGGGTTTTGATGAAAAGCTAAGATATAGAAATGGGTTTTTAAAGATGGATCTGGGTTTTGTCTGTTTGGTTTGAAAAATGCAGGATTTAGAATGTAGGTTTTTCGGTTTTACAGGGAGATGTATGTAGAATATGGAGTTCTTTTGATCTTAAGAAAATAGAGAAACAAGAAAAACAGAGAAAGTGAGAGGCTCTGTCAGTTCAAGCGTCGGAAAGGAGTCTTTGAGATTGGGTTCTCAGGAAAAGAAACGCTCGTGAATGAAAAGGAGCTGCTTTATTGACTTCTACTACAAAAAAAAAGCTCGGTACCCAATCCACATTTCCTTTTCCGACCCTAATCTAAAACAGTAAAAGACAACTACATACGAATCTCATACAATACAACACCGGAAAAAACCCAACAGGGCCGGGTTTCTTTCTTACTTTCTTGCTTGCTTCATTGCCGGAAAAAAAAAGAGAGAGAAGTTAGAGAAGGAGAGAAAGGGGGGTTTTGAAAAAGTTTTTGGTCACTTACCCATGGTTCCAGAGGCATCGCTTCCTCCATAGAATGTTGCATGGGCTTTCTGCCATTCTCCACCAGTGTAAACGCCAGGGATACGGGCATCAACGACCATTATCCACACAAGAAAGGAAAGGAAGGTGGTAATGACGACGCCTGAAGGTGCCATTTTCAGAGAGGGAGAGAGAGAGAGAGAGAGAAACAAAGAGATAATGGGATTGTTGTGTGAATGAATGAATGGGAGGGAGCAGAGGGTGGAGGGAATATTTATGGAAGAAGGGAGAGGCCTAAGAGGGGAGGGGGTTGGGAAGAGTGAGTGCTGTGGGGCCCATGGAAATGGAGATGTTGGGGGTAGAGACGAAATTTATGCGCAGAGTAGTTAATACAAGTGCATGGATGAAAGAGAATAAAAGCGCCGAATGTGGATGTGGGCATTGGGAATCAAATTGCTTTAACTCTACGTATGTATCTATTGCTTTGCTTCTTCCTCTTTTCAAATACGGATTTTAGACCGTAGAGCCTCTCGCACTTTTTTCTCTTTTGAACTTTCTTCTTTCGGTGGCAGAGATTTTCTATCACCGACTGCCAGAGAAATTACAACCAAATGAAGTCATGTAACAGAAAATTACAATAGGCGTATGTTTCTTTGACAGAATATCTTCAAAACTTTTGAGATTCTTTATTTTAAGTACTATATCTCCAACATGAAATCTTTAATCTACATCTGCCTAATAGCATTTGAAATGATACAACATATAAAGACTTTTAAAATAAATGGAAATATGGCATTTGAAATGCTAAGGGGAGAACAAACTATCTATTGTGCCATTAATTAAACACATGATTGAAAACCTGACTGGGGCAGATGTGGCATTGAACTCATTTTTGTCTTGCTCAATTGGATAGTGAGACTCACTCTTAATTAACTAAAATCTGAAGACATGGTCCTTTGAGGAGATAGGGTTCTTCATGAACGGTCCGGATTATCTCTCTAAGGGCCATGTGATGGAGATCTTGGCATTTTACATGGAGGTCTAGCTTCAACCATTATACATGGTATATATGCTTCATATTCTTAATCACTAGCCTAATAACTCGTGCTAAGCACCGGCGCATGACCCACATAGCTAGAATCCCCACTTCATATGGCTACTTTTGATATTCTTTTTATTAAATAATTACGTATAAGTATTGTGTGGTGTCGTGGTTAAGTTAGCTTTATTTCAAAAACAAAAGGTCATCAGTTGAAATCTTTTAATCTTTGTGTTATTTTAGCCTTTTCACCACTAAAACTCAATATAAAAAAAAGTCAAAATTAAATCCAAAAAACCTCTGCATTAATATTATATTATAATATAATAGGTAAGACTTCGATTCCTCTTAAAGCCGTGGTGGCGTTGCCTCGGAGCTAGGTTAGACAAAATGGTTAGCATTTGGCAAGTAATCATTTAAGCTTGCTGTCTCAAATGACCTCAAAAGGAGCCCTAGTCTTTTCCATTTTTCTTAAAAAAGCCCCCTAATCTGAAGGTGTAACATATGACCCTTTATTTAAGCTTAGAAAATTTTATTAATTCAAGTTATTTTTAGTTGGGCCCGCTTGGGTCATGAAGACTATGAGAGACATGGCGATGGAAAGGCTTGGATGTCAGTTAAAAAAATATGTAATATCAAAGCATTAAAATTATCATAGCCTTTAATTTTAGGTCCTCAAAATTCAAAGGGTAAGAGTATCATTTTATATTTTGACTTAAGGGATAAGTCATTTGAAATTTTTTAAGGATTAAAAAAAAAAAAAAAAAAACTAGAGCATCTAATTACTTTCTGTACATTTTGACTTTTGGTGAGGAAGAGTATAGGGGCTTTTGAGTTGGTGAGAAGAGAGAAACCCCCCACGTACAGAAAGTGGGGGGATCTGAGGCTAGGGTGGAACCCTTGATATCCCAGTAAGAACTGTTGTGGTAAGACGCCATACTCAAACCCATCACTTGTAATCATGAACTTGGCATGAAGTTGTAAACATGTGCCGTTGAACTCTTTGAATTTTAGAAACTTAACCCCTCAACTTTTGTACTGAAACAGCATATCGACCCAATACATCCTATATTGATCTTCTTCTTTTTCTAGTTGGGCCGATTATTCAAGGGTAATACTTTCGACTTGAAAGCTCGTGATCAATTTTTAAGCATGTATGCAATGCCAAGATGCCAACACCTCTCAACTCTGAGTGTGTTGACATGTGGATCCAACTTTAGCCAATAGCGATTCAACAGCAATCAATGTGGGGGCATATCAGCATATGACATTACCCACGGTCAATAGTCAATACAATGGTGGACTATCAGTACTATTCACTGGAGTGAGAACTGAGTAGTGCATCTCTTTAGCCTGGCTGCAAGGGAATCAAAAATCTGCATTTTCCCGCCAACTTTGAATTTCCTTCCGACATGGAAAAAAGGGGCTTGCAAAGATGTCTTATGAGACAACATAAATTATATAGTGGCCCCACTACAATTCTGGTGGGGCCAGCTATCCATAGTCATCTGTCCACGTGTATGACGCCCTTCTTCAAAGGCAACAGCACAAGTGGGGCCAGCTATCCATCCAATCCATAGTCATCCCGCCCTCGCCCTGCTTCAACCGCAACAGCACGTCGATCTCATCTCGAAAGGAGGAAATTATCGCGTCAACGAAGTCCATGGTAATAGTAACCACGGAAAAAGAGTTCCATAGAAGTTAGAAACTCATGTTTTGTGCGATTGTTTTTTCATCGGTGAACGTCTAGTGCTATTATTATTTGGTGTGGCAATTTTCCACTACAAAATAAATATGCTAGAAAGTTTGTATATATATAAACAAACATAACAAATAGCATCATTCAGAAAATCCATCCAACCATCAGCAACACATTCACCAAACCTGTAACACCACGTCCTTTAATCTTCTATTTATTATAATTAATTGCGTGATTAGTTAGTAAGCGTGTTTAGAGTCTTAGCGAGTCAGGTTTGGCGTATGAATCACGCGTGCGGAGTCTCGTGTGAGTTTGAGTTCGTTTGGGTACAGTAAGGGGGCGGTTTGCAATTTTGGCAAGTTTTCGGGGGTTTTTATGAAATTATGAGTTTTTGGAGTTTGGGTGCATCGGGTAGGTTTCGACATTTCACGAACTTTAGTCTTCTATCGCGTTTCGATCTGATGCGTCGAAGAGGCCCGAAAATCATTAATAGTGGACCGAAGGACTTAACTCTAATTATCCCTCAAATCTAACCTAATATACTCATCACTCACCCTCACCCATCTCTTATTCTCTTTCATCCGTTTCACTGTGTGCCTCCTCCAAGCTCTCAGCCTCCTCACGGTCGATGATCCCCGAAGCTCCGTTGACACCAGTGAAGCTTCATTTCTTCTTCCTCAAGTCTCTAAGAGTCCACCCATCTCATTTTCTAAGGTTTTTACCCACAACCCATCTCTTAGAAAGCTTCCAAAGCTTGTAGACTTCTTCTTCTTCTTCCTCTTTGGCTATAAATGGTTTAGAAAGACTCATTCTCACCCTTGGCATGCATTTGTAGGTTGTATTTGGGATTGAGAGCCATTTCTCCAAGTTTGAGCTTTGAGTGGGTATTTCCTCCATTTTTCTCTTGAAATTTGACAAGCTCTTTATCTAAGGCAAGTAGATATATATGTTGATGCATGATATGTTTGTCTTCCTTGATTTGTATAGAAACATGTTGATTTAGATGGCTCTTGCTCATTTGTTGGTTTTTGGTTTGAAAACATGATAATCTCATTTAGTTGCTTAATGGAATGGATTAGCATGTTAATGGCTTGATTAGATGGATCTTGAGATTGAGTTTGGACTGCCTTGTTACTTGATTTGCTTGCATATCATGTTCAGGGAAATCAGGGAAGATTTTGGACCCAACTCACTGCAGAAACAGAACCTGGGTTCTATTTTTGCAGTGTGCCTGGTCGACTGGCCAGGGGGCTCGGTCAACCGGCGACACTGAGTCAGGTTCTTTCGAACCTGACGAAGTTACTGTTTTTCCTTTTCCAGTTACAACTGCTGGTCGACCGGCCAAGGGCGCGGTTGACCGGGCTCACAGGGAGGGGGTTGACCTGTCCCCTGCGGGTTCTTGGCAGGTCAACCGAGTAGTCTGTTTATGCGGTCGACCAGCCAAGGTCCAGGTCGACCGGGTCAACTGCAAGAAACCTATTTTGAAGTTCTTTTCTGCCATCTTTAGAGGCTTTTAGGTAGAACTTTGGCTACCCTTTTTGGACTCATTTGACTACATGTGAAGATGTTTTGAGCCAACATCCTTCACGGTTATTCCAATGGCATCGGGTACCAATCTTATTCAATCTTGAAGGGTACGGGACGACGGGATACCCTTCTCTATATCTATGCAAGAAGACTGTTCGTTAGGGTATTGCGAACCCTATTCCTTTCGTTGACTGAGAAGGTTGTACAATGCTTTAGGTTTAACATTTGACTTAAGTTGGATTGTTATCGATTCTGATTCCGAATTGTACCATCTGGTACTATCTACATGTAATGTACATTTTCATTAGCTCTGTTTACTCTACTTTGTTTTGGGATCAATTGAAGAACTTAGATGATGGGCTCAGGATCTCCTTTGATGTTCTGCTTATTCTGATATCTGTTTGAAGTGTTGTGACTAGGTGGTTTTGATTGTAAGGCTTGAAGAGAACTACTATGGAAGTCCGAAATCTGTTGATAGTATGATCTGATTGATGAAAGTAGTTCTCTATTGTTATAGAATCTTGTTCACACAAGAAGAGCATAGTCCCTCACTAATGTCTGTTTAGGATTCTGTTTGTCGGGCACCACTCAGCTGTAACGTCCAACACAGTTGGGGCACCACTTGTGTGAGGGCTTTGAATTATGGACCGTCTGCAGATCGGGTTGGTGTAATGGACACCAAGGTGTAATGGACAACGCTTGATGCCAATGGGGTATCGTTCTGAACATTCTGAAGTGAAGGGGTATGACCCCAAACTATATATATCTCCATCACAACTCAATGGGAGTAGGGGGTAATGATACTATCCCGTGGTAAATTAGCGGTAAATTAGCACATGTGGACTGCCTATTTGTTAGTTGGTTATTGATTCGAATGCTATGCATTTCCAGTAACTTTGATTACTCGTTTACTCTGTTTTAGTATTGCATATCTGTGATGTTTAGCATATCTATTTGCTTGCCGACCGTTGTGTTTAATTATGCTACTCTTGGTGCATAGGTACCAAGCCCTACTATCTCGATGAGGAAGCGACAGAGGAAGTTCAGGCATATCAACCTGATGACTCTTTAGACTACAGTACGGACGGCCTTGTGTAGCCGTATCAACCCCGTACACAAGCGCCATCATGATTTATCTGATTAGCTTCATCTTTTGTTCTTTTGTTCTCTCTTTTAATTTAGGCCCATTTTTTATGTGGCCTTCGTTTTGTAACTAATACTTTTGATAACTGTCTTCAACTTAAACCTTATTTAATATTCAGTCTTGCTCTTAACTATACATGTTTAATATACCTCTTGTTATTATGAAGCTTTCGCTAGTTGTTGTTGCATTCGAGGAAATATTTATCCCTTACAGCGGTCTTCGATCCAGTTGGGACACGATTGTGGCCAAGTTGGAATTGATTAATGTTTGGAAAAAAAATTTAATTGGCCCTAATCTCACGCATAACCCCGGTTTCACTTTTGGGGGCGTGACAAAACCAACTACAAATCAATACAACCATCAAGAACACATTCACCAAACCAGCTACAAATCCATCTGACCATTGATAACGTACACTACTTCCAGCTGAATTAATTCAAATAATTTTAGAAATTATAGTTTTCTGCATAAAATTGTTTGCCGCACCAAACACATGAACAATTAGTTTTTTGCAGAAAATTGTTACTTTTTCCATATAATCATGTTACATAAATGTACCCTAAGGGAAAGAGTTTATTTTGATTCGTTTAGATTTTTAATAGTGCAGCCCATTGTGTGGAGTTTCACCCCTCATGGAAAATCGAGGCAATCAGATGATCATACTCTTTTACTTTTCATGTCTTGGTGAATGGGCTTATTGCTACCTCTCAAGTGTCAAAACCAACTATAGGAATCGTGGCCTATCAAATAATCAATAACCAAGTAGCAAGTTTTTATTGATTAATTGTGGGTGGATAGGTCTACATATGATTAATTTGGCATGGGTCCTAATTTTATTATAATGAGATACAACTCTCAATGCTAAAATAAGGAGAATAAGATAATCTAAGTGACTTGGATCCATTTTAATGAGCTCTATTATGTTCGTATTTTATTTGCCCACATAAAGTTTTGATAAATTATGTCTGAGAAAATATTAGAGTATTTTTAATTTTAACAAATTTCTTCACATATTTATAATTTCTTATATAATTAGATAACAAATCACTAAATATAAAATATTATCGATCGACTATTGCTTTTTACCCAACAAGAAAATCCAAGATCTGCTACTAGTGAATAATAATAATGGTGTCATTAAGGATGAAAACATGTAAATCCTATGCGAAACCATGATGGTTACATACTTGCGTTGTATCTTAACTCTGAACCTTGAACCCTAGTCCGACATGGAATTTGCTTTGTATCTGCATCCAAAATCAACTTAAAAAAGGATTTGACTCAGAATCCGTATCCAAAGAAGATGTTCTCCATTTATCTAATTGGATAAAAATAGCTTAAAAATAAAGTTTCTAAATATGCAAATGTAGCTACTAAATGATATATGATTGACACTAAGTGGACTCTTAAATTTGAATATAGCCCAAGCTGTATAAGCCCTTAAAACCTTGTGTATATTTTACAAGTGAATGTAATTGTCATGTATCAGGATCCTTAGGTCGACACATACATAGATCTGGTTTCGGATCCAAATATTTCTAATCCTAAATGCAAGAATCTGGATGAGAATTCAAATTTCTCTTGAATTCAAAATTTGGTATCATACTCACTGTATTTGAAATCAAGACTTCCAATAGCATACCCGTTCGCAACCCTACGAAGCTGCCTTCAAATGGATATAATTAGGCCTAGGGTTTGTTTTTTTTTTTTTTTTTTTTAATCCAAGTAGACTGTTTGTAGATGCCATGTGTGCTACAGATCCTTGACAAACAGACAACTTGTTCGTGCGGCACGTGGCTGCAGAGAGTGTCACATCTTGAGTCTGAGCATGGGGAAAGTCTCTGTATGAGTCAAGAGGGAGGGAGGAGGAGAGTAGCTGCTGAACTGATGAAGCCATGTGAGATGAATAATTGATTGGATGCCATTCAGTACAAACCACCTCCATGTGCCTCTCACTAATGTTATCTGTCTGCCTTTTCTGTGTTCTCAAATAAACTTCTCCCTTCATTAAATGATGTGTTAAATACTTTATCAGCAAAGACCCAACAATGGACTTTTGACTCATACTATGGAAACCTCCTACTTGGGTTCACCATGAGAGGTATGTTTTTATTAATTTAGTTGAAAATGCTAATCAAAGCTACTTTAAGTTGAAATGGACAACCTAAATCTAAATTTACTAGGTTGAGTTGAGGTGAGATTTGGCTAACAGATAGACAGATGAGAATGGAATTACGATAATGATCCGTTTTTTAATGTAAAAGAAGCTTAATTAGGCCTTTGATCACTTTCCCTTAGATGATCATCTTTTTCCTCTTTTGTATGTTATGAAATCAATTGTTTTAGTTGAATGTAAAGACATAAGGACTTACAACACTACCAAGGCTGCTAATCATTCACGGTAGAGAGGTGGAAAGGGGTCCTCATGGATCTTGTTGTGTGAAAAAAAAAAGCCCCATAAAAAAATCCTCTCTCTTGATCTAATAGTTCCAAATTTTATCAATTTTCTTACTATACGATCTTTTGAACTCAATCCAAAGGCAAGTTGTAGTTGGGTGAGTATTAAATTTCAATCTAGTGAGTGTGAGGAGGGTAGACAAATGGAAGGTGGATCCTGATAGCAATTTGCAAGAAAGCTTTAAGTAAAGAATAAACTACGAAAGTCATGAAAAAAAAATCTATAAAACATCCAATTTGCTTTGTATCTGTAATCATGCATAGAACAGGAAAGGCATCTGAATTTTATTCCTTAAATATCTTCCTCTGTAATACTTTTGTTCTTTTCTTGTTTTTAATCCTTTAAATGTCTTCCTTTGTCATACTTGTATTGTTTTCTTAATACCTTTTCAGGTGACATCGTATTCAAATACTCAGTACTCAAATACCCTGTTCTTATATTCCTTATCTAAAAGAAGTCGTCACCTTAAAGACAAACTCCTTGTCAAATCCGTTGGCATCTATACTCAAAATTCCTCCCTCCCCTCCCTTCCTCCCTCCCACGCTCTCTCTCTCTCTCTCTCTCTCTCACACATATATCTGTGTAGGGTCAGGATCTTTTCTCCATGTAGGTGAAGTGAAAGTGCCTAAGACACCTTGTTAAATGGATCCAGATCCCTGTTTGGACCAAACAGAGAAATCCTGTTTGGACCAATCAGGGGGTGCCACATGAGGGAGATGAATTTTTTTATTCAATGAGGAGATGGGATGTCAGCTGATTTGACATACTTTCCCCCATGTGGCACCAAACAGGGATCCGTTTCCCTTGTGAAATGGATTGGGGAGATCTCCACGTAATGCAATTCAACTGTTCTTCCTCATGACCTATGTGAAATGGCACCAAACCCCAAGGACAAGAGAAAGGCCAGTGATGTTCATAGACATGTGAAGGTGCCACCAAGACCCAACTTACTTGGCCCTATCACGTTGTCTTGGAATGTGATTCTCCTTTTCTTAGTTGACTAAACAAGCCCAAGCTGATTAATTACATGAACTTTTTTTAAGGGTTTTGACTTTGAGCAACAACCCTCTTTGGATTCCATTTCTAGTTTATTGAAAGTGCCAACAACACATGGGTGTGTAATCTAAATACTCGAGTCCTAGACCTTGGGCTCATGTTTTGGGAAATTTTATAACATTGGAAGCAATTATTTTAGAGATTAGGGAATGGGTGTGTTTGTTTCTATGTATTTGAATGGCATTGGGTCTTTTTTGTAACATATGCAGGAATGATAAGTTGCTTTGAAAATAGGAACCGGATGTTTGGATTCTTAGGTTCAATCACAAGGCTTTGTTTTTTGTCCTTTACTTTTGGATGTATGTGAGTTTAGGGTTAAGATAGATCGAGGGGAAGTTGGGGCAGATGGAATGCCAGTGGGATCCCAGTCGATGGCCATGATTCTCAGTCATTTACTGACTTTAATCTCAACGTTCATTTAATGGTTGTAGATTAAATGGCTAACAAGTG
This sequence comes from Persea americana, assembly GCA_029852735.1. Classification (NCBI taxonomy): domain Eukaryota; kingdom Viridiplantae; phylum Streptophyta; class Magnoliopsida; order Laurales; family Lauraceae; genus Persea; species Persea americana. The sequence continues at coordinate 41,504,738 of CM056817.1, forward strand.
ATCTCCACTATAATTGGGATAAAGCTTTGACGATAATGATAATGAAAGAGATTGGATGGCAAACAATGATAATAAGGGTGTTCTTTTCCAAGTATATAATCTACTCACTCACTTTAGTGGGTTTTTTTTTTTTTTCGCGCTCAATGATAAAATCCTGCTCTTTGTGAATTTCTATTTTCATTTTGCTCAATGATAAAATTCTGCTCTTTGTGAATTTCTATTTTCATGGGAAATATAAATTCTTCATTCCGATCATTCTCATGGGAAATTGAAATCTTCTTTGTTGAGGAAAACTAGTTTAATTTTTTTTCTTTTTTGCAAGAAAAATGTGGGCGCCACACGAAAAACAAAATAGTGGATTGCATAAAAAATCAGTACAAAACTTCTTATTATTACAAAATTCTCTCGTCGCACATATGCACTCTTATTAAGTGGGACCAATCTACGAAGCCCACTGTCAGTCCAACTATCCTAACCCCTTGATTGTGTTGGGTCTGTTGCTGATATGCATTGCACAAGAAAACCCTGTTTTTGGGGTGCAGTAGATCAATCCATATTTAAACTCATTCATCCACCCCCCGTGCCTACATTGATTGTCCTGCTTTGATGGCCCACACCATCTATTGTCACATTTGTCACATATATGCCCTGTAACAGTTGGAACCATCCTCCCCATTATCCGGAGTGGTAGAGCACTTTACTTATGTTCACTGCCCAAGCATCTTAGACAGAATCATTAGAGTTCCACAAACCAAACCATGGGTTTTTAATTGCCAATTTCAAATCCTCTGGTTGTTCCAAACCATCAGCAAATTTTGGCCATTATTCAATATGATTAACCGGCCGTTTGACTTGAGGAACACCCAAAGAAAGCCCAACAATCCGGCACAGTTATTAGGCCATTGGGACATCTCTCTTGGGCCCATTGATTAATCAGTTGGTTCGTAGGAATTAGTGCATGTACGTTTGTCATAAAGAAGAGTGATTTATACACACAGCTTCAGTATGTGTAACATAGGGTGAACATTAAAGGTAGAGCAGGACTTGGCTGAGGCCAAACCCAAACCCGGATGGCCACACTTGGTCCACATTAGAATTCAATTCAACTAGGGTTGTTCAGGTATGTGCCCTCATTGTATTCAATAGAGGTTCAAGTTCATCCCTTACATATGTTCATAGGGATGATGGGTCTGTATGCCAATTCCTGATTGGGTCAGTGGCATGTCAATTCCCGATTGGGTCAGTGCCAGCTCTTTCTAGATGTCTGTGTGTTCCAGATGATCATGATTGTGAGAACTGCTAGCGAATGCTTATGATTTTTTTGATTGATCCGAACTAAGGTTCCCATCTCCCTATAAATAGTAAACCTTAGCGTTACCCCTGTTATAATTTATCACTGCCCCGGATACTCCACTGGAAGACTTATAACTCTTTTGACTTTTACCCAAGGCTCAATCCAATCTAGGGCCTAGTGACACAATGGGAGACCCACTTTCTAACATCGTATGCATTGCTGTTGGTATAAATACATCTATATATATATATATATATATATATATAGAGATGTATAGATGTACAGGGGTGGACCATGTGGGTGCGTCAAACCGCGATGCCTTTCCAAAACTTATATGAAAATGCTGGGTCTATTTCTAACAAATCCAATAAAAATCATAGTTCCACCCTCAAAATCCATGTGAAGATTCTCGGTTTGGCCCCAAAATCAAACTGTCTATTAGGGCTCACACCCTTCAAATGAAAATCCCGGGTCCACCACTGCCACTTTTATTGCTGCATGCAATGAGTAACCAGGTTTGTATTTGTTTGACTCTGGTTCATGGCCCTGTAACAAAATAATCAAGATTAACTTGGAGGGGCAAAAGAAAAAAGGAGAAGCATTGTGGTCTTAACGTTTTCTTGAATTCTTTTCAGATCCAAACAATCCCCGACCCAAATGCTTTATTGTAGTGTGTCATGCAAGCAAATTTGGCATCATATCAGGAGCTTTCTTCGTTTCCATGCACCAAAAGCAACATCCTTTCCACTCCATATAGCTCCCTGCCTTTCTTATACCTTTTTGAAAGGCACATGTACTCTCAATCCACCCACTTTAAATTATTCCCCCGAGAAGGCAGTGGCTTCACTCAAATCTCAATACCCTGTATCTAGCTATTCTTTAGAGAAGGGAACATCTCAATTCTCAAGCACTTGAAGAACCTAATACAAAGTCAATAACTTGCCTTTATTATCCCTCCAAGAGAACAAAAGCAATGGTCTCACAACCAAAGCAAGATGCAATTGTCTTGTCCTAGTTAATGTTGGTTATCATGCCAAGTGACAAACAAAACTGCAACCACATAAACTTGCATGAAGAGAAATATCAAGCCGACCCACCATTCCTTTTATCTTTGGTCAATGTCTTCTAGGTTCCTTTTTTTTCTTCTTTTGTTCTGTTCTTTTCTAAAGTAAGATTATTTATTGCCTGGTTTAAGGGGTGAAAGATCAAGCCGACCCAAAAGGGTCCATATGGATTTCTATATCTAGTAAAGTGCTTTGGAAGTGTTCTTTACTCATCATGCTACTTTATCTAGTTTATGGTTTAAAAATATTATGCCTTACTAAGAAAAAAAAATTCTATGGTTGGAAGAAGGTCAGTAGGAAAGGCCTAGCCTTAAGGGCCTGTTTGGATGTACGGTGAATTGAAGTAAGATGAGGTGAAACATCAAATCAAGAGAGAATAAAATATAAGGTGTTATGATGGTGTTTTGTTTTTAGTTGTTTGGTATAGAATCTTTTTTACTTTTTGTATAGGAAAGTGGAGTTTTTTTGTCTTTTAGTGGAGAAAGGAGGTTGCTTTTCTTACTTTTTTTGAAAAATTCGGATGGAACTTTGAAATTGTGTACTTTTGATATGACCCCTTGTCATTTTTTGTCTGGAGTAACTTTAATTTACTTTAATTAGTTAATTGCCAAACACGCCCTAAAGGAATAATGCATGTAGAGCTGCCGTTAGATCCAACATTTGCCCCTTAGTGGTCAAAGTTTAACTGTTTCCACTATCGTATAAACAACTCTAGGGATAAATGTCAAGCCTAAGGGCAGTCGTACAATCAATATCCTAGCCTAAAAACACGCAGGGATGCCAAATTTGGATTTAACCTAAGCGCCCCATACTATATGCAATTTGACCCAGTGTGTTTATCATTTGCAATACAGAACTCAATCAAATGTGTACGGATAAGGTCGGATTTGTACTAAATTCACCTTTGACCTTTATTTTTAACCACATGGTATGAGTCCTATCTATTTAATTCCTATGTATTATAATCCAAAAAAATAGGCTTTGAAAGAAATAAAAATAAAAAATTCATAATTTTGTATATTCTAGATATATTTAAAATGATTTTTTTATACAGCAAACAAATTGAAATATCGATTAAAAAAACAAAAACCCACTGAGATCTCTAAGTGAATTGGCACAGGACCTCTTTTGTTTTTACACTGAACTCTGATCCAACGTCAGACTCAGTCATTATAGGAAAATGCACTTATAATCCTGGACCTCAAAAATTAAGAGATAGAACATCAAAGATTTCCATCATGCTTCCCCGTGATTGGCATGCATTCTAGTGACCAAATAAACTTCAGTTCTATAACCTCTCTCTCTCCCTCTCTCACACGTGAAGGGATTGTGCTGATGCAGATGAGGGAAGCAAAGATTAAGACAGCAATGTCCGGATGGATATTCTATCTATGAGAATTTAGATCTTAACCAAACAAGTAAGGATCATCTACTCTCTCGTTGATGGAAGTCCGGATATCATCTCATGCTGTTGCTTCCCAGAAGGGAAAAGCCTCTGCCTCGACACTGATGACAAGCTGGCAAGATGTGATTACATTCTGCTAGGAGGGAACCTCATAGCTTGCATATTAAAGGTAAAATTTAAGCTCCCGTGTGACCACCCATGGCGTCCATGAAAGGTAAAATTCTAAGCCCCTATTAGGACTCACTTAGATACATGCAAGCCATGGGAGAATACTGTGATGGAAAGGACTCATTGTTGATGCTATTGTGAGAAACAAAAAAAATTCATCTCAGTTAGATTAGCACAACCATTGATTTAGGAGCCTTAAAGTTCAACGGTTCCAAATTCAATCAAACGGTTAGTGTCAGATTAAGAAGAATGCCGATAGACGATGGGTGAGTGAGGCAGGGATGTAAATGGGTTGGATCTGGGCCGGTTCCAGTTGGAACCAGAACCGATAACCCAAGAATGGAACCGGTTCCGATCAGAACCAGGAAACATATTCCAAAACCGGTTCCGGCTCATAGTACCGGTTTTGACTTCCGGTTGAACACTATTTGGGAGGAGGGAGGGAGGGAGGGAGAGAGAGAGAGAGGAGGCGTTGGTTTAAGATAGGGTCCTGCTGACAATCACATTAAATTCAGAGAACATGAAAGTTCACGAAAATCAAATCCCCATACTCGATACCATTATTGATATTAGTGACTTTTTATTCTATCCTATTTCATATGCTTAAAATATATATGTAATGCATGATATATAATAAAAAAAAACATTAATCTTGGGCAATGGTTGGCATATCATGGTCTGAGAATAACATAGCTAAGGCAGATTATCACTCGGACATAACAGCAACAAAATTCTTTACTTCTATCATTATATTAGGGGAAAAAAGTGTTATCAATTACAGCAAGGGCACGGGAAAAAATGAGTTTGTACTTTTCCTTCATATTAAAAATACTATAAGTTAATGAAAATAAAACCAATTACCAGAAGTGGGGGCAAAACACAAACTTCGAAGGTTGCACCATGACATCTGCTTGTCCATCAGATGGATCCAATTCATCTGTCAACTTGAGCAAGCCCAGACCTTGATACTTCCATATTGCCATAATGTTCTGAACACCATCTTCCGGAGGTAAAAAGGTATGACACAGTTCTAACAGTATCAATGCAAAATGCCTTCAAGGGTGATGTTTAGATCGATTCTCCCAGTGCATCCTCTGTGTTACAAAAATAAGCCTGTGCATGATGTTTTCCACAAATAAGTTTTGTCAGAACCATAAACCCCATGCAAATTCAAGAACGATTTCAAAAAGTAAGAAATAACATGGCCATCCATTGTTAGCTCAATGGTGTTGCACCTCCCTCTCTGAATAAAGAACTAGGGTTCACCATAGCGCTGATGGTTAGGGATAGTAGGTAGAGTGTGAGTGGGTGTTTGAGTTGTACCAGAGTGAGAAAAAAGGGTAAGAAATAACTCTGATTTGGAACATACACAGAAACCAGTCCCATTGCTATTTCACGTGGATCCTTTGGACTGACCAATGCTTCAAGTACCTCATCTAATTGACATGGATTCTCTCACTGAGATCTTAGAGGCACACCTGATTGTTCTAGTGCTAGTTTAAACATTGTTTCATAGCTGACAAGACAATACCGCACTTTCTATTCTTTTAAAGTCTAAAATTAAATATTGAAAGTTGTGCATTAAAAGTTCTGTATATTTTATTTTTGGTTAAGTCTTCATATTTTTTAGAGGATTTTACCCGGAAAATCTTCTGAAAATCTTCTTAGACTCGTTAAAGACAAAAAAGGCCCTCAAATTTTAATATAGACCATATAGGACCTCCAGCCACTTTTTTGTCTTGTTTCTTATTTTTTCGCTGAGCAACGATATCCCCTCTCAACCGTGCACGAGTAGACGGGGATATCCCCTCTCATCACATTTAAAACAAGCCCAACTGAGTGTGTTAACTATGTTGGGTGTGGACTTAGGATATCCCCGCTCATCACATGTTTTAAAAAAAATAAGACGAAAAAATTACAATGAAGACATTATGTTACATTTTACATTTCACATTTCATATTCACACACACAATTCACATTCACATCCACATTTCACTTTCACATTCCATATTTCACCTTTCACATCCACATTCCACATTTCACATTCCACCTTTCACTTCCACATTTCACACATTCCATATTTTTAAGTTACATTTAACATTTCATATTTCACTTTTACATTTCACATTCACTTTCAATCACAAAATTGTGCCCAAATAGATTGAATTCCTACCCAAACTATTACAACCAAATGCGAGAATTTCTAGGGGTGATAGAAGTGGCATCTTAAGTAGACAATTATCAATATGACTAAAGGGTCTAACCTGACCACCAAAAGACGCCTTGAGTAATGTTGTTAATTCAATTAAAGAGTACTTGATTGTGTTTCTTAGGGTTTGGATTAGGACGTGGAATCAGGATTTAGAGATTAAGGGTTTGGAATTAGGTATTCTCTTGAATCATCAAGACCCAATACTAAAATTATAAGTTACAACAAATCTATCCACAAACCTACAAACTCCAACTAGCATCCCACGAAGAATCATATGTCGTAAGAAACAACAAGTCAATTTTCGCAAATATATAATAGACATATAAGAACCCATTTTCTTACAAAATCTCTTTTTTTTCCAAAAAATACAAAAATTTTTCTAATAAAAAATGAAGATAGACCGTTCTGTCACGTTTCTTATTGGAAAATGAAGGGAACTATGGAAGGTAGAGTCGAATATTGGTGGAGGGAGAGAAAGAGCAGGTGATGAGGAGAAGAGGAAGAAGAAAAAAAGGGGGAAAAGGTTTTTGGGTGGGTCTTAATGTACAGGTGAGCGGGGATATTCCTAGTCAAGAATTAAAAAAAATAATAATAATAACTAAAAAGGGCCCCTGGGACCACTACCGTGGATAAATATATTTTGGTTCCCTTTTGGTCTCCACTAAGTCTAAGAGGATTTTTTTTCGGTAAAATCCTCTATTTTTTATTATTTTAAAATAGTTTACTTAAATTTATATATTATGCTGAATCCACAAGTTTTTTTCTTTTCATGCATGAATGTAACTTACTTCTGATGAGCAAGTCAAACGCTGTAGACAGAACAAGTGGAAATTGATTGTTCCGGAACCATTCTGCGGAGGGGGACCCAAAATGATACATTAATTTGGTGGGTGACTGTGACTGTGGATTGGCGATGGAGTAAAAGCATCCCCCACAGAACAATCCCTGTCATCTCGTAACATGTGCATTGATGATATCTTGAACCATCCATTTGTGTGGCAACCATTGACAATTCATGATCATCACTGACAGGTGCAATATACCACTCTACCACCTATGATGCACAGATACTTTAAAATGGGCAACGTATCGTGTCATATTGTATCCGATACTTCACTTTTTATGTGTAAAATCCGTGTCCTTTCCGTGTCTATGGCGTATCCTAGCTGTATCCATGCCGTATCTGGGCATCATAATCTACCACTATATGTAGGGCAGAAAAATCTCTCAGCTGGATTAGACTTACTACTGTTTTTCTGCAAATAAATGAACCCCTAAATAATCAGGTGGAGCTTCTATCCTATAACTTATCATAGAAGATAGTGTAACAAAATGATCTGGCCCAGATTCGTTTACTTATCTTATTCTATTAAGATATATGGACTTATCATCCACTCTTGAAATTTAAAGGAGATCTTATATAAGTCTCTAAAATCATAAATAAATGCTTCAGTTGGAAAAAGAAAAAAAGAAAAACCGTCCCTCAGCTGTTGCACAGCTGGTTAGGGACGGGTGTGTGACAGTGTGAGTGGGGTGTGTGAGTTCGAATCTGGAATGTAGCACCCAAAAAAAAAAAAAAAGATCAGCATTACCGTTTGCTCACCCCAATTACAGTGTAGCATGCTAAAAAACAATGCCCTCATGATGTTAAAACTTCCTTCAGATAGAGAACATCCTCACGAGGATGAGCTTCTTCCACCCGAACCTCTATTTCATCTCCAATCTGTGTCCCCACTGACACTGAAGCAGATGCTTGAATTCCAACCTGCAAAGTAAATAATTCACCCGATTTACAAATCATGCAGATGCAAAAAAAATAATAATAATAAATAAATAAATAAATAACGCTTAAAATTGGCAACCACTGGTGCTAAAAAAAGTCATAATTGCATTTTTTTTCTAAAAAAAAAGTAACTGAGATTTATTACAGAGAGGCAAATATAGTACAAAGTATAAACAGTAAGAAGCCAATATGGGACAAGCCCCCATACAAATGAAGTTCGATCACTTCAGCTGCACCGACATTGACCATAGCAGAAGTTCAACACACATGTGCGCGCACACATCCCCCAAGATCATCGTAAGCACTAGATTATTGTCTTAGTCTCCTAGATGCTACTCCACTCACCCAAAGCTGTCCCTTGTAGTTACAGTATGCACAATTATGAATGTCCCTTTGCATTTATAAGAAGGGACCACAATGCTCTTTCTTCATTCTTAGGGCATTCTTTTAGCTGTCATTTTCTTCAAACAAACCCCTCCGCCAGCCTCTTCTTTTTTCCCGAAGAAAGTGGTTAAAAGGCATTCTTTTAGCTGGTAATTTTTTCCTGAATAAGTTGGTCAACCTGCCTAGACTGATGCATGTGGGATATGTGTCTGTGCTTGCACACTAAATGGTCGGGGAAAGCCAATTACCGTGGAGCCAAACCTGAACACGAATTTGGAAAGGATCCAAATCAAGAGGCCTGCCTGGTTTTATGGGTCAGGTTCTTTGGGCAACCAAGAAGGGGCCATGGTTGTCAAAATCATATGATTTGGGGTTGAATCAGACAATTTGAACTGAATTGGTGAGAAAATGATTCAAATCAGCTACTGGAATCACAAGCCCAGTTGTATATATGACTCATTTGTGAATCATTCAATACAATACAGCATTGCATGCATCATAAGATTTGTAAGATATAATAATGTTCGGGCAGGAATATGAAACAGCAATGATAAACTCAGTTAGTTTACATGTTCCAATTTTTTATATATTTTCCTAATTTCCATTTTAGGTTCGGTATTTTAGGGTTGAAGAAGGCATTAGAATCCTATTAGGACAGGTTACATTGCTCCTTGAGACTATACGTTTATAAGAGAGCAGAAAAAACAATGGAATGAACAGACATCCCTGTGAAGTTGTAGGTGATAAGGCTCTTTTACCGTTGGTTGTTGCCTTTTTGTTTTCTTTTGGCCATAGGCTTTTGTATTCTCTTTTCATTTCAATCTACTAGTCATACCCATCAAATAAAGAAAAAGAAAGAGAAAAAGAAGCTATGAATCTCCATTTTTCCAGTTCTTTTAGGAGATTATTGTAGTTGGAAGTCACAGACCTAGGGAAACCCATTTGAGCCACAGATATGTGCAAAAACACGCATAGGTGCAAACAGATGCAGTCAGCCCTCATCTTTTTTCCTACCTCCGTTTTGAAAGGTGGGATGGGAGCTGTGAACCTGCCTTGGTAAGATCAGATAACAGGGACTGTCTTGGAGAGCTTTTCATACAATACAGTCTACAGCAACTCAGTCTTATGCATGTTTTAAGTATTTTTTTTCTGTTTTATTTATTACTCATACATGCCAATGGGTCCAGATTCTGTAAGGCCTGTTTGGGTAACTAGTGAATTGAAGTGAAGAGTCACTTTAAGAGATAAGAAAAGAAGAGGGGGTCATATAAAAACGTACAAAATTTCAAAATTCACCTTCTTGACTTTTTGTCATTTTTGTAGCATGAGAAGGAACTTTTTTGGAGAAAAAGAAGAGGCCTTTTGTCATTTAGTGGAATGGGAGAATAACTTTTTGACCTTTCTTAAAAGAAAAGAAAAAAAAAAAAAAAGAGGTGATTTTTTAAATTTTGTACCTTTGATATAACCCCCTCTTCTTTTCTTCTCTCTTAAAGTGATCCTTCACTTTAATTCACTTTATAAGTGAATTTTTATTTTATTTTATTTTGAAATGGTAACTTGTATTAATCAAAAGCTTTACAGTATAAAAGAGCTATACTGAGAAAGCGACCGGGAGAGGACCCCGAAAATACAGCCACCGCCCAAAAAAGGAGAAGCTATACAAAGGAGGCAGAAAGGCCTCAGACAAGGAAAAAACACTTAGATAAAAAAGATATGACTTCCCTCCAGTTGAAACACAAAACATCAAGAGATAAGTCTCGAAAGTCTGGAAGAATAGAGACCCAAGAGGCAACTGTGAATTTCATTTTCAAGATTAGGTCTTCTTGGGAGGAGGAAGTTCCTTCAAAACATCTTCTGTTTCTCTCTTTCCAAAATGTCCAGATGTAGGCCAGAAGAGATAGGCGCCAGATAATCTTCCCTTTGGTGGTATGCATCGGACTTACCCACTGATGGAACATCTCGAGGAGGGAGTGAGGAATAACCCAATTGCAATTAAACTCCCTGAGGATTGCTAACCAGATGGCTTGAGTCTGCTTGCAATGGAGGAATAAGTGGTCCACGGATTCTTCGTCAGCTAGGCAAAGGGGCCAAGCGTTGACAATAAGAATTTTCCAGCGACGAAGATTATCCATTTTCAGAATTTTGTTCTGGAGAGAGAGCCAGACAAAAGCTAGGACTCTAGGAGGGGCCTCAATTTTCTAGAGGGAGGGCCAACCTCGATGAGTAGACGGGGGCCCTGCATGGAGGGCAGAGAAGAAGGAGGAAACAAAGAAAGAGCCGCTGCTGGAAGGAGCCCATACTCTGATGTCTTGCACATTGCCATTGCTGTGTACCCCATTAAAGACCTCAAGAAGATTGAAGAGGTGTGCTTCCTCTGCCTCGGAAAGATTCCTTCTGAAGACGGGGCCCCATTGATGTTGACTGCCATTCATGATAAGGTAATATGCCACCTTTGCTTTGCGGTTTCTAGCGCATCTGTATAAGTCAGGGAATTGAATTGCTAAGGGGTTGTTGCCTACCCAAATGTCGTGCCAAAAGGATATGTTGTCTCCATTGCCAACTTTGTAGCGAATGGATTGAGTGAAAGAGTCTTTGGAAGAGCAAATCCCTCTCAAAAAATTTGAGCACCTTTGGGATGAAGGAGAGGTGTCCCAACCGTTTCTCCTTACTTTGTATTTAGCTAAAAGAATATCTCTCCACAAACCTTCAGATTCGTCCCCCAGCCTCCAAAGCCATTTACCCAGTAAGGCTTGATTCAAGCTCTTTAAAGGTCTTATACCTAGACCACCTGACTTTTTTCGGCGACATGCTGATTTCCAATTCACCAAGTGGATCTTATTAGACTCCTCGCGGCCCTGCCATAGGAAGTCTAGTTGAAATTTCTCGATGCAATTGATGATTGCAATAGGGCATTTGAGAATAGACATGCAGTAAATTGGGAGGTTGGCAAGAGCAAATTGGATCAACGCGATTCTGCCTCCTAGGGATAAGTATCTTGCTTTCCAAGAAGACAATTTTTTCTCAATTCTCTCAAGGACTGGGTTCCAAATGGATTTTGGCACTCTACCTAGGCAAAGAGGAAGCCCAAGGGACGTGGATGGGAAAGAGTCGACTCTGCATCCCAAGATGTTTGCAAAGTGGCGAAGAGAGTCTTCTTCAATGGAGATCCCTAGGATGACACTCTTGGAGAAGTTAATCTTGCACTTCATAAGTGAATTACCCAAACAAGCCCTAAGGGCCTATGCCCTATGAATCCATCATGAGGCCCCACCTCTGAAATCCAAACTACTAATAATCAGATTCTGACCTAATTCTATCACCAAGGAAATTTCTTTTTTCTATCATTACCATCCAACCTTGCTGTATCATCAAGGAAAATCAAGGTGGGAAAGTGATCTTTAGCAGGTGTGCTCCAGTGATGGATTCATAGTGATGTGCTCCATATAAAACAGTACTGTTTGCCACTTTTTTGTAGTCAAAGAAAAACCAAGTGAACTGTGATCTTTTTCCTAGTTTGAATAATTGTAGAATAGCTTGTTATTCTGTCAAACATTTTCTTTTTAGCTTTCCCCACCACCACCCCCCCCCCCCCCCCCAACTAATCTCTTCTAAATATCCATACACAATTACACGTCCTTTATCCAAATCCAACAGTGATTGCCAAACTGATTGACACGGGATTTAGGAGTGACTTCCATGACAAAAGGACTTAACTTGACGATTCAGATTTGAGAATGATGCAGTACATCTCAACTGGCTTTGGAAAACTCTATAGTTCAGATTTGGAAGGTGGTGGGTTCAGTTGGAATATTTTCATACCCAATATTTCCTATGGTGTTCGAGAGGCTTTCATGTCAGGTTTTGGACAGATGGACGGCTGGATGACCAAACTCTTGCTGAGGGGTGTCTATCTGTCTTCACTATCGTCGTTGATCCTAAAGCAAAGGTTATTGATTTTGTGGAACTGACAACGGGCTTTGTTGTTTGGTCTCCAACACTTTGTGTAAGCCTTAATGATGATGAGTTAGTGATTTTGTTGAACTTAATACGTGCTCTTCAAACTCTCTATATCAAATATTGACGATGGCCATCTTAAATGGAATCCAAGTATTGATGGCAGTTCTTTGTAAAATCTTGTTATGACTTGCTGATGAGTCACAGAGGGTTCTCGAGTGTTTCAGTTATCTTTGGAATATCAATGCACCCCTGCATATAGCTTTTGTAAGATACTCCTCACCACTAACAATCTTGTTGTAGAAAATAGAGATTTGAATGTTGTCACAAGTCACACCCGTTGTATTTTATGTTTGCAGGTGGTAGAAAGTATTCTAGATTTGCTATTATTTTGCCAGTTTGCTTCACTTCTTTTGTGTATTTGAGGTACATATGGCTATGCTTAATTTCATCATATTCCCACATGGAAGTTGGAGGTATGGTGTTCATTCCAAATAATGATCTTTTCTACAACATGGTTCTCGTGTGGGTTTTTGTTGGTCTCTATAGCTGGAGCAGAGCAGGTGGGCTTTCCAGAATATCGCGGTTTCTAGGGAGTTGCTATAGGGCTCGAGAATTGGTAATTTTGTGGGTAGTGCCTTCAAAAGAGTTCATAGATTTTTCTGTTTCTGATCTTTGGAGTATGGTGATACTGTACTAATTTAATCTTTTTTCCCCACTAGCCTGAGTGGCTTTGTATAATTTGTATTTTTTTCCTGTTTTAAAACAAACCATAGAGGAAAAAAGGATAAATCATACAACTCAAGAGCGGACTCAATTCGCTACTCGAACAATTTGCAATATGGTTCCACTTTTCAAAACAATGAGGGAAACAGTTACGCCTTGTCACTCCTACACAATTGATTCACTGTGGCATGTATGGGTTGTCATACTCTGCCAGGTACTAAATAATCCATCTTTACTATTCAATTTCCTATTGCTATCTTGGACAGTAAAATCGAAAGCGTACATTTTAAGAAAAGCCACCCAACACATATTGCAAACGCTGCAGCTAAGAAGTTTACATGAAAGTAAAGCTAATTATTTACCTCCGTCAGAAGCAAGGCTGCTAACCGATCTTTGATAAATCTAAGAATCAAGGCACGGAATTTCTTTTCCTTTGGTTGCCTTCTCAGATACTCCAACAACCAATACCGCAGACTGGTGCTTTGGATGGTTCTAGCTCTTCTAACAAGTGAACTTATTGATGATCCTACCCCTTCCAACTCACCTGCTGAAAATGGTAGAGAATCTCCTCTAAGAAAGGCTTTCACCTGGACATGAAAGTATATAGAGTTCAAGTCGTAACCCTTCCATGAGCAGTTAAAAAGAATGGCGGAGAATCTTCCTCAACAAAAAGATGGTTAAAGCATCATTCGGGGGAAAAAATAAAGCAGAAAGATGGAGAATTTCCTACTGGTTGTAGTGTTAGCTTTCAGAACTATTACTGGGCTGAATTATGTATTGACTCAAATAAAGGACATCAATTACCTCTGTCGGAAAGAACATCCGTTACTTGAAAAAAAAAATTTACAGACAAAACCCATCAAATCAAACCAGATGGATGTTTAATACAACCACCAGCAGTAAAAGGTAATTAGCTGACAACTACTATACTGAGAACTAGAGGGGAATACCTGATAGTGAGCAAGAAGGTCCATATATCGGCGGATGGGTGAAGTAAACTGTACATAGCCAGGAAGTCCAAGAACCCCATGATGAATAGGTTTCCTGAAATCCATTTCTGCTGCACGCATTATTTTTACATAAGCAGAGCTCCTGACAGGTCCTTCAGGAAGATGGGAGAAAAGAAAATCAGATATGGCCGACTGGGGCTGCCCTCTGTAGGGTAAAGGAATGTTGTTGTATGAACCAAAGGTGGCTACAGCTTCACCACATAGTATCATCATTTCTGAGACAAGGCGCATAGCTGGGTCTGATTGATTCTCCACATACAAATTGATAGATGGTTCTGGATCATCTGGATTTGCCACCTTGATGCGTGCCTCTATTGTGGATGTGTCAATTGCCCCCTGAAAATTTAACAGATTGTCAAAGTTACAAAAGGAATCAATGTATAAACACATTATAAATTTTCAGAAAGAAAGACTCATCCATACTAAAGAGATGAATCAACAGGTAAATCTTATATTAATACTAGTGCAACAGGCCTGCGCTTGATAAAAAAATAATTAAAATTTTAAATAGAAGTATTTATAAATATTTAAATAAGTTATAAATCAATACTCACATATAATTTAGAGGATTTTACCGGAAAAAACAGATTAGGTAACCACTATACCGAAAAGGTAATTTTAAGTGCCCTTGCACTAAATCAGTCATTTTGCCTGAAAACCATGGTTTAAAATCGCGGTATCGGTTGCGGTATCGGCCGGGACAAAAAACCAATATGATATCGGTATCGGTCGCGGTTATCGGTCCGTTGCGGTCGTCGCGGTGTGAATTTTTCTTTTAATCCAAAAAAATTCACAAAAATATCCAAAAAATTCATAATATTAGAAAATGCTGGAAAACAATATTTTTTTTCCATTAGTAACAACAATAAATCAAAATATCGGTCACCTTAAGTTATGAGTCCTGTCTGTGTCGCAGTTCGCTGTCTTCTCTAGTATATCATATAATGCAACTATTATTTTGGCTCATAGTCAATTTGTTAGTGTAAAATATAAGAAAACAAAGATAACATAAAAATTATCTATACACTATTAATAAGCTATTAGTATTTACTATTTAGTAGCATAAATACTCCAACAATTATTTTTTTTTAAAAGTAGAAGATTTAAAAAGCACCATTTTTCTATACCCAAAATCATATTTATAAGTAGATCTAGCATGAAAGTGTGTAGATCTAAGTGAAGAACACAACACAAACCAAAAAATGGCATGCAAATGATATTTTCATTCATTTTTATGCTTTATCTAAAAATAAAAAATTAAAAACACATAATAGTAAAAATAAGGCAGTAAAGTTGATTTTCTCTTACTAAATAAAATGATTTCTTCAAGAAATAGTTTTGGAATATGGAAAATATGAGAGAATGAGCTATGGAGACACGGTTCCTCTAAGGAGATGAGGGGAGAGGAGAAGAAAACTGGAGAATAGGGAAAAAGTTACAAAAAATTACTGTTTTTTACCATTACTCCATCGCAGTTCATCTCAGCCGATATTCTGAAAATATCGGCCGAGATATCGGCAAGATATCGGTAAAACCGAAAATTTGACCATATCGGCCGAGATGAACCAATATTTTGGGGATATTTTGATCATATCAGCCTGACTCGGTATCGCGGTAAAATATCATCGCGGTATGGGCCCATACCGGTTCATATCGGCCGATATGAACCGATATCGGCCGAGATTTTAAACCATGCTGAAAACATAATTTTTTTTAAACATTCTCTACTAGGGTCCCTATCAACCTTTTTCTTTAATGTTAAGGGTCTCTAGCGACCCTGCGTTTGACCTGTTCATACATTTTAGAACTTAGAAGCCCGATTTTCTCTCTTGTTTGTTTCCTTCTTCTTCCTCAGTGTTGACTGCGACTCCACGTTAGCTGCAAGGCGTACTCATAGTGGTTCCTAGCGGTCCTCCATCTAGCCATGGTGACATCGAACTAGAAATTATGAAAAGGGTTTCTGAAAAATAAAAAAAATCATGTTTTAGTGCAAAGTACAAACTCTACCTTTCGAGTGGTCTGCCCCAAACAATACCATATGCACTTTAATGTTCTCTACCAAACAACGGCATGTGGCTTTAATGGTCTTCAAGAGGTGGAAATATCCTATGGAGGAGAAGCAAAACGAGCATGGTCGTTTTTTTTTCCAAGAATAGTGAATGAGAGAGCATACATTGCAGGTCGATAGAGACCCTTAACATTACAAATAAAGGTCGATTAAGACCCTACAAACAAAGTAAATGGGAGTTCTGTGAAGGTTAGGATGGACCGCAGGGTCTCAATCGTCCCTTAACAGTGGAAATGAAGGTCGATAGGGACCCTAGAAGAGAATGTTAAAAAAACTACATTTTTAGGCAAAATAACTGATTTGGTGCAAGGGCACTTAAAATGACCTTTTCTATATGGTTGTCACCTAATCTGTTTTTTCCGGTTAAATCCCCTATAATTTATGATGCAAACACAGTTAAAATTGAATTTCAAAAATCAAAGTTTTAAAGGAAAAAATAAGTAAAATTATCTAATCAAATTATCTAATACGTGATATTGAAAGAATGGCTCAATTACATAGAATAACGGATCAAAGAAAATGGAAAAGTTGAAGAGTAATTATGAATAATATAACATATGATGAAGAAGAAAACATATAAAAGAATAATCAATTTGAACCGTTGATGGTACGAAAAGTGAATTAATTTATAAAAACTGCTTATGCTTGGAAAACTCTATCTATTACTCGGTCCAACATCTTAAATTTACCGCATTCTATTGCTTCTTTGATTCTGCATATTTATTATTTAGTTAAATTAGTAAATGTAAATGATAATAATAAATATTTTTGATAAAGATGGAAACTTATGAAAGAAGTTTTAGGGAGCTGATAGATTTTACGAGAATATCAAGTAAAGAGTAGAGATTTTAAGACCTAGATTTGATTATATTTGTGCTTAGGCATAAATTGAATGTCAATTTCAAAATCAAATGTGAAATTTGAAATCAATTGGCTTCCACAATGGGCCCCACATATTGTTCCTACCTACTATTAAAAGGAAAATAAG
Source organism: Persea americana (assembly GCA_029852735.1). NCBI lineage: Eukaryota > Viridiplantae > Streptophyta > Magnoliopsida > Laurales > Lauraceae > Persea > Persea americana. The sequence continues at coordinate 41,521,795 of CM056817.1, forward strand.
GAGAAAGTAGTAAAATACAGCCTATGAAAGTGACCTCCATATATTGTGAGTTTGGAAAGAAAAAAAGACAGGCTTTCACGAGGGGACCCACAAATTGTTCGCATGTGGAACAATGAAAAGAAAAGGAAAAAAATTAGCTTTGACAATAGGCACTACATATTGATTAAAAAACAACAAATATGAAGCCGGCTATTATCTATAAGTGGGTTCCAAATTTCTGCAACTTGGATAGGACATGAGGGTCCCGCAAATTGATTTACAACAAAATTTAACACATGCATGCCTACCTATCATAAAAATCATAGCCAACTTGATAGAGCCCACTATTAAAGCCATAGGGCCGTTGTTTCTTTTTTTTTTCCCTTTTGCTAGTTTAATAATCTATGGGGCCTATTGAGGGTAAATGGTTAATGTGATCTTGGAAAATGATTTTGGGAGGGTCAAAGAGAAGTTTGTATCATATGTTGGCTTTGACAGTGGGCCCCATAGATTGATGAAAAACAACAAGATAAAGCTGGTTATGATCTATAAGTGGACCCCAAAATTTGGGGTTTCGATCTAACATGAGGGCCCCATAATTCCCACCTATAATAAAAATCAATGCTGGTGCCCATTAATGGATGAAGAACAAACAAAGAATGGTGAGAAAAAACCTTGCAGGAGATCCGTCGGCAGGGCCCACCTCTCAAATCCAAACCGGTCAAATGCACAGTGGGCCGACTGATGATAAAAAAAGAAAAAAAAACAAATTTGGTGGCCGATTTTTAACTTATAAAGTCAAATGCCCAATGGCCCACGGATGATAAAGAGGAAAAAAATTAAAAAGGAAAAAACTCCTATAACAAAAATGTGTACAAGAAGAGGGATAAGAGGGATTGTAATAAGAGAGAAATTAAGGAGAGATAAGATAAGGAATGGATTTCTTTTGTGATGAGATGGGTGTGCCACCTGTCATTGCGGAAGCCCAAAAGGGAGAGACAGGACTGTTGTCATTATATATAATTCCATTATATATATATATATAATTCTATGAAAGACAAGAGAGGTGTTCATTGATTTGACAGTGGAAATAAGCATCCATTCAGCCATACGTTTGTGTGTGTGTGAAGGGAAAGAGAAAAAGGGGGGTGTGTGGGAGAGAGCGCCAAGTCTTTATAAACTTTTTCAGTATAATACTAAATAATTTGATTGAATTGTTGCTTATTAAAATTTCGACATCAACAGATTAAATTTTTTTGCAGTAAGCCAACCTGTTGGCGACGCCACTGTAACCGGAGAGCAGCAGCCTCAGATAGAATTCTCAATTCCGCCTCTTCTTCCAGGTTCAAGTGAAGTAACTCAGTTGCACTCTCATATGTCAACATATATGTGGGTCTGATAATTGAGTTATCTATGGTATACTCTGAAATGCTATAAACCCGACAGAAGATGTGTCACTACTACGAAAAATCATGTCTTTGTTCAACATTGTAAATATGTGTGTGTGCATGTGCGTATGTGTCAATTTCAAAAACTGTCAGGCAAGCCCTAAGCATGAAACAACCCGGGCTGTGGGGGGCCCTCTTAAAAGCATGAAAGTAGTTGGGGGCCTAGGGAGGTGTGTAGGGGGTCGAAAGGTCTCCTCATGACATACCGCTCTGCAGGAAAAGGAAAAAAAAGAAAAAAAGAAGGATAACCATCTAATTGTGGGAGTTGCACTGTTGAGGGCCTCAAAGTTGTCCAAATTTTAGCAGTTAAATGAGTCAGGTAGGTTGCACAATCAATCCAAGGGCCCGCCGAACTTGGATGAGTTCGGATTTGGGTGGAGTGGTAGTTCCCAAGGGATGCTTCTTTTTTTCTTTTCCCTTTGGTGATAGTGGTGGTGGGAAGACAAGAGGGTGGGTGTTGTGGGAATTGAGTGTTGATCATAGGGTAGGCCAGGTGGGGCCCCATAGGTCAAGAGTTCCATGCTCAGCAATGACCAGGACCGCAATATTTCAATGTAAATCAAGGTAGCCATTGAAATCATTTGTTAGAACACACCTTCCATCAGGATGCATTACAACAGATACACTAACAGCATTGCATGGTTTTCCTTGTTTCAAGCTCATTCCCTCCATCGCAAGTTTTTCGGGGAACATCGGAAAGGTAGCAGTTGGCAAGAAAACAGAGGTCCCTCTTCTCATTGCTTCTCTGCACAGCCAAAGATAATGATCAAATCACCTTACAATGATATTATTAAGGGCCATTTTGCTTATTTGGTAGCGAATCCCTAGGAATTTATAGGAAAAAAAGAGGGGGTCCCATTTAAGAGTATAAAGAGGCTAGGAGTGAAGGGTCTAAAGCCTCTAAGGTGGAGACGCTGATGAGACCATCACTTCCCTGGGATTTAATTTAGGGAAATTTCAAAAAGGTTAAAAAAAAAAAAATGGCTCATTTTCAAAAAAGTACATGAAGATTTGACTATTTCAAAAAGGTATAAAAGTTATCCATAATTCTTTCAATCAAGTCCTTACCATAAATTTTTTTTTTAGAAATGACAAAAATACCCTTTTGTCATTTTTCCAAAATTTTCCTTTAATATATCATTTAAGAAAAAGATCAAGTCCAACCCAAATGAACTCGTGGGGCCCACTTCAACTACCTTTATGCATGGATGGTTAAAAGAGGGGGATTTCCAAATGACTAAAATTTGGCTTCATTAAATGTTTATGATCATCAAAATCAAATTGGCCAGTTTTAGAGAGGAAAGAGATTAAGAAAAGACAAAAACTTGTCATAAGGGAAGGGAATTTTTGTCATTTCTAAAAAATCTTTATGGAGAAGACTTGCTTAAAAGAATCGTGGAAAACTTTTATACCTTTTTGAAATATTCAAATCTTTATGTACTTTTTTAAAAATGAGCCAAAAGTTTTATAACTTTCTGAAACTTCCCTATAATTTATTGGGGTAATGTCTAATCAAAGGAGAGATTATTTGATGACCCCTTGTGGATCTTCACCTTTAATCCTTCACTTTAGCCCTTTTGATTGAAGGTTTTGAATAGAAATCCTAGGAATTTAATACTGATAAAACAACCAGCTTTAAGTTCTCTCATATCAAAAAAATGTAATAAAATACTTGTCCAAAATGCTCCGTGGTTGAACTAGGAAAGTAGGATCAGCAACATGTATCCAGACTTTGATCCGGCCATCCTGCAGCCTTGTTGCACTCAACGCATCATCGAGCTGAAATGTCATACTATAGGTTAGAAACATACTAGGAAGGGGGAAAATGTACTAGAAAGAAAAAAAGATGGCTAAAGCTGCATTTGGCCACTTTCCAGTGTTGAAAGGCAATAACTTCAGTTGGGTTTCAACTTTCAAGTTCTTTCACTGGTGAAATATCAAAAGTTGTCTAAAAGGACAGCCCAAGTTCAGGAGAAATTCTCCTGCTCGCACTTTGGGGAAGAGCCAAAAACAGCATATGCTATTATTTTAGATTATTGGCTGAAAAACCTGAGGTTTATAAACTCTCCAAAAAAAAAAAAAAAAAAACCAAGGTATAGCCCCCATTACCTCATCAGCTTCATCCACATCAATCGCATAGACCTTCAAAAATGTAAGATTTTTCCGGTTTCCCTGAAATGTACACATTACCATATGAAAATGATATATCAATGACAATGTCAGAAATGCATAAAAAGCATACCATGTCTGGATCATGACAGAGTGACAGAAGGTTTTCAGCTGCCGCCAGAATCTCATCAGAATATTCAGTACGAATGTTGAACTTCAGGAGATCAAGATTGACATGAACTGGGAAATACCCAATATCCATAAGGAGATTTACAGCCGCAGAAGACACCTTTGGCAGTCCCATAGCCTTGAGGATCTACATTAAACAACCAAAGGCAAAGTATTTATCCAGTTGATAAAGATTATATTTCTGTAATCTTCATTCTTTTATCTGTAATTTACAGAAATAACCAAGGGCCTGTTTGTTTGCATAAAATACATAAGGATAGAATATATAGGAAGTTGTGGTCAAATGAGCTCCAGCAAAGGATTATTAAGAGGAAAGGGGTGAAGGATATGATGTGGAGATGTAGATGGGACCTTGACTTTCTTCGGTATTGAATTATTAGGGCGATGTTCATTTCCCATCTCCCTTGATTCTATTTCCAATAAAGAGGAGGTTGTTTGATGGTCATTTTTTTAAATTCACCATTGGTTCTTCATTTTAACCATTTATAGAATCATAACCCTGCGTATTCAATTAAATGAAACAAAGAGTCCCAAAAGAATTTCACATTTTAAAAGCCGCTTAAGACGACCTTTCCTTTCTTAACCAATACCATCCAGCAGCAAATAGTGACCATATAGATAGTTCATGCAAAATACCATTCCAGCCATTCGCTTTTGGTCATCACTCTTGCAAGCATCTATGGCATACGCCTCAAGGGACTCAATTCTGTATTTTCTTTTCTCATCCGTTGTCCACGAGCATTTGGGAGGTTTACAATGGGAAGCCATTGCCTTTGCTGACATCAGCAACTGCACAAAATCCTGAAGTTCTCTTTCAGAAGCCTCCTTTGCACGCTTCCTCTGCAGAAGTTCCTCTACCTGAGTTCACATATCATGTTAAAATCTCAACTGACCAAAAAAAAAAAAAAAAAAAAAAAAAACCAATCAGGTCATTCCTTATAGATCTTGAAGCTATCAATCATTAAAGTGTTAACTTAATATAAGAGCTATCCTAGACTTGAAGCTATCAATCATTAAAGTGTTAAATAAATATAAGAACTATCTTAAGATCTCAAGATATGTCTTCCCCCGGATTTTAAAGTGTAAATAAATATAAGAACTATCTTAAGATCCCAAGATACGTCTCCACTCGGGTTTTCCTCTCGGGTTTTTTTACTTCAGTATATACTATATATCTCTTATACTGTACAAATCCTTTTGAGAAATGAATACAGTCACCATTTTCAAGAAAAAAAAATCTTAAAGATGGACCACAACATGCACTCCCAAGGCCAAAAAAAATTTTGTGAGGACCCAAAGTTCAAACTTAGTGATTGCCGAGAATGCACTTGGCAAAAAAGATGTTTTTCCAGCCACATTTCTAGGTGAGTGTCATAATAATGTTAACAAAGAAGCTCTAAGAATTCAGATTTGATGTAGTAAGCAGACTGGCATCTATATAAGCAGCAAACTCATTATGAAAAATTATCCCACAGCTCGATAGAATGGATTCAGCCAGTGGGAAAACATAAATATCAAATCTGATGCAAGATCAAGAGGATCAAAGTCTACCATAATAAGAACCAAAAAAGACCATATGAATTAGTAAATTAGCCAATTCCACTATAAGTTTCATTTATTTCTAGTCATGTGTTGTATATAGAATCAATGAAGTGGTTGTAGTATTAAGTCATGGCGTTAGTCATTCTTTTAAAAAGTCTTAGTCATGTAGTTAAGAGTTACAGTCATGAGCTAATTGTTTTCAGTTGTACAACTATAATGTTTGTGATGTTTTTAAGTAGTTCGTCTTGTACAGCTATAATGCTTGTGATATTTTTAAGTAGTTCATCACGGTGACTTTAGGTCTCGGTCCATTGTGTTAGTCACTTAGTCACAAAATCATCAACTTATAGTCTTAAGTTTTAAGTTGGTCCAGGTTAAGGTGGAAGTTCTCCTCATCTGAGAAGACGTATCAGAAGGAAGACCTAAACTTGTTTCTAACTAAGAAACTGCAGTCATGCGACATGTTAAAAATCAATAAATTATGAGATCAGCAGACTAAATACAATTAGAATTTTCAAATAAAGCTTTCACTTCTCATTGGCGATGACTCCAAAGCTGTCTAGGTGCTGACTCCTAGACCCTATCTTACATTATCAAAGCAAGCTCTGTTCTCCCCTTTTTTTTATGTTAATTTTTGAGGGCCTTCTGTTCTGCCACAAAAACCAGCACTTATGGGTGGCAAAACCTGACCCGGCCTGCCAACTCAACCCAGACCCAACCTATCTAACCTAAACCCCCAACCCCAAACATACATGGGACGGGCAAGGGCAAACGAATCTGGCCCGTTTAGCAAATAGCAATCAGGTCAGGTTCGGGTTATGTACGGGCACCACAAGCAACAGCCTGTAACTAAGAGAAAAGGTATTATTTATCCTTTCCTCTTTCCAGAATCTCCTAAATCCTTCCATTTTCCGCCACAAGCTCAGACACTTCCATTTCCCAAGATCTCCTAGTCCCTTCTCTTCCATATTCCTAAACCATCCCCAACACAACCCACCCACGGCCCAACCCAACACCCCATATAGTGATGCAGCTAATGAAATAAATTGTTATCATCATTTCAAAAATAAATAAAATGATAACAAAACATTGTTATCTGCTAAACACCACATTCCACTATACAATTTATCCCAATCATTAGAAGCAAATTATTTTTCAAAGTATGTTAAAAAACATGCACAAAAGACATTCTTATTACGATGGAGTTTTCGGTTAATTAGATAAATTATAATGCTTTACAATGCAACATAATAATTCAATAATTTTGCACCACTCATCAGATCAATGAAGAACATCTAAAGCACAAGTTTTCAAAGAAGTGAGGAGCTGTGAGTTAAAATTCTCTTACATACAATACATAAAAAGTATATAAATTATTTTATATTGTAATATTTTAAAATGAAAAAAATATTTTTATTTCAAGTATCAAACCAAAGCCAACCCTTACCTGCCATGAGGCAGGTTCACTACTGCAGTTATAAGCTTTTCATGGGTCAGGTCAAGTATGGTGTTCAGCCTGAACCATTGCAATCCTCTATTAAAAGTCAAAATGAAGACCAATATGACAACATTGAGTGTAAAACACTCAGCGATAATATATAAAATAGTTTGATGTGGGTTCCAGTCTCCAGAGAGAGTCAAAATAAGAGCAATCAAACTTGAATTAGAACCTTATGTAGTAAGATATATAATAATAGGTTGATGAGGGGTCCAGTGAAAGTCAAAATTAAAATGTAGCAGTCAAAATTCAATTGACAACCTTCCGCTATAACATAAATTAATAGGTTGATGTGGAGTCTTGTAGTGTTCAAAATTGAATTGAAAACTTTCCGCTATAACTATAATACTTGCTTGTTAAATATTTCCCGGTTTCCCATCAATGAGTATTTGGGCCTTGATACATCTACTGCATCTGATGATCCACTCCTTGTTATAGTGAGCCATGTGGTTAAGTGGTCAAATTAACTGATGGGGGATGTTGTTGGAAGCTTCAAGGTCAAAAGAATTCAATCATTCCAGTAAAAGCCTTGTAGGGCAGTTTAAGAAGAAAAAAAAGTGACACGCTCCCAAAGATTAAGTGCGGAAATGCAGCAAAAATTGCACAAAAAGGGTACATGTGGATAGCAAAGATCTTCTAATCTAGAAATTGTTGCAGCATCTGTCATACATGGTGAGCCCCAATCAGACCAATGATCATAATCTTGTAATTAAAATTGGTGAAATAGGAATCAGGATTCAGGACAATAAACATATTCTGCTGTTGCCAGCCACAAAAAGAAAATGAATAAATAAATAAATTATCGTGATGCATCAGCAATGATAACTGATAAGATCTCCTAGTCCTTTTCTCTCTCTTTTTTCATTTTTAATATTTTATAGCATTTTGTGTTCCTTAATGTCTGGGCCAAGTTAAAAAGGGAGCTCACCCTAATGGGCTTTTGATTTAAGTTGTTGGGCCTTTGGGTTCATTAAGCAGAACTGTAACTACTTCAGTATATAGAAACAGCTGTTTTAACCATATAAATAGCAATACCAGCTAACAATGTGTCATGTGTTGCGCAGCTGATTAGGGACGTGTAGTGTGTGTGTGGGTGTGAAAGTTTGAGTTCGAGTCCCTAAAAAAATGCAAGTCATTATGCTCAAATAAATGAGAACAATATTGTCAATAAAAATAAAATGCTGAGAATAAGATCTCTTACAACCACATGTAAAATCCAACAAATGGTTAAAACAAATGTCTCAGAAATTCTTTTCCTATCTGGCCAGAATGAATAAAATAAAATAAAATGTGAACTGGACTTTAAATCATTAGAAAGAAAAAAAAATCGGGTCAGACAATCTTATGGACATTGTTATTTCAACTCAATACTTCAAACAAGGCTGAATATTGGATTAAAAAGAGTATAACAGAGGGGAAAAAACCAAAAACTTGATCAAATTTGGTTTAGTAAATATACAATGGAGAAAGCAGATTTCACCTTCCATTTTAACATGAAATGATTATTTTCACAAAGTCATTATTTCACCTTCCATGTAACATAGCAAAAAGATAACCATTCTATAGTTTAAGAAAACATGGCAGCATCACTGAAAGAAAGAAACCTGAGCACTAGGACGAGGCTCATAAACAAAACAGGATCCTTTGCGCCCAATTGTGTTGAAGTAAACTTCATCTTTTGACAGCAAGAAATGGGCACAATAGCTTTCTAGAGGCTCTGTACTGCCATATATGATCTGTGCATAACAAAATAAGTGCCCATAAAGGAACTGATGAACCAGAAATAATAGAAAGATCGTTCTGAAGATTTTACTTCTGCTAATTCTTCAGCTGTCACCGACTTCTCCTTTTCCAAAAGCTCCACCCAAGCATACTCAAGAAGTGTCAGATCCTGCACCAAAGGACAACTAAGACAAATGACATAAACATCTATTGCATTTACAAAACAGTTAGATACTTACCCAGAGATTTTGAGCTCTCTCAATAAAATCGGAGATATCAGCATGATTGAAATCTTGGACACCAGGGACAATGTATGTAATTTGTTGTGGCTTTATAGAGGATGTGGTTCCATTCTGCATTTAAAATCGATACGTGCCAAAAAAAGAAAGAAAAAAAAAGTTTAATGATAAACTATTCATCCATAAACAATGGCAGAGGAAACGATAGTTTGAACTTCGAACACCTAGCAACCTATTCAACAGGCCGCAGTAGTTGTTTCTATTAGAACCTGATCAGACACCATCCAGTTTTTCTTTCCATCAGGTTTCTGAGCAACTGCTAACAACACCTTTTCAGAATCTTTACGAAATTCCAGCAATAACCCTTTCTGCAGGACCCATTTTTCAATTTTATCTTCAACTAACTCCCTACTGCTCATCACAAACACCCTGCAAAGGCTAACAAGTTATTCATGTATACAGGTGCAGAAAAAAAAAAAAGCTGAATAATACAGAACTGTCAAAAACAACATTTTGCAGCAGCAGCAGCAGCAGCAGAAGAGGAAGAAGAAGAAGAAGAAGAGACATTGTTTGATGCAGTAAACGCAGCCATTTATTAAAAGCAAACAAATGAAGCAGGGTTGGGTTCATTTGTGGACTTGGTGGAATGGGACCAGTGCTTAGAATTGGGCCCTCATGACAGCTTCCTCTTGGATTGCATGAAATGAGCTCTTACCATTACCAATATGAGGTCAACTGAATTGGACTATAAACCAAATTTTAAGAAAAGTCATCAACTGCATAAATCCACTAAGGCTTAATCCCAAGATCAATTAAAGAAATCCATACGAGCAAATAATTTACACTGAATCAAGAAAATATCTTAAATCCAGTTGAGTTAATTCTTAACTTCAAATTTTAATGCTCTCTAAAGTTGGGCGGGCGTGAACACAGAAAAGTGATAACAATTTTCACAAAACCATTAAGAATCAGTGTATGGCTTCCAAATTAATCTTATATCAGTTCAAAAAAGAAAAAAAGAATAAGAGGAAGAAAGAGTTAGTCCTGACCATTTATGAATATGAAGTTAAAAACAGAACTAGCAATCCAAACCATAGGAAATAACAAAGAAAAAATAATGAAGTCTTGAAAGCACACCCTAGGTAGGCGGGACTACCGTGTAGGCACAGTCAATGCGACTAGGAGGCAGGCTTGGTGAACCTATGCATTGCCTAGTGGGTTGCCCACTGGCCTGGCCACACAAGGCAATAGTGAAGCAGGACAGACCAATGGGTTGGCCGACCCATGGTCTGTCCTGCATCAACAGTCAACACAACACAATTAACTCCCTCATCTAATCACTGTAATTGAATTCACACTGTTTCGATCAATGGTAAACGTCACTCACTTAGATCAAAGTAGTGATATTTAAGTGCATCTCAATTCACTGGGATGGGTCAGAATTTATCTACGATTTGGATGGAGCGTATATAAGGCTCCACAGTGAAGATTCCCTGGGGGGATACACTACATCAGTTATCTTCATTCATTGGCCAATTCCCCCAAAAAAAAAAAACAAACCACACAACCAAACAAACCCTAACAACACATCATCAAAGCAGGAAATCACATGAAATGGAAGCAAACAAGAGAACAATCATAATTCCCTTTCTCGGATTGAAGAAATCATCCAATTCAGCGACATAAGCAAGAGAACCAATCAAACTCCCATAAAAGAAGATAAAAATCAAAACTTTGAAGATAAAAACACAAGAAGCAAAAGAAAACCACTTCTGACCTGCTGTTTGCACGAATCCGCCTCCTAGTGCTCATCGCTTTGAGCTCCTCCATGACGCTTTCGACAAGGCTATTGAAGAAACGGCTCCGGGTACCGAAAGAGTAGACTTGAGAGCGGGTTCTTAGTGAGTGAAACCCTAGATTAGGGTTTTTGTGGGGTTTAAAGGGGCGGAAATGGAAGCTTACGCATCGAGATGGGGAGAGAGGAGGAGGAGGAGGAGGACAAGCACAGCGGAAGATGGAGCAGCTGTTTACTACACGAACTGCCATTCTTTTCGATTTCTTCTGTTATGAGATCAAATGGAGATGGATTTCGAGTGCCATGGGAGATTGAAAGGTGATTTGAGAGGGCAAGAGGAAGAAATCAATGGCGGTTCGACCTTCTCCCCTCCATTTGTTGATAAAGCAGCTGCCGGGGAACCTGTTTGTGTGGTTTTTTCAAAAATGTCCCTGGACATTTGAAAAAACCCTTTAATATAAGAGCTAACTTTGGGCCCTGAATGTAAAAAAAAAAAAAAAAAAAAGGCACGTAGATTCCTACCCCGAGTCCACTTGCTGAAGCAAAAGCCTGTCCTACTTAGTGTGTTCGACTAAAGGCCGAACACCCTCGTTAGCAAAACAAAAGGTCAAAAAAGAAAAAAAAATTTGGGTTTAATAAATTAATTATATCTAAAAGAGTCATCTTACTTTTATGGATGACTTTCTCGTATGCGTATTGCTAATGTGCATTTATGTTGTTCATAACATGGGACCTGGTGAGATTCAAATGAGGGCCCACTTTTAATGACAATCAAGATGCATGGTTCTATAGAGGGGCATATTTTTCTAATATTGGAAAAGGGTTCTTCGTTTTATTATTAATTTGAAGATTGCAATAATGAGCACCTTCCATTATACAAACAGGCTTTGTAATTACCGCTGAGCTATCGTAATAATATTACAAGATAAGCAAAATATACGAGGTGGGAAATGAATGCTTAATCAGCACATTTGTAAGTAATTTTGCATACTCCCCTAATGTATTTTTCACTACTGAGAAGATTATTTGATAACTATTTATGAGTTTTTTAATCTTTTTTATTTAAGTTTTAGCAACTTCTTCATCTTCTTTTTTAAGAGAGGCGAATGACTCACACACCCTACCCAAAGTCCCTATGCCATCAACACTGCAATCAATCACAGTTTGTTTTTATGGGAGGGAGGTGCTACCCCACTAAGCTACCAGTGGATTCACAATTTTTTGGCATTTATAATATATTTCTTAAAATACATAGGAATTCTATTCCATAAAGCATACTGGTCCTAAACTCCAATTTACATACCACTTTGTTTTTACTGGACCTTTCTCACATGTTATAGTTTAATAAAAAACTGAACCCATGGTGATGGTGCCTCTGGACCTTTAGAAGCCCAGGTGTACTTCGAAGGGGTTGGAGGCTGTGCTTCCCAGGGATGATCAAGGGCAGGGCCCAGTGCGCTTTTGCCGGAGTTCTAGCCTTGTGTTTTCGTAATCGGACCAGGCTTGAATCCAGATTTTGGGCCCAATTAATATATGGGTCGGATTTTGATTAAGTGATTGACAATAGATAAAGCCGGATCTGCATAAATAATACAAGTAGTTTAGTACTAATTTATCCAAACAACTGATTGGAAAAGCCTAGAAGAGTGATAGACAGAACAGCCCAACCCAACCCAATTGACTAAATGGGTTGGCTCGGGCCAAACACTTGAGGCTCTTGTTGGGCTTGAGCAGGATGTAGGCTTGTGTTTCTAAAAGCATGCTAGACCTGAATATGCCTCAATCCAGCTCTGGGCTATTGTGCCTTGTATTCTCTCAAGGAGGGTGGCAAAGGGCAGCCTTACTTTTTTCAGTCTCTCTCTCGCTTGCCCTCGGCCATCTCGGTGTTAACATTTCTCTTAAACTCGCCATAAATCACCATCATCATCATCATCTTCTTCTTCTATGCTGTCTATGCTGTCTAGGGGCTTTCAGAAACAGTGACTAGCCACGTCCGCCCAACCCCTTTCATCTTTATCTCTCTCAAAACCTTACTTATCTGTTTCTGTCATGAAAGCCACCTAAAAATGAAGACATTTGCTACAAAGCCGATATTCCTTCAATCGCACTCATGGCCTATGTCCCACCTCAATCTTCCTCAGGAAAGCCACCCACGAAGTCTTCAGACTTCTGTGGTAAACTGCAAACATAAACTCCATTTCCATATAATTAAAGAGCCTCAGTATTTTGTTCATCCATGACAAACTACTAGTTATAGAAGATGAGCAGTGCTTCACGCTTCTTTTCTCCTCCTCTTACTATTGCTATGGAAGCACGTCTTTTCTTCTACCCCCTCCTATTGCTTTGCTTCCTTTTGCCGCACTGAGGCACGGGCTCAGCTTCGCACTCATATCCTTATCTGGGCTTCAACTAAGACACATGCCATTCATGTTGAGTTTAGGCTTGCTAATGTGTCAACAAATAAAAAATAAAAAATAAAAAGTGTCCATCAAACTTTTTTTTTCTGAAATAAAAGATTATATTACACAAAAGATAAACAAAGTAAGGATGGCAAGGGGCTGGCTTGGGGCAGGTTGGGTCCCATCTCAAATTTGTCTCATGAAAACTCAACCGGTCCCATATACGTGATACCAAACTCGCCCCATTTGGGTAGGAATAAGGTACAAATTAAAGAATAAAAAATTTTAAAATATATTAAGGGATGAAATAAAAAGGTGTTAGAGTTTAAACACACGACTTATCTTCCTACATGCCTTTAGTTAATGCCCCACCACCACTTGCTCTGCATAAATTTTGCTTATAGTTTTAATAATAAATAAATATATATTATATATATGGGGCGAGATGGGTTAGATCAACAAAATTTCAAATATGTTTCATTCCAAAAAAATCACTACCAAACTCGCTCCTAATAAAAGCGGGGCGACAAGCTAGGGTCCCCATTTTGACCCAACCCATGGTCATCCCTATAAACTAGCCCAGAAAAGACTAACTATACAACACTAACAATGTCTCCACTAACTTGGTCATGAGGGTCAAATCAAGAAACGGGATCCCCTGTAGGTCTCTTTTTGGCTTGCCCCATAATAGATGTCTGAATTTACCTTAGGGCCCACATGATGATAATTTAGAACATACATCTTGAATCCCATCCCCTCCAATGATATATCCTCAAGTTTCGCTTCAATAGGAGTTCATCCCACTGTTGGATTAAACATGAATGATAATGTCTCGACACAATCTTATGTATTATTAATCATATACCTTAGTCTCATTATAAGTTATCCATATGCACAATTTAATAACTAGCAAGACAAGCCCGAGCTAAGCCCAGGCCAAAAAAACAAAACTATATCCAATTTGGAGCTATTCCATCGCCATGGAATTAAAAGAGCAAATCAAAACTAAAAAAACAGAAAAACAAACTGATGATAAACAAAACAAAAAATAATAATAATAATAACTCATAAAAAATATTGAACACATAGAAATCAATAGACAATCCAATAAGAACAATTTAGAAGAAATAAACAAATCCATGCCAAAAAGTAAAGAATTGAAACAAAAAAGGAAGAAAACAACCAAAAAACCCACAGGTTAACATAATCATCATAAAAATAACAAATTACCATTGTCATCATAATCATCAACAAAGCCTCATCCCATCAATTCAAGTTAATTCAAAGAGTTTTGCTACAACTAACACTAAAGAAATAAAAACAAAAGTTAACAGTAAAAAAACCCAACCTTAAAAGAATAAAAGATATTAGCAAAAAAAGAAAAGGATAGAGAAGCAAACCTTCTAGCCATTGTCATATAGTTGGTCAGAACATTTTTCCTATGCTTCTTTGAGAAAGTGATCAGTGGCTACTTGATGATAATCAATCCCCGTCGTCAACAAAACCAAGGCCCCTTGCATTAAAGGCATAGACGAAGATCCTTTTGTGGGATTCTAATAATATGTTCGTCAAGATACAGTAGAATATATGGGAAGATAGTATTGATAAGATTGGATTTGCTAAAAGAGACGTATAGCTGATGAGTATGTTAACTAAATGCTGCCTCTTTGTAATATATTAGGAGATAAGGTCGGGTATCATTGTGGGAAGGCTTGGTAAGAGAGTTACTAATACAATGATTTAAATAATTGGAATTAATTTGAGTAAGTTTGGCTAGTTTATCCCTATCTCCCTAAGAAATAGGTATAAATATAAATAAAAACAAAAATCGAAACTGAGTTCCAAATTGCTAAATTATGTAATTAGTAATTTTACGGGCATATAGGAAATAAAAAGGTTTTTTGGGAATAAGACTTTTTATAGAAATTTAATAGAAATAGAAACACAATAGGAACTTATATCTAAATTGAACTATTTAGATTAGTTAAAATCCCAAAAAAAAAAAAAAAATTTAATTTGGAACTTCACTCTAAATTGGACTCTTCAGATTAGTTAAAATCGATTTAAATTTGAAAGTCAATATCTTAATCAATTGCTCAAATGTAGCCAATTTCGCAATCAATTGCAAAATCAAATTCCAATTTCGAAATCGAATCCTATACCTATAACATATAATAATGGGATGAAGTCCTATTAAAGTGAAATTTAAGGATATATCAGTGGAGGGGATGAGATCAAGACGGGCAATCTGAATTATCATCATGTGGGCCGCATTGTGAGTGAAGTTCCAAACATCTGTCACAGGGAAAGCTTCTAAGAGATGTGAGGATCCGGACTTTTCAAGTCAGATGACGGTTGAAATTACATTCATCAAGTAGATGGTTAAAATAAAAACATAGAAATTGCCTATTTTATAGCCTTGGGACAAATGGCAGCATTTAATAGGCATTTAAAAAAAAATTGGTATCCCAACTAAGGAGCAGTGGGGCCCTCGGATAAGGAAAGATGGCTGATCGATGTGCACAATAGTTTGAATCCTAAACAACAAGGAGAGAGCAACGCCTCATACCATTGAGGTAAGAGGCCGTTCTAAAAAAAAATATAGAGCGCCCTTTTATAGTATAAGATCAATGAACTCCCAACTGCCATCTACCCTATTTGTTTTCTTTTTCTCTTTTTTTTTTTTTCATTTTCTCTTACAGTAATAGTAACAATGAAAATGCCTTGTGAGTTTGCTACTCCTTATCATTTTCTTTTTTAATAGCAACTGCCAATTTAGGCCCAGGTCTAACAAAATCAGTTAAGATTTTGTTTCTTTTTTTAAGTTTTTACAGCTTGATAACTCTAATTTAAGACCATTGACACGGATGATGGACTCTACAATAGGAAAAAAAAATCTCAAAAGATTACTTATTTATAACAATTAGTTTCATCAGTCATTAATTATTAGCTATCCAATCAAGAAACAAGCAAATTAATGAAGAAAAAATATGAAACCAAATGAATCAATTATAATAATAATAATATTTTCCTTCAATTGAATATCCAAAAAAATCTAATGAGGCCTGACCCCACACCTCTATTTCACCATCATCACATCAAGGATATATAGAATCCCTATAGTTTTTCTTCCTAATTCATCTTCTTGTCTTCCTTATTTGATTAGGTCCGAATCCTATGTGACCCTTGCCACTGAATCTCATATACAAGTAATGAAGTGGCCTTTTATACATTGCAATTGGTTCACCCCTTTTTTTATACAAGTAGTGTTTTTTTTTTCCTTCTCTTTTTCACATAAAGGACCTAATAGGGTCGATCTAACATTCTAACCTCTTCCCACACACCTGCTCACTCTGAATTGGCATGGATTCTGATTTCGTATTAATCTTGCTATTGAATGTTACCTTAATAAGTTTGTCTGGTGTATAGTTGTCTAAAAAAAGAGAGTTTGAGGAATTAATCATGCGTAAAAGTCCAATCCCCTCAACTGTCATTATTCATCTGATTAAAATCAGTAAAAAATTAATGATAATTAAAAAATAGAAAATCATTGCCTTTGACCCAATGGCTATTAAGAAGGATAATGCGAGACTTATGCTAATCCATCTTGCCCTCTGCCATCCCCACAGGGCCACAGTTTATCCCCACCAATTTTCAAACCTGACCCATGCTGAGCCAATCCTCCTTACCCATAGCCCTTTGATTTCAATCTTTCCTAATTTACTACAGTATTCCCCATGCTCCACATCCCTGCCAACTTTTCAAACTAACTAGTGCAAAAGGCCTGCGCCATAATTAGAAAATCATTAAAATATATAATTAGAAGTATTTCTAAATATTTAAATAAATTATAAATGAATATTAATATATAACTCATAATAAAGATGAAAACTCATTAGAGAAATTTTAGGAAGCTAGAAATATTTAGGGAAAGATCAAGTAAATAGTAAAGATTTTGGGACCTTGACTTGATTATATTTTTGCTTAGCCATAAATTAAGTGTCATTTCAGAATTAAAATGTGGATTTTGGAATTAATTGGCTTCCACAATGGGCCCTACAAAGTAATTAATCCTACCAAATATCCAAGGAAAAATAAGGAGAAAAATGTCCATAATGGGCCTCACAGATTAATCTTACTAAATATTGAAAGGAAAATAAGGAGAAAAAAAGGAGCAGAATACAGCTTATGAAAGTAGACCCCGCTTTGGTATAATAAAAGCTCTTCGTGTGTTGGTATAAAAAAAGTAGCCCCCATAAATTGTGAGTTTGGAAAGAAATAAGACTTGGATTTCATAATGGGACTCATAGATTTATTTGGTTAAATTATTAAATATAAATGATAATAAAAAAATCATAATAAAGATAGAGACTCATAAGAGAAAATTTATTCAGTTAAATTAGTAAATATAAATTATTATATATTAAGTGTGGATTTTGAAATTAACTGGCTTCTACAATGGTCCCCATAGATTAACCATATCAAATACTGAAAGAAACAATAGGAAAAAAAGTAGCAAAATACTGCCTATAAAAGTGCCCTAAATTTCTGCAACGTGAATATGACATAAGGGTCCCACAAATTTGTATGCAACAACATTTAATACATACATATTCACCAATCACTAAAATCATGGCCAAAGAGCATTTCTTTTTTTTTTGTTTTTTTGTTTTTGTTAGTTTAATAATACGTAGGACCCATTGAAGGTAACTAAAGAGAAGTTATTATTGTATGCTATGTTTTAGGAAAATGATAAGTATTTTATTTCAAGAATATCTTAGATTTGGTTTGAGATATTTTAGGTGATGGAGTATTGGAGATTTTGAGTTATTTTTGTGATATTATATTAGAAGGGTAATTCTGGAATGTAGCATTGCAAAAATTTTAAGGATGCGTCGTATGTTGCTCTCTCATAAAAAGGGCTACTGTATATAATAGCTCAATTGAGGGTTGGCACTTGGCAGTGTGCATCATAAGTGAAGGAGAAAATGAGAGGAAAAGGAAGTTGAAGGGAACAAGAAAGGGGAAATTTAAAACAAAAAAGGGCATTTTAGACATTTTGCAACAATTGATTCTTGGTGTCCTTTTTTAATACCGTTGAAAAGCTTAGGAACCCTTTTGAAATCTCTCACAAAAATTATAAACTAACAAGTAATGAAAAGCGGAGAAACTCTGAAACCCAAAATGAGGACCGAGGAGCATATCTTTTAGAGAATGGAACCTTCATCTTCGACTGTTATTACGTCGCCAGTGACGTCTTCTTCAGTCACCCTCCGACGTCTTCTTCAATCACCCTCCCTCACCATCTCTCTTTCCCTCTCTTTCTCTCTCTCTCCATTAAAATAGAAAAAGAAAATTCTCCAGGTCTCCAAATTTCTACAACTTCGATCTAACATGAGGGTCCTACAAATTGATATGCAACAACATTTAATATATACATGTTCATTGATCACTAAAATCATAGCCAAAGAGCCTTTATTCTTTTTCTTTTGTTAGTTTAATAATACGTGGGGCCACCCATTTGAAGGTAACTAAAGAAAAGTTATTATTGTATGCAATGTTTAGAGAATGCATAAATATCTTATTTCAAGAATATCTTATATTTGCATTAAGTTATTTTAGGTGATGGAGTATTGGAAAATTTGAGTTAGTTTGCTAAGATTAGATTAGAAGGGTAATTCTAGAATGTAGAATTGCAAAATGTTTGTGGATGCTGCACGAGTAGCTCTCCTAGATTATATATATAATTTCAGCATTGAACCACATTTGACGATCAGCACAAATCTATTATGGATTTATCACCTCCGTCCGCTTGTTGGCGGGTTAATGATGGGCACAATACCCCATGTTGGTGTGCATGAAACTGTCCATCTTAGGTTCATGCAGTGCCATGCTGACATCTCTCCTTTCCTTGCCTCGAAAAAAAGATCTTCGAAGCATAAAAATAGAAGTCTACTTCATTATACGCGCAGACTTTGAATGATCCAGCGATATTCGATTCGATGTTTTAAACCCCTTTTATCTTCTGGAAACATCGTCTTCTTCCCAAATCTGCATCTGGGTTTGGAAGAGGAACAGCTCTGGTTTGTCTCTTAATCTGGGTGTCTTTACATTGAATCTGCAGAGAAATCCAGATTATATAGAGCAAATCAGAAGAAGAGAAAAGGGTCGTACAAGATTCTTTCATATGGAGAAAATCAACAACAGGTGTCACAAGTGCTTCTGGTTCATCATCTTCTTGTCCTCTGTTTTGTTGTTTTTGTTGTTCTGCTTCAATTCCAATGTGTTAATGGACAACATCTTTTTGATGCGGAATGAATACTTGAATTCAGACCTGCAACCCCACAACCAGCGACTGCAAGAGGATTCAAACCTGCAACCTCAGAACAAGCAGCAAACAGAGAATTCAAACCTGCAACCCGAGAACAACCAGCAACCAGAGAACTCAAACCTGCAACCAAAGAACAAGCAGCAACCAGAGAACTCAAATTTACAACCCCGCGAACAGCAACAACCAGTGAATTCAATCCTGCAACCCCAACACCAGCAGCAACCTGAGGATTCAATCCTGCAACCCCACAAACGGCGGCAGCCTCTTATTAAAGAAGAGAACAAGGTCAGACCCGCCTCATCAAACACCCCCAGAATCGGTTCTGATCCATGCTTAGGTCGATACATCTATGTTCATAACCTTCCACGCCGGTTCAATGAAGATATACTTAAGAATTGCAGGTCGCTTAGCTTATGGACAGACATGTGTAAAGTCCTCTCTAACAGAGGGTTTGGTCCCAAGATAAAAAATGGCGAAGGGGCCTTCTCCAGAACAGGCTGGTTTGCGACCAACCAATTCGCTCTCGAGGTCATCTTCTACCACAGGATGAAGCAGTACGAGTGTTTAACAACCAATTCATCTCTGGCCTCTGCAATCTATGTTCCATTCTTTGCAGGCCTTGATGTCTCTCGCTACTTATGGGGTGGATTCAACACCTCAGTGAGAGACTTCCACTCGCTTGAACTCGTTAAATGGCTTGCAAACAAACCCGAGTGGCGGTCTTTTGGAGGGAGAGACCATTTTCTAGTAGGAGGGAGGATTACATGGGACTTTAGAAGGCCTAGAGATACGGATTCTGAATGGGGTAACAAGCTCCTGGTATTGCCTCAGGTCAAGAACATGACAGTGTTGGTGATAGAATCTAGTCCTTGGAGTAGTTATGATATTGGAGTACCCTATCCCACATATTTCCACCCTTCAAAGGACAGAGAGGTTTCCCAGTGGCAGAGGAGGATGAGAGGTCATAAAAGGAGCTGGCTTTTCTCCTTCGCAGGTGCCCCGCGTCCTGGCAGCTCAGACTCTATCCGTGGGGAGATCATCAACCAGTGCTTGGCCTCCAAAAGGAGCAAGCTGTTAGAGTGCAGTCAGCGCGGGAACAAATGCCATTCTCCAAGTAGTATCATGATGATGTTTCAGAGATCAGTGTTCTGTTTACAGCCTCAGGGGGATTCGTATACTCGAAGGTCGATTTTTGATTCTATACTTGCAGGTTGTATACCTGTTTTCTTCCATCCTGGGTCTGCGTATATACAGTATACTTGGTATTTTCCATTAAATCATACAAGCTACTCTGTGTTTATATCTGAGAATGATGTAAGGGATGGGAAAGTTAATATAGAGACGGCATTGCTTAAGATTCCTAAAGCGCAAGTGAAAGCCATGAGAGAGAAGGTTATAGAGCTGATTCCAAGGATAATATATGCAGACCCAAGGTCTAGATTAGAGACTACAGAAGATGCGTTTGATATAGCAGTGAAAGGGGTGCTTGAAAGGGTTAGTAGATTGAAGAAAGATCTTAGAGAGGGAAGAAAGGACATGGATTTTGAAGAAGATAACAGTTGGAAGATGTTTTGAAATTAGATGGTGGTGAGAATGAATGGGATAGTTTCTTTTATAAAAAAAAAAAGAGGATTTAGGCACTTGAGAAAAAGGAGAGGGAAAAAACTCATCTAAAAGGCTCATCAGTGGTGAACCAAGCTCGGTGTTTGGTCTCTCTCTCTCTCTCTCATACAAAGTCTTTCTGAAGAAAGGGTCTTGATCTTTGTCATCATGATGACAACTGTGCGATGTATATAGTTCAGATACTCATACAGAAAGATACATGGGTAAATTCTGCAACAAAAGTAGTTTTTGAAATTGTCTTAACATCATAGAGTTTGGTAGACAATGTGATTGTTGCAACCATTAGCACTTAAGTCATATTTTCCCATGCCGATTTGTTTCGTTTTACAATTTGAGGGCCTGTTTCGCATCTTTCCTTTGTTTGGAAATCTTTTTGTGTTAGAATGGGTTTTTTCTGAGAATATTCTGTTTTCAAAATAAGCACATCTTTGGCAAAGTTCTCTAGAATATTTTTTTCTCAGAAATATCATGTTGAGCTTGATCATTCACATCATTCCGGACCCTTACATGGTAAAACTACACTCTCTCTCTCTCTCTCTTCTCTCTTCTCTCTCTCTCTCTAACCTAGGATCCCACACAGACGAGATGACCCAACAGTACTACTTTGGGGACTCCGAAGGCTAGGATCCCATGATCACAACACCACCTAGCCTATGAGTTCCTTTTTCATTATTTCTTTCTTATGGATTTTAATGATAAAGTCGCTTTAGATTCACTACAAACCAAAAAGATATGTATCTACCCTAGTAGTCCTAGGGGCCCTCCTTTTTTTTTTTAGCCGAGCGGCATATCTCCTCTCACATGCATATACAAGTGGGGATGTCATTTCTTCTTCTTCCTCAAAGTTAAGCGGCGATATTGCCGCCCAAATCAGATTTAGAAAAAACAAATCTTTATTCTTTTGGATGGTAGTCACCGTGGATGGCGATAATGAGTGAAGTTGAACATGATGGCAAAAGGAGAATGTAAGCTATGGGTCTTGATCGCAGGCTGTAGGTATAGGGCTGGTTTAGGTGTTGTGAATTGGAGTAGTGGGGAAGGGGGATGCAGAGAGAATGGGATGAGATGATAATTGGGGTAGAGATAGTTTAGAAATGGGTAGTGCTTGTGCAAGGAGATGAGAAAAAGATGCTGAGAAAGGTGAGTTGCAAAGAGTAAGAATGGAAGGAGAATAAAAAAAGAAGGAAAAAAAAAAGAAAAAAAAAAAGAAGAGAGAAAAAGATGGGTTCATGAAAGAGAGAGAAGGTGAGTTATATAAAATGGGGGTGAAGTTTCATTCATTTGGTCAGAAGAAGATGAATGGGTGAAGGAGTGTTTGTTTAGTTTGTGGGAGGAAGAGGGGTGGTAAAGGTGATGGATTTAACTAACTATGTGTGAGACTAGGGTGTTTAGGTAATGAGCTCCCACCTGCACCCAAGTCCAAGACCATTTAGGGCACCATATTATGAAGGATAATATTGTACTAGCAAGGGGTTAGTTGGTAGAGATGAAAGGAGTTGGAAGGAGGAGGAAGAAGAACAACAAGAAGAATAAACGAGCAGCTACGGTGGATACATTTCTTTTAGATCCTAATGGGAATTTTTTGGTAAAATCCCCTTCTTTATTTCTTTCTTTCTTTCTTTCATTTTCTATGGATGAAGGAGCGCTTTCTTTCATTCATCAAAACAATTGGACAAAGCAGGATTTGAGTTTAAATAATCGGTTTACAAACGTTCTTAGTTTTCCATTATGTATGGGCCTGTTTAGCGACATATTCTGGAAAACTTTCTTTTTTGAAATAGTCAAACTGCAACATCCAAATACATTTTCCATTTTTTTCTTAGATTTTTTTTTTAATGAGGCCAAACAGGCCCTAAGTTAGATATTATCTTGTCCCCATGTAAATTCAATTATTCCATCAAATTAGAGATCATCTACGACTGGTTATGTATTTTATGATTGCCATTAAGCAATCTGAGGAGATTTGATGCGGAAAAAAAAAAAAAATCAAGTCCTGCTATACAAACCCCTCTCTAGCACATAGCTCTCTTCACTCAATATCGACACTCATTTGTACCATGATTTTTGTGAAGAGTAGAGAAATAAAGGCTATATCATGAATTCATGATTGTTGCCAGTACTCTGTCAGTGGATTCTTCTGATGACCACTCAAGGTACGCATTTATGGATTTGATTTAAATTTTAGGATTACAAGCTCTAGATCCTAGTATGCTATAGATATGCAATTTCACTTTTTCTTACAGCAGCTTAATTAACCATCATTAACAATATATTAAATCTTGATCATCAATATATTAAATCTTGATTAACCATCATTAGGGACAGCTTTGTGTCTCTACTTCTGTACTTAAACCCATTGGCATCCATATTTTCTATAACTCCACAACCCAGCGTGTCCTTTTCCAACACCACTTCATTTACTAGTCTTCCCATTTTTCTAATACCCTTCACATCAATATGGCGTTTTTGGTTACTAGTTACAAGTGGATGTCAATTCAAACACAGTCCCTACTAGTTTTTGGTCTGTAGTTACATGCCTATGTCATTTCAAACACATTCCCTACTCCCTCCCTCCCTCCCTCCCTCCCTCTCTCTCATTTACATAATCCCAAGTTCATCTTTCTTGCAACTAACTCCACACATCCCTCCCAGCACCCTATCTTTATATTATCATTTCACTTTATTAAGAAACATTGGACCCCACATCATTGAACCTATCATCAGATGATGGGCCACTGTTTGATCAAGGTGATGAACATTTATGAATTGTTCCATCCCTGACAAGCGTTATGCTTAGCACCCACTCAGTTTGTATGCTTGGGCTTCACAATGCATACAGTGAATATCATAGACCCATAACAAATTGTCCATGTCTTGAGATAATCCGGATTAAACTCCTACCTGATAGCATTTGGCTTTTCTTACATTGGGATTGAGATGCATTTTCCTTCCTTGGCTGTCAAGTTGGAGGCCATGGATTCAAGGGTTATTTCTTCTGATCTTAATGAGAGATTTCTGTGGAATGATTATTCTTTTTTGTTTTCTTGAATGGCTGTGGAATGATCATTCTCCTATTGTTGATTTGTATTCAGAACCCACATATCCATTTTTGGGTTGGTGAGAGGCATTCCAGAAAAATCAAGGCCCCAGCCACCAATCAATCCCCATTTTAAAAGGTTAACAAGAACAGATCCATTACTGGGAGATTAGGTTTGTTTCATCAATTCAATTTTCCACTCAAGGCACATCACTTGGACCAAGCAGATCAATGGGCATGTTCACCAACTGGATGACAGTAATGGTTTATAACAAGTTTAGCTTCATCTTTATGTACCAGTTCAAGACACGCTACTATGTAATTGTCCATAAATCTCTAACTAGAACAACCCAATATGTAAATGCATGGATTAGATGCAACTGGCACACGTTTGATGCCTCTTTCGAGATGAGCATTTCCATTCTCATGTTCTTAATAAAAAGGCTTATCGTTTGATACAAAGCCTAGGAAACAATGAATCACTCAAGTCAAATGAGATTTTGAAACCCACCCAATAGCTGGTAATGCATGCTTTATCACAAGTTCTCTTCCAAATATACAGACCACTGAAACTCAGCAAAAAAATGCAACTATACAACAGCTTCCAAATCATATTGAGTCAGCAGAACACCATTCACTCTATGCCCATCTTTCACGCTTCGAAGCAGTGCCTGGAACAAGGTAAACACGTCCGTAAACCCAGTGCCTGCCGGGTCTTGAAATGGATTGCTGCACCAAGGGTACAATGTAAACGTGCTGAATTTAGAATGATTAACTATAATAGTGGACCATCTAATATCCAGCATACTCAATTTGTTACTCCATTTTTTTTGTCTATAGTTTTTCTCATTTCCAAGGAAAACGTACTCTACTGAACTGAATAATAGTCATCTGTATGTATGCTATTCGTTTTGCTTACTACCTACATGTAGACTATGAAATGCTTGTTTTCTAGCTTGATCCTATTCAAGAATTTGATGTGTTGCTTCCCATTATCGAACCAGACAGCTCAGCAGGATTGGGAACATTCTTTTTGAATCATTACTTGATAGCTGAAGAGGGAGGGATACCACCAGTATCCATTGCCTCAATTTCACAACCAATGCATCTAATGAAGACAAACCCCATCACTGAAGGTTAAGTACTATCACTTTAACCAATGGATGTTGCAGAGACAATGAGGACCGGCTCAACATAATGTTTGAATCGCCTGTGTAATTTTTCTCAGAAACTCAACAATGTGAAATCCTATCAATGGAGGAACCATGTTGAATCACTAGGTTAATGCGCCAAATTCAAGAAAAAAAGACAAAAGAATAAAAGGAAAGAGTTGACATAATTAATGATTCTCATGAATCTTCTCCAATTTGCAGAAAGAGGTTTGTCAAGCAAACCCGACTGGTTCCTATGTAGCTGCATGCACTGGAGTGGCATACACATGAAAGATTTGAGCTATCCTGAGGTGGGAGCCACACCTCAGGACAGGTATCCTAACAGACAGGTCATTCGAGTGAACAACTGGATGGTTGAATATGGGAGGGCAACAGTCCACACATACACTACAGGGCATGCGCAATGAGTGAACTGACTTATTTTGGGTCGAGATAATCTACGAAGTAGGCCAGATCTAATGTGTGTCATCAAACTTTGCTGGCAAGAAGCAAGGGCAGGTCCAGATGAAAAGCGCTGCATGTTACTAGCAAACTTATTGCAGTAAAACATCAGAGTGAACTAATAATGGTAAATCATCAAATGCATGGAGAAAACGAACTGCAGACTGATTAGGTTTCTCCATACAATTGAAAAAATTTTCTGATCTTTATAACTGGTGAATGATTTCTTCAATTGGATGTGCCATGTGGATGAAGGGAATGTGCTAGGTTACTGGTACTGAAATGTGGAAGATTATGGTGCAAAAGCCAGTACAGGTGCAAACCAAATGAGCTTGACATACCTCCACCTTAGTGCGGAATTCCAGAGTGCACTCGCATACATGGCAATCTGCCCTATGACGAGATTGACTTGGTTGTTCTGCCTGCACGAATGCAAACACCTGAAAGGAAATGCTGACTCTAAGTAACACTGGTAAAGAACTTGAATTATTTTTGTCCACCAAACCTTTAGTATAGATTGCCTGCTATAAGATAGCTAATAGTTCTTAAAAGGAGTATCTGGCAATAACAATAACAACCTCCTCCCCACAATTTGGGCATGAGCCTTTTAGTGCAGCCAGATCACTCCTCCAAAGGCCTTCAAGTGCTCGTACTGCAAGAAAGAAATGCTGGAGTTACTAATGATAATCATGCAAACAACATAATCTACATACATGGATATCATAGGTGGGTATTTCATGTCAGACACCACAAATATGATCTTAAGTACAACTTTGTCAGACAGACATCTTACCAGAGGCTGATGCAATAGGATAACCAATCAAAGACCCCAATCCCATAAAAAGAGTGTCATTCACCACTGCAATGACATCTACAGCAGATCTAGCATTATTTGAGAATAATCTCGAACCGAAAGCATCCTGATAGGCCAGACCAATAGTGTAGACAACTGGTATGAGCAAGGCCAAACTGCTGAGCATGAGTAAGAAGGTCCATACACTTGCTAATGCCAAAACCTGTGCTGGATCTTCCTGCCCTACAGACAAGTCATATTTAAATTTCAAACTTCAGTGACAAAGCAGTAAAGTAACCACACTAAATGGAGGTATTTTGCATTTATACCTCATAGTAGCCACAAAAGGCCTGGCATTCTATTGTTAGACAGTGAAGGAACCCTAAATGCACTGATTGGACATCCATCTCCTCTTGTGAATTTGTGAACCCCAATCACACAGTCAATGAAAAGTTGTATTGTTCACAGACCAATTAAAGGGATCCTGAGAGATGAGATGGGCAAAAGGTGGGCCCGCCCCATGTATAAACTTGTCTCTATGCGTGTTTTGGTGGGTGGGGTGGGTTATATATATATATATATTTATATATGAAGAATATTCACGTGCATCCATCCCTCACCATAAGGTGAGGGACACTTCCATAATTGGAAATTTTTATGTGCAAAAGAGGAAAAGTCAAATATGGTCAGATGCATAAAAGAAATATTCATGTGAAAGTTCCCTCTCCCTATGGTGAGAGATGGATGCACATGAACGTCCCCCTATATATATATATATATATGGTTTTTGAAATACCTATATTGTTGAGGGTCCATTGGTTAGATTAGTTTCCTATCTATCTAAGTAGCACCAAAGCTTTTAAAAGCACCAGTCAAGGTTGCCATCTGGTCCCTAACATCATTGTAAATCCTTCAAGAATTCAAAAACTTACCATGAACAGCAAGTTTGATTGAAAAACTAAGATTTGATCCTGAAACGGTTGTATAAAATGACCTAAAATGGATAATCTTGCTTGCTATGTCGATCTCCTTGTTGAATTCTTCTGTTGATATATTAATCGAGAAGCTAACAGTCGCATTAAAAGTTATAAGTCTCTAGCAGGTAAGGAAGTCAAAACCGAAGAAATTAACGAAGTGGGACTAGAACCCACTCTAGTAGTTAGTCACATTGCATATGGGAAAAATACAGTACGGGGCATGTTTGGGTATAACTCAGAATCGAGGATTTACAAATATGAACAAAAATATGGACACAAAAGCAAGAAATGCCAATCGGGCATTTTGGATATATAATAGTTTTCTTTGAAATGACCATGTTGGGGTCAGCAACATGAATTCAGTTTTTCTCTCAAAATTCTTGTTGAAGTTGCAACAAAAGCTGTATGCCAGCTGTCAACCTACATAATGCAATCCTCCTAACAATTCTACCATGAAGTACCCAAGTTCTGTGCAAATCCTCAAAATCTTTTTGAAAATGCATCAAGACATGTTCAATTTTTTTCATATTAGAAAATATTTTTTAATAAAATTGTATGGTTTTATGAGTTAAGCATTTGACTCACAATTTTACAAAATTTACTCTTAACTTTTAGAATATTGGTCAGAATTGTCTGCAAAATGTGATTCATGTGAGTTCATCCAAGAAGATAAGCGCATTGCACTTGGTAGTTGGTAGAGGATTCAAATGGATGTCCAGCATGTGTACATTCTCAATCATATAGCATGATATGTAATAGAACTCATGTGCACATAGGGCATTTCACATTTTAACATGTAAGCAAAAATTACCTCAGCGTCTGCATAAGTGGATTGCCGCATAAGGCTACAGCGAGGGTACTTGACAACAGACTTTGAACCATACGATCGTAACTTCAACTGTCACAAACAGTTTCCATGAATTAACTGAATAAAATGTAAATGCTTATGTGACTGAAAATGAAACAATAAAGTTACCTCAACTTTATCAAACATGTCATCAACAATCAAAGGATCCCCACTGTAATAGGCATCACGCGCCTAAAACCAAAACAAGGAAAAAGAAAAAGAAAAAGGTAATCATTGATCAAGCTATCTAGATAACAAAAGTTAATCATTGATCAAGCTATCTAGATAACTGGAGCTAATAGATTCTAAATAGAGAACCTTGACTCATGCCATGACATATAGAAACAAACTCACTAAAGGTACACCAGGAAATCTCAGTGTACCTCACAGACGGCATAAGCAGGATTGTACTCACTGAATCAACATCCATTACATTTCTGCTCTAATCTGTACCATATATCAGGTAACCCAGAACAGAGGATGGTGATCTGGAGACAAAATAATGCAGAAAAGCTATGATTTTTAGATTCAGTTGTTGCTTTCTTTCTACACAGCCTCAAATGCAAATCACTTCATTCAGCATCTGTTCAGCCAAAACATCAAAATGGGATTTTTTTATTTTTCCCACATGGAGATTTCCCCATTTGAATCTCCCACTAAACAAAGGGTGCTCATTTTCCACACCATAGATTCCCCCACATGACATTTTCTCCGCATCCAAACAGACCCACTATGAGAATTGCGAAATCCATGGAACAAAACACAAAGATCTTGCACAGTTAGGAAACAAACTTGGGCGGGGCTATCATCACATAAAGGAAAACAGCAAAAAGGGGAAACCCTAACCCTAGAAAGAAAGAGGACCTGTCGGTAGAGAGCTTCGAGCACTTCTTTGCTGGCGCTCTCGAGGGGACCCACGAAAATGCATGAGGGTCCTTCACAGAGGGAATTGTGGACTCTCTTGCTGCTGCTGCAGGAGACGACGACGGCCCTCCTCCTGCTCTCGTTCTTCTTCTTGCTCGGGATTCTCCACCACCAGGTCACGTGCGGGGCGAAGATGGTGCACGTGACGACCATAGGAGGACTCTGTAATTGCTCTGCAGGAGAAGACGGAGAAAGATCATGGACACGGAGCGAGCTGCATGGCCGTTTAACTCCCGCCACAAGCTCTATATATATACCTATTTACAGAAAGATTCTATAAGATCTTCAGAGCTACTGATTTTTTTGCCTTTTTTTTGTGGGAGTGGGGCCCACTTGCTACTGTGGTGGTGATGAATGAATCTGATAAACAGACCACAAGAAATTGAATTTGAGACCTCTAAGGTTGTAACCCAGAAAAATCATATGCCAGAAGACAGTAATTTGATGGTAAAGTCCATGTATTGAAATTTGAATCAATACCTGCGAGATATATACAGAGTATTTTCAAATTTTACATTAATTTAAATTTATTTCACTATTAAATTTACTTTTAACTAAAAAAATATGATTAATATAATTTTTTTGCCAGTATACTATTTTATATTTTTCATTAAACTCAATACTCCAATTGATGTTAAATTTAAGTGCACCCTCTAAATTTAAGTGCACCCTCAATCACTTTAGAGGGTGTTTGTTTTGAAGGCTCGTATTTCAAATACGGGCCCACATTTTGTGGTTCTACTCTTGTAACCGAGGATTTCTCTAGGTTGAAGCAACATAGAGGATGTGGACTCACAAGAAATTAGGGCATTCCTTATATCATATTGAGTGGCTTACGTGCAGGCTCCTTGTACGTGTAGTTTTGGTTGTGGAAAGTTGGTTCCGTCGCGCTATCAATGATTGGGTCTGTCGTCTGATGGGACCCACAACGATGGGTTATCCACACGGCACGATCATTTGAATGAATGACCGATATGGACAGTCCAATTAATTGACTTTTGGTGTTCGAGTGGCGCGATTTTGGAATGTACAAGCTACCAGTAGCATTGTTTTTTAAAACCAGGCAGGGTGTGGGACATAAGTAAGAAAGATAGCACACCCAAGTGAGAGAGGTCCCTCACACACACACAAAGTGAATAGAAAAGCCACTAGTAGCATTAAAAAATCAGAAATTATCAAAATTATGCTTCCTCATTGTCTGCTCAGCTAAATTCTCCCCTTCAAAGTCACCTGAACAAAAAACTTAGAACTCGACATGGAATTCCCATCAGAAATGTTTCCGAATATCAAGTTTGAATTTAGTAATAAACCCTTTTTATGGCTTCGGTATTTAGCGATACACTTTGCAATTTCAATATCTTTCCGATCCTAAAATCAATTATTTTGATAGAAATGAACAACCACCATATTATCTTCTAGGGATGGATTCGAAAGTGATTTGGTTGGGTTTCGGACAGGTATGGGTTTCTAGATTTTTAATCAACTCGGGCCTCTTATTTTTCATCTCTTACATGAAACCCAGTGGTTTGCATTCATAAAACTCACAACACAAAGTGGTAGTGAGGTGCGATGTTCGCTAATGTGTCCTATAAATTTTAAATAAAATAGATAGACCACTGTTAAATCTAACCAGACTTGTAATGAATGGGTCTGAGTTGGTTTCAAGGGCCCTAAACCTATCACGGGCTAAGAATGGGCGGATCATATCTCACCCGTATAAACCTAAATCTAAACTTGGCCCGACCCATGCTATCCCTACTTCTACAGGACAC
This sequence comes from Persea americana, assembly GCA_029852735.1. NCBI lineage: Eukaryota > Viridiplantae > Streptophyta > Magnoliopsida > Laurales > Lauraceae > Persea > Persea americana. The sequence goes on from CM056817.1 coordinate 41,552,632, forward strand.
GGCCAAGCTTATGAGTTGCCCGTAGGATTGAGCTCATAGAAAACACATGAATAAAATATCAAAAGAATTTATTAGCTCCACACATTAATACCTACTTTCTCATAAACATTGTATGTTCGGCCTCTGGTCCAGCAATGATATGAGGATCTAGGGATCGATCCATAAGCTCATATATGCAACTAAAGTGTCAACACCACTCAACCATCAATCTGTAGGCAAAAATAAAACAAAAAAGATGATATTTACTGTAATATTCTATACTGTTTTAAGTATGGAGTATAACAAATCAACAAATACTGATTGTAAAGATGGAGTTTCTATAAACTCTGGATTCCCAACCACATCACATATTGATCTCTTTAGTCAAATGGATGGGTCAAATGGGTTGTGACAAAAAAAAAAAACCTGAAATATCAATTTCCCACAGAGTGTGTCAAATGGGTGTTGAAAAAGAAAAATAAAAATAATTACTGACAAAAAATTAAAAAAAAAAAAAAACAAAGTAACAGCTAACAGTTTTATTCTAATCATTATCTTTTCAAAGGTAGACCCCACTCCATGTAACACAATCTTAACTGATTGACATGAATGTGAGACAGAAATAAGAAAACCATATCCACATCCCTAAATTTATCATGGGCATAGATTTGCATTATGGAAGAGATTTATAACTGAGCTTTCCATTTTAATAAAGTCCAATTAGGATAACATTAACGGCGGGCTTTTATGAAAGGCTTAAAAACAAAAGGCACTTGTGATATATATATATATATATAGGGGCCAGCTCTCCTAAGCTCAAGTTTAGGATAAGGTAAGCTCAAGTTTATGGTGGGGCCCACCTGGGGACTCACATGAGGATGGGGTCGGGGGGATTTCAAGGACTCCTTAGGATCTTCCTCTCTGCAAAAAATCAGCTACAAATGTGATTTTCATCATCTCCATATGGGCTCAAAAGTTTAATGGTCAATAGTCCATTCAAATTGATACATAGTTAATTTAATCGTCCATTAAACTTAGATCTAACCGAAAATTGGTGAACATATGCAATTTAGAGGGTTCATGTGTTTGGTCCAATTAGATGGACCAAAGGTGGGCCCCACAAACATAAGCTTACAAGATTTTATCCTAACCTTGAGCTTATGAGAGCATTGCTCATATATATATATATATATATATATAAAAGGGATTTTGACTATATATATATAGGGACTAGCTCTCCTAAGCTCAAGCTTAGAATAAGGTAAGCTCAAATGTATAGTGGGGCCCACCTAGGGACTCACATGGGGATTGGGGTGGGGGGGATTTCAAAGACTCCCAAGGATCTTCCTCTTTGCAAAAAATTTGCTACAAATGTGATTTCTATCATCTCCATATGGGTCCAAAAATTTAATAGTCAATAGTCCATTTGGATTGATACATGGTCAATCCAACGGTTCATTAAATTCGGATCTAACCGAAAATTGGTGGACATGTGCAATTTAGAGGGTTCATGCATTTGATCCATTTGGATGGACCAAAGGTGGGCCCCACAAGCATAAGCTTACAAAATTTTATCCTAAGCTTGAGCTTAGGAGAGCCTTGCTCATATATATATATATATATATATATATGTATATGCCTTAAGGCTTGACATTTGCGAACGGTTAAAGTTCAACAAATTCCTGTAGAGTTCTTTGTATAACAAAGGGGGCTAAAAAGTTGTAAATGAAGGGAAAATTGTGCAATATCCTATGTACGTAAAATATCACATAGTGTGATATCTCGTGGCCATAGGATATTACGGGAATAACTCTGTAGAGTTTTTTAGACTTTAACCTTTGAGCACAAGTGTCTAAGTCTTAGGGCAATCGTACAATCAAGATCCCTATATACAATGCCGCAAAGAAATTATGTAATCCTTGATTACTTTTAGCATTTGCTTGAGTTATCTTCAACCTCGTAAATAGGAAGTGTCTAGCTAGTGCTTTTTGTGTGAGCAAGAATTCTCTAAAGAGACCCATCCATTGAAAATCAAAACAGTTCAATGTGAGAGGTGGAGATCAAGAAATCAATGGAAGAGAAGATTTTTGATGGTTTGATAGGATTACCCAAACTTGGATTTTCCTCAAAAGCAAGGAAAACCAGAGAGGATTCCCATTCAAGGACGTTACCCAAACTTCCCAAAGACTGTTAGGGGGTGTAGCAGGTGTGCATGGAATAGGTATGAGTTTGAGGATTCCCCACACAATCCCCATGAGCTAGAGGTAGAAGAGTGCCAAAAACCAGCTCCACATGGTTGGGTAGGCCGTTGGATTTGGGCTGAGGTTGGTAGGTAGTAAAGGTGATGGACCTAAGATACTTTTGAGTGAGGATCCTGACCCACTAGGCATCAAGGTGATTGTGGCAATGCCAGACCTGGGCGTGAAATGCATTGGATTGGGCCCCAAAAGTATATGCAGTCTTATCTGACTGCCTGAAGGCTGAGCTCAACAAGTGAAATTGGTTTGGCAACTTGATCGGTAGTTTTCCCCTCTTGGCCCTTGGGGAAAGCTTTTATTTGGTTTGGGCTCAGCTGCGTAAAAATTATGAGGTCAGGTTCAACCTGAGAATGAAAGCCCAAGAATGACATGGATACCCATGACCCATGACCCATGACCCATGACCCATGCCCCATGCCGCACTGGAATGACATAGCCGCTCTTTCCTGACCTCGGTCGAGGCAGTCTCCCCTGATGAAACCATACCATTCAGCCATCCATCCAACTATTTTTCTGATTAGAGTGATATCCACCATTAGATGGAACATACTTAAAACGCATTATCAACTGCCATCTAGTTTTCAGCGAAAAATTTGTGTTCCTTAATTGTTTGACAGTGGATATCAGTCCGGTCAGAGTGGTTGGTGCCCACCAATTCACAGGGTAAGGCTGAGACCCAATAATGGAGCCAGAAGGGTGCAGATTTCACATGTATGCACAAGAGACTCCTATTAGAGCACACCTCAAGTTAATGAAGGGCATACCGCCTGAAATAACATTCTCTTTGCATGAAAATTGACGCGTAATGTACAGAATCAGAATAACTTACCTGAGGTTTTAGCTCAAGATGGATTGGAATGGAGACAAAATTCGTATAGCAGACTTCAACATAGTTGGTACAAGGCTTTGGTGATGATGATGAATGAACAGAATCAGAAAGCTTGCTATATTAACTAGTCAATGAAATGGAGACAACATCAGGATCGGATAACTTATGAATCACACATGTGACTAAGTAAAGGAACAAGAAAACAGAACAAGTCATCGCTAAAGTAGGCAGCAATGCCCCGTATAGTTTGTTTTTCTTCTAAATAAACTGCTAAAAAAATAATAATGACTGATATCAGATGAAAACTTATGTTTGATTGAATCATCTTGCAACAACGAAAATGCAGCATGAGGATTAACTTGATTAGTGAAAACAAGAAAAAAGTATCCCAGATCAGGATATTAACTTGTTGAGACTGATCAGTGACCACATCGTCAGTAAACTTTGCTCTCTAATGGGGCATGATCCTGAGTAGAACTTTCCGTGAAACATAGATTGTAAGCACATTGCATCCACAGCTCCTGAGAACTGCTCCAGTGAATAGATAATTTTTTGCTAAAAAGACATCTCTTTTCTCTTGCTCCATCCCACCCTCCATGTTTGGCAAAAAGGAGAAACGGATTCTTGCCATGATTTGTCACAGAAAACAAAAATCCACTCACATAAGAATTTTCCATAAACCAAACGGATGAGAACAAGCTCAAAAAGCATGTGCATGATACTAGTTAGCCGCACTTTAGATCCAGCAATCTCAGACCAGTTAACAGATACCTCAATCATGGGAATGTTGAGACATTTGGATAAATAGACCAACTCAACATCGAAGCACTACCTGCATAAATTTCATGAAGTCATTTTGGTAAATTAAATGTTTCCTCGCCTATTCAGCTTTTCAAATTGAAAATCTATAAATAAATATCAGAGTTAACAAGAGATCAGATAGGGAGATTGATTTGTCTTCTTCCTTTCTTTTTCCATTTTTCCTCTTTTCAGTCATTAGGGTATCAAGCATCACAAAGCATACAAAAGAACAATGACATCTACAGAAAACCATGGTCATCTAAACGTATTAAGGATCCAAGAGCAGTGTCACATTTAAATCATGTTGCCCCACTGCAGAAAATCAATGCCACTGATTTCAAAAGGAACTCTTGATGACAAGAACTTCAAAAACCACTAATTGAGTTACTGACAACAGCAAACTAATCACATAACCGACAAAGTTAAATTAATAGCATAGAGCATGGAACATTTGAAAAATAACAAGGTAGAAGTTACACATTCAGCCAGCACAAAGAGAAATCAAGGTTCCTTCTTTTTCCCCTTCGGGCAAGGAAAATTTTCATGTATAATTGACGTGTTTTATCAAAATTCTTCTGTACATTTTTATACGCACATTGGGTCCACCACAAAGAAGCCCATTAAGACAAGGTTCTAGAGGAGTTAATATCTCAATGTTAATAGCAGAATTTTCAGAGATGGCCAAGTTAATCCCTAAGCAGGACCAGCCTGTCCCACCCTATGATCAATATGCACACCTCAACATTCAGTTGCCCAGTAAATTAACTCCCTACAAATTCTACTCTCATCCGAGTTCGGAGGCCCATGATAAATCATGAAAACTTGGCATCCGTCCAATTTAAATCTGATGGCTAGGATTTGTACAACTCTAAGGCCCTCAAGATAGTACCTCTCATGAGCCGTGATTATATGGTTTCTGTTTGTTGTACAAAAGTAGGTCACAAGGAGACCTTTCAAAACCCCCAAACCCCGTTGTTTGTCATGCTTCCCATATGAAGGGGAATGTGGCAACCCTTTCACACTTGGGAACGGCCTGGCCGTTCCTGAGAATGAAAAGTTGATGTCCAATCCTGAAGGCCAGTTTAGATGTGCCAAAATGTGAAAGGAATGGAGAGAGGGATGTTCGGACTTGGGCCCTTTCTGCAGATATGACTTAACACGTCCATCCATCTGCATTTAATGAAAAAGACATGAAACAAAATATAAGGAATCACATGAAAAATGGATGCAAGAACGCCCCATTTTACAACCATTATACAACTACTTCCTGTTTGCGAAACAGATTCAACAAAGAGGAACAAAGAAAGTGGGAATTTTATCGGGGGAACCACATTTCTTGGTAAAATGTCGTGCTTCGAAGAATGCATGTAAATAATGGACCCATAACCTACAGCATAGAAAAACCTAACCTGAATCCAATCCTAAGCCAACACTAAATTTTAAACAAAATTTAAAACGTCAGAGAAAGAAGTGGGTTTAAAAGGGTTTCATCTACTATATATGTTACAAATTTGGAGACTAGTCAAGAAGTTGTAAGATTTGGTTTGTTAAGCTATGATTTCGTATTGTGAAGTTAAAAAGTTGTCGTCACTATTATCTTCAATATTAAAACAAAAGAAGGCCTAAACAAATGAGAGGTCCTCATCAGTATTGTGCATTCTAAATACCTTTTCAACCGGATGTTTGTAAAAAGCTTCCGAGCAGCAGCTCTTGTGAACATCTTAAAGCCACACTGTAAAGGATGTAAACATATAGTGGTTAAACATTGAGGATAAAGTATGACTTTACTTTGATATTAGAGGCTCCAGAAGACATGAGCAGTTAAAAAAATGAAAAATTGATATTCAGAGAAAAATAGTCATATACAACGCAATAGGCTACCTGTGTATCACGAATTCCTGGACCGGCAGTCAGGAGAACTACGAGATGGAAACCCTTCATAAGAAAATTTCTGTACCACTAGCGCTGAAACATAATGTAAAAAATCAATTTCTAAGAATAGAAGCCTCTAATTCTGAAAATTTATAGAGTTTGGCTGGGAAGGATTCTATCATATGGTGTGATTGGGCCTCATCTTTAGGCCAGCAGACCTAAATTTGGGGGTCAGGTGATAAACAGTCAGGGCTCGGAGGAGGTTTAATACCTTTTTTTTTACTATTTGACGCAGCTAAGACTGGCTCCATGCCTGAATGGCCAATACAGATCACACCTAGAACTGAAATAATTAAGCCTACTGCAGCCTGAACTCAGCATGTTACTACCTCTAATAAAGATAGATAAATAAGCAAAAACAAACCGTTGCAAGAGCCTGCTTCTCAAGATGAGCACGAGAACCAAATGCAGCAACTGCAATATCAGAAATCTTTGGACTTAAATTACCATGTGTCTGCCTCCTGACTTAAATTCTTTCTCAGCTAATGTACATATCTATTAGAAGAAAGAGCAGGAAAGTTTTGGTATGGCTACAAATGCAATCATACCCAGAAGAAAAACATAAGAGAAATCTGCAGTTAAATTATTCCAACAGGATCTGGAATAGAAATACAAAATGCCTTGAATATTCTTATATATATTTTTAATATTATTATGAGCAATTGTTTATGAACAAGTTAAAAATGCACAAACATGAAGTGGGTGTCTGTCGCAGAGAAAAACCTGATATTCAAGTTTTTCCAGGTCCATAACCTTTGTCGCCCCATCAGCATCAACCATTAAAAGTAGTTCACCACGGGAGTGGAGCATTCCCTGTTTTACAATGCTTTCACAGAATTGCATAGCTTCAATCAATTGCTGCCTATGACAAAATGAACTTAAATCACAGAACAATACTCAAATGGTAAAAAAAAAAAAAAATCAATGGCCTTGAAGCCTGTATGAATCTAAACCACCTCAAACCCAGGATTAGGATAGACAGCACCACTGCACTTAGTTAAGTTGGACATCTAGCATGATGGTCCATCTGGACTGCTGCTTGGGCTGGAGTTGGATCAGCAAGGAAAGCCTCGCTGATGAAGTGGTCTTATCTACACACAAAAGTTTCATGTGATTTCTGGCCTTGATCCATTCACATAAAGACACAACAAATGTATGGCCCAAACTCCATTCTCCACACCATGGAACAATCATGCAGAGTGCAGAGCACTGGATACACTTAATCAGAGAATAGACTACACTGGTTGAGGTTAGAATTTCACAGCAAATCAGTCTATAGTTGAAAAACACCATTATAAACACCTGAAGCATGTGATGGCTCAAAAAGGGTCAGCACATTAAGAATAATGCAATTGGAGATCTTATATGATGTAAGCATAAAATAGATCAGGGTTTAGGAAAGCTCACTTTTCTAATAGCTTCTCCCTTTCCATGATTCTTCCAAGAAGAATAACCCTTACATTATCGATTTTATGCTTTCTTACAAAATCAAATGCTACTTTGGAAGTGCCATCAGTACTCCCATCATCAACTATCACCACCTGTTAAAGAAGACATGAACCTATGAAAAATCAAAGAACCTTACCGTCTAGATTGTTCAAATTATAAGCAGTTAATGAATCACAAAAATCATTTGATAATATATGCTAAAAAGTTGCACATTGTTTCATTAGCAACAAACTCATAAATGGAAATATTCCATAATAAATAAAAAAACAAAACAAAATTCAAAACCATCTCACAGAATGACCTCGAATCCAGTTACTAGATCCCTGAACTTAGATTTTCAGAAGAATCTACAAGTGCCATTGGCTATGAATATAATGGGATTCCCTAGGGTCCATTTGTCAATCTACAAGTAAAATAAAGGCAAAGTAAAGCCTCCATTTCCCAGACATGAAAAGACCCATGGGACATATCAAAAGTACACAAATTCAAAATTCTCTCCTACTTAAAAAAAAAAAAAAAAAAAGTAGAGTCAAAAAACAACTCTTCAAACCACTAAAGGACAAAAAAAAGTCACTTTTTATACAAAAAAAGTCAAAAGGATTCCTTACCAATCTACTAAAAACAAAATACCATCATAACCCTCTTATATTTTATTCTCTCTTCATTTGATTATTTACTTTACCTTTATTTTCCGAGAAAATTACCAGGGCCCTTAGCAATAAACTAAGTGTGTTTTTAAAGAATCCAGCAATTAGAAAATGAAATAAAGAGAATCCAACAAGCAATCACAACACTAGATATGCACTCCATTATAAATTCTCACCATTATTCAAGAATCCCATTCTTTGTGATAAATATTCACCCCATGTGATTGTAAATCTTCCCCATGTGAGTTTTAAATAGGGTATCAAGTGTCTAGTTTTTCTCCTTTTTAACAGTAAAAAAGCAAATTACATTGAGACATGTTTGACAAATTACTACTGAATTCCCAAGATTATAGACGAAAAGGGTTTTTATGAAAGCGTGAAGGGTTAAGGGTGGAGATTTACGAGAGACCAAATTCCTAGGTCTATTTCATACGGTGAATCATTGGAGATCATTTCCAACCATGGCGGGATGTTTTGATGGTCCATTGTATATCTCCACCTTTAGTCCTAAACTCCCAGCCATTGTGGTAGAAGCCCATTTCTCAGGAAATCCTGGCAATTCCCCAGGAAAATCCCAACCGCTGAAAGGTTATGAAGTAGATGGCTTAATTCCACTTGGTTCATGGAAAATCAACCTCAATGACATCTTATACCCAATAATTTGTACCTTTTCATGCCATTGGAATTGTTTGGGGTGTAAGTGGACTCATCAACTAGACATTTTCAGGCCCAAGAGACCCATGGATGCTCGTGCCAAATGGGGCTATTAATATGGTGACAAGGGAAGGTCTAGGGTTTTGTTTCAAGAATTTCCAAGAAAATATTCATTGAAGAGGACCTCAAGAGTGCTATCTGGGAAAATGCTCAATCTTCACGTGACCTATGAAGACGGTTCTTTTTGCAATGTTTCTATCTAACATTTATACATATAGGTACAGCCGTGCAATGGACGGATCCATTATGTTCACCTATGTTTCACCTGACACATAATGTGGCAGTGTATCACAGAATTTCTTCTTCTTGACATAGGCTAGAAATGTGTCCCAATAACTGAATCCTACTATTCATATCCTAAAATTGATAATTGACAATATGGGAAACCAAGCAGTTCCCACATCTATTTCTGGATGCTCCAGAATAAATAAGATTATACCTCATATGTAAAGGACTTGTCAGCTGCTGCACGTTCTTGAAGATAACTACAAAGAAACAAACTCTTAATTATTAGGGTCTTATCAAAATAAATGATTTCTCTCCATAACATCCATCAATTGCAGAGATATCAAGTTACACAGGTGCACACACATAGAAGCAAAAGAGATCAAGCATTGGCGATAATCAAACTAAAGAGAAGGCTTAAAATAAAGAAAAAAGAATCAGATAAAAAATAAAAGAAGGAACATGGAGCAACTATTGTAAAATAAGCATTGATAAGGGGAACATATATTTGAATTGTGACAATCCGTCAGGTTTAAGGTGAAACTAGATAATAAGAACACAAAAACACACTATTTAAAGTATTCCAAAATGAAATGCATATAACTGTAATGACCAGAGGCACCAAGAAGCAGGAGCATGAGTTTCTACCAGAAAAGCTGTAAACTAAGGCACTCCACTTGATTTAGAGGTAGTGACATGTAAAATGGAACCAAATATTTCAAGGTGAACTACCTAATTTCAGAGCTGAGGCATATAAACTTAGTGAGAGAGAGAGAGAGAGAGAGAGGGAAAATGTACTACTATCAGCAAAGACCAACCAAACAATACTTTATGAACTACAACAAGATTTGGTAGGTTCCACTCCATTTCAGTAGCAGCCAACACATCCCAGGAGTCGACAACTTTTATGAACTTCACCAAGATTAAGTAGGTTCCAATTCATTTTAGTAGCAACCAACAAATCCCGGGAGCCAACAACTATAGAGAAGCTGTGATAGTACAAGCAGATTCTCTGTTGACAGTGTGTGCAAGTAGTGTTGCTATGAAGTGCACAGTGCAGAAAGCCCAACCAACTTATAAGGCTCTCAAAACCACCACTAAAGCTCATTAAAATTGTTATGATACCAGATGTTCTTGATTAAGTCCTTATCTATTTTGGCCCAATATGTTATTCAGTTACCTTGTTTGAATCTCCACATTTATCATCTTATGGCTAACTTTGTCCCCACTTAAGACAGGTTTGGAACACCAGGAATAAGGGTGCGGTTGGAAGGACATGAGGAAGAATCAGATACAGAGGCCAACGAAACGATCTGTGGGAAGTGAATGAGACACGGAGGCAATAACCTAGTTGCAGTAGAAGGAGATGAGAAGAATACAGAACAACAGGAACTCAGGATCAATGCCAATCTGATACCATGTAAATGCAAATGGATGTTGGCAAAGAATCCTCAAACACATTGTGCGCTTGGATGTCTATAACTCCATATTTATAATACTTTACAGTGCTGCGAGAGCGATTATGTCTTCGTATAGATATACAATAATCCTGAAACTGAAAACTGCAGACATACAAACAAGGTAACTGGCTAACAAATTGGACCAACCAAAAGATATGGACTCAATCAAGAATCTCTGACATCAACATAGAAACCCACAAACATAAAACTTTCTTTTAGCTAGAGATATGCATCAATTTTTTAGAAACATAAGAGTTGGCAAAGTAAGATTATGAACAGAACAACCATATACCATGTCAATCAACTTACTTCATGGTATCTTCAAGTGCTCCTGGAAGCCTTTGCTCTTCATTGAATGCAGGAATAATTAAAGACATGTACTTCTCTGCAGGATCAGATATTGATGGGCAAGCAACCTTCAATACATCAAGAATGGAACATGACATGTTAAAGATAAATGTGTATTAAATGTTAACCAAGGTATCAACATAAAGTTGTAGATAAAGTCACAGATGCAAATAGCAAATTCCTATTTCTAGAAAAGTAGGTTTGAACAAGTGATGCATCCAAATGACCATTGATTTGGTGGGCCCCAATCCATAAATCAAAAATTACTACATATAATCACTAATAACCAAATAATCAACACAATCTAATTGGCAACCAATGAATGAACAGTTAATCCTACGGCCAGGATTCAGAGGCCAGTGTAATTCTGTTAGACCTCGTCCCGGACTAATCGTAATTAATGCTAATTAATGGAGCTTAGTGTTACTTAAGCATGATTAATTGTGCTAATTATGGTTAATGAACAAAATGAGATGGGTTAATCTCAATTGATTGAATTAAGCCTAATGAAGTGAACTTGAATGGAATTGAATTGATTAAGATGAGTTTAAACTCAACCAAGGTAAACTAAGGACCTTTTTGTAAATACGAGTTTTTACGTATTTCGTCAAATACGGAAATTCTTGATACCAACGTGTGTATCTCGAAGAGTACGTCAACTTTCATAATACACTTGGTTTCATTTAATCTAAGGTTGATCAAATGGGCCTTCATTTGACCCAAAATGTGAATAAGAAAAATAGAAGAGGACTTAAGTGCAAAAAGTCCACTTATATAAGCTAAGAGATGAGTCATTTTCCCATTTTGCAAACCCTAGGCACTCCTTCTTCCTTTCTCTTCCATTTTCTACACCAAGAGTGGAGATTGGGGAGGATTTCAAGTGGTTTTGTGTGGAAGCAGCATCATCTTCATCTTCTCCATTGGGATTACTCCATTGTTGAAGAGCTTGGAATTTCTTTGAGAAGGATTGTGTCAAGCCAAGCCAAAGAGAGAGGGCTTTTGTCTAAGAACTTCATTAGAGGCAAGTATAAGCATCACTCGTGAATGATGTTAGTTATTGTAGAAGATTCATAGTATTCCATGGGTAGTAGCTTTTGTGCATTTCCATTGAATGTTGAATGGATTTGTGGTTTATGGATTGATGGAATGGATTAGAAATGTCATTAATGTGTGTATTAAATGATGAATGAGGAGTGGACAGGAGGTCCAAAATTTATTGCAGGTGGTTGTAGCAATGAATGCAGAAAGGAGTAAAGAAGAGAGAGAGTTACAGAATTTCGGAGTGAAATTCTGAAGCGTTTGGTTCGCTCGAGCGACCCGCTCTCTGGATGAAGGCGCTCGAGCGGATATGAATCTGCTCTAGCGACCGTTTCTCTGTTTGAGTTCGCTCGAGCGAACTTTGGGTTCGCTCGAGCGACCGCTTCTCTGTCTGGGTCCGCTCGAGCGAACTTGAGTCTGCTCGAGCGAACCTAATGCTGGACAGGGTATTGATTGAGGCTGAAAATTTGGCCAATTGATCGGACCGGTTGGTTTTGGTTTTAGTAGGAAACGTGGAAACTTTTTGGACACTTATATGTTCTCTAAATTAGCTTTGTGGCTAATTAATGCAAATAGAGATTGGTGGAGATTGTGGATAATGAAATAGAAACTTTAAGAATTGAACCCTTGGATTAATAATGGGTTAAGTAATAATTGATTATAGACTATACCTCCATAGGTGTTAATTACAGAGACTCCAATTTACATATAATATACAAATGTGATGTCCATCGAGAATAACACGTACATTGGATAACCAACGGTTACACCCAAATGGTGGGTCGGGAACTGGAATAGAAATGAGTAGAATCGTGTAGTTAGTGATTATCTCATGCCATTGTATTATATATCACTTCATTCCAATCTCACAAGATTGATGTCATTGTTTGTTTCCTTTCCATTGTTAAGAATGGAATCACTGTATAAAATTGAATCCAGAAACGGATGGATAATGAAATGTATTGACCCTTGAATCTAGCACTACCTAGCTATTGTATGAAATTCTAAATGAATTAATAAATGATTATGTTCATGAGGCCGGGGTCATGAATGGTGCGCCCTTCCGCCCTCAGCCAAATGACTATTCCTACTGCAGTAGATGGATTTAGGGCGTTCCGGAACTCCGTGGTGATGCTAGTGTCCCTGGCCCGGACACTAGTAAGTCCCACAAATTCCAATCGTATCTATGGGTATTGATTGATGCCTTCCATTGGAAGATGAATCATTCCTTTGAGGGAAGATGGTAAATGAAATGAGCTGAATTGGAATGAATGCTATGATAGTTGCCATCTTCTATATGTTTATTGATTGACTTATTATGCTCATCCATTGTCATTGTAGGAATTATCTAGACTTATCTAGAATGGGAACTGTTTACTAAATATATTGAATGAATTTAGTAAATGTACTAACATGTGCTATCACAAGTTTTGTTTATGCATTGTTGAACCGTCGTGTTCATTAGTGTTATTGATGACATTACAGGCCTGATTGCCCATGCCGGTCCGGCGGCCCCAGCGGCAGCGGAGGAGACCGTTGCGGTTCCTCCAGGAGGATTGATAGAGTGGAACGGGCAGGATAATCTTTGAACGGTTATCCGTATGCGTAGTGGATCGGAAATTCTTTTTAGAGAATTCTTTTTGGAAATAGTTGAAATTCATTCTGGGATGTAATATTTTGAGAACTTGAATCGTCATCAATTTGCATAGTATTTAGATATGCTAGAGTTGATGAAAGAAAACAAACGAACGATACATGTATAAAGAACTTTATTTTGTATACATATACATTTTGAATTATTTTGTCAATATGTTTCCGCAATTTGTACAATTGACATGCATGTATGAATGAACGTCATCCCTTGTGGATTCTATTTTAACTTAGGTTAATTCAGAGTTTACAGGAGTAAGCACGGCCGCGGTCCTAGATTATCGTAACTCAGGCCCGGGTCATGACAAATTCTCAAGATGGACGGCCATTTTGATGATATCGGATCTTGAAAGAACTCTGATGCTGCGGCTGCAGATTCCGCACTGAGAAAGATTCCATTTTGGATGAGAAAACTGAAAAGAAGAGGGAGAAAATCACGAATTGAAGCATGAGAGTAGAAGGAAACTGACGAATGCTTGCGTTCGGTTCTCTTGATGAATTCGAGTACGAAGGTCGCCACTGCAACTGCTGATACCACGACCTGCAAAAGAAGATGTGTGAGGAGAAGTAGATCGAAAAGAAGGGGTTTTTTTAGGGTTTTTGAGGGGGAGAGAGAACCAGAGCAGGAAAGATCGTCCATGGCGAGAGCATGTTCGCAACAGGTGCAGCTGCGACTGAGGGACCTGCGGTCGCTCGAATCTTATAGAAATGGCGACCAGGTCTAGGTAGGTAGCTAGTCTTGCTCGGTTGGGTTCGCCGTGGAAGACTTTTCAATATCATTTTGCATACAGATACAGCCTTTGGTTAGAATGGTGTTGTTGGAAGGAACCCAAAACCTAGCTAGTTTGTCCTTGGGTCGAGCCAATTTTTTTACAGGCATGTTGGTGTGATGTGAATGGGTTTTGATTACATTGAACTATGGAAGTGGACTGTAGACAGGTTAGGATCAGGTTTTATCTATCAACATCAAACCAACCCACATTGAGAGATGATACAATGCTAAAATGGATTAAATGTTTGGGGTCTGATTGATGAGTGGAATTTTTGTGGTAATTCTTTTGTTTGAATAAAGAGTGTTTTACAAAATAAAAAGTTGCTTTCCGTACATACTATGCCAAAACGGTCCTTTTAATTATGGTCACATAGGACCACTTCCATTTTTATTTTAAACGAGAGGAGCCTTGATATCAGGTCAATATCGACGCACCTCTCATTAAAAAAAAAATAAACTGCACTACTTCTATGCAACCGCAACTAAAAGAGCTTTTTTGGTATATCGTGCACCTAATGTATTTTTTTTAATAAAGTCCTCTCGAAAATATTTAAATGATTGTTAAATCTTTTTCTCACAGCTTCTCAAGTTCTCTTTTGATATGGAAAATTTCAAAAACCAGCCACTACAAAATGGGTAAATTAGCTATTGAAATACTGCAAGTGCGCTATTGCAATTTCAAAATTCTCAATTCGAGTGTGCATTTTTTGGACGAAAATTCTTCAAATTCTTGTGATAAGATCTTTGGAGTCTATCACATGTAGAATGCATGGGTGCTTGAGTTCAAATTTCTAGTAATGCAAATTTAGAACTTAACATGTGTATCATGAGATTTATTGCAACACATTAGAACTTAATATTCCTCATGTTCAATCCAATGTCATACAAAAATTTGTTATAATTTTGTGGTGTAAATTGATATGGATTGGTAGAAACACATTCTCAATTTGGACAAATAAATTTTATTTATATGCCTTGCATACTTTTTTCTATTTGTAAAAAACACTGTAAAAGTAGATAATTGTAGATAGTCCTGCCTTTTCTTTAAATGCCGTTGTCCATTTCCTAAATTGTAGGTCAGTTTTGGAAAAAAAAAATGATGTTTAGTTTAATAACTATTTTGCACAAAAAAAAAAAAAGTCTTATGCGGAATTTGAACCAATGATAAAAATTGCAGTGGGGCCCACTGCCCCTGATGGAGGAAATATTTCAGTGTCCAGTAAATGCTCATACAACATCAAAAGATGGCAGAACCCACCCATAACTTGCCATGCTGTCACTCCACATCACATGATCAAACATAGTTGTGTTATGTGAGATGGATGGTAGCAATGAATTTTTAGTCCCTCCATATCTACAATAATTTTCCTCAATCATTTTAGTTGGCCCACTTAAATTGATGTTTAAAGTGACAAATGGACTTTTTGACGTAAAAATATTTTAGAAAAACACTTATAAAATCTTTTAAAATAAATATAAAGTAAGGAGCGACGTTTTTCGAACTATGATTAGTTAAATCTTCACCAACACATTTAGTTTTTCCATTCCCATCCCAGTATAAGAGCCTCTGGCCGAGTAAAGGTTCTCACTATTGCAAACCTGTGATTTAAGTCCAATTCTATAATTTATTTTAGGTATTAAAATGAATTGAAAAGGCAAATGACGTTGCTCATGCATTACTTCTTTGAAATTTTTTGAGGATTTACGGGAAAAACTCTCCTGAGGTGGCCGTTTTACGAACAAAGGCAGATTAGTTCCCACAGAACAATTTGGTCCCTCCCGTCAACTTGTATTTTTAATTTTTTACTTTTGACCGAGGGACGATAGCATCCCCAAAAAAACGTCGCCTTTCTTATTTTGGCTCATGCTACTCTCTTCTTCTCATATGATGATGTAGTAATGGATGCAACCGACGACGACATTGTGTGGCACCGGCCATGGGCTATCTTCTCCGGGGACGAGTGGCAACGAGTGATTTGTTTTCCAGTAATGCGTGAGAGATTGGAGTCCGATAATCCTCTCTTTACTATAACCCCTGCAACCCATCAAATCTCCATCTCCCCCACTGCATTCAAATAATTCATTGAGGCCTCTTCTATCTCGGCCCCACATCTCCAAATCCCACCAACCAAACAACGCACCTGCTACCACCATTTTCATCGTCGTTACACACGATCATCTCTCCCATTTGCAAGTCCAGCCAAACAAACAAACTTGAAAACTAATCTTAACCCATTCAACTTCACAGAGGCTCTTATTCACTATCTTTTTTTTATATACGAACCCATCTTCACAAACGGCCCTTTTCACTCTTTCCACCCTTGCATCCATCACTAGATCTCACCTCTTTTTCTCACATCACCATCACTAGATCTCACACCTCTTCATCAAAAGACAGCAACTCCTCTTCATTCACGGAACTCGACCCATACATAACCGCACCAAAGCAACCTTTGTCCATTGGTTCCAACAGCCTATCTTCACCATCCTTTCTACAAAGGGAATTGGGTTCATTACTGCAATAGCATGATCTAAAAAAGGAAGAAATGAGGAGCGACATTAACAAGGCCTGACGAATCCCATCTGTGCTATTCGAGCTATGGGGCACTTTTTCTTGCAACAGCCACCTAGGAGAAATTGTTCCGTAAAATCTTCAAATTTCTTTTTTTTTCCTCACAAGAGGGGTTAGTTAGTACGAGGATTCTATCACATCATACAATTCAAATCAAATTAGATGACTTTAAAACGCCCATGTTAACACATTTTTGACAAGCTTCAAAGTTTCCCAAAAAAACTCCAATTCCACAAAAAGAAAAACAAAATTCCCATCCTTCTTGGATAAAAAACGTAAATGGAGCGCGACATAATTCCAAAATTCAAATTTCAAAAGCGACAAGGGAAGGGTGCCTGCTGCAAAAACAACCTCTACCCGCCAAATTTGGGAAACTAAAATCCCCATCTTTTGTCGGATTGCATTCATATCTTTTTCTATTTCTAACGGTCCTCTCCACATAAGAAAACCTTCTCCCTCTCGTCTTGTCCACTGAAGAACACTCAAGTAGAATTTCCCTTTCTTCTCAATCTTCATTTCCATAGAAAGAAAACTATCTGTTTGATATGGGAAAAGCTGAGAAAGACGAGCAGAAGCAGCTTGCTTCTGCACATTCCTTCGTCTTCAAAGAATCCGAAAATCTAGAAGGAAACTGTGTTCAATAGCGGAGTCGATTATCCGGCCCTCCTTAAATGCATGATCTCAACTGGGTTTCAGGCGTCAAATCTAGGAGACGCAATCCAGGTCGTCAATCAGATGGTGAGCTCGATCTTTTGAATTTTTTCCCTTATTGGGTTTGTCTTTCTTAATGATAATGATAATGTGTGCTTTGTTGAATTGGGTTGAAGCTTGATTGGAGGTTGGCGGATGATGAGCCAACAGAAGAATGTAGTGAGGAGGAGAGGGAATTGTTGGGGTTCAGAGAGTATGTCAAATGCAAGATTTTTCTGGGTTTCACTTCGAATCTCATATCTTCGGGTGTTCGTGAAACTGTTCGGTTTCTTGTAGAGCATCGCATGGTGAGTGTTGTAATTTGATTTTTGTTACATTATTGTGTTGGCATTCATGAAATTGTTTGATGAATAGTCTATAAATGTGCTAAAATGTAGTAGTATAGCGAAATCAGTGCGATCTAATGCAATGGAATGAAGTTGATGGTGCAGTAGAATCTGTTGGGGTCAGTGACAATCCACAAGGATGGGTGGGATGCCTAGGTTGCTGCTGCTGCTGCTTCTTGCGTCACCCAGTTTAATGGTAACAGTCAGCCCACTGTCAATTTGGGGAGAGTTCCAAATGTGCGCATATGATTGTTCAGGCGTGAGGGAGCAGTAAAAGTTAGGACGAGTGCCAATTTGTGTTAAGTGTAAATGAGGGGGTGTTGGATTGATCATAGGTAGGACCTAGAGGCTTGATAGCATTTAGCTTGAAAGAGGTTTAGCTGGGGATGTAATCAAGACAGATCTAGGGCAGACAATGGTGTACCTGGATCCATTTTTCATAATATGTGGGTGTGTATCTGGATCAGTTTTTCCACATCTATATAAGGTTTCAGATACGAATTCCCTATGCATGCATCTGGATCTGAATGTGTGCGCATTACATATCTATAGTCGGTTTCAGATCTGAATCCTGCATGCATGCATCTGGATCCGGATCTAAATTTCTCCATGACCCAAGAACAGGTTCCATGCACAGGATCTCACCCCCATCACCTTCCCCCTTTTTTCTTTTTTGGGGCTTATGGACTTTGCATATTTGGGTAATTCAATACCTGTTGCCATCCAAGTCTGCCATCTTTGGTTATTATCTTTTTTTTTTTTTAAAGAGAGAACCTTATCGGCTTGTCCCTTATTTTTGTCCGGCCCATATTCAAGGTTTTTAGATTTTGTTTGTTCTATAGAGGCATCTACATAGCATATTCCTATAGAGGTGCAAATTTGTTGATTTCTTTTGCTTGAGCTAAATTTATTTATTTTTTTTAATGTGTGCAGTTAATCTGATGCATATGCCACAATGTTATGGCCACTCATGATAACTGCTGGTTAACAGTTTTTGGTATTTGCAGGTAGATGTGGTGGTTACAACAGCTGGTGGTATCGAAGAGGATCTCATAAAACGTCTTGCCCCCACATACAGGGGTGAATTTTCTTTGTGTGGAGGAGCTTCTCTGCCTTCAAAAGGATTGAATCGTATGGGAAACTTGTTGGTTCCCAATGATAACTATTGCAAATTTGAGGATTGGATCATTCCAATTTTCGAGCAAATGTTGCAAGAGCAGTTTGAAGAGGTAATCTCTCAACAGCTAAGACTGCAATGTATATAGTTCATAATTGCCACTTTATAATTGTTTGCCGCCTTCTAGCACTTACATTTTGGTCAACATTGTAATGAAACTTATTTAATTCATTTTGTTAAGAAGTGCAACCTATCCAGAGATTTGGCTCAGGTTAGATTAGAATGGAGAAACATGATTCATGTATCCTACCCCAATTATGTTGAGAAGAGGCTTTGATGATGATGATTTAATTAATTTTTTGAAAAAAAAAAAAAAACTTATGTCTGATGTTCTTTTCCTGTTTTTTACTTCTACGTGGTTCTATGGCCTACTTAATTCATGGGTAGGTTTTAATTGATCAATGTGTGAATTGTGACCTGCGGTGCCTGTGATGTCTGTTCAATATTCCATGCTATCCCATTAACGGTAATTATACATAACATTGCCATATTATATTGTTTATGACCTTTTATATTATGGTAAGATCCTGTATCATTTCAAGCGCAGAAGCCAAGAAGTGGGAACCTTGGGGACTGACAGCTTTTGGTGTGGGTGGGGCTGAGCCAAAAATGCGACTTCTGTTTTCTCGTATAAATCCCTTGTAGAATTGATGTGGCAGCGTGGGCTTCTGGGTTGATGCATGGTATTCATGATGGCTTAGGAGTTGATCTGTTTATTTGGTATTTAAGGCAAAATAAAATAAAATAAAATCTTTGGCAATCTTTTTATTGGGGGACTTTTCCCAGCGATAGCAAGGCATTGAAGAAAACGCGATGGATATCCTATGCTGGTAGCTTTTCGGGGCCTCCCTGTCTGTAGGATCAGTGGAACTGCATCTTTTACCTCCTATCTTCTTCTCCACCTCTATTTTTCTGCCTTCTTCATTTTCTAATTGATCTCTGTTTTATCTCTATCATGTGAGTCATGTCCATCTGAAGGAATTTAGAGTTACTGAGATGTGAGACCAATGTGAGTCCGAGTTCTCAGTTTCTTGTGTTTTCCAGCATTCTTCCTCTGGTTTGGGAATAACAGTGTGCACAGAGATGATGGGATCATCTTTACTAAATCTTCTGTAAACACCTGTAGGCATTATTAGAATGCCTACAGAAACTTGGACGTCCTGTTCCTAGCATATGGTGTGTTGATGTTGCATATTTTCCTTCTCTTTATGTAGGTTCAACGATATTATGTGACAGATTCCACCTTCTCATTTGCAGAGTGTACTTTGGACACCATCAAAGGTGATAGCTCGTCTTGGAAAAGAAATTAATGATCCAAGTTCTTACCTTTACTGGGCGTCAAAGGTAAATGTGCGAGGGCAAGATTGCATCCAGTCTACTCCTCCCTCCCTCCCCGCCCCCGCCCACCCCCGCTCATCATACAAAAACAAACTCCTCTTTCATATTGGTTCCACCCGGTTGATGAATTGGTTCTTGCACACATGTGCTGTCTTGTACTTGTACTTTGGATGGTGCCTTTAATTTTTCTTCTTTTGAATCCCTTTTCTTTCTCTTGAGATATAAATTAAATAGTATTCTGTAGTATTTGTAATAAGTGACAGTCAGGGTTGAAGAAACATGCTGTCTGGCTCTCGTAGCGATTAACCTGGCTGAAGAACCAGCTTGAACTAACTTGATTGTAATTAGTGGTATAAGTTCGAAAATATCTTGTAAGGTGATTCTCACCTAAACATTTTTGGAGTTAGTTCGGAATTCCAGTGATCCTAGTTCATTCTTTTGAGACCTCTTTTCTCACTCCAAATCTGGAAGATTTTTCTTTGAGAAGCTAACTAGTCGACCGGTAGCAGGGGAGAGGGATGTTCTTGTTGTCCAGGAAAGAGAGGAACTGCTCTTGGGTATGATCCATAGCTTGATGCACCAGATGCACCCCTTCTTCCGGAGTTCACACCTGCACATTTCAGCAGTGAATTATGCAAGTAACGTTTTCAAAATCAGAAGGAAATCATTATAGTGTGGACTGAATCATGAAATCCTTTTCAACTTCAAAATAATAAAAAATCTACAAGTTGAAGATACACATAAAAGAAAAGACTAGTTATTCATAATCCATCCATTTTATATCTTCACCATTTATGTATGATAAGTGGCATTGTGATAGAATAATATGAAGAATTTGATTGGCTTATATGTTTAAAATAACAAAAGGCAACCCAATGTAACAGGACTTGTATATCAGCATGCATAACCTTTAAGTCATAACCAAGTATAGATCAACACTCATAAGAACCTACTTAGTATCATCATTATGTTGCCACCTTACTACCTTACCCTTTTTTGGCCTAACCATTTTTCTTTAATCTCAACTCCCAAGTCCCAACACTCCCAAGATTCCAAATCCCAACTTCAAGCCAATGAGGTGAAATGTAGTCTAAAAGAACCAAATGAATAACAAGATGTTTCATCTTTAAGAAATGTGATATGGGCAACATAGTTTTTCATTTCATAGCATGGCTTTAAAACTCAACTGAGTCTGAGTTGGCTTGGTCCTAACCGCGTTGGGGTCTGAGTCCCTTTTATAAAAACGAATCAGCCGAGTCTGAGTCTGGTTCAGAGTTGCCCAAGGCTGAGTTGTTGATTATTGGGGCTTGGGGTCGACTCGACTTGACTCAAGGGGAACCCCGTCACCCCCGAATCCAATTTTTTCTCACTGATGTTTAGCAATCTAATAATGCCAATGTCTGATATTATAACCAATTATAGTGATAAAAATGGAGAGGATAGTGCATTATGCCACTGGTTTTGCCCTGTAAAAATACAGTCTGATATGCCTTTATGGTTTCATTTGGTAGATTACATTATATTAACAATTGTAGGCGGTAAAAACGACACCTACTTAGATTGAGATGAGATCGAGGTAAAACTCCTTAGGACAGAGAATGCTGAACGCCAAGAACCTGAAAAGGAAGGAGAAAGGCTAGAATCAGAGCCCCTGGCTGCCGTGAGCCGAAGGCACTCCGATGCCTGAGTTAGTTCTGAGAAAACTAAAAAGGAGGAGGAAGAGGGGAATGAGACGATATGGAGTATTGTGAGTTGTGTATTGCGTACCTTTCATGGGACTGATCCCATGTGTATATATAAGTGAGCGTTCCTCGTTCATTCTCTCTGTGAGTGGGGGTAGGTGAGGTGAGGTCCCATCGATCCTTACCCTGACTGGCAGCAGTAGGTGAAATGGGCAACACCCCTCCCTCTCTTTCCACGCCTTCAGCCAGTTGGCGTACAGGGCTAATAAAGCGCACTTCTTATCGCCATAAATGAGCGATCCTATCGCCATAAATGACTGCTCATATCTGTCTGGGCGCACCGTATTTCCAAGAGGAAGGTGGCGGCCCACTCTGATTCTAGCATTCTGGTCTGAGGCCAAGGATGGCTTGGCTGTGGTATGCCTTTGTACTGAGCTGGCATCTATGCCGAGCTGCCGAACCGTGGTGCTGAGCTACCGAGCTATTGACCGAGCTTCCGAGCTAACGAGCTATTGACCGAGGTGCCGAGCTAACGAGCTTCTACCACAGAGGCTGAGGTGTTCGGCGAGTTCAGCTGTAGTCTTTACTTAACTTCATCATTACGGTATTTTACCCACACAATTGCCCCCTAGCTTTTGACTTCTGAGAGCCTCCCAGCTCGAGGAGGTCAGAAGCTTGATGACCGTATAACTGGCTCCACTACCGAGCTCAAGCGAGGGTTATTGTCATATGAGGGTAGTACCGGGACGAGGGAGCTTCGGATCAGGAGGGTCCCCTTGGGCCTGGAGGTCGCTGCTATCGTGCGGTCCCCTTCGAGATGTCCCTTCGCCTGTCCTGGATATTCAATAGTCCTCGGATATCGCGCTAGTGGTGACACGTGTCGGTTCTTTTGGCTGTCTCGTAATTACTTCGAGGAGACGTTAGGGCTGCGAGATGGGCCGTTAGGGCTGATTGAGGGGACGCCTCTTAAAGGCTCTCCTTGAAAGTCGGATCGACGCCCCTAGGCCTTATAAATCAAGGCGCCTCCTTCGTCTTCACTTTCCTCTGCTTTCTTCAGATTTTTACTGCGCTTTGCAAGAGAACTTTCTCCGGCGCCTGCGGACTTCCGACGATCCTGCTTGTGCAGTCCCCATTCGTAGGACTCCTCTTCGTTTTCCTCGTCTTTTCTTTTAGATAGGCCCTTGTCTGAGTCGAGAATGGGGGTCTATAGACATTTATTAGGAGACCTAGGTTCCATAGATCACTTTAGGGATTTATACAAGGTCCCCGCCAATGTGGAGGTCAGACCGGATGACCCCGATGACGGCCTCACCTATCGTGACGGCTGGATGCCGTTCTGGTTGGTCTCTGTAGTGGAAGGGGGGATCCGCTTCCCCCTGCACCCACTGGTCCGGGACTGCCTCTGGGAGTGGAGGTTGTGCCCATGCCAACTACTTCCCAATGGATACAAAATCATAATGGGAGTAGTGTGGCTCAACCAGATTCTGAAAATCGGCCTCGGTGTCCCGGACATCGAGGATACGTATGACCTCTGCAAATCCGCAGAAGGGGACACTTACTACCTCCGGCTGAGAGTCCGCCGGACTGGGTTCGTGACCGCGCTGGAGGACTCCAATAGGTACGCGGTTGAAGATCGAGTACTCGTCAGAGGAGGATGGGAGTTCGGTGAAGCAGAGCCTGCCACCACAGTCCGGGTCCCTCGAAAAATAGGAATTCCTCCAAGTAAAGACCGAAGTTCTTTCGGTTTGCAGTTCTTTCCTTTCTTTCTCTGTCTGGCTCCTGACACGATTTTGTCTATGCAGATTTCTGCGAAAAGAGGGAGCTTGCGAGGAGGAACCGCTGGAAGGTGAAAAGCGCGTGGCACGAGCAGGTGAGAAACTACCGCGGCCACAACTGTCGTGCTGCGTGGTCTCTCCTGGGGTACGTGCCCCACTACAGGTCCTTCAACACCTCCAGAAAGGTATCGGAAATAGACTCCGTGCTGAGCGGGGAAGGCGGTAGTCAAGGAACAGCGACGACCGCGGTGCCTGGCTCGGCGGCGGTGACCGTCGCGATTCCCACCGGACGTCTGATTGAGTCGGGAGACCGTGCTCCAGCAATCTCCACCGCGGAGCCTGTCGGGACCTCGAGAGCCAAACCCCGGCCTTCCCGAAGGAGGCTAGTAGCTTCCAGCTTGGAGGAAGAGGAAGAGGAAGAGGAAATGCTACGCCAGCGCGGGCGACGCTACGCTGCAGAAGACCTGTCCGCGGCGGCTTTCGGGGACATCGGAAGCGAGGTCCGGGATCCTCCTCAGGCAGTGGCTGCGACGCCTCCGGCATTCCCGGGTAGCACTCCTGCCCCAGACGCCGAGACGGTTGGTACCGCCGCGATTGGGGTTGCTCGGCCCGACGAGGCAGAGGTTGTCTTAGCTCCGCCTCCGGCCGTCGTCGCAGATGACTCACCCTCTGATCATGCCGTGGGGGCCGGAGGTCGGGCTCGCCCTGCCGAGGTCGCTGAGGGCGGGCGACCCAAGAAGAGGGCAAGGGTCGAGGCCTCGCCTGGCCCCTCCTTGCCTCCGCCTGCTGGTGGGACAATCCTACCTCCTCCTCCAGCTCTGTGGAGGCCGGCCATCGAGGAGGTTCTGGGGAGGCCGCTAGCCGAGACAGACCGCGCCACCAATCCCCAAGTGGTCGCACCGCTAGGACGAGCCTGCGCCCTTCCTCAAGACATGGCAAGGTGGGCCGAGATGGACAACGAGTCACTCCTGCTCTCCTCGATGCGATCCCTGGTGTCGGTAAGTGTAGTATTTTTCCCTCAGCTTTTAGTCCGGTGTCGTTTTATCGACTTCGGGTTCTCATCATGCAGCTGTTGCAGAGGTGCCAAATGGGCATTGAGAGGCTCGATGCAGCCGAGGCGCGGGAGGCGGAATGGGTGGTTGAGAGGGACGAGCTACGGGCGTCCTTGGCGTCTAAGGACACGACGCTGGCAGAGGTGGCGGCCAGGAACGCCGGCCTCGTCTTTGATTTCGAGGAGTCAAAGGTCGAGGTCGAGCGCCTAAAGGACGAGCTGGAGGACGAGAAGAGCCAGAACCTCCACCTTGCCTCTGAGCTCGACGATCTCCGGATTGCGGCAAAGCGACTGGAAGACGACCTGGAGAGTGCGAAGGGGGCAAACAGGAGGCTCCTCTCTCAGCGGAACCAGGCGCAAGGTTCCCTGGAGATGGCGCTGAGGGGGAAGGCGGCCGAGATTGAGTCTGCCCTGGCAAAACAAGAGGCCAGGCTCAAGGAGGAGTTCCTCGCTGAGCATAACTCCATCATGGGGGAGGAGGTCGGCAGGCTGTCCGCTGACTACAAGGCTCAGCTGGCGGGGATCCGGGACCGAGCCTGGGAGCTTGGGTGGAAGGCAGCCTTGCACAAGGCTGGGGTCCCCGAGGATAGCCCTCTTTTCCTAAATCCCCCAAATCTCTACTTCTCGGACTCGGGACTCGCGGCCGTGTCTCGGGTTTCTAACCTTCCTTCGCAAGCGTGTCCGAAGGCGAACGCCGCTCCCGGGGCGCCTCAAGAGGCTCCAGCTGCCAGCGCTGATCCCGAGGGCTACCAAGTGGCTGCGGTCGTCGAGGCCCCTCCTGAAGCTGTCGCTCCCGAGGCTAGTGTTCCTGAAGCGGGCGCGGCCGTTCCTGAAGCTACCCTGACCGCTCCCGAGGCCAGCGCGGTCGTGGCCAAGGTCCCTCCAGAGATTGACTGCAATGTGGAAGCTGCAGCCCTCTGAGGCTTTTTGTAATTTTTCTTTTAATGTATCTCCATTTATCTTGTAATCAGAGTCCTTGATTAATGAAAACCTTCTTCACATTCTGGCTTCCTTTCTCCTTGTCTTTGATGAAATGTGTGTGGTCGACCTTATGTCGCATTGCTTTTCTGTTTGAGTTGTTGGTCCGGATAGCCGAACTCCTGGCCATTCTCAGAATTGAGACATCCGCCAATGACCGAGACCCGGTGCATGAACCGTGGTCTCGGTCTGCTGCGTACCCATAATCTCCTTTTGACCTGTGAGCTCCTTGGAGCAGGTCGGAAGCTGAGTGGCTTTGTCAGGCCGGGACTGCCGCTAATCTTTAAGAGTACCCGGTTTGTGATGCATTGCCGAGATGGCGGAGTCTCGGTTCGGGGGGGGGATTCCTCCTTATCACCTTTTGCTGACGTGGAGTGCCTCATTGAATTCTCTTCGCCAGTCGAGGCATTTGCCTGCTCGTCTGTCGAGGCATTTATTCTCTCGTATGATGCGGCATTTAATAGTCCTCTGGAAATGCGGCGCCGGTGCCACTTGTCGTCTCTCCGAAGGGTACGCAATCATATCTGCAGGACACCTGGGCTGCCCGAGACGACGTTAGGGCTATTCGAGGTAGGGCCACATTAAAGGCTTCTCTTGAAATCTGAAACGGCGCCTCCATCCCTTATAAATTAGGGCACCTTCTCCGTCTTCCCTCTTTTCGATCCTCAGAATCCCTGTTGTATTCTGCGAAAGAACAGTACTACCTGCGAGCACTCCTGTTTGCACGGCCTTTCATCGTAGGATTTCTTCCTTCTGTCTTCTCCCTTTCTAGTAGGTAGTTCTCCGTCTAGGATAGAGAATGGGCGTTCACAGGCACTGGCTAGGGGACCCACTGTCCATAGGCCTGTTTAGAGAGGCATACCAGGTCCCTGCGAATGTAGAAGTCAGGCCAGACGGCCCTGACGATGGCATCACATACAGCGACGGCTGGATGCCATTTTTGCTAATGTCCGTCATGGAGGGAGGGGTCCGGTTCCCCCTTCACCCACTCCTCAGGGACTGTCTCCGGGAGTGGGGGTTGAGCCCCTGCCAGCTACTTCCCAATGGGTATAAGATCATCATGGGGGTAGTGCGGCTGAACGAGATACTGTCAATCAACCTCGGTGTCCCGGACATCGAGGAGGCGTATGACCTCTGCAAATCCGCAGAAGGGCATACGTACGACCTCCGGCTAAGGGTCCACCGAACTGCCTTCGTGACCGCGCTGGAAGATTCCTATAGATACGCGGGGGAGGACCGTGTCTTTGTCCGAGGGGCATGGGAGTTCGGCGAGGCGGAGTCCAGCACCACGGCTCGGATCCCACGAAGAATAGGAGTCCCCCCAAGTAAAAAACCGAGGCCCCCTGGGTTTTGTAGTTTAATCTTATGTCTCTTTCCTTCTGTTAACATCGCTCTGTTACTGCAGGTTTTCGGCAGAGAAGGGAGTTCGCCAGAAGGAACCGGTGGAAGGTGAACAGTGACTGGCACGAGAAGGTGCGGAAGTACCGCGGCCATCACCGCCGAGCCGCGTTCTCGCTCCTGGGGTACACGCCTCACTACAAGTCTTTCATCACCCCGAGGCGGGTGACCGGGATTGACTCCGTGCTGCAAGGGGAAAACATCAGCCCGAACACCGTACAGACCGAGGTCCCCATCTCGGAGACGATGACTGTCGCGATTCCCAGCGGGATTCCGGCAGAATCGGGCGAAGAGTCTCCGGGCCGTGAACCCGCAGGGATTGTGAGAGCCGAGACCGGGCGCAAGCGGCAGAGGCAGAAATTTGTCGTTTCCAGCGCGTCTCGGAGCTCATCCAGCTCGGACGAATCCGAAGTTGAGATGTTGCGCAGTCGTCGCCAGCGCTTCGTGGCCGAGGACCTGTCCGCGGCAGCCTTTAGGGACATAGGGGGGGAGACCTCGGACCCTTTTCGGGGAGCCAGCGTCGCCTCGACTACGACGCCCATGGCTGCTGCAGAGGTTCTTGCTCCCGCGGCCGAGATGGGTCCAGGAGCCATTGACTGGGCCCAATCCGGCCCTCCCGCCGCGGTCGAGGTCGGCGCTGATCCTCCGGCCATAGTGGTTCACGAGTCGCCCTCCGACTCAGGCAGAGAGGGTCCTGCCGAGGTCGTCGAGGAGCGCAGGCCGGAGAAGAGGCCGAGGGTCGAACTCCCACCTGCCCCGGAACCGCCTATGTCGGTCGAAGGATCCGCCACTCCTTCCGAGTTCGTCCCTTGGAGACCGGACATCGAGGGCGTGCTGGGGAGGCAGTTAGCCGAGTCGAACCGAGCGGTCAACCCTGAAGTGGTTGCCGCACTGGGACGAGCTTGCGCCCTTCCCCAGGACATGGCGAGGTGGGCGCGGATGGACAACGAGTCGCTGCTGCTCTCCTCAATGCGGTCGTTGGTAGCGGTATGTATACTTATTCATATTCCTCTCTTTTTGCTACGTTCTTTCAGCTGACACTCTGTTCTTACTGCAGCTCTTGCAAAAGTGCCAAACTGGCATGGGGAGGCTGGACGCAGCCGAGGCCAGGGCAGCAGTCTGGGCGGCGGGGAAAGAGGAGCTGCTGAAGTCCCTGGCGGCAAAGGATGTGACGCTGGCGGAGGAGGCGAGTAAGAATGCGGATCTTTTCGCCGAGCTCGACGCCGCGCGGGCCTTGGCCGAGCACCTCAAAGAGGAAGCAAAGGAAGCGGCGGATCAGAACGCCTACCTTTCCTATGAGCTAGACGAGGTCCGGCTCGCGTCGTCGCGGCAGGAGGAAGATATGCAGATGCCGCGAGGGATGAACAAAAGGCTCACCTCCGAGAGAAGGCTAGCTGAAAGAAAGCTGGAGATGGCTCTGGAGGGGAAGGAGGCCGAGCTCGAACTGGCTCTGAGAGGGCAGGAGGCCAAACTCAAGGAAAAGTACCGAGCCGAGCACGAGGCCGTGATGAACGAGGAGGTCGGCAAACTGGCAGCTGACTATAAGGGGCAGTTGCCAGGAATCCGAGATCGGGCATGGACACTTGGGTGGAAAGCAGCCTTAAAAAGGGTTTGAGTCTCTATGGACAGCCCCATTTTCCAGAATTCCCCTAGGTTTCCTCGCTCGGACTCGGAGTTGCGTGCCGTCTAGGAATTCGCCCCAGTTCCCTCCGCCTCGGAGGTCGCCCCAGCTGCCTCCGCACTGGAAGTCGCCCCTGCTCCCCTGGTGACTCCGGAGACTGCCTCGGCCGTTCCCAGCGAGAGCGCTACCGGAACCGATTGTAATAAGGAAGCTGCAGCTCCCTGAATTTTGTAATTTTCTTTTTTCTTTTTCCATACATTGTATTCCGGCAGATCCTTTCGTAATAAAACAGCATTCTTTCTACATGTTCTGTGCATGATCCTTGTCTTGTTTGTGGTGGAATGAGTATCGACACAAGTAGTCTGCCGAGTAGTTTAATAGGTACTAAGCGAGGGCGGTTGGCCCTCTGAACAGAGGAGCCGAGCCGCGAGGGTGGTACTGGTATCGGACCCTGATGCTTTTGGCTGTGCCGCCCAGGCTGGTGCAGGCACCGAGCTGAGGGCGGTTGGCCCTCTGAACAGAGGCGCCGAGCCGCGAGGGTGGTACTGGTACCGGACCCTGATGTGCATATGGCTGTGCCGCCCAGGCTGGTGCAGGCACCGAGCTGAGGGCGGTTGGCCCTCTGAACAGAGGTGCCGAGCCGCGAGAGTGGTACTGGTACCGGACCCTGATGTGCATATGGTTATGCCGCCCAGGCTGATGCAGGCACCGAGCTGAGGGCGGTTGGCCCTCTGAACAGAGGTGCCGAGCCGCGAGGGTGGTACTGGTACCGGACCCTGATGTGTGTGGTTTTGTCGAAGCCGGCGATGGCACCGAGCTGACAGTTGATACTCCGTCGAGTCGTGGGGAATCTCTAAGCAATGCAAAGACTCGTTCCAGAAAAATCGCCTTTTATTGATACTTGATTTCTTTAATACATTTTTCAGAAGTAGAATTTTTTGAGATGCGTCGCATTCCATGGTCGCGGGAGCGCCTTCCCCTCCATATCTTCGAGTCGGTAGGCAGATCTCCTTGCCGTAGAGGTTATTCTGAACGGTCCCTGCCAGTTGGGCGCCAGCTTGCCTTCGTTAGGATCTCGGTCGCTAGGAAGTATTTTCTTCAAGACCAACTCTCCCATCGCGAATTTTCTTTCCTTGACCTTTGGGTTGTATCCCCTGGCCAACTGTTGTTGGTAGGCGGCCAGGCGGATAGCCGCCGCCTCCCTTCGTTCTTCAGCCAAATCCAGCTCCCGTGCTACGTTCAGATCGTTCAGACCCTGGTCACAGAGTTCCGACCTCAAGGTCGGGAGGCCGACCTCGAGGGGAATGACTGCTTCCATGCCGTAGGCGAGGGAGAACGGGGTAGCCGAGGTGGAACGCCTTGGAGTAGTTCGGTAGGCCCATAGGACACTCGGCAGCTCCTCTGCCCATCGACCTTTGGCTCGGTCGAGTCTCTTTTTAATTCCGTCGAGGAGCACTTTGTTCGAGATCTCGGCCTGACCGTTGCTCTGGGGATACGCCGGGGTGGAGTAGATATTGCGAATGTCGTACTCTTGGCAGAAGCTTTTGAAGAGGTTGGAATCGAACTGCGTTCCGTTGTCGGAAATGAGAGTACGGGGAATTCCAAATCTTGTGATGATATTCTTCCACACAAAGCTCTTCGTGTCTAACTCGGTGATGGAGGACAAGGGTTCCGCTTCGACCCATTTCGTGAAGTAGTCCGTGGCCACTATCAACCATCTTTTGTTCCCTAGAGTTCGGTGAAGTGGTCCGACGATGTCCAGGCCCCACTGGGCGAAAGGCCACGGACTGGAGAGGGGGCTCAGTTCCTGGGCTGGCTAGTGGAGAGAGTGAGAGAACTTCTGACACTTCTCGTATTTTCTGGCATAAAGCTGGGCGTCCTTTAGGTATGCAATGACGGGGTCCATCCAGCTCGGGCCAAGATCAAGGCACATGAGCTGCCGGGGTCGCTGGAGGTCGATGCTGGGCTCCCGCAGCGTTTCTACTTCGATAGTTCTTTTGTCACCGGCTTCCACAGCCGAGGCGAGGCTGGCGAGGGCGTCTGCATGGGAGTTGGATTCTCTGCCGATCTGCCGGACCTCGGCCCTTTCGAACTGGGAGAGAAGTCCCCTGGCGTGGGCAAGGTAGGCTGCCATCCTCTCATCCCGAGCTTGGTAGTCTCCGCTGAGCTAGCTTGTCATCAGATGGGAATCGCTGAAAACCACAACGGACCGGGCTTCCAAGATTTTGGCACTGTTAAGTCCGGCAATGAGCGCTTTATATTCGGCCTCGTTATTAGATGCCTTGAAACCAAGTGTCAGAGCTTGTTCGATGACGAGGCCTTCGGGAGACTGGAGAACTACGCCAGCGCCAGCTCTTTTGGAGTTCTCTCCAGGACTGTTCTTGCTCAGTCTCGGTGTCAACCTCTGCACCCCTATCGCCCCCCCAGTTCGGTGTCGAGCGTGGTCGGTGCCGAACTCTGAGGAGTAAATTCTACAATGAAGTTCGCTAGGACTTGAGTGGAGATCCGTCCGGAGAAATCTGCCTTCCGGAGGAGAGCCTTCAGTGGGTATTCTGTTACGACCACTATTGTGAAGGTTTGGAAGTGGTGGGAGAGCTTTCGAGAGGCGCTAACGAGCGCCAAGGCAAGCTTTTCGAGCTGCAAATACCGGGTCTCGGCGTCCAGCAGGGTTTTGCTCATGTAATAGATAGGCCTTTGCTGGCCGTTGTCCTCTCTGACGAGCACCGAGCTCACTGCATGGTCCGAGACCGACAGGTACAAGAACAGTGCCTCTCCAAAAGTCGGGGTGGAGAGTAGCGGTGGAGAAGAAAGGTATTGTTTTAGCTGTTGCAGCGCCTGAGAACAATCCGACGTCCACTGGAACTTGGAGTCCTTTCGCAAGAGTTGGAAGAAATGTCTGCACTTGTCCGAAGTCTCGGCTGATAAATCAGTTCAGGGCGGCAGCCATTCCGGTCAGCCGCTGAACTTGTTTTGCCGAGGTCGGACACTGGAGCTCCTAGATCGCCGTGATCTGGTCAGGGTTCGCTTCGATCCTCCTTCTTGTGACCAGGCTCCCTAGGAACTTGCCGGAACCGACACCAAAGGCGCACTTGGATGCATTCAGCTTCAACTGGAACTGGCGAAGGATGTCAAAAATCTGGCGGAGGTCGGTCAAGTGGTCCTGCGACCTTTTGGATTTGACGACCATATCATCGATGTAGACCTCCACCGTCTTCCCGAGCTGGGCCTGGAACATCTTTGTCACCAACCGCTGGTACGTCGCTCCCGCATTCTTTAACCCGAAGGGCATCACCTTGTAGCAATAGGTGCCCCTGGGAGTGATGAAAGTTGTCTTGTCCTAGTCTGCCGCGTACAGGGGGATCTGATGGTACCCTTGGTAGGCATCCAGGAAACTCATCCGGTCATGTCCGGCAGTGGCGTCGATGAGCTGGTCGATCTTCGGAAGAGGGAAGCTGTCTTTGGGACAGGCCTTATTGAGGTCGGTGAAGTCCACACAGACCCTCCATTTTCCCGTCTTCTTTTTTACCACCACGGTGTTGGCTAGCCACTGCGGATAATGGACCTCCTTTATTGCGCCTGCCTCGAGGAGTTTCTGAACTTCCTCAACCACGGCCTCAGTCTGCGGGACCCCAGTCCGGCGCGGTTTTTGAAGCACAGGCTTATGGTTGGGATCCACCTTCAGTTCATGGCAGATGACTGTCGGGTCAATGCCGGGCATCTCATAGGGTGTCCAGGCAAAGACCGCCTTATTCTCCACGAGGAGGTCAAGCAGTTATGTCTTCTCTGACTCGGGGAGCTGGCTTCCAATGAGAAAGAATCTGTCGGGGTCGGCGGGATCAATGTTGACCTTGGTGAGGTCCTCGATGCTTTTCTGCGCCAGAGCCCTGCCGACGTCCCCGAGCTCGGCCTCTCTGTCCGTGAGGCGGCTCTAGTTTCGGTTCCGGTTCTGGTTTAAAAAAAAGTAATAAAATGGTTAATGTTGGGGTTCATTTGGCAAGGTATGGCAAACTTTAAAAAAAAAGAAAGAAAAAAAAAGCCTCAAGAAGTTATTTTTACACTTGATTTAATAGCCTTTATGTTGGGGCCTTCAACTATTCACATATGACCGTCAAGCTGTAATTGACTTGCCAAATCAAGCATGTAGCCTACTTCCAACCAATGAATGGTATAGCGTATTCATGTGCATGTAGGTTCCACCCAGTGCACCCTTGCTGCATCGGTGTGTTTAAAAAAAAAAACACTCAGAAATCATATCCAAATCCAAACTCTTGTTCACTTCTCACATGACCGCTACAGGCTACATAACATACAGGGGATACTAAAATATTTAGGTTATAGTATATTGGGTTGTGTCCCGGGTCCACGGGTCTGAGCCACTGTCGACCCGGAATCGGATCCGTTTAGGTAACGGTTCCAAAAAAAGGATCCGGAACCGGAACCATTTACTTATCGGGACCAAAAAAAGGACCCAGACTCGGAACCTAACGGGTCGGAACCCTCGGGTAATCGAAGAATCGGGGACCCATTTACAACCCCACCTATAGATGGCCACCATCTGATGGTTCAATATCAGGGGTGTCAGTCACCTTAGGAGTTGGACCCATTATATGTTCTTGATCCGTGTGGCCCATTGCCCACATGTATGTAACGCACCTGGCTTGTTTCCCTCTTCCCAACTAGTTTCTGCGTGGGCGGTTCTTGATGTAGACATCCCTTGCAAAGAGAAGGCAGAATGTGAAGGACCTTGTGAGGTGTTTGTTTTTATTTATTATTAGTGTGGTGCGACTCATTGTTTGCTCTGATCACAGATCTGGTCCAATCAAAGGGCTGGACATGCTTGGGTGAATTTGGTGACGTGGACCCCATTTGGCCCACTATTGAGCACCTTGATCAGAGATAGGGTGTGTTTGATTGTTTAGGTGTCAGGCCATTGTGGGACCCAATGGGTGATCTGATCGCACATCTAGCCGGTCATCTGGTCGTACTTGGTTGGGCGACCATGTGGGTGTGTTTAATCTATGGGAGGGCCCAGTGGGACGCGCCATCCATGCACCTGATGCGTCAGGCGTGAAACCCATGGTTCTGGAGATTGGGTTCTGTGTGTAGGTAGGTGACGACTTGGCCTTGTATTGGATAGAGGTGGGGCCAGTTTTGACAATGCCGGTTTTAGAAAGAAAAGAAGACTCCGTGATAGAAACAGTTTTGACTTGGATGGGTATTAAAAAAATTAATAATAAGAAAGAGAATGATGATGACGTGGGGAGTAAGAGACAGAGAATGGTGATAATATGGGGATGAGAGAGTTCTGTTGTGACAGAACACAACTCATGACTTTTAACACCTGCCCCATTAGATGTTAGAATTTAATAAATGTCTAGTTGTTTTATAAATTTTAATGGGACCCTTTGACTTATTTTGAATGCGGACAATATTTTTAGATGGATCCTTAAGTTTTCTAAAATTATAAATTAAGGATTGTTACTTTTTATTTTTATTTACAAATTACTTTTTAAATGGATTTTTAATGTATTAAAATTATATGTTTGTACCTTACTAATTAGATCATTGGACCTGAGTAAATACCGTCTGGGCACACGGTATCTTACCAACGTGGGGTTTAGTACTTCATATGACCTCGGAGAAATCCTAGTGGATTCGAGCTCAACCCATCTCTATTGGAAAACCCTTAATTGGGTCTATGCACCATTGATTGAGAAGGGATGCGTTGATCTTTTATTTATTTAGAGATTCATGTGATTATTGGGTACGAGACCTTATGTTTGACTATAGGATTGTTTTGTGATTATTCCTTGACCTTTGGGTTTGCATACATGATTGAGATTGATGTTGGTCTATTAGCTGCATACCTTATGTTGATTGGATATAGACCGTGATGTGGCTTGGCAATCGATTGAGATATTATAGAGATTTATTTGAATGATTTATTGGGATTGACTGTGGATTATTGCGTAGCCAGCCCTTGACTTTGACTTAGATTTCTGTGTCAGAGCATTACAAATCACTAGGTTTACTCTATTATGATATGTATATATATGTACATCGATTGGGTCATAATTGAACGACTGCAGTTATAATTGGACGGCTAATCACCGATGTGTGTGGACACTGTAATATCCGAATTGATTGTTGACCGGTATTTCGGATTATTAATCGGTTTATGACCGCCGACGTGATTGAGATAGTTAGGGCTGACCACCAAAAACAGTGGCATTGCTTATGTGTGATTATTGTATTGCTCTGTTGTATAGGTTGGATTTAGGTTATACGTTCTTTTCATTATTATCATAGTGTTATTCTCGTATGATCATTACTCGTCTTTACTGACATTGGTCTTGTGTTTTATTTATAAATTATGCTTTCGTACTTACTGTTTATCTTGCTTTTTGGTGCATAGGTACCGATCCCTACCTTGCCGAGGAGACGGAGGAGGGTCAAACGTTTCAAGCGTTTGAGCCAGTTAATGAACCCGAGTGGAGTGCCGATGATGACTACGGAGCCGTCTAAGTCCGCACGGGAGTGACTTCCTGTTAAGTTCATGAATTTACATATTTATGCATCATTTTAGGATGAATTAGGGGTTTTATTTGGTGAATTGCATCATTATTCATTTAATTCCATCATCTCATGCATTTTCACCTAGAAACCTGAACTTTTATATTTTTCATATATTTTCTGCATTAACTTAGAACATTATGCAATTTTTCTTCGAAGAGTCCCAGTTGGAGTAAAACTTTATCCGGATGGGTCCCACTTCAATATGGGCTCTTTAGTGTTTGATGTGTTGAATTAGAATGTGCAGAAAATGAGAATTGCAGGCCTCTGTCACGGAACCACTTTCAAGCATACATAGTCATCCTGGGCCCTACATTGCTAAATTAAAGCTTAAAAAGAAGTAAATTGAATAATTCACCACGTGGACCCCACATACAAGCCATGTGCAAATCAATGAAAGGAGGGGTCCACTCATCATGTCAATTGAAGAGTCCTAACTACAGTAGAAGACTTCTCATAGGGCCCACTGTTCAAGCAGATGAAATGTCCCACATGGCAGGGTCCGCAGTTGTTGCAGACTTGAAACTATTAATGGATAATTCAAAGAGTAAAAGTTTGATTGGAATAAAAGAAGAAGAGTTTGAATCATCCACATCTGATATCCTTTCAAAAATGAAAGTTGTGCAGAGATAGAGTTCATTACAAATCAAATTTTAAAAGTTAATCCCGTTTTTCTCAGGATAACTCATCTTCAAATGACCATAACTTTCAATCCGACCGTCGGATCGATGTGATTTACCTACTGTTAGAAAGATTATTCAGAGTAGATGTCCGTGGAGCCCAAGATTGTGCAAATCAGAGCTAAATCAACAAAGTTATGGGCCCAGAGATTTTCATATTCATTTTTAGACGGGATTGCACTAAAATCCACACCGTTGATAATCCATTGCTGCATATCTCTTGTGGGACCCCATCTGAAGATTAGCCAAGCCATCCAGAGGTTTCCAGAAGCTTCTATCTCATTCAAATTCAAAAAGGATAAAGAGATATACCTTATCAATGAAGATAAACCAAATCTGCAAAGAAGGTGTCCAGATTCAATGTATCTGTAAGATAACCGGGAATTATAAAAGGAACCAAAAGAAAGCATACGGGAGAGACTCACCCCCACTTGGACGTCCACTACATTCTCTCTCTCCTCTCTCTCTTCTTTTCCTAATTAATAGAATTAGAGATATTTTTGGGTATTCTGGGGCCCTGTTCCAGAACTAGGTTAGAAGAGTGTGAGAGAAGATTGTAATTGCCGTGAAGTTCTCAATGAAAATCACACCTTTTGCAATGGAGGAGTAGATCCCTGGATCAGAGTATCAGATGAAGTTAAGTTTTTCTTATCATTAATCTATGTGATATTTTTGTCTCTTGCGTATTAATTATAATAATAAATCTGCCTTCTGTCATTGACAACCTATGCTATTTAATTTTTTTATTTGAACAATGCTTTAATCATGTATGTGTTCTTAATAGATTATTCTTAGATTGAAATTCTTTGATAATCTATCTTTGATTAATATGTGATATTTAGTTAAGTTCATAATTTCATTAGGTGAAGGGGATTTTTGCCTTAAACAAATTGTGGAAAATTGTGCTCTTTGATAGACAAATTATCCGAATCAGAAACATTGATTTGTTTCTGATTTGAAGGATTTTTTGGACAAATTTATTTTATCAATTGCATAGAATGATGGTGGGACTACTTAATGGATTCATGATATTCTGATCTGCTTTTTATTATATCTTATTTCTGCACTTTAGATCTAGAATTTTCTTAATTTTATTATTGTTTCTTATTATCTCTCTTGTCATTATCATTGATTAAAAAAAATTAGATTTTAAATTTTAACTTAGTAGTGCTCCCTGTAGGATCGACCTGTAATTGACATTGTCTCAACAAGACAACTGTGCACTTGCAGTATTAAAGGATTGAATTTAAGATCACATCACTTCCATCATAGAGACCACTTTAGTACCAAATTATTCATAATGAACCTAATTTTTATTTAGTTGTTGTTTAGTTTATTTGAAAACTTTAATCTTAAAATATTTAGCTGGTTATGTGCTGTTTTGGTTTTGGATATTGATATCAATTGATTTAATGCTTCCGCAAATATTTTATTATGACGCACCATGTTTCGAAATTTCGCAGGTCCATATTTGGGAGCTTGTGTTGCATTAAACATAGGAAATTGAATATTTATTTTTATTTTTCACGTTATCCCCTGGTTGTATTTTTGGGGACGTGACAGGTTGAAATGTCAAATTTGGCTCTTGGATATTTATGTCCCCTAGTGTACTCAGGTTAACTGTTGGATATTTAATAGCTATTAAAAAACTTGGCTGCATATATGCATATGTCCATACAGAGGTAGAAATGTCAAATTGAGCTATTAAATATCCACAGGTGTAACAGTAGGGTTTTAATCAGATTGCAAGATACCATATCTATCCCTACATGATTGTATAAACCTAATGTTTATATCTGTGATCAAGTTCCAAGTTTATTGGATGTTTCCAAGGAGATCTGTGAAAAGTTTATGGACACATGTTTATTTGAAAATCAAATAAGGTACTTGTCTAATCTGTACCCTATGATTGTACAATTCTTTGTTGGGATAATTGTTTACTTTCAGGTTTAAATGCATATTGGTTCTAATAACCAATAGCAAACACTGCAGTAGCAGATACTCCTAGAATGACATGGCTATTCAAGAAGGTAATTCTCAGTTGGCACTTACTGAAGCAAAACTTCTTTCGTTAATGTTTGTAATGAATATTTATCAGCATCATTGTGTTGCAAATTTTGGTTGGGTTTGTTTTCTAAAATTTCTATTGCCAACCTTCGCTTAAATCACAGAATGAAGTTTCTTAGTTTGTCAATTTTTAAATGTGATTAGCGGTTTTTTTCTTGCCATTGAAAATTATGTGTTACTCTCATTATATTTTTGGTACTGCAATTTGTATTTGTTTGGTGATGTTAATAAACTTGCGGGGATTTTCTTTTGCATTTTTATAACATCAATAGCCGTGTTTAGAACTTTAGATTATAAAAGGGAACATGAATTATAGATTGTGGCTGCTGTAAATTTATTGATTGTGTTTCTATATGGATGTTAGAAAACTCCATTTTTAGTTTTTGAGTTATTTAAAAAAAAGTATTTTTAATTTAATCTTCAAATAAAAATGAAAAATATTTTATAAATGGTTTCTTTAATTTGACTTTGGAAAATGATTTCTATTTCTTTTAAAGTTTAGAGAGATTTTCTTACATACTTTAGATATATTTTCCTACTTACTTTCTTCTTTTTCTCCTTCATTTCAAAAATAACTGCCAGATAAAGAAATCAATATTTGAAGATGTGCATGACAAACCTCCATTTTCTTTTTTTTTTTCTTGGTTGCGTTTATATAGAAGTGCATGAGGAATGTGAGCAGGAAGTGGTAATCATATGCATTTGTAAAATTTGGCTCTTTTTTCTTATTTTTATGGGTGGTGGGGGTTAAGATGAGTCAAACATCGACAATATTTTTGAAAATATAACAATAATATTGGATATCAGAAATGAAAAATAGGAAGAATTGAAATTGAAATTAAAAGTGGAACAATCATGAAGAATCTATATTTTTTAGCAGTATTTGAGATTTATATGTATTGTTTATTTAGAAATCAATTTATTTTTTGTGACATTCTTGATTCTTCTGATAATATCTCGAGAAAAACCCCAGATTTGAAAATATCTTGACATTTTCCGTATATGATAATTTCATGAAGATGGTATCTGTGGCATTGGTTGAGACTTGAGCTGGAATTTTTAAGTTCAAAAAATGTTGGCACTACTAAATTTGTGAAGGTGCTGGAAATTAGGCCTGCACTTGCCTAATTACTAGAAGCAGTTCTTCAAAAAAATGGGCTTCAAGGTGGGGTCTAAGGCAGCTTATTTGCAAAATACTTTAGCCCAGTTGTATGTTGAATGTCACTTCTGAGCAGAGTTACATTGAGGGCTGATAATTTCTGATAGGGCCAGCAGCACAACACAAATCTGGTCCAGTAATTCCAAGTTTGGGTTGACCTTGTAACATTTGAGTTGGGTTCCGATTAACATTTCTGGCCTAATTTAGAAATGGAGTTGGGTTTGGGTTTGGGTTTGTGTTGAGTCCATTCGTTGCTATATGACCCGCTAGAAACAGTGACAGAACTTAACCTGAAAACCTAGTAAATCTGGTTTGAAGAACTGGACAGGCTCTAAGGTGAACTGGTGGACTGGACAGTTGGTCCAACCAGATTTAGCTGTCTAGTTTTACCCACCTTAACCTTAACATAAAAAACATCAAAAAATAAGAATGTTTTAAAATAATCAATGTTGGATCCTAATAGTTCAACCGGCTGTTTCTTGCCAATTTTGACCAGTTTTTATTAGTATCAGTCTTGATCCAATGGGAGTGTTGAAGTTATTGGTTGTGGTCTAAACCCAGTTTGACCGGCCAGTCCCTTTTTTTAAAAGCACTGCTGTTAGAAGAGGGTTCTGGGTTGAACCTTTCTAATTGCTGGGTTTTGGTTGACATTTTACACTTGGTTAGTAAATGGTTTGTCCATTACATGTTACCCACAATGCTCAACTCCCTACCTCCTAGAATCTCAAGCCATATCCATTGTTTTTTCAAATGATACATGATGGTGAACACACTCATGCCATGTTTTACTTTTTCTTTTGATGTTGTAAATTAGAATATTGCAATTCTCAGATAATGCAGTTTTCAGATGTACTTTATCAACTGTGCCATTGCTCACCTATGAAGTGATATTTTTTAATGGGTTGGATCAATAAGGATGGTTCTCATCTATACAACTCCAAACAAAATGGTCTATACATTTGTCTTGAGTTACACTGGACAATGGTTGTGCATTTTTCTTTAAAAAATACACCTTCTTGTGGAGTCCACTCCAAGGCATGACCAGGGATGGAGGTGGATAGTTAATAGTGGATTATGGGTGCATTTTGTATTACTTTAATCAAATGATCCTTGTTCTTAATACATTTTGTATTCGCATTACATTAGGTAAGACATAAGTAATTATGTAATAAGTAATAAGTAATTACATTACTTATTACATCTATACATTAGGTAAGAGCAAGGAAGTTCTGCCTAATGTAATGCGAATACAAAATGTACTAAGAGCAAGGATGTTTGTATAGAGTCTACGAAAACTAGATGTTTGCGAAGTTTTGCCTTTTTGTCGGATGTCGCACTTCCATCGGAAAGACTTTTCAGTGGATTCAGGAATAATCAAGCTAAAAAACTCAGTTTTCTCGTAGAGAATTATCAGCACCAAACAATGGAAAAGCAAGTCCAAGGAAAACGGGGCCTTTTACCCTTTCCTCATCTATAGAAAATGCATTGTACTAATATGCCCTAGAGAACCGCTATTAGAGAAAAGGTGATTTGTTTAACTCTAATTTTCTCCACATTTCTCTACCTTGTGAATTTTCTACTTGTGAAAACTATATATTCAAAAGGGCTTCAGAAAAAGTAGGCTAAAAAGAATGACTTACAGATTGCTTAGGGCTTTGTTATTTGCATTAGAATACATAGATATCGAATACACAAGAACTCATGTAACAAGGGATCAAAATGAAGATCGAAGGTGAATATGTTGAAAATAAAAGTCACGTATCCTCTCTTTTAATGGAAAGTGAATGAAGGAAAAATGAAAAATGAATACACAACCATCACCCTAGTAATTCAAATCTTAGGAAAGTCAATGTCTTATCTCCATTTCTATCTTATATCCTTCATTCCTCGCCTCATATCATTCCCATTTTGCCTCTTTAATAATCCTTCGTTGAGCTCATTTAACCACGAATTACTATGTCTTTTAATTCAAACAAACATACCCTTAGAGTTTTCTTAAGAAGAGAGGAAAAGATGTCAAAATTCATTAAGCAGCAGAAAAAAATAAAAAAAAAGTAGTGAATATATAATAAAAAGGAGCATTTGTGCACAAGACTGGCTGTTTGTTTCGATAGGGAGAAAGGGTCCTGAAAACTGCCCATAATAAGTAGGTTGGTAATTGATTTGCTCATGGTTGAGTGGTTTTGACATCTTGATATGACTCACATGCCTATGGATCCATTTGTTAAATGAAAAGGAGGAAAGTTTCTCAGAATTAAGTGATGTGAAGCTGAAGTACCACTGAGGATGCACAAAGGCTGCTCCTGCTCCACATTCTGACTTGGCACTGAGGTTGCTACAAGTTGTTTTAACTATGTCTTTTTCTCTTTTACCTGTAAAAGATGGAAAAGAAAAGATTCCAAACATTACCTTCTTTCTGTAGGTAACATGGCTTGAACCACCTTTTAACTGCTTTAGGGGAACGTGTGAACAATTCTGACATTGAAGTTTGAATCCTATTATATAAAAAAAAATGTTGTTGCGCTACTTTGGTATGTGGTATGGTGGCTAACACTTGATTTTTCTTTTTCTATGTTGGACTGCTGGATTTGATATGTATTCTCATGCCTCTTTATATGTAGATATTGGACTTGATGTTCCTTCAAATTGGAATGGTATGCATTGCACCAATACCTTATTCAATAATAGATTTTGTATTGACAGTGCATGTTAGTGTCGGCCAATTTACTTCCAATATATGCATTGCAGCAATACCTCATTTAATAATATTGGCTGATATTCTTCGTAGAGCAGATTTTTTTTTTCTTTTTTTTTTCCTTGTAAAAATATAGACTGATAGTTGAAGAAACCATGAAGCAAGTGTTAAGGCGTTGTTGTTAATTTGACCCAAAATCCAAAAAATTGCTACCCCTTGAAAAAAAAAAGCAAGATTTAAGGTTTATCTAAGGACCTGTTTGAATGCAGAGTAAAAATTGTGGAGGGGCAATATTTTCTCTGGAAAATTCATTTTCCTCTATTTGGATATACTATTAGGAAAAATGTATTTGTCTTATGAATTAACTTCTGCAGAATGCTTGAGAAACTTCTTTTGTTTTTTTCCCCTCTCAAATGTGTGGCCAAGCGCTCCTTTTTTCTGTTATAAAGTATTTATAGAAAGGATTTTTCGGGTAGCTGTCTCCATTTGAAACCAAATTTCAAACACGTGGTAAAAAAATGAAGGTCAAAGGTGAAAATGCAAAAATGACCATCAAGTAGCCTCCCATTTAATGGAAAGTGAATCAAGGAAAGATGGGAAATGACTACTCAGCCATTATCCTAGTAATTCAAATCTTAAGAAAGTCAATGTCTTATCTCCATTTCTATCTTACATCCTTCATTCCGCACCTCATATCATTCCCATTTCGCCTCTTTAATAATCCTTCGGTGAGCTCGTTTAATTATGAATTCCTAAATCTTCTAATTCAAACAAATATTAATGTTTTCTTAAGAAGAGAGGAAAAGATGTCAAAATTCATTAAGAAAGAGAAAAAAATTAAAAAAAATAGTGAATATGTAATAAAAAGAAGCATGTGTGCACTAAGACTAGCTGTTTGTTTGGATAGAGAGAGGGTAATGGAAATTACCCATAGTAACTAGGTTGGTAAATGTCCAACGCGTTCGTAGTTGAGTGGTGTTGGCATCTTAGTATGACTCACATGCCCATAGATCTGGTAAATGAAAAGGAGCAAAGTTTCTCCACATTACCGGTGAAGACATAGTAAAGGCCCAAAGAGAGCTCTTCATTGCAAAACAACAAGGAAGCTTAGCTCGTACTAACAGGGTTTTAAATAGTTGGAAATTTAGTGATGTAAAGCTGAAGTACCACTTAGGATGTACAAAGGCTGCTCCTGCTCCATATTCTGACTTGGCACTCAGGTTGCTAGTTGCTACAAGTTCTTTTAACTATGTCTTTTTCTCTTTTATCTGTAAGCATTGGAAAAGAAAGATTCCAAACATCATTTTCTTTCTGTAAGTAACATGGCTTGAACAACCTTTAAACTGCTTTAGGGGAACGTGTGAAGAATTCTAACTTTGAAT
This sequence comes from Persea americana, assembly GCA_029852735.1. Taxonomy (NCBI): domain Eukaryota; kingdom Viridiplantae; phylum Streptophyta; class Magnoliopsida; order Laurales; family Lauraceae; genus Persea; species Persea americana. The sequence continues at coordinate 41,595,919 of CM056817.1, forward strand.
CCTATAAAAAAAAGTGATCTTGTGCTACTTTGGTATGTGGTATGGTAGCTAACACCTGATTTTTTTTCCTATGTTGGACTACTGGATGGGGCTATCTTATTTTGATTTGTATCCCCATGCCTCTTTATATGTAGCTATTGGCCAAAATGTTCCTTCAAATTGGAATGGTATACAATATTGGATAGATTATGTCGATGGTGAATGACACTACCTTTTGGAAGTGGAATTTAAATCAAGTTAACCGCGGTTGATATGTTCTAAGCAGTTCTGAGTCTCACACAAATTAAATCATTTATCGCCATTGCAAACTTGGTTAGTTTTAAACAGTGAATTGAATGAACCTCAGGGCCTGTTCTTATACAAAAATTCTTGACGTGAATTTGGTATGTATGGAATTCATGGACATCTTACATTTGCAAATGCACGCCCTGTTTCTTTACCAAAATTCCTGTCACCTAAAATTCTCAAATGACTTTTGGAATTCCTAAAATTCCAACCTATTATAATTTCTTGATGCTCAAGTACCGAGGAAAATTCAAGAATTTCACATTTTGTAAAATTTATATAGTAAAAAAGCAGGTAGTTTTCAGAGTCTGCAAAACATCATTTCAATGGGTAAAATTAATGAGCCTTCTAGGTCCCAATTTTACAAGATCAAAATCAAACAAAGTGCACTTTCTTGTGCTGGACGATCATCGCTATGAAATATCTATATCAAAACCTAAGTACATACAGTTTTGTCTATTCAGCCTTTGCTTTTTAAAAAGAAAATTAAAATCCATCTCCATCCTCCTTGTCCTTGTCTTGGTGGTAAATGCAGGACATGATAGATTTATCTGTTTTCCAACATTTGTAAAACATCATTATGTAATTCTAAATTCTTGCAATATCTTCATAAGAATTCACCTAAACCCTCTTTAAATTTGTGCCAATGGTTTAAGAAAGCAAGAATTCATTTGTCTCCTAACTAATGGTGAATAGAAAACTCCTTGATTCTTAAAAATTGAAATATTCTTCTCTTCCCATGTGAAATGATTTCTTTGCACTGAATGGAGTATCTTGTCAAAGAATGAAAAGACATTTATGAGATCAGATGCTCAAGTGAAGCAACAAATAACAGTCCCTGTACCAGGGACACTAACATACTTTTATTTTCTTTTCAATGAATCAGTGGGCCTGACCTTGCCCATGTGAGCTTAGTGCTGACTAAAGGGCGGGTGGGAATCATTGTCCTTTGATCATATCTGAAGTAAAGCCATAAAGGGTGGCTGAGAGACCTTCAGGGGCCACCATGCATGAAAAGCCAAGATAAGTAATCTATCTAAGGACTTAATTCTTCTTGTTTCCTTTACTCCTTTTTCTCTTCTTCTTTCCATGAATGCAGACTGCTGAGACGGCCAGCCACCTGAGAGATACAAGTGAAAGAGGAATTTTATGATACTGGGGCCTTGATTATGTGCTAGTAGGCCCATCTTTGATGAACCAGAATTTTGATCTGATGCATTGTCTTGTATGACACTAACAAGTTATTAACAAGAGATTTAGGACTCCGGATCACTTATTGCATGTGGCTCATTCTGATTGGTCTACTCAGGATGAGCATGATAGTGGGGGTTTTCAGAATTGTGTTTTTCTCATGTTTTTAATGAGAAAAAACCATGGAAAATAAAATAATTTGAAAGTAAAAACACAAAAAAAAAGTATATTTAAATCTAAAAATTACAAACTCTACAAAATATAGTATTAGAAGAATATTACAAAAAATAATGACTTCTTCTCATTAATTCTTCACTCTTCTTGGAGCACGATATATTCAACTTTTCACAATATTAAGAGGTTGTAACAGCTTAGGATCAAAAGATGTTTTAGCCACAGTAGTTTCAAAGCACCAAAAGAATTATTGACAAAGATCTCATGATCCTCAATGTGGATTGACCATCACTCAAAACTCTGAGTTATAAAAAACAGCCCAACTCGTTCTCATGAGCTTTACACATAAACCGAGTTACCTGCACCCAGTTTTTGGAGATCGAATGGGACCCTAAGGATATCTATATTTAATTTTGTAGATCTGTATCATCTAACAACAACCTGATGAAGTAGTGGTATCGTGATAATAGATCGAACTTAGGCTTTATAACTTGAAACTCCATGTCCACTTGAATTTCTATGGTCAATTGACTCAACCGAGTCTGAATGAATTTGGGTTACAAATTATTATAGATTTGTGGGACTCGCTCAACTCGATAGCTGGTTGAGTCATCACACTCGGCCAATTCCAGTGGAATCTTTCTGAGGTTTTTTTTTTTTTTTTTGGAACAGTGCTTTAGCAGTGATGGTTTTGGATTTTGTGACTTTGTGTTCATGTAGACACAGTTTTCCTTCATTGCACATCAAATATTGAATGGGTCCATGGTCCCCACTCCCCACCCAGGCTAAATATATGGGTGCATCAGATACTGCACTGTGCATGTTTTGACGCATCAAGAACGAGTACTGGAAATGACATTGAAAGAAAAATGATTTAATGCATCCGGGCAGGCGGTTGTGAATGTGACATTCACATTTTAGGCCCTGCTTCTCTTGGAGAATTCCTTATCTGATAGGAATTTCTAGTGGTAGAGATTTTGACATTGAAGTGATGATAGCAGTCCCTTTGCATTTGAGATGTCACTGTTTTTTTTTTTTTTCCCCTATAATATTCTTCCAAGGTACGAAAAAGTCTCAAATAGTCTTTTGGAATTTTTAGAATCCCGCCATTTCAAATGCTAGAGATGGTAGCTGAGGATTTAGAATTCTGCAGTTGAGGGTATAGCATATGGAGAATTTCGAATTCTATAGGCATGAATTTTGAATTCTGCTAAGGGTATTCTCTCAATGCTACCCCCAATAAGTGGAATTCCAAATGTTCAACTTGACTCTAACATCAATGCTATCCACACTAAGTGGATTTCCAAATGTTCAACCTAACTCTAACATTTAGAGTGGAAGGAATTTTGAGAATTCAAGAGGCTAACCGTGACATTTAGAGCTAGTATTTAGAGTTCTGAGAGTTCTATGAATCAAACAGAACATTTGAAATGCTCAACGGACATGGTTCGAAACACTATAGAAATTTCAATTCTTAATCAGAAATGCCGCTAACCAAACAGGCACTAAAGATTTGACACTGGAATTCAACATAGTTGTCCATGGCAAAATAGTAGACGACATTTTGGATTGAAAGCGAGAAACTTTTCGTAATTGATTATTTTAACAATGGAATTCATCATGTGGTCTCTGTTTCTGGCCTTTTTCTTCTCACCATGGGGCCACATATGATTAATCCAAGCCCACTTATTTTTTACACTGATCATGGAATTATCATATTTTAATATACGTTGACATATAATTGATATATTAGCATAAGTGATTGTTGGATTTTTTTCATAATAAATTTCAATGACATATACCTGCAAACCATGAGAACCTAAAATTGAGAGCTATGATTATTCTTTCAGTGTAATATTGCATGCAACTCTAATCCACATTCAAGTCTATCCTTCCTTTTGCCTTATTTGAATGTAATGCGTTCATGTGGGCTTCACAGGATTTTCTTTTTCTTTTTGAGGCAAAACTAAAAGCACTGTGACTGATGAAATGGAATCCATCCAGCTTAGCGTAAAAAGAAAAATTATTGTTTGTTATCCGCTTATTTTTCATTTTTCCTTAACGATGGTCATTATCATTCTGTTTATCTGATGAAGGTGAAGGTGATTTGTACAAGTTGGCATGTAAAAAACAGGGTACCTGTCATTTGGAGAAGACGAAGAATCTGGAGTGGTATTATTTTTTTGATAGCTAAGTTGACCATGAGTATCAAAGGATGCAGTTTCCAAAGCTCATCTTCTTATCCCTTTGTGTTCTAACAAGATAAAGTTGGAATGTGTTATTTCTTGTTATTGTTATATCACAACAAGAGTCCCCATAGCATAATTTTATTATTTATCAGTAAAATAAGGTAAAATAAACATTAAATCAGTGGAGAAGTAATAGTTAAATGACTTAAATACTTTTACCCCAAAAGAAGATAAAGGTGAAGTATAAAATACATCTGTTTCGGTAAAGTAATATCAAGTGAGATAATTAGTTAACAATTGGGAAATTAAGTAAACCACCTTCGTTTTATCAGGTAAGGTTTTTTCCTTTGAGCTAGGAAAGTAAAAAATTCAATTTTTTGGTGGCTGAAATATTACTTTTCCACTTGTTGTGATCCAAATATGGTACAATAAGATTTTTGGGCAATTGCAATTACCTTACCACATGATTAATTAATGAGAGAATTCCTAAATTACTGAGTGGAACTCTGTGGGAGGGCCAACATGTTGAATATCTATGAGCCATTTAGAACGAACGCTTTCACTGTGCATGGGATGTTTCCAAATCTTATTTCAATTGGAGTTAGCTTAACAGTAAAATTGACCATCTAATTAATAGTGCAATTAATAAGAGCTTAAATTTCAATAGGTGTGTTCCACTGTACATACTTCCACAACCTACCTATCCACACTTCCACTTCTCCTCTAGTCATAGACCTAGAGGATCCCGGTTTTCCAACTTCAGCCATGCCATGTTATGTGTTTGAGTGTAAGAACCTTGCTTGCTTTCTTCCCATATTTGTGGGGTTTTTTTATCTTCTCTGGGTCTTCTCCTTTTCCTTGTTTCTTGTTGTGGTGAGGGTGGCTAGTATACCTGGTCTTTTCACAGGCTATAGGTAGCTTAATAGAGTAGTAGACTATTTTCGTTGAATTATATGGGGGCTTGCCTTTTGAACCATTTCTTTAAATCTCGTCTTTCAAAAAAAAAAAAAAAAAAAAAGCTGCTTGCTGCCTACATATAAATGTGTGTTTTAATTGTAAATTCATTTCTCTCTTGCGAATTCACTGGTAACTCAGTGGTAATGAAGGCACCTCCCCTTGGTGGAGACTTGTGTGTGGGTGTGAGTAATTACCGGAGAAGAAGAAAAATAAAAAATAAAAAATAAAAAATTCAAGTCATAGTGTCTAACTTGTGTATGGGTTTGCTTGGATGTGGGGTGTATGATATATACTCTTATTTTATTTTATTTTTGATGGGTCACACTGACATCTCAATCAGGCTTCTGGGTGTATAGTATAATATCTTATTGATTCTTTTGATGGGTCACCTCAATCAGTCTTTTGGATAAAACCTAGCTGCGTTCCAAATAGTTCTGGACTGTGATCATCATAGAAGATGGTAAACTTGTAATCATTTTCTTGTGTCTAGAATCTAGATTGTTCCGGTGGTAACGAGAACCATGACAGGAGATACTTGCCATGTAATTGTGATCAACCATCAATGGATGGATGGTTAGTTCATGCATGGTCTATTCATCATCATCTTCCCCTGTTAAATATGGGCCGGCAAGAGCCCAATCTGGTGTCAAAACAGGACAAATATGGCCCCGTATTAATAGTAGTAGTAAATTTAACATTCCCAATGGTGCCCGTGGGCGCGGCATCGAATGCAGTAAAAACAACACATAGATTTCTTCTCACATGTGAAAATAAAGAACTTGTATAAAGCATGGGTAAAACCGAAGAGCTCAGAAACAAAAGAGTATAGGAAGAAAAGCAGTGGACGCCTTGAATTTCACAGAGTCGTGGAGCCCACGGTGCTGCGAAGGTGACGTTGACGGACATGTGGGAACTGTTTGGTTCGACCGACTTACACGGATTTAGATTGGTTTGGGATTATGAAACGTGTACGGTAGATGCTTCTCTCTCTCTCTCTCTCTGTCTTCTGGGTCTCTATAAATTGCCGGTCGTATGCAGAGCTTTAAACTCGTTCAAGATTGTTTGTTTGTTTGTTTGTTGTGAATTGCAGAGTTAGTAGAGAGAGAGAGAGAGAGAGAATGTCTTGTTGTGGTGGAAACTGTGGCTGTGGATCTGGTTGCCAGTGTGGAAGTGGCTGTGGAGGGTATAAATCCTTGAAATCCCTCTTACCTGATCTTAGATATATTGTTATTCTTGTATTTCTGTTTTTGCATGGGTTGTTGGGAGGGCAGAAACCCTTGAAATCCCTTAGATTTTCATTTGCTTGCATGCTTTTGCATGGGTTTTATTGTTTCCCTTTTATATAATGATTGCTACCATATCATCTTCTATTTTGAGTTTTTCCTTTTGATTCTTATTTTCATGAGAGTTTTTACTTTTTACCCTTTGTTTTCTTTGGTTTGATTAGTTCTAGCATGGGGTTTTAAGAGATGCTAATTAGGTGAATTAACATGGGCTTTGTTCATATCTTAGGTGTGTGTTGGGTTTGAAATTTGATTGCCTCAATATGGAGAAAAATGTTACTCCTGGGAGCAGATTGTGTAGTGTTCATATGCAGTCGGGCTTGTGAGCCCATTTAAATTCATGTTCCTCAATGGGAGGAGAGAAGATGAAAAGGTCTCCTTATGTCAAATAATAATAATAATAATAAAATCAGTCCTACCGTATTATCTCAGCCCTTGATTTAACTGGATTAAATTTTAATGGGTCTTAACTATAGATATTTTTTTTCTAAAGATTCAATCCAACTGTGGTTTGGGTCATGACTGTAAAATTGAGCATGATGCCAAATCAGTTATTGACAAGATTACCATACAAGGTGGGCCCAACTGGGCGCCATCGAGCTGTAGTGCATGGAACATTTTGCATGTAATGAAATTCTTACAACTGGGTCATTTTTAGCACTCTCTGTCCTTTTGTTATCTAATCCTGTTCTAATTAGAACAGGAAGATATTGTTATTTTATTTCCCTATCTTTTTAATTAATCTTGAGTTATCATTATATGCTATTCAAGCAATTTGTATTATTACTCCTTATATCTAATTCAAATATGTAACTGCTTTCAATTACATTAATTATGTAACATGACAAGTTAATTTTCTGTTAACATGAGTTTCAGATGCAAGATGTATCCTGATCTGTCCTTCTCTGGAGAAAGCAGCACCACTGAAAGCCTGATCATGGGAGTTGCTCCCCAGAAGCAGTATGCACTTCATTTACAATAATAAGTTCTTTTCTTTATAGTAATGAACTCACTGTAATTTCTATGTACATACAGATATAGGTGGATAAAGTTCCAATTTTCACTGACTTATATGTTGTTGATGTTTTCTTTGTAGATACTTCGAGGGCGCTGAGATGGGTGTTGGGGCTGAGAACGGAGGCTGCAAGTGCGGGTCCAACTGCACCTGTGACCCATGCACCTGTAAATGAGAGATTGGAAATTTCTCCATGAATAATAATCTTATGTTTGTGGGTTTGGTGTTGGTGTCCTATGCTTCAAATCTAAGGATGAGAATAAGTGGTCATGGAGGCTATTGATACAAATCTGTCCGTTTGTAATTCGGTGCCCTGGCTTTAAGAGTCTTCATCAGCTAGTAATGATGTTGTCTTTAGTCTGTTTTCTTGTCAAAAGTGTTTGTACTATGGTGTGTGTGGTTGAGTCATGTATTTGGTAACTAATAGGCCTTAATGAAAGATTGACTTAATAGAAAATGACTGTTTGGATTTTTGTTGGTGGGTTGGTATGAGTTTATGTTCTATTGTGTGGAGCCATGGTGATCCATGTGGCCGCATTAATCAATTCTAATTGCTGAAGGGAAGCATGGGGTTTGCTTGTTTGTCTTTTCCTTGCGAAAGATATTTATATGAAGGTTAAAAGAGATCAGATACAGAGAACAAAACACCCATGAAACAACAAGGCAAAATAACCACACACACAAAAAAAAAAAAAAAAAGCCAAACTCAAAGATCCATGAGCGCTTTCAATAAAAAAAAAATACCTAGCTACTGAAGTGGAGCATCCTTAGGACCTGCTGTAGCCATCTCCTCAATGAGCCATGTTATGAGTAATTAAAAGACACATGCGAAACATGATATAAATTTCTTTCCTGGGATGACTGTGAGAGCTGATGTTTCTCTCTCCTGCTTGCTTGATGTGTTTTGCTGCTAATTGACATTCATGAGAACCTTTTCATTTAAAGTTTCTCTTTGAACGATCACCATCTTTGTCTAATAAATGACTGAACTTTTCACTTCATTTTCTTGTGAGATTTCTGTGTTGTTATTACTCTCTCTTATTTCATTTAACATTTCTATTTAAAGACGTTATGGGTTTGTACTGTAAAGCTCGGATGGGGTTCAGGCCTTCAGCTGTTTAGAGCCATTAAATATCTTTCTATGAAGAAAAAGAACCAAGGATAACGTTAACTAAACCTTTTCTGACCAATACCTCTCATGCTGCGAGTTTGGCATTGCATCCTTAATCCTGTCATTGGCGACGTTGGCTGTGGGTTTTTACTTGTGGCAAGCTCCAGAATTTAAATCTTGGAAAGTATTAGGGTGAAACTACAGAGATTTCCCCAGAACTTGTAGAGAAACTTTATGAAATTCTTCACACACTTACACTAGACAGGAATTTGAGTTGTTTTGGAATTTTTACCATGGAAATTTCACATTAGAAATTCTCCTCATCAATTGGGTCAACCCTACAACTCCCATTCGTGAGATTGATTCAGCTTATTTGTTTCAGTTTTTTTTTTTTTTTTTTTCCATGGGTAGTGCCCAAGTGCAAGGGAGAAGGCATTCAATCCTAGCCTGTCCAGAAATAGGCCTCATATCCAAGTCGAGATCCGGTCTAAGTCAGCTCAGGCCCATCAGACATGCCAGATAAAACCTGTTTGTTTTTTAACATGTTGGAGTGTCTATTTTGACCTTTAGTACTTCACAGGCTCAAGCCCATCCATGTAAAATGTACAGCCCGGATCCAGCCCACTGTTCATTTCATCAGTAAATGTTCTCTGCCTGTTTTAATGACAACACCAACAATGAAAATCCTGATCTAGCATCCATGCCTTTCCTAGAGATTCATGTATATCAGAAAAACTGTCCTTTACCAATTTCCACCCAACTTTGTTCCATTCTCTAGTTTTCTTTTGGAGTATTTTTCAAGAATATTGTGATATCATCAAGAATAAACCATTTCAGATGTATAGTCTGATAGCCAAAAACTTTCACTTCAAAGCAACTCAGGTTATCCCAATGGCACAAGCCCCATTTCCGAGCTAACACCACTCAGTTGATGAAGATCCAAAACAGGGCCTCAAAGGGGACCTTCAAAGTTTCAAGTTTAAACGGCCGGATGGCACTTGTTTCCTTCATTTTCTACCTTATTTTTTCTTTTTCCTGGAGTTAGTTGTTCAGTAGGGAAAGCTAATATATCCCATCCTCTAGAACCATGCATGGATAACATATTTCTGACACTGTGCATGAATTGGGGAATAAATATTTTTTAACTTTACAGTGTGCTTCACCCTTGCACCACTCCACATAAGCAATACGCAAATAGGACGAGAATCCATTCCGCCACAATAATCAAACTACTGTGGTTTAAGGTGTGCATTCAAACCAACATTTCGCATGCTCCAAAACAGATTCACACCAACACCAATGCATAAATAATATCTTCCACTCTATGAGAGAGCTTTTAACAGTCAGATTGTCTAGGAATACTGCATATAGCTGATGAATAGTTAACAGGCAAGACAATGAACAAGGAGATGTCATTCTTACAATGAGCAGCCGTTTTGGAACTTTTCTTGTAACTCCTCAGGTGAGGTAGTTGAGGAATTCAGCAGCTGTAGCTATGGCACCTCCTGTGATAGCATTAACCACCACCTTGTCCCTGTTATCATTGCTGGCTGCAGATATCACAGCACCGGTTATTGCACCACCAATCAATGCATTCTTCTGTAGAAATGAAGAGCATGAAGTTAGCAATCAATGAAGTTGAGTAATAAATGCAACTTTTTTTTATAGAAAATAAACAAGCCTTTTGATGATACAGCTAGTCATTTGATGGATCAAATACCACAAACAACAGATGATCCCAGGCTCCCCAGCCATTCACTTTTACAATTATTAACATGGACCATGGGCTGTATCTATCCATTTGAAAGCCCATCGGCCATCGCATGATGGGATCGAGATAGAGAAAAAAAGGGGCCCCACACAAGCCAGTGTTGGTCAAGAACAGCAAGGCCATAATACCTTTCTGATTGAATACATTATATGCCAATGTTACTGCAGGCCAATAAGGACATGGCAGTACAAGTGGAAAACAATCAAAAAGAGAAAACAAGGAGAAAGAGAGCGTATGCAAAGATTAAAACATATCACTAACAGTTCCTCCCTGGACCTCCCTGATAGGAAACCTTGGTTCTCTTGAAAGTGGGAAGAAGACAGTTGAAGGCAGTTTGGTAGTCTTTGATCTCCTTCTCAAGGAAGGCATACCTCCATTGGGCACTGTATGCATTCCAACCAAATCCAGCTAATACATATATATACTTCCAACTGCTCTCTACAATAACAGGGCCAAAGAAATTAACAAATTATTTTAATCATCCTTTAAATCCCTTATTTGCAGTTCATTAGAATAGTATCCCAATCCAGGGCTTGAACATCAACAAGGATATCCTCATACTCATTCCTAGTCACAATTCCAGTGTCACCAAACCAAGGTTACCTTGCATCAAGTTCTAATTTAAGCACACTCTTGGTGGGATTAGAGGGGGCTGTGGATAGGGCTGTTGGCCCGTGACTGTTGGAGACTAACAAAGGTGTCTGGGCAGGTGAGATTATTGGGACCACAAGCGATCAATTTTTTATCCGATTTGGAAGCCCTTTCCTGACAATGGTTTAATGAGGCTGAGTATTTAATTTTGCGCTTCTTAAAGGTTATAGCAAGCTTATCCACATAGGGACTTCGGGTGTTAAGGTGGATTTCTGTGCTATTTGTTGGACTTCTGTGGGGTTTGCTACCCATGGAAAGTCTGTGGCCAGATTAAGGAGATTAGAGCGGTTGTTCAATAAGGTGGCTTGCCAGTGAAAGCTGTCTGTTGCTTTGTTTAAGCATTGACTCTGTTGCTTTGTTTAAGCATTGACCTCTTTTCAGCATGGTGGATCTTCAGGTGCTATTGTGACCTTTTCTAATTAAATTAATAGCATTTCAATCTCAAAATAATTAAGTTACCCTTTAAAATTTTGTAATAGGCTTGGATATTTTGAAGGAATCATGGTTATTCATTGTGTTGTTGCGTTTATTATTATTATTATTTTGGTATGAGTGTCTTGTAGCTAGGGCAAAGAAGACATCGGAAGGTAAAGTTGGTTGGGAAATGCTGTTTTTGTCTTTTCCACTTGATATAATGATTAGAGCCTATGTTGATATCGATCAACAGAAAAAAGTTGAATATAAATATCCAACTCAAAGTTTTCTTCTGATTACATTTCTAAATGATAAATATCAGAATAAAAACCATCTCTTCTGCCGAATATTAAAACTTGTTGCAGCTTCTGGTACATCCAAACACACACACACAGACTGTCAGTGTCACCCAACAAAATGCTAAAATATAATTAACGTGTCACAAAAAGATAAATGTTTCAGAACATATAAAACCTCTATTGCAGTTCGCAGGCATGGACTGCAACAACAAGTGGCTCCAGCTAGTAATGCTACAATCCCGTCCTATGAGCATATTCCTATGGAATAGTATATTAAACCAAAATGGGGAAAAAAGTAAGAAAAAGACGATAATTGAAACATACTTGTAGATGAAATAAGAACACTATTGTCCTCCCCAATTGTCATCAGAGTGCACAATCAGAGGTTTTGTTTGTGTCATTGAGCAAGCAAGCAAAACCAAGTCAAGACAAGTCTCCATGCACAATCCGTTATGTGGGGTTAACGCCACGCACATATATGCCCAAGGTCAGGACTTAAATGTTTCCGATTTGGGACTTAGTATGGTCCAAAACCCACTGTGAGACAAGCAAGCAAACAAGACAAACAAGCCCAGGCAGGTAGGATCTCATACTCTCCCCCACCAGAATAAGAACCATCCTCGGCTCTGATACCATTCTATGACGGCCCGGGCCTACTATCCATATAATATTGTTCGCTTTGTTTGACCTATGATACATGGACTCGTCTAGAACCATGACGCACCCAAACCTGACACATACGCACCCGCACCTGATACTCATGCCGATACTTCATTTCTAAGTTATTTGACATACTTTCTTGAGGTGCACCCGCATCCAATACTAATGCCGAGTCCATGTAACACAGGCTGTGACCGAAGTCTAACGGCTTTAAAATGCATCATCTTAGGAGGGCCCCAGTGCATGATATTATCCTACCCAATTGTGCGCAATTGGAGGTTTTATTTGTGTCACTGCATAGGCAAGCAAGACCAAGTCAAGACGAGTCTCTAGGCATAACGCGTCATGTGGGGTTAAAGTCAAGCCATACATATATGCCCAGGGTCAGGACTTGGATGTTTCCGATATGGAACTTAGTCCAAAGCAGACTTAGTATAGTCCAAAGCCCCCTGCGAGACAAGCAAGTAAACGAGGCAAGCAGGCCCAAGCAAGTAGCATCTTACAGAAACCCCGCCAGTTCTTGTAATTGCTGGTCACAAGCCTAGATAAAGGAGGAGGATTGCATCAGGTAGGTTGACAGCCAGTATAAAACTTCTGTCACAACCCCAAAATGATTTCTGAAGAAACAAAAATCATGTAGCTGATCATAGTTGGGAGGCTTTGATGATGATGAGCTTCCTGGAGGAAAAAGGGTGTGATTTCTTTGTGCTTCACTTTTTTCTTTTTCTTTTCCTTTTTTTTTTTTTTTTTTGAATTGTTTCTTTGTGCTTCACTTGACATGAAAAAACATTCTAATATATCAAAGATAACAATAGAAACTGCTAATTTAGTTGTGCTGGGTTACTAATAAATTCATAAACAGCAAATAAACTTAAAGCAATATAAAACAGAAGTTACCCAATCTCTGCTACCACGGACTCTTTCTGCTCCATACTCCATTCCAACATAAACTCCAGCTACAGTGCCTACACATGCAGCGAATATGGATAACACATGCAAATTAAGGCAAAAAAATGTTATTTTGCACCCACAGGTTTGTGAAACTAGTCCCTAAGCAAGAAAAGAATCCAGTTATGTTTAAAAATAATCTACTTACCCCAATAAGCTCCTTCCTTGCACATCTTCTTTAACTGCGCTAAAAAAAAAGCTTCATCAGTAAATAATAAAAATATGTTTAATTTTCTCTAATTTGCTTTTCCATCCAGTTTCTAAATGTCTCTAGCAAATAGCAACACAACCTCAACAGAGCAGCTTATCTGAATGCAGTCTAGCATGTCTCATATGCCCAACTGGATCAGTCTCAAATATAAAGGACACAAATGAAGGAAAAACATTTGTGTTGGCATACAGCACTGCCTTTTGACTTCATTCAAATAAAGCATGCTCAAGATTTTTTTTTTCTAATCCAGTTCATGAATGTGGCAGCCAACTGCAAGCTCTACAGGTGATATATGGCCAAGATCAGAATCAAACTGATTCACAAAAGAGTAGGTAAGAAAAACTATAAAATTAGATTTTCAGACTTTTCAGAAAAAAACTCCAAAACAAGTCTTTGAAAAAAATTCTGAGTTGTGTGGTTACAAGGAGGGAAGGGATCAGGCACACTCAATGACTGTCAATTTATACAGTTATTAGTTATTACTTTTCAGAGATCGCTATGACTTTTAGCAAACATATAGGCGTGCACACACACATATAATCCAGTCCATAATTAGTGGTAGCAATGATGTTTAGCAAACATATAGGCGCGCGCGCATACATATAATCCAGTCCATAATTAGTGGTAGCAATGATGTTTAGCAAGTACGTAGTTACAAAATCAAGGAAAGAGGCGAGATGGCTTTAAATTGTCACAGTATTGCACAGAAGAGAGCCTACTTCCAGTTCTTAATTCCGACCAAGATGAGCAAGGCCAACAAATGTCGGAAGGCAACACTCAATAAAAGATACATAATAAGCAGAGGATTATTTTCACTAGTCCAAACAAAAGAAGAGCTTACAGTGTGCTCAAACTTGTGGCTTGAAATGCTCCCTGCATTAAACAATAAAAATGAAAAGATGAATGTAGGCTTATTTCAAGATCATTAAAACACAGCCTAATACAAACTATGTGCAAATTCAACCACTTCTAAAATTAATATTTCAACTTAAATTCAATGAAGCTCCATGGACCATGTTCCCATAGTAAAGATTTATTGGCTGTCTAGTTAAGTCACAAGATCTAATACCAAATCAAGGTCGAGCAAACCAATAACCAAAGCAGTGGGGTGGGGGGGCGGTTTGGGGGTTGTTCTAATAGATAGAGAGATAGAGAGAGTGTGAATTTATGGCAATCCAATCGCTTGTTAGCATTGTGGCAACTAACAAGAGAAAATGCAGTTAAGTGGGGCTTACCTCACTTGAATGGCAGCATGCTGATTTTAGAAATGTAGCATACTTTGATGCAGTTTCGTCATAGATAAATATGTAAGCATGCACACCCTTAAATTCATCCATGTCTGCTTCTTGGTTAAGAATTCCCGAATCATTATAACTTTTTTAGCGTTTCCCAAATAATCACAATTGTCACAATTTTAACAGTATATTTTGAGCATGCATTACTTTGAAGCATGAGTAGGTTTAGAAATTTAGGAACAAAACTTCAACATGTAAAAGATCCATGTGACCGGAATGTCTACAGGTTGTCCATGGATTTAGAATGGCCGGAATCTTGTGACAGGAAAGAAGTTCCTGTTACAACATGCACATGGGGCAGCCTCAAAATCACACTATCCATGTGACCAAAGTCACCAAACTCTGTCTATGTACCACTGGGAAATGTGTAACAAGTAATGAATGTACTGGCAGAAAACAAGCTAAAGCATCTGAATTGATTAGGCACAGGTAAATCATAGGCTGTCCCCTGCAAAACACTATACAGCCCAATCAAATGGTAAAACGATTCACTTTTACAAACCTTTCCGGATGGATATTTTGCTGCAAATAAACTTCACTACAACAGACGGCTGTAGTTGCATACACAAACATAAGACCTCTCTAAGCATGGTGTGTAAGAGGCATTTTGCTTACAGAGCAACATTTAGTTTCTTAACCAAGAAAACTAAAGAGAAAAAAAAAAAAACATAGAGCAATCCATAAGCTCAATTGAAACATGCAAAACCATAACATGCTCAGCCCATGACAGCATAAGATTTAACATTCCAAATATGGGCATAATGCAGTAAAGGATCTAGTATTGATCATCCAGGAAGATCACCAAAAAAAAGGAGGAAAAAAAAAGGAAAAAGCACAATAGTAGAGGCCCCATAGATAATAGAACATCCACTTATTATCTATTTAATTTTTAATCTATTATACCAAGTCATAGTGGTTTCTTGGTTGTATTGATTTTCTCTTTAATATAATTTTCTGTTACATTTTTTTTAAGTAATCTCTACTCTCTAGTTCGATCAAAATGCTTGCAACCAGCCACCCAAAACCTAAAAATCTGAACTTCCTAGTCCACTTAAGTCATTATGAGGTAAAACCTTTCTCAAACCTACTTTATCCTAAAATAATTTCTAACTTGGTGCAAAATTCTTAATATACTAAACATTTCTCAATCAAAAAATTTACCTACTTTCTAATCTAGCTAACAAGCAAAACTTATTGATCCCACCCTTTTTTCTCCAAATAAACTCATTCAGAAACCCACTTTACTAATTGCAGAAATACTAAAACTTCCTAAAAATCACTAACCAAGTCCACCAATTTTTCACCAAAAAAAGAAAAAAGGAAAAAAAAAAAAAGGCAACCATCAGATCAGGACCCAATTTTAGCAATGACCAGCTGATCTTGAAGTGATAGTGTCAAACTCATGATTGTTCTGTTCTCCATGGGTATTGATCTTTGGATGCATTTTCAGTATTGAACCCACTTGGGTTGCATCGATTATTTGCATGTATCTATGAATCATCATTGTCATTGAACCTTTATCCCATTTATTTGGTCGAGCTTCTTAAGTTCTATTTCCAGCTCAATCCTATCGAAGGATATATTCTTATTTGAGCAAGGCTCTCCTAAGCTCAAGCTTAAGATAAAATCTCATAAGCTCGTGCTTGTGGGGCCCACCTTTGGTCCATCCAAATGGACCAAACACATGACCCCTTTAAATTCTACATGTCCACCAACTTTCGGTCATATCCGAATTTAATGGACCGTTGGATCGACTATGTATCGATTCGAATGGATTATTTACCATTAAACTTTTGGGCCCATATGGAGATGATAGAAATCATGATTGGAGTTGATTTTTTGCAGAGAGGAAGATCCCAGGGAGTCCTTGAAATCCCCCCCACCCCCACACCCATGTGGGTCCTCAGGTGGGCCCCACCACACACTTGAGCTTACCTTATCCTAAGCTTGAGCTTAGGAGAGTTGGCCCCTTCTTATTTTCCATAATTCATAATGTCTCTTTCCTCACTACTTCATTCACAGTATTTGGTTGTCTCCTCTTGCTTTGTTTACTTGTAAGTTGCAGCCCTTCAACAAGAGCCCCTATCCTCAAGGCAAGCCCACAGAATTTTATAAGTGCCTATCACTATAAAGTTATAAACCATAAGTGGAGCCACATGAAATCTGAGTCGCTTGAAATACCTATCCTCCCTTGTTTCAACTTTGGGCCAAATTTCACTCAGTTTAAGTTTGACCTACTTTGATTGATCATGTGTTATACGTAAGACATATGTCTATTCAAAATATTATGATATTTAGGGCTTTTTATTTACAAAAAAAAAAAAAAAAAACCCTCATATTCCAAGTCTCATCAATGCCCAACTTGAAGTTTCCAAAGACGTCAAGGATACAGCCCAAATACAGAATACTCTAAAGATTTGTTAACCTTAATGGATTAGGTACCCATAAGGCTTAATTATAAACAAGGTCATTTGGTCCTTTGTAGCCTTCTCAACTAAGCAAATTGGAAGCCATCATTCTTGCTATAAGGGAGAGGTGTGCAGCAGATGATCATCTTGTAGACTCGATCCACTCAAGTTTCAAAACAAGGATAAAGGTACGACTAAATTCTTCTCTAGTTTAGCTTTTCTACGATTCTTGACTCCAAGATCTGGCCATGATAACTATAAGATTAAGATCATGGTAAAGCTAGTATGTGGTATTCAAGGTACAAATTTATGGGGCTCAACCATAAATGGGGCCCACATATGAAATCCAAATCACTCAAAACAATTGTCATCCCTTGTATCAACTTTAGGCCAATTTTCACTCCAATTTGAGCCTGGCCTGCTTAGATTATGTGTTAAACACATCAAGATGTGACACGTTATCAATCTAATGGTGAGACCAACTCAGATTGGAGGAAAGTTTGTCTTGAAGTTAGTATGTAGTGGGAGGACTTGGTATTTTTGGGGGTTTAGATGTCAAATGTGGCCCCACTAATGAGCTTATGGAGATACACTCGGAAAATTTTCTGAAACCTACGTTAAAGGATCTGGATTCCTTCAACACATTGTACAAGGGCTGTTCAAGTTCGACATGTGCTGGTTAACTTGTCTTTAAGTAATACAAAAACTTGGCCCTAAAACAATGCTGCTCTTAATCGTATGCGTCTGATTAGATGAGGAGAAAAATGGGTAGAAGAAAATCTTCTTTCCAGAGAAACCCCTTTTCTCCTATTTGGATTTTGTTTATAGGAGACATCGTGCATAAAAAATAGGAGAAATAATTTTTTTCCAGTGGGGGTGTAGAAAACACTCCTTCGTATAGTGAATTGAGAGTTTTTTTAATATTAAACTAACATCTCACTATTTAGTAATGAGCTCAAATGGCTTGCTCCACTTTTTCAAAACTGCCCATATACTAGGTGGCTAGACCTACAATTCATCAATCCAAGTGACTAATATCCAACATTAACGAATGTATAATTGTATATACACCACAAAAAGTTCCACTTCAATCAGAGTAGTAACCACCATTAGATTGATCACATGTAAAACACATGATTAACTCTAATGGAATAGATCATGTGTTTTACATGTGATCAATCCAACAGTAGAGTGCGCTCCAATTGTATTGAAGTTTTTACGAGTGCCAATTCATTTGGAGAAATGTGGTATTAGCAAGTTGGATTTAATATACACTGTTAAAGAAATTTAAAAAAAGTAAGAGCTAAAAGGTCAGTTCACTTGATTAAGTAGTCTTTTAAATAAAAAGTTGTTAAAATGGATCTTTTTGCATATCTTTCCCCTCTTACATCCAAAGACAATGGAGAATTGGTACGAGCGAAATGCAGTGAAGATGTGTATCCTCATCCCACCAGACCCAAGGCTTTTTTTTTTATCTCATGTGGTAAAGTAAAAATCTATGGTAAAGTAATCCTAGTCGTTACAAATTTTGCTTTACCCATCTTTGGCCGGTCACAATAATGGGAAAGTAAAGTTTCAGCTGCCAAAAACTTTACATCTACTTTATATTAAGTTTCCTCTACTACCCATTCCTACAAGATTACTACCAAAACCTGAAGGCGTCAGTAGATATAATTTTCAATAACCTAACAACCCAAAGATTTTACCTCATAAAAGAAAACTAAGTTATCAACTCTCTCTCCCTCCCCACCCCCCCCCCCCCCCCCCCCCCCCCCCCCCCCCTCTCTCACTTTTCATAAACTCAAGCAGAACAAACACATTTTATTTCACCGGAAACTACAATTCACCTTTACTTCACCATTACCTTACTTGACCGGTAAATAAAAAAAGATCTTTTTTAGTACAAAATTAATTACTCGATCTTCTCTACCTACATGTCTATCTATTCATAAACCAGAAATAGAAAAAAAAAAAAAAAAAAGAAATAAATTCAGTAAAAAAGACAAGAAGAACAGAAACATACCTCTGTGGACACAGTGATAGGTCTCCTCTGCTGCAACTCTCAAAGCTCCCACCTGAACCAAAACCAAATCAACAAAATCCCAAAACGACATATTAAAGATGCAATGCTATGAAGATAGATATGGATCGATTACAGTTCCGATTTTGAGGAATCCATCCAGGGTTAGATTGAGAAAGGGGTTTCCCATATCGATCATGACATCAACTGTGGGAGATGCGATTCCACCTGAAAAACTGCTCCTCGGCATCTCGAGTCTGCTTACTTTATCTGATCTAATCTGCTATGGAAATGGCAGCGAGTATGCTATCAAGTCTCAACTGAATCATTTTATCTCTGGAGAGGAGATGGATGGTGGAGGATCACCATCTAAGACAAAAACTGTGTCACCATCACTATCACCATCACCGTCAAGATCACGTAGAGAGGAGATGGCACGTGGATTCGTATCACGGGTTCTTGTTTCTTTTCCCCATTTGCTATGGCAACACATCTGATTTGATTGAACAGGGCGAGAGATGTCCTTCAATCGTTAGTGGAAACACTGTCAAATTAATTGGTTCTGAATAAAGTTACACCCTTTAGCCTTTAGTCCCTTGTGAATGATCAATCTCTAGCTGATGGTGAGACATTTAGGGGTGTTGGTGTTGGTGTGGGTGTTGGTGCTTGCATTTAAGGGGTTTTTTTCTTTCTTTTTTTTTTTTTTTCTGTTTTTGAAGAATTTTAAGAAATCACCCAGTGAATGAGATCCTAAAAGGGAAGGGGGTGTTTATTTGGAGAATTTCTAATAATAATGTCTGTTAATGTCCCCTTAGCATCTATAATTTCTTTGTTTTATTAGTGAGATTCTCTAAATTTCAAATTTTGAAATGTTGGGATATATACTTGAGCATTTGTGAATCTATCATGGACAGTATTTGCAAAATTCATCTCCCACTTTCTCATATTCTTTTTTTTTTTTTTTTTTTTTTTTTTTTGACATTGGACTAAGGTTGGAAGCAAGGGGTTAAGACCTACAGCCACTCACAAGGGATCAATCCCTAGTCCATGGCGAAAATGCCAATGTGCTTCTTCATGCACATTCCTCGACTTTTAATAATATTTTACCTGCACTTATTTATTCATGATTTATAAGAGTTCATACAATGCAAACTAAGTGATACCTTAATTTATTAGTTAGAACCAAGAGTAGGGCAATTTTATCTTCATAAAGACTTCATCAATCTACATAAGATCTTAGTCGAAAGGCAAAGAGTAAAAAAAGGGGTTGATATTAACCATGGGGCCAGCTTAGCCAGCTTGAAAGAGACACACACTTGGATTGTCTTCACATCAAAGACACCCCTCTGCAATGCCTCTGCAGACCATTTCTTCAACCGCACACGTGTCTGAAGTTTCAGTCGTTGGTTTCTTCCACAGCCATATTAATTTGTTTTGTTTCCTGGAAGAGTGCACAACCACCCAACTCATCTTTCAACTAGTGGCACTTCCTATACTCTTGCCTTCAGAAAAGGGCATATGGTTACTCTGCATGTTATATAAAAAAAAACAAAAACCATGATAGAGAAATAGCAATAGAGACCACGACAACAAACGAGGAGGAAAGATGGTGATGAAGAAGACTGCAGTTTTCGTTCTCCTCGTCCTTTTCATCTCCTCCTTTGAGATGGAAGGGACCCAAGCCGTCGATGTTGCCTTCGACTGCTACGACAAGTGCACTAAGGATTGCCTTGGCGGCGACGGTGGGTCCCACTGACCACACCCCACTTTGATTATCCTAATTAACGGTTCCATTCTGTGGGGCGTGCCATGGATGGATGGATCAAATGCAAGAAATATGGCCCCAACATGATAATGCTAATTATATGCTAAATCTATACAAACGCACACAGAATAAATTTCAAACGGTTTGAAACACAAGGCATGGAGAGCAAATCCATGCCTTCTACTACCCTATCAACTCACAAGTGGGTAGCAGTTTGAAACTTATTTTTTTACATTTATTATTGATGAGCATGCCTTTTTTTCCCGCAAATTTTTCATTTATTTCTATGTTATTTTATAGTAGTCAAACAATTTGAGACATTAAAGTTGGAAATCTTGAAACTGCATTTCCAATGAAATTTTACTCAAATGGAAAATCTTGGACCCCATGAATGAATTATTTTTTTTTTTTTCGTTTTCCTTTTGCAGCTTCTCGTATGGATGTATGTGACCGCAAGTGCGACATAACCTGTGACCCAGGTAATTAAATACCATCTTTCTATCATTTTTCATTTCATCTATAGTTAAGGATCATGCTTCTCATGATTTTGGAACCTGAATATGAATATGGTCCACTTTGGACATAGCATTGCAAAATGCTAGCAATTTTATTGCCAACCAAAGAACTGTTAGACTAGTTCTAAATGGGTGTGTGCCTCTTAGGCCCAAGCAAACATGGATGGCTTGAACAATTATCACATTGTGGAGTATCCTGACTCAGACCCACCAAAGATCCGACCTGATAATTTTGGGTTTGGTCTGAACTGAACCTCATCAGGCTTTGGTTATTCAACCCTATCCTGACTATGACTCAAGGGTCAGGATGACATTCCCGACCCAATAAAAAAACGAGTCGGGTTGTGGTTTCAACTACACCCATTACCTTCAAACCGGACCGACCCATGGCGACCGTATGGGGAGGCCCATTCAATTTCATCAGCCTTCTTTACTAACACTATTGTTATGAAATTTTGTGTAGGTTATGCTGGTCAGGCGGGTAGATTCTAGCCAAATGGTGTTTGCATGCAAGCTTCGATTCATTTCACATCAAAATAAGTGTAAAACAACATGGTTTAAAACAAGATCTGTTTGTAATTCGATAATTTTCGATTATCTTCGATGTAAACTATTATTTCACTGAGGTTATGTAATAAATAAAAAACACAGGTTGATTACATATCAACCATATTTAGTCTACTGTGTTATTATGATATCACTGAGATTGTTTGATTTTTCTTATAACATTGGATTGTTTAAAGAGAAAAGATATTGGGTTAACTACACAACTCTTACCCTTTGATCATGATAAATTCGTATATTCATGATATTAAATCCTTCTCATAGTAAAAAAGAAAAATGCTTTTATTGTGGCATGATGCAAAATTTTAGAAATCGGGGGCTGTTCCAAAGTCTGTGTAGCCCATTTGAGTTCTTTTTATGATCAATCCGGATCCCTCACATCTACTAAATCAACCTTCTTTTATCAAATTAGCACCAGCCAAATTTAATAATCTCTTAGATCCACCCGTATCTCCCATGCACCGTCACAAATATCAGTGGTAAAAATATAGAAATATATACATGAATGGTATTTTCCTGGTAATTAATGTCACGATATTTTCAAAATATCGGCCATAAATAAATATATATATATATAAGAATCACGAGGAAGTTAGAATAAAAAAGGGAAAAATAAGAATTTATAGAAATGTTTTAGCCACATTTTCTATTTTTATAATTTTCTTTATTTGATAATTAATTAATTATTCTGCACCAAATTTTCTGATAAAGTCTCAAAAAAACAAACCAAATTTGAAAATATGGCAAGACCTAGTTTCTGAAAATGATATCTGTGACAATGCTCACATGGTAAGATGATTTCCAAATTGTTGCCCAAAGGTAGCTTTAGAGCAGGCCCTCCATGATTGTCATGCTCCTAAGTGAGTCCTATAAATTTAGCTTTTTCTGAAAATGACTCATTGGTATTTTGGTCTAATGGCCATAAATTGAATGATTGCATGATTAAGGATGTATTCGGGATACAGTAATTATCAGTGGTGGGGTCCATGATCCAGATATTTATGATTGGAGAGTGGTTTTAGACCAGGATTACAGGCTTTAATGTAGAAGCTGATCGGCCTCTTTTCTTAAATGGGCTTGAGTCTTAAAAGACCAACTAGCAACTGACTATGAGAGAGATTCATAAGAAGTCATGTGAGAAACTATTGACACATAGGAAATGGTGAATTGAGCTTAAAGAAAATATTATTAAAGAGGTGACTGGTGAGGATTATAAAGTGTAGATGTTGGTGGGATCTTGACTTTTGTAGGATTTGAATTGCTGGGGTGACACTTTATTCACCTCCGAGACTTCCACGTGTGAATGGTGTGAGATTTTCAATTCATGTCATCCACAAAATGTGGGACCTATTTGAATTAAAGCCATACACCGTAATCTAAGGACGATAGTCATGCAAGAGTCCCATGGGTGATCAAAATTACTCTATAGGGGTGATACATACATAAACATTTTCATTTTTTCATAATTGGTTTTCCACTGAAGGAGAGGTTATATCATGGCTATTTTTTCGATTTTCAGCTTCCATTACATCAATTTTAGAAATACAAATCTTAGAGTTCCTAGAAGTTTAGTTGCATAAGACAAATGAGCCCAAAGGATTCATATTAAAGATGATATATATTTTCATTTTTGAAACGGTAACAAAAAATTTCATTTAAAAGAAGAGGATTACAAAGAGAAAAATAAAGGGAGGTACAAGAGCATTGTTCCCCGCTACCACCAAACTACAAAATAAAACCCTCCCAAGGAGAAATCCTCTCAACCCCTTATTTGGCCAAAGCATCGGAGAAAGAGTTGGCCAATCTTAGCTCATGCGAAAGACAATGGTGATGGAAGCTGACAACACTCGGATTTCATCAAAAAGAAAATGGAATTTCCATGGATTTATCTTTCGATTGGAAACCCAAGCAATTGCATTGGAAGAGTCATTCTCTATAATAAGGAAACCTAGAAATACCTCATAAAGTGCCTTAGTGCTTCCAAAATAGCTAGCACCCCCGCTTCATTAGAATCACAAATACCAACATGCTTAAAGAACATAAAAACGACATCACCATTGCTATTGTAAAGGATACCCCCAATGCCAACTAGACCCCGCTTACCTCTAGTTGTAACATCGACGTTGAACTTGAGAATACCAGGAGGGTGGGGGAGGACCAAAGAACTGACTTGCTCTCCTTTTTTGGGCCACATTCCATACAAGCTTCCCAATTGACAATGATATCATTAAGAGAGAAATTAGAGAACTCCTTCCTCAACAAAGCCCACATTACAACCGTAGTGGTAATTGTGGAAATGAACTGCACTATGGAAGAAGTGGCACCTTAATTTGAAAATTTTATTATTTCTTTCCCTCCATATAGAACTTAAGATGGCAAACGAAAGCAATCTCCAAAGAGTACACCCAGACCCAGAGAAACAATCGCCCCTCCAAGACTCTACCACATCTGTAATCTTTTTCGGACTGCACCAAGCAACACCACATCTATCAAAGAAATGATGTCAAACACATCCTACAACCTCACAATAAATGAAAAGGTGGTCGACTGATTCCTCCTCCCTGCAGCACGTCACACAAGTATTTGATATGACGCTTGAAGTCAAGCCTCTTTTTCTCAAATTAACTGCTGTGGATATTTTAGCCGCAGCTGTTAGCCAACAAAAAGCCTCAACTCGGGAAGAAGCCAACATCAACCAAACAAGGGAGGAAGAGGCTCTATAGGGTTAGTCACCTTCCAAAGCTAAGTAGAGAGCTTTTGCCGAAAACATACCAAAAATTGATGGCTTCCATATCCTAGAATCTTTAGACTCCTTGCATAAGAAAATGTTATAAAGAAGACTTAATAGATATTAAAGATGACATTAGCCAAAAGTGCTATTAAAAAGGTGGGTAGTGTAGGGTCCCAGGCGAAGATGGCAGACAACACCATCACATTTCAGGATATAATTCTTTGGGGTGAAGGGTAGATAGTCATTCTTATCAAAGGAAAGATCATAAGATGGCCGGAGGCTACGTTTGTGCAAGCTCGTTTATGTGTAAATGGAAATTAAGGTATGACCTATTTATATTCTATATGTTCCTTTTTCATTGTTTTGTGCAAATAAACTCTCCACTCTCCACCGAAAATCTCTATTTTGTGGGGACCGTTTTGCATGAGATAAGAAACACGAGTTTGACCTTCACCATTAACGTTATGTACAGGCAATTTTCATAAAAAGATGAAATTGTCACATTAGCGAACTCTATGAATTTTAAATACATCGGAAAAGATTTTTGTGGAAGTCAAAAACTCATGTTTGGTGCAAATATCTTTCTTCGATGAATTGGTTCTAATGTTGTTTGGTATGGATAATGATTCCTTATTAAAAATTAGTATTAAAGAGGGCAGTGAGGAAATAAAGTAATAAAGAGGGGATAAGTTTTTTAAGTTTTCTGCAGAAATGGATTTCCCATGCCCCCCATAAGAACTCTATTTCAAGGCTATTAAAGGAAAATATTGACATGGCAAAAAAGCATTTCCACATAAAATTGTCGTACCAAGCGCATGAAAAAATATTGTTTTATAAAAAAAAGTACATTTTCCGCGGAAATAGGGTACGCAAACTTACCCTTAGATTGCATTTCCGTGGAAAAGAAATTCGTGTTTCGTCTTCTACGACATTACAAAAACATGCCCTTGTGCCAATAGACAAGATTTCAATTTCAATTTCTTGCTAGAAGGTAAGATTCCTCTCTCCCATGGAGAGAAATTTGGGAGAGTGTAGAATCCTCGTATTGCACATGACAAGAACTGCACTGTCGAGGTTTGTTTGTTTGTTTGATTTCAAAATTTCAATGCCTCTTAATATGTTAAAACATTTTTGTTCCATCAATGACAGATGGCATGAGTTTTATTACCTAACGGGACAATTTTCTCCTGTGCTCTTGTGCTTTACAAGCTGTGCTCGTCATTGCGAGGACCCCCTGAAATTTAGGGGATGCACCTGTGGAGAATACAGAGCGCGGGAAAGATTTTCCATGGTAACTTAATATGCAGGGGGAGGGGATTGTAATCCCCACCACTATTCTTAAAGCAGGACCCCGTGAATACGGAAAATCCGCACAGAAGTGCTGAGGATTTGCATGAGGATGCATCTGTGCAATGAGAGAAATCCATGGCAGAGAGGTAGATTATTCTGATTTTCTGTATAGTTCATTTTCATAATAGTTTGGTGCAACACATTTTCCTTTGTCATGAGTAAAAAATAAATTGATTTTCTTCTATAGAAAGATGGATAGGAATGCAGGATTCCTCTCCATCACAAAAATAAAAAATTTTAGAAGGTGTTATCCTCGTGCTGCACAATCACACTCTTAAAAGAGGAAAACCCCAAACCTGACCATAACGTCCCCTTGCCGGAAGTCCTTTTGTTTTGGAGAGTCTTGCCAGAAGTGTTGATTCTAGCATTTAGACGACCCAGACTCATTAGAAACTTCCAAGAAATACTTTGCTAGCCCGCCTTTAATGAGTGTAGACCTCTTTCTACACCCTTATCCTCCCATAATCTGGCACCAGGCCCACTTTCACTCTCATCAGACCTTTCGGTTGGATTGAGTCTCAAAGAAATCTATAATTAAAACCTCTTTAAATGTTAAGATTATTAAATCAAGTGCTAAGATAATTTGACGGAGCTGATTTTTTTTTACTGACCCATATTCATTAAAGGAGACCTTTCCATGTACCCCAACCCCAACTGATAGGAAGGCATCCAAGTGGGCTCTACATATAACCAGTATGCAGTCTACTCAGTAACATTCACCCATAAAAAAATGAACTCTATTAAAAAATGAACTCTACTAACTCTACTAAAATGAAGGAAAGTACATGTTAGATGGTATTCCCATACAACAGCTGCCTTTTATACAAATAGACCTGTTTTGTGGATGGTGGAGATTAACAATTCAGCTTAAGTAGGTTCCCTTCTACTTTTTGTGTTTTCATTTTTTTATAGCTTTTCTTCTCCTTGAAAGGAAAAGGGCACAAAAAAAAATCATAATATCACAAAAGCACCAGAAACCTTTACATTAACAAGGAGAAACTTCACATCAAACCATGCAGCCTTGGCATAACAGTATGAAATTACAACAACAAAAATTCCAGTGTCCAGGACTACTTCACCGTAATTACATATATCAAAAGATTCAATTGACAATTAAAACCTCAATGACAGCAGCCTAAAGCAAAATACCAGCTGAATGGTTTTGAGACAGTCATCACAGTAACCCCAATCCCAAATGCACAGCCCTCATTGCTGTTATCCGCCGAAGCAAAAATTGGAAAACAAAATTGACCAGAAACCTGTTGCCCTCTATAAGGTTCCTGTTTATTTATATCGAAAATAAAGTATTATTCCGTGGCATATATGCCTTGATAGTTGATACTCAGTATAAAACAAAAAATCAATTTTTTTTTAATCTGCCTCCCAATTATCTGTACCCTTTAATCAGGCCCGGGTCATGGGATTGTCTCTACCTATTGACCTTCGTCCTCCATCTTAATATCCATCAGTTATAGGCATCAACTGTCCTGTTTAGATTCCTCCATCTATCAAGTTTCAACCTTCTGTTACTTCCTTTGATTATAGGATTCATCAACAGCCGTTCCATTTCTACTTCATCTTGTAGAGAAGCTTTGAGAGCTCTCAAATGTCCAATGCATTGTTTGTGATCAGCAGATCTAACATCTTCATCATTCCTATTTCCCCGTCCTCGTTCGGGAACAAGTTTCCTCTGATAGGAGGACTGCCACTTGGCCTGCAGATAAGCCAAGGACCTCCATGGAGGAAGGGGCATGGAGTTCTGCTTTAGTGAACTTCTTGCAGCTTCTACCATGACTGGTAGGAGCTGTTGCAGCTTGGCTAGGGAGCCCACATAGACAACAGGCAGAGAATTCAATACCACATCATAGGACTCAACTGCTCTTGCAATCTCAAAGTGGCTACGGAAGTCAATATCAACAATAAGGCGCTCGTCACCGGAAACCTCAACATCAATGTATTCATGATCACCTAATTATGAAACATAAGAAAAAAAATAAACAAATCACTAACAGCTGATAACTGAAGCAAGAACTCTTTAGAAGCAGAACGAGATCAAAAGAGTTTGAAAGTGAAAATATCTTTAGCCAAGAAGAAAATCAAAATGAAAGATATAAAACATGTATTGTACATTTCAGGGTATAATAATGCAATGTCATACCTCCAGGGACTTTGCCAAAACCCTGCCATT
This sequence comes from Persea americana, assembly GCA_029852735.1. Lineage (NCBI taxonomy): Eukaryota > Viridiplantae > Streptophyta > Magnoliopsida > Laurales > Lauraceae > Persea > Persea americana. Next base: position 41,623,914 of record CM056817.1, read on the forward strand.
TGGATATACATAGAGCAGCATCATATCCAGCAGATCTTAGGAGCTTCACCAACAATTGACGGATGCAGCTTGCATTGCATGGACCACCAGCTTTGACATGTTGATGAAGGTTTGTCTCACTAAGATCAAGTATCAGAGATTGGATTACGGCCAACAAGTCACTCTCATACTGATCCATATTGTGCTTATGGGACTGCAGAATAACAGATAACAAGCAAGTCTGTATTAGCAGAGTTCAGAACAACAGCTGGAGAAATTTCAAACTGCACAGTTGACACTTAGCGTGTCTTTGAGATTTTTACTAAATGGACAAATTTAACCCACTACCCCTCATATCCATTCATGTTCAAGAAAGAGGAGGGAGACAGACTTGCACAGAAACCAAGGAGTCGTCACCAACCTCCCCAGTTGTCACAATAGGGTTTTTAAGTTAGACGTCTATAAACAATTGCTAGCCATTCAACCTAAGGAGATCAAATGGATGCTTTGGGGAAAAAAAGTTTTGTGGCCATTGATTGGATGGAGCAACCAGGTAGCCCCCCGTCCAACAAGGTTAGCCAGTGGCCAATCCCACTAGTAGCTCAGTGGTGAGACACCTCCCTTCCACATAAACAACAAAGGATCAACCCTTGGTTGTAGCATTCATAGTGAGAGACGTAAGAGGAAAAAAAAAAAGGTTATCTGGTGGAACCAGTAAAACAAACCAACAACTCATGTGTTCCACTTGGATTACACATAATAGTCCAATTTATTTTATTTTTATGTAAATCTCCCAAATATGAAAAGAATCATGGCAAAAGCCTATCTACATATGGGGTATCATTGGCAAATACTGCCAAGTGCGCACATGCATGCGAGTAATTGGTAGTTGGAGAAATATCAATAGCAAATGATTTAAGAACTTCCTCAAATCAAACAAGCACGAATCCTTTTCCATCAGAAGTAACACAAACATGTTTCCAACTCTTCTTTTTTTTTTTTTTTTCCCTAAAGCTGTCATACTGCCCAGGAGTGATACTAGCTAAAGACCCATGGATCTATCCCTGAGTATGTGTGTGATAAAGAGGTGCCAACACCACTCAACCATGAGTGTTTCCAACTTAGTTTTGGTCCTCCATCTCTTAACTACACTTCCCCGATCACATGAGTGGGTAGAAACTATTAGTCTATTGCAGATAATCTGACAAACAAGCACTAAATATATGGTTGTTCATATCTGCAGTACATATTGAAAGATGGACAAATACAGCACACCCATTTAAGATTACCAGCGCCATACAGTTGGACCAAGACCACCCCAACCAATTTACAACCACCCCCACACCTGCCACTACCATAAATGGATGAGCCTACCAGACAACTAGGTCCAAATAAATAGCTTTCCTTCATACTTTATAATCAAACAGAAATTATTAGAACAAGTTATTGTTTTTTTTTTTTTTTTTGTTTGGTTGTTGTTGTTAAAACACCCTGCACTATTCTTGTCCTAAAACAAAAGAGAAACCTAGCAGAAAATATGTTTTAGCCGCACCTGCTTACCCAACAATCACTATCCTAACAAATAACAAACTATCATTTAATCAAGGAAAAATTCAAATAGATCCTTTTGACATCAAATTGCTTATTTCAAAACAATGTACAAGTTTTTCATACTTCTGTCAAATGGATGTATTTTTTCCGGCAATCGACCTCCGTCGGAGGCAGCTATTTCCACAAAATTTTCTAAATTACACAGCTGTGGGTTACTTTTCTCTCATTTCCACTTTCATCTTCACTCTCTCCACTCTATTTAAACATTTACAAACAATTTATGCATGACAGTGTATGAGTAATATCTTTTCATTTACAGATAAGAAATCATCATCATCGTTGTGGTCATCATAATCACCATAAAAAACAGCAACAAGAGAAATGATCTAAGTCCAGAGAAAATTCATTAATTGTTAAAACATAAACTCAAAAGAGAAAGTAACCCATGGAAAATTCATGTTTATGCGGAAAAAATTAAGATCAAATGAGAACGTATTAAATCAGGAAAGAAGAAAGAAACATGAACTGACCGAAATCTTCTCAGAGAGATGAGCAAGATCAGGGAATCCAGAATCGCTATCGCTGCTGCAGATTGAATCAGCCCCACCACTACCATTCTCCAAGAAATCACTCACCATAACCGCCAGGTCGTGCTCGCTCTCGTGACTGAAACCACCCATCTGCCCACCAACCCCAATCAATCTACATACAAGATCCCCCGCCGTTGTGCAGATCCTGCAATCTCCATCTCCACCTTCGCTAGAGGCATTCTCTGCCGTCGCCACCCATGGTTCCAACCCCCATTTCCCCAACTTATCTCGATTTCTCAATCGAGAAGCCTGTTCTTCAAACAACAACATGGGCGCTGCAAATCAACAACAAAGATTTGATCTTTATGCTATGCAAGCCCAATATTCAATTCATTCGATTCACAGAATCCCTAATTATCAATATCACCAAACTGAAAACCAATGATTTCACCCCCCTTAACCGAATTCAAAACCGAATCTTCTTCAAATTCTAGAAACCCTAGTTTCCAACAAGGGTGATGCGAAAAAACGGATTGTTCAATTTGAATTCCCAATCTAAACAGCTAAAAGTCATCATATTCAACGAAAAAAAAATCCTAATTTCAAATCTCGAAAGATGGATTCATCGACGATGAAAGAAACCCCAACCCTAATTTCCCCCCTTTTTAATTAATCTCGATGAGAGAGAGAGAGAGAGAGAGAGAGAGAGAGAGAGAGCGATGGTTTTGATCCAAAGGGTTTGAGACGAGGAAGAAAGCCGCTGCAAAACCCAGAGGATGAGAAGATAAAACGAAAGGAAGGTGGTATTTATAAATAGAAGAAGATGAATCTTAAATTACACAAATGCCCTTACATATATTTTTTTTCTCCCTCTTTTAGAGGGCGAAGGCGTAGGGAAAGGCAGCAAAACACAACGGATAAGGTGTGTTTTCTGATTCTCTCTTTTTTTATCCTGGTGAACATGGATGGAAAACGGGTTAGGTTCAAAGTATGGAAGTGATTTAAGTTGGTGGTGGTTGTTTTTAATTTGAGACAATTCTGTAATGGTTGCCATTTGGGTTGTTTAATGTGCTGGGCCTGAAATGAGTCTTGCACCACAAGTGCTTCATTTAATTTACACTAATAAAAAAATCCGTGTTAATCACGAGTATGTATAAAGGGATAGGATTCTATGAAGGTTAAAAACAAGGGAGATGGGAGTTCGAAAGTGGGAGAGAGTATATTAGTAGAAAGTGGAGTAAGTATGTTAGCAGCTGTATAAAACCAAAATAATTTATTAGTAGTTGTAGAAATCGAAAATAACTTCTTGTCAAAATTAAATCCAAAATCTTCTAACTTAATATATTATAATGGGGAGCAACAAAACTTCTGTCATTGGATTGTTTGAATTGGTTGATCAAAGGCAAATTCTGCTCTTCTCAATGACCAACCAACTATATTGACAATAATTTCTCATTGATCAAGCATATAAAAGATGTGTTTGCCACGCATCCACGTGGAGCTCTTCTCAATGAATTTTTTTTTTTCAATTTTAATATATATAAGGATCCCACGCATCCACGTCCAAGCCTCCCTAAATGGACTTGGATTCAGACGGACCGGGCAGGTAAACGCCCATACTCCGACCACGATATAAAGTCAACAAGACTTTTGACAAGCTTGCGTCGCGGTATTTTTTTTCCGTTTCTGCCGCAGGGAAAGAAATATCAAAGAAGGGCATGTTTGGAACTTAATAATGATTACGAGGGTGTTTTAGTAACACCGCGTAAGATTTAACTGATAACGGTAATTTGAACGAATCTTGCAATGACGTGCACGACAAGGCAGACGCGTGAATACGTGGCATTGAACTGTTACGATCGGGACGGGGCCCACTCACGAACGCGGTCCAGTTCACTCGTTTAATTTTTCACGTGGAGGACGATTGCGCCCCGCTCCACCGTCCACGAGCATGCCCCATCATCATCATAGATTCAACGTAACAAGACAAAATAACGGCCGTTGCATCAATGACATCAGGATGCCACAAATATTACCGAGAATATATTGAAAATTAGAAAATAAGAATTGCTAATTGATCTGAAATCCGGGAGAAAAATTCCTCTCTTAAATTTTCATATATTCTTCATCTGGTGTGGTTTGGGAATGGTCTTTATAGCCCACGTTGGAGCGGGCTTGCCCCCACACATCTTGTGTTTGAAACTGCCTCATATTTGCATTTATCTGTGTAGGTAGCAGACACAATATCGGGATTTGGAAGAGAGAAGGAATAATTAAAAGAAAGAAAAATGAAGATAGGGGAGTAGTCGGAATTTGGAAGTTTAATTAAGCTTAAACCTCTTAGAAACTGAAACCAAGCATCTATTCCATTTGGGACTTCTTTTTTCCCATTTTTAGAAGTACAAGATGTTCGCATCTACAGGAATATAAGATCAATTTGAATAATACAACATACATCTAAAATTAAATGTGTATCAATTTCCATCGCGTTCGTGTAAACACTCCTCCACTATAGCCTTAGTACGCGATCCCAATGAGTTGTAACCCTTGAACCCTATATACAGGTTTTTTTTATTTAACTCCCTTCCCATCATAGTCCAAATTCAATTAAAATTTAGATTCCTAAGCTCTATTAGGTTAATTAACTTTTTTTTAAACACTGAAGACATCTCTATTAAGGAGACTTACTAATACATGAGTCTTAAAGTGAGTTGGTCTTTTGAAGTGGGGGGCCTGCATGGGCGTGTGGTCATTGGGCCACACTTAAGCCTTATAATTCTAACACAAGATTGTCATGATTGGATCTTTGACCGCACAAAAATGCACTTATCCCTATTCTCCATTATACATAATTCAAGGCTCATTACTGGTGTACATATATTCATCTGTGCTATCTAAACGGGTGAGACCCAAGATTGATCATGAATCGAAAATGTCCCACATTAGAAAATAATATAATGTTTTGATATTGAGACTTACAAGCATTGATTTAAAATCATTATAAACATGGAAGATGACAAATCAAACATTGTCTAGTGAATGCAAAAGAAACAATGCCAATGCAAGGGATTCATTATATTTTCGATCCTATTTTACAAATTAATTCCGCACCATTGACTGACCATCGCGTTTCGTCTTCTCATAATCTACATCATTCACAACAAAATTCATAATTTTGATAGAAAATCTTTTCATGCGCGCGCTCACACTCATCTAGATTCTACTGTGTTTAAAGGTTAGAACCTCTAACCTGAATGGACTGCATGGCACAAATCCAGATGGACCGCAGAGCACAGGAGAAAATCATCCTAATTTTGCCATTATAGTTGACTAGGACAAGACATCAAATTTAACAAGTATGAAGAACAACAAACTTTTGTTGAATGCAAGACTGAGCTTTGGTTTTTGCTGGATAGTGGCTGGTCCCGGTACTAATACAAGCTAGTTCATGTTGATCCTTTCTGCTATTCATCAAGATAGTGACAAGATGGTTTGGTGATTGCATGTGGAGTATATAATAATACATGTTGGCATGATGGCATGATGGAACCTGATAAGGATGGATTTGTTTGTACTAATGCTACGGGGCTGGAATACAATATAGAATATTATCTTCTAATTGGATCTTATGGAAGGCACATGAAACAAAAAATAAAGAAAACAATTTAGTACCAATCCTACAACAAGTTTTAGTGGGTCAACTTTCTCAACCAATCAGTTGGGGTTTACAGAGTCATCTCAACATAGTCAACACACTCTTCATTAGATTTCTCAATAAAAATGAATCAATATCAATTGACTCGATCTAAGACTTCATCAATGGTCATAGAAAAATTCATAATGCTAGTAAAGATCTTAAATGTCTGTAATCTTCCTTGTGCCAGGAATGATTAATAAGCTTGACCACAAATTGTGGCCAAGGAAGGTCAAATCAAATAAAAAAAACTTGTGTGGTCCACTTTGTAAAGATCCAAACCTTTCAAAAGATGTGTTCGTGGTTCAACCCAAACGCCCCAGTGCAACAATACATGCTTGAACTTTCAAGTCAATTAGTATGAGACTGACCACTGAATTAGACAAGTGAGAAATATTGGCTAAATTGTATTTGTCCAACCCAGCACTAAAAATAATCTCAATCAATCTAAAAAACAGTTTCATATGAAATGGACAGACTCTTTAAAAAATCAAAAGGCCAGCCCCATTGTGTGTAAAATACAAACTTATCAACACAAACATTGTCAATCAACAAATAAATATCAGTTTCTTCAGAGATCTCAAACTTCATACAGGTAAGCATGGTCATGCCACCATTTGAACAGTTCAGATCTTTGTAAAGAAGACTCAAGTATATAGATTTTATTTAATTTAGCAGCCAATCTTATATAATCACTCTCTTTCTATATATGTTATACAAAGTTGATTTACAAGTCCTAACCGGTCAAGTTTTCTCTGGGACCGAAGTTAGGAGGTTTAAACTTTAAATCCTAAAGTCTTAGTAAAAAAAAGTAAAAAGAAAGAGGACTTAGCCCAGGCCAAAACTTTTTGGTGATTATCTAAAATCTGGAAAGGGAATCATAAACTTTACATGACCCAATTTTCTGGGGAGAAAATAAACACTCCAGAAAAGGATTAGTTGGCTGTGGCCTGTCATGGGTTTTCTGATAATGCCAACAGATGTTTGTTTGTTTCTACCATTGCCTTTTCCATGAAAAAAAGAAGTGGGGGGGGGAGGGGAGAGGATGGTGTGGGGTTGGGGTGGGGCAGACAAGTTTGTCTGTGGGTACTATCCTCTACACATATTACAGACATTTGGCATTTTAAATGAAGATGTAAAAGGCCAGGTTCCTTTGTTCTTTCCCAGATGATGAGACCATTATTATAGCATACCAAATCAAAGTGAAAGGATTGTCTTATAACTTCAAAAAATTAAACCCTAAGTTGAACATCCACAAAAATCCACAACACAATTCTCTCTCTCTCTCTCTCTCTCTCTCTCTCTCTCTCTCTCTCTCCCCCCGTCCCCAACTAATCATGATTAAGGCTAATTAATTAAGATTAGTGCTGATTAAGCATAATTAATTGAGTTAATAAGGGTTAATGACCAAAATGAGATGTATTAACCTCAAATGATTGAAGTAGACTTAATGGAGTTGATTTGGATGGGGCTAAGCTAATTAAATTGAGTTTAGGCTCAAGCAAGGAGAACTAAGGACTTTTTCGTAAATACGGTTTTCACATATTTCGTCAAATACGAAAATTCTTGATACCAACGTGTGTATCTCGAAGAGTACGTTAACTTTCATAATTGACTTGAGTCCATTTTACTTGAGATTGATCAAATGAGCCTTCATTTGACTTCAATTGTAAATAAGAGAATGAATGGAGGGTTTTGTGCAAAAAGGAGCTTATAAGGAGATGAGATGAACTCATTGAGTTCATTCACTCATTCCATCTCAAGGAGAAACCCTAGACTCATCTTCTTCTTTTCTCTTCCATTTTCTACATCAAGTGTGAGGATTGGAAGGTTTTCAAGTGTTTTGAGAGAAGACTTCATCTTCTTCATCTTCCCTATCGAGCTTCCTCCATTGTTGAAGTGTTTGGAGCTTAAGAGAGAACCCAAATTTTCTCCCTTTGAGTTACAAGTAAGTGATTAGTGTGTTTGTAGGATTCCTAAGTTCTTCTAAGTGCTTAGAGTTGGTTTCTAGCACAAATAGCTTGAGGGACTCTCTTTTGGGTTGTTTTATGAATTAGGGTTTGAAAAGAAGAGGTTTGGCCTCAAATCAAGTTAAGCAAATAGGGCTTTTGACTAAGTAACTCCAAGAGAGGCAAGTATAAACACCTTGCTTGTGATTAATGCTAATTTCTATAGATGTTACATTGATTTGGGTTATTTCATACCATTTCCTTTAATGTTTAGAATGGAATTATTTTTGTGGATTGATGGAATGAACGGGTTATTAATGTATGAATGAGATGAGAATTGAGGAGTGGACAGGAGGTCCAAGTTTTGTGCAGGTTGTGAATGATTTGGAGCAAGATAGGAGGAAGAAGAAACCAGTTTCAGAACTGAAACTGGGTTTCGGAGCAGGTCTGATCGATCAGCACTGAATGTCCAATCGATTGGACAGAGAATTAACTGAGACAGTTTTTCTGTCCGATCGATCGGACAGGGCATTAATTGAGGCGAAATTTTAGATTTTTGTTTGGTTTAGGAGTGTTGCTTATAAGTACAGGTACTCCCTAAATTAGTTTTAAGACTAATTATGGGGTGATTTGAGATGATTGAGAATTAAGAACAATAGAAGGAGAATTTCCCGATTAAACCATTGTTCTAATAGTTAATTGATTATGGACTAAACCTCCATAGGTGATAATTATGGGGACTCCAATGTACACATTATATATATAAATGTGTTGTCCATCGAGAATAACACGTGCATTGGATAACCAATGGTTACACCTAAGTGGTTGTTTAGAACTGAGATAGAAATGAGTATAATTAAATGATTAATAATTCTCTCAATGTATTGTATTCCGTATCATTGTGTTCCAATTTGATGAGATTGATGTTACGGTTATTCCTTTCATCTATTAAAAATGGAATTACTGAATTGAATTGGATCCAGAAATGAATTGATTATCGAACTGTATTGACTTTTGAGTCTGGCACTACCTAACTCTTGTATTAAAGCTCTAAATGAGCTAAATGAATTAATAAATAAATAAATGACTAATCCTACTGCAGTAGATGGATTTGGGGGCGTTCCGAAGCTCCGTGATAATGCCAGATGTCCCTGGCCCGAACACTAGTAAATCCCACAATTCCGATCGTATCTATGGGTACTGATTGATGCCTTCTATTTGGAAGATGAATCCTTCCTTTGAGAGAAGATGATAAATGAAATGAAATGAATGGAAATTAAATGAAATGAATGCTATGGTAGTGTTACTGTACAATGGTCTAGAATTGTTACTTGATATGTTGCACAGATTTATTATATGCATTAGCATGTGTTATCACAAAATCTGTTTATACATTGTTGAATTGTAGCGTTCACTGGTGTTATTGATAGCATTACAGGCCCGATTACCAATACCGGTCCAGCAGTGACCCCAGCGGCAGCGGAGGAGACTGCTCCAATTCCTCTAGGAGGATTGATCGAATGGAACGGTCGGAATACCATTTGATATGGGTATCCGAATGCAAAATGGATTAAGAACATTTTGTGGAATTCTTTTTGGAAAGGATTTGGGTTTAATGTTTTGAATGGTTGTCACCTTGCATTGTATTTGAATATGCAGTGGTTGACGTTATACATGTATAAAGAACCTTTACTTTTGAATAGAACTGTAGAATGTAGATTGATATAAATGAATGTGTATTTCCGCAAATGATATCATTGACAGGTAAGATTGAATGTTATCCCTTGTAGATTCCATTTTAACTTCGATTAATTCGGAGTTTACAGGAGTAAGTATGGGATAACGGCTCGGGATTATCGTACCTCGGGCCCGGGTCGTGACATATGTCTCATTAGCATCACCCATCATATCAGTGTCCATTCTCCACCTTGATCAACAATATTCACTAGTACCTCCCATGAAAAACCAAAAACACCTTTAACCTAAGGTTTTTGCTTAAAAAACCAATGCTCCAACACTCCAAATCCAGCCACCATTTCAGAATAAATAGGCCCCGCGGTGTACCCTACCTTTGCTATCATCTCCAATCAAAATTGGTCACACCCATGCACTAATCTCAACAAAAACTGAAGAAAATTAAAACCCTTTAGTTCGATTGTTTGTGCCTAAATCAACCCCCAAACTCATTAAATCCACTATAGTCATAAAGTTATCTATATTTTACGCCCTCATTATCTATGAAAGAAAAAGAAAAAGAAAAGAAAAGAAAATGAGATGAGAATGTATAAAGATCAGCAAAGGCCACCTTTGTTGTCGCTGAAGATGAAAATGAAGAAGCTTGAATGAGTCGAAAGATGTAGATAAGTGGAGGTGTCAGGTTGATGGAAACTTGAGTAAAAAGGAGTTAGTCAGAGAAGATTGTTGAGGTTAGGCAAGTTGTGTATGTGCTACTACTGTTGCTTATTATAAGACTTATATGCATTTTCCATATTATCAATTCATTGAACCCTTTCTTGATATTAGGCCCAAAACAATGCACTGTTTTGAAAATTTCCCTAGTTTTGCCCTCTTATCTTTCCTGATAATGCTTGAATTCCTCTGGAGGGACACAATTTTGAGCATGGTTGGACTCATCCATTTGCAACTTTGATAGCATGTGAATGACTCCTTGGGCCTTACATTTGAATATAAACCAGTCCCACTGAATAAGTCCTCCACAATGCAAATTAGACGTGCCACGCTAATCTGTGGTACCGCTTACATTGCGTTGTGCAAATTAGACATGCCACTCATTGCACAAGGGAGATTTCCCATCTATCGAAGGTTGCTTTATAAGGCCTGTTTCTCAATGATAGTTTGTAAAAGTATAAAAACTAAAAAGGCCATGGCACTGATGCAACAACTCCTTACATGATTAAACAGGAAAACCATGTCACATAACCAACAATACAAATATTGGGTTAGTGCTCAAGCACGTCGACCTGCAGACCCATAGTAGCTGTCCCCTAATGGAGCAATTGGTAAAGCAACATGCTGGGTACACCTTTTTGTAATACAGAGAAAAACAGACAAGGTCTTTCTTACCATGTCAAAAGAAGACAGTTTTAACTTACCAACTGGCCTCTGAGAATTGCTTCTTTGGTGACAGTTTGAAACCAGCAGGGAAGATGAAGGTGACGCCATATAACCATGTAGACACAATTCTTGGCATCTATCTTGGCCGCAGGTCTCGCTGAAACATGGAGATATCCAGCTAATCAGAAAAGAAACATGGACAAGGTCTCATTCTTTTCAATCCATAATGTAGTGGACTTGCCTGCTTGACCTGATGGACAGACACTGAACTGAAGTCCATGGCAAATTTAACTTATCATACTGGATTAACAGTTTTACCCATCCAACAGACTGTTAAAACAATGATGATGAAGAACAGTCATGTCTTCATTTGAAATAGTCCACTAGTATAAACGAACCATCACAGTAGAACCAACAAGGTAGACTGGATCATTTGAACATGCAACCACATGGACCCCCTCATAAATGGGCCTAGGGTTGATAGACGCTAGCCAAGTTTCTACTTCATGAATATGCAAACCAATCAAGAAAAACTGTAATGCAGAATCTAAAATGCATAGTCTGCTGTCCTTTGGAACAAAGATTGGCAGACAGCTACAAGTCCATCTCAATTAACACATGTAGGCATATGCATAGGCCCTGCTCCTTATTGTGGGGCATGGTTGGTTCCAGCAACAAAAAGAATCAGGGGACTCATTCACATGACATGATTGTACCATACAATCCAATATGAGAATTGTTATCATATCTTTTCTCCTAATTCATTCATTTACATATTAATTGATGCAACGTTGTGCCATCCTTATTTTGCGGGCTTCTGAAATGGCCCTTAGCATGTGTCCATCAGTTCGGCCCCAGAGGCTACTGTCAGCCAGCACATCTATAAATTCAGAAAGGGCAAGTGATTCAATGGGTACAACTAAAATATCAAGCTCATTGTCAGCCAGTAAATGTGTGTGATCATATTCATCTGTTGGGCCTAGAAGCTACCCTGGATGGGTTCTATAAAAAATGCCAACAGTTGATGATCTTAGACACCAGGTGAAAGCAAGCCTCTTGATGGGTTTAATAATTTAAGTCCGAAAAGAATGCAAGGATCCTTTCCTGCAGCAGATATTACTTTTCATATAAACAAGACCTGAAATCCAAAATCCTCTCAGCAATGCTTGTGGCGACTGGCACAAAGTAGAAGAAAACAAGGCAGAATTTCTCAGTGTACACACAAACAAGCACGCACACATGCATGCACACATAGCCACACACATCTAAACATGATCAATCATATGATGGATATGACTTTGATTAGAGTGAAACATGGGCCATTCACCATTCTCTACGAAGAATGTGATAATTGTAGTTTGGGTTTCAAAAGAGTGGGCCCCACATAGTCAAACCAACTGCCTACCAAGGTCGCTGAGTTCCAGCTGTCAAGACAAGCATCTTTCTATATCAATTGAGCAGCATTTAATGTTCATTGCTTATCCACCAAACTGGTCTCAGTTGTCATGATCAGAAATCACAATCCATCTTTGATGGACCAACCTGACGTCTGACAGGAACAAACACATATAGCACTGAACTTCTCGTAAGGGAACAAAACACATGCAATTACAAGAAAAATTCATCACAAGCACCTCTTTGATCTCTGCACACTCAGATGAACAAGAAGAAAAAGTCACCGAACTTACTCGTGGGCCTCTATTTGCTACTGGTGGACGTCTGTCACCTGTTGCATCTGGTTGCGGTATCATCTCTGGGCTGTCATGCTTATAGAAAGCCTGTAAGGCTCTTACAATGAATGGGCGCACTATGTTAACTTCCATCACAGAAAGATTTTTCAGCTGCAAGGTGAAAGGATCGGAAATGTTAAGACAAGTATAAATGACTGATGAATTATTTTAGCATGACCGCAGGTGGCAGTTATTGACAATAGCAACAAAAGGTGGAAGATCCAAATAATGTGCATTAAAGGGTCTCAACCTTAACCAAGGTACTAAATATCAGCATTAGAGCATGATTGCCCCAAACTGCTCCAACAGTTAAAAGTATCTGCACATAGTATATATTATCCAAATAATTGTAATTTCAATCATTTTGGTGCCTTATTAGCAATGCATACAAAACAAAATAAATAAATGAATAAATAGAGTTGCACCAATAACAGAGTTTATAAAACTAATGCAAGTTGAGATTACAATTTACAATACACATAAGACTAATTACATTTCAATCCAAGATTTCATTGAAATGTTGGAGCCTTGAAAGTTACATCTGGTTGAAGGAGTTCAATGCGGAACCTCTGGGACAAGCAAAGATTCCAGATCCTGTGGTGTTCAATAAAGATGGGTATCATGCACAGATGTATTTGGAAAAAAAAAAAAAACATGGTTTTGGGGTTTCACTCTTAAAAAATAAATAAATGATGAGAAAAAGAGAAAAATCGGAAGTGGGCATATGAAGTATTCCACCTTGTGTGCCTTCCAAAGAAAAGTAAATTCCCACATGGGAAAAAGAGAAATTGGAAGTGGGTATACGATTAGTATTCCACCTTGTACAGCTTCTGAAAACGTTCTTTGCTTTTGCTACATACCATACAGCACACAAAGTCGTGCAACAGGTTGGGTCCAGATCCAGAAATGGGTTAAACAGAACATGAGGAAAGGGTGCAAATCAAGCCTGGTGGGAAATCTTACAGCCCACATCTTCACATAGTAACTTCAAGGTTTTGCTAAATTTTCTATCAGAATATGATATATATTACTTTCAAAGGAATCAAACAATTTCTCCTTGGAGAGTTATTGTGTGAAACACCTGTTAGTGGGGTTCAGTTACGCTGCCTGAGACTTTCCATTAGGTCTTGGCGTAACTGTTTCGGAAGATCCATTCTGTAAGGAAAATAGAATGGAGGCTTGTCACAATAGTCTTTTCTTTTGGCTCTCTTTTTTCTTCTGATCTGAGTGTAGTGACAGGATATAGTAGTGGTGTTGCTCTGGAGTATACCCATTGCAGATCACCGCAAGTAGGTTGCTGCATTCTTAGAGATAGCACACTGAGAACTACTGCAACGAAACTCCACCAAAGGGTGTGATCTATCTCAAACAGTGTGACCTTGTCCACGCCTCAATACAGCAATAGTAGCTGTATTCTGATTATTCTGCTCCTGCAGATGTTGAATTTCTTTCTTTCAGTTTAACTTACTAACCATTTTTTTTATAGGTAACACAACTTGATGCAATGAACACCTTCTGACTCCGCTAGGGCCTCACCATCATGGTTTACTATAAAACATTATGCTTTTTAATCACACACCAGAAAGTTGCAGATCTATTGGGCCGTGAAGTCTAGCTTGCATAAAGAACAGCCAAAAGAGGAGCCACTGACCATTGTCTTTATGATGGTAAAAGTTTGTGAGGGGTCACATTTTGCAGCAAATGCACCCAGCAGCCAGATGGATCCATTGTTTGGTGATCAAGATCATGAATGTATGTTATGGGTTCCACCATGAATGATGAAAGCCCCTAATCTATCACAAACTGATGTGCCACAAAGAAAGGATAAGCAACAATCAAGAAAGGGTAAAAACAAATAATGAATGGTGGCTACAGGATCTTCCATCCAACAGGCATCTTCTCACAACGAGTCCATCATAACAATTTTCTAGGTCACTAAGCCATGCAATGTTGCAAATCCAGAATAGAGAGAGCACTAAATGATGCATTTTGCAGTAGCAAAAGACCTTTAAAAGCTGGTAATATTCGCAATTTCTTGAACCATTGGATTTCAAACTAAAAGGCTGAGAGAGGAAGGAATTCAGGGGCTCCATAGCATTTGAAAAAATTAAGCATATATTCATGCAGGTTTGCAGGTAAGCCCCTCTATTCATGTATCCAAACAAGTGTGACATCTGCGCTTTCCAATTATAGGCGTCTCAAATATGTGCGTGTGTATCAGTGACAAAGATAAGAAGAAGAAGAAGAAGAAGAAGAAGAAGAAAAAAACTAATCTCACTCAAACTTTCTAACCATTTAAGGTTTATTAACCATCAGAACTCAGAAGAGTTCAGCATTTGGTCGAGTCCATTTCTCATAAACCCAGTCAAAGTAGGAATGGAACATTGTCGCGAAACAACTATGGACGAAACCTCTCAAATTGTAATTTTTCCTACTTAATAGAGAAGAATATACTATATGAACTCTAGGGGGTTGACAAGATGATGAAAGTACATAACAATTATTTTTTCCTAGAAATATAAATAACTTGGTGATGATTGTGTATGGTTAAATTAAGTGTCTACAAGTAGATGCCCTGTGTTATTGATGAGTTTCTATCATGTGCACAGCACTGGTGGTTAGAGGTTAGAACAATCATCAGAGGCCACACTTGGATGGGCCATAGCCTAAAAAGTAAAATCACATTGTTCAGACAGGCATAAACATTTGATTGGAGGCCTCCTTAGTAATGAGCTTGTGTGGTTAAAAATGGTAGAAAAAGTTCTATGGCCCCTAGTTTTTATTAAAAAAGAATAAACAGTTCAAAGAGTTAGGATTATCTGATTAATGTCTTGACTAGTGGACTAAATGCGCAAGTTTACAAGGTGAATTCATTTGATAACTCATTCAGATTTGCTTCTTAACTTTGCTAAAATATAGTTCCTAGTTATTTTAATAATTCTACTTAATCATAAGAGTTAATAATGATAACCACAACATCTATATTTCCCCGGGCACATAGCCCATTTTGAAGTTGTAAACTATGTAAAACAAGTAATATACCTTCACTGCATGTGTACGAGCAGAAATTGTCTCCAAACCAGACTCAACCTTGTGAAACCTTACATCTCGGATATCCTCAATCAAAGACCTCACCTGTAAGAAAGCTAACTCAGTAACAAATTACAATCTTCTAAGAAATGGAACTAAAACAAAACATCAAATTCAGGCAGGACCTACATAGTCTTTGAAGTTCAAACTCACCATATATATTTCTGGAATGTCATCACGAGCACTGGATCAAAACATACAAAGTTAGAATCTTGGAAATGCTAGTAACTACAAAGAGCCAAAGAAAAGGTCATGGCTGTAGCTTAGCTAGCTAGGGACATGAATGTGAGTGCGTGAGTTTGAGTGCTTGTAGCAAAACAAAAAGAAAAAAAAAAGGCCAAAGCAAAGAAAAGATGGGTAAAGTTGCATACTGATCAAAGAGAAGCCTTGAAATTTCCACATAATGGAATGGTAATGGTTGAAACTCTCTCGGAGACTCTCGTTCGGCTTCCAAGACCTGTGTCAACTTCTCTGGTCCATGGACCAGTTAACAATAAATGAGTGTGTTGCAATCTCATTGATGATGATGCAACATCAAAGCGGTTACAGTCTATAAGATAAGATCCAAGATAGATCAAAGCAGTTACAGTCTATAACAAAAAAAAAAAAACATTTGGTCTTGTCTATATTTCCAGTCAAAGCCAATGGAAGCTACTAGTTAAAAATTATACCCTAAATTCAACTCTTATGCACATGCTAGATAAATCACACTGTCACTGTGGCCTAAAAAGATACAGAGCTTTAGTTTCCAAGAGAAAATGGTTTTAAACAAACCTGGGTTATTTAGGAAAAAAAAAAGGATCATTTTGAAAAACAGAATTCATCTCAAGTTGTTAACAACTTGAAGCACATCAGGCAGCTAGTGAGAGAAGGAAAAAGGAATTTCATCCACCAAAAAATACTGATTTGTTAAGAAATACGTTTAAGAAATATACATGAAACAGAAGCTGCTATGGTTGAGGAAATATCCCAACACACCTCCCCAAACTGTATGTTATCCTGAACATGCAGCAGACTGCTACAACTAGACAGTTAAATGGATAGATAGAGGAGATGGGATGGACAAAGCCCTCCAAATGGAAATGAGGATTATCCGAAATGTATGCTTATCAGTGTACAGTTCACCTGGAGTAGGCCCCAATAGATGACTGCCCTTCATTTCATAAACATGTTCCATGATACAATAACAGAATACCTTAACAAAGGAAAGTTCCTAACACTGAATACATCTTCCGATATAATGAAAACATTTCATGAATTTCAATTACTGAAGGTAAAAAAAAATTGTAATTTAGCAAATCCTCATAGTAAAGAATTTTCACATAGAACACATTTTGTTATAAATATGTTTTTGCATGGACAACTCAAAGAACTTGCTTGCAATGGACACTAGTGTCAATGCACGACTACGTGTATTATTACGACTAGGTTGGGGCACTTCAATCACAGAATCTTACAAATTTTTAAATCAGTTACACTGAATACCATTATTATTATTATTATTGTTATTATTATTATTATTGATTGATTGATTGGTAGCACAATCTTATTCTCACTTTGACCTCATGACTGAAAATACTTTGTTGATAAACAGAAAAGCCTGCAAGTTTGTGCATATGCATGCAAGTTGCCTCTGAAGCATTTAATTACAAACCTAACAATGAACGAAATAATGAAAAATGGAAAACTCACCAACTGACATCCATTCGGGTGGTCGAATTGTGCATTTTCCCCGTTTCTTTAAAGTTACTGCAAGCCACAGCGGCACTTTGGTGGCTATTTGTGGGAAGAACGGACCAAAGTCACCCTGTTAATACATTAGCTTTCAAATAGTTTTTCTACAAATTTAAATGAAACTTACACAGAGAAATAAAACAATATAGAAGATCAGCTTAAATAGAATCATATATATATATATATATATAACCTAAAAAGAGTGGGGGAAGCAGAATTACACAGATCATATGAAGAGCATCCATTCTCATATTTGGAACAATTTCCATAGTTTCATCTTCAGCAAGGAACTCCACCTGAAAATTGAGTCATATATGAAATCATCATATGAACCTCTCTTAACTTGGGATACTAGACTTATTAATTTAGAATCTGATAGGGAAAAAGGTTGCTTCAGTTCTGCTTGTTCTCTAAATCAAAATCTAAAAATTTAACCGCAACTCCACCATACCATGAGGTGTGAAGTTTGAAGTCCTACTATCTAATCTGGGTGGAAAGCATGTGTGCTACTCCAGGTTTAAGCCACCCATCTCACAAAGCATAAAATCATGGAAATGTAAAGAAGCATTCAGATGACCACCCAAATAACAAGCTGAACAGATCCAGTACATTTCAAATTGTTTTTTTTTTTTTTTCTTTTTTGAAGGCCACTTGAACCATCCAAATATACAGGTATATGATGGTTTTGACCCTCCTTGAAAGCAATATGAGTGTATTGTAAATATTATAAACCAATATTGTTCGATAAAAAATCAAAATAACATCTATCAGGACCATTATACGAGGATATTAATTTTACACATTATGAATCATACTATAAATAATGTACCATTGTAATGAATACCCACTAATGGTTATATCAGCTGCAGTGGCTGATAACTGAGTACCAGCCTAGATAAATGGCAATCAAGAAAAAAATCACATGTTCACCAAAATCTACATATACCAGCTCTGGAAGTTGACTGTTAGAAACTTTTTTTTATTTTTTTTAAAGCACCTGTTTTTTAATAAGAACCCAAAAGCCACAATTGAGTTGTGCCCAACTGAATCCAAAACTTCAAAGAAAGCAGTTGATTGTTCACATACTCCCCCCAAAAGCCCCCAACATAAAATGTGATTTGATTTGAACCCAATTGTTTAATTGCAATAGAAATCCTATTTGATTTTAACCCACACCTACTTATCATTCCTTTAAGAACTTACAAGAATTCAACATGAAGTTGGCAAAGGTTATACATGAAAGAAGAAATTGTGTTCCATAGAGCTGAACTTGAAAACCCAAACGGATTCTGTAGCGATTTGGGGCACACCCAAACATGCTCCAAACGCAATTTGAGAAATCTGAAAAAGATGATAACTGACCTCGATTTGGGGCACACCCAAACATGCTCCAAACGCAATTTGAGAAATCTGAAAAAGATGATAACTGACCTCTGATGCGGAGAAAATCGAAAGATGGGGATCGGATTGCCCTGCCATTTCCGAGCTTTCCAAGAAGATTCTCTGGCTTATGGAATTGTGGGGGGGAATTCGCAGAAACTTAAAGAGAGAAACGAAGACCTGTGTAAATCGAAGTAGGATTGGAATTTAAAACCCTAGCTTTTCAGATGGCGGGAATTTGCTTCCTTCTGCGCGGAATTTTATTAAGAGTCCAAAAGTGGGGCCCAGCTATCTAAATGTCAAAATCAACACCCCCAAAGTTGTATGGATTACTTTTCAAATTTATTATTACTTTCCAAATTTATTTTACTCCAATATATAAATATATATATATATATATATATTAAAGGGACTGTTTTCAATTGAGAAATTGGCCTCAATTGCTCATTTGATTTTGACTATCTTGAGTTTGACCCATCTTAAATCCTCCCTAAAGCTCAATTGATTTTCAATTTAATTCTGAACACCTGTAAACAACCGTAACTCCTCAAGCTTCCTAACCGACTCCAATAAATCTAATACCAGTCATTGCAATTGACTCTTCTTTAGAAACTGATTCCATATCTAAGCGCACTTTGTCATAACTTCTCTTTCTGAAACTGCTAAAAGGAAAATTAGATAATGAATGCATTGGATATATATATATATATAGATCTGTTTTACTAAGGTGATGAATGGTGTAATCGTTTTCTATGAGCGCAAACACCGTTTGATGGGTATTTGTAGATCTTCACCTTTAATTCTTCGATTTAATCCAAATGATCAGAGATTGTTAATTAGAATCTCTAGGGATTCAATATCTAGAAAACAAATGGGTTCAAAGGATTTGAATGTTTTGGGATCCAAATCCTGGTTTATGTGTGTTTCAACTTAAAATAAAATAAAATAAAAAAAAAAAAAAAAACCTTGAGGATCCAAAAACATAAGCAAATATGGTTGTGCATTGATTATTGAAAAGAGTGATGTTTTAGAGGTCTCATTGTGTGGATCATAAGGTCCTTTTGTTTGGTTAGAGAGCTTAAATCATTAAGGGATGTCAATCTTACACTCAAATACCAAGTCTCAGTTCTCATCCAAAATCTATATCTATGATCCTCTCCGTTTTATAGTTGTTGTTGGATCTAGCATCCTTTCTATCAGTGATTATAAGTATAAGAGTAAATTTTTTTTGAGAAATATATTTATTATAGATAATCTATAATATAAACATAAGAAATCAAAATTAATTTTTTTATTTCTATGATAAAATGAGATGATGTTTTTCTGTATGGCTTCAATTGCCTGTGCTAAGCACGGGAGCATTTTGCTAGTTTATATATATGAAAGTGAATATTTCAATTGAGAAGTCAATCATGATTTGTTCAATTGATTTTGACCACCATAATGTTTGTCAATGACTATTGATTCTACCTTTTAACTTATTTAGACCATAATGAATGCAAAACTTATTTAGGCCATAATGGATGCAAAACGAAACTGCTCCATGATGCCTACTGGAATTTATATCTCTATTTAAATTAATTAGGTGGAGCCCAATCTTTTAAGTTGTTCGAGACCATAACAATTGTGGGATCCAAATGGCTACGCGATTGCAAATAAAAACTGTTGATCCCGATGGCCATAATGAATGCAAACCGGAACTACTCCATGGTACCCGCTGTTAGTTATATAACCATTTAAATTAATCACGTGGGACCCACTCTTTTAACTTATCAAGGACATGACAATTGTCTGATTGAAATGGCCATAGTGATTGCATGTAAAAATTGCTCCATGATACCTTTTAATTAATTATACATGCTCCATGATATAAGGATTAGACATTCAATATCAACCAGTCATCTAAAGCCCCCTTCATCCATATTCCAAATCTCAATTCTCATTTTGTATTTAACTTCCAAGTTTATAATCAAACAAGAACATGGACAATTTCACTGAGAATATGGGCTTCTTCAACCACATGAGCTTAGAATCCCTTGCGGCAACAAAGTCCGCCTCTCTCCAACGTTTCCTCCCTCCATGTGTTTCTTTTTGGGTACTATTCTAATACAACCATCGTTTATCTCCTTCTTTTTTAATTTGTATGAAAATAAGGTCCATTGTACTCTTGCCATCTATATATGGGTTGTCTTGATTACAGATTTTACCATTAACTCTGATTAATCGGTTAAAGAAGAAGGCACATAGCTTTATCTTGGTATGTAAAAAACACGTATAGATTGTCGAATCTACAGAGCATTTAATGTGTTTTTTTTTTCCCGTAGTGCCCCATTTTGGGCTATTCCAATATGTAACTGTGAGAAAATACATAACAATTAAGCCTTTCAATAAGGCAAGGTAGATTGTGACTCTTCCTTCTTTGGGCTAAGCTTAGTTCCAGTTGAGAGAGCTCATTTTTCCTAGGCTTGAGACCGACCCAAAAAATAAGATAAGTTAGAAATTGAATCCATTGATAATAGAAATAGTTAAAGAAATTATGATGATGGGTAGTCTTTGTGTTTAACCGGATGTACTTCTCATTGATTTCTTTACCAATATGTTTTCTTCTGTATGTTTTGGATCCTTCTAGTAAAGAAAAGTTCTCTTTCTAAATCTAAATTTCTAGCTATTGCAAAATTGATCGCTAAAATAGAAACTAATAAATAGAATTTTTAAATAATTGCTATAGAATAATTTAAAAAAAGTTGTATTTATTTTTTAAGTCAATAATTATCTTAGATATTTTTTTCAAAATACGGCCCGGGCAGCATGGGTTCAATGTGTTCTTATCAAGTTTCATATTAATTTTTTTATTTTTACCCAATGATTTCTCTTTATTAAAATTTATTATAATTTTTAGTTAAGTTTGCCACAAAGTTTAAATGATCTTAGTTTATTTTCCTAACCAATCAAAGGGGGTCGCAATTTAATGTAAGAATTTAGTAATATTTTTAGAGCCCAGGCTTAGCATGGGCCTTTATTGCTAGTTATAATATATAAAGCGAACTGTTTTTATAATCAATTTTGAGGTTGATTTCCGATTTGATTTTGACCATCCATTAGAATCTTGACTTGGTATTAATATTGCATACTAACGTCACTTCCTCAAAACTTAATACTAATGTTTATCTCTTAGTCTCCTTTCCATTTTAATTCTTTTATTTTAAAACGTCACTACTCTCTTCCCTATCCATTATGAATGATAGATGACACTATTAAATCTCTTTTAAGTCTCCTCTTCTTAATCTCTCGTTTAAATCTCCTTTTATCCTTAACGAAGCAACTATCCATTTCTGCATATCCAAATATATGGAAATCCTCACCCGGTGGAATGCCTTCTTATTTTTCTCTTCTCCAAATATGCAAAAGCCTCTCTTGAATTCTCAACTCCCAAACCATAAAGTCAAGTCTTTTGTGGAAGACACTAAGACTAATGGATTGGACCGTGTTCACTATCATCAATCACCATATTACCGTCTTTTTTTTATAATAGAAATTCTCTTGTGATTGAGGTAAGATAGGTGGTATAGCATTTCAGTAATTTTGTCATGAACTTTATTTGAACTATGCATCATGTTGGTTTTGTCCATCATACCCTAGAAAATTATTTGATTTGAGAATTCTACCCATCTCTACGATAATAGTTTTTTAACGATTTTTTTAACAGTGGTGGTTGTTGTATTTCGTGGAATTATATTAAATAAATAATTATTATTTACCAATGTTAGCAAAACCAAATAATTGGTCAAAATTATTTTTTATGATTGTTACTCGCGGTAAAGTCATATGAACTTAAGGTGTGAAATGAGTAATTTTTTATAGAGCTATTTGAATATTTTGTAAAGCATGAATGCAATTTTAGTAAGCATGGAAAGATAAATTATTTTATTTGATTTACTTTTAAGTTTCTTCACACCAAATCGTTGACTAATATTGTTGTGTTTTCCTTTTTTTCAAATCTTTCTCATTTCAACCAAAATTGTTGACTGCTTTGGAAATGTCATATGAATTAGATGGAGTCATACAAGCTACATACAACCAAAAAGAAGAAGGGAAAACCTTTATTTCAAAATACATGGAAATATAATTACTTTACTTGGATTCACTTCCAAGTTTCAAAATATCAAATAATTGACTAATGTAGCTAATCTTTTTTTTTTTTTCAGTCTTTATAAATTTACCTGAGATTATAGACTGCTTTCGGAAGTCATACGTAAAGAAAAGTGAAATTTTCAAAATAGGGCTTAAGTTTTTGTCAGATTTCAAATCAGGACAATAAAAACTTACATTCCAATATAGGACTTAAGTTTTCTATATTGAATACAAATCAGGGCATTTGGCAAGAAAGTAGGTATTCTGGTGATTTTCTTCTCCATTTTTATGAAAATACCCAAAATGCCCTTTTTTTCCTTCGCTTCGTATCTTCCATTTCTGCAACCACACCTACCAATCCCCCTAACCAAACAACCAACACATTCACCCACCTTCCTCATCCATCCAAGCCCTACGACCATCTTCTCATTAAAAAAAGGATATTTTTGGGATTTTTATGGAAATATCCATTTGAAATTCGTCCAGGGGCAACGGTTTCGACAAGTGTCCGGGGTGTTGCTGAGCATGTTGGGGACGATGGGTTGATGGCACATAAACAACCGATGTGTCGGATTTTCTCAAGTAGATTTTAGTTCCATCCATGGTTGCAACCCCCCAAGGAAAGCTCCAACCATTAGCATGTAGCTTGGGGAGGGTGCCCGCCTCTATTTGCTACAATTTACATGTTAGAAAGAGACCATAAGACATCTGCAGTTGGTAGTTGTTGCTAAGACTTTCTGCACGAATAGAATTGGCTGAGTCCAAGTGTGGCTCGTGCCTTCCCAACTGCAAACCTACCTTCTCTCGGT
Source organism: Persea americana (assembly GCA_029852735.1). Taxonomy (NCBI): domain Eukaryota; kingdom Viridiplantae; phylum Streptophyta; class Magnoliopsida; order Laurales; family Lauraceae; genus Persea; species Persea americana. The sequence continues at coordinate 41,647,566 of CM056817.1, forward strand.
GCATAGATAGATTGGTCGCTTCACAACCATCAAAATCATCAATGAATGGGTGGGAGTGGGCTACACCTTTCAGAGAGGAGGTCATTCCAAAGGTGAAGTCAAGGATCATGGGCTGCCATTCACTTTTGGGTCTTGCCCATTTTAATCCCAAATCACCCTTCTAAATTAAAATTTAAAAAATGTGTACATCTCATCGCTAACACCAAGGTGCCCAACGTTTTCATAGTGGTCTTCGATGATTTAGTGGGAGATGAAGTGGATTGTAGGCAAAATGATGAATGGAGGAAAAAGGAGTGCAGGGGTGTAGGGTTGATGGGTTGTGCAGAGTTTCATTGATTGCAGTTCTTGTCTGGTTCCGTTGGTGTGTTGCTGGCCTAGGAGATGGATTAGAGGGAATAGGGAGGTGATAGGAAGAGGATGGTGCTGGTGTTAGGAGGGAAGAAGAGGAAAGGATATGGAGAGAGGAGGGATGGGTTCTGGGAGGGCTTTTTGGGTATTTAAAAAAAATTGAAATGAAACTCACCCGAAAACCTTCTTTCTTGCCGATGTCCTAATCTGAAATGAAATGAATATGAAGAACTTAAGTCCTGCATTGATATGTAAGCTTTTTTTCGTCTTGATTTGAAATCTAAGAAAAACTTGAGCCCTATTTTGAAATTTTCCCTAAAGAATAAAAAAAATGACATTTAGCCATGAATAGTCTATCCGCCATATCTACCATTCTTTTACTTCTTTACTATAAATCAGCTTGCTTTTTTTCATAAATAAGTATTGGGGTGTTTTTTTATTTTATTTTTTGGGCTTTATATTACATTCGAACTCACACATCTATGCAAATGTAGAAAATTCTAAAGATATTATTTTTCTACTTTATTTAAATAAGATTTTCACTAATCATCATCATCATCATCATTCTCTCGTTCTATAATTTTTTTATATCAATTTCAAACCCTAGATGCCATTGGTGTTTCGATTTAACTTTAAAAAAAATTATAGCAGACCTTTTTTGCTAAATAATATGTTTATTTATTTTTAGTTTATCTTTTTATCAGTAATATTTCATAAAAAAACCACTAAACTTGATTATATTTTAATTTTCTCTTGCCCGGGCTTAGCACGAGCTTTTGTTGCTAGTTATTATATATTATAGATATAGGATTTGATTTCCAAATTAGAGTCCGATTTCAAAATTGATTGCAGAATTGGAGTCCGATTTCGCAATTGATTTTAAAATTAGAGCTCAATTTCAAATTCTATTTTGATTGGAGAGAAATTTCAAGATTTACATAGAGAGCCTACTTTTGTTAACCTTTTTTTAGGTGAATTTAAAATTTTAATATATCTATTATGGATAGGAGATTAAATAATTCGGATGATATATCAAAATGAGTCTTCTTTAGTTCAATTAAAATTCTTAATATATCTATTATGGTTAGAAAATTTTAAAAGTTTGTGATTTTAAAAAAAGTTTGTGATTTTAAAAAAAGTTTGTGATTTTAAAAGTGTATCCTAGATAGTGATTTATGCCTATGGGCTCCATGTACAATAAACATTTTTTAAGTGGATCTCATATTCTAATTCCTAAAGGCGGGGCCACATGTTGTAATTTTTAAACATGGCGCTCCACCCAAATTCCTAAAGATGGGTCCATGTTGGAAGTTTGAAAGTTGGCCCCATCATGTACAACAATTTCTCTATCCTTTTTCTTTATATTAGATTTTGGAGAATTGGTTTTTCATTTTTATTTTTCTCTCACGGTTTTCTATTTTTTCTCCTTTTATGATAATTTTTTTATTTATAAAATAAATAGTAAAAAATAAAAAAAAAATTGAGATTACTTTAAGCTATGATGTAATTTCACCAAAAAAAAAAAAATTTCTTGCCTTTTTCCTGTGCCACCCATTTCCTATAAATATTTTATGACTGCAATGTAAAAATGATTTTAAAAACTACCAAAAAAAGGACCCTAGATGGCCATTAACCGAGAAAGAGACCACTAGTCAATATTGCACGGAAGTGGTTCCCTGTGACCACTTCCCTTTTTTTATTAAAGATTTAAACGTGTGAAGTCGTTATCACTTAATATCCCATTTAAATGTGCGACGACATCGCCGCTTAATCGCCTGAAACTCCATTTTCCCCTTTTTTTTCCCCTTCTTCCTCCCATCGTTTTCCCCCTTCCTCCCAAGGTGTGGTTGCCCTTGCGCTTGATGGGATCGTTTTCTGGGGAGTAGATGAGGGCTACAAACATAGCGCCTGGAAATATTATGTACTCTGATATTATTGCAAGCTTTGAGACCAGAGGCTTGCCTCTCCCAAACACTTTGAGAAGATGAAGAAAATCCCTTGAGTTTCCGGTTTCTATGGTTGCAGTGCAGATTTGTTACAGGCCCTGTTGCAGAAACAGGAAGAACAGAGAGACGAAGAGGGCTGGGCTCTATCAAGCACGCGCAGATTTCATTGTTGCAGAAGACGACTGGAAAAGGGGTCGACCTCGTGCTGCGTTTACAGATTAGAGAGATTTGGGCCACTGCATGCCTGTGCAACAACGGGATTTGGGTATACAAGACAATTTCTATGATTCGTGAGAGAAATTGTGATAGGGAGGAAGAAGGGGAAAATAGGGAAAATGGGGTTTCAGGTGATTAAACGATGACGTCGTCACACGTTTAAATGGGAAACTAAGTGAAGACATCGTCACACGTTTAAATCTTTGACTAAAAAAATAATAAATGAAAGTGGTCACAGGGAACTACTTCCGTGCAATATTGAGTAGTGGCCTCTTTTTCTGTTAGTGGCCATCTAGGGTCCTTTTTTTGGTAGTTTCCTCTAATTTATTTAAAAACTGAACTCATCATATTTGTGGAAGATGTTCAAAAGTATAAGATTAAAAATGTCAAAATAATATCAGCATAAATAAAAAGAATATATATGAAAATAAACAAAAACATAATCAGGTAGTTTTTCATATAGAAAATAATCATTTCAACATGCTCCATTGATTTTCGGAAATATGTCCTATCAATAAATTGGATTCAAACCATATTTGTATCCTTATTCAACTTTTAATCTATCTATTTGGGAAGTAAAAAAGTCTAAATCCCTTTTGTTTAAAGGCAATTGATATACTTTAACTTGGTTCTACGTATTCTAGGCAATTGATATACTTTAACTTGGTTATTTTCAATTATATAAGTTTATACGGTATTCTATTTTGTTAACATATGCATAATATAATACATACGTAAAAAATAATAAGTAGAAGTAAAACCTTTGAAATGAAAATTGTTGATGAATTCATATAGTCTTTGACATGGACTCAAGCACGCCTAGAGTTGGCTTAACTTGATTTGTGTAATACGATATACTAATTAAAAAAAAAGAATTAAAATTAGGTAAGGATGAGAGACTAATACATGAAAAATGCATAGGAATGTTTGAATTAAACGGAAGAGCAAACCCTATTTATTAGTTGAAAGTGTCATAGATGTTTGACAAGTGTTATCTATTCAATTAATATTAAAAAAGTTGTGACTCCAAATGTCACTAATTTAAACTTCCACACAAAAAAGATGATTACATTTATATCCTCTCTACATTTATATAACTTTTCCTTCACAAAAAATAATCTCACTTTATAATTTATTTTTTTTCTAAATTTGTAAATGGGGCTTTTTTTTAGGCTTATACTTAATAAATCTCATTATGTCACTCCAATTGAAATTAGACCCTTAAGATTAATCATGCTTATAATACTTGATCATAAATAAATGAAAAACCAAATTACTTGATATGTAGTTAAATTTTATATTAATTTCTTACTTCTCATAAACTTTAAAATTTTTTATTACCTTTTATTTTTTAACGTTTAAACATTGACACCAATAAAATTTAAATAATGTTTAATTCATAAAACTAATTACATCATTAAAGTTTTGACCTTAATCAAGGCTGCTATGACAAATGTTCGCGCTTTAAGCACGGGTGGTCAAGCTAGTTATAATATATTATAGATGTAGGCATCGATTTCGAAATTGGAGTCTAATTTTATAATCAATTGCAAAATTTGACTCTAATTTCAAATCAATTTGAGAAACTGGATCTCAAATCAATTTCAATTTCAATTTTTTTTGAGAGAAAATTTAGGGATTTTGATATTTCAATTGTATTTTAATTTTGAATTGGAGAAGTTTTAGGAATCCTTTACGTTTCCTATTAAATAGAGTTTCCCTTTTCTTATCCGCGTCATCTTGCTTTAATCTGGTCATCAAGTTCCCAATTGAGATAAGATCTCAATTATGTTGAAACTCTTTATTATTCCTAATTGAGAAGAACCCCTCTTGCAACCTCTTCGTAATTATAGGATATAATTAGACACCATGAGTTTGATGATATTTAAATATTGATTTTATCATAGGCATTGGAAAGGTGATTGTGCTCGATGAAATCTTAAACCATGCAAGTCCTTGCTACCTCTTTCAAGTTCAGCCTTTTAAAGGTAAGCTATGTATTTTTTTCTAATGCTGATATTTTGCTTCCCAGGTTTTACAGCTAACTACAGTTAATGAGTCATGTTTTTGTAAAGTTCTCGACCTCCATAATTTCAGTAAATGTGTAGGATCCCATCTCGGTAATTTTTATTTCATCTAATGCAAATGCAGCACTAGCAATCCCTGTTGATCATATATTTCACTTCAACTGTCCCAATCAATTCCAACAACTACTGCTCTACCTCAACTTCACCAATTGAATGCTTATATACATATATGGTTGTGTTTAATTTTAAGTACATGTTGTAATAGTAATTGATTTTTTTTCTATTTTCCAAATTTGGGACACCTTACCATAAAAAAATTGCCAAAGTTTTTATTAATAAATTTTAATGACTATACCATTTTATGTTTAAAACGGTGGGATCAAAGCACTTTATTTCATCCCAGTCTTTAGTTTCAATTTCTTGGGCTGTGAGGAGGGTTGCACTTATAACATGCAGTGCATTTGTGATTCCATTTGGTTTCATAAATCTACAATTTTGCTCCTAAGGGGTGTAATGTCATGATCATATTATCAAGACTTCAAACTTAACTGCCTAAATATATTTTTTATAAAGATTAAATTTGATTGCAATTTTTTACCATCTCTATCTAATTCATATAAAAATATTCGTATTGTAGTTTTTATTAAATTTTAAATGATAAATTATATAGCACGGGCAATTTGGCACCAATTTTGCAATTAATTTTGATCCGACTTTAATTTAACGAATAGATTTTAAGAGATTTCGATGAAGAGGCGATCTTTTATTTTAAACTAAATCTTACTTTCTCTAAATAAGAGTTTTCATTTCAAAGAGTCAAATTTAAATAGGAGTTTTCCTTTCAAATCTTAAAACAACCATGGACCACTTTGAATCTCATGATGCCAATCGTTTTTTATTTTAGTTTTGATAAGGGAGGGTTTCCAAGCCATTTGGGCTGGAATAATCCCTATGAGCTCAGGGGGAGCTGGACAAATCCCTTGTGAATCCAATGTGGTAGTGCAGTTTTGAATCCTTAATCTCTGGGTGTAAACCATGATCCTAGGCCAACTGAGCTATCGCTCGGGGTTTACGATGCCAATCTTTTAGTAGACTCAAACTCTTTTAAAAAGTTTATTTCAAGCGCTGCCAACTAGGATTAACCTTCATTCATAGGGAGGTGATGATCTTCGAAGAAGAAAAATGTGTAAAAGTTGTTCTCTCTTTTACTTTAGTCTTTAATAGTTTTTCATATTTCTCCTCTTACTTTCTCATTCATTCTCACCAATATCCAGTGTCTTTGGTTTATTTTTTGTTTTCTTTATATATTTTAACGGATTTATTACGTTAGGACTATCTGATGCGATTTGCAAAGCAATGTCTCAATTTTCATTGAAGATTAATATACCAAACTGTGTAAAAGTTCTATCTTCTTCATCTTTTTCTTCTTTTTCCAATCCTTCATTTTTCATATTTCTCCCTTTTAATAACTTTTTCTTTCTTTCACACTGCATTATATATCTTTGATTGATTTTGTTTTCTTTATAATTTTTAGCATATTCATTATGATAGAAATGGTTTCATGATACATGGGCAGAAGTCCTACAATTTTCATGGAAGATGAAAAGATTCCCAATTACGTAAAAGTTATTCTCTCTTTTTCTCTGATCTTTCATTTTTCATTTTGCTCCTTCGTACTAACTTCTTCTCTCTCTCTCTCTCTCTCTCTCTCTCTCTCACACACACACACACACAAACTATATCAATTATTTTTACTGACTTTGTTGTCTTTATATTTTTTTTGATGGATTTATTAGAAGAAAAAATTATTCGATTCTAACTAGAAAGATTTTTTCTAAATAAATTATTTATTTATTTTTAATTTTTTCTTTATTAATAATATTTACAAAAGCTAAATTTAAATCTTTTTTAGGCCCGGGCTTAGCGTGGGCCCCTATTGCTAGTTAATTTTAGTTCCACCATAAGATTGATCCTCATATTAAAAACATGATTAACACAATGTTACAAGTCTCGTTAAATTTTTTTAATAACCCAGGGTATCTCCTGTCATCAGCCGAGAACTAATCCTTAGGAACACATGCAAAACCCTCCTATCTAAAACTATGGGAGGTAGCAACGAAGGTAAGTGCCAAACACAAGACCTCTCCGCTTCGTGCGGCGCAGAGTCAATTCAACTCATATATTATAACCTTGTAGCAGTTGGATTCATCATGTATAAATTAAAAAATTAATTTTCCGCATTTTGAATTCATTGATTTGTATCCCTCATGATGGAGTAAAATTCCAATTCACAAATAGATTCCATGATTCAAGATGCTTTCATCAAACATAGGGGAGCCAAACACAAGTTCAACAAGATGATCACCATATTGATCCAAAATAATAGGCACTTAATCTAATTTAGAAGTGTAAAATTGTGCTTTTTTCATGATCAATAAACCAGTGAGTTAAAAGTCAGATGAGTGTATGGTGGGTAGTTAGTGTTGAGGAGATTAGGACTTGATCATTGGTGGGCCCTGATGAGCTCCACACCAAATTGCTAATTGCATAACTATAGCAGCCTTGATGCCCTAGATCATTTTATTCTTTGGAGCGACCTACAAATAAATGATAATGAATCATCCTATTGTATTGACTGACAGTCATAATCAGCCAACTTTCAGATGATTTCTTAGACAGCTCCCATTGACAATGGCAGTGAGACCTATTCATTCTGCATTGCAATGCAATGGCCAATGAGTGGTGATCTCAAGTAGGCCTTATAGAGAAGACTTCATAACCAGGTACCCTCTTTGATTGGCATGCAACCGTGTGGTGATCCTCACAGGAGGGTGCCTTTTTAACTGAAAGAAGGGGGAAAAAGGCACTGCAGGAAGACTCTTCAGACAAATTTCAGCCATTGGTTATAATTTCCTTGTAACTGTCTTATTTGTAAATGCATAATCAGTTAAATAAGACAACATTTTTAGACATAAATTAAAATAAGTTGATCTGTAAACTGGTTTGATGGTGAGGAAAATTTGTTGAGCCCGCCGCAACTGCATCATCCTGAACTCCTCCACAATAAATTCTAGGGTGAGGATACAAAGGATGTTCCCATGGACAAATACCAAGCCATGGCAGATTAGGATAACTAGCTAAGTTATGGTTGGCCCTACATATATGTCCCTTGCTCTAGGGACTGTCAGTGGCAGACCCAAGATTTTTGTGGGTGGACCCAAACAAATAGTTGGGTTTGGGAGCAAACCCGGGATTCTCATAAGGGTTTTGGGGGCGGACCCAGAAGTGGACACAGAATCTTTGAAAGTATATATTTGGGTCTGCCCCTGGGGACTGTTCATACCAAATGAGATCTGTAGAGTCAGGAGGATATACTAGAAAGTGTAAAATATTTCAGACCCATATTTCAGCGAATGCACATTATATCTATGACACTGTATAAAAAGCTTTCTTCATATGTTCAGATATAAACATTTTTTATATCACCACCACTCCGGCTAGATGGAAAGTAGAGTAGTTGGTAGATAAAATCATTTTTTAACCACTAAAACATACAAAGTATGAATCAATGACCAGAATTAGCATTAGATGAACTATCAATTCCAACTTTCCAACTGCTCATCTCCAGCATCCTCTCAACCTCCTCAAATTGTAATCCTTTAGTCTCAGGCACGAAAATGTAGATGAACACCAGTGCAACACAAGAAACCATGGCGAACAAGAGAAATGTGTATGCAGTTCCCAGAGCTTCTGTTAGAGTTAAGAATGTCTGTGTGACAATGAGGTTTGAGATCCAGTTAGCCACTGCAGCCATCCCCCCGCAAAGGCCTCGATATCTCAAAGGATAGATTTCGGAGTTAACAATCCAAGGAACGGTTCCCATGCCAGGTGAGTATGAGATGATATATAGTGCCAACCCTATCAATGCAAGCCATCCAAATTTGCTGGGACATCCTCTTGTGTACCATGAACGGTCCTCTCCACGGCACAAAGATTTTACACCCGAATCTGATACCAAGCATGCGCCAGGAAGAAGCTGCAAACATATTTATTGAAGATTGAGATAAGATTTCTACTACTAAGTAGGTGTCAAAAGTAAAATGGACATTTCATTTCTAGCTCTCTTCAAAAGTGCAGAAATGAGCTGTAACAATGTAACACCCTGTCCAAAGTTAATTAAGATTAACTCTAATTAGTCGGAATTAAGGCTAATTCAACATGTTTTATTGATTAATGTTGATTAATGGCTGAATTGATATAGAATTTGGTTCAAGTGGTCAAATTGAACTTAATGAAAAGAGTAGTGAAGGTTCTGAATGAATTAGAATGGTTTTAGGCCAAATCGGGTAGTGCAAGGACTTTTTCGTAAATACGAAATTACGCGTATTTCGTCGAATACGGAAACTCTTGATACTCTCACGTATATCTCGAGGAGTACGTTAACTTTCGTAATTATAGCGATTCCATTCGGCGTGAATTGGTTCAAATGACCTTTCATTTGACTTGGATCGTAATTAGAGAAATAGGAGGGGGTTCAATGCAAAAAGTGGGCTTATAAGATAATGATGAACTCATTTGAGTTCATTCATCATCCCAGCACAGCTCTCTCCCTTCTTCTCTTCCTCTTCTTCTTCTTTTTTCCAATTTCTCTTCATTGAGTGGCGAATTGGAGGCTTGACAAGTGTGTGAAGAGGGACTCCATCTTCACCATCATCTTCTTCATCTCTTTTCTTACTTTCTTGGAGTTTAAGCTTGAGAAGATTTCAAGATTTCCACCAAAGAGGCTACAAGTAAGTGAATTATGTTGTTTTTAGGATTTCTGAGTCCACTTTGGCGATTTGGAATGGTTTCTTACATAAGAAACTCATTATGATTTTCTTGAATGGATTGATTGGTCTTTAGGTTCAAAAGAAGGTTTGGCTTGAGGATTTCATCTTGGATTCAAGCTAGACAAGGGAATTCTTGCTGATTAGTCTCCAAACAAGGCAAGTGTACTCAATTATATTGATTTCAAATGTTAATAGACTTATTAGAACTTAAGGAGTTCAGTTACAGAAAATTCGGTTCAGAATTTTCTAATCTTCTGGGCATAATTCGGTCAGCCGCTCGGCTGACCGACACCTGACCGTGAGCTGACCGAAATAGTTCGGCTAGGCGAAATTGTGAGTTCGGCTAGCCGATGGTTGACCGCAAGGTAACCGAAAATCTTATCAGGGTTTTTCTATCAAAAGTTGAGCTTCTGGAAAACGGACCGTAAGCTGACCGAAAGAAATTCGGCTAACCGAAATTTGAGCAAACCGAATTGAGCAAAGTGAACTGTAGTTTATGGAATTCTGGAAAGCTGACCGAATGTAGTTCGGTCAGCTGAAATCCATAATGCGGCTAACCGCTAGGTAACCGACGAGGTGACCGAAATTGAGGGGATATCAGAATTGATTTCTGATATTTTCCTAAACTTATGTGAATGTAAATTTCACTAAAAAGTGATGTCATGTAAAATAACATCTACATTGCATAATGAACGTTTCACCCAAATGTTGTTTTAGGAAATTTAATTATTTATGACTTGAGTTGGCTTGTCCTCTCTCGTCTACTACTGTTATACTCCTTGTTGAGCTATCATTGAATAATGTGTTGAATTATGAAATGAAATGTAATGAAATGAAAAGAAAAGAACTGAAGTGAACAAACACTGTAATGTATGAAAGATTAAGTCTGCTGCAGTAGATGGAGCGTTCTGGAGCTCCGTGGTGATGCCAATGATCTCTGATCAAGACACTGATAAATCCCACACATTTGAAAAGCCACTTAATAAAGTGAGTAATATTGAAATGAAATGAGTCCTTGAAAGGCTGGGTTGTGAATGGTGCGCCTTCCGCCTATGCCAGAGGACAACGAAAAGATACTTGATAAAGTATACATAATGAATTGAATGCTTCCTTCAGGGGAGAACTACATGAATTGTATGCTTCCTTCAGGGAAGAACTATATGCATTGAATTGAATTGAATGGAATTGTATTGATTGTTTAAAATCGCTAAACATGTGATTATCATAGAATTGTGTATACATTGTTGAACCGTCGTGTTCACAGTGTTATTGATGACATTACAGGCCAAGTTGCCCGTTCCAGTGGTTCAGAGACCGCGCCGCCAACGGAGGAGACCAATCCGGTTCCTCCAGGAGAATTGAATGAATGGATGTAAATTGGAGGCGACCGGTTTAGCAAGTTTTGTGAACATTTTGAATAGATTCATTTTGATGTAAATAGTGATCACATGCATTGTATTTGAATATGCATAGTTGATTTAAATAGGAAATGAGATGTGTAAGTAAACTTTACTTTCTGTAAAGGACTTGTACATGTTAAAGTTGGATGTCAATGTATGTATATAATTCCGCAAAAATGTACATTTGACAGGTATATGTAAGATCCCTTGTGAATCTCGTATTGGCTTCGGTGATGTGAGGTTTACGGGAGTAAGTATGGTAATCACGACTTGGGGTTTTGGCCGTGGTAACCCTAATCTCGGGCCCGAGTCGTGACAAACAATTTCCAAGCTCATTCATACAAAACACTTCTTGTATAGTACCTAGATTATGATCATAGTATTCTTGTGCCTAGAGTTGGTTAGTTTTAGGCTCATGGCCCATTGATCCAGACCAAATAAATTATAGGGGTTCCATTTAAACCAAACGAAAAGATGTCCCCCAACAATATTAACACTCTGGTTTATAAGTTTGAAACCCATATGGACCAAGGCCAGAAGACAATAGAGTTGGCAGGATAATTCAATATCACAGAACATTGATAATATTCAAGGTTCATCCAGCAACTCATTAGGATATTTAAACAACTAATGCCTTGATAAAGGATTGGCTACTCCATATACATTATAGTAACAATAATAATCCCTTTTGCAACTAATCAAAACAGCCCTTACAGAACTTTCAAGAATTGGTTAGAAGACTGGGCTAAGCATAAACACCTTCCAGCAGGAGTGATTTTATCTCCAAAATTCAGGAGTAAATAAGAGAACCAACTTCCTGAATAAGTGTTGCACCCCAACCCGAACTAATCATGATTAAGGCTAATTAATTGAGATCAATGCTAATTAAGCATGATTAATTGAATTAATGATGGCTAATGACCAAAGAGAGACAAATTAGTCTCAAAAGATGCATTAAGCATTATGGAATGGGCTTACATGAAACTAGGTTAATTAAATTGAGTTTAGGCTCAAACAAGGGAGGACAAGGACTTTTTTGATGAAATACGTGAAAACCTGTATTTACGATGAGTACGTCAACTTTCATAATAGACTCGATTCCATTTGACCTAAGATTTATCAAATGGGCCTTCTTTGACTTAAAATGTAATTAGACTTAATGAAATGGGGTTTTAGTGCGAAACTCCTTATATTAGAATGAAATGAGCTCATTTTACTCATTTTCCATTGAGCAAACCCTAACAGGGGATTTTAGTGCGAAACTCCTTATATTAGAATGAAATGAGCTCATTTCACTCATTTTCCGTTGAGCAAACCCTAGGCATCCTTCTTCTTGCTCTCTTCATCCTTCCTCATCAAGTGTGAAAATTAGAAGTTGCTTTTGAGAAGAACTCATCTTCTTCTTCTTCATCTTCATCTTCTTCCTCAAGTCATCCTCCATTGTTGAAGGTTTTGGAGCTTGAGAGAGAGAACCCAAGCCCTCTCCTTTTGGACTACAAGTAAGTAGTTGGTGTTGTTGTAGGATTTTGAAGTTCCATTGGGTGGTTTTGCATGGTTTTTAGCTTGGTTAGCTCATAGGAAGCCATTTGGCATGTTTTCCATGGTTTAGGGTTGGAGTTTGGGGAAGATTTGCCTCAAATCAAGTTAAGCAAAGAGGGCTTTTGATTAAGAAACTCCAAGAGAGGCAAGTATAAACACTTTCTTGTGATTGATATTGATTATTATAGAAGTTCATAAAATTTCTATTGATTTGGATCTTTTGCATAGTTTCCATAAATTTTAGAATTGATTGTTTGGGTGAATGGATGGATTGAATGAGGTTATTAATGTATGGATGAGATGATAAATGAGGAGTGGACAGGAGGTGCAAATTTTGTGTAGGTTTAGACTTGAAAGAAGGAAAAAAGAGGAAAAGGAAAATCAGTTTCTGCACTGAAACTGGATTTTCGGAGCAGGTCCAATCGTTCGAACCTAACTATCCAATTGATTAGACAGAGATTTAGCTGAGGACAGTTTTCTGTCCGTTTGATCGGACAGGGCATTAAGATTTGGGTTTTGTTGGAAATATTGGTGCTTTTTGGGCACATAAGTGTTCTCTAAATTAGTTTTGTGAATAATTATAATGTAATTAAAGATTAATGAGGATTGTGGACAATAGAAAGAGAATTTTGAGGATTAAACCTTGGTTCAATAATGGGTTAAAGTGTCAATTGATTAAGGACTAAACCTCCATAGGTGTTAATTACGGGGACTCTAACGTACGCATTATATATATAAATGTGATGTCCATCGGGAATAACACGTGCATTAGATAACCAATGATTACACTTGAATGGTTTGTTTAAACTAAGAGAGAAATGAGTGGGATTGCTTATAGCCCAATTCTATCATAGTATTCCGATCTATTGAGATCAATGTTAATGTTATTCCTTTCATTCGTTAAGAATGGAATTACTGAATTGCATTGAGTCCATAAATGGATTTCTTATGGAAATATATTGACCCTTGAGTTTGGCACTACCTAGCTACTGTATTAAAACTCTAAATCCGTGGTGATGCCAGTTGTCCCTATTCGGACACTGGTAAGTCCCACTAATTCCGATCGTATCTATGGGTACTGATTGATGCCTTCCATTTGGAAGATCAATCATTCATTTGAGGGGAAGATAGTAATTGGAATGAAATGAATGCTATGGTAGTGGCCATTTTGTACATGTCTATTAATTGACCTTTTGTACTCACCTATTGTCATTGTATGAATTATCTAGATTTGTCTGGAATTGGAATTGTTGACTAATAGATTGTTACACCCCGACCCGAACTAATCACTATTAAGGCTAATTAATTGAGATTGATGCTAATTAAGCATGGGTAATTGAATTAATGATGGTTGATCACTAAAAAGAGACAAATTAGTCTGTAAAGATGCATTAAGCATAATGGAATGGGTTTACATGAAACTAGTTTAGTTAAGTTGAGTTTAGGCTCAAACAAGGTAGAACAAGGACTTTTTCGTAAATACGGATTTTCACGTATTTCATCGAATAAGGAAAGTCTTGATACCAACGTGTGTATCTCGAAGAGTACATTAACTTTCATAATAGACTCAGTTCCATTTGACCTAAGATTAATCAAATGGGCCTTCATTTGACTCAAAATGTAATTTGACTTAATGATAAGGGATTTTAGTGTGAGAGTTCTTATATTAGAATGAGATGAGCTCTATTCACTCATTTTCCATTTTTAGCAAACCCTAGAGCTCCTTTTCTCCTTCTTCTTGCTTTCTTCCATTTTTCCCTCATCAAGTGAGAAGATTGGGTGTGGGTTTTGAAGAGATTCTCCACCTCCATCTTCTTCCTCAAGCCATCCTCCATTTGTTGAAGAGCTTGGAATTTTCTTTGGGGCAGATTTGTGTCAAACCAAGCCAAACAAAAAGGGCTTTTGTTAAGAAGCTTCAATAGAGGCAAGTATAAGCATTTACTTGTAAATGGTGTTAGTTATTGTAGATGTTAATGGAGATTTCATAAGGTTAGGCTTGTGTATATTTTCCATCGATTTTTAGAATGGATTGTTTTATGGATTGATGGAATGATTAGAAGTGTTGTTAATGTGTGAATGGTGTGAGCATTGAGGAGGGAACAGGAGGTTCCAATCCTATTGCAGGTTGTGGTAATGGAATGGAGAAGGAAGAGTAGAAGAGAAAGAGTTGCAGAATTTCGGAATGAAATTTTGAAGTGTTTGCTCTAGCGACCCGCTCTCTGGATGAGTGTGCTCGAGCGGATATGAATCTGCTTGAGCGACCCACGTTCTGTTTGAGTCCGTTCGAGCGAACTTTGACGACTTCTCTGTCTGGGTCCGCTTGAGCGAACCTGATGCTGGACAGGGCATTCTTTGAGTCCGTTTGAGTCTAGTTGGTTTTGGATTTTTGTAGGAAACATGGATGCTTTTTGGGCATATGAGTATCCTCTAAATTAGTGATAAGGCTAATTATAGGTGATTCAAGGTTGTTGAGAATTAAGAACAATAAGAGAGGAATTTATGACTTAAACTAATGTTCTCATAATTTATTGATAATGGACTAAACCTCCATAGGTGATAATTACGGGGACTCCAATGTACATATAATATATAAATGTGATGTCCATCGAGAATAACATGCACATTGGATAACCAATGGTTACACCTAAATGGTTGGTTGGAACTGAAATAGAAATGAGTAGAATTGTGTAATTAGTAATTCTCTCATTGTATTGTACCCCGTATCATTGTGTTCCAATCTCGTAAGATTGATGTTACTGTTTATTCTTTTCCATTGTTAAGAATGGAATCACCGTACGAAATTGAATTCAGAAATGGATTGATTAATGAAATATATTGACTCTTGAGTCTGGCACTACCTAGCTATTGTATTGAAACTCTAAATGAGCTAAATGAATTAATAAACAAACAAATAACTATTCCTACTGCAGTAAATGGATTTGGGGCGTTCCGGAGCTCCGTGGTGATGCTAGTATCCCTGGCTCGGACACTGGAAAGTCCCATAAATTCCGATCGTATCTGTAGGTACTGATTGATGCATTCCATTTGGAAGATGAATCCTTCATTTGAGGGAAGATGGTAAATGAAATGAAATGCAATGAAATGAATGCTATGGTAGTTGCCATCTTATATGCATCTATTGATTGACTTATTGTGATCAACCATTGTCATTGTAGGATTTATCCAGACTTGTATAGAATTGGAATTGTTTACTAAACAGATTGAATGAGTTTAGTATATGTACTAACATGTGCTATCACAAGTTTTGTTTATACATTGTTGAACCGTTGTGTTCATTAGTGTTATTGATGCCATTACAGGCCCGATTGCCCATGCCGGTCCAGCGGCGGCGGAGGAGACAGTTGCGGTTCCTCCAGGAGGACTGATAAAATGGAACGGGAGGGGTAGCCTTTAAACGGTTATCCGAATGCGTAGTGGATCGGAAATTCTTTTGAGAATTCTTTTTAAAATAGTTGAAATTCATTTTGGAATGTAATATTTTGAGAACTTGAGTAGTCATCAATCTGCATTGTATTTGAATATGCAGGATTTATAACGCCCCACCTTACACGCATGCATGATATTGTCCGCTTTGGCCCACGGGCCTCACGGTTTTATTTCTGATGAGGCAGAACCTATCAAAAGACCTCATGCAAGGTAAAGGTGTAAGCTCTACATATAAACCCATTCACTTTCCTCTCTATAGTCGATATGGGATTCCAGGGCGTCACAATCTACCCCCCTTAAGGTTGCACGTCCCTGTGCAACAGCCTGCCAGTCCCTGTAGCCTGCTAGCCATCTTGGCCCTCCCACTTGAAAACTCGCCCACTTGCACTAGACCATGGCAGGGGACCCACACTCGAACTAGGCCCCACCCTACATGCATGCATGATATTGTCCACTTTGGCCCACGGGCCTTACGGGTTTGTTTCTGATGGGGCAAAACCCATCAAAAGGCCTCATGCAAGGTAAGGGTGTAAGCTCTACATATAATCCCATTCACTTTCCTCTCTATAGTCGATGTGGGACTCCGGGGTGTCACAATCCACCCGAGGAGAAGGAAAAATGAGAGAATTATACATATAAAGGGAACTTTATTTTGTAAACATGTATAAATACTGAATTACTTTTGTCAATGTGTATTTCCGCAAATTGTACAATTGACATGTATGAATGAATGTTATCCCTTGTAGATTCTGTCTTAACTTCGGTTAATTCAGAGTTTTCGGGAGTAAGTATGGAATCACGGCTCGGGATTATAGTACTTCGGGTTCGGGTCGTGACATAGATTGAATGAATTTAGTATATGTACTAACATGTGCTATCACAAGAACTGTTTATATATTGTTGAACCGTCATGTTCACTAGTGTTATTGATGGCATTACAGGTCCGATTGCTAATGTCGGTCCAGCGGCGGCCCCAGCGACAGCGGAGGAGACCATTGCGGTTCCTCTAGGAAGACTGATCGAATGGGACGGATGGGATAACCTTTGAAACGGTTATCCAAGTGTGAGTGGATCGGAAATTCTTTTTGAGAATTCTTTTGAAATAGTTGGGATCCATTTTGGAATGTAATGTTTGAGAACTTGAATAGTTATCAATCTGCATTGTATTTGAATATTCAGGAGTTGATGAAAGCAAAGGAATGATAGAAATGATACATGTATAAAGAACTTCATTTTTGTATACATGTAACATCGTAAATTAATGACGTCAATTATAAATATTTCCGCCAAAATTGTGTAATGGATAGATATTTGTGAATGTTTATCCCATGTGGATTCCGTTTTAACTTCGGTTAATTCGGAGTTTACGGGAGTAAGTATGGGATCACCGCTCGGGATTATCGTACTTCGAGCCCGGGTCGTGGCAATAAGTCATATCAAAATAGAAAAACAGAAGTATTTGGTTTATTTTCTAAGGAAACTAGACAAAGAAACAATCTACTCTCCAACCTTGTGCAAAAAGTCATGTACAATTGTTACACATGTAAAACACATTACCATGTTCGTCAAAATCACCATTTTCACATGAGTAGGTTTTCACAAATTTCTCAAAACCCAATGAAAAATTAGCATATGAAACACTAAACATTTTGATCTTTATCATTAATATAAGAATATTGAATGGTACGAATCATGAATTGGGGGTGGCACAAAAGTGCAGAAAATTAGATCTATAGGTTGGAATTTTTTTTATATGTTTTTCACAAATTACTCAAAACTTATGAAGATTTAAGACAATAAACCGAAAGGAATGGGTTTACTAGTTCAATAAATAGAATTGACCCGTTTGAATAACAAATAGGGTCCATAGGAATGGATTAAAAAAAAAAAGAGTGGTAGATGATACTTGAACCCATGACCAATTACATAACCAAATGAATTTACTGGGAGAAAACTTGTAATGATGCCTTCTTGCAAGTGGGAGATGTGAAAGTGTCTTACACTTATTGAGTTGTAAAAATTGCCTTATGTTTTACACACCATTTTCACAGCTCATGCGGAAATGAGCACAAACAAATGTGACGGTGCATAACCAACCACTACACATGTGAATCAGTAATGTATGTAAATGAGTGCGGAGTTGATTTGCATTCAAGAAATTTTATTTTCTCCTTACCAACCAAGAACCATTTCAGCAACCGCAGTTTACACTCAAGTAGTAGAGAAGATAAATGTGTAACTAAAAAGTAGAAAGGTTTGTTAGTTACCTTGTTGCCTTGATGAGCACAGAAAGCACAGTCTGATGATGCTTTCAAGCATCTCATACAACTCCATGACTCAGATGAGGCAGCCTTGTAATTTGGACAAGTATTGTTTCCAAAATGTGCAGTCTCTGTACTGCTAATAGCTGGTGAGTGTTTCTCAGCTCCAACAAATATTCCAGTTAAAAGGCCAAGCATTAATATGATTCCAACCAAGCTGAAAAGAAGCAACTTTCTCCGGCCAAATCTATCAACAAAGAACATACTAACAATAGAACCAATGGCATTAAGACCCGAAGTTATGAGTGAAAGAGCCAATGCGGTCTTGTTGGAAGCATAACCAGCCAATTGAACAATAGTAGGACTGTAATACATTACTGTATTGATACCCACAAATTGTTGAGCAACCTGACAACCGATGCCTGCAACAAGGCCTCTACGAACAACAATATTACTCCAAGCTTTTCGTATTCTAGTGAAGATATTTCCATCCCCTAAGGATCCTTCTTCAGCTATTTCAGCTTCAACGGACAACCTTAACGCCTCAATCTCTCTTTCCACTTCATGGGGAGGATAAATCTTCCTCAAAATCTCTGACGCTTCTTCTCTCCTGTCCTGTAACATGGATGGAGGGAATACAAAAACAACTATGAGAAACTCAAGTCTAAATTTCAATGTCACTCTACCATGATTCCTACCCTGGTCAGGGGATTCGATGATGATATGGGATTTAAAAGAATTCACAACCAAACCATGAATATATCTCAACAAAATTGACACTCAAGTGTGTTGAAAAATTAATAACTTTAAGTCAAGATATTGGGTATAAAAATGAATAAACAGTCACCTTTCTATAGAGCCATCTAGGGGACTCGGGAAGCATAAGCATCAATACAAATTGAACCAACGGTGGAATCCCCGCAACACCAAGCATCCAACGCCAAGTTCCTGGAGTCTGTAAGAGATCTTATTAGAAAATCATGAGCTACATATCTTCTTTTAATGAGGTTGTTGGTGACAGTGCAAACAGCCACACTGTTACAAATTTGTGTAAATACCTTGGTGAAGGCAAGATTGATGAGGTAGGAAAGAAACTGCCCTCCTGTAATTAGCAAACCATTTGTGCTAACAAGAGCACCCCTGATTCTAGCAGGAGAAGCTTCAGAAATATAAAGTGGTGCAGTCATGGAAGCCATTCCAACTCCAAACCCCACAAAGATCCTCCCCAGGATAATTAGTCCATAACTTGGAGCAACAGCCATGATGATGGCACCAGTGAAGAACAAGAAATCAGCAATTAAAATAGACAATTTCCGTCCATATCTATCATTTATCCATCCTCCGAATGCAGCACCAATAATAGCTCCTGCTACAGCCATACTTACAATTGTTTCCTGTCGATGCATGAGAATTAACAATCACCAACAAAGAAAGATAACTACGTAGTTTTGATGATGTTCAATTCCATGAAAAATTTGGGTACAGACTAGAAGAAACTTACTTGTAAGTAAGTCTTCTTATCCACTTCTGCAAAATCATCTCGAATGTAAAGAAGTGCACCTGAAATAACTCCTGCATTCCAATAACAAGTCACTTATTATGGCTCTGATGAAGGGGTAGAATCATCATTCCAACACAATGAAAAAAGAATCATTAAATTAAAAAAAAAAGGACCACCTATTCACTGATTACATTGACATGAACAACAACATGGAATGGTGAAACTTCAAACAATGTAGATGATGTGTAGTATAAAGTGTATCAGTTTTTGGATAAATCCCTTTAAATGAGGATTTATTAAGGATTTAATACTAAATAATGCACTCTTATTGGTAAGAAAAATTATATTGTTACAAACAAAAATGTATGAAAATGTATCTATACACACAGTAAAAGCCAAACAAGCCTAACAGTACTCTGATTGTAAAGTGTCTTAGTTATAATGAGCTTGTGTGACAGAAAAGGCGCAGGAAGGCGATTAGAAGATATCTTATCATCAGTAGTGCAAATGTGGAACTTGTATCAGACGCCTTTTCAGATCAAGTATTCAATTTCTAATTGCAGACATGACTTTGCTCAAAAATAGAGACAGTCTAATTGTGAAATGATGAATTTAGACTATCAAGTGGGCATAGATTTCACTTCCAATATGGACCATTGATCATCTAGTGATTGACATTGTTTAACCACTGGGCCAAGGTATAATCCGGGTGCTTTTGAGTTTCGATGTGTGTCCCAAATTGTGCACAAGCAAACCTATTGGAGCAAGTGATGATAATGATCATCTTCATATCCCCTCTCCATGTATATCCCTCATAGCATTTTTTAAAAAACAAAACCGAAAGAAAATATTATTCAAATTAAAAGAAAAAAATACCAGCCAAACACGAGGACTCGGCATGCTACAAAGAATGTGATGAGAATGGAGAAGAGTAGAGGGTCCTAATGCATCATAACATAAAAAAAATGAACAAAGGCAGCAGTTCAGAATAACGAACAAACACAATTCTCATTGCTTCCAACATACCCATCTATAACTTGTTTTATCGGAAACATGACTCAAGCCCTCAATCTCATGGTTGTGAAAATGAGCACATTCAAATTTTGCTTCAAGTTCTTGACATAATCATCTAAAACTCCAAGTGTTTTGTCTATAATTTGGGTAAGTTGTTTGCTCTTACAATTCAAATGGACAATCCATTACAAGGCTAGAGAATTTTGTACCAGTGTCGTAGCCAAAGAGAAGGCCACCAATGCCAGCTGAAAGTGCAAGCCGTAAAATATAGGGATGCCTCCATGTCAAATTTATGCATTCTTTGAATTCTGTCTTGTCTGGTTTATGAACACCCCCCTCCATGCTTGCAAGTTGCAAAGCTCTGCACCCACAATGATGAATTAAGTAAAATAAAATTCACAAGTCTTCTCCAATATCTTGAATCAAGTGTGCGAGAGTTCCATATACTTGTCAGTGGAATCAACTTAACCCTGCGTCAAAGAAAACCTAGCACAATAACCTGTGCTAAGCACGGGCATGTCCACCCACCATATTTGTAAAAACAAATGTAAATAAATATAAAAAAATTAATGTAAATTAAGTGATAAAAGAATCAATACCAATCTCAATTAAAGATCCACCAAGAAGGCGACAAATATATCACAGGCACCAAATATATCTCTAATAACAATTGAAATTTAGAGGATAAAGAAGGAGAAAAATTGAATACAAAACTCTTTGCTATAATATATAGTAATGACTTGTCAATGTTGCATGCATAGTTATAGGATTGGACCCAAGTTGAAACTCAACCTGCAAAAAAAAAATTATAAACACTTTTTACATGCATATATGACATCACACCAAAGCATCAGGCAATGGAAGCTTGCCTCCTTAGTAGGGCCATTTTGTCTCCCATGAAATTTTGTCAAAATTTTTATTTAATAGAATAAATTAGATGATGAGAAAATTGAACTCCAATGTGGGAGAAGTTAAGAGTACTCTATCACACTTTGGTAGCAAAGGTAGCAGTGCACATGGTCAAGATCTCGGCTATCGTCAAGATGAGAGCATTAGTACGCAATAGATCAAAAGTAGGCCAGAGTAGTTCATCAGGTTGGCTGCAGTGCACAAAACAAATGGAGAACTAAAAAAAGTAAAAATAAATGGATGACTAATGGATATCTAATATGAAGGATGAAGCTGTAAACTCAAATAAAAAAATAAATTAAATTTGGGCAATCGACTGAAATTAGTTTAGATTCCCATTAATACTGTAATTGATATACATTTCAGAATTTATATTATTAATTTATACAATAGAACAATAATAACATACAACAATGACATTATCCTTGCTTGATTCCAACCAAATTAATGAATGCAAGAAATTGAAAGAACCATTTGTGGTGATACATAATGCAAAATAGAAGTGACATCCGCGTAATTAAAACATCGAAGACAATAAATTCCTTAAAAAGAAGAAAGATTGAAAGATGAAGAGGAAAATAGTGATTCCTGCTAACCTGTGAACTTCACCTTACAATAGGGTTAAAGATGACTGATGGTCACATAGAAGGTCCTTAGGGTTGAAGATGATAGATGGTCGCATATAAGGTCTTTACGTTATATGATTTGATTCGTTATAGAAGTAATCTATACTCTTAAAGATAATTGTGTGATCTAAATTACATTTCCAATCTTTAAAAAGAGATTAATAAAAAGAAGGAAAGGATAAAATTGAGCTTAAGTTCTTGAGGCCCTGCAGAGACTATTAGAGGTTTTGAAACAATAACAACAGTATCTTGAAGAGAAATAAATAGGACGAGGAAAAACAGCATGGATATTTGAATTCAACGCTCTAGGAGAGATTCTAAGCATGGAATATTATTTGAGGATAGGAGTACTTTGAAAGTATAATGTTACGGGAGATAATATATACAATGGCAGAGAATAAAGGGATGCGACAAGTGGATAGAAGGATAAAAATGCTGTATGCTTTATGTTTGTACATGGTAGGAAATGTCAATAAAAAATTAAGGTACACACCCAAGAAAGAGTACTACAACGTGAAAACATCAATGCCAGGGACATCATCTTTTTCCTTGTTAATTGTTTGATGCCTTTTCTCATTACTAGTGATAAAGAAACTGCTTAAGCAGCCCATTTGAATATTTGAAATCCTGCTTCCTGAGCTTCCAGTAATTCTATTCTTAAATGTTCATATACAAGAATATCCAATTAACAAAGAATGCAATGCACATTAGCTTGTGACTATTGAAATCTTAAAGTACAAATATTATTCATTTTCACTAACAAACATAGATACTCTAATTCGAACTACCTTTGAAACACATTCTAGCATATCTAACAAAAACTAGAAAACTGACAAATCACATTATCAAAGCTGACAATGGTTGCTCATTTACCCAATTATCCGAGAGACAGAAGCAGTACAGAGCATAAACTCATTTATGAATGGTTGAGTATTGCAAGTACTAGTAAGTTTGGTGAATTCACACATATATAGTCTAGAATGGAATCTTGATCTGAATCTTAACTTTAACATATGGGTCATGTATCCTGGACATGGCATGTGAGATGAGTAGGATGTGGCGCCGGACTAAACACTGTTGAATCTGGATATACCATTGGACCAAACCCGAATTCCACCTCTTTTACAGCCCTACCCATTAATAGTATAGTTCAATCCCCAATACCTTAGCTTTCTTCAATGGTATAATAATTAACATAAACATGTGATTTCGAACTTGTAATATAGAAGAGTGGAGAGCATGAACTTACCGTATTTGACATGTGGGTCTATTTTCATAAAATCTAAACCATCAAAATCACATTTCCCACTATCTATATTGAAATTAATATAAATTAGATAGGTATAAGTAATTGGATATTTTTTTATCAATAGCAAAATCTTTGTATTAAAGCTTAGAGATTACATAGTTAGGATAGGAAAACCAAAACAGGTAAAGAGGCTTATACCCTTTGAAGGAAAAAAAAAAACATCGTATCATTATATAGTTTATGCAGTCAAAGGAACATTCCTATCCACCCCTTGCTTCGCTAAATCATCCACCAATGCATACATATATATCATAAAAGTTTGCCTGTAAGGGGTGGTTGTGTATATGGGGTTTTACTAATGATCAATTGTAAGAGGGTCAGTCAGTTCCTAAAAAAACAAAAACAAAAACAAAACAAAACAAAGAGACTCCTTTGATCTTATGCTAGGCATTATAGAATACCACCACCACCACCAACAACAAAGAGACTCCTTTGATCTCGTGTTAGGCATTATAGAATACCTGTTTACCTATCCAAGAAACCCTGCCGCTAACCCCACCATTAGATTTATCAAATATAAAATGCCTGATTTCCTTGTCTTGTTGAGATTATAAAAGAGACTCCTTTGATCTTATGCTAGGCATTAGAGAATACCACCACCACCAACGACAACAAAGAGACTCCTTTGATCTTATGCTAGGCATTATAGAGTACCACCACCACCAACAAGAACAAAGAGACTCCTTTGATCTTATGCTAGGCATTATAGAATACCACCACCACCAACAACAACAAAGAGACTCCTTTGATCTCGTGCTAGGCATTATGGAATACCTGTTTACCTATCCAAGAAACCCTGCCGCTAATCCCACCATTAGATTTATCAAATATAAAATGCCTGATTTCCTTGTCATGTTGAGATTATAAAAGGTTGGTCTACGAATACTAATACAAATACAGGTACAATACTATATTTAGAGGTTAGGACTTTATAAGCGGACCCTACAACTAATCTACATTCTCTGTATAGAAATCCATCTTAGATTCCTACGCCACTGTCAAAAGATCCTAGCTTTGTAAAATACATTCAAACAACCGTCGCACCGTCTACGCTTAGTATGACGCGTTTTGGAGCTTAATGGGCTCTCAGAACAAAACCTTGAGGCCTGGGTAATGAATGGTGTGCCCTTTCACCCTGAGCCAAAGAGGACAACATCATATTAGGTGATTCGGATCGTTACAGAGAAAAGATCGAAAGAGATAAAATATAGAGAGGTCTTATAGATATGTAAATTGAGAGAAATTGACTCTCAAACAAGCTTTTCTTCTTTCATTCTCAACACGAAACATTCCTAGAATGATGCCAAACGAGACTCTTATAATCTTCCCCCTCTATTTCTCAAACCTCTGCATGGAGCTAATCCAACTACATTTTTTCTTTTCATCTTTAATATTGATAATTGATCAAAAGACAAAAAACCAAAAAAAGTAAAACCAGATACTGAAAACTGCAACACGCAGAACTAACTCCCACATCTTGTATTACATATCATGCAAAGGCCTCGTAACATGTAAAAAACACTAATCTATCAGAAAAACAACGTGCAAACACTAAAGGTGGAAGAAAGAGAGACACACCTTGGAAATGACTAGAACAAGAAGAAGCAAGAGAAGCAAGGAAGAACTAAAGAGGGTCGGGGGATTTAAATAGAGTCCAGAGAGGAAGGTGAGCATGCAAGGCTCCAATAAGATAAGATTTTGTCTTGTGTTCACCAAATTTAGATTTACTATGTAAGGAATTATCATCATCTTTCATTTAGGCTGATGACAGTTGTCAAATTGAAACTACCCGATTCTTATGTTGAGAAATTCAAGCATTAAACGTTTCCTGCAAATCTGGCCAAGACCACAACTGCACTGGTCTGGTGCATTGGTAAATGATCGTATATGTGTAAAAAAAATTTAAAGATTGAATATATATTTTGTATTTGTGGGCAACAAGAGCCTTTAGACCGTAATCGTTTTAGCCACATTGTTGATGGCTGGTAGATCTTCCAACCTGCCATCAGTTAATTGATGTGGACCCCACCTGGTGGGCCCAACACATTCAAAAAATCAATTCTATCGAGTGATAAACCTCATCTATTGCATACCATTCGGTCAATTCAAATAGCATGAACCATAAAGAAATGCAATCTATCGGAATATTTGGCTCAGAATAGCTACATGGAAAAAATAGCTGACCCCAATATAGTTAGGATAAGGCTTTGACACTAACATGAATTAGTGCGAATCATCTAGTGTGTACAGTTGTGGATGGTCTGTGATCAACCTCGAAGTTATCCATTTAGGCATTTACTACCTTTGCCACATCTGCTGTGTCCAAGTTAATGATCCATGTGAGGATGCATCTGTGTATAATCAAATTTAATCTCCACCTTCCATATAATCATCATCACACCATGCACTTGTAAGTGCATATTCTCTATTGGAATTGATAGATGAAATCTATCAAATTGATACTAACAGCTGGAATTATTTAGTTCGGACCTGACTCAACTGGAGTGTGGGGGAATAGTCAGTTCTCAAAAAGGCCGGACACCCTGGTCAGCAAAAAAGAGGAAGAAGTTGGAATTAACTAGTTTAGATAGCATGCAGTGAATGAATCAGTAGTATGGTGTACATCTTGTCATTTACATTTTCCAAACCATTAGTGGGTATGCACAATTATATTAATGGGGAGAGAGATTGATTCAAAGGTTTGTATTAGGAAAGTGGGTCATAGTGGATTTCACTTTGTGATACATTTGATCATTCCACATCAACTGATAACTAAATAAATCTCGGATTATTTATTTTCTTTCATTTTTTGTTAGAGCAGAGTGGAAAAGGACTATTCAAGCCATGGGATACTTAAGAAAAAGAGGACTGATGACAAAGCGGATAAGGAGTAAATTAATTTCCATCCTGGAGGCAGAGTTTTTATCCCTATACTCGGCATAGTTATAGCCGGGCCTCACGTATTAAAGAAAACAGCTTTAAAAAAAATGAATGCCTATACAAAGATGTTTCCAAATTTTGTCCAATTCCTTGTAGGACTCTGCATGGAGTTTCTAATGGGATGGACACAATCTTAAGCAGGGGTTGGTGGGTTGTGTGGTGTCTCAGAAAACCCAAATATATTGTGACAATATATATACATTGGACTCTCTAAGAAATTTCTATTTTTACATAGTCGATTTTCTAGTTCCACCAGTGGTCTTGATCATATGCATTAATCACATTATTAATCATATTCTCAATCTTATGCTAAGATCACCCCCCGGAATTGATAATTTTTTCAGTAGCCATTGGATGGTCAGAATCAGAGCATCATGTGATTTGTTATATGTCACTATTGCTTGCGAAGGACCATGGTCTATAAGATGAACCAGGTCAAAATATTAGGTTCGATAACTAATGCGCTGGGCTTGGACAAGCTTTAATTTGCCATAAACCTATCATGCTACTCAACTCAGAAAACCCAACCCAATTCTACTCGTCCAGCTTTCTGTACTTATTCTCAAACCAATGCGATTTCAGGGTTTTTTTCATTGGACCCAATAAATAAACAGGTTTAGTTCGGGTTGAACGCATTTCTCCTACCTTCAAAGGTCAATTAAATTAACAAAGCTTCAAAGGCCAAACTGGCAACCTCTCCATGTTTTAACCAAGCATGCGACATCTCAATAGAGTGATATGGTTTCCTTTTATGCTCATCTAACTTGAAAGAAGCCAACATCTGGCATAATAACTCCCCCAAACCAAATCAAGCAACATGAATCTTAAAATTGTAATATTATAGATGATAAGATTGATTATAAATATATTAAACCTTTGAGGGGCTAATAACTTGGTGATGAGGTTAGTTTTTAGAGCACCACATCGGCTGGCACGGCCGACTTCCAACAAGTTAAGCAGGGCTAGAACATGTTGGTCTTAGACTAACATATGTTTAATCGGATCTACATAAATATAGGATTGATTTAAATAGCATGACATAAATTTGAAATTAAATGCGTACCAATTTCTATTGTGTCGCGTAATCTGATCAGCTACTTTTGATTGGGGATTTGCTACACCCCCCCCCCCCCCCCAGTACGGCCTTACTGCGTGATCTTTGATGGGGCAATCAATATATTAGTGTAGAGATGAGCTGTGACCCCTAAACCCTTAAATCCTCTTAACAAAGGAAATTGTATGAGGTTAGCAACTTTTTCTATACACTAAAGACATCTCTATCAAGGAGACTTACTAATATAGGAGTCTTTACGTAGAAGTAGGTCATTTGAAGTGGGGGACCCGCATGGGTGCGTGGTCATTGGGCCACACTTAAGTTGAATAATTCTAGTAGAACATGTTTCTCTCTATGAGAGCAGATGTCCCTCCCACTGAGCTATGCTTGTGGTGACACTTGGTGATGAGATTATGTTTTCTAAAATACAGATAATATTCCGAGTTCACCAATCTAAACTCTTTACCTGGATCATGGATAATTAAAAAATAAAATTGTTTCATGTCTACGAGTAATGTAGGAGTCAAATATTAGATCATATCCAAAATTTAAATGCCTCATTGTTTGCATGGAATTGAATGCAGAGAAGAGAAGAGAAGAGAGAAAGAATTCTTTGAAAAGTGGGTTATTGTCTGAAGGAAAGAGATGGGAAGTCAGAAATTCTTTTTTGAAGAAGGGGCTGCAAAACTGAGAATGAAATTTCTTAATTATTATGGGCTTCTATAAATTGAAGGGGAACCACACCAAACTGTCACCTTTGTTTACAGCCCCTAATCCAAGTTGATAAATAGCCTCTGATTGATCCGTCAAGTATTCCTAATGTGTTAATGAATTGTATTAGGCTCACAAGATTGGTTATTGGTGGCCATGCATCCATACAGATTGGTGGATAAATTGGGTGGATCTTCGAGGGTCTCCCTCCCACTATAAGGATCCTCATCCCCGAGCCTGGATTTGGCCCTATGCTGGGCTATCTGGATATGTAGAAATGATTTATAATGAGGTATCAGTTTGAACCCTGGCCAGGCTTAAATTGGGCTAAAAATATGTCGATTAACCCAAAATCGTTAAGAAATAATCAAGCCACAATACTCCTTACCCCCAGCCTGGGTTTGGGCCTAGAGAGACCCAAACCATTTTTAGATCTTTTCTCACATTTTAAGGGTAAGTCAACAATTGGCTTTGCTACGTTCTATAAAGGGGTTCCTGTGGATGCAGGAGCATAAAAAAGACCAAGGATGCTCTACCCTAAAGAAGTCAAGCAGCTGAGATCCTTCATGTGCTAAACTTTGCTAAGTACAAAAGCATTTCTAAGATTAACATTTTATCGGATGCTCTGGAGGTGGTTAAAACTATTAATGGTGAATAAAATTGGTCCATTGGAGAGAAGTTTGTATTTGTGTACGTTTGATATGACCCACGGGTCTTTACACATCTGGAAAATGAAGGCTTTACTTTGCATGAATTTTACAAGTAAATTGACGAACGGCCCTAATGAAAGCATTTTTACCAAGAAAAAAAATTGTATTAGTCTTACATGTTGTTCATGCCAACTTTTTCTGGGCCCCTTAGGCCCATTGAGCGGACAAATGATTTATTGACTAGAAGTGCTTTAGCCTCATGAGCTATGGTCCAAAATCCGTAGTTCATTTACTCTAAAGCTCATCTCGACCAAGTGACCTAATTTGTAATGGCCTACACCCAACCTGTTAGATCTAACCTATGAATATGATCTAGTGTCGATATTTGAGCTATTTAGTTAATAAATCTTTGGTTTTGGACAGGCCCTCTGTTGAAAAATTATTTGAAGAAGAATGTGTAATCGAAAAGCTAAGTAAATAATTAAAAATTAAAAGTGAGGAAAGCAAGGCACACCATATAAAATGCTGTTATAATGATAGCAAACTTCTTCTTAAAAAGAAATAGTGTGCAATCATAAAGAATTTGGTTTCTATCAATCCTGCTCTTATGGAATCTGCCAATTTCGATTTAGGTCTCCTTGGTGTCCAGTCTGTAGAGAAAAAGGCATTGTACGTTGGAGACAGATTTTCCACAAAAACTACAGGTATGTAGGAATAATTTCTTAATAATTTATTCTTTTATAGTCCTTCATCATTTTTTAGTTGACTATGTGTTTTTTCTTATTGGACATTCTTCTTGGAAATAAATTTACCAATATAAATGGACTCAAACAGAAAATTATTAAAGAGTTGAGATGTAAAACGGACGTTTCACTTTCATAAGATTTGAATTATCTAGGAGGCAACATTTTCTCAATGCGAATGAAAATCCCACTTTGGATTCAAAAGAGGTAGGGCCCCATCAGTAAACTAGGACTCCCCGAAATTTTATGGCACCGGCTGTGATAATGTCATTTTTCCATATGCAAGAATGACCTCAGGAGAAAATTACTTTGACTAGGAGCTGAGTGGGTATTCATTTCTCATTTTCTCTTGATTCATTTTCCATATGAAAAAAATCTTTGAAGGTCATTTTTGGGTTTTTTTCCCCTCGTATGAAATCCTGACATCCTCTCCCATACTTTTTCCAAGTTCATGCTCCCAACCATTTGTTACAATTGGGGACCGAAGTCTAGAGCTAGCAAAAGCCAACCCGACTACTCAATCCAACCCGACCCGACCCACATAATATATGGGTCGGTCATGGGTCAAGGTCTCCTGATGCACATTTAAATGGGATGGATTAGGGTCAACCCGTCTAACCAGCAAGACCCACATAACCCTTTTTTTCATGCAAATAAAACTTATGCCCAATACTCGCTTTTATGGAGTGTATATTTTTATTTTTTATATAATATTTTTTTTATGAAAACTTTATTTTATTGCTATCAACTTTGCTTTTCTATTTATTTAGTCACTATTTAAAAAATATATACTATACTCAAGTTATAAATAATTCCTTCTCTTTCTTGTTCTTTTTTCTCAAGTAGATCCTTTATTAGCTTACTTGAGAACATTCTTATGTGTTATTCTCTTAGGAGGATTGTGGATACGAAGAAAATACAATGGAGATGACATAAATAAAATAAAATAATTAGGTAATGGTTCAGTTCGTGCTAATTTCTAGACTATTTTCTCCTTAAGCTGACACAGACCAAAGAGAATGGCCAATTATGGCATCATGATCCAGGCATGTACCTAAACTTTTAACCCAATATTGGTTGAGCCTGGTTTGGTTTTAATTCTTATAAGTAGCAAATTAAAATTAGACTTATCATAATCTAGACAGAGCTTCTCCATTTTGCCTATCATAATAGGTTCTAGATTGCACCAATAGGATTTAAGAAATTTTACAAATTTACTTATTAGTTTGAGTCTAATTTAAACTTTGGGTATGGTGCCTTAGAGAACTTTTGTTAATAAAAATTTAAATGTGAGTTATGAGGGTCAACCCGATACGCTATAACCCGTAATTAATATGCGGAATAATGTGGGTCGGGTTGGGTTGACCCGTAGCGGGTGAGAGTTAGGGGCTCTTGACCCATTTAATAAATCGGTTGGATGTGGAGCATATAACCCGTTTAATAAATGGGTCGGACCCGTTTAGTCTGACTCAGCCCATTTGCTACCTCTAGATCAAACCACGGCCGGTTCTATGGATGGGGCTATGCCTCACCATTGAGCTAATAATGGATTGGATATTCACATTTATTTCTTAAATTTTAAATACTTTCAGAAATACGAGTCTTAAAATTTATAGAAATTCAATTACATGAAACAAACAAGTGTGTATATATATAAATAAAAGGGGAGTATTCTTATGCATACATTCCTCATCATAGGGTGAGGGACAATTCCCTTGTTGAAAATTTTCAAGTACAAAAGGGAATTTTCAAGTACATAGGGTGATGTACAATTGTACTTGAAAATTTTCAAAAAGGGAAGTGTCCCTCACCATATGTATAAGAATACTTTCCTATATAAAATTATTCATATGATATATCATTTGTATTAATATACTATATGGCTGTGTATATGGATTTTAATATATAGAACCAGACCAGGCCTCAATTATCAATCAAGACCAAAAAGAGGGCCGGTTCGGGTAATCTTCTGATCAAGTCCTTTGTAACCAGATAACAGAGGTCCACTAGTATCCCCTAAAAGCAACCCGCTTTCTAGTTTTTTTGGTGTTTTTTTGGTGTAGGGTTTGACCATGGGACCATGATGTCATTGATACTATGGGCGAGCATGAGGCACATGGGCGAGCCCCAACGGCAGATAGATATGATAGCCCCCTGCATTCGATTTTCTCACTCGGCAGATATGACACGCCCCCTGCATTCCTTTTATATTTCGGCTCATAAGTTTCTCGTGAACCATGCATACCTATGAATTGAGATTCATTCCTATCAGTACAAATTCTTCTTCCTATACTAACTTTGTATTGAATACTAACCAAAAAAGAAATTTTTCTACTCAAATCTATTTTTCCCGGGGTTCCCAGCTTAGGTGGCTGGACCTTGGAAAGACCTAAGTGACATGGAAGTAAACCTCAGCACATGTGAATGAAAAAAACCACCAGCAACCCCACTAGAGGTGAGAGGATCCAGGGATCAGACTTGAGATAGTTGGGGTGAGAATGTGAAACCCAACTAATGGGCAATCCCTATATTCTCGACTTCTTATTGAATCATAAAAATAAAAAAGTGTCCTTGAATGAACAATTAAGGTCATTCGATGGACATGTTTTCTGTCCAATCGGGTGTTCATGGGCCAGGCCGAAGCATATCAGGCCTGGCCCAACTTTAGAAACACAGGCCCATATCTGCCAAGCCCAATATAGATGTAAATGTCAGGCCCAAGACCGCCCATTTAGTTAATTGGTCCGGGCCACCGGGCCAAAATGGGCTTTTTTTAGTTGTACGGGCTTTCTAGCAATTGTTTGGATAAATTGTCACTAAATATAAGCACTCCTGGCCCATGAGCACACCAATCCAATCCTGATCCATAATGAGACCTTTTTGCATCCTCCTTCCCACTCATCACCCATGACCATTCAAGGGCCCTCCAAGTACAGTAAACCCAATCGATACTATGAGTACCATTGAGTTTGACCTTAATTCCTATC
Source organism: Persea americana (assembly GCA_029852735.1). Classification (NCBI taxonomy): domain Eukaryota; kingdom Viridiplantae; phylum Streptophyta; class Magnoliopsida; order Laurales; family Lauraceae; genus Persea; species Persea americana. Next base: position 41,680,023 of record CM056817.1, read on the forward strand.
TCTCCGTGGACCAAAAAAATGTTCCAGAAACAGAACCCATGGACTGTGTCAGTTGACCAGATTATTTATTAATTGGATCATATGAAGTGGGCCCCATACGTGTGGTCAAACCGATCCATTAACAGCTCTAGAATTTAGAGTTTTTTTATATACAGCTGGTGAGATGAGACACCCGATTTCGTCAAAAAAGCCAACCCTTCTACTTTTGGCTCTTGCTTATTCAATGGGATACTGTTTTTAATAGAAGTGTTTTTTTTTTTTTCACTCAACTATAGGGTAGACGGGTATTGTATGGAATAAGGTTTTATATATATATATATATATACACATTATCATCAAAGCATTATGCCAGCCATGCAAAATCTACTACGTAAATTCTATTTTGCCATTTCAATCTTTCACAAGTTAAAGTATTTTTTAATTTATTCTCTATAATGTTTCTTTAATATATGAAGAGTAAGTAGCGCATAAGCATTTTCCTATCCACAATTTCAACTAGGAATCATCCTTGGTTTATTGGACATGGACTTTATTGCCTACATGTATAGGGGTGTCTGAGTATTTAAGAGAGAGAGAGAGGGAAAGAAATGTACTTTCATTGTCTGCGTGCACGTTCAAGGCCATGATAAAAGATGATTCTATCCTGTGCTTTTGTGCTCTCTAGTCCATTTAGATTAGTGGTAGTCCTCATGAGCGGTCCCGCAAAGTGCTGCACCCTAGAGAAAACTCTCCCTCGACAAAATAGTTAAGTTGGACAGATTAGGGAGGGGAAAAGGGGGAGAAGAGAAGTCCCAAAAATTAGCCTGATTGATGATCGATCAGGTAGAAGAAATATCAAGCCATCGAGAGGGAAAACATCCAAGAACAAGGGTCAATGCAATGGTGTTGTCGGCCATAGTGACTGCTAATATGGTGTGGTGCAAAGTCAGAGGCTTGTGGGAAGTTAGTGGGTACCCAGTAAGAACTTTAAGTGGGCCACACAAGGATTCCAATCTAAAATAACTAGTGGCTAAAAACAGCCGATCAATCAGATCTTTGACAGATTTTGTCCACAGTTGTTGAATTAATGGGACTAAAATGGGCCATGCAAACATAACACCTTTCCCTACTTTAGGCTGTTGGAAACTCTTTCAACGACAGTTGCAGCTAAGTTTTGTCTTTATATAATCTTTCTACTGCCCAACCTCCAACTACCAATTTCACAAGTCAAAAGCCAGGGAATTTAAAACAGGTAACACTCAAGGCTCATCTATTTGCTGTGATAGCAATCCACATCTACAGTACTTTCTGTACGGGGACAATCCACTTGAGTGCCAAGTTGTTTATATCCTCTTTCCAACTTGTGATCTAGGATTTCTCGGATTAGATTTTTGACTATTTGACAAAGGCTCACATGCCCTTTCCAATTCCATCTTTTGGAGGAATTCATCCTCCTACGAAATTTATTGCTACAGCTGTTATCTAGAGATTTTTGGAATTTCTCGTTTGATCGGGGGAATTCTAAAATTTTAGCCATTGTGAATGTCATTTTTTGTGTATAAAAAGCTTAAGGTGCAACTATTTGGAAAACTCAGAATTCTCTTCGAATAAATATTCTCTAAAATTTTGACAAACATATAAGCTCATAAGACCTGGTAATCTTTAGTCATAAATAACTCCGTTTTAAGATAAAAGTTGAGAGAATTTTCTAAATGTACTTGTGCAGTTTTTATGGACTAAAATGTTCTTAATTGTGTAATACTGCATGCAATATTTTCGCGATTTTATTATTTTTTAATTTATACATTATCACAGAAAAGTTTCCTACTTTTTAATTTATGCAATATCGCACAAAGTTTTTCGCTTGTTGGGTGAGAAAAGAAATATCCATGCAACATTGCATAGTTATAATTAATGATATTTTAGTCCATAAAAACTATATAAACGTTGATAGAGAATTATCTTAATTTTTGTCATTGGACGCTACCACAGGGCAAAACTTCTTCTTTTTGTCTCAAAGGAGGCATTACGTTTCACATAACATAAAAGTCAAAGTGTGAAGCAAACAAATCATGGGTGCACTGCAGAGTTCAAGCTTAGATTGTCTAATGAAACGCTAGAGCAGATTTCTATGGTAAAAGAAATAGAGAATTTAGATGTTTGTGTTCCTCTTTGTGCAATAATTTAAGGCAGAGATCCTGCTGCTTGAAACAACAATGGATACTGGTGCTCGTAGGATCCACATCAAACTTTCTCTGGAAAAATTGGGAGGGTTACTCTCTTCCTAGATTGTTTGGTAATTTTAAATATAAAATAAAATATAGTAAAGTATCAAATCAAAAGAGAATAAAATATAATAGAGTTATGATGGTATTTTATTTTTGGTTGTTTGGTATGGAATATTTTGGACATTTTGTATGTAAAAGTAGAGCTTTTTTTGTCTTTTAATGAAAAAATGAGGTTGCTTTTTGACTTTTTTTAAAAAAGATATAGGGAGTTTTGAATCAAAGTGCTATTGATGTGACCCATTGGCTTTACTTGACTTCTACCAATCTAAAAAACTGCCAAACGAAGAGGGGGAGAAGGAAAGTGTGTGGAGGTGGGAAGGAAAGAGAAAGAGGGAAAGAAAGACATTAGTGATGGGGCCAATGGGAGAGAGTAGAAGAGAGATATATGAGCATTTTTTATTAAAAAACTCCCTGTCCGTCCTACCAATGAGCAATTGCTGAAGAAAAAAAAAAAGACCTATTTCATATTCTAGCATAAAGCACTACGCTGACTTTAGGGCCTGCTTGGTTGTGGGAATTTAGAGAATTCATGTATGATGGAATTCATTATACTTTAGAATTTTAATTCTCGATTTGATTCGTCTTGCGGTTTCATGCTCGAGAATCCAATGTACTTGAATTATAGAAATTCCTTGTCTGATATTCAGATTTTGGAAGGAGAAAAAAACTTTCATGGCAATTATCTTAATGTTTAACGCAATATAAAATACACATTTGATTTATATACTTGGCTATGCTCATCCCATTTATCAAAACTCAATCTCATCAAACAAAATCACAAAAACCTCTTGAATCCGCAATAAAACCCCTTTTTCTCTTTTATGATTTTCATCAATTAGAACCACAAGAGGAATTTTTCTCAATAGTGACAATTAAAATCAAAATGAAAAAAGAGATTGAAAAAAGGTTTTATAGAGATTTTTTTTGTTGGAATCCACATAGACAAGAAGACCGTTGCAAACACCAGAGGTGCCTCTATAGCATTTCAAATTCTAGATTTATTGGGTTTCAAATTCTTCAAATGCTTGCTTTTTGGATATTTCTCTCATTCAAATGAAGAATCCATTACATGAATTTCACAAATACCCGACACTCAGAATTCTTGTCAAGAATTCCCCCTAAACAAACACGCCCTTATTATATTCACAATATATATATACAAATAAATGCGAAAAAACACCATGCTAATGTGCCCTTGTATTGTTTGGGTAATTCACTTAGTGAGTAAAGTAAAGTGAATAGTCAAATCAAGAGAGAATAAAAGTAAAGGAGGTCAAATCAAAATATGAGGCTTCTGTCATTTAGTTGCTTGAGAATATATATTTTTGACTTTTTTTTTTTGTAAAAAGTAGTGACATTTTGTCATTTAGTGGAATGAGATAATTATTTCTTAAATTTCTTTTTAAAAAATAGAAGAACTAATATTTTAAATTTAGTACTTTCGATATGACTCCTCTTCTTTCTTGATGCCTCTTTAACTAGCCTTAATTTCAATTCACTCTAGAAGTGAATTAATAAAATAGTTTTATTCTTTTCACGGTTCCCCTTTATTCCTCTTATTGCGTAATTTATATGGCCCCTACCCTTAAATGACTCTTGCACAAACACTAGCGGAATTTTCACGTATTGCAGTTCAAGCAAAGGGGTGCTTGTGTTTTGATGGAGGGGATTACGAAAAGCCTCTAAGGTGCAAAAACAACATGAAAGGGCTTATGAGGAATCAAATCCGCGAAGTCCTAGACTGATGAGAATTCTTTAGTTAAAGGAGTGAAACCCCTTAATACTCCCACTTGTGGAAAATCTAAACAACTACAAAATGGACATTTTTGTTATGTATGAGATAGCCACAACTTTTACTCTAATGAGTTTTGCCCCACTTCAAGATTGACCATATGATGAATAGCATGATTAACAAATAATTGAAGGTTTCTGTCGATCACATTATTTATCGCATGGTCGATTTTACAATGGAGCCAACTCATATTTAGGTAGAGTAGAATTTTGAGAAATCCCATAGCAAGGAGGGCCTTCTTTTTAATTGCTTGAATTTTTGGGTGAGTTCCGTTGAGCCATTTGAAATAAATGCCCTCCTTTTACACGGAACGTCTTTCAACTTAGGATTTCTCCAAGTGAAAGGCAAACAAATATCAGTGTTTTCAAGATACCATAAATTTAGCCAAACAAAAACGGTTATTGGCTAAAGTTTTGCAGTTTGCAAAATGGTGTAAGGCATCTTCTTAGGGTCCTCAATGGACCTTTGAATACCTTCTTATCTGAATGTTCCGATCTATAAATTTTTGGTATGGACTCCCTTTAGGACCCAATAAAGTCAGATCATTTGGGTCCATACTTGTATTAAAAATTTAGTTTAGGTCACGATGGACTCATTCTAAACGTGATCTGTTTACATCCATGCATCCTCTAGGTTGGATAAATAAGTTTACATGAGCATTCACTGAGTTCTAACCATGGACCCGAATCAATGGAATCGCATGGAAAGAGGGTTGAGAACGGGTCGAGTCAGGCAGGAATCATGATAGAACCGGACCGAACCAATTTTCTAAATGATAGATCTGAATCCAGCTCAAATTTATACATGTGGATTATCAGGTGCGCCCGGTGCACACGTTGCACACCCAGTGTAGGGCCTACATGGGTTTCATCTGTGTGGACTAAAAAATTCACCTTATTTATATGGAGAATGAACGGTCAGAGCTGATCTATTGCATAGAGAAGGGACCATAGACTTCTTCAAATACCCCCATGTCCTCATAAGGTGTGTGTGTACATGTGAACGATTGGAGTCTGATGTGCAAGGCACAGCTGAAGACAACTTTCTAACACAATTATGAGGTGGACCCAATGCTCATGGGATTCCAATTTCTCTGCACGTGTTATGGGCCTCATGGCCATCAACCTACATCTACATCTTTTACCAAAATATTAAAAAAATGAAACCCACACATCTACATCCAAAGTTCCAAACGCCTGGCAATCGAGACTTTGAACCTCTTTTTTTAAAGTTCTCTAGAAGACAAATTTACCAATAGATAGTTGTTTGGATCACCCAACCAGGCTCATAAGTCAGAAGTCATAACTCATAACAGATATCAATGTGTACGTCTTGCGTGCATCAGCTCTATGCTTCATCACGAGAGCACACCTGCCAGACAATTGGTAATTTGGTGCTATTTTGCCTTTCAGAATCCAAACTCTAAAGCAATGCCAAAAAAATAAAAATAAGGTGTTTTTACCATATGGGATATAAAAGATTATCAATTTTTCAAAATGGTGTTACCAAAATTATATTTCAAATGTGAGTACTATACATGGGACCCAAATTTTTTTTTTTTTCCAATTCTATCCATTTTGTGTACACAATCTATCACCTTTTGTGTGATATCGCACAGATTGTGCAATATCATATAAAATGGGTTGAATTGAAAAAAGAATTTAGAGCCCAATGTATAATAACCACATTTGAAATATAATTTTGGTCAACACCATTTTGAGAAATTTACAGTCTTTTATATCTCGTATGGTCAAAATCTTTAAAAATAATCTCAGTTTTGAGTTTGGGTTCTCTTATGCTTTCACTTAGGACCCTTTTGTTTGCATTAAAATATATAGGATTTTTTTTTGAAGTGGTTGAAAAGAATACCAAAGGCTAGGTACTCATTTCCTCATATTTTTTAAAATTCTATTTTCATTAATAGAAAGATTATTTTATACTTATTTTTGAAAATTCACCTCCATCCTCATTTTTAACTGCTTTAAAAAAAAAAATCTTACATATTGAATTTATACGCATTCATGTAATCAAATAGGCTCGTAGCATTGAAAATATGAGAGGATCAAAATAAATATTATTCCAATATTTTTAAATTTTAACATCAATAGGAATTGATAAGACTGTAAGATTGACAATGTAATGGAAAAATTATTGAACAAAAACATAGAATATGCTAATCATGTTCTTAATCAAATAATCTTATCTAAAGTCAAATCCTAGTGAAAAAAAACTTAGTCTTTAATAGGTAGACTCCATTGTGAAGTTTTACACTTTTACTCCTCTTAACTCAGGATCAAAGGTTTCCACTCATCCCTATAGCACCTAAATACAGTGTAATCTTCCTTGGAAGATTCCCTCAGTCCTTTTCAATTTAACTAGTTATAGGTTTTGTTGGAATAATACAATGATCCAATAGTTTGAAATCGAATCGACAACAATGGGGCCTACAATAAGAACACATGAAAGATAATCAAACTTGTATCTAAGTTCAAAACCCAAATCCCTCCGTCCATTTTATCCACATCAAACAGTCAATAACCCTTCAAAAGATTTCAATAAAAAAAACATAAATAGAAAATAGAAGGATGGAAAATAACATAAATAGAAAATAAAAATAGCATAAATATATTTTTTAAATTAACAAAAATAAATAAATTATTTTTAGAAAAATAACATAAATAGAAAATAGAAGAAGGATAAAGCACAAGAAGATAAGAACAGTTCACCCAACGACCATTTGCATCGCCCGCCATTAATTAATCTGTCTCTTTCTCACTCTTTAAAGTCAACCTTCCCGAAGGTCTGAACGCAGACCTTTTTATCTCCTGTTAAAAAAAACCCTAGCTTTCTCTCTCTTGAAAAAGTTCGAATCTTTGCATCAGATCTCTGCAATCAAAGCACATTTGCTGCTTCCTCAGCTCGAAATCTTCTGTAAGGAGGTGATTTTTGTGTGCTTTTTCGGAAATCTCTTGCCGGTTTCCAAGTCAAAGTAAAGAATTCATCTGTTATGTGTGAAACCCTACTTTACAGAGAAAAAGCGGTTTTTCCCCACAAGATCATAGCTTTTTTCATCACGGAATTGGTTCAGAGGCTTTTCTCACGTTGTCAGTGTGGAACACTTGGTTTCCTGTCTCCAGGTCGGTGAGGAAGCAGTGATTGGTTCGGTTTCGCGATGGGGAATTGCTTGCCTGCTCGGATCAAGGCGGAGAGCCCGTCTCACAGCAATCCGGCTTCTTCAGGTTAGAATTTTTGGGGTTTTCTCTGTTTGTCAATCAGAGGATTGGATGTTGATGAATTTGAGCGACTCTTTGGGGGTGGGGGGGCTCATTGCTTGTGGAGTTTCGTGTTTGCTGTTTTGAAGTGATTTGAGTTTGATTTTGATTGAATTCGGTGTTTGGATGTGGTTTGTGTTTTGTTCTTAGCTGAATTGGTGGAGTGTTTTATCTTTGTTTGATGAGTTTTGGGGCTGTTGGATTTGGGTTTTTGAAGGAATTTGTTTTTGGCAGCTTGGGAGCTTGATTTGGTTGAAATTTTGTGGGTTGGTGCGATTCATGTTTTGACTTTAGTGGAATCGTAGTTTCTTAACTTTAACATGCTGAATTTGTGTAGTTAGGGATCAACAGACGTGTTTCTTCGATTACCATTTTTCTTTTTTAGTAGTGACTTGATTTGATTTTAGCAATAGATACGGCTTTCTTTTTAGCTTGAGAATATGAAATTGTTTGTTTTTGTATTGTTTGAGCCTCATTGTAGCACAAGATTGTCCATTTTCTTGCTGCTTTTGTGAGTTTTCATTGGAGCTGCGTCTTTTGTGTGGTCATTTTATTATTTGTTGAATTTTTGCATTTGGTATTTGTTGAAGATGAACTTACTTGAAATCAGGCGGTGATGTTTGCATATTTGATCTTGATTGCTAAATTTGTATTTTTTCCTCAGAGTAAAGTTTTTCTGTATGTTATTGATTTTGTGTGGCTGGGTTTCACATTACAAAAGTGGGCAGTCAGTAGCTGTTTTGAGTGGATCATCTCTGGGTTTCTTTGTTTGGTGGATTTTTAGCAGTTTGAATTTGATTTTGTGTACTTGAAGAATCTTGTTGTAATATTTACCGTGGGACTTTAGCGAGCATGCTGATTCTTCAGCAACTTGATTTAAGTTTGCGGCAAAATATGGATTTGCTTCATATTTGACTTTGATGTTCTTTCTGCATTATGCAATTCTAGTTATGAACTCCTAATTTTTTCTTAAAAAGAAAAAAAAAAAAAGAACAATTCTAGTGGTTGCGACGGGCATAGCGGGCAATGATCGAAACGCTGCGTAGCGGTGCAGCGGTGTGAATTTTTTAAGTGTTATTTTTTTTTTTTTTGGAATCTCGTAAAGGAACAAATTTTGTACTTTTTTTAATGATTTGGAACCATATAAGGGTAGAGACAACGATAAGAATGGCTATTGAGAAGAAGAAATAGGAAAAACGGTGTTATAAATTAAAATTGCTTGGCTCTATTAGGTTTTGGACTTAGCTCCTCTATTTTCAAAATAGCGTAGCAGCCTCAACCACTATTATCGGCCGCTACAACCATGCCTAGTTTTACTTTTTGAGTAATGGTGTCAAGCAATGATGGTGTCATGATTGAACGTCGTATTACTGTATTAGTAATAGTTTGTGCTAATGGAAGGTTTTTTTTATAGTTGTTCTGAGGCTGGATGTATTGTTCATATTGTTCGGTTCTGTTATTTGATCATTGATATGAAAGTAGCTTCTTTTTCTGCTTTCCCCTGATGATTGGCTTAAAGATGTCAAACTGACTTTTTGTAGGGGTGAACTCAAAATATGTTAGTAAAGATGGAACTGATATGAGTCGTTCAAGCAGCAGGATGTCAACAGCATCTGTGCCTCCAACACCTCGGAGTGAAGGGGAGATCTTGCAGTCAACCAACTTAAGGAGCTTTGCTTTTATTGAACTCAGAAATGCCACTCGGAATTTCCGCCCAGACAGTGTCTTGGGGGAAGGTGGCTTTGGATCAGTCTTCAAGGGATGGATTGATGAGCATTCATTTACAGCAACCAAGCCTGGCACTGGCATTGTTATTGCAGTGAAGAGGCTCAACCAGGAAGGTTTCCAGGGTCACAAGGAGTGGTTGGTAAGTGCCACTTTCTCTCTTTGGGATTCCCTTTTTAGCTAATTTGGCTAAAGCATTATATAATTGGGGAACATGCAATTTTTTCTGTTGTAGAATTGCCTTTACTCTTCCTCTTAACATATAAATACAGTTGTCACAAGTCATAACCTTAATATTGTTGGACTAGACTGCATGTTCATGTAATCTCACATGTATGAGGCGCTGTGGTCATCAAATTGTAGTTGTACTTGTGGTTCAGAAGTGGGCTTGAATGAAGCTGCCGTAGGTTGACCAAGCCTATAATTGTCAGTTCAAATATATTTTCTGCTTTAGTCACTTATTTATTTATTTATTTTTATGTCTCTGAATCCATAGGCAGAAGTGAACTATCTGGGACAGTTATACCATTCTAATCTTGTAAAACTGATTGGATACTGCTTAGAGGATGAACACCGGCTACTTGTATATGAGTTTATGCCTCGGGGAAGTTTGGAGAATCATCTCTTCAGGCGTAAGTTTTTAATATTCACTTTTTCCCCATGATACATTTGTGCGTGTGTGCAACACCATTGTATTCTGTCTTCTTTTTCTTATGCATCTCTGTCTCTCTCTCTCTCTCTCCATTTCTACCCTTCTGTATCCTTTTTGTTCTCATGTTATGGTTCTTGGTTGGAATGTTTTAAGCAGGAGGTTCTTATTTTCAACCACTTTCTTGGAACCTTCGGATGAAGGTTGCTCTTGGTGCTGCAAAGGGGCTTGCCTTTCTGCATAGTGCTGAAGCAAAAGTTATATATCGAGATTTCAAGACATCTAATGTGCTCCTTGATTCAGTATGTAACTAAAAAGGAATTTATCCTGTGTTGTCCTATTCAATGAGTTGATGACTATACAATTCCTGATTAATGTTTCATTCCATGTGCTCCAACATTTGGAACCTGTTTGCTCACACTTCTGGGTTCTCACACCTATGTTTCCAACTTGCAGAGTTACACTGCTAAGCTTTCAGATTTTGGACTAGCAAAGGATGGCCCAACAGGTGATAAGAGCCACGTCTCTACTAGGGTCATGGGGACCTATGGATATGCAGCTCCTGAGTATCTCGCAACAGGTATATTTTGGAGTGCCAATGTTCTTTTGGGGATACAGTAGAAAACATGATAAAATATTCTGGTTTGTGCATTGTGTTTTGGCTGGTTTGAATGGGCCTACAAGGATGGATGGTGCTGTATGTGCACCTCCCTTTCTATCTTGTGGGGAAGCAGTACTTTGCCCTCAAAATGAAGTGAGTGAATGTGCTAAATGCATTATCTGCAGAGAGGTTTCAAAATGGATTTTTGCGAAACAGTACAGTACCATTTGTCTCATTCCTTAGAGTGAGGAAACACTTACCTCTCTCTCTCTCTCATACAATTTTGAACACAGAAGACTGCATTGCTGGCTTTCATTATGAGTGCATGGTAAACAAGAAATTTAAAGTTACTGTTGCAAAAAAAAAAAAAGAAAAAAGAAAAGAAAAGAAAAGAAAAGAAAAAACGAAAAAAAGCACATATATCACTGCTACCATGTTACAGCCATCACAACCAAGAATCTCTATCAAGCTTTTATTTTGCATTGTGTAGCTAATATGCTCCAATCAGCAGCCATCTGTTAATTTCGCCTCTTATCTAATTATTGTTAAAAGGTGATTCCAATATTCCCATTGTAATCTGTTGTTGCATTGTGAAGGACATCTTACTGCCAAGAGTGACGTGTATAGCTTCGGGGTTGTTCTTCTAGAAATGTTATCGGGCCGACGGGCTGTTGACAAGAACCGGCCATCTGGAGAACACAATTTGGTAGAGTGGGCAAAGCCTTACCTGAATCACAAAAGGAGAATCTTCCGTGTTCTGGACACTCGTCTTGAAGGGCAGTACTCATTAGGAGGAGCCCAGAAAGTAGCTGCTCTTGCACTGCAGTGCCTATCAATGGAAGCAAGATTCAGGCCTAGCATGGATGAAGTGGTTGGAACATTGGAGCAGCTTCAGGATGCAAAAGACATCTCTAGAAGCCCCCGATTGGAACCCAACCCAAACAATCAAAATATTGGCAGTGTTACACACAGGTCCCGAAGAAGTAGTTTAGATGAAACTAGCAATGCGAAGAGACATTATCCGAGGCCATCTGCTTCCCCTCTTTACTACTGAAGGGGTTTGTAAACACGAAGATTTGTAATTTACTCCGACTCAGGTCATTGAGAAATTGTAATCCACGCTGTTTGATTGCTGTACAGTTGCTGGTGCTTGAATAGAACTTTTGAAAGGGTTTCCAAGTATACATGGTCAGATGAATATAGAATCCAATGAAGAGCAGTAATGTTATTTGGCAGAGGATAGGGGCATCTTTCCAGAGCTGGTTTGTGTGGGATTATCATCTGTCTGATGCATTAGTTCTTTTGTAATATTTTTGTATTCTCCCTAGGGAAATGGTCTGAGCTCGTTGGCTTTAATATATACATGGACTGTTCTGTTTCATGAATCTTGGTCTCTGATAGGATGAAGCTAAGTTGGTGGTGGTGTCTGAGAATGTTGTAATTCACCTGTGGTATGAACCGATAATTTCTCATGTTGGTTGTGAGTTGGTGTAATTACTATTCTTGTGCGTTTGGTTGAGTGATCTACATTTTTTACCAAAAGAAAGTGTAAATTCTAAAATAGGCTATCTGCTATCATCGTCTGTTAGCTCTAGATGTGAACAATACAAGAGTTGTGTCGTCAGGCTTGTGATTTCCGATGAGGTTGTTTTTAAGAAACCGGTTCTTGGATCAGTTGATATTACCGAGGGTGTTACGATAAGAAACAGTTGGTTAATTCGTATTTGCTAGTGAAATGTCTCCCCTTTTAATATGCTTGAAGTTAAGATATTCAGGTCCACTGTAGGACTTACTTATCGAAAATCTAAACTGCTCAAAATGATGTACTTTCCTTTCGGTGGGATGTTTCCAAATTTTAATCACTCCCACTGCTGGTTAAAAATATGATTAGTGCATATGATTAATTATGCTACATAAGATTGTATTTCACATCATTAATCAGATTCTTAATTTTATGCTGGTGCCAGCTTTTATTGGACTAAAGTTTTGGGACATCCCACTGAAAAGTAGGCCTTTTACTTGGAACAGTTTAGATTTTCAATAGATTCATGGGACCCAGGATGGAGTTCCCTTCACTGGAAGAAAAAGCGTTTGAGGGACACTTTGCATTGTATCTGGGTTGGGGCTGCCTACGGTGACATGGCGGATCGTAATTGGTCCATTCAAGGTCACCAGGGGGAAATCCTCATATGATCCCGATTCTTAAAAAGGATCTGGGTTCACAAGATTTGAATAAGACTCATGCAAAAAATAAAAAGAGCAATCAGGGATAATATAATTTGTTTGCGGCATTGTATAAATATATATATATATATATATATTATAAAGCAAAGTTAAATGGAGAATCTGGTGATAAAATTTCTTCATCACAGAAATCTATACCTATGATCCATAATCTTTTCCTTTTACTGAAGAAACCCAGTTAGTATTAATATCATCCCAGTATAGCATGGGTCATGGGCCTTGTAAGCACGGGTCACGGTTGGACTGGTTGCCGGTTGGGTGTATTTTAAAAACTGATGAAGATCAGTGATGTAACGTGGGTTAGCTTGGATTTGGGTTGGGTCAAGCCGGGTTGAAGTTGAAATAGGACCAAGTTCGGGTGGGGCATTCTAGAATTCCAGTTGGGTACGGGTTAGCCCAGAACCCGACCCAACCCAACCCAACCCAACCCGCTGAAGTTGCACCCTCACTAGCATCAATCATCAAAGCAGAAAGAGAGAGACCATTAGAAGAATAATTCATGAAAAAAAAAGGATTCTGAATTCCAAGGACAGTTCTCATCCATGGGTGAGTGGGTGAGGCAGTAGCCTGTTGGCAGCATATAAGGGTCTTAACTTCTAAGATCTCATACCATCAACAGAAAAGCATTTAGCAGGTACTCATTAATCTTTTAACTACCCACACCTAAAAAGTTGATTTGAATACATACTTATGTGAAAAAATGGCCCCTACTTATTGCAAAATATACAACTCTATAGGTTGAATGATTAAAAAAATTTCTTCAAAAGATTCCCCACCCCAAAAAGAAAGGCATATCTCATTAGCTGAAATGGATGTTGTTACATGGGCAGTAACATCTTAAGGCCAACTTACGACAGATTGCCTGACTCTCAATTGAGCTTCGAATGCGGAGATCTTTCTAAAAGCATGGACCAGGCTACCACCAACCAGAAAACTGAGAAAAAAGACGGAGAGCATAGAAAATGATGTAATTGTAGAGGTGCAACCAAACAGAAACCCCTGAAATGAAATTTCCTGAGCGGATCTCCAATTATTAAACTCAATATATCCAGAAGAATACAATCATCTCATCACTCAAGAAACTTCCTTCTCTCATGTACAGCAAATTATTTTTTTGATCTGTACAATATACGAACAGTAACAAAAACACTAATTCTGACATTATAAATTTACAGGGAAAAAATGTTTATCTACATGAAAAATAAACAACAACGATAATAATAATGCACATCGTGATCAGTTACTGGCAAGCTCAGATGTAACTTCATCTAATAGATCATCCACTATCCAATCTTCCAACTCGAGCCCCACACAATCAGCTTCCGGTCGGAGATGCATCCACCCATCACCCTTTGCTAGATCTCGGCTCACAACATACTCCAATGAAGGGTCCAATTGTGGCTGTGAACTCAGGTGCCAGCTGATGCTGGCCCACACCTCCTCAAGTACATGGAATCCCATTGGAATGGGCCTAATGTTGGAATTAAAGCACAAGTTCCATGGGCAGTATGTGACCGACCTTTCATGGATTTCCAATAAGACCTCGTTGATCAAATCAAACAAAAGCTGGTGATCGCAACTAACTGAATCTGTCCCTAAAAAGCCCAGTTTGTGAGGAGGGCACTCCACTTCATCAAACAATGAGGGGTCTATTGGCTGGTCAGGAGAATGCCATGTACCGAGTAACTCCTCACCACTGAAACCAGATTTCTTCAGTACATCCCTTACATAGTTGAAGCAAGCTTCATCATTTTCATCTACTTTGACATGAAGAGAGTCGGGATGAGCATGTATACTTAGAGACTGTACATCATCAATGTTCCCTATGCTTTTCAAATTATCAGAGGCATCCATTCCGGAGTGACCATTTAGGTTTGCAAAATGATCTAGCTCATTGAGATCCTTGTGTCCAGGTTCCATTTCTGAACTCGCTGCTTCCAATGAAAGCAAACTATTAATAAATTCTTGTTACCAAAACAAATGAATTATAAATATTTTGTATCCGAGTTGTGAAACATGGCACATGTAAGTAAGAGCATTCGTATCTTAAATATTTTAGGGTGACTTTCACAATTAGTTTAAAAGTTTTCATAGAATGGATGCTTATACATTAACTATGCTTAAGGTAGAATTGTAATTACATTATGTGGAAAAGTCTTCCCCACTTTTCTGCAAAAAATAATATTGACGAATATGTTGATAACGTTTTGAGGCAGAACATGCAGAAAAAAAGGAAAAAAAATAAAAAATCCTACCCAGTATGGTTTTTAATTGCCACATTGCCCCCAATATATTCTTGCCAAGACATTCAAACCAATTGCAATTTCCTGTAGTCCCAAACTCATCAACACTACTAGTGTTGCATTTGGTATCATTCACTGAGTTTACTCATTACTCCCCAAGTGTTGTCATTACTAACTAAAGTCGACACCTTTAGATTTGATAGAGGTGCAACGAGCCAAAAAGTGATGTTACCAATTGGGTGCAAAAAGTGAATCTCGGCTGAGTTCATCTGAGCTGTCAATATTTTTCATGTTGAAAGAAAAGATAAATTCACCCAAGCCTGGTCATTTTTTAACATAATAAGTCTATTTATATTAAGAACCTTATCAATTCTAAATGTTGGGATTATGGTCATTGGTTAATATTTGTGTGTTGGGATTATGGTCATTGGTTAATATTTGTCACACACACACACACACACACACAAAAAAAAAAAAAAAAATCTTGTTCGCCTAGTTGTCTAGTGGACAAGTCCAAGTCAAATAGTTTAGGAATAATCGATGCGGTCAATGCACCCACATTAAAAATGGTATCAATAATTTGGCAAATGGTTTATTCATTCCGTTTTGCTTCCTTTTCTCTCTCTTTTTTTTTTTTTTAATTCTTTTTCCATTCTTTTTTCCCCCAGGGGAAGAACACTTTTTTTTTTCTGCTTTTACCACCATAAATAGTATCAGTGTCAATGAAAGATGTTGATTTGAGGAGCAAGACCCAAAGACTGGAGGATCAGCATCAAACCTAAGGGTTTGTTTGGATCCTTGAATTCATCAATTTCCCCAGATTTTAGAGATCTTTAAGAATTCATTATTATTATTATTGAAAATGGTGACTTAAGTACTCATTATTATTGTTTATTGTTTGTTTCTTTATTTGGATAAGCAATATGGAAATCAGACCTTATTACCACAGGTTTCTGTTGTTCCAGTTTGTATTTTGTTGATACCACTCCCTGGGCACTACTGGAAATATCCAAGCAAAACAAATCTACAGCAGGAACTCTGTGATTCAATGGCAGGGATTTCAGATATCTAAGGACTTGGTGAATTCCTTCTTCTAGAAATTCAGGGAAACAAATGAGCTCTTATGTTACTAATGAATTCATGCTTTAGAACAAAAATAAAAAAGTTATCCAAACACACCAGTAGATAAGGGAACCTGTGGTGTGAAAGACATCTCCACCTAGAGTGAGTTAAGAAAACTACAGAAATATAGTAAAATGCAGTACCTTCTGGGACAGAGAACTCTGTAGATATCATGATATCATCTGGAATACAGGAGCTGAGAACTGACATTGTCATTGTGAGTGATGGTTTATCACTGTTGTTCTTCACCAACCGACTCTCCTGCCTATGTAGCGGAACATCTCTGTTCTCCCTCATTGTCAAATCCTCAAAATCATCATCAATTCTATCCCCTACAGAAATTCCATCACTATCATTATCCAGTACCAATCTCCCCTCATCTTCATTGATGGAACCGCTTACGTTTTCCACGACAGAAGAATCCAACTGTGTACACTTCTCTGTGTCTATTTTGTTGTCGACAGGCTTTTGGTTATCAGGACTATTACTTCCAACAACTGCAATGCCATCCACAAGAATCCTACTGGGTGTTCTTCTATAAATCATATCATGAGGCACTTCAACATCCGCATCTCTGCAGAGAACATTAGATCCAAATTCAGGCAAAGAAAGAATCCTTTGGAAGGTTCTTGAAGACTGCTTATCCCGCACAACCCCATCTTCATTTGCAAACTTCGGTTGCTCGGAAGCATTCATTTTTGTATCAGTTCTTAAAACAGACTCAAGCAACTGAGAATATCTGTCTAAGGAATCGGTGAGAGAAGGGGTCCTTCTGATTCGAGTGGATGCATCTTTGGCATTAATGGAAGGAGCACTGTCACTGTTGTAACCACTTCTTTGGCTGTCTTTATCATTGCTGTTGGTATCAGACTTTGCATTCTTGGAAGCCTTCCAGCCATAAGGAATTCTGTGGAGAATAGCATCCATGGAAATCCGAAGTCGCTCCTTTTTGCTTTCTTTGATTGCATGCTTTATCCGTTTCTTGATGTCCTTGAAACGATTTCTGACTAATCTTTTTTCTTTCAGGTTGATCAACTCATGAGATGAATCCGGTGGAGACTCCAAACTGGGTCCAACTTCAGCAACTTCAACAGCTTTTGAAGAAAAAAACTCTGAATTACCATCCTCTGAGGAGTCTATGACACTTGGGCCAGTTGTTTTCTTCCTAGCCTGGGCCTTCCCCTTTTGTTTTGCATAAGATTGGATTTCCTTTTGCTTTTGCTTGAGTTTAAGAAGACTGGCAGCCCTTCTACCTGAAATATCAGTCGTGGGAAATGACCCACTCTTGTTTAATACTGCCTCTGGATTAGAATTTCCTTGCTTTGTCAGAATGGAATTTGGGTCTTGTAGAACTTTCAAAAATAATTCCCGGTTCTCATTTAACACATCAAGTGCATCGAGGAACTCCTTTGATGGGTGGAATTGGACATCTCTTCCAAGTCCTTTGTCATTCATCAGCTTCAACTTTAAAAAGGTCTCCTTCGCTTGATTTAACTTCTCTTCAAGTTTGTTAGGATCCAAGTCATCCATTGGCCCCCCATTCATGGTGCCACAGATATCACATCGTTCATTAGAAATAATTTTTCCTTCTGTATATTTTGGGAAAACTGGATCATGGTTTCTACTATTACAAGCGCTCATTTCATGTGAATGAAGTTCCATTGTTGAATTCTCACAAACGGTAGAGTTTTCATCGGGTTCATAATCTGTTTGCCCCAAATGATGGATAGATTCGGTACGGGTCAACCGTGCAGGGGAAGCACGGTTTCGATGCTTTTTCTCATGTTCCCTGGACATCTCTTCAGCAATTAGTGCTTTTATACGTATTTTACCAGATTTTTTGCTTGTTGGACTGGTCTCCAGCATCCTATCTTCAATCTGATACATTTTGAATGTAGATAGTTAATCTATTCAAGTATAAAATGAAAACAAAAAACCAACATGCAAGAGCCATATGGTTCACTCAATCAATTTAGATAGGTGACAAATAAAAACATAAACAAATGCATAATAGCCAATGCAAATGTGCTTCCATAAGAGTAAGATGGAAGATAACATCTCTTGCGGCACTCTTTGGTTGTCATATGAGCCTGTTGTTCACATATTTAGTTTACCACGTGCATTCAAAAGCCCAGAAAGACCTTACATATTTGGTGAGAGCGATTTGAAGAGAAGTTATCCACTTGGAAGGTCTATATCTATCATTTCGTAACAGGAAGCCTTTCTAAAGTATACTTTGGCTAGCTTGCTAATTTACTTTCTATCTTCCTTTTGATTCTAAGGTGTAATAGATGTGAATTTATTTGGAACAATACTGAGATAAAGAAAACTGCCATTTCCTTTTTGGTGGAAGCAGATTTTGTAAATACAATAAAGAGGAGAATTTGGGAATTCATTCTATAAAGGAGGTCATATTCGCATGTGGAAAAGTGGTTGTGGCAGTAAGGCAAGGAGGATGAGTTATTGATGGCAGCTTATTACTCATTAATACTTGCGATGATGGTTGGAAGGTTCCTTCTTCAAATTACCGGGCATCAGGATTTAAGAAGTGGATCTTGAAGACAAAAACTCGATTTAAGGTGGTGGTTTAACAAGATCTATAGTTTGATTCTTAGATTCTTAGCCAAGAGATCCCTCCTTACACATGCTTATATGTAATATGAAGGTTTTAAGTTAAAGGTTATGTTAATATGTATGGTGGATGTGTGGTCTATTGTTGAGCTCTTGAAAAAAATTTGAATGATGGTGAGATGAATCTCCAAGAAAATCTATTGTCAATTTTAAACAGCGTGTATTTACCTCTTAGAGGTGTTGATCCTCATCTCTGGTGCATGGATTCTAAAAGCATCTTCCCAATTAGATCATTGTATTAGCATATGATGCTAGGGTACAGGAATGGTTCATGACACTACAACTAAAAACAGAGGGTCCATGCCCCTCCACGAGTCCTTGCATTTTTTGTTGGACATTTGGTCTTCAATATGATTCTTACTGTTAATCATTTCAGAAGATGCCAACATATCATTGTCAATCTTCATATTATGTGCTTGCAAACAGTGAAAGACGTGAACCACTTGTTTATACATTGTGTTGAAAGGATTTTTATATTTTTATTTATTTATTTCTTTTTTATTTTGGGTTTTTTCTTTCTTCTTCTGTGTCTCGGATTTATTTGTTGCATAATGGGTGATGCTGGTGTTTGTTCATGGTCTTTCATAGTCATTGTTGGGGTTTGACTTTTACAGCTATTCTTTGGTTGATTTGGTAAAAAACATAATGGGACATTACGAGATGTGATGGACACAATGGAGGATTTTGCTGAAATTGTTAGGGCGATTCTTCTTGCACTCTTCATTCAATGTGTTCATACAGTTATTCATGGAAGTTATCGGCTGTGTTGAAGAATCTTGAGCTTTAGCATGAATAGGTTGGTTCTCCTTAATCATGTTCATCAAGAGGTAAACGATGTAGCAGATTGGTGGGCAAAGAATGGTGTCAACCAACTGTCTATTACTTTTTATGTTTGATTTTGCATTTCCTTTGCAGTTTTATCTTTCATATCCACAACAAAATGAAGTCCCATTCACCTTTCATCAAAAAATAAAAAAGAAGAGTTTCTATGTAATGATGGAATGGAAAGATTCAATCTTATCATCATCAATTACAAAACAGCTGTTGGAACAAATAGTACACGCAAGGAACAAGTTAGATAAGAATAATGTACAGCTACAAACATTGATGTGGGGCCCACCTGGATGCATGCTATTCATTGGGGAAGGGAGGATCAGTAGGTCTTGTCACTGCTTAGCAGATGGGCCCCACTGTCTGGTGGTCGTGATGATCTGATTAAGGGCCCCAAAGTTTTAACAGTTTTAGAAAAGCATATATAATCAATAAACATGATTCCCATGTGGGGCCCATCCATTAATCCAAGTGAGGCATTCCAATCCACCCTACCATAGTGACTTCCATGCATCCAGGTGGGCCCCTTCCCCACATCCAAGGTTTGCAATGCCACCAAAAATCATTCCAGATGGTTTGCAGCCGAATATTTGCTCCAAATTAGATGAATTCATATCATAATTAGAACAGAATAAAATTTTGGTTCCCTCTAGCGTAGATTCCCATTTGAGAATGAGAACTAATCATTTAACAGATTTCCAAAAGCCATAAACATGTCTAAAATCAATTTTTTAACTTGATACACTCGCATGTTTGTTTTATTTGCTGACAAAGTAAAGTAAATGTCAAACTAGTGGGAAAGGTAATGATAAAGTAACAGCAAAGTGAACGTTCACAAATGGATAAGTAAAGCTTCTCCATTTTTGTGGAAACAAACACACCCCACACCCTCCCTCTCTTCTCTTTCTTTTTCTTCTTTTTCTTTAATCAACATCGACGGTCTACAGCGTGCATGTCTTACCATGAGAATAAGGTTTTCAATTTACGAAGGAAATGTTAATATAAATGAAATGCCTAAACTACTCCTAACAGCATTGTGTAATTCCAATGTATACCAAGTAAAATACCTAAACTACTTCAACAAATAGCATGGAATTAAATTTATGTTATGCGCGTGTTCTAAATCTGTCCTGGTTGAGGAGCTGCTTGTCACTTCCCCAATTCATTTCCAGGAGATGACTTAAATGCTTAACTTACATTGTCTAATTTCGTCGCAGAGCTACCGGTATAACTTATCAACAAAAAGAAAGAACAGGGGTGTTATGGTTTTGTGCAACTTTAAGCATAATTCTTAAATGAAAATTCAACTTAACAATTCTGAAATGTAACTTTTGTTTCATTGTGCAAATAATGTATCACAAGTGCAACCATCTAACGTATATGGCAATATTTTGATGAGTTAAGCATAACATTTTCAGATTAGTTATATTTTGGGAGGTGGGAACAGAATCTTTAAGCAGCAGGCTGAAACAAAATTACAGGAAATGGAAAGAATTCTCAAATACAATGGAGAGCCTAGACAACTCAGCTAGGCGGTCCACTTCACCCCCCACCCCACTGGGAATGTTTGACAAGCTACCCACAACAGCATTCCTAATTCTCTAATCCAGTATGAGATCCTGACCGACAGAGAAATTATCATTTGAAGGAACCAAGATCATGACAAAAATCTATTACTCAACATTAGAAATCTTGTTTGATAAAGATAGTTATTACAATACGAGCAAACAGAAAAAGAAGAGATCACGCCTCTTGAGTCTTGAGTCTTGACAAAATCAATTTACCTTTTCCCACCCCTAAAATCTAAGTTGATTGAGAACCTCAGATATCCAGAATCCAGATAATAAAATACTGAGGTGATATCTAGAAAAATCAGCATGTATTTAAAGGCCAAGCAATAAATACAGCTCCACTACCACTAGAGACTTTCCCATGAATATTGGGAACATATAGAAATTGTAGCAGCAATCAAGCCAAAATTAAAAGATGTTATAAGTTTGCAATGAAAGAAAGGCAGATAAACTTTAAAAAAAAAGAGACAATTATATAACTTCCATAGCCAATTTGAAACTGGATAAAGCCATGTGCAGGCATCATTGCTTCCAGTTGGTACCCACTGTTTTAATATCAATCTAATTTACTTGTTACTGATAAAAAAATATAAAAAGTAAAAGATAAACTCATGTACAGCTCTGTAACAGAACATCTTAATGTGGCATCTCTGGGCCATGTCTAAGTCGTGCAGTAAATGGAGGGGACCTCGTAGATAACCTAGTTTAAGATTCAGGTGGTTCTCTCATCAAGTGGTACATGTTCCTTGAATGAGGCCCATTGGGAAGTTGTTATGATATCCCAAACCATCAACTTCTCTTGAAAAATGACCTGGATCAGCCTAACTTTTGGCAAGAAACATACATGATAGCCCTGCATCATATAAACCTGATGACACATGTGAGTGTGTGGATCACTCATCTACACATCCATGCTATTAACTAAAACTCTAATCAATCAACACAGAACAGGTTTGTATTGGCTGAACATTGAGAGCATGCATAAGATCTGTTACACATGAACTTACAAGGCGGCTGTCCACTTTGCCATCAATAAAATCATGTCCTTCGCCAGCTGCTCCAGGATTTTTTGTGCCTATAAATATAAAAAAGTTAAAAGGTGGCACAGCCAATGAAAAATCAGAATTGTAAAATGCACCACCGAAAACCAGATACAACAAAAATAAAGCAAAATCACTCATATACATATATATATATATATATATATATGGGGGATGCTCCTATGAGAGTAACTCTCACGATACTGTGAAAGTAAGGGTGGGGGCCCTCACGTCTATATCCAATACCAACAGCCTAAATTTGAGGGCTCCTACCCCTTACTCTCACAGTACTGTGAGAGTTACTCTCACAATAGCATCTCCCATATATATATAAATATATAGACAAGGCCCATGCATTTTTTTAGGAGAAAAACGCCCCAACCAGTTGAGCCCACTGGGATGCATGATGATCATGGAAGTACATTGGATGGAAAGACATATATGAGACATATTTAATGCAAAATCCTGATTCCATAAGATCATCCTAACCTTTTGATCTACGGCCCTAAAATTTAATGGTTAGAGGTATCATTTTATTATAATTTCAATCCAATGGCAAGGAAAAGTTGGATGAGTGCCAAATTTGGACTTGTGACTATTCAAGGTTGTTTTTTTTTTTTTTTGGGTGGGGGGTGGGGATGATGTGAAAAGACTAGATTAACTCAAGGTGGGCCCCATGACAAAAAAGGGGCGTTTTTAAAGTGGGGTGTTTTGGAGATTTTTCAGGAGCACACCGTGCACATGGAACTTATGGTGCACACCTCCTAGTGGGGCCCACCTGATCACCCATCCAAATGGACCACACACACACACCCCCGTAACTAATCCCATTTTTATTTTACACCGATCTGAATGGACTGGACCATTGGATTAACTGTCCATTTTTTTCTTTTTGTTATAAAACCATTGAACTTGTCAGCCACGGAAGAAGGTGTTAAGATAATCTGATGGGCCTCAAATTTTACACAGAGGTAGGGCTCAACTAGATCTTTCAATCCCCCATGGTCCCATTGGTTGGTGTGGCCCCCACAACAAGGTGTGAACAAGTGCCAGGGTAAAAGGTGCACGCATAAAAAGCCATATATATATATATATATATATGGGAGATGCTCCTATGAAAGATATCTCTCACCTTATATGAGAGATAGGGGTCGGGGGCCCTCACTTTTAAGTTGTTGGTATTGGATATGAATGTGAGGGCCCCCACCCAATCTCTTATTTAAGGTGAGAGATATCTCTCATAGGAGCATCTCCATATATATATATATACATATATATTATATATACAGAAATTATCCAATGCAACGCCTCTTATTGTTTGGTGGAGCAAAACATTTTCCACAGTGAAATGTGATCCGACCTGTTGTGTAAGATCAATAGTAGAAAATGGTTTTATACGTATTGGGTCTGAATCTACTTTCTGTAAAAAACTGCGCAAAATTCTTTCACCTCAGAAAATGTTTACACAAAACAATTGAAACTCTCCCTGAGAAAACATTATCTTTTCTGTGGCAAATGCACGTAGACAAACATACCCTAAAATAAGAAACCATTTAAAATTGCAAAAACTCAAACAAATGAAGCAAGAAGATAACTAGATCAAGTTATTACTGATAAATGAATCTTTAATAGAAAGCTAGAGATTAAAAGTGTTAGGCATAGAACCTAGTATAGTTTTTCTTTTCTGAAAAGAAAAAAAAGCATTACAATTGGAAAGAAATAGCCCAAAGACAGTAAAAGTTAGCACAGAATGCAAATATAAGAGCATTTGAACATATTAGATGATGGGCATCAAACACAAAAGTCTGACAATTGGAGCACGTAATTGTGTTTTAATAATGTTAAAATACTCAAAGTTAACCTTAAAAACCCAAGCACCCCACAAACTTCCCTCCAGCAAATCATGAAAACCAAGTGAGTTTTTTTTTTTTTAATTCAAGAGATTTCAATTTCAGATTGATTGCATCAGTCCACGGTGGTCTTCATCAGTTTATACATATTGGCCCTGCTTGTGAATTTTTTGATACACTTGTCACATCATATCTGATCCGAAGTAGACATTAGTCACATTTTGAACTATGGCTGTGAACCTAGACAGAAAATTTTGCTTCCAAAGTACCATGAACAATTCTCTGATTTGCATTCCCAAAACAGCTAACCAAGCGCTACTTGTTATTTGGTAGGAAGAAACCTGAAATAACAATGATAAATTCAAGCTAATGTGATGTGAAATCCTTACCTCCATCTTGCCCATCAGCCTCATGTTTCTTGTCTGGCACTGCCTTTCTGACATAAAACCGCTGATGAAAATCAAAAAGTTGAAAAACGCCCAACATCCAACCTGGGCAACCTTTGTCAAGTGGCACACTAGAGTGCTTGCGGTGCATGTGTTTCCCCATCTTGATGGACGGCTAAATGTACTTCAGACCTATTCAGGAAAGAAAACCACTTCAACAGCTATACTGTTGAACCTGGTGCTGAAATGCCTGTATATTTCATTTAAACCATGCGAGATATAGCTAGTTAAAATTGATAGAAGATACAGCTAGTTAAAATTGATGATGATATAGTGATGAAAACATGATACGCTGACAGCAGAAACTGTTTATTTAGTGATAAATCTCACCAAGCATAACTTTGGTTTGATACATACTCATGAATATAATCATGTCATCATTTCCATGTGTGACATGTAGTAAATTTCCAGTGAATCTGAAACTCAAAAAGTTTGATGGCTCGACATGTTCCAAGGTTTGGCGCATCATTTAGTTCAGCTTAAGTTTAGAATTCATAATTTATGGATTCCCCATGAATCCAATTCATTCAGTTCAATTTGCCATTTTTTGCCCAATATGTCACATCAATTTGCAAAGTTTGTAAGCTCAGTTTATTTGACTGGTGGTATCAATTCCACTTGCCAGCCAAACAGGCATCAATAATTACTCTCCAAATCCTTTGCTTAGAGCAAGCTCAAATCTTCATTGAACAAAGATTTGAACAAAGATCAATAATTACTCTCCATCAACTCGACTCGCTTCGTTTTAGAACCAAAATCGGGGTCTGGCGAATTTGGTTGCTCTGGGGTTAAACCTAACATGTAACACAAATGCTGAAATCCACTTCATTGAACAAAGATTTGGAGACAAAGAAAAGTCGAAAGAAAAAAAAAAAAAAACACACACACAAATGCATACAATTTTTAAAAGAACTCACAATTAGGGTCTAAGCAATAACAGTGAAAAGCAAAAAAAAAAAATCTTCAACAATCCGGACCCAATTCTAAATTTCACGTAATGCCCCAAATCACGAATGAAAAAAAAGAGAAAAAATACATCCGACACATTGACAAAGTTCATTCCATTCCTCCAACAATTTAGAAAGAAAATCAAGCATAAAGAAGCACATATCAATCAAAGAGAAATGCATTCATTCACATAGAAACAATCAGAAATCGTCTTGAGTTCCTACAAAATCAAAACCCATTAAAAAAAAAACAGAGAAAGAACATCATGACATGCAGTAAAAAAAAGGTCCCAATTCGTTAAACGTGATCGAAACCCACATTCCAACATAAAAATCATACCTTTTCGGTTGATGATAGGATCCGAACCAACCCCAAAAAGGAAAATTTCCAACTTTCCCGACATCTTTCGAGCTACTAAGTTGCAGAGAAGAAGAAGAAGAAGACGGAGGAAAGGAAAATTAGGGTTTGTTTCGCGTAGAGAAGTGCAGAAGATCTCAATCTCTCTCTTCCTCCTCTCCTCTTTCCTTCCCGCGAACTGCTCTCCTTCTCTGTTCGTTGGAATTTTATGCTTCTATGTTTCGATGACTTATCAACCGTTGGATGAAGCATTCGAGGGATCTTAATGCTTACCTGAATTGATCAATGTGGTTGGTTTCTTTAATTCCATTTGTACGGTCGAGATGACACGAATTATTGCATTGGATACGTCATGTGAGCGTAACCATTACCTACTTAAATAATATGAATGAAAACAAGGGACCATCTTTTGAACCCGGTCGGACGTTTCTAAGAGTCCGGTGGTTGTTATATCTTGACTGTGAGTGAATCAACAAAATTAGTTCGCCGCGTTATCTAAGAATTTAGGCACGTAAAATTTTAAATGACGGGTTGTTATTGGTTCACTCACGATGAAGCACCACCTAAAATTTTGGATGATGCGACGGATGGTTATTGGTCTACTCATGGTCAAGGCTCAACAACTGCAATAGGTGATCCGAACTTGTATTCCTAATAATTTGAAAATAAAAGTTTATAATGAGATTGTATAAAATTTGTAGAGATTAAGAAACTATTACATCAGCTACATATGGTGAAGCACCTCTCTTCAACAAAAATAACCAGGGATGAATCTTTTCTTGTAGGGCACATGGTAGAGATTTGGGTGAGTGTGTATGGATTGGGTGTGCGAGTACTTACATTTTTAAACAAGATGATAATTATAAATCACGAATGAAACTCTTTTCCCCTCCATCTATGCAATAATGTAATTCCCATCATTCACATTGCCGTCCGCACATAAGCTATCCATTACAAGATGTATCTGAATGCTTGGGGAATAATATTTGTTCTGCTTAAATTGCGTCAACAGATCATGTGCCTTTTGTCAATCTATCTTCCTTTCATGGGGGATTGATGATGGTAGCAAAAGAATACCCCAGGCAGGGAAATATTCCTTTTATAGTTTCATCCCAAAGCCTCATAGGATCATCCCCTTCAATCATAGACCTGAAAGTTACAACATCAAGGGAACAACACCTTGTCTAGCATTTTCACAAACATGGACGCAACTAACTCCATTTGTCCAACCTTGTCATATAACCATCAATAAGCACATGTTAAGTCATTGATTGAGGAATGTAGTTTCGAAGAAGAAAACGAAATTTCAGAGATATTGAACATGCAACTCTTTTGCCCCCCTTGGAGACGACTCTAGCCCTCAAGGGTTTCGTTGGATATGAGTCTCGAGGAACCCACATGAGTGTGGAATTTAGGTCTCCACTTTTAATTTGGGGTCCCTCCTTATAAACCCGGGAAATGAAAGTTTGGAATGCTCTTTATAATTCTCTAAGGACTAACCTCAGTACCTCACATTATATTATTTTTTCTATCTATGTACTAATAGGATTTCAAACAGATATCCGATTATCCAAAAGTTTCAATATGAAAAAAAATGGGAACCTATTTTAGATTTCGATTCATAATTGGATCAAAGTATGTAACTTAATTTTGGTTCCGATTGATAAACGGGTCTTGTTTTGGATTCATATAGGTTTTGACCTATGGACTCAGGACCCAGCATATTGCAAATTGTACCTCCAAAAAAAAATATTTTTTATATTTTTATATATAATACTAGATGTAGTAGATTTGATGCACTGTTATAGATTGAATGATATGCTTATTTAAAAAAAAAAAAAAAAAGAAGAAGAAAAAATGAAGAGAAGTTAGAACTACTTTTAGAACTAGATCCAGTCCTCTAGGTGGACCTGGTTTTGGGTTTTTCGATCGAAACGGGATATATAACCAACAAATAGGCTCCAAAATAAAATCGAATTCGAAACCGAAACCGTTATTTAGAAACGGATCCGGATCTAGTATGGTTCCGACCGGAACCGTTTTTGGTTTGCAACCCTATGCACCAGAATGCTCTCTACCACTCATAACATAGGACACATGGTTGAGTTTGTGAGCTAAACCGCATAGGTCTATTAGATGCTCATAAACTTGCGAAATACAAGATTGCTTTGAGGGTTATCCACCTGTGAAAAATAAAGTCTATCTGATTTGCCAATTGTCCCTCAAAACCTATGAATGGTTAGCCACCATTTTTTTTTCTTTTTTACTTTGTACAATTTTCAGCTTCATATCATACATGTGGAAACATCCTTTGCACTAGAGATTTTTGTAGGCAACTAATACTCAAAGCTTTTTTGAATTAGCTAAGTTCAATAGATCCCCTGAACTCTCTCTCCCAGGTGCCCTATTTCAAAAAACAAATATCATGACATGAGGAGACATATAGATAGAGAGTATGGATTGGGAACCTCTATAGTTTTTTTTTTTTTTTATACTAGGAAGCTCTCTAATGCTTTTTAAATAATAAATAAAGAGAGTGCGTGTGGCTCACTAGTTTTACTAGATGCAAAAGACTTTGATGTCTAGTGCTTTATAGAAAATATGCTATATTAATTGGATGTCTAAGGCCATTAAATGGACGTTTATAAGAAGATAAAGAAAGAAGTTTCTTTCATAAGTACATTTCATGCCTTGCATTAAAATGCGGGCAACTGCTAATGGACAAGATTTTCTTTTCCAAAGGGCTAACCATATTCAAAGAGCATTAGGTTGTTTACTCCAAAATAAAGAAGGAAAAAAAAAAAAAAAACTTTAGGTCGTGGCAATTCAAGGGCAAAATAGCCCATTCACGCTTTTTCCTAAATAGAGTTCTCTGAATATTTAGTAGTCTAATCTAACACAAGGATGCATTTATAGTTTTCTTTTAATTTTTGCGACTCTTTTAAGAATACTATTGTAGAGACCTTTGAAATTAAAAGAAACTTAATGAAAAGGCATATTTTAGGGCTTTTTATTCATGTAAATGGATATGTAGGATTGTATTTTTGTACCTGATTAGAAACGAAGAACCAAAGGTGAATACAAAAAACTATCATAGCTAACATTCCCTTTAATTGAAAATGAATAATTGATAAGGAGAAGATGTGAAATTAATATTTGGCTACCACCCTAGTAATTCAGTACCTAGGAAAGTCAAGATCTCATTTGCATCTTTATCTTATTATTTTTTCACCCCTTATCCCATATCCTTCACCACCCCCACCTCCACCTCTTTCGTTATCATCTGGTGGAGCAATTCCTTCCCATTCAATCTCTTTTATGCAAACAAACATGTCCTCAACAAAAGATTTCAAAATTCAATAAAGTTTTCATAAATGTAAAAAGGTCTGCATGTTTTTCAAGAAATGAGAGAAGCCTTAGAGGTGTTTTCCACACTACATGAGCTAGCCAGTACAGTTGACGAACGAACCAAAGCTCTTCATAGCACCCATGAAAAAAATTGCATTTACTAGAGGGACCTTCCACAGGAAAGTAGACAAGACAACTATTTGGAAAAGTCATCCTAAAAAAATAACACAGTAGTGTCGGTAATGAGCAAACAAACATTAGAAGGTCCCCACAAGAATATAGAGGCTCGGTGGTAGAGGGACCATTGGTGGGAGCTCTGTTCAACTTGTTGAAAGACAATTGTGACTGCATGGTCCCTAACTTTGAGAATGACCTTTATCCATCTCACCCACAATTTGGTGCTATCACTGCCATGTTTGGTCCCAAACAGTTGTGCATGCGAATAAATATTCCATGATTTCCTTCCCTCTTAACTTGTTCAGTTGTACTACCTATCAGCCCGGGTTCGTAGAAATTTTGTTCCTTTCTTCTGCAGGGATGTTCATGGACAGGGCGGGGCCGGGCTGAGGCACATCTAGGGCTGGACTACCTTTAGAAACACAGGCCTATATCTGGCTCAAGCCCACTGGCCTGCCTTACACATATCAGCCCCGAGCCCACGCATTTGGTCCATGGGCTCTGCCAAATAACACTCTTCTCACTTGTCAGATGATAATTACCATTGATCATATAAGGCCTCAAAGTTTAATGATTATACAAGTGGATTTACAACAATGAACACCCAAGTGACCTCCAGTCTGCATATCCTCAGGTGATTACGTTCGGCCTACATTCCATCAAAAATTGTATTTGTGCGGCCCACTTTTTATCCATTGGTCAGCTTACATAAAGAGAGAGATCCACTAAATTGATCTTTGATCAGATCAGATGTATCACTCCCATCATCGATCGAACTTCCTATTTCACCAAAGATTGATTCATGTATGGCCCACCCATCACTCGTCAGGCACGCCGATCCTATATGCAGGAATAGGTTATGGTGGAACCAACCTGATCTTGTTCATGATTGCATTTGTTCAAGGTCGGATTGATCAGCAAAGCTTGCCCAAGCCTGGTCAATTAATTATTAGGCCGACTATGCAGGCTTGGATCCAGACCATAGGCCTCAAATTAGGCCTAGGCCCAGACCATTTGCAAATATTGTAAAGAAACTTGTGATAGATATATGTCAGGTTAGGCTGAACTTTAAGCATATCTAGGTCCAGTCACGGCCCATCAACTATTGGGTCAAAAAGTTAGACCTGTGTCCTACCCACGGGCCTCAAACGATGACCAATACATGCTAGAATATTGATAAGTCCACAAAATTGTAGCTTTCATTCATCATTTCATATGCAATTGTGGACTTAATTAGGTTAATTGCATAGGATTACACTTAATTTCACGATTTCATGCATTTGAGCATCAAAGTTGGAATCTTAGTCATATTTGGTCAAAATTCATTACATTGCATTACTTTTGTGAAAACTAGGGATTTTCATCTCATTCATCGCCTAAAAAGTAGTCCTTTTTTTTATTTTTTTTTATTTTAACTTCACTAATGCATACCTGCTAATTTTGAGACCATGTGTTATTTTTAGAGAGTTGGGTATTTTTGGTACATTAAGTAGGCATGTAGGGTTTCATGTATAGTCCATTTAGATTCCTTACACTTGATTATTATTGACATTATTTAATTTTATTTATATAGGAGAAATCAAGAGTGGGACCTGCATTGGTGAAATTTGAGAGAGATTAAAGGCGGGACACCCTTCATGGTGGGCCCACATATCTTGACATCTTGGTGGAGTTGGAAAAATTGGAAATTCTGAAAGAGGAAAGAAGAAGCTCAGATTTGGAAAGATGGTATTGACTTGCTAAATTTGGAAACCAAAATCAAGAAAGATAGAGCAAATTAAAAACTTTGTAAGGGGAGTTGACTAGTCAAAGTTGCAAGTAAGGAAGTGGGCCAAATATGAGAAGAGATCAAATAAGAAAGCAAATAAAAAGTCCAAATATGCCTTGGACGTCCAACATGGGTCCCACACACCCCATTGCATGCCAAACATAGAAGTTTCCTTAATTGCACAATTATTCTCGGATTTTTCAGGGGCAGCAAATTGAAATGGTCATAACTTTCAACTTGAGTGTCATATTGTTGCAATCTACATACTGTTGGAAAGGTCCGTGGAGCCCAAGATTGCATAAATCGGAGCTATATTGAGGGAGATATGACATCGGGAAGTTGGCTGTTATAATTCTATGCGGGAATTGCAAAAAAAAATTCAAAATTGGCAGCATGAGAGATGTTTGAGGAGTTCAATTTGCCAAGACTTGAGCTCAAGATACCACACTTAGTCGCAAATCCTCTCAAATTCAAATTCTTTCCAAGTGTTAAGCCTAGAAATCTTTACAAATAAGGAAACAAGTCCTAAAAGAGAGGAAATTCTTTGCTAAAAAGGAGGCATCAACATCTATAAAACCAACCAAAAAAGGGATGGAGGCATCTCACGTCCAACCCTCTCTAGGCCAAGTCCCTTTTTTTTTCTTCTTTCCTTGTTTTCCATTAATGTTTTATTTATTTATTTTATTTTGGTAGCCTTGGGCCATGTCCAAGGATTTATTTTAAAGAAGAATTTTTGTGAAGGAGAAGTTGTAAATATACAATTTTTAATGGCAAATCAAGAAGCATTCTTTGCAATGGTGGACTAATTTTCTTGATTAGAGTTATAGATGAAGGTAAGTAACTTCTTTTTATTTATTTAGTTATTCTAATTTAGTTCCATATGTTATGTTCTTAATGATTAATAGAGTTATCTTCGTGCCCTAGGCAAAAATCTCCATTCTTGATTGCAAAAAAAAAAAAAAAAGATTTTTGACTATCCATGCTTAGGTTTGATAGGCCATACTTAGGATTTAGATCTTTTGATGATTTACACTTACTTTTGATGGGTAGTTCTTAAATTATTTTTATTCTTTTATGAGATGAAGGAAGTCTTGAGTTTTGAGTTTTTGTGATTAAAAAAGGGATTTTAAAAGTTAGTTTTTCCAAATTAAAAACATTGATTTGTCTTTGATTTGAAGTAAAAATTGAAAAAAATTAGGATTACTTAATAAATAATTTGTGGATGCTTATTGGATTCCTATGCTCTGATCACTTTCATTAATTGGTAGTTTTTTATCTTTCTAAATTGGTTGCTTTCTTTTATTTCTAAATACTCAAAACTTTTTTTAATTGTTACTTAATTAGTTTTCTTAATTCTAAAAGTCTCTTTAATTAGCTCCCTGTGGGTTCGACCCGTTCTTGCCACTGCCTCATCTAGACACCCGTGCACCTGCGGTATTTTATGATTGATATTGATCACATCAAATATTGGGTCAAATTTGGTCTATCCCATGATTGTAGGCCCAATCATGGTTTAAAATCTCGGCCGATACCGGTTCATATCGGCCGATATGAACCGGTATCGGCCGATACCGCGATGATATTTTGCCGCGATACCGAGTTAGGCCGATATGGTCAAAATACCCTCAAAATATCGGTTCATCTCGGTCGATATGGTCAAAACATCGGTTTTACCGATAGCTCACCGATATCTCGGCCGATATTTTCAAAATATCGGCCGAGATGGACTGCGATGGAATAATGGTAAAAAAAAGTAATTTTTTGTAACTTTTTCTCTATTCTCCAATTTTCTTCTCCTCTCCCCTCATCTCCTTAGAGGAACCATGTCTCCATAACTCATTCTCTCATATTTTCCAAATTCCAAAACTATTTTTTGAAGAAATCATTTTATTTAGCAAGAGAAAATCAAGTGCTTAACTACCTTATTTTTACTATTATGTGTTTTTTATTTTTTATTTTTAGATAAAGCATAAAAATGAATGAAAAGATTCTTTGCATGTCATTTTTTGGTTTGTGCTGTGTTCTTCATTTAGATCTACACACTTTTATGCTAGATCTACTTATAAATATAATTTTGGGTGTAGAAAAATGGTGCTTTTTAAATCTTCTACTTAAAAAAAAACAATTGTTGGAGTATTTATGCTACTAAATAGTAAATACTAAAAGCTTATTAATAGTGTATAGATAATTTTTATATTATCTTTGTTTTCTTATATTTTACACTAATAAATTGATTATGAGCATCAATAATGGTTGCATTATATGAAATACTGGAGAAGACAGCGAACTGCGATACAGACAGGGCTCATAACTTAAGGTGACCGAGATTTCTATTTATTGTTGTTACTAATGGAAAAAAATATTGTTTTCCACCATTTTCTAATATTCTGGATTTTTTGGATATTTTTGCGATTTTTTTTGGATTAAAAACAAATTCACACCGCGACGACGGCGACGGACCGATATCCGCGACCGATACCGATATCATATAGGTTTTTTGGCCCGGCCGAGACCGCGACCGATACCGCGATTTTAAACCATGGGCCCAATACACCATCTTTCACATGTATTCAGAGTCTGCACATAACTGGTTGAGACGCCAATTAACCAACATAGCATTTGACTCTTGGCCCAGAGCCCTTGTAACTATGCCTCATGTTTAGGTCCTCTTATTCTTGATTCGATTTGAAGTTAAATAACCCATGAAAAAACCATGCATCTATGTTCATATGAAAGAATTTGAGAGATTCTTGTCTAAAAGAATTCCAATTGCTCTTAAAGTTGTTGCCAGAAATTCTATATAGAAATTCATGAATACCAATATTCAAAAGCCATTTGAATTTCTCAGAATCTGGAGCATTTCAAAGGTTTTCTTATAAATTCCATCTAACAAATAAAATTTGGAAATTTCAATAGATTACAAGCGTTTGGAACTTCCAAAAAGCCATATGGGCTTAGCCATGAATCTCAATCCAGTTGATTGCTTGGCTTTGATATACAGGTTGCAACATAGATAGATAGATAGGGATGGAGATGGGTTAAGTCGGTTTGGGCAAATGTTGCATCCAAGCCCAGCCCAGCATTAAGTTGTTGGGCCTAAAACTAGACGAGGGTGAAAACGTTAGGCCTGGGTCAATCCTGTTCGTGAAGTCATTTCTTCCCTCGTTTTAAATCTGTTGTCCATAGCTGGGCCCATGTCGGGTCCGGGTCCAGCCTATTTAGTTTTTTGGGCAAGAAACTAGGTACTGCCCCTGCCCCAGACTGTGGGCCTAAAGTGGCAGCCGTATCCATCATTATATGGGACTGTGAGTCATGGCATCTCCTGTGAGCACAGCTGATTCCAGCTTGCTTTGGGCACGGTCCGGGCCTTGGGTTTTAGTACTCGGGCTCAGCTGGATTTAAATTTGCTCCCATAGTATTTGGGCCGAGTTCGGATTTAAGTGATACATTTCAAAAAATTTACTTAGATTAAAATTTAGAAGCTTTCATGCACAAAACTAGACCAAAAGTGGGTCTCCCTGAGATAGAAAGGAAACATGGTTTTCCAAACACTGAGATGAGAGGCAAGTGAGGGGCATCTTCCCTTTAGGGTGGGCCCACATACAGTAACTTGTAGTGGGCCTCACATGTGAACTTGATTGGTGAACAATGAATGCTCAGCAACAGTATTCAAAATTTTTTTTTTTTTTTTTAATCTGTTCAGGTGACCTTTTAGAAGCTCTAGTTCCACTAGCGAGGACCAGCAATAGAACATCAGCTGCAATGCTTTACAAAGCTAACAATAGGGTTAAGGTTAGAGAGCCACCAGATGACAAGATACCTAGGTTTCTCTTTACTCATTGCAAAGCATAGCCAAGGAATAGGATCTAAAGCTAGAGGCCCTTGTACAGTGGAGAGAAAAGACATGCCAAATCATGCCTACACTATCAACTCTCTCTCTCTCTCTCTCTCTCACACAAACGTGCTTCTCTCAAATGATACATAAGCCAAGATGTGGATATAAGTGGATGAAATGGAGCATTCAAATCTCACAAGTGACTGACAAACATGGTGTTGGTCATGGTGGCGACACTCGTGCGAGACAATATTTAATAGGTCACACCAGTTGATATATGCTTGCACAATGGCTAACTTTAGGAATGAAATGGGTCCCAAAAAGCAAAACTCAAAAGAATCTAAATATTAAAAAAAATAGGAGAAAAAAGTTGAGTATGGGGTTCAATATTTGGACTTGTTTTTTATTTTAGACCTTCTTTAGTTCACAAATTTCATACCCTAGAAATAGAATACCTGATGCCATTGTGATATATTATATGCGTTTTATTGTTTATTAAGTATGAGTGGTAGCTCAGTTGGCCAAAGACTCTTCGCGAAGTGGAAAAGTCTTGTGCTTGACACTTACTTTCGTCGGCCACCTCCATAGTTTTACCCAGTGCATGTGGATAAAGAAATTTGCATGTGCCCTTGGTTATAAAAAAAGAATAAAAAAAAATGGACATGTTTGGTAATAGGCAAGAAATCCATGAAAAATCCATACATTTGAGGATTCCTCATGGCTGAAGATTTGAAAATTTTCCATTGAGAATCTGTATAGTTGATTCTTTCCTGTTGATATTGGTGTGTATCAGCATGTATGGCTGAGAAAAGCTGGTATTCGTGTGTAAACCTGAACTGACCCAAATCTTCGGGGATTTGTAATTGCCATATGTGGATTTTCCGAATCAGAAAAAAAATCTAAGGAATCTCTTAGGATTTGTTTGTCAAACATGATCAAAGTATATAGAAGGATATTATAGTAGTATGAAAGTAGGGACTATGGGGCCTGTAACCTGAATCTAGTTTTGGGCTGGGTCCGTTATTTCCAGCTGACCTTCAGACCTGACATATTGTACTCCCTATGTCCACCTAACTCAAACTGGACCTATTAATTTGGGGTTCCAGTTTCAATCCAACTAATAAATGGGTCTAGTTGGGTCCATTATTTCCAGCTGACCTTCAGACCTGACATATTGTACTCACCTAACTCAAACTGGACCTATTAATTTGGAGCTCC
The DNA here is from genome assembly GCA_029852735.1 of Persea americana. Classification (NCBI taxonomy): domain Eukaryota; kingdom Viridiplantae; phylum Streptophyta; class Magnoliopsida; order Laurales; family Lauraceae; genus Persea; species Persea americana. The sequence goes on from CM056817.1 coordinate 41,715,958, forward strand.
AGTTTCAATCCAACTAATAAATGGGTCTGGTTGGGCAAATTTATGTTAGCTATGGCGTTCAACAAGAGTGATAACTGTCCCCACTAAATGAAAGAAAGTTCTGTTCGAGGAATGATACCAGCAGGTTGCCTGAACCATAGGATGGCGAAACAGAGTAAAGAAATACCATGCAAGTGCTGAGATTTTTGGTTCCCGTCTTTAATTTGGAAAGTCTTATAGTATGTAATTGAAGATCCCGCACCTCCCTTCGTAAAGTTTCTTATTAAGTGGGTCGGTGATGAATTGTCAGTCTACAGTGGCAAGAGACGGATATAATTCAAACAAATATATCAACCCACACATGGGTGGTGTGGACTGTTCATGTCAATGGGCCATTGTCAAAGTTGGACTGGACAAATAAGAATTCCCCTCACGGTGAGGCATCCTCTAAACATGTGGGCATGTCTGCCATCACGTCTATGTTAATAGAGCCCATGATGTGGATGACATGTGGACGCGCCCCAAGCCCAAGACTAGCCCTCAAGGCTAAAGGGGAGAAAGTTTCATGGATGAATGATGTAGTCTGATATTGATTTTCATCAAAGTCAACATGGAGGATCAAACCAGAACTCTATCTAAATTTGAAGTCAATGTAGACATGCATTAGCAACAAATGAGTTTTGTAGATGGTTGGACTTTGAGAGGGGTGTGAGGTCATTTGTTCAATGAAGACCAAGGAGGGAAGCTTCTTGGGTTTGAATTTGTAATGGGAGGATCTTTGGAATGTCTTGAAATATTCTAGTATGCATAGCACACATGGATGGGGTTGAAAAGAGTGGGTGGGCCAGGCAATACATTGTGGGGGTGGTGGGTTTCAAAGGTTTTTTCCACTTTCCAGTTTGAATGATGGTGGTTTTGAAAACCTCAAATGGGTGGTTTTTGTCAAAATGTGGAGTGCTTGTGGAATAGGGCCTTTTCCTTTTATATAACAAAAGGCTCTAGGGACTGGAAACTGGAAATTTTCTTCTTTTCATCATGATATATAAACGACTTTGGATCATTATCTCATCCACTAATTCCGGTGTTAGGACTAAGGATCATTTGAGAATAGCTATATTAAGATTTTTTTTCTTCTTAATTATAAATTAGGCCCCAGTATTTTCAGTCCACCTCTAAAAATGTTCTTCCTGTGTTTCTCATAGTGTTTACAAGTTAAGACTGAGCTAGTCGGTCAAATTGGGTTCGACCCGAACCATTACCTTCACCATTAGTTGCATCATAACTGTGGAATTGTCAAAAAAACTAGCCAAACGCTTAATAAAAACATGCAATTGAATCAATTTGACTCACAATTATTATTGCTGCTGCTGCTGCTGCTGCACCTCCTCTATTAAATACTCATACACCCCACCCAGCTCCCTCCCTATCAACACTTCAATGAGGGATCGATCTCTGGGTTGTTTTTGGACACGGGAGGTGCCTCACCATTGAGCTATAATTGGATCGACAAAGTTGAGTTACATGTTTTATATTTTTTTAATGTAGTAATTGAGCTCTGCCAAAGCAAACAATCAATGTGGGTTGGATAACTCAAACCAGGTGGACTGAATCAACCACCTCTAGTCTGATTTTTGAAGGATTGGCTTCTTAATTTTACTAAACCTCCCCTAAATCATGGTCAAATAACTGATGGCAAATTTTATGCCTACAATTTCCTCTTTCCATGTGAAGTATTTAAATTTATGACTAATTTGCCCCCAACCTTAATAACAGGGATGACAATGGATCAATTTGGTATTGGGAGGCTAAACCCGATCTTGCCCTGTACTTGCGGATTTAAATCATATGAAACCTGGTCTCAGTTTCATACTTAGATTGAGACCCATTAAAGCAGAAAGTCAAAATAGGTTGGAATGAATTGTCCACCTTGCTTGTTCGCTCTTTGGTCTACCTTTTCTGTCAAAAATTTAGTACATGACCATTTTAGCCTCAAGCTTCAGATCCGATGTCGGTATATTAAACACTTTCTGTGAGTGGCATACGCAACACTCCACTTAGGCAACTACGGGCTGTTTTATAATTAAGACCATTTAAGATGAATGTCATCTTTTCAAATAATATATTTTTAAATTTTATTTCAATTGGAGTTGGTTGTACTACACGACATAGTAAATGACTTTTCGGGTCGACTGCGTAATTGTACAATTTCACAATATTTTCAAATAAAATCTATAATAAAAAGTGACATAGAAGAAATCACCTCCAAATCCACTGGCAACCAATGTGGTGCGAGTGGGAGTTGCCAGTGGGAGTGGGACATATCCCTATTCATATATAGGATTAGAGTTCAATCCATCGGTCTATTGGATAGGGGCTTAGATAGCATGAGACACGCACAAGTCATACGAGAGATCCTCTCAGTTGTCACACATACAGAGCTTACAGGTGTAAACCACTATGAAATTTATGGTATGGTTGTACTTGTATGGCTTGTGACATTTTTCTGTTTTTAAGGTTTTAAAGAGCCTCAGTGCCTCAACGACCCATATCTAAATGCTCTTAAATTTCGAATGTCACGCGTCTGAAGTTTAGGAGCAGTTTTTAATGGGGCTATAAAAACCATGTCCTAACCACTCACCAACGGCCAACTTCTTTTCTTTTTACCAATTCATCTCCATGGTATGATAGTGTTACATCATGATCAAATAGTGGCAACCAGTGGGCCATTATGATGGCTGTTGTGCCAGATTACTAATACCCTGTCTCACAAATATCGTTTTCAAGAATTAATTGTGTAAAAGTGTTGAATCCTAACATCAACCAGATGTTTCAACACAAAAAAGAAGAAGGAATTAATTGTGTTGAGAAATGTCAGAATATCTTAATTTATAAGGAGATGTGGTGGGGAAAATTTCATGAAAAAAAATGTAAAACTTGTATAATGTAGTATGTACATATACAAGATTAGAACACCTAATGCAATATCTTATAGAGGATCGATTCATTGCCGCACAGGATCATATATAATATACAAGAAGATTTTCGCCGACCAGCAGACCGCATACAACACTTAGGTAGTCTAGCTCATGGGTCCACTTACATGCATTGCTATCACTGGGGGTAGGATAGATGGAAAAAGTCTAATTCCATATAAGCGTAATGTAAAATGGTAACCCCATTAGATTATCATAACCTTTGATTTAACAATTTTAAAGCTTAATGATCTTCCAACTACAGATGTTTTCGAGGCTCAATCCAATAATGTGTAAAAGTTCGATGGGCAAAAAAATTGAGCATGATGTCAAATCATATATATGTTTGGGGAGATTTAATAGTGTGAAATGAGCTGCACTCATAAAAGGTGAGTCCAATTGGACCCTGCAGAGCTCGACAGCACACGTAGAAGAAAACTCACAATTACATATATAAGGAGATTTCATTGCGAAAACTGTCCTCACTGTAAACTTTGTGAGAAATAGTTTTTGTGGCCCACATAAACTAACCTATAATAATCTCTCATCCTCATACTCAGTATCATTCCTTGAATTGACGCTAATCCCAGTGTTTGGGTCTTTAATCACAGGTTCATATCTTGGTCTAGGTCTTTAATTAAATTATGGTATGTGGATGGGCCCTGTAACCATGACTCTGAGTTTGATGAGGGTCGTGATTTTGCGTCCCCTTATAGACCCTTATATATGAACCCAATTGGCTTTCATCCCCGCCAAATAAGTTGTAGTTTATAACAATTTTGAGGGGTAGTTTAGTTGGCGTAGGACCATAGTTTGTTTTCAAAAGTTAAGGATTCAAAACTGCGCTACCACACCGAGACTACAAGGAATTTACCAAGCTTTTTCAGGGCCTGTATGGATTAGTCCGGCCAAAAATCCTGGTCACCTTCCAATAAAAAAAAAGCAGAAAAGAAGGAAGCTACAGTCTCTAATGAATGATCCAACTAACCACACCTTCCTTTTCCTTATTAATGATGGCGATTCTGAGAATGGATCATCATTTAAGTCCACAATCCATTGAGAGGAAAGGGTGGTTGACTTTCCAACCATTGCTCTAAAACGGAACATGCATATAGGATCTAATTAATAATCCAGTACTTGGGCCCTTGTCAAGGTGCCTCAATGGACTTTTTGTGTGTATTGTGGAATATCTTTTGTTTCCATTTATCAATGAGGAGTTCGTTGGATGCTTGTGATCCAATCAGGGTAGAGAATAAGTTTCATACCTGAGACCCTACCTTGCAGGATCACCCAATTAACTATCATTTCTAGCCGTGCGTGGACAGTCTTGGTATATGTTTATATAAACAAGCTTATCAAAATGGATGATTAGCATGAAACGCGCGGGATAACTCAGTTGTTAGGGTGTCCCATCTTACACACTTCATCAGGGATTGATCCCTGTGCAGCTAGATAGTCTCTCTAGAGTTTGTACTCCTTGCCCAAGCAGCAAAAAAAGAAAAAAAGGAAAAAAAAAAGGATGGTTAGGAGCACTTAAAAGAGGTTAAGGGTTTGAGGATTGGTACACCATGTTGGCCTAATTTGGCCAGATAAGCATTCAAGGGCTAGAATTAAGTTGGGATTCAAATCTGTGAACCAGGATTTGAGCTGGCCCGAGAATTATGGGAGGAACGAGTCAGCCTGAAAGAGGGTGAAGCCAAATATAACGCTTGGGTTCAACCATAGTTCAACTCGAAAACTCAACTCAGCTAGAAAAGATACCAAGTTGAATTGTTTTGCTGACTCAACTGAATTTGACCAGGTGAAAAATGATAAAAATCAGGCACATGTATATGTATACAATTTTTAAAACTCTTCTTTGAGCTTTGACCCACTCTCTCGTTGAGTCAATTGATCCTTTATAAAGTTTTGGCCTACTCAATCAAGTCTTAACTTAGCCAGCCAACATGGGAGAAGAAAGTGACAGCGTAGTTGTTACCATTCCCATTTTCACCCAATTGTCTAGGTTAAAATCCTTGCATCCTCTCTTTTGTGTGTGCTAGTAGTCCTCTTCCTTGTGTGTACTGAGGTTTAATCCTAAACAGTTAGCTCTCTTAAGGATCCAGCTACCTTGCTAACCAAGTCACACAGACAAAACCAAAGAGTGGTAGACAACCTCCCAAAGTTTTAGAGAAAAAAAGAACTATATTTATTGTCCGTCTCCCCCAGTTACTTTTTTCACATAACCATTATTTTAAGAAAATTCTTCTAATTCCACCACTCAAAAATTAATAGGAACTTGGCCTGCAAGCTGAGATTTTAAGCCCTATGGAGCCAAGTAACTCTGGCAGATTGTAGTGCAATTGAGTTTTAGATTTATAAAGCGGAATTTGGCTAATTCTTTGAGTCCCTTGTTTGGGAATTGTTGATTTTCCAAGATGCTAGACACCCACCACAGAAGGAAGAAAAAAAAAAAAAAACTAAGAAATAAAAAAAATTAATCAGTTTCAGCTTAGAATTGATTTTTGTTTCAACCAACTCTCATTAAGTAGCCAACAAACAAACTAGGGTGGTCATTTTCATCAAATTTGCCGTAAAACAGAAGCAATAGAGTGAAATGTTCACCTACCTCTCCAGAAATAAAAGCTAACCCTAGTGTTCAGTCTGGACTCTTGAGAAAGTCAGACGGCCCCGGTACAACCAGCGACTAAAACCCGTATTCGCAAACTCTCCGCAACTCCACGGGGCCTGTCAAACGTCGCCACGTGTCATTGTCAAGATCAACGGCTTCCAGATCCAAAATTGGATTTCGGTCTTTGACTTTTCTCTCGCTCACATTTACTTGCCCCAAAACGCACCTACACCTCGAGAGCACCTCAACTCTTACTCGACCATCTCCGATCTCTAACTAAGATAATGGTGGGCCTCACTTATAACAAGCCACAAACAAGTTGTTTCAATCTATGGACAATTAGATGATTTAATTAATCAGATACATCCTTGTAAGCATCAATTAGATTTTATGTGTAAGTCTTACACTCTATTTGTAGAGCCTCCTAAGTGAATGCCAAAGAGGATGAGAAGCGCCGGGAGTGGAAAGTATTTATTAATATAAACAAGTTAGTGCTAAAAAAACTATAAACAAGTAAAAGAAAACCGGCAGCTTTATGTTATGCTAACTTATTATTGATAGGACTCCAAGTTAAAGATATCAATGTGAGCTCTCCTACATGTGCTGTGGGTTTAATTCCATCCTTATATAATATATATATATGCTCTTTTTATTTTTTAAAAAAACTCAATAGGATCGGTTAGAATTGAAAGGAGTGATTAACATTATTAGCTTTCATATAAAATAATAGTTAATATATATCAAATGGGTCTTAAATTAACAAGCTAACAAGTAAAAATGTATGGGATTTACGGCATGTTGGTTGGTTCCCTACACATAATAAAAAGAGAGTAAATGAACTAAAATTAAACAAAAACAAAATTTTCTCCCATGTGAGGACCACGTGTGGATGTTTTCATCTGAATGTTAAAGAGGCGGGCTCTAACAACAAATTATCTCCCTAAATTCTACAAAACCAAATGCCGATTGTGACAATATCTCCTTAAATTATATAATCCCAAATTTCATAAACAGCCTCACCTGAAGGGATGGATTCCTAATTGTGCTGATTTTACTTTGTGTCTCATAATATAGTGTGTTCCCTAGGACCATGTTACTCAACCTTAAAATTTTATTAACTCCAAACAAAGCCCTAACCCTAGATACCAACCCTAGTTAATGACCAACAACTCTAACCCAAGCTTTTTAACCTACTCCCAGTAACCTTAAAAAAATAAAAAGCCTTAGTCAACGCCCCCTCTTTCCACCCATTTGAGAATGGAAAAAAATTCAACCCCTCCTTCCATACCCCAAAAGTCAACTTGTTCACTCTTCCTTTGTCTCTCTACTTCTTTCCTCCCGCGGGCTCACATGTTTTTTATTCACCCCTCCTCCGCCATGAATCCAACCTTCCTCTGATTTCCGTATCACCCGGTACTTAAAAAAAAACCCGATATTTCGGGCTCATCTCTGTCTCCTCCTACATGGGAAATGGAATCGGCAAGTGCGCCCCCTGCTTACCGGGCGGCCGCCGCCACCGCCACGACATCGCCGTCGTCCCATCCGAGCCGTTGGATGAGGGGCTGGGACACTCCTTCTGCTACCTCCGCCCCGATCCCTCCCTCCTATCCTCCTCCAAGGTCCACCACTCCGACGAGCAGCCGCCGACCACCACCTTCCGCACCATCTCCGGCGCCGCCGTCAGCGCCAACGCCGCCACCCCTCTCTCCACCGCCCTCCTCGACCCCTACTACAACCCCTTCGACCGCTCCTCCGCCGCCTTCGAGAGCTCCGACTCCTTCGCCGCCATCCCTCTCCAGCCCGTCCCCCGACTGAACTCCGGCAATCTCGCCGGATTCCCATCTTCCGGCCCGATCGAGAGGGGATTCCTATCGGGCCCGATCGAGCGAGGATTCCTATCGGGGCCTCTCGATGGCGCGCCCGATCAGTTCCAAAGGAGCTTCTCCCATGGCGGCTACGCGCTCCGTCGCAGACCAAAAAAGGGTTCTTTGATTCGCGTCCTGAGGAAGGCGATTGCAAGGACTATCTGGCAGAACTCGATGGTTGCGCCCGTGAAGGTTGCGGCTTCAACGAAGGAATTGGATTCGGTCATCGAATCGGAGAAGAACAGAGAGAATTTGAACGTGAGTAGTACTAATTTGAGCAGTGATTTGAGCTTGGAAGATGATTTTTCTATGGAGAGTCAGAATCTCCAGTGGGCGCAGGGGAAAGCAGGGGAGGATAGGGTCCATGTGGTGGTATCTGAAGAACATGGGTGGGTTTATGTTGGGATTTATGATGGATTCAACGGCCCAGATGCTCCCGATTATCTCCTCTCTAATCTCTACTCTTCTGTCCATAGGGAGCTCAAGGGACTCCTATGGGAAGATAAGTTTGAATCAGCCTACATGAATCCCGATTCGGATAAAGTGGTATCGGTCCAGACCCCTGCTTTGAATTGGTCTGCGACGACTGATCAGACCGTAGATACCTGTTTTCAATATGTTGATACAGAGAATTACCCATTTGAGCAGGACCATAATTTGAATTTGAAGAAGAAGGCTAACAGTAAGAATTCAAAGAATAAGTTCAAAGGGGTTGGGAGGAAGTGGGAGGAGAATCAGAAGCGGTGGAAGTGCGAATGGAATAAAGAGCGATTGGAGCTCGAGCGGAGATTGAAGGAGGAGTTGAATTGGTCGGGTTCGGATCGAGCGGTTAACCATTCGGATGTTTTGAAGGCTCTCTCGCAGGCGTTGAAGAAAACAGAGGAGGCATATTTGGAAGTTGCAGATGAGTTGGTTGTGGAAAACCCTGAATTGGCTTTGATGGGGTCGTGTGTTTTGGTTATGTTGATGAAGGGAGATGATGTTTATCTGATGAATGTGGGGGATAGTCGTGCGGTTTTGGCTAGTAAAGCAGAGCCTGATGTGTGGAGATCGCTTGGAAAAGATCATCAGGAGTTGGAACGGATCAATGAGGAAACGCTTTATGATCTTGAAGCTTCTGATGTAGATCAACCTGATGAACTGCCAAATTTGACAGCTCTTCAGCTCACTAATGATCATAGTACTTGTGTAGAAGAGGTAAACACATATACCCAATCACTTAAATTGGAAGCTCCCCTTTCAAGCTTTGAGATAATTTGACAAAAAAAAAAAAAAATTATTGCAAGAGGAATTATACTGTTTTTCTACCCTACTCCCAAATCACTGCCATTGCTGATAACCAATACTGATTCGGTTAACATCCATATGTCTGAATGGTGTCTTAGCATGGCTTAACATCCTGTTCATTGGATTTTAGGAAGTGCGAAGAATCAAGAATGAACATCCAGATGATGCCTGTGCCGTTGTGAATGACCGTGTGAAGGGCTCATTGAAGGTCACGCGAGCTTTCGGTGCTGGTTTTCTTAAACAGGTATAAAAACTGATTCAATAGTGATTGCTTCCAATCTTGGATGCATACATTTAAGTGGGAATTGCTGAAAATGCATTCATAGCAAAAGTTTTCATGATGAAAAATAAATACATATGTCAGTATGTTCTTCATTGATTTACTGAAGCCACATAATCTCATGGTCATGTGAGAGAATCAATTGCCTTGCAGTTTTATTGTTCACTGTATGCTTTTCATTGAGTATTTTATATTTTATGGTTTTTCTCTTAGATGGTTTACATTCTGATAATGTTAGTCTTGTAGGCCTTTTAAATGTGCATGGAAAAAGACCTCAGTAAGCATATATGTTATAGAGAACATTTCCACAGTCTGCAAACCATGCATGTGGTTACCATGTTTTGGTGATCCTAACCATTTCTATGGTGGAACCTATTGGAATTCCCCAAGAAAACTTGCCCATGAATCAGAGTCAGATTTTGCTTTTGCCACCTGTGAACATTTGTTCGCAATCTTCCATTTGCATGGCACAGTCAAACATGTGGGATTATCCGACAGAAGAGAGACTGGGGCATGGATGTACCATGAAGGGGCCCGAAAGTTGGGTTTCACAAGAGCCGTTGTGCCCTAGGACAAAAAAAGCCTTCTCCTTATCAATTTTGTATATGATTTGCATCGAACATTTGTAAACTTTGCATTTATGCTGAAGTGGTAAACCAATAACCAACACAATATAAATTGAGAATATAGTGATTTTTATCATTGATTGCTGATATTGTGGTCGTTTTGTCTATTTTTCTCATCTCTCATTGAGATCTTAGTCTGGGTTTTGGGTAACATTGATCTGAGGCTTAGACTTCAGTTAATTACAATGATTTATTTCGTTTTCTGCAGCCTAAATGGAACAATGCACTTCTCGAGGTGTTCAGAATTGATTATGTCGGAACCTCTCCATATATCACTTGCACGCCAACTCTGTTTCACCACAGGCTCAGCCCGAAAGATAGATTTTTGATACTGTCATCTGATGGGTTATATCAATACTTCACCAATGAAGAAGCTGTCGCCCAAGTTGAGGTTTTCTTAGCATCATCACCTGAAGGAGATCCAGCCCAACACCTTGTTGAAGAAGTCCTTTTCCGTGCAGCAAAGAAAGCAGGTAAAACCCGAATACTAAATCAAAGGAAAGAAAAAGTAAAATATAAAAATAAAAAAATCTTGAAAGGTAGAGTTGTTGATGAGGAAATATACAATCTCTGCTTATTTCATTTGTTTGGTACTACAAACTCTTGGGGCAAGCATTCATTTGATGGCCTGGTTGATGATAGATTGCACGAAATTCTCTTACAGTGGATGGGCTGAACTGTCACATTTTTCCAACACTGAATCAGTACTGCTGGCTATAACTTAAAATTTGAAGTCAGCCATTCAGATTGGTGGGATCATCCAGTAATGGGAATAATAGATTGTGGCCCATCCCTGTGATGGGGTCCACCAGATTAACAATCAGACTACCAGAATGTGAGCCCTGCATATACTGTTACTCATAAAAAAGGCTGTTTCCTTCAATTGAGCACCATGTGGGTGTTGTCTAACAGCTCTTTTGCTCATTTTGTTAGGTATGGACTTTCATGAATTGCTTGAAATACCCCAAGGGGACCGTCGTAGATACCATGACGATGTTTCCATTATCGTTATCTCTTTGGAGGGAAGAATATGGAGATCATGCATGTAAATAGAGCTACAATTAGAGAAGAAATATAGAGATCACAGAGCAGTTTGGGCCTTTTTAAGTTTTGTCCCAGTTGCATTTGTACCATACCAGTTAAGCTCTGGGAGAAGTCATAGTGCCCTATGAGTCAGGTGATGAGCACTACTGTAAAGGTGAAAAAGTTGTTTTTAATTTTATTTTAAACTGTCATTTTATAAAGAAAATGTAATCTTCCAATAAATGGTTCTCTTTTGAAGAGTTCCACAATGCAATTTTAATAACTGTAACAGTGACCCATTGGTCCCCCTTTTTCCCCATATTTTGTTAGTCCTGTAGAGGACCATACCATCCCAATGCCTTCATTCTTTTGTTGAATTCCTTTTGTCACTGCCTTGTCAAAATTTTGATAGAATTTCATGTATGTGTTTCTAAACATTTTAGTTGTATCTGGAGGAAGGGAAAGTGAGAATGATCACACAATTTTGCTACATTTTTCAAGCATTTTGATGGATATAATCCTTAGCTTTGTGTCAAAAAGGGAATTACATTCGCTGGAGAGGAAATTCTTCAAATATTAGAATAAATACATCAATTTTTTGAGAAAGTGCACCTTAGTCAAGGATGTTTTTCCTAGCAAAAAAAAAAAGAAAAAAAGAGGGGATGTGTATGGAAGTAGCTTAACTTACAACTGATTTTAGCATTCTGGCTTAACAGATTGCAATCCTTCTTCTAAAAGGAAATCAGATGACAGCAATAAATTGGATGGTGTTATTCTGCCTTTTCCACTTCGGTGCTGATTGCTGCGTAGAATCTGTTGGATAAGTGGAAAAAAAAAAAGCATGCCACTTAAGGGAAATATTTCTACCTATCCCAGCACAGCAGAACGGATGACAATTGCAGGGTGCTTTGTATCAACATTGATGCGTGCATTCAATCCCCTCTTAGTAAAGAAAATGATGCTGCTGTGGTGGCTATTTATTTATTTATAAACTAATCCATGATAAGTGTTCTGTTGATTTATAATCAAGTTGGTAAACTGCAGGACATTAAACATGGAGAGCAGACATGTTTACACAAAAACCAGTTCAATTTTCTCAGGCCCGCCCTGTTTGAATCCCTGGAACTATTCACACAGTTAAACTGTAAATCTGATTACAGAGAGTTGATTATGAGGAAGAACAAAACAGCTCTCATGTACACGTCGCTCAGTTTATCTATATGCACGAACCTGCATTTTCTTTTATAGACCAAGTTACCTGCACCCAATTTATGAAGATCAAAACAGGGCCCTTGGGAGGGATCTCAATGCAAACACCATATGATAATCAGTTTTGAGTAGTATTTTCTTTGAATGGACACCATATGATAATCAGTTATGTGTTCTCACATCATTTTGGGCCAGGGTGGAAACTACATTAGGTTTGCAAAAACCAGTTTCCAACTTTACATCGCTTCAGCAATTGTTGCTAATTAGGATTTCAGAAAAATGACAGAAACAGTATAACTAACAAAATTTATTTATTTCCAGGCCACCTAATGCATATGGCAATGAATAGGAAGAGTTCCAATTTTAAACTGCTTATGGGTTGTGTATCCCAGACACCCAATTTGTCATTTTGGTTGCCTTGACCCCCTTCCTGTAGATTGTCTTCACATCTTTAAATATTCCTATTCTTTCTTTTGAAAGAGGAATGGGAAAACACAAAGTAGGCTGCTAAATGTTACTTTTTGCGATGCCACTGGTTGTTGAATGTGATAGCCTTAGTAATGAAGTAAAGCTCTTATTGGGAGCACCAATTGATCTGTCCAGAAAAAATGAACAGATTTACAAAAAAAAAATTGATTTGACCCCTGAGAACACAACTAAAACTCTCTGTTTGAATTGGATTAGAGCCTTTTTCTTCTTTTAGGATCTTGAACGTTTCACTTCTTTCAGTGTAAGATTGCAACTATTGAATAAATCTGTTGCAGTGTGGGTCTGGTCCCTGGATACTTGGCATCACAATTGCACAAATATTCCTTGCCTTTGTTGGGTTGCATTTTACCTGCATACCTTTATCATCACATGAACATTCTACAAATGGAAAGTTTTTATGCCAGCTTTCATGATAGGAAGAGTGTGCTTACTTTTCTGCTATCACTATCACTATCACATACCTTTTGTAGCAGATTTCGGATGAACCACTCAATATCGCATCCAGGGCATCTGTATCAGATATTTTCTTATACTTTGCTCTAATCCAATACTCTGCTGGGTATAAAAGAATTTGGTTACACCTCAGAAGTTAAAAACTTAACAGGGATTGGGATAAGAAAAACATCTTTGTTTATGGTATTGACATTTTCATGGCTGAGTTAAGATCAATATTAGGATAAAGTTTCACAAGTTGAAAAAAAGCACAATTTAGGAGCAGTTAAATTTTGCCTCTGTATGAAATGCGGAATGAAGCCTATTTATGATTTTCATAGGGACTTTCCACTTAAGCATGGGAACAACAAATTTAAGCACAGATTCCTTTCTATCACAAAGTTGCCTGGTCAAGGGACCACCATAGAATCAGCATCGAGGGGTGTGTCGAGAATCATTTCCCATGACAGTGCATCTGCCAGCATAAGAATGCGGGTACATATCCTCTGAATCATTACAGTTGAATTGGGTGGGCTGTTTTTTTTGAAAACTGATTGGAGGAACTTCCTTCGGTTGCATTTGTTATCTGAATTCTGAACTATAGCTAGCAAACATGGTTGGTAGACAGTCTTAACTAGTCTTGTTGAAAAATTCTAGCTGCTATGCAGAAGGACTTAGTGGTTTTGATCACAAAATTCTGAAATCCACTTCAACACATCCCTAGATTCAACTTGTAGCCTTGGAAGATCAGTGGGTTCAAAACATTCATCCATCTCATTACAGAGAAGTAATACCTGAATTTTCACCTCCTACTTAACTTTGACCACCAGTTCTAACAGTGTATAAGAGAGCATTTTGAACAGCTGCGAGCCCTTTCCACTGTGCTGTTTAAAACAACTAAGAAACATTATATAATTATTATTCCATAGTTTTAGTTTTGGTGGGCACCCAACAGAGAAAGTCCTGAATATTGATCAAGAGATTGAGATAACAATTTGCTTGCATATCGACCTGGATTCAGAAGCTCTCTCATAACCTTTAGGACCATTGAATCAATTCTCTTGAGGCAAAGATCAGCGACCCTACTAGATAGAACCTAATTGAGAAGCTCCTAAATAATTCTCAGCATGTTCCCACATACAGCAATGCCATTGGGATTCCAGAAAACGCGCTAAAAAATATAGAAGAAAGAAAGAAGAAGCATCCAGCGCAAACTAATGAAAAATATAGATCTTCCAATGCAAACCTGAAGTCCAAACTATCACTGTCGAAATAACAATTTTTGTAGAAGCAAAACTGAATGTTATAAAAAATATTGATGCACATCCCACGATTCGCAAGTAAATATCACTCCAATCAATGTGATTTTAGACCCATGACTGTCAAATTAAGAGGTTCAAATCTAATGATTTGTGGCCAACAGAGGATGATACATTTAAATCAAGTTGGCAACATGGTATATGGTAGGTTACATTTAAAACTCTACTCATCAATAACCATTAGAAACTAAATAAAGATCTAAAAAATGCGATGAATATGATCCTATACAAGGACAGGTTTAACTCCAAATTGCCCCATCTAAGTAAATAAATATTTTCTCCCTTTTACCATGTAGTTCCCAAGTACCTAATTAGTACTCTTTTTTTCTTTCTTTTTTTCTCTCTCTGTCCATGTGCATCCAAGTTGGCAACCAAACTCACCTCTCATTCCCAAATTACTCCTTTTGGAAAATTGGTTTTCCACTCCAGTCACACAGCATGTGCCTATCAAACTGGTAAGTGGATTAGGTCTATACTAGAAGAGTGGGTTAGGTTTGCAGGTTGGAGAGAAAGCATTAACATTAGGGGCAATCATCTCCTTGTAATCAATATTATAAATTTGTGTTTTATCTTTCTCTAATCATACATGTCCCAGGGCAGATGTCAACATACTAAATCCCATATGTTTAGTTGAAAAACGTCTTCATATGGATAAAAGGTGGTCCAAATGTCAGTACGGTGATGATTATTGCCTTCCATTTAGGGGCCTCAAAACCCAATAGTTTATAAAGTGGTTGATGTCAAGAGAAGGTAGGACCCACAAAAGTTTTAGACGTATAATATTTGGAATTTTCAGGGGTCCATCATTTTCTTAGATTCCGGGCTAATAACAGGAAAATTCAGATATACACGCCTGTAACTTTTATCTTGAGAACCCCTCTTCAGTTCATGTTTAATGTGGTTGCAAAGTGAGCCTGGAAGGTCTCTGCATCAATTAAGGCCACATGCGATATTGGCAAAATGCAATGACCCTGGCCAATTAAGGGGCCCAAAAGCTCAACAGCAATTAGAAAACTTAAATAGATGGTTATGATCATCAGACCATATCCATCATGTCAAATCCATATTAAGACATTTCCATTCTACCTCACCCCTTTAGCTAGCATGCATCGAAGTGGGCACCACAACATAATTCGTGATTGATACTTGCAGGACTTTCCAAAATTTCCTTGAATAATGAAACACCCTACTAAACCAACATTGGAGAATGACAACCACAAAGGTCCAGGTCAAAGCACTAAATTCATTTTCCTGGCAACAAAGCACTAAATTAACTGCATAATTTCATTGGACTAAGAAGGCCCAAGTTTTTTCATATGCCAGTTTATTTTGATCTATCCAAATATCTTTTCAAGTAAAATATGAAAAATTTGCTTTTGTTTTTGTTGATTACAATTCAGGCATACACTTCTGGTATACTCCTAGAAATCAATGAGAAATGCGTTTTTTTTTTTTTTTTCCTGAATTATTTGATTTCATATTTTTTCTTGAATCAGTAGATAATTCCAATTTATCCATCACTGATGGCATCTTCAAAGAGATCATTGGCCGATATCAGATCCATGACCCATACATACCCCAAAAGCAAGCAGACCAATGACCTGGGATAGCAATAGCTGCCAAATCTGCATCATTAAGGTCCATTCAATTGCATGCAACCACTTTTAGGCCTGTTTGAATGCAATAAAATACATAGGAATTCAATACATAGATATATATATATATATATATATATTGAAGTGGGTAAAATGAAGATCAAAGGTGAATATCCAAAAATTGAGCATCAAATAACATTTCCTTTTATGGAAATAGAATCTCAGGAAGACGGGAAATGAATATCGAGCCTTTGGTTTTCATTTTTAATTACTTAAAAAAACTCCCATGTATATTAATGCAAACAACATGCTCTAAAGAGAATATAAGTAATCAAGAAAAGATTAATTTGAGGACTTCACTAATAAATAGAATGGCCTCCTGATGCAATCTAAACTACACAAGCTGAAATATAGCTGCACATGAGACGGCAATGATTCTCCAAATCTGAAAGTTCTTTTGGGATCTCCAATGGACCAATGGTTTGAATGAGTGGACCATGGGCCCCATTTGAACAGAATGAGCAACATTGAGTATAAGCACGCATTGAATTCTTAAGCAATCACATGATAAGAGCATCATACTCTCTTACTAACCGCCAGTCATCAGACCAGGGCCATCGAGGATGTTCATGGGAGATCGCTCACATCAAATGGTCATAAAGAACCCACTTATTTCCCAACTTCATCCATGCAGTTGGAAATCCAGTCATCGTAGAAATGAATGAATGAAATGCAGGCTTAAAACATAAAATCAGATGATATCATTGAGAACTTAATCCATGGAAGCCTTGAACAGCTAAGCACTAAACAGCTAATGGGTAGTCTACAAATATCTTGTATTTGCTTAAACATCTGGAACTTGATCAAAGAAAATGCAAACAACAGCAGCAAAATGCAAACAGAAACATGAAGATTCTACCATTATGTAGTGAAGTTCAAATATAAGAATCTCGAGACAAATAGGGAGCACAGAAACCAGCGCTAAGTTGGTGTGACTTCTTAGAAGAATGGAGGAAGTATCACCCATCGCCGTGGGTACTTTGGTCTTCCATCTTTCCCATCAAATAACTGCAGAAGAAAGACTTAACATAAGGAACTCATGAAGCAAAAGACAATGAGCAGCTTAAAATAGTTTCTTGAAGCCCAAGGAACATGGAGGAAACAAACTTCTTACCATAGAAAAATCTAATGGTATGATCAAGAGAACTAAATAAGATACGACAAGATTAGTTTACTTAACAATACCCAGAAGTGTTACAATAGGGGAAAAAAAAGACACAAAAAAACCTAGAAGTGCTACTCCATGGATAGCACTGGTTCATGTTTGGCAGTGTCAAAAAATTCATGCTGAACTAGGCGATTGGCCAAGTTGCGTTGTTTTGCTTTCCTCTGTATCAAATACACTGTCAACTGAAATTCTTTTAATTCTTTTCTGTATTTTCAATTTGAAGGATTACATGAACATTGACATCGCTCATTCAACATTCATTTTCTAACTACTAACAGTGAGTTGAACTTGCTACTCTCCTAACCATGAAAATGTGTTGAGTTTGATTTTTTTCTTTTCTTTTTCTAAACCTTGGGTCTACAACGTAATTAAGTCCTAACTTCCCTGTTTTATTAGTGAAAAAAGATAAAAATAAAATCATAATGTGTACAAAATAAAAATTAAAATCATCATAATTATGCAAAAAAATAAAAATTGTCTGCATATATAGAACCAAAATAGAAATTACCTTCTTCAAACGACGGTGTTTGGCAATGGCCCAGTTAGTCATGATAGAAGCTGCCACCACCACGAACACATAACCTGCAACGGTCTGTGTTGCAATATTGAAACCAGCCCATTGATAGATCTCTGTAGTGTAGTTCGCACAAGTCACTATATTGAATAGAAATCCACGTGGAATTTGATATCCTCCATTGCCATCCGGGCTTCTAAGGTTCCTCAACAGGAGATGGCAATAAAAGTTTGCAAACTGACAAACCAACCCAAAGCTGAAACCAATCTTCATTTGAAGATCACCCACAGGAGTATAGAGAGGGTGGTTCATGTAATAAGCAATGTACATGCCAAAACTCCAGTAGTAAAAACAGTTCCTGAATACATTAGAGAGGGGTGAAGTCGCATGACTGAATCTGTGAACAAAAAATGTCTCCATGATACGCTTGAAGTAATGGAAGCACCAGTAGTACATGGCATAGGTCTGAACTGGGTGAATGACACGACCACCCTTGTAGCCAAAGTACTGATATACATCGTAGTAGTAGAAGATAGGGTAGATGATTAAAGGACCCAAGTACTCAAAGAAGAAAAGTGTACTATAAGAGACTTGCATGCCCAAATCCTTAAACACAACAGTTAAGTTGTCCGCATTTCCATCACAGTATTCTCCAAGGTTCTTTTTGGGATCAAGAACAACTGGCTTCGCTCGAGATCCAGGTTGCAGAGGGAGTGTGAGGCGCTGTCTGGAAGGATAGTACTTTTTGGCTGTTGAATGCATGCATGGTAAAGTCAGATGTCTGCAACTAACTCTTGAAGTAGACATAATTTTTTTTTCAAAGGTAAAACTAGAAAATGAGAAATAAATAAATATGTAAGGTTGCATTAAGATGCTTGCAAATTGCCACTATAAATATATTTTTGGAAAAATAGGTTGGTAATCCTTTCTAAGGTGTGCATGTGGCAGCATGAGAAAAATCACATTAGGTGAGATGCTGTCATTCCAAGCTTTCTGCCTCAAATAAAAATTGACAATCAGGGTTGAGAATTAATTGGACTGATTTGGCAGCAAAAATAATATCCACAAGATTAAGGCTTCCAATATCGGCAAACTATAGATGCTATGGAACAGAAAACTGTCCTTCATGAAGTTTCTAAGCGTTGGAAATTTAGTATACCTTTAAATTGTTACGGATATCAAGGTTGGAAAACTTGTGACTTGGACTCAACTTGTCCAATGCAAAAAATTGACTTGGATAGAGTCAACGCAGAGACTCGGGAGAGTCATGTTTAAAAAAAATAATTTTAAAAATATTTAAAAACGAATCCATTACTTATAAAGTATAAAAATATATTTATTTACATGCATTCATGATAATCAATTCAAATTAATAGATTTATATATGCAACAGAAGTACAACAATAAAGAAAACAAAAGAAAAAATATTGCACATTTCGTAATTTGTTAGTTCAAATGTCGAATGTAAAAGACCAAATATAAGTTTCAAATTAAATTTCAGTCATCATTTTTAAATTACTGACTCCGAACCTCATACATAGTTACTTATAAATAAATTTTAATTATTTACATTTTTTTTTGAAAGGTAAATTTCATTTTTTTAATTATTTAAAATTAGATCTATATATTAAATGGTTCGGAATGCAAACAACTTACTGAAATGAAATGACTCGGCCAAGTCTCCCCTATTTTTGACTTAGTCCTTTGTCAAAACATGATGACTCAGAAGAGTCAAGAGTCAACTCGGATCTGATTTTTCCAACCATGACAGATATAAATAGCTAGTGACAGACTGAACTTAATATGCATTTAACATGACTTACAACCAGTGGCTGAGTAGAATGACTTTAAGTGGTTGCACTTCAGTCTACAAATTTAGTAAAAAATAACTAGAATTGGTTGGCATTTTGAAACTGCACAACCACTAAAATTAGATCTTCATGAAGTATCTTTGGTAAACTTGCCAACATTTAGCACACTTCCTACAGATCCAATAGAATATAACTTTAAATTTAATAACGTAGATCTTCAGAACTCTGAATCCAATTCAAAGGGGATCTCAAATATTAAAACCCTTATTTGACGGGCAACACCACAATGGGGAAAAAAATAACTCCAACAATAGGAACTGATGAAATTTTGGTGAAAATGATGGTGCTCTAGGGAAGAATTTAGAGAAGATTAATAAAATAATAGTGTTTTGAAATGATTGCATCAAGAAGTAAAAACTGCAGTATTATGCTTGGGCTCTAATTGTTCCTCTACCCATAATCAGTATTTTACACCAGACAAGACTGGATAGTCACACATGGGTCCACCGATATATCCAGGGCCTTTCTAGCCCTCTGACGTAAAATATCCACCATTTCATAACCGCTCAGCACAAGTCAGAATGTGAAAACTACTCCAAACCAACTGCCAGATTGGTATGAACTGAAAGTTTTGACCTTCTGTATTTTTTCATTTAATTTTACTTTCTTATTGTTTCTAATATTTACATAACTTTGGCTCACTATTGGAATTTTTTAGACCTTTGAATGGGCTGTACTGAAGTGTTCATTGCAGTGGTTTGATGCCCATTTTTTTTTAAAACAATGTCCATAAAGCCCAACGAAAGTGATGATACTTACTTCGGTGATGAATTGCCTCTTGCAGATCTCTCACTTTAGCCTGTAGAGCAAGACACGGTAAATTATCCTCAGACTAAAATAAGAAAGGAAACAATTTGATGCTAAATATTTCATGTTGAAAATAACAACTAAACTGATAAATACTCAAACATTGAATTCCTAAAATGTTTGAGGTACTCCTGGAATTTATTTGGCTTATGCTTCTTTTTTTTTTTCTTTTTGCACAAAATGTGAATGCTATATTACATATGACTTACAGGACAATATTCTACATATCAGTGTACATTGGCCTTTTTTTAGGTCATCTACAAGTCTGACGGAATTGACACTTGTTTAAGTAAGGTTTTACCATGGAAAGTGTTTAGTGCTCTCTCTTATACCGATATGTAAGGTTTTCCCTCAAGCACCCACTCCACTCATGTTTCTGCCATCAACTTGAAACAAATGATTGAATTGAGGTATCACTAGAAAGGACATATTTTCAAGATATTAGATGTTGCTGCAACAATACCATGAACAGCTGATGCAACCATAAGAGGGGCACAACTCTCTCTTATGCTTACTGTTTGGGGCTAAGTTTTTGTTTTTTAAGGGGTTTAGAGATACCAATGTAAGCCCCACCTGCAAAATAATAAGTCTAGATATTCTTTTACAGGAGAAAAAGAAAGTCTAGATATTTAACATTTACCCATATGGGGATTAACTAAAGGAATTAGACTACTGAGTCATGATATGGAAGCACCAAAAAAGCCACATCAACACGCTAAAAAGAGGATACTTAGATATTAATGACATAGGGCTTGTGAGCTAAAGTTACAGTGATTAGGCTGGAGACGTGGATGAAAGAAAAATGACAGATGGTCTCGCCTAGTGCATAAAAAACATTGAACTCGCACCGCGTTCAAAGGAGCAGCCTACAGTGATTTGGTTAAAACAACCGTTTAAGGAACTTGAAGCAATTCGAGCTCGCAAGCTCTACATTGACATCATCATCATCAATCCTTGTCGCAACTATGTTGGGCTACCCTACATTGAAAAAAGCCGAAATTAAACTGGCAAAAAACATTGTGTGAGATTGAAGTATAAAATTCTCAGCTTCATTTTCTTTCAAGGAGTGCATGAACTGTGAAGGTGATTCAACTTGTATATTGCTGCTATCTTACTAGGAATCTTGTTGAAAAAATAATGAACAGCTGAAGTTGGAATTGATGGTTGCCAAATATCAAACTTCCCCATAAGAGAATGCATCCCTCAAGAAAGGATAAGTGGTAACATACAAGGGAATAACTTACAAACTTGACCCAGATACATAGGATAGGCTTTGATGATGATGATGACGACGACGACAATGACAACAACAAGGAGTGAACTTTTTAATTAAGATGATGTTGATGCAGAATCAATGGCTGAGCATTTCAATCTGTATCTTGGGGCTCTGTTTTGGAAAACCAAGCTACTGAATCCCAAATGTCTCCAGTGATTTGCTATTATGGTGTCCTCTAATCAAAATTCTTTTTTTCCACCAGTAGACCTATGCTATTGTGGATAATTATGAGTGAACGACCGCTGATCCATCACAGAATACTGACAGTTTAGAGAACAGCTCCATGTATCATCACATCATATCAAGTTCTCTAACATGGTCCACCGACATCAGATTTACACTTGTACAGTCTGGAACAGAGCCGTGTCTGTTTGGCCCACAGATCTGGACCGTTGATCTGACTGCCCACATGAGTGAGGAAACAAAAATCAACCAAAATGGAAGATCCAACTACCCTTGTTCTTTATACATTCTTCTAGACCGTCAGCCAGCCCCCAAACAGTCCATTTCTGATCACTAATTGAAGGGTTTGGATATTCCAATCCATAGGATTTCTAGGACATCTCTCATCTACAATGGGGCCCTTCAGAAGAACCCAACATGTACAAGATTCATTCACTTTCCCAGAGGAGAAAGACACAATACCCATTCCCTAATCCAAGAAAAACTCCTATAATCACTCCCTAATAATACAAACAGAAACCCCAAATCGTTAAACGAAAGAAAATCAGGACATCAACAACAATCTTTTACGGCCTAATCTATCTAAAAAGTGAATGAAATCATAAAAGTGGAAACCCAAAAGGCCAAAACCCAGAAATGAAAAGAAAACGTACCGAAGCCTTGAGATCCAGTCCTCCCTTAACGACTTCTCTCCCACTCCTTGAAACCACTAAGACCTTCATCTTTAAAAATGAGAAGAACCCAACACCCCAAACTCAGAAAAGAGCACAAATTTCAAGTCTGAACAAGGAGAAGCAGAAGATGGAATGAATCTAATCAGAGATAAAAAGATAGAGAGATAGAGAGAGAACAGAAGGCAAGAGGCAGTCTATCTGCAAAACCCATGTCCCATTTATTCAAATCATTGATGGGTTTTACAGATGATGGGCAGTTTGGAGCTTCAATGCTATGGGACTAGAGTAATGGGATATGGTTGGGGGGTAGGAGAGCTGCAGATGCAATTAGATAGAGATGGGTCATTATTATGTCATGAAGATATAGTTGTTGCTCTCTTCCTTGATCGTATCGACAAAATGAAACCTTTTTTTTTTTTTAACTTAGATTTTGTTTGGAATTTGGAAAAGACACAGAGTAAAAAAAGGCATAGAATGTTATTTGATTATGCAATGTCTATTGATGTGTAGGATGGATTTGGATGTGGATACCCCGATATGCGGATGGAGATCTATAAGCTTTCCAACAATTAAAAAGATCATTGGATCTCTTCGTCTTTTAAATCTCTTTTTAAGGGATGGAATGAATCCAATGACTCTCTTATCTTACATCGATAGGGCTTTCTTATCTTATATGTACAAGTTCCAAAGAGTCATATTTCGCTAAAAAACCAATATGTTGCATCAAGAAGTAAAAACTGACTGGGTTTTATTATGTTGCATCACCAAGTAAAACCGAAGCCCATTGTGTCTGGTTTCATGCCCAAGTCCTGTCCCAACTCCATTATCTAGCCCACCGGCTTGAAGTCTCAGCTCAAATCCCGGAAAAAGTGGGTTGGACTCGGGCTGCGGTTAGATTGGCCCAGCCCAAAATGGCCCAATGCAGCTTGCACCCTCTTATAATTTGAAAGGGCTCCTATCTTGATATTTTATTGTCTATTCGTTTACCTTTTCTTAGTTAATTATCTTGGCAAAGATTAGAGATCTCTGCCCTAGCCACAGACAGTCATTCCTGCTGGACAATCCTAAACATTTCACTGGATGTTTCTATCAACATTTAAAAAGAAAAGCCTAGCCAACTGTCCATCCTTTTTTTATTTGTTTTGTTTTTTCTCCCTTAAATTTCCTACAGTTGAAGAGTTAGGTTGTCTGAGAAATGTGATCTTCGGCAGATGGCTTATTTATTAAGAGCTAAAGCTGAGCATGGGCCTGGTTGGACCAGGATTGGACAGTTTTTGGGCTTCGGATGAAAACTGGACCTAAAAATCAAGCCCATAGCTCAGTAACCTCTTGTCCAATTATATTTTATTAACTTTACTGGATCTTTTTCTTTTTATTAATGCTTTATAATCTGAACATTCCTAGATACAACATATAATATAGAGGGAAAGGCTCCGGAAATGTATATGAGCCTCTCACAGCCAGATATTAAGGGCCACTTAGTGGAAGTTAATTTGATTTTCATCCCGGGCTAGGGCTAATTAAGATTAATACTTCTTTTCAATAGCTAATACTCAGGTCCTAAATTGAGGACTTCGCGGTCGGGCCAAGCCTTATTTTGGGCTAAAATATAAAAAATAAGGGCTTGGGCTACCCTCAATAAGGCCCATTAAATCTGGCCCATAGGATGGTTAGTAAAGAATGCATACACATTTCACATGTATAATAAGAATTTAAGTATTGTTTCTTACACATTTTATTATTCTCACCATTAGAATTAAGGGATACTGGGATAGGAGTTTTTATTAAGAAATCACTATCCAAGTTTACTTGTGAATCATATGGAAATGGACATTTTGGTTTTAATATTGAGCTCGTGTTCTTACCACTCAAGGTATCACCTAAAACCAATTTAAAACTCTAATGAAATTCTGTTCACATCAAGTTTCATACTGAATGACACCATTTGAAAACTATGAGTTTAATCAGTGTACTGGTTTAGGCATGCTATTTTTAAGAGTGCAAGTTGGGGATCTGTAGTGTGAGCACTATAAGAAAATCAAATTTGATATATCATTTCTTTTCTTTTTTTTCTTTTTTTAAATTGTGTAATTCAATCCAACGCCATTATCCTGATTTTGCTAATAAAATTTCATATTCTATCAAACAAAAACAACAGAAGAGAATATATATGGTTTTAAAACTCGGTTGAAAATGAAGTGACTGGTTAATTCGAAAATTTTAAATTTAGTACAAAAAAGAATATTTACTAAAAATTTATGGTTGCCACCTTTCCCATTTATTTATTTTACGTAATTTATATCTAAAACACTTTAAAAGCAATGAAATTCTTATTTCCAAACATTTTCAAATGCTTAATTTTAGAAAAAAAGGACCTAAATAAACTAAAATATTGATAGTAACCAATATTTCAGCCGATAATAAGCCATTAAATACAATAATACTCTCAAATAGAGAAGTAACAAGGAAGAAAAGAAAAGGAGTTATTATTTCATATGTGAAAAATAGCAGAGGACTCAAAAATAAATACAAAAACTAGTATTTTCATATCTCATATATGGTATTTTTGGACAATCACAAGATTTTGATGAGTCTGTATCTTATTTCTCCACCATGCATGTGGCATGGCAGTCAGTTGGATGAGAGAGGCACCCCTGTTGGGGTACGTCATGGCTAAACAAATTAAGTTCTCGCAGACTCTATTAGTTCAACTGTTGATTTTGGAGGCACTTGGATAAATTGTCTTGATCATTTTGTTGGAGTGATTTTGGGCCATAACAAATCCAACTATCCAAGAGGGTAACTTGACCACCTGACTGTCTACAATGAATTAGGTTGTCTTTGGTCGAACTTTTTTAGAATTGGCTTTTGGACTTTTGGATTTGAAAAACCCATAGTCCTAAAAACCAGTTTGTTTATTATAATGTGTTCGTTTTAAAATAAATAAATAAATAAAAATAAAGAAGATGATGCTCGAATCATTTTTAAATCGTTGGAGGAAACCTGAAATCTCCAATTTTATTACTCAAACAATTGAAAATCGTTCTACATGCCTTACAACAATTTCTTCCATCTATTTGTATGGTTTCTACTCCCAGGAGATAAGTAAGAAAGGAAAGAGATGGGAGGAGTTTGAACATTTAAATTTATATATGGGTTCTGGAATTCACATCTAGACAATGATTGTTAAGAGTCCATCTTGGTGCTTGCAACCCACATTGCCCTCAAGGTTTAAAAATTTGTAGGACACTCTTAGATCTACGGAGAGACGAAGGAACATTGTTTCTTGGATCACCGTTTTAGTAATTGCAGTTGTGGCCACCATCTAGCTTGGACTGATCAAACTCTATCAAGCTAGTGGTTAGGACTCAAAGGTCATTGCCGAATCACTTGGGTAATTAAAGAGGGATTCTAAATGCACCCCTCCTATTTTTCTTTACACGCCCTCTTTCCCTCTACACCTATCATTGAATTTGAGAATTTCAAATTTTCTTTGTACACCCTCATAATACCTAAACTAACCTCATCTCAAACACAGCCCCCCCCCGGCAGCATTGCTAGAGTGGGGGTGGGGGGGGGGGGGGGGGAGAGAGGGGCGATGGAGATGGAGATGGAGGAGGAGGTGGAGAAGGCATGGCGGCGGAAGGCATATATATATATATATATATATTAGGGAGATGCTCATATGAGAGATATCTCTTACTTTAAATGAGAGATTGGGTTGAGCCCGGGCTTTCACATCCATATCTAATGCCAGCAACTTTATTGTGAGAACTCCTACCACTATCCACTATTTCTCATATAAGGTAAGGGATATATCTCATAAGAGCATCTCCAATATATATATATATATATATATATATATAGGAGAAACCTCTGCCAAGCACTGCTGCTCATGAGAAAGTGAGCA
Organism: Persea americana; assembly: GCA_029852735.1. NCBI lineage: Eukaryota > Viridiplantae > Streptophyta > Magnoliopsida > Laurales > Lauraceae > Persea > Persea americana. The sequence continues at coordinate 41,742,108 of CM056817.1, forward strand.
CCATGTACTTAAACACCTAGTGGGGCCCATGTTATGTTCCATCCAAGAGGACCATAAAATAAGGACCCCAGTGATAGTCATTGATCCAGGGTTTGACACCCATCAAAATGAACTGGACCACTAAATCAACTATGTATTCATTTTGGATAGTAAAAACTTGTTGCCATTGTTCAAGTAGTTATGATGGTGACTCAAACCTCCTTCGCCATACATAGGTAGGTGGTGGGAGATCTTCCAGTCCGATTTGAAGGTGGACACTATAAAAAAGTGTGCTCACTTTATCATGGGCACCGATGCTCAATAGAGGGGGGCCCATATAAATATATATATATATATATATATATATATATATATATTGTTTATTGCCTCCACACGGTGCACACAGAAGTCTTTGCGCGCACCAGCCCACCTAGGGATGGGCTGCGGGGGATCCAAACAATAGGAGCTTTTTCCTTTTTTGGGAAGCATTTCAAAATAAGGCCTACGTTTTTGGTATATTTCAAAATGGGCCTAAAGTTTTATATTTTTATTTCAAATAAGGACAACTGGCCATTTCTAACAGTCTCGTGTTTTTCCATTCTTTTTTTCAAAAATGTCAAAAATGCCCGTAAGGCTTTATGTTCTAAACGAGTGAGGAGAAACAAGAGAGGGTTGGTTCTTCCCAACTTTCTTCCTTCCTTCTTCCTTCCTCTGCCTTCTTCCTTCCTCTGCATCTCCTCTCATCCGTTTATAGTGACCACCGGCGACTGCAGGGTGATCGTGAGTGTCTGAGCTACTATTAGTACCGGTGTTGTAATCTTCCTTTTTTTTCTTTGAAAAGTTAATAAAAGGGTAACTTTTTCAATTAGTTGTCAATACTTGACTTACATTTTATTTATTTATATTTTTATTTTAAAAAGTTTGCATATACTACTTTAACTATATTACAAGTTTCTTATAAAAAAAAAAAAAAAGAAAACCGATACTACAAATTTGCCTATATAACTTTTACTATATGATGAGGTTTTTTTTTTCTTTTCTTTTCAAGACATACCAAATAATTTGTCTAGTCAATGGTGAAATTGAAACTACTCTATTTCAAACAATTTGAAAATCAGCTCTATTTCAAACACATAAGAGTTTTTAAACGGGCCTTCTAACTCTCTGCAATGAATTAGCCACCTCGACCTCACTATATATGTAATCTTGGGCTCGAGTAACATTTTCAACGTCATTATTAAATGGGTCGGCATTAGGTTTCACTAACCTGCCGACATGAGTTGAAATGTGTGAGTTTGGTCGAACAGGTTAGGTCCATACTTGCTACACTTAATGTAGGTACGAGGACCCTGCTGTGGTGCGTCAAATCAAACTAAGAAAAAGGCTAATTAGTCTAGCTTGTTTAGTTATGTCTCCCGATATGTAGAATTGGATTCAGCACATGGGGATTAAAAATTAAGTTGGGCCCAGATGGCACACAAAATTCCCAAGGCCCGGGAATTGTAGGCACGAGGGCCCACTTCAACGCAGTTATGGCAAGTAGTGGGATAGAAAGGTCTTCATGTGGATAAGAGGTGGCCAAAAAGATCAGCCCCATCATGGTGGACGATGACTGCAATCATTTTTTCTAAAGCCCAACTTCCAATGCCCAGAGTTTAGTTTACAGAGTTTATATAATAATTTTTAAGTTGCAATTCTGTTGAACAACACATAACTATGGATCAGGGTCGAACATTTTGTTTCCCTGCAGTCTTGGCCTATGTATTGGGGCATGATTGGGTAATATAATAGTGATTAGGGACTCTAGATGCAACAAAATAATAAATCAGCACACACAACCCAAGTCATTGCATTAGCCCAACTAGTGTCTGAAACTTAGAAACTAGACTCGGAATATTGCTGAATCAAGTATCTCGGGCAAGTGACTCGGTACTCAGTAAGAATCATATGACTCAAATCAACTTGGTGACCCATCAATTGCTCACCTGTTTCTCCCAATTAAAAGAGCGAGAGGGAGAGGGAGAGGGAGAGGGAGAGATTGGTTGATGGACCAATCAAAGTTTACGCTATACCTCTTGTTCGAGGTCTGATTTTCTTTGTGCAACTTATCATATAATATTTGGTATTCTTCAAAAATTGCCGTACACACAGAATATATACATGCACCTCCATGATACTTACATAGGAAATGGCTTCATAGATTTCCTTGTTTTGGCTGTTTCTGCTTGTGTTTTGTCGTCCTTGAAAACCCAACAGCAAGAACACATACAAAATACAAGCATTCTCACGTGCAGACAGATTTCTTAATGGGGCCGACCTTAGATGGAACATACCTCAATCATCATCATCATCATCGCGGCCATGAGTCACAGAGTAAAGCACATGTTAAAGCAACAACCTGTCAATCTGATGCAACTCACCTCCTCAACTAGGCTTGGGATTATCACAATTGCAACCAATACATACAACGTATGGTGGAGTGAGACCATGACTTTACCTTATCATTTGATGGCCGGCACATATAGGTGGTTCAGAAATGACTGCATTATCCATTGGAATTGGAGAAGACAAGGAAATGCTCTTGTAATATTAAGCAAGCGGTGTGACGCATGCATTGTTTGCATCGCTTATAAATATTCCACCTCTTCAATCTTTTATCTACTCAGTGATTCCAAATCCCCCATCAACAGGCAAACAGTAGATGGCAGCAAAAGGAGAAGGTCCTGCAATTGGCATTGATCTCGGGACGACGTATTCGTGCGTCGGTCTGTGGCAGAACAATCGAGTAGAGATCATAGTAAATGATCAGGGAAACCGTACAACACCTTCATATGTGGCCTTCACTGAAATAGAGCATTTTGTTGGAGATGCTGCTAAGAATCAGGCTGACATGAATCCAAATAACACTGTCTATGGTAAGACTCAAGCAATTTGCTCATCACAGCAATCTTCTATTTGGACTTTGAAATCTCACATCAGGTGAAGATGCAAGGCCTGGTTTGATTAACATAACTGAAACATTCCCATTTTGGTACAGTCTAATTCAATTTAATGTTACTGCAAAGTCTATTTGTTCATATCAATTGGCTTGATCTTTTATTTTATACTTGTCAACATAAATATGTAGCCTCTTTTATATCTCCAACAGTTCTGAAATTGCATATTGCCTTAATTCTTCTTTAGACGCAAAGCGATTGATTGGGAGGAGATTTCGTGATGAGTGCATCCAAGGTGACATAAAGCGTTGGCCGTTCAAGGTTGTTGCTGGTCCTGGTGACAGGCCAATGGTAAACGTAAAATACAAGGGTGAGAAGCAGCAATTTCCTGCAACAGAAATCTCCTCAATGCTCCTCACCAAGATGCGTGAGATTGCTGAGGACTATGTTGGTTCCCCTTTGAAAAATGCTGTGATCACTGTCCCTGCTTACTTCAACGACTCTCAGCGTCAAGCCACCAAGGATGCTGGCCAAATTGCTGGCCTGAATGTGATGCAAATCATCAGTGAGCCGACTGCTGCTGCAATTGCCTATGGTCTGGATAAGGCAGGAGATGGCGGTGTGAAGAACGTCCTTGTCTTCGACCTAGGTGGTGGCACCTTCGATGTCTCACTTCTCACTATTGAAGGGGGCAGGTTGGAAGTGAAGGCCACTGCAGGAGACACCCACCTTGGCGGAGAGGATTTCGACACCCGTATGGTGGAGCACTTCATTCAGGAGTTCAAGCGGAAGCACAAGAAGGACATCAGCGGAGATGGCATGGCTCTTAGAAGACTCAAGACAGCATGTGAAAACGCAAAAAGGAACCTCTCATCTACGACACAGTACAGATTACATATCTTCTCCTTATACAAGGAAATCAACTTCACCACCACCATCACCCGTGCCAAGTTTGAGGAGCTGAACATGGATTTGTTCAACAAATGCATGGAGCATGTGGACAAGTGCTTGAAGGATGCCCAGATGGACAAGAGCTCCATCCATGATGTCGTGCTTGTAGGAGGCTCCACCAGGATCCCCAAGATTCAGCAGCTGCTTAAGGACTTATTTAATGGGAAGGAGCTATGCAAGAGCATCAACCCAGATGAGGCTGTCGCCCATGGAGCAGCTGTTCTGGCTGCCAAATTGAGCGGCGAGGGCAATAAGCAGGTGCAGAACATGGTGCTTGTGGATGTTGCACCTCTCTCACTTGGGATTGAGAGCTTGGGAGAAATTATGAACATTGTCATCCCAAGGAACACAAGCATTCCCACTAAGAGGGAAAAGATGGTAACCACCGTCGTAGACAACCAGAAAGAATTCTTATTCCTTGTCTACGAGGGAGAGAGGGCAAGGTCCAAAGACAATAACCTGCTGGGCACATTCCGACTCTCTGACATCCCTCCTGCCCCAAAAGGTGCTCCAGAGATCATCATCTGCTTTGAGATCGATTGCAATGGCATCTTGAAAGTCTCTGCAGAGCACAAGGAGGCAGGGAAGATGAGCAAGATCACGATCACCAATGAGAATGGCAGGCTCAGCAACACAGAGATTGAGAAGATGCTCCAAGATGCAAAACAGTTCAAATTGGAGGATGACATGTACAAGAAGAAGGCGGAGGCTAGGAATACATTGGAAGATTTGCTCTACACCCTGAGGAAAGCAATAAAGGATGAGAAGATTGGGTCTAAGCTAGTTGCTGCAAACAAGAAGAAGATTGAGGATGCAGTGGAGCAAACCATCCAGTGGCTGGACAACAACCAGCTGATAGCTGGCGACCACTTTTACGAGGAGTGCAATACCTACCTCTCTTGCATCAAGGATGCTCTGGAACTAATTAACAACCCACCGGAAAACAACGATGCAAGCACATCACCACCTCAACTGCAAAGGAGTTCATCTAGTCGTAGTGCAAGGATAATGGTTAAATTAGCTTCCCTGGGTATAGCTAATGTCGTGGGTGCCCTCACTGGTATTAATCTGAATGGTATTGAGGACCTTTTTGATTAATGTTACAGGAGAAAACTGCCGTGAGAAGTTTGAACCATCACCACTGCAATTCTGGTGGATGTGATCATCCCTACTATGCTCCCTGTAGACTGCTTAAATGTTTTTCTCTGTAAGATGAACATGTATAATTCACTACTCAGATAAATTTGATGTGTTATTTCCAGTTTGGTTGTAAAGATCTTCAATTCTTGTTTTTATGGAATGATGGCATATGTATTATAAAAAGCAAGATAGAGAGATTTGTGCATCAAAACATCAAAAGCATAAAAAAAATTTCACTCTCTGGACAAAATATTCTCATTTAATCTTTTGGTCTGCCCAGTGATTAGTATCTCACAACATACAAGTATAACTAAAAGATAATCCATGGCTGGCCAAAAGCCTTGAACTTCTTCAAAGTATTCCGCAATTCCCCAAGAGAGATCATCATCAGTTGATGCCCAACAAATAGCAATGATCGAATCTCCCAGAATCAAATGCATAAGTTTCTAAGAAAGTCACAACTTACTGGATCAGTACTTAATTCTAATACATAATTTCACCATTATTTGGGACAGGAAACTAATTTTAACAACTAATTCTCAATATCAGCTAGCTATTTTCACTACAAAATGTTTAGGAAAAAATAAAGAGAGAAAGAAACCTAGCTATTATCACATGCAGAAACTAATGTACTTTCTATCTTACAATTTTAAAGTGTTTATTGGTTGACAGAAATTTTGGCAACAGGGTTTAACTTGAAAACTCAAGGGCTTGGAGTATCTATCCAAAATTTTATTTGCTTTTGAGCTTGAGCTGGCTTCTGGTATTCAGTTGTTAAAAAGTAGCTGCTGCCATGAGATTATCCAACCAAATTTCCAAAGTAGATACTGATGTATCACAAGTGTCTATGACATGGGGAAAACAATAAATGGGTCAGGCCAGGCACTCATCAGGCCCACAAATATTCCAAAAACAAAAAAAGTACATCAAGGAAAGGAAGGAATCAAGGGTTTCACACAGGATGAATAACTTGTGATGAATGAACAGCCCAGAGTTTTTGGGTGGTGTCGAATGGTGACATCAAATTGGAGTACATATTTGTTAAACGTGTCGAAACCCAGAATTTTCTGGTCAGGTCCTCAAGTAAATGGGAATCTGGGGTCCACTGACAGCCTTATTTCCAATTCGTATCTAGCTCACATGCCCCCATCTTATGTGCTTTGGAGGGAAGACTCAGTCAATGGATATTGATATTGAGATTCCAATGAACTGATCAAGTGGTTGTGACCCACTTTGAAGGTTCTGCCAACAAGCTGATGTAAACAACCAGGGACGGGGCTTTCTCTACAATTTCTACAACCTTCCCCTACCATAATATTCTAATTGTCAATACTAAATAGAAGATGAAGTCAACTTCAGATATTTTAAGGATTAGATCTTTCAACCATTGTTATTTTGCCAACAGCTTGGATCAGCGATTCACTTGCCCCACATGAAAAATGCAGAAGATACAAATGACCCCACCTAAGAAATACCGGATCTGGGTCCAAGTTCCCATATATATTTGTTGTCCTCTTTGGAATGATATGGTCATTCCCAAGCTTGGAACAGCATAACCTGTGGAGCCCACCTGAAACATGAAAGGGGAGGGGGTTAGGGTCACCCTCCCTAGTCCCTACTGAGCCCCCAAGTCAGAAAAATAGCCCATCTCAAGCCGCTCCTCGCTGGTGGCCATACATTCTGATGATCTGCCAAGGACATTGCTTGATGTTACTCAGTAGGCACCTCAATATGGGGCCCACTTGAATGGATGAAAATTGTGAGGGGTGAGGGGATGATGGAAACATCTGATCAATCAGATGTTTCCATCTTATGTGCTGTGGAGGGAAGACAAAGTCAATGGATATTGACAATGAAATGATCGAGTGGGCCAACACTGTCATTGAATATTGGCAATGTATAAGAGAGTCTGAAATAGAAAGTCTGATATAGAAAACCAGGGATTAGAGCCGTGCTTAACTTACCCAAAGACTATCTTCTCAATGGTAAACCCTACGCAAGAAATGGTCAACTTCAAATATTTGAAGGACTTAGATGGTCCAACCAATGTTAGTTATCCAGTGCAACTATTTTCCATACACGTCACTTGCCTCCCATCAAAGCTTAAGGTGCAAGTTTCACTAGGTCCAACCTGAGAATACCACACCTGGTTAAGTTTTGGCCTGGTGGATCAGGTCAAGGTTTGAATTTTGGCATCCAAATGCTAACCTGGTTGGATCCCTGTTGATGTCAGGAGGGGTGAATATCTACTGTGGCTCAAGTACTACAATAATAATAATAACCATGATAATGATGATAACATCAAAATAATATATTTCTGTAATTCTTATAACACATCAACCAGCCAAGACCTGATTCAGGCACAATATTTTTGTAGGGTAATTGAGTCTGGGTTTGAAATTGGGTCCACCATTCACCATCAGATCCAGAAACCAAGCCAATGATTGGATGCCAACCTGGACATGGATATGCATATATGGGCTGGGTTTGGACATGGCTCAACCTGTGCTGAATCGCCCTTTTACTTTACTACACAACTTTTTTATCCAAGCGTGGTAAATTATATATAAGATAAAAGTATTAAATAAGAAATTATTCTAATACTGAACTTTACTATGATCAATAACATTAGTTTTTTGTTATCGTGAATTTTTTAAATATTTGTTAAAATTGTAGCACCTTCCAAAGAATTCAATTTAAAATCTATAATATTCTTCAAAAATTTTCAAACAGAAAAAATATTATAATATTATAATATTAAATTATTATTTTGTTTTGTGCTATTCTTCTTCTTGCAATATTTAAATATGTAAATATTTTATTCTGTAAGCATCCAAACACAGGTCCTTAGTTAGACATTGACTAAGAACCGCTCTTTACCCCACTGGTAAGGAGTTGGGTTCTTATTGGGGAGGTCTAGGGTTCAACCCCCACGTCCCCCCTATATATTCCTACATGTGTATATACGGGCTTTCTTCCCACTTCGGTGGGCTTTCCTTCCCGGGTGTGCCGGGCTTTCTTCCCACCTCGGTGGGTTTTCTTTCCGGGTGTACCGGGCTATATATATATATATATATATAAATATAAAAGGGGTCCCAGCCATTGAAGCTGGAGTACCCAAAAAAAACAAAAGTTAGACATGGACTACAGGACAGGTCATAGTGACGGTCTATCAATCCATAACAGAATTAGATTAGACCAAGAAAGAGTCACCAACTCTGCCCCTTGGTCCTTGGTCCAGAGAAAATAAAAAAAGAACTTGACTTGGTTAACCGACATGAATGAGAGAAGCAGGTAAGCAGATAGAGTAAGAACCAGAACAAAGACCTCAACTTGTGAAGCATGCTCTTTGACATTCTCAAAATGAATTAGGAGAACAAAACATCTGCTATTGCAGATTGAAACCTGATCCAAGTTCGTCTGATATTCAAGGTATGCCTTCAAAACTATTTGATACTTGATTTTCTAGTTAGCTTGCAGTAGCACACGGCACAGATCAACAACCTTGCTGACATTTCATGCAGTGGGATTGAGATTTGTGGTGGAGACCAGGAAATGCACTAGATGTTTTTATCATATTTCCATCTTTTCATCCACGGATCAACATCCAATGTAATTCAAGTTACAGATGAAATGCAGCAAAGGTTGATTCAAACAGAAGCATACTACACACTACTTTGCAAAGACTTCAGATGAAACATTAGTTGCTGCTCACTTATCCTTTTTCTGTTTCTCCTACCTGCTTTAATTTTCTTTGTGATTTTAGATCCCAGTTCTGCAAGCAGTAATGGTAGGGAAAGATGGAAATCCGGCAATTGGTATTGATCTAGGTACAACTCATTCTTGTGTTGCGGTTCACAGACACGACCAGGTTGAAGTCATACCAAATGATCAAGGAAACTATGTAACACCGTCATGAGTTGCCTTCACGAACACAAGCATTTCATCGGAGATGCTGCAAAAAATCAAATTGATTGTAATCCAACCAACACCGTATTTGGTAAGTTCCACCATTTGGGCCTCTATGTCCTGTATGGATCCTTGTAGCTCAGTTACCTTGCACTCAATTTACCAATAAATTTAATTACTTTTAACTTTGTTTCACTAAAACCGGCCATGGTAGAGAACAAAACAATAGTCAGTTGCAGGTAACTCAGTTTATCTAAATGCATGAAGTATCATTTACACATAAACTGAGTTACCTGCACTCGGTTTACGGAGATTCAATAAGCCCTTAGCCTTGAGATTACTGTTGTTGTTGTTGGTTTTTTTTTTTTTTTATCAGTAACGATAAATTATATGAAAAGAGAAAGCCAGATACAAGAAACCCACCTAACAAACAAAAAGAGCATGATGGTATAAAAGAATTATACCACAAAAAGGAAAAGCAAAAGACAAAGAAACATCACACAATGAAAGCCACCAAATTAGAAGACCTATCCACCCCTTGCTTAGCTAACAAATCAGGAAAACCATTAGCCGACCTCCTAGCGTGTTGAAACTTTACTTGAATCGAAGATGCTAAAGCTCTAATCTCATTAAGGAAAAATTGAAATCTCCAAGGAATGACAGCCGAAGAGGACACCCACGAAATAACATTGAGAGAATCGCTTTCCACCTCTAAACTTGAATTAAATGAGGAAGAGGCAAAAATTTGAACAGCTTCTAGGATAGCTAACACCTCTGCTTCATTAGACTCCATAGTCCCAACATGCTTGGAAAACATTACCAACACAAGCCCTCCACTATCGCGAAGTACCCCACCAATACCCGCTGGCCCAGGGTTTCCTTTAGCTGCCCCATCCACATTAAACTTCAACACCCCTACATTGGGGGGAGCCCAATGCACCACCTTTTTCACCTTCTTCACCCCACAATAAAAGGAAGCCTCCCAATTATGGAACACACCATAAACTTTTGAAGCGTCAAACTACTTCTTAAAGGAAGCCCATTTTGCAATTTGAACCACTACCAATTGCTCTACTGACTAAGAAAAGATGTTGCGTCTTTCAAATTTCTCTCAAAGTATCCTGGTAACAGAACTGTGTTAAAATGATTGCTATCTAAAATTTTTCTTTTTGTACAGAAGTAAATAATAACTCATAATTACAAAGGTCCATTCCAATAAAATACTATATTTATCAAATTATCTTCAAAATGAAAGAGAGAGAACCTAATATTTTTTAGGGAACAAATGGACAGCATAAACAAATGTGAAATCGTTCATCTAGTCTGTCCGGCCACTGGGGTCCATTTCCTATAACAAATTCAGTCAACAGAAAACTTTCATTCATAATTACAAAGATCTAAGCCAATAAAATATTATATTTATCAAATTACCTAAAAATAAAAGAGAAAGAGAGCCTAATATTTTTTAGGGAATAAATCGATAGCATAAACAAATGTGAAATCATTCCATCTAAGTCTGTCCAGCCATTGGGGTCCATTTCCTATAAAAAAATTCAGTCAACAGAAACTTTGATCAAACAATTCTAATAAGCTTTTTATAATTACAAATGGTCATGCATCTTAGAAATTGCATTTATCAAATGCTCTCAACCAGCAAATAAGCATCTAAAATATTAAGGGTGTAAAATGGCTAGACGAAAAAAGTTTAATCATTCATCCAGACTGTCCAGAATCTCCAGATACTGGGGTTCAAGCACCCATTCTAGATGTACCCATGGTTAGAGATAATCCAGTACAACCCAGTGTCGCCCACAGTTGACAGAAACAGTAAGTAGAGAAGAAAAGCATGGGAGTTGGTCACTGATGAAACCTGAATAATGATCTGATCAGGGAATATATTTTGAACTCCATAGCATGATCTAACACTTAGTTATCTAGGATTGAGCTACTTAGGACTTGGGGAAGGTGTTGGGCACCCCAATCGCCACTAAAGGCGGTCCCGCTTTTGCGTTAAATTTTTCACTCATAATTAATAAGAAGAAGAGAAAAAAAAATACCTACAGAAAACCAAAGAAATGACAAATCGACGACAAAGTAAAGAAAGTAGCAGTTAAAAGGAAAATTAGTTAGAGATGAGAATTTTAGCTTGGGATTATCATGAAGCTGTTCGTGCCAATATGAACAGTTGATCAGTTCTTGTTGCCATGATTTTTTACTTTAAGTTGCGATTTATTAGATAGATAGGAGCTTAATTGGTTGAAGTTCACCTTGCTCTCTCTCTTTTCCTTAATGTTCATGGGTATTTTATCGATTCTTATAAGACCGAGGAGCCTCATGGAAGGCTATTTTTGCATAACGGTGGTGCCGGAAGAATCTGCATGTAAATGCAATGGAGGGCATGCGTATTTATAGATGACAGTGAAGCCTTACATTTAGAATACATCCAAATCCTAGGCAAAGGAGAGTTGGAAACATCAGATGGAAAATAAGTGCTCGCCTTCAAATGGTTCCCTTAAAGTAAAGGGCACCCATTGGGTGGATGACAGTACCCGTCATCATCCAATGATTCATGGAGAGGGAAGTAATAGATTGGGTGGCTTAGATGTTCCAACAATGCATTCACCCCAAAGGTTGATCCAAGTCATTAAAATCATTCCACGTCTCTCTCAATTGTTAATGATGGAAGCCATCGGCCACTACAAAGCTTGTAGCACTTAAAATATGGCTACAGTTAAAGCAATCTACCTTTGTGTTGTCGGATGAAGGGAGATAGTCCCATTTGGCAACCATCCCATAGATATCTTTTGCAAAAACTACACGTGGAAATGGAAAAAAAATAAAGTAAAGCCTTGAAGAGTGGCTGATGGACTGAAATGAAATTTGGATTTTCACTAAAAAAAATCATGCAGAAATCCAATAATGACCAATTAATGATAGAGATTTAAATTTTTGCCAAAGAGTTCTCTGTGCAACAAGTGTATTGAAGGACAAAAGAGCCCTTTAGTTGTGATTTTCGGATCTGTTTCCTAAAAACATGAATCAAGAGGGTTTTATATGAAGTCTTTGATACTGTTTCACGCTGTTACAGCCTCCAACCTTCACTCTTTCCAGTCAGCAAGAAGCCCTTAAACACTAAGTCGAAAATCTCCTTGTAAAGTTTTAAGCTAGATTCTATAGCTCAAGCCATAGCCATGTCCACCCATTTATCAAAGAGGTTCACATTGACACCTCCAAACTGCATTTTTCCCATCAAAACCAATTACCGACATGAAAACTAGAACTCCAAACCAGAAACCCATCCATGTAAACCCACGAAAATTAAACAAAAAGAAACCAACAACCAACAACCCCATAAATCAATTTCAACAAATCCATAGCAATCAAAGAAAACAACCCATCACGGACCAAGGAAAGAAATACCTTGTGCAGTAAGGAAGATTGGAGAGGAGCGCCTCATTGACATAAAAACCCAAATATTTTCCCCATCTCCGCTCAATTCAGCACTCCTGGCATAGATTCTGGCCTCCTTCGCAACCATTTCCAAATCCAAAGCATAATAATTTTTTACAGCGTCTTGAGCAATTACGAACATGATGATATTTTTTGTGTTTCAGATGTGAAGAGGTTAATTGGCAGAAGATTTAGTGATGCGGCTGTACAAAATGACAAAGTTCTGGCCATTCAAAGTTATTGCTGGCCCTGGTGAGAAACCCATGATCGTCGTCAGGCACATGGGTGGGGAGAAGCACCTTAAGGCTGAGGAGATCTCTTCGATGGTTCTCACCAAGATGCTTGAATCTGCAGAGGTCTACCTTGGCTGTGCAGTTAGGAATGCAGTCATCACTGTTCCAGCCTACTTCAATGATTCACAGCGCCAGGCCACCAAGGATGTCGGTCTTAATGCCGGCCTCAATGTTATGCAAATCATCAGTGAGCCCACTGCCGCAGCAATTGCCTATGGTCTAGGCAACAAGGAGCGCTGTAATGTTAGGAAAAATGTTCTCATATTTGACCTCGGCGGTGGCACCTTTGATGTTTCCATCCTCACCATTGAAAAGGGTAACTTTGAGGTGAAGGCAACTGCAGGAGATACACACCTCGGAGGAGAGGACTTCACCAGCCGTATGGTAGACTATTGCATTAAGAAGTTTGTAACAATGCATGGGAAGGACATCAGCAGAGATGCTAGGGCTGTTAACAAGTTGCGGGAGTCATGTGAGAGGGCAAAGAGAATTCTCTCATTCATGACCGAGGCAACAATTGATCTCTTGTATGACAGGACTCAGTTCTATTTCTCCATAACTCATGCCAAGTTTGAGGATTTGAATGATGATTTATTCAAGAAGTGCATAGAGCACGTTCCCAATTGCTTGGCAGATGCCAAGATGAATAAGAGCTCCATTCATGATGTTGTGCTTGTGGGCGGGTCTACAATAATTCCCAAGGTTCAGCAGCTGCTGAAGGATTTTTTTGGAAAAGAGCTTTGCAAGAGCATCAATCCTGATGAGGCAGTCGCTTATGGTACTGCTGTCAAGGCTGCCATCTTGAGCTATCCTGAAACGAGGAAGATCCAGGGCATGGACATAGTTCTCACAAGTATCATAGTTCTCACAAGTATCACCCTTTTCTCACTAGGGATACGTGTTCATAGAGAATTATCAAGAGAATCCATGAGTGTTGTGGTCCCACGCAACACAGCCATTCCAATCAAGAAAGAGAGAGAGTTTGTGACAGCAAAAGACAATCAAACTCGGGTCTCAATCCATGTCTATGAGGGAGAAACGGCGAGATGTGAAGACAACAACCTACTGGGTAAATTCACCCTCTCCGGCATCCCTTGCGGCCCTATCGTCACAGCAAAGATCATTGTCAGCTTCAAAATTGATGAAGATGGTATCTTGACAGTCTCTGCTGAGGAAAAAACCGCCAGAAAGAAGAATGAGATCAGAGTCACAACCGACAAGGGCAGGCTTTCCAAGGAAGAGATTGAGAGGATGGTTGAGGACGCAGAAAGGAACATATTGGAGGACAACGACAAGTACAAAAAAAGGATACAGGCCAAGAATTACTTGCAGAATCTAGTCTACAACTTAGAGGGTGCCATTACAGATGAGAAGATTCATGCAAAGCTGGTTCACACAGATAAAGTGAAGATTCACTATGCAATCAGACAGACCATACAGTGGCTACAGAATAACCAGGCATTGGCAGACTACAAGTTTTACGAGACGTGCTTCGAACATGCTGTTGTTCTGAATGATGCACTTGCAAGTAAATATAAAGCACAACAAACCCATGATCCAAATGCTTGGCTACAGACCTCTGGTGTCACGAAAAATGCGACCATAATAGCTGCAAAGGCCATTTGCAAGCGCTTTGCTAAATTCACTGGCATAGACATCTCTGCTATAGAGACACTCTTCGAGAGCCTATTCGACTACCTGTTTGATTAAAGTAAGAGATGACTGTTTTTCAGTATTGACTCAGGAAGACAACCTATCTTTTCTCAGTTCTTCCACTTTTCCACTGCTTTCCTCTTTTCAAGCAATAAGATTTGTCATGAATTGTGGCCATGGCATCACCTAAGTTGTTTTATTTTCATGAATAATAACATTTCGTTTGTTTGAATTGCATTTCTAGAAGAAGAAAAAATGTTTGAAGTAAACTAGTCGTGAATTGGAGAACTGGGAATGCACGGAAAATCCAAACACAAGAAACCCTGCTAATTCATGGAAATAAAATGGCTTAAGAGTAGTAAGTTGTGTAGCGGAAAATCCAATAGCGGATGCATGAAGCAAGATTATCAAAAGGAAAGTAAGTTCTGTAGTAAGTTTTTACGTATATCTCACCCTCATGGACATCACGACATTCATCGAGCAGCTACCGCGCACTTTGTGGCAGTGGTTTCAGCGTTTTGTCAAACAACCAGTCAGCAACATACAATCGAGTTTGGAGAATTCTTTCAAAGTTGTAGGGTAATCAGTGAGCGCAGCACTAATATCCAAACTGCTCAAAATCATAGTCCCACTTTGTTTTGCCCTCGTTGCCAAATTTAACTCCAGTTAAAATTGGACCCACCATCATATTGGATCACTGTCTAGGCATGATCATTGTGATGAATAAATAAAACAGGAGTGAGACTTAGCAAACACAAGGTTGACCTTAGCGTCTTATGGGTTTTATAGCATTGGAATTTGAGAATACCCAAGGGTCCACCCTCATGTTAGGGATAATTTGCTACACTTTTGTTTGCCAAGGCATGATGGCCGATTGGTGTTGGCAAGTTAAGTGTCACTACAAAAGCTCTTTGAGATCAGAGGTTCCATAGAGTTTAGGATTCAATTCATCATGACCATTCCTTATAATTGTTTCCATTAAACAACTCCACCGCAATCCGAGCATTTGGGTTAATGTTTCCAATGGGGTTGACAACAATTTGGGTTTCACTATAACCTTCCCTTTAGAGTTGGAATCGTCTTTACCCTCAAATTGTAATAACTCAAATTGATGATTTATCAAACACACCAGCACCTTAGAACCAAATAAGGAATGTAAGCATGAAAAAAAAAAAAAAAAAAAAAATTACCCCATACGGTACTTGCCGCCAACCTACACTGTGGTTGTGGATCACATGAAGACCACCAACATTGTATACACCCCCACCACCAATCACCAAATGACACCATATAAATCCAATCAACCAGAGTCTCCATACACATGACTTCTTTCAGGCACTAAAAAGGGCAATTGTTGACTTGTTGCACTAGTATGAAACGGACGAACATCAACTGCTCTACTTCAATGGTTGACTTGTTGCACATAGCAAATCAAAGTGCATTCCAGTCAAAGACCACCTATCAACAATTGACAGGAATCATTAGAAACATCAATTTCAACATGAATCAACATTCCAACATCGATTGAATCCAACACTGGCGCTGGAAGGAGCATCACCACATTTGTCTTCAGCAGCCGCCCACACCCAACAAGTTGTTCAACCCATTGGTTCGACTGGAGTTCCCATTTATTTTATATTGAGAGACTTTAAATTTACGGGTATTTATGCATGAGTCCTTCTTATTTCTGAAACTCCATATCAGTCCTGTAAATTTAAACTTATTTCTCCATGTCATTTTTCTAATACACAGGGATCAGTCTAGGTCTTCAAGTTTAAAATATCACTCTGAGTATGAGCCAGTAGCCCAACCTATGGGAAAAAAAATGCCGTATTTTAATTTAATGGTACACACACTTTGGAGTTGGGTAAAAAAAGTATGCAAAGTTTTTTTTTTTTTCCCCCAGTTTGTTTAGGGTCATTACTGCCGGAGTTCAAGTCCACTCTAGCCAATAAATGAACGAATAAATAATAGGCAACATTGCACAACTGGAGTCCATGGTGGAAATTAAAAAAATGCCACTGTGCTGCTCCTATTAAGGATTGTTTATGGGACTGCCAAGTTTGATACAAATGAAACATTATATGCAACTTAAAATTCTAACCCAAATTACTAAGGGTAAAATAAACAGTTCGTGCCCCCATTTTGTGCAACGCATTCTCACAAATATTATTTTTTTCAGAATATTATCATCCCGGGATAATGTACAAATTTGGGATTTTCGCACAATATAATTGAGTCACAGAAAATAAAGTAATGTTTAAATATAAATTCCAAAATAATGAAAAACTGTTAAATCCCAATTTTGACTATTTTCTCAAGTTTTTTGAATTCTTATAACATTTTCAGATTTTTTGAATTCTTATAACATTTTCAGATTTCACTGTATTTTACAAATATTTCAATGATATCATGATATGCTAGAAAATCACTGATTTTGGAACACTGGTGCAACTAAAATAAGTGCAACGGCTAAGCATTGCCATTCCTTTTCTACTCAAGTCTCTTGTTTTTTCTTTATAACCTCGGACATCTCTCGCCCAGCCTAATAGCCTTTGGTCCTGAGCGCAACGGACACTCGATTATTTAAAGCCGAGAACTAACCCTAGGGACACGTCAAGTCTCAATTTTTCAGATCTCTCTCTCTCTCTCTCTCTCTCTCTCACCTCTTTAAGATTAAGGAATAAAAATGACTCACTTGGCATCAGACCTTTATCTTCAAAAAATTTCCTGTGATGGAACATGAATACCCAGACTAGAGAAGACCCAAAAGGGAATGATTAGTTCAATAAAATTATAGCTGGTTTTGCTGCTTCTGAACAAACTTTTAAAAAAAATATGAATAAATGTTTGTTAGGTCAAAATGGAGCACTTACCAACTTCGACATACATTATTTTGTAAGAATATCTGAGGATATTGAAAAAAAAAAAAAAAAAAGTCTCATGCCTGATATTATACATCAAGAGCCAACAAGATGTCTCCACGTGATATTCATACAATCAACAAAGAACAGTCGTTAATGTCCCTGCCAGTAGTTCATAATCTCGTAAATATTCTCTAGCAGACCCCTTATTTAGCAGCCAGGTTCTCTTCAGATGTAGCACAGGTCCTACTTTGGAAGGGCGAATTGAATTGCCATCATTCAATTCAGGTGGTGCAACCACAAGCTTGGATATACCTGTTTCAACCCATAATGCTGTAGGTAAAATTTGAAGCAGTTAACAGCTTACCATACTGTAAACAGCTACAGCTTAAGTGTTACAAATTACAAGGAATGTACCTTTGGAGCACTGCTCAATTCTACACTGAACCTAATTGAATTCAACACAGAATCCCATCCTGTCTCTGTTATAATTCATATCTGGGATCAAATCTGCTAGTCCAACGCTGCAAACAATCACTATGAAAGCCATGATACCTGGATACTTAAAAATAGGCATCCTATTTCGTCATATCATATTTGATACTTCACTTTCTGTGCAAAATTCATGTCCCCGCCAAATCCAGACATATGTCAGTCATATCCATGCCGTAACTGGGCATCTTAGCATGGAAGCTGCCTATGATTTGGAAGGTAACAGGAGACGTGTGAATACCATGGTAAACACCCTATGCAGCATGTAGCACTTTAAAATTGATCCACTAAAGGGAACTTTACTTCAATTGCAGAAACTCCTTGATGTTGCCCATAACACCCTTATCATATGGGTTTTCAAATGATGCTACTGGAAAGTCTTGTCCTGAGAAAGATCAACGGCAAAATACCTCATAAACAAAGCATTAGCAGCTTCTTGGATGAGATCCACATCTAAGGGTTCAATAATACCCATGAAAAAATGTAACTTACCTGGTTGAGACTGATCAATAATCTGGAACTCCGGATATTTCTTCCAGTTTATCTGAATCTCAAGGTTTACAGGCACATAAACATTATTATAGGGAATTAAAAAGGTTAAAAGATAAGCTAAACAAATGAAGGAGGCTTTTCCATCTTCATGACAACATTATTATAGGGAATTAAAAAGGTTAAAAGATAAGCTAAACAAATGAAGGAGGCTTTTCCATCTTCATGACAAAGGGCCAGCTGTGGCACATAGCACCTTGGTGGGGTCCATTGGCACCATCAGATGGATTTGTGAGCTATGGATCAGGGGTCTTAGGAAAATCAGCTTCATTACACCTTTCAAACCATTTGGTCTAAAACCATCAAATGGACAGTAAAAAATATATCTTTCCCTTTTGACCATCAGTTTTATTACCTCTGGTAGGGTGGCTAGGAATCTACAATTGAGCGACATTTCTTATGCATCGCCAATCCACAGCTCACCTATGCATATGGTAGGGACAAGGAAATCCACTGAGATGTCGAGTGTCTCAGGTGGCAAACCAAATAAAAAAGCTGCGTATATTTCTTTTTATGCATTTATGATAGGTTCTTCAAAAGTCACCGGTTTGGAACTCACCCATTCATCAGTTTTCATGTTGGAACAGATACAATAAATATGCCATATGAGGAACAGTACCTAGCCATCCACAAAAACAAGTTCTGTCATATATATAATGAAGGGACAAGAACATATTCATTGATTAACATTTTCAATCTTCACATCACAGAGATACAATAGATCAAGATCAACAAGCACAAACAAAGAAAACTTAAACTCAAAGGCCTTTGGTGATCATACCTGCCAAAGTAATTGTAGAATAGAGAAAAGCATTGTGCTGATAACAAAGCCGGTTGAAAGGTTACTCTTGAAAAGAGAAAAAAGAAAACATCAGTCATGCAATCTAAAAGATGCTTTGTGTGAAGAAGTGTATCAATTCCCTTGAAAGTCCTGAAATAGCGAATTTATCCGTCCTATGAAAATTATATACTCTTTGCAACTTGAGGCTATATGAATGACCTAATTCATTCGTTGTTAACAACTTCAAGTGACCAGTATACCTATATATAATTCAACCATTACCACAACCACCACCAATGTCAAACTTGGGGAAGCTTTTACTTTTAACCTTTTCTGTTTGCTCCCATTTTCCTACATTGGCTATTTTATTCTTTGAATGAATAATCTAAATGGGAAAACCTCTGCCGAGCAACAGTGCTCACATTATTGTGAGCACCACACCTAGTGGGCACAACTTATGATCCATCCAAGTGGACCATAAAATAGGGACTCCCCTAATAGTCACCAATCCCAAGTTTGGCACCCATCCGAATGAACTAGACCACCGGATCGACTGCGCACTTGTTTGGATAGTGAAAACTTGTGGACTATTGATCAAGTAATTAGGATGATGATCCGGGCCTCCATCACCATTCACGATAAGAGGGCCCCCCTTGGGGCGCACAAGGTCTGGTGCTTGATAATGTCAATCAACCATCACACAACCATTAACGTCATCCAACTTGATTAAATGTTTAACCCTTCTAGTTTATTCCATTATCTTTGGTTGTCAAAAGAAGTGCTATTTTTCGTTCCCCAACATATAAATTAAATTGGATTTCATCTAATGATTGCCTCTTCCGATTTATAAACATTAATTTCTTGTTCAGTTTTTAATTGAAAAATTGAAAATTAAATAAATCATGAATCTTGTGCCTCCATATGTCAAGCACTTCAACACTGTACAGATCATCAGTAGCCATATCATGTGATCATACATGATCACCATCTTCTGTGGTCCAAGGATGAGAGAACTATCAGCCCTTTCCCTTCCCATACAAAAAAAGATAGCTTCAAAACAGATGGATTCTGCATTTTTGATTTTGCAAAGCACTTGAAGACCAAAAGTGATTGGAAGAGTAATATATGATCTCATGCCTTGACAATGCAAAATATACCCCCTCACAGGAAACAACTTGAGCCCAGTGATTAATGGTCCATCAATAGGACATTAGAAAATACATACACCATTGACCCACATTATTAGATCACTGCACTGTAGAGCCCATCCAAAAAAAGTGTAACATTCCATGGCCTTTAAGAAGCATGATCCATCCAAGCTTCATGCCTGCCAAACATAAGCAGTTATGAGATCGGAAGTTCTTAACATGGATAAGGGTCGTCTTAACGAAGTTGACAGGATCTGACGACATGACCGTCTACTTAAGGGCCCTAATGTTTAACGGTTCGTTAAGTGCATATAAAACTGTTTAGTTTTGGAAACCCCAAACAGATAGTAACAATAAACATATTTTATACAGATCTCTGGCCACCTTTAATCTACGTCAGACCGTCGACTCCCATCCTCACCTGATTGGCATGCATCAAATGCCCCAAAGAACTTGTTTGCAACTTGGAAAGCTGCAGCCAGATTGTATCCAAATTTCCCCCCTTAAAGTTAAGTGGATCTAAAAGACACAAAATATGCTAGATTGGGTGTTGGAAGCAGCTTTTAATTCAAATTTTTACAAGACAGAAATCGACGCACAAGCAGTTTGACAAACACAACTATCTTGCTATTGTCAGCTGGACTATGTTTTCTGTTTCACAGAATTCAATGATGACATCTTTATTTAAAATTTTATGGACAAACTGTTCCACATGGATGTACACAAAGTATTGAAAATTAAATGATTACCATGCGAAGCAAGCAACTAGCTGCAATCTATGCAGATGATATAAAGCCAATTTTCATCTCCACAGATACAGAAAATAGCCAACTCAAATGACACTAGGGTAAATAACAAAGATGTCAAAGGTCACATTAGTCCACAAAGACAGAAGCTCTTGCCATCCACTACTATCCAAAAAAGTAAATTTGAGCTCAAAAGTATTGATGTATTTAAATTAAAACAAAGAAAATAGTGCAACCATTCAAGGGGGAAAATTTACTTCATCTTTTATTTGGCTACCTTGTACAGTACTAGAAGAATGGCTGAGAAGCAACTATATTCATGAATAACATACCTCCAATCCAACTTTCTGTGTATACCAGGATCTCATCATAGCTGTACTCCATACAGGAAAATAACGAAAATCAGCAACATAGGATCACCACATTGAAATATCATTGTTTTGCAACAATATATTTACACAGATCTATGACTGATTAGCTATCAAAAACTTCGTCAAGAATAGCTTTATGCCCACATTGGGGTATAAAAGACTCCTCGACATTTATTCAACCATACAAAGTAAAAAAGCTGTTGAAGTAAAACTGCTAAGAAAAATAAGGACACAAAAAAAAACAAGATAAAATATAAATCATCCATTCATTTTCAATAGTAACCAAAGATGCATAGGCACGCATGGACAGGCACAAAGACACAAAACACGGACATGGGGAACACATACGGATATCACTATATTAGTATGAAGTGGCAGACCCGTGAACCCAAACAGGTAGTTGAATTTTCTGGGCAAACCAAAGATTTTTGTGTAAGTTTTGGGGGTGGACCCAAAATTCCCACATGATTTTTGGAGGCGGACCAAAGATTTTAATGCAAGTTTTGGAGGCGGACCAAAGTTTGACGGGGGCAACCGCCCCCATACCCATATATGTGGGCACGCCCATGTCTGTGTGAAATATAAAATGCTGTTCCTATCAAGAATATTGTTTTTCTATTAGAAAAGGTTCAAACCATGCAAATAACTTCAGTCATTTATACCAGTAATTATTGAATTCTTTTTCAAGATTGTATTACTATTTTCATTCTCCTTGAAAGCATTTTTATACTAAAAGACCCTGACACTCAGATAATTAACAGAACATTAGGATAAAAAACAAGGCCAAAAGTCCATGAACAATCCTAAAAAAACTTTGGCATTGTATACTGAGAAACCAGTAAGCAGAGCAGATCCAATTATACATGTATAATAGATATCAAGATGGCAAGAATGACATTTTATGATCCTCGACCTAAGGCTTTCAATTTGGTCTGGAACTATATAAGACCACTGATCTGGTGAAGCACATGCAAAATGAGCAGTAACTCAAGAATCTCACTTATCAGAAACATAAAAGTTTGAGTAACAGGCTAACAGCCTCTGAAAATAGAAGGTCAAAATGGGAAGCTGGGAAATGGAAAGGGCTCACATTTAATTTAGGAAATTGAATGGCTAAGATCATACAGACAGAAGAATGACAAACCATTATTCATTAATGGTGGAACTATGGAGGTCGGCAAGATAATGATTTGGATCCCAAATCAATTTGAAGATAAATGTTAGTGGGTTAGTAATATATATCCATTGTAATGTTAAAACAAACTAAAAGATAAACTCATCGATGCTCCAGAATCCGTCAAATATTACCATAAGGTCAAAGAAACATGTTACCAGACATTGTGATCAAGAACAACAAACAGCCATAACAGCCATGAAACAACACTAAAAGAAATTGATAGATAGTTGTGAATAATGCTACAATCTTGTCAAATTGATATCCATAACTGATAGTCCTTTTTGGAAAGGTTTGTGAAAATATATATATATTTTTTATCAGTGTATAGAATTTTTGTCCATGTCAACTCAGTCAACTCAGAAGGCCATTCCTATAATTTGTCCGGTACCCCTGCAGTAGTGCATTCATACATGTGCATGAAAATAAATGCTCCTCATGAGGCCATTATCTCATTGGGCCATTGAGGTGCCACTTCTTTAACTTGATAAATCAACTGTGGACCGAAGCACTACAAACATTTGTGGTAAGATCACCAATACACGCCCATTTTCGATTACTGTCATCAAAATTCCCAATATGCTCCTCACCAGACATGGGTGAAAGTTTCCACCCCAAGGATCACATGATCAAGTAGGTTCCTTCTCAACTTAATGTCTTCCTGTTAACAAGCTTATCGTTCATTTGCCTTAGCTCACTTGCTAGAGCTCCTTAAAACACTTGTTGAGGTAGCAGCATAAACTCTAGAGAATTTTATTTCTAGAAGTGCATCACCAATCAAAACATCCTCCTAGAAAATTAAAATATCATTTCACCTTTGACCCACTTCAAAGTTGACAGATCAACCAGTAGGTGAGGCCATCTTTAGCTTTAATATTTGCAATAAAGGCAATGTTCCTCCATATCATGAAAGGATAGTATATTTTGAAAACCATCCATCTAAAGATTTCCCATATTCGCTTTTTCCACCTTTGCTGCAAGTAATCTTTTTCAATGCCAAACTGCTGCCATCATTTAACCATTAAGAACAATTCTTCCCAAATTATGGCTAACCCCAGACCACCTTCAAATTTTAGATTTAGATACATTCTTCCAATTCATCAAGTGATTCTTCTTATGCATGCATCGGCCTTCCAAAGAAAGTCACTTTGGAGTTACTCTAACCACTGCATAACCACTTGTAAGACTTTGAAATGAGAGTAGTTTTGTCTATCTTTATAGCAACATATTTCATTGGTTGACAGTGTTTTTACAGCTATACAGTATAGGGCATGAATACCTATGATGCCCAACTATGGCAAGGATGCAGCAAGGATACATCCATGAGAGGATTTTACACAAACATGAAGTATCAGATTGGATATAATATGGAGATGCTGTTCATTTTTCAAGTATCGACCTACTGTATATGAATGCTATAAGAATACGCATACACAGAGATCGACATCCCAAAGCAAGAGGGAAATGAAATTCAAATCTGCAAACAAGCTGCACCAAGACACCTCCAAGAGGGGCATAGCCAAGACCGAACTCTAAAAGGCACCAGTAATCAACCAATGTTTCAAGTTCGCAGAATTTTCGGCTTCATTATTAAGTTATTCTAGCCATCTCTCAATCAATATGAATACAAAGTACAAACACAAGCACATTAATTCATCTAAAATGTTTGAGTGCAGTGCCAAAGGTTTGGACAAGAAGCCGTGGCACATTTGGAAGGTGCTCAATGTTGCAATCACAAGGTTGGGTGTGTGAGTCATAATACCATTTCAAAAGATAAAAAGTAAAAAGAAAAATAGAAAAGAAAAATAAAGGACCAAAGGTCTGGAGAAAACCAAAGAAGTTGGGCTCATAACTTACTTTGAGATGCACAAGCTATGTAGGAAGCCTCAACAACAATAAATCCAATTAGAATAACCATGAAAAGAAGATGATTTTTTTGACCTGTGGACAAGAATATAAACATCACAAACAACTATAATGCATAAGAAACCATAACTCATAATGAAAGTCTCATCATTTGTGTGTGTGTGTGTGTGTGTGTGTGTGTGAGAGAGAGAGAGAGAGAGAGAGAGAGAGAGAGAGAGAGAGAGAGAGAGAGAGAGAGAGAGAGGATATCACAAAAGAAATGCATGAGACCTATACAGTTGCCAAAAGCAGGACAATGGTGGTCAAACCCTCTTATATATGCCTTACAGTTGTCACAGTATCTCACTCTTCCGAGCAAAGGTGCATTCTGCAAAGAAATAGATAATGAAGGGCCTATAAGCTAGGAAAACTAGCAAAAGGAAAATGTATGTTTCTTAACTCATCAACCTTATAAATGATCTTCAAGGGGGGAAAAACAATAAAATCGGCTAAGTTTTGCTAAGTATTCAAATCTGTGATTCATGGTTGCATTAAACAGTTCGATACTTCAATTATATTCGAACTATTAACTTACCATAGTAAATAAGTTCAAAATCGTAGATGCAAATGGATCAGAAAACAGGTGTCCAAATGCTTTAGAAAATATGCAAGAGTACAAGGTAGAAAAGAAGTACTTCAATGGCAGGCAGTTCAAGGGACACATTACTTGTCAGAAGCTCTTCACCCTGCAAAAATAAATAGAGTAAATACACACATTGCATTTTGTAACAGATGAAAGCCCATTGCATTATAAATAACTTTAACAACCTCATCATTGGGATTGGAAACTGAACTTTGGTTGGGTCTGTCCAAACATGAATAGTTATATTTAACAATGCCAGGATCGCTCCAAAGAATGCTGCAAAAAAAACCATGCTTATTAGTGAATATCATATCTAGACAAAATGAAATGCCAACCAAGCATGTGTTTGATGAACCAAATGGTCTGCATCCATCAAAACTTTATTGATGAGTCAAATGCCAACCAACCCTGCAAAGAATGCTGCACTCCTTCCCTCTGAAGGAGGGATTTATACATCCAAAACCAACTGAGTGATGCACAGACGGACAATCTTTCAGTTCATAAAGAAGTTGAAAATGCAATAATATCATACTATTGAAACATTCATCATAACCAATCAGGGGGAAAGGTCAAGCAAACCCAAGTTGCTTTTAGCATTTATGTTTATCCAGAATTTAGCACAAAATTTTCCTAAACTCTGTGCATGTAATTGTTAAGGGCAAAAGTCCATCATTGAAGCAAAATTAAATCAAACATCAGTCCTAAGGTTGACAAGATGAAATTTGGTAGCTCCATTCACAAGTTATTTTCAACAAAACTTTGAAAATAAGCATAATATTCAGCAGGGTTAACAAACCTACAAATAGAACTATAATCTGTCAAACCATTTTAAAAAATATCCATGGGATATAAGCAGTAATTTCCTCTTTTTTTTAAGCAATGCTAGTGATGTAGTACAGAAGGTTAAAAGAGCCCATGGGCCCACATGATGGACCCAGCCCAGTCCATTGGGTTCAGCCCACAAGCCCAATTGGGTGAGAGGCTACCGTGGCATTCTAATTATATCTTAAGTCTAATTAGGGAATAATTTCTTGTTTTGTTATTTGATTAGAATTGGTAGCTTTCTTATTTAGAACT
This sequence comes from Persea americana, assembly GCA_029852735.1. Lineage (NCBI taxonomy): Eukaryota > Viridiplantae > Streptophyta > Magnoliopsida > Laurales > Lauraceae > Persea > Persea americana. The sequence goes on from CM056817.1 coordinate 41,768,109, forward strand.
CCTAATACACTATATATAGAGGAGCCTTCATTGTATTAGACATGCTTACTTTCAATCAATAAGAGATTTCTCTTTTCCAAGTGAGTTTTAAGGTTGTTTTATGGTTTTGCTTGGGCCCTAGTGGCTGGAATCCATCTTTGGATTCGATCAATCCTTCGGGAAATTGATTTATTGCTCGATCACGGATCTGGCTGTGCCAATTTGGTATCAAAGTTGAAGACCGGTCGCCGGGGAGACGTTCGCTAGTGGACCCACTCAAATAACTACCAAGCCAATACGACCAAGAGATCTTGACATGAAGATAACAATGTCCATCGTAACTCGGTTTCCTCCATTTTTTCGCTGAATCCCACCCTACATTTGGAGATAGTCATAAGCATTCTCCATATCAATGTTGAAAAGTGTACCGACACCTTCTCCTTACTCCTTGAGTGCATTGCTTCATTCACTACAAGGACCCCATATGTGTATTTGTCGGGTTTTTTATCGGTACATTTGTTTGTTTTTAGCGAACACACTTTGAAATTGCCTGGTAATAAGAGGCATAATCCCCCTCATCATGTTGGCTAGAATTTTTACTAACTTGTATACACATCCCACCATCTAATTGATATAAAATGCGAAATGTTGGAAAGCCCATCCCTTTTAAGAATAAAGGCAATAAAAGTCAAGTTGAATACTTTGATTCTACTAAGCATAGCCATGAATCCAGCCTGCAATCTCTCACTACTTCTCCAAAATGAAAAGTTGACACCCACTGGCCATGGAGATCTATCACCTTATATTTGGGATAGTAGAACCCCTTGACCTCTCTTCAAACCTTTACTCAATCCACTCTCCCTGCTCAAGATGAAGATTGATTAAATTCCAGGACATACAGTCGTACACCATCTAGCCTCAGTTGGTTCCATTGAGAATAAAGTTATGAAGCCAGAAGGGAGACCTGTTTTCTTGTTGGGAGGCCAAATGGAGCCTTTACCACTCCTTTAATTTTTTTCTCTTTTCCAAAGATCTCTTACCTTCTCTAATCTTCTTAGGTTGTTAACTGCCCTTTTATTCTCATCACAGTAAACCTTGGACAAATATATCCCCTGTGAATAGTGACTGACACATCCATCACTCAAATAGAATTAATTGTTGCTATTGGACTAAAATAATCATCTTCAACTCAAGCTAAAATATAAGATCACCATGTCAAATTGTCAACAAGATGATTCCAATCGAAGGATGAAAATCACTTTGATCCATGGAAAATCGGCCAAGTCTAAGTTGACTTGGACTTGGAACCCATTGAATTGAGTCAAACCCAACCCTCATCAGACGCAAGAAATCTAAGAGAGCTTTTGAGGAAAATATGAATGAGAGAATGTGAGTGAGTACCGATCCCTTTGGAGGCCACCTCTATATTTATTGTGTTGTATACTATATTTAGAGTCATTACAATCAATGACAACCATTTAATTGGGTATTTACAATTTATATCAAACAATAAAAGAAAACCAAAATAATATAATGGCTGACATCAAATCTTCTAGAATATGAGTCCTATCCTTGTGCAGATCTATCTTCAAGTGAGTCAAATGGGCCCAAGTTATATCAATTTTGATAACCCCAGCCTACCACCACCCCACACAGAATTTACTGTTGGAAGGAAATTCGGTAGGCATTTAGGCGCCTTTTGCACTGTCTTTAGTATATTAAAAACATACTTGGTGGAAGATCTCAACATTTAAAGATCAGATACATTGTTCATCTAATTGAGTGAAAAGCAAATGAGAATAACTAAAACGTGGTGAACCTTAAAGTTTCACATTAATAAGATTTTTTTTTTTTTTTCAAATGTCAAGACTTCTTTTATCAATTTTCAAGATTTTTGAAGCCTCTTCGGTTCTAGGGTTTGATTTTGTCCAACCAATTTGAGGGTAACCAAGTCGTCCATCAAGTCTAATTTTTAAAACCTTGCTCTGATCTGAGTAATACAGATATTCAAGCCAGTCAAATTTTACACGGATTATTTGAAATGATCAGTGTACGGCTGTTAGTCAGACATGCAAATCTTCACAGTGTGAACTATTACTGACTTAAAGATTGTTTTCCAATTGAAAAAACCCTATCTTATGTATTGAAGGGCTACAAGTTCAAGAAACTAAGACAAAGGGGAGACCATTAAAGATCTTTAACAAAGTAAAAAGGAAAGACATGATACATTACAAATATAAAGGTTTCTTTTAAGGTTGAATGGAAAAATGGAAGTTGGAATGCCAAACCTAAATGGATGGACAAGGTTTCAATGATGGTAATGATTGCAATTGACGAAATACTATTATGCTTTCTCTTATTTTTAATTATAACCAACAATTTGAAATGCTTCCAACTTGATTCTTTAGAGTATGATTCATACATAGATTTTCATCTTTTTTTTTTTTTTTTGCTCTCATAATTACTCCACACATACACACACACCATACCCAAGTCCCTCACCATCAGCACCACAATGAAGGGTTGATCACTAATTGTTTTTGTGGAGGGGAGGTGCCTCACCATTGAGCTACCAGTGGATTAGCTTGTACATAAATTGTTATCTGTTTTCTTTATGCATACTATTTATATTCATAGATAATGTCCATTAAATTATTTACATATTATGCCAAATCCATGAATCGAATATTTTGAAATGTGTTGAACTGGACACCTCATACATGATAGAATATATATTAGGTAGGTTTTGATTATTAAATAAACTAAGATATAGGATTAGAATAATATAATCCCAACGCAGGTGCTATACAGTATACACACAACTAGATCAACGTTGATGATAAGTAGCACTCAGTTCACATGCGCTCATCTGCATCATAACTTGCAGTACTGATTTGTAATTTCTACACAGAATAATGTCTTCATGTAAAGTTTAATCCAAAAATAAAATGTTAACCAAAATTGATGATCTGCAAAAATAATTGCAGAAGCCAAACAACTTATGTCTCATGTAGTCACCAGACAGTCAACAAATAACCAAACAAAACCAGCTGTTACCATGTAATAAAGTAAACCTTGCAATGCAACAGGAGGAAAAATACAGATGAAAGTTGGCTCATTTTGTCAATACTAGACCTCGATCTGTAAAAAACTTCAGGAGGTGAAACATCTGTAGAAGTGTAAATCAGATAAGCTAACCTGTAGAGACCAATCATAAGCAGCACAAACTCCAGAGTTATTACTGCATCCTTTAGCGACGGAATTCCTAAAAACAAAGTTTATTTGCTATCAAGACCCACAGAAATAAGGAGAAACTAGACACAGCTCCGCACAGGCCATTGAAAATTTTACAAGACATATATTGCATATACATCTGCTTTCCCGTGCAAAAGTGACCATATGCTGATACCAGTAGATCCTAGGCCATATGCTTAACCTTTACTGTGATGGGAAGTAGACCTCACATGATCAAGCATCTCAAAGCAATGGGATTACTCGTTTCCATTGTCGATAAAGTTAACAAAAATATCAGTATTTGTTTTTAATCAGTAATGTGACCGGAATCCACACCCTCCCGTGTCTCGCATCGATAATGTTTGCAACGGAAATTTACTTGCCTTGCTGGCCCACTGTTCTCCAGAGTCCTGGAATCAGAAGACACATTTCTCTATAATTGAACTAACATCTGGGAATGCACAAAGGGTCTGTCTGGTGCAGGATCTAGTCTAGACAGGATTAAGGTCTATCTTTAGCCAATTATCCATGAAAAAAAAATGGCAGATCTTGAAGATTCAGCCCAAGCCATCCCTAGATGTAAATCATTTCCAGATGAAATTCCAGTATCATTGAATCTCTGAAGAATTAAACAAGAAAACAAACTCACTCCATCAAAATCAGATGGGTTCACCCAATTTTCCTCAAAAAAATTGATTGCCTCTATTCCTGTGTAGACCATAGTTTCGCAGTTTGTAATTTGAGACATAGCTTGATCATAAAATTTGATGAAGTGGGTTCATTTGATGTGCTTCATAATTCTCGTAATTCAAAGTTCGATTTCGACGAGTTAGATGAATTATTTCATCTATGCCCATGCTATATAAGTCCATGGTCTGCATCTAAAATTCAAATAACTCAAAATAAATGTTATTTACATTTACTCAAAGTGAGATTTTACTTCAATCAGAGCTGGACCCACAATTAGATTGATTACGTGTTCACACGCAGTTAAAATAAAAACCAGAGTAAAATCTTAAGGTGGGGCCAACTCAGATTAAGGCGGGGCCAGCTCAGATTACAGCTAGATATCGATTAGTGCTAATAGATAGGGGTGCACTACTTTTGAGCGACTTGGGTTTTCAGGTAGGCACCAGTAAAGGATTTATAGGGCTCAAATTAAAGAATCACGTGAGATTAAATTGCGAGTAGTTCACAAATCGAACTGTGAAGTGTTCGAAATTAATTAAGTCATACTTCAAAGGCCTCCTCTGCGAACCAAGTAACTATGATCAAGAATCCGTAACAGGAATAAATAAATCTAACTGATGGGTACTTTCATCATGAAATTCTAGAACAAACTAAGAACATACATAGTCAGAAATCCGCAAGAAAACCCCAAACTAAAAAATGAATCTTTATGAAGGAAAACTGAAGATAAGAATTACAGTGATGAAATGGAAACCCGGACCTTCTCGAATGACTGCAATGTAAACTCCCCAAATGAACAAGATATTGAAGAAAACGAGAGCCGGAGCTGAGGTGGAAACATGAAGAACCCATCTGCAACATCTACCAAAAGCAGAAACCGCTACCAGAACCAGAGCTAAAACAAACAGAAACAAAAGCCTCAGATTTAGAAACGTAAGCTATAGACAGATAGGGAAAAGAGAGTACCTGAGATTGCGAGCATGGAGAGGATGGAAGAGGAAGGGAAGAAGAGGGGAACCATAGCTAGGGCGAAGTGAGATAAGACGACGAAGATGCACGAGATGAGGCTCGACTTCTTCGACGACGAGCTCACAAACCCTAGGCCTGGCATTTTGATTCTGTTGAGTGCCAACTGAGGAAGAACGACTGTGCGCGGAATGGTAGGAATTGAGAATAAATGCCAGGTTGCACGTTGGAGAGCAAAGCAAGTTGCTTACTTTCTTGATCATGAGTTGTCATTTCAAGATTTATTACTTGTATCCACCGTTCGTTGGGTGTGAGTGGATCAATCATGGTGAACGCCCATGTCAGACACCTTAACTAACAGCAGGTAATTTCGATTACTGATTTGCCATATGATGATTTGTGTATGGTGTTTTAGTGGGGCCATGTTGCCGGGAATTGAAAAATCTGAATGGGCCCGATCCTAAATCCTTTATCAATGCCTCAAAAGGAAAAAAAAATGTAGTCGCGACTATCCAAGGGGTCTAGTTTTGTGGTCCACTCATGGATAATCAGATTAGAGTTATGTGCACTGGACCACCCATCATGGTTTGCATTTTATGATCGGATCAGATAGAGAATATGGATCAAATTTAAGGTGGCCCATGCCATATCCTAGCTTGTGTTTTATATAATGGCTCCCCCAAAGAAAAGTTTTGGATTATGATTGACATTTCTAGTTAGTTAATAAATGAGTTCAGTTAAGGTGTGTCAATAGTTATTAAACCACCAACGTAAGTTAAACATGATTCATTGGCTCAAGGGTTGATTACTAGTCAACTTGAAGCAAATCGACTTGGTAATTTAGAGATAGTCTGGGTTAAATGAGAGCTGAAGCTTTCTTATAACCGAGGGATAAATGCTCGAAAAATGACGTATTTTGAAAACTATATGCACTTTTTATGTGCGTTTCTTCTTAGATTTTATTTCTACCTTCCCCCCGCCTGAAGAAGGAAGAATTCCTGAGTCCCACTTCCACTAGATTCCTTATACTAAAAATCTTAACATTTTATTTCAAATTGAAGATCGCATGCATAGATTCTTAGATTCCCACTTCCATATTAAGGAGTAGCTCTATCAAAGGGAATATTCAAAAGTATTTACACTACTTCTACTAACGCTTTAAAGTGTTTGTATAAATGATTAGCTGAAGCAAAAGCAATTCAATATTATATGAGACCCAATCCGGTGTTGTTGAATAGGAATCATGGAAAGGGGTCCCAAATGTCGACAGAGAACTAGTCCAACATGTGGGTTCGTTGGTTGAAGAAGCTGGGAATGAGAGACATTGGGTATTTGTTCACGGTTGGCTAAGAGATGAGAAGAAACGAATTCAATGGAAATGAAGTTGTTAGAATGCAAGCATGCGACAGAAATGGGTTGAATCGAGCTTATCTCTGAGTATCTGATGGAATTGATGGAGGGAGGGGGTATTTGTAGAGAGAGAGAAGAGAAGATGAGATTTCTCAATCCATCGTGAAAGCTCTGGAATGCTTCGAAGTTCGAAGTCTCTCATTTCTTCTTTTTCTGGTTTGTTATTCTGTCTAAGCTATATCCTTGCTGATACGACGGTTGTTGGAAATTTCCTTGGAAGGTTCTAGTTGCTTCTCATTTTCCATTTTACATATTGAGCAGGTATAAAACATGTAAATAAATATCAAACTAAATAGAGGGATAATTTTAAAAAGGGATTTGATGAAGTGAGAACTATTTTCATGGAGTCACCGTGAGAATTTTTTTATAGGGCCCATTGGGGTTCCCATTTTGGGATGGGACCGGTGGGGATTGAAAGATCTATATGCATGAGACCACCCCAAATATCAAATTTGGCTCTAATCCCATGCTCCTAACCCTTCATCCATGGCCGACAACCCCAGTCTATTTGTATGAGTATATAGTAGATCCAATGGTCTCGTCATTTGCATTGGTGCATAACCCTGGGACATGTAACTATCAAGGAGGTCCTTGCCATTGCAAGGTTTAGATTGGGTGATAAGTGGGCCCCACCTATAGTTCTCGCAATTTGAACTGTGAGAAGAGTTCTCACTTGATTATTTTCCTTTTGAAAAAGTAAAAACCTTTTGGCCCAGTTTCAAAAAAATACATGAAGACTTGAAATTTTAAAAAGAGTATACAAAGTTTTCCACATTTCTTTCAATCCAATTCTCTCAATGTAAACATGATGAAAAACAACATAAATACCCTTATGATACTTTTCTCTCTTTTCTCTTCTTGTTTTGAGAAACTTTCCAATAGTCTAAATATTGATTTTTTGGGTGTTTCAAAAAATTCATAAGGTGTTTCTTTGAAAAGATGTTTTGTCCTTTGTGCTTTTGCGTTATGTGGGTAGTGTATACTACTAAAATTCTTAGCATCCCACATTACTAAAACTCAACTCTTGAGATGCCTTTATATATGGTTTCACTTCTATATACCTTAAAGAGTTTTGGAACATTTTGTCATGGGCCATATGCGCGTACACGAGTCGGGCTTGACCCGGGGTGGCCGGTCAGGAAAATGGTTAACCGAGCGTGCGTCCGCGACGCGCATCCTGGGTGTATATCGGTCACAGAAGGGGTGCAAATTTAGGCCACCTTGCATAGAGGGACCCATATTCTGATATAGAAATGGTTCGCTTTTGCAAAAAATTATAGTATCCAACGTTCAAACACTTAACGTTGCAGAAATTTCAATTTTAAAACAGTTTCAAAATTGAAATACAAAATTGCGTTTTAATTATTTTTATTAATGCATTAATGTTGTGATTAATCGCTGATCTTAAAGCCCAACGACAATATTTTTGGATATAAAATAGCTTGTCTGGGAACAGAAAAATTTAGAAAAAAAAAAACTACTCTCTTTTTCTTCCTTTCTCTTGTGAGTGGTTCTTGGAGCTTGATCTAGACTTGGTGTGCGGCCAGGTCTGATCATCTGTGAAGTCCGTTGTATCATGTGGGCGATTCCTGTAGAGATCCTTTTCGCATCTGGGTTTGTCTTAGAAGGGTGGAACTCGTCCTAAAGAAAGCGTTACCAGACGTGCCTCTGCCCCAATCTTGATCAATTTTCCTATACAGCGCTCTTCACAATCTGCAGACTGGTACCATTGTTTTAATTTCAGTTTTTCATTTCAGTACTATAGCCCCATCTTTCAACAGTAAAGACCCCTATCATTGAATGGTTTGACAATAAGTTATCAATATGGAAGAAATTTCCACTGATTAAGTCACCCCTTTCAAAAAGAGTCTATGGCTTTTGGAGGAGGAAGGAGGGAGAAGAAGGTGGTGGATTTTGGGGAGGGAAAAGAGGGAATAAAAGATAAACTATTGAGAGGACTTGATTGAAAGAAATATGAAAAAAAATTATATTTTTTTGAAATATTCAAATTTTCATATAATTTTTTTAAAATAAGCCAAAAGTTTTATATACTTTTGAAATTTTCCCCTTTAAAGGTTACTTTTTTAATTTTTTCCAGTATGTACTATTTGGTTTGGAGACGACCGTGACATCTACCTACTAAGGAATCAATCCCTAGAGATCTATAAGGTGAGAGACCACTTCGCCACAGGTTGTGAGGCACTTCTAATTAAAAATATATATATTTTTCTTTAAAGGGAAATTGATGGCCCTTTATGGATCTCCACCTTCGATCTAATTTTAGTCTTGTCAAGGAATGCATTTATTTAAATTCTCTAAAATTCAATTGCATGTAAAAAAGTGGATCTTAGGCGCAGCTTTTTTTAATAAGAAAAGCTCAAAGTAGAGCGTTAAAGGTAAAGAATATCCACAATGAGCCATTGAATAACTTATCCTTGTTTACAAAATATACAAAATGCGCCTTTGACATCAGTACATTAAATCTTAGAAATGTTATGATAACCTTTGACCCTTCATTCCTGACCTCTTGGACAATGTTATAATAAAATCCTCTTTACTATGATTTTCTAAGAATTCAAACCATAAAAAGGGTACTCATGGGCCAGCACCCTTAAATGAGTTAGGCTGGCCCTGGCCAACATTGAACTATATTTGAGAGGTGTTCCAGGCCCATGGGCTGGACGCGAGCCTACTTCTTGGCCTAATAAATTAAAGGGGTTAGGCTTGAGCCTATATGCTTCTAGAAGGCCTGGCCTATATATTTACTGTAAATAAGAATATAATCTTGCATATGTGTCTGTCTTTGCCCATGAGCTGGATTGGATTCATGCTTGACTATTCGGGCTGGCAATTAAACAGGCTGGATTTGAACAAGTTTTGACCCAAGCTGATTCTGCACATTAACACCCTAATTTAGGTGTGTCACTGGGGCCACAATTGAGGCAAATGGGCTTTTATTCAGATTAAATGAGTTAGGCGGCAGGTCAGCTCTTTTTTTTTTTTTGACCCATTAACTGCCCTCCAGTTTCTCCTGATACACAATTGACCCCATTTGCAGGTTGAGTTCAGGATGGGTTACATGGGTCAGATGTAGGTCGACCCAACCCATCGAGCCAAATTTTGACAACCCCTCTTCTATCTAGTAAAGTCCAAAACTGCAAAGCTAGTTCACCATATAAACCAATGCTGAAAGAAAAGATCTCTCACCTATATAAACCAATGCTGTAAGAAAAGATCTCTCACCTAACTAACTGTGTTTACAAGTGTGATGTTAATAATATATGAAGCATTTTCCCATGCATATGATGCCAGGAATTCCACTGAAGGAAGAATATATTAATATATGAACATTGGATCCTACCATCTTTATCTAATCCTGTTGGGCCAAAGCTAAAAGTTTAGAAGGACGACCACTCTTTTTCTCTTTATTAGCATTGAAAGGATCCCACCAAGGGAGGAAGGCTAGCCTGCCACACATCATCTGTTTTTTATGGAGGGGACCCATGTCTTAAAAGCGTTGGACCATGTGATGGTACACCATGCACACCTCTTTGATTTGGATTTCATCTTATTTAATTTACTTGTATATTCTGGGATTTAATTGACTGCAACTAACTCTAGTGCTGATTACATCTTGGATGAGGATAATTCAACAATGAGTTTTCCTTGGATTAAGTTCAATTGATCAGTACTACCTCTTAGAGAAAGGATGTTACCTGCTGTGTTTCTGCAATCCAAATAAAAACACTGACATCATGCAATGGTGCAACTAAGATGAATGATGTTGCATACTTGGAATCAGAGATCAAACCTATGGATGGGCCAAGAGTTTCATTAGTGGGGCCCACTTATATTTAATTGGAGTGGAACTGTGGAAGTTAGCCCAGAGCAGAAAATGAGGAGACATTTATTTTAAGTGGTATGGCCCCACTGATTGATTTATCGACTCCCACAGGATTACTATGAATCTAAGCTCTGGCATCACATATGATGTTTATTGGGAAAGGAAGAGGTATGAAGCAAAGCACCTCACTATGCACTTTGCAACCACTCGAATCGGCCATGTACAGCAGGGGCTATTTTGGCCTCTTGTGGATGGAGTGGACCCCACCATTTGGGCCATTATACAGGGAGGCTGCACTTTTTGTCTGTGCATTATGTCGCCACGTGTCAGTATCCTTCTTCTAAGAATAAAGTGGATCTTAATGTCCATTAGCAATAGATAAATGAAATAAGCCGATGGTTAAACTTAGATGTTAGGAAGAATAATTTATCTGAAAATTTGGTTTGATATAGATTGAAATCAAGAAATAAGATTTATATGGATTAGACAAGGCTTTGTTGACGATGATATGACGAGATAAATTAATAGTTATTGTGTAAAATTATGGCGCCACTGTGTTTTAAACTATTGGGTTATCTTGCTCGGAAGAAAAGTTGAGGACTCAAAATGAAGCTTGGTCCTTGACAACTTAATTGAAAATGAAATTTGGATTTTTTTTTCAGCAAAATCCCATTTTTGAGTACTCTAAATATGCATCACACTTAAATGTCATGGACCTAAAGCATTCCCTCTTGTTTGAGTTTTAAGGGATTCAGCCTTCTAATGAGAAAGGACATTAAAAAAGAAGGGTCCGATCTAAAATGCCATGGGTAAACCTCCCTTTTTTAATCATAAATGAGTTAAGGCACATTTGTGTCTTTTTTTTTTTTTTTTTTTTTTTTTGAAGGAAAGGAGTGGAAAGAGAAAATGTTTTCGCTTAGCAAAAAAAAGGTTTCTTGTTTGGTGCAACTATTTTTTTTTAGTGAAAATAGAAAATTGAAGGGTTTTTTTTTTTTTTTTTTTTGAAATTTTTGTAGAGAAGCATTTTGGAAGGAGTTTGGGAGGGTTGGAATGGGTTTTATGAGGAAAGTAGAAAAGGTTGTTCACATAATTGATTTTTTGGAGCATTGCACAAATATGCCCTTAATCCTCCGATAAGGATATATAATAGAAGAAGATCAACTAATTGTTTGTTTCATTTTGTGTTTCAGACATCATATCAATTAACATTGAAACATTTTAAGTATTAACTGATATATCAGGTCTTAATTGATACTTTGGATTGTTTTTCTAAAAGAAATTGTTTACAAAAAATAAGTAAACACTTTTAAAAAATTGTGAACTTTCAAATTATATTGCTGTAAAGGGGTTATAAATGCGAACCACATAATAAAATAGAATATAAAAGTGATGAGAAGAAGATATCAATTTAAACTCTAACACATTCTCTATTTTTTTTTTTTTTTTTTTTTTGGGACAAATCCTATTAAGAACGTTATGAATAATGGTTCATCAAGTTAGAATGGTTGTGGATCAAACACTCTAATAAACCATATATTAAGACAACAGATTTTATGGATGGGCCTATCACGTGAGCTACATAAGAACAACGGAATCGAAACCCGCTCTGATATCATTTAATAAATCATATACCAACTTAAAAGCTTAAGCCGATAGGTGGAAAACCCACACAGATATATTAACTAGACAGGTCAAGCCTATTACTTAGGCGATGTGGGATGTGGGATGTGGGACTTCCCACCATCACGAGCTCTTGCATACAGTTAGTTTGCAAGTGAAGGAAAATAAGCCAATTAAAGAAGTCGGATATGTCAAGTTTCCACCATTAGCTTCAGCTCCACAATTAGTTCGTTTTGATTTCGGTATGCTTTTAAAGTAATTTCTTCTTAACATTAATGATTGGACGATTTGATTAAGAAAACAAACACAAAAAAAACTAAAAACCTTTATATGTAAGACTTAGTTCAATTGAGTGTTAAAACGATGATCTCAAGTTGCCTTAAGTATTTAAAAACATTAAGGGTATGTTTTGTTTGCATAGAATAAATAGGAGTTGGTTACATAGGAATTCATGCCATGAATAGTTAAAAATGAAGACTAACAATGAATATAAAAAAAAAATGAGCATCAAATAACCTCCTCTTTAATAAAAACTAAATCGATGAAAAGGGGAAATGAATATCCAGCCACCACCCTAGTTGTTCATCTACATCCCTTACATCCTTTACCCCTCACCTTATGTCCTTTACCTCTCAATCATTTTGACGGAGCTCATCCTATGCATTCAATACCTACATAATTTAATGTAAATTAATGATGATTGAAAACATATGGTGGTTAAAAATGAAGGTTAATTTTTAAAAATAAATATTAAATAATATTTTTCACTTATAAGGAAATAAAATCAAAAGAAGATGATGTTTGATGTTCGTTTTAGAAACTCACCTTTGATCTTCACTTTTAACCACTATATTTATTCAATTTCTATGTATTTTAATATAGATAAACATGGCCTAAATAATCTCAATCAAATTGCAGGGTCAATTCATTACATCAATTGGATACATTGACACATTTCGAGTCATTTGAAAAAGAAAAAAAAAAAATAGCGACTAAAACAACAGTGTTAGTGTAACGCCCCAATTCCGAATACCGAAGATAACACTAAGGTACCTGAAGTTTGTGCGCTACTTCCCGGATAAACCGAGAACTTCCAAGATCGTAGTCCGCAGTGAAGTCAAATTTTAAAACTTTTTAAACAACATCATGATCAATAGTTATATGCGGAAGCGAAATAAAAGATAGCGGAAGCAAAGGTATCAAGTATATATATCAGATGTAAAAGTGCGGAAGCCTGATAATAATCTCAAAGTGTGAATATCAAGTGTATATACATATCAGTCTAACCTACCCATCTCACTACAAAAATAAACTCTCAAAATCCCAAAAACAACTACACTCAACCCTCAAGTGCAGGCTCTCCGTCCTCCGGCTCGACCACCTGGTCAGCCGGCCCCCATCCGTAGTCCCCGACTACAGGCGCCTCGTGGATCGCGTCACCCGCGGGATCGTGGCACCAAAGATGGGTCAGATCTAAAGATCTGGCAAGGCACCATATGCAGATAACACCAGATGTACACAACAAAAGAGAGTAATGACAGGTACATAATCATATGAGTGAACAGAATACAAAATTTAGGCAGTTGAGCAGTAATAAGCAGTTTAGAGTCAGAAAGATAAAGTATCTAATCTACATAGACAACAAGAGGGCACATTCACACAAGCTAAATACACCGCGGGATATTATGCCGGCCCTCCCATACTGTAAACGTCCCATACCATAAACAGTTTGCGGTGGGGAAAAGGTAATAACCATGCAAGGGATAACAGCCCTGATAAATATAACATACAATATACATAATACCGATCACACCCCTTTATCACACCGATCACACCCCTTTATCAGATTAACCCGGACGCGATATCACACCGTCCGTCTAATCACGGCTCATCATGATAGCTCTAAGTAACCAGGACATAGCTCCTACCAGAGATGATCAGTCAACTGGCTGAACTTAGAACAGCTGAGTGAATGTTCAGTGCCGACTAGGGAACTAAGTACGGGTCTGTGTCTGTCTAGGCTAATCTTGCGTGAGCAAGGTCCTACCCAATGTCTCTAAGAGGTTAAGGTACAATATTGTGGAATACAGTCCGATATCCGAGTCCAAGTCCAACAACATTGGATCCACTCCAAGGCTCACAACCGTGGCCTGAGGTAACACAAGTACCATACTATGTCCATTCCTTAAACATTCATCCTATACTCATATACAATTAGTTAACTGACCATTTATCCTAAACCTCTTCATACTATGGTTTCACATTCCCAACCTTAGGCCGTATGAGGGCCCGCCTAGACACAGACACGGGTCAATTATCTTCAAACACAGCTCAGGGTCACTTCTAAGTAATCCTAGGTTCAGGTCCTCCAATTTCCATTTAATTATTATGTTTAAGACAACAACAAGGATAAGAGAGAATAACAACTCATGAAAACCTTAGAGACAGGGAATCAAGTAGAAATAGGCAAAGGACCAGTCCTAGGTAGTGGTCCACTCTTGGTTCAGGCCTCATCGCCTGATTGGATCCCTATCTGTAGCCTCAGGTGTCAAGAATAGAAAATCTGGTGCTCCTGAGGTTGTGGACACCATGGGCTACAATTAAAGTTCGAGTCAATGATGATTCGAATCCTGAATCCTCAATAGGTGGACCCCACGAATCAAGGCTGAGCCATGCCATTGATTCGTGGTGTGGCACACTTGATGGAAGGTCATTTGGATGGTCAATGGACCCCACATGTGATCAAACATCACAAGTGTTGAAGTCTGGAAATCTGCCTGTCCACAGCCTGCCCAGTCGACATCACACCCTGGGATGTCGACCGGGTGAACTGGATGTTGACCTCCCAGGTCGACATCATGCAGTGTCCCCGGTCGACATCATGGCCGTGATGTCGACCGGGTCCACTGAGACCTGGTGTCAAGCACCTGAGGGGTTCTGCAGGATTCTCTGTGTATCCGGTCGACATCATGGCCGTGATGTCGACCGGGTACACACAAAATCTGGCCCTATGAGAAATTACAGGTCTCAGCTAATCCCTGTGTTTTCTTGTGTTCCAGGTCGATCAAGACAGGGTCCGGTCGACCGGGTACACTGTCTGTGCAGAGTTACAGAGAATTAACTGGGACTTGGTTTTTCTCAGTTTTTAGTGTTCCCGGTCGATCGAGCTGGGGTCAGTCGACCGGGTAACCGCAGGAAACTAAATTTCCAGAATTCTGGATTTCTCCTTCTCAATCCATTTTTCACCCAGATTGACCCAATTCACTCCCATACATCACATATACATAGGGAAACACAGAAACACTTCAATAATCATCATCCACCATCCATCCGGGCCATTGATCTTCCAAATGGAGAAACTCATCCATCAATGGCTATTTCCATGAAAACAAGCTCAAAAAGGAAGATCTACATATGTATCCATACTCAATTGAATTGAAATGACAAAAACAAAGGATGAAAGCATACAACTAGTGCAATTGCATAGAGTACTTGCCTTAATGAAGAAGAAAATGGAAATTGAGGTGAGAGAGAGATCCAATAGAGTGATAGTTGCCAATGAGGAGAGTCTCTAGCCTCCTTGTGCTGGGATTTAGGGAAAATTGGGTTTGCTTGGGGAGGAAGATAGGTTAATTGGGGAAGATGAGAGGCAATTAGGGTTTTAGGCTAGGTTTGCAATAGTTTGGCTTTATAGCTTAGGGCTTTTGGCTAATTACCTAAGGGGTATATTTGGTTCTAAATGAAATTGAAATGGGGCCATGGGTAGTTGGGTAATTAGGTGGGTTCTAGAAAGTTCCACTCTCAAGCCCATTCCATTAGTGCTAATAATAATTAATCTCTAATCTAATCAAACCTAACATAAATTAAATTAAAGTTATATCTAAAACTTAGGAATATTATAAACTATTCTACTAATTCCCTATTAAATAGCATATTAAAGATAGAACATACCTTATTAATTATTATTAAATTCAAACTAAGGGCCCACCGGGGGTGGGGCCTCACAGTTAGATTTTCTTATTCACAACTATTACTGGTATTAAGGTAAATGGTGTGACATGTGTGCCACTTCATGTATTTGTACGTGTTTAGCAGGCCATTAGACATTGCATTGCTGGTGCTGAACTCTTATTACTGAGAAATGTTCTTCTGCGAGCAAAAATTCATATGCATTCTAGCTCCATGAGGCCTACTTAGGCTCATCTTTGATTATTGTTGGACTCTTACACTCTCATCCCCTCGTGATTGGAAGTAGGCCAAAATTCACTCTCATTAAACCTTTACCTACCATTGGATTGAATTTTTAATAAATCTATGATTAAATGACCACTAAGCTTTATATGGCTATTAAATGAAGGGCCAGAATGATTCAACGGGGCTGATTTTATTTGTTGACTTGTAAACTTTCAATAATCAAAACGTTCCCATACATTTACCTTAGCATTTCATTGAAGAGGACTTCTAAAAATATAGACTAATGGCAATCCCATGCAAACATAACATTATTAAAATTCAAACTACTATGTCTCTAACAAATCTTATCCTAACCTTTTATCGTAACAACTTCTCTACAACAAACCCTTATGCAGGTACCCCGCGCTACTGATTAGTAGGCATTTAATTGAGCCCTATAAGCTAGAAGGGAAATATGCAGTTTGCTTGTAGGAAACAGTACCCTTATATATCAGCTCTTCTTCTCTATTTTACTTTTTAGGCTCAACTCTTAGTAACAGTTGTTTGGCAAACCACATTATAAAAAGCACATCAAATACCATGCATACAGTGTGAAGGTGCACATGCGTTTTAGTAATCTGACATTTAGGATGTTCGATTCTGTAAGAACATAGATTATGAGAAAGTAATCTGAAAGTTTTTGCAAGGGCTACCAGAATGGAT
The DNA here is from genome assembly GCA_029852735.1 of Persea americana. NCBI lineage: Eukaryota > Viridiplantae > Streptophyta > Magnoliopsida > Laurales > Lauraceae > Persea > Persea americana. The sequence continues at coordinate 41,784,748 of CM056817.1, forward strand.
ATACTAGTTCTAAATTAACTAATCAACACGTAGCAGAAAAAACCAATCAGAATATAGAACTAGCTTTCTACCAATCACACACCACAAGAAGGCAGACACAATTTTTAGCGTGAAAACTCTATTCAGGGAGAAAAACCACGAATCAGAAATCAAGAGTTCATGAACGATTATAAGATATACTCATAAGCTCCTTTTCCTCAGTCTGTACCTCGACCTAAGGACTATAGTTATTCTTGTAAAGAATCTACTGACACGACATCCACCGTGCCCCGTTCTCCTTACTTGATCTCCTCGCACCTTGCCAGTCAAGATGAACTATCTTTCACGAGAAGCAGAAGCAGCAATAATTTTCTAGAGCAGCACTTCAGAACAATCTCTTAATCGCTCTAGAGAATAATCTCTATCTCTAAAATATCTCTGACTCAGATTAATGAGAGGTGTGTTTTAGGGTTGAGAGCAATACCCTATATATAGCCCCAAATTCGTGCCTTAGACTTAGAGCACATATAGGATTCAAATTGGAAAACTAAGTCTCGAAAAGGAAATAATTCGCAATCAGAAAAGGAGACCTCCCGTATTTGCGCCGCCTGTCCGATCGATCGGACAACCCATTTAACTGGGGTGCATTTACTGTCCGATCGATCAGACAGAGGCTCCGATCGATTGGGCCTGAAGGATTTAGCCCGGTCTTCCCCCTTTTTTTTTCTTTTTTTTTCTTCTATTCTTTGCTTCAGCACCACCTACGATCCAACCACAGTCCATTCTAAAATAAAATAGAAAATACAACTTAATGGACCCAAAGTTTTGTCCAACCCATGAATTAGCCAACAAAAATACTAACAGTCTCTCCCTTTGGCAATTCATGGACAAAACTCCCTAAAATAATACAAAAAATCTACCCAAAAGAAAAACCTAAAATACATTAAATTTTTGGACCCAAGAGAACTTTCAGCACCTGTAGATCTTTGCTTGTTTTCTCCCCCTCGCTTCATTAGTCTCCCCCTTTTTGTCCATAATTGATAAACAATTATCTTCAATTAGCTTCTATTAATTTGGACTATGCAGCTCCCCCTCAATATGGACTCCCCCTCAATATGATCTTCGTATCAGCACTGGGGTGGGGGTATGATTTTGCAGATCAGGGGTGAACAAGCTTTGGCACGCACGCACTTACATATTCAAATATTTCAGCAAAGTATGTACCAATACAGATGGAATGTCTTCTTTTTTTACCCAAACAGCTTTGGTATTCTTTATATGTGACTCTTCTTTCTGCTTTTTCCATCGCTTTTGATGAGGTGACTTGCGTAGCTTATTGCAATGAGGTCGAATGTGTCCTTTAATTCCACAGTGATGACAAGTGGGAATTCGATCAGGCTGTGACACATTCTTCTTCTTGGCAGCTGTGTTGTCAACATGAACAGCATGATTAGTAATCACTGAATTTGAAACAAAATAGTTTGTACCTTTGGCTTTTGATGTAGATGTCTCGTCAGCGTAGCCAATGCCATTCATGTCTGTCTTTGCCTTTTGACTGCACAGGATGTCATCAAGTTTCTTAGACCCAGTATTCATCCTGTTTAGAGAGGCCTTGCTTGTATCCAACTCAAAAAGAACCATCTTTAGTCTTCATTGCAAGTCGGTATTTTCAGCTTTCAAGGTCTTCATGTTGTGATAAAGTAAATCACACTTTTGAGCTTCAGCAGTCAACATGTCTGCCAATTTATTATTTTCTGCCTCTAAGTGACTCACTTTTGTAAGAGCTTTTGACAATTCATCTTTTAAAGAAGTATTATGCTCTTTAGATTCTTTCCAGCTTGTAGCCACTTTTTCATTCATCTTTAGTATCTTCATGGACTTTGCAAACAATATCTGATATTTAGCTTCCCAATCATGTTCTGTTTCTGACTCACTAATATCTTGATCAGTCTCATTCTCAGACAACGGTGGAGTAGCAGAAACTGATGTTGCCATGAATGCCATGAAAATTTTCTTTGCTAGCATCAGACTTCTCAGACTTTTTATCTGTTTCCTCAGAAGCATCATCATCCCAAGTCAAATTGAAAGCCTTCATTTTCGGCTTTTTGTTAGCACAATCACTAACAAGTTTCGACTGTTTGACAGTGTCAGTCCCTTCATGCACGATCTGCAGAATATCCCAAGCTTCTTTTGCAGTAGTGCATGTAGAAATTTTATGAAACTCAGACATGCTAACTCCATTATAAATAGCATTCAAAGGCCTAGAGTTACAAGTGGCTGCCAATTCTTCATCCTTAGACCACTGTTCTTCAGTTTTAAGACTGACTTTACTATCAGTAGTGACAGTTGGCAAAGAATAGCCATTCACAATATATTTCCACACTTTGAGATCTATGGCTTTTATAAAGACAGTTATTCTGACTTTCCAATAAGCATAATTATTACTATCTAACAAAGGAGGCTTATTGGTTGAAGTGCCTTCACGGTAGCTATCTATCTCAGCAAAAATAGGATCTACACAATAAAATAGTGTAACCCGCTCTGATACCAATTGAAAGTTTTTGCAGGGGCTACCAGAATGGATATATTAGTTCTAAATTAACCAATCAACATGCAGTGGAAAAAACCAATCAGAATATAAAAACTAGCTTTCTACCAATCACACTACAAGAAGGCAGACACAATTTTTAGTGTGGAAACCCTATCCAGGGAGAAAAACCACGAACCAGAAATCAAGAGTTCACGAACGATTACAAGATATACTCATAAGCTCCTTTACCTCAGTTCGTACCTCAATCTAAGGACTATAGTTATTCTTGTAAAGAATCTACTGGCACGACATCCACCGTGCTCCGTTCTCCTTACTTGATCTCCTTGCACCTTTGCTAGTCAAGATGAACTATCTTCCACGAGAAGCAGAAGCAGCAACAATCTTTTAGAGTAGCACTTCAGAATAATCTTTCAATGGCTCTAGAGAATAATCTCTTTATCTAAAATATCTCTGACTCAGATTAATGAGAGGTGTGTTTTAGGGTTGAGAGCAATACCCTATATATAGCCCCAAATTCATGCCTTAGACTTATAGCACAAGTAGAACTCAAATTGGGAAACTAAGTCTCGAAAAGGAAACAATTCGTAATTAGAAAAGGAGACTTCTCGTATATGCGCTGCCTGTCCGATCGATCGGACAGAGCATCCGATCGATCGGACAGCCCATTTAACTGGGGCGCATTTACTGTCCGATCGATCGGACAGAGGCTCCAATTGATCAGACCTGAAGGATTTCGCCCGGTCTTCCCTTTTTTTTTTTTCTTCTATTCTTCGCTTCAACACTACCGACGATCTAACCACAGTCCATTCTAAAATAAAATAGAAAATACAACTCAATGGACCAAGAGTTTTGTCCAACCCATGAATTAGCCAACAAAAATACGAACATAATCTAACAAAGTATAGTTTAAATCTAGAGCCCATGTGGCAAGACCTGGCGGAATGAAGGTTTATGTTGTTAGACTTGATGATAGCCCCCACATTCCACGTAGACATTATAGAAGAGGAGAGTCAAGGTAAGCCACAATATTGCACTTTGCACCCGTCCTCATGGCCATGTAGGTGGGGTTGGGTTTGGGGTTCATACTCGACCCGCGGCGGGTTTTTATGGTTGTCATCTCATACCTAACTCACCCCATGATGGACACAGGTTGGGTTAGGTCTGTTAGCATTTGATTTAATATTTTTTGGAAAACATGAAAAAAACTAATTGTGTTAGTGAAGATTTGAACTCATTGACATTTTGAAAAACATCACTCCTTGCTGTCACCTACTCAAATAACATTTTGTATACAAAGTTTTACTTAGTAATAGGTAAAGTAAGTACATACAGGGTGGGGCCGGTTAAAACCCAAAACCCAAGCCCACCCGAAACCCTCCTAATGCACTACCAAAATCTGCCCCTAATATATAGGACCGTGTCGGGACGGGGCACAATTTAAATCCAACCCATTGCCATGTCGATCGCCATATCACGTGCAACTAAAGATGGCCTGCAATGGAATAATCAAACCCTATTCAAGCTTAGTCAACAAACTCTATGAATGAGAAGCTGTAACTATCCCTGTATTTGTCTGCTTTTTCTTTCAAATCTTATCTTCATATAATTGTATTAATCATACAACTAGGGTGAGAGGCCTGTGACCAACACGGGCAAAATATATATATATATATATATAATAAAAAAAGATTTTTACAGAAAGCAAGAAGAGGGAAGGAATAAGGAAAAGATAAAAGGTTTGGATTGATTATGTGGGCCCATAATGATACAGTGTTGAGCTAGTGGACAACAATAAAATAAATTAACAAAAATAATCTACAAAAAACTTTTGGAGATGTTGGCCCAATCCGGGCCCATAGGCTTGATCTGCTAGGTTCATAACCTAAATCTTTTTCTTTCAATGCAAAATAACTAAAATTTAAAATCAACTGCAAATAAAAGAATTAAAACATGTAACATATGTATTAGAGGTTAATAGGTGGGATATAGTCCCATATTGACAATGTTTCAATAAACAGAACATAGAACATAAAATAATATATATATATAGAGAGAGAGAGAGATTAACAATGTTCCATCAAATGGTAGAATATCATATTAGTAAATGGGTCCCATAAATATTTAATGGTTATAAACACTTTTTTCGGGTAGAGTGGTCATAAAACACTTGATTTTGATTAAAAGTTTTTTCTACGGGGATTAGTGCAGACCCCATAAATGAGGGTTTTAAGTACTAGATTAGAAAGATTTTAAGTGGGTCAACTTTTTATGGAGTGAGACTTGATTTGATTCATAAAAAATGATGCCATTATTTTGATTGGTTTGGATATATCTTTTAGAATTGGGCCCAATGAGGACTCATAGAAGATGGGTTCATTAAGAAGTATCATGAATTTGTTATTGATCCGCTAAGTGTTAGGTTATGAAAATATTAAGCGGGCCAAGTTTTTATTGAGTGAAATTTGATTGGGCCCATAAAATATGGGGCCATTTATTTTTATTGGATTGGGTTTTTTAGTGGGCCCAATGAGGAGTGTTTTAAAAAAAACTTCTTTATGATGTTTTTAATTTTAAGAAGTAAAATATTTGGTATGAATATATTTGAAATGGATGAGTATTGAGAGATTAGAATTTATAATTAAATTATCAAGAGATTTGAGTAAATAGATTTTTTGGGTAACTCACATTCTTAAACAGAATTGCTTACCTTAAAATATTAAAAAAAATCAGATTTGGAGGAGAGATGATAGAGATAATAATAATTTAAAAATTATAATATCAATTGGTTGTGCCATATGTTATTAGGAAAACCCAAAAGAGAGTGTCACATATCGCTCTCCCACGAAAGCATTGGTGCTTTAATATATATACTATTACTTTAAATAGGTATCTCTCACAACTCACCTCTTCGGTTGGATATTACACTAGTTATTTTGAATTTGAAATGTAGACACGTGTCCGCCTCAAACTGTGGACACCTATTGGGGTTTTCCCTCTTTGTTTTCATCTACTTGATTACTTTTTAAATCACTCTTTTCATATGAAAACTGCCCTTAATTTTACTTACATGACCTTTTACTCATAAATTTATGATAATTTTTTTTTTTACGATATTTATATATATATATGCTTGGTAATGAAATATCCTTACACACATCAACCAACTGAACCTTCATGGTCTCTTTGTTTGCTATTTCTTTAGATATAGAAGCTACCATGAATCAAGATGAAGTGCATGAAACTTTAGAAACCTCCCTGCATGCCATCTCGCTGTTGGTGAAGAGAATCTGCAACAGAATCTACAGGTGTATGATTTAGCACATGTGATTGAACGTGAAAGCGCGTAATCTGAGGGTCTCTCCTTTTATCTCTCTCTTCCTTTCCCTATTTCCAATGAGGTGAAAGAAAGAAAGATACACAGTTGCAGGGGACGTCCTAAAAAGTGAAAGCTGAAGCTGCTGGAGAGCAGGCCACAACATCTGGCTCCTCATTCCAGACTCTCCAGACCCTCTCATCCCGAAATTACATGGAATTTGGTGATGCTCACAAGTGGATCGAGGTAGACCACTTTGCAATTTTCTGCCTCTCTTAATATAGTGACTGAACAAATTTCCTTCTACTCCTACATTTGTCTCCCGTAGAGCTTATCGTGGCCCACTTGAACACCCATCCTATATATATAATGGACGGCCAAATTCATGGAGTTGCACCAAGCCGTTGGGGCTGAACCATTTGATCAAGCGTAGTCATAAAAAGATTTAGATAAAATAACATTACAATTATGGGCAATAAGGTCCGTGATAGTTTCACCTAAATCTTTTTATCTCCATGTATCCCATGATCCGTGGGACTCTAGGTAGGCCCCATCATGAGAGTTTTGCTTATATGTATATAACCATGAGAAAAATATTGTAAAATATTCATGCTTTTCATATTTGGTTAATCTAGCTAATCATGGCTTTAAACTTGTATTAGAGTTAAATTTTCTTGGAGCCATATGGGAAAGAGAATATTTGTTTTTCTCACCATTTAAAGCCCACTGTCAAGCATCATCAAATTCTGCTTGATTCTCGGAATCAATGGATGCGGAGTCCGGACTTACACGCACGCCCATACATGTGTCCTTGCAACAACCTTGCATGGATTTCTGAGCCTTTTGCTTTTCCTTTCTCATGGATCAGACCATAACCCCAGAAGAATACGATTCCCTTCTTGCAGGGAAATCATGGGGCCCACTCCAGATGAGCCACATTGTTGGTGGGTCCCACTTCTTTGCTAAATCTACACTAGTGCTTGCATGTGGTGCCATTTGAATTGATGATATATATGCTGACTTAGTAAGCAGCCTGTTGGTCCACACTACCACAACACAGTCCACATGAATATACTACTCCAGTAGTTCCCAGGAAAGACGATAGGTGGAGCGTCCGATCACTGTAATCTTTAGAAGATTCTCCTAACCATGGTGGGATCCACTACAATAAACGGTCTTGGTTGGTGCACATGTCATGTATCCCACATGTACGTTGACGTTTGCATGCTTATAATTCACCCTATATGGAATCCACGCCATAGGTCTCTCTATTTCCTATGTTTCTTTTTCCTCCCGGATATTATGCTGGTTCTGATTTTTCCTTTGCAGAAGTACTAAGTACTGCCTCTGCCTCTGAGTCTCTACCCACATAAACGATTTTGGAAGATTGCTTTATAGGTGTTTTTCCCCCTTCTTCGGTGCTTTATTCTCTCTATCTAAGAGTCCTTGGTTTAAGCAAAAGCAGCACGCACAGGAGATTCTTTTTCGAGATTGCTAAAAGAAGCTAGAAATGGGGGAGGAAGAGACCCATTTTAGGGTTTTGGGAGGAGAGAAGGGAGTGGTGGATGAGGGAGGGAGAAAGGGGAGAGGTGGTGTTCTTCTTTGACTGCTGTCAATTCGTACATATAAGCTTTTGACTAGTTGGTCATAGGTTAGATGACTAACGGTCTGATGAAATCCTAGATTGTCTGTTTGCATTGAGTTTGGTGTGCTGTTGGCGTTTCTTACGGGTGGTTATGCTCTTTCTAAAAATAAATAAGTACTGAATAAGGGCACTTGCCAGTTGCCAGTAAATGAAATGCACGTCTTCTCTCCAGCTGATGGGTGAAATGGATAAATGCTTGCAGTTAATTTTTATAGGAAAAAAAGTCTCTAGCCTCCTGCAGTTTGGGCTAATTGCCCATAATCTCTTAAGTATGGATAACTATATTATTTTCATCACCATCATTAAAGCCTTGTTTCAACTACGTTAGAATCGACTACAAGAATTCAATTTCTCCATTCGAATCTATCTTAAGCTGATAATTATATTTTTTTAGTTCTTAGATATTATTTTATTATAATATGGTTCCTTTTTTGTTAAGTTTTCTTAATAAATTAATGAAGAAAATGTCGCTTAATGAGTGTGTTATTTTATTTATTTAGATGGATTGATAATGTCCAATGTAGGCTAGCAATAATGCCGGTAACAAATATTTTTTTATGAAAATCAATTGTCTATCCGAGATAGAGTTAATTTTAAGAGGACATTAATAGAAGTAAGTTTAACATATCCAAGGATTTGACCTTGTGTAAATTGGAATAGAGAAACAACATAATTTATGTAATTGACTCCAACATATACAGTTTGAACAAAGTTTTGTTGATGATGATACTCTTTCTAAATAATAAATAGATCAAAGTTAATAAGGGCACTTGCAAGTAAATAAAAAGCATACTAAAAAGATTTTTACACAATACATAGATGAAAACTTATGTCATTCCCTTTTGAAGGAGGGTCTAAGGGAAGAGTAAGACTAAACAAGGAGCTTGATACAAACCATGTGATTGGATTTTAAAGACTAGACCAATGATGAATAAGAAGGCTGTATCTGACATAACTAGAAAAGAGGAAAAAAAAAAGGATACAATGAGTATAGACACAACAATAAATTTAAATGCTCATGTTAAATCCTAATAATCACCCAATCAATTGATAGCTAAGTGGTGGCGTATCTCCCTTTTCGAAAGAAACAATCATGAATTGATCCTTCATTAAAGCTTTGACAACTAGGATTTTGGGGTGGCTTGTGTTGGAGTATTTACAAGAGCAAAAATTAAAAAAAAAATGAAAAACCTAAATAGTCTACAAACAAAAGTTTCTTAAAACCCTTCCACTTGTACTAGTGACCCCCAAATGACCAACCCTTCTCTTTTAACAAAATTTTCATATCAAGAAGATTTTTTTTTTCACCAAAATTACTAATTTCTTTTTTAAACTCACAGATCTCTGATAATAGAACTTATGCTTTTTAAGTATCTCACATCAAACAACCCAAAAGAAAAGAGCAAAAGATGCCAAATTATATCATATTAGGAAGAAACTCTTTTAGATAAAAATTAATTGAATTCTTTCTAAAAACAACAATCTCTTGTTATGGAACTTACACTTTTAAACTACCTCACCTCTAACGGCTAGGAAAGAAGAGGAAGAAGAAGAAGAAGAAGAGGAGGAGGAGGATGATGAGGAGGAGGGGGAGGTTGAATCTTAACTATTTCTTACAGCCAACTCAGTCACAATCCAAACAAGCATGTCTCAATAAAGATGTGCTTTTTGACCTGGAACTACGAAACTTAAATCTATTTATAGCCAAGTGGAATGAGAATTGAAGAGTCTTACACTCTTGGCTAGATTTCCAAAAATATTTTCAAATTTAATTATAATTATTATGGACAAATTTCTTGATTTGTGACTCAAATTGATGAAATGAGTGAGGCATCATACCTTTTAATGACATCCATGGTGGGAAAGATCAAAGTTATCTCTCTCTCTCTCTCTCTCTCTCTCTTTCTCTCTCAAACACACACACTCAATATGCTCCAAAACTGAACTTGAAGATGAGAAAAACTCTCTCTCTCTCTCTCTCTCTCTCTCTCCCACGCACTAAGTCAATAATATATATATAGATAGATAGCATATAATCTCTTCTCATATATAGAGGGAGGGATCAAAGTTATTTGACTCAGTGATCCTAACTGTGGAGGTAGATATTACTTGAACTAGAAATTGGACATCTGCAAAATCACTTGAAAGAGATGAAAATGCCCAGTACTCCACTGAAAAAAGAGTAAAAGATAAACATTCACAGATCAGGAATTCGTTACCATGGTTTGCAATTGACATGGGATTCTAGAAGGGTAAGGAAAATTTAGGACAATGAAGGGGGGGGGGGGGGGGGGGGGGGGGGGGGGAGGGGGGAGGGGGTGGTGGTGTTGGAACCATTGTGAGTTTTCACACTAGGTTCTTCTTCAAGAAGCTATATTCTTGATGCAATTGCAATGTGGAGGAATTCCTCTATAATTTGATTGGTTGTTGGGGAAAAAAAAAAAAACTCCTGCAAACATATAGACTTGATTTCTTTGGTTCTAGATTTTGAATGTGGAGGAAGGTTACTAACTGGAAAGGACCTGCCAATCAACTACAATTGATGATTTAGCAATTAATTTGCATGGATCTGTTTTTGAAAAGCAATATCAGCAATGGTAACATCAATATCCATACACATTCATGACAGTTAATTAGAAACACATGAACAAACAACACTAATTACTACCTAGTGCTTTTTTCCCATTTCTAACAACTAGCCCTTCTTGCCAGATCTCAAACTCCATCAACTCAAGCACCCATTTCTATAAACATACTATATGGAGTAAAAAACCAAAAAACAAAAACCAACAAAAATTACATGAACACAATAACCCTACCACTTCCAATTTCATCAGTCAATATTGACGAGAGGGGCTCCTCCATTGCAATCTCACCATTTTAGTCTCTGGGTTTAGAATCCTGTAAGTTAAGATATTGCAGCTGCCGCATCATGTCCCTTTTTTTCTCCTGGAATGTACTCGATTGAAGCTATACTAAAAAAGAAGCTTCGAAGGTAATGATACAGCAACAGAAAGAGTGAAATCACAAGAGATGGGCATTGGAAGAAGATGTAAAGTTGGAGAGATCAGTCCATGTATTCCCATCCAAGTACTGATCATTTCCTTGAATACCGAGAAACTGCCTTGACGAATTCAACCCCTGATTTCCTTCCGACTTCACAGAAGCCTGTTGATTAGGTCCTGAGCTGGATTGTAGCCTTGATCGAATTAGACCCGCTCCTCCGATGCCAAAACTGGTCTCAACCCTTTCCCCTTCCAAGGGATACAACCCAGATGGTGGCTCCAATCCACTCAAGTAAGGGGACTGCTGCAGTTGTTGTTGCAGTCTCCACTGCTCAATTCCAGATGATAACACAGACCCAAAGCTGGTTTGATTGCTACCTATCTGAAATTCCATTTCAGACCCACCTCCAGCCATCTGAATTCCACTGTAATTCAGCCCCATATCAGATGTACCATAGCCTAGGGAGCTCATGAAAGGTAACTGCGATGGAAGGAGAGGTGGGATTCGGCTGATTACTTCGGCGGCGAAGCTGGAGGAGGAAACTGCACCTGTGGATCCGCCGCTTGTCTGTTGATCGCTGGAGGCCGGAGATTTCGAGCTGCTGCCTTTACTTTTCTTGTTCCTCCGGCACCCGCCACCCACCGGGACATTCCTCAACGCACCCCCTCTCGTCCAGTACCTCCGGCACGTCTTGCAGAAATGGCGTGGCTGTGTTAGGCTATAGTTGTTAAAGTAGCAGAACTTGGTGTTGGTTGAATTGCATCTAGGGCATTTAAGTGCCGGCTCTGGAGGCGGCACCTTAGCCAAGCGCGCTCGTTCTGCCATGGAATTGGGCCTGATCGCACCGGCAACACCCGCTCCTGGCGGTGGCATGGCCTGTGGAAGCTGAGGATTCTCACTGCTGCTTCCTTGTTGATGATTATGCTGCTGTAAGGAAAGCAGATCAAATCAAAACAAAAAAAATAAAAATAAAAAAGTAAAAAATAAAAAAGAGAGAACAATTAAATTCCAGGTATATTCAAGGAGGGTCACATAAAGTGTTGGAATATTTTCCTTTTATTTTCGTTTTTTCATGAAGAAGTTATTTTAAAGAGAAATGAACAAGAAACTCACCTGTTGCCAGTTGTTTGGATCTAGATAGGCAGGAACTGATGAGAAAACCATGGTTTCCTTCTTTTCTTGTAAAGGTTGTTGGGTGTTTTGGAGATAATGGAGAATCACATATATAGGAGTTGCAGAGAGAGCCCAAGAGACTAGAGAGAGAGAGAGAGAGAGAGAGAGAGAGAGAGAGAGAGAGAGAGGGATGAAAGAGATGGAGACGAAGGTTTAGAAAAGCTGAAGCTTTATATTGTTTTTGTTTTTTTACGTTTCTTGAAGTTTCTTAGCAGGTAAGCTTCTTTGTTACGAGGTGAGTGGTGGAAAGGAAGTCGTAGTGGCTCTTCATGCATGGAAAGTAGAGAGAGATAGAAAAAGATTAAAGGACAGCTGCTACAGAGACCATGAAATTCATGAATGATGAAACCCTAGCATGGAAAATTAAATACAAAAGACTAAGTATTTTTATTGCAAAAAGTGAAGCTTCACGTTTGGGAGGCTGTTGTTACGCTAAGGCCTGTTTGGATGTAGGTAAAGTGGAATGGGGAAATCATTTGCCCAAGTAACTGTCCTTCCTATGTTTGGCTGCAAGTTTTTGGAGATTCCTTGGTGGAGTTCTATTTACTTGACTGAGAAAGCACGAACACCAATTTTTTTTTCTACTTTAATTGTATGATACTTTTTTCATCCTTAGTTTTCTCAAGTGATTAGTAATCCACAGTAATGTTAAAGGTAAGGTTTTTCCATTATAGAATTTCCTCATCTCAAAGTTTTAGACCCTCTTTGGCCTATTTATAAAATTGATTAAAAAAGAAGAAGCAAAGGTAAATATAAAAAAATGACCATCTAATAACTTGCCTTTTAATGAAAATTAAATCAAGGGGAAGATGAGAAATGAATACCAGCCATCACCGTAATAATTCAAACCCTAGATAAATTAGGACATGTCTATATCCCTATCTTATATCGTTCACTTCATGTTTTTTTTGCCCATCCCCTCTTTAAAAGTCCTTCAGTGGAGTATCACTAGTTTGAGCTATGTATAGGCCAAGTGTACGAGTCATTAATTGTAGGTTGTACCCCTAATTTCCACCAGTCTAAACTTGAACAGGACCCCATTTATATTAATTGGTCGTCTAACCCAATGATATATACCTAGATATTGACCTAATAACATTCAATCCGGTTTGGGTGAGTCTATGACTGTAAATAAATTGAAAAAATATTATAATTATATTCTAGCATGTATTATAGTTGTAATATTTAAATATTATAATTCTGCCGCTTAAGATGATAATGCTTATACTTGTGGTTCCATCATCACAGTAATTGGATCTGCTAGGAGTTAGCCCTAACAACATACCTAGTCTAAATCTTGACCCAGTTTTGGTACTTTTCCAAGTCAAGTCTTAAGCCAAAGGCAGATAGATGATTTACCAATAAGACACAACTAGTCATAGTCAAACAAAGTTGCAGTTAATTGGATGTACAAGTAAACTGAATTCAGTGCGATTCATTTTCAAGGATTCATCAATATTAAGAGCACTTGACATTGTTTCAAACAGTTACATTAGATATTGTCGTAATTAATAAGTTTGCACAATGTGTGGCCTTCATAATAGAAGACCCAAGATCAAGGGTTAAGAATATTAGATCAGCAAGATATGTGGAGTAATCCCCTATATGCATCCAAACCTTTTCATCCCTGTATCTAATTTTGACTTTCAGATATTTCAGTGAGCCCCACACCAAGTGAGGAAAACCGCCTCAAGTAACAAATGTAGTCTTTGACTGGATTAATATGAGCAGGAGATGATGACAAAATTAATCCTAATTTGGATTTGTATTGCCATAATATCAAGAAATATTATTGAAATTTAAAACAAAAAATCATAAATCCTATAAAATAAAGGCCTATGTTCATTTTGTTTTCAATATTGGCATAAATCAATCTCTGATCATAAATTAAATTTATCACAATATTATTAAGAAATATATCATGGGCATTGTTCTCTGAACCCAAGTAGAACTAGCAACGATAGGGAACATGATCAAATTTAGGGTGATTTGATTACACCCAAAATTTGATTCCACCGAATACACCCCTTAGAAGAATTGCAAATGATAACAAATGCTTTGCTCCCCTCTTTAACATGTCTTCTTTTCTTATTGTATTTTGACCTTTTATTTTTTTCAATTATAATTTCAGAATTACCCTTGTATCTTCCTTGTATAAAACTTTGTATCAACGCAACTTCGGCTTTGAGAAGGGCTCCTTACCCCAATGGAAATGAGTCAGTTCTCACTTGGTTGTCTAGGGTTAAACCCTTGGCTGGCCACCTTCCCTTACCCAATTAAGGGCTCTTCACGTCATCCGAGGTCTTTTTCCCTCACTCGAAGACTCCATAATTACCTCTCCTGAGGTCTCCTTCCCTCACCCGAGGGCTCGACGGGGTCCTAGCCCTCTTTAGCTGGGGTACCCAAAAAAAAAAAAAAAAACACAACTCCGGCTTTGAGAAAGAACCCTTTCTTTCTAAACAACTTGCTTGACATGGCAAGCAAATGTGCCATTGATCTCGCCATACAAAAAAACATGAGTAAAGAATTAAGAAATATTAAAAATTCAGGATGTTTTCCTTTCCTTTTCTTTAATAAAACACGTTAAGAATGAGGTATTATATGCGATTTTTGCGATTATATGAAGGGTGTGCATTAGAAACAAAGTTGCAGTAGAGGAGAATGAGAATCTAAATATTTTTTCATCTTCGTACAATAAGTTACATTTGAATATTGTTAGCATTAGCAATCAGGTGCAAGGCTATAAAATGGATGGTAACTTTCTATTTTCACCTTCCATTTTGAAGATGGCGAATTAAGGATTTTAATAGGTACCTAATTATCCAAATATCTAAAGTCAACCATTTGGAGAGAAAGAAAAAATATTGAAAACTAGGTATTGATATGCTAAAAGTTTGGATGAAAATTTCAATCGATACGTTCCTAATCCTAAATGGAATCATTGTGCTATTCATTCGGACTTGGAAAGCTTCATCAGGAATTGACTATAGATACACATTAAAGATGACATGTTTTACAATATATAATCTGTACAGAAGCAGGGAAACCCTGTTTGGACCAATCATGGGGTGCCGCATTGGGGGGGGGGGGGGGGGGGGGGTCCAATCAGACACGTCCCATCTCACTCATGGATAAAAAAAAAATTTTCTCCCCCCAATGTGGCACCCCCTGTCCTGTTTGGACCAAACAGGGGATCCGTTGTACTCTCAAGAGTTAACAGGGCTTGATTCACGTACTGCATGTCTGCATCGACTTAGAGAGCCACACTTGTAATTTCAACAGGTCTATTTTATGGACTTTTCATCTGATATACAATTGCATAGGCCCCACAGTTTGTCTAGGATCTGGATGCAATATCGAATCTATGTTTGATCAGGAGTCAAAGATGGATCCATCTGATGAAATAATATATCCTGATCCAAATACACCATGGTTTTACCTAGATGACACGTTTAGTCTGTACAAGTCCAATGAAGCTTTTTTTTTTTTTTTTTATATTCCTGATGAGTGCAGTGGACAGGGGCGGAAACAAGGCTCCATCCCACACCTTTCTACTCAGTATCTTAGCCATCTGAAAAGGTCAAACTCCCTATGATAATTTTTTTTTTAGACCATGAGAACAGAAGGTGCAGATGCCTTAAGATGCAGTGAGCAGAGCTTCAACCTGAAATGAGTACATCTAACGATTTTAGATAGATTTGGATTATTTTGATGTTTTTCCATAAATCTCTCATAACAAAAATGATTATGTGTAACTATTATGTATGTGCATCATTTTCATTTGTAAATGAGTGCAAGCAAATGACCCCTAAATTGAGTTTATTAGACTAATAAAGAAGATGGATGACTTAAATTACTAACTTGGGCTCCACAAAAGTGAAGAAAAAAAATGTGATAGTAGGGATTCACTCCCAATATTTGTACTTGGCAGAAGCTCTATTACATGTATACCAGTGTCTCTTTCTCATTTACATATACAACTGTTTACCACTTCTATATGTAAATGATTCACTCCAAAAGAACTCATTTACACATTATTTTTGTACTTAATGTAAAAATTACGCATGTGTATCATTTACATATTTAAATGAGTGAGTGCCAGCAAACTACCTCTTAGCATGATAGCCCCTCAAACGAAAATATTGTCCAAGATCTAGTTGTTGTACCCTAGTGCAAGCCATTCTCTAAGATTGTCATGTCTAGGTACCCTTAGCCTTGCTATTGCACAAAACTTTAAAAGTGGGTCAAAATCTTTAACCTAGGAGTATTGTAAAATTAATGTATGTGTCATTGACAGAAAGTCACAGACAATGGGTCCCCTCATGGTTTGAAATGAGTATTGGAATATGTGTGGTTCATTTCACTTGACTCACCTATGAATAACCTTCCGTCTTTGACTCTAAGCACCTTATAACCGCTTTTCATAGAACTTTCAAGGAAAGCAAAATGTTCTTTCTCATTTGATACAAATATTTTTCTATGAGAAAATGCATATAAACCATCATAATTTTCTGCAATTATGTGGAAAAGCATTTCCAATGAGGTGAAGGTGGGAAATAAAATTCCCACAAAA
Organism: Persea americana; assembly: GCA_029852735.1. NCBI lineage: Eukaryota > Viridiplantae > Streptophyta > Magnoliopsida > Laurales > Lauraceae > Persea > Persea americana. The sequence goes on from CM056817.1 coordinate 41,800,988, forward strand.
AAAAATAAAAATAAAAAAAATGAAAGTCCTCAAACTTCACTTTTCATGAAAGTTACACAAACATATCCAAACTTACGTAAGGTATTCTGCTTTTACATAATGTAAGAGGTAAATCTTTTTATATTATAATAGTACTCAAGTTTTAGATTAACACTTCAGACTATTGACATGGTAGGCACATGCCCCAATCCCTATCAATTTACTTAACATCTGAAATTGTAAATATCTGTATCACTATTTAAGAAGACCAAGTATTTAATTCTTTGATAAATTGAGCAATGAACCAAGATGATGTAGACCATTATATTCTGGGACCATAAGGAACCAATCCAGTAAATAATGATCTAGATAGCTCCACAAGGGGGACAATAAGAATTACTCTTAAATTAGGTATAATGCAATTAGAACAAGACTAACACACAGATTTTTCCATCTAACCCTAATAATTTAAATGTGGTGAGGTCGAAAAGTTTGGTGGAGAAGATACGACAAAAATAGTGATCAGATGCTTGCGGTCGGGGGATTCTCTGTACTCAGCGCGTGCCACGTCGGATCTCCCTGGCCCATCCCTGTCTCAATATATGGGTCGGCGAAAAAGCACACTCCCCGATTCGCTTTATCAGATCCGGATCGTCCTCTATAAAGCTACGCGTATTGGACTTTACTTACTTCAATCAAATTCGACTCTTATTTTGTTTTACCACCCACTATTTGACCCACAGGATAGATACCACATATATATGGCTAAGGGGGCAGTCTTATTTTTCAGACTTGATACACCTTCAAAATTTACACGAAGATTTTGAGTCCGTCTTCAAAACCCATATAAAAATTTGGGAACACCCCAAACTCACGTAAAAATCTAGAGTATAAAACCCAACCACCTGCTTATGTCCGCGCCCTTGAACGGCCAAATTTTAATGGTTCTTCTGCACTTCATCATGTTGTGGGACTGGCTTTGACAAATGGAAAAGGTGGGACTTGGCCGAGAAAGAATAAATTGGAGACTGTGATTTTGAGGGGGTTTAGATTTATTGAGTGGTGATGATTTATAGGGCTGGCGTAAAAAATTATATGAGGTTGGCGTGTCCATTGGCTGGGCCAATCCGAACTAGACCTCACATCAGCTCGATACAGGCCTAATTTTTTAATCCTCAACTAAATGGACCGGACTCGACTAATGAATACTTAAAGGCCCACCCAATCGTTACAAAGCTGTATCATGTATATAGAGTTTGCCAACGGGCTGTGTTCAGCCTATTTTTCAGGCCCGTAGCATGTTTGGCACAAAGAGGTATATAGAGTTAGCGAATGCGCTATTTTGGGCCTAAATTTTGAGCCCATTATGCGCTATTTCTGGCCTGAGCTTTTACTAGGTTCAGCATGGCCTGATTGGTCTATGAACACCACTTGCCTTGTTTGGTTAGGATTAGGTTGACAGTTACTGGACCTGACCAACCAACCAGCCCAAACCAGCTGATCTAGTAATTCAGGTGTTGACATTTTTAACTTTTGATTCTTTTACCCATAAGAAAATAATTCAATGTGTTGAGTTAGGGTTGACATTCTCAACAAAAATAATAAATGTGTCCAGTTCAGGTTGAGCCCATGCATATTACACATGTGCTTAACTGACCTGACCTTACCCATTTCATAGCTAGTACTGCCCTCTCCAAAAGATGTACCATGGAGCAAGGATGAACCCCTTTAATTGTTATGAATATATGTAAGCCCCAAATACAGGTACATACCTAGCTTAAAAAAAGCACATGCTTACTTTATCATGCACATTTGTCAATTTATATAATGAAAATCCTTAGATGAGCACCATTGACGCTCATCCAACTCTTATCCACAATTGGAATAGAACCGGTGCCTTTTAAAACCATTAAATTTGAAGACCAAATTAAAAGGTTGTAATGATTTAATAGAGTTGAAATCTTAATCAGTAGATCAATCCCCTACCCCTTCATGATTAAAAAGGCTCCAAGTGGCCCCATAAGGGGGTGCTAATGAGAAGTGCTTGTGTCTAATGTTTATTCTGTAGAGCCAAGTTAAATGTACATTATACATAGGGGCTTGGTTCTATATGGATGGTGGGCTCTAAAAGTGGTTCATGCACTAAGTAAGCATGAATGTATAAGTTTTAAACCCAAAAACAAATATTGACCTGGCAATTCTTGACTCAACCTCTGTAATTTAGGATCTGGATTGACATTTTTATCCACATAACACAAAGCATCTGGTTTGGGTTGGGCCCAGTGGTGGAGACACATTGGCTTTTAGGGGCAGTTGCCCCTATCAAACCACGAAAAAGTGTCAAGCCTCTCTTTAAATCCAATCAATAACCGGGTCCTAAATGGGCCATGTTCCATTAAAAATATGCCTTTGCCCCCTCACACGAAAAAATAATGAAGAAAGTGTGAGTCTCTCTCTAGAATGGGTACTAGTTTAATAACCAATGTACTGTGGAATTAAAACAATGCAAACTAGTAGATCTATCAATCACACACCACAAAAGGGGAGGCACAATATTTTACAAGAAAACCACGATCTGAAATCAAGCACTATTGAACAGTTACAAGATATACTCACAGCTCCCTTATTAGTTTATCCGTCAACCTAAGGACTGCAGTTGTTTTTGTACAACTTCCCCGCCACGCGCCGTTCCCCACACTTGATCCAGCAACACCTTGAGAGCCAAGATGATCAAATATTTTACAAGAAAGTAGAAGCAACAAACCTTGTAGAGCAACTCTTCAGCACAATCTCTATATGATGACTCTAGAAAAAAATGATCTCTATATAAATTTTCTCTGCTCACAACAATGAGAGCATAACTTGATTCCTCACATTAAGGTTGAGAGAAACACCCTTTATATAGGCCAAGATTCGTACCTTAGAGTTAGAGCAACAATAGCACTCAAATTTGGAAATTTCAGTTTTAGAAGGAAACAAAATTCGCATCCCATCTTGAAAATTTTCCGCCATTCGATCGATCGAGTAAACCCTGTCTCTTGAAATCTTTCAATTCGGCGCCTGTTAATTGAGACAGTCTCCACATCCAATCGATCTGGCCTTCATCCGATCAACCGGGTCTCTTGTCTTCTGAATTTCATCTGTTTTTCTTCTTTTCTTATTTTTCGGTGACACAACCACAGTCCATTCTAAAATAAATAGAAAATTACAACTTAATGGACCTAGAGTTTTGTCCAACCTATGAATTATCCAACACATTATAATCCTAACAGAAAGTAATATTTCGCCAACATCCCCCTCTCAAGAAATAAATAAATAAATAAATAAATATTCCTGTGGCTGCCACTGGTTGGGTTCATATGTATTATCCATGTATCCAACGCAACCTGACTCATTTCAAACCAAACCAACCAACCCAACTTGGTAACCTGTTGAATGACAGAGATGATATCAGGGCCTAAAATTCTGCTGCACTTGGAGTCTTGGACGCATTCTAGCCCTATATAAATTATTGGACCTTGAATTGCTCATGTGAGTTTGACCCAAGGCCAGTTTGTTACCACCCTTGATTGACTTGAACTCACAACTCACAACCGCCTATAACACTATTATCTTATTTTAATTTTTATTAAGGATGGGATTTGGCAATAGATCGAATTTATTTTATTTTATTTGCTAGATAGGTCACTGGTACAATACTCTTGTGATAACCTACCTGCCTAGAGATCCGTACTTGGGTAGCCGTGTGAGATGAGACACCCTTACCACTTCAGTGTCTCATTAGTGATATCAAATTAGACCCAATTTAATCCATATCCCTAGTGATCGCAACCATTGAGTTAATCACATATAAAACTCATGATCAGGTCCAATGTAAAACACATGGTAGTGGCCATTTGGTTAGGACAGTTAATCATATCACTCCCATTTAAGTGAAACTTAAAAGTCTTCCATTTCATATCCTATTTATGTAGAACTCTTCTAGGTGACCCAAATTGATCAGATAACGATCTGCCGATGATGATGGCCTGTAAGTAAGGCAACCAGCAAATATGATGGTAGCTGAAGCTTGCTCAAGTTTAGCTCAACGTCGGCCCTAATATTTTGTACATAAACAAGTTCAAGGCCCGGTCCATTTAAATATATGCCTCCCTTTGTATGAAATATTTTGTGTAGGTTGCATTTTACTATCAGGCCAGAAAAAAGAGGGATTTTCACAATCCAATGGGCTAAAACAAAAAAAACTCACTAGAATCTAGTGGTACTTATGCATTAGCCCGGATCTGGCCTGTGGGCTGGACTTGGGTCTATTATTGGACTTATAGTTAAACAGGCCTGTGTATCCTCAAAATCTAACCTACATAATTAGAGCATATTTGTTCTCATGCAACTGAATTCATAAGAACTGGAGGTAAAAATAAAGGATTGTTTAAGAAGCGAAGGGTCATGGATATAAGGTGGGGATGAACATAGGAAGACATCACTAATTTAATAGCTGGATCAATATTGATTTTTCAATCTCTATTAATTCAGTTTTTCTTAGCAGGATAATTATTTGATTGCCATTTATAGATCTTTAATTTTGTATTTTCAATTTAAACCACTTCTACAAATACATTTCATATAACTTAATATTAAAGATTGTATTTAAGTGGTTAGAAATTAAGAACCAAAGCCGAATAACCAAAAATGACCATAAAACAACGTCTTTTTTAATAGAAATTACAACAAGTAAAGATAGAGAATGAATACCCACTGATTCGTCCTAAAACAGGGTTTGCAAAAATAAATTATCCCCGCCATTATCTCTACTTTCGAAAGCAAAGATATTAACTGGGTATTGTATCCACTGGGATAAAAATGCTAAATTGGTTTCCTAAATTCCTAAACTAATCCTAATAGAAAATAAAGTATTGATTTCTAAACTAATCATATTAGAAAAAGAAGTGTTGGTTTGATGGGTTTGGTTCTTAAATTAACAAATTAAAAGACAATGTTTTAATTCAATCAGAGAAAAGATCTCATGGTATGAATCCAATCAAACCTCGCACGATGGCAAGTATAGACCTAGGGTTTCACTATCAATGCTAAAAAGACTTGTTCTGGTTATAAACCTTTACAAAGTCAACAAATAAAGGATGTGGATGTAGGTCGGGGTATAACTTATCTCTATGGCATAGATTATCTTAGATCTAACAACACATTCAATCAAGCACCGTTATATGACTACCATTCAAATCTATAAGATTAAAATACTAAAGAAAGAGATATTGCATTAAAGAAATTAAATCCAATCAATGGATAACATCATTGTCATATAACCAAACGCGTTTAAAGGAAAACCATAGAACCTATACATCACCATAAACTCAAGATTAGGGCTTCATCGCAACCATAAAATAAAGACTTAGTTACTCATGGCGAGATGTTGACGAAGAATCTCTGATGAAATCCCCATTAACGCTCTTCCAAAGCTCCAAAACCTTGCTCTTGATCTTCTCCCAAGATGTGAATATCCTCTAAAACGAGTTTGGAACCATATTTATAGGTTTTGGATAGAAAAATCTCATTGAAAACGCGCATGAGGCAGACATTATCAAGTCCGGGCGTCCGAACGCTAGGAAGTGTGCAATCTGTGGCCAAGCGTCCGAACGCCCGAGGCTGGCGTCCGGACGCCCCGAAGCAGAACCTCTGGGTCATTCCAGATTTTTCTGAATTTATTTCATTTCCTTTGTTTTGCGCCAATTTCTTCCCAATGCACCTAGGGCACCTGTAAACATAAAAATAACATAATTAGACTAATTAAACTCATTGTAATATATACCAAAGTCTAAATTGAGGATCCTAAATGGTACATTTTAGGCTCTCATCACCCACGTATCACCTCAGTAATTCAATACCTAACAAAGTCCACGTCTCATCTCATTTGCATCTCATCACTACCTCATATCCTTCACACCCAACTTTTCTTCACTAAGCTTTTGATGGAGCCCATTTCGCCGTTAATCCCTATGCATTATATTGTTTTTATGCAGACAAATAGAGAACAAAAATGGTCTCCTAGAGCATGCTGTGTAGTGCAAAATGCAGTCAGGCTCATCGTGCCCACTTAAATACATGTATATGAATGGGAGGAGGAAGGATGAAAATGTCTCCTTGCAGACAAGGGGAAGCTAGAAATCAGCTCTACTAGATTATCCTAGCCCTTGAGTTATGAACCTTAAAGTTTAATCTCATCATAACCGTAGATCTTTTTAAAATTTAATCCCAGGGTAGATAAATGTTCAATGAGTGTAAAATTGGTTTTGGTGTCACATCATAGTACAAGAAAAGCTCTCAGATGGGCTTCATAGATCAAAAGTGGGCCCTATGACCTAGACTATAGATGCAATCCTCTCATAGGAGAGCATTTGCTTCTGCATATATATAGGAAGATGTTCTTATGCACTTCTGCACGCACACAATTGTCCATCGAACTACTAGGAAAGTAGCTATGCACCTAACCTTGAAATTTATGGTGGAGTCCCACCTTTGTGACTATTTAGATGGGCACTTTCTTGAAATGCTGTGCGCAGGAGAAAATTTTCCCTCAATACAAATGAGTAAATCAGTGTTCTTTGGCCCCACTTCATGCCCCAAGTTTGGATCCAGCTCCAAACATTAGTCCCAAGGGCCAAAACTAAAACCAACTGATCTAAAAAGTAAGGGCTTGTTTGGCAAATCTTATATTTACGAAATAGATCTGTGTGATATAGATTTGTTTCAAATGGAGTGATTTGAAATTGATATTTTACAAATATACTGTTTGGTAAGACATAAGTATTTTAGAAATAGACGGTTTGGAAAGACACATGTAGAATCCGGGCTTTTTGCAAATATCTCAAAGTCTATGATCGTCCAACGGTTGAAATTTTATCCCTGACATGTGTTCCACATTTTAAAGACAATGGTCAGGTTGGATCATCATTTAGTGGCCCAGAATCATTTAGAATTCATAAGATTCAACTGACAGTAAGTAACATGAAAGAGACTAGCTTGTTTACATCTAATGGTTCATACTTTTTAACAAATATCTCAAGATCTATAATGAGTTAACACCTTAAACTTGATCCCATAGCTACTTGTAGGTTTCCAAAGAGGATGGATGGTTCAGATCTTGATTGTGGGGCCTACAAGGTACACAAGGTCCAAAAATCTAAATCCAACAGTCTAACTTTCTTTGCAAATATCTCAAGATCTGTGATCATCCAACGGTTGAAATTTGGCCACGTGGCCTTGTTTGGTATTGTTAAGATTTATAACGGCTCAGATCATCATGTAGGGTCTCATAATGTAAAAAGAAAAGAAAAAGCAGTGACGTAAAAATCAACGTCCTAGGCACAGTCGCAGCACATGTCTTAGCGCTTCAGACTTTTATGTCTGTTTCCATTCACTCCGTTTTAGTTACTTTCCGAAACAGACCGTTTATGTCTTTTTGCCTTTTCAAACTAAGGTACTATTCAGGTTACCAAACAGCCTATTGACGCTTTTAAACAGTTTTTAGCCGATAAGACGTGGAAAAAAGACATGCCAAACGGGCACTAAAAAACACCTCTGGCCCAGCCCATCAAAATCGAAGTTTCTAGAAGCCGCATGAAAAAATGTCTATATAAACTTCCCCATTTCCTCCTCTCCCCATATTTCAAACTACCCTCCCTTTCTTCCTCGTCAAGAAAACCTTCTCCTCCGCTCTGTATCTTCCTTACTCTCTTTCATTGCTTGCAATCAACATGGCTGGAAAAGGCGAAGGCCCTGCGATCGGCATCGATCTGGGCACTACGTATTCGTGCGTGGGCGTTTGGCAGCACGACCGAGTCGAGATCATAGCCAACGACCAAGGGAACCGCACCACTCCTTCCTACGTCGCGTTCACCGATTCGGAGCACCTCATTGGAGATGCCGCCAAGAATCAAGTCGCCATGAATCCCATCAACACCGTCTTCGGTCAGTAGATCTTGCGCATTTATCCGATCTGACTTTGTTTTAGATCTGGCTTGGTTTTTCTCTGTTTTCAAGTGTTTGGATTTTAATTTGCATGCTTCTTCTTTCCTACTTCTTATTTAGATGGGGTTTAGACATTTTAATGCACCGTAGATTTTAAATGACCCAAAGTCACTTACGTCACCAGACTGCTTTGACTTTGTTCAACTTTTTTTTTTTTTTTTTCTTACTTTTTGGCTTTGGATCTCAGGCTAAAAATCCATGATATCATGGGATCCAAGTAGGTTTTCAACTTTTAACATTTAGATCCTATGATATTATGGGTTATTTTTTAGATCCCATAATATCATGGGAGGTAAAAAAGAAAAAAGAAAAGAAAAGAGTTGACTAAAGTCAAATGACTCTGGTGATATTTGCTGAAATTTAGTAGTGAAATTGGAAATTTCATGTTTAAGAGGTATTGAAATGTCAAGTACCCTATTTAGATCTTGAGATTTTGTAGGGTTTTTAGATCAACTTCTGCCTTTTCCCTTATTTTGAATGGTAGAGGTGTTTGTATGTACCTTGAATAATATTCAGTTTGAGTATTCATGCAAGTGGAGATTGCTTTGTTGAATGAAATTTTGCTACTTGATTGAAGGGGGAGTGATAACTGGATCGATTTTGCATTGGGAGTTTGGTGATTACAATTCGCATTATGATGTAATTAGTATTAATGCCAAGTGCTGGTTCTAATCTACAGCATCTGAAATGGTATATTTATCCATTGATTGCTGCACCACCCTAAATGCCCTTTTGAATGGATGCTCATACTCATCCATTGTGCCAATATAGTAGAACAAAATGATGAGAATACATACAAATGAGGAACCTGTAATTAGCCCCTGATTCATGTGTGTGTATATTTGAAAAGTAAAGTAAAGTTTAGATTTCCATTCAAGGTGGCCCCTCTCTGTAAAAACTGGAATGGTGCTTATTAATGAACAGTTGTTAATATTTGATGAGGTTATGTGGCTCTTTCTGGAGGAAATTGAACAGTGATTCTTTTGATTGTTCTCCAAGGCAAATAATGGTTTAGAAAGGAATCAAATTCTAGATTTTCCTTCCATTGCAAGAGAAGTATGGAATATATGAGATGATACAGATACCACCGTTTTTTTTTTTTTTACAATCCTTTTGTCTTGAGGGTGTTCCTTTATTTTCGAAGAAAGGGGTCCTGCTTTTCGTCCCTTTTCCCTGTTGTTTTAATTATTTAGTAAACACTGTGATTCCAGATGCGAAGCGTTTGATTGGTAGGAGATAATAGTGATGCCTCTGTCCAGAGTGACATCAAGCTCTGGCCTTTCAAGGTTATTGCTGGCCCTGTTGACAAGCCAATGATAGTTGTTCAATACAAGGGTGAAGAGAAGCAGTTTGCTGCGGAGGAGATCTCCTCCATGGTCCTTATCAAGATGCGTGAAATTGCTGAGGCCTATCTTGGCTCTACTGTCAAGAATGCTGTTGTTACTGTTCCTGCCTACTTCAATGATTCGCAGCGTCAGGCAACTAAGGATGCTGGAGTCATTGCTGGTTTGAATGTTATGTGTATTATCAATGAGCCCGCTGCCGCTGCCATTGCTTATGGGCTTGACAAGAAGGCCACCTCTGTTGGAGAGAAGAATGTGCTAATCTTTGACCTTGGTGGTGGGACCTTTGATGTTTCTCTCCTTACCATTGAGGAGGGTATCTTTGAGGTCAAGGCAACGGCAGGAGATACTCACCTCGGTGGAGAGGACTTTGATAATCGAATGGTGAATCACTTTGTGCAGGAGTTCAAGAGGAAGAATAAGGACATTAGTGGAAATCCGAGGGCACTGAGACGGCTGAGGACATCGTGCGAGAGGGCAAAGCGAACCCTCTCATCCACGGCCCAGACCACGATTGAGATTGATTCATTGTTTGAGGGCATTGACTTCTACTCCACAATCACTAGAGCCAGATTCGAAGAGATGAACATGGACCTCTTCAGGAAGTGCATGGAACCAGTTGAGAAGTGCCTGCGGGATGCTAAGATGGACGAGCTCCATCAACGATGTTGTTCTTGTTGGGGGTTCTACTAGGATTCCCAAGGTTCAGCAGTTGCTTCAGGACTTCTTCAATGGAAAAGAACTATGCAAAAGCATCAACCCGGATGAAGCTGTTGCGTATGGTGCTGCAGTCCAGGCTGCCATTTTAAGTGGTGAAGGCAATGAGAAGGTGCAGGATCTGCTGCTCTTGGATGTGACTCCTCTTACACTTGGTTTGGAGACTGCGGGAGGTGTCATGACTGTCTTGATTCCTAGGAACACCACCATTCCTACCAAGAAGGAGCAAGTGTTCTCTACCTACTCAGACAACCAGCCTGGTGTATTGATCCAGGTTTATGAGGGAGAGAGGACCAGAACAAGAGACAACAACCTCTTGGGCAAATTTGAGCTCTCTGGCATCCCACCTGCTCCTAGAGGTGTTCCTCAGATCACAGTCTGCTTTGACATCGATGCCAATGGCATCTTGAATGTCTCAGCTGAGGACAAAACCACCGGACAGAAGAACAAAATCACAATAACCAATGACAAGGGGAGGTTGAGCAAAGAGGATATTGAGAAGATGGTGCAGGAGGCAGAGAAGTACAAGTTGGAGGATGAGGAACACAAGAAGAAGGTGGAGGCGAAGAATGCCCTCGAGAACTATGCTTACAACATGAGAAACACCATCAAGGATGAGAAGATCGGGGCTAAGTTGCCTCCTGCAGACAAGAAGAAGATTGAAGATGCCATTGAGCAGGCAATCCAATGGTTGGACAGCAACCAGCTGGCAGAGGCCGATGAGTTTGAGGATAAAATGAAAGAGCTCGAGAGCATCTGCAATCCTATCATCGCAAAGATGTATCAGGGTGCTGGTCCTGATATGGCTGGAGGTATGGAAGAAGATGGTCCCTCTGATAGTGCTGGGGCTGGGGCTGGCCCCAAGTTTGAAGAGGTTGACTAAGTAAGTGATGTGGTCCTTATATATTTTTAGCCAGGATGGTTACTTGTGTTGCATCACTTTGAATTCTGTTTTGTGGACAGGTAATTGTTTTTGTGCTACTTGTTGCTTAGTTTAGTTTAGCTGTTTCGATTTCTTTTGGTGTACTCTTGTATTTGTGCCTCTAGTGGAGCAAATATTTCAAGCTTTATATGATTGCAGTTCTTCCATTTTGATTGTTTGTTAGGCAGAATGATTATTATATTTATAGTGCTTGGAGGTGTACGAAACTTCAATGGCCAATCACACGAGTCTTTCATCCAAAGCATTTAAAAATAAAGGCCACAATGGAATGTGGTGGTAGGCCAAAAGAAAAATAATCTTAGAAACAGATTCTCAGAGACCACTATTTTAAGATTCTAATATGCAATATGTTTAAAGTGGCGCCCTTCCAATTTGGTGCTTTTTATTCAGTGGTGCAAAATAAAATTTGATGGCAGTATGCTCTTTGATATTTAATGTATTATTATTATTGGCCTGCTAATTTTAAATGTTGAGGAAATGAGAAATAGAATTTGGTTTGACATGTAGAATTACTTCTATCTAATGCATGTATTTTGTATTTCATAAAGAGACTAATTAGGGAAAAATACACAAAATAAACATGATGAATGCTCTTAAAGATATCATGGTTATTACAACATTTGCTTAAATATTTGCCAAAATCTGTGGGGGCTAATTTAGCTCTAGGAAGATGGCATGCAATGGGAATGCTCTTAAAGATATCATAGTTTTTTAGGAGCTTTATTTCAGTATAGATCTCATATGTTGTACAATTTTTTTTTTTTTTGAGAAATGAATATAGTCACCCCGTTCAAAACCAAAAGATCCCTTTTTCTTTTATGTAAATTATTTATATGATGAGCTTTCCATTAGCATTGAGGGTTTTGAATTTTCTCTTTTATATTCTATGTGGGATGCTGATGTCTAGGGAAATCAGATGAGCCAATTCCCCTTTTTTTTTTTTTTAACCTTATGGATGATGATGATAACAACAATGATGACAAAGGAGATAACCACTCAAGCTTGGGCTTGGGCTTTGGCTTGATTTTGTATATTTTGTCTCAGCCAACGAATCCGGGTACTATCGAGGGTCAGTCATTGGTTCTACGCCGCGGTCCACCCGCATGTTATCTAGGGAATTCTTTGGTTTGTTATAAACCCAGATTGCCCTGTTCCAGTTACACCTCCTTGCATTTTGGGAAAGTTTCATGATTCTGATTCTGATTCTGAAGGATGCAAATACCGTGAAAAAAGTCCTTGACTTGAAAGGAGCATAAGAGAGGGAGAGCTTGGGTTTTCTTTCTCAAGAGAAATAGAGACAATCTCAAATGTAATTAATCATGTATGGTACTTTTCAGCGCAATCATATATTTTCGCATCTAATACCCATCGTTATCATAGCATTGTCAACTACGTTGAGATGCTGGCCTAGATCATGTTCTCCTCTTTTCTTTTTTTTTTTCTATCTTTGAAGGGCTGTCAACTTGCATAGAATTTTTTTTCTCAATTAGGATTGTTGTTCGTATGTGTTTGGGCATGTGCAAATCAGCTGAAATAAATCTATTAATTGATCACTATTGACGCATTCCTCAAATTCGATGAATCTTTTATACTTTACCCCACACATCCATTTCAAAACTCTTATATATATATATATATATAGCTGGAAAAAATTAGCCCCGTACTCTGCTAAATAGGTCATAGTTGGTTTAATTGATGCCATGTAAAATTTATCCTTCTGCCATGAAAATTACGCCATGTCAATTGCCTAGGTTGATGTAACATCACAAACTATCATGTTATTCAAAGCATCAGGTGAATGTTTTTCTTGTAATCAGATGATTCTAACTATGCAATCAATCATAAGAAAAATATTGTTCATTCACAAAAAGAAGGTTTAAACATTTTTGAGGACCATCTGTTGCAGTGGTTAGAATCATCCGATCAGTACAAGTCGAATGGATAATCCAATATTATTTAATATCAATCGTGTTGAATGTAGATATACGACTTTGATTGGATTATTTCTACGGTCGGATCCAGCCGGCCACAGTGGAAGGAAATGATCATCTCGTGCCGTCGGTCAATGTGGTGGTTATGGCAGCTAAGGCCTTACTTACTGGTTCAGATCAGAAGCCTTGTATATCATCACCACCACCAAAGCCTTGTTACATGAAACTTTAATATAATTCTAATATATTTCTTTTTTATTTGGGCTTGAGACCGTCAGTAAAACTGGCGAAGTTATTAATACATATTACACGAAAGTCCTAATATATATTTTAGGCCAAGACTCCAATGTCTTTGTTTCAGTAGTTGCCACTGTTGATATAATAGGGATTTCGGATTAGGTAGCATGATCTTAAGCGTTAACGAGAATTTGGAATTTATGTATCTTTTTGTAAGAACTTGATGTTGTACCTATGGTTTATAGTTCATTGAAAGATAAAAGAAGTGAGAAAGAACTGAGAATTTGATTGTGATGAAGTGGCGATATTCCCATTCAGGGCAAAAGGTTAAGAAAGAATTAAAGTGTCGGGGAAGCCCCATCTCCTTCAATATTAAAGTTTTAGGGCATTTATCTTCGTTATGTGATCCAAGGGATTTTTTTTCCTTAGAATCCTCTATAATCATTCTTTTTTTTTTATTTTTTTCTTCCAGATATTCTTTAAATGTTTTATCTACCACAACTACTCTAGATAACCTAAACGCGACAGGAAATTTTCTATAATTTTGTATAGCTCCAGATATCCCCAAATGTGATGAACTGCTGAGAATAAGAGAGTGGTGAATACCCACAATACAATGGAGTTTTCCTTTTCTCCAATTACTCAAGTTTTCTCAGTTTTTTTCTCCACCAAGATTGATAGTCCTATTTGTTTGAAAGTCCTTATTTGTTATGGTTGACAAATGTTTTTGTCTTTCCTTTTTCTGTGTTTTCTTTCCCACTTGTTCTCTAGTGGCTGACTATATCCATCCAAAGGGTTATAAGCATGATGAAACTACAAGTTTCACCTTGTACCTTGCCATCAATTATGGAGGTAGCGTCTTAGCTGAAAGGATTATCTCGTCTGGAAAAGTGCAGGATTTCGGTTACGCCTTGAATTCATGAGCTCTCATTTTGCTCTCAGTTTTTAAGATGGTGGGATTGAAAATCAAAAGATGCCCTTTATATGGACTCCCCTGACTGAAACTTTTGTTGTCTCGTTATTGCACCGAAGTTCACAAGAGCATGTATAAAATTGGGAAGAAATTCCCATCAAGCTAATGATCCCTAAGAACAGATGATACTCATAGACCATCTCTAAATATCTGCCGTATAAACTTCCCATTTTGAGGGTGGGCCGGGCTTGAGCCTTCGCTTTTAGTACTCGGGCTAGGCCTGGATATACTCTTTGGGCCCTTTTAATATATGGGCTAGGCTCGCATTAAGTGGAAGAAAGTTCGAAGCCCGGCCCGAGCAAGAGGCACTGTTTAAGTAAAAAAATATTTTTTTCTGGTAGGACGGAGGAGTCGAACGAACACAAATTCTTTCGCACACAAATAAACATTTTTTCCAGGTAAACTACAAGTTGGGTTAGTAAGCTTTCCCCTTTACTTTGTAAAATAAAGTAAAACCGGGCAAACCCAGGCTCAGGCTTAACCTATTGTAGGTGGCCTGGGCTTGGGCTAGGTACCTATGGACCGAATCTGGCTTAGCTCAGGCTTGGGCCTATTATTTAAAACCTGTGCCATGCTCTGGCCAGGTACTTATGGCCTGAGTTGGGCTCAGCCCTGGCTCGGGCCTATTGTTTAAAGTTTGGGCAGGGCCTGGATGTTGTTCAGCCCGGCCTATGAACACCCGTAAGTCTTGACTGTTGCTTAGTTTGTTAGGAACATGGGCACCGTGGGTAGGTGTGTGAGTTTAAACTAGGTGAAGAAAGGTGAGAAGCTCCTTTCCTCCTGGTGAAATGGTTCCTTAATTTTATCTGGTACTATTTATTGATCGAGTTCCAGTAGAGCTGTTGAGGATCTTTTCTGGTAGCATCTTCAGCCCACATGGGCCCACATATACCAACAATGTTCCGAACGCTAACAAAGACAATCACCGCACTTGTTTGTTTACCAAAGAGGATTAGATTAGACAATGCAAGTAGAGAAAATCTAGCAACAATATAAGATCACAATTATACAGCTCTCTCTCTCTCTCTCTCTCTCTCAGTTTTCCTTTTGATTGTTTCTTTTCTAAAATTCGACATTGTTACTGGCCAAATAAGAGCTAATTTGAGCATACCATTTTGAAAAACCACGTGTGTTGGCCAATTTCAGACTGAAACAGTAAAGCCAGATGGGTCCTGAAAGAAAGTCCACATGATTCTAACGTTGTTACAATACATTTAAGGTGTGGTCTATTTCAAAATGACAACAAAATGGGCTTGGCCCAGGTGCAACTTTGAGGCATCTGGGCTGTATCCAGACCTGGACATCAGGCCTGTTAACTAAATGGGCTGGGCTTGGAAAATGCTCGACCCGTCCCATTACAGCCCAAGAGCAAATCCCCAAGTAAACGAAAGCCCAACATATCCTCCGGCTACCAAATTTATAACTAAAAAGGGATAATGTAAACCTATTGAATTCTACAGAAACTTCAACTAGCAGGTTTGTGATAAGCCTGCTGCCTGCCCTTATCATGTAGGAAGAGTTGTCGTAGAACAAACCTTGTAGAACTAGACTTGAGAAATTACATGTCAAATACTTTGAGAAAACCAGGAAACATCACCTGAGCTAAGAAATATTTCACAAGGTTGTCATTTTTTGTAAAACATAATCAACTACCATCACTAAACATTTTTAGCTAGCTTTTTATGAGAATTCATCTAATTTGTAGTCTTCAACTTCATCTTGTTCAAACCCAGTGGGTTTGGGAATGTGGGTTGCCCAAGTGTATTGTTATATGGACAAATACAGAGCCTATAAATTATATCATCAACCTGAGAGATTGAACCATTGGATAAGTTGCTGTATTCTCTCTTCCTCAACATCATTCCCTTATACATTAGAGGCTAAAATGGCTGGTCGGCCTTTCGTTTTACGGAGTGGGATGACAAAACTGGAAAAAAATCTCCACCGTAAAATCAGGAACGGCATCATCGATATAAAAATGTTGAAGGAACAAGAGATCGGATCTTCACCTAATATCTTGTCCGTCGAGGCCGTTCACATCGATCCTTGCCTTACCGACGAGCAGAAACGTGAAGCTAGTGGCAGTCAATGTCTGTCGGTCTTTGGCTTGAATGTGGACGGGGACAAATGGAATCTCCTGCTGCGAAAAGTGAATGGAACTTACTTCTTCAGTGAGACAGGGAACAAGATGATGACAAAGGAAAATGGGTGGGAACCGGGAACACAAATCTGCATTTGGGGCGTACCTGTTGGTGGAGCATTTAGAGATGGAAAAGTTCGTTTTCTGTTCACCTATGGATTGTAGCAAGGAGACGGTGTAATATGAGTTTAGAGTTAGGGTGTGAGGGTGAGATAGATAATATAGTACAAGTGTTTTGTTCTTGTTTTGCATGTCATTGTTAGGAACTGAATTGAGCTGAGTTTTCTCTTGGCAGTCTCAAATCTTTTCTTAGACCAAGTGAGTGGTTTGATATTCCAAGTTTGTACCATCTTTTTGGATGAGGCTACTCCGCAAACCCAGTTTAAATTATTTGGGAGAGATTATCTTAGGATCTTTCCTCCAATACTAAAGGAGCATTTTGTGTTTGTTACTTATATGTCATTTATTATTTTTCTTGCAATTTGGCCACATCAATACTTTCATTCAAGAATTATACAAAAATTACTGTCTAAACCTATTAAGGGTAGCAAAATGCCTCACTTAGATGAACTATGGCCGGTGATCTCTCATTCGTGATCTTTCTTCAAGATGCATTGCGATATTCGTGATCTTTCTTCAAGATGCATTGCGATGGCCACCAATATCCATTTTGATAATCAGTATTAGTTTTCCTCCACCATATGTGTTTCTTCTGGCACATTTGTGTACACCTACACCAGGGAAAAATTATTTTTGCTATAAACTCCTCTTCCGCAAAAAAAAAAAAAAAAAAAAAAAAAAACAAAATGACCGATACCCCACATAGGACTTTGTTTTCCAAAAAATCGTGATGAATTTAGTCTATTTTTGCGCTTTTCCACAAGAACAAGGGGCCACACCAAACATAAATTTCACTATATCACGAAATTTAATTTCCGCAACCCTCACCTTTTATTTCTGTGAAAAACTTGCTGTACAAACGTTCCGTAAGTGTTGGTTTGAAGCCTAGACAAAAGGACCATGTTCAATCCAAGTAACAATTTAAAAAATCCTACCAAACTATATGATGAGTTTACTGTGACAAAAGTAATATTTAGCCAACCCTTCCTAGATGGAATGAATTTATTATGACTGATGTCCGAAACTTTTATATATATATATATATTCGGTTTTTCTCAAAAATCCAAGCTAATTGTATTCAAATGAAATTGCTTTTTTATTTAGATCTTGTAACTTGATATGAGGTAGGTGTTTAGTATAAATCAGATTTTCTAAAAATTTTTAGTCTCACTTACTTATAATTAATCTGTAAACCCAAAATCAAGTTTGCATTAAAATTTATAGTTTCACTTCAGTTTCTTTTACAAAAATTGCCTTTTTTTTTATCACATTGGATAGGCCCATATCTCTGCTCACCATTTTTTTTCCTCGGAAACCCAAACCTATTGGAAGATGTAAACCCATTGAAGTTCTACTTAATTCCTTCATGTAAAAGAACCCAAACCTTTTAGTATTTGGCTACCCAAACCTAGTGGTTTATCACTTCCATTTACATGCAATTGCTTTTGGAAGCCATGTTCATTTCAACCTATTCTAGAGCTTTATCTGATTCTTCACACCGTCACAAAAATCATCCGACCCACAAGCCCAATATATGGGCCTTGGAATGCGTTGATTTGCAGAAACTGCAAGAACTTGATAACTAGTAGCTCAACATGAGATATAAGCATCGATTTGGTTGCTACATTTCTTTCACATCAAACTCAAGGCATCTGAAGAACCGTGTGAACCTTCTCTTTTTGATTTGAGGTTAGAAAGATCAAAAGAGCAAACTAAAAGATCATATCCATCCAAGTAGGCCTTTGTGTTGCATTCGCAAAAATGCAGCGAGCTAGTAGAAGGCATCATGGAGGTTGTCCATATCTCTGTGTGAGCAATTTGAAGGTAATAAGCAATATCAAATGCTGCCTCACTGATGAGCAGATAAAAGGAATTAGGAACAACCAAGTGGTTCTAGTTGTGGGTTATGATGAGAGAAGGGAACGAAATGGAAGTTGAAGTTGGGTGTCACGACTTGGGCCCGAGTTACGATAATCCTGGGCCGCGATCCATACTTACTCCCGTAAACTCTCAATTAATCAAAGTTAAAACAGAATAAAAAAAGATAACATTCATTCATACATGTCAATTGTACAATTTGCGAAATATACATTGACAAAATCAATTTAAGGTTTTACATGTATATAAAATAAAGTTCTTTATACATGTATCATTTCTATCATTCTTTTGCTTTCTTACATCAATCACTGCATATTCAAATACAATGCAGGCTGATATCTATTCATGTTCTCAAAAAAATACATCCCAAAATGAATCCTCAAAAAGAATTAAAAAAAAAAAAAAAACATTCTTAGTCCATTCGCGCACTCGAATACCCACATCAATTGGTATTTCGACCATCCCATTCAATTAATCCTCTTGGAGGAACCGGAGAGGTCTCATCCGCTGCCGCTGGGGCCGCCGCTGGACCGGCATGGGCAATCGGCCTGTAATTGTAAGACTCCGCCCCGAGAGTTTCCGATTAGTGTTAATTAAGACGTGCTTTAGCTATAAGTGAGATTAGTGGAATTTGGTTAAATCTGGATTAGAATAGCCTTTTTATAGCTTTAAATTATTTTGGGAACTCTTTTGATTTAGTAGGGCCCTTTGGGGGTTCCTTTATTGTGTTTTGATTAGTTTTGTAATTTATTTAATAATTTTGGAAATCTGTAATTTGCTTCGTTTAATGTATTTTATTATTCCCGACAACTTTTGTATTTGCTCCGTTCCCGTTCGAGACCTCTAAACCCTACTTTACTAATGATAGGGGTAAAACAGTCTTTTTACACAAAATCTGGACACTATTTTTAATGTCTCCGAAACTCATAAAATATATACTTTTTGGAAAGTAGAAATTTCGATGATCAATTCTTCCTTCTTAGTCGAATCCGTCTGAAGCCCGTAGAGTGATGCTTTCAGCCCTAGAAGTTGAGTAAGTTGTGGGATCCATGGCCATTGTCTATATAAAGAAGAGTCTTCTTCCTTCTCCCTTTTCTTGCAACTCTCATTGAGAAAAAGAGAGGTTCCAGCCCTAGGGTTTTGCTACCTTGTTTCTTGCTTCTTCATCTTTCAATCACTCTCAAACTCTTGCTAAAGAGGAAATGGAGGTTGCTATCTTCTTCCTCTCCCTCTAGGCTCTCTATTAGTATCATTTTTAAAAGAAGACCTCCATTCTAAGACCTACTTTGAGCAACTTCTTGTCATTTGAAGGTCTTCCATTTAAGGTTTCCTTTCCATCTCTTAGATGTGTATTCTTATAGCCATAGAGAAGCTCCATCTCCATTGTTGGAAGCTTTCTCTTCTTATTCCTTGTTTTACTATTTTTAGGGCTTGATATGTATGTCATTTTTGGGGATTTTGTGTAGATTGTGGATTTTGAGCTAGAGAGTGTGCTTATAGCATGATTAGCATATTTGGAGACCAAGGCAAGTGAATGAATGTGTTTGATTTGAATGAGTTCTTGTTTTTATTGAAAATGTGGATTTTACTATTCATCTTCCTCTAGTTTCCTATATTTCATAATGCTTTTTGGAAATATACTTATTGATAAGATTTCCTCTTAGTTAGTTTATGAGAATGTATGCATTCATTTACTAAAGCTTGTTTTGCCATTATGGATTTTATAAATGAGATTTGTACTTGCATTGAATGGGGTTTGTATTGGAAGGAGAATTAATGCCTTGATGGAAGGATGGTTGGAGGATAGAATTAGAGGTTGAATGGAAGAGAATAGACCCATTTCATGTCAGAAAATGGATGAAGTCGAAGTGGAATGGTTTGGGAAAGAAAGAGCATAAATCTGCACCTGATGTGTAGTTCCCGCAGCTGGGCGGTTAGCAGGCGG
Organism: Persea americana; assembly: GCA_029852735.1. Classification (NCBI taxonomy): domain Eukaryota; kingdom Viridiplantae; phylum Streptophyta; class Magnoliopsida; order Laurales; family Lauraceae; genus Persea; species Persea americana. The sequence continues at coordinate 41,821,237 of CM056817.1, forward strand.
TCAGCTTGGCAGCTAGCCGACCCAGATTCGATTACAAACACAAAATGCTATATTTTAACAGGCAAACCGCGGTCAGGCCCGCGGTCAGTCAGCGGCTAACTGCCATTTAACTGCCCTATGACCGCCAGGTAGCCGAAATGCGCGATCAGAAACATAGAATGCTGTATTTTAGCAGGGTGAACCGCGGTCATCCAGTGGCTAACCGCCGAACACCTCGGCGGCTAACCGCCAGCTAACCGACAGGTGACCGAATTTCACCCAGAATTCCTGAGTCTTTTCTATTGTTTTCAGATATGGTATTTAAAGGTTTGGATGGGTTGTTCTGATGCCCTACCACCTTGGAAAGACCAAGGGGATGACATAAGGAGATTGACTTAGAAAGAAACTCAATTTTGGAAATGTATTGGGAATTTTGGATTCATCAACTTGCATAAGGAAACTTGGTATGTCCTCTATCATTCGAGTACCATACTAAAGGCAATAATAGACATACAAGATCTTTATACATGTTGTCTGAATATGGATGCCCCAATACATAGTTCCTAACGGTATAAGGATTCATTGCATTGTTTTACTCAAATTATATGTATCCTCACCCGATACTACTGGTTTTATCTCAAACTCTGATTTATGCACCTGACATGTCTTGCTAGCCCCGTTTATGCATGAAAAAATAATGATATGAAATGTGTGCCTACGAGCACCATGCCCCGCCTGCTCGAGTGTTTTACACCGATATAGTTTTGTACATGTTTTGATTTCTCATGTAACATATGAGTCGGCACCACTAAGCTTGGACGTCCTTGTCAGTCTGATCAACTGACTTGGGCCTCCCTCTTGTGCTCCCGCTAGTTACAACTTGGATCCTGTCCTGCCCCGTTATCCGGTTTCGCGGTCGTGGTCTTGTCTAGCTATATGTATATGTATATAATGTTGGTTCTCGTCACTTCGTGTGTTCAAGCCCAACGCACTGAATGCGCTCTCATCACATTAGTGATAGAGAGGATTTAGCTTTAGTGTGGTTGCCATCTAGTCAGTTCCTGTACCTTGAATATCCTACATGATTTATATTGCATCTGTACTTTAAATGAGCCATGCATCCTATTTTATGACAGTTATTGTTTTAATAAGATTTCGTTATGTTTAAGATGTGCTTTGATTTCTTTCTTGGTATTATCTATTCACCCACCTGCCAGACCGTGGTGTCTGACCCGTTTTGTGGTACTCAGGTCCAGCACCCGTTATTGCCTTCGAGGATGAGCCAGAGGAGGCGGTCGGCGAACTGCAACGATTAGGGGAGTGGCAAGCGGACAATGTCATTTAGACATTTGGTTTAGCTTTGAGCTGCATAACATTTTGGGGAGATTATAGAATGATACATGATTTATACTTTTGATTGTACTGGCCTTTGTTGGCCATTATTTTTGGGGAGTGTTAACTTATTTGATCTTTTGTTTAAACTCTAACTTCATATTTTGGGAATGCTAATGAGATCATTGCTCACTCTGACATCATGTCATACTTATGCACTACGTCAAAAAGGCCGAAAAATGACTGTCGACGACAGTCATTTTTTTGAAAAAACGACTGCTAAGGGCAGTCGAACGAGCAGTCGTTAAAATCGCAGTCGTTTTTGAAAAACGATTGCTGTTAGCAGTAAAAAATTAGGTAGATTTTCGACTGCCCATGGCAGTCATATTTTTAACGACGGACTTCGGCAGTAAAAAATATTGTGTGTCATTTTTTCAAAAATTATATAAAAAAAGACTTATCATTCAATTAACGACTACCCAGAGCAGTCGTTTTTTTAGAGGGTTTTTCAAAAAAAAATATTTCATAATTAATTTTTAAAATTTATATTTTTCTAATAAAAATCCTGTAATTCTCAAAACTGTAAATTAGCATCAACCATACAAATATCCATTGTCCATCAAATAAATAACTCAAATAAGCTAAGAAATCATCCAGCCACTTAAAACTTAAACCATCAAAGTAGCTACATTAAATGGTAGAAATTTAACAAAAATCACGTTCACGTTCACGATCACACACATCAAAGTAAATACTACAAATAAAGTCATTTTACAGTAAATCATGTGGGCTTTGAAACTAACACACGGTTCTAAATGTGGGCCATGAAATGATATCACCCACGGTGAGATCCCCAAAAGTCTTTTCTCCACCCAACAATTCTACGTCAAACTTCAAGATCTCATCTACAACGATCCTAGAGCATCCTTCCTCTTCAGTTGACAAACCGAGAACGCGTCCAAGGGCAACGGTAATCTGTTTTCGCACGTAATGGAACAGCCTACATGGACCCTGGCGTGTATTAGTGTTCGGTTGATTTGTACATGCTAGTTGACATGAGGAATCATCCTGAGCCTACAAATAATATTACAAATGCATTGTGTTATTATTTCATCAATGAAGATAATTAATTAATTTATCGAATCGATCATGTAAGAAAAATAAACAATATTGTACCTGAGATGAACTACCATGATAAGTTGAAGGTCGCACTTGTGTCCCACCTTGCGTTAGAGCTTGTTTTAGCTCATCCATTTCCCTTCGTATGCCCATCTGATCCTCCTTCAACCTTTTCACCTCAGTTTGAAGATATGTATTGCATTCATGCTCATCCTCCAAGGCTCTTTTATAAGGAGCTGAATGTTTTAAGGCCATTTTTGAAACAGTTCCTGAGCCACGTACGCGTCCTCGGTTATCACGACCAAAGACCTATGAAAAAAAATACCGAGTATACCATAAAACCCACAAAATAAAAAATTACTAACATTAAAAGATATTATAATCAACAAGCAATAAAAAGATACCTTTGTAACTGCATCATGGTCTAAATCACATTGCGCTACCGAGCTGTCAGATTCACATGCAGTAATAACATCATCCTACAGTAATAAAAAAATGATAAATAAGAAGCATAAACACATTTTGGCAACCATTAACGTATACTTCATAAAAATGTTCCTAAGAAAAACTTCTAATGTAAAAGATTTTTCAAAATTTCGGCATAGTCTCCCCTGTACGTGTGACATTTTTTTTTTTTTTTACAACCTGCTAAGTACCTGTACATAACCAAAAAAAAAAAAAAAAACTTCATATAAACAACCCAATGCCCCAACACACTACAAAGTCATTCACCACTATATCATTAGTCATTCACCACTACAAGTTCCCTTCCACCATTCATCTCCCTTTCTCTGTTGTACATTAATGAGATTGTTATATGTGATTTAGCATGTAACATGAATGGCCCACTGCCAATAATCAAGTCCTTTTCCAAAAACATGCCCTTGAAACAAGTCCTTGTCTAGGAAGGATAGAAAATTGATATATTTAAAAAGAGCCCACCATGTGATTTTCCAAGTTTTGCTTGTCCATTGCCAGTACTTCACAGTTCACACCCAAAAACGGATGTCAGAAACTGAATTGATCAAGGAATATAACTCACACTAGCACAAACACAGGTCACACATACATTCTCAATAAGAACATGCAAACAAATCATGCATAATACTGGCTGATAGAACATAGAGAGAACATATACGCCAATCAAATTATGGCTGACAAATTGTTCACATGTTTGGTATTCAGCAGCTTTACTGATCCTAACTAGTCTACTGGATCTAAGTGCACTAATGAAGTAATCAAGTACCAAACTTGCAAAACTTTATAGCAATTGATTTTGGGATTCATTATTGCTATCATACATTGAACATTTGCAATGCACAGAAAATGCAAATGCCATAACAATCCATACTGGTGGAAGTAGAATTTGTAAACCAAGTAGAATTTCCAGCTCCTGCAGCACATACAGACACCATTTCAGGTTATTCATTGATTATATAGGCTGTTCAAGCCATGTTCATTGATGACTAAATTGGTTTGTATGATGTTTCTGGTTGTTAAATATTTAAACGGAATCACTGATGCACAGCTCCTTTATAAATTCTTGTTGAATGTGAATGTTGAATTTCAAGGATGTTCAATGTTGATTTTCAAGGACGTGAAGTGTGGAATATTAAATAATAAGTTGATGTAGGATCTGTTGAAAGTGAATGGTGATGGACAATAACAGTTGTAATGTTGAATGTTTAGTGTTGAATGGGATTACTTACAACCATTCAGATGTTTCCAAATAGGAACAACAATTCTACACCCACATCAGAACATTCATGTTTAAATCAACACTTCGATCTCTCCACAAAAGATGCAGACTGGAGGATTTTTCCACTACATCTTGGAATATTGTTTCAAACCATTCTACAGTCTCTATTGTTTCAAACCAGCTTTGTTAATATTGTTTAACGAATACAGGAATCCATTTCTGTAAGCTTGGATTACCTTTTTGCCGCCTCATGCCTCTTGTACACTGATCAAACAATTGTAATCAAAGATAACAAGTAATAAAAGTCACACAACTACTAGCCACTCAGCTACAATATGTTGCTGTCGACACATCTTGTTTAGACCCAACACCTGACCCCACCTCTCCTCCAACTCTGCTACCAAGCAGCATAACAAATATCATAGATGTTTTGTATTTATCCTGATAAGCTATTTTAGTAATAAATTAGCACCACAACATTTTCTTGATAAAATCAATCTGTCCCAAGAAATTAATTTATCGCAACAGTTTGATGGTATCAACTAAAAATTCCAAGGAATCATGAAACAAGTCACTTGTGATAAATGCTGACATATCACCATCGTCTTCTGTAAAAATAATAATAAATAAATAGAAAGTCAAGCAATACATAAATGCTATTAATGAAATGCTTTCTATGGTCCATCTTATATTCTGTAGTACATAATTTAAATGACCTGAACAATTTTACATGGAAAGTTACGCTAGTAATGGCCTGTCGATGAATAACCCCTGCCACTTCGGACAATATGATCATATTTATCTTTTAATTTGTTTTTTCAATTATTTTATTTTCACCTATATATTTCTAATATTTTCCCGATGAAGAACCGAAATTTGAAATCATCCTGATATGACATTTGACCATTGTAATTTGGAGCATTTTTCCACTACATCTTGGAATCCTCGGTATTCATCGTCATCATTGTAACTTTATCCCATCATATATTGTATGTTATGATGAATAGAACCCGGAGCCCGATGGCTTTATTGGGCGTGGGCCGTGTGGCTGTGTTGGTATGGCTGAGCCTTGGCTTAGACCTCAATCATTGCCATCCTTAGCTTTGAGTTTCAGCATGTGTATCTTTTAACTCAAAAGTAAAATTTTATTATTATTTTTATGTGTGTTGTTTTTGTAGGTGAACTCAAGACAACTGCATGGCACCTGCTGTTGTTCATCTTCCAAATTCTGCAGCCTTGAATCCCTTTCAAACTCATTCAAATCCATTTCATTGTGCTCCTCTCCGAAATTGTAGTAAGTTGAAGGGAAAATTTTTATTCCAATGTGTTAGTCTTATGTTATTTTGATGTAACCTTTATTTTTGTACTTTCTCATCTATTTTTAAATAGAATGCCACGTTAAACACTATAACATACCATTTGACTAAAGTGTTGCCTTTTCTTACTGCTCGGGCAGACTCACTTGAGTTAGAAACCACACTAGGTGAATTACTTCCCCTTTTTCTCAGCCCCAAACATCAGATTGAAGGCCATTCACTGATTGGTTTGTATGGGCAGGGATGTTGGAGAAATGGTGAAACATAATCAACTAGCAATTCAAGGGCTAATATATTCAACTAGCAATTTACGGCTCAAAAAGACTATTTAACTTTAATAAATTTGTTAAATCAAGGGCAAATATAATCAACTAGCAATTCAAATTAATAACCTATTCACCAATTACATTAAAATGATTCTCACCACGTGGGGGCTCGATGCTGATCCATCCTTCCTTTTATGAGTGGCCAAGAAGAGATCCGTGCGAGTTAATGGTTGATTCGGATTTTTTGCTTTCTGTAAAAAAAATTGGGATATTCATAAGAGTCATCCAATTTACTCCGTCCATGTTGAGTGCTGCAGGGGTCAACATAATACTATGATGAAAAATGTAAGCAGTATATATAAACTAATTGCATATGGAAAAATCATCCTAAGCTTGAAACATATTTCCCCCGCAACATAGCAATCATCCTGGACCCGTTGTTCCTTCAAGGCATCAAAAAAGTTTAAACTAGTTTGTAGTTTGTAGCGGGGGATGTATGTTTCAGTTTTTTTTTTGAATGGTGCAATGTAAAGATATACTGTAAGAGTGACTAAACCACTAGTTACAAGCAAAAGGCATCAAGAAAGGAAAAGGATATCGAGCAGAAGCCCCACCCACAAAAAAAAAAACCTCTAAAACTTGAATAAACCCACCCAAAATCAAAGTTGCTTTGCACCAAAAGAGTATAGTATAATTGCAAAAAGAAGATATGTGCACAAATCTTACTAACTCTGCAGCCACTCTAGCCTGTCCCTTCCTGCCTGTTGTATGCGGGCTCTTCAACTTTGACCTAGCAGTCTTACCAGCCTCCCTAGCAGCTAAGGCCGCTGACGTCGAGGATATGTCCACAAATTTTACCCAATCTTCTGGTTTCACATACTTGGGCACATTGCTCTTCCTCTCTACATCTGTGAGGTATTTGTCTATTTCCTGATGACGAAGAATATACTTCCAACCTTTCCACGATATGTTTGCTTTCTTCATAACGAAAATTTCATGGATCTCATTGATGTTGTAGGTGCTCTGCAAAGATTATGAATGAGGAGTTATGATTGTAATGAAATGCTTATATAAAACTTTAAATTATATAAATGCAAAAGTACTCACAATCACGCCTAACCAAATTTGCTCCTTAATCTCATTCGGCACATTTGTCCATGCCTCATATATGGGGGACACATATGTCCTCACCAGATTTCCTATCAACGAACTCAGTTGGGCAGCATCTGGTCCAATAGGTTGGTCATGCTCGCCAAAAGTGATTGACTTAGGCACACCTGTTTTGAATTGACTATTGTAAGGATTAGTTTGTTAAAAAGAAATAAAATAAAAGTGAATACATATAATGATTGCTGGTAATATGTACTCTCGCGGGAACTACACCCTGACGGTGTAGATGCTGACGCAGCAGAACTGTGTGCTGTTGATTGATCTTGTGACATACTGGCTGTAACAAAAAATGTGAACTTTGAATATTGTTGTCATATAAAAAAAACATTGAAATGTAAAACTAAAGAAGGAAACTAGATCGATGAAACATGAAATAAATACCAATTTAATGAAACATGATATGTACAAATTGGTCCATTTAATGAAATAAATATGCAATGAGAAGAATATTGAAATGAACTTGTCACCTCAAATGATATCAACATCTATAATATCTTCATGTAATGCTCCGATATATGCGTTTTCATTCGTTCTTGCCTCAAAGACTAACGGATCTTTATAAGAGTCCATATCTTGATTAAGTCTTTTTGGAGCATCCAACACAACATGCCACTCATCCGTAGGACGACTTTGATCTTTGCAATAAAAGACTTGAGAAGCTTGAGAAGCAAGAATAAATGGCTCATCTGATTCTTTTGTGGTTCTTATTAACCTCTCTAAATTAACATATCTCAAGCTTGTTTCTGGATCAACTCTAATGCTATTTGTGTTCTCTATACGCACCCAATCACAGTTGAATACTACTACTTTGAAGTCATGGTAATCTAACTCAAGAATTTGTTTGACAATGCCATAGTAAGGGACCTCCTCAGATACAAAATTCATGTCGTTGACACTAGATCTGAACTTAGTAACAGCTTTCATAGAGACCCCGCTGTTTTGTGTTGTTTTCGATATTTCCGAAATCCGCTGTGCAAAAAACATATCCATTTATCGCATATGAGCTATATGAAATAGCCTCAAATTTAGGTCCATCAGCAAGCTTTTTCAAAACACTATTTTCCTCATTTTGTAATTGTTGTCTAAGCCAAGGAATGTAATCCATCTCCTTTTCTGCTCGTATGGTGCCTCTCCGATTCTGGACATTAGATACGTGTTCCTGTATGTATCTATCATAATTCCTGAAAAGAAATTTATTTTAAAATTTAGATGCATTATATGTGTAAAAAAATAGCTAAGAACAAAGAAATTAACTAAAATTTTCCTACTCTTTCCACGCGATATTCTCCTCAGACGACTCCAATACCCATTTACGTGCTTGCTGGTACTGTACAATCTCAAGATATTCGACCTTCCCCTTTTTATCGATAGGATAGGCACATAAACCATCATCGTCCATCCACTTTCCCCGTGCTTGCTTATGGCTTCCTTTTGTACCATTTGGCATATAATTCATGGCATACATCATTGCTTCATCCATGAGGAAGCACTCTGAAATACATCCTTCTGGATAGGTATGATTCACCACATATCGTTTGAATGTTTTCATCATCCTGCCACACGTCAAATTAATAAAATCTCTATACTAAACATTATTAAGGGGAAAAAACATATTTTTAGCTTTGAATTTGATTTACCTCTCAAAATGATACATCCATCGATATCAAACAAGCCCACAAATATTTGCCTCATCCGCCAAGTGCACAACAAGGTGTATCATAGATACGAAAAATGAGGGTGGAAAGTACTTTTCGAACACACATAATGTTTCTACAATGCTATCTTTCATCTTCATCAGCTCTTCACGGTTTATAACCTTCGAACACAAGACATTGAAAAATATAGACAATTGTCGAATAGGAGCACGTAATGGCTTCTGTGATTCAAATGCGTACATCAACATCACTGGTAGTAGTTGTTGCATGAGAATGTGACAATCATGAGACTTAAGGTTTTTGAGCTCTAAATCATCCAAGTTTACATTATGTCTCCAGTTCCCACTATACCCAATAGGAACCTTCAATTGGTATAAGGATTTACATATTAATTCTTTCTCCAACTGGGACAGTGTGTAAGGAGCATCCGGATAGGTCAACTTGCCATTCTTTTCTACGGGCCATAATTTTTTCTTAATCTTCATCTCCTTTAGATCTTGGCGGGCTTGAAGACCATCTTTCGTCTTATCCTTTGTATTCATAATTGTTCCAATTAGAATCTCTATCACATTCTTCTCAATATGCATCACATCCAAATTATGATGAATGGGAAGATCCTACAAAATTTATAGATTCATGTTAATATGTAAGTCTTTTTATACTGCATTGCTTTAATTTCAAGATACATCAATGTAAAACGAACCTTCCAATATGGCAAGTAAAAAAAGATCGATCTCTTTGTCCATGGAGTGGAATTAAGCTCATCCGCATGCCTCTTCCTTTTCTTACTCTTTCCAAAATTAGTTTGAATATTCTCCATTTTGCTTAACAGCTCGGAACCACTCAAACGCCTTGGAGGCTATCTATGTTCCTCTTTTCCATTAAATTGTGATTTTTGACTCCGAAAAGGATGTCTTGAATTTGGTAGGAATCTTCTATGCTCCATGTAAATGCATTTCTTTCCATGTTTTAGCCATTGTGAATCTGTCTCTTCTCCACACACAGGACATGCATACCTTCCTGCGGTCCTACAACCCGACAAATGACCATATGCCGGGAAATCATGTATAACCCATGGCAGAATTGCTTTCATTGTGAACCTATTTTTATTGTAAGAGTCATATGTTATTGTTCCGATGGACCACAATTCATTCAACTCTGCGATCAATGGTTGCAAATAAATGTCAATATCATGCCCTGGACCTTTCTTTCCTGGAATCAATAATGTTAGCATCGTGAACTCCTTACGCATGCAAAGGGATGGAGGAAGATTATATGGAACAACCATAACAGGCCAGCAACTATATGCATTGTTCTTTATCCCGAAAGGATTGAATCCATCCGTTGCAAGTCCTAATTGAATATTACGTGCCTCAAAAGCGAAGTGAGGATTTTTACGATCAACTTGTTTCCAGTAGGATGAATCCACGGGATGACGCATGATTGAGTCATTAGGTGCTAAGCTTGCATTTGTATGCCATGTCATGCTCTCTGCAATCCATGGTACACTATACATTCTTTGTAACATTGGTGTAATAGGAAAGTATCTTAGCTTCTTCCAGGGCAAACGTACAGCTCTTGGCTTTGCAGGGTTTATTGGTTTCCATCTACTAAGCCCGCATGTTGGACAATTGTCATTTTCTTCATGCTCTCTCCAGTAAAGTATGCAATCGTTGCGGCATGCATGTATAATTTTTTCCTCCATACGTAACGAATCGACAATCTTCTTGGCATTGTAAGTATTATCCGGCAAAGCATTGTGTTCTGGAAGGACCCTTTTGAAAAGTTGTAACAACTCATTGAAACTCTTATTAGACCACTTATGTCTAGCCTTCATGCTCAACATCTCAACTGTGATTGACAATTTCGTATCATCAATTCGACACGAGGGATATAAGGGTTGCATCGCATCCTCCATCAACTTCTTATATTGGATACCCTCTGGTGAATTATCCTGACCATGAACTTCTTCTTCATGATTAGTTTCATCCATGCATGTAGGCGCACAACCCCCCATATGATATTCAACGCCATCCTCATTAGGGATACTCGCAAACACGTCATTCACCATATCAACCATTCTTGGGAATGCATCTTCATTGTTGTTAATGGTGCCAATGTTTACAGTGCTTGTTGATTGAATTTCTCCATGATGGATCCATCTAGTATAAGATGTATCTATACCATCACATATTAAATGTTCACGGATGTCTCTTAATGTCTTCTTCCCTCCTACTATATTATGACATTTGACACAAGGGCAACAATACCAATCATCACCTCCAAGCTTTTGTCGATTAGCTCTTAAGAACTCTAAAAAATCTTCAACTCCCTTTAAGTATTCATTAGACAACCTTGGTGCCATCATCCACTCTTTGTTCATGTCCATATTCTGAAAAATGACAATTAGCACTTAAATTATAAAATAATGCAACACAATTCCTTCTCTTTGGAAGCCTAAAACAGAACTTATAATTAGATTTCTTATAGTTAGAAATAAGGGTTAAAAGAGAGAGACAGGGAGAAAATCTTTCTAGAATTTTTCTATGAAGGTTCATCTTTTAGGAGGGTTTTGAAATGATACAGAATTCAGTTCATAGCAAAGCAAATGTTCATCTTTTAGGAGGGTTTTGAAATGATACAGAATTCAGTTCATAGCAAAGCAAAGGTTCATCTTTTAGGAGGGTTTTGAAATGATACAGAATTTTTCTATGAAGGTTCATCTTTTAGGAGGGTTTTAGAAATGATACAGATTTCTTATACTCTACTGATCTTTTGGATATGGAACTACGGATTCTCTCTATGTTTAGTTCTTTACACAGCTTAAAGCTGAAAACCTTTGATCTGTTTATAAATCAGAATTTAAAAAGTTAAGTTTTTTGTTCTCTTATTTATTGGACTAAGCTAATAAATGCATGGATGATGTTCACTAATCTTTTACTTTGTGGGTTTTATCCCACTGTTGTTTTTGCAGTGTTATTCCCAAGACCCTGATGCCCAGAGAGGTGAATATCAAAACTTGAAGCCATCATTAGTCATTCACTTAGTCTTTCCCTCACATTATCTGCTGCATCCTTCTCTCTGTAATGAAAGATGCCTATTAGTTCAATCACAACAAAGTTCATTAGACTTTTCCAACATGACAGCTTGTGGAGAGACGGGTTACTCAATCGTCTTAGCTAAGTTTTTCATGCATGAAAGAAACAGATTCCATCTCTTTCTTAAACCATTTTGGAGGTGTTTGGTTGGGTTGGGTCTTGGAGTTTTTTTTTTTCATCTTTGTTTTAGGGGCTTATGGATTTTGGAAAACAAGTGTATACTGTATGTAACACTTATATGCACATTAGCAAGCATTCTATTATTAATCATGTGACAAACATGTGCATAATTTGGACCACTCATCTGTTGGCAATGGGCCCTGGTGTGGATGGTCTATATACCCTAACACTGATTAGAGTGGGTATTTTTTTTTCTTGTTGGATGTCGACCGTCACTCGGGCTTTTCTCTCTATCTGATTTGTGTTCATCAATACCCATCTAATAAGTTCAAGCCAGTATAATTTTAGGTAAATACCAATCACAGCAGGGTGCAACAGATGATCAATCCAGATCCTACATGTTCTCCACTTGGAAGGAAATAGAGTCTTTTATTACTTACCAGCGGCTGCATTGGACAACTTCTATTTGTAAAAGATTCTGTAAGATCTAGAAAATTCACATGTTGGAATTGTTTAAAGATGAAATCTATTATATATCACTTGAATTTTTATTTTATTTCTAAGTTCACCCTCATCTCTTGAGAGATTACTTGTTTCAGTAAATGCACATTATGTTGAAATGGATATTTTACTCATAGGTTCTACTGCCAACAAGAATGATTCAGTGCAAGCTGTCCACATCCACATGCAGCGTAGTGTTAATCCTAGGGTTACAGCCTAATAAAGTGTTGTACTAGATACACTGTTGTGTTCACTTGCACTCATGGTGGGCGATTCGATAAGAAAGCCCACCATAGATAAGGTATGGCCTAACTCTCATCCTTATTGAGCATGGCCATATGATGAAAGATGTATCGCATACAAATTCAACAGAAAGAAGACTCAAGTCCAACTACTTTACAGAGCCACATATCATCCACCTTCCCCTCTCAAAATGATCATCCACTCCAAATGGTCGAATAGTCCCATGACTAGCCTGGTGATTTTGCCTACTAGCAAGAGATGTTTAGCCACACTTTTCCTCATTATCCTAGAAAATAGTGTCACTCCAATCCTTGCATATGAACCAAAGCACTCCCATTTGGCAATCTTATTCATATGCTTGATTATCAATTCAGTGATTTTCTTTCCAAGCATTTGAGAAGCTACAAACAAACATTGGGTCTTAATCAACTTTAAGAGGAAAATAAGTAAAAGTAGAAAAAATCCTATCTTAATCAACTTTAATCAACATAACTGAAGAACTAAAGATCCACATTACCTTAGTAAATCGGATAAAAAAAAGGTTTTTTATCTACATATCCACCTTCTTCTGCAATCCAGGGCAGGGCAAAGCATAAAAGAAAAGGAAAAAGAAGAAAAACGAAGTGGAGGGGTAGGGAGAGGAAGAACAGGGGGAGAGCAGAGAGGAGAAGAAGATGAAGAGAAAGACGCTTGTCTTGTGTCACTCTTACAGTCTTATTCAAGGCGACAATGATGAAATCCAAGAGAGGTAGGAGTGTGATCCAGTAGACTCATCTTAAAAGAAAGGACTTGTTATTTTAGATAATAGTTATGTCTCATAACAATAATTATTAGGCATCTGATAAATAAATAAAAAAGAAGCAGAAGAAGAAGAACAAATAAAGGCATCGACAGGTTAAAAATGATTATTATGTACTAAATGTTCATAAATATATATAAACATCAAATCTTTTGTACATACAAGTAGTTCACTGAATATGTAGGAAATGAATTTTTAGGAATATATGATCGAATGATCTCCACAAAGAATTCATTGACTTTTCAAATGGCATGTCTTCATTTCATTGGATGATTTCCTCCTATGTGCTGCCTTCTATTGAATTGGTGCTGTCATCTTGGTGTGGCCATAGTGACATTGAGGGTGGGATGTTGGCCTGAATGTGCACTTGTACAGGAGAAAATCTTCCTCATTTCTTATCCGTTTATTTTGCATCTTTAAGAAAATATGAAGAATTTTTTTTCCAGGGAAATAGGAAGTCCTAGAATTCCTGGAATCCATCATATACATCAAACAAGCCCTAAATCCGTGGGCCCTGTTTTCCACCAACGCAGTCGGCCAAGCTTCTGGAAATTCCCATTTTGCATTGCAGCCCGAGGGTCGATTGGATCGGACGTGTATGGTTCTCGTGCGGTACCGAACCAACTAATCCATAAGAATTTATCAAATGCAACACCTTCCTCCTCTTCCTCGCAGAGGGAGGGGGGTGCAGGTGGGTGCGGCAGTGCTGCAGGAGGAAGGAAGAGTGTACCTAGTGCAGTGGGGGGGAAGGTGCTGCGAGGAAGAGGAGGAGGGTGCTGCTTGCAGGGGAGAACGACGGTCGGCAGTGCTGGGGTTCCGGGCTGTCGCGTTCGTCTGGCGGCGAGAGGCGTCTGTTTGGCGATGTGCAGACAATGGGGAAGGAGATGGAGGGGCTGACGAGAGACTGGAATGGCGATGTGCAGCAGCAGATCAGGTAGAAGGGAGAAATAGAGCTCGTCGATGTGCAGCAGCAGATGAGGTATTGGGGGAAAAGATCTCGTCGATGTGCTAGGGCTTGGGAGGAGTCGGTAATGAGAGGGGTTTTAGGTTTTATGTTTTGTTTTTTCATTTCAGAAAAATGACTGCTATGGGTGGTCACGAATGCTAAAAATCAGTCAATAAAATATGACTGCTCCGGGCAGTCAGTAAAACCAACGTGTTGGGGTGGTATTTTTGGCTTTTTGACGTAGTGATGTATTATCAGTCTTATATGGTGATGATGGATCAAGAATTTGATTTGTTACACGCTTTTCCACCAATGTAAATGTTTTATGAGTGTGTATGAAATCCTCACCGCGGAAACCTGTGGGAAATTAAGTGAATGTATAATCAATGTTAAGGGTAGTTTATTACCCCATCCACCTCGTCGCAGGCCCGGATCCCGGTCTGGGGTCGCGACAGTAATGCTATCAGTAACACTAATTAACACGACGGTTCAACAATGTATAAATGGAAGTTGTGATAGCACATGTTAGTACATATTCTAAACCCATTCAATTTGTTTAGTAAACAATTCCAATTCTAGACAAGTTTAGATAATTCCTACAATGACAATGGTTGAGCACAATAAATCAATCAATATGTATGTACAAGATGACAACTACCATGGCATTCATTTCATTTCATTAACCATCTTCCCTCAAAGAAAGGATTCGTCTTCCGAATGGAAAGCATCAATCAGTACCCATAGATACGATTGGAACTTGTGGGACTTACCAGTGTCAGGGCTAGAGACACTAGCATCACCACGGAGCTCCGGAACGCCCCAAATCCATATATTGCAGTAGGAATAGTCATTTGGCTCAGGGCAAAAGGGTGCACCATTAATGACCCCGGCCTCAAGAAAATAATCATTTGTTCATTTATTAATTCATTTATAACTTAATACAATAGCTAGGTAGTGCCAGACTCAAGAGTCAATGGATTAAATCCATTTCCGGATTCAACTCAATTCAGTAGTTCCATTCATAATAATGGAGAGGAATTAAACAGTAACATCAATTTTATGAGATTGGAACACAATGATACGGAATACAATACAATGAGAGAATTACTAATTACACAATTCTACGAATTTCTATTTCAGTTCCAACCAACTATTTAGGTGTAACCGTTGGTTATCCAATGTACGTGTTATTCTCGATGGACATCACATTTATATATTATATGTACATTGGAGTCCCCGTAATTATCACCTATGGAAATTTAGTCCATAATCAATTAACTATTCGATCAATGAACTTATCAAAGCATTCTTCTTAATTATCAACAATCTCAGTTATTCCATGATTAACTTTAAAACTAATTCAAAGGACACTCATATGCCCAAAAAGCGCCCATGTTTCCTACAAAAATCTAAAACCAATCAATGCCCTGTTCAGCATCAGGTTCACTCGAGCAGACTCAAGTTCGCTTGAGCGGACCCAGACAGAGAAGTGGTTGCTCGAGCGAACTCAAGTTCGCTAGAGCGGACTCAAACAGAATGTGGGTCGCTCGAGCAGATCCATATCCGCTCGGGCAGACTCATCCAAAGAGCTGGTCGCGAGAGAACGCTTCAGAATTTCACTCCGAAATTCTGCAACTCTCTCTCTCTTCTACTCTTCATTCTCCATTCCAGTACCACAACCTGCAATAGCATTGGAACCTCCTGTTCCCTCCTCAATGCTCACACCATTCCCACATAAACAACACTTTTAATCATTCCATCAATTCATAAACAATCCATTCTAACAATTAATGGAAAATATGCACAAACCCAATTTCTGTGAAATCTTCATTAACATCTACAATACTAACAACATTCACAAGTAAATGCTTATACTTGCCTCCATTGAAGCTTCTTTGACAAAAAGCCCTTTTTGCTTAGTTGATTTGAGACAACTATTTCCCCAAACTCAAACTCTAATCCAAGTAAACATGAAAAAGGATGTCTATGAGCCAACCATGTTAGAATCCATCTCTAAGCACTTAGAAAAACTTGAAAATCCTACAAAAACACTAATCACTTACTTGTAACTCAAGGGAAGAAAGTTTGGGCTCTCTTCTAAGCTTCAAACACTTCAAAAATGGAGGAAGCTCAATGGAGAAGATGAAGATGACCAAGCCTCTTCAAAAGTCACTTGTAAACTCTCAATCCTCACTCTTGATGGAGAAGAAATGGAAGAGAAAAAAAGAAATGAGCCTAGGGTTTGCTCAAGATGAAAAATGAGTGAATGACTCATTTCATTCTAATATAAGGTGTCTTCACACTAAAACCCCCTATCATTAAGTCTATTTACATTTAGAGTCAAAGGAAGGCTCATTTGACCAATTTCAAGTCAAACGCACTAGAGACTATTATGAAAATTAACGTACTTTTCGAGATACACGCGTTGGTATCAAGAATTTCTGTATTTGACGAAATACGTGAAAGCCCGTATTTACGAAAAAGTGCTTGTTCTACTTTGCTTGAGCCTAAACTCAATTTAATTAAACTAGTTCCCTTCCAATCCATTCAATTATGCTTAATGCAATAATTTGAGACTAATTTGTCTCTCTTTGGTCATTAACCTTTATTAACCCAATCATTCATGCTTAATTAGCATTAATCTCAATTAACTAGCCTTAATCGTGATTAGTTCGGGTCGGGGGTGTAACATTAGGAAAGGAGAAGAAGGTCCACAACAGTGATAGAGCGATAGAGGGATGTTCATTTTTGAGATGGAGACGACAAGTACAATGGAGCCTAAAACAGATAAGATCTGGGTGTTAACTTCGAGCATTATCTAAGTCATAGGTGAAAACTTTTATACAATTGCCATTCAAAAAAAAAAAAAGAAAGAGAAAAAACCATTAAACAAAGTATTGTAAAAATGGACTAGCTCTTAAATTTCTTTAGCTATTGGCACGCCTTTTTTTTTTATTTTGTGCCAAGTCGTTCTTCCTAGGATTTGAACCCATGACCGATTGGCTTTGATACCATCTTAAATTTCTTTAGCTAGCCATTTCTACCAAAACCTTAAAGTGTTAGTAGAAGCATCGAAAATACTTTTTAATATTCTCCTTTGAGTGGAGCCTATTCTTCAACGCCAGCAACAATCAAATGAGCTAACGGAATATTATCTGAAAAATAAAATGGGCGTGAAAATTGTTGTTACATGGGCCAGGAAAACATGCAAAAAATGGGCTATTAGTGGAGCTGTGATATAGATGTCACTATCTGTCAAATGAATTAAATGGATTAGCAGTATATGTTACCACTTCTTTTGAGCCTTTGGAAAACCCATCTTAGATATTCTCTCTATGGATCCAAGACATTCCTTTCTAAATAATGCTTCTTCAGAAAAAAAAATAAAAAAAAAAGAAACAAAAAATAATGATAATAATAATCTAAAATCAGCCGTTAGGATTCCAAACGGTGTTGCTAGTAGGTCTTTGGGTCAGGTCAAATTTACCCTAATCTTAGACCTCGAGGGGAGATAGTTAACTACCTCTGATAGGGGTGTAAAAGAAAACCGTCTAACAGTGTAATTGAACAGAACCGTGGTCAATAACCGTGTTTTACGGTTCGGTTACGGCTTTCAGCATTGACTCAGGGTTATTAACTGAATCGAACCATGAAGTGCAGTTCGGTTAACCGGCACACGGTTAACCGTATCGTTATACTAATAAAATAAATAAATAGCCTAAATGAAAGATGTATATAATTCTTAACGGTTTTGCAGGATACTGTTCGGTTACGGTTTTTATCGTTTTTATTAGTTAATCATGGTTAAGTTTTTAACGATTTTTCCGGTTATGGTTACGGTTTTGAAAACCCAAAACCGTGATTCACGGTTCGGTTAATGGTTTTTCCAGATACGATTCGGTTATGGTTTTTAACGTTTTTAGCAGTTAACCGCGGATCAGTTTTTAACGATTTTTCCGGTTACGGTTACGGTTTTTAAAACCGAAAAAACATGATTCACGATTCGATTCACGATTCTCCCAAAATGAACAGTTAACCGAACCATTACACCCCTAGCCTCTGGCTATGATCAACTATGGCCAATTATTTTAGCAGTGATTTTAAAATGCATCAGCTAGCCTAACCCTCTATTTGGGAAGGAGGTAAAATGAGGGAGAGGAACAAAAAAAAAAAAAAAAAAGAGGGAAAAATGGAGGGAAAGTGGAAATTGGGGGTGTTTGGGAGGGGGGGAGGGGTGTAAAATTTGTGTAGGGTCCACCTTAAAGCCGCCCCCCCCCCCCCCCCACCACACACACACACAAAGTTTTGCTTGTAACCGCGGCATCAAAATTGCCACTAAAAGTAAAAAATCTAGACACGAAATTTACGACCGCTAAGTCAAAAAATCATTGCTACTAAAAATATTCAAATCCAACCGAGGAGAATTTCTTCTTTTGTGGAATTCTGAGGCCCAGCTTCAACTTACTAGAGAGCTTCTGAATGAGATACTCTGGCTTTTGATAGGTTCCATTGGAAGGTGGAGAGTGACCCACAATCCCAATGCGTTTGGGTATGTGTTTGGTTTGCAAAAGTGGATTGTCATCACACATGAAGGACCTCATAAATAGCAGCTCAAGATAAGATAGAAGCATCGATTTGGTGGCCACATTTCTTTAACATCAAACTCATGCTATATGAAAAATTGGGTGACCCTTTTGTTTTTGATAGGAGATCCCAAATATTAGAGAGTAAACTAAAGGATCATATCCACTCAGGTAGGCGTTTACGTTGCATCGGCCAAAATGCAGCGAGTAGAAGGTATCATGGCCGTTGCCTGCGTCTGTGCGTGAGCGAATCGAAAGTGATGGGCAAAATTACTGCCTCGCCGAGGAGCAGAGAGAGAATTAGGAACAACCAAGTGGTTCCAGTTGTGGGTTATGATGAGGAGGGAAATGAATGGAAGTCGAAGTTGCAAGAAGAGAAGAAGATCCACAGCAGCTACATTTTTTAGATGGAGACGACAAGTAAAAGTGAGGAGGAAATGGAGGGGATCTTTATCTAGGGGTTCTTGGAGATGATGCACATGTTCCCTTTGCGTTCACCCTTTATTACTTGTTTGCAGAATGTGTTAGAAAGAAAGGTTGAATATATTGATTGAGATTAGTTGAGACTTTTATCTCATATAAATCTTTTTTTTTAAACAATGGTGATAATCTCTTGAGTTCCGTATTAATATAATGATTAATGTTGCATTTAATGTAAGCTTTGGATGGTAAATTTAGGATGATGTGGTGAACCCTTCAGGAGTCCCAAATCTCAATATAGTTGAATGATAAAAAAGGAAGATCCCAAATATTAATTGGGTGGGATGCCCCACCTTGCCACCACTCATGGTTCCTCCACTCTTTCTTGGTCAACCTGTGCTGGTCCCAACTCCCAAGTAGAGCTATCAGGCAAGCCATCCTTTGGAGGTATTATAGAAGGGCCCGGCCGGTAGAGTGAGAGTTTTTCCATTTGTTTAAAGCTCAAGGCTGGGCCAGTACAAATGTTCTGCAGGCCCACTAATTTGAGGACTGAGCTAGGACAGAACTATGCACGGCCCTATAGGCCCACATTATTTTATTTATTATAACAAATTCTTTCATATCAATATTTTCCAAACATGAATTTCTTGCCATTGAATGGAGAAAAGTCCAAATATAAGTCGGACTAGAGCAATAATAACTAAGGAGAGCAGATGATCAGGATTAGGCTAGTTAATTAGAGTTGGAGGTTTTCTCAAATTGTTTGAAATGTGAGCAGGCCCTAGTTTAAAGATCTTCATGTTTAGGATGCGCACTGCATGTTGCACTATGGATTGGGCTACATTTCTGGGTCCCCTCTGTAACTGGGCTGGGCTAAGAAGCTTGATCCAACGCCACCTATAAAGGCTGTCTTAAATCTTCCATAATAGAAGAAATCATTGTAAAAAAAATCTCATTTTCTGCAATTTCTCTCTTGAGAATAGCGGCCCAAGGATTTCAAAACTTTGAATGGGAAATCGGATATGATTGTGAGAGAACATTTTATCAAATAAAGGTATAATATAGTTGTAAAATAGGGTCAGACCAAGGATCGATGGGCTTTTCAAACTAAGACCGATAAGTTAAATAAAAAATATGTGGCACATTTAAAGAAAATATTGTTTGGCACTGCTTTATTTCAAGTTACTCTAACCAGTCTGGTAATCTGCCTCAGTTTTCAATGATTCTATTAGGAGAATACGACATAAGAAATTAATTCTAATAGCCACTAAAAATCTATCTACTTCAAGTAGACCACAGCTAATAGCCCTTTGATAATTGACTAGTACATTGAAATTGGAACTCTGAAAGGAAAATACAATATTAGGGGGAAAACATAGTTCATGATTTTGCCATAGGAAGATATAATGCCAAGGAATAAGTATTTTATACTTTTCCACAAGCCAACCGTAAAAGTAAATAAATAAATAAAATAAATGAATAAATAAAAAAAAAACACTCCAATATGTTGCTTGTTGCACTGCCAGTCCCATATCTGTACAAAAGAGGACGGCTTACATCCGATCCAGGCTCAATATATTTGATGGCGGCATGGAAGAAATTAAAATTTAATTTTCTTCTTTTTAATTTACGCCTTGGGCTCAGCCCTTATCCCCAAGGACCAGGTAAAGATGTAGGAACTTTAGCCCGAACCTAGCCCGCATATGTTAGGGGTACCTATTTTTTAAGAGTTTGGTGCTGCATGTAGCTTTAGTTCATAGTTCATTGAAAGATAAAAGAAGTGCGAAAGAACTGAGAATTTTGATTGTGATGAACCAACTGGAGATATTCCCATTCAGGGCAAAAGGTTAAAAAAAAAAAAAAAAAATGTCGCGGGGAGCCCTATCTCCTTCAACATTAAAGTTTTAGGGCCTTTATCTTCGTTATGTGATCTAAGGGGATTTTTAATTTAATAAATCCTTTTTTTTTTCTTTTTTTTCCCTTCAAGAATTATTTTTAAATGTTTTCTCCACCGAAAGTCTACTCTAGATAACCTAAACGCGACAGGAAAATTTATCTAAATGTTTATAGCTCCAGATATCCCCAAATGTGATGAACTACTGAGAATAAGAGAGTGGTGAATACCCACAATACAATGGAGTTTTCCTATTCTCCAACTCAAGTTTTCTCAGTTTTTTTCTCCACCAAGATCGATAGTCCTATTTGTCTGAAAGTCCTTATTTGTTATGGTTGACAAATGTTTTTGTCTTTTCTTTTTCTGTGTTTTCTTTCCTATTTGTTCTCTAGTGGCAGACTAATCCATCCAAAGGGTTATAAGCATGATGAAACCACCTTGTACCTTGCCATCAATTATGGAGATAGCGTCTTAGCTGCAAGGATTATCTCATCTGGAAAAGTGCAAGATTTCGGTTGCGCCTTGAATTCACGGGCTCTCATTTTGCTCTCGGTTTTTAAGATGGTGGGATTGAAAATCAAAAGATGCCCTTTATATGGACTCCCTTGACTGAAACTTTTGTTGTCTCGTTATTATTGCACCGAAGTTCACAAGAGCATGTTTAAAATTGGGAAGAAATTGCCATGAAGCTAATGATCTCTAAGAACAGATGATGCTTACAGACCATCTCTAAAAATCTGCCATTTAAACTGCCCATTTTGAGGGTGGGCGGGGCTAGGAATTTGGTCTAGGCCTGGATAAAAACTTTGGGCCCTTTTAATATATGGGCTAGGCTCGCATTAAGTGGAAGAAAGTCCGAAGCCCGGCCCGAGCAAGATGCACTGTTTAAGTAAAAAATAGTTTTTTCTTGTAGGACGGAGGAGTTGAACACAAATTCTCTCACACAAATAAACATTTTCTCCAGGTAAACTACAAGTTGGGTTAGTAAGCTTTCCCCATTACTCTATAAAATAAAGTAAACCCAGGCTCCGGCTTAACCTATTCTGGGTGGGCTGGGCTCGGGCTAGGTACTTCTGGACTGAGTCTGGCTTAGCTCGGGCTTGGGCCTATTACTTTAACCTGTGCTGAGCTCAGGCCAGGTACTTATGGCCTGAGTCGGGCTCAGCCCTGGCTCGGGCCTATTGTTTAAAGTTAGGGCAGGGCCTGGATGTTGTTCAGCCCGGCCCATGAACACCTCCTAAGTCTTGGCTGTTGCTTAGTTTATTAGGAACATGGGCACTGTAGGTGGGTGTATGAGTTTGAACTAGGTGAAGAATCAAAGAAAGGTGAGGAGCTCCTTTCCTCCTGGTGAAATGGTTCCTTAATTTTATCTGGTACTATTTATTGATCGAGTTCCAGTAGAGCTGTTGAGGATCTTTTCTGGTAGCATCTTCAGCCCACATGGGCCCACATATACCAACAATGTTCCGAACACTATAAAAGACAATCACCGCACTTGTTTGTTTACAAAAGTGGATTAGACAAGGCAAGTAGAGAAAATCTAGCAACAATATAAGATCACAATTTTAGAGCTCTCTCTCTCTCTCTCTCTCTCTCTCAGTTCTCCTTTTGATTGTTTCTTTTCTAAAATTCTGCATTGTTACTGGCCAAACCACAGCTAATTTGAGCAAACCATTTTGCAAAACCACGTGTGTTGGCGAATTTCAGACTGAAACAGTAAAGTCAGATGGGTCCTTCAAAGAAAGTCCACATGATTCTAGCATTGTTACAGTACATTTAAGCTGTGGTCTATTTCAAGATGACAGCGAAATGGGCTTGGCCCAGGTGCAACTTTGAGGCATCTGGGCTTTATCCAGACCTGGACATCAGGCCTGTTAACTAAAAGGGCTGGGCTTGGAAAATGTTCGACCCGTCGACCCATTCCAGCCCACGAGCATTTCCCCAAGTAAAACGAAAGCCCAACATATCCTCCGGCTCCCAAATTTATAACCAAAAGGGATAATGTAAACCTATTAAAATTCTACAGAAACTTCAACTAGCAGGTTTGTGATAAGCCTGCCCTTATCATGTAGGAAGAGTTGTCATAGAACAAACCTTGTAGAACTAGACTTGAGAAATTACATGTCAAATACTCTGAGAAAACAAGGAAACATCACCTGAGCTGAGAAATATTTCACAAGGTTGTCATTTCCTGTAAAACATAATCAACGTACCATCACTGAACATTTTTCGTGAGAATTCATTTAATTTGTAGTCCTCAACTCCATCTTGTTCAAACCCAGTGGGTTTGGGAATGTGGGTTGCCCAAGTGTATTGTGACATGGACAAATACAAAGCCTATAAATTATATCAACTTGAGAGATTGAACCAGTGGATAAGTTGCTGTATTCTCTCTTCCTCAACATCATTTCCTTATACTTCTTATACATTAGAGACTAAAATGGCTGGTCGGCCTTTCCCTTTACAGAAATGGATGGCAAAACTGCAAAAAAATTTCCACCGTGAAATCAGTAACGGCAACGATCCAAGAATGTTGAAAGAACAAGAGATCGGATCTTCACCTAATTTTTTTTCCGTCGAGGCCGGTCACATCGATCCTTGCCTTACCGACGAGCAGAAACGTAAAGCTAGTGGCAGTCAATGTCTGTCGGTCTTTGGCTTGAATGTGGACGGAGACAAATGGAATCTCCTGCTGCGAAAAGTGAATGGAACTTACTTCTTCAGTGAGACAGGGAACAAGGTGATGACGAAGGAAAATGGGTGGGAACCGGGAACACAAATCTGCATTTGGGGCGTACCTGTTGGTGGAGCATTTAGAGATGGAAAAGTTCGTTTTCTGTTCACCAATGGATTGTAGCAAGGAGACGGTGTAATATGAGTTTAGAGTTAGGGTGTGAGGGTGAGATAGATAATATAGTACAAGTGTTTTGTTCTTGTTTTGCATGTCATTGTTAGGAACTCAGTAGATGTTGCACTGTTATCATACTACAGCTGTTTTGTTCTTGTTTTGCATGTCATTGTTAGGAACTGAATTGAGCTGAGTTTTCTCTTGGCAGTCTCAAATCTTTTTCTTAGACCAAGTGAGTGGTTTGATATTCCAAGTTAGTACCATCTTTTTGGATGAGGCTACTCCGCAAACCCAGTTTAAATTATTTGGAAGAGATTATCTTAGGATCTTTCCTCCAATACTAAAGGAGCATTTTGTGTTTGTTACTTATATGTCATTTATTATTTTTCTTGCAATTTGGCCACATCAATACTTTCATTCAAGAATTATACAAAATTACTGTCTAAACCTATTAAGGGTAGCAAAATGCCTCGCTTAGATGAACTATGGCCGGTGATCTCTCATTCGTGATCTTTCTTCAAGATGCATTGCGATGGCCACCAATATCCGTTTTGATAATCCGTATTAGTTTTCCTCCACCGTATGTGTTTCTTCCGGCACATTTGTGTACACTTACACCAGGGAAAAATTAGTTTTGTTATAAACTCCTCTTCCGCCGAAAAAAAATAAAAATAAACAAAACGACCGATACCCCACATAGGACTTTGTTTTCCAATAAATTGTGAAGAATTTAGTCTATTTTTGCGCTTTTCCACAAGAACAAGGGGCCACACCAAACATAAATTTCACTATATCACGGAATTTAATTTCTGCAACCCTAACTTTTTATTTCTGTGAAAAACTTGATGTACAAACGTTCCGTAAGTGTTGGTTTGAAGCCCAGACAAAAGTGTTGGTTTGAAGCCTAGACAAAAGGACGATGTTCAATCCAAGTAACAATTTAAAAAACCCTACCAAACTATATAATGAGTTTACTGTGACAAAAGTAATATTTAGCGAACCCTTCCTAGATGGAATGAATTTACTATGACTGATGTCCAAAACTTTTATATACATATATATATTCGGTTTTTCTCAAAAATCCAAGCTAATTGTATTCAAATGAAATTGCTTTTTTATTTAGATCTTGTAACTTGATATGAGGTAGGTATTTGGTATAAATCAGATTTTCTAAAAAAAATTAGTTTCACTTACTTATAATTAATCTGTAAACCCAAAATCAAGTTTGCATTAAAATTTATAGTTTCACTTCAGTTTCTTTTACAAGAATTGCCTTTTTTATCACATTGGATAGGCCCATATCTCTGCTCACCATTTTTTTTCCTCGGAAACCCAAACCTATTGGAAGATGTAAACCCATTGAAATTCTACTTAATTCCTTCATGTAACAGAACCCAAACCTCTTAGTATTTGGCTACCCAAACCTAGTGGTTTATCACTTCCATTTACATGCAATTGCTTTTGAAAGCCATGTTCATTTCAACCTATTCCAGAGCTTTAACTGATTCTTCACACCGTCACAAAAATCATCCGACCCACAAGCCCAATATATGGGCCTTGGAATGCGTTGATTTGCAGAAAGTGCAACGACTTGATAACTAGCAGCTCAACATGAGATATAAGCATCGATTTGGTTGCTACATTTCTTTCACATCAAACTCAAGGCATCTGAAGAACCTTGTGAACCTTCTCTTTTTTATTTGAGGTTAGAAAGATTAAAGAGCAAACTAAAAGATCTTATCCACCCAAGTAGGCCTTTGTGTTGCATTCGCAAAAATGCAGCGAGCTGGTAGAAGGCATCATGGCGGTTGTCCATATCTCTGTGTGAGCAATTTGGAGGTAATAAGCAATATCAAACGCTGCCTCACCGATGAGCAGATAAAAGGAATTAGGAACAACCAAGTGGTTCCAGTTGTGGGTCATGATGAGAGAAGGGAACGAAATGGAAGTTGAAGTTGGGTGTCACGACTTGGGCCTAAGTAACGATAATCCTGGGCCGCGATCCATACTTACTCCCGTAAACTCTCAATTAATCAAAGTTAAAACAGAATAAAAAAAGATAACACTCATTCATGCATGTCGATTGAACAATTTGCGGAAATATACATTGACAAAATCAATTTAAGGTTTTACATGTATACAAAATAAAGTTCTTTATACATGTATCATTTCTATCATTCTTTTGCTTTCTTACATCAATCACTGCACATTCAAATACAATGCAGGCTCATATCTATTCATGTTCTCAAAAAATTACATCCCAAAATGAATCCTCAAAAAGAATTAAAAAAACAAAAAAACATTCTTAGTCCATTTACTCACTCGAATACCCACATCAAATGGTATTCCGACCATCCCATTCGATTAGTCATCTTGGAGGAACCGGAGAGGTCTCATCCGCTGCCGCTGGACCAGCATGGGCAATCGGGCCTGTAATGCCATCAATAACACTAATGAACACGACGGTTCAACAATGCATAAACGGAATTTGTGATAGCACATGTTAGTACATATACTAAACGCATTCAATCTGTTTAGTAAACAATTCCAATTCTAGACAAGTCTAGATAATTCCTACAATGACAATGGTTGAGCACAATAAATCAATTAATAGGTATGTACAAGATGGCAACTACCATAGTATTCATTTCATTTCATTTACCATCTTCTCTCAAAGGAAGGATTCATCTTCCGAATGGAAGGCATCAATCAGTACTCATAGATATGATTGGAATTGTGGGACTTACCAGTGTCCGGGCCAAAGACACTAGCATCACCAATGAGCTCCGGAACGCCCCAAATTCATCTACTGCAGTAGAAATAGTCATTTGGCTCAGAGCAGAAGGGTACACCATTAATGACCCTGGCCTCAAGAAAAGAATCATTTGTTCATTTATTAATTCATTTAGAACTTAATACAATAGCTAGGTAGTGCCAGACTCAATAATCAATACATTAAATCCATTTCCGGATTCAACTCAATTCAGTAGTTTCATTCATAATAACGGAAAAAAATTAAACAGTAACATCAATCTTATGAGATTGGAACACAATGATACGGAATATAATACAATGAGAGAATTACTAATTACACAATTCTACTCATTTCTATTTCAGTTCCAACCAACCATTTAGGTGTAACCGTTGGTTATCCAATGTACGTGTTATTCTCGATGGACATCACATTTATATATTATATGTACATTGGAGTCCTCGTAATTATCACCTATGGAGATTTAGTCCATAATTAATTAACTATTCGATCAATGAACCTATCAAAGTATTCTTCTTAATTATCAACAATCTCAGTTATTCCATGATTAGCTTTAAAACTAATTCAAAGGACACTCATATGCCCAAAAAGCACCCATATTTCTTACAAAAATCTAAAACCAATCAATGCCCTGTCCAGCATCAGATTCACTCGAGCGGACCCAGACAGGGGAGTAGTCGCTCGAGCGAACTCAAGTTCGCTAGAGCGGACTCAAACAGAATGTGGGTCGCTCGAGCAGATCCATATCCGCTCGGGCAGACTCATCCAAAGAGCTGGTCGCGAGAGAACGCTTCAGAATTTCACTCCGAAATTCTGCAACTCTCTCTCTCTTCTACTCTTCATTCTCCATTCCAGTACCACAACCTGCAATAGCATTGGAACCTCCTGTTCCCTCCTCAATGCTCACACCATTCCCACATAAACAACACTTTTAATCATTCCATCAATTCATAAACAATCCATTCTAACAATTAATGGAAAATATGCACAAACCCAATTTCTGTGAAATCTTCATTAACATCTACAATACTAACAACATTCACAAGTAAATGCTTATACTTGCCTCCATTGAAGCTTCTTTGACAAAAAGCCCTTTTTGCTTAGTTGATTTGAGACAACTATTTCCCCAAACTCAAACTCTAATCCAAGTAAACATGAAAAAGGATGTCTATGAGCCAACCATGTTAGAATCCATCTCTAAGCACTTAGAAAAACTTGAAAATCCTACAAAAACACTAATCACTTACTTGTAACTCAAGGGAAGAAAGTTTGGGCTCTCTTCTAAGCTTCAAACACTTCAAAAATGGAGGAAGTTCAATGGAGAAGATGAAGATGACCAAGCCTCTTCAAAAGTCACTTGTAAACTCTCAATCCTCACTCTTGATGGAGAAGAAATGGAAGAGAAAAAAAGAAATGAGCCTAGGGTTTGCTCAAGATGAAAAATGAGTGAATGACTCATTTCATTCTAATATAAGGTGTCTTCACACTAAAACCCCCTATCATTAAGTCTATTTACATTTAGAGTCAAAGGAAGGCTCATTTGACCAATTTCAAGTCAAACGCACTAGAGACTATTATGAAAATTAACGTACTTTTCGAGATACACGCGTTGGTATCAAGAATTTCTGTATTTGACGAAATACGTGAAAGCCCGTATTTACGAAAAAGTTCTTGTTCTACCTTGTTTGAGCCTAAACTCAATTTAATTAAACTAGTTCCCTTCCAATCCATTCAATTATGCTTAATGCAATCATTTGAGACTAATTTGTCTCTCATTGGTCATTAACCTTTATTTACCCAATCATTCATGCCTAATTAGCATTAATCTCAATTAACTAGCCTTAATCATGATCAGTTCGGGTCGGGGTGCAACATTGGGAAAGGAGAAGAAGGTCCACAGCAGTGATAGAGCCATAGAGGGATGTTCATTTTTGAGATGGAGACGACAAGTACAATGGAGCCGAAAACAGATAAGATCTGGGTGTTAACTTCGAGCATTATCTAAGTCATAGGTGAAAACTTTTATGCAATTGCCATTCAAAAAGAAAAAGAAAAAGAAAAAACATTAAACAAAGTATTGTAAAAATGGACTAGCTCTTAAATTTCTTTAGCTATTGGCACGCTTTTTTCTTCTTTTTTTTTTTTTTGTGCCAAGTCGTTCTTCCTAGGATTTGAACCCACAACCGATTGGCTTTGATACCATCTTAAATTTCTTTAGCTAGCCATTTCTACCAAAACCTCGAAGTGTTAGTAGAAGCAGCAGAAATACTTTTTAATATTCCCCTTTGAGTGGAGCCTTTTCTTCAACGCTAGCAACAATCAAATGAGCTAACGGAATATTATCTGAAAAATAAAATGGGCGTGCAAATTGTTGCTACATGGGCCAGGAAAACATGCAGAAAATGGGCTATTAGTGGAGCTGTGATATAAATGTCACTATCTGTCAAATGAATTAAATGGACTAGCAGTATATGTTACCACTTCTTTTGAGCCTTTGGAAAACCCATCTTAGATATTCTCTCTATGGATCCAAGACATTCCTTTCTAAATAATGCTTCTTCAGAAAAAAAAATAAAAAAAAAGAAACAAAAAATAATGATAATAATAATCTAAAATCAACAGTTAGGATTCCAAACGGTGTTGCTAGTAGGTCTTTGGGTCAAGTCAAATTTACCCTAATCTTGGACCTCGAGGAGAGACAGTTAACTGCCTCTGATAGGGGTGTAAAAGAAAACCGTCTAACCGTGTAATCGAACCGAACCGTGGTCAATAACCGTGTTTTACAATTCGGTTACGGCTTTCAGCATTGACTCACGGTTGTTAACTGAATCGAACCGTGAAGTGCGGTTCGGTTAACCGGCACACGGTTAACCGTATCGTTATACTAATAAAAAAAAAAAGCCTAAATGAAACATGTATATAATTCTTAACAGTTTTTAACGGTTTTGCAGGATACTGTTCGGTTACGGTTTTTTTTGTTTTTATTAGTTAATCGTGGTTAAGTTTTTAACGATTTTTCCGGTTATGGTTACAGTTTTGAAAACCCAAAACCGTGATTCACGGTTCAGTTAATGGTTTTTCCATATACGATTCGGTTATGGTTTTTAGCGTTTTTAGCAGTTAACCGCGGATCGGTTTTTAACGATTTTTCCGATTACGGTTACGGTTTTTAAAACCGAAAAAACATGATTCACGATTCGATTAACGGTTCTCCCAAAATGAATAGTTAACCGAACCGTTACACCCCTAGCCTCTGGCTATGATCAACTGGGCTGGACTTAGGTCAACTCACTCATGGACCATGGTTGAGTGGTGTACTATTGTCACCTTGATATCACTCACACACTAGGGACCAATCCCTCGGTCTTCAAGTTCAAAATCTCATAAACATAACTAAGTACCCAACCGAAAAAACAAGGGCCGGACTTGGAATAAAACAAGAGTCTTTATGGTGCGTGTGTGTAATGCAATCAGATTGAGTTGTCTACACGGAGGTTTTCTTTGTTGCCTTCCTCTACATTTTTTGTGCTCCTGTGTTTCTTACTTCTAACTTTTTATCTATTTCAAAACCCGTGTTTTCATCTTCCACTTACCACCTCCTTCTCTCTCTACTGTAAGAAATTTTACATTTAGGCGTGAAGTTTCTCGTGGCTAAAGATCTCAAAGTCGCCGCTAAAAGTTTTGAAGGAAATATTTTTATGGCCGCTATGTTGCCCCTAAAAGGGCTGTCGCCAATTATTTTAGCAGTGATTTTAAAATGCAGCAGCTAGCCTAACCCTCTATTTAGGAAGGAGGTAAAATGAGGGAGAGGAAAAAAAAAAAAAAAAAGAGGGAAAAATGGAGGGAAAGTGGAAATTGGGGGTGTTTGAGAAGGGAGGGGGGGGGGGGGCAGACGGGGGGTAAAATTCGTGTAGGGTCCACCTTAAAGTTTCCCCCTTAAAATTAATTTTCCCTTTCCTCCCCTCCCATTCATTTTCCTTCCCCCTCAAATGCCGCCCCCACACCCCCCCCGCCCCCGAAAAAAAAAAGTTTTGCTTGTAACCGCGGCATCAAAATTGCCGCTAAAAGTAAAAAATCTAGACACGAAATTTACGACCGCTAAGTCAAAAAATCATTGCTACTAAAAATATTCAAATCCAACCGAGGAGAATTTCTTCTTTTGTGGAATTCTGAGGCCCAGCTTCAACTTACTAGAGAGCTTCTGAATGAGATACTCTGGCTTTTGATAGGTTCCATTGGAAGGTGGAGAGTGACCCACAATCCCAATGCGTTTGGGTATGTGTTTGGTTTGCAAAAGTGGATTGTCATCACACATGAAGGACCTCATAAATAGCAGCTCAAGATAAGATAGAAGCATCGATTTGGTGGCCACATTTCTTTAACATCAAACTCATGCTATATGAAAAACTGGGTGACCCTTTTGTTTTTGATAGGAGATCCCAAATATTAGAGAGTAAACTAAAGGATCATATCCACTCAGGTAGGCGTTTACGTTGCATCGGCCAAAATGCAGCGAGTAGAAGGTATCATGGCCGTTGCCTGCGTCTGTGCGTGAGCGAATCGAAAGTGATGGGCAAAATTACTGCCTCGCCGAGGAGCAGAGAGAGAATTAGGAACAACCAGGTGGTTCCAGTTGTGGGTTATGATGAGGAGGGAAATGAATGGAAGTCGAAGTTGCAAGAAGAGAAGAAGATCCACAGCAGCTACATTTTTTAGATGGAGACGACAAGTAAAAGTGAGGAGGAAATGGAGGGGATCTTTATCTAGGGGTTCTTGGAGATGATGCACATGTTCCCTTTGCGTTCACCCTTTATTACTTGTTTGCAGAATGTGTTAGAAAGAAAGGTTGAATATATTGATTGAGATTAGTTGAGACTTTTATCTCATATAAATCTTTTTTTTTAAACAATGGTGATAATCTCTTGAGTTCCGTATTAACATAATGATTAATGTTGCATTTAATGTAAGCTTTGGATGGTAAATTTAGGATGATGTGGTGAACCCTTCAGGAGTCCCAAATCTCAATATAGTTGAATGATAAAAAAGGAAGATCCCAAATATTAATTGGGTGGGATGCCCCACCTTGCCACCACTCATGGTTCCTCCACTCTTTCTTGGTCAACCTGTGCTGGTCCCAACTCCCAAGTAAAGCTATCAGGCAAGCCATCCTTTGGAGGTATTATAGAAGGGCCCGGCCGGTAGAGTGAGAGTTTTTCCATTTGTTTAAAGCTCAAGGCTGGGCCAGTACAAATGTTCTGCAGGCCCACTAATTTGAGTACTGAGCTAGGACAGAACTATGCACGGCCCTATAGGCCCACATTATTTTATTTATTATAACAAATTCTTTCATATCAATATTTTCCAAACATGAATTTCTTGCCATTGAATGGAGAAAAGTCCAAATATAAGTCGGACTAGAGCAATAATAACTAAGGAGAGCAGATGATCAGGATTAGGCTAGTTAATTAGAGTTGGAGGTTTTCTCAAATTGTTTGAAATGTGAGCAGGCCCTAGTTTAAAGATCTTCATGTTTAGGATGCGCACTGCATGTTGCACCATGGATTGGGCTACATTTCTGGGTCCCCTCTGAAACTGGGCTGGGCTAAGAAGCTTGATCCAACGCCACCTATAAAGGCTGTCTTAAATCTTCCATAATAGAAGAAATCATTGTAAAAAAAATCTCATTTTCTGCAATTTCTCTCTTGAGAATAGCGGCCCAAGGATTTCAAAACTTTGAATGGGAAATCGGATATGATTGTGAGAGAACATTTTATCAAATAAAGGTATAATATAGTTGTAAAATAGGGTCAGACCAAGGATCGATGGGCTTTTCAAACTAAGACCGATAAGTTAAATAAAAAATATGTGGCACATTTAAAGAAAATATTGTTTGGCACTGCTTTATTTCAAGTTACTCTAACCAGTCTGGTAATCTGCCTCAGTTTTCAATGATTCTATTAGGAGAATACGACATAAGAAATTAATTCTAATAGCCACTAAAAATCTATCTACTTCAAGTAGACCACAGCTAATAGCCCTTTGATAATTGACTAGTACATTGAAATTGGAACTCTGAAAGGAAAATACAATATTAGGGGGAAAACATAGTTCATGATTTTACCATAGGAAGATATAATGCCAAGGAATAAGTATTTTATACTTTTCCACAAGCCAACCGTAAAAGTAAATAAATAAATAAAATAAATGAATAAATAAAAAAAAACACTCCAATATGTTGCTTGTTGCACTGCCAGTCCCATATCTGTACAAAAGAGGACGGCTTACATCCGATCTAGGCTCAATATATTTGATGGCGGCATGGAAGAAATTAAAATTTAATTTTCTTCTTTTTAATTTACGCCTTGGGCTCAGCCCTTATCCCCAAGGACCAGGTAAAGATGTAGGAACTTTAGCCCGAACCTAGCCCGCATATGTTAGGGGTACCTATTTTTTAAGAGTTTGGTGCTGCATGTAGCTTTAGTTCATAGTTCATTGAAAGATAAAAGAAGTGCGAAAGAACTGAGAATTTTGATTGTGATGAACCAACTGGAGATATTCCCATTCAGGGCAAAAGGTTAAAAAAAAAAAAAAAAATGTCGCGGGGAGCCCTATCTCCTTCAACATTAAAGTTTTAGGGCCTTTATCTTCGTTATGTGATCTAAGGGGATTTTTAATTTAATAAATCCTTTTTTTTTTCTTTTTTTTCCCTTCAAGAATTATTTTTAAATGTTTTCTCCACCGAAAGTCTACTCTAGATAACCTAAACGCGACAGGAAAATTTATCTAAATGTTTATAGCTCCAGATATCCCCAAATGTGATGAACTACTGAGAATAAGAGAGTGGTGAATACCCACAATACAATGGAGTTTTCCTATTCTCCAACTCAAGTTTTCTCAGTTTTTTTCTCCACCAAGATCGATAGTCCTATTTGTCTGAAAGTCCTTATTTGTTATGGTTGACAAATGTTTTTGTCTTTTCTTTTTCTGTGTTTTCTTTCCTATTTGTTCTCTAGTGGCAGACTAATCCATCCAAAGGGTTATAAGCATGATGAAACTACAAGTTTCACCTTGTACCTTGCCATCAATTATGGAGATAGCGTCTTAGCTGCAAGGATTATCTCATCTGGAAAAGTGCAAGATTTCGGTTGCGCCTTGAATTCACGGGCTCTCATTTTGCTCTCGGTTTTTAAGATGGTGGGATTGAAAATCAAAAGATGCCCTTTATATGGACTCCCTTGACTGAAACTTTTGTTGTCTCGTTATTATTGCACCGAAGTTCACAAGAGCATGTTTAAAATTGGGAAGAAATTGCCATGAAGCTAATGATCTCTAAGAACAGATGATACTTACAGACCATCTCTAAAAATCTGCCATTTAAACTGCCCATTTTGAGGGTGGGCGGGGCTAGGAATTTGGTCTAGGCCTGGATAAAAACTTTGGGCCCTTTTAATATATGGGCTAGGCTCGCATTAAGTGGAAGAAAGTCCGAAGCCCGGCCCGAGCAAGATGCACTGTTTAAGTAAAAAAATAATTTTTTCCTGTAGGACGGAGGAGTTGAACACAAATTCTCTCACACAAATAAACATTTTCTCCAGGTAAACTACAAGTTGGGTTAGTAAGCTTTCCCCATTACTCTATAAAATAAAGTAAACCCAGGCTCCGGCTTAACCTATTCTGGGTGGGCTGGGCTCGGGCTAGGTACTTCTGGACTGAGTCTGGCTTAGCTCGGGCTTGGGCCTATTACTTTAAACTGTGTCGAGCTCAGGCCAGGTACTTATGGCCTGAGTCGGGCTTAGCCCTGGCTTGGGCCTATTGTTTAAAGTTTGGGCCGGGCCTGGATATTTCTCAGCCCTCCCCATGAACACTCCTAAGTCTTGGCTGCTGCATAGTTTGTTAGGAACATGGGCACTGTGGGTGGGTGTGTGAGTTTGATCTAGGTGAAGAATCAAAGAGAGGTGAGAAGCTCCTTTCCTCCTGGTGAAATGGTTCCTTAATTTTATCTGGTACTGTTTATTGATCGAGTTCCAGTAGAGCTGTTGAGGGTCATATCCGGTAGCATCTTCAGCCCACATGGGCCCACATATACCAACAATTTTCCGAGCACTAAAAACAGAAAATCACCGCACTTGTTTGTTTACAAAAAAGGATTAGACAATGCAAGTAGAGAAAATCTAGAAACAATATAAGATCACAATTTTAGAACTCTCTCTCTCTCTCTCTCTCAGTTTTCCTTTTGATTGTTTCTTTTCTAAAATTCGACATTGTCACTGGCCAAACAACAGCTAATTAGAGCATTCCATTTTGCAAAACCACGTGTGTTGGCGAATTTCAGAGAATTTCAGACTGAAACAGTAAAGTCAGATGGGTCCTTCAAAGAAAGTCCACATGATTCTAGCATTGTTACAGTAAATTTAAGGTGTGGTCTATTTCAAGATGACAACGACATGGGCTTGGCCCAGGTGCAACTTTGAGGCATCTGGGCTTTATCCAGACCTGGACATCAGGCCTGTTAACTAAAAGGGCTGGGCTTGGAAAATGTTCGACCCGTCGACCCATTCCAGCCCACCAGCATTTCCCCAAGTAAAACGAAAGCCCAACATATCCTCCGGCTCCCAAATTTATAACCAAAAGGGATAATGTAAACCTATTAAAATTCTACAGAAACTTCAACTAGCAGGTTTGTGATAAGCCTGCCCTTATCATGTAGGAAGAGTTGTCATAGAACAAACCTTGTAGAACTAGACTTGAGAAATTACATGTCAAATACTCTGAGAAAACAAGGAAACATCACCTGAGCTGAGAAATATTTCACAAGGTTGTCATTTCCTGTAAAACATAATCAACGTACCATCACTGAACATTTTTCGTGAGAATTCATTTAATTTGTAGTCCTCAACTCCATCTTGTTCAAACCCAGTGGGTTTGGGAATGTGGGTTGCCCAAGTGTATTGTGACATGGACAAATACAAAGCCTATAAATTATATCAACTTGAGAGATTGAACCAGTGGATAAGTTGCTGTATTCTCTCTTCCTCAACATCATTTCCTTATACTTCTTATACATTAGAGACTAAAATGGCTGGTCGGCCTTTCCCTTTACAGAAATGGATGGCAAAACTGCAAAAAAATTTCCACCGTGAAATCAGTAACGGCAACGATCCAAGAATGTTGAAAGAACAAGAGATCGGATCTTCACCTAATTTTTTTTCCGTCGAGGCCGGTCACATCGATCCTTGCCTTACCGACGAGCAGAAACGTAAAGCTAGTGGCAGTCAATGTCTGTCGGTCTTTGGCTTGAATGTGGACGGAGACAAATGGAATCTCCTGCTGCGAAAAGTGAATGGAACTTACTTCTTCAGTGAGACAGGGAACAAGGTGATGACGAAGGAAAATGGGTGGGAACCGGGAACACAAATCTGCATTTGGGGCGTACCTGTTGGTGGAGCATTTAGAGATGGAAAAGTTCGTTTTCTGTTCACCAATGGATTGTAGCAAGGAGACGGTGTAATATGAGTTTAGAGTTAGGGTGTGAGGGTGAGATAGATAATATAGTACAAGTGTTTTGTTCTTGTTTTGCATGTCATTGTTAGGAACTCAGTAGATGTTGCACTGTTATCATACTACAGCTGTTTTGTTCTTGTTTTGCATGTCATTGTTAGGAACTGAATTGAGCTGAGTTTTCTCTTGGCAGTCTCAAATCTTTTTCTTAGACCAAGTGAGTGGTTTGATATTCCAAGTTAGTACCATCTTTTTGGATGAGGCTACTCCGCAAACCCAGTTTAAATTATTTGGAAGAGATTATCTTAGGATCTTTCCTCCAATACTAAAGGAGCATTTTGTGTTTGTTACTTATATGTCATTTATTATTTTTCTTGCAATTTGGCCACATCAATACTTTCATTCAAGAATTATACAAAATTACTGTCTAAACCTATTAAGGGTAGCAAAATGCCTCGCTTAGATGAACTATGGCCGGTGATCTCTCATTCGTGATCTTTCTTCAAGATGCATTGCGATGGCCACCAATATCCGTTTTGATAATCCGTATTAGTTTTCCTCCACCGTATGTGTTTCTTCCGGCACATTTGTGTACACTTACACCAGGGAAAAATTAGTTTTGTTATAAACTCCTCTTCCGCCGAAAAAAAATAAAAATAAACAAAACGACCGATACCCCACATAGGACTTTGTTTTCCAATAAATTGTGAAGAATTTAGTCTATTTTTGCGCTTTTCCACAAGAACAAGGGGCCACACCAAACATAAATTTCACTATATCACGGAATTTAATTTCTGCAACCCTAACTTTTTATTTCTGTGAAAAACTTGATGTACAAACGTTCCGTAAGTGTTGGTTTGAAGCCCAGACAAAAGTGTTGGTTTGAAGCCTAGACAAAAGGACGATGTTCAATCCAAGTAACAATTTAAAAAACCCTACCAAACTATATAATGAGTTTACTGTGACAAAAGTAATATTTAGCGAACCCTTCCTAGATGGAATGAATTTACTATGACTGATGTCCAAAACTTTTATATACATATATATATATTCGGTTTTTCTCAAAAATCCAAGCTAATTGTATTCAAATGAAATTGCTTTTTTATTTAGATCTTGTAACTTGATATGAGGTAGGTGTTTGGTATAAATCAGATTTTCTAAAAAAAATTAGTTTCACTTACTTATAATTAATCTGTAAACCCAAAATCAAGTTTGCATTAAAATTTATAGTTTCACTTCAGTTTCTTTTACAAGAATTGCCTTTTTTATCACATTGGATAGGCCCATATCTCTGCTCACCATTTTTTTTCCTCGGAAACCCAAACCTATTGGAAGATGTAAACCCATTGAAATTCTACTTAATTCCTTCATGTAACAGAACCCAAACCTCTTAGTATTTGGCTACCCAAACCTAGTGGTTTATCACTTCCATTTACATGCAATTGCTTTTGAAAGCCATGTTCATTTCAACCTATTCCAGAGCTTTAACTGATTCTTCACACCGTCACAAAAATCATCCGACCCACAAGCCCAATATATGGGCCTTGGAATGCGTTGATTTGCAGAAAGTGCAACGACTTGATAACTAGCAGCTCAACATGAGATATAAGCATCGATTTGGTTGCTACATTTCTTTCACATCAAACTCAAGGCATCTGAAGAACCTTGTGAACCTTCTCTTTTTTATTTGAGGTTAGAAAGATTAAAGAGCAAACTAAAAGATCTTATCCACCCAAGTAGGCCTTTGTGTTGCATTCGCAAAAATGCAGCGAGCTGGTAGAAGGCATCATGGCGGTTGTCCATATCTCTGTGTGAGCAATTTGGAGGTAATAAGCAATATCAAACGCTGCCTCACCGATGAGCAGATAAAAGGAATTAGGAACAACCAAGTGGTTCCAGTTGTGGGTCATGATGAGAGAAGGGAACGAAATGGAAGTTGAAGTTGGGTGTCACGACTTGGGCCTAAGTAACGATAATCCTGGGCCGCGATCCATACTTACTCCCGTAAACTCTCAATTAATCAAAGTTAAAACAGAATAAAAAAAGATAACACTCATTCATGCATGTCGATTGTACAATTTGCGGAAATATACATTGACAAAATCAATTTAAGGTTTTACATGTATACAAAATAAAGTTCTTTATACATGTATCATTTCTATCATTCTTTTGCTTTCTTACATCAATCACTGCACATTCAAATACAATGCAGGCTCATATCTATTCATGTTCTCAAAAAATTACATCCCAAAATGAATCCTCAAAAAGAATTAAAAAAACAAAAAAACATTCTTAGTCCATTTACTCACTCGAATACCCACATCAAATGGTATTCCGACCATCCCATTCGATTAGTCATCTTGGAGGAACCGGAGAGGTCTCATCCGCTGCCGCTGGACCAGCATGGGCAATCGGGCCTGTAATGCCATCAATAACACTAATGAACACGACGGTTCAACAATGCATAAACGGAATTTGTGATAGCACATGTTAGTACATATACTAAACGCATTCAATCTGTTTAGTAAACAATTCCAATTCTAGACAAGTCTAGATAATTCCTACAATGACAATGGTTGAGCACAATAAATCAATTAATAGGTATGTACAAGATGGCAACTACCATAGTATTCATTTCATTTCATTTACCATCTTCTCTCAAAGGAAGGATTCATCTTCCGAATGGAAGGCATCAATCAGTACTCATAGATATGATTGGAATTGTGGGACTTACCAGTGTCCGGGCCAAAGACACTAGCATCACCAATGAGCTCCGGAACGCCCCAAATTCATCTACTGCAGTAGAAATAGTCATTTGGCTCAGGGCAGAAGGGTACACCATTAATGACCCTGGCCTCAAGAAAAGAATCATTTGTTCATTTATTAATTCATTTAGAACTTAATACAATAGCTAGGTAGTGCCAGACTCAATAATCAATACATTAAATCCATTTCCGGATTCAACTCAATTCAGTAGTTTCATTCATAATAACGGAAAAAAATTAAACAGTAACATCAATCTTATGAGATTGGAACACAATGATACGGAATATAATACAATGAGAGAATTACTAATTACACAATTCTACTCATTTCTATTTCAGTTCCAACCAACCATTTAGGTGTAACCGTTGGTTATCCAATGTACGTGTTATTCTCGATGGACATCACATTTATATATTATATGTACATTGGAGTCCTCGTAATTATCACCTATGGAGATTTAGTCCATAATTAATTAACTATTCGATCAATGAACCTATCAAAGTATTCTTCTTAATTATCAACAATCTCAGTTATTCCATGATTAGCTTTAAACTAATTCAAAGGACACTCATATGCCCAAAAAGCACCCATATTTCTTACAAAAATCTAAAACCAATCAATGCCCTGTCCAGCATCAGATTCACTCGAGCGGACCCAGACAGGGGAGTAGTCGCTCGAGCGAACTCAAGTTCGCTAGAGCGGACTCAAACAGAATGTGGGTCGCTCGAGCAGATCCATATCCGCTCGGGCAGACTCATCCAAAGAGCTGGTCGCGAGAGAACGCTTCAGAATTTCACTCCGAAATTCTGCAACTCTCTCTCTCTCTTCTACTCTTCATTCTCCATTCCACTACCACAACCTGCAATAGCATTGGAACCTCCTGTTCCCTCCTCAATGCTCACACCATTCCCACATAAATAACACTTTTAATCATTCCATCAATTCATAAACAATCCATTCTAACAATTAATGGAAAATATGCACAAACCCAATTTCTGTGAAATCTTCATTAACATCTACAATACTAACAACATTCACAAGTAAATGCTTATACTTGCCTCCATTGAAGCTTCTTTGACAAAAAGCCCTTTTTGCTTAGTTGATTTGAGACAACTATTTCCCCAAACTCAAACTCTAATCCAAGTAAACATGAAAAAGGATGTCTATGAGCCAACCATGTTAGAATCCATCTCTAAGCACTTAGAAAAACTTGAAAATCCTACAAAAACACTAATCACTTACTTGTAACTCAAGGGAAGAAAGTTTGGGCTCTCTTCTAAGCTTCAAACACTTCAAAAATGGAGGAAGTTCAATGGAGAAGATGAAGATGACCAAGCCTCTTCAAAAGTCACTTGTAAACTCTCAATCCTCACTCTTGATGGAGAAGAAATGGAAGAGAAAAAAAGAAATGAGCCTAGGGTTTGCTCAAGATGAAAAATGAGTGAATGACTCATTTCATTGTAATATAAGGTGTCTTCACACTAAAACCCCCTATCATTAAGTCTATTTACATTTAGAGTCAAAGGAAGGCTCATTTGACCAATTTCAAGTCAAACGCACTAGAGACTATTATGAAAATTAACGTACTTTTCGAGATACACGCGTTGGTATCAAGAATTTCTGTATTTGACGAAATACGTGAAAGCCCGTATTTACGAAAAAGTTCTTGTTCTACCTTGTTTGAGCCTAAACTCAATTTAATTAAACTAGTTCCCTTCCAATCCATTCAATTATGCTTAATGCAATCATTTGAGACTAATTTGTCTCTCATTGGTCATTAACCTTTATTTACCCAATCATTCATGCCTAATTAGCATTAATCTCAATTAACTAGCCTTAATCATGATCAGTTCGGGTCGGGGTGCAACATTGGGAAAGGAGAAGAAGGTCCACAGCAGTGATAGAGCCATAGAGGGATGTTCATTTTTGAGATGGAGACGACAAGTACAATGGAGCCGAAAACAGATAAGATCTGGGTGTTAACTTCGAGCATTATCTAAGTCATAGGTGAAAACTTTTATGCAATTGCCATTCAAAAAGAAAAAGAAAAAGAAAAAAACATTAAACAAAGTATTGTAAAAATGGACTAGCTCTTAAATTTCTTTAGCTATTGGCACGCTTTTTTCTTCTTTTTTTTTTTTTTTTGTGCCAAGTCGTTCTTCCTAGGATTTGAACCCACAACCGATTGGCTTTGATACCATCTTAAATTTCTTTAGCTAGCCATTTCTACCAAAACCTCGAAGTGTTAGTAGAAGCAGCAGAAATACTTTTTAATATTCCCCTTTGAGTGGAGCCTTTTCTTCAACGCTAGCAACAATCAAATGAGCTAACGGAATATTATCTGAAAAATAAAATGGGCGTGCAAATTGTTGCTACATGGGCCAGGAAAACATGCAGAAAATGGGCTATTAGTGGAGCTGTGATATAAATGTCACTATCTGTCAAATGAATTAAATGGACTAGCAGTATATGTTACCACTTCTTTTGAGCCTTTGGAAAACCCATCTTAGATATTCTCTCTATGGATCCAAGACATTCCTTTCTAAATAATGCTTCTTCAGAAAAAAAAAATAAAAAAAAAGAAACAAAAAATAATGATAATAATAATCTAAAATCAACAGTTAGGATTCCAAACGGTGTTGCTAGTAGGTCTTTGGGTCAAGTCAAATTTACCCTAATCTTAGACCTCGAGGAGAGACAGTTAACTGCCTCTGATAGGGGTGTAAAAGAAAACCGTCTAACCGTGTAATCGAACCGAACCGTGGTCAATAACCGTGTTTTACAATTCGGTTACGGCTTTCAGCATTGACTCACGGTTGTTAACTGAATCGAACCGTGAAGTGCGGTTCGGTTAACCGGCACACGGTTAACCGTATCGTTATACTAATAAAAAAAATAGCCTAAATGAAACATGTATATAATTCTTAACAGTTTTTAACGGTTTTGCAGGATACTGTTCGGTTACGGTTTTTTTCGTTTTTATTAGTTAATCGTGGTTAAGTTTTTAACGATTTTTCCGGTTATGGTTACAGTTTTGAAAACCCAAAACCGTGATTCACGGTTCAGTTAATGGTTTTTCCATATACGATTCGGTTATGGTTTTTAGCGTTTTTAGCAGTTAACCGCGGATCGGTTTTTAACGATTTTTCCGATTACGGTTACGGTTTTTAAAACCGAAAAAACATGATTCACGATTCGATTAACGGTTCTCCCAAAATGAATAGTTAACCGAACCGTTACACCCCTAGCCTCTGGCTATGATCAACTGGGCTGGACTTAGGTCAACTCACTCATGGACCATGGTTGAGTGGTGTACTATTGTCACCTTGATATCACTCACACACTAGGGACCAATCCCTCGGTCTTCAAGTTCAAAATCTCAGAAACATAACTAAGTAACCAACCGAAAAAACAAGGGCCGGACTTGGAATAAAACAAGAGTCTTTATGGTGCGTGTGTGTAATGCAATCAGATTGAGTTGTCTACACGGAGGTTTTCTTTGTTGCCTTCCTCTACATTTTTTGTGCTCCTGCGTTTCTTACTTCTAACTTTTTATCTATTTCAAAACCCGTGTTTTCATCTTCCACTTACCACCTCCTTCTCTCTCTACTGTAAGAAATTTTACATTTAGGCGTGAAGTTTCTCGTGGCTAAAGATCTCAAAGTCGCCGCTAAAAGTTTTGAAGGAAATATTTTTATGGCCGCTATGTTGTCCCTAAAAGGGCTGTCGCCAATTATTTTAGCAGTGATTTTAAAATGCAGCAGCTAGCCTAACCCTCTATTTAGAAAGGAGGTAAAATGAGGGAGAGGAAAAAAAAAAAAGAGGGAAAAATGGAGGGAAAGTGGAAATTGGGGGTGTTTGAGAAGAGGGGGGGGGGGGGGGGACGGGGGGTAAAATTCGTGTAGGGTCCACCTTAAAGTTTCCCCCTTAAAATTAATTTTCCCTTTCCTCCCCTCCCATTCATTTTCCTTCCCCCTCAAATGCCGCCCCCA
This sequence comes from Persea americana, assembly GCA_029852735.1. Taxonomy (NCBI): domain Eukaryota; kingdom Viridiplantae; phylum Streptophyta; class Magnoliopsida; order Laurales; family Lauraceae; genus Persea; species Persea americana. Next base: position 41,864,254 of record CM056817.1, read on the forward strand.
CACCCCCCGCCCCGCCCCCGAAAAAAAAAAGTTTTGCTTGTAGCCGCGGCATCAAAATTGCCGCTAAAAGTAAAAAATCTAGACACGAAATTTATGACCGCTAAGTCAAAAAATCATTGCTACTAAAAATATTCAAATCCAACCGAGGAGAATTTCTTCTTTTGTGGAATTCTGAGGCCCAGCTTCAACTTACTAGAGAGCTTCTGAATGAGATACTCTGGCTTTTGATAGGTTCCATTGGAAGGTGGAGAGTGACCCACAATCCCAATGCGTTTGGGTATGTGTTTGGTTTGCAAAAGTGGATTGTCATCACACATGAAGGACCTCATAAATAGAAGCTCAAGATAAGATAGAAGCATCGATTTGGTGGCCACATTTCTTTAACATCAAACTCATTTTATATGAAAAACTGGGTGACCCTTTTGTTTTTGATAGGAGATCCCAAATATTAGAGAGTAAACTAAAGGATCATATCCACTCAGGTAGGCGTTTACGTTGCATCGGCCAAAATGCAGCGAGTAGAAGGTATCATGGCCGTTGCCTGCGTCTGTGCGTGAGCGAATCGAAAGTGATGGGCAAAATTACTGCCTCGCCGAGGAGCAGAGAGAGAATTAGGAACAACCAAGTGGTTCCAGTTGTGGGTTATGATGAGGAGGGAAATGAATGGAAGTCGAAGTTGCAAGAAGAGAAGAAGATCCACAGCAGCTACATTTTTTAGATGGAGACGACAAGTAAAAGTGAGGAGGAAATGGAGGGGATCTTTATCTAGGGGTTCTTGGAGATGATGCACATGTTCCCTTTGCGTTCACCCTTTATTACTTGTTTGCAGAATGTGTTAGAAAGAAAGGTTGAATATATTGATTGAGATTAGTTGAGACTTTTATCTCATATAAATCTTTTTTTTTAAACAATGGTGATAATCTCTTGAGTTCCGTATTAATATAAAGATTAATGTTGCATTTAATGTAAGCTTTGGATGGTAAATTTAGGATGATGTGGTGAACCCTTCAGGAGTCCCAAATCTCAATATAGTTGAATGATAAAAAAGGAAGATCCCAAATATTAATTGGGTGGGATGCCCCACCTTGCCACCACTCATGGTTCCTCCACTCTTTCTTGGTCAACCTGTGCTGGTCCCAACTCCCAAGTAGAGCTATCAGGCAAGCCATCCTTTGGAGGTATTATAGAAGGGCCCGGCCGGTAGAGTGAGAGTTTTTCCATTTGTTTAAAGCTCAAGGCTGGGCCAGTACAAATGTTCTGCAGGCCCACTAATTTGAGGACTGAGCTAGGACAGAACTATGCACGGCCCTATAGGCCCACATTATTTTATTTATTATAACAAATTCTTTCATATCAATAGTTTCCAAACATGAATTTCTTGCCATTGAATGGAGAAAAGTCCAAATATAAGTTGGACTAGAGCAATAATAACTAAGGAGAGCAGATGATCAGGATTAGGCTAGTTAATTAGAGTTGGAGGTTTTCTCAAATTGTTTGAAATGTGAGCAGGCCCTAGTTTAAAGATCTTCATGTTTAGGATGCGCACTGCATGTTGCACTATGGATTGGGCTACATTTCTGGGTCCCCTCTGTAACTGGGCTGGGCTAAGAAGCTTGATCCAACGCCACCTATAAAGGCTGTCTTAAATCTTCCATAATAGAAGAAATCATTGTAAAAAAAATCTCATTTTCTGCAATTTCTCTCTTGAGAATAGCGGCCCAAGGATTTCAAAACTTTGAATGGGAAATCGGATATGATTGTGAGAGAACATTTTATCAAATAAAGGTATAATATAGTTGTAAAATAGGGTCAGACCAAGGATCGATGGGCTTTTCAAACTAAGACCGATAAGTTAAATAAAAAATATGTGGCACATTTAAAGAAAATATTGTTTGGCACTGCTTTATTTCAAGTTACTCTAACCAGTCTGGTAATCTGCCTCAGTTTTCAATGATTCTATTAGGAGAATACGACATAAGAAATTAATTCTAATAGCCACTAAACATCTATCTACTTCAAGTAGACCACAGCTAATAGCCCTTTGATAATTGACCAGTACATTGAAATTGGAACTCTGAAAGGAAAATACAATATTAGGGGGAAAACATAGTTCATGATTTTACCATAGGAAGATATAATGCCAAGGAATAAGTATTTTATACTTTTCCACAAGCCAACCGTAAAAGTAAATAAATAAATAAAATAAATGAATAAATAAAAAAAAAACACTCCAATATGTTGCTTGTTGCACTGCCAGTCCCATATCTGTACAAAAGAGGACGGCTTACATCCGATCCAGGCTCAATATATTTGATGGCGGCATGGAAGAAATTAAAATTTAATTTTTCTTCTTTTTAATTTACGCCTTGGGCTCAGCCCTTATCCCCAAGGACCAGGTAAAGATGTAGGAACTTTAGCCCGAACCTAGCCCGCATATGTTAGGGGTACCTATTTTTTAAGAGTTTGGTGCTGCATGTAGCTTTAGTTCATAGTTCATTGAAAGATAAAAGAAGTGCGAAAGAACTGAGAATTTTGATTGTGATGAACCAACTGGAGATATTCCCATTCAGGGCAAAAGGTTAAAAAAAAAAAAAAAAATGTCGCGGGGAGCCCTATCTCCTTCAACATTAAAGTTTTAGGGCCTTTATCTTCGTTATGTGATCTAAGGGGATTTTTAATTTAATAAATCCTTTTTTTTTTCTTTTTTTTCCCTTCAAGAATTATTTTTAAATGTTTTCTCCACCGAAAGTCTACTCTAGATAACCTAAACGCGACAGGAAAATTTATCTAAATGTTTATAGCTCCAGATATCCCCAAATGTGATGAACTACTGAGAATAAGAGAGTGGTGAATACCCACAATACAATGGAGTTTTCCTATTCTCCAACTCAAGTTTTCTCAGTTTTTTTCTCCACCAAGATCGATAGTCCTATTTGTCTGAAAGTCCTTATTTGTTATGGTTGACAAATGTTTTTGTCTTTTCTTTTTCTGTGTTTTCTTTCCTATTTGTTCTCTAGTGGCAGACTAATCCATCCAAAGGGTTATAAGCATGATGAAACTACAAGTTTCACCTTGTACCTTGCCATCAATTATGGAGATAGCGTCTTAGCTGCAAGGATTATCTCATCTGGAAAAGTGCAAGATTTCGGTTGCGCCTTGAATTCACGGGCTCTCATTTTGCTCTCGGTTTTTAAGATGGTGGGATTGAAAATCAAAAGATGCCCTTTATATGGACTCCCTTGACTGAAACTTTTGTTGTCTCGTTATTATTGCACCGAAGTTCACAAGAGCATGTTTAAAATTGGGAAGAAATTGCCATGAAGCTAATGATCTCTAAGAACAGATGATACTTACAGACCATCTCTAAAAATCTGCCATTTAAACTGCCCATTTTGAGGGTGGGCGGGGCTAGGAATTTGGTCTAGGCCTGGATAAAAACTTTGGGCCCTTTTAATATATGGGCTAGGCTCGCATTAAGTGGAAGAAAGTCCGAAGCCCGGCCCGAGCAAGATGCACTGTTTAAGTAAAAAATTAATTTTTTCTTGTAGGACGGAGGAGTTGAACACAAATTCTCTCACACAAATAAACATTTTCTCCAGGTAAACTACAAGTTGGGTTAGTAAGCTTTCCCCATTACTCTATAAAATAAAGTAAACCCAGGCTCCGGCTTAACATATTCTGGGTGGGCTGGGCTCGGGCTAGGTACTTCTGGACTGAGTCTGGCTTAGCTCGGGCTTGGGCCTATTACTTTAAACTGTGTCGAGCTCAGGCCAGGTACTTATGGCCTGAGTCGGGCTTAGCCCTGGCTTGGGCCTATTGTTTAAAGTTTGGGCCGGGCCTGGATATTTCTCAGCCCTCCCCATGAACACTCCTAAGTCTTGGCTGCTGCATAGTTTGTTAGGAACATGGGCACTGTGGGTGGGTGTGTGAGTTTGATCTAGGTGAAGAATCAAAGAGAGGTGAGAAGCTCCTTTCCTCCTGGTGAAATGGTTCCTTAATTTTATCTGGTACTGTTTATTGATCGAGTTCCAGTAGAGCTGTTGAGGGTCATATCCGGTAGCATCTTCAGCCCACATGGGCCCACATATACCAACAATTTTCCGAGCACTAAAAACAGAAAATCACCGCACTTGTTTGTTTACAAAAAAGGATTAGACAATGCAAGTAGAGAAAATCTAGAAACAATATAAGATCACAATTTTAGAACTCTCTCTCTCTCTCTCTCTCTCTCTCTCTCTCTCTCAGTTTTCCTTTTGATTGTTTCTTTTCTAAAATTCGACATTGTCACTGGCCAAACAACAGCTAATTAGAGCATTCCATTTTGCAAAACCACGTGTGTTGGCGAATTTCAGAGAATTTCAGACTGAAACAGTAAAGTCAGATGGGTCCTTCAAAGAAAGTCCACATGATTCTAGCATTGTTACAGTAAATTTAAGGTGTGGTCTATTTCAAGATGACAACGACATGGGCTTGGCCCAGGTGCAACTTTGAGGCATCTGGGCTTTATCCAGACCTGGACATCAGGCCTGTTAACTAAAAGGGCTGGGCTTGGAAAATGTTCGACCCGTCGACCCATTCCAGCCCACCAGCATTTCCCCAAGTAAAACGAAAGCCCAACATATCCTCCGGCTCCCAAATTTATAACCAAAAGGGATAATGTAAACCTATTAAAATTCTACAGAAACTTCAACTAGCAGGTTTGTGATAAGCCTGCCCTTATCATGTAGGAAGAGTTGTCATAGAACAAACCTTGTAGAACTAGACTTGAGAAATTACATGTCAAATACTCTGAGAAAACAAGGAAACATCACCTGAGCTGAGAAATATTTCACAAGGTTGTCATTTCCTGTAAAACATAATCAACGTACCATCACTGAACATTTTTCGTGAGAATTCATTTAATTTGTAGTCCTCAACTCCATCTTGTTCAAACCCAGTGGGTTTGGGAATGTGGGTTGCCCAAGTGTATTGTGACATGGACAAATACAAAGCCTATAAATTATATCAACTTGAGAGATTGAACCAGTGGATAAGTTGCTGTATTCTCTCTTCCTCAACATCATTTCCTTATACTTCTTATACATTAGAGACTAAAATGGCTGGTCGGCCTTTCCCTTTACAGAAATGGATGGCAAAACTGCAAAAAAATTTCCACCGTGAAATCAGTAACGGCAACGATCCAAGAATGTTGAAAGAACAAGAGATCGGATCTTCACCTAATTTTTTTTCCGTCGAGGCCGGTCACATCGATCCTTGCCTTACCGACGAGCAGAAACGTAAAGCTAGTGGCAGTCAATGTCTGTCGGTCTTTGGCTTGAATGTGGACGGAGACAAATGGAATCTCCTGCTGCGAAAAGTGAATGGAACTTACTTCTTCAGTGAGACAGGGAACAAGGTGATGACGAAGGAAAATGGGTGGGAACCGGGAACACAAATCTGCATTTGGGGCGTACCTGTTGGTGGAGCATTTAGAGATGGAAAAGTTCGTTTTCTGTTCACCAATGGATTGTAGCAAGGAGACGGTGTAATATGAGTTTAGAGTTAGGGTGTGAGGGTGAGATAGATAATATAGTACAAGTGTTTTGTTCTTGTTTTGCATGTCATTGTTAGGAACTCAGTAGATGTTGCACTGTTATCATACTACAGCTGTTTTGTTCTTGTTTTGCATGTCATTGTTAGGAACTGAATTGAGCTGAGTTTTCTCTTGGCAGTCTCAAATCTTTTTCTTAGACCAAGTGAGTGGTTTGATATTCCAAGTTAGTACCATCTTTTTGGATGAGGCTACTCCGCAAACCCAGTTTAAATTATTTGGAAGAGATTATCTTAGGATCTTTCCTCCAATACTAAAGGAGCATTTTGTGTTTGTTACTTATATGTCATTTATTATTTTTCTTGCAATTTGGCCACATCAATACTTTCATTCAAGAATTATACAAAATTACTGTCTAAACCTATTAAGGGTAGCAAAATGCCTCGCTTAGATGAACTATGGCCGGTGATCTCTCATTCGTGATCTTTCTTCAAGATGCATTGCGATGGCCACCAATATCCGTTTTGATAATCCGTATTAGTTTTCCTCCACCGTATGTGTTTCTTCCGGCACATTTGTGTACACTTACACCAGGGAAAAATTAGTTTTGTTATAAACTCCTCTTCCGCCGAAAAAAAATAAAAATAAACAAAACGACCGATACCCCACATAGGACTTTGTTTTCCAATAAATTGTGAAGAATTTAGTCTATTTTTGCGCTTTTCCACAAGAACAAGGGGCCACACCAAACATAAATTTCACTATATCACGGAATTTAATTTCTGCAACCCTAACTTTTTATTTCTGTGAAAAACTTGATGTACAAACGTTCCGTAAGTGTTGGTTTGAAGCCCAGACAAAAGTGTTGGTTTGAAGCCTAGACAAAAGGACGATGTTCAATCCAAGTAACAATTTAAAAAACCCTACCAAACTATATAATGAGTTTACTGTGACAAAAGTAATATTTAGCGAACCCTTCCTAGATGGAATGAATTTACTATGACTGATGTCCAAAACTTTTATATACATATATATATTCGGTTTTTCTCAAAAATCCAAGCTAATTGTATTCAAATGAAATTGCTTTTTTATTTAGATCTTGTAACTTGATATGAGGTAGGTGTTTGGTATAAATCAGATTTTCTAAAAAAAATTAGTTTCACTTACTTATAATTAATCTGTAAACCCAAAATCAAGTTTGCATTAAAATTTATAGTTTCACTTCAGTTTCTTTTACAAGAATTGCCTTTTTTATCACATTGGATAGGCCCATATCTCTGCTCACCATTTTTTTTCCTCGGAAACCCAAACCTATTGGAAGATGTAAACCCATTGAAATTCTACTTAATTCCTTCATGTAACAGAACCCAAACCTCTTAGTATTTGGCTACCCAAACCTAGTGGTTTATCACTTCCATTTACATGCAATTGCTTTTGAAAGCCATGTTCATTTCAACCTATTCCAGAGCTTTAACTGATTCTTCACACCGTCACAAAAATCATCCGACCCACAAGCCCAATATATGGGCCTTGGAATGCGTTGATTTGCAGAAAGTGCAACGACTTGATAACTAGCAGCTCAACATGAGATATAAGCATCGATTTGGTTGCTACATTTCTTTCACATCAAACTCAAGGCATCTGAAGAACCTTGTGAACCTTCTCTTTTTTATTTGAGGTTAGAAAGATTAAAGAGCAAACTAAAAGATCTTATCCACCCAAGTAGGCCTTTGTGTTGCATTCGCAAAAATGCAGCGAGCTGGTAGAAGGCATCATGGCGGTTGTCCATATCTCTGTGTGAGCAATTTGGAGGTAATAAGCAATATCAAACGCTGCCTCACCGATGAGCAGATAAAAGGAATTAGGAACAACCAAGTGGTTCCAGTTGTGGGTCATGATGAGAGAAGGGAACGAAATGGAAGTTGAAGTTGGGTGTCACGACTTGGGCCTAAGTAACGATAATCCTGGGCCGCGATCCATACTTACTCCCGTAAACTCTCAATTAATCAAAGTTAAAACAGAATAAAAAAAGATAACATTCATTCATGCATGTCGATTGTACAATTTGCGGAAATATACATTGACAAAATCAATTTAAGGTTTTACATATATACAAAATAAAGTTCTTTATACATGTATCATTTCTATCATTCTTTTGCTTTCTTACATCAATCACTGCACATTCAAATACAATGCAGGCTCATATCTATTCATGTTCTCAAAAAATTACATCCCAAAATGAATCCTCAAAAAGAGTTAAAAAAACAAAAAAACATTCTTAGTCCATTTACTCACTCGAATACCCACATCAAATGGTATTCCGACCATCCCATTCGATTAGTCATCTTGGAGGAACCGGAGAGGTCTCATCCGCTGCCGCTGGACCAGCATGGGCAATCGGGCCTGTAATGCCATCAATAACACTAATGAACACGACGGTTCAACAATGCATAAACGGAATTTGTGATAGCACATGTTAGTACATATACTAAACACATTCAATCTGTTTAGTAAACAATTCCAATTCTAGACAAGTCTAGATAATTCCTACAATGACAATGGTTGAGCACAATAAATCAATTAATAGGTATGTACAAGATGGCAACTACCATAGTATTCATTTCATTTCATTTACCATCTTCTCTCAAAGGAAGGATTCATCTTCCGAATGGAAGGCATCAATCAATACTCATAGATATGATTGGAATTGTGGGACTTACCAGTGTCCGGGCCAAAGACACTAGCATCACCAAGGAGCTCCGGAACGCCCCAAATTCATCTACTGCAGTAGAAATAGTCATTTGGCTCAGGGCAGAAGGGTACACCATTAATGACCCTGGCCTCAAGAAAAGAATCATTTGTTCATTTATTAATTCATTTAGAACTTAATACAATAGCTAGGTAGTGCCAGACTCAATAATCAATACATTAAATCCATTTCCGGATTCAACTCAATTCAGTAGTTTCATTCATAATAACGGAAAAAAATTAAACAGTAACATCAATCTTATGAGATTGGAACACAATGATACGGAATATAATACAATGAGAGAATTACTAATTACACAATTCTACTCATTTCTATTTCAGTTCCAACCAACCATTTAGGTGTAACCGTTGGTTATCCAATGTACGTGTTATTCTCGATGGACATCACATTTATATATTATATGTACATTGGAGTCCTCGTAATTATCACCTATGGAGATTTAGTCCATAATTAATTAACTATTCGATCAATGAACCTATCAAAGTATTCTTCTTAATTATCAACAATCTCAGTTATTCCATGATTAGCTTTAAAACTAATTCAAAGGACACTCATATGCCCAAAAAGCACCCATATTTCTTACAAAAATCTAAAACCAATCAATGCCCTGTCCAGCATCAGATTCACTCGAGCGGACCCAGACAGAGGAGTAGTCGCTCGAGCGAACTCAAGTTCGCTAGAGCGGACTCAAACAGAATGTGGGTCGCTCGAGCAGATCCATATCCGCTCGGGCAGACTCATCCAAAGAGCTGGTCGCGAGAGAACGCTTCAGAATTTCACTCCGAAATTCTGCAACTCTCTCTCTCTCTTCTACTCTTCATTCTCCATTCCACTACCACAACCTGCAATAGCATTGGAACCTCCTGTTCCCTCCTCAATGCTCACACCATTCCCACATAAACAACACTTTTAATCATTCCATCAATTCATAAACAATCCATTCTAACAATTAATGGAAAATATGCACAAACCCAATTTCTGTGAAATCTTCATTAACATCTACAATACTAACAACATTCACAAGTAAATGCTTATACTTGCCTCCATTGAAGCTTCTTTGACAAAAAGCCCTTTTTGCTTAGTTGATTTGAGACAACTATTTCCCCAAACTCAAACTCTAATCCAAGTAAACATGAAAAAGGATGTCTATGAGCCAACCATGTTAGAATCCATCTCTAAGCACTTAGAAAAACATGAAAATCCTACAAAAACACTAATCACTTACTTGTAACTCAAGGGAAGAAAGTTTGGGCTCTCTTCTAAGCTTCAAACACTTAAAAAATGGAGGAAGTTCAATGGAGAAGATGAAGATGACCAAGCCTCTTCAAAAGTCACTTGTAAACTCTCAATCCTCACTCTTGATGGAGAAGAAATGGAAGAGAAAAAAAGAAATGAGCCTAGGGTTTGCTCAAGATGAAAAATGAGTGAATGACTCATTTCATTGTAATATAAGGTGTCTTCACACTAAAACCCCCTATCATTAAGTCTATTTACATTTAGAGTCAAAGGAAGGCTCATTTGACCAATTTCAAGTCAAACGCACTAGAGACTATTATGAAAATTAACGTACTTTTCGAGATACACGCGTTGGTATCAAGAATTTCTGTATTTGACGAAATACGTGAAAGCCCGTATTTACGAAAAAGTTCTTGTTCTACCTTGTTTGAGCCTAAACTCAATTTAATTAAACTAGTTCCCTTCCAATCCATTCAATTATGCTTAATGCAATCATTTGAGACTAATTTGTCTCTCATTGGTCATTAACCTTTATTTACCCAATCATTCATGCCTAATTAGCATTAATCTCAATTAACTAGCCTTAATCATGATCAGTTCGGGTCGGGGTGCAACATTGGGAAAGGAGAAGAAGGTCCACAGCAGTGATAGAGCCATAGAGGGATGTTCATTTTTGAGATGGAGACGACAAGTACAATGGAGCCGAAAACAGATAAGATCTGGGTGTTAACTTCGAGCATTATCTAAGTCATAGGTGAAAACTTTTATGCAATTGCCATTCAAAAAGAAAAAGAAAAAGAAAAAAACATTAAACAAAGTATTGTAAAAATGGACTAGCTCTTAAATTTCTTTAGCTATTGGCACGCTTTTTTCTTCTTTTTTTTTTTTTTTTGTGCCAAGTCGTTCTTCCTAGGATTTGAACCCACAACCGATTGGCTTTGATACCATCTTAAATTTCTTTAGCTAGCCATTTCTACCAAAACCTCGAAGTGTTAGTAGAAGCAGCAGAAATACTTTTTAATATTCCCCTTTGAGTGGAGCCTTTTCTTCAACGCTAGCAACAATCAAATGAGCTAACGGAATATTATCTGAAAAATAAAATGGGCGTGCAAATTGTTGCTACATGGGCCAGGAAAACATGCAGAAAATGGGCTATTAGTGGAGCTGTGATATAAATGTCACTATCTGTCAAATGAATTAAATGGACTAGCAGTATATGTTACCACTTCTTTTGAGCCTTTGGAAAACCCATCTTAGATATTCTCTCTATGGATCCAAGACATTCCTTTCTAAATAATGCTTCTTCAGAAAAAAAAAATAAAAAAAAAGAAACAAAAAATAATGATAATAATAATCTAAAATCAACAGTTAGGATTCCAAACGGTGTTGCTAGTAGGTCTTTGGGTCAAGTCAAATTTACCCTAATCTTAGACCTCGAGGAGAGACAGTTAACTGCCTCTGATAGGGGTGTAAAAGAAAACCGTCTAACCGTGTAATCGAACCGAACCGTGGTCAATAACCGTGTTTTACAATTCGGTTACGGCTTTCAGCATTGACTCACGGTTGTTAACTGAATCGAACCGTGAAGTGCGGTTCGGTTAACCGGCACACGGTTAACCGTATCGTTATACTAATAAAAAAAAATAGCCTAAATGAAACATGTATATAATTCTTAACAGTTTTTAACGGTTTTGCAGGATACTGTTCGGTTACGGTTTTTTTCGTTTTTATTAGTTAATCGTGGTTAAGTTTTTAACGATTTTTCCGGTTATGGTTACAGTTTTGAAAACCCAAAACCGTGATTCACGGTTCAGTTAATGGTTTTTCCATATACGATTCGGTTATGGTTTTTAGCGTTTTTAGCAGTTAACCGCGGATCGGTTTTTAACGATTTTTCCGATTACGGTTACGGTTTTTAAAACCGAAAAAACATGATTCACGATTCGATTAACGGTTCTCCCAAAATGAATAGTTAACCGAACCGTTACACCCCTAGCCTCTGGCTATGATCAACTGGGCTGGACTTAGGTCAACTCACTCATGGACCATGGTTGAGTGGTGTACTATTGTCACCTTGATATCACTCACACACTAGGGACCAATCCCTCGGTCTTCAAGTTCAAAATCTCAGAAACATAACTAAGTAACCAACCGAAAAAACAAGGGCCGGACTTGGAATAAAACAAGAGTCTTTATGGTGCGTGTGTGTAATGCAATCAGATTGAGTTGTCTACACGGAGGTTTTCTTTGTTGCCTTCCTCTACATTTTTTGTGCTCCTGCGTTTCTTACTTCTAACTTTTTATCTATTTCAAAACCCGTGTTTTCATCTTCCACTTACCACCTCCTTCTCTCTCTACTGTAAGAAATTTTACATTTAGGCGTGAAGTTTCTCGTGGCTAAAGATCTCAAAGTCGCCGCTAAAAGTTTTGAAGGAAATATTTTTATGGCCGCTATGTTGCCCCTAAAAGGGCTGTCGCCAATTATTTTAGCAGTGATTTTAAAATGCAGCAGCTAGCCTAACCCTCTATTTAGAAAGGAGGTAAAATGAGGGAGAGGAAAAAAAAAAAAGAGGGAAAAATGGAGGGAAAGTGGAAATTGGGGGTGTTTGAGAAGAGGGGGGGGGGGGGGGGGGACGGGGGGTAAAATTCGTGTAGGGTCCACCTTAAAGTTTCCCCCTTAAAATTAATTTTCCCTTTCCTCCCCTCCCATTCATTTTCCTTCCCCCTCAAATGCCGCCCCCACACCCCCCGCCCCGCCCCCGAAAAAAAAAAGTTTTGCTTGTAGCCGCGGCATCAAAATTGCCGCTAAAAGTAAAAAATCTAGACACGAAATTTACGACCGCTAAGTCAAAAAATCATTGCTACTAAAAATATTCAAATCCAACCGAGGAGAATTTCTTCTTTTGTGGAATTCTGAGGCCCAGCTTCAACTTACTAGAGAGCTTCTGAATGAGATACTCTGGCTTTTGATAGGTTCCATTGGAAGGTGGAGAGTGACCCACAATCCCAATGCGTTTGGGTATGTGTTTGGTTTGCAAAAGTGGATTGTCATCACACATGAAGGACCTCATAAATAGAAGCTCAAGATAAGATAGAAGCATCGATTTGGTGGCCACATTTCTTTAACATCAAACTCATTTTATATGAAAAACTGGGTGACCCTTTTGTTTTTGATAGGAGATCCCAAATATTAGAGAGTAAACTAAAGGATCATATCCACTCAGGTAGGCGTTTACGTTGCATCGGCCAAAATGCAGCGAGTAGAAGGTATCATGGCCGTTGCCTGCGTCTGTGCGTGAGCGAATCGAAAGTGATGGGCAAAATTACTGCCTCGCCGAGGAGCAGAGAGAGAATTAGGAACAACCAAGTGGTTCCAGTTGTGGGTTATGATGAGGAGGGAAATGAATGGAAGTCGAAGTTGCAAGAAGAGAAGAAGATCCACAGCAGCTACATTTTTTAGATGGAGACGACAAGTAAAAGTGAGGAGGAAATGGAGGGGATCTTTATCTAGGGGGTTCTTGGAGATGATGCACATGTTCCCTTTGCGTTCACCCTTTATTACTTGTTTGCAGAATGTGTTAGAAAGAAAGGTTGAATATATTGATTGAGATTAGTTGAGACTTTTATCTCATATAAATCTTTTTTTTTAAACAATGGTGATAATCTCTTGAGTTCCGTATTAATATAAAGATTAATGTTGCATTTAATGTAAGCTTTGGATGGTAAATTTAGGATGATGTGGTGAACCCTTCAGGAGTCCCAAATCTCAATATAGTTGAATGATAAAAAAGGAAGATCCCAAATATTAATTGGGTGGGATGCCCCACCTTGCCACCACTCATGGTTCCTCCACTCTTTCTTGGTCAACCTGTGCTGGTCCCAACTCCCAAGTAGAGCTATCAGGCAAGCCATCCTTTGGAGGTATTATAGAAGGGCCCGGCCGGTAGAGTGAGAGTTTTTCCATTTGTTTAAAGCTCAAGGCTGGGCCAGTACAAATGTTCTGCAGGCCCACTAATTTGAGGACTGAGCTAGGACAGAACTATGCACGGCCCTATAGGCCCACATTATTTTATTTATTATAACAAATTCTTTCATATCAATATTTTCCAAACATGAATTTCTTGCCATTGAATGGAGAAAAGTCCAAATATAAGTTGGACTAGAGCAATAATAACTAAGGAGAGCAGATGATCAGGATTAGGCTAGTTAATTAGAGTTGGAGGTTTTCTCAAATTGTTTGAAATGTGAGCAGGCCCTAGTTTAAAGATCTTCATGTTTAGGATGCGCACTGCATGTTGCACTATGGATTGGGCTACATTTCTGGGTCCCCTCTGTAACTGGGCTGGGCTAAGAAGCTTGATCCAACGCCACCTATAAAGGCTGTCTTAAATCTTCCATAATAGAAGAAATCATTGTAAAAAAAATCTCATTTTCTGCAATTTCTCTCTTGAGAATAGCGGCCCAAGGATTTCAAAACTTTGAATGGGAAATCGGATATGATTGTGAGAGAACATTTTATCAAATAAAGGTATAATATAGTTGTAAAATAGGGTCAGACCAAGGATCGATGGGCTTTTCAAACTAAGACCGATAAGTTAAATAAAAAATATGTGGTACATTTAAAGAAAATATTGTTTGGCACTGCTTTATTTCAAGTTACTCTAACCAGTCTGGTAATCTGCCTCAGTTTTCAATGATTCTATTAGGAGAATACGACATAAGAAATTAATTCTAATAGCCACTAAACATCTATCTACTTCAAGTAGACCACAGCTAATAGCCCTTTGATAATTGACTAGTACATTGAAATTGGAACTCTGAAAGGAAAATACAATATTAGGGGGAAAACATAGTTCATGATTTTACCATAGGAAGATATAATGCCAAGGAATAAGTATTTTATACTTTTCCACAAGCCAACCGTAAAAGTAAATAAATAAATAAAATAAATGAATAAATAAAAAAAAAACACTCCAATATGTTGCTTGTTGCACTGCCAGTCCCATATCTGTACAAAAGAGGACGGCTTACATCCGATCCAGGCTCAATATATTTGATGGCGGCATGGAAGAAATTAAAATTTAATTTTTCTTCTTTTTAATTTACGCCTTGGGCTCAGCCCTTATCCCCAAGGACCAGGTAAAGATGTAGGAACTTTAGCCCGAACCTAGCCCGCATATGTTAGGGGTACCTATTTTTTAAGAGTTTGATGCTGCATGTAGCTTTAGTTCATAGTTCATTGAAAGATAAAAGAAGTGCGAAAGAACTGAGAATTTTGATTGTGATGAACCAACTGGAGATATTCCCATTCAGGGCAAAAGGTTAAAAAAAAAAAAAAAAATGTCGCGGGGAGCCCTATCTCCTTCAACATTAAAGTTTTAGGGCCTTTATCTTCGTTATGTGATCTAAGGGGATTTTTAATTTAATAAATCCTTTTTTTTTCTTTTTTTTCCCTTCAAGAATTATTTTTAAATGTTTTCTCCACCGAAAGTCTACTCTAGATAACCTAAACGCGACAGGAAAATTTATCTAAATGTTTATAGCTCCAGATATCCCCAAATGTGATGAACTACTGAGAATAAGAGAGTGGTGAATACCCACAATACAATGGAGTTTTCCTATTCTCCAACTCAAGTTTTCTCAGTTTTTTTCTCCACCAAGATCGATAGTCCTATTTGTCTGAAAGTCCTTATTTGTTATGGTTGACAAATGTTTTTGTCTTTTCTTTTTCTGTGTTTTCTTTCCTATTTGTTCTCTAGTGGCAGACTAATCCATCCAAAGGGTTATAAGCATGATGAAACTACAAGTTTCACCTTGTACCTTGCCATCAATTATGGAGATAGCGTCTTAGCTGCAAGGATTATCTCATCTGGAAAAGTGCAAGATTTCGGTTGCGCCTTGAATTCACGGGCTCTCATTTTGCTCTCGGTTTTTAAGATGGTGGGATTGAAAATCAAAAGATGCCCTTTATATGGACTCCCTTGACTGAAACTTTTGTTGTCTCGTTATTATTGCACCGAAGTTCACAAGAGCATGTTTAAAATTGGGAAGAAATTGCCATGAAGCTAATGATCTCTAAGAACAGATGATACTTACAGACCATCTCTAAAAATCTGCCATTTAAACTGCCCATTTTGAGGGTGGGCGGGGCTAGGAATTTGGTCTAGGCCTGGATAAAAACTTTGGGCCCTTTTAATATATGGGCTAGGCTCGCATTAAGTGGAAGAAAGTCCGAAGCCCGGCCCGAGCAAGATGCACTGTTTAAGTAAAAAATTAATTTTTTCTTGTAGGACGGAGGAGTTGAACACAAATTCTCTCACACAAATAAACATTTTCTCCAGGTAAACTACAAGTTGGGTTAGTAAGCTTTCCCCATTACTCTATAAAATAAAGTAAACCCAGGCTCCGGCTTAACATATTCTGGGTGGGCTGGGCTCGGGCTAGGTACTTCTGGACTGAGTCTGGCTTAGCTCGGGCTTGGGCCTATTACTTTAAACTGTGTCGAGCTCAGGCCAGGTACTTATGGCCTGAGTCGGGCTTAGCCCTGGCTTGGGCCTATTGTTTAAAGTTTGGGCCGGGCCTGGATATTTCTCAGCCCTCCCCATGAACACTCCTAAGTCTTGGCTGCTGCATAGTTTGTTAGGAACATGGGCACTGTGGGTGGGTGTGTGAGTTTGATCTAGGTGAAGAATCAAAGAGAGGTGAGAAGCTCCTTTCCTCCTGGTGAAATGGTTCCTTAATTTTATCTGGTACTGTTTATTGATCGAGTTCCAGTAGAGCTGTTGAGGGTCATATCCGGTAGCATCTTCAGCCCACATGGGCCCACATATACCAACAATTTTCCGAGCACTAAAAACAGAAAATCACCGCACTTGTTTGTTTACAAAAAAGGATTAGACAATGCAAGTAGAGAAAATCTAGAAACAATATAAGATCACAATTTTAGAACTCTCTCTCTCTCTCTCTCTCAGTTTTCCTTTTGATTGTTTCTTTTCTAAAATTCGACATTGTCACTGGCCAAACAACAGCTAATTAGAGCATTCCATTTTGCAAAACCACGTGTGTTGGCGAATTTCAGAGAATTTCAGACTGAAACAGTAAAGTCAGATGGGTCCTTCAAAGAAAGTCCACATGATTCTAGCATTGTTACAGTAAATTTAAGGTGTGGTCTATTTCAAGATGACAACGACATGGGCTTGGCCCAGGTGCAACTTTGAGGCATCTGGGCTTTATCCAGACCTGGACATCAGGCCTGTTAACTAAAAGGGCTGGGCTTGGAAAATGTTCGACCCGTCGACCCATTCCAGCCCACCAGCATTTCCCCAAGTAAAACGAAAGCCCAACATATCCTCCGGCTCCCAAATTTATAACCAAAAGGGATAATGTAAACCTATTAAAATTCTACAGAAACTTCAACTAGCAGGTTTGTGATAAGCCTGCCCTTATCATGTAGGAAGAGTTGTCATAGAACAAACCTTGTAGAACTAGACTTGAGAAATTACATGTCAAATACTCTGAGAAAACAAGGAAACATCACCTGAGCTGAGAAATATTTCACAAGGTTGTCATTTCCTGTAAAACATAATCAACGTACCATCACTGAACATTTTTCGTGAGAATTCATTTAATTTGTAGTCCTCAACTCCATCTTGTTCAAACCCAGTGGGTTTGGGAATGTGGGTTGCCCAAGTGTATTGTGACATGGACAAATACAAAGCCTATAAATTATATCAACTTGAGAGATTGAACCAGTGGATAAGTTGCTGTATTCTCTCTTCCTCAACATCATTTCCTTATACTTCTTATACATTAGAGACTAAAATGGCTGGTCGGCCTTTCCCTTTACAGAAATGGATGGCAAAACTGCAAAAAAATTTCCACCGTGAAATCAGTAACGGCAACGATCCAAGAATGTTGAAAGAACAAGAGATCGGATCTTCACCTAATTTTTTTTCCGTCGAGGCCGGTCACATCGATCCTTGCCTTACCGACGAGCAGAAACGTAAAGCTAGTGGCAGTCAATGTCTGTCGGTCTTTGGCTTGAATGTGGACGGAGACAAATGGAATCTCCTGCTGCGAAAAGTGAATGGAACTTACTTCTTCAGTGAGACAGGGAACAAGGTGATGACGAAGGAAAATGGGTGGGAACCGGGAACACAAATCTGCATTTGGGGCGTACCTGTTGGTGGAGCATTTAGAGATGGAAAAGTTCGTTTTCTGTTCACCAATGGATTGTAGCAAGGAGACGGTGTAATATGAGTTTAGAGTTAGGGTGTGAGGGTGAGATAGATAATATAGTACAAGTGTTTTGTTCTTGTTTTGCATGTCATTGTTAGGAACTCAGTAGATGTTGCACTGTTATCATACTACAGCTGTTTTGTTCTTGTTTTGCATGTCATTGTTAGGAACTGAATTGAGCTGAGTTTTCTCTTGGCAGTCTCAAATCTTTTTCTTAGACCAAGTGAGTGGTTTGATATTCCAAGTTAGTACCATCTTTTTGGATGAGGCTACTCCGCAAACCCAGTTTAAATTATTTGGAAGAGATTATCTTAGGATCTTTCCTCCAATACTAAAGGAGCATTTTGTGTTTGTTACTTATATGTCATTTATTATTTTTCTTGCAATTTGGCCACATCAATACTTTCATTCAAGAATTATACAAAATTACTGTCTAAACCTATTAAGGGTAGCAAAATGCCTCACTTAGATGAACTATGGCCGGTGATCTCTCATTCGTGATCTTTCTTCAAGATGCATTGCGATGGCCACCAATATCCGTTTTGATAATCCGTATTAGTTTTCCTCCACCGTATGTGTTTCTTCCGGCACATTTGTGTACACTTACACCAGGGAAAAATTAGTTTTGTTATAAACTCCTCTTCCGCCGAAAAAAAATAAAAATAAACAAAACGACCGATACCCCACATAGGACTTTGTTTTCCAATAAATTGTGAAGAATTTAGTCTATTTTTGCGCTTTTCCACAAGAACAAGGGGCCACACCAAACATAAATTTCACTATATCACGGAATTTAATTTCTGCAACCCTAACTTTTTATTTCTGTGAAAAACTTGATGTACAAACGTTCCGTAAGTGTTGGTTTGAAGCCCAGACAAAAGTGTTGGTTTGAAGCCTAGACAAAAGGACGATGTTCAATCCAAGTAACAATTTAAAAAACCCTACCAAACTATATAATGAGTTTACTGTGACAAAAGTAATATTTAGCGAACCCTTCCTAGATGGAATGAATTTACTATGACTGATGTCCAAAACTTTTATATACATATATATATTCGGTTTTTCTCAAAAATCCAAGCTAATTGTATTCAAATGAAATTGCTTTTTTATTTAGATCTTGTAACTTGATATGAGGTAGGTGTTTGGTATAAATCAGATTTTCTAAAAAAAATTAGTTTCACTTACTTATAATTAATCTGTAAACCCAAAATCAAGTTTGCATTAAAATTTATAGTTTCACTTCAGTTTCTTTTACAAGAATTGCCTTTTTTATCACATTGGATAGGCCCATATCTCTGCTCACCATTTTTTTTCCTCGGAAACCCAAACCTATTGGAAGATGTAAACCCATTGAAATTCTACTTAATTCCTTCATGTAACAGAACCCAAACCTCTTAGTATTTGGCTACCCAAACCTAGTGGTTTATCACTTCCATTTACATGCAATTGCTTTTGAAAGCCATGTTCATTTCAACCTATTCCAGAGCTTTAACTGATTCTTCACACCGTCACAAAAATCATCCGACCCACAAGCCCAATATATGGGCCTTGGAATGCGTTGATTTGCAGAAAGTGCAACGACTTGATAACTAGCAGCTCAACATGAGATATAAGCATCGATTTGGTTGCTACATTTCTTTCACATCAAACTCAAGGCATCTGAAGAACCTTGTGAACCTTCTCTTTTTTATTTGAGGTTAGAAAGATTAAAGAGCAAACTAAAAGATCTTATCCACCCAAGTAGGCCTTTGTGTTGCATTCGCAAAAATGCAGCGAGCTGGTAGAAGGCATCATGGCGGTTGTCCATATCTCTGTGTGAGCAATTTGGAGGTAATAAGCAATATCAAACGCTGCCTCACCGATGAGCAGATAAAAGGAATTAGGAACAACCAAGTGGTTCCAGTTGTGGGTCATGATGAGAGAAGGGAACGAAATGGAAGTTGAAGTTGGGTGTCACGACTTGGGCCTAAGTAACGATAATCCTGGGCCGCGATCCATACTTACTCCCGTAAACTCTCAATTAATCAAAGTTAAAACAGAATAAAAAAAGATAACATTCATTCATGCATGTCGATTGTACAATTTGCGGAAATATACATTGACAAAATCAATTTAAGGTTTTACATATATACAAAATAAAGTTCTTTATACATGTATCATTTCTATCATTCTTTTGCTTTCTTACATCAATCACTGCACATTCAAATACAATGCAGGCTCATATCTATTCATGTTCTCAAAAAATTACATCCCAAAATGAATCCTCAAAAAGAGTTAAAAAAACAAAAAAAACATTCTTAGTCCATTTACTCACTCGAATACCCACATCAAATGGTATTCCGACCATCCCATTCGATTAGTCATCTTGGAGGAACCGGAGAGGTCTCATCCGCTGCCGCTGGACCAGCATGGGCAATCGGGCCTGTAATGCCATCAATAACACTAATGAACACGACGGTTCAACAATGCATAAACGGAATTTGTGATAGCACATGTTAGTACATATACTAAACACATTCAATCTGTTTAGTAAACAATTCCAATTCTAGACAAGTCTAGATAATTCCTACAATGACAATGGTTGAGCACAATAAATCAATTAATAGGTATGTACAAGATGGCAACTACCATAGTATTCATTTCATTTCATTTACCATCTTCTCTCAAAGGAAGGATTCATCTTCCGAATGGAAGGCATCAATCAATACTCATAGATATGATTGGAATTGTGGGACTTACCAGTGTCCGGGCCAAAGACACTAGCATCACCAAGGAGCTCCGGAACGCCCCAAATTCATCTACTGCAGTAGAAATAGTCATTTGGCTCAGGGCAGAAGGGTACACCATTAATGACCCTGGCCTCAAGAAAAGAATCATTTGTTCATTTATTAATTCATTTAGAACTTAATACAATAGCTAGGTAGTGCCAGACTCAATAATCAATACATTAAATCCATTTCCGGATTCAACTCAATTCAGTAGTTTCATTCATAATAACGGAAAAAAATTAAACAGTAACATCAATCTTATGAGATTGGAACACAATGATACGGAATATAATACAATGAGAGAATTACTAATTACACAATTCTACTCATTTCTATTTCAGTTCCAACCAACCATTTAGGTGTAACCGTTGGTTATCCAATGTACGTGTTATTCTCGATGGACATCACATTTATATATTATATGTACATTGGAGTCCTCGTAATTATCACCTATGGAGATTTAGTCCATAATTAATTAACTATTCGATCAATGAACCTATCAAAGTATTCTTCTTAATTATCAACAATCTCAGTTATTCCATGATTAGCTTTAAAACTAATTCAAAGGACACTCATATGCCCAAAAAGCACCCATATTTCTTACAAAAATCTAAAACCAATCAATGCCCTGTCCAGCATCAGATTCACTCGAGCGGACCCAGACAGAGGAGTAGTCGCTCGAGCGAACTCAAGTTCGCTAGAGCGGACTCAAACAGAATGTGGGTCGCTCGAGCAGATCCATATCCGCTCGGGCAGACTCATCCAAAGAGCTGGTCGCGAGAGAACGCTTCAGAATTTCACTCCGAAATTCTGCAACTCTCTCTCTCTTCTACTCTTCATTCTCCATTCCACTACCACAACCTGCAATAGCATTGGAACCTCCTGTTCCCTCCTCAATGCTCACACCATTCCCACATAAACAACACTTTTAATCATTCCATCAATTCATAAACAATCCATTCTAACAATTAATGGAAAATATGCACAAACCCAATTTCTGTGAAATCTTCATTAACATCTACAATACTAACAACATTCACAAGTAAATGCTTATACTTGCCTCCATTGAAGCTTCTTTGACAAAAAGCCCTTTTTGCTTAGTTGATTTGAGACAACTATTTCCCCAAACTCAAACTCTAATCCAAGTAAACATGAAAAAGGATGTCTATGAGCCAACCATGTTAGAATCCATCTCTAAGCACTTAGAAAAACTTGAAAATCCTACAAAAACACTAATCACTTACTTGTAACTCAAGGGAAGAAAGTTTGGGCTCTCTTCTAAGCTTCAAACACTTCAAAAATGGAGGAAGTTCAATGGAGAAGATGAAGATGACCAAGCCTCTTCAAAAGTCACTTGTAAACTCTCAATCCTCACTCTTGATGGAGAAGAAATGGAAGAGAAAAAAAGAAATGAGCCTAGGGTTTGCTCAAGATGAAAAATGAGTGAATGACTCATTTCATTCTAATATAAGGTGTCTTCACACTAAAACCCCCTATCATTAAGTCTATTTACATTTAGAGTCAAAGGAAGGCTCATTTGACCAATTTCAAGTCAAACGCACTAGAGACTATTATGAAAATTAACGTACTTTTCGAGATACACGCGTTGGTATCAAGAATTTCTGTATTTGACGAAATACGTGAAAGCCCGTATTTACGAAAAAGTTCTTGTTCTACCTTGTTTGAGCCTAAACTCAATTTAATTAAACTAGTTCCCTTCCAATCCATTCAATTATGCTTAATGCAATCATTTGAGACTAATTTGTCTCTCATTGGTCATTAACCTTTATTTACCCAATCATTCATGCCTAATTAGCATTAATCTCAATTAACTAGCCTTAATCATGATCAGTTCGGGTCGGGGTGCAACATTGGGAAAGGAGAAGAAGGTCCACAGCAGTGATAGAGCCATAGAGGGATGTTCATTTTTGAGATGGAGACGACAAGTACAATGGAGCCGAAAACAGATAAGATCTGGGTGTTAACTTCGAGCATTATCTAAGTCATAGGTGAAAACTTTTATGCAATTGCCATTCAAAAAGAAAAAGAAAAAGAAAAAAACATTAAACAAAGTATTGTAAAAATGGACTAGCTCTTAAATTTCTTTAGCTATTGGCACGCTTTTTTCTTCTTTTTTTTTTTTGTGCCAAGTCGTTCTTCCTAGGATTTGAACCCACAACCGATTGGCTTTGATACCATCTTAAATTTCTTTAGCTAGCCATTTCTACCAAAACCTCGAAGTGTTAGTAGAAGCAGCAGAAATACTTTTTAATATTCCCCTTTGAGTGGAGCCTTTTCTTCAACGCTAGCAACAATCAAATGAGCTAACGGAATATTATCTGAAAAATAAAATGGGCGTGCAAATTGTTGCTACATGGGCCAGGAAAACATGCAGAAAATGGGCTATTAGTGGAGCTGTGATATAAATGTCACTATCTGTCAAATGAATTAAATGGACTAGCAGTATATGTTACCACTTCTTTTGAGCCTTTGGAAAACCCATCTTAGATATTCTCTCTATGGATCCAAGACATTCCTTTCTAAATAATGCTTCTTCAGAAAAAAAAATAAAAAAAAAGAAACAAAAAATAATGATAATAATAATCTAAAATCAACAGTTAGGATTCCAAACGGTGTTGCTAGTAGGTCTTTGGGTCAAGTTAAATTTACCCTAATCTTAGACCTCGAGGAGAGACAGTTAACTGCCTCTGATAGGGGTGTAAAAGAAAACCGTCTAACCGTGTAATCGAACCGAACCGTGGTCAATAACCGTGTTTTACAATTCGGTTACGGCTTTCAGCATTGACTCACGGTTGTTAACTGAATCGAACCGTGAAGTGCGGTTCGGTTAACCGGCACACGGTTAACCGTATCGTTATACTAATAAAAAAAAATAGCCTAAATGAAACATGTATATAATTCTTAACAGTTTTTAACGGTTTTGCAGGATACTGTTCGGTTACGGTTTTTTTCGTTTTTATTAGTTAATCGTGGTTAAGTTTTTAACGATTTTTCCGGTTATGGTTACAGTTTTGAAAACCCAAAACCGTGATTCACGGTTCAGTTAATGGTTTTTCCATATACGATTCGGTTATGGTTTTTAGCGTTTTTAGCAGTTAACCGCGGATCGGTTTTTAACGATTTTTCCGATTACTGTTACGGTTTTTAAAACCGAAAAAACATGATTCACGATTCGATTAACGGTTCTCCCAAAATGAATAGTTAACCGAACCGTTACACCCCTAGCCTCTGGCTATGATCAACTGGGCTGGACTTAGGTCAACTCACTCATGGACCATGGTTGAGTGGTGTACTATTGTCACCTTGATATCACTCACACACTAGGGACCAATCCCTCGGTCTTCAAGTTCAAAATCTCAGAAACATAACTAAGTAACCAACCGAAAAAACAAGGGCCGGACTTGGAATAAAACAAGAGTCTTTATGGTGCGTGTGTGTAATGCAATCAGATTGAGTTGTCTACACGGAGGTTTTCTTTGTTGCCTTCCTCTACATTTTTTGTGCTCCTGCGTTTCTTACTTCTAACTTTTTATCTATTTCAAAACCCGTGTTTTCATCTTCCACTTACCACCTCCTTCTCTCTCTACTGTAAGAAATTTTACATTTAGGCGTGAAGTTTCTCGTGGCTAAAGATCTCAAAGTCGCCGCTAAAAGTTTTGAAGGAAATATTTTTATGGCCGCTATGTTGCCCCTAAAAGGGCTGTCGCCAATTATTTTAGCAGTGATTTTAAAATGCAGCAGCTAGCCTAACCCTCTATTTAGAAAGGAGGTAAAATGAGGGAGAGGAAAAAAAAAAAAGAGGGAAAAATGGAGGGAAAGTGGAAATTGGGGGTGTTTGAGAAGAGGGGGGGGGGGACGGGGGGTAAAATTCGTGTAGGGTCCACCTTAAAGTTTCCCCCTTAAAATTAATTTTCCCTTTCCTCCCCTCCCATTCATTTTCCTTCCCCCTCAAATGCCGCCCCCACACCCCCCGCCCCGCCCCCGAAAAAAAAAAGTTTTGCTTGTAGCCGCGGCATCAAAATTGCCGCTAAAAGTAAAAAATCTAGACACGAAATTTACGACCGCTAAGTCAAAAAATCATTGCTACTAAAAATATTCAAATCCAACCGAGGAGAATTTCTTCTTTTGTGGAATTCTGAGGCCCAGCTTCAACTTACTAGAGAGCTTCTGAATGAGATACTCTGGCTTTTGATAGGTTCCATTGGAAGGTGGAGAGTGACCCACAATCCCAATGCGTTTGGGTATGTGTTTGGTTTGCAAAAGTGGATTGTCATCACACATGAAGGACCTCATAAATAGAAGCTCAAGATAAGATAGAAGCATCGATTTGGTGGCCACATTTCTTTAACATCAAACTCATTTTATATGAAAAACTGGGTGACCCTTTTGTTTTTGATAGGAGATCCCAAATATTAGAGAGTAAACTAAAGGATCATATCCACTCAGGTAGGCGTTTACGTTGCATCGGCCAAAATGCAGCGAGTAGAAGGTATCATGGCCGTTGCCTGCGTCTGTGCGTGAGCGAATCGAAAGTGATGGGCAAAATTACTGCCTCGCCGAGGAGCAGAGAGAGAATTAGGAACAACCAAGTGGTTCCAGTTGTGGGTTATGATGAGGAGGGAAATGAATGGAAGTCGAAGTTGCAAGAAGAGAAGAAGATCCACAGCAGCTACATTTTTTAGATGGAGACGACAAGTAAAAGTGAGGAGGAAATGGAGGGGATCTTTATCTAGGGGTTCTTGGAGATGATGCACATGTTCCCTTTGCGTTCACCCTTTATTACTTGTTTGCAGAATGTGTTAGAAAGAAAGGTTGAATATATTGATTGAGATTAGTTGAGACTTTTATCTCATATAAATCTTTTTTTTTAAACAATGGTGATAATCTCTTGAGTTCCGTATTAATATAATGATTAATGTTGCATTTAATGTAAGCTTTGGATGGTAAATTTAGGATGATGTGGTGAACCCTTCAGGAGTCCCAAATCTCAATATAGTTGAATGATAAAAAAGGAAGATCCCAAATATTAATTGGGTGGGATGCCCCACCTTGCCACCACTCATGGTTCCTCCACTCTTTCTTGGTCAACCTGTGCTGGTCCCAACTCCCAAGTAGAGCTATCAGGCAAGCCATCCTTTGGAGGTATTATAGAAGGGCCCGGCCGGTAGAGTGAGAGTTTTTCCATTTGTTTAAAGCTCAAGGCTGGGCCAGTACAAATGTTCTGCAGGCCCACTAATTTGAGGACTGAGCTAGGACAGAACTATGCACGGCCCTATAGGCCCACATTATTTTATTTATTATAACAAATTCTTTCATATCAATATTTTCCAAACATGAATTTCTTGCCATTGAATGGAGAAAAGTCCAAATATAAGTCGGACTAGAGCAATAATAACTAAGGAGAGCAGATGATCAGGATTAGGCTAGTTAATTAGAGTTGGAGGTTTTCTCAAATTGTTTGAAATGTGAGCAGGCCCTAGTTTAAAGATCTTCATGTTTAGGATGCGCACTGCATGTTGCACTATGGATTGGGCTACATTTCTGGGTCCCCTCTGTAACTGGGCTGGGCTAAGAAGCTTGATCCAACGCCACCTATAAAGGCTGTCTTAAATCTTCCATAATAGAAGAAATCATTGTAAAAAAAATCTCATTTTCTGCAATTTCTCTCTTGAGAATAGCGGCCCAAGGATTTCAAAACTTTGAATGGGAAATCGGATATGATTGTGAGAGAACATTTTATCAAATAAAGGTATAATATAGTTGTAAAATAGGGTCAGACCAAGGATCGATGGGCTTTTCAAACTAAGACCGATAAGTTAAATAAAAAATATGTGGCACATTTAAAGAAAATATTGTTTGGCACTGCTTTATTTCAAGTTACTCTAACCAGTCTGGTAATCTGCCTCAGTTTTCAATGATTCTATTAGGAGAATACGACATAAGAAATTAATTCTAATAGCCACTAAACATCTATCTACTTCAAGTAGACCACAGCTAATAGCCCTTTGATAATTGACTAGTACATTGAAATTGGAACTCTGAAAGGAAAATACAATATTAGGGGGAAAACATAGTTCATGATTTTACCATAGGAAGATATAATGCCAAGGAATAAGTATTTTATACTTTTCCACAAGCCAACCGTAAAAGTAAATAAATAAATAAAATAAATGAATAAATAAAAAAAAAACACTCCAATATGTTGCTTGTTGCACTGCCAGTCCCATATCTGTACAAAAGAGGACGGCTTACATCCGATCCCGGCTCAATATATTTGATGGCGGCATGGAAGAAATTAAAATTTAATTTTTCTTCTTTTTAATTTACGCCTTGGGCTCAGCCCTTATCCCCAAGGACCAGGTAAAGATGTAGGAACTTTAGCCCGAACCTAGCCCGCATATGTTAGGGGTACCTATTTTTTAAGAGTTTGATGCTGCATGTAGCTTTAGTTCATAGTTCATTGAAAGATAAAAGAAGTGCGAAAGAACTGAGAATTTTGATTGTGATGAACCAACCGGAGATATTCCCATTCAGGGCAAAAGGTTAAAAAAAAAAAAAAAAAATGTCGCGGGGAGCCCTATCTCCTTCAACATTAAAGTTTTAGGGCCTTTATCTTCGTTATGTGATCTAAGGGGATTTTTAATTTAATAAATCCTTTTTTTTTTCTTTTTTTTCCCTTCAAGAATTATTTTTAAATGTTTTCTCCACCGAAAGTCTACTCTAGATAACCTAAACGCGACAGGAAAATTTATCTAAATGTTTATAGCTCCAGATATCCCCAAATGTGATGAACTACTGAGAATAAGAGAGTGGTGAATACCCACAATACAATGGAGTTTTCCTATTCTCCAACTCAAGTTTTCTCAGTTTTTTTCTCCACCAAGATCGATAGTCCTATTTGTCTGAAAGTCCTTATTTGTTATGGTTGACAAATGTTTTTGTCTTTTCTTTTTCTGTGTTTTCTTTCCTATTTGTTCTCTAGTGGCAGACTAATCCATCCAAAGGGTTATAAGCATGATGAAACTACAAGTTTCACCTTGTACCTTGCCATCAATTATGGAGATAGCGTCTTAGCTGCAAGGATTATCTCATCTGGAAAAGTGCAAGATTTCGGTTGCGCCTTGAATTCACGGGCTCTCATTTTGCTCTCGGTTTTTAAGATGGTGGGATTGAAAATCAAAAGATGCCCTTTATATGGACTCCCTTGACTGAAACTTTTGTTGTCTCGTTATTATTGCACCGAAGTTCACAAGAGCATGTTTAAAATTGGGAAGAAATTGCCATGAAGCTAATGATCTCTAAGAACAGATGATACTTACAGACCATCTCTAAAAATCTGCCATTTAAACTGCCCATTTTGAGGGTGGGCGGGGCTAGGAATTTGGTCTAGGCCTGGATAAAAACTTTGGGCCCTTTTAATATATGGGCTAGGCTCGCATTAAGTGGAAGAAAGTCCGAAGCCCGGCCCGAGCAAGATGCACTGTTTAAGTAAAAAATTAATTTTTTCTTGTAGGACGGAGGAGTTGAACACAAATTCTCTCACACAAATAAACATTTTCTCCAGGTAAACTACAAGTTGGGTTAGTAAGCTTTCCCCATTACTCTATAAAATAAAGTAAACCCAGGCTCCGGCTTAACATATTCTGGGTGGGCTGGGCTCGGGCTAGGTACTTCTGGACTGAGTCTGGCTTAGCTCGGGCTTGGGCCTATTACTTTAAACTGTGTCGAGCTCAGGCCAGGTACTTATGGCCTGAGTCGGGCTTAGCCCTGGCTTGGGCCTATTGTTTAAAGTTTGGGCCGGGCCTGGATATTTCTCAGCCCTCCCCATGAACACTCCTAAGTCTTGGCTGCTGCATAGTTTGTTAGGAACATGGGCACTGTGGGTGGGTGTGTGAGTTTGATCTAGGTGAAGAATCAAAGAGAGGTGAGAAGCTCCTTTCCTCCTGGTGAAATGGTTCCTTAATTTTATCTGGTACTGTTTATTGATCGAGTTCCAGTAGAGCTGTTGAGGGTCATATCCGGTAGCATCTTCAGCCCACATGGGCCCACATATACCAACAATTTTCCGAGCACTAAAAACAGAAAATCACCGCACTTGTTTGTTTACAAAAAAGGATTAGACAATGCAAGTAGAGAAAATCTAGAAACAATATAAGATCACAATTTTAGAACTCTCTCTCTCTCTCTCTCTCTCTCTCTCTCTCTCTCAGTTTTCCTTTTGATTGTTTCTTTTCTAAAATTCGACATTGTCACTGGCCAAACAACAGCTAATTAGAGCATTCCATTTTGCAAAACCACGTGTGTTGGCGAATTTCAGAGAATTTCAGACTGAAACAGTAAAGTCAGATGGGTCCTTCAAAGAAAGTCCACATGATTCTAGCATTGTTACAGTAAATTTAAGGTGTGGTCTATTTCAAGATGACAACGACATGGGCTTGGCCCAGGTGCAACTTTGAGGCATCTGGGCTTTATCCAGACCTGGACATCAGGCCTGTTAACTAAAAGGGCTGGGCTTGGAAAATGTTCGACCCGTCGACCCATTCCAGCCCACGAGCATTTCCCCAAGTAAAACGAAAGCCCAACATATCCTCCGGCTCCCAAATTTATAACCAAAAGGGATAATGTAAACCTATTAAAATTCTACAGAAACTTCAACTAGCAGGTTTGTGATAAGCCTGCCCTTATCATGTAGGAAGAGTTGTCATAGAACAAACCTTGTAGAACTAGACTTGAGAAATTACATGTCAAATACTCTGAGAAAACAAGGAAACATCACCTGAGCTGAGAAATATTTCACAAGGTTGTCATTTCCTGTAAAACATAATCAACGTACCATCACTGAACATTTTTCGTGAGAATTCATTTAATTTGTAGTCCTCAACTCCATCTTGTTCAAACCCAGTGGGTTTGGGAATGTGGGTTGCCCAAGTGTATTGTGACATGGACAAATACAAAGCCTATAAATTATATCAACTTGAGAGATTGAACCAGTGGATAAGTTGCTGTATTCTCTCTTCCTCAACATCATTTCCTTATACTTCTTATACATTAGAGACTAAAATGGCTGGTCGGCCTTTCCCTTTACAGAAATGGATGGCAAAACTGCAAAAAAATTTCCACCGTGAAATCAGTAACGGCAACGATCCAAGAATGTTGAAAGAACAAGAGATCGGATCTTCACCTAATTTTTTTTCCGTCGAGGCCGGTCACATCGATCCTTGCCTTACCGACGAGCAGAAACGTAAAGCTAGTGGCAGTCAATGTCTGTCGGTCTTTGGCTTGAATGTGGACGGAGACAAATGGAATCTCCTGCTGCGAAAAGTGAATGGAACTTACTTCTTCAGTGAGACAGGGAACAAGGTGATGACGAAGGAAAATGGGTGGGAACCGGGAACACAAATCTGCATTTGGGGCGTACCTGTTGGTGGAGCATTTAGAGATGGAAAAGTTCGTTTTCTGTTCACCAATGGATTGTAGCAAGGAGACGGTGTAATATGAGTTTAGAGTTAGGGTGTGAGGGTGAGATAGATAATATAGTACAAGTGTTTTGTTCTTGTTTTGCATGTCATTGTTAGGAACTCAGTAGATGTTGCACTGTTATCATACTACAGCTGTTTTGTTCTTGTTTTGCATGTCATTGTTAGGAACTGAATTGAGCTGAGTTTTCTCTTGGCAGTCTCAAATCTTTTTCTTAGACCAAGTGAGTGGTTTGATATTCCAAGTTAGTACCATCTTTTTGGATGAGGCTACTCCGCAAACCCAGTTTAAATTATTTGGAAGAGATTATCTTAGGATCTTTCCTCCAATACTAAAGGAGCATTTTGTGTTTGTTACTTATATGTCATTTATTATTTTTCTTGCAATTTGGCCACATCAATACTTTCATTCAAGAATTATACAAAATTACTGTCTAAACCTATTAAGGGTAGCAAAATGCCTCACTTAGATGAACTATGGCCGGTGATCTCTCATTCGTGATCTTTCTTCAAGATGCATTGCGATGGCCACCAATATCCGTTTTGATAATCCGTATTAGTTTTCCTCCACCGTATGTGTTTCTTCCGGCACATTTGTGTACACTTACACCAGGGAAAAATTAGTTTTGTTATAAACTCCTCTTCCGCCGAAAAAAAATAAAAAGAAACAAAACGACCGATACCCCACATAGGACTTTGTTTTCCAATAAATTGTGAAGAATTTAGTCTATTTTTGCGCTTTTCCACAAGAACAAGGGGCCACACCAAACATAAATTTCACTATATCACGGAATTTAATTTCTGCAACCCTAACTTTTTATTTCTGTGAAAAACTTGATGTACAAACGTTCCGTAAGTGTTGGTTTGAAGCCCAGACAAAAGTGTTGGTTTGAAGCCTAGACAAAAGGACGATGTTCAATCCAAGTAACAATTTAAAAAACCCTACCAAACTATATAATGAGTTTACTGTGACAAAAGTAATATTTAGCGAACCCTTCCTAGATGGAATGAATTTACTATGACTGATGTCCAAAACTTTTATATACATATATATATTCGGTTTTTCTCAAAAATCCAAGCTAATTGTATTCAAATGAAATTGCTTTTTTATTTAGATCTTGTAACTTGATATGAGGTAGGTGTTTGGTATAAATCAGATTTTCTAAAAAAAATTAGTTTCACTTACTTATAATTAATCTGTAAACCCAAAATCAAGTTTGCATTAAAATTTATAGTTTCACTTCAGTTTCTTTTACAAAAATTGCCTTTTTTTATCACATTGGATAGGCCCATATCTCTGCTCACCATTTTTTTTCCTCGGAAACCCAAACCTATTGGAAGATGTAAACCCATTGAAATTCTACTTAATTCCTTCATGTAACAGAACCCAAACCTCTTAGTATTTGGCTACCCAAACCTAGTGGTTTATCACTTCCATTTACATGCAATTGCTTTTGAAAGCCATGTTCATTTCAACCTATTCCAGAGCTTTAACTGATTCTTCACACCGTCACAAAAATCATCCGACCCACAAGCCCAATATATGGGCCTTGGAATGCGTTGATTTGCAGAAAGTGCAACGACTTGATAACTAGCAGCTCAACATGAGATATAAGCATCGATTTGGTTGCTACATTTCTTTCACATCAAACTCAAGGCATCTGAAGAACCTTGTGAACCTTCTCTTTTTTATTTGAGGTTAGAAAGATTAAAGAGCAAACTAAAAGATCTTATCCACCCAAGTAGGCCTTTGTGTTGCATTCGCAAAAATGCAGCGAGCTGGTAGAAGGCATCATGGCGGTTGTCCATATCTCTGTGTGAGCAATTTGGAGGTAATAAGCAATATCAAAAGCTGCCTCACCGATGAGCAGATAAAAGGAATTAGGAACAACCAAGTGGTTCCAGTTGTGGGTCATGATGAGAGAAGGGAACGAAATGGAAGTTGAAGTTGGGTGTCACGACTTGGGCCTAAGTAACGATAATCCTGGGCCGCGATCCATACTTACTCCCGTAAACTCTCAATTAATCAAAGTTAAAACAGAATAAAAAAAGATAACACTCATTCATGCATGTCGATTGTACAATTTGCGGAAATATACATTGACAAAATCAATTTAAGGTTTTACATGTATACAAAATAAAGTTCTTTATACATGTATCATTTCTATCATTCTTTTGCTTTCTTACATCAATCACTGCACATTCAAATACAATGCAGGCTCATATCTATTCATGTTCTCAAAAAATTACATCCCAAAATGAATCCTCAAAAAGAATTAAAAAAACAAAAAAACATTCTTAGTCCATTTACTCACTCGAATACCCACATCAAATGGTATTCCGACCATCCCATTCGATTAGTCATCTTGGAGGAACCGGAGAGGTCTCATCCGCTGCCGCTGGACCAGCATGGGCAATCGGGCCTGTAATGCCATCAATAACACTAATGAACACGACGGTTCAACAATGCATAAACGGAATTTGTGATAGCACATGTTAGTACATATACTAAACGCATTCAATCTGTTTAGTAAACAATTCCAATTCTAGACAAGTCTAGATAATTCCTACAATGACAATGGTTGAGCACAATAAATCAATTAATAGGTATGTACAAGATGGCAACTACCATAGTATTCATTTCATTTCATTTACCATCTTCTCTCAAAGGAAGGATTCATCTTCCGAATGGAAGGCATCAATCAGTACTCATAGATATGATTGGAATTGTGGGACTTACCAGTGTCCGGGCCAAAGACACTAGCATCACCAATGAGCTCCGGAACGCCCCAAATTCATCTACTGCAGTAGAAATAGTCATTTGGCTCAGGGCAGAAGGGTACACCATTAATGACCCCGGCCTCAAGAAAAGAATCATTTGTTCATTTATTAATTCATTTAGAACTTAATACAATAGCTAGGTAGTGCCAGACTCAATAATCAATACATTAAATCCATTTCCGGATTCAACTCAATTCAGTAGTTTCATTCATAATAACGGAAAAAAATTAAACAGTAACATCAATCTTATGAGATTGGAACACAATGATACGGAATATAATACAATGAGAGAATTACTAATTACACAATTCTACTCATTTCTATTTCAGTTCCAACCAACCATTTAGGTGTAACCGTTGGTTATCCAATGTACGTGTTATTCTCGATGGACATCACATTTATATATTATATGTACATTAGAGTCCTCGTAATTATCACCTATGGAGATTTAGTCCATAATTAATTAACTATTCGATCAATGAACCTATCAAAGTATTCTTCTTAATTATCAACAATCTCAGTTATTCCATGATTAGCTTTAAAACTAATTCAAAGGACACTCATATGCCCAAAAAGCACCCATATTTCTTACAAAAATCTAAAACCAATCAGTGCCCTGTCCAGCATCAGATTCACTCGAGCGGACCCAGACAGGGGAGTAGTCGCTCGAGCGAACTCAAGTTCGCTAGAGCGGACTCAAACAGAATGTGGGTCGCTCGAGCAGATCCATATCCGCTCGGGCAGACTCATCCAAAGAGCTGGTCGCGAGAGAACGCTTCAGAATTTCACTCCGAAATTCTGCAACTCTCTCTCTCTCTTCTACTCTTCATTCTCCATTCCACTACCACAACCTGCAATAGCATTGGAACCTCCTGTTCCCTCCTCAATGCTCACACCATTCCCACATAAACAACACTTTTAATCATTCCATCAATTCATAAACAATCCATTCTAACAATTAATGGAAAATATGCACAAACCCAATTTCTGTGAAATCTTCATTAACATCTACAATACTAACAACATTCACAAGTAAATGCTTATACTTGCCTCCATTGAAGCTTCTTTGACAAAAAGCCCTTTTTGCTTAGTTGATTTGAGACAACTATTTCCCCAAACTCAAACTCTAATCCAAGTAAACATGAAAAAGGATGTCTATGAGCCAACCATGTTAGAATCCATCTCTAAGCACTTAGAAAAACTTGAAAATCCTACAAAAACACTAATCACTTACTTGTAACTCAAGGGAAGAAAGTTTGGGCTCTCTTCTAAGCTTCAAACACTTCAAAAATGGAGGAAGTTCAATGGAGAAGATGAAGATGACCAAGCCTCTTCAAAAGTCACTTGTAAACTCTCAATCCTCACTCTTGATGGAGAAGAAATGGAAGAGAAAAAAAGAAATGAGCCTAGGGTTTGCTCAAGATGAAAAATGAGTGAATGACTCATTTCATTCTAATATAAGGTGTCTTCACACTAAAACCCCCTATCATTAAGTCTATTTACATTTAGAGTCAAAGGAAGGCTCATTTGACCAATTTCAAGTCAAACGCACTAGAGACTATTATGAAAATTAACGTACTTTTCGAGATACACGCGTTGGTATCAAGAATTTCTGTATTTGACGAAATACGTGAAAGCCCGTATTTACGAAAAAGTTCTTGTTCTACCTTGTTTGAGCCTAAACTCAATTTAATTAAACTAGTTCCCTTCCAATCCATTCAATTATGCTTAATGCAATCATTTGAGACTAATTTGTCTCTCATTGGTCATTAACCTTTATTTACCCAATCATTCATGCCTAATTAGCATTAATCTCAATTAACTAGCCTTAATCATGATCAGTTCGGGTCGGGGTGCAACATTGGGAAAGGAGAAGAAGGTCCACAGCAGTGATAGAGCCATAGAGGGATGTTCATTTTTGAGATGGAGACGACAAGTACAATGGAGCCGAAAACAGATAAGATCTGGGTGTTAACTTCGAGCATTATCTAAGTCATAGGTGAAAACTTTTATGCAATTGCCATTCAAAAAGAAAAAGAAAAAGAAAAAACATTAAACAAAGTATTGTAAAAATGGACTAGCTCTTAAATTTCTTTAGCTATTGGCACGCTTTTTTCTTCTTTTTTTTTTTTTTTGTGCCAAGTCGTTCTTCCTAGGATTTGAACCCACAACCGATTGGCTTTGATACCATCTTAAATTTCTTTAGCTAGCCATTTCTACCAAAACCTCGAAGTGTTAGTAGAAGCAGCAGAAATACTTTTTAATATTCCCCTTTGAGTGGAGCCTTTTCTTCAACGCTAGCAACAATCAAATGAGCTAACGGAATATTATCTGAAAAATAAAATGGGCGTGCAAATTGTTGCTACATGGGCCAGGAAAACATTCAGAAAATGGGCTATTAGTGGAGCTGTGATATAAATGTCACTATCTGTCAAATGAATTAAATGGACTAGCAGTATATGTTACCACTTCTTTTGAGCCTTTGGAAAACCCATCTTAGATATTCTCTCTATGGATCCAAGACATTCCTTTCTAAATAATGCTTCTTCAGAAAAAAAAAATAAAAAAAAAGAAACAAAAAATAATGATAATAATAATCTAAAATCAACAGTTAGGATTCCAAACGGTGTTGCTAGTAGGTCTTTGGGTCAAGTCAAATTTACCCTAATCTTAGACCTCGAGGAGAGACAGTTAACTGCCTCTGATAGGGGTGTAAAAGAAAACCGTCTAACCGTGTAATCGAACCGAACCGTGGTCAATAACCGTGTTTTACAATTCGGTTACGGCTTTCAGCATTGACTCACGGTTGTTAACTGAATCGAACCGTGAAGTGCGGTTCGGTTAACCGGCACACGGTTAACCGTATCGTTATACTAATAAAAAAAAAAGCCTAAATGAAACATGTATATAATTCTTAACAGTTTTTAACGGTTTTGCAGGATACTGTTCGGTTACGGTTTTTTTCGTTTTTATTAGTTAATCGTGGTTAAGTTTTTAACGATTTTTCCGGTTATGGTTACAGTTTTGAAAACCCAAAACCGTGATTCACGGTTCAGTTAATGGTTTTTCCATATAGGATTCGGTTATGGTTTTTAGCGTTTTTAGCAGTTAACCGCGGATCGGTTTTTAACGATTTTTCCGATTACGGTTACGGTTTTTAAAACCGAAAAAACATGATTCACGATTCGATTAACGGTTCTCCCAAAATGAATAGTTAACCGAACCGTTACACCCCTAGCCTCTGGCTATGATCAACTGGGCTGGACTTAGGTCAACTCACTCATGGACCATGGTTGAGTGGTGTACTATTGTCACCTTGATATCACTCACACACTAGGGACCAATCCCTCGGTCTTCAAGTTCAAAATCTCATAAACATAACTAAGTACCCAACCGAAAAAACAAGGGCCGGACTTGGAATAAAACAAGAGTCTTTATGGTGCGTGTGTGTAATGCAATCAGATTGAGTTGTCTACACGGAGGTTTTCTTTGTTGCCTTCCTCTACATTTTTTGTGCTCCTGTGTTTCTTACTTCTAACTTTTTATCTATTTCAAAACCCGTGTTTTCATCTTCCACTTACCACCTCCTTCTCTCTCTACTGTAAGAAATTTTACATTTAGGCGTGAAGTTTCTCGTGGCTAAAGATCTCAAAGTCGCCGCTAAAAGTTTTGAAGGAAATATTTTTATGGCCGCTATGTTGCCCCTAAAAGGGCTGTCGCCAATTATTTTAGCAGTGATTTTAAAATGCAGCAGCTAGCCTAACCCTCTATTTAGGAAGGAGGTAAAATGAGGGAGAGGAAAAAAAAAAAAAAAAAAGAGGGAAAAATGGAGGGAAAGTGGAAATTGGGGGTGTTTGAGAAGGGAGGGGGGGGGGGGGGCGCAGACGGGGGGTAAAATTCGTGTAGGGTCCACCTTAAAGTTTCCCCCTTAAAATTAATTTTCCCTTTCCTCCCCTCCCATTCATTTTCCTTCCCCCTCAAATGCCGCCCCCACACCCCCCCCCCCCGCCCCCGAAAAAAAAAAGTTTTGCTTGTAACCGCGGCATCAAAATTGCCGCTAAAAGTAAAAAATCTAGACACGAAATTTACGACTGCTAAGTCAAAAAATCATTGCTACTAAAAATATTCAAATCCAACCGAGGAGAATTTCTTCTTTTGTGGAATTCTGAGGCCCAGCTTCAACTTACTAGAGAGCTTCTGAATGAGATACTCTGGCTTTTGATAGGTTCCATTGGAAGGTGGAGAGTGACCCACAATCCCAATGCGTTTGGGTATGTGTTTGGTTTGCAAAAGTGGATTGTCATCACACATGAAGGACCTCATAAATAGCAGCTCAAGATAAGATAGAAGCATCGATTTGGTGGCCACATTTCTTTAACATCAAACTCATGCTATATGAAAAACTGGGTGACCCTTTTGTTTTTGATAGGAGATCCCAAATATTAGAGAGTAAACTAAAGGATCATATCCACTCAGGTAGGCGTTTACGTTGCATCGGCCAAAATGCAGCGAGTAGAAGGTATCATGGCCGTTGCCTGCGTCTGTGCGTGAGCGAATCGAAAGTGATGGGCAAAATTACTGCCTCGCCGAGGAGCAGAGAGAGAATTAGGAACAACCAGGTGGTTCCAGTTGTGGGTTATGATGAGGAGGGAAATGAATGGAAGTCGAAGTTGCAAGAAGAGAAGAAGATCCACAGCAGCTACATTTTTTAGATGGAGACGACAAGTAAAAGTGAGGAGGAAATGGAGGGGATCTTTATCTAGGGGTTCTTGGAGATGATGCACATGTTCCCTTTGCGTTCACCCTTTATTACTTGTTTGCAGAATGTGTTAGAAAGAAAGGTTGAATATATTGATTGAGATTAGTTGAGACTTTTATCTCATATAAATCTT
The DNA here is from genome assembly GCA_029852735.1 of Persea americana. Classification (NCBI taxonomy): domain Eukaryota; kingdom Viridiplantae; phylum Streptophyta; class Magnoliopsida; order Laurales; family Lauraceae; genus Persea; species Persea americana. The sequence continues at coordinate 41,901,966 of CM056817.1, forward strand.
TTTTTTTAAACAATGGTGATAATCTCTTGAGTTCCGTATTAACATAATGATTAATGTTGCATTTAATGTAAGCTTTGGATGGTAAATTTAGGATGATGTGGTGAACCCTTCAGGAGTCCCAAATCTCAATATAGTTGAATGATAAAAAAGGAAGATCCCAAATATTAATTGGGTGGGATGCCCCACCTTGCCACCACTCATGGTTCCTCCACTCTTTCTTGGTCAACCTGTGCTGGTCCCAACTCCCAAGTAAAGCTATCAGGCAAGCCATCCTTTGGAGGTATTATAGAAGGGCCCGGCCGGTAGAGTGAGAGTTTTTCCATTTGTTTAAAGCTCAAGGCTGGGCCAGTACAAATGTTCTGCAGGCCCACTAATTTGAGGACTGAGCTAGGACAGAACTATGCACGGCCCTATAGGCCCACATTATTTTATTTATTATAACAAATTCTTTCATATCAATATTTTCCAAACATGAATTTCTTGCCATTGAATGGAGAAAAGTCCAAATATAAGTCGGACTAGAGCAATAATAACTAAGGAGAGCAGATGATCAGGATTAGGCTAGTTAATTAGAGTTGGAGGTTTTCTCAAATTGTTTGAAATGTGAGCAGGCCCTAGTTTAAAGATCTTCATGTTTAGGATGCGCACTGCATGTTGCACCATGGATTGGGCTACATTTCTGGGTCCCCTCTGTAACTGGGCTGGGCTAAGAAGCTTGATCCAACGCCACCTATAAAGGCTGTCTTAAATCTTCCATAATAGAAGAAATCATTGTAAAAAAAATCTCATTTTCTGCAATTTCTCTCTTGAGAATAGCGGCCCAAGGATTTCAAAACTTTGAATGGGAAATCGGATATGATTGTGAGAGAACATTTTATCAAATAAAGGTATAATATAGTTGTAAAATAGGGTCAGACCAAGGATCGATGGGCTTTTCAAACTAAGACCGATAAGTTAAATAAAAAATATGTGGCACATTTAAAGAAAATATTGTTTGGCACTGCTTTATTTCAAGTTACTCTAACCAGTCTGGTAATCTGCCTCAGTTTTCAATGATTCTATTAGGAGAATACGACATAAGAAATTAATTCTAATAGCCACTAAAAATCTATCTACTTCAAGTAGACCACAGCTAATAGCCCTTTGATAATTGACTAGTACATTGAAATTGGAACTCTGAAAGGAAAATACAATATTAGGGGGAAAACATAGTTCATGATTTTACCATAGGAAGATATAATGCCAAGGAATAAGTATTTTATACTTTTCCACAAGCCAACCGTAAAAGTAAATAAATAAATAAAATAAATGAATAAATAAAAAAAAAACACTCCAATATGTTGCTTGTTGCACTGCCAGTCCCATATCTGTACAAAAGAGGACGGCTTACATCCGATCCAGGCTCAATATATTTGATGGCGGCATGGAAGAAATTAAAATTTAATTTTCTTCTTTTTAATTTACGCCTTGGGCTCAGCCCTTATCCCCAAGGACCAGGTAAAGATGTAGGAACTTTAGCCCGAACCTAGCCCGCATATGTTAGGGGTACCTATTTTTTAAGAGTTTGGTGCTGCATGTAGCTTTAGTTCATAGTTCATTGAAAGATAAAAGAAGTGCGAAAGAACTGAGAATTTTGATTGTGATGAACCAACTGGAGATATTCCCATTCAGGGCAAAAGGTTAAAAAAAAAAAAAAAAATGTCGCGGGGAGCCCTATCTCCTTCAACATTAAAGTTTTAGGGCCTTTATCTTCGTTATGTGATCTAAGGGGATTTTTAATTTAATAAATCCTTTTTTTTTTCTTTTTTTTCCCTTCAAGAATTATTTTTAAATGTTTTCTCCACCCAAAGTCTACTCTAGATAACCTAAACGCGACAGGAAAATTTATCTAAATGTTTATAGCTCCAGATATCCCCAAATGTGATGAACTACTGAGAATAAGAGAGTGGTGAATACCCACAATACAATGGAGTTTTCCTATTCTCCAACTCAAGTTTTCTCAGTTTTTTTCTCCACCAAGATCGATAGTCCTATTTGTCTGAAAGTCCTTATTTGTTATGGTTGACAAATGTTTTTGTCTTTTCTTTTTCTGTGTTTTCTTTCCTATTTGTTCTCTAGTGGCAGACTAATCCATCCAAAGGGTTATAAGCATGATGAAACTACAAGTTTCACCTTGTACCTTGCCATCAATTATGGAGATAGCGTCTTAGCTGCAAGGATTATCTCATCTGGAAAAGTGCAAGATTTCGGTTGCGCCTTGAATTCACGGGCTCTCATTTTGCTCTCGGTTTTTAAGATGGTGGGATTGAAAATCAAAAGATGCCCTTTATATGGACTCCCTTGACTGAAACTTTTGTTGTCTCGTTATTATTGCACCGAAGTTCACAAGAGCATGTTTAAAATTGGGAAGAAATTGCCATGAAGCTAATGATCTCTAAGAACAGATGATACTTACAGACCATCTCTAAAAATCTGCCATTTAAACTGCCCATTTTGAGGGTGGGCGGGGCTAGGAATTTGGTCTAGGCCTGGATAAAAACTTTGGGCCCTTTTAATATATGGGCTAGGCTCGCATTAAGTGGAAGAAAGTCCGAAGCCCGGCCCGAGCAAGATGCACTGTTTAAGTAAAAAATAGTTTTTTCTTGTAGGACGGAGGAGTTGAACACAAATTCTCTCACACAAATAAACATTTTCTCCAGGTAAACTACAAGTTGGGTTAGTAAGCTTTCCCCATTACTCTATAAAATAAAGTAAACCCAGGCTCCGGCTTAACCTATTCTGGGTGGGCTGGGCTCGGGCTAGGTACTTCTGGACTGAGTCTGGCTTAGCTCGGGCTTGGGCCTATTACTTTAAACTGTGTCGAGCTCAGGCCAGGTACTTATGGCCTGAGTCGGGCTCAGCCCTGGCTTGGGCCTATTGTTTAAAGTTTGGGCCGGGCCTGGATATTTCTCAGCCCTCCCCATGAACACTCCTAAGTCTTGGCTGCTGCATAGTTTGTTAGGAACATGGGCACTGTGGGTGGGTGTGTGAGTTTGATCTAGGTGAAGAATCAAAGAGAGGTGAGAAGCTCCTTTCCTCCTGGTGAAATGGTTCCTTAATTTTATCTGGTACTGTTTATTGATCGAGTTCCAGTAGAGCTGTTGAGGGTCATATCCGGTAGCATCTTCAGCCCACATGGGCCCACATATACCAACAATTTTCCGAGCACTAAAAACAGAAAATCACCGCACTTGTTTGTTTACAAAAAAGGATTAGACAATGCAAGTAGAGAAAATCTAGAAACAATATAAGATCACAATTTTAGAACTCTCTCTCTCTCTCTCTCTCTCTCTCTCTCTCAGTTTTCCTTTTGATTGTTTCTTTTCTAAAATTCGACATTGTCACTGGCCAAACAACAGCTAATTAGAGCATTCCATTTTGCAAAACCACGTGTGTTGGCGAATTTCAGAGAATTTCAGACTGAAACAGTAAAGTCAGATGGGTCCTTCAAAGAAAGTCCACATGATTCTAGCATTGTTACAGTAAATTTAAGGTGTGGTCTATTTCAAGATGACAACGACATGGGCTTGGCCCAGGTGCAACTTTGAGGCATCTGGGCTTTATCCAGACCTGGACATCAGGCCTGTTAACTAAAAGGGCTGGGCTTGGAAAATGTTCGACCCGTCGACCCATTCCAGCCCACCAGCATTTCCCCAAGTAAAACGAAAGCCCAACATATCCTCCGGCTCCCAAATTTATAACCAAAAGGGATAATGTAAACCTATTAAAATTCTACAGAAACTTCAACTAGCAGGTTTGTGATAAGCCTGCCCTTATCATGTAGGAAGAGTTGTCATAGAACAAACCTTGTAGAACTAGACTTGAGAAATTACATGTCAAATACTCTGAGAAAACAAGGAAACATCACCTGAGCTGAGAAATATTTCACAAGGTTGTCATTTCCTGTAAAACATAATCAACGTACCATCACTGAACATTTTTCGTGAGAATTCATTTAATTTGTAGTCCTCAACTCCATCTTGTTCAAACCCAGTGGGTTTGGGAATGTGGGTTGCCCAAGTGTATTGTGACATGGACAAATACAAAGCCTATAAATTATATCAACTTGAGAGATTGAACCAGTGGATAAGTTGCTGTATTCTCTCTTCCTCAACATCATTTCCTTATACTTCTTATACATTAGAGACTAAAATGGCTGGTCGGCCTTTCCCTTTACAGAAATGGATGGCAAAACTGCAAAAAAATTTCCACCGTGAAATCAGTAACGGCAACGATCCAAGAATGTTGAAAGAACAAGAGATCGGATCTTCACCTAATTTTTTTTCCGTCGAGGCCGGTCACATCGATCCTTGCCTTACCGACGAGCAGAAACGTAAAGCTAGTGGCAGTCAATGTCTGTCGGTCTTTGGCTTGAATGTGGACGGAGACAAATGGAATCTCCTGCTGCGAAAAGTGAATGGAACTTACTTCTTCAGTGAGACAGGGAACAAGGTGATGACGAAGGAAAATGGGTGGGAACCGGGAACACAAATCTGCATTTGGGGCGTACCTGTTGGTGGAGCATTTAGAGATGGAAAAGTTCGTTTTCTGTTCACCAATGGATTGTAGCAAGGAGACGGTGTAATATGAGTTTAGAGTTAGGGTGTGAGGGTGAGATAGATAATATAGTACAAGTGTTTTGTTCTTGTTTTGCATGTCATTGTTAGGAACTCAGTAGATGTTGCACTGTTATCATACTACAGCTGTTTTGTTCTTGTTTTGCATGTCATTGTTAGGAACTGAATTGAGCTGAGTTTTCTCTTGGCAGTCTCAAATCTTTTTCTTAGACCAAGTGAGTGGTTTGATATTCCAAGTTAGTACCATCTTTTTGGATGAGGCTACTCCGCAAACCCAGTTTAAATTATTTGGAAGAGATTATCTTAGGATCTTTCCTCCAATACTAAAGGAGCATTTTGTGTTTGTTACTTATATGTCATTTATTATTTTTCTTGCAATTTGGCCACATCAATACTTTCATTCAAGAATTATACAAAATTACTGTCTAAACCTATTAAGGGTAGCAAAATGCCTCGCTTAGATGAACTATGGCCGGTGATCTCTCATTCGTGATCTTTCTTCAAGATGCATTGCGATGGCCACCAATATCCGTTTTGATAATCCGTATTAGTTTTCCTCCACCGTATGTGTTTCTTCCGGCACATTTGTGTACACTTACACCAGGGAAAAATTAGTTTTGTTATAAACTCCTCTTCCGCCGAAAAAAAATAAAAATAAACAAAACGACCGATACCCCACATAGGACTTTGTTTTCCAATAAATTGTGAAGAATTTAGTCTATTTTTGCGCTTTTCCACAAGAACAAGGGGCCACACCAAACATAAATTTCACTATATCACGGAATTTAATTTCTGCAACCCTAACTTTTTATTTCTGTGAAAAACTTGATGTACAAACGTTCCGTAAGTGTTGGTTTGAAGCCCAGACAAAAGTGTTGGTTTGAAGCCTAGACAAAAGGACGATGTTCAATCCAAGTAACAATTTAAAAAACCCTACCAAACTATATAATGAGTTTACTGTGACAAAAGTAATATTTAGCGAACCCTTCCTAGATGGAATGAATTTACTATGACTGATGTCCAAAACTTTTATATACATATATATATATTCGGTTTTTCTCAAAAATCCAAGCTAATTGTATTCAAATGAAATTGCTTTTTTATTTAGATCTTGTAACTTGATATGAGGTAGGTGTTTGGTATAAATCAGATTTTCTAAAAAAAATTAGTTTCACTTACTTATAATTAATCTGTAAACCCAAAATCAAGTTTGCATTAAAATTTATAGTTTCACTTCAGTTTCTTTTACAAGAATTGCCTTTTTTATCACATTGGATAGGCCCATATCTCTGCTCACCATTTTTTTTCCTCGGAAACCCAAACCTATTGGAAGATGTAAACCCATTGAAATTCTACTTAATTCCTTCATGTAACAGAACCCAAACCTCTTAGTATTTGGCTACCCAAACCTAGTGGTTTATCACTTCCATTTACATGCAATTGCTTTTGAAAGCCATGTTCATTTCAACCTATTCCAGAGCTTTAACTGATTCTTCACACCGTCACAAAAATCATCCGACCCACAAGCCCAATATATGGGCCTTGGAATGCGTTGATTTGCAGAAAGTGCAACGACTTGATAACTAGCAGCTCAACATGAGATATAAGCATCGATTTGGTTGCTACATTTCTTTCACATCAAACTCAAGGCATCTGAAGAACCTTGTGAACCTTCTCTTTTTTATTTGAGGTTAGAAAGATTAAAGAGCAAACTAAAAGATCTTATCCACCCAAGTAGGCCTTTGTGTTGCATTCGCAAAAATGCAGCGAGCTGGTAGAAGGCATCATGGCGGTTGTCCATATCTCTGTGTGAGCAATTTGGAGGTAATAAGCAATATCAAACGCTGCCTCACCGATGAGCAGATAAAAGGAATTAGGAACAACCAAGTGGTTCCAGTTGTGGGTCATGATGAGAGAAGGGAACGAAATGGAAGTTGAAGTTGGGTGTCACGACTTGGGCCTAAGTAACGATAATCCTGGGCCGCGATCCATACTTACTCCCGTAAACTCTCAATTAATCAAAGTTAAAACAGAATAAAAAAAGATAACACTCATTCATGCATGTCGATTGTACAATTTGCGGAAATATACATTGACAAAATCAATTTAAGGTTTTACATGTATACAAAATAAAGTTCTTTATACATGTATCATTTCTATCATTCTTTTGCTTTCTTACATCAATCACTGCACATTCAAATACAATGCAGGCTCATATCTATTCATGTTCTCAAAAAATTACATCCCAAAATGAATCCTCAAAAAGAATTAAAAAAACAAAAAAACATTCTTAGTCCATTTACTCACTCGAATACCCACATCAAATGGTATTCCGACCATCCCATTCGATTAGTCATCTTGGAGGAACCGGAGAGGTCTCATCCGCTGCCGCTGGACCAGCATGGGCAATCGGGCCTGTAATGCCATCAATAACACTAATGAACACGACGGTTCAACAATGCATAAACGGAATTTGTGATAGCACATGTTAGTACATATACTAAACGCATTCAATCTGTTTAGTAAACAATTCCAATTCTAGACAAGTCTAGATAATTCCTACAATGACAATGGTTGAGCACAATAAATCAATTAATAGGTATGTACAAGATGGCAACTACCATAGTATTCATTTCATTTCATTTACCATCTTCTCTCAAAGGAAGGATTCATCTTCCGAATGGAAGGCATCAATCAGTACTCATAGATATGATTGGAATTGTGGGACTTACCAGTGTCCGGGCCAAAGACACTAGCATCACCAATGAGCTCCGGAACGCCCCAAATTCATCTACTGCAGTAGAAATAGTCATTTGGCTCAGGGCAGAAGGGTACACCATTAATGACCCCGGCCTCAAGAAAAGAATCATTTGTTCATTTATTAATTCATTTAGAACTTAATACAATAGCTAGGTAGTGCCAGACTCAATAATCAATACATTAAATCCATTTCCGGATTCAACTCAATTCAGTAGTTTCATTCATAATAACGGAAAAAAATTAAACAGTAACATCAATCTTATGAGATTGGAACACAATGATACGGAATATAATACAATGAGAGAATTACTAATTACACAATTCTACTCATTTCTATTTCAGTTCCAACCAACCATTTAGGTGTAACCGTTGGTTATCCAATGTACGTGTTATTCTCGATGGACATCACATTTATATATTATATGTACATTGGAGTCCTCGTAATTATCACCTATGGAGATTTAGTCCATAATTAATTAACTATTCGATCAATGAACCTATCAAAGTATTCTTCTTAATTATCAACAATCTCAGTTATTCCATGATTAGCTTTAAACTAATTCAAAGGACACTCATATGCCCAAAAAGCACCCATATTTCTTACAAAAATCTAAAACCAATCAATGCCCTGTCCAGCATCAGATTCACTCGAGCGGACCCAGACAGGGGAGTAGTCGCTCGAGCGAACTCAAGTTCGCTAGAGCGGACTCAAACAGAATGTGGGTCGCTCGAGCAGATCCATATCCGCTCGGGCAGACTCATCCAAAGAGCTGGTCGCGAGAGAACGCTTCAGAATTTCACTCCGAAATTCTGCAACTCTCTCTCTCTCTTCTACTCTTCATTCTCCATTCCACTACCACAACCTGCAATAGCATTGGAACCTCCTGTTCCCTCCTCAATGCTCACACCATTCCCACATAAATAACACTTTTAATCATTCCATCAATTCATAAACAATCCATTCTAACAATTAATGGAAAATATGCACAAACCCAATTTCTGTGAAATCTTCATTAACATCTACAATACTAACAACATTCACAAGTAAATGCTTATACTTGCCTCCATTGAAGCTTCTTTGACAAAAAGCCCTTTTTGCTTAGTTGATTTGAGACAACTATTTCCCCAAACTCAAACTCTAATCCAAGTAAACATGAAAAAGGATGTCTATGAGCCAACCATGTTAGAATCCATCTCTAAGCACTTAGAAAAACTTGAAAATCCTACAAAAACACTAATCACTTACTTGTAACTCAAGGGAAGAAAGTTTGGGCTCTCTTCTAAGCTTCAAACACTTCAAAAATGGAGGAAGTTCAATGGAGAAGATGAAGATGACCAAGCCTCTTCAAAAGTCACTTGTAAACTCTCAATCCTCACTCTTGATGGAGAAGAAATGGAAGAGAAAAAAAGAAATGAGCCTAGGGTTTGCTCAAGATGAAAAATGAGTGAATGACTCATTTCATTCTAATATAAGGTGTCTTCACACTAAAACCCCCTATCATTAAGTCTATTTACATTTAGAGTCAAAGGAAGGCTCATTTGACCAATTTCAAGTCAAACGCACTAGAGACTATTATGAAAATTAACGTACTTTTCGAGATACACGCGTTGGTATCAAGAATTTCTGTATTTGACGAAATACGTGAAAGCCCGTATTTACGAAAAAGTTCTTGTTCTACCTTGTTTGAGCCTAAACTCAATTTAATTAAACTAGTTCCCTTCCAATCCATTCAATTATGCTTAATGCAATCATTTGAGACTAATTTGTCTCTCATTGGTCATTAACCTTTATTTACCCAATCATTCATGCCTAATTAGCATTAATCTCAATTAACTAGCCTGAATCATGATCAGTTCGGGTCGGGGTGCAACATTGGGAAAGGAGAAGAAGGTCCACAGCAGTGATAGAGCCATAGAGGGATGTTCATTTTTGAGATGGAGACGACAAGTACAATGGAGCCGAAAACAGATAAGATCTGGGTGTTAACTTCGAGCATTATCTAAGTCATAGGTGAAAACTTTTATGCAATTGCCATTCAAAAAGAAAAAGAAAAAGAAAAAAACATTAAACAAAGTATTGTAAAAATGGACTAGCTCTTAAATTTCTTTAGCTATTGGCACGCTTTTTTCTTCTTTTTTTTTTTTTTTGTGCCAAGTCGTTCTTCCTAGGATTTGAACCCACAACCGATTGGCTTTGATACCATCTTAAATTTCTTTAGCTAGCCATTTCTACCAAAACCTCGAAGTGTTAGTAGAAGCAGCAGAAATACTTTTTAATATTCCCCTTTGAGTGGAGCCTTTTCTTCAACGCTAGCAACAATCAAATGAGCTAACGGAATATTATCTGAAAAATAAAATGGGCGTGCAAATTGTTGCTACATGGGCCAGGAAAACATGCAGAAAATGGGCTATTAGTGGAGCTGTGATATAAATGTCACTATCTGTCAAATGAATTAAATGGACTAGCAGTATATGTTACCACTTCTTTTGAGCCTTTGGAAAACCCATCTTAGATATTCTCTCTATGGATCCAAGACATTCCTTTCTAAATAATGCTTCTTCAGAAAAAAAAAATAAAAAAAAAGAAACAAAAAATAATGATAATAATAATCTAAAATCAACAGTTAGGATTCCAAACGGTGTTGCTAGTAGGTCTTTGGGTCAAGTCAAATTTACCCTAATCTTAGACCTCGAGGAGAGACAGTTAACTGCCTCTGATAGGGGTGTAAAAGAAAACCGTCTAACCGTGTAATCGAACCGAACCGTGGTCAATAACCGTGTTTTACAATTCGGTTACGGCTTTCAGCATTGACTCACGGTTGTTAACTGAATCGAACCGTGAAGTGCGGTTCGGTTAACCGGCACACGGTTAACCGTATCGTTATACTAATAAAAAAAATAGCCTAAATGAAACATGTATATAATTCTTAACAGTTTTTAACGGTTTTGCAGGATACTGTTCGGTTACGGTTTTTTTCGTTTTTATTAGTTAATCGTGGTTAAGTTTTTAACGATTTTTCCGGTTATGGTTACAGTTTTGAAAACCCAAAACCGTGATTCACGGTTCAGTTAATGGTTTTTCCATATACGATTCGGTTATGGTTTTTAGCGTTTTTAGCAGTTAACCGCGGATCGGTTTTTAACGATTTTTCCGATTACGGTTACGGTTTTTAAAACCGAAAAAACATGATTCACGATTCGATTAACGGTTCTCCCAAAATGAATAGTTAACCGAACCGTTACACCCCTAGCCTCTGGCTATGATCAACTGGGCTGGACTTAGGTCAACTCACTCATGGACCATGGTTGAGTGGTGTACTATTGTCACCTTGATATCACTCACACACTAGGGACCAATCCCTCGGTCTTCAAGTTCAAAATCTCAGAAACATAACTAAGTAACCAACCGAAAAAACAAGGGCCGGACTTGGAATAAAACAAGAGTCTTTATGGTGCGTGTGTGTAATGCAATCAGATTGAGTTGTCTACACGGAGGTTTTCTTTGTTGCCTTCCTCTACATTTTTTGTGCTCCTGCGTTTCTTACTTCTAACTTTTTATCTATTTCAAAACCCGTGTTTTCATCTTCCACTTACCACCTCCTTCTCTCTCTACTGTAAGAAATTTTACATTTAGGCGTGAAGTTTCTCGTGGCTAAAGATCTCAAAGTCGCCGCTAAAAGTTTTGAAGGAAATATTTTTATGGCCGCTATGTTGTCCCTAAAAGGGCTGTCGCCAATTATTTTAGCAGTGATTTTAAAATGCAGCAGCTAGCCTAACCCTCTATTTAGAAAGGAGGTAAAATGAGGGAGAGGAAAAAAAAAAAAGAGGGAAAAATGGAGGGAAAGTGGAAATTGGGGGTGTTTGAGAAGAGGGGGGGGGGACGGGGGGTAAAATTCGTGTAGGGTCCACCTTAAAGTTTCCCCCTTAAAATTAATTTTCCCTTTCCTCCCCTCCCATTCATTTTCCTTCCCCCTCAAATGCCGCCCCCACACCCCCCGCCCCGCCCCCGAAAAAAAAAAGTTTTGCTTGTAGCCGCGGCATCAAAATTGCCGCTAAAAGTAAAAAATCTAGACACGAAATTTACGACCGCTAAGTCAAAAAATCATTGCTACTAAAAATATTCAAATCCAACCGAGGAGAATTTCTTCTTTTGTGGAATTCTGAGGCCCAGCTTCAACTTACTAGAGAGCTTCTGAATGAGATACTCTGGCTTTTGATAGGTTCCATTGGAAGGTGGAGAGTGACCCACAATCCCAATGCGTTTGGGTATGTGTTTGGTTTGCAAAAGTGGATTGTCATCACACATGAAGGACCTCATAAATAGAAGCTCAAGATAAGATAGAAGCATCGATTTGGTGGCCACATTTCTTTAACATCAAACTCATTTTATATGAAAAACTGGGTGACCCTTTTGTTTTTGATAGGAGATCCCAAATATTAGAGAGTAAACTAAAGGATCATATCCACTCAGGTAGGCGTTTACGTTGCATCGGCCAAAATGCAGCGAGTAGAAGGTATCATGGCCGTTGCCTGCGTCTGTGCGTGAGCGAATCGAAAGTGATGGGCAAAATTACTGCCTCGCCGAGGAGCAGAGAGAGAATTAGGAACAACCAAGTGGTTCCAGTTGTGGGTTATGATGAGGAGGGAAATGAATGGAAGTCGAAGTTGCAAGAAGAGAAGAAGATCCACAGCAGCTACATTTTTTAGATGGAGACGACAAGTAAAAGTGAGGAGGAAATGGAGGGGATCTTTATCTAGGGGTTCTTGGAGATGATGCACATGTTCCCTTTGCGTTCACCCTTTATTACTTGTTTGCAGAATGTGTTAGAAAGAAAGGTTGAATATATTGATTGAGATTAGTTGAGACTTTTATCTCATATAAATCTTTTTTTTTAAACAATGGTGATAATCTCTTGAGTTCCGTATTAATATAATGATTAATGTTGCATTTAATGTAAGCTTTGGATGGTAAATTTAGGATGATGTGGTGAACCCTTCAGGAGTCCCAAATCTCAATATAGTTGAATGATAAAAAAGGAAGATCCCAAATATTAATTGGGTGGGATGCCCCACCTTGCCACCACTCATGGTTCCTCCACTCTTTCTTGGTCAACCTGTGCTGGTCCCAACTCCCAAGTAGAGCTATCAGGCAAGCCATCCTTTGGAGGTATTATAGAAGGGCCCGGCCGGTAGAGTGAGAGTTTTTCCATTTGTTTAAAGCTCAAGGCTGGGCCAGTACAAATGTTCTGCAGGCCCACTAATTTGAGGACTGAGCTAGGACAGAACTATGCACGGCCCTATAGGCCCACATTATTTTATTTATTATAACAAATTCTTTCATATCAATAGTTTCCAAACATGAATTTCTTGCCATTGAATGGAGAAAAGTCCAAATATAAGTTGGACTAGAGCAATAATAACTAAGGAGAGCAGATGATCAGGATTAGGCTAGTTAATTAGAGTTGGAGGTTTTCTCAAATTGTTTGAAATGTGAGCAGGCCCTAGTTTAAAGATCTTCATGTTTAGGATGCGCACTGCATGTTGCACTATGGATTGGGCTACATTTCTGGGTCCCCTCTGTAACTGGGCTGGGCTAAGAAGCTTGATCCAACGCCACCTATAAAGGCTGTCTTAAATCTTCCATAATAGAAGAAATCATTGTAAAAAAAATCTCATTTTCTGCAATTTCTCTCTTGAGAATAGCGGCCCAAGGATTTCAAAACTTTGAATGGGAAATCGGATATGATTGTGAGAGAACATTTTATCAAATAAAGGTATAATATAGTTGTAAAATAGGGTCAGACCAAGGATCGATGGGCTTTTCAAACTAAGACCGATAAGTTAAATAAAAAATATGTGGCACATTTAAAGAAAATATTGTTTGGCACTGCTTTATTTCAAGTTACTCTAACCAGTCTGGTAATCTGCCTCAGTTTTCAATGATTCTATTAGGAGAATACGACATAAGAAATTAATTCTAATAGCCACTAAACATCTATCTACTTCAAGTAGACCACAGCTAATAGCCCTTTGATAATTGACTAGTACATTGAAATTGGAACTCTGAAAGGAAAATACAATATTAGGGGGAAAACATAGTTCATGATTTTACCATAGGAAGATATAATGCCAAGGAATAAGTATTTTATACTTTTCCACAAGCCAACCGTAAAAGTAAATAAATAAATAAAATAAATGAATAAATAAAAAAAAAACACTCCAATATGTTGCTTGTTGCACTGCCAGTCCCATATCTGTACAAAAGAGGACGGCTTACATCCGATCCAGGCTCAATATATTTGATGGCGGCATGGAAGAAATTAAAATTTAATTTTTCTTCTTTTTAATTTACGCCTTGGGCTCAGCCCTTATCCCCAAGGACCAGGTAAAGATGTAGGAACTTTAGCCCGAACCTAGCCCGCATATGTTAGGGGTACCTATTTTTTAAGAGTTTGGTGCTGCATGTAGCTTTAGTTCATAGTTCATTGAAAGATAAAAGAAGTGCGAAAGAACTGAGAATTTTGATTGTGATGAACCAACTGGAGATATTCCCATTCAGGGCAAAAGGTTAAAAAAAAAAAAAAAAATGTCGCGGGGAGCCCTATCTCCTTCAACATTAAAGTTTTAGGGCCTTTATCTTCGTTATGTGATCTAAGGGGATTTTTAATTTAATAAATCCTTTTTTTTTTCTTTTTTTTCCCTTCAAGAATTATTTTTAAATGTTTTCTCCACCGAAAGTCTACTCTAGATAACCTAAACGCGACAGGAAAATTTATCTAAATGTTTATAGCTCCAGATATCCCCAAATGTGATGAACTACTGAGAATAAGAGAGTGGTGAATACCCACAATACAATGGAGTTTTCCTATTCTCCAACTCAAGTTTTCTCAGTTTTTTTCTCCACCAAGATCGATAGTCCTATTTGTCTGAAAGTCCTTATTTGTTATGGTTGACAAATGTTTTTGTCTTTTCTTTTTCTGTGTTTTCTTTCCTATTTGTTCTCTAGTGGCAGACTAATCCATCCAAAGGGTTATAAGCATGATGAAACTACAAGTTTCACCTTGTACCTTGCCATCAATTATGGAGATAGCGTCTTAGCTGCAAGGATTATCTCATCTGGAAAAGTGCAAGATTTCGGTTGCGCCTTGAATTCACGGGCTCTCATTTTGCTCTCGGTTTTTAAGATGGTGGGATTGAAAATCAAAAGATGCCCTTTATATGGACTCCCTTGACTGAAACTTTTGTTGTCTCGTTATTATTGCACCGAAGTTCACAAGAGCATGTTTAAAATTGGGAAGAAATTGCCATGAAGCTAATGATCTCTAAGAACAGATGATACTTACAGACCATCTCTAAAAATCTGCCATTTAAACTGCCCATTTTGAGGGTGGGCGGGGCTAGGAATTTGGTCTAGGCCTGGATAAAAACTTTGGGCCCTTTTAATATATGGGCTAGGCTCGCATTAAGTGGAAGAAAGTCCGAAGCCCGGCCCGAGCAAGATGCACTGTTTAAGTAAAAAATAGTTTTTTCTTGTAGGACGGAGGAGTTGAACACAAATTCTCTCACACAAATAAACATTTTCTCCAGGTAAACTACAAGTTGGGTTAGTAAGCTTTCCCCATTACTCTATAAAATAAAGTAAACCCAGGCTCCGGCTTAACCTATTCTGGGTGGGCTGGGCTCGGGCTAGGTACTTCTGGACTGAGTCTGGCTTAGCTCGGGCTTGGGCCTATTACTTTAAACTGTGTCGAGCTCAGGCCAGGTACTTATGGCCTGAGTCGGGCTCAGCCCTGGCTTGGGCCTATTGTTTAAAGTTTGGGCCGGGCCTGGATATTTCTCAGCCCTCCCCATGAACACTCCTAAGTCTTGGCTGCTGCATAGTTTGTTAGGAACATGGGCACTGTGGGTGGGTGTGTGAGTTTGATCTAGGTGAAGAATCAAAGAGAGGTGAGAAGCTCCTTTCCTCCTGGTGAAATGGTTCCTTAATTTTATCTGGTACTGTTTATTGATCGAGTTCCAGT
Organism: Persea americana; assembly: GCA_029852735.1. NCBI lineage: Eukaryota > Viridiplantae > Streptophyta > Magnoliopsida > Laurales > Lauraceae > Persea > Persea americana. Next base: position 41,917,363 of record CM056817.1, read on the forward strand.
AGAGCTGTTGAGGGTCATATCCGGTAGCATCTTCAGCCCACATGGGCCCACATATACCAACAATTTTCCGAGCACTAAAAACAGAAAATCACCGCACTTGTTTGTTTACAAAAAAGGATTAGACAATGCAAGTAGAGAAAATCTAGAAACAATATAAGATCACAATTTTAGAACTCTCTCTCTCTCTCTCTCTCTCTCTCTCTCTCAGTTTTCCTTTTGATTGTTTCTTTTCTAAAATTCGACATTGTCACTGGCCAAACAACAGCTAATTAGAGCATTCCATTTTGCAAAACCACGTGTGTTGGCGAATTTCAGAGAATTTCAGACTGAAACAGTAAAGTCAGATGGGTCCTTCAAAGAAAGTCCACATGATTCTAGCATTGTTACAGTAAATTTAAGGTGTGGTCTATTTCAAGATGACAACGACATGGGCTTGGCCCAGGTGCAACTTTGAGGCATCTGGGCTTTATCCAGACCTGGACATCAGGCCTGTTAACTAAAAGGGCTGGGCTTGGAAAATGTTCGACCCGTCGACCCATTCCAGCCCACCAGCATTTCCCCAAGTAAAACGAAAGCCCAACATATCCTCCGGCTCCCAAATTTATAACCAAAAGGGATAATGTAAACCTATTAAAATTCTACAGAAACTTCAACTAGCAGGTTTGTGATAAGCCTGCCCTTATCATGTAGGAAGAGTTGTCATAGAACAAACCTTGTAGAACTAGACTTGAGAAATTACATGTCAAATACTCTGAGAAAACAAGGAAACATCACCTGAGCTGAGAAATATTTCACAAGGTTGTCATTTCCTGTAAAACATAATCAACGTACCATCACTGAACATTTTTCGTGAGAATTCATTTAATTTGTAGTCCTCAACTCCATCTTGTTCAAACCCAGTGGGTTTGGGAATGTGGGTTGCCCAAGTGTATTGTGACATGGACAAATACAAAGCCTATAAATTATATCAACTTGAGAGATTGAACCAGTGGATAAGTTGCTGTATTCTCTCTTCCTCAACATCATTTCCTTATACTTCTTATACATTAGAGACTAAAATGGCTGGTCGGCCTTTCCCTTTACAGAAATGGATGGCAAAACTGCAAAAAAATTTCCACCGTGAAATCAGTAACGGCAACGATCCAAGAATGTTGAAAGAACAAGAGATCGGATCTTCACCTAATTTTTTTTCCGTCGAGGCCGGTCACATCGATCCTTGCCTTACCGACGAGCAGAAACGTAAAGCTAGTGGCAGTCAATGTCTGTCGGTCTTTGGCTTGAATGTGGACGGAGACAAATGGAATCTCCTGCTGCGAAAAGTGAATGGAACTTACTTCTTCAGTGAGACAGGGAACAAGGTGATGACGAAGGAAAATGGGTGGGAACCGGGAACACAAATCTGCATTTGGGGCGTACCTGTTGGTGGAGCATTTAGAGATGGAAAAGTTCGTTTTCTGTTCACCAATGGATTGTAGCAAGGAGACGGTGTAATATGAGTTTAGAGTTAGGGTGTGAGGGTGAGATAGATAATATAGTACAAGTGTTTTGTTCTTGTTTTGCATGTCATTGTTAGGAACTCAGTAGATGTTGCACTGTTATCATACTACAGCTGTTTTGTTCTTGTTTTGCATGTCATTGTTAGGAACTGAATTGAGCTGAGTTTTCTCTTGGCAGTCTCAAATCTTTTTCTTAGACCAAGTGAGTGGTTTGATATTCCAAGTTAGTACCATCTTTTTGGATGAGGCTACTCCGCAAACCCAGTTTAAATTATTTGGAAGAGATTATCTTAGGATCTTTCCTCCAATACTAAAGGAGCATTTTGTGTTTGTTACTTATATGTCATTTATTATTTTTCTTGCAATTTGGCCACATCAATACTTTCATTCAAGAATTATACAAAATTACTGTCTAAACCTATTAAGGGTAGCAAAATGCCTCACTTAGATGAACTATGGCCGGTGATCTCTCATTCGTGATCTTTCTTCAAGATGCATTGCGATGGCCACCAATATCCGTTTTGATAATCCGTATTAGTTTTCCTCCACCGTATGTGTTTCTTCCGGCACATTTGTGTACACTTACACCAGGGAAAAATTAGTTTTGTTATAAACTCCTCTTCCGCCGAAAAAAAATAAAAATAAACAAAACGACCGATACCCCACATAGGACTTTGTTTTCCAATAAATTGTGAAGAATTTAGTCTATTTTTGCGCTTTTCCACAAGAACAAGGGGCCACACCAAACATAAATTTCACTATATCACGGAATTTAATTTCTGCAACCCTAACTTTTTATTTCTGTGAAAAACTTGATGTACAAACGTTCCGTAAGTGTTGGTTTGAAGCCCAGACAAAAGTGTTGGTTTGAAGCCTAGACAAAAGGACGATGTTCAATCCAAGTAACAATTTAAAAAACCCTACCAAACTATATAATGAGTTTACTGTGACAAAAGTAATATTTAGCGAACCCTTCCTAGATGGAATGAATTTACTATGACTGATGTCCAAAACTTTTATATACATATATATATTCGGTTTTTCTCAAAAATCCAAGCTAATTGTATTCAAATGAAATTGCTTTTTTATTTAGATCTTGTAACTTGATATGAGGTAGGTGTTTGGTATAAATCAGATTTTCTAAAAAAAATTAGTTTCACTTACTTATAATTAATCTGTAAACCCAAAATCAAGTTTGCATTAAAATTTATAGTTTCACTTCAGTTTCTTTTACAAGAATTGCCTTTTTTATCACATTGGATAGGCCCATATCTCTGCTCACCATTTTTTTTCCTCGGAAACCCAAACCTATTGGAAGATGTAAACCCATTGAAATTCTACTTAATTCCTTCATGTAACAGAACCCAAACCTCTTAGTATTTGGCTACCCAAACCTAGTGGTTTATCACTTCCATTTACATGCAATTGCTTTTGAAAGCCATGTTCATTTCAACCTATTCCAGAGCTTTAACTGATTCTTCACACCGTCACAAAAATCATCCGACCCACAAGCCCAATATATGGGCCTTGGAATGCGTTGATTTGCAGAAAGTGCAACGACTTGATAACTAGCAGCTCAACATGAGATATAAGCATCGATTTGGTTGCTACATTTCTTTCACATCAAACTCAAGGCATCTGAAGAACCTTGTGAACCTTCTCTTTTTTATTTGAGGTTAGAAAGATTAAAGAGCAAACTAAAAGATCTTATCCACCCAAGTAGGCCTTTGTGTTGCATTCGCAAAAATGCAGCGAGCTGGTAGAAGGCATCATGGCGGTTGTCCATATCTCTGTGTGAGCAATTTGGAGGTAATAAGCAATATCAAACGCTGCCTCACCGATGAGCAGATAAAAGGAATTAGGAACAACCAAGTGGTTCCAGTTGTGGGTCATGATGAGAGAAGGGAACGAAATGGAAGTTGAAGTTGGGTGTCACGACTTGGGCCTAAGTAACGATAATCCTGGGCCGCGATCCATACTTACTCCCGTAAACTCTCAATTAATCAAAGTTAAAACAGAATAAAAAAAGATAACATTCATTCATGCATGTCGATTGTACAATTTGCGGAAATATACATTGACAAAATCAATTTAAGGTTTTACATATATACAAAATAAAGTTCTTTATACATGTATCATTTCTATCATTCTTTTGCTTTCTTACATCAATCACTGCACATTCAAATACAATGCAGGCTCATATCTATTCATGTTCTCAAAAAATTACATCCCAAAATGAATCCTCAAAAAGAGTTAAAAAAACAAAAAAACATTCTTAGTCCATTTACTCACTCGAATACCCACATCAAATGGTATTCCGACCATCCCATTCGATTAGTCATCTTGGAGGAACCGGAGAGGTCTCATCCGCTGCCGCTGGACCAGCATGGGCAATCGGGCCTGTAATGCCATCAATAACACTAATGAACACGACGGTTCAACAATGCATAAACGGAATTTGTGATAGCACATGTTAGTACATATACTAAACACATTCAATCTGTTTAGTAAACAATTCCAATTCTAGACAAGTCTAGATAATTCCTACAATGACAATGGTTGAGCACAATAAATCAATTAATAGGTATGTACAAGATGGCAACTACCATAGTATTCATTTCATTTCATTTACCATCTTCTCTCAAAGGAAGGATTCATCTTCCGAATGGAAGGCATCAATCAATACTCATAGATATGATTGGAATTGTGGGACTTACCAGTGTCCGGGCCAAAGACACTAGCATCACCAAGGAGCTCCGGAACGCCCAAAATTCATCTACTGCAGTAGAAATAGTCATTTGGCTCAGGGCAGAAGGGTACACCATTAATGACCCTGGCCTCAAGAAAAGAATCATTTGTTCATTTATTAATTCATTTAGAACTTAATACAATAGCTAGGTAGTGCCAGACTCAATAATCAATACATTAAATCCATTTCCGGATTCAACTCAATTCAGTAGTTTCATTCATAATAACGGAAAAAAATTAAACAGTAACATCAATCTTATGAGATTGGAACACAATGATACGGAATATAATACAATGAGAGAATTACTAATTACACAATTCTACTCATTTCTATTTCAGTTCCAACCAACCATTTAGGTGTAACCGTTGGTTATCCAATGTACGTGTTATTCTCGATGGACATCACATTTATATATTATATGTACATTGGAGTCCTCGTAATTATCACCTATGGAGATTTAGTCCATAATTAATTAACTATTCGATCAATGAACCTATCAAAGTATTCTTCTTAATTATCAACAATCTCAGTTATTCCATGATTAGCTTTAAAACTAATTCAAAGGACACTCATATGCCCAAAAAGCACCCATATTTCTTACAAAAATCTAAAACCAATCAATGCCCTGTCCAGCATCAGATTCACTCGAGCGGACCCAGACAGAGGAGTAGTCGCTCGAGCGAACTCAAGTTCGCTAGAGCGGACTCAAACAGAATGTGGGTCGCTCGAGCAGATCCATATCCGCTCGGGCAGACTCATCCAAAGAGCTGGTCGCGAGAGAACGCTTCAGAATTTCACTCCGAAATTCTGCAACTCTCTCTCTCTTCTACTCTTCATTCTCCATTCCACTACCACAACCTGCAATAGCATTGGAACCTCCTGTTCCCTCCTCAATGCTCACACCATTCCCACATAAACAACACTTTTAATCATTCCATCAATTCATAAACAATCCATTCTAACAATTAATGGAAAATATGCACAAACCCAATTTCTGTGAAATCTTCATTAACATCTACAATACTAACAACATTCACAAGTAAATGCTTATACTTGCCTCCATTGAAGCTTCTTTGACAAAAAGCCCTTTTTGCTTAGTTGATTTGAGACAACTATTTCCCCAAACTCAAACTCTAATCCAAGTAAACATGAAAAAGGATGTCTATGAGCCAACCATGTTAGAATCCATCTCTAAGCACTTAGAAAAACATGAAAATCCTACAAAAACACTAATCACTTACTTGTAACTCAAGGGAAGAAAGTTTGGGCTCTCTTCTAAGCTTCAAACACTTCAAAAATGGAGGAAGTTCAATGGAGAAGATGAAGATGACCAAGCCTCTTCAAAAGTCACTTGTAAACTCTCAATCCTCACTCTTGATGGAGAAGAAATGGAAGAGAAAAAAAGAAATGAGCCTAGGGTTTGCTCAAGATGAAAAATGAGTGAATGACTCATTTCATTGTAATATAAGGTGTCTTCACACTAAAACCCCCTATCATTAAGTCTATTTACATTTAGAGTCAAAGGAAGGCTCATTTGACCAATTTCAAGTCAAACGCACTAGAGACTATTATGAAAATTAACGTACTTTTCGAGATACACGCGTTGGTATCAAGAATTTCTGTATTTGACGAAATACGTGAAAGCCCGTATTTACGAAAAAGTTCTTGTTCTACCTTGTTTGAGCCTAAACTCAATTTAATTAAACTAGTTCCCTTCCAATCCATTCAATTATGCTTAATGCAATCATTTGAGACTAATTTGTCTCTCATTGGTCATTAACCTTTATTTACCCAATCATTCATGCCTAATTAGCATTAATCTCAATTAACTAGCCTTAATCATGATCAGTTCGGGTCGGGGTGCAACATTGGGAAAGGAGAAGAAGGTCCACAGCACTGATAGAGCCATAGAGGGATGTTCATTTTTGAGATGGAGACGACAAGTACAATGGAGCCGAAAACAGATAAGATCTGGGTGTTAACTTCGAGCATTATCTAAGTCATAGGTGAAAACTTTTATGCAATTGCCATTCAAAAAGAAAAAGAAAAAGAAAAAAACATTAAACAAAGTATTGTAAAAATGGACTAGCTCTTAAATTTCTTTAGCTATTGGCACGCTTTTTTCTTCTTTTTTTTTTTTTTTTGTGCCAAGTCGTTCTTCCTAGGATTTGAACCCACAACCGATTGGCTTTGATACCATCTTAAATTTCTTTAGCTAGCCATTTCTACCAAAACCTCGAAGTGTTAGTAGAAGCAGCAGAAATACTTTTTAATATTCCCCTTTGAGTGGAGCCTTTTCTTCAACGCTAGCAACAATCAAATGAGCTAACGGAATATTATCTGAAAAATAAAATGGGCGTGCAAATTGTTGCTACATGGGCCAGGAAAACATGCAGAAAATGGGCTATTAGTGGAGCTGTGATATAAATGTCACTATCTGTCAAATGAATTAAATGGACTAGCAGTATATGTTACCACTTCTTTTGAGCCTTTGGAAAACCCATCTTAGATATTCTCTCTATGGATCCAAGACATTCCTTTCTAAATAATGCTTCTTCAGAAAAAAAAAATAAAAAAAAAGAAACAAAAAATAATGATAATAATAATCTAAAATCAACAGTTAGGATTCCAAACGGTGTTGCTAGTAGGTCTTTGGGTCAAGTCAAATTTACCCTAATCTTAGACCTCGAGGAGAGACAGTTAACTGCCTCTGATAGGGGTGTAAAAGAAAACCGTCTAACCGTGTAATCGAACCGAACCGTGGTCAATAACCGTGTTTTACAATTCGGTTACGGCTTTCAGCATTGACTCACGGTTGTTAACTGAATCGAACCGTGAAGTGCGGTTCGGTTAACCGGCACACGGTTAACCGTATCGTTATACTAATAAAAAAAAATAGCCTAAATGAAACATGTATATAATTCTTAACAGTTTTTAACGGTTTTGCAGGATACTGTTCGGTTACGGTTTTTTTCGTTTTTATTAGTTAATCGTGGTTAAGTTTTTAACGATTTTTCCGGTTATGGTTACAGTTTTGAAAACCCAAAACCGTGATTCACGGTTCAGTTAATGGTTTTTCCATATACGATTCGGTTATGGTTTTTAGCGTTTTTAGCAGTTAACCGCGGATCGGTTTTTAACGATTTTTCCGATTACGGTTACGGTTTTTAAAACCGAAAAAACATGATTCACGATTCGATTAACGGTTCTCCCAAAATGAATAGTTAACCGAACCGTTACACCCCTAGCCTCTGGCTATGATCAACTGGGCTGGACTTAGGTCAACTCACTCATGGACCATGGTTGAGTGGTGTACTATTGTCACCTTGATATCACTCACACACTAGGGACCAATCCCTCGGTCTTCAAGTTCAAAATCTCAGAAACATAACTAAGTAACCAACCGAAAAAACAAGGGCCGGACTTGGAATAAAACAAGAGTCTTTATGGTGCGTGTGTGTAATGCAATCAGATTGAGTTGTCTACACGGAGGTTTTCTTTGTTGCCTTCCTCTACATTTTTTGTGCTCCTGCGTTTCTTACTTCTAACTTTTTATCTATTTCAAAACCCGTGTTTTCATCTTCCACTTACCACCTCCTTCTCTCTCTACTGTAAGAAATTTTACATTTAGGCGTGAAGTTTCTCGTGGCTAAAGATCTCAAAGTCGCCGCTAAAAGTTTTGAAGGAAATATTTTTATGGCCGCTATGTTGCCCCTAAAAGGGCTGTCGCCAATTATTTTAGCAGTGATTTTAAAATGCAGCAGCTAGCCTAACCCTCTATTTAGAAAGGAGGTAAAATGAGGGAGAGGAAAAAAAAAAGAGGGAAAAATGGAGGGAAAGTGGAAATTGGGGGTGTTTGAGAAGAGGGGGGGGGGACGGGGGGTAAAATTCGTGTAGGGTCCACCTTAAAGTTTCCCCCTTAAAATTAATTTTCCCTTTCCTCCCCTCCCATTCATTTTCCTTCCCCCTCAAATGCCGCCCCCACACCCCCCGCCCCGCCCCCGAAAAAAAAAGTTTTGCTTGTAGCCGCGGCATCAAAATTGCCGCTAAAAGTAAAAAATCTAGACACGAAATTTACGACCGCTAAGTCAAAAAATCATTGCTACTAAAAATATTCAAATCCAACCGAGGAGAATTTCTTCTTTTGTGGAATTCTGAGGCCCAGCTTCAACTTACTAGAGAGCTTCTGAATGAGATACTCTGGCTTTTGATAGGTTCCATTGGAAGGTGGAGAGTGACCCACAATCCCAATGCGTTTGGGTATGTGTTTGGTTTGCAAAAGTGGATTGTCATCACACATGAAGGACCTCATAAATAGAAGCTCAAGATAAGATAGAAGCATCGATTTGGTGGCCACATTTCTTTAACATCAAACTCATTTTATATGAAAAACTGGGTGACCCTTTTGTTTTTGATAGGAGATCCCAAATATTAGAGAGTAAACTAAAGGATCATATCCACTCAGGTAGGCGTTTACGTTGCATCGGCCAAAATGCAGCGAGTAGAAGGTATCATGGCCGTTGCCTGCGTCTGTGCGTGAGCGAATCGAAAGTGATGGGCAAAATTACTGCCTCGCCGAGGAGCAGAGAGAGAATTAGGAACAACCAAGTGGTTCCAGTTGTGGGTTATGATGAGGAGGGAAATGAATGGAAGTCGAAGTTGCAAGAAGAGAAGAAGATCCACAGCAGCTACATTTTTTAGATGGAGACGACAAGTAAAAGTGAGGAGGAAATGGAGGGGATCTTTATCTAGGGGGTTCTTGGAGATGATGCACATGTTCCCTTTGCGTTCACCCTTTATTACTTGTTTGCAGAATGTGTTAGAAAGAAAGGTTGAATATATTGATTGAGATTAGTTGAGACTTTTATCTCATATAAATCTTTTTTTTTAAACAATGGTGATAATCTCTTGAGTTCCGTATTAATATAAAGATTAATGTTGCATTTAATGTAAGCTTTGGATGGTAAATTTAGGATGATGTGGTGAACCCTTCAGGAGTCCCAAATCTCAATATAGTTGAATGATAAAAAAGGAAGATCCCAAATATTAATTGGGTGGGATGCCCCACCTTGCCACCACTCATGGTTCCTCCACTCTTTCTTGGTCAACCTGTGCTGGTCCCAACTCCCAAGTAGAGCTATCAGGCAAGCCATCCTTTGGAGGTATTATAGAAGGGCCCGGCCGGTAGAGTGAGAGTTTTTCCATTTGTTTAAAGCTCAAGGCTGGGCCAGTACAAATGTTCTGCAGGCCCACTAATTTGAGGACTGAGCTAGGACAGAACTATGCACGGCCCTATAGGCCCACATTATTTTATTTATTATAACAAATTCTTTCATATCAATATTTTCCAAACATGAATTTCTTGCCATTGAATGGAGAAAAGTCCAAATATAAGTTGGACTAGAGCAATAATAACTAAGGAGAGCAGATGATCAGGATTAGGCTAGTTAATTAGAGTTGGAGGTTTTCTCAAATTGTTTGAAATGTGAGCAGGCCCTAGTTTAAAGATCTTCATGTTTAGGATGCGCACTGCATGTTGCACTATGGATTGGGCTACATTTCTGGGTCCCCTCTGTAACTGGGCTGGGCTAAGAAGCTTGATCCAACGCCACCTATAAAGGCTGTCTTAAATCTTCCATAATAGAAGAAATCATTGTAAAAAAAATCTCATTTTCTGCAATTTCTCTCTTGAGAATAGCGGCCCAAGGATTTCAAAACTTTGAATGGGAAATCGGATATGATTGTGAGAGAACATTTTATCAAATAAAGGTATAATATAGTTGTAAAATAGGGTCAGACCAAGGATCGATGGGCTTTTCAAACTAAGACCGATAAGTTAAATAAAAAATATGTGGCACATTTAAAGAAAATATTGTTTGGCACTGCTTTATTTCAAGTTACTCTAACCAGTCTGGTAATCTGCCTCAGTTTTCAATGATTCTATTAGGAGAATACGACATAAGAAATTAATTCTAATAGCCACTAAACATCTATCTACTTCAAGTAGACCACAGCTAATAGCCCTTTGATAATTGACTAGTACATTGAAATTGGAACTCTGAAAGGAAAATACAATATTAGGGGGAAAACATAGTTCATGATTTTACCATAGGAAGATATAATGCCAAGGAATAAGTATTTTATACTTTTCCACAAGCCAACCGTAAAAGTAAATAAATAAATAAAATAAATGAATAAATAAAAAAAAAACACTCCAATATGTTGCTTGTTGCACTGCCAGTCCCATATCTGTACAAAAGAGGACGGCTTACATCCGATCCAGGCTCAATATATTTGATGGCGGCATGGAAGAAATTAAAATTTAATTTTTCTTCTTTTTAATTTACGCCTTGGGCTCAGCCCTTATCCCCAAGGACCAGGTAAAGATGTAGGAACTTTAGCCCGAACCTAGCCCGCATATGTTAGGGGTACCTATTTTTTAAGAGTTTGATGCTGCATGTAGCTTTAGTTCATAGTTCATTGAAAGATAAAAGAAGTGCGAAAGAACTGAGAATTTTGATTGTGATGAACCAACTGGAGATATTCCCATTCAGGGCAAAAGGTTAAAAAAAAAAAAAAAAATGTCGCGGGGAGCCCTATCTCCTTCAACATTAAAGTTTTAGGGCCTTTATCTTCGTTATGTGATCTAAGGGGATTTTTAATTTAATAAATCCTTTTTTTTTCTTTTTTTTCCCTTCAAGAATTATTTTTAAATGTTTTCTCCACCGAAAGTCTACTCTAGATAACCTAAACGCGACAGGAAAATTTATCTAAATGTTTATAGCTCCAGATATCCCCAAATGTGATGAACTACTGAGAATAAGAGAGTGGTGAATACCCACAATACAATGGAGTTTTCCTATTCTCCAACTCAAGTTTTCTCAGTTTTTTTCTCCACCAAGATCGATAGTCCTATTTGTCTGAAAGTCCTTATTTGTTATGGTTGACAAATGTTTTTGTCTTTTCTTTTTCTGTGTTTTCTTTCCTATTTGTTCTCTAGTGGCAGACTAATCCATCCAAAGGGTTATAAGCATGATGAAACTACAAGTTTCACCTTGTACCTTGCCATCAATTATGGAGATAGCGTCTTAGCTGCAAGGATTATCTCATCTGGAAAAGTGCAAGATTTCGGTTGCGCCTTGAATTCACGGGCTCTCATTTTGCTCTCGGTTTTTAAGATGGTGGGATTGAAAATCAAAAGATGCCCTTTATATGGACTCCCTTGACTGAAACTTTTGTTGTCTCGTTATTATTGCACCGAAGTTCACAAGAGCATGTTTAAAATTGGGAAGAAATTGCCATGAAGCTAATGATCTCTAAGAACAGATGATACTTACAGACCATCTCTAAAAATCTGCCATTTAAACTGCCCATTTTGAGGGTGGGCGGGGCTAGGAATTTGGTCTAGGCCTGGATAAAAACTTTGGGCCCTTTTAATATATGGGCTAGGCTCGCATTAAGTGGAAGAAAGTCCGAAGCCCGGCCCGAGCAAGATGCACTGTTTAAGTAAAAAATTAATTTTTTCTTGTAGGACGGAGGAGTTGAACACAAATTCTCTCACACAAATAAACATTTTCTCCAGGTAAACTACAAGTTGGGTTAGTAAGCTTTCCCCATTACTCTATAAAATAAAGTAAACCCAGGCTCCGGCTTAACATATTCTGGGTGGGCTGGGCTCGGGCTAGGTACTTCTGGACTGAGTCTGGCTTAGCTCGGGCTTGGGCCTATTACTTTAAACTGTGTCGAGCTCAGGCCAGGTACTTATGGCCTGAGTCGGGCTTAGCCCTGGCTTGGGCCTATTGTTTAAAGTTTGGGCCGGGCCTGGATATTTCTCAGCCCTCCCCATGAACACTCCTAAGTCTTGGCTGCTGCATAGTTTGTTAGGAACATGGGCACTGTGGGTGGGTGTGTGAGTTTGATCTAGGTGAAGAATCAAAGAGAGGTGAGAAGCTCCTTTCCTCCTGGTGAAATGGTTCCTTAATTTTATCTGGTACTGTTTATTGATCGAGTTCCAGTAGAGCTGTTGAGGGTCATATCCGGTAGCATCTTCAGCCCACATGGGCCCACATATACCAACAATTTTCCGAGCACTAAAAACAGAAAATCACCGCACTTGTTTGTTTACAAAAAAGGATTAGACAATGCAAGTAGAGAAAATCTAGAAACAATATAAGATCACAATTTTAGAACTCTCTCTCTCTCTCTCTCTCTCTCTCTCTCTCTCTCTCAGTTTTCCTTTTGATTGTTTCTTTTCTAAAATTCGACATTGTCACTGGCCAAACAACAGCTAATTAGAGCATTCCATTTTGCAAAACCACGTGTGTTGGCGAATTTCAGAGAATTTCAGACTGAAACAGTAAAGTCAGATGGGTCCTTCAAAGAAAGTCCACATGATTCTAGCATTGTTACAGTAAATTTAAGGTGTGGTCTATTTCAAGATGACAACGACATGGGCTTGGCCCAGGTGCAACTTTGAGGCATCTGGGCTTTATCCAGACCTGGACATCAGGCCTGTTAACTAAAAGGGCTGGGCTTGGAAAATGTTCGACCCGTCGACCCATTCCAGCCCACCAGCATTTCCCCAAGTAAAACGAAAGCCCAACATATCCTCCGGCTCCCAAATTTATAACCAAAAGGGATAATGTAAACCTATTAAAATTCTACAGAAACTTCAACTAGCAGGTTTGTGATAAGCCTGCCCTTATCATGTAGGAAGAGTTGTCATAGAACAAACCTTGTAGAACTAGACTTGAGAAATTACATGTCAAATACTCTGAGAAAACAAGGAAACATCACCTGAGCTGAGAAATATTTCACAAGGTTGTCATTTCCTGTAAAACATAATCAACGTACCATCACTGAACATTTTTCGTGAGAATTCATTTAATTTGTAGTCCTCAACTCCATCTTGTTCAAACCCAGTGGGTTTGGGAATGTGGGTTGCCCAAGTGTATTGTGACATGGACAAATACAAAGCCTATAAATTATATCAACTTGAGAGATTGAACCAGTGGATAAGTTGCTGTATTCTCTCTTCCTCAACATCATTTCCTTATACTTCTTATACATTAGAGACTAAAATGGCTGGTCGGCCTTTCCCTTTACAGAAATGGATGGTGTAGGCGGTAAAAACGACACCTACTTAGATTAGGATGAGATCGAGGTTAAACTTCTTAGAACGGGGAATGCTGAACTCCAAGAACCTGAAAGGGAAGGAGAAAGACTTGGGTCAGAGGCCCTGGCTGCCGTGAGCCGAAGGCACTCCGATGCCTGAGTTAGCTCTGAGAAAACTAAACAGGAGGAGGGAGAGAGGGACGAGAGGGTGCAATATTGAGAGTTATGGGTTGTGTATTGCGTAGTGCGTACCTGTCATGGGACTGATCCCATGCATATATAGGCGAGTGTTCCTCGTTCATTCTCTCTGTGAGTGGGGGTAGGTGAGGTGAGGTCCCATCGCTCCATACCCTGACAGGCAGCAGTAGGTGGAACGGACAACACCCCTTCCTCACTTTCCACGCCCTCAGCCGGCTGGCGTACAGGGATGATAAAGCACACCTCTTATCACCATAAATGAGCAATCCTATCGCCATAAATGACTGCCCATATCTGTCAGGGCGCGCCGTATTTCCAGAAGGTAGATGGCGGCCCATCCTGACTCTAGGAGTAGAAAGGCGGCCCTCTCTAACTCTAGTGATGTGGCCTGGGGATGCTGTGGCCTGGGACCAAGGATAGCTTGGCCGTGGCGCGTCATTGTACCGGGCTGGCACTCATACCGAGCTGCCGAACTGTGGTGCTGAGCTGGTAAGCTACTGACTGGTCTCTCGAGCTGCCAAGGTATTGACCGGGCTGCCGAGCTGACGATCTTCTACCGCAGAGGCTGAGGAGCTCGGCGGGTTAGCCGTGATCCTTGTCTAACCTCGTCATTACGGCGTTTTACCCACACAATTGCCCCCTAGCTTTTGACTCCTGAGAGCCTCTTAGTTTGAAGGGGTCAGAAGCTTGATGTCCGTATAGCTGGCTCTCCTACCGAGCTCAAGTGAGAGTGGTAGTATCGGGATGAGGGAGCTTCAGGTCAGGAGGGTCCCCTTGGGTTTAGAAGTTGCTGCCATCGTGCGGACCCCATGGAGATGTCTCTTCATCTGTCCTGGATATTAAATAGTCTTCGGATATCGCGCTAGTGGCGACACGTGTTGCTCCCTTTAGCTGTCTTGCAATTACTTCGAGGAGACGTTTAGGGCTGCGAGATGGGACGTTAGGGCTGATTGAGGGGATGCCTCTTAAAGGCTTTCCTCGAAAGCCGAATCGACGCCCCCAGGCTTTATAAAGCAGGGCGCCCCCTTCGTCTCCACTTTCCTCTGCTTTCTTCAGATTTCTACTGCGTTCTGCGAGAGGTTTTCTCCGGTGCTTGCGTCCTTCCGGTGTTTTTGTCTGGGCAATCTCCGTTAGTAGGAGTCTTCTCCATCTTCTTCTTTAGAAAGGTCTGTCTGAGTCGAGAATGGGAGTCTATAGGCATCTGCTAGGAAACTCAGACTCCATAGTCCATTTTAGGGATTTATACAAGGTCCCCTCCAATGTGGAGGTCAGACCGGATACCCCTGACGACGGCCTCACCTATCGTGACGGCTGGATGCCATTCTGGTTAGTATCAGTAGTGGAAGGGGGAGTTCGCTTTCCCCTGCACCCACTGGTCCGGGACTGCCTCTGGAAGTGGAGGCTGTGCCCTTGCCAGCTACTCCCCAACGGATACAAAATCATAATGGGGGTAGTGCGGCTCAACCAGATTCTGGGAATTGGCCTTGGTGTCCCAGATATTGAGGACACTTATGACCTCTGCAAATCTGCAGAGGGGGATACTTATTACCTCCGGCTGCGGGTCCGCCGGACGGGGTTCGTAACCGCGCTAGAGGACTCCAATCGGTATGCTGGCGAAGACAAAGTGCTTGTCAGAGGTGGATGGGAGTTCGGCGAAGTAGAGCCTGCTACCACGGTCCGGGTCCCTCGAAAAATAGGGATTCCTCCAAGTAAAGGCCGAAGTTCTTTCGGTTTGCAGTTCTTTTCTCTCCCCTTATCTGGCTTCTGACACGGTTTTGCCTCTGCAGATTTTCGCGAAAAGAGGGAGCTCGCGAGGAGGAATCGCTGGAAAGTGAACAGCGCCTGGCACGAGCTGGTGAGGAACTACCGCGGCCACCACTGCCGCGCTGCCTGGTGCCTTTTGGGGTACGTGCCCCATTATCGGTCCTTCAACACCTCCAGAAAGGTGTCGGAGATAGACTCCGTCCTTAGCGGCGAAGGCGCGAGTCAAGGGACAGAGGCGACCGTGGTACCGAGCTCGGCTGCAGTGACCGTTGCGATTCCCGCCGGTCGCCTGGTTGAATTGGCAGAACGTGCTCCCGCAGTCTCTGCCGCGGAGCCCGCCGGAACTTCGAGGGCCAAGCCCCAGTCTTCCCGAACGAGGCTAGTAGCGTCCAGTTCGGAGGAAGAGGAAGAGGAGGAAGAGGAAATGCTGCGCCAGCGCGGGCGACGCTATGCCGCGGAGGATCTGTCCGCGGCGGCCTTCGGAGACATCGGAGGCGAGGTCCGGGATCCTCCGCAGACAGTGGCCGCGGCGCCTCCGGCATCCCCAGGTGGCATTCCTGCCCCGGACGCCGAGGCGGTTAGTCCTACCGTGGTCGCGGCTGCTCGGCCTGACGAGGCAGAGATCGTCATTGCTCCGCCTCCGGCCGTGACCGCAGTCGTCCCACCCTCGGATGATGCCGCTGGGGCTGGACGTCGGGCTCGCCCGGTCGAGGCTGTTGAGGGCGGACGACCCGAGAAGAGGGCAAGGGTCGAGGCCTCGCCTGGCCCTTCGACTTCGTCTGCTGGTGGGACGATCCTGCCTCCTCCTCCGGCTCCGTGGAGGCCGGCCATCGAGGGTGTTCTGGGGAGGCCGCTGGCCGAAACAGACCGCGCGAACAATCCCCTAGTGGTCGCGGCGCTAGGGCGTGCCTGCGCCCTCCCTCAAGACATGGCGCGGTGGGCGGAAATGGACAACGAGTCTCTTCTGCTTTCCTCGATGCGATCCGTTGTGCAGGTAAGTGCAATGTCTCTCCCTCAGCTTTTAGTCTGGTGTCGTTTTATTGACTTCGGGTTTTCCTCTTGCAGCTGTTGCAGAAGTGCCAGGTGGGCATTGGGAGGCTGGACGCGGCCGAGGCGCGGGCAGCTGAGTGGGTGGTCGAAAGGGACGAGCTGCAGGCGTCCATGGCGTCCAAAGATGCGACGCTGGCAGAGGTGACGGCCAAGAACGCCGACCTCGTCGTTGATTTCGAAGAGTCAAAGGTCGAGGTCCAGCGCCTCAAAGATGAGTTGGAGGACGAGAAGGTCCAGAACCAGCACCTTTCTTCCGAGCTCGATGATCTCCGGGCTGCGGTGAAACAGCTGGAGGACGAACTGAAGAGCACAAAGGGGACAAACAGGAGGCTCCTCTCTGAGCGGAAACAGGCGCAAGGCTCGCTGGAGGTGGCGCTGAGGGAGAAGGCGGCCGAGGTCGAGTCTGCCCTGGCAAAACAAGAAGCCAGGCTCAAAAAGGAGTTCCTCGCCGAGCACGACTGCATCATGGAGGAGGAGGTTGGCAAGCTGACCGCTGATTACAAGGCTCAGCTGCCGGGGATCCGGGACCGAGCCTGGGAGCTCGGGTGGAAGGCAGCCTTGCATAAGGCTGGGGTCCCCGAGGATAGCCCACTCTTCCTGAGTCTCCCCCCAAGTTTTCCCTGTCCGGATTCCGGGCCTCTCGCAGCCGTGTCTCAGGTCTCCTCCGACCCTCCTTCGCAGTCGTGCCCGGAGGCGAACGCTGCTCCCGAGGTGCCTCAAGAGGCTCCGGTTGTCAGTGCTGATTCCGGGGACTGCCAAGTGGCAGCGGTCGTTGAGGTCTCTCCTGAAGCTGCCGTGGTCGTCCCTGAAACTGCCCCAGCTGCTACCGAGGTCAGCACGGTCGCAGCCGAGGTCCCTCCAGAGATCGACTGCAATGTGGAAGCTGCAGCGCTCTGAGGGCTTTTGTAATTTTTCCTTTCTTTGACTGTATCTTTATCCGTCTTGTAATCAGGAGCTGTGATTAATAAAAATTTTTGATTTTCGCTCGCATTCTGATGCTTTCTTGTTTTTGATGAAATGTTTGTGGTTGATGGAATGCTGCATCGCTTCTCTGTTTTGAGTTGAAACTCTTTGCTATTCTTTGGATTGAGACGTCGGCCAACGACCGAGACCCGGTGCACGACCGTGGTCTCCGTCTGCTGTTCCGTACCCATTATCTCCCCCCCAGCTTTTGACCTGTGGGCTCCTTGGAGCAGGTCGGAAGCTGAGTGGTTTTAGTCAGGCCGGCACTGCCGCTAATCTTTTGACAGTGCCCGTTGCGCCGTACTGCCGAAACGGTGGGGTCTCGGTCCGATGGGGACTCATCGTCTTTTGTTGACGTGGAGTGCTGCATTAAGTTCCTGTGCTGACGTGGAGTGCTGTATTAATTTCTTTCCGTCAGTCGAGGCGATTGCCCTTTCGCCTGTCGAGGCATTGAATAGTCCTCTGGGGATGCGGCGCCATGCCACTTGTCGCCTTTTCTGAGGGCGCGCAATCAAATCTGGAGGACGACTGGGCTGCCCGAGGCGACTCTAGGGCTACGCGAGGTAGGGCCACATTGAAGGCTTTTCCCGAAATCTGAAACGGCGCCTCCATCCCTTATAAATTAGGGTTCCTTCTCCGTCTTCCTTCTTTTTGATCCTCAGAACCCTTGCTGCAACCTGCTGAAGAACAGCGATTTTTCCTGTCGCCTGCGACCATTCTGCTTGTGGAGTCTTCCGTCGTAGGACCTCTTCCTTCTGTCTTCTTCCCTTCTGGTGGGTATACCTCCTTCTAGGCTAGAATGGGTGTGCACAGGCATTGGCTAGGGGACGCACTGTCCATAAGCCTGTTTAGGAAGGAATACGAAGTCCCTGCGACTGTAGAGATTAGACCAGACGGACCCGACGATGGTTTCACATACAGCGACGGCTGGATGCCGTTCTGGCTGGTGGCCGTCGTGGAGGGAGGAGTCCGGTTCCCCCTCCACCCACTCCTCAGGGAATGTCTCCGGGAGTGGGGGTTGAGCCCCTGCCAGCTGCTTCCCAACGGATACAAGATTATCATGGGGACAGTCCGGCTCAACGAGGTCCTGTCCATCAACCTCGGTGTCTCGGACATCGAGGAGGCGTATGACCTCTGCAAATCCGCAGAGGGGCATACGTACTATCTGAGGCTAAGGCTCCACCGGACCGCCTTCGTGACCGCGCTGGAGGATTCGTATAAATACGCGGGGGAGGACCGTGTCTTCGTTCGCGGGGCGTGGGAGTTCGGCGAGTCGGAACCCAGCACCACGGCCCGGATACCGCGCAAAATAGGAGTCCCTCCAAGTAAAAACCGAGGCCCCTGGATTTGGTATTTTTATCATCTCTTTCCCTTGCTGACACTGTTCTGTTCCTGCAGGTTTTCGGCAGAGGAGGGAGCTCGCCCGAAGGAACCGGTGGAGGGTGAACAGCGATTGGCACGAGAAGGTACGGAAGTACCGCGGCCATCACTGCCGAGCTGCGTATTCGCTGCTGGGATACACGCCGCACTACAAGTCATTCCTTGCTCCGAGGCGGGTGACCGGGATCGACTCCGTGCTTCTGGGGGTAGACACCGGACCGGGCACCGAGCGGACTCAGGCTCCTGTTCCGGAACCCGTGACTGTCGCAATCCCCAGCGGCATTCCGGTAGAGTCGGGAGGACAGTCCCCTTTCCGTGAAACAGCTGCGACCAAGAGAGCCGAGACCGGGCGCAGGCGACTAAGGCAGAAGTTTGTTGTCTCCAGCGAGTCCCGGAGCACATCCAGCTCGGAAGAGTCCGAGGTCGAGATGTTGCGCGGTCGTCGCAAGCGCTTTGTCGCGGAAGACCTCTCCGCCGCCGCGTTCGGAGACATAGGCGAAAGCTCGGTTCCCGCCCGAGGTGCCGACGTCGACCGAAGTATGTCGGCGGTAGCTGCTGTTGAGGTAACCGCGCCCGGGACCGAGACCGTTCCGGAAGCTACAGATGATGCTCAATCGGGAATGCCTGCTGCAGCAGAGGTCGGGGCGAGCGCTCCGGAAGTCATTTCCGAAGAACCGCACTCCGACCTAGGCAGATGGGATACTGCCGAGGTCGTCGGGGAGCGCAGGCCGGAGAAGAGGCCCAGGGTCGAAGCCCAGTCTGCCCCTGAGCCTGCCATGTCGGTCGGGGGGTCCGCCGCTCCTTCCGACTTCATCCCCTGGAGACCGGACATCAAGGGGGTGCTGGGGAGGGAACTCGCCGAGTCGGACCGAGCGGTCAGTCCCGAAGTGGTTGTCGCTCTGGGACGAGCGTGCGCCCTTCCCCAGGACATGGCAAGGTGGGCGCAGATGGACAACAAGTCCCTGCTGATGTCCTCAATGCGATCACTGGTAACGGTACGTATACGCTTGACTCAACATTCTTTTTCTGCTGTGTTTCATTTTGTGACATTTCTGTTTCCACTGCAGCTCTTGCAAAAGTGCCAGACTGGCATGGGGAGGCTGGATGCAGCCGAAGCCGGGGCAGCAGACTGGGCAACCGAAAAGGAGGAGTTGCTTAAGTCCCTGGCGGCGAAGGACGTGGCCCTGGAGGAGGAGGCGAGGAAGAAGGAAGATCTTCTTGCCGAGCTCGACGCAGAGCGGGCCTTGGCCGAGCACCTCAAAGAGGAAGCAAAACAGGCGGTGGATCAAAACGCCCAACTGTCCTGGAAGCTAGACGAGGTCCGGCTTGCGTCGTCGCGGAGGGAGGAAGACATGAAGATACTGCGGGGGACCAACAGTAGGCTTATCTCTGAGCGGAAGCTGGCAGAGAGGAAGCTAGAGATGGCTCTGGATGGGAAGGAGGCCGAGCTCGCGCGGGCTCTGAGAGATCAAGAAGCTAGACTCAAGGAAGAGTACGTCGCCGAGCACGAGTCCGTGATGAACGAGGAGGTCAGCAAACTGGCAGCTGGCTACAAGGCTCAACTGCCAGGAATCCGAGAGAAGGCGTGGGCACTTGGGTGGAAGGCGGCCTTACGGAGGGTTGGTGTCCCTCCGGACAGCCCCATCTTTCAGAATTCCCCCAGGTTTCCTCGCTCGGACTCGGAGTTGCGAGCCGTCTCGGGAATCGCCTCCGCTCCTTCAGCCTCGGAGGTTCCTCCAGCAACAGTCGCCCCTGCTCCTCCAGTGGTTCCCGAAGCTGCCCCAGCCGTACCTAGCAAGAGTGCTGCCGGGACCAACTGTAATAAGGCTCCCTGAACTATGTAATTTTTTCTTGTTTTGACATACATTGTATTTAAGCTGATCTTATAATAAAACAACATTCTTTGCTTATCCTGTGTCGTCTGTCTTGCTTGTGGTGGAATGCGTAGCGTATCGATACAAGTAACTTTCCGAGTAGATTGATAGGTACTAAGCGAGGGCGGTTGGCCCTCTGAACAGAGGAGCCGAGCCGAGAGGGTGGTACTGTTACCGGACCCTGATGTGCTTATGGCTGTGCCGCCAGGGCTGGTGAAGGCACCGAGCTCAGGGCGGTTGGCCCTCTGAACAGAGGTGCCGAGCCGGGAGGGTGGTACTCTTACCGGACCCTGAAATGCTTATGGCTGTGCCGCCAGAGCTGGTGAAGGCACCGAGCTCAGGACGGTTAGCCCTCTGAACAGAGGTGCCGAGCCGCGAGGGTGGTACTGTTACCGGACCCTGAAATGCTTATGGCTGTGCCGCCAGAGCTGGTGAAGGCACCGAGCTCAGGACGGTTGGCCCTCTGAACAGAGGTGCCGAGCCGCGAGGGTGGTACTGTTACCGGACCCTGAAATGCTTATGGCTGTGCCGCCAGAGCTGGTGAAGGCACCGAGCTCAGGACGGTTGGCCCTTTGAACAGAGGTGCCGAGCCGCGAGGGTGGTACTGTTACCGGACCCTGTATGTCGGAGCTGGCGAAGGAGTCGAGCTGACATTTTGACATTCCGAATAGTGGGATCGAGCCGCTGCGAGCCTCGAAGCGATGCAAACACTTATTCCAGAAAAGTTGCCTTTTATTGATATTTGATTTCTTGAATACATTTTCAGAAGTAGAATTTTTTGAGGTGCGTCGCGTTCCATGGTCGCGGGAGTGGCTTCCCTTCCATATCTTCGAGTCGGTAGGCAGATCTGCCGGCGGTAGAAGTTATTCTGAACGGTCCCTGCCAGTTGGGCGCCAGCTTGCCTTCGTTGGGATCTCGGTCGCCAGGAAGTGTTTTCTTCAAGACCAACTCTCCTATCGCGAATCTTCTCTCTTTGACCTTCGGGTTGTACCCCCTGGCCAACTGCTGCTGATAGGCGACCAGGCGGATAGCTGCCGCCTCTCTTCGTTCTTCAGCGAAGTCCAGCTCCCGTGCTACATTCAGATCGTTCAGACCCTGGTCACAGAGTTCCGACCTCAAGGTCGGGAGGCCGACCTCAAGGGGAATGACTGCTTCCATGCCGTAGGCAAGGGAGAACGGGGTAGCCGAGGTGGAACGCCTTGGTGTAGTTCGGTAGGCCCATAGGACGCTTGGCAGCTCCTCCGCCCATCGACCTTTGGCTCGGTCGAGTCTCTTTTTGATTCCGTCGAGGAGCACTTTGTTCGAGATCTCGGCCTGACCATTGCTCTGGGGATACGCCGGGGTAGAGTAGATGTTGCGAATACCGTACTCCTGGCAGAAGCTTTTGAAGAGGACGGAATCGAACTGCGTTCCGTTGTCCGAAATGAGAGTGCGGGGAATTCCGAACCTCGTGATGATATTCTTCCATACAAAGTTCTTCGTGTCTAGCTCAGTGATGGAAGACAAAGGTTCAGCTTCGACCCATTTTGTGAAGTAGTCCGTGGCCACAATCAACCATCTCTTGTTCCCTGGAGTTCGGTGAAGTGGTCCGACGATGTCGAGGCCCCACTGGGCGAAAGGCCACGGACTGGAGAGAGGACTCAGGTCCTGGGCCGGCTGGTGGAGAGAATGGGAGAACTTCTGGCACTTCTCGCATTTCCTGGTGTAAAGCTGGGCGTCCTTCTGCATATACGGCCACCAGTAACCCTGGCTGATAGCCCGGTACGCAAGTGACCGACCTCCTATGTGACTGCCGCAGACTCCTTCGTGGATCTCGTAGAGGAAATCGTCGACTTTGCTGGGGTGGACGCACTGGAGGTAAGGCCCTGTGAACGACTTCCTGTAAAGCTTGCTGTCTGGGGACAGCCAGAACCGGGTCGCCTTTAGTCTGATCTTCCGAGCTTCAGTCCTGTCCATGGGTAGCTGGTCGTCTTTTAGGTACGCGATGATGGGATCCATCCAGCTCGGGCCGAGATCGAGGCACATGAGCTGCCGGGGTTGCTGGAGGTCGATGCTGGGCTCGAGCAGCGTCTCCACTTCGATAGTTCTCTTCTCACCGGCTTCCACAGCTGAAGCGAGGCTGGCGAGGGCGTCTGCGTGGGAGTTCGATTCCCTGCCGATCTGCCGGACCTCGGCCCTTCCAAACTGGGAGAGGAGTCCCCGGGCGTGGGCAAGGTAGGCAGCCATCCTGTCGTCCCGAGCTTGGTAGTCTCCGCTGAGCTGGCTTGTCACCAGTTGGGAGTCGCTGAACACCACCACGGACCGTGCCTCCAGGATTTTCGCACTGTTGAGTCCGGCGATGAGAGCCTCATATTCGGCCTCATTGTTAGATGCCTTGAAACCAAGGGTCACAGCTTGTTCAATAACGAGGCCTTCGGGAGACTGGAGGACTACGCCAACGCCGGCTCTCTTGGATGTGGAGGACCCGTCGACGAAGACTTTCCAGGACGAGTCTAGGATCTCTTTCCAGGACTGCTCTTGCTGAGTCTCGGTGACGGCCTCTGTACCCCTATCACCCCCCAGTTCGGTGTCGAGCGCGGTCGGTGCCGAACTCTGAGGAGTAAATTCGACAATGAAATCCGCCAGGACTTGGGCTTTGATGGCCGTTCTGGGCTGATAGCTGATATCATATTGCCCCAGTTCGACAGCCCATTTGGAGATCCGTCCGGAGAAATCTGCCTTCCGGAGGAGAGCCTTCAGGGGGTACTCTGTGACGACCATGATTGTGAAGGTTTGGAAGTAGTGGGAGAGCTTTCGAGAGGCGCTGACGAGCGCCAAGGCGAGCTTTTCAAGCTGCAAATACCGGGTCTCGGCGTCCAGCAGGGTTTTGCTCGTGTAATAGATAGGCCTTTGCTGGCCGTTGTCCTCTCTGATGAGTACCGAGCTCACTGCATGGTCCGAGACCGATAGGTACAAGAACAGTGGCTCTCCAAAGGTCGGTGTTGACAGCAGTGGTGGAGAAGAAAGATATTGTTTCAGCTGCTGCAGCGCCTGGGAACATTCTGGCGTCCACTGGAACTTGGAGCCCTTTCTCAAGAGTTGGAAGAAGGGTCTGCACTTGTCCGAGGCGCGGCTGATGAATCGGTTTAGGGCGGCGGCCATTCCGGTCAGGCGCTGAACTTGTTTCGCCGAGGTCGGACACTGGAGGTCCTGGATCGCGGTTATCTGGTCGGGGTTCGCTTCGATCCCTCTTCTAGTGACCAGGCTTCCCAGAAACTTGCCGGAACCGACCCCAAAGGCGCATTTGGACGCATTCAGCTTCAACTGGAACTGGTTAAGGATGTCGAAAATTTGGCGGAGGTCGGTCAGGTGGTCCTGCGACCTCTTGGACTTGACGACCATATCGTCGATGTATACCTCCACCGTTTTGCCGAGCTGGGCCTGGAACATCTTCGTTACCAACCGCTGGTAGGTTGCTCCCGCGTTTTTCAACCCGAAGGGCATCACCTTGTAACAATAGGTGCCCCGGGGAGTGATGAAGGCTGTCTTCTCCTGGTCTGCCGCGTACATGGGGATCTGGTGGTACCCCCGGTAGGCGTCCAGGAAGCTCATCCGGTCGTGTCCGGCAGTGGCGTCAATGAGCTGGTCGATTTTTGGAAGAGGGAAGCTGTCCTTTGGACAGGCCTTATTGAGGTCGGTGAAGTCCACGCAGACCCTCCATTTGCCCGTCTTCTTTTTGACCACCACGGTGTTGGCCAGCCACTGCGGATAGTGGACCTCTCTTATTGCACCTGCCTCGAGGAGTTTCTGCACTTCCTCAGCCACGGCCTCAGTCTGCGGGACCCCAGTCCGGCGCGGTTTTTGAAGCACGGGCTTATGGTTGGGATCCACCTTCAGTTCGTGGCAGATGACTGCGGGGTCAATGCCAGGCATCTCATAGGGTGTCCAGGCAAAGACCGCCTTATTTTCCTCGAGGAGATTGAGCAACTCTGTCTTCTCGGTCTCGGGGAGCTGGCTTCCCACGAGAAAGAATCTGTCGGGGTCGGCGGGATCAATATTGACCTTGGTGAGGTCCTCAATGCTTTTCTGCGCCGGAGCCCTGCCGACGTCCTCGAGCTCGGCCTCTGTATCCAGCTCGGTCACATTGACTTGTGACGGGCCGGCCTCGTCAGACAGCACGGCCAGCAGGCATTGCCTGGCCATGTGCTGGTCGCCTTTGACGGTGATCACCTCCGTTCGGCCCGACCGATTTTCCAAAGGGAACTTGAGTTTTTGATGCCGGGTGGAGGGTACCGCCTCCATGCTATGCAGCCACGTCCTCCCCATTATTACATTGTACGGGGAAGGGACATCGACCACGAGGAAGTCGACCTGCCTGCAGGCGCCACCGACCTGGACTTTAAGGGAGATCCTGCCCTTGGGATAGACAGGTTGGGAGCTGAAGCCGACCAGAGGGGTGCGGCATGCCTGGAGGTCCTCGTCTTTCAGTCCCAACTTCTTGAAGCAGTCGTAGTAGAGGACCTCGGACGAGCTGCCAGGGTCGACGAGGGCTCTCTGAACCAAGAAGTTTTGTAGCTTCAAGGTAAGAACTAGAGCATCGTTGTGCGGTAGCTCGACGTCTTCCAGGTCTTTGTCAGAAAACCATATTCTGACCCCCTCTGTTTTGGCCTTCTTCGCGGCCGGCTCTGGCGCCGCGGTCAGCACCTGTTTTTGATGGGAGGCGCGCCGGGCCTCAGCGCGGGCCTGAGAGCTCTTCTTCGGTGGGGCGGCGAGGTGAATGACGTGGATGACTCCTTCCGGCTCGCTGTCCTGGTTATCAGCTTCCCGCCGTGGAGGTCGGTCACCACCTCGGCCCTCCTGCTTGATGTACTCCCGAAGGTGCCCCTCCTTCACAAGGTCTTCCAGGTGGAACTTGAAGCTCTTGCACTCGTCGGTCCTGTGCCCGTTCTGCTTGTGGTAGGCACAGAACCTTGTCTGGTCCCGGGAAGAGGGGTCGGCCGTCATTGGCCGCGGCCATTTGAAGAACGGCTGCGCCTTTATTTTATTGAGGAGCCTGTAGATTGGCTCCTTAAAAATGGTATTTACAGCTACGTGGGAGGTCGGCTCGTGGCCCGACCTTCTGCTGCTCCGCGATCCTGATGTCGAGGCGGAGGGAGTTCGGCGCTGCTCCGAGGACCGGGCCTTGCGCCGATCTGGGGACGGATCTCTGCGTCGATCCTCCCTTCGGGACGGCCTGTTATCTCCCTTGGCGGGTTGGCTCTTCTTAGTGAGGCCGAAGTTTTCCCGACCTCGCGCCTCGTCCTCTTCTGCCAGGATGAACCGATTGGCCCGGGTCATCAGCTCCTTCATAGTGGTCACGGGGTACATGACCAGCTGCGCCCGAAGCGGGATGCCTGGCTGCAGAGCCAGCTGGAAGGATCTCACTGCCAGCTCCTCAGAGGCGCTCTCGATCTGGCTGTAGACAGTCCAGAATCGGCGGGCGAACTGGGTGACGTTCTCGTTCTCCTGCATCCGGAGGGCCATCAGGTCGGCATCGGTCTTTGGGATGACGCGATGAGCCTGGAACTTCCCCAGGAAGGAGGCCCGGAGCTGTCGCCAACTGGAGATTGACTCTTCGGGAAGCGAGCAGAACCATCGCAGGGGGAGATCCGCCAAACTGGAGGAAAACACTCGACAGTTCAGGGAATCGTCATCCCCCCAGACCGACATCCTTTGGACGTAATGTCGGAGGTGGGCAGCAGGGTCCGAGGTTCCGTCATATAGGGTGAACCTTGGGACGCTGAACTTCTCGGGGAGCGTGTATCTTCTTATCTCCCTAGAGAAAGGAGACGCGCCAGTATCTTCAGCTTCAAAGGTGGCATACTGGTCTCGGTCGAGACCAGTAGCTTCCATATTCTGGCGGATAGTCTGCTTCACCTGCTGGTCGATCCACCTCTTCAGCTCAGCGTCCTCCAGCCCCTGGCATTGCTTCTTTGGCCCTTCATGTATGTGGCTGCTGCTGGAGCCTTCTTCTTTTTGGTCTCGGTCACGCCTCTTATTGTTGAGGACGTGCCTCAGGTCCTGTCCGTGGCCCGGACGCCTGGGCGGCGGGCTCTGATCCTTCTTGCCTTCGAGCTGTCGCGTGAGCCGTTCGATAAGCTCGCGCTGCTCCTGGATGAGGAGGTTTTGTGCTTTGATTTCCTCCCGGCGGGGGTCTTCGTCGTGCTCAAGGCTGGCCTGATGATGAGACTGCGATCTAGCCCGGGCCGACTTCTCGCGCGGCTTGGTGACCGACTTTTCGCCCTGCACCGTCCGCCTATGGCTATGGTGGGGTTGCTCTGGAGGTGGAACGTCGCGGAGGGAGGGCATGGTCACTCCCCTGGACTGCGACACAGTTTGTACAGTGGGAGACCTCCCCCCAGACCTCCTCTGCTGAGGGGGTGGAGGTGGAAGATTCTGCGCCAATGTAGGCTGTATGGACAATGCCTTGCCCTTGGAGGGTCCTTCGCCGTTTCTGGTTTTCGGAGGCATGGCGTTTGCAAGCTTTTTGTTCAGGATCCCCACAGACGGCGCCAAACTGTAGGCGGTAAAAACGACACCTACTTAGATTAGGATGAGATCGAGGTTAAACTTCTTAGAACGGGGAATGCTGAACTCCAAGAACCTGAAAGGGAAGGAGAAAGACTTGGGTCAGAGGCCCTGGCTGCCGTGAGCCGAAGGCACTCCGATGCCTGAGTTAGCTCTGAGAAAACTAAACAGGAGGAGGGAGAGAGGGACGAGAGGGTGCAATATTGAGAGTTATGGGTTGTGTATTGCGTAGTGCGTACCTGTCATGGGACTGATCCCATGCATATATAGGCGAGTGTTCCTCGTTCATTCTCTCTGTGAGTGGGGGTAGGTGAGGTGAGGTCCCATCGCTCCATACCCTGACAGGCAGCAGTAGGTGGAACGGACAACACCCCTTCCTCACTTTCCACGCCCTCAGCCGGCTGGCGTACAGGGATGATAAAGCACACCTCTTATCACCATAAATGAGCAATCCTATCGCCATAAATGACTGCCCATATCTGTCAGGGCGCGCCGTATTTCCAGAAGGTAGATGGCGGCCCATCCTGACTCTAGGAGTAGAAAGGCGGCCCTCTCTAACTCTAGTGATGTGGCCTGGGGATGCTGTGGCCTGGGACCAAGGATAGCTTGGCCGTGGCGCGTCATTGTACCGGGCTGGCACTCATACCGAGCTGCCGAACTGTGGTGCTGAGCTGGTAAGCTACTGACTGGTCTCTCGAGCTGCCAAGGTATTGACCGGGCTGCCGAGCTGACGATCTTCTACCGCAGAGGCTGAGGAGCTCGGCGGGTTAGCCGTGATCCTTGTCTAACCTCGTCATTACGGCGTTTTACCCACACAGATGGCAAAACTGCAAAAAAATTTCCACCGTGAAATCAGTAACGGCAACGATCCAAGAATGTTGAAAGAACAAGAGATCGGATCTTCACCTAATTTTTTTTCCGTCGAGGCCGGTCACATCGATCCTTGCCTTACCGACGAGCAGAAACGTAAAGCTAGTGGCAGTCAATGTCTGTCGGTCTTTGGCTTGAATGTGGACGGAGACAAATGGAATCTCCTGCTGCGAAAAGTGAATGGAACTTACTTCTTCAGTGAGACAGGGAACAAGGTGATGACGAAGGAAAATGGGTGGGAACCGGGAACACAAATCTGCATTTGGGGCGTACCTGTTGGTGGAGCATTTAGAGATGGAAAAGTTCGTTTTCTGTTCACCAATGGATTGTAGCAAGGAGACGGTGTAATATGAGTTTAGAGTTAGGGTGTGAGGGTGAGATAGATAATATAGTACAAGTGTTTTGTTCTTGTTTTGCATGTCATTGTTAGGAACTCAGTAGATGTTGCACTGTTATCATACTACAGCTGTTTTGTTCTTGTTTTGCATGTCATTGTTAGGAACTGAATTGAGCTGAGTTTTCTCTTGGCAGTCTCAAATCTTTTTCTTAGACCAAGTGAGTGGTTTGATATTCCAAGTTAGTACCATCTTTTTGGATGAGGCTACTCCGCAAACCCAGTTTAAATTATTTGGAAGAGATTATCTTAGGATCTTTCCTCCAATACTAAAGGAGCATTTTGTGTTTGTTACTTATATGTCATTTATTATTTTTCTTGCAATTTGGCCACATCAATACTTTCATTCAAGAATTATACAAAATTACTGTCTAAACCTATTAAGGGTAGCAAAATGCCTCACTTAGATGAACTATGGCCGGTGATCTCTCATTCGTGATCTTTCTTCAAGATGCATTGCGATGGCCACCAATATCCGTTTTGATAATCCGTATTAGTTTTCCTCCACCGTATGTGTTTCTTCCGGCACATTTGTGTACACTTACACCAGGGAAAAATTAGTTTTGTTATAAACTCCTCTTCCGCCGAAAAAAAATAAAAATAAACAAAACGACCGATACCCCACATAGGACTTTGTTTTCCAATAAATTGTGAAGAATTTAGTCTATTTTTGCGCTTTTCCACAAGAACAAGGGGCCACACCAAACATAAATTTCACTATATCACGGAATTTAATTTCTGCAACCCTAACTTTTTATTTCTGTGAAAAACTTGATGTACAAACGTTCCGTAAGTGTTGGTTTGAAGCCCAGACAAAAGTGTTGGTTTGAAGCCTAGACAAAAGGACGATGTTCAATCCAAGTAACAATTTAAAAAACCCTACCAAACTATATAATGAGTTTACTGTGACAAAAGTAATATTTAGCGAACCCTTCCTAGATGGAATGAATTTACTATGACTGATGTCCAAAACTTTTATATACATATATATATTCGGTTTTTCTCAAAAATCCAAGCTAATTGTATTCAAATGAAATTGCTTTTTTATTTAGATCTTGTAACTTGATATGAGGTAGGTGTTTGGTATAAATCAGATTTTCTAAAAAAAATTAGTTTCACTTACTTATAATTAATCTGTAAACCCAAAATCAAGTTTGCATTAAAATTTATAGTTTCACTTCAGTTTCTTTTACAAGAATTGCCTTTTTTATCACATTGGATAGGCCCATATCTCTGCTCACCATTTTTTTTCCTCGGAAACCCAAACCTATTGGAAGATGTAAACCCATTGAAATTCTACTTAATTCCTTCATGTAACAGAACCCAAACCTCTTAGTATTTGGCTACCCAAACCTAGTGGTTTATCACTTCCATTTACATGCAATTGCTTTTGAAAGCCATGTTCATTTCAACCTATTCCAGAGCTTTAACTGATTCTTCACACCGTCACAAAAATCATCCGACCCACAAGCCCAATATATGGGCCTTGGAATGCGTTGATTTGCAGAAAGTGCAACGACTTGATAACTAGCAGCTCAACATGAGATATAAGCATCGATTTGGTTGCTACATTTCTTTCACATCAAACTCAAGGCATCTGAAGAACCTTGTGAACCTTCTCTTTTTTATTTGAGGTTAGAAAGATTAAAGAGCAAACTAAAAGATCTTATCCACCCAAGTAGGCCTTTGTGTTGCATTCGCAAAAATGCAGCGAGCTGGTAGAAGGCATCATGGCGGTTGTCCATATCTCTGTGTGAGCAATTTGGAGGTAATAAGCAATATCAAACGCTGCCTCACCGATGAGCAGATAAAAGGAATTAGGAACAACCAAGTGGTTCCAGTTGTGGGTCATGATGAGAGAAGGGAACGAAATGGAAGTTGAAGTTGGGTGTCACGACTTGGGCCTAAGTAACGATAATCCTGGGCCGCGATCCATACTTACTCCCGTAAACTCTCAATTAATCAAAGTTAAAACAGAATAAAAAAAGATAACATTCATTCATGCATGTCGATTGTACAATTTGCGGAAATATACATTGACAAAATCAATTTAAGGTTTTACATATATACAAAATAAAGTTCTTTATACATGTATCATTTCTATCATTCTTTTGCTTTCTTACATCAATCACTGCACATTCAAATACAATGCAGGCTCATATCTATTCATGTTCTCAAAAAATTACATCCCAAAATGAATCCTCAAAAAGAGTTAAAAAAACAAAAAAAACATTCTTAGTCCATTTACTCACTCGAATACCCACATCAAATGGTATTCCGACCATCCCATTCGATTAGTCATCTTGGAGGAACCGGAGAGGTCTCATCCGCTGCCGCTGGACCAGCATGGGCAATCGGGCCTGTAATGCCATCAATAACACTAATGAACACGACGGTTCAACAATGCATAAACGGAATTTGTGATAGCACATGTTAGTACATATACTAAACACATTCAATCTGTTTAGTAAACAATTCCAATTCTAGACAAGTCTAGATAATTCCTACAATGACAATGGTTGAGCACAATAAATCAATTAATAGGTATGTACAAGATGGCAACTACCATAGTATTCATTTCATTTCATTTACCATCTTCTCTCAAAGGAAGGATTCATCTTCCGAATGGAAGGCATCAATCAATACTCATAGATATGATTGGAATTGTGGGACTTACCAGTGTCCGGGCCAAAGACACTAGCATCACCAAGGAGCTCCGGAACGCCCCAAATTCATCTACTGCAGTAGAAATAGTCATTTGGCTCAGGGCAGAAGGGTACACCATTAATGACCCTGGCCTCAAGAAAAGAATCATTTGTTCATTTATTAATTCATTTAGAACTTAATACAATAGCTAGGTAGTGCCAGACTCAATAATCAATACATTAAATCCATTTCCGGATTCAACTCAATTCAGTAGTTTCATTCATAATAACGGAAAAAAATTAAACAGTAACATCAATCTTATGAGATTGGAACACAATGATACGGAATATAATACAATGAGAGAATTACTAATTACACAATTCTACTCATTTCTATTTCAGTTCCAACCAACCATTTAGGTGTAACCGTTGGTTATCCAATGTACGTGTTATTCTCGATGGACATCACATTTATATATTATATGTACATTGGAGTCCTCGTAATTATCACCTATGGAGATTTAGTCCATAATTAATTAACTATTCGATCAATGAACCTATCAAAGTATTCTTCTTAATTATCAACAATCTCAGTTATTCCATGATTAGCTTTAAAACTAATTCAAAGGACACTCATATGCCCAAAAAGCACCCATATTTCTTACAAAAATCTAAAACCAATCAATGCCCTGTCCAGCATCAGATTCACTCGAGCGGACCCAGACAGAGGAGTAGTCGCTCGAGCGAACTCAAGTTCGCTAGAGCGGACTCAAACAGAATGTGGGTCGCTCGAGCAGATCCATATCCGCTCGGGCAGACTCATCCAAAGAGCTGGTCGCGAGAGAACGCTTCAGAATTTCACTCCGAAATTCTGCAACTCTCTCTCTCTTCTACTCTTCATTCTCCATTCCACTACCACAACCTGCAATAGCATTGGAACCTCCTGTTCCCTCCTCAATGCTCACACCATTCCCACATAAACAACACTTTTAATCATTCCATCAATTCATAAACAATCCATTCTAACAATTAATGGAAAATATGTACAAACCCAATTTCTGTGAAATCTTCATTAACATCTACAATACTAACAACATTCACAAGTAAATGCTTATACTTGCCTCCATTGAAGCTTCTTTGACAAAAAGCCCTTTTTGCTTAGTTGATTTGAGACAACTATTTCCCCAAACTCAAACTCTAATCCAAGTAAACATGAAAAAGGATGTCTATGAGCCAACCATGTTAGAATCCATCTCTAAGCACTTAGAAAAACTTGAAAATCCTACAAAAACACTAATCACTTACTTGTAACTCAAGGGAAGAAAGTTTGGGCTCTCTTCTAAGCTTCAAACACTTCAAAAATGGAGGAAGTTCAATGGAGAAGATGAAGATGACCAAGCCTCTTCAAAAGTCACTTGTAAACTCTCAATCCTCACTCTTGATGGAGAAGAAATGGAAGAGAAAAAAAGAAATGAGCCTAGGGTTTGCTCAAGATGAAAAATGAGTGAATGACTCATTTCATTCTAATATAAGGTGTCTTCACACTAAAACCCCCTATCATTAAGTCTATTTACATTTAGAGTCAAAGGAAGGCTCATTTGACCAATTTCAAGTCAAACGCACTAGAGACTATTATGAAAATTAACGTACTTTTCGAGATACACGCGTTGGTATCAAGAATTTCTGTATTTGACGAAATACGTGAAAGCCCGTATTTACGAAAAAGTTCTTGTTCTACCTTGTTTGAGCCTAAACTCAATTTAATTAAACTAGTTCCCTTCCAATCCATTCAATTATGCTTAATGCAATCATTTGAGACTAATTTGTCTCTCATTGGTCATTAACCTTTATTTACCCAATCATTCATGCCTAATTAGCATTAATCTCAATTAACTAGCCTTAATCATGATCAGTTCGGGTCGGGGTGCAACATTGGGAAAGGAGAAGAAGGTCCACAGCAGTGATAGAGCCATAGAGGGATGTTCATTTTTGAGATGGAGACGACAAGTACAATGGAGCCGAAAACAGATAAGATCTGGGTGTTAACTTCGAGCATTATCTAAGTCATAGGTGAAAACTTTTATGCAATTGCCATTCAAAAAGAAAAAGAAAAAGAAAAAAACATTAAACAAAGTATTGTAAAAATGGACTAGCTCTTAAATTTCTTTAGCTATTGGCACGCTTTTTTCTTCTTTTTTTTTTTTTGTGCCAAGTCGTTCTTCCTAGGATTTGAACCCACAACCGATTGGCTTTGATACCATCTTAAATTTCTTTAGCTAGCCATTTCTACCAAAACCTCGAAGTGTTAGTAGAAGCAGCAGAAATACTTTTTAATATTCCCCTTTGAGTGGAGCCTTTTCTTCAACGCTAGCAACAATCAAATGAGCTAACGGAATATTATCTGAAAAATAAAATGGGCGTGCAAATTGTTGCTACATGGGCCAGGAAAACATGCAGAAAATGGGCTATTAGTGGAGCTGTGATATAAATGTCACTATCTGTCAAATGAATTAAATGGACTAGCAGTATATGTTACCACTTCTTTTGAGCCTTTGGAAAACCCATCTTAGATATTCTCTCTATGGATCCAAGACATTCCTTTCTAAATAATGCTTCTTCAGAAAAAAAAATAAAAAAAAAAGAAACAAAAAATAATGATAATAATAATCTAAAATCAACAGTTAGGATTCCAAACGGTGTTGCTAGTAGGTCTTTGGGTCAAGTTAAATTTACCCTAATCTTAGACCTCGAGGAGAGACAGTTAACTGCCTCTGATAGGGGTGTAAAAGAAAACCGTCTAACCGTGTAATCGAACCGAACCGTGGTCAATAACCGTGTTTTACAATTCGGTTACGGCTTTCAGCATTGACTCACGGTTGTTAACTGAATCGAACCGTGAAGTGCGGTTCGGTTAACCGGCACACGGTTAACCGTATCGTTATACTAATAAAAAAAAATAGCCTAAATGAAACATGTATATAATTCTTAACAGTTTTTAACGGTTTTGCAGGATACTGTTCGGTTACGGTTTTTTTCGTTTTTATTAGTTAATCGTGGTTAAGTTTTTAACGATTTTTCCGGTTATGGTTACAGTTTTGAAAACCCAAAACCGTGATTCACGGTTCAGTTAATGGTTTTTCCATATACGATTCGGTTATGGTTTTTAGCGTTTTTAGCAGTTAACCGCGGATCGGTTTTTAACGATTTTTCCGATTACTGTTACGGTTTTTAAAACCGAAAAAACATGATTCACGATTCGATTAACGGTTCTCCCAAAATGAATAGTTAACCGAACCGTTACACCCCTAGCCTCTGGCTATGATCAACTGGGCTGGACTTAGGTCAACTCACTCATGGACCATGGTTGAGTGGTGTACTATTGTCACCTTGATATCACTCACACACTAGGGACCAATCCCTCGGTCTTCAAGTTCAAAATCTCAGAAACATAACTAAGTAACCAACCGAAAAAACAAGGGCCGGACTTGGAATAAAACAAGAGTCTTTATGGTGCGTGTGTGTAATGCAATCAGATTGAGTTGTCTACACGGAGGTTTTCTTTGTTGCCTTCCTCTACATTTTTTGTGCTCCTGCGTTTCTTACTTCTAACTTTTTATCTATTTCAAAACCCGTGTTTTCATCTTCCACTTACCACCTCCTTCTCTCTCTACTGTAAGAAATTTTACATTTAGGCGTGAAGTTTCTCGTGGCTAAAGATCTCAAAGTCGCCGCTAAAAGTTTTGAAGGAAATATTTTTATGGCCGCTATGTTGCCCCTAAAAGGGCTGTCGCCAATTATTTTAGCAGTGATTTTAAAATGCAGCAGCTAGCCTAACCCTCTATTTAGAAAGGAGGTAAAATGAGGGAGAGGAAAAAAAAAAAAGAGGGAAAAATGGAGGGAAAGTGGAAATTGGGGGTGTTTGAGAAGAGGGGGGGGGGGACGGGGGGTAAAATTCGTGTAGGGTCCACCTTAAAGTTTCCCCCTTAAAATTAATTTTCCCTTTCCTCCCCTCCCATTCATTTTCCTTCCCCCTCAAATGCCGCCCCCACACCCCCCGCCCCGCCCCCGAAAAAAAAAAGTTTTGCTTGTAGCCGCGGCATCAAAATTGCCGCTAAAAGTAAAAAATCTAGACACGAAATTTACGACCGCTAAGTCAAAAAATCATTGCTACTAAAAATATTCAAATCCAACCGAGGAGAATTTCTTCTTTTGTGGAATTCTGAGGCCCAGCTTCAACTTACTAGAGAGCTTCTGAATGAGATACTCTGGCTTTTGATAGGTTCCATTGGAAGGTGGAGAGTGACCCACAATCCCAATGCGTTTGGGTATGTGTTTGGTTTGCAAAAGTGGATTGTCATCACACATGAAGGACCTCATAAATAGAAGCTCAAGATAAGATAGAAGCATCGATTTGGTGGCCACATTTCTTTAACATCAAACTCATTTTATATGAAAAACTGGGTGACCCTTTTGTTTTTGATAGGAGATCCCAAATATTAGAGAGTAAACTAAAGGATCATATCCACTCAGGTAGGCGTTTACGTTGCATCGGCCAAAATGCAGCGAGTAGAAGGTATCATGGCCGTTGCCTGCGTCTGTGCGTGAGCGAATCGAAAGTGATGGGCAAAATTACTGCCTCGCCGAGGAGCAGAGAGAGAATTAGGAACAACCAAGTGGTTCCAGTTGTGGGTTATGATGAGGAGGGAAATGAATGGAAGTCGAAGTTGCAAGAAGAGAAGAAGATCCACAGCAGCTACATTTTTTAGATGGAGACGACAAGTAAAAGTGAGGAGGAAATGGAGGGGATCTTTATCTAGGGGTTCTTGGAGATGATGCACATGTTCCCTTTGCGTTCACCCTTTATTACTTGTTTGCAGAATGTGTTAGAAAGAAAGGTTGAATATATTGATTGAGATTAGTTGAGACTTTTATCTCATATAAATCTTTTTTTTTAAACAATGGTGATAATCTCTTGAGTTCCGTATTAATATAATGATTAATGTTGCATTTAATGTAAGCTTTGGATGGTAAATTTAGGATGATGTGGTGAACCCTTCAGGAGTCCCAAATCTCAATATAGTTGAATGATAAAAAAGGAAGATCCCAAATATTAATTGGGTGGGATGCCCCACCTTGCCACCACTCATGGTTCCTCCACTCTTTCTTGGTCAACCTGTGCTGGTCCCAACTCCCAAGTAGAGCTATCAGGCAAGCCATCCTTTGGAGGTATTATAGAAGGGCCCGGCCGGTAGAGTGAGAGTTTTTCCATTTGTTTAAAGCTCAAGGCTGGGCCAGTACAAATGTTCTGCAGGCCCACTAATTTGAGGACTGAGCTAGGACAGAACTATGCACGGCCCTATAGGCCCACATTATTTTATTTATTATAACAAATTCTTTCATATCAATATTTTCCAAACATGAATTTCTTGCCATTGAATGGAGAAAAGTCCAAATATAAGTCGGACTAGAGCAATAATAACTAAGGAGAGCAGATGATCAGGATTAGGCTAGTTAATTAGAGTTGGAGGTTTTCTCAAATTGTTTGAAATGTGAGCAGGCCCTAGTTTAAAGATCTTCATGTTTAGGATGCGCACTGCATGTTGCACTATGGATTGGGCTACATTTCTGGGTCCCCTCTGTAACTGGGCTGGGCTAAGAAGCTTGATCCAACGCCACCTATAAAGGCTGTCTTAAATCTTCCATAATAGAAGAAATCATTGTAAAAAAAATCTCATTTTCTGCAATTTCTCTCTTGAGAATAGCGGCCCAAGGATTTCAAAACTTTGAATGGGAAATCGGATATGATTGTGAGAGAACATTTTATCAAATAAAGGTATAATATAGTTGTAAAATAGGGTCAGACCAAGGATCGATGGGCTTTTCAAACTAAGACCGATAAGTTAAATAAAAAATATGTGGCACATTTAAAGAAAATATTGTTTGGCACTGCTTTATTTCAAGTTACTCTAACCAGTCTGGTAATCTGCCTCAGTTTTCAATGATTCTATTAGGAGAATACGACATAAGAAATTAATTCTAATAGCCACTAAACATCTATCTACTTCAAGTAGACCACAGCTAATAGCCCTTTGATAATTGACTAGTACATTGAAATTGGAACTCTGAAAGGAAAATACAATATTAGGGGGAAAACATAGTTCATGATTTTACCATAGGAAGATATAATGCCAAGGAATAAGTATTTTATACTTTTCCACAAGCCAACCGTAAAAGTAAATAAATAAATAAAATAAATGAATAAATAAAAAAAAAACACTCCAATATGTTGCTTGTTGCACTGCCAGTCCCATATCTGTACAAAAGAGGACGGCTTACATCCGATCCCGGCTCAATATATTTGATGGCGGCATGGAAGAAATTAAAATTTAATTTTTCTTCTTTTTAATTTACGCCTTGGGCTCAGCCCTTATCCCCAAGGACCAGGTAAAGATGTAGGAACTTTAGCCCGAACCTAGCCCGCATATGTTAGGGGTACCTATTTTTTAAGAGTTTGATGCTGCATGTAGCTTTAGTTCATAGTTCATTGAAAGATAAAAGAAGTGCGAAAGAACTGAGAATTTTGATTGTGATGAACCAACTGGAGATATTCCCATTCAGGGCAAAAGGTTAAAAAAAAAAAAAAAAAATGTCGCGGGGAGCCCTATCTCCTTCAACATTAAAGTTTTAGGGCCTTTATCTTCGTTATGTGATCTAAGGGGATTTTTAATTTAATAAATCCTTTTTTTTTTCTTTTTTTTCCCTTCAAGAATTATTTTTAAATGTTTTCTCCACCGAAAGTCTACTCTAGATAACCTAAACGCGACAGGAAAATTTATCTAAATGTTTATAGCTCCAGATATCCCCAAATGTGATGAACTACTGAGAATAAGAGAGTGGTGAATACCCACAATACAATGGAGTTTTCCTATTCTCCAACTCAAGTTTTCTCAGTTTTTTTCTCCACCAAGATCGATAGTCCTATTTGTCTGAAAGTCCTTATTTGTTATGGTTGACAAATGTTTTTGTCTTTTCTTTTTCTGTGTTTTCTTTCCTATTTGTTCTCTAGTGGCAGACTAATCCATCCAAAGGGTTATAAGCATGATGAAACTACAAGTTTCACCTTGTACCTTGCCATCAATTATGGAGATAGCGTCTTAGCTGCAAGGATTATCTCATCTGGAAAAGTGCAAGATTTCGGTTGCGCCTTGAATTCACGGGCTCTCATTTTGCTCTCGGTTTTTAAGATGGTGGGATTGAAAATCAAAAGATGCCCTTTATATGGACTCCCTTGACTGAAACTTTTGTTGTCTCGTTATTATTGCACCGAAGTTCACAAGAGCATGTTTAAAATTGGGAAGAAATTGCCATGAAGCTAATGATCTCTAAGAACAGATGATACTTACAGACCATCTCTAAAAATCTGCCATTTAAACTGCCCATTTTGAGGGTGGGCGGGGCTAGGAATTTGGTCTAGGCCTGGATAAAAACTTTGGGCCCTTTTAATATATGGGCTAGGCTCGCATTAAGTGGAAGAAAGTCCGAAGCCCGGCCCGAGCAAGATGCACTGTTTAAGTAAAAAATTAATTTTTTCTTGTAGGACGGAGGAGTTGAACACAAATTCTCTCACACAAATAAACATTTTCTCCAGGTAAACTACAAGTTGGGTTAGTAAGCTTTCCCCATTACTCTATAAAATAAAGTAAACCCAGGCTCCGGCTTAACATATTCTGGGTGGGCTGGGCTCGGGCTAGGTACTTCTGGACTGAGTCTGGCTTAGCTCGGGCTTGGGCCTATTACTTTAAACTGTGTCGAGCTCAGGCCAGGTACTTATGGCCTGAGTCGGGCTCAGCCCTGGCTTGGGCCTATTGTTTAAAGTTTGGGCCGGGCCTGGATATTTCTCAGCCCTCCCCATGAACACTCCTAAGTCTTGGCTGCTGCATA
The DNA here is from genome assembly GCA_029852735.1 of Persea americana. Taxonomy (NCBI): domain Eukaryota; kingdom Viridiplantae; phylum Streptophyta; class Magnoliopsida; order Laurales; family Lauraceae; genus Persea; species Persea americana. Next base: position 41,956,347 of record CM056817.1, read on the forward strand.
GTTTGTTAGGAACATGGGCACTGTGGGTGGGTGTGTGAGTTTGATCTAGGTGAAGAATCAAAGAGAGGTGAGAAGCTCCTTTCCTCCTGGTGAAATGGTTCCTTAATTTTATCTGGTACTGTTTATTGATCGAGTTCCAGTAGAGCTGTTGAGGGTCATATCCGGTAGCATCTTCAGCCCACATGGGCCCACATATACCAACAATTTTCCGAGCACTAAAAACAGAAAATCACCGCACTTGTTTGTTTACAAAAAAGGATTAGACAATGCAAGTAGAGAAAATCTAGAAACAATATAAGATCACAATTTTAGAACTCTCTCTCTCTCTCTCTCTCTCTCTCTCAGTTTTCCTTTTGATTGTTTCTTTTCTAAAATTCGACATTGTCACTGGCCAAACAACAGCTAATTAGAGCATTCCATTTTGCAAAACCACGTGTGTTGGCGAATTTCAGAGAATTTCAGACTGAAACAGTAAAGTCAGATGGGTCCTTCAAAGAAAGTCCACATGATTCTAGCATTGTTACAGTAAATTTAAGGTGTGGTCTATTTCAAGATGACAACGACATGGGCTTGGCCCAGGTGCAACTTTGAGGCATCTGGGCTTTATCCAGACCTGGACATCAGGCCTGTTAACTAAAAGGGCTGGGCTTGGAAAATGTTCGACCCGTCGACCCATTCCAGCCCACCAGCATTTCCCCAAGTAAAACGAAAGCCCAACATATCCTCCGGCTCCCAAATTTATAACCAAAAGGGATAATGTAAACCTATTAAAATTCTACAGAAACTTCAACTAGCAGGTTTGTGATAAGCCTGCCCTTATCATGTAGGAAGAGTTGTCATAGAACAAACCTTGTAGAACTAGACTTGAGAAATTACATGTCAAATACTCTGAGAAAACAAGGAAACATCACCTGAGCTGAGAAATATTTCACAAGGTTGTCATTTCCTGTAAAACATAATCAACGTACCATCACTGAACATTTTTCGTGAGAATTCATTTAATTTGTAGTCCTCAACTCCATCTTGTTCAAACCCAGTGGGTTTGGGAATGTGGGTTGCCCAAGTGTATTGTGACATGGACAAATACAAAGCCTATAAATTATATCAACTTGAGAGATTGAACCAGTGGATAAGTTGCTGTATTCTCTCTTCCTCAACATCATTTCCTTATACTTCTTATACATTAGAGACTAAAATGGCTGGTCGGCCTTTCCCTTTACAGAAATGGATGGCAAAACTGCAAAAAAATTTCCACCGTGAAATCAGTAACGGCAACGATCCAAGAATGTTGAAAGAACAAGAGATCGGATCTTCACCTAATTTTTTTTCCGTCGAGGCCGGTCACATCGATCCTTGCCTTACCGACGAGCAGAAACGTAAAGCTAGTGGCAGTCAATGTCTGTCGGTCTTTGGCTTGAATGTGGACGGAGACAAATGGAATCTCCTGCTGCGAAAAGTGAATGGAACTTACTTCTTCAGTGAGACAGGGAACAAGGTGATGACGAAGGAAAATGGGTGGGAACCGGGAACACAAATCTGCATTTGGGGCGTACCTGTTGGTGGAGCATTTAGAGATGGAAAAGTTCGTTTTCTGTTCACCAATGGATTGTAGCAAGGAGACGGTGTAATATGAGTTTAGAGTTAGGGTGTGAGGGTGAGATAGATAATATAGTACAAGTGTTTTGTTCTTGTTTTGCATGTCATTGTTAGGAACTCAGTAGATGTTGCACTGTTATCATACTACAGCTGTTTTGTTCTTGTTTTGCATGTCATTGTTAGGAACTGAATTGAGCTGAGTTTTCTCTTGGCAGTCTCAAATCTTTTTCTTAGACCAAGTGAGTGGTTTGATATTCCAAGTTAGTACCATCTTTTTGGATGAGGCTACTCCGCAAACCCAGTTTAAATTATTTGGAAGAGATTATCTTAGGATCTTTCCTCCAATACTAAAGGAGCATTTTGTGTTTGTTACTTATATGTCATTTATTATTTTTCTTGCAATTTGGCCACATCAATACTTTCATTCAAGAATTATACAAAATTACTGTCTAAACCTATTAAGGGTAGCAAAATGCCTCACTTAGATGAACTATGGCCGGTGATCTCTCATTCGTGATCTTTCTTCAAGATGCATTGCGATGGCCACCAATATCCGTTTTGATAATCCGTATTAGTTTTCCTCCACCGTATGTGTTTCTTCCGGCACATTTGTGTACACTTACACCAGGGAAAAATTAGTTTTGTTATAAACTCCTCTTCCGCCGAAAAAAAATAAAAATAAACAAAACGACCGATACCCCACATAGGACTTTGTTTTCCAATAAATTGTGAAGAATTTAGTCTATTTTTGCGCTTTTCCACAAGAACAAGGGGCCACACCAAACATAAATTTCACTATATCACGGAATTTAATTTCTGCAACCCTAACTTTTTATTTCTGTGAAAAACTTGATGTACAAACGTTCCGTAAGTGTTGGTTTGAAGCCCAGACAAAAGTGTTGGTTTGAAGCCTAGACAAAAGGACGATGTTCAATCCAAGTAACAATTTAAAAAACCCTACCAAACTATATAATGAGTTTACTGTGACAAAAGTAATATTTAGCGAACCCTTCCTAGATGGAATGAATTTACTATGACTGATGTCCAAAACTTTTATATATATATATATATATATATTCGGTTTTTCTCAAAAATCCAAGCTAATTGTATTCAAATGAAATTGCTTTTTTATTTAGATCTTGTAACTTGATATGAGGTAGGTGTTTGGTATAAATCAGATTTTCTAAAAAAAATTAGTTTCACTTACTTATAATTAATCTGTAAACCCAAAATCAAGTTTGCATTAAAATTTATAGTTTCACTTCAGTTTCTTTTACAAAAATTGCCTTTTTTATCACATTGGATAGGCCCATATCTCTGCTCACCATTTTTTTTCCTCGGAAACCCAAACCTATTGGAAGATGTAAACCCATTGAAATTCTACTTAATTCCTTCATGTAACAGAACCCAAACCTCTTAGTATTTGGCTACCCAAACCTAGTGGTTTATCACTTCCATTTACATGCAATTGCTTTTGAAAGCCATGTTCATTTCAACCTATTCCAGAGCTTTAACTGATTCTTCACACCGTCACAAAAATCATCCGACCCACAAGCCCAATATATGGGCCTTGGAATGCGTTGATTTGCAGAAAGTGCAACGACTTGATAACTAGCAGCTCAACATGAGATATAAGCATCGATTTGGTTGCTACATTTCTTTCACATCAAACTCAAGGCATCTGAAGAACCTTGTGAACCTTCTCTTTTTTATTTGAGGTTAGAAAGATTAAAGAGCAAACTAAAAGATCTTATCCACCCAAGTAGGCCTTTGTGTTGCATTCGCAAAAATGCAGCGAGCTGGTAGAAGGCATCATGGCGGTTGTCCATATCTCTGTGTGAGCAATTTGGAGGTAATAAGCAATATCAAACGCTGCCTCACCGATGAGCAGATAAAAGGAATTAGGAACAACCAAGTGGTTCCAGTTGTGGGTCATGATGAGAGAAGGGAACGAAATGGAAGTTGAAGTTGGGTGTCACGACTTGGGCCTAAGTAACGATAATCCTGGGCCGCGATCCATACTTACTCCCGTAAACTCTCAATTAATCAAAGTTAAAACAGAATAAAAAAAGATAACACTCATTCATGCATGTCGATTGTACAATTTGCGGAAATATACATTGACAAAATCAATTTAAGGTTTTACATGTATACAAAATAAAGTTCTTTATACATGTGTCATTTCTATCATTCTTTTGCTTTCTTACATCAATCACTGCACATTCAAATACAATGCAGGCTCATATCTATTCATGTTCTCAAAAAATTACATCCCAAAATGAATCCTCAAAAAGAATTAAAAAAACAAAAAAACATTCTTAGTCCATTTACTCACTCGAATACCCACATCAAATGGTATTCCGACCATCCCATTCGATTAGTCATCTTGGAGGAACCGGAGAGGTCTCATCCGCTGCCGCTGGACCAGCATGGGCAATCGGGCCTGTAATGCCATCAATAACACTAATGAACACGACGGTTCAACAATGCATAAACGGAATTTGTGATAGCACATGTTAGTACATATACTAAACGCATTCAATCTGTTTAGTAAACAATTCCAATTCTAGACAAGTCTAGATAATTCCTACAATGACAATGGTTGAGCACAATAAATCAATTAATAGGTATGTACAAGATGGCAACTACCATAGTATTCATTTCATTTCATTTACCATCTTCTCTCAAAGGAAGGATTCATCTTCCGAATGGAAGGCATCAATCAGTACTCATAGATATGATTGGAATTGTGGGACTTACCAGTGTCCGGGCCAAAGACACTAGCATCACCAATGAGCTCCGGAACGCCCCAAATTCATCTACTGCAGTAGAAATAGTCATTTGGCTCAGGGCAGAAGGGTACACCATTAATGACCCCGGCCTCAAGAAAAGAATCATTTGTTCATTTATTAATTCATTTAGAACTTAATACAATAGCTAGGTAGTGCCAGACTCAATAATCAATACATTAAATCCATTTCCGGATTCAACTCAATTCAGTAGTTTCATTCATAATAACGGAAAAAAATTAAACAGTAACATCAATCTTATGAGATTGGAACACAATGATACGGAATATAATACAATGAGAGAATTACTAATTACACAATTCTACTCATTTCTATTTCAGTTCCAACCAACCATTTAGGTGTAACCGTTGGTTATCCAATGTACGTGTTATTCTCGATGGACATCACATTTATATATTATATGTACATTGGAGTCCTCGTAATTATCACCTATGGAGATTTAGTCCATAATTAATTAACTATTCGATCAATGAACCTATCAAAGTATTCTTCTTAATTATCAACAATCTCAGTTATTCCATGATTAGCTTTAAAACTAATTCAAAGGACACTCATATGCCCAAAAAGCACCCATATTTCTTACAAAAATCTAAAACCAATCAGTGCCCTGTCCAGCATCAGATTCACTCGAGCGGACCCAGACAGGGGAGTAGTCGCTCGAGCGAACTCAAGTTCGCTAGAGCGGACTCAAACAGAATGTGGGTCGCTCGAGCAGATCCATATCCGCTCGGGCAGACTCATCCAAAGAGCTGGTCGCGAGAGAACGCTTCAGAATTTCACTCCGAAATTCTGCAACTCTCTCTCTCTTCTACTCTTCATTCTCCATTCCAGTACCACAACCTGCAATAGCATTGGAACCTCCTGTTCCCTCCTCAATGCTCACACCATTCCCACATAAACAACACTTTTAATCATTCCATCAATTCATAAACAATCCATTCTAACAATTAATGGAAAATATGCACAAACCCAATTTCTGTGAAATCTTCATTAACATCTACAATACTAACAACATTCACAAGTAAATGCTTATACTTGCCTCCATTGAAGCTTCTTTGACAAAAAGCCCTTTTTGCTTAGTTGATTTGAGACAACTATTTCCCCAAACTCAAACTCTAATCCAAGTAAACATGAAAAAGGATGTCTATGAGCCAACCATGTTAGAATCCATCTCTAAGCACTTAGAAAAACTTGAAAATCCTACAAAAACACTAATCACTTACTTGTAACTCAAGGGAAGAAAGTTTGGGCTCTCTTCTAAGCTTCAAACACTTCAAAAATGGAGGAAGTTCAATGGAGAAGATGAAGATGACCAAGCCTCTTCAAAAGTCACTTGTAAACTCTCAATCCTCACTCTTGATGGAGAAGAAATGGAAGAGAAAAAAAGAAATGAGCCTAGGGTTTGCTCAAGATGAAAAATGAGTGAATGACTCATTTCATTCTAATATAAGGTGTCTTCACACTAAAACCCCCTATCATTAAGTCTATTTACATTTAGAGTCAAAGGAAGGCTCATTTGACCAATTTCAAGTCAAACGCACTAGAGACTATTATGAAAATTAACGTACTTTTCGAGATACACGCGTTGGTATCAAGAATTTCTGTATTTGACGAAATACGTGAAAGCCCGTATTTACGAAAAAGTTCTTGTTCTACCTTGTTTGAGCCTAAACTCAATTTAATTAAACTAGTTCCCTTCCAATCCATTCAATTATGCTTAATGCAATCATTTGAGACTAATTTGTCTCTCATTGGTCATTAACCTTTATTTACCCAATCATTCATGCCTAATTAGCATTAATCTCAATTAACTAGCCTTAATCATGATCAGTTCGGGTCGGGGTGCAACATTGGGAAAGGAGAAGAAGGTCCACAGCAGTGATAGAGCCATAGAGGGATGTTCATTTTTGAGATGGAGACGACAAGTACAATGGAGCCGAAAACAGATAAGATCTGGGTGTTAACTTCGAGCATTATCTAAGTCATAGGTGAAAACTTTTATGCAATTGCCATTCAAAAAGAAAAAGAAAAAGAAAAAACATTAAACAAAGTATTGTAAAAATGGACTAGCTCTTAAATTTCTTTAGCTATTGGCACGCTTTTTTCTTCTTTTTTTTTTTTTTGTGCCAAGTCGTTCTTCCTAGGATTTGAACCCACAACCGATTGGCTTTGATACCATCTTAAATTTCTTTAGCTAGCCATTTCTACCAAAACCTCGAAGTGTTAGTAGAAGCAGCATAAATACTTTTTAATATTCCCCTTTGAGTGGAGCCTTTTCTTCAACGCTAGCAACAATCAAATGAGCTAACGGAATATTATCTGAAAAATAAAATGGGCGTGCAAATTGTTGCTACATGGGCCAGGAAAACATTCAGAAAATGGGCTATTAGTGGAGCTGTGATATAAATGTCACTATCTGTCAAATGAATTAAATGGACTAGCAGTATATGTTACCACTTCTTTTGAGCCTTTGGAAAACCCATCTTAGATATTCTCTCTATGGATCCAAGACATTCCTTTCTAAATAATGCTTCTTCAGAAAAAAAAAATAAAAAAAAAGAAACAAAAAATAATGATAATAATAATCTAAAATCAACAGTTAGGATTCCAAACGGTGTTGCTAGTAGGTCTTTGGGTCAAGTCAAATTTACCCTAATCTTAGACCTCGAGGAGAGACAGTTAACTGCCTCTGATAGGGGTGTAAAAGAAAACCGTCTAACCGTGTAATCGAACCGAACCGTGGTCAATAACCGTGTTTTACAATTTGGTTACGGCTTTCAGCATTGACTCACGGTTGTTAACTGAATCGAACCGTGAAGTGCGGTTCGGTTAACCGGCACACGGTTAACCGTATCGTTATACTAATAAAAAAAAAAAGCCTAAATGAAACATGTATATAATTCTTAACAGTTTTTAACGGTTTTGCAGGATACTGTTCGGTTACGGTTTTTTTCGTTTTTATTAGTTAATCGTGGTTAAGTTTTTAACGATTTTTCCGGTTATGGTTACAGTTTTGAAAACCCAAAACCGTGATTCACGGTTCAGTTAATGGTTTTTCCATATAGGATTCGGTTATGGTTTTTAGCGTTTTTAGCAGTTAACCGCGGATCGGTTTTTAACGATTTTTCCGATTACGGTTACGGTTTTTAAAACCGAAAAAACATGATTCACGATTCGATTAACGGTTCTCCCAAAATGAATAGTTAACCGAACCGTTACACCCCTAGCCTCTGGCTATGATCAACTGGGCTGGACTTAGGTCAACTCACTCATGGACCATGGTTGAGTGGTGTACTATTGTCACCTTGATATCACTCACACACTAGGGACCAATCCCTCGGTCTTCAAGTTCAAAATCTCATAAACATAACTAAGTACCCAACCGAAAAAACAAGGGCCGGACTTGGAATAAAACAAGAGTCTTTATGGTGCGTGTGTGTAATGCAATCAGATTGAGTTGTCTACACGGAGGTTTTCTTTGTTGCCTTCCTCTACATTTTTTGTGCTCCTGTGTTTCTTACTTCTAACTTTTTATCTATTTCAAAACCCGTGTTTTCATCTTCCACTTACCACCTCCTTCTCTCTCTACTGTAAGAAATTTTACATTTAGGCGTGAAGTTTCTCGTGGCTAAAGATCTCAAAGTCGCCGCTAAAAGTTTTGAAGGAAATATTTTTATGGCCGCTATGTTGCCCCTAAAAGGGCTGTCGCCAATTATTTTAGCAGTGATTTTAAAATGCAGCAGCTAGCCTAACCCTCTATTTAGGAAGGAGGTAAAATGAGGGAGAGGAAAAAAAAAAAAAAAAAGAGGGAAAAATGGAGGGAAAGTGGAAATTGGGGGTGTTTGAGAAGGGAGGGGGGGGGGGGCGCAGACGGGGGGTAAAATTCGTGTAGGGTCCACCTTAAAGTTTCCCCCTTAAAATTAATTTTCCCTTTCCTCCCCTCCCATTCATTTTCCTTCCCCCTCAAATGCCGCCCCCACACCCCCCCCCCCCGCCCCCGAAAAAAAAAAGTTTTGCTTGTAACCGCGGCATCAAAATTGCCGCTAAAAGTAAAAAATCTAGACACGAAATTTACGACTGCTAAGTCAAAAAATCATTGCTACTAAAAATATTCAAATCCAACCGAGGAGAATTTCTTCTTTTGTGGAATTCTGAGGCCCAGCTTCAACTTACTAGAGAGCTTCTGAATGAGATACTCTGGCTTTTGATAGGTTCCATTGGAAGGTGGAGAGTGACCCACAATCCCAATGCGTTTGGGTATGTGTTTGGTTTGCAAAAGTGGATTGTCATCACACATGAAGGACCTCATAAATAGCAGCTCAAGATAAGATAGAAGCATCGATTTGGTGGCCACATTTCTTTAACATCAAACTCATGCTATATGAAAAACTGGGTGACCCTTTTGTTTTTGATAGGAGATCCCAAATATTAGAGAGTAAACTAAAGGATCATATCCACTCAGGTAGGCGTTTACGTTGCATCGGCCAAAATGCAGCGAGTAGAAGGTATCATGGCCGTTGCCTGCGTCTGTGCGTGAGCGAATCGAAAGTGATGGGCAAAATTACTGCCTCGCCGAGGAGCAGAGAGAGAATTAGGAACAACCAGGTGGTTCCAGTTGTGGGTTATGATGAGGAGGGAAATGAATGGAAGTCGAAGTTGCAAGAAGAGAAGAAGATCCACAGCAGCTACATTTTTTAGATGGAGACGACAAGTAAAAGTGAGGAGGAAATGGAGGGGATCTTTATCTAGGGGTTCTTGGAGATGATGCACATGTTCCCTTTGCGTTCACCCTTTATTACTTGTTTGCAGAATGTGTTAGAAAGAAAGGTTGAATATATTGATTGAGATTAGTTGAGACTTTTATCTCATATAAATCTTTTTTTTTAAACAATGGTGATAATCTCTTGAGTTCCGTATTAACATAATGATTAATGTTGCATTTAATGTAAGCTTTGGATGGTAAATTTAGGATGATGTGGTGAACCCTTCAGGAGTCCCAAATCTCAATATAGTTGAATGATAAAAAAGGAAGATTCCAAATATTAATTGGGTGGGATGCCCCACCTTGCCACCACTCATGGTTCCTCCACTCTTTCTTGGTCAACCTGTGCTGGTCCCAACTCCCAAGTAAAGCTATCAGGCAAGCCATCCTTTGGAGGTATTATAGAAGGGCCCGGCCGGTAGAGTGAGAGTTTTTCCATTTGTTTAAAGCTCAAGGCTGGGCCAGTACAAATGTTCTGCAGGCCCACTAATTTGAGGACTGAGCTAGGACAGAACTATGCACGGCCCTATAGGCCCACATTATTTTATTTATTATAACAAATTCTTTCATATCAATATTTTCCAAACATGAATTTCTTGCCATTGAATGGAGAAAAGTCCAAATATAAGTCGGACTAGAGCAATAATAACTAAGGAGAGCAGATGATCAGGATTAGGCTAGTTAATTAGAGTTGGAGGTTTTCTCAAATTGTTTGAAATGTGAGCAGGCCCTAGTTTAAAGATCTTCATGTTTAGGATGCGCACTGCATGTTGCACCATGGATTGGGCTACATTTCTGGGTCCCCTCTGTAACTGGGCTGGGCTAAGAAGCTTGATCCAACGCCACCTATAAAGGCTGTCTTAAATCTTCCATAATAGAAGAAATCATTGTAAAAAAAATCTCATTTTCTGCAATTTCTCTCTTGAGAATAGCGGCCCAAGGATTTCAAAACTTTGAATGGGAAATCGGATATGATTGTGAGAGAACATTTTATCAAATAAAGGTATAATATAGTTGTAAAATAGGGTCAGACCAAGGATCGATGGGCTTTTCAAACTAAGACCGATAAGTTAAATAAAAAATATGTGGCACATTTAAAGAAAATATTGTTTGGCACTGCTTTATTTCAAGTTACTCTAACCAGTCTGGTAATCTGCCTCAGTTTTCAATGATTCTATTAGGAGAATACGACATAAGAAATTAATTCTAATAGCCACTAAAAATCTATCTACTTCAAGTAGACCACAGCTAATAGCCCTTTGATAATTGACTAGTACATTGAAATTGGAACTCTGAAAGGAAAATACAATATTAGGGGGAAAACATAGTTCATGATTTTACCATAGGAAGATATAATGCCAAGGAATAAGTATTTTATACTTTTCCACAAGCCAACCGTAAAAGTAAATAAATAAATAAAATAAATGAATAAATAAAAAAAAAACACTCCAATATGTTGCTTGTTGCACTGCCAGTCCCATATCTGTACAAAAGAGGACGGCTTACATCCGATCCAGGCTCAATATATTTGATGGCGGCATGGAAGAAATTAAAATTTAATTTTCTTCTTTTTAATTTACGCCTTGGGCTCAGCCCTTATCCCCAAGGACCAGGTAAAGATGTAGGAACTTTAGCCCGAACCTAGCCCGCATATGTTAGGGGTACCTATTTTTTAAGAGTTTGGTGCTGCATGTAGCTTTAGTTCATAGTTCATTGAAAGATAAAAGAAGTGCGAAAGAACTGAGAATTTTGATTGTGATGAACCAACTGGAGATATTCCCATTCAGGGCAAAAGGTTAAAAAAAAAAAAAAAATGTCGCGGGGAGCCCTATCTCCTTCAACATTAAAGTTTTAGGGCCTTTATCTTCGTTATGTGATCTAAGGGGATTTTTAATTTAATAAATCCTTTTTTTTTCTTTTTTTTCCCTTCAAGAATTATTTTTAAATGTTTTCTCCACCGAAAGTCTACTCTAGATAACCTAAACGCGACAGGAAAATTTATCTAAATGTTTATAGCTCCAGATATCCCCAAATGTGATGAACTACTGAGAATAAGAGAGTGGTGAATACCCACAATACAATGGAGTTTTCCTATTCTCCAACTCAAGTTTTCTCAGTTTTTTTCTCCACCAAGATCGATAGTCCTATTTGTCTGAAAGTCCTTATTTGTTATGGTTGACAAATGTTTTTGTCTTTTCTTTTTCTGTGTTTTCTTTCCTATTTGTTCTCTAGTGGCAGACTAATCCATCCAAAGGGTTATAAGCATGATGAAACTACAAGTTTCACCTTGTACCTTGCCATCAATTATGGAGATAGCGTCTTAGCTGCAAGGATTATCTCATCTGGAAAAGTGCAAGATTTCGGTTGCGCCTTGAATTCACGGGCTCTCATTTTGCTCTCGGTTTTTAAGATGGTGGGATTGAAAATCAAAAGATGCCCTTTATATGGACTCCCTTGACTGAAACTTTTGTTGTCTCGTTATTATTGCACCGAAGTTCACAAGAGCATGTTTAAAATTGGGAAGAAATTGCCATGAAGCTAATGATCTCTAAGAACAGATGATACTTACAGACCATCTCTAAAAATCTGCCATTTAAACTGCCCATTTTGAGGGTGGGCGGGGCTAGGAATTTGGTCTAGGCCTGGATAAAAACTTTGGGCCCTTTTAATATATGGGCTAGGCTCGCATTAAGTGGAAGAAAGTCTGAAGCCCGGCCCGAGCAAGATGCACTGTTTAAGTAAAAAATTAATTTTTTCTTGTAGGACGGAGGAGTTGAACACAAATTCTCTCACACAAATAAACATTTTCTCCAGGTAAACTACAAGTTGGGTTAGTAAGCTTTCCCCATTACTCTATAAAATAAAGTAAACCCAGGCTCCGGCTTAACATATTCTGGGTGGGCTGGGCTCGGGCTAGGTACTTCTGGACTGAGTCTGGCTTAGCTCGGGCTTGGGCCTATTACTTTAAACTGTGTCGAGCTCAGGCCAGGTACTTATGGCCTGAGTCGGGCTTAGCCCTGGCTTGGGCCTATTGTTTAAAGTTTGGGCCGGGCCTGGATATTTCTCAGCCCTCCCCATGAACACTCCTAAGTCTTGGCTGCTGCATAGTTTGTTAGGAACATGGGCACTGTGGGTGGGTGTGTGAGTTTGATCTAGGTGAAGAATCAAAGAGAGGTGAGAAGCTCCTTTCCTCCTGGTGAAATGGTTCCTTAATTTTATCTGGTACTGTTTATTGATCGAGTTCCAGTAGAGCTGTTGAGGGTCATATCCGGTAGCATCTTCAGCCCACATGGGCCCACATATACCAACAATTTTCCGAGCACTAAAAACAGAAAATCACCGCACTTGTTTGTTTACAAAAAAGGATTAGACAATGCAAGTAGAGAAAATCTAGAAACAATATAAGATCACAATTTTAGAACTCTCTCTCTCTCTCTCTCTCAGTTTTCCTTTTGATTGTTTCTTTTCTAAAATTCGACATTGTCACTGGCCAAACAACAGCTAATTAGAGCATTCCATTTTGCAAAACCACGTGTGTTGGCGAATTTCAGAGAATTTCAGACTGAAACAGTAAAGTCAGATGGGTCCTTCAAAGAAAGTCCACATGATTCTAGCATTGTTACAGTAAATTTAAGGTGTGGTCTATTTCAAGATGACAACGACATGGGCTTGGCCCAGGTGCAACTTTGAGGCATCTGGGCTTTATCCAGACCTGGACATCAGGCCTGTTAACTAAAAGGGCTGGGCTTGGAAAATGTTCGACCCGTCGACCCATTCCAGCCCACCAGCATTTCCCCAAGTAAAACGAAAGCCCAACATATCCTCCGGCTCCCAAATTTATAACCAAAAGGGATAATGTAAACCTATTAAAATTCTACAGAAACTTCAACTAGCAGGTTTGTGATAAGCCTGCCCTTATCATGTAGGAAGAGTTGTCATAGAACAAACCTTGTAGAACTAGACTTGAGAAATTACATGTCAAATACTCTGAGAAAACAAGGAAACATCACCTGAGCTGAGAAATATTTCACAAGGTTGTCATTTCCTGTAAAACATAATCAACGTACCATCACTGAACATTTTTCGTGAGAATTCATTTAATTTGTAGTCCTCAACTCCATCTTGTTCAAACCCAGTGGGTTTGGGAATGTGGGTTGCCCAAGTGTATTGTGACATGGACAAATACAAAGCCTATAAATTATATCAACTTGAGAGATTGAACCAGTGGATAAGTTGCTGTATTCTCTCTTCCTCAACATCATTTCCTTATACTTCTTATACATTAGAGACTAAAATGGCTGGTCGGCCTTTCCCTTTACAGAAATGGATGGCAAAACTGCAAAAAAATTTCCACCGTGAAATCAGTAACGGCAACGATCCAAGAATGTTGAAAGAACAAGAGATCGGATCTTCACCTAATTTTTTTTCCGTCGAGGCCGGTCACATCGATCCTTGCCTTACCGACGAGCAGAAACGTAAAGCTAGTGGCAGTCAATGTCTGTCGGTCTTTGGCTTGAATGTGGACGGAGACAAATGGAATCTCCTGCTGCGAAAAGTGAATGGAACTTACTTCTTCAGTGAGACAGGGAACAAGGTGATGACGAAGGAAAATGGGTGGGAACCGGGAACACAAATCTGCATTTGGGGCGTACCTGTTGGTGGAGCATTTAGAGATGGAAAAGTTCGTTTTCTGTTCACCAATGGATTGTAGCAAGGAGACGGTGTAATATGAGTTTAGAGTTAGGGTGTGAGGGTGAGATAGATAATATAGTACAAGTGTTTTGTTCTTGTTTTGCATGTCATTGTTAGGAACTCAGTAGATGTTGCACTGTTATCATACTACAGCTGTTTTGTTCTTGTTTTGCATGTCATTGTTAGGAACTGAATTGAGCTGAGTTTTCTCTTGGCAGTCTCAAATCTTTTTCTTAGACCAAGTGAGTGGTTTGATATTCCAAGTTAGTACCATCTTTTTGGATGAGGCTACTCCGCAAACCCAGTTTAAATTATTTGGAAGAGATTATCTTAGGATCTTTCCTCCAATACTAAAGGAGCATTTTGTGTTTGTTACTTATATGTCATTTATTATTTTTCTTGCAATTTGGCCACATCAATACTTTCATTCAAGAATTATACAAAATTACTGTCTAAACCTATTAAGGGTAGCAAAATGCCTCACTTAGATGAACTATGGCCGGTGATCTCTCATTCGTGATCTTTCTTCAAGATGCATTGCGATGGCCACCAATATCCGTTTTGATAATCCGTATTAGTTTTCCTCCACCGTATGTGTTTCTTCCGGCACATTTGTGTACACTTACACCAGGGAAAAATTAGTTTTGTTATAAACTCCTCTTCCGCCGAAAAAAAATAAAAATAAACAAAACGACCGATACCCCACATAGGACTTTGTTTTCCAATAAATTGTGAAGAATTTAGTCTATTTTTGCGCTTTTCCACAAGAACAAGGGGCCACACCAAACATAAATTTCACTATATCACGGAATTTAATTTCTGCAACCCTAACTTTTTATTTCTGTGAAAAACTTGATGTACAAACGTTCCGTAAGTGTTGGTTTGAAGCCCAGACAAAAGTGTTGGTTTGAAGCCTAGACAAAAGGACGATGTTCAATCCAAGTAACAATTTAAAAAACCCTACCAAACTATATAATGAGTTTACTGTGACAAAAGTAATATTTAGCGAACCCTTCCTAGATGGAATGAATTTACTATGACTGATGTCCAAAACTTTTATATATATATATATATATATATATTCGGTTTTTCTCAAAAATCCAAGCTAATTGTATTCAAATGAAATTGCTTTTTTATTTAGATCTTGTAACTTGATATGAGGTAGGTGTTTGGTATAAATCAGATTTTCTAAAAAAAATTAGTTTCACTTACTTATAATTAATCTGTAAACCCAAAATCAAGTTTGCATTAAAATTTATAGTTTCACTTCAGTTTCTTTTACAAAAATTGCCTTTTTTATCACATTGGATAGGCCCATATCTCTGCTCACCATTTTTTTTCCTCGGAAACCCAAACCTATTGGAAGATGTAAACCCATTGAAATTCTACTTAATTCCTTCATGTAACAGAACCCAAACCTCTTAGTATTTGGCTACCCAAACCTAGTGGTTTATCACTTCCATTTACATGCAATTGCTTTTGAAAGCCATGTTCATTTCAACCTATTCCAGAGCTTTAACTGATTCTTCACACCGTCACAAAAATCATCCGACCCACAAGCCCAATATATGGGCCTTGGAATGCGTTGATTTGCAGAAAGTGCAACGACTTGATAACTAGCAGCTCAACATGAGATATAAGCATCGATTTGGTTGCTACATTTCTTTCACATCAAACTCAAGGCATCTGAAGAACCTTGTGAACCTTCTCTTTTTTATTTGAGGTTAGAAAGATTAAAGAGCAAACTAAAAGATCTTATCCACCCAAGTAGGCCTTTGTGTTGCATTCGCAAAAATGCAGCGAGCTGGTAGAAGGCATCATGGCGGTTGTCCATATCTCTGTGTGAGCAATTTGGAGGTAATAAGCAATATCAAACGCTGCCTCACCGATGAGCAGATAAAAGGAATTAGGAACAACCAAGTGGTTCCAGTTGTGGGTCATGATGAGAGAAGGGAACGAAATGGAAGTTGAAGTTGGGTGTCACGACTTGGGCCTAAGTAACGATAATCCTGGGCCGCGATCCATACTTACTCCCGTAAACTCTCAATTAATCAAAGTTAAAACAGAATAAAAAAAGATAACACTCATTCATGCATGTCGATTGTACAATTTGCGGAAATATACATTGACAAAATCAATTTAAGGTTTTACATGTATACAAAATAAAGTTCTTTATACATGTGTCATTTCTATCATTCTTTTGCTTTCTTACATCAATCACTGCACATTCAAATACAATGCAGGCTCATATCTATTCATGTTCTCAAAAAATTACATCCCAAAATGAATCCTCAAAAAGAATTAAAAAAACAAAAAAACATTCTTAGTCCATTTACTCACTCGAATACCCACATCAAATGGTATTCCGACCATCCCATTCGATTAGTCATCTTGGAGGAACCGGAGAGGTCTCATCCGCTGCCGCTGGACCAGCATGGGCAATCGGGCCTGTAATGCCATCAATAACACTAATGAACACGACGGTTCAACAATGCATAAACGGAATTTGTGATAGCACATGTTAGTACATATACTAAACGCATTCAATCTGTTTAGTAAACAATTCCAATTCTAGACAAGTCTAGATAATTCCTACAATGACAATGGTTGAGCACAATAAATCAATTAATAGGTATGTACAAGATGGCAACTACCATAGTATTCATTTCATTTCATTTACCATCTTCTCTCAAAGGAATGATTCATCTTCCGAATGGAAGGCATCAATCAGTACTCATAGATATGATTGGAATTGTGGGACTTACCAGTGTCCGGGCCAAAGACACTAGCATCACCAATGAGCTCCGGAACGCCCCAAATTCATCTACTGCAGTAGAAATAGTCATTTGGCTCAGGGCAGAAGGGTACACCATTAATGACCCCGGCCTCAAGAAAAGAATCATTTGTTCATTTATTAATTCATTAGAACTTAATACAATAGCTAGGTAGTGCCAGACTCAATAATCAATACATTAAATCCATTTCCGGATTCAACTCAATTCAGTAGTTTCATTCATAATAACGGAAAAAAATTAAACAGTAACATCAATCTTATGAGATTGGAACACAATGATACGGAATATAATACAATGAGAGAATTACTAATTACACAATTCTACTCATTTCTATTTCAGTTCCAACCAACCATTTAGGTGTAACCGTTGGTTATCCAATGTACGTGTTATTCTCGATGGACATCACATTTATATATTATATGTACATTGGAGTCCTCGTAATTATCACCTATGGAGATTTAGTCCATAATTAATTAACTATTCGATCAATGAACCTATCAAAGTATTCTTCTTAATTATCAACAATCTCAGTTATTCCATGATTAGCTTTAAAACTAATTCAAAGGACACTCATATGCCCAAAAAGCACCCATATTTCTTACAAAAATCTAAAACCAATCAATGCCCTGTCCAGCATCAGATTCACTCGAGCGGACCCAGACAGGGGAGTAGTCGCTCGAGCGAACTCAAGTTCGCTAGAGCGGACTCAAATAGAATGTGGGTCGCTCGAGCAGATCCATATCCGCTCGGGCAGACTCATCCAAAGAGCTGGTCGCGAGAGAACGCTTCAGAATTTCACTCCGAAATTCTGCAACTCTCTCTCTCTTCTACTCTTCATTCTCCATTCCAGTACCACAACCTGCAATAGCATTGGAACCTCCTGTTCCCTCCTCAATGCTCACACCATTCCCACATAAACAACACTTTTAATCATTCCATCAATTCATAAACAATCCATTCTAACAATTAATGGAAAATATGCACAAACCCAATTTCTGTGAAATCTTCATTAACATCTACAATACTAACAACATTCACAAGTAAATGCTTATACTTGCCTCCATTGAAGCTTCTTTGACAAAAAGCCCTTTTTGCTTAGTTGATTTGAGACAACTATTTCCCCAAACTCAAACTCTAATCCAAGTAAACATGAAAAAGGATGTCTATGAGCCAACCATGTTAGAATCCATCTCTAAGCACTTAGAAAAACTTGAAAATCCTACAAAAACACTAATCACTTACTTGTAACTCAAGGGAAGAAAGTTTGGGCTCTCTTCTAAGCTTCAAACACTTCAAAAATGGAGGAAGTTCAATGGAGAAGATGAAGATGACCAAGCCTCTTCAAAAGTCACTTGTAAACTCTCAATCCTCACTCTTGATGGAGAAGAAATGGAAGAGAAAAAAAGAAATGAGCCTAGGGTTTGCTCAAGATGAAAAATGAGTGAATGACTCATTTCATTCTAATATAAGGTGTCTTCACACTAAAACCCCCTATCATTAAGTCTATTTACATTTAGAGTCAAAGGAAGGCTCATTTGACCAATTTCAAGTCAAACGCACTAGAGACTATTATGAAAATTAACGTACTTTTCGAGATACACGCGTTGGTATCAAGAATTTCTGTATTTGACGAAATACGTGAAAGCCCGTATTTACGAAAAAGTTCTTGTTCTACCTTGTTTGAGCCTAAACTCAATTTAATTAAACTAGTTCCCTTCCAATCCATTCAATTATGCTTAATGCAATCATTTGAGACTAATTTGTCTCTCATTGGTCATTAACCTTTATTTACCCAATCATTCATGCCTAATTAGCATTAATCTCAATTAACTAGCCTTAATCATGATCAGTTCGGGTCGGGGTGCAACATTGGGAAAGGAGAAGATGGTCCACAGCAGTGATAGAGCCATAGAGGGATGTTCATTTTTTAGATGGAGACGACAAGTACAATGGAGCCGAAAACAGATAAGATCTGGGTGTTAACTTCGAGCATTATCTAAGTCATAGGTGAAAACTTTTATGCAATTGCCATTCAAAAAGAAAAAGAAAAAGAAAAAACATTAAACAAAGTATTGTAAAAATGGACTAGCTCTTAAATTTCTTTAGCTATTGGCACGCTTTTTTCTTCTTTTTTTTTTTTGTGCCAAGTCGTTCTTCCTAGGATTTGAACCCACAACCGATTGGCTTTGATACCATCTTAAATTTCTTTAGCTAGCCATTTCTACCAAAACCTCGAAGTGTTAGTAGAAGCAGCAGAAATACTTTTTAATATTCCCCTTTGAGTGGAGCCTTTTCTTCAACGCTAGCAACAATCAAATGAGCTAACGGAATATTATCTGAAAAATAAAATGGGCGTGCAAATTGTTGCTACATGGGCCAGGAAAACATTCAGAAAATGGGCTATTAGTGGAGCTGTGATATAAATGTCACTATCTGTCAAATGAATTAAATGGACTAGCAGTATATGTTACCACTTCTTTTGAGCCTTGGAAAACCCATCTTAGATATTCTCTCTATGGATCCAAGACATTCCTTTCTAAATAATGCTTCTTCAGAAAAAAAAATAAAAAAAAAGAAACAAAAAATAATGATAATAATAATCTAAAATCAACAGTTAGGATTCCAAACGGTGTTGCTAGTAGGTCTTTGGGTCAAGTCAAATTTACCCTAATCTTAGACCTCGAGGAGAGACAGTTAACTGCCTCTGATAGGGGTGTAAAAGAAAACCGTCTAACCGTGTAATCGAACCGAACCGTGGTCAATAACCGTGTTTTACAATTCGGTTACGGCTTTCAGCATTGACTCACGGTTGTTAACTGAATCGAACCGTGAAGTGCGGTTCGGTTAACCGGCACACGGTTAACCGTATCGTTATACTAATTAAAAAAAAAAGCCTAAATGAAACATGTATATAATTCTTAACAGTTTTTAACGGTTTTGCAGGATACTGTTCGGTTACGGTTTTTTTCGTTTTTATTAGTTAATCGTGGTTAAGTTTTTAACGATTTTTCCGGTTATGGTTACAGTTTTGAAAACCCAAAACCGTGATTCACGGTTCAGTTAATGGTTTTTCCATATACGATTCGGTTATGGTTTTTAGCGTTTTTAGCAGTTAACCGCGGATCGGTTTTTAACGATTTTTCCGATTACGGTTACGGTTTTTAAAACCGAAAAAACATGATTCACGATTCGATTAACGGTTCTCCCAAAATGAATAGTTAACCGAACCGTTACACCCCTAGCCTCTGGCTATGATCAACTGGGCTGGACTTAGGTCAACTCACTCATGGACCATGGTTGAGTGGTGTACTATTGTCACCTTGATATCACTCACACACTAGGGACCAATCCCTCGGTCTTCAAGTTCAAAATCTCATAAACATAACTAAGTACCCAACCGAAAAAACAAGGGCCGGACTTGGAATAAAACAAGAGTCTTTATGGTGCGTGTGTGTAATGCAATCAGATTGAGTTGTCTACACGGAGGTTTTCTTTGTTGCCTTCCTCTACATTTTTTGTGCTCCTGTGTTTCTTACTTCTAACTTTTTATCTATTTCAAAACCCGTGTTTTCATCTTCCACTTACCACCTCCTTCTCTCTCTACTGTAAGAAATTTTACATTTAGGCGTGAAGTTTCTCGTGGCTAAAGATCTCAAAGTCGCCGCTAAAAGTTTTGAAGGAAATATTTTTATGGCCGCTATGTTGCCCCTAAAAGGGCTGTCGCCAATTATTTTAGCAGTGATTTTAAAATGCAGCAGCTAGCCTAACCCTCTATTTAGGAAGGAGGTAAAATGAGGGAGAGGAAAAAAAAAAAAAAAAAGAGGGAAAAATGGAGGGAAAGTGGAAATTGGGGGTGTTTGAGAAGGGAGGGGGGGGGGGGGCAGACGGGGGGTAAAATTCGTGTAGGGTCCACCTTAAAGTTTCCCCCTTAAAATTAATTTTCCCTTTCCTCCCCTCCCATTCATTTTCCTTCCCCCTCAAATGCCGCCCCCACACCCCCCCCCCCCCGCCCCCGAAAAAAAAAAGTTTTGCTTGTAACCGCGGCATCAAAATTGCCGCTAAAAGTAAAAAATCTAGACACGAAATTTACGACTGCTAAGTCAAAAAATCATTGCTACTAAAAATATTCAAATCCAACCGAGGAGAATTTCTTCTTTTGTGGAATTCTGAGGCCCAGCTTCAACTTACTAGAGAGCTTCTGAATGAGATACTCTGGCTTTTGATAGGTTCCATTGGAAGGTGGAGAGTGACCCACAATCCCAATGCGTTTGGGTATGTGTTTGGTTTGCAAAAGTGGATTGTCATCACACATGAAGGACCTCATAAATAGCAGCTCAAGATAAGATAGAAGCATCGATTTGGTGGCCACATTTCTTTAACATCAAACTCATGCTATATGAAAAACTGGGTGACCCTTTTGTTTTTGATAGGAGATCCCAAATATTAGAGAGTAAACTAAAGGATCATATCCACTCAGGTAGGCGTTTACGTTGCATCGGCCAAAATGCAGCGAGTAGAAGGTATCATGGCCGTTGCCTGCGTCTGTGCGTGAGCGAATCGAAAGTGATGGGCAAAATTACTGCCTCGCCGAGGAGCAGAGAGAGAATTAGGAACAACCAGGTGGTTCCAGTTGTGGGTTATGATGAGGAGGGAAATGAATGGAAGTCGAAGTTGCAAGAAGAGAAGAAGATCCACAGCAGCTACATTTTTTAGATGGAGACGACAAGTAAAAGTGAGGAGGAAATGGAGGGGATCTTTATCTAGGGGTTCTTGGAGATGATGCACATGTTCCCTTTGCGTTCACCCTTTATTACTTGTTTGCAGAATGTGTTAGAAAGAAAGGTTGAATATATTGATTGAGATTAGTTGAGACTTTTATCTCATATAAATCTTTTTTTTTAAACAATGGTGATAATCTCTTGAGTTCCGTATTAACATAATGATTAATGTTGCATTTAATGTAAGCTTTGGATGGTAAATTTAGGATGATGTGGTGAACCCTTCAGGAGTCCCAAATCTCAATATAGTTGAATGATAAAAAAGGAAGATCCCAAATATTAATTGGGTGGGATGCCCCACCTTGCCACCACTCATGGTTCCTCCACTCTTTCTTGGTCAACCTGTGCTGGTCCCAACTCCCAAGTAAAGCTATCAGGCAAGCCATCCTTTGGAGGTATTATAGAAGGGCCCGGCCGGTAGAGTGAGAGTTTTTCCATTTGTTTAAAGCTCAAGGCTGGGCCAGTACAAATGTTCTGCAGGCCCACTAATTTGAGGACTGAGCTAGGACAGAACTATGCACGGCCCTATAGGCCCACATTATTTTATTTATTATAACAAATTCTTTCATATCAATATTTTCCAAACATGAATTTCTTGCCATTGAATGGAGAAAAGTCCAAATATAAGTCGGACTAGAGCAATAATAACTAAGGAGAGCAGATGATCAGGATTAGGCTAGTTAATTAGAGTTGGAGGTTTTCTCAAATTGTTTGAAATGTGAGCAGGCCCTAGTTTAAAGATCTTCATGTTTAGGATGCGCACTGCATGTTGCACCATGGATTGGGCTACATTTCTGGGTCCCCTCTGTAACTGGGCTGGGCTAAGAAGCTTGATCCAACGCCACCTATAAAGGCTGTCTTAAATCTTCCATAATAGAAGAAATCATTGTAAAAAAAATCTCATTTTCTGCAATTTCTCTCTTGAGAATAGCGGCCCAAGGATTTCAAAACTTTGAATGGGAAATCGGATATGATTGTGAGAGAACATTTTATCAAATAAAGGTATAATATAGTTGTAAAATAGGGTCAGACCAAGGATCGATGGGCTTTTCAAACTAAGACCGATAAGTTAAATAAAAAATATGTGGCACATTTAAAGAAAATATTGTTTGGCACTGCTTTATTTCAAGTTACTCTAACCAGTCTGGTAATCTGCCTCAGTTTTCAATGATTCTATTAGGAGAATACGACATAAGAAATTAATTCTAATAGCCACTAAAAATCTATCTACTTCAAGTAGACCACAGCTAATAGCCCTTTGATAATTGACTAGTACATTGAAATTGGAACTCTGAAAGGAAAATACAATATTAGGGGGAAAACATAGTTCATGATTTTACCATAGGAAGATATAATGCCAAGGAATAAGTATTTTATACTTTTCCACAAGCCAACCGTAAAAGTAAATAAATAAATAAAATAAATGAATAAATAAAAAAAAAACACTCCAATATGTTGCTTGTTGCACTGCCAGTCCCATATCTGTACAAAAGAGGACGGCTTACATCCGATCCAGGCTCAATATATTTGATGGCGGCATGGAAGAAATTAAAATTTAATTTTCTTCTTTTTAATTTACGCCTTGGGCTCAGCCCTTATCCCCAAGGACCAGGTAAAGATGTAGGAACTTTAGCCCGAACCTAGCCCGCATATGTTAGGGGTACCTATTTTTTAAGAGTTTGGTGCTGCATGTAGCTTTAGTTCATAGTTCATTGAAAGATAAAAGAAGTGCGAAAGAACTGAGAATTTTGATTGTGATGAACCAACTGGAGATATTCCCATTCAGGGCAAAAGGTTAAAAAAAAAAAAAAAAATGTCGCGGGGAGCCCTATCTCCTTCAACATTAAAGTTTTAGGGCCTTTATCTTCGTTATGTGATCTAAGGGGATTTTTAATTTAATAAATCCTTTTTTTTTTCTTTTTTTTCCCTTCAAGAATTATTTTTAAATGTTTTCTCCACCCAAAGTCTACTCTAGATAACCTAAACGCGACAGGAAAATTTATCTAAATGTTTATAGCTCCAGATATCCCCAAATGTGATGAACTACTGAGAATAAGAGAGTGGTGAATACCCACAATACAATGGAGTTTTCCTATTCTCCAACTCAAGTTTTCTCAGTTTTTTTCTCCACCAAGATCGATAGTCCTATTTGTCTGAAAGTCCTTATTTGTTATGGTTGACAAATGTTTTTGTCTTTTCTTTTTCTGTGTTTTCTTTCCTATTTGTTCTCTAGTGGCAGACTAATCCATCCAAAGGGTTATAAGCATGATGAAACTACAAGTTTCACCTTGTACCTTGCCATCAATTATGGAGATAGCGTCTTAGCTGCAAGGATTATCTCATCTGGAAAAGTGCAAGATTTCGGTTGCGCCTTGAATTCACGGGCTCTCATTTTGCTCTCGGTTTTTAAGATGGTGGGATTGAAAATCAAAAGATGCCCTTTATATGGACTCCCTTGACTGAAACTTTTGTTGTCTCGTTATTATTGCACCGAAGTTCACAAGAGCATGTTTAAAATTGGGAAGAAATTGCCATGAAGCTAATGATCTCTAAGAACAGATGATACTTACAGACCATCTCTAAAAATCTGCCATTTAAACTGCCCATTTTGAGGGTGGGCGGGGCTAGGAATTTGGTCTAGGCCTGGATAAAAACTTTGGGCCCTTTTAATATATGGGCTAGGCTCGCATTAAGTGGAAGAAAGTCCGAAGCCCGGCCCGAGCAAGATGCACTGTTTAAGTAAAAAATAGTTTTTTCTTGTAGGACGGAGGAGTTGAACACAAATTCTCTCACACAAATAAACATTTTCTCCAGGTAAACTACAAGTTGGGTTAGTAAGCTTTCCCCATTACTCTATAAAATAAAGTAAACCCAGGCTCCGGCTTAACCTATTCTGGGTGGGCTGGGCTCGGGCTAGGTACTTCTGGACTGAGTCTGGCTTAGCTCGGGCTTGGGCCTATTACTTTAAACTGTGTCGAGCTCAGGCCAGGTACTTATGGCCTGAGTCGGGCTTAGCCCTGGCTTGGGCCTATTGTTTAAAGTTTGGGCCGGGCCTGGATATTTCTCAGCCCTCCCCATGAACACTCCTAAGTCTTGGCTGCTGCATAGTTTGTTAGGAACATGGGCACTGTGGGTGGGTGTGTGAGTTTGATCTAGGTGAAGAATCAAAGAGAGGTGAGAAGCTCCTTTCCTCCTGGTGAAATGGTTCCTTAATTTTATCTGGTACTGTTTATTGATCGAGTTCCAGTAGAGCTGTTGAGGGTCATATCCGGTAGCATCTTCAGCCCACATGGGCCCACATATACCAACAATTTTCCGAGCACTAAAAACAGAAAATCACCGCACTTGTTTGTTTACCAAAAAGGATTAGACAATGCAAGTAGAGAAAATCTAGAAACAATATAAGATCACAATTTTAGAACTCTCTCTCTCTGTCTCTCTCAGTTTTCCTTTTGATTGTTTCTTTTCTAAAATTCGACATTGTCACTGGCCAAACAACAGCTAATTAGAGCATTCCATTTTGCAAAACCACGTGTGTTGGCGAATTTCAGAGAATTTCAGACTGAAACAGTAAAGTCAGATGGGTCCTTCAAAGAAAGTCCACATGATTCTAGCATTGTTACAGTAAATTTAAGGTGTGGTCTATTTCAAGATGACAACGAAATGGGCTTGGCCCAGGTGCAACTTTGAGGCATCTGGGCTTTATCCAGACCTGGACATCAGGCCTGTTAACTAAAAGGGCTGGGCTTGGAAAATGTTCGACCCGTCGACCCATTCCAGCCCACCAGCATTTCCCCAAGTAAAACGAAAGCCCAACATATCCTCCGGCTCCCAAATTTATAACCAAAAGGGATAATGTAAACCTATTAAAATTCTACAGAAACTTCAACTAGCAGGTTTGTGATAAGCCTGCCCTTATCATGTAGGAAGAGTTGTCATAGAACAAACCTTGTAGAACTAGACTTGAGAAATTACATGTCAAATACTCTGAGAAAACAAGGAAACATCACCTGAGCTGAGAAATATTTCACAAGGTTGTCATTTCCTGTAAAACATAATCAACGTACCATCACTGAACATTTTTCGTGAGAATTCATTTAATTTGTAGTCCTCAACTCCATCTTGTTCAAACCCAGTGGGTTTGGGAATGTGGGTTGCCCAAGTGTATTGTGACATGGACAAATACAAAGCCTATAAATTATATCAACTTGAGAGATTGAACCAGTGGATAAGTTGCTGTATTCTCTCTTCCTCAACATCATTTCCTTATACTTCTTATACATTAGAGACTAAAATGGCTGGTCGGCCTTTCCCTTTACAGAAATGGATGGCAAAACTGCAAAAAAATTTCCACCGTGAAATCAGTAACGGCAACGATCCAAGAATGTTGAAAGAACAAGAGATCGGATCTTCACCTAATTTTTTTTCCGTCGAGGCCGGTCACATCGATCCTTGCCTTACCGACGAGCAGAAACGTAAAGCTAGTGGCAGTCAATGTCTGTCGGTCTTTGGCTTGAATGTGGACGGAGACAAATGGAATCTCCTGCTGCGAAAAGTGAATGGAACTTACTTCTTCAGTGAGACAGGGAACAAGGTGATGACGAAGGAAAATGGGTGGGAACCGGGAACACAAATCTGCATTTGGGGCGTACCTGTTGGTGGAGCATTTAGAGATGGAAAAGTTCGTTTTCTGTTCACCAATGGATTGTAGCAAGGAGACGGTGTAATATGAGTTTAGAGTTAGGGTGTGAGGGTGAGATAGATAATATAGTACAAGTGTTTTGTTCTTGTTTTGCATGTCATTGTTAGGAACTCAGTAGATGTTGCACTGTTATCATACTACAGCTGTTTTGTTCTTGTTTTGCATGTCATTGTTAGGAACTGAATTGAGCTGAGTTTTCTCTTGGCAGTCTCAAATCTTTTTCTTAGACCAAGTGAGTGGTTTGATATTCCAAGTTAGTACCATCTTTTTGGATGAGGCTACTCCGCAAACCCAGTTTAAATTATTTGGAAGAGATTATCTTAGGATCTTTCCTCCAATACTAAAGGAGCATTTTGTGTTTGTTACTTATATGTCATTTATTATTTTTCTTGCAATTTGGCCACATCAATACTTTCATTCAAGAATTATACAAAATTACTGTCTAAACCTATTAAGGGTAGCAAAATGCCTCACTTAGATGAACTATGGCCGGTGATCTCTCATTCGTGATCTTTCTTCAAGATGCATTGCGATGGCCACCAATATCCGTTTTGATAATCCGTATTAGTTTTCCTCCACCGTATGTGTTTCTTCCGGCACATTTGTGTACACTTACACCAGGGAAAAATTAGTTTTGTTATAAACTCCTCTTCCGCCGAAAAAAAATAAAAATAAACAAAACGACCGATACCCCACATAGGACTTTGTTTTCCAATAAATTGTGAAGAATTTAGTCTATTTTTGCGCTTTTCCACAAGAACAAGGGGCCACACCAAACATAAATTTCACTATATCACGGAATTTAATTTCTGCAACCCTA
This sequence comes from Persea americana, assembly GCA_029852735.1. Taxonomy (NCBI): domain Eukaryota; kingdom Viridiplantae; phylum Streptophyta; class Magnoliopsida; order Laurales; family Lauraceae; genus Persea; species Persea americana. Next base: position 41,983,302 of record CM056817.1, read on the forward strand.
ACTTTTTATTTCTGTGAAAAACTTGATGTACAAACGTTCCGTAAGTGTTGGTTTGAAGCCCAGACAAAAGTGTTGGTTTGAAGCCTAGACAAAAGGACGATGTTCAATCCAAGTAACAATTTAAAAAACCCTACCAAACTATATAATGAGTTTACTGTGACAAAAGTAATATTTAGCGAACCCTTCCTAGATGGAATGAATTTACTATGACTGATGTCCAAAACTTTTATATATATATATATATTCGGTTTTTCTCAAAAATCCAAGCTAATTGTATTCAAATGAAATTGCTTTTTTATTTAGATCTTGTAACTTGATATGAGGTAGGTGTTTGGTATAAATCAGATTTTCTAAAAAAAATTAGTTTCACTTACTTATAATTAATCTGTAAACCCAAAATCAAGTTTGCATTAAAATTTATAGTTTCACTTCAGTTTCTTTTACAAAAATTGCCTTTTTTTATCACATTGGATAGGCCCATATCTCTGCTCACCATTTTTTTTCCTCGGAAACCCAAACCTATTGGAAGATGTAAACCCATTGAAATTCTACTTAATTCCTTCATGTAACAGAACCCAAACCTCTTAGTATTTGGCTACCCAAACCTAGTGGTTTATCACTTCCATTTACATGCAATTGCTTTTGAAAGCCATGTTCATTTCAACCTATTCCAGAGCTTTAACTGATTCTTCACACCGTCACAAAAATCATCCGACCCACAAGCCCAATATATGGGCCTTGGAATGCGTTGATTTGCAGAAAGTGCAACGACTTGATAACTAGCAGCTCAACATGAGATATAAGCATCGATTTGGTTGCTACATTTCTTTCACATCAAACTCAAGGCATCTGAAGAACCTTGTGAACCTTCTCTTTTTTATTTGAGGTTAGAAAGATTAAAGAGCAAACTAAAAGATCTTATCCACCCAAGTAGGCCTTTGTGTTGCATTCGGAAAAATGCAGCGAGCTGGTAGAAGGCATCATGGCGGTTGTCCATATCTCTGTGTGAGCAATTTGGAGGTAATAAGCAATATCAAAAGCTGCCTCACCGATGAGCAGATAAAAGGAATTAGGAACAACCAAGTGGTTCCAGTTGTGGGTCATGATGAGAGAAGGGAACGAAATGGAAGTTGAAGTTGGGTGTCACGACTTGGGCCTAAGTAACGATAATCCTGGGCCGCGATCCATACTTACTCCCGTAAACTCTCAATTAATCAAAGTTAAAACAGAATAAAAAAAGATAACACTCATTCATGCATGTCGATTGTACAATTTGCGGAAATATACATTGACAAAATCAATTTAAGGTTTTACATGTATACAAAATAAAGTTCTTTATACATGTATCATTTCTATCATTCTTTTGCTTTCTTACATCAATCACTGCACATTCAAATACAATGCAGGCTCATATCTATTCATGTTCTCAAAAAATTACATCCCAAAATGAATCCTCAAAAAGAATTAAAAAAACAAAAAAACATTCTTAGTCCATTTACTCACTCGAATACCCACATCAAATGGTATTCCGACCATCCCATTCGATTAGTCATCTTGGAGGAACCGGAGAGGTCTCATCCGCTGCCGCTGGACCAGCATGGGCAATCGGGCCTGTAATGCCATCAATAACACTAATGAACACGACGGTTCAACAATGCATAAACGGAATTTGTGATAGCACATGTTAGTACATATACTAAACGCATTCAATCTGTTTAGTAAACAATTCCAATTCTAGACAAGTCTAGATAATTCCTACAATGACAATGGTTGAGCACAATAAATCAATTAATAGGTATGTACAAGATGGCAACTACCATAGTATTCATTTCATTTCATTTACCATCTTCTCTCAAAGGAAGGATTCATCTTCCGAATGGAAGGCATCAATCAGTACTCATAGATATGATTGGAATTGTGGGACTTACCAGTGTCCGGGCCAAAGACACTAGCATCACCAATGAGCTCCGGAACGCCCCAAATTCATCTACTGCAGTAGAAATAGTCATTTGGCTCAGGGCAGAAGGGTACACCATTAATGACCCCGGCCTCAAGAAAAGAATCATTTGTTCATTTATTAATTCATTAGAACTTAATACAATAGCTAGGTAGTGCCAGACTCAATAATCAATACATTAAATCCATTTCCGGATTCAACTCAATTCAGTAGTTTCATTCATAATAACGGAAAAAAATTAAACAGTAACATCAATCTTATGAGATTGGAACACAATGATACGGAATATAATACAATGAGAGAATTACTAATTACACAATTCTACTCATTTCTATTTCAGTTCCAACCAACCATTTAGGTGTAACCGTTGGTTATCCAATGTACGTGTTATTCTCGATGGACATCACATTTATATATTATATGTACATTGGAGTCCTCGTAATTATCACCTATGGAGATTTAGTCCATAATTAATTAACTATTCGATCAATGAACCTATCAAAGTATTCTTCTTAATTATCAACAATCTCAGTTATTCAATGATTAGCTTTAAAACTAATTCAAAGGACACTCATATGCCCAAAAAGCACCCATATTTCTTACAAAAATCTAAAACCAATCAGTGCCCTGTCCAGCATCAGATTCACTCGAGCGGACCCAGACAGGGGAGTAGTCGCTCGAGCGAACTCAAGTTCGCTAGAGCGGACTCAAACAGAATGTGGGTCGCTCGAGCAGATCCATATCCGCTCGGGCAGACTCATCCAAAGAGCTGGTCGCGAGAGAACGCTTCAGAATTTCACTCCGAAATTCTGCAACTCTCTCTCTCTCTTCTACTCTTCATTCTCCATTCCACTACCACAACCTGCAATAGCATTGGAACCTCCTGTTCCCTCCTCAATGCTCACACCATTCCCACATAAACAACACTTTTAATCATTCCATCAATTCATAAACAATCCATTCTAACAATTAATGGAAAATATGCACAAACCCAATTTCTGTGAAATCTTCATTAACATCTACAATACTAACAACATTCACAAGTAAATGCTTATACTTGCCTCCATTGAAGCTTCTTTGACAAAAAGCCCTTTTTGCTTAGTTGATTTGAGACAACTATTTCCCCAAACTCAAACTCTAATCCAAGTAAACATGAAAAAGGATGTCTATGAGCCAACCATGTTAGAATCCATCTCTAAGCACTTAGAAAAACTTGAAAATCCTACAAAAACACTAATCACTTACTTGTAACTCAAGGGAAGAAAGTTTGGGCTCTCTTCTAAGCTTCAAACACTTCAAAAATGGAGGAAGTTCAATGGAGAAGATGAAGATGACCAAGCCTCTTCAAAAGTCACTTGTAAACTCTCAATCCTCACTCTTGATGGAGAAGAAATGGAAGAGAAAAAAAGAAACGAGCCTAGGGTTTGCTCAAGATGAAAAATGAGTGAATGACTCATTTCATTCTAATATAAGGTGTCTTCACACTAAAACCCCCTATCATTAAGTCTATTTACATTTAGAGTCAAAGGAAGGCTCATTTGACCAATTTCAAGTCAAACGCACTAGAGACTATTATGAAAATTAACGTACTTTTCGAGATACACGCGTTGGTATCAAGAATTTCTGTATTTGACGAAATACGTGAAAGCCCGTATTTACGAAAAAGTTCTTGTTCTACCTTGTTTGAGCCTAAACTCAATTTAATTAAACTAGTTCCCTTCCAATCCATTCAATTATGCTTAATGCAATCATTTGAGACTAATTTGTCTCTCATTGGTCATTAACCTTTATTTACCCAATCATTCATGCCTAATTAGCATTAATCTCAATTAACTAGCCTTAATCATGATCAGTTCGGGTCGGGGTGCAACATTGGGAAAGGAGAAGAAGGTCCACAGCAGTGATAGAGCCATAGAGGGATGTTCATTTTTGAGATGGAGACGACAAGTACAATGGAGCCGAAAACAGATAAGATCTGGGTGTTAACTTCGAGCATTATCTAAGTCATAGGTGAAAACTTTTATGCAATTGCCATTCAAAAAGAAAAAGAAAAAGAAAAAACATTAAACAAAGTATTGTAAAAATGGACTAGCTCTTAAATTTCTTTAGCTATTGGCACGCTTTTTTCTTCTTTTTTTTTTTTTGTGCCAAGTCGTTCTTCCTAGGATTTGAACCCACAACCGATTGGCTTTGATACCATCTTAAATTTCTTTAGCTAGCCATTTCTACCAAAACCTCGAAGTGTTAGTAGAAGCAGCAGAAATACTTTTTAATATTCCCCTTTGAGTGGAGCCTTTTCTTCAACGCTAGCAACAATCAAATGAGCTAACGGAATATTATCTGAAAAATAAAATGGGCGTGCAAATTGTTGCTACATGGGCCAGGAAAACATTCAGAAAATGGGCTATTAGTGGAGCTGTGATATAAATGTCACTATCTGTCAAATGAATTAAATGGACTAGCAGTATATGTTACCACTTCTTTTGAGCCTTTGGAAAACCCATCTTAGATATTCTCTCTATGGATCCAAGACATTCCTTTCTAAATAATGCTTCTTCAGAAAAAAAAATAAAAAAAAAGAAACAAAAAATAATGATAATAATAATCTAAAATCAACAGTTAGGATTCCAAACGGTGTTGCTAGTAGGTCTTTGGGTCAAGTCAAATTTGCCCTAATCTTAGACCTCGAGGAGAGACAGTTAACTGCCTCTGATAGGGGTGTAAAAGAAAACCGTCTAACCGTGTAATCGAACCGAACCGTGGTCAATAACCGTGTTTTACAATTCGGTTACGGCTTTCAGCATTGACTCACGGTTGTTAACTGAATCGAACCGTGAAGTGCGGTTCGGTTAACCGGCACACGGTTAACCGTATCGTTATACTAATAAAAAAAAAGCCTAAATGAAACATGTATATAATTCTCTAACAGTTTTTAACGGTTTTGCAGGATACTGTTCGGTTACGGTTTTTTTCGTTTTTATTAGTTAATCGTGGTTAAGTTTTTAACGATTTTTCCGGTTACGGTTACAGTTTTGAAAACCCAAAACCGTGATTCACGGTTCAGTTAATGGTTTTTCCATATACGATTCGGTTATGGTTTTTAGCGTTTTTAGCAGTTAACCGCAGATCGGTTTTTAACGATTTTTCCGATTACGGTTACGGTTTTTAAAACCGAAAAAACATGATTCACGATTCGATTAACGGTTCTCCCAAAATGAATAGTTAACCGAACCGTTACACCCCTAGCCTCTGGCTATGATCAACTGGGCTGGACTTAGGTCAACTCACTCATGGACCATGGTTGAGTGGTGTACTATTGTCACCTTGATATCACTCACACACTAGGGACCAATCCCTCGGTCTTCAAGTTCAAAATCTCAGAAACATAACTAAGTAACCAACCGAAAAAACAAGGGCCGGACTTGGAATAAAACAAGAGTCTTTATGGTGCGTGTGTGTAATGCAATCAGATTGAGTTGTCTACACGGAGGTTTTCTTTGTTGCCTTCCTCTACATTTTTTGGCGACGTTTTTTTAAACGTCGGTAATAATATTTCATTTTTACTTTAGTTACAAAATAAATTAATTTTACGATTGATCTTTGCCGACGTTTTTCGTAAAACGTCGGTAAAAGTCTACCTTTTGGCGACATTTTTAAATAAACGTCGCAAAAAGTGGACTTTTAGCGACGTTTTATATAAAACGTAGGTAAAAGTCTAGTTTTTTCTCAACGATTTTTCTTGCGTCGGTAGAAGGCACTTTTACCGACGAATTTAGAAAAACGTCGCTAAAAAACGTCGCTAAAGGTGCACATTGTTGTAGTGAGTAAATAAATAAATAAAATAAATGAATAAATAAAAAGCAGTTCAACATGTTGCTTGTGCCAGTCCCATACCTGTACAAAAGAGGACGGTTTACATCCGATCTAGGCTCAATATATTTGATGGCAGCGTAGATGAAATTAAAATTTAATTTTCTTCTCTTTAATTTAGGCCTTGGGCTCAGCCCTTATCCCCAAGTACTAGGTAAAGATGTAGGAACTTTAGCCCACCCGAACCTAGCCCGCATATGTTAAGGGTACCTTTTTTTTAAGAGTTTGATGCTACATGTAACTTTAGTTCATAGTTCATTGAAAGATAAAAGAAGTGCGCAAGAACTGAGAACTTTGATTGTGATGAACTAATTGGCGATATTCCCATTCAAGGCAAAAGGTTAAAAAAAAAAAAAATTTAAAATGTCGCGGGGAGCCCTATCTCATTCAACATTAAAGTTTTAGGGCCTTTATCTTCGTTATGTGATCTAAGCAGATTTTTACTTTAAAATCCTCTTTAATCAATCCTTCTTTTTTTTTTTTCTTCAAGAATTATTTTTTAAATGTTTTCTCCACCTAAACGCGACAGGAAAATTTATCTAAATGTTTATAGCTCCGGATATCCCCAAATGTGATGAACTACTGAGAATAAGAGAGAGTGGTGAATACCCACAATACAATGGAGTTTTCCTATTCTCCAATTACTCAAGTTTTCTCAGTTTTTTTCTCCACCAAGATCGATAGTCCTATTTGTTTGAAAGTCCTTATTTGTTATGGTTGACAAATGTTTTTGTCTTTTCTTTTTCTGTGTTTTCTTTCCCATTTGTTCTCTAGTGGCAGACTATATCCATCCAAAGGGTTATAAGAATGATGAAACTACAAGTTTCACCTTGTGCCTTGCCATCAATTATGGAGATAGCGTCTGGAAAAGTGCAGGATTTCGGTTACGCCTTGAATTCATGAGCTCTCCTTTTGCTCTCAGTTTTTAAGATGGTGGGACTGAAAATCAGAAGATGCCCTTTGTATGGACTCCCCTGACTGAAACTTTTGTTGTCTCGTAATTGCACCGAAGTTCACAAGAGCATGTATAAAATTGGGAAGAAATTGCCATGAAGCCAATGATCTCTAACAACAGATGATACTCATAGACCATCTCTAAATATCTGCCATATAAACTGCCCATTTTGAGGGTGGGCCGGGCTTGAGCCTCCGCTTTTAGCACTCGGGAAGGCCTGGATATATAACTTTGGGCTCTTTTCATCTATGGGCTTGGCTCGCCTTAAGTGGAAGAAAGTCTGATGCCCAGCCCAAGCAAGAGGCACTGTTTAAGTAAAAAAAATATTTTTTTCTGGTAGGACGGAGGAGTCGAACGAACACAAATTCTTTTGCACGCAAATAAACATTTTTTCCAGGTAAACTACAAGTTGGGTTAGTAAGGTTTCCCCTTTACTCTATAAAATAAAGTAAACCCGGGCTCAGGCTTAACCTATTCTGGGAGGGCTGGGCTTGGGCTCGGTAGCTATGGACCGAGTCTGGCTTAGCTCAGGCTTGGGCCTATTATTTAAAACCTGTGCTGAGCTCAGGCCAGGTACTTATGGCCTGAGTCGGGCTCAGCCCTGGCTCGGGCCTATTGTTTAAAGTTAGGGCAGGGCCTGGATGTTGTTCAGCCCGGCCCATGAACACCTCCTAAGTCTTGGCTGTTGCTTAGTTTATTAGGAACATGGGCACTGTAGGTGGGTGTATGAGTTTGAACTAGGTGAAGAATCAAAGAAAGGTGAGGAGCTCCTTTCCTCCTGGTGAAATGGTTCCTTAATTTTATCTGGTACTATTTATTGATCGAGTTCCAGTAGAGCTGTTGAGGATCTTTTCTGGTAGCATCTTCAGCCCACATGGGCCCACATATACCAACAATGTTCCGAACACTATAAAAGACAATCACCGCACTTGTTTGTTTACAAAAGAGGATTAGACAAGGCAAGTAGAGAAAATCTAGCAACAATATAAGATCACAATTTTAGAGCTCTCTCTCTCTCTCTCTCTCTCTCTCTCTCTCTCTCAGTTCTCCTTTTGATTGTTTCTTTTCTAAAATTCTGCATTGTTACTGGCCAAACCACAGCTAATTTGAGCAAACCATTTTGCAAAACCACGTGTGTTGGCGAATTTCAGACTGAAACAGTAAAGTCAGATGGGTCCTTCAAAGAAAGTCCACATGATTCTAGCATTGTTACAGTACATTTAAGCTGTGGTCTATTTCAAGATGACAGCGAAATGGGCTTGGCCCAGGTGCAACTTTGAGGCATCTGGGCTTTATCCAGACCTGGACATCAGGCCTGTTAACTAAAAGGGCTGGGCTTGGAAAATGTTCGACCCGTCGACCCATTCCAGCCCACGAGCATTTCCCCAAGTAAAACGAAAGCCCAACATATCCTCCGGCTCCCAAATTTATAACCAAAAGGGATAATGTAAACCTATTAAAATTCTACAGAAACTTCAACTAGCAGGTTTGTGATAAGCCTGCCCTTATCATGTAGGAAGAGTTGTCATAGAACAAACCTTGTAGAACTAGACTTGAGAAATTACATGTCAAATACTCTGAGAAAACAAGGAAACATCACCTGAGCTGAGAAATATTTCACAAGGTTGTCATTTCTTGTAAAACATAATCAACGTACCATCACTGAACATTTTTCGTGAGAATTCATTTAATTTGTAGTCCTCAACTCCATCTTGTTCAAACCCAGTGGGTTTGGGAATGTGGGTTGCCCAAGTGTATTGTGACATGGACAAATACAAAGCCTATAAATTATATCAACTTGAGAGATTGAACCAGTGGATAAGTTGCTGTATTCTCTCTTCCTCAACATCATTTCCTTATACTTCTTATACATTAGAGACTAAAATGGCTGGTCGGCCTTTCCCTTTACAGAAATGGATGGCAAAACTGCAAAAAAATTTCCACCGTGAAATCAGTAACGGCAACGATCCAAGAATGTTGAAAGAACAAGAGATCGGATCTTCACCTAATTTTTTTTCCGTCGAGGCCGGTCACATCGATCCTTGCCTTACCGACGAGCAGAAACGTAAAGCTAGTGGCAGTCAATGTCTGTCGGTCTTTGGCTTGAATGTGGACGGAGACAAATGGAATCTCCTGCTGCGAAAAGTGAATGGAACTTACTTCTTCAGTGAGACAGGGAACAAGGTGATGACGAAGGAAAATGGGTGGGAACCGGGAACACAAATCTGCATTTGGGGCGTACCTGTTGGTGGAGCATTTAGAGATGGAAAAGTTCGTTTTCTGTTCACCAATGGATTGTAGCAAGGAGACGGTGTAATATGAGTTTAGAGTTAGGGTGTGAGGGTGAGATAGATAATATAGTACAAGTGTTTTGTTCTTGTTTTGCATGTCATTGTTAGGAACTCAGTAGCTGTTGCACTGTTATCATACTACAGCTGTTTTGTTCTTGTTTTGCATGTCATTGTTAGGAACTGAATTGAGCTGAGTTTTCTCTTGGCAGTCTCAAATCTTTTTCTTAGACCAAGTGAGTGGTTTGATATTCCAAGTTAGTACCATCTTTTTGGATGAGGCTACTCCGCAAACCCAGTTTAAATTATTTGGAAGAGATTATCTTAGGATCTTTCCTCCAATACTAAAGGAGCATTTTGTGTTTGTTACTTATATGTCATTTATTATTTTTCTTGCAATTTGGCCACATCAATACTTTCATTCAAGAATTATACAAAATTACTGTCTAAACCTATTAAGGGTAGCAAAATGCCTCACTTAGATGAACTATGGCCGGTGATCTCTTATTCGTGATCTTTCTTCAAGATGCATTGCGATGGCCACCAATATCCGTTTTGATAATCCGTATTAGTTTTCCTCCACCGTATGTGTTTCTTCCGGCACATTTGTGTACACTTACACCAGGGAAAAATTAGTTTTGTTATAAACTCCCACTACACCAAAAACAGCAAACAGGTAGTGTTGAAAACCGTTCCTAATTAAAATTGGAACGGTTAGAAACCGTTTCAAATAGGCCTGTTCCTAAGAAATTGGAACGGGTTGTAACCGTTCCAAATGGAGAATTTTGGAACGGTTTAGAACCGTTCCAAAAAGGACTAGAACAGTTCCAAATTTTGAATTTTGGAACGGTTCTAGACACTGCCAGATTTGAATTTACCGTTCCAAATTCAAATATTTGGAACTGTTCTAGTCCTTTTTGGAACGGTTATTAACACTTCCAAAAATTTTAAAACCGTTCCAAATTTATTTAGCCATTTGAATTTAGTATTTATTTTGGAACGGTTTTAAACAGTTCCAAATTTTTAGAACCTTTTCAAATTCTAATTTTTGGAACGGTTACCTACTGTTCCATATTTTTATATTAGAATGGTTTTTACTGTGTTAAATGACAGTTTTGAACCATCTCTAATTTAAATATCATTATTTTTTTAAATAATTTCCCAGTAATTTTTTTATTTGCCATTTAATTCAATTCTTAAAATCACAAAAAAAAATAAATTTAAACCCATAAATTGTAGCATTCTCATCTACACATTAATATCACACATCATCAGTTTATTTAAAAAATCAATATACTAGCTTGGATTTAAATGTACAATTTACAATACTTAGAAGGGTTTTGTTTTGCATGTGAACCCCTGAACTTGGTTGTTTCCTAACCACACCAAAACTCCCATTCAACCAACTGAACTGACTAATGTGAAAATTGAAAACCCCATCTTTGCAACATGATCATGACTTCGAGGTCCATTTCAGACGGTCTATCCAATTTTCCTTCTCTTGGGAATTGGTTCTGGGCTTGTATGAGCATTTGCACATGACCTAACTGTTATTTCATCACTTTTATAGCTCAAGCATGCAGCAGCATCCAGCACCCCAATTGGGCTTTGTGGCACAGATGAGACTGATCCACTAGCACTTTTAAAGGGCCTACTACCGATCAACCCCATCTGCTGAATCAGTTCATAACACCTCAAAACTCTCTCCTGCAACCCAGGTCAGATGAACACAAATCATCAAATGAATAAAATTTCAATGAACCACATATTATAAAAGACAGGTTAATCACATTCTTAGACGAGGTCTTCTTAAGTAGGGATGGTGATAAAATAAACATAAAAATCTTCTTTTGAGTTTCACTATTATTTTACCTTTTCAACATGGACACAACTAGAAACAGCCTTGTTGAAATGAGAATGCATAAACTAAAACTGTTATTTTATTCATTTGGAGAAGATAGTTGGGTTTGTCACCAACTGTTAAAAGACTGAATTATGCCACAAGAAGAACATGGGGAATATGGTCTAAATGACTGGTGCTGAAAAGGGTTTTCTTGTTTACATCAAGAAAATAGATTTGCAATCATAGCTATTTAAAAGCCCCGGAATGTTTGATGCGGGTAGGGTTCTGCACAGGCTGCGAAACATCAAGATACAATATACTAGATCTAGTCAGAAACAACTACAAAAAAAGAAAAAAAAAAAAAAAACCCTAAAAAGAAAGTGTCTATGAATAACCTTTATTTCTTTTCTTTCTGAAAGCGAATGAACAACCCAAATAACCATTAGAGGATGTACTGAAATTAAGATGATGCCCATAAAAAGTATCCATACCTGATTAACTTGATCAAGGTTGCTAATAATATTGAGCCGAATGTCAGGAAATTCATCTTCTAAGAGAGAAAAATTGGAAGAAGCTGTTTAATGGTTGCATCCTACATAAACCACAAAAAATGGCAGTCAAGGAATAATGAAAAGGATTTCGTTAAAGATGAGAATGTAATCATAATTTCAGTAAAGATTATACATACACACATCCAGAGAGAGAGAGAGAGAGAGAGAGAGAGAGAGAGAGAGAGAGAGAGAGAGTTACGAACCAACGTTGGCAGGCATTGGACGTTTCTTTCCCTTCTCTCTCATCCTTTCTTCCTCTCCCTCACAACCACCCACTGCACTGCCATCACCACCCGGCTTGCATAGCCACTGTCCCAGCCCCCTGAACCCCACCTGCGCTTCATCTCCCTACCACATCCCCTTGCACACCTTCCTTGCACGCACCAACCTGCACAGCGCACCCGCCGCACACACCCACCAGCACACACCACCTGCTGCACCACCCTGCACACACCCACCTGCACAGCCCACCTGCTGCACACACACCTGCACAGCCCACATAAATCACATAAATCTTTATTGCAACATATCAAATAAATCTTTACCACAGCCCTCCATCATACAGTTCTGGTTTAATTGGCTGAGCCTTCAGGTACTCTGTTTCCAGTAAAATGTTCTCCTATGAACATTTTACCATAAACATTGCACCAAATCTCCCTAAAGCTCCCTGAGTATGATCCCTAAAACTCAAAGTTTCAACCCCATGTTCTCTTATGTATCAAAATTCCTCCTCTTCCACCACCTGCACACACCCACCAGCTGCACCCCCCTGCACACACCCACCTGCACACCCACTGCCTCCTCTTCTTTATTTCTTTCCCCCTTCTCTTCTGTCCTTCTCCCCTGCACCCATGCCTGTGCACGTCCCTCTCCCTTTCCTTTTCTTTTCTTCCTTCCCCCACTTCTCTCCTTCCTTTCTTCCTCCCCCTGCCACCTGTACACCTCCACTGCTGACACCATCACCATCTCCTTCTCCATTCTTTTCTTTCCCTTCTCTTTCTCATCCTTTCTTTCTCTCCCTCACAGCCACCCACTGCACTGCCATCACCACCCAGCTTACATAGCCACTGTCCCAGCCCCCTGAACCCCACCTGCGCTTCATCTCCCTACCACATCCCCTTGCACACCTTCCTTGCACGCACCCACCTGCACAGCCTACCCACTGCACCATGGCTGGGTACGTGGGTACAGGGATAAAGGATAGGCAGGTGTGAGTCCAGTTGGGTATGGAATCAGCTGTACCCATGCCATACCAAACATGTTATGCTTCTACTTAATAATCAATTACATTGGTCATGGTTGTAGCCATGAAATTCATGGGGTTTCTTGTTCACTGCAACAACTATATAGAGATGTGCGTCCAACTATCAATGAAAGACTCACATAATACAAAGCATTTCCTTGAAGGAGTTCTATTTATGAATTACAAAAAGTGGATGATTTCCTAAATGTAGATTCTATTTTTTCTTTTTCTTGCTTGAAAAGAAACAGTTGTTTATTCACAATAACTAATAAAGCAAACTGGTGCTTCTTCACAATATATAGCTAATAAAACAAGTCACTCATGTAAACAAGACCTACAAAGCCCTAGTGAGATTTGAGATATCGAGATCAACTGCCAACAATCACCAATAGGAAGAACCCAAAAAATAGAGTAAAGTTCTCTTAATCACTATAGAGTAAAAAATAGAGTATGATGAGCCACAGCTCTTGCTAACAGAGTTTTTCCGGAACCAGGTGGCCCATAAAGCAAGACTCCTGATCAGTTCAGCAAAAGATATTAATTTCCAGTTCACATTATTTTTAATCCCCATGCACATTAATAGTGAAAATTACAAAAAGATGGTAACTAAGATTAGTACCTTTGGTTGAGCTATTCCAAGACTCTCAAACAATTCAGGATGTTTGATTGGAAGCTCAATGACCTGAAAAGATTTAGATGCTTAGTTGCAACTACCCAAACATACTAGGCTAAAATAAATAGAAGAAAAAAAAAACAGAAAAGATGAACACTGATGCATATCATATTATCATAGGAATATGTTCGCATATAGCCTGAAAAGCCCACAAACCTCTTTTATCTCTTCAATTTGCTGGTCAAGACCATCAATCATGTCATATGTCGAATCAGGAACCTTTTCAACCTTTATAAGATTTGACGTAGGACCTACTTTACTTGGCAAGATCAAGTGGAGCACATAGGTGTCATTGCAAAGAGCACATAGCTATCATTGGGTAACATAACAAGTAAATTAATAGAGTTGTAAGTAAGTAGATACAGTGAATATTAAAATAACCAATTTTCACTATAAAAGTGATACATGGGAAGATTTGGACACTCCAGAAGCAAGTTGAAGCTATAAAACATCATATAGAAGATATGCCCCAATTGTGCCATCAAGAAGCACTTGTCTTAGACACTTAAAAAGGATACTCTGCACTCTTAAAATATAAAAAAGGATACTCTGCATTCTTAAAACATAAATCACACTTTCAAACATCAAATGGGATGAAGATTAAGGAGCAAGTAAACAAACAAGAGCGTTGATTTGGTGGCTACTGGTTGAACTATATATAAATAGCACCACCGAAGATTGAACATTCTATAATTCAATAATAAGTTCAGTGGGCTAATAAACTCCTTAACCTGAGCAGTGATTTGGTGGCTACTTGTTTTCTTGGTGCAATTATGCAAATCATAAGAACTAAAAAAACCCATCCAACCTAATGAGTCAGGCAGTACTATTAGTCAGATGAAGAAAGTAAATTTCCAAATTGAATTTCAGTGACTAAAGCTAGCAGTTTGAAGTGGAATTTCAGGAATGGATTTAGAGAGGAGATCAAAATCCAATTGGAAAAGGCATTTCGCAGGCCCTCATGGGAGGCCTATGGAAGCTATGGAAGCTTTGCTTTGTCTTTCTTTTGTTTATGTAAAATAGAAGTAAAAACATCAAGAGAGATGCATCCTTCAAAACAGAACATCAACGCTGCTCTGTTATTTCAGATAAAAATCACCAGATGGGTCTGACCCAAAAAAATTTCTTTATCTCTTGGTAATGAGTATCCATCCCTTCTTCACATTTTTCAAACAAGAAAGAAATGAACAAGATTATTGCTATCTGCCTTTTCCTGACTGAAAACTGAAATGAATCCCTACAATGTTCCAAAGAATAATAGTCTAAAAACAATCATGAATTGAATAAATGACAAGGCCCACGCATCTCTTCCACAATTGTTGATTTCCACCTGCAGATTCATCATGAAATTGGTTCCAGTTAAACAGGCAGATTCATCAATTATGAAAATAGCAAATGGATAAGCAGCATCAAATGGGGTTTCTTTCTTCACCCCTTCTCAAAAATCTAAGTCATGAGAATCTACCTTCCGTCTAAAACTCGAAGAATCAGAAGTAAAAGCTCATATCACAAGACAGGTTAAAGCTCTTATAAAACCTGAGTCCTTGAACAAAACCAAATACTTAATGTCAGTTTTTATGAAATCGATTTAAATGGATTCTAACATAATGGATGACAACATTATTACTTTCATTAGAGGTGTGTTTTCCATCACATGCACATCAAGGGCTGCAGCAGTCGAAGGAAAATGTGTAGCTGAACTGACTTCAGCACTATGCTGGATAAAAGCCATCAGTTCCCCCAACATGAGTTGTGGCAGCAGGGAGGATTAGTTTTTCAGACAAAATCTGCACCTTTAAAAGTTCCAGGTCAGGTTTAAAAAAAAAAAAAAAAACAGAGAGGGAGAGAGACCTGGTATCCTGTGTGATGCTGTTCCTTTAAACACTGCCAACTGCACATGGCAGAGTCCGGGTGCAGTGAAAAACACTTTGGAAGAAGAGACGGAAGACAAATTGTATAAATGATAATTGCTACACATACTATGAAATCATCAGATGAAGTAGCAATTTTCGAGTTTCTGATGGACACCTGCGAGACATTAGAGAGGGAGAGAGAGAGAGAGAGAGAGAGAGAGAGAGAGAGAGAGAGAGAGAGAGAGAGATGAAGCTCATGGAAACATAGAATGCATTGGCAGATTGTCTTTGTAACAAATACATATCAATCTACAGATGTCAAAAATTGCAATGCTACTATTGTTTCATTCACTCTCTCTAATTTTCCTTTTTTTCTCTTTTTTTGTTGCAAGAGCAGAGAGCTTAAACAAAAGAAAAAAGGAAAAGTAGCATGTCATGCCCATTCCAAGTATAAGTAACAAGCCATGTATAAGTAAACCATAACTCTGAAGACAAGTATATGTAACTCTAAATCATAAATCTGAAGACAAGTATAAGTAACATGGAATAAATCATGTTGGGCCCATTCCAATTGTGTGTAACTGTACATCCATTCACCATTTCAATGTTCGAAGACAAAAGTAGCATAAACAAAAGTAGCAAATGAGTTTCCAAGATAAACCTAATCCAACACATTGAACTTGTTATCAACTAGATTTACAAAAAGATCTAAGAGATGTTTGATCAGCCTAATCTGTGAATATGGTAAAAACCTCAGGCCATGCTACAAAAGATCCATTCCCAACCTCGCCTAAAGTCGAATGAAATCCATCTGGATAAGGCAATTCAACATCTGCTTTTTCAATGACGTCAATAGAAACCTTATAGTAACCTGCTGGAAGAGATTTTGAGTGAATCTGTTGGGGCCCATTCTCAATATAAGCTCTGCCAAGAGCGACCACCTCTTGCCGCCAAGACATCATTTTGCATGGCCGCAATGTCAATGGACATTGATCGTTCCCTATGGTGTTGGAAACCGCAATGGACTCTTTGTTCTTATGTGGAAGTGTTGCACATGATTGTGATCCTGAAGTCATGCTATGCTACAATAATATTCCAATGCATGTGTTATTCATTAGGTAAATGTAGAAAAAATCTGATATTATGAAACCTTATATAAATAAAGAAAAATCCATAAAAGCATTAATACCTCAATCAACTGTTTAAGACTCTTAAATTCTTCCATTAGGCCTTTTTGTTCTACCCTTATGCAGTCTACTTGGGTTTGCAAATTTTTACCCATTGACGACTGCTTGGTTACTTCCTTATCCTTCACTGCTAGTTTTTCTAGAGCTGGCAAGGACGATATAATTTGAGATCTTGATACAATGTTCCCAACACCCCGAACACGCCCCCTCTTATCAATGCCAAATACTTTAGTCAAAGGATCATTTCGGATGTCTTGGGAATCAACTTCTTGGCTGCAAAGTAAGTCTTGTACTCTTTCCTGTCAAATTAAATAATCATCACATAAGTAAACTTTCTAAGTATTTTTTTTATCCCAACGACTTAACTGTAAGATGATGAACTCACCATGTGTGAAGACACATCAATGGGGATAGAACCATCCTTTCTTTTATGTGCTTCGATCCACACTTCAGCCCTAGTAATCGGGGGGGCATCTTCATTTCTATGGCGCTTCTATATTTGCAAGAACAACACATTATTAGCTTTTGTGGAATAAAATAATCAATGTTTTCATGTTACATAAAAAGCCAATACTTACCATCTTCTCCTCTAGTCTCGCGTGGCCATGCCTACCACTCGTATGATAAATTTTCATTTTCTTCCTGATCTCTATATTTTTTTCACGTTGTTCTATAGTTTTTGGATCCGCATTATGTTTAATGAACGCCTCCCAATCTTCAGGCCTAACTCCTGGAGGACGATTGTTCAGTTTTTCTTCTTGAGTTTTGTGGGAATTGAGGTATTGCATTCTCAATTTGGTCTTGTATTTCCTCATGCTTTCAGCCATGCTTCTAAGGCATTTGTCTTTGTATGATTGAGAAACATCAAAATCTTCCTTTAAAAAAAAAAAAAGAGAGGTTGTTTAGGCTCAACAACTAAATAGACAACAAGTTAAATATCAAGCCATTTCAAAGATATACAAGCTAAGAATTTCATACTAGGAGGAGCTTCCAGAGTTCAACTTTTTTCTCATTTGGCACTGCATGCCAATCCTTGTATGAGATAGGGACAATGCTGCGAACCAGTTGTCCACATCTAGATGACAACTTGGTTGAATTATCTCCCACTGGTAGGCCATGAGCATTTAAGGTAATCACCATTCTTTGTTTTGGCAGCATGGAAGATCCTGAAAAAGAAATTGAATGTTAAATAAAATTAATACCATTTAAAACTTGAGCACGAAACTGTAAAAATAGTGATGAAATGAATTTCTTCTAACCTGCATTCAAAAAATTTGTCCCTTGCTCAGCCATCAGAACACCTGTGTCTCATTGGACATAATGACACGTAGCACAAACAAGTTACATGAATGCGTGAAATAAAATCAACATATTCAACCACTTGAAAATTCATATCGAGGCACCATAAGCACAAGCATAAGCATAAAGTGCATATTTCATAATCAAGGCACATTCATAATCAAGGCACATTCATAAGCATAAAGTGAATATTTCACATATTCAACTACTTGAAAATCCCACAACTATAAAAATAGTTAAATCAATGTAAACATGTCCAACGCTACAATTCATAGTTAATTTCTTTTAGAACATTTTCTAAATTTTCAGCTGCGCTAACAAAGGAAGAAAAGAGACACGAATCTTCAAGTGCGTCTACATCTTTTGTCAATCTCTTTGGGGCGTGTAGAACAACAGCCCATCCAGGTCTAGTTTGATCTTTGGAGTAAAAAACTTGACTTGCTTGAGACGCTAATATGAATGGCTCATCTCCTTCCTTATCTTTTCCTTTCAATTTTCCCATGTTCACCATTGTCAAATTTGTATCGGGATCAACAATGCACCCATTAGTCTTGTCCTCTACTTTGAACCAATCACAAAAAAATACTGTTTGATGAAAATCAATGTAATCCAATTCAATTATCTGTTTCACAACTCCATAATAGGTGGCCTCAACTTCCTTATACTTTTTATCTTTAACGCTTGCCCTGTATAATGTGAACGCTTTCATTGAGACCCCGCTATTTTGTGTTGATTTGTTAGTCTCGTAATCAATTGGAGAGAATACGTGCCCATTGACACGGTATTTGTTATAGCATTTGGCCTTGAACATCGGCCCAACTGCTAGTCGTTTCAGTATCGGCTCTCCCTTAACAGATTCCATCTGCACATTAAGAAAAAGGATTAAAGAGTGCTCAACAATTATAATCATGTATATCATCAAATAGTTAGAATTAAATAAACAAATGCTTAATTACCTCCTGTCGCAACCAATTGATAAAATCATGCTCAATGTTCTTAGACACAACTCCCTTCTTTTTTGGACCCTTGGGAGTGGTTGTACTTAAATATGTCTTATACTTCCTGTATCAATGAAAGACACATTACTTTGTATGATTGTGTACGTGTTATCGAATTACAGCACCTTATATATGTTAATTTAGGAAATTTGTCAACTCACATATGCCATTCCGCAATTCCCTGATAGGAGTCCAAAACCCATCTACGTACTTGTTGATGTTGAGTGTTAGTTAGGAATACATTCCGGCCTTTATCCAAAGGCTCCTCATCACACTCACCATCATCGTCCAAAAACCTTTGATGTGTTCTCTTGTGACTACCTCTATCACCATCTGGCATGTACTCCATACAATACAAAATAGATTCCTCTATAACGTAGCGCTCTGCAATGCACCCTTCAGGGTGTGCCATGTTCTTTACGTATCCTTTATAAGTTTTCATTAACCTGTTAAGAAATGTCCAATCAGCACTATACTTTACTATACCAAAGACAACTTTGAAGTTAGAATTTTACCGTTCAAAAGGATACATCCATCGAAATCTAACCGGACCACATGCTAATGCTTCATCAGCCAAATGCACCATGAGGTGAACGCTAATAACAAAAAATGATGGTGGAAAGAACTTCTCCAAAACGCACATTGCCCCGATTAGTCGTTGTTTTACACCAATTATATTATCTGCACTAATCGTCTTTGAGCACAAGACATTAAAGAAGTTACAAATTTCTTGAATAGCAGCTTTCAATGGCTTATGCTCTGAGAATGCGTGCTGTAACAAAACAGGTAATAATTGTTGCATTATGACATGATAGTCGTGTGATTTGAGCCCCTTTATTTCAAGGGTTTGCATGTTCACGAGATGTTTAAATCTCGAACTATACCCCGTTGGAACCTTCAATTCATGCAAAGTATGACAGAATAATTCCTTTTCCTTACGACTTAGAACAAATGGTGCCTTCGGTTTAATAGTTCTCCCTTCTGATTCTTGTAACCATAGCTCTTTTCTAATGTTCATTCTTTTCAAATCCTCGCGTGCACTTGTGCCATCCTTTGTTTTATCTTTGACATCTAGGATCGTTGACAAAAGGTGGTCACCAACATTCTTCACAACATGCATCACATCGAGGTTGTGACGAACTGGCAAATCCTGTCAAAGCATTAAAACAAAGTAAATTTCTACGAGTCTGTTTATTAAAATACAAGAATTTGGAATGCCAAATTGAGAAAACCACCTTCCAGTATGGTAGGTTGAAAAGAATCGATCTCTTGTACCAGGCAGTTATATTATCAGCCGATTCATCATCATAACTTTTTCGTTTCTTTCCCTTCGATTTTCCAATATCCATATGAATACCAGCCACCTTGTCTTCAACCTCTGAACCACTCAATCGACGAGGAGCTCTTCTTTCTTCTGTTTTATTGTTGAAAGACGCCTTTTGAGTCCTAAAAACGTGATTAATAGGAAGGAATCTTCGATGACTTTGATAAGAGTACTTTTTCCCACTCTTAAGACGTTCGGAAACAGTTCCTTCAGCGCAAACAGGGCAAGCAAACTGTGCATGTGTTACACAACCCGATAAACTCCCATATGCAGGAAAATCATGAATTCCCCACATCAACATAGCTTTCAGATTAAAAATTGTCTTCGAATGAGAATCATACGTTGACACTCCATTAAGCCACAGCTCTTTCAACTCGTCAACCAATGGTTGTAGGTAAAGATCAATGTCTTTACTCGGTCCTTTTGGACCTGGTATCAATACTGTCAACATTGAAAATTCTCTTTTCATGCATAATGAGGGGGGGAGATTGTAGGGCACTATAATGACAGGCCAACAACTATGGACGCTACTGAGATGTCCAAAAGGGTTGAACCCATCGGTTGCAAGTCCTAAACGAACATTTCGATGTTCCTCAGAAAAACTTGGCCACTTGGTATTTACTACCACCCAACTTGATGAATCAGATGGATGCCGCATAACACCACCATTCTCTTTTGGTTGAGCATGCCAAGTCATTTGCTTTGCTATCCATGGCACACTACATAGCAATGAAAAAATAATAATTAGTTATTAAAATTAAGAGTCAAAGGCAAATAGAATGACCTATGGAATCTATCATTAACCTTAAAATCTAACCTGTAAAGCCTCTTTAGCCTTGGTGTCAATGGAAAATACCTCAAAACCTTTAATGGAACTCTAACACTTTTTTTTTTTGCCAAGTAGTCTGACCTCCATCTGGATGTATGACATATTGGACAACTTTGTCTATCTTTGTACTCTTTCCAATAAAGAATACAATCATTTGGGCATGCATGTATGGAATCGTAGGTCATTCCTAACGAGTTGATCATCTTCTTAGCTTCATATGTGCTTTCTGGTAACGTGTTTCCTTCTGGAAGCCACTTCTTCACCAATTGAAGGAGATCATTTAAACTATTGTCCGACCAACCTTTTTGTGCCTTTAAACTGTATAACTCAACAGTAGTTGACAATTTTGTCAGTTCCCTAGGACAAGAAGGATATAAAGATTGTCTTGCATCATCAAATAAAGACTTATATCTTCTTTCTTCTCCTTCGTCTTCGCCTTGAAACTCTTGGGAGCTTTCATGAATATCTCTGTTCCTTATGAGATCATCCATGAGAGCATCAACATTTTCACCAATTCTTCCAAATGCATCATTAACGAGTTCCTCCATTCTAGGATACATATTATTGGGTTGTTCATTATGATTTGATCTTGTTGTTTTCTCATTGGTTGTTGCAACACATTCTCCATGTAGAATCCAATGTGTATATGACTCATCAATACCATTAATGAGCAAGTGCTCATGAATCATATTAAGGGCGATCATTCCACTCCCATTTCGACATTTAGCACATGGACAGGGAAAATGCTTAAATCCACCACCATGTTTCTTTGTAAACTCAAGGAAATGCACAATTCCATCTAAATACTCTGGACTTAACCTATGTTTGTTCATCCATGCTTTGTTGCCCGAGGACGACATTCTGCAACAACTGACCTCACATAAGTTAAATGGATCTAGCAAAGGTAACCTCAGATAAGTCAAATATATGGCACATAAGTAAATGATGGTATCATTTAAGTTAGAAAAAAAAACTATTTAAGTGTGCATAAGGACGCCTCCACATTCCACAATCCAGAGTGTGGGTGTATCCTAGACTTATGCCACAATGAAATTAGACTTGCTAAGTTATAAAAAAAAAAAAAAAATTTAAGAAACAAAAAAAGTGGATCCCACTGTCAGTCCAACCTATAAAAGGATCCACTTGTTACCATGAATTGATGGAAATTATGCCACTTTCAAAGTATTGGGCATATAGGTTTAACATTGCCCATGAATTGATAGAAATTATGCCACTTTCAAAATAGAAACGGCCACAGGCCGTTTCAATCCACCATTTCAAATTTCAATTTTTGGTGTAGTGATATGTTGATAATATGTTGCTTTTCCATGGTATTTAGGGATAAATGTATTTTTTGCTTGCCCTTTCTTTAAGGATGTAGGCTCCCGTTGAAGCTCCTGGTTGATATAAATGTAGTGTTACAGTTGATGGACAATAACCACTTCTATTATCTGAATTATATTTCCTAGAAATTAAACTAGCAATAGCATTCAGATGATACTAATTATAACAAGAAGTAAAGCTAATCTTAGATGCCTCAAAAAGAAATGCTTGATAATCCCTACACTCACTAAAAATGTGGAGACCCAACAGTTGATTGATGACTGATCAAAATATAGCCCAAGGATTGAGGATGGATTATGAGGTCAAGACTTACAATTTCTCATCCCATACCTATTGTCAAATTGTCATAAACCCATCGGCAGGGCTTATCTTCAAAATTCATATAAAAAAATTCACTGTCCCACCTTTACCTATCACTACTTCAATTAAAGTTATGTCCACCCTAAGATTGATCATGTATAAATTACATGATTGAAAGAAGAAAAGAAAGAGTGTAAGCCACATGTTCAAGGGGTCATCAATATGCATTGGGCATAACTTTTATTACAACAAATTTTTACTTCATGATAGGTATTGGCAAGAATGGTAGTTTTTAGCATAGTGAAGCATGAGTCAGGCAGGACACAAGAGAGAAAAATGCAGATTGCATTTTATTAATGACCATTTTTTATACCTCTATATTACATCATGTTTAATCAAATTCTAATGTATAAGAGTTAATTGAAAAGGTACATGAAAATCCAGGTCTTTGTTTCCAAAGAAAGGTGTAATGCAAATTCAACCAAACACAAATGTCAATATCATATACTAAATGTCAAAATCCAAGTCTTTGTTTTCAATGCATGTTTTATTAGCACAAGTCACCTATTCTGATTTGGGGCAAAAAATTTGGAAAAATAAGCATCTCTACTCTCTAATGTTTGTCCAGTTACAGTGCAGGTAACTTTTGAAAAATCCTGCTGGACTGGACAACAGACACATGATATCAGTACTGGTTAATGTCTGACGTTCAATTATTTAATGTTTATGTGGAAAAGGAATGGACAAAATAACATCTTTCCTGTAAAAACAAAAAATAAAATAAAATAAAAAAAAACAATCCTGGCCTTTGGCTTCATACTCATCATGCATGTCCATTGATTTTTATTAACATCTCATCAGTCTTGTACATGGAACATCTTCCTACAAATTCCCCCAGATTATGTAGAAGTTCCCAACCGGAAGGATCCAAACCGTTGTTCAAGTGGACCACACGCCTGACCATCCAATGGGATTCAACATATGGAAGCCGTATCAATCAGATGGTCGTGATGATCCACTGGGGCCCACTGAATCACAAATAAAGGGGATGTGCCCCTCTCCCTTCGTCCCATTTCCAAGGAAAGCCAGAAGAAAAAAAATGGTGAAAAGCAAACAAACATATAGAAGAATTGATGAGATGGAAGAACCTGTTTCAGTACCTTTTAGATGGAAACAATCAGCCACTGAAACTTTCTCAATCAAACAGAGGAACAATCAGAATTTACAGAGTCCTACCATGGAAAAGATCAGTTGCGTCTTCAACATAAGAAAAGGAGAAGAAAGATGGGAGAGAAAGTAAAGAGATTTTCAATGAGAAAGAGAAGAAACGAGGAAATACCAAATGAGAGAAGAAAAACGAGGATTTTGTTTTCTCAGGTAGACAAAAGAGAACGAACGAATAGGCTCTCCCTTCCAGTGTATGGGCATTATCTCTTTAACCACATACATTAACCAGTACACCCTAGATGGCACGGCAAAGAAGATTAAAAAAACTCTTGAACCAAGACCCTATAAAAATTGCAGATGAGGTGTGGATGTGTCTACCTTCTTGGAGAGCTCTGCCGAGGACATGAAATGGAAATGGTGGGAGATTAACTCATGACACAGGTGGATTCAGTCAAGCCACACCTTAAATTTCCCTAGCAAGTAGTCACAAAAGACAATTACAAACCCTTAGAACGGTATATGTTTAAGTAACGCATTCCATTTTTTGCAAACAGAACAAGCAAAAACATAGAGAGAAGAAAATTTGAAATTGCACACAGAGAAGAAATCCACTGCCAATGAACTCATATTCAATAGTCAACATACATTATTCAAACCGAGCGTTTGCTTCAATAATCAAAGATGAGAATAGAAAGAGAATAAGATGATAAAACCAAATCACCTGTTGATGGGTGACAACGATTGCATTCCGAAACTGCACAGAAGGATATGGGGAAGATGATGAAGTCACCGAGCCAGAGAGGCAGAGGAATGAGAAACTTGCCTTCACAAAAGGATACCAGGATCGTTCGCTTTCAGTTACAGTGGAATCTGGGGCTTTGAAAAATGGAATGGATTGGAATGGATTTGAGAGTGTAGAATTCAGAGAAAGCTTGGGAGAAGGAAGAAGAGGGTTTCAGGAGCGCTTGGGTGTGGATCGTTGGAAAATGTATTGCTTGTAATTTTTTGAACGTCTCTAGGGTTTCATTTCATTCTCTCCCAGAATCCATGGGTCTTTCTTACGAAAACATCCAGTAATCGATCGAGCTAAGACCTTGGAAGAAGCTCAGCAAGAAGATGAAGGAGGGAACGAGGGAATCCAGATGAAGGAGGGAACCAGAGAATCCAGCGATGCTATCGGGTTCGCAAGATATTGGCGCCAGGCGTTTTTCGGCGCGAAGGTGATGGAAACATTTCTGAGGTTGGCGCCAAGAGAAAAATGTAAAGAGGGAACGAGTACTGGCCATTAGATATGGTTTTTTATTTCCTTATGAAACGGCTGTTTTCTCTTCAAACGGTGTGGGACCGCCTCAAATTACAAACGGCTATAAACCGTTCCAGTCCAGCGTTTCTGATTGTGATTTTTGGTGTAGTGTCCTCTTCCGCCGAAAAAAAATAAAAATAAACAAAACGACCGATACCCCACATAGGACTTTGTTTTCCAATAAATTGTGAAGAATTTAGTCTATTTTTGCGCTTTTCCACAAGAACAAGGGGCCACACCAAACATAAATTTCACTATATCACGGAATTTAATTTCTGCAACCCTAACTTTTTATTTCTGTGAAAAACTTGATGTACAAACGTTCCGTAAGTGTTGGTTTGAAGCCCAGACAAAAGTGTTGGTTTGAAGCCTAGACAAAAGGACGATGTTCAATCCAAGTAACAATTTAAAAAACCCTACCAAACTATATAATGAGTTTACTGTGACAAAAGTAATATTTAGCGAACCCTTCCTAGATGGAATGAATTTACTATGACTGATGTCCAAAACTTTTATATATATATATATATTCGGTTTTTCTCAAAAATCCAAGCTAATTGTATTCAAATGAAATTGCTTTTTTATTTAGATCTTGTAACTTGATATGAGGTAGGTGTTTGGTATAAATCAGATTTTCTAAAAAAAATTAGTTTCACTTACTTATAATTAATCTGTAAACCCAAAATCAAGTTTGCATTAAAATTTATAGTTTCACTTCAGTTTCTTTTACAAAAATTGCCTTTTTTATCACATTGGATAGGCCCATATCTCTGCTCACCATTTTTTTTCCTCGGAAACCCAAACCTATTGGAAGATGTAAACCCATTGAAATTCTACTTAATTCCTTCATGTAACAGAACCCAAACCTCTTAGTATTTGGCTACCCAAACCTAGTGGTTTATCACTTCCATTTACATGCAATTGCTTTTGAAAGCCATGTTCATTTCAACCTATTCCAGAGCTTTAACTGATTCTTCACACCGTCACAAAAATCATCCGACCCACAAGCCCAATATATGGGCCTTGGAATGCGTTGATTTGCAGAAAGTGCAACGACTTGATAACTAGCAGCTCAACATGAGATATAAGCATCGATTTGGTTGCTACATTTCTTTCACATCAAACTCAAGGCATCTGAAGAACCTTGTGAACCTTCTCTTTTTTATTTGAGGTTAGAAAGATTAAAGAGCAAACTAAAAGATCTTATCCACCCAAGTAGGCCTCTGTGTTGCATTCGCAAAAATGCAGCGAGCTGGTAGAAGGCATCATGGCGGTTGTCCATATCTCTGTGTGAGCAATTTGGAGGTAATAAGCAATATCAAACGCTGCCTCACCGATGAGCAGATAAAAGGAATTAGGAACAACCAAGTGGTTCCAGTTGTGGGTCATGATGAGAGAAGGGAACGAAATGGAAGTTGAAGTTGGGTGTCACGACTTGGGCCTAAGTAACGATAATCCTGGGCCGCGATCCATACTTACTCCCGTAAACTCTCAATTAATCAAAGTTAAAACAGAATAAAAAAAGATAACACTCATTCATGCATGTCGATTGTACAATTTGCGGAAATATACATTGACAAAATCAATTTAAGGTTTTACATGTATACAAAATAAAGTTCTTTATACATGTATCATTTCTATCATTCTTTTGCTTTCTTACATCAATCACTGCACATTCAAATACAATGCAGGCTCATATCTATTCATGTTCTCAAAAAATTACATCCCAAAATGAATCCTCAAAAAGAATTAAAAAAACAAAAAAACATTCTTAGTCCATTTACTCACTCGAATACCCACATCAAATGGTATTCCGACCATCCCATTCGATTAGTCATCTTGGAGGAACCAGAGAGGTCTCATCCGCTGCCGCTGGACCAGCATGGGCAATCGGGCCTGTAATGCCATCAATAACACTAATGAACACGACGGTTCAACAATGCATAAACGGAATTTGTGATAGCACATGTTAGTACATATACTAAACGCATTCAATCTGTTTAGTAAACAATTCCAATTCTAGACAAGTCTAGATAATTCCTACAATGACAATGGTTGAGCACAATAAATCAATTAATAGGTATGTACAAGATGGCAACTACCATAGTATTCATTTCATTTCATTTACCATCTTCTCTCAAAGGAAGGATTCATCTTCAGAATGGAAGGCATCAATCAGTACTCATAGATATGATTGGAATTGTGGGACTTACCAGTGTCCGGGCCAAAGACACTAGCATCACCAATGAGCTCCGGAACGCCCCAAATTCATCTACTGCAGTAGAAATAGTCATTTGGCTCAGGGCAGAAGGGTACACCATTAATGACCCCGGCCTCAAGAAAAGAATCATTTGTTCATTTATTAATTCATTTAGAACTTAATACAATAGCTAGGTAGTGCCAGACTCAATAATCAATACATTAAATCCATTTCCGGATTCAACTCAATTCAGTAGTTTCATTCATAATAACGGAAAAAAATTAAACAGTAACATCAATCTTATGAGATTGGAACACAATGATACGGAATATAATACAATGAGAGAATTACTAATTACACAATTCTACTCATTTCTATTTCAGTTCCAACCAACCATTTAGGTGTAACCGTTGGTTATCCAATGTACGTGTTATTCTCGATGGACATCACATTTATATATTATATGTACATTGGAGTCCTCGTAATTATCACCTATGGAGATTTAGTCCATAATTAATTAACTATTCGATCAATGAACCTATCAAAGTATTCTTCTTAATTATCAACAATCTCAGTTATTCCATGATTAGCTTTAAAACTAATTCAAAGGACACTCATATGCCCAAAAAGCACCCATATTTCTTACAAAAATCTAAAACCAATCAATGCCCTGTCCAGCATCAGATTCACTCTAGCGGACCCAGACAGGGGAGTAGTCGCTCGAGCGAACTCAAGTTCGCTAGAGCGGACTCAAACAGAATGTGGG
The DNA here is from genome assembly GCA_029852735.1 of Persea americana. Classification (NCBI taxonomy): domain Eukaryota; kingdom Viridiplantae; phylum Streptophyta; class Magnoliopsida; order Laurales; family Lauraceae; genus Persea; species Persea americana. The sequence goes on from CM056817.1 coordinate 42,011,252, forward strand.
TCGCTCGAGCAGATCCATATCCGCTCGGGCAGACTCATCCAAAGAGCTGGTCGCGAGAGAACGCTTCAGAATTTCACTCCGAAATTCTGCAACTCTCTCTCTCTCTTCTACTCTTCATTCTCCATTCCACTACCACAACCTGCAATAGCATTGGAACCTCCTGTTCCCTCCTCAATGCTCACACCATTCCCACATAAACAACACTTTTAATCATTCCATCAATTCATAAACAATCCATTCTAACAATTAATGGAAAATATGCACAAACCCAATTTCTGTGAAATCTTCATTAACATCTACAATACTAACAACATTCACAAGTAAATGCTTATACTTGCCTCCATTGAAGCTTCTTTGACAAAAAGCCCTTTTTGCTTAGTTGATTTGAGACAACTATTTCCCCAAACTCAAACTCTAATCCAAGTAAACATGAAAAAGGATGTCTATGAGCCAACCATGTTAGAATCCATCTCTAAGCACTTAGAAAAACTTGAAAATCCTACAAAAACACTAATCACTTACTTGTAACTCAAGGGAAGAAAGTTTGGGCTCTCTTCTAAGCTTCAAACACTTCAAAAATGGAGGAAGTTCAATGGAGAAGATGAAGATGACCAAGCCTCTTCAAAAGTCACTTGTAAACTCTCAATCCTCACTCTTGATGGAGAAGAAATGGAAGAGAAAAAAAGAAATGAGCCTAGGGTTTGCTCAAGATGAAAAATGAGTGAATGACTCATTTCATTCTAATATAAGGTGTCTTCACACTAAAACCCCCTATCATTAAGTCTATTTACATTTAGAGTCAAAGGAAGGCTCATTTGACCAATTTCAAGTCAAACGCACTAGAGACTATTATGAAAATTAACGTACTTTTCGAGATACACGCGTTGGTATCAAGAATTTCTGTATTTGACGAAATACGTGAAAGCCCGTATTTACGAAAAAGTTCTTGTTCTACCTTGTTTGAGCCTAAACTCAATTTAATTAAACTAGTTCCCTTCCAATCCATTCAATTATGCTTAATGCAATCATTTGAGACTAATTTGTCTCTCATTGGTCATTAACCTTTATTTACCCAATCATTCATGCCTAATTAGCATTAATCTCAATTAACTAGCCTTAATCATGATCAGTTCGGGTCGGGGTGCAACATTGGGAAAGGAGAAGAAGGTCCACAGCAGTGATAGAGCCATAGAGGGATGTTCATTTTTGAGATGGAGACGACAAGTACAATGGAGCCGAAAACAGATAAGATCTGGGTGTTAACTTCGAGCATTATCTAAGTCATAGGTGAAAACTTTTATGCAATTGCCATTCAAAAAGAAAAAGAAAAAGAAAAAACATTAAACAAAGTATTGTAAAAATGGACTAGCTCTTAAATTTCTTTAGCTATTGGCACGCTTTTTTCTTCTTTTTTTTTTTTTGTGCCAAGTCGTTCTTCCTAGGATTTGAACCCACAACCGATTGGCTTTGATACCATCTTAAATTTCTTTAGCTAGCCATTTCTACCAAAACCTCGAAGTGTTAGTAGAAGCAGCAGAAATACTTTTTAATATTCCCCTTTGAGTGGAGCCTTTTCTTCAACGCTAGCAACAATCAAATGAGCTAACGGAATATTATCTGAAAAATAAAATGGGCGTGCAAATTGTTGCTACATGGGCCAGGAAAACATGCAGAAAATGGGCTATTAGTGGAGCTGTGATATAAATGTCACTATCTGTCAAATGAATTAAATGGACTAGCAGTATATGTTACCACTTCTTTTGAGCCTTTGGAAAACCCATCTTAGATATTCTCTCTATGGATCCAAGACATTCCTTTCTAAATAATGCTTCTTCAGAAAAAAAAATAAAAAAAAAGAAACAAAAAATAATGATAATAATAATCTAAAATCAACAGTTAGGATTCCAAACGGTGTTGCTAGTAGGTCTTTGGGTCAAGTCAAATTTACCCTAATCTTAGACCTCGAGGAGAGACAGTTAACTGCCTCTGATAGGGGTGTAAAAGAAAACCGTCTAACCGTGTAATCGAACCGAACCGTGGTCAATAACCGTGTTTTACAATTCGGTTACGGCTTTCAGCATTGACTCACGGTTGTTAACTGAATCGAACCGTGAAGTGCGGTTCGGTTAACCGGCACACGGTTAACCGTATCGTTATACTAATAAAAAAAAAAGTCTAAATGAAACATGTATATAATTCTTTAACAGTTTTTAACGGTTTTGCAGGATACTGTTCGGTTACGGTTTTTTTCGTTTTTATTAGTTAATCGTGGTTAAGTTTTTAACGATTTTTCCGGTTATGGTTACAGTTTTGAAAACCCAAAACCGTGATTCACGGTTCAGTTAATGGTTTTTCCATATACGATTCGGTTATGGTTTTTAGTGTTTTTAGCAGTTAACCGCAGATCGGTTTTTAACGATTTTTCCGATTACGGTTACGGTTTTTAAAACCGAAAAAACATGATTCACGATTCGATTAACGGTTCTCCCAAAATGAATAGTTAACCGAACCGTTACACCCCTAGCCTCTGGCTATGATCAACTGGGCTGGACTTAGGTCAACTCACTCATGGACCATGGTTGAGTGGTGTACTATTGTCACCTTGATATCACTCACACACTAGGGACCAATCCCTCGGTCTTCAAGTTCAAAATCTCAGAAACATAACTAAGTAACCAACCGAAAAAACAAGGGCCGGACTTGGAATAAAACAAGAGTCTTTATGGTGCGTGTGTGTAATGCAATCAGATTGAGTTGTCTACACGGAGGTTTTCTTTGTTGCCTTCCTCTACATTTTTTGGCGACGTTTTTTTAAACGTCGGTAATAATATTTCATTTTTACTTTAGTTACAAAATAAATTAATTTTACGATTGATCTTTGCCGACGTTTTTCGTAAAACGTCGGTAAAAGTCTACCTTTTGGCGACATTTTTAAATAAACGTCGCAAAAAGTGGACTTTTAGCGACGTTTTATATAAAACGTAGGTAAAAGTCTAGTTTTTTCTCAACGATTTTTCTTGCGTCGGTAGAAGGCACTTTTACCGACGAATTTAGAAAAACGTCGCTAAAAAACGTCGCTAAAGGTGCACATTGTTGTAGTGAGTAAATAAATAAATAAAATAAATGAATAAATAAAAAGCAGTTCAACATGTTGCTTGTGCCAGTCCCATACCTGTACAAAAGAGGACGGTTTACATCCGATCTAGGCTCAATATATTTGATGGCAGCGTAGATGAAATTAAAATTTAATTTTCTTCTCTTTAATTTAGGCCTTGGGCTCAGCCCTTATCCCCAAGTACTAGGTAAAGATGTAGGAACTTTAGCCCACCCGAACCTAGCCCGCATATGTTAAGGGTACCTTTTTTTTAAGAGTTTGATGCTACATGTAACTTTAGTTCATAGTTCATTGAAAGATAAAAGAAGTGCGCAAGAACTGAGAACTTTGATTGTGATGAACTAATTGGCGATATTCCCATTCAAGGCAAAAGGTTAAAAAAAAAAAAAATTTAAAATGTCGCGGGGAGCCCTATCTCATTCAACATTAAAGTTTTAGGGCCTTTATCTTCGTTATGTGATCTAAGCAGATTTTTACTTTAAAATCCTCTTTAATCAATCCTTCTTTTTTTTTTTCTTCAAGAATTATTTTTTAAATGTTTTCTCCACCTAAACGCGACAGGAAAATTTATCTAAATGTTTATAGCTCCGGATATCCCCAAATGTGATGAACTACTGAGAATAAGAGAGAGTGGTGAATACCCACAATACAATGGAGTTTTCCTATTCTCCAATTACTCAAGTTTTCTCAGTTTTTTTCTCCACCAAGATCGATAGTCCTATTTGTTTGAAAGTCCTTATTTGTTATGGTTGACAAATGTTTTTGTCTTTTCTTTTTCTGTGTTTTCTTTCCCATTTGTTCTCTAGTGGCAGACTATATCCATCCAAAGGGTTATAAGAATGATGAAACTACAAGTTTCACCTTGTGCCTTGCCATCAATTATGGAGATAGCGTCTGGAAAAGTGCAGGATTTCGGTTACGCCTTGAATTCATGAGCTCTCCTTTTGCTCTCAGTTTTTAAGATGGTGGGACTGAAAATCAGAAGATGCCCTTTGTATGGACTCCCCTGACTGAAACTTTTGTTGTCTCGTAATTGCACCGAAGTTCACAAGAGCATGTATAAAATTGGGAAGAAATTGCCATGAAGCCAATGATCTCTAACAACAGATGATACTCATAGACCATCTCTAAATATCTGCCATATAAACTGCCCATTTTGAGGGTGGGCCGGGCTTGAGCCTCCGCTTTTAGCACTCGGGAAGGCCTGGATATATAACTTTGGGCTCTTTTCATCTATGGGCTTGGCTCGCCTTAAGTGGAAGAAAGTCTGATGCCCAGCCCAAGCAAGAGGCACTGTTTAAGTAAAAAAAATATTTTTTTCTGGTAGGACGGAGGAGTCGAACGAACACAAATTCTTTCGCACGCAAATAAACATTTTTTCCACGTAAACTACAAGTTGGGTTAGTAAGGTTTCCCCTTTACTCTATAAAATAAAGTAAACCCGGGCTCAGGCTTAACCTATTCTGGGAGGGCTGGGCTTGGGCTCGGTAGCTATGGACCGAGTCTGGCTTAGCTCAGGCTTGGGCCTATTATTTAAAACCTGTGCTGAGCTCAGGCCAGGTACTTATGGCCTGAGTCGGGCTCAGCCCTGGCTCGGGCCTATTGTTTAAAGTTAGGGCAGGGCCTGGATGTTGTTCAGCCCGGCCCATGAACACCTCCTAAGTCTTGGCTGTTGCTTAGTTTATTAGGAACATGGGCACTGTAGGTGGGTGTATGAGTTTGAACTAGGTGAAGAATCAAAGAAAGGTGAGGAGCTCCTTTCCTCCTGGTGAAATGGTTCCTTAATTTTATCTGGTACTATTTATTGATCGAGTTCCAGTAGAGCTGTTGAGGATCTTTTCTGGTAGCATCTTCAGCCCACATGGGCCCACATATACCAACAATGTTCCGAACACTATAAAAGACAATCACCGCACTTGTTTGTTTACAAAAGAGGATTAGACAAGGCAAGTAGAGAAAATCTAGCAACAATATAAGATCACAATTTTAGAGCTCTCTCTCTCTCTCTCTCTCTCTCTCTCTCTCTCTCAGTTCTCCTTTTGATTGTTTCTTTTCTAAAATTCTGCATTGTTACTGGCCAAACCACAGCTAATTTGAGCAAACCATTTTGCAAAACCACGTGTGTTGGCGAATTTCAGACTGAAACAGTAAAGTCAGATGGGTCCTTCAAAGAAAGTCCACATGATTCTAGCATTGTTACAGTACATTTAAGCTGTGGTCTATTTCAAGATGACAGCGAAATGGGCTTGGCCCAGGTGCAACTTTGAGGCATCTGGGCTTTATCCAGACCTGGACATCAGGCCTGTTAACTAAAAGGGCTGGGCTTGGAAAATGTTCGACCCGTCGACCCATTCCAGCCCACGAGCATTTCCCCAAGTAAAACGAAAGCCCAACATATCCTCCGGCTCCCAAATTTATAACCAAAAGGGATAATGTAAACCTATTAAAATTCTACAGAAACTTCAACTAGCAGGTTTGTGATAAGCCTGCCCTTATCATGTAGGAAGAGTTGTCATAGAACAAACCTTGTAGAACTAGACTTGAGAAATTACATGTCAAATACTCTGAGAAAACAAGGAAACATCACCTGAGCTGAGAAATATTTCACAAGGTTGTCATTTCCTGTAAAACATAATCAACGTACCATCACTGAACATTTTTCGTGAGAATTCATTTAATTTGTAGTCCTCAACTCCATCTTGTTCAAACCCAGTGGGTTTGGGAATGTGGGTTGCCCAAGTGTATTGTGACATGGACAAATACAAAGCCTATAAATTATATCAACTTGAGAGATTGAACCAGTGGATAAGTTGCTGTATTCTCTCTTCCTCAACATCATTTCCTTATACTTCTTATACATTAGAGACTAAAATGGCTGGTCGGCTTTTCCCTTTACAGAAATGGATGGCAAAACTGCAAAAAAATTTCCACCGTGAAATCAGTAACGGCAACGATCCAAGAATGTTGAAAGAACAAGAGATCGGATCTTCACCTAATTTTTTTTCCGTCGAGGCCGGTCACATCGATCCTTGCCTTACCGACGAGCAGAAACGTAAAGCTAGTGGCAGTCAATGTCTGTCGGTCTTTGGCTTGAATGTGGACGGAGACAAATGGAATCTCCTGCTGCGAAAAGTGAATGGAACTTACTTCTTCAGTGAGACAGGGAACAAGGTGATGACGAAGGAAAATGGGTGGGAACCGGGAACACAAATCTGCATTTGGGGCGTACCTGTTGGTGGAGCATTTAGAGATGGAAAAGTTCGTTTTCTGTTCACCAATGGATTGTAGCAAGGAGACGGTGTAATATGAGTTTAGAGTTAGGGTGTGAGGGTGAGATAGATAATATAGTACAAGTGTTTTGTTCTTGTTTTGCATGTCATTGTTAGGAACTCAGTAGATGTTGCACTGTTATCATACTACAGCTGTTTTGTTCTTGTTTTGCATGTCATTGTTAGGAACTGAATTGAGCTGAGTTTTCTCTTGGCAGTCTCAAATCTTTTTCTTAGACCAAGTGAGTGGTTTGATATTCCAAGTTAGTACCATCTTTTTGGATGAGGCTACTCCGCAAACCCAGTTTAAATTATTTGGAAGAGATTATCTTAGGATCTTTCCTCCAATACTAAAGGAGCATTTTGTGTTTGTTACTTATATGTCATTTATTATTTTTCTTGCAATTTGGCCACATCAATACTTTCATTCAAGAATTATACAAAATTACTGTCTAAACCTATTAAGGGTAGCAAAATGCCTCACTTAGATGAACTATGGCCGGTGATCTCTCATTCGTGATCTTTCTTCAAGATGCATTGCGATGGCCACCAATATCCGTTTTGATAATCCGTATTAGTTTTCCTCCACCGTATGTGTTTCTTCCGGCACATTTGTGTACACTTACACCACGGAAAAATTAGTTTTGTTATAAACTCCTCTTCCGCCGAAAAAAAATAAAAATAAACAAAACGACCGATACCTCACATAGGACTTTGTTTTCCAATAAATTGTGAAGAATTTAGTCTATTTTTGCGCTTTTCCACAAGAACAAGGGGCCACACCAAACATAAATTTCACTATATCACGGAATTTAATTTCTGCAACCCTAACTTTTTATTTCTGTGAAAAACTTGATGTACAAACGTTCCGTAAGTGTTGGTTTGAAGCCCAGACAAAAGTGTTGGTTTGAAGCCTAGACAAAAGGACGATGTTCAATCCAAGTAATAATTTAAAAAACCCTACCAAACTATATAATGAGTTTACTGTGACAAAAGTAATATTTAGCGAACCCTTCCTAGATGGAATGAATTTACTATGACTGATGTCCAAAACTTTTATATATATATATATATATATTCGGTTTTTCTCAAAAATCCAAGCTAATTGTATTCAAATGAAATTGCTTTTTTATTTAGATCTTGTAACTTGATATGAGGTAGGTGTTTGGTATAAATCAGATTTTCTAAAAAAAATTAGTTTCACTTACTTATAATTAATCTGTAAACCCAAAATCAAGTTTGCATTAAAATTTATAGTTTCACTTCAGTTTCTTTTACAAGAATTGCCTTTTTTATCACATTGGATAGGCCCATATCTCTGCTCACCATTTTTTTTCCTCGGAAACCCAAACCTATTGGAAGATGTAAACCCATTGAAATTCTACTTAATTCCTTCATGTAACAGAACCCAAACCTCTTAGTATTTGGCTACCCAAACCTAGTGGTTTATCACTTCCATTTACATGCAATTGCTTTTGAAAGCCATGTTCATTTCAACCTATTCCAGAGCTTTAACTGATTCTTCACACCGTCACAAAAATCATCCGACCCACAAGCCCAATATATGGGCCTTGGAATGCGTTGATTTGCAGAAAGTGCAACGACTTGATAACTAGCAGCTCAACATGAGATATAAGCATCGATTTGGTTGCTACATTTCTTTCACATCAAACTCAAGGCATCTGAAGAACCTTGTGAACCTTCTCTTTTTTATTTGAGGTTAGAAAGATTAAAGAGCAAACTAAAAGATCTTATCCACCCAAGTAGGCCTTTGTGTTGCATTCGCAAAAATGCAGCGAGCTGGTAGAAGGCATCATGGCGGTTGTCCATATCTCTGTGTGAGCAATTTGGAGGTAATAAGCAATATCAAACGCTGCCTCACCGATGAGCAGATAAAAGGAATTAGGAACAACCAAGTGGTTCCAGTTGTGGGTCATGATGAGAGAAGGGAACGAAATGGAAGTTGAAGTTGGGTGTCACGACTTGGGCCTAAGCAACGATAATCCTGGGCCGCGATCCATACTTACTCCCGTAAACTCTCAATTAATCAAAGTTAAAACAGAATAAAAAAAGATAACACTCATTCATGCATGTCGATTGTACAATTTGCGGAAATATACATTGACAAAATCAATTTAAGGTTTTACATGTATACAAAATAAAGTTCTTTATACATGTATCATTTCTATCATTCTTTTGCTTTCTTACATCAATCACTGCACATTCAAATACAATGCAGGCTCATATCTATTCATGTTCTCAAAAAATTACATCCCAAAATGAATCCTCAAAAAGAATTAAAAAAACAAAAAAACATTCTTAGTCCATTTACTCACTCGAATACCCACATCAAATGGTATTCCGACCATCCCATTCGATTAGTCATCTTGGAGGAACCGGAGAGGTCTCATCCGCTGCCGCTGGACCAGCATGGGCAATCGGGCCTGTAATGCCATCAATAACACTAATGAACACGACGGTTCAACAATGCATAAACGGAATTTGTGATAGCACATGTTAGTACATATACTAAACGCATTCAATCTGTTTAGTAAACAATTCCAATTCTAGACAAGTCTAGATAATTCCTACAATGACAATGGTTGAGCACAATAAATCAATTAATAGGTATGTACAAGATGGCAACTACCATAGTATTCATTTCATTTCATTTACCATCTTCTCTCAAAGGAAGGATTCATCTTCCGAATGGAAGGCATCAATCAGTACTCATAGATATGATTGGAATTGTGGGACTTACCAGTGTCCGGGCCAAAGACACTAGCATCACCAATGAGCTCCGGAACGCCCCAAATTCATCTACTGCAGTAGAAATAGTCATTTGGCTCAGGGCAGAAGGGTACACCATTAATGACCCCGGCCTCAAGAAAAGAATCATTTGTTCATTTATTAATTCATTTAGAACTTAATACAATAGCTAGGTAGTGCCAGACTCAATAATCAATACATTAAATCCATTTCCGGATTCAACTCAATTCAGTAGTTTCATTCATAATAACGGAAAAAAATTAAACAGTAACATCAATCTTATGAGATTGGAACACAATGATACGGAATATAATACAATGAGAGAATTACTAATTACACAATTCTACTCATTTCTATTTCAGTTCCAACCAACCATTTAGGTGTAACCGTTGGTTATCCAATGTACGTGTTATTCTCGATGGACATCACATTTATATATTATATGTACATTGGAGTCCTCGTAATTATCACCTATGGAGATTTAGTCCATAATTAATTAACTATTCGATCAATGAACCTATCAAAGTATTCTTCTTAATTATCAACAATCTCAGTTATTCCATGATTAGCTTTAAAACTAATTCAAAGGACACTCATATGCCCAAAAAGCACCCATATTTCTTACAAAAATCTAAAACCAATCAATGCCCTGTCCAGCATCAGATTCACTCGAGCGGACCCAGACAGGGGAGTAGTCGCTCGAGCGAACTCAAGTTCGCTAGAGCGGACTCAAACAGAATGTGGGTCGCTCGAGCAGATCCATATCCGCTCGGGCAGACTCATCCAAAGAGCTGGTCGCGAGAGAACGCTTCAGAATTTCACTCCGAAATTCTGCAACTCTCTCTCTCTCTTCTACTCTTCATTCTCCATTCCACTACCACAACCTGCAATAGCATTGGAACCTCCTGTTCCCTCCTCAATGCTCACACCATTCCCACATAAACAACACTTTTAATCATTCCATCAATTCATAAACAATCCATTCTAACAATTAATGGAAAATATGCACAAACCCAATTTCTGTGAAATCTTCATTAACATCTACAATACTAACAACATTCACAAGTAAATGCTTATACTTGCCTCCATTGAAGCTTCTTTGACAAAAAGCCCTTTTTGCTTAGTTGATTTGAGACAACTATTTCCCCAAACTCAAACTCTAATCCAAGTAAACATGAACAAGGATGTCTAAGAGCCAACCATGTTAGAATCCATCTCTAAGCACTTAGAAAAACTTGAAAATCCTACAAAAACACTAATCACTTACTTGTAACTCAAGGGAAGAAAGTTTGGGCTCTCTTCTAAGCTTCAAACACTTCAAAAATGGAGGAAGTTCAATGGAGAAGATGAAGATGACCAAGCCTCTTCAAAAGTCACTTGTAAACTCTCAATCCTCACTCTTGATGGAGAAGAAATGGAAGAGAAAAAAAGAAATGAGCCTAGGGTTTGCTCAAGATGAAAAATGAGTGAATGACTCATTTCATTCTAATATAAGGTGTCTTCACACTAAAACCCCCTATCATTAAGTCTATTTACATTTAGAGTCAAAGGAAGGCTCATTTGACCAATTTCAAGTCAAACGCACTAGAGACTATTATGAAAATTAACGTACTTTTCGAGATACACGCGTTGGTATCAAGAATTTCTGTATTTGACGAAATACGTGAAAGCCCGTATTTACGAAAAAGTTCTTGTTCTACCTTGTTTGAGCCTAAACTCAATTTAATTAAACTAGTTCCCTTCCAATCCATTCAATTATGCTTAATGCAATCATTTGAGACTAATTTGTCTCTCATTGGTCATTAACCTTTATTTACCCAATCATTCATGCCTAATTAGCATTAATCTCAATTAACTAGCCTTAATCATGATCAGTTCGGGTCGGGGTGCAACATTGGGAAAGGAGAAGAAGGTCCACAGCAGTGATAGAGCCATAGAGGGATGTTCATTTTTGAGATGGAGACGACAAGTACAATGGAGCCGAAAACAGATAAGATCTGGGTGTTAACTTCGAGCATTATCTAAGTCATAGGTGAAAACTTTTATGCAATTGCCATTCAAAAAGAAAAAGAAAAAGAAAAAACAATAAACAAAGTATTGTAAAAATGGACTAGCTCTTAAATTTCTTTAGCTATTGGCACGCTTTTTTCTTCTTTTTTTTTTTTGTGCCAAGTCGTTCTTCCTAGGATTTGAACCCACAACCGATTGGCTTTGATACCATCTTAAATTTCTTTAGCTAGCCATTTCTACCAAAACCTCGAAGTGTTAGTAGAAGCAGCAGAAATACTTTTTAATATTCCCCTTTGAGTGGAGCCTTTTCTTCAACGCTAGCAACAATCAAATGAGCTAACGGAATATTATCTGAAAAATAAAATGGGCGTGCAAATTGTTGCTACATGGGCCAGGAAAACATGCAGAAAATGGGCTATTAGTGGAGCTGTGATATAAATGTCACTATCTGTCAAATGAATTAAATGGACTAGCAGTATATGTTACCACTTCTTTTGAGCCTTTGGAAAACCCATCTTAGATATTCTCTCTATGGATCCAAGACATTCCTTTCTAAATAATGCTTCTTCAGAAAAAAAAATAAAAAAAAAGAAACAAAAAATAATGATAATAATAATCTAAAATCAACAGTTAGGATTCCAAACGGTGTTGCTAGTAGGTCTTTGGGTCAAGTCAAATTTACCCTAATCTTAGACCTCGAGGAGAGACAGTTAACTGCCTCTGATAGGGGTGTAAAAGAAAACCGTCTAACCGTGTAATCGAACCGAACCGTGGTCAATAACCGTGTTTTACAATTCGGTTACGGCTTTCAGCATTGACTCACGGTTGTTAACTGAATCGAACCGTGAAGTGCGGTTCGGTTAACCGGCACACGGTTAACCGTATCGTTATACTAATAAAAAAAATAGCCTAAATGAAACATGTATATAATTCTTAACAGTTTTTAACGGTTTTGCAGGATACTGTTCGGTTACGGTTTTTTTCGTTTTTATTAGTTAATCGTGGTTAAGTTTTTAACGATTTTTCCGGTTATGGTTACAGTTTTGAAAACCCAAAACCGTGATTCACGGTTCAGTTAATGGTTTTTCCATATACGATTCGGTTATGGTTTTTAGCGTTTTTAGCAGTTAACCACGGATCGGTTTTTAACGATTTTTCCGATTACGGTTACGGTTTTTAAAACCGAAAAAACATGATTCACGATTCGATTAACGGTTCTCCCAAAATGAATAGTTAACCGAACCGTTACACCCCTAGCCTCTGGCTATGATCAACTGGGCTGGACTTAGGTCAACTCACTCATGGACCATGGTTGAGTGGTGTACTATTGTCACCTTGATATCACTCACACACTAGGGACCAATCCCTCGGTCTTCAAGTTCAAAATCTCAGAAACATAACTAAGTAACCAACCGAAAAAACAAGGGCCGGACTTGGAATTAAACAAGAGTCTTTATGGTGCGTGTGTGTAATGCAATCAGATTGAGTTGTCTACACGGAGGTTTTCTTTGTTGCCTTCCTCTACATTTTTTGTGCTCCTGCGTTTCTTACTTCTAACTTTTTATCTATTTCAAAACCCGTGTTTTCATCTTCCACTTACCACCTCCTTCTCTCTCTACTGTAAGAAATTTTACATTTAGGCGTGAAGTTTCTCGTGGCTAAAGATCTCAAAGTCGCCGCTAAAAGTTTTGAAGGAAATATTTTTATGGCCGCTATGTTGCCCCTAAAAGGGCTGTCGCCAATTATTTTAGCAGTGATTTTAAAATACAGCAGCTAGCCTAACCCTCTATTTAGAAAGGAGGTAAAATGAGGGAGAGGAAAAAAAAAAAGAGGGAAAAATGGAGGGAAAGTGGAAATTGGGGGTGTTTGAGAAGAGGGGGGGGGGGGACGGGGGGTAAAATTCGTGTAGGGTCCACCTTAAAGTTTCCCCCTTAAAATTAATTTTCCCTTTCCTCCCCTCCCATTCATTTTCCTTCCCCCTCAAATGCCGCCCCCACACCCCCCCCCCCCGCCCCCGAAAAAAAAAAGTTTTGCTTGTAGCCGCGGCATCAAAATTGCCGCTAAAAGTAAAAAATCTAGACACGAAATTTACGACCGCTAAGTCAAAAAATCATTGCTACTAAAAATATTCAAATCCAACCGAGGAGAATTTCTTCTTTTGTGGAATTCTGAGGCCCAGCTTCAACTTACTAGAGAGCTTCTGAATGAGATACTCTGGCTTTTGATAGGTTCCATTGGAAGGTGGAGAGTGACCCACAATCCCAATGCGTTTGGGTATGTGTTTGGTTTGCAAAAGTGGATTGTCATCACACATGAAGGACCTCATAAATAGCAGCTCAAGATAAGATAGAAGCATCGATTTGGTGGCCACATTTCTTTAACATCAAACTCATGCTATATGAAAAACTGGGTGACCCTTTTGTTTTTGATAGGAGATCCCAAATATTAGAGAGTAAAATAAAGGATCATATCCACTCAGGTAGGCGTTTACGTTGCATCGGCCAAAATGCAGCGAGTAGAAGGTATCATGGCCGTTGCCTGCGTCTGTGCGTGAGCGAATCGAAAGTGATGGGCAAAATTACTGCCTCGCCGAGGAGCAGAGAGAGAATTAGGAACAACCAAGTGGTTCCAGTTGTGGGTTATGATGAGGAGGGAAATGAATGGAAGTCGAAGTTGCAAGAAGAGAAGAAGATCCACAGCAGCTACATTTTTTAGATGGAGACGACAAGTAAAAGTGAGGAGGAAATGGAGGGGATCTTTATCTAGGGGTTCTTGGAGATGATGCACATGTTCCCTTTGCGTTCACCCTTTATTACTTGTTTGCAGAATGTGTTAGAAAGAAAGGTTGAATATATTGATTGAGATTAGTTGAGACTTTTATCTCATATAAATCTTTTTTTTTAAACAATGGTGATAATCTCTTGAGTTCCGTATTAATATAATGATTAATGTTGCATTTAATGTAAGCTTTGGATGGTAAATTTAGGATGATGTGGTGAACCCTTCAGGAGTCCCAAATCTCAATATAGTTGAATGATAAAAAAGGAAGATCCCAAATATTAATTGGGTGGGATGCCCCACCTTGCCACCACTCATGGTTCCTCCACTCTTTCTTGGTCAACCTGTGCTGGTCCCAACTCCCAAGTAGAGCTATCAGGCAAGCCATCCTTTGGAGGTATTATAGAAGGGCCCGGCCGGTAGAGTGAGAGTTTTTCCATTTGTTTAAAGCTCAAGGCTGGGCCAGTACAAATGTTCTGCAGGCCCACTAATTTGAGGACTGAGCTAGGACAGAACTATGCACGGCCCTATAGGCCCACATTATTTTATTTATTATAACAAATTCTTTCATATCAATATTTTCCAAACATGAATTTCTTGCCATTGAATGGAGAAAAGTCCAAATATAAGTTGGACTAGAGCAATAATAACTAAGGAGAGCAGATGATCAGGATTAGGCTAGTTAATTAGAGTTGGAGGTTTTCTCAAATTGTTTGAAATGTGAGCAGGCCCTAGTTTAAAGATCTTCATGTTTAGGATGCGCACTGCATGTTGCACTATGGATTGGGCTACATTTCTGGGTCCCCTCTGTAACTGGGCTGGGCTAAGAAGCTTGATCCAACGCCACCTATAAAGGCTGTCTTAAATCTTCCATAATAGAAGAAATCATTGTAAAAAAAATCTCATTTTCTGCAATTTCTCTCTTGAGAATAGCGGCCCAAGGATTTCAAAACTTTGAATGGGAAATCGGATATGATTGTGAGAGAACATTTTATCAAATAAAGGTATAATATAGTTGTAAAATAGGGTCAGACCAAGGATCGATGGGCTTTTCAAACTAAGACCGATAAGTTAAATAAAAAATATGTGGCACATTTAAAGAAAATATTGTTTGGCACTGCTTTATTTCAAGTTACTCTAACCAGTCTGGTAATCTGCCTCAGTTTTCAATGATTCTATTAGGAGAATACGACATAAGAAATTAATTCTAATAGCCACTAAACATCTATCTACTTCAAGTAGACCACAGCTAATAGCCCTTTGATAATTGACTAGTACATTGAAATTGGAACTCTGAAAGGAAAATACAATATTAGGGGGAAAACATAGTTCATGATTTTACCATAGGAAGATATAATGCCGAGGAATAAGTATTTTATACTTTTCCACAAGCCAACCGTAAAAGTAAATAAATAAATAAAATAAATGAATAAATAAAAAAAAAACACTCCAATATGTTGCTTGTTGCACTGCCAGTCCCATATCTGTACAAAAGAGGACGGCTTACATCCGATCCAGGCTCAATATATTTGATGGCGGCATGGAAGAAATTAAAATTTAATTTTTCTTCTTTTTAATTTACGCCTTGGGCTCAGCCCTTATCCCCAAGGACCAGGTAAAGATGTAGGAACTTTAGCCCGAACCTAGCCCGCATATGTTAGGGGTACCTATTTTTTAAGAGTTTGATGCTGCATGTAGCTTTAGTTCATAGTTCATTGAAAGATAAAAGAAGTGCGAAAGAACTGAGAATTTTGATTGTGATGAACCAACTGGAGATATTCCCATTCAGGGCAAAAGGTTAAAAAAAAAAAAAAAATGTCGCGGGGAGCCCTATCTCCTTCAACATTAAAGTTTTAGGGCCTTTATCTTCGTTATGTGATCTAAGGGGATTTTTAATTTAATAAATCCTTTTTTTTTTCTTTTTTTTCCCTTCAAGAATTATTTTTAAATGTTTTCTCCACCGAAAGTCTACTCTAGATAACCTAAACGCGACAGGAAAATTTATCTAAATGTTTATAGCTCCAGATATCCCCAAATGTGATGAACTACTGAGAATAAGAGAGTGGTGAATACCCACAATACAATGGAGTTTTCCTATTCTCCAACTCAAGTTTTCTCAGTTTTTTTCTCCACCAAGATCGATAGTCCTATTTGTCTGAAAGTCCTTATTTGTTATGGTTGACAAATGTTTTTGTCTTTTCTTTTTCTGTGTTTTCTTTCCTATTTGTTCTCTAGTGGCAGACTAATCCATCCAAAGGGTTATAAGCATGATGAAACTACAAGTTTCACCTTGTACCTTGCCATCAATTATGGAGATAGCGTCTTAGCTGCAAGGATTATCTCATCTGGAAAAGTGCAAGATTTCGGTTGCGCCTTGAATTCACGGGCTCTCATTTTGCTCTCGGTTTTTAAGATGGTGGGATTGAAAATCAAAAGATGCCCTTTATATGGACTCCCTTGACTGAAACTTTTGTTGTCTCGTTATTATTGCACCGAAGTTCACAAGAGCATGTTTAAAATTGGGAAGAAATTGCCATGAAGCTAATGATCTCTAAGAACAGATGATACTTACAGACCATCTCTAAAAATCTGCCATTTAAACTGCCCATTTTGAGGGTGGGCGGGGCTAGGAATTTGGTCTAGGCCTGGATAAAAACTTTGGGCCCTTTTAATATATGGGCTAGGCTCGCATTAAGTGGAAGAAAGTCCGAAGCCCGGCCCGAGCAAGATGCACTGTTTAAGTAAAAAATTAATTTTTTCCTGTAGGACGGAGGAGTTGAACACAAATTCTCTCACACAAATAAACATTTTCTCCAGGTAAACTACAAGTTGGGTTAGTAAGCTTTCCCCATTACTCTATAAAATAAAGTAAACCCAGGCTCCGGCTTAACCTATTCTGGGTGGGCTGGGCTCGGGCTAGGTACTTCTGGACTGAGTCTGGCTTAGCTCGGGCTTGGGCCTATTACTTTAAACTGTGTCGAGCTCAGGCCAGGTACTTATGGCCTGAGTCGGGCTTAGCCCTGGCTTGGGCCTATTGTTTAAAGTTTGGGCCGGGCCTGGATATTTCTCAGCCCTCCCCATGAACACTCCTAAGTCTTGGCTGCTGCATAGTTTGTTAGGAACATGGGCACTGTGGGTGGGTGTGTGAGTTTGATCTAGGTGAAGAATCAAAGAGAGGTGAGAAGCTCCTTTCCTCCTGGTGAAATGGTTCCTTAATTTTATCTGGTACTGTTTATTGATCGAGTTCCAGTAGAGCTGTTGAGGGTCATATCCGGTAGCATCTTCAGCCCACATGGGCCCACATATACCAACAATTTTCCGAGCACTAAAAACAGAAAATCACCGCACTTGTTTGTTTACAAAAAAGGATTAGACAATGCAAGTAGAGAAAATCTAGAAACAATATAAGATCACAATTTTAGAACTCTCTCTCTCTCTCTCTCTCTCAGTTTTCCTTTTGATTGTTTCTTTTCTAAAATTCGACATTGTCACTGGCCAAACAACAGCTAATTAGAGCATTCCATTTTGCAAAACCACGTGTGTTGGCGAATTTCAGAGAATTTCAGACTGAAACAGTAAAGTCAGATGGGTCCTTCAAAGAAAGTCCACATGATTCTAGCATTGTTACAGTAAATTTAAGGTGTGGTCTATTTCAAGATGACAACGACATGGGCTTGGCCCAGGTGCAACTTTGAGGCATCTGGGCTTTATCCAGACCTGGACATCAGGCCTGTTAACTAAAAGGGCTGGGCTTGGAAAATGTTCGACCCGTCGACCCATTCCAGCCCACCAGCATTTCCCCAAGTAAAACGAAAGCCCAACATATCCTCCGGCTCCCAAATTTATAACCAAAAGGGATAATGTAAACCTATTAAAATTCTACAGAAACTTCAACTAGCAGGTTTGTGATAAGCCTGCCCTTATCATGTAGGAAGAGTTGTCATAGAACAAACCTTGTAGAACTAGACTTGAGAAATTACATGTCAAATACTCTGAGAAAACAAGGAAACATCACCTGAGCTGAGAAATATTTCACAAGGTTGTCATTTCCTGTAAAACATAATCAACGTACCATCACTGAACATTTTTCGTGAGAATTCATTTAATTTGTAGTCCTCAACTCCATCTTGTTCAAACCCAGTGGGTTTGGGAATGTGGGTTGCCCAAGTGTATTGTGACATGGACAAATACAAAGCCTATAAATTATATCAACTTGAGAGATTGAACCAGTGGATAAGTTGCTGTATTCTCTCTTCCTCAACATCATTTCCTTATACTTCTTATACATTAGAGACTAAAATGGCTGGTCGGCCTTTCCCTTTACAGAAATGGATGGCAAAACTGCAAAAAAATTTCCACCGTGAAATCAGTAACGGCAACGATCCAAGAATGTTGAAAGAACAAGAGATCGGATCTTCACCTAATTTTTTTTCCGTCGAGGCCGGTCACATCGATCCTTGCCTTACCGACGAGCAGAAACGTAAAGCTAGTGGCAGTCAATGTCTGTCGGTCTTTGGCTTGAATGTGGACGGAGACAAATGGAATCTCCTGCTGCGAAAAGTGAATGGAACTTACTTCTTCAGTGAGACAGGGAACAAGGTGATGACGAAGGAAAATGGGTGGGAACCGGGAACACAAATCTGCATTTGGGGCGTACCTGTTGGTGGAGCATTTAGAGATGGAAAAGTTCGTTTTCTGTTCACCAATGGATTGTAGCAAGGAGACGGTGTAATATGAGTTTAGAGTTAGGGTGTGAGGGTGAGATAGATAATATAGTACAAGTGTTTTGTTCTTGTTTTGCATGTCATTGTTAGGAACTCAGTAGATGTTGCACTGTTATCATACTACAGCTGTTTTGTTCTTGTTTTGCATGTCATTGTTAGGAACTGAATTGAGCTGAGTTTTCTCTTGGCAGTCTCAAATCTTTTTCTTAGACCAAGTGAGTGGTTTGATATTCCAAGTTAGTACCATCTTTTTGGATGAGGCTACTCCGCAAACCCAGTTTAAATTATTTGGAAGAGATTATCTTAGGATCTTTCCTCCAATACTAAAGGAGCATTTTGTGTTTGTTACTTATATGTCATTTATTATTTTTCTTGCAATTTGGCCACATCAATACTTTCATTCAAGAATTATACAAAATTACTGTCTAAACCTATTAAGGGTAGCAAAATGCCTCACTTAGATGAACTATGGCCGGTGATCTCTCATTCGTGATCTTTCTTCAAGATGCATTGCGATGGCCACCAATATCCGTTTTGATAATCCGTATTAGTTTTCCTCCACCGTATGTGTTTCTTCCGGCACATTTGTGTACACTTACACCAGGGAAAAATTAGTTTTGTTATAAACTCCTCTTCCGCCGAAAAAAAATAAAAATAAACAAAACGACCGATACCCCACATAGGACTTTGTTTTCCAATAAATTGTGAAGAATTTAGTCTATTTTTGCGCTTTTCCACAAGAACAAGGGGCCACACCAAACATAAATTTCACTATATCACGGAATTTAATTTCTGCAACCCTAACTTTTTATTTCTGTGAAAAACTTGATGTACAAACGTTCCGTAAGTGTTGGTTTGAAGCCCAGACAAAAGTGTTGGTTTGAAGCCTAGACAAAAGGACGATGTTCAATCCAAGTAACAATTTAAAAAACCCTACCAAACTATATAATGAGTTTACTGTGACAAAAGTAATATTTAGCGAACCCTTCCTAGATGGAATGAATTTACTATGACTGATGTCCAAAACTTTTATATACATATATATATTCGGTTTTTCTCAAAAATCCAAGCTAATTGTATTCAAATGAAATTGCTTTTTTATTTAGATCTTGTAACTTGATATGAGGTAGGTGTTTGGTATAAATCAGATTTTCTAAAAAAAATTAGTTTCACTTACTTATAATTAATCTGTAAACCCAAAATCAAGTTTGCATTAAAATTTATAGTTTCACTTCAGTTTCTTTTACAAGAATTGCCTTTTTTATCACATTGGATAGGCCCATATCTCTGCTCACCATTTTTTTTCCTCGGAAACCCAAACCTATTGGAAGATGTAAACCCATTGAAATTCTACTTAATTCCTTCATGTAACAGAACCCAAACCTCTTAGTATTTGGCTACCCAAACCTAGTGGTTTATCACTTCCATTTACATGCAATTGCTTTTGAAAGCCATGTTCATTTCAACCTATTCCAGAGCTTTAACTGATTCTTCACACCGTCACAAAAATCATCCGACCCACAAGCCCAATATATGGGCCTTGGAATGCGTTGATTTGCAGAAAGTGCAACGACTTGATAACTAGCAGCTCAACATGAGATATAAGCATCGATTTGGTTGCTACATTTCTTTCACATCAAACTCAAGGCATCTGAAGAACCTTGTGAACCTTCTCTTTTTTATTTGAGGTTAGAAAGATTAAAGAGCAAACTAAAAGATCTTATCCACCCAAGTAGGCCTTTGTGTTGCATTCGCAAAAATGCAGCGAGCTGGTAGAAGGCATCATGGCGGTTGTCCATATCTCTGTGTGAGCAATTTGGAGGTAATAAGCAATATCAAACGCTGCCTCACCGATGAGCAGATAAAAGGAATTAGGAACAACCAAGTGGTTCCAGTTGTGGGTCATGATGAGAGAAGGGAACGAAATGGAAGTTGAAGTTGGGTGTCACGACTTGGGCCTAAGTAACGATAATCCTGGGCCGCGATCCATACTTACTCCCGTAAACTCTCAATTAATCAAAGTTAAAACAGAATAAAAAAAGATAACATTCATTCATGCATGTCGATTGTACAATTTGCGGAAATATACATTGACAAAATCAATTTAAGGTTTTACATATATACAAAATAAAGTTCTTTATACATGTATCATTTCTATCATTCTTTTGCTTTCTTACATCAATCACTGCACATTCAAATACAATGCAGGCTCATATCTATTCATGTTCTCAAAAAATTACATCCCAAAATGAATCCTCAAAAAGAGTTAAAAAAACAAAAAAAACATTCTTAGTCCATTTACTCACTCGAATACCCACATCAAATGGTATTCCGACCATCCCATTCGATTAGTCATCTTGGAGGAACCGGAGAGGTCTCATCCGCTGCCGCTGGACCAGCATGGGCAATCGGGCCTGTAATGCCATCAATAACACTAATGAACACGACGGTTCAACAATGCATAAACGGAATTTGTGATAGCACATGTTAGTACATATACTAAACACATTCAATCTGTTTAGTAAACAATTCCAATTCTAGACAAGTCTAGATAATTCCTACAATGACAATGGTTGAGCACAATAAATCAATTAATAGGTATGTACAAGATGGCAACTACCATAGTATTCATTTCATTTCATTTACCATCTTCTCTCAAAGGAAGGATTCATCTTCCGAATGGAAGGCATCAATCAATACTCATAGATATGATTGGAATTGTGGGACTTACCAGTGTCCGGGCCAAAGACACTAGCATCACCAAGGAGCTCCGGAACGCCCCAAATTCATCTACTGCAGTAGAAATAGTCATTTGGCTCAGGGCAGAAGGGTACACCATTAATGACCCTGGCCTCAAGAAAAGAATCATTTGTTCATTTATTAATTCATTTAGAACTTAATACAATAGCTAGGTAGTGCCAGACTCAATAATCAATACATTAAATCCATTTCCGGATTCAACTCAATTCAGTAGTTTCATTCATAATAACGGAAAAAAATTAAACAGTAACATCAATCTTATGAGATTGGAACACAATGATACGGAATATAATACAATGAGAGAATTACTAATTACACAATTCTACTCATTTCTATTTCAGTTCCAACCAACCATTTAGGTGTAACCGTTGGTTATCCAATGTACGTGTTATTCTCGATGGACATCACATTTATATATTATATGTACATTGGAGTCCTCGTAATTATCACCTATGGAGATTTAGTCCATAATTAATTAACTATTCGATCAATGAACCTATCAAAGTATTCTTCTTAATTATCAACAATCTCAGTTATTCCATGATTAGCTTTAAAACTAATTCAAAGGACACTCATATGCCCAAAAAGCACCCATATTTCTTACAAAAATCTAAAACCAATCAATGCCCTGTCCAGCATCAGATTCACTCGAGCGGACCCAGACAGAGGAGTAGTCGCTCGAGCGAACTCAAGTTCGCTAGAGCGGACTCAAACAGAATGTGGGTCGCTCGAGCAGATCCATATCCGCTCGGGCAGACTCATCCAAAGAGCTGGTCGCGAGAGAACGCTTCAGAATTTCACTCCGAAATTCTGCAACTCTCTCTCTCTTCTACTCTTCATTCTCCATTCCACTACCACAACCTGCAATAGCATTGGAACCTCCTGTTCCCTCCTCAATGCTCACACCATTCCCACATAAACAACACTTTTAATCATTCCATCAATTCATAAACAATCCATTCTAACAATTAATGGAAAATATGCACAAACCCAATTTCTGTGAAATCTTCATTAACATCTACAATACTAACAACATTCACAAGTAAATGCTTATACTTGCCTCCATTGAAGCTTCTTTGACAAAAAGCCCTTTTTGCTTAGTTGATTTGAGACAACTATTTCCCCAAACTCAAACTCTAATCCAAGTAAACATGAAAAAGGATGTCTATGAGCCAACCATGTTAGAATCCATCTCTAAGCACTTAGAAAAACTTGAAAATCCTACAAAAACACTAATCACTTACTTGTAACTCAAGGGAAGAAAGTTTGGGCTCTCTTCTAAGCTTCAAACACTTCAAAAATGGAGGAAGTTCAATGGAGAAGATGAAGATGACCAAGCCTCTTCAAAAGTCACTTGTAAACTCTCAATCCTCACTCTTGATGGAGAAGAAATGGAAGAGAAAAAAAGAAATGAGCCTAGGGTTTGCTCAAGATGAAAAATGAGTGAATGACTCATTTCATTGTAATATAAGGTGTCTTCACACTAAAACCCCCTATCATTAAGTCTATTTACATTTAGAGTCAAAGGAAGGCTCATTTGACCAATTTCAAGTCAAACGCACTAGAGACTATTATGAAAATTAACGTACTTTTCGAGATACACGCGTTGGTATCAAGAATTTCTGTATTTGACGAAATACGTGAAAGCCCGTATTTACGAAAAAGTTCTTGTTCTACCTTGTTTGAGCCTAAACTCAATTTAATTAAACTAGTTCCCTTCCAATCCATTCAATTATGCTTAATGCAATCATTTGAGACTAATTTGTCTCTCATTGGTCATTAACCTTTATTTACCCAATCATTCATGCCTAATTAGCATTAATCTCAATTAACTAGCCTTAATCATGATCAGTTCGGGTCGGGGTGCAACATTGGGAAAGGAGAAGAAGGTCCACAGCAGTGATAGAGCCATAGAGGGATGTTCATTTTTGAGATGGAGACGACAAGTACAATGGAGCCGAAAACAGATAAGATCTGGGTGTTAACTTCGAGCATTATCTAAGTCATAGGTGAAAACTTTTATGCAATTGCCATTCAAAAAGAAAAAGAAAAAGAAAAAAACATTAAACAAAGTATTGTAAAAATTGACTAGCTCTTAAATTTCTTTAGCTATTGGCACGCTTTTTTCTTCTTTTTTTTTTTTTTGTGCCAAGTCGTTCTTCCTAGGATTTGAACCCACAACCGATTGGCTTTGATACCATCTTAAATTTCTTTAGCTAGCCATTTCTACCAAAACCTCGAAGTGTTAGTAGAAGCAGCAGAAATACTTTTTAATATTCCCCTTTGAGTGGAGCCTTTTCTTCAACGCTAGCAACAATCAAATGAGCTAACGGAATATTATCTGAAAAATAAAATGGGCGTGCAAATTGTTGCTACATGGGCCAGGAAAACATGCAGAAAATGGGCTATTAGTGGAGCTGTGATATAAATGTCACTATCTGTCAAATGAATTAAATGGACTAGCAGTATATGTTACCACTTCTTTTGAGCCTTTGGAAAACCCATCTTAGATATTCTCTCTATGGATCCAAGACATTCCTTTCTAAATAATGCTTCTTCAGAAAAAAAAAATAAAAAAAAAGAAACAAAAAATAATGATAATAATAATCTAAAATTAACAGTTAGGATTCCAAACGGTGTTGCTAGTAGGTCTTTGGGTCAAGTCAAATTTACCCTAATCTTAGACCTCGAGGAGAGACAGTTAACTGCCTCTGATAGGGGTGTAAAAGAAAACCGTCTAACCGTGTAATCGAACCGAACCGTGGTCAATAACCGTGTTTTACAATTCGGTTACGGCTTTCAGCATTGACTCACGGTTGTTAACTGAATCGAACCGTGAAGTGCGGTTCGGTTAACCGGCACACGGTTAACCGTATCGTTAAACTAATAAAAAAAATAGCCTAAATGAAACATGTATATAATTCTTAACAGTTTTTAACGGTTTTGCAGGATACTGTTCGGTTACGGTTTTTTTCGTTTTTATTAGTTAATCGTGGTTAAGTTTTTAACGATTTTTCCGGTTATGGTTACAGTTTTGAAAACCCAAAACCGTGATTCACGGTTCAGTTAATGGTTTTTCCATATACGATTCGGTTATGGTTTTTAGCGTTTTTAGCAGTTAACCGCGGATCGGTTTTTAACGATTTTTCCGATTACGGTTACGGTTTTTAAAACCGAAAAAACATGATTCACGATTCGATTAACGGTTCTCCCAAAATGAATAGTTAACCGAACCGTTACACCCCTAGCCTCTAGCTATGATCAACTGGGCTGGACTTAGGTCAACTCACTCATGGACCATGGTTGAGTGGTGTACTATTGTCACCTTGATATCACTCACACACTAGGGACCAATCCCTCGGTCTTCAAGTTCAAAATCTCAGAAACATAACTAAGTAACCAACCGAAAAAACAAGGGCCGGACTTGGAATAAAACAAGAGTCTTTATGGTGCGTGTGTGTAATGTAATCAGATTGAGTTGTCTACACGGAGGTTTTCTTTGTTGCCTTCCTCTACATTTTTTGTGCTCCTGCG
The DNA here is from genome assembly GCA_029852735.1 of Persea americana. NCBI lineage: Eukaryota > Viridiplantae > Streptophyta > Magnoliopsida > Laurales > Lauraceae > Persea > Persea americana. The sequence goes on from CM056817.1 coordinate 42,036,211, forward strand.
TTTCTTACTTCTAACTTTTTATCTATTTCAAAACCCGTGTTTTCATCTTCCACTTACCACCTCCTTCTCTCTCTACTGTAAGAAATTTTACATTTAGGCGTGAAGTTTCTCGTGGCTAAAGATCTCAAAGTCGCCGCTAAAAGTTTTGAAGGAAATATTTTTATGGCCGCTATGTTGCCCCTAAAAGGGCTGTCGCCAATTATTTTAGCAGTGATTTTAAAATGCAGCAGCTAGCCTAACCCTCTATTTAGAAAGGAGGTAAAATGAGGGAGAGGAAAAAAAAAAAAGAGGGAAAAATAGAGGGAAAGTGGAAATTGGGGGTGTTTGAGAAGAGGAGGGGGGGACGGGGGGTAAAATTCGTGTAGGGTCCACCTTAAAGTTTCCCCCTTAAAATTAATTTTCCCTTTCCTCCCCTCCCATTCATTTTCCTTCCCCCTCAAATGCCGCCCCCACACCCCCCGCCCCGCCCCCGAAAAAAAAAAGTTTTGCTTGTAGCCGCGGCATCAAAATTGCCGCTAAAAGTAAAAAATCTAGACACGAAATTTACGACCGCTAAGTCAAAAAATCATTGCTACTAAAAATATTCAAATCCAACCGAGGAGAATTTCTTCTTTTGTGGAATTCTGAGGCCCAGCTTCAACTTACTAGAGAGCTTCTGAATGAGATACTCTGGCTTTTGATAGGTTCCATTGGAAGGTGGAGAGTGACCCACAATCCCAATGCGTTTGGGTATGTGTTTGGTTTGCAAAAGTGGATTGTCATCACACATGAAGGACCTCATAAATAGAAGCTCAAGATAAGATAGAAGCATCGATTTGGTGGCCACATTTCTTTAACATCAAACTCATTTTATATGAAAAACTGGGTGACCCTTTTGTTTTTGATAGGAGATCCCAAATATTAGAGAGTAAACTAAAGGATCATATCCACTCAGGTAGGCGTTTACGTTGCATCGGCCAAAATGCAGCGAGTAGAAGGTATCATGGCCGTTGCCTGCGTCTGTGCGTGAGCGAATCGAAAGTGATGGGCAAAATTACTGCCTCGCCGAGGAGCAGAGAGAGAATTAGGAACAACCAAGTGGTTCCAGTTGTGGGTTATGATGAGGAGGGAAATGAATGGAAGTCGAAGTTGCAAGAAGAGAAGAAGATCCACAGCAGCTACATTTTTTAGATGGAGACGACAAGTAAAAGTGAGGAGGAAATGGAGGGGATCTTTATCTAGGGGTTCTTGGAGATGATGCACATGTTCCCTTTGCGTTCACCCTTTATTACTTGTTTGCAGAATGTGTTAGAAAGAAAGGTTGAATATATTGATTGAGATTAGTTGAGACTTTTATCTCATATAAATCTTTTTTTTTAAACAATGGTGATAATCTCTTGAGTTCCGTATTAATATAATGATTAATGTTGCATTTAATGTAAGCTTTGGATGGTAAATTTAGGATGATGTGGTGAACCCTTCAGGAGTCCCAAATCTCAATATAGTTGAATGATAAAAAAGGAAGATCCCAAATATTAATTGGGTGGGATGCCCCACCTTGCCACCACTCATGGTTCCTCCACTCTTTCTTGGTCAACCTGTGCTGGTCCCAACTCCCAAGTAGAGCTATCAGGCAAGCCATCCTTTGGAGGTATTATAGAAGGGCCCGGCCGCTAGAGTGAGAGTTTTTCCATTTGTTTAAAGCTCAAGGCTGGGCCAGTACAAATGTTCTGCAGGCCCACTAATTTGAGGACTGAGCTAGGACAGAACTATGCACGGCCCTATAGGCCCACATTATTTTATTTATTATAACAAATTCTTTCATATCAATATTTTCCAAACATGAATTTCTTGCCATTGAATGGAGAAAAGTCCAAATATAAGTTGGACTAGAGCAATAATAACTAAGGAGAGCAGATGATCAGGATTAGGCTAGTTAATTAGAGTTGGAGGTTTTCTCAAATTGTTTGAAATGTGAGCAGGCCCTAGTTTAAAGATCTTCATGTTTAGGATGCGCACTGCATGTTGCACTATGGATTGGGCTACATTTCTGGGTCCCCTCTGTAACTGGGCTGGGCTAAGAAGCTTGATCCAACGCCACCTATAAAGGCTGTCTTAAATCTTCCATAATAGAAGAAATCATTGTAAAAAAAATCTCATTTTCTGCAATTTCTCTCTTGAGAATAGCGGCCCAAGGATTTCAAAACTTTGAATGGGAAATCGGATATGATTGTGAGAGAACATTTTATCAAATAAAGGTATAATATAGTTGTAAAATAGGGTCAGACCAAGGATCGATGGGCTTTTCAAACTAAGACCGATAAGTTAAATAAAAAATATGTGGCACATTTAAAGAAAATATTGTTTGGCACTGCTTTATTTCAAGTTACTCTAACCAGTCTGGTAATCTGCCTCAGTTTTCAATGATTCTATTAGGAGAATACGACATAAGAAATTAATTCTAATAGCCACTAAACATCTATCTACTTCAAGTAGACCACAGCTAATAGCCCTTTGATAATTGACTAGTACATTGAAATTGGAACTCTGAAAGGAAAATACAATATTAGGGGGAAAACATAGTTCATGATTTTACCATAGGAAGATATAATGCCAAGGAATAAGTATTTTATACTTTTCCACAAGCCAACCGTAAAAGTAAATAAATAAATAAAATAAATGAATAAATAAAAAAAAAACACTCCAATATGTTGCTTGTTGCACTGCCAGTCCCATATCTGTACAAAAGAGGACGGCTTACATCCGATCCAGGCTCAATATATTTGATGGCGGCATGGAAGAAATTAAAATTTAATTTTTCTTCTTTTTAATTTACGCCTTGGGCTCAGCCCTTATCCCCAAGGACCAGGTAAAGATGTAGGAACTTTAGCCCGAACCTAGCCCGCATATGTTAGGGGTACCTATTTTTTAAGAGTTTGATGCTGCATGTAGCTTTAGTTCATAGTTCATTGAAAGATAAAAGAAGTGCGAAAGAACTGAGAATTTTGATTGTGATGAACCAACTGGAGATATTCCCATTCAGGGCAAAAGGTTTAAAAAAAAAAAAAAAATGTCGCGGGGAGCCCTATCTCCTTCAACATTAAAGTTTTAGGGCCTTTATCTTCGTTATGTGATCTAAGGGGATTTTTAATTTAATAAATCCTTTTTTTTTTCTTTTTTTTCCCTTCAAGAATTATTTTTAAATGTTTTCTCCACCGAAAGTCTACTCTAGATAACCTAAACGCGACAGGAAAATTTATCTAAATGTTTATAGCTCCAGATATCCCCAAATGTGATGAACTACTGAGAATAAGAGAGTGGTGAATACCCACAATACAATGGAGTTTTCCTATTCTCCAACTCAAGTTTTCTCAGTTTTTTTCTCCACCAAGATCGATAGTCCTATTTGTCTGAAAGTCCTTATTTGTTATGGTTGACAAATGTTTTTGTCTTTTCTTTTTCTGTGTTTTCTTTCCTATTTGTTCTCTAGTGGCAGACTAATCCATCCAAAGGGTTATAAGCATGATGAAACTACAAGTTTCACCTTGTACCTTGCCATCAATTATGGAGATAGCGTCTTAGCTGCAAGGATTATCTCATCTGGAAAAGTGCAAGATTTCGGTTGCGCCTTGAATTCACGGGCTCTCATTTTGCTCTCGGTTTTTAAGATGGTGGGATTGAAAATCAAAAGATGCCCTTTATATGGACTCCCTTGACTGAAACTTTTGTTGTCTCGTTATTATTGCACCGAAGTTCACAAGAGCATGTTTAAAATTGGGAAGAAATTGCCATGAAGCTAATGATCTCTAAGAACAGATGATACTTACAGACCATCTCTAAAAATCTGCCATTTAAACTGCCCATTTTGAGGGTGGGCGGGGCTAGGAATTTGGTCTAGGCCTGGATAAAAACTTTGGGCCCTTTTAATATATGGGCTAGGCTCGCATTAAGTGGAAGAAAGTCCGAAGCCCGGCCCGAGCAAGATGCACTGTTTAAGTAAAAAATTAATTTTTTCCTGTAGGACGGAGGAGTTGAACACAAATTCTCTCACACAAATAAACATTTTCTCCAGGTAAACTACAAGTTGGGTTAGTAAGCTTTCCCCATTACTCTATAAAATAAAGTAAACCCAGGCTCCGGCTTAACATATTCTGGGTGGGCTGGGCTCGGGCTAGGTACTTCTGGACTGAGTCTGGCTTAGCTCGGGCTTGGGCCTATTACTTTAAACTGTGTCGAGCTCAGGCCAGGTACTTATGGCCTGAGTCGGGCTTAGCCCTGGCTTGGGCCTATTGTTTAAAGTTTGGGCCGGGCCTGGATATTTCTCAGCCCTCCCCATGAACACTCCTAAGTCTTGGCTGCTGCATAGTTTGTTAGGAACATGGGCACTGTGGGTGGGTGTGTGAGTTTGATCTAGGTGAAGAATCAAAGAGAGGTGAGAAGCTCCTTTCCTCCTGGTGAAATGGTTCCTTAATTTTATCTGGTACTGTTTATTGATCGAGTTCCAGTAGAGCTGTTGAGGGTCATATCCGGTAGCATCTTCAGCCCACATGGGCCCACATATACCAACAATTTTCCGAGCACTAAAAACAGAAAATCACCGCACTTGTTTGTTTACAAAAAAGGATTAGACAATGCAAGTAGAGAAAATCTAGAAACAATATAAGATCACAATTTTAGAACTCTCTCTCTCTCTCTCTCTCAGTTTTCCTTTTGATTGTTTCTTTTCTAAAATTCGACATTGTCACTGGCCAAACAACAGCTAATTAGAGCATTCCATTTTGCAAAACCACGTGTGTTGGCGAATTTCAGAGAATTTCAGACTGAAACAGTAAAGTCAGATGGGTCCTTCAAAGAAAGTCCACATGATTCTAGCATTGTTACAGTAAATTTAAGGTGTGGTCTATTTCAAGATGACAACGACATGGGCTTGGCCCAGGTGCAACTTTGAGGCATCTGGGCTTTATCCAGACCTGGACATCAGGCCTGTTAACTAAAAGGGCTGGGCTTGGAAAATGTTCGACCCGTCGACCCATTCCAGCCCACCAGCATTTCCCCAAGTAAAACGAAAGCCCAACATATCCTCCGGCTCCCAAATTTATAACCAAAAGGGATAATGTAAACCTATTAAAATTCTACAGAAACTTCAACTAGCAGGTTTGTGATAAGCCTGCCCTTATCATGTAGGAAGAGTTGTCATAGAACAAACCTTGTAGAACTAGACTTGAGAAATTACATGTCAAATACTCTGAGAAAACAAGGAAACATCACCTGAGCTGAGAAATATTTCACAAGGTTGTCATTTCCTGTAAAACATAATCAACGTACCATCACTGAACATTTTTCGTGAGAATTCATTTAATTTGTAGTCCTCAACTCCATCTTGTTCAAACCCAGTGGGTTTGGGAATGTGGGTTGCCCAAGTGTATTGTGACATGGACAAATACAAAGCCTATAAATTATATCAACTTGAGAGATTGAACCAGTGGATAAGTTGCTGTATTCTCTCTTCCTCAACATCATTTCCTTATACTTCTTATACATTAGAGACTAAAATGGCTGGTCGGCCTTTCCCTTTACAGAAATGGATGGCAAAACTGCAAAAAAATTTCCACCGTGAAATCAGTAACGGCAACGATCCAAGAATGTTGAAAGAACAAGAGATCGGATCTTCACCTAATTTTTTTTCCGTCGAGGCCGGTCACATCGATCCTTGCCTTACCGACGAGCAGAAACGTAAAGCTAGTGGCAGTCAATGTCTGTCGGTCTTTGGCTTGAATGTGGACGGAGACAAATGGAATCTCCTGCTGCGAAAAGTGAATGGAACTTACTTCTTCAGTGAGACAGGGAACAAGGTGATGACGAAGGAAAATGGGTGGGAACCGGGAACACAAATCTGCATTTGGGGCGTACCTGTTGGTGGAGCATTTAGAGATGGAAAAGTTCGTTTTCTGTTCACCAATGGATTGTAGCAAGGAGACGGTGTAATATGAGTTTAGAGTTAGGGTGTGAGGGTGAGATAGATAATATAGTACAAGTGTTTTGTTCTTGTTTTGCATGTCATTGTTAGGAACTCAGTAGATGTTGCACTGTTATCATACTACAGCTGTTTTGTTCTTGTTTTGCATGTCATTGTTAGGAACTGAATTGAGCTGAGTTTTCTCTTGGCAGTCTCAAATCTTTTTCTTAGACCAAGTGAGTGGTTTGATATTCCAAGTTAGTACCATCTTTTTGGATGAGGCTACTCCGCAAACCCAGTTTAAATTATTTGGAAGAGATTATCTTAGGATCTTTCCTCCAATACTAAAGGAGCATTTTGTGTTTGTTACTTATATGTCATTTATTATTTTTCTTGCAATTTGGCCACATCAATACTTTCATTCAAGAATTATACAAAATTACTGTCTAAACCTATTAAGGGTAGCAAAATGCCTCACTTAGATGAACTATGGCCGGTGATCTCTCATTCGTGATCTTTCTTCAAGATGCATTGCGATGGCCACCAATATCCGTTTCGATAATCCGTATTAGTTTTCCTCCACCGTATGTGTTTCTTCCGGCACATTTGTGTACACTTACACCAGGGAAAAATTAGTTTTGTTATAAACTCCTCTTCCGCCGAAAAAAAATAAAAATAAACAAAACGACCGATACCCCACATAGGACTTTGTTTTCCAATAAATTGTGAAGAATTTAGTCTATTTTTGCGCTTTTCCACAAGAACAAGGGGCCACACCAAACATAAATTTCACTATATCACGGAATTTAATTTCTGCAACCCTAACTTTTTATTTCTGTGAAAAACTTGATGTACAAACGTTCCGTAAGTGTTGGTTTGAAGCCCAGACAAAAGTGTTGGTTTGAAGCCTAGACAAAAGGACGATGTTCAATCCAAGTAACAATTTAAAAAACCCTACCAAACTATATAATGAGTTTACTGTGACAAAAGTAATATTTAGCGAACCCTTCCTAGATGGAATGAATTTACTATGACTGATGTCCAAAACTTTTATATACATATATATATTCGGTTTTTCTCAAAAATCCAAGCTAATTGTATTCAAATGAAATTGCTTTTTTATTTAGATCTTGTAACTTGATATGAGGTAGGTGTTTGGTATAAATCAGATTTTCTAAAAAAAATTAGTTTCACTTACTTATAATTAATCTGTAAACCCAAAATCAAGTTTGCATTAAAATTTATAGTTTCACTTCAGTTTCTTTTACAAAAATTGCCTTTTTTATCACATTGGATAGGCCCATATCTCTGCTCACCATTTTTTTTCCTCGGAAACCCAAACCTATTGGAAGATGTAAACCCATTGAAATTCTACTTAATTCCTTCATGTAACAGAACCCAAACCTCTTAGTATTTGGCTACCCAAACCTAGTGGTTTATCACTTCCATTTACATGCAATTGCTTTTGAAAGCCATGTTCATTTCAACCTATTCCAGAGCTTTAACTGATTCTTCACACCGTCACAAAAATCATCCGACCCACAAGCCCAATATATGGGCCTTGGAATGCGTTGATTTGCAGAAAGTGCAACGACTTGATAACTAGCAGCTCAACATGAGATATAAGCATCGATTTGGTTGTGCTACGTACAATTCTTTCACATTAAACTTATGGCATCTGAAGAACCGGGTGACGAAGCTTCTCTTTTTGATTCGAGGTTAGAAAGATTAAAGAGCAAACTAAAAGATCATATCCACCCAAGTAGGCCTTTGTGTTGCATTGGCAAAAATGCAGTGAGTAGAAGGCATCATGGCAGTTGTCCGTATCTCTGTGTGGGCAATTTGGAGGTGACAAGCAAAATCAAACGCTGCCTCACCGATGAGCAGATTAAAAGAATTAGCAACAACCAAGTGGTTCCAGTTGTGGGTTATGAATTATGATGAGAGAAGGGAACGAAATGGAAGTTGAAGTTGGGAAAGGAGAAAAAGGTCCACAGCAGTGATAGAGCCATAGAGGGATGTTCGTTTTTGAGATGGAGACGACAGGTACAATGGAGCCGAAAACGGATAGGATCTGGGTGTTAACTTCAAGCATTATCTAAATCATAGGTGAAAACTTTTATACAATTGCCATTCAAAAAAAAAAAAAAATAGCCATTAAACAAAGTATTGTAAAAATGGACCAGCTCTTAAATATCTTTAGCTATTGGCACGCTTTTTCTTTTTTCTTTTTTTTTTCTTTTCTCCAAGTCATTCCTCCTACGATTTGAACCCACGATCGGTTGGCTTCGATACCATCTTAAATTTCTTTAGCTAGCCATTTCTACCAAAACCTCAAGACGTTAGTAGAAGCAGCGAAAATACTTTTTAATATTCCCCTTTGAGTGGAGCTTATTTTTCAACGCCAGCAACAATCAAATGAGCTAACGGAATATTATTTGAAAAATAAAATGGGCGTGCAAATTATTTCTACATGGGCCAGGAAAACATGCAGTAAATGGGCTATTAGTGGGGCTGCGATGTCGATTTCACTATCTGTCAAATGAATTAAATGGACCAACAGTATATGTTACCACCTCTTTTGAGCCTTTGGGAAACCCTTCTTAGATATTCTCTCTATGGATCAAGACATTCCTTTCTAAATAATGCTTCTTCAAAAAAAAAGAAACAAAAAATAAGGATAATAATAATCTAAAATCAGCAGTTAGGATTCCAAATGGTGCTTCTAGTAGGTCTTTGGGTCAGGTCAATTTTACGCTAATCTTAGACCTCAAGGGGAGACAGTTAACTGCCTTTAATAGGGGTGTAAAAGAATACTACATAAGAAATTAATTCTAATAGCCACTAAAAATCTAAAAATCTATCCATTTCAAGTAAGCCACAGCTAATAGCCATTTGATAATTGATTGGTACATTGAAATTGAAACTCTGAAAGGAAAATACAATATTAGGGGAAAAGCATAGTTCATGATTTTACCTTAGGAAGATATAATGCCAAGGAATAAGTATTTTCTTCTTTTCCATTAGCCAACCGTAAAAGTAAATAAATAAACAAACACTCCATCATGTTACTTGTTGTAATGCATTGCCAATCTCTTACCTTTACAAAAGAGGAATGTTAACAACCGATTCAGGCTCAATATTTGATGGCAGCGCATAGAAGAAATTAAAATTTAATTTTCTTCTCTTTAGGCCTTGGGCTCGGCCCTTATCCCCAAGGGCCTTGTAAAGATGTAGGAGCTTCAGCCCACGCGAACCTAGCCCACATATGTTAAGGGTAGGGCTTGGACAACCTCGTGCCCGGCCCCACCTGGCCTTTTGAGACCCATACTCGCCACTGATCCAACTGTATATTATTAATTTAGCATTCTTAGGATTTTTGGCTCATTCATTACTTTCAATCCATGATTGAAAGACTATTGTAAAGACCTGCTATATTGGATTATGTTGCACCTAATCCTACAACCTCACCTGCCTTCCACTTAAAAAATCCAAGGTAAGAGTCATCCTACCTGGCGACAGGAATTCTTACATGGCATCAAAACAGGGTTCCAAGCAATATCATCTCAACCGTAGAATACTCCTCTCTGCTCCATGCAGTAGCAATCACCGTTGGATTAAGCCTAAAAAAATTAATTGGCAGAAAACTTTGAGGCCCTTCTTCAATCATAGATCAAAATAATCTAATCATTTATGATGACTCTATTGCCTTCCTCCCAAGTCCTGATCATAGGGCCTGCCCAGGTGGGCCACACAGGTATGGCCCACCAAAACTTTTATCAACGTAGGATAATGGTTGTGGTCCTTGCAATTGAAGCAACCTTTTTTGAAAGTAGAAGTAGAAGAAGAAGAGAACTTTCTTCAACGAGACTTCTTCTTCTTCTTCTTCTTTCGATCTCTCGTTTCTTATCGTTTTTGAAAGCATGAGTTTCCTCTTCGGGAAGAGAAAGACTCCTGCAGGTATTCATCGATCCTCGTTTTTTTTCCTTCCAATCGATTACAATTCTCTTGATTTCTCTATGTTGGGAGTTTGGATCTACTCAAAATCGCAATCGATTGAACGTTTTTATTGGGCGGTTCTGTTTGGGGTGGGACGGAAATAGGGAAACTTATTGATATTAAACAGATTGCGATTTGGGGTGCATCCAAATATGGTGTAAGATGATTTGTGATGATGATGATGATGTTCTGCAGAGCTTCTGCGGGAGAACAAGCGGATGCTGGACAAATCTATTAGAGAAATAGAGAGGGAGAGACAATCTCTACAAAATCAAGAGAAGAAGCTTATTCTAGAGATAAAGAAAACTGCAAAGCAAGGCCAGATGGTATCTCTCTTCCTTCCCCCCTCTCAATTGTCATTTTAATCAAAATCAAACTTATTACTGTAGCTACAGAATTAGAAAGCATGAAAACAGAAAGAATTGAGTAGGCTATTTAGAAAGAAAGTAGATGTGAAACTGCCCTTGCATAAAGGTCATAGATGCTGGTACCTCCAAGTACTGGGTAGCTGGAGAAGGGTCAGGCCAATGAAGACTTGGAAGTAGTTAGAAATTGTTGGAGATATGTGTTATGTATATATGCAATGCATTGTACATATGTAGTTCCATAGGAAACCCCATATTGAGCTTTTTATTTGTCCTAAAGAAAGGGATTAGTCAACTAAAATAATCAGTTTTTTTACCATAGTTTCATTTTCTCTGCTTAGTCCCCTCCTTTTTTTGTCCTTTAAAAATCTTTTTCCCTACTTTGAATCTATTCTACAGTTTTATGCTTTTTATTGAAATGACATGTTACATTGTTGGGAGATATAGAATTTAGCCCTGAGAAAGGATGAATGAGAGGAGTAGTAGAATTCAGGCAGACCCATATAGATGAGTTAAAGATTTTACTAGATGATAATTTGGAAAGAAAACGAAGGGAAGACTTGGGTTTGTGTCCTTTTACCTCCAGAGTCACTTCATTTTCGAACATACTTTCTTAAAAGGGCAGATCCATAGTGCTGGTAGAAAGAAGAAAGGGCCATATTGGTTATAACAGAAATGGTGTAAATAATGATCTAAATAATCCATGTGCTTGGCCCACCTTACAATCTTTCAAGTTGGGGATTTAGCTTTCAGCAGGAGTTGGATTTGCAGAACGGATCTCGAAAATGAATTTCTCATTCTTGTGCTTTATCTAAAGCATGCACAAAATGAAATTTCGAGCCTCAATACTCCTGTATTTTGGATTTGCACCCCCAAACACATTACGTAGAAATGTTTCTGGCCCAAATTTAAAATTTGTAATTATTTATTGATGTAAAAGCAGAACAAATCATGTATTAGTAAGTTTGCATGTTAAGAGGGCCTAAGAATTTTCACGACAAATATTTTTTGTCCCATTTTGCATTGAGCAATTTGATAGATGTGATCTTACAGAGTACTATTTTATTTTTATTTGTTTATTTGAAAAATAATCTTATGGAAACCAAAGCCTACAATTTCAAAATAGGAAATATGGAGATGTCAATAGATAATTTATTGTCATAGACCTTGATTTTCACAATGGCACTCTCTTTTGAATTGACTTCCCCATGATCTTTTAAAAAATAATAATAAAAGGACTAGGCAAGGGCATGAGGAGATTAACTCTTACTTTTATCCAACTAATTAGACAACTTGCACGGACCCTGCCCATGGAGATCACTGGGACTCTGCTCTGAATAATATCACTTGAACAACAAATGAGTCACAATTGAGTGAAAGTAGAAGTTTCACATTTTCATAAAAAAGAAAACGTAGAAGTTTCACTTTGCAAGGACTCAAATGTCTACTATATTGGAATGGCATATACCAGAATGGCACTATAAAGATGAGATCACCACACTTTTTGAATAACCAACATTACCTTGCTACCTCCTGATTCCCTGGTAATTGATGCATAATCCATCAGAAGTTAAATTTGACATAACTAATTTTGGGAAGAGCTGAGGAGATCATGTGAGATTGATCACTTGGGGTGCTACCATTTTTGTCCTAGTGTCTAAGCGCCCTTCATAATGTCTTCTTTTGGAATATCAAACCCTTCAGAAGCTGCAGTCTAGTGGGGCACTATTTCTTTCCACATCCTGAATAGAGTTACGCTTTTCTTTCCAAGTGGATCAAATAATAGCCACAATCAAGATCTTTAAAATGTTGTTCCTTATAGAATCCACCTTTAGGCTCTTAGTGAACAAGCCATTAGAAGGCCCCCTCAATATTCTGTTCCATATACTACACCATACATGTTACAATAATCTCACAATGCAACAATCAGCCTATGCATGCAGATACCCAAGTTTAAAGTTTTTAGATGCATTTTCCCTTTTTTTATATTGGTAAGGTGACTTGACCCGCAACCTCAGGGTTGCAATAATTAGCACCTTACATTTTCTTGCATATTTCTAGTTCTATCATTTTTTAGAAACTGATGCTTAGATTTCTTCCTGTGCACATTTAATATATATATATATATATATATATCAGTCTCCATATGCGTGAATTTTGGGGTTTCTACATAAGATGTTGTTGTCTGCAACTTACATATTTACTCCCCTTATTATAAAATTTGCTAGATTTGTTAATAATTTGACGAGAAAATAGCATGATTTACAATATAAATAGTTGTGGCAGCCTCCTTTGTTGGGTTCCCAAATTTAATGTTTATGGGCAGCCAGAGGAAAACAAGGGGCTAGCTGGTGTAGAAGGAACTCCCTTTTTTTTTCCTATGATAAAGGCTGTGTTAGTTGGTTTCACAGGTCCACTAGGGGTGAGAATTGTAAATGAAGCCAAAGTTAGAAAAGTTAGCAAAGCACAAAGTGTTGAGGATCTTCATTGTAAATGAAGGCCTGTTTGTTGCTTTGAAGTTGGAGTAAAGAGGCAGGTAAAATCTAACAAATGGTTAGATTTTTTTATCTCAAAGTTGTCTGGAAACAAGGGGTAAAATGGAAAAAAAAGTGTAAAGCAACTGTCGAATTTTTTTTACACATGCCTCAATCAGTATGTACGGCTGTAGAGATGAAAGGTAGTTGAAGAGAAACTTTACTTTCACTTACTCTCCACTATACTGCCTTTCCCATCCCCAACCACTTTTCTACCAAGCTAGCAAGGAGTCTCCTCTATGTGGACTCTCAAATTATTAAGTCTCCTTGTAGTATGCTGTATATGTCATGGGCAATCGCATAGCATTCAGGGTATATACTCTAAACAATGCTCCAGGCAAGTGTAGCATGTAGTTGGTAGAGCAATTTGGATTTTTCAGCCCAAATATTTGCAATTTATATTTTTGATGAATTTGTTTTGGTAAACATGCTTGGAATGATGTATGAAATAATTAAACCACCAAATTAGAGTAGCTTGGATCAACTACTGTAATGTTATAGTATGTGTATTTGAAAGTTAATCTCTTGGGAAAAGTCAAACTTTTAATTTAACTCTACTCCACCTTTCCAAACACATATTGAGCAAAGTCAAATTTTCAACTTTATCCCAACTTTACTCTGATTTGAAAGCTTACTCTGCTCTACTCTACTCTACTCCTCCCCACAAACAAACAGGCCCAAAAAGAATTTTATTCAGAATATGTGATCATGGGGGAGTGGTTCAATGCTTTGGGTGTTAAAGGAGTGTTATCATGGAAGTTGGAATTCATTCTAAATGAGATAACGGATATACAGAAACCCATTAGTCGTGGATTCAGTAGCAAAAAAAGGAGTGATAGGTATATTTATATTCAGGTCCTGATTACTTGTAGTTCATTTATTTTCTGTTTGTTGTTTTTCCATATTGGTCTGCCTTATTTATGCTATTTGTCAGTTTCTTGTACTGTGCTCTTTCTTCAAGAATGAAAATTTTTCTTCGAGCTGCAGTTAGCCTCTATTATAGCTTCAAGGCACTCCTTGCTAACCAGTGTGGTGGCCTACCAAAAAGAAAAATGCTCCAACCTAATATTGATGAATAATAATTGTGAACCGATTAAATCTTTCATCTTTTTATGTTTGTATTTTGTTTCAGGGGGCTGTGAAAGTTATGGCAAAAGACCTCATTAGAACACGACATCAGATCACAAAGTTCTATGCATTGAAATCACAACTTCAAGGTGTATCCCTTCGAATTCAGGTATTTTTCATTTTTTTAATGTTAGGTATTTCACATTTTTAACTTTTATTTAGTTAATAGCACGGAAAGTCAACATGATTACTCATTTTCTTTGTGTTTTTTCTTCTTCTTCTTCATCTTTTTTTGGTGCCATCAGTAGCCTCACTATTTATTTGTTGGCTTTGTTGCTTGTATTAAACATGAATATCTATACAATCTTTCTACCAAATCAAGAATTTCTTTGTTATCAACAGATGATTTTCATAGGACAAACAAAACATCTTGTCTGTCAGTATTTGTGTAAGATGAATGAGGATGTATCAATGTCAAGCAAAGCCAGCACCATGTCTGTGAATCAATATTTATTTATTTGTCATTCATAATTGTTTTCAAGATATCACCTGATATCTTAATGGTCTGAATAATTTTGTTTTATAAACAAACGTGGTAAGCACTTTGGTTGACTAATATGTACGTATGTTTTTAAAAAAAGAAAAAGTTTGTCTTCTACCTCCACACCCAGTTCTTGTTGTTTTCCCGCTTTTCTATCATTGTTATAGTCATTCATGTTCTGAGCCATGATTTAGTAGGGAGACTAGATTCTAGAATGCAAATCATTTGGATATTGCTTACAAGGAGGAATTATTTATTGCCATCTACCCACATTCTAATGTATATTTTGAAAAGATCATGATAATATCATGATATTTGCCTGAAACAACATTCTTCTTCGGTACCATGGTATGTTGAAAATATCATGACAAAATCACATGAAAATAAGAATAAAAATGACATTCTTCTTTAGTATCATGATATGTTATTTTTATCTTGTATTTATTTATTATTCTTAATTATTTTAAAATAATTACATCCACAACATTTTCACAATAATATCTGTAGAAAACCTAAGTTTGAGAATATTCTGATATTTTCGCAAGAGTGGTGTGTGTGTTGCTAGCTATTTTGGGCATTAAACTTGAGCTCATTTGCATACAGAGTGGATGATTGTATGAAAGGGGCTCATTTGTAATTGCATATGGCACAGTGGTCATCCTGATTGGATGGTCTATATGAGTTTCCTATGAAATCCAATCTTTTTCACTGTGGCTACATCGGTCCACCTATGAAATCCAATCTTTATTTGTTATCAGTTACAACAGTACTGTTATGCACAAAGAAAACAAATGTGGTAATGGGTTGGAATTTGTGTGAGAGTTGAAACGATGTCTTGTTGAGGTTAAGCACATTTAGATCCCCCACCATATTTGTATTTGTATCTTCTTTTTTTTTTTAATGGTATGTGTATCCATATCTATTTTCTATATTAAACGTATACAACCAATAGTTTCCTTTTATTTTTAATATTAAAAAAAGGTTTTATTTTATATTTTCAATTTTCTCAAATTATATAGAATGCCATGTTGACAAGTGTGATGGTCTGGCAGATTACTTCCCAATAGGACACGTAGGTGGAAGTGAAATGTCTCTAACCTGCTGGTGATCCTTTAAATGTCTCTTCATTTTTTTTTTTCCAATTTAAAGTATGCAACTGGTGAGCGTTTTTTAAATGAGGTACTTGATCAATGCATTTTTTTCTATTCTATTTTTTTTTCGTTGGCAGTTTGCTATTTTTTTTAAACAACCAACCAAATCTCATTCTTACATCATAACTTCATTATTTTTCCTGTTTTGTTCTCCTTTAAGTCTTCATTTTGTTCATAGTATTGTAAATAAACTCACCCCGTACCCTGAGGGGTAGCTCAGTTGGCCTAGGACCACGGTTTACTCTTGGAGGTTGATGGTTCGAAACCGTGCTACCACATCGGGGCCACAAGGGATTTACCCAGCTCCCCCTGGGCCCGAAGAGATTAGTCCGGCCTAAAGGGTTGGGACACCCTCCAATATAAAAAAAAAAGAGAGAGAAGAAGAAGGTATTGTAAATAAATTTGGAAAATCTTTGGTTAGTCTATCTCATGTATCTTTAGGCTAATAATCTCTCTCTCCATTCAACCACCGACACCCTGACATTTCGCTGGCTTGGGCATCTAAGTTGGCTCACATGCATGCACAGTGTGTGGTTGTATAAAAAGGGCCCACATGGATTCCACATGGCCCAGAGTTCACCCTATTTAGATGGTTGGACTGAGGAGCCTACAAGTTGGATGGTTGGACCAAAGTGTCATCTATTTTTCAATGCTCATTAGTTGTAATTAGGTGGACGTGATCATCCAAAAATGGTTTAAATTTGAGCAATGAAGACCACAGTGCACCTCTCCAAAGTACTATCCAACTGTCTACCATGCATATAAGTGGGCTCAGGTGGGGCCCCAAATGCTTCTCTATGTTTGTGTAGGCAGCTTAGAGTGGATCATTCAACACCGTTCTCTTGCTACAAGATGTTAACAGATTTGGAATGTTCATGTATGAGGATGTGAAAATTTGATGTCTACCCAAATCCATTGAAAGATGAAAATGAATTTGTAATTTTGAATAATAAAATGTGTGGTTCTCACTGAACATTCTAATTAGATTTGAGGAGAATTCTCTCCTGGGAGCCACAGGATGTGGGAGTTCCCATCTGACCCTCCGTAAGGCAGGACCCCCTTGAATTAAACAAACGGGCTTTTGATGAAGGCACCGGTCCATTTTTCCATATCCTGTGCTGCAGGCGACAGAGCCTGTGTATTTGAAAATAACCACAACTTATCATTGCACTCTGATTGTGCATTCACATGCAATTATGCATGCATCCAATGGGTAACTTAAAACTTGAGATACTCTTTTAGTTGAACAATTGGATTTGCAAATGCATATTTTCCTTCTGATGATGCTAAGAGTGTAATCTGTAATACTTGTAGACGCTGAAATCAACACAAGCAATGGGTGAGGCCATGAAAGGTGTTACCAAGGCAATGGGAAAAATGAATAGGCAAATGAACTTGCCAGCACTGCAGAAAATAATGCAGGAGTTTGAGATGCAAAATGAAAGGATGGAAATGGTATCAGAGGTTATGGGAGATGCCATTGATGATGCGTTGGGAGGAGATGAGGAAGAGGAAGAAACAGAAGAACTTGTTAACCAGGTGCTCGATGAGATTGGAATTGACATCAATGCCCAGGTATTTTATTTTACATCCTTAGTGAACATATAGCTTGTTGTGGTGTAGTTCATGGCTATGAGGCACGGATTCTTCAAAATGGGCAATGTATCATGCCGTATTGTAGCCGATACTTCACTTTTTATGTGTAAAATCTGTGTCCCTACCCTGTCTATGGCGTGTCCTTGCCGTCTCCATGCCATAGCTGTGCATCATAGGTTCATGGCATAGTACTCGTGTGCTAGAGGTTTACTTGACCTACAATGGATCAGACATCTGGACCAAATGTCTGTGCCATCTAGCTTCTATAACAGGCTAACCCCTGTGGATGACCTGGCCCAAAAGTCAGGTGGACCCACTCATCAGGTGGGGGCTTGACATGGACGTTGAAGATGAACTGTTAAAATAGGTCATCTTTAACATGTGTGACCACCTGTTGAGCAGACTAGCCTGATTCTAGGAACATAAGCAGTGGACCCTATGCCGCTTTGGCACAGTGGCTGTTAGCGGATGGGCTGATGTACACAAGAATGCTGATTTATGGAATTCTCATGAGCAAAGTTTACAATGAGAACTTTGGGTTTTTTGCAGCTTGTCAAGGCACCCTCATCTGCAGTGGCTGTACCGGCTGCTGCAACGACCAAGCTTGCGCAGCCTGAAACAGCTGGGAGTGAAGATGGTGGAATAGATCATGACCTACAGGCAAGGTTAGACAATCTAAGAAAGATGTAGATCTCTCATAGCTTGAGAGGAGCTACAAAAACAGAGTATCTTGGTTTATAATACTGGTGAAACTTTGGCTTCATTTTAAGTTTGGTGTATTGATTTGGTGAGATCTAATAAAATGATGTTATATGTTAACAATGTTATTTCTGTAACCACTCAACACGTGTAGATAAGTAAACATGATTGTATTGGTTTGTGTATATCAAAAGTGCTAAGCAGAACTTATTTGGATCAGTGTCGCTTATATTGTATTTGTGGAGAGGGCTTTTTGTTCCATAATAGTTTGGTAGAAAATATGTACAATTTTTTTAGGGGTTAGGTTACATGTTTCTAAAGATTTTACTATATTACCGAGTAGATTAGAACCTAATCTACCCGCTAAAATGTCAGTTCTTGACAGAAAAAAAAAGAAAGAAAAGAAGGCAATAAAAAAGAATGAGCTTGGGCCTTTTTTTGGCTTGCTAGAGACCAAATTAGATATAGAAGATTCAAGGTAAAGTGATTATTTCAGAATTGAGTTGTGTCTCATTCAGAGCTGATTACTGTCAACATGGAATGAATAAGGTCCACCATTCACATTCCTTGATCGCCTAATCCATACAATTTCTGGGCAGTGGTCCACTCACAATGGCGCTCACTTGATGAACAATTGACCCGACCCGCGTGACACGTTGTTAGTGGGCCGCTCAAAGTGGGACCCACGTGTCAAAACTGAGTGAATCTGAGCAATTCATCTGGGGGACATCTGAACCATATATTTAATCATCATCCTCCACTTATTAGTTATGTACAGTTGGTTTTCTTCAAACAGTTTGCTTTTTTGCATGCTATGATTGTAATCCAGTCTCCACACTATACAGAGAGTGGGCACCACAAATGTTTTTTGGGAAAGTTTGATTCTTATCATATATTTGGACCTCCATAGTGTTCAGATGTGGCCCACCCACTATCTTTAACCATTGAAAAGATGGGCTCAACTGAAATATCTAAAAACTCCCACCCAATATGATCCTAGCGCTCTATTGGATCTGTACTGTGCACAAATTGGAGGATGGCCCCACCTTGGGGGATGCCAAGCAGGACGTGGCCCCAATTCTCATATGACCGGCTCAGGTTCGTGTTCCAAATCCAAGGATCCATAGCTGCATATAGACCCACTTATAAGTAATCGGATGTATGTATATATATAAATATGAGGCAAGCTCTCTTAAACTTAAGCTAAGGATAAGGTAAGCTCAAGTGTGTGGTGGGACCCACCTACGGACCCACATGGGGATGGGGGTGGGGGGATTTCAAGGATTCCGTGGGATCTTCCTCTCTGTAAAAAATCAGCCCCAACTCTGATTTCTATCATCTCCATATAGGCCCAAAAGTTTAATGGTCAACAGTCCATTTGAATCGATACATAGTCGATCCAACGGTTCGGATAATTCGGATCTAACCGAAAGTTGGTGGACATGTGCAATTTAGGGGGGTCATATGTTTGGTACATTTGGATGGACCAAAGATGGGCCCCACAAGCATGAAGCTTACAAAATTTTATCCTAAGCTTGAGCTTAGGAGAGCCTTGCTCTATAAATAAATATATATATATATATATATATATTTATATAGGTCTGATGGATGAATTCATCACATAGGAATTTTTTTTTTTTTTTTTTTTTTTTTTTTTTTTTTTTTTTTATGCCCTTGTAAATAGGGGTGTGCATGGGCTGGGCAGGGCTAAGGCATATCCAGGTCCGGCCCAAGCTTGACACAGGTCATAAAAGTTAGGCCCGAGCCCGCCCATTTAATCAATCAGGCCAGGCTGAACTGAGCTTTTCATCACTTTTGTGGGAATTAGATCACTAATTAAATTAAATTACATGCATTTCTTATACAAGCCAGGCCAGGCTACGGGCTTCCTATAACTTAATCCAAGCTCGGCCCAATTATCGAAAGGGCCCACATTACATATCCAAGCACGACCCAAAGCGGGCTAGGCCCGGATCAGGCTCGGGCTGGCCCAGCCCATGAGCACCCCTACTTTTAAAGACTGATCACCATCCCACCCACCAATCCGGCCTCACCATTACACAGGTCCCTCTCCATCCATGCTACAGGCAAGGAATTATCCCAAGTTGTTTCTAAAGAAGGAATTATATCACAATTTTTAATTTTGAAATTCATTTAACACTTTGATTGACTAAAAAATGCCAATTAAATAGCTAACATTTACACTTGTAAATTTATTTTTTTCTTAATATTTATTTTTACATTTTCCACAAACAAGTGGTCGCCTGGTCCATTCATACTTCAGTTGGCAATCTTATCGATTGTTAAAGATCAAAAGAGGGATAAACTGTAAAACAATTTGCAACTTGCACCTTGTTGTTTTTTCATTGAGAGATATATTCCACACCTTCTGATTAGTGGAAATTTAGCTCCTTAGGTCTCATTTGATAATATTTTTGTCCCCTCATTATCCTCAGTGGTTCCTATGGCCTAGAGGCAGCAATATGTGGCATGACCTGTCAACCCGACCCGTATATGACCCAGATAATATACGGGCTAGGTTAGGGTTAGGTTTTTCTAACCCGTAAAATAACGCGTTGGATTAGGGTTGACCCTCCTAACCCACATGACCCATGTGTAGTCTTTCATATATATACTTGTTTTCATTAATACTGATATGAGATGATATAGGATATGAGGTTTTCTCTCTGTTTTTTTTTTTTTTCCTTCGTGCAAATCCATAGTGTGTGAGACAAAGCTTAGGATCTTATATATGTAGATGTGACTTCTCTCTTCTCCACTCCTTCCTTTTGAGCTTTTACAAATCCCTTATTGTTAATGCTGCCGCTATAACTTTTATGGCCGCCGTTACAATTGTTTGATGAAAAATAAGATAATGAATATACACGTAGGATTTTTTTAATTTTTTGTATGCAAAGAATCAATCTGATAGTGGAAATAACCCGACCATATTGTATATTCATTTGGAATTAGTTATACTATATAATGATTATCACAAAAACAATAATGACTATAGAATTAGTCATATAATAATGATTATTTCAAAAGATTGACCGCCCATGCTTAAAATACAATGCATAAGCATGAAAAAAAAATAATAACAATAATTCTTATAGAGGTCAATATTCTAAAAAATATAGTTACTTTTATAAATATTTTTCAAAGTAGTCTTAATACCTAATGTGGTTAGGGTCTATTACTCATCAAATTACTTCTAATATTTTGTGGATGGATATTTATTTGAAAAAAAATGTTTGGCGCAGTTGTTAGGTTGGCAAAGGGTCTTGAGTTCGAGCTTCAAGCACTATCATCTTTTACTAGCTAGGCTCATCAAAAGGGGCGGGTTACACTTGTTAGGTCGGTCAACCCAACCCAACCCGACTCACATCTAATGCAGGTTGGCCCAACCCGAGGCTATATGGGTGTAGGTTGCGGGTCTGCAACCCGTTCCAGAAACGGGTTAGGGTCCAAGAAAATGGCTTCACCACTGACACAGCCCGAATTAGCCCCACCCGATCGACCCGCTTGCCTGCCCTTCTATGGCCTCGTCATCGGTGGTTCATGTTTGAGTCCCACCGCTAAATTGGTCATATAAAGGACATGTGATTAAACAAGAAAAAAGGTAAGTGACTAACTAATACTGTATCTTGTAAGGCTTCCAGCATTGGAGTCGCATTTGGCTCAATGCTAACATTGGAGTACAATCAAAGCATTATCTTGTGTGATTTGAATTTAATAAATTATCGCTATTAATTACTGAAAAATCAGAGGGAGGAAAATGGAATTTTTGTGGGACTAGTATGAGCATGTTGTTTTTAATGAACTGGTAGAGACCCTTAGAAATGTCCCCTGGTACCACTAAAAAGTGATCTCGACTCTTATCCTTTCAACTAATCCCTACACATATAGGCAGACTGAAGGAAAAGCAATAAGTGGGGAAAAACTAGAAAAAAAGACTAGTAATTGCTTAAGAGAAGATCTTCGGGGATAGACGGCCCATCATCTTTCATTTGCTAATATGTCTTCTGAAAGAACTAGAAGGCTTCTAATTGCTTTGGAAAAGATATACAAGGATAGAACATCCATTATTTTAAGAAACATCTTTAGCAAATTTTGCATCATTTACACCGCATCATTTAGCGTACGTTTGGTAACGGGAGAGGAATCTACTGGATTTAGGATTCTTCTGGATTTAGGATTCTTCTCTTCCATAGGAATAGAGAAATTTTTGCTAAGGATTTGCATAGCTAATGATTTCTTGCTTTCCACATTTAGCTACAACAGTGGAGACACCAAGGACTTCAACAATCCATCTTTGGTGTTGAACACCAAAAACTATTGATAATAAACAACCCATTTAATATGAGGCTATGATGGTATGCCATGACCAAGACATATGAGTATATCAAGTGAGGTCCACATCTTGATATAAGACAAATTAATATTCCCTATAACCAGTGCACATATGATTGAATAAATGGGGCCCACTTTATTGAATAAACTATGGCCCTTATAACAAGTGGACATATGATTGAATTGATGAGGCCACATTATATTTTGAACAAATTAAGGACCAATATCAGTAGTGCAAATATGATTAAAATGATGGGGCACATTTATTATCTATTAATCAGACTATATTTCATAGTTTAGATGTTATCTTTTTTATTGAATAAGTGGGACCCACTGTATTCATTTTTATTGAACAAAATAAAGTGATGGGACCCAAAACTAACTAAATCAAAAGTCTAATAGTGATATGACATACAGTTCCTCTAATGGGTACATGAGCCTCCCGACTTGCAGGAATGACCCATCTGACAACCGTGAGAGAAGTTCGCAAACAATTGAATTACCTCACGTCCAATGAGGTATAATTAGTTCATTTCAACTTTTCTATCTTTTTCATACACATTACCTTGCTTTAATAATGCTAATTTACCCAATGCTTTATGCATAATTTAAGTGGCCGTTGTACAAAAAATATGGTAAGGAGTTTTTGAATAACGTGCCGAAGGAGGACAAAGCACTGTTTGTGACTGACTCTCCCCTTATATCATATTAGGTGCTTGAGCATCACTCTTCCCCTAGGGTTATGAGGATGGTGCCTCCACGCTTCGTCAAGCCCATCGTCAGGAAGGAAAATAAGGGGAGATATGTTATAGACTGGAGTGGAGTGCACGAGGAGGAGGTCAAGTCATGAAAAGCTCAAGCAAATAATGTGCTAAAGAGAAAGGAAAAATTGAAAGATGGAGACGTTGAAGAAGCATACATGAGATGGTATTCCGCGAATACCATCATGCGTATTGGTCGTGTCAGGCGACACAATGAGCCACAAAGGGATCATTCTCCACAGCTCGATGCCCGTTCTCCTACCGTCCCACAGAGCCAAGTATGGCGTTCACAGTGTTTGCATTCATTACTTTGCTTCACTTTGATTTAATTCATAGTTTTTTATAACGGTATCATTTCAATATGTCGACTACAGGTCTCATACTTCCTCAACCACATAGTACGGTCATGCGATCATTCGATTGCTGTAAATGTGGACCTAGACAAGTTCATATCTTCGATTAAGACAAAAGTCGAAAGATCTAGGTCCACATTTGGAATTACATACGATGAATACGTCGAGACATGTAGTACATCTGCTTCTGAAGGTAATAACAAGCTGGTAAGTATATAAATAAATTTGAATATTTCATTTTGCGAATTGCTTGTATGAACTTTTCTAAGTATATCAATGGGTAAATGTGTCTAATCCTTTTTTGGGCTGATGACATTCCTACGTTTTACAGACCGTTAGTGCGCCTTTGGCGGTTGGCACATAGGTCCTTTTTGTTTGCATGGAGTTGAGTTCCTACAAATTATAAAGAATGTATTCCTACAAACCAGGGCCCATGGCATTCTGGGCTCCCACTCCTAGGCCATGGACCCATCCAAACACTTTGGCTCTACACAAGGACTCTCTGCTGTTGGATCTTCGATCCAATCCATTCCATTTATGGTGAATCGCCTCTTTTTCTCTTGTTTTACAGTGGAAAAATCCACACAGACGCACATCACACTTATCCATAACCAGCTAAACATGAACCAGTGAATATGAATCACCTTTGAGTAGGCTACTCATGTACAAAATTATAGGTAGGAGAAGATGAACAATCAAACCCGTATTTCCTAATAAGTTCTCTCTTTGAGCAAACTGGTATAGAGGGATGATCCCTAATCACAGTTGGTCGACCTGTATCCTCTAAAGTTGGGGCCATCAGTTGGGGATTAAAACCATCATCGTAATAATGTGACAAAACTGCACAACTGTTCACCCATTATACATATACAAATACAAATGTAAAATAAGAATCTCTCCTAACAACAGAAAACCTCGCATTACAAGAAGAAACGAAGCAAAAGAAAGATACGGGGAAAAAATGTAATTCCAGCATTCATCCCACTATAGCTTCACTGACCAGTAAGAGTATCTGCTTTATTTATGTAACCTTAAAAGTTATTCTTCCCTTGATTCTATCTCGTGCAGGTAGCACTTCGACTAATGCTCCATAATGCATTCTTAAACCTTGCTTTTAGAAACTAATGTGGAGAACCTCAAACCCTATTTATAGTTCTACATTATCAAATCAATGGCTAGATTAAATTACATGTTTCTTATCCATTATCCGATGGATGAAGACTTGCTATATTATACCCTAGAAACTTCTACACTATTTTATCCTTCACAGTATGCACATGGGAGGAAAGCAAACAATAAGACAAGCTCCCCCACTGGCTCTGATACCATTCTGTGACCGAAGTCTCGTGGCTTTAAAATACATCATGTGGGATTAAGGCCAGGACATAGGTATATAATGAGGGACAGGACTTAGATATTTATCATGTGGGATTTAATAGTCCATAGTCCCCTGAAACAAGCAAGCAAACAAGACAAGCAAGTTCATGTAGGTAGGACCTCACAAAAGCTATACGTAAAAATCAATATAAGCCACGACTAGTACTTTTTTCTTTTTTTTTGTTGGAGATCTCATGCAAATAATTTTCTTATTAATAATTAATCTTTATATATTTTTATTGTATAAGATGGATGTCCAAGCATTTATAATATATTTAAATTCAACAACTTTATCGAACATCCCTCTAATTATTTTATTCCTTAAAACAATGTTAGCATGGTGTTACCAAACAAATTCTGCACAGCCTATCCTTAGCAATTCAGATAATGCTTCCAAACAACTGCCGCAAGGCGCACTCACAGCACAGCCTGATTCAAGCAAAGAGTGGAGAACTACACAGGAACAATACCAAACAGGCCCCTGGTTTCTAGCTTTCACTGTGATGGCCGATTTAGATGAAATAAGCTGGAGAAAAGAAGATGGAGAGGAGAGGTGTCCTGGATGAAGGGTAGTTAGAGAGAGGACAGGAGATAGAAGAGAAAAAGGCGGCGTTAAGAAAGGGCCTGATGGAATTGGTTGGTTGAGAGAGAGGTGTGACGTGGAGGCACGGTTGACTAACAGAGACAAGAAGAAATTAATTGGTGTTATTGGTTACACAAGGTTATACTCTGCCTTCACCAGTTGCATCTCTCAACAGAAGGAGGGCTAATCCGGGGAAGTCTCATCCAATCAGTTAGCAAGTCTTCTACTCACGTATAGATCAATTACAAAAAAAGTGTTTTTATTGCTACGTTGATCATTTATCTAATAGACCAATCCATCAAACAATGGGCGGATTCAGGTATTAGCACGCAAACCGCTTAGATAATATCTTAAAGAATTTGATTTTATAATTTAACGTTTCACTTGACCATATACCGCACCGCCCAAACAAAGTTTTTTGGTCCGCGGCTATAACCATTCTACTTAGATTCTCATTACCCTTTTTAGCGTATTGAGACTTGAAAACTATCACCTTTGTTTATCTATATATATATATATATATATGAAATTCTCCAAAACATTTTACTTTAAAAACGCCCCATTTTATGCCCCTTTTTATTTGTCATGGGGTCCACTTTGAGTCAATCTAATCTTTTCACACACTAAACTGACCCCTCTCAAATAAATAATAAGAAGTTGAAATTTGACGCTCATTTTACTTTCCCTTACCATAGGATTGAAGTCATAATAAAATGATGCCTTTGCACCATTAATTTTAAGGTCATGGATCAAAAGGTTAGAATGAATTCATAGAATTAAAATTTTGATAGGTAGGTCTCATATATATATATATATATATTTGATCCAATTTACTTCCGTGATCATCAAGCATGGGTCTCCTCGAACACTCTATATAGAGTGAGACACAAATTATGCAAAGAGAGAAGAAGGCATAGGTAGTGTTGTAATGTAACAAAGTGCAATGGGTGAAAAACATATCCTCTTAATGAGAAAACAAGGCAAGAACTCATACTTTTTCTGTCTAGAATCACCCAGCACAATCTTAATAACTGCTAAGAGTCTGCTGGTATCCCTTGCGGGAGAGGCGGTGGAGGCGTCATATCCGTCCGGCAGAGCGGGCAGCTGGAGTGCGAGTAGAGCCACCTATCGATGCAAAGGACATGAAACAAGTGCAAGCACTCTGGCAACCGGCGAACTTCCTCGCCTTCCTTGAACTCGCCCAGGCACACGGCACATGTATTGTCATCTCCGGCGACCGAGGCCTCGTCTTTCGTAACGGTATACGCCGGAATAAGTTGTATGAAGGAATTATCTAGGCCAGTCGGCCCTTGGTTTTGAGGTGGAAACAACTGGCCGTGCTGGAGTGTGATGAGCGGCAGGCGACGATTGTGCCACCCGACAGAGACGCAGTAGTAAACTATGAGCACGATGGTGACCGACATCATTCCCATGGCGGCGATGAACAGCGGAGAAAAGTGGAAACTTAGGGTTTGGTCGTCCATGAGAGGGAGATTGGCATGGCTATAGACGACAATTCATTGGTGTAGATTACAAGAAGAAACATTGTCCTGCTAAGTGCATTATATATAACTAGATGGGAAATGTCATGAAAGTTACAGGTAACAGTTGCGATTAGGCCTTGAGGACAAGCAAGGCCGACCCAGGAAGAGAAAAATTGGGTTTAAACCCAACCTGGTCTGCTGATCCTTGTCCAAATGGCATGGCCCACCTGTCAACTCTTTAGCCAAATGCAAATTAACTATCAGATGCAGAAGTAGAAACCCATTGGAACCATGCAAGACACAGTATTTTGGTGACCCAACTACTGCTTGTATGTCCCAAAAGGATCTCCTTGGATAAGATCATAGCCATCGATTTGTTTTCTTGGCTTTTTTCTCTGTAGCCGGCCTCATTGTTATGTGTTCGTAACTATCTATGTACTAGGCCTCTGATTGAAGAGTGTGGAGGTTCCCATATGGTTAGTTTGTTGGACGAAGAGGCCCACATCAACTGTCTGGATCGCTTCTTATTTGCATTAAAATACATGAGAATTGAATATATAGAAATTGATGGGAAATGAAACTAAGGCTTATTTGTTTGCATCATAATACTGAGGAGTTGAATACATATGGTGGTTATAAATGAACATAAAGGTGAATTTACAAGATGAACGTCAAATAGCATTTTGTTCTTAGAGAAATAGAATAAAAAGAAGATGTTATTTGTACTGGCGGTAAATTTGCAATTACAGATTTTCCGCCAATACAAGCCGAAGCTACATTCGGATACCGGACCCATAAGATTTGGGGAGCATGAGAATTAAGGGGAATAGATATACGCCCCTTATAGACCCCAACTTTGCACACTCCTTTCCTAATTGGGATTTAACATCCCAAATAGCCCCCATGTAGGGTGCTCATAAATCGAGCTGAACCAAGCCTAAGCCAAAGTGATTTTCTTGTAATGGAAAACAATAACAGAAAATTCAACCAAGTATCTGAATAATGCTACACATGATTTCAAAGGTAATTACAAAGCATGATTCAATAAGATATACCAATTTGATTCCAACTTTATATGAATCAAAGTGAAACATCCAAAATAATCAATCAATTCACAATGATGTCTATGTTAAGAATACAACAGATCATAGTTAATCATAGTTAACATGCTAAAATAAATTTGCAAATAATTTAAACAGATCATGAAAACATATGATTAGGATGAGTTTTGCTCACATCCGGTTGGGGACCACCTTATGATGTATCCGCGTGTCTATAAAACAGGGACCCCCTAATAGTCATGGGTCCCGGGCTTGGTATCCATGCAAATGGAATAGACCGTTGGATCGACTGTGCGCTCATTTTCAATGGTAGAAACTTAGCAGCCATTGATTAAGCAATTAAGACGATGGTTCGAGCCTAGATATTTTGTTTGGGCTCATTTAGTAGATGGGTTGGGTATGGATTCAGTTGTAGAGAGCCTGTAGCCTAGCCCAGGCCAATTGTTAAAATAATAGCTGGTAGATATAGAGCAGGGATTTAAACTTTGGTACTCACACACACATACAATGACCAAACTAGTTGAACGATGTTTGATACGGTGTAAACAAACTGCTTTTCTTAAATTATACACCTAATTACTATTTTTCAGGTGGGCCGAGCTACTTATGGCCCAATTCATGTCTAGACCAAGATTGGGCCTATTCGAAACCAGGTCAAGCGTGGATATTCCTTAGCCCGACCCGATTTCGCTTGTGAATGCCTCTATTTCCAATGCCTTTAATAACGCCTTTCTCACCCAAAACATAAATTAATTATCTTTCGAGTGGAAAAACTAGAAAAAGAATTCTAATTGCTTGGGAGAAGATCTGCAGTGATAGAAGCCCCATCATCTTGTATTGGGTGATACATCTTCCGAAAGAACTAGAAGGCTTCAAATTGCTTTCAGGAAGATTAAGAAGGATAGAAGATCTATTATCTTACGTTCCCATCAACATCTTTGGCAATTTTAGCATCATTCACACCACATCATTCAAGGTTTTGATCTCCTCTCTCTAGCTCTCTTTAGGGATGGAAAAAGAATGAGTGTTTTTTTTTTATATATACTCCCCTAAGGTTTCTAATATTTGTAAATAGGCTCCTGTAGTTTTAGTAATTATAAATAAGCCCCTGCTTTGGCATTTAATACCTTTCGTATCCTTGATTAAATAGATTTGACATTTAGAGAATAGGCCGTTAGGTTTTTGCTAATTTTGACAATTTTGCCCATATCATTATTTATCACTGAGAAAAACCTCACCTTCTTAGAATTTTGTTCACCTTTTCATTTTAACTTTCTTTTTCTCAACTAAGCCGATGAAGTTCTTCATGACAACATCTTCTTTTCCAATATTGAGATTTTTTTTTTTTTTTTAATTTTTTCCTCACACCATTGCTTTTTTATGGAATCCCATGCTTCTTTGGTAATTTTTTTTTTTTAACAGTTCTTAGTTCTCGTGAGAAGGGAGACTAGAAATAAGTTCGGATATTGTTTTCACATGGCCTCTGCATCTCTCTCTCTCTCTCTCTCTAGATCTGCATAATGGTTCTAATGGTTGGGAAGGTAACCTCGTGGATTTTTGGAACATCTCTTATTCCGATTGGTATGTCCGTATTACAAGGAGACGTATCCTACGTCGGCCAAATGTGCGGTACCACCATATAGCACCCACGACCTATAGTATGGACGGTCCTGATCACCATAGGCAATAGACTTCGCTTTGAAATAGGAGAAAACACGAGATGGATATAGCCGCGTCTGCCTCTTTAGACACTAGGACCACTGAAGAATTAGGCTACAATAGTAGGCGAGGTGATTGGCTTCCAATTATCACATTTTGTTCCTCCATATGAGCATACAATGGGATATGTACAAAAATCTCAAAGAATTAATTGAGGATTAATCATGTGTTCAGTGCGAAAAGGATTTTTAAAGGGTTCTAAATTAGAAGGTATGTTTATGAAGTTGGGATAGGTGCAACTTTTCTACTCCTTGTATCGGTGGAAAAACTGAAGACCTTCAATTTCAGGTTTTCCTCCCCTAAGAAACGGAAAAGCTACTACTACAATTTTTTTTCACATTTGGTTCGGATCTTCTGGTCTAGTCTTTTTATGAGGCCCATCAGCACAACTTCTTGGTTAGTGGGGATTTTGCTCCTTGGGTCTCATCTGATAATATTTATGCCTCCTCATCGTCCTCAGTGGCCCCCGTGGCCTCATCATCGGTAGTTCATGTTGGAGTCCTACCGCTAAATTGATCTTATATATACAAGACGTGATTGGCGATGAAAAGAGGGATGCCAATAACTAATACTAAATTGTATAATCCTACAAACATTGGAGTGAAATTTCTCTCAATGCTAATATTATGGTGCAATAAAATCATTATATTGGGTTGTTTGAATTTAATAAAGTAACTCTACTATTGAAAAAAGCAAAATGATGAAAACTGTATTTATGTGGGGCTAAGTATAAGCATGTTATTCTCAATGGAACCGCAGAGACCTTTAGGAATGTCTCGTGGTGCCACCACAAAAAAGTGATCATGACTCTTCTCCTAATATCAAACTAACGCAAACGTGCCTTTAGGACTGGTTACGACGCATGGACCCTGTAAATCTAGCTGCATGTAGCTATATTTGCCTGTAATAGTTCATGTCAATGACCAAAACAACTTAACACTTCAGGTAACTCAAGTTATCAGAACTCCCATTCTCTCATTTATGTGTAAACAAGTTACTGCGCTCAATTTAGTAAGATCCAAATGAGCTTTTAAGGCCTAATTGGATGAGTGGCAGTGGAGGTGGCAATGCATTTCTCTCAGAATTTTCCTTACTCTTAATTTAGTTGCATTTTTGGAGAAAAATGAGTTTTCCTCACATCCGGGTTGGGAGGGAGGGGGAGTTGGTTTGGCGCCGCCGGCTTAAAGGATTATTAAAGATGTGAAGGGTGAAGGATATAAAGAGGGGATGGAGATTGAAACTTCACCTCGGATTATGGCTGGATATATAATTCATTTTTCATCTTCATCTGATTCTATTTCCCAACATGGATAAGTTATTTCGTGCTCATTTTTAAAATTCACCTTTAATCTCCATTTTAAACTACTTATGGTATGTATCATGTGTATTCAATTCTAATGTATTCTAATGCAAACTAACAAGCACTGATGGTATGACATGACCTAAAAGTTTCATTCTAGAACGGATTGAGACATAATTAAAAAGAATTAATAAATATATATCCCAAGTGGTGTAATATTTATCTTGATGGAATGTCTTGGCATTCATAGAACTAAAAATTGTCACAGCGAACATTGCTACCCTTGTCACCATCAGTAAAGAAGAGTTTTAGTAAAATACCTTCCAAAGAAGCGACCCTGATCGATAAAAACAATTCAAAAACAGAAAAAAAGTTGTTCTCAATACCAGCCTAATTAAGGTATTGCCAATATTTTGGGAACCAGTTATCATCATCCTACAGTATTGGATCAAATCCCTCCCACTTTGAAATCTTTATTATGAGCCCTAGCTAATTCTTATTCACATTAGCTATAACCTTTTTATTGGCCATGGCCCATGCTAAGATGTGTCCATCAAGAGCCCCATGGTGTTACTACTTACTAGTTACAGTTGGATTGTTTCTTGCTTTATAAATAAATAAATAAATAAAAACTCCAAATGTCTCTGATTTTATCTTTACATCGAGTTATAGAAACTCACTAGCAACATACACCAACCCCTTATCACAATACCACCTGTGATCAAGATCACCCACCACCAATACGAGGCAACCCTCCGGCGCCTGGTGGTGGTGACCGCCGCAGGGGAAGCAGCGGCGAAGGCGTCATCTCGGCACGGCAGAGCGGGCAATTGGAGTGCGAATACAACCACATATCGATGCAAGGAGCATGGAAAGAGTGCAAGCAGTCCGGCAGCCGGCGCACATCCTCCCCCTCCTTGAACTCACACAAGCACACTGAACATATGTTCTCCCCTTCACCGGACTTGCCGTCCACTTTACCGTATTTGTATGCCGGGATAAGCTGTATGAACGAGTTATCTATGCTGCTCGGCGTTCCTTCTCCGTAAGGTGGAAACAATTGGTGGCTAGGGAGGCTGAGCGAATTGCCGCGATTGCACCACCTCACAAGGATGCAATGGTAGGTCAGGAGAATGATGGCCGCCAAGAGGATGCCGATGATGGCGAAGCCGAAGGTCGAGACACGGATTCCTCCATTAACTTCTTCCATTACCATAAGAGGGAGAAAGAGAGACACGGAGGAATGAAGAAGAGAGACACAGAAGGATGGATGCAAGCACAAAAAGATGAAACAAATATAATAGAATGGCGTCGTTAGCAAGAGTGCAACGTGGATCCTGCTATAATTTTAATATGACTCTTTGCAGTTAACAACGAAACAAAGCTATTGGAAAGAAGTGGGCCCAGTATGGAAAGATGTGGACTGGTTTCATAGGGCCTGGAGTGGAGAGGGAACAATTTTATGGTAGATGACCAAACATATTTCACGCTCAAGCGCATGGGCTTGAAATGGCCTATTTAGGTTGGACAGATGAATGTGCTGGATTCAAAGAAACGCCAACCTGGTCAATAGGGGGAATTCCACTTGGCACTTGCCCGTCCAACTAAACTTCTGCCTAGTGGTGTTAGTAACCAGGCCAGCCCGTTTTACTCGCCCTTCGCCGAGCAGTTTCAGCACTGGCCAAATGGGAGAATAGTACAGGAGTGCAACGTCAAGATAAGACGTACGTCCGCTGAGTTCCCCACCAATTCATTGGATAGGATTGATTTTTTCTCTATAGCTTAGCCACACTGAGGGACCCACTGTGAATCAAGAACTTCTCAATAGCCATGTTTTAATAATATATGAAGTTCTATTCACCTGTGTCTGTCTTCTAAATTTTTTTTAACTGAGTTGAAGACAAAGCCATGGAGATGCTGTAATCTCTTCAAAGGCCAGTTTGGCAACTCTACTAATAGAATCAAATGAAGTAAAATTGATTTTAAAGAAAGAATAAAATATAAGTAGGTTATGATGATATTTTATTTTTAGTTATTTGTTGTGGAATCTTTTTGACATTTTTTAGGCGAAAGTAGAGGGTATTTTTTTTTTCTTTGTATTTTAGTGTGTAAAGTTGGCTGGTTTTTTTACTATTTTTGAAAAATATGGAGGGAGTTTTGAATTAAAGTGCTTTTAATGTGACATCTTGTCTGAAAAATGGAGGCTTTACTTGACTTTTACTATATTAGTAAAGTGTCAAACTAGCCGAAATGCTGTATTACCAATAGTACCACTTTGTCTTTTCCATTAATGACAAAATAAGTTGGCTCTTGTTCAAATATTGATATCTGAAATTCTAGTAACAAACCCTTTTCCTCTCTCTCTCTCTCTCCCTCCCTCCCTCTCCAGAACTGAGTTTGATAAAAATGGCAGGTTGCCTTTTAATGGTTTTGTAAAACACACATTTAGTTTTTAAAATTGCTCACGCAAAAGAGATTTGATCAAAGAGATGAATAGGAAAGGAGAGGGTGAAGTCGTCGCTATGGTGGCTAAGTTGGTTTGACCCTTGGATTTGCTCCTCAAGATCTCAACTTTGACTCCCACCGCTTGTGTTATTCAGGTACTATGTGTGCATGCGGCCATATATGTACTCTTCGGGAATAGTCCTTGCTCATCAGAACCGGATAACCTCTCGACGGGAGGCCAAAGGTCCAAAGGCGGGACTGGCAAGGAATACCCTAGGTCATCAAAAGAAAAAAAGAGAGGGTGAAAATCAACATATGAATTTTCCTTGTAGTTCGTTTCCTTTTTTGGCTAATACATATTTATCTATATACATATGCTATATGAAGAAGTGCGTTTCATGGATTATTTTGGAGTATTTTTTTGCTGAAACATCCTCGTTTAAGAATTCCTAAGTTAAAGATTGGAACTCCATAGCGTAGCCTATATAAAATCAAAACCCTTTAAAATAAATACCTTTACCGGATATCCCCACATGTACAAGAGACTCACTTTTACATGTGTGTTTCAATTTTCTGCGGGCCTATTTGGCAAGTCTATTTGTTTGAAATAGAGTTATTTCATATACTTCTTTTACAAAAATGTGTCTAATTTAATTAAAAAATTAAAAAACTTGTTAACAAAAAGTTATAAAAGCAAAGCTATCATTTATTAAATGATGTACAAGTAATTAATTTATCATAAAGGTAAAAAGATAGAGGTACATGTCACATTATGAAAACTATATGGGTGGTTTTGTGGAAAAACATAGAAAAAAGTGTCAAAGTAATTGAGACATTTATGCCTCTTTAGAAAAAAGTTACCTTTCAATTATTTTTTTAAAAAGAGGCAAAAAGGTCTTGAAAGTAACTGGCTTAACTATCCACAACAAAAATGTTGTCAAACAGCTTGCAACACTTAAACATCTATTCGAAACAATTGTATATAAGATAGATACAAAAAGTAAACTCATGAAATGACTTTTGAGTTTAGTTTTGTACTTCCTTCCTTTCGTTTTTTTTTTTTTTTTTTTTTTTATTTCTAAAGGCATAAAATCTCATTTACTTCTTTATAGAAGATGCCATTTCTTCCTTCTTCCATCTTCTTTTTCAGATTTTCTCATTGTAAAAATATTTCATAACACTATAGTTTTTATTTTCTATGTAACTTACTCTCATTTTATCTTCCTTGGTAAATTTTTAGGGGATTTTACCAAAAAAATCACTTTATATGGTCAGTATACCAAATAGGGAACTTTAGCCAAAGTTGCACCAAACAGGGAATCTGTACTAAAAAATCAACTATTTTTACCATTTTTTTCGGCGGTCCCTATCGACCTTCATTTTCTGCTATAACCAGTGAAGGTCGCCATTGACCCTGAGCAGGTATAAACTCCTCATCTTCTTCTTCCACTCTTCTCCAAACCTAATCCAATGTTGCTTAATATGATGCTACACATCAAATAAATAGTATAATATAATATAATTAGTATGGGTCCGGCTGGTCTAGAATCTATATCCAGTAGGGTCGCAGTTGGGCTCAGGTCCTTTAAACTAGACATGTGTTTCGAGTCCAGTTTCAGGTCCAGGTCTGGGTGTACCCCTTTACATGGGTAATTACTACAACAATATAACATGGTAACATGAATGTAGAAGTGTCAAAAGAGAATGATGAGGGACTCTTGTTTGTTATTAAAACTTGGAAGTGTCCACCTAATACATTAATGAAGTAAGAGTCTCCGGCACCCTACCTCTTACTTGTATCATTACATTTATGAATTGGACTGCTCACATACACCCACCCAAATTCTACACTAATGAAATACCATCCATCCAATATGTCCAAAGATCTCCATTTCATATCTCTTCTTTCTTTTTTTCTTTTTTTATTTTTTTTGTTCTATTCGACTCATCTGCTATGAGCAACCAACAAGCATGTTTGCATGAGTGATAAAGACTTAGATGGTAAAAAATGGTGGGGTCAACCTGATGAATAGTCCCGGAGAGAAGGACCATTTCAAGTGATGCTTGGCCCAGTAACTGATTCAAAGATGTCCTGATTCACAGATCCTCTTGGATTAGTGACACCAAGACATACTCAATCACATGGCTAAATTGGGTTATGCGTTGGTGACGCTTTGTCCAATGCAATTATTTTTGTAACTAGTTACCACTAATAAGGAAAAGATGCCAAAACATGTTTTAGACTTTTCCTCCCTGTGAAAGAGATGTGGGAAAACCTCCTCAAAGTTCAATGATGGACTTCTTTATCATTAGATTGGGTTTGGGGAAGAGATGAAGAAGGAAGAAGATGGGGAGTTTATGCCTGCTTAGAGTTGACGACGACCCTCACTTGTTATAGCAGAAAATGAAGGTCTATAGCCACTACTATAAAAAAAAATAAAGTTGATTTTTCTATATGGATTTCCTGTTTGATGCAACCTTAGCTAAAGTTCCATGTTTCACATAA
Organism: Persea americana; assembly: GCA_029852735.1. Taxonomy (NCBI): domain Eukaryota; kingdom Viridiplantae; phylum Streptophyta; class Magnoliopsida; order Laurales; family Lauraceae; genus Persea; species Persea americana. The sequence continues at coordinate 42,072,041 of CM056817.1, forward strand.
AGTGATGTTTTTGGTAAAATCCTCCCCTTTTTTCTTTTATGAACTACTTGTTTAGATTTTTGTTTTTATATAAAAGTAATAGCTTAATTAATTAATCCAACAATTCCGTGGTTTTTTTATTTATTGGAGTTTTCTTTTTTCTATTTTAAAGATTATGCAAATTTACCGCTTCCTTTGATCGTTTCAATCCTCCAGGTTGGAACCTTAGCAACTCAGGCTCAATTAAAATTTTCACATTCAATAGCATCCTCATGCAGAACTTTTCATCCATCTGTCAAAACCAAATAGATAGAAGCCAGGAATTCTCCTAAATTCACGACTTAAGCATGAAACCTACAATGTCTGTATATGGAAACATCCAGATATGAGAGTTTCCCTACAATTAAAAGCACTTATCTCTATTTTTCACCTCTATTTGTTTATTTGTCTAGATCGGACAGAGGTTAGAAAAAGTAGAGCGTTTGGTAGATGACTTTATCCTCTTCCTATTTTGGAGGAGTAGAGGCAAATCCTCTAAAATTGAAATGCTCACTTTTTGAACATGTGAAAAATAAAGGCATAGGCTCTAAAAAACGTAGAGGCAAATCCTCTAAAATTGAGATGCCTTCTTTTTTTTTTATAACTCTTTTTTTAATAGCTCTATTTGTAAATAGTCTCGGAAAAAAAGTAGAGATGCCAAACATGGCCTTACTCCTGCCCCTTTCATAGGAAAAGGTTTTTAATGAACTTAAAAGAAGAACAATTTATTCCTCTCCTCTTTATATGTAGAGAGGTGCCACAATCAAACCCTACAAAAATAGCAGTATGTAGAAAGTATATCATTTTCCAAGAAATTGGTGTTACACACGTACGTGCCCACTGCCCCCAATTTATTTGTTATTTATTTGCTTAGACAATAGACACTATCTTCAAGATGCAAGCTCCCAATCCTCCCTAGTCCATTTTAGTGCTCCAAAAGAGCCTTACGCCGGTCTAACTCAAACTTGTGTGTAGTCAGTCCATTAAGACAGAGGAGTTGGGTCAAAGAGCTCATCTTGACTTGGATGTCGCGGACCATCTTGGCCCTTGATTTAATAATTTCAGAATTTAATCGCACCTTAATTATAGATATTTTTTTAGATTCAATTCAATAATAAGTAAAAAGATTCACCAGTGAGTCTAAAATTATACCCGAGATGCTAATGTCAAATCACGAGATGAAAATGATTATTAAAAAAAATGGTCCCCACAGTGCTGGACTGCACTTGTGGCCTGGCCTAATGTAAAGGACTCATCAGAATCATAATCGGGCTGGACTTGGACTCATTTGTGAATCCAACCTGTATCTGGCCCAGGAAGAAGCTACAAATTTCCTGTGCTCCCGCGGACCACTTAAATTATCCGCGAACGGCCCCATACACGATTCCGCTGCTGATGTGGAGCTGGAGGTCCGCACAGGATAAAATCACTCCCGCTGCCACATTCGCTCTCCACCTCATCTCCATTTTCCCTCCCTCCCTGAGAGCGTGGAGAGAGAGAGAGAGAGAGGGAAGAAGATAAACCCTCTGCAAAACCCTAGAAACCCCAGCCATGGCGACGAAAACCCTAATCTCCTTTCCCTCCTTCGTCGGCTCTCCTTTCGCTCCCCACTCTCCCCCCGGCCTCCACAGGTTCCCTCTCTTCCGATCTCGCAAGATCAACACCAAAGTGAAATCGAGCTTCCACGAGCTTCCCCCTCTCCAATCGCTCGATTCCGTGGTCGATTTCCATGGAATTGTTAGCAGAGCCGAAGGCCTCTTGTACACGATAGCGGATGCTGCTGTGGTTGCCGCGGATTCATCTGCTTCAGCAGCAGACGCGAGTCAGAAGAACGGAGGGTGGTTTGGGTTTATATCAGATGGCATGGAAGCAGTTTTGAAGGTAATTGGAATCTTTGAAGCTCTCTCCCTCTCTCTCTCTCTCTATATATATATATATATATATTGAATTTAGTGGGGAAAGAACGGGAATTTATTTTGTTTGATTTGGTCTTGTAGTGAGCATTGTAGAGAATTTTGTTGTTTTTAGAAAGTATGGCATGTTATCTCGTCAGTGTGAATTTGTTTCATTGAACTTGGCGTCTAAGCATTTCAAAGTTTGAATTTTTAAGAAAGGGTAATGTTGAGGAGGATGGTGTTGACAATTTGAGAATCCTATTAGAGTTTTTTTTTTTTTTTTTTTTTTTTTTTTTAATGGAATTTAGTGGGGGAAAGTCAAATTTGTTGTTGGAGTGAATTGTACAAGTTGTTCATTGTTTTCGAACATTTGCAAGACAGAATTTTATCATAGAAGAAAACGCTGACTATAGTAATGACAATTTGAGCTTGCTGACGAAATTCGTGCTTGATGGACTTGGTAAGAGATTACTAGGTAGGGGGGACCCTTGAGCAGTTTTGATGGGTCAACATGCAATCCAACTGGTGGGACGCCTCTCACTTCGCTCTCAATTCTTTCCTGTTTTGAATATTTCTTGATTATCTTCTCTCTTGTATTTGTCGTTTTTCATGGAATTTGTAAGTTTCCTGTTGGAACTAATCCATGATTAGAATATCCTGTTGCCTCTCTCACAAGGGAAAGAGAGCTGCGCAACGCATTTATAAAGGAGTGGCACCCAACTCCTCAAAAGAGGCCTATAAACATGTTACTTATCCAAGAGAGGAAGAACTAGAGACAGAGGGGTTTGGGGATTCTAGGGAATCCAATTATCAATTGTCTAATTCTTCTATCAGGTTATTCATCCTTGTCCTGAAATTGTGTCGAGTGAACTACATTGGGGTTGATCTCTCGTAGATAATCTCAGGTCTCCACAAACATTGCTTGATCTTACTTAACATTCAATTTGGTCTTCACAATTATAATGGAACCTCTCAACTGATTCAAAGCTTCCACAATGCTAAAGGCTAACAACACTCTCCTTCCATTTGTTGGGGTCTAAGAATCGAGCCAGTTCACTTGTTAGGACTTGAAAATGTTGGTCTCCTCTGTCAACTTGTGGGTGTTATGCTTGATTTAACCTAATAACCTACAGCAATCTAACTGGCTAACTTCATCTAATCGTTCACTTCGGTACACTTAAAACAATGGAACACTGCAAACCATGATCTGATCTTGGTGTGGGGAATTTCCTATCTTTTTATACCCCAAAAAAATGTCTTTTTCTTTTTTGTTTCTTTTTGTTAGGTTTACTTACTAATTGTGTTTTTTTGTTATATTGGAAATCTTTTAGAGAAGAAATCCTATGAGGTATCCAAGCTTTTTTTGTTATACTTTTAAAGTTGAGTTTGTGCTATTCAATTACATCTCTGTATTCCTTTACAAGATTTATAATTCTAAAGATTCATATTGGCCAACCACCAATCATTATTCATTACTGACTATATTTTCTTGTACAATTTCTTCCAAGTTGCAATGTTGGATGCTCATGATCAAACTCATTTATTATGTTGAATTTGTTCCGGATGATGGCATAATGAGGTCCGGTGATTTGTGTGCTGCACTTGTTACAGGTGCTGAAGGGTGGACTTTCAGCTATACATGTGCCTTATGCTTATGGATTTGCTATTATATTGCTCACTGTTATTGTGAAGCTGGTTACATATCCTTTGACGAAGCAGCAGGTAAATGACTCTTCTGCCACTGCAATATAAAGAATAAAAGAAAAGTGGAATGTTCCTTTGTATGTTGTCTATAAGAAATTACTGCTATTTTTTTAACCCTGTTACAGGGTCATGTGATTATTTCATGTTATATATTAACAGTTCTTAAATTATATGGCTTGAGTTTTTCTTTTGTGATAACCATTCTAGTGTGGCATGGAATAGTTTTTTATCGACCTTTCTTATTGGCAACAGACATTGATCATTTATGTTAACAGAGTACTTACTGAATTTGACCTACACTTATATCTGTATCTGTGAGTAGAACCATTAAAAAAAAAATAAATAAATAAAAAAAAATAAAAATCACTGGATTTTTTTAATTGGGAAGTTAAACTGAAGCAAAATGATTAGGCACGTGAGAAGTCTGTTTTCTGTTTTTTTTTATATACTCTTTATTAATTATTATTATCAACAATATAAGTATCCTTAAAGGCAATGATTTCATGTCTCTGTAGGTGGAATCAACATTGGCAATGCAAAATTTGCAGCCTAAGATCAAAGCCATTCAAGAAAGATATGCTGGCAATCAGGTTCAGCACAACTTTTAAGACTTATGTATATAGCAAACTATAAAGATCACCAGCGCTTTACTATTCATGCCAGTATGCCTCCTCCCACACTGACGCCCGCATCTTGCCCACCCCACCCACTCACACTATACATTTAGGATGTGCATAGGTATTTTTCTTCCTGCTTTACTGTTTCCAGCAGAACAGCCATGATACATTTATATGCACACTTATAGAGTGATATTTATTATCTGACACATATTTTCATAGAAGAAAGCAATCAAGTGTGTGCGGATCGGTGACAAGAAGCGTCACTCACGCTGCCACACAGGACACAATTTATAGTTATATACACTGTGTTCCCCTCCTTTGTGCTTCCAATTTACTATTTCGAGCAGTACAACCATGGCAGATGCAGATGTGTATGTAATACACACTAATGTTCCACTCTTGCACAAATTCATAACAGAACATTAAGGGAAACTGAATGATCACATTAGGACATCAAAGCAACGACAAAAGTCTAAAGTTGGAACTTCTTTGGAAAATTTGAATTCTTAATGTGGGAGCTGGTCATTAACATTTTCTTGTAAGCCATTGACATGACTTGTCTGAAATGCTGAGATTTCATTCGCCAATGCTATGATTGGCAATAGCATGATGTATAGACCTTGATAATCTTTCTTGCTCAAGTCACATCCCAAAAGGTAACATGCAATGTCCTGAGTATAAGTCTTGTAAGCAGATGTACTGATATCAGGCTGTAAAATTTGTATAAATCAAGCCACTACCACAAAATTCAGCAACTTTTGTTGAAGCACTTAACCAACATAAAAGGAAAAATAAAATAACTTACTAGACCTCCTAGTTTTTGTTTTATTCAACTCTTAAACGTGCATGCACTAAAATTCATCAAAACATATCATGCATAATGATGTAGGTCCTTAATCCATAGTCGCATGTCCTACCTAGTTTCTCCTATCCTTACTTCACTTCATCATGACGCAATTGTAACTCCATCTACATTTCTTATTACAAGAAGAAAGGAAAATAAGGTTTTCATCCTACAATTGAAGAGTCTTGATTCCGTATTTGGTATGACTCTCGAACTAACTAATGGAAAAGATTTAGATGGACTTGTTAGTTGCTGCCGAGGATGGACGAGAGAACCCATAGCCTAGTTGAAACCTGTTCATTGTCACAACCATCAGCTTGTGGGTTGCCACGCATGTGCATAATTTAGAACCATTTTTATGAATTGAGGAAAGCTTCATATGATTTCTGTAAAATTGGATGGGAATTCCAAATATTTCCTTAACTTTCCACCAACATAAAAACTGTACCCATTTGAGCATAAGATTTGCTTTTGGAGTCCTAGAAGTTAGGACTGCATTCTGGTGCAAATCCCTCTGACATGCAAAGAAGATAAAACTGTGGGGCCCTACCTTCTGCTGTGTCAATGGCTACATGCCTGCATCTACTTCCCCTCAAGTCAGTGGAAATTCATTATTGAATTTGTTGATGTGATCCTACATACTTTTGTTCATGGTTTGAAAGCTTGAAGAAGCCTCAATTTGAATTTAGCTGAGGTGATTCGGGAATCGGATTTCAAGTGACTTAGGATCCCAGTAAGACTTGATAACACTCGGTTGACTGAGCTCAGTCAGATTTGAAGGTGCTTGTTTATGCTTAATTAGGTTTTTTTTTTTTTTTTTTTTTTTTTTTTTTTTTTTTGCTGTTGTATTTTTCATCCTGAGTTTCTATATCAGTGCTTGACTAGGACATGGATGAGCTGACTTGACTTGGTTAACTTTTGAGTTAAATCAGGTTTTCTAGTTTTCAAACAGTGTTTCTTCTAGGATCAGGTATCTGAAAATTTTTTATGGACACATTTGAAACAAATATGTTCTAAACATGGATAGTTGATTTGAAACACAGATGGTTGTAATATGAACTGGACAGTAACTTAGATTGAGCTGGCAGATCAGATTTTCCCTCGGATAATGGACCATCAAATCAACTTTGAGGGTGCTTTTGTGTGACAAGAGGAATCTGCGGTAGAGACAAAATTTGTTCTGATGCTCCATGTGGCTCCTTTTTTGGTTTTGTTGTATGACACATTTTCGGAAAAGGGAAAAAATGAACAAATTTTCCTTGCTAGAGAGGATTTTGATTTCCTATGTCAGGCGTAGGATTTAGGAATGCAAGATTCCTCTCTGTCATGGAAATGAAGATCTGCACAGTGAAATCCTCACACTACACAAACGTGACAGAGTTGCTAGCCAGTAATTCCAAAACCAATTGGTGATAACAAACTGTACCGACAACTACTTAACACCCCACCCCCTCGGGTAGGACACCGTCCGGATCCGAAGCACACACCCGCACAAAACTATAACACAACATTTTGTGCACTTGAGCTCACACAAACACACAACACGGCATGGGGCATTTTCTGCCCTGTATGGTTTCGAATTCGAGACCTCTGGCTCTGATACCAACACAGAGTTGCTAGCCAGTAATCCCAAAACCAGTAATCCCAAAACCAATTGGTGATAGAAAACTGTACAAACCATAATTATCAGAATCCTACGATTCGTATCCCCAATCTTAAGGAAAACGATTTGTATCTATGCAATGAATCTCATTTATAGATGAATCTTACGATTCAAGTGTGAATCCTACAATTCGATACTCGTTTCATCAAATCTTACGATTCATGTGATTCAACTAAGCAAGAATAACTACAACCAATAAGTTAATATTAATAATCATTTTCCTTTTTTCTTTCTTTCTTTTATCGCAGTTATTTTTAAAAGGTTATTTAATAGTTAACAAAACCTCATAAGAATTTTTTGCGGCTTCAATGAGATTTTAAAGATGAATCAAGAACATGCATTTAATTAAAGCATTCGATTGTCCGTATAATGCTTGTCTATATCTTCTTCTTCTTCTTTTTAATCTATTTTGGTTTTTTTTTCTTCATGAATACTTTCTTAACTTAAGGAGATATCCTACCATGTAAGATTGATGATTTGGATTTTATTTTATTTTAATTTTTTTATTTAAAAATAATAATATATATAGATACCTTAAACTTATTTAACTATTTACAGCTACACATCATATATTTCATTTATATGTATATATATATTAATATATGTTATGATGTTCTTACTATAATTGTATGATAGGCTTTCTTGTTATTGTATTTATGCTGCTATAAATGGGAAAATGGATGGTTATGAATAATTACCTTTTCATTTTCTTTTAATTTTTAATTATTTTCATTTTTATTAGAAAAATAACAAAAATCCTACAATTCACGATACGATTTTCGATTCGATTTTTGGGTATGAACGATTTGCGATACAGTTCTGATTTTGAAAACTACCCCCTGCCCGGCGTGACAAACAAAATGCACCCTTAATGTTTGCTCCAAGCTTCTGATTAGAAAATGAATTTTGTGATTGTTGGATTGGTCAATGCCCTTACTCAATGGTTCATCCTGTTTGACATCCATCATCCCACACTGAGATAAGTTTTCACCCCAGTAGATTTGACTTGATGCAGTCTTCCACTGTAGGATCAAGCTCAAATATCACTAAATCCAACTTGATGGTCACATGATTTTGTTTTTGTATGTTGATTGTGTTCTTACATCAATCAATCTTATAGCCATCTTCATGATTGGATCCTAGGTAGGTGCATCACTTATGCATCATTCAAAAGGTACATCACCTATGTGGCTGTGCCAAACGTAACTTTATTTTTCTTGGCTGTCGTGAATCCTTCTCTGCTATGATTATCATCTGAGGCATGAATTGATATGTCTTTCTCATACAGTCTGTGCACTTGATTTTGGACTTTGTAAGGTTGTAATGTATGTAGGGCTTGACAAGTTACCTGGGATCAGCCATAAACCTGAGTCATCGCCATCAAAGCCTTATCCCATCAATTTAGGGCGGGCCTTTTGGGTTCCATCAAAGCCTTATCCCATCTATTTGGGTCAGCCTTTTGAGTTCTATTTCCCACACAACCCTATATACAACCATCTTTTTTCTTTACTCCACAATCCATCATGTATTTTTTTACTATTATATTTAAGGTCATTACTGGTCTTCCCTTTCATAGTTCCTTGAACATGTAACCATTAAATAAGTTTTACAAGGGCTGTTTCCAGTCTTCTTCGAGTGCCCAAACCTAGTAATCAGTGCCATATTAATTTTATTCTGATTCGGTCATGGCTTAAGGAAAATTAGTATACAATTTATTTTGTGTACATATAAAAGGATGGTTGTGATGCAGAGCTTATTTTTTATCAAAGATTTTTTCAGCTTGCCTGCTTTGTAGGGTCTCCCATTTATTAGGCAGTTTTCTCATTTAGTACTCATCAAATTGGATTGGAAGAGAAATTTACTGCATTGTACAACTGTACACTCACTTCAATCGTGGGCTCTATTGACCAAGACGTGCATTCCTTATTCACTCTTGATTGGATTGTGTTTGGAGACTCTTCCTCCCTATTTAAGTGCAATCAAATCTCTTTTATTGGCAAGGCTTTATGCTTGAGAGAAAATTCAGGGTTCTACTTTATCAGTTACTATATATGGGTAGAAACTAGTGAGGCAACAAGACACCAAAAAATGGAAGGCTCTCTCTATATGTCGTTGATTCTTTGAGGACTTGCTGCCTTAATGATTCGGGTGGACAAGAGGGACTCTTTAAGGAAGAATCTACTATGATCAAGATTGGGCAAGTGGCCGACAACTACAAGGCATCAAGTGAGGTCCCTAACCCTTACGAATCTCTAACGCACAGATTTCCTCTTGTATCTTCTCTTAATTTATTTCCATGCTTGAATGTAATTATGATATTCTTTAATAGGGTTTCTATTATCATTAGGATTATGATTAATGGTTGTGATTTAATCAAAGGTTAGGGCTTCTTTGTTGGCATAGCATATATACAAGTCCATTGTATGGAATGAAGGGAGTCTTGGAATATTTTATGAAAATTAATTAAAGTTGCATGTGTGCACTTTTATCTATTTTCCTTCTCCTTGGTTTGAGTATCTCCCATTGGATTGAAGGCATTGATGATCAATTTTCGCAATTGACGATAAACGAATCTCTATCTTTCTCCTTGTGTTTGGTTTTTCTGTTTGATTGAAGATTGGGGTATTGTGGGTTCACAATTAATCGGGGTTTCTGCTTCCTTGACTGTGCTAGGTTGCTGAAGAGGTACTTGGAGAGTCGAAAGGGAAAATACACTATAATAAAGAAACCTAGTAGTGGAGTGTAGAGGTTTAGGAAGTTGTTCGAGAGAAAAGACATTACTAAATTTTGGCAGGTGACTAGGATTATGGAAAATTATGAGATGTACAAGAAGGCAAAGAAAGAAGCTAAGAAAGTTGTAAGTGATGCAAAGTTCATAGCATATGATGACCTATATAATCGGTTGGGAACAAGAGAAGGAGAGAATGATATTTTTAAGCTTGAAAAAATAAGGGAAAGGAAAAGTTTAGACTTACACCATGTCAAATGTATTAAAAGCAATGATCAAAAGGTTCTATTGAAAGACAACGATATCAAAGATAGGTGGAGAGAATATTTTAGCAAGCTTTTAAATGAAGACTATGTAAGAGACGTAAGAACAAGATAGGATACTTTGTTAGCAGAACATACTTTTTCCCGCATAATTGGGGTGGTGGAAGTGAGGAAAGCGTTGAAACAAATGTAGACAGGAAAGGCTACAGATCCAGATGACATTCTGATAAGAGGCTTGAAAATGCTTAGGAGAAGTTAGGGGGATTTGGTTAACTATGCTCTTCAATAATATATTAATGATCAAGAATATGCTGGATGAATGGAGAATAAGTGTTGTAGTACCTATATATAAGAACAAGGGAGATAGATATACAAAATTGTACCAACCTTTTTCGTTTTTTTTGAAAAATCAAAATTGTACCATTCATACTATGAAGCTATGGGAGAGAGTAATGGAGAAAAGACTTAAACAAAAGACCGAGATATTTGAAAATCAATTTGGTTTTATGCCGGGGAGGTCAACTATGGAACCTGTCTTCTCACTTAAGGCAATTAATGAAAAAATATAAAATCTGCATAGGGCCTTCATCGACCTAGAAAAAGCTTATGGCAGGGTATCTAGAGGTTTAATTTGGTGGGTTTTAAATAAAATGAATGTTCAAAGAGGCTATACTGAAATTATTAAAGACATGTATGAAGGATAGGTAACTAGTATGAGAATTATTTGTGGAGAGACGGGTGAGTTCCCAATGACCATAGGTTTGCATTAGGGGTTCGCCCTAAGCCCTTATCTCTTTGCATTGATTATGGATGAGTTAACTGCTCATTTTCAGGTGGAGGTACCTAGCTGTATGTTGTTTGTAGATGATATAGTGTTGGTGGATGAATCAAGAGATGATGTAAATACAAAACTTGAGAGATGGAGGGAGGCTTTGGAATCCAAAGGTTTTAAAATAAGCCGTACAAAGACAAAATATATGGATTGCAAATTTAGTGGGCATTTACAAAGAGCTAAAACTACTATGAGAATTGAACCCAAGAGATACCGCAAAGATATTATTTCTGTTATTTTTGCTCAATAATTAGCTAGGATGGGGAGATTGATGAAGTTGTCAAACATAAGATAAAAGTGGGATCGTTGAAGCGGAGACGTGCATCTAGAGTGCTTGTATATGACGAATGCCCACAAGATTGAAGGGAAAATTTTTAAGGACAGTGATAAGATCGGCTATGACCTATGGAGGAGAACGTTGGTCAATCAAAAAGCAACGTGCACAAAATGGAGGTAGTAGAGATGAGAATGTTGAGGCAGATGTGTGGTAAACCTAGGAAGGATAAAATTAGAAATGAGTGTTTTTTAGAGCATTTAGGGGTAGCATCAATAGGGGATAAAATTAGAGAAAACCTGTTTGAAATGGTTTGGGCCCTTCCAAGTTCCAACACAGGCCAGCAACAATGCTAGTAAGAAAAAGTTTCGGTATGCAAGTTGATTGCCCACCAAGGGGAAGGGGTAGGCTAGTAAGAAAAAGTTTCGGTATGCAAGTTGATTGCCCACCAAGGGGAAGGGGTAGGCTAGTAAGAAAAAGTTTCGGTATGCAAGTTGATTGCCCACCAAGGAGAAGGGGTAGGCTGAAGAGGACGTGGATGGAGGGAGTAAAAATAGATTTGAAGAAGTGCAACTTATTAAAGATTTGGCTCGGGATAGATCAGAATGGAGAAATAGAATTCATGTAGCCGACCCCAACATAGTTGGGACAATGCTTTGATGATGATGATTGATGTATGTATGTATATAACGAGGTTAGATTTTTTGGGTCTGTCACAACATAGTTGGGACAATGCTTTGATGATGATGATTGATGTATGTATGTATATAACGAGGTTAGACTTTTTGGCTCTGTGAAGAGTCAAATAAGTCCCCGAGATGACTTGGACGGGCTGCTTTTTGAGCCAAGGCGGGACTCCTAATTTTTTATTGGATCTCGGCCAATTGTGCTATATCATTCCTTGACTTGGGATTCATCTTCAACTCTTATAATACTCCCTTAACGGTATCTGCTCCTATGAATGATGCTCATAGTTGTCAATTCCATTCCAATCCTCGTTTCAATTTGGCCCTCTCGTGGAACGTTTTGGTGTTCCACTAAATTTCGGTGTTCCTTTCCGGCAAAGACGCGATTGTAAAAATGAAATATCTAAAATGAATACCTAATATTAAAAAAAAAAAAATTCAAAGAGCCTAAAATAGAGAGGGAAAAAAAACAGATTTCATAACACAAACAATATATAAGATTTAAATGAGAATGATTTTAAACTTTAAACACATGGACATTTTCTATGCGCATGAATTGTTTGAGTGTATGCACCATAAAAAAAAAGAAAAAGAAAAGAAAAGATAAAAGATACAATGGCTCTTGGCAAAGAGAGAAAGAGTGGGGAAAAAGATACAGTGGCCTGAATCTTTGGGGAGGGTGTTCCATTCCGGCCAAGACCAAATCTGGAATATTCCTGCCAATTCCGGGACGGAAATTGACTACTATGATGATGCTATATTATGATCAGCAGTACCATGGCATTTTTTAAGTAAACTCCAATCTATATAAATGACACCCCCAACAAATACATTAAGATCAGCAGTAGCATGGTGTTGCTTTTAGAATTATGTTTGGGCATACTGCAACAAGTGGACTTTCAGGTAGCTTATTCATCCAAACCTGGAATGCATCTTCTAACTGTGTTGGGCAGAGATAAGTTCTAACTGCATTCTTTTGTAAGATACCTGAGTATAGAAGGAATTTTAGGATTGATGTTTAATTTCATTTGCTTTTTGGCGTGAAGTTTCATACTCATTTCTTTCATTATCAATTCTCTTGCATTTAGGAAAGAATACAACTTGAGACATCCCGTCTCTACAAGCAAGCTGGTGTTAATCCATTGGCAGGTTGGTTTATTATTTATCAAGTAATAGTGTCTTATTTGAAAATTTGATATATTCTTGTGAACATGGAACATAGTTTCTAGACGTACAAGTTCATTTGGAGTTCTAAGGAGTAACAGTTGAGAGTAGTCTTTACTGATGAGGAAACTGCAATATATTATTCTGGAGTTAAGGTGAAATTGCAATTGAGTGTTCTAGGCATTGGACATTTAAGGAACATTTTTTTATCAATATTTTATCAGAAAAAGTCTTTATTTTAAAAGTACAGGAAGGTTATATGTTATTTTTCCTTTAGTCATTCTTTAAGTGGCAATTTCCATTTTTTGGCTTGGAGATTCAGATGCATTTATGCATGCTTAGCAGCTTGATTTTATTAGAGCACCTCCTTTTAGCTTTTTTTATCACAATATTCTACCATAATGATTTCCAGGCATTCAACCATTTGGTGCGATGCTTTAAAGACAGGATTGGGCTGGTCGGTTGAACCAGGTTTAAGAACCGGTGCATTCACCAGTCTGGTTAGGTCAAAACTAGCACATTGGCAACAGAAGAAACGGACCTGGTCAGAGCTGGTCAAAACCCGTCAAAAGAGTAAAAACCAGCAGTTAAATTTTTCTTACCCACCATTAATCGTTTTAATTCTTTTTTTATTTGATCATTTTTTTAATGCCACAGTTGAACCAGATTAAACTGGATCGTCAAACCTGTTTGGACCAAACTGCCCACTCCAACAGTTCACTCTACCGTCCGGTTTTAAAATACTGACTTGGTATCACATTCACACTGCCTAATCAATATTTCATTTTTTTTCTTTTTGGGCATCTTCATTTCATAGAAGATGAATCTTCGAACTTACAACAGAAGGAGTATCTCATCAAAAGCCTAGAATAGGTTACTTGATGCTCTAAAACTTGTTTCTGAATTTTTGAGTGCTATGCGAAAGTCCGTCACAAGTATAAACTCCATAACTCTGAGTTGAACATGTTTATTAGTGACCTAAAATCTTGAAATGAACTATAGTGCAAACTGCATTTGATTTGTCCTGGATACATTCGTCATGCCCTGTTCTTGAACAGACAGAACTTGAGATTGCCTTCAAGATAAGAGTGGACATTGCTTCCCCCATTGCTTCAAAATTGGATGATCCTTGTTTTTTTTGTTTTTTTTTCCTTGCATTATACTCCATTTTTTATTTATCGATTTTATATTTTGTGTTCTGTTTTTATGAGTTAACTTTTTGAAACTTATTCCCCCTTCTCTCTGTTCTCATCTTCCCAATGCTTCCATGAATTTTTCGTTCTATGTCCGGTCAATCAAAATAAATTAGTTAATTTGATTTTTACCCTTGTCATGCACACAAAAAGCCACCTAACCTGCTTGTGCCCATGAATACCAAAAGGACTGGCACCTCTAAATGCATCATAATTTTTATTTTTATTTTTATCTTCACCAACCTGAAAAACTAGCTCCTGGAGGATGCTTCTTTTTCCTTTTGTCGTCTGGCACGAATTATGAATGACCTATCTCTCATAACTTCTTATGCGCTGATGATGTGGAATTCCTTCTCTCCGCCACTTGATGATATCAATTGTGCGAAATGAAGAAGCTTCTAGTTCCTTTGATAATCCTATCATTGTGTCCTCCTGAACAATCCTGAAGGATAAACAAAAATACATATCTGATGAATGGAACCTGTTTGATTCTTGTGGTCCTTTGCTCATCTTATTAACACAGCCAATGATGGTTTTGTAATAAATAAAAAAAGTTGAAGTGTGACCACAATTGTATGGGATATGTTGCTACATAGAAAAAGCTCGTTTACAGACTCTCTTTTGTATAGGAAAGACATTAGGCTATTAGATTGTACTTTTGAAGTCCGTCCAACATGTTAATTTTATATGCCAACATTGACCAATGTAAAGTCAAAACCTATTTCAAAGCCAAGTTGCTCCTGTTAAAGGATGGATGAGGAGAATCTAAGGCCAGCAAAAAGTTGGTAATTTAGTTTATATCTTGTTTTTGTAATTTAGTGAATTTACTATGTTTTCTTTTTTGTGTTGAGGTTGTCGTTTAAGGGGGTCATCAGGTAGCACTATTGATAGAGAAAATTTGTGCCATTGCATTGAAGTTAGCCACGGGCACTTCACCTTCTTATTGTTTTCTTTCTTTTCTTTTTAATACAATTTGTTTCTGATTTATTTTTCTTTATCTTCGTAAGGTTGAGTAGTTTTGATCTTTCTTTTACTATTTTTATTGGTTCCTTTTTACTAGTTTTGGTTCATAGTCTCTCTCTCTCTCTCTCTCTCTCTCTCTCTCTCTACACACACACACATACATACACACATTACTTGCTGAATATGTCTTCTTTCTCTCACTATTGCTTGCTGAATATTTCTTCTTACTTTTTCTCTCTGAAAAGGATGTTTTCCTACTTTGGCAACAATTCCAGTTTGGATTGGTTTGTACCAAGCTCTTTCAAATGTGGCAAATGAGGTATGACTGTTCGAGCTTTCATCTGGATTTCTTCAAAGATGGAATGTACTTGGTATGTTTTATATTGAAAATAAATTGTTGCTGATCATTGCAACTCAATCTGAAGGGGTTGCTGACTGAAGGTTTCTTTTGGATTCCCTCTTTGGGTGGACCGACCACCATTGCTGCAAGGCAAAGTGGATCTGGAATTTCCTGGCTTATTCCTTTCGTGGTAATTAGAATTTAAGTTCTGCAGGCATATTTATCTAGTTCGTCTTAAAACCTTCCTTTATCTTTAATGATAATATGAACCCTGATGCAAACCCTAGACTGCCTTGAGGTTGTGGGTCCGAGTCACATTACCAATTGAAAAAAAAAAAAAAAAAAACATGATGATTATGATCCTCTATCTCTGTAATATTAATATTTCATTATAGTTTTCAATCCTTCAATGGCGATGTTTTTTTCTCGTTTTATTGAGATACTTTATTGAGAATATTGTAGTTTATTTATTATGCTACTTATCACTATGCTGTACTGTGCTTAATTGTATCACTGAAACCTATGATTAAGATTATTTGTGCCAACAAAATAAAGCATGGTAAGTGACAAAGATATGCTAATTTTTAATACATTTAGCATCCTCTAAAGATCATTTGCAATTTCATGCAGGATGGCAATCCACCATTGGGCTGGTCTGATACAGCAGCATATCTTGTATTACCTGTGCTCCTTGTCGTTTCCCAGTATGTGTCGATGGAGCTTATGAAGCCACCTCAGGTGAGAACCAGCTTTTCTATCCTACCTCATTTCCTTCTTGATGGATCGTGTGTAGTTTCAAACATTTAATAACTTTTGTTTTCCATTTGCAGACTGATGATTCTTCAAAGAATACGCTTCTCGTTTTGAAGTTCCTTCCTCTTATGATTGGTTATTTTTCTCTGTCAGTTCCATCAGGACTGTCAATTTACTGGTTGGTAATTTACTCAAGACATAATTTACTGTTGTGTTGGTTCTTTAACTTATTGCTCCAGCAATGTATGAACTACGTATTTGTAAATTGTATGTAAACTGAACCAAACAACCAAAATGAAACCAAAACATACTGACCTGAACTGCAATGAGACCATTCTATCATCAGCCCCCCATTTCCACATGTTTAGCATGGATCTGACTGGGCCACACCAGGGTCTATTATCATTTCCTGTCACGCAGGATGCAAGAGCTACCTCTAGATGGAGTATTACTGAGTGTCAATGGAGAAGTCAGGTACCCATACCTGGCCCAATTCTATGCGGGTAAACCAAGCCAAGCCTGACCCACACAAAGAAGTTTAACCCAATTTTTCACTTATTGCCGTGTTGGGCCATTTTGGTTCCTGTTTGGCCCAACTAGTAGTCAAAGGCGCACCTAGGGTCACCATAGGGGTCATGCGCTTCACCTAGGCCCTAGGTGAGTCCCTGGTGCAAGGGCTGCTTAGGTGCTTTCTCGGGAGCCTTTGGTTTTTCACCTAGTAGTGATCCCATGCACACAATCTCCCTGCACACCTCGCTGTGGGGCCCACCTGGGGATGGGATTGGGGAATTGGAAGATCTGGGTGGGCCCCACCTATGTACAAATTTGGGGCCCACCTGATCATCATGTGGCCCACAAGTTTCAACAGCTTTATATTAAAAAAAAAAAAATCAATCCAACAGTCCAGTCCATTCGGCTGGGTGCAAACCCGGGGATTTGGTGACTATCTGGAGAGTCCCGGTTTTGTGGACCCTTGGATTGATCACCAGTTGGCCTCCTCCTTCCAAACCTTGTTACAGCTGGCAGACTGTAATAATGGCTGCACTAATACAGTTGGCAGTAACAGTTGTTTGAAATTTTGCCTCCTATAAGTTCATCATCACCTTCTTCTTCTTCGCTGCAACAGCCAAGTCTAATTGTTACAGACAGCTGTAACAGGGTCTGAGAATTTTTTTTTTTTTTTATGTCTTAATATATTCTCCTTCCCTTCATCATCATCATCTTCTTCTTTGCTGCAACCAAGTGACTGTTACAGCAGGGTATGGGTTTTTTCTTCTTTCTGTGTTTTTTACCCCTTTGGCAGGTGGGGTCCGGCACGGTCTTCTTCATCTTCTTTTCTGTCCTTTTTTTTAAGTATCTTTGTATGATCTTTCTTAAGACTAAAATATATCCAGTTTGTTATTCATTAGGACAAGCCCAACTTGTTATTAGGACTCTTTGAATTTTATTTTATTTTTATTCGAGGTTGACTTTTATCAGCTTTTTAAAATTTTATTTTGTTGGTTTGTTTGACAGGTGGTTTTATTTATGAAGCATCAGTATATTAGTAGTTCGTACTATGGTCCAGTTCCTTTTCTCATTTTGTTGCACTCTATATGTGTAATTTGATAAGCTGCTGGTAAACATTTGCCAGATCCAAATGTCTAAGAAATCATAGGTATGCTAGATGTGCCATTTTAGCTCATCATATTTATTCACAAATACACATTAGGTCCTTAGTTCCAAGAGACAGCTACATCAAAATTTGTGCCATCTGCATCAGATTTTTTTTTTCTTTTTTGGGTCCTTTCATGATTGTTTTCCCGAACCAGTACCTAGCCTCATGAACTAGATCCTTGGACCTGCCCCTTAGTGAGACAATGCCTTAATTATGGCACTACTTATATGTTTTCTTTCCTGTATGTATGTTGTTCTTGTGTAAGTGTTTTGACTTTGCAGTTAGCTTTGTAGTGGCTATTTTCTAATTTTTCATAAAAGTAAATGTTGGAAATTGTTAAAATGCTAATATTATGCGATTCCAGTTTTGTATATTGGCTCTTATATTTAAGCATGCTATTCTTCTTTGTGCTAGGTTCACAAACAATGTTCTCAGCACAGCTCAACAAGTATGGTTAAGGAAACTAGGTGGTGCCAAACCTGTTGTTGGTCAGGATGCAGGTGGAATTATTACTGCAGGAAAAGCAAAACGTTCAACTTCGCAACCAGCTCGAGCTGGTGAAAGGTAGCTGTTCCATGCAATGAAACTTTTGATCTTCGCCTGCCTACTTTTCTTGCTGAGTCTTCAACTCCTTGCTGACAAGCTTGTAAACCAACAGGTTTAGGCAATTAAGAGAAGAAGAGAACAGGATAAAGTTGAACAAATCACTGCCAGCAGGAGAAATTGAGGTGCTCGCATCTACATCTGATTCTGAAGATGTCTCTGATGAAGAGTCAAAAGATAAGGTTGGTTTACTTCATAATTGTGCATGGTTTTACAATACAATTTTTCCTAGTAATCCATTTATTCATCCTCTGTATAGAGATACCATGCAAGATGACCATGGGGCCCACCTGGGGCCCCCACATGATCAACCTGAACCCGTAATCCCCCAGTCAGCCATGATTGTTGGGTCCCAAGTGGGTCCCAATGACAGTTTTGCAAAGGCTCCTGTGCAAGGCGTATGCATAGGAGCACGACCCTATATATAGACAGGTGCTCTTGTGCGATACTGTGCTAGACAGCCTGGGGGCCCAAATGATCAATCCGAACCCTTTATCCAAACAAATGCACCCCCCACCCCACCCCACCCCACCCCACACACACCCACCAAAAAACCCCTCCCTCCTAACCTTTTATATACCCGGATCCCATTGGTTTTACATCGATCCGAATAGACTGGACCGTTAGATTGAAATCACACAAAATCATGCATTTTAACACTGTTAAACTTTTGGGCCCCTGATCATGGGGTTAGGATGATGGGCTTCTCTTGAAATTTCATATATGGGCTGGACTGATTGATGCAACCTCCAATCCGCAAGCAGTGATGGAATGAAGGTAGATAAACTCCACGAGAAAGTTTGCCAAATCCTGGACGGATTTAAGCGAGGACCAACGCCATAGATGAAAAGTGGCCACACGAGCTCTCTTCCATTGAAGAGAAACACCCACACTCATAGCCATTGGCGAACTAAACGGCCAAACAATCTTTATTGAATTATCATAAACTGTCTCTCCCAGTGGCAGGATTACATAATTATAGTAAGGGTTGGACATCCCCTTCCCTAGGGGGACTTTACTTTCCTAAACAATATAGGAAACAAATCCTTTAAATTTGCTTAACAATCCAACTGACTTTTAAAATCAAACCTGTCAAAATAAGATAAGTAATTAAATCTTCTAATTAAGTGGATGTCCGTTTATCCTATGGACTGGGTCCAATGGTCTGGCTGACCCATGGTCTGGCCTGCGTCACTCATTTAGATCTTTCCATTGCCCACCTCATCCTTGTTTGGTGGTTGGGGCCCCACAGGCTGTCTAGCAAAGGAGACACAGGAGCATGGCCCATGATTATAGCTCTGAAGTGCATTCTCAACTAAAGAAATATACTGTGCCCTCTATTATATACTAGTGGGCCCTAGATTCTGTGATCATTGATTTAGACTTCAATCATATATCCCCCACGAACAATCCATGGCCCAAGAATCGCATTTATATGCAACAAAATTATTTCCTTCAATCTTATGCCTGTAAGAAACAGTTGATAAGATGCAAGAAAAAAGTGTGAAAAATTGGGTATCTAGGAATTTTGGGTCAGGTTATTTTTTTAGCATGGTCCACAACCCACATCAAAGCAGTGTTTCTGAATCACTGAACTCCATGGTACCTACATATTCAAACATGATTCCCAAGGATACTATGCATGTCCTGAACTGAGGATAGCAATTTGTTAACTCTGAATGCCAAATGAAGGATGGGGGAAATGAACTATAACTACTCACACCAAGTAAAACTAGTCGAAATTTCAGAATCACATGACAACTCTGCATTCTGATTTATCTGGGCCTAGGTATGTCGTTTTCATTAGGCCATATAAGGATTGGGTTTGGTTCATGTCCATGGTGTATCAGGACATGGATCATTTGTTGTAACTGGAGTACCCAACCCAGGACCTGGCGACAGACCTGATTCCAAACCTCCTTCCTTCATATTATACTATAATTTTAAAAACCTTATCCTTACTAGATATTTACACTGTTACCATCAGATAAATGGTATGGGCCTAGACTGGAACTGTGGGATGGGATCCAGGCCCGATTAAGATTGGGGCCCAAATAAGGGTCCATAGTCCATACCGAGTTTTTAATGTTGGTTCCTTCAGGTAACTGAGTAATTTGGGATCCATTGATGGCCTTATAGCGGGCCATTTTTGGGAATGGGAAAAAAATTTATTTTGTTATCAGTAGGAATGGGAAAAATTAGAGCCATATAATCATGGGAGGTACTATTTCGATGGCCTAAAGTTCTCAATCCTTGGCCGAGTTAAAGCGCCAAAGGAAGAGTCGGCTTGCCGAGTTTTCTTACCTTGCCTTGTACCCCTTTCAAGAAGGGAGTATGTTCACCCTATAAAGAGTATTATTATTCAAACTTTTCTGAAACCTGATTTAAGCTATCTATCATCTACAGCAGGAGCAGGATGCCCTTGAAGAGGTATATGCCTCAGGTAACAGCAAACAGATTCGAAATTATACTGGACAGAGAAGGGGCAAGCGGTCAAAGAGGAAGCGTTCGGCATGAGTATTTCCTGTCATCTTATGTATGCATTGAGCTTTTAGCTCCGGGGAGTCATGTATATCCTCACAAACTGTATCTAAAGATAAAAATATGGTCATTTTTTATATTCTTCTAACTCAAAATAAGGTTTTTGTTTTTACTGCAATCACGAGTCTCAATGGAAAAGAAATCTAACTGTTAACTATGTAGCTATTGTTTTGCTGACTGTTTGTTTGTGAGTCCGTCTCCCATTCTTAACTTGTTAGTTGTTCATAAGAAAAGGAGATTCCATTTTCATTCAGTACTGTTTGAATAAGCGCCCAGATAGGTGCATCATAGGTCTGAACTCGTTTTCTTTGGGCTCTGGGAGCTCCACATAACTAGGAATTGAGGCTCGGAACGGTGATGTCAGATTATTATCATTTGAAGGCTATTGAAAGTGGAAACCCGATAATCAATGCACTCCACTGATTTTGAATGTAAACAATGAACAACCCTGAATGATTGCGTAGGTAAGCTGGGTATAAATCCGTGATCTCATGTTAGGGTAATGATGCTAGGTTATGATATTCTGTTCCTGGTAAACCCTGGTTGCACTCAAGGCCCAAGCCACATGCTTATACATCCTCTGTGCGAAGTCTCCTTTGCTCCCCAAAACAGTGCCCAAGTTTAAATCCTTTCTGCATTCACAGTTCTGGCAGGCCTCTTGTGAGCCTTATGGTTGGCGATAGGAAAAAAGGCCGATAGAATTATTAACTGGTTGCCCCTCTCCTGGCTTTTCCAGCTTTTTTATTTTTATTGGTTACAATGATTAATCAATTATATTAAAGAAGCAAGCCGGATCAAGTGGCATACATTGAAAGTCTTAAGATCTAGAAGTTCTTCATTGTTTTTTTTTTTTTTTTCCTCCAGTATGGTGGGGACTGTGATTCTAATTCAGCAGAAATCTAAGCCAATAGAGCAGCTTTATGCGTCTCTAGAGATTCTTACACCAGCCGCGTAATTGTGGAGTGTGTGTTACCTGCAATTATTTGGGTCTCTTACAGCAGAAACTCTCAATGGATATTTCAATTCGCTTTGTTCATCTTTGGAGGTAGAAAGCCTAGAAACTCTCCAACTGCCTTTTGATTGCAAGCTTGAAATACCAGTGAATGAAACATAAAAAAATAACGAGTTAATCCCTACGGGCTATGACAGCTATAAACCCATCTAGACAGAAGAACTGCTGTAGTTTTCTGGTTATTTTCCAACAAGAAATAGATTTGAAGGATGTGATTTCAGCAGTAAAGCAGGAGGAAGACGGGTCGATCTAAGGCCTACACTGCGCCCATATTCAGCCTCCACCCACTTTTTGGACCACTGGAAGAACAAAAGTTCCCAGACAAAAGGCTTTACGAGATCCTTATGGGGATAAAAATGCCACTCGTCATCTATGCACTCTATTTAACTTTCTATGAAAACAAAACATAATATAAAACTCAATGATTTGATCCTTTAAGTTCTAATATTGACCATAATTTTGTGAGAGTGAGAATAAACCCACTATATATATTAAGACCCAACCAAATTGCTTTCTAAAAGCAACTACGTTTCTTAAAGAAAACAAATACTTGCCTCCTGTCATTATCAACTGAAACCTTTTCCTGTGAATCTGAGTAGGCCACGGTGCTATCTTTCTTTCTACTAAATGTTACTGAGCTTAAAATTAATGTGATGGAAATAAATGCTAATTTACAATTGTTTTGTCTTGATATTTGAATGCCCATTCATATAAATATATCACATGCCGTCACAACTTGTCTAAATAATGTAGTTGATATTTTTAGTTATGACAGGAGAGAAATATAGAGCTGCAGACCAAGTAACTTCAAATCTCTGTATTCATAATGATATTAAACTCCCATGCACTAGAAAAGAAGATGCATTACTGCAATAAAATTAATAAATTTGGTGCACCTACGACTAGTATACCACAATCACAGGAAAACACCAACCCATAATAGCTCATCACCTTCAACTACTAACGTGCTTCACCACCTTCTACTTCCGACTGAGCAAATGCGTTGCATCTGTCTTCCTTTCTATGAACCACCATTCAACCTAAGGCCGAGCTGGTGGGTGATGGTTCCCAATTGGATTGGGTCCTGATGGAACCTTCCTTATTTTCTTTGCTTCAACCTCTTGTCTTGTTTTCTCCTTTTGAAACAGGTGAGGAAGTGGAGAATTTAGGTACATGTTATATCTTCACAAGAAATGATGGAAAGGAATGAATGATTTTGAAGTTGAAGTTATACTCACCCAACTAGCCAATACTTGTGTGCCTACTGATTGAGATTCGAGGAGCTTATTTCTGAGCTCAAGATTGTCTGTGGATAGAAAATTGATGAGATAAAGGTCAATAGAAGCTCTAGTTTAAGATTTAAGAGCTTTCACCTTCTTTGATTGTTTTCTTCTGTTTGATAATAATCAAATTCAAGTAGTGTTTGCATGAAAAAATATACTAGAATGATTAATAGTCCAAGGGTAACGTAATGACTTACCTGATTCTTTGGCTTGAACCATGATAGTACTGAAGTTACGATATTGAGCAGAAGCTGCAAGGAGGCATGTCAGGAGAAGATGAGCTATGACTTGTTTTCTCTCCATCCTATGCATGAGCTTATGCATTGTTGAAGTGCTTATTGAAAGGGTGGCAGCTTTTTACAAGTATGAAAAGATTCATCCAAGTCATGTTCTGGGAAATCTCAGCCTCATTTGAAAAGGATTGGATTTTGGTTCGCTCAGGTGAGGGATCCTATGTATAGAAAGTAAATTTTAATTAAATTAGGATGTGGGTTTCCATTCATTGTTGGTTGACTTCCACTTAGCCATCATTGAGAGCATATTGAAATCCACCTTTTTCATAAAAAGGAAGCATATTGAAGTCTATCAGCTTTTGTCTCTTGCATGCATTTTCTCGTGAGTGCCCAAGCCATTTGTTTGGAACTGGTGTAACATACAGCACAGCAGACTGCTGACCCACCATTTCCTCCGTACTCGCACATCAGCACGCGACTGCATTGCGGACCCTCAAAAGTACCCACTGCAGCTTGTTACGGGTATTTAGAGCTTTTTAGCATCAGTATATACTATATGGTCATGCATACCTTTTTCCCCCATAAGATCACTCCCAGTTAATTGAATTCCAATCTAAAGCTAGAGCACAAATCATACGTGGGATTATCTCCCACAGTATGAGAATCAACATCCATAGCAGGGTAGAAAGGGATGATCATCTGGCCTGTGGTGATCCACTGGCCTGTCCCTCTCAATAAATTGTTGAGCAGCTAAGAGGAGATCAAAGTTCCAAATACCCCGAGTCTACCAACAGGGCTATCAAGAGATATCAAGTTCAGCAGTTTCTGGATTTTCTGCCTCTAGAATTGCTGTTTTAGTTTCTGTTTTTCCAACAGTTTGATTTGCCTTGGGCAATGGCTTCACATTCGCTGCTAGTGTATGGTACTGATAAAAAAACCGTACTTGTAGTGAGTAGTTTCTATGGGGATTTTCTCTGCAGCTGCTTCTGTGATGCCCATACTTGATCGTTTGGACTTTGCAGCGGAAGATCGATCGAAAATATCAGTATTCAGTACATCATTGTAAGCTCCTACATATACCCATTTTAGGATTTTTTTTTGGATCTTATCCCCACATCATATCAAACCCTCCAAAGGTTGGTATGGTTTCACAAGGGGTGTGCAGGGCTGAAAACTCCATGAAACTGATCACGTGCCAGGTGACACATTGCCCAGTTAGCATAATTTGACCACGGAAGTTTGACCTGTTTAAAACATGTTAGCTGGTGGCCATTTACTGGGCCTCCCCTCTCACTTCATCATTTGTTGCCTCAAAGGCTGATTGGACTTGCACTTTTCCATCCCACTGCCGATGCGATGCTAGTAGGTGTGATCCAGTCTAACCAAATCATCCTGGCCCTTATTTTTCACGTCTTGAAGCTTTTGTAGGCAGGCAAACTTTCATTCCTGGATGAGGGTCAAATCTAACCGTGTCAACTTAAGCAAGCGGGTTGGTGTATATTGATAATTACAGGTGGCCCTATATAAAAACAGTGTAGGAATAGGGAAGTTTATCCCTGCCCTGGTAATAATAACGCAGGCCACCTTGAGCTAATGGGACAAAATTTGTAAAAGTTAAAGCAGTGCAATTGATTGCATTTTTTCCGGGATTTGTCTTTCAATGTCTACATTCGGTGGTCGTGGCTTACCAACAGCCTAGTTGATGGTGCCGAATCTCCCGCGCATTTAACTATGATGAGTGTATTGATGCTGTCCACTGAGTGCCAAGGGTTAACGCTGGCCTACCCCTAAAACAGCTCAGAATGAATGTCTTTCCAGTGTATTGATGTTACCAACTTCTATTACGGTCTATATGGGAGGACATTCGTTTTTAACTAACGCAAGTTTCCAATTAGGTGGGCTCCACAGGGTTTTTCCACCCCTACACATAGAAACTCATCGGATCTGGACTCCTGACCCTATAAATTCAATTGCGACGGGGCATTTCAAGAGTGCAACCGTAAAATGTCACCATTGTTTCATGTATTAGGGCATATTTGCGTAGTCCATTTCTGGGTGTTTTTCTACAGAAGAACTCTTTTTTTCATGTATTTGGTGTGGTAGTTTTCCGTGGAACTATTTTTCGCCACGCCAGTTTTTCCTTCCTAGGCTTGGAAATAGACTTCCTCCATTTCCACAAAAAACTGACCTCACATTTCCTTACTACCACCCCCACTCCACCCAACAGGCCTCGTTCTTCTCCTTGCCCTCTCAACCCCACCCACCCAACGACACACTCACCTAATAGTTTTCACTAAAAAATCCGAAGCTGCACCAAACAACGTTAGTACCAATTTATTGAGAAAAAACTTTTTGCACCAAACATGAATTTCTAACTTCCTTTGAAAACCTTTAGGGCATGTATGATAACGGAAGAGGAATTCTCTATTAGGAGGAATCTTTGCATCCGCGGAAATAGACCTTCTTACTAGAAGATTTATGAGAGAGATGATTCATCAAATTCCACGTTTGGCGAGCATAGAGGAATCAACGATGATTCCTTCTAATCCAAGTTTGGTAACAGAAGAGGAATCCTAAAAAAAAAATCCGATTATTTTCATCTCAAATTCATTCAACATCATCCAAAAAATATTCACATCCTCTAATACATCCTTAAAAACCAAGTTGTACTCACGAAATAACTTAGGAAATTTTTGACAAAGTCTCACGGGAGGTTTTTTTTTTTTTTTCTTACAACCTATTTAGATACCTGTAAAATCAAACATTATATAATCATTTCATACAAACTATCATTTCTTCCACAATCTCAATAAATCAATTCGGTCCATAAAGCACAAAATATTGACTCCTTGCCTTACAAAATATTAACTTCCACAAAGCCTTAAAAAATAAGTTGGTACAAAATATTGACCAACCCTACAAAAAATACAGAATATAAACATCATTTCACTGCCGAAGCACAACATGTAGTGATAAAACATCACTCCTTGCTTTGATGGCTACATGCATGCCGTAGAAGACATGAAGGGAGGGACGGAACCGGACAAGCTTCTGGGAACTGATTTTTTTACAGTCCGAGGGCTTTCAATGACTTTTCCCTGATCAACTGGGGGTTTTCATGGGGATTCTTGATGCTGATCAAGTGGTTAATAAGTCAGTGAGAAAAGCTTTTTCTTCTCCCGCAACAAGAATCTAGCTCCTCTAATATTGTTTCTGATTTTTTGACATTCTTCTTCAGCATCTCTCATCTACTAAGCCACCTCCGCCACTCTTTTTTTCCTCTGCTTCTTGAAGTCTCGAACAAAAATGTGATGGGTTAAAAATAATCCAAAATTTCAAAGGTCGTAGTGACGTAGTCACCATCTCTATTAGACTCTATAGCTCTTGCTCTTTTGGCGAAGTTCAGAGAACATATTCTCTCCCCTACATCGTCTTCACTAGGGCTAATGAAAACAAGCATTAAAGCCTTTGAACCATCACCGAATGCAATGGCAGAAACAGGGGTTAACAAGTGTAAATTATAAAGTATGATATCACAATTGTATTTTAAATTGACTAAAATTCAATTGTTTATACTAATGCCAGACTCAAAAGGCTTAAAGTATGATATCACAACACACAGAAAAATGAAGCTGAACTTGCCACAATGTTTTCAGCATTTAATGCATGCCTCATCATAATTGCTTCTCCAAGCTTATTTTTTTTTAAATGGTAACCCCACTGAACATAAGAAAGACTCAAATCGCCTTTTGAGTTTTGAAGCATCTTCTCCAAGTCAACATCCAACAACATTCCTAGAGTCTAAAATCTCTCTTTAGAGACAAGGGTGAATGTGCACATTGGTTATATGGATGCCACAAAGGATTTGTCCTTGATGAACAAAGCTCTTTTCAAACTCCAAAGGACAAAATTGAACAACTCCACAATTTACAGAATTGCAAGGACTTCTAATGATCTATACACTCATTACTCACCATGATGCCTTATCCCATACTCCAAAGGGTTGGATTGTTGAATTCTAAAATATAAGATATACGCCTATGACCACTTGCACTAAGGTGAGTCATGTGCCACATGTACTTATGTGAGTGCACGCATGCATCTAGTTGTGCCAATGGAAACGAATGTTCATGGAAGAGAAGACATAAACAACAACACCCCAAAAGAAATTCTGAGCATTGTCCGGCATGCTTCCTGTAGTACACCTAACTAATAGTTCAAAATCATAAAGCTAACATTCTCATTCTTCAAGCAAAGGGTGGGACAGTAGTGTAGCTACTTATAAGAGTTCTCTGTTCCAAAGTATGAGGACCTAGGCTCCACCCAGAGGGGCAAATCAACATAGAGAGAACCAATAGAGTATGAAATGGTGATTTGAGATAACATAAAGAATTGTACTGATATGATGGCAACAACTTCTATATTACCGTTATTGTGATTGGGTCTTTGAGTTGATGATAAAATAAAATCATATTAGAGAATAGTTTTCACATCTTTATACGTGCTTTTAACATGACTTTGATCGAATCTGCTAAATGATAACATGATATTCTCATAGACACCTCTCGTTGTTTATAGCAAGTGTGATGGCCTCCTAATCATTAAGTTATCAAAGTTAAAAGGGATTGATCAGCTAAATATATTTAGAACTTTCGTAGAAAGCATACAAATAGGGGGAATCGGAAAAAAATGAAATAACAACAAAAACCCTAATCTCACTTGAAGGGAATGAATCGACCGAAAAGAGAGGACCGGTGGAGTCAGATGTTATAGCCGGACGGTGGGAAGATAGCCAAGGTCTACCGGTAATACATGTGATTTGAAGTTTACCTTTGGGTCTGTATTCGTTGCTGAGAGAGGGAGATGAGTGAGACCGCAGCTGCAGCTGCACAGATTCCGGCCACGTTCTATCACGTCGGAGCAGGTAGGATCGGCTTTAGTTGTATTAAGTCTGGTTGCCTCCTCCCCTAGTAGTGGTAGGGGATGAGGTTGAAGACGAGAAGGAGAGTCAGTTTCGAAATCGGGAAACATCAGGAGAGTGATTCAGTGCAGAAAATGGGGCTTTTATACTCCCCCCTAAAAACCATTGATTTTATGGGGCCCGATGGGGGGTGGTCGAACCGAAGACATCCGCGCTTCCGTCCATTTTGAATGTCTACAATACTCGGCCCATGTTGCACCCAAATATGGGTTTTCCACGCTATCACAGAAAATCGGGATGGATTCTCATCCGAAGACTTTTGCAAGACATACCCTTAATTTACGAAGTGTTTTAAAAGCCATAAAATTTGGTAATGTGACAATTTCATCTTTCCATAAAAATTGCTTTTACACAAACGTGGCCTTAGTGTTTCGCTGAATTTCACTCTAATTAAAATTGGGATTTTGCACATGTACAAACTTGTTTTACATATGATCAATGTCATATTGCAGTAAAGTTGGGCTACATGCCCATACGTTTATAGGTATAGTATTTTTTAGTGTTTCAATTTCGAAGGTGGTTTATAGGAATGCTGCTCGGACATTTTGTGACGAGAAATGATAGCAGGTGTACTACAGCTGAAGAGCAAACTATGCAGTGGAGCCCACTTCTGTCACTTTGGATGCATAGTGAATGGTTAGACATGGCAGTTTACAAATGAAGTTGATGGCTGCAACGACTCGATCAAGACTGCATTGCATGATGAAGTCCCTTATTTTTATTTTTATTTTTTATTTTTTTGAAAGGTTATTCAATTAATTGAAACAAAAAAAACTAAAAGTACAAGAGGGTTTTAGGGACCAACTTAAAACACCCAATCAGAAACAAAGAGACCACAAAAACTGTAAAAATAAACAACAGAGACTGCGACCAGGAACATAGAGACTAAAAGCAAGTCCTAAATACAGTCATTAAGAGGCCCAATCCTTCCAATTCACCATAATTTAGTCCATCGAAAGGACATGGGAAAGCCCATGGAAAAGGGGATTGATCGACACCCAATAGGGTTCTGATCATTTGTTTTAGAGGTAACTCTTGTGATTGTGGCTATCATCAAATCAAGGTGATTTTGGAGACACTGAGCCACGTACAATCTATAAACTTTTCAACCATTCCCGTGCATGTCCGTAGAGCCGTAACTAAGGCCAGATGAGCAGCTTGATCTCGAGCTCAAGTCAACCTTTACCATCCCAGCTCAAGCTCAGATTGTACCCTCTTTTCCAAGCTTAGGCTCGAGCTTGAGCTTGAGCTTGATTGTAAACTCAAGCTAAGCTGAGCTTGGACCTGGCTTTGTTTACCTGTGTATATTATATATAAGACTTATGTACAAAATTATGAGTATATTTATCATGTGTAGGCCCACTTGAAATATAGTTTTTTTTTTTTCTTTTGACAGTTGCCCACTTGAAAGTACAAAGAAGCCCCAATTATAGTTTTGTACACTATAGTTTTTCACAGAGGCTTACGTGTATCATGGTAGGGAAATGTAAGCCTTTGGTAACTAAAAATATGAGTACATTTATCATCCCCCGGCTTTTCCCCTTCCCTGCAATTACTTCTGAAAAGCCATTAATTGGTGGTGGGGACAATCATCACTCTTGAAAGAGGAGTTCCAAGCAGTGCTCAACCCTAGTCAGTTAATGCTAGCCAATGTGACGGCCTTAAAAGAAAGCCTAAGACACAAATGATTGTCTTGATTAATTTATCAAAACCTACTAATGGATAGGAAATGAGGGGACAAAAGGGATACTATTTATAGACTAACGTTAAACTTTTATTTAGTTGAACTATAAAATGGATGTCCGTCTGTTTCGGCCAAAGGACCACAATGAGAAATTCCGGACATTTCGGCCGAAATAGAACGGAGTTGACTACTATGGTCTTATGTACTTGAAGTTTGATTTGTTGGAGCTTCATCATCTAGAGCTTGGTTTCATGTCCTGTATCTTTGCATATGGTCCAATTGCATGACATAGGGGCCACTTTGGATGATCCCAAACAAGAGGGGATTATGTTGGTTTCCCATAGACTGATCCATGGAGTCAAAATAGTAGTAATGAAAGCTCCAAAACATTGATTCGTGTTGGTTTCGGCAAGTCCTGTTGTAGCTATCGTAGGTTCAAAACGTGGTATAGTTGATTTGGCTGAATTCTTCGCATTAAAGGCCCCTTTGTCAGCGTGGATTTGAATTTTAAAAATTTATAATAATTGCAACTGGCAAGACTCGCATGGGTTCCCATGGGCTTGTTTGTTAGCACGGAAAATGAATTTCTAGAAATTCTAAAACATGTTCTGTATAGTGTTATCGAATTAAAAAAACAGTTAGCAAAAGAAACCTTCGAGGGCTTGTTCTCCTTACCCGAGCGTTAGTTCTTACCTGGCTGCTTGGGGTTCGAACCCCAGCTACATCGCTTCTCCTTTTCCACTTGTGTGGATTTTCTTCCAGCATGTGCGGGCTTCCTTCCCACTTGAGTGGGGTGCTTTTCCATGTGTATACAGGTTTTCTCTTGTGTCCCTACCCCTTAGCTAGGGTACAAAAAAAGGGGGGTGGGGGTGTTTGTTTGCATGAAAATTAAAGTTTATAAAATTTGTAAATAGACCACTATTGTTTATAGAATTTGTAAATAGGCCCTTATGGTTTGAGAATTGAGTGTTACATCCTTGTTTTTTCATTTCATTGCCTTCTATGTCTCTAAAATCAGTAGTCCTAATGAGAATAGGCAACCATCATATATAAGGTTTGTGTTGGTTTTTTAGAAAAATGACGGGTTTGCCCTTATATCCATTAAACAAAAATAAGTATTTCATTATATACAAAAATTTCATTATTTTATCCCAAGTCTCAATTATGTCTCCCTCTAACTTTCTTATGCACATGAAGCCTAGTCATATATTTCAAAAGTTTCAACAATCCAATGGTGGGTTAATTGTGTATGGATTGGGTCAACTATAATCAACTATAAGTGCAGATGTTGATTGTCAATATGATCAGAATGGGCCCCGTATTTATTAAAGTGTAACAATGTAAGGTTATTCTCTCCTGCTAGATGTACTACAGTAACTATAAATGTTGCGGGCTTTAAAGACAAATAAATTCAAGCTTTTGAAATTATGCATGTGGGAGTATAGAGATGAGCAAAGTGTCATTTCACTCTAAAACTTAAAATGGCTGTGAAGCTAATGAATTAGGGACATGAAAGGTATTAAAATGAAAAGGCGGAGATATCTCATTAAATACTGAAACATGACGGCATATCTACAAATTTTAGAAACTTTAGGAGGGTATATATAAAAAATCTCTTATTATAATGTTATTAATTAAAAAAGTCCTCCTTTGAGGATGCAGAAGTAAGGTTACAAGTGGGTATTCTAATTCCAAATGAAATAGGTATGGAACCTATTTTGGGATTTGGGAGAAATTTGAATTCAGATCTACATCCCAGCACATAGAATTGAGAACATTTGGATCCGGATCTAAATCTTTGTATATTCTAACCAAGGATCTTGAATATATTTTCTCCCCTCCTGATTGAGCCCATTGGAATGCATGATGATAATGGAAGTCTATTGGATGAAAAGGTCCATATGAGGCTTATCTATATGCAAAATCTGGAATCGATAATATCATCCTAACATTTTGATCTATGACCCTAAACTTAAATGGTTTAGAGGCATCATTTTATCATGATTTCAACCTAACGGTGAGGAAAAGTTGGATAGGTTTCAAACTTGGACTAGTGACTATTCATATGGGGGTAGTGTGTGTGAAAAGACTAGATTGACTCAACATTGGTCATCCCATGACAAAAAAAAAAAACAATGGTAGAAAAAGGGGCGTTTTTAAAATGGGTCATTTTTTAGAATTTCCCTCTATATATAAATGAGGAGCTCTACATAGCGCCCAGGCATTTTTTAAGAGAAAACGCCCCTCCTAAATGGGCCCACTGAGATACATGATAATCATGGAAGTTCATTGGATGGAAAGATCCATATAAGGCCTACCTATATGCAAAATCTTGAGTTCATAAGATCATCCTACCCTAAAATTTAATGGTTGATATGCATTATTTTATCATGATTTCAATCCAACGGTGAGAAGAAGTTGGATGAGTGTCAAACTTGGACTTATGACTATTCATAGGGGGTAGCGTGTGTGAAAAGATTAAATTGACTTAACATGGGCCCCATGACGAAAAACAAGTGGGGCGGAAAAATGGGCGTTTTAAAAGTGGGGTATTTTTTAGAATTTCCATATATATATATATATATAAGAATTTGCTTAGCTTTAATCAGTCATTTAAAAGACTCACTTGCATATATAAAAATATATATTTTGAGAACCTATTTATTTTGCATTCCACATCTTATTTTGAATTTAGACTTGGAACTGATTTGTTTTCTCATCTGATGTTCTAACGGAATACAATAGATAGGTTCTATTCGGGTTTTCAATATAGGGCTCATACAAAAAGTACATAATTTCAAAATTTCCTCCAAATTTTTCAAAAAAAGTAAAAAAAAAAAACCTCCTTTCTCCACTAAAAGACAAAAAAACTTAACTTTTCTATACAATAAGTTAGCAAGATTCCATACCAAATAATTAAAAATAAAACACCATCATAACATCTTATATTTTATTCTCTCTTGATTCAATGCTTCACCTCACCATACTTCAATTCACAATACATCCAAACAGGCCCTTAAGGATAGATTCAAATCCAAATCAACAATGGCTCAGCCTATGGGCTTTCATGGGCTGGGCTAGGCCGGACTAAGGAATGTCCAGGTCCTGCTTGGCTTATAAATGATAAGCCCGAGTCCCAGCCCACCTAGAAATGATGAAGCCCCCGTCCATCCTAGGTTATATATTTATATCATAAAAATAGAATTCCCCAGTGTGTCTTTAGTTGCAGGTCAACTAGTCCAGTGCTGGTAGCTTGTGTCATACATCATGTGTTGAGACTTGAAACCCCGCCTTTACCTCGCTCCTCTAATTATTTGTACAATTGGGAGCCGAACTTTGAAAGCTCTCTACCACTGAATCCAAAACTGGCACATCCCTTAAACGGGCAGAAAAAAAACAAAAAATGGCCCATCTTTTGCAACTTAAACCCCAATCCCAGCCCAATATGGGCTTGCCTGATCAATGAGCACCCCTAGCTCGACTCATTTACATCCCTCTCCACACAGAGGTAGAAAGAATTCAAAACCCTAAAAAGCCAAAAACCCTATGTGGTTATGGAGAGACAGTCATGCATGCTTCCTTTTCTTTACATTTACATACCATGGCTGACAGGATGACACCTCCTCGATATTCTCCCCCTTATCCCCTCTCTACGCTGATTCTCATGTCCAAATCATATCTTTTTAACCTTTTTTTCTTGCGTTTCCACGTTGCCACCGTTTTTAACGTTTGCTACCGTCTCTCCAGTCTCCACTCTCTCTCTCTCGTCGCCACACAAGGATGCAACAGATACGTGCACGGTGCGCTCTTGTTTGAAAAAAGGAAAATTCTAAATTAAGGCTTTAAGTTCTTATCTTATCTAAAAAAAAGATATAAATTTCAAAAAAATTTAAATCAATCCTTAATCTTTTCAAGAAAATTTTAATTAAGGACATCTAATTATTTAATGGTATTTTTTTTATGACTTTTCCTTCGTTATTTTAAAATATCCAAATTACTCTTTATTTAAATCCGTGATATGATTTTGAAGTCACTACATACAACCGATTACTATGGGGACGCCGTTTGTCTTCGATCACGGTGAGGACGTCGATGAAGAAAATGAAAAAAATATAGAGAAACTGAATGAGGATTTTATTTCGATGAAGGGTAATATGAGTAGTTTTGAAAAACTGAAAGAATAGTCATCGTCGGAAAAATATCTTTAAATGATAGATATCCTTAATTGAGATTTTTTTGAAAAACTTAAGGACTACTTTGAAAAGTTTTAAAATTTATTTTTTTTTTAAATAAGAAAAAAACTTAAATCCTTATTTGACAATACCCCTTAAATTTTTTTTTTTTTAGCACCCTGTCGATCCACTGGTTTTATAAGATCACAGGAAACTTCTACGCCAAAAAACATGGAACCGAAATTGATGATATATATTTATACACAGAAACTCTACCATATTGTACGATCATGACTTTATTTCAGAAGTGATGCACACCACATGCGATGGTGTCCAGGAGCACCTTACATTCATCTCTCTCTCTCTCTCTCTCTCTCTCTCTCTCTTAAAAAGGGTCAGTGGGTCCCATGCAGCACGTTCAATGTCCAGACTGTCTACTTTTTTGCTGAATCCTAACGTTCTTTTTCGGTCGACATTGCTGTGGGACTTCCATCCACAACTTTCAAATTTCAAACTTCAAACTCAGATCTGGCCAAATAAAATAAGGGACACAGTACACGGCCACACAGTTCATCGACTCGAAAACAGACGGAAGCCTCAGCTGAACGGTGGTTGGTTAGAATCTCAATCGCCAAACCATGAGCCAGGTTGACTCCACGGTGAAGAAAATTATATAGTAACTCAGAGACGTTCAAAAAGTTGTCAATCATAAAAAATATTACGTGAAATGCACTGACAGATTGACAGGGTCTATTTTGGTGACAATTGAAAGAGACAATATAATCAGGAATATACTTCTCAGGATCGTTCTTGGGAAGGAATAGGGGAGACGGAATCTGCTATTCATGAAGATTTGGAAAATCATTCTTGGCCTTCAAATCATTCTTGATGGGGTTTTCAATGTTCAAAAACATTATCATGAAATTCTATGCTAAAATAAAATGTGAACATATATATACATATTTGTTAAATCAAGTCATTGGTACAGTGCATGTGGGATAATCTACCTGCCCAACCAGGTAAGGGCGGAATCGTAAAAATTTAGAAAAATATTGTTGGGGGAGAATAAAAAATACACATAATGTAAAGGGGATTTGGAAAATTCCTGTGATAAAATCCCTCAGCATAATATTAGGTGAGACACCCCTTTCCCATGGGCCGTGTTTTGATTTAGACTATATTTGGCATCTCTACTCTTTTTCTGATAGACCATTTAAAATAGAGTTATTAAAAAATAACTATAAAAAAAAGTGGGCATTTCAATTTTAGAAAATTTGCCTCTACTCCTCTAAAATAAGAAGGATAAAGTCATTTACCAAACGCTCTAATTTTTTTAACCTCTGTCCGATTTAGACAAATAGACAAATAGAGGTGAAAAATAGAAATACCAAACACGCACTTAGTATGTGTCAGTTTGGATGAATGACAATTTACACAGTTTATGAGATTGGATATATAACAAGAGCAATTCAAGCAAATAAAATATAATTCAACTGAGTCAATGTGACTGTGTGATTAAGTGGAGATTGTTTGGCAAGGGCCAGGGTCCCGTGATACAGGCAGTGCTCCAAAGCAGACCAAAGGACAAGGAATCCTGGTCTTAGTCCTAGAGGCTTTATAAAATGCATGCAGCACGAACTTTTTAGAGCATCTCCAAGAGAGGTGTTAAATTTGAAAATGCCTTTTTGAAAATGAAGGCTTATGTGGCAAATTGACCCTTTACAATTTGACATCTTTGTTAGAGTAAACTCCACCCCATATGTCAAATGTAATATTTTATTTTTATTTTTATTTTACCTCTTTTATATATTAAACTCAACTCATCCACAATAATCCATTTGGAATAAAATAATTTAAAATATAATTTGGCATTTCACTTTTTCACATGCCAAATTTGGCATCTCACTCCCATATGCCAAATGCCACCTCATTTTTAGCATAGCTGCTGGAGTGCAAATCCATGCCAAAAATCCCATGTAACATTTTCACCTTGGATTTGGCACCACTTTTGGAGATGCTCTTAGTACTAGATACATCAGGCCGAGCTAGCCCTTTGAGGATGCTCAAGTCTAAGACCAAGCTGAAAAAACATCAGCCCGAAAATTGAGCTCAAGTCCAGCCCATGATTAGAAACAAAACCTAAAATCCATCCCAACACCAGCGCCCCCAAGCCCCCGCAATTGACATTAGATCAAGTCATATAAAAATACATACTTTGAAAACTATAAATCTTGAGGCTTAGGTTAAGTTTATTTGATTTGAGTCTAGTCTTCCAACGGTCAATTGAAAATCTTTTTTCCCACTGTACCAATTGAAACCCGTAAATGGATTATCCACTGCTCTACTTATAGAAATTTCCAGCTAAGAAAGTACAAAAAAAGTTCCTCCAAAACCCAACCAAAAGCCCTCCTATCTACTATTAGAAAAAAAAAACCCACCTATCCCCAATTGCATTATAAAAAACGCATGACATAATACCCACAAGTCCAGATACTACTACTAGGCTTTGGTTCACAGAAAACATGTTTTAAAAAATTCAAACTCCAAAGCTTGGCATATCTATTTAAAATGCAAAATGCTGGCCCTTTTGAATAAATACTTTTTTTTTAAATACTATTAGTGGTGTGTATCAAAATTTCATCTCAATAAAAGTTGGTCTCCGCTGTTCATTTTGTGAAAAAAATGCTATTAATGAAAATATAATACTCAACAAACTATCAATCTATCCAACCAACTCTTTATTGAGATAAAACTTGAAAGTCCCTGAAATGCTCTCAATAACAGCTTATTTTGAGCTACTTCAATTTTTAACAGGTGGGCCATGCATGCTATACTGTTCCACTAGGATTCATCTGGGTCCAACTACAAGCCTTCTGCCTTCTGAGGACCAGGCTTTAGGCCTATAAATAGGCCTAACTACTCTCTATAAACTCAAACACACTACCTTCCGGTTCCAGATACCACAACCATGGCTTCCTCTCTCTCCTCCCTCCTCCTTCCACTCTCTCTTGTCCTCCTCCTCCACCCGCTCACCCAAGCCACCTACCCCCCACTCATGCTAACCCTCGTCAACAACTGCCCCTTCACCGTCTGGCCAGCCATCCAGCCCAACTCCGGCCACCCAGTCCTCGAGCGAGGCGGCTTCGCTCTCCCAACTCTCACCCATCGTTCCTTCCCCGCCCCCTCCGCCCTCTGGTCCGGCCGTATCTGGGCCCGCACCTGGTGCACGTCCAACGCCGGCCACTTCTCCTGCGCCACCGGCGACTGCGCCGGCCGCCTAGAGTGCGACGGCGCCGGAGGAGCCACCCCAGCTACCCTCGCCCAGTTCAACCTCCACCACGGCCACAACGACCAGAGCTCTTATCTCGTCAGCCTCGTCGACGGCTTCAACGTCCCCCTGACCATCACCCCACACGAGGGGAATGGCGTCTGCCCGGTGGTCGGCTGCCGCGCCGACCTTATCTCCACCTGCCCAGCGGCGCTGCAGAAGAGGAGCTCCACCGGGCACGTGGTGGCGTGCAAGAGCGGGTGCGAGGCGTTCGGGTCGGACGAGCTCTGCTGCAGGGGCCACTTCAACAGCCCCAACACTTGCAAGCCCACCACCTACTCAAATTTCTTCAAGCACGCGTGCCCGGCCACGGCCACCTACGCTCACGACAGCCCCTCGCTCAGCCACAACTGCGTTTCGCCGCGTGAGCTCAAAGTCATCTTCTGCCACTGAAGCTTGCTCGATTTACGTCTCGTTGCCACTGATAGTGAGACTCGCACTCACTAATAAGAATAAGAAAGCAAATGTAACAACAGCTAAACAAGTAGTAGTGTTGCCGCTTTCTCTTCTCCTTTGTGTCTTTTTATGTTATTATATTATGTGTTGAATACTTGAATGTATGGACGTGCATGTTGATGTGTGTGAGAGAGAATGTTGATGTGTGTGAGAGAGATGTGTATTGTATTGTATCTATTTTATTTTAAATAGAGCCGTTGATTTGCATTGAATGTTGAGAGTAAGATGTGGATGGGTTGTAGGTCGTACATGTGGTCTTTATAATTGTGATATCTTTTTCTCTTTATTTATGTCCGACCCTTTATCTTTATTTTTGGATGTTTGTGCTTCGGATGAGGATAGACGAGAGAATATGTTGGAAAGATCCGTGCGCTGCTATCTGACGTTACACGGCCTTTCACCGACGTTATTGGCCTTTGTAGTCTTGTCGTTATCTTTATGAGTACGGGATCCCTCTTTGGACCAATCTACAGCGGCCTGCCAGCTCACCTGAATACTATCCTATAGAATGAATAAAATAAAAGATTGGAAAAAACACTTCAAGATAGAAATCCTGCGTCAAGAAGTTCTCCGAACTCTCTCTGGACTTCCTCTTTTCCTTCCAGTTTCTCTCCTCTTGCTAGCTAGCATGGGTTTTCTCCTCTCTTCCTGTCAGCACCTCCTTTGACTTCTTTATCTCTACAGAAATTCTAAAGCAAGAGGACCTATCATCTGTATAACCTTCCTTTTCTCCTCGGGCTAATCTCAGGAGATCCCTGTTTCGTTAAAAATGTATCGAAATCCTAAAGCAAAAAATTACTTCACATGATTGTCTCCTCCAACCCCCTCTCCTCACCTATTCAGCACCTCACCCGAAAACATCAATGATCTTAGCAAAAAAAAAAAACT
Organism: Persea americana; assembly: GCA_029852735.1. Lineage (NCBI taxonomy): Eukaryota > Viridiplantae > Streptophyta > Magnoliopsida > Laurales > Lauraceae > Persea > Persea americana. Next base: position 42,110,819 of record CM056817.1, read on the forward strand.
CATTCAAATATTTCTATTAAGAGTATTGTGTGGGTAAAACACCGTGGTGACGAAGTTAAACAAAGATCACGGCTAAACTCACCGAACTCCTCAGCCTCTGTGGTAGAAGATCGTCAGCTCGGCAGCTTGGTCAATACCTTGGTACCTCGGCAGCTCGGTCAATAGCTTCGTAGCTCAGCACCACAGTTCGGCAGCTCGGCATAAATGCCAGCTCGGTACAAAGGCGCTCCACGGCCAAGCCATCCTTGGTCCCAGGCCACAGTACTAGTCAGAATGGGCCGCCACCTTCCTCCTGGAAATACGGCGCGCCCTGACAGATATGAGCAGTCATTTATGGCGATAAGAGGTGCGCTTTATCACCCCTGTACGCCAACTGACTGAAGGCGTGGAAAGAGAGGGAGGGGTGTTGTCCATTTCATCTACTGCTGCCAGTCAGGGTAAGGATCGATGGGACCTCACCTCACCTACCTCCACTCACAGAGAGAATGAACGAGGAACACTCACTTATATATACATGGGATCAATCCCATAAGAGGTACGCAATACACAACCCACAATACTACGCACGCTCTCATTCCTCTCTTCCTCCTCCTGTTTAGTTTTCCCAGAGCTAACTCAGGCATCGGAGTGCCTTCGGCTCACGGCAGCCAGGGCCTCTGACCTTAGTCTTTCTCCTTCCTTTTCAGGTTCTTGGAGTTCAGCATTTCCCATCCGAAGAAGTTTACCTCGATCTCATCTCAATCTAAGTAGGTGTCGTTTTTACCGCCTACAGTTTGGCGCCTTCTGTGGGGAACTGAACAAAAAGCTTGCAAACACTATGCCTCCAAAAACCAGGAACGGCGAAGGACCCTCCAGAGGCAAGGCTTTGTCCATTCAGCCTACGCTGGCGCAGGATCTTCCGCCTCCACCCCCTCAGCAAAGGAGGTCTGGGGGGAGATCTCCCACGGTCCAAACACAGTCGCGGTCAAGGGGAGTGACCATGCTCTCCCTTCGCGACGTCCCACCTCCGGAGCAGCCCCGCCATAGCCATAAGCGGCCCGTGCAAGGCGACAAGTCAGTCACTAAGCCACACGAGAAGTCAGCCCGGGCTGGATCGCAGTCACATCATCAGGCCAGCCTCGATCGAAACGAAGACCCCCGCCTGGAGGACATCAGAGCACAAAACCGCCTCATCCAGGAACAGCATGAGCTTATCCAACGGCTCAAACAACAGCTCGAAGACAAGAAGGATCAGAGCCCGCCGCCCAGGCGCCTGGGCGACGGGCGAGACCTGAGGCACGTCCTCAACAGTAAGAGGCGTGACCGAGACCAAGGGGAAGAAGGCTCTAGCAGTAGTCACATGCGCGAAGGGCCGAAGAAGCAGCGCCAGGGGTCGGAGGATGAAGAGCTAAAGAAGTGGATCGACCAGCAGGTGAAGCAGACTATCCTCCAGAATATGGAGACTGCTGGTATCGACCGAGACCAGTATACCGCCTTTGAAGCTGAGGATACTGGCGCGTCTCCTTTCTCTAGGGAGATTAGAAAATATACACTCCCCGAGAAGTTCAGCGTCCCGAGGTTCACCCTGTATGACGGAACCTCGGACCCTAGTGCTCACCTCCGACATTACATCCAGAGGATGTCGGTCTGGGGAGATGACGATTCCCTGAACTGTCGAGTCTTTTCCTTCAGTTTGGCGGATCTCCCCCTACGGTGGTTCTGCTCGCTTCCTGAAGATTCCATCTCCAGTTGGCGGCAGCTTTGGACCTCCTTCCTGGGAAAATTCCAGGCCCATCGCGTCATCCCGAAGACCGATGCCGACCTGATGGCCCTCCGAATGCAGGAGAACGAGAGCGTCACCCAGTTCGCTCGCCGGTTCTGGACTGTCTACAGCCAGATCGAGTGCGCCTCTGAGGAGCTAGCAGTGAGGTCTTTCCAACTGGCTCTGCAGCCAGGCATCCCGCTTCGGGCGCAGCTGGTCATGTACCCCGTGACTACCATGCGGGAACTGATGATCCGAGCAAACCGGTTCATCCTGGCAGAAGAAGACGAGGCGCGAGGACGCGAGAACTTCGGCCTCACCAAGAAGAGCCAACCGGTGAAGGGAGATAACCGGTCCTCCCGGAAGGAGGATCATCGCAGAGATCCGTCCCCGGATCGGCGCAAGGCCCGGTCCTCGGAGCAGCGCCGAACCCCCTCAGCTTCGGCATCGGGATCAGGGAGCGGCAGAAGGTCAGGCCACGAGCCGACCTCCTTTGTGGCAGTGAATACCATCTTCAAGGAGCCAATCTATAGGCTCCTCAACAAAATAAAGGCGTAGCCGTTCTTCAAATGGCCGCGGCCAATGATGACCGACCCCTCATCCCGGGACCAGAGTAGGTTCTGTGCCTACCACAAGCAGAATGGGCACAGGACCGACGAATGTAAGAGCTACAAGTTCCACCTGGAAAACCTTGTGAAGGAGGGGCACCTACGGGAGTACATCAAGCAGGAGGGCCGAGGTGATGACCGACCTCCGCGGCGGGACGCTGACAACCAGGACAGCGAGCCAGAAGGCATCATCAACGTCATTCACCTCGCCGCCCCACCTAAGAAGAGCTCTCAGGCCTCGCGCCGAGGCCAGGCGCACCTCCCACCAAAAATAGGTGCTGACCGCGGCACCAGAGCAGGCCGCGAAGAAGGCCAAAACAGAGGGGGTCAGAATATGGTTTTCTGACAAGGACTTGGAAGACGTCGAGCTACCGCACAACGACGCTCTAGTGCTCACCTTGAGGCTACAAAACTTCTTGGTTCAGAGAGCCCTCGTCGACCCTGGCAGTTCATCCGAGGTCCTCTACTACGATTGCTTCAAGAAGTTGGGACTAAAGGACGAGGACCTCCAGGCTGCCCGCACCCCTCTGGTCGGCTTCAGCTCCAAGCCTGTCTATCCCAAGGGTAAGATCTCCCTTAGAGTCCAAGTAGGTGGCGCCTGCAGGCAGGTCGACTTCCTAGTAGTCGATGTCCCTTCCCCGTACAATGTTATAATGGGGAGGACGTGGCTGCATAGCATGGAGGCGGTGCCCTCCACCCGACATCAGAAACTCAAGTTTCCTTTGGAAAACCGATCGGGCCGAACGGAGGTGATCACCGTTCGAGGCGACCAGCACATGGTCAGGCAATGCCTGCTGGCCGTGCTGTCTGACGAGGCTGGGCCGTCCCAAGTCAATGTAACCGAATTGGATAGAGAGGCCGAGCTCGGGGATGTCGGCAGGGCTCCGGCGCAGAAAAGCATCGAGGACCTCACCAAGGTCAATATTGATCCCGCCGACCCCGACAGATTCTTTCTCGTGGGAAGCCAGCTCCCCGAAACCGCGAAGACAGAGCTGCTCAGTCTCCTCGAGGAGAATAAGGCGGTCTTTGCCTGGACACCCTATGAGATGCCCGGCATTGACCCGGCAGTTATCTGCCATGAGCTGAAAGTGGATCCCAACCATAAGCCCGTACTTCAAAAACCGCGCCGGACTGGGGTCCCGCAGATTGAGGCCGTGGTTGAGGAAGTTCAGAAACTCCTCGAGGCAGGTGCAATAAGAGAGGTCCACTATCCGCAATGGTTAGCCAACACCGTGGTGGTCAAAAAGAAGACGGGAAAATGGAGGGTCTGCGTGGACTTCACCGACCTCAATAAAGCCTGTCCAAAAGACAGCTTCCCTCTTCCGAAGATCGACCAGCTCATCGACGCCACTGCCGGACACGACCGGATGAGCTTCCTGGATGCCTACCGGGGGTACCATCAGATCCCCCTGTACGCGGCCGACCAGGAGAAGACAACTTTCATCACTCCCCGGGGCACCTATTGTTACAAGGTGATGCCCTTCGGGCTGAAGAATGCGGGAGCGACCTACCAGCGGTTGGTGACGAAGATGTTCCAGGCCCAGCTCGGGAAGACGGTGGAGGTCTACATCGATGATATGGTCGTCAAATCCAAGCGGTCGCAGGACCACCTGACCGACCTCCGCCAAATTTTTGGCATCCTTCACCAGTACCAGTTGAAGCTGAATGCATCCAAATGCGCCTTTGGTGTCGGTTCCGGCAAGTTCCTAGGGAGCCTGGTCACAAAAAGGGGGATCGAAGCGAACCCTGACCAGATCACCGCGATCCAAGAGCTCCAGTGTCCGACCTCTGCAAAACAAGTTCAACGGCTGACCGGAATGGCTGCCGCCCTGAACCGATTTATCAGTCGCGCTTCGGACAAGTGCAGACCTTTCTTCCAACTCTTGCAAAAGGGGTCCAAGTTCTAGTGGACGTCGGACTGTACTCAGGCGCTGCAACAGCTAAAACAATACCTTTCTTCTCCACCGCTGCTGTCAACCCCGACGTTTGGAGAGGCACTGTTCTTGTACCTGTCGGTCTCGGACCATGCAGTGAGCTCGGTACTCATCAGAGAGGACAACGGCCAGCAAAGGCCTATCTATTACACGAGCAAAACCCTGCTAGACGCCGAGACCCGGTATTTGCAACTCAAAAAGGTCGCCTTGGCGCTCGTTAGCGCCTCTCGAAAGCTCTCCCACTACTTCCAAACCTTCACAATAGTGGTCGTGACAGAATACCCACTGAAGGCTCTCCTCCGGAAGGCAGATTTCTCCGGACGGATCTCCAAATGGGCTGTCGAACTGGGGCAATATGACATCAGCTATCAACCCAGAATGGCCATCAAAGCTCAAGTCCTAGCGGACTTCATTGTGGAATTTACTCCTCAGAGTTCGGCACCGACCGCGCTTGACACCGAACTGGGGGGCGATAGGGGAACAGAGGTTGTCACCGAGACGGAGCAAGAACAGTCCTGGAGAGAGCTCCTAGACTCGTCCTGGAAAGTCTTTGTCGACGGATCCTCAACATCCAAGAGAGCTGGCGCTGGCGTAGTTCTCCAGTCTCCCGAAGGCCTCGTCATCGAACAAGCTGTGACACTTGGTTTCAAGGCATCTAACAACGAGGCCGAATATGAGGCGCTCATTGCCGGACTTAACAGTGCCAAAATCCTGGAAGCCCGGTCCGTTGTGGTTTTCAGCGACTCTCAGCTGGTGACAAGCCAGCTCAGCGGAGACTACCAAGCTCGGGATGACAGGATGGTGGCCTACCTTGCCCACGCCCGGGGACTTCTCTCCCAGTTCGAAAGGGCCGAGGTCCGGCAGATCGGCAGAGAATCCAACTCCCATGCTGACGCCCTCGCCAGCCTCGCCTCTGCTGTGGAAGCCGGTGAAAAGAGAACTATTGAAGTGGAAACACTACAGGAGCCCAGCATCGACCTCCAGCAACTCCGGCAGCTCATGTGCCTTGATCTCGGCCCAAGCTGGATGGACCCCATCATTGCATACCTGAAGGAGGACCAGCTACCCGAGGACAGGACTGAAGCTCGAAAGGTCAGATTGAAGGCGACCCGGTTCTGGCTCTCCCCAGACAGCAAGCTCTACAGAAAGTCATTCACAGGGCCCTACCTCCAGTGTGTTCACCCCAGCAAAGTCGACGATTTCCTCTACGAAATTCACGAAGGAATCTGCGGCAATCATATAGGAGGTCGGTCTCTTGCCTACCGGGCTATCAGCCAAGGTTACTGGTGGCCCTACATGCAAAAGGACGCCCAGCTCTATGCCAGAAAATGCGAGAAGTGCCAGAAGTTCTCTCACTCTCTCCACCAGCCAGCCCAGGACCTGAGCCCCCTCTCCAGTCCGTGGCCTTTTGCCCAGTGGGGCCTGGACATCGTCGGACCGCTTCACCGAACTCCAGGGAACAAAAGGTGGTTGATAGTGGCCACGGACTACTTCCCGAAATGGGTTGAGGCTGAACCCTTGTCCTCCATCACCGAATTAGACACGAAGAACTTTGTGTGGAAGAATATCATCACCAGATTTGGAATTCCCCGCACTCTCATTTCCGACAACGGTACACAGTTCGATTCCAACTTCTTCAAAAGCTTCTGCCAGGAGTACGGCATTCGCAATATCTACTCCACCCCGGCGTATCCCCAGAGCAACGGTCAGGCCGAGATCTCGAACAAAGTACTGCTTGACGGAATTAAAAAGAGACTCGACCGAGCTAAAGGTCGATGGGCAGAGGAGCTGCCGAGTGTTCTATGGGCCTACCGAACTACCCCGAGGCGTTCCACCTCGGCTACCCCGTTCTCCCTTGCCTACGGCATGGAAGCAGTCATTCCCCTTGAGGTCGGCCTCCCGACCTTGAGGTCGGAACTCTGCGAACAGGGTCTGAACGATCTAAACGTGGCACGGGAGCTGGACTTGGCTGAAGAACGAAGAGAGGCGGCAGCTATCCGCCTGGCCGCCTATTAGCAACAGTTGGCCAGGGGATACAACCCGAAGGTCAAGGAAAGAAGATTCGCGATAGGAGAGTTGGTCTTGAAGAAGACACTTCCTGGCGACCGAGATCCTAACGACGGCAAGCTGGCCCCCAACTGGCAGGGACGCATCTCAAAAAATTCTACTTCTGAAAAATGTAAAGAAATCAAGTATCAATAAAAGACGATTTTTTTGGAACAAGTCTTTGCGTTGCTTAGAAATTCCCCAGAGGATCAACTGTCAGCACGGTGCTTCGGCAGAAACACATATCAGGGTCCGGTAACAGTACCACCCTCGCGGCTCGGCGCCTCTGTTCAGAGGGCCAACCGCCCTCAGCTCGGTGCCTGCACCAGCTGGGGCGGCACAGCCAGATGCACATCAGGGTCCGGTAACAGTACCACCCTCGCGGCTCGGCGCCTCTGTTCAGAGGGCCAACCGCCCTCAGCTCGGTGCCTGCACCAGCCTGGGCGGCACAGCCAGATGCACATCAGGGTCCGGTAACAGTACCACCCTCGCGGCTCGGCGCCTCTGTTCAGAGGGCCAACCGCCCTCAGCTCGGTGCCTGCACCAGCCTGGGCGGCACAGCCAAGAGCATCAGGGTCCGGTACCAGTACCGCCCTCGCTTAGAACCGACAAAATTACTCGGCAGGCTACTTGCGTCGATACTCATTCCACCACAAACAAAACCTGGATCATTCACAGAACAAGCGACAAAAAAAAAATGCTGTTCTATTACGAAAAAATCTGCTTGAATACAATGTATGCCAGAAAAAAGAGTACATAATTCAGGGAGCTGCAGCTCCCTTATTACAATTGGTCCCGGTAGCGCTCTCGCTGGGAACGGCTGAGGCAGTCTCGGGAACCACTGAAGGAGCGGGAGCGACTGGATCTGGGCGGACCTCCGAGGCTGAAGGGACGGGGACGAATTCCGAGACGGCTCGCAACTCCGAATCCGAGCGAGAAAACCTGGGGGAATTCTGGAAGACAGGGATGTCCGTAGGGACACCAACCCTCTTTAAGGCCGCCTTCCACCCAAGTGTCCACGTCTTGTCTCGGATTCCTGGCAACTGCGCCTTATAGTCAGCTGTCAATTTGCTGACCTCCTCGTTCATCATGGCCTCGTGCTCGGCTAGGTACTCTTCCTTTAGTTTGGCCTCTTGCCCTTTAAGAGCCTGCGCGAGCTCGGCCGCCTTCCCCTCCAGAGCCATCTCTAACTTTCTTTCAGCCAGCTTTCTCTCGGAGATGAGCCTCCTGTTGGTCCCCCGCAGCATCTGCATGTCTTCCTCCTTCCGCGACGACGCAAGCCGGACCTCGTCTAGCTCCCAGGAAAGGTGGGCGTTTTGATCCGCCGCCTCCTTTGCTTCCTCTTTGAGGTGCTCGGCCAAGGCCCGTGCTGCGTCGAGCTCGGCAAGAAGATCTGCATTCTTGCTCGCCGCCTCCTCCAGAGTCGCGTCCTTTGCCGCCAGGGACTTCAGCAGCTCCTCCTTCTCCGCTGCCCAGGCTGCTGCCCTGGCCTCGGTTGCGTCCAGCCTTCCCATGCCAGTTTGGCATTTTTGCAAGAGCTGCAGTAAGAACAGAGTGTCACCAAACGAAATGCAGCAGAAAAAGAAGAGAACATGAATAAGTGTACATACCGCTACCAATGACCGCATTGAGGAAAGCAGCAGCGATTCATTATCCATCTGCGCCCACCTTGCCATGTCCTGGGGAAGGGCGCAAGCTCGTCCCAGAGCGGCAACCACTTCGGGGTTGACCGCTCGGTCCGACTCGGCTAGTTGCCTCCCCAGCACTCCCTCGATATCCGGTCTCCAAGGGACAAAATCGGAGGGAGTGGCGGATCCCCCGACCGACATGGCAGGTTCCGGGGCAGATGGGGGTTCGACCCTGGGCCTCTTCTCCGGCCTGCGCGCCTCGACGACCTCGGCGGTACCCTCTCTACCTGAGTCGGAGCGCGGCTCTTCAACGACGATGGCCGGAGGATCTGCGCCGACCTCGGCCTCTGCAGCCGCCGACGACGACGACGTAGTTGGGGCAACGTCGGCGCCTCGAGAGGGGTCCGAGGTCTCGCCCCCTATATCCCCAAATGCTGCGGCGGAGAGGTCTTCGGCCACGAAGCGCTGGCGACGACCGCGCAACATCTCGACTTCGGACTCTTCCGAGCTGGATGTGCTCCGGGACTCGCTGGAGACGACAAATTTCTGCCTCTGCCGCTTGCGCCCGGTCTCGGCTCTCTCGGCCGCTGCTGGTTCGCGGACAGCAGACTGTCCGCCCGATTCTACCGGAATTCCGCTGGGAACCGCGACAGTCACCGTCTCCAGGACAGGGACCTCGGTCTGTACAGTGTCCGGTCCGATGCCTTCCCCGTGAAGCACGGAGTCGATCCCGGTCACCCGCCTCGGGGTGATGAACGACTTGTAGTGCGGCTTGTACCCCAGAAGCGAGAACGCGGCTCAGCAGTGATGGCCGCGGTACTTCCGCACCTTCTCGTGCCAGTCACTGTTCACCTTCCACCGGTTCCTTCTGGCAAGCTCCCTCCTGTGTCGAAAACCTGCAGAAACAGAACGATGTCAACAGAAGGAAAGAGACACGATTAAAATACAAAATCCAGGGGGCCTCGGTTTTTACTTGGGGGGACTCCTATTTTGCGTGGTATCCAGGCTGTGGTGCTGGGCTCCGCCTCGCCGAACTCCCATGCCCCGCGGACAAAGACACGGTCCTCCCCCGCGTATTTATAGGAATCTTCCAGCGTGGTCACGAAGGCAGTTCGATGGAGCCTTAACCGGAGGTAGTACGTATGCCCCTCTGCGGATTTGCAGAGGTCATACGCCTCCTCGATGTCCGGGACACCAAGGTTGATTGACAGTATCTGATTGAGCCGCACTGCTCCCATGATGATCTTGTACCCGTTGGGAAGCAGCTGGCAGGGGCTCAACCCCCACTCCCGGAGACAGTCCCTGAGGAGTGGGTGAAGGGGGAACCGGACTCCTCCCTCTACGACGGATACCAGCCAAAATGGCATCCGGCCGTCGTTGTATATAATACCGTCGTCAGGACCGTCTGGCCTGACTTCTACACTCGCAGGGACCTTGTATGCCTCCCTGAACAGACCTATGGACAGTGGGTCACCCAGCCAGTGCCTGTAAATGCCCATTTTCTACCCTAGACGGAGGACTACCTACTAGAAAGGGAGAAGACAGAAGGAAGAAATCCTACGATGAAAGGCTGTGCGAACAGAGTGCTCGCAGGCAACAGGGATAGTACTGTTCTTCAGCAGATTGCAACAGGGATTCTGAGGATCGAAAAGAGGGAAGACGGAGAAGGTGCCCTAATTTATAAAGGATGGAGGCGCCGTTTCAGATTTCGAGAGAAGCCTTTAATGTAACCCTACCTCGAATAGCCCTAACGTCGTCTCGGGCAGCCCAGGCGTCCTGCAGATATGATTGCCCGCCCTTCGAAGAGGCGACACGTGGCAGCGACGCCGCATTTCCAGAGGACCATTAAATGCCGCGTCCTACGAGAAAATAAATGCCTCGACAGACGAAAGGGCGACTGGCGAAGAGAACTTAATGAGACACTCCACGTCAGCAAAAGGCGATGAGGAATCCCTCTCCGAACCGAGACCAGGCCATCTCGGCAGTGCAGCAGAAACCGGGTACTATTTGAAGATTAGCGGCAGTCCCGGCCTGGCAAAGCCACTCAGCTTCCGACCTGCCCGAAGGAACTCACAGGTCAAAAGCTGCGGGGGAGATTATAGGTATGCAGCAGACCGGGACCACGGTTCATGCACCGGGTCTCGGTCGTTGGCGGATGTCTCAATCCTAAGAATGGCCAGGAGTTCGGCTATCCGGACCAATAACTCAGACAGAAAAGTATTGCGACGTAAAGTCGACCACACATTTCATCAGAAACAAGGAGAACGAAAGCCAGAATGCGAGCGAAGTTTCAAAGTTTTTATTAATCAAAGCTCCTGATTACAAGATGAATGGGAGATGCGATAAAAGAAAAAAATTATTACAAAAAACCTCAGAGGGCTGCAGCCTCCACATTACAGTCGATCTCTGGAGGGACCTCGGCCACGACCGCGCTGGCCTCTGGAGCGGTCGGGATAGCTTCAGGAACGGCCGCGCCCACCTCAGGAATACTGGCCTCGGAAGCGACAGCTTCAGGAGGAGCCTCGACGACCGCTGTCATTTGGCAGCCCTCGGGATCAGCGCTGGCAGCTACAGCCTCTTGAGGCAACCCGGGAGCGGCGTTCGCCTCCGGACTCGATTGCGAAGGAAGGTTGGCAGCCTGGGACACGGCCGCGAGTCCTGAGTCCGAACAGGAAAAACTTAGGGGATTTAGGAAAAGAGGGTTCTCTTCGGGGACCCCAGCCTTGCGCAAGGCTGCCTGCCACCCAAGCTCCCAGGCTCGGTCCCGGATTCCCGGCAGCTGGGCCTTGTAGTCAGCAGACAGCCTGCCGACCTCCTCCCCCATGATGGAGTCGTGCTCGGCGAGGAACTCCTCCTTGAGCCTGGCCTCTTGTTTTGCCAGGGCAAACTCAATCTCGGCCGCCTTCCCTCTCAACGCCATCTCCAGGGAACCTTGCGCCTGGTTCCGCTGAGAGAGGAGCCTCCTGTTTGTCCCCTTCGCGCTCTCCAGGTCGTCCTCCAGTCGCTTCGCCGCAATCCGGAGATCGTCGAGCTCAGAGGCGAGGTGGAGGTTCTGGCTCTTCTCGTCCTCCAGCTCGTCCTTGAGACGCTGGACCTCGACCTTTGACTCCTTGAAATCAAAGACGAGGCCGGCGTTCCTGGCCGTCACCTCTGCCAGCGTCGCGTCTTTGGACGCCAAGGACTCCCGCAGCTCGTCCCTCTCGACGACCCATTCCGCCTCTCGCGCCTCGGCTGCATCGAGCCTCTCGATGCCCACCTGGCACCTCTGCAGCAGCTGCAAGATGAGAACCCGAAGTCAATAAAACGACACAGGACTAAAAGATGGAGGAGAAACACTGCACTTACCGACACCAGGGATCGCATCGAGGAGAGCAGGAGCGACTCGTTGTCCATCTCGGCCCACCTTGCCATGTCTTGAGGGAGGGCGCAGGCTCGCCCTAGCGCTGCGACCACTTGGGGATCGGTCGCGCGGTATGTCTCGGCCAGCTGTCTCCCCAGAACCTCCTCGATGGCCGGCCTCCACGGAGCCAGAGGAGGAGGCAGGATCGTCCCACCAGCAGGCGGAGGCGAAGAGGGGCCAGGAGAGGCCTCGACCCTTGCCCTCTTCTCGGGTCGTCCGCCCTCGACGACCTCGGCGGGGCGAGCCCGACCTCCAGCCCCCACGGCATGATTCGAGGGTGGGTCATCTGCAATCACGGCCGGAGGCGGAGCTATGACGACCTCTGCCTCGTCGGGCCGAGCAGCGTCAACCATCCCGGCGTCTGGGGCAGGAGTGCCACCCAGGAATGCCGGAGGCGTCGCAGCCACTGCCTGTGGAGGATCCCGGTCCCCGCTTCCGATGTCTCCGAAAGCCGCCGCGGACAAGTCCTCTGCAGCATAGCGTCGCCCGCGCTGGCGTAGCATTTCCTCTTCCTCTTCCTCTTCCTCTTCCTCTTCCTCCGAACTGGAAGCTACCAGCCTCGTTCGGGAAGGCAGGGGCTTGGCTCTCGAAGTCCCGGCCGGCTCCGCGGCGGAGACTGTTAGAGCACGTTCTGCCGACTCAACCAGACGACCGGTGGGAATCGCAACGGTCACCACCGCCGAGCTTGGTACCACGGTCGTCTCTGTTCTCTGACTCACGCCTTCCCCGCTCAGCACGGAGTCTATTCCCGACACCTTTCTAGAGGTGTTGAAGGACCTGTAGTGGGGCACGTACCCCAGGAGAGACCAAGCAGCACGACAGTTGTGGCCGCGGTAGTTCCTCACTCGCTCGTGCCAGGCGCTGTTCACTTTCCAGCGGTTCCTCCTCGCGAGCTCCCTCTTTTCGCGAAAATCTGCATAGACAAAATCGTGTCAAAAGCCAGACAGGGAGAAAGAAAAGAACTGCAAACCGAAAGAACTTCGGCCTTTACTTGGAGGAATCCCTATTTTTCGAGGGACCCGGACTGTGGTAGCAGGCTCTGCTTCACCGAACTCCCATCCTCCTCTGACGAGTACTCGGTCTTCACCTGCGTACCTATTGGAGTCCTCTAGCGCGGTTACGAACGCAGTCCGGCGGACCCTCAGCCGGATGTAGTAAGTGTCCCCCTCTGCGGATTTGCAGAGGTCATACGTGTCCTCGATGTCCGGGACACCGAGGCCAATTCCCAGGATCTGGTTGAGCCGCACTACCCCCATTATGATTTTGTACCCGTTGGGGAGTAGTTGGCATGGGCACAACCTCCACTCCCAGAGGCAGTCCCGGACCAGTGGGTGCAGGGGAAAGCGGACCCCCCTTCCACTACAGAAACCAGCCAGAACGGCATCCAGCCATCACAATAAGTGAGGCCGTCATCAGGGTCATTTGGTCTGACCTCCACATTGGAGGGGACCTTGTATAAATCCCTAAAATGGTCTATGGAGCCTGGGTCTCCTAACAAATGCCTATAGACCCCCATTCTCGACTCAGACGAGGACCTATCTAAAAGAAAAGACGAGGAAAACGGAGAGGAGTCCTACGAATAGGGACTGCACAAACAAGATCGTCGGAAGTCCGCAGGCGCCGGAGAAGGTTCTCTTGCAAAGCGCAGTAGAGATCTGAAGAAAGCAGAGGAAAGTGGAGACGAAGGAGGCGCCCTGATTTATAAGGCCGGGGGGCGTCGATTCGACTTTCGAGGAGAGCCTTTAAGAGGCGTCCCCTCAATCAAGCCCTAACGTCACGTCTCGCAGCCCTAACATCTCCTCGAAGTAATTGCAAGACAGCTAAAAGAAGCGACACGTGTCACCACTAGCGCGATATCCGAGGACTATTGAATGCCCTGGACAGGCGAAGAGACATCTCGAAGGGGAACGCATGATAGCAGCAACCTCCAGGGCTAAGGGGGCCCTCCTGATCAGAAGTTCCCTCGTCCCGGTACTACCCTCATACGACGATAACCCTCACTTGAGCTCGGTAGCGGAGCCAGCTGTACGGTCATCAAGCTTCTGACCTCCTCGAGCTGGGAAGCTCTCAGAAGTCAAAAGCTAGGGGGCAATTGTGTGGGTAAAACACCGTGGTGACGAAGTTAAACAAAGATCACGGCTAAACTCGCCGAACTCCTCAGCCTCTGTGGTAGAAGATCGTCAGCTCGGCAGCTCGGTCAATACCTTGGTACCTCGGCAGCTCGGTCAATAGCTTCGTAGCTCAGCACCACAGTTCGGCAGCTCGGCATAAATGCCAGCTCGGTACAAAGGCGCGCCACGGCCAAGCCATCCTTGGTCCCAGGCCACAGTACTAGTCAGAATGGGCCGCCACCTTCCTCCTGGAAATACGGCGCGCCCTGACAGATATGAGCAGTCATTTATGGCGATAGGATCGCTCATTTATGGCGATAAGAGGTGCGCTTTATCACCCCTGTACGCCAACTGACTGAAGGCGTGGAAAGAGAGGGAGGGGTGTTGTCCATTTCATCTACTGCTGCCAGTCAGGGTAAGGATCGATGGGACCTCACCTCACCTACCCCCACTCACAGAGAGAATGAACGAGGAACACTCACTTATATATACATGGGATCAATCCCATAAGAGGTACGCAATACACAACCCACAATACTACGCACGCTCTCATTCCTCTCTTCCTCCTCCTGTTTAGTTTTCCCAGAGCTAACTCAGGCATCGGAGTGCCTTCGGCTCACGGCAGCTAGGGCCTCTAACCTAAGTCTTTCTCCTTCCTTTTCAGGTTCTTGGAGTTCAGCATTTCCCATCCGAAGAAGTTTACCTCGATCTCATCTCAATCTAAGTAGGTGTCGTTTTTACCGCCTACAAGTATGTTGTATATTAACTGGCTACACCCGTGCTAATTTACTGGAAATGAAAATATTGTAATTTTATTGAACTATATTAGTTGAATATTATGAAAAACTTCAGGTTGAATGTGAGTGTCAGCATCAAATTCAAAAAGAAAACAGATTTTGGTAATGGATGTGGAACTATTAAGACGCTAATATTCAAGTTGGATTTCATTGATTGTACATTAATAGTAGTTCATCAACAGATTGAAAATGGATGTTGGTAATAGGTGTTAACCAATTGGCAAATGATGTCAAAAGTTCATACTCAAATTAGGACTCTTGGCATTAAATATCCCAGATTTTTTTATCAAATACAGGGGCACGCTCGAAATGCTGAAACCTTAGTATTTATTTACGACAACATTTTCAAACTGGATGTAAACCTTCACATTTGAAATCCAAACTGGATGTAAACCTTGGCATTCGAAATACCGTAACCTTAGTATTTCCTTAAAAAAAAATTCTCAAACTGGATGTGAACCATAGCACATCGTGATTCAGACTATAGTAGACGATGTCATAAGATGATACTATGACCTTATAACTTCTTTCTACTAACCTTAGCACACAGAATTAAAAACCTGTGAACTTTTTTGTTCAGACCAAAGCATATGTCATTTAATATTTAAGATTTTTTTGTCGAATACAAGTGGGACTCTTGGCATTCGGAATATTATAACTTCAGTACTTCCTTAAGACAACATTCTCAAACTGGATGGAAACCTTAGTACATCATGATTCAGACCATAATAGACGATGCCATAACCTTAGAATTTCTTTTTATTGACCATAGCACACAGAATTAAAATCTATGAAAATTTTTATTTAGACCAGAGCATATGCAATTTAATATCCAAGACTTTTTTGTCGAATACAAGGGGGACTCTTGGCATTCAAAATATTGTAACCTCAGTATTTCCTTAAGACAACATTCTTAAATTGGATGTGAACCTTAGTATATCATGATTCAGACCATAGTGGACGATGCCTTAGGATGAGACTGTAACCTTAGAACTTCTTTGTATTAACCTTAGCACACAAAATTAAAATCTGTGAAATTTTTTATTTAGACCAAAGCATATGCAATTTAATACCCAAGACTGTTTTGTCGAATACAAGGGGGACTCTTGGCATTCGAAATACTGTAACCTCAGTATTTCTTTAAGACAACAATCTCAAATTGGATGTGAACCTTAGCACATCATGATTCAGACCATAGTAGACGATGTCATAGGATGAGACTGTAACCTTATAACTTCTTTCTACTAACCTTAGCACACATAATTAAAAACTTGTGAACTTTTTTGTTCAAACCAGAGTAGATGTCATTTAATATTTAAGATTTTTTTTGTCGAATAGAAGGGGAACTCTTGGCATTCGAAATATTGTATCTTCAGTACTTTCTTAAGACAACATTCTCAAACTGGATGGGAACCTTAGTACATCATGATTCAGACCATAATAGACGATGCCATGGGATGAGACTGTAACCTTAGAATTTCTTTTTATTAACCTTAGCACACATAATTAAAATCTGCAAAAAATTTTATTTAGACCAGAGCATATGCAATTTAATATCCAAGACTTTTTTGTCAAACGGGGGGGGCGGGGGGGGCGGCGGAGGCTCTTGGCATTCGTAATACTGTAACAATAGTATTTCATTAATACAACCTTCTCAAACTGGATGTGAACCTTAGCACATCATGATTCAGACCCTAGTGGGCGATGTCATAGGATGTGACTGTACCCTTAGAACTTCTCTTTATTAACCTTATCACACAGAATTAAAATCTGCGAACTTTCTTTTTTAGACTAGAGCATATACCCTTTAACATCCAAGACTTTTTTGTCGAATACAATGGGGACTCTTGGCATTCGAAATACTGTAACCTCAGTATTTCCTTAAGACAACCTTCTCAAACTGGATGTGAACCTTAGCACATCATGATTCAGACCATAGTGGACGATGTCATATGATGAGACTGTAACCTTAGAACTTCTTTTTATTAACCTTAGCACACAAAATTAAAATTTGCGAACTTTCTTGTTTAGACCAGAGCATATGCCATTTAATATACAAGATTTTTTTTGTCAAATACGTGAGGGACTCTTGACATTTGAAATACTATAACATCAGTATTTCCTTAAGACAACCTTGTCAAACTAAATATGAACCTTAGCACATCATGATTCAGACCATAGTAGACGATGCCATAGGATGAGACTGTAACCTTAGAACTTCTTTTTATTAACCTTACCACACATAATTAATACAGACAAACTTTTTTGTTCAAATTAGAGCATATGCAACGCACAAATTACATTAATAAAACTTGTCATAATTACATCCATCACATTCATTTTCTATGATAGCTGCACGTTTGTATGTTCTATATTCGAACCATTCATATACAAAAAATATTCATCATGCTGCACATTAGAGATCAAAAAAAGAATGAACATATGGTTTGAAAAAAGTCATTTCTTGTCAAGCATCTGCCACAAAACTTCTGACGAATTTCCAACCGTTTACTTCATAAACTTCTTCATCGTGTGTTGCAAATACCCTCTTTCTTGGCTGATTCTAGCCAAATCTCCTCTCTTTTTTCTTGAAATTGAACTACTTTTGATATCTACTTCTTCTCTGGCGATTGTGGGCATCTTCTTGGCTAGAATCCAGCCAAATCTCCTCTCTTTTTTCGTGAAACTGAACAACTTTTGATCTCTACTTCTTCTCTGGAGATTGTGTGCAAACGAAATCCGGTGAGTCTGGATCTTTTTTTCCAACAAGTAGAACTCTTTTGCTAGTCTACAATGAGGCCAATCGTGGCCCATCAATCAGATTTAATCAGATCTTCTGATCTCTGCAATTTTGCACCCCTTCTTCCTTTTCCATATCCTAAGGATAAAAGAAGGTGGAGTAGTAATCATTGTTGTATCTGATGAAAATTAACTATGGAGATAGGTAAATGAATCGGGCTTAGAAAACCAATCTCATATGAATTTTTTTCCTTTTTGGAAAAAAGAAATTAAGTTTTTTTGAACCCCAAGATCATTCCACCAAAAGATGAGAGATTGATATTTACTATATCCTAAAGCCTATTGTGCTTTCCAAGCTTTTTCCATGGAAAATCATGAAACAAAAGTGCCCAACTCAAAACAGTTGGCTTGAGCCCAGCTAGAATTAACCTTTACACCCATCTGGCAATTCTCTTTAACTTGTAAAGTGAATTTAAATTGAAGGCTCACTTTTAATTAAGGGATAAAAAAGAATTAAGACTAATAAAAAATACAAAAATTTTAAAATCATCACTTCATAAAGGGGCTGTTTGGGGGCTTTACTAGTGGAGTTGAATGAAGTAAAGATTATTTTGAAGAAAGAATAAAAAATAATGGGTTATAATTGTATTTTATTTTTAGTTGTATTAGAGTAGTTTCCAATATTATCAGTTTCCTAGTTTGATTAGGTAACTTAGGGCCTAAGTTTTGTTTTCCCTATATATTGCGTTGTAGAGATGGAACTTTCAGATTTTGAAGTTTAATAGAAATTCCCTTTGGGATTTTATCGTTGTAGAGGCATCTTCATCATGTGATTGTCTATGTGGAAACTCCATTGTGCTGCGGGCACTTGTGACGCAAGCCCTAATCCTAGGGCTTGCATTACATTCATGCGAAAAAAGCCATTATCTCATTTATAATATATCTGGATAGTTAAATATGCTTGAGATGTCAACTTACTAGGAAAGATAAAAATAGATGGAAATCCCTTTATCCAAAAAAGATTGAATGTGCATTGATTTTTTTTCCATTAAATAAAAACATAAAAATAAAACCCAAATAATCAACCTTACAAGTTACATGGCTAGGATGTCTTTTGAAGTTTTCAAAAGCGTACATAAAGGAAGAAAAAAAGAAGATTAAAAATAAATGCAGAGATAAATTTTTATATTTACAATTGAATTCTCTAGTCACATCTTATTCCTTATTAATTATTAAAACTTTCCCAAAATAGCAAAAGTTCTTTAAGAGGTTCCGTTAAATTAATCACTACACAACCCTTTTAAAATAGAAATGCTAATAAAAAGGTAAAGAAATAAAATAAAAATTATAATATTTACCTCACAACTATCACTATTCCCACTCACTTGAATCGCTCAAGTATTGAATCATAGGATTCACACCTACCTGAATCCTAAGATTTACTAGTAAACGGGATTAGCTGTTTAAATACAAATCTTTTTCCCTAGGACTCAATGCAAATCGTAAGATTTGAGATATGATTAATTGTAGGATTTTGATAACAATGCTTATCCCATCAATTTGGTTTTGGCTTTCTATGAAAATATTATCTTTAAGTATTCACATGGAACTTGGAAGGAGATTTAGCTGACGTCATTTTACAGAGGAGAAGATGGAGCCACAATCTTGGAGGTTTGCATGTTATTGATGAAACTTAGGACTAAAGGAGAGTAGTTAGTTATTGATATTTGCCACATTTTATAGGAAAATTTAGCAGAAGAATTGTATCAATAATACTTATACTTCGGTTATCCCCGCCCTAGATCTTATTATACTCTCCATTTTTTTTCTATTATCCATGAAGTGAAGGGCTCGATCCACTATGTGATGGTGTTCTTATTAATTATGTTAAGAATACCAATGGATGTGAAATTATTAAAGAATGCCCATGCAAGACTAAATGGAAAAGGGAAAAGTACAGGAATTAGAAAATCAATTTTCTAATACTTACACTTGAGCATGGGTGTGGAGTCATTTGAGGGGTGGCAGTGGGTTCATTTTAGGTTATGTTAATTAATTATGAATGATAGCATTTATGATTCCAACCTGAACTCTTTCGTTGATCAGGTTATTGAATTATCTAGTTGGGTTGCAAAGAGTCGAGTTGGATGCATAGTTGTGAAATTCGTTTCGGCTCAGCCTAATCTGCAGAACTATTTTGGTTCAGATAGAAAACCAAACCGAAACACCCCTCTCAATAGTCCGAAATCCAGATTTCGATTGAAATTTGCAGAATCCTAAATTTCGGCAAAACATGAAAAAAGGGGGGGTGGTTGTCTCTCTCTCTCTCTCTCTCTCTCTCTCTCTCTCTCGCCTTCCCGCTCCTTATTCTTCTTCTTTCTTCTGCTTTTCGTTTCTCTGGAGCGCTGTGTTTACAGGAATTGGGGTGAAAGGGTAAAAGGGTTGAAATGCCTCTTTTGCCTCGTATAACAACATTTGTTGTTTGTTTTGAGAATGAGTGTTATCATGGTGTGGGCCATCTAATTGAAAATCCAAGCTGTTCTCAAATTAGTATGAAATAAATGCACCCTAGTCATATTAGCTCTAACTTATGATAAATTAAGTGTTCCAATAATAATTACATGGGCCCTTACCATATTTCAGCCCTAAGTTAAGATATATTAAATTCCCACTATTAATTACATGGGTTCTACCATATTTGAGCCTTGAATTTAAATAAATTCAATGTCCCACTAATTATTACACGGGCCCTAGCCATATTTGAGCCTTCGATTGAAATAAATTTAATGTCCCACTAATAATTACATGGCCTCTAGCCATATTTGAGCCCTGAATTGAAATAAATTAAATGTCCCACTAATTATTGGGTCCTAGCCAAATTTCATTCTAATGTAAAATAGGGCTTTAACCAAGTTTCACTTTATTAGAAAATGGGCCCCTAATAAATGGAAAATAGGATCCTGCCCAGTTTTCATCCTAATATCGGCCTTATATAATGTAAATACGGAACGTTTCACTGAAATCCGAAATCTACCTAAATATATCAGTTTGGCTCCCAAACCAAAACACAGTCTGAAACGAATCTCTCAACTATGATTGGGTTTCAAGACTTAATCCAATTATCAACCATTTTACAGATGTTTCCTCGTACACAAATCCCACCTTGTATCATCAGTAACTTGTAAACAATGGAATAAAACTTAGTTTTACGTGAAATTTTATGAAAGTATTAGTTCGTCCTTGGAGTCGGTGTAAGGAGTAGTAATTGTTTTGTTCTGTTCATGGGACTAACATATTCCTGCTCATGGAAATGAGATTAGCAGCATAGCCTGAAGGTGCCGATTGTCACAACTTTGAGGTTATGGGTGCAAGTCAGGTTACCATAAAATTAAATAAATGAGCCGAGAGCAGTGGCTCCTTCGTTATCATACACCCTTACAGTGAAGTTGGAGGTTCAAAACATCTTCAGTGTCATCCAAACCAATTTGTACTTTGTGTGTGAGACTGTGAGCAATGATACCCAAATACTTGTACAAGTCCAACGTATCCATATCAAGCCGATACAATACTTATATTGGTACCCAATACTGCACCGATACTTATAAGGTACAAATTTAGCATATCCTACTTAGCAAGTCCATTATTTCATTTAATTCTTTAAATTTTCTTACTTCTCAACATAGAAAATGTTAGAAAGGAACATAACCAATGATAATTTCGTTAATTCAAATATGATCTAAAAATTGGGACACCTATATCGTATCCATGTCCTAGATTTCCTAAAGTGTATAGTCGTATCCCCAATTCCCGTATTCGTATCTAGGGATCATTGATTGTGAGTGTATCCCCGATCCCCGTATTCGTATCTAGGGATCATAGATTGTGAGCCATGACCTTGTATGCAACTTTATCACTAAACTTAGCAACTACCGATTACCTCTTGCTCTTCCATCTAACCAAATTTCCATTGAAAATTGTATGTTTTACACTTGACAAACAATGGATTATCAAAAGAGCTGATTCAGTCACCTCAAAAGAAAGGCGTGAGTGAACCATGGTGTCAAGCATCCTAGGAGGCCCCTTTGTATGGTGTGAGTGGAGTAAATAGGCTTGAGATGAGATTTTCTTCGGGGATGCAATCTCGTAAGGACAGGTTGAAGGATATATGTAGCTTGAGGTCTTTCTTTATTGTCTTATATGGCTTGAGGTGTATTTATTAGTAAGGGATTGAACTTCCAGCGTCACTTTTTTTTTTTCGCTGGAATCCAGTGTCACTTTTTGAGATACTTAGGCCATGTTTGGCATTGTGCTCATTGGTTGTTCCCCTGTTCCATGGGACAAGACCATAGAAACCACGTTTGTTAAGCATAATTGAGTGTTCCCAATTTTTAGCCTGCTCGATGGATCCCTAAAATCATGTCCCGCCAGAGAAGGAAATCCGGAACAATTTTATTTCGTTTTTTTCTTGGCACAACCCGCTAGCACAAAAAACTTTTCCCACGTTGTGGACAAGCGTAGTGGGAGCACTCTCTCCCTCTCTCTCTCTCTCTCTCTCTCGACTCTCTTCTGCATCAATCTCCAAAAGGCAAATGCCTCATGGCACGTTCATTCCTTCCTGTTTCTTTCTTCACTCTCCCTTCCAATCTCTCTCAGGCCAAGCACCCATCACCTTCCTTCACCCTCCTCATCTCTCTCCCTCCAGATCTGATATATTCTACAGAACAGAACCTTGCTATAATGGGGATTGATCATTGGTTTCTCCTTCATGGGAAATCTTATAGGAGTAATGCAGCGACCCATTTCGTAACAAAGGGAATATAATTTGGAATCACTACTATAATTGGTGGAATTTACGAAAAACAAATGAAGAGGGTATTTGAAAATGTTATAACTAAAACAATTCAGAAGGTAGTATAAGACTAATGTGGCCGGTGCACATTGGGTTAGTTTTTACTGTTAATTGTGCTTATAAATATATCTTTTAAGAGATTAACTTCTCTAGATGATGGATTCTTTCCCATCTGTATTTTCCTTCTGTAATCTTTTTATATTCTTCCAACTATTCATGTCTTTATCTTTTTTCCCCCTAATTTATATGTTCTTTGTACCTTTTTGTTTATGGTACAATTTAGCAACCTAAAAACCTTTTGATTTGAATCAATTGATATTAAAGCTATCTGAATACTTTATTTATAGTTGATGCATACTGATCTGCATCATTCATTACTCATATATTTACTAATTTATTAATCACAGTAAATGATTTTTCTTTTTGAAAAATATAATTATCACTATCAATTGACCATTCAATTATTGTCATGTTTATGTTGCCAATTTGAAAAATAGAAAATGGTCAATGGTCTCAATTACCAAAATTTCTAAAGATGGGTCCCATGTTCACAATCACAAAAGAAGACCTCACTTTGTAATACCTAAAAGCGCTTCACATGTTCTCAATAACAATTTGTGGGGCCATATTTTAAATCCCTGTACAGGTGGGCCCACATCGTAAATCTTATAGAGGTGGCCCCCATGTTCTTACTAAAGTGGGTCCAACATTGTAAGTTTAAAAGTGGTGCACAGCAATTCTTACATGTTGTAATTCCTATAGATGGGCCCACATTCTAATTCCTAAATGTGGGGCTCATCTTGGCCCTACTATTTTTTTAATATTTAAGATGAATTTATGAATATACATATTAGATTTAACTTCAATATTATTGAGAAATATGATTTTCTTAATTCTGTCTCTTATAATAAAATTGTTATGTTGTTACCAAACAAGTTCCGCATAGCATGTTCTCAATGAAATAAATTAATATAATGTTGTCAAATAAGTTTTGTACAGATTGGTCTCAATACAACCTGGTCTCAGCCCAACCCGATCTGAGCATAGAATTGGGAATAAGGCAGAAACAATGCCAAACGAGGCCTTAGGCTTTATAAGAAATCAAAAATTGTCTCAATATTTCTATTTTTTGTTCTTTCCTACTTGATTAGAAAATCGTCTTGTTGCAGTGATGGGGGTTATTTTAATGCCATCATGAGCTTCCCAGCAAATTACCCGAACAGTCCTCCATCTGTGACGTTTATATCGGAAATGTGGCATCCTAATGGTTCGTTTTTGTCACGCCCCCGATCGTGAAACCGGGATTATGTGTGAGATTTAGGGTCAATTTAGATTTTTTCAACATAATCAAATATAACCTGACCCCAATTATGTCCCAACTGGATCGAAGACCGCTGTGAGGTGTAAACATTTTCTCGAATACATAAAACAATAGCCAAAGCTTCATAACACAAGTGGTATCTCAAAATGTATATTTAAGAGCAAATATTGAATTGAATTAACTAGAGTTCAAGTTTAAAATGTTTAACAAAAGTATTATATACAATAATAGGCGATCCCAAAACTTGGACCTAATCAAAAGATGAAAGAGCAAAATGAAACCAAAAGAAGAATCTAGCCAAGTAAGTATGAGGCTCTCGAATACGGGGTCGATACGGCAAAACAACACCGTCTGTACAGTAGTCTAGGAGGTCATCAGACTGATCTTTCTGAATTTCTTCCGTCGCCTCCTCCTCGGGATAGAAGGGTTGTGTACCTATGCACCAAGAGTAGCATCATCAGACACAATGGTCGGCAAGCAATATATATATGAATCAATAGATTTGTAGAGCGAATCAGAGTAGATAATAGGTAAGATCATAGAAATGCATAGCATTCGAGTCATAAACAAACTAACAAGATAGGCGATCCACATAAGCTAATTACCACGAGATAGTGTCATTGCCCTCCCTACTCTCATTGAGCTGTGGTGGAGATATCAATTGGCACAGGGATAAAACCACGGCAAGCAAGTAAGATAGATACCAATAGGCCAACAATCATCAAAATCAAACTTCAATATGTATCCGATGATGTATATCCATAAAAAATGTAAAAAGTCGTACTGCGCAAATGTTCAATCCAAAGTCCTGACACAGATGGTGCCCCCATCTGTGTTGGGCGTTAACAACTGAGTGGTGCCTGACACAAAGATTCCTAAACATACAATAGTGAGGGGCTAAACTTTCTTGCATGAACAAGATTCATCAGTCAAAGAGAAACTACCTTTCCATCATCAAATCAAAGCTAAAATCATCAAACCTCAAACTTCCTCAAAACATCATTATAGGTAGTTCTTGACAATCTTTTACAATTAAAGTCGCATAGCAACACATCAATCAAACTTCGAAACAAATGGAACATCAAGGGGATCCTAACTCCATCATCTAAGTTCTCAAGGGAATCACAATACAAAGTAAAGTAAACATAGCTAAAGAATATACAATTACATGTAGATAGTACCAGACAGTACAATCCGAAATCAGAAGCGATAAACAATCCAAACCTAAGTCAAATGTTAAACCCAAAGCATCGTACAACCTACTCAATCAACGAAAGGAATTAGGGTTCGCGATACCCGAACGGAACATCTTCGTGCACAGATATAAGAAAGGGTATCCCATTGTCCCATACCATTCAAGATTGAATAAGATTGGTACCCGATGCAACTGGAGTAACCGTGAAGAACATCGGCTCAAAACATCCTCACATATAGTCAAATGAGCCCAAAAAGGTTAACCAAGGTTCTACCTAAGGTCATCCAAAATAAGGTAAACAAGACCCTTCAGAAGGTTCCTCGCAGTTTGCCCAGTTGACCGCGCCCCTTGGCCGATCGACCCCATACACGATGGGTTCGGTCGACCTGAGGGAGTCAGGTCGACCTCCTCCTGTGTGCCCGGTCGACCGGCCAAGAGCCCTTGGCCGGTCGACCAGCAGTTGTAAGTGAAAATGGGGGCACAGTGATTTGGTCAGGTTTCGGAGAACCTGACACTGTGTGGCCGGTTGACTGGGGCCCTTGGCCGGTCGACCACGTGCACTGCAGTTACAGAACCTAGGTTCTGTAACTGAAGTGAAAAGGGGGTCAATCCACTTCTCTCTTACCTAAACCTAATGAGAGACCAAAACAAGGATAAAGATAGGCCAATCTAATCTCATTAATCTATCTAATCAAGTCATTAACATATTCATCCATTTCATTAAGCTAACAAGCCTAATTATCATGTTTCAATCCTCTAAATCATCAAATGAGCATGTAACATCTAAATCATCATTTTTCTATACAAATCAAGGAAGACAAACATATCAAGCATAAATATAGATATCTACTTGCCTTGATGAAGAGCTTGACAAAAATCCAAAAGGAAAATTTGGGGAAAAGTCCCCTCAAAGCTCACACTTGCACAAATGGTTCTCAATCCCAAAACCAACTACAAAAATGAATCCAAATGGGTTGGCTGAGCTTCTCTAAACCATTTCTAAATCAAAGGAAGAAGAATAGCTAGATCAAATAGCTTGAGGAGCTTACCTTTGAATGGGTTGTGGATGAAAAGCTTAAAAAAAGAGATGGGAGTGATCTTGGTGGCTTGGGGAAGAAGATGGGTAGCTTCACTGGTGACGTCGGAGCTCCGGTGGTCGTCAACGGAGAAGAGGCAGTGAAGGGGCTGTGCTTTTGGAAGAAGGAATAGTGAAAGAGGAAGAGATAATAAGAGATGAAGAGATGGCTTATATTAGGTTAGACTTATGAAATAATTGTAGTTTAGTCCTTGGTTTCTCTAATGTGGATATCCAGGCCTCTTCAATGTGTTGAATCGAAACGCGACAGAAGACTAAAGTTCGTGAAATGCTAACACCTACCCGATGCACTCAAACTCACCAAAACTCATAATCTCATAAAAACCCCTGAAAACTTCCCGAAAATGCAAACCAACCCCCTACTCTACCCAAACGCACTCAGATTCGAGCGAGACTTCGCAGGCGTGATCCACAAGTCAAACCCGACTCGCTAAGACTCTAAACAAACTTACTAACTAATCAAGCAATTAATTTATATAATAGGAGATTAATATACGGGGTGTTACAGTTTTTAAGTTTTTTTTTCCTTCATATTTTCATTTTGTTATTGGTCATTTTCTGAATTTTCCTTGGCTTTCATATAAATGCCAGTTTATCCCGACGGACGTGTTTGCATCGCGATTCTTCATGCCCCTGGGGAAGACCCAAATGGATACGAGCGAGCAAGTGAGCGTTGGACGCCAGTCCATACGCCATGAATTTGACATGGGGAACTGTTACCATTACATTCTGTTATCTTAATGAATTTTACTGCCATTGATTGAGGATGTCATGGGAAGACCTAATAAATTTGTTTTCTTTTTGTATATTGGTTCTTTGCTAACCCTTTTAACTTCAAGGGGACAATTAAATTTTGAATATTATTGCCTGTGCTCTTAGAGTTAAGAGTGTATTTGAAAATAGTTTACATGTAAAAATAGGTTTCTGTCCATTACTTTTTCTGTATTGGAGTTATCCTTGTTAAATTTGTTAGGAAAAACAATAATCATATAGATCTGTAAACTTTAATCATCTAAGATCCTCCACGTCAAATCATTGAGAGATGTAATGCGGAAACATACCTTGATCCATGACTTGATCTTCTTCGCAGGTTATTGATCTTCCAATCCAATATGGCTATCCAGAGAAAACCCTCTTGATTCTTTCTGATGATGGGATGTCAGAGAGAATAGGAATTCACCACATGAATTGGGGACCATAACCCTAATATATAATAATAAGAATATCATAAGTTTGCTATTTCTAATTTGGCCCCTCATCAAATTAGATATAGCATTCTGGTATCTACACATTAATCCCATGATAATTATACCCTTAAGCCTTAGAACTTTAAGTCTTAATTAGATCACTTTAATTTAGGCTTAACCAAAGATAGCATAACACATTTAATATTTACATGTGTGGCCCCACATGATGGAATTTTTCAACAATCTCCCACTGGGCCATATATGTAACTTAACAAATGTGTATGACTGTATGAGCTCCAAAAGTTTGCTATCATAATTTCAGGATATATCCGAACAATCGCGTCCATTGATTATACCGTTATAGGATCAAAGCGGTTTTCGTCACATTTAAAATGACTAAACCCATCAATGGTCACATACAACAATATAACCAAATGACATAGATCAATCATGGATGCGTAGCATGGAAAGTACATGCAATGTGATCTATACATGTCTATTTCCAACTGGTCCTACTGTATTCCTTAGTGAGATCAATATTTAACACAATGTGACAGAATAAAATAAACTGAATACTTTATTTTCTGATCAGAAAAATATCCAAATACATAAATGAATAAGTATCTCCAAAATCAAACATAAAGCAATAAAATAAAATAAAATAAAATACAAACTCCCACTATAATGTGATATCCTCACACAAAATAACACCCATATGAGCGGTGTGCTCATGAAAGACCTTGGGTGGTAATCCCTTTGTAAGCGGATCCGCAATCATGGAGTTTGTCCCAATGTGCTTTATGGATATCTGTCTATCCTGTATTCTCTCCTTCACAACTAGGAACTTAATGGCAATATGTTTTGATCTAATTGAACTCCTATTGTTGTTGGAATATAGCACTGCTGACTTATTGTCACAATATAGTTTGAGTGGTCTTTCAATACCCTCCAAAATTCGCAGCCCAGTGACAAAATTTCGCAGCCATATTCCATGGTTGGATGCCTCATAGCATGCTACAAACTCTGCTGCCATGGTGGAATCAGTTACGAGTGTCTGTTTGGCACTCCTCCAAGATATAGCTCCACCAGCTAACAGGTAGATGTAGCCTGATGTGGATTTCATACTGTCTTGGCATCCAGCGTAATCGGAGTCGGAATACCCTATGATCTCCAACTGATCCGATCTCCTATATGTGAGCATATGATCTTTTGTTCTCTGTAAATACCTCATAACCCGCTTGACTGCTTTCCAATGATCCATCCCAGGATTGCTTAAATATCTGCCTAACATACCAACAATGTACGCAATATCCGGACGCGTACACACCATAGCATACATTAGACTCCCTACAGCTGATGCATAGGGAATCTTCTGCATTTCCTTAACTTCAAGGTTAGTTTTAGGGCACTGATTTAGACTGAACTTGTCTCCCTTAGAGACAGGGGTGTCACCTGGTTTGTTGTCCTGTATGCCAAACCTTTTGAGTACTTTATCGATATAGCTTCTTTGTGATAATCCAAGAATACCCCGAGAGCGATCTCGTTGTATCAGGATCCCTAAGACAAAGGAGGCGTCACCAAGATCTTTCATCTCAAATTTCTTTGATAGAAATCTCTTTGTTTCATGCAACATGCCTATATCATTTGTGGCAAGCAGTATGTCATCGACATACAAAACCAGGAATATGTGCTTACTCCCACTGAATTTGTGATACACACAATTATCAACAGCGTTTGTCTCAAAACCAAACGAGATAATCACTTGATGAAATTTGTGATACCACTGACGAGAAGCTTGCTTGAGTCCATAGATGGACTTTGTCAATTTACAGACCATATTCTTTGGGTCTCCTGACTCAAAGTTTTCTGGCTGCGCCATATAAATTGTTTCGTCAATGTCACCATTGAGAAACGCTGTCTTGACATCCATTTGACGAAGCTCAAGATCAAAATGTGCAACAAGTGCCATGATTGTCCTAAAAGAGTCTTTCGATGAAACTGGAGAGAAAGTCTCTTTAAAGTCAATCCCTTCCTTTTGAGTAAAGCCTTTAGCTACAAGACGAGCCTTATACCTTTCCACATTACCATTCGAATCCCTTTTGGTTTTAAAAATCCATTTACAACCAATGGGCTTCGCACCTTCTGGTAATGGGACAAGTTCCCAAACTTTATTGTCTTGCATAGACTTATACTCCTCATTCATGGCAGCAATCCACTTCTGAGAATTGGAACCTTGCATGGCTTGATGGAAGTTGATTGGATCATTTTCTACCATTCCTGTTTCTTCCTCATGTTCTTGGAGAAATACGAAAAAATCGTCTGGAATAGCATTTCTCCTTTCTCTAGTGGATCGCCTTAATGGCACTGGTTCTTGAGGTTGTTGAGTTTGTTCCTCAGGAACAATTATCTCATCTTGAATGGGGGTTTGATTAACATTTTCTTGTTGAGGACCCGGATTCGCTTCTTGATCATTGACAGGTATAGAAACCTGCACATTGTCAAAAGCAATAGTGGGAATCGAAACCGATTCTTCCTCAAAGACAATGTCTCTAACCTTATTTCTCCCCCCAAACTCAACATCCTCAAAAAACGTTGCAGTTCCCGTCTCAAAAATTGACCTAAGTGTGGGATCATAAAACTTATAGCCCCTAGATCGCTCAGAGTAGCCAATGAAGTAGCTGCTTATAGTTTTGGAGTCCAATTTCTTTTCATGTGGCCTGTAAGGCCCTGCCTCAGCTGGACATCCCCAAATGTGAAAATGTTTTAGACTGGGCTTTCTACCTGTCCAAAGCTTATAAGGTGTTTTTGCTGCTGCTTTAGTTGGCACTCTATTCAGAATATAAGCTGATGTTTTGAGTGCTTCTCCCCAGAGTGACTCTGGTAGAGAGGAATGACTAATCATACTCCTTACCATATCCTTAAGAGTCCGATTTCGCCTTTCAGCTACACCATTCATGCTAGGTGACCCTGGCATGGTGTACTGTGGGACGATCCCATATTCCTCTAGGAAATTAGCAAATGGTCCTGGACGTTGTTCACCTGAACCGTCATATCTACCGTAGTATTCACCACCACGGTCAGACCTGACACACTTTATTCTTTTGTTGAGTTGGTTCTCAACTTCAGCTTTAAATGTTTTGAACACGTCCAAAGACTGTGACTTCTCATGAATGAGAAATAGGTACCCATAGCGAGAGTAATCGTCTATGAATGATATAAAATACTGTTGGCCATTCCAGGAAGCCGTAGGGAACGGTCCACAGATATCTGTGTGTATCAATTCTAAAACGTCTTTAGTTCTATTGGCACCTAATTTCTTCATTTTGGTCTGTTTTCCCTTGATGCAAGCAATACAAACATCAAAATCTGTAAAGTCAAGGGAATCTAAAATCCCATCAGACACAAGTCGCTCAACTCTAGTCTTAGAGATGTGACCTAAGCGTTTGTGCCATAATGAGGCCGAATTATCTTTACTCAGTTTGCGTTTAGTGCCTCGTGATTCCATATGCAAGGATTCATTATAAGCAATAATTGTATCAAGCAAATATAAGTTGTCATATACACATAAAAAACTAGTTCCAACAACATTTGAATTGATAGATAAACTGAATTGATTGTTTCCAAATGAACATAAATAACCAAACTTGTCCAATAAAGAAACTGAAACCAAATTCCGTCTAAAAGACGGTACAATAAAAGTATCTAATAGATCCAAAAAATAACCAGTTCCTAACAACAACCTAAATTGCCCTATCGCCTCTACTTCTACCGACTTGCCATCGCCCACAAAGATGTGTTTTTCAGCATCACTTGGCTTTCGGTAACTCAGGCAACCCTACATAGAAACACTGATGTGAGTAGTAGCACCAGAATCTAACCACCACGTGTTTCTAGGTACTGAAGCTAAATTTACCTCAGAACAGACCAAAGTAAGAAATGTACCTTTCTTGGCACGCCAAGCATGATACTTGGTACAGTCCTTCTTTACATGTCCAGGCTTGTTGCAAAAGAAACAACTCTCTTTGTCTTGCTGTTGTTTCTTTTGAGCTGGACCCTTAGCAGCTTCATTATTCTTTCTCTTTTTGCCCTTATCCTTAGAGGAGCTAGCCAAATGAGCACTTTCGGTCCTGTCTTGCTTCAATCTCTCTTCCTCTTGTACACAGTAAGAAATGAGCTCATTAAGAGTCAATTTTTCCTTTTGACAGTTGTAACTGACCTTAAATTGACTGCATAGTGCAGGAAGTGATATTAATATCAAATGCACGAGCAGGTCGTCAGACAGCTCGAGCTTTAGTGCCTTAAGCTTAGAAGCAATAAGAGACATTCCCATAATGTACTCCCGTATGTTCCCCTTGCCATTGTACTTCATAGAAATCAAGCTTTGCAAAAGCGTGCTTGTTTCTGCCTTATCGTTTTTCACAAAACGCTTTTCAATTTCAGTTAGGAACTCTTTGGCTTTGGTTATCTTGTCAGATACCGCACCCCTAAATGCCTCTGGAATGCCGCACTTGATGATCATAAGACTCATGCGATATGAGCGATCCCACTTCTCAAAGTTCCTTTTGTCATCAGGAGAACTTGCATCCGTAAGAGAAGCAGGTTGCTCAATCCGTAGTGCAAGGTCTAAATCCATGCAGCCGAGAACAATTTCTATGTTCTCTTTCCAATCCTTAAAGTTGGTCCCATTAAGTACAGGTATTGAGTTGATATTAGCAGATATAGTAGAAACACTAGCTGTAAAGAGAACAAAAAACAAACAGATAAGCATGCTCATGTTATCAACCAAATACTATAATCAATAAATTCAAATAATGGTAAGTCTTTTCGCAAGGTACCTAGCACAACATTAATATCAAGTATTCGGACAATAATATTAATTGTGAATGGTACTCTTGTTGTAGTGATCAAACATTGAGAATAATTCATGTCAAATAATAAATCTATCTTTGGATTGACTTATTATTCACATGTAAAAAACTGTGTAATCGTCACATGTTTACCACCACAGGTGTGTGTGCAATTCGGCCAAGTATTAACCTTCCTTTGGGCCGACTAAGACCTGCATGAATCTACACACACACAAACATCCAATATTCCTCATGAACAATCTACACAAGAGAGGTCACTTTAGTGACATGTTGTTTCAATTAGCCCATTTAGAATAATGGACTATTTTATTTAACCATAAAAGATATACCATAAAATATTTGAATTGGCGTTGAAGAAAACCAATTAGTTCTCTCCAATTGTCACAACATACAAAAGACTATATATGGTGTTTTTTTTTTTTTTTTTTATTTTATACTTTGGACCACCAAAACATGTGCTCCCCCGGACCACCAAACCACCCATCATTATAATACCTCGGACCACCAAAACATGTGCTCCCGCGGACCACCATACCACCCATCATCTTCCCCAAAAACAAAAAACGTTCTGTAACAGAGATCGATGAACATAATATATTGTAGAAACTTATAACCATTGGATGAACGGGCAGATGGGGTCCACTCCGCATGGGGCCACCACCAACATGATCGCCCCTAGGTCCCCTTCAAGATGTGGGGTTGTGATCTTTGATGAGGTCCACTGATGGGTCCCACAACCGTCAGCCCCTTTCATGATTTGTTTCATCATGTTCTGTTACAGAACCTCCGTCTGGGATGTTGAGGCAGCGGAAGCATGGGACCCGCTTGATCAAAAACAAGATCAGGCTGTGCTATGATGGTCGCCCAGGCCCCCTTTTGAAGATCTATGGTCATGATGTACTTGATCCATGGCAAACAATGGGTTCCATGACAGCATACAGAAGAGAAAACGAAACAGTAACCATAAAACCAGTATTCCTGGAAGAAGAAGACAACAAAGAAACCGAAGAAGAAGAAACATCTAGATCCAAGATCGATTTGTATTCCAAGAGTTTTGATCTTGATCAGAAAAATAAAAATAAAAACAAAAATAAAAAACTAGATTCCCAATGGCTTAACATGGAGATGCTCTGATACCAATTGTTAGGAAAAACAATAATCATATAGATCTGTAAACTTTAATCATCTAAGATCCTCCACGTCAAATCATTGAGAGATGTAATGCGGAAACATACCTTGATCCATGACGTGATCTTCTTCGCAGGTTATTGATCTTCCAATCCAATATGGCTATCCAGAGAAAACCCTCTTGATTCTTTCTGATGATGGGATGTCAAAGAGAATAGGAATTCACCACATGAATTGGGGACCATAACCCTAATATATAATAATAAGAATATCATAAGTCTGCTATTTCTAATTTGGCCCCTCATCAAATTAGATATAGCATTCTGGTATCTACACATTAATCCCATAACAATTATACCCTTAAGCCTTAGAACTTTAAGTCTTAATTAGATCACTTTAATTTAAGTTTAACCAAAGATAGCATAACACATTTAATATTTACATGTGTGGCCCCACATGATGGAATTTTCCAACAAAATTTACAGTACAAATGTTGCTGCATGTAATCATCTATGCATGCTCTTACTGATAAAAAAAAAGTGTATCAATTATTTAAATTCATTTCATTTAAATGGTAATTATGTAAATTCATGTTCATCTGACATACTATGTAATCATTTTATAATTTTTACCAGCCATTGTTGAAAAATACGTATTGCATGGTTGATGTTATGGTGCAAAAAATGTTTGTAGAAGACCGATTCTAATAATTACAAGTCTTTTTGTAGTGGGACTAATGAATGTCAGGTAAGGAAGTTTTTTAACTGGTGCTGTGTGGCAATCCAAAATAAATGGGGGAAATCTGGATATCTCAAAAGAACCTAACACCTCCAATTAATTTTATTGACTAAATTTCTGAATGGATCAATTACAATCCACCTTTCTTGAAAGTAACCTCGCCCTCAAGATCAAAAAAATTGAGTTAGGAGACACTAAAGAAAAGTAAGCAAGAGTTCTGTGTTCAACACATGTAAATTTTACTTGCATACGTAAAGTTTACTTTTGTAAATGCCATTTTCACACCACATGCATAAAGACAAATGAGGGGGGGCCTTGGCGCAACGGTAAGGTTGCACCATGGCTACGTAAGCATCACGGGTTCAAAATGAGGAAACAGCCTCTCTGCTTGCGGGGTGGGAGATGGTTAAGGCTGCGTACATTGACACTCCTCCCTTCCCAAACTCCGTAGTGGCGGGACCCTTGTCCACTGGGCTGCCCTTTTCGTTTATAAGACAACAACCCTTTGAAAAGAGAAATTTTTATTTGGACTTTATTTGAACACTCTTTCCCTTGGTATCCCATCAAACGCTTGGGGATAAGCATCTCTACGGTAGATTGCATTATGGGTTCCCCATCAAAATGCTTGGTGGACAATCATCTTTTGTTTTTCATCTACCGTATCGTTTAGTACTCTTCAAAACTTGACAGTTTGCCACTGATAGGTTTGTCCCAACCCCCCCCCCCCCCCCCCCCCCCCCCCCCTCCCGATAGGTTTGTCCCCCCACCCACCACCCGAACAAAAATAAAATAAAAATAAAAACATTCACACACCCACAAACCCCCAAACTCGATTTCCTATAGTACTTAATATTATTAATGCAAGTTTTTCGTTTTGGGGTAAAAAAAAGAGTTCTTAATATCATTGTGGGCAGGCTTCTTTGAATTTATGATGTTAGATGCTGACATCACGTCAAAATTTTCACCATTTTTGATGGGTGGATAATCTTTTCCAGTCGTGTGTGGTATGAAGCTAGCTACACTACACCAATGCATCATAACAATAAGATTATAAAGTCCAATGCAACGCAGCATCACATCGGATGCTCTTCATGCTCTCCAATGCAAGGCAGCCCGTGGAGCACGAAAGCACTGCCTAGAGTAATAGCTTTTAGATGGACTGCATTGCTTGGTGGGATACTAACAATGAACAACTTACGTCGACATAAAGTGATTGTAGTTAATGCATGTTCGATGTGCCTCACTGATGAGGAATCTATAGCCCATTTGCTTCTTAATTGTCCCCTTGCCCGATGCATTTGGAGATCTATTTTTTCTTGGTTCCATTCTTGTGACCATGGTATAAAATATCGGTCGATACCGGTTCATATCGGCCGATATGAACCGGTATCGGCCGGTTCCGAGTCGATATTTTGCCTGCGATACCGGTTTCGGTATCGCAGGCAAAATATCCCCAAAATATCGGCCGATATTTTGAAATATCGGCCAATATTTTCAAAATATCGGCCGAGATATCGGTTCTGCCGATATTTTCAAAATATCGGCCGATATTTTGAA
Source organism: Persea americana (assembly GCA_029852735.1). Classification (NCBI taxonomy): domain Eukaryota; kingdom Viridiplantae; phylum Streptophyta; class Magnoliopsida; order Laurales; family Lauraceae; genus Persea; species Persea americana. The sequence continues at coordinate 42,145,762 of CM056817.1, forward strand.
ATATCGGCCGATATTTTGGGGATATTTTTAGATGAAGCATAGAAATGATCATTTGGTTTGTCACTTTGGTTGTGTTCTCCACTTAGAAGTTAGATCTACATACTTTCATGCTAGATCTACTCATACACATGATTTTTATATTTTTATTTTAATTATTTTATTTTCGGATTTTTCAATATTTAAATTATAATATATCATTTTTTGGGGATTTCATCATAAATATGTTGTTTTAATGATTCATGATCATTGTGTGGTTTATAAATGATTGATTTATATACTTTTATGCTAGATCTATATATTTAGTATTTTGAAAATAATTTTATTAAATCTTAATTTTTCTAAAAATAATTGTTGTTACTTGGTCTTGAATTTCTTAATTTATTTGTTGATTGAGTTAGTATTAAATGATGATTGATATGTTATTTTTATTTTCTTATATTTTACACTAATAAATTGATCATGAGCATCAATAATGGTTGTATTATATGAAATACTGGAAAAGACAGCGAACTGTGATATAGACAGGACTCATAACTTAAGGTGACCGAGATTTTGATTTATTGTTGTTACTAATGGAAAAAAATATTGTTTTTCAGCATTTTCTAATATTCTGGATTTTTTGGATATTTTTGGAAATTTTTTTGGATTAAAAAAAAAATTCACATCGCGACGACCGCGACGGACCGATATCCGCGACCGATACCGATATCATATCGGTTTTTCGGCCCGACCGAGACCGCGACCGAAACCGAGATTTTAAACCATGCTTGTGACCATCTACCAAATTCTATCCCTTCTTTGTTTGACTTTCGGAGATTAGGGGTAGGCTATATAAGAGGAACGGTCATGTGGAAGCTCTCGTTCTTAGCGGCAATTTGTTCCTTACGGAAAGAAAGAAATTTGCGGTGCTTTGAAGGAAAATCCTCAGATGCAACAAAGATGATAGATAATGTCAAGCATCTGGTGGCTCTTTGGGTCTCCCCCCTACCTTTATTCAATGGAATATTGATAAGCTCCATTATTCTCAATTGGGATGAAGTGGCTAGATCCCGTCCTATTGCTAGGCGCATCTTCCCCAGATGGCACCCGCCTTCACATGGAGCTTTGAAGGTGAATTTTGAGGGGAACGCTATTGGTAATCTAGTTATGGCAAGTGTTGGTGGTGTTATCCATAATGAAGATGGGATAATTATTTTGTCGTACTCCGGCCCAACAGGTGTTTGTTCAATCAACAAAGCGGAACTACTTGCCTTGCTCATTGGTCTTCGAGAAGTTTCCCACTTACAACCTCAACTACTCCTTGTAGAAGGGGACTCTTCTTGTGTTATACAGTGGGCGACTCGATCTTCTTCACCTCCGAGCTATCTGGCAGACATTATTAAATAGGTGCTTCAGTGGTCAGTTGATTTGAATGTTTCGTTCAATCACATTATGAGATCAGCAAATGCGGAAGCTGATAAACTCGCAAAAGATGGAGTTTTTAAACCTTTTTTTCTCATTTGTGGCCCAACTTAAGTTCATTTTCTTTTGTTCGTGCCCGATGTTTTTGGATTTCAAATCTTTTTGTATAGCGTTCCCCATGTTTTTTTGTAAGGGCTTTTTTGGCTGTTTTAGCCCTACGATATTGTACAGTCTTTGTGCAATGAGTAGTCATCTTTTTCAAAAAAAAAAAAAACATAAAATCTCAACTTTTCCAAATTCGATATAGGAGTTCAAGATTAATTATTCAGACAGCTGTCTTCACTGATACTATTTTAGAAATTTCCATGTGTTGTAAAAGATTTATCACGTTGTGGTGACAAACTGCTCACATGTGCCTTCTTGTAAAGCAGTTCCAGCGATGGAACTTGCTTTGATACTTTGTTCTGCACATTCCCCTTTAGAACTAAGTATCAAAGCAAGTTCCAGCAGATCCTCCTTTGTGATAATTGACAGCTAATAAATAGTTGGCAGCTAATAGTATTTCTATCATTAGAAATTATGTTGACCTTGGATTGTTTTTCCCTTGGCTGTATCATGTCAAACGATACAACTCTGCCTAGACACAACTCCCCCAGACAGATTCAGGGCCATCACCCATCACTTGAGATGTTCTAGTCTAATGGTTTTCTTTCTTTTAGTGGTTGGATTGTACAATAAAATTCATTAATATTGCTTGTAAGGGTATTTTGGGAAAATCCCTTTGGATGTTCACAGTCTACATCCAACAAAATCATCTATAGGCTGAAACTAGCACCCCACATGACATATTGACTATCTATTTTCACAATTTTTTGCTTCCAGTCTTTTTTAGCGCATTGCTTTGTGGAGTTCCATTTCAATGCCATTTAGTAACTTGCTTCATTGGTAAATCTTTACAATGGTATTTTACTCTGTGCTTAGTTTGTTCCTTTTGGTTCCATTGAAACTAAGACGTCAAATGCTCATCTAAAACTGTTTTTTCGTTATTTCCTGCATAATTTCGTCTAGAGTTGTAATCTCTCTCCCTTGTTCTTCTGGATGCTCGCGATTGTATCCCCTTTAATCAAAGGTTATTTGGTTATGCAGGTTGAAAGCATAGTTTTGAGCATTATTTCTATGCTTTCAAGTCCTAATGATGAATCTCCCGCAAACATTGAAGCTGCAGTAAGTAAATTTTTTAAATAAATTTTTGTAATTTATAATTGTTTGTTTGGCACAGACTTCTTTCCATGACTGTAAATTCTGCATTCCACATCAATGCTGTGTAAGTTTCTTGATTGCTTTATGAAATGGGTAAAGAAGTTTATCCAAAGTTACATTTTGGCCTTATGAAATGGTGATACTTGATGGGGAAGAGCATTGAGTTAGTCGCTATTATGAAGAGGACCTGTATTATGTATAGCTTGTTTGCAAGAGTCTAAGTGGAGGAAGTGATGCAGGTCTAGCATCAAATCCTAGATTAATGTTCTTCTTTGCAAGCTACCATCATTTCATACACAAAATTTTTAGAATCAACCGGAAAAAAAAGCATGAAATCGAGAAGGTTTTTACTTTGATTTTACGACTATGGAGAGTTTTAGTTTTGCAAATGTTATGGGTTTTTTGTGTAGATCTTGTATCTATTCTTTTCTGTGCATTGCATTTTCTTTTAGTTTTAATGTGTTAATGACTATTTATTATCTATAAAAATGAAAATGAAATCAGCCTTAAACTGAACTAGGCAACAAAATAATACAGGAGAACAGGTTATACACCTAGCCATTCTCCTTTTCAACTTGGACTAGGAAATATCATCAATAGTTTAGACATCCGGCCTATTACAAATCTCATGCATGCCTAGCAATAGAAAATCAACTTTAGTACACATTGGAATCTATATACTAGTACAAGATGTTTCATTCTCAACCCTAAACATATAAATCCATACTACCGTCATAACTTATGAGAAGCAACATATGTCATGAAGCGAAATGAGTCTATGTTGATGGCCTATAAAACTTTCCATGCTGCCATTGTTTTTTGATACATGGAGGCTCATCTTTGATTGATCCAAGGCTAATGTGACACACCCCACAATGACTAGGAACTGTACCTAATTTCACTTTAATTGGTGGGACACTATACAGATGAACGAGTGTAAAGCCTGATTGTAAAAATGTCTAATAGTTGCCATTGACTACCACTTTAATGGAACTAACAAATACAGAGTTCCCAACTAAAATTAGTTGTGTCGATTAGTTTGAATTGCGGAACCTGCTTGTTCACAACTGAAGTTTATATTTTTCATCTTATGCTTGTCACAGGCAACTTTCTTAGATGAGGAAATGGGTATCGAGCATGCGCGGCAGCATGGTCACATGCACTTGTTTGAGGTAAGAATTTAATATTGGGTTATGCTAAACTTGTACCCTAAAAGTATCAATGAAGTACTTGAGTACCATTTGCTCCTTGTTATCCACCCTACAAACTATTGATTGATCCACTTGGGTATTAAAAAGAAAATACAATACAACAATTTAGATCAAATGGTTAGGGAAAGCCAATTTCTGCAGTCATTTAACTTTCATCCTGTCAGTGAAGTGCTTGATGGCTCGTCTATACATACTAACTGAATTAAGTTACTGGGTGAACCTCAATTGCCAAATGCTATTAAGGTTTGGTATAAGAAAATGTGAATATATATACATATTTGTTAAATCAGGTCATTGGTACAGTGCATGTGGGATAATCTACCTGCCCAACCAGATAAGGGCGGAATCGTAAAAATTACAATGGGCCACCATATAAAAATTAAAAAAAATATTGTTGGGGGAGAATAAAAATTATAAGAATACACATAATGTAAAGGGGATTTTGAAAACTCCTGTGATCAAATCCCTCAGCATAATGTTAGGTGAGACACCCCTTTCCCATGGGCCGTGTATTGATTTAGCATGTGTCAGTTTGGATGAGTGACAATTTACACAGTTTATGAGATTGGATATCTAACAAGAGCAAGTCAAGCAAATAAAATATAATTCAACTGAGTCAGAGTGACTGTGTGATTAGGTGGAGATTGTTTGACATGGGCCAGGGGTCCCGTGATACAGGCAGTGCTCCAAAGCAGACCAAAGGACAAGGAATCCTGGTCCTGGTCCGTGAACCTTTTAGTACTAAATATGTCAGGCCGAGCTGGCCCTTTGAGGATGCTCAAGTCTAAGACCAAGCTTAAAAAACATCAGGCCTGAAAATTGAGATCAAGTCCAGCCCATGATTAGAAACAAAACCTAAAATCCATCCCAACACCAGCGCCCCCAATCCCCCGCAATTGACAATAATAGATCAAGTCATATAAAAATAAGTACTATGAAAACTATAAATCTTGAGGCTTAGGTTAAGTTTATTTGATTTGAGTGTACTCTTCCAACGGTCAATTGGAAATCTTTTTTCCCACTGTACCAATTGAAAACATTCAAAACCCGTAAATGGATAATCCACTGCTCTACTTATAGAAATTTCCAGCTAAGGAAGTACAAAAAAAGTTCCTCCAAAACCCAACCAAAAGCCCTCCTATCTACTATTAAAAAAAAAATTCCCACCTATCCCCAATTGCATTATAAAAAACGCATGACATAATACCCACAAGTCTAGATACTACTAGGCTTTGGCTCACAGAAAACATGTTTTAAAAAATTCAAACTCCAAAGCTTGGCATATCTATTTAAAATGCTGGCCCTTTTAAATAAATATTTTTTTTTAAATACTATTAGTGGTGTATATCAAAATTTCATCTCAATAAAAGTTGGTATCCGCTATTCATTTTGTAAAAAAATGCAATTAATGAAAATACACAAGTTAACAAACTATCAATCGATCCAACCAACTCTTTATTGAGATAAAACTTGGAAAGTCCCTAAAATGCTCTCAATAACAGCTTATTTTGAGCTACTTCAATTTTTAACAGGTGGGCCATGCATTCCACAAGGATTTATCTGGGTCCAACTACAAGCCTTCTGAGTACCAGGCTTTAGGGCTATAAATAGGCCTTACCCGGCCTTGTTGTAAACCACTCTCCATAGACTCAAACACTCTACCTTCCAGTTCCAGATACAACAACCATGGCTTCCTCTGTCTCCTCCCTCCTCCTTCTTCCACTCTCTCTCCTCCTCCTCCTCCACCCACTCACCCAAGCCACCTACCCCCCACTCATGCTAACCCTCGTCAACAACTGCCCCTTCACCGTCTGGCCAGCCATCCAGCCCAACTCCGGCCACCCAGTCCTCGAGCGCGGCGGCTTCGCCCTCCCAACCCACACCCACCGTTCCTTCCCCGCCCCCTCCGCCCACTGGTCCGGCCGTATCTGGGCCCGCACCTGGTGCACCTCCCACGCCGGACACTTCTCCTGCGCCACCGGCGACTGCGCCGGCCGCCTAGAGTGCGACGGCGCCGGCGGAGCCACCCCCGCCACCCTCGCCGAGTTCAGCCTCCACCACGGCCACAATGACCAGAGCTCTTATCTCGTCAGCCTCGTCGACGGCTTCAACCTCCCCCTGACCATAACCCCACACGAGGGGAATGGCGTCTGCCCGGTGGTCGGCTGCCGCGCCGACCTCATCGCCACCTGCCCAGCGGCGCTGCAAAAGCGGAGCTCCACCGGGCACGTGGTGGCGTGCAAGAGCGGGTGCGAGGCGTTCAGGTCGGACGAGCTCTGCTGCAGGGGCCACTTCAACAGCCCCAACACTTGCAAGCCCTCCACCTACTCCGATTTCTTCAAGCACGCGTGCCCGGCCACGGCCACCTACGGTCACGACAGCCCCTCGCTCAGCCACAACTGCGTTTCGCCGCGTGAGCTCAAAGTCATCTTCTGCCACTGAAGCTTGTTCGATTTACGTCTAGTGGCCACTGAGAGTGAGACTCACACTCACTAATAATAAGAAAGCAAATGTAACAACAGCAAAATATGCAGTAGTGTCGTCGCTTTCTCTTCTCCTTTGTGTCTTTTTATGTTATTATATTATGTGTTGAATGTATGGGTGTGCATGTTGGTGTGTGTGTGAGAGAGATGTGCATTGTATCTATTTTATTTTAATTAGAGCCGTGGATTTGCATTGTATGTTGAGAGTAAAATGTGGGTGGGTTGTAGTTCGTACATGTGGTCTTTATAATGGGGATCTCTTTTCCTCTTTATTTATGTCCGTTCCTTCATCTTTATTTTTGGATGTCGGTGCTTTTGGTGAGGATAGCCGAGAGAATATGTTGGGAAGATGAGACGCGTGAGCTGATATGTGACGTTACACTGCGTTTGACCGACGTTATTTGTCTTTGTAGTCTTGTCCTTATCTTCATTAGTAGGGATCCCTCTTTGGACCAATCTACAGCAACTTGCCACCGCACCTGAATACTCTCTTCCTGAATGAATAAAATAAAAGATTCGGATCTTTTTCACTGGAAGCAAGAAGTTCTCCTGGTTCTCTAGCCTTCATCTTTGTCTTTTGATTTTTTTCTCCTTCTCCAACTAGTATGGTTTCCTCTTCTCCTTACCCAGCACCTCCTCTGGGCTTTTTATCTCTACAAAACTTCTAAAGCAAAAGGACCCATTAGCTATCCAACTCCTTTTATCCTCAGGCCAATATCAGGGGATCCCATGTTCTGTTGAAAATGAATCTAAATCGAAACCCAGATCCCCTGTTTCGTTGAAAATGCATCAAAACCCTAAAGCAAAAATTACTTCACGTGATCGTCTCCTCCAACCCTCTCCTTACCTATTCAGCACCTTTCTCGGAACATATCAATTACCTTTGCAAAAAAAAATTCATTCAACTATTTTTATCAAGAGTATGGTGCATATCAACTGGCTACACCTCGTGCTAACTTACTAGAAATGAAAATATTGTCATTTTATTGAATTATATTAGTTAAATGTTATGAGGAACTTCAGGTTGAATGTGAGTGTCAACGTCAAATTCAAGAGAAAACCAAATTTTGGTAATGGATGTGGAACTGTTAAGACACTAATATTCAAGTTGGATTTCATTGATTGTGTGTTAATATCAATTCATCAACAGATTGAAAATGGATGTTGGTAATAGGTGTTGACCAATTGTCGGCTGATGTCAAAAGTTCATACTCAAATTGGGAATCTTGGCATTTAACATTTCAGATCTTTTATCGGATACAAGGGGGACTTTTGTCTCTCGAAATACTAAAATCTCAGTATTTTCTTACGACAATACTATCAAACTGGATGTAAACCTTCGTACATCATAAAACAGACCATGGTAGGTGATGCCATATGATGAGACTGTGGCCTTAGAACTTCTTTTTATTAACCTTAGCACACATAATTGAAACCTGTAAACCTTTTTTATTCAGACCAGAGCATATGTGCCATTGAATATCCAGGGTTTTTTGTTGAATACAAGGAGGACTCTTGGCATTCGAAATACTGTAACCTCAGTATTTCCTTAAGAAAAAAAACTCCCAAACTAGATGTAAACCTTAGCACATCATAATTCAGACCATAGTGACGATGTAATAGGATGAGACTGTAACCTTAGAACTTCTTTCTACTAACCTTAGCACACAGAATTAAAAACCTGTGAATTTTTGCGTTCAAATCAGAGCATTTGTCATTTAATATTTAAGAGTTTTTTGTCGAATACAAGGAGAACTCTTGGCATTCGAAATATTGTGACTTCGGTACTTCGTTAGTACCGAAGTACTAAGGAATGGAACCTTAGTACATCATGATTCAGACCATACTTAAGACAACCTTCTCAGACTGGAATGAAACCTTAGTACATCATGATTCAGACCATAATAGACGACGCCATAGGATGAGACTGTAAACTTAGAATTTCTTTTTACTAACTTTAGCACACAGAATTAAAATATGCAAAAAAAATTTAATTAGACCAGAGCATATGCAATTTAATATCCATGACTTTTTTGTCGAATACAAGGGGCACTCTTGGCATTCGAAATACTCTAACCTCGGTATTTCCTTAAGACAACCATCTCAAACCGGATGTGAACCTTAGCACATCATGATTCAAACCATAGTGGGCGATGTCATAGGATGAGACTGTAGCCTTAAAACTTCTTTTTATCAACCTTAGCACAAAGAATTAAAATCTGCGAAATTTTTTATTTAGACCAGAGCATATGCAATTTAATATCCAAGACTTTTTTGTCGAATACAAAGGGGACTCTTGGCATTCAAAATATTGTAACATCAGTATTTTCTTAAGACAACCTTATCAAACTGGATGTGTACCTTAGCACATCATGATTCAGACCATAGTGGATGATGTCATATGATGAGACTGTAACCTTAGAACTTCTTTTTATCAACTATGCACACAAAATTAAAATTTGCTAACTTTCTTGTTTAGAGCAGAGCATATGCCATTTAATATCCAAGATTTTTTTATCAAATACATGATGGACTCTTGGCATTCGAAATACTGTAACATCAGTATTTCCTTAAGACAACCTTGTCAAACTGGATGTGAACCTTAACACATCATGATTCAAACAATAGTAGACGATGCCATAGGATGAGACTGTAACCTTAGAACTTCTTTTTATTAACCTTACCGCACATAATTAAAACCTACGAACTTTTTTGTTCAGACCAGAGCATATGCAACGCACTAATTACATTAATAAAACTCGCAATAATTACATCCATCACATTCATTTTTTATGATAGTTACACCTTTGTATGTTCTATATTCGAACCATTCATCTACAAAAAATATTCCTCATGCTCCACATTTGAGATCAAAACAAGAATGAGCATATAGTTTGAAAAAAGTCATTTTTTGTTAAGCATCTGCCACATAACTTCTGACGATTCTCCAACTGTTTACTTCAGGAACTTCTTCATCGTGTGTTGCAAAGACCCTCTCTTCTTGTCTAATTCTAGCCAAATCTCCTCTCTTTTTTCATGAAATTGAACAACTTTTGATATCTACTTCTTTTCTCGCGATTGTGTGCATCTTCTTGGCTGGAATCCAGCCAAATCTCCTCTTTTTTTTACTGAAACTGAACAACTTTTGATCTCTACTTTTTCTCTGGAGATTCTGTGCAAACGAAATCCGGTGAGTTTGGATCTTTTTCTCCAGTAGGTAGAACTCTTTTGCTCGTCTACAAGGAGGCCAATCGTGGCCCATCGATCAGATCCAATCAGATCTTCTGATCTCTCTGCAATTCTACACCTCTTCTTCCTTTTTCATATCCTAGGGATAAAAGAAGGTGGAGTGGTAATCATTGTTGTATCTGATGAAAATTAACTATGGAGATAAGTAAATGAACCGAGCTTAGAAAACCAGTCTCACATGAATTTTTTTTCCATTTTGGCAAAAAAAAGAAGTTTTTTTTAACCCCAAGATCATTCCACCAAAAGATGAGAGATTGATATTTACCATATCCTAAAGCCTGTTGTGCTTTCCAAGCTTTTTCCATGGAAAATCATGAAACAAAAGTGCCCAACTCAAAACATGCAGTTGGCTCGAGCCTAGCTAGAATTAATATTTATACCCATCTGGCAATTCTCTTTAACTTGTAAAGTGAATTTAAATTGAATGGTCACTTTTAATTAAGGGATAAAATAGAATTAAGACTTATCAAAAAAATATAAAATTTTCAAAATCACCACTTCATAAGGGGGTTGTTTGGGGGCTTTACTAATGAAGTTGAGTGAAATAAAGATTATTTTGAAGAAAGAATAAAATTTAAGCGGGGTATGATGATATTTTATTTTTAGTTATTTATTATAGAATCTTTTTACTTTGTGTATTGATTGTGGAGTTTTTTTATCTTTTAGTGAATAAATGAGATTACTTTTTGATATTTTTTTAAAATATGATGGAAATTTTGAATTAAAATACTTTTGCTGAATTTTTTTTTTTTTGAGAAATGAAAACTTTACCTTACTTAACTTTACTAATAGAGTACTGATAGAGTTGGTTGCAGCATAAAGCAGTATTCAATCCAGAGTGTCATTTGGTGGAACCAAAACTACAGAGAGCAATAAAGATAGACAGGGAATAGAACAGATGGGTCAGACAGTTCTTGCCATAATCGGTTCTCTGTGTAGTCAGGGATGGCCGTGACAGACGATAAAAGGGCGCTTTTACTGTAGAGCTGGAATGGAACATTGAGGCGTGCTTCACGTGCGTATGGTTCCAAGGAGAGACTGCTTGCTTTTAACACTGCAGCAATGGCTGTACTGTGCTGGTTTCTTTTGGGATTTGATGAAGATGGATGTTAATGATTTCAAATTTACTGGTTTTGAATTTTTGAGCAAGAATGGGACAAAAGGTGGGGTCCCGATCTGAACCATCAACAATATCGACGCCCATATAATAAAACTTGGTCATGGGACAAATCAGTTTAGTGGTAAGTATTATTTTTAATGGTGTCAGAGTCCAACAAGGAGTGGGTGGCTCGCAGAACTACAGAAGTTATTTGAGTCTTGAGGGTTTGGTTGATGATGGGGCCCCAGATGATGGTAAGAGCACTTCTCTCCAGCAAGTTGAGGAGTCCCTTCAAGTAGAAAGAAACACTTTTTGCTACATCCCTAATTAAGTGAGCTAATAAAAAGGGTGAGGGGAGTGGTTGGTATTGGGGACTTCCCAGCAGTAGCAGGCTTTAGAATTGGCCTTGAACTCATTGGTAAGTGGGGGATAGTTCATGTGTGGTGGCTTTCTTCTCAGTGGTTATATTTTTTTTAGCGTACGGATGGGCTCTCACTTGGATTCCAACTTGGCTGGAGCGGACTTGCTAGTCCTCCCACATGTAGCATTTCCAACCCATCATGCACTTAAAAAGACGAAGGAAACTAATAGAACTTATGAGAAGAAAATCTTCAAAGAAATCTGATCCGCTGGTGCTAGGTGATTAGGTTGTTCATCTTGGGCAGCTGATTGTTAGGCGATAAAGGCAAGGTCGATTTTAGGTAAATATTCACAGGATTTCACAAATGATCAAAAAACCTCCATAGCAAAAATAGACATCGTTTTATAATATTGAATTAGTTGAATGTCTTTACTTGATGAAGTTGATCATGGACAAATGAAAATTGATGGATTTTCAATCTTGTCCGATTTGGCATATGAGCATATGAGCATGCTGCATGCCACGGCCATAAAATTACTACACTTCATTTTGTGCAAGTGTCAGAATGAAAAAAAAAAAAGAAAAAAAAAAGAGAATTACGTAGTTTGGAAAAGAAACTCAACTTTCCCTGAGTTCACTCTGTGTATGATCAGTATAATCTATCTCATAGGTTATACATTATATGAATATATAATGCTTTCTTTCTTATCCCCCAAGAAACCCTATCTTAGTCAATAAGAAAGTCCCGTACAATAACCATAATACCCATGATCATGAACCCACTTGGTCTGGACCCACTAGGCCAACAACTACAATAAAGCTCTCTCAAAGCTCTCTCAAGCATTATCTTTCTTGTTTTTGTTTTTTCCTCGCATCTCTTGTAAAGTCCCCACCGGTCTTAGTCCATTTTTATCAATCAAAGAGAATGTTTGGTTAAATTACACATAACGAAGGCACCATCAATCATGAACAAGGGTCGCCTGCTTGATGCAACCTACCAAACTTATTGGACCAACTTACCTGATAAATGTAGCTTAGGGAAACTTTCCAACAAGCTACTCAACCCATGAAATGATTTAAACCCAACCCCATCTTATTGTTCTTCGACCCGCCACCCCCTAAAATGATATGTGATTTCTAGATTTGGGTAATTCGCATTTTCAACCCAAGTTACAATAAGTTTTGGTTCGGGGATTTCGCGGATTCCTCTTATAATTATAAGGTCTCAACCCCTTTACAACCTCCGAGTTCTTGATTTTTGTTGAACAAATAATTATTATTCTGTTTTTGCCTTTGTCGTTTTTTTTTCTCCTTTACTTTTTCCTTTGTTTTTTTTTTGAAGCTTCCGTTCGCCATCTGATCAATTACAATGTGGACTTAATTACCATGACTCTTGGGTGCTAAATTTTGCGTGCGGCGACTACAAAGGAGAGAAATGTGTATGAAGTTCTGCAATTGTCTACAAATTTCAACTGACCATAAACTAAAGTCTGTTGACATTTTATGAAGGTTTCATCAGATACTACACTACGTCTAACATTGTGTAAAGACATGGAAAAAGAGACAAGCTAACTAGTAATCACAGTGAAATCCTCTAAAGATGCTAGTTAAAATGAAACTAATCTGAAGTTAAAATGAGAATGGCCACACCAAGCGATGCTCAAACGGATTGGATTCACACAAGGCATCCCCATAAGAAACAGTCTATACGTGCACAGCTTGCTCAAAACTAGACTGTCCTGTGGCAAAAGAGTTCCTCTCCATAGAGAATAAGGATTGTTAATTTCCCCACTAGGCCAACCCCAATGCACATTAGGATAAGCATTGCTGGCCACATTTTTTGATCAACTGATGTGAGCCTTTTGTCATTAGCAGCTACTATCAACACCACCATCTAGAGAGAGAAAGCAGAACATTGCTATTGATGATTCAGGCACTCTTTCGATGTGAGGAGTGTGGTTAAAAAATTCAACAAGATACATGACATACATACTGATTCACATTATGCGTTGTTTTTTTTTTTTCTTTCCAATAATAATCAGACGAGTACTTGAAAGACCAAGTAGAAGCATCTTAGCATGGCATGTGAAAATAGTATTCTCGCTTTAAGCATCATTGTGGTCTGGGCTAAGGAGATGCAGTGAAAAGAGCAGCTGCCAATAGCAATTAATCCCCATGAATTGTATATACCGCTCCCATTTCTTTGTTGGATCATATATCTGTCACAAATTTGCAAGTCTGATTAGTCAACAAAAAAAATTGGCTCTTGATGATTAAAAACCTCATTAGAAAGAGAGAGACCTCCAATCTAGTAGCTGTTAGCATTTGTAATGGGGCCCACTTGAGTTTACATGTAGGTGAACCCCACTCACAAAGAGACACCGCTCACAAGAAATCTCATATGGTGATATGGATAAGAATAGTTTGAGTGTTATCCAACTCTCTATCCTTATTATATCTTCATTCAAATTCAAATCGAGAGAGTTTGATCCAACCTATTGTCCTTATCATCTCTCCATTCGGATTTCAATAAGAGATTTTATCATCTATTAGCCAAAAGAATATATATATATATAGACATGAGAGATATCAGTTGAAATAATTCTCAATAAATCATTTTCTAATACAAAATCTCCACAACTAGTGCTTGATTCAAGCCGACGTAGTCCTTAGCTTGTTTTTCTCGTACCAGTGCTTCTCCACCACCTTCCCAGCATGAGCCTGCAAACATCACCAGAAACACAGAGTAGGCATAATGGTATCCATATGAAAAAACAAAACATAGAACTTAGATGCATAATTTACAAGGAATGTTCCACCATATACAAATTACACCACCCAAATTTGTATAATGGTAGGAGTGATAACACCACCCAAATTACATAGAACTTAAAATTTTACACCATATCCAAATTACACCACCCAAATTACACAATAATTTACATAGAACTTAGATGCATAATGGGAGGAATGATCCTCTGCACAAATTTGTAGGGTGCATCACCATCCAACCAAAAGACTGAGCAAATAATGAGGCTTAACAGCCACATGGTCTGTTTTTAATAGCGAAAAGTGTACTATGTGCCCCCATAATTGAAATTGCCCACATTTGAATCTTTAACTAGATTATGTAACTTTAAATGACAAACTCCAGTGACATGAAATATATATATATATATATATATACACTGTTCCTCGAGACTTCTATATGAATACAAAGGAAATTGGCCTCCTTCCTATTTACTAGGCTTACTACTTATCAAAAGAAAAACTAAGGTACATGAAAATTATTTGCATCTTACACAGCTACAAGCCTACTATAGTGCTCAAAAGAAAGGAGATTAGAAACAGAGAAGTATACCTCATCGTTCTCTATTGTTGCATCCGCAATTGATCGCACAACATAAAGATAGCCAATCCATTGTTAGCTAAACGGGGAGGCACCTCCCTCTCCCTAGAAAAGCTTCGTCTTCTCGATGAAAAACTTTGATTATAGAATACAAAATTCCAGTCCAACAAACACATTACATAGGACCTCATTTTAAATAATTTCTCTATGCTTCAAAAAAAAAAAAACCCTCAATGTTAGGGTTAAAAAAAAAAAAAAACCTCAACAACGTTAGATTCTATATGCTGAATTAGTGTTTAAAACTAGTACTTTATCGAATTGGCCCATGCCTTCATCTGAAGCAAATTCATCAGTTGCAAAATAAAAGTATCCTGTTCTTCAGAACGCATCATTCCTTTCTATTTTTCATCTCTACACTATTATCTTTTAACCAAATCGACCACTAACTCCCTTTTTTTTAGTAAAGAAAGAACCTCCATATTGTGAATTAAAAAGAAGCTTTCACTTTCACTATCTGCAATTTTCTGTCCTTTTCTATTAAAAAGGTTCAGTTTTAATTAGGAAAAGGTTGAAATGAACTTCTCAAGAATTGTAGTGTTTTTAGTGTCCTGCTACCAAGACTTGCAATAAAACTTAAACTACATTTTGAACACTTCCAAACTTAATGGAAAATCTGTCACCAATCAATAAAAGAAAAATGCCAAGAAAAGGCCTAGGGCCACAATTGCTTAAGTGGCATGCAATTCATGGGGAAGTCCAATCAGTTCAGCCAGGACCTACTTTAAGTAAAAGGGAATCCACTTACTTCGAATCCCCTTTTTTTTTTTTTTTTCTGTTTAGACTAGAATACTAGAAATAATACTGCCGATTCATTCACATTCAAGAACCGAACAGTGAAAGCCCCATAACTTCCAAAAAGTAAGACCAGGGAAGAATGAGCAAAAAGCATTTTCAGGTAAAATTCCCTTGACTACTTGAACAAAAATGCAAACGTTCACGCTCAGCTTGTTCTTCTGCTTCTGCTTCTCGCTCACTGGAAGAATATCCTTAGCAGTCCTAGGCTCCAAGGTTAGTTAAAAACCCGAGCAGAAAGAAAAAAAAATCTAATACAGTTTGGTTAACACTAATTTCACATCTAATTAATGAGATGTATAGTACCTGTGGCAAAAAGCTTGTTTCAACTGTTTGGTCCTTGACTAGTCTCCCATGGCCAAATTTCTTTGTTTGCTGATTGTCTACAGAGAGTAAAAAAGTAAACTATAGAAACACATATGATAAACACAGCAGGAACACACCCATGACATACCTCCATTAATTCTTAAAATTGAACTTCAACTTGATAAAACATCAGAGACATAAGTCTATAAAGGTCTCTCACCCAATCATAATAAAAATCTACCCACTCTTGTTGCAACTTGTTTTTAACTTTTAGACCAATCATGGTAAGTTGATAAGGGCCACCAGATGAATGGCCCGTATAGGTTACCAGTTCATCGTAAGGCATTAGCCAATCGTATGAACTTGAAGTGGCTTAAAGCTAGTCTTCCAGGCCGTTCTATTCAAAATCCAGGCTTCCTCAGGCTCAAGCCCGGTCCATGCACAACCCATGGGCTTTCATATTAGGTAGGTATTTTTTGAAACTTGCAATCCAACAAGGAAGGTTCCCTCTCTTTTAGAAAAAACGATAGGAAAGCTGGTCGTTGCTATTTAATACGTTGCACATACAAATAAAAAAGAATCTCTATTTAAAAACACTCTACTAGACATTGTAGTCAAGTAGTTATATGAAATATATGCATGATCTTAAAGTTTTATACCATTTGTAAAGCAAACTAAATCTTAAAGTTTGGCTATGCATCCGACTTTGTCAGAGTTATGAAAAAAACTCCAGAAAGATTTTTTTTTTATTTTTATTATAGATCTATATTCGACTAATAAAAAGAGGATTTAGATATTAATACCTATTTATTCAAGCCGACCTGGATCCATTTAGTTTTTGGGCTCAAGCTTAAGTCTACAATATTGGACCCAAGATATTGCTATATATTTTTATATTATCGACAAAATTAATTAAACATGTAGTAAGAAATAATAATAATATCTATAAAAAAACTCAAATGTGAATGCCTTTATTTTCAGGCCCACACTTACAACAGCTTTTTCCACAGAGTTAGAGAGGTACTGATGTTTACTGGTTCAGTATATCAGTAATGTGATTAAGACCCACTTGCATGTAGGCCCGGACCAAAAGCCTTTTTATCCCTGCTGATGAAACAGGCCACAAATCGCATCCATTGAAGAATTCGAGCCGATCAAAGAGTTGCCATCTTTATATGGTGCACGACAATCCATATCCATTTTACAATTCTAGCCATTCAATGAGCATCCTATAGAGAGAGAGAGAGAGCTTTTTGTTTAAAAGAGAAGAAAAATTCCTTGGCCTTTCGGCCTTTCCGTCCACCACCAATGTTTTTTGTAGAATCCTCGAATAAATGGACCACATCTCAGGTGGGGTCAATGGGTACAGTTATTATTATTATTATCACTTTGTTGCATGTAGTGATAATATACCTCTCCTTCTTTTGACTATTTGTAAGCATATATAACTTTCCACCTTTCATTAAATAAAAATGATTTTAAACCCCTACAACTGCCTTCACCCGGCAGTTTGACTTTGAGTAAAATTAGGTGTGCAATTTCTCTAAAAAACACAATCTACACTTATTTAGTCACAAAAGGTAGGTCCTCTATTCTATAAAAGAGAAGGACTATTTTAAAAATGTGTGTATCATTTTGGGTAGAGTATCCCACATGATAAAAAAAAGAAGAAGTAAGGCCTCAATCGCTAATGATGGAATAATATATAGTGATGCCAACTAAATGATACAAACATTGTAAGCATGATGCATGACAACATCCAAAATGATCAAACTTCTTCCATCGAAGTGCACCCACCTATGACTCACAACATCATAAATATCTTAGTTCATGTAACAACACTTGTGTTTGGATCGTTAGATGGTGAAGATAAATATTGTGGGTGAGTTCCACTATTTTGAGTCATCTTTGAAAAGAACTTGCCTTACTAATAATAATAATAATAATAAGTTCCTGTAAGACTTTAGCTCAGCAGGTTAAGGAGACCAAATGCCCCACATAGGGGGTGGTTAAAGTTAAGTTCAAGTTAGGAAAAAAAAATCTTTTTTTAGGAAAAAATTGCTAGGATTTGCTTAAAACTTGACAAAATGTGTGACCATGCATGAGTCAAAGGGCATTTTGATAATTTCAGCATAGTGTAGGCTGTTGAGTTTTATTTATTTATTTATTGGTGTCCAGTCCCCTTTGGCTGGGTGTAAAAAAAATTAATAAGGTAGGCTCGTTTCTTACAATTATAAACACTCAGAGGGTTATTTACAAATAGGAAAAGAAAGACAGAGGGTTGTATGCAGCTGTGAATAGAAGTGAATATTTCTTATTATTTCATAAGTCTGCCCTATTCCCACTCCAAGTCCCACCCTTTCCTGCTATCAAGGCAAAAAAGGTCACACATGTAGAAGATTCAGTTCAGAACAAATCAAAATAACGAAATATATATTGAATGGTCCCAGCCGCAGGATTTGAGAAAGAAATCTGACAAGCGAAATAAAAAGGAAGAAAGTTGAATTCAAGATTTTTTTTTTTTTTGGTAAAAGGTTGAATTCAAAATATTGAAATATAGGATGACCCACCATGGGTATGAATTACATCATGTAGTTAAAATAAAGACATGGGAATACTAGATAGCCCCAGTTGCCGGATTTGACAAAGAAATCTGAAAAGAAAAAAAAGTTATATCTTTATTTTATATACTGATTTGATTGCAGGCATTTTGACCTCCAATTTTGATTCTAACAATGAATAAAACAATAGCCACTACAAACATGCCCTTGATCATACCTGCATACCTCAAATAATGCTTGGAGTTGTGCAGTGATCAGACCATTGACTTCATTGGGCGCACCCTGTCTATACAAGATCCTAATTATAACCTATTTCCGATGATCGCAACCATCCAATGTTAGCCTTTTAGCCATGGAGGCTGTCAATCAAATTAATAGAGTTTGCATACATGTAGATTATTGAAAGAGCTAGCGCACATGCTGTGGCTCGGCAAATCTATATATGGTCTTCATTAAATCTGGTCCAGCGCCTTATTATGGAGGGTTTGTAATTTTAAGCTGTATACATGTTAAGGTGGGCCCCACTCATTGATAGGCTTGGCAAGTCCATCAATGGATCCACATTTTGTTTTTTTTTAATGGTAACGAAAGATTTCATTAAAAAACAAATAAAGTTGCAAAAAACAGAAAACCAAAAAAAAAAAACTGAAGGAGGAAGTGCAGGAGAAATGCACCACAACCGACCCCACTTACATAATGACACCCACCCAAGGAAGCAATCTATCAACCCCTTACTTGGCTAATACATCTGCTATGGAATTGGCTGATCTAACCTCATGACGGAAGGAAACGTTTATTCAAATTGATAATTCTCTAATTTCATTTATATGGGAATGAAACTTCCAAAGATTAGTCTTTCACTTAGACACCCAAGTGATCACATTTATTAGTGGGGGACTTCTGAAAATGTTGGGCATTTCCCAAACTTGTTTCCAACCTAAATTACATATTGGTAAAACCGATATGTAAAATTAAAGAGGTCAATGGAAGAGTGCAGCTTCATTCAATGGAACAGAAGCATGATAAAAAGAAAGGCAAATGCATTATGCATATGAGTGTGAACTAAGATTTGAACAGTTCAAAAAGCAGAGCAAGTGAAGGTAAGGTGCAGAGCAAGTGATTTGAGCAAATGGAAAATTTTTAATTCCAGCAAATGGAAGTTGAGCATGGCCAAAAAAAAAAAAAAAAAAAAACAGAGAATAAGAAGTCCATATCCTATGAAGCCAAGCTCTCACAGAATTCTCAGACTTCATCCTCATACTTACCATTACCATGTCCTATATATGAAATCCAAACTGTTCAGATCCTCAAACACCTATTGTTTCATCTCTTAGCAAAAATTCAGTCCAATCTAAGCTGATCCCACCGTCAGATTCACCACTCATGAGATATATTGTATGCATGATCAATCTGAAGATGGGTTTTAGTCAGATTGGACTAAATTTGGGTCTTACCTAAAACAAGTGGGAATAGTAATGGTGAGTTGTTTGGATTTTACATTTGAGCCGCACTGTTGAAATTGTAGCAATGCATATGAGATTGGATTAAAATGGAGGAAATGGTCAACAATCAAGACTCTACATCACGTGCGTTTGGTGTTGGATTGAGTAGGGAGCATTGAAATGAATTAAATAGAGAGACGGTGGTGGTGGTGGTGGTGGGGTGGCTTTCTAATTTGTATCAAGTTATTACTTGGATTCACACTCTTGCTTGGTTTTGAGGATTTCTTTCACTTTTGACTCACCTAAAATATTTCTACTTGCACTTCCCAAGACTCTGGGTCTGGGGGTCAGCACCATGGTTCAAATCAAGGGTTCGGGTTGCGTATAGGTTAAGGTATGTGATGGATCTAGACCATTTTGTAAGAATCTAGATTCGATATACTTAACCTAAATCCAAACCATTTAATAATTGGGTTATAGATCTCGGCTTGATCCCAACTTGAAAGACCTCAACCATGAACTACTTGGTGGGGTTTGGGTCATATTGATCAAAGTGAGATCACTTGGCTTGGCTTGGGTTTCATTTGGATCGGAGCATTTGGCAGGTCGATCATGGACCCAACCCATTTATTTAAGAAGTTTGAAATTTCAATCTAAACCAACTTGAAAATAAGAAACAAATCCTAGATTATTGGGTTGGGCTTAGGCACTGATCAGAGCAAAAGCCTTTACATATTGCTTGATATACTTAAAGAGGTTAAAATTAACATCCCGTTGTTAGACGCAATCAAACAAGTCCCATCTTACGCAAAGTTTCTTAAGGACTTGTGCACGTTGAAGCGTAAGATATATGTACAAAAGAAAGCGTTCCTCACTGAACAAGCTAGTGCAATTTTAAAGCATGACGCTCTCCCTAAATTCAAAGATCCAGAATGCCCCACAATTTTGTGCATCATTGGAAATTATCAAATTGAACAAGCGCTGCTTGATCTTGGGGCGAGTGTCAACTTACTACCCTATTCGATCTATGTAAAATTGGGGTTGGGCGAACTCAAACCCACCCAGGTTACTCTGCAGCTCGCAGACCGATCAGTCAAAAGACCGAGAGGGATAGTAGAGGATGTGCTTGTGCAAGTTGACAAATTCTACTTTCCAGTAGACTTTATTGTGCTAGACACTCATCCTGTGGCAGATCCTCATGCTCAGATTCCGGTAATTTTGGGGAGACCATTCTTAGCCACATCCAATGCATTGATCAATTGCCGGAATGGAAAAATGACGCTATCTTTTGGTAACATGACATTAGAGCTAAATGTTTTTTACCTTTGCAAACAACCACGGGATGATAACATTGACCTTGAAGAAGTAGATTTGATCAGTGTTCTTACAGTAGAAACTTTTGAAAAATCAATCTCCGATTCCATTGAGTCAATTGAGGACCTGACACTCTGTGAAGAAACACTTGATAGCACTGTTGAAATGGTCAACATTGTAAGCAAACCCTCTTTTGAAGAGCTATTACCAACTGGTAATCTGTCTCTTCCATCTCGGGTGAGGCCGCCCAAACCTGAGTTGAAACCCTTGCCCTCTCACCTGAAATATGCATACCTTGGAGAAAATGAAACATTTCCTGTAGTAATTTCTACACACCTTGACAAGGACCAAGAAGTCCAACTCTTTGGAGTGCTCAAATTGCACAAAGGTGCAATTGCTTGGACCGTGGCTGACATTAAGGGAATTAATCCCCTCATGTGTACACATCATATCTATTTGGAGGAGAATGCAAAACCCTCCCGTCAGATGCAACGCCGATTAAACCCCACTATGCAGGAAGTGGTTAAGGCGGAAGTTTTGAAACTTCTAGATGTGGGTATCATTTATCCAATTTCGGATAGCCAATGGGTCAGCCCTACCCAAGTTGTACCTAAAAAGGCCGGCGTAACTGTAGTCCGTAATGCTAATGATGAGCTTATCCCAACCCGCGTACCCACAGGTTGGCGAGTTTGTATCGACTACAGAAAGTTAAATGCTGTCACACGAAAGGATCATTTCCCCCTACCCTTCTTGGACCAAATTTTAGAACGGGTAGCTAGCCACGAGTATTATTGTTTCTTGGATGGATATTCTGGATACAATCAAATAGAGATCGCCCCGGAAGACCAAGAGAAAAAAACTTTCACATGCCCCTTTGGCACCTTTGCTTACCAACGGATGCCCTTTGGGCTGTGTAATGCTCCTGCAACCTTTCAAAGGTGCATGCTGAGTATTTTTAGTGATATGGTGGAACGTTTTCTCGAAGTCTTCATGGACGATTTCTCTGTTTTTGGAGATTCTTTTCAAGATTGTTTGAGCAACTTAACTAAGGTCCTCTCTAGGTGTGAAGAAAAGAACTTAGTACTGAATTGGGAAAAATGTCATTTTATGGCACGACAAGGGATTGTCCTTGGCCACATCGTATCATCTAAAGGATTGGAAGTGGATAAAACCAAAATAGATATAATTTCCAATTTGCCCGCCCTAAAAACCGTAAGAGATGTAAGATCTTTCTTAGGGCATGCTGGATTCTACAGAAAGTTCATAAAAGATTTCAATGTCATTTCTAGACCGTTATGCAACCTTCTGCTAAAGAAAGCAGAATTTGAGTGGACAGAGGCATGTCAAGCGGCTTTTACCAAGCTTAAGGACATGTTGACGACTGCTCCAATTATGCAACCTCCAGATTGGAGCCTGCCCTTTAAAATCATGTGCAATGCTAGCGATTATGCAATTGGGGCAGTTCTTGGGCAACGTAGGGACAAAAAGTCATATGTGATTTATTATGCTAGCAGGACTTTAAACAGTGCACATATTAATTATTCTACAACAGAGAAAGAACTATTGGCTGTGGTTTATGCACTGGATAAATTTCGTTCCTACTTAATTGGATCCAAAATTGTGATCTTCACTGACCATTCTGCGCTGAAGTACCTTCTTTCTAAGAAAGATGCCAAGCCCAGACTGATCAGATGGATCCTTCTACTCCAAGAGTTCAATATTGAAATCAAGGATAAGAAAGGAGTAGAAAATGTGGTGGCTGATCATCTTTCTAGGCTTGTCCTTTCCAACGCTTTAGAACCCTTCCAATCCAGGACACTTTCCCTGATGAGCACTTGTTTGCCACATTTTTCCATTCTTCATGGTATGCTGACATTGCTAATTATCTAGCTTCGGGTGAAATTCCAAAATAATGGACCCAACAAGATAAAAACAAGTTTTTCACTGAGGTGAAACAGTTTTTCTGGGATGAACCGTACCTTTTCAAATATTGCCCAGACCAAATCATTAGGAGATGCATTCCAGACCATGAAATGAACAGTGTTATATCGTTTTGCCATTCTCACGCTTGTGGTGGCCATTTTTCTGCTAAAAAGACCGCTCACAAAATTTTGCACTCTGGATTTTACTGGCCCACTATATTTAAAGATGCATATGATTTCTGTAAAGCATGTGAGCGGTGCCAAAAATTGGGTTCAATTTCCAAAAGGAATATGATGCCTTTAAACCCAATTTTGGTCGTCGAGTTATTCGATGTATGGGGTATAGACTTTATGGGACCTTTTCCCCTGAGCTTTGGTTTTCATTATATCCTCGTTGCAGTTGATTATGTGTCCAAATGGATTGAAGCAGTCCCATGTAGGAACAATGATGCTAAAACAGTAAAAAAGTTTATCTTGGACAATATCTTTTCCCGTTTTGGAACTCCGCGTGCCATCATTAGTGATGGGGGCACTCACTTTTGTAAGTGCATTATTGAGAGTTTATTTCAAAATTACGGTGTTACACATAAAGTGGCTACCCCCTATCACCCTCAAACAAGTGGGCAAGTAGAGGTGTCAAATAGGGAAATTAAAAGTATTTTGGAGACCGCGGTAAAACCAAATCGTAAGGATTGGTCCATGCGGTTAAATGATGCTTTGTGGGCCTATCGTACTGCGTATAAGACCCCAATTGGGATGTTTCCATACCGGCTTATATATGGGAAAGCTTGTCACCTTCCGGTGGAGCTGGAACATAAAGCTTAATGGGCCATAAAACAACTGAACTTTGACTTAGACAAGGCTGGGGAGAAAAGAGCCCTAGATTTAAATGAATTAGAAGAATTGAGAAACGAGGCTTATATGAACTCAAGAATTTACAAAGACAGGACTAAGGCTTTTCATGATAAGAGGATATTAAGGAAGTCATTCCATCCGTCTCAAAAAGTCCTCTTGTACAATTCTCAACTTCATCTTTTCCCTGAAAAGTTAAGATCTCGTTGGACAGGCCCCTACATTGTTCAAGAAGTATTTCCATATGGGGCAGTGACCCTCATTAATCCATCGAATGGTACCTCTTTTAAAGTTAATGGCCAATGTTTAAAACCATTCTTGGAGATTATTCCTCCAGAGGAAAATGAAATTCCTTTGATCGATCCTGTCTATCAGGATTGACGGGCATTGGATCTGACAGTGGCCCACACCTTTGTACATTATGCATATATTTCTTTCTGCTCTTTGTCTCACATTGGACAAGGTTCTACGCAAAAGCTTCATTACTCCAGGTGCTTTCTACCATTTTTCCTCCTTTTACATTTTCACCTCATATTACATTTCATTTCGCATTTCATGTATGACATCGGGGACGTTGTCTAGTTTAGGTTGGGGGGCGGGAACAAGCACACTTGTCCAATTTTAGACAATTTTTTAGACAAATTTTTTTTTCGTTTCTGAGTAGTCTTTTAAAAAAAAAACAAAAGAAAAAAAAAGGGGGTTTTCAAAAGAACTTGATGATTCGACAATGCTTAGAAATCTGGAATTTCAGAATTTTTTTGGAAGGAAGTAAAATGAAGGTTCATTATTTTCTAAAAAATAAAAAGAATACCGAACTTTGTTTTTCACAGTACCACGTGTACATCATTTCAAAAGTTTTGGACAAAAAGATTTAAGTGTCATTTTCAGAGTTCTTTCAAGAGAGAAAAAGAGACGACTTTCTAAAATTTGGCCATATGAGTTCTCCTAGTTCATCGGCATGGTTAGGCTAACCAAAACCAGTGAATTAATTCGAGTGAATTGAAAAAGGCTGCCTATTGTTGGGGACCGTTTAAAAAAAAAAAAATTGCCAAGGGATGCACAAATAAGTGTTAAAAAAAAGTGTTTAGTTATAACTCTTGAAAAGAATAAAAAGTTATATGACTAGTTTGCGTTCGTAGCCTTTTTAACCCGAGCCAGTAAGCCCGTAGGGGTATTTATATACCTAGTGCCCTAAAGACATCTGTTTTGGGAGTCATTGGCCTAATGCTCATTATATAGGTTAATTAGAAAGCTTAAGGGACCTAGACATTGCACAGTCACATGTGTGTGTTCAA
The DNA here is from genome assembly GCA_029852735.1 of Persea americana. Taxonomy (NCBI): domain Eukaryota; kingdom Viridiplantae; phylum Streptophyta; class Magnoliopsida; order Laurales; family Lauraceae; genus Persea; species Persea americana. The sequence goes on from CM056817.1 coordinate 42,170,719, forward strand.
AAAAAAAAAAAAGATGCATCTCGTGGCCTTTGAAAAAACAACAGTGCGAAAGCCATCATAGTAGCCTTGAGAGGAGACTTGTATTTTGCCCGAATCTAGGAAAGTTGGAAATTCAGAGGGAGAATTCTGTTTTCATGGCATTATCATAGAATATTTAAAATTTTTGTTTTGATGTATACACTTGCACAAGGCACTCAAAGTTTTGGTATAATTTTAAAAAAGAAAAAAAAAAGGAAAAAAGACAAAAACGTGAACCAGATTTTGAAAAGTCTGAAATCTTGATTATTTGAGGATTCAAGGCATCCGATTTGATTCAATCATCTTTTGAAAAACCTTCTATTGAATTTCTTTCACTTTTAGGTAAATGAATTTTGTGGGCATATTCACTGCAAACCCTCACAAGGCACAACTCGTCCACTAAGGGTAACCTAGCGGTTTAAGAGCTTACTGCATACGCTAAATGCAGCAGAGAGTGCCAGCAAAAGTAGCGTTTTTCTTTTTGTTTTTGCATTTAGTTTAGATTAGATTAGGCCAGAAGACCTACCATAGTTTGCATATTTTGCTCGGGACTAGCAAAAAAAACTGGTTGGGGGGTCTGATAAGTCCTTAAAAATGCAGAATTTTCTCATCATTTTAGAGTAATTAAGGACGTAATCATCAAATCATGGACCATTTTAGTAAAAAATTATGATTTTATGTTTTTGAGCATCAAAGTCTGAATTTGAGTCAAAATTCATCCAAAAATTGCATTTTCACATAAAATCATGAATTTCTCCATTTTTGGCATTAAAAGTCACAAATTTCTCATAACTTTTTATTCACACATTAAATGATGAATTTTCTTTGCACCTTTAATTTAATTAAAGAAAACTTGACAAAATGGTGAAATATTATGCATCTATTCAGTGTGAATTGGGGCCCACATCTTGTAATACTCTTTTCCTACATAAATAAATAATTCTTTGATAATTGATTATATTATTTGTATTTTTATAGGAAAAATCAATTTCTTGGGACCCGCGGAAGAGATGAATCAATTGAAGAATTAAAAAAGGAAAACCAAGCTATTGAAGCTCTGCATGGGGTCCACACTATCCTTGTTTGAAGATTCAAATCAAGCCAATCAAAGAAGAAAAAAGTTTGCAAAAATCCCTCAAGGTAGGGACGTCCAAGCATGGGATAGTTCAAGATTGCATTCTTCCAAGTATGGCCCACTCCTATGTCATGTTTGGGATGAAATTAAATTCAGATTTGAAGAGAGAAAGTGGGCCATGCTAAGAGTATTTTTTTCAAGCCATGAAAAATTCCAAAAAAAACAATTCAAGATTCTTGCTAGCCAAGCAATCCAAGTTGGAAGATAAATCCAAAGAGTCACAGCATCAAGGGTTTCCATTATTTGAAAAGTCACAAAGCAAGCATTATCCAATACCAAGATGAAGTGGACGTCCAACACATAACCTTCTCAAGCATCACACGTTCAAGAATTTCAGAAATTATAGGAGATTTGTGGAGATTCAAACTTTCAAAACAAAAGCTAAGTATGGGAAGTTACAATTAAAGAGGTCATTAAAGAAAGAAGGACAAGAAAGAAGGGAATGTGCAATTAATTACATGAATTGATGAAATCCAAGTCACACGTCCAAAAGAGGTGGGTCTTTAATTGTTTCAAGATTAGAACACTTTCAGAAGTTATTTTTGGCATTTATTTTTCTTCAAAGTGGGTCCAAGTAAAGGAGTTGCAAGGGATAAGGAGAATGCAAGGATTTATGCACCAATGAATTCAAAAGAGAATTCAAATCTGAATTACCCACAAAAGTCCCCTAAACCTACCAAAATCCCATCCAAAATTGGAGATTAAGCAAAGAGCCTTATGAAACTATGCTACCTTGGACTACAAGTGAGGAAAAAGAATATAAAAAAGGGCCATAAAGGGCTGGAGGGCACATTCCGCTCCTCCATTCCTCTTGGACGACAAGCAGCCTCTCCATCCTTTTTCCATTAATTTTTTCTCCATCTCTCCCTTACCATCCTCACTCACCCAAGGCTCTCTAAGGCTACCACCACTTGGGTTCCTATGCCGTCGCACCACCACAGTTGCTATCGTCACTCCACTATTGGACCAGCCATTCATCATCTTCCCTTGCTTGGATTTCAGATCGCGAAACGAGAGCCGGTTGGATCGCCGTTCAAGACCGCGAGTCCCTCTCCTCCGTTTAGTGTTTATTGTGTCTATGGTAAGGTTGGATGCACTTTATTTTTATTAAAAGAATTTTGTAATGGTTATTTGCTTGTAATGGGTCTTTCATTAATAAATCAAGTTTATGGGGTCTTGGTCTTCACCAATGAGTCAACATCGAATTTTTGTGCGTAGTGACAGTGCGCACTTGGTGCGGTGGTCTTGATTTTTCTTGATGGCATTAAGCAAAGTAATTATTGCAAAGTTTTAGAATTAAAATCTAATTTCTTTATTCTCTGATTTTATTTTATTTTATGTTATTTTTATTTTATGCACCTTAACAATTATTGCAATTGGTTGGGCTAATAAATCTTATGGTGATGCAGTGGTTAGATTAGGTTTCTAGATTAGGATTTTAATTTTCTTTGGTTGTAATTAATATTTCAGATTTGTAATTAATTTTTAATTCAATTAGAAAATTTGATTTGTATAGTTTTTTTTTTAGGCTAGAACTAGTTTTTTTCATTAAGACAGGTTTTGCGATAAATAAACTCTCGTTGGATCGATCCGGTTTCACCGGTTATTACTACAATCGCGGCCTTGCACTTGGGGCTACGATCAATTTTCCAAACTTGTTCCCAACCTAAATTACATATTGGTAAAACCGATTCAAGTTCAACCTAAAGTGAAACCTAAGCATGCACTACTTGAACTTGACCAGTATTGTAATCCTCTCTCTCTTGCAATTTGGATTGACTCTGGTTAGGGGGTACAGAAATTTCAGGGTTTGTTTGCTTTCAAAGGATAGCTTCTTAGGAAAAGGTAAATAATTTTCACATTATATATATAGAGAGAGATGCTCTCATGAGAGATGCTCATACCTTATTATGAGAGTTAAGGTAGGGGCCCTCACATGGCCCCACCTTATCTTTCATAGTAAAGTAGGAGATATCTCTCATAGGAGCATCTTCCATATATATATATAAATATATATAGAGTGTGCACAATGTATACATGTATGAATACATAAAAGTATTCAAATGAGGGTCAACCCACTCAACAACTTAACCATCCTCTTTGACAGTTCATCGTTGAAGTGCTCCAAGCCTCAAATTGACACTCATCAAACTATTACTAACCATTAGATTGGGATTAGAAATTTGGCTCCTCTGACATCATTCAACTTGAAGGTCAGAGATCAAAGGTTTCATTTCATCCACTCTCATCTCTTTGCATCATTGACATGACTGGTCCTTAAGGGCATTTCTAGTAAGAGTATCTAATGTTTGAAATTTCCCGCATTTATATGATGGTTGTCCACTTGGCATGTAAGAGCGAAGTTCAACGTATATTAAAGAGAGGATTGCTTGCATACATATAAGAGAAGACCAAGGATTGAGTCCCCGCCAATTGGGTGAGAACAGAATACCCACCGACTGGGCTATGTTTCTTGATTCATTTCTATGTATTTATATGACTCGGACGGCCACGGCACAAGCATGAAGCAATGCAGATGATTTAACCTTGGCCCAACGGCGACCCGCAAGAAGGCCACAGCCCTAAGTGATGTAATTCCTTGCGTAGCTCTCACAACAAACTATGCTAAAAATGGAAACAACAGGAGGCTCTATCTAGGCTTCCTCCCAGAAGAAGAACGTTTGGAAGTTTAGTAGTCAACGGGATTGCCCAAAATGGTAGGCCAACAACCGTAGACCAGAACTTTTCCTAAAAAGTCAGGCCGACCCTGATTGAAACAATCCACAAAACCACGTCGCTTTAAGCACAACAACACCAGTGTCACAAGAGACCCTATTGGAGATTAGGGCTGTTAATGAGTAATCTATTCTCTGGTTACGCTGAAGTTTCAACCCGTAAGGTCTGAAGCCTATTTTAGGTTCCGATTCAAAATCGGGTCCGGGTCCAGGTCCGGATCCAGAACTCAATTTAGGTTTTGATTCATAAACGGGTCCGATTCCGGGTCCATATAGGTTCCGACCCATGCACCCGGCATATGAGCCTTTGATATTGTAAATTACACCTCAAAATCAAATCTTTTTTTTTTTTTTTACATTTTTATGTATGTTACTGGAGGTGGTAGATTTGATGCACTATTGTAAGTGGGATCATATGCTTATTTTAAGAAAAATAAATAATAAAGAAAATTTAAAATCGATTTTGAAACTAGGTTCCAGTCCTCTAGGTGGACCCGGTTCCGGAACCGAATTAGGGTCTGAAACCAATAAAACAGGTTCTGAATCAAAATTTGAGACGGAACCATTATTTAGAAATGGGACCGGGTCTGGGTCCACTATAGTTCCTATCCAAAACCGTCCCGTTTACAACCCTCTTGGAGACCCCATCTTCAACTTTCTTTTTTTTTTTGGGCTGAAGGACCCCATCTGCGTCTAAACTCATACCGTGTGGCCCAGGTGAATAAATTCTCATGCAGGAGGTCCTCTATCTCATAGACAACTAAAACCATTGATATATAATTTGACTCACGGGTGAATTAAAAAGAAGGATTATATCTACATCAATGCTCGAGAAACCAATTGTCGCACAGAAGCAGGATTCTAAACCCATATCCTTCACATAGGGGACTCATGAACTAAATCCGGGGACCAAGAAACCTTGGGTTCACACTGTGCAAGACTCCTTTGGGTCCGATTCTTTACAATAACTCTGAAATTCATGTCCAGTCGGTGATTTTGAAATGACGTTGAATTCTGTTATTTATAAATTCTTTGTTTTGTTTCATTTTATGCTGAAATTCGTAAATGAGAATTTCATACATCCCAAATTCCATGAATTCTTTGTTTTCATAGCTACAAGAATTCCTCCCAAGAATTGCACATTTTATGCATGTGGAACATAGGACCCACCTTTTTGTAATTGTGAATATAGGACCTTGCCTTAGGAATTGCAATATGGGCCCCGCCTTTAGGTATTACAACATGGGAATTGTTATGCATAGGGCTCACCTTTAGAAATAAAAAACCGGATCCCACCTTTTGAAGTTAGAACATGGTACCCATATTTAAAAATGGGAGACGGTCTAGTGAGGACCGTCCTCACTCACCAAAATAAGGACCCGGCCTCATCGTCCGATGGAGGCCCTCATCCAACGGTAGTCATCAAGCATATAAAGCAAAAGGAGGAAAAATGAGGGAAACGAAAAACAAAACCGCCCTAAACCTTTCTGCAAGGGTTCTTTCCCTTTCTCTTTGCCCTCTTCCTTGCCCTTGCACCTACTCAACTCAAACCCAAGCCTTGTGATTGGATCATCTTCTTCTCCCCCTCCCTCTTCTTTCACATCTCCTTCTTCATTTCTCTGTCAATCTCTCTAGATGAGAACCAGAAGGAACCAGGGGAACCGGAACGAAGGAACCACTTCCTCATCTCTTTCGGTTGCCCTTCTTCCTTTCTCTTTCGGTCACAAAAAAAGTCCCAAATCAAATGAACGAAGTAAAGCTGAGATCCCTGCCTCGAGCTCCGGCTGCATTGCTGCATCACTTGATGGCCGAATACCAACTTGGGTTCATCACTCTTCGTACACTCTGCACCAGCTACATGTTCCAGTCAGTCCATTGATCCAGCAAGTTCTGGTCGGTCTGCAGTGGACAGCAGCTGCCTCTACTACTATCCCTCTTCCCGTCAGTCCCTCTAAGCCAGCAGAGCATTTTACCAAGAACCCCCTTTCTCTCTCTTGGCTACTAAAACTCTAGTCAATTTCCACTACCTTTTAGAAAGCATAGTTTAATCTAATGTTTTGTCCTGTGGTTCCCTTGTTTTGAATTTTGTAGGGCTCGAATCAATGAATGTGGAGTGAAATGTATTGAGGATGTTTGAAGCTGTAATTCTTTTGGAGAAGGTTGACATCTCATTATTTTCAGTTACAGGTGGCAGTTTTGTTCATGTGGGGATGTTGTGTTTGGATGTTGTAATGGAATTGGGGAAGTTGTATTGGGATTTTGTAATGAAATTGGAAATATTTTTTTATATCAGAATGAGGGGCTTTGTGACTAATTTACTGAAATGTTCCCATTTAATGTTGGATGTTGTAATTTAGGAAAATGAAGAAATGCTTGAGCAATGGTAGTTTTTTGCATCAATGAAGATTGTTCAATGTTCAATGAAGATGGACTGTTTTCTTTACTTCTTTAAATTGGGTCATTGCTATTATATTTTTATCTTACTTTCCATGGAAACTTTTGGAGATTTCAATAGTTAGAAATATAACAGGATATATGGATTTTGTCCTACGTTGTATAATTTTTGTTGTTTGTTCTTGTGCTAAAAAAAGGAAAACGGGTGGTTGCTAATGTCAGAATAGTGGTGACCTTCATGTTCCTTTTCAAATGTTTCTTGGAGGTAGTATACATTGTTTGGAGTACCAGCGTTTCTTCGTTCATTCAATTTGGGGTGTTTTTTTTTCTTTTTTTTCTTCATTTACTTTGACAGAAAGAGAGGAGGGATGGCAACCGAGAGAGATGATGAAGGGGTTCTTCCTTTCGGTTCCCATGGTTCCCCAGTTCCTCAAGAGAGACAGATGGAGAAATAAAAAAAGAGGGGCAAAGAGAGATGAAGAGAGAGCTACCCATTCCCCATCATGATTCTTGCAATGGAGAAGGAGATGTGAAATAAGAGGGAGGGGGGAGAAGAAGATGATCCGATGGGAGGGCCCAAGGATGAGGAAGAGAGCAAAGAGCAAGGGATGGAAGCCTCACTTGCAGAAAGACTTTGGGTTGTTTTGTTTTTCGTTTCCCTCTTCTTTTTTTTCTTTTTTTTTTCCTTTTGCTTTATATGCTTGATGACTACCGTTGAATGAGGGTCTCCCTCGGACGGGTATGTTGGGTCCTTATTTTGGTGAGTGAGGACGATCCTCACTGGACCGTCTCCCTTTTAAAATTACAATGTGGGCCCACATTTTTGCCCTAAAGATTAGGGTAACGTTGTAAGTCCTTAGAATTGGTGTACATGAGCCCCATCAAAATTACAAATGGATCATGCCTTTATAAATTCTCTATACATGGCAGCCATCTTTAGAAATTAGAATGTAAGACACTATCTTCGTAAGAATTACAACATGAGACCCTCGCAGGAATTACAACATAAGCGACCCACCTATCTTTGGGAATTACGTGAACCCACCCTTGGGAATTGTTGCACATGGGTTATCTTTAGAATTGTCGTCGTACATGGGGCCTATTTTTAAAGATTAAAATATGAGGCCCACTTATAGAAATTACATGAAACTGTTCTTTTTAAAAATTGTGGTACTTGGGGCCACCTTTTAGAGGTTATAATGTGTGGCCCATCTTAAAAAATCATAGTATATGGCCCAACCTTTAGAAATTAATTTGCACCTTTGTTCCACCGAAAAGTCATTGGAATCCTTGGATTTCTAGAACTCATAAATGCTAAAGCCCAGAAGATGAGCTAGCATTTGAAAATTCTTCTTTATAAGCAACTAAAAATATCGGAATTCTGTAAATTCTTTGAAGAGTACGTTATTTTAGCAAAATTCATAAATTTCATTTGGTAAGTTCTCCAAAAGTTGTCTCCCTGAGTAAAATTCCTAGATCCTCTTCTTTAAAAAGATTGAAATTCTAAGAATTATAAGGACATGTTTGTGTGCATCCGCGGAATAGAAAAGTAAAAATTTTGAAATCTCAAAAATTTTCAAATTCTTCTAAGAGAATGTTTCTTTAGTAGAATTCATAAAATTCATCTAAATAATTTATAAATTCTCCAAAAGATGTCCCTTGGTGGAATTCCTAGATCCATTTTTTAATGGAGCATTTTGTAAATTCCAAGGAGACTGGAATTCAAAGAATTTTAAGAAAACGTTTTTGTACATCCACGAAAGAGGAAAGTCACGTCCCAAGTCCACAGAAACACATTTTCTATGGGGAGGGTTCGAACTCCTATATTTTGTGATAAGTTTGGAAAAAAAAAAGAGCCTATTTTTTGACAATTTGCGGCAGGAAGTTAAGTTGCACCAAATAGGACATGCACCTAAAAGAGGAAACGACGTTCCCTATCCATGCAAACAAGTTTGCACAAAAGTGCCTAAAAGTTATTTGAGACTTTTCAGGCAGTGGTGTTTTAGAATTTTGCTAAAGAAACAGCGTATCAAGGAATTCCAAAGGGACAACCATCGTAGAAGCCGCCTCTTTGCCTCAGTGGTAGGAGGCATCAATTCTTACGTAGCTGTTTAAGGTTTGTCATTTTCTCTCATCCAAAGCCTATCTTATTTTTACCTTACCCGATGTCTACTTTCCTCATCCGACGGCTCCCTCGCTCCACCTAGGTTCCAGCCCCCTACACTGGCTAAGAAAAAAACTCAAAGGAGAGAAATTTCATTTCTAACATTATGAAATTTCGTCTGGAATCCCACTTAGAAACATGAGCCCTATTTAGCAACTCAGAAAGCATGAGAGGATTTCAGATTCCAAATTACCTATCAAGTAAGTTTGGTAAACAGAAAAACAAGAAATTTCAAATACTTTTAAATCAGATTTCAACACATTCAACTTTTCTGTTTGTCATAAATTCCTTGGAACAAACTAGGGCACACAGGCCTTACTGGTAACTAAGATCAATACCATGTCGCATCAATCAAGAACAATCGAACGGTGTACGTAAGAGGGGGCCACACTACGTCACAATGCCGACATGAACTGTTAGATTCGGAGAGCTCCCCCAAGCCACCTTCTCCCATTATATATAAAGCATATCCCTCCACCTATATAACCAAAGCAGGCCGAAGAAGGCAACGCAACACAACGCAACCCAGCTCTCTCTCTCTCTCTCTCTCCCCCGTCTCGAATCGCTCTCTCCATTATCGTCTGATGGCAGCATCGACCCAAGGAAGCCTCCTCCTTCACAAACAGCTCAAAGGTACGTATCCGATCCTTTTTTAACCCAACCGACACCTTCGGATTTCTAGGGTTTCATCTCGTGGACCAACGAAATCAACGGCTGACAATCGATCTGCGTCTTATTTCTGCAGATCTCATGAAAAATCCGGTCGATGGGTTCTCGGCCGGGCTCGTCGACGATTCGAACATCTTCGAATGGAGCGTAACGATCATCGGGCCGCCCGATACGCTGTAGTGAGTATTTATGTTCCTTGTTGTGATTGAAGGGCGGAATCTTGATGATATCTTTGCGATCTGGGGTTTTGATTGTGTTGTGGTTTTGCTTTCTTGATTATGGTTTGATTGGGTGTGGTTTTTTTTTTTTTTGGATTCTTGGATGTGGTTTGATTGCGTAATTGTGTTGGAATGGTTGAATTGATAGGGGTATTGGGATCTTGATTGGGTTTCTGGTGGGAAAGTTGACATCTTTGGTGTGATTTTATGATTTCTAGGGTTTGTTGTTTGGGAATTGTGTTGTGGAATTCCTTTTTACTTTTGAATTTTTGGGTTCGGTGTGCTTGTATGTGTTAGTGCATGTGGGTGTTTGTATTTGTGTTTTAGTTTGACTTTGGGTTTATTTTGGATTACGTTTGTGGATCTTGAAAAGATATAATTCCAATTTTATATGTGAATTGTGTTCGAGGAGGTGTTTTTCAAGTACTACAAACTGACGTGAAATCTATTTTCTTATTTGTCTGTAACTGGTTTTGCTAGATATCTAACTTTTGCAGTACATGATCTCATTTTGTACTAGACAATAGTTGGACCAAATTGCTGATGTTCTCATGCATCAGGGTTGATCAGCCAGTGGTCCTTATTGTCTGGTGGCACCTACTGTGGTTTGCTGGATGGCTAAAGAGCTCCATTGAACAATGGTTGTTCTATCCGCACATTCTTTCATGTTGCTTTTGGTCTATTGGATTTAGCTGTCCAACTAGCTGGAATTTTCCAATGGCGACCTCCTTATAAAGTATGGGCCATCCTGGAAGGGGAACTTTAAATGAATCGTCTGCATCCTTGAAACTTGGCCTGACATGTACCAAATAATTAACACGAGTCGATTGCCTTTGCTGACATTGTTTTGCTGGATATAGCTGAGTTGTCCCTCTGTATCATGTGTGTGTGTAATATTTACCAGCTTTATGACACATTATTGGTTATTTGATGAGTTGCACCTCGCACACCAATTTGTAAAATGTTGGGCCATATAAGATGCTGGTCTCAATGAAAATGACAGTAATATGTGTCAGGCACTGTATCTTTTCTCATTTTTTTTTTCTCTATACACTGGGGACTTGAATTCATACACTTACTCGTGCACTCAACCAGCTGGGAACATATGTTTTCTCAATTTATTACCACTGACTTTGAGAATTTTCAGTGGCGGCATTCATCGTCATTGAAGTCTTATCTACATTGGTCTAAAAATCAAGATTGTATCGCAGATCATTTAAGGGGATGAATTGAATCTTATCGTGAATCATATTGTGATTTGCAAAGCATATGTTTTTTTTGTTTTTCTTATAAAAATGAGGATGATAAAAGAAAAAAAAAAGGAAAAAAGAGTAGTTATTCATAATCCATCCATTTTCCATCCATAGCAGCATGAGTTCGATTTCAAACTCATTTCCAACCTTGGAGGAATGATGCAGTAGCAAGACCATATTGTTGGAACAAGACTGGTGGTCTACATGTGGGACCCAAGGAAGTTTAAAGTATTTTTATTTTATTTAATTAATTGTTATTATTCTCTAGTTTATTTAATGAGTAGTATTAGAGTAGTTTTCAATATTATTAGTTTCCTAGTTTGGTTAGGTAACTTAGGGCCTAAGTTTTGTTTTCCCTATATATTGCATTGTAGAGATGGAACTTTCAGAGTTTGAAGTTTAATAGAAATTCCCTTTGGGATTTTATCGTTGTAGAGGCATCTTCATCATGTGATTGTCTATGCGGAAACTCCATTGTGCTGCGGGCACTTGTGACGCAAGCCCTAATCCTAGGGCTTGCATTACATTCATGCAAAAAAAGCCATTATCTCATTTATAATATATCTGGATAGTTAAATATGCTTGAGATGTCAACTCACTAGGAAAAATAAAAATAGATGGATATCCCTTTATCCCAAAAAGATTGAATGTGCATTGATTTTTTTTCCATTAAATAAAAACATAAAAATAAAACCCAAATAATCAACCTTACAAGTTACATGGCTAGGATGTCTCTTGAAGTTTAAAAAGTGTACATAAAGGAAGAAAAAAAGAAGATTAAAAATAAATGCAGAGATAAATTCTTATATTTACAATTGAATAATCTAGTCACATCTTATTCCTTATTAATATCTAAAACTTTCCCAAAATAGCAGAAGTTCTTTAAGAGGTTCCGTTAAATTAATCACTATACAACCTTTTAAAAATAGAAATGCTAATAAAAAGGTAAAGAAATAAAATAAAAATTATAATATTTACCTCGCAACTATTGCTATTCCCACTCACATGAATCGCTTGAATTATAAGATTCAATAAAACAAGTATTGAATCATAGGATTCACTCGTAAACGGGATTAGCTGTTGAAAGATGAATCTTTTTCCCTAGGACTCGATGCAAATCGTAAGATTCGGGATATGAATTGTAGGATATTGATAACAATGCTTATCCCATCTATTTGGTTTTGGCTTTCTTTGAAAATATTATCTTTAAGTATTCACATGGAACTTGGAAGGAGATTTAGCTGATGTCATTTTACAGTGGAGAAGATGGAGCCACAATCTTGGAGGTTTGCATGTTATTGATGAAACTTAGGACTACAGGAGAGTAGTTAGTTATTTATATTTGCGACGTTTTATAGGAAAATTTAACAGAAGAATTGTATCAATAATACTTATACTTAGGTTATCCCCGCCCTAGATCTTATTATACTCTCCATTTTTTTTCTATTATCCATGAAGAGAAGGGCTTGATCCACTATGTGATGGTGTTCTTATTAATTATGTTATGAATACCAATGGATGTGAAATTATTAAAGAATGCCCATGCAAGACTAAATGGAAAAGGGAAAAGTACAGGAATTAAAAAATCAATTTTCTAATACTTACACTTGAGCATGGGCATGGAGTCATTTGAGGGGTGGCAGTGGGTTCATTTTAGGTTATGTTAATTAATTATGAATGATAGCATTTATGATTCCAACCCGAACTCTTTCGTTGATCAGGTTATTGAATTATCTAGTTGGGTTGCAAAGAGCCAAGTTGGATGCATAGTTGTGAAATTCGTTTCGGCTCGGCCTAAGTTGCAGAACTATTTTGGCTCAGATAGAAAACCAAACCGAAACACCCCTCTCAATAGTCTGAAATACCTAGTCTGAAATCCAGATTTTGGTTGAAATTTGCAGAATCCTAAGTTTCGGCAAAACATGAAAAAAGGAGGGGTGGTTGTAGAGAATTTCAGACTTCGGTTGAAATTTGCAGAATCCTAAGTTTCGGCAAAACATGAAAAAAGGAGGGGTGGTTGTAGAGATAGAGAGACTCTTTCTCTCTCTCTCTCTCTCTCTCATTCTTCTGCTTTTTTGTTTCTCTGGAGCGCTGTGTTTACAGGAATTGGGGCGAAAGGGTAAAAGGGTTGAAATGCCTCTTTTGCCTCGTATAACAACATTTGTTGTTTGTTTTGAGAATGAGTGTTATCATGGTGTCGGCCATCTAATTGAAAATCCAAGCTATTCTCAAATTAGTATGAAATAAATGCACCCCAGTCATATTCGCTCTAATTTAAGATAAATTAAGTGTTCCAATAATAATTACATGGGGCCTTACCATATTTGAGCCCTAAGTTAAGATATATTAAATTCCCACTAATAATCATATGGGCTCTACCATATTTGAGCCTTGAATTGAAATAAATTTAATGTCCCACTAATTATTACACGGGCCCTGCCCATATTTGAGCCCTAGATTGAATTAAATTTAATGTCCCACTAATAATTACATGGCCTCTAGCCATATTTGAGCCCTGAATTGAAATAAATTAAATGTCCCACTAAGAATTTGGTCCTAGCCAAATTTCATTCTAATGTAAAATAGGGCCTTAACCAAGTTTCACTTTATTAGAAAATGGGGCCCTAATAAATGGAAAATAGGGCCCTGCCCAGTTTTCATTCTAATATCTGTCTTATATAATGTAAATCCGAAACGTTTTACTGAAATCCCAAATCTACCGAAATATTTCAGTTTGGCTCCCAAACCAAAACACAATCCGAAACGAATCTCTCAACTATGATTGGGTTTCAAGACTTAATCCAATTATCAACCATTTTACAGATGTTTCCTCATACACAAATCCCACCTCTGGTCAATTGTATCATCGGTAACTTGTAAACAATGGAATAAACCTTGGTTTTAGATGAAATTTTATGAAACTATTAGTTCGTCCTTGGAGTCGGTGTAAGGAGTAGTAATTGTTTTGTTCTGTTCATGGTACTAACATATTCTTGCTCATGGAAATGAGATTAGCAGTATAGCCTGAAGGTGCCGATTGTCACTACTTTGAGGTTATGGGTGCAAGTCAGGTTACCATAAAATTAAATAAATGAACCGAGAGCAGTGGCTCCTCCATTATCATACCCCCTTACAGTGAAGTTGGAAGTTCAAAACATCTTCAGCTTCATCCAAACCAATTTGTACGTTGTGTGTGAGACTGTGAGCTATGACACCCAGATACTTGTACAAGCCCAACGTATCTGTGTCAGACCGATACGATACTTGTATTGGTACCTAATACTGCACCGATACTTATAGGGTACAAGTTTAGCATATCCTACTTAGCAAGTCCATTATTTCATTTAATTCTTTAAATTTTCTTACTTCTCAACATAGAAAATGTTAGAAAGGAACATAAACAATGATAATTTCATTAATTCAAACATGATCTAAAAATTGGGACACCTGTATCGTATCCATGTCCTAGATTTCCTAAAGTGCATAGTCGTATCCCCAATCCCCGTATTCGTATCTAGGGATCATTGATTGTGAGCGTATCCCAAATCCACGTATTCCTATCTAGGGATCATAGATTGTGAGCCATGACCTTGTATGCAACTTTATCACTAAACTTAGCAACTACCGATTACCTCTTGGTCTTCCATCTAATCAAATTTCCATTGAAAAATGTATGTTATACACTTGACGAACATTGGATTATCAAAAGAGTTGATTCAGTCACCTCAAAAGAAAGGCGTGAGTGAACCATGGTGTCAAGCATCCTAGGAGGCCCTTTGAATGGTGTAAGTGGAGTAAATAGGCTTGAGATGAGATTTTTTTTGGGGATGCAATCTCGTAAGGTCAGGTTGAAGGATATATGTAGCTTGAGGTGTATTTATTAGTAAGGGATTGAACTTCCATTGTCACTTTTTTTTTTCACTGGAATCCAGTGTCACTTTTTGAGATACTTAGGCTTTATAAGAAATTAAAAATTGTCTCAATATTTCTAATTTTTTGTTCTTTCCTACTTGATTGGAAAATCGTCTTGTTGCAGTGATGGGGGTTATTTTAATGCCATCATGAGCTTCCCAGCAAATTACCCGAACAGTCCTCCATCTGTGAGGTTTATATCGGAAATGTGGCATCCTAATGGTTCGTTTTTAAGTTGTTTTTCCTCTTTTTTTTCCTTCATATTTTCATTTTGTTATTGGTCATTTTCTGAATTTTCCTTGGCTTCCATATAAATGCCAGTTTATCCCGACGGACGTGTTTGCATTTCAATTCTTCATGCCCCTGGGGAAGATCCAAATGGGTACGAGCTAGCAAGTGAGCGTTGGACGCCAGTCCATACGGTATGAATTTGACATGGGGAACTGTTACCATTACATTCTGTTATCTTAATGAATTTTACTGCCATTGATTGAGGATGTCATGGGAAGACCTAATAAATTTGTTTTGTTTTTGTATTTTGGTTCTTTGCTAACCCTTTTAACTTCAAGGGGACAATTAAATTTTGAATATTATTGCCTGTGCTCTTAGAGTTAAGAGTGTATTTGAAAATAGTTTACATGTAAAAATAGGTTTCTGTCCATTACTTTTTCTGTATTGGAGTTATCCTTGTTAAATTTACAGTACAAATGTTGCTGCATGTAATCATCTATGCATGCTCTTACTGATAAAAAAATGTATCAATTATTTAAATTCATTTCATTTAAATGGTCATTATGTAAATTCATGTTCATCTGACATACTATGTAATCATTTTATAATTTTTACCAGCCATTGTTGAAAAATACGTATTGCATGGTTGATGTTATGCTGCAAAAAATGCTTGTAGAAGACCGATTCTAATAATTACAAGTCTTTTTCTAGTGGGATTAATGAATGTCAGGTAATGAAGTTTTTTTAACTGGTGCTGTGTGGCAATCCAAAATAAATGGGGGAAATCCGGATATCTCAAAAGAACCTTACACCTCCAATTAATTTTATTGATTAAATTTCTGAATGCTTTACAGTCTCCGGACTTCTATTATAGGGTTTACATTGTCAAAATGGAAAGCTAGAAATTCAGATATGCTGAGGGGTTGTTGAGAGATTTGATGGATAGAGATAATGATAACTTGAGTCTGAAAATTAAATACAGGTGAGATGAGTTTGAATCTCAATTGTAGATGAGTGGATCAATTACAGTCCACCTTTCTTGAAAGTAACCTCGCCCTCAAGATAAAAAAAACTGAGTTAGGAGACACTAAAGAAAAGTAAGCAAGTGTTCTGTGTTCGACACGTAAATTTTACTTGCATATGTAAAGTTTACTCATGTAAATGCCATTTTCACACCACATGCATAAAGACAAACGAGGGCGGGCCTTGGCGCAACGGTAAGGTTGCTCCATGGCTATGTCAGCGTCATGGGTTCAAAACGCGGAAACAGCCTCTCCGCTTGCGGGGTGGGGGGTGGTTAAGGCTGCGTACATCCGACCCCCCCTCCATTCCCAGACTCCGCAGTGGCGGGAGCCTTGTCCACTGGGCTGCCCTTTATGTATATAAGACAACCACCCTTTGAAAAGGGAAATTTTTATTTGGACTTGATTTGAACACTCTTTCCCTTGGTATCCCATCAAACGCTTGGGGATAAGGATCTCCATGGTAGATTGCATTATGGGTTCCCCGTCAAAATGCTTGGTGGACAATCATCTTTGGTTTTTCATATACCATATCTTTTACTACTCTTCAAAACTTGAATATTCTATACTCAGTTTGCCACTGATAGGTTTGTTGATGGAGTCTTCTGTAAGGACATCTACCCCACCACACAAAAATAAAAATAAAAAGAAAAAAAAACACACACACACACACACACAGAGAAACCCCCAAACTCGATTTTCTATAGTACTTAATATTATTAATGCAAGGTTTTCATTTTGGGGAAAAAAAAAAGAGTTCTTAATATTATTGTGGGCAGGCTTCTTTGAATTTATGATCTTAGATGCTGACATCAAGTCAAAATTTTCACCATTTTTGATGGGTGGATATTCTTTTCCAGTCATGTGTGTGGTATGAAGCTAGCTACACTGCACCAATGCATCATAACAATAAGATTATAAAGTCCAATGCAAGGCAGCATCAAATTGGATGCTCTTCATGCTCTCCAATGCAAGGCAGCTTGTGGAGCACGAAAGCACTGCCTAGAGTAATAGCTTTTGGATGGACTGCGTTGCTTGGTGGGATACTAACAATGGACAACTTACGTCGACGTAAAGTGATTGTAGTTAATGCATGTTCGATGTGCCTCGCTAATGAGGAATCTATAGACCATTTGATTCTTAGTTGTCCCCTTGCCCAGTGCATTCTTGTGGCCCTCTGCCAAATTCTATCCCTTCTTTGTTTGACTTTTGGAGCTGAGGGGTTGGCTTTATAAGAGGAAGGTTCACATGGAAGCTCTTGTTCTTAGCGGCAATTTGGTCCTTATGGAAAGAAAGAAATTTGCGGTGCTTTGAAGGAAAATCCTCAGATGCAACAAAGATAGTAGATAATGTCAAGCATCTGGTGGCTCTTTGGGTCTCCCCCCCACCTTTATTCAAAGGAATATCGATAAGCTCCATTATTCTCAATTGGGATGAAGTTGGCCAGATCCCGCCATATTGCTAGGCGCATCTTCCCTAGATGGCACCCGCCTCCACAAGGTGCTTTGAAGCTGAATTTTGATGGGAGTGCTATTGGTAATCTAGGTATGGCAGGTGTTGGTGGTGTTATCCATAATGAAAATGGGATAATTATTTTTTCGTACTCCGGCCCAGCAGGTGTTTGTTCAATCAACAAAGCGGAACTACTTGCCTTGCTCATTGGTCTTCGAGAAGCTTCTCGCTTACAACCTCAACTACTCCGTGTAGAAGTCCCCTCTTCTTGTATTATATAGTGGGCAACTCGATCTTCTTCACCTCCGTGGTATCTGGCAGACATTATTAAATAGGTGCTTTGGTGGTCAGGTGATTTGAACGTTTCGTTCAATCACATTTATGAGATCAGCAATTGCAGAGGCGGATAAACTCGCAAAAGAGGGAGTTCTTAAACCTTCTTTGCTCATTTCTGGCCCTACATAAGTTCCTTTTCTTTTGTTGGTGCCTGATGTTTTTAGGTTTCAAATCTTTTTGTATAGCCTTCCCCATGTTTTGTTGTAGGGGCTTTTTTGGCTGTTTTAGCCCTATAATACTGTACAGTCTTTGTGCAATGAGAAGTCATCTTTTTCCAAAAAAAAATCATAAAATCTCAACTTTTCCAAATTCAATATAGGGGCCCAAGATTAATTATTCAGACAGCTGTCTTCACTGATGCTATTTTAGAAATTTCCATGTGTTGTAAAAGATTTATCACGTTGTGCTGACAAAGTGCTCACATGTGCCTTCTTGTAAAGCAGTTCCAGCGATGGAACTTGCTTTGATACTTTGTTCTTCACATTCCCCTTTAGAACTAAGTATCAAAGCAAGTTCCAGCAGATCCTACTTTGTGATAATTGACAGCTAATAGATAGTTGGCAGCTAATAGTATTTCTATCATTAGAAATTACGTTGACCTTGGATTGTTTCTGGTTAAAAACATGCTTCCTTGGCTGTATCATGTCAAACGATACAAACTCTGCCTAGACACAATTCCCCCAGACAGATTCTGGGCCATCACTCATCACTTGAGATGATCTAGTCTGATG
Source organism: Persea americana (assembly GCA_029852735.1). Classification (NCBI taxonomy): domain Eukaryota; kingdom Viridiplantae; phylum Streptophyta; class Magnoliopsida; order Laurales; family Lauraceae; genus Persea; species Persea americana. The sequence continues at coordinate 42,188,989 of CM056817.1, forward strand.
GTTTTCTTTCTTTTAGTGGTTGGATTGTACAATAAAATCCATTAATATTGCTTGTAAGGGTATTTTGGGAAAATCCCTTTGGATGTTCACAGTCTACATCCAACAAAATCATCTATAGGCTGAAATTAGCACCCCACATGACATTGACTATCTATTTTCACAATTTTTTGCTTCCAATCCTTTTTAGTGCATTGCTTTGTGGAGTTCCATTTCAATGCCATTTAGTCACTTGCTTCATTGGTAAATCTTTACAACGGTATTTTACTCTGTGCTTAGTTTGTTCCTTTTGGTTCCATTGTAACTAAGACCTCAAATGCTCATCTAAAACAGTTTTTTCGTTATTTCCTGCATAATTTCATCTAGAGTTGTAATCTCTCTCCCTTGTTCTTCTGGATGCTCGTGATTGTATCCCCTTTAATCAAAGGTTATTTGGTTATGCAGGTTGAAAGCATAGTTTTGAGCATTATTTCTATGCTTTCAAGTCCTAATGATGAATCTCCTGCAAACATTGAAGCTGCAGTAAGTAAATTTTTTAAATAAATTTTTGTAATTTATAATTGTTTGTTTGACACAGACTTCTTTCCATGACAGTAAATTCTGCATTCCACATCAATGCTGTGTAAGTTTCTTGATTGCTTTTTGCATATTAGGCACAGCATTACAGCCGGTTATTTGGCTTGTGCATAAAGGAATAGTTCTTGTATCTCGTAGGCCAGTATTTTCAGTGATTTTTTATGCTCCATCCCATGGTGTCCTAAATAGAAAATGGCAATTAGTGGCACTCTCTAGTACACACCTAGGCTAGCTTGCAAGTTCTCCATTGGTCCCTGCTCTCAATCCTTGCATCATGACTTCATGAGAGCGGGGTATGATGTGCATCTCTTCATTTTGCAGTTTAGGGAATGCAGCTACGTATCCTTTGTGATTGTATCCATCCTGCACGGTGAGTTTCTCTGATTCCCTGGCCTGCTCTGCATTAAGGGGCTGTGGTTGGTTTTCCCACAGGACCCCAGTACAGCCGGCCACAAGAGAAAATTTCGCATTATGCGTGTGAAGCATCATAGGTTATTTAGGCTTTTTTAAAATGTGAATCAGTTTCACAAAGTTCACATATGTTTCTTCTCACACTGATTGGTGCTGTAAGTGACGTGGCAAACATTACCTTAGCGCCTGTTTGGATGTACGGTGAATTGAAGTATGGTGAGGTGAATCATCAAATCAAGAGAGAATAAAATATAAAGTGTTATGATGGTATTTTGTTTTTAGTTGTTTGGTATATAATCTTTTTTTACTTTTTGTATGGAAAAGTTAAAGAGTTTTTTTGTCTTTTAGTGGAGAAAGGATGTTGCTTTTTTTCCTTTTTCTGGAAAATTTGGAGGGAATTTTGAAATTATATACTTTTGATATGACCCATTGTCATTTCTTTCTGGGTTCACTTTAACTTAACTAGTTAATCGCCAAACACGAAAGCTTCAATAAAGAATAGGCCTTTGTATTTTGGGAGTTTATCTAGGATTCAGACAGCTGTTTGTCCATGGCATGAGAACTTTTCTACTTCAGTTATTTTGTCATCTTCATGATTGAGTTCATAGAATGAACTATATGGTTAGCAGGGTGCTAGAATTATCGTACATGCTCACATAATGCAATGCATTGTTACCATTCCTACTCTTCTGTTGCATGGTCTGCAGTATGCTCATATTGACACAGTAGTTTCTTTTCTTTTCCCCCCTCTTAACAGAAAGAATGGAGAGAGCGGAGGGATGAGTTCAAAAAGAAAGTGAGTCGATGCGTCAGACGATCACAAGAAATGATTTGACCGCAAATAGATGGTGTTATAGCGGCAAATCCCTGGGAATATGATTGTCAAACCAGCTATGCTGGACTCTCAAGTGTCTCAGAACTTACACCAGAAGGTCTGGTTGCTTAATGGATGGTCTTGTCACTTCATTTCTTGTAGAATTTCCATTAAAGTTGTTGGCATCAATCTTTTCTTCTTCTTCTTCTTCTTCTTCTTCTCTCTCTCTCTCTCTCTAAAGAACTTGTCATTATATATAATTTAGAGGTTCTGTATTTAGTGTTCTTCGTGTCTCTGTTCTTGTGTAGCACCCTTGTTACAAAGGGTTGTGTGGGTGACAAGGAACTTGTATTGAGTTGGGGCTAGTCTGTTAATCAGGCGAAAAATGAACAGAAAGTGAAATATTGTTGTCCATATAAATTGCCTGGATATTTCATCTAAAAGATGTAGCCCTTTCATGGGAGGCACTAAAATAGGGATGCAGACAAGACTGAGCTCCAACTCCATCTCTCTTCAGAGTCTGTATGTATTATTTAATAAACAGATTTGAAATCAAAACTCGATTGCTTTGTTTGGTTGCTTGAAGACACTTTTAAAATTTATTAGGTGCAAGGTCGAGTATAAAGCATGCAGGACTGCACAAAGAAATAGTTTTAAGGCCTCTGCAGCAATGTCCATAAACAAAAATAAATATTTCTGTTCTCTTTTGTTTTAAGTTCTCAAGCATCCCTGTAGAGAAGTGGTCATGAAGAATTGTATGAATTTTGGCACGATGGTAAGTTGGTTGGGCTATCCAGCGGACCTGAGATTTGGCCATCAGCTAAGTCACAACTCACTCAAGGCAGTACGGCTTTAGTAATTTCATTTAGAGTTGTGAGCAACTTGGTCCTGGGCTGCAAAAAAAAAAAAACAGTGTGGCCTTAAGATGGCCTACAGCTAGGGTTGGTTCAGTCTGATGCAGATTGGCAGCCCTGTCTTGTTAGCATTTTTGCTGTGAGGGAGCATATTTCTTCTTGTGATGTGCAAAGTGATGCGCTTTGGTCCTTTCTTGCTAGGGGAGGGCTTCTAGAGCAAAGGGATTCAAAAGTGAGTCCCAAACGTCCAGCAAATCTGCCATAGCCTTGTCCTGGGCAGTAGTTCAGCTGATGAAGGGACGTCAATTAACAAATGACCCAGGTGCCCACAAAGAATATTTGAGCAAAAGAAGTATGAAATGACCCATTTTCGTCTATAACATATTACAACATAATAGAGAGAGGCACCTCAAGAGAGTGATTTGACTAATTTACAATGTTATATCTCTTTTCATATTTTAAGATTAGCTGTGCATAAGGCCCTCTCTCCTTTTTTCCTCCATACATACTTCTCATGAGCCGTGTGCACAAGGCTGTTCATTGTTCATGTTGTGTTATCCAACCAACCAACCATCTTCCACAATGCTCTACCTTTATTTATTTCATTTTTCAGCCAAGTTCGAAGATAAAATAACAAAACCTGCACTCTACTTACTGTAGGTTGTGAGCCGGGATTTTGCTCGCACAGGAATCTTTGAAATATATTTTCACCTTAAAAAAGAAAAAAAAAACTGCATAAATATTATAAAATAATAATAAACAATCTTCCAGAAACCATTTCCTCTTTTCCAAGAGAATGCAACTAGCAGATATATTGATATATTGTAAATAACAACCAAAAATAAAAGAAAAGGGGGAACACTTTCCTCCTTTCCCCTCTTTCATGTGACACCATTGAGACTGGACCCAGTTTCAAGCCCCAAAAAGATGCACCTCTTTCTAGTAGTGGAAAGACTAAAGAAGAAAGAACTTCAATGTACACCATAGGCCCTTTCTAAAACACTAGGTTACTCCAAATACCTGTTTGGCAAAGTGATTACTTGAAATCCATTTTTTTTTTTTTACTCTTTCTGCAGTCAGATGGAAATTAAGTTAGTTGGTGGCTTCAAATCACTTCCAATGCGAACTACATTGCCATCAATGTCTCGCACGTATCCAACTTTCTGACCCCATTCCTTCAGCTCTGGTTCTCTCACTGGCGCAGCTCCATTCTCAATTGCCCTCTGTATCATAGACAGAAAAAAGATCCACTTAGAATATACTGAGGGGGAAAAAACAGCTGAATCTTATTATTTTTCAGTTTGGTTTGAGTAGACATTAGTGAATTGAATACATTGGAATTAATGATGCACCGTGGTTAAAATTTTAAAATCCTAGATCAAGGGTGGAGCAAAAAATAGCATCAAAAGGCTTTTTCACCTAGAAAAAAAAAAGAGTTAGGCATCTATCACTCTACTAATTCAAGTCCTACAAAGTCAAACTCCCATTTACATCGCCACCTTATATCCTTCCACTCTCACTCTTTTAAAGGTTGAGTTCACTTAACCATTATTTCATATGCATATTTATTCAAATAAGTCATAAAAGTTCAAACCGAGCACTTTTAACTTTCAGTTTTGTTTGCTTGCACTAGAATACATAGGGGTATTGAATGCATAGGAATTGGGATAATTCATCACATATGTGGTTAAGAAAGCTGCTAATGCCGCACCCAAAACTTTTTTTTCCGCATCCCTTCTCTCTACATCCACTTAAGTCAAAAAAATGCCAAAATTTGTCTCTACACGCCCTTTTTTTTCCCAAAATACCCTATCATCTCTCCCTCTCCTTCTCTCTACACTCCCCTTCTTCTCTCTCTCTCTCTCTCTCTCTCTCTCTCTCTCTCTCTCTCTCTCTCTCTCTCTCTCTCTCTCTCCTACACTTGCCGCTCGCGCTCACCTTCTCTCTACACTCCCCTTTTTCCTCTTTCCCTCTCCTTGCCGCGTCAAATTAAGTCTTATAATCATTTAGGACTGTAACATACCACCACGCTTCTATAGCCGATGTCCTCGGCGGCTCTCACTCTTGCGGTAGGTAGCCATTTTCCCCTCTGAGGACGGCTTACACTCTACTCCGGGCAGTCCTCTCCGCGGCGGCTTTCACTCTGGCGGTAGGTAGTCATTTTCTCTATTTTTTTTAGATGGCTCTTACTCTACTCCAAGTAGCCCTTTCCGTTACTCGAACCCGAGACATGGAGGTTGGCTCTGATGCCAAATGTTATGTACCTAACCAATACGCCAAAAGCTCCATGACTGATGGAATGCATCAAATTAAGTCTTATAATCATTTAGGACCGTAACATCGCCTCCACCCTCTCTCCCTCTCCTTGTCCCTCTCCCCCTTTCCCTCTCCCGGCCCACCTCCGCTAGCCGCCTCTCTCCTTGTCCCTCTCCCATTCCGACGGTGCTACTAGAAGGGGTGGCAGGGGTGGGGGGTGAGGTGGGTAGAGAGAAATTGGGTGAGTTATGAAACTATGAAAAGCGTCCTTTTTTATAATTTCACACGTGGGTCTATTGGTCTTAAAATTAGGAGGTGTGGAAAAAGAAGTTTTTCGTATGGCATTAGAAGCTCTCTTTGGTTAAAAATGAATGCTGAAGGTGAATGTCCAAAAATACCCTTCAAATAACTTCCCCTATCTTATGGAAATTGAAAACGAGAAGACTGGAATGAATTCCCAGCTATTACCCTAGTAATTGAATGCCTCGGAAAATCAAGGTGCCACCTATATCTCCCGGTTATCTCCTTCCCTTCTCCCCTCACATTCTCCCCCCTTGCTCTTGGAGCTCATTTAACTTAGGAACTCTTTTGACCTTGAATTCCTACATAAAAGGTAAACAAATGCGTACTTGGGTCGCACATTTGGCAACCAAATCCTAATATATATATATATATATATCTTTTTGCTTTCCACAAGGCTGCAAAAGCGTAAACCCAAACTTTGGCAGTTGTAACTATCCAGGATTTGGACCAATGAGATTTTAGCTCCAACCTCTTCCTATTGGATCTCCTCTGCTGTACAAATCCTCAATGAGGAATCCTGCTTAAGGGCGTGGTACCAAACGTGGGACGAACCCAAAACTAAATGGGTCAGATATGACTTTAGATTATAGCCAACTTGATAAAAGCAAAAGCATGGAAAGGAGTTAATATACCTTGTAGGCAGCATCCACATCGGCATAAACTAAGCAGACCTCAAGGGGTGCCCTCTCTGTGCTTGCTTTGGGTGTCTGCACTGGGCCTGTTATGTCGTCCGTCTCATGTTGGTGCACCGGTGTGAAAGCTATGGTCGTCTGCCCGCTCTCAAGTTCTCCCCATCTACACTCAATTGCAATGCAATGCAATGCAATCAAAAACAATAATACAGCCCTTACTTTACAATAATTGAGATTAATAAGGGTGATTAATCATCACATGCAATTACGGATAACCACTTCTACTTTTTAACATTTATAAATAACCCCCCTCTTTCTAAGTTCTTCCAATACTAACTACCTCTTTTGAATTTGGATCTCTCTATCTACCAGTGTGATCTGTACAAGATTAATGTTTCTAAACTGATAAACTTCCGAAAGCATCAGTGCATTAGATCTGGATAACCAAATGAAAGGAATTTAAAAATAGTTTTAATTAATCTTGGATGTGAACGACCAAAAGAAAGGAATTTAAAAATAGTTTTAACCGAGGGTATCATTAAGATAAAAACATTTGTGCAGCCGGTTCTCCACAGAAAAGTGATGATTGAGCAATACACTAAAATTCATGTTTTCTGCATTACACTAAAATGGGCTAGATTCTCTACGATTCCTTTCCCTTGCAAAAAAGCGCAAAATGAGTTAAGTTTTCCACAATTGCTCGTAAAATAAAAACCCGCACCCACCCCGCCTCCAATGCTGGCATAAAATAAATAGAAGGGATTGAGAGAGGTTGACTGTTGCTGTTTGGTATATACGGTACCTGTGAGATTCGTCTAATCGACGAACGTTGTACCCAAAGGCCTTTGCATAGAAGGCTACGGATTTGGCAACATCTTTCACGTAGACGACTATATATGCGAACGAGGGGCTGAGGGTTGTCATTCTCTTCTTCTTGTGTGCTTTCAATCTCTTCTGCTTCTGTGAATGCAAAACTGCATGATAAAGAAAGATGGTTCGAAGTCTTTAATAATAGGAAACTAAGGTGTCTTCTTGTAATTTATGGGAATGAGATGACATGAGAGCGAAAGAGGTGGCATTCATGCAGGTTGACTGTGGCAGGTGAGCAACGCGTGCAGCCGGTACATCCGATAAAATTGGAATGGTTTGGAAACTGGTCAGGTTATTAGGCCTCTCAATTGAGCCCGGTGTAATGAGTTTCTGGCCCGACCTGGCCTGTCTAAAGTCCGAAAATACAGGGCTTCTAAAAAGAATTGAGTCAAGCGGGCTAGACTTGGACAATGATTTTGAAGCCCGGTCAAAATGGGACTGAATATGGGCAAAACAAGTCTAGCCAATCTAGGCTCGGCGCAGCCCGCCAGCAAGGAAAATTCATTAATTTTTCATGAGTTTACATAAAACACCCCCCACCCCAGCAAAAAATGGCTAATTAAGAGGGCCAGTTTTGTAACTTCTCCCCTCATAATCTTTTGTAAGTTTTATTTGTTTTTTTCTTTTTCGTCTTTTGTATTTGAAGGTTTATTGATGGTTTTTTGCTTCATTTTCTTGTTTGTAATGTTCCATTTGTTTCCCTTATTGTAGTTGTTTTTCCTTTAATGATGTTTTAATTTTGAGAAAGAAACACTTGGGTTGTGGTGGCTGGTAGTAGTGCAATTAGTCAAGTTACTATTATGTACAGTTATACATAAATGAAGGTCATTCTAAATGGGTTATGCTGTGAATCATTTCAATTCCGAGAATGGCCATATAAATGATACGTCAAATTCTAGCTGCTGTAATCACTCACTATTAAGGATCATTTTACCAAACCTACTGGGACAAACTACATTAGTCCGTAGGAGCACCATGCAATGAACTAGACAAACATTTCACATTTCACATGGGGGTTCCTTTTGGGTGGAAAATTCACAAGGGAACCTAAATTTCAAGTTTTGTGTATCAGAAATTTCCAAGTTGAATTCTCCAATTACCAAAAATTTACAAGTAAGTTAAATTCTCTAACTTATATTCAACATCATGCTAGGCCTTGGCCAGCCCGAACCCCCACGAGATTGGATTTGACGTTGGTCCGTTCAATTTAGAGCCGGGATTGGACAACTTTCGGGCCCGGCAGACCCACCCAATATTCAGGATGGAACTGGTCATCCCGAGCACAGGCCCGGCAAGTCCTGTGCCACTGACAGGCCTACGGGCCATGGGTTGAAACTGTTGTATGCAGATAGGAACCTGTGGGGTTTAGACGTTAGTGCCTTGAACCTCCTCTCAGCCTTCTCGATCCTGCTCCAACGCGAATCAGCGTTTTCGGAGCAGAATCGTCCTCAGAGCGCGGTTCAACCATTCTTGGAGTTCGATTCAACTAATTATGGAGCAAACCGTGCGGAGTCTTTGGTTTTTTGTGCAATTTCTTTTTTTGGTAAGCTTGACATTTATCTTTTGAAAAAAGAAAACATTCTTCTAACTCATTAATTCTTGTTCATTTTATGTTATCAAATTATAAAGTTAAACTTTATTTTCATTTTTTATACTTAAATATATAGATAAGATATATTTGTGCCAATTAACTAATTATTTATAAACCCACAAGCACTATACTGTATATACATTTAAGAGGCTTTTTGGACATAAATCTATTTATAAATTTAGTATTTCGGCTCTCCCGCTCTGCACCATCAGGCATTTAGGCTGAGACTTTTGATTAATGACATTCCAGACCCCTATATTAACAGGTTTCATACCCTCAACTCACACCCACCATGGATAAACCTGACGTGACCTGTCTCTAACCTGTTGTACAATATTACTGTGGGTGCTAACATGTGTAGACAAATATTTTTAAAATGAATTGGTGTGGACCGACACAAAAAAGAGCAGACATTGATATCTTTGTCACTTGCAATGACACAAGATTTGAGTGAACCACCTTGCTGAAAATGTGTGTGACCTACTTAATAAGATTCACACATGTGAAAAGGTTGATTTTAGCATGAATATTAGGCGTACATATATAATTAGGTAGAGGTAAATAAAAAAAATTATGAGAAACACATACCTCATGGCATCTATTTTTGATTGTTGGACAGTAAGATCTTGAATTAGAATTCTTCCAGATCAAGTCATCAATCCCTCTGTAGGTAGGGACGCTGGCACAGTTTTGTACTCAGAAGAGTCTTGTCAGCAGTACTCTCCCATAATTCATAAGAATACTGCTCCATATAATGGTTCTTACATGTGATATCAAACTGCAATTACGAACATATGAATGCAAATGGGACAATGGTGCGTTTAGGTGACTAGTGGATTCCACAATAAAGAGGAATTCTCTTTATTTTCCGTGAATCTAATATTTCATCATTTGGTGTGATACATTTCTATTACAGAAAAAACAAAAAATCATCTAATTTTTTTCAAGAGATAATTTTGAATTTTGATTGGAGAGTAGGAATGCAAGATTCCTCAGATAATTTTGATTTCTTATTGGAGAGTAGGAATGGAAGATTCCCCTCTCTCGTGAAAAGAAAATTCATCAGATAATAGAATTTTCTCGTTGCACAAATAAATTTCAAATAAAAAAATTTCAAGAAGTTGGTCCATATCAAATGGAATAAGGCTTTGATGACAATGGTGATATTGTCACATGATAAAAGATTAGTTGGCAGCACTGTCTCTCACTCACATAACTAGGGATTGACCTTAGTCCCCCTCCACTCCATGCACGTACAAGTTCTTAGTCGCCACAATGCGTTCTCTCTCATTGCGTGTGAGAGTTTCACTCCTGCATGCATGATTTTACTCTCCTCATGTGTGCCAGTCTCTTAGGTGTCAACCCCCATAGGTTGGATTACAAAAAGGAAAAAGGGAGGCCTTTTGGGGAGTGAAATTGCCAAGGTTTTCTGACTTTGGCATGTGCATACACATGCAGTGCAGTATAATTATATTATCTCTATTTTTTTTTAATACAACTAGCTTTTAATTGTCTTATTTGGATTGACTTAAATATGACAGAATATAGAGCGTCTGGTTTAAAATGGTATTCGGTTAAAGTAAGTAACTTGAAAACTTAGTTACATCAAGGCCCGCCTAAAGTCTACAATGTCAACCTTTTGATTGCATCCACACTATACACTAGCAATTAGGGATTACCAATTCTTTTGAGCTAAAGCAATAGTTCCATCAAATAAGAACGGCTATGAGAATAAGCTAACATGGGCTTAATGGAAGCCAGTTTTCTGACAAATAATCTTCATTTTTCTCTACATATTGTTGCATCAAAGTATAGTATGTACATAGATTCACAGATTTACATGTGTTGGTTTCTTGGCCTAAGGCATGAGTGTACTTCTCACGCTGTGTGTTTGACACCCCCAAGTTAACTTGGTAGATTAATGTGCGTGTGTTGTGGAGTCACGCGCGTGCCCAATGAATTAGTTCCGCCTGGTCAAATATCATGGAGATATCATCATGGAGAGAGAGAGAGAGAGAGAGAGAGAGAGAGACTAGTCTTATTTTTGGGCTCCAAATATATGAGTCCAAACTCAAAGCTCAAGCTATTAGGGTAATCTATTGATTGCGCGATTGATGAGGCAACTCCTTGAACAAAAAAACCATAGATCATTTTAAGCCCACCAATTTATCTTAGAAAAGAAGTCTAATTCAATGTACACCGAGCTATCTTAGCCCATGATTAACCTTGTTAATTACTCTTTGATATTACTTCCAAAATGTTATTTCTAAAACCTACAAATTTAAGAGTGTATGAACGTATTAGATTTCTTCCTATTTAGATATAATTTTTTTGTAAATATTTTCTGCAGGGCGTCGTATCTTCTTGTCTTCTCAACACCGAATTTGTGGATTTCAACTTTAATTCGGAAATGAAAATAAATTTTATTTTTACATTTTCATTTTTACATGATACATGGATTAGGTTAATAGGAAAGTTAAAAACTTAAAAACACACACCCAAATTTAATGTGACATTTAAACTGCTTTATTATGGGATATTGCATCAACTCTATGTGGCCCCTAGGGTGACCCAAACCTAAAATGTTCTGGTCCCACGCGTGCAAAGAGAGTATGTCGTTGATTCCAATTCAAAAAGGCAGAGTTAAAAATCCTCCTCACACCCGGAGAGAATAAAGCAAGCAGCACCAAACACATTACTTCCTTACAGTCCCTGCCTTTTCCTTTCTTTTCAGGCCCTTTCCTCATTTTCTCCTCTTTTCCTCCTTTTTGCCCCCTTCTCCTTCCCTTTCCTATGGAATCCCTCCCTTCTCCCGTGATTTCAACCAAACCCCTCTCTAATTAAAATACCCAGAAAATCTCCTCCTTTTCCACTCTCATGACTCCTCTCCCTCTCCGGCCATGCCTCCCTCTCCTCACTGCCTCCGCAACGGCGGAACTACTTCGCCCCGAGCCACCAACCCCAACTTCCAGTCCACCGTCTCCGTCCAGAAGCTCCGCCGCCTCAACGCCCTGATCCTCGCCCTCCGCCTCTCCGCCTTCTGCTTCTCCTTCGCCTCCGCCGTCTTCATGGCCACCAACTCCCGCTCAGGCTCCGCCACCTGGGTCGACTTCGACGCCTTCAGGTATCGAAGATTCTCCACGTTTCTGCATCTGATTCTGGGGTACCCTTCTTTTCTCTGCGTTTGATCGAATTTCATGTAGATTCGTCGTCGCGGCCAATGCCATCGTCGCCTTGTATTCGCTCTTCGCTGTGGGGGCTTCCGTTTGGGAGATTCTCAAGGGCACCACTCTTTTTCCAGAGGCCATACAGGTTTGGTTCGACTTCGGCCATGACCAGGTGAGTCCAAACCGGGTCTTCCTTTTTCTTGTCTGAACCGGCCTGTTTTTTGAGTTTTTAAACCCATCGTACGGACAAATCCGACATCAGTACCATCAGCTAATATGCTGGTTTACTACTGACCATTCTTCTTTATTTTAACGCATCGATGTTCGAGTCTTAAATCCGACGGCTGAGATTGTCCGATTGCACGTGAAAGTATGAACTAATTCAGGCTCTCAAATTACAAACGACTCGTGAAATGACAGTAACTTGAGACTTAAAACTGATGATAAGCTCTGGCTTCCAATAATGCATTTAATAGATAAGAGATTGACTCGACCCACAATTTCGAGTGGGTCACTGGTTGAAAGGCCAACTCGTTTGATTCAGATGTTTCCAAGAATTTAATGATTCTTAATCTGACGGTCTATAGCCAGTTGTGGGCCCACTTCAGTTGATCAAGCGGTCAGGAGAGAGTGTGTGTGTGATTTTTGAGAGTTTTTTTATGTGTATGCAGGGCTTCTCATTCCTGGTGCTGTCAGCAAACACTGCGGGCACGGCTCTGGCGCGGGACCTGGGTAGAAATGAGACGTGTACGTCCCAGAGCGCGTTCTGTGTGCAGTCGTACATCTCGATCGCGTTGGGGTTCGTGGGTTTCTTGTTCCTGGCATTCCTTTCTCTTCTTTCGGGCTATCGTGTCGCATGTTTTATCATCACAGGTTCTCGTTTCCATATGTGATGCAGAGAGAGGCGTGTTTGAGTTTTAAGTATATGTTACTTTGAAAGGGAAGTTTGTTTTTTTTTTTTTTTTCTTCTGTTTATGTAATGTTTTGAAATGAGTTGTTATCGGGTTCCAGTTTGTATGTATGGGATTTGTTCCCTCGTTATGCACAATAACGAACTAGAGGCTTGTGATTGTCATTTGTTGCTTGTGATGGTCACTCTCGCTAGAGTTTTTGTTTTTTCCTTATCTGTGAACTGGTGACTTTGATATTTGCCACCATAGCTTGATTGCTTAGCTGCATAACTATTCTGGCTTAATTTTAAAGGCATTCCTCAATTGCAAGTTTGAGAGTTAACTAAGGAGTGGTACCTCAGTCGGCAGCTAATGATCTTCATCTCAGAAAGTGAAGAGGTCTTGTGTTCGACACGTAGTTTAGTTTGTTAATTTCCATAGTTTACTTGGTGGATGTTGGATGAGAGAATTTTCATGTGACCCTAGGGATTAGTTTTTGACTATCCAGGATCAAGTATTCATCGGGCTCACGACCAAAGGCTCTTGGACTATGCATAGAGCTATCAAAGGGCCGGGCCCGGGCCGGGCGGAGGTAAGCCCTTATCCCACCCTTACATGTGCGGAGCGGGTCTAAGCGAGCAAAAGCCCTTGTCTTTTACAGCTGACCTATACTTTTAAGCTTTTATCTTACCCTCAAGAGTCAGGGCAGTGCCAGGGCAAAAAAAAAAAAAAAAAATCTTTAAAGAAAATAAAACTTTCATATGCCACTACTGACTTTTAACTTAATGTTAATCCCTCAATTTTGTCCGAATAAAGGACCGACAATGCTAAGGCAGGTAAGACTTCTACTGTTTCAGATTTCACACTACTCTTATATTGGTCAAGTACTCTTCCTTATATACTAAATACCAATTCAAAAGCAATTGTAGAAACTGAAATTACTAAAATATCACGAGCCATTATTGAAATAACTTGATATTTTGCTAAATTAACTTTCCACCAATTCAATATATTGAAATTTATAGATTTATCCATTAGCTTCTCAAAATAATAATCTAATTCAGATTTTTTTCTAAAGCAATTGTTTGAGTCATTTATTTATCAAATATTAAAAAATCATATTCAAACTTAGTAATTTTTACTAAATTAACTTTATCCACATTTGACAATGTCATAGTATAGGTGTATTATAAATCACGCAATACTCTTTACAAAGATCTCCAAAATGGTCTAAGAATATCACCTCGACAAATACTCGTATATTCGCTTGATCCATATAACTTTCTTAAAGCATACCCTAAATACAACAACTTACGTTGAGGATCAAAGAGTATAACCATTTCAAATACTTTATTATATTACTCTTAATATTTATCGAAGTTTTTCTTCATTTTTCAAACTATATTTCTACAAAAGATATGTACACTATCTAACTTTTATACCAATAAACTATGTATTCTAATCACTTAGGGTAAGTAAAAATAAATGAATAGATGGTACTCACTTATTAAGATTTTTAAAGTGACTTCATAGAAACTATTCATAAATTTACATATTTAATAAACTGAGGGGAGGGCTGGGCCGGGCCGGGCTCCCTCAGGGCCGGATGAGTCAAGCCCTAGCTCGGCCCTCAAGATTGCGGGCTTTTCAAAATAGGGCCCTACCATACCATCAGGCTTTAAATAAAAAATGAAGCCCTCGCTTTGAAGGCTTTTGCGGGCCGAGCAAGGTCGGGCCCCCTTCGTAAAAGGGCTGGATTGACAGCCCTAGCTTCAAGGGGATACCTTTGGTTATAAAAAGAATTGTAAGTCCGAGAGTTAAGTGCTTTTATGAGTATTTGAGAATACCATCAATATGGAGTAAAATAAGAGAATTATTTAAGGTGATTTGTACATGTCCAACATATGTAAAATAAGAGAATTATTTGAGGTGATTTGTACGTGTCCAACACAGGCCAATAATAACGTCCGTAAAAAAATATTTCTTATAGAGGTTGATGATCCACTGAGAAAGAAATCAACCCCCGGAAGGACATGGAATAAAATAATGGCAATAGATCTAAAAAAGAGTGACCTATTCAAATATATTGGCGAACGATGGATTGGAATGCAGAAATATGGTTCATGTGGTAGACTCCACTTAATGACGACGATGGCTCATGAATTACAGGGCACCGTTTGATCAATGCATGCACGGTCAAGATGTATATGTTGCTGAAGCAACCAACGGCGGGGACTCTCCTTGGTCGAAGGTGGACCTTTTACAGTATATATATGGTTTTGAGAAGACGTACCCTTTTTGGAACAGTGTTGGGCGGCAGTAGAAGCTTTTTGTGCTGAGTGGCGAAATGGAATTTGATGCCTGCTAAACATTCACACAGTTCTCTGCCTCTCAATAATTTTTCGTGGGCCACACAGATGTTTTATCGGAAAGTGGTGAAAGTTTTCTAGAGAAGGCGTGAAATTGTCAAAGGCACGTGAATGAGTGTGGGTTGTTTCTATTCCAGTGGAGAAAAAACTGATGTCACTTCAGTCTTCCACGCACTTGAATACAATACTGTATAGTGACTGCCCCAAAGGTAAACGGCGTATGAAGATGTCCATCTATTGTCTTATACTTTCCATGAAATGTTAATGAATGTCATCTTCCATCCTTCCCGCAGTGGCGGCATATGTACATGCCCATCTATCGCAAGGGAGCACTGGGTTTTAGCCATCTAGGTGGCAACTTTTAAATGGCGATGATTGTTTCACCAGCACGCCATTTTCTGATTTACAACTTTACATCCACATGGGGCTGACATTTCAGACACTGGAAGAAGTTGGCACAGTTTTCTGTTGAGTGAACGTGTGTATCCTCAAACTTTGTTCGTGGGCTGAATAGCTTGATTGGGTAGAGGGACAATGTGCATCACATGATACAGTAGTGAATTTTCACCCTTTCCTCCGTTCCAACTCACACAACTCTGAACTAGCACCTATCCATCAAAGCTACAAGGAATTAAGGATGGACCAGTGTCATTACGGTATATGGGAGGTGCCCAGCCATCCAGCTAACAATGGATTGGCTAGTACGTCCCTGTCACTGATTTTCTAGGTCCGCTCATAAAGTTACCAATCTGCACGCCTCTAAACCAATTAATTGAGCCTGTCATTTAAATCCAAATCACCCAGGCCCATTCCAACCCAAAAAACAAGAAGTTGAAAAAAAAAAAAAAGGGTAGAATCAATGTGACTCAAAAGAGTCACTCTTTTGTTTGTTTTGTATCTCTCTCTATTCATCGGAATACTCACTCTTTTGTCATTTTCTTCACTCCAAATTATAGCAATTCAATATAACTCCAAAAGGCAATTTCCCATGTTATTTCTGACCTCATTTACTATAAAACCCAATCTTTTCAAAAATATTTATGGAAAAGTAGGCTTCTAATTACTTCTAACCTCAAAGAGATCAAAGTCACTTTCCTATTCCATACTGTATACATTCAGTGAACTGCACGTATCCTTCGGCCTTTTCAGTCTACCATTTTTTCTAATCACCCAAACATGAGCCCCCCAAATGTACAATTTTATTTCTTCCAGTATTCCATGCTGCTAAAAGCCCTAAAATTTATACTTATAGAACTAGAGATCCACTTGCACTCCCCACAAGTGCTTAAAATTTACTATTATAATATATATAAAATCCAAGGGATTTGGATTGAATTTTGATTAATGGTTATCTCACTATCTTGAACCATTACACATTTATCCCTGTATTTTTTGCAACTTTCATCTTTATCGGTTATCCATTACAACTACTCAGTTATCAACTCTCATCTACTCCACTTTCAACATTCAAATACTCACGATCTCCTATAATGCACAGATACGACAAAGACACGTCATAGGCACGGCAGGGACATGGATTTTACACATAAAAAATGAAGTATCGGATACGATACAATATATTGTCCGTTTTGAAGTTTCCGTGCATCATAGATGATCTCTACTTTTCTTGTTTCTATTGTTACGCAGCGACACCCTTGCTCTATATTCTTGTATTCCCATTGTAACCCACTTCTCTTCCCTTTCTTCTGTAGTTCCTCTTGACTTGCCAACAAAGATACTTTCATATTATTATTTTTTCTTCTAATTTTCTACATTTTTAAAACAGAATTTCAAGTGTTTGTCTGGTGGAATGGGAATTTCACAATAAATCAAGCTATTAATCAAGAAAAGGTTCATAAATTAAAACTCCCCAAATTTATAAATTTTAAATTTGGAATAATCATCTGTTAGATCTTCATATATCTTTTCTACAGTGTATACATTAATTTGCAATGTATGAATATTTAGATTATAAATATATGGATATTTAATTTGAAATGTATGGACCTAACCGTACTAATAACTCGTGCAAGTATAAAATTAAAAGCACCCGAACATGTTCATGGTAAAGAAATTTTGCATACTCGGCTTTAGGAAAGAGGATAAAATAATGGAAGGGTGAAAAACTACAAATGTAACTAAACCCCAGGAAGTCAATTGTTAGTTTAAACACTTCATGACTTCACAGTCCAAGATGCTCATCTCTAATCATTTGAATATAGGTATCTAGAATTAGTAGTTTACTAATTTGAGCCGGTTGTACGAATCTGATCAGTGCTAGCTGGATATTTATAGTACCACGACATTCACACTCCATCTTTAATTAGTTGGCTGGCATCTAAAAATCACATTGGGAATGTAATAATGCGACATTAAGTGCAGGAAAGATGCTTTCTACACTCCCTTGGATCGATTGCATCAGCAGAGACTGGCTAACATTACTTGAGAGTCCTTGTGTGCTGGACGGGCTCACATTTTCCACTGCATGTTTAGACTTGAGAGTCCTTGTGTGCTGGAATTCAAAGAAAAAAGTGTGTGAACGTTTGTTTTCTTCTTCTCACAAAAGCACTAGTTCCAATAATAGTGGAGGCCTCATGTCATGACATTAGACCCTCGCAAGCAAGTGGATGGGAAGATTAATTAAAAAACAAGTTGTTAGTGGCCCCCACTTTCATATAGCAAGTGAGAAAAGTGGCCTTATTCTTAATTCTACTTTACTAGAGATACACGTGAAGTTTAGACCTCTTCTTGGTAAAAGAGGAGTGGGGTAAAGTGATATAAATTTCACATGAGAAGTGAAGTAGAAAAGAAGTGGGTTGAAAATAAGGAAGTACATCTGTTGAACTAGACTCACCCAAATAGGTAGAGTTGAGATTTTAAGCTGTTATGACCCATTTAATTTTACTCTCTTCTATGTTTTTACCTATCCAAACAGGCCCAACGTGAAAAGTAAAAATTATAACCTCTACAAGATTACTTATGCGTTGTTGTTATTATTATTAATATAAGTATGATGACACGATGCACACGGGAATTCAATATTTGCTTGATCCAATCCAAGTCATTCATTATAAAAAAATGTCTAATCGAAGTCCTATTGCAAACCCCCATGTGAGTGAGCAATGACAATGGAGTGGGTGATTTTAACAAGTTCAATGGTAGTTATTTTCAAGTTTCAAAATATAGTGAGTTAATGATTATATTTTATGAGACAAGGAAGAATCAAATACTCAACTTAATCCTACTTTGGTCACGCGCCCAGTACCTATTACGCTACGAGTATTTTGTGTATAATATTTTAATAATATCTAAATCAGTCATAAAAAAAAAAAAAAAAAAAGAGGCTAAGGACAAGTCTCCTGTTGAACTACTGTTAGGATTGGCCCTGGGCGAAGGCTTGGGGAGGGGGGCCAAAAATAATTTGAAAACCCCACTAGTTTTATAGAAATTCCTAGATTTTTTTTTAACTGTTCTCTAAAAAAATCTGTAAATTCACCCCAATGTTATGGAAAATTTTCATTTTTTAATATTCCCCCCAAGAAATTATTATTATTTTTTAATATAGTGCCCCTACTATAAAACTCCCTGGGCGTTTTTCTAAAGAAAAAAAAAAGCCCCTCTTTCAGCAAATAAAAGTGTGACACATGTCATCAGTGATACACATATCCGATTTATCCGATTCTCTTTCTCTCTTAAATATTCTCATACAAAGGTGAATATCTTAAAATACTAACAAATTATCTGGCTATTAGATTGGGGCCCTTTTGAGATATGGGAGTTTTTTTAGAATTTTTCATTATATATATTAAAGCAATAGGAGAGGTAGGCTATGGAGGGTGCCTCGTTAACAGCACTGAGTTCTCCTTTTAAAGAAATATGCACAAAAAATTCACATTGTTTTAAGGTACCACCTCACTTTGGGCTAATCTTTCTCTCCTAAAACCTCTCTCATAAGGGATTTTTACGAACGTTGAATTTGAATCCTATTTCTTGCCATTATCCAAATTATAAGTAAATCTTTACAGTCGGTTTGTTTTCTTTTCCTTAGATTTTCAATCATCAATAGTCCCATGTTAAATATGTTTTATGGGCCTTATCAATGAATGAAATCCAAACTGTTGCTTCTTTACTCTCCTTTCAATTTTTTTCCCTAAATGGATGGATCCAGTAGTGAGCAACAGTTCGTATTAAATATATTTCAAGATTGGACTCCAGTATTTGATAAAATCTCAATGGCCTTCTCTTAACTCCTTTTTTTAAGAGTGGGCCCCACTGATGGAGGGAGGCAAGCCTGTTGGCCGTTGTCTGGTTTCTTAATGGATGCAAATCAATTAGTAGGCCCCGCACATTTAACTTATTTCTACAGTGGGACCCACTCATGGAGTATGCATAGATATTAGTTTTCTAGATCAATATGTATCCGTAGTGGGCAATCAGATTGGGTTAGTATCATACACAAGCTTAATTTCTTTGATAATTGTTACGATATGATTTGTGTGTGCATGAGTTAGAACTATTAGAAACATACTATGATGACTCATATCTATATCCATGTACACTCATCCCATGCAATGTACATCTTTTATGTTTTTTTTCTCTCTTATACCTGTTCGTGCCCCTCTCTTTCAATTTTTTTTCTTATACTATCAATCATCTATGGGGGCCAACTGTTCCATCACCATAAATCCAGGTGTCTTGTGTGGGCCATTGAGGATGAAATCATTTAATTTTCATTTCCTTTCTTCTTATCTTCCCTTTTTTCTTCTTCGGTTGCAGAGCCATCAGTGGGTCCCACAAGTTAAAAATATTTCAAGGGTGGCCCCCACTGATGGATCAAACATGTTAATTTTTTTATCCCTTTCTTTTGGTTCTTTTTAGTAGATGTAGATCCATCTGGTTTGCTTTCTTTTCCTTATATTTTCAATCATCAATGGGTCCCATGTTAAATATGTTTTGTGGGCCCTACTGCTGCTATCTCGGACTCACTCGGAATTGGAGAGATCTTGATTGTTGGTTTATTGTGGCCACACTTTTGAATTTATTTCACATAGAGTTAGATGAAAAGCAAAATCAAAATCTCATGTACAAATCCTTTCTGCGCTTTGAAATTTCAAACAATCCAATATGGAATGTGTATTTCAAATATAGTCATATCCAACAGCATTTCAAATGTATCTCATGGTATTGTATATCCAATCCTATCTCACGGTATTGCACGTGGAGATGTAGCTCGCCACTTCTCTTATCTTCTTCCCCTCACTTGATCCATCCTTTCTCTCCTCATCATTGGCAACAAAGGTCTCCATCTCACCTTCTCATGCCCCTTTTTATAGACGCATTAGTTTATAATGCTTGCATTTTTATTATAAAAAAAATACTTACATTTTTCTTTCTTGTATTCCCTGTAGTTAGATCACCATGGAGATAGGCTATCATTCCTTGCATTTTTTTTAGCTTTCTTACAATATACACATTTCTTGTATTTTTTATAGTCATGCTAGGGATATGATTTATCATCTTATTGATGACTGCAACTTTCCAGCAGTTGACTTTCATTTGATTTGATCATAATGGTGAGGTTTTAGTTTTTCTTCCTCAAGTCGATTAATCTTTTTCTTAAAAAAATTATATTTGATTCCGTGTTCGATCCAAACCTTCCTACTGCTTTATGCATTTTAATTTTTAAACTGAAATTTTGTATTTAATGGATGCTTACCATAAGTATACATACTTTATAGTTGCAATGCTAGAGTATATTATTTATAATTGTTTTATTATTTTGTTCTTCCCCTCACATGATCTTAAATGGTAGGAAATTTTATTTTATTTTATTTCAAAATAGCAAGACTTATTTTTTGGATAGATGATTTGGACATGTAAATATATAATATATCCATAAATGAGATGGTCGTAATGGTCAATGCCTTAAAATTCAAGGGGTCGTCGTGTTATGTAAATTTACTTCATTTTATATTTATTTTCATACATAGAAAATTTTTTAATAGTCAAGATAATAAAAAAAAACTTATTTTATATTTATTTTATCTTAACAATATTTCAAAAGAATTCTTAAATCTTAACATATTTTCATTTTTTACCAGGGCTCAGCACGGCCTTTGTTGCTAGTGTGTGTGTGTGTTGCTCCGAGTTGGTTTCCAAGCAAATTCAGGTTTTGGCATCCCATTTATAGTACTTCCCAATTTTTCTTAAATGGATATAGTACAAATCTTACATATGAAAATGGATAGAGTCATTACAAACAATTCAAGAGAAAGGTTGTGAGGCAAAAACCTCGCACAGTTAGAAAATTGTAGGTTCAAATGTTTTCTCTAAATCTAAGTTGATCCATGGAATGGAATCAAGTGGGCCGACAAGCTTTGTCTTGAGCCACCAATTTGACTTGTATAGGTTAAGAAAAACCTGACCAACATTTAAATAGGTCGAGATAGGGTCAAACTCGCTCAACCTGCATAAAATGCCTAATTTATTTAATCGTGTTGGGTCATGGTCAACCTCTATATCTAAACCCATTTAAATAATTTTGTCATTTAATATTTGGTATTTAGAATATGGTCTATTTTAAATAGAAAGATTTGAATTTGTGTTGGATTTTCATTTTTTTTATAGCCTACAACTTAATCTAAATATAGCCTTAATTTATTGAATTAGATTGGGTTTGGGCCATGCCTTTATAGGCTGGCTCGGATTAAATGGGTTGGAAATACAGGTTTACCTCCAACCCATTGCAACTTGTTTTGACCCAACCCAACCATGACCAATTTTGACCCAAACCGACCCATTTTGCCACACCTTTCAATTAAAGGTATGAAAACTTGATTTGATGACTTTAATCATTCTATTAAAGAACACACACATAAAAAATAAATTGATTGTTTGGACTTTGGATTGCTCTAGCCGTCTACTGTGCAGGTCTGGGGAACACAATTTGGTGTATCCTCGAGGAGCACTTCCCCCATTTTTCCTTCAAACTGTTACGAGCTGCCCGCTCGCCGCCGCCGCGTGCCGGTTTCCAATGACGCGTGTATTTTTCCCTTCTCTCCCCCACCGAACTTTCCAGGGAAGTGAGGAAACAAGAAAACTTCTCGGATCCTTTCCTTTCTACTACGACACAACTGCTGATTTCCCCTTTCCACGGAAAGGCAGATCGAAAAATCCAGCATCTCAAATTCCAACAATCAAAAGGTGAGAATGGGAAGATCTCCGATTTTTTTTGTTGTTGTTTTTTTGGATCTTTGGAATTGGTGTACGAAATCATCTCCTCGTTTGGAACATTTTGAAAATTGTATATGGAAGGAGCCTGATCAAATGAATGATTTGTGGGTTTTTTATTATTTTTTTCTTTCTTTCTTTCTTTGTTGTTTGGAAGATTTGCATTTATGTTGTGAAATTTAGGTAGGGGATTTTTTATGAAAGCTGAAGTCTGTGTCATGGAGTTTTGGGCTTTGGAGAGGACACGAGATTTGGGAATGGAATCGTTGTGGTTTCGGTTCGGATCACGTGACACAGAGCATCTGGTCCTTCTTTGTCAAATTTTTTTTTTTTTATTAGGGTACAGTGATCCACACCATTTACATGATCTTCCTCTAGATTGGAAGATCTTGACTAACTAATCATCCTTTTGTTATTGTAGTTTTATTTCAATTGAATGTGTACTGTCTCTGTCCCTGGATTTTGCTTACTAATTGAAGGTTGTGATTTAGATACAAAGAAATGCAACTTATACGAGGATTTTGCGTAGGATAGATTGGAATGGAAAAACAGAATTCATGGCTTTGATGATGAAGCTAAATTAATTTTAGGGATCTGGAAGATTTTTGTGGGTGGGATGCTCATGGTATTTATGGTTTGGATGATTGGGCGTGCTGGTGAAAGTTTAGAACTAGAAAACGAGATAAAGTTGTTGATATTCCTGGGAAGTGAATTGTATATTTCCCCAGCTGAAATCACACTGCTCGAGGTATTGGGCTGAAAAGCATCAATTGCTCATTCGTGGTGCATCTCATGAGTTTAGTAACTGTGAATTTTTTGGGGGATGCCCCTTTCATGGTAATGAATGAGCCATGTTAGCATGTGCATGGGTAATTGGGTTGGCAGTTCAGTTAAGTAGTGTTGATAGTTGTAAGATATTAAGACGTGAGTTCCGAAGTCCGGTAATATCTTGACAGAACATAGTTACCTAGTTTCTACTAAGTTTGAGCTGCAAATAGTTCTTTTGAATAGTTATAATTTGCAGTTTGATAAAGTCAATAATTTGATGTTGATGGATCAGTTTGCAGATTGGATTTAACTGGTTTGATTACTGTAAAGAACATCCTATGTCTTGAATGTTGTCTTCCACGCATCATATGGTCGGATGCGGATCTGATAGTATCCATTGCGTAGATCAATTTTTGAAAGATACCAACTCCATTTATCATATCTAACATATCTAGCCAAGGGATTGGAAATCAATATTTTACCATAAGTTTTTATTGATGGCGCGAGCACGACTGCCGCGCACATGCACTGGCTTCCATCTTTATTTGGTACAAGGAGGGATGGAACAACACATGGGCTAAGGCTCTCCTTGATATAACTTCGCTTTAATAGATCATCAACTTGGTGCTTCAGCTCGGTATGCTTACTTGTGCTCATTTTATAAGTAGGGAAATTAGCCAAGGGTGCTCCGGGAACCAAGTCTATTGCATGTTGTATATCTTGTATCTGTGGCAACTATTTTGGTAGCCCATTAGGCATCAAATCTGAGAATTCGAGGAGCATAAATTTGACTTCATTAGATATAGAGGCATCTTGAGCTTTTGCAGGCTTCTGCATCCCCTTGGTGACTAAGGCGGACATGATGCCCTTGTTTGTTACTCTCTTCCTCAAACTTGCGCATGGTGAGAACATGGGGATTGGAAGGAGAAGCGATGATTGAAGGAGATGATGTAGACAAAGGTGTTGTTGGCCGTAATGAAAGGAGCTGGATTTGTTGTCATTTCCACATAAAGGAATGCATGTTCTTCTTGTTTTTAGTGTATACTTCTTGATCGAAAAGTTAGGGCCGCCTAACAAGAATATGAGTGACATTCATGAGGATCACATCACACCAAATATCATCCTCATAAATCCCAATGTTAAAGATACCAAACAACAAGAAGTTACAAGAATGACATAATCATCTACCCATGCAACCTTGCCGAGCCTTGGGAAATCGAGCTTACGGACAATCAATTTTTTATTTTTTATTTTTAAACCGTACTTATGGACAATCATTAACATAGTGTCCCATCTGACCATAATGGAAACAATCGACATTTAGTTGATTTGTACTATAAGGTTAACGTCCCCTAGCATCTTGTGCTTGTGGCGCTGGCACTCTTTGATTTTGGGCCGAGTGCTGTCGAGGAGGAGGTTGCCTTGGAGGTGGTTGATAGCCTTGTGCCGGTGCCCGGTTAAATGATGATCTAGCTAGACTTCGCCGAGTAGAAGATTCCCCGGCTTAGAAGCCGAAGTGTTAGACATTCTATTGCCACGACTGCGATTCAACCGATCACGCCTTGTGATTCACCTCATCAATGTCTTGAAGTCGTGGAGCACTATCTCGTACTTAATCTCTTGGTGCAAGTTAGTTCGATAATAGGTCGCTGTCATAATATCATTTTATTTCATCTTGCATTGGATGAGCTCATTGAATTTGTCAATGTCTATTGATGGAGCGCATCTAATCAGAAGGTAGGTATTAGTTTTCTAGTTTCTCATGCATGTTGTCCCACCTCGTGATATCGAGGTGTCCCATGATTGATTATTGTTGTCAATGTTGCACAACCGGATTCTTGTGGCCACTGGCCACTCGTTGGGCATCATCCATATTGTACCAAGTGAAATAATCTTCAAGAGAATTCATCCAATGAACAAAGGCGTTTACATCGAGATGTCCATATTGGCAATTCACACCTTGGACCCTTTTAGTGATGCCATCGTTTTTTGCCCCCTTTTTTTGTGTTTGTATGTCTGTGTGGTGGCTGTTCAGAAGAGATGTTGGATGAAATCACGAATATACTCACGAAGTTTTGAATTAACTTGATGCATTGAATTTTGTGGAACTATAGCACTAGAAGACTCTTTAGCAGCGGCTTGTTGCTTGTTGTGCATCTGTTCAAGGCTAGTCTCCAATGCATATACCCGCTTGTATAATTCAAAAATACTAGTGTCTCGCTGCTGTTCGGTCAGCCTTCCCCGATATGTTTGGTCAATATGGGTAGACATACTCGCCAAAAAAAAAAAAAGCAAGTTTTTTTTTTTTTTCCAGTATGAAGTAAATATTGAAAATTGAAAGAATCTGACCTACTGTGTAGGTATTGTTATTAGGTCTTCGCAGGTGAAGACAGATCGTTGATTGGAGTCCGGGTGGTAATGATATCATTGATTGAAGTTGGATGCTTGTGATTGCCAATTATGTGTTGACTAGGTCTCATGCTTGCAGGAAGTGCACACTCAGTGTGCATCGTCATTGGTTGGGCTGGTTACCGTCCTAGATGGATCAAGTTGGGTCCTCCTGACCTGGCCTACATGCAAGCAAAGGTGGGGAAAAAAATAGGTTTGGACCAGGTGAAATAGGTTTTTGATGGTGAGTCTAGGGTTTTGATGATGTATTTGGGGATGAAGGGGATGGGTTAACGAAAGGTTTTGGAAGTTAGTGGGATTTGGTTGGGATGGTCTTGAGAGCGAGGATCAAAATAGCAATTGTGCCGGGTGTATCAGCTGGTGGAAAAAAATGCTATGTAGCAGGCTATACGTAGCATTGTATTGGTGTGAATTTTTAAAGTGATAACAAAATTGGAACTTGTATAGCGGCTAGTGTAGTGTTTTTTTAGTGACTTGAATCCATATAAGGATAGAAACAACTTTAGGAAAGGCTCTTGGGGAGAAAAGATAGGGTAAATGGTGCGTTTAAATCAGAACTGTTGGGCTCGGTTGGGTTTTACACCTACCGAGTCATAGTGGTGATATTTTCTTTTTAGGTCACTACGTAGGGTAGAGGCCGATCTGTTTCATGCTTGAGAGGGATTTGAAGGGTTGGGTTGGGGATTGAGGAGAGATGATAGGGATGGGGAGGAGGGTATGAGATGAGTCGTTAAGGGTTCAATTGGGAACAATGGAGTGGTTGCTGGTTTTTTATGACAAGAGTGTGATTTGGGTTTGACAGAATGATGAATTCAATAAAAGGAAATGCAATACGAGTGGGGATAAGTCTCGATTACCTTAGGTGAACCAGTTTGATAAGGGTCTCTCACTATACGAATCTGATGCAGCCCCGATCTGCAAACAAAGTAGGCCAAGCACCTGTGATAGGGTTGGTCGGATCCTTCAAAGGAATTCTCTCTCACAAGCACATGAGATCAAAGAGGAGCACTCACAATCAAGAGAAAACTGATAATTTTTTATTGAAGTATTGAAGGTAATCCTCCCACAAGGGATCAATACATAATTATAGATTTATGGGACATTCCTTCCTATGTTGGAATTCCCATTCCATTACACTTCCTAATCACATTCCTAGATTCTCTCCTAGGAATTGCAAAATCTAAAAAAAGGGAACCACTAGATGATAGAACTACTAAAAGATTGGGATACCACCACAGTTTGATTGTCCAACCCATAACAATAATGGGCTGGGGGGATTGACCAAATGGGCTGGGTCGGCCCATAGGCCATGGGCTAGACCTGAGCTTGGCTTGTCTTGCATCACAAATAGAATGCCTTGCCTCATGCATCATGGTTTTAAAACATTGATATTAATCCGTCAATCTGTGAATGAGACGGCGGATTGTCTTGCTAAACAAGGGGTTGACTAGTTGACCATGTGTAACTTAAGTGCTAATGTCATGTAGTTAGCGTTGGTGTTTCATTTATTCTTCTTATACCGAATTACCGATACTCCAGTTTTGAGATGTATTTTTGTGTTTTTTGGATAAATCCTGGTTGTAACTTTCTATCTTATTAATATAGTCCTTTGTTACCGATAAAAAATAAAAAAAAAAAAGGAAAAAAAGAAAAGAAAAACTGTTAGTCTGCTCTCTAACATGCAACTTTTCACTAATTCTTTCATGTCTGTTTTGGTTTCGCCTTAACCTAGTTTCTTGTACTTGTAACTTTTAAGTTTTAACCCTTATATGCAGGGATTGCTTCCGATCTTCTATGTACATTCCCAAGCCATCTTGAATGATTGTACGATCAATTTTTTTCTTTTTAACATTTTGAACTTCAGGTTATTTTTTGATTGAAATTTTGTTTTGCAATCTCATTGTTGTTGTCATTCGTTATAGTCTTTACAAAAGAAATGTACTTAATGATTTTTCTCACCTATGCACAAATAAAGTATTCACACTGTATGATATTGGTCTTTGCAGGCAAAAAACTTCACTCAAGCTTCGTTTGTGCAATATCCATACTAGGGTGTATGAATTGGAGGCCTTGGGCCTTTTTTGGTGCAATGCTATAATTTCAGCTGCCATCGATGGGCGGACCACCTACTAGTGCTAACACTTCTCAAACATCACCTTAAAACCCATCTTATCTTTTTTAATGTAAATGTGTTCAGATGGGTGAGGTGCTCAGATTTTGATCCATTGCATCAATGGGTGATTCTTTGTATATGTCTGGATCAAATAAGAACTTGGAAATGCCAAGTACCATTTCAAGTAGAAAGACATCCAAACAGTGTTTAGTTGTTTCTGTTCAGAAGAATTTACAAAAAGCTCTTAAGCCACTAGTTTCTATGAAACATGGGAGATTGGGTGGCGTATCTGCTGATCAGATGGTGTTCTTTTTAATTAAAGTTGCAGCCCTGGATCTGGTTCGAAGACTGTCTCGTGCAAGGTGTCCATTTATATGGAATTGTCTTCAAGCATCACAAATCCTTTGCTATCCACCATTTAAATGGATTCAAAGATGGGCGCCCCTCAAGATTTTGGTTGAAGGCGTGCAGGTTGGTTCATTCATCTGAGTGTCTGGTGTAGAACTGAACATTCATGTTTCTTTAGAGGATTACTTTATGGTCAATTGCTTAAGTGTTTGCACTCTGCATTATGGTGTTTCTGACTCTGATAAGAATCAAATAGGAGGGTTTAGTTCTTGACATTATTTTGATAGGAGAAACATGTGAATGCCAATTTGTTGTCTCCGTTCATGTAGTTTTTCCATTCCTTATTACTTGTATTTTTTGTTATCACAACAATGATTTCTCTTTTTTCATTTTTCAAATGTTTGCTTTCGTATAGCTATTTATTTGTTGCAACATAAAGATGAAGTAGCTGACATATTTTGAAATTTTCATAAGTTGATTCAATTTAGTACAACAAAATATCAACATCCTTTTTGATATATCTATTGTTTAAGTGTGCTCGGTGTGTGTACGTGTGTGCTATTTTTTATTTTGGTTTTTTTTTCATGTATTGAAAGGAAAGTTTCCTGTTCAAGTTTTGTGTTCTGATTCTCCATCCATTCTCATCAGACCAAACATTTTTGGATTTGCGTTTTGCTCGTAAATTGGTCCTAACTGTATTAATATGACACTAAATCTATTAACGTGTAAGGGCATACAGTATATTATCCAAAGACTGGTGACAGTTGTTGTCATGGATGTCACTTTCTTCGAGTCAATTCCGTCGCTCTCGGAAGAGTGAGAAGCAATCTATGCTAGTCTAGTGAATTGCAGAAGTTTGAGTATAGAGCTGATTCATGCACATGTGGCAATATGTATTGAGACCTTATTATCTGAATCAGGTATTGATGTTCTATGATGTTGTATGGGGATAATCAGGGAGCAGCCATCCATTTCAATGGGACCTTGCCGTTCATGAGTGGATGAAGCACATTGAGGTGGACTTTTTTTTATTTTTTTTTATTTTTATAGAAGATAATATTATATATTCCAAGAGAAATATAGATACAGCAAAAATGATGACCAAAAAGAAAGAGGAGACCTCCAATACCCTTGCAAACCCCGAAAAGGAGAGACAAAGGCGATGGAGCTAACCCATAGAGGCTAGATACTAATCCTCTCTAGGCATAGAAGAGAGGAGTAAAAAAAAAAAAAAAAGAATTTATAGCCTTACTTATGTCTAGTAAGACAAATAAGAAGATTAAAATTGCTGATTTTTACGAAGGAAGTTGGGGAAGCATCATGTTTAGATTGCATTACCGAAGCTGATCATGGTTAATGTGCATGCTCCTGGTAAGTGTTTTTTCCCCTTTACATGTATCATGACTCTAACTAAATAATCATGTGGTTTTCTTAATGATAACATGACCTTATTTTTTCTTTCTCCTCTTTTCTCCGTCTTCAAATCTTTTGTCCATTTGATCTTTTTAATCTCCTTACAACAATATCTGAGTGCTCTTAGAAAATAACCATCTGAATGAACAATTAGGTGGATATCGTCACTCAAACTGCCCTTTCCCTTGTCATTTGGCTGATTTCAACGAGGAAATAGGGATTTAAGGGACGCTCTCTGGTATTTTTTTTTCTCACATGCCTAGAAAGGTGACCAAGAGGGTTGTTTCTCCCATGAGTTTATCCTGAATCCTCCCTCATGTTCAGCAAAGGGCATGGTTAGGACTGCCGGGAAAGGTGATTTGATGGGCTATA
The DNA here is from genome assembly GCA_029852735.1 of Persea americana. Taxonomy (NCBI): domain Eukaryota; kingdom Viridiplantae; phylum Streptophyta; class Magnoliopsida; order Laurales; family Lauraceae; genus Persea; species Persea americana. The sequence goes on from CM056817.1 coordinate 42,218,372, forward strand.
TCAAGTGAGGAGTTTGAGTACATTTGCTTTGTCTTATTATAGAGATAGTGATTTTTCGGCCCAATTATTATGATCTATTTTCCCTTCAACTCTCCTAGATCGTGGAGTCTAGGAATTTAATTTTGATTGGAGTGCCCATTTGTGATGACAATGTGTTGTAGTTGTAATTTTTCCTGTCTTTTGCCCAATGTTTTTTTCAATGCGTTAAAGTGATGGTGATGCTGGTAGCATGTAGGGAGCCTATTAGTCTGGCTTGTTAGGTGCTATTGTTGAAGAAGATTCTTTTTGTGTGATACAATGGGCCTCAAGATCTTGATTCTTCCTCAGAAAGAGGCCGATTGGATTGTGAAAATTTGTGCTCTATCTAGTGAGGGGTGATTTGAGTTAAATAATTTCTATGTGAAGGCAACTTTGATATAGATAGTGCTTCTAGTCCTTTCTTCCAGCCCATCTCCATATCTGTTGGCCACCATTCCCTCCAAATCACAACAGTCAAACTTGTCCCTAGCATTAATCCATCAGCTGACCAACATACCATGGTTTCCACACTTCTCGAACCTCATTAAAGCCATTTCCCATCCAGCCAAACATATCCTCCCCACATATTCTCCCCAGATTCCATGCTAGCCAACCTCTCAATAGGCCACAACCTAACTGTCGAACCCATATTCCAGACCCCTATACAAAATCCCCAATATCTGCAAAATTCCCCAAAGCCCTGCACCCAATTCCCCCTTTTCTCCAGAAACCCAAACCCCAAATTCTCATTCACCCAACCTGAATCCACTTCAGAACCTTGTCTCCATCTTCCATCCCCTCTCCAAAAAAAAAAAAAAAAAAAGAAGGAAAAAAAAATAAAGAAAGAGAGAAGGGAGGCCAAAGCAGAAAAAAAGGGTTGCAGAAGCGTACTGTGCACTGAAGTCACCAGCACGGCTTGTCCCTCTGCCCGCCTCTGCTTGCCTCACACCACCGTAGGCCACCAGCTGCTTCTCTATCTTGCCGTCCTCTTCTCTATTTGAAGCATGACAAAGCAGCCACAACTTCATTATTGTCGTCCAAGGAAATACGAGCAGTCTGGCGTTTTCCTTCGTCGACAATCGGGACCATCAGAGCCATCGCCCCTCGCCTTATCTCCCACTCTTTCTTGTTGAAGCACACAATCACAAGGAAAAGAGTTTGAATCCTCTCCTTCCTTTTTTTTTCTTTCCTACACGAGGATCGAGTTATAATCGAAGAGGAGGCTCCTTCACACGTGTAGCCCGATTGTGACATGAGTTTGAGTCCATTTGCTGGGCTTGAGTGCGGATCCAGTCCGAAACAGAATCCAAGCAACAGTAAATAAAAAGGCAAAAAAAAGAAAGGAGGAGGAGCCACCTAAAAACTGCCTAATCAGTAGTCGTCACCATTTGCATATTCAATTTCATCCATTGATCCTCAAGCAGTGATATCACAGACATCTGAAGTCCGATTGACGATCCATCTTTGAAGTCCGATTGACGATCCATCTTTGCCTGCGTACTCCTGGCAATTCAATCTACACAAAGGGTTAGGTTGGTTTATTTTAAAGAGCATTAAATTTTTAGTTTTTACCTCCAAGTCAATATGGAATTGCAAGATTTTACCTCTGAATTCGACAATCAACTTCAAAAAATGGCATATGCAATTAAGTATGGACAATAAAATGAAACCTACTTTGGGCAAAATACCTTAAATTGAGGCAAGGAAAATTGTCCATGGATGAATATGCGGACGAATTTGAAGGGCTGCATTATTTATGTAAACTGGGCGAGACACTTGATTTTAATCGCTTCCTCAAAGGTTTGCGACCAAGCATCTTGAAAAATATGAAAGACTGCAAAGATATGCATGAAGCATACTGGGAAGCAATTCGTCTTGAGTGTTTGATAAAACATTATTGCCTTTGAAAAGGTAAGTTAAAAGAAGGAAAGCTTCCAGAAACAACAAAAGCCAATGTTATGGAATCAAGTGTGGAGAATGTAAAGGTTGAGATTGAAGAACAAAAACAAGAACCAGCTGATTCCACAATCAGTTTAGGTGAAGTGGCAGACAAAGTGGCTAATGATATTGAGCAACAAGTGCTAGCAGCAGAACTTGAAAACACAGGATCCTAACTGCCTCTTTTTTTTTCTTTTTTTTTTGAATGGTGAATTGTATTAATCAAAGCAAAACAATACAAAAGGTATATACTGGTATGCAAGGAGAAATACAAGGGAGACAGAAAAACCATCCAAAAGAGCAAGAAAGGAAATACAAAGCCTCCTTAGCAGGCCAAAGTCCCCCAAAAAACAAAATAAAAAAGAACAAAAGGAAAAAAACTAAGGGGAAACTACTTCCCTCCAATTAAACAAAATGACCTCCATAATAAGTGCTCCCCAAAAATCTGGCAGCACAGAAACCTAGGAAGCAGCAAGGGATCTGGCTTTCACAGCAACAACTACAGATGGTGAAGAACAACCCTCAAAACAACGCCTATTTCTTTCCTTCCAAATTGCCCAAATGTTAGCAACAAAGGACGAATGCCAAAGAAGTTTTCCTCTCTTGGACTGAAATCCAAACTTCCAAGCATCAAAGAGCTCCAACATGGACCGAGGGAGAACCCAGCTGCAACCAAAACAGTCAAGGGTAGAGGTCCAAATAGTTTGAGCCAACCTGCAATTATGCTAAAGATGATCCATAGTCTCATCCACCGACGGGCACATAGGGCAAGAGTAGATTAGAATCACCCTGCACTGATGGAGATTATCCATAGTGACTAGTGAGGATGCTACCTTGAAGAGCTAACCAACCAAATGCCAAAACTTTAGGAGGAGCGTTGGTCTTCCAAAGGTAATCAAACCAATTGTGGGAATTGTGACCGTTTGACATCACCATGAAGAAAGAAGAAACTGAAAACACACCGTCCTTTGAGGCAACCCATACTCTGCTATCCTCCCCCTCTATAGGAATGAAAATCCGTCCAAGCTTGTCAAGGAGGTTCATAAGATTCTTTTCTTCCGACTCAGTCAAATCTCTTCTAAATATTGGACCCCAAAGGATCCTTTCCGCATCCCTATCCATATAATCCTTCACCTTTGCTTGTTTGTTTCTAGCACATCTATAAAGGTCCAGGAATTGCGCCGCTAATGGTTGATCCCCCACCCAAATATCATGCAAAAAAAAATTGCCTTCCCTTGTCCCAACACGGTATATGATTTGTGAATCGAAAGAGTCCTTGATGCCCATGATATCTTTCCACCAACTTGAGCACTTGTCAGATGGTCCAAAAACATCCCAACCATTCCGTCTCACCCCATATTTGGAGAGAATGATATGTCTCCATAAGCTATCTGACTGTTCTCCAATTCTCCATAGCTAGCAGGGCTTGGTTCATAGTCTTCAAAGATCTAAAACCAAGGCCGCCCTCCCTTTTAGATCTGAAAACTTTGCTCCACTAAACCAGATGATACTTTTTCTTAGTGCCTTTACCATGCCACAGAAAATCCCGCTACAGCTTCTCAATTTGATTGACGATCGACGCCGGGCATTTGAACATGGACATGAAGTATGTTGGAAGGTTAGAAAGTGCTGATCGAATCAAGGTAATTCTTCCCCCGAATGATAAATATTTTGCCTTCCAAGTAGCCAGCTTCTGCTCGACTCTCTCCGTCACTGGATTCCAAACTTCTTTGGAAGGCCCCCCAAGGCAAAGGGCAACCTGAGATATGTGGTTGGAAAAGACCCAACCTTGGATCCCATTATGGATGTTAGGACCTCCAACAACTATGCCTCCACCTCAATGCTTGCGAGAGCACTTTTAGAGAAATTAACTTTGAGGCCCGAAACCCGCTTCAAAACACCTAAGGACTGCTACCACATTCTTGATTTGCTCGTTCTCTGTGGCACAAAAGATTTGAGTATCATCAGCATACTGCAAATGAGTGACCGTCAGGCCGTTAATCGCCGGTCTAAATCCGGAAATCATATCAGCATCTCTTGTGGCTGATATTATTCGACTTAGTGCCTCCCCAACCATGGCAAAAAGGAGCGGAGAAAGAGGTCACCCTGACGGAGGCCTCTCTGAGCAGAAAAATAACCATTTGGAGATCCATTGACCCATAATAGAAAATCTAGTGGAGGACACACACTTCAAAATCCAACCCTGCCGCTTAAGCCTAAATCCCATTCTACACATTAAGTAAGATAGGAAATCCCAGTCAACTCTATCATAGGCCTTTTCCAAGTGTAGCTTACATAACACCCCTGGCAACTTGTCCTTGTGCCTTGAATGAAAACACTTATTAGCAATAAGAACCCCATCAAGGATTTGTCTCCCGTGCACAAAAGCTCCTTGGGATTGAGAAATGATGGTAGGCATAATTTTGATCAATCTTGCTGCCAGGACCTTAGCCAAGATCTTATATATACTTGCAAGAAGACTTATAGCCATAGGCCTAAAGTCCTTCAATCGATCAGCGCCATGTTACTTTGGGATAAGAGTAATGAAGGAAGCACGAATGCTATTTGGAAGCTTACCTCTCGAGTGGAAGTCCTTCAAGAAAGCCATGATATCCTCTTTAATGGTATCCCAAAACCATTGAAAAAGGGCAATCCAGAACCCATCCGGACCAGGAGCTTGATCCCCTCTTAGGGCAAAAACGGCCTCTCTCACTTCATTTTCCTCAAAATCACTTTCCAGATAAGCAGCATTCACTTCCCCAATGGTGTCAAATTGCAGATTATCTAGAGCTGGTCTATCCCACTCTTCCTTAGCATATTGGGTAGCAAAGAAATCCATAATGTGGTTAACAATATCCTCCCAATCAGATAACCTCACATCCCAATCCACCAAAGAGGTAATATGATTTTTGGATGCCATGGTTAGGGAGGCGTTAAGTAGAATGATATCAGCCGTAGGAAAATTGAAGAAAAGATACAATTATCCTCCCTATCAATTTTCCTTTTTGCCATCAGTTTTTCAGTTTGCTTGCCAACTGTATCCAATTCTTCAATTTTCCTTGTTGCTTCATCTGTTGCTTGCATCTTTTCTTCGACACTGGGCAGAGAAGGCAATTAGTGCCCGCCCCTCAAGATATGTTAAGTCGAATGCATCTGTTGCTTGCATCTTTTCTTCGACACTGGGGAGGCGTTAAGTTGAATGATATCAGCTGCAGGATAATTGCTTGCATCATATCAGCCTCTCCTGCGGCTGATATCATTCAACTTATCATTGCCCGCCCCTCAATCTCACCTCCTTTCCGCATTACTAAAATGTAGGAATTTATAGCAAGAAACAATTACGTGGAAGGCATGGCAGTATGCAAAAAAGTCTAAGCCAGGAAGAACAAAGATCAGGCAAGGAGGACACTCTCTTGCCTTGGGAAGGTTGATCATCTGAAAAATGGAATCCAGAGCAGGTCATTAAAGGATTTGGAGACTGCCCAAGGAGATTTTGAGGTCTTCAGTTAACCTGTGAATAGACTGCTGGAGCCAAGGGCCCAAGACAGGATACATCTTGCATTCTTTTGTGTTATATTGTATTTTCACTATCAATGGAAAATGTCCTTATAGCTTTGTTGAGAATACTTGAGATGTTGCATTGTTTCGGAATGATTTGCAAACCCAGAGCAGTGCCTTTTTTTAAAAATACTTTTTTTGAAGTTGACCTGGCTTATAAGTTATGATTTATTTCCTTCAATTAATGGATAATTTACTCTATTTTATTGAGTATTTGTTTTTTAGTTAAATTTAGAATCTTTTGGCTCCTCAGTTTCGTGGTGTTTCTTTGATCTTTGTATCCTTTATGGTTGTACATGTTGTTTTGGCAGAAACTTTCGAGACCATTGTTATTCCTGACAGTTGCAACGGCCATCTCTGATAAGTCAGATTATTCTGGAGAAACCCCAGACAATACTGATGGATCTCAGGCACAAGCCGCACAACCTGAGTTGCCTCAACCACAATCATCTCCTGAAGTGAGGTAGAAACTGTTACACATTTTAGACATTACTTTTGGAAACTTTCACAAATGCCTCATTATCTAATTAGGGACACATTGGAATGGATCAATGATGGTCCCCTTCCAATGGTCCTTTTTAATGGCCCCTTCATTGGCTGTAATTAATTCGTTTGACTACCGGAAGAATAGCATCTCCTTTGATGATCCCTTTCTCTCCAAGTAACAATGGGTGAGCATTAGCATGGTTCATGCTCCATTTTCATTTGACCCGTTCAGCTTAATTATTATGCTCTGTGCCTTGGCATGTTCTGGTCATGGCCCCTAAAAGAAGAGAAGTTTGGTGGGTTTGTCTGTACTTTAAGAAAAGTAGCATCCAGTGAACTTCAGTGAGATGGGAGTAGTTGCAGCTAATGGTAATAATTTGGAAACTGTCGAGAGCACTGCACTCTTGTTGCTTAGAAAATATTAAAAGCATGCAGAGGCACTCAAGATGCTGTTGTTTAATGGAGTTGTCCTTTCTGGTCTATTTCATGCTAAACTTTATTGACACATGCTTGCATAACTGCTATTAGTTTAATATTTTCAGCAGACACCATATTACTCATGTCAGATAATTGGGATCTGTTATCATCAGTAAGTGGTAGAATGGTTAGTGTTTTGCTTCTCTTGACCAGGTCAGCCAAAGCTTAACTGAAATGATAACTGCTATTAGTTTAATATTTTTAGCAGACACCATATTAATCATGTCAGATAATTGGGATCTGTTATCATCAATAAGTGGTAGAATGGTTAGTGTTATGCTTCTCTTGACCAGGTTGGCCAAAGCTTAACTGAAATGATAAGAAACTAGAAGTAGGTTGTCAGGGCAACAACTCTATTCAGAAGCACAAAGATTTGGGATGGGCCACTGTAGGGCTGGTACAAACCAGCACAAATTTGCTTATTTGTCTGCCAAGTGATCTGTTTATGTGGATAGGGAAGCCATATCTTAGAGATTTCTTTTAATTATGTCGACTAGTAAGGAGGAAAAATATATTAAAGGAGGAAGTACATGTTAAGTTATATAATCTCATCATTGAGATAGATCATGATGTTTTGAGCTGGTTGTGTGAAGCGCTTAAACTCAATTTTGGTCTCCTGGTTCATACAACACATTTCAGACTATTTCATCATCATTGGAGCATTTTCAATCTATTTGGGCTCAGCTTTAGAATTACGATGAGCTCAACAATAAATCTGCCTTCTGAAATTGCTAAATTTCAACTGCTTTCATGACTATGAGTGCGTTGTCGGTTAGTCATGTCTTTGAAGAAAGGGTTTCTTGAAATTCCTTTTTCATCTAGGTAATGTGACTTGAACCTAAAGTTTTGCCTGTCTCCAAAAAATTTGGTCATGGGCTTTTCAGGTTCTCTTTTTCAAATATATGGGGCGTACTACACTGACTGATCTGCTATCAAAAGCAGGAACCGCCAAGGAAGACATTATTGTTGGAAAGACCTTCCCCTTTCCCTTGAAGGCTTTTATTGTTCTCCATGTTTTTAGTAAAATTTTTCTTTTTAGTCATAAAAATAAAGCAAAGGCCAAATGGCAGGAAGCATTTTGTTGATAATCAAATTCTTCCAATTATATTTCCGCCAAATGGTATTTGGAGCTTCTCTTTGTTTGAGCAATATGATGAGAAACAACGATGTACCATATTTTTTCCTTCAAAGGACATCTGTTACTATTCATCTGACTTCTAGTTATATTTATGATACTTGTGCTTTTCAGACCCTCTGCCGAAGCCCTTGGTCCTGTTATATCTGAAAGTTGGTTGGTACGACTCAAGGAAGAATTGGAGATGCAGGGAATTACTTTACCTCAAAGGTGTGTACTTTGTGATTTAGCTTTGAGTGAAGAATTTCTTTATCTGTTAATTTATGGTTCAGTGCACTATGCTGGAAAGTGTTCTTTTGAACTTTGTTATTGAAAAGAGTATCTCTGTTTATATGTTTTGAGAAGTGTCTTCTTTCTCGGGGAAAAAAAAGGAAGAATCTCAAGAACAATTGAGAAATAAATCAGAATTATGAAGGAAATAGGAATCATGTTATAGAGAAGGTAGGTTTTAGTTATGACTTTAATCGAGCTGTTAATGTTTACATGGGCATGGCTGTCGGGATTGGGGATGGATAGAGGATTTTGATACAATCATTCAGTGACTTCTAATGGCAGTACTTCGTAGAGAATATGACAGTAGATTGCAATTATTTTACATGTAAAAAAACGCATCTATAAGAATTATCTTTGAAATATAGATAGCATTGAGTGCAAGTAATATATGAACAGAACAGTCCTTTGGCATATGCCTCTTGTACCGATACATCAGGCTCAAGATATATTTTTATCTGTTCTTTGGATTTAGCCTGATTGTAAATTTCCTTATTTTTAATATACTCCTTTGTTTCCGATCATAAAAAAAGGGAACAGAACATTTCAGAAAATATCTATATATGGACGGATGAAGTTAAAAGTATTTTTCTTTTTATCTTTATAAGTGTTGAGACTGACAACAACTGCCGGACATTGTGAAGCTGCACTTTAGTTTTACACTGGTCTCTCTCTCTCTCTCTCTCTCTCTCTCTCTCTCTCTCATTGACTGTATCTAAATATAATTTTCCATCCTCCTGACTATGTTTAACTATCGCATCAAAGAAATGCGCATGCTCGCCAATTGAAGATCTCTATCCTGAGAGACTGCACAAGTATCTTGTCCCATGAAAACAAACCGTGAAAAGACTCCACTTTGGATGGCTATTTGACTTGGTCTAAATTTGCATGCATGCCATTCCTCAACCTGGAAGAGTGACTTCACAAAAGTAACCTGTGGCTCTTTCTCGACCAAATCCAAGTTTTTCTCTTGGAGACTCAGATGCACATCCGTTGGAGCATACTCCAAGTATTTCACTCCACTGCGTCACTTCTTTAAGATCTCTCTTTATTCGTATTGTCACTTTCCAGCAATCTCTGAACTCTGAAGTCTCACCTTATATCTGAGACAGAGAGAAAAGGAAAAAGCTTTATCTGCTCGTAGTCTGTCTGTTGTGATACCACTTGTTTGAGAGTCAAAAGTATTCACCATTTCAATTTTACCTTCTTAAAACTGCAGTAAATCAGAATTGAGAGCAAAAATCCTGTATATTTTCCTCTGATATTTTGTTTCATATATGATGCTCAAATGCTTGATGTCTAAACATGCCAAAAACTGTGAGAAGCCTGCTACATGTATTTGGTTAGCTATAACCTGCATAAAAATACCCATCAGGTTTGCTACTGTTTCCTAGAATTGAGAATTTCAATTTTTAGTCCCAAACTTCTTTTGCCTTTTAACATTGATGGCCAGGTGCGTAGGGTCATTGAGTTGGTCAGTATTCATTAAATGTATTTGAAGTGAATATTTTTCAATTTATTTAATTTTTTTTCTTAATATACATTTTTTTAACCATTCATTTGGGATTTCTTTGAAGTTATATTTCACACTATAATTTTTGCAGGATAAATGACGATGAGCTCCATCGTTTCTATAATGCAGCAAATGGAGACTTCTCATGTTTACTTTCTTCAATCAAGAGGACCATTCGTTGGAGGGAGACATATAAAATTCTTTCATTACAAGAACTTGAGGTGTGGTCGCATATGGTATTTTGGCATGGATGTGATACAAAGCTCCGGCCATGCCTTATTGTTCGCCTTGGACTCGCGTGCTCTACTTTAGCATATCATGACAGGCCTCGGTTTGCTCAAGCAGTAGGTATGGGTTATACCATTGCTAAACTTAACGTGATGTGTGGTGCTGAGCTAGTTCCATGAGATATTGACTTAAAGGGTCATAAGGGCTCATGTTATTTATATTTATCTCCAATGATTGGCTGAATATATGCAATAATCATATTGTTATATAGGTACCTACAATAACACAAATCTACAAAATCTTAGACCTGCTGACTGTTAAATGTTAGGAGTAGTGGAATAGGATTTCTTTTTATTTTTTATTTTTTTGAATTATTAGAGTAGTGCAATAGATAGTGAATATGAAGGGTGTTTTATCTTTGTGGATGTTTAGGGATTTTGATCGACCCCAAGTTATCATAAAGAGCCAACCTGAAAATTTTGGGTGTGGACCCTTCTCTAGACCTGATCTATAGTCAGGTTCAGTTCCAAGAACATTCTGGTTCCAAATCATGGTTTAAAAATATTGGTCGACTTGAACCAAGTATTGGTCTATACAGATGATTCATTTTCCATCAATCTTGGTATTAGAACGTATCACTTGTATTGGTTGATACAGGTCAATACCTTGTTAGAGATATTGACACAGCATGTCTGTTCAGTATGCTTCTTCTGCCTCCTTTGCTCATCTTATTCTCAAAGAGTCAAGACGAATAAGGTCCTCAAGAGTCTGAAACTCAGGGCACTTGGAAATCTCAAAAATCTCAGTGTTTCTTTTTTCTTTGAACTTGGGAGAGGGCCTTCAAAACACTTATGGAACTAGTAGTTTCCTTGTAAAAGTGACCACCAATTAAAATAGGATACATGGAAGGGTTTAGGGTCTAGAAAATTTACACAAAATCGAGTGCATTCGATGTTGCCAGCTGGCTATCTAAGGCCATTAAATGGACTTTACTGTCCATTTAATGTCCTTTGAATTGATTGTTGATATCGAGTGACGTGATTTTTTTTTTCCAATGGGTAGATCCTAAAAGTCCTCTTAGATTTGGTAGACTATGCAACAAGTAGTTAATATTCTAGGCAAACCACTATAGTTTTCTAGATTTCTCTGAGCATGCCCTATAAATCCACTAATGGGGTCCAAATTATAATTCTAACTGCTCATTATCAGCGCGTGGTACCTCTGTGCTCAATGTCACTCCAATTGTCCAACTTGATCATCCACAAAACACATGATTACGATTAAATTTAAAGTGAGTCTAATCACTTTGCATGATCAATTTGACGAAGGGCCCAACTTCAATTGGAGTGAAATTTTCACAGATTGAATGGTGATGGTTGTTTTGAGTAGTTTGGGTTTCACACTATTGGATTTATAAAGATGGGCTAAAAAAAATTTAGGCCAGCCCTCAGAGCTTCTAGTTCTTGAGAGGCAGTAAAATGTAATGATTTCTAAGTGCAATTATTGTAGTAGTTTTTAATTTAAATATTGATAATAGTGAGATCATTATTAAGTTGGGTTGAGTGCAAATTCACAAGAGAGTTGGTGCATATGAAGGTATGGATCAAATATGGGGAGCCCTAATGCATAGTAAAGACTTAAGAGATTGTTAAGCATTAATACCCTTAAATCATGAGTGACGATATTATGATGGACCTAGATTTTTGACCAATCATGATCCATGATGAGACATTTCCATCCCCTTGTCCCTCTTGATTGGCATGCATCTAGGTAGGCCCAGCCATGGATCAAAATAGCAGTCGGGTATTTAGTGCCGTTCTCAACCGTAGTAACCGCTATGGCCGCTATGGGGCCATTACACCCGCTATGTGGTCTCTACAGTCTGTTACAGGGCCGCTACAGAGTGAGATTGATTGCCGCTTTCTAAAATCTTTTAAAATGCATAGTAAGGCTTATTTCTCTTCTTCTTCTCTCTAAACAACATTTCTATGCAACTCTTTTACCCTTCTATGCTTAAAAAAACACAAAAAAACACAATATCTCACCAAACTGACGTTGAGACAGAGAGTTCCTCTCAAGCGCTCTTCTCTAGGCATATCTTGTTAGAGATCCCCTTTGGTAGAGGTATTCTTTTCTTTACTCGACAAAAATACAATTTTTATTTTGATGAAAGTTTATTTGTTATTTGGTTTGAATTTTAAACTTTATTTAAGCATTATTTTGTAATTTATGTGCCCGTTATTATGTACAATTGTATTAAATTGCTTATTTGAATTATGAATTTAGAAATGCATAATAGTTTCGAACTTGGTGAAGCTAACCAACATGAATACATGGGAAAAATTAGATCAAAACTATTTTTTTTTTTTATAATCATTCTGTGATACAGAACTTCTATGCACCGAAGGGACCGCTACACTCCCTATCTTAGTTATTATGGGGGAAAAAGAATCAAATTCTAAAATTTTCCAATATTCTGGATTTTTTTGAATATTTTTCAAAAAAATTTAAGGCCTTTTCGATTCACACCACTGCTCGCTATGTATCCCGCTACCGCTACGTATCATCCGCCATGTAGCGTTTTGGCCACCGGCCACTACACCCACAACGACCGTTATTTTGATCCGCCCAGCAAACAAGAAGCACGAACCTTAAATTAATGTGAGTTAAAGCTGTCATGGGTGGCATTTTGTAGAAGTAGGGCCCTTGGACCCTGGTCCAATGATTTAGATTGTTGAAATAAATGATTTTGTAGAAATGATCTCGTGCCAATTCTACGTTACGGTAGCAGATGTAACAATTTAGCATCAAATTGTGGTATGGGAAACCCTATGCAAGAGCAAAATCAGTCTAATCTCTTGCCCAGATTGCCCTAAACTGAATAAAGAACGCTAGGGTTTAGAAACCCTATGCAAGTGCAACACTCTCGTAAAAAACTTGAGAGTTCTTATTTCAATAGCAACTATCATTTGTACAATAGAAGCCTTAAATACTGTATTTTTCTATAATAAGAAGCCCCAAATAGAAGTAATAATAACCTTTCATCTAATATCTTAGAAACAGAACCAATTAGAGAGAATATTAGTGAAACAGTAATAAGTAGGAAGGAAAGCTAAAGAGAGCATTCTCCTGTGATCACTCCATGCTAACAAGAATCCAGCCTTGAGCTAGGATTTGAGCCTCCATCCCATCATGGCCCTGTTTCAGTATTGGATTCATGGATCACAGGCTTTAAGATAGAATAGTGAATTGTTTTTTTTATTGATGGAAGTGAGTATTTACTGAACTTGATTTCTTGATTGACTTTATTGATGGATGCGAATATTTACAAAGAAATTGGATTTCTTAATTACTTCGTTGCATCTACACTCCCTAGTATTCAATAAGAAATTACATTATCTACTAAATTTCTCCTCTTTTCTTTTAGTCAAATTTACCTGTTTAACTCTGCAAGTTGTATTCTTTTGTGATTTATTAACTATGTTAGTTGTTTGACATATCTTTCAAAAAATTGACTGAATAAGATATATTGCTGCTAAGCTAGTTTTGTTCAATTCTTACTGATGACTTTCTGAGTTCTATTTTTGTTATGGTTGCATGTTCAAAAATTAAATTTTATTTTTTTGAATTTTCTTATTTCTTATAGTCAGATGTTATGTTTAGATATTTATTGACAATGGTGCTATATCTTTGTTATTCTTGTAGTATCTCAAATTGAACATGGAGTTCTGCAGTTGGTCAATGTTGACGATCCCCGAATTACGGTTTTGATGGACTGTGAAGGGGTATCTGCATTTAAATTTCCTATGCAGATGATGAGATCTTGTTCTATCCTTGTACAAGATCACTTTCCCGATCGTCTTGGACTTATGTTTGTTGTACGACTTCCTCCAGTAGTTCGGGTAATCGCACGTACTCTCATACAAGTAAGTTCCTCAACTAAACAGATTTTGAGAGTCTGTATCATGCATATTTATGGTAGTTTTTATGAAGGAAAAAAATGAGACCAGATTCGTAATTGCTTGAAGATTATGACATATAAATTGGACCATACGTACATACAAATATCCCTCACATTTGTTTCCATAACTTATATATAATCTTTTTTTTTAATTGGTAACTTGTATATGTTTTCCCTCCATTCGTATGCTTATTTTGTTAGTTCGGTCATGCATAAGTGATAGAAGTTGCCACAGAAATATAGTTGTCGTTTTGGTTTCTATGGACATTTTGGTTTTCATCTAAAATGGTTTGTCACCAAGCACAGCTGTTACCAGAAAGATACTGAATTTTTATTGAACTGAATGGGGTGCAACAGACGTATCTAAAGACCCTATTGAGAAAGTGAGAAAATATTTACCTGTGCACTGCTCATCTGGACCACGCATCCCTTGTAGCGTGTGAGATTCAGAGGTGGATCACACCTCTAGGGCAGTCTAGATGCGGTGTGCGCAGGTGAATGTTTCTCTGAGAAAGCGGTGACAAATCCAAACTCTGATACATTTAATAATTACATCAATTGTCTTCTAATTGAACAAGGGTTCTTAAAATAACTTAAAAACAACAAAAACCCAAAAACATAGAAACATCTAATCTCACTGGGGCACTTCAGAAATTGTAACCAGACATTTCAGAATTGCATGATTGTGAGCTATAATGAATGGAATCCCACTTACACTTTGATTCTATTTAGATATTATGTAGACGTATAATACTATTTTAGAAATCAAACTCTCTCCTATCTTGCCTCGGATTTCCTATCAAACAAAAAGGAATTTAGGAAATTTTAAAAGAATATTTTAAATAATATAAATAAAAAAATATATATTTGAATATTATTAAAAAAAAGATAAAATGAAATAATTTCAGAATTGCATGATTGTGAACCATAACTAAACATTTCAGAATTGCATGATTGTGAGCCCATTGGATCGGTACTTGAATGATATATCAAGAGACGCCTAATTTCCTGTCATTTGGACACTGTTAGACACAAGATGTCCCTCTCTAAATAAACACAGAATTAAAGATTTAAAAGAAACTGCATAATTAACTTGGCCTCATGTAGGTCCTATATTTTGGGTTGTGGTTCCAAGCATCTTGGAACTGCATCATTCTACCTGAGATGTTCCTCTCGAATCTTCACGCCCATCCTCACCCCTTCTCATGCACACAATCCCACCTTGGCCCATGGAACAAACCATGGAGTAGCGGGGAAAAGGTCTTAGGCAGTTCCAAGCATCCTGGAACTGAATCATACTACCTGAGATGTTCCTCTCGAATCTCCACCCCCATCCTGACCCCTACTCATGCACACAAACCCACCTTGGCCCGTGGAACAAACCATGGAGAGGTGGGGAAAAAGTCTTAGGCAGTCCTCTTGTCAGACAGGCAGTGAGCTTCAGCCACGTCTATATTTTAAATGTGGACAACCATGAACATTTCTAAGTGAGATCCTCCCCTTCTTTGTGTACAATTGCCCACCGGATGAGTGAACTGGCCGGGCTAATGCACGTTTGTGATGGTGGTCATTCAAGGCATGTTAGTTTTACAGAGTCTACATTTGTGAGTGTAGCAAATCTCCTTGTCACATGTGATCATAAGTTGTATACCATTATTAACAATTTCCTTTCGTACTATCAGGTTCTGAGACCATCAACCCGGCAAAAATTGCGCGTCTTAGGCGAAACTTATCGCAAGGTTCTCTTAGAACACCTTCAATCAGTCCCTTCATTTCTTGGCGGGCATTGCTCATGTACCCAGTGCCTTGTGCTAGCCGTTGGCCGTCAGTCTCTGACAGATGTAGCAGATAAGAGAGAACCGAATCTGAATTTTACAGGTGAATTGGGAGATTCATATCTGACTGAACTACCGTTGCGTGGTAGCTTGGACCAGATCTTGAGAACAGCTATAGTAGGCATCCTCATGTTGTGGATCTTCATTGCTTTTGTTGCCAGCATGTATGGTCCGGATGGTCATTCATTGTGGTTTTCATAAAGTAATTCCTATTTCTTATCATAGTTTTATTTCGTTCCTTAAAAATGCCATGTCGTTTGCTCACATTATATCACTCTGAAAGCCAATGGCTACCGGCAGTAAATTTTTTAGCCATTTAACCTAGATGCCCATAGATGCTCATTTTCCATGTGCACTATAAATGTGGTTGTATAGTAAATTCTTAGAGCATCTCCAAGAATGATGCTAAATCCAAGGTGGACATAACACAGGATTTTTAGCATAGCTTTTCACTCCAACAGCTATGCTAAAAATGAGGTGGCATTTGGCATATGGGAGTGAGATGTCAAATTTGGCATGTGAAAAAGTTAAATGCCAAATTATATTTTGTATTATTTTATTTCAAAGGGACTATTGTGGATGAGTTAAGTTTAAGATATATAAAAGAGGTAAAATAAAAATAATAATAAAATATTACATTTAAAATATGGGGTGGAGTTTACTCCAACAAAGATGTCAAATTGTAAAGGGTCAATTTGCCATATAAGCCTTCATTTTCAAAAAGGCATCTCCAAATTTAACACCTCTCTTGGAGATGCTCTTACTCTCCCACTTTTAATGTCGGCACTCAGCAGCTCAATTGGATTGTATAAGATGTAATTTTGATCGGCACGTAACATGAAGCCACGACTCATCTCTTTTTTTTTTTTTTTTTTTTCTCTTAAAGTGATAAAAAGGCAATTTCCGTTAAGAGATCAAACAAACCAACCAAAAGGAAAGCAAACCCAAAACAAAATAAACACTAGTCCATGGGGAATGGCCCAGGAAAGCCATTCCGGGAATTTTTCATACCGTTCCCCACTACTACTCAAAAACAACCAAATCTAGCTGAGCCATGGGCTGCCTTATTCATGGATCTGGGAATGTATGAAGCCATCTGTTTATGTTACATGCATCTAGCCATCTGTTTATAGAGAGGGGGAAAGGTCCATCTTGGACGGGTGCTCAGGGACAAGGCCAGCCCTGATGCAGCCTGCTTTGGGCTGGGTTCTGGTCTTGGTTATGAGTACTAGGCCGGGACTGCGTCTGAATATATTTGCGCAGTTTAATGTATGAGCTAGGCTTGGATTACATAATAGAAGGCTTAAGATCTGGGCTGAAAAAGTAATGCATATAGCTTAGTGACTGATTTACCCAAAGTAGGTGATTAAACAGACGAGTGGCAGAACAAATGGGCGGGCTAGTGCGCTGGGCTTGGGCTTGGGTCTGGGTCAGGCTTGTGGCCCATGTCAGGTTTGGGCCAGTTATATGCCTGCCTTTCTAAATCTCGGCCAGGCTCGGATATTCATCTGTCTACGCAGAAACACCCCTAATTTTGTAACAGAATCGTTGATCTGGTAAAATGGAAACGAAAGGAGTTATTCTTTTCACAGTCTTGGGTTTACAGGCGCAGTATAGCTTTAGCTTAGACAACAAATTACCAGAATGAATAAGACAGGCAATGGAAATTTGTACTTTCTTATTTTTCACAGGTCCTAGTTGTTTTTGTTCGGTATTGTATCCTTATGTTTCTGTTTCTTTTTTATTTTTAAGATTTACAAATAAAATAATAAATGTGTCTCTTAGATCACTTGATAGCAATTTATACTTCATACATCTCCTCATGTCAAATGGTCACTGATTTTAAGGGCCAATTTGTTTGTATAGATTTGATGTTTGCATAGAATACATACATATTGAATATTGAATATATAGTAATTCATGGTAAAATGAGCTAAGATTATTAAAGAGGTTGAAGGATAGGTAGCTTAAGAATTGCAATTGCAATAAATATATATTTTCTTATCAAAGTGGCTAAATTTGGAAAAATTAAGGATAAAATACCTATATGGCCATGAGATAAATGGATACCATGTCACCCCAGTGAATGAATCACTTTATTAGAAAACCAATGTTGCATTTACATTTCTGCCTTACGTCCTTCACCTCTTTGATATTTCTTGTTGAACATGTTCTCATGAACTCTTGAGAATTTAATACCCTGCAAACAAATGTGTTTCAGATTCCTAGGAATTCTATGACTTGAATTTCTGAAAGTGGTATCCAAAAATAACCATTAAGCCATCTTCCCTTTTTAGGACTGTCAATTATAGAGACGAGAAGTGTGAACTTTTTTGTTTATATAAAGGAGGGCATACCAACTCTTTAGGTCAGACTAATCTCTCCAGGCTTAAGTGGAGTCGGGTAAATCCCCCGTGACCCAGTTTGCAGTCCCTAAGGATTAAGGTGAGAGAAGTGTGATCCTAGTAATTCACATCTTTAAGTCACTCAAAGTCCCATCCACATCTCCCCGCCCCCTATAAAATGAACAAGGGAAGACGCAACGATACACTTTTGAAAGCTGACAACTTTATATAGATCTTGCATCATACTGAATTAGCAATCTATTGGCTTTTTTGTTTGGAATTCTCTCTACTGTAGATTTCCAACAGTATGCCCCATACGACGTCCAAGCTTTTGATTGAAATTTCCCATTTGATTCTCAAATTAAATACATATTTCACTAGTTCTTTTAGCTTTCAAAACTCTTCAAATTCTCTGAATTTCAGCTCTCAAGATGCTTTCAGAAATCCCCAAAGATTCTTTTCTCAAATCTCATCTAACCAAAAGGCCGGCGAAAACGAACCTCCAGTGCATGAAATGGCCAACTGGCTTTTTTTCCTTCAACCATTCGTTCCATTCTTGTTACCTAACAACAGACTTGTCAAAAAACTTTTGAATTCTTTATAAACGCCACATCACCAAAAACATTATCTAGATTCCAGTGGCCCCTTAAGCCTCTAAAGTCCCTTTTTTTTCAAAAAAATAATAATAAAAGTTAAGAAGAGGATTGTCATCTATATACAAATAAAAGAGGATAAGAAACACATAGTGCGCGAACGATAGATTGATACCTATGAATAGCACACTTATTCTCACAGCTCCACCAGAGATCGATACCTAGGTGGGCAGGTTCACTTTCAATCTACTGGCCACTAGGCCGACTAGCGTTAACAAAAAAAAGAAAAACAGTGCAACACACCTATAATCTCTCCTCCCATGCCCATATATATACACATTAGAAGATCCTTCTCAGCCTGCTCTGCTTATGTTTTGAAGTGAAGCTCTCACCATATTACCCCGTTTGGTGTCCTTCCATTTTATTTTATTTCATTTCATTTCATTTTTTTTTCCCTCTTCGTATCAGCTAATATGGTCCTCTCGACGCACGATATCGGTGTGGCGCTCCTGCCTCGGCTCTGGTATGAAATGAAGAATGATCGTTTTTTGTCCACACACAATGAGTGTGGGGCCCAACTGATGAGGCTATCAGCCTAGTTTGTGATTTAGATGGTTGTTGCAGGCTCCATTGATAAATTCAGTTGACGTCACGAGCAAACATTCATACAGTCATCTTCATTTTAGCCTTATTCCATTCATATAAAATGGCTCTATATGAGCCACACAGCGGGCAAGAAAATATAACAAAAACCTATTCATCACCGTCAACGTAACTTTATCCCACCAATTTATGTTCAGCTTACTGGGTTCTATTCGAAGAGACATGAAAAAATAGCAAAAAAATAAAAAATAAAAAATAAAAATTTACATTATCAAATTAAATTGTCTCAAGTGATCACCCTATCTTTCACTATCAACAATGTCTGTGCAAATTATTAGGACTTTGATTTGATAGCCCTAATACATACCACTGCTCCACTGTACTCTGGTGCATGTTAGATTTCCTTGTTCCTTTCTGCTAACATGACTGCTTTGTGAACAGGATAGCATACCATGGGAGAGGCCTACCACAATATCCGCACCTGCCCATTTGAGAACGCCATCAGAGAGATTACAAAACCTACAGATACCATTGAAAGGGATGGAAATGGCTCTACCTTCAATTTCCTCTCTCCCTAGAAAAGCAACCAATGAAGATCTTAAACACCTGTTACTTAGCCTAACTGAAGACATTACCCAAACACTGACCCAACTCGACTGCCCACATCAAAGCAATTCCTCCACTGCACCTGAAACAGATAAAAGAAGCCCCACTCAAATCCATTCAAGTAGCCTTTCCAATCCACCAAGACGATCTTCCTTCTCTCTTCTTCCTTTTCTGCATGAAACTTCCCCACAGCCAATCTGCAACCACTCGACCCACCTGCGTAAATCAGGAAGACAACACGAACCCAGTTGAAGAACCTGCAGAAGAACTGGCCAACGTGAAAAAAAAACCACAGATGGTTGGTTTATGGAAATCACAAGCGAAAGGCTCTTGGTAGCATTCAAATGCTTGCTTGCCTTAGGCCTTTCGGTGCTCTTCGGGCTCCTGTTTAGCAAAGCAAACGTGTTTTGGGCGGGTCTTGCAGTTGCTGTAAGCATCTCACCATGGAGAGAGGCTACTTTTAAATCCGCTAACGTTAGAGCCCAAGGAACAGTCCTTGGATCCGTTTATGGTGTCTTGGGCTGCTTTATTTCTCAGAGATTCATGGAGCTTCGGATCTTAGTCCTCATCCCCTGGATTGTTTTCACCAGCTTTCTGAGGCGCAGCCGAATGTATGGTCCCGCAGGTGGAGCAACTGCAAGTGTAGGTGCAATACTTCTCTTGGGTAGGAAGGGTTATGGTCCACCAAGAGATTTTGCCATTACCCCAATCACAGAAGTCTTCATCGGAGTAAGCTGTCCGATCTTGGTCGAGCTCCTCTTGCAACCCACAAGAGCTTCAACTTTGGCGAGATCAGACTCTACGAAAGCCTATACACAATTTATCACTGTATTCAATCCATGGATTTTGATGCGACTATAAACAAGTCAGCTATTGAAAAGTATTTCTGCTGCCTCTACTAAAGTCTTGAGGTTTTTGTAGGAATGGCTAGGTGAAGAAATTCAAGATGGTATCAGAACCAACCGGTAGTGAGTTCGAATCTCAGGATAAACAACTCGGCGCAAAAAAAAAAAAAAAAAGCGTGTAGCCAAAAGTGTGACGGCTGGCTTCCATTTTAAGGGGAATATTGAAAAGTATTTTTGCTGTCTCTACTAAAGCCTCAAGTTTTTGATAGAAATGACTAGTTGAAGAAATTCAAGATAAGCTACATGCTTAGTAGAGTTGAAAGGGGAGCAGTAGCAGCTATGAACAAGCCAGCTAAGGAAGCATGTCAATGAGCTTGCTAAGTATTTTGAAGAAGCTGATACGGAGCTGTGAACAAGTCAGCTAAGGAAGCATGTCGATGAGCTTGCTAAGTATATTGAAGAAGCTGATAGGGAACCCGATTTCTGGTTTTTGCCTTATCCCACTGCTTGCTATAGAAAGATCTTGGTTTCTCTTTCTAAGATGGTGGAGCCCTTGGGCTTTGCAATTTATGGGATGGAATCTCTTGTGCATGCATCTCATACACTTGGGGTTGTTTGGAAAGACCTCCAAGAACATATGGGGATCTGGACCTTTTCAAGGGTGCTTGTTCTTCAATGGAGTGTTTGGAGGAGATCACTAGGACCAAGTCAATATCAAGACTGGAAAAGGAGTTTCAAAGGAACAACAACAACTCTAACGACCATGAGTTGGGGAGATCACCATATGCAAATGGGTTTCGGGTCTTGGGTCCAGATGGAGATGAAATGGAAAAGACAGTAGATTATTTTCTTCAACATGCAATGGAAGACATGGGTAGAAGTCGTGTAGGTGAAGAGGATAGGAAGAACGATGTGGTCCTCTGCTTGAGTACTATAGGGTTTTGCATGGGGGGTTTGATGAAAGAAACAAGGGACGTAGAGGAGTGTGTGAAAGAAATTATTCAATGGGAAAATCCTTCAAGCCATGTAAGCTTGTATGAAATTCATTGTAAGATAAAGGATCTGTCCGCGTAAACTTGTATGAAAAAAGTTGTATTTTGACAGAGGTTGATAATTATTAAAACAGTAATTTTTACCCGTCTAAGCTATAGTTAGTTCTGCATGGGTGGAAAACCAATTAAGTTCTTCAGCTAAAGCTCCTTCATCTTGGTTTGGAGAAACATGGTTAGATTATCCAAACCATCAAATGTAGATATTCTCGACATCCAAAAATAGTAGTGGCATTTCAGCACTTTCTAGTGCACTGTTAATTGAGATAAAACGGAGAATATGATGAATTTCCATGCATACTCATTTTTGCTCTCGACGCTTCTCCCTGCACCCACCACAGATTACCAAAATTACTCTCTACACGTCCTATATTTTCTAAGCTACCCTCTTCGACTTCTCTCTACACTCCCTCTTTGCCTGCCTCCCGCCCTTCCTCTCCCTCTTTCTCTCTCCCTTGCCCGTCTCCCCACCCGCCGCCTGCTCTCCCTCTCCCTCTTTCTCTGTCCCTATCCCTACTCGACTCTGCCCGCCGCTGCCCTTCTCCCTCTCCTTGCACGCCGCCGTCCGCTCCCCTCTCTCTCTCTCTTTCTCTCTTTCTCCCTCCCCTCAAGTGGTGCTGGCAAAGGGGGAGGTGGTGGCTGGATTGGGATGGGGATGGGGATGGGGATGGGGTGGGTGGGTGTAGAAAGAAGTTGGGGAGGGAGAGATGTCTTTTGGGCCCATTTGGCAATTTATTAGTTTAGTAAAAGTAATATAAAGCCTCCATTTTTCAAATGAAGGGTCACATCAAAAGTACAAATCTTCAAAATTTCCTACTTTAAAAAAAAAGTTAAAAAAAAACCTCTTTTCTCCACTAAATGACAAAAAACATATTATTTTTATGCAAAAAGTCAAAAAAAATTTCTACCAATCCGCTAAAGATAAACTACCATCATAACCCCATTATATTTTATTCTCTCTTAATTTGATGCTTCACATCACTTTTACTTTAATAGTAAATCGCCAAAATGCCATTAGAATGTATTTTTACACAGGGGTATATTGGTCACAAAAAAGTGCAATGTGCGGATAGCAAAATCCAATGTACATTTAGCATCTCTCTTTCCTTATTTTGAGCCTTTTGGTGCACTCGACAACTCTCAATTTGCACCAAAATCAACGTCCAGGGCTGACTGTGATAGAGTTCAGATATTCTATTTTTCTGACTGCTTCCTTTTCCATGGTTTTAAGTAACATGTTTGATTTCCAGATCTTATGAGGTACAAATGAATTTACTTTGAGCCCTATTTGAGTTTTTTTTTCTGCAAAAGGCCTTGATATTACAATAAAACATCAAAAAGCCTTTATATTCATGTTTGATGTGCGGTCAAAATAGAATTTTGTTTGGAGTAGATTTTACAAGATTTGAAAGTTTTCTTCTATCTGGCATAGGCAAGTTGACCTTAAATTCTGTCTTATTTTAAAAAGAACTTCATCTTACACAAGCAAGAGATGATATATTGATCTTTTGAAAATAGTTTTTGTTTTTGAAGGGATAATTAGCGTAAAACAGGTGTTAAACCCCACAATCGCCCCAGAACTATAGTAGAACTGTTCATCTATAGGATATTTTACATCCTAGGAATGTAGGATATCGCACTATCTGAAGCGAGAAAACTTACGGAGCTACAGTGCCATGAACGGTAATGCTCCCCTTAATGCTTTATTTAATTTTTGTTAAACTATGTGACCATTAACAATGATCCAAACCGTTGGAAACATGAATACAATCAAACACAGCCTATATACCAAATTTCAACCGTTGACCTGTCTCAGATCTTGAGATATTTGATAAAAACCGAATAACTACACATCTATTTTTTTGAATTTTTGTGAGCCCCATAATCACAATCAAGATCGTTAATCTTCTTTAAAATAATGAAAACGGCTAGCCATAAGATTTTAAGACTCCGATTTAATGTATAGCTACCAGAAATGAAGAAAAACTTTAGAACCGTTGATTTTACATGTGACATTATCACAGTAGAATAAATGAAACTTGAACTGTTTGTTTTTTATTTTTATTTTTTTCCTTTGACTTTGGGACCACCAAACTACTATCCAAACCATTTGATAGTTGTATTAGTGTAAGAACTAATTTGGCACCAAATTTGAACCGTTGATCTATCACGGTTATCAAAAAATTTATAAAAAAAGTCACTCTATTTTGCAAATTATATGTAACTTTCTTTTTTACAAATTTCTCGATAAATTTGATAGATCAATGGCTCAAATTTGGTGCCATATTAGTTCTTATACTCATACAGCTATCCAATAGTTTAGATGGTGATTTGGTGGTCTTCCAATTAAGAAAAAAAAAATAAAAAAATTAGACTATTCAAGTCTTCAGGCTTCGGATAGTGCGATATCCTAAAGATGAATAGTTTTACACTAATTATGTCTTTTTCTGACAGTTTTAAGGCAATTCTCAAGTTTAACCACTGCTGTACGGTAACTGTCCCTTTCAGCAATTAACTTGCTTCTTTGAATAAATAAGGTATCTTTTACCCTTTATAAAAAGAACTTTGCTAGAATTACCGCATTGAGAAAGTTTGACTAAGTAGTTAAGGTTGCATTTAAGTATTTCAACAAATAAAGAGGAGTACTTTACAACTATCAATTTTTTCCTGCAAGACTCAGACGCGTGAGGACGGCTCATTGAATTTCAGAAGAGACTTCGAAAACAAAAAAACACCCCGTCTTTTCTCGGTCCCTATATTTACTGCAATCCATCTCTGCGTAGCAACAGCGCATTCGAACGAACATCAAACGAAAGTTACGAAACAGAGAGCGAAAAGGAAGAGAGAGAAGAAAGATGAATCACTAACGAAGACTTAATCGGCTACGCTCAATCCCGGATTTTTAAGGTCCGTTCGTTTTGATTCGATCATCTTCTCTCATTTTCTTCCCTAGAATTCCTGATTCTTCGATCTGTTTATAGAATTCCCGATTCTCGATCTGTTTTACTCTTATTATTACCGTTTTTTATGGTTGTTTTCTGCTTGCCAGCTCGAAAGCCCTGTTTGTTCCTCGAGAATGCTTTGGTTCTAGGTTTTTTAAGCGTTATAATGATGTCTCATCTTTTGATATTATGATTCACTGGAGATTTTTGAGATGGATTTCTGCTTGGATTCGGATCCGATGTAGATGCCTGCTTTTGTTGATGAATGCAAAACAATGTGGTAGATTCTCATGTGTTTTCTGCTATTTTTCTGCGAAGTTTGGATGAATAAAGTTTTTTTTTTTTTTTTTTTTTCATGTTGAATTGAATCTGCCATTGCATTTTTTCCCCTCCTACTTGCATAATTGTTTGAATGTTTTGCGCTGTTGGATGTGTCTTTGTAGTTAGATGTCTTTATTAGATTGTGATTTCCATTTACTTGGTCTGATGACATGTGTTTATATTAAAATAATAATTGAGAATTTCTTGTTTTCTATGTTTGCCTCCAAATTGCAGCAGAAACAATTCAGTAAAGGCCGAATGGACAAGGTAAAATAGCTGAATCTTGTTTTTTCTTTTGTACTTTTAAATGAGATTTCACTAAAGATCAAGAAGACGGAAAATAGATAAATACAATGTGTTGTATACATCATAACTGAACTATACTGCATAAGGGATGGAAAAGAATGGGTGCCAGAAAAAAGGATAAAGAAAAAGAAAAAGAAACCATGAGTATCACAAAGGATCACTACGAAGAAAAAAGTGTTTGTTTGTTTTAAGGTTTCATGAAGTTAGATCAGTTGCTTGGTGTGGTAATTCTTGTTACTTTGGCAGTATGAGACAGTTGAGAAGATTGGAGAAGGGACTTATGGTGTTGTTTACAGGGCTCGCAACCGTGTGACGAATGAGACTGTAGCACTCAAGAAGATCCGCTTGGAGCAGGGAAATGAAGGAGTGCCAAGCACAGCGATTAGAGAGATCTCCCTCTTGAAGGAAATGCAGCACGGCAACATAGTCAGGTCATACTTGTAACCAGTAGATTTATGTTACATGAAATGGGTAGATACCTAGATGTTTCCACGTTTATATGCAAGATGAACTTTATTCATTTTCTCAATTTTTGCAGCTTAAGCATCTCTATACAATTTCAAATTGACAATGGTTTATACCAAGATAAGTGATACATCTAAAATATGGTAAAAGGGATATAGGAAATGAGAATGAATGTTTGAAAGAAACAGTGGATTTTCCAATAGAAAATTAAAAAAATGGAGCCTTAACCTTTTCTGTAAAGGTTTTTCTTTGATTGGTATATTAGCAGGCATATGGCACTGTTTGTTTGGTTCAGTTCTTGGTATGCGAAATGAGATATGCATATGATATTTCTGGAAATAGCATGAGTAACTGATTCTATGAGATAAAATGTTTGTAGTCTTCAGGGATTTCTGTTCCTGCCTACTCCATAAATTCACAGTCAAAGGACATTCATCAAAATGGATTTCATAGATTTCCAGGAGAACAACAGAGCTTTTGTGTTTACATTTTATCTTTCATTAGATTAATCATTGTGTTCCTCGTCAAAACTAAATGCATGGATTGGGTAGTTCTTCTGTCGAGCAGAGATTATTGAGGTTATGTGTGAGTGTAGGATGGCCTGTTCCCTTGTAATTAAATGTGGCCCCATGCACGTTTTTTCGCTCTTGTAATATGTGATGCATGCTATTCCCTTGTAAATTTTTTTGTTCACAGTATGAAAAAGGATGTACCTTAATTTGCAAAACATAGGTACTGCTGATGCAAAAAAGAGGCCTCAATGTCAATGATGCAGAAAAGAAGAGATTGCAAAGCACCTAAAAATACTAACCTTCATGCTGCATGGTTTTGTTGTTTCACAAATGGTGCATGAATGATTGTTACGGATCCAAGTGCCATGAATTTTATTTCGTTATGATGCAATTGGTCAATATAGTAAATATTGTAAATATGCCCTATATGGTATTCCTAATGAGGGAATTGGAGCTTTACAGGAGATAAGCTTTAGGCTATTGCTGAGCCAGAGCACTGTAAAAAAATAATATTCAATATTCATCTTTTTCTTTTTGGTGGTTTGGTTGCTATGGTGATTCTTTGCATACAATTGTATGGTTCCTATATGTGCCTTCATTGTCAAGTCCGACTAGCCAATACATCCCAAAAGTTTAAACTATTAGGAACAAGGATCAAAATAGAGGTTTCAGCTAGTGGCCAAAACGCTACGTAGCGAGCGATAAGTAGCGTTGGCGGCGATAGTAGCAGTGTAGCGTTGTAAAATTTTTCAGTGGTAAAAAAAAATGTGAATATTGCATAACGGCCAATCTTCTGCTTTTTTAGTGATTTGAAACCATGTAAGGGTAGAGACAACTTTAGGAAAGGCTATTGAGTAGAAAAAATAGGAAAAATAATATTTAAAATTAAAATTGCTTGGCTCTACTAGGTTTTAAAATAGCGTAGCGGCCTCAACCGCTATGGCCGATATTTTGAACTATGGTTAGGAAGCAGAAGACAAATCTACTTAACACCCACAAAACAATAATCACTCCAATGGTGTTGAAAGAATGAGATCTAGAGGAAATTTACACTTTTTCCCTATGATGCAGGGATGCTTCAAAATAAGCAACGTATCGTATCATGTCCCCAATACTTCACTTTTTATGCATAAAATTCATGCCCCTGCCATATCCATGCCGTATCTGAGCATCATAGCTTTTTTCCCTTTTAATCTTCAATTGGCATGACGCTTATTTAATTCAGCTGTCTTCCTGGCATTCTTCTTGTTATCAAATTTTCTTCTTTACGAAGATCTGGAAGTAATCTTTCCTTTTCTGTCCATTATTAATTTTCATTTTTTTAACAATACAAGGTAGAGTAGTACATATAATGTATGGTTCCTTGGACAGTATCTCATGATTATTGTATAAAATCAGGTTGCAAGATGTAGTGCATGGTGAGAAAAGATTGCATTTAGTGTTTGAGTATCTGGATCTTGACTTGAAGAAGCACATGGATTCTTGTCCAGAGCTTGCTAAGAATCCGCGTTTGATAAAAGTAGGTGACATCTTTCCTTCCAAGGTTCATTTATGGTAATGTTATGATCTCATCTCTGAGAAGATTTAGATTTGTGTTTTATCTTTCTTGTCTGGAGTATGCAAAGCTATCGTTCATAAAACCTTCTTTAATGATATATATATATATATATATACACACACATTAATTCTTACTCTTGCAAGTATTTAAGAGAATTGGAAGTTGGAAGTTGGAACTGTATTAAAACTGGACCTTCTAAAATAACATTATAACTCGTGTGATGTTAAAAGTTTAAGAGAAAAAAAGGTTAGTCTATTGTGATTCCCTTATTTTGCATCTGCTTATTTATTTTCTCATCAGAATCATGTTGCACGATGAAAAAATGCTCATTTATGAATCATCATTGTTGAATCAATGTAAACTTTTTCTACCAAGTACCACACTACAAGCAGATAGTATCGAAAATAAAATGAATATGATTTCATGGATTTTTTTTTTTATATCGGTGACAGGAAAGAATTTCATTAAACAACCATTCAAAAAAATAAAAAAAGAATTTCATTAAACAAAGGATTGTACAGAAACACAGAGTGCCGTAGTACAAGTGTTAAATATTAAGAGTCCGAGATAATCGAGCACAACTTAACAAGGAAGAACAAAATAAAACAACAAATGGACAAGCTACAACATAGGACCAATATACATGTTCACTCTAAAGATCCCCTTGCTTAGGTAACGAGTCAAATTTATCGTTATATTCCCTCAAAAAATGATGGAGCTCCACACAAATGCAAGAATAATCTCAGCCATGAATATGAGACATCCGCACCCGAGCATGACCCAATATATCGCACAAGTTCTAAAATTGCATGACACTTGAATTAAATTATGAGACTAAATCTCGAAAATTGATAAAATGAAGTATTAAATAATAATTTAAAAATCAGTTTAGTAATATATTAATCATTGGTCATTACATCTCACAGCTCAGCAATTCGTCAAGCATCATGTACTTCCATCCAAATTTCATTTTCAAACCTTCGAGAATAGAGTTGATTACTTGATTTAAAGACATTGCATCTCCATTTGTTTGCAATGATGGTGTATACTGTATTTATGAATCTTGAAAAGCATGCAGATATTAAAGATGGGTAGGAGGGGCTGATTTTTTGGAGTAAAGATCTGTAGTGTTATATGGGTATGGTCAAATCGCACAATCTGATGGTTGTGACCATGGCCCCCAATTTAATGGTTATAGAGGCAATTTATAATTGTCAACTTTTGGGCACTCAAATAAATGGTCACACACTGATTTAGCAAGTACCCTTAATCTGCATTAAGAAGATAAGAACTTCCAATCCCAGCCTTACTCCATGATTGATATGCATCAAAATGGCCCCACAAAAGGAGTTGCAAGTTTCAAAGTTGCAAACTGTTCATAGCTGATATATAATATTTATTTTGGTT
The DNA here is from genome assembly GCA_029852735.1 of Persea americana. Lineage (NCBI taxonomy): Eukaryota > Viridiplantae > Streptophyta > Magnoliopsida > Laurales > Lauraceae > Persea > Persea americana. The sequence goes on from CM056817.1 coordinate 42,247,343, forward strand.
ATCACACACAAATATATGATGCTGTGGCTATGTCGGAAAATGTATTGACTTTTTACTGAGCTGTGGTTGGTTCTACTTATAGTTGATTAAGTAAACATCTAATGGTGATTCAATGTAACATTCTAGTTAATGGCCCTGTATTTGGCTATTTGCTTGCAGACATTTCTTTGTCAAATTCTTAGGGGTATCACCTATTGTCATTCACATAGGGTACTTCACCGCGATTTGAAACCTCAGAATTTGCTGATAGATCGTGGCACTAATTCATTGAAGCTTGCAGATTTTGGACTAGCCAGAGCATTTGGTATTCCTGTTCGTACATTTAGCCATGAGGTAAGTTTTTGCTTCATCTTTAGGGCCTGTTTCTTTACTGGAATTCATGGAATTCCTGTCTGAAGAATTTTGAAATTCTCAGAGACGGTGAGATTCATAAATGCTCCCTTGTACTTGAGCATCCAAAAACTCCACCAAAAAGAAAAGGAGCTAGAATTCCTGAATTTCCAAAGGCCATTGGAGACCTTTCAGGTGGCCAGCATTTTGAAATGCATGTGATAAACATGGCATTTGCAAATACCAGGAGACAAGATGTCACATCATGCCCAAAAAAAAATTCTAGTAAAGAAACAGGCCCTTACTGTTATAGATTCCTTACATTGTATTTTCTTTTACTTTTGTCATAATCTTTCAAGTTCCATATTGCTTATATATATATATATATATATCGGCTTTGTTCAGGTGAGAACTGGTCTCCTTGAGTCACAGTGAGAACTTTCTGTGGGGCCCAACTGTCGGTCCCATATGGGGATGTCACCAGGGGGATGGAAAGATCTATTTGGGACCACCCCACATATCAAGTTTGACCCCAATCCCATGCCCCAAACCCCTTCATCCGTGGCCCAAAAGTTTAGCGGCTTCATATTAAAAAAAATTCAACTCCATCTAACTGTCCGGTGACTCCAGTCCATTTGGATGGGTGCCAAACCTTGGGATATGTATGTATGAATGTATATGGTTAAGGCCGTCAAGCTCATTTCTAATGGATTTCTGTTATAGCTGTTAGTTATGCTTTTTAGAAGGATAACTTACAATTGCATCAATCGCTTCACAGTGGTTTGTTCATGGTTTAAAATCAGGCTCATGAAGGGTGTTGCTGTCAGCCTGGAAAAGTGATGTGTTGCTATGATACACAATGATTTGTGGCATGGTTGATTACAGTATAAATTTTAATTTGATCCCCACAAAACCACAGAGCAAAAATGAGATTCCAAAAATACATAATGATTTGTGGTCATCAAGGTTCATTGCAGCTTTTTAAAGAAATCCTAACAATTCAATACCCATAAATAACCAGAGCACAATTTTTTTTTTTCTAAAATCAATTTTGCAGTTTTTTTTTTCTGGCAGTAACTGTGAAATTATATTAAGAAGAAAAGCTAGATGCCCAATGCATAATATAATTAGATAATTGGAGCCTCCGACGCAAAAACACTATCCACCCCATGTTTGGCAAACACATCTCCCTATCCACGCCCCTCTGTATCTTTCCTGCATATAAAAAGTGTTAGAAAGTAGTCCTAACAAATTCTCTACTCAACCACTTAAACTGACACAAGACTCTCTTAAATGTCACTACCAAAGACACACCATTCTCTTTGGGAACATAACACTTTGTAACTGAAGAATTTTTATTAGATACACCCCTAAGTTACCTAGGGAAAGGACCACACAAAGACCCCATCCCAACCAACCATCAACACAACTCCCTTCTCCAACTTTAAAATCCACTTCGTTACTGATCACATCCCCCCTTACCACACATACTCCAAACTAGCAATGACACACCACACCCCCGGTACTCAATGCCGAGGGACTAATCTGGGGGCCCACCCCCATTCATCCTCACCATACTTAGAAAAAAATAACCTTTCTTCACAATGGTTATTTTCTTCCCCAAACTTCCACCACCACCTGGCCAAGAAAGCCCAATTTTTCAGCCAAAGGGAACCAATCTCCAAACCACTTGCACACCTCACCTCACTAAATAAGATGCATCTTCTACCTGGTGCTCTGGCCCTCCCGTAGGAAATTCCATCTGATATGGTCCAATCTGTCCAACACTGATCTCTACACTTATCCACAACAATTTTGCTGTTGTTGCAGCCAATATTTAAACCACTGTTTTTTAGCTATTTAAGATCTTTGACCACAAAGATTCTATTATTCGTCTCAAAGATGGGGAAAGTGTAGATTTAATATTACAAATATGCACATGAGCAAGTGAATGTTTCTGTATAAGTGTGCATTGTAACTTTGTTGATGATTTAAAAGGCTTTTGCTAGCTCTTATCCTGCCCTTCTTTTTGCCTTTTCCATTTGTTATTGCCTTGAATGTTTCTTACTTCTACTCCCTGCAAGTTCTTTCAGGTGGTATCACTGTGGTACAGGGCACCAGAAATCCTCCTTGGATCCCATAATTACTCAACTCCTATTGATGTGTGGTCAGTGGGATGTATTTTTGCTGAAATGGTGAATCAAAATCCATTATTCCCTGGAGAATCTGAAATTGATGAGTTGTTCATGATTTTCAGGTGTGGTAACACGTGTTTGTGCATATAAGCTTGTGCCTATCAAACCACTTTGTGTTCGTACAATATATTTATCTTTCACTGGAAGATTTGCTTCCCTCATGTTATTTTCCTGATCTTTTTATATTTTTTGTTTCTTAAAATTTAAATGCAGAGTTATGGATGCACTGGAAGATTTACTTCACTCATGTTATTTTCCTTATTTTTTTTTATTTTTTGTTTCTTAAATTTAAACGCAGAGTCATGGGTACTCCGAATGAAGAAACTTGGCCAGGAGTATCTTCCTTACGAGACTTTAAGTTGTCCTTTCCCAAGTGGCCTCCTAAGGTAACGGCACATGCGTGTTCATCAAGGGCATGCTTGGTTTTTTCATTTAAAGATGGCAAATGTCCTGCCATTTTGCTCTATTCTCTTAAATCAAATTTGGTTGGCAAATTGTTCGTTGAAGCCGGCACATAAGATCAATTTTCCCCTTTTTTTCCTCCCCCCCCACATCTGTGACAACTTGTTCCTCCTATTTCTTCTCTGGTGTGCATGTGTTAAGAGGGGGTCTTTCACCTCCTTAAATGATAAGCCAAAGAGACCTTAATTTCTTAGATGGCATCCTAGAAATATTCTAATTGTTGAGAAAACATTGTAATCTGCATAGTGATTCAGCAATGTGATTCCTAATGGCTCTACAGGATTTTCTAATCAGCAGTTTTGTCATTCAGGATCTTGCAGCTGTGGTCCCAGATCTTGAACCAGCTGGAATTGATCTTCTTTCTGTAAGCATTTTCTTTTGATCCTTGATTCTCATTTTTATCACTCAGAAGTCAGAACTTCTACTATTTTGTTAAATACAAAAAACCATGTTAAGATTCGCCAAACCAATTATAATGCATATAAAAGAAAATGATTAACTGTTCATTATTTTTTATGTTTATCTGTTGCCAAATTCCTACAATACACAGTTACAATGCTTTGAAAGTTAGAGTCTATCATAAAATTGTAAGTGGCTTTAAATTGTGAATAGGACATTTTAAATAGTTAAGATCATGACATTTTCTGAAATTATTTATATCCATAGTACCTCTCTTTCCTCTAATTCTCCACCACACCGCTTAGATAACAGGGCCTAACACTTTGTGTTTCCAATTTCTAGACCCCTCATTTTCGAAGGGTAGAGTCTTTCAATTTAATTAGTGCCGCTTTTAATCTTCTCTACCATTCCAATGGAAGTTTGCTTGAATCTTCTCAAGCAAATTGGCCGTTTTCACTGCAATATTCTCTGGTATCTTCTGAAATGCTGTTATATAACCTCTCTTTTAGTAAGTTTAACTACTTGATTTTGCAATTTGTATGTGCAAGAAATATTCATTCAGCCTTTTTTTTTTTTTGAAAGTTTGTAATATAATTTTCATTTTTGACTATCATCACCAGAAAATGCTTTGTTTGGAACCAAGTAGAAGAATTACAGCCCAGAGCGCTCTTGAGCATGAGTACTTCAAAGATCTTGAGCTTGTACCGTGACTCTTGCCGCATTCTCTCAACTTGTATCTTGATTAGTGCATAAATAGAGATTCAAAAGTTTGAATCTGTGAGAGATGCATGTCTGTGTATATAATTAGGTCTAGAACTAAACTGGTTCCCTGGGTGTCAGTTCTTAGTGCTTTCATTCAGATTGCTTCAGCGCGGGGGGGATATGTTCTCTTTCTTATTCTTAAGAATATACTATACACCATCCAAACTAGATTGCCTGGTAATAGATCTCCTCTTTCTCATGCTTTAGGTGAACCTCAGTACTACTTGTGAAATGGAGGAATTTTCTTTTTAATTTTGAGCTCCAGTACAGTAATTTGGGTATAATTGGAGTTTGGAAGCAGAGATCATGTCAAATGTCTGCTGGTTCATTTTATCTTAAAAAGAATGAAGTTTCTATTTGTCGAATATCATAATTTTCTCCTCATGTTGATTGTTGCATACTTGCATCATCTGTAAGAAAAGATTACATTGCAAATCAAGTGATGGATCCTCTTGCAATGATAAGTTAAATGAACTTCAGCCAGTATTGAATTACAGTAGTTGCAAACCAAATCTCCCTCCTTTTTCAGCTGGATAAAAGGACTCTGGTGCAGGTTTTGGTCCTATTGCCTTCTAAAAAAGAAAAACGAAAAAAAAAAAAAAAAAAAAAGAAGCTGAAATCTTAGGAGTTCTGGAGATACTTTTGCAAGAGGATGTTCAGCACAGAGGCTCTAGTTTTATTATGATTATTATGATTATTATTGTTTTGGTAGAACAGTCTTATTGCTTTTTTTTTTTTTTGGAACCCCAGCTAAGGGGCTGGGATCCAAGAGAACCCACACAAGTGGGAAGAGGAAGCTCACAAATTGGGAAGGATAGCTCGCACATGTGGGAAAAGTGGTATACCTGGGCAGCCAGGTGACAATTGGGGTTGTCGCCTGAGTGAGCAATGTTGTCACCAATCAAGTGAGCAACCCCTTCTTGTCACCAGTCTTATTACTCATTAGGCATTCTAACTGATACATGATGGCAGCTCAATAAGATATTTTCAGAAAAGTATATTGCGCTTTTTTCAAAATAATATCAGAATCTTGGCAATAGTTGCAAGATGTGACGGTGGAGAGCTCCTTGATACAACCATTGAATGAAAACAAATTAAGAAGGCGATCGATAAAAAATAAAAATAAAAACTAAAATGTCACTCCGATCATAGTGGTACCAATCCAAGTATATTGATGTGGCCTCTATCTAGATGATTAGAATACAAAAGTTGGACAATATTCTAGTTTTTTTTATATATTATTATTTTTTTTTTTTTTAAATCTGTGTGTTTACCATGATGATATTACTATCTTTTAGTTTTCCTTGCAAATTTATTTGCCGGAACTTTAAATAGGAGCTCCTAAGGAAATCAAGTTCCTATCTTCAGTGCTGGAAGTGGAGTTTAGGCATATTCTCCGATCAACGAATGAGGAGGCAGATGTTCTAGCCAAAAGTGGGGCTTCTCAGTAGTTGTTTCTTTCTCTTGTTGTTGTTTTTATTTTATTTTATTTTTCCTCTGTTTATTTTAGTTTGTGTGAATGGTGGGTTTTAGCTCTTTTATCCCCAGCCTCTTCGTTTTTTTTCCCGCCATTGTGTTTCAACTTGTTTTCCCTCTCTCCCTTTCTTATTTTTATAAATTATTGTTACTGTTTAAAATAAAATAAAATAAAAAAAAAAGAAGCTAGGACTTTTACTGCATTCCAGAAATGAGAAACTATATGGCACTCCTTTCTTTTCAGAGTTCCATAACTTTTATTTAAGTTTATGTATAACCATGTTGTTGGCATTATTTACGATCTTCTGAAATGTGAAAGAAGATAGTCTAATTTAACATATATAGCCGAATATACAGTGCTTAATTTTACTTGATCCAGTCCATTTATATTACACGCCTCCTATTAATTGGTATTAATCACTATATATGGTTAGATTAACATATATTTAAAACATGAAAAATACTTCTATGAGAGTAACTCTCACACTGCTATGAGAGTAAGGGGGGGCCCAATGAGGATCTGTCTTTCTTACTTATTCGGATTGAGCACACAGCCTTCTTTTTTTCTTTTTTTTTCCAACTCCATGAGGATATCTCTTCTTTTGTCTCTTTTTTCTTTTTTTGCTGGAACCTAGAATATCACCTAGAATATCATTCTGCTTCTTTCTTTCAAACATTCAATGAGATATAATGACCCTTCAATGAGGGATCTAAAAGACTGAAACTAAGATTTTGTCAGATGCGGTCACCCAATAGATAGATTTTCACTTTACGTGGGCCTCATGAATTTCTCCACTTCATTGGAAGGGAAACGATAATCATTTCTAGGCATACAAATAAACTGCTTGAGAAGATTCCACTGGCCTCCTTAGCCCACACCCACGGGCCACGATCCTACCCATCTTCTTCCGGCTCCAACACCAACGTGCATACGATTGTAGTATGGCCTCCAACTATGTGATTTCTTAGTATAGATATGTCTTCATACTGTTTCCCACTTCTCCACAAGATTGAAAGTAGTCACGTTTTCAATTGGAGGCTTGGTAGTCCTACGAGTGAGTGCGTGTCTAGGGGTCTTGTCACCAACTTACATATTTTTCCACAATATTATTGAGCTCCCTCGAGCTGGCGGAGTGGCATAAGGCACGGATTTGCTCCCTCCTATATGAGACTGTTCTAGAGTTAGCCGGTGTGCATTTGTGTGTCTTTGACCAACAGGTTTCCTTGAACTGGATAAGAACTCCCCCGAAACGGTCAAGGTAAGTTCTTTTTTTAAAGGTAAGCTATGTTAAAGAGTAAAAAGCAGAGTAGCAGTAAAGGTGAGGTATGTAAAATCAGATTTCCAACCCGCCCCTACTACCCGTCCCTTTGGTTTCCATCCATTTTAAAGAGTAAAAAGTATAGTGCCCTTGAGCATGAGTGTTTCAATGATCTTGAGCTCTTTCCTCATTCTCTGTACTTGAATCTTGGTTTGTGCATATACAGAAACTTAATAGGTTTTGAATCGGTGGGAGATGTGTCTGTGTATATAACTAGGTCCAGAACTAACCTGGTCCCCCTGGAGTCAATGCTTGCTTTCATTCACATTGCTTGAAAAACATATCTTTCTTTTTCTTGAGAACATACAATATACCATCCAATTGAGAATTCAGATTGTATGATAGTAAATTTCTTTTTTTTTCATGCTTCAAGTAAAATTCCAGTATTTACATTTGAAATTGAGCAATTTGTATAGTGTGGTGTTATATTTCATCTCAATTTTAATACGTAGTTTTGGGTATATATAAGACTTTGGAAGCAGGGATATATCATGCCAAATGTCTTCTGGTTCCTTTTTTTCCTTAAAGAAGAAAAGGTTACAAATGATTCTTTCTTTGTTGCTGAGTATCATGGATTTTCTCCTAATGTTGATAGTTGCATCATCCATAAGCAAATATTGCATTGCAAATCAAGTGACAAGTCCTATTGCAAAGATGGTTACATTACATGTTCAACTGGTATTGATTATTTGATTACAGTACTTGCAAACCAAATCTCCCTCCTTTTTTATAGTAGAAAAAACAGGACTCCTTTGAAACATGAGTTTATGTTTCAGCCTCATTTTTATATAACCACATTGTTAGTATTATTTACTATCTTTTTTTAAATGTGAAATAAGATGGCTAATTTAACACACACACGGGTGCTCCTATAAGAGACACTATCACCAAGTTTATGAGAGATAGGTGGGGGCCCTCACTTCCATATTTAGAGTCCTTGCATTTAAGTTGGCGAGAGTGGATTTGGAAGTGAGGGCCCCCACCCATCTCTCATAAATTTCGTGAGGGTGTCTCTCATAGAAGCACCTCCTTATATATATATATATATATATATATTTACTTGGCTTAGTAGCCAAGTTGGAGGTGGGCTGAGGGCCTTAGCCCTCTGGCAAGGGAGGCCTCGGGTGAGGGGAGTAAACCTTGGGTGAGGTGGGGGAACCCTCTGGTAAGGGGAACCCTCTGGTGAGGAAAGATGACCTCGGGTGAGGTAGCACAACCTCATATGAGAAAAGGTGTCTGTCTAGGTTCGAACCTTGGGCAGGCAGATAAGAACTAACACCTCGTACCACTAGGGTAAGAGGCCCTTTTTTTAATCGGATTGTTATATATTGCTCGATTGATATTATTTAAAACACAAATGCTCTATATTTTGCACATTTCAATCCCAGTATGCATTTAAGGCCAATATAATATGTATCTAGGGAAAGACGCACACTTTTCTCTTCGATTATATGAAAGTCATAACCATTTAAATTAATTTTAGTATAACTAATTTAGTTTATTCCTGTTAAAATTAGAGATGGAAAATGTTAAAACCTCATCCTTTACCACACTTTGCCCATCTTACATTTATCGATACTGCTACTTTTCTATAACCAGGATTGCTATTTAGTTTGTCATGTTTTTTCTATGATTTTATATTTTATCTTCAATTGATGGCCCACCAAGGGGAAGTGGTAGGCCAAAGAGGATGTGAATGGAGATTGTAAAAATAGTTCTGAAAAAGGGCAGCTTATCTAAAGATTTAGCTTAGGATAGTTAGGAATAAAGAAATAAAATTCATGTAGCCGACGGCAACATAATTGGAATAAGGTTTTGATGATAATGATGATGATGGTTTTATATTTTATCTCCACAGCCTGTGCATTACACAATCTTTGCTTTCAGTCAAGGATATTTGAAGCTGCATAAAAAAAATGCTAATATACAAATGTGAATGAAATTATTCCACAAAAAAAATCTTCAATAATAAATTTTATTTCCTAATTAAACCAGCAGATTATTTTGACAAAATGATGAGTAAAAAAAAGAACCCAACTCCAAAACTTCAATTGAGAACGGCTCTCAACCTAAGGTTCGAACTCTGTGTATGTCACCTCTTTCCACTTGTGTGAGCTTGCTTCCTGCTTGTGTGGGCTCCTTTCCCACTTCTTGAGCCTTCTTTCTGCTTGTGCGGACTATCTTCCCGTTTGTGTGCGCGCTCTTTCTTGGGTCCAGCCCCTTGGCTGGGTTACCCAAGAAAAAAAAAAAAAACTCCAAAACTTTAATTATTCAAAAGAGTTGACTTGAGTTTACTAGCCTGACTTTTGAATGGAATGGGCCTTTCAAAGAGGGGATGGCACTATCCTTGATACTAATGGACCCGAACTCTAGAACAACTTATCATGACAGTTAGGTATAAATGAGTCATCAGAGAAGAGCTGGTTGCCTTAACTTGAAGCATTCCACTTCAGAAACAGCTGTTCGAAAAATAATCATCAGAGACAACTCAATACCAGCTGCATTTCATGTGTAGTTATTGATGGGTCCAAGAGACTCCAACCTCACTTGGCTGGCTCTTTCATGTATGGCATGGTTTGCCTCATGTGAAAGATATCCTTTAGAAGATTTTAATTCGTTAGAGACAATGCTGGCCATCCTATTCACAGCTTTGAAAGTGGTTGAGAAAATTGCTGAAACACCGTGGGTGAGAACCATCTCATGCTTCTCTGGTTTAATGCAGGGCTTTGTTAGTATTATATGCATGAGGACTAATGCGGTGAACCTCATTTGATTGATTAGAAAAATTGAGAAGCAGTCGTTACATGGAGGAGTCGGAGCTTGTGAGCATTGAACAGTTTTGTTTGCTGGGAATGTGACTCCCAGGGTGCAATGAAGTTCAAATAGCCACCATTTTACACCATCCAAAAGTCAATATTAATTGTAAACGTGGACATAATATATGTGACCATCTTGTACAAATTTATTTTATATATATTCTAATACATTGTAAAAATCTTGTATTATATTTTTGGATTTAGCTCATGATGGATCGCAATGGAAAAATAGAATTCACAAAGCTGGCTCCAGCATAGTTGGGACGGTGCATTTTTATTTTTTTTATTTATAAAAACCAGAACAAGACTTTGATGATAATGATGATGGTAGTTCCTACCAATTTAGCTATCAGGAACTTATTTTTTTTATTGAAAAAAAAAAAAAAAACCTTTTACCCTGAATCAGTGGTGCTTTGAGGCTGTGATGCCTCAACCACTGGGTTACAAGGCAGGTTTCTGGTAAGGTTTTTGATGCATTGGGTCCAAATCATCTGGCTTGAGTATGTTAGAGGTTGGTTGAGTGTGTAGGGTTTAAAATGAACTGAGTTTAGGTATCAGCTGTTTGTTTGCAGATAATCACACATACATTAGAGAAAGAGATGCCTCATCACTAAGCTTTCAGGGAATTGTTTGTTAGGCTCAATAATAGATAACTATAATATGGCTGTTTGCCATCATTTAAGTTAGTCATCTTACCACATCTAAGTTGTCTAGTTGACTTTGACCAAGTGAGAGACTACTGGTTCATTATAACTAAAAGGCCGCGATTTTTAATATCACGATTTTCTACAACTAGAAATTTATTTATTTATTTATTTATTTTTTGTTGTCTTTGTTAGGGCCTTTTCTACTAGAACATGTCATTATCGTGGAGCAACATATTTGATGCATATTGTAGCAAGTTAATTGTGATACGTGTCCATTGATTAGTAGAGATGTTCTTCCTGAACTTCTTATTTTTATAGGCCCTACTCACCTGAGCACCGGTGCTCCCGATAAGGTGAGCATCATTTTTTTGTGGGGCCCACTTGAGGTCGATCCCCCACCCATCCACGCACAAAGAGTATATGTTGGAGGCTCGAATCATCATTCCAACCATTTAATTAACAATTGATAAGTTTTACCCTTCTAGAATGAGTACACAGTCGATCCAATAGTACAGTCCATTTGGATGGATGCCAAAGTCGAGATTGATGACTATCAGGGTCCCTATTTTATGGTTCACTCATATAGATCACTAGTTGGGCCCCACTAGATATTTAATTAGACACGTGATACTCACCATATTGTGAGCACCGGTGCTTACCTAAGTTTTTTCCATTTTTTAACTACAATTTGGTCCTTTTTTTGAAGATTTAAAAAACAGCCACAACTTTTCAACTATCACAAAAGGCACCTAATTAGCAAGGATCAAGTTAGGAGCAGTTTGGAAACTCCAATCTAATTAATAAGAGTCAATTGGATTACGGTCTAAAATAAAAGGCTTGAATTTTTTAAGCTCTATTTTACAATTAGTCTGTTGGTAAATTAATTAGAAAATGTTCCTTTTTCACGAAGTAATTAGTGCTCACTTTTAGGAATTGTGGTAATTGAGGCCGCCTTTTAAAAACTACAATGTAGAACCCACCATTTGTGTCATTTTGAAAAATCCTTGAGGTTATTTTTGTCTAATACACCTATAAATGTTGCATTATCTACCTCTATTTTCTTTAGCTAAAAAAATTAACTCTTAAAAAAAGCAGTTCGCCGCTCCTTACCTTATTTTTTAGAGGCAAAATCTCTAATTTGTAAATAAGCTCTAAAAATACAAAATATAATTAGAGATTTACATGATGTTCTAATATGTAAATAAAGTCTAAATCATAAAATAAAAGCTTATTTTTAGAGTTTCTAAATCCCCTCTTAATTTCTCAATAGCTATTGCATTAAAAAATTGAAAATGCCCTTTTAGGTTTGAAAAAGCGAGTAAATAATTCTGAAACTCTTGTGAGACTATCCCTACCCAATTATTATTATCATTATTATTATTATTATTGGCTATTGGTTTACTAGTGATACTTTAAACTTGAATATCCAGGGATTAATTCCTAGGCAAGCAAGTGAAACTAAGGGTTTGACATCATTACGAGAATGTTCATTTCAGAATAAATGAAGAAAGCTTTGTTTGACACGCTGTTTCTCTCCCCTTATCCACATCTACCACATCTATAAAATTCCTCCCATTTTATCTCACTCCTCTCCGTATCTCTCTAGATTCTCTCTCACACAATGCTTGTCAAAAATGATTTTCTTAATTCATTCTCAAAATAAAGCATTCCCAGAATAATGTCAAACATACCTTAAAGGTGCGTGCCAGCACCACTCAACCATGATTATATTATCTCCACACAATTGTTGGTATTTATTCTTGATTTTGCACTTTACTTATCATAGTTTCGCTCTAAGGCCCTTTCTGATTTTCATCATAAAAATGAGCTTTTGAGTTTACATCACTATTATGTCCCAATGGAGATTGCATCCATGGCCAAGTTGGGTGTTTCACCATTTGATCACAATTGCAAGAGGCGCGTCTTAATTTCATCATTTTTGTGGTTTTCCTTATATAATCTTCAGCATGAGATACAAATATTTCATCATAGAGTGAGCGTGACTTAATGTCATTTATTTATCACTAAATTGGGGGTCACTAATCACCATTGTACCATCCCAACCACAATCAAAGGTCATGTTTATAAAATTGCACAAAAAGCTATTATTTTTAAAACGAGTAACCCGAAATAGTGTCTTTTTCATTGTGAAAATGGAAATGTGGGGGATCTTTTGTGACAGGTCAAACATGGGACGATTTGTAACTGTCAGAAAGGAGAGGCATTCCTATGTAAATTTATCTAATTACCATTGGCATCCCAGCCTCCTGGGCTATCTGGATTTGTCATCTGACATGCAGCTAATCTACCAGCAAATGGGTCCCACAAATGTTGTAGGAGTAGGAAATAAGCATTGAAGTATAGATGAATCAGGATCCGGCAGGTGTCGCCCCCTTGCTTGCTGTAAGTGTGAAACTTTTCTGTGGGGGGCGGTTGTAATCTAGACCGTTCAAAATTAATTTCATCTTTTCTAGTGGTGTATTTTTAAATCTTATTTCAATAAAGGTTGGCCCCATCATAAGATTAAGTACATAATTCACAATATGATTAATGCATAGAATTGTGATTAACTCCTATAAGCAATTTTAAGATTTAAAGAACAAATCATGAAATCTTGGAATCAAAGTTTGGAAAATAATTTATCAGATATTCAAAAAGATAAAATTTACAAGGATATGAGTAGATTAGAAAACGCATGTCCTTAAGAGCATATAGTTCAGAAATACTTTATATAAACTACTTTCTCCTTGGAACATGAGATGAAAGTTCATTCCAACCTCTGATGAAAATCTTGCAATCAAAATGAAGTGGCTCTTAACGATTCCAACTAGCACAATCCCATTGTCCACATGACCACAACTCTATGCACACCAAACAACGGCATGTGGCTTTAATGGTCTTCAAGAGGTGGGAATATCCTAAGGAGGGGAAGTAAGTCAAGCATGGTAGTTTTTTTTTTTCAAGAACAGGAAATGAGGGATGAGTTTCATGCATTTATAAGTGTACACCGCATAGTTGATAGAGACCCTAACATTATAAATAAAAGTCGATTGAGAACCTACAAACAAAGTAAATGAGAGTTTTGTGAATATTTGGATAGACCGCAGGATTTCAATCGACCATTAACATTACAAATGAAGGTCAATAGGGACCCTAGTAGAAAATGTTAAAAAAAAAAACGTTTTCTGACAAAATGACTGATTTGGTGCAAGGGCACTTAAAACTACCTTTTTGATATACTAGTCACCTAATCTGTTTTTTTCCTGTTAAATCCCTTAGATTTAATGTTGAAGCACTCTGTCATATGGTTCACGAAATAGTTGGGATGAACAGTTTATGATTTCAATAGGTGAGACCCATTAGGGAGTTCCATTCCTTTATAATTTAGGATTTGTGTAGGTTGAAGCAGTCTAGATTTCAATAGGTGTGACCCATTGTAGAGTTCCACTCCTTTCTAACTCAAGGCTTTCTATAGGTTGAAGGAGGATCAGGATTCTTGGATAGGATACAAAGTGAATTAATTTATCAAGGCATATAAACGCTTGTGATACATGAGGTCCGGATCCTTTGTCACAACTATTACATGGAACCATGTAGTGTAAGTTATAATACTTTCGTGGAACTCCACTCTAAGGCCCATAGAGAGATAATTTGGACCGTTCATGATGAGTCTCATGCCCTCCAATGGCATATCCTTTGATTTCACTTTAATAGGAATGCATCCTGGCTTCCTATTGAGCATATGGTTGCCTAAATTTTAGGCTATGTTCTATATGAAGGACCCTGGATTCTCTATTGCTTTGACTTGGAAAAGCTAAGTTGAAGGAGTGAAAGTGAAACTCCATCCTAGCCACTGAAAATAAAGTCACACAATTATGTTTGGTTAGGTTAGAAGAGGGAGTTGAACACATGAACAAAATTTTTAACCAATGAGCTACAAGTAAGCTCAACTTAAATTTACCCATTAAAAAAAAAAGAATATGATACACCCAAGCTCGGGCTTTACCTATTTTAGATGGGCTGGGCTCGAGGCAGGTACTTACGGCCCGAGTTAGGCTTGGGCCTATAGTTTAAAATCTAGGTTGGGCCCTGATATTTCTTTGCCCGGGCCAAGCCTGGCCCATCAACACCCCTATTATCTCCAAACTTCACTCCATTATGATTGGGTCCTGGAAAAAAAAAAAACAAATGGAATCCCTCCCATCTACATGAGTTAAAAATTACTCCATTATGAGTAGGCCCCACCCATATAATTGACTGGTTGAATAAAAAGACCTTGATTAAAACAATCTTATGCATCATTATCTACCCCCATGACCACATGTTTTACCAAACGGGTCAGGTTATTGCAACCAACTCCTGTCTGGATTTAACTTGTTGGGTGGGATTCTAGTTTTGATCTATAGAGGTGGGCCCCTCTCCAATGTCTGGTTACACCTTCACAAGTTAAATCCCATTACCAATTCGGATTCCACTCAGACCAGTCCAAGTGCAAACACATCAGGCAATAGTAATACGGCCAACACTCAAAACTCTCTGCTGTCTACACATAGGAGGTAACTATATAAAACCCCACGTTCTTCCCGAAACGCAAACCCCAACTCCGTTTTGGTTTGTCTCCTCGTGCTTGTTGTTCTTCTTCTTGTTCTTCTTCTTCATCAAAGGTTAAAAACCAAAACCCTAGGACTTCTACTTGTTTTCTCTTCCTTTTTATCGATTCCTCGGAATCTAGATTTGGATCTGAAGCCGTTTGGTGGAGGTCGTTCTCGTGACGCTTTCATCACCTTCCTTTGCGTGGGTCTGAAGCGATTTTTTGTTTGTTTTTTATTTGTTGAATTGGTTGGTGGGTTTTTTTTTTTTTTTTTTCGTAGTGTATATAAAGTCTTTGATCTTGAAGGTTTTTCTTAGGATCTGAGAAAGAGAGTGAGGTTTTCTATAGGGTTTTGGAGTTTTCAGTGCAGGTAAATCTGAGAAATCAGTTGTGTTTTCTTTCATTGATTTGAATGTGTTTGTATGAGGGATGAGTTTCTCTGAGATTTCGTTGTGGTTTTTTTTTTTTTTTTTTTTAAATCTGTGAATTTGAATTTGCTTGATGTTTAAAATCAGATCTATTTCTACTGATGAAGGGAAGATTTAGCTTCATCTCTGGCAGTTTAGGTTGTGGTTGTTGGGTGTAGTTTGATGCAACAATTTGTTTGGATGGTAAGTTGGCGTGTGGAGATGGATATTGATTTCTGCACTTGTGCAGTGTGAGGCATTTGAGGTCCATCTAATTGCATTCCTTATTGATTAGTTTCTTTTTGGAGAAGAATCTGAACTGTTTTGTAAATGTTTGATAGACTCTTACCAATTCTATGATTTTGTATGAAATGTGGGAACTAACTTCATTAATAGTTTAAAAAAAAAAATTGAGTCTTGATTGATTGGGTAGTTCAATGTTTCTGCTATTTTTTGTTTTTAGCATTTGATTAGAATCAGATTTTTTTTTCTTTTTTCCTTTTTTTTAGTGAAAGTGATAGTTAACCTTTTGTCACTGACAGATTCTGATTTTTTGTAGGTCTCTTGTGGGAGAAGAATTTAAGCAATGGCCAAAGAGTCCTCCAATGGAACTTCCAAGCCACCTCCAACACCATCTCCCTTGAGAAATTCAAAATTTTTTCAGGTGAAATGCCATCTTTTCCTTGTATTTGATTGAATTCTCAGATTTTCTGATGGAGACCTGCTTGTCATGGTACACGCCAATATCTAGTTATTTGTATTTCTTTGTTCCTTTCCTGAACATGTCATTGTCATTGCAGTTGGTTTTTTTATTCCGCTAAGTAGGAAATATGCTTTCTTAATGTCGAAGAGTTTAGCAGGCAACAACCATCCATCTCTATAACTTATTTTACGAAGCAAGATGTACATCTCATCTTCCTCAATATTATTAGTCTTTTTTTATTTTTCCATTTTTTATGGGTACCAAGTAATTTAACATTTGTTAGTTGCATGCAAAGAACATTTTGTTAATGATCTTCATATTCCCCCAAATAGATGCTCAGTTGCTGCCTGCCTTGCCGGTCATTGAGCTTGAGTAAGTACTAAGTATACCTAACATCTGCTGTAAGAACTAATCTGAAAATGTAAAAATTCTCTATTCAGAGACATTGTCAAGTTTGAACCCTGATCTAGTGAATTGTTACAGATTCCTTTATTCTGTTATGGTCATCAAGATATCATATAGATTTCATGTCGATTTGCTACATGTGAAATAAACAGGTAGCATGTCATTTGATTAATATTTTATATTTTTGATGTTTTCTCACTCGTTCTTGGAATATGTGCTTTGCTAAGATTGTGGAAAATTGATATTGAAACTCGTTAACTGGTGACTGTTGACAATTAAAATATCAAAGGCCCCTTTGATTATGCTAAAAATGTACTCTGTCCCCCTTCACCTTCCCTTCCCCCCCTCATCATGTAGATCCGTGTTTTAATGTTTTTTAGTCACAGATATGAAACGATTTTCATGTTAAATGGTTATTGCCTGTGTTTTAACCCTGTTGTTACTTGTCTGATAGGCCAATATGCGGATTTTGGTTAGTGGGGGAGCTGGTTTCATTGGCTCTCATCTGGTTGACAAATTGATGGAGAACGAGAAAAATGAGGTACTCAAGTTTTCAGCACCATTACCTTGATAAAAATTTTAGGGCTATTTTGTAGTAAAAGCTTGATCGTGAAGATGAGTGCATATTGTAGAAGCTAGGCTTGTTTTACATCAGACTTCAGTCTGCACTCTTTACCTTAAAGATATGTCATATTCCAATTATCAAAATGTTTGTATCTTTAAAGAAGTAGGGTCCCAACTGCGAGTCCTACCATCTTTCAGCTGGATTTTGATTTCTAAATGTGCTTTAGGCCCATTGGTAGTATCGTAGTCAAATTCATTTAGTTCAGCCAAATAGGCTGAAATTATTTGGTTCAATGTTATGAGGTTACCAAATCAAACGACCCTCCAAAAAATATTCTGTCCAAAACTCATACATGTTTGTCAAAATTTCCATTTTAGTTTTAAATTTGTTGATTTCGGCTGATGTCAATGCAAATTCCCTTTTGTTTTTGCTTTCCAATTTGGATAAAATGACATCCATTAGTGCAAAACTCATGGGTTTTTTTTTGGTGAATGGCAAAGGAAGTTTGTCCCCATAATAGTTTATTCACCAAGATTTAGTTTACTAGGTCGATGGCCTATTTTTTTATTTAAATATACAATGCATTCACTTTTTTCTACTTTCAAATGTAGTACATTTTAATTTTCAGAATCTTCTAAAATAAAATTCTGAAATGAAACACCGAGACCGAAGCACTCAAAACATTTTAATACATAGTCAAAACCGAAATGGATAGGAACAAAATTCACTATGATAGCATACATATAGCCTGTAGGCTGGACTTGTGCCTATATGTTAGGTATAAGAAACGAATGGGCTGGACAGGGTCGTGTCTTGTTGTTAATCAGGAAAAAAGAACACAACCAAATGGAAATTGTATTTTATATATAATGTAGTCACACATACATATAGCCTGTAGGCTGGACTTGGGCCTATATATTAGGCATAATGGGCTAGACGTGGGCAGGCCTCAGTCTGGCCCATGCAATGCTAGTAGTTATTATGAAATTGTGTGCTCAGGAGTCAAGAATCAGGATGAGTGGATGATTCTCCCTAAAATAAGAGTTAAAAAAAAAAGAAAAAGAATTCCATATAAATTCAAACAGTAAACTGGATCTATGACCCTGAACTTCTAATGTGTACCTTTGGTTGATGATGTAGAGTTCATTTTTTTTTCCTTTTTAGCTTCATAAAAACTTCGGCCAATTGATGGATATTTCTTTATCCCAGTCCTTTTTTACAATGGTAGTGCAAAGCTCACAGATGTGTATTTCTAAATATTTTTAATAAGGTAGCTAAATGGTTAGATTTGCATTTGGCTCACGGTCATCTTGGGAGCAGAGAAAATGATTCCTGATTCTGGATTTTTTTAAAATTATTTATATTTTTATGAACTCCTTTTTCCTAAAAATTTCAAAAAGATCTGAAATGAAAGGATCTAGTCATAGCCCTAGGTTTGAAACTTTCTTCAATTAACATGCATTTGCGTAATTCTTTGATTTATTAGAGATTGGAGGAAAATTTTCTAGTTTTCATGGTAGATTTGTTGTCAGATGATTTACATATTCTTATTTACAGAACTGCACAGTTTTAGTATGCTAATCATTAAAAATAAATAAATGCTAAACTCGAGTATAGGAATGTAATAATCATTTCTTAGCTCATTATTAATTTGCTTGACATTGTTTACGTTTCCAGGTTATTGTTGCTGATAACTTTTTCACCGGTTCAAAGGACAACCTCAGGAAATGGATTGGTCATCCAAGATTTGAGCTTATACGGCATGGTATTTATATTTTTTAGTCAAGACTGTCGTTATTGGAAAACCTGTTTCCTTTTGAACACCTATGTTTCTCATTTTTATTTCTCACGTCTTCTTTTCAAACTTCATTATAAATTTTGTAACATTATGAGAGAGAGAGAGAGAGAGAGAGAGAGAGAGAGAGAGAGTCCATTGAAATCCTATAATACACATATACTTCAAAATAGGCAACATATGGTATCGTATCCAATACGTCACTTTTTTTTATGTAAAATCCATGTCCTTGCCATATTCATGGGTGCCCCTGCGGCCGTATGTGGGCATCATAGTTGAAATTTGTAGTGCTCTTTGCTCTTTTATGAATCTTCTTTTTCTCATATTCTATGTAATTTATTCCAATATAACTTATGATATGATTTGAAAAAATGGGAAAAAATAGTAAAACGAAACAAAAGCTTACCATTATCTTAAATGAAAGTTCCATCTGTCCTTTATATGGACTAGTGCTGTTCTAATTTGATGTGAATCATATAAAATTGTAACTTCTTTATATTCCTTTTTTTTCTTTTTGTATGGCAGATGTTACAGAGCCATTGTTGGTAGAGGTCGACCAAATATATCATCTTGCTTGCCCTGCTTCTCCAATATTCTATAAATACAATGCTGTCAAGGTGCATGTCATTATTTCAACTACCCTTATTTTCTTTAGTTGTCATATGTGTTTGAATTTTAAGTTTTCGAGTGACCATTCAATTTCCTTGGCTTTTGAATGCTTTAGCATGAAACCTAAGTATATTATATATCAGTGTTACTCGTAATCTTATATCTCCTATGACTTGAATGAGATGTCTTTGCTCGTAAATTAGCTTTGGAAGCCACTTGGAAGCAGTGGAATTACTGCTGCTATGTGTGCCTCTTCCCAATTCATGTTTTTGAATTATGAAAAGGCAAAATTGAAAAAAAAAAAAATCCCAATTCATGTGGCGAGAAGATGTGGGAAGTTTTGTGATCCTTTCACACAGATTTTAGCGTTTAAAGATCAGAAATATTATTTATCAACTCAGTATAAGGCAAATGTAGCAACTTATCACTACTATTTCATTTTTAATACTCAAACACTTAAGGTTTTAGCGAAGAAAAATAACACGAGCCTTTTTTAGGTTGTTTTGTTAATACCGGGGCATCTTTTTTTGTGCAAAAAACTCTTTATTGATTGTACTGTAGGTTCTTTATTCTCATCTCCTGTTATCCATTACAGTTCATGTGCTTGTGTGTGTGTGATATATAAAGTTAAATTCTTTTGACCACTTGAGTCTGATTGGAAAATATGATACTTACCAGACAATCAAGACCAATGTAATTGGCACGCTGAATATGTTGGGACTTGCGAAGCGCGTTGGTGCAAGGTTAGAGGGTTTGACTGCATGTCTTTGATCTCTTTTTTGTTACTATAATAAATCATCTAATTTCTTGTTTTATACTTCTTCTTCTTTTTTTTTTTACAACAGGATATTGTTAACGTCAACTTCTGAGGTGTATGGTGATCCTCTTGAACATCCTCAAAACGAAGAATATTGGGGAAATGTGAACCCAATTGGTAATTTTTCCTCTCGTTATAGCTTTTTCTCTCATCCCTGTTTTATTCTTTAACGATTAGAAAGCAGAATTTTCCTTATGGATTTTACTTCTTGAGGACATAGCAGAGTCTATTTACAAGCAAACAGATCTAGAAACCTAGATCCACTGTTGAAATCAAGAAAACGTATGAGATGGTGAATCACAACCAACTGTGTTTTCTCTCTTAAGCATATAAAGAAAATCATAACTAGCTGGGGTATTACCTTCACTACCTAGTCCCTACCCCTACCCCACCCAAAAGGGGTCAAAAGAACCCATTGGTCCGTCTTATCTATCTAGTTCAAGAGTTCTGTTGTGTAATAGTACAAAATACTTTTCCAGTGCATGTTTGCATGGAGGCGTTATTCTCTGACTCTGTTAACCATCCCTCTCCATGGTTATCATAATTCATATGTATCTATTTACAGTTACAAGTAATCAACATGTAGTCCTGTATTATGGTTGCATATGTAACTGTTTTCATATTGAAGATTGTCACTTGTATTTCAGGAGTTAGGAGTTGCTATGACGAAGGGAAGCGTGTCGCTGAGACATTGATGTTTGATTATCATAGACAGCATGGCATTGGTAAAAATTAGATGCTCTTCATAGGCTTGATATTTACAAATTTACTTTTGTCAAGCTCAAAAAGTTGCTTCTGTGATGTATTGTATCAGAATCACAAATGGCGTGCTAGGTACTCAATTTATCTACTTACCTTCTCACTGTGGGTCTGTTTTGTAACAGAAATCCGTATTGCTAGGATTTTCAATACTTATGGGCCACGCATGAATATTGATGATGGGCGTGTTGTCAGCAATTTTATAGCTCAAGCACTAAGGTAGATTCTAAGCTGCTTTTGACATTTTTTTAAAATCTTTTGGCCATTTCAGCAGTATCTAAGTTACTCTAATTCCATAGTCTGTTGCTCAAATTAAGTATTACAATCACATTCCTAACTTTATATAGGGGTGAGTCTTTGACTGTTCAAGCGCCAGGAACACAAACTCGAAGTTTCTGTTATGTCTCTGACATGGTATGCTGTAACTACCTTCTTCCTTGGAATTTCAGACTTAGGTTGACTATGAATTGGGTGTTTTAACTCCTACTAGTTGCATTTTCTCACTCAAGGCTTTTCTGCATAAATTTTGAAGGTTGATGGCCTTATTCGTCTCATGGAAGGGAATCACACTGGGCCAATAAACATTGGGAATCCAGGTTATTTTCCAGCTTAAGTTTATTGTACACAAAAGTTAATAGCCTGCTTGATTTTGTGATGGGAGTGGTTATCCATGGTTCAATTTGAATTAAATCACTTAAATTGTTACAGGTGAATTCACAATGATGGAGCTTGCTGAAACGGTGAAGGAGGTCTTTATCTATTTTCCTTTTCTCCAGTGTTTAGTGTATTGTGCTGTATCAATTTGGGTCATGAATTATGATGATTATTTGATTGAGTTATTGATTACCAAAGCCTTTATGAGGGAAACATAGCTCATTTTCTTTAGTGTACATTGCAGTTAATAGATCCATCAGTTCCGGTGAAAATTGTGGAGAACACTCCAGATGATCCACGGCAGAGGAAGCCGGATATTACAAAGGCAAAAGAATTGCTGGGATGGGAACCTAAGGTCAAACTGCGAGAGGGCCTGCCTCTCATGGAAGAGGATTTCCGGAAACGTCTTGGTGTTCAGAAAAAGTGATGTCCAATGCAGTTTTCCTTACACTTTCGGGGGGTTCAGAATGTTGCAGAGTTCATAATTTTTTTGACATTCAAGTGTTTATCTTAAAAATAAATGATGGTTGTGTGCGGGAACTGGTTTAATAGAGTATTTTCAGTTCATGTTTCTTCTTTTTCTTTTGAGTTAAGATTGCTGTTCTGATACTGCATTTAGTGAAATGAAATATCAATGTTTACATGATGATATCGGTTTGGCCCTGTATTTACTCTATTGATGGATAGACTGCACCAGTCGTGGCAATGCCTAGTTATTTTGTGTCTATGCAAGTGTGCAACTGTATCATGAAAAATGAAGATAGATACAAGCTGTACCCCACGAATAACTGGTTCTATTTTTTGTCCTTTCCTTCTTTCTTTCTTTCTTTCACCACATAATTTGTTGCTTTATATTTGTTTTGTACGTTTTCTGTTATAGTCTCATTTGGAAAATGACTCCTCCCAACAAATCTCATCTGCGGGGTGCTCCGAATCGGGAGTGAATGCGTAGGATAAAACTTCTGTGGATTGATCCATCAAAATTGAGTTAAACTAATGAGGGCAGGGTTCAAACAGTCTGAGATCGAACCAAATTGGTTCAAAGAAGAGCTCAACTCAACCTGGCAAAACTTCCAGGTGACAGAAAGGTTTTTGGAGGAGCCATCCTTGAAAACCCCTACAGAAATCATACAGTTTGGTTGGGTTGTTTGACCAATCCAAACCCGACTGAACCCAACCTGAATCGTTGGTTAGGATTGGCCTGGCTCAATTTGCTGCCCCCTTGGACAAAGCTTTTAGTCACCTGGGAAGCTCTCGTCAACATGGTCATGATTTATCTTCCCCTTAAATTAGGACCTACACCTTTGTATTATCCGGAACATTCATTAGTGGGTCCATCCCAAATAGACTTCTGTTGCGAGCGTTTATTTGGGTTTCATCCCATGAATTGTTTGGAAAGTTGATTGTGTACCAGCCTCGTCTCTGAAGTTGTGAAATTGACAAAAGCTGGCTGCTTCATGCAGGGTCCCACAAAAATATTTTGGTGGGCTACATGGTGATATCTGTGTCTACATCAATCAAAGGGTGCTTGGAAGACCACATTAGAAGCCAACTACTTGGGTCCATTCCTGCTCTAATTTTACTGTATGGCATTGAAAACAATGAATCAGGAATACCATGATGCAGGTTCTGGGAGAATTATCTGAGGTCAAACCTATAAAACCTTAGTAGGTTCCACTTTAAAATTTAAACATTTCAAAATCATTGACAATCCCATTTTGTAAACCCACAGCCACCAACAGGATTAGTCCTGTTGGGTCAAAGACCTCAGAGATCGTAAGGTTGAGTCGGATTCAGTTGCACTGAGTCGGGTACTGGATAGTTGATTGTGTCAGGTTGACTCGGCCAAGTCCACACAAATCTTTCCAAATAAGAGTACATACATGATAAACCAATGTTCTGAATCTTCATTAACTTTTTACCAGAAGTCATTATAATAGTATCTGTAAACTAGAATACATTAATGCAGATCGATAATGGGTCTAATCATTTATAGCGTTGAATCCTTATTGGAAAGAATATGCAACAGACAATGCTCCATCCCGACAAGCTTCCACAAAAATGTCCCTTTATAATCATATATCATACAATAATGTGAATCGTTTTCTTCAAATGAGAATGATGAGATATATGTTCCCATTCAGAAAATAGAGTATCATTTCTAAGAATCACAACATTCACATGCATTTGAAGTTTCTTTGGACAAGGAGGACAGAAACTGTTAGTTGTTTCAATTTGTCTTTCCCTCTTTTTTATATATTATTTTTATTTTTAATTACATGAAGGAAATCAGAAAAAAGATGTATATGTATGAGTTTCCTTTTCCACAAAAATGGATTTACAAAAGGTGCGAGAAAAATGCATTTAAAATCTCCCCTTTTTATTATGGAGTTTTAAGTCACACCCAAACGAAGAAAGAATCAGGATCATCTGAGGCTTTTCCTCACGGCGACCGTGGGGAGACGAATTACAGTTCGCCACGTCAATATGGGCAGCCCCTGTCCGTGCATAGGGCAACAACCCCGCGTGCATGGTAGGGTGCCTACGGTGACGCAGCAAACCGTGATAGGACGGTCACGGACACGGACACGGACACCAGATCAGGACTCACAAAGAAAATATACTACGAAAAGGAAATGGGAGCTCTACTTTTCCAAAAAGAACCTATTTATTAATCAAGTTGAAAATGTGATCTCGCTGTCCTCTTTGCCAACTTCTTGTGTTGATTTTTTCTTTTCACTCGTGTATGGTTCCAACTTAGACCTGAAACTGACAACATTTTTGTTATTTGGGTCTGAATATGGCTGGACCCAACCCAACTGGCCTGTTACCCTCCATATCGACCTTTGATGGATAAGGAAGCCAATATACCACAGTCCACAGTACCTGGCTAGCTCAAGGATTTGACCCAGACAACAAAACTTCCGATTATGCACCCTCTTTTGGATCCGATTGATGATTGGGTCTTGTTCTGAAGTGAGTCAGACTCATACCTGAACACATACAGAAAACCATATATTATACAAAAATAAATAAAAATAATAATAAATAATGTATTAAAACACATAAAATTAAGGCTTCCAAGGGCATGTACCACAATTGGTGTATATGTTGCAAACCCGAGGTAGCTCCAATCTTGCTACCAGGCAAGGGGAATCTTCTCCTTCAACGGTCTCGTGCATCTGCTGTGCAGGATTTTTTGATAAATGTTTCACTTTAAACGGCTGAAATTGAAAAATCTCACACCATCCTTACGCAGGCTTTCCTAGGTGAAGATTTTAGCAGGACGCTGGTCAGCTTATACTGAATCTGGATCGGTTCCACCATGGACCCCAGCCGAGCCTGGTCCATTTACATCCCTGCTAATGGGGTGATGGCTTACTAGCTATTACACCAGACTTCTAGTCAGCTTTTAATGATAAAATATGCGTTTTCTACACAGAAATGTAGGTGGTGATGGGCAGCTTAATGATATAATACAAGTTTCTTCACATAGAAAATGTAGAAGGTGGTGGTCCCATCTGTCTCCTGAACTTAGTGCCTACTTTTTAATGATTTTAAAAATTGAGTTAGCCTTTGCCCTTGCTTTCTCCTACTAGACCAGCTGTTAAAGGAACAACAAATTTGCAATATCTTATCCACAACATTTTCTGTTTTGTATTATCATATTTTTCCCTTGGATTGTATGTCTCTGGTGTCTCTTTCTAGATGCTATTGATGACTGAAGGACTTGGATCCGGGAGGCATAAACCAATCTCGGGTGGGGCCCATGAGATGGACGGCTATCAGCAGGCCATTATGCTACTTTACCTCTGGAGATGCAACGTGCTTAAAGAAAAGGTAAAACTCAAACATATCATGAACTCTTTTTGGACTTTTGTTTGAAGTCATTTTCAGTCAATTGCGTTGGATTGGGATTTGTTCTGTACATTATATAGTAGAACTGACATTTTATTTTGTATTTTAATGATGGAAGTGAAGAGTGATCATGGGGATAGGCCCTAGGTTGTACGGCCTGCCTAGAAGCACGGTAATCAAAGTGGGGCTCACGATCTGATAATGATAGAAAATACTTCTATCATTATTAGATATAAAGTAAGATGAGTGTCAAATTTTTGCATAATAAGTTGTGTGGTTTAAAAAAAAATTGGGTGAGTGTCAAATTTGGGCAGAAGGCAATCTTAGTGCAGTGGCAAGTGGAGAAGATCCAGAGCCACGGTGGATTTCTTCAGTCATGACTAAAGCATAATTTGGAATATTAATGAGCTCCATCATATTTTCATCATTAAATGAACCATGTAGTCTCTAAGTAATTTTTTATTATTAGATTGCATAAGGGCGTTGTTACATACATTGTTCTTAAAATAATTATATTAAATAAATATAAATACTATATATTTTGAGATTTTCCATTTTTCTTGCGAATTCAGTGTGATTTTGTCACAATATTTTCATTTTTGGTGATGTTTATGACAATGCCTAGAGTAAAGCCTCATTGTACAAAATAAGGTTTGGTAAATTATACAAATGTGAGTGACTAATCAAAAAATCCAGATGGGATCAGCACGCCATATATAAAGTCTTAAGTCCATTTCAACATCATAACCCTTGTATATGTGGTCCTCAAATTTAACGGTGTTAAACTACATAATTTTATTTGATTTAAATACAACGATCAGTTTCAATTGGATTGATGTAAAACATATGATACCCGTGTCATCCAGGGAGGTCAATTTGTAAGGTGAGCACTTAACCCCTTGATTTATGACCTTCAAGTGTAACATATGAAACCTTCATGGAATGTTACTAGTCGTCCAATTAAAGGCAACGAATAATCATGTTTTCATCTTGGATCTCCATCATATTTTCATTATTTAGACCTCACACGCTGGTTTCTTTGTGTAGTTGGACTAAGCCGAGATCACCAACATTAAGTAAGTTCATCATGTGACCAGATGAACCAAAAGGTTTTCATCATTAGGTGAGCTCCTAAGGACTCGTTTGTGCGGAATTATGCTAAGCGTTTTCTCTTCCACTGCAATACAGGTCCGACCTCATAGGTCAGAATTCAGGTAGTGTTCTTCACGAACACCTACAACTTTTTGCACATTTTTCAAGTTGAAAACGGTCCGCACCAAACACCCAGACTATGCACCATGCAATAAATGGGAAGATTTTCTTTTTATTTTTCACGATGTTGCACAAACGCATCTAAAATGATTTCACCAATTAGGTAGGTCACCTTGTGTCTCCAGTTTCCATCAATTATATATACCAGCTTTTGGTGTCTCTTTCATTTAAATGAAACCCCCACGTTCTGCTGAAAAAAAGAGGCAAAGACGATGGGATACGAAGAAATTAAGAGGTGTTTCCAAAGAGAAGCTTTCACATTGGTACTTTTTTTTTTTTGGGTAATGGAGGGTTCTCAACATTTTGAGCCTGACCAATCCCTCCGGGCCCAAAGCGAAGCCGGCTAAAACAATGTTGAGGTGATTTTGACGGCATGACTGCATCAGTTAGGTCTTTGATTTCCTGATATTACAACATTTTTCAGTAGTTGTATGATTAAAAGTTAATCGATAAACATGGACTTAACTCGACCTTATCATAACTAAATTCGAGTATACCTCGTCAATTCTCAATGATCAAAGTTTTGAGCCAAACATCCATTATCTAATGATTGTGATATCTTAGCTGCCAAAATCACAATTTACTTTAAATATCATCAACTTGCCTAGTTTGACAGTGAACTGCTCCATCCTATTTTTCTTTTTACAAAAAATCTATCTTCCCCTCTAAACCCCACCCCTCAGTATTCAACACAGTCACTATCACAGGTTACCAGGTTACCAAAGGAAGATCTAGGATAACTCTAAAAATAAGCTTTTAATTTTTAATTTAGAATTTATTTATATATTAGAGCATTTGATAAACTCCTAATTATGTTTTTAAAATTTTGGAGCTTATTTACAAATGAGAGCTTTTGCCTCCAAGAAAAATAAGCTACGGGGAGCTATTTATTTTTTTAGAGCCTTTTTAGCTGAAGTAGGCGGAGATAGACAATGCGAAATTTATAAATAAATATTATGAATGAAATAGTCTCATAAAATATTCATAATGACACAATGAAAAGTTTTATATAATTGTAATTTGTAAAAAAAAAACAGCCACAGTTCATAAATGTGGGCCCAAATTATGGTAGTGATCACAACTGTCTAAATGGTGGGCCTAGCAGGGAATCGTACAAGATACAGATAGGGAGATTGTCTCCTTCAGGTGTTAAAAATACTGTTGTCATATGGATGGATGGATCATGGTGCACATCCTTTTCTTTAATACTGTTCACATGTTTCCCGGTAAGAAAAATACCCAATTTGTCATTTGTCAAATCAGTTGATATTTTGCGAATATATGTTTATTCAACACCATTGCTCTCATATGAAAGACACTAAAAAAACAAAGGATTAAAGGCTATATAACTCTAGTATGACATAGGCCTATAAAAGGGTATGGACAGGTAGGGCTGGGCCAGGGGTTGTTCTTATAGCTTATCCTACCGACGTATATACCTTCAGTACATGTAGGGCGAGCTTAGGTGCGTCAAATCCCTCGAAAGGCTTGCTCTACGTAGGCTCTTACCCTACATTGGGCCTGAAAACAAGAAAATTAGTTTTTAATTTTTTTTACACCGCCATCTAGCATTGATTGATTGGTTATAAAATTGCAATTGATACCGTCCAAGACTTGTAACAAAATAATTGGGTACTGAGACATTTAAAAAATACAAATATATTAATACACATAAGATTTAGAGAAACTACCTAAAAAAATTAGGGTAGATGACCGATGCACCAAAAAGACCTTCATAATTCTTTTGTAACACTAAAGGCCTCCCGTCAATTTTCACTTTTGTTTAAGTGATATACTGTCACTCGTCTTTTCTTCTTCCTCAACTAAAACAATCAATGATATCATTACTCAAACAAAAGTGGAAGATGGTTGAAGAGCCTTTACTATTATAAAGGAATTATAAGGGCCTTTTTGGTGCACCGGATATTTAAGTTGATTTTTTTTGGTAATTCGCTAAAATTTGAAGATCTATTGGCATATTTAAATATCCAAAGGGAAATTTAAAATATCAAAACCTTTTGGCAACTATCAGAGAATAATATAAAGATCAACGCTTATTGGCACCATAGATATTAGATATTTAGAAAATAAAAACAATGGAAATCAACGCCAATCAACAATTTTATCATATTCTTTCATCTTTTACCAATCTTTATCTCTCCGAAGCTAATATCTATCTCAAGATCCTTATTTTGAGAAAATATCTAATTTTATTTAAAATTAGAAAATCTGATTGAGTTTGATAATGTCAAAATTAGGCCAAAATTAAAATTGAAATTGAAATCCAATCTTGCAATCAATTACAAAGTCGGAGCTCAATTTTGCCAATTGAACTTGCATCTTTCATATATAATAATTGTACTTGAATCATTTAACAAACCTCAATATAAGGTTCTCAATAATATAAACCCAACATTAAGTTAGTGCAAGTTGAGTTTTTAATTTGGTGATTGAATTTAGGGATATTGCTCGTACAACTGCACTTAAATCTGATATTTTCCCCAAAATTGGTGAAGTTTAAATACTTTCCGTAAAATTTTTCGTACAATAATGGTATGATATCATACATACTTAGGATATTGAACATGGCCATGTGTGTGAAATCGCACAGCCTAAGAATATCGCCAAGTCTGATGTGTGCAATATCACATGACCATAGGATATTGCATGAACAATTTTGTAAAAAACACTTAAACTTCTACAGTTCATGGACTAATATCATATCTAATGACTATTGTATGGGCAATATCCCATGAATTTAATTACCAATAACTCCGTAAATCGAATGCGAAGTATTAATGGTGGTGGTGTATTTGTTCTTAGATTTAAAGAAAGAGCAGGAAAAAATCCTTCTCAGGGTTAGAATTACTTAACGTCTTATATTATTTTACTTCTCTACTTTTTAAAAACTAAATATTATTTTATATTATAGTAGTGTGACTGAGTCAGTTGATTGCACATCACATCTAAATCAAGTTGTGTAAGGCCTCATGACTTTCGCGAGATCCCAACCCTCTTATATGGTATATCTTATCTTGTTATCAGGATGACCAAAATCACAGTGCGATATGCTCCATTGGATTAATCATGTTTTAAAATGTTGATATATTCTTCTCACATTATCAATCTAGATGTGCATAATTTTATAGTTGGATATAAAATTGATGCAATTCCTATGCAAGGGCAAAGTGTGAGATTAGCAGTTTTGTTCGAGCAAAGATGAGTCTCAAATAGCACAATTTACATTCGAAAGCTCCGCGGCTATGTGGAAAAAAAAAAAAAAAAAAAAAAAGGCAGCGCTTACAGGCCTACAACTACAAGCCCTGCGTGGCCTAAAAGCAAAAAAATAACCTTTTGGTACATCCAGCGGCTGCGCCCGTCACTCCCACCGTCCATCGAGATCGGGCGGCTGCCAGTGCATTGAGTCCAAGTGTTGTGTGGGTCCCACCTCTCAGACCGCCATTCGCTCGGTTCGTTGCTTTTTATCAGGTGATTCTGACGTATCATCGTCTTTCGTTTTCCTGGCTTGCCAGAACCATTTCTTATTTTTCAAGACGCGTGGCATGACGTACGTGTATAGACTGGAGGCTTGCGAAACTATCGGTGTCGTCCGGGTCCACAGGCCGTGCGGCGTAAAACTCAACGGTCGGACCCTCGATCTCTCTAACCTCGATGGAACTATATATCTTAGATTCAAACCCACCCTATAGATGAAAAGTGGGCCGGGCCGCTAGCCCCGACATGTGCTTGGGCTAGGGAGTTGTGGCCAGTGGCTTGGCACAACTAGGCCTGGGCAAGGCCCGCCAAGGGCCCCAACAGTCAAAATGGGGCAAATTCTGTGTTTTTACTATTTTTCCCGCAACAGTGAAAAATAGCCATATTTTGGGAACTTTTTTTTTTCTGTCTTTTTAACACGAGAAGGCTTAAGGCCCGTACCCCGACCCCTACCCCTCATTTCTCATCATTCGTCTCCACTCTCTCCATGCTCTCTCTCTTTAGAAGGCTCCAAGCTCTCTCTAAAGTTCTTAAGGTAAGAAGTTCAATTAATTTATAGGGGACCAAGATCAAATCAAGTTATCAAGGTTCTTTCTAGGAACTTGTCACAAGCTCTTCCTCTCTCTAAGCTCTCTCTTCAAAGTTATAATTATCTTCAAAGTTGGAAATTTAATTCAAAGGTGTAAATTATCTTCAAAGTTGTAATTTTCATTTCAATGTTATTATCAAACTTGTAAATCTTATTAAAAAAAACTATCATATTAAAATCTCATTTCAAGTTTTCATTGATGGTTGTGATTTGATGATTTCATTTCAAATTTGTGTTTAAATTCAAAAAATTAAAAAGAGAGAAGCCCAAGGGCCAACCAAGCCCTGCCCAAACCAACACAGCCTAACATGGTACGGCTAGGGCCGTGCCTCGAGACTGTGCTGGGCTGATCCTTAATCAACCTAGGCCCGGCATGGCACGGCCAGTGAAGTTTCACGGCCCGGCACAACGGGTCTAGTGAAAACCTGGCCATGCCAGCTATTGTGCTGGTGGAGATGGAATTGGGTTGATTGCATGGCTTTGTAGCAAAAAGCTAAAAGAGGGGGTAGAAAATTCGACTTCAACTCGAGAATTCTATCACCACCTACAGCTAGAGGATCCATTTACAGACACATACTATGGAGATGTGGTTATACTGTACAGAGGTGATGATGGCCCAAGCTTTTTTCTTAGATCTTGAGCCCCATCGCATTGTGGGTTGTTGCACATTGCCCACAGCCAAGTAAAGATGGGACTCATGCTTCACATGATGCACGTTGAAAACATAGTATGGCCCACCAAGGATTGATGACAACAATTCATAAATGAAAACCCAATATCACACATTAGGCAAATGAAGACTGTGGACCAACCATGATGGGTTGGGTTGGGCATAACGTTTCTGCGTCACATGTCAAAATATCAGTTTCAGAAATTGGAAATCGATCTTTCTGGCTGGCCGTGAAAATCATATACCTAAATCATTTGTAAACCAATGGGTTCACATCTATATCTCTAAGCCTTGAAGAAGGGGCACATTTGTGTAACGACAGCACAAATTAAAGTTCACAAAATTTCATTTTTCCATGAAAAAATTATATTTCGTACCCCTTTGAAGATTTTTTTTTTTATGGATTTACAAAAGATTGTATTACTTCTAATGCTTTTTACTGTAAAAAAGAATTTGGTACAAATTGATGAAAATGTTCTAAAAAAAAACATTTTGCTTTTCGGTTTTGTAGAAAAGTGATTATACAAACGTGCCCCAAATTACTATCATTCTCGTTAAATAAGTTCAGTGATCTTACAATGAAATTGCATTATTTAAGAAAGTAGATGGAGTGAAATGACTCGCTTTTACATGTGAACAAATCTAACAATGGCTTAATTCTGATTCGATTGAAATTTGAAGCTAGCCTAAATACACAAGATACAGGGACTTTCAGCCCTTTGGATGTCAGCTGGGATTGGACCACAACGATGGCTTTACAACATGGCCTCAGAGAGTGTGGATTCCCCTTTTGGGAATACTTTATCCAGGGTCTTCGTGGAATCCACTCATTAACTACTCAGCACGTGATACCCATAAGAGCCATTAAGAATATGGGAGTTTAGGTGATCATGTGGGGGGATGGGCCGGCATTTGTCAAGTGAAGATTCACGTCCAATCTAAACTGAGTATCAATACCTTCCCTTTAAGAGCATCAACACTTCCAATCTTTAAAAAAGAAAGAAAGAAAACACTTCCAATCTAAAATGGGTCATATATCAGATTATCAGTTGGTTGGGATCTTCTGAACTCCAAAATTGCCCTACTAAACTACTACTTTTTGTATTTTCAGCTTTTATCTACTTTTAGAACACCGGAAAACCATTCAGTAGGAAGATTTTCATTTTAGTTCTGTACCCATCAATTAGAACTTTGTTGGGAAGAAAACGAAAAATGGATCAGGGCATAGGCTGATATAAAGATCTTTAAGATCAAAAGATGTGGTTCGAAAATATGGTGTCTGGGCCCGTTTGTTTCATTTAATTGAGATCTAGGAATACTAAGACTTCTTAAATTAAGAATCAAAGGTGAATAAGATAAAAAAAAGGGCTTATTTTTGTCAAAAAAGGTGGAATTTCATTATTTTTTCACAATGAAACTATAAATACCCGACAAGCCCTGCTTTTACTGAGGAAATGAGCTAGTGCCGCATCCCAAAATTCTTTGAACACGTCTCTTTATTTTAAGATAAATATACCCATGTGTGAAATTACCACTAAAACGGACATCATATGGTTTCATACCTCACCTAATTACCCCACCCCGGAGCACCGCGGAAGAGGGAGAGGGAGAGCAGGTGGGGTGGCGGGCGAGAGGGAGAGGGAAAGCAGGAGAGGGAGACTAGGCGCCTGCTCCGGTGGAGGCTGGCAGAAAGAGAGAGGGACGATAAGAGTGAAGAGGAAGAACGGGAGTGTAGAGAGAAGGTGAGTGAGAGATGATAGGGCAATTTAGGAAAGGAGTAGTGTAGAGAAAAATTTTGGATTTTTTTTTACTTATTTGGATTGTATAGAGAGAATGACCGTGCCTAGAGAAATTAGGAATGTGGTATTAGCGGCTCTCGTAGGAAATAGGGTTTTTACGTCCGTGGAAACTTGGGTGCACAAATGCATCCTTAATGACAGTTGAATGGAAAAGTTTATGAAAATAGAATCAAGAGGCCTTATATTGTTCACCTCTCACCTTTTTATTAGTCTTCTAGTGAGGCTCATTTGACCGTTAACTTTTATGTATTCTAAGCAAACAAACAGGCCTTATATAGTCTTCCCGGATAACAGGTATACCTTTTGTCACGAGAGTCAGTTGTTTCTCTTCATTGCAACCCATTTTAAGCTCTTCGTTTTATCAAGCTCTGAATACTCTTTTATATCGATCGGCCAAAAGAGTCTTCGCTTAGAAATAGCCTAGCTTGGGCCCACCTACCTCCATACAATTAATTTAAGAAGCATCTTTCCTTCAACTAATCAAATTCACACCTACCAAATTTGGCACTTAATCTAGTTGTGAGGGCCAACCGATAATTGGATCACGTGTCCAAGTCCAGCCATGTCTTTACTCTTCACACAAATATCCAAGGGTATAATTAAAAGTGTGGATTATTGTATGTACTATTGATCTAAGTCCAGTTGGGATCATCAGAGGAGGATTGGGTCAATTAGACCCATGTCAAGTCCAAAATCTGGGCCTGAAAACATATTTTAGTCAGTTCAGGATGCACCATGGACTCAGCCCCTTTCCACCTACCTAGGTGTGGCAATGGATCAGGTTGGGTTGAACGCCTCGAGTAACAGGTACATGGGTTAAAATGTCAGCCCCAATCCTTTATTAAGTGGTTCGATTTGGGTTGATGAGAACTCTAGTCATTTATTGATTATTACGCTAGAGATGTCGACCTGATTACAACACAAAAATAAGTGAATGTTTCAACTCCAACCCCTACAAGCTTACTGCGTTGGGTCAGATTTGGGTTGACTGGTTGGGTTAGGATTTACCCACTCACCTATTTGGATCCCAATTTGAAATTCAAGTTAGGTAAATTTCTGAGTGGGGTTGGCATATCCAATTATTGATCTCTTATTTGGAGGAATTTCTAACGAAGATCTCATGTGTTGATTTTTTTATTTTATTTTTTTTAACAATAATATTAGTTGTTGTCAATGGAGCACTTGGACTTCTTTATTTGGTTCTTAAAAGTAAAAAAGTTCAGCCTTTTAAAATATATGATATCTGTTTTTGAAAATTTTCAAATTCCAGCAACTTGAATGTAGGATATACCTAGAATTTAGAAAACTTAGTGGGAGATATCAATTGAAGAATTAAAGATTCTCTCCAATCGAAATTCTTTCAATTCCAACAAACAAACAAGCCCAAACCCTATTAAATAATTAATGGCCCCTATTAAATAATTAATGGCCCAATTCTAGGTTAGGTCTACAGTCAGATCCCCTTTTTTGGGCCATAGTACTACTAACCTCATCAAGTTGACTCAAACACAACCTATTAATGTGGTAAACTATGCTTGGTTGACCTCGACCACACCAAGTTTTCTTATAAGTTACACATCTTCAAATCCAATTTTACTGTCTCCGTCAATGGCCTTTTTGGACTAAAATAAAAATTCCGAGTGAGTCGACAATTTTCCACTTGAGTCCAACTTTTTTTTTTTTTTTTTGTAGGAAGAGAATTCTATTAAATTGATGGAAGAGGAGACACAAATGAGGGAAAACCTCCCTATCCAGTCTGGAAGAGCCGAATACAAAATAAGAAATTACCATAAATTTGCCTCCACTTAGCTACCCTATGAGCAACACTATTCATCGTCCTAGGAATATAGTCAAAGTGAGCATTCTCAAAAGAGCCTGACAAGGCCAAAATATCTAAGATAAAGGTACTAATAGAGTAATCTTCGACTCCATTGATGGTATCAATGATTTCAAGGGCATCGGAGAGAACCAGAACCCTCGAGATTCCAAGACTTTTAGCCCTCCTTAGTGCAAAGAGAACCACCCCTATTTCAGCTTCCTTGGAGTTGAGCATTCCCAAGCCTTTGAAAGCACCTGCATCCACAAGTTTGCCACTAAAAAATATACCTTAGCCAAAAGATATGTTTCCATCTTCTTTAGAAAAAGCAACAGCTGTTAAAATTTGGAACTAATCATTACTGACCATGGGTTGAGAAAGAGGTTTGATACCACATGTTTTCAAATTGCCAATGTCGTTTTCAAGCCATGGGATGGAGCATCATTTTTTTTGCTCTTAAAATGAATTGAGATAGATTTAGGGATGCTCCCTTGAAAATAGCCTTATTTCTGGCATTCCACGTGGCCCACCATAACACTAATATTCACGTTTTCAACCCATGTTCATGGCCAAGGGATGAAATCACATTCCTTCCACCAATCGGACATACCATTTTCCAGGATAGTGCTCGTTCGAAGATTAAGATGTGGCAAAGTTGTAGTTGAAGAAAGCATGTTCTGCCTAATCATTCTTTATTCCACATATGGAGGCAAGTCATATCGATACAACTTATCCTCTTATAGAGTAAAGATCCTACCAGGATTCCCTTCCTCAAACATTTCCAATAAGAAACCATGATTCTTTAGGGTAGGGGAATTTTCCAATTTAGCTTTTCCAGATAATTGAGCAGATGCTAGGGTTTGTGTCACTCCTTTTTTTCTTTTCTTTTTTCTTTTTTTAAAATTTTGTGCCAAACCTATTTTCAATGATGGCTCTTTAGGTTGATTTGGGTGTTACCTGGCCAATTTTAGAGACCAGCCAAATTCTTTTGTGTGTCAATATAAACCCAAGAAACATAGATTCACAAAATATCATCAATGTCCTTATAATCATCGAACGCAATATGAATTCTAGAGATATCTCAACTCTTATTTTGGTTCCATTAAAGGTATTATGGATAATTTATGAAGTTCTATATCAAATGTCCTTTACCCAAACTAAGTTGTTAGACACTTGAGTCCAACTTGATATTCCCAACCAAATTACTAACCAAACGGGATTCAGCTTAGGGCAAACACACCTACACCTACCATGCTGGTCAGCCTAACCCAAGCCAACCACAACCGACCCACTGGACCGTTCCTTCCCTATCCACCTACCTATCCCACGAACAAACCACCTCCCACCACGTGGAAAAGATTATCCGCCATGGAAGAAAGCCGACGTGGACCCGCGAACGAACAAAACCCGACACCAGGTCGACCATTCAAGCCCACTTTGCAGCTTAAAAAGCCCGAGCGATTTTAGAACGAGAAGAAGAAAGAAAGTAAGGAGACGACGAAGACCAACAGCCGAGTTTCCTCCAGATCCGAATCTGGGCTTAGGATCCCGAGCTGGGAATATTCGATGCGATCGGAATATTCCGCCGGGGCGATCTGAATCTGGCTTTCTCCGGCATGGGTGTGGCGAACGGAGACGATGATGTGGTGAAGATCGAGGACGGGAGGACGGAGGGGGAGGCGTCGATGATAAGCGTCAACTGCCCCGACAAGACCGGACTCGGATGCGATCTCTGCAGAATCATACTTGATTTTGGTCTCTCCATCACTCGAGGAGGTTTGGAATCTGCAGTTTTTTTCAAATTCTAGGATGTTGTTTGAACTGGTTTAGTGCAATTACAGAAACTGGAAGTTGGTTTTCATGATTTTATTGTTTTCCTAATTTGGTGTGTGCAAATTTTATTACATAGTTTTGTCTTCTTGATTTTTTTTTTCAAGTCTTTGGTGATTTTTGCAATTGAGTGTTGGAATTTTAGCTTTTAGAGATTTTTAGATGCTTTGTTTGGCCTGTTTCATAAATATTTTTTTCTTAATATCTTCTAATCCTACTCATATGATTTTTTTTCTTCTTCTTGTCTATTTTACATTTTTCTGTGTGTTTGATTTTCTGGGCTTCTTTGTAATTTCCAATCTTTGGTATTTTTTTCTATTGATTCCTGGAATTTTAGATTTTAGTGACTTTTAGCAGCTTGAAATGCTCTGTTTGGCCTGTTTCATAGATATTTAATATATTTTCTTAATATCTTCTGATCCCATTCATATGATTTTTCTTCTTGTCAAGTTTACATTTTTTTCTGTTTGTTTGGTTTTTCTGGGTTTCTTTGTAATTTCCAATCTTTGGTGTTTCTTTTTTTTTTTCTATTGAGTCCTGGAATCTTAGATTTTAGTGACTTTTAGCAGCTTGAAATGCTCTGTTTGGCTTGTTTCTTATTTTCTGATTTTTGTGTGTGTGTGAGTGTGAGTGTGTGTGTGTTTTGGGTTTTTGAGTTTGGGTTTCTGACATGTTTGGAAAGTCAGTTTTACACTTATTTTCTCTTTGCTTGATTTATAGGATTGATTTGTATTGTTCAAATTGATTTTTTTTTTTTTTTTTTTAATTTTCAAGGGTTTTAGACTTTTGGGGTTTCTTTTCCTATCCAATCTGATTATTGGCATCTTAAAAAATGCTCTGCTTGTCTATTTCCTGGGATGTTTTTGTAATATTTTCTAATTTTGTGTGATTTTGATTTTTTTTATATGACTTGCCGTTTCTGTGTGTCGTGACTTGTGACTTGTGATCCTGTGAAATGTTTGGAAAGTCGGTTTTACATTTAATAGTTGTTTTAGTTTTTGCTTTCTGGTTTAAAATGATTGATTTGTATTGTCTGGATTGTGTTCATTAGCTTTCCTATTTTTTTCAAGGATTCTGATTTACTGTTTTACTCTAATCTGCTGATTTGGGATCTTCTCATGTGTTTCACTTTCCTTATTTTTGGATTTTACAGATGTTTCAACTGATGGGAAATGGTGTTTTGTGGTATTTTGGGTGATTCCTCGTTTTGGCTCGAGGACAGTGAGGTGGGCAAGCTTGAAAAATCGACTTCTATCCGTCTGTCCTTCATTCTCGGTTTCATTTTACTATCAGCGGAAACCCAGCCCTTCCCGAGTCTACTTTTTGAAGGTCTTTTGTGTTGATAGAAAGGGATTGTTACATGGTATTACTCAGGTTCTTTCTGAGCTGGAGCTTACGATTCATCGAGTGAAAGTATCGACGACTCCCGATAGCCGGGTCATGGATCTTTTCTTCATCACAGATGTCATGTGAGGATTTTATTTTGATGTCTTGATGGTTTATTGTTTGTAAATTGTTGGTATGATATTTGTAGTTAATGGGGTTTTGTTGTATGGTTACTACAAGTACAGTCAGTGTATGGATTTGTTGGGATTTGATTTTCTGTTTTCTAGTTGTACTGTATTCTCTATTTTGTTGAATTTGCTAATCTGATTTTTTCCCATAAAACCTGTACTTATTTATTTTGGGTTATCGATGGGTTTTATTTTTTAATCAGATTTTCTTCCCGCGCATATGCATACTTCTTTTGCTCATGCACAGGGAAC